>CM071595.1:51706794-56706794 GCA_036435485.1 Saposhnikovia divaricata | reverse complement strand
CAAACATATACATCAAAATTTTGTCTAGCCAAATTTTAAGTTTGAAAATTATGGATAGATTAAGTTCAGTCCGAACTTTCTAATCAAATTAGAACTCGAGCATGATAATATTCAGCCGGATTCTTTCATATCTGTTTATTAAATCAATCAAATAATATACATAATCTACACTTTATTTAAACCCAATTAACTTTCATATATACAAATAATATCATATTCTTAGAAGTCTAATATAATTTTCATTAATCTAATTAATTAGTTATTTTAATTCAATTATTTTGATCTAGACATGATGAGAATGTGGACATATTCAATTTAGTATTACAAGTGTACATATAAAAGTCTAACTTTTAACCTAACAAAGTTTTTTATTTAAAAATAAACTATTTTAACTAATGGTAAAACCTTAAAGTTTTCAGATTTTTACCATTACAAAAAGTAAATTTATGGTAGTTAATAAATTAAGTGAAAATTACAACTGGATATAAGATCGAGAATATTATATACTCGTATGTATTACAAGGTAAAGAAAGGTCATATGTTGAGCCTATGGTGGCCTGTGGGGTTGTATTTGTTGCCTGCTCTTTGGCGTTTGGAAGAGACCACATGTAACGTGCCGAGTCATGAAATGTTCTTAAAAGAATCAGGATTGTTTTAGAGAATGGTACGAACCAAGCAAACACTTTCAGCCACCGGAAGTCGTTGATATATGGGGTTTTATATAAAAGTGATCACTTCGTTCGTCAAAAACTATCGCTTAACTTACCGTTTTCATCGGGATCTCATTTAAATCACTAAACTAAGAAAATAAATCATTTGTCTCCCCTGCATTCACAAAAATAATACAATTTATGGTGGTCTAAGTGATATACAGGGGGGTAAATGATATGTTTTCTTAGTTTGGTGGTTTAAATGAGATTCCGATGAGAACGGTGGGTTAAGTGATAGTTTTTGAAAAACGAAATGGCCATTTGATATAAAACCCTTGATATATGTAGTGGATGCTAAGTCTTAATAGCATATGGTTGCATACGTTAATTTGAAGTCTCATTTCAAATGTAGACAGTTTTAAGAGCAAGTTCAATAGATATTTAACTTATTTTTTATAAATATAATAAAATAATAATTCTTAGTGATTTAAAGATTTTATTTGTTTATGAACTCCAACCATCATTCCTATATTCATTCTTTATTATTATTATTAAAATAATAAATTTAAGTGTAAGAGAGAAAATAGAAGTACAAAATTGGAGGAAAGTGAATTTTAATTGATAACAATGAAGTTAGGGATGACTAGACATTTCTCAAAAGTAGGGAAGGGCGTGGTTCCTTGTATTTTAAGGAACCACTAAGACACTATTGGAGTTGGAGTAGTATTTTGAGCTAAATTACCTAAATTTCAATTTAGAAATTCAAATAAGAATCTAATTTTTAGAATAAATAATATAATTTGATTGAAAGTACTTGCTCTAATTTTTAGAATAAATAATATAACTTGATTGAAAGTGAAAAAAACAAAAGAGGAATAGATAACAAAACTTAAAAGACATGAAATGAGACTCCTCACTGGTATACATGGCCAAACCGGAATCGGAACCGGAAAACCGGACCGGACCGGACCGGGTCAAAACCGGTCAAAACCGGCCCGAATCGGAACCGGCCCTAAACCGCCGGTTTATTTATTTTAAAGGTTCAGGTTCAGGTTTGTGTGTATTGAAACCGGTGAACCGGCGGTTCGAACCGGTGGTTAACCGTTAGTAATGACTGGCTATGTATTAATGTAGTATAGATTATAAAAATTATTGTAATAAATTTTATTGTTTGTTGTATTCTTGTAAAACATTTAAAATTTATTGTAATATATTTAATAATGTTTTAATAAAAAAAGTACCAATGAATTTAACATTAAATTAATTTATGTGAAAGTACCACTTAATAAAAGTGAAACTATTATATCCTTGAACTTTTAAAACGGTTTGCATCTTACAAATTTTAAAAAATTACTTAGCATTACAATACTTCTAAATAATAATTCATTCCATCCAAATTCAGAAAAACTTATCGTATTTCGAGAAAAAAACGTATCAAGTATAATGTATATATAAAGTTCAAACCGGAACCGGAACCGGGTCTTGAACCGGGTCAAACCCTGAACCTGAACCGTCTGAACCGGAATCGGCGGTTTATATCCTGTTAAGGTTTAGGTTCCGGTTCAAGATTTTTACAAACCGGAACCGGCGGTTCACGAATCGGAACCGACGGTTCACGAACCGTGGCCATGTATACTCACTGGCTAGCGTTCAAATAGAAACTAACCTTAGAATAGAAACTAGAAACCTACACTAAATAAATTATATTTCATTTATTTTAATGGCCTCTCTAAGGGCACCTTCACAAAAAAAACGTTTAAAATTCTTGGCTCTATTCAACAAAAATATAAAAAAAAAATTTTAAAAAAAGTTACTGTTCACGTGCCACGTCATCACGTGAACAGTAACTTCTTTTTTAATTTTTTTACATTTTTGTTGAATAGAGACAATAATTTTAAACGTTTTTTGTATTGGAGTACCCCTAATTTGATCATTAGATTAGCTTGAAATATTTAATTTAGGTTTAGTTTCTAGTTTTTATTCTAAGTTAGTTTCTATTAGAACAAGACCCTAAATAAATAAAACATGTGATAAAGTTCCAATGAAATTTGTTTTTAGGCAACATATTTACGCAAGTGGTTGAGCCAGTGGTTGAGCCACTGGCCTCCTTTAAAGGAGGTCAGGGGTTCGACTCCTGCGTGTGCGTGAGTTTCTTAGTTTGTATTAGGTTTCTTTTCTGTATTTGTATTTCTGTATTTGTAATGGCCGGGGGTCCTTCGGAAACAGCCTCCCTATTGTATAGGGTCTGCATACAGCTACCCTCCTCGAACACCACTTTGAGTGGTATTATAACTGAGTAAGCTAAGTTTATATTTACGCAAGTGGATCGATTGCTACAGATCATGGTTTCAATTCAATACAAATTGTGGCACCTGATTCGTATTTTTATATTTTCATATCTTGCCTACACTTAAATCTTACTAAATTAATATTTGATAAATTAATAAATTCTTTAAATTCATTTTCAAAAAAATTAATTCTTTAAATTAATAATTTTCTCCAATCCTAATTTGGACCAATTCAAAAAATGATCAATTTCGATAAAATAATAAAATTATTATTTTTCTGAAAAATTCTATATAAATATTTGGTTCCAATAATATTATAAATTAATACTTCCTTTATAATCATAGAAATATATGTCTATATGAAACTCATATTCCTTATCTAATTGTCACTAGCTAATTAGCTAATTACAGATCTTTAATTTAGTGATGGTTTAACAATTATTATCCAACAACTGTAACTACCCGAAAATGGAAGAAAAAAGGAAAGTTACAAATTTTTACATTGAAAATTCTATTCAGTTTAGAAACCTACTTGTAATTGGTTTTGATTATTAAACATTTACATTTTCGTATTTGAATATAATCCTAATATTAATCAAACAATCTAATTTTATTTAGTTTAGCAGACCTACTTATATTTGATTTAGAAAATTTAATTTATGGTATTTGAATATGATTTTACAATCAATGAAATAAACTTTTTAATATTAGATTTAAAGGATCACATCTATCTATTTTAAGATATAAAGGTTCATACTCTTTTGATCAGCGACCGTACTTTAAAAAAATTTGGATAAGATCTTTTTTACATTTATTATATATAAGGTTATAATGTAATCATATATACACATATATTACATAAAAAATTATAGTATTAGTTAGATAAATTATAAAGATATTCAACAAAAATTTAATTAGAACATAATTTTTTTTATTTAATAAAAATGAAGCCCGTATTTTATGAAACTCTATTTTAACTTTAATTAATGTTTTCTCTCTTTTATATACTACGTATAAAACTTGTGACATTTTTGTTAATAAATTAAAATAATTTAAACAAAAAATGCTTAACATATATTATCAAGTTTTAACACATATAGAGCTGAGATACACATATTTTATTTAGTTTAACTGAGCTGTGCTAATGAATGTTTAAATTTGTATCTATTTGAATTATATAAATTATGTTTGATATTAACAATGTTTCAGTTTTTCTTTTTCGACCAGATTTCTCTTTTTTGAGGTTTAGTTATTTTGATCCAGGTTTTAAATTTGTAACTTGTATTAATCATGTTCATCATGTTCATATGTACTATAACTTTTAGAGTTTTTCATACTCTCATCCTTAACAAACAAATTTATTGAAATCAATTCACGGCTAGTGATTCTTCCCTCTACTTTAAGGTGAAGTATATCGTTTCTTTCGAATATTTGTTAGACACTCTGATGTCTTATCGTATTTATTCGAGAGATTAAAAAATAATTTCATTTTCCTTTTATGTAATCTTCACAATACAATTTTTCCTATAGTGCTTTCGCAAAAAAATATATTCTTTCTTATTGTACCTCTAAATGAGAACGTGTTATCAAGATTGGTTTTTTCGAACTTATATAATCAAAAAGTGTATGTAAACGTTTCAATTACTTAGAAAAATGTAAGCGTAATATTTTCTAACAAATCTGTTAAATCTTAATTATGTATGTGCTGAAATTTTTTTTATTTGAAAATCTTACCCATCATAAAATGTATATTATTTCACTTCCTACCAGAATAAATATAATTTTTAATTAAAAAAATATTATTATAACTAATAATTTATACAATTATCATTAATAGAGTAGGATAATATATTCCTACAGTTATCCTAAAGTTAACCATTAAGATTGTGACACATATGCACTGCACAATCAATAATACCCCTACGGGATCCTTTTAAATCAAAAAAAGAAATCCATCAAAACTACGTAGTTTTGATGAGTTAACTGTAGAAAATTCCCTACAGTTAATTGTAGGACCATTTTTTAGAATAAACATATCGATGTTTATTTGTATATAGAAATATAAACAATTAGAGTAAAACAGATTAAGTATAATAAGAGAGTTTTTTTCGTTACGCATACATATTACAGGATTTACAAAAGGTACCATACCGTGTTACAAAATCGTCTTGGATCTTGCATAATTTCTTAGCAAAAAAGCCAACACTAATGGTGTTCATACTAAGAGCAAGGCCAATGCATAGCTATAGTTAGTCCTATAGCTATAATATGGAACTAAGTTTGCAATTTCATTACTCCAGTGCATAGCCATTCTTAGTCCTATAATAGCATAAATGGATAGTTAGTCCTATATTTAGGACTAAAAATGGCTATACTCATCCTACCAACTAGAATATGGAGGGAAAATGAATTATACAATCTATATATTAAATGTTTTTGGGTAGCTTGACATGATTAATGTCATCCAACTGCTACATTAAATTTTACACTGAACTACAAATTTATAAACCTTCTGCTTCACAACCTTGTGCTTCAAAACCTTCTGCATCTTTCATTTTAAACAAACCTGCTAGACACATAAAAATGGCAACAATATCAACTAGGGGTAAATCATTCACTCAAGAACAAGATGAAGCTATATGCAGAGCCTATCTTGCCATCACCGAAGACCCACTCATTGGAACCTCACAGCCAAGAAGTCAGTTTTGGATTCGAGTTCAACAGGAGTACAAGGAAAAAACGGGTGACAATCACCGCTCCGAAGCAAGTATCAAAGCTCGTTGGCAAATAATTCAAAAATGTTGCAACAAATTTCGTGGGTGTTTAAGAACTGTTCAAGCTCAACACCAAAGTGGGATGACTTCTCAAAATGAGGTAATTTGGTTGTTTCATTTTTATTGAACATGTACTAAAAGATATTAAACAATTTTTTTTCCCATTGTGTAGTATGATAATGTAAAACAGACATATTTTGATGACACTGGAAAGTATTTCACTGGTATGGATGGATGCTGGGCAATATTGGCAGAGTCTATCAAGTGGCAAGACATCAAGCCTAGTAAGAGGACGGCAAAAATTATCGAAATGTCTGAATCTGAAGACAAAATTGCATCCCCCGTTAATGATGAGGACACTCAAGTTCAACATCTTTACGATATGCCTCCTGCATCCTTGCAAAATTAGCCTTTTTATTATCACTTGGCTCCCTAATAGTTTGGACAATAGTTGCCCACTTCGGATATATGCCATCAGCAAGGTAGTAGCCCATGTTGTATTGTCTTCCATTGATCACGTATTGTGCAGGTGGGGCTCGACCAGCACGGAGTTCGTCGAAGAGAGGAGATTGATCAAGAACGTTAATGTCATTAAACGAACCAGGCATCCCAAAGAAAGCATGCCAGATCCATAAATCATATGATGCAACTGCTTCAAGTATGATTGTAGGCTTTTGAACATGTCCAGTGTACATCTTCATCATCAGAAGAATTTCCATCGAAATCTCCCTGTTGTATTCTTTTCTTTAAGCTGCTCATGATAATAATTTGTAATAATTTGCAGAGAAGAATGGTGTGAAGACAAAGTTCAAAGTTTGTATGGTGACAGTTAAATGCAATAAAGGAGTTTGGTGAAATGTTAGTTAGATTTGAATGTAGTTGGTCCTATTTTACTACAAAGCATTGGAGCATAGTTGTATTTTAAGACCAAAAACAACTTTTTAGTCTCAAATTATAGCTATAGCTATAGCCATTTTAGCTTCAAGCATTGGCCTTGCTCTAATACAACAAAAAAGCTTAATATCTACTATATATATAAAGCTACAACAAGTAACATTTTAATCAGCCGGCCATATTACTATAATACCCTCATTTTAATCAACCTCATGTTACCAAAATACCCAACCACCTTTTCTTTTTCATCCCCCAGGATAACGCCAAAATAAGAACCTCCTTCAACAATTACTATCCATGATACCCTTCCGAGCTCTTTCGTTTTCCCAACATAAACTAACGAATGAAGAAAATCCTAATTGAAACGAATACAATATACGAAGCGAAAAATGAAGAAATTGAATCGAAGCGAGAGATATAATCCGATAGAGTTATGATCAGAGCTCAATCCCCAAATTCTGTAAACTACTAGAGTATATAATATGCTGTATATATGTAGAGACTAACAAAATCATGATCGAAACGAATTGAAGAATGAAGAATTGAACTGAGTTTTTGAATTGAAGAATTGATTAGAATTGAGTTGCGGAGCATCGCACCTGATAGAGTGGAAATGAATCAAAGGTGTCTCGAGTTTGGATAATTTTATGTTTGGGTTGAATTTTTTTTTCTTAAAAGAAATCGATAAATTTTGTATGGAATTTAATCATTTATTCAAATTAATTCAATTTAATTTGAGTTGAACTAATGATCTATATAAATATATTTAATTTATAAATGTGGAACAGTAGATGCAAATTCTTTTAATGTTATGTTATTTTCTACTATTTACTATATCTACTATAATAGCACAACATGTCACATTTTATTCAATGTAATTTACGTTTATGTCCTTTATAGTGATATGTTATGAAAAAACTTAGAATACTAGACATTGCTGAGGCTCGAACCCATGACATATCAATTCAAATGTCATTAAATTGTCTTGTATTTGGTTAACGGATATTAATAGATTCACTTTTTAATTTATATTATTGCATTTTGATGGCTCAACTGCTATTTTTTTTTTTTTGCGAGAAAAATGACTCTTTTATATATGTTGCTTTTTTATTAACCAAATTTTTATCTAAAAGTGATTTAACTAAATTATACTTGTAGAATGCTCAACTGAATTTGAGATTTTTTATTGTATAATTATTTTACATGATTTTTAAGCACCAGTACTAGAAAAATAAGAGAAACTCAAAAATGTAAGAATCAATTGTTGAGAAAGTTCGACATATGAAAGATGAAAAATCTAATATGACGATTGATGGCAAATTCATTAGATTTTTCATCTTTAATATATTGAACCTACTGAAGAATTTACTTTTTACATTTTTCAATTTTTCTTGGTATTCTACTAACCGTGCCTAAGACTCATGTACAATTATATATAATAAAAAATCTCAAAGTCGATTGGACATTCTAATACTAAAGTTTAGTTTAATTATTTTATATAATATTTTGCTTAAAAAATGTCAACAAATATAAAAGATTCATTTTTTTGCAAATAAATAATAGTTGAGCCATCAAAGTGCAATAATAATAATTGAAAAGTGAATCCACTAACGTCCATTAAAAAAATTTGACGGAATGCAATCATTTGTCAAAAAAATAAATTTGGTACATAAAATGTCAACAATATTTATAAAAGAGCCATTTTTATGTAAAAATATAATAGTTGAGGTCATGAAACATCAATTAAGTCATAATATATCCCAATACAATAATTATTGAGAAAACAAAATATGCTCCTCAATGTTGAGGAGAACTTTAAAACTTTAACTTTATGAGGAGTTGCTAGGAGACAGTTAGAGATGAATTTTATCTCAATTTTCTCAAATTTCGACTGTAGAATATGTTTGCAGTAGCTCTTGGGGATACTTATTATTGTACAAGAATTATCACATTTTTAAATACACGTGTTATGCAAATGAGGACAGAAGTATGAGAGTCATATACACTTTGATATAAAGTTAATGAAATTTATTTACAGAATTCGTCAGAACACATGTACTGTAATATGAAACACACATAATTGTGCCTATTTGGGAAGTCTGTTAAGCAGCTTAATAGTAAGATAAGTTCTATTCAGATTTTCCTTACCTGTTTGGATCATTTTGCTTATCGGACAGAACTACAACTTATTTAATGAAAAGCTGTAAGTTGGAGAGTAGGTGCTTTTTCCATTCACATGACTTATTGTACAATTCAATTTCTTCACTTGATTAAATATTTAGTCACAATAAGTCATGTGAATGTAAATTATAGGTTGGGGAATAGGTGCTTTATCATTTGTGACTAAATTATATTTAGTCACATAACCGGCAATGAGTATGACACGGGTTGGGTCGAATTATTCACGATTCAAGCGGGCCAAATAATTATTTAATAAAAAATTGGGCCGGGTTGAGTGGGTTGAATAAATTTGCCTATTTGACCACCTCTAGTTATTGACCACTCTAATATTTATGTGTGTATAGCATTGGTAGTTGGTTAAAACCTTAAATGAGAACTAATTACACAAAAAGAACTAAATTATATTTAACATTTTTTATATTTAACATGACTAAATATAAGTTGGGGAGTAAGTACTTTATTATTTGTGACTAAATTATATTTAACATTTTTTATATTTTTTTCAACGAAAAATTAATGTAAATTATTTTTTAAATGTTACTTATATTGTGAGTCTCTTATTTTAATTTTTGATTCTTATAAATTTAAAAGGTTACTTCTAATAATATTTGCTATATTGTAATTTGTATTTTTCTTAAACTTAAAAATCATATATAACCAATATTTTATTAAACTTAATCGAAATTATTTATAATTTATAATTTTTTAAAAATTTATAAGTCATAATTTACCAAACACTTTACTTAATTTATAAGTAATATTTACTCATCACTTTTATATCACTTATTACATTTAAGTTATAAGTAACTTATCTTAAGATTTCCCAAACGTACTGTTACTTATAAATTTATCAACTTTGTTTTGAAAAATAAATTTTTCAAAAAAATCAGAAACATATATACTAGTTTGAGAGACATCTACATATCATGTATAAAATATATGTATCTTTTTTTTTTTGTGTAATTAGTTCTCATTTAAGGTTTTAACCAACTACCAATGCTATACACACATAAATATTAGAGTGGTCAATGATTAGAGGTGGTCAAATAGGCAAATTTATTCAACCCACTCAGGCCCAATTTTTTATTAAATAATTATTTGGCCCGCTTGAATTGTGAATAATTCGACCCAACCCGTGTCATACTCATTGCCGGTTATGGGTTTATTTTTCATGACACGTGAATCGGCCCAGCTTTGCCCGGTTCACAAACACAAAAATTGTTCAAAAAAATTATAATTCACATTTTTACAACTCTTTACATATATTTTATTTATAATTTAAATTTGTTTATTATAATCATATCATTTTAGAAGGTCAAATATATTCTCATGTATTTTTTTATACATATTGTAAAGAAATAAATCTAATGATTTATGATAATATCTTGTGTATTAACTACAACAATAATTTTGTACACGTTCTTTATCATTAAAATAATTTTAAATTTAGACTCCAATTATGTATTGGAGAGACCAAAATAGGTAAAAAGAAAAAAAATGAATATCATAATGATAAATAAGAAATAAAAGCAATTCCAATACTCCACTTTATCTATACAAACAAAGTCTAAAAATAATAATATAATAATATTAGGAAGTAAATATGAACAATGTTAGTAAATATTGGGAGTAATAGGTAATTAGATGATAAATAAGCTCCATTTTCATATTTAAATTACATCAACACCCGCAATATGATGGAGCATGATGGAGTTAAAATAGTAAACTTATGGACATTTAATTAATATAAATATTAATATGGAATTTAAATAGTAAAGTTTGGAGATTATTTATCAATTCTTTGGATAAATATCCTATTATTTTAGTAAATTAGTATAATATTGTTCGGGCCATTTTTGTGCTAAATTTTCTACATTCTAATTGAGATGATCATATTTTTAACTACTTATTTTTTAAAAAATTGTATAAGTAAGAACTACACAACAATTCAAAATTCAGCATTAATATCACCACGATCGACTTCTACCGATAAATAAGTTAATTTTAATTGTTTTCGTTCATAATTTTTTATGATTTACATTTTTAACTATTTTATTTTTCTGTTCATTTTTAATCTACCGATCCAGTCCATAACCCAACCTGCCAACCCAGCTCGCAATCTAACCCAATCCGAAATTTCAATTCAACCAAATCCAACTCAAACCCGAACCCGATCAACCTGGCCGGTTCATCCAACGAGTTAGATCAATTTATTATTTAGTGATTGTCATGATTAGAAGAATAATTAGAAGATTCTATAGATTCCTTTTATGTGAAGTAGTTACAGTTAGTTAGACAATTTCTATATAAGGGCTGTATCAAGATGATAAGAGGCATGTGTGTGTTTTTGGTATAAACTGAACTATAACAGTTCATTGCTGTTTCTTCCTCCTCTGTAATTCATTCCTAAACTCTTTTATCATATAATCTTCAGTTTTACTAGTATATCCTGACAATTGGTATCAAAGCTTTCGTATCCTTGGTTTACGATGGCGACTAATACAAGATCACGTTCTGGTGAAGATCAGTGGCGTGATATGGAGGTCCGATTGCAAGAAATTCAGGTTTCTTGTCAAAAACAGATTGAATTGAGTCAATCGAGTCTGGAAACTACAATCTTGAACAAGATTGATCAGATGATGGGAGTAGTTACGAATTGTGATGCTAAGATTGAAGCGTATAATAACAAGATGGAAGATTAGATCAATTCCAAGTTTGCGGGGTTGTTGAAATCGTTGAATTTGGAACGAACGGTGAGTCGTGACGGAGAAATTTTTCGAGAAAGAGGACCCATCTTGCAAACACCACAGATCAATTCAGGTAATAAGAGTGAAGATGTGGTGATTGTTCTTAAAGAAAAGGGATTTTTAAAGTCTAATTTTGTGCATCAGCCTCGAATAGAGATGCCTGTGTTTAATGGAGATGATCCAAGATCATGGTTACGTAAATGTAATAAATTCTTTTCGATTCATCAGTTGAACGAGAAATCAAGAATGGAGATTCTTGAACTGTACATGGAGGGGAAGGCAGATATCTGGTTTCAAAGTTATAAAATGGTTAAGGGATTAGATAATTGGGATGATTTCTGTGATTCTCTTTTGAAGAGGTTTGGAAAAAAGGGGGAATTGATGAGCAAGAAGAGTTCAACAAATTGATCCAGGTAACTTCTGTTCTTGATTATGTGGAACGCTTTGAAGAGTTAAGATCTTTATTGTTGTGCAAAAATAAGCATTTAGATGAAGCTTATTTTGTTTCAAGTTTTATTTCTGGATTGAAAGGTGAGTTAAAACCTATGGTTCGACTAATGAAACCTCAAACATTACTGGATGCCATTGAAATTGCTCAGTTTCAAGAGCAAACTATGGAGATTTTGTTAAAGAAGAGTGAAACAAAGAGTAAGATAAGTAGTGTTTTGAGTAATAAGAGTAGTAATGGAACTAACAAGTCCTTAGTAGAGAATTGTGATTTTAATAAAACAAAATCAGAAGAAGGAGATAAGAAATCTAATGGACTTTTCAATAAGATTTCTCCAGAGGAGTTTCAGTATAGAAAGAATAATCATCTTTGTTATAAGTGTGGACAGAAATATGGGCAAGGTCATGTGTGCAAGAATGCTCAATATACTTTTATGTTGTTTGATGAAATTGCTGAAAAGGCTTTGGGATATTTTGAAGAGGAATTGCAAGATGAAGACCAAGAAAATGCTACAGTAGCAGAGGTCTCATTTAATGCTTTAACTGATAATATGTCAAAGAAAACTATTATTTTAGAGGGTACTGTGGGTATGGAGTCAGTAAAGATGTTGGTGGATACTGGAAGTACTCTCAGTTTTATTGATTCTAAAATAGTTCAAAGAGCTCAATTAAAGAGTATTGTTGCTGAGGAGTTACAAATTAGACTAGCAGATGGTAGAACTGTGGTGAGTAATAGAATAATCCCTAAGGTCAAGTGGAGAATACAACAATATAATTTCTGTTTTGACTTGAGAGTTTTAGACATTGGAGGCTGGGACATGATAATAGGAGTTGATTGGTTAGAACAATACAGTCCAATCATGTTTGATTTTAAAAATTGTATCTTAAGTTGAATGCTTATACTAAAGAAGAGAATCATATTTTATTACAGGGTGTGGTCAGAGAGGCAACTATTAAGTTGGTTAGAGGAAAGGCTTTGAATCAATATAATAAAGGAAGAGTAATTGGTGATATTATATATAAGAATCAATTATCAAGTGAAGATTCTGTCTGTTCACAAGATAGCAGTGAAAATCATGATATCTCAGGTAATATCTCTTCATTATTAGACAAGTTTACTTCTGTTTTTGCTACTTCCGAGACTCTACCTCCAGAAAGGAGTGTTGATCATGCTATACCATTACAAGAGGGATCTAAACCTTTTAAACTCAAACCTTATAGATATCCACATTCACAGAAGAATGAGATTGAGAATCAAGTACAAGAAATGTTAAATTCTGGCATTATTAGGCCTAGTAACAGTCCATATGCATCTCCTGTTATACTTGTTAAGAAAAAAGACAATTCCTGGTGCTTTTGTGTGGATTATAGGCATTTAAATAACTTGACTGTTAAAGATAAATTTCCCATTCCAAATATTGATGAACTTTTGGATGAGTTACATGGAGCTAAGATTTTCTCAAAGTTGGATTTAAGAGCTGGTTACCACCAGATTTTAGTTAACCAGTGGACATTCCTAAGACAGCTTTTCAGACACATCATGGGCATTTTGAGTTTGTGGTAATGCCTTTTGGTCTAACTAATGCTCCGGCAACATTTTAGGCTCTTATGAATCAGATTTTTCAACCTTACTTAAGGAAATTTGTGTTAGTATTTTTTGATGATATTCTCGTATATAGTCCTGATATGAAGACTCATCTTAAGCATTTGGAGGCAGTTTTACAAATTCTACACAAAAATCAGCTATATGCTAAAAGGTCTAAGTGTACTTTTGTAGTCAAAGATGTTGAATATCTAGGACATTTAATCTCTGGTGAAGGGGTCTGCATGGATCCTTCTAAGGTGCAGAGTATTTTATCTTGGCCAGTTCCTAAAACAGTTAAGGAACTAAGAGGGTTCCTTGGATTATCTGGGTATTATAGAAGATTTATTAAGGGGTATGGAGTTATAACCAGGCCACTTACCAATCTGTTAAAGAAGGATAATTTTGTATGGAATTTAGAAACTACATCATCCTTTGAAGAATTGAAGAAGGTTTTGAGTACTGCACCAGTCTTGGGCATACCTGATTTTTCTTTACCTTTCGAAGTAGAAACAGATGCTTGTGGAAAAGGTATGGGAGCAGTATTAATGCAAAAAGGTAGACCAATTTCTTATCTTATTAAAGCTTTCAATACAAAAAAATCTGGGAATGTCAGTGTATGAGAAGGAGTTGTTAGATTTAGTGATGGCAGTCACTAAATGGAGACATTACCTAGTAGGGAATCACTTTATTATTAAGACTGATCATCAGTCTTTGAAGTATCTGTTAGAACAACAACTTCATACAGCTTTACAATACAAGTGGATGTCTAAACTTTTAGGTTTAGATTATGAAATTCAGTACAAAAAGGGCTGTGAAAATATTGCAGCTGATGCTTTATCTAGAAAAGTGGAGGTACAGGAGAATGATGTGGATAATGGGCATGAGCTGTTTGCTGTATCTGAAGTACAGCCTTTATGGATTCAACAAGTTCTTTTGAGCTATGAGACTGATTCTGAGTGTCAACAGATCATCAGTCAGCTTTTGCTAGAGGATAATAATTGTTCTGAATTTCAGTATGTGCAGTGTATATTGAGGAAAGGGAATCGAATTTACTTGGGCAGTTCAGGTGGAGTTAGGAAGAAAATGATTGAATTGCTGCATAATTCAACATTAGGGGGTCAATCTGGTCAAACTGCTTGTTATCAAAGGATGAAACTTGTTTTTTACTGGCCTCAAATGAAAGCTGATATAATTGAGGTAATCAGAAGTTGTGAGGTGTGTCAACGGACAAAAAGTGAGCATGTGCATGTTCCAAGTCTATTACAACCTCTGAGCATTCCTAACCAGCCCTGGACTCACATATCCATGGATTTTATTGAGTAATTGCCTAACTCAGAAGGTATGGACACTGTACTAGTTGTGGTGGATAGGTTGACAAAATATGGTCATTTTATTGCTTTAAGCCATCCTTTTTCTGCTGGTGATGTTGCTACTGTCTTCTTAGATAATATTTTTAAGTTGCATGGAATTCCTACTTCCATAGTGTGTGACAGAGATAAGATTTTTACAAGTACTTTTTGGACAAGTTTATTTGAGAAATTGGGAGTGGCTATACATTTTTCAACAGCTTATCATCCTCAAAGTGATGGACAAACTGAAAGGCTTAACCAATGTTTAGAAGCTTATTTGAGGTGTTTTACTGGAGATAAACCTGCTATTTGGAAGAAATGGTTGTCTATGGCTAAATATTGGTATAATACGTCTTTTCACAGCAGCCTAGGAATTACTCCTCATGAAGCTTTGTATGGAGTTAAGCCCGTTCCTTTGAATTTGGGCAACTTACAGGACATGATAATTCCAGCTGCTCAGGATTTGTTACAACAGAGGACACATGTATTACAAGTTTTGAGAGAAAATTTAGCGAAAGCTCAAAACAGGATGAAATTCTTTGCAGATCAAAAGAGGTCTGATCGGAATTTGGCTGTTGGGGATTGGGTTTATCTCAAATTAC
Source organism: Saposhnikovia divaricata (assembly GCA_036435485.1). NCBI lineage: Eukaryota > Viridiplantae > Streptophyta > Magnoliopsida > Apiales > Apiaceae > Saposhnikovia > Saposhnikovia divaricata. The sequence continues at coordinate 56,691,277 of CM071595.1, read as the reverse complement.
AACCTTACAAACAGCAATCGGTTGCTATAAGAGTGTCACTTAAGCTAGCTGCAAAATATTTTGGACCATTTCAGGTTATTGAAAAGGTTGGTAGTGTGGCTTATAAGCTTAAATTGCCTGCTCATTCCAGAGTACATCCTGTCTTTCATGTTTCTTTACTTAAGGAACATGTTGGTACAATTCCTATTTCTGCTGGTACTTTGCCAGAAGTCAATCAAGATGATATTTCTCCTTTAGTTCCTGTTAAAGTGTTATATAGAAGAGAGATTGTCAGTGACAACAAAGTTGTTCCACAATGGTTGATTCACTGGTCTGGTTTGGATGAGATAGAAGCTTCTTGGGAGGATGCATCTTTTATTCAGAATCAATTTCCAGAATTTAAGGCTTGAGGACAAGCCTTGTCTGAATGGAGGGGCATTTGTCATGATTAGAAGAATAATTAGAAGATTCTATAGATTCCTTTTATGTGAAGTAGTTACAGTTAGTTAGACAATTTCTATATAAGGGCTGTATCAGGATGATAAGAGGCATGTGTGTGTTTTTGGTATAAACTGAACTATAACAGTTCATTTGTAAGATCCCGGATTATTGTAGGATTTATTATTATTATTATTTTATTGTTTTAATTATGTTAATTAGTATTTAAAGTATGGAATTGGATTTGAGAATATCGTTGTGGAGTTCAACGATATTTAGTGTCGAGTTTATATGAGTATATATTGTGTTATGTGTGCCAATGTGTGCCCCAATATTTTTATTTGTATTTTAGTGATTTAAAAATATTTAAATCAAGTATTAATGATCTTCAAAAATCTTTATTTAATTATCGGAGGGCTTAAAAATCATGAAATCTTTTGTAAAATTATCTTTATATATTTATTGAGTTTTTAAAAGTGTTGGGTGGATTAATTTGGGTGTTTTAGTATTTTATAATGATTTTAAGAGTTTTATTGTATTTAAAGGATTAAAACTTTGAAAATTCATATTTAATTCATTTTTGATCCGAAAAATAATTCGAAAATATGTACGTGCTTGTAATTTTATATTCTTTATTTTAAACATGAAAAGTGTAATTTTCCGGAAGTTTTATTTAATTGTGATTTTTTTTATAAATCGTTTATTAGTTATAATTGGGCCGAATAGAGGATAAGTAGTAGTGTTATAATTAGAATTGGGTCAAGCCCATTAAGCATAAAACAAATCCCAGCCCATTTCTTGGTTGTTCCAGATGGTTCTCGAGAGATAGAAACGGGGAGAGATAATAGAGAAAAGGGGAAAGAAGAAGAAGATGAATTGGGGGAGAGGGATTAATTAGAGTGATATATACATACATATATACGTGAGTAAGTGTGTGCTGTGTATGTGCGTGACTGTGGAAGCAGTGGGGTGGTGGCTCGCGGTGGCGCCGGAGTGGCGTGACGGCGCCGGAGGGGAAGAGCTCCGGTCGGAGTCCGGTGGTGGTCGTGAGTTCGAGGCAGCGGTGGTGTGGCGTGGAGAGACAGTAGAGGAAGAAGGAAAGGATGTGTTTGTATGTGTATTATATGTATATGCTGGAGAGAGAGAGAGAGGAAGAGAGAGAGAGAGAGAGAGAGAGAGAGAGAGAGAGAGATGGCAGGAGAGAGAGAGGGAGAGATTGGTGATGGAGATGCTCGGTGGGATCATCGGAAAGGGTATAATTTCACGTTTTTTTTTATTATTTCATTTTCGTATTAAGTGAATTGTGATTTCAATATAGTTTAATTGTTGTAATTTAGTTAGTTAAATGGTGAGATTATTGTGGTAATTTAATTGTGAGATTATGTGTTAATTTTATGATTAGATTAATATCTTAAATTGTGATAATATTGTTGAATTGTAGTAATTTGATTAGATTTAAAATTTGCTAGTTAAGGTGCTAATGGTCGTAATTAGATTGACATTTTAAATTACGAATATTGTTGAATTTCTGTATTAATTCGGAGAGGCTATAATTGTTAGTTGTTATTAGTTAATTGATAATTGCTAAGGTGTTAATTTTCGTAATTAGCATAGTATGGTAAATTATTCAATTTGCTTTATTTCCGGGATTCAATTCGGAGAGTCGATATTGTTAGCTATAAGTGTTCGTGTTTAGCAAAGATTAATTGTTAATTGATAACTACTAATTGCCTATTGTTTTTGTCATATAATATTGGAGTTATATGAGTTTGTTAATTGTAAATGGTTTCTGAAAAGTACCATTGGCCCTAGAGGCTGTGTGGTTTGTTTTAATTTAGTTTCCAAATGTAATTTATAGTAAAGTTAAGTTATCAATTTACTTTTATTACGTGTTGAGGTGCCGCATGTCTGGGCGGGTAAATTTCTTTACATGTTTAGTTGCCGCATGTCTGGGCGGATACTTTTCTTATGTGTTTAGTTGCCGCATGTTCGGGCGGGTACTTTTCATTATTTGTTTAATTTATGTTGCTGTCATAGAAACAGCTTGTTATTTCGTTGGATTGGTTGAATTGAAAAGCAGGGATGAATTGTATTTGAGGGGCTGTGCCCATAGTCCGATAAACGAATACTACATGCCGAAATTTTCTAAAAATCCCCTGCGTTTTAAAGTTATTTAAATTATTTGATTTAAAGATTTAAAGGCATATATGTGTATAAGTGTTTAAGTACATATGTGGTGATTAATGAGGTGTGAATATATATATTTATATATGTATTGCTTTGCGAGTTATAAGTAGTAATTATCAAATTGGGTGTGTTTGTACTAAATAGTACTTTATTATTATTTTGGGTATGATTAGGGATTCGATATAGAGCCAGTGCATGTTGACGGTTTATTGAAGAAGATGTATGCGTGATCGAATAAAGACCGAGATTAAGTATCGAATCGACGCGTGGAAACGAGGCAAGTGTACTAACCCTCGCTTATCGTTCAAGCGAGATACATATGTTTTTATTCAATATAATTATTCCCTTCAAATCCGTATTGCTAGTATTCTCTCCTTCAAAGTATTGATAAGGATATATTTTATTCATATATCATGTGAAAAGTAGAAATACAGTTTTATTGCCAGTATTATTCTTTCTTAAGTATTGTCGCTCATTAAAATGGCTTAAGTAATTAAAGATGTTTTTTTTTAAAAATTTCCTTATACTGGGCTGGTCTTTTGCCAGTGAGTATAAAGGACTGAAAAGTGAAACGTTTTAAAGTATTAATAAGATGGTTTATAAGTTGGATAAGCGTAAGAGGCTAGGGTGGTCCTAGTCCAGCACTTTTGTTAAGCATAAGAGGCTAGGGTGGTCCTAGTCCAGCACCTTTGTTTAGCGTAAGAGGCTAGGGTGGTCCTAGTCCAGCATTAAAGGCCAATGTGTTGCCTAATTGAGAACCTAATTTCAAAGAAAGGAAGACTTTACGTGGCTGATCACCCGTATTGTCCGTAATCAGAAGAATAATAAAATCAATTTAAATGTTTCAAAAAGTATTACGGAAAGTATGTTTTATTTGTGGAATGGTTTTAAAGAGATGAATGTTTTGATGTTTTATTGATAGAATAGTTTTAATGAGAGGAATGTTTTGTTAAGATATACATGTTTTACTGTAAATGATTATCGGTTTAGGAATTGTGTATTTCAGATTAAATTGTTGTCTATATGATAAAAGTTGAAACCTCAGTAAAATAATGAGATTAAGGATAGATAGAAGTTTTTCAGTTATTCCCTTCGCAAGTAACATTGTACGTGAAAGTGGAGTAAGAATGATTGGAAAAATTCTTGATATTCTTTCTCTCAAAGTTTTATCTGGGGCAGAGATGGTTAGTAGTAAATAGAAGAGTGTTATGTTAGAATATTAAAGGGTGGTGTTTATGTTATGAGAAAGAGTATGAGTGCAGAAAATAGGTATTGGTATTTTGTAAGAGTAGGTTTATATTTTGCTTGGTGAAAAACTAATTCACGGTTATTACGGTCACTGTGGCATGTGTTGTGCAGTGATAGTGAGAACCGAGAATGATTTGAGATCTTCTTACTTATTCAAACTCGTGATTGTCAGGCCGGTTAGGCAGCTAGGTGTGCGAACGCTTAGTGACATGAATGAAATTTGAATAAATGAGAATTTCTTGGAGATTTTGTTAAAGCGATAGTTAAAGTATTTTGCAAGTATTAAAAGTATTGAATCTAGTTTTTCGACTTTTGCAGTTATTAAATTCTGTTTCCGAGTTATAAATGTTTTAAATAATATTACTTCTGTTAAGGTTAAGAATCCAGATTTCAAGTATAGTATTGATTATAGATTGGTGAGCATTCATTCGCTCATATCTATTGTTCAATTTCCTTTTTAAGTTAATCCTTCTTGAATTGCAGTTATTGCATTTAATTATTCAGTGCTATTATTTATAACTTGCTGAGCATTTCTTTCGCTCACCCTTGCTGTTTTTAAATCTAATATTTCAGTAAGCTAAGTATTGGCGAGAAGTACCTGCGCAGTTCAGAAAGAGCAAGCAAGGCGAGGTGAAGGAAGCTGACGTGGATCAGGGTATTTAGATTATTGTTTGATTTGTTGTATGTAAATTATAGTTTTAGTAGTTATAGTATGTATTGAGTAGTTGGCCTGGTATACTTCTATTCGAAGTTATACCAGTGATTTAAGTTTGTATAAGTTTTGTAAATAGATTTGTATTTAAGTTGGTTTGGGTTTTCTTGTTTCTAGAACTGTAACCTAAGATCCTGAGTTGGGAGTTGGGGTCAAAGAGCTTTTGATTTAGTTTTAATTTTTATTTCAGTTTTATTTTGATTTTCAGATTTTTAGTTTAGTATTCAGCAGGTTTATGTTGTATTTACGAATACATCATGGCCAATTTTTGTTAGAATTATTGAGTTTGTTAGCGTGACGCCCAAATCTACTGACCCCAGATTTGGGGGCGTTACATCATTGCTGTTTCTTCCTCCTCTGTAATTCATTCCTAAACTCTTTTATCATATAATCTTCAGTTTTACTAGTATATCCTGACAGTGATGTGCGTGAAAAGCCCGGCCTGCTCATTTGAACCCTTCTTTCAATAACATGTCCAAAACCGATACTATACATATGGATATATTAGTTGATAATTGTGTTGTTTGGCATAAATTAAAAAAAGTTCTTATGAACTTATTTTCAGATAAAAATTTCATATTTTGATAAATTTTTTATGAATATATTTAATTTATGTTTGAGATTCCATAAATTAAAGAAAAAAAATACTTTTTTTTAGACAAAATGTTAAAAATCTTAACTTCTTTTTTTAAATAAGTAACTTTTCTGAAAAATAACATTCCAAACAACGTCCAGTATATGGAAAAGATATAAAACAAACCCCAATATCTCAATTCCAAACCTATTAACAAAGGGAATTATATATCTTAAAAGTGCGGAGAAAATAATGTATAGATAACCCCGATGGAAACAATACTATTCAAACACTGCACAAAACAACAATAGTCACTGCTCAAATTCTTACAACAAAATCTTAACAGTTGGTCCGAAATCTCTCCTCTCCTCCGTTCTCTCTCTCTCTCAAACACAGACACAATGGAAAAATCAGGGTACGGCCAAGATGGTATATACCGATCACTGAGGCCACCACTAAACCTCCCTAAAAACTCAAACCTCTCCATGACATCATTTCTCTTTCGCAACATCTCTTCATACCCTCATCACCCTGCACTCATTGACTCCAACTCTGACCAAACCCTCACTTTCACTCAACTCAACTCCACTGTTTCTAAGCTCTCCCGTGGCTTACAACAACTTGGTGTCAAGAAAAACGATGTTGTTTTGATCTTCTCTCCAAACTCACTTCACTTCCCTGTTTGCTTCTTCGGGATCATTAATGCTGGAGCTATTGCCACTACTGTCAACCCTAGTTACACTTCTCATGAGGTAGCTAAACAGGTACAAGATTGTAAGCCTAAAGTTATTTTTACTGTTTTTGAGCTGTTTGATAAGGTTAAAGGGTTTGGTTTGCCTGTTGTGATCATGGGTTCTGATGAAAATGTGAAAAAAATTGGTGGGGTTGGGGAGGATTCTAGAATTATGTTGTTTGATGATTTGGTTAGGAATGATGGGTCTTTTTTGTTTTCGGTTGATGTTTCGGGGGATGATACTGCTGCTTTGTTGTATTCTTCGGGTACTACTGGTGTTAGTAAAGGTGTGATGTTGAGTCATAGGAATTTTATTGCTGCTGCTTTGATGGCTACTAGTGATTTGGATTTGATGGGGGAGTTTAGTAGTGTGTTTTTGTGTATTTTGCCTATGTTTCATGTGTTTGGACTTTGTGTTATTACTTATGCCCAATTGCAAAGGGGAAGTACGATTGTGACGATGGCCAAATTTGATTTGGAGGTGCTTTTAAGGACGGTTGGGAGGTACAAGGTTACACACATGTGGGTTGTGCCTCCGATTGTACTTGCGTTGGCAAAATATAATGGGGTTGGAAAGTTTGACTTGTCCTCTCTGAAGCAAATTGGTTCTGGTGCTGCTCCGTTGGGTAGAGAGTTGATGCAGGAATGCGCTAAGAAATTTCCGCAGGCTTTGGTTATGCAGGTATGTTATCATTTCACATGGTTTCTTAGATTAGTGTGCAAGTTCTTAATTTGATATCAAACTTCTGTCCAATTTTTCATATTATTAGTTTGAAATTTTTACTCTGATGGGATTACATAAAAATTTTGTGCTTGAATCAAATATAATGCAATATTATTAAATTGCAATCCACTTATGCTGGCATTTGTGGCTATTTGCATACTGTCAAGGTCAGCTGTGTACTTGTTTTATGTGGTTACAGTCTATGAAGAATGGCTGATCCTATTAAACTTCTTGGTATAGATGGAGTGGTGAGAATCACATATCTGGCTGTTGACACTTTTGTTTCCCCTTCCATCCCCTGTTATTCGTTTCTTCAAAGGCCAGTAACTTGCTGGTATTTTGCATACTGTACTAAGGGTCTTCTTTATATTTTATTAAAATCTAGTATATTCTGGAAAACATGTGGCCATAAACTTACTTCTATTAATTAAAAGTGTATAACAATTTTTTTGAATAACTTCATAAACAAATTTCTTTAATTGAATTGGTAAGGTAAGTACATAACCATCAATGGTCATAACTATTAATCGAAATTATTACTTGTGTTTGGTAAAATAGAACCGTTTATATAGTATTGAAGGACCTGTATCTCCTATAGATATCTTGATTGAAAATTGGAATATGTGTAGAAGGAAACCATTGGAAGATCCAAAAAGCTAGAACAACTGGTCCTCTAGCTAGGAATGTATAAGCTTACTCTTTCTTCACATATATCCGAATTCCAATCAGAACTCAAATGCACAAGGTGTTGCCGTGTTTTTTGGGGGGGGGTGAACGCCTGGAATTTCTGTCGAGAAATTCGCTTTTAGCTGTAATCTAATGTGTTAGAGTTTTCTGTATTTTCAGAGTTTGTTTAGCGTCTATCTATATGTGTGTGTGTGTGTGTGTGTGTGTGTTTCTATTGTAGAAAATACCACTACTATTGTGCATGGAATCTAACTGGTTAATAGGATACATAGAGAGACTTAGAACTTCTTGTTCACGTGACAAGTATTTTCCTTACGTGTTCTGTAGTTTGTAGCAAGGTATTTGGATAAGTTATTTTAGTAATCTGAAACTCTGTCCTTTTAGGGTTATGGGATGACAGAAACAACTTCAGTAGTGTCGGTGGAGAGTCAGCTTGGAGGTCCTCGACATACTGGTTCAGCAGGAATGCTTGTTCCTGGAGTGGAATGCCAAATTGTGAGTGTAGATACAGTTGAGCGTCTGCCTCCTAAGCAGTTGGGTGAAATATGTGTTAGGGGACCTAACATCATGCAAGGTAAGCTTTAAATTAAATATGGACTTACTCTCAAGTGTCTAGAGAATCTTTAAAACAACAATAAAATTTATCTTGTTCATCTCTTTAAAATATCTGTTAATTAAAATTAGATGTTAGCATGTGTCCGAAGGCATGAGAGGTTTTGCTGCATTCCAACTATATAATCTACTAACTAGCCGTCTGGTTGAAATTATTATATTCTGAATGTAGCATTACTGAATGTACAATCCAATCAAATGGCTAGGCTGTTATAAAATTTCAAGTTACTTATTTCCTGAAAGATACCTCAAAACTGTCGCACATATGTTCAGCAGGAATTGATTCCCAATCAGCCAAACACACCTCAACTCTTTTATTTATCACTTTTTCTTACCTCCATTTGACTTCCTTTATTTCCTGCCAGAGTAAATATACATATCATTTTAGGGTTTGTTCTTGGATATTTTATTAGTGACTTCTGTTTTCCAGAACGGTTTTAGTCTGCAAAAATTTCTCATATCCTATTTTCCTTTTTATCTGTGACAACCATTACATGTTGCTAATATTTATCATTCCATTATCAGGTTATTTTAACAATCCACAAGCTACAAGGCTTACTATAGATAAACAAGGTTGGCTGCATACTGGCGACCTTGGTTATTTTGATGAGGAAGGACTATTATATGTTGTTGATCGAATTAAAGAGCTCATCAAGTACAAAGGATTCCAGGTAAGAACCGACTATGGACTTTTTTAAAACGTAATTGTTGTTTGGGTTTTGATACCTTACATAATTGCATGGAACTTCCGGAGGAAAAAAGAACAAGAAAAGTGACGGGGATGAGGATGAAGAATTTATTAAATTAGTTAAAAGAACTTATATTCTTATTTGTATTAAAGAGTGTTTGTACTACTAGAAATCTTTTCGAATTTTGATATTCTGTGATAGTTATTTATTAGGAGTTGGATAATTAATTTTGTATTGTCGAGCAAGGGTTGTACTCTTGTATCTATATAAGGAAATTTAATCAGCCTATGTTAATCAGATTTTGAATTTGATGAATTGCGGTATATTTGAAAATTTGAGGATATACATTTGTAGTAGAGGATATGTATTTGTTTCACCTATTCCCTACGAAGATAGGTCTATCCCCTGCTTTCAGCTCTTTCTTTACCTTGTCAGCGTAAAAAAGCAAGCAGTAAGTAATAAGTGATTCATGGATACTTGCCTTACATCCTCCGATTTGATGAACTTTTAAAGACTCAAGTATGTTTCTGGAAAAACCATGGCCTTGCTTTTGTATTTTTCAGTTAATCCCAGAGCTCGTCCATGCACTTCTCAGTTTCCAGCACCTCTCTAGCTGTCTAGGGTTATTGTGCTAGGCACATCTAGATACCTAATGGGACATTCAAGGACCCTTCTTGTTGTTGCTTTGTCGGATGACTTGTTTTTGTAGAAATTTTATCTGTATCTTTGAGCTGCTGTGATTGTTTAGCAGCTGCAGTCTCCAAATATGTCGCTGACTTGGAAGCTCTCTGTAGTTTATTTTTTTGGCATGCAGGATTCTTAAAGTTGAAGGTCCTCCCAAATTGAAAGTCTTGGAGTAAAAAAACTGGAATTTGAAGAGCATACATAAATATGAGAAAATTTGAATTCATCTGTGAAATGTGATTCATCCACTTAATAGTGTCAGTAACCTTATAGTCAGACTTTATTAGGGCAGAAAACATTATTCTTTCATATCAGTGTCCTATTAGTAAACTCAGTATATGTACCCTCTTATTGTATGAATGCAGTCGTATTAGATACTTCTAGGTGTTGGCCAGCTAATTTAATTTTCCTCTAGCAGCTGTTCATGTTATTTCTATGCATAGTTAATTGTTTGTGTACATACATGTTTAACTATGTCTTTTTCTCTTATGGATGGTTCTATATTGATGTTCATGATATTCTGAGAATTTTCCTAACGATTCTCTTCTGATTAAAATCCATTTTGTGGTAAGCTTTATTGATTCTTCTTGCTAGGTTGCACCAGCAGAGCTTGAAGGCCTACTCGTGTCTCACCCTGACATATTAGATGCTGTAGTCATCCCGTAAGCTACCCCTGCATTATTTCAAATATAAAATCTTTATTTCTTTTAGGCACACGAGAATTTCTACATTATAAATAATTAAGTAGGTGTTTATTTGTAAATTACTCCTTGTAGGTTTCCTGATGCTGAAGCTGGTGAAGTCCCAAGTGCACATGTTGTCAGAGCTCCCAACAGTTCCCTAACTGAAGAAGATGTCAAGAAATTTATATCAGAGCAGGTTGTAAATGCAACAAACTTTCAAAATTTACGATACATTGTTTTTTAATAATAAAGATAGAGAATTGAATAATTAAATTTTTTATCCAATTGTTGCCTGTCGGTACTCATTTCTCATTTGTAAGATCTTTATCCGGCTTTAGTTGATACTTTTTTCTTTTGTCAGTTCAATCACAAAGAATTTACACACGCACACATGCCTCAACTTAGGCCCGAACCTCAACCTTGTTTTACCAAGAGTAGAGGGGTATTTACTAGGCTACAATGCTAGGGGTCTCCACACTCTAGTTGATACTAGATGTAGTATTTATTCTACAATTTTGTAAAATATTTCCCTGCTCTTAGCATATTATGATATGATACTTCTGTGAACAAAATTATTAGCGATCAATAAGATATAGTTTTAACTTTGTAATTGTTTTTTCAGGTTGCGCCTTTCAAAAGATTGCGCAGGGTCACCTTTATAAAATCAGTGCCAAAGTCAGCTTCAGGGAAAATCCTCAGAAGAGAACTCGTTGAGCAAGTCCGAGCTAAAATCTGATTTATTGCATTTGTTTGAAAGACTGAATGAATCCTACAAAAATATACCATCATACATAAACTGAGGTTTGGTTACGTATTTTGTTTAGCTGTTTCATATATGTGGGGTGTATGATTTTTTCTGTTACATAATATACCTTGAACCGAAATTGTTACAGAAAGGAGTGATGACATTCCAACCAAAATTTAGCTAACCGGTACTGCTTAGCAGGTTGATTCAAGTTGCATTTATGTTTAGGAAAAGTTGATTAAAGGTTGTAGATTATATGTGCATTAGGTTCATTTTGGTGCCTTTGTCAATTTAAAAAGGAGAAAAAGGAACCTGAGATACATCTCAGGTAACTTTCCTGAGATACTATCTTATTTTTAAACATTTTTTAAACAAAATGACGTAGTTTTGGTTATGCATGAGTAGGTCCCGACGCCCCGCAGGGGCACCAAGATTTTTTAACTGATTTACTCAATATATTAGGATCTCAGGTTCCCTATTCTCTTTAAAAAATTAGAGTCCGTAATTTTTATATTCATTTTAGAAAGACAAATAATATTTGTTCAAGCAGTATATTAGATGATTTCTCTAATGTATTTAATGGACATGAAGGGCTCTTGCACACCTACAAAGTCACTTGGACACCGGTACTCGGAACAATTAAATCTTAATTCTTACTTACAATAATTTATGTGTCGAAGGCGGTTCGTTTAATATTGTGAAACACAAGGCAAGGTCAATAGCTATTGAGACAGAGCCAATTTGTTACCCAGATTAACAAAGCAAGGTAATGAATATACATGCAAAGGGAGAGCCCAATCTTGTCCCATTTTGCTTTGCCTATTCCCAATATTCTCATTAAAATATTGAAATTATGTATTATGATGGGCTAAAAAAAGGACGAGATCCCCACTTAATATTGAAAATTGGATCGACCTGACATTAGGGCAAAAAGACATGAACAACCTAGTGATCCACTATTTGATCCAAATAATAGATCATTGAGTAAGGGGATGTTAAGATAAATATATAATATGATTTTTATATTATATATTTGGAGAACTGGTAACTAAACAAAGGGAGATGCACAAATGATTGTATGTAATTCAAATTTCATATACACGAATCAAACAGCAGTTATCCCAGTGTAAATGAATAACATTCGGCCATAATTTAGCATTTAATCACAAAGCTAATTAGAAACATCAAATACCATCTCACTGAATTAATTTATCTTAGTTGATCGAGTAGACCATACATAACCATGATGCTGACTGCTGATCAGCATGCTATGCAAGTTTTCTACGCAAGGATGACAACATGCTTGGGTAATAATTTTTTTTTTTTTAATCTGCCAAAAGAAATGTTAATCTTCTGATCATTAAGTTGAATTATTAAAGGACATTTTAATTTCACTGGAACGTTTTCCATGAGTTTCACATATACTTCGATTGTCACACCTTCAACGTCAATTCAGAAGAAACTTTCAAGTTATAGCAAAAAGGTTTTATATGCTTCTTACTGATAAAACAAAATTCAGTTAAACTCAACCCTTGAAAAACATGATATACTAGGAGTTGTTTGATAAGTTGTAGAATTTTTTAATGTGAAAATAGGGGGCCTCTCTACACGGAAACGGTTGCTCACAATAACCGTGACCGGCAGCTTAGTATAAGGTACATAGAGGAAGAACAAAGGCAATTTTGTTGCATGCACTATTGGAATCAAAGATGGGCAAAGCCAGGACAATACTTGCTTACCTAAGCCACTAATGCATAACAATGGTCAACTCTTTTTGGGACCAAGAAATTTAAAAATAGAACACAAACAAATATGTGTATTTCACCCACATATTTACAATGATTGGGCATATATTTTGAGTGAAACAACAATGGTCAATCATGCAAATCTCTATTTAGGGGGTGTTTGGGGGAGTTTATTTCCAGAATAAGTCAATTTATTTTAAGTCAATGTTAGAGATTCCTAACATTTCAACTTATTTTCCAACTTATTTTTGGAACTTATGAAATCTCAAACATACATTAAATACAACCATAAAAACAAATTATTAAAATATGAAATTTTTACCCGAAAATAAGTTATAAGTCCGGGCTTATAAGCCCAGCCAAACACCACCTTAATTAAATGGCATCTGCAGCTAGCTGTCCGTGAAAGACGTTCAATTTCGAAATCTTCTTAAGCACTTTTCACCTAAGAATTATAATATGCATGGACATTAACAAGTTGAGTCTTCAACTATAAAATAATTTAATTATTAAAGGAGATTTGATTTTACAATAATTGTTAAGCGAAGAAAACTGAGATTTTTCTTATGATTAATCATGCAGGCAGGCTTTTTTTTTTTAGTGACAGTGCCACCCACATCAAATCCAAAACTGCTGTCATTTATCTTGTGATTATAATAATACACGACTTCAATCTTAGACATTTTTGATAGTGAAACAATCGGGAGGCAAAACTACATAATATTTCCAAATTATACACCGAATCATACACACAAATGTAGTAGTATATATTATAAGCAGCTGCACCAATAAACAAACTGGTGTTGAACTATGTCTTACCTTTACTTAATATATATTACTCCCTCCGTTCCTTTTACTTTGGACATGTTTGCCAACCACTTTTGATTGTTAATATTTTTAACTTCATGTTAGTATCAAATATAAAGACTTCACTGTAGTATTAAAGTACTCATAAATACGAATCAAACAAATCGCTCATGATTATATTTTATCTTGTAAATTATGCGTAAATTAGTAATCAATCGCTTAGAATGAACATAATCAAAAGTCAAAACAAGAAAAAGAAAAGGAAACATAGGGAGTATATAGTAACAAAATTAGTCAACATATAGGAGCTTGCATTTACATGCACAATTCACAATTTGACATTACTAAGCAGACTCAATTATAATGTGCCAGTTTGTTTATTTATTTTCCTTCTCTCCACTTGTCAATTATCATACTCCTCCGGTTCTTTGATTATTTATATGCATGATTACATTTTGATATTTTGCAGGTAACTCAAGTGCTTCGAATATTACATACGGAGTACTTTGATTTACTTTGCCGCCAAAAGACCTACTCCTCTCCTCCCAAATTTTTTATCTTGTTTAATTTTCGTCATCGGTATTGATTCCATTTTGATTAAAATTTATGTATTATTATTTTATTATTTATAAAATTTGAAGAACGTGTATTAATATAATTGAATGTATTTACTAATGATATAATGTCTATCATATTTTTTATTTAGATTACATATGTAATATTTGGTAAATTTTTAATTAATCTATCATAAAATAAAAATTAAATAAAACAAAACAATTATATTGCTATTAAGAAGTACGTTAGGCCTGTAAATGAGTAGAATGGAGCCGAATTTTTGACGGTTCAAATATTAATTCATTATAAATATGTTGAACTCGAACTTTTATCAAATCAATTTTTTTGTATATTGACTCGTTAAGAAAAGTATATTCACGAAGATGTTCGCAAATAGTTTACACATATCTCATTATTATTAATGAACTGTCTCGTGAATACTAGTTCATGACATCTTATGAATGATGCTCATAATCTCATCTCATGTTCACGAATGTTGTATAATGCATTAATGTAGAAAGAGAGCCGGGAGATAAAATCTTAAACTGAAAGACATGCTTTTCGTCTATGAACGAGTCCGATATCAAATTTGTGCACGAATTTATTCATGAATCATTCACCAGCTTATTTACGAATTATATTAATTGATGAACTTATTTGCGAACTATATAATCGAATTTTTTCAATTAAACTATATCGTGTTTAAGTTTAACACATTTACGAGACAAACGATTACATCAAAATCATGTTCATTTTCGATTTGTTTACAAGTCGAACCAAACTTTTTCGAGTTAAACACCAGTGAATCGACTCATTTACGGTCCTAATTACAGTTGAGAATTGTTTGTTTAGTAAAATTATTCTCACAAATATATTTCTTTAATCAGTAAAAATTAATATAGATTTAAGGCTACCTGCAGATTGCCTCTTATCTTTTTCTTTTTATAGATATTAGATCAGTGCCTCCTATCCTATTGCACTACTTAGCAAGGTATCATGTTAGGCGGAACAACCGTACCTAAAAATCACTTCTACTTCAAAGTTGAAACTGTGCAAGTGAAAAAACATGATAAATTTTACATGCACAAGCACACATGCACTCTGTGTGTGAAACTGTAAATTCCTCTGTCTAGTCTGTTCAACCATATATATCTGAAACAGGAGTAACAAACAATGTAACTGAACAGTGTCTAGTTAAAATAGCTAGGAATATTGTATCATGACTATCTTCTACTTCTTTATTAATTATTGATCCTGTGATTTGTTTTTGAGTCCTTTTAATCTTAAATGGATATTAACCGTAAAAACAACATCACTACCAAAAAGAAAGAAATGGCACAAAAAGAAAAGCACTTTCCATGTACTGTCAAATAAGAAACAAGTTTTTCCCTTTCATTCAGTCTGCAATTAAGTCAGAATACACAAAATCCCATAAAGAAACTATCTACTACTAAATACTTCTAACATAGTCTTATAATAATTATAGTAATATATAGTACTTAATAAATTTCAGTGAGTACTTTACTGCTGCAGTTTCAGTGCACCACACCATACCTCTTATGTCCCTTCAAATCTTTCTGATTTGTACTATCAGTCAGTACCTCTTTCCTTCCTGCATTTGCTTCCCTTTCAGTAGCTAGGGTAGTACATTTCTTCTCTCTCATAATTCTTCTTGTTTCCATCATCCAACCCTAAGTAGCTTATATTATTGTTAATTACTGGCTTAATCTCCTCAAGATTATCATAAGACTGCATTATTGGAGAAGTATTAACACCACCACCCATGATTCCATAATCAAGCTGCATCACAGAGTTATAATTGTTTTCGAAAACACCGGCCTGCTTAGTAACTGTGTTTGATGATGATGAGTAAGTCTGTGGCTGCCCCGTAACCATATTGTGATCTTGAGTGATCTGACTCATGAAACTCCCTCCTGAAGATCCAGAACTCAATGCTTGATGATGATCAGCAACAACATTCCCATAAGTGAGTCCGAAACCGCAGTTTTCTGTGATAAGTGGGTTGTAGTGAACAAGAGACTGATGATAAGAAGTGTTGATGGGAAGTGTTTGAGTAGGATTGTCAGGGAGAGATAATGTGTCCATAGTCATAGATGGACTGTAATAATCTTTGTACAACGATGATGAAAAGTTGGGTTGATAATATTGGTTAAGAAATTGTGGAACTTGGAAAAACTGTGAAGGAGAATTTAAAATATTCATGTTCATATTGATGTTGATATTGTTGTTATTTGTCACAGCAGCCATGTATTTTTTCTTGAGCTTAGTGTTCCAGTAGTTCTTGATATCATTATCAGTCCTGCCTGGAAGATGAGCTGCTATAACTGACCATCTACAAAGAAAAAAAGAAGAAAGATTGTAATTTACTTTGTACACATTTAATAAAACAGCTATATATTAGTTGTAGTTGTTGGTTGATTTAATTACAAAAGATAAAATTGATTATTACTAGTAGCATGCATGCACTAGTACTATAATTGTCTAAAGATAATAGATAAGAACCTTGGAAAACCCCAAAAACAAACAAAATAATGATGTAATGGAGTTAACATCTCATAAAAACTTCCTTTTTCATTGACTTGCTTTTTTCTTCTTTCTTTCTTTCTTTTTTTTTTTTTTTTTTTTGCCTTTTTAGGTTAAGCATCATGATTCATAATGAGTTACCACTACACATGATGTTAAACATGGAATGAAAATATAATGGTAACACATAAAAAGTGATGTATACAGATATTTGTGTATTCTCAGATCAACATTGTACTGACAAATAAATAGAGATAGATATTTGTATGCAGATGAAGAGGCCTAAGGTCTTACTTAGTTCGGATTTGATCATACAATCTGCAAATGATTCTATCTTCTTCTTCAGAGAAATCACCATGCTTGATGTTTGGCCTTAAATAATTGAGCCATCTTAGTCTACAGCTCTTTCCACATCTCCTTAGTCCTGATCCAAGAGAGAATGAAAAATGTAGAAGAGATATTTAGGCCCAAAAATTATAATTATTGATATGTTTACCAGCTTTTTGAGGGAGAGCAATCCAGTTGCCTCCAGTACCATATTTCTCTATAAAATCTTTGAGCTTTGCATCTTCTTCAGGTGACCATGGCCCTTTTTTCACGTTTGCTTTGTCACAACAAGGAGTCCTACCCATCTCTCTCTCTCTCTCTCTCTCTCTCAAGGCGTTTAATGTATGAGCTTGATTTACTTTGTATATGAACTGTGTCTCTCTCTCTCTCCTCTCTAAATATGGACTTTGTCCTTTGCTTTATTGATGGACTTTGTGGTTGAGAGATTAAACACTTAGCCACATACACACAAAACTTATTTATTATTATATTTGTAAAGTTGTGTGTGTGTGTGTGAATTTTTTTACTACGAAATGAATTATAAAGTCAATAGGAAAGGCCTGTTTGATCAGTTTCTTAACACCTTTGCTGAAAAACTAGCTAGAGGTGATAGATATATGGGTAAAAATGTGTGTAGCTAGTGTGTTTGTATATAGAAGTCTCCCCATCACACACATAAAACCCTATATCCCGACCCTCCCCAGCCTTTTTCTTCTATCCCAAGAATCCAAAGTCCTGAACTAGTAGTGATAAATTTTTATGTAAAAATCAAACTCATCATGATAAAAATCTAACATATATGGGGTGTTCGCTTTTTTATTTTTATCTCTTGTAATTAAGAGGCAAAAAAATACATATTTATCTGTTTTTTTTTTCGTCTTCTGCATCACCAACCATATCGCCCTTAGCTAAAAGTCTAGCTTTCCAAAAATAAAATTATAAATAATATGTAAAAGATTAGTCAATCCAATGGTACAAAACCATTGTCTATAATTATAAACAATCTCTTAATGTTGGCTATATTTGTCTATAATTAATTATAGATAATCTCTTGACGTTAGCTATATTTGTCGAAACTTTAGAGACCGGCAGTGAATTGCCACATCACTTATTTCTATATTACAATAATATATTCCATTAATAACAACTTGAAATATTAATAAAATACCATTTTTAAAATAGCCAATCCCAATATTTTCGGAGCACAATGTCTTACAGGTTCGATAAATTTTACATAATCAATATTTTATATAATTTAGCCAATCATTTTTAACCAACGCCGTTGAAGATTAGAGATTAGAATGAAACTTATATTACAAAATAAGTATATCATTATTTTAAATTATTATATAAAATATATTGTGGTGAAATACGTGTTGAGCGGATGAAAATTTTATTTTAATATAACAGTATATAATATTAATATATTTGGATTGGCTAAAATTCTTGATTTAAGATCAATTCGAGTGTCAATACTTTTACCAAAACTCTATATCTTTAATTTGAAGTATGCCATATATAAGAATTTCTCCTTGGGTTTTAAAATTTACTACTAATTGCTAACATATAGAAGTAACTAGTGTTCGTAGATACGTTATTTAGTGGTTGTTTAACATAAAATTTGTCAGTACATTATTAAATTGACCATTGTTTTATTATAGTAGAGGTTATAACTACAACCAATATATACTAGGTGGGCGCCAACCACGAGGCAGATGTTAAATTTTGTAAACACAAGTTCAAGACCTGTACATGTAATGCTTGAAATAATGGATCGGTTCTGGATCGGTTCTCATTGGACTAACATATAGAGTGTACGGGTGGGAGCGTGAGAATGATCATCATACCGATTCAATTTCCAAAGCAATACATATCATTTTAAAATTTTCCTAAAATTGGGTGATCAGGTGTTTAGATTGACTAATCGAAGCTACTTTTCTGAATTGTCATGATGGTTTTAAAGTCAGCACCATGCATAACAGTACTTAAATGCATCCAACACATAATTAATAAGCAAACATCTTTTTAAGTTTTTGTACTTTTTAACCAAGAAACGGAAAGGAACTTTGAGTTTTTATCTAACAAAAGAAAAACTTTGAGTTTGAAATTTGGATACCTATATAAAGAGAGAAATGACCAATACATTGCTGCATCGGTAACGAGTAATCTCAGTCTAGTGCTCAGCTCTCACTTCAAGCTCGAGCTGGGGTGGTCTTGGTTATATAGACGAGCAAAACTTGCGCAATTTTCGAGTACCATGTATATAAATTTGTACGTAGTATATGTACATTAGGGTCTGATAAATGATTTTACCTAAGGTTTCCTGAAACTTGGGATCGATCCTAAGCTTGACGAACCTATTTCACAAGGACTACAAGCGAGAAACTACTAAACTAGGATTACATAGGATACAAGTAGAAAATGAAAATTGTTCATTTTGTGTCAGCATTTTCAGCCAATTTTGAATATTGTTCTGCTTAATTTCAAGGTCGAGATTATGATAGTAATTAGAGGGTTGATAATTGGCATGTGCTCAGATTCTTCATAGTCAAGAGAAAGGAAGTGGGGTGTGTGCCCACTTGGTTGATTATTGTCACACTTTGATCAAAAACTCGAATTACATTGGAAGGTGAAGGTAACTCATGAGAAGGAAATCGCGTTGTGGATTGACATGCACATCATCCTGCTTAGGTTTCTTATTATGTCCGTAATTTTTTTTGAAACCGCGAAAAAGACTGACCGAGAATGTACCACATTCAACAACAGTCGCATGTTATTGTATAGGTAGATAGATGCGCAACGCAATTACAAATTTCGTTTTTCTTTTTTTAGTTTTTGTCCCATTTGGTTCACCAGGGAATCTTTGTTTGAAAAACACGACAAAGAAACACTCCCTATCATTAATTTTATAAAGTTAAACCACGATATGATTTTATAGTGATCATGAAAAATATAAAAAAAAAAAAAGAAATGCGATAGATAAGTATCAACATCATTTCTTTGACTTTGCCTTAATTATTAGTTGAACCAGTCTCATGTAATCAGTTGAAATCTAGAGCTTAACCAAGCATGAAAAGATGAGAACAGCGTCTTATAAAATATTGATTACATTAAATTTATTGAATATTTAAAGTGATGTGTTTCAATGAAAATAATTATAATAATTGATAAATTTTTAATATAAAATGTTATTATTATTTAAACTTATTATAAATAATGTATATTATTTTAACATATAAATAGATGATGTGAAATTTCGTTACAAGTCTCTAACAATACGATAATATAACGATTACTTTGGCTAAAATTTTAATCAAGGATAATGTATTATTGGACTGCAATTTTTTTACACATTCTTTATAATTTTTATTTATAAATTATAATAGGTAATTTAAAATTTTAATTAAGAGATCTCTTTCACTAGAAAGGTTCTAAATAATTTTTTACAATAATTTAAACTCATATCTCAACTCTACATAAGTAGCTTGTTAAGGAAAAAAAAGACCTTCAGTTAACTAATTGTAGTTTTAAGACTTACCTAATTCAACAAATAATGCTTATCTATTTTATCTTATGATTTGAAGTAGTATCAACAGATTATACATTTTTTTTTTTGAAACGAATCAAGAGATTATACATATTTATCATATTACACCCAATAAATTTTAAGTATGTGTGTTGTTTAAATTTAAACCTAGCTAATCTTTAGACACTATTCTTAACTCGAAAAAACAAACTCAAATAAAGATAACCAAAAATCAAATTAATACTGCCCTTCTTAACATAAAAAAAAATTCCCTGACAAATTCAAGACTATTTGTCAAAATTCTGTCATACTACATAATATTTTAATCGGAGAAGGATTAAAGAAGAGAAAAGAAGAGAAGCTTTTGCGTGCAAAAAGAAGAGAAAGAAGCAGGGTCCGTACGCCCCTTACCCGCATGTGTGTGATGGTCTGTTTGACATGAACGATTTAACATCCAATTTCTCATTTTACCCACTCCCACTGCCTCCTTTTCTTCAACCAAAGTCTCCTTACTTTTCTCATCTCTTCAAATGTTTTACACCTGGCAATTTACTTTAATCTATTAATGGGGGGTGTTTGGGGGAACTTTTTTTCAGAATAAGTCAACTTATTTTAAGACAAAGTTAGAGATTCCTAACTTTCCAACTTATTTTCCAACTTATTTTTGCAACTTATTGAATCTCAAACATACATTAAATATTTGTATAAAAAAATAAATTCAAAATATAAAATTTTTACCCGAAAATAAGTCCATAAGTCCGTAAAATAAGGTGAGGCAAACAGGCTCAATCTCAAAAGTCAGTAACTGTAGACAAATTATCACCAACCAAATTTGAAACATACCTACAGTTTTCAGTTTTTCTTAGTTAGTAGCGTATAACCCGTATAAGAGCATCTCCAACCCTATAAACCCCTTAGCTAAAAGTGTGTCAAACATGCCTTAAATAAAAATTATAGATATTGTGTAAAAAAGAATCATCTCCAACCGGGACATTACTGTTATCTAAAATTTTAGATAATCCTCTAAAATCCTATCATATTGGCTATATTTGTCGAATCTCTAGAGACCTGTAGTAAAACTCCACATCATCAATATTACCATATTAAAATAATACATTCTATTTTTAACAATTTGAAATAATAATAACTTGCTATTTTTAAAATATGACTAATCATTATAGCCAACTCCATTGGAGTACAACACCTTACAGATTCAATAAATTTTACATAATCACTATTTTATATCATTTTAGCTACCCATTTTAGCTAATACCATTGGAGATGCTCTAATGCATCGTTTTTATATAATTTGCTAATAATTACTTCCTTCGTTTCTTCATGTACGGAAATTTAAAAAAAATGTAAAATATTTAATATTCCAAAAGTAAGAAAATAAGTAAAGTGATAGGATCAATCGTATAAAATAAGTATAATAGAGGAAAATAATGAGTGTAGTTACTTTTTATATTATAAAACTTTATTATTTTGGGTAAGTTTTAGAATATAAAGAATTGAGAGTGACATTCCAAAAAAAAGTGTAGAAAAATGAGAGATAGAAAGAATTGAATATGTCTTAATATTTTTGGATGTGAATTTTATTAATGATTAGAATATCTCATTAAATTGATATTTTTGGATATGTATTAACGATTGAAATTTATACTATAATTTATATTTTTAGATGTATTTATAAAAGATAATATATTATAATTAAAAGGTAATGTGTTTTAATTAAAAAAGGCAATCGTCTTGTTACTATTAATATTTAATGTCACATAATTGGTATTTTTAGGTATATTTCTAAAAGATAATATGTTTTAGTTAAAATATAACATACATTAATTAAAAAAGGCAATCATATTATTAGCTTATAACTCGTGCAATACACGACTCTTTTTTAATATATATACTACCATACTCTTTACGGTTAATACACTTTTTATACTTGTTTTTTTTCTTTTTAAACGGTTCATACTATTTTGGTTGACAACCATACTATCATACTATAAAAAAAATCGGATAAAATACTATTACGCCTATTATATATAAGTAGGAGTGGAATCAAATAAAAAATTTTCTAAAATACAAATCTATAAACTTTTTAGGATCAATGATCAAAAAAGATCCAAGGATGTGAGTTGTTTTAAAATTTATATGAGCTTAGTTAAGATGGTAACTTCTCATTTTGTTATAACTGATCTAATTTATGATCTTACATCATTGATCTATAGATACATTAGATCTATATTCAAGTTTGTTACTAAATTTTTTCGATAAAAGTGGCGGCAAAAAGCGTTCTGATGGAAAAAATGGGGGCGAAGTTGGAGCATAACGTAAACTTAATTATTCATCTTTAAATTTCTAAAGGAGGAGATAGCTATAAGTGCTATCCCCTTCAATTGGATTTTGTATCATATGGTGTAATTTATTTCGACGATAATTTTCGATAATTGTGTATTGACATGAATTGCAACTTGTTGGAATACTTTAGAGAATAGAGGTTTTGAGAGCGAACATTAATGTTTATATCTATGTATTCCAAAAATTTTATTAGAGCTATAGATAGTGTAGTTAAGATGTTTGATGAAATGTTTTGAAGATTGTAAAATTATTATTATTTGATAATTTTAATAGGTTAAACATGATGTATAACTAAGATTCAATATGATCATTTATCGAATTTGAGTTACGTATTTGTTGAATCTGATATGTTAGATGGATATTGTAAATAGATTTTATATTTTTGTATGATGATTATGTTCGATTATAATTATATCTTTGTAAATATAAATTTTATAATTTGGATAGTTTCTACACGATAAATTACTATGATTTATCATAATTATGTGTTGAATATGAGTTATTTACAATGTTGAATCCATACTAAATCTGTGAATCTTAGTTACTTTTACAAAAGTTGAATGATAAATGTTGATAATAATAGTTTCAGATATGTTAGATCATGTTGTATAAGAGTAGTTAAGTCTGTAGTGAAAGTGTTTGATGAATTGTGTGAAGCTAGATTTTGGATAATTTTTTACTGGTTCGACATGATACTTAATTACGATTCAACAAGATTATTTGTTTAACTTGAGTTGTATCTGATGTGTTATGTAGGGGTATTGAACGTTAAGATATTTTCAAGGAAAATTCTCAATGGTAACTTCGTAGAATTGGCTTTTCCAAATTGTACATCAAATAGTTTTGACTTCCATTTGGTACCACTCTACTATTTTGTTATTCCATGATATACCCCTCCCGTCAACTTCCGTTAGTCAAACGTTATATGACCTTTAAAAATACATGAAAATTCTCAATGGTACCCTTGTACATTTGGCTTTTTCAAATGATACAACAAATAATTTTGACTTCCATTTGGTATCACTTTACTATTATAATTACATGTTATACCCTTCCCGTCAAACCCATTAATTGACCTTAAAGTAAAAAAAATGTAGTGAGATTGTTGAATTTATGATTTTGATTAACAGTGCACCTTAAAGGACGAAAATGAAGATAGACTTCACAAAAGGTAGTGCATTACAAGCTTGTAAGATAAAAATTTCACAATTTAGTTCATCTCTCATACTTAATCACAACTTCAAAACAATTTCAGTTTGGTTTTAAATTATTTATTTTGGAAAATCAATATTTATACTATATTATTTCAGATTATCATGGTTAAGTTTATTGGGTGAATATGGTTGAATTATTTGAATAACCATAGTTGGATTTTTAGGATACATTTGTTATCTTTTTACGTTAGTTTTTCATTTTATCATATGACTATTAGATTATATTCAGCTGCAAATATGTGTTTTTATATTAATTACAAGGTAATATAAGGTTTGATTAAGGGGAGTTGATGGTTGGAGTATAACATAGTGTGACATCATAGTCGAGTAATATCAAATGAATGTTAAAACAATTTGGTGTACCATTTGGAAAAGTCGATTCTACGAGGGTACCATTGTGAATTTTCTTTTGTGTTTTTATACTGTTTACATGGTCATATACGTTTGATTAACGGGAATAAACGGTAGGGATATATCATGAAATGACATAATAGTAGAGTAATACCAAATAAAAGTCAAAAGTATTTGGTGTACCATTTGGCAAAGTCAATACTACGAAGGTAACATTGAGAATTTCCCTATTTTCTATATAATGGTAATTCTTAATTTACGTGCTCAATTAAAGCTAAATCTATGTGGATATTAATTATATATTTTATATAGGTTTAACATTATAAACAGCTATGTTCAACATAATCATGGATACAAATTACGATATGGCATGATAGTGTGTTGTATTGAAGATATATAATTTATGTATTGAACCACTTATTAAACAAACATATTCCATCTATGGTTCAACAATCTACCTTGGAGTATAAAATATCCATTTTTTAGTTAATAATTTTATTTTTATAAATAACTTCCCATTGGGGCTCACTAGTCCATTCATTGGGTATAGAAATATTCAATTTTTATTTAATGCATTTACCTTTTATATAATCATTTCCCTTTATGGTTCATCAGTGGATGATTTGGGTATAGAATACTTATGTTCAACATAATTAAACACTTTGTTCAACAAATTTATTACATATTAGTTTCAATAGTTTATCTTTGGGATATAGAAATGTTTATTTTTTTTATAATCTTTTAATTTTTTATAAAAAAAAATTTGTTGGTAATTTTTTTATTAATTTGTTAAATTTTTATTTAATAGCTTAATCAAAGAAGTAATAAGAATAACTTGTGTTTAATATGGTAAATGAAATGTGTTTAGACTTTTGAGTGTGCTACTTTCTTGGAATTTGTAATTGTTACGGTTACAATTTAAACTTTCAATTAATTTAGTTTGAAAAAAATAAAAAAATATACATATTCACGAAATTTTAGATATTCAGTTCTCTATTTACTTAAAAAATATTTAAATTAATTAAAAACTTTACATTCAACGTTAACAAAGTCATGGTTCAATAGGGTTCATATAATTTATTGAAAATGTTGAGAATATTATATAGTTATAATGTTCCACATATGTGTTACTTATATTCAACAAAATTATGTTTAACATGGTAAGATATAACATATATTCTCAAATAAAATTACATGAAAATAGCATAATAATTTCATAATAAAATTTGATGATTTCCCAAAGGGATACATGATTTATAATAAGAAAAACAATATGCTGAAATTTAACATTACTAGCTATAACTCGTGGGATGCACAGATTTGTTTTAATATTATATAGATTTATTCATTAATTTGAAATAATTTTTTTAAAACAGGAATTTTGGAGGTTTAAATTTTTAAATGAGATGATTTGATAATAATTATAGAAATTTTAACCGTGATATTTCTAGAAAGAAAGAGATTTTAGTTAGAAAATATAGAAAAGATGATAGGTTTTAGTTGAAAAAGGTAATCGGTTAATTATTAGTAATTATAAATTATAATTTTATTTTATTAAATAGAATGCCGGTTATATAACTGGAAAAAGAGAGGTCTTAGTTAGCGAAAATTAAAAAGGTAACATATTTTAGGTGAAAAAGGTAATTGAGTAGTAATTATAATTTAATTATGTTATTCTACTAAATAAAATTGCTCGTAATGTTTTTAGAAAAGGAAAAATTAATGTTGCCCGTGACATTTTAAGAAATAAAATGATTTTAGTCAGAAAATATAGAAAAAATGATACGTTTTAGCTGAAAAAGGTAATCAATTAATTATTAATATTATAATATTATTATTTTATTAAAAAGAACCGTCCATGATATAATTGGAAAAAGAAAGATTTTAATTAGATAAAATAGAAAAGATAGCGTGAAAACTAAAAAGGTGACATGTTTAGGTGAAAAATGTAAGGGTGATGGCCCTTTCTACCCCAAAATGGGGGGAGGGGTTACCAAAATACCCATATCCAGAAAGATGGCCCTAAATACCCACGGGATACGCTACTGACAGAGTAGTATCCTCATGTCACGCCACTGGGAGTAGAGTATTCAGCTGTCACGCCACTGGGAGAGGAGTATCAAGCGGATACTGTAGCAGCAGATACGCAATTGTATAATGCGTATCATGAGACACGCATTCATGAGATGCGCATCTGACGTCATCATCGTCTTCTCCAGGTGACTCGTCGGGCGACTGACCGGACGATTTTTGCTAGTTTTTTCATCTCCTTCGTTCTCCCACCTCAGTCAGTTTCCAGTTAAGTTCTATATACCAAAATAATCCCCTCAGCTTCCTCTACAACCCTATACTATCAATTTATCGATTCGTTTGCCGTAATTCAAATGCCCAAATCGAACCTAAATCCCGACTTTGTTCTCCGATCTTATTCAAACACGCCCCTACGGGCCAGACGTCAACAAATCGATACATTAAAATGATTAGCAAAGTATGGGCA
Organism: Saposhnikovia divaricata; assembly: GCA_036435485.1. NCBI lineage: Eukaryota > Viridiplantae > Streptophyta > Magnoliopsida > Apiales > Apiaceae > Saposhnikovia > Saposhnikovia divaricata. Next base: position 56,664,655 of record CM071595.1, on the reverse strand, counting down.
TCAATTTTATGTGGTCGTATGGATCGGAGATGGACGGAACGTGGCTCGGAGATGGACGGGACGAAATCCGGTGGGGAGAGTCGGGGAGTTCAGTTCGTCCCTTAGCAGAAATTGTGAAAAAACTGATGTTGGGACACGTCGTTGCCAGTGGCGTGTCCCGTGGGTACTGAGGGCCACGACTTTGAAAATGGATATTTTGGGCAGTTAACCACCAAAATGAGGCATTTTGGTCATTACACTACACCATAAAAGGCCTATGACAACATTTTTAGCCTGTGTTGCCATCAAATATGTTGCCTTTGCCATGATTTTTTTGCTAAAGCAACATTGTCATTTTTATGTTGGCTCAGGTAGAAAAATTATGTTGCTATAGAATAAAAGTGTTTGCATGTTGGCGTAGGTATCAAATTGTGTTGCCATAATTTTGTAATGAACAAAATTTACATTTTCTAATAAAAATAAAAGTTTAACCTTTTTTCACAAGAAAATTAATTTATTTGGATAAAAATAATCAAGAAGTTTTTATAAAATTCAAGAATATTCCAGTAGAAGTGAATATTTCAATAAAAATATTAAAATTTTTAAGGTGAATACTTTATTTTTTTGTTCATTAAATATTATTCAACAAAATTTTTAAAATGATTTTTTTTCTATACATATTTTAATATATCATTAAAATAAAAAATATTTTTGTATATGATTATAAATATTTGAATATATTATTTCAAATTATGTAAAAGAAATTGAATATTTAATGAAAAAATAAATTGCTTCTTCCAGATAATTAAAAATTAAATTATTTTTTCGGGCAAATTGGTGAGAGCGGCAAAAAGCCCGCCCAACCAATTCAGTATACCGCTCTTTTCACTTACTAAAAACAAGTCTTACTTCACTTCCATTTTTTCTCACTCTGCTGTCTCTCTCCTCTCGTCTCGGCTGCTGCGCACACATACACACTCACACAATATTCACACGCATTCTTCTATACTCCCACCTCTCTTTCACTCTCACATTCGTATGCACATCTCTCACAATCTTTGCTGCTTTAGTATCCGGGTTCAATTGTTCAGTTTGGGCCTTTAGTTTAATATTTTTTTCACTAATTTGGGGTTTTTTTCTATTTCACGATTTATTTCGAATTAGGGCTTCAAACGGGTCAAGTCAATTTTGGGGCTTGAATTGGGTTCAATTTGAGGCTTTAAAATTAGGGTTTTGTGTTCGATTTGGGGATTCGGAGTTCAAGGTATTTCTATATCTTCAATCAGATGCAGAGATTGCTACTATCTTGGGCATGAGGTATACAATTTTCACATGTTTATTTCTTCATATGTGTGTTTATAAGACTATTATGTTATTGTGGTGTGTGTCTGCAAGACTATAATGAATTTTGATATTTGTAGATTTAGTAACTGTTTGAAGATACTCTTATAGCAGTTTCGTTTCGATAGCCAGTGTGTTATTTTTGTGTAGTTGAAATTTTTCTACTCTATTTTGTTTACTCGAGTTAACACATATAGGTTTTTAGCATAATCATGATATGTTTACTTGCCACACAATTGTCATTAAATAGTAACCTAATATAAAATGGAATTATATTTCTGTAGATTTAAACACTTTTGAACTTCTCCAAATGTAGTAGGACATAATTTTATGTGCTTTACAGGCAGCTAGCCCACTACAAGTGAAGTATGTAGATGGAGAGTTGGAAAGATTAGGTGTATCATAATTTGCAACCTCATGTGTACTCATTTATATTGTCAACATACATCTAATTTTTGATTAGAGAGGTTGAAACATTTATGTTTTTCTCTAACCAGAACATAAGCTCTTTGTCGGTATGCTTCCAAAATGTGTGTAACTTGTAACTTTTAATTTTCTATTAAATTATCTTTATTTGAGGACATAAAATTGGAATCTGTATATTGAGGAATTTGTTAATATTCTAGTATACTATCCAGGTAGTTCGGTGGTGGATGGAAACGTTGTCAGGGTGAAATAATCTATCCAGCTGTTATGAAGAAATAATTTATCTAGAGTTGCTTTTATATTATCTTTTATGATCGGGAATGCTATGTTTCAGCTTCTTTACTTATGTTGTTCTGAAGATAAGCATTTCTATGAACGCATTTAGGAGTACACTAATATTATGTTTTCTGCTATCCTTGTGACATGTCTTGCTCTAAAGATGTCTTCACATGTTAAAAACTTAAAGCAAAGATAATTGAGTCCAAAAAATTAATAATGTTGACAGATATTATAGAGTAAATATTTGCATTACAACAGAGTAAATACCTGAAACGTCTAAAAATCTCAGACTGCTAGAATCTCTGCAGAAAAAGCTTCGTATTGTCATTAACTTAAACTTATTCATTCTTTACTAGTCATATACTGTTTACATTAACATATAGGTCACCATACATGTTTCTTAAGCTGGTAAAATCATGGACGCTACAATATAGGACATTTTATTTACCCTGAAGTCATAGACCAACTAATAAGTCTTTCCTAGTTAATTTTTTCATTAAATCCAAGTTGACATCTTAAACTTGTTTTTTACTTATAATGTATATGTCTCTTGTCTGCAATTTTACCACTTCTAATGTTTTATATCCGATATAACAACACTATCCTAAAATGGCTGGTAGCATCTATGAATATCAGCATCAAGCATACAGCCAGCATTACTAAGGATTTACCAATGGTGTGCTGTTGGAGCTTTATTTCAGGGGTTTTTTGGGCATGTAATTGAAACATTAGTGAGTTTAGATAGGATTTCGATATTCATTTTTTCTTGCGAGTTTTCTCAGGATTGTTTCCGTTTCCCTTCTTTCATGCGAAATTACAAGTATTAATTCTCCAATTGTTAGCAATTCATCAGAAAGCAATGAGCAGTGGTACTAGATTATGGGCTGTGTGTTTCCGACAACTGATGAAAGCAATGAGCAGCGGTACTAGATTATGGGCTGTGTGTTTCCGACAACGAAGAAAAAGATTGATGTCAGGAATAGAGCTGTGTGTTTCCTAAGTAGTAGAAGTCTATAAATAGTTGTTCCTTTTGTAATTCTATTACATTGAAACTATTCAGAAAATGGAAATGTTGTTCCACCACTTCTCTCTCTCTTTATATAACTGAATTTGATAAAGATATAAATATTTTTCTCATCGCACTTCTTTAGGTCTGGTTTTTACCAGTTACCGCAAGCTGATTTCCATTACATCTGGGAAACTATTAAAGTTGCATATTCTTGTAAGGTAATGTAGATACGGTTTCAGGTTTTGCTGCAGGTGCATGGTGACATTAATGCTGCAATAGAGTTTCTCATAGCAAAACAGGGATCAGAAGACCTCTTAGTTGAAAATAAGATCTTCACTTTCCCAGCAGCTAATTCACATGGTAATGTCTTCTTTCTTTTTCAATTTAGGGATTTTGGTAAAATATCATTTGATTGGTTATTCTTTTCATGTTCTATTCTATTTTATTAGTTTAGCAAGAAGTAACATTCATCAATTTTTGCTTTATCTTTGTTTAGAAGGCTATGGTATGCTTTTAGTGGTTGAAAATAATGCACTTTCTTTGAGATAAGTTTCTGAAGTTGCACTATGCTTGTTGGTTCATTTCGTGATGCTTGTCTTAATTTATATTATTTTTTTTAAATATGTAGGTGAGAATCAAAACAGCAGCTCTAAGCAGCCTGTTGCAGCCTATGATAGAAAACTAGAAAAGAGAGCCAGTCTTGTGGCACTACAGGGAGGACCTCATGCCGATAATAGCTCGGAAAATGCTAAAAAGGTCTATACCATTCTTCAAACCAAGTTGCAGAGGAGTTAATGAAAAAAAATGAGTTTGGATTGTTGTAATGTAGATGGTTGAATAGATTACGATGCTTTTTAATTTATGTTGTTTTTGGTGTTAATGAAAAAACAGGTTATGTTGATTTGGTTGATTTGGCAATGAATATTTTCAAATTACCTATTTTTTGTTTAAAATAGAAAAGTGTTTCCATTGAGGCTATAAAATGTTGGAAAAAAGTAAAAATAATGTTAACAAATGTTGCTAGCAAAATGTTGTAACTAAAATTTTTGTTGCCATAAAATTGGGCCCCACAATGGTCCCTACAGTGGGTAGTCCCCGTAGTGGGCCCCATAGTGGGCCCCATAGTAGACCCCACAGTCGGCCCCACTGGTGGGCCCCACTTTTTGCAAAATATTTAAGCCAAAGGCAACATAATATAATGTTGCTAAAAACTGATATATTGTTGCCGTAGCTTGTTAGGAATATGTTGTACTTGATGATAACTTCACAATCAATCAAATTGTATAAGGTTTTGTAGCTGTCAACGGATGAGGATTTATAACTCTATCCGTTGACAGGTAGCTCATCAACGGATGAGGTTTTGTAGCATACTGCAGTATCTCTATATTATCAGTTGATAGTGTTTTTATCCACAGTCATGTTGACCATCAACGGATAGGCAGAATAGGGTAGCCAATTGTAAATAAGCTATATGCTATGTAATTCTGTCTAAGTGAAAGTGTATCACAGATGAAGACATAACTCTATCAACGGATACAACTCAAATCCACTCTATCAACGGATACAGCTCAAGTCTCAATATCAACGGATACCGCTCAATACATCATCAACGGATGTCAGTGTACAATATCAACGGATAATCATTGACACTGTCTTCTATGATTAGCTGGGGATTAGCAGTTGATAAGGACATGTTTGACTGACAGATCACATGGGTTGATAGTAGATACAAAAAGCAGTATGGCAGCCATACTTTGGAAACACAGAAGAAAGAAGCATTCTATTTACACTATGAATACAAGAAAGGTGCAGGAGACATGTCTGAACACAAGGACAACCTTTCGGCTACATGTGTATTTGGAGTGTAGTAGCAAGTCAACTAGAATTAGATTAATATTATCTTATTCCAGTAGTACTTGTAAAACTTGGGATTTATAACCAAGTGTAGCAACTCTTTGTAGGTTAAGAAAACAGATACATTTTGCTTAGGGTTTCCATTGAATATTCTTAGAAAGCAAAGAGTTGTAAAACAGAAGCTGTGTACATTTGTATCACAGAGTTTTCTTCGAATAAAAGCTTCAGGTGGTGCATTTAACCACCTGATTTTTATGTGTTTGTGCATTAATCTTTTTACAAGCAATTATCTAAGTATAGATTTCTGGAGTTCTTATCAGAAATTTATAAATATCAAGAATTGTATTCAACCCCCCCTTCTACAATTATACAAGTGTGTAATCTGGGAATAACAATTGGTATCAGAGCAAGCTTCTAACATATTTGAAGTTTAAAGATCAACACACTTCCAACATGTCTAAGAAGGATTATGGAGTAAAGATTCCAGTTCTTGATAGAGAAAATTACTTTCACTGGAAAGTAAAGATGCGTCTACATCTCTCGTCTATTGATGAGGGCTTTGTGGATTGCATTGACAAGGGTCCTCACGTTCCAATGAAGACTGCAACAAGAGTTGGTCTGGCTGAAGGTGTGCCTGACACTCTCATTCCCAAACTTGTTTCTGAGTGGAGTCTTGAAGATATTACAGAAGTCCACAAAGACAAAAAGACCATGAATATTCTGTTCAATGGTCTAGAAACAGACATGGTTGACAATGTTATTAACTGTACTACCGCCAAGGAAGTATGGGACACTGTTCAAACCCTGTGTGAAGGAACAGAACAGGTAAGGGAAAACAAGATGCAACTACTAATCCAACAGTATGAACATTTTCACTTTAAGAGTGGAGAAACATTGAATGATACATTTAGTAGATTTCAAAAGCTACTAAATGGTTTGAAACTGTATGGAAGAATCTATCAAGTTAAAGATTCTAATCTCAAATTTCTGAGATCACTGCCCAAGGAATGGAAGCCAATGACTGTTTCTCTAAGAAACACTCAAGAGTACAAGACATTTACTCTTGAAAGGCTCTATGGAACCTTAAAGACCTATGAGCTGGAAATGGAACAGTATGAAGAGATTGAGAAGTCTCAAAAGAAAAGTGGGTCAGTTGCACTTGTTGCCAACTTGGAGCAAAAGGAGGAAAGAACAGAAACTGCTAGTTCTACACCAAACAGGGAGGTATGTAAAGGTAGAGCAGAATCAAGCAGGTGCAAGGAAAAGGTGTCTGAGGAATTGAATGTTCTTCAGCAGGATGAATTGGATGAGATAGATGAGCATTTAGCTTTTCTATCTAGGAGATTCTCTAAGCTAAAATTCAAGAGAAACTCTGGGGTGGCCAAGCCATTTAACAAGGATTTTTCCACAAGCAACTATGTGGATAAATCCAAAATTAAATGCTACAATTATGGAATTGCTGGTCACATGATAAGTGAATGCAGGAAACCTAGATCTGAGAACAAGGGAAAGTCAACTGAGGCTGTTGACTATAAGAAGAAATATTTTGATCTTCTCAGGCAGAAAGGAAAGGCATTCTTGACCCAAGAGTATGACTGGGCTGTTGATGACAATCATTCTGATGATGATGTTGAGTTAGTCAACCTTGCCTTAATGGCTGATTCTGGAGAGCAGGAAGCAAGTCCAGCTAGCAATCAGGTATTTTCTACTAATCTCTCTGAGCTCACCAAAGAGGAATGCAATAGTGTTATAAATGAAATGTCTACTGAACTATATCACTTGAGTGTTACTCTTAAATCACTTACTAAAGAGAACAATAGGATTAAAGAGTCTAATCTGTTTTTAAGTGATAGAAATGCTGCTCTAGAAACTCAATTTCTAGATTTGAGAAAATGAGAGTTGATTGCAATAATGCTAAAAGTGAACTTGAAGCTGTGTTAAAAAGAGAACTGATTTTAAAAGACCAGCTTGAAAAAGAACAAGGGATAATTACTAAATTTCAAAGTTGTAGGAATATTTCTCAAAACATAATAGAAGTTCAGGGAATAGAATCATTTGTGAAGGATACCTGGACTCAAAAGAAAAAGGAGCTAGAACCTGGCCTTGAGGATCTAGAGACTATTTGAGAATCAACGGATAGTGATCATCCGTTGACAGATGAACCGTCAACGGATGAGAGGTATCCGTCGACTAACAAAAAGTTTGTTAGTAAGAAGGAACTTAGGAAACTGGATATCAAGTATGGTCCAGTCAACAAGAATTTTGTTAGTGGTGAGTGCAGCAAAACCAAATCCAGTGGGAAGGCTAAGGCAGGTGATTTACACAACAAAAAGGCTGTTGGTAAATCAGATAATGAAAAGGTAGAAATTGAGGATAAAAAGAAAAAGAACAGAAATGGTAAGATACGTATCAACAAGAAAAACAATTACTCTCCTGACAAGTTTTCTCCTAGGAAAACTTGTAGTATTTGTAATAGTGTCAATCATCTATCTTCTAATTGCAAGATTGTCAACAAGGCTCCTGTTCATGTACCTCAACCAATGCCATGTATGCCTGCAATGCCTGGTTTGTATCAAAATGCTAGTTTTTGAAATCCATATGTGAACATGCCATATGTGTCTAATCCTTACTTTCAATCTATGAATGTGCCACAAATGTCATGGAACATACCTAACATGAATAATATGTATGCCAATTTTCCACACATGCATGCATCAAATATTCATGCAAATGAGCATTTGTCAAACCCCATCACTCAAGCATCTACACCTAAGTTGAAGAATGCTAAGAGTCCAAAATCAAAGGCTAACAAGAAAGGACCCAAGGAAGCTTGGGTACCAAAATCAACTTGATTTGTTTTTGAAATGTGTGCAGGGAAACAGAAGGAATCTATGGTACCTAGACAGTGGATGCTCTAGGCACATGACTGGAGATTCAACCCTGCTCACAGAGTTCAAGGAAGGAGCTGGCCCTAGAATTACCTTTGGAGATGACAGCAAAGGATATACTAAGGGATATGGCCTGATTTCAAAAGACAATGTCATCATTGAAGAAGTGGCTTTAGTTGAAGGTTTGAAGCACAATTTGCTGAGTGTCAGTCAGATTTGTGACAAAGACTATGAAGTAAAGTTCACAAAAGAAGCCTGTGTTGTCTCTGCCAAGGAAGACAACAATGTGGTATTGACAGGCTTTAGAAAAGGAAATGTTTACATAGCTAACTTCAATTCAGCATGCTCAGAATCCATTACTTGTCTCTTCAGCAAAGCAAGTAAGGATGAGAGTTGGCTATGGCATAAGAAGCTGTCACATTTGATTTTTAAAGTTATGAATGATTTGGTAAGAAAGGATCTTGCTAGAGGAATCCCTCAATTGGAGTTTGTCAGAGATGGACTGTGTTAAATATAATTGATGTGTTTTAATCAGTGTTTAAGTGTTACAGGGAGTTATCAGAGTTTAGCTGGAAGCAGTCAGAGTTTGTGTAAACTCTGACAGTTGGAAGCTCGACAGAGTTTGTTAAATTCTGTCTGGAGGAAGCGCGTCTACTGTTCAACAGTGATTAAAGATTAATTATGGAAGCGATATCTTTGAAGATTGGATAGCTATCAAAGAGATCGAGTTGACATAGGAGACGTGTGACAATCTGTAATTGATATCATTGTATAGCTGATTATTAGGAATATCAATTAGAGATTGTATCGTAGCTGTATGTTATATAAATACAGATAGGTTAACCCTAGAAGGGTATCGATAACGAATTATCATTATTGTAACCTAGCAGCTCTTTGTGATATTTTACATCACGAAGAGGGTTCGAAATACAAGAAGTTTTTAAGTGCATAAACGCTTTTACTTGTTAATCTCTCATACAAAGTTGATTATTAATTGTGTATTCGGCCTAACAAGTGGTATCAGAGCCAATCTGTTACTTTATTACAGGTTAAGATCCAAACACAACAATAATCATGTCAGAAATTCCTCCACCAACACCTACTGTTTCTGAAAAGGCTCCTACTACTGTGAGTCGTTATGAACCAATCAAGGTTCCTATTCTGAGGCCATTAGAGTATGCTATGTGGAAGGTCAAGATGACTATGTTTCTGGAGGCTACAGATCCAGAATATCTTGACAGGATTTATGAAGGCCCTCACAATCCTACAAAGCTATCTGTTGCAGTTGCTGGTGAAGCAGCAAAAATGGTTCCAAAGGAAAAGAAGGACATGACTCCTGAAGATCTATCATCAATTGCTAAGGATGCAAAAGTTAGGCATTTACTGCATAGTGCTTTAGACAATGTTATGTCTAACAAAGTCATTAACTGCACCACTGCAAAAGAGATATGGGATGCTCTTGAAGTCAGGTGTCAAGGAACTGCAGCTATTAAGAAGAATAGGAGAAACATACTCACACAAGAGTATGAGCATTTTGAGGCTAAACCTGAAGAGACCATGACAGACACATTTGATAGATTCTGTAAACTGATTAATGATCTGTCATTGGTCAACAAAGAGTATGATCTAGAAGACTCGAATCTCAAGTTTCTTCTTTCTCTACCTGAAAAGTGGGATGTGAAAACAACCACTATTAGAGACAACTATGATCTTGCTGAAACAGAGATTGATGAAATCTATGGACTGCTCAAAACTTATGAATTGGAAATGGAACAGAGAAACAGGAGATCAAGCAGAAAAGGAAAGTCTGTTGCTCTTAATGTTGAAGAGAAGCCTCAGAAGAAAGAGGCAACAAGAAGGAAAATGAAGGGAAAAGCTTTGGTCATACATTCAGAAAGTGATTCACCAAACTCTGATTATGATTCAAACTCTTCTGAATCATCTGACTCTGAGGATGATGAAGAAGAAATGAGAAAAATGGCTGTGTTGATGGTGAAAACTTTCAAGAAAATGGGCTTCAAGAATTTCAAGAAAGGAAAAAGGTTTTCTAGGGATTCAAATGAAGACATGAAAAGCTACAGGAAGTTTGATAAGAGAGATTCTAAAGGGAAGAAGGATAAGTCTGAAATTCAATGCTACAAGTGTAAGGAGATGGGTCACTATGCTCCTGAGTGCAAGAAGGGTAAAACTGGAAAGGTACTCTACACTAAAGGCAGAGATTGGGCAGATACTTCAGATTCTGATGAAGAAGTGAACTATGCTCTCATGGCTACTACTCAATCAGAATCCTCTGAAAATCAGGTACCTCCAACTACCTATGCTTATAATATTGATGACATTGCTCAATTAAGAATTTTTCTTAAGTCATTGCATATAAGTTATAGGGATCAGACTTTAGAAAATGAGAGGATAAAAGCTGAAAATTCTGAACTTAAAGAGAGAAATAAACTTGTTGAAGAAAAACTTGAAAACATGCAACAAGTTCAGAAAGAGAGAGATGATGCTGTTTGCAAAGAACAGATTTTGCTTCAGAAGTATAAACAACTAGAGTCAGAGTTGAAGGAAGCAAATAATAAAATTAGGACTTGGACTAATTCTGGAAAGGACACTCAACAGATTTTTCAAACAGACACTGTTGGTCTAGGTTATAATGAGGGAGCTGAACTTAGATTTCAAAATCAAGTTAAAGTCAGAACTAAATTTGTTCATGGAACCAGTAAATTTTTGTCTGAGAATGAAAAAGAAGCTGTCAAAAGAAAACCAGTAAAAACTAGTGTTAAACAGGTTAATATTGGTTCAATGACAGATAAACAACTCAAACATAAACTGAAGGAGTTAAAATCTGTTGAGAAAAAGAAAGTGTCAAACAAGAACAGAAATGGAAAAGTAGGCATCACTTCAGGAAATAAACCAATGCTTGCTAGTTATGCTCCAAGAAAGACATGTCATAACTGTGGTAGTACTAAGCATCTTTCAAATTTTTGCAAGAAAAATAAAAATATAAATTCTTTACCTACAAAGTCTGAGGTAAAGAAGGATTTTGCTAGAACTAAGCCACAGACTCTATGCACACACTGTGGAAGCACTTGGCATTCCATCTATACTTGCAGAAAATATCATGCTATCTATCATAATTACTATGAACTGAAACCCAATCTAAAATGGGTTAAAGTTGATACTGCAAGTGTAAACACTGATACTGTTAGCTCAAACTCTGATAATGTTAATTCCGCTGCAAAAGCTAACAAAGTTAAGAATGCCAAAGGATCCAAGCAAGTCTGGATCCTTAAAACTAATCCTCAGTAATTGTTTGTGATTGCAGGGTAACAGGGAGGCAACCCTAGTCGTGGACAGTGGATGTTCAGGACACATGACTGGAAATAAAGCCCTGCTATCAGAATATGAGGAGAAGGCTGGCCCAAAAGTTTCCTATGGAGATGGCAATATAGGAAGAACATTGGGATATGGCAATATCAATCTTGGAAATGTCATCATCAACAATGTAGCTCATGTCCCAGGACTCAAGCATGACTTGCTATCTGTGAGTCAAATCTGTGACAAGGGATATCATGTAGATTTCCAACCTGAATATTGTGAAGTTATCAGCAAATCTACAGGAAAGGTTGTTCTAGTTGGTCACAGGCAAAACAACATTTATGAAATCAAGCTTTTGATAGACTCTGTTGGAAAAGCTGTTTGCCTGTCTACAAGAATGTCTAGTGAAGAGAGTTGGAAGTGGCACAAGATACTCTCACATTTGAACTTGAACAACATCAATGAACTGATCAGAAAGGATCTTGTAAGAGGACTCCCAAAGACCCTGTTAAATGTTGATGGCCTATGTGACTCATGTCAGAAGGCTAAACAAAGGAAGTCATCTTTCAAGAGCAAAACAGAATTTTCTATCACTGATCCCCATCATCTTCTGCATGTTGATCTATTTGGTCCAGTAAATGTTATGTCTATTGTAAGGAAGAAATATGCTTTAGTCATTGTTGATGAATACACTAGATTCACTTGGGTGTATTTTCTAGCAAAGAAGGATGAAACTGCATCAACTCTGATGGAGCATGTGAAGCTTCTGGACAAAGGATCAAGCAAGAAAGTCAGAATCATCAGAAGTGATAATGGAACTGAGTTCAGAAATGCAACAATGGAAGAATTCTGCAAGGACAATGGAGTGAAACAAGAATTTTCAGCACCTGGTACACCACAACAAAATGGTGTAGCTGAAAGGAAAAATAGAACCTTAATTGAAGCTGCCAGAACTATGCTTGATGAATCAAAATTGCCAACTTATTTCTGGGCAGAAGCTGTTCAAACTGCTTGTTTTACTCAAAATGCAACACTGATCAATAAGCATGGAAAGACACCATATGAGATGGTGAAGAAAAAGAAGCCTAACCTGAAATACTTTCATATTTTCGGGTCCAAATGTTTCGTTTTGAAGACTCATCCAGAACAGTTGACCAAGTTTGAGTTAAAGGCAGATGAAGGAATTTTTGTTGGCTATCCACTGTCAACAAAGGCATTCAGAGTTTACAATCTGAGAACTAAAGTGATCATGGAATCTATACATGTTTCTTTTGATGATAAGAAGATAACTGGACTTGAAGACAAAGACGAATATGATCAACTGAACTTTGAAAATGAAGTTTTAAACTCTGATGAAGGAAACTCTGATGAAACAATTCTGACAGACTCTGTTGAAACAAACTCTGAACCTCTACTGGTAAATTCTGGAGAAACTTCTCAGTCACAACAAAGAGGAGAACCAGTTGAGGGGGAGCATGATCAAGATGAAGACTCAAACACTGATACTGAGTCAACTGAAAAATCTGGATCAAACTCTGATGCTTCAAACTCTGAAAATTCAAATTCTGACTCTGGACAGTCAAGTTCAGGGGGAGTCTCAGAAAACGAAGATAGATCACAACAGAATCAGGAGAGCATGGATCAAGGGGGAGGATCACATGCTGATAGAAGTCATTTGCCTTCTGCTAGGAAATGGACTAAATCACATACACCTAATTTGATAATTGGTGATCCAGATGCAAAAGTAAAGACAAGAAGTGCTACTGCAAGTGAATGTCTATTTCATGCATTCTTGTCTAAAAATGAACCAAAGAAAGTGGAAGAAGCTCTTCAAGATGCAGACTGGATAACAGCAATGCAGGAAGAGTTAAATGAATTTGAAAGAAATGAAGTTTGGACCCTTGTACCAAGGCCAAATCTCAGAAAAGAATGGAATTTCTTCTTTGATTGCATAACGAGGACGTTCCAGAAGAAAGTCACAAACTGGGATGCCATTCCTATAGACAGTCTCCAAATCGGGTATTCTCTGCTCTATGGTACTAATTTTGATTTTGGTCGACATGTTTTGATGAGCTTAGGTGATAAATTGTCAGAATCTACCACTGTCTATTATGCTCGTTTTTGTCAAATGTTGTTCAATGCATGTGTACCTGGTCTTGAAATTGATGACACTGATGAAATTGATCCTTTTAGAGTCAATAAGCGCATATTCTCTGATATGACTAACAAGGATGTAGGTAAAGCAAATCTCCCTGCTTTTGTCATGCCTCTTGCTCTACGAAATTTCCTCAATCAACCACAAGAACCACAACAACCTGAACCGCAACAAGATCAACAAGAACCACAACAAAATGAACCTGAATAACAACAACACCAACAACAACCTGAACCACACCCTGAACCTCAACCAGAACCAAACACTGAATCACCTGCAAAGCAACCTTCACCCACTTCAAACACAAACTCTGATTCGTCACAATCTCCACCAGCATTACAGTCTAGAATGCAAAGAGTTAAGAAGGCAGTTACTAAACGACGTGCAAGTCTAAAGCAGGCAGAAGAGACACAAAGCAAATCAAAACGGAAATCTCCTGAAGCTGTTTACACTAGAAGGGGGAAAAGAATGAAAGCTCGGGCAAACATATCTAAGTCACTCTCAGTGGTAGAACAAACTCCACCAACTAGTGAAGAGGATTCAGATAATGTACCTCTAGCAAAACGAAGAAAAGTGATATTCTCTGATTCTGTGGATGAAGATATTGAAGCTCCAGAGGTTGTTTCACAGCAAACACCTCCTGTTGAGGTTGAGAAAGATGCAATATCTGCAGAGGATGTAATACCTGCAGAGGATGTAATGCCTGCAGAGGATAAAATGCCTGCAGAAGAGGATGCAAGAGATGGTGTTTCTCCAATAAATGATGTTCCTGATTCATTTATGCCATTCTCTGATCCTATCTCTGATATTGGTGTAGCTGATCAACCTACGTCTGTTCCTTCTGAAGCTGTGGCATCTCATACTGAGATAATATCTGATGCTCACCACACTGTTGAAGAAGGTGAAGAAATTGATCAGGTTGCTAAGCCTGAGCAACATGAAGAAAATCCTGAAAAGCCTACAGAAGATATTGCTAAACCTATGGCTGAAGATGAACCAGTTAAAGCTACAAGTGTTGAAGCTGAAGGTGACAGTAGTGCAAACTCTGATACTTCTCTGAGTGCACCAGTACAAACTGATGATAAACATACACCTTTTACTCAACCTTGTACTTCTCATGAAGTTGAGAGAGCAAAATTTGCCAAGACTGCTGCTGAATGGTACAAAGAAGATTGTATTTTTCCATCAGGAAGAGCAGCTAAGTTTGTTAAGCAAAGTGCTGATACTATCTCCAATCCAGAGATACTTTCTTGCTTGAAAGCAACTATAGTTCATGTGACGGCCCCAAATCCCTTAATCAAAATTAACTAGATAATGGTAAAGCATGCATATTAATTATTTAGACATTACCACTCCCACGCCTAGATCGCCAACAGGTAAGAGTTTGAAGCAATATAAACTACCAATTCAAAACCAATTATTTATTACAGACCACAAATTATTCTAAGTTTAAAAGATTACAGACTAAGTCAAAAGTCTAACAAAACATGATCCATCTGATCGCCACTCCCTTCTACCTGGAACTGCCTCCTATAGGCTACACCTGAACCACCACAATTCTTACGCGCAGTCTCAAGAGTCCTTACCATCTTCGAGTTTCACTGAAAGGTTAAGGAAAAATAATATCATTGAGCCAATTGCTCAGCAAGTGCATAAACAACAATATAAGACTGGCAAAATAATTCAACTGTAAAGCAAGATATGAAATCTGCAAATGAACTGTATAAACTGAATCAATATCAAAATAAAATGAGAAGGAATTGGAATATCTGATAAGACGATACGAGCAACGCTGGGTGATCAGCCCACGACAAAGCTCCGAACCCGCATATCCAATACGGTGTTCACCAAATATAAGGGGATCCCAGGCACACATTGGCCTATAATAGTAACATGATTTAGACCGGCGCCTCGGTCAAAGTAACATTCCTTCCAATTCCATTTAGGTCAAACAATGTTTATCAAATTCAATTCATCTCAAAGAAACATGAATATCAATGTTATATCAAGTTGTTAACCAACAAGAATAGGATTCTCGGATTTCAAATGAATGATTTTCAGATTTCAAATAAATGACAAGGCAAAGTGAAGAAAGTCAATCATTCTGAATTCTTGGGAGTTGGGATTCTGTTTAGTATAACTTGGTTAAGTCAGGAAAGGTTAATTCAAGAAAATTTAATCACGAAAGGTTAATCAAGAATCAACAATTGTTTTTAGATAGAAACGAGTTTAAGTACAAGAAGATATTTAAGTAGTTGGTTCAAGAATTCAAGAATTCGATAAGGTTATAAAAAGGTTTTCCAAGAAATATGATTATCAATTAGCAAGTCAAGTCAAGTTCAAGGGATATGAAATCAATCACAAGGTATATGACAATAATAAGGTCGGAAAGAACTAGTTTGTAACAGACTAACAATTCAATATCTCATGGCATTCATCATATGGTAACAACAAGGTAGGATAGTACACTTGCCTTAATTCACTTGCTCGCACTATTCAACTATCTTCCTTGATCGGCTCCTTGCCTGGCCTCCTACTGGGACCTATATAAAATATAATCAGTATCTTAATTTTCCCCTCATTGTTTACATACCACAAGATGACTTAGTAACCTAGTGCCCCAACGATATCTTTATAGTACTCCACATATATACTTATATATACACGTAGTCACATAAGTCACGTAGCACATCAAGTCACATAACTTATAATGTATTATAGCATAGCATAACTAATGATATCACGACTTAACATTGGAAACGTGCCTTGGGTTTGAAAGTTGTACTTATAGATTTTTAAAAATTTCGGCAGCATTTCCTTTGTATCATCGTCATACCATACCGGAATACAACCGGCCCAAGGAGTCAAATTATACTCATATGTATATAACTCTATCCAAAATCACTTACAAATCTCCAAGTAAACAATTTCGCAATTAAATCATTATCACTTATAAAACCTATATGCACTTCTAATTTATAAGACGATACTTAGAAAATTTTCAAATAATCAATTAGGCTAAGATATACTCTTATTGTTCCACCAAAAATTCTCAAGCAAAACACAACCCATGCAAGTCGTAACCAAATTACTATCACCACACGTACTTACTATTCAATCCAATTATTCAAATTCACATAACAATAATCATGTAACAATTTAATTCACATAACATGCAATTACTTTAAGCAATTTACTCTCAAGAATTCATACAAGTTCACCACAATCTCTCTTCCTCTCCCTCTCGGCTCCCTCCTTCTTCTCTCTCTCTCTCGGCCTCTCGGCCTCTCTCTCCCTCCCTCGGCTTCTCTCTCTCCCTCGGCTTCTCCCTCTCCATCTCTCTCCTTTCTCCCTCTCGGTCTCTCTCCCTCTCCATCAATCTCTCTCTCTCGGCCTCTTTCTTTCCAACACTAACACCCACACAACATTTCTCTCAAAGACTTACACCATATTTGCACACAATTTTGATTCACAAACCCATATCTCAATATCCAACATCACTAACTTACAATTTACAACTCAAAATCAAACTATAACTTTAACCCATCAAATTTCATAACATTAAATCATCAAAATCCTAAACCCTTTTTGATTTACACCTACTAACAAACATCAATTCACAAAACATACATGCCCACACCTTGTAATCTTATAAAAACTTATACCCATCATTAAACTTAACTTAAAAACTTGTAAACACTAACATGCAATCACATATCATATAGTAATTTCGTAAAATCAATGAATTAACACTTGCATGCAACCCTTCGGCTCACTTTCGATCATGGCCGAAGGTTTGGGATCCTCCGAAGAGCCCGAAATTTCGTGGGTCTCTTACAAGGAGTATACCCAATCAACAAAACCCACAAAACTTACCTTTAAAACTTGATTCTCGAAAACCCTAATTTGAAAGGTGAATAAAATCGAAATCCAAAAACATGAGGTTGTAGAGGACGAAGAGAGGAGTAATTTTATATATAATAGTACGAGATTTTAATGGAGAAATACCTTGATTCTTGAGGTTGAAGGTTAATGGAGGTTGAGAGAATTTTGAGAGAAGGGGGAGAGAAGAGACACGGGGAGAAAGAAGAGACCGGGGGGGGGGGGGGGTTTGTCCGCGTGAAAAAAATAAAAAAAATAAAAAGGGGGAGGGTTTTGTTTTGTCCAAGTTACACACACTTAACACTAATTAAAACATATTTTAATGATGCAATTTGATAAATAAAAGACTTATAAAATCCTAATTACAAAACACTTTGGATTTAAAAATAAATTATTGGCACATATATTTAAAACATAAAATTGTCTTTCTCAAAATATTTTTAAAACATTTTTAAAATCGTTTTATAAAAAGATTTGGATTTTACAAGTTTTAATATTTTAAAAGAATAAAAACTAAGAAAAATCATTGTAAAATCCTTTAATTCGAAAATAAATTAAACCTTTATTTTTAAAAAGTCTCTAAATGCATAAAGACAATATAACAAGAGATTTCATAATTTTTACTAACTCCCATAATTTTACAAAAATGTTTAAGTGAACAAAAATCATGTTTTAACATTTAAAAGCTATACAGAATTTTAATAAAATTTCACGTCATCACATCTAGCAATTAGACACGTAACATATATTCAAAATCACACAAACATGTAATGACTCATCAATTAAGGCACATAATAATATTTTAAATGCCAAATAATATTATTTAAATAGTACGAAATTCCCAGATATTACATCCTTCCCCCCTTAAAAGAATTCTGTCCCCAGAATCAGCTATGTAAACAATTGAGGGTACTGTTCTAACATATCGCTTTCTAACTCCCAGGTTGACTCTTCAACCTTAGGATTCCTCCACAAGACTTTAACTAAAGCAACTGATTTATTTCTAAGCACTTTCTCTCGGCGATCTTCTATTCTGATCGGCCGCTCTACATAATACAAATCTGGCTGAATTTCTACTGGCTCATACTCTATTATACACTTAGTATCAGGATGAAACTTCTTAAGCATCGATACATGAAAAACATTATGAATATGCTGCATCTGAGGCGGTAAAGCTAATTCATAAGCTACTTTGCCTACACGTCGCAGAATCTCAAAAGGTCCTACAAATCTTGGATTTAGCTTTCCTTTCTTCCCAAATCTGGTTAATCCTTTCCATGGCGAAACTTTTAACAACACTAGATCACCTACTTCAAAATCTACTTTCTTTCTTGCTGGATCCGCATACTTTCTCTGTCTGTCCTGAGCAGCTCGCAATCTTTTCTGAATTATTTGCACTGTCTCTTTCGTCTGCTGAATCAATTCTGGTCCGACTATCTTTCGCTCACCAACTTCTTCCCAACACACAGGAGATCTACACTTCCTTCCATAGAGAGCTTCATATGGAGGCATCCCAATACTAGCATGATAGCTGTTGTTGTAAGAAAATTCCACCAAAGGTAGATGCTCGTCCCAATTACCTTTAAAATCTATTGCACAAACTCTAAGCATGTCTTCAATTGTCTGAATCGTTCTTTCGCTCTGACCGTCTGTCTGAGGATGATAAGCAGTACTCATTCTGAGTTGCGTTCCGAGATGTTCTTGAAACTGTCTCCAAAATCTTGAGTTAAAACGTGGATCTCTGTCAGATACTATAGATACTGGAACTCCATGACGAGTCACAATTTCTTTCAAGTACAAATGCACCAACTTGTCTAGCGAAAATCTCTCGTTAATCGGCAAGAAATGAGCTGATTTCGTCAATCGATCAACTATAACCCAAATCGCATCATGATTAGCCTTCGATCTTGGTAGAAAAATCCATTGCAATGTGCTCCCACTTCCACTCAGGTATCTCCAATGGTTGAATTAATCCACTTGGTCTTTGATGTTCTGCTTTCACTCTTTGGCATGTATAACAACGACTTACCCACTCTGCAATTTCTCTTTTCATGTCTGGCCACCAAAAGTTCTTCTTCAAATCTTGATACATTTTCGTGCTTCCAGGATGTAATGAAAACTTAGAACTATGGGCATCACACAACAATTCTTCTTTCAACTCTTTCACATCAGGAATCCATATCCTTGAGGAAAATCTTAAAATACCTTGGTTATCTTTCTGCGTACAAATTTCTTCTCCGGTCAATTCATTCAATCTCTGATTCATCACTTCTTCTTGGCATTTCCGAATTTTGTCTAATAGTACTGGTTGAAATGTCATGGTATAGACTTGATCTGCTGATGTCTCTGTTGCACAAACTTCAATTTCTAACTTCTCAAACTCTCTAAACAATTCTTGAGTCATTGTCAACGTATTCAATCTTTCCTTCCTGCTTAGCGCATCAGCTACGACATTTGCCTTTCCCGGGTGATAACTAATGGTACAATCATAATCCTTTATCAGTTCTAACCATCTTCTTTGTCTCATGTTGAGTTCCTTCTGAGTAAAAATGTAATTAAGACTCTTATGATCCGTGAATATCTCACACTTCTCACCATAAAGATAATGTCTCCACAATTTCAATGCATATACGATCGCTGCTAGCTCGAGGTCATGGGTAGGGTATCTCTGTTCATGAGGTTTCAGTTGCCTTGAAGCATACGCAATCACCTTTCCATGCTGCATCAACACACACCCTAAACCTTTATGCGAAGCATCGCTGTAGATTACAAACTCTCCTTTATCATCCGGTAATGCTAACACTGGAGCAGTTACCAATCTTTGCTTAAGCTCTTGAAAATTCTTTTCACACTTATCAGTCCATTCAAACTTTTCATTCTTCCGGGTCAACTTGGTCAATGGTACAGCAATCTTAGAAAAATCCTTAACAAATCTGCGGTAATATCCTGCTAGTCCCATAAAACTTCTTACTTCTGTTGGTGTCCTTGGTCTTTCCCAATTCACAACTGCTTCAATCTTTACTGGGTCGACTCGAATTCCTTCCTTACTCACAATATGTCCCAAAAATTGGACTTCCTTCAACCAAAACTCACACTTGGAAAACTTGGCATACAACTTCTCCTTTCTCAATATCTCCAATGCTATCCTTAAATGCTCTGCATGTTCTGCTTCCGTCTTAGAGTATATTAAAATATCGTCAATGAAGACTATCACAAACTTATCCAAAAATTTCTTAAACACTCGGTTCATCAAATCCATAAATGCGGCGGGTGCGTTCGTCAATCCAAAAGCCATAACCAAAAATTCATAGTGACCATACCTTGTTCGAAAAGCAGTCTTCGGTATATCCTCTGGTTTGATTTTCAGCTGGTGATATCCTGATCTTAGATCTATCTTCGAAAAACATGTCGCTCCTTTCAACTGATCAAACAAATCATCGATCCTTGGTAACGGGTATCTATTCTTGATAGTCAACTTATTTAACTCTCGATAGTCAATACAAAGTCTCATACTTCCATCTTTCTTCTTTACGAACAATACTGGCACTCCCCAGGGTGATACACTTGGTCTTATAACTCCTTTGTTCAATAAATCTTGAAGTTGACTGGCGAGTTCCTTCATTTCAGACGGTGCCATTCTGTATGGAGCCTTGGAAATAGGTTCTGTTCCTGGTGCTAAGTCAATCGCGAACTCAATCTGACGGTCTGGAGGTAATCCGGGTAGTTCTTCGGGAAACACATCGGGAAACTCATTGACTACAGGAATATCCTCTAATTCCACTCCTTCTCGATTCTTATCTATCACATAAGCAAGATAAGCCTCACATCCTTTCTTTAACAATCTCTTGGTTTGCATCATGGTAAGAAACGTACTAGTCTGTCTACGCCCCTTAAAGATAACTCTATCGCCTTCTGAAGATCTCAATGACACTCTCTTATTCTTACAATCGATATGCGCATCATACTCGACAAGCCAATCCATTCCTAAAATAATGTCAAAATCTCCTAATTGAAAAGGTATCAAAGCGACGGGAAAAAGATAACCTGAAATCTCTACTGCACAAGGTGAACATACCCTATCTACTGGTATCTGATCCTGATTAGCTAACACAATATTCAAAGTTTCTCTTAACATATGAGTATCACACTTCAACTTATTCACAAAATCTTTAGAAACAAACGATCTAGTAGCACCCGAATCAATTAACACTTTTGCACTAATGGCGTTCACGAAAAGCGTACCTGCCACTACATCCGAACTTTTCACTGCATCATTCATGTTCATGTTGAAGGTCCGGGCATGAATTGGATAGGCTGAAGCTTGATAACTCTGAGCTTGAAGGGCTGGAACTTGTTGAAGTACAGGTGGACTTAGAATCTGAGTTGGAATCTGAGATGTTGCCATTTGGTTCACTGGGGGAGAGGTAGTCAATCTCATCAAGTTGTTGTTTGGAACAGGCGATCTACATTCCCTAGCCAAGTGTCCTACCTTACCACACTTGTAACAAGTCACACTCGACTTCGAATTCCTGCACTCGTTTGCATAATGACCTTTCTGGTTACACTTGAAACAAACAATATCTGCCTTCACACACGCTCCGGTATGCCTCTTAGAACATGTCTTGCACTCTGGTATAGAGGGTCGGGGAAATCTTGGTTGATTGGGGTTCTGAGGAAGGGTTTCTGAGTTCCTGTTTCTGGGCACATTCTTTTTAAAATTTCTTCCCTGGTTCTGAAATCCGGGCTTTCTATCCATCTGATTAGTTGACTTTCCTTGATCCTGATTCCTTTCTATTGCTTCCACTTTTCTCTTTAAATTGCCCCTTTCCTTCTGACTTTGATCACTCTCACCTTCTATTATCATAGCCTTCTGAACCACTTCTGCATACGAGTTGATCTCAAAAGCTGCAACTCTGCTCCTTAACCATGGCTTCAATCCCTGTTGAAACCTCTTCGCTCTCTTTTCATCCGTATCCACATAATCTCCTACAAACCTTGCTAATTCTGTAAACTTCTTCTCATACTCATCAACACTCATATTTTCCTGCTTAAGATTAAAGAACCTTAACTCCATCTGATTCTGCATATACCTAGGAAAATACTTTTCCAGAAAAATCCTTTTAAACCTATCCCACTGAATCACTTCTATTGCTTCCAATGCTTTAGCCGACTCCCACCAATAATTAGATTCACCTTTAAGAAAATAACTAGCAAATTCTACCTTCTGTTCATCACTAACCCTCACCAATGCGAAGGCCTTCTCCATTTCCTTAAGCCATATCTGGGCTTCAACTGGATCCTTTGTTCCTTGGAAATCTGGGGGTTTCACAGCCTGAAAAGATTTAAAAGTTATCACAGGTTGGGCTGGTTGTTGCTGTCCTTGTTGCTGTTGCAATTGTTGATATTGTTGCTGAAGTAGCTGCTGCTGCTGAGCCAAAGTAGTCGTCTGCTGTTGCAAAAGTCCCAAAAGTTGGGCCACATCCATATTGCCTTGATTATCATCTCTGTTCTGATCATCTTGATTCCTATTTTGATTAGCTCTAGCATTGCTCCTTCTTGGAGGCATTTTCTGAATATTAAACAAACATCTATTTATCCACAAACATACATCTAACCGCAACATGGCACAATATAGTCTAACAGTTCTAATATGACATGGTACAACCTAAAATTTAAACCATCTCACGCGGCCAAATAATACGATAAAAAGAAACGATAATAATAAACGATACGGCACCGATGACATCCATCGATAACCCAAATCCAAAGGTTCAAAGTACCAACCAACATAAAGTTCGAAAAACCGAAACTGAAAATACGATAAAGTCTAACAACATAAGTCTGATAATCATATGGCTATACTATAAGCCATCTCAGTGAGTGACTGAAGCCTGGAGACAAGAGTCGGGACATGGCCCTCGGGTATATCCTCACTATCCTCATACAATGCATCAACTCTCCTCTGAAGCTGAGCGTTCTCATCATAGAGATGATCACACTCCCTAAGTAACTCCTGATAAACGGGCAAAGGTACAGTATCTGCTGTCTCGGCAGGAGGTGGAGCTGAAGGTCCTGGTGCCCGCTGTCGCTGCCAATAAT
The DNA here is from genome assembly GCA_036435485.1 of Saposhnikovia divaricata. Classification (NCBI taxonomy): domain Eukaryota; kingdom Viridiplantae; phylum Streptophyta; class Magnoliopsida; order Apiales; family Apiaceae; genus Saposhnikovia; species Saposhnikovia divaricata. The sequence goes on along the minus strand of CM071595.1, from coordinate 56,641,428 downwards.
AATATAATATATATATATATATATATATATATATATATATATATATATATATAAGCGTCAGATAAAACTTAGAAGCATACTACTTAAACACTCTCGATAATAAGGGTCAATCAATCCTATTCTTTTAGAAATATAATACTATTTATATTCTAAGTGAGTTTCTATTTTAATCCTAAGTGATTATTGAAAATGTGATCTATCTTGTTACCTAAACCTATATTGTTCAGTGACTCAAACCTGTGGCTCTGATACCAAACCTGTGACGGCCCCAAATCCCTTAATCAAAATTAACTAGATAATGGTAAAGCATGCATATTAATTATTTAGACATTACCACTCCCACGCCTAGATCGCCAACAGGTAAGAGTTTGAAGCAATATAAACTACCAATTCAAAACCAATTATTTATTACAGACCACAAATTATTCTAAGTTTAAAAGATTACAGACTAAGTCAAAAGTCTAACAAAACATGATCCATCTGATCGCCACTCCCTTCTACCTGGAACTGCCTCCTATAGGCTACACCTGAACCACCACAATTCTTACGCGCAGTCTCAAGAGTCCTTACCATCTTCGAGTTTCACTGAAAGGTTAAGGAAAAATAATATCATTGAGCCAATTGCTCAGCAAGTGCATAAACAACAATATAAGACTGGCAAAATAATTCAACTGTAAAGCAAGATATGAAATCTGCAAATGAACTGTATAAACTGAATCAATATCAAAATAAAATGAGAAGGAATTGGAATATCTGATAAGACGCTACGAGCAACGCTGGGTGATCAGCCCACGACAAAGCTCCGAACCCGCATATCCAATAACGAATGTGATAATATGGTGACACGGTCATATGAGGGAGTTAGTGGTCATAAGTGGAGTCGTTAAGTTGGTCTTACATCTTTTAAAGCCTTATGATTAAGTAGCGTTGTTAAGGCACTAACGTACGAATATTGATTATGTATAGATTTCCATTCCACTCCGCAAGCTCGACCACCCCAACCTCACCAAGGCAAGTTTACTTTTCAAAACTTACATATATAAGGACTTTCACTGTTGTGTTTGTAGTTTTCAATCGTATCATATGTTTATACTTATTGAAGTAATGATGAAATTTGAGGTTTATGCATATGTATGCTTGCACCCCCTTGAACTTAGAATGAAATGTTTCCTTCGGACAACGACTCTAGCAATAGAGGTCGTAGCGGTCCAAATATACCATTGACCGGGGAGTGGTATATTATTATATCGTGATTAAATTGCGAAAACCCGAAGGGTCATTCGGGAAGTATCGTATACTTAAGTATTTATTTTTTTATATCTTCATAAATACTCAAAAATACCTATCTTGGATTAAAAGCTATTTAATTAAATAATTATTTTATTAATTATTAATATTAAATCTTAAAATATCATTTATTAATTATTGTTCATTATTTTAAAGACAAAGCTAATCCAAGATACCTTTAGCACTTTCAAACTCGAACTCTTTCGAACTTAAAACATTTTCGAAATCCCCCGGTTAGGTTTTGCTTCTTGTACGATTTCAAGAATTATCGGTCGACTGATGTCGGACCTCAACTGCTCAGTTTTCAATCAAAACAAAGTTTTTAAAAGAAAAAGAAAAGGGACTCTGGCAGGTGTGGGAACCGTTGACGAACGATTCTCGGGATGTGTAAGCGGCCGTGAGCCAGGCGGTCCATCAATTATTATTCCGGCCCAGGTGTTGCCGAAGGATGATTACGGATGTAGTTTTTATCGAGGGTGATTACGGATGTAGTTTTCACCCCGGGATAGTTACGAATGTAGTTTCTATCCTTCTACCGGTAGAGAAGACCCGCGGATTGTTGGACTTGGTTGTGGCGATTGATCATCGTCAATCCTTGTCAGGTTTTTATGTTTTCTTCCAGTCCCATCCTCCACTTTGGAAAAATACTCAGACACTGCTTCTTTGGCCTAAGTGCCAAGTTGCCGATAGTGTGGTTTTTGATAAGAAAAATATTGACATCGTGCACTATTTGGAACTGCAAGATTTTCTATAAAGATTGGCACGTGTTAGTGCACTCTTGCAATTTCAAAGAATGAAATGTTTTTGAATGAGAAACCTTCTAAGACAATGGAAGGAAAGAGGTTTGCAATGATGTATTCCCTGTACAGTATGTTAACCGTAGAGTGGTTTTGCCAAAAATGATATACTCATATGTATATATTTTCAAACTTGAGATATATTGAAATGGGAACCTTATAAAGGGTTCATATGTTATTCTTAAAGCTCCTTAGTGAGTATAGATGTTTTATTCAAACTCGGACATATATATTGTCCAATTATGTTTTGAAATCTGAGATATATACCCATATAGTTGGGAATGTTTTCGAAATAAACCACATTATTATTTTTCAAAATGGTGAACTTGCTGAGCATTATGTAGCTCATTCTTGCTTTATAAAAACTTTTCAGAAAGAGAAGAATTTGGCCGATTAACTCCGCACCTGCAGAAGAGGAGTAGAAGATTTACCCCGGAGATGATTTAGTTCATGATAAATACTACAGAGTAAGTCTGATAGGTTTTCAACTGTAATAGTAAGACTTGCCTTCAAGTGTAGTTGTATAAGTGGAAGTGCGTAAAATTCTGGATTGTACAGATGAATTGTAATATTTAGTGTTTCTTTTGATTATCGTTTCTGAGGCTCTAACCTGTTTGTGCGTAAGATTGAGGTCTGGATGGATGTATTGTAGAGTTGTAAGTTAATACAGGTATGATATGGTTGGATGGTGATGTGATGACCTGAATCTTTGACCTCGGATTTGGGGGCGCCACACTGACTTATACACCGATGTCCTTCTTTCATCCCCTCTCATCTGCCTCTAGCCATCCAAACCTCTATAAAGTACCTTATGGACTCTTAGCTAAAAATCACAAAAATGACAAAAAAGAAAAACATAAGTCCATTTGTATCATAGAACAAAAATGAAAGATCTCAATAAAACAAAAATAATATCATAACATAATACAGTAAATAAAGTAAAATCTAATCCTTTGGTTAGATATACATTTAAAATATATAATTAAAAGGACAAAAAAAGAAAAAAAATTAATAAATTAATAAATAATAGTATTTTAAAAGTCAAGCCCCAAATACATTAAAAGTTAAGAATCCCGTAAGATCCATGATGACAAAAAATATTATTAAGTCAAAATATAATATATATATATATATATATATATATATATATATATATATATATATATATATATAACTTACCCATACATAAAAATAAAAATCATTTGAAAAACATTTAACATATTAATAAAATGAAATATAGTTGAATTAAGCTAGTGGTGTTGATTACATTAAATGGTCATCAATATTAGCTCAAATCATAAAAGCATTTAAACACATTTAACATAATTAAAAATTAAACCAAAGCTGAAATTAAACTAGTGATGTTGACTATAATAAAGAGTGTTATAGGGAGAATATTGTATAACAATATTTTGGAGGTTATTGGAATCACGGAGCAAAATACGGATATTCTGCTAAGAACACGAAGAACACGGAGGTGATTTGTAACTGTTTGTGGCTGATCATGTCTATTGATATTCAGGGGTGAACTGTTTCTCAAACTTTACAAGATGCCTACGTACCCTATTTATAGGGATCAAGCCACACGTAGTTCTCTTGGAGAAGAAGTTATCTAGACGGGCTAGGGTTTCTATGGGCTCAACTTGACCCAAATCCACTAGTCGTCTCCTTGGGCTAATATTTTTTACCCATTTATCCTGCTCATTACCCGTGGCCCATTAAAGGTTACTCATGGCCAACATGATGCTCTAATTAAACATCGCTACTGGCGAAACTGACTAGATGGCCTCGCATGCGACCTCGTTGGGCTAGTCATGCGAGGCGATCCGCACTGAATGGAGATAACCACACTCACGCGACCTTGCTGGGCCTGACCGTAAGCCTTCATAATAAATACTCTAGGCCACGTTGGACCTCTAGGCCTCGCTAGACCTCATGAACTGTGACCCCGTCCTTTTGGGATCGCTGGCGATGTCACCTTAAAGAATAATGTAATGAATTTCTCTATGATGATGAACTTTAATGACCCGTTCTTATTTCCTAGGCCCATTATGTGTGATGCAATATTATTCTAGCCCATTTAGACCTCCTTTGGACTTATGCCAAATTAGGGCATAACAACTACCCCCGAGTCCATATTGTCATTGGAAATGCGATGTGGACTCAAAAGACTCCTTTCCAAGAAATTCTGGTGCGAGGCCAAGGCCCATTATCCATCATTTTCGGCCTCTCTTCGCAGGCCCAATGAATTTGAACAGTTTCTAATAGCTGTCATGTCTCGAGATCCGCTCTTGGTTGCTAGGATGATGACACGTGTAACAGATCCTTCTCTCTCCTGCATACTATATAAACTCAGATTTCCTAATCATTTGTCACTTTCCATATAAACAACATAATGAATTGCTGCCAATTTGCTCCTAGATCAAACAGAGAACCGGATCGCTTTCATACAAGGACGACCTCGAACTTTTCTAAGATCTTCATACTTTCTTCAACCAACAGTAAGTTTTCTTCTCTTGTTCTTCATTTTTAATTTACTTAAACGCATGCGTGGCTTATAATTCCTTCTTTTAACACTTGTAAATGTATGCGATGCGAGCCCGAATGTATGCGATCCCTCCCTTGTAATTTCACACTGCGAGCCTAGCCCCGCCAGGATAGAAAATGCAATCTCCCACTTAGATACAAAACAGTCCTTCCCTCTTTAGAACATAAGTCAATTATTTCTTCGTGTGCGACGTGAGGACACTTAGAGCCTTCTATATTTTCCTTTTTTCTGAACCCCCTTGTTATTCTGTAAGTGCATACACTAATAATTCACTTTTACAGATGTCCACTGACGATAGCTCAAGGACTCTTTCACCTCTTCCCCACATCACAATAAGCGAGCAGGCGGCTCCTAATATCGCTAGGGCTACAAGTGCGAGCGACAGTTCGTTGAAATTGTACTTGGACCATTAATGGTCCAATGAAGAATACACTCGGGAAACTCCTTTATGCTCCTGGAAAACCAAACATCCATCCACCTCGCAGAATGCATCTGCTGAAGTCCCCTCAAGCTCGCAGAATCAACTTTCTCCACAAATTCCTTCTTCTATTCAAGACAAAGTGAATGAACTTTTGGAGAAAGGAAATCAACTCTTTTCCAGTATCCCCAAACTCCTTTCTCCTCTTAACAAGAATCTTCTCCCTACAACCCCCATAACGATTGCTAGCAGCTCCTCTACAAACTCACTAGACGATGCCTATTATGAGCACGAGGGTAGAGATGACAACGAAGCCAATTCTGATGATTCCGATTATGAGGAGCCTTCCTCTGATGACGGCGACCTTGATGAAGTAGCTAAGGTCGTCAATTTTACTGATTATAAATAAATATCAGAAGCTTCTCCCCATCCTTACGTACCCACTCCTCAACCCAAGCTAGAAGGAATTATATATGTTGGTGGACCTCGTCCAGAAGATATTGAGGTGGGCTCGAAGGTGAAACCTGGCCAGCCTCGCACCTTAGCCTGCAGGGATCTTTCAACGACCCTAGATACAGAATCTTTAGCCAAGGCTGTTGACAAATTGAGGCCATAATGCAAAATTATTCTTCCCAAATCTGCAATGCGATGCTATCGCTTTAATCACAAAGAAAATGGTGGCAGAGTGCCTCGAATGGTCTTGACCTCGTCGATGATGAAAATAGGCGTCTCCTCTCCCCTCCACCCTTTTATTAGGGATGTCTGTGAAACGTACCATCTGGCCCCGATCCAAATAAACCCCAACGGCTACAGAGCCATGATTGCCCTCTACGTTCTTTACCATAAACTTGAATATCCCGAGTTAGATGCGAGGACCATGGGCTATTTTCTACAACTGAAGCGATGCGGGGCCTCAGACTTCGGATACATCTATTTCTCAGTCTGGCCAGAGTTCAACAAAAAAGAACTTTATCATAGTGCCCCAAGTAACGCGGGCTCGTGGAAAGGTCCTTACTTTTATGTCCACGAGGTGCCCAAAGTAAAGACTTCCTTTAACTACCTCCCAGGTATGGAGCTATACTTTTAATTTCACCCTCCTTTTATTCAATCCATACCTTAATTCATCCTTCATGAGACCGCGGTTGGTCAAGTGCGAACCGTCCTGAAGGGCGAGGAGAAGAAGCGTTCTGATGATGTGCTGAAAACTCCACGAGAGGCCCGCAACATTCGAACCCTACTTTTTCTCGAGAATCTGGTTGAGTGCGGTTTCCTGAATGAAGGAGTTGGTTTTCCTTCAAAGACGAGGCCTTCAAGTGCGAAGAAGGCTTCATTGAAAAGAAAAGCACGTGAGGAGGCCTCGTCCTCTCGAGTTGTAGTTACCACTAGTGAGGGTATTCTCCTCGTCGCAATGCGACCATTACTCCAACCTTTTCAGCCTTATTATTACTTCAATCTTTGCTGTCTTCGCATTTTCATAATTTTCATTATTATGATTTGTTTATAACTTTTAATTGTATTCTACTCCCATTTTTCAGGTATGTCAGGCAAAAGTGGTCGCAGGCCTCCCTTTCTCCAAAAAAGCGGGTCCGTCCTCGTAGCGAAAACTGCTACAGTCCCCCAAAAACCAAAGTCTACCGAACTCCCGCCTCCTCCTCCATTGACAACAAACATTGAAACTCTCCAACAGGTCCAGGGTACCCCTGAAGAACATGTTTCAAAGAGATCTAGAAGAGACGGGCCCGTGCTTCCTGTTCCCAAGCCTCCAGCAACTGCTACTCCTGTCCATCACCTATTTGCAAAGCATGGATATAATCATGCCACTGAAGAGGAATGCACGAGCTGGGTGGGGGCCGAGCTGGTTGAAAATGCCGAATCTCTTTCTAAGTGCTTAGCTGAGGCATTCATTCGTCAAACTTCACATCTTAAGGAGTTGAAGAGCGTCGCATATGTCAATGCCAAATTGGAGAAGGAGGTTAAAGTCCTTGGGTTTCAAAAGGAAGAAGACAAGAGGTCGTTGATGGAGACTCATAGGCGAACCCTTGAAACAGAGATTGCCGCCCTGCGCTCTGAGCTCAAGAGTGTCACCTCAGAGAAGAACGCTCTCAACAAATCTTTGAAGGAGGCAGAGTAGCACGAGGAAACTCTCAAGAAGGAGTATGAGGAAGAGTTGAGTAAGCTGAAGAAGGAGCTCAAGGCCACCAAACTTGATCACGATACTGTGGTGGAGGCTGCCCAGGTCGAATTCATGAAAGGTTTCATCAGAAAAATCCCTAAATTTGACTGGGAAAGGCTCGGGCCTGGTAATGCTGAATTTGCAGAATCTCTTCGCAAGGAGATTGAAGAAGAAGATGCAAAGGAGGCAGCTAGGCTCGCTAGCGAAGCCTCCAAAACCAACCCGAACGAAGCCACTGCCTAATGAACTCTTTTCCAGTATCCCCAAACTCCTTTCTCCTCTTAACAAGAATCTTCTCCCTACAACCTCCATAACGATTGCTAGCAGCTTCTCTACAAACTCGCTAGGCGATGCCTATTATGAGCACGAGGGTGGAGATGACAACGAAGCCAATTCTGATGATTCCGATTATGAGGAGCCTTCCTCTGATGACGGAAGCCTTGATGAAGTAGCCAAGGTCGTCAATTTTACTGATTATAATTACATACCAGAAGCTTCTCCCCATCCTTACGTACCCACTCCTCAGCCCGAGCTAGAAGGAATTATATATGTTGGTGGACCTCGTCCAGAAGATATTACAAAACACACAATAAATACATTATATGAAATTATTATTACAAAAAAAACTATCAACCAATAAATGGTAATCCGATACCTCTCAAAGGCACAAAAAATGCTACCAAATATTGCATCCAATGAATTTTCATTCATGGTAAACATTAAAATTAGATCATATTAGAAGCCACTAATTAAGCACTATCAATCATCAATCAAAATTTGTAACTGAAAATTAAATATAGCAATCAATTATCATAAACAATAATTTAAAGATAATAAATCGGACAAAATTAACAAAACATAAACAGCCAATAAAATACTATTTTAATTACTATCAATTAACCTTTTAATAATGTACTAATCACGAACATAAAATTGAACCCTAATATTCAAAAAAATATAACTGAAGCCATTAATGATACTCTAAACACGAAATCAATTACTAATAACATTCAATTAATGAAATTGAAACCATTAAATGGTATAATAATCACGAAATCAATTAGTCAAAAAACATCAACACTATCCCTAAAATTATTCTCATCTACTATGGATCACACACCCAATAGACACTATCACTCAAGAAACCAACTAATAAATAAAAGAATAAACAATAATAAAACAATAATTGACCATTTATTGAAAATGGAAACAACCAATAAATTAAACAACCCAAAAACACTCTCTTTTGAATATTAATGATATCAATAAAATTTATATCGCACTAATCCTAAAATCGAAACTGAAATCAAACATGCTTTAATTCATAAACACGTCAAGAACAATATGACCACCTGCAAACTTCGGTCAAGCAATACAAGCCCAGAACTACTCACAATTTCAAAAATATTACACCTTGAACATCAATCTATTAATTATATACTAATAATCCTAAAACCATGACATCAAACAAGAATTTGGCAAAAAGAATAAAAACTAGTGACAAATAAAAATGCTCGGAAAACATAAAACCAACATATGCTATCTAATTACCAACAATCTAAATACTGATAATAAAATCAATTCGTAACCATCCCTATAACTCAAATTCGGGCCGACCAATACTCGAAATCCAACAAACAAGAAATTAAATCAGAAAATTCAAGTAAAATATATAAAATGTAAAAAGAAATTAATTCAAAATATTTAAGCAAAATATATAACATGGAACAAACACGGATCTATACAACTCCATGGGGATTGAGAGGGACAAGCACTGGGGTTTGGATTTGGCTTTTCAGGGAAGAAAAAGAAGGAAAAAAGGGGTGGATGGTGTTTGAGATTTGGGCAAAAATAAAAATGCTGGAAAAAATTGTTAGGCAGTGATTAGAGAAAAATCGTGAAAGAAGAGGAGGGATGTATAATATATGGTGACCGAAATAAGAGGAGAGATGTATATTCTTTTTATATATAGAATTTTGTAATTTTTACAATAATAAATAATTCTTTAATATTTTTGCAAAACCAACTTTATAATTTACACGAGAGAAGAACATGTTCTAAACTCATATGTTGAATTATGCACATGCTTTGAAAATGAAATATATGTTGTGTTGTTGAAAGGCATATGATGTAGCCTATTTGTATTTCGAGGATTCAACTCAACTTAAACAAGAATGTAATAGTAAATAGTATATGTACTGTCACAGGGATCTCAAATGTATAACTGTCAAGAGAAAGAAGACAAAGTCAATCTACCGTTTTGAGGTATACTACACTTGAAGAAGTTCATTCAGTTGATCAAACATCAGTGGAGAAATCAAGACAGTGGATTCTATTTATAGTGACAAGAGGTTCCTACAGTGGCAGAATACAGATTATAAAGGTTTGAAAAAGAGTGAAGAAAAAGGAAGACATGAACCAAATCATAGAGTCAAAAATAAAGAAAAGCCGTTGGAGTTAGTCGCTCATGAACCAGACCGTGCATCGAGCGTCAACGAAAATTCGGTGGTAATTCTTTATTACTTTCACTGGTTCAAGAAAAAGATTTCGGTTGTAAAAAGATTTATATATTAATTCTCACTTAATTAATATAATTATGAAATTGGTTTAATTTAATAAATTAATTCATATCGAATTAATTTATTTATTAAATTAATTATCATGTTAATTAATTTTGAATTAATGTATTAATCTGAATTGATTTAATTAATTAATTAATTAATCATTATTTATTTTAGTGATTAATTGATTAAGTATTTAATTAAATTAAATTCAAAAGAAGCAAAAGAAAAAAAAAGAAGAAAATCTGAACAAGCAAAAAAGAAAAATAAAAAGAAGAAAAGGTGGGAAAGGGCAAGTCGACAGAAAGAAGAAAAAAAAAAAAAGAAAACATGTAGGCAAAGCAAGCTGTTAAAGTTATAGTCACATGCATGCAGGTATGTTCTGTCGGGAAGTTTATACGCGCCAATGTAGCGCGTGCACTACACGCGCCAGTGAGAAAACCAAAACAGTACGCGCGTTATACACACTGCTTCCTCCCGAGACTGGTCCAGTTTCATCAGTTAAGATTTTGTTTCAATATTTAAACAAACAGCCGAATTATTTGTTTAATAATAATATGTCATACCGAGGTTTTTATTAAGTCATATCCGAGTTTATGTCATATCGACCAGGTGAAATTATGTCATGATCCAGATTATGTCATACCGAGCTTATAGATTTATGTCATGACACAGATTATGTCATACCGAGCTTAAGGAATTATGTCATGACACAGATTATGTCATACCAAGATTATGGGATTATGTCATGGAGCAGTTTATGTCATGGTGGTAGCAAAATATCAATACTTTGCTATAAAAGCAACAGACATACACACGGACAGAGCAGCTCACAACTTCACATTCTTCACTTCTGCAGAAAAGAACACAGCAGAGAGACCAAGAGAGAAAATGTTCCTGAGCTTCAAATTAAATCTTGTAAATTATTTCTGGCTTGTATTACTAAATCTAAACCGACAGAAATTGTTTACTTGTACTTAGGGAACTATCTAGCGGATTAAGTTCCCTAGAACCTCTCGATATTTTTATTACAAATATAGAAAAGTTCATGTCGAATTTTCTATAGAATTTATAATAATTAATTTCGATCTTTTTATTTACAAATATAGAAAAAATCATGTCGAATTTTCTATAGAATTTGTAATAATTAGTTTGGTCATCAAACCTTGTAATTTGTACCCGTGTATTTAGACACACCCCATCAAGTTAATATAAATTTTATATTCAACTTGAAATATCGGTATTCGTTTTATTCCGCATCAATTTGTTCTTGATTTAATATTTTAATATTTTTAAGAAAAGAGCAAATTCGATAAAACGGTATAGTTTGTATTCAACCCCCCTTCTACAAACTATTTTGGACCTAACAATTGGTATCAGAGCCTTTTGATTGACGCACAAATCAAGATCCTTATTTTTGTGGTCCTCCAATTGGATTTCGAGTTTGTTGACCCATACAGAAATTAAATCCGGTATTAGACCAAAAAGTCAACTCCTCTATTTTCGATTTTTTAACCTTCAAAAAATTCAATACTTGAGATTTTTGAACTTTAAATAATTTGAACTTATTTTTGGATTCTTTAACTTTCAAAATTTCCAATTTTGAGATTTTTGAATTTTAAATAATATAAATTTATTTTCGGATTCTTTAACCTTTAAAAATTCTCAATTTATGATATTTTTTATTTTTAAACAATATGAGTTTATTTTCAATTGTTAATTAATTTATTCTCAAATTGTTTAATCTTCAAAAATTTTCATTTTATGATATTTTTTATTGTTAAGTAATCTTAACTTATATTCGAATTTTTTAATTCTTGAAATGATTAATTCTTGGAAATTTTGATTTTTAAACAACTTGAGTTTATTTTCAAATTGTTTAATTTTCAAAATTTTTAATTCTTGATAATTTCGAATTTTAATTAACTTGAATTTATTTTCGGATTCTTTAACTCTAAAAAATTTCATTTCTTGAGATTTTTTGATTCTTAATTAATTTGACTCTAATTTCGAATTTTAATTAATTTGAACTTACTTTCAGATTTTTTATTTCTCAAAAAAATTTCGAGTCCTTGAAGTTTTTGAATTTATTCTAAGCCAATAGTTCTAAGTAGGTTGTTAGTTGAAGATTCCTACGAATTGTCAAAGATGATTTGAATCTTTTGAAGAAAATTCAATTTTCAATGAAATTAATTTCTACCTACTGAAGAAAAATTTGTGGAAGCTCCTCAAAATTATATCCATAGAATTCACTGGTTTTTCAGAAGCAGGAATGGAAGAGGTTTTAGGGATAGAATTTTTCTCGAAGATTTGAATTAAGTCTATTGATTCTGTGATATACAAACACTAAATGGATTGCTCCAATGTAACATCTACTACACTTAGTGGATTGTACCAAGAAATATCTTTCAAGGAATCAACAGAGATTTTAGAAAAGTGAAATCAAGGAGGTTTGAGAATGAACTAGACAGTTAGACATCTCAGTCAGGAATTAATGATGGAACCTCAGAACATACATGAAGAGTTACTAATTTAGAAAGAGTACAAATGTTTAATCCAGGAATTAGGCCTATCTATTCCGAAGCAGAAACTCTTCAGGATACAGTTCAAGAGGTGGCTACAAGACTGAGTTGGTGGAAAAGACAAAACATGATAGTTGCAGTTATGAAAAGTTTTATTTGATAAGTAACTATCAAGGTGTGCAACATGGTACAGAATTCTGACAGACGTGGATGAATAGGGATTCATTAAATGAGATGAAACAGAAGCATCAGTGCAGAACTTATCTTGCTGAAGAAAAGAGTTGGGATGGATCAGATGATGATGAGAAGAGCATAATTAATATCTTGCCTTCATAGAAATCTCTGAAGATGATTCACCTCACATGTCTCAGGTATCAATTCTTCGAACTAGTGTAATATGTAATTCTCAGAAATTAAAAGCATGTTAAGATCTTAGTTTTAAACTAGCTTCAATTCCCGTGCAAGGCACGGGATTGTTCTATTTTATAATTGGTATTGTAGTTTTTCTCGTTACTTTTTGATATTAATATTAGCAATTGATATTGTGACGATTAAAATTCTTTTTCAGTTTAGCGCATTTTTTTTAATCAACGTTTATTTTATCCCCATTTCAAGATCTCCAATTTTGGTTAAAAAATTCAAATGTACCCTTTATTTTTCCAAAGTACTCAGAGTCATGTATTTCTTGTATTTGATATTACAGAATGTCAAATAATGCACCAGAGCCAAGAAAGTATAAAAAAATATTGTATTAGACACATTTCTATAAAGTAAAAATACTCGGTACAAAAATTAATTTATTATGTAGATTGCATAGCAAAAATTTGTAGTTAGCAATCTGATGTTAATGTTTTATTTCTTCAAGTTCCAACTTCCAAGGCTTCTATACTCGTGCGAGGCACAAACTGTTTCGAATACTTAGTTAATTGCAATGTAAAGAAAGTGTTATAATTAAGTAGATAGTATTAAATAAACATATTAAATACGAATTTTAATTGATGTATATTAATGAATGTACTTATTAAATACAAATTTTAACTTATGTGTATTAATGAATGCTATATTAATGAATGCACATATTAAATACGAATTTTAATTGATGTGTATTAATGAATGCAGAAGGTTAAAATAGTAATTTAACATGGATTAAAATGGTACATGTTGTGGTATTATATATATAGTAGATTATTATATCTTTGGTTAGAAGATCTTATTATGTGTATGAATATTTGTTGAATTTAATTAATTGCAATAGTGAGTTAGAAATGTTCCTTAGACAATATCTCTCAATTCTTAAATGATATATGTCAAGCATATATGACCTCTGCTTAAGCTAGTTTCAGGATCCCCAGTAGAACAAGATTTGCTTATTCATTCTGAATTGTTTGTTAAGGTTTAAAAAGTTTAAAAGATGGAATAATTACCTAGGGTGTCAGTAGAACATCAAGTCATTGTAAAACTGACTTAGGTAATAGAGATTATATAATATAATATAACAATAGGAATGGATTGGATAGAATTAGTGATTAATTGTTAATTCTTCTATTCCATGCATGTTTAGAAAATTATTGAATATCTGTAAATCTACTTGCTACCTGTTACACAAGTGTACATAGGTTAAAGTAGATAGTACTGAATTTCTAAAATGCATAACATGCCTAATTTGCATAATTCTTATCTGCAATGTTTTAATGCTGAATGTATGCAATGTATTCTTATTATCATGCCTGCTTATTTCAAATGTCATAAATGCATTTCCTAGTATTTGCATTGATCATAAAAAAAGCATGTTTAAGAATAACAACAAGGTACAGACTGCTAGTCCACCTTATGTTAGGAAGGAACCATTATTCTCCTTGCTCAGTGAATATTTTGTCAATGACATTAAAAAGGAGAAATGGCCAGTCAAAGATAAGAATGAGCATGTTAAGGTTAAAACTGTTGTTAACTCTAATAAAAGAGAAATCTCTAATCCATCTGGACCCAATTAAACAATTTGGGTACCAAGAACTTTTATCCATTTGTGAATGTAGGGCTTAACAGGTTAATCGATTATGCATTATTATTGATTTATTCAAAGCATATCATCGAAGAAAGAACCCTGCTATCAAATGTGAATGTGAAGACAAGCCAAGTGGTTTATCCCTTGGAGACAACAACAAGGGTATGACCTAGGGTCAAGGCTATTCAATAGCTAAGGAATGTTGTCAGTAATAAAACATCTTTTATAAGATGAAGAGCCTACTGTTCGAGGATTAAGGAAAGAGAACTTATCTGTAGCTGACATGGAATCTCAGTCAAAGGTGAAGTCAATAAGGTCAAATCTAAAGCTTCATCAGACAAGAGTTCAGCAATGACATAAGGAGCTCTCTCACCTAAATGTCATATCAAGATATTCTTTCCTGGAAATCGAATCAGTAAAGGAGACTACCTCATCTGGAATTAAAGTAAAATAAAATTATGAGGCATGTCATAAAGGGAAGTCAAAACGAATCACACAGAAGTTCTACATCAAAGAAAAATATATTTTAGTAGTGATGACTGATGACTTCTCTCAAGAAACAAGTTGTTGTTCAGACAATCTGAAGACAAGACACCACTGATGGTGATTGATCACATCTTAAACCCTGATCCGTAAGAATTTTAGGAAGACCCCATAATTATGAAGGAAATTGTTTTTCAATATTAAATCGAAAGTAAGCATCCTGGCAATCAGCTAATGCTCAAGAGGTTAATTTCCTTTGTTATTCAATGGAGTCAACAGCCTACAGGGTGATTGTTATTAATCAACAGAAGGTGATTGAAAGTCTTAGTGATGTTCAACAACTTCTAGCTCCCAGCTGTCAATGGTGATGGTGATTCAGATCCAAGCAATGTCAAACATGGAGAATCTTCATGTAAACCCAGCAGCAGCTTAGGGGGAGCAAAAGAAGGATCAACTAGTCAACTCAACACCACACTGAAAGTCAAAGGACACTATGAGAACATGTCTGCCAAGACAAAGAATGTTGACTAAATTAATTCTTTGTCCTAGTTGTTAGTGTTTCTAATGGTGGAAGTAAAAGACTAGCAGAGCTTCAAGTACTAATGATTATTTCTTTAGTTTTCTTTTAGAAGAAACTTAGAAAGCTACAAAAGCTCTGAAAGATTCAGATTGTGTGATTGCAATGCAAGATGATCTCAATCACTATAAAAGGCAGATTGAAGGGAAGCTGGTATCCAGACCAAACAACAAGGCTGTATTTGGTATAAGGATAACCAGAAGTTTAACTGGATGATGTCAAGGCATTGTTATGAGGGACAAAGCCAAACTGGATGCAAGGTTACAAGCTGATAAAACTATATACCTATCAAGAAGCACCAGTGACAAGACTTAAGGATATCAGGCACCTGCTGCACATTCAAGATTATAATGGACATCTGGACTTACTGGATCTGGATGCTAGAGGAATGTGAACAAGTGCACTCCTGGTTGGTGAGATAGTGGAAGATCCATACAGGTTAGTATGAACTGGTATCATCACTCAAGCTAGCATGGGAGACATGGTATGACACCCTAACTATCATTTAAAATTTGGTATCAATCTTTAATAGTTGGTATCATTTAACGATTGGTGTCATTTTTATAGAACTCTTTTCATCATTAGGCACAAATACAATGATATATATATATATATATGTGCAATGATATCTTGATTATATTATATGTTGGTTTATTAACTAAAAATTGGTATCAAGATATTTGCTGATTTGATGTTGGTAAAGTTGCAATTCTTTTGATTTACTTCTGCAAGACAAATGAATGATGACAATAAAAATTAGTCAAGGATCTTTTGTTTCTTTTCAGAAGATTCTAGACCTGTCATGACTACCTACCAACACATCACTATAGCTGGCTTTTGACCTATTAGCTTGGACCTAACAAGTTGGTAATCAAAAATCTTAAGTTGGACCCATCTCCGGAGATGGTACCCTAGAGACATCAGTTCTGACATGTTTTGCTGCATAGAGACAGATCAAATGAGTTGTACGAAAGCAGGAGAACACAAGGAATCAAATTCATCTCCAACAACTCTGTGGAACACTCAAGGACTAAGCAACTTGCATAAGGTATCAATTATTTCGAGAGCTTGTCTTTCATTAAAATTAACTTACAGACATGTTTGCTAAATCACTTGATGAAATTAATTTTTCAATATTGGTTTGTAAACTTGGGATTTTATTAATGCTATATGATTTGTATATCCCATCTGTTAAGTAATTCTTAAGTAAGCTCACAAGTATTCAATTGTCCGTATTGAAAGGACTTGTGAACTTATTTACATCCAGACCTCACACTGAAAATTATCCGTTGAATGATTGCCATGTGTTTAATTGCAATATATTTTAGTGGTGATTATTTAAGGATAATTCAAATACTTAAATGCTAAAATCTAACTCATAGAGATTTAGTATTTAATTATTTGATTATTTATTTTGATTTATATGGGTTACGAACTTGAAGTAATTCAATTTAGTATTCGCTCTACACCTCAAATTTATCAAAATAAATAAACAACATAACTAATTTGGACCTAATCTATATTGGTCTTCAATCAGTTATGAGATGTTAATTCTAGTGAACTTTAATATCCCATTTTCAGAAATTCACTATAATTAATATCATGGTTCTAACAATTGGTTGTATTGAAGTTTTGACTTATATCAGTTAATGATATTTAGTTAGAATTCTATTTACTAACTAATTGTGAGATATATTGGTATGTGTGAAATTACTTAGAACTCCTCTAAGTAATCATTGTTATATCTTTTACAATTCACTCATATTACTATGCATAGTATGAAAATTCTCTAAGTAGAACTATGGATATTGAAATATCTAAAGTGACCATTGTTCAGTTACTTGGAATAATTTTTATGCTTATTTGCAAGCTTCTAATCACTTTGATAATAAATGTTATATACTATGGATCAAGGTGTATAGGACTTGGAATATCATTTCTAAGATTGCAGACAAGACAGCTTTGGTAATCGAGTCTTATTTATGGAACCAAGGTTGTCTACCAGTAAACAGTTGTTAGGAGTTAATAATTGTTATTATCGAGGAGTTGTCTTGAAGTCATAAGTTTGAGATGTTATATCTTAAGAGCTTGTGTATTTCTTGTCAACTAGTTCCTCGTACTTATGAATATCACTGAATGATGTTCTTAAGTAGTTAGATACTAATATTCATTCTATCAATTGGTACTCAATGTAACAATTCAATCTTCACTAAATTGAATTTATCTTACAATAGATTGAATTTATCAAACAATTGGTATCATTGAATATTTAGTATTTAGCAGTGATTATTTATATTTTAGTTAAATTATGACGTGAAGCAATTCAATGGTTTATTTGCTCATAATTTAATTTTGGTAAATTAATCATAAACACAATTAGTTGCATTTTAAAGTATTTGATAAATACTAGCAGTTGGTATCAAATAATAAAATATTTGTTTACTGACAATTGCTAGTTGTTCTGATACTTTATTGCAAACTAATTGTGATGTATATATTATCTCTGATGATATTACTTAGGATTTATTCTGAGTAAATGTGTCTTATCTATAAATCATTAGTGTTATTATAAATTAAGGTGTTCAACTTTCTAAGTAAGTGAGACTTAAAATTACATTCGGTCTCCTATCATATTTTGAAGTGGTGAAGATTTTTCAAAATTAAATTCTCTAATTCTGGTTATACACCACTTTATACATATGATAGTTCTTAGAATATTTTACATCCATCAGTCAATTACTTAGTTTATGTTGTGCTAAGTAATGAAGTGCCAAAGGAGAGACATTGGTTATCTGTACTTATGTACTTGGTAATCTTTGTTACCTAAACGACATCAAGTGCTTGTATGAGTCTTTTCACTAACTTTGTGTTAAAGTTCTCTATACATAATAAGCACTTAAAGAAAATCTTTCTTTCTAAATTACTGCGAAGTCAAGAGTTTGTGTCTTTTAAAAAATAAAACGATCTAGTTTTCCTTAAAAGACATGATAATATATTGTTTTATGCATAAATACAAACTCTTGCACATTAACAGTTTTTAAAAGAAAACTCAATTTTTTCTACAGTTGTGATTGCTTATATTATAAAACTTTTTGAAGTCACAATTGTACATCATTTCTCTCATTGGATATAATGCATATGTTTTCACACAATGTTATGGCATGATGTAAATGCATTCTATCTCTATATTGCTCTATTGCTATGTGATGCAGGTTCAGCTCCTAGTGAAAGTTTCTCACATTGTAAGTCATGAGGTTGTAAACCCAACAACTTCTATCCCGGACTATAAATCCAAATCTAAACACATCCTAACTTACCCCTGAAGTGGAAGTAACTTATTTGACTAGAGGTCATTAAGGGAGTAAATGCACTTGATGCAGCAAATAAGGATGTGAGGGATAGTAAACCCACAGCTCTACCTCTCAAGGAGAATAGATGTATATAGCTTGAGGTATCTGTAAGCTTGCCTGCATTCTCCCAAAAGGATGAAGAGCTGAAAATGGCACTAAAACAGTCTCTAGATTCATTATCTTAAAATGATGAGTTTATTGAAATTCGCCTGTCGCCCAGGGCATCTGTTGGTAAGTCACTACCTCATACACAATACTAAAATACTTCCTATGCACAAAGTGAGATTGCACACACTAAGGATGAATTGACGGAAACAACTCATACTCCGACCATTTTACGGTTAGGATTATAAGTTGAAGGTTCCTCAAAGAACCAAGAGTCTTCACAGACCTCGAGAGAAGGTATTGATCTCAATGCAAAAATCAACAAGATCATTATCTAACTCCCCAGAGGGAACATCTCTGGATCCTGCGGGTATCGGATCCGACATAGGTGCGGATCGGCAACTTGTTAACTATGATTCAGATTTACCTGATGAGTTTAACAAGGTGATGTCTTCATAGACATTATATGGAAACATGATTTTAATTCTAAGTTTTGATTTCATTGTTTACCTTCTCAGAATTCAAATCTGAAACCCATAAAAAGGGAAATTTTTTATCAACTTGTAGATTATGACTCAGATTCGTCTGACGAGTCTAACGAGGATCGGGGATTTACGAACTCCCATTGCACCACCACTGACCTCTCTTGAAGGGGCTATGGTGATTTTTCCTTGCAGGTACTACACATGGATGCTGGAGCTATGAGAGATAAGAGTGATACACCAGTGAGTATGAGTGTAAACACTTGAGAGATGAGAAATGAGAGATCACTCATTTTAAGTGATATGAGTGGAGAGATGAGCTAAACACTTGTGAAGTACACGAAACAGAATCACACACTCACAGTGAGGAAGAAAGATAAACACCAAATCTCATTCCCTATTCCTAAACAAAGTTTACTTACAAGATTGGGGAGATACAAGGAAATTGTCGGAAGATTTGGTTGTCAAGATGATCAATAGTGAGGCCATTCTATCATATCTAAAGGGCAAATTTGATCAGTCTACATACTTCTATTCTGGAAGTCTTCATGAAAATCCTTCAACACAAGCAAAGCTTCTTTTCTTTATTGCAGCAGACAATGTTATATGTATGAAGAATCTGTTGTACTAAAGGTAAGAGGTGAGTTATAATGGAAAAAAATGGTATCATCTACTTTACATTTGGATGTTTGCTATAATTGAATGCTTGGAGGATTACTCAACTAAGGGGGAGAGATATTTTGAAGAAGATATACTCAAAGATTGCCTTAGTAAGAGATACTCAACTAAGGGGGAGAGTATAAGCTTACCTTAGTGAGGGGTAGATTTTCTATCTAAGGGGGAGAGATATGAAAAAGGATATACCTTATAAAGGGGGAGTATTCACCTTGTCAGGGGGAGATAAGGAGGATTCACCGTGTAAGGGGAGATAAGGAGTATTCACCGTTATAAGAAAGAGACATATCACCTTAGGTAGGGAGACATAAGGAAGGAGAGAAGTATGAAACGACAAAGAAGAATTCTTCAGTATGTGGTTGAAAAGTCATATTCTTTACCACTGAAGAATTCCCAAGTATCTGCTGATAATGTTCAATATTAGATGTAAAGGGTTATCAGGCAGATATGTCAAGAAATGAAGATGAGTTACTTAATTCATTGTTAGAGGAACAATCATTTATCATTTCATCTACTGAGATTCTGGAAATGTTATATCTAAACCAGAAATTTTTTTTATGTATTATTTACTATAGTTCTTTAATGCTTTATCTTCTTCTTGTTTGTAGTTGAGTTATCCTCTAGGTATTTGATTGTTATTGTCTAACAAACAAATAGGGGGAGATTGAAAGGCATATGATGTAGCCTATTTGTATTTCGAGGATTCAACTCAACTTAAACAAGAATGTAATAGTAAATAGTATATGTACTGTCACAGGGATCTCAAATGTATAACTGTCAAGAGAAAGAAGACAAAGTCAATCTACCGTTTTGAGGTATACTACACTTGAAGAAGTTCATACAGTTGATCAAGTATCAGTGGAGTAATCAAGACAGTGGATTCTATTTATAGTGACAAGAGGTTCCTACAGTGGCAGAATACAGATTATAAAGGTTTGAAAAAGAGTGAAGAAAAAGGAAGACATGAACCAAATCATAGAGTCAAAAATAAAGAAAAGCCGTTGGAGTTAGTCGCTCATGAACCAGACCGTGCATCGAGCGTCAACGAAAATTCGGTGGTAATTCTTTATTACTTTCAGTGGTTCAAGAAAAAGATTTCGGTTGTAAAAAGATTTATATATTAATTCTCACTTAATTAATATAATTATGTAATTGGTTTAATTTAATAAATTAATTCATATCGAATTAATTTATTTATTAAATTAATTATCATGTTAATTAATTTTGAATTAATGTATTAATCTGAATTGAATTAATTAATTAATTAATTATTATTTATTTTAGTGATTAATTGATTAAATATTTAATTAAATTAAATTCAAAAGAAGCAAAAGAAAAAAAAGAAGAAAATCTGAACAAACGAAAAAGAAAAATAAAAAGAAGAAAAGGTGGGAAAGGGCAAGTCGACAGAAAGAAGAAAAAAAAAACATGTAGGCAAAGCAAGCTGTTAAAGTTATAGTCACATGCATGCAGGTATGTTCTGTCGGGAAGTTTATACGCGCCAATGTAGCGCGTGCACTACACGCGCCAGTGAGAAAACCAAAACAGTACGCGCGTTATACACACTGCTTCCTCCCGAGACTGGTCCAGTTTCATCAGTTAAGATTTTGTTTCAATATTTAAACAAACAGCCGAATTATTTGTTTAATAATAGTATGTCATACCGAGGTTTTTATTAAGTCATATCCGAGTTTATGTCATATCGACCAGGTGAAATTATGTCATGATCCAGATTATGTCATACCGAGCTTATAGATTTATGTCACGACACAGATTATGTCATACCGAGCTTAAGGAATTATGTCATGACACAGATTATGTCATACCGAGATTATGGGATTATGTCATGGAGCAGTTTATGTCATGGTGGTAGCAAAATATCAATACTTTGCTATAAAAGCAACAGACATACACACGGACAGTGCAGCTCACAACTTCACATTCTTCACTTCTGCAGAAAAGAACACAGCAGAGAGACCAAGAGAGAAAATGTTCCTGAGCTTCAAATTAAATCTTGTAAATTATTTCTGGCTTGTATTGCTAAATCTAAACCGACAGAAATTGTTTACTTGTACTTATGGAACTATCTAGCGGATTAAGTTCCCTAGAACCTCTCGATATTTTTATTACAAATATAGAAAAGTTCATGTCGAATTTTCTATAGAATTTGTAATAATTAATTTCGATCTTTTTATTTACAAATATAGAAAAATTCATGTCGAATTTTCTATAGAATTTGTAATAATTAGTTTGGTCATCAAACCTTGTAATTTGTACCCGTGTATTTAGACACACCCCGTCAAGTTAATATAAATTTTATATTCAACTTGAAATATCGGTATTCGTTTTATTCCGCATCAATTTGTTCTTGATTTAATATTTTTAAGAAAAGAGCAAATTCGATAAAACGGTATAGTTTGTATTCAACCCCCCCCTTCTACAAACTATTTTGGCCTAACAGTTGTGAGATGCAATTTCTTCTTATCTTTTTTAGTTGAGACTTACTTTACCAATGAATACTGTTCGTAAAATATGTAAGTTGGAAGTTCTTTGAAATTTTGAATTGGCACAATTTTTTTATCATTAATATAATATAGGAGGGGTAATTTAGTAATTTCATGATGATTAAATTGTCTCACGATATATTAATAATAAATTTTATAATATAATCAAAATTGATATCTAGCATAGTGGTAAAAAATCTCACTTTTTAAGTTAGAGGTTAAGGATTTAATTTCCAATATTTTTATGCTATTGATTTTAGGAGGACTATAATAAGGAGACAATGAGTTTTATAATATAAACAAAACTGATGTCTAATATAGTGGTATGTAATCTCATTTTTAAGTTAGATGTCAAGGCTTAATTTCAATTGAAAACAATTTTTTATCATTAATATAATATAGAGGGGATAATTTAGTAATTTATTCAATAAATTGTCGTATGAAATTTTTTATTGTGCTATTAATAATATAATATAATAGATAGTAGATAGATTAGTGTTTAAAATTAAAATCTTTCATTTAAACCACGTTTGAAACTTGAAACCACATTTGGTTTTAGATTCCTGCTGATTGGGCCGTTGAACCTTTATTATTTGGGCCGAGTATTTCTCTGATTCCTAGTTTCCAGTTACATATAGACCTGACAAAATGGGTCTGGATCCGAGGAACCGAACCGAAATTTGTGGAACCGAGATCCGAATTTGTATCCGAATTAGAAAATCCGAAAGTTAACCGAATCCGAAACAATCCGAACCGAACCGAAGTTTGTCCCAAATAGTAAAATCCGATAATGATCCGAAAAACCAATTTGATCCGATCCGAAAATTATCCGAACCGAAAATTTAACCGAAAATAATCCGAATAATAGATCCGAAAATGAAATGAAACCGATCAAACCCGAATAAAAAATTATCTGAACCGAATATGATTTGAGTTATTAGATTCAATGTAAATCCGAAAATGAAAATACTGAACCAAATATTGCTAGTACTAGTCAATTTAGTTGTTTATTGCTAAGATCTCAAATCAAAATAATTTTTTTATTTTTTGAAAATTTGGGAACATACATAAATTAGATATATTTTAAGATCCGTACGATTGGATTGTCGAGAATTATTTTTAAAAAAAATCGAAACAACAGTCCATGACAAAGCATTAGTTATTAGTATTAATCAATTTAGTTGTTTATTGTTAAGATCTCAAATCAAAATAATTTTTTATTTTTGAAAATTTGGGAACATCAATAAATTATATATATTTAAACATATTTCCGTTTGGATCATCGAGAATATTTTAAAAAAAATTGAAATAATAGTTTGTGACAAAACACTAATTACTAGTACTAGTCAATTTAGTTGTTTGTTGTTAAGATCTCAAACTAATATAATTTTTTATTATTTTGAAAATTTGGAAACACCAATAAATTATATATATCTTAATATCTGTACGATTGGATCATCGATAATTATTTTCAAAAAAATCAAAACAGAAGTCCATGATAAAGCAATAGTTACTAATACTAGTCAATTTAGTTATTTATTGCTAAGATCTCAAACCAAAATTATTTTTTATTTTTTGAAAATTTGGGAACATTAATAAATTAGATATATCTTAACATCTGTACGGTTGGATTATTGAGAATTATTTTTTTAAAAATTGAAACAAATTTCCGTCACAAAGCACTAGTTACCAGTACCAATCAATTTAGTTGTTTATTGCTAAGATCTCAAATCAAAATAATTTTTTATTTTTTGAAAATTTGGGAACATCAATAAATTATATATATTTAAACATCCGTACGGTTGGATCGTCAAAAATAATTTTAAAAAAAAATTGAAACAATAGTCCGTGACAAAACAATAATTACTAGTACTAGTCAATTTAGCTATTTATTGCTGATATCCTAAACCAAAATAGTTTTTTATTTTTTGAAAATTTGGGAACATCAATAAATTAGATATAGCTTAACATCCATATGGTTGGATCGTCGAGAATTATTTTTAAAAAGATCTAACCAAAAGTCCGAGACAACATACTGGTTACTAGTATTAGTCAGTTTAGTTGTTTATTGCTAAGCTCTTAAAATAAAATAATTTTTTATTTTTTAAAATTTGGGAACATCAATAAATTAGATATATCTTAACATTAGTATTGTTGAATCGTCAAGAATTATTTTTAAAAAATCAAAACAAAATTTCGTGATAAAGCACTAGTTACTAGTATTAGTCAACTAATTAGTTGTTTATTGCTAATATCTCAAAACAAAATAAATTTTAATTTTTTGAAAATTTGGGAACATTAATAAAGCATATATATTTTAGCATCCATAAGGTAGGATCGTCGAGAATTATTTATAAAAAAATTGAAACAACAGTCTGTGACAGAGCATTAATTACTAGTACTAGTCAATTTAGTTATTTATTGCTAATATCTCAAACCAAAATAATTTTTCATTTTTTCAAAATTTGGGAACATCAATAAATTACATATATCTTAATATCCGTACGGTTGGATCGTCGAGAATTATTTTTAAAAAAAATCAAAACAAAAGTTCATGACAAAGTACTAGTTATTAGTACTAATCAATTTAGTTGTTTATTGCTAAGCTCTCAAACCAAAATAATTTTTTATTTTTTGAAAATTTGGGAACATCAATAAATTAGATATATTTTAACATCCGTACGGTTGGATCGTCGAGAATTATTTTAAAAAAATACGAAGAATGATCCGTGACAAAGCACTAGCTACTAGTACCTGTCAATTTAGTTGTTTATTGATAAGATCTCAAAACAAAATAATTTTTTATTTTTTGAAAATTTGGGAACAACAATAAATTAGATTTATTTTAATATCAGTACGGTTGGATCGTCGAGAATTATTTTTAAAAAAATCAAAACAACAGCCCATGATAAATCACTAGTTACGAGTATTAGTCAATTTAGTTGTTTATTGCTAATTAATATCTCAAACCAAAATAGTTTTGTATTTTTTAAAAATTTGGGAAAACCAATAAATTAGATATATCTTGACAAATGCCCCGAACCGAATTTTACTACATCCAAACAGAATCCGACCCGAAATAGTAAATATCCGAAAAAGAACCGAATCCAATTTGATCCGATCTTAATCCAAAATTTATCCGATTTTAATCTGAATTTGACCCGAACCGAATTAGATCCGATCCGAACCAAACATTCCCAAAAATATACCTTAACCGAAAGTGGATCCGAACCGAATCATATCCGATCCGAACCGAACGGGCTCTAAATATATGATAACCGAAAATGGATCCGATCCGAAACAGATCTGATCCGAAACCGATCCGTTTACCCGATTTGCCAGATCTAGTCACGTATAAGTTTGCAATCACAACCTGACCGTCCCTACAGGCCTATGTTTCGTTGGACTTTTTATAAGAAGGAAGAGAAGAGAATAACAAAGAATAAGAATTTAGAGACTTTTCTCCTACCCTTCTCTTTGAAAAACTGAAAAAGCATTTTTCTTCTTTTTGTCCTAATAAACTCAGAAGCACAAGCCCGCATTTTAAAACCCTGGTTATCCCAAATTCTGAAAAAAGGAAAAAATCTAAATCATCTCAAAATTAATAAATATAAACTCACTAAGGGGTCATTTGGCAAATCTTAACCATTATTTCTGAATGATTAATATTTTTGAATTAATAAGAATCTGAATATTAACGAATAAAATTATTTGGTAGGTAATTTATCTGAACTATCTGAATTTACTAATTTAAAATTATATCTTAAAATTAATTTATCAAAATAATTAAATTATGTGCTTTATCATTTTCAATTACAATTCTTGTGGCTTATTAATGTGCTAATGATAAATAGTGATACTAATTTCAAAATTTTTACTTTTTACAAAAAAATAAAATACTTGGTGTATGAAAATGGCAAAACAATAACAAAATGTAGACGAATATATCCATTTTGTTAACTAGCAACACTAACTTTTTTTTTTTTACATGAAATACCTGTAAATAACAGAATAATAAAAAATGTATAATATGAAATGAGAGAGTGCTGACATCCCGCAATACACTCTGACAATGTCACATGCTTTTCTTAACGCTTGAGCTGCAATTTTTTGTTTGAACCATTAAGAAGAGTATTTACAAGACCCAAACAATCTTAATGAACTTATTCATTCAAATAAGCTTATTAAGAAGGATTAAGAAGAAAACAAATGACCCCTAATTTGAATAATTGAAACCTTAATTGGAACACTAATTGCCATCGTAGATATTTTATGAACTTGTCATATTTTCAGGTCCATCCACCCTGTAAAATTATTAATTTTAGCAATGGAGCCAAACCACATAACAGAGAATATAGAAAGTATAAGAGGACAAACCTAAGCTAGGATTTTATCCCCAGTCCTACCATAGGATCACACGTTAACAGTATAAACTAGAAAAACACGTTAACAGCAACAACTAATACAATATTTATATAAAATATTAACCCAAATCACTGTGCATGAAATTGTCATCTTGAACATCAAGATTAAACCAAACCATTAAACTTACACCCCTTAGAAATTAAATCTTTGATCCAGTCTAAAAATGTTAATATTAAAAACATACAACCAAAGTAAAGATTAAAACATATGACATTTAGAAGGATAAAATTTAAAGCTCCTACAAATACAGCTTCTCCGACATACAACCAAAGTAAAGTTTACAAAACATTATAATTGTACCAGCATTCACAGGAAATTACTAGCTAATACCCTGGACAAACTCTTGAAGCAGCCAAGTAGATACTTCAGATAGATTTCATGCGTTGTAGAACATGAGTGGTTGTGAATTTCAGCCAACATTGATCACAGGAGGGCCATATTCATGCAACGGACCTGAACTGAATTCTTCATGTTATCTTGACATCTCGAAGTAGCCTAGCTGCCATGGACCCATATCTTCTTGCTTCCCAATCACTAAGCTTCCCACTCTGGAGACCTGCCAGTAGCTCACTATTCACTCCATCCTTGTCAGCCAACTGGTTATCCACTTCATCTACCCCACTACTACTAGCATCATCTTGGTCTTTTTCTTGATCGCTTTCTCCATTTCCAATCTCATTAATTTGTCGATTCATTTCTTGTATTATGTTTTGTTTGCATTTCTCTGTCGGTTTTAAGCTCATAATGAATAGCTGGATACTAGGATGTTGGTACTTGCTATCCATCTGCAAGGGATAAAGTGGTGTATGGATTCTACTCAAGTACCACACTAGAGTCGCGGAAATTTATAATGACGAGACAATTTGGTATGAATACTAATGATGCTCAATTTGTTGAATGGATACTATTCAAGTACAAAAGAGAAACATGGCAGATTTATAGTAACAAGTCCAAAGAAGAATGAAGAAATAGTTTTGTAAACCCAGGTAGGTTTTTTTTTTTTTTTTTTATCAGTTTTATTTAAATTATAGAAAAGCATTAAGTTCTGTAAATTTCTATTACAATACCACTCAAATTGCAGCTTTCAAGTGGCAGACTGTGCACTTACAAGTTACAATAAACATGAATAAATTTCTGCTTTTCTGAAAAGAAGCATACCTTGGCTCTTGAAACAGTTTTCACAACAAAGTTCTTCTTCCACATTTGAAGCATTTGTTCGTGGACACTTGTAGAACGAACCTCGTATCCAATCTGCAATAGTAGTGAAAACCATTAAAATATTTATTCGAGGTAGTGGACAAAGAGAGTCGGGCACACTTATCATCAGTACCAAAATAGAAGTTTTGGGTCCTGAGAGCGCAAGAATTGTTTGTAGTAACGGCTCCAAGAGATGTTCTGCGTAAACCTGGCCAACAAATAATATTATATATTAAATTGAACAGATGAAATACAAGAATGTACTCCGGAAAAGTGATCCAAGAAAAATATAGCAGAATGGTGCTACTTCTAACGCCAACTAATTTACATTAGATGCAAGAAACATAACATCTATAGTTGACTCGTTTTGGACAAAGAAAGAATGCAGTCACAGTTGTTGCTTTAGATAATATAAAAACCAAAACACACAATACAAACCAAAAGATAATACTGTATAGACTTTAGACAAATAAGCAGAAAATATGACGGTTTCATTTCAACTATATGTCACCATTCTATTTTATTTTATCTTAAATGAACACATAGTTTATATTGCAGAATTTTAATGAAATAGGTCCACTAATTTATATTTGTTTTTGTAGATCGATGAGCCTACCTAACACAAATATATCGTAAAGGAATTTATATCCAAGAATATATGATTCAAGTAATATTCAATTTGCTAAGAAGATTCGTTCATCTTGCAAAAACACTTGGATAATGTGCTGATTCCGTATCCAGGTAACTTTCTAAGAGGTAATGTGTGGGTAAATGAAGTCTTATACCAAACTTTTCAATACTTTGGCTTACATTCCAAACTGTTCAATTTACAACCAAATCCTAATTTATTTCCAATTAATGAACATAATAGTAATAATTTAAAAAGATACAATAATTTACTGGTAAATCCATCTATGGTACCATACGACCCAATAGAGATCTCTTAATCAGTTAATCAGTATATTACATATATGCATCATTACGAAATACATAATCCCGAATCCTTACATAGGTTAGAAATGCGTTAGTCTCAAGGAACTCACAACATCAGTGCCAATTATGAAGTCAAATGGCGGATCAAGGGCCTTTATGTGATCTTCATTTCCCCAGTCCAGCTCTGCAACATTGATAGAACCTATAGGATCTACATAACACATTATCACTAAATGAGAACAGTGATGGCACCACATATTTCAATTAGCTTACTAAAACAAAGCCCGCATCATGTATGAAGTAATAATGAACACAAGACACACTATAAAGTGAAATAACAAAATATCAGAAACAGATTAATATAAATTCAAGAATCAGATGAATATTGAGAACTGAAAAATAGACACCAGAGACATGACACAATACCTGTATCAGGATTTTTCTGCATAATCCGGGAAGTATTCCGTTCAACGTTTCTCATCAGTAAGGGCAAGACCTCAGTCTGATCTGTTGAAATTACATCACATCCCAACAGTGACATGCCTGTTGAGGCAGATATAAGTCAGACCAAATACTATCCAGTCCACTCAACAAAACTAAATATAAAGTATAACATAATCACATCACTAGAAATCCACCCTGAAATAATACCATGAACAAAACTCACCAAATCCAGCTACTCCACAACCTGCTCCAAGTTCAACAACACGTTTCCCTTTTAGTTTAGAAGGGCAAAACTTTCCCTTTCTGCAATTTTTCTCCTGTGCATTTCCAGCTAAATAAATTGGTAAACACTATTTTGAAAAATCTAAATTACAGTTGTCCCATCTAGTAACTTATACTTTTCAACAACTTATGGTCAAAGACATCTATTCAATAACTGTCATAGTTGTGAAAAGTGAGCTTAAGCTCAAAGTGGAGAGAAGCTATGGTCTTTTGTTTCATTTCAGAAAAACCAAAGATTGTGTTTGGAAACATGTAATTCATTTCTAATGACAGGAATTGAGTTGCATTCCAAAGTTTGAGACTTATACATATATTTGAATGTCTTGGAATTCAAATGAAATTCATTCAAAATTCTTTTACTCATCCAGACATGCCATTTGACCAAATTTAGAATTTTAAATGAATTCCAAATCCCAAACAGGTCATAAGTTTATTTCAATAAGCGAAGCTTAACCACCAAAAAGCCTAAAGCGAAAATCCCTAAAAAAGCGGGCTTTGGCAGAAAAAGGTGAAATGATTATATGTAATCAAACTGAATCAGTACACACTACACAGGCCTACTACAAATTGGTTCACGAGCTTGTTCACGAGCCCATACGCTATGGTTTGTATTGGGTGACCATGCGACTAAAATATACAAGTAGATTATAAAACAGCGGATTAAACTCAATAATTTCAAGAAGATACATTATCAGTGTAGATTATACTGAAGATACTTTCGTATATTACCAGATATTTGACCAATACCATTGATGCATCCCAAACAGTAGTTCCAAGATGTTTGGAATTCGGATCCTGCCAGAGTTAAAAGTAAAAAATCCGTTATTAGAAACTAGAAATACACTTCACTGTACTTCATCCATCTGAAATCTAGCAAAAGAAAAAAATCTGTAGACCAAGACAATATAGCACTTAAAAAACTGAGAAAACATTTAAACTTTTATGATGGTAAAAATTTATATGATTTTCTCTTTGCCATCTAGTTCACCCCAGAATATTACAAGTTCAAATCAATGTTGTGTTTTATGATATGCTTGGTTACCTGAAGTTGTATGTACAACTAGCTAATTGTTGTCTAGAAGTTACTATCAATAAATATTTTACTTTTTCCTTTTATTATTTCTTTTCGTGTTTCTTCAAAATTTAGGTAAGTACGCATTTCAAATTTAATACTTTTCCTCGCAAAATACAGGCAACAATCAGCGCTGAAACTAGTAGGCAATGGATGCCTTTTAATCAATATAATGGCTACAAAAATGTGAAAAGAATGAACAAAGACCTTTATACCTGCGCAAAGTGCAGCTGATGCCCTAAAACATCCAATATAATGGCTGAAGTATGAGGAGAATTTAACCTGAAACAACCAAAATGGATACACACCCTAAATGTAACAGACCAATGTCTAACACATGATCCAGTTCACTACCTATAAAAAGAAATATAATTTAAACCCTTCTGTTCCTTAGTGATTAATTGTGTTCTAAATCACAAATAAGTTCATTTCACTCCCAATGCTTTCGTTTGTTTTCTCCGTGGCAAAATGGTGTTCCAGTTTTGACCAGAGGCACTATTTAGCGCAACATGACACCCAACTGAGGTAACAACTAAACGTTCTCCAGGTACTTCATTTCATAACACATACCAAGCCTATATTAAAGAATTCAAGCTTCCAAGTACAATAAAATGATCTCCTTTGAGTTATATTTGCCTTTCAAGTATCATTTGAAAGGAAATTGCAATTGTTCTAAAGATATCACCTTCTTTACTACAATTTTCTTAATCAGACTCCATTATTTCACTTGCAGATTACATATTTAAAAATAATTAAAAAAAATTAATTATTCTTGAATTAATCACTTTTAAAAATTTGAAAAGCTCAAAGAACAAAACAACAAAAACCCAATTCATAAAATAAAAAATGGAACCCCAAAGTTATGAAGCATACCTGTCACCTTCCATTGATGAACTTCCACTGCATACAACAGAACACTAAATGACATAAAATAAATGGAAAATACACACAGATATATGTGTGTATATAATATAAGAACAACACTAAGCATACCTTTTTGTTTAATCCAAGAAATTGATGATCTCAAGTGTGAGTGAGAGTGTCTAAACTCTAAACCATAGACTTTAACACCCGTGCAATTTCAACCAGATCCAAATTATAACCCTCATGGCCCCATTTTTATTTTTGTTTTCAGAAAAAAGTTATTGAAAATTTCTTTTTTACAATTTTTCTTTGGAAAATAGATATTATCTCAAAAAATTCATTCAAATAATGTTATGAAATAATTCTATCCAGTGTTCCAGAAATCGCTAAGCGGCCCAGGACAGTTAGGGTACCGCCTAGCGCCGAATCGGGTAGGCGGGGATTAATCGGAGCATTAATCGGTTGTATTTAAATATTATTTTTAATATTTTTATTTAATAAATATTTTTGTCAAATACTTTTGTCGATTTTTTTTTAATTTTTCAACGTATTTTGTTGATTTTTTCCGTTTTTTGACCGCCTAGACCAATTTTTGACCGACTAAATCGATTTTTTGCCGATTTTTGACCGATTTACACAAAAAAACATTTTTTTTAACCACCTAGACCCGAGTCGGGATGTTTTGATGACGCCTAGGATCTAGGCCGATTTTTACAACACTGATTCTATCTTATGTATTTTCAATCTTATGTATTGTTAACTTCTTTGATTCTAATTTTAATAAATTAATTTATGTGAAAAATAAAATATTATGATGATTATTTTTTTTAGTTTTTATATAAAATGTTCTTTTAAGTAACTAGCTTATAACTCGTGCAATGCACGGGTTTCTTGTATTATATTATAAATTTTATTTAATATTATAATTATGTTTTTATATAATCATTATTTTTAATATTTTTTTAATTTTAATTTGATATAATTTAATATACTCATGTTTACGGATGATACTAATTTTCCTTATTATAAACAACGTATACGATTTTTACTATATTTTATTAATAATTGAGAAATATGGTGTGATATTTTCGGGTATATATTAATGATTGTAAGATTTGTTGTGAATTAAAAAGGTAACATGTTTTAATTATAAAGAAAATATTAATGATTAAAAGATATGATATGATTGATCTTTTTAGGTGTTTATAAAAGATAATATCTTTAATTAAAAGTAAATCTGAAAAAGGCAATCGACCAATTACATTAATTATATTATTTTATTATTTATTTTAGGTGTTATATTTTTCTTGAAAATTATGGTGTGATATTTTCGGGTATATATTAATGATTGTAAGATTCGTTTTAAATTAAACAGGTGACGTGTTTTAATTCGAATGAAAATATTAATGATCGAAAGATATGATACGATTGATGTTTTTAGGTGCTTATAAAAGGTAATATGTTCAACTAAAAGTAAATGTGAAAAAGGCAATTGACTAATTACCATTAATTTTATTATGTTAATCGACTAATTATCATTAATTATAACATGTTTTAATTCGAAAGAAAATATTATTGATGGAAAGATATGATACGATTGATTTTTTTAGGTGTTTATAAAAGGTAATATCTCGACTACTTACCATTAATTATATTATGTTATTATTTATTTTAGGTGTATTTATTTTTCTTTATAATGAAGGGTAATTAAGTAAATTCACAAAATACCAAAAACAGGTACCAAAACTTTCAATGTTTCAGCTTTTATATAATACTAATTACCATTAATTATATTATGTTATTATTTATTTTAGGTGTTATATTTTTCTTGAAAATTACGGTGTGATATTTTCGGGTACATATTAATGATTGTAAGATTTGTTTTAAATTAAAAAGGTAACGTGTTTTAATTCGAAAGAAAATATTATTGATCGAAATATACGATACAGTTGATGTTTTTAGGTGTTTATAAAAGGTAATATGTTCAACTAAAAGTAAATGTGAAAAAGGCAATCAGCTAATTACCATTAATTTTATTATGTTAATCGACTAATTACTATTAATTATAATGTGTTTTAATTGGAAAGAAAATATTAATGATGGAAAGATATGATACGATTGATGTTTTTAGGTGTTTATAAAAGGTATTATCTCGACTAATTACCATTAATTATATTATGTTATTATTTATTTTAGGTGTATTTATGTTTCTTTATAATGAAGGGTATATAAGTAAATTCACTAAGTACAAAAAAACAGGTACCAAAACTTTCAATGTATTTGATATAATATAATATACTCATGTTTACGGATTATACTAATATTTCGTTATTATAAACAATGTATACGATTTTTAATATATTTTATTAATAATTGAGAATTAATATGGTGTGATATTTACGAATATATATTAAAGATTGTAAGATTTGTTGTAAATTAAAAAGGTAATGTGTTTAAATTGTAAAGGAAATATTAATGATTGAAAGATATGATACGATTGATCTTTTTAGGTGTTTATAAAATGTTATATCTTCAAATAAAAGTAATTGTAAAAAAGACAATCGACTAATTACCAGTAATTATATTATGTTATTATATATTCTGAGGTCTTATATTTTTTTTTTGAAAATTATAGTGTGATATTTTCGGGTATATATTAATGATTGTAAGATTTGTTTTAAATTAAAAAGGTAACGTGTTTTAATTCAAAATAAAATATTAATGATCGAAAGATGTGATACGATTGATGTTTTTAGGTGTTTATAAGAGGTAATATGTTCAACCAAAAGTGTGATTGATGTTTTTAGGTGTTTATAAAAGGTAATATATTCAACTTAAAGTAATATGAAAAAGGCAATTGACTAATTACCTTTAATTTTATTATGTTAATCGTTTAATTACCATTAATTGTAACATAATTTAATTTGAAAAAAATTATTAATGATGGAAAGATATGATACGATTGATGTTTTTAGGTGAAAATATTAATGATTGAAAGATATTAGGTATTTATAAAAAATAATATGTTCAACTAAAAGTAATATAAAAAAGGCAATCGACTAATTACCATTAATTTTATTATATTAATGTGAAAAAGGCAAATGACTAATTACCATTAATTTTATTATGTTAATCGTTTAATTACCATTAATTATAACGTATTTTAATTCGAAAAAATAGTAATGATGGAAAGATATGATACGATTGATGTTTTTAGGTGTTTATAAAAGGTAATATCTCGACTAATTACCAAAATTGTATTATGTTATTATTTATTTTAGGTGTATTTATTTTTCTTTATAATGAAGGGTTAATAAGTAAATTCACTTAATACCAAAAAACAGGTACCAAAACTTTTAATGTTTCGGAATTTATATAATAGTATAGATTTTTGTGTTTTTTATTATATATGTAATATTTATTGTAATACATGTTATTACATGTCATGTTTACATTTTTTTAAAGTTTTTTTTTCAGCTAATTATAATTAAAATTTCGAGAGATACTTTTAAGGTTTTCAAGTAATCTCATACATTTTATTCTCTTTTCTTTTAATTTTACATAACTTAGAAAAATGATAATATATTACGAAAATAGAATATATGAGCCAAAATTCATCGGTAACACATTTTTTTTAAACATTACTATAAAAGATTTTATTTATTATTTTCAGATATTTTTTTTAAATACTCATCAAATTATAATTACTATCTTTGATTTCTTCCGATGCAGATATATTTAGGAATAGTTATTCGAGTACTGCGTTAGGTTCTGCAATATATTTCACAATATTTTAATTCAAAATATATTGAATATATAAGACTTTAATTTGCACTTCAAGTTTTTCTTACAACTTTTGGCTATAGATTTTTAACTACATTAAAAATCTAGTTGGCACTTCACATGGACATAATTATCTTCTTCAACCACAACTATTAACAATAAAAATTTTAGATAACCTCACCTGTCTTTTATATTTGTTGATTCACTACCATTATCCATAAATGTCTACCTCATCTCCCTTCAACTTTATATTAATATTTTACCTTTATATTAATATTTTACATTTATTACATATCTAACTCATCTCCCTCCAATAATTATAATAGTAAGATATTGTTTTTGAAATATAACTAACAAATATAGTTAATAGCATCGGAGCAAAATCACTTTTTTACCATCTATAATATAATTAATTATTATATACTATTTTAACTAACCAATTTACCTAATAGCGTTGGAGATGATTTAATAAAGCCTCACAGTAATGTAAGACAAACATTGATACTTTCTTTAAAACTGATTTTCCAGCACTTGTTACAAAAGAATATTACAAGCCTTTTTTTTTGTCAGAAAAGAATGTTACAGTTCTGTATTTTATTAAAATGCTCCTATGATTTTCCACATACATATAACCATTTTCAGCATAACTAGAAAACCACAATGAAATACTTAGGAGTATAAAACAATGTTTCCTTGTATTTTGTTTTTTGAGGTCTTCACATAGGAGCAATCATACTCTCTTGCTCTGTCTGTACAAGTTTGCCTTGTGTCCACTTTGTCAACATCTCTATAGAAGCTTTTGGCTGATCCATTGGAACCATATGACCAGCATTATGTACCTGTTCGATAGTTTTTAAAAACATAGGGTGTTAGAAAGAGCTGCAACAAAATAATGTATTCAGCAGAGCAACAATGGAGACACTTAGAGATAGAAATATACCTTAATAAAAGTTAAAGGACCATGGCTTTTCATCTGTCCTGCCTCCGCACCATTGACCAAGAAGGGATTAGTCGAAGCTGCGACGAAATCCTTCTGACCAGACCATTCCATTGCGTGAACCCATTTTGAGTTTCCTGCATTTAAATAAAATGTAGAATCAATCCTCTGTACAAGTCCAATTCAAAATTAAAGTTTAGGTCTCTTGGGTTTTTTCACAATTTAAAAAATGCAGATTTTAGCATGTTTGAATTAAAGAATATACCAAGCCAGTTGCAAATAAGGTCATATTCTCCAGCATATACTAGCATCTTGATTCCATCTTCTAACAGTGTAGGAATACCAACTTCAAGATTCCTCATCCAGTCACTTATCATGGCATCGTACACTGTAGAACTGCATGAGACAAAATCAATGTCTCCAACACCAAGCGCATCCCTAACTGATTTTTGGTTTAAGAACTTTTCCATGTTTGAGAAGTCATAGCACAGGTCACCCTCACATTCCTTTCTTATATCATAGTACTGCAAAATCAAACATATCACAAACTCATAATATAGTTGAATGTATATAAAAATAGTCCTGCGTAGACACATAACTAAGCCAACTAATGATATTTGGTATTAGCTTACTTACATTTCTGTTTCCTACAAGGGCCATGATATCGTTGAATATGTTGTTGCAGATTCTATATGCCGTCAAACAAGATCGTTCATCAGCAGGGCCTGAATCACACAGACACACACAATGAAGAGAATAAGCAAAGATGCATTCACAAATTCCTAACATCTGCATTGTGTGTCGAGGAATAAACTTATTTCTCAAAATAGAGATAAAATTGTTGATCTTGATTTGGAAAACAAGTCTAGATTTCTAAGGAGAAGTGCTATTTAAGAGGGATCCAAATTAAGGCTATAAATAGTTACCACAAAGTTTAATTGCCTGTTCACATGATGGAATCAACTTGTTAATATTGTTGTAATCCGATTTCTTAATTAATTTGTTGTCTAAAGCATAGTCCGTGTATGCTTTATACTGGATCTCCGGATCAGTAAGCCCATTGCCAATAGCAAATCCCTGCAAAATATTGCTTAATCAAATGCGTAAACCTGAAAATGTATATAAGCAAGATAGTTTTAGAAAATCACGGCATACCTTGAAGTTAATATGAATCCCTTCCTTCTTTTTGTTTCCTTGATGAACCCTTGCAGCAAAAGCAGGGATATAGTGTCCAGCATATGATTCTCCAGTTATATAGAAGTCATTCTTTACGTATTGCGGATGAGCCTTGAAAAATTCCTGATATTATGTATACTTGTAGTCAGAATATTCCTTGTTTCCTAGAAATATTTAAGGAAGTTACAACCAACCATTGTCGTTTATGTGGCAAGTGGATGCAGAATTTGGTAAACAAATACAGAAAAATTCTGTAGATATAAATTTTTACTCAATCTACAACTTTAAGGAACCTGAATCTGACTAAAAATTAATGTAGCAGGTGATCTCTAAATATTGCAGATGATTAAAAACAAACCTGCAAGAAGTCGTATAAATCATTGCTCACACCCTCTTCACTGTGACGAATATCATCATCATCGGAGCTATAACTAAAACCAGTTCCAATTGGTTGGTCAACATATATCAAGTTTGATACCTGCCGAATATAATCCATCAAAAGTTAAAATTTAGTTTAAAAAGGCTGGAGATCAAATAAATTTGACACAGCAGAGTAAATATTTTCATTTAAAAGAATGTCCGTATCATTAAAGTTGTGTTCATTGAGAATCATGGGTTTGATTCACGCTATCTCGCAAAATTTAAGTCTGTGTATACTGAGAAAAAAAAGGGTGATACCTTGTCCCAACCAAAGTCATTCCAGGTAAGAGACAAGTTGTTTGCTACATGAAAAGGACCATTTTCGTAGAACATCGCCAGTTCGCTACTACAACCTGGCCCTCCAGTTAGCCATATAACAACAGGGTCAGCCTTACTCTGCCTTGATTCAAAGAAAAAGTAGAACATCCTACACAAAAGTACCATGCCATTTCAGTGCATAAAATAGTTAAGGAAGGAAATTAAAAAAAAAAAAAAAAAGACTAGATAAGCTAACAGTCGAAAATTACAAGACAAAAGTGTCCTTCAATATGAGGAGCAGCCCTACTATAGTGCTATGTACTCTGTATGTATGATTATGATTGAATTAGTATTGTAGTGCCAAGGCATGTACTCATGTACATAGATTATGAAATATGATCATTGGAACTCAAATCATATGGAGAATTATTGATCGCCAACTTTATTCTTAATGTTGGACAGCATAAAATTCCACTAATTGTGTCGGGCATTAGGTGATAGTTACGTTCACCAATCTACAACCAAATTACAACTCCAAATTTTTAAGATCAGAAAGAAAAAAAAATTAACATACAAACTAAAAATTTCATGATCGACCATAATGATACCTTCCATCGTTAGAATGTGGAAGTCGATAATAACCAGCATGGTGACCCAAGTCTTCAACCGAGGCGCCAGAATCACCAGCAGCAGGAAATTTAAATTTCTTTTCGACTAGCCGCGGAGAAGTACTAAAAGAAGAGCCTCTGGAATCAATATTTACTTTGTGTTTCGGAAACAGATTAAATCCTCTGATCAACTTTTCAGCTTGTGTTTGTGGTGTTTTCGAGGACTCGAAAATATTGTTGTCATCATGAGTTATAGCAGATGCAAAAGATGAAGCATGGAAGAAAACCAAGAAAGCAGAGAGACAAAGAAAAGAGAGAGTTAGTTTCATGTTTGAATGAAATTATTTCTAGAGTTCTGTCTGTCTATGTATATGTATAGTAAGTTTGTGTTGCATATGCAGTATGACGGAGATTGAGTAACAAGTGCAATAGGAGTCAGTTACTGTATATGTGAATGTGGGGAGAGAAAAGTGAGAGAAAGTGGGAATCTTACCGGTAGGTTTGTTACGTTGTTATGATTATATTTTCTTTTGGTAGCTTTACTTTGAATATTTGTCTAAGAATAAGAATTATTTATGATTTCTGGCCCTCTAAGACAAGTTATAAAGAATCATGATCTGGATCCATACGACACAATCACCATTTTTCATGCCTAATCTTTGACGCTTCTGTTGATGTAGTTGCAACAATAATTTTCCTGAGATATCCTCAACATGCTCATATTTAAAGACTTCGAACTATACATGGCCACGGTTCGTGAACCGCCGGTTCCGGTTTGTAAAAATCTTGAACCGGAACCTAAACCTTAACAGGATATAAACCGTCGATTCCGGTTCATACGGTTCAGGTTCAGGTTCAGGGTTTGACCCGGTTTTGACCCGGTTCAAGACCCGGTTCCGGTTCCGGTTTGAACCTTATATATACATTATACTTGATACGTTTTTTTTCGAAATACGATAAGTTTTTCTGAATTTGGATGGAATGAATTATAATATAGAAGTATTGTAATGCTAAGTAATTTTTTAAAATTTGTAAGATGTAAACCGTTTTAAAAGTTCAATGATATAATAGTTTCACTTATATTAAGTGGTACTTTTACGTAAATTAATT
The DNA here is from genome assembly GCA_036435485.1 of Saposhnikovia divaricata. Classification (NCBI taxonomy): domain Eukaryota; kingdom Viridiplantae; phylum Streptophyta; class Magnoliopsida; order Apiales; family Apiaceae; genus Saposhnikovia; species Saposhnikovia divaricata. Next base: position 56,601,435 of record CM071595.1, on the reverse strand, counting down.
TAATATTAAATTAATTGGTACTTTTTTTTATTAAAACATTAGTAAATATATTACAATAAATTTTAAATGTTTTACAAGAATACAACAAACAATAAAATTTATTACAATAATTTTTATAATCTATACTACATTAATACATAACCAGTCATTACTAACGGTTAACCACCGGTTCGAATCACCGGTTTGAACCGCCGGTTCACCGATTTCAATACACACAAACCTGAACCTGAACCTTTAAAATAAATAAATCGGCGGTTTAGGGCCGGTTCCGGTTCGGGCCGGTTTTGACCGGTTTTGACCCGGTCCGGTCCGGTCCGGTTTTCCGGTTCCGGTTCCGGTTTGGCCATGTATACTTCGAACAAAAGATCTACTGTATAGAATATCTCTCACAACAAATGATGGATATTAAAGTGAATATTTTCAAAAAATAATGAAATCATAAAAAAAAAAAAACGGTATATTTGATAATTTATCTAATTTCTTTCTTGAACTGAATTTGATCAATAACATAAAGGGTTTTTTTCATAAATACCCCAACATATAAATATTTTTGCAAAAATACCGTTATTTTAAAGTTCTTTTGCAAAAATACCATCTTTTGAAAAAAATTTGTAAAAATACGGGATGCAACTACATTCAACCAAATGCAACTGTTTTTACAATTTAGTAAAAATACTATCTTATTTGTAATGACTGCGCAGCAGATTGCATCCAGTTGCATATGCAACTGAATGCAATTGAATGCAACTAAAAATTGTAATTTTCATTTTCATTTTTTTTTTACCAACTTCCAGATATATATAAGGGCTGAGCATCATCAAAAAATGAAAATTTAACTTTTAGTTTTTAGTTGTATTCAGTTGCATATGCACATATGCAATTGAATGCAACTAAATGCAACTAAAAATTGTAATTTGAATTTTCATTTTTTTTTACCAACTTCCAGATCTATATAAGGGCTGAGCATCATCAAAAAATGGAAATTTAACTTTTAGTTTTTAGTTGCATTCAATTGCATATGTAGTTGTGTTCAGTTGCATGTGGTTGCACGTAGTTGCATTCAGTGCCCCTACGAAGCCCGTGGAGAACAGATAGGAGGTGGTATTAAGGAATTTTCTTCTTAATTCCTTAATTCGTTCGACCCCTGTTCTTTTATCTTCTCCAATGAGCCCAGCCCTCTCCTTCCTCCCCTTCTTTCTTCTCTAGTTCTCGCACACGCTAAACCCCCTGTCTTTTTAATCAACTTTCAGTTCAAATTTAGTAATTCGAGTTTTGTTTCTTCTTGTGTTTTCGTTTGTTTTGCTGATTGTGAGTCACATCGTTGCAATTTTTGATTCCGCGAGTCTGTGTGTGAGCTGTTTTTGTCGAGTTGGGTTGATTTTTAGAATTGAATCGCTGAGTAGTTTACTGTGTTGGTTTATCATTTTTGTTCGTTATATATTCTCGAGTTCTTGTTATTCAGCTACTGTTTTGTTTTGTTTGAATTTCGAGACTAAGTCCAGATTGTAATAATGCTGGGTTTGTTGAGATGAAGGAAGGAGAAGAATGAGGGTTGAAGAAGATGGGTATATTTGCAATTAAGATAGTATAAGAGAGTTTGTGTAAGATACCAGATTATTTTAGGATTTATTATTATTATTTAATTATGTTAATTAGTATTTAAAGGATGGAATAGGATTTGAGGATATCGTTGTGGAATTCAACGATATTTAGTATTGAGTTTATATGAATATATATTGAGTTATGTGTGCCAATGTGTGCCCCAGTATTTTATTGGTATTTTAGTGATTTAAAAATATTTAAATCAAGTATTATTGATCTTCAAAAATCTTCATTTAATTATCGGAGGGCTTAAAAATCATGAAATCTTTTGTAAAATTATCTTTATATATTTATTGAGTTTTTAAAATTGTTGGGTGGATTAATTTGGATGCTTGAGTATTTTAAAATGATTTTTAGAGTTTTATTGTATTTAAAGGATCAAAACTTTGAAAATTCATATTTAATTCATTTTTTATTCGAAAAATATTTTAAATATATGTGTGTGCTCGTAATTTTATATTCTTTATTTGTAAAAGTGAAAAATTTTAATTTCACAATTTTCTATTTAATTCCGATTTGTGAAATATATTTATTAGTTTTAAAATCGAATATGAGGTGTATTATTTGGGCCGAAGTAATTGTAGAAGTGATAAAATTTGTGTTGGGCCAAGCCCATTAAGAAGCCAGCAGTCCAGTAAATAGAAGAGTCGAGAGAAAACGGGAAGAGGGAAAGAAATAAAAGAGGAAAGAAGAGAGGAATTGGGGGAAAATGAGAATTATGGATTTGGAGAAGAATTGGAGGTTTGAATTAGGGAGAGGAGTGTGTGTATATGCGTTATACGCGTGTGTGTATGTATATGAGTGTTGTGTGTGTGCGAGAAGTAGACAGTAGGGGAGTGCAGCGATGGGGGGCGGAAAAACAGCCACCACCACGGTAGTTGGTCGCCGGCGATGGTGGGGTAGTCACGACAGTAGAGAGATGAAGGAGGAGGGGATGGGTAAGTGATGTTGTGCCATGTGTGTGCTACTGGTGAGTGTTGTGTGTATGTTTCCGAGGGTGCGTGCGTGTTGTGTGATGGCAGCGCCGGAGAAGACCACCACCGTGACGGTGGTGGTGGTTCATACAGTGGCAGGAGAGAAAGGAAGGAACAAGAGAGAGAGAGAGAGAGAGAGAGAGAGAGAGAGAGAGAGAGAGAGAGAGAGAGAGAGAGAGAGAGAGGGAGAGAGAAGGGAGAGAGATGGAGGAGATGGATTTCCGACGAATCGAACCGGAATCGAAAATGGTATAATATCGTGTTTTACCTATTTAGTTTTCGTATTGAATTAGTTTCAAATTGTGGTAATTTAATTGTGATTTAATTATGTAGTTGTTGTAATCTAATTAGTTTAAATTACAATATTATTGTTTTAATCTCCGTGAGTTAATTTGGAGAATTTATGAGTGTCGATTATAATTATTAGAGTTATATTCCCGGGTTTTAAATTTAGGAACTTGTTATGTAGTAAAGTTGTAATTTCGGAAGTATGATTTTGGGAACTCGAAATATCCGTGTTTAATGATTATTGGTTGTTAATTAATTTGGTGCTTAATTATTATGAATCCGATAATGTGTTCGGGTTAGTAATTATTAATTTGTTAATTGTTAGTTGTTGCCATATATAATGTGCTAAGAGTTTGATTGAGTTACTAAGTGATAAATGATTGATTGTCACGTGTATCATTAAAATGCGTGAGAAATACGATCATTGGTGTAGCGTAAGTAGTAGTGTAATGTAAATTTCTTATGTGCTAGTTGCCGCATGTTCGGGCGGGTACTTTTCATTAATTGTTTACTTTTATGTTGCTGCAAGTTGAGGCAGCTTTATTATTGTAAAACAGGGTTGAATTGTATTTGAGGGGCTGTGCCCATAGTCCGATAAACGAATACTTCATGCCAAAATTTTCTAAAAATCCCCTGTATTTGAAGTTATTTAAATTATTTGATTTAAAGATTTAAAGGCATGTATGTGTATGAGTGTTTAAGCACATATGTGATGATTATGAGGTGTGGGTATATATATTTATGTATGTATTGCTTTGCGAGTTGTAAGTAATTAGTTATTAATTGGGTTGTTTATGTACTAAATAGTACTTTACTATTATTTCGAATATAATTAGGGATTCAATATGGACCCAGCGACTGTTGGCGAGACGATTGAAGGAAATGAATGCGTGATCGAGTACAGATCGAAGAATAGTAAGTAGTGAATCGACGCATTGGAATCGAGGCAAGTGTACTAACCCTCGCTTATCGTTCAAGCGAGATAAATATGTTTCTATTCAATATAAGTATTCCCTTAAAATCCTTATTGCTAGTATCCTCTCCTTCAAATTATTGATAAGGATGTATTTTATTCATATATCATGTGGAAAGTAGAATTTCAGTTTTATTGCCAGTATTATTCTTTCTTAAGTATTGTCAGTAATACTCTGTTAAAGTTTTTGCTGGTATTGCATTCTTATTCCTTGTTTTAGTATAATGTTCTTAATGTATATGGTTTTCATGAGATAAATTGATAGTAAAGTAGTTTAATAGAATTGGAAGAATTTTATAAAAATGTGGACCAGCTTCGTGGTCAGAGTAGAAAAGGCCAATGTCAATAATTGCCTAATGAGGGATCCCAGAGTATTGCTTTTAGCTGGACTTTACGTGGCTTATCACCCGTAATGTCCAGAATATGATGAAAACTCCAATTCTATTAAATGTTGTTTTTTTATGCCAATATATTCTTATGATAGAATGTTTAAGTTAAAGTACATTTTCATTTCCAAGTATGTTGGATATAAAGTTATGATTTGAGTTAAAAGTTATGATTTGAGTTAATAAATACTGTTAGTATAAAAATGGAAAGTTATTATACTAGTGTTTTGAGCGGTGAAAACTAATTCACGGTTATTATGGTCGCTGTGGCATTTGTTGCGCAGTGATAGTAAGGACCGAGAATGAATTGAGATCTTCTTATTTATTCAAACTCATGATTGTCAGGCCGGTTAGGCAGCTAGGTATGCAAACGCTTAGTGACATGAATGAAATTTGAGTAACTGAGAATTTCTTGGAGATTTTGTTAAAGCGATAGTTAAAGTATTTTGCAAGTATTAAAAGTATTGAACCTAGTTTTACAAACCTTCTCAGTTATTAAATTCTGATTTCGAGTTATAAATGTTTTAAATGATATTAATCTTCTGTTAAAGTTAAGAATCCAGATTTCAATTATAGTATTGATTATAAATTGGTGAGCATTCCTTCGCTCATATTTATTATATAACTTGCTGAGCATTCTTTGGCTCACACTTGTTGTTTTTAAAATCTAACTTTTCAGTAACTAGTTGGCGAGGCTTAGCTTGTGCAGTTCAGAAAGGGGAAAGAAGAAGCAGGATGCTGTTATGAAGCTAACGTGGATCAAGGTATTTAGATTTATAGTTTGATTTGTTGTATGTATATATAGTTTTAGTAGTTATAGTATGTATTTGATTAGTTGGCCTGGTATACTTCTATTCGAAGCTATACCAGTGATTTAAGTCTGTATAAAGTTTTGTATATAAAGTTGTATTTAAGTTGGTTTTGGATTTTCTTGTTTCTAGAACTGTAACCTAAGATCCTTAATTGGGAGTTGGGGTCAAAGAGCTTTTGATTGGGTTTTTATTTTTATTTCAGTTTTATTTTGATTTCATATTTTTAGTTTAGTATTCAGCAGGTTTATGTTGTATTTATGAATACATCATGGCCAATTTTTGTTAGAATTATTGAGTTTGTTAGCGTGACGCCCAAATCTACTGACCCCGGATTTGGGGGCATTACAAGTTGGTATCAGAGCGTAGGTTATAGTAAACTAGAAACGAGAGTGTGTAGGAATGTGTATGGTTAAGTAAGGAACGTCAGAGTTCATATAGGACTCGTGTTGGACTATTAGATATAGTACCAGTTAGTGAGTTAAGATGTGAGTGGTGACAGATAGTTGAGCGGAGTTGGGTAGAAACCCTTGAGGTTGTAGGTAGTGGAATCTTCAGAGTCTAGTGCGAGCAACGACGACGTATAGAATAGATAACTTTAGGACGTGTAGCAGAAGAGTCTAGATCGAATGACGAGTCCGCGAAGGAGTCGACAAAGAAGATGTACGTGGAGACCCTGGCAATACCTTCTTTTTCTTTTAATCACTATTCCTTTGATGAGTTTATTTTGACAATTGTCCTTCCCTGAAGTTGGATTTCCAGTTATGATGGAGGCTGTAATGCCTATTTCTTTTATTTCTAAACCCTGTCAAGTTTGATATATGAGTTTCGAAATTTCTTCATTAGTGAATAATCCTATTGTTGAAAGATCATCATTTCTTAGTATGGTGCCAGTCATTTCTTTCCTGATTATCCTTTTCTTCTGAAGTAGTACCCATGGAATCCGTTTAGTTGTAATCCAGGGGTATGTCTGAGAATTTCTCATCAATTGATTGTTAATTCGATGTTCGAATCTTTTTATGTTTCTTTACTCCAACTGAGATGAACAACCCTATTTATAGGGGACACAAGGACTGTTTGTCTGTGTGATAGCAGTCTGATGGGACGCCATCACTTGTGTGTTGTGAAGTACAAGAAGGTTAATTACCTTTAGTCATGTCTTGAATAAGGCACGCAACAAGGTTCATTTGATCATATTGATCACTCAGTAATCTTTCATTTCAAAGAATATTTGTTGTAAAACTCATAAATTAATTCTACAATTGTGGAACCTTTGCTACGATGTGAAATCGTTCTCTTCAAATATCATGAATCATAATATCTCGAGTAGTCTTGAACGTATGCCAATCGAGTTTAGAATACTAGTAACGTGTGACGTATAGTACTACGATTAGAGTTGTTCTATATAGAGAGATCAGTAGAGATCCCAGTATAGTAAATAAGTATCCAAAGTACAGATTAGTAGAGTTGCGGATGCAACACGGGTTTGTAGAGTAAACCCCAGTAACCCTTCTTTACCTGATTCCGAGGTCGGAATCCTCTTAAGGTGGGTAGAATGTAAGATACCAGATTATTTTAGGATTTATTATTATTATTTTATTATTATTTAATTATGTTAATTAGTATTTAAAGGATGGAATTGGATTTGAGGATATCGTTGTGGAATTCAACGATATTTAGTATTGAGTTTATATGAGTATATATTGAGTTATGTGTGCCAATGTGTACCCCAGTATTTTATTGGTATTTTAGTGATTTAAAAATATTTAAATCAAGTATTATTTATTTCAAAAATCTTTATTTAATTATCGGAGGGTTTAAAAATCATGAAATCTTTTGTAAAATTATCTTTATATATTTATTGAGTTTTTAAAATTGTTGGGTGGATTAATTTGGATGCTTGAGTATTTTAAAATGATTTTTAGAGTTTTATTGTATTTAAAGGATCAAAACTTTGAAAATTCATATTTAATTCATTTTTTATTCGAAAAATATTTTAAATATATGTGTGTGCTCGTAATTTTATATTCTTTATTTGTAAAAGTGAAAAATTTTAATTTCACAATTTTCTATTTAATTCCGATTTGTGAAATATATTTATTAGTTTTAAAATCGAATATGAGGTGTATTATTTGGGCCGAAGTAATTGTAGAAGTGATAAAATTTGTGTTGGGCCAAGCCCATTAAGAAGCCAGCAGTCCAGTAAATAGAAGAGTCGAGAGAAAACGGGAAGAGGGAAAGAAATAAAAGAGGAAAGAAGAGAGGAATTGGGGGAAAATGAGAATTATGGATTTGGAGAAGAATTGGAGGTTTGAATTAGGGAGAGGAGTGTGTGTATATGCGTTATACGCGTGTGTGTATGTATATGAGTGTTGTGTGTGCGCGAGAAGTAGACAGTAGGGGAGTGCAGCGATGGGGGGCGGAAAAACAGCCACCACCACGGTAGTTGGTCGCCGGCGATGGTGGGGTAGTCACGACAGTAGAGAGATGAAGGAGGAGGGGATGGGTAAGTGATGTTGTGCCATGTGTGTGCTACTGGTGAGTGTTGTGTGTATGTTTCCGAGGGTGCGTGCGTGTTGTGTGATGGCAGCGCCGGAGAAGACCACCACCGTGACGGTGGTGGTGGTTCATACAGTGGCAGGAGAGAAAGGAAGGAACAAGAGAGAGAGAGAGAGAGAGAGAGAGAGAGAGAGAGAGAGAGAGAGAGAGAGAGGGAGAGAGAAGGGAGAGAGATGGAGGAGATGGATTTCCGACGAATCGAACCGGAATCGAAAATGGTATAATCTCGTGTTTTACCTATTTAGTTTTCGTATTGAATTAGTTTCAAATTGTGGTAATTTAATTGTGATTTAATTATGTAGTTTTGTAATCTAATTAGTTTAAATTACAATATTATTGTTTTAATCTCCGTGAGTTAATTTGGAGAATTTATGAGTGTCGATTATAATTATTAGAGTTATATTCCCGGATTTTATATTTAGGAACTTGTTATGTAGTAAAGTTGTAATTTCGGAAGTATGATTTTGGGAACTCGAAATATCCGGGTTTAATGATTATTGGTTGTTAATTAAATTGGTGGTTAATTATTATGAATCCGATAATGTGTTCGGGTTAGTAATTATTAATTTGTTAATTGTTAGTTGTTGCCATATATAATGTGCTAAGAGTTTGTTTGAGTTACTAAGTGATAAATGTCAAAATGTGTGGTGGTGAGCTATTTGTAGGGTTTTAAAATGTTATTTATCGAAAATTAATTGTTATATTTATTTTATTATGTGCTTATCTGTGATGAGTTGCAATGAGGTCACAAGTCTTAAATGTCAATATTTAAAGACTTGTGTAATTCTCTTCAACTAGTTCCTCGGGCTTACGAATATCCATGATTTGTTATCACGAGTATAATTAATATACTTGAGTGGTGTGATCATCGATATAGCGTAAGTAATAGTTAATGCTAGGGGTTGTTCCCTAGGGCTTACGAACATCAATGATTGATTGTCACGTGTATCATTAAAATGCGTGAGAAATACGATCATTGGTGTAGCGTAAGTAGTAGTGTAATGTAAATTTCTTAGGTGCTAGTTGCCGCATGTTCGGGCGGGTACTTTTCATTAATTGTTTACTTTTATGTTGCTGCAAGTTGAGGCAGCTTTATTATTGTAAAACAGGGTTGAATTGTATTTGAGGGGCTGTGCCCATAGTCCGATAAACGAATACTTCATGCCAAAATTTTCTAAAAATCCTCTGTATTTAAAGTTATTTAAATTATTTGATTTAAAGATTTAAAGGCATGTATGTGTATGAGTGTTTAAGTACATATGTGATGATTATGAGGTGTGGGTATATATTTATGTATGTATTGCTTTGCGAGTTGTAAGTAATTAGTTATTAATTGGGTTGTTTATGTACTAAATAGTACTTTACTATTATTTCGAGTATAATTAGGGATTCGATATGGACCCAGCGAGCGTGTTGGCGAGACGATTGAAGGAAATGAATGCGTGATCGAGTACAGATCGAAGAATAGTAAGTAGTGAATCGACGCATTGGAATCGAGGCAAGTGTACTAACCCTCGCTTATCGTTCAAGCGAGATAAATATGTTTCTATTCAATATAAGTATTCCCTTAAAATCCTTATTGCTAGTATCCTCTCCTTCAAATTATTGATAAGGATGTATTTTATTCATATATCATGTGGAAAGTAGAATTTCAGTTTTATTGCCAGTATTATTCTTTCTTAAGTATTGTCAGTAATACTCTGTTAAAGTTTTTGCTGGTATTGCATTCTTATTCCTTGTTTTAGTATAATGTTCTTAATGTATATGGTTTTCATGAGATAAATTGATAGTAAAGTAGTTTAATGGAATTGGAAGAATTTTATAAAAATGTGGACCAGCTTCGTGGTCAGAGTAGAAAAGGCCAATGTCAATAATTGCCTAGTGAGGGATCCCAGAGTATTGTTTTTAGCTGGACTTTACGTGGCTGATCACCCGTAATGTCCAGAGTATGATGAAAACTCCAATTCTATTAAATGTTGTTTTTTTATGCCAATATATTCTTATGATAGAATGTTTAAGTTAAAGTACATTTTCATTTCCAAGTATGTTGGATATAAATTATGATTTGAGTTAAAAGTTATGATTTGAGTTAAAATTTATGATTTGAGTTAATAAATAATGTTAGTATAAAAATGGAAAGTTATTATACTAGTGTTTTGAGCGGTGAAAACTAATTCACGGTTATTATGGTCGCTGTGGCATTTGTTGCGCAGTGATAGTAAGGACCGAGAATGAATTGAGATCTTCTTATTTATTCAAACTCATGATTGTCAGGCCGGTAGGCAGCTAGGTGTGCAAACGCTTAGTGACATGAATGAAATTTGAGTAACTAATTTCTTGGAGATTTTGTTAAAGCGATAGTTAAAGTATTTTGCAAGTATTAAAAGTATTGAATCTAGTTTTACAAACCTTCTCAGTTATTAAATTCTGATTTCGAGTTATAAATATTTTAAATGATATTAGTCTTCTGTTAAAGTTAAGAATCCAGATTTCAATTATAGTATTGATTATAAATTGGTGAGCATTCCTTCGCTCATATTTAATATATAACTTGCTGGACATTCTTTGGCTCACACTTGTTGTTTTTAAAATCTAACTTTTCAGTAACTAGTTGGCGAGGCTTAGCTTGTGCAGTTCAGAAAGTGGAAAGAAGAAGCAGGATGTTGTTATGAAGCTGACGTGGATCAGGGTATTTAGATTTAAAGTTTGATTTGTTGTATGTATATATTGTTTTAGTAGTTATAGTATGTATTTGATTAGTTGGCCTGGTATACTTCTATTCGAAGTTATACTAATGATTTAAGTCTGTATAAAGTTTTGTATATAGAGTTGTATTTAAGTTGGTTTTGGGTTTTCTTGTTTCTAGAACTGTAACCTAAGATCCTTAATTGAGAGTTGGGGTCAAAGAGCTTTTGATTGGGTTTTTATTTTTATTTCAGTTTTATTTTGATTTCAGATTTTTAGTTTAGTATTCAGCAGGTTTATGTTGTATTTACGAATACATCATGGCCAATTTTTGTTAGAATTATTTAGTTTGTTAGCGTGACGCCCAAATCTACTGATCCCAAATCACCGTTGGATTGAAATAGATCTTGTGGTCAGGATTTAATTAATTTTAATGGCAATGACGTAAATAACTAAACAATGAAGAGCAAAGTAATGCAATCCAAATTGATAATAGACGTTTTTTAAAATGGTTTAAACTAGAAGCGTAAGGGAAAAAGTGCCAGAAAAAGCGCAGCACTCACACAAAACACCGGCAGTTACACTTTTAAACAAATCCAACCACCTAGTTTAATGGTAGAGCAGTACAGAATACATTGCATTACAGTTCAATTAGCATACGGAAGTTGAAACTCGCAATTGGGAAGAGAACGAACCATGAGTGAAGGTATGTAACTGGGTTCTCATAATCCTTTTTATTTTTTAATTGGCATAATATTTCGATTATGGATTTCAAATCTTCTTGTAATGGATTCCTAAATTCCTACAATTCAAAATTCATAACAATAAGTTCGGAAAATACATGTTGAAATTGATTGGGTGCGCAGACTTTTTTTTAACTATTCCTATTTTGTGTATTGCATGTGAGAATTTTTGGAATATAAAAGGAGAATAGATGTATGTTTTTTTATTAATTAGTTGGGTTATATGAAAGTGAATTACTTTCAATTGAATACATTTCTTAAATGTACCATTTTTTTGGTGTGTACTGAGTTTGTGAATTGGGGAACCAAGCTTATTTTGATGATAAGATGTTTTGAGTCCTGCAATTGAGAAATTTTAGTAATTGAATTTTTTTTTTAGTGTTGTTTGGATTTGAGTTCTGTATTTGATTTTTTTATAGTTTCCCACCATTTTACAGTTCTGCAATTGAAAATTTTTGTAAGCATATCTTTGGTGTGATCTTGTAAGTGATTACACAAATAAAAGCTTATCCAGCATTCTGGTGTTACTACAAGAGTTTGGTAAAAGGTACTTACCAAACTCAAAAACACGCAAACGTACGTGGTCACAAATAATATAGATATAAGTCAAGTTCATTCCCACAGAGATCTGGTTTAGGTTTTAATTTAGTTAATGTACCTATGCAACAAAGTATGGTTTTTATTCACTGCTAAGACAATTAACAATTTTGGGTTTTGATTAACTACAACTAATTAACAAGCAAACTAAGAATTACCTAGCTAATAATTAAAATCGAATAACTTATATGAGAATAAATATGGGAACCTAACTTCATTAAGTACTTTGCTTAGATCTGACGCCTTTAATCACTATATGTAATGGTTATGATATCTGATCGGATAACACGAAACAAGTACACGCTACCTGTCAGTATACGTATACCAAACTACCCATACATCCACAAAAGAGATAGAAGATGAATAGACACCAATTATGCTTGGACACTATATGTCTATAGAATTTGAAAACATAACGGTTGAAGAACAAGTTATCCACAAAGATCACACAGGGCAGTATAAGTATTTTCATCTTACACTACGAATCATGTTGTTAAACAATCATTAACCTATGCTAGCATGGCAAGTTCTAAATCTCAAGATCCACTTTCACTTCACAAGAGATTAACAAATTAGATGTTAGCTATGCATCTAACAATTAAGCACAACCATACGAGGATATCAGATATACATCACACACAGATCTTTAAAGCATCAAAATACTAAAGCTCCATAAATAAATCCGTTAGAATCCCATGACAATGATTAGTTCATAATCGAACCGTGAAAACACACCTAGAGGGGGGTGAATAGGTGTATTATGGCTGTTACTGATTAACTGTTGAGTTTTAAAAATTTTCCAAAAACGGCTTGTTGATATGACCTGACCAGTTAGAAAACAGCAGGCTGAATTTGAAAATGAATGCAGTGCAGAATGTAAATGTGCAGAAAAATAAATGAACACAAGATCTTTTAGCCAGGTTCGACCCCTAATCCCCTATGGTCTACGTCCTGGTCCCTTACCAACTTGGTAAGAGAATATATTATTGATCACTATAAACCGATTACAAGATCAACCAATATATCTCCCTTTACACCCAGCTGCTTACAATTTGGCTTGCTGAATTGCTGTGTTGAACCAACTCTCTAAGCAATACTTCACAAGTATCCTTCTCTAGTCTAGTTCTACCCACCCAAAACCTTAAGCCAACACTTGTACAACAACTAATCTTTTACAACTTGAACAATACAAGGATTTGAATGAAATTACAACTCAACCTAAAGAACCCTCTGAAAATGTATAACCGAATGTGTGTATGAGAGTTTGAGAGGTTTAAATGATTTAGCAAAGAAGGCTCGAAGTTGTGTATGTATATGATCTTGTTTTTGCACTTGTAATTGTTGTCTATGGAACTGATCAAGAGTGTTCCTTTTATAGGTAAACAAGATTATTTGATTTGGGATATAGTCTTCTTGAGGCTCCTTGGATTTTAATTAATCGGATCATAATTCAAGAGCATTATGAAAGGAGAAAAAGGAGGAGCCAAGGAGGAGCTGTTGTTTTCTCAATGGTGAGGAGCGTGTTTAGTGATATGATGGATGAGACATTTGTTTTAGCATGTGTTTGGTATAGATTATTAAATAAAGAAAAGTGTTTCTTTATTTAAAGGTTGTCTCCCACTATGCTTGAGATATGAATATTGAAGTGTATATTGTATGTGAATATATCAGAGGGTCCCTTACAATATTCCTAATCATACATAGCAGATTGCTCCTTGAAAATCGAATGACCTCTTGAATTCTGTACTTTCTGTTGCCCAGAAACAGCTTGCTGAGATTGTACTGAATGTGAATTCAGCTTGCTGAAATATGTACACTGCTCCAAAACAGCTTGCTGAAATACATCTGTTAGACTGACTGAAATAATCCTGTACAACATAATACAGCTTGCTGAATTGATAAACAATATGTAAAGTAGGTTGCTGAATTATAATCATCAAAACATAAGGGTTACAATCTCCCCCTTTTTGATGATTATTGAAGTATTATTTTAGGAGAGAATTCTCCCCCTAAATTCCTGCACTCCTGTAAACTGGATTAAACAATTATAGCACATGCATTCATAAATACCAGTTTAAACAGACAGATCACAGATTAATTTAAGCCACATAATTCAAACCAACACATAAAGCACAGAGTGCTATAATTCAACAAGCAATCACAGATAGTTATAGTTTTACAAATACCAAATTCAAATCAAAAGAAATCAGCAACCATCATCAAGTTTTAAAGCATTACTACTAAAATATTCTCCCCCTTAATCATTAAAAAGGGATAGCTTTAGGCATCCACATCCCCATGCACAGAACCTTCTTTCTCAGAGTCATCTTGAGCATTTTCACCAGTAGCAGTTGGAACATCTTGAACAATAGTAGTAGCTCCAGTAGTGGCAGGTGGTGTTGGATTGGAAATATTAACCGGCACATCCTTACCAATTATCATGGACAACATGGTTTTCATAACCTTCATCTCAGCTTCAAGTTCAGAAATTTTGTTAACTAGAACATTATGATTTCCCACCATAGTAGAAGTATCTGCAGCAATTCGTTCAACAACTCGAGCAAGATCAGGAGAGGCAGAAGTGACACTAGTGTTAATTTTGGTAGGTTGATTCAAATCTGCAATGTGTTCTAGCGAGCCATTTACAATCTTTAGATTTGATTGAGTTAAATTCTTAACATCAATCTGATCCTTAGCCTGAATTGAATCAAACCCAGTGAAAGATACTTTGTAGAACTGAAGGATTCTTGTGATTAAACACCCATAAGGCAATCCAGAGTTTTGTTTTCCAACCGTAGCAACCATAGTATCCAGGACAAGTTTTGAAATGTTAAAAGGCATTTTTGACAGGATTCTCGCACAAACACACACATCTTGCCAAGTAAGATTTGATCGACTTCCTAGCCTAGGACTTATATTGGCCGAGCAGATTTTAAACACAAAGTGAGCCAAAGGATTAAGCAATGGAGTTGTGGGTAAGGCTAATTCCATTAGTTTGTTGGGGGCAACTAAAACATTGAGTTGATCAACATAGGTAAATCCTTCGAAGCTAAGAGACCCATGGGTAAACACCTCTACATTAGAGTTAACATTGATATCCAAAATCATAGCAAGTATCGGAGGGTTTAACTGGATTTGCTTCTCATTCACAATCGAAGTAACATTACCAAATTCGTCTTTCTCTAAGTTTGCATAAAACTGACGAATTAAATCGGGATAGTAAATCATAGGCATATCAATAAGAAAAGATCGCATACCAACTGAATCAATCAAGTCCAAAGCGCCACATGCAGTAAGAAGTTTCTTAGTAATAGGTTTACCTGAGACAATGGGACGAGTGCCAATATGGTGATCAAAGAACCGATTGGTGAGAGCTTCCGATGCTATATCAAACACTGGTTTGACTCGTTTTGATGCAGGAGAGCCCATCGGAGTAGTGTCGGAACTTTGTTCCGTTTGAGCATTTGGAGTCTCGAACTCTTCAAAAGACGGAGGAGGGATATGCGATGTCGTACTTGATGAATGGCGATTGGCTTTGTTCTTGATGCGGCGGGTTCCAGAAGCCATGGATAATTTGAGAGAGAAAAAAAACCTAGTTCTTTCGTTGGAATTGGGAGAAGTGAAATGCCGAGTTTTCCCAATTTAAGATATAAGGGGAAAATATTGACAATATTAAATAAAACTACCCACGTATCCGCTTAGCATAAATTTAGGAAATATTATAAACATGGCAAGTTCACAAAATATTTAGAATATAAGACATGTAGCCACGTAGCATAAGAATAGGCAAATTTAAATAATGCATATTTTAGGCAATATAACAAATATATCATGTTGATAGATTTAGACCAAATAAATATTCACTTACCAAAAAAAATCAAGGATAAAGGAGTTAGAAAAGATATTACCAGTCATGTAGAAAACAGCTTGCTGTTTTATACTTCACACATACCAAGTTCTCGTCGAATCAAGTTGAATCGTTCTGTTGCAAGAGGCTTTGTAAAAATATCAGTAAGCTGATATTCCGTAGGAACAAAAATCAGCTTGATCTTCCCTTTAGCAACATTGTCTCGAAGAAAATGATGGCGTACATCAATATGTTTGGTGCGCGAATGATTTACTGGATTTTCAGATATGTTGATAGTACTTGTATTATCACAATTTATTGGAACTTGACCACATTTGATTCCAAAGTCTCGTAGAGTTTGAATCATCCATAATATTTGCGAGCAACAACTCCCAGCTGCCAAGTATTCTCCTTCAGCTGTAGACAAAGCAACAGATGATTGTTTCTTACTTTGCCAAGAAACTAGACTTTGTCCAAGAATTGCACAAACTCCACTAGTGCTTTTACGATCAGTTTGGCTTCCTGCATAGTCAGCATCACTAAATCCAACAAGATTAAAGGAATTTGTGATAGGATAAAATAGTCCAAGATTTGTTGTGCCACGAAGATATTTGAAAATTCGTTTAATGGCGCTTAGATGAGATTCCTTTGGATTGGCCTGAAAACGAGCACATACACAAACACTATACATAATATCAGGTCGTGAGGCTGTTAGATATAGGAGGCTACCAATCATTCCTCTGTATTGATGAATGTCAACACTTTTTCCATTTTCATCCGAAATCAGCTTGCTGTTTTGGCACATTGGAGTAGATTTCGGCTTGACGTTTTCATATCCATACTTTTTCAGTAGGTTGTTGACGTATTTAGTTTGATGAACATAAATACCATCTGGAGTCTGTTTGATTTGCAGTCCCAAGAAGAAATTCAAATCGCCCATCATACTCATATCGAATTCACTATGCATTCGTTTGGAAAACCACTTGCACATTAAATCATTAGTTGAGCCAAAAATAATATCGTCGACATATATTTGCACAACTAAGATATCTTTACCATCCGATTTTGTGAATAAGGTAGGATCGATTTTACCTCTTAGAAATCCATGTTTGATCAGAAATTCACTTAGCCGTTCGTACCATGACCTAGGAGCCTGCCTTAATCCATATAAGGCCCTTTTCAGCTTCAATACATGGTTGGGAAACTGAGCATTTTCAAATCCAGGAGGCTGTTTTACGTAAACTTCTTCTTTCAGCCTACCATTTAAGAAGGCACTCTTCACGTCCATTTGGTGAAGCTTGATTTTCTTGAAGCATGCAAAGGAGAGAAGCATTCTGATAGATTCTAGACGTGCAACAGGTGCATATGTTTGATCAAAATCAATCCCTTCTTGCTGATTATATCCTTGAGCTACGAGTCTAGCCTTGTTTCGAGTGACCGTCCCAAATTCATCAACCTTATTCTTAAAAATCCATTTGGTACCAATAATGGAAACATCTTTAGGTGGTTCCACTAGTTCCCAAACGTCACATCTTTCGAATTGACTTAGTTCTTCTTGCATTGCTATGAGCCAATTTTCATCATTTAAAGCTTCTTTTATGTTTTTCAGTTCCTCTTGTGCAAGAAAGGCAGAAAATGCACAGATATTTGCTTGAGCTTTCCTTGTCTTGATGCCATCTGTCTTTTCTCCAATAATAAGTTGTGGAGGATGATTTTTAACCGTCCTAGTGGCTTTAGGAAGAGAGTGTTGAGCTATAACTTCTTGTTCTGCAAGTTTGATCATTTTGTGAGGTTGAATCCCTTGAGCATGAAGTTCCCTTTTTGAACTTAGATTTGCTTCTTGCTCTTCCAAGGTTAATTTTTCAAGATTTTCTGACGATTCTTCAACAGGAATAGTGAAATCAGCTTGCTGTTTTTCTTCATCAACTGGTGCAGTTTGTGTTTCTTCATTTTGCTTTACTGATGAAATCAGCTTGCTGTTTGTATCTGTTCCTGCATCAACTTCCTCTTCTCTTGGCAGATCATTATTAGTTTCTTGAAAAGATACATTAATTGATTCTTCAACAATTTGTTTTGATATATTATATACTCTATAAGATTTACTAGTTAGAGAGTACCCAAGAAAAATAGCCTCATAAGATTTGCATCGAATTTACCGTCGCGATCAATTGTTTTGAGAACAAAACATCTTGATCCAAATATCTTAAAGTAACTGATGTTTGGCTTTCTTTTATTCAGCAATTCATATGGAGTTTTGTTGAGAATATGTCTGATGAGAACTCTGTTAAGAACATAGCAAGCTGTATTTACAGCTTCTGCCCAAAAATTCCTTGGCAACTTGCTTTCTTGAAGTATAGTCCTTGCTGTTTCTTGTAAAGACCTGTTCTTCCTTTCTACTACCCCGTTTTGTTGTGGAGTTCGGGGTGCTGAAAATTCATGAGAGATACCTCTATCTTTACAATAGGTGATGAACTCCTTTTGAAATTCACCTCCATGATCACTTCGAATCCCTACAAGTCTTGTATTCAACTTATTTTCAAGTAACTTGATTAGATTCTCAAATTCATCAAAAGCACAATCTTTAGTTTTAAGAAACAATACCCATTTGAATCTAGAATAATCATCGACAATAACAAAGGCATATTGTTTACCTCCAATGCTTTTATATGCTTCTGGACCAAAAAGGTCTAGATGTAAAAGTTCTAAAGGTTTAGCAGATGATACCATGTTCTTTGATTTGTGAGGAGTTCGAATTTGTTTGCCTAATTGGCAAGCTGAACATGTATCTGTCTTTACATATTTCATTTTAGGTAACCCTTGAACTAAATTCTTTGAAATCAGCTTGCTGAGTTGATCCATATGAACATGTCCTAGCCTTCTATGCCATAGATTAGGAGATGTGTCAACTGCAGCTATATATATATAATATATATATATATATATATATATATATATATATATATTTCCTTCCCTTCTAGCGACTAGTGGGATTTTGTTAGTACCAAGATAGATAATACATTTTTCTTTATCAAAAACAACATTATGACCATCATCATATAATTGACTTATACTAAGCAAATTATACTTTAATCCTTGAACAAATTGAACTTTGTCAATTGAAAGCATGTTGTTACCGATTTTGCCTTTTCCAAGAATTTGAAGAGTTTTGCTATCACTAATTGTAACTTTTCCACCCTTCTTCTTTTTGAGAGTGATAAACTGAGACTCATCTCCACACATGTGCCTTGAACACCCGCTATCCAAAATCCATTCCTTTGAGTTTGTCTTTGCGGCTAGGCATACCTATGACACAAATAAGAACAACTTATCCTTTTGGTACCCAAATCTTGTTGGGTCCAGTATGGTTAGTAGATAGAACATATAAATCATGTAATTCAGATTTTTTGATCCATTTTTGAACCCATCTTGGTTCATAATTTCTGGTTTTTCTGCTTCTGTCAGCCTGATAACAGTAGACCGTTTTCCCATTTCGGCAGGCTCATTTTGTCTGAGTTGTGCAGTGCTTAGAAAGATGTCCCTTCTTATGACACTTGCTACATATCTTCCAAGGCATTGCATAATCATAAGGGATTCCATGAGTTCCATTATACTGGAGAGCAATTTCTTTTGAAGTTGATGCTAATCCAACACCTTCCTTTTCTATAGGAACTGCAGCTTTCTTCATCATTGATATGAGAGTTTCTTCACCTTGAACAAATTTTCCCATTGCTTTGTTAAGCCTCTGTATCTCCTCCTCGAGTTCTTTTATTTTTTCAGCTTGTTGTATAACTTCCTGTGAAGCTTCTGTTTCTTCTTTCAGCTTGCTGATATGAATATCCTTGAATCCTATTTCATCATTCAGCTTGCTGATTTGAATTTCTCTGGTTTTTATATCAGCTTTCAGCTCACTGAGTTGCTTGATTAGAACATCATTTCTTCTGAGTATTACCTTGTTGAGTCCTTCTAATTGTGTTATGCTATCCTTCAACCTTGTAATCATAGATTCATGTTCATCTAGAGCCTTTTCTTCCATTAAATCTCTGACTAATTTCTTAAGATGAGTATTTTTCTCTTTCAATTTGTTGTTCTCTGTCTTTACTTTGATAAATTCTTCAGAAGATTCCTGCATGGTTAGTTGTTCTATATAATTAGTAGGTAATGAATTAAATGAATTTACCTCAGTGTTGTTATCATCTGAGTCTATTTCGTTGCTTTCCACTTCGGTGTTATCTTCTTCATCGAAACCAACCAAAGCTAAATTAACCATATCATCCCTTGAGTCTTCTTCAGAGGTAGAGTCATCACTCCAAGTCATCAAAGCCTTGGATTTTCTTTTGTCCTTGAATCCAGCTTGCTGTTTTGACTTGTTCTTTAATTTGTAGCAATCTCTTCGATAGTGACCCTTTTTGCCACATTCAAAACACGTTTCTTCCTTGAATTCTTTTCTGTTGTCCGAAGGATTTCCTTTAAATTTCTTCATTTGATTCTTCTTTTCAATAAGCCTTTAATTCTCCTTGAGATGAGGGCTAAGTCCTCATCTGATTCTGACTCTCCTTCAGATTCCAGCTTGCTGTTTTGCGAATGAAGTGCCAAATTCTTCATCTTTGCAACTGGAGCTTGTGATGATCTGGATTGGCTTGCATTTACTTTTGCTTCAAAGTATTCAAGTTCAGCAAAAACAGCTAATGTATCCATAGTGTCAATTTGTGAGGAAGATTCCAACGCTGTTACCTTAGGTGAATAAGACCAAGGTACGGCACTTAATATTTTCATGTTAATTTCAGCTTGAGGTATTGATTTTCCAAGCAGTTTGAGACCATTCATTGTTTTCTGAAATCTTGATTGACTTTGCCTTATAGTCTCATCTTCCTTGACAATAAAACTTCCAAACTCATTCATTAACGTACTAAGTTTAACTTTCTTCAATGTAGTCGAACCTTCATGATAAAGTTCCAACGTGTCCCACATTTCTTTGGCAGATTTGCATGAGGAGACTTTATCACTTTCACTTGGAGAAAGACCATTCATGATAGTATTCATTGCCCTAGTGTTGTAGCTTTCCTTGACCAATTCGGCATCGGTAAGCTCATCAATGTCTTTCGGCTTGCTTTCTTTGTCAAGAAATATATACGGGCCTCTGTTGACAACTCTCCATTCGAGTGGTTCTTTTGATAGGTGCATCTTCATGCGATCTTTCCACCAGTTATAGTTTTCAGTTCCGAGCAGCAAAGGTGCACGGTGATTTGATGAACCGAGAGGATAATCGTCAGCCATATCGATCGATACTTTTCCTGTTACAGAAAGATTAGTATACCAAAGCTCTGGTACCAATTGAAAACACACCTAGAGGGGGGTGAATAGGTGTATTATGGCTGTTACTGATTAACTGTTGAGTTTTAAAAATTTTCCAAAAACGGCTTGCTGATATGACCTGACCAGTTAGAAAACAGCAGGCTGAATTTGAAAATGAATGCAGTACAGAATGTAAATGTGCAGAAAAATAAATGAACACAAGATCTTTTAGCCAGGTTCGACCCCTAATCCCCTATGGTCTACGTCCTGGTCCCTTACCAACTTGGTAAGAGAATATATTATTGATCACTATAAACCGATTACAAGATCAACCAATATATCTCCCTTTACACCCAGCTGCTTACAATTTGGCTTGCTGAATTGCTGTGTTGAACCAACTCTCTAAGCAATACTTCCCAAGTATCCTTCTCTAGTCTAGTTCTACCCACCCAAAACTGTTAGGTCCGATAAGATTGTAGAAGAGGGGGGTTGAATACAATCTTTACCTTTTTATCGAAATTTGTCCTTTAAAGTAAATTTGATAAAGACAAATTCATGTGCGGAATTATTTAACACAATTTTTCAAGTTGAATATAACTGTATATTAACTTGATGTGGTGTTACAAAATCAGTATAACAACTTATCAAGATGTTAATAACTAATTAGAAAATTCGACATGAACTTTTCTAATTTAGTTAATAATAATCAAGATAAGAACTAGGAAACTTAATTCGCTAGTAGTACAAGAATCACAAATAAACAAGTTCTAGCGGATAGAATATAACAAAGATGAAGAACTTGAATTTCTGGGAATTGTTTAAGCTTTGGTGTTCTTGGTGTTCTTGAGAGAGAGAATTCTGTTATGAATATTATGTTTTTTGCTATGTTTCTCCGTTATGACTTAATCTGCTCTGTTCTGTTCTTTTATATCAGTAACAGGTCTTGCTGGCTTTCTGTAGGATATTTAACTGCTCCAGCATGACTTAAACTGCTTCTAAGACTTGATTTTCCTTCATTAAGACTTACACAAACCTCCATTAAGACATAAAACTTGTCGGTATGACTTAACAGAAATTCGGTAAGACTTACAACAGCTGGCAGAGGTCGGTAAGACTTAAATCAGGTCGGTAAGACATAATCCTGAAAAGCTACTGTCGGTATGACTTAAAATTAAGTCATACCGAATTTTTGTTCTCCAAGACATAATCCAATCTTCTTTCTTTAAGTCATATTGATCCATTTAATTAATTAATGATTAACTAATTCATATTTAATTGATACAATAATTAATTTAATAAATAAATTAATTCTTCCAAAATTAATTCATTCAATTAAATCAACTAAATGATTTATATCAATTATAAATGAATTTAATTAAATCAATAAATAATTAATTTAATCCTTACAAACCACTGAATGTAGTAAAGAATTACCACTGATTTGTGTTGACGTTCGATGTACTGTCTGGTTCATGAACGACTAACTTCAACGATGCTTCTTCACTTTTGACTTTAGGTTGTGGTTTGTTTCTTCTCTCAATTCTCTTTTACTGTAACTGATCTTCAAACTATCACTCGAAAAATCTCTGTCATTGTTTAAATGAATCCATTCACTTCAATGCTATACTGGGGCTTGATCAAATAACTGAATCGTCTTCCAGTGTATGACATCAAAACTATAGATTGACTTTTCTTCTTTCTTCTGACAGATAATACTTCTTGAGATTCCTGTGACAGTTCATATGTATATTTACTTATTACAATTTAGTTTAAGTTGATTAGGATCCTCTAACTACAAATAGGCTGAGTCATATGCCTTTCAATCTCCTCCTATTTGTTTGTTAGACAATAACAAGCAAATTCCTAGAGGATACCTCAACTAATCCAACTTAACCAAATGAAAGATAAAACTTTAAATACTAAGTAAATATGAAAAAAAGTTCTGGTTTATATTTAACATTTGCCAGATTCAAACATGAAAGATAAATACAAGATAGATGATCCTTTAGACTGATCATATGATACAAATTCCTATCAAGATTTATCTAGGCTCTAAAGATATAACATGTAGAGCAATTCTTTTTCTTCAGTTGTCTTCCCTTCTGAATTCTCCTTCTTCTGGCTCATCTGTGACTTGAAGTTTCATGTGTAGATCAGAATCAACAAGACGTTCTCTTCTTGATGACAATCCTTGAGGTAAGACTAAAGGAATTCCAAGCTTCTTTCTCAGTTCACCTTGAAATTTCTTGTAATCTTTTATATTCGTTTGTGCATAGGATCGAATGTGATCTGCAGCTATTACCTTTTCTTCAGTCAAGAATCCATGATTTCTGAGAGCATATTCAGCATATACCAAGTGTTTTGCATGATGTTCATATAACTCATCTGTCTGAAGATTGATTGAGTGAAGTACCTCTCCCTTAAGAAATTTTACTTGTGGAGGATCCTTAATCACTTCTAGTCCAGCTCTTTCAGCAAATTCTTTGAACTTCTCATGTAACAACACACCTAGCTCAGAAGATGTTCTTACCTTAGGTCTAAGTACCCAAATCTCTGTCAGCGATCTGTCATAAAAGAACTGAATAGATACTCTGAAAGTTCCAACTTTATGACAATCCACAAATATTACCAGCTCATCAGATTTGGGTTCAAATGCAGTAGTTATCCTGATGACTTCAACCTGTAAGGCCTTTATATACATATCATGAATTGGATTTGCCAGTTTGAATTCCTCGAGAATTTGTCCAAGACGACGATCTTCATAATCAGAACTCTGAGGTGAATCAATTGCTCTTTGAGCACATTCCCATTTGTCACCGCTCTTTAGTCTGATATATGTCTTTCTCTTTTCAACATTTGTAGCATGTAATCGTTGTAATGCTTGCTATTCAGCTTTCTGAAGTTCTTCATTTCGTGCAATTTGCTCTAGTGATTTTTGAAGTTTTCCTTCTCTCATCAGTAAATTAGCTTCCCTCTAAGCAAATAATTCATCAGATTCTTTATCAGCTTGTTGAGCTTCAAATTCAGATGTCACTGGTCCTTCATCTTCCTAGTGACTAAGATCAGGTTCAGGAAGTTCTTCACCTTGATCAGGGAATTCAAGATCAGCAAAAACATCGAAGTTATCTGGTTCACCCGTGTAATAATAACCTGTGTTCTTGTCTTGAATTTCTTCTTCAGTTTCTTCAACTACTTTCTTCCTCTTATCTTCACTTTGGTCAGATTTTCCAGATTTTCCCTCTCCTCCCTCTCTTTCTTTAGTTTTATCTTGTGACCCCTTTGATTTCTCCCCCTTAGTTGAGGAATCCTCTACAGATTTATCAGTTCCCCCAGCTTCAGGATCTTGTTCATCATCATCACCCTTACTTGTAAAGAATTCAATTTCTTCATTTGTAGGATTGCGACTTTGACTGACAAGATTAAACAGATGTCTTAACCCTTTAGCCTGGTGTGCATTTTGCTTTTCGATCTGGTCCAGACGAGAATCAGTAGATTCTTGATTGTGCTGTACCTCTGACGGTAGATTATCAACTTTCAAGGAAATCTCAGAAATTAACATGTCTTGAGCAACAGTAATATCTCCAGAGTCATCAAGTGCCTTTTCATGAGAGAGTTCGAGAGATTCTATCTTCTTGGTGAAAGATGTCTTTAAGTAGTTTATGTCGTTCTTGATTACAGCAAGCTGACTGTTGACAGAGGTGGATGAAGAAGATCGCTCACCCACTTGTGCTCTAAGGATTTCTGTTTCAGCCTTGCTGACTGCAAGTTCTTTCTCTAAAGCAGTTATCTTTTCTAATAGTGAGAGAGTGTATGTGTCAGTGTGTGCGCTCACCTGACGTTCACTTTGAGATCCACTCACCTGAAGTGCATGTGTTTCACTCAATTTTATGGTATTCCTCACATCACTCCTCTCAGATTCCTTAGCTGCTTCCAGATTTGTACCTGCAGTTAAAATCACCCTAGCCTCCTCTGGGAAGGTCAGTGGTGGTGCAATGGGAGTTCGCAAATCCCGTTCCTTAATCAAATCTACTTGAACATTTGAAATTGTTGACTGAATTGCTTCAGTAGTAGATTGATCAAGTTGCCTTCCACCTTCTCCAGTCGAAATTGCGAGTGGAAAATCCCTTGAGGGAGCCAGGAGTGTTTGTCCTGGGAGGGGAGATGATGGTTCTATTAAAGTTGGCTGAGAACCAAGATTTCCCTCTAAAGCCTGTGAAGACTCTTCTACCGTAACTATGGTAGGCACTGTCACATTTTCTACGTGCTCTCCTTGCAGTGTGTCCTGAGACTCATCTAAAGGTATGTCTTCCCCCATTGTGAGTAATAGGGGTGGTGTGCTTGACTCACTACAAGGTGCCACGGCCCTATGGCGAACTTCAATAGAATCATCCTGTTGAGAAGATGATTCTAGTAACTGTGTAACGGCCATATCAACTTCCATATCCTGTTGGGAGGATATAGACGGGCTTACAGTTGCCTCAGGTTGAGTTCTTTTTTTTTCTAAAGGCAGAGCTGTGGGTTCACTCATACTACCACTACTGATTCGACTTCTTTTAACTTGCAATTTCTTTCTGGAGTGAAAAGATATGAGTTTTGTTGGTTGAGTATTTGGCTCTACGACCTTGGTTAGAGGTTATGGTACTACAACCCCTTGGTCAGACCTACCAACCACTTGGGTTCCAGAAATAGATTGAGAAGTAGTAGTTCGAGGAACAGAAGGCAATACCTGGTCAGCTGATTCCGCAACTGTCTCTGATAAGATTGGTTGATCTGATTCAGGTTCAGGGACAGATGCAGTTTCTTGCACTGGATGTTCAACAGCAAGTGCAGCTGGCTGAGGAACAATTTGCTGAGCAGGTTCAACTCGTTGATTGCCTTGATCTTCATTATCAACAAGTATGTTTTCCACTGGTGGTTCAGGGTTTTGTTCAGGTTCTGGTACAGGTTCAATAACAGGTAGTTGTATATAGTTTGACATGTATTGGGTGACAACTACAGGTATGTTTGTGAATTTAGGCTTGTTGCTGTACTCAGTGAACAATCTGGTAGAAGGTTACCTGACGCCAGTGATTCTCCATTCAGGAATTGGGCTTGGTTTTCTAGTTCCACAAGATGATTAAAAATCAATGACAAGAATCTTGGATAATAGCATGATACTTTATGTCCATTATCAAAATTCTTCTTTGCATTAATGATTCTTCTAACCATCGAAACACACAGTAGTCTACCAATATTAATTCTTCGGTTGTGTGCAACTGCATATCCAATATGCTGCAAGAAGGATGGTAATACCCCGAAGTTTCCTTTAGTAGAATTGGCAAAGACTCTACCTAATGTGTCAAACAGATAATCCCATTCCTGAACAAAGTTCTTTTTATTCCAGACAGTTTGATCAGGACTGTCTTGATAGAATACACCATTCAAAAAATTTATCAATTCTTGATCTGATGGTAATTCTTCGAAATTGTCAGTTAGAAAATTTAAGACCGTATTTATTGTATTTTCATTCACTGTGTACTGATTGTCTCCTACAGAGAAGACAAATGATCTGTTATCATTAGAAACGACAGCAGTAGTACACATGATTCGCAAAGGTTCAATTTTCAGAGGAGCATCCAATCTCAAAGCAGTGCGAACCAGTGAATTTTCATTTAAAAATCAAATCCACGGTCGAAAACGTTCAACTGAACATTTTTCTGGATCAAAATAACCGATTAAATTATGTTTAATAATTTCAAATCGAACAGCCATTTTAATCAAGATTTAATTTCCTTGAAAATTTCAGATTTTACAAAATTATAATTTAAAAATTTATTTTTCAAATTAATAATTAATTAAAAATTCGAAAAAATTAAAAGTTGTTGAAAAATTCTGAAAAATTCACACAATGATCCTCTTACACACACGAACACACGTATATTTTTAGATTTGCAAGAATCGAACCCAGTTTTTCAGAAAAACAGATCTTAAAACCGATTTTTCGAAAATTAAACTCTTTAAAAACTGGACCAAATCATGATTTTAAACAATCAAAACGTAGATAATCAGTCAAGGAATCCAAATATGTGGTTAGATCGTGAAATGGGTGAGTGATTCCGTTCGAAAATCCGGCAGAGGTTCGACTGTGTTATGTGTGTGTATCGTATGTATCGGTTCTCAATGACTTAACATGTGAGAAGACATAAAATGAAATTATGACTTAACACTTCTATTTGCTATATATATACAAACTGTCGAATAAGACTTAAATAAAGTATATATTACGAATTAGACTTAGATTACATACGAGTAAGACTTAAATAAAATACATATTATGAATAAGACTTAGATTAATTACATATGAGTAAGACTTAAATAACACTACTGACTTAAGACTTAATTTAAAAACTCGCTAAGACTAGATTAAGACTTAATATTAACAAGACTTAAAAACTGTTACTATTATGACTTATTCTAACTAATCGATAAGACTTAACTTATATACAGGTGAATAAGACTTAATTTATATACAGACAAGACTTAAAAAAATAAGTAATTAAGACTTAATTAAATACAGGTGATTAAGACTTAATTTATACTGACTAGCGAATATGACTTAATTAAAAAAATTCGGTAAGACTTAACCTGTTTAAGTCATACCGATTTTAGGTTAAGTCATATTGACTGTTTTTCCTAATTTTAAGTCATATTTACTTTAAACAAACATTAAAAAACACAATAAAATATACAATTAACTTATTAAAATAATAAAAGTATTATAGAAAATTAAACAAATAATAAAAATAATTACAAATACCATATGCTATCCTATTAACGAAAACAAAGCAATATTAACAGGACAAACATTACAAAACATATGATAAACTAATTATTAAAATAGAAATAAATATCTACAAATATTCTAAAAATACAGAAGTATGAAGTATTAAATAATATGAATAAATAGAGTGAAAAATAACTAAACAAGCAAGAAAATCAGATGGTAAAATAATTATACAAGTGATTTCAAACAACAAATATTCACATAATAATCACTTGCAAAATTATTAAAGATCAAATTTCAGATATTAACAGTATTAATTACTAGGACTGTTTAACATACCCAATTCACTAACAATTCTAGTGAATGAAGATTCATTAAGCGACTTAGTAAAAATATCTGCAGTTTGATCTCCAGTGCCTACAAACAGTAGTTGTACTGTACCATTCATTACATGCTCTCTTATAAAATGATACCTTATGTCAATGTGCTTTGTCCTTGAGTGCTGCACAGGATTGCTGGCGATTGCTATGGCACTTGTATTATCACATAAAATAGGAATATTTTCCAATACAATGCCATAGTCCTTTAATTGATTCCTTATCCATAAGATTTGAGCACAACAGCTTCCAGCCGCTATATATTCAGCTTCGGCTGTAGAGTTGGAAACTGTTTGCTGTTTCTTACTGAACCAGGATACCAATCTTCCACCTAGGTATTGACAACTCCCAGATGTACTCTTCCTGTCTACAACACTTCCTGCATAGTCAGAATCTGTATATCCAATCAAAGTAAAACCAGTTTCATTAGGGTACCAGATGCCTAAATTAGGCGTACCCTTTAGATATCTTAAGATTCTTTTGACAGCAGTGAGATGGATTTCTTTAGGGTTCGCTTGGAACCTTGCACACAAGCATGTGGCAAACATTATATCTGGTCTACTAGCAGTTAGGTAAAGCAATGAGCCAATCATACCTCTATAACCTGTGATATCTACCTTGGCAGAACTTTCACATAAACCAATTTTGACAGCTATAGTTGATGGTGTCTTTGCTGATGAGCACTCCTCCATGTGATATTTCTTGAGGAGCTCCTTGATGTACTTGGATTGACAAATAAATATTCCATCTTGTCTCTGACTTATTTGTAATCCAAGAAAGAATTTCAGTTCTCCCATCATGCTCATTTCAAACCTACCCTGCATTAACTTAGAAAACTTCTTGCATAGAAGCTCATTAGTAGACCCAAATATAATATCGTCCACATAGACTTGGACTAGTATTATATCATTCTTATGTCTTTTAGTGAAGAGCGTTTTGTCTATGACACCTCTTATAAAACCATTTTCTAATAGAAATTCAGAGAGAGTGTCATACCATTTTCTTGGGGCTTGCTTAAGACCATAGATAGCTTTGTAAAGAAAGTAGACATAGTCCAGATGATCTTGATCTTCAAAACCAAGGGGCTGTTCTACATACACTTCTTCATCTAGCTTACCATTCAAAAAGGCACTCTTGACATCCATTTGATAAACTTTGAATCTTGAATAGGATGCAAATGCCAAGAATATTCTGATGGCCTCAAGTCTTGCCACTAGAGCATAGGTCTCGTCATAATCAATGCCTTCAGCTTGAGAATAACCTTTAGCTACTAGTCTTGCTTTGTTTCTTATCACAGTGCCATCTTCATCTAGTTTGTTTCTGAATACCCATCTTGTGTCCACCACTTTTCTATCTTTAGGTCTGGGTACCAGCTTCCATACTTCTAGTTGCTTAAATTGATTGAGTTCATCTTGCATAGCAATCACCCAATCAGGATCAGATAAAGCTTCTTCTACTTTCTTAGGTTCCATGACAGACAGGAACCCAGAATAGTTACATTGATTCTGATAAGCTCTTCTTGTTTTCACACCAACATCTGGATCACCAAGAATCAGCTCAAAAGGATGAGCTCTATTCCAAATAGTTTGTCTGGGAAGAATTGATCTTGAGGATTCGCCTTGTTCTTCAGTATGATGTTGAGTATGACTTGTTGACCCTTCATTATCTCCCCATGAGTTGTTGCCAGTTTGACTTGTTGATGGTTCAAGAGTATCAGTGGTGTCTTGAAAATTATCATTGTTTTCACCAGCATCACCTTGATCATTACCACCAACATTTGGATTATTATTATCAGCAACAACGTCAGGTTGGTTGTCATCATCTGAATCTGAGTCTGACATATCATCAAACTTAAGCTTTTCAGATGGATCTTCATTTTGGATATTTGGGAGTTTTGTGTCATCAAATGTAACATTAACACTTTCCAAGGTTTTCTGTTGATCAATAAGATACACCTTGTAGGCTCTTCTAGTATAACCAATAAATATTGCTTCATGTGCTTTTTCTTCAAATTTACCACCTTGATCATCTCCTTCTTTCAGCACAAAGCATTTTGTCCCAAATACATGGAAGTACTTGAGAGTTGGTTTCTTGTCATGTAGAGCTTCATATGGTGTCTTCATTAAGTCTTTATTGATAAGTGTTCGATTCTGGGTATAGCATGCAGTGTTGACAGCTTCAGCCCAAAAGCTCAATGGAAGCCTTGATTCACTTAGCATAGTACGTGCAGCTTCAATCAAGGTTCTATTCTTTCTTTCAACTACCCCATTTTGTTGAGGAGTTCTGGGAGCCGAGTACTGTCTAGTTATACCCTTTTCAGTGCAAAAGTCATTCAGAACTGCATTCTTAAATTCAATTCCGTTGTCTGACCTTATAGCTCTTACTGGACGATTAGAGTCCAGCTCAATTAACTTAATGTGATCAACTACCAGTTGTTGAGTTTCATCTTTTGAGTTCAGAAATAGTACCCATGTGAATTTTGAGAAATCATCAACAATCACTAGAGCATATCTTTTTCTTGACATAGACATCACACTAACTGGACCAAACAAATCCATATGGAGAAGTTGTAATGGTTCAGTTATTGATGATATGTTAGTGCTCCTGTGAGTTGCCCTTTTTAACTTCCCTTTTTGACAAGCATCACATAGACCTTCCTGAGTAAATTCAATCGAAGGTAAACCTCACACCAACTCTCTTTTCAATAGAGAATTCATTGTTTTGAAGTTTAGGTGAGAAAGTTTCTTGTGCCATAACCAACTTTCATCAGTGGATGCCTTTGAATAAAAACATCTAATTTCTTCTGTGCTTCCAGAGTTCACATTGGCTATGTACAAGTTTCCTTTTCTTACTCCAGTCAACTGTGGCCTTTCATTTCTCTTGTGTGATATTAGACAATTCTTCTTGTTGAAATGAACTTCATAACCTTTGTCACAGAATTGACTTATACTGAGCAAATTGTGCTCAAGGCCGTTCACAAAAGAGACATATTCAACGATAACATTTCCAGCTTCTAATCTGCCATATCCATCAGTTTTACCTTTGCTGTTATCTCCAAAGGTAACGACTGGGCCAGCCTTCTCCACCACATTTGTCAGCAGGGCTCTATCTCCGGTCATATGCCTTGAACATCCACTGTCCAGAATCCACATGACTCGTTCAACCTGTTTCAAACCCTGCAATGACAAATTGGTTAGACTTTCTTCGGAACCCAAATTTGATTGGGTCCGGAGTACTTAAAGAATTGACCTTTATCAGGTAAAGCAACACTTTTTATTTTAACAACATTTTCTTCAGGTACTGGACATTTAACCCTGTAAACAGCTTTAACTTGTTTTGGTTTCAGCTTGGGTAACCATGTCTTTACCATATCCTGAGAAGGACTTGGAGTCCTAATGTTAGAATTAGGTGATGTTACAGTCCTGGATCTAACATGTTTATTTCTGCTCATATGCTGTCTAGGAACATTCTTATCAACACATGCATGATTACCGTTAAAGTAAGAAGACATTATATTAAAAGCACAAGACATGCAATTAACAACATTGCATTTCTTATGAGCAGTATCAATAACCAGAATAGCATGCATGGTAGATATGTTGTTGCATTTATTCATGTTGTTACTTCTACTACTAGTTTTCAAGGAACTAGTAGACTCACCAACTCTTTCTGTTTTCTTAAACACAGTCTTTCTATCTTCATCATTTTTAACAATTTGATTACTTTCTAAGACTACGCCATTAGCTAAATCCTCAATGCGCATCTCTTCCTTAATGATTAAAGATGTTGTATCCAAAGGTTCTGCTATGGATGTCTTAAAGAGTGGGTTACTAACACCCTTAAGCACTATTGGTATACCCCTATCTACAGCACTAACACGATTAGGGGTAATAATACTTTTTCGACCAATAGCTTCATTATAATCAAACCCAATTCCTACGGTTTGATTAATAGCTTGTTGGTTAAACAACTCTTTAGCCACTTTACATGAATTAGAAGTAGCACTAACCCTTATTTCTACCTCAGCTATTGTTTCACATTGTTGAACCACTATCAACGCTAGAGACCTCTCAAGTTCTTTTAGAATTCTTATTTCTGATTTTTGTTTATCATGGCAATTTTGTACATCATGTAATTCTGATAATTGATTACTAAGATCTGTATTTAACAAATTGATCCTTTCAATCTCTCTATTAGCATTACCTAGTGTATCACTAAGTTGATAAATATATTGACTTTCAGTACATGATACCTCAGATGAAGTACCACTGGAGTTATCAGATTTTGCCATCAGGGCAAGATTGCCATACTCTTCATCTTCAGAGTCTGTATCATCCCAACTCTTTCCAGCAGCCACATAGGCTTTACCTGTCTTCTTCTTCTCAGATCCAAAGTCTTTTCTTTGGTTTTGTTTAGGCTTCTGACATTCAGTTGCGAAATGTCCAAGTTCATTACAGTTGTAGCATCTAATTTTACTTCTTTCAACTGTTCCAGTTTTGTAACCTCCTCTGTTACTTGAGGATGAAGAACCTCCTCTCTGGAACCTATTATAGTTAGATTTGTACCTGAACTTGGGATTCTTCCTGAATCTGAAGTTGCTGAATTTCCTTACCAACAAAGCCATGGACTCATCTTCCAACTGATCTAGCTCTTCTAACGAATAGAAGTCTCCTTCATCTGGACTAGCATTCGTTTGACCAACTTCAACTTCAAGCTTACCACTGTCAACATTACAAGATTGAATAACCTTATCTTCCACTTCCTGTTTGTTCTCAACAATAAGAGCTGTAGAAATATTAGCAACTCTTCCTTTTCCATAAATCTCCTTTTGTTGAGATTGTTCCAGTTCATAGGTTTTTAAAACACCAAAGAGTCTTTCTACAGTAATTTCACTTAGATTCCTCGACTCTCTGATAGCTGTAATTCTATGTTCTAGATGAACAGGCATTGACAGTAGAAATTTTCTGTTGATCTCTTTCTGAGTGTAGTACTTGCCATGCATCTGTAAATTGTTGACAAGTTTGTTATATCTTTCAAACACATCTTGAATACTTTCATTGTATGCTGATCGAAAGTGTTCATACTCAGATGTCAGAATTTCTAGACGATTCTCCCTAACTTCCTCTGTTCCTTCATTCACAGTTTCAATGGTTTCCCACATTTGCTTTGCAGTCTTGCAGTTAATCACATGACTGTACATCACAGAGTCTAGAGAATTTATTAAGAACAGTCTTAAATTAATGTCAAGTCCAGCTTCCTCTCTTTCAACAAGAGTGTATTCAGAAGAATCTTTGTGTACATACCTTGCAGGGGAAATAACTTTTCCATCAGTAACAACTTCAGGAATTAATCCAAAAGGTATTATTGGTCCTTCTGATAAGACTTTCATGTATTTAGGATTTGCAACCTCGAGGAACATTAACATTTTGTTCTTCCACATATCATAACTGTTTTTGTCATATATGGGAATTTTCACAGTTCCAACTTTAGAAGACATGATGAATTTTTTAAGAGAGTTAAAAAATTCGGGGATGAATTTTAATCGAGTAAAATGGGATCTTTGATTTGTGTATCAATCAATTCGCTCTGATACCAATTGTTAGGTTCGATAAGATTGTAGAAGGGGGGATTGAATACAATCTTTACCTTTTTATCGAAATTTGTCCTTTAAAGTAAATTTGATAAAGACAAATTCATGTGCGGAATTATTTAACACAATTTTTCAAGTTGAATATAACTGTATATTAACTTGATGTGGTGTTACAAAATCAGTATAACAACTTATCAAGATGTTAATAACTAATTAGAAAATTCGACATGAACTTTTCTAATTTAGTTAATAATAATCAAGATAAGAACTAGGAAACTTAATTCGCTAGTAGTACAAGAATCACAAATAAACAAGTTCTAGCGGATAGAATATAACAAAGATGAAGAACTTGAATTTCTGGGAATTGTTTAAGCTTTGGTGTTCTTGGTGTTCTTGAGAGAGAGAATTCTGTTCTGAATATTATGTTTTTTGCTGTGTTTCTCCGTTATGACTTAATCTGCTCTGTTCTGTTCTTTTATATCAGTAACAGGTCTTGCTGGCTTTCTGTAGGATATTTAACTGCTCCAGCATGACTTAAACTGCTTCCAAGACTTGATTTTCCTTCATTAAGACTTACACAAACCTCCATTAAGACATAAAACTTGTCGGTATGAGTTAACAGAAATTCGGTAAGACTTACAACAGCTGGCAGAGGTCGGTAAGGCTTAAATCAGGTCGGTAAGACATAATCCTGAAAAGCTACTGTCGGTATGACTTAAAATTAAGTCATACCGAATTTTTGTTCTCCAAGACATAATCCAATCTTCTTTCTTTAAGTCATATTGATCCATTTAATTAATTAATGATTAACTAATTCATATTTAATTGATACAATAATTAATTTAATAAATAAATTAATTCTTCCAGAATTAATTCATTCAATTAAATCAACTAAATGATTTATATCAATTATAAATGAATTTAATTAAATCAATAAATAATTAATTTAATCCTTACAAACCACTGAATGTAGTAAAGAATTACCACTGATTTGTGTTGACGTTCGATGTACTGTCTGGTTCATGAACGACTAACTTCAACGATGCTTCTTCACTTTTGACTTTAGGTTGTGGTTTGTTTCTTATCTCAATTCTCTTTTACTGTAACTGATCTTCAAACTATCACTCGAAAAATCTCTGTCACTATTTAAATGAATCCTCACTTCAATGTTATACTGGGGCTTGATCAAATAACTGAATCGTCTTCCAGTGTATGACATCAAAACTATAGATTGACTTTTCTTCTTTCTTCTGACAGATAATACTTCTTGAGATTCCTGTGACAGTTCATATGTATATTTACTTATTACAATTTTGTTTAAGTTGATTAGGATCCTCTAACTACAAATAGGCTGAGTCATATGCCTTTCAAAAACCTTAAGCCAACACTTGTACATCAACTAATCTTTTACAACTTGAACAATACAAGGATTTGAATGAAATTACAACTCAACCTAAAGAACCCTCTGAAAATGTATAACCGAATGTGTGTATGAGAGTTTGAGAGGTTTAAATGATTTAGGAAAGAAGGCTCGAAGTTGTGTATGTATATGATCTTGTTTTTGCACTTGTAATTGTCGTCTATGGAACTGATCAAGAGTGTTCCTTTTATAGGTAAACAAGATTATTTGATTTGGGATATAGTCTTCTTGAGGCTCCTTGGATTCTAATTAATCGGATCATAATTCAAGAGCATTATGAAAGGAGAAAAAGGAGGAGCTGTTGTTTTCTCAATGGTGAGGAGCGTGTATAGTGATATGATGGAGGAGACATTTCTTTTAGCATGTGTTTGGTATAGATTATTAAATAAAGAAAAGTGTTTCTTTATTTAAAGGTTGTCTCCCACTATGCTTGAGATATGAATATTGAAGTGTATATTGTATGTGAATATATCAGAGGGTCCCTTACAATATTCCTAATCATACATAGCAGATTGCTCCTTGAAAATCGAATGACCTCTTGAATTCTGTACTTTCTGTTGCCCAGAAACAGCTTGCTGAGATTGTACTGAATGTGAATTCAGCTTGCTGAAATATGTACACTGCTCCAAAACAGCTTGCTGAAATACATCTGTTACACTGACTGAAATAATCCTGTACAACATAATACAGCTTGCTGAATTGATAAACAATATGTAACGTAGCTTGCTGAATTATAATCATCAAAACATAAGGGTTACAAACCGCTCGTCATCTTGGGATCTGATGAAACCATGATAATAAACAAAGTATGAATAATAATAAAACTAGAGTAATAGAGTTAAGAAAACAAAGATGTAGATCTAGATCTCCGTTGCTTGTCACGAGCATTGGGAATCCTTCTCCAAGTCTTTATCGTCTCCCTCTCTGTGTTATTCTGAGAATTCGTACGTTTTATGATGAAGGATGATGTTTATATAGGCCCCAGCAACTTGTCCTCCAAGAAAACGTCCAAAAATCTGATTAAAAATTGAATTCTGGACCAATTTAATATTTAATTCCCGTCAGGCTCAGGCCCTAAGCCTCAGACCTTAGTGTTAGTGTAGGTGCCCTAGAGGCAATACATTTCAGTTTAGTTAAACTTCGTCATTGACATTTATGTTCTATTTTGATTATATTGATGTTTTATTATGTTTAGTATTTACTGCGATATAATTATTAATATAATAAATGTCCCTAGATTATTGATAAGAACTATATAATTATGAGATAATATACAGTATAATAATCTTGAATATCCCTAGTCAAGTATTATTGTTATTGGGACAATAATAATACATCGAGACTAGTAAATTGATTGACTGATGATCACTTCTCATTGATCATAAGTATGATGATACTAAAGTCAATGCATAGGTACATGTATGAGTACGATGTACTGGATAGACCCACTATGAGATTCGACATGGAATGAATAAATGTGTCATTATGAATCTCAATGTGATAATGATGTAATGATCCTTAGACCTGAAGTCATTACATTTCTATATGAGAATTAATATACTTTGATTCTATCAAAAGTTATCTTTAATCGGGTAATGATAAAGATGGTCTTGGGTATATTATGAATCGTATGAGAAATGTGAATGATCTAGATGGAATTTAACCCTCCTTAATATATATAAATATATAGGAGTGATATTATTGGCCTCTTGTTTGAGTGAGACTATGAAATGCATGGCCGTGCTCAAATAATGATTTGTTTGAATAGTCTACTCATCGATCAAGAAAATAAAGATTAAATTATGACGAGGATGACACATTCCATGCCTCCAGTTTAATCTATAATATCATGGTTAAAGGGATTATATTACATGTAACATTATTCACGAAAGGCGAAATTGATTCACCGATTTAATTATTATTAATTGGGTAACAATGATGTATTACTAGATACCGCTCATTATTTACAATTTTATTTATTAAATAAAATTGTTGCCAATATAATAATAACCTATAGGGTCACACACAAGAGCGCTTGAAGGATAATTTAATTTAAATAATCGGATTTAAATTAAGATGATAAATCAAATTGTTAATTAATTAATTAAGTATTGACTTGATTAATTAAAGAAACTAAATTCGAATTATTAATAATCCAAAATTCAGTAGCTTGCTTATTAAGTAAGACTTTATAAGATGAGATTTAACAGAATTTGGATTGAGACAAACTCTAAAGAGATTAGAGTTAGAATTTCGTTTTTATCTCCAGCTATATAACTCTCTTTGGTGGCTGCTAGGAGATACACGTTTTTATTATCATTAAAAACACTAAACCCTAACAACAAAAGAGGAGAGAGCAAGAGAGGAGAAAATTCGAGTTCTTGGTGCTAGTACACTGCGATTCCTTCAAGAAAGCGTTCGTGTGGATACCATAAAGACGTACATCGCTCATGCGGGATACGTGGTGATCGAACAATCTATTCTTCACTCTCAGACATCGGAAAGCTCTTTAAGGTACTGATTTCTGTGAACTACAAATTAAATATACAATTCTTGCATGGATCCTTGCGGTGGGTTTCAATTTTATTTTTATTTTTCGCGTTTTTCCGCTGCGTTTGATTGCTTGAAACCCAACAATGGTATCAGAGCTACTTGCGAGAGGTTATTTAATTCGTTTATGTGTTTAAGCTTTCGAATATATATATGCATGTTTGTAATCTTTCAGATTGCTATCTATGAATATTCTGATATTATGCATGCTGTATATACTATTCTGATATTATGCCATGATACAGTTATGTTATATGGATGATATAATGAATCTGCATGTAATCTGATATAACGATAATAGTAAATTTAGAATCTGCCATGACTCATATGTATGATGTTTGGTTTGTATGATGATATAAACTGTCGGATGGATGTTATTGGATATGATCCGTAAACAGGGATTAGGGTTACGTGTATAATGATACATGTTTCTGGTAATTGGAATTAAGGTCGCATGTATGTTGATGTATGCTTCTGGACATGTATTCTGATA
Source organism: Saposhnikovia divaricata (assembly GCA_036435485.1). Classification (NCBI taxonomy): domain Eukaryota; kingdom Viridiplantae; phylum Streptophyta; class Magnoliopsida; order Apiales; family Apiaceae; genus Saposhnikovia; species Saposhnikovia divaricata. The sequence goes on along the minus strand of CM071595.1, from coordinate 56,563,487 downwards.
CATGATTTGCTTGTATTTTGATACATGATTTTGCAAAAAAATCCGCGGGTTAGGGCTTTGTTTTAATTTGGGCTTGTGACATATTTGATATGTTATGATATGATAATATGATTTATGATGTTCTTAAGTGTTAATTGAGCATGGTGATTGGTTATGGCCGTGAGACCCATAGGTTAGTGGTTTTATTTATTATGGTTTGGTTTTATAAATACGACTTACATGTCGTTTTCTTTTTCCTTTGTAATTGTTCATCTCGAATGTAACTCGAGTTCATATGTAATTATATTAGTATAGTTATGTTTTGTATTCTATGTAATAAGAAGATCATTGGAAGCATGCAATGAAGGATCAATGGAGATGAAGGCAGTTGACCCAAAGAAGACATGAAGACATGTATTTATGAAGACCAACTATGTAATAATTTAGTTTTATTAACCACCATAGATTGACCTAGATTTTTCCATTAGCTTGAAAAGATCATATAGGATTGGGCCATAACCAAGCACGATTTTATATTCATGCACTTTACATATAATGATATGTATGCGTAGTGATAAATATGCATGCTTAATTAGATTAAGTAGAATGTATGTATGTATTAGATACGTCATCCATGCCATGCTAAACAAGATAAAATCCGTAATGATTTAAGATGAAGATTAAACAAAATGATCATGAGATTCATGTGTTTATGAAACACGGTAATTAAATATGAATTATTATAGTTCAAAGATGAAATGATTTTGTCAACAACGAGATTAATTTCTTGTAAGGTTAAAAGGTGTCAATAATGTCATTTGTGTGTTAACCTTTCTACTTGGAAATCATTAATTCAGCGAACTATGATTTGAAATATTTAATTCAAGGAAAAATTGGGGATCTCTTTATGATGGGATCATGGTCGTTTTGATTAAAAATCCCTTAATTAAATATTAAGTTATTAGATGCTTTCCAATTGAATAACACTCATCAAAATTAATCAATCAAAATTAAAAAAAAATCATTAAATTTTTTAAAACAATAAATGAATAATATATTGGCTATATGTATGAGTACAAATTAATTTATCAACTAAATCCTATATTAAAAACCCTAATTTACCTTTTCTTCTCTCAAAGTTATTAGATGCTTTCCAATTGAATATCACCCATTTTATCAGGATTACGATCTCGAACAAGATCGCGTAGAACTCGAACTGTACGAGCTTTCCCAAGGTCCCTACAGTTCCAACTTAAGTAACTTATTATCATTGGCTAGCTTGAGGTTGGCTAGCTTGCACCTCAAGCGTAGCCATAACAGATGAAGAAGATTCAGTGCAATCCACATGAGAAAGCCCAGAACCTGGTTTAGAAATATTATAGTTTTTATCAAGATCCATATTATCACTTAGCCCAGTTCGCTGTCTTTTTCTTTCCTCAACGACTAGTCCATCGAGTTCTTTTGGGTCAGGCCCAATGATTTCTTTTGAAATATTTCCCTCCGTTTCCCCCCCCCCTTTAATTACTCCCTTTTTAACACAATTCAAAAAACCCGACTTATCCTCAATAACTTTCCTTCCTTGGCGATGAGATCCCCCTGTTTGTGCTACGTTTGAATTTTGAAATCCATGACAGTTATCATTCCCGAAATTACCGCCCCACTCCTCCGTTCCCTCATCTCGTAACCACTTACTCCGGCCCTGCGCCACCCTTCTTCTCGTCGGAGCTCTGATCCATCCTCCCCACTCCCTTTCTTCAGAACCTGCTCCTTTCTCCAATCTCTTCTTACAAAAATGTTCCGTATGAGACAATAAACCACACAGAAAGCAGAAATCACCCAACTTTTCATATTTGCAATTAACAACACACTATGTTCTATCTCTCCAGCAAATTTTCTTCTTCGTTTTCAACGGCATCCTCACATCCACCTTAATCTTTAGCCTCATGTATTCTCTCCAGGTACTTGTACTGGTGCTTGAATCATACATAACAAAAGAGCCAAAGAAATTGCCCAGTTGCTTGCCAATTGCCTCCGTCATTAGACCACTTGGAATATCATAAATTTGAATCCAAAACTCGACCTCATTCAGAAGAACTTTTGTCGGATCTCCACCAGCCGGAATCGTACTAGTAACCAAGATAGCATTATCAAAAGACCACGGCCATTATTCATCATCCATACCATGTCATCCTTACGATAAAACTGAAATAGATATAGCCCTGGCTTTAATGTTTTTATACTAATCCCCATAGCCGGCTTCCGGATATCAGCCATCTTAGACTTCATAACACGGACATTCAAATTCTTCTCCGTAAGAAACTTTCCAACCAGGCATAACTCGAACCTATTACCCTCCTCCTCAATCTCCTCATCAAAAACCAATTCTTCATTCTCTTCGTTAGTGATGTCTAAATCTGCTATAAACAAATCTAGATTTTCCTCCTCTGCCATTGCGATTAACGCCTCTCACAAAACTATGATAGAAATGGAGAGAAAACTCACATACCTCTCACCTCACTTGGAGAGAAAAAATTTAGTTCGACTTTCACACTTGGACCATTCTTTTCTCTTCTCTTCTCTTCAAATTCTTACTTGGGAGTACAGTGAGGAATCTAACACTGCATTAATGTCCCGTCTTTTAATATACCGTTCTCCTCACTTAATTTGTTAATTTTTTTTTATTGGAGTAATAATCACCCATCGTTTGGAACTCTTTTAAAACTCAACAAAGGCAGCTGTCTAGGCTGGGTGCTACATGGTGCAAAGACTCTGGTATGACCTTACAGGAAGAATCTGTTAAACAGAAAACATAATATTTGAAATTTTGTTAGAAATGTTGGAGAAAGCAACACATGACACAGTGGAAACTAGAAAACCTTTGAGTAACAGCTGCTAAGGGGAAAAACAGTAATTAAAAGTTTAAAATGTACTGTACTCCAAAATCTCTACTTACCTTAGAACCTCAAATTGAGGATTGTTTGACATCATAATCTTTTATACATGTGTGTTGTCATGTGTAAATTGTGGGACTGGACATAACTTTCCACCCACAACAATTTTCTGTTGTGTATTGATTTAATGTATGTTTACAGTATCTGTATATAAATGTCTGTGCTATTAAATTAACTTGGTTTGCTACTTAGGAGAATAAGTTGCCAGTATCTGTATTACTCATCCAAAATTTAGTTGCACATATGAATGTCTTGTCTTTTTAACAGAGCAAATCACATTGTTAGAATCATATGGTTTGCATCTTATAACATAAGTATTAGTACACTAATCACTTTTACGGGTTCGTTCTAACCATGTCACAATATCTTGAATGGTCTCGTGTTTGATCTTCGTCTACTTCCCTCCCTCTTGTTTTAAATGAAAGTAGAGCTTCAAGTTTACAGAGGGACCAAGTGTGTAAGTACTAATAATGAAACTTGTGCAATTAACCAGTTTTAATGAGACTTGTGCAATTCACCATTGTCAACAGAGAAATATATACAAACAAATTAAATTAAACAATAGCTAAATCAGTTACTATATTTTTCTACTACCATTTAATTGGTAGAAGTTGCATAGTTTCTTGAAAACTTCCATCAAATCGTTTAATTCTTCTAATTATGTCCTTCATACTTCTTGCCCCATAAATCATTTTCAGCACTGACACGAGCAAATGCTTGTTCTCATAGTCATCTAAGCCCTCTACTTCTTCTCCACACAAGTCTTTCCCGTTCACAATTACCATAGGAAACCTCACCTTGTCGTTGCCCACCAGCTCTTTTAGCTCTGTTAAATACTTTGGTTCTTTTAAACAGTTCCTTTCCTCATGTACAACATTTCCGGTCACCAGAAACATCTTTACTAATCTATTTGTTGCACTTAGGCCATTGTCAATATCAGTTGTGTAAAGAATTACCTTGTCCTTAGATCGCTTATGTCTGGTCGAGGATGATGGAGAGCTTCCTTTCATAATTGAACTTTTTGGCATTGGGAGGTGGCATTCTGGAAACTTAGCAGCCATTTTTTCTCGAAACAGTTTGACAACTTTTCGGATGAATGTGCTGTGCAGCCTGGAAGTGTTATATAAACAGAACACATTAATCTCTATGCTCTGGCTCATATTTGTACGTTTACTGAGTGTTTCTATAAGCTGACTAGTATAGGATTACTAAAATGATTATTAACAGAAAGCAAAATCAGTGTACACATAATTTATCTGAACCATATTGGATAAATCATTACCTGCATAAGAGTGCGTTTAGAAAAGCATAGATGTATGGGAGCATGAAATACAAATTGATTCGGAAAAGAAGCAGGAAGAAAAATTACCCCACTACAGGCTCTCCAAGAACATTACCAACTTCTTCTAAAGCTTGTCTCCACTTCTCTACCTTGTCACCATGCCTCACCCTTTGCTTTTCAAGCGCACTGCCATAGTTTCCCAGCTGGTGTTTAATATCTCGGATTTCAACCTCATAAAGAATCGGTATGATGAAATACCTAGAGCTCTTCATTCGTTCAAGGATGAGCACAAGTTCATCAAGACACCATGTCGAAGAAGCATAGTTCGGGGAGAATATTATTATGGCACTCATAGAGTTTCTAATGCCCTCTTTAATTGTAAAATGTACTTCATCTCCAACCTGTATGTCAGTTTTGTCCATGAAAGCCAGAAATCCTTCATCTTTCAGAGCCTCGTATAAGAAGCATGTAAATTTTTCCCGTGTTTCGCCTTTAAAGCTCAAGAAGACATGATAAAATGCGTTTTCCTTAGACATGGAGATTTAGCAGGGACAGCACTAAACCTTATAGCGTCCGTATCAAATCAATTTATGATGACAAACTATATCGTATATGTTCGTGTATGCACTTTTGAATAAGGTTGCGGATTTTAATTACTTGATTACAAATGTTGGTGAGTGTGTTATGATTGCGAGCTCTATCGTCATTAACTAAATACTTATAAGCTGGATGTCTGTACAAAAGATGTGGCCTTGATCTTATGAATTTCTTCTTCTAGATGATGGCTGCCAGTCCCCTTTCCTCTTAATTTCTGACATAGTATCTAAAACATCTTTCACGCATATTTTTTTAGAATCTTCAACACATGACACATCTCCCTATATTTAATTTTATAATGACAAGGGCTCGTGCTTATAATTAACATATTTATCTGAACCATCTCTTTCCCTTTAATTTTCCACACAACTACACAAGTGCAGTGCTTTCCATGCACAATTACCATACGAAAACTAACAGCCATGGACTTCAGGACTTATAATTCTCCATTTCTTCCACGCAAAATCACATGACGCACACGCAGGAGACACGCTGGTCTGGCTCATGCAGATGCAGTCATGCGTGCTCTCAGCTAATTTATTTGTTTTTGATTTTGCTTTAAAATATCAGAGTACACATATTTAATCCAATTCCTTAAAATCGGAGTACATTCTTTAATCCAGTTTTTTAATTCTGTTAATTCTTGCTTACAATCCATGAAGTGCACCAATTTTTTATTATAGACATTTGTTTATATGTAATTATGGATGTGGTAAACTGGTAATTGTAAAAGCTGAGTTCCAAAATTATGGAGAAACAAATATTGGTGATCTGCACTGAAAACTGCTGTCGCGCCAAACAAAACAAAGAAGTCTAAACTCTTTCCAAACATAATTTCAATTTCAAGAACAGACACTTGAATCCTGATCCTGTTTGTCAGAGTCGCTGCAATTTTCATGCAGGTTTAGAAATCACAGGAACACATATCAAGTTCATCAGATTAATATCAATTTCAAAAGATTAGAATACAACTTCATGTGTAGGTAAATGAAGTTCTCCCTTCTTTACGGAATATAGGATACTAAAGGGTTGATGAATTTCGTAAGTTGCTTCTCTTTGGCATCTTTACCTCTCTTAAGAGTGATTGCATAGAGTCCACTAGTCAACCTTGGTAATAAGCATCATCAACGCCATCTCCTTCAGCATCTGTGTATCTTACCTTCTTATGCATAATCCATGAAACCCGATTGATTTACACGATGTTTGAGTTTATAAGTTGTTATATGGTTGAAAGAGATTAGCTGATGTTATTTTCTGTGAAATGAATAAAAGAAATGTTTATATTCACTGACACTGAGGACATATGAACCTATGAGACTAACTAACAACTACTTGGTGAAAAAACTAGCCTAACTAACTACTAAAAAACACAAGATAGAAAAAGAAGATTAATGATCTTGATTTGAAAGACAAGTAGACAACATGAACTTTCAAAGCATGCAGGCTAAGTAAGAGGGATCAAATTAAGTCAAGGAACATGTACAACAGAGTCTAATGGTCTGAACACAGGATGGAATCACATTGGTAATTATTTTTTCCCAAAGCGTAGTAGCTTTATACTGAATATCACTGTCTGTATGCCCATTGCCATCACCATATCCCTGTCCGAAGATCTTCATCCAATAATTTAAGCTTAAAATGTATGTAAGCAAATTAGTTTTAGAAATTTCGCAGCATACAGGAAAAGTTTAATATGAATCCCTTCTTTCTTTATGCTTCTTTGATGAACTCTTACAGGAAAAGTAGGGATATTGTGTCCAGCATATGATTCTCCAGTTATGTAGAACACATTCTTTGTGAGTTCTTCAGTTCTGTTGATAAATTCTTGTAGTCAAAATATAATCCTGGTTTTCTATGAAAAAGTAAGGAATTAATAACCAACCAATGTCTTTTTTATGTGGATGCAATTGTTTCTAAATAACTACAAGAACTTCGATAAATTTACATTTTACTCGGTCCTTGCAGCTTTATGGAACCTGAATAGCATGTATTTAATCTTTGCTAGTTTGGTCCAGATGTTGTGGTCTCTACCTCAACATGTTTCTCCAGGCTCTAGGTTCCTGATTCCTCAAACCTGCTACTGTAATGAAATTTCATGTTTAGAATTCATCGTCATCAACTTGGGTTTTACACAGAGCTTTCTGTTTTCATTGAACATGTGCCATTTTGTTCGCACCAACCTCATAGAAAATTGCCCCCCTGCGTGCTCTTACAAAAGGTTGCTTTTAATCTTTTACTGAAAAAAATTATTATTTGGAGGTTCAAAATACCCCCAACAAATGCATCAATTTTTTGAAATCTGGTACAGTGAAGGTAATGAAGAACAAGTCAAGATTTTCAAGATCAAACTATTAATCGAATTACAATCGTTTTTCTGTAATCAACCATAGGCAATTACATTTGAGATGATAGCCTTTCAGAAAATAAACACATGTTCAATCTACCCTTACAAATATCTACTATACATTGAATTTGACGTTGTGTCTTGAAAACTTCCACCAGCTAATGAAGCCGTCCTTCTAAACATGTCTTGAAGGGATTCCACTGATTTTGCCGAAACGTAAAGCGTATTCAGTACTCTCATAAGCTTGTACTTGTTCTCAAAGTCATCTAGACCCTCTACCTCTTCTTCACCACACAAATCCTTGCCATTCACAATCACCATAGGGAACCTTACCTTGTCATTACCCACCAGCTCTTCTAGCTCTCTCAAATACTTCGGCTCTTTTGAACAGTTCCTCTCCTCAAATACTACATTTCCGCTCATCAAAACCTTCTTTACCAACCCATTTGCGCCTAGGCCATTGTTAACACTAACTGTGTAAAGAATCACCTTGTCGTTAGATGGCTCAGGTCTCGACATGGACGATGAAGAACCGCTTTGTAAAGCAGAACTTTTGGGTGTAGGAAGGCGGCATTCTGGGAACTTGGCAGCCAATTTCTCCCGAAACAATTTTACAGTGTTTTGGATGAAGGTGCTTTGCAGCCTGAATGTGATAAATGAAACATAGCATCATCCAAACTCTGGGACATCTTTACGCTTTAACTCGAGAATATTACAGATATATGCTGTCTAGTTTCTACACTAATTGAACAGAAAACTAATATTGTGTATGTATTATGTATTAAAACCAATAAACAAATATATATAGACATATCAAGTCCATTAATCAGTAAAATATCAGAGAAAATGCAGTATAATGAATATAACACAAAAACTCGATCATGCCCCCAACAAAAGACCCATAGCTAGGCTATACAGCTGCCATGGCCCTGTAACCCAACTCCGGGATCTCATTAGTATTACGGAACAACAAACTAGACAAATTGACTATACTTGTGTAAAATGCCATAAAACAAGAACAATGTTAGCTAGATCAAAAAATCATTGAGAAGAAAAGGGAAAAAAGAAAATTACCCTTCTACATGCTCTCCAAGAATATTGCCAACTTCTACAAGAGCTTCCCTCCACTTCTCCACCTTGTCATTGTGCCTCTTCCTATGCTTTTCAAGCGCGAGGCCATAATTCCCAAGCTGGTGTTTGATATCCCGAATTTCAACCTCATAAAAAATTGGTATAATAAAATACCTTGAGTTCTTCTTGCGCTCAAGGATGAGAACAAGTTCATCGAGACACCACGTAGAATAAGCATAATTTTGAGAGAATATAATTATGGCGCTCATAGAGTTTCTGATCCCCTCTTTGATTGTTAAATCTACTTCATCTCCAACACGTATGTCACTTTTGTCCATGAAAGCTACAAACCCTTCGGCTTTAAGTGCCTCATACAAGAAGCACGTAAACTTGTTGCGAGTTTCACCTCTGAAGCTCAAGAAGACATGACAAAACGAGGGGTCTTTAGCCATGGTGAGTTAGGGTCTTTTGAGTAAGATTATCGAGGATTCGAGATCTACTTAAGATTATGGAGGATTCGAGATCTACAACTAATCAAAACATGGTCAGTCAACTATTCTGTCGACATTACCAGAAGATGTATTTCTAATATAAATTGCCAGTTTGATAGAAATTCTAATGAGCTGGTGGAACTTACTTTACACTATATGTACAGAATAATAAGTTGGACAGCTTCCAAGAAGTTAACGTCTGAAGTCAACCATTAAGTTTTTAGATTTTGTCGCTTAGGCTGGGCAGAAAGTCACGAGCCTTTGGTATTTTCTTTTCCTAATCAAAACAAAGTTACAACTAAGTCAAATATTGCACACAGTTAGGGTGTTTGGTTAGGCGTTTTGTGCAGAGGCCAAGAATTGAGATTAGATGCATGCAGCATGCATCCATGTTGGCCAATTTATTCAGTCCCCTAGTTGTAACGCGTTTCACAAAATTGGAATATTTTTTTCCTATGGAATAATGGTGAGCATTGACTGATGCAGGAGCCAACAATGGAACTGGGGTTTAGGCCTCTCCGGACGTATCGGATCAACCAACCAAAATTCATATTTGAAATTGTTAAGTTTTTTCGGATTCGATTCGATTCGGATCGGATTGGATCAGGAATCGGATTCGGATCGGAAATCTGATTCATTTAATAAATTTAATTTTTTTTTATCTAAAAAATAGTTTTTTTTAAAAAAAAAATGACGAAGTAAAAATTAAAATTATGAAATATACATTGACAAATTCAAATTTATATTCCAAAATAATATTATTTATATCAAGTATTATATATTATAATATTATATATATTACTTAGATATAAAATATATAATAAATATATTATACTCGGATCGGATCGTTATCGAATCGAATCGTTAACGGATCGGATTATTTTTTGAAAAATTCAAATCCGCTAATTTTACTACGGATCGAATTGGGTAGATTATCTGATCGATTGAAAGACATATTGGACGACAGTCTCTTTTCTAAATGAGTAAATTTCTCCTAGAGAACTACGGTAAAATATATCAATAAAATGTTCATGAATTTACAGTACTAGCTTAAAATCCGTGCGATACATGAATTTTTTTTTAATATTATATGACTTTTTTTTATTAATTTGAATTAATTTTTTTAAAATATGAATTTTGGAGGCTTAAATTTTTAAATGAGATGACATATAAACGTTATCCGTGATAATTCCAGGAAATGAGAAATTTTTGTTAAAAAATATTGAAAAGATGATAAATTTTAGTTGAAAAAGGTAATCGGTTAATTATAAGTAATTATAAAATTATTATTTAATTTTAAAAAAATAGAATGTCCGTGATTTAATTGAAAAAAGAGAGATCTTTGTTAGAAAAAATTAAAAGGAAACATATTTTAGGTGAAAAAGGTAATTGATTAGTTTATAGTAATTACAATTTAATTATGTTATTTTACTAAATAAAATTGCTCGTAATGTTTTTAGAAAATGAGAAATTAATGTTGCTTGTGATATTTTTAGAAATATAGGGATTTTAGTTAGAAAATATAGAAACGATGATACGTTTCAACTGAAAATGTTAACTGATTAATTATTAATATTATGATATTGTTATTTTATTTTATTAAATAGAACCACCCGTGATCTAATTGAAAAAGAGAGATTTTAGTTAGAGAAAATAAAAAAGGTAATGTGAAAATTAAAAAGGTGACATGTTTTAGGTGAAAAGGTAATTGATTAGTTTATATTAATTATAATTAATTTATGTTATTTCACTAAATTAAATTGATCGTAGTGTCTTTAGAAAGTGAGAAATTAATGTTGTCCGTAATATTTCTAGAAAAAAGGAATTTTAATTATGAAATATGGAAAAGATGATACGTTTTAACTGAAAAAAGTAATCGGTAATTATTAGTAATAGAATAGTACTATTTTATTCTATTAAATAGAACCACTCGTGATATAATTGTAAAAAGAGATATTTTAGTTACAGAAAAGAGAAAAGGTAACGTGTTTTGGTTGAAAAGGGTAAGTGATTAGTTAATAATAATTATAATTATAATATAATTATGTTATTTTATTAACAAAAATTGCTTGTAGTGTTTTTAAGAAAAGAGAAATTTTAGTTAGATATAAAATATAAAAGATATTGTGTTTTACCTGAAAAAGGAAATTGGTTAGTTAGTAAGAGGGATTTTATATGAAATTAAGTAAGTGTAAATAAGTAAAATCAATAGGTACCGTAACAACCAAACTTTTAATGTTTCGGCTTTTATATAATATAGTATAGATTATCCCTATTACTAAATAATAATAATAATAATAATAATAATAATAATAATAATAATACCACAATTTTATAAATTTTTGTAAAAATAGAATAAATTATTATTAATTTGAGAAATTATTTCAATGCCCATGCGATGAGCTTTTTACGCTTTATTTGTAAATTCTCATTCACTACAAGAAAATCCATTTCTTCCAACAGAAATTTCCGTTGGCAAGTTACTGAAATCCGTTGGTAAAATGGTTTCCTAACGGAATGCTAACAGAATACGGTCGTTGAAACAAACGTCGTTGGGAAGTCTCTAACAACGGATTTATTTTCGTTACTAAACTTAACAACGGATTTATTTTCGTTACTAAACTTAACAACGGAATACTAACAGACTGGTAACGGAATTCCTGTTTTTAAAAACAACCATAACCCAACCCCGACTTCGTAACGGATATTCTGTTGGTATTATTAGCAACCAAATGCCAACGAAATTTTCATTGTTATAAGAATAATCTGTTGGTAGTTTAACAACCATTTGCCAATGACATTTCCGTTGTTAAATTTAGAAACACTCCCAACGGATAAAATAAAATAAAATGATACTAGCAAACAAAAGATAAAAAACGTCTTTTTTATATAATACCAACATCTGAGTATATAATAATATAAATTCAAAATGGGGTTAAGAGTTACAAAGTCACTCTTACACTATATTACAAACCAAACTAGTCAATACAAAGCACAGGAGTCATCTCCTTTCTTCATCCACCACTTTACCAATATATCTAAAATCCACCACTTCATGAAAATACTATCTAAGTACCAAAATATAATCCAAGTACCAACGACATACTACTAATATCATCAAAACCTACAACAAAATAAAGTTCCAACTATCCACACTACTACAGATTTTAAAAAAGAAATAGCTAAGAGGTAGTCCCTGCAGTGAATGTAGTAGCATTTTCATCATCATTGCTTGAATTTTGTTAGGCATTAAATAGAACATAACCTCTTGTTTTTGGTCAATGACTCTTGTTAGAGCAATGCACTGTGTAGCCAGATTCTTCCATTTTCAGGGACCTCACAAACCAAAACAATGTAGGTTAGGGAATTTGCAGTATCGGAAAGAAATTTAAACAGCCATAGCAATGTTTTGAAAAAAATTAACAGAAGATACCTTAGCTATTAACAGAGCATATGTAAACAAATGGCGGTAGTAATTACTATAAGAACTATACATGCTATAAGAGTTTGCATTTCGTAGTGAGCAGAAAAGTTGACAACAACCCAGTGCCCTATTGTCGTGGGATCCACCAGTTTCTAGTCATCAGAGGTCATTCAAATCATTGAGAGACAGGCAATAACAATAAAAACTATAACTTCACTACAAATACACCTTGTTGTTGAAATTCCAGCATCCATTGCGGGGGAAGAAGTCTTCTCCATTTCCAACTTTCAACTGTGAATAAAAGAAACAATAGTTGTGTATTATCTGGCATATATATACCACACAGTTGAAATATGAACCCGCTTTTACCTATACCAAACATTACACTATAATGGAGAGGAGGAAAAGATCTTGGATTGAGAATTATGATCATAATAGAAATATATTGAGTAGGAATGGTCATTGCAAAACCTGAAAACGATGATCAGATTCTTCAATGTTAGGGTAATAGAGCTAATTAATGAGGGATATATGTTGATAGCAGATAAAGAAATATAGTTGTTGTACGTACATGTCTCATTAACATGTCTGAGGATGATTTTCTGCCAGCCTCATTAACAAAACAATCCCTTCTCCTCTACTCCCGACCTTTTTTGTGAGGTCCAGGGTGGATTTGACTACATGAAATGTAAAAAAAAACAGCTAATAGCAACATCAATATTCAGCAATAAATTTTCAAACTGATATTCAGTAGCTATAATTCTCATTTTAGATTGGTTGTTAATAAGAGACAACATGAATTCCAAAGGAATAATCAATACTTACTACATAAGTATGTCCTTCCAAGTACCACAAAGTAATTTAATTTAATTAATTTTTGGAAGCAATAAAATTACGACATCAATATCCAGCAATAAATTTACATGGGTATATTAAACACCAATTTATTGACATAATTATGTTCTTTCTGTTAGTCACAGAGGCATGCCTGTATACATCTAATAACAAGCCTAATTGTCTGTAATGCTTTGCATTACCTACATGACCTCTTAACTGAGGGAACCTCTAGTTGTAGAGTTTCTACTGGTTGTAGTACTTATAACAGGCATCAAATTCTACCTGTGTAACTGTAATTAAAATCAGAGAATAATGCTTGAAAGAAGTTCCAATGATCATGCCTCAAGCTTGAAGACCAAGACTGTCAAAATAAACAAAGTTGGAATTTGGAGAATGAAGATTTGCCTAAGTACCAATTCGAGAAGTATGTTTGTTATATTCGAGAAGTCTAGCATTCGAGAAGTCAGGAATTCGATATCTCAAAAGACACTGTTCGATATCTCTAGAGGTCAACTAGTCAAAGCCTCATTCGAGAACTCAAGGATTCGACATGTCTACTATTCGAGAACTCAAGAAGTCAACAAGTCAAAGCATCATTCGAGTTCTCTAAGAGTCAACAAGTCAAAGCTACATTCGATATCTCAAGGACTAAAGAAGCTATTCGATATCTCAGGGATTCGATAAGTAAAATGTTTTATTCGATATCTCAAGGATTCCTAGAGAAAAGACTTATTCGAGAAGTGATTTGATATGTCAGCTCAATAGTATTCGAGAACTCAGAGTTATCGATTAAGCCAATTCTAGTTCTCGAATCACCAACAGAGTTACTTCTCGAATACAATCTTGGAGACAAAATACTGAAGAATTGTACAAGTCAGAAACCTGCAATAAGCCAAGACGCTTTATGGACCACATACTGTAAAGCACGTTGGAAAGCCTACAAAGAAGCTTGGAGAGATAGTACCAGAGACAAAGAGCTAAAGAAGTGGATCTGAACAGAGTTCTAAGAAGTCAAATCTGTAGCAATTAAAACCTCATTTTTGTATAATTTTACAAGATGACGGACCAGCTAGTTAAAACAAGGATTCATAAAAATTAAATTCTAATGCTATGTTAAAAGTAAATAACTTATCAAAATTATTCTGGTATCAAAAATAGATTCGAATACGATCTTATACTTTTTTTTAATATTTTGGCTTATAGCCTTTTACAAAGGATATCTGTTCATTGACAAATCTCGCGGTAAGCGAGTATCGAACCCAGAATATCTGGGTCGACTAGAGGTAAGCTCAATCAACTGAACTACCTCAACTTGCTTCCAATATGATCTTATACTTATTAACAAACAAGCCATTTTTTTTATTCGGGGCCAGTAGCTCCAATGAATTTGAAACAACTCATGGTTACAACATCTAGAGTTAGGCTCAATTTCCTAAAATTGTGATACTAAACCAATCACCTGAAGTTGATGTTCCCATCTAATTATGTCATTAATTATACTAAAACAAGGCCAAGCACAATGACACATAATAGTATATAATTGCAAATCCAAAAAATTGCTTCATCAGTGGCTAGTATTAAGCAATCACATAACCAAAAGACCCACAAGAACATAATTTTATACCAAATATTAAACATTTATTATTAATATGTGCAAATGAAGAGATCATAATTAATAAGAAACTAGTCACTAGTCAAAGCCTCATTCGAGAACTCAGAGATTCGACATGTAGCATCCCAAAATTCGGGGTACAGATATGGGGCCACTAGCCACTAACAATGTTATACAATCCTGGATATAAACAACATATAATAATAAAATCCCTTAACCAAGATCATATACAGGTTATGGTATGAAACATTTGTCAAATTACTATTACAATCCATCCTCAGAATAAAATGTTATACAATTCTATGAATAAATAAAATCACTGTCCAACTGCATATCCAATCTTGACGAATTCCCAACCACTAACCAATGAGAATCCGCAACCTAATCGTCTCCTCTCGCTGCTGGAAAGCAACACCACAGACCATTACTAGATCCACTAATCCTCTCCACTAACTGAAGAAAACAAACAAACAAAAGTGAGCCAACAATGCTCAGCAAGTGCAATAGTGATAACAATTTCAATAATGATAACAAATCTAATAAACAAAGAGGTTTCATTTCATTCTATGAAGGAATCAGTTATATCAACTTTTAGATTGCCACAAAGGCCAACAATTCACCATTAATAAGGTGCATCAGAAACTAGAATTGATAAGAATTCCGATATCAAACTATTATCCAAACAGACTTCCAAGAAATCAAGAACTGAACATCTCAATCTTAGAGTATAGATTAGAATTGGAATTTTATTTATTTTTAAAATAAATCATCAAGGTTAGACTGCTGATCAATCAGCACTAATCCCGGACAAACGCACACAGCAATGTCCTATAATGGATCCATGACACACATTGGCCTTAACTTTCGACCATAATATGGTCTCACCCCGAAGGGTTTTACTCCCCAAGTGCCACTTTAAAAAAAAAACATTTCCAATTCTATATCAACCACAATAGGTGTCGGGATAATCGACAACCTTTGCCAACCAATAACTGGAAACTCACGTTCCTGAATAATGACTTATGATTAATAGTCAATGAGGATACAACAATATCTGCTAGTATCAATGAGTTCGATACGATACAGGGGAATAATCAGATAATCACGATCTTTAACAACTACCGACAAGTTCGCTAATAAGTGGGGTGGAGAATATAAAGAACAACAGTTAAATAAATATCGACAAGATAAATATAAATAAATGGGGACATAACATCATTAAATTGATTGATGAGATAATCAACTAGAGCAACAATAGAAGATATAAATCGCGACAAGATTATCATCACTTGAAATTCTAAGTTAGAGCAGGGACATAATGGAGCACTACAAATTTATAAAATCTTTTAACGCACAATAAGGTTTGATTTCACATAAGCGAGTAAAACAGCTTAAACGATTATTTGTGAAAAGATAGTTTTAGGAAAATAAATTTTCAAATCATTTTGAAGAAAACATTTTAAGAAGAAAGGGGTTCTCTGGTGAAATTATGCTAAAACCAGAAATTTCAGTAACAGGTATTCGTAGAGGTTTAAAACATGGATTCTTCCTAATTAGAGAGCCTTTTAACATTTTTTAAAAGATAAAAGAAAAGTCTTTCACTAAGGAAGTTTTAACATCCCTTGGATGAAATAATTTGCAGAAAAAGGTATTGGTATGGTCCTTTGAAAAATTTGATGCTTGCTCTGGGTGGGGAGAATTAACTATATAGCGCAAATTGAAAAAGTGCATCACTTTCTAAACATGCTTGACCAATCTATATTATTCAACCAAGAAATTGAGTTGCATCACTTGAAAAATAAGTGACTAGCAATAGCACTTGCCTCGGTATACGAAGTTCTCGATCCTAACATTGATCCTCAACCAAATTTCACGTCAGCCTTTACTTTCTAGCCTTTTATTTGGCTTTACTTCCATTTCTACTTCGTAACTCACCACTTCCACGTCAATTCACCCGTAGGCTTTAATACTTGTCCTCATGTTCGTCTTTCCATTTTCCCACGCACTGTTCTTGGCTATGTCTCCTATTCAAACCTTTACAAGGTCAGATACTATTTCAGTATTAACTTAAGCAAAACCTTATTGTTTGCTCTATTCTACCCATTCGCGTCCTATATTGCTTATACACATATCATATATAAACATGTATAATTATATTCACAAAATAGCATTAGTATAACCAACTAGGTCAAATATACACTTCACATAAACACTTAACACAGATGGTCACTTAATACTTAGATACCATCTAGGCAACCACTTCACAGCAAATTCACAACATACTTTCAAATCATCGAAATCAAATAAATTAAATAGATTTTAAATAGATTTGCAGGGGAATTTTAGAAAATTTCGGCATGAAGTATTCGTAAATAGGTCTATTCCCCTGTTTTTCAATTCAACCATTTACCAACCAAATGATATAAAAATAGAGCCACCTCAATTTGTAGCAACATAAAAGTAAACATATAAGAAAAGTACCCGCCCTGAGATGCGGCACATAGCACATAAGGAATTCTGCCTCGACATGCAGTAAACACATAATAATTTATATTAGCATTAACTACTACTTACGCTACATCAATAATCGTATCACTCACGCATTTTAATGATACACGTGACAATCAATTATTGATATTCATAAGCCCTAGGGAACAACCCCTAGCATTAACTATTACTTACGCTATATCAATGATCATATCACTTACTTATATTAATTATACTCGTGATAGTTAATCATTGATATTCGTAAGCCCGAGGAACTAGTTGAAGAGAATTACACAAGTCCTTAAATATTGACATTTAAGACTTGTGATCTCATTGCAACTTCTCGCAGATAAACACATAATAAAATGAATCTAACAATTAATCTTTGATAAATAATATTTTAAAACCATACGATCAGGAATTAAATTCTTATTTTAAGAAAACTTTGTGAATTAGCCTTTTTGTAAGTTGGACTATCCCTGGATCACAGCCCCTAAACTTTCAATCAAAACTAAATCAAGACATACCACACAGCCTCTAGGGCCAGTGATACTTTCAGAATTCACCACATTAACATCTACCAAATATAAGGTTTAATTAATTATAAGATACTAAGTCAAAACCATTTTGTCCATACGTTTAACTCATCACCACGTAATTGACAAGTATAGCATTTAACAGATAATATGACTCGACCTATAACATTTAACCCATATAAACCATTTACATTAAATAAGGTCATATAAACTCTAACATTATATGACATATAATAGTTAGTAACTGACAGTCATTTAACCACATATAGACCAGCACCAAGTAATTGACAATTATGACCTCCAACAAATACTACGACTCCAATTATAGCACATAGCACGTAAACATTACCAGAACCATTTTCTTCAACAACTAAAACCAAATGAACTCCAATTGTTATGCCACAATAATAACTAACAATAACAATCACTAACTCGAACATATAATAATAAAACCCCTTAACCAAGATCATATACAGGTTATCGTATGAAACATTTGTCAAATTACTATTACAATCCATCCTCAGAATAAAATGTTATACAATTCTATGAATAAATAAAATTACTGTCTAACTGCATATCCAATCTTGACGAATTCCCAACCACTAACCAATGAGAATCCGCAACCTAATCGTCTCCTCCCGCTGCTGGAAAGCAACACCATTGACCATTACTAGATCCACTAATCCTCTCCACTAACTGAAGAAAACAAACAAATAAGAGTGAGCCAACAATGCTCAACAAGTGCAATAGTGATAACAATTTCAATAATGATAACAAATCTAATAAACAAAGAGGTTTCATTTCATTCTATGAAGGAATCAGTTATATCAACTTTTAGATTGCCACAAAGGCCAACAATTCACCATTAATAAGGTGCATCAGAAACTAGAATTGATAAGAATTCCGATATCAAAATTATTATCCAAACAGACTTCCAAGAAATCAAGAACTGAACATCTCAATCTTAGAGTATAGATTAGAATTGGAATTTTATTTATTTTTAAAATAAATCATCAAGGTTAGACTGCTGATCAATCAGCACTAATCCCGGACAAACGCACACAGCAATGTCCTATAATGGATCCATGACACACATTGGCCTTAACTTTCGACCATAATATGGTCTCACCCCGAAGGGTTTTACTCCCCAAGTGCCACTTTAAAAAAAAAAACATTTCCAATTCTATATCAACCACAATAGGTGTCGGGATAATCGACAACCTTTGCCAACCAATAACTGGAAACTCACGTTCCTGAATAATGACTTATGATTAATAGTCAATGAGGATACAACAATATCTGCTAGTATCAATGAGTTCGATACGATACAGGGGAATAATCAGATAATCACGATCTTTAACAACTACCGACAAGTTCGCTAATAAGTGGGGTGGAGAATATAAAGAACAACAGTTAAATAAATATCGACAAGATAAATATAAATAAATGGGGACATAACATCATTAAATTGATTGATGAGATAATCAACTAGAGCAACAATAGAAGATATAAATCGCGACAAGATTATCATCACTTGAAATTCTAAGTTAGAGCAGGGACATAATGGAGCACTACAAATTTATAAAATCTTTTAACGCACAATAAGGTTTGATTTCACATAAGCGAGTAAAACAGCTTAAACGATTATTTGTGAAAAGATAGTTTTAGGAAAATAAATTTTCAAATCATTTTGAAGAAAACATTTTAAGAAGAAAGGGGTTCTCTGGTGAAATTATGCTAAAACCAGAAATTTCAGTAACAGGTATTCGTAGAGGTTTAAAACATGGATTCTTCCTAATTAGAGAGCCTTTTAACATTTTTTAAAAGATAAAAGAAAAGTCTTCCACTAAGGAAGTTTTAACATCCCTTGGATGAAATAATTTGCAGAAAAAGGATATTGGTATGGTCCTTTGAAAAATTTGATGCTTGCTCTGGGTGGGGAGAATTAACTATATAGCGCAAATTGAAAAAGTGCATCACTTTCTAAACATGCTTGACCAATCTATATTATTCAACCAAGAAATTGAGTTGCATCACTTGAAAAATAATTGACTAGCAATAGCACTTGCCTCGGTATACGAAGTTCTCGATCCTAGCATTGATCCTCAACCCAATTTCACGTCAGCCTTTACTTTCTAGCCTTTTATTTGGCTTTACTTCCATTTCTACTTCGTAACTCACCACTTCCACGTCAATTCACCCGTTGGCTTTAATACTTGTCCTCATGTTCGTCTTTCCATTTTCCCACGCACTGTTCTTGGCTATGTCTCCTATTAAAACCTTTACAAGGTCAGATACTATTTCAGTATTAACTTAAGCAAAACCTTATTGTTTGCTCTATTCTACCCATACGCGTCCTATAACGCTTATACACATATCATATATAAACATGTATAATTATATTCACAAAATAGCATTAGTATAACCAACTAGGTCAAATATACACTTCACATAAACACTTAACACAGATGGTCACTTAATACTTAGATACCATCTAGGCAACCACTTCACAGCAAATTCACAACATACTTTCAAATCATCGAAATCAAATAAATTAAATAGATTTTAAATAGATTTGCAGGGGAATTTTAGAAAATTTCGGCATGAAGTATTCGTAAATAGGACTATTCCCCTGTTTTTCAATTCAACCATTTACCAACCAAATGATATAAAAATAGAGCCACCTCAATTTGTAGCAACATAAAAGTAAACATATAAGAAAAGTACCCGCCCTGAGATGCGGCACATAGCACATAAGGAATTCTGCCTCGACATGCAGTAAACACATAATAATTTATATTAGCATTAACTACTACTTACGCTACATCAATAATCGTATCACTCACGCATTTTAATGATACACGTGACAATCAATTATTGAT
Organism: Saposhnikovia divaricata; assembly: GCA_036435485.1. NCBI lineage: Eukaryota > Viridiplantae > Streptophyta > Magnoliopsida > Apiales > Apiaceae > Saposhnikovia > Saposhnikovia divaricata. The sequence goes on along the minus strand of CM071595.1, from coordinate 56,542,994 downwards.
ATTCATAAGCCCTAGGGAACAACCCCTAGCATTAACTATTACTTACGCTATATCAATGATCATATCACTCAAGTATATTAATTATACTCGTGATAGTTAATCATTGATATTCGTAAGCCCGAGGAACTAGTTGAAGAGAATTACACAAGTCCTTAAATATTGACACTTAAGACTTGTGATCTCATTGCAACTTCTCGCAGATAAACACATAATAAAATGAATCTAACAATTAATCTTTGATAAATAATATTTTAAAACCATACGATCAGGAATTAAATTCTTATTTTAAGAAAACTTTGTGAATTAGCCTTTTTGTAAGTTGGACTATCCCTGGATCACAGCCCCTAAACTTTCAATTAAAACTAAATCAAGACATACCACACAGCCTCTAGGGCCAGTGATACTTTCAGAATTCACCACATTAACATCTACCAAATATAAGGTTTAATTAATTATAAGATACTAAGTCAAAACCATTTTGTCCATACGTTTAACTCATCACCACGTAATTGACAAGTATAGCATTTAACAGATAATATGACTCGACCTATAACATTTAACCCATATAAACCATTTACATTAAATAAGGTCATATAAACTCTAACATTATATGACATATAATAGTTAGTAACTGACAGTCATTTAACCACATATAGACCAGCACCAAGTAATTGACAATTATGACCTCCAACAAATACTACGACTCCAATTATAGCACATAGCACATAAACATTACCAGAACCATTTTCTTCAACAACTAAAACCAAATGAACTCCAATTGTTATGCCATAATAATAACTAACAATAACAATCACTAACTCGAACATATAATAATAAAACCCCTTAACCAAGATCATATACAGGTTATGGTATGAAACATTTGTCAAATTACTATTACAATCCATCCTCAGAATAAAATGTTATACAATTCTATGAATAAATAAAATTACTGTCTAACTGCATATCCAATCTTGACGAATTCCCAACCACTAACCAATGAGAATCCGCAACCTAATCGTCTCCTCTCGCTGCTGGAAAGCAACACCATTGACCATTACTAGATCCACTAATCCTCTCCACTAACTGAAGAAAACAAACAAATAAGAGTGAGCCAACAATGCTCAACAAGTGCAATAGTGATAACAATTTCAATAATGATAACAAATCTAATAAACAAAGAGGTTTCATTTCGTTCTATGAAGGAATCAGTTATATCAACTTTTAGATTGCCACAAAGGCCAACAATTCACCATTAATAAGGTGCATCAGAAACTAGAATTGATAAGAATTCCGATATCAAAATTATTATCCAAACAGACTTCCAAGAAATCAAGAACTGAACATCTCAATCTTAGAGTATAGATTAGAATTGGAATTTTATTTATTTTTAAAATAAATCATCAAGGTTAGACTGCTGATCAATCAGCACTAATCCCGGACAAACGCACACAGCAATGTCCTATAATGGATCCATGACACACATTGGCCTTAACTTTCGACCATAATATGGTCTCACCCCGAAGGGTTTTACTCCCCAAGTGCCACTTTAAAAAAAAAACATTTCCAATTCTATATCAACCACAATAGGTGTCGGGATAATCGACAACCTTTGCCAACCAATAACTGGAAACTCACGTTCCTGAATAATGACTTATGATTAATAGTCAATGAGGATACAAAAATATCTGCTAGTATCAATGAGTTCGATACGATACAGGGGAATAATCAGATAATCACGATCTTTAACAACTACCGACAAGTTCGCTAATAAGTGGGGTGGAGAATATAAAGAACAACAGTTAAATAAATATCGACAAGATAAATATAAATAAATGGGGACATAACATCATTAAATTGATTGATGAGATAATCAACTAGAGCAACAATAGAAGATATAAATCGCGACAAGATTATAATCACTTGAAATTCTAAGTTAGAGCAGGGACATAATGGAGCACTACAAATTTATAAAATCTTTTAACGCACAATAAGGTTTGATTTCACATAAGCGAGTAAAACAGCTTAAACGATTATTTGTGAAAAGATAGTTTTAGGAAAATAAATTTTCAAATCATTTTGAAGAAAACATTTTAAGAAGAAAGGGGTTCTCTGGTGAAATTATGCTAAAACCAGAAATTTCAGTAACAGGTATTCGTAGAGGTTTAAAACATGGATTCTTCCTAATTAGAGAGCCTTTTAACATTTTTTAAAAGATAAAAGAAAAGTCTTCCACTAAGGAAGTTTTAACATCCCTTGGATGAAATAATTTGCAGAAAAAGGATATTGGTATGGTCCTTTGAAAAATTTGATGCTTGCTCTGGGTGGGGAGAATTAACTATATAGCGCAAATTGAAAAAGTGCATCACTTTCTAAACATGCTTGACCAATCTATATTATTCAACCAAGAAATTGAGTTGCATCACTTGAAAAATAATTGACTAGCAATAGCACTTGCCTCGGTATACGAAGTTCTCGATCCTAGCATTGATCCTCAACCCAATTTCACGTCAGCCTTTACTTTCTAGCCTTTTATTTGGCTTTACTTCCATTTCTACTTCGTAACTCACCACTTCCACGTCAATTCACCCGTTGGCTTTAATACTTGTCCTCATGTTCGTCTTTCCATTTTCCCACGCACTGTTCTTGGCTATGTCTCCTATTCAAACCTTTACAAGGTCAGATACTATTTCAGTATTAACTTAAGCAAAACCTTATTGTTTGCTCTATTCTACCCATACGCGTCCTATAACGCTTATACACATATCATATATAAACATGTATAATTATATTCACAAAATAGCATTAGTATAACCAACTAGGTCAAATATACACTTCACATAAACACTTAACACAGATGGTCACTTAATACTTAGATACCATCTAGGCAACCACTTCACAGCAAATTCACAACATACTTTCAAATCATCGAAATCAAATAAATTAAATAGATTTTAAATAGATTTGCAGGGGAATTTTAGAAAATTTCGGCATGAAGTATTCGTAAATAGGACTATTCCCCTGTTTTTCAATTCAACCATTTACCAACCAAATGATATAAAAATAGAGCCACCTCAATTTGTAGCAACATAAAAGTAAACATATAAGAAAAGTACCCGCCCTGAGATGCGGCACATAGCACATAAGGAATTCTGCCTCGACATGCAGTAAACACATAATAATTTATATTAGCATTAACTACTACTTACGCTACATCAATAATCGTATCACTCACGCATTTTAATGATACACGTGACAATCAATTATTGATATTCATAAGCCCTAGGGAACAACCCCTAGCATTAACTATTACTTACGCTATATCAATGATCATATCACTCAAGTATATTAATTATACTCGTGATAGTTAATCATTGATATTCGTAAGCCCGAGGAACTAGTTGAAGAGAATTACACAAGTCCTTAAATATTGACACTTAAGACTTGTGATCTCATTGCAACTTCTCGCAGATAAACACATAATAAAATGAATCTAACAATTAATCTTTGATAAATAATATTTTAAAACCATACGATCAGGAATTAAATTCTTATTTTAAGAAAACTTTGTGAATTAGCCTTTTTGTAAGTTGGACTATCCCTGGATCACAGCCCCTAAACTTTCAATCAAAACTAAATCAAGACATACCACACAGCCTCTAGGGCTAGTGATACTTTCAGAATTCACCACATTAACATCTACCAAATATAAGGTTTAATTAATTATAAGATACTAAGTCAAAACCATTTTGTCCATACGTTTAACTCATCACCACGTAATTGACAAGTATAGCATTTAACAGATAATATGACTCGACCTATAACATTTAACCCATATAAACCATTTACAATAAATAAGGTCATATAAACTCTAACATTATACGACATATAATAGTTAGTAACTGACAGTCATTTAACCACATATAGACCAACACCAAGTAATTGACAATTATGTCCTCCAACAAATACTACGACTCCACTTATAGCACATAGCACATAAACATTACCAGAACCATTTTCTTCAACAATTAAAACCAAATGAACTCCAATTGTTATGCCACAATAATAACTAACAATAACAATCACTAACTCGAACATATATCGGACTCACATCTTTTCTCAACAATTATAATTAACAACTATAAACTTTTCGAATTAAACCACGGAATTAAAACAATATTCATAATTTACAATTAATCCAACTATGAAAACTAACTCATAATCTTGCAATTTAACCCGTCAATCATATTTAACAATTAATCTATTTACGAAAATCAACATGTCTAACTTGCAATTTAAACTAATTAAATTACAACAATTAAATACTTAAATCGCAATCTACAACTAAAATGAAAATTAAATATTTACTTCGAAAAATAATTAAATAAATAATTAAAGATATACCTTCCGATTCCGATTTCTACCCAAAATCTCTCTCTCGTTAGTCTCTTCCCTCGTTGGTCTCTCTCCCTCTCTCCTTCTCTCTCTCTCTCTCTCTCTCTCTCTCTCTCTCTCTCTCTCTAATTAAATAAATAATTAAAGATATACCTTCCGATTTCGATTTCTACCCAAAATCTCTCTCTCGTTAGTCTCTTCCCTCGCTGGTCTCTCTCTCTCTCTCTCTCTCTCTCTCTCTCTCTCTCTCTCTCTCTCTCTCTCTCTCCTTCTCTCTCTCTCTCTCTCTCCCTCTCTCTCTCTCTCTTCCTCCTCGCTACACAGAAACCACCACCACACAGTAGCCACACAGCCTCTCCCCTTCTCTTTTTTCTTCCTTCCTCTTCTCCACCCTGTTGCGCCGCCCCTCGTCGCCGGCCAGACGAACTCGACTTCGCGCCTCCTACCAAGCACCCGCGAGGCTCACCCCTTCCAGCACACACACACGAAATTTACATACACATACGCATATATACACATACATATATATATATATATACACACACACTCTTCCTTAACAATTAAACCCCCAATTGAACTTCAATCCCTAATTTTTCTTCTCTCCCCCAATTCCCTTTTCTCCCTTTCTCTCTCCCCGTGTTTGTTTTTTTTTCTTTCTGCCGAGTCTTTTTCTCCTTAATTGGGCTTGGCCCAATTCCCTTTGATTAACACTACCAACAACTAACTCCGGCCCAATTAAAACCCTACTTATTCGCTTTTAAAACTAATAAACATCTTTTACAAATAGAAAATTGTGAAAATTAAACTTTCATTTTTAAAATAAAGATTATAAAATTACAAACACACACATATTTTTAAAATATTTTTAGGATAAAAAATGAATTAAATATGATTTTTACAAGTTTTGATCCATTAAATGTAATTAAAACTCTTAAAGTCATTTTAAAATACTAAAACACCCAAATTAATTCACCTGACTATTTTAAAAACTAAATAAATATATAAAGATAATAATACAAAAGATTTCATGATTTTTAATAACTCCAATAATTTTATAAAATTGATAGAGGATCAAAAATGCATGATTTAAATATAATTAAACCCTCTAAAATACAAATAAAAATACACCGACCTTCACAGCTTACCCAAATCATCATATAAACACATAAGCACAATTTCACATACATTTCACCTTTACCACAATATTCACATAATATAATTCATAATTCATAATTTATATTAAATAAATAATTTTAAATTCGAAATTTTCTAGGGCGTTATACGACATGTCTAATACTCTATTCGAGAATTCAAGAAGTCAACAAGTCAAAGCATCATTCGAGTTCTCTGAGAGTCAACAAGTCAAAGCTACATTCGATATCTCAAGGACTAAAGAAGCTATTCGATATCTCAGGGATTTGATAAGTAAAATGCTCTATTCGATATCTTAAGGATTCCTAGAGAAAAGACTTATTCGAGAAGTGATTCGATATGTCAGCTCAACAGTATTCGAGAACTCAGAGTTATCGATTAAGCCAATTCTAATTCTCGAATCACCAACAGAGTTACTTCTCGAATACAATTTTGGAGACAAAATACTGAAGAATTGTACAAGTCAGAAACCTGCAACAAGCCAAGACGCTTTATGGACCACATACTGTAAATCACGTTGGAAAGCCTACAAAGAAGCTTGGAGAGATAGTACAAGAGACAAAGAGCTAAAGAAGTGGATCTGAACAGAGTTCTAAGAAGTCAAATCTGTAGCAGTTTGGATGTTTACTCAAATAGGATAGACACATTAGAAAGCAAATTTATTTGCTACCTTATTTGTTGTAAGCAAGTTGTTCACGTGATATAAGTGAACAACCCTACTTCTTTAGCAAGTATCAAACAGAGTGATCTATAGTTTTTACAAGTAATATCTCTCTGAGAAAGAAGCTGAGAATACTAACAATTGTATTCACAGATTGTAGTAAATCTTTATCTAATACAATATCAGATTAAAGTGATATCGTGTTCTTGTGTTTATATTCCGCAATTACATAATCTGTTAAACACAAACACACACTCTGTTACACAACCAGATTCAAACCCTTAAAACAACCTTCACCTAAAACATTTATCAGAAGAAAAGTTTAAGAATCCATTCACCCCCCCTCTGTATTCTCTTGTGTGTTCAATACTCAACACTTTCTATTACAGTACTAAAAAAAATAGTTTGAGTTGGAAGATCTTGTGAGCAGGTAGATAGAAATTGGACTTGCAGACCAGAGAGGGGGACTTGGTGTGTGAGATGACTTCCATCATGCTCATAATACTTTTAAATTTATAAACATGTTCCTACAACTATGCTAATAGGAAAAGCAAACATAAACAAAGAGTAGTTAAGGTGCATCAAAATAAGCTGTTACTTGTGCAGTGTTCCCATAAGCCTTCCCAATTTCACTCGAGACAGTATCACTCAACTTAGTACAGAAACTGGCAACAAAACCAAGCTTACAAAGCTGAAAATCAAAAACGAAATTAATTGAAGAGTGAAGAAGAGCAATTAAGTAATGAAAATGCAGAAGAAGATAAGAGTGTTATTAAGTAATCAAAAACTGGCAACAAAACGAAATTTTTGCAAAATTAAGTTGGGCCCAGAACCGAAAGCCCCAACTGAAACCCTACGAGAAAATAAAAAACAAAAGCAATTAATTGAAGAGTGACGAAGAGCAATTAAGTAATGAAAATGCAGAAGAAAATAAGAGTGTTATTTACCAATTAATTGAAGAAGTGAAATCCCAATTATCACCTGCGAGAGATTTGACTGCGAGAGTGAGAGAGGAAATTCAGTGAGAGTGTTTGAAGAGGGGGGAAGTGGGTTAGTAATTTTCGTTAAAAGGGGGAAATAGGGCTTTTAATTTTCGTTGGGGGGAAAAGTGCCGCCTTTAATTTTGGTTGGGGAAAAAGTGGCGGATTTTTTTTGTATTAGTTATTTTTAAAAAAAAACTTTCTGTAATTTAAATTAATTAAATATCTTTCATTATTTAATATATTAGTTTATTTAATATGATTGAATAAAATGTGAAAATATGATTCATTGTATGATTCCGGTAACGGGGCGCGTGTCAGATTCACTATATGATTTTTTCAAAATGATTTCTTCGATGATTGAAACGTACGGATGTTAATAGATACTCATTCTAGTGTTGGGGAAAAATAATCAAAAAATAATTTGGTTTGGTAATTTAAAGGTCAACTAGAACTTTGACTGGAATCCCTAAGCACGGTTTCGTCACGGTTTAGGATTTCGATTTTTTAAAAAATATTTCTCGACGACTCAACCGTACGGAGGTCAAGATCCATCCTTTTGAATGTTATTGCCAAAATTTCAGAAAAAAATAAATTTATTTGGTTTGCTAATTTAACGGTCAACTAATACTTTGACTAGAACTCCTAGACAGGGTTTCGTCACGGTTTAGGGTTTCGATTTTTAAAAAAATATTTCTTGATAACTCAACCATACGGAGGTCAAGATCCATCCTTTTGAAAAATAAATTTATTTGGTTTTGTAATTTAACGGTCAATTAATACTTTGACTAGAACCCCTAAACATGACTTCGTTAGGGTTTAGTGTTTCGATTTTTTTAAAAGTATTTCTCGACGAACCAACCGTACGGAGGTCAAAATCCATCCTTTTTAATGTTATTGCCAAAATTTCAGAAAAAAATAAATTTATTTGGTTTGGTAATATAACGGTCAACTAGTATTTTGACTGGAACCCCTAAACAGGGTTTCGTCAGGGTTTAGTGTTTAGATTTTTTAAAAAATATTTCTCGATGACCCAACCCTACGGAGGTCAAGATCCCTTCTTTTTAATGTTATCACCAAAATTTCAGGAAAAAATAATTTTATTTGGTTTGGTAATTTAACGGTCAACTAGTACTTTGACTAGAACCCCTACACAGGGTTTCGTCAGGGTTTAGTGTTTCGATTTTTTTAAAATATTTCTCGACGACCCGTCCCTACGGAGGTCAAGATCCATCTTTTTTAATGTTATTGCCAAAATTTCAGAAAAAAATAATTTTATTTGGTTTGGTAATTTAACGGTCAACTAGTACTTTGACTAGAACCCCTAAACAGGGTTTCGTCAGGGTTTAGTGTTTCGATTTTTTTAAAAAAAAAAATTGATGACCCAACCCTGCGGAGGTCAAGATCCATCCTTTTTAATATTATTGCCAAAATTTCAGAAAAAAATAAATTTATTTGGTATGGTAATTTAACGGTCAACTACTAGTTTTTGACTAGAACCCCTAAACACCGTTTCGTCAGGATTTAGGGTTTCGATTTTTTAAAAAATATTTCTCGATGACCCAACCGTACAGAAGTAAAGATCCATCCTTTTTAATATTATTGCCAAAAATTCAAAAAAAATAAATTTATTTGATTTTTTCCCCATTTTTAACTATTTTGTAAAATAAATTAAAATTTAAATAAAAATAGAAAAAAGACCAAGTTTTGAACATAAATTCATACACACCAAAGTAGTCATACTCACTATTTGTGTCATGATTTTATCCAACTTTCACACTAATTTTTCACTTTTTTGATTTTTTTTCCATTTTTAACTACTTTGTAAAATAAATAAATTAAATTTTATGATTAATATTACCAATGGAATGGTAACGGATCTATCTACTCTTACAACGGAATAGTAACGGAATACACCTAACCATTCTAAAATTGTAACCAATTGCTAACGGAACAGAAATTGCAAATTCCGTTGCTATGGGGTTAGTATTCCGTTACTAAACTGTTATTATGTCATTAGTATTCCGTTGGCAAAATTATGTTGGTAAACCATTAGCATTTCCGTTGGCATTATTTTTTGGCCTCTATTTTACCAACGGAAATTTCCGTTGGTAAATATCCGTTAGTGATCCGTTAGGGACCTGTTGGCATATTTTTGGTTTTTCAAACTGTGTAATTAACAATAGATTAAATTCCGTTGGTAAATTTCATTGGTATAACTGGTAATTCTTGTAGTGATTGTTGTTTATTCTTACCGGTTAATTAGTTTGTCACTATGTGAGGTGATTACATTGTTCGTTGTAAAAATTATAAAACGATGTTTCATTGAGAGATGGTTTCAAGTGGTGATCAAAGTGTTGAATAAAACATTTCAGACTGAATTAAATGAAAAATTAAATTACACTCTTTGTATATAATACTACCAAGTTTGGTATCTTCCAGGAAGTTAACAAAACGTGTGAAGTCAACTACTCGTTGACATTACTGTATATAAGGGTACGCATGCAAATAAGATTTGTAACAATGACCGGCAATATATATATATATGGGTGCCCTTGCATAGTCACCGTTGGTTGAAAAAAGGCCTAGAACCACCATCTCGTACACTGCCGCAAGTGTTCATTGCGGCAGGAAAAAAGACACATGCCGCAATGAAGGGTTGCGGCAGAGTTTTAATTTAAAAAAACATTTAATTTATGTAGAGTCGATCCCAGGTCCTTCACCAGCGATTACAACAACTTTACCATTACAACAAACAAAATTCTTTGAAATTTTCTTCAAAACAAAACACTATTAAATATTATTTTACGTTATTATACTTTTATTTTTATTATTTATTAAAATTAATAAAAAATGGTAAATTAATACATTATAAAATAAAAAATGTTTATAAAATTTGAATTATTATATAAAATTTTAAATAAATTATTATAGTTTTATATTTAATAAAAGTAATAAATAATAATAAATTAATAAAAGCTGTTAATTTGAAATATAGAAACAAGTAAAAGAATGAAATTACGTTTTCACCCTCCAAACTGCTGCCGCAATGATACATAGCGGATGAACCAAAATCTGAAATTACTTTTTTACCCTTATTGCTGCCGCAATGAATCATTGCGGATATATTAAAATACGGAATTACTTTTTTTACCCTTAAATCTGCTGCCGCAATGATACAATGCGGATACGAGAAGTATACAACCACCCATTGCGGTTTCCGCGACATGAACTAACCCTAATTAAGCACAGAGCTCAGGCGATTTCAGGCGACTCCGAGCGATTTCAGGCGATTTACACACAGAGCTGCGAATGTCAGGCGATCTTCCTCCTCAAGGTATCTTCTAATTGACACTTACACACATACGCATGTAGTTATACATACACACACGCACTACTATATACATGGTTTGATTCATTTTTAACTGTGGGTGGTGTTTATTTACTTCATTTTAGTTGAAATCATGAATTAAATCGAATTATTAGGGTTCATAGTTCGAATTTTACCCATTTTTGGTTTGAATTAGTTTGAAATTAGGGCTTTTACCCTCAATTGAGTTGAAATTAGGGTTTCTCATCTTTAATTAGGTTGAATTAGCTCGAAATGCCCAGTTTAGAATTAGGTTTCGAATTATTATCTAAATTTTTATTAAAACTATGAATTAATTCGAATTATTAGGGTTTATAATTATGAAATTATAATTATAAATTTTTTTATGAGTTGTGGAAATTTTAATTCGAATTTTTGAATTATTAATTTGAATTTTTGAGTTTAAAATTCGAATTTATGAATTAATATGATTTATTAATTCGAATTTTGATTAATTAGTGTTATTAGTACTGCATTTTATTTGATAAATGATATTCATTGTTAATTTATTCTTGTTTTAAATATGTCTTCATGGAATGATAATTTTAGCCAATTTTGGTACATGTATGAAATGTGCCTTATTTCTTTGATTTTGCACATTGCAGATGCTATGGATATGCAGTGCGGGCCTCTCGATAGGTCCCTCTTGACCATGCAGGATGATCATATTAGCAGTCACATATGGCAGGGGGGTGAGCGGGAGAAGTTGGATGTCCGCCAGTTGACAGCCAACCTCGACGATTGGGTATTTGATGACACCCAGGTTAGTTTGATGTCAGACTGGGGTTTCCGAGCGTTTACTAACCCACGCTCAATTCCCCAGAACGACATCCGAATGATCACAGCATTGGTGGAGAGGTTTAGGCCAGAGACCAACACCTTTCATTTCCCATTTGGTGAGATTACCATCACTCTAGAAGATGTTTACATGATATTGGGTTTGCCTGTTCGTGGTCGTGCTGTTACTCATACAGAGCTTTCCACACCGAAGCCATATTGGCTAAGACACTGGCATGATTTGAGGTTGAATGAGAAGGAACGCAAAGATATGTATAAAAAAGGTTTGCATTTTAGTCCATAAATTCTAATTTCTTGCATTTTAATCCTTTATTTGTTTAATTTTTGCATGTTATACCTTAAATTTTCATTTCTTTGCAATTTAGGTGGGGTGAAGCTTCATAGGTTGAGGGAAATCTATAAAAAGAAACCGGAGAAGCCTTCTCCCGAGTTTATCGAGCATGATGACCTTGTGTACACCCGGGCTTATCTTTTTTACATCATTGGGGGTGTGCTTTTTCCTTCATCGAACAGAGACGTCGTGCATCCTAGGTACTTCTTAACTTCATTTCTCTCTCTAGTCCTTGCAATTTATGCTTAAATTTATCTTATTCTTGCATTTTATACCTTAAATTTCACATTTCTTGCATGTTCATCCTTAATTTCTCCAATTATTGAATTCTTACCTTAATTTGCATTTCCTGAATTTTTTACAGGTATTTACAGTTAATCCAGAATGTGCATGAGATTAAGGACTATGCCTGGGGAGCTGCGGTGTTGAGTTATTTGTTCAGGGGTTTGGCCAATGCTGCTCAGAAGGGTGCAAAAGCTATTAATGGATGCACCATGCTTTTGCAGCTTTGGTCTTACGAGAGGTTGTTGCCTGGGGCACCGAAGATAGCACCTCGTACGGATTTTGTTTGGCCGAGGGCATTGGCATGGGCTGAGCCGATAGCTGAGAGGAGGGTTAACCCCCACCACCATACAGGTCTTTATCGGGGGGACTTTGACAGCTTTCAGCTTGGTTGGCTGACATGGCAGCCTTATCAGAGATTTTATGACATCCAGGTTGTTTCTGTGGATTATAATATCGATCTGATGGATGCTCACTATATGGCCCTCGGTCGTGTCCCTCTCATTTCCATGGATATTGTTGAGTATGTCATGCTAGACAGAGTCTTGAGACAGTTTGGGATTCTACAGCATATCCCACAGGACCCGGTTGACATGACTTCACTGCGGACGGAGAGAGCATCTCGTTGGGTACGGGACAATCATACCGTGACCTTGGCAGATTACGTTGAGGAGTGGCATGCTTTTAATGATGGCATGATACCCATTGTTGAGGAGGGTAATTACGTGTCTACAGAGGAGTACATGTATTGGTACAGGCGCGTCAGTAAGCTAAGGATTGCTCCATTTGTGGCTGAGCATCGCGCTAAGATTGTGCCTCGTGACTGGTATCCCCAGCAGGACATGGCTGAGCATCGCGCTAAGATGTTTCTTTGTTCCCCGTATGCACAGGTAGTCATTGGTTTTTGTTTGTTGTGGACCTTGAAAGAATGAAATTGCTTTTAATTGATCCTCTCCGGGACCATGATCGACATTGTGACTTACGAAAGGCATACGCCAAGGAGATTTATGTCATGGTAATCTATGCTCTTCATAGTTATCTATTTCTTTCCTACTTATTTCTTTGTTCTTTTTTGAATATGTTTTTAATTTTTTGTGGTAAATTTGTAGGAAAAATTATTGCCGTGCATGCTTCATTTCTTGGAACCTTTTAGATTTGCTGCTGATGGTTTCATGGATGTGAAGTTCATTACGGAACGACCGAAGCAACAAGGCGGCTCTGATTGTGACGTGTACGTTTGCAAGTATATGGATGCTATACTTGCCGGCATATCATTGAAAGATGCACGGTGGGACCCTGTATATGATGTTATGACTTTCCGATATCGCATACCTTGGGAGCTTTTTAAAGGGGAAGCGCGGAGAATGACTAATGCCGGGTTACAACAGAGGAATCTAGGACTTTAGTTAATTTTGATCTTGTTTATTTGATTGTATTATTATTTTGTTAATTTTGCTCTAAAAGTAGTTAGTTGTATTGTTGTATTTATATTGGTTGGGATTGTGTTGATATGGTATTGCTGTGTTTATGTGGTTGAAACAGGTTTTAAATATGTATGGAAAGCAGTAAAAACGAACTCCATATTGCAGTTTATTTTGCTGTATGTTTCTTAGTTTATTCCAGTTTTTCGAATATTACGAAAAAAACAGGGGAAAACAGGGAGGAGAGAGAAAGGCTCCTGCATTCCCTCCTGCCGCAATGAGGCATTGCGGATAGGATAAAAAAAATATTATGAAATTAAAAAAAAAAAAGCATTCTGCATCCTATCCGCAATGACTCATTGCGGCAGTGAAGATTTAGTTTCCATATTGTTTTCTGTAACGTAATCAGCAGATGTGGCATTCCTGGCCGGGTGGATTAAAGCTTATTGGAACTCTGTAGTTAAACGTGCTTGAGCTGGAGTAATCTTAGGATGGGTGACCTTCCGGGAAGCCCATTTTTTTTCCTCGATTCTATTTTTTTTTATCTTTTGCTCATAAAATTCAAATTTTTTTTCTTTTTGGAAATAAAAATAGTGTTTTTCTATTTTTCGGAAATTTTAGGATTAAACTCTATTTTATTATTTTTAAAAATGAAAAATATATTTTTCATGAATTTTAGGATTAAACTATATTTTATTCGTTTTTTCCGAATATTTAAATGGAATATTTGGAAAAAGAAATAAATTAATTATTATGTTTGACAATTTTAAATTCAAAATTTGGAAAAATATTTTTTTTCAATTTGTTCGAATTTTAAATTAAATATTACGAATAAAAATTACATTTTTGTTTTTAAGATTTGCACATAAAATATTATGAAATTAAAAAAAAAAAAAAGCATTCTGCATCCTATCCGCAATGACTCATTGCGGCAGTGAAGATTTAGTTCCCATATTGTTTTCTGTAACGTAATCAGCAGACGTGGCATTCCTTGCCGGGTGGATTAAAGCTTATTGGAACTCTGTAGTTAAACGTGCTTGAGCTGGAGTAATCTTAGGATGGGTGACCTTCCGGGAAGCCCATTTTTTTTCCTCGATTCTATTTTTTTTTTATCTTTTGCTCATAAAATTCAATTTTTTTTCTTTTTGGAAATAAAAATAGTGTTTTTCTATTTTTCGGAAATTTTAGGATTAAACTCTATTTTATTATTTTTAAAAATGAAAAATATATTTTTCAGGAATTTTAGGATTAAACTATATTTTATTCGTTTTTTCCGAATATTTAAATGGAATATTTGGAAAAAGAAATAAATTAATTATTATGTTTGACAATTTTAAATTCAAAATTTGGAAAAATATTTTTTTGTCAATTTGTTCGAATTTTAAATTAAATATTACGAATAAAAATTACATTTTCGTTTTTAAGATTTGCACATAAAATATTATGAAATTAAAAAAAAAAAAAAGCATTCTGCATCCTATACGCAATGACTCATTGCGGCAGTGAAGATTTAGTTCCCATATTGTTTTCTGTAACGTAATCAGCAGACGTGGCATTCCTGGCCGGGTGGATTAAAGCTTATTGGAACTCTGTAGTTAAACGTGCTTGAGCTGGAGTAATCTTAGGATGGGTGACCTTCTGGGAAGCCCATTTTTTTTCCTCGATTCTATTTTTTTTTTTTTTATCTTTTGCTCATAAAATTCAAATTTTTTTTCTTTTTGGAAATAAAAATAGTGTTTTTCTATTTTTCGGAAATTTTAGGATTAAACTCTATTTTATTATTTTTAAAAATGAAAAATATATTTTTCAGGAATTTTAGGATTAAACTATATTTTATTCGTTTTTTCCGAATATTTAAATGGAATATTTTGAAAAAGAAATAAATTAATTATTATGTTTGACAATTTTAAATTCAAAATTTGGAAAAATATTTTTTTTCAATTTGTTCGAATTTTAAATTAAATATTACGAATAAAAATTACATTTTCGTTTTTAAGATTTGCACATAAATATTATGAAATTAAAAAAAAAAAAACATTCTGCATCCTATCCGCAATGACTGATTAAATGGAATATTATGAAATTAAAATAAAAAAAAGCATCGTTTTATTCGTTTTTTCCAAATATTAAATGGAATATGAGTAGACGCTGCCGCAATGAGACATTGCGGCCGTCTATTCTAGTCAAAATTATATTCCCAAAAATTATATTCCCAAAAATGACGCCAGCTGACGTAACCTGTCGCATTGAGGCATTGCGGCAGGGAATCTACTGCCGCATTGAGTCATTGCGCCTAGCTTTCTCAGCTTTTTACGAGGTGTTCAAATTACATTCCCAAAAATTCAAATGTTATTTTCAAGTTCATTAAATTTTGTTTTGAATTTTAAGATTTTTACTCTCAATTTTTTTCTATGAATACTCACTCTAATTCATTATCAACCACCTAAGTTCATTTTCTTCAATTTTTTCTCCAACCTAAGTTTTTCATTTTCTTTATCAACCTAACTTGTCATGGATGCAAATAATGAAAAGGAGGCTATTTTACAAAAGAAGTTGAAAGAAGCTAAAGTAAAGATCTTGGTTCTTGAAGATCAAGTTATTGATTTGGAGGTGAAGGTTGAAGATCTCCAAGAAACCTTGGAAGAGGCTAAAATGGAGATTGCATATTTGAAGAAATTGTACGGGCACGAAGATCCGTAGAGGGAGAAGAAGGAGGCTACCAATCTACCACGGGCATGGAAATAAAAAAATTGTATTTTGATGTTTTAGCCCCTCCCAAATTATTTATTAATGAATTAAAATCTTGTTTTGTTGCTTATTCTAAACATTTTGTATTATTAGCTTAAAATGTGTCTCAAATTCAATTAACAAAAATATATCTAACGATATTCCTGAAAAATAAAATATAGTTTAATAAAATATAGTTTCATCCTAAAATTCCAGAAAAATATTATTTTTCATTTCTAAAAAGAAAAAAATTGATTTTTATAAGAAAAAGATAAAAAAAAATCGAATCTTTTAAAAAAATAGGCTTCCCGGAAGGTCACCCATCCTAAGATTACTCCAGCTCAAGCACGTTTAACTACAGAGTCCCAATTAGCTTAGATCCACCCGGCCAGGAATGCCACATCTGCTTATTAAGTTACAGAAAACAATATGGAAACTAAATCTTCACTGCCGCAATGAGTCATTGCGGATAGAATGCCTTTTTTTTTTCAATTTCATAATATTTTATGTGCAAATCTTAAAAACGAAAAATTAATTTTTATTCGTAATATTTAATTTAAAATTCGAACAAAATGAAAAAAAATATTTTTCCAAATTTTGAATTTAAAATTGTCAAACATAATAATTAATATATCTCTTTTTCCAAATATTCCTTTTAAAAATTCGAAAAAAACGAATAAAATATAGTTTCATCCTAAAATTCCAGAAAAATAGAAAAATATTATTTTTCATTTCTAAAAAGAAAAAAAATTGATTTTCTCTCAACTACTGCATTTCCAAAAAAAAAATTAAAAAACAGAACAGGGGAAAACAAGGGAGGAGAGAGAAAAGCTACTGCATTATTTCTATCCGCAACGCCTCATTGCGGATAGCCGCAATGAGGGGTTGCGGATAGATATAATGCAGTAGCTTTTCTCTCTCCTCCCCTATTTTCCCCTGTTCTGTTTTTTAATTTTTTTTTTCATATTTTTTTTCATATAATATAATTCATTTTTAATGAAAATTAAAGACTCAATATTTTATCATGTCATATATTTCAATATTTTTAATTATTATTATTACAATTGCATGGATTGCATATTTGTACCTTACATTGAAAATTAAGATTACAATTGCATTGATCAAATATTACATAATAAAATTGAAACTAATTGCCAGGACAATTTCTTCTATCATGGTTTGCTCCTACCAACCCACATTTCCGCACTTTCGTTGTTTTGTTGTTGAAGTTGACGTTTCAATACCACTTTTATATCTTGCCGCCTTCTTTCGTCCCTTAGTTTGTGACATTGGAGGATCGAATATCGGATCATGATCCCAATCTTCTTGAGGAAACGACTCGTTCATTTTTTCGGTCTTATCTTCTTGTGGAAAAGCATTTTCCACGTGACACCTCTCTCGCTCAATCAAGTTCATCACGTAATTGAAACGTGGGACAGAACAACTACCAACAGCGCCTAAATTTTGAAACGATTTGCACAATGCACTATATCTTGATGCTTGTGATTCACCAACATTACCAAGAACTGGAGGGGTATAAGGTAGAGGTCCGGCAATTTTGTTGCCATTTTTTGTCCACCTAGGCTTGATGTACTCCTTCGGTATACGTGTTTTTTGTTTCTTGTCTAGGTAACGGATCATGTGTTTACAAATCATCCCGGAATGTTCAAATTGCCTACAAACACAGTCAATCTTTCCATCAATATGGGCCGTCAACCGATAGCTTCTTCTACGATCCTCCGGCACGGTAGACTTCTCAACCAAGAACATTTTAAATAAATGACACCCACCTTTAGCTTTCGTCACGACATAAGATGTACTTTTCAGAAGCTCCTTTTGAAAACGCATAAACATCTCTTTCGTGTAAATTTCGGATGCATGAATTTCCAAGGATGATTGCAATACTAGTCTTCTTTCCCTTTCTTCGCTCTCGTAGTCACTTTTAACCTCCCTAAGATATTGTGCCTCCAAAGCCTTTTGGGAATTCTCAATGAATTCTTTCAAACCGGTAGATGCTTGCACATATTCATCAAAAAAGGCATTCATTGATTCGCTTCTAGAGGTAGTGGTCATACCGGCGGCAAAATGCGACTTTGTGTAAGCACCAATCCATTGATGTCTAATGCGATACATTTCATTTAACCAAACATGATCCTCAAGTTTGTACTTCTCGACCAATTCCACCCATCTACCTTCAAATTCCGTGGGTGACAACGACTTGTACACACATGCATTAAAATCCGTTTTGAATTCCGGATATATGGTGTACAAACTAGATTACTTCTCGGGAAATTTACTACTTATATGCCATGTACAGTATAAGTGTTTTGTTTCGGGCATAACCGTGGCAATAGCATTTCCCAAAGCAATATCTTGATCGGTAATTATTGTAGTGGGAGGTTTGTTGTCAACGGCTTCCAACCAAGTTTCTAAAACCCATTGATAAGAAGTCTCGGTCTCATCTCTCATGAGTGCCAATCCAAACAAAATATTTTGGTAATGGTGGTTCACTCCCGTAATAGGTATGAAAGGCATACAATACCTATTCGTTCGATAAGTTGAATCGAACGTCACCACATCACCAAAATTCTTGTAAGCATTCATGCATCGAGGGTCAACCCACACCAAACCTTTAACACGATTCTCGTTATCCACATCCACTCGATAGAAGAAATGACCAAACGCATTCTCTTGTTGTAACTTTCGTAATAAGACCAAGCCACACTCCGCATCACCGGAATCAAACACTCGGTGCCGAATATCCCGTATGACATTGCGTACATCTTGATTAGAAAACCCTAAATTTTCAATTCCTCCACATGTCTCACCTAGATATTTCATCACTTTACTCGTCTCGATCCCCGATTTGTTAAACAACTCAATTAATGATCGGGTGATCGGATCGATATTGCGTGATGTTTGAAAAAATTGCCTCTTATCCGGTGTTACCATGGCATGATTGTGTTTCAAATCAACCAAAGTTACCTTCCATTTGTTTACATTTACTAGGTGACATACGTACATTCGAGCACGACAATTCGTTCGTGGATCTACATCCCTAATGCGTCGTTTTCCTTTATCAAGATAATCCGATTCCGGTGCTACTCTTCCACCCTTCTTACAAATAAACAAACGGGATGATGGATCATGACTCCGTTGATGTTTATGAGTATTCCTAATTATTATCTCGAATCCGACATTTTGACCATAATTTCTATAAAAACTTTCTGCCTCATCTAATGTATCGAAAATCATTCCAACACAAGGCACAATCTTATTAACATCCGCAAATGTAAAATCACAATTTTCGTTTCCAATATCCTCATCATCATGATTTTTTCCCATCCTAACATCCTCATCATCAACATTTTTTCCCATCCTAACATCCTCATCATCAACATTTTTTCCATCCTAATATCCTCATCTCCTTCATCATCATTTTTTCCCATCCCAAATTTCTCATCTTTTTCATCATCACCATCACTAATAATTATCTTGTTTTTCCCACCAACATCATCAACATTCATTTTATCTTTATGAACATTGTAATTCACTCTACGTTTACGAACAGTACTATAATAATTATCAATATCTACATCATCAAGAAATAATTTACGAGAAACATGATTTTTTTTTAACGGGCGGCGTAACATAATCATCACCATTATGTTCACTAGATGAACTAGAAGAGCTAAATAAAAATGAAGCCATTGAATAGAGCACTAACCTTAATTTTGGATGAATTTTTGAGCTCCAAAACCTTGAAAATCGTTGGTTTTTTCTGCTGTTTGAAAAAAATAAATTGAAGAAGAAGACAAATTTTGTTACCTTAAAGAAAACAGATTTCACGCCTGTCGCATTGTTTCATTGCGGCAGAAAGCCTTAAATGCCAACGGAATTCGAACCTTAGACCTTCAACTTTTAGTATTGTTGTATCTAACAGTTATGATCTATGTGAATTGAAGATCTAACGGTTGTGAATGAGGATAACCAAAAATAATGGAATAACCAAAAATAATGGAATAACCAAAAATAAAGGGATAACCAATTACAAATTATACCACCTTTCGCTTATTATAATATAGTATAGATACAATATAAGTGTATGGACTATGGACTATAGTGTTTTCAAGTTGTTAAAGCTGCAGAAAAACGAATTTACAATTTTCGTTGGTGTTCATTCTGGAAAAAGGGTCGACTAATGACAAGTTTTTTCTCTTTTCGGCTAAATGGCTAGTGAGAACTTAACAATGCTGGAAAATCAAATAATAATGCTAAAAGATCAAAGTAAGAAATCTCTTATGGAATAAGGATGTAATGAATAATTGATTACAGCGAAACTGAGAAGAGTAGACATGTGTTAAGTTGTAAACACAAGAAACCAAAGTAAAAGAGTTTAATATCAAACTAACATAACGAAAACATCATAGTTGTATTTCTCTTTTATGAACAAGACACTACAAGAAATCCCAATTTTACCAACGAAAAATACCAACGAATACCTGTCTAAAGATCCCTTTGGCAAACACTGTTACCAAGGATTTGCTTAACTTGCCAACATAATTTTCTGTTGTCAAAACTCAAATTTCTTGTAGTGAGAGGCAATCTTATAGAAGACCTTAAGACCATGTCTTAAAGGCTTATGCCCATACACTGCATCGTATAACACAAATTCAGCATTGCTGCCACAGATTGCTTGTTCGGAAAATCATCTACCTCTTCTTCTCCACACAAATCCTTCCCATTCACAATTAATGTAGGAAACCTTACCCTGTCATTACCCACCACTTCTTCTAGCTCTCTTACATATTTTGGTTCTTTTGAACAGTTTCTCTCCTCAAATACAACTTTTCCACTTATTAGATACATCCTTGTAGTGCTATTTGTGCGCTCGCTAGCACTTGTTGTGTAAAGAATTACCTTGCTCTTTGAACTTGAACTTGAACTGCCATGTAAACTTGAACTTGTTCGTCGTGTTGGCACGCGGCATTCTGGGAACTTGGCAGCTAATTTATCTCCAAACAATTTGACAATGTTTCGGATGAAAACATTGTGTGGCCTAGATTTGACAAATGACACTTATTATGTATACTGTATAACATATAGTTTCTAATTTAGTTATACTCTGTTAAATTATGTATTCTAGGAAACATATTAGACAAAATACCACTTGTGTAATAAGGCCATTATGCAAAGATCAGTACTGTTATTTAGAATGAAATCCAAAATCACCCGATCGAGTGGAAGTCAAGAAAATTACCCCTCTACATGGTGTCCAAGAATATCACCTACTTCTACAAGCGCTTGTCTCCACTGCTCAACCTTATCGTTGTGCCTTGCCCTGTGTTGTTCAAGCGCATGACCATAATTTCCCAGCTGATGTTTGATATCTCTGACTTCAACCTCATAAAAAATTGGTATAATGAAGTACTTAGAGTTCTTGTTGCGATCAAGAATAAGGACAAGTTCATCAAGACACCATGCAGAATACGCATAATTTGGGGAGAATATAATGATGGCGCTCATGGAGTTTCTGATTCCATCTCTAATTGTTAAGTCTAATCCATCTCCAACACGTATATCACTTTTGTCCATAAAAGTTACAAATCCTTCGGCGTTCAAAGCATCATGTAAGAAGCACGTAAACTTGTCACGAGTTTCTCCCTTGAAGCTCAAGAAGACATGAGAAAATGAGGATTGGTTAGCCATGGAGATTAGCCTTTAATGAATACGAAAATTTAGCGGGGTTGAAGTTTTAACGAATTGAATGAAGATGAAGGTCTTTAAGTAATGATATATACGCTGGTAACCGAATCTCAGCCACCACCTTTCAAGGAGTGACTTGGTCACTGAAAAGTATTATATACTCCTTAATGTACTGTATAATACGTTGGATAGTTTCCACGAAGTTAACCATTGATGACAAGGCAGGTTCTTTTATAGACATTTTCGCACAAGGCTTTGCAAAGGTATTATTTTTGCCAAACTAATCCGTACTCAGATATAGGCATGTACCATTTCTGAACATGTTAATACAGACTTTTGGACATGACCACATTGAGGAATTGCAATCTAGTCGATTCTGGACATTGCTTTATAATTTTGAACCTGATGCATGTTAATTGGAATTTTAGAGCATCTCCGACGGGAGTGGACACTTGGCTCTAATATCTACGTGGCATATGACATAAATAATAGGTAAAAAAATTAGCACTCCAACGCATCTAAACTTGTACATGAATAATACGTGGCTGCAAATCCTTCGGCTTTTAATGCCTAAAGCTCAAGAAGACATGACAAAATGAGGCTTCTTTAATCATTGTGAATTAGCTTCTGCTAAAAAGATAATTATTAGGAGGGGTTGAAGATTTATAACTAATCTTAAGTTGCAAAGGCAACTATTTTCTGCACATTGTCAAATATGATATTCTAATATAAAATTGTCAAATTAGTAGAAGAGTAAACTTCAAAGTGGTGATCAGATTTTACACTCATTTTCAAAAAAGTGGTCAGACTTTCAATTTTGCAAAATGGTGGCCAAACTTACCTTTTTCCTTTCAAAAAGGTGGCTGCAGACGATTTTCAGCTTTTTGACAAGGGTAAAATGGGAAAAAAATGCTAGAAATCCCAAAAATTGTCCACAAAAATTTCCAAATTAATATGTGTCACCATATGATTGATTATATTCGTAATAATAATAATAATGCCCCCCATGTATGTACATCAATTCACCAAAAAATCCACAAATATGAGTTATCAAGATTTAATTAGTCAATTTATGTGCATGCATGGGGGGCATTATTATTATCAACATATTCTTAATGCATCAAGTCACCCATTTAGAAATTTACCCACTGGGTAAAAAAATTTACCCAACTCCTCTAAAATGTACTACTCTCAAGCCTTTTTTTAATGACCCATGGATAATCCAACTAATTTACCCATTAGGTAAAAATATTACCCATCTAATGATCCATTTAGCCATATAACAGAATCATAATCAGATCACACGTTTTCCTTAATTACAGCATTTTTTGAATTTTGAATTAATGATAGACGTGTATCACACTGAGTTATGGAAATTTACTCAATATCTATTTTTTCTTTCCTTGATTAATTATCGTAATCCCTTCATGTATACACAGAGACTATGAATTATCTTTAAACATCTGTTGAAGAAGAACATGTCGACTTTGAGTTTGTGGTGATTAAATCGATTTGAATCTATCATGGATCCTCCTTCAAGCAAAAAAGTATCGGAAAATGCGAAATCAGGTTCTTTCCCATGATTGCTGAATCAATGTTTACAGTTTTATCTATCTATATTCAATATTTTGATATTTGATATGTGATTTTGTAACAGGTGTTAAACGTAGGGTTCGTGGTCAGAATGTTCAGACAATCTTAGGTATAAGGAACACATCAAACAATGGTGAAACTAATAATCGTGTGCATGTTCAATTTGGTGAAAATGTTGATCCCAATGTCTCAAACTCATCACTTAGTACAAACATAGCTGAATCTCCTTTTTCTAAAATTAAACCAGGTAAGCGCATATATCACGTTTGTTAATTATACGCAGTGTAATTTTAATTCTTCCATGTACCTTATATAATCATCTGATGTAGTTGTTGCTGGTACTCCGCTTTCAACTACTGGCATGAGTAATTCTAATGCATCTGCTTCCTCAACCGGTGGTAATGATTTGATTTGATCTCAGTACTTTAAAATTTTGCACATATATTACCCCATAATCATGAATATTAATTCTTTTGTTAGCTGTGAAGCGAAGAGTACGAGGACCTAACGTTGATAAAATTGAAGGTAGTAGCAATTTTTTAATGATTTTAGAGTTTTAATGACATTATTCGTAATATATAATTTTTAGTTTATAACAAATGCAGCAAGAACTAAATCCGCCAATGTTGTTAATGAAAGCGGACATAAAACAAATATAAACTCAACCTCGATGTCTGCCATCGGATCATCAGGTTATAAACTCAAATCAATGTTGATTTTTTTGTTTTGTATAGAAACAGAGTAACAGAATTGTTTCGTGATGCAGCTGTGAAGCAAAGAAATCGGGGACCAAATGTGAATAAATCTGCCAGTCCTGCATTGTCCTCAATGGGTAAACATTTTTCGTTTTCCATTTAATTCCATTTTATTCACTACTGATTATGTTTTCTTCTTTGCAGTTGGAAGTAGAATACCTCTAGGATCATTACCTTCAAACCATGTTATTCTTAATTTTGAGAATTGTACAGGTTTTTGTTACTTTACCTTTTCTGAATTTGTGTTGCAATCTTCTTGATTTATTCATTTTTAACTTGAAAACCATCTAATGCCACACATGTTGCTGTTTAATATTCTCTATACTCTTTTAATATTATCCTAGATGCAGCAAGTACTAAGGCTACCAATGTTGTTGATGGAAACGTACATCAAACAAATAAACACTCAAATTCCATGTCTGCCACCGTCGGATCATCAGGTTATAATTAAAGATCTTCAATCAACAATATAGAGATTATGTTGATCTGTTTGTTTTGTATAGAAACAAAGTAAGAAAGATTAATTTTCTTCTTTATGCAGCTATGAAGCAAAGAATTCGCGGACCCAATGTGAATAAGACTTCCATTCCTGCATCGTCCTCAATGCGTAAAACATTTTCCATTTTCCATTGCATTATATGTTACCTTATTTTGTCGGTGATTAAATATTTTTCTTTGCAGTTGGAAGTAGATCAGCTCTATACACATTAACTTCAAACGCGCTTAATCGTATTGCTGAGAATTCACCAGGTTTATATTACTTGACAATTGCTGATAATTCAGCATTTTCTTGGGCATAGTTAAATAAAAGAATTGAATACATTTGTTCAGGTTTATGATGTAATGTTGTTTTATGTAGTTGGAAGTAGAACTCCTTTGGGATCGTTAAATTTGAACACGATTCAGCAGAATACTTTAAATTCTACAGGTATTGCTTATAACTTGACATGTGATATCACATTGATATAATAATATAATTTCTAACAATTGATATAGGTTATTCTAAGGCAAATAAAAGTACCCATGGGAAAGGATCTCAGGAAAACACGATTTTCAGAACTCCACGTTCAGTTAGTGCAGAAGGTACTTTCGTCTTTCACAATATATTATTTTAATTTACAGAGTTAGTTCTATATCAATACTGTTGGAATATTTATTCTGTTTGAACTTTTTAACTTTAATTCATATTGATAATACATTTTCTTTTTTGAACAGTGGATTATAATGGTCGAAGAAAACTTGATTCTACTACGCGTTCTACAATTAGTTTTCAGTTGCCTGCATCTGATGTTAAGAAACTGAATAATTACCAGTCAGATGCCTCTGGATCTAAAATATTCCAACATGGAATGTTTATGAATTCTTCAGAAATTCATCGTTTAACAGACTCATCTTCTGTTCATGATAATACTGATTGGAGGAATTCTAATTATGCTGAATCATCTAATGGGTCAAAGAATTTGTATTCAGAATTTAATGAAGCAGCTGATGAAGATTCTGACTTGGATAGTGACAGTGATGCCGAAGGTAATACGGATAATTTTTTAGTAATCCTAAAACACCACCATACTAATCTTACTTTTTAAAATCACACAGAGTATTATGATCAGCATTTTGGAGCAGATGATGATGCCAGGATTATATTTATGAACAAAGAAATAATGGTCAACTAAATCTTTGGTCTGGATACATGGATTTTGGCGCGCCTAATAAAGAGTGTACAAAATGTCATGCACATATGTGGAATGAGGAGCGTAACAACAAAACGGCAAAGAAACAGTATCCAACATTCTCCTTATGTTGTAGAAATGGTAAAGTTGAACTTGACAAAGAACCCCAGCCTCCAGAGCCACTTGCTTCATTGTTGTCTGGTGGTGAGAAATCTAAACATTTTAAACAGCATATAAGGGTGTACAATTGCATGTTTTCTTTTACTTCTTCCGGTGGCAAGGTAGATAATAGAATCAACAAAGGCAGAGTTCCATATTGTTTCAAAATGCTTGGCGTGAATTATCATTTGTTGGGAAGCTTGGTTCCAACGGATGGAGATTCTCCAAAATTTTGTCAATTATATATTTATGACACGGAAAATGAGGTTGAAAACAGAATTAATGCTTTGGGAGGTAATACCGACACTGTTGATCCTGACATTGTTGAAGCACTTTTGGCCATGTTAGACAAAAATAATAAATTGGTCCGTGCTTTTCGAATGGCTAGAGACCGTTTTGAAAATCGTGATCTTGATGAGTTTAAATTGGTATTAATCTCTTCCAATTCTGCAAGTGGCAGACCTAATCACATTACTCCATCAAATGAGGTTGCAGCATTTATTGTTAGTGATAATACAGATACTGGTGGTTTTAGAGATACAGTTGTCAACTCAAAACAGGATGGCTTGCAGAGAATTTATGAGACAGATCCGCATTACATGCAATTTCAGTATCCTTTACTATTTCCATCTGGAAATGAAGGATTTCACTTACACATACCTTTGAAGAATGTTAAGAAACGTGAAGAATTATCTGAAGATGTTGAAGACTTGGATCCTGATTCAAAAGAACGTCAAACAGTTTCTATGAGAGAATATTATTGTTATAAGGTCATGATACGCACTTCTGAAGGTAATGCACTAAACACAATTAAAGTATTTTATTCTCTCATCAATCTTTTATAAATTACCAGTTTATACATAACAATCTATACTTGATATTGCAGCTCTGACTTTACACTTGGCTGGCCGTTTGTGGCAACAGTTTTTGGTCGATGCTTTTACTGCTATTGAACAGTATCGCTTGGATTGGGTTGCAAATCACCAGACTACTATTCGAGCTGATCTTTACCATTCTGTGCGCGATGCTTTACGGAAAGGAGATAATGATCCTACTCATGTTGGTAAGGCGGTAATTCTTCCTGCTTCATTTACTGGATCTCAACGCTACATGTCACAGTACTTCAAAGACTCTTTGGCAATATGTCGTGCAATTGGACATCCATCCCTATTTCTCACTATGACGTGTAATACTAAGTGGCCTGAAATTAAGAGCATGCTGGAGTTGTTGCCCAATGTTGATGCTGTTGATGCTCCCGATATAGTCTCTAGAGTGTTTAAGCTAAAACTTGACCAGCTAATTGACTTGATCAAGAAGAAGCATTATTTTGGCAGATGTATTGGAGGTATTTCTTAATAAATATGAATTTTAAATCATAGTAAAATGGAAAGTTCATAATGATTGTTTTTATTAAAACATTTTTCTGAATTATTTGGTAACAGTGATGCATGTTATTGAGTTTCAAAAGCGTGGTCTTCCACATGTACATATGTTAATATGGTTACATCCAGACGATAGACCAGATACAATTATGAAAATTGATCGGTTGGTCTCAGCTGAAATTCCAGACCAAAAAACTGATCCAGTAGGATATCATGCAGTTCAGAATTACATGGTACATGGTCCATGTGGTAAGGATCGCACATACTCTCCATGCATGGTTAAAGGGAAATGTCATAGACATTTCCCTAAGAGGTACGCATATCCAAGTCTATCATTCTTTTAATCCAACATATGTATAATAAATAATTATATGTTAATCAATTTGTTGTTTATATTTTCAGATACAATAGTCATACATTTTTCGATGATAGCGGCTTTCCTGTATATCGTAGACGCAAAACTGGCAGATTTGTTAAAAAAAATGGGGTCCTCCTTGATAATCAGTTTGTTGTCCCATATAATCGAGATCTTCTTATCCGGTTTCAGTGTCATATAAATTTAGAAATATGTAACAGTTCAAGATCATTGAAGTACCTTTTCAAGTACTGTCTAAAGGGACATGATACAGCTACGATGTTGATTAGGAAGAAAGCCGCAAATTCTACCAATAATATTTCCAAAGGCAAAGCTAAAAGTTTGGATGAAATTAAAAGTTTTTTGGATGGACGATATGTTTGTGCATCTGAAGCTTCTTGGAGGATTTTTGGTTTTGATATTCACCACCGTTGGCCAAGTGTTGATCGATTACCACTACATCTTCCTGATCAGAAATATATAAACTTCCAAAGTACAGCTGATTTGCAAACAATTTGTGAAAAGGCAAAGTCAAAAATTAGTAAATTGGAAGCTTGGTTCATTGCTAATAAAGAATTACCACAAGCCCGCAATTTTACATACTCTGAGTTTCCAGGCAAGTTCACTTGGGTTCCCAAAGAAGGCAAATGGAAAGTCAGGCAAAGAGGTGATGTAGTTGGCAGGTTAACAGAAGTTCATGCAACAAGTGGTGATTTATTATATTTGCGTATGCTTTTGTTAAGAAGAAAAGGAGTTTTATCATTTAGGGAACTAAGGTCTGTGGAAGGTACTGTTTACCCGACATTTAAAGAAGCATGTGGAGCTCTTGGACTCTTGCACAATGACAATCAGTGGCATGAAGCATTGTCTGAAAATGAACAAACCAATATGCCTCAACAACTGCGTGCAATGTTTGTTAATATATTGGTTTATTGTTCTGTTTCTGATCCATTTGCTCTTTGGGATTCACACTGGCAGATTTTGTCGGATGACATTGTTTACAACCGGAAGAAACTAACTGGAAATATGCATATATCTCTTTCTGATTCCGAGATAAAAAATTATGCCTTGGCAGGTTTGTTGAAATGACTCAATTAGTATGCATACATGTTTTTTTTCTACAATTTTAATTTGATATGGTTTGAAAGCTTTACTAATCTTACTTTCCATATTTTCTCAGAAATTGAAAAATTATTGAATGATGTTGGCAAGAGCTTGAGTGACTTTCCAATGTTGCCATTTCCTGGAGATATATGTTTTGGTAACAATGTCAACCGTCTTATTGTTGAAGAAACTGGGTATGACAAAGTCCAAATGAAAGCTCAGCATGACAATCTTCATAAAAGTCTTAATACAGAACAGAGAGAGGTATATGATGTTGTCGTTGGAAATGTACATCAGAGTAAAGGTGGCATTTTTTTTGTTTATGGCAGTGGTGGTTGTGGGAAAACATTTTTGTGGAAAACACTTTGTTGCCGTTACCGTTCTGAGGGGAAAATTGTACTTCCTGTTGCTGGATCTGGGATTGCAGCTACACTACTACCAGGAGGTCGTACTGCTCATTCTAGATTTCATATTCCTCTTAAGTTGGACCAGTACTCAACTGCAGGAATAAAGCATGGAACAGATATGGCTGAATTAATGCAACAAACAAGCCTAATAATCTGGGATGAAGCTCCTATGACACATCGTCATGCTTTTGAAGCTGTTGATCGAAGTTTACGTGATATAATGTCGGCTGTTGATCCTGAAAGAGGTCGAAAACCTTTTGGTGGCATTACTGTGGTATTTGGTGGAGATTTTCGGCAAATTTTACCTGTTTTACCTAAGGGTAACAGAGCTGATATTGTTGGTGCATCGTTGAATAAATCAAAGCTATGGGATTACTGCAAAGTTTTCCTTCTTCGACAGAATATGCGTTTACATTCAGGTAATTCAGATGTACAAAATAGGATTATATCCGAATTCAGTAAATGGCAACTTGATATCGGAGATGGCAAAGTGGAATGTATTGAATATGGCAATGATATGATTGATACTCAGTTTGTCGTTCCAGATAAGTATGTTGTCAAAAGTTCTGCTAATGATCCCATTCACACTCTTATTGACATAATATATCCAGATTTCTTGAAAAATTTTCGGTCTCATGAATATCTAAGATCAAGAGCAATTCTAACACCAACCAATGTTGTGGTTGATGATATTAATTCCCAAATCCTTGAAAAACTACCAGGTATTGTTCATACCTATCTTAGTCAGGATTCCATCGATGATAATGGTGGTGAAGATAATGATTTTGATGCTGCTTTTCCAGTTGAATATTTGAATTCAATTAATATGCCATGTCTTCCTCGACATGAATTGAAAATCAAAGTCGGCACAGTTGTTATGTTGATGAGAAATTTAAACCAGATCATGGGATTATGTAACGGGACACGTATGATTGTTACAGCATGTAAGAAGAATACCATTGAGTGTGAAATTTTGTGTGGATCTCAGGTAGGCACTAGGCACCTTATTCCACGGATTGACATGGTTCCAAGTGATACTAAATGGCCGTTTGAATTTAAAAGAACTCAGTTTCCTATTCAACTATGTTTTGCCATGACTATCAACAAAAGTCAAGGCCAATCGTTGGATACTGTTGGCTTATACCTACCTCGATCTGTATTCTGCCATGGACAGCTTTATGTGGCCATCTCTCGCGTTACTTCTCCTGAAGGACTTCACATTCTGATTGACGATGAAAATGGTGGTAGCTTTAATATTACATCTAATGTTGTATTTGAGGAGGTCTTTTATAATTTGCCAAGTATTGTGTAATAATTTGCAAAGTGGTTTTTTTTGGTACATTTAATGTAATTATAAAATTGTGGGATACCACTTTTATCTATGTTATTAGTTTGTGCTGAATTGAAATAAATACCAAATTTATAGATAAAAATGAAATGCACCGATATTTCACTTCTCCAAGTCCAAATAAAAAAAAGAATCATTATAAACATATCTAATAAAATACAACAAAGTATTTATCAACCAAAATTTAGATAGTCGAAAGCATATTTTTATTTTTTTTGTTATAGACGTTTTTATAATCTTCGACCTTGCCATTTAATATAGTTACTCGACTTTTCAATAATGCTACCTTAGTACCAAATTTTTTTACTATTATAGTGTTTTTTTATTAATGGATTAATGGATAATTATATATTATTATACATTATACTTAAATTTAGACTACATAAACACATTAACACTAATTGATATTATAATCATAATGATTTATATTTATTCATACCAACTGAGGTTATTATTTTGTATGTAAAATGTTTAAAAAATTTCAAAATGTAATTGTTTGGTAATCTTTTGCAGTAGAGATACGTATAATTTTAAAATCAATAATTACATTATTAGCAATTAAATAATTACTATAAATTGAAAGATATTATATTATCCAATTTTTAAAAAGTAATTTTGTAAAAATAATTTTTCAAATTCTACAAAATAGTTTGGTTTAAATATTTTGCAATTGAGATATGAATAAAAACAAAATCACTAATTAGATATTTTCATACCAACTGAGCCTACTACTTTGTATTTGATAATTTTTCAAATTCTTCAAAATAATTTGTTTTTAATATTTTGCAATTGAGATATGAATAAAAACAAAATCACTAATTAGATATTTTCATACCAACTGAGCCTATAATTTTGTCTCATAGCTACGAATTTATATTCAAAATAAATGGTTATAAATATTTTTGCAATTGATATATGTATATATTTAAAATTAATAATTAAATTATAAATAATAGAACTAATCAAAAATAATAAATTTGTTATCATGTTAAACTTTATTTAAAAATATTAGTGTTATTCCATTCTTCTAATTTTTGATTTAACGTAATAAATTGATACATGTCTTATTATAATTATAAAAATTATGAAAAAACTTTCAGTATAAAAAATAAAAAATTTATAACTTATATTTTAAAAGTTACTGAATAATAGTTTGAGTTATTTTACGCTGAACTTAATTATAATTTTCAATTTCCAATTACATTTTGACAAACATATTTGCACAACATGTACTTAAGGATGCATCTATGTATATATAGTTAGTTTTAACAGATGCACGATTTTCGAGATTTACTCCCACTATCTTTAATGGGTGTTAAATATATAACTTTAATTTAAAATCACTATCAATTCTGTTAGGATTTGTAATAATGAGGTATCTTTTGCGTTATCAGCAATTGATTTGATAGTCAGATAAGCATCAATCATGTAACAATACATATCACAATAAGTCTATATAAATACATAGTAAAGAAAGTCATAGTATAGTCCTACAATATTCAAGCCATTTTCTTCAGAAGTTTCATCCTTATTACTCTGTAAGTTCTCTAATGCACAACATATTATTTTTCATACGATTAACAAATTAGGTTTTGCATTTTACATTTTACATTTTACATCATTCAAATGCATGAAAACTTCGTCATTATCTTTATTTTTTGACATAATTTTCATTTCAAAACTAAAGAAGAAGTTTTTTGCAGCAATGGAAGGCCTTTATTTTGATCGTATTGGTGGTATTGAAAAGTCTAGGACTGACTGGAAGATAAAAGCGAGAGTTACAAGAATGTGGCCTACTGTGTCACCTGAAAGCGGCACCGTCAAAGGGTTCAATATTATTCTTTTGGATGATGATGTACAACATATGTTTTATGTTTCTCTTTTCTCCTTTGAACTACTGTGAATACATATCTCTTACTTTTGATTTTAATGCATTTAGAATACCCATGTTCATGGATTCACTTATGCTGATGTATGGAGATCCATTGGCACTGATGTTGTTGAAGGAAATGTTTATGTCGTTCAGACTTTCATCGTGAGGGATGCAGTTGGAAATTTGAAGCCAGTTTCAACAGATTATAGCTTAAGATTTACAGCTGCAACAACTTTTGAGAAATGTGAGGATGATCTCATGATTCCAAGGCACAAGTTTGAGTTCATGGATTTAGGTGATTGCTTCAATGAAGCAAGCCGCTTGGAGCCTAATGAAAATCCAGAATTTGCAATAGGTTGGCCATAGTTTTTTTAACTAATTTTTTAATTATGTTATCTCTTGCTTACCTATTTTTTTTTTTACTTTAGATGTAATTGGAGTTGTTGAGGAATTTGAACAAGTAAGGAAAATTCCTACCAAGTTTGGAGATAAAGATATTGTTAGATTCCGACTATGTGATGGAAGGTTAATGTCTTTTGCTGAATTGTCTAATTTTTTGGAATTACATACATGTTATTATTATTACATTTTTATCTTTGGCTGTCTAATTTTTTACTGTTATATGTTTGCACATACATAGTAATTGTCACAGAGTTGGTGTATGGGGAGAACTTGCCAATTCGGTGAATGGGGACTATTTTAAAGTCGAGGAGGACAAAATTGTTATTGCAATTCTGTCAAGTACAAAGATGGCTACATATAAAAGTATGTCCCATTCTTTTCCATTTTTGAAATTTGCAATTTTAAATTCCAAGTTTGTTTACTATGTTTTGGATATTTAATTTTTGCAATGTTTAATCACATTCGCCAAACATGTTTACAGATTCTGTTCAAATAAGTACATTGCCATCTTCAAAAGTTTACTTCAACCTCAATGATGAGACTGTTACTGAGATGAGACAGCGGTATTTAATTATCTATTTGTTCTAATCCAGGTTGATACACATATACAATAACTTGCTTATTTGATGCATTTCTACACTGTATTTTCAGTTTGGAAGAAGAAGGATATAAATCCAGTCAACATGTTGTTGATAACAGTGGTGCGCTGATAACAGTTTCACCTTATGAGAAGATTTCGCTCAAGGATTTGAATGACAACATTGCTGTGAAATTTGAGGTTCTGTCTATTAGTCCTCTACATCATTGTTAATTCCTTCACCAAGTAGTAATCCATATTATTATACATTCCTAATCAATAGATTTTATTTGCAGAAGAAGTTGTTCTGCTGTTTTACTGTTTCTAAATTAGAAGTAGGAACTGCTTGGTACTTTAATTCATGCAGTAAGTGTCATCTTGAAGTTGTAGACATTGGAAACAGATTCAAATGTGATAGGTGTACTCGCAACATGCCTGTTGCAGAAAAAAGGTATGCAATTAAGATTAGATTATTGTTTTTTTCGGTTAATTCTTATACTCCATTTTCTGACAGCATTTACTAATTGGTTATGTTTCAGATTTCGGATCAGTGTCATTCCAGTAGATGCATCATTTTCTTGCAGTGTTTTCCTGATGGATCGTGTTGTCAAACGTCTTACTAGCAGCAGTGCTTCCAACTTATACCAATCACAGTCTAAAGTAAGTATATTTTGTCATTTTTAAATGAATTTTTTTATTTCTTTAGAGGATCCATAGGTCTTAAAAGACAACACATTTTAGCACTACATAAATTCACCAATTTGTACATTTTAACATATAGGATGACAGACTTTCAAAAGTCTTACCAGCAGTGCTTCATACTGTGGTTGGGAAAGAAATTTCTGCTACTATTGAGGTAATTAAAGGAAATAATGAGGAGGCTAAATTCCTCATTACAGCTGATGATATATATGAATCTGCTAAGCCAAGTTCTTCAACTTCTCAATTTTCAAATCAGATTGATTTCCCAGCTATTGATCTTTCAGAAGTTAGTATCTTTCCATTTTTGTTAGTAATTATTTTTTCTTTATAAACTGAATTTTGTAATTAAAGCGCTTATTTCTTATTGCAGTCATTTGATGAAAACGTAGACAGTAATAAGACTCCTGGATCTGCCGCTTCGGTAAACAAAAAAATTAAAATGGTAACAAAAACCAAATAAACTCAATTATCCACTTGCGTATTTTACACAATGTCATTATATATCACATATTTAAGAACTGCATCTCATATCTTTCATTTCTAAGTTATACAAAAAAATTTGTAATTTCAGGAAAAGTAAGAGGTGGATTGCATTATGGATGTTTGGATTCGCTCATGGAATCGCTCTTCACCGAAGATCTTTTCATTTAATTTAATTATGCAAGTTTATTTTCTGAGTTTAATAAGTTCCCATGTTGATTTAAAAGTTTTATAACTTTACCATGGTGTAAGACAATTTCTTATTGTTGGTTTTGGTACTGTTCAACATTTCTATTCTTATTTGATACAGTTAATTTTGTGTTTGCATTATTCATTTTTATTAATTTGGTATTCTCCAACCATATTTATGTTGTATATTCAGATTGATTTTGATCTTATGTCATATTTTTTTATAAAAATAAGGAAACTTATATTTTAAAAAAAATAAATTAAATCAATCTTATCAATCTTACATTTTTTCACATATTTTTTCGTAAATTAAATATAAGTTAATTCATTTGAAAATTTGAAAATAAATCAACATATTAAAAACGTGTAATTCATTTGTAAATTATGTTATAAAGAAATTTGTTATAGATATTGATTTCTATGATCTTGAATGTATACTGTTTAAGATATATTAATCACAGTATCCCAACAACCGAATCTCCATTGCTGTTACAAAGTTGTTGATTAGTATCAATTATATAAATCATAGACATAAATATCTATAAACAACCAAATCTCCATTGCTGTCATAGACATCAATATCTCTAATTTATAGGCCGTTATACCAATTAAATTATTATCTACATAACTACCAAATCTCCATTATTGTTACAAAGTTGTTGATTAGTATAAATCATATCAATCATATACATCAATATCTCTAACTTATTTGCTTAACACTGTTATCTACATATACAACTATATAAATGGCATATACAGGACACTTTCAGTCCTACATTGCAAAAGAACCAGAACTTATGAACTACATTTACGTTAGTCTTCCATTTGTAGGTGTTCTCTGTTTTTATCTATGTACATCGTATTCAATAAGTATTTATGTCTTTTTAGACGTGTATCCCTGTTATTGGTTATTTTTATTCTTCAGTTGTCAATGTAATTTAATTTCAACAAATATGTAATTTTTAAAGTTTCATTATTCAGAATGAGTATGATTTCGCTTTGTGGTGCAATTATCTTTTTTATTTTCAAATTTTTAAAATTACAAATTGTAATAGTAGCCGAAACAGCTGATTGCTTAAAGTTAGTGTATGGGAAGAACACATTTTTTTAATCGTAAAGTTGATTAATTTTTTTTTTTTGTAAGAGTTTGTGTTTTATTTGACAAATCCAATGTTGTTGACCATGTTCAAAAATCTAGAAAATAGATAATAAATATTCGGAAATATATAAGTATTTTAATACGCCAAATCAATAGAAATGTTCTTAAACAAAAGGATTTAGGAAATGTATGATAGAAGTTATGTGTACTACTTAAAAAAGTAGTTGAGTTTACATGTTGAAAGACAAACTAAGTTAACTACGTCCTGGAAAACCGATTTCAAATAATAATCCAACTTCATTTTCCATCAAATTGAATTCCAAAGTTTCGCTCATCTTCAGTTCATTTTTCTCGGCAAATTTATTCCAACCAGCGGAAAACCTTGCATTTCCATTAGAGGAGACTATTCCCACTTCCCAATTTCCATTCTCAGTTCTTAATGTCACACGTTCACCAGATTTGAATTTTCTATCCCGAGGTTTTACATAGCCAGGTATGTACTGCAGCAGACAATCATGTGTTAAACTTTCAAGTGTTATCAATTACAAACAGTTACATATAAGAAATTCAGTTTTACCAAATAAAATATAAAATTATACCACTCCATGTGAAGAATTATTAACATTTGACCAAGTCATCGTCGAAGAAAATGTGATTGGTGGCTCATTCATTTCAATATCCACTATTGCATCTGCATTGATACTATGCAAAGCAGCATCATTCATCTCAGCGTCAACAGTCTCAGTTGCAGTAATAGTTTCAGTAACAATTGGTGAAGAATCCTTCACAGCTTCTTTTACTACAAATATGAAACATACTTAGATCAAATTGATATTAATAAACTAACAACATTGTACGGTTAAAGCGAACATACTTGATGAAGAAATTGATTGTTTAGCTTACCAATATCAGGTTGATTCTCATAAATGCACTTCTCAACTCTTGATTGATCAAAAACGACAATATTGAATTGCCCGTTACCCCAATGAGTAAACATCAATATATCATCTACTTTGATATTTGCGTATGTAACAATCTCCATTACACCATACAACTTGCCGTCATATTGTGAGTATTGACCATGGACCAATTTCCCATTAGGAAGAGCATATTGAACAACTGGTGGTATTCTTTTCCGAAAAAGACCAAGGAATGAACCAGGAATTTGCTAAATAATATTCAAAATATTACGGATTATGATTGGAAATTTATAAAGGAATATGATCATTTTATTATATTTATAAGATGGTAGATCCAATATTGTAATAGCAATCCGGCAAGCATGGTAATGTAATATGCTCATAGTACTTACAAGTTCACCAGAATCAATTGTTAAGTTATCAAGTACTGATAGAAATTTCCATCCGACTCCATCAGTTGTATCTGTTATTAAAGTAGATACATGCATGATTAGTCTGAGTAAAACAAAGTCAAAAATCATGTTAGTCTGTAATGGAACAAATATATAATTTTAATACCTTGATGACATACAGTATCAGAAGAAGATTTTTCCGGTAAGATGTACTTAATTTCTGTTCCATCATCATTTAATATATAAACCAAAAAAATCCCAGCACCTTTATATGAAACCACAAGAATAGAACCAGAAGTTTCTTGGCATTCCTTAAATAGGGATGCAAGATGAGTTAGAGTTTGGTTTTGTTGGTCAAATTGAACATTGAGTTTACGACCACTTGGAAGCCAAATCTTAGCATTAAAAGGAATGTCATTCCCTATATCGGAAACAATTTGAGTAGGTATAATCTGCATGGGAAATGAATATATTAATTTTTTTTTCCTATTATCAATTGAATAGGACTTAAATTTATACTAAGTAAGTGTTTCTTTACCAGTACATCATTTCGGTTAGATACGGAATCAAGTTTAATGACAAAACGTGTGAACTTTGAGCTTTCAACATCCATCTGTATAAAACAAAAAAAAATATAATTAGTACCATTATAAACAATTATATTTTTATTGTCCATGGAAATCATATTATGGACAAATAATTATATTAGCATAATATGTGTGAGTATATATATTATACATCCTCCTCTTTGCCACACTCGACATTGTACTGATCATGTTCTTCTTCTGTCATTAAAAAAAACACATTGTTAATATAGATGAACTTATCAATATAGGCATAAAGATGAAAAACAAAGTGATAGTTTAAATGTCATACCTATTCCAGTACTCCAATTAAATTTCCAAAAACATTCAGATGATGGATATCTAGCATTGTTCAGGGTTCTATTGTAATAATCTATCTCCAATCCATCCTGTTGGTAGACTCTTGCATACATGTAAATGTTGTCTTCTTCCATTGTAAATATTATCATCTCATTCTCCCTCAAATGAAAGTAATTAAACATATCTCCAAGATTCAACAGGAATCCATCACTTGAATCGTAGTTTATGAAAAAACTATATCCATTGACTTTAAGTATTCTTATGCTCTCAAGTATTGGTTTGTAGAAGTCTTTGACAGTTTTCGCAATCATCTGATACAGATTAGTGAAATGTTTAATTCATAAAATGAAATGATATGATATATAAAGCATAAAGCAAAATTAATCATGTTAAACATATGCAAGTCCATCGTATAACAACTTACCAATGAATCACCTCCTATTGAATAATCTGTTAAGATTTTGAAAAAAGAAACTCTGCAACCCCAAGTTCCTACACAATGGTAAGGTTTTAAATATAGTCATTGCAAATATAGATTAAGATTTAAACTTATACAATGTTAAGTGATTTTAAGACTTTTCTCACCAATAAAGTCATTGGCCTTGAAAAGACATATCTTCAAATTCTGATCACCACACACTGAATCATTGTACATAACCAATACGTCTCCTTTTGCCAACTCCAATTCCTTGGCAAATTCATACCAGCCCTTTCCAAATGTACATATTCCTCCTAACCATTCTATTTCAATCTTCTAAGATCTTTTACAAAATGTAAAAAAAACTTCTGAACCACACTTCCAATTTCCGTATAAGGTTTCTAATTCTTTCCCCAATTTCTACATTCAGGAATATTTTATTAAGAGTATAAAAAATTAGTTGGAGAAGTATGTGTACATTAAGGCCTATAAATAGCTATATATATAAGTTACTAACCATGTGCGCAAATTTCTGATCAATGTCTGAATTTGTAATCTGAATATCATAATATTCAGTCACATTCATCAAACCATTAAAACAGAACAAAGCGGCATTCTGTTCATACTGCACTGTACCCTGTTGAATTATGAAATCTTCCTTCTTCCATCTTCTCGATTCTTCAGTTAGAAAGTACTTTTTAGGATCAGTGACTGGGTACTTAGATTCAATTCCATTTTCCTTGAATATTGTAGCAACGAAAATGTTGTCGCCATAGTAATCAAATTGTACAATGTTGAACAATTTGACACCGTAGAAAATCATAAATTTTTGAAGACCAGATATTGTTAATTCTTCTGCATTGTATTTCCCCTTCCAAAAATTTTGGTTGCACTTGATAATTATATGAGAAGGAAGCTTAAATCCATGAACTGTGTGAAATTTCTTGGGAACACACTGTAAATGATTAAAAGAATGAAAAAACCAATTTAAAAACTAAGTTGTTCAGATTTGATCGTAAAATTAAATTATATCAAAATTAGACAACTTACCAATGTTCCAAAAGGCCTAAATGTATTATTAGCCGAAACAAAACTCGATAAAAGAGATCTTCTACCTACAAATATGTGAATGAATTAGGTACAATATTATTGTATCTACTTAAATAGTAAAAAATAATCAATTTCCTAAACATATATACCGTTAGTAGAGGTAGTTTTCCACTTTTGTTCCCAATATGAATTGTCCAACACCTGTAGCACATTGATGATGCATATTAGGTATTCGAACTTTATGTAGGAATTGTATTGGGAAATCATGAATCAAGTACGTACAAAATTACCAAAAAAATAGTCCATTATATTATATATACTTGATATACCAAGTCTAAAAAGAGTCAAATTTCAAGAATAGCATGAAATACAAACACTATCTAATGCAATATTGGATCTTCAATTAATTAATCACATACCTCCATTAATCGAATATTTTCTTATACAGTAGAAGAAGTCGTCAAGCAGCAGTTTGTAATCGGAGTTCTATTTGATTCCCAAGACGGTTGTTCGAGTATTACAGCATTGAATGGACTAGATAGTGTACTTCTGATATATGCTATAGTACTTAATATTGTAATTTTTTATTTACTTCAAGTGTTAGTTAATGGAGATAGTGGATTCCATCACAACTATATTCCAGATTTTTAAACAAACAAAATAATTACAAAACAAATTAACTAACACTTAAAATACAATTGAGTTCTCTCATAGTTTATATATAAACCATTTAAATTATAATCTTAAAATATTCCAGTTAGCAGCATTGTAGTACAATTTAATAAAATATATTTAGCACTTTAACTTAGGATTCTTATTTTCTATTTTTAATTATAAAATCAATGCTAAATAAATTAATTATAAAAAATAATTGTGTTGTAAAATTAATCTTTTTGAATACATTTTTATTCTTTTATTTTTATAAAAAATACGAAAATTCAAAAATAAATTATGAAAGTATCTTTAAAATCTAATTATAATGCCTGACACACACCCTCTAATTTGAAATGATAACAAATCAAAAGGACAAAGAGAGTATTATTTTGTATATAGTACATTTGTGTTAGTGTTAATTTCGTAAATGTTTGGCAAATAATATTAATTATTTTTCATAAAAGTATTAAGAAAGTATTATATAAAATTTTCATTATAAAAGTATTATATGTTTGTAAAGGTAATATAATAAAATTTATATATTTTGAGAGATTTGTAACATAATGCTGACATTTCATTTAATCATTTTGATGACATCTCAAATACTTTGCAAAATATAAATTGTTAAATATATTTTATTCATTATGAGTTGATTTCTTACATAATGCAGACTTTTAGCGTAATGATTTTGTTGTAATTTACAAGCTAACTATATTTACACATTTTCTAATAAAATACATGTATTCAAGGTTAAAAACAAAATTTAAATGCAGAGAAGGTGAATCGTTGATACATATATGCATGCAAACTGTTGAGTACAATTCTGTATAACATTAAGTACATCTTTTCACATTCTCCAAGAGTTTAGACATAAATACTACAGCTTTTCTCTTCCATTACATTTCAATCTTCATTATATCACAGCAATTAAAAACATTTAAACAAAGACATGGATGCTAACAACTTTCACAACCTACGAGCTGATGTTCTCAGCCAAATCTTTAACTTCATCATATTGGAGGACAACAACTTATCAGGTTTTTCAAAGTTGCTGATCGTATGGTCAATAGGTCAATCCAGGCAAAGGATCAAGGATGTCTTGGAGAGGTTAAACTGGGATGCATTGTACCAGTTTCATAATGAGCCTATTGAAGTTAGTCGTGATATTTTTTATGGGTTCATTCAATTTGCTGTTAGGTACGATGTTGAGCAAGCTAAGTTTTTTAATTCAACTCGGAACCTCTTTCGGAGACAGGATGTTCAGCACCATCTATCTGTTTTAGCTGCTCTGTCAGGTAACCACTTCCCTTCAAGGTTCTCATATTTGTTTTTTAAAGCAATTTATAGAACCTTTGAAAGATCTGAAACCACTGAGGAGATGAGTAACTTGCTAAATATAACTTATTTGAGGAGTAGGATAATTGAACAAATGGATTTTCTTCAAGATTTGTATTTTCCAATGTCCGAAATAGATTATCTTTTGCCTGTTTTTAAATTTTGCCCACATGCAAGGAATCCTGACCCAATATATAGTGTTGATGGACCTCCTCTCGGAGTAGAAATATGGTTATCACTTTGTCCAAGAACTGTTGAAGATAACTACATTGATGATTGCTATCCGTAGGGAAAATCCATTACTATGAAGCAAATGTGGGACACTGAGTGTATTCACTGCAAGGTCCAGATCATTCTCTTCAAAGTTCTCCTGTGTTCTGTTCATCCTTAAGATTTTTTGTATTTTTGAACTTTTGTTCTTTAAACTTTATGTTTTATATGTAAACTTTTGTTGTTGGATTATAACATTTTATGTTTTTGGAGATGGATTGTGTACCGACACTACGATTGTTTTTGTTAATCTTTATCTGATTTGATGACATCTGATGCATTTTTTAGGATTAGCAACAATGCAATAATCATTGTTGATTTTAACAACAGTTCTGTCATGTTCAAGATTAGTACATAAACTTTAAACATGTGAAATAATTTCACAAGTCATTTATATTTACATTGACGCAATCTAATTACAAAATTAGCACGTAACATGATCCTAATTTCATTGAATATAACTAAATCAAACACTGAAACATATATAGAATGTCATAATAGTATCCATAATTGTATGTGAAATGTTCTTCAATTTCTTAGTTATGTTCTCATGTCATCAAGTTATAAGTTTTCCTATTTTGAAGGTTTAGTATACAGAATGTGTTACATTCATTATAGA
Organism: Saposhnikovia divaricata; assembly: GCA_036435485.1. NCBI lineage: Eukaryota > Viridiplantae > Streptophyta > Magnoliopsida > Apiales > Apiaceae > Saposhnikovia > Saposhnikovia divaricata. The sequence continues at coordinate 56,500,537 of CM071595.1, read as the reverse complement.
TACCAGAATCCATCTCTGTTTTGCCGTGTTAAAGTGACCAACATATGATTCAAATGTACAGGAGATTTCCCTAATGTCATTAAGTTTTACGTTATTTTGTCATTAAGTTGTTAAGAGACTTAACAACTGATTTATATTCAGAGTTTAAAGAGCAAGGGCCGGATCATTCTATTCAGAGTCCTACTATGTTCCGTTCAACCCTAAGATCTTATGTATTTCTGTAACTTTTGATCTTCAAACTTTATGTTTTATATGTTAACTTTGGTTGTTGGATTATGACATTGTTCTGTTTCTGGACATGGATTGTTTATAACATGGAGTTTGTTTTTGTCAATGTCTGTCTAATTTGATTACACCTAATGCATTTCCAGCCTTTCGTTAACATACTTTGTTGAATGTATATGATATTAATTTGCCTTCTAATATTGTCTGTAAACTTTAATTTCTTAGTGCTTACACAGATTTATGAATCTTAAACATTGAAAAACTTATTGCTATCGAAATACACAGATTTGCAGACATGTGAAACCATTACAGAAGTTGTTTACATTAACATGATCATAATATAATTACATCATTAGCAACTGACAAGATCCTATACTGAAACATAGCCAGACTTTTACATAGTTCGCCATACTGAACTATATGTTACTGAATGAAATCCACATAATGAACTATATATTACGGATGAAATGCACAAGTTGGCCACCCATTTTTAGTCTTTGCTCCTCCAATTCGACAGACTTTGCTTTCCAATCATTTATCTTTTCAGTCCATTCTACTTGAAAAGTCTGAAATGCTGTTAACATTTCATCCAAACGTTCCTGCAACAGATTTACATGGCCAACAATTGATGTATTTGTATCTTCCACAAATTTTCTTTCATTCTCTGAGTATGCAGTGTTAACGAGAACACTTTGCTGGGAAGATTCTCCAACACTTCCAGGACCGTTACCTTCCAACACCTCGATAATGTTTCTACATTTGAAATTTAGTAATTGTATCCTTATAATGTAAGTGCAAAAAGTATAGAAAGAACAATATTACGTACCCGTATTTTTCCTATAGCCCAATGGTGCGAGCAAATAGCAAAGATTATCTGTCAAATATGCTTTTGAAAAACAATCTAAAATCTTCATTTGCTATACGAATATCTTCATTCAAGTCTGCCGACGTCATGTTGAGGTTGTTAAGGTCATTCACCAACATATTTTTGATGCTTGAGTATCTTCGCCGCTTTGATGATCTCGAACTCATTGCACAAGAAAGAAATTGTTATTGTTAAAATTGTTAATGTAAGTTAGTTTTGGAATACCAAATTACATATTTATAGGCCTTTTTGAACGGTTTTACAGTAGGTGTTGGCATAAAAACTTCCATGGTGGTTTAAAAACTACCCTACAACGTACCACGTAAAAAAAACTTCTTTTTTAGTTGTCTTGATCAGTTACAATGTATATGATATCAATATTTTTATTTTTTTAAAAATATAATTACATTTAGAAATTAATTAAAATTTAATTTAATTTAATTAAGAAATAAATTTTATTAGTCAGTCATATGCTTCACGTTTTGGGCAAATTTTTTAATGATAATTTACTTATGGTAGTTTTTTGCAATCAACTTATTAAATTTCAATATCATATATGTTTTAAATTTTTATAAATTTTAATATTCCTATGTTTTTTTATTTTTTCATAAAAACAAATTATTGGAAAAAGAGTAATTTAATTATTTCTCTTAAAATCTTATGGATTTATGAATTTTACTTTAAAATAATACTACAAATTATTCATTTTGTTGATTTATTGATATCGGGATTGTAATGATTCAAAATCCTGTATCAATCATCAATCATATCAATTATTGTAGCTACAGATATATTGGTATATTTTCTTAATTTCTATTATTTCATACAAACAAATAATAGTACAAATTATTTATTTTGTTGATATTGGGATTGTTGTGATTGAAAATCCTGTATCAATCATCAATCATTGTTCAACAATCATATCATTGATTTTAGGTAGAAAGATATTGCTACATTTTTTTAATATGTTTGATTTTTGATAAATCATTTTCAATTAAGGAGAATATCCTCATCCTCATCCTCATAATCAAAATATTTGGTTTCGTAACAAACTGATAGACTCCATAAACCTAAATTCTCCTTTAAATTATCCCATTATCTCACAAGTGACATCTTAAAACCTCTAAAGGTTAAGGTTTAATAATCTACAGAGGTCCTATTCTTTGTCTTTGTATTACTTATCAATCATTTTTAGAAGTTTGTAGTATGTATTGTATTGTTTAAACCTTTGTTTTTTTGTCTCAATTACTTGATCTTAAAAACTCAGAATTTTTTTTCAAATTAGGCTTCATTCCAATGTTTCTAATCGTTTCATGTACACAATGTTGAAAACAGTTATGGAAATGCACGATCATCTTTCTACACTGAATGATACTACGTTCAGATGGTGTTTGAAGGTCCGTGTTACAAGGATTTGGGAAACAATCTCCAATACTGGTGCCATCATTTCTCACAATATGCTTCTTTTAGATTGTTTGGTAAGAATACTTTTTATAATTTTTTTTATCTACTTTAATTTTGTATCTCATTATCTTTTTTATAATCAGAACACTCATATGCATGCAATGGTCGATCCTGCTATATGGAATAACTTTGACAACCCTATAGTGGAAGGAAGATTATACCTGATTATCAATGTTCGTGTTCATCAAGCATTTGGTTTTTACAGGCCTGTTAGCACAGATAAATGCTTGACCTTTGTTCCTTCAACTATGATAGATCCATATCCTCATGATGATTTTGTAATTCCAATGCACAAATTTGAGTTAAAACCTCTCGGAGATCTTTACGATATTGTATGTTCATATGAACCTTATACGGTACCTAGCTATTCCACAGGTAATTTTTTTAATTTTTATTATATATTTCCATAACTCCATTATGATTTAAAATTTTAGTACTATTTTCATTTTCTATTATTAGATGTGATTGGAATGTTGGAAGATCTTGAACCATTGCAAACAATCCACACCCATTTTGGAGAAAGACAAATTGTGCGCTTTAGAATAAATGATGGAAGGTACTCAACTTTGAACAATAATGAAGATACTGTTTATTGTTTTTAAAATTTTTTAGATTTGCAAATAAATGTTGAAGATGCACACCACTAAATATATTTTTGTCAGTGTTTCTATTCGCGTTTCTTTTTGGGGACCATTGAATGCAAATACTGAGCCTTTGTATGCAAATAACGAAATGTCTCCAGTAATTGTAATTCTGGCAAGTATCAAGATCTCGGCTTACAAAGGTATTCCTGTCTAATACATGATTTTTAAAATCTATAATTTTTTCTTGATACATGTTCCTTATTTTTTTAAACCAAAGCAGGTGGAGTTCATATTTGTAGCTTGCCTTCTTCAAAGATTTATATTAATCTTCCACATGGGGATGTTTTCATGATGAGGAATAGGTATATTGTAGTCTTACTTTCCTTTCTAAATTATATGATTCTTGATATTTCTAGATTTATTGTAAGTCTTAGTAATTGATCCTGAACTATTTTGTTTTATAGGTTGATTCAGCAAGGAATGCAGCCTTAATTTCATGCTCTTTGAAATCTGATCAAGTCATCTATTGCATAGAATCACTTAATAAAGAGAGATGGAATTGATTCAATTTTACTCTCAATTTGTCACCTTTCTATTTTATGGATTCCAAAATATATTTATGTACTCAGTATTGTTTGTGTTTCCATTATTTCTTATTGTAACTATGGAACCAAAGTTCATGTGGTTCATGTCAGAATAATACGGACTCCTTCTGCAGGTCATGATTTCCAAGAATTCAATCTAATACTTTTTCATTGGAATTTAACGAAATATATATGTTTAGTGTAGACTCTTTATTTGAAAAAAGAGTCTACAATGCATTCTACTCATTTTTACATTATCATATATAGTCATTTAGCCAAAGATACTAATGTACTTATATAAAAATTCCATCACAAAGTTATAAAAGTTCATACAATACACTTCAAAACTATTGCAAACAGTTTACCACCAATCCATTATTTGATTATATTAATTGCCAATACCCTTTGGAATGTTTAAACCAATTGACCATTATCCATTCTTAGTCCTTAATGTCACCCTCTCATTTTCCAAGTATATGTCCTACTACTACAGGTGATAAGTGATGAATCAAGGTTTGTACAACAAGAATAAGAACTCCTCCTACAATTCATGGTTTCCAAAAATTCAATCACATATTTCTTGATGAGAGTGTACTTAAATTTTATGTCTACTGTTGCTTATTTATTTTTAAGAATTTGTCATGTAGTATGATGCTAAAGTGCATTTTAATTATACTTACATCATCATATATACTTATTCAGCCAAAGATACCATTGTATTTGCAAAACTAAACCATCACAAAGTTATCAAAATTCTTAAAATACAATTTAATAATATCGCAAACATGATAACGCCCATCCATCACTAGACATTAATAAATTCCAAAATTCAACATCACAGAGCTAAAATGTTCAATCCAAAAAATGCTAATGTAGTTGTACTTCAAAAACAGCTCCATTTTCCTCATCATTTAGCAAAGTAAAGACCAGTGTTTGTTTGTATTTCAATTTGTTCTTATCTGCAAAATTATTCCATCCAGCCGAGCATCTTGCAGTTCCCTTACAAATGGATAAGCCAACTGACCATTCACCATTCTCAGTCCTTAATGTCACCCTCTCATTTGCTTTCCATTGCCTATCATTAGGAGTGATTTCCTTTGGAATATACTAAAATGACAAAAAATTAAAAGCATCAGTATTGACTTGGTTAAAACTAAAGGATTCAATCATATTTAGCATTAGTCTAAATTAGAAAGATGCAAATTTAAATCATATTAGCACTAAACTAAATCATACCACTCCATGTGATGAACTGTCAACGTTTGATTTAGTCATGACTACAGAGAAGAGCATAGGAATAGCATCCATTTCATGATCAGGAGGATTGTTGTTCATGACTAAGGTGCCTACATTTTCAGCCAAGTTTTCGACATCTGCTTCTACATGTAATTAAAACAATGCATTGTCAGTATCCTTTGCAACTATAACAATGTGTTCATAAATGATTTATCATTCTAATGTGAACATGCTTTACACTGCTATACTCCAGAATTTAAACTTCTTACCAGTCTTAACTGCAACCTTCTCAATGGTCTTCTCCACTCTTGACTCAATAAAAACAACGACATCAAATTGTCCACATCCACAATTTGTGAACATTAAAACATCGCCTACTTTGATGTTAGTGTAAAGGACAATTCCCAATAAATCATAGAACTTTCTATCATATTTTGAGTATCGACCTTCGAAAAGTTTTGCATCTGGCAAAGCATAAAGGACGTATGGAGGAATAACTTTTCGAAACATTTTAAAATATGGTGTTGGAATTTCCTGAAAAAACAATTAAAAAAAACCACATTACTAATTGATCTTAAATTTTCCATATGTTTCATAAAAACCAAACAATGTAAAAAGCATTACACATCTAATACAGGATTATAACTTACAAGTTGACCGTCATAAAAAAGATTTTCATCAGCAACGAAGATAAATTTCCATCCTATGCCTTCAATTTTATCTGACAGATAACTTTATGTCAATCAATAGTACATTATGAAATGAATAAATTACACTAACATGTTAGTATAGGCTATAGATTTGGGTACTATAGAATTACCTTGATGGCAGAAGTAATCCAAATCATGATGTTTTGGAATGATGTACTCTACTTCTGATCCATGATAATTGAAGATGTTAACCAAATACTTTCCACGTCCATTGTAGGAGAACAAAACAAAAGAACCAGATGTTTTTTTGCATTCCTGGATTAACTCTCCAAGATGTGTGATACTTTGACTGTTCTTATTGTAATGAGCATTAATCTGTTGTCCAGTAGGAAGCACCAACTGGACTTCGAAAGGCATGAATCCCCCACTTTTGGTTATGATTTCCTTTGGTAAAACCTGTGTAAATTACATTGTAGTTGGAATCAATAGTACATTAACTACATAAACTTTATAAATACTTAAAAAATAACATCCTTTACCACAACTTTGTTTTGGCATAAATCTGGATCAATGACAGTGATGAAACGACTGAAATTGGGAATCTGAGCTCCATTATCCAGAACACCCTTATCAGCAATAAAATGAAAATGATTTGGATTCACAACAGTCAATAGGTGTATGATAAAAGTGGATTCATCAAATTAAAACTATTTAATACTATAAATAGGAACAAGCCAGCATTCAGGTATTAATGGTTAGACAATACCTATACCCTGAACTGTTAGTCATAAAAATTGTCCCAATTAAACAAAAAAACAACTACTTCACATGTACTGATCTTATACCGACAAAGCAGGCATGCATAATCCATTTTCGATTCAGAGAAGTACCAAACTTCCAAACTCAAAGTAAACATTAATATGACTAAGTAGAAAGAACATGTGAAGATCAACATCATTCTTTGGAGACAACATTAATTAAAACAAAGAAGAAGTTCTATTGTTACACAATCAAACACTTTAGAGACTTTAATCAAGCATCAAAGAATCAAGCTGTGACAATATCCTAAATTCATCAAGAAGTCTTATGACAGATTCCGATTGAACAAATTACTATATGAACAATCAATCATATATATTCTGGTAAATGAATATAAGCAAGATCTCATACCTCCATTGTTGTTAGGCTTGATTAAGAACGAGATTGAAGTCTACAGTATGAAGATTGAACTCTATCTTTCAATTGAGAATTTGTGCACTGTTGAATACCCCTGCATGAACGGACTCTTTTGGGGGTTTACCCGTTTTCAATGTAAAGGGGATTCTCCGTTCCGTTCCCGTTTTCGATATAAAATATGTCCAATATTTTTGTCAATTTAATGTTTTCTATATCTAACATGACATAAATTAAATTATTGTACAACTTCCTATGAATATGTAATAAATCAAATATTTTTTTTAAAAAAATTAAGTTTGTAGTTGTAGTGGAATATATTTCTTTATTATTTTAATCAAAAGCTTTTTTCCAAAATACAAATTATTAATACTAGCTTAAAATGTACGGATTTTTAATTAGTAACTCTTTGCGATGCACGGATTTTAATTAGTAACTCTTTGCGATGCACGGATTTTTTTAATATTATATAAAAAAAATTATTAGTTTAAATTAATATTTTTAAAACATGGATTCTGGAGGCTTAAATTTTTATATGAGATGATTTGATAATAATTATATAAATGTTATATGTGATATTTTATAAAAAGAGGGATTTTAGTTAGAAAATATAGAAAACATGATAGGTTTTAATTGAAAAAGGTAATCGGTTAATTATTAATGTTTAATATAATAATGTTAATTATTAATGTTATATGTGGTAACTGGTACCGTACCGACCGACCGACCAACCAACCAACCAAACTTTTAATGTTTCAGCTATTATATAATAGTATAAATTATGCATAAGCAATTTCAATCTTATTTTTTAATATAATAATTAAAATAAATTCATAAAAAGTTTTAATTTTAATTTGTTATATTTAATAATATTTGTTATTTTATCAAATGGACTCTATTTTATTAGATTTTTATTGGTTATTTCATATAACATTAAGAATAAAATGATTACCATTTTGATACTAAATTTAGAAATGTTATTGGGATTGTCTGAAAATTAATGATTACCATTTTGATACTAAATTTATAAATGTTATTCATATATATGTTTTTAAATTTTTAAAACATTATGTATTTAACCAATCGAATTCCTTTCGATTACATTCTATATTGGTTATTTTAAATTACATGAAGAATAATATATTCATTATGCGTTACACATTTTAAATTTTAATAGTTTCAATTCCCAATTTTTGCATTTCTGATATTGGAATTGTTCTTATTGTAGTCATTGGATCGAAATGATACAGCCAGGACTCCTGGATCTGCTATGTCAGTGAATAAGAAGATAAAGATGGTACACTTGATACTTTCTATTACATTCCCGTTTTTTCGTTTATAATCATGGAGCAACAATTTTTCTATTTTTCTAAATCTGAGTTGCTTTATGTTTTGATCAATTTGCAGAAGAAGTAACTACTACTCATTGGAGAACTGATCTTCTACTTTCAGATCTCTCAATATGACTTGCTTGCCCAGTTTTTCCTTTCAATAAAATTTGTGGAGATTATGATCTTAATAGTTTTGATTTTGTGTTTTATCAAATTTGGATTTGGTTGGATTGTTTTGATTATTGATTTTTGTCCATCATTTTACAAATGGTTTGAATAAAAGTTTATGCATTTTGTTTCCGCTTGGTATTGATTTTTAATCATTGTGTTTTTAATTACTTCTTTTATCACATTGAAGTTGAGATATTGTTTATACATTATATTATTTAATTACTTCTTTTATCATAGTGAAGTTGAGATATCGTTTATACAATGAAGTTTAGACAATTTCCTTACAATTCATTTGGCCATACTCATAATAAATCATTTAAAGGCATCATCTCATTTCACTTCACTGTCTAAAAAATATGGTAACATCAATCCAATACCTATATATAAACCTTAGATGCCAATCAGAAAGTTTTTGCATAAACTACTATAAAAGTCATTCTTAGTGCACATGGTTTAATTATTCCCAAAGTCATTTAATCACAATCAAACTACATTATTCAAACATTATCATATTCAGAACAATAACAAAAGTACGTTAATTTTTGGATACGTTACGTAGTGCTTTAAATTGTCCAAACTTCCCAATGTAATCTTTAAAAACTAAAGTACGTCAAATATTAGTTGGACATTTGTACAATAGAAGGAATAATGTTCATCATAATAAAGGTTGAGAAAACTAAACAAAGAGATTACTGTACATTGCCTTCAAAATTCATACCATGAATACGCCATGTTAATACAGATTTACTTTCCAAAATCGAAAAATACAAGCAAAAGCATTATAGTGTTACTGAATCTGAACAGTAAATGTCCAAATTCCTTGGATATTCCCCAACAGAGTGAAACGAAGTCTGTTGTTCAATTCTATTTCATTATCTCTAATGAACTTATTCCATCCGGCAGAAATTCTTGGTGATTCATTAGACAAGACCAAACCAACTCTCCAACTTCCTCTTTCAGTTTGCAAGATAATTTCATCTCCTTTCATCCAATTACGGTTGCTTGGAGTTATATTTCTTGGAATGTACTGTAAGAGATTAGATAAAAGTTTGTTTAGTTAATGTTTACAATGCAGTAGAACAAAGTTTGAGGATATTCCAAAATGTTGAGATTTCAGCCTTACCACACCATGACATGTATTGTTCACATTTGAAGTAGTCATAACAACTTGAAAACCAGCACCATTGACATTATTATCATGTTCCAGTTCATCTTCTGCCAGGTCATCGATTTCTTCATCACTTTCGCTTTCATTTTCGGAAACTGCAGAGTATTTAAAAATCATACAACAACTTGGTTAATGATTTTTTTGAACTTAAATATTACTATATCAGAAGAAGATGGATTTTTAAGATTACCATAAATGATTTCAGGCAGCTCGAATAATCGTTCCACTTTTGATTTATCAAACACACTTAGCTCAAAACGACCATTGCCACAATATGTGAACATTAATACATCAAACATTTTGACAAATTGTTTCCTATATAATGGTGCAAGACCATATATTTTTTTGTCCACCAAAGATATTTTTCCAGCTAAGACGTCTCCATTGTTCAGTATAATAGAAACATCCTTTGGCATTTTTCTACAAAACATTTGTTGGAATGTTTCTGGAATGACCTGTTATCAGTTGTTAAACATTCGATATTAAGCAAATGTGAAATTGGTTAATGAGTTTATAGGATTGCATTTAGAATTTCTTACTGCTCCACCATGTGTCTGCATGAGACCAATGCTTAATGATAGAAAGTTCCAACCTACTCCTGTTTTCCTTTCTGGTATGAAATGAGAATTCCAAAAGTATCAGTAAGTTGCACCAAATGAAAATTTCTATAACAGATAAAATTTCATATAAAACATACCTTTTAAGGTCACCATATCACGTGGTCTTTGTCTTAAAGAGTTATAGTCGTACTCCGTATAGGATTCATTGAAAACGTGTATTAAGAAATTTCCACCACCTATATAACATAGTACAATGACCCCTCTTTCCCTAATATCAAAATCATTGTAAATCTTGCCAAAGTTTGTAAAACAGAGCTCTTTTTTACTGTATTGCACATGAAACTGTTGTCCATATGGTGTATGGATTTTGACAACCGAATTCAGCTCTTTTCCATATTGATTGTCATAATCCTTTTCGACTCTCTAAAACAGATAAACGTAGTAAGATGATAATGCTAGAAAACAATCAAATAGGTTATAGATACTTAAAAATCCAAGTTGTTATCATACCATGATATTGTTTTCAATTTCGTCCAAATGTACGTATCTCAAGAGTTTAGGAATTCTTCCATCCGGCGTAACCATGATTCCAGGAATACTCTTTTGATTGCAAGAAAAGAATATTTAAATGTAAGAATCTATATGTTCTCTTATATGGTCAGGAATATAAAGCAACCAATATCGGTTCATAAGAAAACATTTCAAAGGTATGTAACCTATTTTTGCCTAAATAAAAAATATATCACTCATTGTTCCAAAACAAAGAGCGCAGTCACATTGTAAAACATAGTTCATGAAAATCTAATAATTTCTACATGATTGTCTAACAATCAGAAGAACATGTTTGTACATATGACTTAGAGTCCATAACACATCCAAATATACAAAACCCCCAATTTTTTGTTTGATCCATAACAATACATAACTCTATGTATTCCATATTTTGTAATTGTCACGCACAATGAAAAGCACAAATTGAAAGGCATATGACTCAGCCTATTTGTAGTTAGAGGATCCTAATCCAATTAAAGTAGTTTGTAATAAGTAAATAATATCAACTGTCACAGGAATCTCATAAGGTGACAACTGTCAGAAGAAAAATCAACAAGTCAATCTATAGTTTTGATGTTTTACACTGAAGAAGATTCAGTTGCCTGATCAAGCATCAGTGTAGCATTGAAATACATGGATTTATTTCAAGGACAGAGGTTTCTATAAGTGATAAGAAACAATATCAGTTCAGAATGATCGGAGAGAGTGAAGAAAAGAAAAAGACCACAGTTTAATGTCAAGATGAAGAACAGAGATTGGAGTTAGTCGTTCATGAACCAGACAGTACATCGAGCGTCAACAAAAATCCAGTGTATGTTCGTTATTATAATTACGTGGTCCACAGTGAAGTTTTGACTATTAAAAGGAGTTGTATTAATTCTATTTTAATTAATTAAATCAAATAGTTAATTTAATTAAATAAATTAATTCTATCAGAATTAATATATTTGTTAAAGTAATTATTAGATTAATTAAATAAGAATTAATCTGAAAAAGAAATAATTAATTAAGTGATTTATATAAATCATTTAGTTAATTATAATCTGAAAATATATAACAATATAACTATCTAAGGATAGTTATACCGATTGTTATATATAGTTCAAAAGGATAGTCATATACAAAGGAAATGATTATTGGACAGTCATATTCAGTTCAAAAGGAGATAGTTATACCGAAAGTTATATTCAAGTCAAGTGGCTATTGGACAGTCATATTCAGTTCAGTGGATAGTCATACCGAAAGTTATATTTAATGGGACAGTCATATTTCTTTCAATGGATAGTCATACCGAATGTTATATATGTGTTAATTGATTGTTATATCAATTAAAACAACACAATATGACTATGGACGGAATATAAAGATCAGAAGCAGCAAAGAGGCAGAAGACAATTCACTTACAACTTCTGAAAAATCCCAGCAGTTCATATCTCTCTCTCTCAAGCTCAAGAACACTTACAAACATAATTCTGGAAATTCAAGTTCATCTCTTTTGTAATATTCTATCCGTTGGAACTTGTTTATGTGTGGTTCTTGTAATACTAGCGAATTAAGTTTCCTAGTTCACAACTTGATATCTTGATTTTAATTAACTAAATTAGAAAAGTTCATGTCGAATTTTCTAATTAGTTATTAATTACTTGATAATCATTTGGATTGATTTTGTAACACCCATCAAGTTAATATATTGTTATATTCAACTTGAAATTTGTGTTGTATTATTCCGCTCAAATTTGTTTAAGTTAAATTTTATTTAAAGAACAAATTTCGATAAAATGGTATAGATTGTATTCAACCCCCCCTTCTACAATCGTATCGGACCTAACAATTGGTATCAGAGCATATTGATTGATATACAAATCAAGATCCTAATTTTACTCCGCCAAAAATCAATCTTGAATTTTTAACTCTCTTAAAAATTCGTCATGTCTTCAAAAAGTATTGTTAAGATTCCTATGTTTAATAAGGACAATTATTCAATGTGGAAAAATAAGATGGAGTTGTTCCTTGATGTCGCAAATTCCAAATATTTGGGTGTTCTACAGAATGGACCCATAATTCCAATTCAACATACAACTGAATCAATAGTTGGAGGAGTTGTTGTAACACCTGCATCAACTAGTCCAAAGCCTGCTTCTTCTTTTACTCCGGATGAAAAGGAGGATGCTGGACTAGATAAGAATTTGAGACTTATTCTGATAGATTCCCTAGATGTTGTTATGTACAGTCATGTCATAAATTGTAAAACTGCAAAGCACGTGTGGGAAACCATTGAGACTATTAATGAAGGAACAGATGAGGTTAGGGAGAACAGACTTCAAATTTTGACTTCTGAATATGAACATTTTAGAGCTGGTCCTAATGAGGGCATTCAGGAAGTGTTCGAAAGGTATAACAAAATAATCAACAACTTGCAAGTTCATGGCAAGCAATATACACAGAAGGAGATTAATATGAAGTTTTTGTTGACAATGCCCACTCATCTTGAACACAGGATAACGGCCATCAGAGAATCGAGAGATCTGAATAAGATTTCTCTTGAAAGGTTGTTTGGTGTTCTGAAAACCTATGAACTGGAACAAGTACAGCAGAGGGAGGTCACTGGAAAAGGAAGGGTGCTAAGCTCATCTACAGCTCTTGTAGTTGAAGCACCAAAGGAAGTGGAAGCTAAGGTTGTTCTACCTTACAGCTCAGACAAGGAACAAACTGAAGTTGAACAGGGTCAAACACCACCTATTCAAGATGGTGGAGACTTTTACTCACTTGAAGAGCTAGATCAACTTGAAGATGAATCCATGGCATTAATGGTAAGGCAATTTGGCAATTTTAGATTCAGAAGAAATCCAAAGTACAGGTTCAAGTCAAATAACAGATTCCAGAGAGGAGGCTCTTCTTCCTCTAGTAACAGGGGAGGATACAAAACTGGATCTGTTGACAGAAGCAAATTTCGTTGCTTCAACTGTAATGAATTGGGGCACTTTGCCACTGAATGCCAGAAACCCAAGCAAACTCAAAGAAGAGACTTTGCTGCTGAGAAGAAGAAACCTGGGAAAGCTTATGTTGCCGCCGGTAAGAGTTGGGATGACACGGATAGCGAAGATGAAGAATATGGAAATCTTGCGCTAATGGCAATTGGTGAATCATCTGATCATCAGAACGGACAGGTAACTCTTACTGACACTGAATTAATTCGTAGTCTATATAATTCCTTAGGTAATGCACAAACTGGATATAATAGACTAGATCTACTAAGCACTAAACTTGGAAATGAAGTGTCAGAATTGAAAAAGATTCACATTAATCAAGATCAACAAAGAGATGAAATAACAATGCTTCTCACCAAGGAGAAATCTATTCTAGAAGTTGTTGGCAAACAAATGGCTAGAATTACTGAACTTGAAACGCAGGTCAGGGCTTGTTATAATTCTGTTAAAATTTCCAAGGAGTTCTTTAACAAACAAGCTGTTGAACAAACAGTAGGGATAGGGTATGGCTACAACGAAGCTGTTGGATTGTTGGGCATAAATACCCCTAACCTTGTTAGTGCTGAAGAAAGAGGGATACCGCATGTTCTTAAGAAAGTTAAAGATCCCCTCTTTAAGAAATCTGATGCTGGACCACCAGATATTCTTTCTATGGTCATCCAGGAAGAAATAAGAAATGAGGACAGTGCTAATGGCATTGTTCTTGGAAATGTCAAAACTATTAAGAAACCAGTTAAGCATGTTGAGTTAACTAGTTCGTCTAAAAGTAGTTTAAGTAACGAGCAGTTGAAAAAGAAAAATACCATGTCTGATATGCACACCATGCCTATTAATGATCCATCTCATAAATCATGTGGTATTATTAATTGTATAACTTGTGCTTTTAATAGTATGCGAGCATATTTTAATGGTAGTTATGCATGTGATAAACAGACTGCTCCGCGACAGCATATGAACAGGAACAATAATGTTCGGTCAAAGACTGTTATTCCTTCTCAAGTTAGGAGAGAGACATTTGAACCTAAGAACAAACAAAGGGTTACGAAGAATGTTTACCAGGTCAAGTGTCCAGTCAATGACACAAGTGTCCGTGCTGTTAAAGAAACATGGATACCTAAAATAAAACAAAAGATTTTCAAATCTGTTTATAAGGTTAAATGTTTATTGGTTAAAGATGTTAAAATTAAAAGTGTTGCTTTGCCTGATAAAGGCCAATATTTTAAAACCGCAGGACCCAATCAAATTTGGATTCCGAAGAAGGTTTAATCCGTTTGTCATTGCAGGGTGTTGAGCAGGTTGAACGTGTAACCTGGATCTTGGATAGTGGATGTTCAAGGCATATGACTGGAAATAGAACCCTGCTAACAAACGTGGTGGAAAAGGCCGGCCCAGTAGTTACCTTTGGAGATAACAGCAAAGGTAGAACTGATGGATACGGCAGACTTGAAGCTGGAAATGTTATCATAGAAGAAGTGTCCTTTGTAAAAGGACTTGAGCATAATTTGCTCAGTATCAGTCAATTCTGCGACAAAGGATTTGATGTCCATTTTAACAAAAAGAATTGTCTGATTTCTCACAAAAGAAGTGAACAACCATCGCTGACTGGAGTCAGAAAAGGAAACTTGTATGTAGCTAACTTGAATACGGGAAGCACTGAAGAATTCAATTGCTTCTATTCTAAAGCATCCACAGATGAAAGTTGGCTATGGCACAAGAAGCTATCTCACCTGAATTTCAAAACAATGAACTCTCTTGTTAAAAGAGAATTGGTGAGAGGTTTGCCTTCTATGGAATTTACACAAGAAGGACTATGTGACGCATGCCAAAAAGGGAAGATAAAAAGGGCAACTCACAGGAGCACTAATACATCATCAATAACTGAACCATTACAATTACTTCATATGGATTTGTTTGGTCCAGTTAATGTGATGTCAATGTCAAAGAAAAGATATGCTCTAGTGATTGTTGACGATTTCTCTAAATTCACATGGGTTTTGTTCTTACATTCCAAAGATGAAACTCCACAGTTAGTGATTGATCATATCAAGTTGATTGAGCTTGATTCAATGTATCCAGTAAGAGCGATAAGGTCAGATAATGGAACTGAATTCAGGAATGCAGTTCTAAATGAATTCTGTACTGAGAAAGGTATAACAAGACAGTTCTCGGCTCCAAAAACTCCTCAGCAAAATGGGGTAGTTGAAAGAAAGAATAGGACCTTGGTTGAAGCTGCTCGTACTATGCTAAGTGAATCAAGGCTTCCATTAAGCTTTTGGGCTGAAGCTGTCAATACTGCATGCTATACCCAGAATCGAACGCTGATCAACAAAGACTTAATGAAGACACCTTATGAAGCGTTAACAGAAAAGAAACCAACACTCAAGTACTTTCATGTATTTGGAACAAAATGCTTTGTGCTAAAAGAAGGAGACGATCAAGGTGGTAAATTTGAAGAAAAAGCACATGAAGCAATTTTTGTGGGTTATACTAGAAGAGCATATAAGGTGTATCTAATTGATCAACAGAAAACAATGGAAAGTGTCAATGTTACATTTGATGACACAAAACTTCCTAATATCCAAACTGAAGATTCATCTGAAAAGCTGTCTTTTGAAGATATGACAGATCTAGAATCAGATGATGATAGTCCACCTGATGTGTTTGCTGATGCTAATGACAACAATGTCAATGATGAGACTAATCAGAATAATGGTGATGAAAATCATGATAATGTTGAAAGTGTCACTAATGATTCTGAACAATCATCTAATCAGCCTGGCAACAACTCAGGGGGAGTTAATGAAGGATCTACTAGTCATATTCAACATCATAATGAAGATCAAGGCGAATCATCAAGATTAAATCTTCCAAGACAGACTGTCTGGAATAGAGCTCATCCTTTTGAGCTAATCGTTGGTGATCCAGATGTTGGTGTAAAGACTAGAAGAGCTTTTCAAAATCAATGTAATTATTCAGGGTTTCTATCTGAAATGGAACCTAAGAAAACTGAAGAAGCTCTTTCAGATCCTGATTGGGTGATTGCTATGCAAGATGAACTCAATCAATTTAAACAACAAGAAGTGTGGAAGCTGGTGCCCAGACCGACAAATAAAACAGTGGTTGGTACAAGGTGGGTATTCAGAAACAAACTTGATGAAGATGGAACAGTAACAAGAAATAAAGCAAGACTGGTAGCAAAAGGTTACTCACAATCTGAAGGCATTGACTATGATGAAACCTATGCTCCAGTGGCTAGACTTGAGGCCATAAGGATATTCTTGGCATTCGCAGCATTTTCAAACTTTAATGTTTATCAAATGGATGTCAAGAGTGCCTTTCTGAATGGAAAACTGGATGAAGAGGTATATGTAGAACAGCCACCTGGTTTTGAAGATCCAGATTTATTGGGGTATGTTTACTTTCTCTTTAAAGCTATATATGGTCTTAAGCAAGCACCAAGAAAATGGTATGACACACTCTCTGAATTTCTACTTGAAAATGAATTTACAAGAGGTGTCATAGACAAAACTCTCTTCACAAAGAAACATAAAAAGGATACGATATTAGTCCAAATCTATGTGGATGATATAATATTCGGGTCTACTAATGATATTCTTTGCAAGAAATTTGCTAAGTTAATGCAGGGTAAGTTTGAAATGAGCATGATGGGTGAGCTGAAGTTCTTTCTTGGATTGCAAGTAAGTCAAAGGACAGATGGAATATTTATCTGTCAATCCAAGTATGTCAAAGAGCTTCTCAAGAAATATCAAATGGAGGACTCATCTTCAGCAAGAACACCATCATCGACAGCGGTCAAATTTGGAGCATGTGAAAATTCTATCAAGGTAGATATCACAAGCTACAGAGATTCAGATTATGCAGGAAGTGTTGTGGATAGAAAAAGCACCTCTGGGAGTTGTCAATTCCTAGGTGGTAGACTGGTTTCCTGGTACAGCAAGAAACAACAAACAGTTTCCAACTCAACAGCTGAAGCTGAATATATAGCTGCTGGAAGTTGTTGCGCACAGATTTTGTGGATCAGGAATCAGCTGAGAGACTATGGTTTTGTACTAGATAAAATTCCTATTTTATGTGACAATACAAGTGCCATAGCTATCTCTAACAATCCTGTGCAGCACACAAGGACAAAGCATATTGACATCAGGTATCATTTTATTAGAGGGCATGTCATGAATGGTACCGTGGAGTTACTTTTTGTACCTACGGAAGAACAAACAGCAGATATTTTTACTAAGTCTCTTGACGAATCCACATTCACCAGACTTGTTGGTGAATTGGGTATGTTAAATAGTCCTAGTAATTAAACTAGTTAATATCTGAGGTTTGATCTTTAATAATTTTCAAGTGATTATTGTGTACAATATTTGTTATTTGAAATCACTTGTATAATTATTTTATCAACTTATAATGTTGTTTGTTTCTTCTTAAGGTTTTATCACTATCTTCGTTATACATCTCTAAATACTTCTTGTAATTTTAGAGTGATTCATTTTCCTTAAAAATATTTTTCTCGAATTTTACTAGCTGTAGTTTATGAGAAATCTATTTTTCCTGAAAATGTTTTTATTTTAAAATCAGTTTCATTATTTTTTTTGTGTGTTTAATAAATTATATATTTTTTTTCTTGAATAATTTTCTATATGGAATTTATTTTATTAGAAAATTGATATTTATTAATTCACCAGAAATAATTTTGTATATATTCAATATTTTATTTATTTTAATTTGTAATGTTTGTCCTTTTGTTATTAATGTTTGATCTCGTAAAAAGGACTACATATGATCGTTTGTTTAATTTTTATTAGGTTTGCTAATTTTAGTGTAAATTATTTTACTAATTTTTGGCTTGGTTTTTGATAGAAATTAAATTGTTTCATTTTTAGAATTTGCTAGTTCTAAATATCTTGTTAATATTTAAATTTTAGGATAGTTATAATTGTTGTTTTGTTAATATTAGTCTCGGTATAACAATTCATCTGATTGTTATATTCGAATTTTGTGATAGTTATATTAGTTTAGTTTAATGTGTTATAACTTTAGATATATATATATATATATTAGTAATTAAATAGTTATATTGCTGTATTCTGTAAATATAACTCTAATTAGTGTATAGTTATATTGTTGGTTTTGTACGAAATATGACTGTCAAAATAGTAATGTTACATTGTAATATTCTTTGTTTTTCGATAGTCATATTAGTGTCTTTTAATACCATAAGCTGTTATATGACTAAGTACAGGATAGTCATATTACGTTTATACGTAATATAACTATCGGTATGACTATCAACCGATAGTCATATTAGACTTGTTTTGTATATAAGTCGAGAGTTATATCAGATAGTCATATTTAGATTATTTTTCTCATTGGCGTGTTAAGTCACCCAATATAACAATCGATACTTACACGATACACACAGTTTACAGTCGAATTTCTGGCCAATTTTCTTCACGATTCACGCTGTAATCACCTGTCTAAGAACATTAATCGATTACCCAGTCGATAATCATCAAAACGACGGTTTAAATGTAAGGATTATACGAGTTCTTGAGATTTTGAGTTTGAAAATTTCGAAAATTCGATTTGTAATTCAAGAACAAAGACTGTGATTTTGTAAAAACTAAAAATAGACGTGTGTTTGTGATGTTATGGAGATCATTGCCTCAAATTTTCAAAATTTTTGGTGAAGAATTCGATTATTCGAATTTTTATTTATTTATTTATTCGAATTTTGTGTATTAATAAGTTTAATTGCTGATTTTTGCAGATTCTCTAAGGTTAAAATTTGATTTGGAATGGCTGACACTTATAATAATTTTGAGATTGTTAATCACAACTTTATTGGATATTTTAATCCCGAGGATTGCTCGGTGGATCGTTTCAAACCGTGGATATCTTTTCTGAACGATCATAATATCTGTAGTCATGCTATAACTGCAAATGTTCCCATGAAATTTGGTCCGCTTAAATTAATGTGTACTACAGCTATGGTGGCCTCAGACAATAGATCATTTTCTTTCAACTTCAGCGATAAGACATATACAGTGGATGAATCTGTCTTCAATGCTGCTCTGAGACTGCCTACTGAACAATTTAATGAGCCTCCTTCAATTGATGAGTTGACACATTTCTTCACACATCTGAATTATCAAGGTCAATTGGATCTTAAGCGTCCCCTGAAAAGTAACATGGTTCAAGAATGGAACATATTCTTCGAAATCATTGCAAAGGTCTTTGCTAATTCTACCAAGAGTAACAACACTGTTATCACGGGAATGTTGCAGTCTATTGGTTACTCAATTGCTTACAACAGAAGAATCAATTTTGGTAACTTGCTATGGCCTATTTTGATAAATCGTGTGAAGAAAGCTAGGAAGAACTTTGAGAAAGGTAAACTGGTTAAATGTCATTATCCTCGATTTTTGACATTAATTTTTAATCATCTTATGCCTACGGATCAGCCTACTCCTTTTCAAAATGACCGAGTTCAATGGTCTGGTAAACCAAATAAGAAGTTCTACACAAGGTTGGATACTTCTGGTACTCTGGCGCATGTTCCAGTAGTCATAACACCATATATGTCTACATTCATAAATTTGCCAAATGTTGTGGCTCAACCAGTTGCTCAGCTACTTGCAATTGAACAAGCTCCAGAACCTGAAGCAGAACTCACAGCTACTGAACATCAACCAGAACCTGAACCGTTAATTGATCCTGAACCTCACTATCAAGTGGATCAACCCATTCAGACTGAAGATGTTGGAAATGTAAATGATCAGGTATTTGACTCAACTTCTACTCAATCTCAATATCTTTCTGATAGTCAAACAAGTGCGAGAAATGACCAAGGGGCTGTACAACCACAACCTCTAACCCAGGTCAATACACCAAATACTAAATCCAAATTCTCCAAATACTATCAAAGAAAGAAATTGTCAGTCAAACGATACAATCCGAGTAGTGATATTCTGAGTGAAACTACAGTTCTGCATTTTCAAAAGAAAAGTAAAACTACATCTGAGTCAACTGTAAACCCTTTCAGTTCATCAACTACTCCCTTGTTACTTACAATGGGGGAAGACATTTTCTCAAATGAAGCTGAAAACACTCTCATGCAAGTTGACCAAGTTAAAGTGCCTGCCATTGTTACGGCAGAAGAACTCTCACAGGTTGATAGGGATTTGCGAACTCCCATTGCACCACCACTGACCTTCCAAGAGAAGGCTAGGGTGATTTCTCCTGCAGGTACAATGGATGCAGCTATGGATTATGAGAGGAGTGATGTGAGAATTACTTCAAATCTGAGTGAAACACTAGCACGTGAGGTGAGTGATACTCAGAGAGCTATTGAAGTGAGAGCACACACTGACACAAACACTCTGTCTCTTATGGAACAACTTGCTCAAATGAAAGAAAATCTTGCTCAAGCTGAAGAGGATAACAAGAACTTAAGATTTGATATGGATAACATGAGAACTATCCTCAACAACAAGATCAGTGCACTCAAGCTAACTCAACAACAAGCAATTGAAGACTCTGGAGATGTCACAGTGGCTCAAGATCTCATTATATCTTCAATGTCAAATCAGATTGAAGATATTCAGAATAACATGAATGAACATCACTTGTCCACGAAACATCGACTTAGTCAGATTGAAAGGCAGAATGCACTTCAAGCAAAAGGGTTGACTCACTTGTATAACATCATTACTAGAACTATCACTCCAACAGAAGAAGAAAGAAAGTTCTTTGAAGGTCAAGATGGAGGAGGTGATGGTGATGAACGTGACCCGAAGCCTGCTGATTTTGTTCCCTCTGTAGAGGATTCATCAACTAAGGGGGAGAAGTCAAGACATGGAGGAAGTTCAAGTAAATCTAAATCTGATCAAGGAGCTGATCAAGGTGATAGGAGAGATAAGGGGAAGAGGAAAGAAATTTGAAGTTCTGACATGCATGAAGAACCTGAAGATATTGAAGGTTACTACTACACAGGTGAACCAGATAGTATTGACATGTTTGCTGATTTAAAGTTCACAGATATGGGAGAAGTATTACCTGAACCAGATCTCAGGGACTGGGAAGATGAAATGCCCATAGACTCAGAAGCTGAAGCTGAACAGATACGTCTAGATTTTGAAGCTGAAGCAGAAATTGACAGACAAGAAGCTCAACTAAAATTGAGAGATGATAGGCTTAAAAAGACATTGGACTTGATTGCTCATAAAGAAAAACTTCAAAAAGAGGAAGCTGCAGCAATGCAACGTCAACATGCACTTAAGGTACAAGCTAGGAGAACATACATCAGATTAAAAAGTGGTGACAAGTGGGAACGAGCTCAAAAAGCTATAGACTCACCACAAATGTCTGAATATGATGATCGTCGGCTAAGTGCTATTCTTGATGAGTTTAAGAATTCAAATCCAATACATGAAGGGTATGTGAAAGCCTTACAAACAGAAGTCGTCAGGATATCTTCTGCTTTTGAACCAAGAACCGATGAGTTAGTAATTTTCGTTGAATGTCATAATGTTGGAACATTCAGAGTGTCCCTTCAATTCTTTTATGACAGATCTTTGACAGAACTCTGGGCTCTTAGACCAAAGGTAAGAACATCCTCTGAGTTGGGAATACTACTTCATGAAAAGTTCAAAGAGTTTGCTGAAAGAGCTGGACCGGAAGTAATAGAAGAGCCTAAGCAAGTGAAGTTTCTTAAGGGTGAAGTGATACATACAGTCAAACTTCAGACGAAAGATTTGTATGAGCACTCTGCTAAACACTTGGTATTTGTGGAGTACATTCTTAGAAATCATGGATTTACTTCTCAACTTAAACGGGAAACTGCAGATCATATCAAATCTTATGCTCAAACCAATGTGAAAGACTATGAAAAATTCAAAGGTGAGTTGAGGAAATCACTTGGAATTCCATTGGTACTTCCTACAAGGCTATCATCAAGGAAAGAAATGTTAGTTGATGTTGAGCTACATAAAAGCCTACCAGTCCTGAATGAAGAAGAAGAAGAAGAAGGAGAGTTCAGACCTGGAGGAAGTGAAAACTGAAGAACCGCTCTACTTGTGATATTTTTAGAGCTTAGATAGAACAAGATAGCATAATTATACTATGTGATCAGTCTAGAGGATCATCTATCTTGTATTTATCTTTTCTGTTTGAATCTGGTTAATGTTATATATGAACCAGAACTTTTTCATTATTTACTTAGCATTTAAAGTTTTATTCTTTACTTATTTAATTGGGATTAGTTGAAGAATCCTCTAGGTATTTGCTTGTTACTGTCTAACAAACAAATAGGGGGAGATTGAAAGGCATATGACTCAGCCTATTTGTAGTTAGAGGATCCTAATCCAATTAAAGTAGTTTGTAATAAGTAAATAATATCAACTGTCACAGGAATCTCATAAGGTGACAACTGTCAGAAGAAAAATCAACAAGTCAATCTATAGTTTTGATGTTTTACACTGAAGAAGATTCAGTTGCCTGATCAAGCATCAGTGTAGCATTGAAATACATGGATTTATTTCAAGGACAGAGGTTTCTATAAGTGATAAGAAACAATATCAGTTCAGAATGATCGGAGAGAGTGAAGAAAAGAAAAAGACCACAGTTTAATGTCAAGATGAAGAACAGAGATTGGAGTTAGTCGTTCATGAACCAGACAGTACATCGAGCGTCAACAAAAATCCAGTGTATGTTCGTTATTATAATTACGTGGTCCACAGTGAAGTTTTGACTATTAAAAGGAGTTGTATTAATTCTATTTTAATTAATTAAATCAAATAGTTAATTTAATTAAATAAATTAATTCTATCAGAATTAATATATTTGTTAAAGTAATTATTAGATTAATTAAATAAGAATTAATCTGAAAAAGAAATAATTAATTAAGTGATTTATATAAATCATTTAGTTAATTATAATCTGAAAATATATAACAATATAACTATCTAAGGATAGTTATACCGATTGTTATATATAGTTCAAAAGGATAGTCATATACAAAGGAAATGATTATTGGACAGTCATATTCAGTTCAAAAGGAGATAGTTATACCGAAAGTTATATTCAAGTCAAGTGGCTATTGGACAGTCATATTCAGTTCAGTGGATAGTCATACCGAAAGTTATATTTAATGGGACAGTCATATTTCTTTCAATGGATAGTCATACCGAATGTTATATATGTGTTAATTGATTGTTATATCAATTAAAACAACACAATATGACTATGGACGGAATATAAAGATCAGAAGCAGCAAAGAGGCAGAAGACAATTCACTTACAACTTCTGAAAAATCCCAGCAGTTCATATCTCTCTCTCTCAAGCTCAAGAACACTTACAAACATAATTCTGGAAATTCAAGTTCATCTCTTTTGTAATATTCTATCCGTTGGAACTTGTTTATGTGTGGTTCTTGTAATACTAGCGAATTAAGTTTCCTAGTTCACAACTTGATATCTTGATTTTAATTAACTAAATTAGAAAAGTTCATGTCGAATTTTCTAATTAGTTATTAATTACTTGATAATCATTTGGATTGATTTTGTAACACCCATCAAGTTAATATATTGTTATATTCAACTTGAAATTTGTGTTGTATTATTCCGCTCAAATTTGTTTAAGTTAAATTTTATTTAAAGAACAAATTTCGATAAAATGGTATAGATTGTATTCAACCCCCCCTTCTACAATCGTATCGGACCTAACACAAATCTAACATACATCGGTCAATAGAGATAACTTTGGTAATCAAAATCAAAGCATTACATACATAATATATGATGTATTCAATGCATGAAGTTACCTCAATCGATTCAATTAAAGTTACCTCAATCGATGCTTTCCGTCTTTCCCTGCTCGATCAAAGATCTTTGCTCGATCGTTTTGCCCTGCTCGATCAAAGATTAAGGAGGAAAGGATGTATACAGAAATCAATTAAAGGAAAGCAACGATTCAAGGCATGATATATGATATATTCAAGGCATGAAGTTACCTCAATTGATGCAATTAAAGTTACCTTAATCGTTGCTTTTCCGTCTTTCCTTGAGCTCGATCAAAGATCTATGCTTGATCGATCTTAACGAAGAAAACCCAGAAAACCCAGCTATACTGCATTCTTCCGTACATATAAGTGTATATATATGGCTTATGTTATGAGGTTTTGGGGGTTTTTTGTTTTTTGGGTCTTTTATTTCATTTTCAGGTTAACAAAACATTTTTTATGTGACTTTTTTTAAATTTTTTATAATTGAATTTGATTTTTATAATATAATTAAACTAATTTTTTTTTATAAATGTTAAATATTAGTCATTTTACAAAAAGTGGAGGATGCTGAATAAGGTTTGAATTAATTATGATTTATAAATGTTAAATATTACTCCCTCCGTCCCCCATGATTGTTTACATTGGATTTTTTCACGGAGACCAAGAATTATAATTAAAATAAGTGAAGTAGTTGGTGTAATAGTAATTTTATTGTTAAAATAAGTGAAGTAGTGGATGTAATAATGATTTTATTGTTAAAATAAGTGAAGTAGTAGGTGTAATAATGTAAAGTGTTGAAAAAGTGGAGTGAAGTAGTGGATGTAATAATGTATTTTATTGTTAAAAGTTACTATTTGTAGTATGTAAAGAAATGAGAGGGACGTCCCAAAATAGAAACTGTAAAGAAATGAGAGGGACGGAGGGAGTAGTCATTTTATGATTTGATTGAGATGCAAAACATTTTGTTTTCGTTACATTCTAATTTAATTTTTTTATGTAATTAATTATTATTAAACATATTAAGAAGAATAATAAATTTTATAGTATTTTAATAAAAATAATAATAATAATAATAATAATAAATATTATTTTAATAAATTTGTTTTTTGGGTCTTTTATTTCATTTTCAGGTTAACAAAACATTTTTTATGTGACTTTTTTTAAATTTTTTATAATAGAATTTGATTTTAGAATTAGATTTTTATTGGTTATTTCATATAACATTAAGAATTAAATGATTACCATTTTGATACTAAATTTAGAAATGTTATTGGGATTGTCTGAAAATTAATGATTACCATTTTGATACTAAATTTATAAATGTTATTCATATATATGTTTTTAAATTTTTAAAACATTATGTATTTAACCAATCGAATTCCTTTCGATTACATTCTATATTGGTTATTTTACATTACATAAAGAATAATATATTCATTATGCTGATGAGACTAATTTTTGTTCAATTCTGTTGGTGAAGTGAGGTGCAATGACTGATTATATAAAAACGTTTTCTGATGAAATATTTATATGTGTGAAAAATTTTGTGTTATTCATACATTTTCTATAAAAAAAACACACCCCGGACAAAAATAAAATCGTAATATTAAAATCATATATTCTTATAACTTTTAATCATATTAATTATTAATTATAATTAAATTTAACATTTTTTAATCGCACGCGAAGCGCGGGCAAAATGCCCTAGTTATTACGAATATAACCAATCATATGGTGATATATATTAATTTGGGGATTTTTTGGATAATTTTTATGATTTTTAGCATTTATTTTTAGGAAAATAACATTTTTTCCCATTTTACCCCTGCTAAAAAAGTTGAAAATCGCCTACAGCCACCTTTTTGAAAGGAAAAAGACAACCATTTTGCAAAATTGAAAGTCTGGCCAATTTTTTGAAAATGAATGTAAAATCTGGCTATCACTTTAAAGTTTACTCATTAGTAGAAATATGTTAATCTATAAATCTAAACAAGGGAATGAGTTAGCCCGTGGAAATTGTACTCTCTGTATTAAAATGTAGAAAAATTAGCTTGATAGCTTCCAAGAAGTTAACCAACATGGGAAGTCAACTATTCTGATGATATTATACAACAAGGCTATATTTGCAAATGCATGTTTTGAGATAATAAATGGACACTCTTGAAAAGTTAAAAGTAAAATTATTCTTACCTTGCAGCAACTTCACAATGATGGCGCAACTTAATACAAATTGTATGTTAGAAATTTAAAGAATATTTCCTAAAGATCAAAGTGATCTTATGGATGTAATCAATAATTACAGCAAATTTAAGAAGAATAAACAAGTAAAAACAGGACACCAGTCTGAAATCTTTCAATATCAAAATTAATAAAAATACAATAGTTGTACTCTCTTTGGAACAGGAAGCAATCTTATAAAGCAACTTGATCAGATGATGCAATTTTCTTAAGTAAACACAACGTTCAAGCACTATAGATATCTAGCTAATATTTATTTTTACATTATTTTTAACACATGCACCCTGTATCCAGAGACCTAATGACCATGTCTTAAAGGCTTTCTGCTCATATTGCCATGATATAAAACATATTCAGCATTGCTATGAGATCTTGCTTCATCGCAAAATCAAATACCTCTTCTTCTCCACATAAATCCTTCCCATTCACAGTCACAGTAGGAAACCTTACCCTGTCATTACCCAACAATTCTTCTAGTTCTCTTATATATTTGGGCTCTTTCGAACAGTTCCTCTCCTCATAGGCAACATTTGCACCCTTCAGAAACTTCTTTGCAACACTATTTGCGCCGTATCTGCCATCGTTAGCACTACTTGTGTAAAGAATTACCTTGTTCTTAGTTGGCGTAGGACTTGGCAAGTTTGAGGAAGAACTGCCTTGTAAAACAGCACTTTTTGGTGTTGGAAGGCGGGGGAACTTGGTAGCTAATTTTTCTCCAAACAATTTGACAGTGTTTTGGATGAAAGTGTTATGTGGCCTGAAAGTGATAAGCTACACGTATTAATTTCCATACTCTGTACTTTTATATATTTGTTCAATCACTTGTGTAATATAGTAATATGAATATGAAACTAGTGTCATTTAGAATTAAAACATAAAATCACGGAGTGTAAAGGCAAGAAAATACCTCTTCTCTATCAAAACCAAAGAGAATGAGTACTGTTTACGGAAGATTTAGATGTGTGACTCTGTGTGTGTGTGTGTAAATTTCTACACCATTAATTACTTAAGGAAAGAAACTTACCCCTCTACACGGTGGCCAAGAATATTACCAACTTCAACAAGCGCTTTTCTCCACTTCTCAACCTTGTCATTGTGCCTTGCCCTATGTTGTTCAAGCGCTCGGCCATAATTCCCAAGCTGGTGTTTGATATCTCTGATTTCAACCTCATAAAAAAGTGGTATAATAAAGTATTTGGAGTTCCTGTTGCGTTCAAGGATGAGGACAAGTTCATCGAGACACCATGCAGAATTTGCATAATTTGGGGAGAAAATAATTATGGCACTCATAGAGTTTCGGATTCCCTCTTTAATGGTTAAGTCTACTCCATCTCCAACACCTATATTTCGTTTGTCCATGAAAGCTACAAATCCTTCTGCCTGTAAAGCATCATATAAGAAGCATGTAAACTTGTCGCGAGTTTCTCCTTTGAAGCTCAAGAACACATGACAAAATGAGGCTTCACTTGCCATGAAGATGGTTAGCTTCTCCTGAACAAGATGAATAGGAGAGGTTGAAGTTTTAACTAATTGAATGCAGATGGTGGTGTTTAAATAAGAGAGGATACTTGTTAGTTTTACTCTTTCCGTTGCTAGTTTTCAATATAAGGAGCAGGTATTGTTAGAAGCATTCCTTGCAATGAGATGATGAAATACATGCGTGTTGGCTAATACTTACTGTTATAGTAAGGATTATGTTGGCTATGTCAAAACTCTAATAAATCAAATATCGATCGAGTACATTACAATTTTTTTAATTTGAATCGCGTAAGAACAATTATACGAAAAAAAATAACTACATAACAGAATAGAGCACCAAGATGGATTACTACTACCTAATCTGGATTATAATATTATTAGTAGTGTAATAATGTTAGGATACATATGATCAGTATTACATAATCATCTTAGAAATGTTCAACTTTTCCCTACCCCGCAAGAATATACTGTTAAATGTCTAAATTTGACCGACTATTTTAACTTCCTGATTTCTTCAAACACACATAACTACTTTAGGTAAGAGGGGGGGGGGGGGGGAGGTACCGGTAAACTGCCACCAGTGGTGCATTTTTTAAACAGACTGACACTTAATCAGATGATGCCAATTTTAAACACACACAAAATTCATTCATATGCCCCAAACTCGTTTGTATTTGAAACCCAACTAACAAGTAGTTCCTAGTTGAACCTCAACCTACATATTTATTTCATTTTTCATGAACGCATGCACCCTGGATATAAAAGACCTTACAACCATGTCGTACAGGCTCCTGCCTGCAAACTGCACAATATAACACAACTTCAGCGATGCTATCAGAGTTTGCTTGTTCGCAAAATCATCTACCTTTTCTTCTCCACACAAGTCTTTCCCATTCACAATCAATGTAGGAAACCTTACATTGTTATTACCCACCAGTTCTTCTAGCTCTCTTATATATTTTGGCTCTTTTGAACAGTTTCTCTCCTCAAATGCAACATTTGCACTCATCAGATACATCCTTGCAACAGTATTTGTCCGATAGTTAGCACTATCTGTGTAAAGAATTACCATGTTCTTGGTTGGCTTATGACTTGACAAGGACAGGGAAGAACTGCCTTGTAGTACTGAACTTTTTGGTGTTGGAAGGCGGCATTCTGGGAACTTGGTAGCTAATTTTTCTCCAAACAATTTGACAGTGTTTCGGATGAAAGCGTTATGTGGCCTAGAAGTGATAAGCAATACATTTTATTATCCATACTAGCTCTGATAATAAGTATATACTAATAAATATGGTTTCTAAATTACTTGAACTCGCACTCTAGCTAGGTATAAATTATGTATTCTAGGAAACATATTAGATTAATCACCACTTGTATAATAAAGCCATATACAAAGAATGGTACTGCTATTTATAATGAAAATCATAAAATCACTGGAAGTCAAAATGTTACCCCTCTACAAGCGCTTCTCTCCACTTCGCAACCTTGTCATTGTGCCTTGCCCGATGTTGTTCAAGCGCCAGACTCATAATTCCCCAGCTGGAGTTTGATATCCCTGATTTCAACCTCATATAAAATGGGTAAAGTACCTAGAGTTTTTGTTGCGTTCAAGGATGAGAACAAGTTCATCAAGACACCAGTTTGAATATGCATAATTTAGGAAGAATATAATTATGGAGCTCATAGAGTTTCTGATTCCATCTTTTATTGTCAAGTCTATTCCATCTCCAACACGTATATCATTTTTGTTAATGAAAGCTACAAATCCTTCAGCTTCCAAAGCATCATATAAAAAACATGTAAACTTGTCTTCAGTAGCCATACAGATTAGCTTCTCCATGGTAAGAAAGCTAGGACGTACGTGTTGAAGTTTAAACTAAAATGAAGGCAGATGAAGGTCCTTAAATAAGTAAGGATACTTGTCCGAAAATATATAAATTGCCAACTGCGATGGGAATGATTTTTGTATATTATAAGCATGGGTGGCCCTGAGGCAGTGCCAGCAGTGCGACCGCACTGGGCCCACTAACCTCAGGGGCCCAAATAAAATTTGTGCCTTTAATATATACATACTTGTATAAAAGTTTTCGATGCTTATTTTTAATAATTTGGTTCAAAACTTGTACATATCGTATATGTGTTTGATTAAAAATTATGATTACATTAACGTGTTTGTAATGAGATTTTTTGTGTATTAACTATCAATTCATATGCTCTTTATTTCGTTACGTGTTTGTTCCGATGTCTAAGTCAATCTACGTTTCTGATATATATAATAAAATATATGTTCTTCATTTGTTCTTCATTTGTGTTTTGAAATTGGAGATTAAAAAGTTATATGCTCCTTTCACTTGAGATTGTACAAAAGGGATTTGCTGTACTTATTTTATCTAAAAAGACTTGGTATTCTAAGAAAAAAAGTTGGTTTTTTAATTCAATCCCAATGAAAAAAATAGTTATAGAACCGGTTTTTTTAAATAAACTAGCTTTGTTTTTGTTCAGGAAGTTCATATATCTTGTTTCTTAATTTTCAGTTGAGAGCTATTGCACATCTAAGAATTTATCAACTTTCCACTTTTGGTTTTACAAATTATTTTCACAAGGGCCCCTAATTTTTTTCCGCACTAGGCCTATAAATTTTCAGGACCGGCCCTGATTATAAGTTGGATAGTTTAGACGAAGTTAAACATCCATGGCATATTAATATTCTCTGGATATGATGTGTTCACATTCAGCTTTGCAGAGGCATGTTTTTGGCTTTTTCATTATTTTAAAAAATTATAAACGTAAAAATTTTAAATACATACTTCTTACGTATCCATGTATTGTGAACTATCTTCTCTCTTATTTTTTTTATGCTTATGGAAATCTTGAAAACTGCCAACGCTCCAGCACTGCTACAGTAAAGTAAAATACTTATGTTCTGCTATACTGAACACTTCTTGCTACCGAGAATGACAGTAGCCAAACTTGGGGCTAAGTTTGCTACGTACGGCAAGTGCTAACTTATACTAATTTAAAAAAGTTTCATCAAAGTTTTCAACCCACACTAATCAAACAAACAAGACACCACATAGAGGTAATTAAAAAGAACCTGGATGTACAGGTAAAATACCACAAGCACAATCTCGTCAACATAATCAGATGATGCCTAAACACAATGTTTCAGCATTACAGAAATCTACCAGACAATGCAGTTGACCAAGTGTCTTGAAAGTGTTTCGTTGATCTTTGTTGAAAGTAGAGATACATCAGTATTCCAATAAGCTTTTGCTTGACTTCAGTATCATAAAAACCCTCTACCTCTTCTTCTCCACACAAGTCTTTCCCGTTCACAATCACCATAGGAAACCTTACCTTGTCATTACCAACCAACTCTTTTAGCTCCCTCAAATACCTTGGCTCAGTTGTACAGTTTCTCTCCTCATACACAACATTTCCACTTCTCAGAATCTTCTTTACCAATTGATATGCACCTACAGCATTGTTGACGCTAGTAGTTGTGTAAAGAATTATCTTGTCTTCGGATGACTCACGTCTCGACAAGGATGACGAAGAACTGCCTTGTAAAACTGAATTTTGGGGCGTTGGGTGGCGGCATTCCGGAAACTTAGCAGCCAATCTTTCTCGAAACAATTTGACAGTGTTTTGGATGAACGTGCTTTGTTGTCTGACAATAGTATACATTTTTACATTTGGTTATTTATGGTCTCTAAACTAAAATAAAAATAGAACATATATGAAAACTGTGTGCATACCATATACTATCATAGAAGAACATATTCAGGAAATCACCACTTGTTTATGAAGGCAATGAACGAAAAGAACATTTCAATGTAGAATGAAACATAAAATCATTTGGAAAAAATGGAAGAAGAATTACCCCTGTGCATGCTCGCCAAATATATTACTAACTTCTACCAGAGCTTCTCTCCACTTCTCCACCTTGTTGTTGTGCCTTGTCCTATGTTTTTCTAATGCAACGCCATAATTACCCAGCTGGTGTCTAATATCTCGGATATCAACCTCATAAAAGATTGGCATGATAAAATACCTAGAGTTCCTGTTGCGTTCAAGTATGAGCACAAGTTCATCAAGACACCATGTAGAATCCGCATAATGTTGGGAGAAAATAATTATGGCACTCATAGAATTTCTGATCCCCTCTTTAATTGTAGAATTTACTTCATCTCCAACACGTATATCACTTTGGTCCATGAAGGCCACGAATCCTTCAGCTCTTAGAGCCTCATATAAGAAGCATGCAAACTTGTTGCGAGTTTCTCCTCTGAAGCTCAAGAAGACATGACAGAATGAAGCTTCTGTAGCCATGGAGATTTAGCTTCTTCTGAATCAAACTATTAGGAAGGGTTGAAGATTTAGCTGCTTCTTTATAATCGACTTCCAACGAAAGGTGTTCAGTACAAATTGCCAAACTAGTAGAAAATTTCCGCCAACACATCCAAAGAGGATTGGTCGATGGAAAATATACTAGTAATTGAGAATTATGAGTGCACTAATGTCCAAAATTGTGAGTTACTCCATTTCTTTCAAAAGATTCACATCAGTTAAAATTCCTTTCAAAAGATTGACTGGCAGTACGTACTTGGAAGTGTGTTCCTCACTATTTGTAATTGAGAGCACAGTAATCAATGTGTCATTATGGATGTTCCGTTAATTAATATAGAGACAGAATAACTGTTTATATATTGAGCAAAAAACGAGAGGTATATTAGGTTTTACAACTTGAAGCATATGACAAATATAGCATATGAAGAAAAGAATTCCAAAAATTCCCAGGGCGGTTTCTTTGTCCTGATTCTTGTCGTCTCATCTTTGTCTCAACTGTAGGCAGAGAAAATAGTCTTCAGGGCCGGTCCTGAAAATTTATAGGCCTAGTGCGAAAAAAAATTAGGGGCCCTTGTGAAAATAATTTGTAAAACCAAAAGTGGAAAGTTGATAAATTCTTAGATGTGCAATAGCTCTCAACTGAAAATTAAGAAACAAGATATATGAACTTCCTGAACAAAAACAAAGCTAGTTTATTTAAAAAAACCGGTTCTATAACTATTTTTTTCATTGGGATTGAATTAAAAAACCAACTTTTTTTCTTAGAATACCAAGCCTTTTTAGATAAAATAAGTACAGCAAATCCCTTTTGTACAATCTCAAGTGAAAGGAGCATATAACTTTTTAATCTCCAATTTCAAAACACAAATTCAAACAAATGAAGAACATATATTTTATTATATATATCAGAAACGTAGATTGACTTAGACATCGGAACAAACACGTAACGAAATAAAGAGCATATGAATTGATAGTTAATACACAAAAAATCTCATTACAAACACGTTAATGTAATCATAATTTTTAATCAAACACATATACGATATGTACAAGTTTTGAACCAAATTATTAAAAATAAGCATCGAAAACTTTTATACAAGTATGTATATATTAAAGGCACAAATTTTATTTGGGCCCCTGAGGTTAGTGGGCCCAGTGCGGTCGCACTGCTGGCACTGCCTCAGGGCCACCCATGATAGTCTTGTTTGTATCTTTTGCTTGCATCTGATCACTCGCATAAACCAGTACTAAAAAGCCTGTAGTAAGTTAAAATAGGTTTCTTTTGTTTGTTTGTATCTAAGTTTTGTTTTGTTTGTAGTAAATTGCAATTTGGTTCGGACCAAAATCAGTTTGGTACCATTAATTTGCATAATTGCAGTTTGCATCCCTCAGAATGTTTGGGCGCTGCACATTGCACCCCTTTTGTGTATTTTTACCAAAAATCCAGGGATAATTTGGTAAATTCAGAATAATTAATTGCATTTTGATTCTAAAGTATGAAATGTTGCATACATGAACCCTTGAACAAATATTTTTGAATTTTCATAAATATTTTCGAATTTTTCCTAATTTTTTCCAATTTTTCCAAACGATGCACGGAAAAATTCGAAAAAATTTAGGAAAAATTTGAAAATTCTTTAGGGAAAATTCAAAATTTTTAGGAAAATACGAAAATATTTGTTCAAGGGTTCATGTATGCAACATTTCATACTTTAGGAATCAAAATGTAATTAATTATTCTGAATTTACCAAATTATCAGGGGTAATTTGGTAAAAATACATGAAAGGGGTGCAATGTGCAGCGCCAAAACACTTAGGGATGCAAACTGTAATTATGCAAACTAATGGTACCAAACTGACTTTGGTCCGAACCAAAGGGTTACGAATTGCAATTTAGTCTTAATCTAATTACCGGAGCAAATCACAATGTTGAAACATGTGGTTAACATTCTTTTAAATTAATAAGAGTACACAAACCATTATAACAATAATCCTCTTTTTGTAATTATTTTAATTATCACGAGATATTGCATAAAGTGGAGTTGCCATTGGAGTGGGGGTAGCAAGTAGTTTCCTAGCAGGTGTCCTGATAGGCACGTAAGAACCCGGAGCATCTAAGACCCTATATCCTTTTTGCGGCAACAGCGAGTCAAGTTCTTCATCAGTCACCAAGACGATTTCGCTCTTCAATATCTCTCTCCCACCTCAACAAGTTACACTGTTCAGGACTTTTCAAGTTAATAGCTCCGGGAGTAACAGAAGAAAAGAAGGCAATCAGAAGCAACCACATATTTAGACTATTAGCATATACAGTACTTAACCAAGGGAAACATAAGCCAACAAACTAATTAACTAAAATCCCCTACTGGACACAACAAAGCAGCATATAGTATGAGAAAAACTTTAACCATCATGTATATTTATATTATTAGCATATACGGTACTTAACCCAGGGAGACATAAGCCAACAAACTAATTAACTAAAATCCCCTGGACACAACAAAGCAGCATATAGTATAAGAAAAACTCTAACCATCATGTAAAAGCATGAACAACAAAATTGACATGAATCAGTGAACCAATCTACCAAAATTTTGAAATTAACATATCTATATCCGGAACAACCAGTGAACAAATTCAGAACAAACACTGAAGTAATGAAGTTGAAGCAAACACCAACGGATACAATCTACTTAAAAATATACATACACCAACAAATATACAAACCATTGTTTAGATGAACTGATCATCATCCATCACGAAGTACAATAAAACTATACTAATCAAATTTATGGAAAGTTAAAGATTTTATATCTCATGACAACTTAATTTTTTTTCAACATAATCATTTTCTAGCCAGCCAAGTTGTGTCCATCTTCATGCTCTTTAATGTGCCGTTAAAGTCAATTTATTCATCATTAGCCTAATTATACTTTGATAAACTTTCATGAAAACTCAAATTTTTGCAACATATTAGCTTTTCATCATGTTCATATAAGCTTTTCATCATGCTCGATGGTGTTGGTGCCCATCTGCATATACTCTTTAAGTTGTGTTGAAAAATCCTGCGTGCAAATCGATTTTAAAAATATATATATATATATATATATATATATATATATATATATATATATATATATATATATATATATATATATTTACATCACAATATTATATTTAAAAAATCTGAAGTAAATTTAACTATAGTTTTTTTTTGACTATTTAGACTTATATGCCTTACAAATGAGTATCTGTTCTAACAAATTTCGGGGGTGAGCGAGAATCGAACCCAGGACCCTGGGATAATAAGAGATAAGCCCTTACCAACTATAGTTTCATAGCAAGTAGAAAGGTCCTAATTGTACTTTAAGGTTAATTTATTCATCATTAGCCTTTTATAACCTTTATTAATAAGAGAAACCCTCTTTTAAATGATACTACAATGCCAAATTTGGTTCCACCTTTTTGGTTCCACCCCTTTATTCATATTTCTTCTACAACTCTATGTTTATAATCTTAGAACAATTATAATTTTTTACGTCACTTTTTTCCTATTTCTTCCGGAACTCTACGTTATCTTTAATAAAATAGTAAAATTATTGTTATCCTAGAATAATTGTAATCCTTTATTATAATAACTGAATCTGCCCAGTTATAGAGTTAAACGCAGTTAGCCATTTAGAAAATTATGAATTACTTTAAGACCAATCAGAGTTCATTACTAAATTTTAGACCAATCGTATTATATTAAAAATTTTCCTTATAACCATTTTCATCCTATTATACTAACCTTGGTTAGTTAACAATTCTAATTTAAATATAGTAGTCACTTGATTTAAAATATCCATATATTACATATTTTTTAATATCAATTTTTTTTATAACAAATTAATGTATTAAGTTCAAATCAATCAGGATTATACAAATATATAACTTTAAGCGAAATTCGCAATATCAATTTTTCACTCTTTTGATTTACAATTAATCATAATTACATTATTATATATTACGGATAAGCGAAATTCGCAATATTAATTTTTCACTTTTTTTATTTACAATTAATCATAATTATATTATTATATATTACGGATTAATTTTCATAAATATATATAAGAGCCAATAAGAATTTACCACTATAATTAAATTAATCCATATCATTTTCATCTTAATTTACTTATCGTGGTTATTTAAAAAAAATTTGGAATAAAAAATTTAGTTTATATAGTACATGCATAAGACACATATTTTTTAAAGTGATAAAATGTTTAATAACTTATCAATATTTTAATTTATAGTTAATCAAAATTATACTATTATATATTTCAAGCTAATTTTCATAAATATCAACTACAATCATACTATAATATATAGTTATATATTATAAATTAATTTTCATAAATACTTATTAACTAATTAATTTTCATAAATACTTATTAACTAATTAATCATAATTTTTAAGTTAAAATCAATCACAATTATATTATTATTTACTTTCACATCTATTCTTTACACCCATCTTTATGTATATAGCCATTTTCCAAAATTACGTATTTATCAATTGATTTAAATGTAAATATATTATATAATATAATAGTTTAATATCACAGACTCTCGATCTACAATCATAAGGTGCAATCAAATTTTAATAAATCTTGTTAGGAATATGTTGTACTTGATGATAACTTCACAATCAATCAAATTGTATAAGGTTTTGTAGCTGTCAACGGATGAGGATTTATAACTCTATCCGTTGACAGGTAGCTCATCAATGGATGAGGTTTTGTAGCATACTGCAGTATCTCTATGTTATCAGTTGATAGTGTTTTTATCCACAGTCATGTTGACCATCAACGGATAGGCAGAATAGGGTAGCCAATTGTAAATAAGCTATGCTATGTAATTCTGTCTAAGTGAAAGTGTATCAACAGATGAAGACAAAACTCTATCAACGGATACAACTCAAATCCACTCTATCAACGGATACAGCTCAAGTCTCAATATCAACGGATACAGCTCAATACATCATCAACGGATGTCAGTGTACAATATCAACGGATAATCATTGACACTGTCTTCTATGATAAGCTGGGGATTAGCAGTTGATAAGGACATGTTTGACTGACAGATCACATGGGTTGATAGTAGATACAAAAAGCAGTATGGCAGCCATACTTTGGAAACACAGAAGAAAGAAGCATTCCGTTTACACTATGAATACAAGAAAGGTGCAGGAGACATGTCTGATCACAAGGACAACCTTTCGGCTACATGTGTATTTGGAGTGTAGTAGCAAGTCAACTAAAATTAGATTAATATTATCTTATTCCAGTAGTACTTGTAAAACTTGGGATTTATAACCAAGTGTAGCAACTCTTTGTAGGCTAAGAAAACAGATACATTTTGCTTAGGGTTTCTATTGAATATTCTTAGAAAGCAAAGAGTTGTAAAACAGAAGCTGTGTACTTTTGTATCACAGAGTTTTCTTCGAATAAAAGCTTCAGGTGGTGCATTTAACCACCTGATTTTTATGTGTTTGTGCATTAATCTTTTTACAGCAATTATCTAAGTATAGATTTCTGGAGTTCTTATCAGAAATTTATAAATATCAAGAATTGTATTCACCCCCCCTTCTACAATTATACAAGTGTGTAATCTGGGAATAACAATTGGTATCAGAGCAAGCTTCTAACATATTTGAAGTTTAAAGATCAACACACTTCCAACATGTCTAAGAAGGATTATGGAGTAAAGATTCCAGTTCTTGATAGAGAAAATTACTTTCACTGGAAAGTAAAAATGCGTCTACATCTCTCGTCTATTGATGAGGGCTTTGTGGATTGCATTGACAAGGGTCCTCACGTTCCAATGAAGACTGCAACAAGAGTTGGCCTGGCTGAAGGTGTGCCTAACACTCTCATTCCCAAACCTGTTTCTGAGTGGAGTCTTGAAGATATTACAGAAGTCCACAAAGACAAAAAGACCATGAATATTCTGTTCAATGGTCTGGAAACAGACATGGTTGACAATGTTATTAACTGTACTACCGCCAAGGAAGTATGGGACACTGTTCAAACCCTTTGTGAAGGAACAGAACAGGTAAGGGAAAACAAGATGCAACTACTAATCCAACAGTATGAACATTTTCACTTTAAGAGCGGAGAAACATTGAATGATACATTTAGTAGATTTCAAAAGCTACTAAATGGTTTGAAACTGTATGGAAAAATCTATCAAGTTAAAGATTCTAATCTCAAATTTCTGAGATCACTGCCCAAGGAATGGAAGCCAATGACTGTTTCTCTAAGAAACACTCAAGAGTACAAGACATTTACTCTTGAAAGGCTCTATGGAACTTTAAAGACCTATGAGCTGGAAATGGAGCAGGATGAAGAGATTGAGAAGTCTCAAAAGAAAAGTGGGTCAGTTGCACTTGTTGCCAACTTGGAGCAAAAGGAGGAAATGACAGAAACTGCTAGTTCTACACCAAACAGGGAGGTTTGTAAAGGTAGAGCAGAATCAAGTAGGAGCAAGGAAAAGGTGTCTGAGGAATTGAATGTTCTTCAGCAGGATGAATTGGATGAGATAGATGAGCACTTAGCTTTTCTATCTAGGAGATTCTCTAAGCTGAAATTCAAGAGAAACTCTGGGGCGACCAAGCCATTTAACAAGGATTTTTCCACAAGCAACTATGTGGATAAATCCAAAATTAAATGCTACAATTGTGGAATTGCTGGTCACATGATAAGTGAATGCAGGAAACCTAGATCTGAGAACAAGGGAAAGTCAACTGAGGCTGTTGACTATAAGAAGAAATATTTTGATCTTCTCAGGCAGAAAGGAAAGGCATTCTTGACCCAAGAGTATGATTGGGCTGTTGATGACAATCATTCTGATGATGATGTTGAGTTAGTCAACCTTGCTTTAATGGCTGATTCTGGAGAGCAGGAAGCAAGTTCAGCTAGCAATCAGGTATTTTCTACTAATCTCTCTGAGCTCACCAAAGAGGAATGCAATAGTGTTATAGATGAAATGTCTACTGAACTATATCACTTAAGTGTTACTCTTAAATCACTTACTAAAGAGAACAATAGGATTAAAGAGTCTAATCTGTTTTTAAGTGATAGAAATGCTGCTCTAGAAACTCAATTTCTAGAATTTGAGAAAATGAGAGTTGATTGCAATAATGCTAAAAGTGAACTTGAAGCTGTGTTAAAAAGAGAACTAATTTTAAAAGACCAGCTTGAAAAAGAACAAGGGATAATTGCTAAATTTCAAAGTTGTAGGAATATTTCTCAAAACATAATAGAAGTTCAGGGAATAGAATCGTTTGTGAAGGATACCTGGACTCAAAAGAAAAAGGAGCTAGAACCTGGCCTTGAGGATCTAGAGACTATTTGTGAATCAACGGATAGTGATCATCCGTTGACAGATGAACCGTCAACGGATGAGAGGTATCCGTCGACTAACAAAAAGTTTGTTAGTAAGAAGGAACTCAGGAAACTGGATATCAAGTATGGTCCAGTTAACAAGAATTTTGTTAGTGGTGAGTGCAGCAAAACCAAATCCAGTGGGAAGGCTAAGGCAGGTGATTTACACAACAAAAAGGCTGTTGGTAAATCAGATAATGAAAAGGTAGAAATTGAGGATAAAAAGAAAAAGAACAGAAATGGTAAGATAGGCATCAACAAGAAAAACAATTACTCTCCTGACAAGTTTGCTCCTAGGAAAACTTGTAGTAATTGTAATAGTGTCAATCATCTATCTTCTAATTGCAAGATTGTCAACAAGGCTCCTGTTCATGTACCTCAACCAATGCCATGTATGCCTGCAATTCCTGTTATGCCTGGTTTGTATCAAAATGCTAGTTTTTCAAATCCATATGTGAACATGCCATATGTGTCTAATCCTTACTTTCAATCTATGAATGTGCCACAAATGTCATGGAACATACCTAACATGAATAATATGTATGCCATTTTCCACACATGCATGCATCAAATATTCATGCAAATGAGCATTTGTCAAACCCCATCACTCAAGCATCTACACCTAAGTTGAAGAATGCTAAGAGTGCAAAGTCAAAGGCTAACAAGAAAGGACCTAAGGAAGCTTGGGTACCAAAATCAACTTGATTTGTTTTTGAAATGTGTGCAGGGAAACAGAAGGAATCTATGGTACCTAGACAGTGGATGCTCTAGGCACATGACAGGAGATTCAACCCTGCTCAAAGAGTTCAAGGAAGGAGCTGGCCCTAGAATTACCTTTGGAGATGACAGCAAAGGATATACTAAGGGATATGGCCTGATTTCAAAAGACAATGTCATCATTGAAGAAGTGGCTTTAGTTGAAGGTTTGAAGCACAATTTGCTGAGTGTCAGTCAGATTTGTGACAAAGACTATGAAGTAAAGTTCACAAAAGAAGCCTGTGTTGTTTCTGCCAAGGAAGACAGCAATGTGGTATTGACAGGCTTTAGAAAAGGAAATGTTTACATAGCTGACTTCAATTCAGCATGCTCAGAATCCATTACTTGTCTCTTCAGCAAAGCAAGTAAGGATGAGAGTTGGCTATGGCATAAGAAGCTGTCACATTTGAATTTTAAAGTTATGAATGATTTGGTAAGAAAGGATCTTGCTAGAGGAATCCCTCAATTGGAGTTTGTCAGAGATGGACTGTGTGATGCCTGCCAATTAGGGAAACAAAAGAAATCATCCTTCAAAAGCAAGACAGAGTCATCCATTGTTAAGCCTCTTCAATTGCTGCATATGGACATATTTGGTCCAGTAAATGTTATGTCTATTTCAAAGAAGAAATACTGTCTGGTGATTGTAGATGATTTTTCTAAGTTCACATGGACCTTCTTCCCGCACTCCAAGGATTGTGCAAGTGAAATCATCATCAATCACCTCAGAATACTAAACAATGGTTCTGAAGACAGGGTACAAAGAATCAGGAGTGACAATGGTACTGAATTCAAGAATTCCACAATGAAGATTTTCTGTGAAGAGAATGGAATTGTCCATGAGTTTTCTGCTGCCAGAACACCTCAACAAAATGGGGTTGTTGAAAGGAAAAACAGAACTCTCATTGAAGCAGCTAGAACAATGTTAAGTGAATCAAGGTTACCAACATATTTCTGGGCTGAAGCTGTCAACACTGCATGCTTTACTCAGAATATTTCCTTGGTCAATCAAGCTAGAGGAATGACTCCTTATCAGTTATTAACCAACAAGAAACCAACTTTAGCTTTCCTACATGTCTTTGGATGTAAGTGTTTTGTGCTAAGGAATCATGGAGATAACTTGGGCAAAGTTGAAGCAAAGGCAGATGAAGCTATTTTCGTTGGATATGCAGTAGGGAAAGCCTACAAGGTCTACAATCTAAGAACCAACATTGTTATGGAATCTGTACATGTTTTGTTTGATGATCAAAAGATTCTAGGCCTAAATGATGAAGGTTCCCATGAAAAGTTGGAATTTGAGAATGAAGGTGAAGGAAGAATGTACTATGATGATGATGAGGATAATGAAAATCAAGACCACAGAGATCCACCTAGAGCTATTATACCAACTAGAAGTGATGCTTACACTGAAAATGAAGCATCCGTTGACAGTCATTCTGCAACATCCGTTGACACTATTAGAGATGCATCCGTTGACAGAGATTCTCAAGCATCCGTCGACAAGCAAAATGATGCATCCATTGACAATCAACTTCATAATTCAGCAAGGACAACAAACTCAGGGGGAGTTTCTCAAGGTCAAAATTCAATGCTAAATCAACATGATCATGCTCATGGAAATGAAGCAACCTCATCAAGATCAAACCTTCCACCTGCAAGAAAATGGGCTAGAGATCATCCATTTGAGTTAATTATTGGTGAATCAAATTCAAGAGTCCAAACTAGAAGGGCCACTCAAGCAGAATGTCTATACAGTAGCTTCCTGTCTCAAGAGGAACCAAAGAAAGTGGAAGATGCCCTTCTAGATCCAGATTGGGTGTTAGCAATGCAAGAAGAGCTAAACCAATTTGAAAGAAATAAAGTATGGAAACTTGTGCCCAAACCTGATGATAGAAGTGTCATAGGTACTAAATGGGTTCTCAAGAATAAGACCGATGAAAATGGCATAATTGTGAGGAATTGATAAGTGGATTTTATATCCACTTCGAATGCCTCAGTTCGACTTAAATTGATTGTTTTGGACTCAATATGTTGTAGTTTTGATGTGTTTTTCTTAGTTGTGTAGATTTACGAGAATGTTGATTAAAGTTGATGCTTCTATTGTTTTTGGAGATTTATTTGATTAAAATTCGGATTTTCCGGGAAGGCTGCGCAGCTTATACTGTTTTGGCCATATCTGGAGTTCTAGAAGTCCGTTTTCAGCGATCTTACTGCCCACGCGAAGCTTGAGAGATTTTCTACAACCTGGGATAGGAAGCAGGTGCAAGAAACGTGCTGATTAAATTCGCGCACGTGATCTTTTAAAAGAAGGCTTTAAATTTACTGTTTTGCCCTTTTTCTAATTCTAATTGTATTCTGGGCAGTTTTGGGTACCTTCTTTAAATCCAAATTGTAATAGAAGGCAAGATTTGTAGAGCCTATTTAAACACATCCTACCATTGTAAATCATAACAATTCATAGCTTTTAATCGTATCAAGGTACTTTCGATCTTCAATTCTTTCTTCAATATTATGTTTTCATTCATTATCATTATTATTATGTTTTCTTTATTAAATATGCGTAACTAATTCTCTAATCTGAGGATTGGGTAGTATTCCTTGGTATTCATGCATGCTTGATTATGTGATTTTCTGCTTTGCTGATCTATTAATGAGATCTTAACACAATTAGGGGAGTCATGAACCTTTGATTGTATTCTAGGGATTGTAATAAGCTTGGGAGAGAAGTTGCAATCTTAGTACATGATTTAACAGACATAATTTGAATATTAGATCGGGAGATTAATAGGAGAATTGTGAGACATATAATTCTTGGCATTTAACAGTTTATAGATATACTTTGATTGTATCACGGGAGTGACATTTAGGGTGTAGCTGTAAGCACTATATTGTAGCCTGGGAGGGTACAGTATAACTTTAGAAGAATTGTTTTCAGCAAGGTAGGAACACAGATATCACATTGATATTGAGCATGTATTGAGACCACGTGAAGAACCCCAGTTCTTAGATTGTTTTCCAACATATTTGAATCTCAGTTTAAAATCAATTCTTAGTGCTTATAATTAGTTCTTGGTTAATTTAGTTAATACACAAACCCAAAAATTCCTCTCATAGACTTCTAAATTGTGAGAGATAAGATACTTGAATTTGATATTACATTCAGTCCTTCCCTGCGAACGAACAACAAAAATACTACTAACAAATTGGCGCCGCTGCCGGGGAAGGCAGTGATGTGGGTTTGAGTTAATTGTTTCTTGTAGTTTGGATTTTATCTTTGTATATATTTTTCTTTTCTTTCTTTTTGTATTTCTTTCCTTGGTGTGTCTACAGGTTCTTTGAGGTAGACAACTTAAACAGGTTTTGAGGAGAGAGACTAGATGGAGTACAACTTTGGTTGGAACAATGCTCAGAATTTCTACAACAGTCAGGAACAATATCAAGACTTCAATCCTTACCCACAATTCAATTCCTATGGGGATCGTAATGCATATCAGGTGAATTCGTTCTATTCTGAGAACTCATTTTATGCTCCATATGCCCCTAGCAATGATTATTCATATTCGTTTGAAAATCAATATAATGATGATGTTTATCCATATATGTGTAATGATGTTGATACGAGTTTAACTCAGTCTAATCCTTCTTTACTTGCTGATTGGGAGATTGCGCTCAATAAAATGATTCAAGGAACTCAGTCTAATCTTCCCTTACTTTCTTTGAGAGTTTTTGATGAACCAACTTTAGAGATTGCTAGTGACAATGATATTCCATGCGATTCAATAGCTTGGTACGAGGAGAATGCTAAACTAAATAATTTTATTTGGGAAGTTCGAGCAGTGTGGCATGACGGTTGTTATCGAACTCCTCCTTGTGTCAATTTTCCTCTATGCCATGATTCTTGTTTAGCAATTGATGAAAATGTTGTGTCTGATGAGTCTACTGGTGTAGTTGATAATTGTCCCATGCACATTAATGATAATTTGGATGCAATTGAAATTCTACCAGTTCTAGAAAATTTTGAGCTTAATACATTGGTAGATGAGATTAAAATTGATGAGTGTCCAATTATAAAAGAGAAGGAAGTTAAGATTGAGGAAGTTGAAAATCTTGCTGTAGAGTATAAGGATCCGATTTGGGAGGAGTATATGAGTCGTACTTATAATGATTATTCTGACGACTTTTCTAGCTATTTTGATGTTTCCAAGTCTCTTGAGCATGATAGGTTCTTGAAAGTTTTCGTACCTTTCAATGAATCTAAGGTTTATTTGCACAATATGCTTATATTAGAAATTCGTAGATATGTGCATCTGTTTGCTTTTTATCCTCATTGAAGTTTCCAGGTATAA
Organism: Saposhnikovia divaricata; assembly: GCA_036435485.1. Classification (NCBI taxonomy): domain Eukaryota; kingdom Viridiplantae; phylum Streptophyta; class Magnoliopsida; order Apiales; family Apiaceae; genus Saposhnikovia; species Saposhnikovia divaricata. The sequence continues at coordinate 56,455,590 of CM071595.1, read as the reverse complement.
TCGGCGTCAAGCTATTGACGTTAAAGGAGCGCTTCGTGGGAGGCAACCCACGCATTAGTGTAGAAAAAAAAAGAGTGTAGTGTAGAGAGAAGAAAAAAAAATGAGGTAAAAAAAAAAGGGTGTTGAAAAAAAAACTGTGAAAAAAAAAAATCGATCAGTGACGCAAGTTGCGCCTGCGTTACTGCTTGTCGCGCAGGCTGCGCCTGCGTGACGCAGGTTGCACCTGCGTGACAGCCTTGTCTGCCAGATTTTTTCAGCTGTAGTATATAAAAAAAACAAAAAAAACAAAAAAATCCCAATTCCTTTTCTACTCTTTTTCTCTCATCTCTACACCAAATTTTAATTCCATAACAATTCCAAAACCCACATCTTCTCCTCAAATCTCTAAACCTATATCAATTCAAATTCTTTTTCTCTAATTTATTAAATCCTTTTTCTATCTTACCTCAAATTCATACCCACTAAAAATTTCTCCCTTTCACGTTCAAATTTTATTCACCCAATCCCTCCATTATATATACACACCCATACTTACAAATCCAATTCCTCTTATATTTATTTAAATTCAATTCTAAAGAGGAATTAATTGCAAGTTCACCTCTTTGATTCGTAATTGGTTTATCTTTTTCTCTAATCTTATTTTTATTACGAATTTGTGTTCTTGTAATTGTGGGTTTTGTAGTATTCTTGTTATTTGGGAAGTGGCCAGTCTATGGAGATCGTACCAGATTCATCCGAGGAGGGTTATGACTCAGCTTTGTAGGTATGTTTTCTACTATCCCTTGTATTTACTTCCATTCAATGAGGACATTGAATCTTTCAAGTTTGGGGGTGGTTTGAGGGACTAGTAGTTGTTGTTGTATTATTTGTTCATGTAGGATTTCATGCTTTGCATATTAGTAGTAGTAAATTATGCATTTATGTTTGTGTTATCTACGTTTGTTTCATATAGGACATTCTGTTTTTATGTTCGTATATCATGTGAGTTCATATTAGTTTGCATTTGCACCCATGCTTGATAGGAATTTTGTGTTGTTGACGCTTTTGATTGAGAAGTGGTATGCTTTGTTCTTGTGCACACACATACACTAGTAAGTTGAAGCTAGTAGACTTATTGAATGTTGTAAGTAATTAGAAGGACATGAATATGTGCAAGATGATTTAGTTTGCATGCTTTGAATACAAGTCGGTGCGTTAGAGAGATGTTTGCTTGGGATTGAGTATGTTTTTCCACCAAGTGAGATTTTGAGCCTTATTGCATATTGCATATTTGCAATTTATTCGTTTGCTTGAGTGTCCACGGATTGTTTGCATTGCTAGCAGTTGTTTGAGGTCTGTCTTGAAACGCATGACATTATTTGACGATTAAAATGATAAAGGCAATTAGGAATAACCATATATTTTCCCATATTACCACACCATGTTTACATGATCAATTAGTTAACTCGTTGAGCTTAATCCTATTTTTTCGGTGACATACCACATTACTTGCCTAGACCTTTTTCTTGTATTGACCTTACATTAATTTGAACCCACATTGTCAAAGGCTAGTAGAGTGCTTAAGGAAGTACAAGGAAGGGTTATTGTTGGTCTTACTTTTGGGGGAAATATTGAAATTGGGTTTGTTACTTGATAGTCGACATATGTAATAAAAATTTTGGGATCATTGTATTGTTTATATTATTGTTTGTGTTATATTTAGCTCTCGGAAAAAAAAAAAGAATAGAAGAAAAGAAAAAGAAAAAAAGAGAAAAAAAAATATAGTATGAGAGCATGTTTGTGTTTGTTGCGATCCTATTTCAGTCGACTAGTCGAGTGTTTGTTTTAGTAAAAATTAAGTTTGGGGGGAAATATGGTGTTGTGTATGATTTATTATGGTACTTATTAGCTTTTGACACTTCACCTGTTTTGGCTTATTTGACATACCTTGTCCCTAGCCCCGTTACAACCCAAATAAAGACCTTTTGATTGTCGTCATTGATGTATGTTGTGTTAAGAGTTAGATTGATACCAAATGTCAAGCATGCTTATGATTTTGTTGGAATTGAGTGATACACTTACCCTTGTTCTTGAGTGAATATTCTTTTGTGAGTGGATTGTGAGTGTTTGCTTGTTCTTGCGTATGAGATCCCGAGTGCTGTCTCAAAGATGTACTCTTGTAGGCTTAGCATGTTTACTAACTTATTCTTACACTTGACATGGGCTTGTGAGAACTTATGCATGGTCATTGAGTAGACTATGTGAATACTTGCACTTTCGACACCAAGACATTGCGTATTTACTTTGATTCTTAAGTTGATATGGCATGAGAGGATTTGAAGGTATGGTATATTAGATTAATTGCATTTGCATATTAATTGCATTCATGCATTGCATTGCATTAGGTTAAATGGATTTTGTGGGTACATTCGCTATAGGCCCTCATGAGACCTTACTCGTCCACTAGGGCTGCCTAGGGGTTTAAAGGGCTTGTTGCATATGCCAAATGCAACCGTGATCACCTACGGAAGTGGTACTAGTTAGTTAGTTTTAATTATTTATGTTTGAGGACAAGCATCAGTTTAAGTTTGGAGGTTTGATAAGTGGATTTTATATCCACTTCGAATGCCTCAGTTCGACTTAAATTGATTGTTTTGGACTCAAGATGTTGTAGTTTTGATGTGTTTTGCTTAGTTGTGCAGATTTACGAGAATGTTGATTAAAGTTGATGCTTCTATTGTTTTTGGAGATTTATTTAATTAAAATTCGGATTTTCCGGGAAGGCTGCGCAGCTTATACTGTTTTGGCCATATCTGGAGTTCTAGAAGTCCGTTTTCAGCGATCTTACTGCCCACGCGAAGCTTGAGAGATTTTCAACAACCTGGGATAGGAAGCAGGTGCAAGGAACGTGCTGATTAAATTCGCGCACGTGATCTTTTAAAAGAAGGCTTTAAATTTACTGTTTTGCCCTTTTTCTAATTCTAATTGTATTCTGGGCAGTTTTGGGTACCTTCTTTAAATCCAAATTGTAATAGAAGGCAATTCCTTGTTGGGCAAGATTTGTAGAGCGTATTTAAACACATCCTACCATTGTAAATCATAACAATTCATAGCTTTTAATCGTATCAAGGTACTTTCGATCTTCAATTCTTTCTTCAATATTATGTTTTCATTCATTATCATTATTATTATGTTTTCTTTATTAAATATGCGTAACTAATTCTCTAATCTGAGGATTGGGTAGTATTCCTTGGTATTCATGCATGCTTGATTATGTGATTTTCTGCTTTGCTGATCTGTTAATGAGATCTTAACACAATTAGGGGAGTCATGAACCTTTGATTGTATTCTAGGGATTGTAATAAGCTTGGGAGAGAAGTTGCAATCTTAGTACATGATTTAACAGACATAATTTGAATATTAGATCGGGAGATTAATAGGAGAATTGTGAGACATATAATTCTTGGCATTTAACAGTTTATAGATATACTTTGATTGTATCACGGGAGTGACATTTAGGGTGTAGCTGTAAGCACTATATTGTAGCCTGGGAGGGTACAGTATAACTTTAGAAGAATTGTTTTCAGCAAGGTAGGAACACAGATATCACATTGATATTGAGCATGTATTGAGACCAAGTGAAGAACCCCAGTTCTTAGATTGTTTTCCAACATATTTGAATCTCAGTTTAAAATCAATTCTTAGTGCTTATAATTAGTTCTTGGTTAATTTAGTTAATAGACAAACCCAAAAATTCTTCTCATACACTTCTAAATTGTGAGAGATAAGATACTTGAATTTGATATTACATTCAGTCCTTCCCTGCGAACGAACAACAAAAATACTATTAACAGCAATAAAGCTAGATTAGTGGCAAAAAGGCTACTCTCAAGAAGAAGGAATAGATTTTGATGAAACTTTTGCTCCAGTGGCAAGACTTGAGGCAATAAGAATCTTTCTAGCCTATGCAGCACATGCCAATTTCAAAGTCTATCAGATGGATGTCAAAAGTGCCTTTCTAAATGGGGAACTGGAAGAAGAGGTCTATGTCCATCAACCTCCTGGCTTTGAGGATCCAGAATTTCCAGGATATGTATATCTTCTCATGAAAGCACTTTATGGTCTGAAGCAAGCACCAAGAGCCTGATGCAGATTATGCAGGTTGCAGAGTTGATAGGAAAAGTACTACAGGTTCCTGTCAATTTCTAGGAAACAGGCTTGTTTCATGGTTCAGTAAGAAACAAAACTCAGTCTCCACTTCTACAGCTGAAGCTGAGTACATTGCTGCTGGAAGCTGTTGTGCACAGATTCTATGGATGAGAAATCAACTCATTGACTATGGTCTAAAAGTTGAGAAGATTCCAATTTTCTGTGACAACACAAGTGCTATTGCCATCACAGGGAATCCAGTGCAGCATTCGAGAACCAAGCACATTGACATCAAATACCACTTCATTAGAGAACATGTGATGAATGGTACAGTAGAAATGCACTTTGTGCCAAGTGAAATGCAGCTTGCAGATATCTTCACCAAGCCTCTTGATGAATCCACATTCACAAGATTGGTAGGTGAGCTAGGTATGCTTAACTTGTCATAATTCCTAGTGATATTTGATTTCACTGCATTGCAGCTAGGAATGTGTTTTGATTTTCTTGAGAATTAAAAACTCTCAGAAAATTTGTTTTGTCTTTAGAAATTTTGTCCAAGGCAAAATTATCTTATCAACAGATATCCTTTATCCGTTGATAGCATAAACACATTCCTAGATTTTTGTATATCAACGGATAACAGCTTATCCACGTCACCAACGGATAAACTGTTTCTCAACCGTTCAATCCATATCCGTTGATATACATATTTTCTTTTAAATATAACCGTTGGTAAACGTGTATCTATATATGACTGGTTATATTTATTTTCTTTTATTATTTGACAGTTACTTTTGACCAATGAGTAATTACTTTTAATTATTTCATTTTCAATTCTTGAAAAGTATAAAAGGCTGTCTTGTGCTCTCACATCTCACTTTTATCGACTTTCAAGATTCTCTTAAGTAAACTGCATCTTCTTCTTCACAAAAACTCTCTGCAACAAAAGTTCAAACTCTTCAATGGCGCCTATTGTTAAGATGATGTCTTCCACTGGGTTCACCTATGAGAAGAACAATTTCGCTACCTATGTCGATACAGTGAATGCCCCAGAAGCTTATCACACCATGATGAATTTTGTGAAGAATTGTAAACTTTCGTATGCTATGACTGCCACCACTCCTCTAATCCATGAAGTAATCGAAGAGGTGTGGGCGTCTGCTGAGTACAATGGCACAGATGGTACAATTGCTTTTTCTATAAAGGGTAAAAACTATGTAGTTAACTCTGATGTGATAACTGCCTGTTTAAAATTGCATGAGAATAACTGTCTGAAAGTACCCACTGATGCTGAAATAGTTGCCATGCTTAATTCCATAAATTATGCCCTTAGTACTGATAATTTAGGAAAAATTGCTAGGAAAGGGATGGTTAAAGAATGGAGTTATTTTTGTGATGCCTTCATTAAAACTTTTTCAGGAAAAATTAGTAACTTTGATGCTGTTACCCATTCCATGCTAGTTATGCTGTGTATGCTTCTAACTGATAAATTCTATAACTTTGGCACACTAGTCATGTATGAAATAGCAGCAAAATTAGCTAAAAAGGAAACTAGGGGCAAGAATATCTATTTTGCTAGATTTTTGATACTCTTAGCACTGCATGTATCTGAGAATAAGCTACCCATTGCTAACCCGGATAGCAAGTTCACATGTTTTGTTCAGGAGAAGAGAGTCTTAAGTGATTTAATTCGAATGAACTCCAATGCAGAGGTACAATTGGTATACCTACCAATTGTTCAGGTAACTCTTTCTAACCTTGAAACTCCTATCTCTAACCCCCAAATTTCTTTGCCTTCCTCAGTCACAATGGAGTCTGTAGTAGTGACCAAACAGGCTCCTACCCAAGTGACTAAAACAAAAGTTTCCAAACCAAAATCTAAGAGACAAACCTCAGGTGTTTCTCAAAAATCATCTGTTGCAAAAACTACCACAACTCTTGAGGGGAGTGTGAAGGAGGTAGTGAGTGGTGAGGGACAGGGTGCAAGCCCTAAGAATAAGGTGGGTGAGGAAAGTGCACCAAATAGCCAAGCCCAAGTTACATCCTCTCAACAGGGTGTGACTACTAGTTCTACAGCAACTCTGCACAAAAGGGTAAGGGACACTAGCCCTCTCTCAAAAACCTATGAAAGAAGAGTAAAATATAAAAACATAGGGGAAGCACAGGGTGCACACACAGTACAGCAAACTGTACCTTCTCAAATTCAGTTTGATGTGACTTCGATAAATGTGGAGTCACAGCCCCTTGATCTTAATCTTCAAATCGATACACATTAAAATCCACCATCACCAACTCCATCTCTGGATGTGGATATGATATCTACATCAATTCCTGATTCTCCATCTTTAAGATTCTTGGAGAAGCCCCACTCTGCAATTGGTGGTCATCATCTTTTAGATGATTTGTTGGGCCATCAACCTTCCATTCCTGAATTCACAACAACATCTGTGGCCTCATCTTTAAAATCAATCTCCACAGATTCAGTGTTGGTTTTCACTTCAACGGATCTTATCATTCCTTCATCAACGGATATCCTTCATCCGTTGACAAGTGTTTCTCCATCAATGGATGCGCCTCTGTCTAGCCATCCGTTGACAGCTATAACTACTCCATCAACGGATATTCCTTATCCGTTGATAACTCACTCTACCACTGCTATATCTGACATTCCAGTGTCAAGTGTGGAGGAGTTCTCAGTAGTTGAAACACTTTTAGGATTGAGGGAAGGGAGTGAGAGGCTGCCTTGTGAGCAGGCAAAAGGAGAGGCAAATAATGAGAGGCTGACCATTTCTTCAGGTCATGCAAAAGGAGAGCAAGAGAGTTCCACCTTAGTAGGTGAAGGTGAGGGTGTGAGAGGTGTGAGCCAGGGGGAGCCCCTGATGCAAGAACAGAGAGATGAGAGTAGAGAAGGGACTACAGGAGAAATAAGGCAGGAAGATTCAGCCATTGCAAGTGAGTTAATGGAGGTTAATGAAGCTTCTAAAGAGATGGAATTTCGACAAGAATATCAGTCAATCATTGACTCCATCTCTTTGGATCCTGAAACCTTTACTCATCCTGTTTTTGCTTATCAAATCATGGCACAACAGGGCAATGTGGAGGTAGAGGAGTCAATGCACCTAGTGCACACCTCACAATCTCTACAAAGAGCAAAGGATGCTTTGACAACTCTGTCTTCAAATGCTAACAGTGAAGAGTTTGGCAATAATGACAGTGACAGCACAGCAAATGATGAAGAAGTCAATGTGGGTGATACTCCAGACTGGCTATTTTCTACTGCCACTGTGACTGGTGATTTCAATGTGGAGATTGTGAAGCAATATCAATCTGCTAGGGCTGAGCACCAAAATGCAGATCCACAGAGAAAGGCTGTCCTTCAGCAAATAATGGACTCCCTGAAACTTCAGAAAATGCACATGGTCATTCAAAGAACTCAACAGGAGGAGGTCCAAACTGCAATTAGAGAAATGAAAGTGGAACTAGATGCCAGGATTGAGGCACTAGCCCCTACTACCGCTCAGAAGGTGCTGACTAGCAAATTATTGAAGGAAGATAGCCTGGCCAAATTTGTTCAGCATCTCTCCTCAAGAGTGGATGGTATGGAATCTCAAATGCAGAAATTCATTGCAACTCAAGCCAAACAGACTGAGCTACTGGAAAGGTTGCTTGCAGCCTCATCTCCAGCCCTTGATGCTAACAAAAAGAGGGAGAAAAAGGTAGAAGAGGTTGCAGCCACTTCTAGTCAAATTCAAATTCCAGCTTCCAGTAGCAAGATAGCATAAAGTGAGGGGGAGCAACAGCCAATGATAGTGGTCAATCCAAAAGAATTTACTATAGAGGCTTCCCCTGTGAAGAAACAAAAGGCTTTACCTGTGATTCCTGACCTATCAGAAATCTCAGATGGTGAAAGGCAAGCTAGAATAGAGGCCTTAGAAAAGATCAACAAGGAGGCCAATGAAAGAATGATGAGAACAGAAAGGATGATTAATGAATCAATTGTGTCAAATCTGTTCTCTACTCAGTCCTCAGCTCCAACAATATCAACTACAATTCTGAAGGTGCTCACTCTAGAGATTGTAGCTCCTACTTTCTATGATGCTGAACCTTCTTATGTCAAAGAATTTGAACCATACATCAAAACCAGAGCCTACTCTCCACCAAAGGCAAATGGGAAGAACAAGTTACAATTGGACTTTCCATTTCCCAAGGATGATGAAGGAAAGCTAATGGGAAAGCAAATTAAGGAGTTCAAGGAAAATGCCAATAGAAGTGTAAGAGAATGGATGGCTGTAATAATAAGGAATGGAAAAGTCTTAAACATATACAATAGCCATCCTAGATTTGTTGAAGCAAAAAGAGAGGAGACCTCCAGACTTCTCAGGGAAGCTCATCCAAATGAAGAAAATCAATATGAAAACTCAGATGAGAAGCAAGCCAGGCTGGCTCAAGAGTTAATGGATGAGGTAGAGGATGAAATGAGGGAACCTGAGGAAGTCCCCAAATCCAAAAGGAAAGGGAAATCAGTCCCCAAATCCAAATCTAAGAGAATGAAATCAAAGGCAAGGAGGCCTGTGTAACACCCCTAGATCCGGGGTCAGGGATCTGGTCGTTACCGTCTCAATTCCCATCCACAGTTCAACATAAATATTAAATTACAACCTTGTGACCCAAAACAATAACATAAAACACACCCGTTATAGTCCCAGAGATGAAATCAGAGTAACAACCAAATTTTATTAAACACATTATGAGTTCTTACAACCCAAAAGAATTTTAATATAAATACATACTCTTTGCCATCCATTTACATGAGTCATACTAGACCATATACTTGGTACTGAAAGAATAAATCTATCCTACCGATAGCTTTCTCTTCGGCTCTGGTAGTCTCATCGTCCTCGCCAGCATCGAGTGCGCCTTGTGCGAGTCATCTGGTCTAGCTGTTGTTGTGATATAATAATAAAGCAAGGGTGAGCAATAGCCCACCAACAATAATATTTAACTGAACGATAATATATAACAGTTCAAAAGTATCTTTCAAACCATATGCCATGCATTTACGGAAATGATGCCAGTATAATATGAACGATGAAGTTACAAGGTAACTCAAAATGTAAATATATGAGGGAATATCTGCTATGTCGAAAATAAGCAAGATATTATAAAGAGGAACTTGCAAGGAAAATATTGCAATTCCAGTTACGAACACTTTTCCAGCTCTGTCAACAGTAATCATGTTGCAGGAAATAAATAAGTTTGGATGATGAACCAATGATGGAGTATTCACCGCGCCCGCTGTTCCAATCTTGATGATCAGTCAAGATCGTACAGCTCAAATTAGATTTACTACCGGTAGAAGGAAGAACTGACGGCTTTACTTGTCTACCGCCTTACTAGCTCTCCCAGGCCAACGGTTGGGCCAAAGGGGATGGACCGGCGCTACTCGGCCTCTTACACGACTCCTAGTTCCAATAGAATTCATGATTCTGAATGTAACGTTCGTCCCCCTTTCCCCAAGTATAATACTTGTTGATAAGTCTCTACAAAGTAGTCGTATCTAGTTGGAAAGGAAAATTCACCAATAACTTCCAAGCTATTGCTTGGTAACGAACATCAACTTGTTCCAACAATCTTACCCCTCGAAAGATGAGAAGGTAAACACAGACTTAATGAGTCCATAGCAACCAAGTTGCGAGTGAAGAGGATAAATTATGACTGGGAAGTCAACAAGATAAATAACATTGCTCAAGTAGGTTCCCCTATAATATGGAAGTTTGAGCGAGCATTTAAATCCTTTTAAGATAGATTTAAATGAAAAAGAAAGAGTTGGGAACCTTTCCTTGATAAAATAGTCGTAAAAAGACTCCGAAATATTTTACATAATATCTGGAGGTGAAAGGTAATCTCCGAATAATATAAATTATTTTAAAAAGAATTTTAAAAGGATTAAATAAATATTCCAAGAATATTTATTTACTCAATAATAATTATGGAATATTATTAACTCATAATATTGCTCGTAAGTAATCCTCGGATGAATATATGGAATTATTTAATAAATAAATCCCTCCTTAAATGAATATTCGAAATAATATTCATTAAATAATTAAACTCCAATAAATATTTAAAATAGTATTCAGTAAATAAGTCGAACCTTAAATGAATATTCGAAAATAATGTTCATTTAATATTTACTCTTTTAAATAAAAATCCAAATAGCATTCATTTAATAAATAATCTTCTAAATGAATATCCAAATAATATTCATTTAGTAATCAAAACTTTAAAGGAATAATCGAAATAATATTCCTTAAGTAAATAGAACTTCCAATGAATATTTTAAAATAATATTCATTAAGTACATAAAACCTTAAATGAATATTCGAAAGTAATATTCATTTAATAAATAACATTCTAAAGAATATCAAAATAATATTCATTAAATATCAACTCTAAATGAATATTCAAAATTAACATTCATTTATTATCTCTCGACTAAGATAATACTCGAATAACATTCCTCGAAATATTTCCAAGTAATTGATACTTTATGGAATATAATAACGATTAACAATAACCTTCCTCAGATAAATAATAATCTGTCGTTGGAATCCCTCCGGGTTTCCACGACTATCTATAACTCAAAATACCGACTCCCGGTCTATATTTAGAATGAATATCATATGCCCTTCGCTAAGGGTCTTACCAAAATAATCCGGCTTATTACTGATAAATCGTATCTAGTCTATAAGCCAATATCAATTCAGGGAACAAGTATCACAAAAAAACCAGAGTCACAATATAATTGGAAACAGGCATGCATGCGATGGCATATGTAAAATAGAAATCATATACATATATTATCACAACTACAGGTTCAAAGGTTTGAACACTTGCCTGGTAGTCGGGTGTGGGTAGAGGTAGCGTGTCCCGGTTCAGCTCGGTGATCTATAAACAATCAGAATATTCGAGATTAATCACCTAACACTTCTTTAGAAGGTTACGTATAACTTTACTTAAGTCGAAACACGCTTTCAAGTTATCTCGTTATGCACCCTTTTGTATAACTCTTTTTATTACTGATACGATCCGACTTTTGTTCGTTATTAAGACATGTCATTGTACTTACACTTGACATATACTTAAGCCGGGTAAGTCCTAAGGTCGGTCGTTTACGAACCAAGATTATACCTCGAGTTTTATCGCCCACTTTCTAAGTGTTTTACCAAAGTTATAACCAAGTATCCATTTTAGGGGTTCGTTTATATTTAACCTCGACTTGAATATTTTTATAAAATCGAAAAACGATCCAAATGACATGTGGTTTTCTTTCAAATCTTCCTCATGACCTCTAATATTTAATTACCATGATTCGTCACAAACTTTCATATTTTACCGAGGTTCAATTTTAATAACGAACTTGTAGTTACGGTTTCGAACAACTTTTACTAAGTCGGCCATAACTCCTAAACCGTAAGTCGGAATGCTTCGATTCTTTCGCCAAAGCGATCTATGACTCGAGATCTACAAGGTTAGGTCATGTATCCATTAAGGTCAGAAATTTAACCTAACTGTTATGCACGAATTACTAAGGTCTAATGAAAATCGGGCATTACGACGGCTATAAATCGAACGTTTCAAAATTGTTTTCAACACAACCAAGCCACACCGGGCATCCATACATCTTATACACATGTTATACATCTCAACAAGTCCAGGAATATTACTTTTCACCATCATAATCATCATATGGTCAAACCAACTACAAGATCATGCTCATGATAACACTAATGTCATAACTATGCTAAAATCCACCAAAAACATACATAATCTTAAAATAAGATCTAGGGTTCTTAAGGATTATACCTTCCTTGGAGAGTGTCCTAGCCTTACTAAGCTTGTTATAGTCCTTGTATAGCCTCAACAAAGCTTAGATCATCCAAACAAAACAAGAAATCAAAGTTAGTTTCTAAGGGTTACTATTCATCATCACTTTTGTAAAAATCATAGAAAATCGAAAAATAACAGTCTGGCTCTAAATTTTTTACCACATCTTGGCCTCTTCATAAGCTTTGTTTTGAGTCCTATATCATCTAATTTGAAGCTTCGTAGCTATGGTTTTGAACCCGTTTTTCCCACTGGACAGAAACTGGTCAGATTTATTGCCCCAACTTTGAGCATGGATTTGACTAGGCTATACTACTTTGTTGGCCATGAAATTTTGAACGAACCTTAAATATGGTGTGGAGAGGCTATGGTCAAAATTTGGTGATTTTAGAAGCTCTAGATTTTGAGATATGAATTTTTCTTTCATGGCTATTCTTGCTGGGCAGTTTTGAAGAAATGGAGAGAATGAAGTTTGCTTGGCTTGTCTTTGATCTCATCTAGTCTAAATGAATTATTGTTGATAATATCTTGCATAAAGCCACTTTAATAAATTGCTTTGGTCATGGATGAGCTAATCAAGTGGACAAGTGTTGCATTCTTGTGGCAAGGTGTGTGTTGTAAGCTAAGTGCTTGGTTGGTTTTCTAATGATGCTAGTTAACTTGTAACTAGCTTGGTTACTTGATGTTATCCACTAGCACATGCATGTATCTTGATTCCTTGCTTGTTTCCTTGTCCGTTTATTACTCAATTCATTGATCGTTCGGAGGAATAACTCATTCGTTTCTAGTTAGGGTTTTACTGACAACCTTCTTAACATTTATAATACCATTCTCCATCTTTCTTGGTAACTCTCGAATTTAAATTCCTTAAATCCTCTCATTAAATCCTTAAGTCTATCAGTGTCCAGGGAATTCTCGGAGAAAATAAAAATGCTGTTTTTCAGAATCCGACAGCTTTTACATACACTTATTTTCCCCTCGAATCACTAATACGAATTCAAAAATCCATTCCGGGTACTTCTATATAGTGTCGTCTCATAATATTCTCATTCCCACCAAAAACACTATTCATCCATTTTTCTTTACTTACTCTCTCGGTTTATACAAATGTCCCGATTCTCTTTCGAACATTCCTTAACCCTTTTACGGAACCACCGGACAAATAACAGATATCGATTTGGATGACATAAGAATAATCTTCTTCATTGGAATTGCCACCTCTTAATTTCCTAGGAGATAGATAATTCTTATATAAGTTGTCAACCAATACCATTCTTTATGGCATATCATAATTGAATCCGAATCCATTCAATATCCATCTATTAACCCATTGATACATTCATACTCCAATACATAATAAAAAGTTTTAATTAGTACCAAAAATCTGGGTTCTTACAAATTATATCCAAAATTTGGGGTTCTTACAGTCTCCCCTCCTTAAAAGGATTCCGTCCCGGAATCAGGTAGGAAACAATCGGGTTCTTGTTTGTCATCTAGCTTTCCAGTCCTCGGTTGATCCTTAATCATTTCAACCCGTTTACAGCACATCTCCGTAGTGCTACAGTACTCTCTTTTTCCTTTTTATCAACTTTTCTACTTTTGCGCATCACACTATCCTGGTTCTGCTCTTACTCATTCATATAATATCACCCTTATTGGTATCTACAGTGACATCGGTATCACTATCGCATTGCGAATTCGGAGATAACCTCACTCGCACTATGCATTTCCTGATCGCCTTAATATTCGTAATCTCGATCAATATAGAGAAGTGGAAAGATTTATTGAGAGATCACTATGATCAATTGAACATTTGTTATATTGCATAGTTAGTACAGAAGGGGGCCAGCCTTTAGTACTTGACAAGCAATTAAACAAGTTATGGTATTCCACTTAGACTTCTATCACATAGACAGATAGTCACGTAGCAGTACCTCCCCTCCTTAAAGGGTTGTTCTTCTCAATTCATAAAGAAGATGAATAAGAGAGAAGAAAAGAAAAGAATTCTAAAGGATTATAGATTTTTTTTTTTTGTAAAATATCATACTCAGAATTTACCTCTGAACTATAGAGGTTCATCAAAGAAGAAAATAATCATGATTATATCCAATACCATTTGATCGCAATTTCACGTGTCAACATATCTTGTTGTTTTGTCCATTATTCTATGGACCTATACTCTGGTTCAATTTTAGCAACACTTTTGGAAAAATCTTTCAACCTCTCAGGTTAAATCTTAGGTTTCTCGCTGGACATCATTGTTACTGACATTCCATGTCACGCTACTAGCTTTTCATATCTATTATATTAACACTATCAGGTTGTCATCCCGATAATTCATCAGAAACCCATTTATTAATCCATTCATAACATTCCTTACTTCACATTCCATAGATGCTTTCCCAGTCTTTTCTTTATCAATCACATCCTTCTTATTATCTGATATTTATTTACCTCTGTTATTTACTTCCACCTTCATCTCTTTATTGAGGCATCTTTTGCACTTGGCATCTCCTTATTGGTATCCCGTCACATTTACTCTATAATCATCACATTATTTCAAATTTAAAACCTCCGAAATGAATCTGGTCGATTTCTTTAGCTAGATCCAATATAATCTACTTCTGTCAACTTGTTTCTCATCACTTATTCTTTTCTACCCGCGGTTTTTCACAGGTTGTCTTTCGTAAGTCAGACCAGGTCGTACACCTACCTGCTCGCACTCTTATCATCTGTTGAGCATCTGCATTTTACTGGTGTAGCTTTGCCACAAGAAACACGTTACTACCATGCTATAAGCTTTGGGGGTAAAACTGGCTCGAATGCCACCTTCCGAACACTTTAAACCCTCAGGTGGCCTAATAAGTCTCGGGCTCAACTGCCCTTCTCTCTAAGTCTCGTTAATTTTTTTCCACGGGAATACATTTAGCATCATGAATCATCAACCTCATATTCTCTATCTTGTTTGCGCAGAAATACACTAACACAAACTTGCTTGTCATTCATCAACATGCCATTTAGCTTATCAATAGCAGCACTTTCTTTATCTTTACGTTGTCATCTACTTTCTTAGAAGAATCACCATCGCTTGTTGCTTACGTAGTGCCTTAATAGCTAACCGTACGGGTTTCAATCCTTTAGGGAGACAAAGTAATCACTATTCCTTATCCATAAGGAACACTTCCTGAACTTGATGTAGATATTACATGAAGTAGATAAAATTGCAGAAGAGTTTCAAGCATCGCAGCTAAGTCAGGTTGATGAAACTATCACTCATGCATCTTCCATAAAAGACTGGAAACTTAATGGTTTACTTCGTCAAATTTTTTTTTTTTGTATCATGGTCCTGGTTTGCCTCAAAACGGGACCTTCTAAGGTATGTAATATGCTTAAGACCCATCAGATCGAATCTTTACTTAAACTACTATTACCGTCGATTCTTGCACAATCATCAGAAGGAATGTAAATTCCTCCATTCCAATATGACCTTCAAGGTCCTTCCAAATATTATTCTGTTTCTTCGGTATGAACATTTGTAATTATTCCTTTATACTTAGACTGTCGGCCACCTCATTGGCCTTTCCTAATAATAGTAATTTCTGGTAATCCTTGTTCTCCGGATACATTTCAATTCAATTTTTTTTTTACCTCATTCTCATCACTGTTGGGTGAAAGCATTCTCCCTTAAGCTCTGCTGAAGGAGAAAAATATATCTATCAGTCTTTTTCCATAAGTCATTCCTTCCAACTACCCGTGGGAACTTTATCACGTTTATTCCCAATCCTACTTAGGATACTTCTTTTCTTAGTTCTTTCCTTATCTTAGGATAATCTCAACCTTTATAGGTTCAATCCATACTCCCTCAGGGTTTCATACATGCATCATCTGGTATATTGTTATTGTGTCTTACATTCTCTTCCAAACTTCTAGTTGGAAACTCAGAATATTAGCTTTTCCTTGTAAGGTTTCTTAGGTCGTCCTCATCATTCCTCCTGTATTTTCTAGGTACAGGGTACATCAAAACGTCTTTGATCAATACCCTAATAATTCTATCTCTGTTCTTTCCAGAACTCTTTTTAATAATCTGTACAGGTCATTGTTGCCTTAGCAAATCCAACTCATATCATCTGAATTCACAATATCTTTATTAGGGTTAGTGCCATCCCTTGTACATTCCCCAGGGTTTGCCTTACTTTATGGATATCTTATCCTTAATTCAACTGCCAAGGAATTCCTGCATCCTATAATTGGCAATCAAATCATGTATCCTTAATAAGGGTCTCTTTTCAATCATTCTTATTTGATAATCGATCGGTAGCTTACTGCTAATTTCTTCTTTCAGATAGTGGTCAACCTATTTGACCTTCCAAAAGACAACGTAGGTCTATCTGCTCTTTTACAGAACTTGTTAATGGTAGCAAGGATGTTCTGAAAGATATTGGTCGAGTTCAACGTGAATTTCCTAGTGCTTATCGTTCTTCGCAAAGGTACTTGCCTCAGAGAAAGTTCCTACAGCATACTGTTCAATTTCTGACCTTTCTATACTCTCTTCATATACCTTCATTGTTTACTTTCCTCCGTCATAATATATTCATGGTATTCACGATACCCTAACATCATACATCTCAAGTCACTATACTTCCATTTTACTCGTAATCTTGGACAACCATATACACATGAGTCACTTTAGTACGGGTGACCCCATCCCAAAAAGGTCTAGTGAATTCCCAATCAAAACATGGGCTGTTCAGCAGAAGATTCCTACGATCTCATTAATGTTTCCTTTATATCAGAAGGCCTTGCAGTCGATGCTTTCTTAGAAGCAACCCTGCTTTGTTCTTTCATTGCTGGTCTAGTCACCTGATAATCCTTTGTGACTTGCCCTCAACTGGCCACACTAAAATTATATATGATTTTAGGGGTTGGCTAATTTAGCATTACTTTTCTAGCAATTGCTGGCATAGTGCCTTCTACTTTGATACCTTTCTACCTTTCCAAACTTTACTCCATATAAGTCTTAATCGACTTCTCGGCACCGTCTCTGGTCACCTTTCCTCTATTTTTATCTTTTCAACTATTCTTATCACTACCACGTGCCACGCAAGCTTACCATTCCTGGCATAACAGCCTTTTCACTTAAGTCAATCTCGGAGTTTCTCAGTCCGGCTGGTTTCTTACTTACATTTCCTGTTTTCGTCTAATCTCACTTCATCATTGTATTTCTACAATCAATTGCGATAACCGGGGTCTGTCCACCAACCCATGTAGCGGTTACCTTACCCAATTCACGGGGTTTTCCCCAGTTTCTACTCTCTTCCATGATGTTCTCTGATAATCAGAAAGACAAGGTTTGCCAAAATTCGTTGAAGTTCTTCCCAGAATTAGGGAAATTTTGGTCAATCTATCCATCGACTGGTAACACTAAGGAGACCAGTTTCGAAACCTAAAGAATAGTTCTATGAACCTCCTAGTAGGTAGAACCGTAAGCAGTCATAATTAACGAAATAATCGTCATCGGGTTGGAAATTTAACCCCTGGAGAGGAACCAATTATATACATCCCTTAGAAGGGAATTAACAGTTTTAAACTGAAACTTGTCACAACGTCCTGATACCTATACGTCCTGATATTCAATATTACCAAATGTCAGTCTACCTGACTACCAGTCTCAGAAGGAACATTACCGTCGGAGTTGGTTGTTCCACAAAAATTGGCACTACTAAGGCCATCCGAACCTGGTGAACCATGCTGTCCGAATGCATCCGTAAGTACTTTGTCGTGCTGCGCAAGCACACATCCTAATCTTTTATGCGAAGCGTCGTTGGAAGCACAAAGTCTCCCTTTTTCCATTAAACAATGCCAACTCTTGATCATTACCAATTTCATCTTTTAGCTCCAGGAAGATTTTCTCACATTTTTCTCTTTAACTGCTGATCGTATTACTTGATCCGTTATAATTCCGCGTCGGAGTAAACTTAAGGTAACTACTATAATCCATTCAAAGAAAAGAAAGAATTTAATATTCCTCTGAGTCACATGCATCTAACGTTTCTGGTTCATCATTTCACTGAGTTAAATTAACCCTATACTTAGTCTCTGACAATAGTCTCATTACGAGTTCGTCTTGACTCACTGGTCTTATCTTCCGGTCGGTTCTGAGATCATTGTCTTGCTTACTACTTCCTTATATAACTTTATCAAATCATGCTGTCACTTCCCAATGTTTTCACTTTCTAACTGATTCATTCATAAAATGGACATTTTCTTGAATAAAACAACTTCATCAACCTCAATTTGGTTCCATAAATTACAACCTATGACATCTGCCTTCTCATGGCAAATTATTACTGACAATATTCATACTTATTCATTTATCAAATGATATGGCACTTACTGCCTCTTCTCAACTATTCCTAGGGACTCTGCTCCTCGCCTTATATCGATGCCTTTGATAATCATACATCCTTCTAGCACTCTTTTCGTTAATATGAAAGTCTCTAATGATTCTCATCTATTCCCGTATAAGATCTCAAGTAATTCTTCCAATCCGTCTTACTTGCTGGTACTACCTCCAGTAGTCCAGCCACGAATCCAACATGAATCTTCAGTTCTCTTCCTAATAGCTTAGTTCTTTATGCCCACTTTTCTGAGCTCTATACCTTAATCATCTCAGTCTTTCTGGCTACAGCCCTCATTCTTCGAGGGTAAGCTCCTTATCCTAACAAGATTTTCCTTATCTGCTGGAACCACTTTCGGGTCTCCAGTAGGGTACTCTATTGAATTTACCCGCTGATCTTCAACATATAATAAAGCATCATCGCGCTGCTGCTCGTATGCCTCAAGGTCTGTTGCCTTACTTGTCGATGGGATATCGAGCTAAGTTACTATCATGATACTTAATAGTTCCCATAAGAGTTTTATAGGTCATCACTACATTAAGTAGTCCGACTATGAACTTGGCAAGAGTTCTTGTTATCTTAGTGAATTTATTGTTTTAACGTCGCCTCATCTCTGGGGTTTATAACGTACGCTCTGATACCACTTCTGTAACACCCCTAGATCCGGGGTCAGGGATCTGGTCGTTACCGTCTCAATTCCCATTCACAGTTCAACATAAATATTAAATTACAACCTTGTGACCCAAAACAATAACATAAAACACACCCGTTATAGTCCCAGAGATGAAATCAGAGTAACAACCAAATTTTATTAAACACATTATGAGTTCTTACAACCCAAAAGAATTTTAATATAAATACATACTCTTTGCCATCCATTTACATGAGTCATACTAGACCATATACTTGGTACTGAAAGAATAAATCTATCCTACCGATAGCTTTCTCTTCGGCTCTGGTAGTCTCATCGTCCTCGCCAGCATCGAGTGCGCCTTGTGCGAGTCATCTAGTCTAGCTGTTGTTGTGATATAATAATAAAGCAAGGGTGAGCAATAGCCCACCAACAATAATATTTAACTGAACGATAATATATAACAGTTCAAAAGTATCTTTCAAACCATATGCCATGCATTTACGGAAATGATGCCAGTATAATATGAACGATGAAGTTACAAGGTAACTCAAAATGTAAATATATGAGGGAATATCTGCTATGTCGAAAATAAGCAAGATATTATAAAGAGGAACTTGCAAGGAAAATATTGCAATTCCAGTTACGAACACTTTTCCAGCTCTGTCAACAGTAATCATGTTGCAGAAATAAATAAGTTTGGATGATGAACCAATGATGGAGTATTCACCGCGCCCGCTGTTCCAATCTTGATGATCAGTCAAGATAGTACAGCTCAAATTAGATTTACTACCGGTAGAAGGAAGAACTGACGGCTTTACTTGTCTACCGCCTTACTAGCTCTCCCAGGCCAACGGTTGGGCCAAAGGGGATGGACCGGCGCTACTCGGCCTCTTACACGACTCCTAGTTCCAATAGAATTCATGATTCTGAATGTAACGTTCGTCCCCCTTTCCCCAAGTATAATACTTGTTGATAAGACTCTACAAAGTAGTCGTATCTAGTTGGAAAGGAAAATTCACCAATAACTTCCAAGCTATTGCTTGGTAACGAACATCAACTTGTTCCAACAATCTTACCCCTCGAAAGATGAGAAGGTAAACACAGACTTAATGAGTCCATAGCAACCAAGTTGCGAGTGAAGAGGATAAATTATGACCGGGAAGTCAACAAGATAAATAACATTGCTCAAGTAGGTTCCCCTATAATATGGAAGTTTGAGCGAGCATTTAAATCCTTTTAAGATAGATTTAAATGAAAAAGAAAGAGTTGGGAACCTTTCCTTGATAAAATAGTCGTAAAAAGACTCCGAAATATTTTACATAATATCTGGAGGTGAAAGGTAATCTCCGAATAATATAAATTATTTTAAAAAGAATTTTAAAAGGATTAAATAAATATTCCAAGAATATTTATTTACTCAATAATAATTATGGAATATTATTAACTCATAATATTGCTCGTAAGTAATCCTCGGATGAATATATGGAATTATTTAATAAATAAATCCCTCCTTAAATGAATATTCGAAATAATATTCATTAAATAATTAAACTCCAATAAATATTTAAAATAGTATTCAATAAATAAGTCGAACCTTAAATGAATATTCGAAAATAATGTTCATTTAATATTTACTCTTTTAAATGAAAATCCAAATAGCATTCATTTAATAAATAATCTTCTAAATGAATATCCAAATAATATTCATTTAGTAATCAAAACTTTAAAGGAATAATCGAAATAATATTCCTTAAGTAAATAGAACTTCCAATGAATATTTTAAAATAATATTCATTAAGTACATAAAACCTTAAATGAATATTCGAAAGTAATATTCATTTAATAAATAACATTCTAAAGAATATCAAAATAATATTCATTAAATATCAACTCTAAATGAATATTCAAAATTAACATTCATTTATTATCTCTCGACTAAGATAATACTCGAATAACATTCCTCGAAATATTTCCAAGTAATTGATACTTTATGGAATATAATAACGTTTAACAATAACCTTCCTCAGATAAATAATAATCTGTCGTTGGAATCCCTCCGGGTTTCCACGACTATCTATAACTCAAAATACCGACTCCCGGTCTATATTTAGAATGAATATCATATGCCCTTCGCTAAGGGTCTTACCAAAATAATCCGGTTTATTACTGATAAATCGTATCTAGTCTATAAGCCAATATCAATTCAGGGAACAAGTATCACAAAAAAACCAGAGTCACAATATAATTGGAAACAGGCATGCATGCGATGGCATATGTAAAACAGAAATCATATACATATATTATCACAACAACAGGTTCAAAGGTTTGAACACTTGCCTGGTAGTCGGGTGTGGGTAGAGGTAGCGTGTCCCGGTTCAGCTCGGTGATCTATAAACAATCAGAATATTCGAGATTAATCACCTAACACTTCTTTAGAAGGTTACGTATAACTTTACTTAAGTCGAAACACGCTTTCAAGTTATCTCGTTATGCACCCTTTTGTATAACTCTTTTTATTATTGATACGATCCGACTTTTGTTCGTTATTAAGACATGTCATTGTACTTACACTTGACATATACTTAAGCCGGGTAAGTCCTAAGGTCGGTCGTTTACGAACCAAGATTATACCTCGAGTTTTATCGCCCACTTTCTAAGTATTTTACCAAAGTTATAACCAAGTATCCATTTTAGGGGTTCGTTTATATTTAACCTCGACTTGAACATTTTTATAAAATCGAAAAACGATCCAAATGACATGTGGTTTTCTTTCAAATCTTCCTCATGACCTCTAATATTTAATTACCATGATTCGTCACAAACTTTCATATTTTACCGAGGTTCAATTTTAATAACGAACTTGTAGTTACGATTTCGAACAACTTTTACTAAGTCGGCCATAACTCCTAAACCGTAAGTCGGAATGCTTCGATTCTTTCGCCAAAGCGATCTATGACTCGAGATCTACAGGGTTAGGTCATGTATCCATTAAGGTCAGAAATTTAACCTAACTGTTATGCACGAATTACTAAGGTCTAATGAAAATCGGGCATTACGACGGCTATAAATCGAACGTTTCAAAATTGTTTTCAACACAACCAAGCCACACCGGGCATCCATACATCTTATACACATGTTATACATCTCAACAAGTCCAGGAATATTACTTTTCACCATCATAATCATCATATGGTCAAACCAACTACAAGATCATGCTCATGATAACACTAATGTCATAACTATGCTAAAATCCACCAAAAACATACATAATCTTAAAATAAGATCTTGGGTTCTTAAGGATTATACCTTCCTTGGAGAGTGTCCTAGCCTTACTAAGCTTGTTATAGTCCTTGTATAGCCTCAACAAAGCTTAGATCATCCAAACAAAACAAGAAATCAAAGTTAGTTTCTAAGGGTTACTATTCATCATCACTTTTGTAAAAATCATAGAAAATCGAAAAATAAGAGTTTGGCTCTAAATTTTTTACCACATCTTGGCCTCTTCATAAGCTTTGTTTTGAGTCCTATATCATCTAATTTGAAGCTTCGTAGCTATGGTTTTGCCCACTGGACAGAAACTGGTCAGATTTATTGCCCCAACTTTGAGCATGGATTTGACTAGGCTATACTACTTTGTTGGCCATGAAATTTTGAACGAACCTTACATATGGTGTGGAGAGGCTATGGTCAAAATTTGGTGATTTTAGAAGCTCTAGATTTTGAGATATGAATTTTTCTTTCATGGCTATTCTTGCTGGGCAGTTTTGAAGAAATGGAGAGAATGGAGTTTGCTTGGCTTGTCTTTGATCTCATCTAGTCTAAATGAATTATTGTTGATAATATCTTGCATAAAGCCACTTTAATAAATTTCTTTGGTCATGGATGAGCTAATCAAGTGGACAAGTGTTGCATTCTTGTGGCAAGGTGTGTGTTGTAAGCTAAGTGCTTGGTTGGTTTTCTAATGATGCTAGTTAACTTGTAACTAGCTTGGTTACTTGATGTTATCCACTAACACATGCATGTATCTTGATTCCTTGCTTGTTTCCTTGTCCGTTTATTACTCAATTCATTGATCGTTCGGAGGAATAACTCATTCGTTTCTAGTTAGGGTTTTACTGACAACCTTCTTAACATTTATAAAACCATTCTCCATCTTTCTTGGTAACTCTCGAATTTAAATTCCTTAAATCCTCTCATTAAATCCTTAAGTCTATCAGTGTCCAGGGAATTCTCGGAGAAAATAAAAATGCTATTTTTCAGAATCCGACAGCTTTTACATACACTTATTTTCCCCTCGAATCACTAATACGAATTCAAAAATCCATTCCGGGTACTTCTATATAGTGTCGTCTCATTATATTCTCATTCCCACCAAAAACACTATTCATCCATTTTTCTTTACTTACTCTCTCGGTTTATACAAATGTCCCGATTCTCTTTCGAACATTCCTTAACCCTTTTACGGAACCACCGGACTAATAACAGATATCGATTTGGATGACATAAGAATAATCTTCTTCATTGGAATTGCCACCTCTTAATTTCCTAGGAGATAGATAATTCTTATATAAGTTGTCAACCAATACCATTCTTCATGGCATATCATAATTGAATCCGAATCCATTCAATATCCATCTATTAACCCATTGATACATTCATACTCCAATACATAATAAAAAGTTTTAATTAGTACCAAAAATCTGGGTTCTTACAAATTATATCCAAAATTTGGGGTTCTTACAGCCTGTCTCTCCAGAAATTGAAAACAAGGAGACAGTTGGCTCATCACAACCTATTTCTGTAAAAGTATTCAACCCAACTGTGAATTTCCATGGTGATCCTATAGTACCTAAAGAGGAACCAATGAATCTTGACTCCATTGAGGTTCCTTCATTCTTGCTGAAGCCTCAACAGAAGCTTATACAGAAGAAAAGGATACCAAGGAAGCAACCTTCAAAGGAACCAATTCAAGTTGCTAGGGTACCTGCTATTGTCAGGCAGCCAATCTTGGAAAACAAGGATGATTTTATCTATCAGGCAGATATTGAAGAATACTCTGGCATGAATCTTTATCTAGATGAATTGTCAGAAGTAAGAGGAATTGACAAATATAAACATTTGCCTGAGAGATTGGTCTTTGTATACAAGGGAGGAAAGGAAAGGACATGGCCACTACAGAGGGTTCTAGGAGAAAATTATCTGACCTTAACCAAAGTGTTCTCTGCAATCAAGAGATACACAGGGTTCTCCAAGATAGCAAAAGGGGAGATACTGGACAGAATAGAACAGATAAGGATGGAATGGAACTCACCATCAAGTCTACCAAGGAAGATGAAGATCCCATACAATGGACAGAAAATCCACCTTCAACCCTTCTGGATGATGGAGTTCAGGGATGAAGATGGTAACAGGAGATTCTTCAGATTAGAAGACCAACTATCAAAGGCTAGTTCTCAATACCTGAGATGGTTACAACAAAAGCTAAATCCAAAGGTTGATGAAGAAGATGCCTTCTATAGGAAACTCCAAATGCAGATTGAGTCCAACTCTGCCAAAGAAGGAAAATCAAGGGTGATGCCAACAAGAGAAAAGAAACAGTCTTAATCTGCTCAGTCCAGAGGAGCACTTCTCTGTAAATTTCTCAAACTTTCAGTTTTTAATTTTTGTAGCTTAATACAACTTTTGCATTGTCATATATTTATATCTTTAGGAATGTTTTGTTATCATCAAGGTCCTGAATTTATGCTTTATTGCCATCAAGTATAAATTGGGGGAGATTGTTAGGAATATGTTGTACTTGATGATAACTTCACAATCAATCAAATTGTATAAGGTTTTGTAGCTGTCAACGGATGAGGATTTATAACTCTATCCGTTGACAGGTAGCTCATCAACGGATGAGGTTTTGTAGCATACTGCAGTATCTCTATGTTATCAGTTGATAGTGTTTTTATCCACAGTCATGTTGACCATCAACGGATAGGCAGAATAGGGTAGCCAATTGTAAATAAGCTATGCTATGTAATTCTGTCTAAGTGAAAGTGTATCAACAGATGAAGACAAAACTCTATCAACGGATACAACTCAAATCCACTCTATCAACGGATACAGCTCAAGTCTCAATATCAACGGATACAGCTCAATACATCATCAACGGATGTCAGTGTACAATATCAACGGATAATCATTGACACTGTCTTCTATGATAAGCTGGGGATTAGCAGTTGATAAGGACATGTTTGACTGACAGATCACATGGGTTGATAGTAGATACAAAAAGCAGTATGGCAGCCATACTTTGGAAACACAGAAGAAAGAAGCATTCCGTTTACACTATGAATACAAGAAAGGTGCAGGAGACATGTCTGATCACAAGGACAACCTTTCGGCTACATGTGTATTTGGAGTGTAGTAGCAAGTCAACTAGAATTAGATTAATATTATCTTATTCCAGTAGTACTTGTAAAACTTGGGATTTATAACCAAGTGTAGCAACTCTTTGTAGGCTAAGAAAACAGATACATTTTGCTTAGGGTTTCTATTGAATATTCTTAAAAAGCAAAGAGTTGTAAAACAGAAGCTGTGTACTTTTGTATCACAGAGTTTTCTTCGAATAAAAGCTTCAGGTGGTGCATTTAACCACCTGATTTTTATGTGTTTGTGCATTAATCTTTTTACAGCAATTATCTAAGTATAGATTTCTGGAGTTCTTATCAGAAATTTATAAATATCAAGAATTGTATTCAACCCCCCCCCCTTTCTACAATTATACAAGTGTGTAATCTGGGAATAACAAATCTACTATCATTGAATTAAAAAATTAAAAAATATTTATCACACTATTCTAAATACACCATTTTTTTTAAATAATTAATTTATAAATAAAAGGGTATATGACATCTACAAAAATAATCAAATTTTCAAATTTTCTTATAAATTATAATTTTTAAATGGTAATTAATTTATCAATAAAAGGTCCTACAACATCTAAAAAAATTATGAAGATCGGACAAACACCTATTAAAATAGATTATATCAAGGTTTCCTTCAACAAAACTACGATCATTGATCAAATCTTAAATTGTTGTACACACATCACTTATATCACTAAAATATATAGCCTTTTTATCAAGATAATCCAACAATTTATTGTAATCGTGAGGAAAATATGTATCCGATTTGTCAGAACGTATTTGAACAAACAACCATAACTGCGATTCTATATTTATCCAAATCAATGAACCAATATAATAAAATCCTGTAGATCTAAGATCCTAGATGCAAGAATAAAAGAACCTACTCTCACAAAGAGAAAGAACAGAACCCAATATGGGTAGACAAAATCAACTAATGGGATTACTAGGCTCTCAATAAAGAGATATATTTATTGAAAAATAAAGTAAAAATCAAGAAAAAAACTGGACTTATCATTCACAAGGAGAAAGTATAACATCCAATATATCAATAGATAAAACCCACCAACGGGGTACTATAATATATTTGATGAATAGATAGGTCGATACATATAAAATTATATACTATTTCTAACAAAAAGTGTCCTTTTTAATTTTGTATTCAATCTGGAATAAAAGTAAGTATTTAATTCTCATATCCTAATCTAAGAACAGACATATTAAATTTCTTGGTTGATTGATAATATTTATTTTTTAATATCAACAAAACTTTAAATACAGGTAAAACAAACTTATTAACTTGGTAGATAGATTCTAAACAAACATAGATATTTATTAACAATAAACAATTTTTTTTTAAAAAAAGTAGGGCTTCATTTTATTTACTCTACTCTTAGTTTTGTTTTGTAGCATCTCAATGTTATTTTCAGTTATATAACAACATACATAGATAACTTGAGTAGAAAGTAACATTATATGTGATTGTCATATTTTTTTTCTTTTCACGTATTATTTTCGTTTCGTGTACCAAAAACTAAATTGTGTAGTTTAGTAGCGTTTTATGTTTGAATTTTGGGTACATAAAAAAATTTCATGTCATTTTCATACAAGACCCCAAAGACACACATCATGAATTAATGTATGCAACAGAAACGATTTGTTATGTCTACGTGTGTAAGGCTTTCTTCTAACATATATACTCACAATTAAAGCAAAATGAATTTCATATTTTGTAACCCGATAATTAAATTATAAAGACGCATACAAATAATGTGAGTTTTTTAAAATACAAACTCATATCAAAATATTTTCGGATTTTAAAAATAAATTCAAATCCAAAACTCAACATCCAAAACCAAATCCGTCGAGTTTCGAATTAGAATGGATTTTTTCGTGTATCCAAAATTAGGAATAATGTAGTTAAATTTAAAAAATGGCTACATGCAAACAATATTTATTATATTTGTAAAATACTTAAAAATTAAAATGATTAAATTATGTAAGTAGTTAAATATAACCTTTTACGATTTGAATTGTAATACTAAGTAAAATTTAAAATATGTTAAAAAAAATTCTTCGTATACAATACAAATGAAAAATTTATGTAAATTAAAGAAAATTACATCTTAAATATTTAAATAAAACTTGAGATTGAGAAATAGAAGTTTTAATTAGTAAATTAGTACCGACTATTTCTAATGAAATATTTGAATAATAATAAATAAATTATATGTCTTATATCTAAAATATTACATATAATAATTTCATGGGTTATCATCCAATATATTTAATATATATTATATTATATCATAGGTATTTATTAAAAATATATAATATTATAATATTGATGTTTATATGTATAACCTCAAACATGTGTTATTTGGAAGACTTAATGATTGAATAACAAAAAACACTTTTGTCAATTTTGTCAAAATCTTTATATATATATATATATATATATATATATATATATATATATATATATATATATATATATATATATAAAGGAAAATCCATGGGAGCTCTAAAATCGTTCGATTCATATTTATCTATTTTCTAGAGCTCCTCTATTTTAAATAATTAAAAGTAAAACTTCCTTTTTTAGTCCCTATTTTTTAGAAAAGAAATCAAAACTTTCTTTTTTAACATTAATATTAACATCTTTAAAATAGAAAAGGTTTTTCAAATTTGTAGTTGGTTTTTAAGGTTTGAATTTATTGATATAATATTTACTTTCTTCTTTTTATTTTTAAAATTTATGATTTATTATGACTTTAGTTATAATTATGGATTATTAGTAACCATTTGTTGTTCTTTGCTTTGGCTGTTGTATTTTTTTTGTTAGTGATCCCGGTATAGAAACACCTTATCGTATGAATAAGAATTAGGAAATCTTTCTCTTTTTGAGAAGTAGAAGCACTTGAGAAACTTGGTACAAAAGGTTTGAACTTTTACCATTCCCTCTATATTTATTTATTCTAAATTGTTAATTTGTCGTTACTATCTTCTCATTGTTATTGATCATAATATTTCAATATCTTTTTTTAATTAATTCAATCAAATTTGTTTTTTATCTATATGTATTTATTACAACGGGTGTCGGCCTAAGAAAACATGACACATGATCGACATAAAAAATAAGTATAGAGTTTATTTTGTTATAAATATATATATATATATATATATATATATTAAGATTTTTACAATATTGTGTTCACAAATTTATTTATAGATATTTTTTTTTTGATTTCTTTCTTAAATAGACTATATTTTGAAAAAAAATTAAAAATATTGCAAGGCCGCCACGACACGCGGCTTATATGTATTCATTACAACGGGTGTCATTCTTGGAAAACGTGATACAAAATAGACACAAAAAATAAGTATATAGTTTATTTAGTTTTGAGTATTAACAAAAAATACTAGGTTTAAAGTTTCTCTTTGCAAAAATACCATCTCCTTTAATTCTTTGCATATTTACTATCTTATACTTTCTTAATTGCAAAAATACTATCTTTTGTATTCAGTTGCATATGTGGTTGCATATGCAACTTTTTTAACCTTTTTTTTAAAAAAAAAACTTTTTTAAAAAAATAATTTGGATGAATAGTAACCTGCCACGTGGCACTGCTACGTAGCAGGTTACTGTTCATCGTTTTTTTAAGGTGGGGTGATTTTGGTGGATTTGGGTTGCAAGGTCTCGCCAGCGGTAATATACAACTGAATGCAACCACATGAAACTTTTTTCTTAAGGTGGGGTGATTTTTGTGGATTTGGGTTGCAAGACCCCGCAGGGGCAATATTCAACTGAATGCAATTGAAAAACGAAAGTTGCATTTAGTTACATGTGGTTGCATTCAGTTGCATGTGGTTGCATTCAATTGCATAAGAAAGTTCCATTTTTCAGTTGTCATTTTCGACTTCTTTTTATATTTATATATATATAACTGAAAACTGGAATTTTCAACTTTCGTTTTTCAGTTGCATGTGGTTGCATTCAGTTGAATATGGCCCTGGCGGGACCTTGCAACCCAAATCCACCAAAATCACCTCCACCTTAAAAAAAAGTTGCATATTCAACCACAAATGCAACTGAATACAAAAGATAGTATTTTTGCAAATAAGAAAGTATTTTTGCAAGTAAGATAGTATTTTTGCAAATAGCTATTCTTAACAAAAGTAAATGTGCACAAATTTACTTTTATCAATTTATTTTTCAAAACAACCCTTTAGTTTTCTATATATTAAAATTTATATAATATTGTTTTCATTAATTTATTTATAGATATATTTTTTTCAATTTTTTTTCAAATTTATATTTCAAACTTTTTTAAAAAATATTACAAGGCCGACTTGGTCAACTAGTTAAGTATATAACACAGATAAATTCTTTTCAAAAAAAACATAGATAAGTTGCAAGTAGATGAAAAAGTAGAAAAACGCATACTTTCTATTAGGGGAGAGCAAACCCCGGTTCGGTTTGGTTTTTGGGTAAAACCGGAACCGAAACCGGAAGTCCTCGGTTTTAAAAATCGAAAACCGCAACCACAACCGAACCATCGGTTTCGGTTTTAAAACCCCGATTCGGTTTTTATCGGTTCGGTTTCGATTTTAAAACCAGATAATATATAAAGGAGACAAAATATTATAGCATACATAACTTGGTCCAAGTTTACAAAAACCAAACCGAACCGGAGTTTCGCAAAAACATGGCTACTGTTTAGGGAAAGTGTGCAAGATCTGGATGAGCGGCAGAATTTCAGTTTTGCTTCGTGCTCGATTGGATCCTCCCTTGCCTGCTGCTTACTTTGGCAATTGTTTGGTTAGATCTCCCTTGGTCGTATTTAAATACATAATTAAAAATTTTAGATAAAATTTTTTATCACATATATCCAATTCCGACATCGTTTAGAAGCTTCATTATAATTCAAGATATTATATATTTATTAATTTTAAGAATACATATAAATTATATAAATTTATATAAATTATATATTTATTTATTTATTTTAATAATCGGTTTGGTTCGGTTTTAGTCGATTCGGTTTTAACCTAGAACCGGAACAGAAAATCTCGGTTTTTAAAAATCAAAAACCGCAACCACCGATTCGGTTTCGGTTTTCATTTTTTCGGTTCGATTTTAACCGATTTCGGTTCGATTTCGGTTTCAATTCGGTTTTTTTCACCCGTACTTTCTATAATACTCCCTCCGTCCCAACGGATTCTTTACAGTTACTATTTTGGGCCGTCCCATCCATTTCTTTACATTCCCAAAATAGTATGTTTTAACACTATTACACCCACTACTTCACTTATTTTAACAATACTTTACACTATTACACTCACTACTTCACTTATTTTAACAATAAAATCATTATTACACCCACTACTTCACTTATTTTAACAATAAAATCACTATTACATTCACTACTTCATTTATTTTAACAATATTACACCCACTTTATACCCACTATTATATATTTGTCTTGTCCTCCGTACCCAGCTAGGATGTAGAGATCCCACCGGGACGGAGGGATTATCATTTAAGGAAAATCCAGGATGAACGTGCCAAACAAACGTGATAAGTGAAATTATAGACGTGTCTCTCCCTTCCCCTATAAGAAAAAAGCTTAAAAATTATATTGATTTAAAGGCTATCATCAATTATTTTGGTTCATGATAAATTCTTTATTTCTTTTTTATTGCTTTTCTTTCAATTTGTTATTGTTAGTTAATAAATCTCTCTCTTTGTGAAAGTAGTTTTACTCAATTATTAGATTTATTCTATCCATATGTTGGATTTGTTGTCTCTTATAGTGAAATTTTAGTTTGTGTAAAATTTTTGTAAGAGTGTTGGTGTGTTTTATGTCAAAAATCGTAGATCTACGGAATTATTATAATAAAAATTCGTTGATGAAGGTCTATATAATGTCTATATAATATCGCAGTTATGATCAATTTTTCGAATGCGTTATCACAAATTAAGTATACATATTCTTCATCATTATATAAAATCGTTAAATTGTCTCTTCAAAACGGTTTTATATTTTTGCGATATGAACGAGGGATGCTCTGGTGCAAGATCTACTCGATGATTGTAATTTCGACGATGAAGCTTTTGATTTGATCTTTATTATGTATTAATTAAATTTTGATTATTTTTGTTAATGTCGTATGATTTATTATTAATAAATTTCTTTACCATTAAAAAAAAGTCAATTTAAAGTGCTCCAAAACCCCCAGAATGCATCCTTCCTTTACTTTGAACACATATAGTTCATCATTTAGACCACAATTTGGCCATTCAGACCTCTTTAGTATTAGGTGTGCATTGCCCAGTTACATAAGTACTAGATAGTACTACTAATGACTAACAACTAGTGATTAGTGTGATGATTAACAACTATATATATGGATTAGCTTGCTGATTAGGAGAACTGGGAACGTGTTAGCTTCATCCTGCCGGGTGGCATGCACATGCAGCGTTTTGACTTGCAACTGATATAAAAAAAACATGGAGCAGAAACCTGTGTACAAAATTAAAACATAAAATAAATCAGATTAATATTAATAAACAGTAGGTGGGAGCTAGGTTCGTTCTGTCTACATCTTAATGAAGATACACCCAACTCATAATACTAATCTAATTGTGTTTTGAAATACTCCTATGTTATTAATGTGGAGCTGT
The DNA here is from genome assembly GCA_036435485.1 of Saposhnikovia divaricata. Classification (NCBI taxonomy): domain Eukaryota; kingdom Viridiplantae; phylum Streptophyta; class Magnoliopsida; order Apiales; family Apiaceae; genus Saposhnikovia; species Saposhnikovia divaricata. The sequence goes on along the minus strand of CM071595.1, from coordinate 56,423,442 downwards.
CACTTATTAAGCTACAACGTGCACTGTCAATGGGATCGATATTATGTGATAACCCATAACACCTTCTACTTTTTTTCTTTTTTTTTTTTGAAAAAATGCACTTGCATATATATTAAATTTCTTCAGAAATCAAATTACAAAGGATAAATTCAGGAGCAGTATCCAACCACTCCATACGATCTGTCATAGAACAAGCAGCCTGTGCTAACAAATGGGCTACTGTGTTCGCGGATCGATGTTCAAAAACTACTAACACTTCCTGAAAGTGTTTAAGAATGTCACGACAATCCTCTATGATGGTATGAAAATTCGAGTTCCCTCCATTACTATGCACTGCTTCAACCACTATCTTAGCATCCAGCTCAAATACACACTTGGAGCTTCTCCATTCACGAACCCAGGACAATGCTTCCTTAAGGCTTAGCGCCTCAGCCTCTCTAGGTTGCCACCCTCCTCGAATCTTAGCACTACGAGCACGGATAAAACGACCCATATCATCCCGAACAATACATCCAGCTCCGATATAACCTACCTGATCATGACACGCAGCATCGATATTGATTTTTACCCACCCTTCCTGAGGTCTACACCACCGTTTGTTTATACTGCATTTCCTTCCTTTACCACCCTCACCTACTTCTTGACTCCGTTGCCATTCTTGCACCAGACTCATCGCCATCGACTTAACCCCGAATGCTGATATACTTTTCCTATCCCACACCCATGAATTCCGTCGCCACCATAAACCCCAACAATATAATCCAATCATTACTCGTCTATCCTGACTGCATCTGCTAAAAGCATCCTTCAACACTTGCAACACCGTTACACCCTCATCTAACGGAATTATCTCTTGCATCCCCACATGATCCCATAGTTCCCTAGCAAAATTACATGTAAACAAAGTATGAATTGGTGTCTCAGCATGTTCACGACACCACTCACATATGACATCTAAATTTACTCCTTTCTTTGCTAACTCCGTAGCAGTAGGAAGCACCTCCTTACACGCTCTCCACACCATATTGATAACCTTACCAGGAAGTTTCAAACCCCAAATCTGCTTCCAAAAACCACCCTCATCACAAGTACTTTCACCCCTAATTTGTCTATAGCAGCTCTTAACAGAGAAGTGACCCTTATCTTCTAGAATCCAGTACCAAGAATCAGGTCGACTATACCTCGGAATAGGCACTTGATGAATCAATAACCTGTCCCGTTCATTAAATAAGTCACACAACACTTCCTCGTCCCATCTATTCTGATCCGCCGTCATAAGATTATGCACCAGTGTTTCCTGCAACTCTTCATGAAACTCACTACTCACATACCCATTGTTTTTGCAAGGTAACCAAGGTATCTGCCATACCTTAGTCGACATACCATCCCCAATTTTTCTTCTACAACCCTGCTTAATTATTTCCTGCGAAGCCATAATACTACGCCACATATAAGATGGATTTGCACCCAACTCAGCTTCCAGAAAATTTTTGTGAGCATAATACTTAGCCTGCATAATACTCGTAACCAGTGGATTAGCATTATTTAACAGCCTCCATGCCTGCTTTGCAAGCATTGCAACATTAAACTCACTAAGTTTACGAAATCCCAAGCCTCCCATCTCCTTCACCTCACATAACCGCTCCCACCTCATCCACTTAATACCCTTACTCTCACCTCCCCCACCCCACCAGTAGGCGTTCATGGACTTTTCAATTTTATCACAAACCTCCCTTGGAACTAACAACAGATTCATCCAAAAATTAGGTATCGACTGAGCTGCAGTTTTAAGCAAAGTCACCTTGCCCGCCTTCGAAATATTTTGAGCAGTCCATGCCTGTAGTTTCTGCTGCACCCTATCTGCCAAGAACCCAAACACACCAGACTTGTTACTTCCTATCCTCATTGGCATACCCAAATACTTGTCTGGCTCATACTTTTCATGTACTCCCAACTGCGTACTCACCTCACTTCGCTGTTCAGACTTTGTATTAGTGGAAAACGTAACAGCTGACTTATCAAAATTAATCAACTGCCCCGAAATCTCTGCATATCTATTCAAAATCCTTTTCATTGTCTGTGCTTCTGTCTTAGTTGCCTTGAAAAATAGATAGCAATCGTCTGCGAATAACAAGTGTGAAATTCTCGGTGCACCTCGAGCAACTCGACAGCCATGTATCAAACCAGCTTCTTCGTTTCTCCGAATAATTGCACTAAGCCCCTCCGCACACATTATATAAATATAGGGAGAAATCGGATCCCCTTGGCGAATCCCACGACCTGGTATAATACTCCCAAACACCTCTCCATCATGAATAAAACTATATTTTACTGATTCAATATAGTACATAATTCTATCAATCCACAATTGACCAAACCCAAACTTACGCATCATGTTCCTAATAAATCCCCACTCCAACCTATCATACGCTTTCGATATATCGATTTTGAGGCCTGCAATACCATTCTTACCCTGGGTTTTCCTCTTCATAAAATGATTAATTTCGAATGCAATAAGCGCATTATCTGTCAACAACCTGCCTTCAATAAACGCGCTCTGCTTGTCCGATATTATAGACCCCAAACATTGTTTTAGTCTATTTGACAACACTTTCGACAAAATTCGAACAAGCACGTTGCATAACGATATAGGTCGCAAGTCTCCCATTGTTTGTGGCTTCTTAATTTTAGGAATTAAACAAACCATAGCATCATTAATCCCCTCAGGTAGACTCCCAGTACACATAAACTCATGGCAGAATTTCACAACATCCACCTGAATAATGTCCCAAAAGGCCTGATAAAAGGCGGGGTTGAAACCATCAGGTCCACTTGCCTTATCCGCGTGCATCGAAAAAACTGCAGCCTTTACCTCAGTAATACTAACCTCTGCTACAAGCTCCCTATTCTCCTCATCTGATAGTGTATTAACATGTTCGTACTCAGACAAAGACCCATCCCCATTCCTTGTTTGAAATAGGTTGGTAAAATACTCCGTGATTACTCCACGTACCCCATCCGTCGTCTCTTGCCACTCTCCATCCACATTCTTAATTCTCTCCAACTTATTAGTTTTCCTCCTTGTTGAAGCAAAGCGATGAAAAAATCGAGTGTTTTTATCCCCTTCTCGTAGCCAATGTTGTTTGGCCCTCTGTTTCCAATCGACCTCTTGCTTCTCTAATAAATTCAAGAACTCCCACCGCACTTTGTTATACCTCTGAATACCCTCTGCATCACGTCTTGATCTTAACCTTCGAAGCCAAACTCTGCACTCTTGAATCTGCTGTCCATACTTATGACTAATACCTCCCCCCCACTCCTACAACTTAGCACCACACCTATTTATTTTTTCCACAATATCATCCCCCACTCCCATCTCCCATTCCTTCTTCACAATATGTCGACACTCCTGCTCCCTTAACCATACATTTTCAAACCGAAAACGATGCCCTCGAGGTATATACACCTGTCTGTTTAAATCAAGATGAATAGGCAGATGATCTGAAGTAGCAACTTCGATAACTCGAACTTCTGCCCCCGGGAATAAATTCTTCCACGCATTATTAGCCACCCCTCTATCCAGTCTCTCCTGTACCCAATTATGTTGCCCCCGAGATCTTTCCCACGTGAATTGTTCTCCCACAAAACCAAGGTCAGTAAGTCCGCATTCCTGTAGTGTGTCCGAGAAACCTTTTAGCAAGCTAACAGGATGTCGACGTCCTCCCCTCTTCTCGTGCATATATAAAATATCATTAAAGTCCCCAAATACACACCATGGTAACGATGATCGACTAGCCAGCATTTTTAACATATCCCACGACTCCCTCCTTCTAGTACGTTCCGGACACCCATAAAACCCCGTATAACGCCACCTACCTATTTGATCATTCTCAACTTCAAAATCAATAAAATTCCTACCCACATCTCTTATTCTACACCCTCCTTCATTTCTCCACAATAAAGCTAACCCACCACTACGCCCCTGTACATCCACAGATACGTAACCTGCAAAATGTATGTTCTGACACAGCTCTTTTATTTTCTTTTCCTTAACTAACGTCTCTGATAAAAAAATTAAACTGGGCTTTTTTTGTTGGGTAATTTCTTTAATAAACCGAATTGTACGTGGCTTACCCAAACCACGACAATTCCAGGCTAACACACTCATTGGTTTAGGCGGGCCTGGGCTCCAGGTCCCGCCTCTAATCCGTTTTTTGGCCCAATACTAATTGACTGGTCCATATTTAAAAACTTGTCCACATCTACTTCCGTATTTTCCTCTATACTGATTCTTTTCCTCTTGGTATCAATTACTCCCCCTTCATACGCAACCAATTCTCCCGCCACTTCCTTTCTATCCAGATTTTTTGTATTTTGAAAATCTCCTTGATCATTGCCAATCTGTAACTCCCGATTTGTTACCCGAATTACACCTATCCTCCCTGGAATCTCGCTAACCACTCCTTCTGTTTCCATGAATTGCGCTGTCACCTCTCCCCCTTCGTGACCACTGTTTGAACTCCCTGTTCTTCCCGCCTGCCATGCTTGACCTCCATCTGGACCATTCCTCAGCCACTTAGAGCCAATATTCTGCACTTTATTACCTTTATTCGGGGCTCGAAGCCACACTCCATACGCTCTTTCAATAACTTTGCCCGGATTAGCATACAGTACCTCACAATCCCGATCCGAATGTCCCAATATGCCACATACAAAACAAAACATGCTCAGACGCTCATACTTAAAATTAAGCCAACTCCAATTACCTCCTTCACGTTTTAACTTCATACGTCGTTTCAATGGTTTAGTAACATCCATTGTAACCCTTACTCGAATAAACTGTTTCCACAAACCATTATTATTCATTGGATCCTCCTTAAGAAATGTACCCACAGAATTTCCAATTGATCTAATAATCCTCTCCTTTATCATACTCTGTGGCAAGTCATAGACCTGCACCCATATATCCATCTTATTCAAAAGCACTGTATTCGCGTCTTCTGTCTCCCCCAGCTTATGAAGGATCAACAAGCTTTGTTCAAAAGTCCATGGGCCTCCTTCCACCACTTTATCCATGTCGAGAACATGATAGAACACAAAAGAGTACCGTTGTCCCCCCAAATCGTGAATCTCCACCCCCTGTTTTGGTCGGCATAACGCAGCCAACACATTTTGCATAGACTGCAAATTAATATTCTTTTCTGTCAGAAATCGTCCCACCAGAATGAAAGTTTGCCGTATTGGACTCACTTCATCCTCCCCTACCAGCACACCTCCTTCGTCCTCTTCCTCAAGAGATAGATTCGCATATAGTTCCTCCAGGTTACTTTGTGACGCCATTACTAACTGAACAAAGAAATGTATAAAAATATAATCGTTAACCCTTGTCACATGAACAAGACATAAACTTGCAATCTTAGGCAAGACATTTCTCTTACTTTTTTCACAAAGAGCCGCTCACAATTTCATCGGATGCTTAGGAGTACACCTTCTACTTAGATTAATTAATTTGATTAAAACTCCTAATTTATGTTTAATTGTGTAGAGGGAATGTACCTTCTTTTCCTATATGATTTATTAGCATTATAGAAAGTGTTAAATCAAATAAACGTTAGCAGGGGCAGGACCACCAGTAGAAAGGTCAACTTAATTTTTATCTGTAAACATAAAATTTCTTTTTTGTTTAATGATGATTTTAAATTAATAGCATAATTAATTTAAACCAGTAACTAGTACTGCCTCCGTCCCCTTATTGTTTACGTTGGATTTTTTCACGGAAACCAATAATTATAATTAAAACTAGTTGATAAAGCCGCGCTTCGCGGCGGCGTTATAATATTTTTTAAAAAATTCAATACATTTACGTTATATTATAATATCAATATTAAATTTTAGTAATTAAATAATATTCTCTAATGAATCAATTTCTTGTTAAATACGATTCTTTCGATTGAGCCGCTCTCTCGTTAAAACTGAAATCCCAACTTTTTAACATATATTATAAATACTTGTATAATATTTTTTATCTATAAAATCGAACCGTAAAAATAAAAAAAAAAATTATGACTTCAGTATCAAATTCTAATAGCTAATACAATCTTTTCTAGCGAGCCATTTTCCCGTTAAATACGTTTCGAGCCACTCTTATTTGAAACTGAAATTCTAACTTCATTATATAAAGAGAGTAAATTTCAATTCTTATATTCTTTAAACTTTCTAATATTTATGGAGTTTTAAAAGATGAAAATACATGTTATATTTTCTGTATATTATAGATATTCTTGTATTTATTTACAATTTCGGCATTGGAATGTCTTTCTGTTATGTTAACATATCAAAAAAAATTAAAATACGAAGACTTTTCGTTACGGAAATAATATTGCATTTATGGATATATTTTTGTAATGCAAGTATAATTAACTTGTATAAAAAAGTTAAAATAAAGGATTTCTAGGAAAAAAGATGTACAGTTTTAAAAAATCGTATAAGACGTCTCCACCGTCCTCGTATTCTACTTCAAACAAAACATTTTATTTTATGTATTAATTATATATTTAAACATCTTTTATACGGTCTTATCTAATGAACCGCTTTCTTGTTAAACACAGTTTTTACTATTGATTCGCTCTCTCGTTAAGACAAAAAACCTAACTTTTACATTACTTGTATGATAATGTTTATCCATAAAAATCAAATCCTAAAAATAAAATAAAATTTATAACATCATATGATATTTTAAGAGCTAGTACAATCTTTTATAGTGAGTCGTCTTCATGTTAAACACATTTCGAGCCGCTCTCGTTTGGGATCGAAATTCTAACTTCATTACATATTATTGATGATACTTATCTTACACAACAATTTTTTTTCTTGAAATCAAAACCTAAAAAATAGAGTGAATTCCAATTTATACTTTTTCTAGATTTCTCTTTATATTATAGATATTCATGTATTTATTTAGGATTCCTGCATGAGATTGTTCTTTTACTCATTGTTCTTTTATTATGTTAATACATTAAATCTTTTCTTTATAAATACGATGACTTTTTTCATGACAATAGTAATGGATTGCATGAGATTGTTCTTTTACTCATTGTTCTTTTATTATGTTAATACATTAATTCTTTTCTTTTTAAATACGTGACTTTTTTCATGACAATAGTATTGGATTTATGAATAAATTTTCCTAATATAAGTATAATTAACTTATATAAAAAATATATAATTTAGAAGATCGTACTTTCTATAAAATATTTAATTATATGTCTGCTCTATATATTTAAACACCTACTCTAGTTCTAGTAGAACTTTTATTTATAAATTCGAACTCTTATTCTCTATAAATTCGAACTCTTATTCTACTTCCAATAGAACTTTTAATCGTATGCCTTATAAATACTTATTATACTTCCAATAGAACTTCTAATCATATGTCTTCCCTATAAATTCGAACTCTTCTCCTTTATAAATTCGAACACCTATTCTACTTCAAATATGCTAATTGATATTTTTATATTTATTAGTGTTTAAAATTCTAGAAAATTAGAAAAATCGATTGAGACGATATTAGAGCGCCACCTAAACTCCCGCTATCCTCCTTTATATATATATATATATATATATATTGATAAGTGAAGTAGTGGGTGTAATAGTGATTTTATTGTTAAAATAAGTGAAATAGTGGGTGTAATAGTGTAAAGTGTTGAAAAAGTGGAGTGAAGTAGTGGATGTAATAATATATTTTATTGTTAAAAGTTACTATTTATAGTATGTAAAGCAATGAGAAGACGTCCCAAAATAGAAACTGTAAAGAAATGAGAGGGACGGAAGGAGTATTAAACTAATATTGAAAGTATGAAAAAGAAACACTAAGCCATGAATGTGTAAAATATATACTCCCTTTGTCCCCCTTGGTTCTTTATCTTGGGACGTAATTCCGGCACAAATTTTAAGGTGCATTTTGCGGATAGTTTCATAACTTATTTTTAAAAAAAAATTGTATAAAAATAGAACAATCTATTTTAAAAATAAGTTATGGAACTATATTTTTTATAAGCCTTAAAATGTGTGTCAAGCAGTGAAAAAAATTGTAAAGAACTGAGAGGGACAGAAGGAGTATAGTTCATGAAAATAAGAAAATCTGCAAAAGTTATATCATACAATTAAGCTCACTAAAATTTACAAAATGGATTGTATAGTTCATCCCACTATACATGTTTATTTTTGAATTTTGATCGGTCAAATTGATCAAAATTTTATAGAAATTTATATATATTATATTATTGAAGAAAAAAATTATATCGTTAATATCTAATACATTTAAAAATGTATTTTCCGTTTTCTAATATAATAATTAAATAATTTTTAATATTACTCAAAAATTGGTCAATAACTTTTGATTAAAAAATAATGGGACGGTACGGAGGGGAGTATATATTATCGGATTAAAATATTTTTATAACATGAGAAAAGTTTTATGAAAATCATCATTTCACTAGAGATTTTGGAAACCATATACGTTCTGCATTCAAAATATTACAAAATATATTATTTTACAAAACGTATTACATGAAAATCAATATTTCGTTGAATATCTTCAAAATCATGTATGTTCCTCAAGTAAAAATAGTATGTTTTTACAATATTTTTTTAATAAAATATGCATGATTTTTAAAATTTTCAATGGAATATTGACAAACTCATTTTATAATCTTTTACTGGTAAAATTGTTTCCAAAGCAGAAGAAAAATATTTTTCATAACGTTTTCGGAACAGAGCAGAAGATTCCACAAAGTTCAAATACTAATAAATGGTGCCTAATGTTGACTTGAACGTGGACACTGGAATCCGATCGAATCAATGATTGACTTTACTAGCGTTGAGAGTTGAGAAGTAAAACGAAAGAAAATTAATCAACTGTTTTAATATTGGATCCTTGAATCAAACTGCAGATTTTACAATTGCTGTAATTCACAAGTGAACGAGTCCAAGAACTAGCTGTACAAATGCAACAAACTCCTCGTGCCAAAAAAAAATCCAGCTCGAACTTGTTTAAAGATCGAGTACCTGCTTGAGTTGATTGTAATTTGTAAACGAATTCAAATTCGAACTCGAAAACCAATATAATGACTGTCCGCTCGATTCTATTCGGTTCAAACTCGAAACGCTGCAATTTTTTGAAAGAACCTCAGAGCCAATTTGTTTAAACGAGAACTGAAGTAAATTTTCATAGAAATGTTTCAAGTGAGGATAGGTCCTGAATCAGTTTTAGCCCTGTATGATTAGATCTATACTTATTATTTAGTAACTATGAAGCCAGACTAAACTATACATGAGGATAAATGCAAATCCATATCTGATACAACAACGCATCCTTCCTCCAATCCCAGGCATTATATAATAAGACTATGAAAGATAAAAAAAATGAGAACGACAACTTGTTTAATTATTCGACAATTTTGTTTATGAAATAAACTATTAACCCTCTTAAATTTTTCGATTAGATACTGAAAGAGAAGGTTCGTGTTACACCTAAATAACCATTTGTAAACTGCATTCACCATATGCCTATGCATAACAGACATATATTTATATATAGCATTAGTGGTAGTAGTAGTAGCCAGGCAAAGCATTTGCCATCAAACACGCCCTAATGGAAAGAACAGGCTCCTCTGGAAATCCAATAGGGAATGTTGATGAGAATTATAGCTTAGTTGATTTTATTGACGAAGCAAATTTGGCGCAATTCATTTCTTTGAGTAGAGGTGATAATGCTCATCCCAACGTTAACTTTTGTCACAATTTCCTTGGCTGTGATCACATTAGTGGTTGTTTAGTTGATAACCAGTTTAATCCTAGTTTCGGACTTCCATATCATCACTTCAACAACCCTTCCTTAACCACATTTTCTGATCCACATTCTCTTTTCAATTATTTACCCAACAATTGCGATGAATTGAAAGAAGAAGGAGAATATGCACGCGAATGTTCTTCTGGGACCTTGACAACTACAACTAATTCTATGCCAACAAAGAGGAGCGGAAAGGCAGACCGTTCAAGAACTTTAATTCATGAACAGAGGAGGAGAAGTCGAATGAAGGATAATCTATATGCATTACGTGCTTTAGTTCCTAATATAAGCAAGGTAAGTGCTTAAGTTTTAAATCACAAAATGTGAATCATTTTCGTCTGCTACGAAATTATAGTCCAAGTCATCCGAAACTTTAACGTGGGACTGATACGTGCAGATGAGCAAAGCCTCAATAGTTGAAGATGCTGTATCATATGTTCAAGATTTGCAAATGCAGGCCAAGAAGTTAAAGGCTGAAGTGGAAACCATGGAGTCATCACTGACAAGAATGGATAGACAACAAGGAGGCATACATGACAATGCAAACAAGATTGAAGTTGCATACCATTATCCAATAATGAAAATAATAATGCAGGTTAATTTTACTAATTACCTTGTATCATATCTAACGACTATTTGTTAAGTTACTTATATCACATAAAAAAGGGTTACTCTGTTAAAAACAATTTGGATTGAAATGCAGATAGGTGTGTATCTACTGGAACAAAATGGATACTACGTGCGAGTAGTGTCCAACAAAGGCCATGGAGTTGCAGCCTCACTTTACAAAGCTCTTGAATCATTATCTACCTTCATTCTTCATTCTTCGAACTTGGCTACTTCAGATGATACTTTTCAATTCACATTCACTTTGAACGTAAGCTCCTTCTACAGAAACTTTAACTTTTCTTAAATATAATAGTTTCACTAGAACTGGCACTTAAATGCTCTGATGCTCTTACTCAATAACTATGTATGTTAAAAAACAGGTCAGAGAAGGCGAATCGGACATGAATGTACCAAATTTGAAACTGTGGGTAGCAGCAGCATTTCTTAACCAAGGATTTGATATTCAACAACCGCTGTAGGCGTAGCTCTTTACTCGATGTCACTTGTTTAATGCAGGAGTATTGTCATATTGTGCACTACCAAGCATGTTAGCCTAGCTTAAGCTTATTAATTTGTGTCATCATGCCATTGCCCAACACTACTGGCCTAGCTTTTTAATTTGGCAATTTAGCTCGTCATCATCTCTATTCTCTATGTTTGTAGTTACTTTCTTCAACAAACTATGTATGCTATATCTGATTTTGTTGAATGTTCTACTAGCAAATGTTACTTATCACTGCGTAATTTTATTAAGCTTATGTAGTAAAATGTTGTCGCATCTATCTGGTTCAGAAAAAAAGTAGTCACGGCGCACGCCCCTAAGAATAACATTCTTTAAGACAACTGAAAATTCTCGTAAAAATTAGCACTGCGAATAAAAACAATCTTCTTCCGAATGGCAATACAGTTTTTAAGAGGTAACTAGCCGTTATCGGCCTTTTCTGTCAGATCTGCATATTCTGACCGGCGTATCGCCGGAAATTCAAGTAATTCTCATCGTATGCTTACTTATCATTCCAGTTTTTTTTGTCCTTCTGCTTTCGATTTGTAACCGTTTTTTTCTCTGTTTTTTTTCTTGTTTTCTTGCGAGCCTCCCTTCACCATCTTCTTCAACCTCCCTTAGCTCACCTCCCCTTCGTCCCTTTCTCCCCCTGTTTCCCCCCGCCATACCGGTTACTATATATATATATTATTGTATTTTTATTTAGTTTTTTTTTTTTTTTTTTTTTGTCTAGCGCCTTGTACCCACCCTTCTCACAGCCCGCCCCCCTTCTCCCCCCTGTCTTTCCCTACTCCCGTTTTCCGGCACTACACTGTCTTTGTTTGTTTTCTTTGTATTTTATGTTTTTAGTATATCTCTCTTTTGTGGTTTTTTTTTTTTTTTTTTTTTTTTTTTTTTTTTTTTTTGCGATGTCTCATAATTTGCGTGTTGGCAGTTTGAATTTAGGTACATTGTCAGGTAAACTGTTGGAGCTAGTGGACGTGCTGAAAAAGCGGAGAGTGGATGTGGCATGTATCCAAGAGACTAGGTGGAAGGGGGCTAATTCCAGAGTAGCGAACGGGTATAAATTGTGGTACTCAGGTCTTGCCAACTCGAAAAACGGAGTGGGTATAAAAGACAACGTTGTGGAAGTGAAGAGGTGCAACGACAGGATCATGTCCGTCAGGGTTGTGGTTGGGGAGAAGGTGGTGAACGTGGTGTGTGCGTATGCACCTCAAGTCGGTTTGAGCGATTCGGAGAAGGAGGCGTTCTGGGTCTGTCTGGATGAGTTGGTTGGCAGTATTCCTGACGACCAATTCTTAGTGATGGGTGGCGATTTCAATGGTCACATTGGTGAGAGGGCAGATGGCTACACCAGCGCTCATGGCGGTTTCGGCTTCGGAACCAGGAATGTCGGTGGGTCCGCCTTGTTGGACTTTGCTACTGCCCAGGATTTGGTTATCGTGAATTCTGTGTTTCAGAAGAGGGATGAGCACCTCATCACCTTTAGTAGCGGGGGTAACTTCACTCAGATTGACTACCTTCTTATGCGCAGTCGGGATGTCAGGTCGTGCATGGATTGCAAAGTGTTACGGAGTGAGGCGTGTGCGTCCCAGCACCGGCTGTTGGCCATGGATTTGACCATGGGGGGTCAAGTTATCCGCAGGTCGAGAGAGTCCAGATCGAGAATCCTGTGGAAAGATCTGAAGGGCGAGAAGGCGGTCGAATTCAGGGAGTCTCTGGTCATCGAAGGTAGTTTTGCTCGTGATGGAGATACTAAAAGTAGGTGGACCAGCATGGCGAAGGACATTCGGAGTGTGGCCGAGAAAGTGGTGGGGATTTCCTCGGGTAGGTTCAGGAGCAATAAGGAGTCATGGTGGTGGAACGTGGAGGTTCAAACGAAAGTTAAGGCTAAACGTGCGCTCTTTAAAGAGCTTTTGTCGATGAGTACAGGGGCGGAGAAGAGCCGGAAGATGGAAGAGTACAAGGTGGCGAGACGGGAGGCAAAGAAGGCCGTGGCGAAAGCCAAAGGGGAAGCCTATAAGGGGTTGTACAAGCGCCTGGATACCAAGGAAGGAACGAATGCTATCTTTAAACTAGCTAAATCTAGGGAGAGAGGGCGGCGCGACCTGGGTGCAGTTAAGTTTGTAAAGGATGACTCAGATCGAGTGTTACTTAATGAAGACGCTATTAAGGAGAGGTGGAGTTCGTACTTCCATAACCTTTTCAATGAGAATAGGAGGAGTTGGGCCGGTGGGGAACTAGAGATCCCCCCTTCGTCTCCCTGTGAGCGTATTAGCGAGGACGAGGTCAAGGGGGCCATTCGTAAGTTGGCGAAAGGGATGGCGGCTGGTCCGGATCAAATCCCAATCGAGGTGTGGATGTGTCTTGGCGAAGTTGGCGTTCAATGGCTAGTTAATCTGTTCAATGATCTCCTCTTGGGTGCTAAGATGCCAGCAGAATGGAGGCGTAGTGTTGTAGTTCCTTTTTTCAAGAACAAAGGCGATGCTCAGAGTTGTAGTAACTATCGGGGTATTAAATTACTCAGCCATACTATGAAACTCTGGGAGAGAGTGGTAGAAGGCCAGATTAGAAGAGAAGTTGAAATCTCAGAGAATCAATTTGGTTTTATGCCGGGGAGATCGACAACCGAGGCCATCCATCTCGTCAGACGCCTTATGGAGAAGTTCAGGGAGCGCCGCAAAGACCTCCATATGGTGTTCATTGATCTCGAGAAGGCATATGATAGTATCCCCCGTGAAGCGATTTGGAAGACCCTCATAGAGCGGAGTGTTTCGTCGTCATACGTTAGAGTGATTCAAGACATGTACTCCCAAGCTAGTTCTTGCGTCCAGACCCCAGTGGGTGACTCACATTTCTTCCCTGTTGAGATTGGGCTTCATCAGGGATCGGCCCTTAGTCCTCTTCTTTTCGCACTTATCCTTGATGGCATGTCACGCGGGATCCTAGACGCCGTCCCGTGGTGCATGCTCTTCGCTGACGATATAGTGCTAGTGGCGGAGTCTAGGGGGGAGGTCAACGAGAAGTTGGAACTATGGAGATCTACTTTGGAGTCACAAGGCTTGCGGGTGAGTAGAACTAAAACCGAGTATCTCTGGTGCAACTTCAGTGGCGAGGCCAGCGACGAAGGGGTGGAGGTTAAGATCGAAGATCAGATCGTCCCGCGTACGGATAAGTTCAAGTATCTGGGGTCGATCATCCAGAAGGAAGGTGAGGTTGAAGACGATGTCAAGCATCGTATCAATGGTGGGTGGCTAAGGTGGAGGGCAGCGTCAGGGGTGATGTGCGACAAGAAGGTTCCTTTAAAGTTGAAAGGGAGATTCAACAGAGCAGCAATACGACCTGCGTTGTTATATGGTTCGGAGTGCTAGGCAGCAAAGAAGACCCACGAAAGCAAGTTGGAAGCAGCTGAAATGAGGATGTTGCGGTGGTCGTGTGGCCGCACAATGCTAGACAGAATTCCTAATAGGGTGTTTAGGACCGAGCTCGAAGTGGCGCCACTTTCTGCGAAAGTTAGGGAAGGGAGGTTGAGATGGTTCGGCCACGTCCGTAGGAGGCGGCCGGAAGCCCCAGTGAGAAGGGTCGAGAGTCTTTCGGTTGTGGGGGTGAGGAGGAGAGGCAGACCGAGGAGGTCATGGGAAGAGCAGCTTAGGTTGGATTTGAAGGCTTTGAACCTAAGTGAGACCATGACCGCTGATAGGTGTTCGTGGAGGCGGCAGATCAGAGTGGTGGACTCTCTTCTAGGGGACGGCTCTGTAGTGGAGAACCTCAGAGTAGGGCTGTCTCGGATGGCCTTATCTTAGGAGTTCGGCTTTTTGCGATATCTTTTCCCTTTTTCATTTTGTCTTTTTATTATCATATGTTTCCCGATTGTGCATGTGCAGGGAGCTTCGCTTGGTGGTATCTAGAGGCATGGTAGGTAAGTCCCGTGTGGAGAAAGCCACGGGCTCAGGTATTGCTGTGAACTTTGTCGCGTATCTTTTAGATTTCTTTGTCTATATCACACACCGTATATGTCGTGCACATAGCCGAGGGTCTTCACGGAAACAGCCTCCCCACCCTAAAAAGTGGGGGCATGGTCTGCGTACAACTTCCCCTCCCCAGACCCTGCTCTGAGCGGGACATACTGGGTATGTTTGGTTTTACGAGAAGAAGAGGATGTAATATTCCTGGAGCACTGGTCCTTCACTCGGATCAAAAGATTCAAAACTAATCGGTACCTGTTGGGCCGTAGAATAGTCTACTTTCACTATCTCTTTTGAGGCCCATTTATAATACAATAGTCTATTTTCAATATCTCTTTTAAGGCCCATTTGTAAACCCTATTAAAAGAACTCATTGTCACACTTGAAAAAGGAGGAAAAACACTTGTATCAGATTGGATAAACACATTACTCCGATTCCAACATTTGGCGTTAGAAGGAGGGGAGTGTTCAATTTGATTCTTGTGTTCAATTCCTCCTCCGTCACAAATCCGTCACTCGACCTGCTATGATGTTGCGAGGCTAGGTCTCCTCTCTCTCCCTCTCTCCCTCTCTCTCTCCGTGTGTGTTTTGTTCACGGATTAAGTTGATTACTGATTTTCTTTACAATAACGAGTTTGATTTGATTAATCTGTGTATTTTCTATCTCCATTGATGAGTTTTTAGATATCATTATTTTAAATTGTTCGATTTGGACAAATGTGTGTATTTTGTATTTGCGGCTGTGTTTGTTGTAGATATTTGTTATACTAATTGAAATTATTTGAATGAGAATCGAGCCTAGTTTCGTGTGCATCGGCGTGTTCTGCTTGAGATAGTTTTGTAAATATAAATCTGTTGGTTACCAATTTTCTGTAAAAATACTAGTACTCTCTATGCTTTGATATGTACAATTGTGTGACTGTTTTTCTTTAATAAATTAAAATAAAACAGGACTGTGAGCTATATGATATAAGATAGATTTTGATGCGTTTATCCTAAGCTGAGCATCAGACCTTGCGTTGTTCCTATTTGAATATAATTTGCAGAGGCTCCAAAATTAATGAAAAGTTACAGTTTCACAAATATAAAGATAATCTAGAATATTCAAAATTCGTATGATACAATTGTGGTGTAAATAGCTGGTCTACCTCTAAATGATTTGCTTGCTAACATGTCTACGTCTAGCGTAAATGATTAGTTACTGTTAATTGTGCATATTACTCTTGTGTTAACAATTTCAAAATGAGTTTTATATCATATCTTACAATGTAACTGAAACCATGAACGAAGTTGCGTAAATGTGATGAATTCTTTTATAATCTGATATATATCATTTTTGATGTATTTAACTCTTACTAATTACTCGTGCAAGCTCAGCTAATTTATTAATGATTGTTGGACATCTACTATTCTTCCCTGATGATTTAATCCAAGTGTTTTAAGTGGTTGGAGAAGAACTTTGAATCAGGTTAAATTGCCATTTCAATCTATATAGGCATTGGAGCTCACTCCAACCTGATCATTGCTATAATGATGGCTTACAAGTTCAAGAACAACACTAAAACATCATTCTAAGCTGCAACCACTACAACAAAGTCCCCGGGGCCCAAGCAACAACCACTACAACAAAGGCCAAGTAGCCATTTCAAGGCCAAGTCGCCATTAAAAGGCCAAGTCGTCATTTCAAGGCCATGTCGCCAAATCAAGTATGATTATCGAACCAGCCATCTCTCTAAGCATCCTGACTTCGTTTATTTTTCAATCACATCGCAAAGTAAAGCTCATATGAGAGCAACCTAACATCAAGACGCGTTCAATGTCACAGAAATCCCGGTGCGCCTAGGTGTCATAGAAATTTTTATGATGGATCAGCAATGAAATTTACAACTCCGGCTTCCTCCATTGGTGATAACTCTCGGCACTATGAGTCAAGTCGGCAAGAATCTGTAAAATTCAATGCTCCAAATACGGCTAAACATTATATTTGTAAAAGCCTGATAATACAAGCTCAAAAGCTCAACAGAAATGAGCTAACTCTACCTGTTTTATGTATGTCGAGCTTCTATAGAATTCTACAAGCAATTTTGGACTTTTAACAACCTTTTGACAATTCATTCCTCCTACATTTTTCATCAGTTCTGGTGTTCTCTCCATCAGAACTTGGTAAGTGTACTGATCCATCAGCAGCATTTAATGACGTACTCTCTATTTGAGAGACACCTGTATTGTCGCTCATGTCGCCTTAAGGAGAGCAGGAGCACCTTATTGCTCTATACAATGAAATACTTGCATGATTTTTCTTCCTAAAGCAATATGATAATGGAAAGACGAGTGCTCTATCAAAATATTTGATTTATCAAGTTGCCGATTACCTAACAAAGTCAGATAATGCCTTTCAGACGTGATATCAAAGATCCTTGCAGCGGCTTCTACAATGCAGGTTGCTCAAGCAACGCTAGACAGAGTCTTCTATGGGGGCTCGTAATTAATTCAACATGATTATGTAAGAGCTGATGTTAGCTTGTATTCTGAAATCTATAAATAGGCTCATTGTATTACCTTTGTTAAGAACAACACAACACAATGTAATTTCTCAATGTATCCTCTATAATATATTTCAGTTTATATAAATCTTAGCATGGGACGTGGACTTTGGAGCATCTCCCTCCTGGAAAACGTGCTCTTGGTTGTCAATGGGTATACAAAACAAAATTTCAGTCCAATGGAGAAGTTGAGCATTTAAAATCACGTTTGGTTGTGTTGGGTAATCATCAACAGTCAGGAATAGATTACAACGAGACTTTTGCCCCGGTTGCAAAAATGACTACAGTACGAGTCTTTCTTGCTATTGCGGCATCCAAAAACTGGGAACTTCATCAGATGGATGTTCACAATGCTTTTTTACACGGAGATCTTGATGAAGAGGTATACATGAAATTACCTTCCGGATTTTCTAGTTCGGATTCTTCTTTGGTGTGCCGATTGAGAAAATCATTGTATGGCCTGAAACAAGCTCCCAGACGTTGGTTTGCAAAGTTAGTTGCTGCTTTGAAAGGGTACGGTTTTCTTCAGTCGTATTCCGATTATTCTCTTTTCACATATACTAATGGCAATGTTCAAATAAATGTCTTAGTCTATGTGGATGACCTTATTATTTCTGGGAATGACTCCACTGCACTTATTATTTTCAAAGCGTATCTCAGTGATTGTTTCAAAATGAAAGATCTTGGCTCTTTGAGGTATTTTCTGGGTATTGAGGTTGCCCGTAGCTCAGTGGGCTTATTTTTGTGTCAACGAAAATATACTTTGGATATTATCTCTGAATCAGGTTTGTTGGGTGCAAAGCCGAGTGGTTTTCCCATTGAGCAAAATCACAAACTGGGTCTTGCCAAAGGAGACTTTCTTCCAGATCCCAAGTCCTACCGACGGCTGGTCGGTCGCTTGATCTATCTTGCGGTCATAAGGCCGAATTTAACCTATTCGGTCCACATTCTTTCTCAGTTTATGCAGGCGCCCCGTCATGAACATTGGGAAGGGGCTTTGCGTGTAGTTCGTTATTT
Source organism: Saposhnikovia divaricata (assembly GCA_036435485.1). Lineage (NCBI taxonomy): Eukaryota > Viridiplantae > Streptophyta > Magnoliopsida > Apiales > Apiaceae > Saposhnikovia > Saposhnikovia divaricata. Next base: position 56,404,956 of record CM071595.1, on the reverse strand, counting down.
AAAAGGCACACCAGGTCTGGGAATTTTGTTGCGTGCAGATAGTGAGCTAACCTTACAGGGTTGGTGTGATTCCGATTGGGCGGCTTGTCCGCTTACTCGTCGTTCATTGACAGGTTGGATGGTATTTCTTGGTAACTCTCCTATTTCTTGGAAAACAAAGAAGCAACATACTGTGTCCCGATCCTCTGCGAAGGCTGAATATAGATCTATGTCTGCTATCACGGATGAGTTGAAGTGGCTTAAAGGTTTGCTGTCGAGCTTAGGAGTCCAACACCCTAAATCGATCAAGTTGTTTTGTGATAGTGAGTCTGCGTTACATATTGCAAAGAATCCTGTTTTTCACGAACGCACGAAGCACATAGAGGTTGATTGTCACTTCGTCCGTGATGCGATTAATGATACCGTCACATGTTTCAACATCTTCACAATTGGCGGATATTTTTACTAAGGCTCTTGGGAAGTCTCTTTTTGATTTTCTTCTTTCCAAGTTGGGCATTTTTGAACCTCATGCTCCAACTTGAGGGGGGTATTATGAATGTATCATATTCAACATTGTAGGATAGTCAAAATTGTAGGCTAGCTAGGTGATGTAAGGCATGATGCATATCTTAGTAGGTGATGTAAGGCATGATATACATCCGTAATAAACTCTGTATCGGATACTTTTTTAATAAATGCATTCATGGTTCTCACTCACGTGAATACATATACCTTCTCAACTTCCATATATACTCATCCGGATCTCTCTAAAAAACTTTGGATGGTCCAGATTAATGATGAAATCTCCATGCTTACCTTCACATGTTATTCAAGAAGAGTCTGCTGAACCGCGTTTCTCCAGTCAAGCTCTCAGCACCCGAGTAAAAAGTTTTAAATCATAAGCAAAAATTAATATCTTGTGTTCTTCTTGGACACCACTACGTCAACCGCAACTGTTATTTGCATCCCTATTATCACTACTTCCAAGCAAAGTCTCCAATTTTATAAAAGAAAGGTGCTGAGAAGTATTGCCTTCCTACAAACTAGCAATCTGATTTTCTGACGCATTTCAGTTGCTTTGAGAGCTCTTTGATACCTCTGTGCATATGTTATGTTCTCCCTGAATTTCATCATAACATTTACGACCTCCAGCTACTTTCATCTCTCCAATCATTCCTCTTATCTTTTATTCCAGTCTCATGTCATCCCGTTACAAACACACCACAAACATCTTTGTAAGTAGATTATTGTTTGAAAGGGTTATGTTGAATTACTCTACAATGTCTTTTAGGTGCTACTAAGTATAGTCATTTAACTAAGCTCGAAAAGGCATCTGAGCACTTAAAGCATCTGAGCACTTAAACTCGTCAAGGCTGATCTACTTGATTACAATTCTCTTCTTACTGCCATCAAAGGATGTGATGGAGTTTTCCATGTTGCCAGTCCAGTTCCTGCCACAACTGTTCAAAATCCTGAGGTAGAATTGATTGAGCCAGTTGTTAAAGGTACACTTAATGTTCTTAAGGCATGTTCTGAGGTAAAGGTCAAGCGAGTAGTGCTTGTATCATCAGTGGCTGCTGTTGCCATGTACCCGAGCTGGCCCATGGGACAAGTGATAGATGAAAGTTCTTGGTCTGACAAGGAATTCTACAGAAATACGAAGAACTTTTATTCACTCTCCACAACAGAAGCAGAGAGTGAAGCTTGGGATTTTCCAGAAAAAGAGGAATTGATTTTGTAACTGTTTGTCCTAGTCTTGTTTGGGGGACGTTGCTTCAGTGCACAACAAATTCCAGTAGCTTAAGCCTCATTAATATTCTAAAAGAAGGGATAAAAGAAATGGCAAACAATATGGGGAGATCTTACTGTTGGTATCAATTCTGACTACGCTGCATCGAGAACTCTTCAGAAGAAGAAATTGGCTTTCACCATAAGCAAGAAGAAACTCAGACTCAAGGAGAAACTTAACAAATTTGTACTAGTACCTGATAGGACAAGTAAATGGGCAATAGCTTCAAACTCCTACCTGTAAGCAGATTTCTAAGGAAGACAGCACATCATCGTAATGCATTGGGACATAAACTTGTCCATCAGAAAAATTCTCTTTACAACAAGAAGTTGGGGGCCTCACAACCAGAACCATATGATGGGCGCTACTTCTATCAGCATTATTAAAGCAATACATAAATTCAAGCCAAAAGAAGATCTGAAGATCTTCTAACAAATGCGGGGGACAAATGTTGGGTCATAGAATAGTTTACTTTCACTATCTATTTTGAGGCCCATTTATAATACAATAGTCTATTTTCAATATACCTCATTATCATACTTGAAAAAGGAAGAAAAACACTTATATCAGATTGGATAAACACATTACTCCGATTCCAACAGTACCACCACAAGTCACAACCAAAATATTTTCCAACACTCCCAAAGATACTTACAATAATTATTACGACGACAATCAAAAGAAGTTACAAAAGCTAATTTCGAACAATCGTATACGAAAGACAATGCATGTTAACCACTTCACGGGTTTTACAAGAACAATTAACACAATGCTTGCGATCCAATTTCACGATTTTTTTTTTAGCTACAGAGTAAAATTCTATTATGCCATAGGACGGAGCTGCCGCAACACTTCTCCAGCAAAAATTAAAATAAAAAATTGGCACTACAATTGTTATGAGAAAATTCCGCAACAACACCCCGAGAGAATATCGCTGGAATAACCGAATTTGTCCTTCGATATCGGACGTTGAAGCAGGTTCGCACGTCCGCAGCTTCAGCTTCGCACTACAGCTCCAGTTGCCGGAGCGGGTGGAGATTTGTGGTGTTTTTGGGCTGAATCGGCAAGGTCACCGGACAATCTATACTATACTATTATAAGCGAAATGGGGTATAATTGGTTGGTTGGTCGGTTGGTTAACACCTTCCCAAAAAGTTTGTTAACACCTTCCAAAAATGAACAACTAAATTAAAATGCATATGAAATTTTATTTAACTTACTAAAAAAATTCTTTTAATTACATTCCAATTAATATTCAATTACATACCCTTTTTGTTATATTTGAATTAAAATTCTTCACCTACACCCAACTTTTTTAGACTCTTTCAATTATTTGGAAATTAAATTTTTTTAAAATCAATTTAAATAATTTTAATATCACATATTTACTAACAAATTTACAACAAATTATAAATCAACAAAGTAAAAATAAACTAAATATAATAAACAATAAAAATTTCACGCAATTACAAATTACTATTAAATTTTATTTTAGACAAATATTACATTAGGGATTATTATGGAATCATAATTTGAATATGATAATATCACCAAAAATTTGAATATAAATATATACGATACTTTCATTTATATTTATATTATTAAGACAAAATATAGTCATAATTCGAACAATATATCATGTAAATAAATTATATATATTATGCCAGTATTATATTAAGTAATATATATGAGATATATAATTGTTAAAATATAAATAAAATATTAATTAAATTTTAAAAAACCGTGCATCGCACAGGTTATATACTAGTATGGCATTAAATTCCGGCCAAGATGTGTCCGGGAAAGTATCACTAAGGTTACACGTGCCTTGTGTAGAGAGAAGTGAAATTCCGAACCCCTTGCCAACTGCCTACATATCCTATTTATAGGAATCAAGCCCCGATGTAGTTCTTTAGGTCATGGACTCCTTTCTTGAGCAATAAGCCAGGTTTTTGATGTATTTTATCCTTCCTCCAATGCTAATCTTGAAGTGTTTGTATAAAATAAGAGTCCTACTTCTAGTATACCACTAGAAGTCCATTTATCCATGTATTTTCATGTAATTATCCACATATATATACATATATGATGTGTATAACGTGTATATCCCATTTGATGTAGTAGAATCCATCTCAAAGTACATATTTTGAGTCCATTCCCGTGCTCCTAAAGTTTAGGAACAAGAATCCTTGTCCAACTTTACTTCAGTTAGATAGAGGTGGAGTTGTAAACAGCACCTGCACAGCTTCCCTAAAAATAGCACCTGCACAGCTTCCCTAAAAACAGCACCTCCACAGCTACCTACAAAACTGAACCTCAACAACTATTACCCAAACCACCTTAATTGGGCCTCTCAATATCCGTGGACCTAAAATTAAATCCATTACAAATTTTGAGCACAACAACAATATTTTCAGAACTGCTATACAGTTACTGTCATTGTGCCGCCATTATAACTTGATGAAAACGAAAGACACCTGAATACCGAAGGAGAGAAAAAGATATAATTTGTGCCGAAATTTTTTCTAATTACATAAGCTAAAGCCTATATACATCTTTCTAAATATTATCCGAACATATTTCTTAATCACTTGCTTTGTCTTTTTTCTAAGATTCACATATATTTTACTTAGGAGGATCGGTAAGTAAAAGTGAGAATCGAAACCAGAACTCTTATGAATTTAGGAGTGTATTTGCTAGAAGATACTTCCTTGTTTTTATATTGATATGGAAATTGGATTAATAACTTGTTCATTTCTGTAACAATCTGGAATAGATCCAAAAGGGGTAACACCTAAATATCAAGTAGAAGAGATTGACAAAATTTCGAACACTGATTCAGAGTGTTTAAAATTATTGTACGTATGGTAAAAATAGCAGCCTCTCAAAAACTATTCTGCATGCCCGGGAATCACATGAGTGATGGGCCCAGACATGACAACCCATTCTGCTTTTGCTATTCCTGGACCCATTCTATTATTGCATCTCTCTGTGCTCCATTCTTCGGCCCACCGTCCCGTAACCTTTTGTCACGTCCTCAATTTAATTTGCTTTATTTCTTTTCGAAAATGACACAGCACATTCTCCATGTGAGTAGGTAATACATTGATTGATTGCTATGTGAAAAATGAAAACAGCATAGTTGTCACATCTTGGAATTTAATTTAAGAATTTTTTTGTGGTTTAAAAATGTGATAATTAGTTCAATTAATATCAAGAATATAAATTCAGATAGCTTAGTTTTGTCGTTTTCCATCCTCGTGATATTGGCGATCTTTAAAATGTTCACTCGGGACAAAGTTTTATGAAAGGACAGTTTTTCACATTTTTGAATATCTTCACGAGTAGTGAATAACAAATAAAAAATATTATACTTTTTAGTATTGTTTTTATAATGCATAGTATCGAAATCTGATTTGAATGATTTAAGTATTGTTTTTATAATGTATAGTATCGAAATCTGATTCGAATGATTAATGAGATCCTAGTTTATTAATAAAAATCGAGATCATCCATTCGATCCTGTCCTTGTGGCTCCTTAGCATTAGAAATTTTTAATTTGAATTATTTGTAAGGCTATGATGACGACGTTTAAAAATTAGTAAGAGTAGTAAGATAACCTTAATATAAGTGCAGAGCAGGTGGTGGATCCGTGGAAAGCAAGAGCGCCATAATATTTAGAAAAGTTGATAATCATAAAATGAACAATTAAAAAGCTCAACACTGACCGACACAAACGTAAGTGCGAAATTGAAACGGAAACATACTAAATAAATACAAACGAAAACGAGATTAATCAACATAATGAAATTAATTATCTAGTAATCAGTGGTGGGCAATGGCTCATGACTGCCTCCGATGAAAAGAAGCTCATAGACAAGTCCAGCAAGCCCACCACCAACAAGAGGTCCAGCCCAGTAGACCCAGTGGTTGGTCCAGTCCCAGCTAACCAAAGCAGGGCCGAATGACACAGCAGGGTTCATTGATGCACCGGTGAAGGCACCACCAGCAAGGATGTTAGCTCCCACAATGAAACCAATTGCAATTGGTGCAATGATTCCGATCTCTCCCTTCTTTGGGTCGACGGCGACGGCATAGACGGTGTAAACCAGTCCGAATGTCATCACGATCTCGAACACGAAAGCGCTCCATACTGATACACCGGACAAAGCGAAGGCTGATGTTGTCTGCATAAATTTTGTCACTAGTACTGTTAGGAAATTAGAAAAATATAACACATCTTTTCAAAATGAAAGCAACGTAAAACTCGAACTTTCGACCTCTTATTACCGTTACATAAATAATTAAGTATCCACTATGCTAAAAATGATCTCACTTTTGTAAATTAATTAAAACGTTGCAAAATACAAAATTTTCTGGTGAACCCAACACTTTAATTATTGTCCTCATATTCCTCCTATCATGTACTTTCTACTTTATTAGGTTAGGTTTATACATAATATGTCCCCATCATCGAATAATTTTTGTTTATAAAAGTTGATAGTATTATTTTGGTTTTCATTTACAAAAAAAAGGATCTAAACTCACCAAGCCACCAGTGGTGAAACTAAGGAGAAGGCAAGCAACAGTTGAGCCAAGCAACTGAGCAATGATGTAGAGAACTCCTTTGATTAAAGTAATGTTTCCACCAACAAAGGCTCCGAAAGTGACAGCAGGATTAACATGACCACCGGAGATGTTAGCTCCGACAGCAACTGCTACAAAAAGCCCGAATGCATGAGCCAATGAAGCTGCAACAAGTCCAGCTGGAGTAGTTGGACCACCGGCAGTGATCTGGCTAAATGCCATGCCTGAACCTTGGCCAGCAAACACAAAAATTAGAGTACTAAAGAACTCTGCCGCGGCCGCCTTGATGGCGCCCGGGTGGCGGAATTCTTCCGCCCTACCTATAGCGATTTCGTTGATCGGCATGGCCGGAAAATCAAGAATTTAAATCCTGTGTTTGTCTAGGGTTAGTGTCTGATCAAGACTCAAGAGTGTGTGTTGCATTGCATGAGTGGTGACTGGCCAATTATATACTGAAGTGAGAAGGCTTTTTGATACCGGCTATAGCCGGTTTCCGGTGGAAGGGAATATTATAAGAAATACAAATGATATGATTGAGCAAAATGGGGAAAGAAAATGGGACCATACCTGTGAAGACAGCTAAGCAGCCACCTCCAAATTGATAAGAAACTGACACGTGTCATTAATGGATAAGGGACACGTCAGAGTGTCCACAGGGAATGGTTGTCTAGAGGTGAGTACTTATTATGGTTTGAGGTTCAATAAGTGTGTTTGGAATTGTCTAGAACCAAAAAAAAAAAATGAAATGTCTTTTTTATACTTTTTGTGAATTATTTTGAAAAAGAAAAAAATTGCAATCATGTAGTAAAATTTTGTACACGAGAAGTAATGGTCGGCAGATACGAATTGATTGATAAGGTCTTTTGGCATGAATGATGTTTCACGAGAATTGTAATCGAGACTCCAAAAGTACCACTGTAGAACAGAGGAGTTAGATTAGACCTGGCAATTCGTTCGTTTCGTGTACTTTCGTGTTGTGTACTTTCGTGTTTCGTGTACATAATGCTAAATCCAAAACCGACCCGTTAAGGATTCGTTTCGTTTCGTGTTCGTGTACCTTCATTTCGTGTACGTTTCGTGTCGTGTTTCGTGTAATTTTTGAATAAAACTAAAAATATTTAAATATTAATTTTTTACTAGTCCAGTCTTAAGTCAATATGTCATAAGGAATGAAGTGTGCTTAAGTCTTGTGAAACTAAGATTTGAAACTATTTTGTATTTATCTTATGTAAAAATTATATATAAAATATCATTTTAAAATATGTATTCATATAATTTTAATAAAATTATTTAAATATTTATTTATTTCGTGTATTTTCGTTTCGTGTCGTGTACCCAAGGGTAAACCCAAAACTGACACTAAATTCATCCGTGTAATTTCGTGTTCGTATACTTTCGTGTTCGTGTACCGTAAAGGTCAACCCAAACCCGTAATTTTTGTGTCGTTTTCGTGTCGTGTTTTCGTGTCGTGTACGAAATTGCCGACTCTAAGTTAGATCGTCATAGAAATGCATGAATATTGAATAGTAACAGAGAATTCAATTGTCTTTTAATTCAGTCGACACAATTTGTTTTGCATTTCGAATTGTTTACATATCTCTAGATATTCTTTCTAATTCAAATAAAAAGGTAAAGAAAATTGAAAAACAAAACTTCAAGTTTGCTTACTAGATTACGACTTCATCGTCATACATTTTTTTTTTCTATTTTTGTTAAGTATATTTGTTACGAGGTATCCGAATGCACCATAATTAAACCTGGATGTCCCGCTTATTTTCATGCGCTCAGCTGGAATCGAACCTGGGACCTCGGGGTGGTAAGCTCCAATAGTCCTGGCCTTAAATCGTCTTACATTTCTAATTATGAATGTAAGAATAACTAGCAACCTGGTTAGGTTGTGACTTCACTAGTATGAATCGTACATTTAAAAAGTGTAAATAATTTGCAAGTTAGGATGTTCAGTTATAACTTAACATGTCTAGAAACAAAATGTAACAAAGCAGGAAAAGGGCGGATATATATATTTGTAACTACAAATTAGTTATGCCAAATGTTTTGAGAACTAACTGTGGCCTAATAATCACTTCAGTGCTTAATTATAATGATTTGCTTACACCATGTTGTACTTAAATTAATCAATCAATATTCTCAATTGGTTCAGTTGCAAATTTATTTGGAGTACCTGTATTGTATGAAATTAAAGTGGGAGTGGATAGCTTACTTCGCTTTGTGGAGCTGTTTTAAAAATTAAAATAATATTAGTTGTGAACTTTTTTGAATATATTGGTTTATAGATTTTCCGGGATGAGCGAGATTGCGAGAATCGAAGCTAGAACTTGGGAGTATAGAAAATAAATTCTTATCACTTGGACTATCTAACCACATTTATGTTAATGGTTAACTTATTATATAAAAGAATCAGTCGATCATATCACCATCGTGGTTGAGAAAGAAAGGAATGTGCTAAATACATATGATTGGGACACGCAGTTAACGTGGATTAGTGTTAAGTCATTAAACAAATAGAACGAGCACAGACATCTTTTCTGATGCTGTGAATCCCGTCAACTATTACCTATTGCATATTGTTTTATATTTTATAATATTTATATTTTTTTAATATCTATAATTATATTAATTTTTTTCATTTTATATGTTACTCCATTTGTCCCTTTCATTTCTTTACACTTTCCTTTTTAGACGCCCCACCAATTCTTTACATTATTATAAATAGTAACTTTTAATAATAAAATACATTATTACATTTACTTTTTCAATACTTTATACTACTAGCTTAAAACCCGTGCGATGCACGAATTTTTTAAAATTTTATATGAATTTTTTTAATTTTTTTAAATTATTTTTCGAAATATTAATTTTGGAGACTTAAATTTTTATATGAGATGATTTGATAATAGTTGTATAAATGTTATCCATGATATTCTAAAAATGGAGAGATTTTAGTCAGAAAATATATAAAGATGATAGGTTTTAGTTGAAAAAAATAATTGTTTAATTATTAGTAATTATAAAATAATTCTTTTATTTTATTAAATATAATGTCCGTGTAATGATTAGAATAAGAGAGGATTTAGTTAAAGAAAATTAAAAAGGTAACATGTTTTTGGTGAAAAAGGTAATTGATTAGTTTATAGTAGTTATAATTTAATTACGTTATTTTACTAAATACAATTGCTCGTAATGTTTTTTGAAAAGAAGAAATTAATATTGTACGTGATATTTCTATTAAAAGAGGGATTTTAGTTAGAAAATATATAAAAGATGATACGTTTTAGCTGAAAAAGAAAATCAGTTAATTATTAATATTAGAATATTATTAGTTTATTGTATTAAATAGAACCGCCCGTGATATAATTGGAAAAATAGATATTTTAGATATAGAAATAGAAAGGCAACGTGAAAATTAAAAAGATTATACGATTTATGTGAAAAGGTAACTGATTAGTTTATAGTAATTATAATTTAATTAAGGCAATCGACTACTTACCATTATTTTAATTAATTAATTTTAATTTAATATACTCATGTTTACGGATTATACTAATGTTTCCTTATTATAAACAACGTATACAAATTTTTAATATTTTTTTATTAATAATTGAAAAATATGATATAATATTTGCGGGTATATATTAATGACTGTAAGATTAGTTTTAAATTAAAAAGGTAATATGTTTTAATTTGAAAGGAAATATTAATGATTGTAAGATATGATACGACTGATGTTTTTATAAACAACGTATACAGATTTTTAATATATTTTATTAATAATTGAAAAATATGATGTGATATTTTCGGGTATATATTAATAATTACAAGATTAGTAGGTTTTTATAAAAGGTAATATCTTCAATTAAAAGTATATGTGAAAAAAGGCAATCGACTACTTACCATTAATTATATTATGTTATTATTTATTTTAGGAGTTTTAATAGTATAGATAAAGGGTAAATAAATAAATTCACTTAGTAACAAAAAACATGTACCAAAACTCTTTTATTGGTTCGGCTTTTATATAATAGTATAGATATTTGTGATTGTAAGATTAGTGGGTGTTTATAAAAGATAATATCTTCAATTAAAAGTAATTGTGAAAAAAAATAATCGACTACTTACCATTAATCATATTATGTTATTATTTATTTTAGGAATTTTTATAGTATAGATATCATATATATATATATATATATATATATATATATATATATATATATATATATATATATATATATATATATTTCTTTATAATGAAGGGTAAATAAGTAAATTCATTTATTACCAAAAAACAGGTACCAAAACTTTCAATGTTTCGGAATTTATATAATAGCACAGATAAAAGGTAAATAAATAAATTCACTTAGTAACAAAAAACAGGTACCAAAACTCTTTTATTGTTTCGGCTTTTATATAATAGTATAGATATTTGTGATTGTAAGATTAGTGGGTGTTTATAAAAGATAATATTTTCAATTAAAAGTAATTGTGAAAAAAAATAATCGACTGCTTACCATTAATCATATTATGTTATTATTTATTTTAGGAATTTTAATAGTATAGATATCATATATATATATATATATATATATATATATATATATATATATATATATATATATATATATATATATATCTTTATAATGAAAGGTAAATAAGTAAATTCACTTAGTACCAAAAAACAGGTACCAAAACTTTCAATGTTTCGGAATTTATATAATAGTATAGATTACACCCATTATTTTACTTATTTTATAATAAAATCACTATTACACCCACTACTTCGCTTATTTTAACAATAAAATACACCATTACACTCACTACTTCATTTATTTTAATCATAATTCTTTGTCTCCGTGCAAAAAGCAAACATTAACAATCTACCGGGACGATGGGAGTATTAATTTACATAAAATTGTTGTTAAAAAAATTAATATATTTAAAATTTTAAACATTCGATTTAATATTTGTACTCTAGCTTAGATTCTTAAAATTTGACTTGGACGATTTTACAAACCACGTGAAATTAATAAAATAATTTTTAATTTGGTGATGGTTTGATAATTATTTTTCAATTAAACCTACACAGAAACAAAAAAAGAGAAGAAATTGATGATTTTTTACGTTGAAAATTTTATTTGATTAAATGTGATATTATTTGTATAGATATGTATCTCTATAAATATTTACTATAATAAATTAAATGTGATATTATATATAGTTTTATCACACCTTAATTTAATTTATTTCATCGTTAAAGTTATCAAATCAAATTGTTTAAAATTATTAAAATTATTATTAAAATTATTCTATATAATGATCTCATTTTCGAATTTCATCGATAATATATTTAAATATTAAATAACTAGATTAGATTTGGATTAATTTTATATTATTGTCATTCCATAAAATGGTCTCTGTTCGAATAATGTTTTAAATTAAAATTAAAATTATTTAAAAATAATTGTGCTTTGCACGGATTATAAGTTAATAAATTCCTTATAATTGTTACTAACATTAAAAAAATTTAATTATAATAATAAAAAATAAATGTACCTTGAAGAAGCCAAAAATGATGGATATAGAGATGGGAGAAAAAAACGATATGATGGATACCCGATCTCTTGTATTTTATCGAATTCGAAATTTTAGGTTTGGATTCGATTTCAAACTTAAAAGAGTTTGGATTTGGATTTGTATATTGGTCATTTTGATCCGAATCCGATCTGAAATCCAAAATTTGAAAAAATAATCCAATATAACATATATTTATATTCAAAAATATTTTTATAAATTTTTTATATAATTAATCCTTTTTAATAATGATAATTGAATTTTAATTATATTATTTACTACTGATGACTGACCCGTCCATAACCCAATACATTTTATTGAATTAAATTGTTATCGACTCCATCTTTCCTGATTCTTATTTTCATATCTTGTATTTTCAATTAGAAAACTATAACTTTAAAGCTTGAGTTTTATTTATAACTATTGATAATTGATAATGTTTTGATTCGTAAAGTTAAATTTTTTTGTTTAGACTTAATATTCTATGAATTATAAGTTTAAAGTAAAAAATGATACAAAATTATTTTCTTTAGTTTTTTAAGAGATTCAAAATCCAGATTTGTATAAACTCGAAATTGATTTGAATTTGATGAATTGAATTTGGATATCAAATTCAATTTTAAAACTAAGGGAAAATTAATTCATTCGTTCCTGAACTATAGCCCGTTTATGATCTAGGTCCCTGTACTATAAAACCCAAATGTTTGATATCTTAACTTTCAAAAAATTTGATTTGGGTCCTTCCGTCAGATTTTGACTAACGGATGTTAGTCCTGACGTGTAAAATCGAAACTTCACGGATTAAAGTGAAATTTTGATATGTTAATTTAGGAATGATTATAAGAACACGAATGGTGAAATTTTTCGATTTTAATTTCACTAACATATAGAAATTTGCATATTTTCATAAGTTATTCGCGTGTTCTTGAGATTAAAGTGCAGAATTCTATATGGTAGTTAACTCGAAATCGAAAAATTTCACCATCCGTGTTCTTGTAATCACTCCTAAATTAACATATCAAAATTTCACTTCAATTCCTGAAGTTTCGATTTTACACGTCAGCGTTAACTAACGTCCGTTAGTCGACGGAAGGACCTAAATCAAATTTTTTGAAAGTTAAGGATCAAACAATTGGGTTTTATAGTACAGAAACCTAAACCATAAACGAGCTATAGTTGTAGGACGAATGAATTAATTTTCGGGTAAATAGGCAAATTTATAATTAAATATCTCACCAATTGAATTTGATAATCGAATTTAAATTTAAATATCTCACCAATCGAATCCGATCTGATCCGTTGGACTAGATATTTTTAGCAGGACGAGACATTATCTTTGTGATGAAGACCCTTTACCCACTATAACTGTAGTTCTAACAAAAACAAATTTTAAATTTGTCAATTCTAAATTTGAAAATTGAAAGGAGCAGGTAGGAGCCTTTTTTGTGGTGGAAAACATTATCAAAACTCGAATCAGCTTATACCATGTATAGGAAAACATCAATTTTTTATTCACCAATATAATAATTGATGGTTGATCAAATCGCTTATAGAACTGTTTTAATCATAGGATAATGGTTGTCTTGCATTCTAGAATCCATTATATTTATTATATGTTAACACGGTTTTTCCACCTATTTAGTAATTTACTAAAACTAGCTTAAAACCCGTGCGATACACGGATTCTTTTTAATATTATATGAATTTTTCTCATTAATTTATATTATTTTTTAAAACATGAATTTTGGAGGCTTAAATTATTTTATGAGATGATTTGTTAATATATATATATAGGGTCTTGTTCTAATAGAAACTAACTTAGAATAGAAACTAGAAACTAAACCTAAATTAAATATTTTAAGCTAATCTAATGACCAAATTAGGGGTACTCCAATACAAAAAACGTTTAAAATTATTGTCTCTATTCAACAAAAATATAAAAAAATTAAAAAAAAAAGTTACTGTTCACGTGATGACGTGGCACGTGAACAGTAACTTTTTTTAAAATTTTTTTTTTTATTTTTTTTTATATTTTTGTTGAATAGAGCCAAGAATTTTAAACGTTTTTTGTGAAGGTGCCCCAGGGGCCATTAAAATAAATGAAATATAATTTATTTAGTGTAGGTTTTTAGTTTCTATTCTAAGGTTGGTTTCTATTTGAACGCTAGCCTATATATATATATATATATATATATATATATATATATATATATATATATAGGGTCTTGTTCTAATAGAAACTAACTTAGAATAGAAACTAGAAACTAAACCTAAATTAAATATTTCAAGCTAATCTAATGACCAAATTAGGGGTACTCCAATACAAAAAACGTTTAAAATTATTGTCTCTATTCAACAAAAATAAAAAAAATAAAAAAAAATTTTAAAAAAGAAGTACTGTTCACGTGATGACGTGGCACGTGAACAGTAACTTTTTTTAAAAAATTTTTTTATTTTTTTATATTTTTGTTGAATAGAGCCAAGATTTTTAAACGTTTTTTGTGAAGGTGCCCCTAGCGGGGCCATTAAAATAAATGAAATATAATTTATTTATTGTAGGTTTCTAGTTTCTATTCTAAGGTTGGTTTCTATTTGAACGCTAGCCTATATATATATATATATATATATATATATATATATATATATATATATATATATATATATATATATATATATATATATATATGTTATCCGTGATATTTATAGAAAATGAGGGATTTTAGTTAGAAAATATAGAAAAGATGATAGGTTTTAGTTGAAAAAAGGTATTCGGTTAATTGTTAATAATTATATAATTATTATTTTATTTTATTAAATAGAATGCCCGTGATATGATTGGAAAAAGAGAGAATTTAGTTAGATAAAATTAAAAAGATAACATGTTCTAGGTGAAAAGTTAATTGATTAGTTTATAGTAATTACAATTTAATTACGTTATTTTACTAAATACAATTACTTGTGATATTTTTAGAAAGGGAGAAATTAATATTGTCCGTGATATTTCTATTAAAAGTGAGATTTTAAATAGAAAATATAAAAAAATGATACGTTTTAGCTGAAAAAAAGTAATCGATTAATTATAAATATTATAATATTATTAGTTTATTGTATTATACAGAACCGCTTGTGATATAATTGAAAAAAATAGAGATTTTAGTTAGAGAAAATAGAAAGGTAACATAAAAAATAAAAAAGTGACACGATTTATGTGAAAAAGACAATTGATTAGTTTATAGTAATTATAATTTAATTATGTTACTTTTCTGAATAAAATTGTTCATAATGTTTTTAGAAAATGAGATATTAATGTTTCCCGTGATATTTCTAGAAAAAAAAGGAATTTAATTTTGAAAAAATAGAAAAGATGATACGTTTTAGCTGAAAAGGTAATTAGTTAATAATTAGTATTATGATATTATTATTTTATTTTTATTAAATAGAAACGCCCGTGATATAATTGGAAAAAGAGATGTTTTAGAAAGAGAAAATAAAAAAGTTAACGTGTTTTGACTGAAAAAGGTAATTGTCCATGATATAATTGGAAAAAGAGATATTTTAGTTAGAAAAAAGAGAAAAGGTAACCTGGCTGAAAAGGGTAATTGATTAGTTAATAGTAATTTTAATATAATTACGTTATTTGATTAAACAAAATTGTTCGTAGTGTTTTTAAAAAAGGAGAAATTTTAGTTAGATAGAATGTAAAAGATATTGTATTTTACCTGAAAAAGGAAATTATTTTGTATTTGAAAAATAGAAAAGATAATATGTTTAACCTTAAAAAGGAAATTGATTAATAAAAACGAAATTTTAGTTAGATAAAATATATAAGATATTATATTTTACCTGAAAAAGGAAATTATTTAGTTATTGAAAAATAGAAAAGATAATATGTTTAACCTGAAAAAAGAAATTTATTAGTTAGTAGGATGAGTAAGGGTAAATAAATAAAATCAACAGGTACCGTACCGACCGACCGACCAACCAACCAAACTTTTAATGTTTCGACTTTTATATAAAAGTATAGATATCCCTAAAATACTTATAATGTTAAAAAAATAATGACTTCCAAGGATTCGAACCCATGACCTTCATGTACTAAAGTTTCATGTTTACATGTATTACCACTACTCTAGAACATTTGATGACACACCTTTTCAAATCAATGATTGCATACATAGACAATTCATTTGCTAATTTTTTTTTAATATGACCTCCATGTCCCAAAATTTTTATGTTCACATGTATTAGTACTACACTAGAACATTTAATTATACATTTTTTATAATCAATATAATTGTATACGTAGACAATTCACTTGCTAAATTTTTTTTAATATTTATTTTCAAATTTATTCATAATAAAATTATTTAAAATGATAAGAACATGTAAACTATTTTTAATTGAATGAATAACTGATTGAATGTACGTGTATTTAATATAAAATTTTAAATATGTAATTCACATGGTACACGAAATAACATAAATTTTAATTTTAATTTCTGATACATGTATATTAATATTTTTATGAAAACACCAATTATAATATTTATTTATGTTTGTTACGTGGTACAGGTATGAATGAGCATTTCACCATATCTACCCGAACTGGTTCCCTTCCCGTTTGGATTGTGGATTCGGGAATTTTTCGGGTCAAAATGAAATATTATTGAATAAAAATTCGTGCGAAGGAAATGGGCTCGGGGATTAAGGTATCCAAGCACGATCCCTGTTTCCGTTCCCCGACTGATTATCATATTTAGAAAAAAATATTTTTTAAAACATATATTTACCAGATTATTAAAGAGATTGAAAGTATGTGTATTTAATATAAAATTTTAAATATATAGGTCTCGAATTCACATGATACACGAAATAAGATAAATTCAAATTTTGATTTATGGTACGTGTATATTAGTTTTATTTTGTAAAATTATAAATTATATTAGTTGTCTATGTTTGTTATTCTCATAACAAATGAAACTAATTCACGTGAGACACGTATGGATGAGCATTTCATCCCGTGATCTCGATCTGATCCCTTTCCCGTTTTTCTTAGGTATTCGATAAATTTTTTGGGACACCATGAACTATTATATAAAAAAATTCGAAGGAAAGGAACGGCCTCAGGGAAGGTAACCCTGTCCGATCCCTGTTTTTGGTCCCTAAATGATTATCATATTTATGAAAAATAATTTTTTGAAATATATGTTTACTAGATTATTAAAAATAATATAATTCAAAAATTCAAAATTTTTATAAACTTAGAATTTCTGATATAAAATTTAACAAAATAAAATTTAATTTTAATACTATATTTCATCTTTTTTTATTAAAAAAATTAATTCAAATCGCTATTTATAATATAATGATAATTTTATCATGATTTATCAAATTAATTTTATTATCCGATATATTCGAGAATATATACATTTTAAATAAAAAAAATTAAGTATCTCCCATTTTTTGTGGGGATCCTCGTTCCCCATTCGTGGTAAGAATCATGAAGCAAAATAATCCTCATTCGGGGATCGATACGGGTTCAACGATTATATTCAAAATTTTAATTAAAAAAAATTAAAATCCATGATTTTTCGCGGGAATCCATATTTTCGTTTCGGGGCAGAAATCTAGGAACATAATGATCCTCGTTCGGAAACCGGGACGGGTTCAATGTTTATGTTCGAATTCAGGGAGTGTGACGGGTATAACACTACCCGCCCCTGAATTGACCGACCTGATGCACATCCCCAAGTATACATACAACATGAATTCGTTTATTGTTAAATTTGGACATCCAGATATGAAATACACTCAACTAAATACCAGTAAAAGAATAGGTACATCAATTTTTTTATCAACTTAAAAAAAACGATAATACAACTAAATTGGGTACATTAAAATGTTAATCCAATTTGTTGACAAATATTAAAAGAGTTTAATTGAAATTAAAAAAAAATAATGTTGACAAAATAACATTCAAAAAACGTATACATGTTTAATGTGTGAGAGATATGACAATTAACTGTTTTATTATAATAACACATATTCAGCTCGTAAAGACAACAATAGTAATTTTATATAAACATGGAAACGCAGGTCGATGAGACGTTGTCAAAGATGAATGGGAAATGATTGGAGAGAGAAAAGACGAACAAACTTAAGGTTGTTAAAGATGAAAGAGAGATGGTGGGGCAAGATAAATGTGCATATATGATGTCGTTAAAGGAAAGAGCGGATCTTAGAGGCATAATGAGGTGGCTGGATAGTGATTGAAAAAAGGCCGAAGTGAGAGTGGACATGATCAATAATAAATTGGAGTAGATATGAGGTAGACATATGAGTAGAAGAGAAAATAGATATTCAAAAAATGTTGTGGCTAAGATTGAAAGTAGTTAAAAGAACTACTATCGTGGTAACTCTTATAGGATTTTACTGAAAAACAAACTAAAGGACACTATTATCGTGGTAATACTTGATAACTAACGATTAACTCTTCTTGTATACCAATTTTGTCGGTTATCCTTCTCACATTTAACAAGCATCACTATAAATATGATCCTCGAAATTTAGAGTGTGCTAATAATTTGAATTTAGAACGATTATTAACAATTGAATCTTAATAAACCATTGCACGTGAAAGGTAAAACACACTAACAAGAGGAAATAACGAACTCCATCGCAAATTTGAAAAATATTAGTTAGTGGGATGGATTTTATTTGTAATTGAGTAAGGGTAAATAAGTAAAATCAACAGGTACCGTACCGATCGACCGACCAACCAAACTTTTAATGTTTCGGCTTTTATATAATAGTATAGATTTTAGTCGAATGGTTATAATATGTTGATTACTAAATTAATACAAAAAATGATAAATAAAGTGTAACATATTTTTACTCGATATCAGTATAATATTCGGTTTTATCTTAATTATTTTTACATTATATCGGTTAATCCTATTAGAATCGGGTAATTTATAGATTAACTAATAAAAAGATTAAAATACCCGTCGGTGTAAGCAAGTCATGGTATCTAAGGTTGCCGAAAATGGAAGGGGTATAGGAGTGGATGTTGGTGAAGGTTCAGATGTAAATTAGATTTAAATGTGTGGTTATGATTAGTTTTCGATTCTCATACCTGTAAATTACGTAGTGTTTAATCATTCCAAGTTATGTTTTTTAAATCGTTAGATGTGATTGTATTGTTATGATCATATATGAAATTCAGGTAAGAAATTTGAGTTATTACTTGTGTCCATAAAAATATCACACTAATGATGTATAGTGTTTCAAAAATTAAAAATTGTTTATTTAAAAAAAATCAAAACAACAACATTTTATGAATTTAAATGGTGCCTGTGCTTTGCACGGGCTTTCATGCTAGTTTATTATGAAAGTGGATGGCCCTATCCTAAAAAAAAGGATAACGTATCAAATTTTTTTTTTCAGCTGCCCTGGAAGGGTCAAGATAATTAGGGCCTGTCTAGTGTCTATGTGTTGTATAAACTGCTAATGTCCTAGTGATAGATTTTTTTTTTGCCAATAAACAAAATAAACCTTTTTTCCTAGCTCTACTTTATATCTTACCTGTTATAGGGAGAATATTGTATAACAATATTTTGGATGTTTGCTGGATTAACGGAGCAAAATACAGATATTCTGCTAATAAAAGAGGAACGGGGGATTAGGGTTTGTGTATGTAGGTATGGCTGAACTTGATAGGTGTTTTCAGGGGTGAACTGTTTCTCATCCGTATCAAGGTGCCTACATACCCTATTTATAGGGATAAGCCGTACGTAGTTCTTGGGCAGCAAGTTACCTAGACGGGCTATGGTTTTAGAAGATAAGTCGTGGCCCAAGGCCACTCGTATAGGGTTGATGTGGCAATGAGTCCTTAATTCTATCCATGATCCATGGCTTATAGAAGGAAACCAATGGTCTCGCATGGTTAGAGTAGAAGTCTCTCAAGCGAGGTTAGAGAAGTGAAGTAGAGCCTAGCATGCGACCTCGAGGGGCCTGGCCATGCGAAGCAGTCCCAAATGCCCCATTACTCATATGACCGCGAGGGGCCTAGCTATGAGCCTTCTAGTAGAGAATGAGATAGCGATCTCGTTTAGCCTGTTGATGTGATAATAGCGCGAAGCGGTCCCTGGGAGGGAGTTGTCAACGAAGCGATCCCTTAGACCGGATCATGAGCGAGGTGACCCTGTAGTTGTGCCGGGATGATTCCAATAGTGGACTTTTGTGACCCAATATCATCTTCTAGGCCCATAGCCAATTATGAACCGTTAATTTAGCTAATTAAATCATGATAATTATTATGCCAGATTTGGGCATAACAACTACCCCCGAGTCCATGTTGTCATTGAAGATGCGATGTGGACTCAAAGAGAGGATGTATGAAGCCGCGAGGCGAAGCCTTGGCCTTTTGTTGATATAGATATGACCGTTGGAGACGTCGCGACCCTAAGAATGTGAAGGGGTTTGACAGCTGTAGTGTCTCGAGATGTGTATTCAACGGTTGAGATCTTGACACGTGTCCCATGTCTTTCTCTCTCTTTATGACTATATATACTCCTGCCATTATCATTTCCTTTTTTCATTCTCACAAACACATTGTCGAAGTGCTGTCAGATTGCTCCCAAATCAAACAACGAAAATTTGAAGGCACCAGAATCAGCGAACCCAAAAGTTTTTCAGATTTCTTCAACGTTCTTCAAGAAAAAGTAAGTTTTCATTCTTCCCTCATAATTAAATTATTGTTCTTCATTGTAATTGCATGATTAAATAGCTTTAATTGTACGCGATGCGATCCCTCACAACTGCGATCCCATACCTTCAATATTATTTAGCGATCCCATCGTCGCTTAGATAGGAATGCGATCCCGTAGTTATTGTCGCCTTTAGGAATTTTAGGAACGTTTTTTTCTCTTTTAGTTAAAATTGCGATCCCAACATTTCCCTCGTGAGCGATGTGTGAACACATAGAGCCCCTCTTATTTATTTCTTCTTTTCTTCCTTTACTCCACTTGCTTTCTGTAAGGGCACACACTTAATTCTTCACATTCTTTTCAGATGTCGAACGACGATAGCTCAAGGTCTCCTTCCCCCTTCCCAATATTCTAATCAGTGAAGAGGCCGCTGCTAATATCGCAAGGGCCACAAGTACTAGTGAGGGCTCATTCAAACTATATTTCGACCCCTTGTGGTCAAATGAGGAGTATACAAGAGAGGTACCCCTAAAGAAATGGAGAACAAAACACCCTTCAAGCTCGCGAGACCAATCACTAGAAGTACTTCCAAGCCACAACGAGCCCCAAGTAATGACTGATGCCGAACGAGAGATAGAGGCATTGAAGAAGAAAGGAGATGAATTTAGCTCTCAAGCAGCACAAATCCTTGCCAGAATACCCCCTCCTCAAGCCATGTCACCCATCCACATAAGCGACTCTCCAATAGATTCATTAGGCGATGCCTACTATGACGTTGAAGGAGGTGCAGACAACGAAGCTGACTCCGATGATACCGATTACGACGAACCGTCTTCAAATGATGGTGGTCTTGACGAGGTGTCAAGAGTTGTAAATTTCAAGGACTATGTCCAGAGGCTTCACCAGAACCTTATATACCGACCCCTCAACCAGAGTTAGAGGGAGTTATATAGGGGGGGGGGGGCTCGCCCAGAAGACATCGAGCCTGGCTCGAAAGTAAAACCAGGCGAGCCTCGCACTTTGGCCTGCCGAGACCTATCTTCGACTTTAAATGTGAAGACCATCACAGAAGGGGTCGAGAAATTCCGTCCTGAAGGTAAAATTATTCTCCCCAAGAAGAAGATGCGATGCTACCACTTCGATCATGAAGAGAATGGAGGTAGGGTCCCACGGATGGTGCTAACGGTCCCTTTAATGAAAATTGGCGTCTCATCCCCTCTTCATCCATTCATACGGGACGTTTGCGAGGTCTACCACCTAGCCCCCATCCAGATCAGCACTAATGGGTATAGATCCATGATTGCTCTCTATATCCTTTATCATAAACTCGGCTACCCCCCACTTGATGCAAGAAACATGGGCTATTTCTTGTAACTCAAGCGGTGTGGGGCCAAGGACTTTGGTTATGTCTATTTCTCCGTGTGGCCGGAGTTCAATAAGAAAAACCTCCTTCCTGGTGGGATAAGCAATGCGGGCTCGTGGAAAGAGCCCTTCTTCTATGTCCACGAGGTCCCCCGAGTCAAAACAAGTTTCAACTACCTTCCTGGTAAGCTATCGAGGCCGTAGTCCTTTACCTTATTCTTTGTTCTTTGTTTATAAACTAACAACTCCTTTGGCATCGCAGTCGGCCAAGTTCGCACTGTTCTGAGAGGTGAAGGGAAAAAATGAGCTGACGATGTGTTAATAAAGTCCACTAAGGAAGAGAGAAACATTAGGACTCTTCTTTCTTTAGATAACTTAATAGAATGCGGATTCCTCAAGGAGGGAGTTGGTTTCTCTCCTGAAGCGGGGCCTACGAACGTGAGGCGGGCCTCGAAGAAAAGAAAGTTACGAGAAGAGGCCTCGTCTTCTCATGTTGAGATAACAGATGAAGAGGGTACTCTTATATAGCGATATGATCCCTCACACTTTTTGCATATTGCATCGCATTTCTTTTTCTCTCTACATGCATAATCGTCATTTAACTTTGCATCTTGATTATCATACTTTCTGCCAGATTTATTGAAATGTTTTTAACTTGTCTCTTTTTTTTACATACATGTCAGCTCGCAGCGGAAAGGGTCAAGCTCCCCTATTTCTACAGGGTGCCAAGAAGGGTGCGACCTCAAAAACGGTCCCTGTCTCGAAAGTTCTTCCTCCTCTCATCAAGCCAACAGTTCCCAAACTCATCAATGATCCTCCATCTCAAACAAATCCTACCAGGGATCAAGTTCAAAACTCCCCTGAATAGAGCCCTTCAAAGCGAGCAAAGAAGGATGGGCCTTCTCAGCCATCCTCGCGGACTGTGAATGCAACTGCGACCCAGCATCTCTTTGCTTCGCTGGGGAGCAAATATACTGAGGAGGCTGAGGCATCTAACTGGTGGAAAGCGACCCCTGAGGATAATGCTAACGCTTTAACCAAGTGCTAAGCTGAAGCATTCATCCGTCAGGCTGCTCATACGAAGAATTTCTTCTAGCTAGATAAAAGGAACAAGGTCCTCGAGTTCTAGAAAGTGGAAGATAAGCGATCCATCGAGGAGACCTTCAAGAAGAAGCTGTCATATGAAACTGCCTCACTTCGCACTGAACTTAAGAATGTCAAGAAGGAGAGAAATTGTTAGGTCCAATATGTTTGTAGAAGGGGGGGTTGAATACAAACAGTACTGTTTAATCGAAATTTGTCCGGATAAATTTAATTTATATTTTGACAAATTTGAGCGGAATTAAATGAAATAAAATTCAAGTTGAATATAAAATTATATTAACTTGAGGGGTTTGTTACAAATACAGTACACAAATTATATCTAGTTAATAAAAATAAATT
The DNA here is from genome assembly GCA_036435485.1 of Saposhnikovia divaricata. NCBI lineage: Eukaryota > Viridiplantae > Streptophyta > Magnoliopsida > Apiales > Apiaceae > Saposhnikovia > Saposhnikovia divaricata. The sequence goes on along the minus strand of CM071595.1, from coordinate 56,381,499 downwards.
AGAAAATTCGACCTGAATTTTTCTAGATTTGTTAATAAAAATTGAGATATAGATTAGGAGTAAAAACTAGCTAATATTACAAGAGTATCAAGTAAACAAGTTCTATCGGATCAGATATTAAAAATAAGATGAACTTGATTTTCTACAAATTTATTTCTCTTGCTGTGTTGTTCTTCAATGAGAGAGAATGGCTTTTTGTTTATTGAAGATGATATGTTCTGAGTGTTGTTTTGTTCTGGCCGCTTGTCTTGAATTAATATACTCTTCTACATCTTTTCTTTTTCATTTGTACTGCCAAGACAATCGGCAAGACAATCTGCTCTTCCAAGACAATCAGTTTTGTACTGCCAAGACAATCGGCAAGACAATCTGCTCTTCCAAGACAATCAGTTTTGTACTGCCAAGACAATCGGCAAGACAATCAAGGCTAACCAAGACAATCGTCAAGACAATCAAAATTGTCTTTAATTAATAAGGTACTCGGCTGAATGATTGAATTTAACAATGCTAAAACATGCTGTCAAGACAAAGCCCAGTCGCAGGAAGTGGGTGTAGATCACACGCGCGGCTGTTGTTGTTGTTTTTCAGGCGCGTGAGGTTCACGCGCGCCTTAGGCGCGTTGCTTAGTTCCAAGATAACAGGTGAGTTTCCTTTTGCATTTTCCCTACATGCTTTAACTTTTGCACATGCATGTTCACTTTTCTTTTGTTTCATTTTGTCGACAACAAATGTCCACACCTGTTACTTCAATTTTTTTTTCTTTTGCCTTTTCTGATTTTCGATTGATTGTATTTAATTTAATTAACTATATTAATCAATTAATCATTTAAACGAATAATGATTAATTAATTAATAAACTAATTAATTAAATCTAATAGATTAATATATTAATTCAAAATTAATTAACATGATAATTAATTTAATAAATAAATTAATTCGGAATGAATTTAATTTATTAAATTAAATCAATTACATATTTATATTAATTAAAAGAGAATTAATATAAATCTTTTGACATCTCAAATCTTTTTCTTGAACCACTGAAAGTAATAAAGAATTACCACCGAATTTTTGTTGACGCTCGATGCACGGTCTGGTTCATGAGCGACTAACTCCAACGGCTTTTCTTTATTTTTGACTTTATGATTTGGTTCCTTTTCTTTTCTTAACATACCAGTCTTGATAGCTCGAACTACTGAAGTTAATGATGAACAACCACTGTTTAATGTTGAAACTCGATGTATTGTCTGGTTCATGAGTGACTAACCGCAATGACTGTTCTTCATATATTGACTTTAAAATCTGGTTCCTTTTTCTTTTCTCCTCTCTCTATTATTTCTTCTGTACTGTCTCTGTCACTGTCGAAATCTCTGTCACTTTAAATGAATCCACTTCTTTAACGAATACTTCACTGAGGCTTGATCAGATGTCTGAACTTCTTTCAATGTAGTAATTCTTCAAGTCTGTAGATTGACCTTGACCTTTTTCTTCTGACAGATAATACTATCTGAGATTCCTTGTGACAGTCTATATACTATTTACTATTACAATCTTGTTTAAGTTGAGTTGTATCCTCGAAATACAAATAGGCTACATCATATGCCTTTCAATCTCCCCCTATTTGTTTGTTAGACAATAACAAGAAAATACCTAGAGGATAACTCAACTACCTCACTTAAACAAGAAAAAGATAAAACTTTTAGGAATTAAGTAAATAATAAAAAAAAAATTCTCTGGTTTAAATTTAACAATTCCAGAATCTTCAGTTGATGAAATGATAGATGATTGTTCCTCTAGCACTGAACTGATCTTCAATAGATAACTCATCTTCATTTCTGATTCTTCATATCTCTGCCTGATAATCCTTCACATCTTACATTGGTGATTATCAGCAGTTCTTGATTTACAATCACTTCCCATTTCTGACACAGCTTTTCTCACTAAAGAAAAACAGCTGTTCCTACTATATAGACAATGGTGAATCAATACCATTTCTATAACTACTGGTGAATTTACTACTCTTCCACTTAGCCTTTATACATAGTACATTGAAAGACTAATAGAATAGTATTGTGATGTAATTCTCCTTATATCTCCACTTTCATAACAAATGAAAGTTCTTTTGCTTCTTCATCTAAGGCTCCTCCTTAGAAAATAGACTTGCATCCTAAGCACAAATAGACTTGCATCCTAAGCATTGCATCCTAAGCACAAATAGACTTGCATCCTAAGCACAGTCCCTCCCCCTTAGTAACTAGACTTGCTTCTCATTCTAATCAAAGTCTTTACTGCTCCCCCTTTCTAACTCACTCTTCTTTTACTTGTTCCCCAACACTTCTCCCCCTTAGTTGAGTATATCCTACTAAGGTAAGCTTTAAGCTTGCTTGAATATATCTTTTTCAATATATCTCTCCCCCTTAGTTGAGGAATCCTCCAATCAACTAATTGACAAAGTAGTTGATACCAAATTGTTACCAATTTATACCAATCGTTAGAGTACATTGAAATCAATTGATAAAGCTTTGTTAGAAAGGAAGTTTAATTTTCTTCCTCACTGTGAGTGTGTGATAGTGTTTATTGTACCTCACAAGTGTTTCACTCTTCTCTCCACTCATTTGTGTTGAGTGTCTCACTTCTCTCCGTGTTTACACTCTTGCTCACTAGTGTTTCACTCATTGCTCCAACATCCTTTAGTGTACCTGCAAGGAAAAATTACCATAGCCCCTTCTAGAGAGGTCACTGGTGGTGCAATGGGAGTTTGCAAATCCCAAATCCTCGTTGGACTCGTCAGACGAATCTCAGTCATAATCTACAAGTTGCTAATTTCCCTTTTTAGGGTTTTCAGATTTGAATTCTGAGAAGGTAAACAGTGATCTATAAAATTTAGCATTGAGATCAAAGTTCCCTTCTAATGTCTGTGAAGACATCACCTTGTTAAACTCATCAGGTAAAATCTGAATTCCATGTAGATGAACCTGCATCACAGAATATGAGCAACATAGAGATAGAATGCATTTTTAACATTTGAAAATTTTTCTAGGAAAATATTGCATTTATCTTAAGAGAAATGATGTACAGTTGTGATTTCAAAAGATTTACAATGTAAGCAATCACAGCTGTAGAAAGATATTTTGAGTTAGGAAGATAAAGATCCTGAGCCGGTTTTACTAAACAAGAACATAGGCAAAAATCCAATTAATAAATATTAATCGAATCAATGTGTGTTAATGTTTAAACCAATACAAACAAAACTATTTTATCATGCTTTAGGTCCTGTAAGATAGATACCAACTATTAGAAATTGTTAGCACTTGATAGGTCTTGTCTTCCAATTGTTAGATCCTGAAAATCAAACATTAGTTCCTAACCAATTGTATAGACACATACCAATTTGATACCAACATTGGTCAATTGTTAAGTCCTTAACACGAAGATCTATTAACAGCAATCACAAAACAAAGATTTATACTTAAACTGCAGGTTTTGTATGTGTTAAGAAGAAGAACAACAAAAGAACCAAATACAGTGACCTACTTGTAAGTTTTGAAAGTATAGTGACTAAACTGTAAAAACTATACAAACTATTTATATACACATGAAAAAGAATATACAAAAATAAGAAATAATATACATAAGTAATAATTTACATACAAATTTTTATTTTTATTAATTTTTATTTTTATATTTTTTTTAAATTAAAAAATAACTGTATTAATAATATTTACAGAATATTAAAGATAAAAGATAATAATTTAGAAAAATATCTACAACAATATAACTACTTAAAATAACTAAATAGAAAATATAAAATACTAAAAATACTATAGGTTGTCCTTTTGACGGAATTAACACATTAATAACAGAAGAACAAACACTACAAAATATTGAATGAAATATTAACTATTTACTTAAACATTTGTAGCAAATTAATAAATCTATATATATTTTCGAATAAAATAACTTTCTTAACAGAAAACTATTTTGAAAGAAAATATGATTTATTAAAAGATCACAAATATTCATAAGGAATTTTCAACAAAAATAGATTTCTCACTAATTTCCACTTGTAAAATTTGATAAAAATATTTTTAGAGAAAATCAAATTATTCTAAAATTAAAAGAAGTAAGTAGGAAAATATTAAGAAGATAATGACAATGATTTAAGAATTAACAAGCAAGATTATAAGTTGATAAAATAATTATACAAGTGATTTAAATCAGAAAATATTCACAAAATAATCACTTGTAAATTATTACAGATCAAACCTCAAATATTAACTAGTTTAATTACTAGGACTGTTTAACATACCCGATTCATCAACAATTCTTGTGAATGTGGATTCGTCAAGAGACTTAGTAAAAATATCTGCTGTTTGGTCTTCCGTGGGTACTGAAAGTAACTCCACGATACCATTCATGACATGCTCTCTAATAAAATGATACCTGATGTCGATGTGCTTGGTTCTCATATGCTGCACAAGATTGTTGGAGATTGCTATGGCACTTGTATGATCACATAATATAGGAATATTATCCAGTACAAAGCCATAGTCTCTCAGCTGATTCCTAATCAACAAGATTTGAGCACAACAGCTTCCAGTAGCTATATATTCAGCTTCGGCTGTTGAGATAGAAACTGTTTGTTGTTTCTTACTGTACCAGGAAACCAATCTGTCACCTAGGAATTGACAACTCCCGGAGATGCTTTTTCTGTCTACAACACTTCCTGTATAATCTGAATCTGTATATCCAACAAGATTAAAACCAGATACTTTAGGGTACCAAATACCTAAGTTAGGTGTACCCTTAAGATATCTCAAGATTCGTTTAACAGCAATGAGATGCACATCTCTAGGATCCGCTTGGAACCTTGCACACAAGCATGTAGCATATGGTCTACTTGCAGTAAGGTAAAGTAATGAGCCTATCATACCTTTGTAGCTTGTGACATCTACCTTGGCAGAATTTTCACATGCTCCAAACCTGACAGCTGTAGATGATGGTGTCTTTGCTGAAGATGAGTCCTCCATTTGATATTTCTTGAGGAGCTCTCTGACATACTTGGATTGACAAATAAATAATCCATATGTCCTTTGACTTACTTGTAATCCAAGAAAGAACTTCAGTTCACCCATCATGCTTATCTCAAATTTATCCTGCATTAGCTTAGCAAATTTCTTGCACAAAAGATCATTAGTAGACCCGAATATTATATCGTCCACATAGACTTGGACTAATATTGTATCATTCTTATGTTTCTTTGAAAAGAGAGTTTTGTCTATGACACCTCTAACGAAACCATTTTCAAGTAAAAATTCAGAGAGAGTGTCATACCATTCTCTTGGTGCTTGCTTAAGACCATAGATAGCCTTGAAGAGAATGTAGACATAATCCAATAGATCTGGATCTTCAAAGCCAGGGGGCTGTTCTACATACACCTCTTCATCTAGCTTACCATTCAGAAAAGCACTCTTGACATCCATTTGATAAACTTTGAAGTTTGAGAATGCTGCGAATGCCAAGAATATTCTGATGGCCTCAAGTCTTGTCACTGGTGCATAGGTTTCATCATAATCAATTTCTTCAGCTTGATAATAACCTTTAGCAACCAGTATTGCCTTATTTTTCATCACTTTGCCATCTTCATCAAATTTGTTTCTGAATACCCATCTAGTGCCTACTACTGTTCTGTTTGTAGGCCTGGGTACCAGCTTCCATACTTCTTGTTGTTTGAATTGATTGAGTTCATCTTGCATCGCAATCACCCAATCAGGATCAGAAAGAGCTTCTTCAGTTTTCTTAGGTTCCATTTCAGATAGAAACCCAGAATAATTACATTGATTTTGGACAGCTCTTCTAGTTTTTACACCAACATCGGGATCACCAATGATTAGCTCAAAAGGATGAGCTCTATTCCAAACAATCTGTCTGGGAAGATTTAATCTTAATGATTCGCCTTGTTCTTCATTGTGATGTTGAGTATGACTAGTTGATCCCTCATTAACTCCCCCTGAGTTGTTGCCAAGTTGACTAGATGAATGTTCAGGAGTGTCAGTGGTATCTTCAATATTATCATTGTTTCCACCACTATTACCCTGATCATCCTCATCATTATCATTGTTGTCATTAGCATCAGCAAAAACATCAGGTGGATTGTCATCATCTGAATCTGGATCTGTCATATCCTCAAAAGATAGCTTTTCAGATGAATCTTCAGTTTGGATACTAGGAAGTTTAGTGTCATCAAATGTTACATTGACACTTTCAATCACAGTCTGTTGATCAATCACGTACACCCTCTAAGCTCTTCTTGTATAACCAATAAAAATTGCTTCATGTGCTTTGGTTTCAAAATTTCCACCTTGTTCATCTCCTTCTTTAAGCACAAAACATTTCGCCCCAAATACATGAAAGTATTTGAGTGTTGGTTTCTTTTCAGTAATAGCTTCATAAGGTGTCGTCATCAAGTCTTTGTTGATAAGAGTTCGATTCTGGGTATAGCAAGCAGTGTTGACAGCTTCAGCCCAAAAATACAATGGAAGCCTTGATTCACTTAACATAGTACGTGCAGCTTCAATCAAGGTTCTATTCTTTCTTTCCACTACCCCATTTTGTTGAGGAGTTCTTGGAGCTGAGTATCTGGTTATACCCTTCTCAGTGTAGAAATCATTCAGAACTGTATTCTTGAATTCAGTTCCATTATCTGACCTTATAGCTCTCACTGGATACTTAGAATCCAGCTCAATCAACTTGATGTGATCAATCACCAGTTGTGGAGTCTCATCTTTAGAATTCAGGAACAGGACCCATGTGTATTTTGAAAAATCATCAACAATCACAAGAGCATATCTTTTCTTTGATATTGACATCACATTAACTGGACCAAACAAATCCATGTGAAGTAGTTGTAAAGGTTCAGTTATTGAAGATATGTCAGTGCTCCTGTGAGTTGCCCTTTTTAACTTACCTTTTTGACATGCATCACATAGTCCTTCCTGTGTAAATTCCATAGAAGGTAAACCTCTCACCAACTCTCTCTTGACCAGAGAGTTCATCGCCTTGAAATTTAAGTGAGAAAGTTTCTTGTGCCATAGCCAACTTTCATTTGTGGATGCTTTAGAATAGAAGCAGTTGATTTCTTCAGTGCTTCCAGTGTTCATATTGGCTACGTACAAGTTTCCTTTTCTGACTCCTGTAAGAGATGGTTGTTCACTTCTTTTGTGAGAAATCAGACAGTTCTTCTTGTTAAAGTGGACTTCAAATCCCTTATCACAGAACTGACTGATACTGAGCAAATTATGCTCAAGTCCTTTTACAAAGGACACTTTCTCAATGATAACATTTCCAGCTTCAAGTCTGCCATATCCATCAGTTCTACCTTTGCTGTTATCTCCAAAGGTAACTACTGGTCCGGCTTTCTCCACCACATTTGTCAGTAGGGTTCTGTCTCCAGTCATATGCCTTGAACATCCACTGTCCAAGATCCTGGTTACTCGTTCAACCTGTTCAATACCCTGCAATGACAAACGGATTAAACCTTCTTTGGAACCCAAATTTGATTGGGTCCAGAGTATTTAAAGTATTGGCCTTTGTCAGGCAAAACAACATTTTTAACCTTGACACCAATTTTACCATTAGTCAATAAACATTTTACCCTATAAACAGATTTGACAATCTTTTGTTTCAGTTTAGGTATCCATGTTTGTTTAGTAACAATATCATTGACTGGACATTTGACTTTGTAAATAGCCTTCATAAAACTTTGTTTAGGCTTTGGTACAAATGTCTCTCTCCTAACATAAGGAGGACTAGCAATCTTTGATCTAACATTATTCCTGTTCATATGTTGTCGAGGAACAGTCTTATTATCACATGCATGATTACCATTAAAGTAAGCAGACATCACATTAAAAGCACAAGACATACAGTTGACAACACCACATGCTTTATGATTAGAATCAATGATAGGCATGGTACTCATGTTAGACATGTTATTGTTCTTCTTCAACTTGTTACCACCTAATCCAGTCTTAGAAGAACTAGTTGTTTCAACAACCTTGAATGGCACTTTAGGTACATCTTTCTTGGATGAAACATTTTCTGGATTAGTGTCCTCAACAGATTTAGCCTTAACAAAGACTGTGATATCTTTCTTGGATGAAACATTCTTTGGATTATCGTTCTTAACAGTTTTATCCTTAACACATTTATCCTTAACAAAGACTGTGCCATTTGCACTATCCTCATTTCTCATTTCTTCCTGAATAACCATAGAAAGAATATCTGGTGGTTCAGCATCAGATTTTTTAAATAGAGGTTATTTAACATTCTTGAGTACATGTGGTATTCCCCTTTCTTTAGCACTAACAGGGTTAGGGGAATTTATGCCCAATGATCCAACAGCTTCATTGTAGCCATACCCTATACCTGTTGTTCGTTCTACAACTTGATTGTTAAAAAACTCTTTGGAAACTTTAACAGAATTATAACAAGCCCTGACCTGTGTTTCAAGTTCAACAATCCTAGTTTCAAGTTCAGCAATCTTAGCAACTTGTTTTAACATGTATTGTGTTATATCCTTTTCTCTTTTGTTAAGTCGAGCTATTTCTTCTATCTGCTGATCTTGATTAACATGCACCTTTTTTAGTTCTAACACTTCATTTTCAAGATTAGAGGTTAACAGAACTTTTCTAGCAATTTCTTTTTGTGCATTACCAATGGAATTATATAGGCTACGAATCAACTTAGTGTCAGTAAGAGTTACCGGAGTACTATAAGGAGTTGATGTATCAGCATTTACCACCAGCACAAAATTTCCAACTTCTTCATCTTCACTGTCTGTGTCATCCCAGCTTTTGCCTTGTACCACATAGGCCGTGTCTGTGTTCTTCTTTCCAGATGCATACTCTCTCCTTGCATCTTGTTGAGGTTGATGACACTCAGTTGCAAAGTGGCCAAGTTCATTACATTTAAAACACCTAATCCTGCTTCTGTCTACCATTCCAGTTTGGTAGCCACCCCTTGTGCTACTTGAGGAAGAACCTCCTCGCTGGAATATATTGTAGTTAGATTTGAAGTTGAACTTGGGATTCCTCCTAAATCTGAAGTTACTGAATTGCCTCACCATCATAGCCATTGACTCATTTTCCAACTGATCCAGCTCTTCCAATGAGTAGAAATCTCCACCATCCTGACTGACAGGTGTATGACCAATCTCAACTTCAACCTGTTCCTTGTCAGCGCTGCAAGGTTGAACAACCTTAGCTTCCACATCCTTTGGAGTCTCAACCACTAGAGCTGTAGAAGAACTTGGAACCCTACCTTCACCATGAATTTCTTTCTGTTGAACTTGTTCCAACTCATAGGTTTTCAAAATGCCGAAGAGCCTTTCAAGAGTAATTTGATTCATGTCTCTGGCTTCTCGAATGGCAGTTATCCTATGTTCTAGGTGAGTAGGCATGGTCAGTAGAAACTTCATGTTAATCTCCTTTTGTGTATATTGCTTGCCATGGATTTGCAAGTTGTTGATTATTTTGTTATACCTTTCAAACACTTCCTGAATGCCTTCATTAGGGCCAGCTCTAAAGTGTTCATACTCAGAGATTAAAATTTAAAGTCTGTTTTCCCTGACTTCATCAGTTCCTTCATTAATAGTCTCAATAGTTTCCCACATGTGCTTTGCAGTTTTACAATTCATTACATGACTGTACATCACAGCATCTAGGGAATCTAATAGTATGAGTCTCAAATTCTTGTCTAGTGCTGCATTCTCTTTTTCATCAGGAGTATAAGACGCATGGTCTTTTTCATGGGTTCTAGCAGGTGTTGTAACAACTCCATCAGTAACAACTTGTTGTTCAAAGACCATAGGAATTTTAGGTCCATTTTTCAGAACATCCAAATATTTAGAATTTGTAACATCAAGAAACAGCTCCATTTTATTTTTCCACATATCATAATTATCTTTATTAAAGATAGGAATCTTAACAAGGACTTTTGAAGACATGATGAATTTTTAAGTGAGTTAAAAATTCGAAAAGGATTTTTGACTGAATAAAAATAGGATCTTGATTTGTGTATCCATCAATAGGCTCTGATACCAATTGTTAGGTCCAATATGTTTGTAGAAGGGGGGGTTGAATACTAACAGTACTGTTTAATCGAAATTTGTTCGGATAAATTTAATTTATATTTTGACAAATTTGAGCGGAATTAAATGAAACAAAATTCAAGTTGAATATAAAATTATATTAACTTGAGGGGTTTGTTACAAATACAGTACATAAATTATATCTAGTTAATAAAAACAAATTAGAAAATTCGACATGAATTTTTCTAGATTTGTTAATAAAAATCGAGATATAGATTAGGAGTAAAAACTCGCTAATATTACAAGAGTATCAAGTAAACAAGTTCTATCGGATCAGATATTAAAAATAAGATGAACTTGATTTTCTACAAATTTATTTCTCTTGCTGTGTTGTTCTTCAATGAGAGAGAATGGCTTTTTGTTTATTGAAGATGATATGTTCTGAGTGTTATTTTGTTCTGGCCGCTTGTCTTGAATTAATATACTCTTCTGCATCTTTTCTTTTTCATTTGTACTGCCAAGACAATCGGCAAGACAATCTGCTCTTCCAAGAAAATCAGTTTTGTACTGCCAAGACAATCGGCAAGACAATCTGCTCTTCCAAGACAATCAGTTTTGTACTGCCAAGACAATCGGCAAGACAATCAAGGCTAACCAAGACAATCGTCAAGACAATCAAAATTGTCTTTAATTAATAAGGTACTCGGCTGAATGATTGAATTTAACAATGCTAAAACATGCTGTCAAGACAAAGCCCAGTCGCAGGAAGTGGGTGTACATCACACGCGCGGCTGTTGTTGTTGTTTTTCAGGCGCGTGAGGTTCACGCGGGCCTTAGGCGCGTTGCTTAGTTCCAAGATAACAGGTGAGTTTCCTTTTGCATTTTCCCTGCATGCTTTAACTTTTGCACATGCATGTTCACTTTTCTTTTGTTTCATTTTGTCGACAACAAATGTCCACACCTGTTACTTCTATTTTTTTTTTCTTTTGCCTTTTCTGATTTTCGATTGATTGTATTTAATTTAATTAACTAGATTAATCAATTAATCATTTAAACGAATAATGATTAATTAATTAATAAACTAATTAATTAAATCTAATAGATTAATATATTAATTCAAAATTAATTAACATGATAATTAATTTAATAAATAAATTAATTCGGAATGAATTTAATTTATTAAATTAAATCAATTACATATTTATATTAATTAAAAGAGAATTAATATAAATCTTTTGACATCTCAAATCTTTTTCTTGAACCACTGAAAGTAATAAAGAATTACCACCGAATTTTTGTTGACGCTCGATGCACGGTCTGGTTCATGAGCGACTAACTCCAACGGCTTTTCTTTATTTTTGACTTTATGATTTGGTTCCTTTTCTTTTCTTAACATACCAGTCTTGATAGCTCGAACCACTGAAGTTAATGATGAACAACCACTGTTTAATGTTGAAACTCGATGTACTGTCTGGTTCATGAGTGACTAACCGCAATGACTGTTCTTCATATATTGACTTTAAAATCTGGTTCCTTTTTCTTTTCTCCTCTCTCTATTAATTCTTCTGTACTGTCTCTGTCACTGTCGAAATCTCTGTCACTTTAAATGAATCCACTTCTTTAACGAATACTTCACTGAGGCTTGATCAGATGTCTGAACTTCTTTCAATGTAGTAATTCTTCAAGTCTGTAGATTGACCTTGATCTTTTTCTTCTGACAGATAATACTATCTGAGATTCCTTGTGACAGTCTATATACTATTTACTATTACAATCTTGTTTAAGTTGAGTTGTATCCTCGAAATACAAATAGGCTACATCATATGCCTTTCAATCTCCCCCTATTTGTTTGTTAGACAATAACAAGAAAATACCTAGAGGATAACTTAACTACCTCACTTAAACAAGAAAAAGATAAAACTTTTAGGAATTAAGTAAATAATAAAAAAAAAATTCTCTGGTTTAAATTTAACAATTCCAGAATCTTCAGTTGATGAAATGATAGATGATTGTTCCTCTAGCACTGAACTGATCTTCAATAGATAACTCATCTTCATTTCTGATTCTTCATATCTCTGCCTGATAATCCTTCACATCTTACATTGGTGATTATCAGCAGTTCTTAATTTACAATCACTTCCCATTTCTGACACAGCTTTTCTCACTAAAGAAAAACAGCTGTTCCTACTATATAGACAATGGTGAATCAATACCATTTCTATAACTACTGGTGAATTTACTACTCTTCCACTTAGCATTTATACATAGTACATTGAAAGACTAATAGAATAGTATTGTGATGTAATTCTCCTTATATCTCCACTTTCATAACAAATGAAAGTTCTTTTGCTTCTTCATCTAAGGCTCCTCCTTAGAAAATAGACTTGCATCCTAAGCACAAATAGACTTGCATCCTAAGCATTGCATCCTAAGCACAAATAGACTTGCATCCTAAGCACAGTCCCTCCCCCTTAGTAACTAGACTTGCTTCTCATTCTAATCACAGTCTTTACTGCTCCCCCTTTCTAACTCACTCTTCTTTTACTTGTTCCCCAACACTTCTCCCCCTTAGTTGAGTATATCCTACTAAGGTAAGCTTTAAGCTTGCTTGAATATATCTTTTTCAATATATCTCTCCCCCTTAGTTGAGGAATCCTCCAATCAACTAATTGACAAAGTAGTTGATACCAAATTGTTACCAATTTATACCAATCGTTAGAGTACATTGAAATCAATTGATAAAGCTTTGTTAGAAAGGAAGTTTCATTTTCTTCCTCACTGTGAGTGTGTGATAGTGTTTAGTGTACCTCACAAGTGTTTCACTCTTCTCTCCACTCATTTGTGTTGAGTGTCTCACTTCTCTCTGTGTTTACACTCTTGCTCACTAGTGTTTCACTCATTGCTCCAACATCCTTTAGTGTACCTGCAAGGAAAAATTACCATAGCCCCTTCTAGAGAGGTCACTGGTGGTGCAGTGGGAGTTCGCAAATCCCAAATCCTCGTTGGACTCGTCAGACGAATCTCAGTCATAATCTACAAGTTGCTAATTTCCCTTTTTAGGGTTTTCAGATTTGAATTCTGAGAAGGTAAACAGTGATCTATAAAATTTGGCATTGAGATCAAAGTTCCCTTCTAATGTATGTGAAGACATCACCTTGTTAAACTCATCAGGTAAAATCTGAATTCCATGTAGATGAACCTGCATCACAGAATATGAGCAACATAGAGATAGAATGCATTTTTAACATTTGAAAATTTTTCTAGGAAAATATTGCATTTATCTTAAGAGAAATGATGTACAGTTGTGATTTCAAAAGATTTACAATGTAAGCAATCACAGCTGTAGAAAGATATTTTGAGTTAGGAAGATAAAGATCCTGAGCCGGTTTTACTAAACAAGAACATAGGCAAAAATCCAATTAATAAATATTAATCGAATCAATGTGTGTTAATGTTTAAACCAATACAAACAAAACTATTTTATCATGCTTTAGGTCCTGTAAGATAGATACCAACTATTAGAAATTGTTAGCACTTGATAGGTCTTGTCTTCCAATTGTTAGATCCTGAAAATCAAACATTAGTTCCTAACCAATTGTATAGACACATACCAATTTGATACCAACATTGGTCAATTGCTAAGTCCTTAACACGAAGATCTGTTAACAGCAATCACAAAACAAAGATTTATACTTAAACTGCAGGTTTTGTGTGTGTTAAGAAGAAGAACAACAAAAGAACCAAATACAGTGACCTACTTGTAAGTTTTGAAAGTATAGTGACTAAACTGTAAAAACATATACACATGAAAAAGAATATACAAAAATAAGAAATAATATACATAAGTAATAATTTACATACAAATTTTTATTTTTATTAATTTTTATTTTTATATTTTTTTTAAATTAAAAAATAACTGTATTAATAATATTTACAGAATATTAAAGATAAAAGATAATAATTTAGAAAAATATCTACAACAATATAACTACTTAAAATAACTAAATAGAAAATATAAAATACTAAAAATACCATAGGTTGTCCTTTTGACGGAATTAACACATTAATAACAGAAGAACAAACACTACAAAATATTGAATGAAATATTAACTATTTACTTAAACATTTGTAGCAAATTAATAAATCTATATATATTTTCGAATAAAATAACTTTCTTATCAGAAAACTATTTTGAAAGAAAATATGATTTATTAAAAGATCACAAATATTCATAAGGAATTTTCAACAAAAATAGATTTCTCACTAATTTCCACTTGTAAAATTTGAGAAAAATATTTTTAGAGAAAATAAAATTATTCTAAAATTAAAAGAAGTAAGTAGGAAAATATTAAGAAGATAATGACAATGATTTAAGAATTAACAAGCAAGATTATAAGTTGATAAAATAATTATACAAGTGATTTAAATCAGAAAATATTCACAAAATAATCAATTGTAAATTATTAAAGATCAAACCTCAGATATTAACTAGTTTAATTACTAGGACTGTTTAACATACCCGATTCATCAACAATTCTTGTGAATGTGGATTCGTCAAGAGACTTAGTAAAAATATCTGCTGTTTGGTCTTCCGTGGGTACTGAAAGTAACTCCACGATACCATTCATGACATGCTCTCTAATAAAATGATACCTGATGTCGATGTGCTTGGTTCTCATATGCTGCACAAGATTGTTGGAGATTGCTATGGCACTTGTATGATCACATAATATAGGAATATTATCCAGTACAAAGCCATAGTCTCTCAGCTGATTCCTAATCCACAAGATTTGAGCACAATAACTTCCAGTAGCTATATATTCAGCTTCGGCTGTTGAGATAGAAACTGTTTGTTGTTTTTTACTGTACCAGGAAACCAATCTGTCACCTAGGAATTGACAACTCCCGGAGATGCTTTTTCTGTCTACAACACTTCTTGTATAATCTGAATCTGTATATCCAACAAGATTAAAACTAGATACTTTAGGGTACCAAATACCTAAGTTAGGTGTACCCTTAAGATATCTCAAGATTCGTTTAACAGCAATGAGATGCACATCTCTAGGATCCGCTTGGAACCTTGCACACAAGCATGTAGCATACATAATATCTGGTCTACTTGCAGTAAGGTAAAGTAATGAGCCTATCATACCTTTGTAGCTTGTGACATCTACCTTGGCAGAATTTTCACATGCTCCAAACTTGACAGCTGTAGATGATGGTGTCTTTGCTGAAGATGAGTCCTCCATTTGATATTTCTTGAGGAGCTCTCTGACATACTTGGATTGACAAATAAATAATCCATATGTCCTTTGACTTACTTGTAATCCAAGAAAGAACTTCAGTTCACCCATCATGCTTATCTCAAATTTATCCTGCATTAGCTTAGCAAATTTCTTGCACAAAAGATCATTAGTAGACCCGAATATTATATCGTCCACATAGACTTGGACTAATATTGTATCATTCTTATGTTTCTTTGAAAAGAGAGTTTTGTCTATGACACCTCTAACGAAACCATTTTCAAGTAAAAATTCAGAGAGAGTGTCATACCATTTTCGTGGCGCTTGCTTAATACCATAGATAGCCTTGAAGAGAACGTAGACATAATCCAATAGATCTGGATCTTCAAAGCCAGGGGCTGTTCTACATACACCTCTTCATCTAGCTTACCATTCAGAAAAGCACTCTTGACATCCATTTGATAAACTTTGAAGTTTGAGAATGCTGCGAATGCCAAGAATATTCTGATGGCCTCAAGTCTTGTCACTGGTGCATAGGTTTCATCATAATCAATTTCTTCAGCTTGATAATAACCTTTAGCAACCAGTATTGCCTTATTTTTCATCACTTTGCCATCTTCATCAAATTTGTTTCTGAATACCCATCTAGTGCCTACTACTGTTCTGTTTGTAGGCCTGGGTACCAGCTTCCATACTTCTTGTTGTTTGAATTGATTGAGTTCATCTTGCATCGCAATCACCCAATCAGGATCAGAAAGAGCTTCTTCAGTTTTCTTAGGTTCCATTTCAGATAGAAACCCAGAATAATTACATTGATTTTGGACAGCTCTTCTAGTTTTTACACCAACATCGGGATCACCAATGATTAGCTCAAAAGGATGAGCTCTATTCCAAACAATCTGTCTGGGAAGATTTAATCTTGATGATTCGCCTTGTTCTTCATTGTGATGTTGAGTATGACTAGTTGATCCCTCATTAACTCCCCCTGAGTTGTTGCCAGGTTGATTAGATGAATGTTCAGGAGTGTCAGTGGTATCTTCAATATTATCATTGTTTCCACCACTATTACCCTGATCATCCTCATCATTATCATTGTTGTCATTAGCATCAGCAAAAACATCAGGTGGATTGTCATCATCTGAATCTGGATCTGTCATATCCTCAAAAGATAGCTTTTCAGATGAATCTTCAGTTTGGATACTAGGAAGTTTAGTGTCATCAAATGTTACATTGACACTTTCAATCACAGTCTGTTGATCAATCACGTACACCTTGTAAGCTCTTCTTGTATAACCAATAAAAATTGCTTCATGTGCTTTGGTCTCAAATTTTCCACCTTGTTCATCTCCTTCTTTAAGCACAAAACATTTCGCCCCAAATACATGAAAGTATTTGAGTGTTGGTTTCTTTTCAGTAATAGCTTCATAAGGTGTCGTCATCAAGTCTTTGTTGATAAGAGTTCGATTCTGGGTATAGCAAGCAGGGTTGACAGCTTCAGCCCAAAAATACAATGGAAGCCTTGATTCAGTTAACATAGTACGTGCAGCTTCAATTAAGGTTCTATTCTTTCTTTCCACTACCCCATTTTGTTAAGGAGTTCTTGGAGCTGAGTACTGTCTGGTTATACCCTTCTCAGTATAGAAATCATTCAGAACTGCATTCTTGAATTCAGTTCCATTATCTGCCCTTATAGCTCTCACTGGATACTTAGAATCCAGTTCAATCAACTTGATGTGATCAATCACTAGTTGTGGAGTCTCATCTTTAGAATTCAGGAACAGGACCCATGTGTATTTTGAAAAATCATAAACAATCACAAGAGCATATCTTTTCTTTGATATTGACATCACATTAACTGGACCAAACAAATCCATGTGAAGTAGTTGTAAAGGTTCAGTTATTGAAGATATGTCAGTGCTCCTGTGATTTGCCCTTTTTAACTTGCCTTTTTGGCATGCATCACATAGTCCTTCCTATGTAAATTCCATAGAAGGTAAACCTCTCACCAACTCTCACTTGACCAGAGAGTTCATCGTCTTGAAATTTAAGTGAGAAAGTTTCTTGTGCCATAGCCAACTTTCATTTGTGGATGCTTTAGAATAGAAGCAGTTGATTTCTTCAGTGCTTCCAGTGTTCATATTGGCTACGTACAAGTTTCCTTTTCTGACTCCTGTAAGAGATGGTTGTTCACTTCTTTTGTGTGAAATCAGACAGTTCTTCTTGTTAAAGTGGACTTCAAATCCCTTATCACAGAACTGACTGATACTGAGCAAATTATGCTCAAGTCCTTTTACAAAGGACACTTTCTCAATGATAACATTTCCAGCTTCAAGTCTGCCATATCCATCACTTCTACCTTTGCTGTTATCTCCAAAGGTAACTACTGGGCCGGCCTTCTCCACCACATTTGTCAGTAGGGTTCTGTCTCCAGTCATATGCCTTGAACATCCACTGTCCAAGATCCAGGTTACTCGTTCAACCTGTTCAATACCCTGCAATGACAAATGGATTAAACCTTCTTTGGAACCCAAATTTGATTGGGTCCAGAGTATTTAAAGTATTGGCCTTTGTCAGGCAAAACAACATTTTTAACCTTGACACCAATTTTACCATTAGTCTATAAACATTTTACCCTATAAACAGATTTGACAATCTTTTGTTTCAGTTTAGGTATCCATGTTTGTTTAGTAACAATATCATTGACTGGACATTTGACTTTGTAAATAGCCTTCATAAAACTTTGTTTAGGCTTTGGTACAAATGTCTCTCTCCTAACATAAGGAGGACTAGCAGTCTTTGATCTAACATTATTCCTGTTCATATGTTGTCGAGGAGCAGTCTTATTATCACATGCATTATTACCATTAAAGTAAGCAGACATCACATTAAAAGCACAAGACATACAGTTGACAACACCACATGCTTTATGATTAGAATCAATGATAGGCATGGTACTCATGTTAGACATGTTATTGTTTTGCTTCAACTTGTTACCACCTAATCCAGTCTTAGAAAAACTAGTTGTTTCAACAACCTTGACTGGCACTTTAGGTACATCTTTCTTGGATGAAACATTTTCTGGATTAGTGTCCTCAACTGATTTAGCCTTAACAAAGACTGTGACATCTTTCTTGGATGAAACATTCTTTGGATTAGCGTTCTTAACAGTTTTATCCTTAACACATTTATCCTTAACAAAGACTGTGCCATTTGCACTATCCTCATTTCTCATTTCTTCCTCAATAACCATAGAAAGAATATCTAGTGGTCCAGCATCAGATTTTTTAAATAGAGGTTCTTAAACATTCTTGAGTACATGTGGTATTCCCTTTTCTTTAGCACTAACAGGGTTAGGGGAATTTATGCCCAATGATCCAACAGCTTCATTGTAGCCATACCCTATACCTGTTGTTCGTTCTACAACTTGATTGTTAAAAAACTCTTTGGAAACTTTAACAGAATTATAACAAGCCCTGACCTGTGTTTCAAGTTCAACAATCCTAGTTTCAAGTTCAGCAATCCTAGCAACTTGTTTTAACATGTATTGTGTTATATCCTTTTCTCTTTTGTTAAGTCGAGCTATTTCTTCTATTTGCTGATCTTGATTAACATGCACCTTTTTTAGTTCTAACACTTCATTTTCAAGATTAGTGGTTAACAGAACTTTTCTAGCAATTTCTTTTTGTGCATTACCAATGGAATTATATAGGCTACGAATCAACTTAGTGTCAGTAAGAGTTACCGGAGTACTATAAGGAGTTGATGTATCAACATTTACCACCAGCGCAAAATTTCCAACTTCTTCATCTTCACTGTCTGAGTCATCCCAGCTTTTGCCTTGTACCACATAGGCCGTGTCTGTGTTCTTCTTACCAGATGCATACTCTTTCCTTGCATCTTGTTGAGGTTGATGACACTCAGTTGCAAAGTGTCCAAGTTCATTACATTTAAAACACCTAATCCTGCTTCTGTCTACCATTCCAGTTTGGTAGCCACCCCTTGTGCTACTTGAGGAAGAACCTCCTCGCTGGAATCTATTGTAGTTAGATTTGAACTTGAACTTGGGATTCCTCCTAAATCTGAATTTACTGAATTGTCTCACCATCATAGCCATTGACTCATTTTCCAACTGATCCAGCTCTTCCAATGAGTAGAAATCTCCACCATCCTGACTGACAGGTGTATGACCAATCTCAACTTCAACCTGTTCCTTGTCAGCGCTGCAAGGTTGAACAACCTTAGCTTCCACATCCTTTGGAGTCTCAACCACTAGAACTGTAGAAGAACTTGGAACCCTACCTTCACCATGAATTTCTTTCTGTTGAACTTGTTCCAACTCATAGGTTTTCAAAATGCCGAAGAGCCTTTCAAGAGTAATTTGATTCATGTCTCTGGCTTCTCTAATGGCAGTTATCCTATGTTCTAGGTGAGTAGGCATGGTCAGTAGAAACTTCATGTTAATCTCCTTTTGTGTATATTGCTTGCCATGGATTTGCAAGTTGTTGATTATTTTGTTATACCTTTCAAACACTTCCTGAATGCCTTCATTAGGGCCAGCTCTAAAGTGTTCATACTCAGAGATTAAAATTTGAAGTCTGTTTTCCCTGACTTCATCAGTTCCTTCATTAATAGTCTCAATAGTTTCCCACATGTGCTTTGCAGTTTTACAATTCATTACATGACTGTACATCACAGCATCTAGGGAATCTAATAGTATGAGTCTCAAATTCTTGTCTAGTGCTGCATCCTCTTTTTCATCAGGAGTATAAGACGCATGGTCTTTTTCATGGGTTCTAGCAGGTGTTGTAACAACTCCATCAGTAACAACTTGTTGTTCAAAGACCATAGGAATTTTAGGTCCATTTTTCAGAACATCCAAATATTTAGAATTTGTAACATCAAGAAACAGCTCCATTTTATTTTTCCACATATCATAATTATCTTTATTAAAGATAGGAATCTTAACAAGGACTTTTGAAGACATGATGAATTTTTAAGTGAGTTAAAAATTCGAAAAGGATTTTTGACTGAATAAAAATAGGATCTTGATTTGTGTATCCATCAATAGGCTCTGATACCAATTGTTAGGTCCAATATGTTTGTAGAAGGGGGGGGTTGAATACTAACAGTACTGTTTAATCGAAATTTGTCCGGATAAATTTAATTTATATTTTGACAAATTTGAGCGGAATTAAATGAAACAAAATTCAAGTTGAATATAAAATTATATTAACTTGAGGGGTTTGTTACAAATACAGTACATAAATTATATCTAGTTAATAAAAACAAATTAGAAAATTCGACATGAATTTTTCTAGATTTGTTAATAAAAATCGAGATATAGATTAGGAGTAAAAACTCGCTAATATTACAAGAGTATCAAGTAAACAAGTTCTATCGGATCAGATATTAAAAATAAGATGAACTTGATTTTCTACAAATTTATTTCTCTTGCTGTGTTGTTCTTCAATGAGAGAGAATGGCTTTTTGTTTATTGAAGATGATATGTTCTGAGTGTTGTTTTGTTCTGGCCGCTTGTCTTGAATTAATATACTCTTCTGCATCTTTTCTTTTTCATTTGTACTGCCAAGACAATCGGCAAGACAATCTGCTCTTTCAAGACAATCAGTTTTGTACTGCCAAGACAATCGGCAAGACAATCTGCTCTTCCAAGACAATCAGTTTTGTACTGCCAAGACAATCGGCAAGACAATCAAGGCTAACCAAGACAATCGTCAAGACAATCAAAATTGTCTTTAATTAATAAGGTACTCGGCTGAATGATTGAATTTAACAATGCTAAAACATGCTGTCAAGACAAAGCCCAGTCGCAGGAAGTGGGTGTACATCACACGCGCGGCTGTTGTTGTTGTTTTTTAGGCACGTGAGGTTCACGCGCGCCTTAGGCGCGTTGCTTAGTTCCAAGATAACAGGTGAGTTTCCTTTTCCATTTTCCCTGCATGCTTTAACTTTTGCACATGCATGTTCACTTTTCTTTTGTTTCATTTTGTCGACAACAAATGTCCACACCTGTTACTTCTATTTTTTTTATTTTTCTTTTGCCTTTTCTGATTTTCGATTGATTGTATTTAATTTAATTAACTAGATTAATCAATTAATCATTTAAACGAATAATGATTAATTAATTAATAAACTAATTAATTAAATCTAATAGATTAATATATTAATTCAAAATTAATTAACATGATAATTAATTTAATAAATAAATTAATTCGGAATGAATTTAATTTATTAAATTAAATCAATTACATATTTATATTAATTAAAAGAGAATTAATATAAATCTTTTGACATCTCAAATCTTTTTCTTGAACCACTGAAAGTAATAAAGAATTACCATCGAATTTTTGTTGACGCTCGATGCACGGTCTGGTTCATGAGCGACTAACTCCAACGGCTTTTCTTTATTTTTGACTTTATGATTTGGCTCCTTTTCTTTTCTTAACATACCAGTCTTGATAGCTCGAACCACTGAAGTTAATGATGAACAACCACTGTTTAATGTTGACAATCGATGTACTGTCTGGTTCATGAGTGACTAACCGCAATGACTGTTCTTCATATATTGACTTTAAAATCTGGTTCCTTTTTCTTTTCTCCTCTCTCTATTAATTCTTCTGTACTGTCTCTGTCACTGTCGAAATCTCTGTCACTTTAAATGAATCCACTTCTTTAACGAATACTTCACTGAGGCTTGATCAGATGTCTGAACTTCTTTCAAAGTAGTAATTCTTCAAGTCTGTAGATTGACCTTGATCTTTTTCTTCTGACAGATAATACTATCTGAGATTCCTTGTGACAGTCTATATACTATTTACTATTACAATCTTGTTTAAGTTGAGTTGTATCCTCGAAATACAAATAGGCTACATCATATGCCTTTCAGAAATGACTTCGAAAAGACCCTTCTGGAGCTGAAGAAATCAAGTGAGGAAGCTGCCAAGAAGAAGGATGAGGAGATCGCGAAGCTGACCCGCGACCTGGACGCTGCGAAGGCTGAGTTGGCAAATGCTGAGGAGACATTCGTGGCCCAGGGTCAGGTCTCTTTCATGAAGGGGTTCATTCGAACGATCCCTGACTTTGACTGGGACCAACTTGGGCCAGGAAATGCCGACTTCACAAAAAGTCTGAAAAAACAGATCGCTGACGAGGATGCCGAAGAAGCCAGGTTGGAGGAGGAAGCAAGGCTGGTAGAAGAGGCAAGAGTGGCCAAGGAGACCGCCAATGTCCATCAGGATCCACCTGCTTCTTAAATTTACTCTACAATTTGCTGAAGCTTTGAACTGGGGATGCGGGCACCCTTTGAATGCCTCGCAAGTGTAATATTAACTATATTTGTTTCTCTTAACTTTATTTATTTCAAGAATTTTGGGATCGCAATGTGATCCATTCATTTTCCCTTGTTAATGTCAAGAATCCCCTTTTTGCTCATCATTTTCTTCAAGTAATTTGGCTTCGCAGTCGCTAGGCCTGACTTTAATGTTGCTTTAACTTTAGCTTTTTTCCTTGTTTTTTGCGATGTTGAGATATAACTTGTGTTTGCAGATGCGGAATGTCCTGTTTGCTTTTTTTAATTTGCGTTCCTTTGATTGTTGTAGATAGTTTAAAATGTGATCAGCTACTTTGAGATGTTTTCAAGTGCGATTCCAGTATCGTTGAGATGGCTTGGTCCTTAAAATGTAAATGCTAATAGACAAGCAAGCAAATTCTGAATGCACAATAAAAAATCAATTCATAAAGCAAATGAACTCATGTATTGATAAATGGGGGCGAGGCCCAATATTTGATAGATAGGGACGAGGCCCAAAAAATTGAAAAGTGGGACGAGGCCCAGCAATTGACAAGTAGGGATGAGGCCCAGCAGTCATTACATCAAAAAGGGAAGGTGTCTATATGATCACTACCCCCCAGTATTTTGTATGAATTTATTTATGCTAAATAGTTGTAGATAGAGACTACCAGGGGCGAGGCCTTTACTGATAGTATTTTCTCAAACGCTCCGCATTCCAAGCTCGCGGAATAACTTTGTCCTTCATATCAGTGAGATAGTAGGTCCCTTCTGAAAGCGTAGCATAGATCTTGTAAGGTCCTTCCCAATTAGCACCAAAAACTCCATGGCCTGGGACCTTAGTGTTAGGCATGACTCTTCTGAGTACTAGGTCACCTGTACGTAGAGATCGCGCTTTGACCTTTCCATTATAGTACCTCGCTGTCCGTTGTTGATAGGCTGCAAGGCGTAGCTGGGCCTCGCTTCTAGTTTCTTCTATCATATCCAAATAAAGCCTATGATTGACCTCGTTTTCCTCGGGATCGTAATGTTCTCTTCTAAACGACCCTGAGCCCACTTCGACTGGCACCGTGGCCTCGCATCCATAAGTAAGTGAAAATGGGGTTTCCCCTGTGGTCGACCTTGGGGTCATGTTGTATGACCACAAAACCCTTGGTAACTCTTCAGGCCAATTACCCATGCTTTCTTCCAGTTTGGCTTTCAAAGTGTGTTTTACGATTTTATTTATGGCCTCGGTTTGGCCATTCGTTTGAGGATGACTCACAGCTGAGAAACTCTTTTTTATCCCCAGATTTCCACAGAATTCTTTCATCTCCTTGCTATCGAATTGCTTCCCATTATCTGAAATGAGCTGATATGGAATCCCATAGCGACACACAACTGCTCTGTACACAAATTCCTTCAGCTTTTTGGCAGTTATTGTGGCGAGTGGCTCGGCCTCGACCCACTTTGTGAAATAGTCCACGGCCACTACTGCATATTTTAGTCCTCCTTTAGCTTTTGGGAGTTCCCCAATTAGATCAATACCCCACATAACAAAGGGCCATGGGCTCGTTAGCGAGGTGAGCTGAGAGACTGGGGCGTTACTGAAGTTAGCAATCCTTTGGCAGGTGTAACACCCCCAGCTCCGGGGTCAGGGATCTGGTCGTTACGGTTTCAATTTCCATCCACAAAATCAACATAAATATTAAATTACAACCTTGTGACCCAAAACAACAACATAAAACACACCCGTTATAGTCCCAGAGATGAAATCAGAGTAACTACCAAATTTTATTAAGCACATTATGAGTTCTTACGATCCAAAAGAATTTCAATATGAATACATACTCTTTGCCATCCATTATCATAAGTCATACCAGCCCATATATTTGGTACTGAAAGAATGAATATATCCTACCAATAGCCTTCTCTTCGGCTCTGGTAGTCTCATCGTCCTCGCCAGCGTCGAGTGCGCCTTGTGCGAGTCATCTGGTCTAGCTGTTGTTGTGATATAATAATAAAGCAAGGGTGAGCAATAGCCCACCAACAATAATATATAACTGAACGATAATATATAACAGTTCAAAAGTATCTTTCAAACCATATGCCATGCATTTACGGAAATGATGCCAGTATAATATGAACGATGAAGTTACAAGGTAACTCAAAATGCAACTATAGGTGGGAATATCTGCTATGTCGAAGATAAGCAAGATATTATCATTTATCATAAAAGAGGAACTTGCAGGAAAATATTGCAATTCCAATTATGAATACTTTCCAATACTGCCAACAATGATAATGTTGCAGAAAATAAATGAATTTAAATGATGAACTTTTGCTGGAGTATTCACCGCGCCCGCTATTCCAATCCTTATGATGATAAGTCGCAGATTGTACAGCTCAATTTAGATTTACTACCGGTAGAAGGAAAAACTGACGGATTTACTTGTATACCGCCCTGTTAGATCTCCCCGGCCAACGGTTGGGCCAATGGGATGGACCGGCGCTACTCGGCCTCTTACACGACTCCAAGTTCGAAAAGAAGTTCACGACTCTGAACGTAAAGTTCGTCCCCCTTTCCTCAAGTATGATACTTGTTGATAAAACTCCACAAAGTAGTCGTATCTAGTTGGAATGGAAAATTCAACATCATATCTCCCAAGCTGCTGCTTGTTAGAGGATACCATCTTGTTCTAATAATCTCACCCCTCGAATGATGAGAAGGTTACTCAAAGATTCAATTGATAAACAGCAACCAAGTTGCGAGTGAAAAGAATAGTTTTACAAGATTTATGACCGGGAAGTCAACAAGATAAATAACATTGCTCAAGTAGGTTCCCCTATAACATGGAAGTTTGAGCGAGCATTTAAATCTTTTCAAGATAGATTTAAATGAAGAATAAAGAGTTGGGAACCTTTCCTTGATAAAATAGTCGTAAAAAGACTCTGAAATATTTTACATAATATTTGGAGGTGAAAGATAATCTCCAAATAATATAAATCATTTTAAAAAGAATTTAAAAGAATTAAATAAATATTCCAAAAATATTTATTAACTCAATAATAATTACGGAATATTATTAAATCATAATATTGCTCGTAAGTAATCCTCGAATGAATATATAGAATTATTTACTAAATAAATCCCTCCTTAAATGAATATTCAAAAAATATTCATTAAATAATTAAACTCCAATAATTATTTAAAATAATATTCAATAAATAAGTCAAACCTTAAATGAATATTTGAAAATAATATTCATTTAATAAATAATCTTCTAAATGAATATCCAAATAATATTCATTTAGTAATCAAAACTTTAAAGGAATATTCGAAATAATATTCCTTAAGTAAATAGAACTTCCAATGAATATTTAAAATAATATTCCTCAAGTACATAAAACCTTAAATGAATATTCGAAAGAAATATTCATTTAATAAATAAAATTCTAATAAATATCAAAATAATATTCATTAAATAATCAACTCTAATGAATATTCGAAACTAACATTCATTTAATATCTCTCGACTGAGATAATACTCGAATAACATTCCTCAAAAAAAATAATAATCTGCCGTTGGAATCCCTCCGGGTTTCCACGACTCTTTATATATCTCAAAATACCGACTCCCGGAATATATTTAAGAATGAATATCATATGCCCTTCGCTAAGGGTCTTACCAAAACATTCCGGCTTATAACTGATAATTCGTATCTAGTATATAAGCCAATAGCAATTCAGGGAACAGGTGTCATAATATAATTTGACAATAGGCATGCATGCTATGGCATATGTAAAATGGCAATCACACACACACACACACACAGATATATATATATATATATATATATATATATATATATATATATATATATATATATATATATATATATATATATATATATATATATATATATATATATTATCACAACAACAGGTTCAAAGTTTTGAACACTTGCCTGGTAATCGGGTGTGGGTAGAGATAGCGTGTCCCGGGTCTTCTCGATGATCTATAAACAATCAGAACATTCGAGATTAACCACTTAACACCTTTTAAAAGTCTAAGTATAAACTTCACTTAAGTCGAAACATGTTTTTGAATTATCTCGTTATACACCTTTTAGTGTAACTCTTTTTATCACCGATACGATCCGACATTCGTTCATTATTAAGACATATCATCATACCCACACTTGGTATATACTTAAGTCATATAAGTTCTAAAGTCGATCGATTACGAACCGAGACTATACCTCGAGTTTTATCGTTCGTTTTCTAAGTTATAACCAAAGTTATACTTTTAAGGGGGTTCGTTCGCGTTTAACCTTGATTCAAACATTTTTATAAAATTGGAAAACGATCCGTTTCACATGTGGTTGTCTCTCATACCTTCCTTATGACCTCTAGTATTTATTTACCAAGATTCGCCATTGAGTAACATGCTTTACGAGGGTTCAATTGAAGTTACGAACTTTTACTTACGGTTTCGAACAAATTTTAGTAATTTGACCATAACTCCTAAACCGTAAGTCGGAATGTTTCGATTCTCTCGCCAAAACGATCTATGACTTGAGATATACGAGGACATGTCATGTTCATAACCAGTTAAGACAATTAAACCTACTGTGATGCACGAATTCTTTAAGGTTATCAAAAATCGGGCATTACGACTGCTATAACTCGGACATTCCAAAAATTACAACAATCCAACCAAGCCACACCGGGCATCTATACAACTCATACACAAATTTCTCATCCCAAATCTGTCCAAGAACATTTACTTTACCATCATAATCATCATGTTACCAAAATCGCTAAATCACTTAACTAATCATGCTTATAACATTACATAATCATAACTAAGCTAGATCCATCAAAAACATGCTTAAAACTCAAAGTTTAACCAAGGGTTTTGATGAGATATACCTTCCATGGAGTGGTTAAAGACCTTGCTAAGCCTTGTATAGTCCTTGTATATCCTTAACCAAGCTTAGATCATCCAAGAAATCAAGAAAACCAAGATTTGTTCTTGAAAGTTACTATTCACCCTAGACTTTGATGAATTTATTGAAAATGGTAAAAGTGGTATTTGAGGCTAAAATTTCTAGGGTATCACTTTTACGAATTATAGGATCTATCATAAAAATTTGGAGATCAAACAATGGTTGGAAGGTTGATTTTTGTTTTTAAATTAGGAGGGAGGTCGAATGGAATGAAGAAATGGGAGAATGGAGTTGTTTGGCTTGCTTCACTTTGCTCTCATCTACTTTTGTGTGAATTATTGTTTGGTTTAGAAAATATCTTGTATAAAGTGGCTTTAGTAAAGTGACTATGTCATTGCATGCATCACTTGAGCCATGTGTTAAGATCTTGTGGTGTTGATGAGGTGTTAAGGCTTACTAAGTAGTTTGATCTCTAATGTTACTAGTTAGCATTGTAACTAGCTTGGTCACTTGGTCTTATCCTCTTGCACATGCATGCATCTTGATCCCTTGCTTGATTCCTTGTCCGGTTATTGCTTAATTCATTAATCGTTCGAACGAATAACTCAATCGTTTCTAGTTAGGGTTTTATCGAAAACCGTAATAATATTTACACCATCATTTTCAATTCTCTTTAATAAATCTCGAATCCATATTCCTTAAATCCTTTCAACAATTCCTTAAGTCTTTCAGTGTCCAGGGAAATCTCGGGGAAAATAAAAGTGCGGTTTTTCAGAATCCGACAGCTTTTACATACACTTATTTTCCCCCTGGATCAATAATACGGACTCAGAATTTTGTTCCAGATACTTATATATCGCGTCGTCTAATAATATTCCTATGTCCACCAAAATCACTATTCATCCATTTTTCTTTACTCATCCACTTAGGGTTGTACAATTGTCCCTGATCTCTTTCGATCGTTCCTTAACCTTTTTTTTACGGACCCACTGGACCAATAACATTTATCGATTTGGATGACATAAGAATAATCTTCTCCTTTAGAATTATCAAATCTCAATTCCCTAGGAGATAGATAATTCTTATCTAAAGTGTCAACCAATAGTATTCTTCATGGCATATAAACACTTGAATCCAAATCTATTCCTTTCATTCCTTATCTCAATCGTTACATCGTAGTCGTAATCACTATTCACCATTACCTCAGTACATAATAAAAAGTTTTAATTATATCCAAAATTTGGGGTTCTTACAACAGGCATCGCATTTTCTTGAGAATTCGAATGCATCCTTTTTTAGTGTAGGCCAATAATACCCTTGACGAAGGATTTTCTGAGCTAGCGAGCTACCCCCCGAATGATTTCCACATATTCCTTCATGTACCTCTCTCAGAATATAGTTACATTCTTCCCCGTCTACGCCTCGCAGGAGTGGGATGTTGAACCCTCTTCGATACAGGACCTCGTCATAAATGACATAGCGAGCAGCCTGATATTTGACCTTCCTTGCTTCTTTTTTATCTTGTGGCAGGGCTCCATTTTTCACATATTCCCATACCGGGGTCATCTAAGTCGGCTTTGGGGTCGTTATTTCCATGATGAACTCCTCCGGTACATTGGGCTTTGTCTGAATTTCCAGTGGGATGATTCCAAGTAAGGTGGCTTCGTGACGCGGCCCCAACTTCGCTAATGCATCTGCCCCTTGATTCTTCTCTCTTCTGATGTGAACCACTTTGAACTTGTTAAACTTTTTAACCAATCTTTGTGCACATCGTAGATATAGCTCAATCTGCTCACCTCTAGCTTGCCACCCACTCCATAGTTGATATGTTACCAGCATAGAATCATTGTAGGCTGTGAGGTTTTCCACCATCATCTCCAATGCAAGTTTGAGACCAATAATGAGGGCTTCATATTTTGCTGCATTATTGGAGGCTTCAAAGGCAAAGTGCATTGCACTTTTTTATCTTACGACCTTCTGGAGTTACCAGCTCGATGCCAGCCCCGGCTCCTTCTTTGTTAGATGTCCCATCTACGTATAGCTCCCACCACGAGGCTAAATTTTCTTTTTTGACCTCGCTTGCTGTCATTTATGGAGCTGCTATGATAGCCCAGGCATCTCCCTCAGATTAGGGAGGAAACTCCAAAATAAAATCTGCAAGTGCTTGTCCTTTTATAAGGCCCCGAGGCTTGAACTCAATGTCAAATTGACTAAGCTCCACTGTCCATTTTAGCAGTCTCCCTGAAGATTCAGGCTTGTGCATTACTTGTCTCAATGGGTAGGCTGAGCGAACCTCAATCTCGTGGGCCTAAAAATATGGTCTTAACTTTCGTGAGGCCAAAATCAAAGCATAAGCAAGCTTCTCCATGTTGGTGTAGCGAGTTTCTGTATCTAACATTCTTTTGCTAATGTAATACACTGGATACTGACTTTTCTCCTCCTCACGTACCAGTACTGCACTGATCGCGTGCTCAGACACGGCGAGGTAGATGATGAGAACCTCGCCATTAAGAGGTTTCGAAAGAAGGGGTGGTGAGCCCAAATGTTCCTTTATCTTCTGGAAGGCCTCCTCGCACTGAGAGGTCCACTCAAAATTTTTTCCAACTTTCTTAATTTCCGATTAAGAGCCGCGATCCTTCCTGTTAAACTCTGAACTTCTTTCACGCTTCTTAGGGATCGCATGTCCATCAAAGCCTTTATTTTTGCAGGGTTCGCCTCGATTCCTCTGTGGTTGACAATGAACCCTAAGAACTTCCCAGATTCGACCCCAAACACACACTTTTGGGGATTGAGCTTCATCATATACTTTCTCAAGATATTGAACATTTCAGCTAGGTGAGCGATGTGGTCCCCAGCTTCTTTGGATTTGACCAGCATGTCATCCACATACACCTCCATTGTTTTTCCGATCTGCTTTTCGAACATCATATTAACCAGCCTTTGATAAGTTGCCCCAGCATTGAGGAGGCCGAAGGGCATCCCTATGTAACAATAGAGCCCTCTATCTGTGATGAACGAGGTGTGTTCTTGATCATGCATAGGTATTTGGTTGTACCCAGAATAAGCATCCATGAAAGAAAGAAGTGCGTGCCCCGCTGTTGCATCAACTAATTGATCGATCCTGGGTAATGGAAAACTATCCTTAGGGCAATGTTTATTAAGATCAGAATTCTACACAGGTTCTCCATTTTCCATTTGGCTTTTTAACGAGGACAGGGTTCGCAAGCCAGTCAGGGTAGAATGATTCCCTAATGAGTCCTACCTCGAGGAGTCTATCCACTTCTTCTTTGAGAGCCTCGGCTCGTTCTCCACTTATTGGTCGTCTTTTCTGTCTGACTCCTTTCTTGTTTGGATCCAAGTTTAGCCTATGACACATCACACTAGGATCGATCCCAACCATATCTTCATGAGACCAGGCGAACACGTCAAGGTTGGCCTTCAAAAAGGTGACAAGCTTTTCCCTTAAGCCCGGATTGAGTTTTGACCCTATCTTCAACACCTTAGAAGGATCCTGTACATCAAATAAGATAGGGATATTATCTTCTGCTGCTCCTACTTGCTCCACATGTTCTGGGATGCGAGGATCAAGGTCTAGATCGTACTCGCGAGCCCGGCTTGATTCTGCCTCGCAGGTATTACTTTTTTCACTTTGAGGTGGAGCGACCCCATCCTCTGGCATTCGGGTTGCAGTCACATGTCCATACTCCTTAACAACAGTTGTCTCTTGTGTGATTCCATTTGGTAGCTCTGTTAGTGTGGAAGTTTCCTTGCGAACCCACTTTCCCTTTCGGGCTCGCACTGCAGCTTGTTCAGGACTCTCTTCATTATCACTGTCAGTAGCCTCTTCAACAATCCCTTCCTGGAGAACCATTATTGGCCGGGAAGTTTCCATCATCAAAGCCCCTGGTATTGGTTCTACTTGTATGCCCAAATTGTCAAATAACCTTCAGGAAGCTCTTCAATAGATATTATATTGCACTCAGCTGAGTGTCGCGAAGCTGACTTGCGGACCCTGTCATCCTCCTCGCATTCCATCATGTCTACCCCAGATTTATTCCCCCTTTCAGCTGTCTTCAGGGCCTTGTTATAACATTCACGGGATTCATATTGAATTCCCCTAACACACCCAACTCCTTGCGAGGTGGAAAATGTCATAGAAACGTGATAGATGGAGGTGACCACCCGCATTTCTTTGAGAATAGGCCTTCCTACAATAGCATTATAGGCTGATGGCTGGTCCACCACCATAAAGTCCGCGACTTGTGTGGTGATGCAGGGCTCGTCCCCTAAAGTGATTGGGAGCCTGATGAGGCCTTTTACATTAACTGAGGCTCCAGTGAACCCATAAAGATGTCCCACAGTAGGGATAAGGTCTCTGTCCATATACCCCATTTTTTGGTAGACCTCGTACGTCAGAATATTCACTGCATTCCCATTGTCAACCAGGACCCTGTAAACATTCTGCGATCCAATTCGAATTCGCACAACGAGGGCATCAGAATGGAGATGGTGAACCCACTTTGCATCTTCTTCAGTAAACATAATGTTTGTATCCTCCCCCTTAAAGAGCTTCGGGGGTCGCTCTTGTAGGTGATGAACATTAGTGAGGGGTCGCTCTTTAGCCTCACGAGCATACCTTTCTCTGGCCTTGTTGCTGTCTCCCTCAATATGGGGTCCACCAATAATTACATGAATACTTCCGCCTCGCGTTTCCCTTTCTTTGTGGGGCTCTTCATTTTGTCTAGGTGGTGGAACATCATTGTAACTGAGACCTGACTTCGCATTATGTTTCCTCACTTCGTGAACTGCCCATTCAGTCAACTTTCCATCTCGAATTAATTGATCTACTTGCTGTTTGAGCTGCCAGCAATTCGTTGTATCATGTCCTGTTTGTTCATGGAAGGCACAATATTTGCTAGTGTCGGCAGTTCCTTTTGGACCCATTTGTGTCGGTCTCTTGAATACCCCCTTGTTCGCATTGACAGCATAGATGTGATCAATTGGGGTGACCAAAGGGATAAATTTGTCTTCACTCCTTGCAGGGCAAGCTCGAGGAGGGGATCGCCTTAGTGGATCGCGTTCCCTTCTCTTTGGGCTAGGGCTTCGATCCCTTCTTCGCCTTGGACTACGAGAATCCTTCCTTTTCACTCCCTTACTTCTACTTCCACTGCTGCTCCTTTCACTATTCTTCTTGAGATCTGCAAGTGATTTTTTAACACGCTTGAAAGGCTCAGCGACCTTGTGCAACTCTGAAAGTGTGCTAGGGGTTTGCTCTTGCAGTTTTTTCCAGAATTTAGTCCCTTCCCTCACTCCAGCAATAAGGAAATTTTTCACAGCCTCATCATTTGCACCTCGCACGCGAGGCACTTCAGCATTGAATCTCTTGAAATAGTCATGAAGAGTTTCTCCTTCCTTCTGTTTTATGTTTGCCAAAGTAGATACCGGGGGTGCATAGAGCATTGAAGATTGGAACTGTTTGATAAAGATATCCACAAATTGTTCCCAAGAATCGATAATAACCAGTGCTCCTAGCTTCGAAAACCACTGCTGAGCACTTCCCCTTAGCGAGGCTGCGAACAACCTACACCTCGCAAGCTGCGACACCTGGTATACATCCATTTCATTGTTGAATCGAATCACGAACTCAGCTGGATCGGTATCTCCATTATAGGTCATATCTGAATGATGTCCTCGAAACACTGCAGGAAGTGGAGCAGTTCGAATTTCGTGGGTAAAGGGTGAAGAAGAGCCCATGGTACTGAAGATTCCTTTCTCATTATTCATCGCAGCCAAGGCCCTTTTTAATTCTTCCAGCTTATAGTCTCCCACTTTGGCCTCCTTGTCCCCCTCCTTTTTCTCTCCAGTACTCCCATGGTGTGACTGAGTCTTTTTTGGGACACTAGACTCCTCCTGGTCATTCCTGGGATCCTTCTTTTTATGGTCCTCTTTATGGTGTTGGGATCATTCTCGATCTCGATGAGATGGGGGTCTGTCATCGCGACGATAGGATCGCTCACGCTCTTTGTGAGAGGGGGGTCTGTTATCGCGACGATAGGACCGCTCGCGATCTCGATGAGGAGACAATGGTCGATGAGGGCCCTTGCTTTTATTCTTAGATTCTTCATTCCGAGGTGTATCAATCTTTTCTAATTTGAGACGGAGGTCGTGTTCAGTTAACTTCTTTCCGAGACGGTCAAAAACACTAACCGATCTCCCCTCAGATGAAGCGACCTTATCATGCGATCCTCATTTCCTTTCGAGCGAATACTCCTCCTCATTCCATTCAGGGTTCGTTTGATCTGTTAGAACATCCTCGAAATCATCAATAAGTTTCTTGACAGGGACTTTGCTTCCTTCCCCTTGATATGTTCGATCACCTGTCCTTGCATTCCTCTTCGATCCTCTACAACTATAACGCTTCTCCACTTTTGCAACCCTATCATGTACAGCGGTCACTTGATCGCCGAGGCCTTTTAGAAAAGACATTACCTCGCTGGTCAACGCCACCTTCTATACTGGGGGTGTTTGTTCCTCTTTGTACCCAGTCTTAGAGTTGTCCTTGGACACCTCGTCCTCTGAGGGGTCCCTCGTCAGGGGATCATCCCTGTTAACCCTATGCGACCCAGGAGTCTCTCCATCATTCTTCTTTTTATGTGATTTAGTCATCGCTTCTCCCAATTCAATGACTAGTCCCCTCCTTCTAGCACCAAATATTATAGGGAGAATATTGTATAACAATATTTTGGAGGTTTGCTGGATTAACGGAGCAAAATACGGATATTCTGCTAATAAAAGAAGAACAAGGGATTAGGGTTTGTGTATGTAGGTGTGGCTGAACTTGATAGGTGTTTTCAGGGGTGAACTGTTTCTCATCTGTATCAAGGTGCCTACGTACCCTATTTATAGGGATCAAGCCGTAGGTAGTTCTTGGGCAACAAGTTACCTAGACGGGCTAGGGTTTTAGAAGATATGTCGTGG
Organism: Saposhnikovia divaricata; assembly: GCA_036435485.1. Classification (NCBI taxonomy): domain Eukaryota; kingdom Viridiplantae; phylum Streptophyta; class Magnoliopsida; order Apiales; family Apiaceae; genus Saposhnikovia; species Saposhnikovia divaricata. The sequence continues at coordinate 56,346,947 of CM071595.1, read as the reverse complement.
CCCAAGCCCACTCGTGTAGGGCTGATGTGGCAATGCGTCCTTAATTCTATCCATGATCCATGGATTATAGAAGGAAGCCAAAGGTCTCGCATGGTTAGAGTAGAAGTCTCTCAAGCGAGGTTATAGAAGTGAAGTAGATCCTAGCATGCGACCTCGAGGGGCCTGGCCATGCGAAGCAGTCCCAAATGCCCCATTACTCATATGACCGCGAGGGGCCTAGCTACGAGCCTTCTAGTAGAGAATGAGATAGCGATCTCGTTTAGCCTGTAGATGTGATAATAGCGCGAAGCGGTCCCTGGGAGGGAGTTGTCAATGAAGCGATCCCTTAGACCGGATCATGAGCGAGGTGACCCTGTAGTTGTGCCGGGCTGATTCCAATAGCGGACTTTTGTGATCCAATTATCATCTTCTAGGCCCATAGTCAATTATGAACCGTTAATTTAGCTAATTAAATCATGATAATTATTATGCCAGATTTCGGCATAACATTACTATATGTCATGATTGGCTCTAATTAAATTAATATTAATAGATTTTCTTTTTAAGAGTGGTAAATTAAGAACGATAATAATTATCTTTTATCATTTTAAGTTTTGAATTCAATTCTTATTAATTCTTAAATATTTTAAGTTTTATCATTTTAATTCGGATTCGGATATTTTTTTTAAAAATATTTACGGATACGGATTCAGAATTTCGGATTCGAATTCGGATACTGGCAGATCCGCATCCGGAATATCCGTTTGACAATTTTACCCAATATAATACATCTGATAATACTCTTTTAATATTGAGGTCAGAGGGTCACGTTCTAGTGAGAACACATGTTAATATAAGAACAATGAGAACTCTATTGTTCTACAGCATAATAATACAATGAAAATGTGAAAAAATATGCGGAACAATTGTTCAGCACTTTTAACCACCACGGATGTTTCAGTTGGTTGGTACCGTGATTTAGGGGCTTACCACCCTAAGGTTATTGGTTCATTCCCACTGGGAGGCACTGTGAGGCATAGAAGTAAGTGGACTGCCATGTTCGGTGGGTACAAGTATGCTAGCAGTCCTTCGGATTAGTCGAGGTGCGCGAAAATTGATCCGGGTATACCAAATTATCAAAAAAATTATTTTACACTTTTTTAAAAGAATGCAGAACAATTGTTCTCACGATTGTCACGTATAAATTGTTCTCACCGGCCTGAATCATACCCTCGAGGTCGAATATATTATTATCACGTTCGCTAACTAAAGAATGGTATTATTATCATTCTTGCGTTAGTAAGCTAATATTTAGGATTCTGAAATTCTAAAAATTTCATGTATAAAATTACAAAATATTTTAATATATATACATATACAAAAGAATTTTTTAAACTAAATTTCACTTTCAAATGTCACTCACTTACTCCTTCTAATTATATTAAGGATTAAAGTTCTTTAGAGTATCTCCATGCCTTTAGCTAAAAGTCTACGTGACTTTCCAAAAATAAAACTTAGTCACTTCAATAAGAAAAAATCTTTATCTATAATTATAGATAATCTTTTGATGTTGGCTATATTTATCGAACTTCTAGAGACCTGTAGTGAATTGCCACATCACGTATCTCTATATTAAAATAATATATTCCCTTAATAACAAATTGAAATATTAATAATATACTCCCTCCGTCCCGTCCCATTCTTTACATCGGGGTGTCTAGCACGCATTTTTACAAAAAAATAAATTTGAAAAATAAGTTATGGAACCATCCTTAAAATGCACCTTAAAATGCGTGCCAATCCGAGATGTAAAGAATGGTTGGGACAGAGGGAGTACCATTTTAGAAATATAGCCAATCTCGGAGCACAATGTTTTACAGGTTCAACAAATTTTACATAATCAATATTTTATTTAATTTAACCAATCACTTTTAGCCAATTATGTTGAAGATACTTCTATTTTTTAGAAACAAGTTCAAATATTTTTTAAATTTTTTTTCCAATGTCAGAGATTATACAATTGACAATTGAAAGCAGTTGAACCAACCGAAAGTTTTGTGAGGTTAGAAAGTATTCATGTGATATAATTCTAATACTAACATATTGGTGAAACCCAAAAATTACCCGGTATACACAAGAGGTCAACCCCTGTGGCCATATTATGAAAACATGAAGCACGTCATATCACTTTCACCTACTACCCTTTGCTTATATTATTCATCAGAAGCTATCAGTTATACATGTTTTAGAATTTAAAGATGAGTATCACATTGGGCTCATATTTTTAAAGCCAGGTTGGCTTGTTCGCCAGAACATGCAAATCTTATCCGGTTTATATCGGAAGGATATCTATGTCATATTGTCATCCACAATATTATTATTTTTTCCAATTTTTTTATTATTTGGTATTATTAGGTGTCCTTTGAACAATCGTTGGAGCCATATTGTCCATATCCATATCTTACACGTTGGTATTATAGGAGAATGAAATTGGGAGCGGGAAGTTTGATAAAAATGGGAGCACAAGCTTTGAAAAGAAGATATGAAATAGAAAGAAATTCAAAGCGGGAACCGGAGTTAAGTGTACTGTGTACGATTCTAATCAGAACGTAGAGATTTCATGTATGATCTATACCGAATAGCTTAATTGATTGATCTCAAAATTTTAGGGATTTACTATTCTAAGCTTTCGGATTCGATTCTAATGTGATACTCAAATTTAAATGTGGGTTATGATGATGGTTGTTGTGCTAGTCCCTTTTAAAATTTGTCAAGTTATGCATAAATTTGTCCGGACACCTGGTTAAAGGAAAAAATAATATTCTTGTTGACATAAAAAACATGAGTAGTGGTAAGTTCACCAAAAAATTTCCCAATTTCTTTACTAAATGATATGGCAAAATTTTATTTGTTAACACATATTAATAAATGTGGGGTCTAGTCTTATTATCAGGATAGTTACCTTTACATTGATTACACTCAGCATTTGGTAACAATTTAGGGAAATTTTTTGGGGAACATAGCATTTTCCAAAAAACATACATGTGTCGATCTTACAAGTATTTCGTCATTGAGTAGTTTTGGAAATTGTGTGTTTGTAGTTGACCAGGAGGCAATTAGGATGGCCGAAGCAAAGGTGAATAAGCGTGCTAAAGCTAGTAAAGATAATCAACATACTTTTATGCCTTTTGTCTTTGATACATTCTGATTTTGGCTTTTGGTGCTATTGAATTTTTTAGTAAAGTACATCAAATCATGAATATGAATTTAATGACTTCGGGTTCGGCTGAATATACATTTCAAATAATAGGATTTGTAATTCAACGAGATGTTGCGGCGTAGTTTATTGCACGTTTACATCGTATAATTGTAAATTAGCATAAAAACTCGTGCAAGGCACGAACACTAAACTAATATCACATCTAAAATATATACATATATTGAGATAATTTTGTAATTAAAAAATGATAAAAGATAAGATTTCGAATTTATCTCATATTTTTATAATTACATTGTAATATTACATACCAATTTTGAACCAAATATTTTATAATTTGATTAGATTTCTTAAATTCTGGATAAATATCAATACGATAATTTTCACATGAACACTTATAATTGTTAAATTATTACTTTAGTTTTCAATGACGTGAAATGAACGTTATCAAATTGAACATTTAAGTATAACATAAATAATGAGTTTAGTAAAGTTGTCCATGTATAATATAGGTGTCTGTAACTCATTTAAGTTTGTTGTAAAAATTGATCATATATGTAAGACCATACCTTGAGACGTATTACAAAATCTCTTAATATTGAGTAGAAGTCATCCTTCTGGTTGTCTCAATTAATTTTTTGTAACATATACATTTATACATTTTAAACTCAAATGTTTAGTTTTAGTCTAATGTTTATTACACAATACCGAAATTCTATTAAAAATTGGCTAAATTGAAACATGTTTTATATTATAATTTCAAATTATTTTTTTACTCAACTTCAAATTTTTCCAAATTTTTAAATCGATGTAAATATGATTAAACGATCTTAATGACCCGTGCATTTATATGAAATCTAAAATAATTTTTTTTGATTTCATTGTATACTGATCTAAGTATATGTTATAATTTAACAGTTATCTATTATATTGATCAATTTACTCTATTATGTAAAAATTCATATGTATCTTACTTTGTAGTCGAGTGATCATACTTTGAGATTTTTCATTTTTAACAAAATTTCAATTATTTTTCTTAGATGTTTAAATTTTTATGTTTTTAGAGCAATCATACATTTAAATCATTAAAAGTCCAAATAGCTGGTCGGCCAAAACCGTCTAATATAACTCAAATGTTTAAAATTTTATATACCTAAAAGTTATTTGTGTGTTATAAAATTATGCGATCTAGAGTCTTGTCATCTGACATGGTCTGTTAAGTAAGTATTTCGTCCAAGTTCGTGTTGTTCATCTTCAGTATTATGGCTCTACCAAATCATCTTATACAAGATATGAACTATGTTTCATTGGAAGACGAGGAGGAAGTCGGATTCGAATTAGAGAAGACACCAGAAGTTGAAAACGAGCTACAAATACAAGGGTTCGATTCCAAATTATGTGTGGTGGGCAGGTTCATTTCTGAAGGAAAAGTAGATTTTCTTGCAATGCAACATACAATGGCTGCTTTATGGAAGCCCGGAAAAGGTGTATACATCAAAGAGCTGGATACTAATCTATATTTGTTCCAGTTCTACCATGAGATAAATGTAAAAAGAGTTATGGAGGGATGCCCATGGTCGTTTAATAGGCGTGCACTGGTTATGGCTCGTCTCAAGGAAGGAGAAAATCCAAGGTGCATAGAGCTTAATTCCATGGAGCTGTGGGTGCAAGTTTATGATTTGAAGGTAGGGTTTATGTCTGAGAAAACTCTTAAAGGTATTGGAAGCTATGTCGGTCAGTTTATTGAGTCTTGTCCAAGTAATTTTAAAGGAGTATGGAGATATTATATGAGAATAATGGTAGCTATTAATCTGAGCACACCTTTGAAACGTCGAATGAAAATAAAAATGGCTGGTGAAGAGTGGTTTTGGGTGAATTTCAGGTATGAAAATGTCCCATCATTCTGTTTCATATGCGGTATTGTTGGTCATTCAGAGAGATTTTGCAGCAAATTGTTTGAGGTTCCTGAAGGCAACATTGTTAAACCATATGGTCCATGGATGAGGGCTCCGTTAAAAAGCCAGGTAAAGCCGATTGGAGCAAAGTGGCTGCGTACAGGAATTGAAGGTGGTGGCTCCAGTTTGGGGGCGAATGGTAGCGGTGGACGTTGGGGAAGGGACAATGATAATCAAGTTCCTATAATTACGCCAACAAATATGGAGACAACAAACATGGAGATTGTTCAACAGGGAGATAAGCAAAAAGCAGTCAAATGTCATAATGTAAATGTTCGAGCGGGAACTGAAGTTGAAAATACTTTAACTGTACCGTCATTCATGGGGCAAACAAATAGGAACAGTTATTGAAAACAAAAAACGGAGAAAAGAAGATGGGCTTGATCAAGGAAATAGTATGGGCTTAAACAGAGATATTCTAATGGGTTCCGGGGGAGAGTAGGATACAGAAGTCCATGAGGAAAACCCAGAAAAAGAAAGCAGTTCAAAAAACGTGTATGCGGCGAGTACTCAAGGGGGTGATCGCCTTTCATTATGAGCATTCTAAGCTGGAATTGCCATGGGCTTGGGACCCCATGGGCTCAATTCCTTAAGGAGATTGTTCTCCAAAAGAGACCCGATTTTGTATTCTTGTATGAAATTCTCTGTAAGCAAGTAACAGTCGAAATGCTTCAGCAGTCCATAGGTTTCGAGGGTATGATGGTTGTAGAAACACAAGGCCATGGGGGAGTTGCACTCCTCTGGAGATATAAAGATGAAGTAACTCTAGATTCTTATAATAAGAATCACATAGATGTTATAATTAACAACAAAGATGGTAATAAGTTTAGACTGACTGGAATCTACGGGGAACCTGATAGAATAAAGAGACAAGAAACCTGGGATTTGATACATGTTTTGTCCAGTAATAATTTGTTGCCATGGTGCTTGATAGGTGACATGAACAATGTGGTATCACAATCAGATAAGCAGGGAGGCAGGCCTTATCCATAAAGTTTGATTCAGGGCTTTCAGGACGTATTAGAAGATTGTAGTTTACAAGACATGGACTTGATTGGAAACCCGTTCACTTGGGAAAGAGGTGCTGGAACAACTGAGTGGATAGAAGTTAGACTGGATCACGCTTTATGCTCAGGTGATTTTATGACTTTATTTAAGGATGCCAAGCTTCTGAACCTTGAGGTTTCAACGTCAGATCACTGCCCCATTCTATTAGAATTACAAAAAATCAATTTAGTTCCTCAAGTGAAAAGGTTTTGTTTTGAAAATGCGTGGCTTCGGGAACCAATGTGTCAACAAATAGTGGAGGAGGTATGGAGTAGTAATTCAAGTCGCACTTTTTATGAGAAGCTTGAAGAATGCCTAGAGATTCTTTCAAGGTGGGGTAAAGAGATAACTGGAAGTTGCAAAAATCGAATCCAACACTGCAAGAAAGTTATAAAAATTCTGAAGGGTAGACGGGACAACAATTCTATAGAAATGTTAAAGGAAGAACAGAAAAGGCTTTCAGAGGTGTACGTCCAGCATGAAGTTTTTTGGCGTCAAAGGTCAAAACAATTATGGCTTAAAGAGGGAGACCAAAATAGCAGATATTTTCATGCTTCAATGAAAAACAGGCATAATTTCAATCAAATTAGAAGTCTGAGAAATGAGGAGGGTCAAATTGTAGAATAGAACTCAGGGTTGGAAAAAGTCATGACAAATTATTTTTTAAAGCTATTTAAGGCCTCAAGCACCGAATGGAGCGAAGTTACTCAATGTATTGACAGGAGAGTTACTGAGGCTCAGAATAATATGATGCTAAGACAGGTGGAAGAGATTGAAGTAAAAGAGGCTTTATTTAATATGCACCAAGACAAAAGCCCTGGTCCGGATGGTATGACACCAGGATTTTGCCAGAAATTCTGGAATCTGGTAGGAGGAGATGTTGTGAGGGTAGTTAAGCACTTCTTTGAACATGGTTGTGTGGATAATCAACTCATTTGTACTAATATAGCTCTTATCCCGAAGAAAATAAATCCACAAGTCATGACGGATTTAAGACCTATATCACTATGCAATGTGATTTATAAGGTCATCTCCAAGGTGTTGGCTAATAGAGTTAAAGGAATTATTGACTCGATCATATTAGATACACAAAGCGCGTTTATACCTGGGAGACTTATCACAGATAACATTATGATAGCTTACGAGTTAATGCATTTCATGAAAAGGAAAACTACGGGTAAGCAAGGTTGGATGGCATTGAAAGTAGATATGAGCAAGGCCTATGATCGTGTCGAATGGAGTTTTCTAGCTGTTGTCTTAAACAAAATGGGATTCGATCCGAAAATTACACGGTTATTTATGGCTTGCATCATCACTGTCAACTATCAAATTTCTCATGTTGGAAAAGTATTTGGTACCATTGTTCTCTCTCGAGGAATTAGACAAGGGGATCCTCTATCTCCCTACCTATTTCTAATCTGCATTGAAGGCCTAGCTGCTCTTATTCATAATTACGAAAGAAGAGGTCTGTTTCAATGGATTAAGGTAGCTCGCTCAGCCCCATCCATTTCGCTTATGTTTTTTGCGGACGACTGTTATATATTTTGTAAAGCAAGCGTTGAGTGTGCTGATCAGGTATTAAAAATGCTACATGTTTTCGAGAAAGCCTCAGGACAACAAGTTAATGTCGACAAATCATCTGTTTTATTTAGCAGAAATGTTAGCAATATTCTAAAGCTCGAACTATGCCATCAGTTGGGTTTTACAGAGGCCAGAGAGAATAGCATGTATTTGGGCCTTCCAAGTTTTTTAAATAGAAAGAAATCAGTAGCTTTTGGTTTTATAAAAGAGAAATTCTAGGAAAGAATGCAAGGATTGGATAAGAGGAAACTTTCAAGAGGTGGGAAGGAAATTTTACTTAAAACAATAGCTCAGTCCCTTCCTAACTACACTATGAGCATTTTTCTTCTACCTATCGAGGTGTGTAAAGATCTAAAGAGAACCATGTGCAAGTTTTGGTGGAAATCTAATGCAAATGAGGAAAGATGCATCCATTTGGTGGTAAGTTCCTGTGTTTAATGTGTGTCCAACTTGTAACGAAGCCCCAGAATCAGTTATTCATTCACTGGTATCCTGCACTTTTGCAGAAAATTGTTGGAATCAAGTCGCTTTGCCAATGATTACAGGAGAGTTTAAATCTTTTCCAAAATGGCTTCAATTAGTTTCTCTCAAAGGAACACGAATGCAGTTCACATTTCAGTCATGATATGTTGGGTATTATGGAAAAATCGAAATGATTTAGTGTGGAATCAAAAGTGTTTGGAAGCACCAGAAGTGCTAGTCGCGGCATTATCTATCCTTAACCAGTGGCGATTTGTTCAGGATAAATCATTTGACAATTCATTGAGTTTCACGACTCAAGAGGATGGTCGCGAACAATGGCAAGCCCCAATGTCAAATAGAGTTAAGGTTAATATCGATGCGGCAATTTTCGACAATCCAAACAGGTTCAGTCATGCAATAGTCGTTCGAGATCACAATGGTAATTTGATAGAAGCCAGGTCCAAATGCTACCCAGGTTCAGTTTCTCCAGACTTTGTAGAAGATATGGGAATTCGTGAGGCTCTAAGCTGGGTAAAGAAAGAGAACCAAGTCGATGTAGTTGTGGAAACAGATTGCTTAAAATTGGTGCAATGGATTCGCAGCTCTTATGCTACTTTCTCTTATTTAGGGAGAGTAGTAGATGAATGCCGAAAACTTCTAATAGGAATGCAAAATCAAAACGTCATGTTAAGATTTGTTAAACGGTTAGCGTAGCTCACTATGTAGCGAGATATAGCTCTTCATTAGCTGACCGTAGGTGGAAGATGGAGGATATCCATCCAGATTTTCATATTGCGTTGTGTAATGATTTGAAGTTATAAAATTTATTCCTTTGCTGGCAAAAAAAAAGTTATTTGTGTTGTTATTATTTTAATAATAATTTATGTGGACTACATATTAATATTCAATTATATTTAGCTATTTGTTTTACTGGGTTAAATAAAGTGATCAAATAAGAAACCCATTTAGATTTTAATTGTTACTGTGTGGGCTAAATGAGAGGATACCCAATACCAAGCCCATTTAAATTATAATGGGAGATTTAATTAGGGGGTATATAAAAGGGTTATAGTCCCCAATATATTAAACACGTAACAGAGCTTTTCTTGTACCCATCAGAGAGAACTTGCTGTGGAAACCTAAGGGTGTTTGATTGAGGAAGACGATAACAAGTACACAAAGAAAATGACTCCTACCGATAATATTTTATCATGGATACAGGTACGCTTCTGATTAATGATTTAATCTCGATAATTGAATATGATGTTTCGATCCTTGTCTCTATTTAATAGAATTAAGTATTTATAGAATTGTTAGATTCTATCAATTGGCATCAGAGCCTCTTCATATTTGATTATTGGGATATTTGATTTCAATTTTTTCATGATATATCATAGTCTCAATTTTTTGGTACTTATTAGTTCACATCGGTAATATCACGATTACGGTATGTTGGTTTGAATACGCTGCCTTATTTGTATGTATTGTATCTTGAAGCAAACTTTATTAGTTGATTGTCACATGATTTTTTACTCACCGGATACAGGAGCTGTTTGTCATGGCATTAGTTTATCATATTAAATAATATGTCATGTGATGGATATAATATTTAAGTTAAGTGTCATGTGTCATCATGTTTTGTGTCATGTTACCATAATTATATAATTTGGATCCATGTTTATTAGTCTGGTTCTTTTAAGATTATGTGTATATTGGTGGCTTGTTTTTGTTTTCCTGAGGAGACGATGGATTGGTAATGTAAATTTTGTTTTCGCATCTTACACTTCTGTATCTAATCACTAATGCTACTAAATTGTCAAATTTTGTTTATGGTTCCTGTTAATATGTGCTATATGTTACTGTGCATAAGAAAGTTTTTGACATTAGTATCATTAAAAGTCTCCATTTATGATTAAATATTTTATTTCTGTGTTCACATTGTAAGTTCAGGAATAGATATATAATTTGTGATTTAAATTTATTTATTGGCAATTAATATTAGCTTATTTATTTAAGTGGTCCAATATTTTTTAATTTAGTTGATTGAAGCAATATGTTGCTAAAGTGACCTCTTTTGTGTAGATTAATTTACAAATATTATTATGATGTTTGAATATTCAATTTTATGCAAATTTTATTGGTCCAAAGGAAGATATAATTTGGTCAAAATTAAAATATTCCTGTGATAATAAGTGTGTAGCAATATTAAGATTTTCATGTGAATAATAGGTCGGTCCAAAGAAAGGCGTATTATTTGACAAAAATTTATTGTTAATACTTGATTATTGCATTGAGAGTACCACTTGCAAATTGATTTTTCTGTCCAAAAGCTAAAATTCAGTGTTGCGTTAGGTATCTTGTGATGATGTTGCAAATATTTAATTTATCATAAATATTTGGTTTTGAGCGTTTTTTGTATTTTTGTTTTCAATTACGGTTACTGCTAATATTAACTCTGCTTCCACTCAATTGAGCATGATTCCGATGTTGAATGTGACAAACTATGTCACATGGAAAGAGAATGTTGAAATTGTTCTTGGATGCATGGATCATGACCTTACGCTAAGGAAAAAGCAACCTGCTCCTACTGCGACTGATCCGAAAACGGATCAAGTTGAGAAATGGGAACGCTCTAATCGCATGTGTCTGGCGATCATGAAGCGGACGATTCCAACTGGATTTCGGGGCTCTATTTCTGAGAGCATAAATGCCAAGAAGTTCCTTTCTAAAATTGAGAAATATTTTGCTAAGAATGAGAATGGGGAAACGAGTAATCTTTTGTCAAAACTCGTGACCATAAAGTATAAAGGGAAGGGGAACATAAGGGAGTACATCATTGGGATGTCTAATCTTGCTGGCAAACTTCAGGAACTCAAGTTGGGGCTTTCGGATGAGTTACTTTTTCACTTTGTTCTTATTTCACTCCCTCCTCAGTTTTGTCACTTTGTGGTGAGTTATAACACTCAGAAGGAAAAATGGACTCTTAATGAGCTCATTTCACACTGTGTTCAAGAGGAAGAGAGGGTATTGTGAGACAAGACTGAAAGTGCTCACTTGGCATCTAGCTCTCATGATAAGAAGAGAAAGAGAGGTTAGGATAATGCAAGTGGAAAACCCAAGCAGTCTCAAAAGAAGAAGGATAAGGGACCAACCTGCTACTTTTGTAAGAAGGCTGGACACATGAAGAAAGAGTGTTTCAAATATGCTGCTTGGCGTGTGAAGAAGGGTAAGACTTCTATATTTGTTTGTTCTGAAGTTAATTTAGCTTCTGTACCTAGAGATACTTGGTGGGTAGATTCTGGTGCTACTACTCAAATAAGTGTATCAATGCAGGGTTGCCTGTGGAGCCGACCTTCAATTGATGCTGAAAGATTCATCTATGTGGGCGATGGCAATAAAGTTCGAGTTGAAGCTGTTGGAACATTTAGATTATTATTTAAAATAGGTGTTTATTTGGATTTATTTGAGACTTTTGTTGCACCGTCTTTTAGACGGAACCTTATTTCTATTTTATGTTTGGATAAATTTGGCTACACTTGTTCCTTTGGAAATAATAAAGTTAGTTTCTCTTTAAATTCAAATTTGGTTGGCCCTGGTTCTTTAATTGATAATCTTTATATGCTTGATACTGTTACTTTTAATAAAGAAATTTTGCACTTTAGTGCAAGAGGCACGAAGCGTAAGTTAACTGAGAATTCCGCCATGTTGTGGCACAAGCGTTTAGGTCACATCTCTAAATAGAGAACTCAAAGGCTTGTGGATGATAGAATTCTTGATCCCTTAGACTTAAGTGATTTTCAGATTTGCATAGAATGCATTAACGGAAAACAAACAAACTTCATAAAGTTAGGTGCCAATAGAGCTACGAGTGTCTTAGAACTGATTCATACCGATATTTGTGGACCATTCCCTACGGCCCCTTGGAATGCTCAACGGTATTTTATCACGTTCATAGATGATTACTCAAGGTATGGTTACCTATACTTGATACATGAGAAGTCCCAAGCTTTGGACGTATTTAAAGAATATAAAGTTGAAGTTGAGCTTCAGTTGGAGAGTAAAATAATAGCTGTTAGGTCTGATCGTGGTGGTGAATACTACGGTAGATATGATGGATCAGGTGAGCAACGTCCAGAACCCTTTGCTAACTTCTTAAAAGAGTGTGGAATTGTCCCTCAGTACACCATGCCAGGCAAACCTAATATGAACGGTGTTGTTGAGAGGTGAAACCGTACTCTTAAAGATATGGTGAGAAGTATGATAAGTCATTCTTCTTTACCTGAGGCACTTGGGGGAGATGCACTAAAGACTGCAATTTATATCCTTAATAGGGTTTCAACAAAAGCAGTAGCCGAAACCCCTTACAAACTTTGGACTAAAAAAATGCCTAGCATTAAGCACTTACATGTTTGGGGTTGTCCAGCTGAGGCAAGGCCATATAGGCCGAATGAAAAGAAACTGGACTCTAGGACGGTCAGTTGCTACTTTGTTGGATATCCAGAGCGTACTCGCGGATTTAAATTTTATGATCCCACTACTAGATCCTTCATTGAGACTGATAATGCAAGATTTTTTGAGAAAGTTAATTTTGGGAGGGAAGGTATAGGTAAAAGTATTGTCTTTGAAGAAGATAGTCATGATTCTATTCATGATACTGCTGAGAACAATGATCAGATTATGGTACCTATCATTGCTCAAGGCCCTCCGGTTCAAGACAACACTGACATTCTCAATGAGGAGCAAAATCAACAACCTCTTGAATCGCAAGAAGTGCCATTAAGAGATTCGCTAAAGAGCGGAAAAGTGCAATTCCAGATTATTATATTGTTTTTCTACAAGAACATGAAGATGGAATTGGCATTGGAGAAGATGATCCTATTAATCTTCAACAAGCCATGCAGATTCCTCATTCTCAGAAGTGGATTGATGCCGTGAATGAAGATATGTAATCTATGAAAAACAACGACGTTTGGGATCTTATCGAGTTTCCTAAAGGATCAAAACCTATTGGTTACAAATGGGTGTTTAAAACCAAAAGGGATTCTAATGGTAACATCGAAAGATATAAGGCTTGTCTAGTCGCAAAAGGATTCACTCAAAAGAAAAGTATCGATTACAATGAGACTTTCTCTTCGTTTTTCTCGAAAGACTCATTTAGAATTTTTATGGCACTTATGGCTCATTATGACCTAGAGCTACATCAGATGGACGTAAAGACGGAGTTTCTGAATGGTAACATTGGTGAGACAATTTATATGGTGCAACCAGAAAACTTTGTCTCTGGAGATCCAAAGAGTATAGTTTGCAGGTTAAAGAAGTCCATCTATGGTCTCAGGCAAGCTTCACGTGAATGGTATCACAAGTATCATCATGTTATCACATCATATGGTTTTGAAGTGAACTTGGTGGAACATTGTGTATATCACAAGTTCAGTGGGAGTAAATTTATTTTTCTTCTCTTATACGTGGATGACATCTTACTTGCCACTAATGATATAGGCTTATTGCACGATACCAAGAAATTTTTCACTAGTCAATTTGAGATGAAGGACCTAGGAAACACCTCTTTTGTATTAGGAATTCAAATACATCGAGACCGCTCTCGAAGTATCATTGAATTATCACAAATGAGCTATATCGAAAAGATCCTGGAAATGTATGGCATGAAAGATTGTGCAGGAATAGATACACCCGTGTTTAAGGGAGACAAATTTTGTCTCAAACAGTGTCCCAAGAATGAACTTGAGATAAAGGAAATGCAAAGGATACCATATGCCTCGGCTGTGGGAAGTCTAATGTATGCTCAAGTTTGTACTCGTCCAAACATAACATTCATTGTTGGAATGTTGGGAAGATATTTGAGTAATCCGGGAATGGAACAATGGAAAGCAGTCAAGCGAGTCCTACGGTATTTGAAGAAAACAAAAGACTATATGCTCAAATATAGGAAGTCAGATCATCTCGAAGTCATTGGATATTCAGATTCTGATTTTGGAGGATGCATAGATGAAAAGAAATATACTTCGAGCTATGTTTATCTACTAGCCGATGGAACGATTTCATGGAGGTCTGCCAAACAGACGCTCATAGCTTCATCCACCATGGCTGCAGAATATGTAACATGTTTTGAGGCATCCGATCAAGAATTAGGGCTGTGAAATTTTGTCACCGGGTTACGTGTTCTTGATGGTGTTGAAAAACCATTAAAGATATTTTGTGATAATAAATCAGTAGTGGAATATTCAAACAACAATAGGAGCACTACGGAAGCAAAACATATAGATATAAAATTCCTAGTTATTAAAGAAAAGATACAGAGTGGACAGATTTCGATAGAACACATTGGGACCAACTCCATGATTGCGGATCCGCTCACTTAGGCTTTAGCACCTAAGATTTTTCACGAGCATACTACTCATATGGGTGTTACCTTGTGTGATACTTTGGTTTAGTGAGAGTTTGTACTTTTGGTGTTTTATGATATAAACATTGAGTTGTTTATGTTCTGCAGAATACAGTTGATGGATTTAATTTAATTAAATGTCACTCTGCTTTTGTTCGATTTTCTTATTGTGGTTTAACATTAAGTTGAGAAAATTGGAATCAGTCTCATTAGAGATTGACTAAGGACTAGTTGGAAATAGGCATTATATAGTTCACATTGTATGTAATTTCCATGTCACTCATCCATGCATTGATTCATGTCGTTGAATATATTTGTGTGGCGATCACGGAAGGTTTAGTCACTTTATAATAGTGACGAATGCCGCTAGAATCTCATATTGATATATTAGACGGACCGAATTGCTTTAGAAAAATCTAAAGGATAATGAATAGCATAAGGTTGTGCACTAAAGATTATATATAAATTGATTTCCATTTAATATGCAGCCCAAGTGGGAGATTGTTGTTATTATTTTAATAATAATTTATGTGGGCTACATATTAAGATTCAATTATATTTAGCTATTTGTTTTATTGGGTTAAATAAAGTGATCAAATAAGAAACCCACAGAGACAAACGTATCAATCACTAGTTATTCTTGATTCAATTCAACTAAGCAAGTAACACAATAAAATTTTGAGAGATTTTTAAACTAATGTTATACTAAGGCAAGAATTTGTATTTATCAATTAACTAAAAACATCTAGAATTAAGTATCCCCGCTAGCATGAATCAATGCAATCATGATTTCCCACCCCAATTAATCATATACTACTCAAGAGGAAAGATACACCCTATAAAATACCAATAACCTTTCTCGAGTATTAATGGCTTCTCTAAAATACACTCAAACCTATTTTCATGGTATCATGCAATTCAGAGACATTAAACGCAGCATCCTAACTTCCTAACAATCCATTCTACCTATTTTCATGGAGAAGTTCATGTCATTATTGGATAATTCACAACCATCTAAATCCAACTTTCGTTGATAAATATATATTTGGTTCAAACAATACACATAATCACGTCTGACATGTAATTGTTAATTAAACACAACTCAATAAGCACGAGCACATAACATAATTAAACTGGGGGAACTGGAAAAATCACACATCAATCATAACTAGGGTTCAACTTAACCCTAGATTAAAGATCTACTCGTTCATGATTATACTAATAACACAACTAATATAATAAGAACACATAATTAATCTATTATTGAGAATAGAGAAGAAAACCTTGAATCTTTAATCCGAAAGAAAAGTAAAAGCTTTTTGCTCTCTCCCTCTATCTATCTGTCTACGTATGTATGTCTCTCCCCAATAATAATAATATCTGATGTTTTTATATTTCTCTAATAAAAGTATTTTAATGTCTTGAGAAAATTACAAGTACGTTTACTAAATTGAATAGATTTCCAAGAAAAATTCGTAGTTGACTTTTCTCCAGTAATTCTGGGCCTCTCCAGTTGTAATATAACATCTGGACCATCTTAGAATGATAGATAATTTAATTATCTTCGCGTGGGCTGTTGAATCGCCCAATTCTGACTTGTAGAACTCGAGATATGGCCCAAATAGTGAAGTGCGCGCATGTAGCCCAACAGATCCGAATTTCCTTCTAATAAATCTCCAAATTAAGCTCTTTATTCTCCAATCCATCCAAGTTTAGGATTTCCATGCTTCCTACAATAAAACATTAAAATCTAATTAAAAAATCCAATTAAATGGAAAATTTAATAAATATGAGGAATATAATCATGTAAAATATATATATAAATATACACTGTATCAACATCACTATATAAAGGAAACTTAAAATTATAAACGAACAAATTATAGAAATGATTAAAACATCAATTCAAATTACTTAAACATTGAACTAAGCCTATAGGACAGTATGAAGATCATCCAAAAGCAAAATATGAGACAATAAAACTAATAATTGAACACACGTGCATACATATATCAGAATTGAAATTTATATAACCACCAATGCACGATAAATATCAAGGCGATTACAAAAACTGTAATAAATTTACAGTTGTCAAATATTTAAGTGTGATACATAATATCAGCTTATAATTTAAGTTAATATTTAAAATAACAATGTATAGCAGAATAGTTTACAGAATCAGGGCAACCAATCTATATTTGCAATGGTTGTCCTTGCTTATTCAGCTTTAATTCTTTTCTCTCCTCTACCAACAATTTTCTTTTGCAGGTCTGGTAATAACAAAATCTTTATGCAATACAAATTTATTGGAAAAACAATTGAGATATTGTGAATGGACTCCTCGGAGTTGTAGTTATTATAATTAAAGTTCTTGCCTCACTGGAAGCATTTTCTGCAAAATTTGAAAAGAGACAGAGTACTCACACTCTTTAAAACTTCATATATGTGCACTGCATGAGCATATACAAGTGCGTAATGTATAAATGTTTGGTCGTTAAGTTACAAAAACTTTTATTTCTTATTGGATACTTTTTCTTAGAGAGCCTCTGCTTTGGCATTTTAGAGTATTTCAATGATTATTATATCAATACAAATACAATTAAATATGATTTAAAGTGCTGGCTAGTGCAAGACATGATATTTAGAAAAGATATCACAAATAACTGAATTCAACAATTTACACCATCTAGCTAGGGATGGGCATCGGGGCACTTCAGGACCGGGGAGTGCTATCCTCGCCCCCATCCCCGAATTAAAATTCGATCCCCATCCCCGAACCGATCCTCGTCGGGGATTATTTTTTATTCTCGTCCCCGGCCCAAACGGGTAACGGGGATCCCGCGGGGAATTTCATATAATATTTAAAATAATTTTAAAGACTTACTAGTTAGTTTAAAATAATTCTTTTTTGTGATATATAGCGAAATTAGCAACTATAGTTAGATTAGATGTTAAGCTACACCGTCTTTTCATCACCATTAATCTTATAATTAGTATATCTTCATATTCACATGCATCTATGTTACCTCTTAAAATTTCTTTTTGAAATCTAAACATTACTAAGCAGTAGCTCATATGCACTAAATTAAGATAAAAAAATTAATTAAATAAACAATTATAAATAACATGGAAATGAAGTTATTTAACTAATAGAGACAAACATATAAGATTAAAATATTAGTTTGTTTCCAATATAAAGTATTTGAAATTCGTATATATTAATATATGATTATTAATATATATAATTATAATTTTATATATATATATATATATATATATATATATATATATATATTATAATGTGTTAAAATCGAGTCGAGGATTGAGAATCGGGTCTGTGGAGAAAATCATGGCGGGGATCGGGTCGGGGAGACATGGAATCCCGGCCCCGGCCCGCTTCCCATTTTTTTTTAATATTGTCCCCGCTCCTCAGCCCGATCCGAAAAAATCCCCAATTTCCCGTCCTGTTCAATACGGGAATTGGATCTGGATCTGGATCGGGATCGGGATTGAACGAATTGGGGCAAATGCCCATCCCTACATCTAGCACATACATGTGCCTTACAAAGGTAATAAAGCTAATTTTATTGATCGTGCATCTCGAAAACGTAGGGAATTCCATGTATGCTTATAAACCATACAAATAAAAAACGCAACATTTGATTTTGACAAGAGCTGACACGAACAAATCATGCATTACTACTGTATATGTCTCAATTTTATGTAGTCCCACTACCCGCATGATAAGTTACAAAACAAATGTAAACATGGGCCTGTCCTAGGGGTGAACAAAATTTACCCAACCCGCCCAACCCGTCCCAACCCGTCCCTTATTTCGCCCGACCAATCCGGACCGTCCAAACCCGTGGGTTGAACGGGTTGATTTTTAAAAAACCCGTACTAATTGGGTTGGGTTATGGTTCAACAAATTTTAACCCTAACCCAACCCGTCCCAACCCGTTTACATACAATGCATATTGATTAAATATTTTTTGCAGTTTTTTGCATTCATTTTCTGCATTTTTTGCATTTTTTGCATTCTGCAACATTCTGCAACACATTCTGCATTCTGCAACACATTCTGCAACATTCGGCAACACATTTTCAACCTTCTGCAACACTTTCTACATTCTGTAACATTATGCAACACATTCTGCAACATTCTGCAACACATTTTCTGCATTTTGCAACACATTTCTGCATTTTCTGGACAGAATTTCTGCATTTTTTGGGCAGAATTTTCTGCACAATTCTTTCGATTTGCAACCCGACCAACCCGCCCTAACCCAACCCGGACCGTTCAAAACCCGACCAACCCGCCCCGTCCAAAACCGTGGGTTGAACAGATTAATTTTTAAAAAACCCGTACTAATTGGGTTGGGTTGTTTTTTTCGGCAACCGGCCCCAACCCGCCCCGTGTTCACCCCTAACCTGTCCAACGAGCTTGTACCAAGCCTGACCTAAAAACATTTAAAATTATAACTCTAATTCAGATTTTATTCGCTTTTTATCCAGGTTTATTCGGACTTTTTAGAAATCTATTATTTTTTTTTTAAATTAAAATTCGAGCTTAAATTTGGATTGTTCAAGTTTCAAACTATATCGGATTTTGTCCAAACAAGGTGTGTGGACTGAGATTTTCTCCAAATCAAACTTTTGTGTTCTTTTTCCGAACTATCGAATTTTGGATTTCTTAAAAATTTATAGCCTGATCCGAAAAACGACTACATTTATGATAAATTTTTTTATATTTTTGTGGAGTTAAGTTTGATGGAGAACAAGATTTTAGTGATGATCGGAGATCATATATGAATTAAAACATTACAAAAACTTATTCATTGAAAATTATGTTTTATAAAAATCACTATTTCATTTATTTCGTAGAAAATCTTGAAAATTTTATATGTTTTACATACAAATTTTCATTATAAATCTTGAAAATCATGTGTGTTCTGCAGACAAAATATTGCAAAATGAATTGTTTTCCAAAACATGTTTTAATTGCAAATCATATATGATTTTTAAGATTTTGAATGAAATAATAGTGTTCTTTGAACATTTTTTGCAAATATATATATTTTCATTCAAATGTTGGTCTACATATAACTTAACTCTATTTTTATATATTTACTAGCTTATAACCCGTGCGATGCACGGATTTTTTTTATATGTAACAAATTTTATTTTATGTTATAATTATATTTTTATATAATCATTATTTACAATATTTTATTTTAATTTAAATATTAAAAATTTAATTAATGATATACATGGTTTAAAACTTATATTATAAAATTTTAAAATAAATATGTCGTTGATAGAATTCGAACCTTCAATATAATCTATACTATTATATAAAATCCGAAACATTAAAAGTTTGGTTGGTTGGTTGGTCGGTCGGTCGGTCGGTCGGTACGGAATAACTAAATAATTTCCTTTTCCAAGTAAAATATAATATTTTTATATTTTATCTAACTAAAATTTCCCCTTTATTAATAAATTTCTTTTTTCAGGTTAAACATATTACCTTTTCTATGTTCCAATAACTAAATAATTTCCTTTTTCAAGTAAAATACAATATCTTACAATTTATCTAACTAAAATTCCTTCTTTTTTAAAAACACTACTAACAATTTTGTTTAATAAAATAACATAATTATATTATAATTACTATTAACTGATCAATTACCTTTTTCAGCCAAAACACGTTACATTTTCTCTTTTCTCTAAGTAAAATCTTTCTTTCTCCAATTATATCATGGATGGTTACCTTTTTCAGCCAAAACACGTTACCTTTTTTCTTTTCTCTTACTAAAACCTCTCTTTTTTCTATATTATCACGGGCGTTTCTATTTAATAAAAATAAAATAATAATATTATAATACTAATAATTAACCGATTACCTTTTTAGCTAAAATGTATCGTCTTTTTTATTTTTTCTAATTAAATTCTATTTTTTCCTAGAAATATCACTGGTAACATTAATTTCTCATTTTTTAAAAACTATGACCTATTTTATTTAGTAAAATAACATAATCAACTTATTTACCCTTACTCAATTATAGATAAAATCTATCCTACTAACTAATCAATTTCCTTTTTCAGGTTAAACATATTATCTTTTCTATTTTTCAATAACTAAATAATTCCCTTTTTCAGGTAAAATACATATCTTTTATATTTTATCTAACTAAAATTTCTCCATTATTAATTAATTTCCTTTTTCAGGTTAAACATATTACCTTTTCAATTTTTCAATAAGTAAATAATTTCCTTTGTCAGTTAAAATACAATATCTTTTATATTTTATCTAACTAAAATTTTTCCTTTTTTAAAAACACTACAAGCAATTTTGTTTAATAAAATAATATAATTATATTATAATTATTATTAACTAATCAATTACCCTTTTCACCCAAAACACATTACCTTTTCTATTTTCTCTAACTAAAATATCTTTTTTTTCCAATTATATCATTGATGGTTACCTTTTTCAGCCGAAACACGTTACCTTTTTTCTTTTCTCTTACTAAAACCTTTTTTTTTTCAATAATATCACAGTCGTTTCTATTTAATAAAAATATTATAATACTAATAATTAACCGATTACCTTTTTAGTAAAATGTATCATCTTTTCTATTTTTTCTAATTAAATTCCTTTTTTCCTATAAATAACACGGGCAACATAATTTCTCATTTTTTAAAAATTATGACCAATTTTATTTAGTAAAATAACATAATTAAATTATAAATACTATAAACTAATCAATTATCTTTTTCACATAATTTATTTCATCTTTTTAATTTTCACGCTACCTTTCTATTCTTTCTAACTAAAATATATATTTTTTCAATTATATCACGACGGTTCTATTTAATACAGTAAATTAATAATATTATAATATTAATAATTAACCGATTACCTTTTTCAGCTAAAACGTATCATCTTTTCTATATTTTCTAACTAAATTCCTCTTTTAATAGAAATATCACAGACAATATTAATTTCTGCTATTCTAAAACATTACTAGCAATTGTATTTAGTAAAATAACGTAATTAATTAAGTTATGATTACTATAAACTAATCAATTACCTTTTGTACTTAGAACATGTTACAATTTTAATTTTCTCTAACTAAATTCTCTATTTTTCTAATCATTAAAGGGAAATCTATTTAACAAAATAAAATAATAATTTTGTAATTACTAATAATTAACCGATTACCTTTTTCAAATAAAACCTATAATATTTTCTAACTAAAATCCCTCATTTTCTAGAAATATCACGGATAACATTTATATAATTATTATCAAATCATCTCATATAAAAATTTAAGCCTTCAAAATTCATGTTTTAAAAAAAATAATTTAAATTAATGAGAAAAACATATAATATTAAAAATAATCTGTGCATCGCACGGGTTTTAAGCTAGTATATTTAATCATTAGATCTAACGATTTTGATTTTTTACTAAAAATCTAATGGTCATTATTCGTAGTATACAGATTTTTATTATACTAGCTTATAACCCGTGCAATGCACGAGTTTATTGTATTATATTATAAATTTTATTTAATATTATAATTATGTTTTTTTATAATCATTATTTTTAATAATTTTTTAAATTTTTATTTAATATAATTTAATATATTCATGTTTAAAGATTATATTAATGTTTCCTTATTATAAACAATGTATACGATTTTTAATATATTTTATTAATAATTGAGAAATATGATGTGATATTTTCGGGTATATATTAATGATTGTAAGATTTGTTGTAAATTAAAAAGGTAACGTGTTTTAATTATAAAGGAAATATTAATGATGGAAATATATGATACGCTTGATGTTTTTATGTGTTTATAAAAGGTAATATGTTCAACTAAAAGTAAATGTGAAAAAGGTAATCGATTAATTATCATTAATTTAGATTTGTTTTAAATTAAAAAGGTAATGTGTTTTAATTTGAAATAAAATATTAATGATCGAAAGATATGATACGATTGATGTTTTTAGGTGTTTATAAAAGGTACTATGTTCAACTAAAAGTAAATGTGAAAAAGACAGTCGACTAATTACCATTAATTTTATTATCTTAATCGACTAATTATCCTTGAGTATAACGTGGTTTAATTGGAAAGAAAATATTAATGACGGAAAGATATGATACGATTGATATTTTTAGGTGTTTATAAAAGGTATTATCTTGACTAATTACCATTTTATTATATTATGTTGTTATTTATTTTAGGTGTATTTATGTTTCTTTATAATGAAGGGTAAATAAGTAAATTCACTTAATACCAAAAAACAGGTACCAAAACTTTCAATGTTTCGGAATTTATATAATAGTATAGATTTTGTTATTGATTAGAAGATATGATGTGATATTTTTTGGTATATATTAATTATTGCTAGATATGATATGATTGGAAGATATGATATGATTGATGTTTTTAGGTGATTATAAAAGGTAATATCTTCAACTAAAAATAAATGTGAAAAACACAATCGACTAATTAACATAATTATATTATGTTATTATTTATCTTAGGTGCTTTAATAATATAGATATTGTATATATTTTTCTTTATAATAAAGGTTAAATAAGTAAATTCACGAAATACTAAAAAACATATATATTCAATTAAATAAGCAAATGTTTCCTTATTATAAACAACGTACACATATTTTTAATATATTTTATTAATAATTGAAAAATATGATGTTATATTTTCGAGTATATATTAATGACTGTAAGATTAGTTTTAAATTAAAAATGTAACGTCTTTAATTCGAAAGGAAATATTAATGATCGGAAGATATGATACGATTGATGTTTTTAGGTGTTAATAAAAGGTAATATCTTCAATTAAAAGTAAATATGAAAAAAGCAATTGATTACTTACCGTTAATTTATATTATGTTATTATTTATTTTAAGAGTTTTAATAGTATAGATATCATATATATTTTTCTTTATAATGAAGGGTAAATAAGTAAATTCACTACGTACCAAAAAACAGGTACCAAAATTTTTAATATTTCGGCTTTTATATAATAGTATAGATTTATTGTAACATGTAAAATTGCCTACCAGGAGGAGTCCTATAATTCGTGATCAGTTTAGTAACAAGAATTTAGATTAGCACACTTATTCAAATTGGAGAGATAATGACGCTAGGGTTTTAATTTATTAGCTTTGCTTATAATCTATTAAACATTCAAACCTTCCTCTGCGTCTGCTAATCTAATTCTTGCCTGCTTCTAATTCTCACTAGTACTCACAAACCTCATTACTTATTTTCACTCTTCTTGATCTGATTAAATTTAATTAATTTGAATGTTATTTATTTTATTGCTTTTCAGGAAATTTAGTTCATGCAGATGGATTCAGATGATGACTGTCACTTCCACAATGACTCCATTTTAGATGATCAAGAGAAGAAAAGCTACAAGATTTTGAATGAAAGTGAAATACAAAAAATTCAAGAAGAAGAAATAGCTAATGTGTGTACTTTATTTTCGGTTCCTAAGCCATCTGCATGCATTCTTCTGTGCCATTATAAGTGGAACGTTGAGTCTTTGCTAGAGGCATGGTTTGCTGATGAAGAAAGGGTCAGAAGAGATGCGGGGTTGGCACAAAAAGGTTTACAAACTTCAATTAGTGATTCTATAGATTTTACTTGTGGCATTTGCTTTGATGTGTTCCGGGCTCATGATAAGATAATCAAGTCATGTGATCATATGTATTGTAGTACATGTCTGGGTACTTACATTAGCACTGCAATCGATGAGGGACCTGGATGCCTGTCGTTGAGATGTCCAGATCCCTCGTGCAATGCTCCATTTGGGGAAGACATGGTTAATTTGTTGGTGTCTGGAGAATACAAGAAAAAGTTCTATCGATATTTTGTTAGGTCCTATGTCGAAGGAAATAGTAATGTCAAATGGTGCCCTGCCCCAGATTGTGGTGCTGCTATTGAATATACTGGTTATTATGGGGAAAGTGGAGGCTATGAAGTTGTTTGTGGTTGTTCGTTTAAATTTTGTTGGAGGTGTATTGAGGAAGATCATCGACCAGTTGACTGTGATACGGTTGCTAAATGGGCACAAAAAACCAAGTGTGAGGCACAGAATTTGGACTGGATACTTGTTAATACTAAGCCTTGTCCCAAATGCAAGCGACCTATCGAGAAAAACAGAGGTTGTATGCACATGACATGTAATATGTCGTGTGGACATCATTTTTGTTGGACGTGTCTTGGGCCTTATGACTTGCGAAGTCCCCATAATTGCAATACGTACAAGTCGGAGCAGGATAAAGAAACTAAAAAAGCAGAGGGCACGCTGAAAAGGAATGCAAAAGCATTGTTAAAGAGGTATGCTCATTATTTTGAAAGGTGGGATGCAAATCACAAGTCAAGAATGAAAGCAGAATCCGATTTAGATACAATGCAAGAGGCGAATCTTCATATTCTTTGTGAAAAATTTGGATTGACTAAGCTCCGGTTGAAATTTGTTATAGAAGCCTGGGAACAGATAATTGAATGTAGGCGCACGTTGAAATGGAGCTATGCATACGGGTATTATATACCAAATCATGAACGTGCTAAGGCAGCATTGTTTGAACACTTGCAAGGTCAAGCCGAGGCTGGATTAGAGAGGCTACATCAATGTGCAGAAGAGGAACTCGTGAAGTTCGTGAAAGATTGCGATGCTACTGCAGATCAATTTGATATTTTTCGAGCGAAGCTGGTTCATCTTACAAGTGTGACTAGAGATTACTTTGCAAATCTGGTGACAGCACTGGAGAATGATCTATGTGAAAGTGAAAATAAAGGTAAATCAAAAAGAAAAAGAACAAACGGAAAAAAGGAGCAGAGTGAAAAACAAACGGAAAAAAGGAGAAAAGGAGGGAGGGGAACATAATAAACCAAAGGAATAGTCGACTGCAACAGGACTATACTTATAATCAGGTGCTTATATTATGCAGGTTACACCATTGTTCACCAACTCATCCTTTTTGTGATGATTTTCACTTTTCAGTTAGTACTCTAGACTCAGTGCAGTTTTTTCTGTATTTTCTTTTGTATTCTTCCTTCTTGAAACGTTTATTTTGATCAATTTGATGTATTCTATAATACCATATATGCAGTTCTGATAGAAAAATAAAAAAAAGTTACCCTGGCATACACTCTAACAAATTATTTTTTTTAAATTATTAGTGGTGAAAGAGAGATGAAAATGGAGAAGATGACAGGGTGGAAATTAAAAGAAAGAAATTTCGTTCGTACTTGTAGTTTGTGGAATGAGTGACTGAATTATATGCATGGATGTTGTCAATATATGTAGCTCAGTAGCTGTATGTTCATTCCAATCAACAAAGGACAAGCTATAAACTTACATGCTAGTTTGGTGACACCTTGTATTTAGTGGCAGAAACATTGAGGGTAGCTGAATTGTACTAAATGGAAAATTTGAGGGTACTTCTCCTTTCCGCAAGAGAAGAGGTTTTGGCTTTCTGGAAAACAAATGCATAGCTCATTAGTGAGTCAACAGAGATGTAAATACATTCGCAAAACTGAAATCACATGTGCTTTTATGCAAGTCCTACAACCGATATTGTGCGTCATATATAGCATGGAAAATGCTAGGGTTCCCAAAACCGTTCCCGAAACAGTTCCCGAAAATTGAGTTGTCAACACATGATTGGTTACGTTTTTATAATTAAGATGGACCCCTCGTGCATTAATATGAATCCCACAAATTAAATAATGCCATGTGTCATTCGGGAACACTTTTTGGAATTTTTTCGGGGTACGTAGCATTACTCTTATAGCATTCCAATCCAACCGTTGAAAATTCAAAGAGATAACTTTTCCTTCTATAAACATCACCAGAAAAACCATACGTCTCCTGTCCCCTTCTTCATCATGTTAATGCAGATAGCAATCAAGATTCGTTAACACTAGGTAGACCAATTTTAGGAGATTAAAACATTAGACCGAACAAATGAACTCCCTAAGTGATGTTAAGTCTTAAATGTTGCCTCTATCAAAGTACATTTCTTAAGAGAGAAATTGCAGAAATGCTTTACTGGACTTCAGGACTTGTATATATATATATAACCAACAAGCTCGTAAAAGCTTGTAGATTCTGCGGAAAACTAATACATATTAACAGATGACAAGATCCACAAGTAATTATCTAGAAATGTAGAATTTTAGATGATATACTGAAACAAAAAAGCTATAGAATGGATAGCCTTTTGTCACTGTTAGTGCTACATCCTTTTTTATGTTTATACTACCGTGGATAAACATTGTTTTCATCAGCAGAGAGTGGGCCATTACTCATTAGAAACTGACTAGCTCCAACTCAGTTTTGTGACCTCTGAAATAACCGAACGTGATAACTTCAAAATGATCTATAGTGCAATTTTCGAAATTTTCTGTCCAGTATTTCTTGAGATTATCTTTTGGTCATTCATCGGTCTAATAACAGAGGAAATATAGAATTTTCAAAGAGTAGTTATAGTGACACAGAATTAGCTGAAGTGCAGATGACTTACCGAGATATAGTTTGCATGTTGGGAACACTCCCTATTGAACAAAGCAAACAAGAAACCTCGGATAAATTCGTGAAATTTCAAATATTTTTAGAGTTTGTAGGCACGGCAATTGTTTAGAAACCCTATTTGGAGAACCTCCACCAGCCAAGAACTTTGAAACATGTTGCAGACAAAGAGCACAAATAATTAGACGTTGATGACTATCACAAATTTATAATTAGACAATTTGAAGATTATCCGAATATTACCTTGATAAAATGCAATCCTTCAGAGAGCTTCTCAATTTTAGTTAACTACCTAGAACCTTGAACACATTGGATGTTTTGTCTTTGTTTTTGGGTCTTCTACTACAATGCAATAATATTCTGTAAGGTTTTCTAACCCAGCTAAACCATATTTGTTGAAGTTGGCATTTGAGATTACGGGGAACGGAAATTGGTAGGGAACAGACCTTCGCAAAGTATCAAACCTCAAGCACAGGGAAGTCGAAAGAAATCAGCATCAATTAACTCAAGATATGTCAGATAACTAAATCTTCCAATTTCCAAATGCAAGTGTATAGAGAAGCCAAACCCATGAGACTCAAACGAGTGAGGCCTAAAGAAGAGAAATAATGTGTCTTAAATTAAAAAACAAACAAGGTAATCAATATTAAGTTGTTTGACACTACTTGACACCCTTTCTTAAAAGCAAGCAACTACATACACAAAAATCACAAATTAAATATTTTGAGGACTACAAGTGTCGCTTATAAGAGTGGCTAGCATCCAGTATGAAAACTATTGTTTTCCTGGCTTTTCTTGATACTTGTCCCAAATCTTTTTGGTCAGTTAAATGACTTCAGTTTTTGGACAATTTAAGATCGTTGCTGCTTCATTTATAGGAGGATTTAAAGTTCAATTCTTAGGCGTCAACAAAGCTTGTAAATTGAATTTAAAGCACCGAAGATTGCTGCAAATGGAAAGGTGTAGTTTGCAGTAGTTTCTAACAAATTCAAATCTATAAAAATTCCATCGAGGTTGTTTAATCTTTACAAGTTTGACATATCTGAATTTGACAAACTGTGGATTTTCTGGCCAAATATTGATATATCATGTACCCCTGTCTCCTTTATAGAATACCTTCACTAAAAATTGAGAATCCAAACTTCTAAGATGATTGTTCAAATTTTGAAAGATCTTACTGAATTGTACTAGGATGGGGTGTACATGACAGCTCAGACAAACAGATGGTCCCAGGCTGTATCATCTTCACTGTCTAATTTGAGAGTATTGAGCCTGTCAAATTGTCATATTGCAGGCCCTATTAATCCTTCCATCCAAAAGCTTCAGTTCCTTCCACATACGTTTGGATCAAACTATATCAATGATTCAATTCCTAAGTTTTTGGCAAACTTGACAAAGTTGAAAGCTTTGCATCTCAGTTTTTGGAAGTTGCAGGGAATACCAACACTATATGTTCTAGATTTGCCGGGCAACAATACACGGCAAGGTTCATTGCCAGATTTTTCGGAAATGGATCCGTGTGGACATTGGTGCTAAGCCTTGCACAAGTATTTTAGGCATGTTTCTAGAGTCAATTGGTAACCTGAAATTGTTGTCCAGGACCAGGATACATATAACAAACTGCAATTTCAGGGGAATAATTCAAAATAAATTCAGTAGGTACCCTCACAACACTTGTCCATTTAGATTTTGCTTGACAACAATTTCAATGTTCGTATTCGTATCCCATTGTTACAGAAGGCAAAGAAGCTCACCAATTCAGATCTCGCCCTTAACAGATTATAAGTTACAATCCCTTCCGCTTACTTTATAAGATTTCTCAATCTTGTCCATGATCTGGGAAACAGTGTGTTCACTGGTTCCGACAACATTGTTTGCTCTCCATTCGTTGCGAAAGATTAAGCTTTCCTAAAATCAGTTTAGTGGTTCACTGGCTTCGTTGTCCGAGTTGGATGCACTTCATTTACACTTCATTTAAGTACTAAGAATTTGATCGGTTCTATTCCAGTGTCCTTGTTTGAACTCGAATGGTTAAACATCCTGTCACTGTCCTACAAAACATCGACTCATTGCACATAGAATGCATCTGATAATGCATCTTTATGCACACGCCAAAGGAATAAGAATGCATCCGGATACATCGGACCATGAATTATATAACATGGTCTTAATTATATATTATATGTTTTGTCATACAACAATGCTAAAAGACATCTACAGTTGCAAGAATCACAGAAGAAGAAACAAACCAGAATTGTATATAATAAATACTCGTATTAAAACTCCAAGTTTTGTCAAAGTTTTAACATGGCATTTGAGATAGTAAAAGTTAAACATCTCCAATTGATTCCCTTTTCACTTGGCACAAAGATATTAGGCCTAATTCAACAATTAAATAAGCAATTAAAAAGCTTCACAGTACCAGATTTGTTGAATCAAATAAAGCATCTGTCAATAAAATTACAGCAATGTTAAGCTCTTAAACTCTGTTCTTCACTTCATATATTACTTCAAAGACACTGCCCACAACATCAGGCCTTCAGCTTTATTTCAAAATCCGTTACTGCTTCAGTTAGGCTGCTAACTGACCCATCTCCTCAACTTTATTTTAAACTTTGCCAAGAAATTGCTGCTTTCCGTTTCAACCTATGAGCCCATACAATACTTTGCGGTTTCCACTTTTGTATATCAGAAAGAGAGAACGTGTTCCTCTCCCCTACTTCCTCTTTTGCTCGCAATGAGAAGAATGCAGGCTTCGCCCCAGCTACAGCCATTCTAGGAAACCCGAGTGATTTACCAAGGGCAAGTGATGAATCCATCCCCTTGGCCTTGGGGGAGTAGGCGGACAAGAAAATATCCTTTTCACAAGTTAGCTTGCTTCCTCCAGCATTATTAGCAGTTAGTGCAGGAGTGGAGGAAGCAACACTTAGTTGATCTGGCAGCATAGAGAACGAGAACGAACTGTGGATGGCTGTAGTGGTAGGTTCAACAATCTCTCGTGGAGGAATGAACTCACCGATAGTGTTGCCTTTCCTCCTGTGGCTTAGCGTTACCCCATCAGTCCATCGCACTAAAGCAACTCGAGAAGAACGATTGGGGTCATAATCTATCTTTTCAACAATGCCTGTAGCTGAAGTGTTTCTTTTCATATCAATTTTCCTCTGCAATCGTTTTGCCCCACCTCCTCGGTGCCAAATTGTAATACGACCTGCAGAGTTCCTACCAGCTGACTTCCCTTTACTTCTAGTGAATTGTCTCCTATAATCACCTAAGTTCATCCCAGTGGCGACTACATTCGAGTCTGTTTTGTTACGGTCATTTTCCGACTTTCTCCTACTCTTTTCCTTCTTAGCACGTACATTGGCTTTGGAGGCCATTTGACGAGCACCTTGAAACACTTTGACTCCACCTTGCGTCTGATTGTCAAGTGCCATGACAAGACCAAAAAAATACACGTCCAACAAAAACTAGTCAGTTCAGGTATCCAAGTGGCATATAAACAGAAGTCTCATCAAGAACAAAACACACAGTATAACCATATATTCACAATTCGTCACACAAACCCCATTTCGCATAGCTTGGAAAATAGGTGCTCATTTCACAAGTGCTTTTATAACATGTATAACTTAAAAGCTATTAATCGAAACAAGTAGTTCAATGGAAGAAAATTAACTTCAAAGCGTACATGTTTACTAAAGACCTCATGAGTTATAACTAATACATACCAAGAAACATAAAATCGCAGTCACATTTGCATGATTGCATCGTATAAACAGATAACATCTGTTCTTTAAGTAGATTAAACACATTTGCAAATTAAAACATATAAGACCTAATAAAACCGATTTCAACAAAACATACAATCGCATAGTCATATCGTGTAAATTAGTTACTAAAACTTCCTAAGCTTACCACTTAAAAAACATAAAACCATTCTAATTCTAATTCAAAATGCATAATGCAAAACCCCAATACACAATACAACATATATGAGCTCAGATTCATATATTTGCAGCAGATAAAAATCATTTCCAAGAGATACCCATTTCATAATACACAATTTTAACAACACCCAGATTAAAAAAAAATGATGAATAAACAACATCCAATTTGTATAAGTAAATTTGTAGAAGAGTAAGAGTACCGAAGAAGCTAAAAGAGAGGGCCGTAGATGTTGGAGTCTCATAGATCGTAGAAATAGGGCCGTCGCCATTTGATATAGAGGCTGCAATTACACAACTTTGCTCTGTTAGTGCGTGTGTGTATTAATGTACTGTTTGTATTTGTATTCCATAAACACCAAAGTAGAAGGAGATGAAACAAGCTAAAGAGAGTTTAGGGTGGATTGGACTTTTTGTCGGGTTTTTCGTTTCTTGTTAATAGGCCCATTTCATAATTACAAATGTTTAGCAGGTTCAGGTAAAGAAAAAATGAAAGACCGTGGGTGGAAGTTAGGGGTTTGAGAAAATATTTTAGGTTTGTGTCAAATTAGATGTTTGACCATTTGAAGTGTTTGTTAGTTAGTTAGTTGATTGAAATAATTTTTTGAACTGAAAAAACTAATTTTCAAAAAATTAGTTAGAGGAACTTTTTCAATTAAATATTTGTTATGTGTGTAGTTAATATTTAAAAAGCTAATTTAAACAGCTAATTACCAAATAATTTGATGTAAAACAGCTAACTCAGGTAACACTAATTGCCAAATAGGAACAAAAACTCACAAATATATTTTATATTGTTGTTCTCACTTTTCATGTTAATATAATAATTTTTTTGTTTAATTCAGGTGAGTCGAATTTATTTAATACTTTCTCTGTCCCGCCGAATTGTTAACATTTCAAAATAGGGTGTCTGGTACGTATTTTAAGATGAATTTTAAGGATAGTTTCATAATTTATTTTTAAAATTTATTTTTGTATAAAAATAGAACAATCCCATTTTTATATATGATAAGTGGATTTTATATCCACTTATTATGCGCTAAATGGACCTATATTGATGGTTTATCCTTAAATATGTTGTGTCTTTTAATTAGTTTTTGTTATTTAATAATATTAGATATTTATTAATAAATACTTTATTTAATTAGAAAATTATATTTATAAATATCTAATAATATTAGATATTTATTTTTATAAATTCGGAATTAAATTAATTATTTATTAATTAAATATATTTTATTATGCAAGTTGAATAAACAAAAGAAAGAAAAAAAAATAATAAAAAAATAATAAAAAAAACAAAAAAAAACGAAAATGAGTGTTGACAATTGTTTTTGTAGCAGGTGGAAACATGTGCAAAACAATTGAATAATGTTGGCATGAAATTGAGGATAAGCTGTCGGCATTTTATTTAGAAAAAGAGCAGGTATTCAAAGTGGCTGGCGGCTTTCAGCAGTTGGAAACGCTCCCACGCGCGCGTGGGAGCCACGCGCCAACATTGGAGCTTTCCAAAAAGCGAGTGTCCTGCACGCGCCTGCTACGAGTCTGGGATTGGCCTGTCCGCGTGTGCAGATGGTGTTAGTGCAGTGGTTGTATTAATTGTTGTTTGATTTCTTTTTAATTCTTTTGTTTTATTTTTCTTTTCTTTTTCTTTTTCTTTTTCTTTTGATTTTTTTAATCTCTTGGTGTGCTAGAATTTTGCTATAAATAGGTCTTAATTCTGCAGTTGGAGAGAGACCTCAAACTTAATTCTCTCCCTTGCTCTCTAATTCTCAATAGCTTCTTTTGTAATTTTATTTTATTTTATACAATTAAATTTTCTGTAATTTTAGTATAAATTTCATTTTCGGTTGAAGAAATTTCGAGAATTATTTGGAGCGCTATTCTCTTTCATTGGAAGTAATTTCGGATCTACGTTCTAATTCTTAAAATTACGGGGATTATTTAGGAATGCTCTTTTCTTGCATTGGAAGCGATTACGGTTCTACTTTCCAACTTTCGTAATTTTCATTTATCGTAATTGTTAATTTAGTTTTGTTTTTATTATTGTTTTTATTATCATTATTATTATTATTGTTGTTGTTGTTGTTATTATTATTATTATTATTATTATTATTATTATAATTATTATTATTATTATTATGATTTCAATTAATCCCATGATGACGATTCGTTTAATTATGAACTAATCGCCGTCTTGGGATTCTAATGGATTTATTTACGTAATTTAGTAATTCGATGCCTTAATAAATTGTGTTATGATAAAAATTTCCGATTGCCTAACATGGTTGTGCTTAATTTATTAGATGCGTAGCTATCATCTAAATTATTAATTCTTAATGAATGCGAAAGTGGATTTGAGAATTTAGAATTTGCCATGTTAGCACAGGTTCGTAATTTTCATATTTAATTACGATTAGTGGTAGGGTTTTGAATCACATCGCCCTGTGTAGCCAAAAATAAGGAATTTATTCGTAAACCAATTATGTTTTCAAATCTTATAGACATATAGGGTCTAGACATAAATGGTGTCCATGCAACTTCTATCTTTTCAAGTGGATGTTTGTATGGTTTGATATAAGTTAAGGCTGAAAGGCGCTTATATTAGTTTCGTGTTCCCGGCTAGCTTTCATAATTATCAGAATCACTTTAAATTAAGGCATCAATTCTAAATGAAATAAATAATGAAATTAGAATCCCATGTTTATCTCATATATAAAATCCTTATCATATTATTCTTAGTCGTTAGTTCATTAATTAATTGTGATTTGAACAAACCAACCATTTCGTTGTTCAGGCTTCTATAATTAACCGAACGTTGTTGAATAAACATATTTACTTAATACACCAAGTCTTCGTGGGAACGATCCTTATTTCCCTATATTGCTTTTGGACTGCGTATACTTGCGTAGAGAAAATAGCGAACAAGTTTTTGGCGCCGCTGCCGGGGACTCGGTGTTATTTTGTTTATGTGTTTTACTACAATAGAAGTTAATTTATTTGACTTGAACATTTTATCTTATATTTTGAAGTGATTATTTGTGTTCAGATACGTGGATTTTTATGCTAACACGTGCTAAAGCATTAAAAGCCAAGCAAGTACTCAAACTAGCAAATACTCACAAGATGGACGGAGAAGCCGAAGTAGTTGCACCTGCAGCAGCAAGGGCTTTGATGGACTACTCACAACCGAAGATTGATGACATTCAGTCAAGTATCATTCGTCCAGCAATTGCGGCTCCTACATTTGAAATTAAACCCAGCACTATTCAGATGGTGCAGAATCAAGTACAGTACGGAGGAACTGCAACGGAAGATCCTAACTTACACATTAGGAACTTCATAGAAATATGCGACACATTCAGATTCAACAATGTGTCAGATGATGCTGTGAAGTTGAGACTCTTCCCGTTTTCCTTAAGAGACAAGGCCAAAAGTTGGTTACACTCTCTGCCACCGGGATCTATCACCACTTGGGCTGATCTAGCTCAAAAGTTTCTTAGCAAATTCTTCCCCATGGCAAAGACTGCAGCTATAAGGAATGCTATCACGCAATTTTCTCAACAGTCTGGTGAATCTCTATGTGAAGCATGGGAAAGATACAAGGAGATGCTAAGAAAATGCCCTCATCATGGCATGCCCAACTGGATGGTCATAAATTGTTTCTATAATGGATTGGGATGGCAATCAAGACCTATTGTGGATGCAGCTTCAGGAGGAGCACTATGGGCTAAAAGTTATGAAGCTGCCTACGAACTAATTGAAATGATGGCGGCTAATGAGTATCAGAATCCGACACAGAGGATGCCTCAACACAAGGTAGCAGGAATCCTCGAGGTTGATGCAGTCACATCCCTATCAGCTCAGCTTGAAGCGCTAAACATGAAGGTGGATTCTTTGACAAACTATGGGGTACAACAAGTAGCAAGTGTTTGTGAGATATGTGCCGGTAGACATGAAACGAATCAATGTGCAATTTCCAATGAATCAGTGCACTTTGTGAGCAATTTTCAAAAGCAGCAGCATCCGGTCCCAAACACTTACCAACCCAACAACAGAAACCATCCTAACTTCAGCTGGAGCAGCAATAACAATGGATGGCAACCACCACCACAACCACATCAAGCCCAACCACCATATCAACCACACCCATATCAACAACAACCATACCATCAAACCCAAAATCAGCAATATGGGGCCAGACCATACAATCCCTCAGGACTATATCAACAGCAGGGGCATCAACTTCAGAATCAGTACGCCCCGAAACAATCTCAACCTCCGGGATTTCATCAGCAGCCTCAGGCAAATGCGGGGCAATCCTTTAAGGAAAAATCTGAATTGGATGAATTGAAGTTGTTGGTTAAAAGTCAAGAAGTATCTCTCAAGACGTTAGAGAATCAGATTGGTCAGCTTGCAAGTGCTATATTGAATAAGCCACAAGGTACGTTTCCTAGTGACACTGAGACTAATTCATCCAGGAGAGATGGTAAGGAGCAGGTCAATGCAGTTACTTTGAGATATGAAAAAGTC
This sequence comes from Saposhnikovia divaricata, assembly GCA_036435485.1. Lineage (NCBI taxonomy): Eukaryota > Viridiplantae > Streptophyta > Magnoliopsida > Apiales > Apiaceae > Saposhnikovia > Saposhnikovia divaricata. Next base: position 56,311,247 of record CM071595.1, on the reverse strand, counting down.
ACGAGGGATCAAAAATCAGCAGCTGAGGAAGACGAAGAAATCAAGATACAACAGGTGGAGGCGTCTCCAGATAAAGAAAAGGCAAATTCTGAATTGGCAGCTGATCAGTTGGATGGCGAAACAGAAAACGGCAAAACCTTTGTTGAAAAATCTACTCCAAAACAGTCTACAGAGAGCAATCAAATATATCCACCCCCGCCATTCCCAAAAAGACTTCAAAAGCAAAATTCTGCTGAAAACTCTCCACCGAAGCAGAAGTTGGTGAATCAGATCTATCCTCCTCCTCCATATCCTCAACGCTTGCAGAAACAAGACCATGAAAAACAGTTTCAAAAGTTTATGGATGTCTTCAAGAAACTGTCCATCAACATTCCTTTTGTTGAAGCATTGGAGCAGATGCCGAGATATGCAAAGTTCATGAGGAATATTTTGTCACGAAAGATAAGGTTGGAAGAATTTGAAACAGTGGCATTGACAGAGGAGTGTAGTGCGGTGTTGCAACAGAAATTGCCTCCTAAACTTAAGGATCCAGGAAGCTTTACAATTCCATGCACCATTGGGAAGTTGTCTTTTGACAGATGCTTATGTGATTTAGGAGCTAGCATTAATCTCATGCCCTTGTCGGTTTTCAAGCAACTTGGGTTGCCGGAGCCAAAGCCAACTAACATCTCTTTGCAGTTGGCTGATCGATCAATTACTTATCCGAGGGGTATAGTAGAGGATGTCTTGGTGAAGGTTGATAAGCTCATATTTCCTGCCGATTTTGTGATCCTAGATTTCGAAGAAGACAAGAAGATTCCTATAATCTTGGGAAGACCTTTTCTAGCTACGGGTCGTACTTTGATCGATGTGCAGAAAGGGGAACTCACAATGAGGGTGCAAGATCATAATGTCACCTTTAAGGTGTTCAAGGCCATAAAATTTCCGACAGAGGATGAAGAGTGTTTCAGTGTGGATACGGTTGATACGGGTCAGAGAAAGAAGTTGGATCAGTTGTTGGGCGAAGAGTCGGACACGCACATGCTGAAGCATCACATCAGTGATTCCATTGACAGTTCTTCAATTCGAGAGCTCTCGAATGTCAAGCTCGGAAAACTTCCATCCCATTTGAAGTATGTCCTTCTGAATGACGAGTTGGTGATTTTTAAAGTATGTCAGGATAATATGTTAAGAAGGTGGATCATGGATGATGAGGTAGAAGAGGGTTCTTATCAGTCGACTGTGAAGCATAAACACCTTAGAGGTGTGAAGAAGAAAAAGAAGAAATCGATTGGAGGAAAAGTTAAGGTGAAATCTGAGATAGAAAAGATGTGGGAAGATAGCAAGAAGATTGTCAGACAATGGGTGAATGGTCCCTCAAACAAGGACAAGTCGAATGTGATCTTCGAGCCACCATGATTTGAATCAAATTTGTCCGGCTAAATGACGTTAACGACAGCGCTTCATGGGAGGCAACCCATAGGTTTGGTGTTTTTATGTGTGGTGTGATTTTGTGTGATTTTGTTCAGTTTGCAGGCCATTGGCGAGTTGCAGGATTAGTCTCCGGTTGGAGCACATTTCAACCTCTTGATTCACCACCCGAAGAGGGTGACGATGCCGACAGTTAGGGGAGTTCTCTTTTATCCTTTATCTTTACCTTCAATGAGGACCTTGAGCATTTTAAGTTTGGGGGTGATTTAGGATAATTGATTTATCGAGTCATAGTATGCATACAGTTTCATGTAGTTCATAATATACCATGCTAGTATAATTTCATATAATTCATATATATATAAAAAAAAAATTTGAAAAAAAAATTGCATATTCATGATTAGTTGCATATCATATTTACCTTGATCCCGTGGCGCTTGGTGGTTCCATTTAGTAGTCAACGATGAATTTGAGTGTGATAATGATGGATAGAGGGCTGATTTAAATACGTATGAATTGACGTGCATGTTGCAGTAACACAATCTTACACAACTCATCGGTTACTTTTGGGCTAGGTTAAGGTCATGCTTGTTTGGTTGTTGAAATTTAATCACCTGATTATATTTGGAATTTTCTTTATTCATTTGATAGCGTAGAATCACTAAAATATAAGTTTGGGGGAAGCCAGGGTTCATGCTAGTTTGTGTGTATTTGTTAATAATTGATAGGTGTCAATTGGCTAGTAGCCAGCTCATATTTATATGAGTAGTCTAGGGTTGGAAATGAGAATTCTCATTCCAGATTGCATATAAAAAAATGAAAAACAAAAAAAAAAATTTGTTTATGAGATTGTGAGTATGCAGAGTTGGTCAGGGTGAGCTCTTTAATACTCGAGCAATTAAGTACGAGGGGACTTTGTGCCTAGTGACCTAAGGCTTTTATAGTCTGGGATCCACTGACCTAACGCTCGCTACATGGGTATTATTGTATAAGCCTTTCGGGGTCTCATCCATTGCACGGTCAAATAAGCATGTGTGTTGTGTAAAGTATTAAGCGTCATAGTTGTTAATAAAGCATGAATTCCTGTCTAACTCAAATGATGATGGAGGTATTTCTAGGTTATGAAGTGTCTAGCGTTCATTCTATTTATAAACTTGTGATTGTCTTGGCGAAGAATATGTATGGTTTTGATCTAGTGCTAAGAGAAATTCTGATGAGTATTGCACACACGCACGTTTCTGTACTTGTGCATGTTAATATGCGGGTATTTAGTCGATCTCTATTTGGAGTTATCACATTCTCTGAGACACTCTGCTAAATTGATTTTTGCTTTGCCTATGGGATCCTTGCATCGTTTGCATTCATGCATTTAGAGGTAGTCGAGTCTGTTTTCGCTTGAGGACAAGCTTCAGTTTAAGTTTGGGGGTGTGATAAGTGGATTTTATATCCACTTATTATGCGCTAAATGGACCTATATTGATGGTTTATCCTTAAATATGTTGTGTCTTTTAATTAGTTTTTGTTATTTAATAATATTAGATATTTATTAATAAATACTTTATTTAATTAGAAAATTATATTTATAAATATCTAATAATATTAGATATTTATTTTTATAAATTCGGAATTAAATTAATTATTTATTAATTAAATATATTTTATTATGCAAGTTGAATAAACAAAAGAAAGAAAAAAAAATAATAAAAAAAACAAAAAAAAAACGAAAATGAGTGTTGACAATTGTTTTTGTAGCAGGTGGAAACATGTGCAAAACAATTGAATAATGTTGGCATGAAATTGAGGATAAGCTGTCGGCATTTTATTTAGAAAAAGAGCAGGTATTCAAAGTGGCTGGCGGCTTTCAGCAGTTGGAAACGCTCCCACGCGCGCGTGGGAGCCACGCGCCAACATTGGAGCTTTCCAAAAAGCGAGTGTCCTGCACGCGCCTGCTACGAGTCTGGGATTGGCCTGTCCGCGTGTGCAGATGGTGTTAGTGCAGTGGTTGTATTAATTGTTGTTTGATTTCTTTTTAATTCTTTTGTTTTATTTTTCTTTTCTTTTTCTTTTTCTTTTGATTTTTTTAATCTCTTGGTGTGCTAGAATTTTGCTATAAATAGGTCTTAATTCTGCAGTTGGAGAGAGACCTCAAACTTAATTCTCTCCCTTGCTCTCTAATTCTCAATAGCTTCTTTTGTAATTTTATTTTATTTTATACAATTAAATTTTCTGTAATTTTAGTATAAATTTCATTTTCGGTTGAAGAAATTTCGAGAATTATTTGGAGCGCTATTCTCTTTCATTGGAAGTAATTTCGGATCTACGTTCTAATTCTTAAAATTACGGGGATTATTTAGGAATGCTCTTTTCTTGCATTGGAAGCGATTACGGTTCTACTTTCCAACTTTCGTAATTTTCATTTATCGTAATTGTTAATTTAGTTTTGTTTTTATTATTGTTTTTATTATCATTATTATTATTATTGTTGTTGTTGTTATTATTATTATTATTATTATTATTATAATTATAATTATTATTATTATGATTTCAATTAATCCCATGATGACGATTCGTTTAATTATGAACTAATCGTCGTCATGGGATTCTAATGGATTTATTTACGTAATTTAGTAATTCGATGCCTTAATAAATTGTGTTATGATAAAAATTTCCGATTGCCTAACATGGTTGTGCTTAATTTATTAGATGCGTAGCTATCATCTAAATTATTAATTCTTAATGAATGCGAAAGTGGATTTGAGAATTTAGAATTTGCCATGTTAGCACAGGTTCGTAATTTTCATATTTAATTACGATTAGTGGTAGGGTTTTGAATCACATCGCCCTGTGTAGCCAAAAATAAGGAATTTATTCGTAAACCAATTATGTTTTCAAATCTTATAGACATATAGGGTCTAGACATAAATGGTGTCCATGCAACTTCTATCTTTTCAAGTGGATGTTTGTATGGTTTGATATAAGTTAAGGCTGAAAGGCGCTTATATTAGTTTCGTGTTCCCGGCTAGCTTTCATAATTATCAGAATCACTTTAAATTAAGGCATCAATTCTAAATGAAATAAATAATGAAATTAGAATCCCATGTTTATCTCATATATAAAATCCTTATCATATTATTCTTAGTCGTTAGTTCATTAATTAATTGTGATTTGAACAAACCAACCATTTCGTTGTTCAGGCTTCTATAATTAACCGAACGTTGTTGAATAAACATATTTACTTAATACACCAAGTCTTCGTGGGAACGATCCTTATTTCCCTATATTGCTTTTGGACTGCGTATACTTGCGTAGAGAAAATAGCGAACAATATAAAAAAAGAAAATTTTAAAAATAAGTTAGGGAACTATCGTTAAAATTAACCTTAAAATACGTGTCAGAAAGTGACAAAAAAAAAGTGTTAAAAATTGGATGGGACGGAGGGAGTATTTAACTTCACATATATTAGTAGCACCAAAAAAAAACTTCACATAGTTTAGTGTTTTTGCAAGAATAAATATAATTTATACGTATATTATTCTGAAACTGGGGTAAAATATAATTTCAAATAGATATTGGTTAAATATGAGATAAATTCAATTCTAAATTTAAATTTAAAAGTTGGATATTCACAAAAATACTGATTTTTTAAAATTATTTTCAAAAATACTAATTAAAGTTGTAGATAAGGTTGAAAATATTATATTTGGGTTTAAAATCAGGTTGCAAATATTACATTTGGGTTTCAAACAAGGTTGCAACTGTATTTTTAAAAAAAAAATCTGCAATATGAATATTTTCAAAAAAAGCAAAATTTATTTTAAATTTAAAATTTCAGATTTACAAGAATTAATTTAGCATCGACAGCCTTGGTGCAGTCTAAGTGGCTGTTTGGGTATTCTCATAAGCAACTTAAACGGGCCTAAACCCATTCCAACTTATCAGGGACCATGTACTTTTTCTTGCCGATCATTTTTTTAATATGATGACATCTAACTCTTTTTAATCAAGTATTTGGAGTTTATATCTTGTTAAATTTTTATTGCCAAGTAATATGTATTTTATTTTGGAAAGAAATATGTATTTTATTTAATGTTTATATATTAAAATGGACATCCAAACATTTTTTTGAAATTATTATAAAGTTTGTATCTTTATTAATTTTAAGGATTTAATTTAAAAATCACACATTAACCAACCACTTGACTAAACTTGAAAAAAAATCTTTTAAATTTTTACAAAAATATTTGAATAACTTATAAATTATAATTTACAAAACACTATACTTAACTTATAAGTACATTTTAACTTATAACTAACTAGCTTAAAACCCGTGCGATGCACGGATTTTTTTTAATATTGTATGAATTTTTTTCATTAGTTTAAATTACCTTTTTAAAACATGAATTTTGGAGACTTAAATTTTTATATGAGATGATTTGATAATAATTATATAAATATTATCCGTGATATTTTTAGAAAATGAGGGATTTTAGTTAGAAAATATAGAAAAGATGATAGGTTTTAGTAGAAAAAGGTAATCGATTAATTATTACTAATTATAAAATTATTATTTTATTTTATTTAATAGAACGCCCGTGATATGATTAGAAAAAGAGATGATTTAGTTAGAAAAAATCAAAAAGGTAACATGTTCTAGGTGAAAAAGGTAATTGATTAGTTTATAGTAATTATAATTTAATTACGTTATTTTAGTAAATAAAATTGCTCGTAATATTTTTAGAAAAGGAAAAATTAATATTGTCCGTGATATTTTTATTAAAATAGGGATTTTAGTTATAAAATATAGAAAAGATGATAAGTTTTAGCTGAAAAAGGTAATAGGTTAATTATTAATATTATAATATTATTAGTTTATTGTATTAAATGGAACCGTCCGTGATATAATTTGAAAAATAGAGATTTTAGTTAGAGAAAATAGAAAGATAAAATGAAAATTAAAAGATGACATGATTTATGTGAAAAAAGTAATTGATTAGTTTATAGTAATTATAATTAAATTATGTTATTTTACTAAATAAAATTACTCATACTTTTTAGAAAATTAGAAATTAATGTTACCCGTGATATTTTTAGAAAAAAATGGAATTTAATTAGAAAAAATAGAAAAGATGATATGTTTTAGCTGAAAAGGTAATCGGTTAATTGTTAGTATTATAATATTATTATTTTATTTTTATTAAATAGAAATGCCCGTGATATAATTGGAAAAAGAGGTTTTAGTAAGAGAAAAGAAAAAAGGTAACGTGTTTTGACTTAAAAAGGTAACCGTCCATGATATAAATTGAAAAAGAAAGATTTTAGTTAGAGAAAATAGAAAAGCTAACGCGTTTTGGCTGAAAAAAGGTAATTTTAGTTAATATTAATTATATTATAATTATGTTATTTTATTAAACAAAACTGCTCGTAGTGTTTTTAAAAAAGAAGAATTTTTATTTAGATAAAATGTAAAGATATTGTATTTTTAGGAAATTATTAAGTCATTGAAAAAATAGAAAAGGTAATATGTTTAACCTGAAAAAGGAAATTATTTAATAAAGGAGAAATTTTAGTTAGATAAAATATAAAAGATATTGTATTTTACCTGAAAAAGGAAATTATTTATTTATTGAAAAATAGAAAAGATAATATGTTTAACCTGAAAAAGGAAATTGATTAGTTAGTATGATGGAAATTATTAATATTATTAGTTTATTGTATTAAATAGAACCGTCCGTGATATAATTTGAAAAAGAGAAATTTTAGTTAGAGAAAATAGAATGGTAACATGAAAATTAAAAGATGACATGATTTTATGTGAAAAAAGGTAATTGATCAGTTTATAGTAATTATAATAAAATTATGTTATTTTACTAAAGAAAATTACTCATACTTTTTAGAAAATGAGAAATTAATGTTGCTTGTGATATTTTTAGAAAAAAATGGTATTTAATTAGAAAAAATAGAAAATATGATACGTTTTAGCTGAAAAGGTAATCGGTTAATTATTAGTATTATAATATTGTTATTTTATTTTTATTAAATAGAAATGCCTGTGATATAATTGGAAAAAGTGAGGTTTTAGTAAGAGAAAAGAAAAAAGGTAACGTGTTTTGACTTAAAAAGGTAACCGTCCATGATATAATTAAAAAAAGAGAGATTTTAGTTATAGAAAATAGAAAAGGTAACGCGTTTTGGCTGAAAAAGGTAATTTTAGTTAATAGTAATTATAATATATTTATGTTATTTTATTAAACAAAACTGCTCGTAGTGTTTTTAAAAAGGAAGAATTTTTATTTAAATAAAATGTAAAGATATTGTATTTGTAGGAAATTATTAAGTCATTGAAAAAATAGAAAAGGTAATATGTTTAACCTGAAAAATGAAATTAATAAATAAAGGAGAAATTTTAGTTAGATAAAATATAAAAGATATTGTATTTTACCTGAAAAGGAAATTATTTATTTATTAAAAAATAGAAAAGATGATATGTTTAACCTGAAAAAAGAAATTGATTAGTTATGATGGATTTTATCTATAATTGAGTAAGGGTAAATAAATAAAATCAACAGGTACTGTACCGACCGACCGATCGACTGACCAACCAAATTTTTAATGTTTCGGCTTTTATATAATAGTATAGATATGTCACTTATTAATTTTAAGTCATAAGTAACTTTTTTTTAAGATATCCCAAACGGTCCCTAAAACTGATCCGACTTGAATTAGGAAACGCATATAATGCTCCCATCACATTACAAGTTACACGGTCCGATGCCATACGAAAACAATTTTTTAGAACCCAAAACCTATATATATTGAGCAAATCCAAGCCCATCTTATTTTAGTCTTAGGGGTCATTTGTTAACAGATGAATGAAAGGAAATGAACTGAACAGTTCATATAGCTACTATTCAGATTGTTTGTGCATTTTTTTTTTATCCTGGACGAGTGCTTAGATTCTTCTGAACGAGAGGACCTTAAATTTGCAACTGAACTGTTCAAATCACATGTATGCAATGCACTCTTTCACGACCATTTTTAGATTTATTTATTAATAATTATTACTTTTACATTATTCAAATAATTTTTTAATTTTTTTGTCTAATCAAGTTTTTTAACTCACATTTGTTTTGTAACATCATTGACTATTTAACATAATATAAAATGTGAAGATGGCATTTCTAAGAATTTTTTAATCAATCAAATTATAAATATTCAATACTATTATTTGTTTATAAATTTTAATTATTCATAAAAAATCATTTAATTTAACAAATAACTCTAATAGATAACATTAGCAACTTTGACGAAGAAGAAGAAGTAATATTAATATTTTAAATTAATTTTAAGTTTAAAATTATCATTCAGAAAATTTATATTTTATTTATCAAATAATATCTATCATTCAACATTCAGATTATTATTCCTTCAGATATTTCAACCATTCAGATAGAATTATTCAGATTTAATAAATGATTCCTTAGCCAACTTAGAATTGTGTTCCAAAATTATGGTTTTACGAGGGAGAGATTGGGGGGGGGGGGGGGGGGGGGGGGGCTTGATTCTATTTGTTATCATGGATGATCAGTGGTTGTGCTGATTCCGAAGCATACAAAAATTCATTGTTGACAAAATTCCGCAGGGTCTGAATTTATTACCTTTTCTCTTCAATTGTCTGGCATTGTGTGTTATATTTTCCTTGTAAGAATATTTAATTATTTGAGATTTCTTGTTTATATGTCCCTGGGCTTTGAATAAAGGGGTTGAGTTGGCACAGTGGTAAGTGCCCAATCCGTGAACCGTGAGGTCACGGATTCGACTCCTGCCGGGGGTCAAAAAACCGGAAACAATCTCTCTACCTTTGTGTAGGGGCATGATTGTGTACATCCTACCCCCCTCAGACCCTGCTCATGCGGGATATACTGAGTACGTTGTGTTGTGTTGTTGTTTTATGTCCCTGGGCTTTGATTAATTAGTTTTGGTAGAGTATCGGACTATAAATTTGCTTACTGTATTCTCCCCCAGTATATAGATTACGGTGCTTTTGTTGTGTCCATTATGCACACAAGAATACTGTAACATCCCGGATTTTCGGGATATTAAATCTAAATACAAAACTTAAATAAATGGAATTCTTTATTCAAATAAACCAAATTAACGATAGTCAAATGCAGCGGTCAAATTTAATAATTCAAAATTATAAAATCGGAGACGCAACTTCATAAATACAATATTCAATAATCACTGTCTAATAAAGTACTGACAATTTATTCAAGTAATACAATAAAACTTTTCCAATAATTGCATCTAAAATAGCTAGCACGAAGGTCCACAAGTTCACATCTTATTCTCAATAAGCTTCCAAAAATCAAACCTGAAATATTAGAAAAGGGGTGAGCTACACAGCTCAGCAAGTACAAATTGACTAACAGATGTTCTTAAAAATCAATGGGCGTTTTAATAAAACAATTTTCAGAATCAAATATAAGTTTGCAAAACATTTACGAAAACAATTTCAACCCAAAGTTTTATATTTTCAAAATAAAGAATGTAAAACAGAAGTAGAAAACAGAAACAAAACGAAACGAAAATCGAAAATACCACAGTCTTGCTCTACGGCCACACTTTGCCAGTGACCGACATCTTATTCTTATTCTTATTCTTTTGTCACACTTTGCCAGTGACCGGCATCTAAAGTTCAATAATTATGCGCCCTTAATAGGTATCTAAAATTGCACACTTGTGCGCTTACTAAGGGTATATAAGGCTAGTTCCGGAACTATAGCGTAAATTACGAACGGGTTCGAAACGTAGAGATTGAGGGATTTGAAGATTCTCGTATCTTATATCTTATACAGTTCGAAACAATATCTTATATCTTATACGAAATTGAAATCACAATATTAAAATATTTTCGGAAAATAAAAGTAAGTCAAAAAGTACTTACCTCGAAATCGATACTAAAGACTGAAAATAATTGCACGAACAATCCTATAAATTTAATTAACAGAACAAAACACAATTAATCACTTATCTTTAAACAAATAAACACCCACTTAAAATAATGTTACCACTAACAGAGACATATATTAGCCAATCGGACCTTAAAGCCCAATAACATAAACACGTGCACATGTTTAGATTATATGCAAAATCATAAAAAGTTACCCCAAACATAACATGCTTGTTCTTAAATAAACCTTTGCCCTTTTTTTAAATAAACAAGTATAAGTTGACCACTTAATCAATTTAAATTAAACAAAGTAGAAAACATGTTGATTTTATACTAACCCAGTAACATGCATTCACGAAACAAGTATTCATATGTAAATAAAATAATAAATCCTAAACAGAACCAAAATTTTATCTCCCTTTATCATGCATGCTAGGTAGAATTAATATTAGTAATTAATCAAAATTAGAATCATATAACATTTTTAATAATAAAAACCAACAAAATTAACAATTAAATAATATCTGCTTCCTTAGGATAGTACTAAGTACTTGCTAGCATCTTAATTAACATATTAATACACCCATATATTAACCAACAGCAACAAGTTTAATCGAAGAAAATATATTACATGCATGTAAATTATCTGTGTTTAGCAAACCATGTACCACATACTTGACCTATGTAACATGATAATAATATAATTTACTAACAAAAACAACTAACAAATATAACGAGGGGCATCACCCCTTTTTCCCTGTTCTGCCACTGTGCAACATAAACTAATATCTACACTATCATGTATTAATCCATTCAAAGTTTAAACATGTATTTCACTTGATCGCAAGGATCGAGTAAAAACCAATAGCTCTCAATTATAATATACAGAAGACACATAACAGCTTTAGCAATTAAGTCTGTCATATACTCCTATAATTAGTGACATGCGTACACAACACAACATACAAAACACACACGACAATTAATACACGGTCGAGACATACATGATTAGACGAATAAGAGCTGTACGAGTCTGCGACTATTCTAATGGATTTATTATATAGGCACAAAACCCCTAAATTAATTAAGGTAATCCTAAAACTTTCGTACAATCTCTCAAAATAATACGTAATTTAAAATATTCTAATTCACAGAAATATCTTAAATTAAATGATACTGATTTTCTAATATCTTTTCACACTTCTTTCCTCTAATAACCAATATCTTCCTTATTGCAAAATATCTTGCACAAAAAGTATTCTATAAATTGCTAATTAACATAATTATAAAAATGGCTTAAAATCTAATATCTAATAATAAGATAAAATAAAATAATTAACGGGGTTTTACAAATACACTTAACAATAAACAGTCATGCACCTCTTTATTTTTTCTTGCCTACTTGCCTGCACTGATGCCTTGCACTTCTAGGACCACCCTCCTCACGTAATAAGCCCGAGCCTTCAATTTTCCTGCCTACTTGCTCTGAAACTGATGATTTTATCATATCCAAAAGATTATTAAAAAATAAATGTTGGTCACTAAGTTTACACGACTATTGTTTCAAGGAAATTTTTTGTTTGGCTATTCTCTACTTTTTGCTATATATGCTTGCCTTGGGTAAATAGTTGCTTTTTGTGATGACTATGCTGCAGAAAGACATAAACGATATTCCGAAGCATCAAGATCTCTAAAAGAGGAATGTGACTCCGGGTCTCCATACTTCTGAAGGAGTTTTATCGGTATGTATGAAATGCTCCTTTTTTATGATTGATGGTGGTACATTTTCAAGTTTTACAAGCCTAGTAACGTCTTGTAGCTTTATTGTGTGAGCTACCAACTAATCCAATATGTGACTTGAATTTAGCCAATGCTTTCTTCCATTTTTTGAATCCAGTTGTTGTAAATACAGTTTTTCCGCTGTTATCAGCCCTCTTTGGATTGAAAAGATAACACCACATACAAAACGCTGCATCTTTATGTATACTGTATTCTAGCCAATCGAATTCCTGAAACCAATTTACTTGAAAAGTTCTCGAATCACCATTCTTCGAAAATGTAAAATCAACAGGTCGAAAAGGACCTTTTGCAATGTATGCCCTCCGAACTTGGTCTCTAATATTGACATCATACTCATCAATCGGAATTCTATCCCCTGGATCGGAGATTATACTATCCGGATTAAATTCAATATTTGCTCTTTTTTGAGTGGGTGTGTTTGTATCAGGAATGAAAGCATTTGAATCTGCAGCTGAATTCAAATTAAGAACAGGTGTATTTGTGGAAGATGGAAATCTCGGCCGCTTAATAAAAAAAATTTCCATTCTATATTGATTATCCATTTATCCTTACCGGAACTTTACAAGAATTATAAACCTAAAATTTGACAGAACATAATAAGAAACCAATCAATCAATCAAAAGCCCCAAATTAAAAAATTAGGTTAATACAAAATCACAATGAATAGATGAAACTCTAAAATTGAAAAAATTGAATCAATTGAATAAATACCTTAATAGAGCCACACCAATTATAATCTCGATGAAACAGAAGAGGCGAACTGGAGAAGAGCAGAGTGAGAGCAGTTGAGACTTGAGAGGTTGAGAGTGTTCAGTACTTCAGTAGTTCAGTGTGCTGTGTGCGTATATGAATATCTATGTCTCTCACTCTCTCTGATTGTTTTTTTTGTTACAAACACAAGTCAAGTGGGCTTGTTTTGTTTGTTTTATTTAAATTATCAAACTAAAATAATTATTAATATTTTTATTTGATTTATAAACTCCTATTAAAATTTTTTACAGGGTGCTCCTCTGTAATGTAATAATAATAATAATAAATATTTTTACTATTTTTTTCGAATTCAGGGGGAGCTCGAGCACCCTCTGCCCCCCCTCTAGTTCCGCCACTGAGTATGGTGTAAGTTTTTTTTTTTTTGCATCTCCATAGTCCATAGAGCCCACAGTTGAAGTCCACTTGAAAAAATAAATGTTAATTCCATTCTTAAGTCGGATTTTAGATATAAGTTGAATTTGAAGTTTTTAAAATCTGACAGACCTGCATCTAATCCTCAACCCCTTCCGAATTGGCTGACACACACACGTCATTAAGCAACTCCAAGATTTTGATGAGTGTGTATGTATTGGCTTGTTATGCGCTCACAGGGTTGAATTGCAGAGTTGTCGTCTACCACAGATTCCTATAGGTCAATCTTAGTTATATTAAAGTTTCTCTACTAACTTTGCTCTGAACCTCTGATGATTTTTTTTTGATATACCTGTTTACACGCAATTATCTTCTTTCTTTTTATTTTTTGCAAGGTCAGTTACAAAAAATTTAAATACAAATGCACACATCTGACTCCACGTGGCTAGCCATGTAGTTATAAAGGTTTTAAGTATCCTTAAATCAAAATTATGCAATCTCCTGTATCAGCCCTTTGATGATCTTGTTTGTACGTAGTGGGTTGTATTTCTTACTAAAAATCTATGCAGTATACTAACGTTGAAAGGTTGAATCCACTAACATAGATTTTTCAGTCATTTTGGACATTTTTGAAGCAGCGATGTTCACAATTTTTTTTAATATATATTCTCGTACACACCAAACCTCAATGTTCCATAATGAGTGACTAAGAAAAACATGTAAACTCGGTTTTGGCAAAAGCAGCATATGAACTGTGCATGTGCCTACAAGTCTGTTATGTTTTTCTCAACCCAAAGGTCACCCCACTCTACAACTAAAAAATTGTTATTGGTTGGTATGTAATTTTTTTCATTTTGTTTTTATTTTGAAAGACTCTTGAAGAAAATCATTTCTCTACCAGTGTCATGAGGTGTGTAGTTTAAGTACTTAACTCTCTTTGAACTAAATCCACTAAATATTTTCTTGGTTCTATTTGCTTTGTAGTAAACCTAAGATTCAAATTATTAATTTGTTCTTAAGTCTAAACTCTTTTCAATTTGAGAAACTGATTCAGATAAATTGGTCGTACAACTGTAAAAATTTTGGGTTTAAATATTCATGATTCTAAGATCTCTGTGATGACAAGAAAAAAACCCAATATGTCACCTATGAGTCAAACCAACTAAGCGACCCGACTAGTCACCTAGTAGACCGTCCAGTCAGCCAGGCAATCGAAATATTGACATGCACCTTGTGGAAGACTCTAGTCGACCTTCCTTGACCGCTTACTAGACTAGTCACCGACTAGTCGAGCGACATGACAACAATGCTCAGTATAGGCCTTGTTGTATCCTCATGAATCCAATCTATGGAAAAAGATGTTAACTGTTTGTTTGTTTTTCTCTTTCTTTTGTCCTTCTGTTAATGATAAATACCAAAATTTTACCCCTAGTTCCTCAATGTAAGATACTTTCCTCTGATTTAATATCTTCATTTATGGAAAGATAAGGAGGGAAACATTAGTGGTTAGACTTCCCAAAATTATCTTAAGCTTTTACCATTCAATGTTACATAACATAGCCCCCTGGACAGGTTGTCGAAAATCTTCATGAACGTTACTTTGGAAATTCATTTGAACTTTTGTCTCATAATAGGGAAAACTTTCACGTGTTACAATTTGTTTCAGAATTCACTTTCTAGTAACAAAATTGTAAATTAAAAAAATATATGTAGATATATGGGCTCTTGATGTGAAGTATTTACTTTTGCAAGTAGGTGGTGGAGAAAGAATTGCGGATGTTGTTACTAGGCTTACTCTACTGAGCATTGAGGCAGAGTTTCAAGGTTAATGATCTTCATGATTAATATCACTTTCTTGGATCTGCATCAAGGTTTGTTTGGCTGTTTGTAGATGTATGGTTTTTAGTGTGATCTTTCGGTCTTCTTTATGTGTGTCAACTACATTATCTTGTTCCTCACTTGTAAGTGTTACACGTTTCACATCATTAATCGATCATTGAAGCAGAAGCTAGAATCTTGTTTTTGGAATTCTCATTAAGCATTTGCGTAAGTTCCATAGGTTAGATTAGGCGTTGGATGCGTTTAGAAAGATGAATGAAGGCAATGAAGGGATTTAGCTATGTTACCCCGACTCAACTACGTGTATCGGGCATTGCAGATTTTACGTGTATCAGGCATTGGAGATTCAAGTGTTGGACTCAAAAATATTTTTAAAAATTTTCACTTGGCTTACAATGAAGCGTCCAAGTGTCGGCGTCCGTCATTGGTAGCAAAATTGAAGAGTTCGGATAATAAAGGTTTTTTAGTCAAATATGATTCTTTATTATACTTTGATTAATTATTCGCCTATGTGAAGTTGGGAGGCAATTAGATGGTCTTGATATGATGAAAGAGATAAATTTGAAGCACGAATGCATGTTCTTATTATATCAACATTTAATAGCTCTATTGATGGGTTTTGCAAATTAGGAGAAATTGATAGAGCAAGTGAGCTATCTGATCAAATGAGCAAGGAGGGGTTACTGCCAAATGTTCTATTAATGTTTTGGTGGATATTTTTTTGTAAGCATAGGAAGGATGTTCTATCAATGTTTTGGTGGATATTTTTTATAAGCATAGGAAGGTCCATACAACTATCAATTTTTTAGTCAAATATTATGGTAACGGTTTGAACACAAATGTGAATACTTATACCAACTCATAGCTCCGTTACTCGAACTCTTCAATTTTACCACCATACGAATGACTCTCGGCACTTCATTTTAAGTTTATAATAAATGTAGTTCGCTTTATTGCTCTTGATATAAAGAAACGGTTGTTTTAGGACTTTTTTTGAAAATATCATAGAAAGCTCTACTTACATGGTTAGTTTTTTTTCTTTTCTTTGCTGATTGTCGTAGGACTTTTTTTCTATGGTAGTAACAAATATCTTGGTGCGTTGAACATTATTGCATACACATATCTAACAAACATCCTTACAATATTGTTGTTGTTAGACTTAAGTCTTTTAGATAGGCATACCACATGCGGTTCACGCAATATTTAGTTTCTCCAACTAGTAAAACAATGAATATTTAAAATCCAAGTTATACATCATCAATGTCGATGAATAATAAAGCATAAAAAATGTAAAATGAACTAAGAAGTGTTATTATTTGTCATGCATTCAATCCTATTATTTGTCACTCGTGATAAACTAAGCAACTGGAACATGATATGTCCATAACTGTATGTGATGATATGTCTAGAACGGGTACCTGTACGGATGTTATACATTAGGGATATTCTTAATAATACCCTTTTGGTTTTGGCATTTTTAGATGGTGTCATTTCTTCTTTTTTACTAACGAGTGGTACCCTTGTATATTAAGTTTCGCATGTGCAATGTCATTCCGTTGCCCGAGCTTTAGTCAAATGTTAAAATATTAGTAAATGACATAATTCCCCATTTATATGTCAAAATTTTAACACTTCTAACAATCTTAACAATATACATATGAAAACATCATTCATCAAAATATTTAAACAAAAACATATCAAACGACTTCAAAATATGTTTATAAACATTCTCCATCATACCATTGTCCTAATTCTAATTTACTATTACAGTTCATGCCATTACTTTTTTGAATTCTGTGATAACCTTCTATTTTAATGTTTGGGGAACAAAATAATAGAATGGTATAACATATGTGAAATCTAAAATACAACGGTACCACAGGTAAGTCAAAAAACATAATGACACCATTTGAAAAAGTCAGAACTAAAAAGGAACCATTAAGAATATTCTTAAATTATTACAACATTATATGTGTATATATGTAATGTTTGACAAATATAAAATTATCTACGTATAAAGAGATAAGGTCCAAATCTGTCGGGGTCACCTGGTGATGGTCCGACACTAAAGAATAAAAGTTGTTAGAAATAGATCTCACACACACACACACACATCTGAATGTCAACATCCAAAAGGCCCCATATGTCCCAGGTCTCTAGCTCAGCATATACTTCACCTATACCGAAACTAAGGAATCCCCTTATAAATATCTACAAACATTTGAAAGGAATCACGATGATGAATTATATGCAATATATATATATATATATATATATATATATATATATATATATATATATGAGTTGCACTCCATAACAAACACCTTATATAACACAATAAAGAACACCTCATATCTAATCTAATATAAGAGTTCCGTCATGGCACCCAATACAAAAAGTTGTTATTTTTTTTCTCTCTATCCATCAAGCAATAAAAAGTAAAAAAAATAAAAAATTTACTGTTCGTGATGACGTCACTACTGACGTCAGCATGACGTCATCATGAACAGTAAATTTTTTTTATTTTTTTTGCTTGATGGATAGAGGATAAAAAAAATAATAATTTTTTGTATTGGATGCCCCTGACGGGGCCATTGGATCTATTAGATCTAAGGTGTTCTTTATTGTTTGTTATATAAGGGTGTTCTGTATGGAGCAATGGCATATATATATATATACAAAAATGCATATACACACATATCCTCTGATCAACTCCTATATTACACATAAGTTAGATAATTAAATACAATGTGTTATGTATTCATGATCAACTCCTCTGATGTAACTACAGCACAAATCGAGTTTTCATGGATCGCAAAATCGCTTACAACACTGTGACATTGATATGTATTGTTATGTTAGTAATTATCAAATTTATTCTTAAATTTTTCTCTTTTTTTTGAAAAATTTAAGCACTATACATGTCTCAGTGTCAACTTCCAAAAATCCCCATAAGTCCTAGGTCGGCAATTCCAAAAATATTGACTTCATTTACACTAAAATTACTATTTTATTTTTGCTCTATCTTAAGTTCTTAAAAATCAAATTTAGACGATTTTACAGGACATGCAAAACTCAAGAAATCATCTTTAATTTAGTGATGGTTTAACAACTATTATCCAACTGAAATTACTCGAAAATTGAATGAAAAACCTACTTATTAAATTTACAAAACATACTTGGTTTAAATTCTTTAAATTTTCTTTTTCGTATTTGAATATAATCTTACTATCAATCAAATAATTTATTTCTAATATATATCCAATTCTATTCAATTTAATTATATTTGGTTTAGATTATTAAATTTAATTTTTGATATTTAAATAAAATCCTACTATCAATCAAATAAATTTTTTAATATTAAATCTAACGGATCATATCTATTTATTTTAAGATCCAATGGTCCATACTCTTTTGGTCGACGACCGTACTACAAAAAAATTGGATAAGATCCCTCTTGCGCTTAGTATATATAAGGATATAATTAGTATAGTGAGGATTAATGTGTGTTTTTAGTAATTCATGTCTATGGACTTGTAATTTGAAACAAAGAACATAAAGAATAATATTAGTGTTCTCGAAGATGATTGCAGTTTCTTGCACCTTATGTATTTCAAAATAACACTTTTACTAACGTGAATAGATTTGATACGCACTCTTGAGTTAGGATCATTATCAATACATGTCCTTGTACTGTTGGTGTTGGCGCTAGTACAAAAATAGATTGAGAGACCACCTGAAAACCTATTTAGAGACCACCTTACAAGGTGATGTCTAGGTCAGTGGTCTCCTAGGATAAGAGACCGCTTAATTGGAGTGGTTTCTAAAATTAGAAAAAGAGACCACTTATGTAAGATCAATGGTTAACTTGGTAGAAGGAAAAGAAATCACTTCTTAATTAACTGGTCTCTTTGATCGTTTAACAATATCACTTATTCAAAAAAAGTGATCTATTTGATTTTATTAAGTAATCACATATTTTCAAAAGGTGATTTCCATAACTTCATTTATAAAATCACATATATCCGAAAGGTAGTCTCTTTGATTTCCATTTAACAAAAGCACTTTTACCTAAAAAGTGATCTTTTTTCTACGTTTTTAAAAAAACTACTTATCTCTAAAATGTGGTGTCTTTCCTATTCATTTAAAAAATGTATACATGTGCAATAGTTACTATATATATACACACACAAATATATGATTTATATATCCACATGCCAAACACATACACTACAGTAAAATATTGGACAACTCATTCATTCATTTGAAAATAAAAATCAATTGTAATATAGTATCATTGTTTTAAAAGTGCACAAAGTTTCATATAAATGTTTACTAATGAAAGCATACTAAGGTTCTAAACAAAGCAAAAAATGTAAATTAGCCCTCCCCATCCTCTAATTTGTACTCCTGCACAAATTTAATCCACATGTCCCTCAACTCGTCAATCTTCATTTGAGAATAAGCCATTGGAGCTCCACCAAAGTACTACAAATATTAAAAAAATATGCATTTAAAATTCCACATTAACTAGAAAATGCAATATATATATAAGCAAATTATCATACATATGGAAGAGAAAAGTTGTATAAACAAAAAAAAAAGGAAGAAACAATTCATACAACTATGCGTAGTGTATTGGTCATTAACTTATTAATCTGATTTTCTATCCAATGAGATTGCACATAACAAAAAATTTGGTTTGTTGTATTAATTCTAGTTGATAGCACATTTATTATTTTCACATTATTTAATAAATTTTATGCTAAAACCAGATTTTAGTGATCAGTTTTAAGCAGACTTTATGCAGAATCTTTTACCGCAAACTATATTGCACAACAATATATAGCAGCAACAGGTAGAAAACCAGCATTAAATTTGTTTCAAAGCATGTGTGCAATCGGACAGTTTAGAATTAGTGCATCCGAATTTCATCAAGGAGATGCAAGCCTGGAAGTGAAGAGCGCAGAGGAGGCTGGTGGTTTCGTGGTTTGGCAAATAAATTCCAACTCGTGGTGCTTAGAATTACTTGCATATTTTTATACAAAAAATAAATTAAGAACTACAATGTTTCTCGGTTCAGGTTATATCAGGAAGCAACGGCAATGTTTCATTATGCTCTAATGAAAACACGCCCATAGCTAAGGGTCCTCTCAGACCTTTGCGTCGCTTCTTGCAGGTATCATGTATATAATATCTAACACAACAAACTTTGTTATGTTTACTTGTGTGGAATATCTACACTGTCATTCTTATGTCAGGGTTTAGACCCCAGATCAGCAGCTAATTTATTTTAAGATGCGGTATGCATAGGAGAGATAATAATAAAAGACGAGGACTGTTTTATATTAAAACTTGACGCTAAATAAGGTGAAAAAAATTAACTAAGAAAAAAAATTACCTAAGTATATGTCATGTATGTTCATTGCTATTGCATAAAATTACTTTAGCTTTTAGTTTCCCTTTATTGTTTTCTTGTATGTTGCATTACTTTTAAATTTCCTTTCTGTTAAGAGTTGTTTTTAAGAGCCTGAAAATGGAAGATTTTACAGTGGTCATTTCACATTTGGCCAGCTCTGATACCTAGATGAACATGCATCTCCATTCGAGTATGCAGTAGTTATAGTTGGCCTTGAATAAGTGAAATGAAGCAATTCTGTAGACAAGCCTTGACAGTGGGACAAAGGTTGCCTCTGTTGGGGGATGTATCGATCTACCTCGTTAAATTCTAATATTAGCCTGGAAACAGGATTACTAAAGATCAGCAACTAGTCGCCTACAACTTCATATAGCTCACATGAAGTTTCGTGATTTATATTTATATTCACCTCGTTAAAATGGGCCTCTACTCTGCCCTCACATTGTTCAATTGTTTCCTCCTCTTGTACATATTATGAGTGAATCTTTTGAACACGACTTTTAGTAGTGTCCAGGTCTTTTTTTTATTATTTTTTTTTTTAAATTTGCAGGTCTTCTTAATAGTAGTAACTTGAAAAAGCTTTTGTCGATTATATAATTGTTTCTTTGGGCAAGGTTTTTCTAGTGAATGTTATATGACAAATAAACTTTGGCTCGGACTGATTCTAATAAAATCTATGGATTCGATTCCATAAAAACCATGTTTATTAAAAATTGTCTGTATCATTTTTATCCGAATTCCTAAACAATAAAAAACATAAATAGAAGTCTTAGACTAATTCTAATTATTCACATTCAGCACCATAATTACATAATTATTCAAACTCTAATTCTAATTGCATATAGAAATAAGCATATATTAAAAAATTATAAATCACGAAAATGAAAACAACAAATCTATGACTGGTAAAACAAAAAAAGTTCAATTCACGTGCTAATGTGATTTTATACAACTATGGAAGTTTTTGAAACCCGTGAAAATATGCCACTACATTTTCTTTTTTGCGTACTCTGTTAAGCAAGTTCTCCACTTGACAAGCTATTAACCATAGTAGAGACAGTCAACAGATACAAATCTATGAACGATAAAAGCAGCTTGATGTGGGGAATAGGATCTGTCATGACATTTCAACTATAGCAAAATAGTATAAACAATTCAATAGGTCCAATTCAGTATAAACAAAATTTAAATGTCAAAATCATAATAGGAATAATTCATACTGTGAATACTGTGAATAATTCTTACCGTGAATACTGCGAGCAAAGATCCGTAACAGTTAAATCAATGTGTTGATGAACAAAGAATTTGCTTGTGTTGTATTAAGGTTGAGGGAACTGCCACGATTTGGTCTAGGCCCAATAGATCCTTGCTATTGAAAATGACCTAATTACTAAATCATTGGACTAACTGATCTTCTGAATGATGTAAAACGAGAAGGTAAAATAATAAAAGATGTCTCTTTTATAAAGTATTTCAATTAAATAATTATTTATATAATACTCTACTAAATAAATAATCATTTATATAAATAATGAGGTTTCTTTTTTTAGAAACCTCTTTTTAGAGAAGCATGTTCTTTTAATTAAATAATCATTCATTTAAATAAGGTGGTCTCTTTTCTTTTAATCTAAGTGACCTCTTTTAAAAGAAGAGAGGTTTCTTAATGAAAGAAATCATTTATTTAAATAAAGAGATATATTTGCTTCTATTATAAAAGAGAACTCTTCTGAAAGGAGAGAGGTTTCTTTATAAAAGGAATCATTTATTTAAATAAAGAGGTCTATTTTCTTTCATTATAAGAGACCTTATATCATACAAATGACATTTCTTTGATTAAGTAACCACTAATTCAAACTAGGAGATTTCGTGGTTCCTTTGCCCATATTTCTAGTAGACGCGTCGTTACTGAAATCTAGAAGATCATACAGTTGCCCTCTAAACTGATAAGCTAATACCTGTGATGTTGCTTATGCACAATGTATGATGCTCAAAACTGACAAGCATACTGTTAGTCGTCTCTCAAGTCATCACTTAAGTCATGGTATCGCTAATAGAGATAGTAAATTATTGTTAGAAAATAAAATAAACAAATTAAGTACTATTATATTTAGTATAAATTAATTTCATTTTATTTAAGTAAAACAAAAACTTAAAGTTTGGATAAATATGCATTTATAATTTTCATTTTAAGTAGAAATCAAAAATTAGATCTATAATAAGAATAAAAATGAACAAATGTGAATATATTTAAAAATTAAATAGAACGTAACAAATCTGTGAAATTTGAACACGGAGGTAAGCCCCTAATGCAGTATAATGAATCTCATATTATTAGGGTTGAAGTTCAGTGCACACAGTTGTGTGAAATCGCGCTCACATTTGTGTCAAATCATGCTAGCAGAAATTTAAGTTATCTTGGGAGTTATCTTAGGAATCTGAATGAACATAAAAGTGGGAGCCTAATTTTCTTGTTTTTCTTAATTAGTTAGTTACCTTGTAAAATCTTTGTTATGATTGAGGATATGTTGATAGAGTGTTGGCCAATATAGAGAAAAGGTTTGTTGATGTAGAACGGGTGTTGAGTTAGGATTTGTTGATGCACTCGCAAAGTACATCGGTATTTTGGTCTCAATATAATAAACTTTGTTAAATTACAAAGTATAGTATTTATATATAATAAACTAAACAACCTTTTATAATATTTCCAAATCTCTTCCTAAAAGATAATAATGACGCTATAATAAACATTTAAACTTATTCAAGAATATTGTAATCGTTGGGCTTCCAAACCTTTTATACAGCTTCCTTATTTTTTCATTGACCTTTTTAAACTTATGTTTTGCATCACTTATTATAACTTGCCGGTAGATGATACTTGATGTAAATTTACAAAGAAAAATTAGAAGTTCATCAGATTTTATCAAGGTTACGAGTCTAACGGTATATATGTTGTGCACTTGCAAGTTGCCAGTAATGTATTTCCGTACCATGAACTCTTATTTTGCTATTGGTATAATCCCTGTGTCTGGTTGACAAGCTTGTAATTGTAGAAGTAGTTATTTACAAACTTAGGAGCTGAAGAAATGAATTTTGTGTTGCAATTAAAATTGCACTAGTACCCAGGGTAACATGTCACAGTGTTTATACAGAGTAACCCATTAGGAATCTTGGTTAAGAGTGTCTGTTTAGTTGTAACTTATCATTTATTATGTGTTTGCAATAATAATTTATAATCTAAATTTAAGCAATTATTCGTTTGAGTGTGAGTGTGTGTAATAACATGACAACATTTGCAAGATATCCGGGATTTGGTGTAATAACATGACAACATTTGGGTCTAGTTTATCTCTCCTTGTGAGAGTTTGGTGTGTTTGATATGTTTTAATATTCGGGATTTCAGATCTGCAAGATTTCTTTGGTTTTGATGGATCTTTATGGTTTTGATTTTATTATTCGTTTTTTAATCGTGAGCGGGGGTTTTGATTTAATGATGAAGTCTTCATCGGGACATGATGAAGGAGTACCAGTAATCCAACGAGGATGCACGAAGTGGGTATTTGTATTTGTATAACTTTATCTTCAAAATATCGCTTAACTGTCTCTTCATGAGAACTGGCAATTGCAAATTACTGTTTGTTTTATTATTGAATACACCTTTATTTCAAAAAAAAAAAAAAAACATGACAACATTTGCAATACCTATATATCATAACTTATAACTAACATGTGGACTAGTTATATTGTTATTAATTTCTATTTATTCTTGTTGTTATATGTATCAGATATGTGTATTTAGTTTTTATTAGGACTTTAGGTTATAGGATATGCCCGAATCATGAAATGTTATCCTTCTTCAAATATAACAAGTCTCAAATTAGATTTATACTTAATTACACTTTTATATATATACAAAATTCATATAATCTTGGGAAATCTCTAAGATTTATTCTTCATCTAATCTAACTTAGGTAGGAATTAACTTAGATTTGATATATATGTTTATATAGTAGCATAGAGGTAGATATATGAATTGAAGTTTGGAGATCCAATTCAAGGATCATGAGTTGCGATTTCCATATATGGAGTTGATATAAAAGACTAGATAGATGAACATCTTTCATTCAATCTAGTTAAACTGATGTTTATTTATATTTCTCTTCTTACAAGCTTTCATTTTCATGAAGTTTTTGCGTGAATTAATTGTAACTTGAGTTGGTGATTGATTTAAGTAGAATTAGTGGTTTGATTTCTTTGATACTCATCATATTGCAACTTGTTTGTTAGATTGGAGTCCAAGCATGAGATTCATAGATAAGTGCTGACTATAGAATTTTTTGTGCTTCCAAGTGTTTGATAAATGTGCAGCTTATTAGAGAATGGAGTGTAAATCATTGTGACAATTGTCCATGTAGTTCGACACAGATCTTATTGCTAAACTACGTTTTTATAATGTTGATCAGCCTGAAGTGAGGTGTTCTATAAATTGTTTTTGGCTCAAACTTGCATTGCTAATGACCATCGAAAGGTATCAATCAGTATGAATCAAGTATAAACATTATTTGTTTATACAAGTTGAGAAAAAACTTGATATTTTCCAAATAGTTATTTTTGTTCTTTGGAAGGCTACTTAGTTATTATTTTATGACATTTATAACTCTATTATTGGAGGGAAAGTTCCTAGTCGATCATATTTACTAGACTGTCTCTGCCTATGTAAAAGATTACTTAGTTATATAAATTCTAGTAACGTGTTTTAATCGGATTTGGGTTATTATAAATTCTCAAAGAAAAAAATGTACACATAAATTTTTGAAAAAAAAATTGTACACTTTGATCCTATTTTCGCTCAAGTCGGCCAGATCTATTATATCGACATATCATGATAAGGGTGAAAGAATAATTTTCACTTTTTTTGTAATATTACATAGCCAAATGAAAATATTGGTCCTTAAAATGTAGTTATTTGTACATATGAACATATTCCAAAGTTTGAAACTAGATTAAATTTCGATTATGATATATTCAGAGACACATGTTCATATCAAATATTATTCGATTTGGATCTAATTCCAATAAAGATTTAAAAAATTTTGGATTATGATCGTTACAAGCTCGGTTCAAATTAAATTTAGTTATGATATTTTTAAACTTTTTTTGTTTTGGATCGGAGAATTATGGACCTAGTGAATCTTGAATTAATTTTAATTATTGTCCAACTAAAATGAAGATCGTTAGGAAGCTTATAAAAATAATATCTTCTTTACTAATCATTCATTTTTTAATTTGTAAAAAATCTTATTATTAAATATAATATTTTTAATATAAAATAATGTAATTTTTAAAAATTTTGATGTACTTTTTTTACACAAATTTATTTTAAATACGAATTTTACTTATGAATGGATTAATTTAAGGAATAAATCATGAGTTAATGTAAATCTATCTATATTATTTTATTATAATAGCCAAAATATTAAAAGTTTGATCGATCGGTACGGTACCTATTATTTTTACTTAAATATTTGTACTTAATTATATGTAAAATTTCTCCTAAAAACTAATCAATTTTTCTTTTCAGGTAAAATATATTATATTTTCTATTTTATTAATAACTAATCAATTTTCTTTCTACGGATGAAACACAATATCTCTTATATCCTTTCCATTTATAAGACGGGAAGTTCTATTTAATAAAATAAAATAATTATCCGATTACCCTTTTTAGCTAAAACGTATCATTTTTTCCATATTTTCTAACTAAAATTTCTCATTTTCCAAAAATATCACGGATAACATATATAGGCCAAGGTTTAAGAGAGATCACTCTTAAAAAGAGTAAAGAAAGACCATTTTAAACATTAATTTTGTGAATCTGTTTTTGAATCTCAATGAATTCTTTTGGTAATAGTATATAAATCATTTTCAATATTTAATATATGATTTGAATATTGGTTTTAAAAATTGTTTAATAACAATTAAAATGTCTTAGTAAAATTATTTCGTAAAATAAAATTAAAAATTATTTAAAATCTAGTTTTGAATCTCATGTAGGGGTGAGTATACGGTCCGGTTAACCGAAAACCGAACCGAATAACCGAAATAATTTCGGTTCGGTTAACCGAAATTAATATTTCGGTTCGGTTTTCGGTTCTCCTTTTTCTGAAATTTCGGTTTTCGGTTCGGTTCGATTTTTAACCGCGGTTAACCGAATAACCGAAATAAATAACCGAATTTTTTTTATATAATAATAAAATATTATTTATTAATATATTACTATATATTACTTGTGGTTTCTAATGCAGCATGAGATATGATGATTGTTTTCACTTGAAATGTACTTTCTTTGACTACTTTTTAGCTTAAATTTGTAATTTTAATTTTAATTGAACTTGGATGTTGGATAAATTTTAATTTGTAAGACATTTATTCATTTTTTTTGCACTATTTTAAAATTTCGGTTTTATATTTCGGTTTTCGGTAATAACCGAAATAAAATTTCGGTTCGGTTAAAAACCGAATTTAATTCGGTTCGGTTTTCGGTTTTGATTTTTCTAGAATTTCGGTTTCGGTTAACCGAATTAAAATTCGGTTCGGTTCGGTTTAAACCGAATACTCACCGTCCTCGGTTCTCTTTTTACTCAACACACACACATATATTTATATATATCAATTTTTCATTTAAAAATTTAAATCTACAAAATTCATGTCCTAAAAAGTTTAATATAAATTAAAAATACATATGATATATTAAAAAAATTGTATATCTCTTTTAAGCTAATGTAATATAAATTAGGACTTAATGATCCTAAAATTAACGGTAGGTAATTACATTAATTTAAGACATATTATAATAAAATTCGAAAGTTATTTTTGTAAATATATGGGATGGATTTCATTATTACAAAAATACCATCCACCTTTTATACTCAAAATGCTAATAATTTTAGGTAATTTATTTAAAGACAATTTTAGGAACATTTTTCTCTATAAATTATGACCCATTAAAATTATAACTACTGTACCCTAAAACGCTTTTCACCATTTTGTTATTTTGTGTTGCGTACTTTGAGTGATATTCAGTTCCGAAAATTTTTTAGTTGGTTTTTATCGCTTTTCGGTAATCATGAGATGGAGTATTAATCTAATATATTTTGATGATTTTTGGTTAATTTTTTGTTTTGGTAATATTTAGATAAAGGTTAAATAGGGACCTCGATTTGACGTATTTCGATTCAATTCCGAACTCATTTTTCCAAGTCTAATGTCATTAAAAATAAGAATTACACATCTAGATTAGAACTTTTTTTATTGAATTTGCTCATTTGTATAATTAATCATGTTTTAAGGATCAATATATTTATTATTGAATTATATATCGTTAAAATATTGAAAATATTCCTCATCTGATAAACCGACTTGAAAATTCAAATTAATTTGAACTATAAAATAATTAGAATATACATCTGATATATTAAAGAAATGCGAAGATACAGTTTTTTTTTTCCTAATTCAGGGACATGAGGTACATTTCTTTCTTTAAGAACGTTTGCGATAAAATTTCAAGAACCATTGTCTTCGTAACCTTCGGATAAAATTGATGCGCTAGGCTTAATTTCGTTTCAGAAAAAGGAGAGCAGGAGGAGCGAGAATGTGCACTACTCTATGAGAATCTTACTTGTTTACCTCTGCTGAATAACATAGAAATAGATATAACATAAATCTGTATACACATTACTCTATGATTTAGGACAGGATATCACCATTCCACCTGCCTTCAAGCTTAATAAGAAGGCATGTAGTGAATAGGAGGGCGAACGTGTCGAACTCTCAACTCTGAATATACTAATGCCCCTACCTTTCTAATCTAGTGATAAATACTGTGGTATTGGACTTTTGGCTCAATTAATCGGATTAATAAAACTAAACCAAAATTTCTATAATTGTATTCAAAATTTGAAGTTTAACATATACTAGGGAGCAATTAAATGATTAATGTGTAATCATTCATCAGTTACCTCTCCACAATGATACTTGTGCGTGTGAATGTGTGCATATATTAGGTTGGATAGCGTTAGATTAATCAAAGTTAAAACTAGTTAAATAAAGAACACGGGATGAACATTATCGAAAAGCGCGTGAAAGGTAGAAGCAAAGTTGTTAAAGACTTGCTTAACACTAGCCTCTTGTGTTTTTCCTATAAATATTATAAAATATTAGGTTCTTAGTGATTTAGGATATTATAAGATATGATAACTTCAACAATATAATTATTAAA
Source organism: Saposhnikovia divaricata (assembly GCA_036435485.1). NCBI lineage: Eukaryota > Viridiplantae > Streptophyta > Magnoliopsida > Apiales > Apiaceae > Saposhnikovia > Saposhnikovia divaricata. The sequence continues at coordinate 56,282,432 of CM071595.1, read as the reverse complement.
TAATAAATAAAAGGAAGGAAGCAAGAATAAAAAAGAGGGAAACAATGGGAAAGATGAGGAAAAATAATATTTTATTGATAAAACTGAAATAATTGAGCACTTAAAGACAAAGGATGATATGATGCTCTTAACTTTTCCTGTTGGAATACAATTTTAGACCTAATTCCTTAAGTTAGGAGGTCATATAGGGATATGTTAGACTTACTCCTGGTACCTAGGAAACGCAAGTAGAGAATTGGTGACACCAAAACACAGATTTCGCAACTGTTAGATCACTCTCCAAACCTTTGCTTCATCTCGTTTTACTATATATACTTGTCCTCCCACTGTCACACTTTTCTCTACTCTTTGTAACACACCACATTTTTATATACTTTTTTTCCCTCGACTTCACTGTCTTAAAATGAAATCCAACATGGAGCCTAAAGATCAAGTTATACGAGGAAAGCGTACGAAACGATCTAGGCAATCTATCGCCTTCATTACGACCTCTAGTTCTTCGTGTGGTGGTAGCTCTGTCGAAAATTCGGAGGAAGATGAAGATATGGCCAACTGTTTGATTATGTTGGCTCGGAGTGGAAGTTTGGAGAAGCCAAATATTAAGGTAGAGAAGCCCGAATTTTATTTATATGAATGCAAGACGTGTAACAAGTCTTTTTCGTCGTTTCAAGCTCTTGGTGGACACAGAGCTAGTCACAAGAAATCTAAAATTGATCAAGAAAAGAAAGTTCGCGTGAGTGATGATCTTCAAGATGAAGATAATGTGCAGCAGAAACGGATAATTATTAATCCGGTATCACAGGTAATTTCGATTCATGATTCGAAGGCTAAAGTTCACGAGTGTTCGATATGTGGATCAGAGTTTGGATCAGGACAGGCTTTAGGAGGTCATATGAGAAGACACAGAAGTAACACTACAACCAACTCCACTAGTAAGATGGTGAACATTGATGAAAACGTAAGAAATGTTCTGGAATTAGATCTTAACCTTCCAGCATCAGAAGATCGTAATCGGGATTTAAAGTGTATTTTCTTGTATTCCTGTCAGGCACCGACACTGGTGGATTGTCAATACTAGAAGAAACAACCAGGATTGACACGTAGAGATTGATTGATCATATACAAGTTTTATACTTACCGGATTCATCATGATTTTTTTTAACCATATTATACATCAGAAGTTTAATGACATTTTTCTTTAGATTTTTCTTTATGATCCACTTGTTGAGATTGTAAGGTTTGTTTTGCTGGTTGCTTTTAATTCACGAAAAGTGAATGACATGGGATATCTTTGATTCTTCTTTACCAAAATTAATGTAGAATTTTGATCTTTTTTGAGTGGGAGGGAGTGGTATGTGTGTAAAGATAGGTATGTAAAGTGGCAAATTTGGGTTGGTTAGCTTAGGTTTGTTTGGCCAAAACTATTAACTACATACAGATGTTTTTATATGTAAGATAGAAAAATTAGAGATTAAAAAAAAAAAGACTCCTCTTATACTAGCATGTCATTGAATGATAAGAGTAAATGGTTAAGAAGGCATGAGTTGGTAACTGTCTTCCCTTTTATGTGTCCCCCTGTACTAACTCCGATTGGTACATAGTAACAGGTAATGTTGATGGTAAGATGTCGATGTTTTATGTGATCTTTTTAGAGGAAATTTAGAAAGATTTTTATTTTAACTCTTTAGAATAAAACTGAAATAAAATAAATTTTCATACGAGATTCTGAATTGGATCTTTGTGACTTTGTAGCTCTTCGTCGTATGTGTATTTTGTTAGGCCGTGAACAAGCTCTAACTCTATATTAATATGATATTATTCGCTTTAGATTTAATCTGCATGAATTTATTTTTAGACATCTATCAAATGATTTTATAGTTTCGAAATATTCTCTTATTACAATTATATAAGAGAACCAAAGTTCACAGAACGTCGGAAATACTACGCTCGATTCACCAGGTTCTATCATTAAGGACAAAATCATACTAAAAAAAGAATTTGATCATGACTCAGAGGAACGCTAGCTATATGCTTAACACATGCAAGTAGGTTCTATCATTAAGGGCAAAATCATACTCAAAAGAAGAATTTGATCATGACTCAGAAGAAACGCTATATGCTTAACACATGCAAGTCAAATATTGTTTTTGGGGAGCTGGACATAAAGAAAAGTGGCTCCTAGCTAAAGGTGGCTTGTCTCGCGCCCAGGAGGCAATGGGAAATCTTGGACAATGGACAAAAGTCCGATCTAGCAATATCACGTGAATGAAGAAGAGCAATATCGCTTGTAATTTGATTGCTTATATTCAGAATATTTCTTTTTTATTTTGACCATGTAGGATTTGGTTGACAACCACTTTACGATATTTGCATGTGTTGTTGTGTGTGATATTTGTTTTTCTCTGATTAGTTATTTAGACTTTGATAAACCAACTTTATTACTTTAGATTTTACTCCCTTTTCATAATAATACAGCCTATTAAGATTTTTTGTTAAAAGGATATGAGTATGTGTAACTAAAAGAATTGACATAGGCATATTAATCAAACAATCCAGAGTTCATCTAACCCCATACACATACAGGTATATAAGTGTCTACCAATGATCAAGGAAATTTGTTAACATATAACAGTATAACACAAATAATTATAAGCAAAAACAAACATCTATCTGTTACTATATATAATAGAAGAACACAAGGGTGAAGTTTACCAATAAAATGGTTGTGAAATGTCCATTTTACCCTTTCATATTAAAAATTTACAAAAGTGCCACAATTTTATATAAAAAATATGTTATTCTATGTAGTCAGTGAGAATCAAACCTCTAACCTCCACTCAAGAATCTCATGTCATAACCAAGTGTGTTACATTAATTTTTGAATCTACTTTAAAAATCTTACTCCCTTCGTCCCGATTTAGTTGTCCACTTTACTTTTTGCACGCATTTGAAGGTGCAAATTAAACATAGTTCCATATATTTTTTTAAAAAATTTCTTTTTCTAAATAAAAGTTTAGATACTGAATTTTTATTCAGAAAAAGAAAATTTGAAAAAAAATTAATGGAGCTATATTTTATTAGCTCCTTAAAATGCGTGCAAAAAACAATGTGGATAATAAAACTGGGACGGAGGGAGTAATAGATTAATCACATCTTCTTCTTCTCTCCTATTCAATTTTTTTGTTATAACTTTTGAATAAATAAAATATTTGTTTACATTATTTATGTAACTCCGTTTTTTTCCAATTTCCGTAATTTTATATATAACTATATAAAATGTTGGTTTATATTTTTATATAACTCCCTTTTTTAGTTTGTGTATATAATATAACTATACATTCAGTCATTATTTTTATATAACTCCCTTTTTTAGTTTGTGTATATAATATAACTATACATTCAGTCATTATTATAATTTTTTAATATTTTGTAATTTTTTACAATTAAATGGATAATTATGTTGCAATTGTTATATTTTATATTTTTAAATAAATCTTTATCTCTTATTAAACTTAATACAAAAATGCAAATAAGAATCACATTCTCGATGAAAATCGAACACAAATCTATAATAATTAGGTCAATTGAATATATCGAACTTGCAGAAGTTAAAGATACAACAAATCTATTATCTATTACTTCTATCTATCTTTCAGTAAGATTGTGTTTCAATAAATATTTTTATTCTATTTATAAAATCAAACATAATTATAAGTTGATCATATAATTTTAGGTTTATAAAAATTTAAAAATGTAAATTAAATTAGAGATTTTTGGTCGACCAACCATTTAGACTTTGAATGATTTAATATATAATTGATATAAGAAAGATAAAAAATTTAAAAATGTAGAAAAACTTTTGAATTTATGTTTAAAAAGAAGAACTCTAAAAATAAGATCTATGTTGTTTATAAAAAATAACGTTATAAATATGTAATGTTAGATGAAAATAAGATATGATTTTTTAGATCATAATTATTATAAATTAAATTTATTAGTTATTATTAGTAATAACCCGTCGTATTATTACTTGACTATAAATTATGAAAATACATATTTTTTATAATACATTAAAATGATGCATTATGTCATATAATTTAGATTGATAAATGAAACTTTAAATATATGGACACTAGTTAGCATTTTAAAAATTATCATTTGTAATCTTGTACATTACCCTTATATAATTTTTTAATTATAAAAAATACTATATTTGTTCATATATATAATAGTCGATTTATAAATTATTAGTCGGTATTGTGAAATTATTAAATTAGATTAAGTAAAATACATTAATTTTCAAAAAAAACATATAAATTAATTGAATTTTAGTCAAAATTGAGTTTTCATAATTTAACCTTTCAATAATATGTAATGATTGAGTTATAACATATATTTAGATAAATGTATGATGAAATTAAAAACCATGATTGTAGATATTGCATAAATGCACAAGTCCTTAATATCATCTATTATTACGATTAATTTTTTTGGAATTAAATAAATTTGAGTTAAAAAATAATTCTTAAATATAATATAAAAATATAATTAGACTTTCAACGATTTAAATGTATGATTGACCTAAAAATATAAATATTTAAAAACATAAGAAAAATAATTAAATTTATATTAAAAATATGAGAACTCTAAAAATAGGATCAATGTTATATATAAAAAAATAACGTGATTAATATTCAAGATTAAGTGGAAAAAGATATAATTTTTTTAATTATAAACATTACAAAAATGTAAAAAATATTAAAAATGACCAATTAGATTATAACTCGACTATAAAGTATAATAGTAAGAATTTTTATATAACATAGTAAATTGATCAATATAATCTATAATGGTTGAATTATAACATGTAATTATATCAACATACATAATACGATCAAACCAAAAAAAAATTGATCATAAATATCATATACATGCAAAAGTCATTAAGGCCATCTAATCATATTTTACGTCAATTGAAATATTAGGGAAAATTTAAAGTTGAGTTAAAAAATAATTTAAAATTATAATATAAATGTTTCAATTTACCTAATTTTTAAAACATAACTCCGATATTTTGTAATAAACATTAGACTACACCTAATTATTTGAGTTTAATAGCTTATAAATAGTCATATATGGAAAAATTTGAGTGAGACAATTACAATGATGACTTTCACAAAATATTAAAAAAAATTGTAATATGTCTATAACTACTTTAAAATCACATGATTTTACGTACGCCTATGTTATAGACGGACAATTTTACTAAAGTAATTATTTATATTATAGTCAAATGTTCAATTTGATAAAATTAATACTTTAGCATTTAAAAGTAGTCATGTGATTATTATCGTATAAATATTTATCCAAATTTTATGTAATTTAATCAAATTAAAAAATATTTGGTTCATGAAATTGGTATAAAATATTACAAAATTACAATAAAAATATAAGATAAAAATGAAATCTTAGCATTTATCATATTTCTAACTAAAAAATTATCTCATGAAATCATGTTAGTGTTGGTAATCGAACCACTAATCTTCTCCTATCAATCTCAATGTCAAACCATTGTACTATGCTTATTTTTGAGTTCTCTTTAAAAATCTTATTAGATAAAACATATATTCTCCGCTTATCCCATATTTTTTATTGAGTAAATAAAATGTTGGTTCATATTATTTGTAGAATATTGCATAGTATTTAATTAGAAATTTTTTTTTTTAATCGATTGAGCATAATCTACAATTTTCTTTCACCATTTTAAATGATTGATATATAAAAAAGTTAGATTAATACTCTATAATTCTGTTTTGCCATTTTAAATGATTGATATAAGAAATAAAATTTTTATTTATAAATTGAGTGAAACAACTATAATGATGATTTTCACATAATATTAAAGAGATTTTGTAATATGTTTCTGATTAATTTAAAATCACATGACTTTACATACGCCTAAATTATAAACGGATAATTTTACTAAAGTAACTATTTATATTATACTAAAATGTTCAATTGGATAAAGTTAATTAAATACCATTGAAATTTAAATTAATACTTTAGCAATTAAAAGTAATCATGTGATTATAATATGTGATTATTATCGTATAGATACTTATCCAAATTTTATGAAATATAATCAAATTAAAAAAATATTTGGTTTATTAAATTGGTATACAATATTTTAAAATTACTATAAAAATATGAGATATAATCGAAATCGTATCATTTATCATATTTCTTATTAAAAAATAATGAACAGTTTCAAATGAGAAATTATTTCAATGCCCGTACCTCACACGGGTTTTTATGCTAGTAGCTAGTTATTATGCTAACTCCGAGGAGAAATCTAATCAGAAAATCAAAATCATAACAAGGATTTTGTCCTTGTTACTCGTCTAATTAATTAGGCCAAAACAGATTTGACGGAATAGAAAATATGTCTTATATCATATGACCAAAAATAAAAGTATAATGTTATATCAAAATTTTAAAATAAATATGATTTTGAATAAATAGATATGTAAAATGTAGAATCTATACTATATTTACTATACTATATTATAATAAACAAAAAGAGTATATTTTGTAGTTTGGTTAACTCCATTTCTAGTTATCCCCTATTTTCGGTTATCCCTTTCATTTAAAACCGTTAGATTTGTAACTAAAATAAATAGTGACAGTTGTATATAATACCAAAAACTCTTATATATAGATGTTTAAGATTCGAATTCCGCCAAAAACATTTTAATTTAAAATTAATACTAAAATATGTCATTTGAAGGTTCGATTCTCGCCAATAACATATTAATTTGAATTTAATATAAAAATTATGGATTGATGTGCCTGAGGATGACCTAAGGATTTTATCTAAGGTTAAAAGATTTTCAATATAAATTTAAGGATATTTAGGTAAATTACTTAGAAAAAAATTGATATTTACAAAAATGCTCCTACGGGGCCACTTATTTTATAGCCTCTTTGTGTTATAACCTCAGGAGATATCCTGAGGACAACCTCAGCCCAGTTTTCGCTAAAAATTATTATATATAAAAATTTAAGATTCGAATTCATCCAACAATATATTAAAAATAATACTTATAATATTATATATCTTAACACTGGAGTTAAGTTTTATGGAGACCAACATTTTTAGTGGAAACCGGAGACCATATATCAATCAAAAAATTGCAAAATTTTATTCATTGAAAATCATATTCTATGAAAATCACTACTTCATTTATTTCATTGAAAATCATATATGTCTTACATGAAAATTTCATTAAAAATCTTAAAAATCATATATGTTCTGCAAACAAAATATTGCAGAACGTAGTATTCTCTAAAACATATTCTACTTGCAAATCATATACGATTTTTAAGATTTTGAATGAAATAATAATGTTCATTGAACATGTAAAATATATATGTTTTGCAATGTTTTGAGTGCATAATGTATATGGTCTCCACTCAAATGTTGGTCTCCATTGAACTTAACTCATACTATAAGTATATTTAAAAAAAATAACATGTGCTTTGCAAGTAAAAGTAAAAATAAATTTGAGTTTGGGGATGGGTATATATTGAGACCAAATTCGAATTAGAATTAGGCTAAGACGGGTATATATTGAGAGACAAGTTGGAAAAGAAAACTGAAAACCAATTGATACTTGGAGGCGATGGCGATTCTCAGGCAATTGTAAACCTTTCAATTTTAGCAGGTAAGATTCGACTCGTTGATTTCATGTTAAATTAGGATTTGTTATAGACAAAGATACCTACAATTAGGGTTTTGTATGGTTATGTTTGTCTTTCATTAAATTGATTGAGAAAATTAGGGTTTATATTCAATTGATTGTTTGTACAATTGTATGTTTTAGGGTTTCGATTTGATTTGTGAAAATCAATGGACGGTCAGGTTGATCCTTACGTTATCTTGGGGTTACCAAGTCGCGAAAAAGGGGCCAAACTCTCCGAAAAAGAAATCAAAAAAGCGTATCGCTCATAGCTTTTGAAATCACATCCGGTGTCATGAATCGCCCTGGCGGGAATATTCTTTTGTTTAAACGGTGTCGTATGGAGCAGTAGTAGTGGGTATTAAAGAATAGTATCTGTACCATGTACTGTGAGTGGTGGTTATTAGTAGACCAATATTGGCTCTACACGTGTCTTTTGTTCTCGTTATAAGCTGCTAAATTGTAACTCTCCACATTATGAATGAATGAGAATGTTATTTTGTTTCTTTCTTGTTTTTGTCCTCTAACTAGCCTTAACCTTCAACCCTAATACTGACATTTGGTATCAAAGCAGCCGCTCCTTGGCCGCCCCTAACCCTTCTTTTCAACCATTGCAAAAATAAAAATAAACACCATTACTGTAATGACAGACAAGGCAAGTCTCCAAAAGTGTGAAAGCTCTATTTCCTCCATGGCTGACAAGCTCAATGTGTTTGAAGAAGGTCAAAAACTTGCCCAAGAACAGATCTCCCTTCTTAGATCGGAGTTTGAATCGCTTACTCAAGACAACCAAGAGGTGAAAAGAGGCATTGCAGAGCTTACCGAGCTGGTCAAAACGGAGTTATTACAGAAGCGTCAACCCCACACTGAAGGTCCACCTCCTTGCTTAACCCAGGTCAACACTATCGCTGTAAGTTTACCCCTTCAAACTCCAACCCATTTTGCTACGATTAATGATTCCAATAGTAATACTCAATCTAAATCCAAGAGTATCAACTGGAGGGGTTTTACACAGCCTCAAACCACACCCCCTTTTGAGCTCACTGCCCGATATATAGACCCTTCATTGCCAGAATACAGAAACTCTGGTTCCTCCACCTTGAATGCCTTTGCTTCCCCTTTATATCCTCCATATGTTAACAACCCTACACATATACCTCAAAACTCCTATGCTTATCATTATCCATACACAATACACCAACCCCCACCAGTTTCGCTACAACCAAATCTCACTACCATGCCCACTAGCCCTATAACTCACACAAGACTTAGTGAGGATTTATACAACCCAAAACCTGCACCACAACCAACCTATAAGGTTCCCAAGATTGATTTCCCTAAGTTTGAGGGCAAGGACCCTCGGGGGTGGATAGCCAAATGCGAATTTTTTTTTCAATTACACCCATCAACTGATTTAAGAGCAAGGGTTTTATGTGCTGCTCTGCACATGGAGGGAGAAGCTGACATTTGGTACCGTTGTATAGAAAGAGAGAAACACAACTTGCTTTGGCCAGAATTTGTCACACTGGTTTGTCATCGGTTTGCTAAGACAGGCTATGAAAATTTTGTTGGTCAATTTAACAAGCTGACACAGAAGGGGCGAGTTGATGAATACATCGGTCAGTTTGATGAACTGAGAAACTATGTCATGATGGAAGAGGGTTATCATAAAGAATCCTACTATGTGGATAATGTCATTAGTGGCTTGAAAGATGAGATTGCTCAACACCTCTATAATCTTAAACCACAAACTCTCCAAGAGGCCAGAGAGTTGGCAAGAGGACAGGAGCATTACCTAAACGTACTCGACAAGAGATACAAGGCTGCCTCTACAAAGAAGTCAAATCCCCCATACCCCAATTCCTACAAGCCTAACACCAGCTCAACAAAAACTAGCAGTGATAGCTCTTTGGCAAGCAGTACCACTGCAACCAATACAGACAGCTTCAGAAAACTTACATTAGCTGAGATTACTGAAAAGAAACAAAAGGGATTATGTTTCTATTGCGATCATCGAACCAGGACACAACTGCAGGAAAAAGAAGCTCTTTTTCATTATGAATGAGGATTGTGAACCAAATGAATCTGTAGGGGAGGAATTAACTATTGTATGAGAAGCTGATGCACCTCAAAATCAAGACAAGGAGGCTGTAACAGAGCCTACAGTATCTCTACATGCCCTCACTGGTTCCACTGGTAATGGTACCTTAAAGATCAAGGGTACCACTGGAAGGAATCCTATCAACATACTTGTAGACAGCGGCTTAACTAATAATTTTGTTTCTCAATGCTTGGCAAGAAAACTTCACCTCAGAATGTCTCCTTGTACCCCTTTCCATGTTACTGTTGCCAATGGTGAGAGTTTAACATGTAATAATTTGATTGAAGGTTTGGAATGGTCAATGGCAGGTAGGGATTTCTCTACATCTGTCAATGTCATACCCTTGGGTGGTTATGATCTCATACTAGGCGTGGATTGGATGTCATATGTTAGCCCAGTAACATTCGATTACTCACGAGAATTTGTCACAATCAACAAGGATAACCAAATGATTTCTCTTTCTCAATCTTCTGAAGCCTCCAAGATGCATCTGCAGTTCAGTTCAAATCCTAAGATACACCAAGAAGAAGCTTGCTATCTGGTCCAAATCACAGCAGTTGAGGAGGTCAAGGCTGCAGGTGCCACCCAAGCCTTAAATCCTGATATCTCTGACCTCATTTCTCAATACCAAGATATATTTAAAACACCCACTGAATTGCCACCACCCTGAAACCAAGACCACCACATACCCTTAAAACCAAACAGCTGCCCTGTTAATTTCCACCCCTATCGATGCCCAATTGCACATAGGGAAGAGATTGAGAAAATCACTAAAGAGATGCTCTCTACCAGAGTGATTCGAACCAACTCCTCTCCTTTTGGTTCGCCTTTTTGCTTCGCCTGTCCTGCTCGTCAAGAAAAAAGATAACTCGTGGAGGTTTGTAGTCAACAATAGGGCACTGAATGAACTCACTATTAAAAACAAATACCCCATCCCTGTGATTGAGGAACTACTTTCAGCACTAAATGGCAGCCAAATCTTTACAAAGCTTGACCTGCGTAGTGGTTATCACCAGATACGAATCAGTCCTGAGGATATCTACAAAATGGCTTTTCGTACTCACCAGGGCTTGTTTGAATTCGTAGTAATGCCATTTGGGTTGACAAACGCCCCGGCCTCGTTTTAAGAATTGATGAACGAAGTGTTCTCTGCTTATATTGGTAATTTTGTACTGGTCTTCTTCGACGACATATTGATTTATAGCAGAAACCACGAAGAACACCTGGTGCATCTCAAACAAGTTTTTGATAAGCTCAAAGACCATCAGCTCTTTGTCAAGCTAAGTAAATGTGCCTTTGCACAACCAAGGATCAAATATCTTGGCCACATAATCTCTGGACGAGGAGTCGAAGCTGATGAGAACAAGATTGAAGCCATGAGAGATTGGCCAACACCAACAAATGTCAAATCCTTACGAGGATTCCTTGGTCTTACGGGGTATTATAGACATTTCATCAAGGGCTACTTCTGTAACACCTCCATATCTGGGGTCCGGGATCCGGTCGTTACGGTCTCCAATTCTGTCCACAACACTTGAACTTACCTCAACATAAAATAAATTACATCTTTATGACCCAACAAAACAATATAAAACACACCCGTTATAGTCCCAGAGATGAAATCAGAGTAACAACCAAATTTTATTAAACACATTATGAGTTCTTACAACCCAAAAGAGTTACAATATGAATACATACTCTTTGCCATCCATTTGCATAAGTCATACTAGACCATATACTTGGTACTGAAAGAATAAATCTATCATACCAATAGCTTTCTCTTCGGCTCTGGTAGTCTCATCGTCCTCGCCAGCGTCGAGTGCGCCTTGTGCGAGTCATATGGTCTAGCTGTTGTTGTGATATAATAATAAAGCAAGGGTGAGCAATAGCCCACCAACAATAATATATAACTGAACGATAATATATAATAGTTGAAAAGTATCTTTCAAACCATATGCCATGCATTTACGGAAATGATGCCAGAATAATATGAACGATGAAGTTACGAGGTAACTCAAAATGCATATATATGTGGGAATATCTGCTATGTCAAAGATAAGCCATATATTATCATTTATCATATAAAGAGGAACTTGCAAGGAAAATATTGCAATTCCAGTTATTAACATTTTTCGAAGTCCTACAAGCTGAAAGAAGTCTCTTCGATACGTGTTGCGGGAGACACCGTCAACCTGAAAGAAGTCTCTTCGATACGTGTTGCAGGGAATTCCCAATTTGGGAGATGAACCAATACTGAAGTTATTACGCGCCAGCTGTCCCACTCCCTGATGATCAGTCGGGGATGGTACAGCCCAATATTGTTTACTACCGGTAGAAGGAAGAACTGACGGCTCCACTTGTAGATTGCCTTTAATAGTAACTCCCTGGCCAATGGTTAGGCCTTGTGATGGACCGGGCGACTCGGCCTCTTACACACGACTCCTAGTTCGAATAAATCCACAGCATTGAAACGTAGAGTTTGTCATCCCTTCCCAAAGTGAAATACTTGTTGATAAGACTCCACAAAGTAGTCGTATCTAGTTGGAAAGGAAAATTCACCAACATTTCCCAAGCTTTTGCTTGTTAATAGATATCAACTTGTTCCAACAATCTTACCCCTCGAATGATGAGAAGGTACACACAGATTTAATGAGTCCATAACAACCAAGTTGCGAGTAAAAAGGATAAATCTTGACCTGGAAGTCATCAAGATAAATAACATTTCTCAAGTAAGGTTCCGTTATAATTTAAGAGATAGATTAGAGTGAAGAATGAAATCTTGAGGACCTTTCTTAATATAATATTAATCGTACGACTCCGAAGAACTTTCAGAATGATCGAAGGTCGAAAATAATATTTGAAGAAGAATAAACAACATTGAAGTTGTTTCCAAGTATTGAATAAATATTTATAGAATATTTATTGAGTCGGAAGTATTTAATGAATGAAAGAATATTTTACATAATATCTGGAGGTGAAAGATAATCTCCAAACAATATAAATCATTTTTAAAAGAACTAAATAAATATTCCAAGAGTATTTGTTAACTCAATAATAATTACAGAATATTATTAAATCATAATGTTGCTCGTAAGTAATCCTCGAATGAATATATAGAATTATTTACTAAATAAATCCCTCCTTAAATGAATATTCAAAATAATATTCATTAAGTAATTAAACTCCAATAATTATTTAAAATAATATTCAATAAATAAGTCAAACCTTAAATGAATATTCGAAAAATAATATTCATTTAATAAATAATCTTCTAACTGAATATCCAAATAATATTCATTTAGTAATCAAAACTTTTAAAGGAATAATCGAAATAATATTCCTTAAGTAAATAGAGCTTCCAATGAATATTTTAAAATAATATTCATTAAGTACATAAACCTTAAATGAATATTCGAAAGTAATATTCATTTAATAAATAACATTCTAATGAATATCAAAATAATATTCATTAAATAATCAACTCTAAATGAATATTCGAAACTAACATTCATTTAATATCTCTCGACTGAGATAATACTCGAATAACATTCCTCGAAATATTTCCAAGTAATTGATACTTTACGGAATATAAATAACGTTTAACAATAAAATTCCTCAAATAAATAATAATCTATCGTTGGAATCCTCCGGGTTTGCACGACTATCTATATCTCAAAATACCAACTCCCGGTCTATATTTAAGAATGAATATCATATGCCCTTCGCTAAGGGTCTTACCAAAACAATCCGGCTTATAACTGATAATTCGTATCTAGTCTATAAGCCCATTATCAATTCAGGGAATAAGTATCACAAAAACCAGAGTCACAATATAATTGGAAACAGGCATGCATGCGATGGCATATGTAAAACAGAAATCATATACATATATTATCACAACAACATGTTCAAAGGTTTGAACACTTGCCTGGTAATCGGGTGTGGGTGGAGATAGCGTGTCCTGGGTCTGCTCGATGATCTATAAACAATTAGAACATTCGAGATTAACCATTTAACACGTTTTTAAAAGTCTAAGTATAACTTCACTTAAATCGAAACACGTTTTCGAATTATCTCGTTATACATCTTTTAGTGTAACTCTTTTTATTACTGATACGATCCGACATTTGTTCGTTATTACGACATGTCATCGTACCCACACTCGGTATATACTTAAGTCGTATAAGTTCTAAAGTCGATCAATTACGAGCCGAGATTATACTTCGAGTTTTATCGTTCGTTTTCTAAGTGTTTTACCAAAGTTATAACTAAGCGGGTTTTTTAGGGGTTCGTTCGCGTTTAACTTCGATTCCAACATTTATATAAAATCGGAAAACGATCCGTTTGACATGTGGTTTTTTTCTCATACCTTCCTTATGACCTCTAGTATTTATTTACCAAGATTCGCCACTAAGTAACATGCTTTACGAGGGTTAAATTGAGGTTACGAACTTTTACTTACGGTTCCGAACCAATTTTAGTAATTTGACCATAACTCCTAAACCGTAAGTCGGAATGTTTCGATTCTCGCGCCAAAACAATCTATGGCTTGCGATCTACAAGGACCAGTCACAATATTACCAAGGTCAGGAAATTATATCAACTGTTATGATCGAGTTTTTAAGGTCTAACGAAAATCGGGCATTACGACGGCTATAACTCAGATAATTCCAAAATCAAAACCCTCCAATTATTATACAATCCACTCCAAATCACACATACATGTTATTTATCCTTGAACTAAGACCAAGCAATGTCTTTCCATTCTTATAAACTATATTATCATCTCATAAAACCCACACATAGATCTAGTACTCTAAATATGCATAACATCACTAAAACTCATCCAAAACTCCATTAAAACTCAAATCAAAGACTAGGGTTCTTGAAGTTTTATACCTTCCTTGGAGAGTGAATAACACTTGTTAAGCCTTGAATGATCCTTAAGTAGCCTTAGTATACTTGAATCAATCAAAAGAAAACAAGAACACAAAGTTAATACTTAAAAGTTACTATTCATCATCATCTTCTTGATTTTATATCTCAAGATTGGTATGGAATTTGAAGATGAAATTCATAGGGTATCTTAGTTATGAAATATAGGACTTACCTTAATTTTCTTGAGATTTAACCATGGATGGAAGTTGGATTTCTCCTCTTGAAAAAGAGGGCAGGTCGAATGGAGGTAAATGGAGGGGGAGAGAGTTTGTTTGCATCTTTTACTTGGTTGCTTGTGCTAAATGAATTATTGGGATGAGGTTTTGATAATATCTTAGCCAAAAGTCACTTTAATAAAGTGATTATGTCATGGATGATGTTTAAACAAGTGGACAAGTGGTGTGTCATGTACTAATATCTTGTATCCTTGGTTTGATTCTTAGTGTGCTAGTTACTCTTGCAACTACTGTAGCTTAGTTACTTGATCTCATCCACTTGCACATACTTGCATCTTGGTTCTCTGCTCGTTTCTTTGTCCATTTATTGCTCAATTCATTGATCGTTCGGACTAATAACTCTATCGTTTCTAGTTAGGGTTTTACCGAAAACCGTAATGATAATTACACCATCATTTTCAATTCTCTTTAATAATTCTTGGACCTATTTTCCTTAAATCCCTTCAATAATTCTTTAAGTCTTTCAGTGTCCAGGGAAATCTCGGGGAAATTAAAGGGCTGTTTTTCAGAATCCGACAGCTTTTACATACACTCTTTTTCCCCCTGGATCACTAATACGAACTCAGAATTTCGTTCCGGGTACTTCTATATAGTGTCGTCTAATAATATTCCTAAATCCACCAAAATCACTCTTCATCCATTTTTCTTTACTCATCCCCTTAGGTTTGTACAATTGTCCCTGATCTCTTTCTATCTTTCCTTAACCTTTTTACGGACCTACTGGACCAATAACAGATATCGATTTGGATGACATAAGAATAATCTTCTCCTTTAGAATTATCAAATCTCAACTCCCTAGGAGATAGATAATTCTTGTCTAAATTGTCAACCAATAGTATTCTTCATGGCATATAAACATTTGAATCCAAATCTATTCCTTTCATTCATTATCTCAATCGTTACATCGTAGTTGTTAGCACAAAATCACGCAAGCGCACGTGTTCACAAGTAATATAGAATGAAGTAGAGTTCGTTCCCACAGAGATTGTATAATTTAGTTCCTGTACCTAAGCATCAATGTATGATTATCGTTCAATGCTAAGACAATGGACAAATTGGTTTTGATTATCTAAAAATTAACTAATAAGAATTAATTAACAACTAAATTAATTACTAAGTGATTTCAAATTACTTATGAGATGGAAACATGGGATCCTAACTTCAATACAAACTTCCTTTAGAGATCATGCCCTTTTATCAACACATGTGGTGGTTACGATAACTAATCGGACAACACGAATTAAGTATACGCTACCTTTCAGTACACGCACACCAATCTACACAATATCCACAAAAGATAGAAATCATGCAGGCACCAATTATGCTTAGACCCTATATGTCTATATTTGAAAACATAATGGTTGAAGATCAAGTATCCATAAGATTACATAAGGCAGTATGAGACGGTTAGAAACACACCACAAACATGAATAACATTCATGGACTTATGCTAGCATGGCAAGTTCTAAATCAAAAGATTCACTGTCGCTTCACTTAAGATTAACAAGATAGATGTTAGCTACGCATCTATATGAATTAAATACAACCATGCAAGGATATCGTAAATTCACCACACATATATCAAGTTAGGCAATCAACATCTAAATTCCATAAGTACATCCGTTAGGACCCCATGACGGCGATTAGTTCATAATCGAACCGTTCGTCATCATGGGGTTTGATGAAAACATGATAAAGATGAAGAGAATAATAATGAATAAACCAATGTTAACAAAGTTATGGAACAAAGCCGAGTAATGATCAAGCATCCAAAAGATAGACCTAGTAAGAATACAAGAAAACTATGTCTAGATCTTCTTGTTGTCACGATCCTCACCTTGGCTTCTCAATCTCGTGCTAGAAAGTGTGTATGTAATGTGAAGTAATCGGATCTCTGGTGTTGGTGTGCGTAAATCTGACCCCCAAGCATGTGTATTTATAGCTCAATATTGCCTCTTCTCCAAACAATTGCCATTCTTGAGTAGGAATTGAATTTGACAATTTCCATCTTTAAATATGATATAGATTGCAACTTCCCTTGTCAAATAAAGCTTCTGGACTATTCCCACCGTCCAAGAATATTTCCATGTCGAATAGGAGAAGAAAACGACAACATTCCTCTTTGAAATCAGATTTGGAACAAGTTCTGGCGGCCCAGTTTTCCATTAGCGCGGTCGCGCTCTTCTCCTATGCTTTTACAGCGCGGTCGCGCTCCACCAAATCTGTCAACCCTGCCTAGCGCGGTCGCGCTCTCCTCCAATGCAAACATAGCGCGGTCGCGATCCTCTAATGCTGTCTCTGCAGAAATTGAGTTAGAAACTAATTCTTCGCGCGCCGTTTTTACACCACAACCACTTCTGTTCCAAAAGTTACAAAACACCATACTCCCTGCGAAAAAACCTAATTCCTGCACAAACTCCACAAAACACATTAAACCACACAAATACTCGAGGATTCAGCGATCAATTCAAGCCAAAATAGAACGATCCAAATGGATAAAAATCCACTTATCACACCCCCAAACTTGAACCGATGCTTGTCCTCAAGCATAAACAGATACAAATATATACAACTAATTAGTACCACTTCCGTAGGTGATCACGGATGCATTTAGCTTATGCAACAAGCCCTTTAAACCCCTAGGCAGCCCTAGTGGACGAGTAAGGTCTCGTGAGGGCCTATAGTGAATGTACCCACAAAATCCAACTGACACAAACGACACAAACAATGCAATGCATGAATGCAACTAAATATGAATGCAAAGGATCCCCTCAAACTAACCAACACCACTTAGCAAGCAAATATCTCAATGAATGCAATCCATCCAAACAGAGCTCGACTAAATTCCGGTATACTAACAATACATGATCAGAACGTGCGTGTGTGCAATGCTCGATAGATATACTCCCAAACCGGATCAAAATCATACATATTCTTTTCCAAGACAATCACAGGGTTATAAATAGAATGAACGTTAAACTCAAGATCACTTCAGATACACCTCCATACTCCTCTAAAGTAGACAGAAATTCATGCTTTATTATGACTCAAACACAATATGTACACAACACACATGCTTATTTCATCGTGCAATGGATGAGACCCCTAAAGGCTTATACAATAATACCCATGTAGCGAGCGTTAGGTTAGTGGATCCCAGACTATAAAAAGCCTTAGGTCACTAGGCACAAAGTCCCCAAGAACTTAATTGCTCGAGTATTAAAGAGCTCACCCTGATCAATTATGCATACTCACACTCTCACAACACTTTTTTTTTTCTTTTTTTTCTTTTTTTCTTTTTTTTTCTTTTTTCTTGCATTTTTTCTCTTTTTTTTTCTCTCTTTTTTTTTTCACATGGAATCTGGAATGAGAATTCTCAATTCCAACCCTAGACTACTCATAAACATGAGCCGGCTACTAGCCATTTGACGCCTAGCCAACAAATACAAACACAAACACATTAGCATGAAATTTCTGTTTTCCCCCAAACTTGCATTTTGGTGTTCATTAATCATCAAGAGAATAAAGCAAATTCTATCGATAAACAAGTGATTAAATCCTAAATCCAAACAAGCATGACGCAACCTAGTCCAAGAGCAAACGACGAGACTGTGTAAAAATTTTATTCATGAAACATGCATGTCAATTTCAACAAAATTTAAAATCAGCCCTCTGTTCATCCTTTTCACACCCACATCAACATCTACCTACCTTATGGCATCAGCTTATTCTAAGGGATCATGAAAAATGCATGTAATGCAACTATATGAACTCACATACAAAACTCGACACAAATGCAAACAAAATGATCTATATGACAAGTATCATGCATGCAACTAAACTACACATACAAACATGATGCAATATGAACTCCTACATGCCACAAATATATCACAACAACTACTAATTCCCAAATCCACCCCCAAACTTGAAATTTCCAATGCCCTCATTGGAAGTAAATAAGGGAAAAGTAGAAACATACCTACTGACCACCTGGACCACCCTCCTGAGGAGGAGAATCCGGCGGAGGATAGACTCCATGTGCCCCAAAAACAGGCCAATCCACCTGCACTCCACTGGCAGCAAAAGCAGTGCCCAGCGCCTGAGTCAACTCCTGTGCAAAACGGCTCTGAGAATCATACATAGCATCCATGCGGCGCATCAACCGTCTGTACTGAGAGGCAACAGGAACATCCTCGGGAACCTGTGGTGGCGGAACAGCACCAGCAATCTGATAACCCAAACCCCTAGGATGTGGAACGCCGCCCGGCCACTCCACCATCCTCGCAATAGTCCCAGAATCAATAGCACCACTCGGTAACTGTATCGGCTCATCCTCAGCCCATCTCACTCCCACCGCCATACACAAACTAGTAACCACAGAACCATATGGAATCCCCCCTGTAGTACTAGCTCTCAAAAACCTCAAGATATTTTGGTTAATCATATAACCAATGTCAATATAAAAACCATTCAGAATCGCCCACAGCAAAATACCTCTCTCCACATTAACCTCGTGCTGATGTGTGGTAGGCAACAAGTTAGCACAGATAAACAAATTCCATGCTCGAGCATACCTGTTCAACGCAGAAGTAGGGAAATGCAAGTGCTCATTACTCCCTGGCTTTATCTTCCACACAGTACCAGGCACACACAACCTAGTCACAATAGCATCCAAGTCAACCTCTGTCCTGGACTTAAAAGTCCAATCCTCAGCACCTGCAGGTCTGGCAGGCAAAGCAAGCAAACGGCTGATGGCAGGCGGTGTGTAGTCCACTGTCAAACCCCTAACCATTGAATAACCATTCCGTTCAGCCTTTGCATTCGCATAGAACTCGCGAACAATAGACACCGGAATATCCATAGCCAACTGACAAATAGGCTCCCAACCTCGCGACTGAATCATCGCCACCAGATCTCCATCAGACGGACCAACTAAAAACATCCTATCCTTGATTACCGTCTTTGACATCAACCTGTTATACTCCGTCCGGACCTCCACAGAAACAAACTTTTCCCCGGGTCCCTCCGAACTAGAA
The DNA here is from genome assembly GCA_036435485.1 of Saposhnikovia divaricata. Lineage (NCBI taxonomy): Eukaryota > Viridiplantae > Streptophyta > Magnoliopsida > Apiales > Apiaceae > Saposhnikovia > Saposhnikovia divaricata. Next base: position 56,262,379 of record CM071595.1, on the reverse strand, counting down.
TCGGAATCAGATGAATGATGTCCACTAGAACCACCAGCAAAACGAGTCCTTTTCGGGTCCATTACACAATCTCCAACAAGCAGAAAATATGAACAAATAGCAACCCACAGCAACCTAACAACAATTATCCCAAAATACGCAACTACAAATCCGAATAATCAAGAATAATCAAGAAATTACCCAAAACGAATCTGTAGGAGAAGTAACACTGCGTATCCAGCCTCCAATCGATGAAAGAACACGAATTACAAAGCTCCAAAATCGTGGGTTAGGGTTTAAGGGTGTATGTATGTGTGTGTATATGAGAGATGTGTGAAAAGATTAGGGTGAGATATATGGTCTGATTAAGCACGAATTTGGGGATTTATAGAATGATTAGAAGTGTATTTGGGCTGGGTTTAGGGTTTCAAATCAGAAATTGGGCTGAGAAATTGCTCCGGAATTTACTGCTGCACTTCCAGAATTCGACCTAGCGCGGTCGCGCTATGTTTGTACTACCAGACAGCGCGGTCGCGCTGTCCCAATATATTTTATTTTATTTTATTTTATTTTTTAAATGAATATACAAAGAATATACAACAATAATAATATCACATGGGTTGCCTCCCACGAAGCGCTCGTTTAACGTCATTAGCTTGACTTGCTGCTCGGTCGTTACGTTTCTACCAAATCCACGGAATCTGTTTCACGAACCACTGGATCACCTGTAAAATAATGTTTCAATCGCTGACCATTTACTTTGAACGCCAAATCAGGTGACTTTTCAAAAATCTCAATGGCTCCATGCGGAAATACGGTTTTAACAGTGAACGGCCCTGACCACCTTGACTTAAGCTTCCCAGGAAAAAGCTTGAGGCGCGAATTAAACAACAAAACCAACTGACCAGGCACAAAGACCTTAGGGATCAACTTCTTATCATGCCACCTCTTCACCTTCTCCTTATAAATCTTGTGGTTCTCATACGCCTGAGATCGAAATTCCTCTAACTCATTCAACTGCAATAACCGTTTCTCACCAGCTGCTCTAATATCAAGATTCAACTTCTTAATCGCCCAAAAAGCTTTATGTTCCAACTCCACTGGTAGATGACATGCTTTTCCAAAAACTAACTGATACGGAGACATTCCCAAAGGTGTTTTGTAAGCTGTTCTATAGGCCCAAACAGCTTCATCTAACTTCAAGGACCAATCCTTCCTCGACGGATTCACCACCTTTTCTAGAATTCTCTTGATTTCACGATTAGAAACCTCCGCTTGACCGTTTGTCTGGGGATGATATGCTGTAGCAACACGATGTGTCACCCTATACTTCGCCAACAATGCAGTGAATTGACGATTACAAAAGTGAGTCCCCTCATCACTAATAATAGCTCGCGGAGTTCCAAAACGCGTAAAGACCTGTTTATGAAGAAAGTTCAGCACCACCTTAGCATCATTGGTTGGTAAGGCCTTCACCTCAACCCACTTAGAGACGTAGTCCACAGCTAGCAAGATGTACTGATTATTACAAGACGAAACAAAGGGTCCCATGAAATCAATACCCCATACATCAAAGATCTCTACCTCAAGGAGCATATTAAGAGGCATCTCATTCCTCCTAGAAATATTACCAACTTTCTGACAGCGATCACATCTCAAAACAAACTGATGAGCATCCTTAAAAACTGTAGGCCAAAAGAAACCTGCCTGAAGAACACGAGCTGCTGTCTTCTCTCCACCATAATGACCTCCATAAACAGTGGAATGGCAATCTCGCAATACACTTTCAGTCTCGCTATAAGGAATGCAACGTCGAATAATCTGATCAGCACCCTGTTTGAACAAATACGGCTCGTCCCATCGGTACCACTTCACATCATGTAAGAACTTCTTCCTTTGAGCATAAGTTAAATCAGGAGGGATGATGTCACTAACAAGATAGTTCATAAAATCTGCAAACCATGGCTCTTCCACTTGTACCCCTAAAAGCTGCTCATCCGGAAAAGATTCATTAATCAAAGATTTAGCCTGTGAATTTTTACCATGGTCTTCCAACCTCGAAAGATGATCTGCCACCTGGTTTTCAGTTCCTTTTCTGTCTTTAATCTCCACATCAAATTCCTGAAGCAATAAGACCCATCGAATCAACCTAGGCTTCGAATCCTTCTTTGTCATCAAGTATCTGATAGCCGCATGATCTGTGTAGACAATGACTTTCGTGCCAAGTAAATAAGCTCGAAACTTCTCAAATGCATAAACAACAGCCAAAAGCTCTTTTTCCGTGGTGGTGTAGTTCAACTGTGCGTCATTAAGGGTTTTACTAGCATAGTAAACCACATGAAATATTTTCTCCTTTCTCTGACCAAGCACAGCACCAACGGCATAGTCACTAGCATCACACATTAGCTCGAATGGCTCACTCCAATCTGGTGCAGTAATAACAGGTGTGGTAGTCAACTTCTTCTTCAAAAGCTCGAAAGCATCAAGACAAGCTTCATCAAAATTGAAAGGAACATCTTTCTCCAAAAGATTGCACAAGGGTTTAGAGATCTTCGAAAAATCCTTTATGAACCGACGATAGAACCCCGCATGACCAAGAAAGCTGCGAATGCCTCTAACAGAGATAAGAGGAGGAAGCTTCTCTATAGTGTCAATTTTTGCTTTGTCCACCTCGAGTCCCTTGCTAGAAACCTTGTGCCCAAGAATGATCCCTTCTTGCACCATAAAGTGACATTTTTCCCAATTCAGCAACAGATTAGTCTCCACACATCTCTTCAAAACCAAACCAAGATTATGTAAGCACTCGTCATATGAAGAACCAAACACTGAGAAATCATCCATGAAAACTTCCACATTGATACCAATCATGTCTGAAAAGATAGCCATCATACACCTCTGAAAAGTGGCTGGAGCGCCACACAGTCTGAACGGAACTCGTCTGAATGCAAAGGTGCCAAAGGGACATGTGAATGTAGTCTTCTCTTGATCCTCAGGTGCAATGCAAATCTGATTATATCCAAAATATCCATCAAGAAGACAATAGTACTCGTGGCCTGCCAACCTGTCTAACATCTGATCCACAAACGGAAGAGGAAAGTGGTCTTTTCTCGTGGCTTTGTTCAACTTGCGATAGTCCATGCAAACTCTCCACCCTGTAACGGTACGTGTAGGGATGAGCTCGTTCTTCTCATTAGCAACAACTGTCATACCCCCCTTCTTCGGCACACACTGTACCGGACTCACCCAAGAACTGTCTGAAATAGGGTAGATAATACCAGCATCAAGCCACTTCAAGATTACCTTCTTCACCACTTCCTTCATAATAGGATTGAGACGACGCTGTTGCTCCACAGTAGGCTTGCAATTCTCCTCTAGCAGAATTTTATGCATGCAATACGAAGGACTGATTCCTTTGATGTCTGCTATAGTCCATCCACTAGCTGTCTTGAACTGTCTCAATATCCTCAAGAGCTTCTCCTCTTCACTATCTGTCAAGTTAGCGGCAATGATAACAGGCAAGGTAGATGCTTCTCCCAAAAAGGCATACCTCAAATGCTCTGGTAGCTGTTTAAGCTCAAGTGTAGGAGCTTCCTCAATAGATGGTTTGAGATGACTTTGTGACTTTTTAAGCTCCTCCAGCCCAAGTGACTCAATTGGCACTTCAAAACTCTTTCTCCACGGAATTGCCCTTAACTGCTGAATTTGCTCTTCTCTTTCTTCATCTTCAACTACAGAATCTCCTAACAAAGCTCTCTCTAATGGATCAGCCAACAGTAACTGATCAAAGTTCAACTTCACTGACGACTCCACCAAGTCCACCTGACAACATTCCTCATCATCTGAAGGTAGCTTCATTGCATTGAAAACATTGAAGGTAACATCCTGATCTTGCACCCGCATCGTAAGCTCCCCCTTCTGAACATCAATCAAGGTACGGCCCGTAGCTAGAAAAGGCCGTCCTAAGATGATAGGAATCTTCTTATATTCCTCAAAATCAAGAATCACAAAATCTGCTGGAAAGATGAGTTTATCAACCTTGACCAAAACATCCTCAACGATACCCCTCGGGTATGTAATAGAACGATCAGCTAGCTGTAGAGAGATATTGGTAGGTTTAGGATCTGGAAGACCAAGCTGCATGAAAACTGACAATGGCATGAGATTGATACTAGCACCCAAATCACACAGACACTTGCTGAAAGACAAATTCCCAATGGTGCACGGAATAGTGAAACTGCCTGGATCCTTTAGCTTTGGTGGCAACTTCTGCTGTAAAACGGCACTGCACTCTTCTGTTAATGCTACTGTATCCAATTCTTCAAGTTTCAACTTCTTTGAGAGAATACCCTTCATAAACCTTGCATAGCTCGGCATCTGCTCCAATGCTTCAGCAAAAGGGATATTGATTTGAAGCTTTTTGAATACCTCCAGAAACTTACCAAACTGTCTGTCATTCTTCTGCTTCTTCAATCTGCCAGGATATGGAGGAGGAGGAAAGATTTTCACGTTCTCTGTAGACTGCTTTGGAGAAACTTCCTTAGCAGAATTTTTAGGATTCTCCACCTCGCTAACCAACTGCTCAGCTACTCTATCTGTCTGGACTTGCTCCTTATCTGCAGTAGGTGCCACATGTTGCTCTTGAACTTCTTCTTCTTCTTCAATGGCTGAATTCTGATTACCAGTCACCTTACCCGATCTCAAGGTAACTGATTTGACATGCTCTTTGGTTTCCCTCTTGCCTGGATTGGCTTCAGTGTCACTCGGAAGAACTCCAGATGGTCTGTTCAAAAGAGCACTAGCAAGCTGCCCGATCTGACTTTCCATGATCTTCATAGATGCCCCCTGACTTTTTACTATCATCCTCAACTCCTCAAGCTCAGCTTTTTCATTAGAAGATTGACCAGCATTCCCCTGAGATTGTTGCTGGAAACCTGGAGGCTGAAACTGTTGTCTGGGCTGGTATTGCTGCTGAAATCCTTGATTGAATTGCCTAGCTCCGAATTGCTGTTCCTGCTGATTACCACCTTGATTGTTATTCCAGCTGAAATTTGGATGGTTGCGGTTATTCGGGTGATAGGTGGCTGGAACTGGCTGCTGTGGCCTCTGGAAGTAACTCACAAATTGTGCTGATTCAGAAGATATGGCACATTGAGTTGTATCATGTGCGCCCGCACACAACTCACAAACACTAGCTACCTGCTGAACTCCCATGTTAGCCAAAGAATCGACCTTCATTGACAAGGCCTTCAACTGAGCTGCAATGGCTGTAGCTGTATCAATTTCAAGAACACCTGCTACCTTGCCTTGAGATAACCTCCCTGTAGGATTCTGATATTCATTAGCAGCCATCATCTCGATCAATTCATAAGCTTCTTCATAACTCTTGGCCCACAAAGCTCCACCTGATGCTGCATCTAGCATGGGTCTCGACTGTGCACCCAAACCATTATAAAAACAATTGATTATCATCCAATCAGGCATCCCATGATGTGGACACTTCCTTAGCATCTCCTTATATCTCTCCCAAGCCTCGCATAGAGATTCTCCAGACTGCTGTGAAAACTGAGTGATAGCATTCCTGATAGCTGCTGTCTTCGCCATGGGAAAGAATTTGGTGAGAAATTTCTGTGCAAGATCTTCCCATGTAGTGATAGAACCTGCTGGTAAAGAGTGTAACCAACTCTTCGCCTTGTCCCTCAGAGAGAATGGAAATAGCCTTAACTTAACAGCATCCTCAGACACCCCGTTGGTTCTGAAGGTATCACAGATCTCTATGAAATCTCGAATATGCATGTTGGGATCTTCGGTAGGAGCACCCCCAAACTGAACTGAGTTCTGGACCATCTGTATAGTGCTAGGCTTGATCTCGAAGGTATTAGCTGCGATTGCTGGTCTGACAATACTCGATGCAATGTCATTGATCTTTGGCTGCGAGAAATCCTTAAGAGCCTTAGTTGCTGCTGCTGCTGGTTCTCCCATATTTTCTACAACTTGAATCACTGGAACTTCTGTTTCTGATTCTTCCTTATTTTCTAGCTTCTCCTTATTCGCTTGAGAACGCGTTCGCATACACGCTCAAGTACCTGAAAACACAAAACACAAAAACTATTAGTAACCGATCCGAGTCAATGAACTTTAACGACCACTGATGTCAAGCACATAAACTATAACAAATCCCCGGCAGCGGCGCCAAAAACTTGTTAGCACAAAATCACGCAAGCGCACGTGTTCACAAGTAATATAGAATGAAGTAGAGTTCGTTCCCACAGAGATTGTATAATTTAGTTCTTGTACCTAAGCATCAATGTATGATTATCGTTCAATGCTAAGATAATGGACAAATTGGTTTTGATTATCTAAAAATTAACTAATAAGAATTAATTAACAACTAAATTAATTACTAAGTGATTTCAAATTACTTATGAGATGGAAACATGGGATCCTAACTTCAATACAAACTTCCTTTAGAGATCATGCCCTTTTATCAACACATGTGGTGGTTACGATAACTAATCGGACAGCACGAATTAAGTATACGCTACCTTTCAGTACACGCACACCAATCTACACAATATCCACAAAAGATTGAAATCATGCAGGCACCAATTATGCTTAGACCCTATATGTCTATATTTGAAAACATAATGGTTGAAGATCAAGTATCCATAAGATTACATAAGGTAGTATGAGACGGTTAGAAACACACCACAAACATGAATAACATTCATGGACTTATGCTAGCATGGCAAGTTCTAAATCAAAAGATTCACTATCGCTTCACTTAAGATTAACAAGATAGATGTTAGCTACGCATCTATATGAATTAAATACAACCATGCAAGGATATCGTAAATTCACCACACATATATCAAGTTAGGCAATCAACATCTAAATTCCATAAGTACATCCGTTAGGACCCCATGACGGCGATTAGTTCATAATCGAACCGTTCGTCATCATGGGGTTTGATGAAAACATGCTAAAGATGAAGAGAATAATAATGAATAAACCAATGTTAACAAAGTTATGGAACAAAGCCGAGTAATGATCAAGCATCCAAAAGATACGCCTAGTAAGAATACAAGAAAACTATGTCTAGATCTTCTTGTTGTCACGATCCTCGCCTTGGCTTCTCAATCTCGTGCTAGAAAGTGTGTATGTAATGTGAAGTAATCTGATCTCTGGTGTTGGTGTGGGTAAATCTGACCCCCAAGCATGTGTATTTATAGCTCAATATTGCCTCTTCTCCAAACAATTGCCATTCTTGAGTAGGAATTGAATTTGACAATTTCCATCTTTAAATATGATATAGATTGCAACTTCCCTTGTCAAATAAAGCTTCTGGACTATTCCCACCGTCCAAGAATATTTCCATGTCGAATAGGAGAAGAAAACGGCAACATTCCTCTTTGAAATCAGATTTGGAACAAGTTCTGGCGGCCCAGTTTTCCATTAGCGCGGTCGCGCTCTTCTCTTATGATTTTACAGCGCGGTCGCGCTCCACCAAATCTGTCAACCCTGCCTAGCGCGGTCGCGCTCTCCTCCAATGCAAACATAGCGCGGTCGCGCTCCTCTAATGTTGTCTCTGCAGAAATTGAGTTAGAAACTAATTCTTCGCGCGCCGTTTTTACACCACAACCACTTCTGTTCCAAAAGTTACAAAACACCATACTCCCTGCGAAAAAACCTAATTCCTGCACAAACTCCACAAAACACATTAAACCACACAAATACTCGAGGATTCAGCGATCAATTCAAGCCAAAATAGAACGATCCAAATGGATAAAAATCCACTTATCAGTAGTCGTAATCACTATTCACCATTACCTCAGTACATAATAAAAAATTTTAATTATATCCAAAATTTGGGGGTTCTTACAGTCTCCCCTCCTTAAAAGGATTCCGTCCCGGAATCAGGTAGGAAGCAAAGAGTCGTTTGTCTGTCGTTTCACCTTTCAGCTTCCCGGTCAATTCTTAGTCATTCTACCCTTTCTCAGCACATCTACTGGTGCTACAATACTTACTTTATCCTTTTCCATCTACTTTGCTACTTTTAGTACAACACACTATCCGGGTTATGCTCTTACTCAGTATTATCCTTATTGATACCTGAAGTGGCTTTGGTATCATTATCGTGCTGCGAATTCGGAGATAACCTCGCTCGCACTGTGCATTTCCTGATCGCTTTAATCCTCGCAATCTCGATCAATATAGAGAAGTGGAAAGATTTATTGAGAGATCACTATGATCAATTGAACATTTGTTATATTGCATAGTTAGTACTTGACAAGCACTTAAACAAGTTATGGTATTCCACTTAGACTTCTATCACATAGACAGATAGTCACGTAGCAGTACCTCCCCTCCTTAAAGGGTTGTTCTTCTCAATTCATAAAGAAGATGAATAAGAGAGAAGAAAAGAATTCTAAAGGATTATAGAAAGTTTTCATGATTGTAAAATTTCATACTCAAAATTTACCTCTGAACTATAGAGGTTCATCAAAAAAAAGAAATTAATCATAATTATATCCAATACCATTTGATCGAAATCTCATGTGTCAACATATCTTGCTGCTTTGTCCAATATTCTATGGACCTATACTCTGGATCAACCTTAGCAACGCTCACTCCAGAAAATTCCTTCAACCTCTTAGGCTTCTCGCTTGACACCATTGTTACTGATATTCCATGTCACGCTACTAGCTTTTTCATATCTATAATATTAACACTATCAGGTTGTCATCCCAAGAATTCATCAGAAAACCCATTTATTAATCCATTCATAACATTCCTTGCTTCATATTCCATAGTTGCTTTCCCCGTCTTTTCTTTATCAATCACATCCCTCTCATTATCTGATTCTTATTTACTTCTGTTATTTACTTTCACCTTCATCTCTTTATTGAGACACCTTTTGCACTTGGTACCTCCTTATCGGTATTCCGTCACATTTACTCTATAATCATCACGTTATTCCAATTTAAACTTTCCGAAATGAATCTGTCCCGATTCCTTTAACTTAGATTCAATATAATCTACTTCTGCCAACCTTGTTTCTCATCACTTGTTCTTTTCTACCCGTGGTTTTCCACAGGTTGTCTTTCGTGAGTCAGACCAGGTCGTATATCTACCGGCTCGTGCTCTTATCATCTATCGAGCATCTGCATTTTACTGGCGTAGTCTTGCCACATGAAACATGTTACGATCATGCTATAAGTTTTGGGGGTAAAACTGGCTCGAATGCCACCTTCCGAACGCTTTTAAACTCTCAGGTGGCCTAATAAGTCTCGGGCTCAGCTACCCTACCCTCCAAGTCTCATTAATTCTTTCTACGGGAATACATTTAGCATCATGAATCGTCCACCTCATATTCTCTATCTTGTTTGCGCAGAAGTACACTAACACAGACTTTCTTGTCATTCATCAACATGCCATTTAGCTTATCAATAGCATCACTTTCTTTATCTTTACGTTATCATTTACTTTCTTAGAAGAATCGCCATCGCTTATTGTTTACGTAGTGCGTTAATAGATAACCATACGGGTTTTAATCCTTTAGGGAGACAAAGTAATCACTATTCCTTATCCATGAGGAACACTTCCTGAACTTGATGTAGATATTACATGAAGTAGATAAAATTGCAGAAGAGTTTCAAGCATCGCAGCTATGTCAGGTTGATAAAAGTATTACTCATACATCTTCCATAAAAAACTGGAAACTTAATGGTTTACTTCGTCAATTTTGTATTATGGTCCTGGTTTGCCTCAAAACGGGACCTTCTAAGGTACGTAATATGCTTAAGACTCCATCAGGAATCGAATCTTTAATTAAACTATTTTTACCTTCGATTCTTGCACAATAATCAAAAGGTATGTAAATTCCTCCACTCCGATATGACCTTCAAGGTCTTTCCAAATATCATTTATTTTCTTCGGTATGAACATTTGTAATTATTCCTTTATACTTAGACTGTCGGCCACCTCATTGGCCTTTCCTGATAATAATAATTCCTTGTAATCCATGTTTTCTGGATACATTCCAATTCAAATTTTTCTACCTCATTCCCATCACTGTTGGTGAAAGCATTCTCCCTTAAGCTCTGCTGAAGGAGAAAAATATATCTATCATTCTTTTTCCATAAGTCATTGCTTCCACCTACCCGTGGGAACTTTATCCCGTTTATTCCCAGTCCTACTTAGGATACTTCTTTTCTTAGTTCTTTCCTTATCTTAGGATAATCTCAACCTTTATAGGTTCAATCCATACTTCCTCAGGGTTTCATACATGCCTCATCTAGCATTATTGTTACTATGTCATACATTCCTTACCAAACTTCCGTTTTGAAGTTCGTATTATTACCTTTTTCCTTGTAAGGTTTCTTAGGTCATCCTCATCATTCCTCCTATATTTTCTGGGTACAGGGTATATCAAAACGTCATTGATCAATACTCTAATAATTCTATCTATGTTCTTTCCAGAACTCTTTTTAATAATCCTTACCACCAAGTCCACCTGACAACATTCCTCATCATCTGAAGGTAGCTTCATTGCATTGAAAACATTGAAGGTAACATCCTGATCTTGCACCCGCATCGTGAGCTCCCCCTTCTGAACATCAATCAAAGTACGACCAGTAGCTAGAAAAGGCCGTCCTAAGATGATAGGAATCTTCTTATCTTCCTCAAAATCAAGAATCACAAAATCTGCTGGAAAGATGAGTTTATCAACCTTGACCAAAACATCCTCAACGATACCCCTCGGGTATGTAATAGAACGATCAGCTAGCTGTAGAGAGATATTGGTAGGTTTAGGATCTGGAAGACCAAGCTGCATGAAAACTGACAATGGCATGAGATTGATACTAGCACCCAAATCACACAGACACTTGCTGAAAGACAAATTCCCAATGGTGCACGGAATAGTGAAACTGCCTGGATCCTTTAGCTTTGGTGGCAACTTCTGCTGTAAAACGGCACTGCACTCTTCTGTTAATGCTACTGTATCCAATTCTTCAAGTTTCAACTTCTTTGAGAGAATACCCTTCATAAACCTTGCATAGCTCGGCATCTGTTCCAATGCTTCAGCAAAAGGGATATTGATTTGAAGCTTTTTGAATACCTCCAGAAACTTACCAAACTGTCTGTCATTCTTCTGCTTCTTCAATCTGCCAGGATATGGAGGAGGAGGAAAGATTTTCACGTTCTCTGTAGACTGCTTTGGAGAAACTTCCTTAGCAGAATTTTTAGGATTCTCCACCTCGCTAACCAACTGCTCAGCTACTCTATCTGTCTGGACTTGCTCCTTATCTGCAGTAGGTGCCACATGTTGCTCTTGAACTTCTTCTTCTTCTTCAATGGCTGAATTCTGATTACCAGTCACCTTACCCGATCTCAAGGTAACTGATTTGACATGCTCTTTGGTTTCCCTCTTGCCTGGATTGGCTTCAGTGTCACTCGGAAGAACTCCAGATGGTCTGTTCAAAAGAGCACTAGCAAGCTGCCCGATCTGACTTTCCATGATCTTCATAGATGCCCCCTGACTTTTTACTATCATCCTCAACTCCTCAAGCTCAGCTTTTTCATTAGAAGATTGACCAGCATTCCCCTGAGATTGTTGCTGGAAACCTGGAGGCTGAAACTGTTGTCTGGGCTGGTATTGCTGCTGAAATCCTTGATTGAATTGCCTAGCTCCGAATTGCTGTTCCTGCTGATTACCACCTTGATTGTTATTCCAGCTGAAATTTGGATGGTTGCGGTTATTCGGGTGATAGGTGGCTGGAACTGGCTGCTGTGGCCTCTGGAAGTAACTCACAAATTGTGCTGATTCAGAAGATATGGCACATTGAGTTGTATCATGTACGCCCGCACACAACTCACAAACACTAGCTACCTGCTGAACTCCCATGTTAGCCAAAGAATCGACCTTCATTGACAAGGCCTTCAACTGAGCTGCAATGGCTGTAGCTGTATCAATTTCAAGAACACCTGCTACCTTGCCTTGAGATAACCTCCCTGTAGGATTCTGATATTCATTAGCAGCCATCATCTCGATCAATTCATAAGCTTCTTCATAACTCTTGGCCCACAAAGCTCCACCTGATGCTGCATCTAGCATGGGTCTCGACTGTGCACCCAAACCATTATAAAAACAATTGATTATCATCCAATCAGGCATCCCATGATGTGGACACTTCCTTAGCATCTCCTTATATCTCTCCCAAGCCTCGCATAGAGATTCTCCAGACTGCTGTGAAAACTGAGTGATAGCATTCCTGATAGCTGCTGTCTTCGCCATGGGAAAGAATTTGGTGAGAAATTTCTGTGCAAGATCTTCCCATGTAGTGATAGAACCTGCTGGTAAAGAGTGTAACCAACTCTTCGCCTTGTCCCTCAGAGAGAATGGAAATAGCCTTAACTTAACAGCATCCTCAGACACCCCGTTGGTTCTGAAGGTATCACAGATCTCTATGAAATCTCGAATATGCATGTTGGGATCTTCGGCAGGAGCACCCCCAAACTGAACTGAGTTCTGGACCATCTGTATAGTGCTAGGCTTGATCTCGAAGGTATTAGCTGCGATTGCTAGTCTGACAATACTCGATGCAATGTCATTGATCTTTGGCTGCGAGAAATCCTTAAGAGCCTTAGTTGTTGCTGCTGCTGGTTCTCCCATATTTTCTACAACTTGAATCACTGGAACTTCTGTTTCTGATTCTTCCTTATTTTCCAGCTTCTCCTTATTCGCTTGAGAACGCATTCGCATACACGCTCAAGTACCTGAAAACACAAAACACAAAAACTATTAGTAACCGATCCGAGTCAATGAACTTTAACGACCACTGATGTCAAGCACATAAACTATAACAAACCCCCGGCAGCGGCGCCAAAAACTTGTTAGCACAAAATCACGCAAGCGCACGTGTTCACAAGTAATATAGAATGAAGTAGAGTTCGTTCCCACAGAGATTGTATAATTTAGTTCTTGTACCTAAGCATCAATGTATGATTATCGTTCAATGCTAAGACAATGGACAAATTGGTTTTGATTATCTAAAAATTAACTAATAAGAATTAATTAACAACTAAATTAATTACTAAGTGATTTCAAATTACTTATGAGATGGAAACATGGGATCCTAACTTCAATACAAACTTCCTTTAGAGATCATGCCCTTTTATCAACACATGTGGTGGTTACGATAACTAATCGGACAACACGAATTAAGTATACGCTACCTTTCAGTACACGCACACCAATCTACACAATATCCACAAAAGATAGAAATCATGCAGGCACCAATTATGCTTAGACCCTATATGTCTATAGAATTTGAAAACATAATGGTTGAAGATCAAGTATCCATAAGATTACATAAGGTAGTATGAGACGGTTAGAAACACACCACAAACATGAATAACATTCATGGACTTATGCTAGCATGGCAAGTTCTAAATCAAAAGATTCACTGTCGCTTCACTTAAGATTAACAAGATAGATGTTAGCTACGCATCTATATGAATTAAATACAACCATGCAAGGATATCGTAAATTCACCACACATATATCAAGTTAGGCAATCAACATCTAAATTCCATAAGTACATCCGTTAGGACCCCATGACGGCGATTAGTTCATAATCGAACCGTTCGTCATCATGGGGTTTGATGAAAACATGATAAAGATGAAGAGAATAATAATGAATAAACCAATGTTAACAAAGTTATGGAACAAAGCCGAGTAATGATCAAGCATCCAAAAGATACGCCTAGTAAGAATACAAGAAAACTATGTCTAGATCTTCTTGTTGTCACGATCCTCGCCTTGGCTTCTCAATCTCGTGCTAGAAAGTGTGTATGTAATGTGAAGTAATCTGATCTCTGGTGTTGGTGTGTGTAAATCTGACCCCCAAGCATGTGTATTTATAGCTCAATATTGCCTCTTCTCCAAACAGTTGCCATTCTTGAGTAGGAATTGAATTTGACAATTTTCATCTTTAAATATGATATAGATTGCAACTTCCCTTGTCAAATAAAGCTTCTGGACTATTCCCACCGTCCAAGAATATTTCCATGTCGAATAGGAGAAGAAAACGGCAACATTCCTCTTTGAAATCAGATTTGGAACAAGTTCTGGCGGCCCAGTTTTCCATTATCGCGGTCGCGCTCTTCTCCTATGCTTTTACAGCGCGGTCGCGCTCCACCAAATCTGTCAACCCTGCCTAGCGCGGTCGCGCTCTCCTCCAATGCAAACATAGCGCGGTCGCGCTCCTCTAATGCTGTCTCTGCAGAAATTGAGTTAGAAACTAATTCTTCGCGCGCCGTTTTTACACCACAACCACTTCTGTTCCAAAAGTTACAAAACACCATACTCCCTGCGAAAAAACCTAATTCCTGCACAAACTCCACAAAACACATTAAACCACACAAATACTCGAGGATTCAGCGATCAATTCAAGCCAAAATAGAACGATCCAAATGGATAAAAATCCACTTATCAGTAGTCGTAATCACTATTCACCATTACCTCAGTACATAATAAAAAATTTTAATTATATCCAAAATTTGGGGATTCTTACAGTCTCCCCTCCTTAAAAGGATTCCGTCCCGGAATCAGGTAGGAAGCAAAGAGTCGTTTGTCTGTCGTTTCACCTTTCAGCTTCCCGGTCAATTCTTAGTCGTTCTACCCTTTCTCAGCACATCTACTGGTGCTACAATACTTACTTTATCCTTTTCCATCTACTTTGCTACTTTTAGTACAACACAATATCCGGGTTATGCTCTTACTCAGTCTTATCCTTATTGATACCTTAAGTGGTATTGGTATCATTATCGTGCTGCGAATTCGGAGATAACCTCGCTCGCACTGTGCATTTCCTGATCGCTTTAATCCTCGCAATCTCGATCAATATAGAGAAGTGGAAAGATTTATTGAGAGATCACTATGATCAATTGAACATTTGTTATATTGCATAGTTAGTACTTGACAAGCACTTAAACAAGTTATGGTATTCCACTTAGACTTCTATCACATAGACAGATAGTCACGTAGCAGTACCTCCCCTCCTTAAAGGGTTGTTCTTCTCAATTCATAAAGAAGATGAATAAGAGAGAAGAAAAGAAGTCTAAAGGATTATAGAAAGTTTTCATGATTGTAAAATATCATACTCAAAATTTACCTCTGAACTATAGAGGTTCATCAAAAAAAGAAATTAATCATAATTATATCCAATACCATTTGATCGAAATCTCATGTGTCAACATATCTTGCTGCTTTGTCCAATATTCTATGGACCTATACTCTGGATCAACCTTAGCAACGCTCACTCCAGAAAATTCCTTCAACCTCTTAGGCTTCTCGCTTGACACCATTGTTACTGATATTCCATGTCACGCTACTAGATTTTTCATATCTATAATATTAACACTATCAGGTTGTCATCCCAAGAATTCATCAGAAAACCCATTTATTAATCCATTCATAACATTCCTTGCTTCATATTCCATAGTTGCTTTCCCCGTCTTTTCTTTATCAATCACATCCCTCTCATTATCTGATTCTTATTTACTTCTGTTATTTACTTTCACCTTCATCTCTTTATTGAGACACCTTTTGCACTTGGTACCTCCTTATCGGTATTCCGTCAAATTTACTCTATAATCATCACGTTATTCCAATTTAAACTTTCCGAAATGAATCTGGCCCGATTCCTTTAACTTAGATTCAATATAATCTACTTCTGCCAACCTTGTTTCTCATCACTTGTTCTTTTCTACCCGTGGTTTTCCACAGGTTATCTTTCGTGAGTCAGACCAGGTCGTATATCTACCGGCTCGTGCTCTTATCATCTATTGAGCATCTGCATTTTACTGGCGTAGTCTTGCCACATGAAACATGTTACGATCATGCTATAAGTTTTGGGGGTAAAACTGGCTCGAATGCCACCTTCCGAACGCTTTTAAACTCTCAGGTGGCCTAGTAAGTCTCGGGCTCAACTACCCTACCCTCCAAGTCTCATTAATTCTTTCTACGGGAATACATTTAGCATCATGAATCGTCCACCTCATATTCTCTATCTTGTTTGCGCAGAAGTACACTAACACAGACTTGCTTGTCATTCATCAACATGCCATTTAGCTTATCAATAGCATCACTTTCTTTATCTTTACGTTATCATTTACTTTCTTAGAAGAATCGCCATCGCTTGTTGTTTACGTAGTGCGTTAATAGATAACCATACGAGTTTTAATCCTTTAGGGAGACAAAGTAATCACTATTCCTTATCCATGAGGAACACTTCCTGAACTTGATGTAGATATTACATGAAGTAGATAAAATTGCAGAAGAGTTTCAAGCATCGCAGCTATGTCAGGTTGATAAAAGTATTACTCATACATCTTCCATAAAAGACTGGAAACTTAATGGTTTACTTCGTCAATTTTGTATTATGGTCCTGGTTTGCCTCAAAACGGGACCTTCTAAGGTACATAATATGCTTAAGACTCCATCAGGAATCGAATCTTTAATTAAACTATTTTTACCTTCGATTCTTGCACAATCATCAAAAGGTATGTAAATTCCTCCACTCCGATATGACCTTCAACGTCTTTCCAAATACCATTTTGTTTCTTCGGTATGAACATTTGTAATTATTCCTTTATACTTAGACTGTCGGCCACCTCATTGGCCTTTCCTGATAATAATAATTCCTTGTAATCCATGTTTTCTGGATACATTCCAATTCAAATTTTTCTACCTCATTCTCATCACTGTTGGTGAAAGCATTCTCCCTTAAGCTCTGCTGAAGGAGAAAAATATATCTATCAGTCTTTTTCCATAAGTCATTGCTTCCACCTACCCGTGGGAACTTTATCACGTTTATTCCCGGTCCTACTTAGGATACTTCTTTTCTTAGTTCTTTCCTTATCTTAGGATAATCTCAACCTTTATAGGTTCAATCCATACTTCCTCAGGGTTTCATACATGCCTCATCTGGCATTATTGTTACTATGTCATACATTCCTTACCAAACTTCCGTTTTGAAGTTCGTATTATTACCTTTTTCCTTGTAAGGTTTCTTAGGTCATCCTCATCATTCCTCCTATATTTTCTGGGTACAGGGTATATCAAAACGTCATTGATCAATACTCTAATAATTCTATCTATGTTCTTTCCAGAACTCTTTTTAATAATCCTTACCGGTCATTGTTGCCTTAGCAAGTCCAACTCATATCATCTGAATTCACAATGTCTTTATTAGGGTTAATGCCAACCCTTGTGCATTCCCCAGGGTTTGTCTTAATTTATGGATATCCTATCCTTAATTCAACTGCCAAGGAATTCTTGCATCCTATAATTGGTAATCAGATCGTGTATCCTTAATAAGGGTCTCTTTTCAACTGTTCTCATTTGATAATCGATTGGTAACTTAATGCCACCATCTTCTTTTAGATAGTTGTCAGCCTATTTGGCCTTCCAAAAGGCAACGTATGCCTATCTGCTCTCTTACCGAACTTGGTAATGGTAGCAAGGATGTTTTGGAAGATATTTGTTGAGTTCAACGTGAATCTCTTAGTACTTATCGTTCTTCTCAAAGGTACTTGCCTTAGACAAAATTTCTACAGCATACTGATCAATCTCTGATCATTTCTATACTCTTTTAATAAACCTTCGTTGTTTAGTATTTATAATAACTTAACATCAAACATCTCAAGTCACTATACTTTTATTTTTACTCGTAATCTTGGACAATCATATATACATGAATCACTTTAGTACGGGTAACCCCATACTAAAAAAAATCTAGAAAATTCCCAATCAAAACATGGTTGCAAAGGGTTCAGTAGAAGATTCCTACGATCTCATTAATATTTTCGTTATATCAGAAGCCCTTGCAGTCGGTGCTTACTTAGAAGCAACCCTGCTTTGTCCTTTCATTACTGGTCTAATCACTTGATAACCCTTTGTGACTTGGCCTCAACTGACCACATTAAAATAAAAATATATGATTTTAGGGGTTGGCTAATTAGCATTACTTTTCTAGCAATTGCTGGCATAGTGCCTTCTACTTTGATACCTTTCTACCTTTCCAAAACTTTACTTCATATAAGTCTTAATCGACTACTCGGCCCGTCTCCGGCCACCTTTCCTCTACTTTTTATCTTTTCAACTACTTTTATCAATCCCGCGTGCCACGCAAGCTTACCATTCCTGGCATAACAGCCTTTTCACTTAAGTCAATCCCGGAGTTTCTCAGTCCGGCTGGTTTCTTACTTACATTTCCTGTTTTCGTCCAATCTCACTTTATCATTGTATTTCTACAATCAATCGCGATAACCGGGGTCTGTCCACCAACCCATATAGCGGCTACTTTACCCAATTCACAAGGTTCGCCCCAGTTTCTACTCTCTTCCATGATGTTCTCTGATAATCAGAAAGACAAGGTTTGCCAAAATTCGTTGAAGTTCTTCCCAGAATTAGGGAGATTTTGGTCAATCTATCCATCTACTGATAACATTAAGGAAACCAGTTTCGAAACCTGAAGAATAGTTCTATGAACCTCCAAGCAGGTAGAACCATAAGCAATCCTAATTTACGAAATAATAGTCATCAGATTGGAAGTTTAACCACTGGAGAGGAATCAATTATATACATCCCTTAGAAGGGAATCAACAGTTTCAAACTGAAACTTGTCACAACGTCCTGATACCTATACGTTCTGAGATTCAATATTACCAAATGTCATTCTACCTGACCACTAATCTCAGAAGGAACATTACCATCAGAGTTGGTTGTTCCACAAAATTGGCACTACTAGGGCCATCCAAACCTGGTGAACCGTGTTGTCCGAATGCCTCCGCAAGTACTTTGTCATGCTGTGCAAGCACACATCCTAATCCTTTATGCAAAGCGTCGTTGGAAGCACAAAGTCTCCT
Source organism: Saposhnikovia divaricata (assembly GCA_036435485.1). Lineage (NCBI taxonomy): Eukaryota > Viridiplantae > Streptophyta > Magnoliopsida > Apiales > Apiaceae > Saposhnikovia > Saposhnikovia divaricata. The sequence goes on along the minus strand of CM071595.1, from coordinate 56,243,467 downwards.
TTTTCCATTAAGCAATGCCAACTCTTGGTCATTACTAATTTCATCTTTTAGCTCCAGGAAGATTTTCTCACATTTTTCTCTTTAACTGCTGATCGTATTACTTGATCCATTATAACTCCGCATCGGACTAAACTTAAGATAACTACTATAATCCATTCAAAGAAAGAATTTAATATTCCTCTGAATCACACGCACCTAACATTTCTGGCTCATCATTTTACTGAGTTGAAATTAACCCTATACTCAGTCTCTGGCAGTAGTCTCATTACGACTTCATCTTCACTCACTGGTATTATCTTTCGGTAGGTTCTGAGATCATTGTCTTGCTTACTACTTCCTTATATAACTTTATCCAATCATGGTGTCACTTCCCAATGTCTTTACTTTCTAACTGATTCATTCATAAAATGAACATTTCCCTTAATAAAACCACCTCGTTAACCTCAATTTGGTTCCATAATTTACAACCTATGACACCTGCCTTCTCATGGCGAATTATTACTGACCATATTCATACTAATTCATTTATCAAATGATATGGCACTTACTGCCTCCATCTCAACTATTCCTAGTGACTCTACTCCTCGCCCTAAATCGATGTCTTTGATAATCATACATCCCTCTAGCTCTTTCTTCGTTAATATGGAAGTCTCTAGGGATTCTCATCTATTCCCGTATACGATCTCAAGTGATCATTTCAATCCGTCTTACTTGCTGGTACTACCTCCAGTAGTCCGGCTATGAATCCAACATGAATTTTCAGTTCTCTTGCTAATAACTCAGTTTTTTATGCTCCCTTTTCTGAGCACTATACTTTAATCATCACAATCTTTCTGGCTGCAGCCCTCATTCCTCAAGGGTAAGCTCCTTATCCTAACAGGATTTTTTTTATATGCTGGAACCTCTTCCGGGTCTCCAGTAGGGTACTCCATCGAATTTACCCGCTGATCTTCAGCATATAAAGCATTATCACGCTACTGCTCGTATGCCTCAAGGTCTGACGCCTTACTCATCGATACGATATCGAGCTAAGTTACTATCATGATACTTAAGAGTTCCCATAAGGGTTTTATATGTCATCACTACATTAAGTAGTCCGACTATGAACTTGGCAAGAGTTCTTATTATCTTAGTGAATTTATTGTTTTAACGTCGCCTCATCTCTGGGGTTTATAACGTACGCTCAGATACCACTTCTGTAACACCCCCAGATCCGGGGTCCGGGATCCGGTCGTTACGGTCTCCAATTCTGTCCACAACACTTGAACTTACCTCAACATAAAATAAATTACATCTTTATGACCCAACACAACAATATAAAACACACTCGTTATAGTCCTAGAGATGAAATCAGAGTAACAACCAAATTTTATTAAACACATTATGAGTTCTTACAACCCAAAAGAGTTACAATATGAATACATACTCTTTTCCAACCATTTGCATAAGTCATACTAGACCATATACTTGGGACTGACAGAATAAATCTATCCTACCAATAGCTTTCTCTTCGGCTCTGGTAGTCTCATCGTCCTCGCCAGCGTCGAGTGCGCCTTGTGCGAGTCATCTGGTCTAGCTGTAGTTGTGATATAATAATAAAGCAAGGGTGAGCAATAGCCCACCAACAATAATATATAACTGAACGATAATATATAACAGTTCAAAAGTATCTTTCAAACCATATGCCATGCATTTACGGAAATGATGCCAGAATAATATGAACGATAAAGTTACGAGGTAACTCAAAATGCATATATATGTGGGAATATCTGCTATATCAAAGATAAGCCAGATATTATCATTTATCATATAAAGAGGAACTTGCAAGGAAAATATTGCAATTCCAGTTATTAACATTTTCGAAGTCCTACAACCTGAAAGAAGTCTCTTCGATACGTGTTGCGGGAGACACCGTCAACCTGAAAGAAGTCTCTTCGATACGTGTTGCAGGAATTCCCAATTTGGGAGATGAACCAATACTGGAGTTATTACGTGCCAGCTGTCCCACTCCCTGATGATTAGTCGGGGATGGTATAGCCCAATATTGTTTACTACCGGTAGAAGGAAGAACTGACGGCTCCACTTGTAGATTGCCTTTAATAGTAACTCCCTGACCAATGGTTAGGCCTTGTGATGGACCGGGCGACTCGGCCTCTTACACACGACTCCTAATTCGAATAAATCCACAGCATTGAAACGTGGAGTTTGTCCTCCCTTCCCCAAGTGAAATACTTGTTGATAAGACTCCACAAAGTAGTCGTATCTAGTTGGAAAGGAAAATTCACCAACATTTTCCAAGCTTTTGCTTGTTAATGGATATCAACTTGTTCCAACAATCTTACCCCTCGAATGATGAGAAGGTACACACACACTTAATGAGTCCATAGCAACCAAGTTGCGAGTAAAAATGATAAATCTTGACCGGAAGTCATCAAGATAAATAATATTTCTCAAGTAAAGTTCCCTTATAATTTAATGGATAGATTCGAGTGAAGAATGGAATCTTGAGGACCTTTCTTAATATAATATTAATCGTACGACTCCGAAGAATTTTCAGAATGATCGAAGGTCGAAGATAATATTTGAAGAAGAATAAACAACATTGAAGTTGTTTTCAAGTATTGAATAAATATTTATAGAATATTTATTGAGTCGGAAGTATTTAATGAATGAAAGAATATTTTACATAATATCTGGAGGTGAAAGATAATCTCCAAACAATATAAATCATTTTTAAAAGAATTTAAAAGAACTAAATAAATATTTCAAGAGTATTTGTTAACTCAATAATAATTACAGAATATTATTAAATCATAATGTTGCTCGTAAGTAATCCTCGAATGAATATATAGAATTAATTATTAAATAAATCCCTCCTTAAATGAATATTCAAAATAATATTCATTAAGTAATTAAACTCCAATAATTATTTAAAATAATATTCAATAAATAAGTCAAACCTTAAATGAATATTCGAAAAATAATATTCATTTAATAAATAATCTTCTAAATGAATATCCAAATAATATTCATTTAGTAATCAAAACTTTTAAAGGAATAACCGAAATTATATTCCTTAAGTAAATAGAGCTTCCAATGAATATTTTAAAATAATATTCATTAAGTACATAATCCTTAAATGAATAATTGAAAGTAATATTCATTTAATAAATAACATTCTAATGAATATCAAAATAATATTCATTAAATAATCAACTCTAAATGAATATTCGAAACTAACATTCATTTAATATCTCTCGACTGAGATAATACTCGAATAACATTACTCGAAATATTTCCAAGTAATTGATACTTTAGGGAATATAAATAACGTTTAACAATAACATTCCTTAAATAAATAATAATCTGTCGTTGGAATCCCTCCGGGTTTCCACGACTATCTATATCGGAAAATACCGACTCCCGATCTATATTTAAGAATGAATATCATATGCCCTTCGCTAAGGGACTTACCAAAACAATCCGGCTTATAACTGATAATTCGTATCTAGTCTATAAGCCCATTATCAATTCAGGGAATAAGTATCACAAAAACCAGAGTCACAATATAATTGGAAACAGGCATGCATGCGATGGCATATGTAAAACAGAAATCATATACATATATTATCACAACAACAGGTTCAAAGGTTTGAACACTTGCCTGGTAATCGGGTGTGGGTGGATATAGCGTGTTCTGGGTCTGCTCGATGATTTTTAAACAATTAGAACATTCGAGATTAACCACTTAACACGTTTTTAAAAGTCTAAGTATAACTTCACTTAAATCGAAACACGTTTTCGAATTATCTCGTTATACACCTTTTAGTGTAACTCTTTTTATTACTGATACGATCCGATATTTGTTCGTTATTACGACATGTCATCGTACCCACACTCGGTATATACTTAAGTCGTATAAGTTCTAAAGTCGATCGATTACGAACCGAGATTATACTTCGAGTTTTATCGTTCGTTTTCTAAGTGTTTTACCAAAGTTATAACCAAGCGGGTTTTTTAGGGGTTCGTTCGCGTTTAACTTCGATTCCAACATTTATATAAAATCGGAAAACGATCTGTTTGACATGTGGTTTTTTTCTCATACCTTCCTTATGACCTCTAGTATTTATTTACCAAGATTCTCCACTAAGTAACATGCTTTACGAGGGTTCAATTGAGGTTACGAACTTTTACTTACGGTTCCGAACCAATTTTAGTAATTTGACCATAACTCCTAAACCGTAAGTCGGAATGTTTCGATTCTCGCGCCAAAACGATCTATGACTCGAGATCTACAATGACCAGTCACAATATTACCAAGGTCAGGAAATAATATCAACTGTTATGATCGAGTTTTTAAGGTCTAACGAAAATCGGGCATTACGACGGCTATAACTCAGATAATTCCAAAATCAAAACCCTCCAATTATTATACCATCCACTCCAAATCACACATACATGTTATTTATCCTTGAGCTAAGACCAAGCAATGTCTTTCCGTTCATATAAACTATATTATCATCTCATAAAACCCACACATAGATCTAGTACTCTAAATATGCATAACATCACTAAAACTCATCCAAAACTCCATTAAAACTCAAATCAAAGACTAGGGTTCTTGAAGTTTTATACCTTCCTTGGAGAGTGAATAACACTTGTTAAGCCTTGAATGATCCTTGAGTAGCCTTAGTATACTTGAAGCAATCAAAAGAAAACAAGAACACAAAGTTAATACCTAAAAGTTACTATTCATCATCATCTTCTTGATTTTATATCTCAAGATTGGTATGGAATTTGAAGATGAAATTCATAGGGTATCTTAGTTATGAAATATAGGACTCACCTTAATTTTCTTGAGATTTAACCATGGATGGAAGTTGGATTTCTCCTCTTGAAAAAGAGGGCAGGTCGAATGGAGGTAAATGGAGGGGGAGAGAGTTTGTTTGCATCTTTTACTTGGTTGCTTGTGATAAATGAATTATTGGGATGAGGTTTTGATAATATCTTGGCCAAAACTCACTTTAATAAAGTGATTATGTCATGGATGATGTTTAAACAAGTGGACAAGTGGTGTGTCATGTACTAATATCTTGTATCCTTGGTTTGATTCTTAGTGTGCTAGTTACTCTTGCAACTACTGTAGCTTAGTTACTTGATCTCATCCACTTGCACATACTTGCATCTTGGTTCTCTGCTCATTTCTTTGTCCGTTTATTGCTCAATTCATTGATCGTTCGGACGAATAACTCAATTGTTTCTAGTTAGGGTTTTACCTAAAACCGTAATAATAATTACACCATCATTTTCAATTCTCTTTAATAATTCTTGGACCTATTTTCCTTAAATCCCGTAATAATTCTTTAAGTCTTTCAGTGTCCAGGAAAATCTCGGGGAAAATAAAAGTGCTGTTTTTCAGAATCCGACAGCTTTTACATACACTCTTTTTCCCCCTGGATCACTAATACGAACTCAGAATTTCGTTCCGGGTACTTCTATATAGTGTCGTCTAATAATATTCCTAAATCCACCAAAATCACTATTCATCCATTTTTCTTTACTCATCCCCTTAGGGTTGTACAATTGTCCATGATCTCTTTCGATCGTTCCTTAACCTTTTTACGGACCTACTGGACCAATAACAGATATCGATTTGGATGACATAAGAATAATCTTCTCCTTTAGAATTATCAAATCTCAACTCCCTAGGAGATAGATAATTCTTATCTAAATTGTCAACCAATAGTATTCTTCATGGCATATAAACATTTGAATCCAAATCTATTCCTTTCATTCATTATCTCAATCGTTACATCGTAGTCGTAATCATTATTCACCATTAGCTCAGTACATAATAAAAAGTTTTAATTATATCCAAAATTTGGGGGTTCTTACAACGGCATTATTAGTAAACCTCTCACTCAACTTTTAAAAAAGGGCAAGTTCGCTTGGAATAAAGAAGCTGAAGCAGCCTTTGATGCACTTAAGGTGGTTATGACACAGACCCCTGTTCTAGGCCTTCCAGATTTCTCCAAACCGTTGGTTATTGAAACTGATGCAAGCAAGTTGGGAGTGGGGGCTGTTATGATGCAAGATGGGCAGCCAATCGCTTATATGAGCAAGGCCTTGGGGCCTAAACACCTAGGTCTATCTACCTACGAGAAGGAATTATTGGCAGTCATTATTGCTACACAAAAATGGCGTGCTTATCTTCTTGGCCACCCATTTATCATTAAGACAGACCAGGAGGCACTTAAACACCTAATGGAGCAAAAGATAACCACTAGTTTGCAACAAAGGTGGTTATCAAAATTGTTGGGTTTCGATTACACAGTTCTCTATAAGAAAGGCAAAGAGAATATTGCTGCAGACGCTCTCTCTCGTATGCATAATGAAGCTGAACTCAGTGCTATTGTGCACGCTATCAAGCCTCAGTGGAAGCTTGAATTACAGGATAGTTTGGCTCAGGATGAGACTGCTCAAAAGTTAATAGCAGAGTTAGCCATATCAGCCACTAATGCAGAAGGGTATACACTCACCCAGGGTGAGCTAAAATGTGATGGTAAGTTCTATGTGGGGAGTAGTACTGATCTCAGACAAAATGTTATTTCGTCTCTTCATGACAGTCCAGAAGGGGGACACTCAGGTGCTGCAGCCACCTTTAAAAGAGTTGAACGACTGTTTTATTGGCCAGGAATTCGTGCTGAAATAACTCAATTCGTAAGAGAATGCACTACTTGCCAGAGGAAAAAGGTTGAACATATCCACCCACCTGGCCTGCTGCAACCCATCACACTTCCAGATGCTGCTTGGGAAGTTGTTTCTATGGACTTCGTGGAAGGTCTTCGTAAATCCAAGGGGAAGGACACCATTCTCGTCGTTATGGACAAGTTTACTAAATATTGCCATCTAATACCCTTGACCCATCTTTACACTGCAAGTAAAATAGCACAAGAATTCATTGATGGTATAGTCAGATTACATGGAACTCCTCAAGCCATCATCTCTGATCGAGACCCTATCTTCATCGGTACCTTTTAGAAGGAGCTCTTTACTTCACTGGGAACGAAGATCAAACTCCGTACGGCGTATCACCCCCAGACCGATGGTCAAACCGAACGTGTCAATCAGTGTATAGAGATGTTTCTACGCTGCTTTGATGGGCACAAACCAGGTACTTGGTCTTCATGGTTATCTCTAGCAGAATGGTGGTACAACACATCCCACCATTCTTCTCTTAATATGTCTCCATTTCAAGCTCTATATTCTACTCCACCACCATCAATCAACTACTCATTTACTAGAACTTCAGACAATAAAGTAAATGCGTATTTAAAAGATAGGAAGGCCACCCAGCAGTTGATCAATGATAACCTCATTAAAGCACAGGAACGTATGAAGTGGTACTCTGACAAGAAGAGGACGGATAGATCCTTCTTCATCAACGATGAAGTCTTTTTGAAACTCCAACCTTATCGCCAACAGTCTATTAATGAACGACGAAATCATAAACTGTCAGCTAAATTCTATGGCCCGTATCATGTTCTGGAAAAGATAGGGTCAGTAGCCTACAAGATTGACCTCCCACCGGCAGCACGAATTCACAACGTTTTCCATGTCTCTCAGTTAAAGAAGAAGGTTGGATCTTGCACTGCTGTTCAAGTTTCACTGCCCTCAGTTGCTGAAACTGGAGTTCTTGATCCCCAACCCATCGCTATTCTAGAGCGCAGAATGGTCAAACGTGGTAACACTCCTGCTATTATGGTCCTTGTTCAGTGGGAAAATGGCACGCCTGAAGAAGCCACCTGGGAAAAATGGGAGAAGTTCACAAAATTGTTTCCAAATTTCAATCCCTGAGGTCAAGGATTTGCTGAAGCAGGGGAGTATGTCATGAATCACCCTGGCGGGAATATTCTTTTGTTTAAACGGTGTCGTATAGAGCAGTAGTAGTGGGTATTAAAGAATAGTATCTGTACCATGTACTGTGAGTGGTGGTTATTAGTAGACCAATATTGGCTCTACACGTGTCTTTTGTTCTCGTTATAAGCTGCTAAATTGTAACTCTCCACATTATGAATGAATGAGAATGTTATTTTGTTTCTTTCTTGTTTTTGTCCTCTAACTAGCCTTAACCTTCAACCCTAATACTGACATCCGGACAAGAGGCCCGATGATCCTAATGCTCATCATAATTTTCTCAAGCTTCGTACTTCGTATAAGTTTCTCATGGATAAAACTGCTAGACACAGTTTTCATGAGAAGGAAAAGATGAGGAGGAAATCACAACAAAATTCTTCTTCTAAGCGCCGTCGAAAGACAGTTGTCGATGAAAGAGAGCAAGCAGCACGTGCTGCTTACTCTGCCGCAAAAGCAGCTTCTGATATGGAAGCTCACATTAGTACAAGTAACCAAGAATTTATGGCAAAAATTAAACGTGAGGCAGCAGCTAAAGCACCACCTGCAGCAGCAGCAACATTAAACAAAGGAGGGCCGAAAGAGGCGTCGGCTTCGACTCAGTGTCCTTGTGGACATTGTCAGGGTTGTCATTGGTTGGATAGGGAATTTAGCAGCAATTTCAAGGCACATGAAAACTCTTTGTTGGCAAAATTCCGCAAGGTCTGAAATTATTACCATTGTATTCTCTTTCTCTTTTTTTTTTTTTTTTTGCTTTATATAATTATTAAGAATATCTTAATCATATGATATTTCTGTCCTATTTGTCCCTAAGCTTGAGATTTAGTTTTAGTAGATTATCCAGACTATGAATTTGCTTACTATATTCTGCACCCTGTATATAATAAGATCACGGTGGTTTTGTTGTGTCTATTATGCACACAAGAATACACTTAACAATATATGTAACAAGCCCCCGCCCTTTAGGTTCCTGACTACTTGTTCTGAATCTGATGATTTTATCGCATTGAAAAGATTATTTAAAAAATAATTGTTGGTCACTAAGCTTACACAACTATTGTTTCAAGGGAATTTTTCGTTTGGTTATTCTCTACTCTTTGCTATTTGTGCTTGCCTTTAATAATTTTATTTTGTGATGAACAGGCTGCTGAAAGACATAATTGATATCCCGAAGCATCAAGATCTCTAAAAGAGGAATGTCGCTCAGGGTCTCCATAGTTCCGGAGAAGTCTTATCAATGTATGTATGGAATGCTCCTTTTCTATGATTGATGGTGGCTAGGTTTTCAACTTGTCTTTAAGGAGAATATCAGCTCAGCTAAGACCATTGTATACCCAGGTACTTGTTACCCTTGTTATGATCTGTTTGGTTTGCACGAGGTCAATTTACTCTCAAGCGATAGGTGCTGCAGGTTGACTTTATGTACTTCCACACTACTTATGTAATGTTGTAATAATGCCGTCGTTTTTCAAACTTGTCAGTATGGTCATGCTCGTACTGATAAAGAATATACACGACTTGAGAGGAATGATATCGAACAAGTCAGGCAGTTTTTGAGCCGGTTGGCTGGAGTTGCTAATTTTGTCATTCCTCTGGTTTATGCAATAAATTTCCGAGACAGAAATTGTTGGTCAGTCGTGCAATCGCTCATTTTCTTGTTAGAAACTGAATCTAAACATTAGTGCGGTATAAGATTTTTTTTTTTTGTTTTTTTTTCTGCGTTCCATTGTTGGCGAGGTGAAATTTCCTTTGTTTAGAAATGATTTTTTTACCATTGTTAAAAAATAGGATGGAGGCATGGTTATCTCATGCGTGTTCAGTCTAGTACATATGTCAATTCTTGATGTATTCACAAATCAAAACTAGTGAGAATTATTTGTATTTAGCCTGGTGCGTTGGTTAGTAATCACATTTGATCTAACAAGAATGTTATCTCTAATGCAAATATAGTGTTGAGGGCAAACTTAGTTATATGAAAGTTTCTCTACTCACTTTGCTCTAAACCTCTGATGAATTCTTTTTGATATGCCTTGTTACACATAGTTATTTTCTTTATTTGCATTCTTGGCAAGGTCAATTACAAAAATTTTAAATACTAAATATTCGACCCTCCTTGTATGGAATCCCGAAATCATAGAATTGGCTTTTGATTGATATCTTGACTCTATACCTGGTCTGCTTTCTCCATTCATATTCTTAGGAATAGCATAATTCTTTTTGTTGAATTGTTGCATGTTAAAATTAGTACACTCTACACAAATCTGACTTATCTCTCATTCCTGGGAACCATTTCTGTAACTATTATTGAACTCTTGCTTTGATCCAACATTGTTTTTCCTCTTAGTCTTCGCAAAAACTTTAATGTTCGTTTGCCTTTTTGATTCTGAATCTGAGACCACATGTCTTTCATGTGTAGAAGCTTCTTTTAACTCATTATAAAATGGTGAGCAAACGGCATTCACATTTTCTGAGACATGGTTGTGCTTACAAGTTTCACTATTCTAAAGCTTCTGCTGGACACAGTGAACAGTCTCCCTCACACCAGGACGATGCAAGTTTATAACACTGCTAACACAACACACCACCTGAATTCTGGGCCAATCTTTTTTACTCTCTTTTGTAGCACCTCCAAAGGATAGCTGCCAATTCCAGTTTGTCTCCTGATTTTGATCACATCATTGGCTCAAATGTAATGAAAATTTTACCAGGACATTCCTTCAGCACAACACAACCGGGCGACTTTCTTCGTTACATGGTATGAAACAGAACGGTAACCAGACTTTTTCTCAACATGTATTTTTTTGTTTTCCGAAATAATGAAAGAATAATTTCTTACTTACAATTAAAATTAAGTTAATTTGATCATTAAAATCAAACGAGACAAATAAATTGGGATGAGTAAATTTCTGGAGACACTTCTTTAAATTTTAACTTTTATCCTTATATATGACTAGAGTAAAAAAAAATTGAGATGGTATGATTATGATCGTCATCCATCCCATACAAAACTAAAAAAGAGAAAGAAATATGTTTCCAAGAGGGAAATCACAACTTTCTTACAACATTAATACAGTATATTCTATTAATTAAGACTACTTTTAATACATAAATCATTTGTAATTATTATAAAAAAAGTTTTAAAAAATAAAACTTCATCACTTCAACTTATCAAAGTTTGGAATGATAGAATTATCTTTCTAATTTTTAAAAATATCAATCGTAAAGAAAATGATTAATTATGCATACATTAATTTATCAAGTCGAACTTTCAACTTTTAGTTTACTGATTTCTATAAATTTTTAACTTAATGGCGAAAATTGAACGGGGTTAATTGGTTTGAAAAATGCATACATTAATGTATTGCAGTATATGAGTAGTGATAAGGTACCAAAATGGGTATTCAAATTTGATCCCAAATAACGTGACGTAGATTATTTGATAATTTAAAATATTTTTATTGGTGGAAATTAATATGAATGCAGGGAATTTATTATTATTATTTATTTTATAGTCAATCAATCCATGACATGTGGCATTTAGAATATATTTTGGGAACAAATTTGAAACCTCTAGCATTATTGATGGTATATTTGTGTGTTATATTTAAGATTTGAAGTTTAACGTCTAATTATGGAGCAATTAAATGATTGCCAACCACTTTCACTAAATTTTAATGTCTATTAATCTGATGTAACCTTTAATTTATGTCTGCAATTTTATCAAGTATAAATTGGATGATATTGTTAAGAATTACTTGATAATAACATAAATTACTTGAACATATTTTGTATAAGTATTTTTCTGTAACTATTCAACGGTTGGTATGTTTTTACAGGATTTGTTGAAGAGTTAACTTATCAATGGATAAGTTCTTTTGTAACAGATACTTAAAAAAATTTAGAATTGCAACTGAAGTTAAAACAAGTCATGTTGACTATTAACGTATGTGTGGGTTGTGAATTGTAAATATTTGATAGTTTGTAATTCTGAAAAAGTGGAGTGATATTTCAATGGATGAAACTCAATACAATTCAACGGATGATAAGCAATTATACATCAACGAATAATGCAGTACATTTTCCAAAACAGTTGAAAGTAACTTGTCATTCTGACAGTTCGCATGAATTGAAAAGAATCATAAAGCACGTGGAAGTAGGAAATCGAGACCTCGAAAAAGAAGAAACATTATTTTCCTATACAAGCAAATTGGATGGTATTTTCAAAGTAAATTCTGTTAGAAAATGGAAAGTTTGAGACATGTTTATAATATGTTCTTGATGTAATTTCCGGAAACTAACAAGTGAAGGTTGTTCCTTGTAATGAGGACTTAAACTTTCATGTTTAGATCTAAGACATTTTCTTAGTGAAATCCATAGATAAAAAGGAGATTTGAAATGGGTAATCAGATTGCAGATGAAAATCATGGCCATGATATATATTTCATGATCATGAAGTGGCATCAAATGAGATGGGATATTCAAAAATGTTTCATGCCCATGAGGAAGTTTTCATGTCCATAAATGTATACTTGATTGGTCAGAAACGTTTCATGCCCATGAGGAAGTTTTCATGCCCATGATGTGCAATCTGATTTTAAATTAGATATTGATTTTTTTTTTAACATGATATCAGATTTATTTGTTACTGCAGTGGATCAGTACTAGGATTAAATCTTGATGGAACTGGTCAGACATCAAATACTGATGGGCCAAGTCCTGATGGATATAAAATCCTGATGGTACTAGATCCTGATGATTACCAAACACTGATGGACACCAGATCCTGATGTTGGTAAATCCCGATGCTAGTGTAACTGAAAAATAATCCTGATGCTGCTGTTAATGCAATTAAATCAGAATATTTACTTTCCTTTTATGGAGTATCAGTTACGTTTTATTTTTTGTATTATATACATACAGAATAGAATAGAACGTTGCGAGACAACGATACGTCCTAAGGAGAAAACCCTATCTGCCTTACTTCTTTCTCTGTTCTCTCTCAACACATACAAATATAATCTATAATTCTCAAGCGAACTGAGGTGCTGGTCATTGTTGATCACTAGTGTATTTGTGAACACTTTGATCTGTTGTTGTTTTATCCTGGAAGCGATATTGCTGCAACCCAATCACAACGTAAGTGGGGCAATAATCTCTTCAAGAACAGCCAAGTCTTCTCGAATGGCTTGGTGACTCAGTTGTTCTTCTCTCTCTGATCAGTTGTTGCTAAGCTTCTGTGGGAGATAAGTCTTTCTTGTTTCTCTCGTTAATTACAGTCTCTGATTATAGTTTGTTTATGCCTTCGTGATTTGTTTTGTTAATTGGTTATATGCTTGTTCTTGTTTAAATATATATAACTGCCTCATTGGCCTCATTGTTGTGTTATAGTTTAATTATTCCCATCAATCTTGAAGAGATTATTTGTGTTATATATTGTTAATTAACAATATGGTTAACGAAACTGAATCTCCTATTGTTGAGACTAGCTCTGGGTCTGGTGTTATTGTACCCACCATTGATTGGACCACGGACCGTTTCCCACAGCCTATTGATTTGTCAGGAATGCCTGATAAATTCAGTGGGGGTGTTGGTTTTTCTCGTTGGCAGAAAAAGATGAAACTGTGGTTAACGGTAAAGGGTCTATGGCCGGTGGTACCGTATGAGAAACCAGTTGTGGTTAAGGAGAAGCCTGAATCTGTTAAGGCTTATGCTATGTGGGAAGAGAAGGATGGGGTGGCTAGGGCTGCAATTCTAGCAGCTTTAGCGAACACTATGTTTGATGTTTACTCATCTGATTCCTACACTGCTAAGCTCTTATGGGAGAAGCTTGACCAGACACATAATACTGACTCGCAAGGGTTGGAAAAGTATTATGTGGCTAGGTTCCTTGACTTTAAACTGGTGGATACTAAATCCATGACTGAGTAGGTGCATGAGTTTGAGATGTTGGTTCATGCTTTGAAGGAGTCTGGTATGGACTTACCTGAAAATTTTCAGGTTATGTCTCTCATTAAAAAGCTCCCTAAGTCTTGGGAAGAGTTTGCACTCTCCTTGAAAAGACAGAAAGGAGAGATCACTTGGACAAACCTGATGTTGGACATCTCTGTGCAGGAACAACACAAGTCCAAGCAAGGACATGTGATGCATGTTGAACATGCTGGGAGTTCAAAGGTGAATGTAGTGACTGTAGGACAGAAAAGGAAGTCTGTCATTAAGAAGGAAAACACTAAGTCTAAGGACAAGAACAAGGCTAAGAAACCAAAGGCAAACAAACCATGTTGGTCTTGTCGACAGGTTGGTCATTGGAGCAAGGACTGTCCTGTTAAGAAAGCTAAGAAACCTGTTGTGGGAGCACAATCTAACACTGTGCTTGGAACCACTGGTGGGCATATGGTTAACATGGTTGTTAGTGAGGCTGTTGCTTCTGAAACTGATAACGAGTATGTAACCTACAACCCTGTACTTCTTTCCACCTATTCGTCTCATGAATGGTTGATTGATACTGGAGCTAATGTACATATTTGTACTGATATTACTCTGTTTTTATCTTATCAACAGACTCATGGAATGATTGTGACGATGGGGAATGCGAGTGCAGCTCGAGTACTTGGAGTAGAAAACGTGGACCTGAAGTTCGCTTCTGGGCGTGTTCTATCCCTCACTATAGTGAATCATGTTCCTGATATTCGTAGAAATATAATAAGTGGAAGTTGTTTAGTTAAAAATGGTTTTGAACTTTCTTTGAAATGTAATAAAGTAGTTATTACACATACTGGTGTATTCTTTGGCAAAGGTTATTTGTCTGATGGATTATTTTTAATAAATGTTGAGCCTGTATTAGGTAGTTTTATTAATGATAATGTTGCTCCTTCTGTCAATTGTGTTGAATCGTCTGATTTGTGGCACATGCGTGTTGGTCACTTGAATTTTGGTGCTCTAAAGAATATGATGAATTTAGAGTTGATTCCAAAACATGCCATTGATAAGAAATCTAAATGTCAAGTATGTGTGACAGCTAAACAAACTAGGAAACCCTTTCATAATGTGGTTAGGGATTCAAATGTGTTAGATTTAGTGCACACAGACATATGTGAATTTGGTGGTGTTTTGACCAAGGAACATAATAGATATTTCATTACCTTTATAGATGATTGTAGTAGATATTGTTATGTTTATTTGCTTAAACATAAAGATGAAGCACTAGAAAAATTCATTATGCTGATTGGAGATCTTAGTAGTCAACTACCGAATTGATTAATACTCGTAACTATTGTTTTGTCACGGATTGTTGATTTTATTTTTTTTTAAATTATTTCTACCCAGAATATGCACTTTAATCGGATAAGTGAATGCACTTTAATTTCTGCCCAGAATATGCAGAATTTATTTATTTATTTATTTTTTTGCTAAATATGTGCAGAATTTATTAATTTATATTTGCAAATTGAATTAAAATATTATTATATACAAAATATCGTAAGCAATATTCAATGACAATAATAAATATATAGCAAATCAGAAAATATAAAAATTGACAAACTAAACAAATAAAGGTCAAAAAAATATTAATCAATATAAATTTATTTTATCGGATATTTTTCGATTCAGTTATTTTTAGTTTCGGATTTATATCAGATTCAAGTCATATTCGGTTTGGGTAAATTTTTATTCGGATTTGATCGGTTCTGATTATAATCGGATACATGGTCATCATTGGATACAGTATTTCGGATAATTTTTGGTTAAATTCCCGGTTCGGTTAATTTTCGGATCGGGTTAAATCGGTTTTCAGATCATTATCGGATTTGATTAAATTGAACCGGTTTCGGTTCGGATTCGGATTGTTTCGGTTTCGGATACAATTTCGGATAATCTATTTCGGATTCGATTCCACATATTTCGGTTCGGTTTTTCGGATCCAGACCCATTTTGACAGGTCTAGTTGCTAGTGTTTGCAAAACTAATACCAAACGGTTCCTTTAACTCTGCACAAATTTTTCTTTATCAAATAGTATATCCATTTACACGCAACATAAGATCTCAAATTCATATGTGATAAGTGATAACAATATCATAAAATTTGAATTTCTGTTTGTACAATAATGGAAACGAAGAATATAAGATGAGTTCTAAATTTACAAAAAATTATTTGACATTAATATACAAACTCGAAGTTGTTTTTGAATAAAACTCAAAGTTCTTTTTTAAATATATATAAAAATTAATAATTCTAACCCGCTAAATATCTCATTTTCACAAAGTCGGGCGGTAATTTAAAATTTGAAATTTTTGGCCATATACCCCGCTCACACCCTAAAATGAAAATTAAATATTTAAATGTACACCATATCATCTCAAAAACCAATCCTAACCGTCCATCACAAACCCATCAACCCTCAATCCGCACCAACAAAAACCAACCAATCACATCCCCCCACTTAAATCAAATCTCAACCGTCCAATCCCCTCCCCATCCAACGGCCATAATCACCAATCCACCCCCACACATCTCCACCAATCAGAACCAACCTCCAAACACTATATAAACCAACACACACACTTCATTTCCACTCACCATTACTAACAAACTAAAACAACAGAAACACACACACAATTTCAAATGGCACCCAAGGGAGAGAAGAAGCCAGCTGAGAAGAAGCCCGCAGAGGCAGCGAAAACCCCGGCAGAGAAGAAGCCGAAAGCTGGAAAGAAGCTCCCGAAAGACACGACAGCAAGCGGAGCAGACAAGAAGAAGAAGAGGAGCAAGAAGAGTGTTGAGACCTACAAGATTTACATTTTTAAGGTGTTGAAGCAAGTGCATCCTGATATCGGGATATCGAGCAAGGCAATGGGGATAATGAACAGTTTTATTAACGACATTTTCGAGAAATTGGCTGGTGAGTCTTCTAAATTGGCGAGGTATAATAAGAAGCCTACTATTACGTCCAGGGAAATTCAGACAGCTGTGAGATTGGTGTTGCCTGGAGAGTTGGCTAAGCATGCCGTTTCCGAGGGGACTAAGGCTGTTACTAAGTTTACTAGCGGTTAAGATTCTGGTGATTTGTGTAAAGAGATGGACTGGCATTATGTTTTAGTTTAAGATGTTTCGACAAGTTATGTAGTTTGTAATCTGGTTACAATATTATGAATGAAATGGTGATTTTAATTAAACATCTGTCATCTAGTCTTTTTGGTTATGTTTTGATTTTCTATTTGGTGTGTTCAATTTTTGGAGGGATTTGTAATTTGAATTGAATAATCTCCCTTTATTTGGATTCATATACACCTGTCTAAGTTTGCAAACAATCATGTTGTCACCAACCCAAATATTTTGTAAAACAGGGAATACGAATTTAATTCAACTGAGATGACTACGATTTGAAGATGTGGGGAAATTTTTTTGATCTCAGTTGCTAGTTTAAGCACTTTTAAACTTTCCTGTAACATGATTAAACTTTCCTGTAACATTAACTACAATGACAACGAGATCAGTCACTGGCGCCCTGTCTTGTTTTCACGAATTTATAGAGAAACACGGAAGAGTTCAACCTGGGACAACTTTGTACTACTAGCTATTTTTCATGTGAATTTTGGCATCAGATGTAGGATACTACCTTTGTTTTGGCATCAGATTATACCTCTTGTTGCAAGGAGGATTGGCAGACTAATTTTTTTAGTATTACATACCCGAATTGTATCCCAAATGATAGGTATCGTGTACCTATCATGTTTTTATTCGTGGGACTCATATTTATGCACGAGGGGTCTTTCATATTTATGATAAAATATCCAATAATATATCAAAACCTCATCATTCAGGAACCAGGAACGGATTCGAGAAATATAGCATTTCTCGAGTGTGAGAGCTGCCTCAGTGGAAACGAGGCCTAGCGTTGATCCAAAGGGTCACGTGTTCGAACCTCACCCGCCCCCTGCGTGTAGCCGTGTTGGAGAGACAGTGGAAACTTTGACCAAGACAAGGCGCGGTGTATCTTGCGTATCGCAGGGAAGCCCAGCCACTGGGTCTTACCGCACGGTTAGCATGATTTACATGCCGGTGTTGACCATGGGGCTGGTCGGCCGGTCCTGAAAAAAAAAAGACCAAATATAGCATTTCTCTTTTTTTAGCAAGTACAGTAATCAGGTCCAACGTCTTACCCTGTTTTGATACAAGGTGGGCGAGAAATTTGCTCGAGGTGGTAGTGGCTTTGATAACTCAATTTACAAGCATTGTCGATTACACTTTCACTTATTTTACTATTTCTATCTTTCACATTACCTCAAATTAACCAATGAACTTTCCGCTGTTTCTTACTACTTGAATATTGTTATCGAACGGATTCATATACCGTAGTTACATTCTTAAACTTTTTTCTCACCAACAGTTTAGTAAGTCATGAACATTACAAAGCAACCTGGTTTTCAACCACAGCATTAACCAACCACCTGACTGTCCAGGCCACGTTTTAATTTAAGGTATAATCCTAAAGATGTTTGTTGATTAAAGTCTCCAGATATTGCACCAGGCAAGTGCAGGAAGATACATAAAGTAGGCTCCATAGATTCCATAGGAAAAGTTATTGATTTGATAAAACAAGGCCAACCACCAAAACACTACCATAGACGGCCAACCACCAAAACACTACCATAGACTGTAGACAGTAGCGGGTATAAACATTAGGCACATTTCATAGCCGTTTTCAAAAGCTGACAGTCGCATACAATGGATACTATCATAAGAAAACTCACAGAATAATTAAGTCCTACATACCTCGAATGCTATCATAAGAAAACTCAAATTAATTCACAAATGCATCAGATTGCAAGCCAATTGCTTTCATAAATTCAAAGTTTACAAGGAGAATTCATGGTATCACAACCCCACTGGTCTCGACAAAACTGAAAGCTTTTGCTCCTTGTACTCTTATCAGTTGCAAAGATCAATCTATAAGTTCTATCCAGTAAACAACATCTATATTTAGAAACTTCACATTTTTCTCTTGTTGCTACCAAAAGATATTAACAGCTAGCAAGCTGGAGAATCTAACAAGACAAACGGTACCCTTGTATATCTTCATCCAAAAAATTGCATCTCCATCAACTATTCTTGTATACAAACTCTATCAACATATCTTTGAAACGATTCACGTCACACCTGGCAAACTGGCTTCTGCATCATTGATGTACCTTGAAATACCATCATCTGATGGTGTTCCCTATATGTATTCAGCTGAAACGAAAAGGATTATACTCTCATTTTAAAAAACTATGTACACATACATCGGGCACACACACAAGACAGTGCCTAAAGAACTTTGAAAGGAAATGCACAAACCTGCTCCTGATCAATCTTTTCAAAACCAAACTTCTTGGTCCATATTGATTTTGCTTCATCAGCAGATGGAAGAACCAAATTCTTCACATTCAGTGATCCAAGAAGGCTTTCAATGCACGAGAAAAGCGACTGGAAATAACCCTAAAAAAGTTTCAAAGTGAGAACAGCTCTCCCCAACCATAAATATCACACTTGCGTAGGAAATCTCAAGTAGTTCTAAGCAAATATGTAAAACATTTCTGTAGCAACAAGCCAACCAAACATACACATTAAGTTTGTAACAAGAATCTCAAAGGCTTACAAGTCCTTGAAAGTTGGAAGCTGTAGCAACTAGAGGTAATTCAGCTACTTCCTGTCCAAATATTCGAAATAACCCAGCAGACACAACAGATGAACTGCAGATATGAAGCTGAATCAGATTACCAAAACATAACAAAAACACTATAGACTACTTAATAGAAATCATTCTCACTTTACTGTCAATATTGCACAATACATTCCTCCAAACTCTTGGTCCCCAGCCCGTCCTCTGCACAAAATCATACATGGTGAAAGAGTACATTAGAATATATAAAACGGAGCATCAACATTAATAACACTGATGTTTTAGATAGAAAAGTTATTAACGTGAATGCTTACCCATAAACCATACGTGGGATGAAATCAAGATCCCTTGTGTTTGAATCAGCAATGGGACTAAATTGTTCCTACATACCAAAGACTATCAGAATTAGCAATTATACTGAAACTGTCTCAAGCGTTGATCATAATGATCAGGAGATGTTTTAAAAAAATCTTCGAGAATCAAAAAGAGAAACATAATTAGTTACATGAAAGAGAGACACAGCACTGGAAAGTAAACCCATAGTTTCACCGGACGCCCTTTTCCCACACAGGAGCCTCCATTTTATATCAATATCACCAAAACTCTCTGAGCTTTTCTCCTCGTGCTTTTTCTTAATGAGATTCATCAAAGAATCAGACAATTTTGTGTCACCTACAGTTAGCATGTTATCCAAAGTAGTGTAAATATTACTGCAGCCTGTGCAGCAAAACCATTTTTCTGATGGTAACTCCTGCGCAAGGTGATAATTTTCACATCAACTCGAAAGCTCCAATTAATTTAGCTTAAAAGTAGAAACAGGAAGTAAACAGAACACAGCTTTTGATACCTTCAAGTCAGCAATGTTGTGTTCCTTTAAACATCTGACATGAAATTCTCTTTCACACTACAAACAGGATATTACATCATTTTTGAGTAATCATTTAACACTCAGATCTAATAGCAAATTTTAAAAATGCCAGAAGTGCTTTGTACCTGATCACAAAAGATCACTGTTCCCTCATCAAATCCAGTGCTAAAATCATGGCCTCTGCAAGATTTTAAAAAATTCAGCATATAATACAAGCCAGACACATTGCTGAATAATAAAGAACACAAGTAGTCACACGAATCTCTTTCTGTTTTGAGTGAATGTCAGACTCATTTTTTTGGCATATCTGCACACTATATGTATGGAACTTGGTCGAAGGAGCAGAGCGGATAGACCAGCAACATTACATTGACATGTGTGAAATACACCTATATCAACAGATGTATGATATAGACAAAGCTTTGTTGTATACTAACTATATAGAGATGATTATAGATATTGAGTATTAGAAGGATATGCGGACTTGTTTCGTTTGTATAATACATAGAGATGGTAAAAACAAAGAGAAGTGAAAACAAATGTGTCATTTTTTATGGTTTCATGTCAACTGTGCTATTTTATAGCTTTTACAGTGAAAATCAATAATTTCAAAAAATTGGCAATTGATCTTTATTAAAACTGGAAATTTGTTGGCATCGAGGAAACTAAAATCTCATGCTTCTAAAAGGTGAAAAGAGGGAACCTGCAGAGCGCACATCCACCAATATCAGTTGCCATAGTTCCAACAATTCGAATGCATCGCGTAGTTATTTGTTCGATTGGATCAACTCCAGCAACGCGTCCAGCAGCAACAGCATTGGCATTGTGCTCCACAAATTTTTCTTTTTCAAAGTTATTTTTACAGTATCTACAGTGAAACTTACCTTTCGGGATGGCTTGCATAGATAAACATTCTGCATTTGGGAAAAAAAGATTATATACATAACTGATAATTGATATGGAACAACAAATAGCTGCCAGATACTGATAGTGGAGGCATGTGCACCATCACATCTGTTGTATTGAGAGAAACCTCAAAGCCAGGAAGCTACATAAACTAGTAAAAATTACTGGCATGACGAATGATATAATTTAAAGAGAAATTGCAACAAGATGCTCTTAAAAGGAGAGATCTAGACAACAAAAAAATAGGACAATGAAAATCTTACCAGAATGAAAAGCTCTAGGGCAAGTATCACAACACACAAGATCCCCACCATCTGCGCAGACGGAGCAGAGATCATCATTTTCAGCCACAGAAAACTCTCTTTTTAGTGATGATTTTAATGCCCATTCGTGGAGAGAAACTCCATTGGAAGTATAGATATGTAGATAGCTGCCACATAACCAGGAAAACAAATTGGTAATGAATTCAAATAGCAAGAATAATACTCCTCAAACACAATAAGTCTAGGTCCTTGGGATCTAATGCTCGGATAGTAATTTTCTCTCTACCTCCCATTGTAAGATCAAGTGGTCACTGGTCAAGCATGACAAAATGATTTGTCATTAACATAAAAAAAAAATTTGCTAAGTACTGCCATGTCATGCTATTTTCAGTAAAATAAGACATTCTAAAATCTCTGAAACTATTTAAAGAGAACATACGGTTTGCGCCGTGATCCATAACCAGCATGTGCTTCAAATTGTGATGGACTGACCTGTGCACAATGTAAATGCATCAACATGTCAAAAAAAAAAAAAAAACAGAATATCGCCAAACCGTTAAAACTAGATGTGAATATTTACCTCACTGTTGCAGCAGAAACAAAAAATTCCAGATCCCTTTTTATATCCCTCCAACATTTTCTGTTACACAAGTAAAAGTTTAAGGTCTATGAAAATGAAAAACATACTTTCTAAATATAATTATAGATATAATGTTTGTTAGTTCTGGTATCTCACGGCAAAAAACTAAAACAACTAGTGCCGATAAACATAGCATCATTCTACACAACAAAACTAACTACCTTCCCCCTAACATAATAAGCCACTTCAGCTCCCTCAACCAGTTCCTCAAAGCCCTTTCTATGCATCATCAAATCTCTGGAGAAAAATAGATGCAACCAATCATAAATCAGTGAGTTGACTTTCAAAAAAAATGCAGAAGACAATACACCACCAGACTGATACTTAAAAAAGGTAATACTGAGAATGAGTACAAACTTTTTAGTCAATCTTCCCTTGCCCTGGCTCCTTGACAAACTTTCATTTCTGTTCCGATCAGATGACCTAGCACTGGAAGGAAATTGATGTGACCTGAATATTCGTGAAAATAATAGAGAAATAAAACTCCGATATTCAATCCAAAACAGAACAAGTGCCAACTTATGTTGTTCAAGTCCCTACAAAAAAATTACTAAACTTCATAGTTTTTTTTACAGTTTAAGGTCTATTGTAATATAATACTTCATAAAAAAAAAATCTAATCCTATCAAAGAGCATTTTGCATGGCCATAAGCTTCATTAAAAAAATATAATCCTATCAAAGAGCATTTTGCGTGGCCGCAAGTGTGCCTATTGCAAATATCATCTCAATTGTTTTGCCTACAAAGACGATGACATAAGAACAAGGAAAACCAAAATATATATCAAAAATTATGTATAGAGAGAAGTAGGAAATCAGGGTTTCCATACAACTAACTTTTACAATTCCCTAACAAATAGCAAATAAAGTCCAAAATAACAGTCAAAGAAAACCAACCCTTATTACATGTTATTGAAAGACATGACATCACCAGCCTCACACTCATCAAAAAAATATTAACCATGTGACATGTTCATTGTTCTTGTCACCTATTGGTCCACAAGATGTCGTTGAAGATTACAATTTATTGGCAAGGCACGTCACTAAAATGCTTTAATTACGAAGTGCATCACAAATAAGCTGACAAAAATATTCTTTTACAAAATACATGCTACATAATAGTTTATAGTACTCCTCAAGTACTGCGCCAACCTAAGCAATTTTGACCAGCAGACCATGACCATGCAAAAGGAATTGTTCAGCAAGCAACCATGACACACTAAATATATGTTAATATTATTCCCATTCAGTGTTACCATAACATCTAATATGTTGTTTGTCAACATGCTTGATTAAAAAAGCACAAATTCTCTATACATCTGCAACTAGATAACAAACAAATAATAGACAAATACTACTTTCAATGATGACAAGTAAATTTAGGAACAATAATTAATTTTATCTGGCGCTCCAAACATAAGTTTCAGCCTTTACCCAAGGTAATCAATATATTGATTCAAGATATAGTCTAGTATGACATTAGCCATGTTCAATGTACTGGCAAAGAAAACTCTTCACTGTAAGCATCTTACATAACAAACCCTGTGTTATTTTTTAAAAGTTTGATAATCATTGATGTTCCAGTGAAGCTATCAGATTATCTGGGCCTCCCGGGGCTCAAAATGTGGGGTCTGGGCAAGTTCATGTGAGGTCAATTATAAAGGCAACTCCTGTATCTTCTGCACTTACAGTCATAATTATTAGAGCGCTCAAGCGTTCATCG
Organism: Saposhnikovia divaricata; assembly: GCA_036435485.1. Lineage (NCBI taxonomy): Eukaryota > Viridiplantae > Streptophyta > Magnoliopsida > Apiales > Apiaceae > Saposhnikovia > Saposhnikovia divaricata. The sequence goes on along the minus strand of CM071595.1, from coordinate 56,219,495 downwards.
CATTGTGAAATGGTGCAAAACGAATATTCATCCATGAAGCATATGATACACTTACACATGACAATCATATAAATCTAAAAATATCCCAGTAGGCCAGTACAATAGTTTAACTTCAGCGATTCATACCTTTCACCCATATCCATTTGCTGGGGCGAACTAGCTTTAAGTTCTTCTGTAACAATGCACGAGGCACACAACAACCTCCTTCTACAATCACCAGAATCAGGTAGTAACACTACAAAGCAGAAAAACAGGACAAAATCAGTTTGTTTTCAAGGAGCAGTATAAAAATAATTAAAGTATTCAGTGTTATATAACTACCCCTGCACTTCTGACAATTAAGAGGAATAGGGTTTTCTGCAGAACTAGAACCAATAGCATGTAATATGGTCGCTTTCACACATTCCAGTGGCGCATCTTTACATGCATTCAAAACATCACGAAGTGTCCTTCCGTTCTCTAAATATAGATATTCAGGTGGACGTTTATTCGCACTACCAGCATGTAGCTCAAAATGATTAGGGCTCACAACCTAACTCATACAACACAAAATTCCAAACAAAAACATCATTATTCATTCAAACAAACAACATACACAACAATCACAACACTAATAACAAAACTTACAGTAGCTCCTCCGCAAACATCACAAAAACACAATATACCATCGCCTCTAATAATCCCGTAAAGCCCATTATCCGTCCTAACCTAAAACATTCAAAAGAAATTATCATTCAACACAACAATTCAACACATATAAACAAAAACAAACACACTAAAACACAGCAAATTTCACCTTGGATCCTCGTAAATACCGGACTCCAACTCCTTCAAGCAAACCAGTCTCCAACAACTCCTTAAGCTTCATCGGACGCTTATCGACTACTACATTCTTCTCCCCTTCATTTTTCTCCACTACATTCTTCTCCACTAGTTTCTTCCCAACACTACTTTCTCCAACTCCCTCTTTAACAACACCAGCAGCAGCAGCAGCACCCGGCCTCGATAAGGACCTCGTAACACGCCTCAAGGAATACGTACTAGTATCGAAAACAACTTCACCGGAATCCCCTTCCACTTCATTCAAAACAAGCTTCAAATCATCACCACTCTTCTTCTCATCATCACTCATCAAATCAACAATGCCACTCTTCGGCTCCTCCTCCTCACTACTCATCACCTCAACCCTAACCGGTACCTTCTCCTCCGAGATTTTCGCCTTTTTGTCAGCGAGATTTTCGGGATTGGGATTATTATTATTATTATTATTATTATTATTATTATTATTATTATTATTAATTGGGGAATTCGAGGAGCGTGTGCGGCCGATTGAGACGAATTGAGATTGGTTCTTCATCATCATAGCGAACTCGCGTTTCATGCCGGGACGAATCTCAGAACAGTCCTTGAGATTGGGTGAATCTGAGGGTTTTTGAGCCATTGATGATTGAGATTTGGTTTGGATCTGGGAGAGATTTGAATTTGAAGAAACCCTAGGGGGTGTGTAGAGATATATGTGTTTGTGTGTATAGATGGGGGAGAGAGAGAGAAGATGGGGGAGGGTTAATGAAATGGAGAGAGAGAGAGAGAGAGAGAGAGAGAGAGAGAGATGGACAGATAAGAAGAGAAGAGAGTAAAGAGGGGGTGATGATGGGGAGAAGAATACAAAAGGGTTTTTGTGATTTTACTTTATTAGCCTCCTTGACTTTGGTGCCGTTGTTGAGATACCATTTTGAGTTTAGGACATAGATGTCCAAATACTGGGAAGAGCAGCTCCGGATGGATTTGAAGGCATTAGACTTAAATGAGACCATGCTCGCGGATAGGTGCTCTTGGAGGCGGCGTATGGATTCCCTTCTAGGTTGTGGCTCTGTTGTCGAGAGCCTCAGAGTTGCCTTGTCTCGATTATCGATTTTTTAGAAGTTCGGCTTCAGCGTGCTCACTTTTCGTTCTGAGTGTCTTCTGTTTTTCTGTGTTTTTCTTTCCTTTTGGTTTTTGGTTTTGCAGGTGCAGGGAGCTTGGCTCTGTGTCGTCATCAAGCTAGGAGTCTCATAATCCATCGCAGGTAGGTAAGTCCCATGTGGAGAACGCCATGGGCCTCAGGTATGTCATTGTCCATTTCCGTAACATGTCCGTTGTATTTTACCACACTCTATGTATGTTGTGCACTCAGCCGAGGGTCTTCACGGAAACAGCCTCCCCGCTCTAAAAGTGGGGGTATGGTCTGCGTACATCCTACCCTCCCCAGACCCTGCTCTGAGCGGGATATACTGGGTATGTTTGGTTTGGTTTGGTTTATGTCCAAATACTGTAAAAAAATTTTTTTAAAAAAGATAGATTATTTTAAGAGGACTTAATTGCACGAAAGTGATCTCAATTATAATTTTTTTGCACAAAAATGATCGAAATATAAAAATAGACAGCATGATGGCCTAACTATTTTTTTGAACAGATCAGTGTATTCATTTTATGACTTTATTACAGCATGATGGCTTGAACATTTTTTTAACACAAAAATGGCCCAAAAATAAAAGTAGACAGCAATTTTTAGTCTAATTCAGACGGAATGGAATCATCTGTGAAGAAAAATATTTTGGCCATTTGTGTGCAAAAAAATTATAGTTGAAGCCACTTTCGTGCAATTAAGTCTTTTAAGAGTTTATGTTAGATTAAAAGTTCAAGAATTTATGTTGAACTTAAATAGTTGTTAGTTATTAAAAATATAATTTAATTTATTTTTCTATTTTCCAACATGTTATCAGTTTTTTTTGATAAAAAAAACATTTTCATTACTGAATTGCATCGAATACAATTTTCAAATAAAGGAGTTTCCTTCATTCAAAAAAGTGTATCATCTAACCAAAAGTAAGGCAAGTATTCCCGAATGTTTAGACAATAATAACACCTTTAATATTTGAAAAGATAACCCACAAAAGAAGGCCTCGTTAAAACTCCGCAAGAGTAAAATCCTATGTGAAAAAAACTCAAGGGGGAAAAAGAGTGTCCTACAAAACAGAAATACATTATTTACAAAGAGATTCAAGGTAAAATTCCTAACATCTGGTAGCTATAGCTAAGTCCCTACTGCCATCAATATTTGTAGATAAATTGACTTATACACCAAGGTCCTCCTTCCATACCCTGTCATCTGCCTCTAGCCATCCAAACATCCATAAAGTACCTTATGGACTTTTAACTGAAAATCACAAAAATGACAAAAAAGAAAAATATAATTTCATTTGTATCATACTAGATTATAACCTGTGCAACGCACGGCTCTTTTTATAATATCTATAATTATATTAAATTTTTTTGATATTTATATGTTATTAATTTACATATCAAATTGTTGTTAAAAAATTTATTTAAATATATATATATAGGTAGATGATCAAATGAGAACCACTCTTAAAATGAGAACTTAGTCCCCAAAGCAAATCACCAAAATCCAGCAGAATCACCAAATCGTAAAATTAATAAAAAAAATAAAAAAATCAAGTCAGTGCTTACATCATCATGATGACGTCACTGTTAACATCAGCATGCTGACATGACAGAAATTTTCCAGCCAAAACATTTTCCCCAAAAAAAAAATTTCGTGCCAAAAAAAATAAAAATTGGGCGCGTTTTTTTCTACCAAAAAATGGTGATTTGACAGGTTTTCCCACCAAAAAATGGTGATCCACAAATCACTTAGATTAGCGTTTTCCCTAAACATAATAGTTAACCTTTAGGGTTCAACAGTTCGATTTTTGGTTTTAGAAATATTCAACAGTATACGGATTTAGAGTTTAGTGTTGTAAACAACCCTAAACCCTAGACCCTAAACCCTAACTTATCTTGATTTTTAAAAAATCGGTGCTGGCCCCCGATTTTTTAAAAATTAGGCCGCCGGACTTAGTAAAAAATAAAATTTGAATTTTAAAAATTTCCCACCAAAAAATGGTGATTTGGCAAATTTTCCCGCAAAAAAAGGGTGATATGGAAAATTTTTCCGCCAAAACTTTGGTGATTTGGCAAAATTTCCCGCCAACAAATTGATGATTTGGGAAATTTTCCCGCAATTTTTTTTCCCCCGCCAAAAAAATTTTGTTTGCCCAGAAAAAAAAATTTGTGGGCCCCACTACCACGTCATCGTGTTGATGTCAGCAGTGATGTCATGCTGACGTTAGTTGTGACGTGGCAGTGGAAAATAATATTTTTTTGTAATTTGATGATTCTGCTGGATTTTGGTGATTTTCTTTAGGGACTAAGTTCTCATTCTAAGAGGTTCTCACTAGAGTAGCTCCCTATATATATATATATATATATATATATATATAAGATTTTACACATTCAATTTAAAATTTGTGCTCTATCTTGAATTCTTGAAATTTTATTTGGATGATTTTACACCCCACATGGAATTAACAAAATAATATTTAATTTAGTGATGGTTTAATAATTATTTTTCAATTAAACTACGCAGAAATAAAAGAGAGAAGAAATTGACGATTTTTAACGTTAAAAATTCTGTTCCATTTATGAAAAGTACTTATATTTTGTTTTGATTATCAAAATACCCATCTTATTATTTGAAGGTAGTTCTACTAAGAACCAAATATTGTTTTAATAATAATTGTAAGAGTGATTTTATCCAAAACTTTGGTAGTAGGTAGTCAGTCTTCAATACGACAAAATAAATAAGAACCGTTAGATAATAAAATAAATAGATGAAAAACGATGGATTTGTGTAAAAAAAAATTATTGTTTAACATGTAAACTAAAAAGTGTATTTATATTGAAAAACAAAAAATTGTATGTTATTGATTTAAATCATAAAATTTGGTTTTCAACAATGAATGATATTATCAATGTAGGTATTTTACACTGAATAGGATTAATATAAAAATTCATAATTATAATTTCTCTTGATATTCTGAGCATTTCCAATTCGATAGTAATTGTTAAATTATCACTAAATTACAGATAATTTGGTGAGCTTCGCGTAGACCATAAAATCTTCCAAATCTGATTTCTAGATCTCAAGATAGAGCCCAAATAGTAAATATGATTTTTTTTAATATTAATAAAAAATATATAAAATTCAATTGTATTCTTTTTTAATTATATCATTTTCATATTATTATTTTCTTTTTAAAATTCAAATATAATACAAACTTTTTAATTATATCATTTTTAGATTATAATTTTCCTTTTAACATGAAATAATCTTGATCGTCTATTTTTAAAAATATTAGATTCAGCGGTTGAGATTATTTTAGTAGTACAGTGATCAAACCAAAATTAGATAAGATCCCTCATACGCTTATTATATACTAGCTTATAACACGTGCAATGCACGACTCCTTTTTTTAATATCTATAAATTATATTATTTTTTAATTTTATATGTTATTAATTTACATCTTGTAAAGCATAAAAATGTAATATGTAATAGAGGACATATATAACTCAACTAGGATAAAAGATAAATAATAAACTCTATACAGGGATCGTGAAATTTGAAGAACGGGCACCAACAAGGATCAAGTCGCTGAAAGAAGTTCATTAAAATGATCAAGCCTCAGTGACAAAATAAGATGTACAGATGATTCAATTGAAGGGCCAAAAGATTCCAATGATAAAGTTTTTATGGTTGCACAATTCTTGGCAGTATTCTTGAAGACATGATACGAAGACCACGAGTGAATGTTAGTCGTCTGTGAACCTGACCAGTTGCACTAGGCGTCAACATTTTCACAAAGGAATCGAAGTATCTAACTCAGAAAAACTGTTAAAGAGGTATGATTGAGAGCAGTGTTGATATCCTCCATTTCAGAAACTGAATATTTAAGGATGTCAAAAATAAGAGGAAAAATGAATAGTAACCAAAATCACTATTCACATGAATAGTAACCGGAATCACTATTCACACCGGAATCATTATTCACACCGGGTGAATAGTAACCGAAGTTACTATTCATGTGAATAGTACCCAAAAGTACTATTCATAAAGTAAGAAACATGTGGGGCCCACATGGATTAAAAATCAAACTTTGAAATTGAAAAAGAAGCAGAAGAATTGAATTCAGGAGGTTTGTTGAAAAGGCGTGTTAGGCAGGCAGCAGTCAGCAGAAATATACGTTAACTTTCTAAAAATCTATAAATAGGCCTGTTGTATTTCATTTCAAAACACACCTCAACACACAACTCTCTCTTCTCTCTCATATATTTTCTGTGTAAGCTGCTAGATAGTCCGTCTAGTAGGAAAGTCGGCTTAGCCCACTTTCAGGCAGTGTTGGGTAGAAGGTCCTCGTGCCTAAACTATCCTTAGGAGTGTTCTAATTTTGAAACTAATCCATTGGATTAGAAGTTGTAACACCCCTTCGAGTTTATTATCAATAAAGATATATTCTCGGAATTATTTTTAATTTTTAAAGTATCGTATTCAACCCCCCTTCTACGATACTTTGGGACCTAACAATTGGTATCAAAGCAAGCTTCTAGCATACAAGAAGTCTAAAGATCACCACCATGGGAATGAAGGATTCAAGCGTGAGAATACTAGTTCTTGACAAAGATAATTACTTTCACTGGAAAGTAAAGATGCATTTACATCTCTTATCTATTGATGAAGGTTATGTAAACTGTATAGAAAGAGGTCCTCATATTCCTATGAAGGCCAACACTGCAGTTGGAGAAGCAGCAGGAACTGGAGTTGCTGGAAGGCCTATTCCCAAATTATCCGCAGAATTCACAGATGGAGACAAAGAGGAAGTCCAGAAGGATAAAAAGACCATGAATATACTGTTCAATGGTATTGATCAAGACATGTTCGACAATGTCATCAACTGCACCACTGCCAAGCAAGTGTGGGACACTATTCGAACACTCTATGAAGGAACTGAACAAGTCAGAGAGAACAAGATGCAACTCCTCATACAACAGTATGAACACTTCCATCATAATTCTGGAGAAAATTTAACAGATATATTCAGTAGATTTCGGAAACTACTGAATGGCCTGAAGTTGTACGGGAGAACATATGAAGTCAAAGACTCCAACTTAAAATTTCTGAGATCTCTTCCTAAGGAATGGAAGCCAGTTACAGTCTCGTTGAGAAACTCTCAAGACTACAAAGATTTTACACTTGAGAGACTGTATGGAATTTTAAAGACCTATGAGCTCGAGTTGCAACAAGATGAAGAAATTGAGAAAAACCAGAAGAAAGGTGGAAATATAGCTTTGGTGGCCAATATTCCAACAAACCAAGATGGAGAGAAGATGAAGAATAAAGAAGCCACACCAAGTCAAAGAACTTGGGAAGGTGGAGCTGCAACTAGCCAAGGTAAAAACAAGATGATTGAAGAACCTGATGCATTAAGTGAGGATGAAGCTGAAGATCTAGATGAATATTTGGCATTTCTATCAAAAAGATTTTCGAAGCTAAGATTCAAGAAGAATTCAGCAGGAGCCGGTCAATTCAAGAAAAACTATCAACCGAACAAGGATGTGGTTGAAAGATCAAAGTTCAAATGCTGTAACTGTGGAATTGCTGGCCACTTTACCAATGAATGCAGAAAATCCAAATCTGAGAATGAAAATAAACAGTTTGAGACTGTCGATTACAAAAAGAAATACTTTGACCTTCTCAAGCAAAAGGAGAGAGCATTCGTATCAAGAGATGATGATTGGGCAGCTGGAGGTGACTCAGATGCAGAAGAAGAGTTTGTCAATCTTGCACTCATGGCAAACGAAACTGATGAAGAGGCTAGTTCAGCAAGCAACCAGGTATACTCTACAAATCTAACTGAGCTTTCCAAAGATGAATGTGCCAATATTGTTGATGAAATGTCTAATGAATTGTACAACATGCATGTCACATTAAAATCAGTTAACAAAGAGAACAAAAAGATTAAAGATCTTAATGCTAAGATAGGTGATAGGAATACTCTGTTAGAAACTCAACTAATTGATTTTGAAACAATGAAAAGAGATTGTCAGGATGCTAAGAATGAGTTACTTGAGGCTCTGAAAAGAGAAGAGTGTTTAATAAAACAGTTAAAAGAGGAACAAGACTTAATTGCTAAGTGGAAGGGATCAAAGGCTAAAACTGAAGAAATGTATAGTAAACAAGGAATTGATTCTTTTCACAAATTAGCAGAAGCTAAGTTAGATGTTGATAGGGAAGTTGCTTCAGATAGTGATTTAGTCGAAAAAGAATGTTCTTTGAGACCTAAGCCTGTTAGCAAAGCAACTTTAACTAAATTAAATAACCAATATGGACCTGTCAACAAAAACTTTGTAGTTGGAGAGTGCAGCAAAACCAAATCTGTTGAACAAATAAACATAGGCAACTTGTCCCACAAGCAATTGAAGGACAAGCTAGAAAATGTTAAGTCAGGTGTTAAGGACAAGAAAAAGAATAGAAATGGTAAGGTAGGGATTAACAAACACAACAATTACACACCTGATAAAAATGCTCCTAGGAAAAAATGTGTAAAGTGTGGAAGTGTTAATCATTTATCTACCAACTGTAAATCTGTTAAGAATGCTTCTGTGCCTTATATGCCTATGCCTATGCCTGCTGTGAATGTTATGCCAAATATGTATACTCTCTCTGCTCATGCATCTAGTCAATATGCTAACATGCCATTCATGTATAATCCATACTACAATATGCCACAGATGCCATGGATGATGAATAACATGTTTGCACAGACTATGCCTAATAATGCTATTAACTATAACACATATGAGCAAGTATTAAATTCTGTCTCTCAAAGGCCCAAACCAAAAGTCAAAATTGATTTAACTCAATCTAAACCTTCGGTTAAAAGGGATTTGAAGGATAAGAAATTGGCTAACAAGACAGGACCCAAGAAAGCTTGGGTACCAAAATCAACTTGATTTTGTGTTGATGTGTGCAGGGAAACAGAAAGAATCTTTGGTATCTGGACAGTGGTTGCTCTAGGCATATGACTGGAGATTCTACCCTGCTCACTAAGTTTGAGGAGAGAGCTGGCCCTAGCATTACCTTTGGAGACAACAACAAAGGATATACTAGAGGATATGGCTTGATTTCACAAGGGAATGTTGTCATTGAAGAAGTAGCACTGGTTGATGGACTTAAGCATAACTTGTTAAGTGTCAGTCAATTGTGTGATAAAGGCCAGAACGTCTGGTTCACATCTGAAGCTTGTGTCATTTTCAAGAAAAGTGACAACAAGGTAGTGTTGACAGGAGATAGAAGAGGAAATGTGTACATTGCTGACTTCAATTCAACAAATGCAAACATGACTACATGTCTTCTCAGCAAGGCAAGTGTAGATGAAGGTTGGCTTTGGCACAAAAGACTGTCACACTTGAGTTTTAAAGCAATGAATGAGTTGGTAAAGAAGGATTTGGTTAGAGGTATTCCAAAATTGGATTACTCCAAGGATGGATTGTGTGATGCATGCCAGAAAGGGAAGCAGAAGAAGGCCTCTTTCAAATTAAAGTCAATGTCATCAGTTGATCAACCCTTGCAACTACTCCACATGGATCTCTTTGGACCAGTCAATGTGTTGTCAATTTCAAATAAGAAATACTGTCTTGTGATTATTGATGATTTCTCAAAATTCTCTTGGACATTCTTTCTGCACTCTAAGGATGAAGCAAGTGAAGTCATTTTAAATCACATCAGGATAGTCAACAACAATCCATTACTCAAAGTAAGGAGAATCAGAAGTGACAATGGAATTGAGTTCAAGAATTCTGTAATAAGAGAGTTTTGTGAAGAAGAAGGAATTATCCAAGAATTCTCTGCACCAAGAACTCCTCAACAGAATGGTGTAGTGGAAAGAAAGAACAGAACTCTAATTGAAGCTGCAAGGACAATGCTTGAAGAATCTAAGCTACCAACATACTTCTGGGCAGAAGCTGTAAACACTGCATGCTACACTCAGAATATTTCTTTGGTAAATCAAACAAAAGGCATGACACCTTATCAACTTTTCAAAGGCAAGAAACCAACAATCAACTTTCTGCATGTCTTTGGATGCAAATGCTTTGTACTGAAAAATCATGGTGAGCATCTTGGAAAATTTGATTCAAAAGCAGATGAAGCTATCTTTGTTGGATACTCAGCTGGAAAATCCTACAGAGTCTACAACCTAAGACTAAACATTGTAATGGAGTCCATACATGTTGTCTTTGATGACAAGAAAATATCTGGTCTAGTAGATGAAGGTTTTCATGAGTCTCTCTCATTCGAGAATGAGAGAAGTGGTGAAGAAAGTGAAGATGATGATGAAGAATGGAGATCAAATGGTGTGAGAAACAGACAAGGATTATTAGTTGAAGTGCAGAATGAACCACCTGTTGAAGAGCAAATTACACCATCAGTTGGAAATCAAATTGAAGCATCTGTAGAAAATCAAAGAGAAGCATCTATTGATGAATCTGCAAGAAATCCATCAATCTCGAGGGCCATACACTCAGGGGGAGTTTCTCATAGTCAAAACTCAACAATAAGTCACAATGATCAACACAGAGAAAATGAAGCCCCTTCATCAAGGTCAAACTTACCACCACAGAGAAAATGGACCAGGGATCATCCATTTGAGCTTATCATTGGAGATCCTAATGCAAAGGTCCAAACCAGAAGAGCAAGTCAAGAAGAATGCTTATACAGTAGTTTTCTATCCAAAGAAGAACCTAAGAGAGTTGAACAAGCTCTTCTGGATCCAGACTGGGTTTTAGCAATGCAAGAAGAGTTAAACCAGTTTGAGAGAAATGAAGTATGAAAACTTGTACCCAAACCTAAAGACAAATCAGTGATTGGCACTAAGTGGGTATTCAAGAACAAGATGGATGAGAATGGCATAGTCACAAGGAATAAAGCTAGATTAGTTGCTAAAGGCTACTGTCAAGAGAAAGGAATTGATTTTGAAGAAACCTTTGCACCAGTAGCAAGGTTAGAAGCAATAAGGATCTTCCTGGCTATGCAGCGCATGCAAATTTCAAAGTCTATCAAATGGATGTCAAGAGTGCATTTTTGAATGGTATTCTGGAGGAGGAGGTGTATGTTAGTCAACCGCCTGGTTTTGAAGATCCAGACTTTCCAGAATATGTGTTTTTTCTACTCAAAGCACTCTATGGCCTGAAGCAAGCACCTAGAGCCTGGTATGACACACTCTCACAGTTTCTTATAGAGAATCACTTCATTCGAGGTACTATTGATAAAACTCTCTTTTATAGAAATGTCAATAGCTCTATGATACTTGTCCAAATTTATGTAGATGATATAATATTTGGGTCTACAGATGAGAAACTTTGCAAGAGGTTTGCCAAACTCATGCAAAGTAGATATGAAATGAGTATGATGGGTGAATTAACTTATTTTCTTGGTTTACAAGTTAAACAAGTGAATGGGGGAATTTTTATATGTTAGGCCGAATACACACTAATAATCAATATTAGATGAGAGAATAACAATTAAGATGAATATGCACTTTAAATCTTCTGGTATTAAAAACCCTCTTCGTGATGTAAACTATCACAAAGAGCTGCTAGGTTACAATAAAGATAGTTCGATGCACGATACCCTTCTAGGGTTAAGCTAACTGTATTTATAAAATATACAGCTTCGATACAATCTCTAATTGATATTCCTAATAATCAGCTATACAATGATATCAATTACAGATTGTCACACGTCTCCTAAGTCAACTCGATCTCTTTGATAGCTATCCATTCTCCAAAGATCTCGCTTCCATATTAATCTTCAATTGATCTCTAATATCTTCTGTTGACTTCGTACGCGCTGCTTCTAGACAGACTTTACTAAACTCTGTCCAGCTTCCGTCAGTCAGACTTTACTAAACTCTGACTTCCTTCCAGTTAAACTCTGATATTTCACTGTTACACTTAAACACTGAAACATTACATCAATTATATCTAACAATCTCCCCCAACTTGTTCATTAGCAAAAATGCACAAGTTAATAGATAATTGATGATGTCAAAAACAAATAATCATATACAGTGTTTAACAACTAAACAGAGTTTAAACTGATACTTAACAAAATTATAGAAAATATGAAAAACTTACAGAGCATAAATTACTTAATCCTTTCAACATCCCATGTTGTCTTCAAGTACTCTGTTAGCAATCTCTCTTCTGCAACTTCAAGTGCTCTTTCCATTTCTAGCTTGATCTCTCGAAGCTTAGAATCTGTACCATCTGTCTGATAAATAGCTGATCTCAGATCATAGATGATGTTCTTCTTCATTTCATTTCCAAGTCTGATAAAGTATGACTTTGCTGATTCTGAATTAAATTCAATCACAGTGACACCCAAATCAGTTCTCAGCTTAGCACTGTTTCTCTTCATTTCAACCATTCTTCCTTTGTAATCTAAGTACTTTGGTACATATTCAGACTTGTCTTTAATTCCACAAATCATCTTTGATCTTTCCATCTGGTATCTGAGCACTTCTGCAGCTCGGTAAGTAGGACTGTTATTCACCTTGAAAATATGTAAGACATACTGCAGTTCTTCATACATCTTCAAATGAATATCATGCTCTCCAATTTTGTAAACAGTCCCATCCTCCATGAAATACAGCAGAAAGTCTTTATCTAGACTTCTTTGATGAATCAACTGTACTGATTCCAGCTTGTCCAAATTAACTTGAAGGACACCCTTGCCTGGAGCAGCCAGTGATAAATGATCTCTAGGAGTAATATTCAAAGTCCTTTCTCTGTTTGACCCTAAACCAGCCAAATCATGAGGTTGCTTAGCAATCATTGCTCTGCTTTGAAAAATATCACCTCCTTGAACTTTCTCAGTATTATTAGGAATAGTAGGTCTCACAAAACCATGAATTGGAAGAGTAGTTTGTACAACATGTGTAGAAACAGAGGTTGTAACTTGCTTTAACTTCTTTGAACTCTTATCATCTTCAACAACTTTTTCTTTAAGCTTCAATCTAGCCTCATCTGCTGTTGGTTTTCTTGAATGAGACAATCTCTGATCAGCATTGACATTTTCATTGATCTTAATGCCTTTAAGAACAGGCCTTTCAACTTTCTTCTTGAATTTCCCAGACTTAAGCTTTTTCTCATGTTCAGCTTTAAGTCTTAGCTCTTCAGCCTTTACATCTTCTAGAGTAACATCATTTCCATGTTCTTCAAGAAACATGTTTGCAGCTAACTCTGTATCATTCTGTGGACCTTCAGCAGTATTTGCTTTAGCAGAGTTTACTCTAGCAGAGTTTACTTTAGACCTTGTAATTGTTCTTTTGGTTCTATCAGATCCACCTCCATCTGCAGCATCATCCTTCCTCTCCAAGGATTGAAGTTGTTTGCAAGCAGTTTTTGCAACTTTCTCCCCCTTTTTGACATCATTAGGAATCAGGATGGAGGTTAGCAACTCCAAAGAGTTTGCAATGGAATCTATTTTAGTAGCCATCAGAGTTTGATTTTCTTCCACCTTGGCCAATCTAGCTGAATAAGTTTGATGTCTAAGAGTAGCTTCCTTCTCCCTCTTGAAATTCAGTAATATCTCTTCGAAGGCTAGTAATATCTTCTACAGCGGCATCAAATCGTTTATTAAGGACTTTGACCTGAACAACAGTTGCTTTCAAACAGGAAACAATATCAGGATTTTTAATTTAATCTGCAGCCTTTTTCACAAAGTCTGGTGCCCTGCCAATTGGAAAAATGCAATCTGATTGATACCATCTGGCAGCTGATCTTTCAAAGTGCTCTCTTTCAAGATCATGACATGTAGGAACCTCAGGACCAGACACAGGATAGGCTTGCACCTTGGCATTAATTTGTACTGGTGCACTCAGAAAAGAATCAGAGTTTGCACTGCTTTCACCTTCAAGTTCAACACTTGCAGCTTTAGCATTGTCAGCCACAGTTTCTGCAATTTCTTCTGCAGCCTTGTCAAGATTTTCTTCATGTTGCTCAGGCTCAGCAACAAAGTTTGCATTTGTGTCATCAACAGGCATAGGCTGAGAAGTAGCCTTGGTTGCTTGATCAACCTCATCACCTCCTTCAACGGTCTGGTGAGCATCTGAGATTAACTCTGTATGTGATGCTACAGTTTCAGAAATGACAACTGTAGGTTGATCAGCTGCACCAGTTGCTTCAGATTGAGCAAAAATAGATGAGATAGGATCAGAGAATGGCATGAATGAATCAAGAGTATCATCCATTGGAGAAAAGCCATCTCTATTATCCTCTTCTGCAGGCATTTTATCCTCTGCAGGCATTTCAACCTCTGCAGGCATATCAACCTCTGCAGGTATATCTTTTTCAGTCTCAACAGTAGGTGTTTGCTGTGAAACCACCTCTGGAGCTTCAACATTTTCTCCATCAGAATCAGAGATTACTAGTTTTCTCCTCTTAGCTAGAGGCACTTCATCTGAATCCTCTTTACTAGATTCTGCCACCACAGAGGGTGATTTAGGTCTTTTTGCTCTTTGAATCTTTCTTCTAGCATAAACAGCTCCAGGAGATGTCTGTTTTGCTTTGGTGTGTTTCTCTACTGTCTTCTTAGCTCTTGCATGTCTTTCAGTAGTTGCTGCTGATTGCTTTACTCTGCCTCTTTTTGCTTTAGGCTGTGGTTGTGGTTGAGATTGTGATGGTTCAGTGTTTAGTTGTTGAGTGTGTGAAGATTGTTTTGTGATTGGAGATTGAGGATTTTGGGTTGGAGCAGTGTTTGTGATTGGTGATGGAGTGTTGTGAGTGAATGCAGTTTGTGGTTCAGGGATAGTGGTTTGGTTTGAGGTTGCAGGTTGTTGAGTAGGTACAGTGTGGGTAGGTGATGTAGGTGGTTCAGTGTTTAAGGTTTGAGTATGATCAGTGTTTAGTGGTTCAGGTTGTGGTTGGTCTTGAGGTTGGTTAAGAAAATTCTGCAAAGCAAGTGGCAGAACAAAGGCAGGTAGGTTTTCTTTACCAGCATCCTTATTAGTCATATCAGAGAATATTCTCTTGTTGACTCTAAAAGGCTGAATTTCATCAGCTTCAACAATTTCTAAACCAGATACACAAGCAGTGAATAGCATTTGACAAAATCGAGCAAAATAAACTATAGTAGACTCTGACAGTTTATCACCTAGATTCATTAGAACATATCTACCAAAATCAAAATTACTACCATAAAGTAGAGAATACCCGATTTGTAGACTATCCATTGGAATAGCATCCCAGTTAGTGACCTTCTTCTGGAATGTTCTTGTGATGCAGTCGAAGAAAAAATTCCATTCCTTCCTGAGATTAGGCCTCTTTACACTGCCAAGCTTTTCAAGAGAATCCATGTAGCCTATCTCCTGTAGCATTTGTCTCAATTGAGGTTCACCAACATAAGCATAAGAGGTGTGTGTATCAAAACCCATCGTTTCTCTGACAGTTTGTGGAGTAATCACAAACTCTTGTTCATCATGAGTGAAGATGATGTTTGGAGTCCCATTCTCTCCTCCATCCACATAGACTGAGTTTCGCCAAAAATTGGCAATTTGAGATGCAGAGAGAGTACTAGGTTCAACCAGAGCTTGTCCAATCTCTGAGTCTCTTAAGAAATTCTGCATAAGATGAAACGCTTCTGGAACACGTTCATTATTGACTGGGGCTGCATAATTGTTAGGGACAAAACGTAGACCAAAAGCAGTGAATGATTTAGAAGCCATTGAATCAAGAAACGGGCAAGAAATCACAATGAAAAGTGTATGTAGGAAAAGTGTTTGCTAAAATGCGCAAGTGAAAACTGAGAGAACTGTGAGATGTAAAAGTGAGTGGGTGAAAGTAAAAATGAAACGATGTACACAAAAGTAATCAGAGTTGTAATTAAAAATTAAAACTCAATCGTTTGTGTATTCAAACACTCAACAGTTCCTAGATTAATTTGTAAGTGGGACACATGTCATACATGTAGTGGATCAATTAATCACGCGCAGTAAAAATAGCAATTATCACCGCTGTATTCTCTTTCCTATTTCCAAGACACTTTAACACAATACACTTATTAACAGTTGTCAAAAGCACTATTTACTCCAAAATTTTCAAATTATCCAAATGAAAATTTACCTCAGAGTACTAACCACAAATCAACAGCGTTTGTCAATTCTCCAACTTTATCACCGAAACCCTTTCAAAAATTGCACAGTTGTGAAAATATGTGTGTGTGTAGCAGAGTTTACCAAATCAATTTTTAGAGCATCTAATTTTTCATAAAATCCATAAAGTAAATCAATAAACACTGGATGCACAAACTCTCATAGTAAACACTGACTGTATGATGAAAGCTAAACTCTGTAGTAAACAATCTATATACAGTAACATTTAATTTATTTTATACCCCTCTATTGCTAATATATATATATATATATATATATATATATATATATATTCTATTCATTCCAGTAATTAGAGGTTGGAGCCAGTCACCAAAAATTCAAAAATTATAGCCCTTATCATTTTAATAAGTTCCTGGGTCATCCTAGTCTTTGACTAGTCACCAAAAATCAGAGAATTTTAGCCCATATTATATACCAATAGGTTCCTGGGTCATCCTAGTCATCAACATAATCTCAAAGGAGTATAGCAACCTATATACATTTTCTTTGGGGGTATTGCAGTAAGAATTTTAATCTGCCAGAGTATAACTAACAGAGTTTAGAGTTCATCAACATCAGTAGTTATTCATGAGAGGCAATGCACACAGTATTTATAGACTCAGAGTTTAGGACAAAATAAACTAAGAGATGCTATAAATATGAACCAGTATCATGCTGTGTTAACTTTCTGCACAATCTAAGATTAGATCATAATAACTCAGAAAGATTCGTGATTAATTGCTGAGAATCATGCTTCATACATATTTCTTCATTGGTGTTTCCATTCAGACAATAATCAACTCAGAATTCACAGAGTTTATCAAACTTATTAACAATGTATGACATACAGGCATGCTGACAGAATTTAACAGAGTTTGACAATGTTTAAAGAAAAACATGTTAACAGAGTATGCATAACAGAGTTTAATCAACAGAGTTCACTTAGCACTTAACAAATCAAGGAAATATTAGCAACACATTACATAAGTAAAATTTGAATCTAACCAACATTCCTAGTCAGAACCAGAGACCATTCCTAGTTCATTGACCAGTCTTGTAAATGTAGCTTCACTCAATGGTTTGGTGAAGATATCTGCAAGCTGTTGTTCTGTAGACACAAAATGTAGTTCAATATTCCCTTCTTCCACATGTTCTCTGATGAAATGGTACCTTATGCTGATGTGCTTGGTCATTGAATGCTGTACTGGATTACCTGTCATGGCAATAGCACTTTGATTATCACAGTAAATAGGAATCTTACTGTACCTCAATCCATAATCCAGCAATTGATTCTTCATCCACAAGATCTGTGCACAATAGCTACCAGCTGCAATATACTCTGCTTCAGCTGTAGATGTAGAAATTGATTTCTGTTTCTTGCTGTACAAAGAGACAAGTCTGTCACCAAGAAATTGACAACTTCCACTAGTGCTCTTTCTGTCTATCTTGCAGCCTGCAAAGTCTACATCAGAATACCCAAGTAGCTTGAAATCTGATTCTCTGGGATACCACAGACCTAATGATATGGTGCCCTTGAGATACTTGAAGATTCTTTTCACAGCTGTCAGATGTGGCTCTCTAGGATCTGCCTGAAACCTTGCACAAAGACAGGTTGCATACATGATGTCAGGCCTACTAGCTGTCAAGTAAAGAAGAGATCCTATCATGCCCCTGTAGTTTGTCATATCCACTAAAACTCCTGTGTCTTTGTCCAATTTAGTTGCTGTTGCCATGGGAGTTGATGCAGATGAACAGTCAAGCATACCAAATTTCTTGAGAAGATTTCTGGTATATTTTGCTTGATTAATGAAGATACCATCATCTGTTTGTCTCACCTGTAGGCCTAGAAAATAACTAAGCTCTCCTATCATGCTCATTTGATATCTGGACTGCATGAGCTTGGCAAACTTCTTACAGATTTTATCATTAGTAGACCCAAAGATAATGTCATCAACATATATCTGAACTAAAAGCAAGTCACTCCCAGATTTGAAATAAAACAGAGTTTTGTCAATAGTACCTCTGTTGAATCCACTTTCTAAGAGAAATTGAGCCAGAGTTTCATACCATGCCCTTGGTGCTTGCTTAAGTCCATAGAGTGCTTTATCCAGCCTGTAGACATGGTCTGGATATTTTGGGTCCACAAATCCTGGTGGTTGTTCAACAAACACTTCTTCTTCAAGTTTCCCATTCAAAAAAGCACTTTTCACATCCATCTGGAACACTTTGAATTTCTTATGAGAGGCATATGCTAGAAAAATTCTGATTGCCTCCAATCTTGCAACTGGAGCAAATGTTTCATCATAGTCTATTCCTTCCTGCTGTGAATAGCCTTTTGCTACCAGTCTAGCCTTGTTCCTTGTGATAACACCTTCACTGTCAGTCTTGTTTCTGAAAACCCATTTAGTACCAACAATAGATCTGTTCTTTGGCCTTGGTACAAGGGTCCAAACTTCATTCCTTTCAAATTCATTCAACTCTTCCTGCATTGCTGTTATCCAGTCAGCATCTTGAAGAGCTTCTTCCACTTTCTTTGGTTCATTCTTAGACAAGAATGCATGAAACAAACATTCACTTGCAGTGGCACGTCTTATTCTAACTTTTGCATCTGGATCACCAATTATCAAATCAGGTGTATGTGATTTAGTCCATTTCCTAGCAGAAGGCAAATGACTTCTGTCAGCATGTGATCCTCCCCCTTGATCCATGCTCTCCCGATTTTGTTGTGGGCTTTCTTCATTTTCTGAGACTCCCCCTGAACTTGATTGCCCTGAGTCAGAATTTGAATTTTCAGAATTTGAATCATCAGAGTTTGATCCAGATTTTTCAGTTGACTCAGTATCAATGTTTGAGTCTTCATCTTGATCATGCTCCCCCTCAACTGGTTCTTCCCTTTGTTGTGGCTGAGAAGTTTCTCCAATGTTTACCAGTAGAGGTTCAGAGTCTATTTCAACAGAGTCTGTCAGAATAGTTTGATCAGAGTTTACTTCAACAGAGTTTAAATCTTCATTTTCAAAGTTCAGTTGATCATATTCATCTATGTCTTCAAGTCCAGTTATTTTCTTGTCATCAAGAGACACATGTATAGATTCCCTGATCACTCTTGTTCTCAGATTACAAACTCTGAATGCCTTTGTTGACAGTGGATAGCCAACAAAAATCCCTTCATCTGCTTTTAACTCAAACTTGGTCAACTGTTCAGGATGAGTCTTCAAAACAAAGCATTTGCACCCGAAAATATGAAAGTATTTCTGGTTAGGCTTCTTTTTCTTCACCATCTCATATGGTGTCTTTCCATGCTTATTGATTAGTGTGGCATTTTGAGTAAAACAAGCAGTTTGAACAGCTTCTGCCCAGAAATAAGTTGGCAATTTTGCTTCATCAAGCATAGTTCTGGCAGCTTCTATCAAGGTTCTATTTTTCATTTCAACTACACCATTTTGTTGTGGTGTACCAGGTGCTGAAAATTCTTGCTTCACTCCATTGTCCTTGCAGAATTCTTCCATTGTTGCATTCCTGAACTCAGTTCCATTATCACTTCTGATGATTCTGACTTTGTTACTCGATCCTTTGTCCAGAAGCTTCACATGCTCCATCAGAGTTAATGTAGTTTCATCCTTCTTTGCTAGAAAATACACCCAAGTGAATCTAGTGTATTCATCAACAATGACTAAAGCATATTTCTTCCTTGCTATTGACATAACATTTACTGGACCAAAGAGATCAACATGCAAAAGATGATAAGGATCAGTGATTGAAAATTCTGTCTTGCTCTTGAAAGATGACTTCCTTTGCTTGGCCTTTTGACATGAATCACACAGGCCATCAACATTTAATAGAGCCTTTGGGAGTCCTCTTACAAGATCCTTTCTGATCAATTCATTGGTGTTGTTCAAGTTCAAATGTGAGAGTTTCTTGTGCCACTTCCAACTCTCTTCACTAGACATTCTTGTAGACAGGCAAACAGCTTTTCCAACAGAGTCTATTAAGAGCTTGATTTCATAAATGTTGTTTTGCCTATGACCAACTAGAACAACCTTTCCTGTAGATTTTCTGATAACTTCACAATATTCAGGTTGAAAATCTACATGATATCCCTTGTCACAGATTTGACTCAAAGATAGCAAGTCATGCTTGAGTCCTGGGACATGAGCTACATTGTTAATGATGACATTTCCAAGATTAATATTGCCATATCCCAATGTTATTCCTACATTGCCATCACCATAGGAAACTTTTGGGCCAGCCTTCTCCTCATAGTCTGATAGCAGGGCTTTATTTCCAGTCATGTGTCCTGAACATCCACTGTCCACAACTAGGGTTGCCTCCCTGTTGCCCTGCAATCACAAGCAATTACTGAGAGTTAGTTTTAAGGATCCATACTTGCTTGGATCCTTTGACATTCTTAACTTTGTTAGCTTTAGCAGCGGAATTAACATTATCAGAGTTTGAGCTAACAGTATCAGAGTTTACACTTGCAGTATTAACTTTAACCCATTTCAGATTGGGTATCAGTTCATAGTAATTATGATAGATAGCATGATACTCTCTGCAAGTATAAATGGAATGCCAAGTGCTTCCACAGTGTGTGCATAAAGTCTTTGGCTTAGTTCTAGCAAAATCCTTCTTTACCTCAGACTTGGAAGGTAAAGAATTTATATTTTTGTTTTTCTTGCAGAAATTTGCAAGATGCTTAGTACTACCACAGTTATGACATGTCTTTCTTGGAGCATAACTAGCAAGCATTGGTTTATTTCCTGAAGTGATGCCTACTTTTCCATTTCTGTTCTTATTTGACACTCCCCGTTTCTTAACAGATTTTAACTCCTTCAGTTTATGTTTGAGTTGTTTATCTGTCATCAAACCAATATTAACCTGTTTAGCACAAGTTTTTACTGATTTGACCTTAACAGTTTCTTTTTCATTATCAGACAAAAATTTACTGGCTCCATGTACAAAATGAGGTCTAATTTTAACTTGACTTTGAAATCTTAGTTCATCTCCCTCATTATAACCTAGACCAACAGTGTCTGTTTGAAAAATCTGTTGAGTGTCCTTTCCAGAATTAGTCCAAGTCCTAATTTTCTTATTTGCTTCCTCCAACTCAGATTCTAGTTGTTTATATTTCTGAAGCAAATCCTGTTTTATAGAAACAGCATCATCTCTCTCTTTCTGAACTTGTTGCATATTTTTTAGCTTTTCTTCAACAATTTTATTTCTCTCTTTGAGTTCAGAATTCTCAGATTTAATCCTCTCATTCTCTAAAGTCTGATCCCTATAACTTATATGCAATGAATTAAGATAAATTCTTAATTGGGAAATATCATCAAAATTATAAGCACAGGTAGTTAGAGGTACCTGATTTTCAGAAGTTT
Organism: Saposhnikovia divaricata; assembly: GCA_036435485.1. NCBI lineage: Eukaryota > Viridiplantae > Streptophyta > Magnoliopsida > Apiales > Apiaceae > Saposhnikovia > Saposhnikovia divaricata. The sequence goes on along the minus strand of CM071595.1, from coordinate 56,198,030 downwards.
CTGATTCAGTAGTAGCCATGAGAGCATAGTTGACTTCCTCATCTGAATCTGAAGTGTCTGCCCAATCTCTGCCTTTTGTGATGAGTACCTTTCCAGTTTTACCCTTCTTGCACTCAGGAGCATAGTGACCCATCTCCTTGCACTTGTAGCATTGAATTTCAGACTTATCCTTCTTCCCAGACTTGGTCTCTTTTCTTTCAGACTTCCTGAAACTTTTTCTGTCTTCATTTGAATCTCTAGAAAACCTTTTCCCTTTCTTGAAATTCTTGAAACCCATTTTCTTGAAGGTCTTCACCATCAACACAACCATTTTTCTCATTTCTTCTTCATCATCCTCAGAGTCAGATGATTCAGAAGAATTTGAATCACAATCAGAGTTTGATGATTCACTTTCTGAGTGTATGACCAAAGCTTTTCCCTTCATTTTCCTTCTTGATGCCTCTTTCTTCCGAGGCTTCTCTTCAACCTTAAGAGCAACAGACTTTGCCTTCCTGCTTGATCTCCTGTTTCTCTGCTCCATTTCCAATTCATGAGTTTTGAGCAGCCCATAGATTTCATCAATCTCTGTTTCAGCAAGTTCATAGTTGTTTCTAATAGTGGTTGTTTTCACATCCCACTTTTCAGGTAGAGAAAGAAGAAACTTGAGATTTGAGTCTTCTAGATCATACTCTTTGTTGACCAAGAGTATCAAATGTTTACAGAATCTATCAAATGTTTCTATCATGGTCTCTTCAGGTTTAGCCTCAAAGTGCTCATACTCTTGTGTGAGTATGTTTCTCCTATTCTTCTTAATAGCAGCAGTTCCTTGACATCTGACTTCAAGAGCATCCCAGATCTCTTTTTCAGTGGTGCACTTAATCACTTTGTTAGACATAACATTGTCTAAAGCACTATGCAGTAAATGCCTAACCTTCGCATCCTTAGCAATTGATGATAGATCTTCAGGAGTCATGTCCTTATTTTCCTGTGGAACTATTTTAGCTTCTTCACCAGCAGTTGCAGCAGATAGCTTTGTAGGATTGTGAGGGCCTTCATAAATCCTGTCAAGATATTCTGGATCTGTAGCCTCCAGAAACATAGTCATCTTGACCTTCCACATGGCATACTCTGATGGCCTGAGAATAGGAACCCTGATTGGTTCATAACGACTCACAGTAGTAGGAGCCTTTTCAGAACTAGTAGATGTTGGTGGAGGAATTACTGACATGATTATTGTTGTGTTTGGATCTTAACCTGTAATAAAGTAACAGATTGGCTCTGATACCACTTGTTAGGCCGAATACACACTAATAATCAATATTAGATGAGGGAATAACAATTAAGATGAATATGCACTTTAAATCTTCTGGTATTAAAAACCCTCTTCGTGATGTAAACTATCACAAAGAGCTGCTAGGTTACAATAAAGATAGTTCGATGCACGATACCCTTCTAGGGTTAACCTAACTGTATTTATAAAATATACAGCTTTGATACAATCTCTAATTGATATTCCTAGTAATCAGCTATACAATGATATCAATTACAGATTGTCACACGTCTCCTAAGTCAACTCGATCTCTTTGATAGCTATCCATTCTCCAAATATCTCGCTTCCATATTAATCTTTAATTGATCTCTAATATCTTCTGTTGACTTCGTACGCGCTGCTTCTAGACAGACTTTACTAAACTCTGTCCAGCTTCCGTCAGTCAGACTTTACTAAACTCTGACTTCCTTCCAGTTAAACTCTGATATTTCACAGTTACACTTAAACACTGAAACATTACATCAATTATATCTAACATTATAGGTCAAACAAAATACATTTATGATCTTTTAAAAAGGTTTGATTTAGCAGATTGTTCTTCTGCAAAATCACCCATGGCCACTGCCACTAAGCTTGAACTGAATACTAAGGAAAAGAAGGTGGACATGACAAGCTATAGGGGCATGGTTGGATCTCTTTTATACTTAACAGCTAGTAGACCTGATATTATGTTTGCTACATGTTTATGTGCTAGATTTCAAGCTGATCCTAGGGAATCTCACTTGGTAGCTATTAAGAGGATTTTCAGATATCTCAAGGGAACACCGAACCTTGGCATTTGGTACCCTATAGATTCTGGTTTTGATCTAATTGGTTACTCAGATGCAGATTATGCAGGTTGCAAAATGGATAGAAAAGTACCACAGGAACCTGTCAATTCTTGGGAAACAAGCTGGTCTCATGGTTCAGTAAGAAGCAGAACTCAGTATCTACCTCAACTGCAGAGGCTGAATACATAGCAGCTTGGAGTTGTTGTTCACAGATTCTATGGATGAGAAATCAACTACTTGACTATGGAGTTAAAGTTAAAAAGATCCCAATTTTCTGTGACCACACGAGTGCAATTGCAATATCACAGAATCCAGTGCAGCATTCTAGAACCAAACACATAGACATCAGATACCATTTCATCAGGGAGCATGTGATGGAAGGCACTGTGGAACTGCATTTTGTTCCTAGTGAAAAACAGTTGGCACACATTTTTACTAAAGCTTTGGATGAAGCAACCTTTTCAAGGTTGGTAAGTGAGCTTGGTATGTTAAATTTCACATGATCTTTTAAAATGTCTGTTCAATTTGTTGCAGCCAGTGAATTTCATTCTCTGGATTTTGTTTGTTTTATTTGATTATCTGCAGGATTATTCTGGAGATATCACTGTAGCATAATTAAATAAATATTTTATTGACATATATCAATTAATGATATTTTGTTAATTTTATGTCTATTTAATTGTAGGTTTATTATTGTGGATTAATTCTTAATTTACTGCGTGATTATATTTAAATCCATAATAATTAGAAGTATTAAATATGTGTATATGTGTATAGGCTGATAGGTCGGCTGACAGGTTTCAGTGATAAGATGTTAGCCTCCATTGTTGAATTCATGAAAGGTGGCTACCTAACATGGTTGACAATTTACCACTTGTTGTAGAGAGTTTGAATTCTTTAAACAAAACCTGTCACTATTTCACCTAACCCACTGAACCTTGGAACCTTATAAATGATGAGTTTTTGTTTGTGTTTAACATCATCATTTTTCAGATATACAGAGCATATACACACAATTTCTGAATATTTCGAGCTTTGATCGGAAAGATCTGTCAATCTAGCTGGTGGTTTTTATATCAGATTTCATATTCTTTCTTTATACATCATCCTTTATAAAAACTAACCCTTGTTTTTCCTCAAAGTTTTGAAAATGGCATTGCAGGGAAGTTTTGTTATTGCTAAAGCTAATCCTACTTCCATTCAGCAAATCGAAACCATCTATGATGAGCAATTTCGGGCTTGGGCACAATTTCTGAATGAACATTCATTAATTCGCTATGCTTTAGTTACACCAGTGCAGCTTTACCATGATGCATTACGTGAACTATATTGCAGTGCGGTTAACACTTCTGGACAGGATGGGTGTGCATTCACATATCGACTGTTTGGTAGGTCGATTAGGGTCACTGAACGAGATGTTAATCGAATTCTTCATTTTCCTATGGAAAATCTCGTTTCTGATCCTACACCTGAACAGATTGAAATGTTCTTTCGTTTTATAAGGTACCAAGATACCGTCCTAGTCTCAACCATAAACGATGCCGACCAGGGATCAGTGGATGTTGCTTTTAGGACTCCACTGGCACCTTATGAGAAATCAAAGTTTTTGGGTTCCGGGGGGAGTATGGTCGCAAGGCTGAAACTTAAAGGAATTGACGGAAGGGCACCACCAGGAGTGGAGCCTGCGGCTTAATTTGACTCAACACGGGGAAACTTACCAGGTCCAGACATAGTAAGGATTGACAGACTGAGAGCTATTGACATAACATTTACTGGACCAAAGAGATCAACATGCAAAAGATGATAAGGATCAGTGATTGAAAATTCTGTCTTGCTCTTGAAAGATGACTTCCTTTGCTTGGCCTTTTGACATGAATCACACAGGCCATCAACATTTAATAGAGCCTTTGGGAGTCCTCTTACAAGATCCTTTCTGATCAATTCATTGGTGTTGTTCAAGTTCAAATGTGAGAGTTTCTTGTGCCACTTCCAACTCTCTTCACTAGACATTCTTGTAGACAGGCAAACAGCTTTTCCAACAGAGTCTATTAAGAGCTTGATTTCATAAATGTTGTTTTGCCTATGACCAACTAGAACAACCTTTCCTGTAGATTTTCTGATAACTTCACAATATTCAGGTTGAAAATCTACATGATATCCCTTGTCACAGATTTGACTCAAAGATAGCAAGTCATGCTTGAGTCCTGGGACATGAGCTACATTGTTAATGATGACATTTCCAAGATTAATATTGCCATATCCCAATGTTATTCCTACATTGCCATCACCATAGGAAACTTTTGGGCCAGCCTTCTCCTCATAGTCTGATAGCAGGGCTTTATTTCCAGTCATGTGTCCTGAACATCCACTGTCCACAACTAGGGTTGCCTCCCTGTTGCCCTGCAATCACAAGCAATTACTGAGAGTTAGTTTTAAGGATCCATACTTGCTTGGATCCTTTGACATTCTTAACTTTGTTAGCTTTAGCAGCGGAATTAACATTATCAGAGTTTGAGCTAACAGTATCAGAGTTTACACTTGCAGTATTAACTTTAACCCATTTCAGATTGGGTATCAGTTCATAGTAATTATGATAGATAGCATGATACTCTCTGCAAGTATAAATGGAATGCCAAGTGCTTCCACAGTGTGTGCATAAAGTCTTTGGCTTAGTTCTAGCAAAATCCTTCTTTACCTCAGACTTGGAAGGTAAAGAATTTATATTTTTGTTTTTCTTGCAGAAATTTGCAAGATGCTTAGTACTACCACAGTTATGACATGTCTTTCTTGGAGCATAACTAGCAAGCATTGGTTTATTTCCTGAAGTGATGCCTACTTTTCCATTTCTGTTCTTATTTGACACTCCCCGTTTCTTAACAGATTTTAACTCCTTCAGTTTATGTTTGAGTTGTTTATCTGTCATCAAACCAATATTAACCTGTTTAGCACAAGTTTTTACTGATTTGACCTTAACAGTTTCTTTTTCATTATCAGACAAAAATTTACTGGCTCCATGTACAAAATGAGGTCTAATTTTAACTTGACTTTGAAATCTTAGTTCATCTCCCTCATTATAACCTAGACCAACAGTGTCTGTTTGAAAAATCTGTTGAGTGTCCTTTCCAGAATTAGTCCAAGTCCTAATTTTCTTATTTGCTTCCTCCAACTCAGATTCTAGTTGTTTATATTTCTGAAGCAAATCCTGTTTTATAGAAACAGCATCATCTCTCTCTTTCTGAACTTGTTGCATATTTTTTAGCTTTTCTTCAACAATTTTATTTCTCTCTTTGAGTTCAGAATTCTCAGATTTAATCCTCTCATTCTCTAAAGTCTGATCCCTATAACTTATATGCAATGAATTAAGATAAATTCTTAATTGGGAAATATCATCAAAATTATAAGCACAGGTAGTTAGAGGTACCTGATTTTCAGAAGTTTCTGATTCAGTAGTAGCCATGAGAGCATAGTTGACTTCCTCATCTGAATCTGAAGTGTCTGCCCAATCTCTGCCTTTTGTGATGAGTACCTTTCCAGTTTTACCCTTCTTGCACTCAGGAGCATAGTGACCCATCTCCTTGCACTTGTAGCATTGAATTTCAGACTTATCCTTCTTCCCAGACTTGGTCTCTTTTCTTTCAGACTTCCTGAAACTTTTTCTGTCTTCATTTGAATCTCTAGAAAACCTTTTCCCTTTCTTGAAATTCTTGAAACCCATTTTCTTGAAGGTCTTCACCATCAACACAACCATTTTTCTCATTTCTTCTTCATCATCCTCAGAGTCAGATGATTCAGAAGAATTTGAATCACAATCAGAGTTTGATGATTCACTTTCTGAGTGTATGACCAAAGCTTTTCCCTTCATTTTCCTTCTTGATGCCTCTTTCTTCCGAGGCTTCTCTTCAACCTTAAGAGCAACAGACTTTGCCTTCCTGCTTGATCTCCTGTTTCTCTGCTCCATTTCCAATTCATGAGTTTTGAGCAGCCCATAGATTTCATCAATCTCTGTTTCAGCAAGTTCATAGTTGTTTCTAATAGTGGTTGTTTTCACATCCCACTTTTCAGGTAGAGAAAGAAGAAACTTGAGATTTGAGTCTTCTAGATCATACTCTTTGTTGACCAAGAGTATCAAATGTTTACAGAATCTATCAAATGTTTCTATCATGGTCTCTTCAGGTTTAGCCTCAAAGTGCTCATACTCTTGTGTGAGTATGTTTCTCCTATTCTTCTTAATAGCAGCAGTTCCTTGACATCTGACTTCAAGAGCATCCCAGATCTCTTTTTCAGTGGTGCACTTAATCACTTTGTTAGACATAACATTGTCTAAAGCACTATGCAGTAAATGCCTAACCTTCGCATCCTTAGCAATTGATGATAGATCTTCAGGAGTCATGTCCTTATTTTCCTGTGGAACTATTTTAGCTTCTTCACCAGCAGTTGCAGCAGATAGCTTTGTAGGATTGTGAGGGCCTTCATAAATCCTGTCAAGATATTCTGGATCTGTAGCCTCCAGAAACATAGTCATCTTGACCTTCCACATGGCATACTCTGATGGCCTGAGAATAGGAACCCTGATTGGTTCATAACGACTCACAGTAGTAGGAGCCTTTTCAGAACTAGTAGATGTTGGTGGAGGAATTACTGACATGATTATTGTTGTGTTTGGATCTTAACCTGTAATAAAGTAACAGATTGGCTCTGATACCACTTGTTAGGCCGAATACACACTAATAATCAATATTAGATGAGGGAATAACAATTAAGATGAATATGCACTTTAAATCTTCTGGTATTAAAAACCCTCTTCGTGATGTAAACTATCACAAAGAGCTGCTAGGTTACAATAAAGATAGTTCGATGCACGATACCCTTCTAGGGTTAACCTAACTGTATTTATAAAATATACAGCTTTGATACAATCTCTAATTGATATTCCTAGTAATCAGCTATACAATGATATCAATTACAGATTGTCACACGTCTCCTAAGTCAACTCGATCTCTTTGATAGCTATCCATTCTCCAAATATCTCGCTTCCATATTAATCTTTAATTGATCTCTAATATCTTCTGTTGACTTCGTACGCGCTGCTTCTAGACAGACTTTACTAAACTCTGTCCAGCTTCCGTCAGTCAGACTTTACTAAACTCTGACTTCCTTCCAGTTAAACTCTGATATTTCACAGTTACACTTAAACACTGAAACATTACATCAATTATATCTAACATTATAGGTCAAACAAAATACATTTATGATCTTTTAAAAAGGTTTGATTTAGCAGATTGTTCTTCTGCAAAATCACCCATGGCCACTGCCACTAAGCTTGAACTGAATACTAAGGAAAAGAAGGTGGACATGACAAGCTATAGGGGCATGGTTGGATCTCTTTTATACTTAACAGCTAGTAGACCTGATATTATGTTTGCTACATGTTTATGTGCTAGATTTCAAGCTGATCCTAGGGAATCTCACTTGGTAGCTATTAAGAGGATTTTCAGATATCTCAAGGGAACACCGAACCTTGGCATTTGGTACCCTATAGATTCTGGTTTTGATCTAATTGGTTACTCAGATGCAGATTATGCAGGTTGCAAAATGGATAGAAAAGTACCACAGGAACCTGTCAATTCTTGGGAAACAAGCTGGTCTCATGGTTCAGTAAGAAGCAGAACTCAGTATCTACCTCAACTGCAGAGGCTGAATACATAGCAGCTTGGAGTTGTTGTTCACAGATTCTATGGATGAGAAATCAACTACTTGACTATGGAGTTAAAGTTAAAAAGATCCCAATTTTCTGTGACCACACGAGTGCAATTGCAATATCACAGAATCCAGTGCAGCATTCTAGAACCAAACACATAGACATCAGATACCATTTCATCAGGGAGCATGTGATGGAAGGCACTGTGGAACTGCATTTTGTTCCTAGTGAAAAACAGTTGGCACACATTTTTACTAAAGCTTTGGATGAAGCAACCTTTTCAAGGTTGGTAAGTGAGCTTGGTATGTTAAATTTCACATGATCTTTTAAAATGTCTGTTCAATTTGTTGCAGCCAGTGAATTTCATTCTCTGGATTTTGTTTGTTTTATTTGATTATCTGCAGGATTATTCTGGAGATATCACTGTAGCATAATTAAATAAATATTTTATTGACATATATCAATTAATGATATTTTGTTAATTTTATGTCTATTTAATTGTAGGTTTATTATTGTGGATTAATTCTTAATTTACTGCGTGATTATATTTAAATCCATAATAATTAGAAGTATTAAATATGTGTATATGTGTATAGGCTGATAGGTCGGCTGACAGGTTTCAGTGATAAGATGTTAGCCTCCATTGTTGAATTCATGAAAGGTGGCTACCTAACATGGTTGACAATTTACCACTTGTTGTAGAGAGTTTGAATTCTTTAAACAAAACCTGTCACTATTTCACCTAACCCACTGAACCTTGGAACCTTATAAATGATGAGTTTTTGTTTGTGTTTAACATCATCATTTTTCAGATATACAGAGCATATACACACAATTTCTGAATATTTCGAGCTTTGATCGGAAAGATCTGTCAATCTAGCTGGTGGTTTTTATATCAGATTTCATATTCTTTCTTTATACATCATCCTTTATAAAAACTAACCCTTGTTTTTCCTCAAAGTTTTGAAAATGGCATTGCAGGGAAGTTTTGTTATTGCTAAAGCTAATCCTACTTCCATTCAGCAAATCGAAACCATCTATGATGAGCAATTTCGGGCTTGGACACAATTTCTGAATGAACATTCATTAATTCGCTATGCTTTAGTTACACCAGTGCAGCTTTACCATGATGCATTACGTGAACTATATTGCAGTGCGGTTAACACTTCTGGACAGGATGGGTGTGCATTCACATATCGACTGTTTGGTAGGTCGATTAGGGTCACTGAACGAGATGTTAATCGAATTCTTCATTTTCCTATGGAAAATCTCGTTTCTGATCCTACACCTGAACAGATTGAAATGTTCTTTCGTTTTATAAGGTACCAAGATGGCAATTTCAATACTGGTAATATCTCTAGAACATTTCTAACCCAGTACTGGAATTTCTTCTTTCACATTCTTGGCCATGTTTTTTCCTCAGATAGAACAAATCTAGATCGGATACCTGAATTTATTCAAAAAATAGGGTATGCGGTTGCCAATAATTTGAGGATTAATTTTGGAAAAATAGTGCTTGGTCAAATCATTTTAAAGATGAAACACTTGGGAACAAGAGATGTTCAGACTCAAAACGTCAAATGTCTATATCCAAGGTTTCTACAGATAATATTAAATGATTTTTTGAATGATGAAGACAGGGTACACTCGGAAAATGGTCGAAAGGTGGAATGTTCTTACATGAAGACGAATGTAATTTATTACATAAGCAAGAAGAACTATACGGATGTGCCTACAGTCCTAACTAAATATCTAAAGATTGTCCCACTTCCGTTGTTACCAAGACCAGTGAGAGCAGATATACGACAAGGTAATATTTCAATCCCTGCTATTCCAACCTTTGTATTCCCTGTTGTGTCACAGGAAATACAGTTTCTACAGCCCCCAGTGGCCATCTTACCCGACCAAGAGCAGGAAATCCCACCGACTCTAACACAGGTCGAAGAGCCCATTTTACAAATGCAAACACAAACACAACAAACTCCTACACCTCAATTGTCACTTAAACGACCAACCATCAACACTTTTGAGGGAGATAGTGCCTCAGCAGCACCACATAAGGAGTTAGTTACATCAGCAGCTCTACCTCATTCTAAACGAAGTAAACCAAATGAACCTGAGGTAACTGTAACTGTTAGGGAAACAATTCTTCCTTGTCAGATGAGTGAAAATGTAAACGAGGATGAATTGACGGGAGCAACTATCTTGAGTTCCATTTCACGGAACATAAGAGTGGTTGATGATCTTTCTAAAGATCAAATGCCTTCACAGGCATCCGAGGTGGAATTACCTACCTCAATAACTGCTGGTGAATCTTCCATTTTACGGAAAGATCCATCGGTAGGTGGTTCTTTTATGAACCAAGTGTCTTCACAGACATACGAGGGAAACTTGGGTTTTGTGCCATTTAATCGATTCAGGTTTAACCTCCCAGAGGAAAAATCTCTGGATCTCTTTCGAGATTTACCACTATTTACCAGTGGTCGGCAACTCGCTTCACGCGAGGATGGAAGCTCACGAACTTTCATTGCACCATCCGTGACCTCTGAAAAAGGGGCTAGGATGATTTCATTTGCAGGTACACATATCGGTGGAAGCTCTGGAGGAGAGTTGAGGGAAACACGAACAGAACATGTAAGTGTCACCCAAACCACTAACCCGAGTGAATATAGAGTGTTGAGTGAAACACCTGCAGAACATTCGAGTGAGCAACCTACTCAACCACATGCACCTGTAACCAGAAAGGAATACAGCAGACTCCTCACACGGGTCCAAAAATTGGAGAAAGAGTTGCCAAATATCTGTAAGTCCATTGCAGAAATCAAAAATTTGCAACTTATTCAACATGATGCATTCCAGGTTCAATTAAGTTCCATGGCAGCCCAGTTTAGTCATGCAATTAATTCCTTGGTGAAGACAGCTTCGTCTAAATTACCAACTCCACATCCTACTATCTTGGAGGATAACCCAACTGAGGGGGAGAAGGTGGATGACCAAGAAGCTACTAGGCGTAATAAAGGCAAGGAAAAGGTTGTTGACACGGAATTAACTTTATCTTGGGAAAGGAAAAGCTAAATGGAAGTATTCGTGCTATGTGAAAAGAAAGCAAGGCAAAACTTGAAGATATGTTCAGTCTAGAGGAACAATTGTCTTGCACTTGGAAATCTGGAAAATATATATATGATCCAGAATGTACGTTTATATTATTTATCTTTGTATTTTATTTTTTGTTGTATCAGTTGAGTTATCCTCTAGGAATTTGTTTGTCAAACCCTGACAATCAAATAGGGGGAGATTGTAAAGCATAAAAATGTAATATGTAATAGAGGACATATATAACTCAACTAGGATAAAAGATAAATAATAAACTCTATACAGGGATCGTGAAATTTGAAGAACGGGCACCAACAAGGATCAAGTCGCTGAAAGAAGTTCATTAAAATGATCAAGCCTCAGTGACAAAATAAGATGTACAGATGATTCAATTGAAGGGCCAAAAGATTCCAATGATAAAGTTTTTATGGTTGCACAATTCTTGGCAGTATTCTTGAAGACATGATACGAAGACCACGAGTGAATGTTAGTCGCCTGTGAACCTGACCAGTTGCACTAGGCGTCAACATTTTCACAAAGGAATCGAAGTATCTAACTCAGAAAAACTGTTAAAGAGGTATGATTGAGAGCAGTGTTGATATCCTCCATTTCAGAAACTGAATATTTAAGGATGTCAAAAATAAGAGGAAAAATGAATAGTAACCAAAATCACTATTCACATGAATAGTAACCGGAATCACTATTCATACCGGAATTACTATTCACCGGAATCATTATTCACACTGGGTGAATAGTAACCGAAGTTACTATTCATGTGAATAGTACCCAAAAGTACTATTCATAAAGTAAGAAACATGTGGGGCCCACATGAATTAAAAATCAAACTTTGAAATTGAAAAAGAAGCAGAAGAATTGAATTCAGGAGGTTTGTTGAAAAGGCGTGTTAGGCAGGCAGCAGTCAGCAGAAATATACGTAATCAGTTACGTATATTAGCTGCATAGTAACTTTCTAAAAATCTATAAATAGGCCTGTTGTATTTCATTTCAAAACACACAACTCTCTCTTCTCTCTCATATATTTTCTGTGTAAGCTGCTAGATAGTCCGTCTAGTAGGAAAGTCGGCTTAGCCCACTTTCAGGCAGTGTCGGGTAGAAGGTCCTCGTGCCTAAACTATCCTTAGGAGTGTTCTAATTTTGAAGCTATATCCATTGGATTAAAAGTTGTAACACCCCTTAGAGTTTATTATCAATAAAGATATATTCTCAGAATTATTTTTAATTTTTAAAGTATCGTATTCAACCCCCCCTTCTACGATACTTTGGGACCTAACACATCTCAAATTGTTGTTAAAATGTCGATATAATATAAGATTTTATACATTCGATTTAATATTTATACACTATCTTGAATTCATAAAATATGATTTGAACAATTTTACAGCCCACGTAAAATTAACAAAATAATCTTTAATTTTGTAATGGTTTAACAATTATTTTCCAATTAAACCTGCGCGGAAACAAAACATATAAGAAACTTACGATTTTTTACGATGAAAATTCTATTCGATTTATGAATTCTGCTTATAATTCATTTCGATTATCAAAATATCCTTATTATTATTTGAAGATGGTTCTACAAACAACCAAATATAATTTTAATAATAAGTGTAGGAGAGATTTTATCCAAAACTTTTACAATAAAATAAATAAGATATATTTAAATAATATATAATTAGGTTTCTAAATTGAATAGCGTTATCAATGTATGTCTTCTACATTGAATAGAATTAATGCAAAAATTCGTAATAAGATTTTCTCTTGAGATTCTGAATGTTTCCACTTGAATAATAATTATTAAATTATCACTAAATTAAAGATAGTTTTATGAGTTACAAGTGCATTGTAAAATCAATCAAATTTGATTTCTGGATCTCAAGATAGAGCACAAATATTAAATATAATTTTTTTAATACTAATAAAAAAATAAATAAAATTCAATTCTAATACAAATTTTTTTAATTATATCCTTTTTAGATTATGATTTTTTAAATCATCACTAAATTAAAGATAATTTTATGTGAGTTTCGCGTGAATTGTAAAATCATCCAAATCTGATTTCTAGATCTCAAGATAGAGCCCAAATAGTAAATATGAATTTTTTAATACTAATAAATAAATATATAAAATTCAATTCTAATTTTTCATAATTAATACAACTTTTTTTAATTATATCTTTTTTAGATTAGAATTTTCTTTTAAAAATTCACTTCTAATGCAACATTTTCTAATTATATCCATTTTAGATTATAATTTTCTCTTTTAATATGATTACTTTTGATCGTCTATTTTTAAAAATATTAGATTCGACGGTTGAAATTATTTTGGTAGTACAGTGACGAAAATTATTGATGAAATCTCTCTTACACTTATTATATATAAGGATATAATAGCAAAAATAAAAGATTTCAATAAAACAAAAATAATATCATAACATAATATAGTAAAATAAATTAGAAACTAACCAAAGGGGATCCTTCGGTTAGATATACATTTAAAAATATATAATTAAAAAGACATAAAAAGAAAAAAAATTAAAAAATTCAATAAATATTAGTATTTTAAAAGTCAACCCTCAAATACATTAAAAGTTAAGAATCCCATAAGACCCATGATGACACAAAATGTTATTAAGTCAAAATATTTACATATATATAACTTACTCACACATAAAAAGTAAAAATCATTTAAAAACATTTAACATATTAATAAAATCTAATATTATTGAATTAAACTAGTGGTGTTAACTATACTATATGGTCATCAATATTGGCTCAAATCATAAAGCATTTAAACACTAACATAATAAAAAATAAAATCAAAACTGAAATTAAGTTAGTGATGTTGACTATACTAAATAGTCATAAAAACTAACTCAAAAATACATTATATGTAACTGAAATTACAAGAAAAACTATCAACCAATAAATGGTAATCCAATACCTCTCAAAGACACAAAAATGCCACCAAATATGGCCACCAATGATTTTCATTCATGGTACACATTAAAATTAGATCACATTAAAAGTCACTAATTAAGCACTATCAATCATCAATCAAAATTTGTAACTGAAAATAAAATATAGCAATCAAATATCATAAATAACAAATTAAAGATAATAATTATGACAAAATTAACAAAACACAAACACCCAATAAAATACTATTTTAATTACTATCAATTTACCTTTTAATCAAGCACTAATCACGAACATAAAATTGAACCCTAACATTCAAAAAAATGTAACTGAAGTCATTAATGATACTCTAGACATGGAATCAATTAATGATAACATTCAACTAATGAAATCGAAACCATTAAATGGTATAATAATCACAAAATCAATTAGTCAAAAAATCCCAACACTATCCCTAAAATTATTCTCATCTTATATGGATCAAACACCCATTAATAGACATTCTCACTCTAGAAACCAATTAATAAAATAAAAGAATAAACAAGAATAAAATAATAATTGATCAATTATTGAAAATGGAAATATCCAATAAATTAAACAACCCAAAATCACTATCTTTAGAATATTAATAATATCAATAAAATTTATACCGTACTAATCCTAAAATCGAAACTGAAATCAAACATGCTTTAATTCATAAACACGTGAAGAACAATAAAAACACCGGCCACCTGCAAACTTCGGCCAAATAATACAAACCCAGAACTATTCATAATTTAAAAAATATTACAACCTTAACATCGATCTATAGTAATTATACTAGTTTTTTTTGCCCGCGCTCTGCGGGCGTTGATTAATCTTGTTTGTTAGAAGTTTTTAATGATAGAATAATATAAATATTGATTTAATAAAAAATAAATAAATTGTGATGCAAAATGTTTTATAATGATGGTATGTACTTTGTTTAAATTATTTTATAAATATTTTCGACTCTATTTTTAGTTGTTCTTTTGTTGATTAAATAAAATCCTTTGAACTTGTAATAAGAAGTGAGAATTATGTTATTTTGACTAATGTTTTTTTAAGTCAAAATACATTATTACAAAATCTTCATCTTCTTTGATTATTTTTTTCCCATATCGAAAGTTTCCAATGTTGCTGTCTCGTACCACAGTCATAATCAACATTGGGTTTGAGTATAAAAAGGTATGATCTGTATGAGTATTTTAGTATCTAAGTATTTGCTTTGCTTCATCCTGCATTTGCTATAAATACTTATAACCTCTGCAAATCATGATAATTGGTAGTGAAAGAATTGTTTTGACATAGCTGCTTGGTACTTAGATACTCAAAGTTATAGCTGCACAATTAACCAATTGGTTTTGCTTAAGAAACGCAACACCTACAATTACTTTTAGAGCCAAAAGTAATTGGGAAGATTAAAATCTTGCTTTTCTAAATTGACGTGGTTTAATTTGATTTGGTAAAACATTTTGGGTTCCATGTGTGAATAAACTTGTTGATTTATTTGTTAGTTTTTGAGATCCTCTTCATTCTCAAATCTTAGTTAATGGTAATCATATTAAATATACGCATACAAATTATAATCCATGCAATTATATATTTCCTAATTTTGATATTCATTTGATTATGATATGCAATTGTTATGACAACTAATGCAACAAATTTGAATATATATTTTGTTTAAAAGAAATATATTATATATAATAATCTTTTAATATATTTCTATACAACAATTTGAATATCTTAAATTTATATATCAAAGAAATATTAAAAGATGTAATGTATCAAATATTAAAATATTGAATTATAATGTAAATCTATAATAATCGTTAAATGTAATATTTATATAATATTCTATATTTTAATATTTAAAATATTAATAAATTATGGGAGGTTAATAATTATATAGTTCACTCACTTAATAATATCAATAATTTCAATTTTTATATTAGAAATCATACGTTTATCGATGATAATCCTATAATAGTATTCTTAAGTCTGATGGTAAGAAAATATAATTTTTTTTACAAAATAGGACTAAAAAATTAACATAAAATATATTTACTTAAATATTAAGTATCATTAGCTTTCACAATAAGTTTTGCTTTAAACGAATGTGCGTGGAATCTAAATCAGAGAATTTCTAACTCATTATATTATGTATTTTTTGGCGGTTCTACTCGCACCAAATCTAACATTAAAACAAATTATTAATGTGTTTTAAATATTATTTTATTATTAAAAATAATAAAATATAAGGGCATAAATGAAAAAAATTTATTTTAATTAATGAGTATAAAGATAATATTAGAATTTTAAAAAAATTGAAAAGTTAGACCAAATTTTAGTCTTACATCAAATTTAGTGTAATTTAAATATTTGATAAAAATCATTTCATTGTGTAAAATTATTTTTCAAATGATTAATTTATTAATTTGAATTAAAATAATATTTTATTATAATAGTTTCTCGGCTCGTCATCGGCTCGACTTTTAATCTAATTTTGAAATCTAATTAATTGATAAACAAATTGGATAATATTTAATTATTTGATAAAAATCGTTTGAACTCATAATTTAGTGTAAAATTATATTTCAAATAATTACTTTATTAATTTAAATTAAATTATTTGTTTTTATAAAAACATTTCGGTATCGCCTTCACCAATGCCTCGACTTTTAATCTAATTTTGAAATTTAATTAATTTTTAATCAAATTGAATAATATTTAAATATTTGATAAAAATCTTTTCAACTCATAATTTAGTATAAAATCATTTTTCAAATAATTACTTTAGTAATTTAAATTAATTTTATTTTTTATTTTAAAATAAAATTCTTTGGAATGAAAATTAAAATAAAATTTATGTGTTTGTCAATTAGACAATCTGATTAAATAAAATAGAAGATTTAAAGTTCCATTAGATAGAGATATGCTATCATATCAGAAAAGTTGGTTACTGTTAAATTGTGATCAGGTTTTTGGGTGGTCAATAGCAAGTGATTGAAAACACGTTCATTTTTTTAAATTAAACACTTTACATTTGACATCAAGTCATTACCAACGTATCACTACAAAAGAAATTAAATTTGTCCCTCAAAGACAAAAAAAATGATATTAACAGAAGATACTGTTGAAGCCTGAAGGTCATGGTGTTTGCTAATATTTTCTTCAGTAGTTTTTGTATGCGATTCCAAGCAAAGCAAGCATACATGAGTTAACCCAGATATTTCAGCAAAAGAGCAAGTTCTATATGTTATTTCAAGTACCAAATGTTGTTTATACTACCATTAATTTAATCACTACTATAAAATTCATCAGCATATGAATCAGGAGTCATTGGACGAATATCAGCACCACTGCTATTCACATCACTTATATCTTCATAACTGACATCTTAGTCCATTGCGCTATTAATTGGAATCTGTCCAAAGTCATGGCTTAATTCATCATCAGAGTCATCATGTGTTCCTGCTAACTTCCTTTACAAAATCCCATCAAATAAAAGGAAGGTATTGATTCTGCATCACCCGCAAGATATCTCTCCATCTGTGTTTTCAGTGCTTCAACAAACCAATGCCAAAATTTTAAAAACGTCTGCAAATTATCTTCCTGATAAAACTGATTTACAACATTCATATTGCTGGGAACCAAAACCCCTGTTCTTCAGCACCTGCTGCTTATAAATACTTACTTTCTTGTCGTCATAGTTACCAGAAGTGCGCTCAATTACATTGCAACTTCTTTTTCTCCATCTTGCTTCTGCATCTCCAAGCTCTTTCTGAGATTCCAACCCCTCAACCTTTTCCTCAAGATTTCTATAGTGTCATCCAGCAAACACACAGTGTCAACCTTCATACACAAAAAAATAGATATCTGAAAAATGAGCATTCAAAACATATAAGAAAGCGTGTGAAAAATATCACTACATTAAAGTAAAATGATCTCAGTCCAGGGTTTGTCTACCTTGCCTGTTGAAGGTATTATCGATCTAAGAATTATAATTTTTTCATGCATCTTTTCTCTTTGCATTCTCTCTTCTGGTGCATGGTTTGCATCAAGTTCTTGAGTCTCTGTTCTCCTTATTTCACCATCGCTATGCATCAGAGAAACTTCATAGAGAACCTTTTTTAGTAATCATTGTGAAGCTCCAACTGATTTATATTTACCCGGCGATCTGCCTTATTTCCATCTAATAAAGCATAGTAGTCTTTGCAGTCTTGATGTTGGTTCAATAGCAAGTACGCAAGCCTGCTAGGTGTTTATTAAGTTCAATTATTTTGTTAACCACTTCCTAAAAAAAGAAATAACAAAAAGCATATAAGTTACATAACCATGCAAAACTAAATCAAGTACCTCACTCAAAGTTTGATGCAGAGACCGGTCTTAGACCAATTATGCTATAAAATTACTATATAAATGCTTCTCGATTTGCTGTAGGTATCTCTAGCATACACAGTACACTAATGCCATAAGATGCAAGGATAAAATCTCACCGATCAATGTCATACAATATGAAAGTATCTGCAACCGCAAGATTAATTCCAAGTCCTACTGCACTTGTTGACAATAAGAAAATAAGTTTCTCACTCACTGGCTTGTTAAAGGAATCAATAAAAGAATCATGATCGTCACCACCAGTTCCCATCAATACGACAGTACAAATAGCCTCCATACAAGAGATAGTCTTCTAGGATATAAGGCAGTCTTGTGACCTAAATCAAAATTATTCCAGTCTTGTAAGCGTAATATTGATGCATTCAGACATAGTCAAGAATGATTAGAAACATTATTGTTAAAGAAGAAGCCTCTTATACCTCATGTTAGACCATCACTATCATTAGTTGTCCAAGCACTATTAAAAACACCCACTGCACCAAAAGAAAGTAGTCTAAGAAGAATATTCTGTGATTAATAGCATTGCATCACAAGAGCCCTGATGAGTGCATAATTTTGCATATTTTTATTACCTATTTATTGTTTGAATTCGTATTTTAATAAGTAATTTTGTTCTATTTCAGGAAATTCAAGAAATTATGAAGAAATGGCAAAATAAAGAAATAAAGGTCAAAGAAGAGAAAAAGAAGAAGAAGAAGGACCAAAATAGAAGAAAAGGAAAGAAGAGGGAGTTTGGTGCAAAAGCTGTATTTTTATTTAAAAACTAAAAAGAAAAAAAAATAAAAATAAAAATGGAGGGCTAGGATTTAATCCCACCAAACAAAAATGAATGGTGGGGATTAATCCACACCAACCACAAATCTCCTTTAATTCCTATAAATAGCCTTAATTTCTCTTGTAAAAGAGCAACTTAGAATTAGGAGTAGATTAGAATTAGGATTAGTTTTTAGTTCAATTCCTAAATTTTTGTTGTAATTTTTCTTTCTGCAGCTCTTTGTAAACAATTTCTAATACATAATTTTATTTTCCTGTTTTAATTGGTTTAAATTGTACTACTGCAGTTTCATGATTTAAGCACACAAATGCACTCTCCCTCTTTTTAATCAGCAAACCCCTTTCCCTGTTTTGTTTTAATCACAACACTTTCTTTTCCCCTTTCTTTTTTTTTTTCGTTCTTAGTAAAACCAACACCTCCCTCTCTTTCTTTTCATTTTTTTTTTCCGATTCAATCACACCACCACACCCACATCCTCTTCTTCTTGTTTTGCAGCCCCTTATTCCCCCTGTTTCAGTTTAATTCGAACCAAAACCCATCAAATTGGGTCCTTAATTCTGCATTCGTGTGTATTTAGTTTAGCCTTGAATTTGCGAGAATTTCATTGCTCCGGTTTCTTGTTTGATGTTTCCGTCGATTGTCTGCTGAGATTTCTTGTGTATATATTTTTAGTCGAGCTCGTTCTGTTCGAACCTGTTAATTTTTCCGAGTTTTTTTTTTTTCTGTTTCTATGTTGATTGCGTTCATGGTTTAAAGATTTCGTTTGTGGTGCTTTTGTCGATTCAAGTTTGATTTTTGTACTGGGTTTATGTTGGTGTTGTGTGAGTTTGCGAGCTGATTACTTAGTAGTGATTTAATTTTGTCAAATTGTTTCCTGGTTTTGATGTTCGAAGTCGCAGTTTTGGTCCTACTTGTTCGTATTGAGTTACTGATTTTTCTGAGTTTGTAGTGTTTATGGGAAATCTGTTTTTGATTTACTATTCTGCATTTGTGAGTTGTGGTCGAGCGTTCTAACCGTGCTGTTTGTTTTTTTTTTAAGGTTTATTGAGTTTGTGTTCAAGAGTTGTTCAAGAGTATGAGGTTGAGTTCATGTTTGTGCTTTGTATTCGTGTAATGGTTTTCTGAGTATGGATGGTTTTGTCTTTCTTCTTTGTTTCATCGTTGTGTCCCTGGTAGTACTGAGTTGAATCATTTTGTGAGTTGCATAATTTAGTTTTTGTTTCCTTTTGTTTTTAAAATATAGAATAATTTTCTTTTAATTATTAAATAAGTAAAATTTCATCAAGAATAGAATTTAGTTTGATTTCGAATTAACGAATTTTAGAATAATCTTCAGTTTTAGAATAAATTAGATATTTTAGAATTAGGAATTAAAATCCAAATTTTCCAAAATCCAATTCTTAGAATAAATTAATTTTTGCTCTTTTCATTAGTTTAAAATTAGAATAGATTTAATTTTCTTCTAAATAGTTTTTAAATAGTAAAATAAAAAAATCCAAAACATAAAATCTTTATAATTCGCCTAAATTAATAATTAAGGTTTTGCGAAAATATTATTCCCTGTGGATCGAATCATAAATACTAAAACGAGATCGTGCGCTTGCGATATTAAATTGTACACAGTTCTGCCACATCAAGTTTTTGGCGCCGCTGCCGGGGAACTAATTATTTTTCGCACCTTAATTTTTAATTTTTCGGATTAGTTTTATTTCGCTTGCCTTATTTTTATTTCATTTTTCACAGGAAAGTTTGGAATGTCGGGAATCTTCTCACGGAGCTCGGATCGAATCGGAATTTTGGAAAGCGTGCTTCGGTAACCCGTATCTCACTCTTTTCGCATTTTTATTTTTAGAAAATCAAAAAATATATATATATATATATATTTAAAAAAAATCAAAAATCACAAAAAAAAATTGAAAATTGAAAAATCAAAAAAAAAAAATTATTTGTAAATACGTACGTGTTGCATCATGCATTTAATCACTTAGGGCACATCATCTAGATTTTTTTTTTGATATTTTTTTTTGTTTTTAATTTTTCGTATCTTATAATTGTGGTGATCGCTGGAGGATCCAAAGGTACGTTAAATTTTTTATTTTTATTTTTAGGACACGTAGTGTAAGCATCCATAATTGTTTATCGTTTTTGTATATATCTTGTTTGTTGCATCAAATAAACGTAATTAAGACTTATTCACGACCTTCAGTGTCTAAGGTTCGCCTGGCTGTTAAGATTTGGTGTCTAAGTGACGAGTTTGGCCTCTTGGCAATGCCTGCTCTAATCTGGCCGAATCGGTCTGAATAATTCTTAATTTACGAAATTTTTAGTGTGTCATAGGTTAGATTTTTCTTTTGATTTTTCACCATTTATTTTGTGTGTTGCATTTTCGCACTTACTTGCTACGTGGTTTTATCATTGATCAATCTTTACCATGTACGTAGCATTTAGGGATCGTTATTACCAAGGTTGGGATTTTGACGAGGAGTTATCAGATAATACGATGTGGTATGAGTCAATTAGGGAACCTAGTGTTTATAACGCGTCGTCTACTTTTAGTGATCTGCATTATAGTGAAAACGATATTGCAATCGACTCTGAATTAGATGCTTTCACTAGACGACTCGAAGCCTTAGAAACCCCTAGTGGTCATTCACACACGTCTTGGCACCCAAATTTCAACTCTCCGAGTCTCGATTTTCAACACGGCCCCGACTCTTATAAAGTCAACGCCATGTTTCAACCAACCTCTCGAAATGACCATTTTACATCGTCTTCTAACTCCGGTTGGAGAGATTATCCCGATCTCTCATGGAACCAAGGTCATAACTATCAAACTCCGCCTCCACATTTTCAAGAACCGAACTCTTATCCAATTCCGAGTCAAGTTCCTTATTCAAGTTCAATTCAAACAAACGCCCACCCACCCGAATTTCATGATTCGAGTATGAAACTTGACACCTTAGAAAAGAGTATCGAGGCTTTATTGATTTCTCAAGCAGACTTCATGCAAACCGTGACCCAAGATAGGCAAATTTTGAACTCTAATGCTCAAGCCTTATCTAAGTTAGAATTTCAAATGAATCAATTAGCCACCATGTGCGAGCGTGAGACGATAACCACCCCGAATCCACCCGAGGTCAACCCCGAATTTCTTATCACTCAAAGACCTATCGATACTTTCGATGATATCAATTCTCCTAGGTCTAATGTTCAAGTTGACACTCCTTTCGGTGGTGATTTATACGAAGAAGATTCTAGTGCTGACATCATTCTTTCTCTAGGGCAAACGAAGAATCCCGATGATTCTGAGTTTATAGCTTCACCTAGTCAACCATCATCTTCTTCTAGTGAACTTTTCATTTCATCTTCCAAACCTCTTCCCGAAAAACCCGAAGAACTTCATACTCAACCAATAGGAACTGATCTAGTTAAGGAGGTTGTTTCAAGGTCAAATTTGGACGATCATGAGATTGAGTCTCTTCTTAAACAAGATTTTCAATTGCATTATGAGACCAATCGAGAGCTTCACGAATCTTTTAAGGATTTGACCTCGGAAGAGATGTTTGGAGAGATGATGAATATTTGTTCTAAATGGGAAACCCAACATCAGGATAGTTCTTGTGATCCTAATTCTGTTGGTAAAACATTTTTCGAAGAGCCACCCCCACCCGTTTCTATTTCTTCATTTTCCACTCGTGCTTCATCTTTCACCGAAACTCATGATATTCATGACCAACATCTTATCGTAATTAATCTGCTTAAACAACAAAAAGAAGCATCTTCGTGGTCTATGGATGAAGTTAGGAATATGAGTTTTATTCTTGCGCCTAATCGGATCGTTCGAGTGGTCTATGCTATTTTTGTGGGTAAGTTTCTGAAATATGTTGGTTGGATAACAAAAATAGTTTTTCCGAGATCAGGTATTGGTTAGTGAATATTTGTTTCGTACCTCCCATAGTAGAATGTAGGTATGGGGGAGTGCCAGTGTGTGTGTTTCTTTTGTATTTGTTGTGTGCGTGAGTTGTTTTCTTTCGTGATTTTTAGAAGTTTTCAGTCTTCGTCATCCCTTATCAGGTATTATCTCCTCTTTCTCTTCGTTTCTCTTGCATTTTGCATACATTGAGGACAATGCATGATTTAGGTATGGGGGAGGGTTTTAGTGTAAATACATAAAATTGAAAAATCCAAAAAAATTGAAAAATTTTAAAAAATCCAAAAATAGAGATATTTTAGCTTAGTTGTCCTTCCCACTCTTTAAATTCTAGAACTAGTTGGTGTTGACTATTTTTCGAAAATTATATGTATAATGCCTTTAGATAATTTGAACGTAGTCAGGTATGGTTTTCCTCATGAAACTTGTGTCGAACAAATTTTTGCTTAAAAGACCAAGACGACACATTTGCACAAGACTTTTGATGGAAGAATTGTATAGGAATGTTATTCGATACCTGAGAGAGAACCCACATGTTAGAACAATGTCGAATCAAACCTTTGCGAAATTTGGTTCGTATAGTGTCATATATATATATAAAAAAAAAGAGAGAAAAAAAGGAAAAAAAAAAAAGAAAAAGAAAAAAAGAAAAAAACAAGGAAAAAAGAAAAAAAAAGGAAGAAAGAAAAAAGTCAATAAATGTTTGTAATTCTGTGATAATAAATTCTTAGTAGGAAAATCGGCTAGGTTGGGCTCATTGATAACCCGAGTAAGTAAGTCCGAGGGGATTTTGTGCCTAGCAACCTAAGGTCCTTTGTGATCTGGGATTGTTGACCCAAAACTCGCTAAATGGGTATTGATGCAAAAGTCTTTTGGGACCTCAACCATTGCACGGTCAGTCTAACTACTAAGAACGTGAAGTTTGGCTAGATACTTGTTTTGATAGAGATTGGGTCAGTTCAATATTGGTTGAAAAAGAGAAAATGTTCGTATGCAGTTAATCCATCAAAGGCCTTAAATTCACTACACACCTTGGGATTTTTTGTAAATTTTTAGAGTCTAATCAAGTGGATTGTGGGAACCTATAACTTTGCTATTATTAGAATAATCTTTAAGGCATATATTTTCCTACAAAATTGTTTTGTTGACACCAATGAAAGCTAGAGTAAAAAAGAGGAAAGTTGGATACTTGCTGATTTATCTCAAAGATTTTATGGGTATATCTTCTGTAAACCCTTAGGAGACAACACTCCTCCTGTAGAGATCGTCTATAGGTTTAACGGGTTGGTAAACCTAAAATTACCCGTCACACCTACGAAAAGGAGTATAGGACTTTTTATCTAGATTTTCTTTTTGTTTTACTCGAGGACGAGCAAAAGATAGGTATGGGGGCATTTGATGAGTGCATAATTTTGCATATTTTTATTACCTATTTATTGTTTGAATTCGTATTTTAATAAGTAATTTTGTTCTATTTCAGGAAATTCAAGAAATTATGAAGAAATGGCAAAATAAAGAAATAAAGGTCAAAGAAGAGAAAAAGAAGAAGAAGAAGGACCAAAATAGAAGAAAAGGAAAGAAGAGGGAGTTTGGTGCAAAAGCTGTATTTTTATTTAAAAACTAAAAAGAAAAAAAAAATAAAAATAAAAATGGAGGGCTAGGATTTAATCCCACCAAACAAAAATGAATGGTGGGGATTAATCCACACCAACCACAAATCTCCTTTAATTCCTATAAATAGCCTTAATTTCTCTTGTAAAAGAGCAACTTAGAATTAGGAGTAGATTAGAATTAGGATTAGTTTTTAGTTCAATTCCTAAATTTTTGTTGTAATTTTTCTTTCTGCAGCTCTTTGTAAACAATTTCTAATACATAATTTTATTTTCCTGTTTTAATTGGTTTAAATTGTACTACTGCAGTTTCATGATTTAAGCACACAAATGCACTCTCCCTCTTTTTAATCAGCAAACCCCTTTCCCTGTTTTGTTTTAATCACAACACTTTCTTTTCCCCTTTCTTTTTTTTTTTTCGTTCTTAGTAAAACCAACACCTCCCTCTCTTTCTTTTCATTTTTTTTTTCCGATTCAATCACACCACCACACCCACATCCTCTTCTTCTTGTTTTGCAGCCCCTTATTCCCCCTGTTTCAGTTTAATTCGAACCAAAACCCATCAAATTGGGTCCTTAATTCTGCATTCGTGTGTATTTAGTTTAGCCTTGAATTTGCGAGAATTTCATTGCTCCGGTTTCTTGTTTGATGTTTCCGTCGATTGTCTGCTGAGATTTCTTGTGTATATATTTTTAGTCGAGCTCGTTCTGTTCGAACCTGTTAATTTTTCCGAGTTTTTTTTTTTCTGTTTCTATGTTGATTGCGTTCATGGTTTAAAGATTTCGTTTGTGGTGCTTTTGTCGATTCAAGTTTGATTTTTGTACTGGGTTTATGTTGGTGTTGTGTGAGTTTGCGAGCTGATTACTTAGTAGTGATTTAATTTTGTCAAATTGTTTCCTGGTTTTGATGTTCGAAGTCGCAGTTTTGGTCCTACTTGTTCGTATTGAGTTACTGATTTTTCTGAGTTTGTAGTGTTTATGGGAAATCTGTTTTTGATTTACTATTCTGCATTTGTGAGTTGTGGTCGAGCGTTCTAACCGTGCTGTTTGTTTTTTTTTTTAAGGTTTATTGAGTTTGTGTTCAAGAGTTGTTCAAGAGTATGAGGTTGAGTTCATGTTTGTGCTTTGTATTCGTGTAATGGTTTTCTGAGTATGGATGGTTTTGTCTTTCTTCTTTGTTTCATCGTTGTGTCCCTGGTAGTACTGAGTTGAATCATTTTGTGAGTTGCATAATTTAGTTTTTGTTTCCTTTTGTTTTTAAAATATAGAATAATTTTCTTTTAATTATTGAATAAGTAAAATTTCATCAAGAATAGAATTTAGTTTGATTTCGAATTAACGAATTTTAGAATAATCTTCAGTTTTAGAATAAATTAGATATTTTAGAATTAGGAATTAAAATCCAAATTTTCCAAAATCCAATTCTTAGAATAAATTAATTTTTGCTCTTTTCATTAGTTTAAAATTAGAATAGATTTAATTTTCTTCTAAATAGTTTTTAAATAGTAAAATAAAAAAATCCAAAACATAAAATCTTTATAATTCGCCTAAATTAATAATTAAGGTTTTGCGAAAATATTATTCCCTGTGGATCGAATCATAAATACTAAAACGAGATCGTGCGCTTGCGATATTAAATTGTACACAGTTCTGCCACATCAAGCCCATTCAAATATATTGACCAAAAAATTGAATTATCTTTTATCTTATGAATACAGTCTCATTTAAAGGATCAACATTTAGTGACAAAATTTTGAAGAAAACTGATTCGTACAATTGATTTTCATCCGATAGATGATTTGTTAGCACAACTAACAAAATTATAAAATTTGACCACAAATAAATACATATTTGAATGAGAATAGTAACAAATATTCAATCACAAAATATAAATTATAACTATAAATCTCGCATAAAAAGATTCGCAAGAGATTAGTTACTTGACTCTAACATAAATTTTTTTCAAAGCCCTCTACCTTATAACTAATGTGACATCTAAGAATCACGTTTATCGATTTTGATTATGATTCAGCTTTGGTTTAATCCAAAGCTATTAAGGTTAAAAAAGGATGATTAAGTATCTAATCTCTTATAAGAGATTAGATAAATTTAAAATTTAAAAATAAATTATGGAATTATACTTTATAAGAGCCTTAAAATGCGGGCTAAGCCCTCTGTCCCAAACGTAAACTATTCGTTGGGACTGAGGGAGTATTAATACCATACTGCTAATTACCAATAGAGTTATAAATTTAAAACCTATATGGTTAAAAAAATATATTGAACATGGATAAATATCTAGCATTCAAATTATTCCAAAAATCTACAATGGTAGAGTTCAGTGTTGGTCTTATCTTATTTAGAACATGATACATGAACTCCATACCTTTAGAACAGTAGCTAAACTATATTTTACAATAACATTTCAAGTGCCAAGTGCCAACACATTAGTGAAAAAATAGATGAGAACTTAGAAGCTAAATTCAATTCATTCATATTAAAATGTTTGTCAATATTTCAAAATTTACAGCTACTAATTTACAGCTACCCAAAATCAGATATAACTACTTTTTCTAGTTTTCCTTCAAATCTTATTTGGATTATTACTTGAAGAAAATCATGTTAAACATTGACCCCAATTGTAGTTTAGAAAGTGTCCAAATTTTTGAGAATCAATAACCTTGAGTTTGATTTCAATTTTTGGTCATACAACGAATTTATTAAAACCTATACAGAAACTATTAGATATGATTAGGTCTAGAGGTCTTTGTGCATAAAATTTGTTGCGAGAAAATTTTAAATATCCAAATTTGGGTCTATCAGTTCTCTACTTTGACAGGATATAACCCTAAAAGTAATAAGTAAACAACAAAGTCAACATGTGTTTTTTGCAAACAAAGTTCCCCAAAATTCCTGCAGGGTACAGCTCCAGGGTGGTAGGTCTTATGTCTAAAATTATAAAAATATGTAATATAATTCCTAAATCGAGTAGCAGGAACCATAACAATCAATATGTTACTTTGGATTCATTTTACAGTCTAATTATCATAACAGGTCAAATCATGGTTCAATCCACTGTCCCAAAAGACATTAGAGACTTACTATTTACAATCACAAACTCTACTACTTGCATTCTTAGTACTTACTGTTAAGATCTTAGTCCTGATTTATTTAGTACACAAATATTAATATCGAGTCGGTTATAACAATTTATCCCAATTAATATAATAAGTCGTTGAAACTCCTGCCAAGTCTCAAATCTACAATTTTTATTTATGCTGCAGATTCAGACAACCCATGAAAACTCAGATTCAAACAAAATGTCAAACTTCCATGCATGTTAACCTGTATGACCTGATTAGTGATTACTTAGTAATTATCCTAATAAGCAATTAACAATAAAACTAAATCACTTAAATTGACATTATAAGCAAATAATATATTTTATTGTTTCACTAAACAAAAATAAAATCAATTATTCACTATACATATGTTGCTGTTTCAATGTCCGCTCATCAATCTCTTTATCATCCAGAATACCCAATCTTTATCCCTTGAAATTGTGATACCAAGATCAGGTTCTTTTAACTACTCAATGGCGTAAATAAATATGAATTCAGCTCCCCGATACAGCTTCATTGAACATAAATTTTTGAATTATTACCTTGTTCTGAGTTTATATACAAAATTTCAAAGAAAAATCACACATGTAACAAAAAATGAGTGCCCATATTATTTAAGTGCTCACTATAAGGTAGTAAACTTAAAATTTTGTTTCTTTCAGAGAGTGACACAGCTAACCCAAGGGATGGGATCATCCCAATTCTAGACACAAAGACTGCAACATATAAATTCAAGACAACCATAAATAAATAAATGAAAATCAATTTCATCATATATAATGTGCACGACTATCGGCAGCATACAATTCTACCACAAAATCATATACAATAACACAAAATAATATCTTTAAAAACTGGACACCTACTCTAGAGTTAGAGTGGAAAGCACGATAAGAATATAGAGCAATGTTTACTTTTTTTGCTCATGATAAAACAAACACAAACAAATGAAATGTGTGATAGCATGACAAAAAGAAAGTTCTTGATTACCAAACACTTAAGTGCCCTGGTGACGGCTCTGATTGCAAACATCCTCGATAGCAGATCCAAAGATATCATATCATCATATCAATATACTAACAAATAACTTAATCACTAATAAAAATTATTACATGTTTAACGTTGTGCGCTTGGGTAGGATTGTAATTTTTTATATTTGAGTATCAATATTTTAATATACCTGTGTAACTGGTCTGAAATCTGAGTTAGAGTCTGTATGTAAGTTTAAATAAGTTTCAAGCATGACGCTTACAACCTGCATAATATCATTATTTGAGTAATCAATTCAAATAACGAACAATCGGAAGACCTATAAAAGTTTAAAAATTATATGATCAAAAATATGATTCACAGGTATCGATAAATAACAAACAACCATACTAACCAATTAGACGATGGAAAATATAAGGCTTGTACACCTCTATCTGCATAAATAAGGCAATATCAGTCAATCGATTCACATTGGAGCGAGGAGTTGCTGCACAAAATCATAAAAACAAATCTTAACTGAGTTGAAACAATTTGAAATAACATATGATGCACAACAATATAAGGTAACCTTAAAAGAGAAGCTAGAATTCTGGGTAGTTGGTTGTTTACAAAATGGGAGGAAGGACATAAAAGGAAGAATGTGGCAAAAAGTATTCAGGATTTATATTATACATAGATTTAGAGTCAAAAACATAAATTACAAAATATAAGTTAATATCAGATTATATGAGCAGGTTTGTTTTGATCCATATTTTTAAAGCTATGCACCAACAGGCTAAATCAAGGTTGAGGACAGTTCGAAGAATATAGATCAAAGCAGTAGAAAACAGTTCCATAAAATGGACCGAGTTTTAACAAATCAATAAAAATACTGACTACAAAGTAATGGGTATTGATGCTACTAAAACTTTAACTTTTAACTATATTTTTACACAATACAGCACAATAATTATATGTAATTTTATAGTTTGAATAACGATCATCTTCTACTAATTGGGATCTTGTGATTATCTTGTTTGTTTCTATTTAGCTCAAAGGAAGTAAATTTCTGCATCAAGATACATACCAATCAGCAGTGAAAAGGTCACACTTTTTTATGTAGATTAGATTACTTGTGCAACAGGTCACATGTATCTAGCAAATGAGGAACATACATGTACATCTCTTCAGCTGATTTGTATTTGCCCTGCTGTAGGAAAGCCCATGCCAAATTTCCTAATAACCTGCAATTGAAGATGTTTAACAGTTAAAAAAGCACAGAGACTTGGAACTCTGGCAAAGATGCAATACTTTATAAGATGCACCTTGCGTACTCTTGCTCAATAATGTCTTTCTTCTTGACTTGTGATCTACCTGCCTTCACCCTCTTCCCACCAAAAGCTGAACCTAGCACAATAATTATATGTAATTTTATAGTTTGAATAACGACCATCTTCTACTAATTGGGATTTTGTGATTATCTTGTTTGTTTCTATTTAGCTCAAAGGAAGTAAATTTCTGCATCAAGATACATACCAATCAGCAGTAAAAAGGTCGCATTTTTATATGTAGATTAGATTACTTATGCAACAGGTCACATGTATCTAGCAAATGAGGAAAATACCTGTACATCCCTTCAGTTGATTTGTATTTGCCCTGCTGTAGGAAAGCCCATGCCAAATTTCCTGATAACCTGCAACTGAAGATGTTCAATAGTTAAAAAAGCACAGAGACTTGGAAATCTGGCAAAGATGCAGTACTTTATAAGATGCGCCTTGCGTACTCTTGCTCAATGGTAATGTCTTTCTTCTTGACTTGTGATCTACATGCCTTCACCCTCTTCCCACCAAAAGCTGAACCTTTTGCAATTTGCCTGAGTTTCGCTTGGATAATTTGGATCAGTTCATCGGTCCTCCCGCATCTCTGCAATGAAAACCAAATGACCACTTTCGATGCAAACCAAACTTCGTGACATTTTCATTTCAATTTACTTGCGTCCTTTATAAAACATCAATTTTTTCCTTGACAATTGTATAACACTCTTGTATTCCATCAAGATTAGAAAATAGACAAACCTAGGAGTTTATAGGCACTCTCATTCAGTCATCTTTAAATATGTAATATATATATAAAACAGATAGGCATCAAGAAAAGCAAAAATAATATAAGGCATAAATTTTTAAATGAAGTTAAATTAAACTTCTAAATTGACATTAATGAAAATATACAAATAATGGCAGCTGAGTATGCTAACTGCTTATTTTCTGGCAGGGACTTTTATGACATTGACTAACCAACATTATCAATAAATCTTGAAGTTGAATGTATTGGGAACTCGCTTACTTTTCCTTAAACCAGATGGAAGCATGAAGTGATCTTGGTCTTGCTACATGACTACAAGTAGCTCATGGCATCGCGGTACTGATAACTCTTATGGGTATTTATCGAGTAGTTTGACAGCAAATATTAAATTAATCACGTACTCTTGTAACATTTTACTGTATATATAATAAAATAATTTTACTTGCAAACATGGGTTTCCATTGTAATCATATCAGCATGCTTCAATAGCATCCTTGTGCGATCTGCAGCAATAAATGATAAGCTCTTAATAAAGAGGCTGATGAAAAGTAACACTTAACATGACATCATAGCTTTAAGGGATGGTTTTCATGCTGCTGCATGTTGGTAATAATACAAGTACAGTCCACTCTTCGATACTGCCAGGGGTGAAATAGCTTTGTTTAACAAAATTGGTTGGAATTATATACAGAGAGAAAAAAATAAAAATAAAAAGAAGATAATCCAGGTTAACAACCTGCTCAACTGTGGTTCTAAAAATTAGTAAAGAAAAAGTAATCTAAAACTTGTGATTTGGTAAATGGTAAATAGTCCTTCGAAGTGGAAATTGTGAAGCAACCGAGAACCCTTTTGGGCACAAATTCAGAGTGAAAAGATGCCACAATCTTGGAAATTTATGAGGAGATTCCACAACCGGTCTAGAACAAAAAGTACCAAAACAATTTTATCATACTCAATTAAATTAACGAACTTAGTACCTAGCAGGAAACAATTTTGACTACCACATATAATTTACTAAAAGGAGAAAATTCATACCTGGTATGAATTAGCTTGAGTTTCGCTCGGATAATTTGTATAAGTTCATCGGTCCTCCCGCATCTCTGCAATGAAAACCAAATGACCACTTTTGATGAAAAATATGCTAATCTCAAAAGCCCAACATATACAATTGTAGTTTGAGAAGTTGGAAAATTGATATTGATATCGTTAATGATGGTTAAGATCGCTAGCTCATTTACTGAGAAATAGGAAGGACCTCGAGAATTAGCCTCACTTGAAAAAAAGAAAAAATATAAAAACCCAATCTTTATCAAAACCATCATAAAACCTTCACAAGAACTTTCATCAAACATGTACAATACATAATAAATAAGGAGAAAAGAAAACTTGTACCTAATTTGGTGAAACTCATATCAATTCATATCCTTAACATGTGATATACAGCTCTCATCAAAGCTACAACAAACAAAGGAATACTAAGAAACACATGTTCAGAGAACAGCAAGAAAAAATGAAACACATGAATGGATTTAAAACCCCAAACAAAATACAAAAAACAGAATGAAGCCATTTCTCCGGTTTCTCTCGTCAAGACTGCAAAAAAAGCAAAACAAATTATGTCAAACAACATCAAAATAATAAACAAAAAAACTTTAAATCATATAGGACTTTAATCAAACACCTTCTATGCACACCTGTTAGAATTGTTTACCATTGACACAACACTCTCATTAACCTTGTCTATCTATACAAAAAGTAGAAGACATCAGTTTATGTTCATTACAAACTTCATAAAACATGTTAAATAGAACAAACCAAAAAAAAATTGGTCAATAAAAATTTAAAAAAGACGCACACACGTGTGTCTATATATATATATATACAAACATAGTTAAATATCGACTGAGAGATGAAGAAAACAATTATTATATATTTATCCATACATGAAGAAGAAGTGATGGCAACGAAGAAGAAGCTGTAACTGACCTAAAACCGGAGAAGAGAATGAGGGTATTGCTTGGTGTATTGTTCGTGGTTTAATTTTGAAATAATGACAGATAATAGGGTTAGATGCTATATCAACGGAGAATCAGTTAAGATTGATTTCTGACGTGGTTTTTTTTTGCAAGTGATTTTAAATTTATGTCCATGATAGAGGTTATTCTACAAAGTGGGAGTAAGGACAAAACAGTTATTCTACAAAGTGGGAGTAAGGACAAAACAGGAAGAATGTGGCAAAAAGGATTCAGGATTTATATTATACATAGATACTAATTATCCTAAAACCATGATATCAAACAAGAATCTGGAAAAAAGAATAAAAACTAGTGACAAATAAAAATGCACGGAAAACATAAAACCAACATATGATACCTAATTACCAATGATCTAAACACTATTAACAAAATCAATTCGTAACCACCCTATAACTCAAATTCGGATCGACCAATACTTGAAATCCGACAAACAAGAAATTAAATCAGAAAATTCAAGAAAAGTATTTAACATGTAAAAAGAAATTAATTCAAAATTTAAGCAAAATATATAACATGTAACATCACGGATCTATACAACTCCATGGGATTGTGGGGGACAAACACTGGGATTTGGGTTTGGCTTTGCAGGGACGAAGAAGAAGAAAAAGAGGGGTAGATGATGTTTGGGATTTGGGCAAACAAAAATGCGAACCCCATGATGGCGATTTTGAGTTTAGTTGACTTGATGAAGCGTTGAGAGAGATGAGATTCACTTTGTTACTAGTTTTGTTGACTGAGTTACCAAGTTTTTCTGAGATCATGCTTCCATGGATCCGGATCCTGATCCTGCTCAAGTTTTGTTGGATCACTTTATTCAACGATATAATGCAGTCGGAAACCATCATATTGCGTATGATCAAACAATCCAAGCATTTCCAGATTTCCATCAGGAGGTCGATGCTCGGAGTGGTTGGGTTGGTGCCGTTCCTCCGATCCAAATTGGTGAGGATTTTCGGTTTCGCTACAAACTAATGCTTGCCGGATTGCATAATCATCCAATTCGAGGGATTTGCCGCAATGGGGGTGGTTATGCGACGTGTTGTGTAATGAGGTACCCCTTGCGTAACTTTGTCTATGGGGCTGGGCTTCGTGTTGGTGGGGAGGGTGGGGGAATAGCGGAATGGTACAAATTAAGAATGTAGATTTTGTTTCATCAGTGGCTTTCTACAGGAAATGTGGGCATGAGAATGGCTGTGATGGCCCGATCAGTGGTACAGATTGTCTCTTATGAATTTGTGGATGTGAATGACCAATTTAGTTATGTATATAATCATGTTATCAGACTTGAAAAAGAAGTTTTAGGAGAATTTTGATATGGTGGAAAATTAAAAAGAAGATAATTTGACTTGAAGAAAAAATTAGGAGAACAAAAATAAGGTAATTTAACTTATGGAGAAAGTTTAGGAAAATATAAGGTAACTTAATTTTGGCTAATTTTTAGTATTCATTAATTCAACATTTAAAAAATTAGAAAAATAAATTCAGACAATCTGAGAGGCGTCACCTCAAATAGTATTGACTATTGATTAATACTTGATTGATTTTTTATATTAATATTGATATGGATACAATTAAATACCTCATAAACCTGGTTAAATTATAAGAACCATGGAAAATCATCATCAAAAAGTAATCAATATCAATATCAATATATTTTAAAAGAGTGCTAGCATTAGCTTTTCTAATTCACTTAAAATACCCTTTCTATATTTTCTCTTTAAATGTACATTCACGTGCTTTTTTGTCCTTATACATTCAACCGGATCACCCAAATAAAAAAGGGTTATACCCATATATTTTTAAGTCTTTTTATCATCAAACGGGTCACCCATACAATTGGTTAAACCCAATTCTACACTACCAATGTAACGCCAGTTACGCTTGCTCAGCATCTTCACATTGGTAATCAAAAATTCAAAATCTTCACACAAAAATTATTGTTTGTTAATTGTTCCACAAATTATTATAAAAATCATGTCATCCAATTTTTGAATTATCATTATCCAATGATATATGACGTATTTCTCAAAAAGATTACATATCTTGTAACACCCCCAGATCCGGGGTCAGGGATCTGGTTGTTACGGTCTTAATTCCATCAATAATACTTGACTTGCATCAAAATAAATAAGCAGCATGCTATGACCTCGCAATAATATCACATCACACACACACCACCAGTAATAGTCCCAGAGATGAAATTGAAATAAGTCTCTACTAATAAGATCCACGAATATAATTATTACAATCCAAAATAATCACAACATAATTTAAAGTTCTTGCCGTTGATTAACATTAGTGATACATATAAATAAGTTGGTAAACAAAAGCTGCCAGTCTAGGCTACCTCAGCAATGGCAGCGATAATATCAGCGGGTAGTCCTCTGACTGGAGCCACCTGCTTGCGCCGAGTGCGCCTTATGTGTAAGAACCCAAATTTTCGGTAGAATTAAAACTTTTATTAAGTATTGATAAAATGAGGAACAATGATTCCGACAACAAGGTCACCAGCTCTAATGAATGAATGGAATGGATATTGATTCAAATACTTATATGTCATGATGAATGCTATTGGTTGACAATCTAGATAAGAATTATCTATCTCCTAGGAAATTAAGATTTGATAATTCCAAGGGGGAAGGTTATTCTTATGTCATCCAGATCGATATTTGTTATCAGTCCAGTGGTTCCGTAAAAGGGTTAAGGAACGATCGGAAGAGAACCGGGACATCTATATAACCCTGAAAGAATAAGTAAAGAATAAGTGGTGAATAGTGATTTTGGTGGACTTAGGGATATTTTTAGACGACGCTATATAGAAGTACCCGGAACGAAATTCTGAGTTCATATTATTGATCCAGGGGGAAAAAGAGTGTATGTAAAAGCTGTCGGATTCTGAAAAACAACACTTTTATTTTTCCCGAGATTTCCCTGGACACTGAAAGACTTAAGGATTTATTAAGAGGATTTAAGGAAATTAAATTCGAGAAGTATTAAGAAATAAGGAGATTAGTATTATAAATGTTAAGACGGTTTCCGGTAAAACCCTAACTAGAAATCCTTGGGATATTCTTTCGAACAATCAATGAATTGAGCAATAACCGGACAAAAGAGCAAGCAGAGAGCAAGGTGCATGCATGTGCAAGTAAGAAATATCTAGTAACCAAACTAGTACCAAGGAACTAGAACACTTAGAGATTAAACCAAGTACTTAGCATTCTTTACCATCTTACCACACAAAAATCAACACATGTCTCTCCAATTTCATCATCCATTACATCACACCTTTAATAAAGGTGCTTTATACAAGATATTATCCATACCAACAAAATAATGCAAGATTGTTAGGAATATGTTGTACTTGATGATAACTTCACAATCAATCAAATTGTATAAGGTTTTGTAGCTGTCAACGGATGAGGATTTATAACTCTATCCGTTGACAGGTAGCTCATCAACGGATGAGGTTTTGTAGCATACTGCAGTATCTCTATGTTATCAGTTGATAATGTTTTTATCCATAGTCATGTTGACCATCAATGGATAGGCAGAATAGGGTAGCCAATTGTAAATAAGCTATGCTATGTAATTCTGTCTAAGTGAAAGTGTATCAACGGATGAAGACAGAACTCTATCAACGGATACAACTCAAATCCACTCTATCAACGGATACAGCTCAAATCTCAATATCAACGGATACAGCTCAAATCTCAATATCAACGGATACAACTCAATATATCATCAACGAATGTTAGTGTACAATGTCAACGGATAATCATTGACACTTACTTCTATTCTAAGCTGGGGATTAGCAGTTGATAAAGACAGATTTGACTGACAGATCACATGGGTTGATAGTAGATACAAAAAGCAGTATGGCAGCCATACTTTTGAAAAACAGAAGAAAGAAGCATTCCGTTTACACTATGAATACAAGAAAGGTGCAGGAGACATGTTTGTTCAGAAGGGCAACCTTTCGGCTACATGTGTATTTGGAGTGGAGTAGCAAGTCAACTTGAATTAGATTAATATTATCTTATTCCTGTAGTACTTGTAAACTTGGGATTTATAACCAAGTGCAGCAACTTTTTAGAAGCTAAGAAAACAGATACATTTGCTTAGGTTTTTATTGAATATCCTTAGAAAGCAAAGAGTTGTAAAACCGCAGCTGTGTACATTAGTATCACAGAGTTTTCTTCGAATAAAAGTTTCAGGTGGTGCATTTAACCACCTGATTTTATATGTGTTTGTGCATTAATCTTTTTACAGCAATTATCTAAGTATAGATTTCTGAAGTTCTTATCAGAAATTTATAAATATCAAGAATTGTATTCAACCCCCCTTCTACAATTATACAAGTGTGTAATCTGGGAATAACAATTGGTATTAGAGCAAGCTTCTAACATATTTGAAGTTTAAAGATCAACGCACTTCCAACATGTCTAAGAAGGATTATGGAGTAAAGATACCAGTTCTTGATAGAGAGAATTACTTTCACTGGAAAGTAAAAATGCGTCTACATCTCTTGTCTATGGATGAGGGTTTTGTGGATTGCATTAACAAGGGTCCTCACGTTCCAATGAAGACTGCAACAAGAGTTGGCCTGGCTGAAGATGTGCCTGACACTCTTATTCCCAAACCTGTTTCTGAATGGAGTCTTGAAGATATTGCAGAAGTCCACAAAGACAAAAAGACCATGAATATACTGTTCAATGGTCTAGAAACAGACATGGTTGACAATGTTATTAACTGTACTACCTCCAAGGAAGTATGGGACACTGTTCAAACCCTTTGTGAAGGAACAGAACAGGTGAGGGAAAACAAGATGCAACTACTGATCCAACAGTATGAACATTTCCATTTTAAGAGTGGAGAAATATTGAATGATACATTTAGTAGATTTCAAAAGCTACTAAATGGTTTGAAACTGTATGGAAGAATCTATCAATTTAAAGATTCTAATCTCAAATTTCTGAGATCACTGCCCAAGGAATGGAAGCCAATGACTGTTTCTCTAAGAAACACTCAAGAGTACAAGACATTTACTCTTGAAAGGCTCTATGGAACTTTAAAGACATATGAGCTGGAAATGGAGCAGGATGAAGAGATTGAGAAGTCCCAAAAGAAAAGTGGGTCAGTTGCACTTGTTGCCAACTTGGAGCAGAAGGAGGAAAGGACAGAAGCTGCTTATTCTACACCAAACAAGGAGGTTTGTAAAGGTAGAGCAGAATCAAGCAGGAGCAAGGAAAAGGTTTCTGAGGAATTGAATGTCCTTCAGCAGGATGAATTGGATGAGATAGATGAGCACTTAGCTTTTCTGTCTAGGAGATTCTCTAAGCTGAAATTCAAGAGAAACTCTGGGGTGGCCAAGCCATTTAACAAGGATTTTCCCACAAGCAACTATGTGGATAAATCCAAAATTAAATGCTACAATTGTGGAATTGCTGGTCACATGATAAGTGAATGCAGGAAGCCTAGATCTGAGAACAAGGGAAAGTCAACTGAGACTGTTGACTACAAGAAGAAATATTTTGATCTTCTCAGGCAGAAAGGAAAGGCATTCTTGACCCAAGAGTATGACTGGTCTGCTGATGACAATCATTCTGATGATGATGAGTTTGTCAACCTTGCATTGATGGCTGATTCTGGAGAGCAGGAAGCAAGTTCAGCTAGCAATCAGGTATTTTCTACTAATCTCTCTGAGCTCACCAAAGAGAAATGCAATAGTGTTATAGATGAAATGTCTACTGAACTATATCACTTGAGTGTTACTCTTAAATCACTTACTAAAGAGAACAATAGGATTAAAGAGACTAATCTGTTTTTAAGTGATAGAAATGCTGCTCTAGAAGCTCAATTTGTAGAATTTGAGAAAATGAGAGTTGATTGCAATAATGCTAAAAGTGAACTTGAAGCTGTGTTAAAAAGAGAACTAATTTTAAAAGACCAGCTTGAAAAAGAACAAGGGATAATTGCTAAATTTCAAAGTTGTAGGAATATTTCTCAAAACATAATAGAAGTCCAGGGAATAGAATCGTTTGTGAAGGATACCTGGACTCAAAAGAAAAAGGAGCTAGAACCTGGCCTTGAGGATCTAGAGACTATTTGTGAATCAACGGATAGTGATCATCCGTTGACAGATGAACCATCAACGGATGAGAGGTATCCATCGACTAACAAAAAGTTTGTTAGTAAGAAGGAACTCAAGAAACTGGATATCAAGTATGGTCCAGTCAAAAAGAACTTTGTTAGTGGTGAGAGTAGCCAAACCAAATCTAGTGGGAAGGCTAAGGCAGGTGATTTACATAACAAAAAGGCTGTTGGTAAATCAGATAATGAAAAGGTAGAAATTGAGGGTAAAAAGAAAAAGAACAGAAATGGTAAGATAGGCATCAACAAGAAAAACAATTATTCTCCTGACAAGTTTGCCCCTAGGAAAACTTGTAGTAATTGTAATAGTGTCAATCACCTATCTTCTAATTGCAAGATTGTTAACAAGGCTCCTGTTCATGTACCTCAAACAATACCATGTATGCCTACAATGCCTGGTTTGTATCAAAATGCTAGTTTTTCAAATCCATATGTGAACATGCCATATGTGTCTAATCCTTATTTTCAATCTGTGAATGTGCCACAAATGTCATGGAGCATTCCTAGCATGAATAATATTTTCCACAAATGCATGCATCAAATATTCATGCAAATGAGCATTTGTCAAACCCCATCACTCAAGCATCTACACCTTAGTTGAAGAATGCTAAGAGTGCAAAGTCAAAGGCTAACAAGAAAGGACCCAAGGAATCTTGGGTACCAAAATCAACTTGATTTGTTTTTGGAATGTGTGCAAGGAAACAGAAGGAATCTATGGTACCTAGACAGTGGATGCTCTAGGCACATGACAGGAGATTCAACCCTGCTCAAAGAGTTCAAGGAAGGAGCTGTCCCTAGAATTACCTTTGGAGATGACATCAAAGGATATACTAAGGGATATGGCCTAATTTCAAAAGACAATGTCATCATTGAAGAAGTGGCTTTATTTGAAGGTTTGAAGCAAAATTTACTGAGTGTCAGTCAGATTTGTGACAAAGACTATGAAGTAAAGTTCACAAAAGAAGCCTGTGTTGTTTCTGCCAAGGAAGACAACAATGTGGTATTGACAGGTTTCAGAAAAGGAAATGTTTACATAGCTGACTTCATTCAGCATGCTCAGAATCCATTACTTGTCTCTTCAGCAAAGCAAGTAAGGATGAGAGTTGGCTATGGCATAAGAAGCTGTCACATTTGAATTTTAAAGTTATGAATGATTTGGTAAGAAAGGATCTTGCTAGAGGAATCCCTCAATTGGAATTTATCAAAGATGGACTGTGTGATGCCTGCCAATTAGGGAAACAAAAGAAATCATCCTTCAAGAGCAAGACAGAGTCATCCATTGTTAAGCCTCTTCAGTTGTTGCATATTGACTTATTTGGTCTAGTAAATGTCATGTCTATTTTTAAGAAGAAATACTGTCTGGTGATTGTAGATGATTTTTCTAAGTTTACATGGACCTTCTTCCTGCACTCCAAGGATTGTGCAAGTGAAATCATCATCAATCACCTCAGAATACTAAACAATGGTTCTGAAGACAGAGTTCAAAGAATCAGGAGTGACAATGGTACTGAATTCAAGAATTCCACAATGAAGATTTTCTGTGAAGAAAATGGAATTGTCCATGAGTTTTCTGCTGCCAGAACACCTCAACAAAATGGGGTTGTTGAAAGGAAAAACAGAACTCTCATTGAAGCGGCTAGAACAATGTTAAGTGAATCAAGGTTACCAACATATTTCTGGGATGAAGCTATCAACACTGCATGCTTTACTCAGAATATTTCCTTGGTCAACCAAGCTAGAGGAATGACTCCTTATCAGTTGTTAACCAACAAGAAACCAACTTTAGCTTTCCTTCATGTCTTTGGATGTAAGTGTTTTGTGCTAAGGAATGATAGAGATAACTCGGGCAAATTTGAAGCAAAGGCAGATGAAGCTATCTTTGTTGGATATGCAGCAGGGAAAGCCTATAAAGTCTACAATCTAAGAACCAACATTGTTATGGAATCTGTATATGTTGTGTTTGATGATCAAAAGATTCTAGATCTAAATGATGGAGGCTCCCATGAAAAGTTGGAATTTGAGAATGAAGGTGAAGGAAGAATGTTCTATGATGATGATGAGGAAGATGAAGATCATGACCACAGAGATCCACCAAGAGTTGTTGTACCAACTAGAAGTGATGCTTACACTGGAAATGAAGCATCCGTTGACAGTCATTCTGGAGCATCCGTTGACAATAGTAGAGATGCATCCGTTGACAGAGATTCTCAAGCATCCGTCGACAGGCAAAATGATGCATCTGTTGACAGTCAACTTCATAATTCAGCAAGGACAACAAACTCAGGGGGAGTTTCTCAGGGTCAAAATTCAATGCTAAATCAACATGATCTTGCTCATGAAAATGAAGCAACCTCATCAAGATCAAACCTTCCACCTGCAAGAAAATGGACTAGAGATCATCCATTTGCATTAATCATTGGTGAATCAAATTCAAGAGTCCAAACTAGAAGGGCCACTCAAGCAGAATGTCTATACAGTAGCTTCCTGTCTCAAGAGGAACCTAAGAAAGTGGAAGATGCCCTTCTAGATCCAGATTGGGTCTTAGAAATGCAAGAAGAGCTAAACCATTTTGAAAGAAACAAAGTATGGAAGCTAGTGCCCAAACCTGATGATAGAAGTGTCATAGGTACTAAATGGGTTCT
The DNA here is from genome assembly GCA_036435485.1 of Saposhnikovia divaricata. Lineage (NCBI taxonomy): Eukaryota > Viridiplantae > Streptophyta > Magnoliopsida > Apiales > Apiaceae > Saposhnikovia > Saposhnikovia divaricata. The sequence continues at coordinate 56,156,486 of CM071595.1, read as the reverse complement.
CAAGAATAAGACAGATGAAAATGGCATAATTGTGAGGAATGAAGCTAGATTAGTGGCAAAGGGCTATTCTCAAGAAGAAGGGATAGATTTTGATGAACCTTTTGCTCCAGTGGCAAGACTTGAGGCAATAAGAATCTTCCCAGCCTATGCAGCACATGCCAATTTCCAGGTCTATCAGATGGATGTCAAAAGTGCCTTTCTAAATGGGGAACTGGAAGAAGAGGTCTATGTCCATCAACCTCCTGGTTTTGAAGATCCAGAATTTCTAGAATATGTATATCTTCTCATGAAAGCACTTTATGGTTTGAAGCAAGCACTAAGAGCCTGGTATGACACTTTATCTCAATTTCTTTTGGAGAATCACTTCACTAGAGGTACAGTAGATAAAACCTTATTTCATAGGAATATCAATGGCTCTTCAATACTTGTTCAAATCTATGTAGATGATATTATTTTTGGGTCTACAGATGAGAAGCTTTGCAAAAGCTTTGCAAACTTATGCAAAGTAGGTATGAAATGAGCATGATGGGTGAATTAACTTACTTTCTTGGCCTACAAGTAAAGCAAGTTAATGAGGGCATTTTCATAAGTCAAACAAAATATATTTATGATCTTTTAAAGAAATTTGACTTAATGAATTGTACCTCTGCAAAAACACCTATGGCCACTGCAACTAAGCTTGATTTGAATACTAAGGAAAAGTCTGTGGACATCTCAGGCTATAGAGGCATGGTAGGTTCACTTCTATACCTAACAGCTAGTAGACCTGATATAATGTTTTCTACTTGTCTTTGTGCTAGATTTCAAGCTGACCCTAGAGAGTCTCACTTGATAGCTATTAGGAGAATTTTCAGGTATCTCAAGGGAACACCAAACCTGGCATTTGGTACCCAAGAGAATCTGGTTTTGATCTAACTTGCTACTCAGATGCAGATTATGCAGGTTGCAGAGTTGATAGGAAAAGTACCACAGGTTCCTGTCAATTTCTAGGAAACAGGCTTGTTTCATGGTTCAGTAAGAAACAGAACTCAGTCTCCACTTCTACAGCTGAAGCTGAGTACATTGCTGCTGGAAGTTGTTGTTCACAGATTCTATGGATGAGAAATCAACTTATTGACTATGGTCTAAAAGTTGAGAAGATTCCAATTTTCTGTGACAACACAAGTGCTATTGCCATCACAGGGAATCCAGTGCAACATTCGAGAACCAAGCATATTGACATCAAATACCACTTCATTAGAGAACATGTGATGAATGGTACAGTAGAAATGCACTTTGTGCCAAGTGAAATGCAGCTTGCAGATATCTTCACCAAGCCTCTTGATGAATCCACATTCACAAGATTGGTAGGTGAACTAGGTATGCTTAACTTGTCATAATTCCTAGTGATATTTGATTTTACTGCATTGCAGCTAGAAATGTGTTTTGATTTACTTGAGAATTAAAAACTCTCAGAAAAACTTTCTTCAGAAATTTTGTCCAAGACAAAATTATCTTATCAACGGATATCCTTTTACCCGTTGATAGTATAAATACATTCCTAGATTTTCGTATATCAACGGATAACAGGTTATCCACATCATCGACGGATAAGCTGTTTCTCAACCGTTTATTTCATATCCGTTGATATAAATATTTTCTTTTAAATATAACAGTTGGTAAACGTGCATCTATATAGGACTGGTTATATTTTTTTTTTTATTATTTGACAGTTACTTTTGACCAATGGGTAATTACTTTTAATTATTTCATTTTCAATCCTTGAAAAGTATAAAAGGCTGTCTTGTGCTCTCACATCTCACTTTTATCGACTTTCAAGATTCTCTTAAGTAAACTGCATCTTCTTCACAAAAACTCTTTGCAACAAAAGTTCAAACACTTCAATGGCGCCTATTGTTAAGATAATGTCTTCCACTGGGTTCACCTATGAGAAGAACAACTTCGCGGCCTATGTTGATACAGTGAATGCCCCAGAAGCTTATCACACCATGATGAATTTTGTGAAGAACTATAAACTTTCGTATGCTATGACTGCCACCACTCCTCTAATCCACGAGGTAATCAAAGAGGTGTGGGCATCTGCTGAGTTCAATGGCACAGACGGTACAATTGCTTTTTCCTTAAAGGGTAAAAACTATGTAGTTAACTCTGATGTGATAACTTCTTGTTTAAAATTGCCTGAGAATAACTATCTGAAAGTACCCAGTGATGCTGAAATAATTGCCATGCTTAATTCCATAAATTATGCCCTTAGTACTGATAATTTAGGGAAAATTGTTAGGAAAGGGATGGTTAAAGAATGGAGTTATTTTTGTGATGCCTTCATTAAAACTTTTTCAGGCAAAATTAGTAATTTTGATGCTGTTACCCATTCCATGCTAGTTATGTTGTGTATGCTTCTGACTGATAAATTCTATAACTTTGGCACACTAGTCATGTATGAGATAGTAGCAAAATTAGGTATAAAGGAAACTAGGAGCAAGAATATCTATTTTGCTAGATTTTTGATGCTCTTAGCACTGCATGTATCTGAGAATGAGCTATCCATTGCTAACCCGGATAGCAAGTTCACATGTTTTGTTCAGGAGAAGAGAGTCTTAAGTGATTTAATTCGAATGAACTCCAATGCAGGAGTACAATTGGTATATCTACCAATTGTTCAGGTAACTATTTCTAAGCTTGAAACTCCTATCTCTAACCCCCAAATTTCTTTGCCTTCCACAGTCACAATGGAGTCTGTAGTAGTGACCAAACAGGCTCCTACCCAAGTGACTAAAACAAAAGTTTCCAAACCAAAATCTAAGAGACAAACCTCAGGTGCTTCTCAAAAAGCACCTGTTGCAAAAACTACCACAACTCTTGAGGGGAGTGTGAAGGAGGTAGTGAGTGGTGAAGGACAGGGTGCAAGCCCTAAGAATAAGGTAGGTGAGGAAAGTGCACCAAATAGCCAAGCCCAAGTTACATCCTCTCAACAGGGTGTGACTACTAGTTCCACAGCAACTCTGCACAAAAGGGTAAGGGACACTAGCCCTCTCTCAAAAACCTATGAAAGAAGAGTAAAATCTAAAACCATAGGGGAATCACAGGGTGCACACACAGTACAGCAAACTGTACCTTCTCAAATTCAGTTTGATGTGACTTCAATAAATATGGAGTCACAGCCCCTTGATCTTAACCTTTAAATCGATACACATTACAATCCACCATCACCAACTCCATCTCTGGATGTGGATATGATATCTACATCAATTCCTGATTCTCCATCTTTCAGATTCTTGGAGAAGCCCCACTCTGCAATTGGTGGTCATCATCTTTTAGATGATTTGTTGGGCCATCAATCTTCCATTCCTGAATTCACAACAACATCTGTGGCCTCATCTTTAAAATCAATCTCCACAGATTCAGTGTTGGTTTCCACTTCAACAGATACTATCTTTCCTTCATCAACGGATATCCTTCATCCGTTGACAAGTGTTTCTCCATCAATGGATGCGCCTTTATCTAGCCATCCGTTGACAGCTATAACTACTCCATCAACGGATATCCCTTATCCGTTGATAACTCACTCCACCACTGCTATATCTGACATTCCTGTGTTAAGTGTGGAGGAGTTCTCAGTAGTTGAAACACTCTTAGGATTGAGGGAAGGGAGTGAGAGGCTGCCTTGTGAGCAGGCAAAAGGAGAGGTAAATAATGAGAGGTAAATAATGAGAGGCTGACCATTTCTTCAGGTCAGGCAAAAGGAGAGCAAGAGAGTTCCACCTTAGTAGGTGAAGGTGAGGGTGTGAGAGGTGTGAGCCAGGGGGAGCCCCTGATGCAAGAAAAGAGAGATGAGTGGAGAGAAGGGACTACAGGAGAAATAAAGTAGGAAGATCCAGCCATTGCAAGTGAGTTAATGGAGGTTAATGAAGCTTCTAAAGAGATGGAATTTCAACAAGAATATCAGTCAGTCATTGAATCCATCTCTTCGGATCCTGAAACCTTTACTCATCCTGTTTTTGCCTATCAAGTCATGGCAAAACAGGGCAATGTGGAGGTAGAGGAGGCAATGCACCTAGTCCACACCTCACAATATCTACAAAGAGCAAAGGAAGCTTTGACAGCTCTGCCTTCAAATGCTGAAAGTGAAGAGTTTGGCAGTGATGACAGTGATAGCACAGAGGATGATGAAGAAGTCAATGTGGCAGATACTCCAGAATGGCTATTTTCTACTGCCACTGTGGCTGGTGACTTCAATGTGGAGATTATGAAGCAATATCAATCTGATAGGGCTGAGCACCAAAATGCAGATCCACAGAGGAAGGATGTCCTTCAACAACTAATGGACTCCCTGAAACTTCACAAGATGCACATGGTTATTCAAAGAACACAACAGGAGGAGGTCCAAACTGTAATCAGAGAAATGAAAGTGGAACTAGATGCCAGGATTGAGGCACTAGCCCCTACTACCACTCAGAAGGTGCTGACTAGCAAACTATTGAAGGAAGATAGCCTGGCCAAATCTGTTCAGCATCTCTTCTCCAGAGTGGATAATATGGAATCTCAAATGCAGACACTCATTGCCAACCAAGACAAACAGACTGAGCTACTGGAAAGGCTACTTGCAGCCTCACCTCCAGCCCTTGATGCTAACAAAAAGGGGGAGAAAAAGGTAGAAGAGGTTGCAGCTACTTCTAGTCAAATTCAAGCTTCCAGTAGCAAGATAGCACAAATTGAGGGGGAGCAACAGCCAATTATAGTGGTCAATCCAACGGAGTTTTCTATAGAGGCTTCCTCTATGAAGAAACAAATGGTTTTGCCTGAGATTCAGAATCTATCAGAAATCTCAGATGGTGAAAGGCAATCCAGAATTGAAGAATTAGAGAAGATCAACAAGGAGGAAAATGAAAGAATAATGAGGACAGAGAGGATGATCAATGAATAAATTGTATCAACTCTGTTCTCTACTCAGTCTTCTACTCCAACAATATCAATTACAATTCTGAAGGTGCTCACTCCAGAGATTGTGGCTCCTACATTCTATGATGCTGAACCATCTTATGTCAAAGAATTTGAACCATACATAAGAACCAGAGCCTACTCTCCACTAATGGCAAATGGGAAGAACAAGTTACAATTGGACTTTCCATTTCCCAAGGATGATGATGAGAAGCTAATGGGAAAGACAATCAAAGAGTTCAAGGAAAAGACAAATAAGAATGTAAGAGATTGAATGGCTGTAATAATAAGGAATGGAAAAGTGTTAAATTTATCCAACAGCCATCCTAGATTTGTTGAAGCAAAAAGAGAGGAGACCTCCAGACTTCTAAGGGAAGCTCATCCAAGTGAAGAAAATCGATATGAAAACTCAGATGAGAAGCAAGCCAGGCTGGCTCAGGAGTTATTGGATGAGGTAGAGGATGAAATGAGGGAACCTGAGGAAGTCCCCAAACCCAAACCCAAAAGGAAAGTGAAAACAAAGGCAAAGAGGCCCGTCTCTCCAGAAATTGAGAGAAAGGAAACAGTTGGCTCATCACAACCTATTTCTGAACAAGTATTCAACCCAGCTGTGAATTTCCATGGTGACCCTCACCCTATAATACCTAAAGAGGAACCAATGAATCTTGACTCCATTAAGGTTCCTTCATTCTTGCTGAAGCCTCAACAGAAGCCTAAACAGAAGAAAAGGATACCAAGGAAGCAACCTTCAAAGGAACCAATTCAAGTTTCTAGGGTGCCTGCTATTGTCAAGCAGCCAATCTTGGAAAACAAGGATGAGTTTATCTATCAGGAAGATATTGAAGAATACTCTGGCATGAATCTGTATCTGGATGAATTTTCAGAAGTAAGAGGAATTGACAAATATAAACATTTGCCTGAGAGATTGGTCTTTGTATACAAGGGAGGAAAGGAAAGGACATGGCCACTACAGAGGGTTCTTGGAGAAAATTATCTGACCTTAACCAAGGTGTTCTCTACAATTAAGAGATACACAGGGTTCTCCAAGATAGCAAAAGGGGAGATACTGGACAGAATAGAACAGATAAGGAGAGAATGGAACTCACCATCAAGTCTACCAAAGAAGTTGAAGATCCCATACAATGGACAGAAAATCCACATTGAACCCTTCTGGATGTTGGAGTTCAGGGATGAAGATGGTAACAGGAGATTCTTCAGGTTAGAAGACCAACTATCAAAGGCTAGTTCTCAATACCTGAGATGGTTACAACAAAAGCTAAATCCAAAAGTTGTTGAAGAAGATGCCTTCTATAGGCAACTCCAAAGGCAGATTGAGTCCAACTCTGCTAAAGAAGGAAAATCAAGGGTGATGCCAACCAGAGAGAAGAAACAGTATTAATCTGCTCAGTCTAGAGGAGCACTTCTCTGTAAATTTCTCAAACTTTCAGTTTTTAATTTTCGTAGCTTAATACAATTTTTGCATTGTTCTTTATATATCTTTAGGAATGTTTTGTTATCATCAAGGTCCTGAATTTATGCTTTATTGCCATCAAGTATAAATTGGGGGAGATTGTTAGGAATATGTTGTACTTGATGATAACTTCACAATCAATCAAATTGTATAAGGTTTTGTAGCTGTCAACGGATGAGGATTTATAACTCTATCCGTTGACAGGTAGCTCATCAACGGATGAAGTTTTGTAGCATACTGCAGTATCTCTATGTTATCAGTTGATAGTGTTTTTATCCACAGTCATGTTGACCATCAATGGATAGGCAGAATAGGGTAGCCAATTGTAAATAAGCTATGCTATGTAATTCTGTCTAAGTGAAAGTGTATCAACGGATGAAGACAGAACTCTATCAACGGATACAACTCAAATCCACTCTATCAACGGATACAGCTCAAATCTCAATATCAACGGATACAGCTCAAATCTCAATATCAACGTATACAGCTCAATATATCATCAACGGATGTCAGTGTACAATGTCAATGAATAATCATTGACACTTCTTCTATGCTAAGCTGGGGATTAGCAGTTGATAAAGACAGATTTGACTGACAGATCACATGGGTTGATAGTAGATACAAAAAGCAGTATGGCAGCCATACTTTGGAAACACAGAAGAAAGAAGCATTCCGTTTACACTATGAATACAAGAAAGGTGCAGGAGACATGTCTGTTCACAAGCATAACCTTTCGGCTACATGTGTATTTGGAGTGGAGTAGCAAGTCAACTTGAATTAGATTAATATTATCTTATTCCTGTAGTACTTGTAAACTTGGGATTTATAACTAAGTGCATCAACTTTTTAGAAGCTAAGAAAACAGATACATTTGCTTAGGTTTTTATTGAATATCCTTAGAAAGCAAAGAGTTGTAAAACCGCAGCTGTGTACATTAGTATCACAGAGTTTTCTTCGAATAAAAGTTTCAGGTGGTGCATTTAACCACCTGATTTTATATGTGTTTGTGCATTAATCTTTTTACAGCAGTTATCTAAGTATAGATTTCTGAAGTTCTTATCAGAAATTTATAAATATCAAGAATTGTATTCAACCCCCCCTTCTACAATTATACAAGTGTGTAAAGTAAAAATCAACTGCATATATATGTGCATAAAACAAAATACGTAAACTAAATGGTACAGTTCATATATAACATAGTTCAATTAATTAGAGGAAATACATTACAAGGAAGTTACATTTTAATTATAGATGACAACAGAATGGTTACTACATAATGCTACATTATTTAAATCACTTTTGAACCCATATTCCCTCAACATTTTCCCTAGCCCTATGCTCCATATCATCTGCGACATCACATGTAGGAATATTACAGCAGAATGGTTGTTGTTCCATGGCTGTGTCACCTAAATCATCTTCATTATAAATATCGTAATAGTCTCGAGTAGTGGAGTTTAATACCATGGACCAGGCAGGATCAGCCGGATCTTGAACATAAAACACTTGTTTCACTTGGTCAACAGAGACATATTTATCTTTTTTGTGGCCTTGTCGACTAAAATCCACAAGTGTAAAGCCAAGATCAGCCACCTTGATTCCTCTATCATTCGCTGCCCATTTACATAAGAATAAAGGGGCTTTGAAGGCATGGTAATCCAACTTCCATATTTCTAAGATGATGTCGTAGAACGTCATATCACTCTCTACGGGATTTAAATCCCTAGCACTAGAGACTTGGACCGCCTTAGCAACCAAGGAAACACCACTATTTTAAACAACCCTTAAATTATCACGATCTTTTGTGAAGTAGCGAACCCCGTCAACTAGAAAACCTTCGTAAGTCAAAACAGAAAATGATGGTTTGGCAGCCAACCATCTTATCGTTTCTGAAACACCAGCACGATTCTCCATTAGTTCAGTCCTAACCTACAAAGATTTTCGCAAACTAAATTTCAAAAATCTAATTAATAATATACAGTGAATTACACAACAAAAGAAAATTATAAGAAACTAACTTCTTTCTCAAACCAATTAGCAAACTGTCGATCATGCTCTCCCATGAGCCAATGAACACTTTTCTTTTTTCCTCTGTAAAGTTCTTCGAGATACTCCTTATGCTTTCTGAGAAAATGCATATATCAATTAAACAACCATGAAATATTTACCGATAGAGGATTTTACAAGAGAAAAAACAAAAATTAAGCTTACACTATATAAGGAAGCACTTCAGGGTTGTTTAAAATAACGGTCAAATGCGACTCATCACGCTCTGCCTCTTCCACTTCCTTCATTTTCACTGTAGACAATGGAGCAGAAAGCTTGCTTTGGTCTTTTGGCATACCGGCTGTTTTGCAACTCTCTTTAATAAATTCTGTGCAGAATTCTACCGATTCTTCACCAAGATAACTTTCTGGAATACATCCTTCCGGATAATAACGGTTTCGTTCATAACTTTTCAAAACTTTATTGAACCGTTCAAATGGATACATCCATCTATAGAACACTGGCCCACATAAACGCAATTCCTGAACTAAGTGAACTATGAGATGCACCATTACATCGAAAAATGAGGAATGAAATACTTTTTCGAGGTCACACAAAGTCAATATCACATCTGACTGCAGTTTATCCAGTTTCGCGACATCTACTACTTTACTACACAAGGCGTTGAAGAAAAAGCACAATCTTATTATTGTGACCCTAACATGTTTTGGAAGAACAGAACGAATTGCAACCGGGAGTAATTGTTGAATGTGGATGTGGCAGTCATGGGATTTCAACCCATACATCTTTAAATCAGCCATGGACATGCAATTTTTAATGTTCGAAGCATGTCCATAAGGAAGCTTCATAGATTGCAATGATGACAGCATTTCTTTTTTTTTTCAGCCTTTGACAAAGTAAAATCGGAAGGGGGCAAGTAGGTTTTCTTTTCTCCTACTTGTGGAGCTAACTGAGTCCTAGCACCCATCTCAATCATATCATTACGAGATGCCTCATTATCTTTTGACTTAAATGGCAGATTTAACAACGTCCCAATCAGAGTATCGCACACGTTTTTCTCGATGTGCATAACATCGAGACAATGACGGACATGGTGAAACTTCCAATATTCTAACTCAAAAAATATAGATTTTTTCTTCCATGGACAGTCCACCTTTTTTGACTTCTTCACTTCCTTTCCAAAAGAAAATTTAATTCGCTCCTGTTGCGCTAATACTTCTTTTCCAGAAAGGGGTGGGCGTGGATGCCGAAACTCTTGCTCTCCATTAAAAGCTAACTTCTGCCTTCTATATGGATGATAGTCAGGCAAATATCTACGATGACCTTGATAACACATTTTTCTACTATGAGTTAAGTACTTAGCCACGGTATCATCACCACAAATGGGACAACTCTTATACCCTTTATTGACACAACCGGACAGATTTGCATATCCAGGAAAGTCATTTATCGTCCACATTAAAATTGCTTTTAAGGTGAAATATGATTTATTATAAGCGTCATACACATTTGGTTCACCAACTTGCCAAAGCATTTTCAGATCATCAATCAACGACTCTAAGTATACGTCAATATTATTACCTGGCTCATGTGGACCAGGAATTAATATCGATAACATTATAAACTTCCTCTTCATGCATAACCATGGAGGAAGATTATAAGCTACCAATAGTACCAGCCAACAGCTGTACCTATTCTTCAAGCCATTATTATGTGGGTTTATTCCGTCAGCTGCCAAGGCTAATCGAAGATTTCTCGGATCACTAGCAAAGTCAGGCCATCGATAATCAATATTCCTCCATGAAGGAAAGTCGGCTGGATGTCGCATCTGACCATCATTTGTTCACTATTTTGAATGCCAAACCAACTGTTCAGCGGTATCAGGAGATTTAAACATTCGTTGAAATCTAGGAATGATCGGGAAGTACTACATCACTTTAGCTGGAATGTTGACCCTAAGTTTACCGTCTTTCCCAACCTTCCAACGAGATGTATGACATTTAGGACACTCAGATGCATTAAGATTTGTACCCCTATATAGTATGCAATCGTTCGGACAGGAGTGAAATTTTATATACTCGAGGCCTAAATCAGATAGGGTTTTTTTCGCCTCATATGCACTAGCCGGTAACACGTGATCTTTTGGAATGAAAGAGCCAATAGAAGAGAGAAGATCAGTGAAGGCAGTATCGCTAATACCAAACCTAGCTTTCCAATTATGTAGTATTAACATTGACTCTAACTTGTTGCACTCACTACCCTTGTACAAAGGTTGTTCAGCATCAGCCACAAACCTCTTGAAGTCATAGGATTCATACTCACCAGAATTATAAGCCGTTTCACAAACATCAACGGTTTCAGATGGAGAAAACTGATCCTTAAGATGAAATGCAATATTAACCGATGACCTAACACTTTTAGAACATTGTTCTCCATACCAAATCCAATCAATATACCCCAAACACCAACCGTTTTCATATAAATGACCCCTGATTACTTTTACATTAAATTGTCTAAAATTAACGCATTTTGTACAAGGGCAAGGTATCTTCTTAGGATCAATAGCATTTTCTTCTGCAAATATCAAGAAACTCTCGACCCCTATTTCGTATTCTAAAGAATCCCTATCCTTCGAAATCCATGACTTGTCCATATTCATAAGACGACAAGCTACCTACAATATAAATCTAGTTAGATATAATATGTATATAACTAAGTACATTGCTAAGCTACATTCATAAGTTAGCAGATTTACATATCTAAGTTTTAACACCTTAGATTTCATCTAAGACGTCGCTAGAATTCATTATAATCTAAGGTTATATTTAATTTTGATTTTAAAATTGTAACTTATATATAGTTGTAGTATATATTGACATGAATATCATTACTTTTAAACTAATTTAACTAGGGTACCTCAACTAGTTGCTGAAGCATATAGTTTTCTACATTTCCAAATCTTCTAGGCATTTCTTATGGAATTAAAACAAAGCTAATAGTTGTGAACAAAGCTAACAGTTTATACATTTAAAAACAAGTAATCAAAACACCAAAACCCCAAAAAATAATCAAAACAAGGCTACACACACCCATCATAATAATCAAAATAAAGCTAGTGTAGAATCCAAAGCTAACACCAATACAAGTAATCAAACACCAAAACCCCAAAAAATCAATACTGTATAGAAACCCCTAAAATATAAAGCTCAGAAAACATTGTCATATAAAAGATTATACATATAAAAACAAGTGTATATACATATGTAATTATACAAGTCAATACACACACACACACACACACACACACATATATATATATATATATATATGCATGCAAAAAAGGCACAAGAACAGAACTAAATAGGGTTTATAATTGAGTAAATTAGGGTTTCTTACTGTGAAGAAAGCTTCGGGTTGTAAATCGAACCAAGGTCCAAGCTCCGATTCGTGCTTAATTAAATCATCGAATTCGTGATTAATTGAACCTAAATCGAACTAATTAAGGTGAGAGAGATAAGAGAGATAGTGAGAGAGGGAGATAGTGAGAGAAAGAGAGAGGGAGAGAGCTGCGAGAGAGAGAGAGAGAGGCGGCTGAGAGTGAGAGAGAGAGAGACTGAGAGAGTATAGATGAAATTAAAATGGGGGGAAGTGAAATTTTGTTTAAGGGGGGAAGTGAAGTTTCGTTAAGGGGGGGAAATGAAATTTTTTTTGTGTATAAAGGGGGAAGGTATGGTGTACGCGTCAGTTTTTTATTTTTAAAAAAATAGATTAGACAACGGTTGTTATTACAAGCGATGTCTGAAATATGCTTTAACATCGGTAATGAACCAACCGATGTCTAAAATACTTTTAACATCAGTGACATTTCTAACTGATGTTAAAGGTGTGATGTTATATCTACCAATTCTAGTAGTGTCACATCCTTCTTATTATCTGATTCTTATTCACTTCTGTTATTTATCTCCACCGTCATCTCATTATTGGGACATCCTTTGCATCTGGTACCTCCCTATTGGTATACCGTCACATGTGCTCAATAAGCATCACATTTTTGGGGTCAAACTTTCCTTTGTTCAACCATCTAAATTCTCATTTTCTCGATCCATGAGTCTTCTTATCACTCCATCAATCTATTCCAAATTTTCTCGAATTCTCCCAAATTTAAAGGAGTTAATCTATATGTCAGTTATGCTTTCAATTTCAACTTTCCGTTGTGACGAACAACCTTTGCCATGTCAATTTCATACTTTTCTGACTTCATTGCTGGGGTTTCTCAGGAGTCCACATATCTAACTCCCTTATTGATCCTCAACTCTATTTCCTTCGTATCAGCCGTCTTGTTTCTATTTCGACTATAATCCCTTTATGAACCATCATAGCATTATCATTTATTTCGAACATCACGTTACTTCAAAATTAAACCATCCGAAATAAACCTTGACGATTTCTCTAACTTAGATCCAATACAATCTATTTCTGTTTGTCATTCCGACATCTCCACAGTCGTTATCACCTAATTTCTCAGAAGAATCGCCACTACATTAAGGTAGTCCATTGCTGAATCACCATCGTTGTCGTTTACGTAGTGCTTTAATAGCTAAACATACAGGTTTCATAATTGTCAGATCAAAATCCTATGTGAAGACAAAATAATCACTATTCCTTATCCATTAAGGAATACTCCCTGAACTTGATGTAGATATTACATGAAGCAGATAAAATTGCAGAAGAGCTTCAAGTGTCGCAGCTATGACAGGTTGATGAAATTAGTAATCATATATCTTTAGCAGAAGACTAAATTAAAGAACATCCAATTACGGATAAGAAAATCTATCCCTAATTATATCCCTAATTCTATCTTTAACCGAAACATTAAAAGTTTGGTTGGTCGGTACCTATTGATTTTACTTATTTACCCTTACTCAATTACAGATAAAATTCATCCTACTAACTAATCAATTTCTAAACATATTGCCTTTTCTATTTTTCAATAACTAAATAATTTCCTTTTTAGGTAAAATACAATATATTTTACATTTTATCTAACTAAAATTTCTCTTTTTTTAAAAACACTACGAGCAATTTTGTATAATAAAATAACATAATTATATTATAATTACTATTAACTAATCAATTACCTTTTCCAGCCAAATATGTTACCTTTTCACTTTTCTCTAACTAAAATCTCCCGTTTTTTCAATTATATCAGGGACGGTTACCTTTTTTAGCCAAAACACGTTACCTTTTTTCTTTTATCTTACTAAAATCTCTCTTTTTCCAATTATATCACGGGCGTTTCTATTTAATAAAAATAAAATAATAATATTATAATACTAATAATTAACCGATTACATATTCAGCTGATATGGGCTGAAAATAAGCCCTAAAGACACATTTAATGTGGCATTAATTAGGCCAAGAATGGTCCAAACGTGGGGCCCACCAGCTAGGCCCAAAACCCCAATTATAATATTAATTTCGTAATTAATATTGGGGATAATAAACAACTCAGCAATAAGAGTTGGATAAGGATATTATCTCCACCAGACTTAGCCACCAAGGCATCCAATTCAATATGGAAACTGATTACTACAAGGAATAGATCTAAAACCTTCCCCAAAGACTTGTCCACCAAGTCTCCGAATCCTACCATAATTCTAAGGCTTCTCAGCCTATATAAAGGGTCTGACCCCTCATTCTCAGAACTACGTTGGCTTGATTCTCAATACGAGATACGTAGGCACTCTGTGAGGACCGATTAAAGTCTCGAACGCAGAAACAGCCATTAAAGCTCGAAGCTCAACCACCCTAGCATTAATTACAAATCGTAACCTAGTTTTTGATCCACAACATCAGCCAAAACGTATCATCTTTTCTATTTTTCCTAATTAAATTCCCTTTTTTTCTAGAAATATCACGTGCAACATTAATTTCTCATTTTCTAAAAACTATGAGCAATTTTATTTAGTAAAATAACATAATTAAATTATAATTATTATAAACTAATCAATTACCCTTTTCACATAAATCATGTCATCTTTTTAATTTTCACGTTACCTTTCCATTTTCTCTAACTAAAATTTCTCTTTTTCCAATTATATCACGGGCGTTCTATTTAATACAATAAACTAATAATATTATAATATTAATAATTAACCGATTACACCTTTTTATCTAAAATGTATCATCTTTTCTATATTTTCTAACTAAAATCCCTCTTTTAATAGAAATATCATGGACAATATTAATTTCTCCTTTTCTAAAAACATTACGAGCAATTGTATTTAGTAAAATAACATAATTAAATTATTATTACTATATACTAATCAATTACCTTTTTCACCCAGAACATGTTACATTTTTAATTTTCTCTGACTAAAATCTTTTTTTCTTAACATGGGAACCCGCAACCGCTACCCTTCGGGTGCGCTCTGGGTAAACCCATGGGCTCACGCAATAGCCTGCAAACCACGTGATCCAAGGCAAACCGTACAAGTGCGACAGGCTCTGCCCCGAGATTGCATAATCACAAATCCGCCTCCCATGGGAGTCGAACCTGTGACCAAGAGGTGAAATGACCTCTCTTTAACCAACCGAGACAACCTTTTAATAAAATAAAATAATAATTATATAAATACTAATAATTAGTCGATTACATTTTTCAAGTAAAACCTATCATCTTTTCTATATTTTCTAACTAAAATCCCTCATTTTCTAGAAATATCACGGATAACATTTATATAATTATTATCAAATCATCTCATATAAAAATTTAAGGCTCCCAAATTTATGTTTAAAAAAAAGTAAGTTAAATTAATGAAAAAATTCATATTATATTAAAAAAAATCCCGCCTCCCATGGGAGTCGAACCTGTGACCAAGAGGTGAGATGACCTCTCTTTAACCAACTGAGACAACCTTTTAATAAAATAAAATAATAATTATATAAATACTAATAATTAGCCGATTACATTTTTCAAGTAAAACCTATCATCTTTTCTATATTTTTCTAACTAAAATCCCTCATTTTCTAGAAATATCACGGATAACATTTATATAATTATTATCAAATCATCTCATATAAAAATTTAAGGCTCCCAAATTTATGTTTTAAAAAAAGTAAGTTAAATTAATGAAAAAATTCATATTATATTAAAAAAAATCCGTGCATCGCACGAGTTTTAAGCTAGTCTCGTCTTAAATTTTGGGAAGGTAATTTACATAAGGATATTTTGTGCCCAAAAACACATTCTAACAATTATTTTTTGAACAAATTGAAAATTTTCAATTAGTTAAGATTTTTATGGATAAAAGAGATTTATTATTATTATTATTAATAAAAATAAGGAAAATGCTAGAGTTACATAAAGTTTCACAAAATGATAAATGTCTCAATTTAATTGATTATAATTCAATGAACCCTGCATTCACATTAATATCAACCAATAAAAATCCACATTAGTGAAATCTAACTCATCCAACTCATTCTGTACAAAAATTATGTAGTCAATTATGTGTACCTAACATTACTCTAAAAATAAACTACTTTGTTAATGCATGCGCACAGTACAAAAACCTAAAACCAAAATCTCATGCAGCAGCTTGTTAAAAAAAAAAAAAAAAATTCTCATGCAGCAGATATACTATATATCAAACAAAAAAACACGTCCATAAATCTTCCTGCATCATCATCCTCAAACAGATAAAGATAAGTACATACATGTACACATGTATCACTAGGGGTGAGCATGATTTTCCAAAAACCGACCAACCCGACCAAACCAAACCGACCAAACCGAAAATTTAAGTTTTTTTTCGGTTTGGTTTGGTTATGGTTTTATATTTTTAAAAACCGAAAATTTTGGTTTGGGTTTGGTTTCACTAGTTTACCCATCCGATTAAACCAACCCGACCATCAAGTCGTATAAAAATATTATATATATATATATATATATATATATTGTATTTTTCGTGTGGTTATTTCTTCAACACACCTATCTTCAACACACTTATAGACTATAATATTATATGCCTTAACCATGCTTACGTGTGTGCACGTGTGTTTTGTATTTAGTTAGATTTATAGTGGTTAACTTGTTTTATTTCATGTCAAAAACCAGTTAAAAGAAGAAAGTACCAGAAAGTTATATATAAGAAAATAAATAACATCAAGTATAAATATATATTTAATAACGGTTTTAAACCGAAACCGAATAAACCAAACCGTTATAATTTGGTTGGTTTTTTTAGAATGATATGGTTTTTGGTTTGGTTATGGTTTGAAAAATTAAAAACCCGAAATTTATGGTTTGGTTGGTTTGGCCGTCCCAAACCGCCCAAACCACCCGATGCACACCCCCATGTATCACAACTAAAAACTATTACTCCTCTGCAACGCGACACATGTATTCAAACTAGACAAGCTACGTGTCCTTCTAAAATTCACCACCCCATCCACCCTCCACGTGTCCCTCTCATTCACCGTCCATCTCCTCGTCACCTCTTCACTCACATCCATCTTGCTCGACCTACAAAGCGGACACGTCACGTTGGACGACAGCCACGTGTCAATACAACCCGGATGAAATACATGCTTGCAACACGGGATCATTTTCACCTTCTCCTTCTGCTCAAATTCAGTGAGACATATGATACAATCAATCGGGTGCGACGCGGCTGCAGAATAAGATACAATGGGCAAAGATCGGACGGCTGAGGAAGCTGCAACGTTTTTTGAAGACGAAAAACGGGAGGAAGCTGGAGATGAAGCTGGTGGGGTTGGAGTACGACGAACACGGCGGCGAGGGACGGGTGGCTCGTCGGAGGAACGACGGATGTAAAAGGAGAAAAAGCCCATGAAGAAAAGAGCAGTTAAGAGGACCAAGATAGTGAGTACCATTGAGGAGTCAAATGGTGATGTTAAATGTTCATGTTTTAGTGTTGTGGAGTTTGTAATAGTTCCATTAATCTCATGTTCTTGTAGTAATTTTCTGTAGGTGTTGTTGGCCTTCATTGTGTGTGTAAAAACATGCATAGATGATTGTTATTGTGTGTATATATGTGTGTAATTATGGATTGAGGAAGATGGATGGTATGGTAGAAGTTGGATTTGTTAAGTTGCTGTGGATTGAAAGGAGTCAGGGTGATACCTTGGTTGGAAAGTGACAATGGTGGGACTTTAGTAGGACCTGCTGTCTTAAATTATTTTGTCTCTATATTGGTATATTACATCATTTTATTTTTCTTTTTTTAACATAAATACAAAATCATGTTTCTTCGTGAATGTGCTAATTTTATCAATATCTCGTAAACTTGGCATTGTCTCAACATATTTTTAAGAAAAGTAGATGTTACACATGCATTTCATTAGTGTAAGATGTTACTGTAATCTATTTGGGTAGAGGTTGAAGGGAGCTTCTTGAGGTTATCGGCTCATATTTTAGGTTCGATTTTTTTTCATTCGTAAATATTTTACTTAGAACTAGCATGATAATTTGTACCGGTCATATTTTAATTCGTATAATTTTTTCCAAAGGTTGTCATAGAATTTTTAATTTTTTATCTGTTTCACATGTCTCGGTCTATCTATAATCAGTGGTTGATCGTCGTTCTAATTTCAAAATATTAGTATACTCTAAATCCTAAATATCATATTTATAGCATTGTTTGTTTAATGTGTGAACGATGACCGGTAAATGCGGCAAATAAAAGTTAATCATTAGTTGTCGCGTATTACAACAATAATAGTGTGCCCTGTAGTCTGTTTTTGTGGTAACCCGGGTCAAACCCGAGCCTTTTTCCGAAATCAGGTCAATCCCGTTTCCGAATTCGAAAGAAATTGAAGTACACTGGTCCAAATGTAATATCTTGGATAATCTACAAGTCCACCACATACCCTTAAAAAATCATGATTTGTTGGTGCAATTGATAGTAGTACTTTGCCATATATAGTCAACTAAAGTCTACACCCTCCTCGATGTGGGAATGTTACAAAACTTATAAACAAAATTTACAATGTAACAATATTTTTACCTAATTGAGCAAAAAATTTCAAAATAAGTACAATTTAATTTTAAATTTAACAATGAAACATTTTCCATGATAATCTTGTATACTCGTTTAGTAGGATAAAAATACAATATTTTTTTTATGTGTTAACCATGTTGAATTCCTTAAGTACAAGAAATATTTTAAAATTGTTACATAATTAACTCATAGTTAACAAAATTTAGAGACTATATAGGTGCTCTCTTTGTAATTGAGGTTGCTTTGAAAAGAATTATCCTTTAATTTATAAAGTATATTATGATAATTTGCAATATATTACACTCATAGAGTTTGTCATTTAAAAAGTTTATATTTGAACACAGTATCATATATCTATATTATTTATACTATTATATTAAAGAAGAATTTTAGAAAACCCGTTGATCAGTACAACAAATTCAACTATTTTGAATCGTAGGCACAATAATTTTATTAGATCTATTATCACTTTTATTCCTCTTCTCACCTCATATATACTATAACTTATTCCCTTTTCCTTCCTCTGACCACGTCATATATGCGCATTCATCTTTCCCCGACTACCTCTCTTTTATTTTTGACGACCTTAAATTTGTTCATTTTTCCTTTGTCCGACCATCTCTAATTCATATTTAGTAACCTCTCTTCGAATTGTATTTCCAAATTCTTCAAATTTGATTGATTTCGGAGAGTGATGATTATCACAATGATGGTGAATACGACAACAACAGAAGTGGAAGAGGTGTGGTTGTAAATTTTATTATATTGATGATTTATGACATCCCACACAAATTCACGACATCACCACATATTCAAATCTAGTTATTTTTTTGAAACTTGAGCTTAGAAAATTTGAAATTTCTGACAAAACTTTCATAATTTGTATTAAAATTTTGTGATTATAGATGGAATTCTGTAATTCCATGTTTAGTGATACTATGATGATGGTTGTGGTCTAATTTTTAGTGTTTATTATTTAATTTTCGTGATTCGTGGTGGTGGTGATATACATTATTATAAAAAATATGTGCATGAATATTTAAATTATTGTGATTTGGATTGAAATTTGAATTAATATTTACATATAGTAAAAGACATTTTTTAAAAACAATTTTTTTTATAAATACAATTATTTTAATAGTACCAACATTTGATTAATTGAATATTATCTCTTTTATAATTATGTACAAACTAGTATCTTATCTGTTAAATGTATTTTATCTCATTATTTGATCTGATAATTGATGTATAGTTGAAATCACAAATATGAATTATTATTTTATTTTCTTTTAAAATTTTAGTTTTTTCCGGTGTAGTTACATATTGTACTCTAATCTAATTACATATTTTATCTAATTAATTTTAAATTTTATTTTTTCAGCCTACTCATATATTTTAATGAATGTCAATCAAAATATCTTGTTTAATGTATATGTAGTTAATATGAAATATTATATAAATATTAACGAAATCTATGTTATTCACTTTATTTAATTTTTTCCGTATAAATCGAATCATAATCATTACATATTCTAATCATTTGTATGATATACATTTTTAATCATTAAAATGGGAAAATATTCTCATAATTTTTTCTGAATAAATTTTAAAATAGATATAGTGAGGAGGTTATTCATGAATGTGGTTAATGATTTGAAGATATGTATCAAAAGTTGAGTTGGTTTAATGGTTGCGGGTGTAAATAAATTTTAAAATAGATATAGTGAGAAGGTTATTCATGAATGTGATTAATGATTTAAAAATATGTATCAAAAGTTGAGTTGGTTTAATGGTTGTTGGTGTGAGTATAAACTCTTGTGCACAATAGGGTCATGGGTTCAATTCCCATGAAAAGTAAATTTTTTAACATTAATATAATTTCAAGGGCATAAAGGTAAATTACTAAATAGGATGAAAAACCATGTTCCCTTATAATAGATATAATGGATAAGTTAATTTATGCATAACTAGCTTATAACCCGTGCAATGCACGGGTTTCTTATATTATATTATAAATTTTATTTAATATAATTATGTTTTTATATAATCATTATTTTAATAATTTTTTTAATTTTAATTTAATATAATTTAACATGCTCATGTTTATAAATTATACTAATGTCTCCTTATTATAAACAACGTATACGATTTTTAATATATTTTATTAATAATTGAGAAATATGTTGTGATATTTTCGGGTATATATTAATTATTGTAAGATTTGTTGTAAATTAAAAAGATAACGTGTTTTAATTATAAAGGAAATATTAATGATTGAAAGATATGATCCGATTGATCTTTTTATGTGTTTATAAAAGGTAATATCTTCAACTAAAATTAAATGTGAAAAAGGCAATCGACTAATTACCATTAAATATATTATGTTATTATTTATTTTAGGTGTTATATTTTTCTTGAAAATTATGGTTTGATATTTTCGGGTATATATTAATGATTGTAAGATTTGTTTTAAAATAAAAAGTTAACGTGTTTTAATTCGAAAGAAAAATATTAATGATCGAAAGATATGATACGATTGATGTTTTTAGTTGTTTATAAAAGGTAATATGTTTAACTAAAAGTAAATGTGAAAAAAGCAATCGACTAATTACCATTAATTTTATTATACTAATGTGAAAAAGGCAATCGACTAATTACCATTAATTTTATTACGTTAATCGACTAATTATCATTAATTATAACGTGTTTTAATTCGAAAGGAAATACTAATGATGGAAAGATATGATACGATTGATGTTTTTAGGTGTTTATAGAAGCTAATATCTCGACTAATTACCATTAATTATATTATGTTATTATTTATTTTAGGTGTATTTATTTTTCTTTATAATGATGGGTAAATAAGTAAATTCACTCAGTACTAAAAAACAGGTACTAAAACTTTCAATATTTCGGCTTTTATATAATAGTATAGATTTCTTGATATAATGTAGTGTACGTTATTTTAAATTTGTAATTTAGTCCTTCCGATATTTTAATGATTAGTTTGGTTAAAAAATTAAATATTTTCAAATATCCTCTATTATAATACCTGAGTATACAAATATGTAGTTAACCAGGAAGAAACTTATGAATTATTTTAGAACCAATCAGAGCTAATTCCTAAATTTTAGACCAATCATGTTATATTAAGAATTTTCCTTATTTACAATCTCACCCTACCTCTTTAACCATGGTTAATTAACACTTTTAATTTAAATACAATAATGATTTTATTAAACATATCCATAAATACATATTTTTGAAATCAAAAAATATTTACTAGAAAATCACAATTTTAATTTAAAATCAATCACGATATACTATTATATATTTTAAATTAAATTTCATAATTAATCATTCATTAATTAACCACTCTTTTAATATAAAGTCAATCACAATCATATTATCATATATTATAAATTGATTTTATAATATGAGAAAACTGGGCCTGAGGTTGTCCTCAGGGAAGAACCCTGAGGTTAAAAGATTTTGTTCCTATAAAAAAAGTGGCCCCGCAGAGGCAATTTTGTAAATTTAATTTTTTTACAATAATTTACATATATACCCTTAAATTTATACTGAAAACCTTTTAACCTCAGGGTTCTCCCCTGAGGTCAACCTCAGGCACATCAAGCCATTTATAATATATATTGTACAATTATAATCGATTTTAAATAAATATAATCTATCATAACTAAAAAACTGAAAAAAAATCGGATTTGAAATTAGATTTTAAATAACTTAGATAAAATTCATACCTTCAAAAATTTGAATTTTTTTATAAGCTCAAAATATCAATCAGAATCTATTAAATTTTAGACCAATTAAACTTAATGTAACATGTTTCTCTATTGTATCTATATTCTATGTTTCAGCAAAAATTAAACTCAAATCAAGTTACACTCAATAACAGTTAATTTTTATTTTTCATATCAATTAACTAAACATAATAACTACTAATTAATTTTTATTTTAGTGATTAACTAATAAAAAATTTATATAAAATAAAATTCTTACAAACTAAAAAATATAATTATTATATCAATTTAAACATTACAGGAATATAAGCCGTTTATTCCCTATTCTCCATCAGACCTAGCCAACCTTGATAAACTAGTATGCATCAATTCTCCTCATGCCTAAATCATATCAATTTCGGTCAAGATACTACTTTATATCTTTTTATTATATGACATATTATAACTGGATAGGTAATCTTTTTATTTGGATTATATATATGTGTCGTATGTTTCGTGTTTTAATTGTCCACTAAATTCAAAACAAAAATGTTTCTGACAAAAAAAATAGAAAACGATTTAGGTTAACAATTTTATTCTAAATACAATAATTATTTAATTTAAAAAATAATGCATTAATACATGAATCTAATATAATTATAATAGATATTTTGATATCTCAAACTCCCAATTCAAAATCATAAATTACAATCAAAATCATGAATTAAAAATTGTTAATAATATAAAACTATTTATCACACTATTCTAAGTACACATTCAAAATTTAAGTTAAGTAAAGTATTAAATAATTCGGTCATAAAAAAAGCTAGAATCAACCAATAAAAAAATTAGAATGAGTTTTAAACCAATCATCTTCTAACATTTTAATTACGAGATTTTTTAACTATGCAATAATTAATGGAAAATTTTTTTGACCTGACAATATATTTGAATTATTCAAAATATTAAATATACTCTCAAACAGTACTGTACATTATTTGGTGTATAAATTATCAATCAAAAATAAAAAATATTATAGAGTCAATGAAAATATTTTTAGTGAATATTTCCATAATAAATTGGTCAATTTAGCACAAATTTTCTTATAAATCACTATTTATTTATAGATAATTAATTCATCAATAAAAGGACATATGTCATCCATTAAAATAATCAAACCTGCAAAAATCATCAATAAAAGGGCTTACAACATCTACAAAATAATTAAAATTGAACAAATACATAGTAAAATAGATCACTAATTTCCTTTATCCAATCATTGAACAGATATTGATAAGTGCATATTTTTGCATATTTTTATTACCTATTTATTGCTTGAACTCGTATTTTAATAAATTATTTTGTTGCATTTCAGGAAATTCGTAAATAAATAAAGAAATGGAAAAATAAAGAAATAAAGAGCAAGGAAGGGAAAAAGAGGAAGAAAAAGGACCAAAAATAAAAGAAGGAAAAGAATTAGGAACTTGGAGCAAAAGGAATATTTCAAGACAAGTGGAAGGTGGAGATCATCCCAAAACACTACATAAGTGTATGACCAAGATCAACTTTTCAAAGCTTAAGGGGAAGGAAACAAATAGATGGTTAGGATTTCACCACGACACACCACAAATGTATGGTGGGGATTTACCCAACACCCCCCTTAACCCTAATTCCTATCCTATAAATACCCCCTCACCCCCCTTGTATTTAGTAACTTAGATTTTAGGATAGCTTTAATTTCTTGTTTTTTCTTAGTTTCAAATTTTGTAAACACTCTTTTCAATTTTAATGCAATTTCATTTCCTTTAATTTCTTGTCTTGTTCTTTCGTTATATTGACTTACCTTCGTAATTTTCGTAAATCCATGTAGTGGACAAATAGCAGCTAATCACTATGGGTTGAAAGTAACGAATCTAATTTTCTTGCTCTTTGTTTTAATTCGTAATTTTGCCCCTTTAAATCTCCATTTTATTGTGGGCCCTTTTGTTTCCAAATCATCGTCTTAGTATAAATTAATCCCATAGTTATTTATTTATTTTCATATTTAATTATATATAAAAAAACAAACAAAAATATTAGTTTTAATTTTCAGTATCGTTTTATTGGTTTTATTCGAAGCAATAGTCAAGCCACCCCTGTTTGTTTTCGTTTAATTTGCATTTCCCTATTTCTTTTTCTTCTTATTCGAACCAACCCTTCCCTTCCCTTTTGTTTAACTTTTTTCTCTTCCTCTTTGAACAACCCAGTGTATTCTTCTTCTTAAATCCTCTTTTCTCACAAACCTTCTCCTCTTATTTATCTCCCCACTAAACCCACTCTTAAATCACCTCTCTTTTATCATAAAACGCTAGTTGTATGAGTTTTGTTTTTGTTTCATAATTTTAATCTCTGTGCTGGGCCTGAATGTTTGATGAGTTGTTGTAGTCTGTTAAAAGCTCTAGTTCGCTGTGTATTGCTCGAGTTCTGAGTCGAGTTTTTATTTATTGCCTGAATTTCTTTTTCGCTGTTTTATTAACTCATTTTTTACGATCGATTGGTGTTGAGTTCGTTGGTTTCATAGTTGTAGTGGCTGCCGAGTTGACCCTTCTGGTTGCTGAATTCTTTACTGCTGAGTCGATTATGAGTCTTACGAGTTTTGGTTTGGCTGGGTCGAATTTGTTGCGTTTCTGCATGTACTTCACTGAGTTGCCAGAGTCGCTATTCGAGTCTTGTTTCTCTGTCTCGTTGTTAGACTGTTTCGATTTGCAATTTTTTAAGTTATGATTTCTGAGTTGCTGTGTGAGTCGAGTCGCTGGATGAGTTGGTTCGTTGCTAGATTAAACGGCTGAGTTCAACCGAGTCGTGCTTGTTTTTGCGATTGTGCTGTTATAGTTTTACTGAATTGCTGTTGAATTTCTGAGTTGTGTTGCTAGTTCATTGTCTCTCGTTCGTCACTTTACTGTTTGCTGATTAAACCCTAGTCTTTACCGAGCTCAAACAAATTGATTTGTTCCTGGGACTGTTTTGTTTTGTGTTGCTCGTTATTACCCTGAGTCCTTGAGTTTGCAAGCGTTTTAATAAATAGTTTTAGTTTTTGTTTTAGTTCTGTGAGTAGTTTCTGGTCTAGTTTTATTCAGCCGATTTTGTAAATTAATTATATCTTAGTGTTATTTTGCTGAGTTCTGTGAATCACTCGAGTTGACTTGCTGGATTTATTTGTTTTCTTGAATGGAGTGTTGATTTGTTTTTGGCAAGTTGAATTTACGAATGAATTGTGTCGAAATTTTATAAAAAAAAAATTTGTTAGTTAAATAAAATTAGTCAATTTCATTTTTAAAATCAGTTTTGTTATAATTTAGGTTTTTTTGAATAATTTAGTTCAAAATAAATTTCTTTTAAGAATTAATTAATATAAAATCCTATTAAATTCTCAAAACTAAAAACCGTCTTAATTTGATTAAATTAAAAATTAAGGATTGCGAAATAAATTAGTCTCTGCGGAACGAATCTAAATTTACTAAAATGAGATTGTGCACTTTCAATCAATTTTCAATCATTATTTTTTTAGCACATCAAGTTTTTGGCGCCGCTGCCGGAACTAATTATTTTTCGCACCTTAGTTTTTAATTTTTTGGATTAGCTCTTTTCTCACCCTTTTTCTTATTTGCATTTTTTCGAGGAATTTGGAGGAAAATTCGGAAAACTTGGATTAAAGCGGAAGAATTTTCTCGGAATTTTGGAAGCTTTGCTTGGGTAAACCGTATCTCTCACCTCTTTCGTATTTTGCCCTTATTTAGAAAATCAAAAAAAAAAAAATTAAAAATCACAAAAAATTGAAAATTTAAAATCCAAAAAAAAATTAGTTGTAATTACATAATTGTTGCATCATGCATTTAATCACTTAGGACACATCATCTAGATTTTTATTTTCTTGTTTTTAATTTTTCGTACCTTATAATTGTGGTGATTGCTGGAGGACCTAAAGGTACGTTAAATTTCTTCTTTTCTTTAGTTTAGAACACGTAGTTTAAAGCATCCAAAAATGTTTATAGTTTTTTATACCTCTTTGTTTGTTGCATCATTTTGTAAATAAATCTTAAGGGCAAAACCTCTCAAAAGATAAGGGAAGAGATTTCATCATTCTTTCCTTAGCCCAAAAACAATAAATCCCTCATTTTACATACCCTAGCCATTAATAAAATTAATTAGACGTTTGCCCCTAGGAATCTCGCGCTCATTTATGAAGGTGCTTAAGAAACGAAGTAATCTTTAATTATTTTGACTTTTTGGTGTCTAGGAAAGCGAAAGCTGACCTGGCAAATTAAGGTTTTGGTGTCTAGGCTGGTGTTTAGCCTCTTGGCAATGCTTGCACCTACCTGGCCAAGCTGGTTCGAATAATTACTAATTTATCTAGTTTTTGGTAGCCCTTAAAGTTAGTAGCAAGGTCTAGTTCAATTTTTTTTAGGAAACCCTAGCTTTAGTCTGTTTTCTTTTTGATGTTTCACCCTTTCTTTTTGTTTGTTTAATTTATCGCACTTATTTGCTACTTGTTTACTTTTGTGTTTTTTGCGAACCATGTCTGTTCCTCTACGAAATCGTTGTTACCCTGTCCGTTCGACCCAACCCTCTCGCATCTCCCTACCTCTCGTAAATGGTAACAATTTCGAAATCAAAGGTCATCAAATTAGCATGTTACCTAATTTTCACGGGAGTGACGGTGAGGATCCTTATCTTTTTCTACAAGAATTTGAAGAGGTTTGCGCATTGCAAAAACTCCAACAACTTTCCGAGGACTCCATACGGCTTAGACTAATAAACTTTGCCCTTAAAGATAATGCAAAAAAGTGGTTGTATAGTTTACCCGTCAATTCAATTTCCACTTGGGAGGGTTTCGTAGTCATCTTTCTTAAAAAATTCTTTCCAAGCCACAAGACTACGAAACTCACGAATGAGATTAATCAATTTCGTCAAAAACACAACGAACCATTTTGGACGTGTTTTGACCGTTTTAAAAATCTTCTATCTCAATGTCCCCACCATGGAATCGAAAAATGGAGGCTCTGTAAGCTTGTGTACGAGGCCCTAGATAGTTCAACAACCGCGTTGTTGGAATCTATGTGCCAAGGGAAATTCATGGAGAAAGACGAGGATGAGGGTTGGGCATTCTTTGAAGAGTTCGCGGAAAAGACTATGTTATGGGAATCGACTAGGGAGCCCACTAGAGAACTCGAGAAACCGAACGATTCAATAACTACCATGCATCAAAAGGGTTTACATCAAGTTGGTAACTCTATCACGACCGAGGATAAATTAGCCACTCCCACTCAACGTTTAGAAGCTTTAGAACCCAACAGGTCCTCCTCCCAAGTATCTATGTGCCCGAATTATAACTCAACCAATCAAGGGATACAAAGTCCTCAAGATTTTCAACAAGTCAACGCGATGTTCCAATCGGGTCTTTGAAATGATCCTTATTCTCCCACTTATAACCCCGGTTGGAAAAATCACCCGAACTTTTCATGGAATCAAGGTCAAGGTCAACAATCTCAACCTCCTCAATTTCAATCTCAACCTCTGGTTTTTCATAAAACTCACTCAAATTCATTTTCACATCAAAATCATGCTCCTTATCCGACTCAAGCTCCCTCCCACCCTCCCGGCTTTTCTGAGTCGGATAAGCGACTTACTTTGTTAGAAAAGAGTCTCGATGCGCTTCTCAGAACCACAACTAATTTGGCTCAATCGCAAAAAACTTTCATGCAAACCATGACTCAAGATAGGCAAATCTTAAATGCTAGAACCCAAGCCATATCTAAGTTAGAGGTTCAAGTGAGCCAATTAGCTAATACCATCCATGAGAGTGAGAAAAACAAGCTTCCGAGTCAAACTGAGGTCAATCCTAACTTTCCTCTCAATCAACGCCCTCAGGAGAGTGTGAATGCCATCATCTCTTTAAGATCGGGAAATCGAGTTGATAACCGAGTAGGAGTCGAGTCCACCGAAGAGGAAAAGTCAAACGTTGAACCGACCCCTCTTCTCGATCTTTCAAATCAAACTCCAATTCCCATATCATCACCTCCTTCTAGCAAACCATCTTCTTCGAATGGAACAACCTCGGAACCTGTTCCAGAAGAACGAATCTTTAAACCGAAGGCTCCTTACCCACAACGCCTCATCTCTCCTAAACAAACGGCCCAAATGGAGCAAATTCTAGAAGTATTCAAACATGTCGAGATAAACATTCCTCTTTTAGACGTAATTCAACAAGTTCCCTCCTATGCGAAATGTCTTAAAGAGTTGTGTACTCATAAACGAACCACCCAAGTCCCTAAGAAAGCCTTCTTGACGTCCCAAGTGAGCTCAATTCTTTCTAACCAAATTCCCGTGAAATACAAGGACCCCGGTTGTCCAACTACTTCATGTGTCATAGGTAATACTTTCGTGGACAAGGCTTTACTTGACTTAGGTGCTAGTGTGAACTTGCTTCCATTTTCCGTTTATCAAGCCCTAGGTTTAGGCGATCTCAAAAAGACCAATATAACACTTCAACTCGCCGATCGTTCTATAAAAATGCCCAAGGGATTAATTGAAGATGTTTTGATTAAAATTGGTGATTTTATCTTCCCGATTGACTTTGTTGTCCTCGAGACTCAACCCGTCACGAATCCTAAGAACCAAATCCCGATCATTCTAGGATGACCTTTTCTTCCTACATCCAATGCCTTGATTAATTGTAGGGATGGTTCGATGAAACTCACTTTCGGGAACATGACCATTGATCTTAACATTTTCAATGTCGAAAAAGAACCCAACGAGCTTTTTGAGCAACCAATAGGGGTTAATGTGGTCAATAAGTTTGTCACATGGTCTAGCTTTAAAGATAGTGAGGTTGAGTCTCTTCTCAAAGAAGATTTCAAAGTCAACTATGCCTCTAATAAAGAGCTTCATGAGTCGTTTAGGGATATGAACTCGGAAGAGATGTTGAGAGAGTTGGAAGACATTTGTTCCCCGTGGGAGACCCCACCCAAGGTTGTTCGTGTTGCGCATGTTGTTAAGAGTCCAGTGGGAACACCTCCTACATTTGACTCGACTTTGTATCTTCCCGAGTTTGATCAACAGCCTTTAGGAAAAGATGGACCCTTATCCTATGTCACTCCTAGTGATTCACTCCATGACCAAACTTTCATTGTCTCTAATTTGCTTGATCAAAATAAAGAAGCCTTAAGTTGGTTTAGGGAGAACATTAGTGAAACTTGTTCTATAAGGTTCAATGACACCGTGTTGCTTGAGAAAGTCTTTTCTAATCGAAATTTTCAAAAATGTCTTGATTCTTTCTCAAAGCTGCACCCCAATTTTCCAACCGGCATCGGCTGATTCGATTGTTTTGTTTTGCCTCCCCTCGTGATTCAGGTATGAGGGAGGAATTGTGTGCGTGAGTCGTGTTAATTAGTTGTTTTTCATTTTCATTCGTCTCCGTCATCCCTTATCAGGTATTACCTCCTTCTCATTTACTCATTTCTCTTGCATTTGCATACATTGAGGACAATGCATGATTTAGGTATGGGGGAGGGTTTTTAGTGTAAGTATTAAAAATCAGAAAATCCAAAAAAAAAAATTAAAAAAATGAAAAAATCACAAAAAGAGTTGTAGAATTGTAAATAGTAGAGTTCTAATCTTATTCTAGTCTTGTTAATTGATTGCTAGTTGCTTGATGCACCGTTACATGCTATGATAATCTTGTGATCCTTTAGCTTTTGATTGAGAAGTGATTTACTAAGTTCTTGTACACACACTTACACTAGTAAGGTGAAACTAGTAGACTTATTTGATTTGTGCAAGAATTTAGAAGGTCATGATTAGGTGTAAGATGATTTGGTTTTCATGCTTTGAGTACAAGTAGGTGCATTGAGGATACCTTTACTTGAGATTGATTATGTTCTACCACACCAAGTGAGTTTTGAGCCTATATGCACATCTTTTGCATTTATATTCTTTTTCTTGAGTGTCCACTTGTCATTTGCATTGCTAGCACTTGTTTGAGTTCTTTCTTGTAACACATGACATTGATTGATGATAAGATGATAAAGGCATTTAGGAATAACCCATATTTCCCAAAATATCCACACCATTCTTATGTGATCAATTAGTTACCCCTTTGAGCTTAATCAAATTCTTTCGGTGACACACCACATTACTCGCTTAAGACCTTTTTCTTGTACAACCTTACGTATATTTGATCCCAATTTGTCAAAGGCTAGTAGGAACTTGAGGGAGTAATAAGGTGTGTGAAATGGGTTTACTTTTGTTCATAACTTTTGAGGAAATATATGTTTTGTTGGTTACCTTGCCAGTCGATTTTCAAGTTAAATCTAAAGGAGGATTATGGTTGCTTATATTTATCTTAGCTCTCATAAAAAAAAGAAAAAAAGAAAAAAAATATATATATATATGAGAGCATACTTATGTTTTTATAATCCTCCTTCATTCGACTAGTCAAGTCTTTTTGTTAAAAGTAAAAAAAAAATAATTGTGTGGGGAGGAAGCTTGGTGTTGTGCATGTTTTTCATGGTGACTACTAGCTTTTGACACTTCACCTTGTTTTGGCCTTACTTGACATACCCTGTCCCTAGCCCCATTACAACCCAAATAAAGATCTTTTGATTGTCATCATTAATGTATGTTGTGTTTAAGTTAGAATGATACCAAATGTAAAGCATGCTTTTGATTTTGTTGGAAATGAGTGATACACTTACCCTTGTTCTTGAGTGAATGTTCTTTTGTGAGTGAAATGTGAGGTATTGCTTGTTTTACATATGAGATCTCAAGTTTTGACTCTAAGGTGTGCTCTTGTAAACTTAGCATGGTTTCCAATAATTTTTGCACTTGGCATGAACTTGTAATCACTCGTGCATGTTTCTTTAAGTAGACTATGTGAATCCTTGCACTTTCGACACCAAGACTTTGCAAATTCATTTTGATTCTTAAGTTGATGTATCATGAAAGGACATGTATGTGTGGTGTTGCATTGCCATGTAATCTTTTATACAAACTAGATGGTTTTTGTGGGTACATTCACTATAGGCCCTCACGAGACCTCACTCGTCCACTAGGGCTGCCTAGGGGTTTAAAGGCCTTGTTGCATATGCCAAATGCAACCGTCACACCTACGAAAAGGAGTATAGGACTTTTTATATAGATTTTCTTTTTTGTTTTTGTTTTACTCGAGGACGAGCAAAAGATAGGTATGGGGACATTTGATAAGTGCATATTTTTGCATATTTTTATTACCTATTTATTACTTGAACTCGTATTTTAATAAATTATTTTGTTGCATTTCATGAAATTCGTAAATAAATAAAGAAATGGCAAAATACAGAAATAAAGAGCAAGGAAGGGAAAAAGAGGAAGAAAAAGGACCAAAAATAAAAGAAGGAAAAGAATTAGGAGCTTGGAGCAAAAGGAATATTTCAAGACAAGTGGAAGGTGGAGATCATTCCAACACACTACATAAATGTATGACCAAGATCAACTCTTCAAAGCTTAAGGGGGAAGGAAACAAATAGATGGTTAGGATTTCACCACCACACACCACAAATGTAAGGTGGGGATTTACCCAACACCCCCCTTAACCCTAATTCCTATCCTATAAATACCCCCTCACCCCCCTTGTATTTAGTAACTTAGATTTTAGGATAGCTTTAATTTCTTGTTTTTTCTTAGTTTCAAATCTTGTAAACACTCTTTTCAATTTTAATGCAATTTCATTTCCTTTAATTTCTTGTCTTGTTGTTTTGTTATATTGACTTACCTTCGTAATTTTTGTAAATCCATGTAGTGGACAAAGTAGCGAAAAGCTAACCACTATGGGTTGAAAGTAACGAATCTAATTTTCTTGCTCTTTGTTTTAATTCGTAATTTTGCCCCTTTAAATTTCCATTTTATTGTGGGCCCTTTTTATTTCCAAATCATCGTCTTAGTATAAATTAATCCCATAGTTAATTTCTTTATTTTCATATTTAATTATATATAAAAAAAACAAAAATATTAGTTTTAATTTTCAGTATCGTTTTATTGGTTTTATTCGAAGCAATAGTCAAGCCACCCCTGTTTGTTTTCGTTTAATTTGCATTTCCCTATTTCTTTTTCTTCTTATTCGAACCAACCCTTCCCTTCCCTTTTGTTTAATTTTTTTTCTCTTCCTCTTTGAACAACCCAGCGTATTCTTCTTCTTAAATCCTCTTTTCTCACAAACCTTCTCCTCTTCTTTATTTCCTCACTAAACCCACTCTTAAATCGCCTCTCTTTTATCATAAAACGCTAGTTGTATTAGTTTTGTTTCATAATTTTAATCTCTGTGCTGGGCCTGAATGTTTGATGACTCGTTGTAGTCTATTAAAAGCTCTAGTTCGCTGTGTATTGCTCGAGTTCTGATTCGAGTTTTTATTTATTGCCTGAATTTCTTTTTCGCTGTTTTATTAACTCATTTTTTCGATCGATTGGTGTTGAGTTCGTTGGTTTCATAGTTGTAATGGCTGCCGAGTTGACCCTTCTGGTTGCTGAATTCTTTACTGCTGAGTCGATTATGAGTCTTACGAGTTTTGGTTTGGCTGGGTCGATTTTGTTGCGTTTCTGCATGTACTTCACTGAGTTGCCAGAGTCGCTATTCGAGTCTTGTTTCTCTGTCTCGTTGTTAGACTGTTTCGATTTGCAATTTTTTAAGTTATGATTTCTGAGTTGCTGTGTGAGTCGAGTCGCTGGCTGAGTTGGTTCGTTGCTAGTTTAAACGGCTGAGTTCAACCGAGTCGTGCTTTGTTTTTGCGATTGTGCTGTTATAGTTTTACTGAATTGCTGTTGAATTTCTGAGTTGTGTTGCTAGTTCATTGTCTCTCATTCGTCACTTTACTGTTTGCTGATTAAACCCTAGTCTTTACCGAGCTCAAACAAATTGATTTGTTCCTGGGACTGTTTTGTTTTGTGTTGCTCGTTATTACCCTGAGTCCTTGAGTTTGCAAGCGTTTTAATAAATAGTTTTAGTTTCTGTTTTAGTTCTGTGAGTAGTTTCTGGTCTTTAGTTTTATTCAGCTGATTTTGTAAATTAATTATATCTTAGTGTTATTTTGCTGAGTTCTGTGAATCACTCGAGTTGACTTGCTGGATTTATTTGTTGTCTTGAATAGAGTGTTGATTTGTTTTTGGCAAGTTGAATTTACGAATGAATTGTGACGAAATTTTATATAAAAAAAATTTGTTAGTTAAATAAAATTAGTCAATTTCATTTTTAAAATCAGTTTTGTTATAATTTAGGTTTTTTTTGAATAATTTAGTTTAAAATAAATTTCTTTTAGGAATTAATTAATATAAAATCCTATTAAATTCTCAAAACTAAAAACTGTCTTAATTCGATTAAATTAAAAATTAAGGATTGCGAAATAAATTAGTCTCTGCGGAATGAATCTAAATTTTCTAAAATGAGATCGTGCACTTGCAATAAATTTTCAATTATTATTTTTTTAGCACATCAGATATTTTGTGACAATCTGGGTCAAATCCTGAGACTTTTTTTGAAAATCGGGTCATGTCCCAATTCCGAATCCGAAACAAGCCAAAGTAAACTGACCCAAATGCAACAACTTGGGTAATCCACAATAGGGCTGAGCAAACCGAACCGAAACCGAAAAACCGAACCGAAGTGTTGAATTTCGGTTCGGTTTGGATTGTATTTTTCTGAAAATTTTGGTTATTTCGGTTTTTCGGTTTAAACCGAAATTTATTTCGGTTCGGTTCGGTTTTTTTAAAAAAACTTCGGTTCAAACCGAAATAACCGAATTATATATATATATATATATTATTTATATTATATATGTTTATGTTTATATTTTATATATATGCATGATTTAATTAATTCAAAATTAAGTTTAAATATTTAAATTGATAGTTTGTGTTTTATTTTGTTTTAATTGTTACATATTTTAATATATTTGCTAATAAAATTAATTTTAAAATTAAAAAAAATAATATTATATATAATTTTTTTTAAATCGGTTCGGTTCGGTTTTGGCGAAATATTTCGGTTCGGTTTTTCGGTTTTTCGGTTCGGTTTCTACTGATAAATCGGTTCGGTTTGGTTTGGTAAAAATCGGATTTCGGTTATTCGGTTCGGTTAAAAACCGAACCGACCGAATGATCACCCCTAATCCACAAGCCCACCACAGGCCTCCAAAAGATCATGATTTGTTGGTGCAATTAGTAGTAGTACTTTACCTTATAAACTGAACAGAAGTCCCAAATCTCCTTCTCGATGTGGGACTGGGGTGTTACATATTCAATTATGGTAAATCCTTCGCTTATATATCTAAATTATACAGCCTTTTCGACGAGATAATCTAACAATTTATTATAAACGTGAGGAATATGTATATCGACGAGATAATCTAACAATTTGTTATAAACGTGAGGATTATGTATATCTGATTTGTCAGAACGTATTCAAATAACCAACCAGAACTGTGGTTCTATACCATCCAAATCAATGAACTAATATAGCAAAATCTAATATATGGGTAGACAAAATCCACGAGCATGATATTTGGCTCTCAATAAAGAGAGATATTAAGTAAAATCATGGAAAAGAAAATGAGGCTTATCATTCACAAGGAGATAGTAAAAAAAAAATCTAATATTTTGGTAGAAAAATTCACCAACGGGCAACGGGGTACTAGACTCTCAGTGATATATTTATTGAAAAATAAAGAAAAATCAAGAAAAAAAATTCTAAAAAAATATAAAAAAAACTCAAAAAACTGATATCAGCTCCTAAACTTTAGTTTAGCATTTTTTGGGAAAGGTGGAGAGAAAGAGAGCAGCAGCTACAGTCTTTGTTATAAAAATTTTTAATATTGATACACTTAAAATTATATACTGTTTTTAATAAAAGAGTGCCCTTTTGAATTTTGTATTATTGAATTAAAGTAATAGTATCAATTCTCATATCTTAACCTAAGAGCATATATTGAATTTGCTTGGTTGGCTGATTATAATTTCTTTTTTAATATCAGAAAAGCATAAAATATGGGTAAGAAAACTCAATAACTTGGCAGAAAGATTCTACACAAAGAGAGATATTTGTTAACGAGATAAGAAAAAATAAAAAGAAGAGTTTCATTTTGTTTGGGAGACTTTACACCATGCATACTACTCTTAGTTTTGTTTTGTAACATCTCAATGTTGTTCTAAGGCATATAATTATATATTTACATAAAGGCTTAATGACCTTTTAGCCCTCGAAGTTTTATACGAAATACCTATCAGCTCTCAATGTTTTAAAACGTTCCTTTTAGCCCCTGAAGTATCCGTAAAGGTCCAATTAACCCTTGTACCGGTACAAAAAATTGTAACGGTACGTATCGGATGGGCAAAATAGACATTACATGTGTCCGTTACAATTTTTTTTAATTTGTACCGGTATAAGGGTTAAAAGGACCTTTCCGGATACTTCAGGGGCTAAAAGGTACAACGTATTAAACTTGAGGGTTTGATGGTTACAAAAGGTCATTTCAATCCAATGGTAAGTTATACTAAAGCTATAGCAGCTGCCAGTAGATACTTGAATGTGTAATAGGATTTCACCATCTGATTTATTTTCAGGGTGATTCCTACTGTCCTGGGAACAAAACCAAAACCATTTAGGGGCCACTTAGCTGTGCTTTTATGTGAAGATCGAATTTTGGTTGTGAAGGAAAACTCGGCCTTCGATGATTGCATATGATTTCTGGAGGTTGGTATATGAACTGATGAAACTTCGATAACAATGTGTATCACAAGTTTTTTTTTTGTTTTTTTAAAGCACTATAATATTCTTGTTATAGGGTCACAAGGAAGACAAATATATGATGTATCACTTTTTGACCTTTCTGAACTTTGTATACATGTATCTTATTATTACATGAATTTCGTTTGCATCTTGTATTTGGTATATGATTTCTTTGTTTATTATGCTAGGTGAGCACACAATATATTAGACAACAACAAAAGAATTTTCAAACTCAGGTGGTTGCTTGGAGTCGGGGAGCCGAGAAGCCAATTGTTATTAGTGGCCCTTCTGGTGTGGGCAAAGGAACATTAATAAACAAACTGATGAATGAATATCCAGCTATGTTTGGATTCTCAGTGAGCCACACAACCCGTGCACCAAGGGAAGGGGAGAAGAATGGTGTCCATTATCATTTCACTGAGCGTGGTGTTATGGAGCAGGATATAAAGAACGGGAAGTTCCTTGAGTTTGCTTAAGTACATGGCAATCTTTATGGAACCAGTATAGAAGCAGTTGATGTTGTCGCAGATGCCGGAAAGGTATATATTTTAAACAAATGGTCTCCTTCATTCTTGTGAGAATATGTTTTCTTACAAAATAAATTTGTGCATGATAAACCTCGGGAGGAACTATTAATATTAAAACTTGACAATGTAAGCAGTTGGCACTAGTTACATGTTATTATATTAATCCAGGCTATGTATAATTGTAAATTACTCTCTTGTATGTATCAATTTGCGTAAAAATAATGCCCACAATCGTTGTATATGCATCATTGCTAAAACCCACTTGATATTATAATATTAAAATTCCATCGGGCTGAGAGCACTAAGAACTTGTACATATCCAAAGGAAAAAATCTAGTGCTGGTGCCTTAGTGTGTTCCATGGTTTGGTATGGTGGTCTAAATGAATAGTAACCTTAAAGTTGTAAAGGTCCCCCTCAGCTTAATAATTGAATGATAACTGCATCTGGTCGATTGAGCATCTAAAAGTGATGAGAAGATTCTGATAAAATGCAAAATCGGGGAGCAGGAAAAGGCCTCCCAGAACATGTATGTTTTCAGTGACTTGTATCCTTTACCTAATGTCAATACTTAAAAGGGAAGAAAAATATCTTATGGATCCTTTAATATATAGGATTGTACTGGATTTATCTTCGATTAAAGGAGGGGCACCAGCTCGGACAAGAGGCCTCAATATGTATTACGGTGAAGATCCTATACCAAATGGCTCAATTGTGGATGAGAAGTGTAGCCAATGATTTACAATCTCAATAGCTAACTTAGTTTATTTTAGCTGATTTTTGATTAATTTAGGTACCTGTATTCTTATTCAATCTCAATACAGTGAAGCAATGATCTTTGATTGTGTAGCAGTTTAGCATCTTTCACTATTCATGACAGATGATTTCCTTTGAAGGAATCATTTCTTTTTACATTGTTGATAGCTTGAATTTTTATATTTTTCAAGCCAAGTTGCCTTTGTGCTGCAATGTAATTTATTTGAAGGCCTGGTTTAATTGATGCGACATCAGGTCGGGTTGAATATTCTTAGTAACTTACATGAACCGACTTTCTTGGCTGCCTAAATGAGTCAAACTCCAGTTAAAGATGCTTGTCTTCGAGTTGAGCAAAAAAATTCTAATTAATTTCAATTCTGTTAAACAAGGGTGGGGATTGAAATTGTGATCGGAATTGAAATTATGATGACCTTTTGTACCCATCAAACCCTTAAGTTTAATATGTTGTACCTTTTAGCCCCTGAAGTATCCGGAAAGGTCCTATTAACCCTTATACCGGTATAAATTAAAAAAAATTGTAACGGACACATGTAATGTCTATTTTGCCCATCCGATACGTACCGTTACAATTTTTCGTACCGGTACAAGGGTTAATTGGACCTTTACGGATACTTCAGGTGCTAAAAGGAACGTTTTGAAACATTGAGGGCTGATAGGTATTTCGTATAAAACTTCGAGGGCTAAAAGGTCATTAAGCCTTACATAAATTGGATACATAGTAATATTTCATGTAATTCATATTTTTTCAATTCGCGTATTTCATTTCATTTCGTGTACACGGAAAAATTCGTTTAGTTTAGTGTCACTTTGTGTTCTAATTTTGGGTACACGGTTTTACTATCATGTCATTTTCTTTGAAGACCCTAAAGTACATGACATGAATGTTCAAAACGATTTGTCAGGTCTAAATAAGCTCTTTCTTCTTATATATGTCGGATAAATATACTCACTGTTAAAGGAATATGAATTTCATGTTATTTAACCCAATATCTAAATTACAAGGACACATATATAACAATGTGATTATATGTTTATATATTACACACTTGATTTCAGTTTTATGGACAGTTGCTTATTTTCACAAGTTAGTCAAATTAAAAAAAGATAGGTGATACTCATTTTAATATGTCTTATTTTAAGAATAAAAGAAAACTAAAATTTATTACTCCATGTTTTATTAGAAAAGAATAAAAAAACCAAAATAAAAACTTCCAAACTGAAAAAGCACATTTTAAGTTGTCTTTACAAATAAGCTAAGGGTGATATCCATAAAATCTAACAATCATACGTTATTCTAAGAGCGCTATAGATTGAATTATTTGGTTAGTTGATAATATTTATTTTTCTATAGTAAATCAATTCATTAATAAAAGGACATATAATTTGTAAGAATGATATTGAACGATCACATAGCAAACTAGATTAGATGAAAGTTTTTATTGTTATAACTACGTTCGTTTCATGTATCTTGCACAGTAGATCTCCTTTATCATATCGTTGAAACATGCAGCCTTTTTTTGATAGACAGTCTAATGATTTATTGGAGTCGTGAGGATTAAGTTTTTATATATTTTTAATAAGAAATCGAAATATTAACCACGACCATACAAATATTTTCAATGAATCAATATAAAAAATATTTTAAGGATTCGATATTGAATAAATATACCGAATTCTCAGAATATGGGTGAAAAATTTGTTAATATGGTACGTAGAAATATTCTCTAATAAAGAGAGAAATAAATGAAAGCTAAATTTTAAAAAAATCAGTAAAGAGGGATGTTGAACTTTTCAACCGGAGTTGTATTTGTTTTGATGATTGGTTCATAATATCAATTCAATTTGTATGAATTCACGGATAAGTAATTTTATACTTAAGTTAATTAACATTTCAATAAAATTATAATTTTTTCTAAATAAAAATAAAAATAATATATAATACAATTTATCGGTTGATGCGTAGCACGGGTAAACGCTAGTTTTATTTACAATTTGTATTCTAATTTTTATGTCAACTAAAGCAACATAACAGACGAAATAAAAGACACCAACCACCAGAAAAGACAATACCAACTGGTATATTGTTATTTATCTCTGTTTTTTTTATCAAGTTTATTTTTAAGTATCCATTTCAGCATCATGTTGCACTGTAAGCCAAACACGGTATTGCCACGGATAATTATAGTCGCCAGCGCGAATCAGTTTGATGCTTTACTTTGCCTATTTAATTAGTGAAAAGGGTAATATAGTTTATAAAGCTGTAATAAAAGTGGCCCACGTAATATCCATAAGTATTTTCATGTATACTTGTACCACTTCGTCTAGATTCTGATCGATTTGGGTGTCTTGGGAAACTTTTTTTCAAAGTAAGTCAACTTATTTTGAGATAAAATTAGAAATTTCTAACTTTCCAATTTATTTTCAAATTTATTTTTACAACTTATTGAATCTCAAAGATACATTAAATACTTATATAAAAGAAAATTTTCAAAATATAAAATTTTTACCCGAAAATAAGTACATAAGTCCTTAAAATAAGCTGAGCCAAACAAGCACATTTATACCGGATTAAAGTTTCATGTCCCGGTGGAGCGACTCTGTTTTTGGTTCGAAACGCGGTTAGGTCGTCGGTGTTTTGCATTATAAAAAAAAGTAAAAAAGTAGGACGTGTACTGTGTAGATGCTTTGCAAGGGTATTAAGGACAAATCTAGATTTAAATTTGGAACAGATTATTCCAAATTTACATGTTTTGCAAGAATATTCAGGGCAAATTCAAATCCAAATTTGGGGTGGATTATCCCAAATTTAGATGTTTTGCAAGAATATTCAGGACAAATCCAAATCCAAATTTGGGACAGATTACCCAAATTCTTCTTCAGCACTGATATAAATGATGATCCAAATTTGGATCAACTGCTTTAATATTGAAATAATAATATTATTATTTGTATATTTTTAGTTTATTAAATTTAAAATTGATTTGTGATTTTTTAATTATTTAATAATCGAATGTAATTAATTTAATATGATAGTTAATAATGGTTAAATATTAAATTTAAGAATAAAAAGTTGAATATAAATTTATGTAATATAATATGTAAATAGTAATTTGGATCAAAATTCGGATCATGTTACTGGAGTTGATCTGAACTTTGAATCAATTAAAGATCAAAATTTGGATTTTTGGATCACAACGGTCGGAGATGGCCTCAGGACCATCTCAAGGATCTATGAGTCCATGGTGAACTTAAAAAATAGATATTTTTTTTTAAAATAAAAATATTAAAAGTACCAATTAAAATGAGTAGAATACATTTCAAGTTATACCTTTTCAACTATATATGATTGTAAAGTGTGCACCGGCAAAAGAAAAAGCTACGCATTTAAAGTTATACGTCAAAGTTATTTCAACCCAATTCTAATTGATTCTTAAGAAATTTTTTAAATCGAAATCAAAATAAAAAAAAATAGTATATAAATTTTTATTATTATGTACATTTAGTATTTTTAAAATATATAATGAATGTTGACCTAAAAAAATCGTGATACAAAATTGGTATAGAAAAATAGATAAATGATTTACTTTACTTGGTGGAGCTCTAAAATCATTCGAAATCTATTAATTTAATTTTCTAAATTATCTTAATTTTCAAACATAGAATATGCAATAAAGTAAATAATTGATGTAATTAAAATCAAGTCTCACCTAGTCCTTTAATCAAAAGTCCTCAACATTTGTCTTTCCTTTATCCCTGGGATCTACGTCCTCTGAATCTACACGTAAAAACACTACTTTAGAATTGAATATGAAATAAAAAAATGACACAATATTAATACTTTTAAGTCGCCTTTTATCTAAAAATAATCTTACTTTGGGCTTGAAAGCTTTAGTGTTAAATTTTAAGTCATCACTTTAAATGAAAATATTTATTATATTATTTAAATTATGTGTTAGGTCCGATAAGATTGTAGAAGGGGGGGGTTGAATACAATCTTTACCTTTTTATCGAAATTTGTCCTTTAAATTAAATTTGATAAAGACAAATTTATCTGCGGAATTATTTAACACAATTTTTCAAGTTGAATATAACTGTATATTAACTTGATGTGGTGTTACAAAATCAGTATAACAACTTATCAAGATGTTAATAACTAATTAGAAAATTCGACATGAACTTTTCTAATTTAGTTAATAATAATCAAGATAAGAACTAGGAAACTTAATTCGCTAGTAGTACAAGAATCACAAATAAACAAGTTCTATCGGATAGAATATCACAAAGATGAAGAACTTTAATTTCTGGGAATTGTTTAAGCTTTGGTGTTCTTGGTGTTCTTGAGAGAGAGAATTCTGGTCTTGATTATATGTTTTCTGCTGTGTTTTCTCCGTTATGACTTAATCTGGTCCGTTCTGTTCTTTTATATCAGTAACAGGTCTTGCTGGCTTTCTGTAGGATATTTAATTGCTCCAGCATGACTTAAACAGCTTCCAAGACTTGATTTTCCTTCATTAAGACTTACACAAACCTCCAATAAGACATAAAATGTGTCGGTAAGACTTACCAGAAGTTCGGTAAGACTTACAACAGCTGGCAGAGGTCGGTAGGACTTAAATCAGGTCGGTAAGACTTAATCCTGAAAAGGCTTCTGTCGGTAAGACTTAAATTAAGTCTTACCGAATTTTATCTCCTCCAAGACTTAATCAACTTTCTTTCTTTAAGTCTTATTGATCCAATTAATTAGTTAATGTTTTAACTAATTCATATTTAATTGATACAATAATTAATTTAATTAATAAATTAATTCTACCAGAATTAATTCATTTAATTAAATCAACTAAATTAATTTATATCAATTATAAATGAATTTAATTAAATCAATAAATAATTAATTTAATTCTTACAAACCACTAAAGGTAGTAAAGAATTACCACTGATTTGTGTTGACGTTCGATGTACTGTCTGGTTCATGAACGACTAACTTCAATGATGCTTCTTCACTTTTGACTTTAGGTTGTGGTTTGTTTCTTCTCTCAATTCTCTTGTACTGTAACTGATCTTCAAACTATCACTCGAAAAATCTCTGTCACTGTTTAAATGAATCCATTAACTTCAATGCTGTACTGGGGCTTGATCAGATAACTGAATCGTCTTCCAGTGTATGACATCAAAACTATAGATTGACTTTTCTTCTTTCTTCTGACAGATAATACTTCTTGAGATTCCTGTGACAGTTCATATGTATATTTACTTATTACAATTTGGTTTAAGTTGATTAGGATCCTCTAACTACAAATAGGCTGAGTCATACGCCTTTCAATCTCCCCCTATTTGTGTGTTAGACAATAACAAGCAAATTCCTAGAGGATACCTCAACTAATCCAACTTAACCAAATGAAAGATAAAACTTTAAATACTAAGTAAATATGAAAAAAAAGTTCTGGTTTATATTTAACATTTGCCAGATTCAAACATGAAAGATAAATACAAGATAGATGATCCTCTAGACTGATCATATGATATAAATTCCTATCAAGATTTATCTAGGCTCTAAAGATATAACATGTAGAACAATTCTTTTTCTTCAGTTGTCTTCCCTTCTGAATTCTCCTTCTTCTGGCTCATCTGTGACTTGAAGTTTCATGTGTAGATCAGAATCAACAAGACGTTCTCTTCTTGATGACAATCCTTGAGGTAAGACTAAAGGAATTCCAAGCTTCTTTCTCAGTTCACCTTGAAATTTCTTGTAATCTTTTATGTTCGTTTGTGCATAGGAACGGATGTGATCTGCAGCTATTACCTTTTCTTCAGTCAAGTATCCATGATTTCTGAGAGCATATTCAGCATATACCAAGTGCTTTGCATGATGTTCGTATAACTCATCTGTCTGAAGATTAATTGAGTGAAGTACCTCTCCCTTAAGAAATTTTACTTGTGGAGGTTCCTTAATCACTTCAGGTCCAGCTCTTTCAGCAAATTCTTTGAACTTTTCATGTAACAATACACCTAGCTCAGAAGATGTTCTTACCTTAGGCCTAAGTACCCATATCTCCGTCAGTGATCTGTCATAAAAGAACTGAATAGA
Source organism: Saposhnikovia divaricata (assembly GCA_036435485.1). Classification (NCBI taxonomy): domain Eukaryota; kingdom Viridiplantae; phylum Streptophyta; class Magnoliopsida; order Apiales; family Apiaceae; genus Saposhnikovia; species Saposhnikovia divaricata. Next base: position 56,113,129 of record CM071595.1, on the reverse strand, counting down.
TACTCTGAATGTTCCAACTTTATGACAATCTACAAATATTACCAGCTCATCAGATTTGGGTTCAAATGCAGTAGTTATCCTGATGACTTCTACCTGTAAGGCCTTTATATACATTTCGTGAATTGGATTTGCCAGTTTGAATTCCTCGAGAATTTGTCCAAGACAACGATCTTCATAATCAGAACTCTGAGGTGAATCAATTGCTCTTTGAGCACGTTCCCATTTGTCACCGCTCTTTAGTCTGATATATGTTTTTCTTTTCTCAACATTTATAGCATGTAGTCGTTGTAATGCTTGCTGTTCAGCTTTCTGAAGTTCTTCATTTCGTGCAATTTGCTCTAAAGATTTTTTAAGCTTTTCTTCTCTCAGTTTGAAATTAGCTTCCCTTTGAGCAAATAATTCTTCAGATTCTTTCTCAGCTTGTTGAGCTTCAAATTCAGATATCACTGGTCCTTCATCTTCCCAGTGACTAAGATCAGGTTCAGGAAGTTCTTCACCTTGATCAGGGAATTCAAGATCGGCAAAAACATCAAAGTTCTCCGGTTCACCCGTGTAATAATAACCTGTGTTCTTGTCTTGAATTTCTTCTTCAGTTTCTTCAACTACTTTCTTCCTCTTATCTTCACCTTGGTCAGTTTTACCAGATTTTCCTTCTCCTCCCTCTCTTTCTTTAGATTTATCTTGTGACCCCTTTGATTTCTCCCCCTTAGTTGAGGAATCCTCTACAGACTTATCAGTTGCCCCAGCTTCAGGATCCTGTTCATCATCATCACCACCCTTACTTGTAAAGAATTCAATTTCTTCATTTGTAGGTTTGCGACTTTGACTTACAAGATTAAACAAATGTCTTAACCCTTTAGCCTGGTGTGCATTTTGCTTTTCGATCTGGTCCAGACGAGAATCAGTAGATTCTTGATTGTGCTGTACCTCTGACTGTAGATTATCAACTTTCAAGGAAATCTCAGAGATTAACATGTCTTGAGCAACAGTAATATCTCCAGAGTCATCAAGTGCCTTTTCATGAGAGAGTTCGAGAGATTCTATCTTCTTGGTAAAAGATGTCTTTAAGTAGTTTATGTCCTTCTTCATTACATCAAGCTGACTGTTGACAGAGATGGATGTAGAAGATCGCTCACCCACTTGTGCTCTCAGGATTTCTGTTTCAGCCTTGCTGACTGCAAGTTCTTTCTCTAAAGCAGTTATCTTTTCTAATAATGAGAGAGTGTATGTGTCAGTGTGTGCGCTCACCTAACGTTCACTTTGAGATCCACTCACCTGAAGTGCATGTGTTTCACTCAATTTTATGGTATTCCTCACATCACTCCTCTCAGATTCCTTAGCTGCTTCCAGATTTGTACCTGCATGTAAAATCACCCTAGCCTCCTCTGGGAAGGTCAGTGGCGGTGCAATGGGAGTTCACAAATCCCTGTTCTTAATCAAATCTACTTGAACATTTGAAATTGTTGACTTAATTGCTTCAGTAGTAGATTGATCAAGTTGCCTTCCACCTTCTTCAGTCGAAACTGCGAGTGGAAAATCCCTTGTGGGAGCCAGGAGTGTTTGTCCTGGGAGGGGAGATGATGGTTCTAATAAAGTTGGCTGAGAACCAAGATTTCCCTCTAAAGCCTGTGAAGACTCTTCTACCGTAACTATGGTAGGCACTGTAACATTTTCTACGTGCTCTCCTTCTAGTGTGTCCTGAGACTCATTTAAAAGTATGTCTTCCCCCATTGTGAGTAATAGAGGAGGTGTGCTTGACTCACTACAAGGTGCCACGGCCCTATGGCGAATTTCAATAGAATCATCCTGTTGAGAAGATGATTCTAGTAACTGTGTAACGGCCATATCAATTTCCATATCCTATTGGGAGGATATAGACGGGCTTACAGTTGCCTCAGTTTGAGTTCTACTTTTCTTTTCTAGAGGCAGAGCTGTGGGTTCACTCATACTGCCACTACTGATTCGACTTCTTTTTACTTGCAATTTCTTTCTGGAGTGAAAAGATATGAGTTTTGGTGGTTGAGTGTTTGGCTCTACGACCTTGGTTAGAGGTTGTGGTACTACAACCCCTTGGTCAGACCTACCAACCACTTGGGTTCCAGAAACAGATTGAGAAGCAGTAGTAGTTTGAGGAACAGAAGGCAATACCTGGTCAGCTGATTCCGCAACAGTCTCTGATAAGATGGGTTGATCTAATTCAGGTTCGGGGACAGATGCAGTTTCTTGCACTGGATGTTCAACAGCAATAGCAGCTGGCTGAGGAACAATTTGCTGAGCAGGTTCAACTTGTTGATTGCCTTGATTTTCATTATCAACAAGTATGTTTTCCACTGGTGGTTCAGGGTTTTGTTCTGGTTGTTCAGGTTCTGGTACAGGTTCAATAACAGGTAGTTGTATATAGTTTGACATGTATTGGGTGACAACTACAGGTATGTTTGTGAATTTTGGCTTGTTGATGTACTCAGTGAACAATCTGGTAGTAGGTTTACCTGACGCCAGTGACTCTCCATTCAGGAATTGAGCTTGGTTTTCTAGTTCCACAAGATGATTAAAAATCAATGAGAAGAATCTTGGATAATAACATGAAACTTTATGTCCATTATCAAAATTCTTCTTTGCATTAATGATTCTTCTAACCATCGGAACACACAGTAGTCTGCCAATATTAATCCTTCGGTTGTGTGCAACTGCATATCCAATATGCTGCAAGAAAGATGGTAATACCCCGAAGTTCCCTTTTGTAGTATTGGCAAAGACTCTACCTAGTGTGTCAAACAGATAATCCCATTCCTGAACGAAGTTCTTTTTATTCCAGATAGTTTGATCAGGACTGTCTTGATAGAATACACCATTTAAAAAATTTATCATTTCTTGATCTGATGGTAATTCTTCGAAATTATCAGTTGGAAAATTTAAGACCGTATTTATTGTATTTTCATCCACTGTGTACTGATTATCTCCTACAGAGAAGACAAAAGATCTGTTATCATTAGAAATGACAGCAGTAGTACACATGATTCGCAAAGGTTCAATTTTCAGAGGAGCATCCAATCTCAAAGCATTGCGAACCAGTGAATTTTCATTTAAAAACCGAATCCACGGTCGAAAACGTTCAACTGAACATTTTTCTGGATCAAAATAACCGATTAAATTATGTTTAATAATTTCAAATCGATCAGCCATTTTAATCAAGATTTAATTTCCTTGAAAATTTCAGATTTTACAAATTTTTAATTTAAAAATTAATTTTTCGAATTAATAATTAATTAAAAATTCGAAATAATTAAAAGTTCTTCAAAAATTCTGAAAAATTCACACAATGATCTCCTTACACACACAAACACACATGTATTTTTAGTTTTCAAGAATCAAGCCCAGATTTCCAGAAAAACAGATCTAAAAACCGAATTTTCGAAAATAAAATTCTTCAAAACTCGAACAAAATCACGATTTTAAACCACCAAACTGAAGAGAATCGAACAGGGAATCGTTGATTGTGCTTGGTTAGTGATTTCAGTCGAGAATCAAGATAAAATTTGGGCATGAACGGTTTGTATATATGCGTGTATATGTAAGTATCTTTGTTGTTCTATAAGACTTAACTTGATAGAAATATGAAATAAGACTTAAAAACTACTAACTCTCATATATATACAAGTAGACCGAGTAAGACTTAAAACTAGCATTAAGACATAACTGTTATTTATATATTTACATACATACTTAACTCGATTATGACTTAATTAAAACTATTAAGACATAACTAATATGACAAAACTAAGACTCGAATAAGACTTAACTGTATTAAGACATAACTAAAATGTATATATATTCGAATATGACTTAATATTAACAAGACACTATTACTAATAAGACTTAACTAATAAAATTAAGACTTAATTTGACTAAGACTTAATCTTAAAAACAGACAAGACTTAAAAAATAATTAATTAAGACTTAACTAAATACATGTGATTAAGACTTAATATATACTGACCTGTGAATATGACTTAGATTTAAAATCTCGGTAAGACTTAACCTGTTTAAGTCATACCGATTTTAAATTAAGTCATATTGATTGTTTTTCCTAATTTTAAGTCATATTAACTTTAAATAAACATTAAAAATACTATAAAATATAAAATTAACTTATAAAAAATGATAAAAATATTATATAAAGTTAAACAAATAATAAAAATAATAAAAAATAATTATACATACCATATGCTAACCTATTAACGAAAACAAAGCAATATTAACAGGACAAACATTACAAAACATATGATAAATTAATTAATAAAATAGAAATTAATATCTACAAATATTCTAAAAATACAAAAGTATGAAGTATTAAATATTATGAATAAACAGAGTGAAAAATAACTAAACAAACAAGAAAATCAGATGGTAAAATAATTATACAAGTGATTTCAAACAACAAATATTCACAGAATAATCACTTGCAAAATTATTAAAGATCAAATTTCAGATATTAACAGTATTAATTACTAGGACTGTTTAACATACCCAATTCACTAACAATTCTAGTGAATGAGGATTCATTAAGCGACTTAGTAAAAATATCTGCAGTTTGATCTCCAGATCCTACAAATAGTAGTTCCACTGTACCATTCATTACATGCTCTCTTATAAAATGATACCTAATGTCAATGTGCTTTGTCCTTGAGTGCTGCACAGGATTGCTTGCGATTGCTATGACACTTGTATTATCACATAAAATAGGAATATTTTCCAATACAATGCCATAGTCCATTAATTGATTCCTTATCCATAAGATCTGAGCACAACAGCTTCCAGCAACTATATATTCAGCTTCGGCTGTAGAGTTGGAAACTGTTTGATGTTTCTTACTGAACCAGGATACCAATCTTCCACCTAGGTATCGACAACTCCCAGATGTACTTTTCCTGTCTACAACACTTCCTGCATAGTCAGAATCTGTATATCCAATTAAAGTAAAACCAGTTTCATTAGGATACCAGATGCCTAAATTAGGCGTACCCTTTAGATATCTTAAGATTCTTTTGACAGCAGTGAAATGGATTTCTTTAGGGTTCGCTTGGAACCTTGCACACAAGCATGTGGCAAACATTATATCTGGTCTACTAGCAGTTAGGTAAAGCAATGAGCCAATCATACCTCTATAGCTTGTGATATCTACCTTGGCAGAACTTTAACATAAACCAATTTTGACAGCTATAGTTGATGGTGTCTTTGCTGATGAGCACTCCTCCATGTGATATTTCTTGAGGAGCTCCTTGATGTACTTAGATTGACAAATAAATATTCCATCTTGTCTCTGACTTATTTGTAATCCAAGAAAGAATTTCAGTTCTCCCATCATGCTCATTTCAAACCTACCCTGCATTAACTTAGAGAACTTCTTGCACAGAAGCTCATTAGTAGACCCAAATATAATATCGTCCACATAGACTTGGACTAGTATTATATCATTCTTATGTCTTTTAGTGAAGAGCGTTTTGTCTATGACACCTCTTATAAAACAATTTTCTAATAGAAATTCAGAAAGAGTGTCATACCATTTTCTTGGGGCTTGCTTAAGACCATAGATAGCTTTGTAAAGAAAGTAAACATAGTCCAGATGATCTTGATCTTCAAAACCAGGAGGCTGTTCTACATACACTTCTTCATCTAGCTTACCATTCAGAAAGGCACTCTTGACATCCATTTGATAAACTTTGAATCTTGAATAGGATGCATATGCCAAGAATATTCTGATGGCCTCAAGTCTTGCCACTGGAGCATATGTCTCGTCATAATCAATGCCTTCAGCTTGAGAATAACCTTTAGCTACCAGTCTTGCTTTGTTTCTTATCACCGTGCCATCTTCATCTAGTTTGTTTCTGAATACCCATCTTGTGTCCACCACTTTTCTATCTTTAGGTCTGGGTACCAGCTTCCATACTTCTAGTTGCTTAAATTGATTGAGTTCATCTTGCATAGCAATTACCCAATCAGGATCAGATAGAGCTTCTTCTACTTTCTTAGGTTCCATAACAGACAGAAACCCAGAATAATTACATTGATTCTGATAAGCTCTTCTTGTTTTCACACCAACATCTGGATCACCAAGAATCAACTCAAAAGGATGAGCTCTATTCCAAACAGTTTGTCTGGGAAGTATTGATCTTGACGATTCGCCTTGTTCTTCAGTATGATGTTGAGTATGACTTGTTGACCCTTCATTAACTCCCCCTGAGTTGTTGCCAGTATGACTTGTTGATGGTTCAAGAGTATCAGTGGTGTCTTGAAAATTATCATCGTTTTCACCAGCATCACCTTGATCATTAACACCAACATTTGGATTATTATTATCAGCAACAACGTCAGGTTGATTGTCATCATCTGAATCTGAGTCTGACATATCATCAAACTTAAGCTTTTCAGATGGATCTTCATTTTGGATATTTGGGAGTTTCGTGTCATCAAATGTAACATTGACACTTTCCAAAGTTTTCTGTTGATCAATAAGATACACCTTGTAGGCTCTTCTAGTATAACCAATAAATATTGCTTCATGTGCTTTTTCTTCAAATTTACCACCTTGATCATCTCCTTCTTTCAGCACAAAGCATTTTGTCCCAAATACATGGAAGTACTTGAGAGTAGGTTTCTTGTCATGTAGAGCTTCATATGGTGTCTTCATTAAGTCTTTATTGATAAGTGTTCGATTCTGGGTATAGCATGCAGTGTTGACAGCTTCAGCCCAAAAGCTCAATGGAAGCCTTGATTCACTTAGCATAGTACGAGCAGCTTCAATCAAGGTTCTATTCTTTCTTTCAACTACCCCATTTTGCTGAGGAGTTCTGGGAGCCGAGTACTGTCTAGTTATACCCTTTTCAATGCAAAAGTCATTCAGAACTGCATTCTTGAATTCAGTTCCGTTGTCTGACCTTATAGCTCTAACTGGACGATTAGAATCCAGCTCAATTAACTTAATGTGATCAACTACCAGTTGTGGAGTTTCATCTTTTGAGTTCAGAAATAGTACCCATGTGAATTTTGAGAAATCATCAACAATCACTAGAGCATATCTTTTCCTTGACATAGACATCACACTAACTGGACCAAACAAATCCATATGGAGAAGTTGTAATGGTTCAGTTATTGATGATATGTTAGTGCTCCTGTGAGTTGCCCTTTTTAACTTCCCTTTTTGACAAGCATCACATAGACCTTCCTGAGTAAATTCAATTGAAGGTAAACCTCTCACCAACTCTCTTTTCAATAGATAATTCATTGTTTTGAAGTTTAGGTGAGAAAGTTTCTTGTGCCATAACCAACTTTCATCAGTAGATGCCTTTGAATAAAAACATCTAATTTCTTCTGTGCTTCCAGAATTCATATTGGCTATGTACAAGTTTTCTTTTCTTACTCCAGTCAACTGTGGCCTTTCATTTCTCTTGTGTGATATTAGACAATTCTTCTTGTTGAAATGTACTTCATAACCTTTGTCACAGAATTGACTAATACTGAGCAAATTGTGCTCAAGGCCGTTCACAAAAGAGACATCTTCAACGATAACATTTCCAGCTTCTAATCTGCCATATCCATCAGTTTTACCTTTGCTGTTATCTCCAAAGGTAACGACTGGGCCAGCCTTCTCCATCACATCTGTCAGCAGGGCTCTATCTCCGGTCATATGCCTTGAACATCCACTGTCCAGAATCCACATGACTCGTTCAACCTGTTTCAAACCCTGCAATGACAAATTGGTTAGACTTTCTTCGGAACCCAAATTTGATTGGGTCCGGAGTACTTAAAGAATTGACCTTTATCAGGTAAAGCAACACTTTTTATCTTAACAACATTTTCTTCAGGTACTGGACATTTAACCCTGTAAACAGCTTTAACTTGTTTTGGTTTCAGCTTGGGTAACCATGTCTTTACCAAATCCTGAGAAGGACTTTTTGGAGTCCTAATCTTAGAATTAGGTGATGTTACAGTCCTGGATCTAACATGTTTATTTCTGCTCATCTGCTGTCTAGGAGCATTCTTATTAACGCATGCATGATTACCGTTAAAGTAAGCAGACATTATATTAAAAGCACAAGACATGCAATTAACAGCATCGCATTTCTTATGAGCAGTATCAATAACAGGAATAGCATGCATGGTAGATTTGTTGTTGCATTTATTCATGTTGTTACTTCTGCTACTAGTTTTCAATGAACTAGTAGACTCACCAACTCTTTCTGCTTTTACAAACACAGTCTTTCTATCTTTATCATTTTTAACAACTTGATTACTTTCTAAGACTACGCCATTAACTACATCCTCAATGCGCATCTCTTCCTTAATGATTAAAGATGATGTATCCAAAGGTTCTGCTATGGATGTCTTAAAGAGTGGGTTACTAACACTCTTAAGCACTGATGGTATACCCCTATCTACAGCACTCACAGGATTAGGGGTATTAATGCTTTTCCGTCCAATAGCTTCATTATAATCAAACCCAATTCCTACAGTTTGATTAATAGCTTGTTGGTTAAACAACTCTTTAGCTATTTTACATGAATTAGAAGTAGCACTGACTCTTATTTCTAGTTCAGCTATTGTTTCACGTTGTTGAACCACTATCTCTGCTAGAGACCTCTCAAGTTCTTTTAGCATTCTTATTTCTGATTTTTGTATAACATGGCAATTTTGTACATCATGTAATTCTGATAATTGATTTCTAAGATCTGTATTTAACAAATTGATCCTTTCAATCTCTCTATTAGCATTACCCAGTGTATCAGTAAGTTGATAAATATATTGACTTTCAGTACATGATACCTCAGATGATGTACCACTGGAGTTATCAGATTTTGCCATCAGGGCAAGATTGCCATACTCTTCATCTTCAGAGTCTGTATCATCCCAACTCTTTCCAGCAGCCACATAGGCTCTACCTGTCTTCTTCTTCTCAGATCCAAAGTCTTTTCTTTGGTTTTGTTTTGGCTTCTGACATTCAGTAGCAAAATGTCCAAGTTCATTACAGTTGTAGCATCTAATTTTACTTCTTTCAACTGTTCCAGTTTTGTAACCTCCTCTGTTACTTGAGGATGAAGAACCTCCTCTCTGAAACCTATTGTAGTTAGATTTGTACCTGAACTTGGGATTCTTCCTGAATCTGAAGTTGCTGAATTTCCTTACCAACAAAGCCATGGACTCATCTTCCAACTGATCTAGCTCTTCTAACGAATAGAAGTCTCCTTCATCTGGACTAGCATTCGTTTGACCAACTTCAACTTCCAGCTTACCACTGTCAACATTACAAGGTTGAATAACCTTATCTTCCACTTCCTGTTTGTTCTCAACAATAAGAGCTGTAGAAGTATTAGCAACTCTTCCTTTTCCATAAATCTCCTTTTGTTGAGATTGTTCCAGTTCATAGGTTTTTAAAACACCAAAGAGTCTTTCTACAGTAATTTCACTTAGATTCCTTGACTCTCTGATAGCTGTAATTCTATGATCTAGATGAACAGGCATTGACAGTAGAAATTTTCTGTTGATCTCTTTCTGAGTGTAGTACTTGCCATGCATCTGTGAATTGTTGACAAGTTTGTTATATCTTTCAAACACATCTTGAATACTTTCATTGTATGCTGATCGAAAGTGTTCATACTCAGATGTCAGAATTTCTAGACGATTCTCCCTAACTTCCTCTGTTCCTTCATTCACAGTTTCAATGATTTACTTTACTTGGTGGAGCTCTAAAATCATTCGAAATCTATTAATTTAATTTTCTAAATTATCTTAATTTTCAAACATAGAATATGCAATAAAGTAAATAATTGATGTAATTAAAATCAAGTCTCACCTAGTCCTTTAATCAAAAGTCCTCAACATTTGTCTTTCCTTTATCCCTGGGATCTACGTCCTCTGAATCTACACGTAAAAACACTACTTTAGAATTGAATATGAAATAAAAAAATGACACAATATTAATACTTTTAAGTCGCCTTTTATCTAAAAATAATCTTACTTTGGGCTTGAAAGCTTTAGTGTTAAATTTTAAGTCATCACTTTAAATGAAAATATTTATTATATTATTTAAATTATGTGTTAGGTCCGATAAGATTGTAGAAGGGGGGGGGTTAATACAATCTTTACCTTTTTATCGAAATTTGTCCTTTAAATTAAATTTGATAAAGACAAATTTATCTGCGGAATTATTTAACACAATTTTTCAAGTTGAATATAACTGTATATTAACTTGATGTGGTGTTACAAAATCAGTATAACAACTTATCAAGATGTTAATAACTAATTAGAAAATTCGACATGAACTTTTCTAATTTAGTTAATAATAATCAAGATAAGAACTAGGAAACTTAATTCGCTAGTAGTACAAGAATCACAAATAAACAAGTTCTATCGGATAGAATATCACAAAGATGAAGAACTTTAATTTCTGGGAATTGTTTAAGCTTTGGTGTTCTTGGTGTTCTTGAGAGAGAGAATTCTGGTCTTGATGATATGTTTTCTGCTGTGTTTTCTCCGTTATGACTTAATCTGGTCCGTTCTGTTCTTTTATATCAGTAACAGGTCTTGCTGGCTTTCTGTAGGATATTTAATTGCTCCAGCATGACTTAAACAGCTTCCAAGACTTGATTTTCCTTCATTAAGACTTACACAAACCTCCAATAAGACATAAAATGTGTCGGTAAGACTTACCAGAAGTTCGGTAAGACTTACAACAGCTGGCAGAGGTCGGTAGGACTTAAATCAGGTCGGTAAGACTTAATCCTGAAAAGGCTTCTGTCGGTAAGACTTAAATTAAGTCTTACCGAATTTTATCTCCTCCAAGACTTAATCAACTTTCTTTCTTTAAGTCTTATTGATCCAATTAATTAGTTAATGTTTTAACTAATTCATATTTAATTGATACAATAATTAATTTAATTAATAAATTAATTCTACCAGAATTAATTCATTTAATTAAATCAACTAAATTAATTTATATCAATTATAAATGAATTTAATTAAATCAATAAATAATTAATTTAATTCTTACAAACCACTAAAGGTAGTAAAGAATTACCACTGATTTGTGTTGACGTTCGATGTACTGTCTGGTTCATGAACGACTAACTTCAATGATGCTTCTTCACTTTTGACTTTAGGTTGTGGTTTGTTTCTTCTCTCAATTCTCTTGTACTGTAACTGATCTTCAAACTATCACTCGAAAAATCTCTGTCACTGTTTAAATGAATCCATTAACTTCAATGCTGTACTGGGGCTTGATCAGATAACTGAATCGTCTTCCAGTGTATGACATCAAAACTATAGATTGACTTTTCTTCTTTCTTCTGACAGATAATACTTCTTGAGATTCCTGTGACAGTTCATATGTATATTTACTTATTACAATTTGGTTTAAGTTGATTAGGATCCTCTAACTACAAATAGGCTGAGTCATATGCCTTTCATTATGTTATTCAGTAGTTAAGGATATAAAAATCAAGTTCTAACCTTTTATGTAATATTTCCCGATAAAATTCACAAACCGAAATCAAAGTTAAAGAGGATTTTGGTATTTAATTTTTTATTATTTTGTACGATTAGTATTTTTATAATATATATAACGGGTGTCGACCTAAAAATTTGTGAGACAAAATCAGTATAAAATGAATAATTTATCTTATTATCTATGTATATTTAATTTATACAATATTGTGCTTGCTAATTGATATTAATTTTTATAGACATATTTTTACTAACTTTTTTATTAAATAATTTTTATTTAAAATTTTAAAAAATTGTTATAAGTTCGACGCGAAATATAGCTTAGTCGACTGACTATATATATATATATATATATATCTAGGGTCTTGTTCTAATAGAAACCAACTTAGAATAGAAACTCGAAACTAAACCTAAATTAAATATTTCAAGCTAATCTAATGACCAAATTAGGGGTACTCCAATACAAAAAACGTTTAAAATTATTGTCTCTATTCAACAAAAAAATAAAAAAGTAAATTTTTTTTTAAAAAAAGTTACTGTTCACGTGATGACGTGGCACGTGAACAGTAACTTTTTTTAAAATTTTTTTTTAATTTTTTTTTTTATATTTTTGTTGAATAGAGCCAAGAATTTTAAATGTTTTTTGTGAAGGTGCCCCTAGCGGGGCCATTAAAATAAATGAAATATAATTTATTTAGTGTAGGTTTCTAGTTTCAATTCTAAGATTGGTTTCTATTTGAACGCTAGCCTATATATATATATATATAGTCCTACTCCACTAGAAACCAATTTAAAATAGAAACTAGAAACCAGACCCAGCCCCATGAGAAATCACTAAATTATGTTAGAGAAATCAGCCGTTTATATTACAAAAATCACTAAATTATACGGTGGAAATCACCGACTAGTTCAGCAGAAACTTCTATACAAAACTCGTTTCTTCTTCCATCACCCTACCCCCCCACACCACCATTGTCTCATCGAATACAAAACAAGTCAAATACTGTGCGTCAATCGTCATTTCCGATTGTACTTGAATAGACACATACAATTATACATATACCTATATATATCTATACATTTAATCTCGAACTCATACAGCAAGCAAAAATTAATAAAATTGATGGTGTGTATTAGCAGATCGCCGGAGCTCGATGGTGTCCCCTGCGGGGTCAGAGGTCAGAAAAGAAGGAGGTGGTGGCAAGAGAGGCTCGCCGGATTGTTGCTGGAAAAGATGGTGGTGATTCGAGCTAGTCGGAAGGTGGTGGTGATCAGGTGCAGGTGATGGGACGGTGGTGGCTGGTAGGGGTAGGGGTAGGGGTAGGGGTAGCGGTAGGGGTAGGGGTAGGGGGTGGGACTGGGGGGTCGGGGTTGTTGGTGGAGAAGGCAGTGGGGGTGGGGGATGGGATTGTATAAATTAATTAAAATGTTAGTGAATACATTTTTAGATTTTAGTGATTTCTGTTGGTCTGAGATTGGGTTGGGACTTGATTTCTAGTTTCCATTTTAATTTTGGTTTCTATTTGATCATTTGCCTATATATATAGGGGGCTACTCCAATACAAACCTCCTTAAAATACAAACCTACAAACCAAGCATAATCTAATATTTCAAGCTAATCTAATGACCAAACTAGGGGTACCCCAATACAAAAAACGTTTAAAATACTTGGCTCTATCCAACAAAAAAAAAATCACTGTTCACGTGATGACGTGGCAGTGGATTTCACTGGTTAACGGTGCTTCGCACCTTCTTGTACGGCGCTTCGCGCCTTTATCATTCTAAAGTTGTAAGGAATGACAATCAATGGTAAAGGCAATAGACGATTGACGGGTGTGTCGAGAGCCTTCGGCCCTCATGACTACCTAACTCATCCGTTTACTGTCTTAAATGCTTCGCATTTCCACGACAAGATTTTTTTATTTTTTATTTTTTTTTGTTGGATAGAGCCAATTATTTTAAACATTTTTGTGAAGGTACCCTTGGCGGGAACCTTAGAATAGATGAAATATAATTAATTTAGTGTTGGTTTGTAGTTTGTATTTTAAAAGTGGTTTGTATTTGAGCACATGCCTATATATATATATATATATATATATATATGAAGGAAAGGTATGATTGGAATATATAGTATAACTTGTATTTAGATATAACTGTAAAAGTTAATATGTTATAATTAAATAACCTATATTAATTAGAAAAGAAGTCGACTACTTTCAATTACTTATATTATCCTTTTATTTATTAAATAAAATGAACGTAAACCAAATTGTGACTGTATATATGGTAATATGTTTTAATTGAACGATAACACATATTAATTAAAAAAGACAATCGATTACTTTCTTCCTTTTTCTTTTTTTTTTTGAAAATGCACAAAATCCTTACTAAAAAAAGTGCAATAAACTTTGTCCCATTAACATCAGTTAGTAAAGACACCCAACGCTACATCAACTTTCTTTTTAACGAGATATTAAAACAATTTTTGTGCAACAACTATAAAAATTACCATTGTCTACTCCCATTTTTTAAAAAAGCTAAAAAAATCCGTATCTTTACGTTGTATTTGGTTTTTTTTTTGAAACAAATCGTACTTGCATTACTTAGAAATTATCACTTTCGAGTACATGATTAATAAATGCAGGATGAGTGACCGACCACTCTCCATAGCCTGACTTAGTATTGGTGCAGCATTTGCAAGCAAAAGATCCACACGATTCGCAGACTGATAATCGAACTACTAGCACTTGATCAATGTGTTTTAGTGATTTTGTCCAAGAAATGGCTTCTCGAAGGCTAATGGCTTCAACTTCTCGCGGTCGCCAATTACCTTCTATCTGACAACAGCTCGCACCAACCTGATCTTCCCTCCAAACCTGAAGCAATTTCCGAACTGCAGCCAACACACCAAACAAGACAGCAAATAGAAAACACAACCAAAACATAAACCCCAACAATTGGGGATAAATCAACAACCCCAAAAAATTGAAGGTTACGTTGTATTTGGTTGGAAGGAATGAATTTTGGTAGGAATGTAATGGAGGTGAGAATGGAATGAAGGGAGAATGGAAAGGGGATCAAATGGAATAACCCATTCAAGGGACTTGTTTGGTTCTTTTATTTTTTGTTGGAAGGAATGATGCATTCCATTCATTTGAGTTGTTTGGTTACTCAAAGGAATGAAATGTGTTTTATAAACTTTCAATTTTTTTAATATATTCATGTGTAGGATATTATTTTTCAAATTTAAAAATAAACATGTTGTGGAGTAGCAAATTAAATTATAAGAAACAAATAATATCAAACTTTAAAAAATATGAAAAAGGAGACCCATAATATTTAACCATACAAGTTCACACATGAAATACCTCAAATCAAAATAAACATAGTGTTGTTATGATTTAACAGGTGCCCTCATAGTGCTAAAACATAGCCAAGTTCAGTTGTTAATAAAAGGAGCACAGAGATCCTAACAATAAAATCTAGTCTCAAATCTTATTTTTTAGAATAACCTCAACAAACACACTATTTTCCTCTGCAGGTGCTGCAAAAAACAATACCATCAGGTCTTCATCCTTAGCAATTCTCTTTGCAACTTGAAGTTTCCGCAGCACTTCAAGTCCTGGAATCTTTGAAACTTCTTCATTGAGCTATTTCTTTTTCCCCAGCATATCTTCTTCTGCTGCAATAAGTAGCTTGGTAGAAGCCTCAAACTGATTAGCAATCCTGTCTGAAGTAGCATACACATCCTCCAGCAAAGACTCTATGTTTCCTTTTTTCCTTTTTTTTGCTAGTTGACTCATCCGAATGTTCATTTCGTTGAATGTCCTCCTGCAGAGATCCAGCAGCAGCTTCTTTGTTTACTTTTTCTACCACATCTTCAAGATTTTCAGCCAAATTTTTGGTTGCTCTATCTTTTTCGAAGATAATAGAAAGCTCTTTAAAAAATGGCATTGGAGTATTATGCCATTTAGCTGCTTCTGGATGAACCTGCTCAATCAAAAGAAGAAACCATGACATTATAGAAGAGTAAACAGTCATATATAAAGTAGAAACTAGATACTGGACATGTAGCCCAGCAAAGAAGAAACCTCAATCTTGATATTTTCCGCAAGATATGTTGGTACCAGTAGTCCTGTGAATATGTTGGTACTTTATTCGACTGAATATCATCTAAATATATACACTGGATATAAGGGAACAGAGTATCATATATGGTTACAATAATGCCATGTCCAGTAAATAACAAAACTTCATTCGTCCCTTTGAACATAATCTTAATCCAATTCTCTCATTATCACCAGGAAGCAATTCATGTACATTAATCCAAGCACCAGTGACTTGCCTAATAGAATTAATTATACTACCTGATTGTCCAATCGCAGTACCGATTTTACAATCCTGACACAAAATTCGATAACCAGTGGTCAACAAACTAGCTTCAAGGCAGCGATCTTTTCACAAATAGTAATAAAAATGATCTCAATGCTATATCAATATCAGGATATAAAAGACTCATAACCTTATCACAATCGACAAAATTATCTGTAACAGAAACTTAAACCCAAACTCAATTCATAAAGATTAACTATACAAACTCAAACTACAAACAAGAAACTGCGGCAACTAGAACAGAATTTCTATATTTATTAATATTCCTATGTCACTTCCCCCGAATTTTTTTGCAGCAAATGCAGCAGAGTATTAACAAGCTTACCGATGACCAGATCAGACAGACAATTTTCATTTGCTTATCTAAAGTGGCAGAAAAAGGCATGGATCATATGTTATCCAATACCAACAATTAACAACATAAACAAGAAAGAGTAAAACCATCTAAGTGGGGTGAGAGATAAAAATCATATATACAAGTCGTCTGTGCGATGACAAAATGAACATATATGGTGGTGTGACAAAATGAACATATACATCATACATGATTTATATATACAGGCCTGTCCTCATTTAGGACGATAGCTACAACTACTCTAATCATAACTTGAAAAAGTTTGATTACAACTCGGTACCAATCACCACTGTAAACTAATCGACAAACAAAAACAAACAAGAAGAACTCACAGTAGTGCAACTAAGATGCAGTAACAACCAGTAAAATGGTTAAGCCTGCAGTTACAAGTGAAGATTGAACTTACCTTAAGATATTGAACCCACACTTCCCTCGGTGCTGTAACAACGCTGTCTTCTGAGTTCCATCCAAATCCCGAACTGTTTGCTCCATATCGCTTATCGTACACTGTAGTAAAAATGCTTTTTTAATGTCTTCATTCCAGAGTCTATATGAGGCTTTCCCTTTATACCTGCTTCAGGAAGTTTGACTTGAAGTGAGTTCTCCAGAAATGTTAACTATCCAGCTTTGAAACCATTGTCTGCCTTGAAGTTTCCAGTATTCACAAGTTCCATCAAAGGTTCAACAAGTTTTTCATCTTCATCATTTTTCCATTTCCTCTTATTTTTTCCTGCACCTCTTTCTACCAATGAATTAGTTGATTCCATATCACCAGCCATTTACTGAGAAATACATTTATAAAATGTTAGTTGGTAAGGCATGAGTCTGCTTCCTCTAGGAATTAAAAAAACCAAATTGCAAATTATAGATCCTCTAGGAATATCATAGGTTGCTGAAAAGTAAAACAACGATACAAATGCATTAAACTTGTACTGACCAATTATTAAATAACTATTAAATGAATTATCGCCTTGAAGAACCTCTCCACTCATTGAAAATTGTTTCGGCTAGGTTGTCTCTAAAAGATGTCCATTTCGGAGTTGTACCAATGCTTGTAATATTATCTTCGATCGCCTCATGCTCCATATTTGTCCCAACCTCGTTGTCAAAGTCGAGTTCAATTGGATCATAATTCATTTCGGCTCTAATGTAATTATGCAAGACACAACAAGCTAGAATGATTCGGCTTTGAATTTTAGGAGGGTAAAATGAAGGGCTTCTTAGTATCGCCCATCTTTTTTTTTAAAATGCCAAAAGCACGTTCAATAACATTTCGCGCACTTGAGTGTCTCATATTAAAATACTCTTTCGGGCATGTAGGTTTATACCCCTCTCTCCAATCACTCCTATGGTACTTTTGTCCTCTAAAAGGTGACAAAAAACCTTCTTCATTAGTATAACCCGCGTCTATGAGATAGCAAGTACCTTCGAATTTGTCAAAAAAAAATTGTATTTAAATATTACAAAGGAACATCTTAGGAAAAATACAAAATAATTCTTTTTACCCTTCGGGACTTTCAGTCCGTTCTTTCTTGACAAAGCATCCTTTAGTACTCTCCCATCCGCTGCGGACCCTTCCCAATCGGTCAAGACATATGTCAATAGTAAATTTGGTGTAACCGCGGCAAGCACATTAGTTGTGATTTCACCTTTTCTGTTTCGATACCTAGGCATGTCCTCAACAGGTATATTCATTCTAATATGTGTTCCATCTAGAGCTCCTAAGCAGTTCTAATGAACAATAAACATAAAATGAGACAATTTCCAAATATAAGATATCTTCTAGCATAAAGTTACTCAAAATGTTCGATTTTACCTTAAAGTACTTCCAAGTTTCATCAGTCGATTCATTTGGAATTGGTTCAGGATTCTTGAACTCTTGTAATCTTAGAACCCCGTCAAGGACCATATGAACATGCCTACTAATTGATTCAGTTGACCTTTGAAAATTTATGCTTAGAACACTCATTTTTTCATGGTGTGCTAATATGTATAAAAACACGGCAACTTGTTAAATTACGTTCATATACTTGGTATCGCGTATATATCCTCTTGACTCAAGGGTATATCACAATCTATGAAAAGTCCTCTTGTTCATACGAAGATTTTTAATACAAGTATCATCACTTTGGTTAACTAGCTTATCAACTAGTGAATTCTTTCCATCTTAAAAATTGAATATCTTTACATTAAAGCTACCTAGTCCCTAAACCAACAATCATTTGAAAAAACCAAGATACCGAAGCAATCATTTTCAGCCATGCCATATATAACATAAGTTTCTTCCTTCGAGCAGAAGATCGAATAGAATTTCTTCAATAAACACCTAAGCACAATTATCTCATCTGAAATGAACTAAACAAGTATTCATATATTCAAATAACTGCCCTGTATATATTATTATATTTGTATAGGCATATACACGCAGATAAATCACAATCAACATATATAAATCAAAAATTTCAAACATAAATGTATTTATATACACACAAATACGATAAATGCAATCAGCTATGAATATATAACCAGGAACTACATATACACACAGAATAAAGCTACAATAAATCTAATTTGATTGATTTCGAACCTGTTTAGATCGATTGAGCTGATTGAAGCTCCAAAGATTGATTGATGTTTTAAATTCGTTTGCAGAGTGTAAATAGTCATGGAGAGAGATAGAGGATAGGCTAAGGTAGAGAGATGAGAAAGAGCATATGGAGAGAGATAAAGGAGAGGCCAAGGGAGAGAGATGAGAAAGAGCGTCGAGAGAGTACAGAGAGGGAGAGAGACGAAGAGAGGGAGAGACGAGAGAGACGGGGAGGGGGAAAAAGAGAGAGTACAGTGGGTAGGGTTTTTTTATTTTGATTGAATGGAATGGGCTGATCCCGACCGTTTGAACGAGAATGAAATGGACTGAATGGAATGGTTGAATTAATGGACCATTCCTTTCCTTTGACCCAACCAAACAATAAATTTTTTTGTGGAATGGAATTAGCCATTCCATTCACCCATAAATCCATTCCTTTCCATCAAACCAAATGCAGTGTTACGTTGTGTTTGGTTGGAAGGAATGAATATGGTAGGAATGGAATGAAGGTGAGAATGGAATGAAGGAAGAATGGAAAGGGGATCAAATGGAATAACCCATTCAAGGAACTTGTTTGGTTCTTTTATTTTTTGTTGGAATGGAATGATGCATTCCATTCATTTGATTTGTTTGGTTACTCAAATGAATGAAATGTGTTTTATAAACTTTCAATTTTTTAATATATTCATGTGTAGGATATTATTTTTCAAATTTAAAAATAAACATAATGTGGAGACCCAAAATAAACATAAGAAACAAATAATATCAAACTTTAAAAAAAATGAAAAAGGAGACCCAAAATATTTAACCATACAAGTTCACACATGAAATACCTCAAATCAAAATAAACACAGTGTTATTATGATTTAAAAGGTGCCCTCATAGTGCTAAAACACAGCCAAGTTCAGTTGTTAATAAAAGGAGCACAGAGACCCTAACAATAAAATCTAGTCTCAAATATGATTTTTTAGAATATCCTCAACAAACACACTCTTTTCCTCTGCATGTGCTGCAAAAAACAATTCCATTAGGTCTTCATCCTTAGCAATTCTCTTTCCAACTTGAAGTTTCTGCAGCACTTCAAGTCCTGGAATCTTTGAAAGTTCTTCATTGAGCTGTTTCTTTTTCCCAACCATATCTTCTTCTGCTGCAATAAGTAGCTTGGTAGAAGCCTCAACTGATTAGCAATCCTGTCCGAAGCAGCATACACAGCCTCCAACAAAGAATCTACATTTCCTTTTTTCCTTTTTTTTCTAGTTGACTCATCCGAATGTGCACTTCATTGAATGTCCTCCTGCAGAGATTCAGCAGCTGCTTCTGTGTTTAGTTCTTCTACCACATCTTCAAGATTTTCAGCCAAATTTCCGGTTGCTCTATTTTTTTCGAAGATAATGGAAAGCTCTTTAAAAAATGGCATTTGAGTATTCTGCCATTTAGATGCTGCTGGATGAACCTGCTCAATCAAAAGAAGAAATCATGACATTATATAAGAGTAAACAGTCAGATATAAAGTAGAAACTAGATACTGGACATGTGGCCCAGCAAAGAAGAAACCTCAATCTTGATATTTTCCGAAAGATATGTTGGTACCAGTAGTCCTGTGAATATGTTGGTACTTTATTCGACTAAATATCATCTAAATATATACACTGGATATGGGGGAACAGAGTATCATATATGGTTACAATAATGCCATGTCCAGTAAATAAAAAAACTTCATTCGTCCCTTTGAACATAATCTTAATCCAATTCTCTCATTATCACCAGGAAGCAATTCATGTACATTAATCCAAGTACCAGTGACTTGCCTAATTGAATTAATTATACTACCTGATTGTCCAATCACTGTACCAATTTTACAATCCTGACACAAAATTCGATAACTAGTGGTCAACAAACTAGCTTCACTGCAACGATCTTTTCACAAATAGTAATAAAAATGATCTCAATGCTATATCAATATCAGGATCTAAAAGACTCATAATCTTATCACAATCGACAAACTTATTTGTAACAGAAACTTAAAACCATACTCAATGCATAAAGATTATCTGTACAAACTCAAACTACAAACAAGAAACTGCTGCAAGTAGAACAGAATTTCTATATTTATTAATATTCCTATGTCACTTCCCCCGATTTTTTTGCAGCAAATGCAGCAGAGTATTAACAAGCTTATTAATGACTAGAGCAGACATACAATTTTCATTTGCTTATCTAAAGTGGTGTTTTTGCACTAAATCACGCAAGCGTACGTGGTCACAAGTAATATATAAGGTTAAGTCCAAATTCGTTCCCACAGGGATCAGGTTATGGTTCTTTTCAGTAAATGCACCTATTCAACAATGTATGATCTTAATTCACTGCTAAGACAAGTAATTAATTGAGATTTTAATTAACTAAATTTAACTAATATGCAATTTAAGAATTAACTAGCTAATGAGATCTAAAATCAAATTACTTATATGGGAATAAACATGGAATTCTAACTTCATTATCTACTTCACTTAGAGTCGCAGCCTTTAATCAATACATGTGATGGTTTTGATATCTGATCGGACAACACGAAATAAGTAAAAGCTACCTCTCGGTATACTAATACCAAACTACGCATGCATCCACAAAAGAGATAGAAGATGGGTAGACACCAATTATGTTTAGACCCTATATCTCTATAGAATTTGAAAACATAAAGGTTTAAGCACAAGTTATCCACTTAGATCACATAGGGCAGCATAATATCTCTATTTACGCCACAAATCATGATGTTAAAACATCAACCTATCCTATGCTAGCATGGCAAGTTCTAAATCTCAAGATCCACTCTCGTTTAGCAAGAGATTAACAAATTAGATGTTCGCGACGCATCTAAATACATGAAACACAACCATACGAGGATATCAAGAATTCACCACACATAAATCTTTAAAGCATATAAACTACTAAGCTACATAGATAACTCCGTTAGAATCCCATGACAACGATTAGCTCATAATTGAACCGTTCATCGTCATGGGATTTGATGAAAACATGATATAAAACAAGATATGAATAAAAGAAGTAATTATATTAATAAACAAAGAGTTAAGAAAACAAATCTATAATCCAGAATAACACAAAGGCTGAAGTAGATCTAGATCCGTTGCTTGTCACGAGCGTTGAATCCTTCTCTCCTTTTCCCCCTTGCAGATCTAAGCTATGTTACAATAATAATAACTAATAATATGTCTATATCTATTACAATGGTATGATGTGTTTATATAGGCACTACAAGTCTTGCCCAGCAAGAAAATACAAAACAGAATTATAATAGAATTTCTGCAAGATACGTTTCCTAATTTGATTATGTTTTTTAAGGAAAATTCGAAGTTGACTTTTCTTCAGATTTTCTGGAACGTTCCCCACGTAATTGGACCTCTGGACTATCTTAGAATGATAGGAAATCTCGTTATCTTCGCGTGGACTGCTTACGGGCCTAAAACGGACTTCTAGAACTCAAGATATGGCCAAAACAGTGTAAACTGTGCAACCCTTCTCGAAAATCCGAATTTTAATCAATTAATTCCCCAAAAAATTATAAAAGCATCCACCTTAGTCAACATTCTCGTAATCCTGCACAACTAAGCAAAACACATCAAATCTACAACAACTTGAGCCCAAGACAATCAATTTAAGCCGAAATTAAGCGATCCAAGTGGATATAAAATCCACTTATCACACCCCCAAACTTAAACCGATGCTTGTCCTCAAGCATAAACAATTACAACTAACTAACTAGCTAGTACCACTTCCGTAGGTGATCACGGTTGCATTTGGCATATGCAACAAGCCCTTTAAACCCCTAGGCAGCCCTAGTGGACGAGTAAGGTCTCGTGAGGGCCTATAGCGAATGTACCCACAAAATCCATTTAACCTAATGCAATGCAATGCATGAATGCAACTAGAATGAAAAAATGCAACGATCCCCTTCAAACTAACCAAAACCAACGAGCAAGCAAATATCTCAAAGAATGCAACTAAATCCAAATAGAGCTCGACCAAGTTCCCGTATACTAACAATACATGAACAGAAACGTGCGTGTGTGCAATGCTCATCAGAAATACTCCCAAAACTAGGTCAAAAATCATACATGCTTTTCGTCAAGACAATCACAGGTTTATAAATAGAATAGACCGTAGACACTTCATAACCTAAGAACACCTCCATCCTCATCCAAGGTAGACAGAAATTCATGCTTTTATTACTAAACAACTACGACACATAATATACAAACATGCTTATTTAACCGTGCAATGGATGAGACCCCGAAAGGCTTATACAATAATACCCATGTAGCGAGCGTTGGGTTAGTGGATCCCAGACTATAAAAGCCTTAGGTCACTAGGCACAAAGTCCCCGCGAACTTAATTGCTCGAGTATTAAAGAGCTCACCCTGGTTAATTTTGCATATAAACAATTGACATCATTTTTTTTCTTTTCTTTTTTTTTTCTTTCTTCTTTCTGTTTTTTTTTCTATGCAATCTGGAATGAGAATTCTCAATTCCAACCCTAGACTACTCATATAAATATGAGCCGGCTACTAGCCATTTGACGCCTAGCCATTATTGACAATTATTTACAATTTAAGCTTGAAATCCCTGTTTTCCCCCAAACTTAGACTTAATTGTTCAAGGCCATCAAGGGAATAATGAAAATTCTAAATATAATCAAGTGATTAAATCTCAAAACATCCAAACAAGCATGATCTCAACCTAGCTCAAAAGCACCCAATGAGACTGTGAAAAGATTTTGTTTCTGAAGCATGCAAGTCAATTTCATAGAAACTATAAATCAACCCTCTACTCATCATTATCACACTCAATTAGACACCTACCTACCAATCAGAATTAGCTCGTTCTAAGGGATCATGAAACATGCATGCCATGACAATGCAACTAGAATGAACTCACATGGTATACATAAATAAAAACAGGATGTCCTACATGAAACAAACGTAGATAATACGAACATAACATGAATGAATTACTACTAAGCATGCAAAACATGATATCCTACATGAACACATATATACAACAACAACTACTAATCCCTCAAACCACCCCCAAACTTAAAATATTCAATGTCCGCATTGAATGGAAGTAAATACGAGGGAAAGTAGAAAACATACCTAACCAGCTGAATCATAACCCTCCTCGCATGAATCTGGTGGAGGATAATGCGTACGAGCTCCATAGACTAGCCCTCTCCCAAATAACAAGAATCCTACAAAACCCCAAATTACAAGAACACAAATTCGTAATAAAAATAATATTAGAGAAGATTTAACCCAATTACGAATCAAAGAGGTGAACTTGTAATAATTTTCCCCCAAACTTGAATTTTTAAGAGATGTAGAGGAAGAAGATAATGAATTGGGTGTGTATGTATGGGCATATATAGGCATGGAGTGATAGGAATAAAAGAATTTGAATGTGAAAAGGAAAAATTTTTGGTAGAATTTGGAATTTGATGTAGGATAGAAATAGGATTTAAAAATTTTAGGAAAAAGAATTTGAATTGAGATAGGAAAAGAATTGGGTTTAGAATTTTGGAGAAAAAGATGGGAGGTTTTGGAATGGAAATAGGATTAGAATTGATTAGGAGATGATGTTATAAAAAGGGAGGTAGGAGAAAGAATTTTGGGGAGGAAAATAATTTTTTTTTTTTTTTTTTTTTTTTACAAACAGCCAACAGCGCGCGGGAAGGCAGACTGCGCCCAATGCAGTAACGCAGGCGCAGCCTGCGTCACGCAGGCGCAGTCTGCGTGTCTTACAGAAACGCAGGCGCAGCCTGCGTTACGCAGGTGCAGCCTGCGTTACACCTAATTTTTTTTTTTTTTTTAAAACACTCTCACAACACTCATTTTTTTTTTCTCTTCTCTCTACACTACACCTTTTTTTTTTTTTTTTTTTTTTCTACACTAATGCGTGGGTTGCCTCCCACGAAGCGCTTCTTTAACGTCAATAGCTTGACGTTACTTCCTCAACTCATGGCGGTTTCAAAAGAATAACTGAACCGTCTTCAACAGATAGACCATTCATATGAACGTTGACCTCTTGATTGCTTGCTTTCCACAAATCACTTCCATCAGATTTCAACCTAATTTTACTACCAAATGGCCAAATCTTCTTCTTTTTCTTCTTCACACCTCTCAGGTGCTTCTCTGACTCAACCGGTTGAACAAAAATTTCCTCATCCTTATCATCTGCTTTCCACCTTCGCAACACGTTATCATGCCCCTCTTCAAAAATCACTAGCTCATTATTCAAAAGGACATACCTCAAATATGGTGGAAGTTTTCCAAGCTTTACTTTCGAAAGATCACGAACCGAAGAACTGTCCGATTTCTCGCTCAGCAACTGATCAAACTTCTTTTTCTGACCCGTATCAACTATTTCCACACTGCAACAGTCTTCATCCTCTGTTGGAAATTTCATGGCCTTGAACACATTAAAGGTGACACTCTGATCTTGCACCCTCATTGTAAGCTCTCCTTTTTGCACATCAATCAAAGTATGGCCTGTAGCTAGAAAAGGCCTTCCCAAGATTATGGGAATCTTCTTGTCTTCTTCAAAGTCCAAGATAACGAAGTCAGCAGGAAATATGAGCTTATCAACTTTCACCAAAACGTCCTCCACTATGCCCCTAGGATAAGTGATTGACCTATCAGCCAACTGCAAAGAGATGTTGGTTGGCTTTGGCTCCGGCAGACCAAGTTGCTTGAACACAGACAAGGGCATGAGATTAATGCTAGCACCCAAATCACATAAGCACTTGCTGAAAGAAAGATTGCCAATAGTACACGGGATGGTAAAACTTCCTGGATCTTTAAGTTTAGGAGGCAACTTCTGCTGCAGCACTGCACTACACTCCTCCGTTAATGCCACTGTTTCAAATTCTTCCAACCTTCTCTTTCGTGACAAAATATCCTTCATGAACTTTGCATACCTCGGCATCTGCTCCAATGCTTCAACAAAAGGAATGTTAATGGACAATTTCTTGAAGACATCCATAAACTTCTGGAACTGAATTTCTTGACTTTTCTGCACACGTCGAGGAAACGGAGGAGGAGGATAGAATTGATTATTCTTTGAAGATTGCTCTGGAGTAGACTTTTCAACAGGTTTCTTGCTCTTCTCACCATCAACCTGATCAGCCACTAAGTCAGATTTCTCAATTTCTGGCACTGCAGATTTTTCAACCTGCTGATTCTGAACATCTTCATCTTCTTCAGCTGCTGATTGAGGGCCTGCTGTAACCTTTCCTGATCTCAAAGTCACTGCATTAACCTGTTCTTTGTTCCCCCTTCTGCCTGGATTTGTTTCCGTATCACTAGGAAGAGTCCCCTGTTGCATGTTCAACAAAGCACTTGTAATCTGTCCCATCTGGTTTTCCAAGATCTTTTGAGAAGCTTGAAGGTTCTTCAACATCATCCTCATATCATCCATTTCTGATTTTTCATTAGATGATTGCCCCGCATGAGCCTGGGGTTGTTGCTGCTGAAATCCAGGAGGTTGATATGGTGCCCTTGGAGCATACTGCTGTTGATAGCCTTGATTGAATGGCCTAGCTTCCTGACTTTGAAACTGCTGATAAGACTGCTGAGGTTGTTGAGCACTTTGGTTGTTGCTCCAGCTAAAGTTAGGATGATTCCTGTTGTTCGGATGATAAGTGGCTGGAACTGGTGCAGCAGGTCTCTGGAAATTACTAACGAACTGTGCTGATTCAGAAGAGATAGCACATTGACTTGTCTCATGTGCGCCCGCACATAGCTCACAAATACTAGCCACCTGCTGAATCCCATAATTAGCAAGAGAATCCACCTTCATCGTAAGAGCCTTCAACTGAGCTGCAATAGCTGAAGCTGTGTCAACTTCAAGAATACCTGCTACCTTACCTTGAGAAAGCCTCTGTGTTGGATTCTGATATTCGTTAGCAGCCATCATCTCAATAAGATCATAAGCTTCCTCATAGCTCTTCGCCCACAGAGCTCCACCAGATGCTGCATCTAGCAAAGGCCTAGACTGTGCTCCCAACCCATTGTAGAAACCATTAATGACCATCCAATCAGGCATGCCATGATGAGGGCACCTTCGTAGCATCTCCTTATAACGTTCCCAAGCCTCACACAAAGATTCACCAGATTGCTGTTGAAATTGAGTTAACTGGTTCCTTATTGCTGCAGTTTTCGCCATAGGGAAGAATTTAGTAAGAAACTTCTGAGCAAGATCATCCCATGTAGTAATGGAACCAGCTGGTAGAGAATGTAACCAGCCCTTAGCCTTATCCCTTAAGGAGAATGGGAAAAGCCTCAACTTGATAGCATCATCCGACACACCATTAAATTTGAAAGTGTCGCAGATCTCGATAAAATCCCGAATATGCATGTTAGGATCCTCCGTAGAAGCACCCCCAAACTGAACCGAATTCTGCACCATCTGAATTATGCTCGGCTTGATCTCAAAGTTGTTCGCTGCAATAGCTGGCCTGACAATACTAGATTGTATGTCATTGATCTTTGGCTGCGAATAGTCCTTCAAAGCCTTGACTGCTGCTGGTAATTCTGCCATCTCTACACTAGTTTCAAGTTCTTCTTCTGCCAGTTTTTCCTTACGAGCCTGCAAACGTGTTCGCATACACGTTCAAGTACCTGAAAACACCACGAAACAAACAACTAAGTAAGAAATCCGAGTCAGTGAACGCTAACGACCACTGATGACAAGCACATAAACTAAACAAAACACCGATGATCCCCGGCAGCGGCGCCAAAAACTTGTTTTTGCACTAAATCACGCAAGCGTACGTGGTCACAAGTAATATATAAGGTTAAGTCCAAATTCGTTCCCACAGGGATCAGGTTATGGTTCTTTTCAGTAAATGCACCTATTCAACAATGTATGATCTTAATTCACTGCTAAGACAAGTAATTAATTGAGATTTTAATTAACTAAATTTAACTAATATGCAATTTAAGAATTAACTAGCTAATGAGATCTAAAATCAAATTACTTATATGGGAATAAACATGGAATTCTAACTTCATTATCTACTTCACTTAGAGTCGCAGCCTTTAATCAATACATGTGATGGTTTTGATATCTGATCGGACAACACGAAATAAGTAAAAGCTACCTCTCGGTATACTAATACCAAACTACGCATGCATCCACAAAAGAGATAGAAGATGGGTAGACACCAATTATGTTTAGACCCTATATCTCTATAGAATTTGAAAACATAAAGGTTTAAGCACAAGTTATCCACTTAGATCACATAGGGCAGCATAATATCTCTATTTACGCCACAAATCATGATGTTAAAACATCAACCTATCCTATGCTAGCATGGCAAGTTCTAAATCTCAAGATCCACTCTCGTTTAGCAAGAGATTAACAAATTAGATGTTCGCGACGCATCTAAATACATGAAACACAACCATACGAGGATATCAAGAATTCACCACACATAAATCTTTAAAGCATATAAACTACTAAGCTACATAGATAACTCCGTTAGAATCCCATGACAACGATTAGCTCATAATTGAACCGTTCATCGTCATGGGATTTGATGAAAACATGATATAAAACAAGATATGAATAAAAGAAGTAATTATATTAATAAACAAAGAGTTAAGAAAACAAATCTATAATCCAGAATAACACAAAGGCTGAAGTAGATCTAGATCCGTTGCTTGTCACGAGCGTTGAATCCTTCTCTCCTTTTCCCCCTTGCAGATCTAAGCTATGTTACAATAATAATAACTAATAATATGTCTATATCTATTACAATGGTATGATGTGTTTATATAGGCACTACAAGTCTTGCCCAGCAAGAAAATACAAAACAGAATTATAATAGAATTTCTGCAAGATACGTTTCCTAATTTGATTATGTTTTTTAAGGAAAATTCGAAGTTGACTTTTCTTCAGATTTTCTGGAACGTTCCCCACGTAATTGGACCTCTGGACTATCTTAGAATGATAGGAAATCTCGTTATCTTCGCGTGGACTGCTTACGGGCCTAAAACGGACTTCTAGAACTCAAGATATGGCCAAAACAGTGTAAACTGTGCAACCCTTCTCGAAAATCCGAATTTTAATCAATTAATTCCCCAAAAAATTATAAAAGCATCCACCTTAGTCAACATTCTCGTAATCCTGCACAACTAAGCAAAACACATCAAATCTACAACAACTTGAGCCCAAGACAATCAATTTAAGCCGAAATTAAGCGATCCAAGTGGATATAAAATCCACTTATCAAGTGGTAGAAAAAGGCATGGATCATATGTTATCCAATACCAACAATTAACAACATAAACAAGAAAGAGTAAAACTAGGGAGCGTAGCATTTGCTCCTTATCAATCTTTACCATGCCCGTAGCATTTAGGGAGCGTTATGACCAAGGTTGGGATTTTGACGAGGAGTTAGCGGATAATACGATGTGGTGTGAGTCAACTAGGGAACCTAGTGTATATAACGAGTCGTCTAGTACTATTATTGATTTGCATTATAGTGAAAACGATATTCCAATCGACTCTGAATTAGATGCTCTTACTAGACGACTCGAAGCCTTAGAAACCCTTAGTGGCCCTTCATACACGTCTTGGGACCCAAATTTCAACTCTCCGAGTCTCGATTTTCAACATGGCCCTGACTCTCAACAAGTCAACGCCATGTTTCAACCAACCACTCGAAATGACCACTTTACATCGTCTTCTAATTCCGGTTGGAGAGATTATCCCGATCTCTCATGGAACCAAGGTCATAGCTATCAAACTCCGCCTCCACATTTTCAAGAACCGAACTATTATCCAATTCCGAGTCAAGTTCCTTATTCGAGTTCAATTCAAACACCCGCCCACCTACCCGGATTTCATGATTCGAGTAGGAAACTTGACACCTTAGAAAAGAGTATCGAGGCTTTAGTGATTTCTCAAGCAAACTTCATGCGAACCATAACTTCTGATAGGCAAATTTTGAACTCTAATGTTCAAGCCTTATCTAAGTTAAAATTTCAAGTGAATCAATTAGCCACCATGTGCGAGCGTGAGACGATAACCACCCCGAATCCACCCGAGGTCAACCCTAAATTTCTTATCACTCAAAGACCTATCGATACTTTCGATGATATCATTTCTCCTAGGTCTAATGTTCAAGTTGACACTCCTTTCGGTGGTGATTCACACGAAGAAGATTCTAATGCTGACATAATTCTTTCTCTAGGTCAAACGAAGAATCCCGATGATTCTAAGTTTGTGGCTTCACCTAGACAACCATCATCTTCTTCTAGTGAACTTTTCCTTTCATCTTCCAAACCTCTTCCTGAAAAACCCAAATAACTTCATACTCAACCAATAGGAGCTAATCTAGTTAAGGAGGTTGTTTCAAGGTCAAATTTGGACGATCATGAGATTGAGTCTCTTCTTAAACAAGATTTTCAATTGCATTACGAGACCAATCGAGAGCTTCACGAATCTTTTAAGGATTTGACCTCGGAAGAGATGTTTGGAGAGATGAAGAATATTTGTTCCAAATGGGAAACCCAACATAAGGATAGTTCTTGTGATCCTAATTCTGTTGGTAAAACATTTTTTGAAGCGCCACCCCCACTCGTTTCTATTTCTTCATTTTCCACTCGTGCTCCATCTTTCATCGAAACTCATGATATTCATGACCAACATCTTATCGTAATTAATTTGCTTAAACAACAAAAAGAAGCATCCTCGTGGTCTATGGATGAAGTTAGGAATATGAGTTTTATTCTTGCGCCTAATCGGATCGTTCGAGTGGTCTATGCTATTTTCGTGGGTGAGTTTCTGAAATATGTTGGTTGTATAACAAAAATAGTTTTTCCGAGAGCAGGTATTGGTTAGTACATATTTGTTTTGTACCTACCATAGTAGAATGTAGGTATGGGGGAGGAGTTGTGTGTGTGAGTTGTTTTCTTTCATAATTTCTAGTAGTTTTCAGTCTCCGCCATCCCTTATCAGGTATTTCCTCACCTTTCTTCTTTCTCATTTCTCTTGCATTTGCATACATTGAGGACAATGCATGATTTAGGTATGGGGGAAGGTTTTTTAGTGTAAATACATATAATTGAAAAATCCAAAAAAATTAAAAAATGAAAAAAATCACAAAACGAGTTCTTTTCGTATTCTAGTCTTGTTAATTGATTGCTAGTTGCTTGATGCACCGTTACATGCTATGATAATCTTATGATCCTTTAGCTTTTGATTGTGAAGTGATTTGTTAAGTTCTTGTCCACACACTTACACTAGCAAGGTGAAGCTAGTAGACTTATTTGAAATGTGCATGAAATTAGAAGGGCATGATTAGGTGTAAGATGATTTGGTCTTCATGCTTTGAGTACAAGTAGGTGCATTGAGGATACCATTACTTGAGATTGATTATGTTTTACCACACCAAGTGAGTTTTGAGCCTATATGCACATCTTTTGCATTTATATTCGTTTGCTTGAGTGTCCACTTGTCATTTGCATCGCTAGCACTTGTTTGAGTTCCTTCTTGAAATACATGACATTAATTGATGATAAAATGATAAAGGCACTTAGGAATAACCTATATTTCCAAAAATATCCACACCATGCACATGTGATCAATTAGTTAACCCTTTGAGGCTAATCATTTTCTTTCGGTGACACACCACATTACTCACCTAAGACCTTTTTTTTTGTTTAGCCTTACGTATTCTTGATCCCATTTTGTCAAAGGTTAGTAGGAACTTGAGGGAGCAATAAGGTGTGTGAAATAGGGTTTACTTTTGTTCATAACTTTTGAGGAAATATTTGTTGTTACCTTGATAGTCGATTTTCAAAATTAAATCTAAAGGAGGATTATTGTTACATTTATCATTTTCCTTAAAAAGAAAAAAAAAAGAAAGAAAGAAAAAAAAGAAAAAAAAATGGAAAACAAATATACATATGAGAGCATACTTATGTTTTTTGTAATCCTCCTTCATTCGACTATTCAAATCTTTTTGTTGAAAATAAAATAAATTGTGTGGGAGGGTGTTGTATATGATATTCATGGTGACTACTAGCTTTTGACACTTCACCTTGCTTTGGCCTTTCTTGACATACCTTGTCCCTAGCCCCATTACAACCCTAATAAAGACCTTTTGATTGTCATTATTAATGTATGTTGTGATTTAAGTTGGAATGATACCAAGTGTCAAGCATGCATTTGATTTTGTTGGAATTGAGTGATACACTTACCCTTTTTTGAGTGAATATTCTTTTGTGAGTGAAAGGTGAGGAATTGCTTATTTGTTTTTTGCATAAGAGATCTCAAGTTTTGACTCTGAGGTGTGCCCTTGTAGACTTAGCATGGTTACCAATAATTTTTGCACTTGACGTGAACTTATAATCACTCTTGCATGGTTCTTTAAGTAGACTATGTGAATCCTTGCACTTTCCACACCAAGACTTTGCAAATTCATTTTGATTCTTAAGTTGTTGTATCATGAGAGGACATGTATGTGTGGTGTGCATTGCCATGTAATCTTTTATACAAGCTAGAAGGATTTTGTGGGTACATTCACTATAGGCCCTCACGAGACTCACTCGTCCACTAGGGCTGCCTAGGGGTTTAAAGGGCTTGTTACATATGCCAAATGCAACCGTCACACCTACGAAAAGGAGTATAGGACTTTTTATCTAGATTTTCTTTTTTGTTTTTACTCAAGGAAGAGCAAAGATAGGTATGGGGGCATTTGATAAGTGCATATTTTTGCATATTTTTATTACCTATTTATTGCTTGAACTCGTATTTTAATAAATTATTTTGTTGCATTTCAGGAAATTCGTAAATAAATAAAGAAATGGCAAAATAAAAAAATAAAGAGCAAGGAAGGGAAAAATAGGAAGAAAAAGGACCAAAAATGAAAGAAGGAAAAGAATTAGGAGCTTGGAGCAAAAGGAATATTTCAAGACAAGTGGAATGTGGAGATCATCCCAACACACTACATAAGTGTATGACCAAGATCAACTCTTCAAAGCTTAAGGGGGAAGGAAACAAATAGATGGCTAGGATTCCACCACCACACACCACAAATGTATGGTGGGGATTTACCCAACACCCCCCTTAACCCTAATTTCTATCCTATAAATACCCCCTCACCCCCCTTGTATTTAGTAACTTAGATTTTAGGGTAGTTTTAATTTCTTGTTTTTTTTTTAGTTTCAAATCTTGTAAACACTCCTATTATAATTAATGCAATTTTTGTTTTCTTTACTTCTTGTCTTGCTCTTTCGTTATTGTTGTCTTGTTTCGTTATTTTCGTAAATCCCGTTGCTAACCACTATGGGTTGAAAGTAACGAAATTTAATTTTAATTTCGTGGTTAATTTCTTTGTTTTCGTTTTTTTTAAATTTCAATAATAAAAAAAAACAGAAAAAAATAGCTTTATCAATTTCCTGCATTTGTTTACCTGTTTTTTATGTGTTAATTCGAACCCTTGTGCTCTGTTTTCTTTTGCAATTCATAACAACTCCTCTATTTTTTTCCCCTGCATCTATTCTCCTTCGTTAATGCCTCAAACACAGCACCTGTTCGTTCTTTTCCTTATTCTTCTTATTTTATTCCTTCTTACTCCTCTTCTTTTTGTTCACTACAAAACCAACACCTCCTGTGCTCCTTCTCAAATTCGAAACCCAACATAATACAACCAATTCTCCCTCATTTTTTTTCTCTTTACTGAGTGCTTTTCCGAGTTTTGTTGTACTGGGTCTTTTGTTACCGAGAGACTGAGTTCGCGAGTTTTAATTCTAGTTTGCTATTAATAATTAGTTTTAGCAATGTTTGATATGTTCCTGGTCCTTGTTTTTTCTTGTGGCTATTTACCATTTAAAGTCATTAATATGATAGTAGGAGTAATTAATGTGAATTAAGATTATTATAATAAAATGTTAGCATTAATTACTATTAAATGAATTTCTCTATTTGTTAGTGTTATTTACGTGTGCATAGTTAGCTTCAATATAATTGACTTGCTAGTGGGCTTGTGGCCCAATCTTATTTAATGCTATTAGTATTGTTAATTTTTAGCCTAAAATCATTTTAAAGTCCATGAGCATTTCTAGCCCAACTTAGTTTTTTTTTCCTGGGCCACAATCATTTCTAGTCCATTACATTCTAATTTTTTTTTTTGCTTGTCTCCAACTAGGCGTAAAAGAGAAACTGGTGCTTGGTTTTAATTGTTTATTTTGTTTTAATTTCTCTCTTTTGTCTTATTAGCGTGTAAATCTCCTGGATCATGAATTTTCTTGCTAACATTGCTCGCGTGCTTCAGTTTTTTTTTATAATGTCATTTTCATTTAAATATTAGGTTGTTAAAATCACGCATGTAACTGTTTTAGAGTTTTTTTTAATTTATTGTTAATTAGTTGAAATGATCCTCCAAAATTTTCTCGTTCTAATTCGATTAAATTAAAAATTAAGGTTTGCGAGAACATTAGTCCCTGTGGAACGAATCATAAATTTTACAACGAAACGAATTGTGCGCTTGCGATTCAAATTTAATTATTTTTTAGCACAACAAAAACCATCTAAGTGGGGTGAGAGATAACAATCATATATACAATTCTTAGGTGCGATGACAAAATGAACGTATATCGTGCTGTGACAAAATGAACATATACATCTGATATAATATATTTTTATATATATTTTAGATGATTTTATTCTCATATTTATTGTGTTTTGCACTGATTTGGTTTTTATTTAATAGATTTTGATGTTTTATTGTAGGAAGTAAAGGATTTCTAAACTTGGAAGGATTTGGAGAAAAAGATCTATTTTGGAGCTAAATTAGAAGAAAATTCGGAATTATGGATTAGATGGGTTTCCTATACTGTTTGGGTCATATCTTGAGTTCCAGAAGTCCGATTTCAACGATCTTACAGTCCACGCGAAGCTTAGGGAATTTTCTTTAATTCAGAGGTGGTCCAGTAAGCAAATTCCAACTGGAACAGCCCAGAAACAAAGGAGAAGAGTCAGCTACGAATTTTAATTAAAGAATCCTATTCGGTTATAGAATCCTACTTGTAATTTATTTAGAGTATTAAAATACTTTTATTTTAGGGACATAGGGGATACATACGTGTATTATTTGAGATTAGAGTACGTAGATTAGAGAGAGCCGGGGATTTCATTCTTGTGACAGGATTGATGATTACAGGTTTTCTTATCTAGATTTCTTCTTTATTCTTATTAGTTTAATTATGTTTCTTCAT
This sequence comes from Saposhnikovia divaricata, assembly GCA_036435485.1. NCBI lineage: Eukaryota > Viridiplantae > Streptophyta > Magnoliopsida > Apiales > Apiaceae > Saposhnikovia > Saposhnikovia divaricata. Next base: position 56,078,001 of record CM071595.1, on the reverse strand, counting down.
TATATTAGTTGTTTTACTTGTTCAATTATTAAAGAGTAGTTGTTTCTAGGGCGTTAAGGGGAAGCCATGCTTGCATTATAATATTGGCATGATTTTCACAGTGATTTGATTGATTATGTTTATTCTAGTTGATTATGTTTTATCATTAATTTGTGTAATCGGCCGATATCATGAATTAATTCTATGTGAATAGGAGTATGATCGAGAGATATACTACTAGAGGCACACATACGATTAGCAGAACTGAATTTGAGTGCGAGAGCATCATTGGATTTCTGAGAGCGTTAATACTCGAGAGAGATTAACATTGCTTTAATTGCATGATTAATTGAATTACTAAAAGTGATTATATGTGTAAGCATGTTTCAAGAGTGTTGATACTTGAGAGAGATTAACAAACTCTAGTTGCGTGACCACTTTAATTGCTTTAGCTTAAAAGCCGGTTATTGTGTAAGCATGGTGGACCTGATTGCCCTAGATTTTTAATATATTAATTTAGTGTCTATTTAGTTAGTGTTAATTTAGTTATAATCATTAGTTGGTTAAAAATATTCAAATAATCGTTTGTCCTTGAAACAATTGACAATAATTGAATCGGGATCAGTAGAACCTGTCTCCTTGTGGATACGACCCGCTTGCCATTCTGTACTAGCAACAGATACCGTGCGCTTGCAGTTAGATATAATTTGATACATCAACATCATACATGATGTATATATACAGGTCTGTCCTCATTTAGGATGATAGCTATAACTACTCTCATTATAACTTGAAAATGGTGATTGATTTACTTGGTAAAGTAAATTTAAAAACATTGGGAAATAGAGCTGCATGCATGGGTATTATTGAAGAGACAATTATGAGATAAGAAAGAATATGAAAAAGCATGCATGCATGTAGATTTAATAGACAACATACTTGATCAATCGATGTAATTTAGAACACTGGACGTGCATGAACCAATCATATATACCAGTGTAAGTAACTCGAGTTTTAATTATTATGCATGGAGATTCTTTCATGCATGCATCAGCTTTTATTTCACATATATTAACTTTTAAGTTTTTAAACTAGTATGAAATGTATAGAACATCGTCACAATTACCCAAATATGTGTTTGCATAGAGGAAACTTTTGAAATCTTCAAAACTGTTTTAAAAAATAATCTTAAACTTCTATGCAATTTTCAATTTAAAAAGTTTGATTACAACTCGGTACCAATCACCACTGTAAACTAATCGACAAACAAAAATAAACAAGAAGAACTCACAATAGTGCAACTAAGATGCAGTAACAATCGGTAAAATGGTTAAGCCTGCAATAACAAGTGAAGATTCAACTTACCTTAAGATATTGAACCCACACTTCCCTCGGTGCTGTAACAATGTTGTCTTCTAAGTTCCATCCAAATCTCGAACTGTTTGCTCCATATCGCATATCGTAGACAGCAGTAAAATCCTTTTTTAATGTCTTCATTCGAGAGTCTATATGAGGCTTTCCCTTTATACTTGCTTCAGGAAGTTTGACTTGCAGTGAGTTCTCCAGAAATGTTAAATATCTAGCTTTGAAACCATTGTATGCCTTGAAGTTTCCACTATTCATAAGTTCCATCGAAGCTTCAACAAGTTTTTCATCTTCATCATTTGTCCATTTCCTCTTATATTTTCCCGCACCTCTTTCTACCAATGAATTAGTTGATTCCATATCACCCGCCATTTCCTGAGAAGTACATTCATAAATTGTTAGTTGGAAAGGCATGAGTCTGCTTCCTCTAGGAATTACAAAAACCAAATTGCAAATTATAGATCCTCTAGGAATATCATATGTTGCTGAAAAGTAAAACAACGATACAAATGCATTAAACATGTACTGACCAATTATTAAATAACTATTAAATGAATTATCGCCTTGAAGAACCTCTCCACTCATTGAAAATTGTTTCGGCTAGGTTGTCTCTAAAAGAAGTCCATTCCGGAGTTTACTAATGCTTGTAATATTATCTTCGATCGCCTCATGCTCCATATTTGTCCCAACCTCCTTGTCAAAGTCGAGTTCAATTGGATCATAATTCATTTCGGCTCTAATGTAATTACACAACACACAACAAGCTAGAATGATTCGGCTTTGAATTTTAGGAGGGTAAAATGAAGGGCTTCTTAGTATCGACCCATCTCTTTTTTAAAATGCCAAAAGCACGTTCAATAACATTTCGCGCACTTGAGTGTCTCATATTAAAATACTCTTTCACGCATGTAGGTTAACCCCTCTCTCCAATCACTCCTATGGTACTTTTGTCCTCTAAAAGGTGATAAAAAACCTTCTTCATTAGTATAACCCATTTCTACGAGATAGTAAGTACCTTCAAATTTGAAAAAAAATAAATTGTATTTACATATTGCAAAGGAACATCTTAGGAATAATACAAAATAATTCTTTTTACTCTTCGGGACTTTCAGTCCGTTCTTTCTTGACAAAGCATCCTTTAGTACTCTCCCATCAGCTGCGGACCCTTCCCAATCGGTCAAGACATATGTGAATAGTAAATTTGGTGTAACCGCGGCAAGCACATTTGTTGTAATTTCACCTTTTCTATTTCGATACCTAGGCTTGTCCTCAACGGGTATATTCATTCTAACATGTGTTCCATCTAGAGCTCCTAAGCAGTTCTATTGAACAAAACATAAAATGAAACAATTTCCAAATATAAGATATCTTCTAGCATAAAGTTACTCAAAATGTTTGATTTTATCTTAAAGTACTTCCAAGTTTCATCAGTCGAGTCATTTGGAATCGGTTCAGGATTCTTGAACTCTTGTAATCTTAGAACACCGTTAAGGTCCATATGAACATGCATACTAATTGATTCAGTTGACCTTTGAAAATTTGTGCTCAGAACACTCATTTTTTCATGGTGTGCTAATATGTATAAAAACACGGTAACTTGTTCAATTACGTTCATATACTTGGTATCGCGTATATATCCTCTTGACTCAAGGGTATAGCACCATCTATGAAAAGTCCTCTTGTTCATACGAAGATTTTTAATACAAGTATCATCACTTTGGTTAACTAGCTTATCAACATAGTGAATTCTTTCTATCTTAAAAATTGAATATGTTTGCATTAATGCTACCCTAGTCCCTAAAACAACAATCATTTGAAAAAACCAATATACCGAAGCAATCATTTTCAGCCATGCCATATATAACATAAGTTTCTTCCTTCGAGCAGAAGATCGAATAGAATTTCTTCAATAAACGCCTAAACACAATTATCTCATCTGAAATGAGCTAAACAAGTATTCATATATTCACATAACTGCCCAATATATATTATTATATTTGTATAGGCATATACACGCAGATAAATCACAGTCAACATATATAAATCAAAAATTTCAAACATAAATGTATTTATATACACAAAAATACGATAAATACAATCAACTATGAATATATAACCAGGAACTGCATATACACACAGAATAAAGTTACAATAAATCTAATTTGATTGATTTCGAACCTGTTTAGATCGATTGAGCTGATTGAGGCTCTAAAGATTGATTGATGTTTTAAATTCGTTTGCAGAGTGTAAATGATCGTGGAGAGAGATAGAGGATAGGCTAAGGGAGAGAGACGAGAAAGAGCGTAAGGAGAGAGATAGAGGAGAGGCGAAGGGAGAGAGATGAAAAAGAGCGTCGAGAGAGTACAGAGAGGGAGAGAGACGAAGAGAGGGAGAGACGAGAGAGACGGGAAGGGGAAAAAAGAGAGAGTACAGTGGGTAGGGTTTTTTTATTTTGATTGAATGGAATGGGCTGATCCCGACCGTTTGAACGAGAATGAAATGGACTGAATGGAATGGTTGAATTAATGGACCATTCCTTTCCTTTAACCTAACCAAACAATAATTTTTTTGTGGAATGAAATGGGCCATTCCATTCACCCCTAAATCCATTCCTTTCCATCAAACCAAACGCAGTGTTACTTTCTCTCTTTTTACAAAAATATTTCCCCCTTCTCATTAAACAAATTTTATTTGGTCAATAACAGTTAGTTTTGGTGGTCAGTTTTCTTAGGAAGTGATTGAGTAGTTTTAAGAAGCTAGTTAAGTATTAGATTTTAGAGTGGACGGATTATCTTTTATCGTGGTTTCGTTTTTAAGTTCTAAGATTTTTATTTGGAATTTGAGTTTGCAATTTCAATTTGTTTATGGATTGCTTGTTTTTAGTTTGTAATTTCAGTTTTAATTTGTTATTTCAGTGTTGGTATTCTCTCTTGGTGAAAGTTTCGAGAGTATAATTTTTGATTTAGTGATGAAAGTTTGTAGGGAATTGCAAATTAACTCCAAATGGATGTGCTGAAACGGGTACATGTAAATATATGATGTGATTGTATCTCCAAAAAGAATGAATTAATCAACTATTATTTTTGTTTTATTGTTGTCCGACTTGACTATTTTTGTAGATGCCGTATGATTCATTGTTGAATTAATTTCTACTAAAAAAAAGTATTGAGTCTATTTAATGCTTTATTCAGTGAAATAAAAAGAGTATCGTTTGTTTGGTAGAGAGTTGTGATTTCACTGGTATGGCGAATATTCATACAGAAGATCTGATAACTAGAATTCTACTACGACTTCCCGTGAAGTCATTACTCCGGTTCAAGGCAGTGTCCAAGCCCTGGTTATCCATAATTTCCAGCAATACTTTCGTCGAATCTCACCTTCGTAGGACAACCACAAAGCCATCAGAAACTGATGAAACACTACTCGTCTACAGAAAAAGTGATGATCTCAACAGAATGGACCTGTCCCTGTTCCATCTCGATTCTCTACAATATGAGCCTCGTCCTGACGTTAGAGGTGTACCTTCTGCGTCCTCTCCTACCCTTGTTGGTTGTTATAATGGTGTTGTTTGTGTTTCCGTCCCCCGAGATAATGGCCGTAAATTTCATGATAAAATCTACCTTTCGAATCCTGCAACTCAAGAGTCCAGACTTGTTCCCCCGCATAACATACTGATGGGCCATAACCAACCCCAACTGGACTCGGCCCAAGGTACCAGGAGTCCAGGAGTCCGGCCTATAGGAAGCCCGGACTGGGCCCGAACCGGTCTAGTTGGCAACCCAGCCACAGGGAGCATAAGAGCACGGGAGACACGAGTCATGACTAGGGTCCTACATGACAGCGACAGATAAGGGAATCCTAGCATTGGCACAATCATGTCCCCATCAGACCGCGTGCTGACGCGCCCAGGGCACACGCTGCCACAGATATTACCTGGACAGGTGGGAATTATCAGAGAAGGACAAGTGTCCCACCTACCTAGGATCCGACGCTCATGATTGCAGGTACCAACCCCTAAACCCTAATCCTTGGCCTATAAATAAGACAAGGAGAAAAAGGTGAAGGGGTTACATTCTCTTTTACATACACACTCATATACACACACCCTCCATAATTAGATACTCTAGTCCTTATCTTTACTCTCCAAAGCCGTCACTTACTCTCACGCCGGAGGCGCCGCGGGGCTCAAACCCCCCTCCGGTGTTGTTTTGCAGACGCCCAACCACCAGCTTCACCTCTTACCGGGCGTGGGAACGGCGGAGGAGGCACTAGATCGGGTCTTGGAGTTATCATTGGCGCTAGAAGGAGGGGGGCTCCGTCCTTTGGTCTCGGTGCCACTGGACTCGACTACATCAACAAGCTCTTGAAAAAGAGTCCTAGTTAAAATCAGTAAGATCTAATACAACCCTTAAACCTTCACCAAAGATGTCACCTTTGCACGTTTCTTTGCCGTGTGTATGCGTGTTCAACATTATTTAGCTTTGATAGCCTAGATAGTGGTAAAAGTTGCGATCTTTGGCCTATAAGTATAGCTGAAATACAGATCTGGGCTCATAGTCACCTGCTTGTCTGTCTATACCTGTTTACCTGTGTTTATATCTGAACATTTAGCTCATACACACACCGCTTTACTTGAAACTCAGCCCCATTCTGTTACAATCAATATTTTGTGAAATATTTTGTAAGTTTGAAATCATGCCGAGAGGAAGCAAATCTACTCAAAGAAACAATAATCGAGACCAGGATCCGAATCCCGTCCCCGACTTGCCCTTGGTTCCGGCAGAAGCAGCTCCAGCTTTGGGAAGGGTAAGGATCGGTCCTGGAGATGCCCGAATTGACATTGAGCTCAACCAATACAAATATACAGATGTACCTCTAGCCGCGGCACACATGCAAGATCTTACTCGGGACGAGTTGGCGGATGCAATCCGGGCATATCGAGCAAGCCGGATAGCACCTCCTCCCGAACCAGAACAAGCTGAAAATTCACAAGGCTCTGAACACTCTCACCGGTCAAGAAGATCAGTCTTTGACCGAATTGGCAACCAAGGAAAACAAACCGCCAACAAAGCCCAAAGCAAAAATCATGAAGCAGAGAAACTCAAAAAGCTGGCCGAACTCAAAGAAAAGATCAGGCAAGAGGAAGAAGCAAAGCTTGAACTCAAAATCCAGAAAAGGATCCAGGAGGAAGAGGACCGGGTATTGAGGCGGTCCGGATCTAAGAGGGCCATAAGAGAAATCAGTCCTGAACTTATCTCAGATGAAGAAGAGCCTGAAGACAATCTCATGCAAATGATTCACGAGTTACAGAAAAAAGTAGGCCAAGACTCTGGACTTGAAATCGAGGGAACTTTGACGCCCTTCAGCCGTTCCTTGGAAGCTATTCCAAGGCAGAAAAACTTGAAACACTACAATTTTGATTCATTTGACGGACTGGGAGACCCGGAAGAACACATTAATTACTTTGAGCAGATTGCCCTGATCTACTACTATAATGACATCACCAAGTGCAGATTCTTTGCATCAACCCTGAAGGGAGGAGCACAGAGATGGTTCAGCCGCATCCCCTCCCGAAGCATTCACTCCTGGAAGCAGTTTCGAGAATCTTTTCTGAAAAGGTTCAGAGCAAACAGGACACACGAGTTACACATGTGTCATTTGGAAACCATTCGACAGTATGATAATGAATCCCTTTCGGATTTCATGAAACGCTTTCAGGAGGCAATCAACAAAATCTCACGATTGGATGAGCGCGAAGCTCTCAGTATTTTCCGGAGAAACTTAGACCCCGACCAGAATGAAAGATATGTTTATGAACTAATCAGCAAAGAGCCCGAAAGTTTGGCTGCAGCATACTCTATGGCTGCTCGATTCATCAAAGAAAGCGATGTTCTCCAAGCCATGAGGATGACTCGACAAGGGAATGTTTTTTCCCGGATTACTCAAGATGACCGCTCTCGGGGCGGGTACCAGTCCGAAAAAAGGTTCAAACCGAATAGACAGGCTAATTACATCCAAACTTCCCAACCACCCGCCTCGGGAAGAGCTACCGATCCGGTAACGGTGACGATCAAATCAGACTCGAAGCCTCAAAAACCGCCCAAACCCGATCCAAAACCTGAACCTCAGTGGACTCCACTCAGCCGAACTCGTTCTGATATACTGAAAGAGGTTCGGGATAAGCCATACTTCTACCCACCTAAACCAATGATTACTGCCCCAGAAAATCGACCTACTCACAAACAATGTGACTACCACGGCACACACGGTCATACCACAGAAAACTGCCTCTCCCTCAAATACTTTATTGAAGAACAAATCAAAAAAGGAAACATGGGCCAATACATAGCTCGGAAGACCATGGAAAAAGGGGAGGCATCCGGAGCAGGAAAAAAGCATGTTGTCAACGTGGTCATGGGAGGTTCCAATTCTCCTCCCCCTAGTCCGGACTCAGGAGATGAGGTAATGATGATTCAATCTTTCCCCGAGCAAATAATAACTTTCAGCAACGCAGATTTCGAAGGAATTGATCCAAACCATAATGAGGCTTTGGTGGTCAGCCTAGATGTCGCCGAAAATGAGGTCAAGAGAATTCTGGTCGATAACGGATCCTCAGTCAACATCATCTTCAAACATACATTCGATAGAATGCAACTGGGCAGTATAAGAATGAACGAATGCAGAGAGGACCCACTCTTCGGGTTTGGAAACAACTTAGTACCGATCCAAGGAACTTTGTATCTACCTGTTCAGTTCGGAACTTACCCAAAGCAAGTCACTCACATTGTGAAATTTTATGTGATCAACACCCCATCCTCGTACAACATGATACTTGGCCGTCCAGCATTAACCAAGCTCCGAGCGATAACCTCTACCCCACATTTGAAGTTTAAGTTCCCCACTCCATCTGGAATCGGGGAAGTCAAGGGCGATTCGGAAACCGCCGGTCGCTGCTACGGTCAAGCTTTGATCATGGCTGAAACAGACCCAGAAAATAAAAGAAAAGCAACCTTATACCAAAAGAACTTGAGCCGAAAGAAGCACAGAGCCCACTTCAAGAAGGAACCCGGACATGAAGTTCAAAATATTGAAAGTATCGAAGCTCAAACCAAGGAAGAACTAATTGCGAAAGCCCGAAGTTATCTAGAGTCCAATACACAAGCCCGGGTTCAGCAGTACATCTCAAAGAAAGATCTCGGAAAGGTAGAACCCGCAGTTGAAACCGAGATGATCGAGCTGGAGGAAGGTAGTCCGGACAGAAGAATAAAGATAGGATCTGGACTAGATCCAGAATTCAGGCAGAAACTTATACAGCTGCTCAGAGATTATGCGGACGTTTTTGCGTGGAGCCCGGAGGACATGCCTGGACTCAAAGAATCTGTAGCCATGCATAGCCTTGATGTTAATCCTGACAAAAGACCAGTGAAACAAAAAAGGAGGAATTTTGCTCCGGATAGGCAAAAAGCAATCGATGAGGAGGTTGGAAAACTTCTCAAAGCGGGAATAATTTGTGAGGTAAAGTATCCAGAATGGCTAGCCAATGTCGTCTTGGTCAAGAAACCTAATGGGAAGTGGAGAATGTGTGTGGACTACACAGACCTCAACGCAGCGTGTCCTAAGGACCCCTATCCTCTCCCAAGCATCGATCAACTCATTGATGCCACGGCAGGTCACGAGATGTTCAGTTTCATGGACGCATTCTCTGGCTACAACCAGATTAGAATGAACCCGGCAGACATTGCAAAAACTGCTTTCATAACTCATAGAGCTGTCTATGCGTACAAATACATGCCTTTCGGATTGATGAACGCCGGATCAACCTACCAAAGAGCAATGGTCGAAGTGTTCAAAGATCAGTTGGGTCGAAACCTGGAATCCTACGTAGATGATATGATAGCTAAATCACAAACGGTACAAGAGCACATCCTGGATTTGCAAGAATGTTTTGACAATCTGAGGAAGCATGAGATGAAGCTAAATCCAGAAAAGTGCACATTTGGGGTGGAAGCAGGAAAATTTCTAGGCTTCATGGTTAGTCAGAGAGGAATCGAAGCGAATCCTGAAAAGATCAAAGCAATAATAGAAATGGAACCACCCCGGACTCAGAAGGAGATACAAAAATTGGCTGGCTCGCTAGCGGCTCTGAGGAGATTTATTCCTAAGCTAGCCGAGCGGTGTTTACCATTCTTCGAGCTACTAAGAGGGGCGAAGAATAAAAAAGAGATAAACTGGAGCCCGGATTGTCAAAGGTCTTTCGATTCTATAAAGGCATACCTATCGTCCCCGCCAATCTTATCCAAAGCTGAACCCGGAGAAGCGCTATCCCTTTATCTGGCCGCAAGTCCTTCGGCGGTGGGGGCGGCACTAATCCGGGAACATGAAGGGCAGCAAAAGCCGGTCTACTATGTTAGCCAGGTTCTAAAAGATGCAGAAACCAGATATCCCAACTTGGAAAAGTTTGCTTTCGCCCTGGTAACTGCCTCCAGAAAGCTAAGGCATTATTTTCAAGGGAGAGAAATTAAAGTTATTACGGACCAGCCCTTGAGAAGAATAATTCACAAGCCAGATGTATCTGGTAGACTCGTTAATTGGGCTGTGGAGCTCAGTCAGTTCCAACTCACATTTGTACCCCGGACAGCAATAAAGGCTCAGGTGTTGGCCGATTTTGTCGTGGAATGCTCTTTTCCTGAACCTCGATCTGGTCTCATGGTAAGAGATACGAGGGTAGAAGGTGAATCTAATCCGGAGGGTTGGACTTTATATGTCGATGGATCTGCAACAAGTGAAAGGGCTGGAGCAGGCTTGGTTCTGAAAAGCCCCTGCGGCTTCCAGATACAACAAGCGATAACCTTCAAGTTTTTGGCTACTAACAATCAAGCAGAATATGAGGCACTTTTGGCCGGACTCCGATTGGCCAGATCATTGAAAATCCAAGACTTAAAGGTTTATAGTGATTCTCAAATTGTGGTCAGGCAAACGAAAGGAGAATATATCGCTAAGGATCCAAGGCTAGCTCAATACCAAGCTTTGGTAAAAAGTTACTTAACTACAATTCCAAATTTTGAGATGATGCAGATTAATAGAGAAGAAAACACGGAGGCCGATCTACTATCCAAACTAATCCGAAATGATGCAGAGCTAGACAGCTCGGTCTACTTCGAAGAAATAGAGAGGCCTACCATTGAAAATAGTGAATTAATGGAGATAGATAATCAGCCCGGCTGGATGATCCCTATAATGTCATATCTAGAAAAAGGAGAGTTGCCAGAAGATAAAAACAAAGCCCAGAGACTCAAAGCCAAAGCCGCAAAATTTTTTGTCGAAGAAGGACAACTTTATCGTAGAACGTTCTCTAGCCCGATCTTGAAATGCGTAGGACCTGCCGAAGCGGCATACTGTTTGCAAGAAGTGCATGAAGGAATTTGCGGGGACCACCTATCAGCAAAAGCCTTAGCATACAAAATAATAAGGCAGGGATACTATTGGCCAACGATTCACAAAGATGCGGTAGAGTTTGTCAGAAAGTGTAAGAATTGTCAGACATTCGGCAACGTCCAGAGGCAGAGCCCGGTTCTACCCTCTTCGGTCCTCTCTCCCATACCGTTCGCAGTCTGGGGAATCGACATCATGGGCCCTTTTCCCCGGGCTAAAGGGGATTTGAGGTACTTGTTGGTGGCTATTGATTACATGACAAAGTGGGCAGAAGCCAAAGCTATGAGAACAATAAATCAGCAAGATTGTATCCGATTCATGGATAACATACTGATGAGATTCGGGATTCCCCAAGTGTTAGTCTCGGACAATGGACCTCAATTCGTTGGTTCAGACTTTGAAAATTACTTGAAGGAGAGGGGCATCAAACATAAGAGGTCCTCGGTAGCATACCCACAAGGTAATGGTCAGGTTGAGGTAACAAATCGAATCTTACTGAGGGGAATAGAAAAAAGGCTTCAGGAAAGCAAAAACAAGTGGCCCGAAGAGTTACCAAACGTGTTATGGGCTTACCGGACTAGCCCGCGGACAAGCACGGGAGAGACACCTTTCAAGCTAGCTTATGGGTCTGAAGCAATGTTACCAGTTGAAGTAGGATCACCTTCTCACAGGGTAATCAACTTTGAAGAAATTGCAAATGAAGAAGGGCTTCGAATAAACTTGGATTTGATAGATGAGGTTCGGGATGAAGCGGTGGCAAGAATGGAAAAATACAAAGAGAAGACCAGAGAATACTTTGGAAAGAAGGCCAGGGTCAAACACTTTCAAGTGGGAGACCTAGTCCTTCGAGACACCGAAGCCTCTGAACCAACAAACACTGGAAAGCTAATGCCTAAATGGGAAGGACCCTATAGGGTCAAGGAGATTCTTCGTCCTGGAACTTATAAGCTATGCAACATGGATGATTCGGAGGTTCCCAACACCTGGCACGGCATCCGACTTCGGAAATTCTACCAGTGAACGAAAGGCCTAGGACCGGAAAACCAATCAAGGAGCTGCTTCTGAGCCCAAAAAGTCTTCAACAGATAGATTAGTCTCTGTAATGAAGCAAGAATAAATACTTTGTAATTTGAATATCAAGTCTAATGAAATCGGACCTAGCCTCACAACTTTCATCCGTTACTGTCAAATTAGTATATCACCAACACACACAAGTCCCCGACCGGGAGCCATAGGCAAAGTCGGATCCGGGGCAAAAACGACCACTCTAGTCCGGTCCATTTTCTATGAAAAGTATCCGGACTGGGGGCAAACACAAAAAATTTTCTAAGTAACCCAAAGTTTTCAAACTTTGGACTTAGCCAAAAACGATCACTCTAGTCCGGTCCATTTTCTATGAAAAGTATCCGGACTGGGGGCAAACACAAAAAATTTTCTAAGTAACCCAAAGTTTTCAAACTTTGGACTTAGCCCAAAAACGATCACTCTAGTCCGGTCCATTTTATATGAAAAGTATCCGGACTGGGGGCAAACATAAAAAATTTTTTCTAAGTAACCCAAAGTTTTCAAACTTTGGACTTAGCCAAAAACGATCACTCTAGTCCGGTCCACTTTCTATGAAAAGTATCCGGACTGGGGGCAAACATAAAAATTTTTTCTAAGTAACCCAAAGTTTTCAAACTTTGGACTTAGCCAAAAACGATCACTCTAGTCCGGTCCATTTTCTATGAAAAGTATCCGGACTGGGGGCAAACACAAAAAATTTTCTAAGTAACCCAAAGTTTTCAAACTTTGGACTTAGCCCAAAAACGATCACTCTAGTCCGGTCCATTTTCTATGAAAAGTATCCGGACTGGGGGGCAAACATAAAAAATTTTTCTAAGTAACCCAAAGTTTTCAAACTTTGGACTTAGCCAAAAACGATCACTCTAGTCCGGTCCACTTTCTATGAAAAGTATCCGGACTGGGGGCAAACATAAAAATTTTCTAAGTAACCCAAAAGTTTTCAAACTTTGGACTTAGCTAAAAACGATCACTCTAGTCCGGTCCACTTTCTATGAAAAGTATCCGGACTGGGGGCAAACATAAAAATTTTCTAAGTAACCCAAAAGTTTTCAAACTTTGGACTTAGCTAAAAACGATCACTCTAGTCCGGTCCACTTTCTATGAAAAGTATCCGGACTGGGGGCAAACATAAAAATTTTCTAAGTAACCCAAAAGTTTTCAAACTTTGGACTTAGCTAAAAACGATCACTCTGGTCCGGACCACTTTCTACGAAAAGAGTCCGGACTGGGGGCAAACATGATAAAAATCTTCTAAGTAACCCAAAGTTTTCAAACTTTGGACTTAGCTAAAAACGATCACTCTGGTCCGGACCACTTTCTACGAAAAGAGTCCGAACTGGGGGCAAATGCAAAAGAAAAATTCTAAACCAAACCAAAGTCTAAGAATTTTGGAGGAAAGAAAAACAATCGAAATACAAGCAACAGGAAAGAGAAACGACACAAGAACAACAGCAAAAACTACGACAACGGAATCATAATAAAATATTTATGGCTGTTTTCCAAGCCATTTTTATTTATAATAAGGTGGGGGGTACAATATTATTACAACTAAACGGTCGTCCCTCCAGAAGCAGAACCAGGACCGCCGGAACCCTCCCCACCCTTGCCAGCCTTCCCCTTGGTCTCATCGGCGACCATCTTCCGAAGTGCGAGCGCCTCCTCGATCCTTTTCATTACTATGCCAATTTCCGCCATGGTGGTTGGTCCGTCGAAGACCATACCATCCACGATAACTTTGTTGTTATCGTAGTCATAAACCAAGTTTTTGGGATCCATTACGAAGAAAGAGAGAATAAAGGAGAACTTCAAGTGTTTCTGAGGAGAATGTGATAAAAGAAAACATACAAGGGCCAGTATTTATAAAGATGGGAATGAGAGGAGCCCAAGCGATTCAAGTTCTCCGTCATACTTGGAAATTGGAACGGAGTTAATATCAGTTGACAACGTGAGAATCAAGACGTTTGACCGTTGAAAATACAAGTAACGAAGCATCACAATAAATCCTGTCAAGAATCAGGTAAGGAAAGTACAAATTTTTCACCACAGTCCGAATCCAACCAGTTGGAAGAAATCCGGACTAAGGGCCAAACTACATTCAAACTTCTCTAAGTAACTCAAGGACTTTCGCCTTGAACTGGAGAGAAGTATTTAAAATTTTCATCACAGTCCGGATCCACTCACTTCAAAGGACTCCGGACTGCGAAAGAGCCACATGCAAATTTCCCTAAGTAATTCAAGAGTTTCGGCCTTGAACTTGAGGGATACATTACAAAGTTTCCTAAGTAACCCAAAGCTTCAATCTTTGGACTTAGCCGATGGCAACCACTCTAGTCCGGGTCATTGCTTTGGCATAATAATCCGGACTGAGGGTAACTACAATAACAAACAAATACACAAAGGGAAATATGCAATCAGGAACAATTAGAAAGGAACATTCACAAGTTCGGAGCGCACATAAGGCGCAAAATTCAGAGTTACAACACATAAGTTCAGAATAGCAAATGATAAAATTACAGAACAGGAGTTCAAAAGATTGAAAGTTCAAGCGGTGCGACCATCTGGATTCTCGAGGGCAAGAGAAGGATTTGCAGGAGTTGGATCCGTAGGAGGGATGGCAGGAATGTTCGGATTAGGACCAACATAAGGTTCGGGTTCTGAGCCGTCCCGGTCATGAGCCTCTTCGGTGGCGACATAGAGATCAGTAAACTTATCCCAAGAAGACTCGGGATCAGTTTTTATTAGCCTCTCCGAAACAAGCCAACACCGGTAGAGTTTCTCCGCGAAAGATTCAGCGACGGACTCAGTATAGCTTTCGGAGTTCTTGTATTCAGTGATAACTTCCTCCGCCGGCTTACGAACACTCAGTTCGGCCTCCAATTCGGTCACCCGCTTCCTCAACTCCCCGGACTCCATCTCAGCTTTGTTAGCCCGATCTGTAGCAGACTTAAACCCACCCTCCAAATCAGAAACCTTGCCCTCCAACTCGCGGATCCTCAAATCTTTCTTGGAACTTTCAGTCAAAGACCGCTCTAGATCAGTAATCTTCGAATCCTTTTCGGTGCACTCTTTCTTTGCGGCATCCAGCTTCTCAGACAACTCTTTAATTTTTTCCTCCTCAACATGGGCATTGGCCGCAGCCCCGGCAAGCATGATCCCGGACTGAGTAACATATCAAAGGTTAGTAAAAATTTACAGCAGGAAGCAGAAATGATTCAAGGAGCAAAACAAGTTACCTGAGCCCAAGTGACAAAGTTCCTCTTCAAAATTTCGGTCTTTGAGAGACGCTCCATGACCTTCCAGTCTTTTTCCTCGGCAATAGAACCAGCCATTTCAGCTATCTGCCTTATGCTAAAGTTACCAACTTGGAACCCCTTTTTCTTACTAGTCCCAGCCTCTTCTGGGGGGGTGGCATCAGTGCCTGCAGAAGGAGCAGCCCCAGCATTCACACCTTGAAGAGATCCAGGTTCGAAGTCCTCATCTCCTTGGAATAGCTTCGCTCTTTTGGCAGGAGGTGAGTGAGTTTGGGCTTGGTCGGGTGGAGATTGACCGCCCACCGTACCCTGGACCAGAGACTCGCCACCCACATCCTTGGGAATATTAGAACCACCAGTACCGGTCTCAGAATCAGTGGGGACTCGGTTGCTGGGGACTTTGGTTTGGTGAATACCAGTTATCTTCTTCAGCTTAGAGGCAAGAGCCCTTGTGGCATCGTTCTTAGACATTCTCTCGGTTAATCTGGGATCGTAAAAAGGTAAACCTGAAGGAAGAAAAAGAAATAGAGTCAATACACAACACAGAAATAGTAGGAAATAATGAAAGGGAGCAACTTACATCCAAGATGGTACATTTTCTCGTGATCCATGAAAGTGTCCCGGGTCATCTGATAACCGATACACTCACAGAACCGGTGCATTTTATCGAAAGCGGCTCCCTCAAATTCAAACGTCTCTTTCGCGGGAATGGTTTTAACGCGTTCAGCAAAGAGGGGCATAAACTCAAGGTCCACACCCTTTAAAAAGATCCATTCCCGGTTCCAACCCTTCAAAGAAGATTGGTGGATGACCGGTTTGGCGGACCCCGATGAATAGCCGCACTCATCACCCCGGAACCTAAACTCATAGAAGGGGTTCTTGCTCGAATGGATAAGGGTGAAAAGGTTGTGGAACAGCTTAAAGCTAGGAAAGAACCCACTCTGATTGCAAGCGGCCAAAAACCATGATATCCATTTCACGGCGTTGGGAGTCAATTGCATCAAAGGGATCTTGTATTCATATTTACAGAGGTGTTTAATAAAGATATGGCACTCCGGATTCCAACCAGATCGGAGATGCTCTAGCCAGACACCTACGTACCCATCCCCCGGTCTGTGGTAAATCCTCTCGCCATGACGGGGCCACCTCCACTCAATTTTAGGCCCAAGATGGAACACGGACCGGATTGCATCGTCCATATCGGACTTAGAGTATTCAGCATAGGTTGGAGATAGAGGATAAGGGGCCTCACTTACCACAGTCCCAGAAAAGGTAGCATCTAAGAGGGCTTTGTCGTAGGGGCCGGGCACCCCACTTGGTTGCCTATGTTTATATTGGAAGCTAAGGTCTTTGTAAAAAAGTGCCTCTTCCACCTCATACTTCCGAACAAAGAAGTACTTGCTGTCTACCCAAAATCCATCGGGAGTCATGCAAGCTTGCCCGGGACCCCGATCTTTAATGCAGAGCTGGGAGAGAACTGGTTTGCCGCTCTTCCTCTTCCTGGCCATCAGACACCACTCTAAATCTAATAGTGGAGAAGGTTGATTTACAGAGCTAGTGCTACCGGTGCTACTGTCGGAGCTAATAACCAAAATATCCGAAGGAGGCTTCGATTTCCTTGCCCGGCTTTTGTAACGAACCATAAAACCTGAGGAAATTACCAAAGTTAAGTCTTTTCCTTTTAACCCTATTACAAATTCATCTACAAATTTCCGTTCTACAATATTTTATTACACCTAATCCGGGCAAGGATTTACTCTAACAAGTCAATCTAGTCCGGGTTAGCGTGATTCTCTACCTATATATAGCCCAAATCACATTATACTCCTAGTCCGGGTCTAGTGAACCGTCCCGTAGCAAACAGAAATCACAGTCCGGACTACACACATAAATGAAACCTAAAAACGCGATACAAAAGGAAAACACATCTCACCAAGATCTAAACACAAACATACACGCCCACATACAGGTACAAGAACCAAGAACGCAGAGAATAACAAGTAAAAAACCCCTTAGCCCAGATCTAACATAAACACAAAAAAAAAAAAAACCTCAATTACGAAAAGGGGGACAAGCAAAATCGAGTAGACAGCAAAAGACATTGTGAACTCGCACTCAACAACAAGAAGCCAAGGAATACATGAAGAACACAAAATCAGAAAGATGAACAGTTGCAAGCGAAACAAAGACGGGTCATGAACACATGCAAAATAAAGGAAAATAGCAAAGACAAAGGGAGAGAGAAGAACACTTACAAATAAAAGCTTTCCCAAGAGGACGAAACGGAGTTCAGAGATAATAGAGAACGCGGACCAGGGGCGATGGATTCCGGTGAAGAGAACACAAGATATGTTAGAGAAGAAAGGGGGTTTTTCGTTTGTTTTGGTTTATAAGAATGGAAGTACAATTGCAACTCAAAAGGAGTTATATATAATTTCTGAAAGGAAACGGCAGAGTGGCCCACGTGGCACGTTCTGATAGGCTGGGGAATAATTGAAAAGGGTGAAAAGACAACCGCTTTAATGACACGCAGCTGTCGCACGCCTTTTTAGGAAAAATGGAGTAAGGCGACTTCGAAATTGACAAATCAAAAAACCCCCAAATTCGCTTGAATTACCGCGGTACACTCCAACCCGAACTACCTCTTCATACAAGCTACTTCAATCCGAATTGTCTCAACCTAGAAACAATTCGGATTAGGAGGCAACATCCAACCAAAAAACTTTTTCTTCAAGCTACTTCAATCCGAATTGTCTCAACCTAGAAACAATTCGGATTAGGAGGCAACATCCAACCAAAAAACTTTTTCTTCAAGCTACTTCAATCCGAATTGTCTCAACCTAGAAACAATTCGGATTAGGAGGCAACATCCAACCAAAAAACTTTTTCTTCAAGCTACTTCAATCCGAATTGTCTCAACCTAGAAACAATTCGGATTAGGAGGCAACATTCAACCAAAAACTTTTTCTCTATCACAAACGGTCAACTAAGAAAACATCTACACTGCCACTCACGAACTCTCACTCCCCCATACGGAAAATCCGTATAAGGGAGTGGGGGGCAAATGATGGGCCATAACCAACCCCAACTGGACTCGGCCCAAGGTACCAGGAGTCCAGGAGTCCGGCCTATAGGAAGCCCGGACTGGGCCCGAACCGGTCTAGTTGGCAACCCAGCCACAGGGAGCATAAGAGCACGGGAGACACGAGTCATGACTAGGGTCCTACATGACAGCGACAGATAAGGGAATCCTAGCATTGGCACAATCATGTCCCCATCAGACCGCGTGCTGACGCGCCCAGGGCACACGCTGCCACAGATATTACCTGGACAGGTGGGAATTATCAGAGAAGGACAAGTGTCCCACCTACCTAGGATCCGACGCTCATGATTGCAGGTACCAACCCCTAAACCCTAATCCTTGGCCTATAAATAAGACAAGGAGAAAAAGGTGAAGGGGTTACATTCTCTTTTACATACACACTCATATACACACACCCTCCATAATTAGATACTCTAGTCCTTATCTTTACTCTCCAAAGCCGTCACTTACTCTCACGCCGGAGGCGCCGCGGGGCTCAAACCCCCCTCCGGTGTTGTTTTGCAGACGCCCAACCACCAGCTTCACCTCTTACCGGGCGTGGGAACGACGGAGGAGGCACTAGATCGGGTCTTGGAGTTATCACATACCCTACCCTGTGACTGCAGGATTTGGTTTTGATCTGGTAGGTAATGATTTCAGAGTTGTTGTGCTCGGAAGAAGGTCGCCGGTTGGACCTGGGTATATTGCGAAGGTATATTCTGCAAACATGAATGCTTGGCATACGGTAAAGCCTGACCCGATTGGTATTACCAACCGCAAAAAATTGAAATTCGATGTTTTTGTCAATGGATTTCTGTGTTGCAAAAAATATAACTGCTGTATGATGGCTTTTGATTTAAACAAGGAGGTGTTTAATTGGGGTATTAAGTTTCCTACCGAATCTTGTATAGATGCTTGCATCACCAAATTTAAGGATTCAGTAGCTGTCGTCACTACCTGTAAGGCCAAAAGGTTGAATCATAAGATTGAATTGTGGGCATTGGATGATGATGAATGTCTTCGTGGCGGTGGAGTTGAGGCATCGTGGACTTTAATGCTCAGTATCGATTTAAATTTGCCAGTATGGTCTGTTTATGGCTACTTTAACTGTGGTGATCTCGTACTGTCATGCGCAGGTGCTGATAAAGTTTTGGTTAAGTACAACTCTAACAGAAAAGAGTTCCGGAAATTCCCAAATTCAGTTTCTATGCGTGAAAGTATCAGGTATAAAGAGACCCTGATTTCAATTGGAGGATCAAATTAAGTCAAGTGGAATGCTAATATGATGATAATTAGAAAAAAAAACAATGATTTTCGTAATTGCTTATTCATGTGCATCACACTTTTCTGGTATAATACTTTCTTTTGATAAATAACTACCAACTCTTTGGATGCTTGTTTGACAATGTCTGTTTCGCTGATGTTATATTACGTTTTTTAAATCCTTCATATTATTCTTATATTCTAATGTTATACACCTTGCTGTTATCGTCCTAAGAGTGGATGGTTTTAAATGTTAAACAGTGCAAAAGATTTTCTTTTCACTGCTATACAAGTTCCAGATTGAGAGAAACATCAAAATTGATGTCTTTATGTACATTATATGTGTGAGCCTACTATGGGAGAGACCTGTTACAGAGAATGGGAAGGAGCCTCGAGTTATAATATCATATTATCAATGAGTAAGAGGCCAGTCACATTATGTAATTGCTGGCACAATTTTATAATTTAATTAATAAACATATATGTTTTTAATGATTAAAAAAATTGGCATTCATTTTCTTTAATGTGAATTCTTGCGATGAAAAATAATTTGAGCAGAGTTTATTTGCAGCAGGTTTTGCTTGAGTTCGAGTAATGAATCCTAGTTTTAATTATCAGAGAGATATTTAAAGAGATTGTAATTCTGATCTGTAACTATTTCGCTAACAAGAGAGAGACATGTATGATCAGATGAGGAACATAAATATATGGATGATTGACGTCAGTCACAGACTCGTAGCTATTGTGAAAAAGGCCTCGAGCAATTTAGTGTATTCATTCCTAACAGAAAAGAGGTCCGAAAATTCCCAAATTCAGTTTCTATGCGTGGAAGTATCAGGCATAAAGAGAGCCTGATTTCAATTGAAGGATCAAAATAAGTCAAGTGGAATGCTAATATGATGATAATTAGGAAAGACCAATTATTCTGGTTTTCCCTATATAAATTTTCTTTTGATAAATAACTACCATCTCTTTGGATACTTGTTTTACGATGTCTGTTTCCCTGATGTTATATTAAGCTTTCTGAATCCTACATGTTAATTTTACATTCTTATGTTATACACCTTGCTATTGTCATACTAAGAGTGGATGGTTTGAAGTGTTAAATGCTGTACAGACTTTGTTTTCTACTGCTATGCCGTACAAGTTCCAGACTGGGAGAAACGTCATTAGTGATGTCTTTATGCACAACATATTTTTGAGCATTATGAGAGAGACCTATAAACAGAGAAGGGGAAGGAGCCTCTAGAATTTTATGGAATTATCAATGAGTAAGTTATCTATGTACATCATATGTTTGAGCCTACAATGGGAGAGACCTGTTACAGAGGAAGGGAAGGAGCCTCGAGTTATATCATATTATTATCAATAAGTAAGAGGCCAGTCACATTATGTAACTGCTGGCATAATTTTATATTTTAATTAGTAAACATATATGTATTTTAATAATAAGAAAGTAAGCATCCATTTTCTTCAATGTGAATTTCTGTGATGAAAAATAATCCGAGGAGAGTTTATTTGCAGCCTACATGTATGATCAGATGAGGAGCATAAGTAACAAGGATGATTGACGTCAGTCACAGACTCATAGCTAGTGTTAGATTCCACGTACGGTAGCTGAAGAAGATGAGTCTGATGCTAAATTTCCATATAGAACAGTAGCTGCATAAGAATGACTCATACTTTGCATCTGATATGCGCGGATGTAGATGATAGCTTTGATACCATACTTTTATTGTTCAAAACTTCAAATATGACATGAGTGAAGAATAAATGCAGAAGAGACAGAATAGGAGAAATGCAGAAACTTGTGATCTGAATACAAGCTTGAATAATCTGATACACATGTGATAAGTACATCGACCTCAGATATGAGTTGATGAACACTATAGAAATATTACATACATTCTTGTATCTCCATATTATGTCACAACAGGAATCTATGCTCTAAATAGCTCATGGACTCTGGTGATCTGTTTGAGAGAGAGGGCTGATGGTAATCATACCCGTTATATTGTTGACATTTTTGGATTGATTTTTTGTTTTTTTAATTATTGAGTTTTATGATTAACTTGCTTGTTTTGTGCTTTAGCTTTGTAGAATTTTATTACGTGCACATACTTATAAACACGACTACACTACTGTAGTTACTCTTGGATTAGTAAACGTACAGTTTTCTTGGGAATATTAGTTGCGATGAATTGTTTCTTATGAATTATTTGGGGTTGTGATTAAGTTGCAATTCAATCACCCAATTTGTTTGGCAATCTTTGCTTTTGGTTACTTGTCGTGCATCAAAGGGAGGAAGGGAGGGAGCTGAGCTACGTCCATCTATTCTTGAATCTTGACGCCAAAACTTTAGTCTGGACCTTGCAACTTGCAGCATCTGTAATTTTCTTCTTCTTGTTGCTGCAACTTTAGAGACTTTATTATCTTCATTATTTGTATCATGAAGATTTTGAATATAGATGGGAAGTAAAAATAAAGCAGTCTCAATTTCTTAAATTCTTCCACTTTGAAAAACCTGAGGACGAGTCGTTCACTTCAAAGACAGCCGGAACTTTTATAGTTACCGGAGCCATCTATACTATACTATTATAAGCGAAACAGGGTATAATTGGTTGGTTGGTCGGTCGGTCGGTTAACACCTTCCCAAAAAGTTTGTTAACACTTTCCAAAAAATAAAAATAAATTATAATACATATAAAATTTTATTTTGCAAAAAACAAACCACATATTTTAGTTAATAACAAACTCTTCTAATTATACTCCAATTAACCTATATTATAATTGGTTGGTCAGTCGGTCGGTTAACACCTTCCCGAAAAGTTTGTTAACACTTTCCAAAAAATAAAAAATAAATTAAAATGCATATAAAATTTTATTTTGCAAAAAATAAACCGCATATTTTAGTTAATAATAAACTCTTCTAATTATACTCCAATTAATATTCAATTACATACTCTTTCAATTATATTTGAATTAAAATCACATATTTATCTATAATATACTATTATAAGCGAAACAGGGTATAATTGGTTGGTTGGCCGGTTGGTTAATCCCTTCCCAAAAAGTTTGTTAACACTTTCCAAAAAATAAAAAAAAAATTAAAATGCATATAAAATTTTATTTTGCAAAAATTAAACCGCATATTTTAGTTAATAACATACTCTTTTAATTATACTCCAATTAATATTCAATTACATACTTTTTCAATTATATTTGAATTAAAATCACATATTTATTAACAAATTTACAAAAAATTATAAATCAACAAGGTGAAAACAAACTAAAACTATATATAAACAATAAAATTTTCACACAATTGCAAATTAATACTCCCTCCCTCCGTCCCACCCATTTCTTTACATAAAAAATTGCGTATCTGACACGCATTTTAAGGTGCATTTTAAGGATAGTTCTATAACTTATTTTTGATATTTTTTTTTTGTATAAAAATAGGATTGTTCTATTTTTATACAAAAAAAAATATCAAAAATAAGTTATAGAACTATCCTTAAAATGCACCTTAAAATCCGTGCCGAAAATTGGTCCGCAAATGTAAAGTATTACATGGGACAGAGGGAGTATTAAATTCTATTTTAGACAAATATTACATTATAGATGATTATAGAATCATAATTTGAATATTATAATATCAGCACAAATTTGAATCTAAGTATATACGATACTTCCATTTATCTATACTATTCTATTATAAGAAAAACAAGGTATATTTATCTACTATACTATTATAATCGAAACAGGGTATAATTGGTTGGTTGGTCGGTCGGTTAACACCTTCCCAAAAAGTTTGTTAACACTTTCCAAAAAATAAAAAATAAATTAAAATGCATATAAAATTTTATTTTGCAAAAAATAAACCGCATATTTTAGTTAATAACAAACTCTTCTAATTATACTCCAACTAATCAATACTATACTATTATAAGAGAAACAGGGTATAATTAGTTGGTTGGTCGATCGGTTAACATGCACCTTCCCAAAAAGTTTGTTAACACTTTCCAAAAAATAAATTAAAATGCATATAAAATTTTATTTTGCAAAAAATAAACCGCATATTTTAGTTAATAACAAATTCTTCTAATTATACTCCAATTAATATTCAATTACATACTCTTTGTATTATATTTGAATTAAAATCACATATTTATCTATACTATACTTTTATAAGCGAAACAGGGTATAATTGGTTGGTTGGTCGGTTGGTTAACCCCTTCCCAAAAAGTTTGTTAACGCTTTCCAAAAAATAAAAAATAAATCTATACTATTATAAGCGAAACAGGGTATAATTGGTTGGTTGGTCGGTTGGTTAACCCCTTCCCAAAAAGTTTGTTAACGCTTTCCAAAAAATAAAAAATAAATTAAAATGCATATAAAATTTTATTTGCAAAAAATAAACCGCATATTTTAGTTAATAACAAACTCTTTTAATTATACTTCAATTAATATTCAATTACATACTCTTTCAATTATATTTGAATTAAAATTACATATTTATTAAAAAATTTCAAAAAATTATAAATCAACAAAGTGAAAACAAACTAAAACTATATATAAACAATAAAATTTTCACACAATTGTAAATTAATATTAAATTATATTTTAAACAAATATTACATCATAAATGATTATAGAATCATAATTTGAATATGATAATATCAACAAAAAATTGAATCTAAGTATATACGATACTTCCATTTATCTATACTATTTTATTATAAGAAAAACAAGATATATTTGGTTAGTTGGTTAATGCCTTCAAGAAAAATTAACACTTTCCTAAGTAAAAAGTTAAAAAATTATATTAAAAATATAATTAAAAGAGTATGTAGTTGAATTTCAGTTGATATAACCGATAGAGTATGCATTTATGTAAAATATGTGTTTTACTTTTTTAATTAAATTACGACATATATTTTAATTTGTTTTTTTTTTAAATTTCCAAATAAGTTTTTTAGAAAGGCTTCAACTAAACAACCAATTATACCGTATTTTCCTTATAAAAGAATATTACAGATAGATAGTATACTTATTTTTCTTTGCATTTTCCCTTTTTCAATTTGTTTACTTATTAATAATTTTTTATATTAAAATAAGAGAAGTTGGGTGTTGGTGGAGAATTCTAATTGAAATAGTATGTAAAATATATGGTTTATATTTTTAATTAACGTTAAAAAGATTTCGATTTGTTATTTACTTTTTGGAAGACAAACTTTTGAGGAAAGTGTTAACCAACTAACCAAGACATAAAAATATATTTTTAAAAAAATATAAAAAGTGTTAAAAAATTCAAATTCAGTTATTTTAATTTGTTTTTTTAGAAGGTCCGAATAAGTTTTGAAGAAAGGTTTTAACTAAACAACCAATTATACTCTATTTTTCTTATAAAAGTATAGTACAAATAGATAGTATACTTATTTTTTTTTCTTTTCCTTTTTTTTAATTTTATTTACTTATTATTAATTTTTATATTAAGATTGTTTAAATTAATTTTAAAAGATATTGGTTTCTCAAAAGAGTATTTTTTTTAATTAAAATTAAATAAATTTTGATTTGTTTTTGTTTTTTTAGAAGGTGTTAACAAACTTTTGAGGAAGGTGTTAACCAACTAACCAAGACACAAAACATATTTTTAGAAAATTTTAAAAAAGTGTTAAAAATTCCAAATTCAGTTAAATTGTATATAATTTACTAAAAATAAAATATCACATGTTTTATAGAATTAGTAACGTTTTCAATTATATCTCGATTAGAATCATCGCTTGCACATACTTCTTTCTATTATTCTTTCATCTAAGATTTTAGGTTATACTGAATGATTTTTTTTAGAAATCTATTGAATTCTTAAGATATTTAACAATAAATTTAAAAATAAATTTAAATTAATAATATTTATTTATGTAATGAAATTAAGTATGAAACATATTTAAATTTAAAAATAATAATAAAATTTATTAAAATAAATTAAAATTTTATATTAAATCAAATAATTAAATTATTAATTCATAATAATAATATATGATAGTCCGTGCTTTGCACGGGTTATAGGCTAGTTATATATAACTAGCATAGTATGTGATAACTCTGAATCTTGATCGGGTCCTTCCTCACCAACTCCTGCCTCGGAAGTGGTGTAGTTGTGGTGGGGTGCCTACAAAACAACACCGGAGGGGGGTTCGGCCCCGAGGTGCCTCCTGCGTGAGAATAAGAGTGGGCTTTGGAAGACTATAATCAAGGAGAGTATCACAAAAGTAATAAATGTGTGTGGGTGTGTAATAGTGTCCAACCCCTAAACCCTCTTTACTAGGGGTATTTATAGCCCTAGGCCTAGGGTTCAGGGGTAGATTACCTTCACCCCCGACCGTTGGATCTGAGGGACAAGTCGCTGAATATCCGGGATGTAGGACACGTGGCCTAGTCTGGGGTGACCGTTGGCTGGAGTGTGGCCATGTTGTTGTAGACATAGCTTGGCACGTGCCTCCCCTTGTCCTTTAGTGTTGGTCAGCGCCATATGTAGGAATGTCAGCTGAGGTGGGGTGCCACGTATGTTGAGTGTCACCAATATGGGGTCCCCTAGTCTGGGGTGGGGACCATGCCACGTGGTAGTGGCCCCGGGCCCGGGGTCCACTACTATGGGCTGGGCCGTTCTTATCCTCATGAGATGATTTGCTTATTGTTTTGGGCTCCTTGTTGGGCCTTGATTATTTATGGCTTATCATTTGCCCCCACTCCCTAATGCGGATTTTCCGGATGGGGGAGTAGTAAGGAGTGTTTTTGCCTTGGAGAGTGGACTTTCTGGATTCTCTGGGGTGCTAGACATATGTCCTCGGGGCTGGACGTTATGTGGTTCTATGAGTCCGCGTCTTCTTTGGGGGGGGCTTTTGCCTTGGTTTCCCCCAGTTCCGGGGTGTGCACTGAAGTACGTACATCCCGGGGCTAGTGGTTGGTATTTGAAGGCCTTGTTGCTTTGACTGTCCTTGGTTGCCCCCAGGCCCGGGGTCGGGACTGAAGTGTACATCCCGGGGCGTTGACTTTGCATATATACAAAAATGCACGTATATGAAGGAATATATGTAATATTCTAAGTATGCATTTTTGGATTTCGTTTTTTGTTTCTTTTTTTTTTTTTTTTTTTTTTTTGAAAAATAACAGCTGTCACCCACTATCCCCGGATTTTGGAGATAGTGGGCCGATCTTTTGGGCCGCCACGTGGTCATGGCGTTTAGAATTCAGGGTTTGCCTATAAATAGTTGCAACCTCGCCCCACTTCATCTTTTACGAGCTTTTGATTTGCTGCCGTTATTCTGCTTCTCTGAAGATCTGTACTCCGGGCTAAAGGCGCAATTTTGTTCCAAGTGACCTTCGCAACCTTCTCTCCGGACTACTTGTAAGTTTCCTTGCCCCGGTCTTTCAATTCTTGCTTTTATTTCCTTACATCGCCTTGCATCTTGGGTAGATAAATTGACTTAGATTTTCATTTTTTGTTGGGTAGCCCGGGGTTGTAGCCTTGTATGGTTAAGAGACGTGTCACCGCCAACCGTGTACTGATACCCCTCTCCGAACCCAGCACTTCTCCTAGTAGCGTCAGTTCTTCGGGTAGTAACTTAGAATTAATAGACCTAGATTGGGGCCTAATGGGTAAGAAAAAGAGCCGCCTTTCCGTGTTGACGAACATAGCGACCAAAGATATGGGTCCGGGATATAGCTTTAGTGAACCGGACGGTAGCTGGGGTCACACCCAATACTATTTTGTGAGGAGGGATCCGGGGATCCCTCAGGCCTATTTCTTCAGGGATCTCAGCGTGGAGTTTTCACAAAATTCGGACGTTGCGCACATGACCAAGTATGATAGGGCCTTCCTTGATTCTAAGTTCGGGCATAGGCCGGGTTCTGGGATGGATGTAGGCCCGTTTCGGGCGGAATATTTGGAGGCTCCGGTTGATTGGGATCCAATATTTCGGGCTACTTTCCACTTGGACGCCGATGTGGAGTGGAGATGGCCGGAACCCGGGGAGAAGATATACTACAGACCCGAGGGTGGTTGGGTCGGGGTTTGGTTGGAGCACCTGAGGTCGGGGTACGGGCCTAGGTGTCACCAATTCGTAAAATCACTCTGCCTGTTTGAGTATGGGATTCCAATCACCCAGTTGACTCCGAACGCGGTGAAGTAGATTACCTAATTCATGGGGTGTTGTGAGGCTGCCCAGGTACTGCCAACTTTCAAGCTTTTCCACCATCTCTTCAAATTGGTGCACTCCAACAATGTGCCCCTGTTCGAGTTTAGATTCCGGGGTAAGGCATGTGGGTACCCTTCCTCGGCGTCCAAGCCCCTTGGCATGCTGCCTTCCTTGAAAGGCTGGAATGGTGAGTTCGTATTCCTCCGGGGTGTGGATATACGGTTCATGCCTACCTTCAAGGAGAAGCCCCTGGCTATGAACTTCGAAGTGTATGATCTCCAGGATGCGGCAGTGGACCGGGTATACAGCTTCTGCCGGGGGCTTGGGAGGCAGGTGACTAGGGAGGACCTCATGAGTCACCAGTACCTTTACGGGATAGGATGTAAGTCCGGGTTATATTCTACTTGCTTTAATATTCGTGTGATTATTTGCTGCTTTCTCCGGGCTAATGTAACTCTCTTTTCAGGTCTTCCCGGTTATAATCCAGATTTCGAGAGATTTACCAAAATGAACAAGGCTAATGAAGCTCTTCACGCCGCCTTGCTGGGTTTGGGCCATGTCCGGGACAACACCAAAGTCCCCGGAGAGGCCAGTGGCGCTAAGTCTCAGGAGGGAGGTGGTGAGACTAAGGCTCCGGCGGTGGACTCCCTTGAGGCGGAGGTAGATGGGGGATCCTTAGTCCCGAGGAAGAGGCCCCGGTCGGCGGTCCAGCAGGAGAAGTTCGGGACCATGACATCCGACTGCGAGGTCGAGCATGAGCGCCCTCCAGGCACTTCCTCCGAGCCAGCTGAATTCTTTGGGCCCCACATCCCGGCTCCCCTCACTTCGGAGGAGAGGAACTTCATTGGCTTCCTTGCCGATCTCCCTAGCAAGAAGGGGTGGGAGGCGATGAGCAAAGATTCTCCTATCTCCCTCTTCGAGGACATGATGGGGGTTTATGGCCAGGTAAGCCTTTCCCTGGCTTTCTTTTGGTTTTACCTTTTTCCCTTTTCTTAGTTATTGTTTGCTGAGTGTTAACTTCGTTTTTTCAGCTGGGGGTCCGTATGGCCGGGGCTTGTGCCGCTGCCCGCCGGGAGATGGAAACTGTCAAGGATGCCCAGGAAATGCTGCGTTCTGCTGCCGAGGCCCGGGAGGAACATGACCGGACATTGGCCAATGCGAAGAAGGAGCTCGAGGACCTTAAGGAGTCAACAGAGGCCCGGGTGACCAAATTCAAAGACGCGGCCCGGACTATTGCTGATGAACGGGACTCGGTCCGGAACAAGTATAGGGATGCTAAGGAGGAAATCAAGAAACTTCGGGAGGAGTTGAAGGGAAAGAAGCCCGAGGAACAGGTGATCTCCGATTTTCGGGAATCGGACGTCTACGCCACTGAACTTGCGACTGCCGCCGCGGCGAAGATTCGTCGGTGCTGGTTAGTTGCGGAGAAGTTGTGTAAGACCACTCCGGAATCTGCAGATTGGGAGAGCTTCGTTGCCGCCTACATGGATGCCGAAGCTAAGCTGGCCAAGGGTGAGGGTGAGCCAACTCCCTATGCCGCTCCCCGCTCCTCCCCTCCTCCGGAAGCTTAAATATCATCCTTGGCTGTGCCCATGTGATCTTTTATTTTGTACTCCTCGAACCTTATTTTGTAATTTCGAATTCTGCTGTTGTATAACTTTAACTGTCAGGTGTTTCGGGCTGTCGTTCAGCCCGGCCTGTCTTCTGCTTTCTTTTTATATCTATTTTGCTTTGCAAATTTTACCTTGTTCTTTTGTTGGTTGTTTGGCTTGTATTGCCCCCCACTCCTTAATTCGGGTATCCCGGATTGGGGAGTGGTGGTTTTTCTAAGTAGGAATTTGGATGCTGTGGCTTCCCGGGCCTAAGCATTGCTAAGGTCCCGGGCTTTGGCCTACTTGGAAAGGATGAAAACTTTTCCAAGTGGGAAATTGGATGCCTATGGCTTCCCGGGCCAAAGCATTGCTAAGGTCCCGGGCTTTGGCCTAGTTGGAAAGGATGAAAACTTTTCCAAGTAGGAATTTGGATGCCTGTGGCTTCCCGGGCCGAAGCATTGCTAAGGTCCCGGGCTTTGGCCTACTTGGAAAGGATGAAAACTTTTCCAAGTAGGAATTTGGATAATAATTGTAAGATTGAAATGGCAAGTAAGAAATAGAGCTCTTTTTCATTGATAACAGAACGGTTACATGATTCCCAAGTACAATTGCCAAAAAACGCCCGTATATGAGCTGAAACTATTTTCCTTTATTGGTAGTACTTTCTTAGTCTGAGGCCGTGGCATGTGTTGGGGACTTCGGTGTTGTCCATGTAACTGAGCTTGTAGGTTCCGGGGCGGAGTACCTCTTTAACTCTGTAGGGACCTTCCCACTTAGGCATAAGCTTTCCTGTATTAGTGGGGTCTGAAGCCTCGGTATCCCGGAGTACGAGGTCCCCGATTTGGAAGTTTTTGACCCTTGACCTCTTTCCGAAGTATTCTCTTGTTTTTTCTTTATACTTCTCCATTCTCTGTACTGCTTTGTCCCGGACCTCATCAACTAGCTCTAGATTAATTCGTAGCCCTTCTTCATTTGCAATTTCATCAAAGTTGATTACCCTGTGGGAAGGAGAACCCACCTCGATTGGCAACATTGCTTCGGTTCCATAGGCTAGCTTGAACGGAGTTTCCCCTGTCCCGGATCGTGGGCTAGTTCTGTATGCCCATAACACATGTGGCAGCTCTTCGGGCCATTTGTTCTTGCTTTCCTTCAGCCTCTTCTCAATTCCTCTTAGCAGGATTCTGTTTGTCACTTCCACTTGCCCGTTGCCCTGGGGATAGGCTACTGAAGATTTCTTGTGTTTGATTCCCCTTTCCTTCAAATAGTTTTCAAAATCTGAGCCGATGAACTGGGGACCATTATCTGAAACCAGGACCCTGGGTAGGCCGAACCGCATTAATATGTTGTCCATGAATTTGATGCAGTCTTGTCGATTTATGGTCCTCATTGCCTTTGCTTTGGCCCACTTAGTCATGTAGTCAATGGCTACCAGGAGGTATCTCAGATCGCCCTTGGCCCGGGGGAAAGGGCCTACTATGTCGATTCCCCACACAGCAAAGGGGATAGGGGATAAGACTGAAGATGGCAGAACCGGGCTTTGTCTCGGTACATTGCTGAACAGTTGGCAGTTTCTACACTTCTTGACGAATTCTACTGCATCTGAGTGGATTGTTGGCCAGTAGTAACCTTGCCTTATGATTTTGTATGCAAGGGACTTTGCGGACGTATGATCCCCACAAATCCCTTCATGTACCTCTTGCAAACAGTAGTTGGCTTCCTCCGGACCTACACACTTTAATGTTGGAGATGAGAAGGTTCGGCGATAGAGTTGGTTTTCTTCTATGAAGTATTTCGAAGCCTTGTTTTTCAATCTTCTGGCTTCGTTCTTATCTTCGGGCAACTCTCCTTTCTCCAAGTAGAGGATGAAAGGGGTCATCCAGCTCGGGGTTTCCTCTATCTCGGTTACCTCTTTTTGGTAAATGGCCGGGGTTCCCAATTCTTCAAAGTAGACCGAGCTGTCCAGTTCGGCTGAGTTCTGAACCAGCTTGGATAATTCATCAGCTTCGGAGTTTTCTTCCCTGTTGATTTGGTTGATTTGATACTCCGGAATGGTGGCTAGGTAACTTTTGACAAGGGCTTGGTATTGGGCCAGTTTTTGATCTTTGGCCAGGTATTCTCCTTTGGTTTGCCGCACCACGATTTGGGAGTCACTATAGATGTTCAGGCTGTTGATTCTCAAAGTTCGTGCTAACCTTAACCCGGCTAGAAGAGCTTCATATTCGGCTTGGTTGTTTGTTGCTGGGAATTTGAATGTTATGGCTTGTTTGATTTGGAAATCTTCCGGGCTTTTCATGATTATTCCTGCTCCGGACCTGTCAGCTGTTGAGGACCCGTCCACGTGGAGAGTCCATGACCCCGGGGCTTGGTCCTGGTTTACCAAATGTTCAGCTACTGTGGTAGCTTGCTGTGGTTCCGGGAAGGAGCATTCAACTGTGAAATCTGCCAGAGCTTGTGCCTTGATGGCTGTCCGGGGCACAAACGTCAAGTGGAATTGGCTTAACTCAATCGCCCAATTTATTAATCTTCCGGATGCATCTGGCTTGTGGATTATTCGCCTTAACGGCTGGTCTGTTATCACCTTGATTTCTCTGCCTTGGAAGTAGTGTCTGAGTTTCCTTGAAGCTGTGACCAAGGCAAAGGCAAACTTCTCCAGATTGGGGTATCTGGTTTCTACATCTTTTAGGACTTGGCTGATGTAGTACACCGGCCGTTGGTTTCCCTCGACTACCCGGACTAGAGCCGCGGCCACGGCCAGGGGCCCGTCGGAGAGGTATAGGTGTAGGGGTTCCCCGGGCTGTGGCTTTGTTAAAAGTGGTTGTGATGAGAGATATTGCTTGATAGTTTCAAGGGCTTGCTGGCAGTCAGGGCTCCAGGTGATTTCTTTTTTGTTGCTTGCCCCCCTGAGCAAAGTGAAGAAGGGTAGGCACTTTTCTGCCAATTTGGGTATGAATCTTCTTAGGGCTGCCAATGATCCGGCTAGCTTCTGAATGTCTTTTTGAGTCCGGGGTGATTGCATATCCAAGATGGCTTTTATCTTCTCCGGATTAGCCTCGATCCCTCTCTGGCTCATCATGAAGCCTAGGAATTTTCCTGCTGCCACCCCAAAGGTGCATTTTTCCGGGTTCAACTTCATCTCATTTTTTCTAAGGTTTTCAAAACATTCCCGCAGGTCAGGGACATGTCCCCTGACGGTTTCAGATTTGGCAATGATATCATCGACATAGGATTCCAAATTCCGGCCGATTTGATCCTTGAAGACCTCCACCATGGCTCTTTGGTATGTAGCCCCAGCATTCCGGAGTCCAAAGGGCATGAACTTATAAGCATAGACAGCTCTGTGAGTGATAAATGCGGTTTTGGCTATATCTGCCGGGTTCATCTTGATTTGGTTATATCCGGAGAAGGCGTCCATAAAGCTAAGCATCACATGTCCGGAAGTGGCATCGATGAGCTGGTCTATACTTGGTAGTGGATATGGATCTTTGGGGCAGGCTTCATTTAGGTCCGTGTAATCAACACACATCCTCCATTTCCCACTAGGTTTTTTAACTAGAACTACATTGGCTAGCCACTCCGGGTACTTGACCTCGCAGATAATATCTGCCTTGAGTAGTTTATCCACTTCCTCGTCTATAGCCTTTTGCCTCTCCGGGGCGAAGTTCCTCCTTTTTTGTTTCACAGGCTTCCTCCGGGGATCAACATCCAGGCTATGCATGGCAAGGGATTCCCGGAGCCCGGGCATATCAGATGGGCTCCAAGCAAAAACATCAGCATATTCCCGGAGTAGTTGGATTAATTCTTCTCTGAAGGCAGTTTCTAGACCAGCTCCGATCTTAATTTTTCTTTCTGAGTTTCCCGGTATGAGTTCGATTGTTTCGGTTTCCACCGCAGGTTCTACCTTGGCTTGGTCTAGCAGTAGGGATGATTTTTGCACTCGGGCCTGGGAATTGGAGGTCTGGTATTCCCGGGCCTCAGTCATATTTGATCCCTGGGACATGGCTCCGGAGATTTCAATGTTTTGTACCTCTTTCCCGGGGTTCTTGTAAGTTGAAACTCTGTGCTTCTTTCTGCTTAGATTCTTGTGGTAAGAGGAAGCTTTCCTCTTATTCTCCGGGTCGGCCTCCGCCATGACTAAGGCTTGGCCATAGCATCGGCTGGCTGTTTCTGTGTCGCCCCTTACCTCTCCGACCCCGGAGGGCGTGGGAAATTTGAACTTGAGATGTGGGCTTGAGGTTACGGCTCGGAGCTTGGTCAGGGCTGGGCGCCCCAGGATTACATTGTAGGAGGAAGGACTGTTGATCACATAGAATTTGACCATATGAGCTATCTGTTTCGGGGCGGTGCCGAATTGGACAGGCAAGTACAGGGTTCCTTGAATTGGGACCAAGTTGTGGCCGAAGCCATATAGTGGGTCTTCCCGGCATTCATTCATCCTGATGCTTCCAAGTTGCATCCTGTCCATGGTATGTTTGAATAGTATGTTGACGGAGGAGCCGTTGTCAACAAGAATTCTTTTTACCTCATTTTCGGCGATGTCCAGGGTTACGACTAGGGCTTCATTTTGGTTAGGAGCTACTCCCTCAAAATCGGCGTTACTGAAAGATATGACTTGCTCTGGGGCCGAGCTTATCATCATTACCTCATCTCCGGAGGGGAATTGGATCCTCCCAACACAACGTGCACCACATTCTTGGTCTTCTGGGCCCCGGGTCCCTCTCCTCTTTCCGTGGTTCTCCGAGCTAGATATTGGCCCATATTTCCTTTCTTAACTTGGTCTTCGATGAAAAACTTAAGGGAGACACAGCTTTCCGTCTCGTGGCCATGGGTTGCATGATAATCGCAGTGTTTGTCACGGGGCCTATTCTCCGGGGCCGATACCAAGGGTTTGGGAGGATAAAAGAAGGGTTTGCTCCAGACTTCTTTTAGTATATCGGCGCGTGGCCGGTTCAAAGGTGTCCATTCTGGTTCCGGCCTAGGTTCGGCTCTCCCCGGTCTCGGGGGTCTGGCTTCGGATTTGGCCTTGGAGGAGTGGCCTTTGTCCGGGACCGTCAGTTGATGACTTGGGATATAGTTGTACTGTTTGTTGGGCTTAAACTTCTTATCCGAGTTGTGATCGTTTCTAGAGCGATCATCTTTACTTCTTCCCGAGGAGGTGCCCTGCCGGGTCATCCTCATTGCTTGTAGGATATCGGTTTCCTTGATGAACTTGGCGGCCATAGAATAGGCTGCAGCCAGGCTTTGGGATTCTTTGTTCACCAATTCAATAACATAGTGCTCGCTATGCTCCGGGTCTAGGTTCTTCCGGAATATGCTCAAGGCTTCTCTTTCGTCCAGGTTCGTGACTTGGTTTATGGCTTCTTGGAACCGTTTCATAAATGCCGCAAGTGTTTCGTTGTCATGTTGCCTTATTGTTTCAAGGTGGCACATGTGATATTCCGGGGGTTTGTTGGCTCGGAACCTCCGGAGAAAGGCTTCCCTGAACTCCTTCCAACTGTGTACGCTCCGGGAAGGGATCCGGCTGAACCATCTCTGAGCTGCTCCCTTTAGGGTGGAAGCAAAGAACCTGCACTTGGTCAGGTCATTGTAGAAGTATATCTGGGCTATTTGCTCAAAGTAGTTGAGGTGTTCTTCTGGGTCCTCCATCCCATTAAAGGAGTCAAAGTTGTAGTGCTTGAGGTTCTTTTGCCGGGGTATGGCTTCAAGGGAATGGCTGAAAGGGGTAAGCGTGTCTTGGATCTCAAACCCGGAGTCACTGTTGACTTTCCTCTGCAGCTCATGGATCATTTGCACCAGGTTGTTTGGATTTTCTTCATCATCTGAGATAATCTCCGGGCTTACCTCTCTCCGGGTTCTTTTGGATTTGGATTTTCTCATCCTTTCTTCCTCCTCTTGGAGTCTCTTCTGGATTCTGAGCTCCAACTTAGCCTGTTCCTCCTGCCTTATTCTTTCCCGGAGTATTTCCAGTCTCTTGATTTTATCGGCTTCATCATTTTTGTCCCTACTCCGAACCTCCTGGTCCTTTCTGTTTCCCTTGCCCCGGTTTCCAAGGCGGTCAAAGACCGAGGCCCGGGAATGATGGGAGTGGGCTGATTCCCCGGAATTTTCCGCTTGCACAGGTTCAGGTTCCGGGAGGGGACGGTTCCTATAGTTTCGGATTGCCTGGGCTAGCTCCTCGGGTGTCAGGTTTTCCATTTGCGCGGAGTCCAGGGGCACATCTGTATACTTGTACCGGTTCACCTCAACGGTTACCCGAGCGTCGTTTGGCCCAATTCCGAGCCTCTCTTGGATTGGGATCTGGACAGGTGGGACTTGCTCCGGGATAGTTATTAGGGGTTCGTCTCTAGTTGCACTGGGTGCCTGGCGCTGGGCAGAGGTAGTTTTTCGGGGCATGGTTATGGTTCTGAGCGGCTCGGGCTTCTCTATGCTGTCTATTTAGTTCGGGGTTCTTTGGTTCGAAGGTTCACCCCCTCCTTCTAGCGCCAATGATAACTCTGAATCTTGATCGGGTCCTTCCTCACCAACTCCTGCCTCGGAAGTGGTGTAGCTGTGGTGGGGTGCCTACAAAACAACACCGGAGTGGGGTTCGGCCCCGAGGTGCCTCCGGCGTGAGAATAAGAGTGGGCTTTGGAAGACTATAATCAAGGAGAGTATCACAAAAGTAATAAATGTGTGTGGGTGTGTAATAGTGTCCAACCCCTAAACCCTCTTTACTAGGGGTATTTATAGCCCTAGGCCTAGGGTTCAGGGGTAGATTACCTTCACCCCCGACCGTTGGATCTGGGGGACAAGTCGCTGAATATCCGGGATGTAGGACACGTGGCCTAGTCTGGGATGACCGTTGGCTGGAGTGTGGCCATGTTGTTGTAGACATAGCTTGGCACGTGCCTCACCTTGTCATTTAGTGTTGGTCAGCGCCATATGTAGGAATGTCAGCTGAGGTGGGGTGCCACGTATGTTGAGTGTCACCAATCTGGGGTCCCCTAGTCTGGGGTGGGGACCATGCCACGTGGTAGTGGTCCCGGGCCCGGGGTCCATTACTATGGGCTGGGCCGTTCTTATCCTCATGAGATGATTTGCTTATTGTTTTGGGCTCCTTGTTGGACCTTGATTATTTATGGCTTATCAGTATGTGCTATTGAGTTGGCAGTACATATAGACTATAGGTATAAGTATACTGATTTACGTCCACGAGATTCATTTTATATGAAAGTAAGGTCCCTATCATTTCTATACATATGAGTTGGGCACGGCACGTTAGAGTTTTAAACATGTACAGTTCAGAGTAGTACTAAATTCATCTTCTATATTTCATACTGCACGATATATTGTGACAGACTTATGAATTGAGCTACAGATGGATTATGAATTGTATGATGCTGTCATTAAGGATAATCTTGATGTCCTTAAGGACATGCAAAAGAAGCTTAAAGTCGGCGATCAACTGACACCCACAAATAGTACGGCACTTCATCTTGCATGCCAATACGGGAGCATAAATTGTGCTAAAGAGATTCGAAGAGTCCATGAATCATTACTATTAGAAATTAACTCAGAAGATGAGACTGCGCTTCATCTAGCAGCAAGGTATGGACACTATGAAGTGGTTCTTTTGCTTGTCACCACAGCCAAGTCATTGTTCATAAAATCTAATCATATCTCAAACTCGTCATCCACGGTCGTGCAAGATCTGATTAGAAGACCCAATGTGGAACTTGAAACTGCCTTGCACGCAGCTGTACGATACAACCACAACAATTTAGTTCAATTGCTAGTATCGGAAGATCCAAAGTTTGGATTCCAAGCCATTCATATCCTTAGAATAAGCATAACGAAACTCCACTTTACCTGGCATCTATTTGGTATTACACTTGTATAATTACAACACTTCTGGACAATTGTACATCGCCAACATTTGGTGGTCCTGATGGAAGAACGGCTTTGCATGCTGCAGTTTTGGATAATGGTGGAGGTGGTATGTGTATACAAATATTTTGTTTTGCTAAAACTTAATTTGGGCTTTCGCTTTACTTGTTTTCATCTTAAAAATCTTCTTCATGTTTCAGAATGTGTGAAACTTCTACTAGAAAGGAACAAAATCTGGTAAAAGTAGCAGACAATTATGGGTGGACTGCATTTCACTATGTGGCGTATAATAATCTTTATAAAATAGTTAAAGATCTAGTTGGTGCAGATAAATCTGTTGGGTACCTAGTAGATACAGAATAGAAGAGAACAGCTCTTCATCTAGCATCATACAGAGGAAATGTTCGTGTCATGAAAGAACTTGTGAAATATTTTCCAGACTGTTGGGAGATTGTAGATCGAGGTGGTCGAAATATATTTCACATAGCGGTGGAGCAAAACCGAAAGGAGGTGATCAGATTCATTTTGACACAAGGTTTTGTAGCAATACCCTATTAATTAAACGCGACAAGGAAGGATATACATCGCTCCACCTTATTTCCAAGTTTGGATGTTATGTCCAGCAACTCATGGATCTAATGAAAGCTTGACTGGGAAGTACTAGATAACAAAAATCTCACTCCGCTGGACGTAGTACATAGCCAACAGAAGGAAGGTACCTAGGGTGAAATATGAGTTTAATTTTATTACATTCATGAATACTAAAAATGTTCAATTTCTCTCCTGCTAAATGTCTCATTTGATTACCCAAGCAATTAGTGGAGACTCAACAGTTTAATCTTATAAATTGGTTTTACCCTCAGTGAATTCATGCCATTATTTCTTGCATCTCTTAGATTCTATTTTCCTTACGTTTCTCTTTACCAACCAGCCTAATACAACTGATGAACATTTCAAAACTAGCCCATGAAATAATGTTGATACAAAAAATATTATATTTCATCGATTTCATTGAGTCTGATGTATTGGAACAATCCACCTAGTCCACCTAATACAACTGATGAACACTATTATATTTCATCGATTTCATGTATTGGAACAACCCATGAAATCGGTCCCAGACTAGTGATACACCACTTCAAAATAGAAGAACTGCATCACTTTGGGGGGAAAGGAGATATGGGGCTGGATATACGCTTCAGTGCAAAGCTATGATGGTCCACCCTTAAAGTTGGGAGATGAGAAAGAGGTGATCTAAAGTTTTTTAGATTTAACATTTTTATAGATCACACAGTTAATATGACAATATCTCATCGCTGCACAATCCGAACCAAGGTACTTGTTTGGACTTTTGAGGATTGGATGCAGAAGCTGAACCGAAAAACAGCGTTTAATACTATGATGGTTCAAAGTCACGCAAAAGAATCCGATGGAATGTGGAATGATCACTTAACCACTGGATTAAAGATTATAGCAAACGGATCCAATCATACTCGATCCGATGCAAACACAAAGAAGATTATATCCAATCATGCTCGATCCGTTGCAGATAGAAAGGGAATTATAAGCAAAAAGCTTGAAAAAAATTTGGCTGAAATGAAAGTTGGTATCCGATAGCCATGTACGAGTTATATGGAGTCTAAAGCACTAATTCCTATATCATTGGAAACAGGGGATAC
This sequence comes from Saposhnikovia divaricata, assembly GCA_036435485.1. Lineage (NCBI taxonomy): Eukaryota > Viridiplantae > Streptophyta > Magnoliopsida > Apiales > Apiaceae > Saposhnikovia > Saposhnikovia divaricata. The sequence continues at coordinate 56,039,229 of CM071595.1, read as the reverse complement.
ATATTAGATTAAGGACCTTCTAAAGACCATTGGAATCGAACGACCAAAGATCGGTATCCAATGCCTGAGTATGAGGAATGCGAAATTAAGCAATAATTTGCTACTTCAATTTGTCAATAGCATTGGAAACAAAAATTCTTCTACATTGGAAACTATTGGCAACATGACAACAGGAAGTATGAACCATTGCAAAGTTTCAAGTACATAATGAAATCTACGTCAGAAATTTTGTTTCCATGGGACATTTACTACAACACCAAAATTTCGAGAAGAAATTTTAAGCAAGAGCTTAGATTATTGGAAACACTAAATTGAGTGTGAGATTGGGGACCAACTACAAAATGGAGGAATACATTACGAAGACAAAGTCAGTATATGTTCTTGCGAAAATGGTAGTCGATCAAACCCAGTGGTGCATTGGAAACAAATATGTAGCCGATGAACCCAGTGGTGCATAGGAAAAAAAAGATGTAGCCGATGAAACCCAATGATGCATTGGAAACGAAGAAAAGTATTCAATGAAACAAATGAAGATCTTAAACGAAAGTCGAGACCTTTTGAATATGAAGCCTAGTGTAAGGGTATCTCATAGATCCAAAGGTGTTGATCGGAGATTAAAAATAAGGGAACTACGAAATTATCAATGCTCGAAAAATAAATTTCTGCTTCCAAAGACTATGTTGCTTCGAAAAGGTTAATGGAAACTTTTTTTGCGTCCAATGACTTCTATGCATTTTACTGCGTCCAATATTTTTCTGCATCTTGCTGCGTCCAATGACTTTTCCACCCGACATTTTTTATTGATTCCAAAGCACGTGAAGTCAAGATGACGATATAAATGAAGTCCTTATGCATTGGAACTATTGTTGTGCCAGAGGCTTTTTTGCTTCCGATGATCAGGGATTAAAGTTCAATTTTGTGTCCAAAGGCAATGCTGCATTCAGAAGCAACACCGCATCCAATGATGTCGGATAATTAAAAAATAATAATTATTATGGGCTTTGGATACCACTCGGGGATAAAAACGGAGGCTACAATTTACTTTAAGTATTTATTGAAGCCCTCGTCTTCAAAAAATACTGGGGACCTGTTGATACAAAAAATATAATAGTTTTGTATCCAAAGCAAGAACCTCTATGTTCGCATCCGAAGGTTGTTTTTATATGGGCTTGCCTAAATCTAATGAGTCTGATGCATTGGAACAACCCATGAAATCGAGCCCAATGCTTAAGGCGGTGGAAAGAAATTATATGATCGGAGACCAAATTCTAGAAGGATCCAGATACTTGCCGCCAAAGACAATATCATCTCAAATATGGAAATTACTTACCGCCAAAGACAAAAGACATGGGCTGGGCCTAATATTGTCAGAAATACAATCTTAAATCGAATAGAACTATGTGGACTTGATCCCTATAAATAGGGTACGTAGGCACCTTGAGAGGGATCCGAAAAGTACACACCCGATTACAAACTCTCAAGAGCAGTCCCAAATATCTCAAAAACCCTAATTGTATTATTATATTTACATCTTTATTCTTATTATCTCTATCCGAATACCCAAATATAAATTTAATCTTGAAGCATTGTCCTTGACGAAAATCGGCTTCAACATTTGGCGCCGTCTGTGGGAATCGTTTAGAGAAAAAAGAAAAAGATAAATCTGTATTAAGTCAGTCACCGATGTCTCGTCAAACATCCTACCAAACTCCTATTCGTACCTACAATCCATTCATCAACTTTACTATCGGCAAAACGTCTCAACATGTCAGATCTACCATCACCCGAATCGTCGTTGACAACAATTGTCGTGCAATCCCTCTGGACGGAGCTTCCGATGATGGGCATCGTCATCAAGGTGAACAGCAACCCCCACTTAGGGATGCAAGAAATATCATCTTGGCATTAAGAGGCAGATCCAATACTCAGGAGGGAAGAGAAGATATACTCGTAAGGGGAAGAAACCTGGAAGCAAAGTTTAATTGTACGTTGGCCGACGTAAATCGAGAAGCATCGAAAGCAAGGCAGCATGAAATTGAAAGGCTCCGTGATGAAGAGATCCAGAGGAGAATTAAAAAATTGGAAGATCGTGAAACCGAACTAGCAGATGAATAACGTCGACTTTGAGATAACCTAGGCGGAAGAACACCCTCACGTGGTCGGTCACATAATCGACGATTTCCTGCAAGTGACCGATCACCAAGGAGGAGAAGATCTAGATCAAGGGATCGACATCATACAGCACCTGGAGGATCACCACCCCGCGGAGGGACTCCACCCCGTAATGATGATGATCGTAGAAACAGTGGTAGAGGAAATAATGGAGGCTATAGTGGAGGACATGGTAATAATGGTGGAGGTCGTGGAAGTAACAATAATGGTGGCTATGGGGACGATGATGATGATTACCATCGTCGACATGATGATTACCAAAGGAATGGGTATGATGCTGATGGTAGAGGCCATAATAACAACCAATCTGATGAAGTAGCTCTTTTACGAGAGCAATTGGAAAAGTTGGAAAGAAAGATGCGAGGAGGAGGAAACGAAGATTACTCGACAGTATCACCATTGATCAAAAATATCAGAGACTATGTTCCAAGGGTTGGTCATGCTATTCCAAAGATGACTTATTACAATGGAAAAACTGATCCTTATGAGCATGTGACCCAATATGAGAGGCATATGAAGTGTGCTGGCCATGATGAAATTACCATGTGTAATATGTTCGAAGTTTACTTGAAATAGGTTGCCCAAGGCTGGTACCGGGCTCTTCCCTCCAACTCAATCTATTCCTATCAACAACTAAAGTCTAAGTTCCTAAAGCATTATAAATACAACAGAAGGATCGACCAGATGACTGCTTCTCTCAACAATGTGAAACAAAAATCCGATGAGTCTTTAACATCTTATATGAAGCGTTACAAGCAAGAATGTGAAAAAGTGTCATCGTTGGATGAAAATCAAGCTATGGGATTCTTTTACAGTGGCCTAGACAACAAGAGAGCAGAAAGTTGTTGAAATCGCTATTTGATTTTTCTCCTGCAAGCTTGAACGACATGTACACCAGGGCAGAAAACATACGCCGAAGAGAAGAAGCCCTTGGCACGGGAAGCCCAAAAAGTAGTGATTAGTTATCAAATAATGATAGATCTCCAAACCGCAAGAGGAACTCATCACCCGATCGTTCAAAGATTGACTGATCCAAAGATAAATTCTATGCAGATTGATCAGGGGAGAGGAAAAAGAATAGGGATGAGATTGTTTTCATGTTGCTCAACACAAACGAGTAATTCATCATCATCGTCAACATCAGATAAGCTTAAATAAAATGATGTTGATGAACCAATATTCTATTTATCTTAGTAGGATATTTATTTGAGTATTTATTATGATTTCCATTTTGTTATGTGCTACGTGCTAAGCATGCTATGTGTTATATATTAGTAAAATTTTAATTTCTTTCATAAATGTTGATATGCATATATGATTTGTTGTTATGATATAACTTAGTGGTTTAATTTCCTTGTGAATGACAAGCCATTGGGGACTGAAAAATTTATCCAACCCAAACAAGTGTTCACCGATGGTCATTGGGGGCAACAAATTCGATGGACTCCCGAATAAGTGACCAATTGTCAAACACTTGGGGGGCATCAAACTGATCTAATCCTAAACTTGTGACCTATCGACAATCAATTAGGGACAAAAAATTTGACCTAGTCCCGACTTATGATCTATCGACACTCACAAGACTCGTGACCCATCGTCAATCAATTGGGGGCAAATATCAATTCATTGTCCCAACTTTGATTTGTCGACACTCACTTGGGGACAAGAGAATCTTCGGTCCCAGACTAGTGATACACCACTTCAAAATAGAAGAACTGCATCACTTTGGGGGGAAAGGAGATATGGGGCTGGATATACGCTTCAGTGCGAAGCTATGATGGTCCACCCTTAAAGTTGGGAGATGAGAAAGAGGTGATCTAAAGTTTTTTAGATTTAACATTTTTATAGATCACACAGTTAATATGACAATATCTCATCCCTGCACAATCCGAACCAAGGTACTTGTTTGGACTTTTGAGGATTGGATGCAGAAGCTGAACCGAAAAACAGCGTTTAATACTATGATGGTTCAAAGTCACGCAAAAGAATCCGATGGAATGTGGAATGATCACTTAACCATTGGATTAAAGATGATAGCAAACGGATCCAATCATACTCGATCCGATGCAAACACAAAGAAGATTATATCCAATCATGCTCGATCCGTTGCAGATAGAAAGGGAATTATAAGCAAAAAGCTTGAAAAAAATTTGGCTGAAATGAAAGTTGGTATCCGATAGCCATGTACGAGTTATATAGAGTCTAAAGCACTCATTCCTATATCATTGGAAACAGGAGATACATATTAGATTAAGGACCTTTTAAAGACCATTGGAATCGAACGACCAAAGATCGGTATCCAATGCCTGAGTATGAGGAATGCGAAATTAAGCAATAATTTGCTACTTCAATTTGTCAATAGCATTGGAAACAAAAATTCTTCTACATTGGAAACTATTGGCAACATGACAACAGGAAGTATGAACCATTGCAAAGTTTCAAGTACATAATGAAATCTACGTCAGAAATTTTGTTTCCATGGGACATTTACTACAACACAAAAAGTTTGAGAAGAAATTTTAAGCAAGAGCTTAGATTATTGGAAACACTAAATTGAGTGTGAGATTGGGGACCAACTACAAAATGGAGGAATACATTACGAAGACAAAGTCAGTATATGTTCTTGTGAAAATGGTAGTCGATCAAACCCAGTGGTGCATTGGAAACAAATATGTAGCCGATGAACCCAGTGGTGCATAGGAAAAAAAGATGTAGCCGATGAAACCTATTGATGCATTGGAAACGAAGATAAAGTATACAATGAAACAAATGAAGATCTTAAACGAAAGTCGAGACCTTTTGAATATGAAGCCTAGTTTAAGGGTATCTCATAGATCCAAAGGTGTTGATCGGAGATTAAAAATAAGGGAACTACGAAATTATCAATGCTCGAAAAATAAATTTCTGCTTCCAAAGACTATGTTGCTTCGAAAAGGTTAATGGAAACTTTTTTTGCGTCCAATGACTTCTATGCATTTTGCTGCGTCCAATATTTTTCTGCATCTTGCTGCGTCCAATGACTTTTCCACCCGACATTTTTTATTGATTCCAAAGCACGTGAAGTCAAGATGACGATATAAATGAAGTCCTTATGCATTGGAACTATTGTTGTGCCAGAGGCTTTTTTGCTTCCGATGATCAGGGATTAAAGTTCAATTTTGTTTCCAAAGGCAATGCTGCATTCAGAAGCAACACCGCATCCAATGATGTCGGATAATTAAAAAAATAATTTTTATGGGCTTTGGATACCACTCTGGGATAAAAACGGAGGCTACAATTTACTTTAAGTATTTATTGAAGCCCTCGTCTTCAAAAAATACTGGGGACCTGTTGATAGAAAAAATATAATAGTTTTGTATCCAAAGCAAGAACCTCTATGTTCGCATCCGAAGGTTATTTTTATATGGGCTTGCCTAAATCTAATGAGTCTGATGCATTGGAATAACCCATGAAATCGAGCCCAATGCTTAAGGCGGTGGAAAGAAATTATATGATCGGAGACCAAATTCTAGAAGGATCCAGATACTTGCCGCCAAAGACAATATCATCTCAAATATGGAAATTACTTGCCGCCAAAGACAAAAGACATGGGCTTGGGCCTAATATTGTCATAAATACAATCTTAAATCGAATAGAACTATGTGGACTTGATCCCTATAAATAGGGTACGTAGGCACCTTGAGAGGGATCCGAAAAGTACACACCCGATTACAAACTCTCAGGAGCAGTCCCAAATATCTCAAAAACCCTAATTGTATTATTATATTTACATCTTTATTCTTATTATCTCTATCCGAATACCCAAATATAAATTTAATCTTGAAGCATTGTCCTTGACGAAAATCGGCTTCAACAAATAGTATAATAAAAAAGTATAACAGTCATATGATAGTTGCTGCACTGATAGCCACAGTAGCCTTGACAGCTGGATTCGCCATGCCAGGTGGTTTCGATGGAAACGAAGGACTGACCCAAGGATTTGCAGTCCTTTAAAAAAAACAGCCTTCAAGATATTCATGGTACCATTGGTAACAGATGCAATAGCTCTGTTATTTACAGTCTCTTCATTATTCCTCTACTTTGTGACAACATTGTATACCGATGCCCGGAGAGTAAGAGCTTTTGTGGTTGTCTCTGCTCTGCTCAACATTCTTTTGGTTGTAGCAATGATGATGGCTTTTATTACAGGGACTCATGCTGTGCTAGCTCATTCATCTTCCATAGCCTTTATTGTTTCTGTCATCTCTTCCCTCTTCTTTCTTCTTGTTTGTTACACAATTGCATATATATATATATATATTCCGGGGTTCGACCTTAGTTTCAGCCGTACCAATGCTATTTGTTTTCGTAACAAAAATTTGATGTTTGAGATCAAGTAGACATGGATTTTATCACGATATTCACGAAAAAAAAATAATTTCTAGTATTGACTATTGAGTAGAGTGCGACTCCCATCTATGTAATGTAACGTCATTATTATGTCCAATTAGTATTCATTTTGTTTTCAAATTTCTTAATTCGCCTATATGAAATTTTACACATTCCTTGCATTAAAGGTCTTTCTCTATCTTGTGCTACCCTTTTTTGGTTGTTATAAAGGTGTTTTTGTGTTCAAAAGTGAATCTTGAAGAAGATTGATAAAATTTCATAATATAGTGATAATATCTTCATTTGGAGTCCTGCAACAAAACAGTTCATACTCATACCCCCGCTACTCCACCTTACTAAAATAGTGGCTACAGGGTTCTGTTTTGATCTCATAGTTAACGACTGTAAGGTTGTTAGGGTTTAAGCTTGGTGGATACACCTTATTATATGATGCGGTGGTGTACATACTCTGCAAACATGAATGCTTTGTTAGATTCAAACTCGTATTGTCAACAAAAACATTCAACAAAAGTTGCTCATGTGAAGAGAAGAAATCAGCAAAAACATCTTAATAGTCAATAGTCAAATATTTAGGTTTGTAATAAATAAGTTGTGATGTAAAGGGTGATGCAAAACCATGCAATTTGAAACCTATATAAAGGCTACCTAGCAAGCTCAATAAACACACCAAGAAAAATACACTGAAGTGTAAGAGAGAGAAAGAAAGAGCTGAAGCTCTTGTGTGAGAGAAGAAAAGAAATTGTAATTTCTTCTTATATATACATACTCGTTTCCAACAAGTGGTATCAGAGATAAGGTTTCGTTCGGAAAAGAAATTGGCAAATTTCTGAAAAAAAATTCCGGTCACTATTTCTGCCGGAAAATACTATTCATCACCAGAGAAGAAGGCACTGTCCGCGCCGTAGAAGACGAAGTACTGTTCATACGGTACTATCCACGAATGATGTATGACACTATTCATACATACGGTACCATTCACGAATACTGTATGACACTATTCATACATGCGGTACTGTTCACTTATACTATGAAAGGATATTTTTTTGAAAAAAAAATGGCGAATATGGTGCAACAAAATATTCCAAAGTTGACGGCTACAAATTATGGAAACTGGAGTATCCAAATGAAGGTGTTATCCTAATGCCGAGAAGACGGTGTTAGAAGAATTTCGGAAAAAAGACAACAAGGCGTTATACACAATTTTTCAAGGTGTCGACGAATCCACCTTCGAAAAAATTTCAAATGCAAAGACAGCAAAAGAGGCGTGGGGGATTTTACAAAAATCATTCCAAGGTGTCGAGAAAGTGAAAAAGGTACGGCTCCAAGTTCTTTGTAGCGAATTTGAAAATATCAAAATGAAGACTTCAGAGAATATCGGTGAATATGTTACGCGTTTGAAAACGGTGTCAAACGAAATGAAAAGAAATGGCGAAAGTCTCGATGATGTTCGGGTCATGGAAAAGCTCATCCGCTCGCTAACAAGAAAATTTGATTATGTTGTTACTACTATCGAGGAGTTGAAAGATTTGTCCACGATTTCTATTGATGAGCTAGTTGGTTCACTTCAAGTGCATGAGCAGCGAATGAACTAATATGATGATGCAAGCCATTTGGAAAAGGCATTGCAAAGTAAAGTATCCATTGGTGACAGTTCTGGCAGTAGCAGTTCTTCACATGGCAGAGGTGGCTATAGAGGTAGCTACCGAGGTGGACAAGGACGTGGAAGACAGACGTTCAACAGAGGCCAGAATTCCCAAGGTTATCAACCATCTGGTCGTGGTCAAAATTTTAGAGGTCAAGGAAGAGGCGGATTCCAACAACGAGGTGATAAGTCTAAATTACAATGTTATAATTGTAACAAATATGGTCACTTCAGTTATGAGTGTAGATCTCCAAAAGTGGAAGAAAGAAGTCATTTTGCCGTAGCAAAAGAAGACAAAGATGTGGGTTCCGCTATGTTCCTCACTTACAAAGGAGATGACGAAGGCAAGAAGAATACATTGTATCTTGATTTGGGAGCCAGCAATCACATGTGTGGCCATAAGGAATTATTTACGGAGATAGACAACACCATCAGTGGAGAAGTTACTTTTGGTGACTCATCGAAGATTCCAGTCAAAGGAAAAGGCATTGTTACGATTGTGTCAAAGAAAGGTGATAAGAAGTATATAAATGATATTTATTATATACCTGCTTTGAAAAGTAATATCATCAGTCTTGGCCAACTTGTGCAAAAGGGATATAATATTCAGATGCAGGATAATTCTTTGATCATCAGAAATCAGATTCGAGAATTAATTGCAAACGTAGAGATGTCAAAGAATCGTCTCTTCACTCTTGATATGCAGACGGAGGTGCAGAAGTGTTTGAAGTTAGTCATTAAAAATGACTCGTGGTTATGGCATTTAAGATTTGGTCATCTTGGATTTTCTGGTCTGAAGTTATTGTCAAAAACAAAGATGGTGGACGGTTTGCCAGCAATCAACGAACCAAATCAGTTGTGTGAAGCTTGTGTTAAAGGAAAGCAACATCAACAAAGCTTTCTAGTTGAAAAATCATGGTGAGCTAGAAGGTCATTGGAGATTGTTCACAATGATATTGCTGGTCAATTTGATATTGCATCACTTGGCGGAAATAGGTATTACCTAACTTTTATTGATGATTTTAGCAGGAAAAGTTGGGTGTATATCCTTAAAGAAAAAGCGGAGGCTCTTGATAAATTCAAGGAGTTCAAAGCACTGGCGGAAAAACAGAGTGGCCATTATTTGAAGATACTCAGATCAGACAGAGGAGGCGAGTATGCTTCAAATCTCTTTAGAAGTTTTTGCAGAGCACATGGAATAAATCATCACTTGACCACGACATATACTCCACAGCAAAATGGTGTTGCAGAGAGGAAGAATCGTACCATTCTAGACATGGCAAGGAGCATGGTGAAAGAAAAACACATGCCAAGAACTTTCTGGGCTGAAGCCGTCTATGTGAAGTTTATTTGTTGAATCGCCGTCCAACAAAAAGTGTCAGGAACAAAACTCCAAATGAAGCATGGAGTGGTAGCAAACCATCAGTTGGACATTTCAGAATTTTTGGGTGCATTGCATATGCACATGTTCCTGATCAGAAAAGGAAGAAGCTGGATGATAAAGGTGAGAAATGCATCTTTACCGGATATGATAAGAGGAGCAAGGCGTACAGACTCTATAATCCCCTCACGAAGAAATTAATCATTTCTCGAGATGTTGAGTTCGATGAATCTGATTATTGGAGATGGAGCGAGGAAGAAAGAAAAGTTGCAGGATTATTCTTTAATGATGATGATGATGATGGTGATGACTCCAACATAGAAGATGGTGGAGATGATGATCCAACTTCTCCCCAAAGTCCAAATCAACAAACTCCTGCTTCAACACCATCAAGTTCAGGAAGCAGCAGTAGCATTAGTTCAGGGGGAGCACCAAGAAAAATGCGGAGTCTGGATAGTATTTATGAAGCAACAAGTCCCGTACAAACAACCTTTGATTATTCATTATTTTGCTTAATGGCTAAGTGTGATCCAGTTACATTTGAGGAAGCTTCTGAAGAAAGCAAATGGAACAAAGCCATGGATGAAAAAATTGGCGCAATAAAGAAGAATGATACTTGGGAGCTTACAAGTCTTCCAGAAGGACACAAAGCAATTGGTGTTAAATGGGTCTATAAGACCAAGACAAATCAAGAAGGAAAAGTGGAAAAACACATGTTAGGTCCGATAAGATTGTAGAAGGGGGGGTTGAATACAATCTATACCATTTTCTCGAAATTTATTCGTTAAACAATTTTCACTTAAACGAATATTTTGTGCGGAATAATATAACACAAATTTCAAGTTGAATATAACAATATATTAACTTGATGGGTGTTACAAAATCAGTCCAAACGATTATCAAGTAATTAATAACTAATTAGAAAATTCAACATGAACTTTTCTAATTTAGTTAATAAAAATCAAGATATCAATTTGTGAACTAGGAAACTTAATTCGCTAGTAGTACAAGAATAACAAGTAAACAAGTTCCAATGGATAGGATATTACAACTGAGATGAACTTGAATTTACAGAATTTAATTTGTAAGTGTTCTTGAGCCTGAGAGAGAAATATAAGGGCTGCTGTGTGTATTTTCTGTGTTATGCTCGACTGATTCTTTTCTTCTGCATTCTGCTTCTTTATATAACACAGCCATAGTCATATTACTTAGTTTAAACTGATATAACAATCATTTTACATTAATATGACAATCGGTATGACTATCAATTGAATGTAATATGACTGTCCAGTTTAAATATAACTTTCGGTATAACTACCCAGCTCAATATGACATTCGGTATTACTCTCCAGTTCAATATAACATTCGGTATTACTATCCAGTTGAATGAAATATGACTATCCAATTGAACTGCATATGACTATCTCCTCTTTGAACTGAATATGACTATCGGTATAACTCTCAGTTTGATAGTTATATCATCATATTTTTCAGTTTATAATTAATTAAATGATTTTTAAAAATCATTTAACTAATTATTTCTTTTTCATATCAATTCTTATTTAATTAATCTAATAATCACTTTAAAAAATATATTAATTCTGAAAGAATTAATTAATTTATTAACTTAATTACTTGATTTAATCAATTAAAATAGAATTAATATAAATTCTTTAATAGTCAATACTCCACTGCGAACCACGTAATTATGATAAGGAACATACACTGGAATGATGTTGACGCTCGATGTACTGTCTGGTTCATGAACGACTAACTCCAATCTCTGTTCTTCATCGTGACTTTAACACTGTGGTCTTTTTATACTCTTTACTCTCATCAATCATTCGGTACTGAAATTGTTTCTTTTCACTTATAGAAATCTCTGTCTCTTAAAAGAATCCATTTGTTTCAATGCTACCTTGAGGCCTGATCAGATATCTGAATCTTCTTCCAGTGTAAAACATCAAAACTATAGATTGACTTGTTGATTTTTCTTCTGACGGTTATCATCTTTTGAGATTCCTGTGACAGTTGATATTATTTACTTATTACAATCTAGTTTAATTGGATTAGGATCCTCGAACTACAAATAGGCTGAGTCATATGCCTTTCAATCTCCCCCTATTTGTTTGTTATACAATAACAAGCAAATACCTAGAGGATTCTTCAACTAATCCCAATTAAACAAGTAAAAGAAAATACTTTAAATGCTAAGTAAATAATGGAAAAGTTCTGGTTCATATTAACATTATCTAGATTCAAACAGAAAAGATAAATACAAGATAGATGATCCTCTAGACTGATAATATAATACATTTATCCTATCTTGTTCTATCAAAGCTCTAATGATATAACTTGTAGAGCTAATCTTCATTTACCACCTTCTTCCTCATTGATTTCTCCTTCTTCTTGTTCATCCATATCAGGTAGATTCTTGATCAATTCGGAGTCAACAAGTAATTCCCTTCTGGATGACACATCTGTAGGATAAACCAGTGGTATTCCAAGTTTCTTTCTCAACTCACCTTGATACTGCTTGTACTTCTTCATGTTGGTCTGGGCATAGGATCGAATATGATCTGCAGCTTCAATTTTTTCTTGTGATGCAAAACCATGATTTCGAAGAGCATATTCAACATATACCAAATGTCTGGCAAGATGTGTATATAATTCTTCTGTCTAAAGATTAACAGTGTGAATAACCTCTCCCTTAAGAATTTTAACTTGTGGAGGGTTATCTATAACTTCAGGACCAGCTCTTTCAGCAAATTCTTGAAATTTTTCATGAAGCAGTATACCTAGCTCAGAAGATGTTCTTACTTTTGGTCTCAACACCCAAAGTTCTGACAGAGATCTATCATAGAAGAACTGAAGAGATACTTTGTGAGATCCGAGCTTATGACATTCAACAAAGATTAGTAGCTCACCATTCTTAGGATCAGATGCAGTGGTTATTCTCACAATTTCTGTCTTCAAAGCTTTCAAGTACATGTCATGTACAGGGTTCTTCTTTTTAAAGCTTTCAAAAATAGCAATCATCCGACGATCATCATAGTCAGAAGTTTGTGGTGAGTCTATTACCTTTTGAGCACGTTCCCACTTATCACCATTTTTGTACTTGATGTACATCTTCCTAGCTTCCAACTTTTGAGCATGTTGCTTTTGAAGTGCTTCCTGTTCAGCCTTTTGAAGTCTTTCATTATGAGCTAACTATTCGAGTGTCTTCTTGAGTCTTTCTTTTCTCATAGACAGATTAGCTTCATTCTGTTCAAGTTCTTTATTTGCTTCAAAATTCATTCTTTGTGTTTCAACAGAATCAGGAATTATCGGCTCTTCATCATCCCAAAAACTGAGATCTGGTTCATCGAATTCTTCACTAACATCAGGAAACTGTAACTCAGCAAACAGATCAATATCAGGTTCACCTGTATAGTAAAAACCTTCTACAGCATCATCATCTTCCTGTTCTGCTGCTTGATGAGTTGTCTTCTTCTTCCCTTCACTCCTATCTTCATCTTTCTCTTTACTCACACTTCCTCCCCCTCTAGATTTCTCCCCCTTAGTTGAGGAATCCTCTACAGTTTTGTGGCTTGTACCAGCTCCAGGGTCACTTTCATCATTACTTCCAAAGAATTTCTTCTCTTCTGCTGTAAGTGAGTGAGTTCTGCTAATGATATTATATAAGTGTCTCAACCCCTTTGCTTGATGATCATTTTGCCTTTCAATCTGACTGAGACGATGTTCAGTGGATAAGTGATTCTCATTTATGTTATTCTGAAGATCTTCAATCTGATTAGACATAGAAGATATAATAAGATCTTGAGCCACTGTGACATCTCCAGAGTCTTCGATTGCTTGTTGTTGAGAGAGTTTAAGTGCATTGATCTTGTTGTTGAAGATAGTTCTCATGTTATCCATATAAAACCTCAAGTTTTTATTGTCTTCTTCAGCTTGAGCAAGACTTTCTTTCATTTGATCGAGTTGTGCTATGAGAGATAAAGTGTATGTGTCATTGTGTGCTCTCACCTCAATCGCTCTCTGAGTATCACTCACCTCACGTGCTAGTGTTTCACTCATATTTGAGGTAATTCTCACATCACTCCTCTCATAATCCTGAGCTGCATCCATTGTACCTGCACTAGAAATCACCCTAGCCTCCTCTTGGAAGGTCAGTGGTGGTGCAATGGGAGTTCGCAAATCCCGATCAACCTGTGAGGGTTCTTCTGCCGTAACAATAGCAGGCACTGTAACTTGCTCCTCTTTCATAACAATGTTTTCAGCTTCATGTAAGAAAATATCTTCCCCCATTGTGAGTAACAGGGGTGAGCTTGAAGGAATGAATGGGTTTATGATTGCCTTTGACATGGTTTTACCTTTCTTTTGTAATGGCAAATCTGTTTCATTCAAGATATCACTACTAGGGATAGCTCTTTTGAATGACAATTTCTTTCTACGATAGTGTTTGGAGAATTTAGGATCAGTGTTTGGTGCATTGACCTGGGATAAGGGTTGTGGTTCTACAATCCCTTGGTCACTTCTCACAATTATTTGACTATCAGAAAGATATTGAGATTGCAAAGTAGTTGAGTCAAATACCTGATCATTGACATGTACATCATCTTCATTCTGAGTGGGTTGATCCACTGGAAGTTGATGTTCAAGAGCATTCAAGGGTTCAGAATCAGGTTGAGGTTCTGGAACTTGTTCTGCTTCAGGTTGTGGAGCTTGTTCAATTAAAGGTATCTCAGCAGCTGGCTGTGGCATGACATTTGGCAAATTTATGTATGTAGACATATATGGTGTTATGACCACCGGAACATGCAACAAGACCTTAGAAGTATCCAGCCTAGTGTAGAACTTCTTGTTTGGTTTACCAGACCATTGAATTCGATCATTTGGAAACGGAGCAGGTTGATCCTTAGGCATAAGATGATTAAAAATTAGTGTCAAAAATCGAGGATAATGACATTTAACCAGTTTACCTTTTCCAAAGTTCTTTCTAGCCTTCTTCAACCGATTTAGAAAAATAGGCCATATCAAGCTGCCAAAGTTGATTCTTCTATTGTGAGCAATTGAGAAACCAATTGACTGTAACATACCTGTGATGACAGTATTGTTACTCTTTGTAAAATTAGCAAACACCTTTGCTATGATCTCGAAGAAGATATTCCATTCTTGAACAAGATTGCTTTTGAGTGGACGTTTAAGATTCAGTTGACCATGATAGTTTAGATTGGTAAAGAATTGAGTCAACTCATCATTTGAAGGCACTTCATCAAATTGTTCTGTAGGAAGTCTCAGAGCAGCAATGAAGACAGATTCATCCACTGTATATGTCTTATCATTAAAGTTGAATGAAAACGATCTTTCATCTGAGACAGCTGTAGTACACATTAGTTTAAGTGGACCAAATTTCATGGGAACATTTGCAGTTATAGAATGGCTACAGATATTTTGTTCGTTTAGGAATTTTATCCAGGACTTGAACCGATCCACCGGGCAATCCTCGGGATTAAAATATCCAATATAATTGTGATTAACAAGCTCAAAATTATTATAAGCACCAGCCATTCCAAATCAGGGATTAAAATTAAGAAATCTGCAAAATTCAACAATTAACCCAATTAAATCACAAATTTCGAATTAATAAATAAATAAAAATTCGAAAAATCAAAATCTTCATCAAAAATTCTGAAAATTTGAGGCAAAGATCTTGATTACAGTACAAACACACACATATTTTTAGATTTTGAAAAATCACCACCAATCTCTCTGAAATATAGATCGAAAATTCGAAGTTTTGAAACTCAAGAACACAAAAATCGATCAATTCTCACATTTAAACTGTTGAAATGATGATTATCAACTAGGTAATCGATTGTTGATCTTATAAACGTGAAATCAGTGTTAATCGCGTCAAAAATCGGGCAGCAATTCGACCAATATATGCGTGTATATGTATGTATCGCACAAGAGAGCTCGGTGACTTAACACGCGAGTTACAGGAACAAGAAAATAATATAACTATCCAATATAACTATCAGTTTATATATAAAACGTTCCTAATATAACTATCGGTTGATAGTCATACCGATAGTTATATTGCGAACAAAACGAAATATAACTAATCTTGTACAGAGTTATATTGTATTTTGTTTACTAAAATAACTACCGAAAAACAACTAATATGACAATCGAATAAATAGTTATACCGATAGTCATATTCTAAGTAAAACACACAATATAACTATTAATTAATAATAATTATATTTACAGAAAACAATATTATAACTATCGTATTACTAAGTTATATTACACTAATTTTAACTAATATAACTATGACAAATTCGAATATAACAATAAGATGGATTGTTATACCGATAGTTATATTTCAACAAAACAGCTAATATAACTTACCTAAAAATTGAATATTAACAGAATTTTAACAAGTAACAAATTTTAACAACAAAATCAAATTAATTATTTACACAAGCCAAAAAATAGCAAATTAATTTACACTAAAATTATAAAACCTAATAAAAATTATAAAAATGATCATATGTAGTCCCTTTTACGAAATCAAACATTAATAACAAAAGGACAAACACTACAAATCAAATAAAATCAAATCAAATAACATACTAAATATTTACATAATTATTTCTGATGAATTAATAAATCTATAAATTTTCTAATAAAACAATTTCCATATAGAAAATTATTCAAAAAGAAACTATGATTTGTTTAAACAACAAAAATAATTAAACTGAATTTAAAACAATAACATTTTCAAGAAAAATAGATTTCTCATAAATTACAGCTTGTAAAATTCGAGAAAAATATTTTTAAAGAAAATGAATTAATCTAAAAACACAAAAAGTAATTAAAAATATATAGAGAAGATAATAACAATGATTTAAGAAGAAACAAGCAAGAGTATAAGTTAATAAAATAATTATACAAGTGATTTTAATAACAAATATTAACACATCAATCACTTGTAAATTATTAAAGATCAAACCTCAGATATTAACCAGTTTAATTACTAGGACTATTTAACATACCCAATTCACCAACAATTCTGGTAAATGTGGATTCGTCAAGAGACTTAGTAAAAATATCTGCTGTTTATTCTTCCATAGGTACAAAAAATAACTCCACGATACCATTCATGACATGCTCTCGAATAAAATGATACCTGATGTCAATATGCTTTGTCCTTGTGTGCTGCACAGGATTGTTAGAGATTGCTATGGCACTTGTATTATCACATAAAATTGGAATTTTATCAAGCACAAAGCCATAGTCTCTAAGCTGATTCCTGATCCACAAAATTTGTGCGCAACAGCTTCCAGCAGCTATATATTCAGCTTCAGCTGTTGAGTTGGAAACTGTTTGTTGTTTCTTGCTGTACCAGGAAACCAGTCTACCACCTAGGAATTGACAACTCCCAGATGTGCTTTTTCTATCCACAACACTTCCTGCATAGTCTGAATCTGTATATCCAACAAGATTAAAACCAGAATCTTTAGGGTACCTGAAAGGCAGAGTGTATAAACTTGTAACACTATAACTAAAGTAACTCAAACTAAAGGAAAAGATACTTAACCAGAAGACAATCAAGAACAAGAAGTCACAAGAAATCAACACTAAATGAAGACAAGGTAATTGATACAATTCAACATGTTAACTATGATCAATCCAAGAAGAAATCATTGAGAGAAGTTCAAGTCAAAGTTGTTCATGCCTCAGTGATTTGGAAAGCCAAGAATCAAGATCATAACTATTAGTATCAATAAGACCAATTGATTTCAAGTGAACAAGAAGGAAAGCAAATATTGGAAAGCCACATTTCTAATTGGATATGGTAATTTATTCAAGAAGCAAAAACCCTATCAAGACTAGTCACTTATGAACCAGACCGTTGCATCAAGTGTCAGGACATTGATAGCAAGTTTATGTCAGTACTAAAGATCCATATTCAAGAACTTAGTGAAGAACAAAGAAGACATGAAGATATCACAGGTTCAAGATGTGCATTAAAGTTTCAAGTTGAAGACCAGAATATTTTCTAAGTACTAAATATTCTAGATGGCCAAGTAGAAGTTTCTAAGTAGAAGTTCTACTTAGAACTTCGAGATGGCTAAGTAGAAATTCTCAAGTAGAAGTTCTACTTAGAGTGCAGCTTCAACATGACACATGGCATCTTCTGATTGGTAGATTTCCAAGCTTTCAAGATAAGGCAGGAATTATGTGGACATCATTGGGCCACGTACATCTTAGTCTTTGAAGACTACAGGACATAGATTACATGTAGTATAAATAGAAGTACTTGTGTAATGTTTTAGTTAGTGAGCAATTCTTGAGAAAAACACAAGAGAAAGAGAGAGAGTGCATTCACAGAGCTTAGTATCATTCACTTCTCTCTGAACTTCTGTTATACTTTGTAATGAATGTTGTAGCAACCCTTTCAAGTTATATATAAGACATATATTCCTTGAATCTGTGTGTTCATTTATTGCATCGTATTTATTGCTTCTCATATTCGAAAAGTTGTATTCACCCCCCCTCTACAACACATTTGGACCTAACAATTGGTATCAGAGCTATATGTTTAACATACAAAACATAGATCCTTGTGTTGAGTAGAAGAATCGTGAGTTTTCATTTTTCAGATCTACTTTTCATTTTCTCGAAAAGTGTGTTTTAATTCGTTGGTAGTGAAAACTCATCTGAAAAATTATTTAAATACTCCAGGTGTGATTATTTAGCTTGGGTGTATTTTAACTAATTTTTGTGAATTTATCTGGGTTCGTTCATATTTGGTGTTCTTGAGTGTTAATCATCTGTTCTTATTAAAGAAGACAACCCAACAACTTTTTGATCTCCTTTTCAAAAGTAAAAGAATAAAAAGGTGGTTTTGGATTTTTTAATTTGCTTTATTCGGCCGAAAGTATACAGACATACTCAGTACCTAGCATGTGGGTTAGGTGGGTTAGGTGAGTAAAGCATTCAAAGTCAAAAGGTGTTAAAGAGATAATATTGTTTATTCAATATTAAAGTAATCTGCAGAAAAATTATTCTAAGGACAAAAGTTCTACATAGAATTTCTACTTGAGAATTTCTACATAGAATTTCTACTTGAGAATTTCTACATAGAATTTCGACTTGGACAATTTCTACTTGGTGATTTCGACTTGAGCAAAATTTCTACTTAGAGCAATTTCGACTTAGGCAAAAGTTCTACATATAAATTCTACATAGCCTAGTCTTGGGTACTTAGAAACTTTTAGTGACCAGAATTGAGATGGCTCCTAAAAATGCATTCAAGATCCCAATGTTCAACAAAGATCACTATGAAGAATGGGTTTTCAGAATGAGACTATATCTAGAGACTGTTAACCCTGAATATCTGGAAGTCCTTGACAAGGGTAAATTTGTCCCAATGGTAGTTATTCCTTCACATACGGAAGGAGGAGTGGTTATACCACCTCGGTCTGAGCCTAAAAAGGTCTCGGAGTTTTCGGATGCTGACAAGGAACAAATAGCTTATGATACTGCCATACGACAAACCTTGATGGAATCTCTTGATCATGAAATGTTCAACATAGTCAAAGGTCTGACTACAGCGAAGAAGATTTGGGACAAGATAGAGGTTGTCATGGAAGGATCTGCAGAGGTCAGAAGCAACAAAACACTCATACTCAAGATGGAGTATGACACCTTTAGAATAAGGAAAGGAGAAGGCATAACAGATGTCTACCTACGATTCAGTCAGTTGGTATTGGATTTGAATCTGAGAGGTGTAACTCTCCCCATGGTTGAGACTAATACGAGATATCTGAGGAACCAGCCAAAAAGCATTGAACATAGGGTCTACGCAATAAGAGAAACCAGAGATTTGCATACAACTTCTCTGGAAGAATATTATGGAATATTAAAGACCTATGAGCTGGAAACTCTTCAAGATCAAGCATGGGACAATGATTCAAAGGGAAAAGAAAGTGCATCAGGATTAGTTGCTGATGAGGAAGAGTCTAAGAAGGCAATGGTTGCAGCAAAGCCTAAATCATCACTTGCACCACATCAAGTTGATAATGATGACGAGTGCGCATCTGACAGTGATGATGACTACTACACCCAAGAAGAGCTGGACAACATGGACGATAGTGTCGTGGCATACATGGCAAGGAAGTTCAGCAACATGAGATTTAGAAAGAGCAACCGACCACAGAGAAAATCTTCATCTTATTATCGGGCTGCTAGGGGTGGTGGTAGTTCGTCAGGCTACAAAGGAAAAGGCAAGAATACCAGCTACAAATCTCCTTTGGATTTCAAAATGAAGTTCAAATGCTATAATTGTGGTGAAGCTGGACACTTTGCCTCGGACTGCAAAAAGCCTAAACAGACTTATCCAAAAGAGACATTTGAAGCCCTCAAAAGCAACTATGAAGCACTGTTGAAGGAAAGACATGGAAAACGAGCTTTATTGGTGACAGAAGGAAGAGCTTGGGATGATTCAGATGAGGAAGATGTTACTCATGTAGCAAACTTTGCCCTCATGGCTGAGACATCAGAGGAACCAGAGGTACCAGTTCTGACTCTTAAAGTAGAAATGTCTATTGATGATTATAAAGAACAGAACGGGGCTCTTAGTGAAGAAATCTATATGTTGTGCAAAAGCCTAGACTCTTCTCAAAAGGAACAGAAAACACTTGTTGCCAAATGTAGAATGCTTGAGGCAAAAGTGGAAGAGTTAGAGGCTGCTTGCACTGTAGATACTTCTCTAAGAGACTTTATTAAATCTCTGGAACACAAGCTCGTCCTTAAGGAAGAAGTAGAAGCATGTCTTAGGAACAATCTAGCTGAGTTAGAAACTAAATGCGAAGCATACAAACTAGCTGCTAGTAAAGTGTATGTAGATAATGACACATTTAAGAAAATAACTGGAGTAGGTATAGGACTTGATTATTCTGACCTTTCTAAGAAAGAAGGAAAGAGACCTATTGACCCTAGTTCCAGTGACCTTAAAAAGGAAACACCTAGTATTCTTAAATCGGCTGTCAAACCTATCTACAAACATCTTGTTCCTAGAATAGAAGAAGAAGAGACTGAATTGATAGCTAGATATGAGATGGAAGATCGCCAGAAAGAACAACCTGTAACTCCTATCAAACAAGTTAAAATCAATTTCCCTAGAGATGAATCTAGACTAGGATTAGGAGCTAAGGCTGTTAAGCAACAAGGAAAGAGAGAGAAAGGCATAAAAGAGGTTAAGGCTGAACGAATAAAGAAAGCATGTTATCATTGTAAATCTACTGAACATGTTTCTTATGCATGCAAAGCTAATATGAATGTTCCTGCTGCACATGCCATGCCTATCACACATACAATGAATAATCTGCATCAGAATCATGCACAGTGTGGTCAACCTAATTGTATGCCATGCACTTTTAACATCATGCAAACTTTTGTGCATTTAATGAATGCATCTAGCCAGTCATGCTCAAATACTGTTGCTAGTTCAAATATCAAGAAAAAGTATGGGAGAGCCAAGACTGTCAGTCCTCCTAAAGTTAGGAGTGATAAACCTTCTCCTAAGACTGATAAATCTGTCAAGTCTGAGAAAGGAAAGGAGATAGTCGAAAGCTCTAGTAATGTGAAGAAAAGTGCATCTCCTGTTGTTAAATCTGTTGATTCTCGATCTTATCGAAAAGCCGGGCCCAATCAAAGTTGGGTTCCGAAGAATGTCTAACCAATATGTCATTGCAGGGCATTAAGCAGAATAGAAATAAAGTCATATGGGTGCTAGACAGTGGAGCATCGAGGCATATGACTGGAAACAAGTCCCTGCTTACAGAGTTGGTTATGAACGCTGGCCCTTATGTTACCTTTGGAGATGACAGCATAGGTGTGACTAAGGGATATGGCAAACTGAAAACTGGCAATGTCATCATTGAAGATATTTCCTATGTTGAGGGACTAAAGCACAATCTGTTGAGTATAAGTCAATTCTGTGACAAAGGTTACGAAATTGTCTTCAACAAGAAAGGTGTCTCAATCACTCACATCAAGGAAGGCTCACTAGCTTTGAGAGGAGTTCGAAAGGCAGATCTTTTTGTTGCAGATATGGATTCAGCAAATCAGGATGAGGTCACCTGTTTCTACAGCAAAGCCTCGGATGATGAAAGCTGGTTATGGCACAAAAAGCTATCTCACTTAAACTTCAAAACGATGAATGCTCTCGCGAGGCGAGAATTGGTGAGAGATCTACCTCAAATGGAGTTCGCTCCGAAAGGACTCTGTGAAGCTTGTGAAATGGGAAAGTCGAAGCGAGCATCGCATAAAAGCAAAGAAATTTCTAGTATTACTGAGCCTCTGCAACTTCTTCATATGGATTTGTTTGGCCCAGTGAATGTCCTATCTTTGTCTAGGAAAAGATATGCTTTAGTAATCGTGGATGACTTCTCCAAGTATACATGGGTATTGTTCGCAATGACGAAAGACGAAGTACCTTTCTTAATCATTGATCACATCACTCAAATTGAGAATGTTTCAACACTTACTGTGAAGACGATTAGATCAGACAATGGCACTGAATTCAAAAACGCAGTGCTAAATGACTTCTGTGTATCTAAAGGAATACGTCGTCAGTATTCAGCCCCGAGAACTCCACAGCAAAATGGAGTAGTTGAAAGGAAGAATAGAACTCTGGTTGAAGCAGCAAGAACTTTGTTGTATGATTCAAAACTTCCTTTGTATTTCTGGGCCGAAGCAGTGAGTACCGCTTGTTACACTCAAAATAGAACCTTGATCATAAAAGATAAAGAAAAGACACCATGTTAGCTAATGAACAACAGAAGACCAACAATCAAATACTTTCATGTCTTCGGAGCAAAATGCTATATGCTTATAGATGATGAAAATCTAGGCAAGTTTGCAGCAAAAGCTCGTGAAGGAATCTTTGTTGGTTACTCTACAGACGTGGTGGCAGCTTATAGAGTGTTCTTGGTGAATGATCGAAAAGTGACTGAAAGTTACAACGTCAGATTCAACGATACCAAACTCTCATCAATCTCAAGAGATTCTAGTGAACCTGAGTCCCTAAAATTTCAGAATCTGGACTTAGAAGATCTTGAAGATGAACCTGAGTTGGTTGTTCCATTAAATGTTCCAAGCGTACATGAAGAACCTGAGTCTAGTGAACAAGCTAATTCTACAAGATCAGGAGAGACTTCTTCAGTACCAACCGGCAACAACTCAGGGGGAGTAAATAGCAGCTCAAGGACTACTGTTCAAGGCTCGAGTCGAGTTGACTCTAGTTCTGTAGGAGCTGGCACTAACTCAGGGGGAGTTAGTGAAAATAATCAAAGTAGTCAGCACCCCAACTCAGAAAGTCAAGCTGAATCATCTAGACAATTTCCAGGTGAACGGGTATGGAATAGAGACCATCCGTTTGAGTTAATTATTGGTGATCCAGATGCTGGTGTGACTACTAGAAGAACTGCAAGAGCTGACATGGCTAATATCTCCTTATATTCTGGGTTCTTATCCAAGCTTGAACCTAAAGAAATAGAAGAAGCTCTTGGCGATGCTGATTGGGTGATTGCAATGCAAGAGGAACTCAATCAGTTTGAAAGGCAGAAAGTTTGGAAACTGGTACCCCGACCAAAGAACAAATCCGTAATTGGAGCTAGGTGGGTATTCAGAAATAAACTGGATGAAAACGGACTTGTAACACGAAACAAGGCTCGTTTGGTTGCAAAAGGTTATTCTCAGCGAGAAGGAATTGATTATGATGAAACCTATGCACCAGTTGCAAGACTTGAGGCAGTCAGGATGTTCTTGGCATTTGCAGCACATAAGAACTTCAAAGTTTTCCAGATGGACGTGAAAAGTGCCTTCCTGAACGGAGAGTTAGAAGAAGAAGTGTATCTGGAACAGCCGCCTGGCTTCGTTGATCCAGAACATGCAGATTTTGTGTATCTACTCTTCAAATCTGTCTATGGCCTCAGGCAATCTCCAAGGCGATGGTATGAAACCCTATCCTTATTCTTAATTGAAAATGGTTTTGTTAGGGGAGTAATTGATAAAACATTGTTCTATAAAGTTGTGAGAAATGACCTAATACTTGTTCAAGTATATGTGGACGATATTATTTTTGGGTCATCAAATGAGCGCTTGTGCGAGAAATTTGCCAAGCTAATGCAGGAAAAATATGAGATGAGCATGATGGGAGAGCTGTCCTTCTTCCTTGGATTACAGATCAGTCAGAGAAAAGATGGTATCTTTATCTGTCAATCCAAATACGTCAGAGATTTACTCAAGAAGTATAATCTAGAAGATGCATCAGCAGCTAAGACTCCCATGGCAACAGCCACGAAGCTTGATGAAGACAAATCAGGTAAATCAGTTGACATCACAAGCTATCGAGGTATGATTGGCTCACTCCTCTATTTAACTGCAAGTAGACCAGATATAATGTTCGCAACTTGTTTATGTGCAAGGTTCCAAGCGGATCCTAGAGAATCACATCTCGTAGCCGTCAAAAGAATTTTTAGGTATCTCAAGGGCACACCAAATCTAGGGATTTGGTACCCAAGAGATACAGGTTTTAATCTTATTGGCTATTCGGATTCAGACTATGCAGGTTGCAGGATTGATAGGAAAAGCACATCTGGTGCTTGCCAATTTCTTGGCAGAAGATTGGTGTCCTGGCAAAGTAAAAAGCAACATACAGTATCTACTTCTACTGCTGAAGCTGAGTACATTGCTGCTGGAAGCTGTGTAGCTCAAATACTGTGGATGAGGAACCAATTGAAGGATTATGGCATGGAGCACAAGAAAATTCCAATCATGTGTGACAACACAAGTGCCATTGCCATAACCAACAATCCTGTAGATCACTCAAGAACCAAGCATATTGACATCAGGTATCATTTCATAAGAGAACATGTCGAGGAGGGGACTGTGGAGCTACATTTTGTGCCCACAATGCAACAAATTGCAGATATATTCACCAAACCTCTTGATGAAGTAACATTCAATAGGTTGGTTGGTGAATTGGGAATGCTTAACACAAGTTAGTAAAGCCCTCTATCTGTAAAATCCATGTTTATGTTTGTATGTGCAAGCTACTCAATCATTATGTGCTTAGACTTTAATATGCCTAATCAATGATTGTTATAGGTTGCATATAGTGTGTTTTTGCATGAATTCATTTTGTTTTAAGTGTCTTTTATAGCACAAATCTGTGAATTTATGCTTGTTAGATTGCATGATCATAGGGGGAGTTAAATTCATAATATTCTAAATATTGCATGATTTTTAGATGAATTTACCTTTGATTTTCATGTAATTAGAGGCCTTAGAATTGAAAAACTTCAAAATTTCGAGTTAGGTTCTATCTCGAAACTCATCTAGAAATTCGACTTGAATTTCGACTTAAGCTGTCAGAGTGAAGTTTTTGAAAAATTCTAAGTCTGGGAAGAATTTCGAGTTGGCTATCTCGAAATTCGATTTAGAGTTCGAGTTCGAGTTACCAGTGTGCCTAGTTCTATCTTCAAAATATTCAAGATAAAGTCTATCTCGAATTTTATCTCAAAGGTTGAGATGAGGTTTCCATTAAGGGAATATTTTGAAAAGAACTGAGAATTAACTTCGAGTTAGTCTATCTCGAAACTCAACTCGAATTTCGACTTGATGTTCGAGATAGAATTCTCAGTTAAGCTAAAGGGAATTTTTCGAGTTACACTCCTAACTCGAAACATATCTTGAATTACCCTGTTCTTTTTGCTTCAAGGGGGTATTTTGGAAAGAATTTGAGATTAACTTCGAGTTAGTCTATCTCGAAACTCAACTCAAATTTCGACTTGATGTTCGAGATAGAGCTCTTAGTCTATCTCGAAACTCAACTCGAATTTCGACTTGATGTTCGAGATAGACTTCTAACTCGAAAAGTATCTTGAATTTTCCTTTTTCCAAGTTTACTACAATTCAATAATGTTCAAGATAGGATTTCCCTATAGTTTCTGCTGTATAATTGGTTAAAGTGCTTAGTTGTGCATAATTGTTCGAGTTAACCTCTATCTCGAACTTTATCTTGAAGTTCGACTTGATGTTCGAGATAGAGATGTTCGAGATAGAAATGTTCGAGATAGAGTTCGACTTAGATGTCCCCTGTATGGACTTAGTACTTTTCACATTTTTTTTTACAGGGACATTTTTGTCATTTCACATTCATCTATATATACATCTCTAACTCGATGCCTAATTCACTTTACCTAATTCTAATTTTCACAGCAGCCTCTTCACAAAACAAGGCGATTTCATAACTTCATACCGTTAACCCGTGTTTTTGTGATTAAACTCGTACTAATCACGAATTACTGCCAATTTTTGGACTAATCTTCACTGTGTTATCCTTAATCTTTGTGTGGGTGTGTTTTGTGTTCATCAATATACACGCGCATATACATACACACGAACATATAACTGTTTGTGTACTGTTCATAAAACGCAATTCCATATTCACCATTCATAAACACACACGATTTCACTGGTACACACGAATATTCATCTTCTTTGAATATTCAGATTTGGTCATTGGTTTTTGATTGTTAATCCCGTAGTTTAATTTTCTCTAAGGGACTTTTGTTCTTTTTGATAAATTAAAAGGGATACATCATTTAATTCGTAAATTATTTGTTTTTCAAAATTAAACAAAAATCACATCTTTTTAAAGAAAAACATTTAATCAAAATGGCTCACCAATTTTCCCTTGCTAAAAACAATTTTTATAATATTTCTACGGAAATTGGTGATCAACTCCCGCGGTTTAAGTTTTGGATACGATTTCTCAATTTGTATTCCAAAGCTAGCCATGCTTTTACTGCTAAACCTACACTAGTACATGATGCTTTACAGCAATTATGGACTAGTGCGGTTACTTTTGGGAGTAAATCAACCCCCTACGGTTTCAGGTTTACCTTAGCGGGTCAGGAATATGAGGTGACCGAAGAAATTGTCAACAGAGTTCTGGGATTTCCAATTAAAGATGCCTATGATCCAGAACCTACTGCTGCAGAACGCCTCAGATTCTTTGAAGAAATTGGATGTTATCCTCCAAAAGGCCCAATCACGGGAAATATCCAAAAGCAATTCTTCCATGTGGAATGGAATTACTTTTTCGAGGCCATCACACGATGTTTTCGGGCACGCGAAAAAGACTTTCATCAAATTCCAATTCCAATGCAAACCTTTGCAGTTGCCCTAGCAAGAGAACTGGATATAAACTATGGACGCATAGTTCTCTCTGAGATAGTGGCCTCAATGGGATCTCCTGAAAGCAGAGACCTCTCTACCACTGATGTCGTCTGCTGGTTTCCTCGGTTTCTTCAAATGCTGATCAATGACTTAATACCGAAGGATGCTCTTGCTGTTAGACAGGGATTTGCCAGAAGCCCGACATCTGCATCGCTAGGGATGGGCACTAAGTCACTTTCAACCATTGCTAATCAGGATAAACATCAAGGTAAACCAATGTCTACTCCTGAAAATCTTCAAATGTGGCTTAGATATGATGCAGGAGTTACCAATTTGGAGGCATCATCACAAGTCTCATCACATGCTCAAAATCCATCTGTTCATGCTGAGGCATTTGATGAGATTCCTGATGAGGAAAGCGATGATGCACAAGGTAATCAATCAGGTAATCTCTCTCTGCATACTATTCATTCTTCCTCCTATGTTTCTGATTCCGCGACCCAAGAGACTGCTAACCCGCAGGATCTATCCCAGGGTAAGAGCCATATTTCTGACTTTGAGTCTGATACACATTCCTATTCTCTATCACCCTTGTTAACGGAAGTCAGAAAGCCAGCACGTGTATATGTAGAAGATGATGAGGAGAATGAACCCGAAGAGCAGCAACTTATTCGAAAGAAAGCCAAACTTTTCCACGCTGCTACTTCACAACCACAGTCAAACCCTAGAGTGTCACACGCAACCACTCCACCTCACGCGAGTGGTTCACCCCTTGAACAATCTGCACATAGGGATTTTGATTTTGGTGAGGATGATGTACCTCTTGAAGATACTGTTGCTTCAAGAGGACATGAAGTCTTAAGAACTTCAGCCGTACCTTCACCGGTACGTACTGATGCTGCAAAGAGGATCGGTTCTGATGTCGTACAAGGACACTTTGCAGCCTCTCAGCCTGAGATTCCAACTCAGGAACAAACAGAATTTGATCCCATAACTGTCAACAACATTTCTTATCAATTTTCTGCAGGTACTGCTTCACTATTTGGATCAATCATTGAAGACATACACGAGCGTGAGACAGGGAGTGTGTGTGAGAGGTTAGGGAGAGAGGGACCTTCATTTTCAAGGCCCGAAACCGAGCGTCAAATACCAACAGAACGAGTATTAGAGCGAGGTCACCTAAACCAAACACCGTCCCTTAACACGGAAAATCTTGATACGCGTATGACTTCAATGGAAAATCAGATGAGGCAGTTCGGGCAAACGATGGGGCAGTTCGGGATTAACATTGGAAACAACCAAAGGGCTCTAGACGACTACGCAGCAAGAATGGCAAGTCAAGCTACAGCTTTTGATGATTTGACAAATAAGGTCAATGACTTGGGCCATGCTGGTGGTGTCTTGGGAAGCACTCTCAATGAGAGGATGGGGGCATTGGAGTCTACAATGCATACAATGGCTGTGGAGATCAGCAGAATGATGTTCGCAGTCAGGAGTTTTGTGCCCATGGAGTGCTTCGAGTCGCAACAACCTCCCCCGATGCTGGTGCAGGTGGTGCAGGTGGTGCTAGTGGAGCGGGAGCCTCTGGTTCTGGTTTTGGAGGTTCCTATGCAGCTGGTGGATCTGAAGACCAAGGTGGAGCTCAGGATAACTCACCTAAGGGGGAGAGTGGAAAGGAGACGAGACAGCAGGCAGTTCACATCGAAGAAATTGAAGAACCCGCTGATCTTGTCAAGGAACCAGAAGTTGAGCCGTCTGTTGATGAAGAGGCTCTGAGGATGAGAAAGGGTAAGGCAGTAATGGTTGATGAACCATTTGTTGATCTGAGTCATCAGGAAACAGTACAGGAGGTACTTGACTCAGATTCTGACATGGAAGACGTACCGTTGGCACACGCTATAAAAAGATCTTTGAAGGAACAAGGTGGAGGTGCTGGGATGTCTTCCGGAATGCCTGAAGAATTTCCTGTTGATGAGGAAACTCTTAAAGCTCAACAGTTAGCCTTGGAACAAGCTCAGTTCCATAAAATGAAAATGATTCAAGAACATGCTGCGTTCCTAGAACAGAAGGTGGAGCTACAAGGGAAGCAGTATGAGTATGAGCTTGCAAGGCTAGCTAATCCTCAAGTTGATCTGGACAAACGAAGGATAGGGCAGAAATGGGATGAAGCAAGGAAGATAATGATGGGACCATGTGCGAAAGGAGTTCATAACAAGGATGCAGATGATCTGTTATACAACTTGAATTTGCAGAATCCAATGACTGGGGACTATATAAATGCTTTGAAGAGACTAATTTCTAAAGTCAGGGTTGGATACAATGCAAATCTTAAGGAGTGGCAGGTTATCTTGTCTTTGGTAGAAGGAGTCCCAACATCTTTCCTATATGTGGATGACCAATTCATTATGAGAAGATCTGCGTCAGAGTTGTTCTTGCTAGCGACTAAAATTCAATACTCTCAATCTGAGGAGCTAAGCATTCTGTACAGGGATCAGTTAATGCAGCTAGCAGAGGACACGGGTCCAGAATTCTCAGCATATCCAAATTTTGTCCGGATGGTAGTTGACGGAAAGATGAAGAGGGTTAGCATGGAGGAAAATGATCTAATGGAGCTTTCAGTGGAATCTCTCAAAGCTGTCTGTAGACAAATGATGAGTAAGGGATTCGCTTCTGAGCTTAAAGATAAATCCGTGAAGATCATTGAAAGAGTAATATTCAAGAAGAGCAATGAGGTGTGGAAGTGTGATGTCATTGCTCCAAACCCTCTTGATGACGTGAAGATTGAGCCGGAGCTGATAGAGAAGAAATGGAATATTCTTCAAGCCATGAAGAATGTAGATGAAGCTCTGACTCTTCCTTCTGGAGCACTAGAACAAGGAGAAATAAGGGAGGCTATTGGTGTTCCAGGAAGTGAAAGTGTATACTGGATACATGCTTATGTTGAAGATACAGCTGATGCCTTAGTATTCATAGATGCAGACCAGAATCAAACAATCTTGCATATGAGTAGACAATGGCTGCTACGGACTCAAGATGCTGCATTTCTGGAGAGAGTATTATATGTATTCAAATGGGGCGAAGTGGAAGATAAGTTTGTTGAAGAAAAGCAGAGACTCATGAGTTACCTGTCTGAAGTAGTGGTGGAAAAGAAGAGAATGGAGCGAGATGCGGCCAGTGTCCACAATACTGACCGTGTCAAGGGCTACCCCAAGATGATCTATTGTCAGTTCAAATCTGATAAATCTCACTGGAAACCTCAGCTCATCATGAAGAACTTCGAGGATATTCCAAAGATCAGAACTACTCAGGAGGTGGACAAACTCAGAAGGCTTTTCAAACATCCTTATCCAGAGCCCAAGAACCCTCTAGAAATGGAAGCTGTAAGTCTATTGAATGCCGGGTGGAAGCAGCTTAAAGATCCAGTATACAAGAAAGAAAAGCAGCAGAAGGAGAAGCGCAAAAGGCAAAAAGAAGAGAGAGACCAAGCTGCTGAAGCTAGAAAGAGGAAACAGAATTAGGGTTAAAGGTCAGAGTGGTGTGAACTTGAAGTTGGAAAAACTTCATGTCTTTCGGTTGCTTTAACTCACTTGAGGAAAATTCACCTTAGAGTGAATCCAATAAGGTGATACAAGTTTGACTAAAAGGTATGAAATAATCCAGGTGATAGGAATCACTCAAATGATCTTTAATTCGAAGTTCGAATTCTGTTTCTAGTTTAAGTTCTTTGTATTGTTTTCATGTAAATTTCAATTGTAAATTATTCAAGACTGTAATGTTAATTATCTTTTCTCGTCTCATTGTTTAGTTGAGTTATCCTTCATTAATTTGAATGTCATTGTTAGACAATCAAATTGGGGGAGATTGAAAGGCAGAGTGTATAAACTTGTAACACTATAACTAATGTAACTCAAACTAAAGGAAAAGATACTTAACCAGAAGACAATCAAGAACAAGAAGTCACAAGAAATCAACACTAAATGAAGACAAGGTAATTGATACAATTCAACATGTTAACTATGATCAATCCAAGAAGAAATCATTGAGAGAAGTTCAAGTCAAAGTTGTTCATGCCTCAGTGATTTGGAAAGCCAAGAATCAAGATCATAACTATTAGTATCAATAAGACCAATTGATTTCAAGTGAACAAGAAGGAAAGCAAATATTGGAAAGCCACGTTTCTAATTGGATATGGTAATTTATTCAAGAAGCAAAAACCCTATCAAGACTAGTCACTTATGAACGAGACCGTTGCATCAAGTGTCAGGACATTGATAGCAAGTTTATGTCAGTAATAAAGATCCATATTCAAGAACTTAGTGAAGAACAAAGAAGACATGAAGATATCACAGGTTCAAGATGTGCATTGAAGTTTCAAGTTGAAGACCAGAATATTTTCTAAGTACTAAATATTCTAGATGGCCAAGTAGAAGTTTCTAAGTAGAAGTTCTACTTAGAACTTCGAGATGGCTAAGTAGAAATTCTCAAGTAGAAGTTCTACTTAGAGTGCAGCTTCAACATGACACATGGCATCTTCTGATTGGCAGATTTCCAAGCTTTCAAGATAAGGCAGGAATTATGTGGACATCATTGGGCCACGTACATCTTAGTCTTTGAAGACTACAGGACATAGATTACATGTAGTATAAATAGAAGTACTTGTGTAATGTTTTAGTTAGTGAGCAATTCTTGAGAAAAACACAAGAGAAAGAGAGAGAGTGCATTCACAGAGCTTAGTATCATTCACTTCTCTCTGAACTTCTGTTATACTTTGTAATGAATGTTGTAGCAACCCTTTCAAGTTATATATAAGACATATATTCCTTGAATCTGTGTGTTCATTTATAGCATCGTATTTATTGCTTCTCATATTCGAAAAGTTGTATTCACCCCCCTCTACAACACATTTGGACCTAACAGTACCAGATGCCTAAGTTAGGCGTACCCTTAAGATATCTCAGAATTCGTTTAACAGCAATGAGATGAACATCTCTAGGATCCGATTGGAACCTTGCACACAAACACGTAGCATGCATAATATCAGGTCTACTCGCAGTAAGGTAAACTAATGAGCCTATCATACCTCTGTAGCTTGTGATATCTACCTTGGCAGAATTTTCACATGCTCCAAATTCGACAGCTGTGGATGATGGTGTCTTTGCTGAAGAAGAGCCCTCCATTTG
Organism: Saposhnikovia divaricata; assembly: GCA_036435485.1. Lineage (NCBI taxonomy): Eukaryota > Viridiplantae > Streptophyta > Magnoliopsida > Apiales > Apiaceae > Saposhnikovia > Saposhnikovia divaricata. Next base: position 56,007,200 of record CM071595.1, on the reverse strand, counting down.
ATACTTCTTGAGAAGCTCTTTGAAATACTTGGATTGACAGATAAATATTCCATCTGTCCTTTGATTTATTTGTAATCCAAGAAAGAACTTCAGCTCACCCATCATGCTCATTTCAAATTTACCCTGCATTAACTTCACAAATTTCTTGCACAAAAGATCATTAGTAGACCCGAATATTATATCGTCCACATAGACTTGGACTATAATTGTATCATTCTTATGTTTCTTTGTGAAGAGAGTTTTGTCTGTGACACCTCTAACAAAATCATTTTCAAGTAAAAATTCAGAGAGAGTGTCATACCATTTCCTTGGTGCTTGCTTAAGACCATAGACAGCCTTGAAAAGAAAGTAGACATAGTCAATTAAATCTGGATCTTCAAAGCCAGGGGGCTGTTCTACATAAACCTCTTCATCTAGCTTGCCATTCAAGAAAGCACTCTTGACATCCATTTGATAAACTTTAAAGTTTGAAAATGCTACGAATGCCAAGAATATTATTATGGCCTCAAGTCTAGCCACTGGAGCATAGGTCTCATCATAATCAATGCCTTCAGATTGGGAGTAACCCTTTGCTACCAGTCTTGCTTTATTTCTCGTCACTGTGCCATCTTCATCAAGTTTGTTTCTGAATACCCACCTTGTGCCAACTACTGGTCTGTCTGTTGGTCTGGGTACCAGCTTCCAAACTTCTTGTTGTTTAAATTGATTGAGTTCATCTTGCATAGCAATCACCCAATCAGGATCAGAAAGAGCTTCTTCAGTTTTCTTAGGTTCCATTTCAGATAGAAACCCTGAATAATTGCATTGATTCTGAAAAGCTCTTCTAGTCTTTACACCAACAACTGGATCACCAATGATTAACTCAAAAGGATGAGCTCTATTCCAAACAGTCTGTCTGGGAAGATTAGATCTTGATGATTCGCCTTGATCTTCATTGAGATGTTGTGTGTGACCAGTTGACCCTTCATTTTCTCCCCCTGAGTTGTTGCCAGGTTGACTAGATGATGATTGTTTAGAAGAGTTAGGGGAATTTTGACTACTATCATTGATTTCATCACCATTACCCTGATCATCATTGTTGTCATTAGCATCATCAAAAATCTCATGTGCATTGTCATCATCTGAATCTGTATCTGTCATGTCATCGAAAGATAGCTTCTCAGATGGATTCTCAGTTTGGATACTAGGGAGTTTAGTGTCATCGAATGTTACATTGACACTTTCCATCATCTTCTGTTCATCAATCACATACACCCTGTATGCTTTCATTGAATAACCAATAAAAATTGCTTTAAATGCTTTGGTATCGAATTTACCACCTTGATCATCACCTTCTTTAAGCACAAAGCACTTTGTCCCAAATACATGAAAGTATTTGAGTGATGGTTTCTTATCAGCCATAATTTCATAGGGTGTCTTCATTTGATCTTTATTTATTAGAGTTCGATTCTGGGTATAGCACGCAGTATTGATGGCTTCAGCCCAAAAGTATAATGGAAGCCTTGATTCACTTAGCATAGTACGTGCAGCTTCAATCAAGGTTCTATTCTTTCTTTCCACTACCCCATTTTGCTGAGGAGTTCTTGGAGCTGAGTATTGTCTGGTTATACCCTTCTCAGTGCAAAAGTCATTTAGAACTGCATTCTTGAATTCAGTTCCATTGTCTGATCTTATAGCTCTCACTGGATACGTATAATCTCGCTCAATTAATTTAATGTGATCAATCACCAGTTGTGGAGTCTCATCTTTAGAATTCAAAAACAGAACCCATGTGTATTTTGAAAAATCATCAACAATCACTAGAGCATATCTCTTGCTTGACATAGACATCACATTAACTGGACCAAACAAATCCATATGAAGTAATTGTAATGGTTCAGTTATTGAAGATGTATCAGTGCTCCTGTGACTTGCCTTTTTGACATGCATCACACAGTCCTTCTTGAGTGAATTCCATTGAAGGCAAACCTCTCACCAACTCTCTTTTAACCAGAGAATTCATTGTCTTAAAATTAAGATGAGAAAGTTTCTTGTGCCATAGCCAACTCTCATCATTAGATGCTTTAGTGTAGAAGCAAGTGACTTCTTCAGTGCTTCCTGAGTTCATATTGGCTACGTACAGATTTCCTTTTCTAACTCCTGTCAGTTGTGGCTTTTCATGTCTCTTGTGTGAAATTAGACAATTCTTCTTGTTGAAATGAACTTCATAACCTTTGTCACAGAATTGACTGACATTGAGCAAATTGTGCTCAAGTCCTTTCACAAAAGAGACTTCATCAATGATAACATTTCCAGCTTCAAGTCTGCCATATCCATCAGTTCTACCTTTGCTGTTATCTCCAAAGGTAACTACTCGGCCGGCCTTCTCCACCACATTTTTTAGCAGGGTTCTATCTCCAGTCATATGCCTTGAACATCCACTGTCCAAGATCCAGGTTACTCGATCAACCTGTTCAATACCCTGCAATGACAAATGAATTAAACCTTCTTCGGGACCCAAATTTGATTGGGTCCTGCGTATTTAAAGTATTGACCTTTATCAGGCAAAACAACATTTTTGATTTTAACCTCTTTAGTCAATAAACATTTAACCTTATAAACAGATTTGAAAATCTTTTGTTTAATCTTGGGTATCCATGTTTCTCTCGCAGCAGTAACACTTGTGTCATTGACTGGACATTTGACCTGGTAGACATTCTTGGTAACCTTTTGTTTAGTCTTAGGTGCAAATGTCTCTCTCCTAACTTGAGGAGGAAAAGCAGTCTTAGATCGAACATTATTGTTCCTGTTCATGTGCTGTCGAGGAGCATTCTATTTAACACATGCATAATTACCATTAAAATAAGCACGCATACTGTTAAAAGCACAAGACATACAATTGATAATACCACATGCTTTATGATTAGAATCAATAGTAGACATGGTATATTTCTGTTTCAACTTATTACTACCTAATCCAGTCTTAGAAGAACTAGCTGATTCAACAACTTTGACTGATACTTTAGGTACATCTTTCTTGGATGAAACATTCGTTGTGTTAATGTCCTCAACTGATTTAGCCTTAACAAAGACTATGACATTTTTCTTGGATGAAACATTCTTTGTATTAGTGTTCTTAACAGTTTTATCCTTAACACATTTATCCTTAACAAGGACTGTGCCATTTGCACTATCCTCATTTCTCATTTCTTCTTGTATAACCATAGAAAGAATATCTGGTGGGCCAGCATCAGATTTTGTAAACATTGGTTTTTCAACATTCTTGAGAATATGTGGTATACCTCTTTCTTTAGCTGAAATAGGATTAGGAGAATGATTACTCAAAGAACCAATAGCTTGATTGTAATCAAATCCTATTCCTACAGTTCGTTCTACTGCTTGTTTGTTGAAGAACTCTTTAGAAACTTTAACAGTATTATAACAAGTTCTAATCTGTGTTTCCAGTTCTTTAATCCTGATATATTGATCAGCAATCTTATCAACTTGTTTTACCATGTATTCTCCTAATGACTTATCTCTGTAATTAAGTCGAGCTATCTCTTCTATATTCTTATCTTGATTAATCTGCACCTTTTTTAAATCTAACATTTTATTTTCAAAGTTAGTGTTAACAAGACTTATTCTCTCGTACCCTTTTTGTGCATTATTCAAGCAATTACGTAAACTATGAATTAACTCAGCATCAGTAAGAGTTACCGGTGTGGTGTAATAAGTTGATGATTCAGCATTTGCCACCAGCGCAAAGTTTCCATATTCTTCATCTTCACTATCTGTGTCATCCCAGCTTTTACCAGCAGCTACATAAGCTCTTCCACTCTTCTTCTTTTCAGAAGCATAATCTTTCTTCTGTGCTTGCTTGGGTTTCTGACACTCAGTAGCAAAATGTCCCAACTCATTACAATTGAAACAACGAATTTTGCTTCTGTCAATAGTTCCAGTTTTATAACCTCCCCTGTTACTAGAGGATGAAGAACCTCCTCTCTGAAATCTGTTATTTGACTTAAACCTGAACTTTGGATTTCTTCTGAATCTGAAGTTACTGAATTGTCTCACCATCATTGCCATAGATTCATCTTCCAATTGATCCAGCTCTTCAAGTGAGTAAAATTCTCCACCATCCTGAGTAGCTGGTGTTTGGCCATGTTCCACTTCAGTTTGTTCCTTGTTGAAGCTGTTAGGTTGAACAACTTTAGTTTCCACTTCCTTAGGAACCTCAACCACTAGAGCTGTAGAAGAATTTGCCATTCTACCTTTGCCATAGAATTCCTTTTGCTGTACTTGTTCTAATTCATATGTTTTCAGAACACCAAACAGCCTTTCAAGAGCAATCTGAGTTAGATCTCTAGATTCTCTGATGGCAGTGATTCTATGCTCCAAGTGAATAGGCATAGTCAGTAAAAACTTCATGTTGATCTCCTTCTGAGTATATTGCTTGCCATGAACTTGCAAGTTGTTGATTATTTTGTTATACCTTTCGAACACTTCCTGAATGCCTTCATTAGGGCCAGCTCTAAAGTGTTCATATTCAGAGGTCAAAATTTGAAGTCTATTTTCCTTGACTTCATCAGTCCCTTCATTAATGATCTCAATAGTTTCCCAGATGTGCTTAGCAGTTTTACAATTCCTTACATGGCTATACATTACAGCATCTAGGGAATCTAATAGAATGAGTCTCAAATTTTTATCCAATCCAGCTTCCTCCTTATCTTCAGAGGTAAAGTTCTTAGGGTCCTTTGGATAGGATTTTGCAGGTATTGTTACAATTCCATTTGTAATTGTTTCAGTATCATGTTGCATAGGAATTACTGGTCCATTTTTCAAAACCCACAAAAATCTTGGATTTGCTACATCAAGAAATAACTCCATTTTGTTTTTCCACATGTCATAGTTATCTTTATTAAGGATAGGAATTTTAACATTGCCTTTGGCTGACATGATGAATTTTTAAGAGAGTTAAAAATTCGAGCTTGATTTTTTTGATTGAGTAAAAATAGGATCTTGATTTGTGTATCAATCAATATGCTCTGATACCAGTTGTTAGGTCCGATAAGATTGTGAAGGGGGGGTTGAATACAATCTATACCATTTTCTCGAAATTTATTCGTTAAACAATTTTCACTTAAACGAATATTTTGTGCGGAATAATATAACACAAATTTCAAGTTGAATATAACAATATATTAACTTGATGGGTGTTACAAAATCAGTCCAAACGATTATCAAGTAATTAATAACTAATTAGAAAATTCAACATGAACTTTGCTAATTTAGTTAATAAAAATCAAGATATCAATTTGTGAACTAGGAAACTTAATTCGCTAGTAGTACAAGAATCACATGTAAACAAGTTCCAATGGATAGGATATTACAACTAAGATGAACTTGAATTTATAGAATTTAATTTGTAAGTGTTCTTGAGCCTGAGAGAGAAATATAAGGGCTGCTGTGTGTATTTTCTGTGTTATGCTCGACTGATTCTTTTCTTCTGCATTCTGCTTCTTTATATAACACAACCATAGTCATATTACTTAGTTTAAACTGATATAACAATCATTTTACATTAATATGACAATCGGTATGACTATCAATTGAATGTAATATGACTGTCCAGTTTAAATATAACTTTCGGTATAACTATCCAGCTCAATATGACATTCGGTATTACTCTCCAGTTCAATATAACATTCGGTATTACTATCCAGTTGAATGAAATATGACTATCCAATTGAACTGCATATGACTATCTCCTCTTTGAACTGAATATGACTATCGGTATAACTCTCAGTTTGATAGTTATATCATCATATTTTTCAGTTTATAATTAATTAAATGATTTTTAAAAATCATTTAACTAATTATTTCTTTTTCATATCAATTCTTATTTAATTAATCTAATAATCACTTTAACAAATATATTAATTCTGAAAGAATTAATTTATTTATTAACTTAATTACTTGATTTAATCAATTAAAATAGAATTAATATAAATTCTTTAATAGTCAATACTCCACTGCGAACCACGTAATTATGATAAGGAACATACACTGGAATGATGTTGACGCTCGATGTACTGTCTGGTTCATGAACGACTAACTCCAATCTCTGTTCTTCATCGTGACTTTAACACTGTGGTCTTTTTATACTCTTCACTCTCATCAATCATTCGGTACTGAAATTGTTTCTTATCACTTATAGAAATCTCTGTCTCTTAAAAGAATCCATTTGTTTCAATGCTACCTTGAGGCCTGATCAGATATCTGAATCTTCTTCCAGTGTAAAACATCAAAACTATAGATTGACTTGTTGATTTTTCTTCTGACGGTTATCATCTTTTGAGATTCCTGTGACAGTTGATATTATTTACTTATTACAATCTAGTTTAATTGGATTAGGATCCTCGAACTACAAATAGGCTGAGTCATATGCCTTTCAACACAAGGCGAGATTGGTGGCTAAAGGCTACAAGCAGAGATACGGGATTGACTATGATGAGGTATTTGCTCCAGTTGCAAGAGTTGATACCATAAGACTTTTTACAGCAATTGCAGCTCAGAACCAGTGGAAGATCTACCAGATGGATGTGAAGTCCACATTCCTGAATGGTTATCTTGAAGAAGAAGTCTACATCGAGTAACCACCTGGATATGTTTAGAAAGGCCAGGAAAATAAAGTCTACAGACTGAAGAAATCATTGTATGGTTTGAAGCAAGCTCCAAGGGCATGGAATACAAGGGTTGATGAGTACATTCAGAAGAACGGTTTTGTGAAGAGTCCGTACGAACATGCACTCTACACAAAAACAAATTCAGGGGGAGATATTATGCTCGTGTGCTTGTATGTGGATGACATGATCTTTACCGGAAACAACCCTGGTATGTTCAATGATTTTAAGAAAGTTATGACTAATGAATTTGAGATGACAAATATTGGTCAAATGTCATACTTTCTTGGAGTCGAGGTGAAGCAAAGCAAAGATGGGATTTTTATGTCTCAGAAAAAATATGCCGAGCAGATTTTAAGCAAGTTCAGAATGGATGAATGCAAGCCGGTGAGCACGCCCGCAGAAACGAGCATAAAGCTCAGAAATGATTCAACGAGAGAGTCGGTAAATCCGACATTGTTCAAAAGTTTGGTTGGAAGTCTGAGGTACCTAACTTTTACTCGTCCAGATATTATGTATGTAGTTGGATTGGTAAGTAGGTACATGGAGAAGCCGAAGCAAGATCACTTCATGGCAGCCAAAAGAATTTTGAGGTACATAAAAGGTACACTTAATCATGGTCTGTTCTACACGCATTCTCAAAATTCAAAATTAGTTAGCTACTCAGATAGTGATTATGGTGGAGATTTGGATGACGGGAAAAGCACTTTAGGATATGCTTTTCATATCGGTTCAGCGATATTTTCGTGGTCATCAAAGAAGCAACCGACAATTGCTCTCTCAACATATGAGGTAGAATACATCGCAGCAGCAGTGTGCGCATGTCAAGCTATGTGGTTAGGCTACATATTGAGTGAGTTAAATCTTTCAAAGGAAGATCCGGTTACTATTTATGTGGATAACAAATCTGCTATATCACTCGCGAAAATCCGGTGTCACACAGTCGAAGCAAGCACATCAACATCAAATATCATTTCATACGAGAGCAGGTGAATGAAAAAATTGTGGAGCTTGTGCACTGCAGGACCGAAGACAATTTAGCAGATATTTTCACGAAGCCTTTAAAGCCGGAGATATTTTAGAAAATGATGAAGAACTCGGAATGAAAAGTCGAGTTTGAGGGGGAGTGTTAGATTCAAACTCGTATTGTCAACAAAAACATTCAACAAAAGTTGCTCATGTGAAGAGAAGAAATCAACAAAAACATCTCAATAGTCAATAGTCAAATATTTAGGCTTGTAATAAATAAGTTATGATGTAAGGGGTTATGCAAAACCATTCAATTTGTAGCCTATATAAAGGCTACCTAGAAAGCTCAATAAACACACCAAGAAAAATACACTGAAGTGTAAGAGAGAGAAAGAAAGAGTTGAAGCTCTTGTGTGAGAGAAAGAAAAGAAATTGTAATTTCTTCTTATATCTACATACACGTTTCCAACATGCTTGGCTAATGGTTAAACTTTAACCCTTACTGATATTTGGTACCCCAAAAAATTGGATGTTTGTACATATTGATTTATGTGATGCTAAAGATTCCATAGAATAATGGCTTTTGATTTGAACAAGGAGGTGTTTAACTGTGCTATTAAGGTCCTTACTAAATCTAATTATTTTACTAATTGCATCACCAACTTTAATAATTCTGTAGTTATCGTCGACTTCAACTGTAAGAACAACAAATTGTATAATAAGTTTACTTGTGGATATCAAATGATGAGGATTGAGGAATGTCTTCATAGTGGTGGAGTGGCATCGTGGACTTTAATGCTCAGTATTGATTAGATCGGTCAGTATTATATGTTTACGGTTACTTCATTAACAGTGGTGGGGATCTCATACTCTTAATTCATGAAAATATATTTTGGCTCAAGTATAACTGCAACTGGAAAGAGGACAGAAATATCCCAAATGCAGTTGTGACGAGTAAGATTATCAAGAATAAAAACAGCCTGGTTTCAATTGAAGGATCAAGACAAGTCAAGTGGAATGCTAAGTACTGTAATCTTTTTCCAGAAGTTGTAGCAACTTAAAATTAATGATTTATTGACTTTGAATCATTAATTTTGGAAAATGTTGCTTTGGTTGAACTTTATACATTTAATTGTTAAGATTTAAACTTATGTTTGTTGCTTAAAAATTGAATTAAATTTTAATAATTTGCACTTAACCCCTTACCTACAGGGACAAAATTATCATGGTACATAAAACATAGTCTGTAAATGTAAAACACAGTCTATAAATACTTACTAAATTAAGAATATTACATAATATATTACTTTTACACAAGTGAAAATAATCAATTCAAATAAATTTGATTATACTGAAAAATTGAGTACACAAATCATAATGTCTTTATTGATTCTTGAACATTCAATTGTTAACGAGTAAAACTCCCAAAATAAAATATCTTATTCAACGCAAACAATATAACCATAATTCTTGATATAATTAAGCATTGTGATATATTTTTGGAACTAGACAAAGAGCATTTTTCTTATGCATTGCAATAGTAGACAATACTTCAGTGTCAACGTCTTCTCTTTTCACTCCATCAGGCAATTCCCAATCAAAAAAGTTAAGCAGATTAGAAAGTATAAGTTCAAGGATCGTAAGTCCCATTGTGATTCCTGGGCAACCTCTCCGACCCAATCCAAATGGAATAAGTTCAAAACTTGCCCCTTAAAATCGATTTGTTTATCCAAAAATCTCTCAGGAATGAATTCCTCTAGTTTTTTTTCAAAATATCGGGATCTCTTCCGATAGCCCATACATTAACATAAACTATTGTTTTGGCATCAATTTGATAATTATCTATGACACATGTTTCCATATCTTCTCTTGGAACTAATAGAGGAACGATGGGTTGACATCTGAATGCCTCTCTTATCACTTCCTTCAGATAGGGAAGTTGGGTATTTTGAAGATCACCTTCATGTATAAGTCCTTTTTTTTCCTATCAAACTCCTTACTTCTTCTTGTACTTTCTTCATCGCTATGGGGTGCTTTATTAGAAATGTCATGACCCAAATTGATGTGCCTGCTATTGTCTCCGTCCCTCCAAGAAAAATATCCTGCAAAATAATATATTATTTAATAATGATAAATACTGGAACAATAGATTTTATTAAAATATTTAGCCTAAGTGCAAAATTTAATATATTCAAAAATGATTACCATCAAAAGAGCTTTGATGGTATCAAAAGTTAAATCAACTGAAGTGGAATGATTCTTTTTCAGGTAAAGTAAAATATCGATATATAACATCCTCTTCTATAGAATTTGGCCTATTTGGATAAAGGTGTTCATCGACTAGTTTTTGATAGAAATGATCCATATGTTTGGAATGTTTATCTAGCCGAGCACATTTTCCAGTAAGCTTATCAAGCCAACCTGTTAGAGGAAAATGATCAGAAAAATAGAACGCAACCATAACGGCCTAAGCTTCTTCAATAAGCACCTAGAATTGTTGTCTCTCAACTTCATCAAATATTTTACCGAAAGCAACTCTACAAATAACAGTATTTGTAAGAGTTATGAGTTCGTGGCTAAAATGGTAAGGTTTGGACGCTTGTGCATATTGAGCTATCTTGTTAATCATTTGAGTCACTTCATCTTTTTGGATGGGACGAAAAGATAACACTCTTTTTGCGCTTAAAAGATGAAAAGTCGTGATCTTTCGTAGTTCCTTCCATTTTTCAGTGTATGGTAATGACACAACATCTGATCCTTTATATGAAATCTGTTGAATTTCAAACAAATCAATTCTACTGAAAAAATTTTGGTCATGGGTTTTCATTATTTCTCGGACCATTCGTGGAGAAGAAACAACAATGACTGGCCTAAAACCTAGCCTAAGAGACATGATGGGGTCATAAATTTTAGAAAGCTTCCATAATTGAGTTGGAAGGTTTGGCGGATCCAAAAGGTGTAGATGTCCAATTATAGGAAGTCGGTGGGGGGACCTGGTGGATGGGGGGTGAACCTCATTTTTGTGATCCAGGAAGAAGAAAAAGGAAAAAACAAAGGGGCAACGCCAAAAGAAAAAGAAGAAGTAAGATCATTATCGATTGATGAAAATGAAGTTTAAGATTGTTTAAGCTTATTTCGGAGGATGTAGAGTGCATATGTACATGTACATCTTTATATATAATTATCATAGTGAGGTAACATGAATGTAAAACTCGTGGTTGTATGTAAAATATTCGAAAAGATTTTGTTTATTAATTAACTAAAAAACGTTTGATATCTAAAAACATTATTTCAAGATATTTGTAATAAAATGAGATCTCAACAATATTTTTAAAGATACCCTTCAAATTCAATAAAATCTCATTAACATCTAAAACTTGTATCTCACATTTAAAGATGCTACAACGCTAAAAAAATTTGAAAAGAATATATGATTTAAATCTCTACCATGTCATCGATTTCAGTGAACTCGGATCCTCTGTCCCCTTCTCCATGCCCCCTTCTGTGTTCCCTGCTCTTTTAGTTTTAAAAAAGTGTCCCTGGCGGGGCTATTTTAAGGAAAATAAAAATAAAAATACTATTTTCATTAAAATGGACCTCACCAGGAACACTTTTTTAATACTAAAAAGATCAAGAACGGAGAAAGGGACAGAGGATCCCTACTCGATTTCACTAGTATGTTTAAAATATATAAATTAATTGATAGTTCAAGACTTGAGAATCATGATAATACATCTTTTAGTATATTAAAAATTATTTGGTCCACATATAATATCATCACATTGATAAAATTATTACCCCTAAAAATTAGTTGATAAATCAAATCTGAATGGTGTGGAAGTTCCACTAAAAGCGTTTTACACAAAATGCACAAAAAATAATCGTAAGATCAATCAATATTTTTAAAAAAAAATGTTTAAATAGTATTATCCTAGGAAATATATAAATATATATTAATTAAGATTTGATTTTTATAATTAATTAATTTGGAATATATTAATATAAATGATGTTTCTGATTTTTACATGTTCAAAACATTTGACGATAACTACTTACACTTTTAATGTGTTCGTTGTTCTTATTAGTAATGTTTACAAGCTTGTATGGTTGAGCATCTCCAAGGGTGAAATCTAAATTTGTTAGCTATAATGTTTATCTAAATGGATTATACAATTTTTTTTGTTAACAGTGCAGATATACACTCCAATGGTGTTATGTATAATTATGTTAAGCTAAAATATACCTAAAAGCTTTTTTAGTTCAACAAATATATCGAATCATAGATGGTTATTTATATTCTTTTTGCTAAGGGGTGATGGTTGGAGTGCAATATTTTTTACATATCATCTAAAAGGGCCACCTAAATGACACATGGGGTGACACATAGATATTTTAGCTAACAGTTTTCTATCCTTAGAGATGCTCTAATTGGATTTTATTTCACGCGAACTCCGGCATAATTAATGTAGATAATTTTAAGACAAATCCTTCAAAAATGATAAAAATTGTTGACGGAGGAATTTGGGAACAACAAAATTCGAGGTATGTCGTCGGAAACAAGATCTTAGACGGTGGTTTTTCTCCGGAAAAAGTGGTGGCGTGTGGTGGCTGTAGATAATTGGTGGCTGAGATTGATAGAGTTAGTGGCGGCTATTTCAGAGCTCTCAACTTCCAACCCCTCAATCGGCCTACGTACCCTGGTATTTATAGGGATCAAGCCATACGTAGTTCTTGGAGAGCAAGAATCCCAAATGGGCTTAAATTAACGGACCAGCTTCCGGAATGTTCTACTATGAGGCCTAACCACAAAGGCCCAAGGCTCATCCAAGATCTCAAGACTTCACGGATAAGGAAACTTCCCCCGTCGAGGACTAGTCCTTTTCGCTACCAGCTATTTCTTGATTTCAAGGATGCAGGTATAGCCATGGTTTACCCCAAGTGCAGAACGCATCCCTATCCCCCGAATGAGAAGCACCCACCAGATAGCAGGACAGGTGATCCAGAGCTTTTGGGTGCAAAGTGCAGGATTACTCCAAAGTTCCCCAATGAGGACGCGCCCATTGGCTACAGGAACAGAGCTCCCAAAGCACACACCAAAAGTCCCCTTCTTTCCACATTAGGGCGCGCCCTTAGTGTCTAAGAAGGGTCCTTATATCCAGGCAAACCCCTGGAGGCCTTCTGCGACGGACATCCCCCTCCTGAGATACGACAGGAGGGAATTCTTCAACTTCTGGAATCCCAGCTTGAGTAGAATCCCAGGAGGGAAAATCAACTTTATCATGTTTTAGTATTTAGGGCGCGCCCTCTTTGAAGAGAAGAGAGGGCGCGGCCTGACTTCTCTATTTCCGCCAAATCCCTAATTTAATCTAGAATTCCCCAAATTGAACCCGTATATGACCCGAATCCATTTTAGAATACCCGAACCGAATTTTGGGCATAACAAAAATCACTAGAAAAACCATTTAAATCTATCATTTCATAAAATTCAAAAAATTCCACCAATTTTTGAATTCCATCATATTACATAAGATTTTATGAAATCGTCATTAATTATCACCTGACTTTTAAATGAATTATAATATTGGTCAAATACCTCAAGATTCTTTCTAGAATAAATTCGTAATTCTTATTAAATGCCACCATATTCATATGGATTTTGTTCTATATAAAATTCTAAGAGGTGTATTTGATTTGGATTTTAAAGGATTTTATCAGATTCATATGATTTTTAAAAATCCAAATAAAATATATCAAGATTTTTTAAATCTAAAAAAATCCTTTAATAAGTGTTTGTCGGTTGATTGGAGATGAAGCAGTTTTTTTTATATTTCACATTTTACTTATTTCATTTTACTTGTATGTAAAATAAGTGATTGTTGGCTAATTGGAAATGAAGTATTTTATTTTATAATTTTTTGTATATTATAAATATCTGCAAATTAATCTTATCTTTTGAAAGATTACAGAACGCACAATTTATTTAGTTCTCGTTTACGTCAGTTAAGCGACTTTACTTTTTATAAACATAATCATAAATCTATTCGCAATCCAACGAGGTGTTACGTCGTAGCTTTTTGTCCGTTTAACTCGTATATTTGTAACTTAATCTCTTTATTCTAATAGAATCACATCAATTAGTAGTTTTTATAAATAGATTTTTGTTTTTTTAATATAAATATACATACAATATGCTATATGTAACTATTATCCTTACTAATGACTCTTTAATGATACATCTTCTTTAATAAAAAAAACTACTAATTTTTATCCTAAATATTTCAAAATCTAAAAATAATTTATGAGCTACAACCTTTTAATTATCTAATTTTTTATGATTTTCTTTTATAACTCCTCTAAACTAAAAGATGTTTTGGACTATTATAACTAAATTCGAAAGTTAAATAAAAACGTATATAACTTATTCAATAGAATTATGGGAATTTAACAAATATACTAGGTTTTTAATTAATTATTGCAAAAATACTTTCTTTTAAAATTAATTGCAAATATACTATATTATATTATCTTAATTGCAAATATACCTCATCTTCTTCAACCTCCATTCTTCCCCAACCTCCATTCTTCTCCTTCTTCTTCACCCCCGCCACCCCCACCCCCACCCCCACCCCCACCCCCAAATCAAAACAAGCAACCATTGCATAAGACTTGATGGGTCTTATGCTTAAGTTTTCGAATTCTAGGGTTTATATGAAAATTTGGGGCTTTTCATTTAACGAATTGGTTGCTTGTTTTGATGGTTCCTTAAGCATTATATGGTCCTAAGGAGTCTATTGGTGTGTTTAATTTTATGTATTGTTTTCATTTTTATAGAAAACGAGTTTTCAAGTTTAAACGAATTTTTGAATCAAATTTTTATTCATTTCGTTGACTGATCATGAAATTCATCGCCATGGATAGTTTGTATACGTTCTAGGCTTTAATTTGATACCCATAACAGTGAGTTTGGTTCCCGAATTATGCAAATCGATTTCTTGGCCGGAGTTTTCGACGAACTCGCCGGTATTGTTTGATTCTGGGTATTTGATGTTAGTTTGGCTTGTTTTTGATGTGTTTCGGTTTGCCCAGTAGTTGTGGGTTGTTTTGACACCGGTTTGGTGTGCGTTAGAGGCTCAACAGGGGTGTTCGGCCGACGGTGGTGTTCTCCACTGCAAGGCCCCGCAGGGCACTCATAACTTTCTATTTTAACAGTTACAACTGAATACAACCACATGCAACTGAACGCAACTACATATGCAACTGAATGCAACTAAAAACTAAAAGTTAAATTTCCATTTTTTGATGATGCTCAGCCCTTATATAGATTTGGAAGTTGGTAAAAAAAATTGAAAATTCAAATTACAATTTTTAGTTGCATTCAGTTACATATGTGCATATGCAACTGAATTCAATTAAAAATTAAAAGTTAAATTTCCATTTTTGATGATCCTCAGCCCTTATATAGATCTGGAAGTTGGTAAAAAAAATGAAAATTCAAATTACAATTTTTAGTTGCATTCAGTTGCATATGCAACTGAATGCAACTAAAAACTAAAAGTTAAATTTCCATTTTTTGATGATGCTCAGCCCTTATATAGATCTGGAAGTTGGTAAAATAATGAAAATTCAAATTACAATTTTTACATGCATTCAGTTGCATTCAGTTGCATATGCAACTGAATGCAACCTGCTGCGCAGCCATTACAAATAAGATAGTATTTTTACTAAATTGTCAAAACATTTGCATCTGGTTGAATGTAGTTGCATCCCGTATTTTTGCAAATTTTTTCCAAAAGATGGTATTTATGCACAAGAACTTTAAAATAACAGTATTTTTGCAAAAATATTTATATGTTGGGTATTTATGAAAAAAGCCCTTGAATTATTACATGTCAAACTATAATATAATTAACAATCAAACATAATAAACAAGCAGACACCGTAACTGAACTCATGTGGTGCTCATATATAATTTACTCTAAGAGAATTCCAAAAATCACACATAATATGCTACACAAACAAATTCACCCTATAGCAGTCTAAAAGAATGGTAAATTATTTGATGTAAACAACTAAATCCAAAAAAGTGCAAAACACGAAAGTTGTAGACAATTCAGAGATCTTTTTAGAATGGTAAAACTCATAAAAATGAAGAAGTAATGAATTCAAAAATCAATATTAATGGGCTATTAGAACAGAAATAGCCTCTGACCACAGTAGTATTTTGATGGTTAAGACTTGTAAGCTATAAATGTTGATACTGGAATATAAAAAAAACGTAGAGCTCGAAAATATCTATCCTAAATGATATTACTCATAATTTTTGGATAAAAATTTAATTTACTAGAAATTTTTGAAGTTAGGCTTCTCAAATTCAAAACATACCAGCAGATCAATAAATCACAAAAAAAATCATATTTTTAAGCGGAATTTCGAAAAACACAAAGAATCAAAGATGTAGATAGAAAGTCTAATTTCATGAAATTTCGATGAATAACGAATCAGATACAAGTTTTAAAAAAATTCAGAATCCATATAATTAAAATATACATACAAGATCGTAGTAATAGTACGAAGACAATGAATATAATGAAGAACTCATGGATATACATAAGCTTATATATACACCTATTCAAATACTCAAGAGAACATACACTTCTTAATATAATAAAAATCGATCAAATAACATATTTTGATTTTGATTCATAATAAGAATATGATTTACACATAACATCATACATGTAAATATACAAGAATATTAAAATAGAATAAAAGAATCGTAACCTCTTCTTTTTAATCTTGATATGAGTCTTCCTCATCTCGTGTTTCTTTTTCTTCACCCAACTACTATGTTAAATTCTAGGGTTATTGCATTGTTTCGTAACTAATGTCTATATCCTTTTTCTTTTTTTATTTTCTATATAAATATACCTGAGTGGGATCAAATAAAAACTTTTCTTAAATACAAACCTACAAATGTTTTAGGGATATTGGATTAAAAAAGATCCAACGGCGGAGATTGTTTTAGAATTTATGTTAGGAATTATGTTGATTCTTGATGATAACTTAAAACACTTAAACATATTTTGTATAAGTCATATTCTGTAACTGTTCAACTGATGGCATGTGTTATAGCATCCGTTGAAGAGGTAACTTATCAACGGATAAATTCTTTTATAAAATGTACTAAAAGATTCAAGTTATCAGTTGAGAGTATAGTTGATAGGTTTTTATAAATCATGTTGACTATCAACGGATATACATAATAGGCTAGTTAATTGTAAATTGTCTGTGCTTTGTAATTTTGTATAAATGAAAATGATATCTCAATGGATAATTAAACTACATCAACGGATAAGGCTCTTCAATGGATATCAAAGAAATCAACCTTCAACGGATGTCGAGGGTACTACATCAACGGATAATATCTTTACTCAATCTTAGTAGTTTATAGTGACTTGACAAGACTGACAAATCACATGGGTTGATGGAATCTCAAAATACATTGAAGCCAAATTTTGGAAACCTCGAAAAAGAAGAAACTTTCCTTTTTTATAAAAGCAAATTGGATGGTATTTTCTAAGTGAAATCTGTCAAAGACAACTATCCAATAAAACTTACATAAAGACAAGGAGTGAAGAACATGCTTATTGGACCTCGATAATAGGAATATTTTGTTCCTAGTAGGCATTGTAAACTTGGCTATATAACCAAGTGTAGCAGTATCTTTGTTAGTAAGAAACACAAGTATCTTTGCTTAGAACTATTAGGATTTTGTGAAGCAAAGTACTGAAACTGCAGTTGTGTATTTGAGAGAATATCACAGATTATTTTTCAATATATATCTCAGGTGGATCATACAAACCCACCTAAAATTTTAAATATTATTGTGTCTTTATTTTCTCATAAACTGTTTTAAGAAGCAGATTCGGAAAAGTTATCAAGGTTGTAAGTGAGACGAATCGAGCCGAACTCTTGATTGTTCGTGTATCAACTCGTTGTAAATACGTCGAATTCGAATTCGAACTCGAGCTTGAACTTCAATCGTGCCAATATTTTTGTTTGTGTATCGATTCATTAAGAAAAGTGTTATTCACGAACATGTCTCACAAGCTACTATTCGTGAACGTCTCATGAATACCAGTTGATGAACATTTCATGAATAATGCTTATGATGTCATGTTCACAAATATCTCAATTATTTTATTGAATTAAAATAAAAAGAAAGCATGGGATAAAACTTCAAAAACTAAAAATATACTCTAGTTTACACTTATCAACGAGTCGAATTTGGATGAATTTAGTTAATACATAACCAACTAATATTATAATTTATAATGTAACATATATATGTTATAATATAATTATTATAATATAATATAATATATAGATTTAACAAAAGAAAATAATCAATACACAAAATAAACTAACACATTATTTCGTAAACATTCATATTTACAAATATTTACTAGTTATCATGAATTAAGAACTTCCATAAAATAATAATTAAATATGTTCACGAGCATATATATCGCGTTTGTGCATTATTTCATTCATGAACCATATTCACGAGCTTGTTCACGACCTATATATAATCGAACTTGTTAGTGAACATTCGAATCGAACTTATATCGTGTTCAAATTCAGTTCATTTACGAGAAGAGCCTTAAAAACATGTTCATTTGACTCGTTTACAAATCGAATCGAATTCGATCAAATTTTTTTCGAGCCAGACACCAAATTATTCATGAGCGTATCGATTCATTTACAGCTCTACCTACAGAACATATATGATTTTCAAAAAAATTAATAAATTTTTAATATTTTTTATATAACACATTTTGCAAAATAATAAAGTTTTCAATATTTTGAATACAAAACGAATATATATAATTCCAAGTTTTCCGATAAGTAATGATCCGCATAAAACTTTTCTCAACTTAAATCATACTAACTGATTTCGCACGGGACACAGATCAAACACAAATCAAAATTAAAATATTAATAAATTATTGAGAACAAATATAATTAATAAATATTTTTTAAATATGTACTTAAAAATAAATAATTTAATAAATAAAAATATTTAATAAATAACTACTATTCAGTTATGTAATTATAAGGAATCGAATCTGTGAGAAAGTTAAAGAAAAATACTATTGGATTTGGGCGTTATGACTTTTCTTTTATAGTTACAACACATACATATCCGTGGATTCAAACTCTTGACCTTTCTTAGAGAAGCCGAGAGCTCAAACCAGTACACCAACATACACACCCCATTTAAATATGACTTTGACGTATATAGTAGATATGTTCGTGATTGTGTATGTCCATGAGCGGCTAGTTTTTAAAAAATCAGTCCCGATGTTTTAAAAACCAGAATAAATTAGGGTTTTGGATCTAGAATTTAGGTTTACAAGCTTAAACCCTAAGTCCGTATGTACCGTATGTAGTTTATTAGTTATTCCGAATATTTATAAAATCCAATATGAAAATGTTAAACTCCAAAGGTTAATTGTTGAACCCCTAAGGGTGTATAGATAAAAAAAATTGTTTTTCTTACCGAATCCGGCAACCTAATTTTTAAAAAACCGGGGTTGTGTTTTTTCTTACCGAATCCGGTGGCCTGATATTTAAAAAATAGAGAACCAACCCCGAATTTTTAAAAATCAGGATAAATTAGGATTTTGGATTTAGGGACCCTAAACCCTAAATCTATATACGATTTATTCTTCATTCCGAATATTTCTAAAACCTAATATGGAAACATTGAATCCCAAAGGTTAATTGTTGAACCACTACGTCATAGATGGCCTGCAACAACGTTTTTTTTTTGGTTTTGCCTTAAAAAATGTTATAGTAACTCTAAACTTTGTGCCTATTGCACCATTGTTTATTTGATGTTGCTGTATACAAAACGTGGTGTGGTCATAGCTATAAGAAACGTAGCAAGTTGCAATCCTTGTGAAGTGTTGCCGTTAATATGATTTAAACAAAACCTTTTTAACAAAAATTGAAATAAATAATTATTTTGAATTAAAATTAATTAATTTGAAAAACATATAATTTTAATTTTTGAAGTTCGTTATTAGAGTCAATATTGGCATTTTTATAAAATATAAAAAAAATTGAAGAAAAAAATATAATATTTTTATAATTTGAAAATATACCAAATTATTAAAAAAACATAACAAATTATTAAAAAGCGTTGCCGTTTCATTTTTTTGCTCTACAGCAACGTTTTTTTGGCTTTTTGGCTTGCTGCAACATTTTGAAAACGTTGCCGTTTCATTTTTTTGCTCTACATCAACGTTTTTTTGGCTTCTTGGCTTGCTGCAACATTTTGAAAACGTTACTGCAAGCCATCTACGGCATAATGAACCTCTAAGATAATAGAGATAAAATTAAAAAATTGAATATTTCTAACCCCAATTGGAACCTGTCAAACCCCGAATAAAACACTAATAAAAAATTAAAATATTAATTGAAAAATTGAATATATAAACAATATTTTTTTAAGAATGCATGCTATAATCGGATATTCAGGGTTTACACATTTGAAAAATACGTATCCCAGGAAGAGAAGTATTTTTTTAAGATTATAAGAAGTATTTTTTTAAGAATACGCTATAATCGGATATTCAGGGATTACGCATTTTGGATATTCAGGGATTACGCATTTAGAAAATGTATAACCCGGGCATTTGGATATTCAGGATTACGCATTTAGAAAATGTATAACCCGGGCAGAGATCTATTTTGCAAATGCCTAATCCATAGAGATCTATTTGGCAAATGCCTAATCCACAGGGTAATTTTATGCACTCCTCCATAAACGGGAATTTTCATATTTTTTTTCACTCATTTTTGTCATTTTTTCAATTGCACCACGACATGTTTTACCAAAAACAAAAAGGATATACCATGGCGGTCATTTGGTCACACCATCCGTCTGTACACTTCCCTCGAAGTTTCCAGCACGAGTTCACGTATCCACACATTAAAGTCTCAAAAAAATTATATATAATCAATGTAGCAGCACAAACCAAAAGAAAAGAAAAACAAAAATTAACCGAAAGAAAAATAGTCACCAAAGCAAAACAACACTTGTCAAATCCAAATAAGAAAGAAATAACAATACACTAGAAAACAGAGACATTAATTGTCATAATTAAGTTGGATAGAAACTAAACTTCAACTTGCTGCTAAAATGGCAACACAAGGGACGAACAAGGATCTATAGGTCATAACTAGCTAGGTTTTGGAGGGTCGGGAAACATATTGAACATAGTTAGTAACAGCCTTAGCCCCCTCAGCCACTGCATGCTTTCCTAACTCCCCCGGCAACACCAATTTCACAGCGCCTTGAATCTCCCTCGACGACAGTGTCATCCGCTTAGTGTAACTAGTAAGGCGTGCCGCCTCATCAGCCAATCTCTCAAACATATCGGTCATTAAGTTGTTGACTATTGTCATAGCTTTTGAAGATATCCCCATGTCTGGATGTACCTGTTTAAGAACTTTGTATACATACCTCTTATACCCTTCAACATGACCACTAGAGTTCCTTCTCTTCCTTTTCTTTGTTGTCCCTTCTCCACTCTCCTTTTTGGCCCTTTTAGTATTTTTATTCTCTTGGTTGGTACGAATGGTCTTGTTTGCTTTCTTTGGTGTTGGGGTTGGTGTTGTGACTTCTTGGATTTGGATATTTTTAGTTCCTTTCTCTTCCTGACCTCCTTCAACAACTTGAGGAGTTTCTTCTTCTTCATCAAGTTGCTGAGCCTTTTTCTTTGTTATGACTGACACTTGAACGGTTTCTTGAATGACTTTGGTGGTGGTTTTCAGAACTGCACCCACCGTTTTTTTCTTCGGAGACTTCCTCTTTGGTGCCATTCTTTCTTTAATTTATGTGTTTAACCAAAATGTGGGGGAAAATTTGTGGAGGAATGTGTATGTGGATACGGGTACTCTCCTTGTTGTGGTATGTGTGTGTTATTATAATATATAAGGGAGGTAAAGAAATGGGCGTTTTTACCGAGAATTTGAATTTGCCTGGTAAGTGTTGATGAGGCTTTGTGAGAAGTGGCCACGTACAAGGGACACATGGCGATTTATGTGCTACGTGGGGGTTAAAGTAACTGCATGTCGGTAAGGGACTTTGGGTGCACATTGTTTTACTAACTTTTGTTACCATCTCTTAATTGATTAAGAATCGAGATACTTGTAATTGATGAATTCGTCTTGGATGAACTTTGACAACTTCGGTCATAAAAAAAAACTTTGACATCACTTTGAGGTTGGAAGATGTCGTTGTTCATTTAGATACAGTAAGTAGAAAAATAGTTAATTCTACTTATGCATTTCTATCAGTTAAAATAAAAATTGTACTATTTACTTGAGGATTAATGGTGAACAAGTGCTTCTGATATACTTCAGATTACCATTTATTTTAATGGGAGATTACCAAAGATACTTAGGATCTGTTTGTTAAATTTTAATTGCAATTTATAAGTTAATTATTTTGGAAAAAAATTCGTATTTACATATTTTTTTTTAGATAAAAAGGTGTATGGGAAGTTTAATAATCGTTATCTTACAAAAATAAGTTACTATTTCAGAAAAAAGAGTATATATTTACGTACTTTTTCTAAAATAAGTAACTTATTTCTAAAAAATAAGATTTTCCAAACGGGACCTTATATGTTCAAATTAATTTTAAAAAATATGGTTATGTTTGAACTAAGTAATAAATATGTTGTGTTAAGGGAAAAGAGTAGAATTTAAAAATTACTATAAAAAGTTTCTACAAAGAGTTTGTAATAACTATATTTAAGAAAAGAATTTCAAAATTAGTAGATAAGAAATAGAAGAGTTCATAAACTCTTCCATGCAAAGAAAAAGAGAAATTTAGAGTATTTTTTTTTATTAATGTGAAAAACATATTTCAAATGATGTGTAATAGTACCGAATATACCAAATTTAGTTATTATTAAATTTGGTTCGATTAATTATAATTACATAATTACAAAAAAATTATTTAGTTTAGGATTTTATCTTCATTTCTGGTTCGATTTCCTATAACTATATAATTAAATACTAATATTTAATAAATATTTTTGGGTTCGATTCCCTATAATTACATAATTAAATAATAATATTTTTTTTAAATATTTTTTGATTCGATTTCCTATAACTATATAATTAAATAATGTTTATTTATTAAATATTTTTATCACTCAATTCATTACAAATTAATATTTAAATAATATTATTAATTAAATCTATTTAATAATTTATTAATATTGATATATTAATCACAGCTCGATCCGTGCCTCGATTAGTAGTTATTAAATTTACAAAAAGAAAAAAAGTGAAATTTTCACTTTTCCATACAAAGAGTTTATGCATCCAGAATTTACCGAGCAACGATTTGATAGTGATTTTAAACGATATCAGGAGAACATGAAACGTAGTGACGTATGTAATAAATGGATATGACGGAGGGATTCCGAGGGAATATAGATTATTCTGGTTTTTTTTTTTTTAAATATACAATGAAATGAGTTAAAAGATTGTAGGGTTTTGATGTTAGAGTCTACAAAATTCAGGCATTTCTTCTTCTCAATGTGTTTCTTGTTATTACAATCCACTAACTAATCATATGGCATGTTTGGCAAATTTTAAGTTAAGTTCTTATGGATTTATTTTTAAGTAAAATTTTCATATTTTGACAAAAAAAAATTATGAATGTATTTAATGTAAGTTTGATATTCTATAAATTGTAATAAAAAATTAACTTTTTTCAGGAAAAAGTTAGAAATCTCTAACTTTGTCTTAAAATAAATTGGCTTATTCTGGGAAAAAATTCCCCCAAACACCCCTATAATCTTCCTCAATCTTGGCTTGATGACCACTCCGTTTCAGTAACTTGGTAATTTCCCTCTATAACATGAATCAGGAAGATATCGCTACTATACTTTTTCTTTTCATTGATAATATCATTATTCATCAAGAATCTAATTTATTTTACACTCATTCTATACAGTTCCCTCCCGCATGCTATGGCTATATCAAAAAGGCAATGCATTTTGGTTGTATGTTTTTAAATTACAATATTAACAACTTTCAAGCCTCGTTGTCTGCCCAGCTTCCCTCACTACAAGAAAACCCAATTCTACCAACGAAATTCGCCAACGGAAATGTTTCCGTTGGCATTTACCAACGGGTTGGAACGAATGAGTAGATTAGTTCTCTACCAACAGATTCCCAACGAATCACTAACAGATATTACCAACGGAATTTTCCGTTGGTAAATATAATTACCATCATATTAGTAACGGAATAACAACGGTTTATCAACGCCTTACTAACGGAATAATAACGAAATTATTTGTTGTTTATTCCGTTGGTAGTTTGTTGGCAATCCGTTACTATACATTCCGTTACTAATCCGTTACAAAAGTAGATTTATTATTTTCCATTCCGTTACGAATCCTTTGCGAATCCATTGCAATTGTAGATTGGTTAAAGCTATATTTGTTGTTAATCCCTTCGTTATAATTAAACAAATGACTATTGCTGATTGGCTAACGGATTCATCACTTGGTTAGAAAGATATATCAAATCAAAATCATTGAAATAAGTTTAAATTAAATTTTGGTTTTATTTCTATTTTTAAATTATTTTCCAAACTATTTAAAAATGGTGGAAAAAATCAAAAAAATAGAAAATTATGGAAAGTAGGGTAACATTCATCACACAAATAATGAGTATGACTATTTGGGTGTGTATGGATTTTGGTTCAAAATTTGGCCTTTTTACTATTTTTATTTAATTTTTTAATTTATTTTACAAACTAGTTCAAAATGAGGGGAAAATCAAAAAAATGAAAAATTAGTGAAAGTAGGTTAACATTCATCACAAAAATTGTGAGTATAACAAATTGGGTGTGTATGAATTTTAAATTAAATTTTGGCTTTTTTCTAATTTTATTTAATTTTTTAATTTATTTTACTAACTAGTTAAAAAGGGTGGAAAAAATCAAAAATATAGAAAATTAGTGAAAGTAGGGTAAAATTCATCACAAAAATAGTGAGTATGACTATTTGGGTGTGTACTAATTTTAAATTCAAATTTTGGCTTTATTTTCTATTTTTATTTAATTTTTAAATTCATTTTCCAAACTAGTTTAAAATGGTGGAAAAAATAAACAAAATGGAAAATTCGAGAAAGTGGGTTAACATTCATCAGAAAAATAGTGAGTATGATTATTTGGGTGTGTATGAATTTTAAATTAAAATTTTGTATTTTTTCTATTTTTATTTAATTATTTAATTTATTTAACAAACTACTAAAAATGGGGGGAAAATCTAAAAAAATTATTTTTTTTCTGAAATTTTGGCAATAACATTAAAAAAGATGGATCTTGACCTCCGTACGGTTGGGTCATAGAGAAATATTTTTTAAAAAATCGAAACACTAAACCTTGACGAAACCCTATTTAGGAGTTCTAGTCAAAGTAATAGTTGACCGTTAAATTAACAAACCAAATAAACTTTTTTTTCCTGAAATTTTGGCAATAACATTAAAAAGGATGGATATTGACCTTCGTATGGTTGGATCATCGAGAAATAATTTTTAAAAAATCGAAACACTAAACCCTGATGAAACCCTGCTTAGGGGTTCTAGTCAAAGTACTAGTTGACCGTTAAATTACCAAACCAAATAAATTTATTTTTTTCTGAAATTTTGGAAATAACATTAAAAAGGATGGATCTTGACCTCCGTACGGTTGGGTCATCGAAAAATATTTTTAAAAAAATTGAAATACTAAACCATGACGAAACTCTGTTTAGTGGCACGAGTCAAAGTACTAGTTGACCGTTAAATTACTAAACCATAAAAATTTATATTTTTCTGAAATTTTTGCCATAACATTAAAAATGATGGATCTTGACCTCCGTATGGTTGGACCATCGAGAAATATTTTTTAAAAAATCGAAACACTAAATCCTAACGAAACCCTGTTTAGGAGTTCTAGTCAAAGTAACAGTTGACCGTTAAATTAACAAACCAAATAAATTTATTTTTTTCTGAAATTTTGGCAATAACATTAAAAAGGATTGATATTGACCTTCGTATGGTTGGGTCATCTAGAAATATTTTTTAAAAAATCAAAACACTAAACCCTGACGAAACCCTGTTTATGGGTTCTAGTCAAAGTACTAGTTAACCGTTAAATTAACAAACCAAATAAATTTAATTTTTTTTGAAATTTTGGCCATAACATTAAAAATGATGGATCTTGACCTCCGTATGGTTGGGTCATCGAGAAATATTTTTTAAAAAATCGAAACAGTAAACCCTGACGAAACCCTGTTTAAGAGTTCTAGTCAAAGTACTAGTTGACCGTTAAATTAACAAACCAAATAAATTTATTTTTTTCTAAAATTTTGGCAATAACATTAAAAAGGATGGATATTGACCTTCGTATGGTTGGGTCATCGAGAAATATTTTTTAAAAAAATCGAAACACTAATCCGTGACGAAACCCTGTTTAGGGGTTCTAGTCAAAGTACTAGTTGACCGTTAAATTACCAAACCAAATAAATTTATTTTTTGCTAAAATTTTGGCAATAACATTAAAAAGGATGGATTTTGATCTACATATAGTTGGTTCGTCAAGAAATATTTTTAAAAAATCAAAACACTAAACCGTGACGAAATCCTATTTCGGAGTTCTAGTCAAAGTACTAGTTGATCGTTAAATTAACAAACCAAATAAATTTATTTTTTTTTGAAATTTTGGCAATAACATTAAAAAGGATGGATATTGACCTTCGTATGGTTGGGTCATCAAGAAATATTTTTTAAAAAATCGAAACACTAAACCCTGACGAAACCTTGTTTAGGGGTTCTAGTCAAAGTACTAGTTGACCGTTAAATTACCAAACCAAATAAATTTATTTTTTGCTAAAATTTTGGGATAACATTAAAAAGGATGGAATTTGATCTACATATAGTTGGTTCGTCGAGAAATATTTTTTAAAAAATCAATATAGTAAACCGTGAAGAAACCCTGTTTAGGGGTTCTAGTCAAAGGACTAGTTGACCGTTAAATTACCAAACCAAATTAATTTTTTTTTTGTTAAAATTTTGGCAATAACATTAAAAAGGATTAATCTTGACCTCTGCGTGGTTGGGTCATTGAGAAATAGTTTTTTAAAAATCGAAACAATAAACCATAACGAAACCTTGTTTAGGGGTTCATTGAATGATTTTTTTAAATCATTTTTTCGAAGATCCAACCGTACGTGTGTTAATAGATATTCATTCCAATATTCCGGTTTTTATATAATAATAATAATATAGATTTAAAGGCAAATGAAATTTATTTGATTTTAAGTTATAACAACATGGAAAGAAAACTAAAAAAAATTAGTGCAAAAAAAAAAAAGGCGGTACTTTTCCCCCAATCAATTATTACACACTTTTCCCCCTAAGCGAAATTATTTCTTGTACACTTTTCCCCCCTTCCACCCCTTAATCTCTCGACCCTCTCTCCGACCCAGATTCTCTCTCTCGCTCTCTCTTTTCCAAATCGAGGAACTCTTACTCTCTGCTCTCTTTTCTCTTCTATTCTCTTTATTAAATCGATTAACTCTCTCCTCTTCTCTCTTTTGCTAACAAACAATTTTATTTTTTCTGAATTTACAGATGAGTTAAAATTGGGGCTTTACAGGAATGTTTATGGGTATCAATTTTATGGGTATTTTTCTGGAAATCATATTTGTGCCATTAGTCTTGAGTAGTTGAGAAATTGAGTAGTTTTATATGTGCACAGAGAAATTGAGTAGTTGTCAAAGATGGAAGAAAACAAAATGGAAGGAAAACAAGAAGATTACGAGGTACCCATTAATCTTTTCATCAAGAACTTATTATATGCATAATCATTCTTTAGTCTTAATTAACAAATATGCTTTTGGATTAATTGGTATGCTAATGCTGTTCTTATGTTGATTTGTTTTTGTAGATTTTATATCAAACCTTGACTTCAGTGTTAATTAGACTTGCAATATGTACTCAAAAGGATTCCCCTGTTTCTTGATTGACCCATATGTAAAGTAACTAGAGATGATTTTGAAATCTGTTGGAGTATTATATTCAGTCTTGAAATCTGTTTCTTAAATTTGTTTGTTAGTTATATGCGCTTGTTTAAGTATCTGTTTGTTATCGTAGTTAGAAGAAAGTTAAAGGTGAATGTTTCTCTTTGGTTGCCTATGTCTTTCTCTACAATATTATCTTCATATTAGCTCTAACTTACCTTAACCGTAAGCACTCACTGTACTTCCTTCTGTATGCTGAATATAAAACTGAACTGTGTTCATGTGTATAGTAAAAATTAACATGTAATGGTCAATTCGTGCAGCATTTGGGAAATCTCAGGCAGTTTTAACAGAGGAAACCTTGGCTGAGAGAAGTGGAAAATTTATTGAATTATCCTCGAAGGGTAAAAGCTCTTATAATGACAGATCGTTCTTGATTTTACTCAATGACAAACTTATGAGCCTTATCAATAACATTTACGGTCACAAGATAATGCAGAAAAAGGAAACCAAGATCGAAGAAATGTATCTTCCAGGTCAATGTTAGCAAGAGTGGGTATTATTAATGAAGAAAACCAGAAGAAACATGGAATGGTTCTTCCTTTTCAACCTCTGTCCATCACATTTGACAATATAAGCTATAGGGTCGATATGCCTTGGGTATACTCAACTTTAAGATACAATGAATATTATAGTAGTTGAACTCCACTTGTTTAGTTTGCATTTAGTTGGCTATAATGTATTGACATCTACGCATATTATCTTTTCCTTCAAATATTTCATCACATTTGATTTACGCGTATCTTCTTCACTCGTATCTGTAGTTATGTCCTCTGTCATCTTCCACCTTTAACTATCTTCTAACTTTTTATTCAATATACCTTAGACAAGCGAAATTATGGTCCCGAGATTGATATATGGAATATATATCAATACGTATCTATTTCTTAAATTCCATGTATCTAATATTAAGGCGACAAGTTTTCTGAGATTGTGGGAAGTCCTTACTACATGGCTGCAGAGGTTTTGAAGCAAAATTATGGTCCCGATATTGATATATGGAGTGCCAGTGTGATACTTTATGTTCTCTTGTGTGGAGTTCCACCGTTTTGGGCAGGTATAGTTGTAACTTCTAATTGATTATCTATGGTGGGATGCATACTATGCAGCTTCTTTTGAGGTTAGATGTTTTTGCACTTCATTGTCTCATAAAGGTGGTGTTTACATCATCCCTTTTGGTGCAGAAACTGAGCAGGGTGTTACTCTCTGGCAATATTGCGGAGCTGACGGTTGTTCTTCATGCTTGGATGATTTGTTTGGAAGTGTCGTAAATTTGATTCATGTATGTGGATTTTCTTGTATTTGTTTAGTTTGTTTTTTGTAAGTTGAATTGGGGTTGTAGTATTTGTTTAGTTTGTTTTTTGTAAGTTGAATTGGGGTTTATGAAATGAATCTTTGTTTTGTTTGAATCCCATTTATGAATTTGATAATTATGTAATAATCAAGATCTGATTAATGAGGCAGAAACATTTGTTCGGATTAGCAACGAAATACCAACTAAATTTGTTATGGATTACTTTTGTCCCTGACAAATGATCCGTTGGTAAAGTGTTTCTAAAATTACCAAGTCCGTTGGCAAAGCGTTGGTAGAATTACTTGTTATGATCAAGAGATCTGTTATTAAGTTGTTGATATTCCGTTAGTAAGTTTCGTAACGAACACAAAATCCGTTGGCAAGCACCTTCCCAACGACTTTTGCACCAACGACCGTATTCTGTTAGCATTCCGTTAGTAAGTTTCGTAACGAACACAAAATACGTTGGCAAGCACCTTCCCAACGACGATTGCACCAACGACCGTATTCTGTTAGCATTCCGTTAGGAAACCATTTTACCAACGGATTTCAGTAACTTGCCAACGGAAATTTCTGTTGGCAGAAATGGATTTTCTTGTAGTGCCTTAATCTTCCCAACAAAAGTATTTACCAATGTCTCGATTCTTTGAGATTGCCTTTGTTAGGAAATAAGGGTGATGATGATGATCGCTCCGCTCTCAAGAACTTGATTTTATGGGGAAAGAACAAAGTATAGCCAAAAATATTAATACTAGAGAACAACAAAATCTATCCTACGCAAAACTACTCCATTACGAGCACAGATGAGAGTCGATTAAGAGCAAGTTCAACAATATCCTAATTGGTGGCCTACAAATATAATAAAATATAGTATTCTAGTGGTTTATGTCATGATTTTTGTGTATCAATTCCAACAATATGCCTTATAATTATGCCATATGAATTAAAATAATGATATATTTGAATTAGAATTGGAGTGAAGGGAAAAAAGAGAGGAGAGAGAAGTGTAGAAAATGGGGAAGTTAATTTTTTATTGTTAAAAATGATTTAGGATAAGTATAGAGGTGTCTTAAAAATAGGACATGAGATGGATTTCTTAGTGTTTTAAGGCACCACTAGGACATTTTTGGAGCACAAAAAGTGACTAAATGTCCTAAATAGTGATTTAAGACAATATTTAGGACATTATTGGACTTGCTCTAACACGGCTCATGCGCTCCTCTCCCCTATCTCTCTTCTCTCTCCTCTTCTACCTTCCCAATTTCTCTTCTCTTCACGCCATCGCTTCGTCTCCCCCAATCCCCATCTTCGCTTCAGCGTGTCTTTCTATATACGGACGGGGTGTTTATATCTCTTCCATGCCTTTTCTCCTCTCTTCCACCCCTTCCTTCCTTCGAACCTTCTTGAAATTCATTGCCTAGAAATCATGATTTCTTACAGGAAAATCCTAGAATCTAAATTCTTGGTTGCTCCGGCGGATTCATCGAGACCCTTGCACGTGGAACTACGAAACAACTTCAATTTCTTAGAGAACGAAAGCAAGGAAGCAAAGAGCAGGTGATGATGGCGCTTCGGCTATAAAGCTCGATTTATCTGAAAATGTGCAAAAGACCAGGTTTATTCTACTTCGGTTTGTTTCTCTAATTTGTTAGACATAACTCGTCTTGAGAATGCTATAATTTAAAAGAGATGGGATTACTTATGTGGAACCAAGTGTGGAATTTATGCATTCATTGTCATTGTATTGGGTCAATTGCTATTTTGCTTTATCAATATCTGATGTTTCCATGATGTTTAAAGAGATTACACTACAAGCTTTGTACTTGTTTAGTTTTGTGGGTCTTTTGAATGTGTACAAACACTTTGGGGGGGGGTTCTTAGTATTTAGATTTAGGAGATATGCATGGGGTGCACCTAGTCTTGCGTAATATCCCTGTGAAAATTGATAATTTTGAATTTGAACTAAAAGCTTGGCATGAATACTTTTCGGTCATCAAAAGTAATGATAGGGTGAGGGTTTGAGTCAGATTTCATCATGTTCCATTCCTCTATTGGACTGTTAAAGGACTCTGTCTTTTATGCCTAGCTATTGGAAAACCTATAACTATGTCTAGGGATACATATAAAGTTGTTCTTAAAAGTGAACCAATTAAGGAAGCTTGTTTGTTGGTTAAAGTTGGAATCCTAGATTCGCCACAGAATTTTATTATGGTCGATGCATATGCTGTTAATAAGAAATCTAAGTTTCTGGTATCATATGAGAGACCTTCCTTGTGTGGCTATTGTTATTCTGCTCATAGTGGGGTTTGTGGGCTTTTAGGTTAGGGAGGACGTTAGGCCTCTTAGGTTAACTCAAAAAGATTTTGATAGCAATTATCAAGATACTATTCATATTGATGATAATGACACTGAGAAAGACTGGAGAACGTGGAATTCGAGGATGATGGGTTTGATCAACTCATGGACACTGACTCAGATGATACTTTTGTTATAATGGATTTGCAGGTACTTGATGTGTTGGGATTTATGGGTGATAGCTTAGAGACAACTAACTAGATTTTATCATACTTAGTTTTTGCTAAGTAGAACATACTGTCACAGCCAGAGTATGTTCTTGAGACCAAAGTAATTGTTGTAATTTAATAAGTATGTATCTTGGAAGAAGTTCATTCAAATGTTCAAGCCTCAAGATCACATCAGTTCGACAACAAGAATAAATGTTACTGTCACAACATTGACAGTAAGGTTACAAGAAGACAGCATGTTGCAAGTCACGACAACAGAATATCCATCTGACAGCAACATTGGCGGAAGCATGGGACAACAACATTCTCACAGTTTGACTGCAAGTCTGGGATTCCTGACAGCAACATTGGCGGGGATTCATACTATCAACCAAGGAACATTCTCTTGACAATAGACTTGGCGGTTAAAGTTACTGTCTCACTGAATTATTTGAATTGGGGATTTATCTCAGTCAAACCCGTGACAGTTTAGATGTTCAAGAAACAGATTTGCTGCAACTTGTCAAAGATTGTAGCAGACCTGCAAGACTACGACAGAAGTTTGAGAGATAACAAGACAAAGCTCGTCAATTCAAGAGTATGACAAATCTACATCTGCTAGAATTGTATTAGCTTGAACATAGAAAGAATCTAGGTTTCTTTACAAATAATGATAACTCTGTTCGTATAGCAATTTAGGAAAGTCACATGAGTGTGCAAATTGTAAGGAGCTGCCACTTGAAAATGACAGTAGCTCCATAACCCATGTGACAGAGATGTTAGAGCAAATTAGTCTACTTATAGAATCATCTCTCATTCTTTTCTGTATTCATTGTAATCACTCAAGAAACCAAAGCTTGAGAAAATACTTTTTCTCAAGGTTGTAGCAACACTTTGTAAAATAAATAAAACATTTATTCTGTGAGAATATCTTGAGTTATCACTTGTGTTTGCAATTCTTGTACTGATACAATCTTTATTATTGTTGAAATAAAGATTGGAAGTTATCAGTATTGCATTCAACCCCCCCCCCCTCGCAATACTCCGGGACCAATAATTGGTATCAGAGCTAACAGATTGATATACTAATATGAGATCATGCCGAGTATACAGAAATCAAGTGGTATCAAGATTCCAGTATTTGATAAAAAGAACTACAACTTTTGGAAAAGAAAGATCTTGTTATTTATCAAAGCTGCACATCCACTATACTTGGGAATCCTTGAAAATGGCCCCTTCATCCCTCAGAAAGAAGTAGCTGCTGCTATTGTCAATGGTGAAGTAATTCCAGCTCATTGGGTTGCAAAGAGCCCCTCAGAATACACAGATTCTGAAAAAGAAAAAGTAGCCTTGGATGACTACTTATAACTCATCTTGCTTGACTCTCTCACCTTGGACAAAGCCATGTGTGGAAATGTTATGGGATGCTCATATGCTAAAGAGATGTGGAACAGGATAGAGTTGCTGTGTGAAGGAAATGAAGAGGTAAGTGAAAATCAAAGACAAATTCTTGTGTCACAATATGAAGCCTTTATGGCTAAGCCTGGTGAAGCTCACTCACATGTTTGAAAGATTCAGTAAGCTAATAGCTGAGCTACATATTCATGGAAAGTTCTATGACAAAAAAGAGATTAATATCAAGTTTCTGCTCACTCTTCCTGAGCACCTTGAGCACAAAATCACTGCCATAAGAGAAGGGAGAAACTTGAATGATGTTTCTCTTGAGACCCTTTATGGTGTGCTTAAGTCATATGAACTTGAACTTTTCAAAAGAGAGCTATTCAAACTGGAGCCAAAGGAAAGATGGCAAACATGTCTGGTGCCCTTGTAGCTCATGAGCCACATGTCTCTCTGCCAAGTGTGTCTTCGCAAAGTTCACAACCAACACAAGTGCCATCTCTGAAGATTGAGGAGGTTTTGGATGATGAGGAGAAAGTGGTTCTATAGCTCAAAGATGTTGAAGATGAAGATTTCTACTCATTAGAAAAGATTGAAAGCATGGATAATCAAACCATGGCATATATGGCTAAAACGTTCAAGAATATAAAGTTCAGAAGAGATAAGTCATATAAGCCACAGGGTTAGACATCTAAGTTCAATAAGGGAAACTCTTCAAAGGTTGCTGGTGGTGCCATAAGAGGAGGATACAAGACAGGGATGGTGGATAGGTCAAAGTTCAGATGTTACAACTGCAATGAGCTAGGTCATTTTTTCACAGAGTGCAGAAGGCCAAAACAGAATCAAAGAATGGAGAAAGGATCTGGAAGTCAGTTTAAAAGAAATCAAGGAAGAGCTTATGTGGCTGAAGGAAAATGCTGGGATGATTCTGATGATGAGGAAGAAGAAGAGTTTGTGAATCTAGCTCTCATGGCTAGATCTGATGATGATGCATCAAGCTCCTCAAATCAGGTACCATCTCTCATTTTACTTGATATATCTAAAATTGAGTATAAGCAAACTATTGAAGAATTAAGTGCTGAGATGTTTAATATTCATGTTAGTTTATCTACTGCTAATGAAGAATTGCTAAGTCAGCTAAACAGAATGAAACACTCAAATCTGAGAATGAAGTGCTTTTGCTTAAGACCAGTCCATTAGATTCACTAGCTCAAGAAAATGAAAGATTGAAAAATGATGTTGTCTATGCTAAGGAGATAGAAGAATTCTTAAGAAATCAAATTGCTGAAAATGAATTTAAGCCTAAGGCCTTTAGAAATTCTTCTAAATTAGTTCAGGAATATCATGAGAATCAAACTGAGAACCAAAAAGTTGGAATATGTTTTGACTATGGTAGGAGGCTTGAAAAGCCAGCTGTGATTGATGATTGTTCAGATGGTGATGCTGTCAAACCTAATATTCTCAGGAGAGTTTGTAAACCTATTTTCAAAACTGTTCAAGCTGATTTTGATGAGAATTCCTTGCTCATCAAACAAGAACTTCTTGATGAAGATGAGTGTATTGACAGCACATCTACTGAAGGGAAAGATACTGTCAAGATTCCCATGACAGAAACTTTACCAAGCAATCACACAGAATGTTCTAAAGAAGCTGTCAACAAGGATAAGACAGAAACTTTCAAAGATACTGTCAAGAGAGTACCTAAGACAGTAACTTCCAAATCTACTGTCAAGACAGCAGGTATGAAAGGTACTGTTAAGGGTAACTCGACAGCAACTTCAGGATATACTGTCAACATAGATGCCTACAAGTCTAAGAATAGGAATGGCAGGTTAGGAATTGATAAGAAAAATGGTTATGCTTATGTCAAGAATGCTCCTAGGAAACTTTGCAATAATTGTGGCTCCTCCCAACACTTAACATATGTTTGTAAGAAACCTATTGAGAAAATGGTTAATGTGACCAAGGTTAATGGTAACTTACATAGAACTCCCATTATGCATAGAATAATGAATGTTTGTAGTAACATTGACTGTATTCCACGCAAAATCACTGCCATGAGTACATGTTTTAATCTGCCTATTCTGTCTACTGAAAAATGCTCTTATATGCAAACTGTTGAGACTTTTGAGTTTGCCAATGTTGGTAAAAAGGCAATGTCCACTAATAAAAAGACCAAGTCTTATTCTAAAACTGAGTGGGTAGCTAAAGAAGTCAAACAAGTAGACACAATTGTTGATTCAAGTGTGGATGTTGATGATATAAAATGTGATACTGTAACTGTAGGACCCAACAAGGATTGGGTACCAGATGCAAATTAAATATCATCTATTTTGCAGGGCAAAAAAAGAAACAGGTCATGTGGATCATTGATAGTGGATGTTCCAGACACATGACAGGTGATAAAGCCATGCTATCACATTATGTTGAGAAAGCTGGCCCAATCATAACTTTTGGAGACAACAGCAAAGGTTACACTGTGGGATATGGCTGTCTGGAAATTGGAAATGTTGTCATTGAAGATATTGCTCTTGTAGATGGATTGAAGCACAACCTACTCATTGTCAACCAATTCAGTGACAGAGGATTCAAGGTTGATTTTGATATGATGGATTGTAACATCTATCACCAGAAGAATGGAAGCCTTTCATTGAAAGGAGTCAGAAAAGAAATCTTGTTTATTGCAGACCTAAACTCTGCCAAGAACGACAAGGTTTACTATTTCTACAGTAAGGCAACAGTTGGTGACATCATGCTTTGGCACAAGAAACTCTCCCATCTCAATTTCAAGACCATGAATATACTGATGAAGAAGGAATTGGTCAGAGGACTACCTCAACAGGAATTCTATCAAGAAGGACTGTGTGAGGACTGTCAAATGGGAAAATTGAAAAGATTTGTGCACAAGTCAAAGCAATTGAACACCAACACCGAGCCACTCAAGTTAATTCACATGGATCTTTTTGGTCCAGTAAATGTTCAATCTCTAGCCAAAAGGAGATATGCCCTGGTAATGGTGGATGACTACTCAAGGTACACTTGGGTAAAATTCTTAGAATCTAAGGATGAATTAGCTCAAGAAATCATTGATCATATAAGGGTTCCTGACAGAACTCCAAATGTAAAAGTTTAAATTCTAAGAAGTGACAATGGTACCGAGTTCAAAAATGCAACTCTTATGAATTTCTGGAAAGATGAAGGTATTGTGCAACAATTCTCTGCTACCAGAACACCACAGCAAAATGGTGTGGTAGAAAGAAAGAACATGACTCTCATTAAAGCTGCTAGAACTATGTTGAATGATGCAAAATTACCAACATATTTCTGGGCAGAAGCTATCAACACAGCTTGCTATACACAGAACAGAACCTTAATCAACAAGACTCATGGGAATACTCCCTACTATCTACTGACAAAGAAGAAACCTACTGTCAAATACTTTCATGTATTTGGAAGTAAGTGCTTCATGATGATAGACACTCATGAAAGGAAAGGGAAGTTTGATGTTAAAGCACATGAAGACATTTTCATGGGATATGGATTAGAAAGGACTGCCTATGGAGTCTATGTCATAGATCACAAAGTCATTCAAGAAAGTGTGAATGTC
This sequence comes from Saposhnikovia divaricata, assembly GCA_036435485.1. NCBI lineage: Eukaryota > Viridiplantae > Streptophyta > Magnoliopsida > Apiales > Apiaceae > Saposhnikovia > Saposhnikovia divaricata. The sequence continues at coordinate 55,970,601 of CM071595.1, read as the reverse complement.
ACATTTGATGAGACCAAGTTTCCAGGACTGCAAGAAGATGGTCAAATGCAGCCTCTTAGATTTGAAAATCAAGGTTACTTGGAGGAAGAAGAAGTTGTTGCTAATGAACATACTTGCACTCAGACCATTGAGTTTAAAAGAGATGCTGTCAACACCAATGATGTTTTCCTGTTTCTTATCTCAAACTGAGCCAAAGACAATTGATGAAGCATTGTTGGATTCTGATTGGGTGATAGCTATGCAAGAAGAGCTTAACCAATTTGAGAGAAACAATATATGGAAGCTAGTCCCTAGGCCAAAAAGGAAGTAAGTTGTTGACACAAAGTGGGTTTTCAGAAACAAATTGGATGAAAGTGGAAATATGACAAGAAATAAGGCAAGGCTAGTAGCTAAAGGTTACTGTCAACAGGAAGGGATAGATTATGATGAAACATTTGCACCTGTTGCCAGACTTGAAGCCATTAGAATATCTCTAGCCTATGTTGTGCACTGTAACTTCAAGGTGTTCCAAATGGATGTCAAAAGTGCCTTTCTCAATGGAGAGCTAGAGGAAGAAGTGTATGTTGAACAGCTACCTGGATTTGAGGATGCTGAGTTGTATGACTTTGTCTATAAACTGTTCAAAGCACTCTATGGATTGAAGCAAGCCCCCAGAGCTTGGTATGAAACTCTCTCTACCTTTCTAATAGAGAATCAATTTGCAAGAGGTGTAGTAGATAAGACACTATTCTACAAGCATCATGGCAAGGACATCATTTTGGTACAGATATATGTTGATGACATAATCTTTGGTTCTACAAATGAAAAGCTGTGTGAAAAGTTTTCATCTCTCATGAGAAACAAATATGAGATGAGTATGATGGGACTGTCATTCTTCCTAGGTCTACAAATTCATCAAAAGGATGATGGAATCTTCATAAGTCAAGCTAAATATGTCAAGGAACTCCTCAAACAGTTCAATTTGGAAGATGCATCACCTGCCAAGACACCTATCTCTACTGCAACCAAACTGGATTTGGATCCTAAAGGAAAGAAAGTGGACTCTAGCACTTACAGAGGCATGGTTGGATCTTTGTTATATATAACTGCTAACAGACCAGACATCATGTTTGCTACATGTCTCTGTGCAAGGTTTCAAACTAATCCAAAAGAGTCACATTTTATTGTCATCAAAAGAATTTTTAGGTATCTGAAAGGCACTCCAAACTTAGGCCTTTGGTATCCTAAGGATACTGGATTTGATCTGATTTGAAATTCAAATTCAGACTATGTTGGATGCAAGATTGACAGAAAAAGCACAACAGGTAGCTGTCAATTCCTTGGTGGTAGATTAGTGTCATGGTTTAGCAAGAAGCAACATTCTGTGTCTACATCAACTATAGAAGTTGAGTATATTGTAGCTGGAAGTTGTTGTGCACAAATTCTTTGGATGAAAAATCATCTATTGGATTATGGTCTAGAGTTATCCAACATCCTTATCTACTGTGATAACACTAGTGCCATAGCCATCTCAGACAATCCAGTTCAACACTCCAGAACAAAGCACATTGATATCAGACATCATTTCATTAGAGAGCATGTTGAAAAGAGAACTGTGAAGCTGGTTTATGTCCCCATAGATAAGCAACTTGCAGACATTTTCATAAAGCCATTGGATGAATCAACCTTCAACAGGTTGGTAAGTGAATTGGAAATGCTAAATATGGTATGTTAACTGTTAGGAATAATTCATAAGTTGTGATGTTGAGAATAGAATTTTGCTTATACTTCTTGTAAATCCTGATCTTATAAAGGATTTAGCACTTTTTATAGGATGTATGCGTTACGGTAATCTGAAGAGTATAGTCAGAAACAGTAGTGCATCAAGGACTACATGTCAGGAACTGAGATCAAATCCTGATACGCCAAGTCAAATACTGATGGATGTCAAATCCTGATGCAAGGTGGAATCCTGATATCAGTCGTGTTACTGATGATATCATTATGGATGCTACAGAAACTGGCAAGTGCTATAAAATAGGATCTTTGTTTGGAGAACAAGCAAGAAGATATTGTGAAGGAAATGAATTCTCTATTGATGGAAACTATCAACTGGACGGCAAAACATTGTCATAGATAGATTATAATTCTGTTATTAGTTGATAGGTAGCATTATAAATACTCTCTCTATATCATCGTAAAAGAGTGGATTGTGGATTTTTGAGTGCATATCGTGTGAAGCTCTATATAAGGTTTGTATTCGAGAGTTCGAAACAAACAGAGAGAGAGATTTGTTTTGTCAGCAGCTGCTAAAGGTATTGTACACCTTTGGTAGAGTTTGTATTTGATTTATTTAATACAAACAAAGTTTGATTCATTCGTTTGTTCTTGTTCATCTAATCAAGCAAAAATTAGACACGATTATATAACTTGTATTCAACCCCCCCCTTCTACAAGTTATTCGAGTTAACAATTGGTATCAGAGCAGCTTGATTTCGAATAATCATAAAGATCTGCAATCATGTCTGGTTACAAGGATGGTAATACTAAAATCCCTATGCTCAAGAGAAACGAATATACTCTATGGGAAGTGAAGATGTTGCATCACCTGGAAGCAACAGATCCTGATTATCTTGACAGAATCAGAGATGGGCCTTTTGTTCCAAAAAGGCTTGTTCCTCAAGCAACTATCGAAGGAAAAGTTGTTCCAGAACATACAGCAGAGAAGCCTAAATCTGAATGGACAGATAAGGAAAAGGAGAACGTTCTTAAGCATGCTAAAGTGAGAAACATACTATTCAACATTCTAGATTCTGTTCTCACTAACTATGTTCTCTCTTGTAAAACTGCTAAGGAGATATGGGACAACCTAAAGGTTCACTGTGAAGGAACAAAACCTGTCAGGAAGAATATGAGGACACTTCTCATACAACAGTATGAGTACTTTGAATCCAAGTCTGGTGAGTCACTTACTAACACCTTTGATAGGTTTACTAAACTCATCAATGAGATGGCCATGCATGGTAAATATTATGACTTGGAGGATATGAATACTAAGTTCATGAAAGCTCTTCCTGATTTCTACAATGAGAAGATATCTGCAATTGAGGAAGCTAATGATCTGGATGAAATATCATTAGAAGCAGTTTATGGAAAATTGAGAGCTTATGAACTTGACAGGCAGCAGAAAAAGAGCAGGAGTGAAGGAAAGTTGAAAACTGTTACACTCACTGCTCAATCTGAATCAAAGAAGCTTTCAGAAGAAAAGTCTGAATCTACTGAAAGAGACTTGAGGAAGAAGAAGAGCAAAGGAAGTTCTGAGTCAGAGACTGCAGATATAGACTCTGAAGATAATGATTCTGAATCAGAGATTCAAGAACTCTTTGCTATGTTTGCTAAAGCTTTCAAGAAAGGAAGATTCAACAGGAAAAGATTTAGCAAAGGATCTTTTCAGAAGAAAGAGGATAAGAAGAGTGACAAAGGCAAGAGTACAATTATCAAGCTTGATAAGGCCAAGATCAAGTGCTTTAACTGCAGTGAGCTTGGACACTTTTCTAGTGAGTGCAAGAAGCCTAGGAATTCAGGGAAGGGTAATGCACTCATGGTCACACAGAAGGATTGGGCAGACTCCATTGATTCTGAAGATGAATTGGATTATGACAACATTGCATTGATGACAAGTGCTTCAGACAAGCCTAGATCTCCAAAGAAAACTTCTTCATCTTCTGTTAAGGTATCACTTCACTCTCTTGATTCATTTGATAGTTTAGATTCTGATGATATTAGATCTATTCATGTTGAGTTTAAGAATCTTATGACTAATTTCAAAATTCTTGCTAATTAAAAAGATGAACTTAAGGCTAAGAATGATGAATTAGTTAGTAGAAATAATTTTCTTGAATCTGAGTTAATTCAAATGGAAGAATATAGATTAGGTTCTGATAAAGCTAAGCATGATTATGGTGTTATCCTTGAGGCTTATGACTATGTCAGAAAAGAACTAGAGGAAGAGAGAGATATGATAAAAACCATTAACACTTCTGGTAAAAGGACTCAAGAAATCATTGACAATCAAATTCTTGGTAAAGTCTATGGCTTAGGTTTTGGAAAGAATAAAAGTGAAAATTCTGTAGTTATTGTCTTGGATGATAGGAAAGAAGAAGCTAGCATATCCAAATCTGAAGGTAAGAAGATAGTTTCTGAACCTAAACATGTTAAATTTGTTGATTCTAAAGGTACTCCAGTTGTGCACAAAAGAATTAACAATAGCAATTCAGATGAGAGAGTGTTAGAAAAACCTAAGAATGTCAACATAGGCTTTCTGTCTAAGTCTCAGTTGAAACAGAGACTAGAAGGTATTTCAGAGTCTAACAAGATCAGAAGAAATAGGAATGGAAAAGAAGGTATTAACAAAGAGAATAATTACAAGAATGTACCTGATGCACCTAGGAAGAAATGTTATAAATGTGGAAATAATAATCATTTGACCCTAGACTGCAATAAAAAACCTTCTTGGAAAACTGAGTCCAGATTCCCCAAGACTCAGAGAATTCAATACCAACCACAAGAACCCTGTTATCATTGTGGTAGTTTACTTCATTCCATTTATATGTGTGGGGAATATCATGAACTGTATTATGACTATTATTCTTTAAATCTGAAACTCCTAGTCACAAACAGTTTGTGAAATCAAAGTCTAAGGTTGACTCTGCAACAGGTAAATCAAAAGCAAAATCTTCAAAGCCTGTTGGTCCGAAAGTTAGTAAGAAAGGATCCAATCAAAGTTGGGTCCTAAAAAATTCTAACTAACTACTGTTTATTTGCAGGGCACTGGAAAGAAGCATTCAATTATCTTGGACAGTGGATGCTCTGGACATATGACTGGAAAGAAGTCCCTGCTTATAAAGTTTGAGAGGAAAGCTGGCCCAGTAATATCCTTTGGAGATGGCAACAAAGGAGAAACTCTGGGATATGGCTCAATATTTTGGGAATGTCATCATAGAAAACGTAGCATTGGTTGAAGGCTTGAAACACACACTTTTAAGGATAAGTCAACTGGGTGATAAGGGTTACCAATCAATCTTTGACAGTGAAGGATGCAAAATCTTGAACATGAAGAATGGAGACATTGTTCTGACTGGTCAGAGACATGGTAACATATATGAAGCCAGCTTGAGTGACACATCTAAAGGAACTGTCAGATGTCTTTACAGCAAGGCATAAAATGATGAAAGCTGGAACTGGCACAAGAAGCTCTCACATCTCAATTTCATGAAGCTTAATCAACTTGTTAAGCACCATCTGGTGAGAGGCCTACCTCAGGCAAATTATGTGCAAGATGGACTTTGTGATGCTTGTCAGCTTGGAAAACAAAGAAGAACCACTTTCAAGAGCAAGACAGAAAATTCAATTACTGAACCATTTCACATGCTGCATCTTGATTTATTTGGTCCAGTAAACATTATGTCTATCAGCAAGAAAAGATATGCTCTAATTATAGTGGATGATTACACAAGGTTCACATGGGTATTCTTTCTACACAAAAAGGATGAAGCTCCTCAGCAAATCATTGAACTTGTCAAGAACATTCAAAATAACTCTGAGTACAAGGTCTAAGTGCTTAGGAGTGACAATGGTACGGAATTTAGGAATTCTACAATGGAGGAGTATTGTGTAGACAATGGAATTACTCAACAGTTTTCTGCACCCGGAACACCTCAGCAGAATGGTGTAGTAGAAAGAAAGAACAGAACTCTCATAGAGGCAGCAAGAACCATGCTTGCAAATGCAAAGCTTCCAACCTACTTCTGGGCAGAAGCTATCAACACTGCATGTTTCACTCAAAACTGTACATTGGTAAATGCTCATGGTAAGACTCCCTATGAGATGATCAAAGGAAAGAAACCAAGTGTGAAATACTTTCACATCTTTGGATGCAAATGCTATGTCCTGAAAGTTCATCCAGAACAACTTGGAAAATTTGAAGCCAAATCGGATGAAGCAATCTTTCTAGGATATTCAGCACCAAAGGCCTTCAAAGTATACAATCTCAGAACTCACATTGTTATGGAATCAATTCATGTTGCATTTGATGATAAGAAGTTTGGAATTTTGCAAACTGATGAGAGCTATGACAATCTGGAATTTGAAAATCTTAAGTATTCTGAGATTCTCTCCAGTGATGATGAAGGTTCTCCAGAGGAAATCTCTATTGCTTCTCAAAGGAATGCTACTGTTGAGGGGGAGCAATTCAATCAAGGAGAACACAGTACTGGTCAGGATCAGACTAGTCTTTCAGAGTCTACTTCATCAGGAACTGATCCTTCAGAGTCTAATGAAGGAAGATCAGAAACTAGTAGCAGTAATGAATCCACTGATTCTACTGATCATGGGGGAGCTTTTGAAGGCAGAGAAAGTTCTACAAGAGATACCACTAACTTATGGGGAGAGTCTAGCAGGAGCAATCTACCACCTGTTAGAAAATGGACAAGGGATCATACTGAAGATTTGATAATTGGTGATCCAAATAGTGGTGTTCGAACTAGAAGATCAATTCAAAATGAATGCTTGTATAGTTGTTTTCTCTCAAAGAATGAACCTAAGAAGGTTGAAGAAGCCTTACAGGATCCTGATTGGGTAATAGCAATGCAGGAAGAATTGAATGAGTTTGAGAGGAACAAAGTCTGGAAACTGGTACCAAGACCTAAAGATAGATCTGTTGTTGGTGCAAGATGGGTTTTCAGAAACAAGCTAGATGAATCTGGTATGATTGTAAGAAACAAAGCAAGACTGGTGGCCAAGGGTTATTCTCAGGAAGAAGGAATTGACTGTGATGAAACCTTTGCACCTGTAGCAAAATTGGAAGCAATCAGAATGTTTCTTGCATTTGCAGCTTATTCAAAATTCAAGGTATACCAGATGGATGTAAAGAGTGCTTTTCTAAATGGTAATCTTGATGAGGAAGTGTATGTGGAGCAACCACCTGGTTTTGTTGATCCAAAGTTTCCAAAATCATGTCTACAAACTTGACAAGGCACTCTATGGACTAAAGTAGGCACCAAGAGCATGGTATGAGACTTTGTCTAAATTTCTTCTTGAAAATGGCTTCACAAGAGGTACAATCGACAAAACTCTATTCTTTAGAAAGATAAAAGGTGATTTGCTTTTAGTTCAAGTTTATGTTGATGATATTATATTTGGTTCTACTAATGAAAAGTTATGTGCTAAGTTTAGCAAGCTTATGCAGTCTAAGTATCAGATGAGCATGATGGGTGAACTAAATTACTTTTTAGGCTTGCAGGTCAAACAGACTGAGACTGGTATTTTCATTAATCAGTCAAAGTATATCAAAGATCTCTTAAAAAGGTTTGACTTTCAAGATTGTGCAATTGCAAAGACACCCATGGCAACAGCCACTAAACTAGACTCTGATCCTAAGGGAAAAAGTGTTGATAACACTAGCTATAGAGGCATGATAGGTTCACTGTTATATTAAACTGCAAGTAGACTAGATATAATGTTCTCTACCTGTTTATGTGCTAGATTCCAAACTGATCCTAAGGAATCTCATTTAATTGCTGTGAAGAGAATTTTTAGATATCTCAAGGGAACTCCAAATCTTGGTTTGTGGTATCCAAGAGAATCTGATTTCTCCCTAATTGGCTATTCAGACTCTGATTATGCAGGGTGTAAAATAGACAAGAAAAGCACTACAGGTACATGTCAATTCTTGGGAAACAGATTGAATTCTTGGGCAAGCAAGAAGCAACAATCAGTTTCAACCTCAACTGCAGAAGCTGAATACATTGCAACAGGCAGTTGTTGTGCTCAACTCCTTTGGATAAGAAATCAGTTGATGGATTATGGTATGACACTTAGTAATATTCCTATGTTTTGTGATAATACTAGTATTATCAAAATTGCAGAAAATCCAGTTCAACACTCAAGGACTAAGCACATTGATGTCAGGTATCATTTTATTAGAGAACATATTGAAAATGGTAATGTGGAACTTCATTTTGTTCCTATTGACAAACAGCTTGCAGATATTCTAACTAAACCACTTGATGAGGCTACATTCATTAGATTGGTTAGTGAGTTAGGAATGTTAAACTTTTAGATCTTTAACATCTGCACAAGTAGCAAGGTATGTTGTTTCAGCTTATAGACTTGATATCTTTGTCAGGATCTATAATTGATGGTTAAATGCTTAAGCTGTAACACTTTACTTTGATAAATTACAGTATGATAGACTTATTAATAAACATCAGGATGCTGACATCATCAGTATTGATATCAGGATTGTATCGTCAGTATCAGAATTGTGAAATTTGTGTGTCTTACTATTTCAAATCCTGAAGATCATTTTATACAGTGGTTCAATTTTGAGTTTTGTTAAGTCTATGTTAGCAAGTTTTACCACATGCATACTGATAATTTATATCATTATTCAGATCAGTCAATAAACAACAATAGACAAGTAGATAATAAGAAAACTTGTATTTTCATTAATCAAAAGCATTACATACATGGAAATGAAATACAATTCTTCTTTTTGTCTAACTTCTACTAATAATCCTATTCTTGTCTAAAGTTGTTACTGCTTTAATCTTCAACGATCGACTTCAGGAAAAGGAGCATCTCAAGATTAGATTCCTTGTCTGGGCGACTTGAATGAGAGCAGCTGACTCATCTTCATGCTTAATGAAGAAAATGAATAGCATCTCCATCAAGATCAACCTCAGACTCTTCGCCAAATTCTTCATCCTCAAGATGTGAAGAGATTAGAGGAGGATTTTGTCCGACCGGTAGATGTTTTAGAAGAGACGTTTGGAAATCATTTTGGTTAATACTAACCATATGGAACTCGATGAGAAAAGTCATCTCTTCTAAGTCAGAAGAAATGAACCAAAGAATAGGGTTCATATGAAGATTTGGGTTGAAAGCCATGGTGTAAAGAGAAAAGAATGAAAGGTTTTGGAGTATGGCATAAGGCGTTAGTTTTTTTATAGAGAGACGTGGGAAGCTGAACAGTTGTTTGAGGATTATCAATGCAGGCAGTCATAATTATGTGTGACTGTATTTCTTGTATTTTCAAGAAATGTTGAACGTATCTAACCAATTGAATTTGTTCAGATTATTGTTTATTTCTTTTTCAGATTAAAAGAAAATGACACGTGGAAACTCCATTTAGTCTCTGGAATCAGGATGATATTGATCAGGATCTACAAGTGTGATCATCAGGATTTGTGAATATCATTATTTATAAATCACATTGCAATTTGTGATTATCTTGAAGAGAAGATCACAACAGGAAAAGGAAGCTGATCAGTATTGATTTTTATATTGATTATACCCTGATTTATTTAATTGAAATCAATTTCGGATTTTATTTTCCAAAAATCGTGGGTAACTGCATTTTCCAGGGACTGACACCTGTCAACCTACTTGTCAACGTGGGATAATGGGTCTGAAGGATTTTTTAAATATACTTGTTTTGAAACTCTAATTGTTTATTGCTTTCTCTAAATTCACATTTTCTAAAGCAAAAACACTCTCGAGTTCTCAAAATCATTAATCAATTTCAAGATTTCTTAAGTTCTTTTCAGATCAAAATGGCAGCTCAAAGAAGACTACCCAAATCAGTAGCTTTCAAGTTTGGTGACTTTGATTTTATGATGAACAATCATGTTGCAGCTATCACCAACAAGGAAAGGGTGTCAACTGATTTTCACCCAATTATGGACTTTATGGCGAAAGGACCATTAAGTTATTCCTTGACAGCATGTCCACAAATTAATCAAGTAGCTGTTTCACAAGTTTGGGAGAATGCTGAGGAAATTGATTCTACTCAGAGTCAATCAGGTAAGATTGTTCTACAATTAGGACAAGACTCATTTGATATTACTGAATCTGTTGTTAATTCAGTACTTCACTTACCTGTTAGTACGAATTTTGAGAATGTACCATCTGATGATGATGTTAGAACTATGTTATCTGAGTTAGGTTACAATGGACCGCTAGATAACACGAGCCAGTTAAATAGAACCTTTCTTAGGAAAGAATGGTCTTTCTTCTTTGACCAACTTGCTAAATGTTTTACTGGTAAATGTAGTTCTTTTCAACAAATTACTGTTGTTACATCTTACATTGCATATGACTTGCTTTATAACAGAGTAATTAATTTTGGTCACATTATCTTAAGTCAGATGTGTATTAAACTTGGGTCAAGAGATCATGACAGGAATATGGTTTATTATCACAGATTCATACAACTGTTTATTAACCATTTCATTCCTGATATTGAAGCTAGATTTGGTAGAGAATATTGTGTTTCTTCTTATCTACAGCAAAAGAGAATTTTCTCTGACATTACAAAGAAGGACAGTGAAAAGAATCTAGATGAAATACATGCATTACACTATCCAAAACATGTTCAGGTACTTCTAAGAACTCATCTTCCTACTATCTATAATTCTTCTTTCTTTGGTGGTGAAATGACTCAGGAATCTCAATTGGAGGAGAACCCCCCTGTGTCTACCCAAGTAGCCAAAAACATTACAGTCACTGAATTCTAGAACAAGTAGTTTTAGTGAAGATGATGATAATATATCTCTTGCTGAGAGAGCAGAATTGAAGGCTGCAATTCAACTTTCTAAGCTAGAACAAAGAGATGGAACATCTAGTCACAGCCAGGCTGCAGTCTCCCAAAAGGCTGTATTTCTTAAAAAGGGAAAATAGTTACTGGATACTGTCTCTCAAAAGGCTTTGTCTATTGAAAAAGGATCTCATCCCAAGATCACTTTTGTGTCTACACCTCTTGAGTCTTCTCAAGATAAATCTGTTGCTCACTATACTAGAAGAACAAGGAGAAAGATTCATTTGTCACCTACACACACAGTGTCTAGTCCAACTAACATTATGCAGGTCTCTACAAATAAGGCTATATCTACGTCAGTATCTGACAAGAGAGATCTGGATCTTGATGCTTCATGGGAAACTACATTGACATACAGACTGGCTATGGAACTTATTTCTCTAAAAGTGAAGCTTTCCAGGCCTGTTCTAGATTTTCTGATTGAAAGAGTTCCCAAACTTTCATTTACTAGAGAATATGGACTGTTACATCAAAGACTTGATTTAATGAAGATGTACTTCTATGTATCAGTCAGAAAGGAATTGCACAAGAAATTTGGACTTCCTAAGCATGTTGCACTTCAATCACTTCATGCATATCTATTTGACAAGGATGTCATTGTTGAAGATGCTTCAGCTCAAGGTGAAAAAGAGGAGGTAGTTGATAGAGGAAAGCAGTCAACAGAAGATACTATTGCACCAGTGGTGAATAGTAGGATAAATCAGATCACAGTCACTACAACACAAGAACCATCTAGTCAGAGGTTGGATGACTCAAGAACTGTGATGGCTGACGCTGAAAGGTCTTCTGTGATGACTGAAATTGCAAGTTAGAAACCCTATGATATGGGAGGAATGACTTTGATTGATTCTCCTGAAGATCAAACCAATATTGTTCTTTCAGAGTCTATCCACCTTGAGGGTGTGTCTCAGCAACCAACACTTAAAGATGGTGACATACTAGCTATAGTGTCTAATGAAGTATTATTGAAGACATCAAAGTCTAGTGTAGATCCTGAAAGTGGTATACTGGAGCATGTAGTCTCTGGAAAGAAAGTAAATGTTTGTAAGGGTTTAGAGACTATAGCAGCTCACTCCTTGGAGAAAACGTCAAGCCCCATGCCATATGAGGAACCCTCTCTCCATGTGAGTTCAGGTATAAAAACTTCTTATAACCCTTATTTTTCTGAAGGTCATGAGAGTACTTATCCAAATTTGAGCGATACACTTGAAAAGATGGACATAGATCCACAAACAGAGAGGCTGGCTCCTGACCAGGCAAAAGGAGAGGTAGAAAGAGTGTTGACTTTAGATAGTCAAAGTGAGAATGAGGGTATGGATGATTAACTCCATAGTGAGGGAGAGAAAGTTAGAAAATCACCATCGTTTGATTTCTGGGATCAGGTTTTTCCTGAATCTTGGTCTGATAATCTTGGAATGGATGCTGGTACTTATTCTCTTATCAAAATGTATGAGAAGAACGACTTAGCAAAGCACAATGCAAAGCCAGAAGTTAAAGCACAGAAACAGAAAGAAAGGCTTGCAAGAATCATCAACAGAAGAGGTGAAAGGCTAAGAAAATCTCTTACTCCACATGTACTAGAAGATATTCCTAATGATCCTAGTATTCCTTTGTATGTACTTCAAATTTCAGCTAGAATTGAGACATCAACAATATCTGATCAATCTAAGGAGGAGTCAGGATTTGTAGATGTTAGTACATAGAATACTGGTGAAGGATATGATGTTCATGTTTCAGCTTCAGAGCAGAAAAGTGAAGATGTGTGTACTTCTACTAAAGTATTATTACTTGAATATCATTCTACTCCAGTAGAGCATGCTACACAGACAACTTCTTCTACAAGGATTGAAGATAAGGTTATTTCTGCATCTGAAGATACAACAAGCACTTCCAACTTTAAAGTTAATTCTGGAATTCTAAAGGATATTCAGAAAGCTCAAATTACTATTCAATCAAGACTTCAAACACTTGAAGATAACCAAGTCACTATTATGGAAAATCAAGCAGTTTTCATGAATCTTATTTCTTCTGTTACTAAATCTCTCAAAATTAATGTTGCTGATGTCAAAAAGGGGGAGATAAAAACAATTCAGAGGCAACAGACTGGGGGAGATGAACAGACTGGAGATAAAGGAAGAACTAAGAGTGACAGAGGTGACTCTCAACAAGGAAGTGGAAGCATCAAATAGGAATTCTTTCTTTTAAGTACTGAATACTATGACTACATCTGAAGAAGGAGGTACTTAACTTCATGATCCTAAATTCGTAAATTCATAAATTCTATTCTAGTTGAATTGTCATATGTTTTGACATCTACAATTTAGATTTATGCTTCAGATTCTAAAGCATAAATAGGGGGAGATTGTTAGGAATAATTCATAAGTTGTGATGTTGAGAATGGAATTTTGCTTATACTTCTTGTAAATCCTGATCTATAAAGGATTTAGCACTTTTTATAGGATGTATGCGTTACGGTAATCTGTAGAGTTTAGTCAGGAACAGCAGTGCATCAAGGACTACATGTGAGGAACTTAGATCAAATCCTGATACGCCAAGTCAAATACTGATGGATGTCAAATCCTGATACAAGGTGGAATCCTGATATCAGTCGTGTTACTGATGATGTCATTATGGATGCTACAGAAACTGGAAAGTGCTATAAAACAGGATCTTTGTTTGGAGAACAAGCAAGAAGATATTGTGAAGGAAACGAATTCTCTATTGATGGAAACTATCAACTGGACGGCAGAACATTGTCATAGATAGATTATAATTCTGTTATTAGTTGATAGGTAGCATTATAAATACTCTCTCTATATCATTGTAAAAGAGCGGATTGTGGATTTTTGAGTGCATATTGTGTGAAGCTCTGTATAAGGTTTGTATTCGAGAGTTTGAAACAAATAGAGAGAGAGATTTGTTTTGTCAGCAGCTGCTAAAGGTATTGTACACCTTTGGTAGAGTTTGTATTTGATTTATTTAATACAAACAAAGTTTGATTCATTCGTTTGTTCTTGTTCATCTAATCAAGCAAAAATCAGACACGATTATATAACTTGGCGTGAGAATCGAAGCAAACGGACTTACGGTTTAGGAGTTATAGTCAAATTAGTAAAACTAGTTCGAAACCCTAAGTGTGAGTTCATAAATGAAATTACACCCCATAATATTACTAATTCAGTGGCGAATCTTAGTAATTAAATATTAGAGATCATAAGAAAGGTGTGGGAGAAAACCTCATGTCAAATGGAGTGTTTTTCGATTTTATAAAAATATTCGAATCAAGGTTAAGTGCGAATGAACCCCTGAAAAGTATACTTGACTATAACTTTGGAAAACCACTTTGATAACGATCGATAAATCTCGAGGTATAATCTTTCGACCTTAGAACTTATATGGCTTAAGTACCTACCAAGTGTAAGTGTAATGATAAGCTTTAATAACGAACAAATGTCGGGTCATAACGGTGTTAATAAGAGTTACGCTAGAGGGTGTATAACGAGATAATTTGAAAACGTGTTTTTAACCCAAGTTAAATATATACTTAGCCTTTAAAAGAGTTAAGTTATTAATCTCGAATATTTTGATTCTTTATAGATCACCAGACTGACCCAGGGCACGCTACCCCTACTCGACTACCAGGCAAGTTTCCAATACTTTGGAACTGTTGTTGTGATAATATATATATATATATATATATATATATATATATATATATATATATACATATATATATAATATATGATTTGATTTTGTTATACATATGCCATAGCGTGCATGCCTACTTTCAAGTTATATTATGATACTTGTTCCCTGACTTAATGTTGGCTTATAAGATAGAGAGATAATATATCAATTATAAGTCGGATATTGCTAAGACCCTTAGTGAAGGGCATATGATTTCATTCTTCAAGTATAGACCGGGAGTCAGTATTTTGAAATAGATAGATAGTCGTGGAAACCCGGAGGGATTCCAGTGACAGAATATTGTTATTTCAAGGATTTTTATTTGATTATGAAACCCTTAGTTCGAGGATTATTATCCTTGAGGAAGCATAACATGCGACTGATCATCGTAATTGTTATGGCTTCTGGCGCGTCAATGCTCCAGTATTAGTTCATCTTTCAAAGTTAGAAATTTTCTGCAACATTATCAGTGTTGGCAGGGTTGAAAAATGTTCAAGACTGGGATTGCATATTTTTCCTGCAATTTCCTTTTTATGAGATGTGATGATATATGGCTCATATTTTTTCATATTTTTGAGTTACCTTGTAACTTCATCTTTTACCTAATACTAGCACTATGTTCGTCTGATGGCCCGCGTAAGTCGCACTCGGCGCAAGCAGGTGGCTCCAGCCATAGGACTACCCGTTGAGTTTATCGCTGCCATTGCTGAGGTAGCCTAGACTGGCATCTTTTTTTTTCAGCCTTAATTATATGTATAATTAATGTTAATCAACGGCAAGAACTTTTAAACTTATGTTGTAATCATTTTGGGTCGTAATAACTTATATTCGTGGATCCTATTAGTAGAGACTTATTTCAATTTCATCTTTGGGACTATAAATGTTTGTGTGTGATGTAATATTATTGCGGGGTCGTAGCATGTTACTTATTTATTTTGGACTCAAGTGCAAGTACTGTTTATGGAATATGAGATCGTAACGACCAGGTCCCTGACCCCGGATCTGGGGCTGTTACAAAAATGGTATCAGAGCGAGAGTTATATATCCCAAAAGATGATGCGACGTTATATAATAATAAATTCACTAAGATAATAAGAACTCTTGCCAAGTTCACCTAAAACCCTTACGGGAACTTTTTAAGTATCATGATAGTGGGTGACCCCCTGGGAAGTCCTCGTGTTGCACCCCTTTTCTGATTTAATTTTCTTTTCGCCTTCAAATTATTTGCTTTATTTATGACACATTTCTCACATAAACAATTCATGCTCATTTAATTTAGTATTGATTTTATAAATAATTTAATAATTACTTAATTATTTTTAAGTAACATAGTTCGTACTGTGTAGGCGAGTGACATCTCCGATCCAGAGGCTTTTGAGAGATAGGACGTGAGGCGATCCAGGCCGTCGAGGATAGGGCGGTGGTTGACTCTGATGACTTTTTCAGGACCAGAGATCCATATTATGAGCGCCTGGGAGAGGAGGATTCGGAGGAGGAGGACCCGGAGGAGGTCCCGGCAGCCGAGGATACCGAGGTCGTTGAGTCTGAGGAGGACCCGAAGGGGGTCCAGATAGATGAGGATACCGAGGTTATTAGTGAGGAGTCTAATGATGAGGATCCGGAGGAGATCCGGGCGATATCTGATGTTAGGGTTATGGAGGAGGACACCGACATGACTACTGAGCAGGTTATGGATGCGGTTTTAGAGCAGGCAGTGGATGAGGGTACTGAGGTAGATATTGATGAGCTAGTTGATGATGCTATTGGGAGTTCAGGACTTCGTGTACCACAACTCTCTACTGAGAGGGCCCCTACCCCACCACCCTTGCCTGTGAGCCCTTTTTCTGAGGAGTTTGAGGAGCTGACCCCCGAGCCGCAACAGGCAAAGGCCGCACCTCCAGCAGAGCCATCTACCCCACCCTATATTCTGATAGAGGGGATACAAGTGTTTGTGCATAACTGGGTTGTGAGCAGACTTTCTACAGATTTAGCAGTGGCTGAGGCCAGGTTAGCAGAGTCCAGGGCGGAGCTCGAAGCTGAGAGAGTTGCTAGGTTGGGACGCCAGGGCAGCGGGAGGCATGCTAGAGCTCGAGAGATGCATAGGGCAGTGACCCGAATTGAGCTGAGGGCCCGGATGAGGGTCCGGACTTTACCTACCGATGGACATGGCATGGTATCCAGGATAGATGCTGAGGAGATCTTCCGCATTGCTATGATGAGGGTTAGGGCTTTGGGTTCCACTGGTGGCTGATTTCAGAGACAGTGATGTAGTAGTCTGGTCTTCTAGTCATGTACGGATGTAGTAGTGCCGACTTTTGTGGGATAGTTTCATTTTATTTAGTTTCCTCTTTTTACTGACTAGACGGATAGACCATGCATTTCACTTTTGACTAGATGTTGTTAGGATGGTTGTACTCCTAAACTGTCGATGTGACACTGATGATGTATCTTTCAGCACTATGTATATATTTGTTTCCTTTCAGTCATTTCAGTTCTGTTGTGACGCGATCGCCAATTTATTACCTTATTTACTACACGTACTACTTTTGATTAAGTTGCCATGAAATATAGAACTGTGGGATCCTAAATCCAAATATGTAACGATTTTGCAAGGAGGAATCTTTAAAACAAGTGAATTAGCCTAATGTGTAATTGTCCAAATTTTCAGTAAGATGCCTCCACGAAGAATGGGAACTAGGGCTAACCCCCGTGAGTCTACCGATCAAGAAAGTCACAATCAACATAGAGAAGATCCCGAATATGATGAAGTGCAAGATGAGGATTATAATGAGCAAGAGGATTCCCAGTATGGGACAGTAGACGAAACATTTTTCACTGGAGAATTCGAAGAAGAAGTAGAAGGGGAAGAAGTTAAAGTTGAGCAAGAAGGGAGAACCAGAATAGAGACCCCATGGGTCAGTTTATGGATCTGCTTAGGCAAAATTTGAACCGTTACCCCCAACCACCCCAGGGAAACAACAGTACCGTGGAAAACTCTTTCAGGGCCTTTAAGTCCCTTAAGCCCCCAGAATTCCACGGATCAGCTGACCCCGTCGAGGCAAGAGCCTGGATAAAGGAAATGGAAAAGTCATTTGAGATTCTAAGCATTGAGGAGGCGCAAAAGACTGTTTTTGCCACTTACCTTCTGAAAGGAGAGGCCAATTTTTAGTGGGAGGCCAAGAAGAACATGGAGACGGATGCTATAATAACCTTGGATAAGTTCAAACAATTGTTTCTGGAAAAGTATTTCCCGAGGTTTATGAAAACTCAAATGGAGCTCAAGTTTTTAGAACTAAAGCAGAACAATTTATCAGTGGCCGAGTACGAGGCTAAATTTATCGAGCTATCAAGGTTTGTGCCAGACTTTATGGATATTGAGGAGAAGAAATCGAATAGGTTTCAGCAAGGGTTGAAGTAATGGATTCAGAATCGGGTAGCAGTCTTAAAGCTTACAGACTATGCCACCTTGGTGCAAAAAGAAACAATTGTGGAAGCAGGGAGCGATCAGATGCAGAGGGAAAGAGAGAAAGGGGGAATAAAGAGGAAGCATGCCAGCATGGGGGGAGGTTTCGCAGGAGGAAAACCCCCGAATAAGTTTAACAGAGGAACAGTTTCCTTACCTGTAAGGAATGTAGGATTTAAACCATCTGTGAGCGCAAGTGTAAGCCAGGGCGGCCAGCAATTAGGAGTGTCCCGTTCCTACCCTTCCAGACCTCCATTACTAGTATCTGCAACTTGTGGGAGGAGACATCCTGGAGTGTGCAACCAGAAGCTGGTAACCTGCTATAAGTGTGGACAAGTGGGCCACTATTCCAACGATTGTACCACGGTTACTCCTACTGCCAGCAAAGGCACTGCTTGTTTCCAGTGCGGACGTCAAGGTCACATGAGGAAGGATTTCCCAATGAACAAACCAGCAGCATCAGGGGCAAGTAAGGCTGTCTCCAATAAGCCACTAACTGCTAGAACTTTTAACATGACAGTGCAGGATGCCGTGAGAGACAAGAACGTGATAACAGGTACCTTTTCTCTTAATTCAGCTAGTTCAAACGTCTTATTTGATTCTGGAGCAACTAAGTCTTTTATATCGAGGGATTTTACTCATAAATTGAAATTTAAGACCCAACCGCTAAGGGATTCCTTACAAGTAGATATAACCAACCAGGAAGTCGTTCCAGTTAGTCAGATTCACCCCGATTGCGAATTACAAATAGGAGGACGATCTTTCTATGTTGATTTAATTACTTTTAAGCTAGGGGAGTTTGATGTAATTTTGGGAATGGATTGGTTGTCTTGTAATAACGCTCAGATAGATTGTAAAGGGAAAAAGGTTAAGTTAAAAACCCCAGGAAAGAAGGAAGTAGTGTTTAGAAGGATACGACAGACCCAAAACATTCTAACCATGGCGCAAACCAAGAGATTGTTGCGAAAATGGAAAGAAGCTTATTCAGCTTATGTTATAGATACCTAGAAGGAAACGCCCAAGATACAAGACATTCCGGTAGTTAATGAATTTGAAGAAGTATTTTCGCAAGATCTTCCCGGATTACCACCTGATAGAGTAATCGAGTTTGCTATCGAGTTAGCCCCGGGGACCGTGCCAGTTTCGAAGGCCCCGTACCAATTAGCCCCAGTAGAAATGAAAGAGCTAGCTAAGCAATTGCAAGAACTGTTGGATAAGGGTATGATACGACCGAGTGTCGCTGTGGGGGGCACCAGTGTTTTTTGTTAAGAAGAAGGACGGGAGTATGAGGTTACGTATCGACTATCGAGAGTTGAACAAGCTAACCATAAAGAATAAGTACACGTTACCCAGAATAGATGACTTGTTTGACCATCTAAAGGGTGCTGTGTATTTCTCTAAGATTGACCTGAGAACCGGATATCACCAACTGAAGATTAAACCCGAAGATATCCCAAAGATTGCATTCCGTACCAGATATGGACATTATGAGTTATTGGTGATGTTATTTGGATTGACTAATGCCCCAGTAGCTTTCATGGATTTAATGAATAGGGTGTTCAAGGAGTATTTGGACCAGTTTGTTATAGTTTTCATTAATGATATTCTTATCTACTCAAAGACAGAGGAAGAACACGCAGAACATTTGAGGATAACCTTAGAAATACTCAGGAAAGAGCAGTTATATGCCAAATTCTCGAAGTGTGAGTTTTGGAAAAATGAAGTGCAATTCTTAGGGCACGTGATCAATAGAGAAGGAGTGTTGGTCGACCCCTCCAAGATAGAGGCAGTTTTAAACTGGGAACGACCAACCACTCCAACAGAAGTAAGGAGTTTCATCGGACTAGCAGGGTATTATAAAATATTTGTTCAAGATTTTGCAAAGATCGCAGCCCCGTTAACTCGACTTACCCGTAAAATTGAGAAATTTGAATGGACTGATAAATGCGAGAAGAGTTTCTAAGAGCTGAAGAAGAGGTTGGTGACGGCCCCGGTGTTGGCGTTGCCTGATGGAAAAGGAAATTTCATAATTTACATTGATGCTTTGCATAAAGGATTAGGATGCGTGCTTATGCAGCACGGTAAGGTAATCGCGTATGCGTCAAGGTGGCTAAAGGAATTCGAGATTCGATATCCCACTCATGATCTAGAATTAGCCGCAATAGTTTTCGCTTTAAAGATTTGGAGGCACTACTTGTATGGAGAGAAGTGCAAGATTTACACTGACCATAAGAGCCTCAAGTACATTTTCACTCAGAAAGAGCTTAATATACGCCAGAGAAGATGGCTAGAATTAATCAAAGATTATGATTGTGAGATTCGTTATCACCCGTGTAAAGCCAATGTGGTGGCTGATGCCCTCAGTAGGAAAGAGAAACTAAAAATGATAACCTCAGAAGAAGAATTGGTGAGAGACATCGAGAAGTTGGAAATCGAGGTCAAGATACAAGGAGATGGTCAAGAAAGGTTAATGGAAATTCGAATCCAACCCCCATTGTTGGAAAAGATTAGACTATGTCAAGAACGGATAATAGAGGAAGAAGAGAACTCAACGGAAGAGATAATGACCGGAGAAGAAATTAAGTGTGAAAGAGACAAAGAAGGAATCATGAGGTACACATACATGATATGGATTCCAAATGTGCAGGAGCTCAAGGACGAGATTCTATATGAGGGACACAACTCAAGGTACTCAATACACCCCGGTAGTACCAAGATGTATAGAGATTTGAAAGAGTACTACTGGTGGCCTAACATGAAAAAGGACGTAGCAGAGTGGGTAAGCAGATGCTTGACCTGCCAAAGAGTGGCTCCAGCCAGAGGACTACCCACTGAGTTTATCGCTGCCATTGCTGAGGTAGCCTAGACTGGCAGCTTTTGTTTTCAGCCATATTTATATGTATAATTAATGTTAATCAACGGCAAGAACTTTTAAACTTATGTTGTAATCATTTTGGGTTGTAATAACTTATATTCGCGGATCCTATTAGTAGAGACTTATTTCAATTTCATCTCTGGGACTATAACTGTTTGTGTGTGATGTAATATTATTGTGGGGTCGTAGCATGTTACTCATTTATTTTTGACTAAAGTGCAAGTACTGTTTATGGAATATGAGACCGTAACGACCAGGTCCCTGACCCCGGATCTGGGGCTGTTACATTAGCCCTGTGTACTGGACAATCCTCTCAGAATCATAGATGGGAAAGAAGAAATCTATGTCGATAGCTTTTATAAACTAAGGACCAGTATCTTGAAGAGTCTGTATTAGAAAGTGGTTGGATCACTTCACAAGCTAGAAATGCTATGTGCTTGGAACTAGAGGTGATCTTTGATCAAAGAAGAGATGAAGATCCAAAACTAGACGGAAAAAGGAGAGTAACTCTGAATGCATTTCCTGGTAGTAGATTCAAAGTTGATGAAGGCATTCTAAAATTCAGAACCTATGTCAAAGATAAAGTCCTTTGGTTAGAATTTCAGGATGCATCAAAGACAATCTCCCCAAACATTCAGAGGTACATTGATGAAATTGAAGATGATTCTAGATCTCCTGAAGAAAAAGTCTTAGTAGAAAATCTCAAGAAGGCATTGCAAGAAGCTCTCGAGAGAGAGGAAATAGTCAGAATGAAAAGGAAAGCTCAATAACAAGTTAAATAAACTTTTATACCTGCTTAATCCAGAGAAGCAACTTGTTTTTAAAATTAGATCATTTTCCTTTGTAATGCTCAATGCTTGGAAATGTTCTAGAACTCATTTCACATTCATCAGAAATAAAGTTTTGACTATTCTGATCTATGTTAGTTAAGTTGTCAGCAAGCTTTAATTGAAAATTTGTTGTTACTGTCCATAAAAATAAATTGGGGGAGATTGCTGGGATTAATGGGTGATAGCTTAGAGACAACTTAACTAGATTTTATCATACTTAGTTTTTGCTAAGTAGAACATACTGTCACAGCCAGAGTATGTTCTCGTGACCAAGGTAATTGCTGTAATTTAATAAGTATGTATCTTGGAAGAAGTTCATTCAAATGTTCAAGCCACAAGATCACATCAGTTCGACAGCAAGAATAAATGTTATTGTCACAACATTGACAGTAAGGTTACAAGAAGACAGCATGTTGCAAGTCACGACAACAGAATATCCATCTGACAGCAACATTGGCGGAAGCATGAGACAACAACATTCTCACAGTTTGACAACAATTTTGGGATTCCTGACAACAACATTGGCGGGGATTCATACGGTTAACCAAGGAACATTCTCTTGACAGTAGACTTGGCGGTTAAAGTTACTGTCTCACTGAATTATTTGAATTGGGGATTTATCTCAGTCAAACCCGTGACAGTTTAGATGTTCAAGAAACAGATTTGCTGCAACTTGTCAAAGATTGTAGCAGACCTTCAAGACTATGACAGAAGCTTGAGAGATCACAAGACAAAGCTCATCAATTCAAGAGTATGACAAATCTACATCTACTGGAATTGTAATAGCTTGAATTAGAAAGAATCTAGGTTGCTTTACAAATAATGATAACTTTGTTTGTATATCAATTTAGGAAAGTTACATGGGTGTGCAAATTGTAAGTAGCTACCACTTGAAAATGACAGTAGCTCCGCAACCTATGTGACAGAGATGTTAGAGCAAATTAGTCTACTTAGAGAATCATCTCTCATTCTTTTCTGAATTCATTGTAATCACTCAAGATATCGAAGCTTGAGAAAATACTTTCTCTCAAGGTTGTAGAAACACTTTGTAAAATAAATAAAACAGTTATTTTGTGAGAATATCTTGAGTTATCACTTGTGTTTGCAATTCTTGTACTCATAGTTTACAATCTTTATTATTGTTGTTGAAATAAAGATTTGAAGTTATCAGTATTGCATTCAACCCCCCCTTCTGCAATACTCCATGACCAACATGATGAAATAGAGGATTCTAGCTGGAATGCTATCCTTACAAACTCCAGGGACATTAATTATGGTTTACAGCATATGGGAAATCTCGACTGGGTTGTGCCTAAACTAAGCAAGGCTAAACAGGACTGCAATGTTAGAAATAAGATAATCATTTTAGATGAAGAAAACAAGTTAGGGGATAACAGGACAAAGCAGGTTATTGGTAATGCTTGGCACAATGATAATGACAATTCTCAGCATGATTCTGGACATGCTATTGCTAGTATAGGTCTTGGAGATTATGGAACTGAAACTTTGAATGTTTTTAAAAACTTGGGAGCCTGTGCAACTTGTGACAATGGGAAGGTTACTAACGCTGTTGAGGTGGAGGGGTAGCTAGGTGTTGTTGGTGTTGCTGGTGACTCTGCTGGTGCTGCTAGTACAACATCTGTAAAGATTTGGTCGTCACGCGAAAATCCTCAAAATAAAACATCTGTTTAATAATCGTTCACTTGTGATTGTCCAACATTGGAAATATAACATCTGTGACCCCAAACATACCAAGATCTTTAAGGTTATAGAGCTAGAAACAAGAATCCAAATTCCATTAAATAAAAAGTATTCCTTCTTTACAACATTCTCTTTGATCAAATCTTAAACCACTAGTGTAACTTTGATTAGAAGTACGCCAGGCCAACTAGACTATTACATAATAATAATAAATATTAGAACTCAATTATATAAAATAGATCTTACACTAAATCCAGACACCCTGAGCTAAGTCATCTTCGAAATAGCATCACGCTTCTTCTCTTTCTAAACTGTGCGGATAAGTCTCGCCAAACTACCTTATTGAAATGTTAGAATTTAAAACAGCAAGTATAAGTGAAAGAAATGCTCAGCAAGCGTATAAAAATTTTGATATAAAACCAGGATAAGTGGGGAATAAAATCAACTGAAATGTAAAATAGTTTATAGAGAAACTGAATCAGCAACTGTGATATAACTCAAACCATAACTGAAATCATTTGGCATGTCATAAAAATGAATCATCTGCAAACTCACAATATATAATAGCCATTTTGGCGATATGGATTGGATATATATAAATGAAACACCATTGCCCCCTGATCAGGTTCTAAGGCAATGGGACCACTTTATAGCTACCGGTACATTTCTATACCCATAGGTATAACGAGGATTTCTGGGGTACCCAAAATAGGCAAGTAATATTAGCCTATAGGAAGATGAATGGTTACCATATCCTCCTTAAATATAGCTGGACCAACTACTCGACGTGGCCTCCTACGCTTTATTATTTTCCAATCCAATATAGCAATTTCCGACTTCAACTGGAAATGATTTGTTTTAAATATAGGTCACATCCCTATTATTTACTACGATAATAAGGATATGAAGAGTTTATCGTAAACAATTTCCCTACATCAAGGGTACCAATATCAAGTAACTATGTTCGCACAAAAATATTTAAGAATCACAAATAGCTCTGAACGATAGCTATTCGTCATGATATGAATCAATGAAGCATAAAATAGAAAGTGTTTTAAGATGATCAAGGGGAAAATACTTGCCTCCGGTCCTTAGCTATTACGTAATGCCAAAGTAATATAACTATCTTTTTCTTCTATCTCACGTCATCATGTCCTATGTTCTAATCATGCTTTGGTTTATGCTTTAGTGGTTGCCACGAGTCTGATCTATCGACATCGAGCCCGCGCGTCTAAAATATCTCTGTCGGAAGAAAATAATTGGAAATATCCCCTTTGAACATAGAAGTTTTCCCGGTGTTCAAACACCTCAGAATAAATCCAACAATCCACAAACAGTGTTGCATCCCTCTCCACCTTTTTTATTTAACATCTACTTATCTCCACCGACAAACCTAAGTCAATACTCACCAATTAATCCCCGTAAAAATATAAGTAATCTGACAATCCTAGTCAGTAAATCAAGAAAACGACGTCTACCCCTAATGACATCTTATATTATAAACCATATAAACAACTACGCACAAATTAAATATATATAATCGGTCAAGACTCGATTAATAGATAATCCTCAAAACAGTTATCTTATTCCCCGATAAAGAAACATAAATAACCAATTAATTCTCAGGATAATTAATCCTCGAGACAACAATTAATCCTCGAATTAAGTAAATAAACCTCGAGACAACAACTATCCTCGAAATAATTCATTAATCCTTGAGATACATCATTAATCCTCGAGACCACCACTTAACACATATATACATAAATAGTTAACACTCAAAACATGCCTACAAATCGTTGTAATTAAATAAGTTAAATAAATCTATATACAGGGGATTTTTATTAAATTTTGGCTTGAAGTATTCGTAACTAAGACTATCCACCTGTTTTTCAAGTTCATAATTCAACTGTATATACACTACGAAAATAAAGCTACCTCAACTTGCAGTAAACAATTAAGAAAATAAACAATTAAGTAAATGATTTGCCCAGACTTGCAGCACCTAAACAATTAAGGAAATGATCTGTCTAGACTTGCAGCACCTAAACAATTAAGGAAATGATCTGCCCAGACTTGCAGAACCTAAACAATTAAGGAAAATAACGGCCCTGACTTGCAGCACATAAGAATATAATACACATAGCTCGTAGATCAGATCATGAAATTTTATCCGGTGTTTTTAAAAACAGAAAACGGGTCAAAACCCTAATTACCGGATATAACTGACTTATTAAAAAGGTTCGGTAAAAAGTTGACCCAAATTTAAAAGTTGAATTTTAACTTAAAATCATTTTTATAATAACCGGGTCATTTTTCTGATTCCAGAAATACTTTTCTCGTTAAAAACGGACAAGCGGTTTAATTAATACGCAATTAATAAAAATAATTCAATTAATAATTAAATTAATTGGAATATTCAAATTAATTATTTATTAATCAACTCATAAAAATAATGAATCTTTTATAAGATTTAAATTCAATTAAGTCAATTATATATTTAAATAATAATTAATTAATATAATTAATCAATTAAAATGAATTAATCAATTAATTAAATCAATTAAATTATTACTTAAAAATAATTAAATAATTATATTTAATTTTTAGAAATTAAAATAATAATTCATAAAAGAGTTGTGAATTTTAGAAAAATTTTATAAAAATTTGACCCAAAAACAGTTTTCTGAAAAGTTTACAGGAAAAACGGATCAAACAGCACTATTCATCACCCTCTCCACACATTCATCACCAAAAACACCAAGAACACTCAACCACCATTAATGGAGGTTCGTCGGAAAGCCGGAATCCGAAAATTTTCTAGCAACCTTCAAATCTTCCGGTGACCAATACTTTCACATAACAAAACCAAATCAAGTGTATAATATATGCATCTTGAGGAAAATTTCAAGACAAACTCAACCGCGACAACGGAAACAGAAAAAACACCGCCAAAATCCGGCAAGGTCATCGGAAAATTCGGCCAAAATCGTTTTTACACAAAACGAAAACCAAGCTTAACGTTCTATACATCAAAACGAAGCTTAGGACACGTATAATCTAACCCCTAACACCTCTAACACGAAAAATTAACAAATATTACGAACGAATTGATTAAAGAAACTAATTAAACTTAAAACTTAAATATCACAATCCGGCTATATAATGATACAATTAATTACATGAGTCGACTCTAACTGATCATATAAAGCTATTGGAATCATCAAAATGACCGAAAAATCACTCAATCAAAAAGCCCCAAATTTTTATTCAAGAATCCTATAAAACGCAGATTAAAAGAAAAATTCATATAAAATCAGAAATTTACCCAACACGAAAACTGTTGATGGATTATGAAAGAGGGTATTGAGAGCTTCGATTTGAGTATAAGAACAACAGAATCTGACATCGAAATCATCTTCAAATTAGCTTTGATCCTCAAGAACAGGAGAGAGAAAATATATTTCCATATTTATTTATATATATATTATCTGATTTTTATGAATTATTAATAAATAAAAAAATCTGATTCCTATTTATATTAATCAAAAATTAATATCTCAAAAATATTTTTAACCCCTAATTAAAATCATTAAGCCATAAAAATAATTTTTATGGGATAAAAAAGTAAAATTTTTATTTTCAAAAAATATAATATAAATGTCAAAATTTCCCCAAAAATTACGAATATTACATAAATTACAAAATAATACATTTTTAAATATCCTATTATTGTATAAAAATAATTGTATCAAAAACAAGGCCTCAAATCTAGTACTGGGGCTGGGTCCGAAAATTATAATGCAAAATAACGTTATTCTAAAAATATAAAAATTACAGAAAAATAATATTATATTTTATGCTACAGAGAAGTCACATAATACGTATGGGATAATTTTCCTAATTAATAAAAATTATAATTCTATTAAATGCATTAAAAATAAACTGAAATACAGTAAAATGAACTAAAAATATATTTTAATATAATAAATTACACGTAATTTTTTCGATCGTTACAACATCCAAAGGAGTTGCTTCAATGATGGCTATTCATGCCTTTGATCATTATCTAGGATGTGATTAGGGGTTAATGTCCCTGCTTCTATTTGTCTATTAATCTTTTGTTTTCGACTATTAAGTTGTAACTAGCATAAAAACCCGTGCGAGGCACGGGTCGCTAGCTTAAATTGTATTTTTTAATTAAATTATTCATGATCAATATCGTTTGAAACATGTAATTGATTTTTATAGAGCTCATCTTGTTACTGGTCTATGTGGTTAATGTGTACTTACTTAAATATGTTTAAATTTGTACTTTGGAAACTAATATGAGTAGTATTGATAGCAATCATGTTACTTTTTAATTTTATTGTGGGTCATAGATTATAATTTGAGTATTTTATTGGTGTTGTCTAATTATTAATTAAGACGATTTTTCAAAGCACCTACATTCCTAAACTTTTTTAAAAAATGATGCATTCATTTAGCTGGATCTCCAATAATTTTCAAGGTAGAAACTTAATAGTCTTTAAGATGCTGCATTCTGAGAATGTAGGTTTCAGTCTTGATTCCAATCAAAAACCTTCGTAAATCTTCTAAAGCTTCTCCGGTCTTGCGCTTTTACTTCTTAAAACTACATTTCTAACTTTTTTATTTGCTTTCTTCTAATTTCTTCATTTTAAGAATTCTTTGCCTTTATTTCTCTTCCGATTTTTGTCTGACTTTCATTGAGTTACCTTCATAAACAATATATAATATATTATCCTTTTTTCCCACAAAATGCCATATTTTAAATTGAACATTAACTAATTTGTATATAAAAGGTAATGTGTTATTTGTAAAATTCGTCTTTTTAAAGTCAAATATATTTACGACCCGAATAGTTTGACTAATAAATTATTGTATCTTATTTAGTAATATACAAATTTCATTTTACGTTAACACCTCAATATTTTTTACTCTAATATATTGTTAGATAATATCCATCAAATTAATTATAATATCAATTTATAATCCAATTGTGTATTTTATGTAATTCTTTTATCGATAAATGATAACCATTAAAGAGTCCAAAACTCATTTAAAATCCATTAATATTTAATTAATAATATTCCATCAATATCACACACATACATATTGTGTGTATGATTTAAAATATATGTGAATATGTGGTCTGATGGTATGAAAATGCACAATTAAACTCGATGATCCACGTTCGATTACCATTAAAAATAATACTTTTATATATTAATAGGAACTTGGGAGTAAATGGTGTATTCAAATCATTAATAAAGTACTTTAATTATTGATATGATCTTATATGTAATATTTTCCATAAAAAATACATTATGCATTTCATATTGTTTCTTTATATAAAACCAAATATTGCCCCGCTTAAGCGGTATACACAGAGATGTCATGTGTATTATTGAAAATACGTATAGATTAGTACTTAGGTTGTTTAAGGGAATAGTTATTTAGTAATATTATTATTATTATTATTATTATTATTATTATTATTATGTTGATTATTATTGTTATTACAATTTTATAATATTATCAAACCATATATTATGTATCAATAATTGATATTTTAATTTAATATTTTATAGTTTAAATCAATTAATGTAAACGCAACATGACAAAAATTATTAATATGTCACAATATTAAAATATTAGAAAAAAATTCACTAAAACAACATACACATACATCTTTTATGTGTATGATTTAAAACCCATGTGATTGAGTGGTGTAGTAGTAAAAAGATTTGTTAATTAACTCGGAGACCCAAGTTCAATTTCCACCAACTATAACTTTTTCAAAAAATTAAGAATAGAGGGATAAATTAGTAATCATATTACATAAAAAGTCTCACAACACACACATACATCTATAAAGTGTATGATTTAAAACATATGTGATAGAGTGGTGTAGTGGTAGAAAGATTTGTTAAATAACTTGGAGACCCAAGTTCAATCCCCACCAACTACAATTTTTTCAAAACCTTGAGAATAGAAGGTCAAATTAGTAATTACAATACATTAAAAAATCTCACTATTTTTATCTTCTGTTGGCCTATTATATATATAATAGATTCGTAATGTGAACTTTGCTTACAATGCATGATTTGTAAGCGTGAATTTTCTTCCTCACGGAGTTCGGTTTACACCATGGATTTCTATTTTTTTTTTAAAGGTGAATTTCTCATTCATGAATTGTATCGAAGTACAATAAAAGTACAAGGGGATTTTTTCGATTAAGAAAATTCATCATCTAACCGAAGAGCACGCATGTTGCTCCCGGACATTTAGACAATAAAACCTTCAAGTCTGAAAATAAAAACCCCACAATAGAAAGGCCTCGTTAAAAATCCTCAAGAGCAAAACCCTGTGGGAAAAAAACTCAAGAGGGAAAAAAGAGTGCCCTAAAAAATAAAGTACATTGTTTTACAAATTTCTAAGAAATAAACAAAATTAGTAGTTGCTTTTGTGAGTCTCCATAATCATCAGTTTTTGCCGCATCCTTACTTTATTTTCCTTCTCATCTTGGTTATTCCATTACTACAGGTCCCCCATCTGTCTTGTTATTATACTCTATCCAACCAGAATGCCCCTACGAAAAGTGAATAAAATCAACAATCGAAAATTAGTCCGCAAAATTATTTACCAAATATTTTATAAATATTATCAACATAAATATATAAACAAACATATGATTAAGTATCAAGCATAGGAATCTAAACCAAAGGGGATCCCTTTGGTTAGATACTTAATTTATTATTACTTATTTAAAATTAAAATTGAAAGGTTCGGGAACTCTGTGATTAGTCACCTACGACGCCATCAATCATGGCACAAAAATATTTCACAAAAAATATAAGAGCCATCAATTATGGTACAAATTAACTCCATAAAGGTATATATGCCATCAATCATGACCCCCAATGGATAAAACATTCATGGTACACAATAAAATATAGTTACAAATTGAAACTACCAATTAAAATTAATTCCTCTATTAAAAAAAGGAAACTGAAAATTTAATGACTACATTAAGGAAAATCAATATAACAATAAAAACCAATAAATATATCACGTACCAAAATTGCTAGTCAAACACAAAATAACCTATTGTCTAACTAAACATCACAAACAAAATTTAAACTAAAAATTAAAACAAAACGCCTAATTAAAATTAACACAATAAATCACATTAAAGTTACATTTAATAGCAAATTCATCCATCCCAAATCATGGAACAAAATCAACGTTACAAATTAATCACATAAATGCTATCAATTAATCACATAAATGCTACAACTAATCACAATCAATAAAATCAATTTAACTACCTTTAATTTACAGAAAAAACGTAAAAAATTCTAGCATGATTCTTTTGAAACAATGACTAGCCAAATCAACATAAGAATTTAAATCCACCAACTCGACTCAAAACTCAAAGAATACATAAAATAGACTAAGTGATAATCTCTGAAAACAAACTTTAACAAAACACAAAACAAAATGAAACAGAAACAGAAACTCAACAATTACAAACTATGACTCAGCAAAACTGGGTAATTCATCCAGTGGACTCGGTGAAGGAAAGAAACGGAACTCAGTACTCGAAACTCGACACAAAATCTCGCAGAAGACTCAACTCAGAAATCAATAACTTAATAAAACTTAAAAACTCGGCTGTGAACTCATCCACAACGAACAAAAGTTCAATCATAACTCATTTAAAACTCACTAACCAACATTTACAAACTTAACTCAACAAGCAACAAGGAATACAGATTTACTCGAAGACAGACTAACTCAGAAAACTCAAACAAAACTAACACAAAATCCTCATCTCGCCAATACAACGAACTCAAGAACTCAGCATAAAATAGACAGCAATTTACTCGGTTACTACTTAGAACACAACGAAAACAGAGAAACTCAAACAATCGCAACTCAGCAAAACGAACTCGGGAAAAAAAACAGAACAGACCCAAAGCAGACTCGACAATAACTCAGCAAACACTACAATCACGACACCAACAAACTCAAATCGCAATGACATAGGCATATATATGATCATTTATAAATTCGGACAAAAAAAAATTATAATCCAAAACTCAATTAAAACTGGGCTCAACTTGAATGCAAGGAAAGGCAACAATGAATCGGAGTGCTAAATAGAAAACATATGAGTGGGAGTTTTGTACAGACATGAACATGATATTAAAGGGAAGAAAAAACGTCAAGGAATGAGTTTGTATATTAAAAAACGAAAAATCAAATACCCCCAAAACAAAGAAGAAAAATATCACGTAGAATCGAAGAATTAGGGTTTGAGCAATGAAAAGGAAAAGCAAAATTAAGGCAGCAGATATCCCTGTATAGACTCTCGAGGAACTTAGAACGCAAGAAAATATAACAAAAGTTTAGTTCCAATATTTATCACTGCTTCGTTATAGGAAAAAGAACAGCAGCTATAGCCATATTTTTACCCTCTTGTAGATCCAATGGCTTAAATTTTACCATGGATTTCTATTTATTTCATTATATAAAAATCTAGATGTGTTACAAAAAAAAAATTCTATCCATTTTTCATCGCAGAGGACAACTCTCTTATTTTGATGATGATGAGAAAAACACCCACATATATTCTCCTTGCACCGTACTTTTCTTTCTTTCCTTCTTTCTTCCATCCTTACCTTGCGGGGGCGGTGCTTCTACTAGGCGGTAGAAGCAATGGCTTTCGGCTTTTAAAAAATTTAGGCCTTCAAATACATACATATATGTAATGTTATTTAAATTTTTTATAATTTTTTACTTAAAAACAAAAGTTAAAATACTTAATGGAAATTGTAAAAAAAAAAAAAGCGGTTCAAAATAATTTTACTTTTTATTTACGTTTAACAATATATTCATTTTAATGATAATTATTCTAAATAATAATTAATTATTCATTTTTACGAAACCATAAAATTTTCTAGAAAATCAAAAGTAATTCAACTTAATTTGTATGATTGATTTTTAAAAATCAACAATATCATTATATTTGGCAGGGCTTTGCTTTGATAATATGGTTGTTAAGAGCATCTCCAACCTTCACTCCTGTTAGCCATAAAAGTCTACGTGTCATCATTTATAGAAATCCTTCAAAAAAACCGCCACTCCAACCCATCAACCTGTTAGCTATAATTTTAGAAAACAAGATACATATCCTCTATATTTGGAGGATATCAAAAAAATTATACATGACATCTAAAAATATCACATCCACTTATATTGTGACACGTCATCAATTTAGTTTAATCTTATATATATTTACTAATTGAAATAACAATAAAATACTTTTTTTGAAATATAGCTAACAATTATAGCTAATACCATTGAAGTACAACTCTTTACAGGTTCAGTAAATTTTACATAATCATTATTTTATATTCTTTTAACTAACCATTTTAGCTAGTTTAGTTGGAGATGCTCTAATAGAGGCAACCTGAACGAAGAAGAATAGGATCGATGCATTTGCCATATGTGTTTATGAGTTGGTCATTCATTTGTTCGACCATCTAATTAAGTTCTTGTTTGGTTGATGATAGCAAATCATTTTCTATGTAATTTAAATTATTTATGAAATTTATAATATTCGGGGAGTATATATTTGTGTTTGGTTTGATATGTAGGAAGCAAATTGTCATAGAAAGTGTAGATTGAAGTAAGCAAGCAACTTTCCTTATTTTATGGGTATTTGAATTTTCTAGATATTTTTTACTATTCTTTTTAGTGCTAATCAAACAACATTTTAAAATCTCACTTTTCAAATATTTTAACTTCTTAATTATTTGAAGGTCAACTAAACAAGCACAATAGTGGATATGGGTGCCAGACTCTTAATGGATGGGTGCCGGACTCTTTATTAAGTTCCTTATGTCAATAGTGGATGGGTGCAGAATGCAGACTCTTTATTAAGTTTCTTATGTTATACAAATCAATAAAAATGTTAAGTCTTGTCATCCTAATTGTTATGTAATCTAGTGCTTTTTATTGCGAAAGAAATATTACTTTATTTAAAGCAGTGACTAATGTTTAGTCACTAAACTAAACATACAATAAACTTGGATGATGGTCCATAATAAACTTGGATGTTTAGTATTTAATTTTCCAAATGATTATTGAATGATGGTCCACAAACTTGGTTATAGCATACAATACTATGCTAAATAACCACAGTTCTAACTGCACTTGGATGTTTAGTATTTAATTTTCTAAATTTTTATGGATGATGGTCCACAAACTTGGCTATAGCATATAATATTATGCAAAATAACCACAGTTGTAACTGCAGAACATATGAATTGAAGTATAATTGAAATCATTTGTTTTCTTCCTTTCGTTTTAGGGTTCTCGTACCTAACCATCTATGGTTATAATCATCTATTTATTTTCTGTAGATAGATTAAACACAAAAAATCGATGTGAATGTAGGGATCAATACTTTATCCGTACTTGATTTATTTTTATTTTTTTGAAAAAGTACTTCAAATTTTATGCAAACAGATGATTTGTCAACAAGCGCCCTTATTTTCATAAATACAGAGTAACAGCTTTCTACAACAAAATCGGAAAAAGGAAATTAATTGTAAAATACCTACAAAGGAGCCAATAAAAGGGGAAAAATGCAGTATTTTATTTCGATAAAAAATATAAAATCTGCAACTGTATGTCATCACTCATCAGGGATTCAACTCTTGTATTTCGAAGCGTGTATACAATTTAAATGGCTTGCGTGTACCAAGTGTTATGTGTATATATAGTAATAATGTGATGGCCGTAGGATGTGAACTTGATTCTTCCTTCTCCTACTAGTGCACCATGTTACTCACCATGTTGAGCGCAATACAGGGCTGATCCACGGGTACCTGCCGGAGACCACACACAGATTTATCAGCACATGTACCTACATTATACAAATTCATGTGTATTTATTGCCCAAATCCTTTTCCCACATGCCAAAATTTATGTTCAACTTCTCACGGACAGTTTCCTGTTCAATTCCCCTCCTGTTTTCCTGGGCATCGAATTATTAAGGGATCTTTTGTTTTTATTAATTTAATGATTCGGGTTTGATATTGTAGTATAGATAAGAGATTCGGTGTTTGACTTACGAAGTGGCCGGCTTTAAGAATCCAGTAGAAGTGCAAATTTTTATACGACTTGGTGAATCCCTTTGTTATCTTTTCGTGACCGCAGTACAGGGGAGTTCTATCCATGCTCAAGAAGGTTTTGATGCCTTCCCACCTGAAAGTCCAGGGTAGTAGAGGAATAGATGAGTACGTTTGCTAAAGAAAGTATGCATGACTTCAGAAAAATATCTGAAGCTGGTGTCTTTACTAGAGTTCTGTTATATGGTGAACAATTCTAATGTTAGAAATGCTAAACATATACATAAAAACTTAAGTGACGTTTAGTTCGTGGAATTTGATCTCGGTTAATGAGAACTGGAATGGAATTTTAAAAATGTAGTAGAATCGCATTCTCTTTTTAGTTTATAGGGTTCTAATCTCGTCAAAAAACGATTACTTAGGTAGGTATATATTCTATAACAGAGATGGGGGTGCATCTTACTTCAGCTTTTCAACCCATGCTTCAGTTCCTTTAGTTGAGCAGATGACATCAACCTACAATATCCAACCAAACTATATCATTACTACAAGTTGTGGACAAAAAGACCTCACTTGTTACATAACTCAGTAGTCAACTCTATTTTCATTTTGTACCACATTGGTATGCACAATTAAGGACAAGATTTAAACTTATTATAAAGGTGGGGAAATGCCTGGAGAATAATTTAAATTCTTACTTGTCCATTGTAAATGGTCACATGTACTCCTTTTGCCAAAAGCTCATCAACCTGTATGCAGTATGCAAATCAATAATCAAACAAGTAATTTGTCTGTGATAAGTTTCAATAGGTTTCAATAGTGTAAAGTATTCAATTCAATGTTACTTATGAATAGAAGAAGCTATGGAAAATTTGGAGATATTTGCATACCTCATTGATCCTTGGTTTCATGAAATCCCCTGAAAGTGCCTCGAAAACAGAATCCGATTGCCCTCCCCATCTGCAAACAAGAGGGGGTGATTTTTTTATTTTCCTAAGTGGAAACCCCTTAATATACTTGCAGAAAGAATATTCACAGGTTTTGAAGTAAGGGATAAAACTTACTGCAAATCTTTCGGGATTATCTTAAGTTTTTTCTTAAGAATAACATTCATCAAAGTGTCTAGATCACCTTCACCACCCGGCAAAGCTCTTGAAGAATCGAGATATCTTGAGTATCGCTTCAACGTGATTTTCTGAGCTAGCTCAGAAGCTGTTGCGGACACGGGATCCATGCCAGAATCCAAGAGGAAATTATAGAAATCCTAAATAATAAAGTCAATGAATTTCATAGAACAGCTATTTTATATTGTCATAGAGGAGCTTAAAATGAGCAATCAAGAGGAAATTAGTTATACCACAGAATTACTGTAGGTTTCGATAACAGTCTCAAGGTCACTCCATGTATTACTTGCAGCTTCAAATTGTCCTTTATCAATCTGCTGCTTGATTTTCTGAGTAAGACTGTTTTTCAAAATAATTCATCACATCTGTATCATATAATTTACTCTTTCATATTGAACACAAACACACATACCAAACAGAAATAAATAAATTGCAAGAAGTTAATAATTTTCACCGGTTTGATTCCTCTACACCTTTGCTGTCAAGCCTCGAAACATCTTTAAGAAGGGGAGCCCATGAAAACTGCATTATAAATCGATTGAGCAAGATGTGAATGGAATAAAAATAACAAGAATTGACTATTCAAGAAAACACCAACCACAAAATCTTCGGGTGATATCCAACTATCTCCCAGTGCAATCCCTACAAGTCAAATCTGAATTAT
Source organism: Saposhnikovia divaricata (assembly GCA_036435485.1). Classification (NCBI taxonomy): domain Eukaryota; kingdom Viridiplantae; phylum Streptophyta; class Magnoliopsida; order Apiales; family Apiaceae; genus Saposhnikovia; species Saposhnikovia divaricata. The sequence goes on along the minus strand of CM071595.1, from coordinate 55,934,456 downwards.
GTGCACATTGTAACCCCACAATGATGAATGAAACCTTGAATTCAGATTGAGATTACCTCCAAGTTTGAGTTTCAATTTTCCTGCTTCAATAGCCTTTAGAGCTGATAATCCAAGAGTGACTGCATATTTTCCTCCATAAGACTCTGCTACTATATACAAAGGACTCTTTTGAAGGACTTTATCGCGATTGAATACTGAAATCAACAATGTAGTTAAATCTGCTGCAGCCTCTTCATCAGTTTTCACAAATAAATTATTTTCTTCCACAAAACTATATCCAGTTCCGACAGGATTATCCTACATTTTTTCGAATTGGATGAAATATAATTTAGACACACGAAATCATACCAATTTATCTATAATGAAGTCTATAAATAAACTTAATAGCATTGCACACCACAAACAAGAGATCAGCCTTCTGCAACCATGTTGAGTTTCTTGGCTTAAGAAAAGTATCCAATGGCCCAACCTCCTCAAAATTTCCAATTCCAACTCCTGAGGCACCCTATTCAAATACACACATGCAAACAAACTTCAAATTTGTATATATAAAATGGAAACATGATTCTACCCAAATATCATTTTCGATAAATTAAATTCTCGATATAGATTTTCGTTAACTAATAGTAATATTCGAAAAAAACCATCATGAAACATACAAAAATTTAGAAAACATAGTTCCATTGACATGAACATTTTGCCGTATTAAGAAGATATGAAAGATCATTACTTACAGGTCCACCCTGCAACCACAGAATTATTGGCCATGGCTTGTTTGGATCATTAGTCCTCTGTGGACTTCTGTAGTACCACCAGAACATGTGAGCTTCTGTTTTTCACACATTTTTAAACATAACAATCCAAGATCAGAACAGTACCAATACATAATAATATTCTGTAAAAAAATTCTAAACATCACATTAATGAAATATAAATAAATGAATACATATGTAAAACACACATGTGTGTGTGTGCATTTCTTACTAGGCCTGACTTGAACATATCCCCACTGTTCTGATCCATCTGGAGTTTTTCTAGCAGCCATGACTCCATTATTGATAAGTGATACAAGAAACAGAACACAGAAAAAGAGAACAAAATGGGATTTTCCCATTTTCCCAATACCCAAAAAATATCAAAAGCCCACCTCAGAGATTGAATTCTAGATTCTAACGTAAGAGTACACGTATATATGTGTAAGAATGTAAATGTGTTATGGGACTTGCTTAGTCCATACTTTTAACTTTTTTCTGTTGAAATGTTTAACAGAAATAACAAATATATGGCGGTGCACACAAAGGAGTGCATCTTGTTAAGCGTCTCGAATTTTACGTCATAAAAAGTTAAGAATGACTGAATGAGTAAGTCAATCACTTGATACAAAGAATTTAATTAAGTCAATCGCTTGATACACTTGTTTTGGTAACAGATGATATGCAAAGAATTTGTTTACATATTCATGTCTTTAAAGTGATCATTTTAATTAAAAAAGCTAGAACAGATCATGCATTATTTTTCTTAGTAAACCCTATATGCCTGTAACTGCTAAGTATTGTAGTATTTATTTTTTAAATAATTTCGATTAAAAACTTGGCTATTCTAAATAAACGAGAACCGAATTCAAAAATCTAAAATCTAGGTGTTACATGATGCTCGCCAATCACATCATTAAAATGGCAAGATATGTGTAAGATTAGAAAGATTAGCTTAGTAATTATTTATTTAATTTTTAATTTTAAGGTAGTATTTAATTGAAATTTATATGAACATCATCCACAAATTAACCGAAAATTACAGTCAAAACCATTAATAAATCAACATCATTAATTTACTTCATTTATCAGACGATTGAACCTCATGTACCAAATAAAGAAATAAAATAGGGAAGATTTCTTTGATAATAAAATGTTCATTTTTACATTTTTTCTAATGAGTAATATTCATATGAGTAGAGTTACATATTCCAAAATAGATCGGGAAAATGTTTTCAAACGATCCATGGCATAAATTTATTTGTGCCATTAATATGTATGTATGAGAGATCCATTAGTATTTTCACAATTCAACATTTAATAACCATTTTTAAGGATGATTTTGGAGAATATAGCATTTATATATTCATATATACCATACAGGTATTACCTAGCTGTCAATGAAGTAATAGTTCCAAATACAATATTTAAATAATCGAGATTCCCTATTACTAACAATAAAACGGGGAGAGCAAACTCCGGTTCGGTTCGGTTCGATTTTAATCGAAATTTGAAGTCCTCGTTCGAAAATCAGAACCGCAACCGAACCATCGGTTTCGGTTTCGGTTTTTAAATCTCAGTTCGGTTTTTATCGATGTTTCGATTTTAAAATCCCGGTTCGGTTTTTATCGATTCGGTTTCGGTTTTAAAATCGAATAAAATAAAAATAAAAAAGTATTATAAATTAATTAAAAAAGTAGTTCTACCATAAAAACATAAATCGTCCAAAAGTATTCATACAACAATTTTCAAAACTTGAAACAATAAAAAAGATGCCAGAATTCGTTACGTGACAGATAAAATGTCGTACACATGGATAGAACATAGCTAATAAAATAGAGACATATTAACCAACAGATATGATACTAACACACAACAAGATACTAAACATATTCTCAAACAAAAAACAATTTTACTAAAAGGCAGATAATTGGCAAGAAAGTGGATCTAAACCTTCTGAATTATTTAATATACGGGTTAAATATCTTGTTGGTCACTGAAGTCAGCCTAATGTATCAAGTTGGTCACTGAACTCAAAACGGTATCAATCAGGTCACTGAAGTCAGCCAGGATTATCAAGTTGATCATTTTTTTGACAGAAATTACTGTTCGCAAAATTTTGTCCGAAAAATCTCCACCAAATTTTGTGAAATTAAAGTGTGTTAATCTAGATGCTATGGGTCTCATAAAACTTGTTTAGATTTTCATTATGAGCTCTAGATTTATATGAATCGAAAAAGAAAATTCAAGAACTAGAATTGTTCTTCTTCAAAAACTGAAATAAAACTTATCAATATTGTATCTATTTTGAAGAGAATAATCTGGGTAACACAAATATGGTCTCGGATTTTTTAAATGTTAAGTGAATCTGCAGTTATAAGCGTTTATGTCAATCTGCAGTCTGTTTCCGTCAAAAAAACAAAGATTTAGGCTGACTTGATACATTAGGCTGACTTCAGTGACCTGTTTGAGTCGAATTTCAGTTCAGTGACCATCTTGATACATTAGGTCGACTTCAGTGACCAACAAGATATTTAACCCTTTAATATACTCATTAAACATGCAAACAGAGTTTGTGCACATATCGGAAAATAGAAATACTACCTCTACTCCTCTAATACATGTGCTTAATTTTAAATATCTATAAAAAATATAAATATTTATTTTTTTATATAATAGTCGGTTCGGTTTCGGGTTTTTTCAGTTCGGTTTGAACCTATAACCGGAACCGGAATAGAAAGTTTCGGTTTTTAAAAATTAAAAACCGCAATCGCTAGTTCAGCTTTGATTTCAGTTTTTTCGGTTCGGTTTTGATCGGTTTCGATTTCAATTCGAATTTTTGCTCACCTGATAGTAGTTTTTGCCAAATATGAATAAACATACAATGATACAAACAGCTGTAAGTGAAGCAGTAGTTCCGAATGTATATGTTGTTTTTATTTACCAAGAACTAGACAGATACTACCTTTTATGTCAAATATCACCTTCCGTTAATGTCGTCACGTAATTTATTCTTGTTAGACAGGAACACACGCTCACGCTCTGTATATTAAGTTATTGCACGTTCAATGCATGATTCTCTTGCATAAATACAATCATATGTAGTAGTAAAAGTTAATTCATTACTTAATCTTATAAGTATTTTATTGTCAAAAAAATTAATTCATTACGTTTGTTTATTATTTCCTTTTTGGCAAATGCTAAAAACCCTAAAAAAAATTACAAAACTTTTCCCAAATACTGAGATGTCACAAGTGTATTTGGTAACTTCCTATTAATAAAACATGGCTTGCATTCATATGCGTCCACAAACATTTGGTAAATATTTTGGGTACCTAGCATTACTCTTTTGTTTTACTATCCTAATGAACAAATTATCAATAATTACAGTTTTTCATGTTATATTTCTAATTTTTGGTAAGAAATGCAAATATTTATGTATGGAGAGTAACAATCTATGAAGAACTTTTTATATAAAAAGCCTACAATTAATATTCTGATTTTATAGTAGAATCTTATAGTAGAATCAAAGCTTTAATTTTTTGTTTTATAAAAGAAAAATACCAATTTTTTTTTGTTCAATAATAGAAAAAATGCAAGTGTTTACAACCACATATGTAACAACCTGCTAGGCAGCCACATCTGGTTGATTTAGTTGTAAATTGTATTTTTGCAAATAAGTTGGTATTTATGCAAAATATTTATTTTTGAAAAAGTTATTTTTGCAAATATTTTGAGAAAATGGTAAAATCGAAAAAAAAAACTTAAAAAAAGTGATTTTTTTGGTAAATATTCTTCTCTTTAATAACACAATTTTTAAATTTTCTTAATTATATATATGTTATTTTTTTTTTATCAAAGTTAGCCCATTAATATTTTTTAATAATGGAAATGGTATTTCCATAGATATTTTTTTTATTTCCAAAGTAATATTTGTAGCATATGCCACTGCATTCACAAAATGTGGCATATTATGATATAAGATATTTTAAATAATTCTGAAAATAAAAAAAAAGGATTCTGAAAACAACATTTCCAAATAATAAAAACCTTAGAAAACTTAATTTCAAAATATTGCTCTAGTTGGACCCAACTCTCAAATATAAAGCCCATAAATTTTAAAAAATGTCCACTTTATAAGAAAATACCACTTGGAGCCACAAAATATAGGCCCAATTTCTCTTCATCCAGTCCGCCCTTATATAAATCTTGAACTTGTCCTTTGTTACCAAAGCATCGTCGTCACTATTGAACTGCAAGAGGTCTGAATTACAGTTGTTAGTGACAGAATCTACCGATATAGTCAAGTGTAAACAGCGGCTAGTAAATAGTATAAGCTGATCTTTTGTTTTATGAGCTGAGGTAGCACGGTTGAACTTTCCAATTATAAAATATGATTCTCCTCTATGGTCGATCTTGAAAAAAATATAACTGAACTTGACGACGGGCTTACCTGGCTTGTAAGATCGCTATTTTATTACGAGTTCATCATTTATTTTGTAAAATTGAAGATGAAAGATTTGTCTACACAAACGAAACTTTCGATATTGTTAATTAAATGACGGAAAGGAACCAATTTGTCTGTGTTACTATTTATTTAAAAGTAAAATTCAGGATAGTGGCTAAACTTTACCCCAATTTTCAAAATGTTGGTCGTGTTATCAGATTTTCAAAATGTTGGCTGATGTTTCCCTCCGCATTTTCAAAAAGATGTCTCCCGTTAAGTTCCGTCAAGTATGCGCCGTTATTTTTAAATAATCATGAGTAAATTTCATGGTGGTGGCTAAACTTTACCCCAATTTTCAATATGTTGACCGTATTATAGATTTTCAAAATATTGGCTGATGTTTCAAAAAAAGGGATGCATGCTGTACAGAGATAAAACAAACCCAATTCAGAAACTATCCAATAAATCACAAATCAAATTACCAAACTTGATCTTAAAGTGCCCACAACTTCAAGATTAAATCTTTATCTTAAAAACAAAAAGGGCTTCTCTCAATCACTTCAAATTCAATTCTACATCAAAAATCTTGAAAATCCAAGCTCCCCATCTAACAATTTTCACATTCACAAACCAAGAGAACATACAAACATATATACACAAGAAAAGAAAAAAAAGGGTCATACCAAATTTTGGAGAGAAAGGGAAGCAGAGGCATTAGAAAGAATCAAAAGAGAAGTGATGGTAGAAACAATTAACCTGAATAGTTGAGAAATAGACAGGTGACACAGCTTTACTTGAATGATGGTAAACATAATAAAATTTTGAATGAAAATTGAATGATGGGAAACATCAGCCAACATTTTGAAAATCTATAAAACGACCAACATTTTGAAAATTGGGATAAACTTTAGCCACCACCATGAAATTTACTTATGATTATTTAAAATTAAGGGAAAATAAATTATTTCGTCCTTCAACTTTATGCTGTTTTTGGTTTAGGTCCCTGAACTATGAAAAATAATATACGGATACCTAAACTTTTAAAATTTCTGATTGACATCCTTCCTTTCGCGGAATTAAGTGAAAATTTAACATGTTAATCTTCGAGTGATTATAAGAACATGGGTGGTGAAAGTTTTCAATTTCGAGTTCACTAACATATGCAAATCTGCATATTTTAGTAAGTTTTTTTTCGTGTTCTTGAAATTAAAGTACAGATTTCTATATGTTAGTGAATTCGAAATCGAAAATTTTCACCACCCATGTTCTTATAATCACTCGAAGATTAACATGTTAAATTTTCACTTCATTCCGCGAAAGGAAGGATGTCAATTAGAAATTTTAAAAGTTTAGGTATTCGTATATTATTTTTCATAGTTCAGGGACCTAAACCAAAAACAGCATAAAGTTGAAGGACGAAATAATTTATTATCCCTAAAATTAACGGCGCATACCTAACGGAACTTAACGAGAGACACCTTTTTGAAATGCGAAGGGAAACATTGGCCAACATTTTGAAAATCTGATAACACGACCAACATTTTGAAAATTGGGGTAAAATTTAGCCACCACCATAAATTTTACTCTTTATTTAAAGATGAACCGACATGTTCATCCAACATGTTGAGCGAGGCACAGGGCTGATCCACAATTACCTGCCAGCCAACACATATCAGTTTATGTAGTTATTTCTTTTGTAAATTTACCTTACAATAGTAAGGGGCTGTGTGATACATCTAAGTTAATCATCTTCTTGAGATCTCCAAGAGTAAATTCAAACAAAACAGAGAATACATTTTCAAGTGTGAGAATTATTTTAGTTAAAAGCCTTTGCCAGAGGATGCATAGGTGTATATACATGACAAGTGGTGTTCGACTTACATAGTGGCCAGCTTTAAAAATCCAGTAGAAGCGTAAATATTTGTAGGACTTGACGAATGCCTTTGTATCTTTCTCATCACCACAGTACATTGGAGTTCTGTCCATGCTTGTGAAAGTTTCCATGCCTTCCCACCTGAGATTCCAGGGTAGGAAGTAAACAAAATCAGTTCTTTGTAAGAGGTGTTGTTGCAGCTCTGTTAAATATTTGTTAGGATGCCCATTTTAATATTAGAAACTGTAATAGCAATTTTGGGTAAGACAGAGATGATGCATCTTACTTCAGCTTTTCAACCCATGCTTCAGTTCCTTTAGTTGCGCAGATGAGATCAAGCTACAACATCCAAGCAGACTATGTCATCACTATCAGCCGTGGACAAGGCCTTAAACCTTAATAAGTAGGACTTGAAGCTTTTTTTGTATAACGTGGTATCAGAATTAAGGACAAACTTTAACTCATAAAGACAATAGTAGGACTTTGCTAGGCTTGGAGAATAAGATTCTTACTTGTCCACTGTAAATTGTAACATTTACTCGTTTTGCAATATACACAGACATGTAAATTTTGTGGGACAGTTTAATGGATAATTGTAAGTATAGAGAATTGATGAACTTATAAGTTTTTATAATTTTCAAAATATTGTTTTTTTATATATAATAATGGATATCAATGGATAGATCTCGATGAATAGGAAAATTTGATATATACATATCAATTTTCTAATAAATGGATTGAGAGATATATGGTTTTGAAGATTTGAAGCATATTATATATTGCGTATAATAAGTTATAAGTTGAAAGTTAAGGATTCTTAACATTTAACTTATGGACTTATAAGTTATAATTTTAGCTAAAACTTATTTTGACAAACACCCCCCATAAGAGCAACTCTAAGAGCATCCTTGTGTTTTCCTTATAAATATTATAAAATATTAGGCTCTTAGGCCATGTTTGTTTCAAGGGATTATAATCCCCAAATTATTACCTTATAAATCCCAAACGTAAGGGATTATAATCCCATGAATTCATATTTTGATCATTGTTTTAGTTCACTCCCATGGGATTATAATACCTTGTGAAAGAAGGTATTATAATCCCATAGAAATGAATCAAAAAGATGATAGCAATATACTTCCATGGGATTATAATCCTTTAAATTTAAGAAAGATAGTGTGATTTTCCAAGGATTATAATCCCCTAAAACAAACAAGGCCTTAGTGATTTAGGATATTATAAGGTATGACAACTCCAACAAGCTTCCTTATAATTGATCCTTATAATTATTAAATAATAAATAAAAGAAGGAAGCAAGAACAAAAAAAAGAGGGAAACAATTGAAAAGGGGAGGGAAAATAATATTTTATTGATAAAAGTGAAATAAGGGAGCCCTTAAAGATAAGGGATTACATGATACTCTTAACTTTTTAAGGAAAAGTTAAGAGCCTGTTGGAGCACAATTTTAAACATAATCCCTTATAATTTGAGTTAGGAGGTCATATAAGGGATCTCTTGGAGTTGCTCTAAGGACTTATGGACTTATAAGCCTTAAGTTGGGTATGATATGGAAAGCCAAACAGGCCCATAATATCCTTTAAATTTTCAAAATCATATATCTTTTGATTCATTCATTAGAAAATTGATATGTATATACCAAATTACTCTACTCATCGAGATCTATCCATTGACATCCATTGATATATATTAAAAAACAAATATTTTGAAAATAATAAAAAAAGTTAACTTATAAGTTCTGATTTACCAAACACTCTACTGATTTATAAGTTCTGATTTACCAAACACTCTACTGACTTATAATTTCTGATCTACTTATCACTTATATGACACTTATGCTTATAAGCCGTAAGCTACTCATTTTAAGGTAATCCAAACACCAACATTATATTTAGCCATGTAATGAAAATTAGTATATACCACAGCGTACGAGTCGATGACTTTCTCAAGTTCCTGCCATAAAATAGTTGCAACGTTATACTGTCCTAATTCAGTTTGCTGCTTGATAAACTGAGCAAGCCTGTTTTTCAATATCTTTCAGCACATGATTTTCTACAGAAATTAAGCTCATAAGTAATCAATTTTCACCTGTTTGATTTCTCTACACCTATGTTGTCAAGCCTCGAAACCTCTTTAAGAAGAGGAGCCCATGAAAGCTGTATTTATTAACATGTGAGTAAGAGTTTAATGCAATAAAATAACAAAAACTGATAGATTCGAGAAAATGCACCAACCACCAAATCTGCCGGTGAGAGCCAAGTATCTCCCAGTACAATTCCTACAGATCAAACTGAATCATGAACGCATTGTAATAACAAAATCTAGGATCAGTATTTGAATTTGGGTCGAGATTACTGTTGGAGAACCAAGTAAAATTAGACAAAGCTGGTCATTTCGAGGTTTAGTTTTATCAAAACCTTTTTATGTGTCAGTGTTGGTCGCTTAAGTGATGAAGTAGTGACTAAGAGCGTCTCCAAGAGACTCTTTATATGAGCTCTTCAGTGAAAATATAGAGAGGGTATCAAAAATTAGAGCTTCAAAAGATTTTTAGAGGCTCTTTAAAAAGTTAAGAACTCATTCCCTCTCCTCACATTTAAAGGTAGCTCTTAACCTTTTTCCATTAATAAAATATGGGAAATTATGAATGGTATCCTTTGCTTTTGACTTTTATGAATGATACCTTTTTTATGAATGTACCCCTAAAATTATTGACTTATTATGAGGGAAATTATGAATGGTACCACTTTACTGTTCATTTAGTGGTACCATTCATAACAACCCAAACCAGAGGGATACCATTCATAATTTCCCAAAAAATATTCATTCCCTCCAATTTTTTCACTACTTGAATTCAAATTTCTGTCAGTAATTGAAATATGAATAAAATATAAATAAATAACAAGTGTAGATAGCATTGTTGGAGTTGACACGGTAAACGATATTGGATAACATCATGCGGTAGTGAGGAAGAACAATGATAGATGTTACATGATATTGGGGCCGTTTGGCTTACCTTAAAATGAGTAGCTTATGACTTATAAGCAATTATGTCATATAAGTGATAAGTAGAGTAGAGATTAGAGTGTTTGGTAAATCAGAACTTATAATCAGTAGACTGTTTGGGTAAATCATAAATTATAAGTTAACTTCTTTTTTTTTATAATTTTCAAAATATTTGTTTTTTTATATATAACAATGGATATCAATGGATAGATCTCGATGAATAGGGAAATTTGATATATGCATATCAATTTTTTAATGAATGGATCGAGAGATATATGGTTTTAAGATTTAAAGGATATTATATATTACGTATATCGAGAATAAGTTATAAGTTATAAGTTGAAAGTTAAGAATTCCTAACATTAACTTATGAACTTATAATTATAAGTCATAAGTTTAGCTAAAACTTATTTTGACAAACACCCCCCATAAGGACTTAGAGCATTCACATCCCATCCCCCATCCCCAACCCCATCCTTATAATTTGAGGATTTGTCCAAATTTTCTTCTAAAACACTCCTCCATCCCATTCCCCATTTTAGGGATTAATTTTGGGGACAAGTTTTGAATCCCCATATTTGGGGACTACTATTTTGAACCCCAAATCATCTCTCTCCTCTTTTAAATATATTTAATTGTAGTGGGTGAGTTTTGGTAGTTAAAATTGTAAGTGAAAGAGAGAGAAAGAAGTAATATAAAAAAGAATATAGGGATAGGGGAATGGAAAATGGGGAATGGGATGTACAAACTTTTTGATAATTTTGGGGATTTACTATTTTTATTTAGGGATTTACTATTTTTAGTATGTTTTTGGGGTTGGGGATGGGGGATGGGATATGAATGCTTATGGCCTTATAAGCCATAAGTTTCCTATCAAATGAAATGCCAAACAGGCACATTATATGATGAAGATGTTGTGTTGGATTAATAAATCTGTGAGATTGTGTCCTATAATAACGTTTAATTAGAATTAAGACAACATCAGTAATAAATGAGTTGTATTATGTTCTAAAATTGTTCTTCACAAATTTTTACTCCTATTTTTGGTTATTCGTTCTTTCTTGGTTATCTTTCATTCATAATTGTTAGATCTTCAACTCAAATATTAAAAGTTGTTATATACAATAATTTATATTTAACACTAAAAGTTATTATAACAAAGATATAAGGTCCAAAATTTTCAAATGACATATTAAAATTAATATTTATAATATTATAAAGACTATAAACAAATTATAAAAAATTAAATGTAGTATGTGCACATGCTATAAACTAGTATTATTAATAGTCCAATAAGGAGTTTGGTGAGACAATTTATTCAACATAAAATTACTAATTTACCTTTGTGTTTTCTATTTTTTAGGAAAAAAATGTAGTTATAAAGGATCGAACTCGGGTCTATCACGAAATTCATACCACTAGTAAACTAATTCATATGTGTTGTGAATCATATATTTAATATGTGAATTCTTGTGTATGATTTGAACAAAAAAAAAAATTTACCGCTTTTTCTCTTGAACCTAGAACATACATAGTTCGTTTATTTAAAATAACATACAAAATAAGTAAAATTAAATATACAATTATGTCAACAAAAGACTAGAATAAAAAAAGATGTTAGATACAATATAAGATCAATCGACCGAAATGTGGGTCACCTCAGCTAACTAAATTTTTTTAAAAAAATAATTAAAAAAACTACATTCTATATAATATTTAAAATATACCACCATCAAAACAAACAAAAACTAAAAGAGGTTAATCTACTTCAAAAATTTTATGTATAAATTTGATATAAAAATTAAAAATTTCAAATATAGGACATGTAATACCAAACAAAATTTGAAGTGTTATATTTACTACTTTTTACTATAATATTATCGCATGTGGTATTAGAACCTACCCGGCTGGATGTATTGGTTTCACAAATAAGTTGTTTGAATAAAATAGAATGTTTGTAGCATCTCATTGATAGAATTATTATGTTTGAGACTTTAATACTAAGTTTATATTGGTCACCAATCAAAATACACGTATTTAGCAATTAAGTGAAAACTTTCAAACTTACTCTCAAAAAAATTTAACATATTTAATCCTTAAATTGTTTCATTAAGAAAACGTGACCAATACTTTTGGGACATGTAAAAAATGAATTGTGGCCAATATAAACGGGATGGAGGGAGTATATAATTTATTAAAAATAAAAAACTGTATGTTTTATAGAATTGTAAATGTTTTCACTTATATCCCGATTAGAATTATCGACAACGCACACTTCTTTCTAAGATTCTTTATTCTACGATTTTAGGTTACATTTCCATTTTTCATAAGTGCAAGGTTGACAAACTCTTCCTCTGCATCTGAGTCTCCTCCAGCTGCCCAATCATCATCTCTAGATACGAATGCTCTCTCCTTTTGCTTGAGAAGGTCAAAGTATTTCTTTTTGTAATCGACAGTCTCAAACTGTTTCTTTTCATTCTCAGCTTTGGATTTTCTGCATTCATTGGCAAAGTGGCCAGCAATTCCACAGCTATAACATTTGATCTTTGACCTTTCAACCATGCCCTTGTTAGGTTGATAGCTTTTCTTGAATTGCCCGGCTCCTACTGGATTTATCTTGAATCTTAACTTTGAAAACCTCTTTGACAAAAATGCCAAGTATTCATCAAGGTCTTCAGATTCATCATCACTCAATGCATCAGCCTCTTCGATTGTCTTACCTTTGCCTTTGCTAATTCCAGCTCCACCTTCATAAGTTCTTTGACTTAGTGTGGCTTCTACATCCTTCATTTTCTCTCCATCATGGTTGGTTGGAATATTGGCCACCAAAAAGCTACATTTCCACCTTTCTTCTGGCTCTTCTTAACTTCTTCATCTTGTTGCAACTCGAGCTCATAGGTCTTTAGAATTCCATATAGTCTCTCAAGTGTATAGTCTTTGTAGTCTTGAGAATTCCTCAAAGAGACTGTCACTGGCTTCCATTCTTTGGGTAAAGACCTCGGAAATTTAGGTTGGAGTCTTTGGTTTCATGCACTCTTCCATACAACTTTAACCCATTTAACAGTTTTTAAAACCTGCTAAATATATCAGTTAAGTTTTCACCTGTATTAAAGTGAAAATGTTCATACTGTTGTATGAGAAGTTGTTTCTTATTCTCTCTGACTTGCTCAGTCCCTTCACAGAGTGTTCGTATAGTGTCCCACACTTGCTTAGCAGTGGTGCAGTTGATGAAATTATCGAACATGTCTTGATCAATACCATTGAACAGTATGTTCATGGTCTTTTGTCCTTCTAGACTTCCTCTTTATCTCCATCTGTGAATTCTGCTGGCAGTTTGGGAATAGGCCTTCCAGCAACTCCTGTTCCGGCTACTTCTCCAACTACAGTGTTGGCCTTCATAGGAATATGAGGACCTTTCTCTATGCAGTTTACGTAACCTTCATCAATGGATGAGAGATATAAGTGTATCTTTACTTTCCAGTGAAAGTAATTATCTTTATCGAGGATTGGTATTTTCATGCTTGTATCCTTCAATCCCATTGTGGTGATCTTTAGACTTCTTGTATGCTAGAAGCTTGCTCTGATACCAATTGTTATTTCCCAGTTAAGGGGGGGTTGAATACAATCTCAACTAAATTCTTTCGAACTGGTGAGGTCTAAAACAGATTGTTATAAGAACACTAAGAAAACAAGATAAACAAATTATCTAAGACACATACAACATGTGATATAAAAAAATCTCAGGTAGGTTAGCTTGGTTGTTTAGTCCACTTGATGGTTGTATTTGAATATAATTCTCTGCGTAAGAATACACAGCTGTGGGTTACAATATTTTAGTGTTTACAAGAAAACCTAAAGCTATCAGCCTTGTGATCAGTGTTTTCTTCTCTACTAAAACTATGCTGCTCATATAGCTTATTTAAACTATATGAAGACAAGTAAACTACGTGAAATGTGATGATACATTTCTGGTATAACTTGTCACACACACATGCTCGAAGTGGTAGCCATTTCTAGAATTATCTTGAAAGTCTTCTCTCCTTGATTTGGACAATCCCATCATGCTTCAAGTCAGTGTATGTTTCTTTCTTCAAAAGTTACTAAGTTCTTGAAATGACTTAGCTTCCAAGCCCACGTGATGCTTTATGCAAAAGATCTTTTTGCTTTGGAGCTTTGTCTCTGAAAGTAGCTTTAATCAAAAAGATAATCTTTTTGAAAGTCAATGAGCTTTTCTGCTTATTGAGTTGTGCTTAAACCTCCCAGATATAATGGCTGATCTTTATACATTTTTCAAGATATCCTTCGAATTCTTCAGTAGTAGTGTAATCATGTTGGAGGTTGCTTCCACTCTTATTGTTGTCCTTGAAGTCGAATAAACAGTGACTGATTTCACCTTTCACTTGGAAGAGTTTGAGCCTTCAAATATCTACAATTTGACTCCCTACTCGTAACATCCTCTGTGTAATTGATCACTGCAAAGTAAGTCTGGGTTTAAATCCTCATTCGATATGTTCCTTTAGAGAACTCTGGCATTATTAAGAAGCCAGGTTGAATTCTCGAACAGATGAAACTTGAGTTCTCGAATGATGACTTCTCGAGTAGTTCCTTTATGAGTTCTCGAATAGCATTTTGAATAGACTTCTCGAATAGTGTTTGTTACAGACTTCTCAAACAGAACAATCTGACTTCTCGAACTAGGACTTCTCGAATAAACCCTTTTTGTTAGAGTTCTCGAATGACTTCTCGAACTCATCTTTTCTTGACTTCTCGAACGTACCTGCATGGTTATGGCAAACTCTCTTCTGATTACAGATATCTGATTGTAGCATGTTGTGGCTTGTTACAGAAATAATTCCTAACTGTTTGCAGAGTCTCATTCACAAGATGTAGCCTTTGTTGATCTGCATTTCAGCTAGCTTCCTGATTTATTTGTCAGCTTCGTTTTCTTGATTCATTTTCTGCATTGTGGTATTTGTTATCATCATATAAATACATATATGACTTAACACATATGTAAATTTAAAATAAATTTAAATTTTATATTAAATCAAATATTTTATAAATTAATTCATAATAATAATATATGATAGTCCGTGCTTTGCACGGACTATAGGCTAATATAATTTAAAAGAAATAAGTACGTTCTGCGTATAAACTTACGTATTTGCACTACATGTTCTTCACATGAACACTTCTATAACATTCAAAGTTCAAGTGTGAGTAGAAGTAATTCTATTGTGTGTAAGAAAACATTTACAGATACATACTTATCTTACAATTATTTGGTTACCTTTTTCATTGTTTGTAAATAATATTCTACATTATTTGTCTTTGAGAAAAAAAAAATTTAACCATTAACTGAATTGTATACTGATAAATTATTAATGGATCTCCGGTTTTATATTAGGTAGAGATTCTCATTTGAATCTTGTCAATGTTGTAAAAAGTATAATTTGAAAAAAAAAAGATTCTTTTCTTTAACTAAACTATATATATATTCCTGACGATTTGTTTATTTATTTCAAGGTTGGAAGTTAACATAAAATAAAGCACGTAAAATCATCAATATATATATATAAAGGAGGATAGCGGGAGTTTAGGTGGCGCTCTAATATCGTCTCAATCGATTTTTCTAATTTTCTAGAATTTTAAACACTAATAAATATAAAAATATTAATTAGCATATTTGAAGTAGAATAGGTGTTCGAATTTATAAAGGAGAAGAGTTCGAATTTATAGAGAAGACATATGATTAGAAGTTCTATTGGAAGTATAATAAGTATTTATAAGGCATACGATTAAAAGTTCTATTGGAAGTAGAATAAGAGTTCGAATTTATAGAGAATAAGAGTTCGAATTTATAAATAAAAGTTCTACTAGAACTAGAGTAGGTGTTTAAATATATAGAGCAGACATATAATTAAATATTTTATAGAAAGTACGATCTTCTAAATTATATATTTTTTATATAATTTAATTATACTTATATTAGGAAAATTTATTCATAAATCCAATACTATTGTCATGAAAAAAGTCATCGTATTTAAAAAGAAAAGAATTAATGTATTAACATAATAAAAGAACAATGAGTAAAAGAACAATCTCATGCAATCCAATACTATTGTCATGAAAAAAGTCATCGTATTTAAAAAGAAAAGAATTAATGTATTAACATAATAAAAGAACAATGAGTAAAAGAACAATCTCATGCAATCCAATACTATTGTCATGAAAAAAGTCATCGTATTTAAAAAGAAAAGAATTAATGTATTAACATAATAAAAGAACAATGAGTAAAAGAACAATCTCATGTAGGAATCCTAAATAAATACATGAATATCTATAATATAAAAAGAAAATAAGATGTGTTTTCATTTTCTAAAAACTCCAAAAAATTTAGAAAATCTAGAAAAAGTATAAATTGGAATTCACTCTATTTTTTAGGTTTTGATTTCAAGAAAAAAAATTGTTGTGTAAGATAAGTATCATCAATAATATGTAATGAAGTTAGAATTTCGATCCCAAACGAGAGCGCCTCGAAATGTGTTTAACATGAAGACGGCTCACTATAAAAGATTATACTAGCTATTAAAATATCATATGATGTTATAAATTTTATTTTATTTTTAGGATTTGATTTTTATGGATAAACATTATCATACAAGTAATATATGTAAAAGTTAGGTTTTTTATCTTAACGAGAGAGCAAATCAATAGTAAAAATTGTGTTTAACAAGAAAGCGGTTCATTAGATAAGACCGTATAAAAGATGTTTAAATATATAATTAATACAGAAAATAAAATGTTTTATTTGAAGTAGAATACGAGGACGGTGGAGACGTCTTATACGATTTTTTAAAACTGTACATCTTTTTTCCTAGAAATCCTTTATTTTAACTTTTTTATACAAGTTAATTATACTTGCATTACAAAAATATATCCATAAATGCAATACTATTTCCGTAACGAAAAGTCTTCGTATTTTAATTTTTTTTTGATATGTTAACATAACAGAAAGACATTCCAATGCGGAAACTTTAAATAAATACAAGAATATCTATAATATACAGAAAATATAACATGTATTTTCATCTTTTAAAACTCCATAAATATTAGAAAGTTTAAGAATATAAGAATTGGAATTTACTCTCTTTATATAATGAAGTTAGAATTTCAGTTTCAAATAAGAGTGGCTCGAAACGTCTTTAACGGGAAGACGGCTCGCTAGAAAAGATTGTATTAGCTATTAGAATTTGATACTGAAGTCATAATTTTTTTTATTTTTACGGTTCGATTTTATAGATAAAAAATATTATATAAGTATTTAGAGAAAAAGGCATTTTGGCTGGCTATCTTTTTTGTTTTTGGCACTTGGATGGCTGAGAATAATTTTTGACATTTTGTCTGACTGTAATAAATTTTTTAAGCACTTGAGGGGCTTCCGTCAAGTGCCGTTAGAATATAACCCCAAAACTTGAAAATGACAGGGGTATTTTCGATAATTAACGTTCCAACAGTCAGTTTTGTAGAAGATAAATATACACTACCCCAATACTCAATCCAATACTCAATCCAAGCAGTTTACAACCAGAATTTGACAGACCCCAATCAAGCCCCATATGATGGTTATCACCCGAACTAGAACTCGAATTAATAGGGACTTCCTTTTGAATCAATACACCAGAAATATCAAGACCCCGAGCAGGCTCAAATTAACACTGACCGGAATCTCAGAATCAAGATTAGCTGGAATCTGAACGACCGATGCAGCTGCAGCATTTGCTGTTCTGTAACTACCGGTTACTTCAGATATAGGGGGACTGTCATTCCTTGCAATGTTATATTGATGGGCAGAAGGAAAAAGCAGAGCAGCAGAGGGCACTGCTTGTGGATGGCCAGATGGTGTGGCACCAGCAGCGTCATTATACTCCATATGCACGGGCATGTTGTATGCTTGGGCCTGTCTAGCACGCATGTAGTACACTGGGTATTGTTGCTCAAGTGGAGGATGTTGAGAATGTTGTGGTTGCTGGGAAGAATATATAGGGTAGTACGATGGTACTGGCACTGCTCCTGCAGGAACATGTTGGATATATTGTGAACCAACATTAATTAACTGCGGCCGCTGCTGATGCAACTTCTGATGACTTTGTGGATCAAATTGGGTTGGCAACATATACCCGGAATCTTGAAATTGTTGTTGCATTTGATGAAACCTTGGGTCACTGATAGTTTGCCCAACAGGAGTAACCGAATCTCTACTTTGTACCAAAGTAGGTACCTTGAAACTGAATCAGGGGAAGCCAAATCACGTTTCTGGCACAATTTTGAAGCCATTAATTGTGCAGCCTGGTGCTGCTGTAGCTGTCTCCTGTAATCATTATTAGCTAAAACCTGACTCAAATAATCGACAACCACCTGTCCGGAACTCACTGCCACAGCTTCCTCCGAACCTCCATCATCCAACTTCCGATTCACAACTCCATCCACCCCCATTCGAGCAAACTGCTCCTCAATCCCCACCTTACGCTGCTCATCATCCGCCACTTTAACCTTAATCGGAGGCAAGGTTTTCGGAGTAGGAGAAGAAGCTGAACCAAATGACGATGTTTCATCCAACATCACAGAATCTGGCACCGAATGAACATCCTGATTTTTGTTACTTTTCCGAGTATTCCCCATCAAAACGTTGTCATTAGGACCCAACAAGCAATTAACTGAATTCGAATTCGACAATTCACCACTATTAGTCCCATTCAAGAACCAATCCTCCGAATTCTCAAGTAAAGACCCAATAGAAGAACTCGATTCAGGTTTCACTGGAAACAAAAACAACTTAAGTCGACACAATATCGCGGATGAATTATTAATAATATTAAGTCGGTCATATTCTTCGATCATATTCTCGAGATCTTCATCAGTAGCTACGAAAATCAAAGAATCAAGGTCTTCACTCGGGAGCTGATACTTTAGACTAAAGCTATCATGACTTTTACAACCGAGTAGGATTTTAGAGAGACGGTGAGTGAGTTGGGAGAGAGAAGAGTGACGATTGTATTCAAGAAGGAGATGAGAGACTAGAAATAAGAGAGATTTTGAGAGAAGAAGACTTTGATTAATTTTGAGAGAAATAAGGGGATTAGAGATTATTAGATATAATTGAGAGGAAAATAATATAAAATAAAGCCAATGCTGAAAAGACAATTTTACCCCTGATGTTTAGACGGCGTTACTAGCGTTTTGACGGAATCCCCTCAAGTGCTTAAAAAATTTATTACAGCCAGACAAAATGTCAAAAATTATTCTCAGCCATCCAAGTGCCAAAAACAAAAAAGATAGCCAGCCAAAATGCCTTTTTCTCAAGTATTTATAATATATGTTAAAAAGTTGGGATTTCAGTTTTAACGAGATAGCGGCTCAATCGAAAGAATCGTATTTAACAAGAAATTGATTCATTAGAGAAGATTATTTAATTACTAAAATTTAATATTGATATTATAATATAACGTAAATGTATTGAATTTTTTTAAAAATATTGTAACGCCGTCGCGAAGCGCGGCTTTATCAACTAGTATTATATAAAAAAAGAAGATGAAAATCGTAATTTTATTTTTAAATCTTAACAAATACATCCTTATTTGCATTTTCTCTTTATTAAATATAAATATTAAGAGAGACGCTCTACGGCTCTAAGCCCAGTTATTTTGCAAACCCACGCGACTATCACATTTTATCAAATCTTCATCAATAGTGCATAATGTCATCAAGCATGTTGAGCGAGACACATGGCTGATCCAAAGGTACCTGTGCCACCACAAAATTTTGTAAAAGTTCAATAATTTAATTTAGTTGCTATTCATAGCATAACATAATTATTTATAAATATATGACAATTGTGTTTTGACTTACATAATGGCCAGCATTAAGAATCCAGTAGAAGTGCAAATTTTTGTAGGACTTGGTGAACCCCTTTGTACCTTTCTCACCCCCACAGTACAATGGAGTCCTGTCCATGCTTAAGAAAGTTTGTATGCCTTCCCACCTGAAAGTCCAGAGGGTGGTAAATGAAAAAAATCAGTTTTGTGTATGCCTTCAGTATAATTTTGTAATGGAATAAACATGTACTGAGAGAAACAAGTGCATCTTACTTTAGCTTTTCAACCCATGCTTCAGTTCCTTTAGTTGAACAGATGAGATCAACCTACAATATCCAACCAAACCATGTCATGCATTAATTTTTGTTTTATTGAACTTCTAAATTCAGGGCCCTTGAGGGTGCAGGTAAGTGATCGGAGAATGAAATTCTTACTTGTCCACTGTAAATTGTCACATTTACTCCTTTAGCCAAAAGCTCATCAACCTGTATGCAAATTAAACAAATTAACTTGTTTGATAGTTCAACTGAATTGTCACGATAGGCAATTGACGAACTTAAAATGTTGAAATATACAAAAATTTTAGTTCCAGTACATTTTTTTTTTTTTTACGTTTCTGGCTACTTTCAAGTTCAAAATGTAAAAATTCCTTGTAAAACTATAGAAGCTGTCAAGATATATGGATACCTCGTTGATCCTTGGCTTCATGAATTCTTCTGCAAGAGCCTCAAAAACAGATCCTGCTTGACCTCCCCATCTGCAAAAAGGAGGGGGAACCCCTTTGTTTACTTGTAGAGATAATTTGTTCCACAAGTTCTAGAACAAGGGAGAAAAAAACTTACCGCACACCATTTGGGATTATCTTAAGTTTTTCTCTAAGAACGACATCCATTAAATTGTTTAGGTCGTCACCAGCCTTGCCTGATAAAGATCTCAAAGAAGCCAGATATCTTGAGTTTCGTTTTAACTTGACTTTTTGAGATAGCTCAACAGATGTTGCGTCCAAAGGGTCCAATGCAGAATCCAAGAGGAAATTGTAAAAATCCTATACATGCAACTCAAGTCAATAAATTTCACAGAGCAACTAATTAACATATATATCAGACCAGTAAAGAAGCATTAAAATAATTAAATAAGCAATGTAGAGGAAATAAATACCACAGAGTTACTATGTGCATCAATAACATCCTCAAGTTCAAAATATGAATTAGTTGCAGCTTCATACTCTCCATCATCAAGCTGCTGCTTGATCTTCTGAGTAATACTGTTTTTACAAAATTACATATAATATTGGACACAAAACACATGGACTAAGAAAGTTAATTAATTTAGTTCAAAAAGTCATTAGTGTACACCTATTAGATTTCTCTACGCCTTTGATGTCAAGCCTAGAAAGGTCTTTAAGAAGAGGAGCCCATGAAAACTGCAGTTACCAAAATAGACTGAGTAATTAAGAGACCAATGCAATAAAAATAACAAGAACAGATCATTCAAGAAAATGCACTAACCACAAAATCTTCTGGAGAGAGCCAAGTATCTCCCAATACAATTCCTACAGAACAAAACTAAATCATAAGCACGTTATAATCTTAAAATCTAGGATCAATTTTTTGAATTTGGATCAAGATTACCTCCAAGTTTGAGCTTCAATTTTCCGGCTTCAGTTGCCTTTAGAGCTGATAATCCAACAAGGACTGCCCATTTTCCTCCATAAGACTCCGCTACTACATACAAGGGGCTCTTTTGGAGGACTTCGTCGCTGTTGAAAAGTGAAATCAACAATGTAATCAAGTCTGCTGCAGCCTCTTCGTCGGTTTTAGCAAATGCACTGTCATCCTCCACAAAACTGTATCCAGTCCCAACTGGATTGTCCTACATTTTCTCAGATTGGAAGATATAAATATAAACAAAAGAATCTATACCAAGATATCAATATGAAAGTACTTAATATCATTGAAGTTCACATAGCTCGATAGCATTGCACACCACAAACAAGAGATCAGCTTTTTGCAACCATGTCGAGTTTCTTGGCTTGAGATAAGTATCCAATGGCCCAATCTCCTGAAAATTTCCAAGTCCAACTCCTGACGAACCCTATTCATATATATGTACACATGCAGAAAGTCTTAATTTTTGTAAAACATAGTATATGGCAAATGATCAAAACTCATTATTTATTTGAGTTGAATGAAATATTATCACTTACAGGTCCACCCTGCAACCACAGAATGATTGGCCATGGCTTGTTTGGATCTTCAGTCCTCTGTGGACTTTTGTAATACCACCAAAACATGTGAGCTTCTGTTTAACACACATTGCCAAACACAACAACCCATAATCAGAAGTTCAAAACATTTCCAATATTAAATAACTTAGGATCCAAATTCCGAACACCGCAATAATCAAAATATAACCGAATATTTACACACAAAAAGAGCAGTCTACGTGCACAATGTGTGCCTTTGTGTTACTTACTAGGTCTGACTTCTTCATATCCCCACTTTTCTGATCCTTCTACAGTTCTAGCAGGCATGGCTCCATTAGTGATAAGCGGTACAAGAAACATAATAGCTATAAACAGAATAAGATGGTACTTTCCCATCTTCCAATATGCAAAGTTAACAAAAACTCAACTCCGAGATTGAACTTTAAGTATAAACATATATATATATAGAGTTGCCTTCCATGGCAAACACCTTATATAACAAAGAATAAAGAACACCTCATATCTCATAGATCCATTGCTCCTGGCGGGACCACCCAATATAAAAAGTTCTTATTTTTTTAGGCTCCATCCATCCAGCAAAAAAAAAAAAAAAAAATTTTTATTTTAATTTTTTTTTTTGCAGACTTGATAGAGGGTAAAAAAATAATAACTTTTTGTATTGGGTGCCCCTGTCGGGGCCAAAGAATCTAATAGATCTAAGGTGTTCTTTGTTGTTTGTTATATAAAAGTGTTCTGTATGGATCAAAGGCCTATATATATAATGGACTTGCTTCGATACTGTAACTTTCTTGTGTTAAAGTTTGTTCGACAGAAATTACCAGATATTTAATGGCAAAAAGTACGTTTACGTGGCGAAATTCACTGAAACAGACATATAACACAAAAGGTGGTGTATTCTTAGAAAACAAAACACAGTATATATGGCAAAAACCAATCAATCCCCTGCCAATACCTGTAACTTAACAAAGCAGCTCCATATTTTGCAATACATAAAAAGTAACATTACATTTAATATTTATATATTAACAAGAGATGCATAACAAACCGAACAAGTCCTTGATAGTAAGAAGCATATTCAAAATTTTCAATTTGGAAATCTTATCTTTTAAATAATTGCAAGTTTCATTAAGACCGGGACCAGTACAGGTACAAAACCTTACTCGTTTGAGAATCTTGTGAAATAAAGTGAGCAGAAAAAACATGTGCAAGGTGCGGTCATTGTTACAGAGGGGGGGGGGGGGGGCTTTGTTTGAAAGATACATGGGTGGTGGAAAAGGAATCGTATCTGTAACAATTAAATGTTCTTCTTTCTCAGATGATAAATTTGAATCCACTTGCACCTTTCAACCAAGGCGCCCCTTTATGTCAATGTGTCCACCTTTGCGCAATTTTTTTTTTCTGTTCACGCAATTATCATAGCAAACGAGTACCTACTACTGGTCCCTGTATTAAATTTTGATAACAAGAGGCTAAATTAATGTTTGATATTATAATCTCGACGACTGAAATTACTAAAACATGGAGCTCTGCAAGGTCTGTAAGGTCATTTACTTTGTCGGTAGTGTTGATTTACGCTTCCATGAACACTGAAGCCATATAGGATGAAGCAACCAAATATTCAACCACGTTCAAGCGGGAAAGAAAACAATCACAAGCTGTGATCTCATAGGAGATCATATAGTAGTTCGATACTACTACCTAAAAGTGACAGTTTGCCGGCTAATTTAAACTAATTTAACTTGTAAGTGCATGATTGCTTCGATATCTACACATGTAAGTAAGGGCTTCATGCCAATTCTGTACACCATTCAAGAATTTCACCCAACATATCGCAAATTTCAAC
Organism: Saposhnikovia divaricata; assembly: GCA_036435485.1. Taxonomy (NCBI): domain Eukaryota; kingdom Viridiplantae; phylum Streptophyta; class Magnoliopsida; order Apiales; family Apiaceae; genus Saposhnikovia; species Saposhnikovia divaricata. Next base: position 55,910,418 of record CM071595.1, on the reverse strand, counting down.
CAACATATCGCAAAATCAAAAGAATATCGATTGGCAGAGAGAGAACTAGAGAAGTTTCCAAAAAGTAGTAGCATGGCTTTCAAGAAACTAGGATGCATAAGAAATTATAGGTCCCTCTAATGTTTCGACCGAGTGATGAATTATGGAAGTTCTATCTCAGTATCTTTAGAGCTCCATAATACCAACTTCTCTGTTTAAATAATCAGGACAGCTCCCCAAAACAAAATTACTTTGATGGAGTAACACCACCATCAGCAATTCGACGATCATAAAAACACACATTGCAAGCTACAAAGTGTGCTGCACGGTTCGTAGATTGTTCAACAAAAGCAACATTAACTTCTTTTTTTGAATCAAAGCAAAGTGAACGTTATAAAGCTATGAAAACAGTATAAAGAGACAATTAGACGAAAAGGGGATGTTAAAAAAATCTGCTTCAACTAAAAAGAGACAATTGGTTATTAGAGCAAGTCCAATGGGAGCCCAAGTGGATGATGTGGAGGAGAGAGAAGGAGACTTGGGTTTTTGATCAGTAGTGGAGAGAAACAAAATAGTTGGCCAGACCCGGGAACTTGGGCTGGCCAAGTCTGTGTGCGTGGCATGCTTTTCCTTTTTTTATTTGTATTTTATCTCTCCTACTAAACTTAACTCATATAAAATTAATTAAGTATTGTCCACAAAAAATTAGGACTTGGGCTTTTGGGTTGGAGCAAGTTGCCCACTTTTTTGTAAAGTCCGATTTTTTATTAGGTGGCAAGAAAATGTAAGAGAGTGTTAGGGGAGTTGATCCTCTGCACTGGACTTGCTCTTAGAAAACCAGTGGTGGTTCAAAAAAATCTACTTCAACTATAAGTTTGCGTACTTTCTCCTGATTTTGGATCTGTATTTTGATCGGTTCATTCAACTCCATGTCATCTAGTTGATGTTCGTTTTAGGACATTGTGGCAGATCCTTAGTAGTTTTCATGAGAGATTTCAAGACATGTTATGGTTGTAGGATTATATTAGATCTAGTTTTAATTTTCTTTGTTTCCAGTTTGTAGTTCTCGGTTCTGTTTTGCACTGCCCCAGATTTCTCCTTTTCTAAAAATTTTACTGATTAGAAATCGATATCATTGCAGTATTTCCCCACTTTCGTCTTGGTGATTAGTCTTGCGATTCAATTTCTTTTTCAATTTTCAGATGATTTAATGTTTGTATTGATCGATCCTAATATTTGTGGAACTATTTTCATTTATGTAATCTCTAGCATGTAAATTTTTGGGCCTTCTGATAAATATTCAAGTGTAGAAAGATTTTTGCAACAATACCTTCTCATTTTTAAAATAAATGTAGAAATATCCTTTTTATTGCAAAATTACCAATTTCTTAAACTTAAATACATATTCAAGTATATAATCCTAAGGGGCCAGAATTATCAAAAAAATATCATTGTCACATCACCTGCCACGTCAGCAAGTAGTGGGATCCACTGTCATATAAGTCTGCCACGTTAGTAAGGAGTGGGACCCACCTACCACGTCAGCTATAGGTGGGATCGGCCTGTCATGTCAGGCAACAGAGTGGGACCCACATGCCACGGGGACCCATCTTGCTTACATAATTATTGAAATAAATAAATGATAGTATAAAATTATTAAATTTACAAATAAATTGTAATGATAGTATAATTGCAACGATTCTACAAATATGGTAACTTTGCAAAAAATAAAATAAAAAAGGTAGTATAATTAATAAATATTCTAAATCTTTTTCTTTTAATTTTGTAAATTACGGAAGAAATAATTTACTTTTTTGTTGTACTTATTTGAGAAAGTGATACTGATGAATATATATTTTCATTCCCGTCAAAAACTATAAGTTTGCATAAACATACACTTTATTTCCATTCATTTCTATTTCAAAAACTATTTGAGAAAAATTAACATAATTTTATTTTGTTTTTCAGCTTTTCGTTTGAAAGGAAAATAAACTCAAATCATTGTCTGAAGTGTTTTTTCTTATTATATTTTCTATATCAATAACAATTAAATTTTAAACAAGTAAATATGGTTATTTTGAGAAGACGAAACAAGTAATAACAATTCAATTTTTATAATTTTTTTATTAGTTGGAACACATTTTAAGCATTATATATTAAAGAATAATTTTATAACTTATTTATTATGGGACGGAGGGAGTAATATCTTCAACTAAAAGTAAATGTTAAAAAGGCAATCGACTAATTACCATTAATTATATTATGTTTTTATTTATTTTAGGTGCTATATTTTTCTTGAAAATTATGGTGTGATATTTTTAGGTATATATTAATGACGTAAGATTTGTTTAAAATTAAAAAGGTAACGTACTTTTAATGTTTCCGCTATTATATATACTAGCTTATAACCCGTGCAATGCACGCGTTTTTTGTATTATGTTATAAATTTTATTTAATATTACAATTATTTTTTTATATAATAATTATTTTAATAATTTTTTCATTTTAATTTGATATAATTTAACATACTCATATTTACGGATTATACTAATGTTTCTTTATTATAAACAACGTATATGCTTTTTAATATATTTTATTAATAATTGAAAAATATGGTTTGATATTTTCGGGATATATTTTTCTTGAAAATTATGGTGTGATATTTTTGGGTATATATTAATGATAGTAAGATTTGTTTTAAATAATAAATGTAACGTGTTTTAATTCGAAAGGAAATATTAATGATCTGTTTTTAGGTATTTATAAAAGGTAATATCTTCAACTAAAATTAAATGTGAAAAAGACAATTGACTAATTACCTTTAATTTTATTATGTGAATGTCAAAAAGACAATCGACTAATTATCATTAATTATATTTTGTTATTATTTATTTTAGGTGTTATATTTTTCTTGAAATTTCTGGTGTGATATTTTTGAGTATATATTAATGATTATAAGATTTGTTTTAAATTAAAAAAGTAATGTGTTTTAATTCGAAAGAAAATATTAATGATCTGTATTTAGGTATTTATAAAAGGTAATATCTTCAACTAAAAGTAAATGTGAAAAAGGCAATCGACTAATTACCATTAATTACATTATGTTATTATTTATTTTAGGTGTATTTATTTTTCTTTGTAGTGAAGGGTAAATAAGTGAATTCACGAAGTACCAAAAAATAGGTACCTGTTGTGGAATAAAAAGTAGGGTTATCGAATTGCGGCTAGGGTTCGTGAGCTTCGTGCTTTAATGGCTGCGCTTGCGTTATCGTGACCTAATTCGGGTCCTCACAAGATGCCTACGTATCTCAGAGTTGAGAATCAAGCCAAGACGTAGTTCTAGGTGATGGTGCCCTCGAGGCTATGGCGGCGAGAGCTCACCAAGGACGCAGTGGCTTGTATGTCCTTATTCGAGGATTAAGCCAAAACGTAGTAGGTAACGTATGGAGCTGTGTCCAAAACGTAGTCCTGAGATGAGGGGTCTGGCCCTTTATATAGGCTGTAGGAGCCTTAGAATCGTAATAGGGTTTGGAGACTTGGTGGACAAGTCACCGTTATTGAGGAAGGTTCTGACTCCTTCCTTATAGGAATTAGTTTCCATGTTGAATTAGGTGCCTTGGAGGCTACACAATATCCCTGGGATATTCTAGAACGTTCCTGGTTTCTAGAACGTTCCCGATTTGTGGATCAGGCCCATGTTAGAAACAAGCTTATACCGGGCGTCCCCGGTTTGGGCTGTTCTTTTGGGTTTAGTCATTAACTATGAATTTAATGCCCAACTAGGGTTTCGGGCCTTATTTGCGAGCCAATAAATACTATATTAATTATGTCTTTAGAGATTATTTTTCACCCATATCATTTGCCCCCCAACTTCTAGGAAAACTTGATTTCGTAGAAGTTTAAGGTCACACCGGCCCTACCAAGGTATCGTCTTACAGTGAAGTGTGGAGCGACCTACACATTCACAACAACTAAAATTCTCTCCCAAGTTAATACTTAAGAAAGTTAAACGTTCCTTGGCCTCTCGAACCTTTCTCTTAAGATTTCTGGGCCTTTCGGGAATAGAATTAGTGTCGTTTCGAGCTCGTAGACACTAATCCAAGTGCAATTCGTGCATAGGATCCTTTATCATAAATTCATTAGTGCTTTATTTCCCTCAACTTATCTAAGTTAGGGTTAATATCAGGCGATCATTGCTCATAAGCCCTAATAAGGGCTAATTTTTGAGCAAAAGACACTAATTCGGCCCTAATCGGGGCTAAGTAACCCTGAACGGGGCTATAAAGGTCTTAATCGAGGCTAAATAACTCGTCCTTGATGTATTTATTACTAGGATATTCATTCTTAACCTTAAGATAGGTTAATACTCGAGTGGAAATCCTTAAACGTCGCTAAACGAGGTTAATCACCCCCTAACTGCGATTAGTGAAATCCTAACCTCAAATTTTGAAGTCAAGCTCATATTGTAGAGATTTTTATAATCTCCTTGACGGAAAAAGAATCACGTGAAAATACCCATTTTTGAGCGTTCTAGAGCCAAACGAAATCAGCTAGGGGTCCAGGTGTTCGAAACACCTGGAACCATTTTTCCCCCAAGGTGGCCTGGTCGGCCAACCCTAGTCGGCCATTTGGCCAAGGGTGTCTGGAACCCACCCAAGACTATAGAGAATTTAATGAGCTTCGCGTGGAAAGTAAGATCGTCCAAATCCGATATCCGGAGCTCGAGATATGGCCCAAATAGCGTGGACAGCCCGAAGGTGTTTTCAAACCCTCCTTAAGAGTTTTGTAGTAACTTGTTCTCAAACAAATCACCTTGATTGCTTGAAACTTCATGTTCTTAAACCCTCAATCTTTCAATCATGTTTGAATCATGGATTCGTAGCTGATATTGGTTGGCTGAGTGGTGTTTCGAACACGTCAAGGGTTTCTGGTTTTCAAACCAGACCTGATTTTTCAACACCCCTAACACTTCTAACCTCAAATTTTGAAATTGATCTTATATGATAGGGATTCTTATAATCTCCTGGTTAGAGAAAGAATCAAGTGAATATACCCATTTTTGAGTTGTCTAGGCAAGAAATACGGTCCCCTAGAAGGTGTTTGAAACACCTTCAGGGTCTTTCAACACCCTCACGGTTTCTGAACACCCCTGGCATTTCTAAACTCAAATTTGAAGTTGAGCTTATATGATGGGGATTCTTATAATCTCCTGGTATGAAGAAGAATCACATGAAAATATGCATTTTTGAACGTTTTGGAGGCGAAATACCTCATTCTAAGCTGATTTTCAAACTAGGCCTTGTTCGTAACAAGGTCATTTTTTCAACTTCAAGGAAACACTTGGCCACCTACATAGGCTTGTAGAGGACCTTTCAAGGTTCTTGAATCTCAAATTTGAGCTCAAACGGAGCATTTTTGAGCGTTCTGGAAGGTCATGAAAACACCTAGGAGCACATGTGTTTGAAACACCTGAGCAAGGTGGCCTGGTCGGCCTACCCTGGTCGGCCATTTGGCCAAGGGTTCCTGGTCGGCCACCCCGGGTCGGCTGGGCCCCATCCCATTTTTTTTTTTTTGAATGTTTCAAACACCTTCAGGGTCTTTCAACACCCTCACGGTTTCTGAACACCCTCCAGGTTTTGAACACCCCTGACATTTCTAAACCCAAATTTTGAAGTTGAGTTCATATGATAGAGATTCTTATAATCTCCTGGTATGAGCAAGAATCACGTGAAAATATGCATTTTTGAACGTTCTGGAGGCGAAATACCTCATTCTGAGCTGGTTTTCAAACCAGACCTTGTTTCAAACACCCTCTTTTTTTCAACTTCTTGAAACCACTGAGAGACCTACCTAGGCTTGTAGAGGACCTTGAGAGGTTTCCAAATCCCAAATTTGAGCACAAACGGAGCATTTTTGAGCGTTCTGGAGGGTCATGAAACCACCTAGGGGGTCTAGGTCTTCAAAACACCTGATCAAGGTGACCTAGTCGGCCAACCCTGGTCGGCCATTCGGCCAAGGGGACCTGGTCGGCCACCCCTGGTCGGCTGGGCCCCATGAATTTTTTTTTTTGAATTTTGGCCAAATTTTGACTAGTTGACTTTGACTGTTGACTTTGACTTTTGACTTTGACTTTGACCAAAACCAAAACTTGTTTTAAACTCCCCTCCTTGTTTCTAGAGTGAGTTTACAACACCTTGGTTGATTTTGTGATCCTTAATCACAAACAACCTTCTTCTTAGTTTTCAGGACCTTCTGGGTTTTAACTTGTTCTTGAACTCTTAGTTTCTAATAACCTTGGGCTATACTATGGCCCTTGACTTGCTGACACCCTTCCATACTTACAATAGGGTGTTTTAAACAACCTTGGCCTTTCCCCCTTGCCACGGAGGTCTTTGTTCCTTTATTAGTTTGTATAGGGTTTTTCTCTTGTTTTCAACACCTGACTTCAAGTCTAGGGTGCTATGGTCAGTTTTTATCCTTGATTTCATACTCAAGGACTTTAAAACTCCTACCTTGTTTGTAAGGCCATGTCTTGGCTTGATTTTATTCAACGTTTCCTGACTTTCAGGCCTTGAATTCAATCAACCAGCTTAATTCAGGGCATACAACCTCGTTGGCCATCTGGGCTTATAGTTTGTGCAGAGTTTCAAAACTCCCATTATATTTCTTAGAGTATATTGATCACAAACAACCTTCTTCTTAGTTTTCAGGACCTTCCGGGTCTTAACTTGTTCTTGAACTCTTGGTTTCAAACAACCTTGGATTCAACTATGACCTTTGGTTTCCAAACACCCTTCCATCCTCATAATAGGATGTAGAATTTGTAATGAAGTATCTTTGGCCTTGCCCCCCTTATCCTTAAATAAGGAGGTCTTGCTTTTTAGTTTCATATTCAAGGAATTCCCTTGTTTTCAACACTCGACTTCAAGTCTAGGATATTTTGGTTGGGTTTTGATCCCTGATTTTGACTCAAGGACCTTAAATCTCCTACCTTGTTTGTAGGACCTTGCTTTGGTTTGCATTTAACCAATGGTTCCTAATTCAAGTTGTTGAATTCAAACAACAAGCTTTATTTGAGGCGGACAGCCTTGTTGGCCATCAAGGCTTAAATTTTGTATTAGGATTTGAAATTCAAAACTTTAAGTATGGAAATACAAAGGACCTCGTATAGAGAGACCTTCGATCAATGCATATCTCAATGCTCTCACTAACAGTTTTCGTGCCTCCAAGGCATTATCAGGGAGCCAACCAGTCTCAGGATGAGATTTGATGGGGATCTATCTAGCAACTTTCAATGTCGATGGGTACCAACAACTTGTGCTCTATAGCGGGGGTCTCCAAGACCTGATAGTAAACACTCCTAGCGCAATTCTCGATTTTAGACGAGGCGAACTTAGATAAGGCATCGGCCGTTATACCAGGAAGCAATCCTCGAATCATACCAACTGTGATTTTACAATCCTCAGGTATTTCACCATCATTTTATCTTTGGCTTCAAAATCTTCATTCACTTATCTCCATTCACTTGGGCTATCACCAGCCTTGAGTCTCCACAGACTTTAAGATTTTTGGCCCTCATGGCTATAGTCGAGCCTAGTCCGGCTATCAAGTCTTTATACCCTGCTTCGTTATTAGTCGTTGAAAACTTCAACCTCAAGGCATATTCAATCGTGAGTTCCACTTATTTTTGTTTTTGATAACCCATCAAAATAGGGCACCCAATATTCCTTCTAAACTTCATCCTTCTCTCCCTCTTGGGGTGTCTCATCTTGCCCTTGCTGGGGTGTTGTGCCTTCCTGCCCCCCTGACTTCTTGGTTGTCAGTTGTACATTCAACCACGAAGTCAGCGAGTGCCTATGCCTTGACGTCCATTCGAGGCTTGTACGTAATATCAAACTCCCCAAGTTCGATCGCCCAATTAATTAGCCTTCCCTTGGCCTTCGGGCTTTGCAATATGCTTCTTAACTACTGGTCCGTCAGGACTTCAATTTTGTGTGCTTGGAAGTATGGTGTAGCTTCCTTGGGGCTGTTACCAGTGCCAAAGCAAAATTTTCAATGGGAGAGTAATTCAACTCAGCTCCGTGCAACATCTTGCTCACGTAGTAGATAGGCTTTTGAACCTTGTTTTCCTCTCGAATGAGAATGACACTCAGTGCTTGTTCGGATCGCTAGATATAAATATAGGGTCTCTCCGGGACTAGGTTTGGCCAACAACGGGGCTTTAGCCATGTACTTTTTCAACTGTTCAAAGGCCTCTTGGCTTTATGAAGTCCATTCAAAAATTTTCACCTTCTTCAAAGCCTGAAAGAAAGGCAAGCACTTGTTTCCAGACTTGGAAATGAATCTACCTAAGGCTGTAATTCTTCCAGTCAATTTCTGTACGTCCTTTATGGAACGTGGTGATTCCATATCTTGGATTGCCTTGATCTTATTAGGGTTGGATTCTCTGCCTCGCTTTGAAACCATCAGACCCAAAAATTTTCCAGATCTCACGCCAAAGGCACACTTGGCTGGATTCAACATCATTTTTTGGTGCCTCAGCACTTCAAATGCCTCTCTGAGGTTCTTAATATGGCATGCCTTGATTAGGCTCTTGACTAACATGTCATCCCTGTAGACCTCCTTGGTCTTCCCGGTCAAGGGTGTAAAAATCTTGCTTGTTTATTAGCCTATGGTAAGTGGCTCCTACAGACTCCTCATCTTGGGTTGACATCAACCTAGAGTTTTGAACACGACCTTTCTTGGCTCGATTGGCCATCATGGCTTCAATGTTTGTCTTGGTTCCTGGGGCTTCTCTAGCGGCCTCTCGGCTGGCATGTGCTCAGCCTTAGGGCTGTTTGAGTGTTGAACGTCGATGCTCGAATGTCGAATGTTGATGTTCGAAATTAAGTGTTTTCAACCTCAAGGAAGTTCTTTAAACTCTAACCTTGAAGTTTTGATGAAAGAGTGCATATTAGACTACCTTCACATGGTTTCAAGCCAAGTTTTGGGTGTTTTAAACCACCAAAACATCAGAGCCTCTGGTCGGCTCCTTAAGGTCGGCTGAAGGCCTCCTTGGCTTCTAGTCGACCCCATGAGGTCTTGAACCTTCCTTAGGACGTTTTCAATCTCCATTTTAGGGTTGACATTCAAGTGTTCAACGCTGGTCTTCATATGTTCAATGTTGGCATTCTGGATCGAGAATCCAGAACTTTAGATTGGTTTTCAAGTTTTGACTTGAAGTTTCAACCTTTGGATCTTGATTGGAGGTTCATGACCCCCTCAAGTTTGGCCCTTATAGCTAACCTTGGCCTTCATGGCTAATATCTCGTGTTTCTCCACCTAGGATTCGAGGTTGATATTCACATGTTCAACGTTGGTGTTCATATGTCGACTACCAAGTATTCACGACCTTTCTTTTGGATTGATGTCAAACTAAAGTTCTCTAGGATCCCTTACTTGACTTCATGTCTTTCATGGCTTGTCTCAAACCTTTGTTTTAAGGTTTTCAAACCTATCTTTGCTTCTCCTTTTTCTTGATTCTAGGTCAAGGAGTTAAGGTCGATCCTCGATTTATATTTCGAGAAATACAATTCCTTGGGCTTCTTGCCTTTTAAACTTCTGAGACGAAAACTTGCTTGAACTTCTTAATCCTTGTTCAAGGATATTCTTATATCCCTTGACCTTAGGACTATAATTCAAGGTTCTTTATTTGCTTCATCCTTGTATCCTCATCAATTAGATCAAGGGCAAGTCTCATGCCTTCCTCATTAGTTTCTTGCTCATATGCTTCCACCCTTGGAGACACGTGAGAAATTTCCAAAGGGACAACCGCCGCTGCTCCATGGGCTAGCAAAAATGGGGTAGCTTCTGTCGTTACTTTGCAGGTGGTACGATATGCCCACAGTATAGGCAGCAATTCGTTCACCCACGTGTTTCGTGATCATTCGACCCTTTTCTTAAGTCCATCAAGGATAATTCGATTTGCTACCTCAGCTTGGCCATTAGCCTGGGGGTGAGCTACTGAAGTAAAATGAAGTTCAATGGCATTCTCCTCACAGTATTTCTTGAACTCCTCGTTGTTGAATTTGCATCCATTGTGTGACGCCCCCAATTCTGAGGTCAAAGATTCAGGTCGTCACGCCACCATTCAACCATATCATACCCGTATTAACTTTACAACTCAACAATACATCCATTCATACCTCAATCTTACACACAATCAAGTTAGAGTCTCAGAAACGATAATCAAAAGTGCCACTAAATATTACAATTCATTTGTACAAATCAGAGTCTTACGCAATTCCACTTATACAACTACACTTGAAAACAAGTCTTACTATTACAGTTGAGAACCTATCAGGCTCACTCTACAGTATTTATCAGGAACTAAATCATCTCTGGGTAAATCTTCTACTCCTCTTCTGCTGTCGCGGAGTTAACCGACCAAATTCTTCTCTTTCTGAAAAGTTTTTATAAAGCAAGAATGAGCTACATAGTGCTCAGCAAGTTCACCATTTTGTAAAATAATAATGTGGTTCATTTCGAAAACGTTCCCAACTATATGGGCATATATCTCAGATTTCAAAACATAATTGGACAATGTATATGTCCGAGTTTGAATAAAACATCTATACTCACTAGGGAGCTTTAAGAATAACATATGAACCCTTTATAAGGTTCCCATTTCAATATATCTCAAGTTTGAAAATATATACATATGAGTATATCATTTTCGGCAAAACACTCTACGATCATCATACTGTACAGGGAATATATCATTTCAAACCTCTTTCCTTCCTTTAGCTTAGAAGGCTTCTCATACAAAAACATTTCATTCGCTGAAACAATTGCAAGAGTGCACTAACACGTGCCAATCTTTATAGAAAATCTTGCAGTTCTAGATACTGCACGATGTCAATATTTTCTCATCAAAAACAACACTATCAGCAACTTGGCAATTAGGCCCAAGAAGCAGTGTTTGAGTATTTTTCCAAAGTGGAGGATGGGACTAAAGAAAACATAAAAACCTGACAAAGATTGACGATGATCAGTCGCCACATCCAAGTCCAATAATCCGCGGGTCTTCTCTACCGGTAGAAGGATAGAAACTACATCCGTAACTACCCCTCGAGTGAAAACTACATCCGTAATCACCCTCGATGAAAACTACATCCGTAATCATCCTTCGGCAACACCTGGGCCGGAATAATAAGTGATGGACCGCCTGGCTCACGGCCGCTTACACATCCCGGGAATCGCTCGTCAACGGTTCCCACACCGCCAGAGTCCCTTTTTCTTTTCTTTCAAAACTTGATTTTGATTGAAAATAGAGTAATTGAGGTCCGACATCAGTCGACCGATGATTCTTGAAATCATACAAGAAGCAGAACCTGACCGGGGGTTTTCGAAAGTGTTTTGAGTTCGAAAGAGTTCGAGTTTGAAGTATTTAAAAAGTATCTTGGATTAACTTTGTCTTTAAATAATGAACAGTAATTAATAAATAATATTTTAAGATTTAATATTAATAATTAATAAAATAATTATTCGGTAAAATAAAATCTTAATCCAAGATAGGGTTTCGAGTATTTACGAAGATATAACGATATTTATTTGAATATACGAAACCACCCGAATGACCCTTCGGGTTTTCGCACTATAGATACGATATAATAATATACCGCTTCCCGGTCAATAGTATATACGGACCGCTACGACCTCTATTGCTAGAGTCGTTGTCCGAAGAAAACATTTCAATCTAAGTTCAAGGGGTATAAGCATATATGTACTTGTTCAATCTCATTTGCATCAATACTTCGATAAACATAGCATTTGATATCATTTGAAAACTACAAACACAACAGTAAAAATCCTTGTATATGGATAAGTTTTGAAAAGTAAACTTGCCTTGGTTTGGTTGGGGTGGTCGAGCGTGCGAATTTGAACGATCTATACATAAACAATAATCGTTCGTTAGTATCTCGACAACTTCTCTCTAATTACGGGGTTTTAAGGGGGTACGAAATTAACTTAACGACTTCGTCTTATGACTCCCTAGCCCCACTATAGGTCCATGACATCACTCGTTTACGCTCGTCACTTACTCGACTTAATTTAGTTACCACGTTCGAACCATAACCACTAACCCTAGAATAATGTTCCACTAATCGACATTTTTCCATTGCGCGAATTTTACTCTAGCATTTTTATAAAATCCAAAAATTCATATTTTAATCCAATTCCTTTTGGGTGGTCTTCACCACTGCATTACTTACATTCTCAAATTTTACCACGTCCCCAAATATATTTTAAGGTGTTTAAACAAGGTTCACAAGGGGGTTACTTAATGCAGTCCATAGTCCAGAAACAAAATTCACTCCTCCGGCCATAACTAAATATCCACACATCACATGGCTATGAATCTTACTTTTCCAGAAACTACATTCAATTATCTTTCCAACAATATAAGGTAGGACATCAGGGGACATCATTTGGGTATTCAAAATCGTGCTACAACACAGGTCAAAGTTCCTGGACAGATTCAGCAAGCTCAAATCACTTACATCAACCATTTCTCAAACTTCCATAACATAAACACCACTTAAAACACTTAGGTCATGACTCATAACACTCATGGACATATATATCTTAACCATAATCATAAAAATCACAATCTCAACATCAAACTCAAGATCTACATCATCCATAACTTATATGTCCAAGATTCACACTAACATCCATGGATCTAACATTAAACACCATAAATAATTCATGGCCAAGAGGAGTTAGAGTTTTATACCTTCCTTGATGTGTGTAATAGCTTTCTAAACCTTGTATAATCCTTGTATAGCCTTGGGTAAGCTTGAATGATCAAAAGAAATGAAGAAAACAAAGTTAGTAATTCGGAGTTATTAGAACCCGACTGAAAGATCATGGAAAACGAGGCCCTTACCGAGCTTTTCTGATCGAGGCTTCTAAATGAGAGTTGTAGAGCATCTTCAGAGATTTCTAACCATATAAAGAACACGAAATTCCATTGAGTAATGAAGGAGATACGTCCGATTGAAAATCGTCCCAGAAACTGTCAAGCACCAGGACAGTTTGCTTCTTCAAATTGGGGAGGAGATTTAACTAGGCTACACTCATTAGAATGCCATGAAATTTTGAGCGAATATTGCCCATGGAGTGGAGAGGTTGTGGTTAAAATTTTGTGATTTTATCATGGATAAAAATGGAGATATATATTTTTCTTTGAGGGTTGGTTCTGCTGGACAGCTTGTGGAGAAATGGAGAGATGGAGTTTTCTTTGTGTTTTGTTTTGTTGGAATGATAAAATGATTTGCTAGCATGCTTGGTATAATTGTTGTTAACAAGGAGTAGTCCCATGTGCCAAGCTTATAGCCTAGGTTGCATCCATGCCCTAGTGTCCCCCTAGGTGCATCATCCAACATGCTAGTCCTTTGTCTTTTCTAACTAGCTAATTACATGTCATTTGCATTTAATTTCTTTCGTTGTAATATTATTCTCCCACCGATACTTGTTATTTAATCCTTATTTCGTATCGTAACTTAATTATTCTCTCGTAGTAATATTTCGTTACGTAGAGATTTCCCCTATAATTCCTTAAGTACTTATTGCGTAAATTCCTCGAATGTCCATAATTCCTCGTCATAATTCTTAATAAATCCTTTAATACTCTAACCATTCTCAAATTCCAATTTTCATAAATATTACTAATCGTAAGACTCTTGCCTTCGTAATCTCTCTCTGTATATCTTTCATCATAAATACAACAACGCAGTTTCTCAGAAAATCAATTCGATAAATCAACGGGGATGACTAGAAAGGTTCCATAACGACAATGTCACGAGATATTTAACTCAAAGGAAATACTACCAAAAATTAGGGTTCTTACACATTGTCCGTCACCAGGATTCGTGGGATCCCGTATCTGCAAATTATGTTCTCCCAGAAGAATTGGGCAACTTGTTGGGTGGTTATCTTTGCTAGTGGCTTAGCTTCGATCCACTTGGTAAAATAATCGATATCCACTATTAAGAACTTCCTTTGTGCTGAGGCCACAAGGAAAGGACCAAGTATGTCCATCCCCCACATGGCAAACGGAATAGGAGAGTTAATTGACGTTAACATCTCTGGTGGCTGCCTAACAATCGGAGCGTGTTTCTGGCATCTGTCACACTTCTTGACATAACTTTGGGCGTTAGCCAACATCCCTGGCCAATAGAATCCCAGACGGGTGATCTTATGAGCTAGGGCTCTGCCCCCCCGGGTGCTGCCCACAGATCCCTTCATGAGCTTCCCTTAACGCCTCTTCTGCCTCTTGGGGCCTCAAACACTTCAAGTATGGGACAACAAAAGACCTCTTATAAAGGATGCCTTCAATCAAGGCATATCTCAATGCTCTCACCGATAGTTTCCGTGCCTCCAAGGCATCTTCGGGGAGCCAACCAGTTTCCAAATGAGCCTTGATATGGTTAATCCAGCAGCTTCCTACTTCAATAGGTGCCACCAATTTTGAGTTGATGGTAGGGGCCTTCAGGACCTGGTAATAAATGTTCCCTGCATAATTCTCTATCTCAGAAGAGGCGAACTTTGACAGGGCATCGGCCTTGACGTTCTCCTCCCTCGGAATATGCTCTATATAGCATTCATCAAACTGAGTCATAACAGCTTTCACAACCCTTAGGTATTTTGCCATAGTTTCATCCTTGGCTTCAAATTCTCCATTCACTTGCGATACTACGAGTCTTGAATCCCCACAGACTTTAAGGTTCTTGACTCTCAATATTCTGGCCAAGCCTAATCCGACTATCAAGGCTTCATATTCATCTTCATTGTTGGTCATAGGAAAGTCCAACTTCAAAGCATTTTCCACTAAGAACCCATCGGGGCTTTGCAAGACTAAGCCTGCACCACTAGACTTTGTTTTTGATGCTCCATCAAAATAGAGCACCCAATATTCCCTCTGATTAGGTAAGAGTTCCTCAGCTTTATCTTCACCTTCCTGGCTTAACACTACCTCCTACCCCCCGACTTCTTGGTTGATGGTACATTAATGGCTGTCTGAGGCTTATGTGTGGTGTCCTCTGCTGGCCTTTCTCGGTCTTCATTATCACTGTGGACATCCACGTCTTCAATCGGAAGGACCTACCCCCCGACTCCATCAGGCCTTAACGCAGCTACATAACAGCTCTTAGCCATTTTCTGGTCACCTTTTTGTTCTCCTACACCATTCCTGGTTGGAAACTTGATCTTCATGTGATAAGTTGAGGCAAATGTTGTGGAATAAACCTTTCGAGAGTTCCTTATTGTGCCGCCGCAGTTAGACCTCCTGAGATCATGTTGATTACTGGCCCTCGGGGCTGTGGGTTGCGATCTTGATCGTCATCCCTTATATTATAATATCTTCTTTGATTACCACGATCTTCACCCT
This sequence comes from Saposhnikovia divaricata, assembly GCA_036435485.1. Classification (NCBI taxonomy): domain Eukaryota; kingdom Viridiplantae; phylum Streptophyta; class Magnoliopsida; order Apiales; family Apiaceae; genus Saposhnikovia; species Saposhnikovia divaricata. The sequence goes on along the minus strand of CM071595.1, from coordinate 55,895,006 downwards.
TAGTGAAGTGCTTTAGTTTCCCTCTACGAATCAAAAACTCGATCTCATATTTGAGTTGCTTACAATCATCAGTGTCATGCCCCACATCTCTGTGGAATCTGCAATACTGATTCTTGTTTCTCTTTGCGAGATCACCCCTGAGTGGCTTCGGCCATCGGAAATCCTTATCATTCTCAATGTCCAACAAGATTCGACTCCTAGGAGTATTCAACCTTGCATACTCAGTGAACCTTGGTCATTGGTTCTTAGAGGCAGAGTCGAAGTCCTCGCTAGTTCGGGGATAATTATCCCTAGAATCATACTCCTGTTCTGTCTTTCGCTTCCTAGAGTTCCCGTTTCCACCACTTTCGGTAGAGACCTCTACTTTCCTAATGCTTTCCTCAGCCTTTATGTATTTGCTTGCCCTTTTTTGGAGCTCAGTCATGCTCTCAGGGGGATGTTTTGCCAACGACATCTGAAAGAAGGTGTTCGTCATTCCATTCTCCAAGGCTATCATAGCTACTTTATTTTCCAGATCAGGGACATTCAAAGTCTCCTTGGTGAAGCGCTTGAGATAATCCCTCAGGTTCTCATTCTTTCCTTATTTTACTTGCATGAGAGATGCAGAGCTTTTCTCGTGGACTTTTCCACTAACAAATTGGTTAATGAAAGCTGTGCTCAATTCCTTGAAAGAACCAATCGAGTTTGCGGGCAACCGGCTATACCATCGTTGAGCCATGCTTGCAAGGGTTTGAGGGAACGCCCTACACTTAAGAGCGTCGCTAGCGGGTTGTAACAGCAGTGCGTTTGAGAACGTCCTGACATGATTCGAAGGATCACCCGTTCCATCGTATGGTTTTATCGTGGGCATCTTAAATTTTCAGGAAACACAAGCGTTCATCACCTCCTCAGTGAACGGGGGTGTGGGATCGTCAGGGTCCCTAAGTGGCATCAGGTCTTTGGGATCACCCCTGGGGGTTTCCACCCTCGTAGCTCCTCCGATTGGGGCATCAGCCCTTTTTCGTCTCCTAGAAGACCTTTCCAAATCAATGAAGGGAATCTCCCTTGAGATTGGAGGAGGCCTATTCTGATTCTGACTTGCCTGCTCTATGGCTATATCATCCTTCAGCTTTTGGATCTCAGCTTCAACAGCCTTGATTCTTTCAGCAGCTGTTTGAGTGGGTCCATCATGGATCCTTTGAGTACGCCTTATAGGCTCCTTGCTTGGATGTCGCCTCCTCGGGGCTTGATCTCGATCGTCATCCTCAGACGATGAATCATCGGTGCAAGGTCCAGATTAATCATAATATCCTTGATCAGGGCCCAAGCCTCTAATGTAAGGAGGGTGATACGGCTCATGTATCTGCAGGGCATGGCCTCTTGGCCCAAGATCCCTTCGATTTAGGGGATAGTTAGGCAATCCGTATAACGGATCGGTGCTCACGGGGAGTGTAGTGGTGGAGATCAGAACTACTGAGAGCGGGGGACGGCTATTTAATGGAGAGACCACCATCTGAAGCTGATTAGTCTCCCGTCCTGGGTGGACGTCCATTGGTAAGGTTCTCTCGACATGGGGATTCGTCCCTATGGGTTGAGAAACTTGAGGTTGAGTGGTAGCCTCAGTTGATCATGCCCTTGCTCCGTAACAACGGGTGGGACGGAGGAGACGACCGGTGGATCAGATGTAACAGGAACGTTCTCGGTTGGTGTTCTCTGTGTGTTAACCATGGTTGATGTTGTCTTCCCACAGACGGCACCAAATGTTGTGGAATAAAAAGTAGGGTTATCGAATTGCGGCTAGGGTTCATGAGCTTCGTGCTTTAATGGTTGCGCTTGCGTTATCGTGACCTAATTCGGGTCCTCACAAGATGCCTACGTATCTCAGAGTTGAGAATCAAGCCAAGACGTAGTTCTAGGTGATGGTGCCCTCGAGGCTATGGCGGCGAGAGCTCACCTAGGACGCAGTGGCTTGTATATCCTTATTCGAGGATTAAGCCAAAACGTAATGGGTAACGTATGGAGCTGTGTCCAAAACGTAGTTCTGAGATGAGATGTCTAGCCCTTTATATAGGCTGTAGGAGCCTTAGAATCGTAATAGGGTTTGGAGACTTGGTGGACAAGTCACCGTTATTGAGGAAGGTTCTGACTCCTTCCTTTTAGGAATTAGTTTCCATGTTGAATTAGGTGCCTTGGAGGCTACACAATATCCCTGGGATATTCTAGAACGTTCCTGGTTTCTAGAACGTTCCCGATTTGTGGATCAGGCCCATGTTAGAAACAAGCTTATACCGGGCGTCCCCAGTTTGGGATGTTCTTTTGGGTTTAGTCATTAACTATGAATTTAATGCCCAACTAGGGTTTCGGGCCTTATTTACGAGCCAATAAATACTATATTAATTATGTCTTTAGGGATTATTTTTCACCCATATCAGTACCAAAATTTTCAATGTTTCGACTTTTATATAATAGTATAGATGTTTTAATTTGAAAGAAAATATTAATAATTGAAAGATAGGATACGATTGATCTTTTTAGGTGTTTATAAAAGGTAATATCTTCAACTAAAAGTAAATGTAAAAAAGAATGTGAAAAAGGCAATCGACTAATTACCATTAATTATATTATGTTATTATTTGTTTTAGGTGTTATATTTGATTGATCTTTTTAGGTGTTTATAAAATGTAATATCTTCAACTAAAAGTAAATGTGAAAAAGGCAATCGACTAATTACCATTAATTATATTATGTTATTATTTATTTTAGGTGTTATATTTTTCTTGAAAATTATGGTGTCATATTTTTGAGTATATATATATATATATATATATATATATTAATGATTGTAAGTTTTGTTTTAAATTAAAAAGGTAACGTGTTTTAATTCGAAATAAAATATTAATGATCTGAAGATATAATACGATTAATGTTTTTAGGTGTTTATAAAAGGTAATATCTTCAACTAAAGTAAATGTGAAAAAGTCAATCGACTAATTACCATTAATTGTGTATCTTCAACCAAAAGTAAATGTGAAAAAGGCAATCGACTAATTACCATTAATTATATTATATTATTATTTATTTTAGGTGTATTTATTTTTCTTTATAATGAATGGTAAATAAGTAAATTCACTTAGTACCAAAAAACAGTTACCAAAACTTTTAATGTTTCGGCTTTTATATAATAGTATAGAGTATATATATTAATGATTGTAAGTTTTGTTTTAAATTAAAAAGGTAACGTGTTTTAATTCGAAATAAAATATTAACGAACTGAAGATATGATACGATTAATGTTTTTAGATGTTTATGAAAGGTAATATCTTCAACTAAAAGTAAATGTGAAAAAGTCAATCGACTAATTACCATTAATTTTGTATCTTCAACTAAAAGTAAATGTGAAAAAGGTAATCGACTAATTACCATTAATTATATTATATTATTATTTATTTTAGGTGTATTTATTTTTCTTTATAATGAAGGTTAAATAAGTAAATTCACTTAGTACCAAAAAACAGGTACCAAAACTTTTAATGTTTCGGTTTTTATATAATAGTACAGATTTTTAGGTGTTTATAAAAGGTAATATCTTCAAATAAAAGTAAATGTGAAAAAGGCATTCGACTAATTACCATTAATTACATTATGTTATAATTTATTTTAGGTGTATTTATTTTTCTTTATAATGAAGGGTAAATAAGTAAATTCACGAAGTACCAAAAAATAGGTACCAAAAATAGGTACCAAAAAATAGGTACCAAAATTTTTAATGTTTCGACTTTTATATAATAGTATAGTATATATTTTCGGGTATATATATTTTTAGGTGTTTATAAAAGGTAATATCTTCAACTAAAAGTAAATGTGAAAAAGCTAATCGACTAATTACCATTAATTATATAATGTTATTATTTATTTTAGGTGTATTTATTTTTCTTTATAATGAAGGGTAAATAAGTAAATTCACGAAGTACCAAAAAATAGGTACCAAAAAATAGGTACTAAAACTTTTAAAGTTTCGGCTTTTTTATAATAGTATAGATATTTAAAAAAAATTAAATAAAAATTTAAAACACTAAATTTTTATTAAAAAAATTAAAAGTGCGTTATGGAATATATATGTACTAGGGGTGTGCGCGGTGCGGTTGCGGGTGGTTTTTGGCGGTTATGGCGGTTTTTCGATTTTGACGGTTTTTGAAATTTCCAACCACAACCGTAATTGCGTTTGCGATTATCCGCACTTGCGGTTGCGGTTAATGTCGCGGTGCGGTTTGCGGTTCAAACACCTATTAAAATTTAAAAATATATTTTTAAATTGAAAAAATTTGATGTTTTTTGGGACTAAAATTTTCATAAATAATTGGTGAAATTTCAAGACTTAAAGTCATGAATACACAGAAATGTAAACCAAATGAATACAAAGAAATGTGATGTATAAGCCCATGACAAGAAAAGATGTAAACCAACAGAATACAAAGAAATATGATGTATAAGCCCATGACAAGAAAAGACAATGTAAAACTAACATAATTCAAAGAAATGTGATGTAAGGCCCGAACATCAATGCTAAAGAATTAGCACCAAGACTTCTAATTATCTAATATAATATATGATTTATTAATTTATATTTATAAAAATATATAATATAAAAAATATATATTTTTAATTATATATATATATATATATATATATATATATTGCGGTTTGCGATTGCGGTTGCGATTTTGCGATTTTTCAATATTCAAATCCGTAGCCAACCCGCAAGTATGCGAGTGGTTGCAGTTGCGATTTTACGATTTTTCAATTATGACGGTTTTTGCGGTTGCAATTGCGGTTTGCGCTGCGATTGCGGTTTGCGGATGATTTGTACACCCCTAATATGTACCGGAATGGTGGGACAATAACAAAAAACAGTAAATTCGTTTACCATATTTGAGAAAAATTAACATAATTTTACTTTCTTTTTCAATTATTCGTTTGAAAGGAAAATAAATTCAAATCGTTGTTTGAAATGAATTTTTTTATTAAATTTTATATATCAATAACAATAAAATTTTAAACAAGTAATTAAGGTGATTTTGAAGAAGATGAAATGCAGATTTTGATAGGGATAAATAACAAGATCTTTACCATATTCAGTTATTTAGGGATATATTCAGTTAGATGTTTATCATGCAAGTCCTTAACAGTCCTTAACTGCATCTTTAGATGAAATGCAGCTAAATTTATTATTCAGGTATAATAAAGAAATGATAGGGATATATTCAGTTAGATATTTTAAATGATATGATTTTAAAATTGGTGGTCTAAATGAGATTTCGAAAGTAATGAGTGGCCAGTTTGATATAAATCCCAATTGAAAAATTGATATTTTAGCATCGAAAAGACCAAACTCTCTCCCTCCTCATTTCTTTATAATTTTTTTCACTGGTTAATATGTATTTTAAATGTATATAAAATATAGTTTCATAATTTAATTTTAAAATTTTTTTTAAATAAAACTTTAAACATCAAACTTTTTTTTCAAAAATAAAAAATTTTAAAAATGAGTTATCGAATTATATTTTTAAAAATTATAATTTAAATAATATTTTTACAATAACAAAAACAGCACCGAACTATTTCACAAAAAAAACAGTACCGAACAAAACAGATCTCCATGTTTTCAATTACAACCATTGTTCCAGAAATCGCTAGGCGGCCCAGGGCGGTCGGGGTACCACCTAGCGCCTAATCGGGTAGGCGAGGATTAATCGGACGGATTAATCGGAGCATTAATCGGTTGTATTTAAATATTAATTTTAATATTTTTATTTATTAAATATTTTTACCGAATATTTTTGCCGATTTTTGAATTTTTCAACATATTTTGCTAATTTTTGCCGATTTTTTGACGATTTTAGACCGCCTAGGCCGATTTTTGATCGCCTTTTGACCGCCAAGGTCGATTTTTGACCGCCTTTTGACTGATTTTTGACCGATTTACACAAAAACATTTTTTTAACCGCCTAGGCCCGAGTCGGGGCGTTTTGGGGGCACCTAGCGCCTAGGCGGCCGCCTAGGCCGATTTTTACAACATTGGCTTACAACACACACAAGATGCCCCAACAACACACGCACATTAAAATCCAAGGCGATGATGAAGATTACGAAGACGCCGAAGAAGAAGAAAAAGACGACCGAGGCTCAAGTATCAGAGAATGGGCGGTAGTGTGCCTTCGCTTCTATCAAACGACGCCGCTACTTATCTCGCCATTGCCCAACGCATGATCGCTCTCGGCACTCGCAATGGCTCTATACACATTCTCGATTTTCTCGGCAATCAGGTTATCATTAGTTCATTCATAATATCTCAATTTACTAATCGATACCTATCGAATTTGATTGAATTTGTGTATAATATGGATCATTAGTAGAATTGTGAATTTATTCGTTAGGTTTTGTATTACGGATATTATGTAAGATTGTTCAATATGGTAGGCTAGTCAAGAATTGTAGGCTAATGGTAGGCATGTGAAGAAAAGTGTAATGTATGAACACATGCAACAGCTATCTATGAAGTCCAAGAAATAAGGCTGTCAAAGAAGATGGCTATTAAAAGAAGCAACAGCAAGAGTTGGTGTGCAGCAGCCATGTCATTTGAAGGCTATAAATAGAGCCAGTTTGTAGCTTGAGAACAACAACACAATACAATGTAGTCCGTTTGTATTTCCAGTAGTGTAATGTAATAGACAAGCTTGTGCCTAATATATTTCAGTTTATATAAAACTTATCATAGTATCAGAGCCTCCGATCTTTGAGGCATCATTCTTCCGCATTTTACTTGATTTGTTCTCTTCGACCCATAAACAAACCCAGCTTGTTTTCTGTTTTCTTCTTCTTCCTCACTGTAAACACCCCCTCTCCCTACGAAATCTCTCTCTCGTTTTGTCGGTGGAAACCGAGTATTGAGGTAGTGATTTCGGCGGCCATGGCTGCTAATTAAAGCCTCCCTCTCCCATGTACTCTCCCCTTGCTGCTCGCGTTGCTGTGTATGTATCTATGTGTATTGGGCGCGTTTAAGCGAGCGATTATGTGCGTAAATCGTTGTGGTGTTCGTGAATTCATGTTGTTTGTGCTGTTATACTGTGCTGCGTGAGTCTGTGTCGGGTTCGATGATTGGTTGTGGTGTGGGTTGCTGCGTGTGGGTTTAAACAGGTGTGTGTTGTGAGCGATTTGTCGTGGGTCTTTTTGGGAGCTTTATTTAGGTGTAAATGTGCAAAGTGGGAAGGAAGTGGATATCAAGCTGGAACCTGTCAGAACCAAACACCCTCAACTTCACTATGATTTAAATGGGTACTTTTTCCACTTTTACTTTTCTTCTTTTACTTTTGGTGTTGCTTTTATTTTTTTTTGTATTGTAACCGAGAGTAAGGTTGTTTGGAAGGATGTGGGAAAATTGTGTGTGTGGGGTTGATCAATATTACCTTTTTCCAAAAAAAAATTCACAAAATTAAAGATTCCACCAAATTCTGAAATTACTGGGGAGAAGATTCCACCAAATTCATAAATTACTGGGGAGAAGATTCCACCAAATTCTGAAATTATTGGGGAGAAGATTCCACCAAATTCAGAAATTACTGGGGAGAAGATTCCACCAAATTCTGAAGTTACTGGGGAAATAAAAAATTGTTTTGATTGATGATCATTCCAGTCCTTGGTTTGTTTTGGCCGTTCGATCCACTGAAAATTTGCTCCATTTTGAATTTTTTTTTGTTAATCTTCAAGTTGCATGTTTGCCGTTTTCTCTCCCACATCCAACTTGAGGGGGGTATTACGGATATTATGTAAGATTGTTCAATATGGTAGGCTAGTCAAGAATTGTAGGCTAATGGTAGGCATGTGAAGAAAAGTGTAATGTATGAACACATGCAGCAGCTATCTATTAAGTCCAAGAAATAAGGCTGTCAAAGAAGATGGCTATTAAAAGAAGCAACAGCAAGAGTTGGTGTGCAGCAGCCATGTCATTTGAAGGCTATAAATAGAGCCAGTTTATAGCTTGAGAACAATAATACAATACAATGTAGTCTGTTTGTATTTCCAGTAGTGTAATGTAATAGACAAGCTTGTGCCTAATATATTTCAGTTTATATAAAACTTACTCCCTCCATTCCTTTATTCTTTTCCTGTTTTGACTTTTTACACTGTTCATTGTAAGCGATTGACTACTAATTTATGCATAATTTATGAGACAAAATATAGTCATGAGTGATTTTGTTTGATTCATATTTATAAGTATTTTAATACAGTGAAATTTTTATATTTAGTACTAAAACGAAATTGAAGATATTAACGATTAAAAGTGTGCATTGGCAAGCGTGATAATGATTAACAGGAAAAGAAATATGGAACGGAGGGAGTACAAGCTTAGTCATTTATAGAGAATTAAAAAATGCAGGATAATGTCGGATATAGCTAAACGACTTCTGAATTGTACTCTGTGATAGAGGTTATACTGATTCTTTTTTATTTCCAGTAGATATGACTACTCTATAATCGTTCAATAGGTGCAAACAAATTTCCACCGGTTTTGGTTTCTATAGTGTTTAGTCCGCAGGTCTTCTTTTTGTCTTGTTAATGCGAAATATTTGAGTTTGAAAAAGCTGTAAGAAGTAATGAGAAGCTCAATAATAAGGTTTCTACTCATTCAAAAATTTTAATCATTCAGAAATTATGATTCAGATTTATTAATTGACACCTATGAGTTCTAGTTCTGATTTGTTTTTATACAGTAAAGGAAAATTATCATAATTTTTTCGGAAGAGTATTAGGTCCATATAAATCTATGGCTTCGATGCTAACTAAGATTGAGTTTTAGTTTAGAGTTTAGTTTTTTGTTTGAGTAACAGTAGAAACCATTATAATATTTGTGTTAATATCAACAACTGGAAAAAAAAAAGTGCAAAATTTCATTGATGAACTATATTAACCATTGAGGGGCTATTCTCTTTGGGACAGTAGGATAGCATTGTAATGTCTTAGGTTAATGGGGGTTATAGATGCCAACAGCACTTCACTAGATCCACCACTGTCTATGTGAATGTACAGTTCCAGCTTGGGCATCTGTTGTTTTCTCTGGTAAACAGAGTTTTGTGCCTAACCTTGTAGATAACAATAATGTTATTTAGCTTGTTTTTCTAATCATATTAAGGGTCAATGGAAGATACATGAAACTTCAGAGAGTTTAAATGAGTATTTTAGTACCTTGTATTTATTGTTTTTCAAATTGGTTTTTTTTTTAATTAACAGGTGAAGGAGTTCCCTGCACATACAGCTGCTGTCAATGATCTTTGCTTTGACCTAGAGGGTGAATACATTGGTAGCTGTTCAGATGATGGATCTGTAATTATAACCAGTCTCTTCACGGAAGAAAAACTGAAGTTTGATTATTATCGCCCTATGAAGGCTATTGCTGTAGACCCATATTATGCAAAAACGTCTATGAAATGTGCCTAATGTTTAAACCCGCTAGTGTCTACAGTCTATGGTAGTGTTTTGGTGCTTGGCCTTGTTTTATCAAATCAATAACTTTTCATATGGAATCTATGGTAGTGCATATTCCTTCACTTGCCTGGTGCAATATCTGGAGACTTTAATCAACAAACATCTTTGGGATTATACCTTAAATTAAAACGTGGCCTGGACAATCAGGTGGTTGGTTAATTGCTGTGGTTGAAAACCAGGTTGTTTTGTACTAATGTTCATGACTTACTAAACTGTTGGTGAGTAAAAAGTTTAAGAATGTAACTACAGTATATGAATCCATTCGATGACAATATTCAAGTAGTAAGAAACAGCGGAAAGTTCATTGGTTAATTTGAGGGAATGTGAAAGATAGAAATAGTAAAAGAAGTGATAGTGTAATTAAAATCACCATTTCATTCATAATACTGTAACCAGATTACAAACTACATAACTTGTCGAAACATCTTAAACTAAAACATAATGCCAGTCCATCTCTTTACACAAATCACCAGAATCTTAACCGCTAGTAAACTTAGTAACAGCCTTAGTCCCCTCGGAAACGGCATGCTTAGCCAACTCTCCAGGCAACACCAATCTCACAGCTGTCTGAATTTCCCTGGACGTAATAGTAGGCTTCTTATTATACCTCGCCAATTTGGAAGCCTCACCAGCCAATTTCTCGAAAATGTCGTTAATAAAACTGTTCATTATCCCCATTGCCTTGCTCGATATCCCGATATCAGGATGCACTTGCTTCAACACCTTGAAAATGTAAATCTTGTAGGTCTCAACACTCTTCTTGCTCCTCTTCTTCTTCTTGTCTGCTCCGCTTGCTGTCGTGTCTTTCGGGAGCTTCTTTCCGGCTTTCGGCTTCTTCTCTGCCGGGGTTTTCACTGCCTCTGCGGGCTTCTTCTCAGCTGGCTTCTTCTCTCCCTTGGGTGCCATTTGAAATTGTGTGTGTGTGTTTTTGTTGTTTTAGTTTGTGAGTAATGGTGAGTTGAAAATGAAGTCAGTGTGTTGGTTTATATAGTGTGTGGAGGTTGGTTCTGATTGGTAGAAATTTGTGGGGGTGGATTGGTGATTAAGGCCGTTGGATGGGGAAGGGATTGGACGGTTGAGATTGGGATATGAGTGGGTAGGAGAGTGGATTGTGATTGGTGGGTTTGTGTTGGTGCGGATTGGGGTTGATGGGTTTGTGATGGACGGTTAGGATTGGTTTGTGTCTTGATATGCTTGCTGTACATTTAATTTTCATTTCAGCTGGTACGGGCGTAGGGCCAAATATTTCAAAGTTTAATTAGCGCCGTGATGATTTTGAGAAAATGGGAATGTTTGGGGGAACTTTTTTGTAGAATAAGTCAATTTATTTTAAGACAAATTGATTCCTAACTTTTTCCTGAAAAAAGTTAGTAATTTTTTTTTTAACTTATAGAATCTCAAACATATATTAAATATTTGTATAAAAAAATTATCAAAATATGAAATTTTTATCCGAACCAAACAGGTCACATATATAGCGGCTTAAAATAATTATAAATTATAAACCAACCCTCTAAAACTTTTGGCTAAAATTGAATAAATCATCTTGATAAAAAAAATAATTGAATAAATCATACCATAAATAAAAATTATAGAGATTTCATACCATAAATAAAAATTATAGAGAATATATAAAAAAAAATTCACTCCAACCACGCGTTCCCCTTGTCTAAAATTTTAGCCAACCTCTTGATATTGATTATATTTGTCGAACCTCTACAGACCTGTACTGAAATTACACATCATCTATTACCATATTAAAAGAATATATTCAATTTATAACAACTTCAAATAATAATGACATACTATTTTTAAAATATAGTCAATCCATCGGAGTACAATGCCTTACAGGTTTAGCAAATTTTACATAATCAGTATTTTATATCACCAGGGTCTTTGCCCGCGCTACGCACGCGATCCGAAAAAATTAACAAAAAAATTAAAATGATTACAAATTGTTTAATATGATTAGTAATTATTAATTTATTTCCTCTAAAATTGATTAATACATATTAAAAATGTGTTACCCTTACTTAAAAATTAAAAATTATACATATCAGCAATACATTGATGGATACGAAATATGATTTCGTTTATAATCATTTTGTCACACTTAAAAGTAAGAAATAAGTGGTAGCCTCATAATTTTGATGATCACTCTGTCAACAAGCTGATAAGCTTGTAACGGAATGTTATAGCTAGCTTTTTGGTTGTGTTCTAACTCTTTTTTGCAGGAGCTAATCAATAGCTGAGTATCTCATTGTCAGCAAGTTGAGACAGTGCAAACATGATGTAACAGCAAGCTGAGACAGTGCAAACATGATGTAACAGCAAGCTGAGACGGTACAAACAGACGATAACAGCAAGCTGGCAGCCACCGTCCAGAATCAGTTTGGACAGAATCTCAAGTCCGGATTTCATGGAGAAATTATAGGAGATGAGTTGTAAGGAATATCTAATATATATCTCGTATAATATATATATATATATTTAGAGCTCAGATTTTTCAAACGTCTCTTTCTAAACTGATTTCCTAATTAAAAGAGTTTGTTATCTTTCAAAATCTTTTCCCAAACAAACTCTTTTATATCTTTTTACGTATGTATTGAGGGCAAATCTTTTTAATTCGTTTTTGTACCTATCCCTCTGTACATGAACGTTTTGTGAACGTTGGAAATTGAATTACCCTAACTAATTGAACGTGAGAATTGGATTAAAGACCGTTGCAATTAGGTTTGATAATTCGAATTCTATTGTATCACTATATATACTTGTGTGGCTATTTCTTTTTCTATTGAACACCTTCAAGAACACACAAGAACAACTCAGCACTTACTTTAATATCCTATAAACGAGCTCTAGTATTATATACGATATTTATATATTAGAGAGTTCATAGTTTTGAGTTGTAAACACTTTTCTTTTAGTATTTTTCAACGTGTAAGTGTTGTTGTTGGATAGGCAGGCTTGGAAACAAGGGTTCGGGAACTAGTTTGCTAGAGAAGATTTTACTCAGGGTAGTATAGTTCTTAGAGAGCATTTTGTTCAAGGGACAAGACGTTTCAGCAATCTGCTATCAACAACGGGTGCATAGGGAGATATATTATTGGATCTTGTAATTGGTATTTTCGTTGATCAATAATATATTTTCTTACCGGATTGGTAAGTGTAACACCCCTAGATCCGGGGTCGGAGATCCAGGCTGTCCCTCTATCCTTAATTCCCATTTTAATAAACATTATTCTTAATCTTCATTTTAGCATGTTGTGACCCCTCAATCACACATAACATTTACAGATTATAGGCTTAAAGACGAAATTAAAACATTACTAAGTTATTACAACCATCTTGAAATAGTTATTACAAACCTAAATTGTCATAATCTCAAAAGTTCAACTTAAAAAGGGATTACCATCTAAGGTGGCACTTTCGTCCAAAAAGAGGTTTGGTTTTCAGAAACTTACACAAGTCATGCTTGTATATAAATCTAACCAACCTAAGCTGTAAACCTATCCAACTTAGTCTGCTCACCTGTGGTAATGCTACTGGGTGCTGCCCTGGCACCTGCCTCGTAAACAGTCTCCTAAACTGCTGACCGGTTAACACGCTTTTGCGGAGGGTCTACCTTGTTCTTGCCATGAGTATCTGTTGTTGTGTGGTGGTATATATGAAAGAAAAGCAAGAGTGAGCAATACAGCTCAGCCATATACTAATAGTTTTCAAAGTACTTTTATTAACATAAACCATATGCCATATTGTATACTGATATTGTACCATCATTAAACATTTTTCATTCTTTATCCAGAAATATAGCAAGGAATTTCTGAGGTACTTTGAAGAATTCATCATTCTGTCAACACTATCGGTAATTGAGCACCTAGGCTTTCATTACAGTGTTGCAGTACAATTCCAATTGGAAGAATGGGATTATGCTGGAGCCTCTTCCACGATATCTGGTGATCAGCCAATATATCGTGCCTCTGCTTCTCTACTAGTAGAAGGACGACATTCCCTTATCGGGTCGCACCCTGACCGCATATGGGCCTTAATATTTGGACTATGCCCGAAGGCGATGTCCCCTCTTCATCCAATCCCTTAGAGAATTCTATGCAATAGGAATAGAATTTAATCCGGTTCCCTCAAGCACACAGCTTAGTGATTGGTTTGGTAACCTTTACTTAGCTTTACTTCCAGGAATAATTGAGGAAGTAATTTTGACATGTGGGTTGACTTTAGTCAACAGATTTCGATTACTAAGAATCGCTTCCTCAACATAACTTGGGAGTGGGTCGGAGTTTTTGAGTGCTTAGTCAAACCTGAACCCCTCCTTACTAGGTAGGGTGCATTTCTTATTGGTAGCGAAGGGAGAAAATAATTAATACTAAATCCCAAACCTTGGGTTCCCGAATTTTGATGAGTTTGAGCGAGATAGCGATACGTTTGATGAATGAAGCTATACTAGTGAAGAAATGGGAACCCGTACTATTTTTAAATAATTTTCCAACGATCAGAAATATTTAAAATAATTTTTAAAGTTCTAAATAACTTTTAAAATAAATAATACGATTTTTAAATCATCCTGGAATATTTAATCAATATTAAAAATAATATTTATTAAATCAATAATCAGCTTGGAATATTCAATAAATATTTAAATAATATTTATTAAATAAAAATCATTCATAATTATTCTCAAATGGGAATAATATTCAACTTATTAATAAATATTCAAATAATATTTATTAACATCATTAAAAGGATTTTTAACCCGGAAATATCCAATTTATAACTATTGGAACATTTTTAAAACAAAATATACGTCATTTAACATCTCCGGTGACTTCCAGGTTTTTATGTCCTTATCCGGACGAAATATCTCCGACTCCCCTACTAAGAAAGGGTAATATCGTACCCTACTTGGAACTTTTAACACATCATCGCATACATGTATATATGTATTCATGCATACGTACTTACTAAACAGGTTTATAAATCAACATAAATAAACCATATATTTCATGCTGATTCGCAAAAATAATTTTAAAACAGTTCATAACAGTTATACCACAACAACAACAGTTTGAAAATAATTGAAGTACAAGTTTCGAAAACTTGCCTGATAGTGTCGGAATAGTCTGGGCTCTGTCTCTAATGTGATGATCTATAATAACCAATAAGGTTCGGTTAGTTCGCTAAACGATCCCGTCGAATCAACTATTCACATAAAGACACAACTTCGTAACGATACATCCTTACTACACATTTGGATTATTATAAATCCATGATATCCTTTAACCACTTTTTATAATTATTGGTTTCGTAACGATTTTCGTTAAAGGTCATTTTTAACGAAACTAAAGTTCGTCTTAATTCGTCCCCTAAAAGGGTCTTTCACTTGCGCAACTTTGATTCGAAAAATTCTATAAAATCGAAAAATAAACTTTTTCATGAAATTCTTTTTCTCACTTCTTCTTAACTGTCCAGAGGAGTTTTTATCCAAATTTCATAATTAAGAACATCTTTTTGATGGCTCAATTGTTGCTCTAAAAAAAGCTTCTTTCTGTAGTGGTTTCTCATGCGCATGCTTGACTTAAACATTTCTATAAAATTGAAAATTTCGTATTTCTACTCCAAATTTATATGGGATCTTAAGTACTGACCAGGTTACTCCTCATAAAATTTTCATAATCATAGACCATTTTTAAAGGGCTCGTTTGGCTTTCAAAGTCAGTCCATTTTACGATTCGTCCGTTTTTAACCGGTTTCACTAAAATGAGCATAACTCAAAAACCGTAAATCATTTTAAGTCGATTCAAATTCTAAAATACACTACAAGGTCAGATCTTCAAGTTCTTAAGCATTTTTGTCCAGAAATCATGCTTTAACCATTCGTGAGTTTCTGCCCTAGAGGTCTAATGGGAATTTGACATTATAACGACTATAATCAATCATTTCTAAATTCCATAAATTCCATTAAACCACTTAAAGCAACCACACAACATCAAGATCATATAAACATCATCAAGGGTATCTAATACCAGTGGTAACATCCATTTATCACTACCCAAGATTTATCCATACTTATAAAGCTTAAAACATCACAATCCCCTTAAACATGTACATACTTGCATCAGCCTTTCAAATCAACTTATAACTCATGAAGTTTAAGGTGTGTGTGAGTGTTTTACCTTCCTTGGAGTCTTAACTACCTTAACCAAGCTTGACTTTCTGTAAAAACACCTTAGATAGCTTTAACAACCTTTAACCTTCAAGACCTAAACAACCAAGTTTAAAATTTTCGGAGTCAGCATGACATCTCTTGAAAGAACTGGAAAAACGAGGATCTTACCTTACTTATCTGAATGAGGCTCCTGTATAAGAGTTGTAGAGTATCTCAATACCTTTCCAACAAGCTAAAGAACATAAAATTTCATTGAGAAATGAGGGATATATGGCTGTTTTATTGGGCTGCTGTCTGTTTGGCCGAAATGGAGAGTTCTTGGGGTTTTGCTTACTTCAATCTTGGCTACTACTTGTTTGAAATGGTTGTAATGCCTTCTATCATAACTTAGCTGGTCCTTTAGCAAATAAATCATTGTGAATCACTTTTGCTAATGGTAATGGACCTTGTCTCCTTAATTGCCAAGTTGACTTCCTTGATTGCCAATTAGCTTCCTTGTATTCTCTTCCACTAACATTTGGTATAATACACCACTTAATACTATAATTCATTGTATGCATATATGTATTTAATTTATTTACTCTACATCATACTATTCTCGCGTATTCCCGGTACAATATTTATTCCTTAATTTCCATGCTAATCTTCAATAATCCTTAAAATGTTTTTGGTTCAACATTCTAATTTCTTTATCCTAGTACTTTGGTTGCATGGTCATTTTCAAATTATATAACTCTTGGGCTTGTCATAGTACTCTTATTTATCGATACCTCATGAAACGTAGGTCGTTAGAGAAGTAGGATTCTTCGAATTCCGGCGACATTTACATACACTTATTTCACTTAAGAAATCATAATATGAACTCGAATCTTAAATATTCACCATACCTAAGTGGTGTTTTGTAAGAACCCCAAATTTTGGATATAATTAAAACTTTTTATTAAGTAATGATAAAATGAAGAACAATGATTCCGACAACAAGGTCACCAGCTCTAATGAATGGTGGTTTGAAAGAACAATGATTGTAATGAATGGATATTGCTTGGGACAATGATCCTGATGCATTGGTATATTGTCAGAATAGAGTAATTCGATGGTTGAGGACCTAGATAAGAATAATCTACCATCCAGAAAGGAGCTAATGGATCCTTGAAGGGAAATGAGTACGTGCATAGTGTTTCCCATACGTGCATAGTATTTCCCGTACATGCATAGTGTTTCCCGTACGTGCATAGTGTTTCCTGTACGTGCGTAGTAATTTGGTGGATGAATAGTGATTTTGTAAGTTGGAAAACTTTTCACGCCACCCTATGTACGGGACGTGATATGGATGTTTCGAAGTCATATTAGTAATACGCGGAGGAAATAAGTGAATGCAGAGACGATCGGAATTCAGAAATTCCAAATTCGTTTTCGGTATAATATTTGACCGGACAGTGGATTAAATATTATTATAATCCAAGAATTGAGATATTAACTTTGAGGATTTGATATTTTGGGATGTTATTATATTTGATTTAAGAATGAAGGTAGGAAACCACTGAGGAGTGGTTATGGCTACAATGTAATAATTGATATTTGGAAAGAATGAATGGAATTCGACTTTATTATTTCTATGTCTTGAAGAATGCTAAAGGGTAACAACATAGGTAAGAATAATCTATCTTCTAAGGGAGTAAGATATGGCACTTTCAAGCAGGAGAATATTCTCATGTCATCCAGATCGGTAACGATTAATCCAGTAGTTCCGTAAAAAGGATAAGGAACGATCGAAAGAGAATACGGACAATTGTACCACCCTAAGAGAACAAGTAAAGAATACAGAATGAATAGTGTTTTGGTGGGAGTATATAATAATATGGGACGACACTATATAGAAGCATTCGGGACGGATTTCCGAGTTCGTATTAGTGATCCAGGGGGAAAATAAGTGTATGTAAAAGCTGTCGGATTCTGAAAACCGCACTTTTATTTTCTCCGAGAGTTCCCTGGACACTGATAGCCTTAAGTATTTAACGAATGGATTTAAGGAATATAAATTGGAAAGTTAGAATGAAAGATGGAGAATGAAAGTATTGATATTAAAAAGGATTCCCGGTAAACCCTAATTAGAAATCCGTGAAATATTCCTACGAACGATCAATCGAAACGGGCAATAACCGGACACAGAAACAAGCAGAGGAAGCAAGAGTCTTGTGTAAGCTACTAGAATAAATATCTAGCAACCAAGTGGCTTAAAGTAACTAGCATACTTGGAGATGGAAGTAGTACTTAGATATCAAACCAATACTTAGCATGAAAACCATTCAAAATGCAACACATGTCTCTTGATTGCATCATGGATGACCTAGGCACTTTAATAAAGCTACTTTAGCAAGATATTATCCAAGGCAACACAATAATACAAGGAAAAGATCAAGAACAAGCAAGCAACTCTCTCCCCCTCCAAAACATTCCATTCGACTTCCTCCCTAAATTCCAAATCCAAAGTCCAAGCTTCCACCATTGTTTGATCTTCAAATTTTTATGGTAAGTCCTATAATTCATAAAAGTGATACCATAGAAATCGTGGCTTCAAACTCCATGTTTTCCATTTTCAAATAAATCATCCAAGCCTAGGGTGAATAGTGATTTTAAGAAACTAACTTTGATTTCTTGTTTTGTTTGGATGATCCAAGCTTTGTTAAGGTAATCTAAGGACTAGACAAGGCTTACCAAGTGTTATTCACTCTCCAAGGAAGGTAACAAGCTCCAAAAACCCTTGGTACCATTTTGAGATTTTATGAGTTTTATGGATGATTTAGTGTTAGTATGCTATGTTATGCTTAGATCTATGTTATTAGTTGATTATGGTTGTTGTTTGGATTGTGATCCATGAGATGGTTGAGATGAGTTGTTGATAGACTAGTCATGATGATTATCATGCGTTTGTGTGGTTGGATTGATCTTTGTTAGATCGAGATAAAGTGTAAAAACTTTGGAAAACGCGTAAACATAGCCGTTATAATGCCCGATTTTACAATATCATGTTTTGTATGCCATTTTTCACATCAAGACCCTACTGACCAGAAACATTTCTGCCATTTTAGGATAGCTTATGTTATAAGCTTCGTTTTGATATAAAGATCACGTGAAACGGACTTACGGTTTAGGAGTTACGGCCGGTTTACTAAAAGTATTTCGAAACCGTAACCGAGAATTCGTAACTGAATTTGAACCCTCGTAAAATATGTAAAGTCATGGCGAATCTTGGTAAATAAATACTAGAGGTAAAAAGGAAGGTGTGAAAGAAAACCGTATGTCAAAAGGATAATTTTTTGATTTATTAAAAATGTTCGAGTCGAGGTTAAACGCGAACGAACCCCTAAAAGACGACTCTTTTATAACTTCGGTAAAACACTTAGAAAACGGGCGATAAAACTCGGAGTATAGTATTGGTTCGTAACGATCGACTTTAGAACTCATATGACTTAAGTATGTCCCAAGTATAAGTACAATGACATGTCGTATTAACAAACGAATGTCGGGTCGGATCAGTGATAAAAGTAATCCACAAAAAGGGGTATAGCGAGATAACTCGAGAACGTGTTTCGAATTAAGTATAACTTAACTTTTAATATGTTAAGTGATTAATCCCGAATGCCTTGGCTATTTATAGATCACCAAGCTGAACCGGGACCCGCTACCACTACCCCTTACCGTACTCGACTACCAAGCAAGTTTCAATTCCCTTCTTTTAGGCTGTTGTTGTGATTGAACAAATATATATATATATATATATATATATATATATGATTGCTGATATACATATGCCATTGCATGCATGCCTACTTTCAAGTTGAATTGATATACTTGTTCCCTGAATGTTATTGTTGGCTTATAAGCTAGATAGTTATATATCAGTTATAAGCCGGTTATTGTAAGACCCTCATAGAAGGGCGTATACATCTTATTAATCAAAAATAGACCGGGAGTCAATATTCCTTGATATGTCGAGATTACCTCGGAGGAAAATATTTAAGTAAATATTTTCTATTATTTGGGCGACGAATATTATTTGAATATTCGTTCGAGACTAATTATTTTAACGATCCTTACTTCAAATAATTATTTGAACGTAACTATTCAACGAATAATATTTCTCAATATTCATTCAGAGTCGAATTGATTATCGACTATTATTTCGAATATTCTTCTAAAGATGAGACTATTAAATGAATATTATTTGGATATTCTTTTAGAATGTTATTTTATTAAATAAATATTACTTTTGAATATTCATTTAAGATATTAAATACTTGATGGATATTATTTTAATATTCATCTGAAGCTTGATTTAATTATCGAATATTATCTCGAATATTCCTTAAGGCTTGGATTACTAAATGAATATTACTTGATATTCATTTAGGATATTATTCATTAAATGCATATTACTTTTGAATATTCATTTAAATTCCTAATTAATTATGAATATTACCTTAAATATTCTTTTCAGGTCTTATTAATTAATGAATATTGTTTTGAATATTCATTTAAATATTTATTTATTCTATAAATATTCTCCTGATATTTCTTCAGGGATTATTTTGAGAAATACTCTGATTAAAGATATTCTTTCATATTCCCAAATATTCTTTAAATATTTTAACTCATTAAATATTCTCTGAATATTTATTCCATACTTAGAATAATCTCGATAAGGTTTATCTTCTTCGATTATTACAGAAAATATCTCGGAGTCATATTATTATTAATCTTATATCAAGAAAGGTTCTCAGACATCATTCTTCTTTGAGTCTATCTCCTTAATAATAAGGGAACCTTACTTGGAAAATGATATTTATCTTGTCGACTTCCCGGTCATAAAGTATTCTCTTCACTCGCAACTCGGGTGCTATTGACTTATTAAGTCGTTGTTTACCTTCTCATCTTTCGAGGGGTAAGATGGTTGGAACAAGTTGATATTCGTTACCAAGCAATAGCTTGGAAGTTATTGGTGAATTTTCCTTTCCAACTAGATACAACTACTTTGTGGAGTCTTATCAACAAGTATTATACTTGGGGAAAGGGGGACGAACGTTACATTCAGAATCATGAATTCTATTTGAACTAGGAGTCGTGTAAGAGGCCGAGTAGCGCCGGTCCATCCCCTTTGGCCCAACCGTTGGCCGGGGAGAGCTAGTAAGGCGGTATACAAGTAAAGCCGTCAGTTCTTCCTTCTACCGGTAGTAAATCTAAATTGAGCTGTACGATCTCGACTGATCATCAAGATTGGAACAGCGGGCGCGGTGAATACTCCATCATTGGTTCATCATCCAAATTTATTTATTTCCTGCAACATGATTACTGTTGGCAGAGTTGGAAAAGGGTCATAACTGGAATTGCAACCTTTTCTTGCAAGTTCCTCTTCTTAATAACAATAAGAATATCTCGCTTACTTTGATGTAGCAGATATTTCTACAAACAAATACTTCAAGTTACCTTGTAACTTCATTGTTCATATTATACTGGCATCATTTCCGTAAATGCCTGGCATATGGTTTGAAAGATACTTTTGAACTGTTATACCTTATCATTCAGTTATATATTATTGTTGGTGGGCTATTGCTCACCCTTGCTTTATTATTATATCACAACAGCTAGACCAGATGACTCGCACAAGGCGCACTCGACGCGGGCGAGGATGATGAGACTACCAGAGCTGAAGAAGAAGCTATTGGTAGGGTATATTTATTCTTTCAATACCAAGAATATGGTCTAGTATGACTTATGTAAATGGATGGCAAAGAGTATGTATTTATATTGAAATTCTTTTGGATTGTAAGAACTCATAATATGATTAATAAAAATTTGATTGTTACTCTGATTTCATCTCTGGGACTATAACGGGTGTGTTTTATACTGTTGTGTTGGGTTATAGAGACGTAATTTATTTTATGTTAAGGAAAGTTCAAATGTTGTGGACAGAATTGGAAACCGTAACCACCGGATCCCGGACCTCGGATCTGGGGGTGTTACAGAAGTGGTATCATAGCGTACGTTATAAACCCCAGAGATGAGGTGACGTTAAAACAATAAATTCAAAAAGATAATAAGAACTCTTGCCAAGTTCATAGTCGGACTACTTAATGTTGTGATGACATATAAAACCCTTATGGGAACTCGTAAGTATAATGATAGTAACTTAGCTCGATATCGTATCAACGAGTAAGGCGACTGACCTTGAGGCATACGAGCAACAGCGCGATGATGCTTTATATGCTGAAGATCAGCGGGTAATTCGATGGAGTACCCTACTGGAGACCCGGAAGAGGTTCCAGCAGATAAGGAAAATCCTGTTAGGATAAGGAGCTTACCCATGGGTAATAAGGGTCGCAGCCAGAATGACTGTGATGATTAAGATATGGTGCTAAGAAAAGTGAGTATAAAGAACCGAAATATTATTAAGAGATCTGAAGATGCATGTTGAATTCATAGCCGGACTACCAGATGTAGTACCAGCAAGAAAGAAGGATTGGAAGAATTACTTGAGATCTTATACGGAAATAGATGAGAATCCTTAGAGATTTTCATCTTAACAAAGAAAGAGCTAGAGGGATGTATGATTATCAAAGACATCGATTTAGGGCGAGGAGCAGAGTCCCTAGGAATAGTTGAGAAGGAGGCAGTAAGTGCCATATCATTTGATAAATGAATTAGTATGACTATGGTCAGTAATAATTCGCCATGAGAAGGCAGGTGTCGTAGGTTATAAATTATGGAACCAAATTGAGGTTAATAAGGTGGTTTTATTAAGGAAAATGTTCATTTTATGAATGAATCATTTAGAAAGTAAAGACATTGGGAAGTGATAGCATGATTGGGTAAAGTTATATAAGGAAGTAGTAAGCAAGACAATGATCTCAGAACCTACCGAAAGATAAGACCAGTGAGTCAAGATGAACTCGTAATGAGACTACTGCCAGAGACTGAGTATAGAGTTAATTCAACTCAGTTAAATGATGAACCAGAAACGTTAGATGCATGTGATTCAGAGGAATATTAAATTCCTTCTTCTCTTTGAATGGATTATAGTAGTTACCTTAAGTTTACTCCGACACGGAATTATAATAGATCAAGTAATACGATCAGCAGTTAAAGAGAAAAATGTGAGAAAATCTTCCTGGAGCTAAAAGGTGAAATTGGTAATGACCAAGAGCTGGCATTGCATAATGGAAAAAGGAGACTTTGTGCTTCCAATGACGCTTCGCATAAAGGGTTAGGTAGACCGACATTTGGTAGCATTGAATATCAGGACGTTGTGACAGGTTTCAGTTTGAAACTGTTGATTCCCTTCTAAGGGATGGATATAATTGATTCCTCTCCAGTGGGTAAACTTCCAATCTGATGATGATTATTTCGTTAACTATGACTGCTTATGATTCCACCTGCTTGGAGGTTCATAGAACTATTCTTCAGGATTCGAAACTGGTCTCCTTAATGTTACCAGTAGGTGGGTAGATTGATCAAAATTTCCCTGAGTCTGGAAAGGAATTCGGTGAATTTTGGCAAAACTTGTCTTTCTGATTATCAGAGAATGTCATGGAAGAGAGTAGAAACTGGAGCAAACCCTGTGATTTGGGTAAGGATGCTGTAATATGGGTTAGTAAACGGACCCTGAGCATTACAATCGACGGTAGTGATAAAATGATGAAGTGAGATTGGACGAAAACAGGAAATGTAAGTAAGAAATTAGCCGGACGGAGAAACTCCGGGATTGACTTAAGTGAAAAGGCTGTTATGCCAGGAATGGTAAGCTTGCGCGGCACGCGGGATTGATAAGAATAGTTGAAAAAAAAAAAAGAGGAAAGGCGACCGGAGACGGCGCTAAGTAGCCGATTAAGACTTATATGAAGTAAAGTTTTGGAAAGGTAGAAAGGTATCAAAGAAGAAGGCACTATGCCGGCAATTGCTAGAAAAGTAATGCTAATTAGCCAACCCTTAAAATCATATATTTTTATTTTAGTGTGGCCAGTTGAGGCCAAGTCACAATGGACTATAAAGTGACTAGACCAGCAATGAAAAGACAAAGCAGGGTTGCGTATAAGTAAGCACCGACTGCAAGGGCTTCTGATATAAAGGAAATAGTAATGAGATCGTAGGAATCTTCTACTAAACCCTTTGCAACCCATGTTTTGATGGGGAATTTACTAGACCTTTTTGGGATGGGGTAACCCGTGCTAAAGTGACTCATGTGTATATGGTTGTCCAAGATTACGAGAAAAATGGAAGTATATGTATGATGTTAGGGTATCATGAATACCATGAACATATTACGACTAAGGGAAGTAAACAACGAAGGTTTATGAAGAGAGTATGGAAATGGTCAGAGATGGATCAGTATGCTGTAGAAATTTTGTCTAAGGCAAGTACATTTGAGAAGAACGATAAGTACTAAGAGATTCACGTTGAACTCGACCAATGTCTTCCAAAACATCCTTGCTACCATTACCAAGTTCTATAAGAGAGCAGATAGGCATACGTTGCCTTTTGGAAGGCCAAATAGGCTGACAACTATCTGAAAGAAGAGGGTGGCATTAAGCCACCGATCGATTATCAAATGAGAATGATTGAAAAGAGACCTTTATTAAGGGTACATGATCTGATTGCCAATAATAAGATGCAAGAATTCCTTGGCAGTTGAATTAAGGATAGGATATCCATAAATTAAGACAAACCCTGGGGAATGCACAAGGGGTGGCATTAACCCTAATAACGACATTATGACTTCAGATGATATGAGTTGGACTTGCTAAGGCAACAATGATCGGTAAGGATTATTAAAAAGAGTTCTGGAAAGAACATAGATAGAATTATTAGAGTATTGATCAATGACATTTTGATATACCCTGTACCCAGAAAATACAGGAGGAAGGATGAGGATGGCCTATGAAACCTTACAAGGAAAAGGGTAATATTCCGAACTTCAAAATGGAAGTTTGGTAAGGAATGTATGACATAGTAACAATAATGCCAGATGAGGCAGGTATGAAACCCTGAGGAAGTATGGATTGAACCTATAAAGGTTGAGATTATCCTAAGATAAGGAAAGAACTAAGAAAAGAAGTATCCTAAGTAGGATTGGGAATAAACGTGATAAAGTTCCCACGGGTAGGTGGAAGCAATGACTTATGGAGAAAGACTGATAAATATACTTTTCTCCATCAGCAGAGCTTAAGGGAGAATGCTTTCACCCAACAATGATGGGAATGAGGTAGAAATGTTTGAATTGGAATATATCCAGAGAACAAGGATTACCAGAAATTATTATTATCAGGAAAGGCCAATGAGGTGGCCGACAGTCTAATTATAAAGGAGTAATTATAAATGTTCATACCGAAGAAACAAAATGATATTTGGAAAGACCTTGAAGGTCATATTGGAGTGGAGGAAGTTACATTCCTTTTGATGATTGTGCAAGAATCGAAGGTAATAATAGTTTAAGTAAAGATTCGATTCCCGATATTGTCTTAAGCAAACTACACACCTTAGAAGGTCCCGTTTTGAGGCAAACCAGGACCATGATACAATATTGACGAAGTAAACCATTAAGTTTCCAGTATTTTATGGGAGATGCATGAGTGATGGTTTCATCAACCGGACCTAGCTGCGATGCTTGAAACTCTTCTGCAATTTTATCTACTTCATGTAATATCTACATCAAGTTCAAGAAGTGTTCCTTATGGATAAGGAATAGTGATTACTTTGTCTCCCTAAAGGATTGAAACCCGTAGGGTTAGCTATTAATGCACTACGTAAACAACAAGCGATGGTGATTCTTCTAAGAAAATAGATGACAATGTAAAGATAAAGAAAGTGCTGCCATTGATTAACTAAATGGCATGTTGATGAATGACAAACAAGTTTATGTTAGTGTACTTCTGCGCCAACAAGATAGAGAATATGAGGTTGATGATTCATGATGTTAAAGATATTCCCATGGAAAGAATTAATGAGACTTGGAGGGAAGGGCGGTTGAGCCCGAGACTTATTGGGCCACCTGAGAGTTTAAAGTGTTCGGACGGCGGTATTCGAGCCAGCCTTACCCCCAAAACTTATAGCACGGTCATAACGGGTTTTCATGTGGCCAGGCTACGCCAGTAAAATGCAGATGTTCGACAGATGATAAGAGTGCGAGCAGGTAGGTGTGCGACCTGGTCTGACTTATGAAAGACAATCTGTGGAAAATCACGGATAGAAAAGAACAAGTGATGAGAAACAAGGTTGGCAGAAGTAGATTATATGAATCTAAGTTAAAGGAATCGGGCCAGATTCATTTCGGAAAGTTTAAATTGAAATAACGTGATGATTATAGAGTAAATGTGACGGGATACCAATAAAGAGGTGCCAAGTGCAAAAGATGTCTCAATAAAGAGATGAAGGTGGAAGTAAATAACAGAAGTAAATAAGAATCAGATAATAAGAAGGATGTGATTGATAAAGAAAGGACGGGGAAAGCAACTACGAAATAGGAAGCAAGGAATGTTAGGAATGGATTAATAAATGGGTTTTCCGATGAATTCTCGGGATGACAACCTGATAGAGTTAATATTATAGATATGAAAAAGCTAGTAGCGTGACATGGAATGTCAGTAACAATGGTGTCAAGCGAGAAACTAGGATTTAACCTGAAAGGTTCAAAGATTTTCCAAAAGTAAGTTGCTAAGGTGGAACCAGGGTACAGGTCCAGAGAATAATGGACAAAGCAGCAAGATATGTTGACACGTGAGATTGCGATCAAATAGTATTGGATATAATTATGATTAATTTCTTCTTTGATAAACCTCTATAGTTCAGAGGTAAATTCTGAGTATGATATTCTACAACCATGAAAGCTTTCTATAATCATTTAGAACTCTTTTCTCTTCTTCTCTCTTATTCACCTTCTTTATGAATTGAGAAGAACAACCCTTTTAGGAGGGGAGGTACTGCTACGTGACTATCTGTCTATGTGATAGAAGTCTAAGTGGAATGCCATGACTTGTTTAATTGCTTGTCAAGTACTAAAGGCTGGCCCCCTTCTGTACTAACTATGCAATATAACAAATGTTCAATTGATCATAGTGATCTCTCAATAAATCTTTCCACTTCTCTATATTGATTGAGATTGCGAAGATTAAAGCGATCAGGAAATGCACAGTACGAGCAAGGTTACCTCCGAATCGTGGGGTGATAGTGATACCAATGTTACTGCAGGTATCAATAAGGATAAGACTGAGTAAGAGTATAACCCGGATAGTGAGTTGTACGAAAAGTAGCAACGTTGATGGAAAAAGGATAAAGTATGGATTGTAGCACTAGAAGATGTGCTGAGGAAGGGTAGAACGACTAAGAATTGATCGGGAAGCTAAAAAGGAAACGACAGGCAAACGACTCTTTGCTTCCTACCTGATTCCGGGACGGAATCCTTTTAAGGAGGGGAGACTGTAAGAACCCCAAATTTTGGATATAATTAAAACTTTTTATTAAGTAATGATAAAATGAAGAACAATGATTCCGACAACAAGGTCACCAGCTCTAATGAATGGTGGTTTGAAAGAACAATGATTGTAATGAATGGATATTGCTTGGGACAATGATCCTGATGCATTGGTATATTGTCAGAATAGAGTAATTCGATGGTTGAGGACCTAGATAAGAATAATCTACCATCCAGAAAGGAGCTAATGGATCCTTGAAGGGAAATGAGTACGTGCATAGTGTTTCCCATACGTGCATAGTATTTCCCGTACGTGCATAGTGTTTCCCGTACGTGCATAGTGTTTCCTGTACGTGCGTAGTAATTTGGTGGATGAATAGTGATTTTGTAAGTTGGAAAACTTTTCACGCCACCCTATGTACGGGACGTGATATGGATGTTTCGAAGTCATATTAGTAATACGCGGAGGAAATAAGTGAATGCAGAGACGATCGGAATTCAGAAATTCCAAATTCTTTTTCGGTATAATATTTGACCGGACAGTGGATTAAATATTATTATAATCCAAGAATTGAGATATTAACTTTGAGGATTTGATATTTTGGGATGTTATTATATTTGATTTAAGAATGAAGGTAGGAAACCACTGAGGAGTGGTTATGGCTACAATGTAATAATTGATATTTGGAAAGAATGAATGGAATTCGACTTTATTATTTCTATGTCTTGAAGAATGCTAAAGGGTAACAACATAGGTAAGAATAATCTATCTTCTAAGGGAGTAAGATATGGCACTTTCAAGCAGGAGAATTTTCTCATGTCATCCAGATCGGTAACGATTAATCCAGTAGTTCCGTAAAAAGGATAAGGAACGATCGAAAGAGAATACGGACAATTGTACCACCCTAAGAGAACAAGTAAAGAATACAGAATGAATAGTGTTTTGGTGGGAGTATATAATAATATGAGACGACACTATATAGAAGCATTCGGGACGGATTTCCGAGTTCGTATTAGTGATCCAGGGGGAAAATAAGTGTATGTAAAAGCTGTCGGATTCTGAAAACCGCACTTTTATTTTCTCCGAGAGTTCCCTGGACACTGATAGCCTTAAGTATTTAACGAATGGATTTAAGGAATATAAATTGGAAAGTTAGAATGAAAGATGGAGAATGAAAGTATTGATATTAAAAAGGATTCCCGGTAAACCCTAATTAGAAATCCGTGAAATATTCCTACGAACGATCAATCGAAACGGGCAATAACCGGACACAGAAACAAGCAGAGGAAGCAAGAGTCATGTGTAAGCTACTAGAATAAATATCTAGCAACCAAGTGGCTTAAAGTAACTAGCATACTTGGAGATGGAAGTAGTACTTAGATATCAAACCAATACTTAGCATGAAAACCATTCAAAATGCAACACATGTCTCTTGATTGCATCATGGATGACCTAGGCACTTTAATAAAGCTACTTTAGCAAGATATTATCCAAGGCAACACAATAATACAAGGAAAAGATCAAGAACAAGCAAGCAACTCTCTCCCCCTCCAAAACATTCCATTCGACTTCCTCCCTAAATTCCAAATCCAAAGTCCAAGCTTCCACCATTGTTTGATCTCCAAATTTTTATGGTAAGTCCTATAATTCATAAAAGTGATACCCTAGAAATCTTGGCTTCAAACTCCATGTTTTCCATTTTCAAATAAATCATCCAAGCCTAGGGTGAATAGTGATTTTAAGAAACTAACTTTGATTTCTTGTTTTGTTTGGATGATCCAAGCTTTGTTAAGGTAATCTAAGGACTAGACAAGGCTTACCAAGTGTTATTCACTCTCCAAGGAAGGTAACAAGCTCCAAAAACCCTTGGTACCATTTTGAGATTTTATGAGTTTTATGGATGATTTAGTGTTAGTATGCTATGTTATGCTTAGATCTATGTTATTAGTTGATTATGGTTGTTGTTTGGATTGTGATCCATGAGATGGTTGAGATGAGTTGTTGATAGACTAGTCATGATGATTATCATGCGTTTGTGTGGTTGGATTGATCTTTGTTAGATCGAGATAAAGTGTAAAAACTTTGGAAAACGCGTAAACATAGCCGTTATAATGCCCGATTTTACAATATCATGTTTTGTATGTCATTTTTCACATCAAGACCCTACTGACCAGAAACATTTCTGCCATTTTAGGATAGCTTATGTTATAAGCTTCGTTTTGATATAAAGATCACGTGAAACGGACTTACGGTTTAGGAGTTACGGCCGGTTTACTAAAAGTATTTCGAAACCGTAACCGAGAATTCGTAACTGAATTTGAACCCTCGTAAAATATGTAAAGTCATGGCGAATCTTGGTAAATAAATACTAGAGGTAAAAAGGAAGGTGTGAAAGAAAACCGTATGTCAAAAGGATCATTTTTCGATTTATTAAAAATGTTCGAGTCGAGGTTAAACGCGAACGAACCCCTAAAAGACGACTCTTTTATAACTTCGGTTAAACACTTAGAAAACGGGCGATAAAACTCGGAGTATAGTATTGGTTCGTAACGATCGACTTTAGAACTCATATGACTTAAGTATGTCCCAAGTATAAGTACAATGACATGTCGTATTAACGAACGAATGTCGGGTCGGATCAGTGATAAAAGTAATCCACAAAAAGGGGTATAGCGAGATAACTCGAGAACGTGTTTCGAATTAAGTATAACTTAACTTTTAATATGTTAAGTGATTAATCCCGAATGCCTTGGCTATTTATAGATCACCAAGCTGAACCGGGACCCGCTACCACTACCCCTTACCGTACTCGACTACCAGGCAAGTTTCAATTCCCTTCTTTTAGGCTGTTGTTGTGATTGAACAAATATATATATATATATATATATATATGATTGCTGATATACATATGCCATTGCATGCATGCCTACTTTCAAGTTGAATTGATATACTTGTTCCCTGAATGTTATTGTTGGCTTATAAGCTAGATAGTTATATATCAGTTATAAGCCGGTTATTGTAAGACCCTCATAGAAGGGCGTATACATCTTATTAATCAAAAATAGACTGGGAGTCAATATTCCTTGATATGTCGAGATTACCTCGGAGGAAAATATTTAAGTAAATATTTTCTATTATTTGGGCGACGAATATTATTTGAATATTCGTTCGAGACTAATTATTTTAACGATCCTTACTTCAAATAATTATTTGAACGTAACTATTCAACGAATAATATTTCTCAATATTCATTCAGAGTCGAATTGATTATCGACTATTATTTCGAATATTCTTCTAAAGATGAGACTATTAAATGAATATTATTTGGATATTCTTTTAGAATGTTATTTTATTAAATAAATATTACTTTTGAATATTCATTTAAGATATTAAATACTTGATGGATATTATTTTAATATTCATCTGAAGCTTGATTTAATTATCGAATATTATCTCGAATATTCCTTAAGGCTTGGATTACTAAATGAATATTACTTGATATTCATTTAGGATATTATTCATTAAATGAATATTACTTTTGAATATTCATTTAAATTCCTAATTAATTATGAATATTACCTTAAATATTCTTTTCAGGTCTTATTAATTAATGAATATTGTTTTGAATATTCATTTAAATATTTATTTATTCTATAAATATTCTCCTGATATTTCTTCAGGGATTATTTTGAGAAATACTCTGATTAAAGATATTCTTTCATATTCCCAAATATTCTTTAAATATTTTAACTCATTAAATATTCTCTGAATATTTATTCCATACTTAGAATAATCTCGATAAGGTTTATCTTCTTCGATTATTACAGAAAATATCTCGGAGTCATATTATTATTAATCTTATATCAAGAAAGGTTCTCAGACATCATTCTTCTTTGAGTCTATCTCCTTAATAATAAGGGAACCTTACTTGGAAAATGATATTTATCTTGTCGACTTCCCGGTCATAAAGTATTCTCTTCACTCGCAACTCGGGTGCTATTGACTTATTAAGTCGTTGTTTACCTTCTCATCTTTCGAGGGGTAAGATGGTTGGAACAAGTTGATATTCGTTACCAAGCAATAGCTTGGAAGTTATTGGTGAATTTTCCTTTCCAACTAGATACGACTACTTTGTGGAGTCTTATCAACAAGTATTATACTTGGGGAAAGGGGGACGAACGTTACATTCAGAATCATGAATTCTATTTGAACTAGGAGTCGTGTAAGAGGCCGAGTAGCGCCGGTCCATCCTCTTTGGCCCAACCGTTGGCCGGGGAGAGCTAGTAAGGCGGTATACAAGTAAAGCCGTCAGTTCTTCCTTCTACCGGTAGTAAATCTAAATTGAGCTGTACGATCTCGACTGATCATCAAGATTGGAACAGCGGGCGCGTTGAATACTCCATCATTGGTTCATCATCCAAATTTATTTATTTCCTGCAACATGATTACTGTTGGCAGAGTTGGAAAAGGGTCATAACTGGAATTGCAACCTTTTCTTGCAAGTTCCTCTTCTTAATAACAATAAGAATATCTCGCTTACTTTGATGTAGCAGATATTTCTACAAACAAATACTTCAAGTTACCTTGTAACTTCATCGTTCATATTATACTGGCATCATTTCCGTAAATGCATGGCATATGGTTTGAAAGATACTTTTGAACTGTTATACCTTATCATTCAGTTATATATTATTGTTGGTGGGCTATTGCTCACCCTTGCTTTATTATTATATCACAACAACAGCTAGACCAGATGACTCGCACAAGGCGCACTCGACGCGGGCGAGGATGATGAGACTACCAGAGCTGAAGAAGAAGCTATTGGTAGGGTATATTTATTCTTTCAGTACCAAGAATATGGTCTAGTATGACTTATGTAAATGGATGGCAAAGAGTATGTATTTATATTGAAATTCTTTTGGATTGTAAGAACTCATAATGTGATTAATAAAAATTTGATTGTTACTCTGATTTCATCTCTGGGACTATAACGGGTGTGTTTTATACTGTTGTGTTGGGTTATAGAGACGTAATTTATTTTATGTTAAGGAAAGTTCAAATGTTGTGGACAGAATTGGAAACCGTAACCACCGGATCCCGGACCTCGGATCTGGGGGTGTTACATGTTTGGAATCATTTCCTTTAAGTAATGAAATTACTTTCATTCAAATCATTTTACAATAGTACAAAAATCCGGGTTCTTACAATAAGGGACCAGGACGTAGACCGTAGAGATTATGATTCAAAGAAGCGAAAGCAAGAGCAAGAGTACGATGCTAGGGACAAGTATCCCCGAATTAGCAAGGACTCTGACTTACCACCACCGAAGAGGAGTTTGGGACCTAGATTTTCTGACTATGCAAGGTTGAATGCTCCTAGGAGTCAGATCTTGTTGGACATTGAGAAAGATATGGACTTCCGATGGCCGAAGCCACTTAGGGGAGACCCTGCAAAGCGAAACAAGGATCAATAATGTAGGTAGCATAAGGATGTGGGACATGACACCGATGATTGTAGGCAACTCAAGGACGAGATTGAATTCTTAATCCAAAGAGGGAAGCTAAGCCAGTTCACAAAGGGTGAAGATCATGGAAATCAAAGGAGGGATTATGACAGGAAGAACAATGATCATAGGGACAACGACCATGATCGCAACCCATAGCCCCGAGGGCTAGTTATCAATATGATTTGGGGAGGCCCGACAGCGGCCGGCACGATAAGGAACTCTCGAAAGGCTTATGCCAGAGAAGTGATGCGCATCGTGGGAGAGGCCCCGAAACGTGCTGGGACTGAAATAGTGATTGGTTTTGATGATTCAGACCTCGAAGGGATGAAGTTCCCCCATGACGACCCGTTGGTCATAACCTCTGTAATTGGAAACTCGGAAGTAAAGCGAGTCTTGATAGACAATGGAGCTTTGGTTGATATTCTGTTTCATGACGCGTTTGTGAAGATGGGGTACACTGACTCTCAGTTGACCCCGACCAACATACCTATCTATGAATTTAATGGAGTTGAATCCAAGGTTGAAGGAACCATTCAGCTGCCTGTGACTATTGGGCAGGAACCTAAAGAGGCTACTCAGATGCTGAATTTCTTAGTAATCAAGGCAGCCTCGACATATAATGCGATCCTGGGAAGGACTGGGTTTCATGCGTTTAAGGCTATGGCCTCTACCTATCACATGAAGATTAAGTTTCCAACTCGCAATGGTGTTGGAGAACAGAGAGGAGATCAGAAAATGGCTAGAAGTTGCTATGTAGCTGCTTTAAGAGCCGATGGAGTCGGGGGGCAGGTCCTTCCGATTGAAGACATGGATGTCCGAGGAGATGATGAACGCCGAGGGAAGCCGGCAGAAGATTTGGTTCCTATACCTCTAGATCTCGGAGACCCCGAAAAGGTTACGTATATTGAAGCTTCTTTGAAGGAACCCTTGAAGGGCAGGTTGATGACTTTCTTACAAGAAAATATTGATGTGTTTGCTTGGATAGCGGCCGACATGCCAGGGATTTATCCCCAACTCATAACTCACAAGCTGAATATCGATCCAAAGCGGAAGACAATAAAGCAGAAGAAGAGGAATTTTGCTCCTAAAAGGCAAGAGGCCGTTAAGCAAGAAGTTGACAAGCTCTTAGAGGCTGGGTTTATTGAAGAGATTCAGTTTCCCGAATGGTTGGTTAACCCTGTGATGGTCAAGAAGGCAAATGGAAAGTGGAGGATGTGTATAGACTTCACTGATCTGAATGATGCATGTCCCAAGGATTGTTTCCCTCTACCAAGGATTGACACACTAATAGATGCCACTGCTGGGCATGAGATGTTGAGTTTCATGGATGGTTTCAGTGGCTACAATCAGATTAAGATGCATAAGGATGACATCCCAAAGGTATCTCTCATAACTGACTTTGGTGTTTTCTGTTATCTTGTTATGGCTTTTGGACTAAAAAATGCAGGAGATACTTACCAATGATTGGTGAATAAGATATTCGCTCATCTAATTGGGAAAACCATGGAGGTCTATGTTGATGACATGTTAGTCAAGAGCCAAATCAAGGCAGACCATATTAAGCACCTCAGAGAGGCATTTGAAGTGCTGAGGCACCATAAGATGATGTTGAATCCAGCCAAGTGTGCCTTTGGCATTGGATCAGGAAAGTTTTTGGGTCTGATGGTTTCAAAGCGAGGCATAGAAGCCAACCCTGATAAAATCAAGGCGATTCTGGATATGGAGCCACCACGCTCTGTAAGAGATGTGCAGAAATTAACAGGTCGAGTTGCAGCCTTAGGGAGATTCATCTCCAAATTTGATGATAAGTACTGCTTGCTTTTCTTTCAAGCATTGAAGAAGGTGAAAAACTTTGAGCGGACGCCTAAAAGCCAAGAGGCCTTTAAATAGTTAAAGAAGTACATGACTGAGGCCCCGTTGTTGGTCAAACCTAGTCCCGGAGAGACATTGTATTTATACTTGGCGGTATCTGAACAAGCGTTGAGTGCCGTCCTCATCCGAGAAGAAAGAAAGGTTCAGAAACCTATCTACTACGTGAGCAAGGTGTTGCATGGAGCTGAGTTGAATTACTCTTCAATTGAGAAGTTTGCTATAGTATTGATAACAGCATCGGAAGCTACGACCATACTTCCAGTCGCACAAGATCGAAGTCCTGACGGACCAACAGTTGAGAAATATTCTGCATAGCCCGAAGGCCAGTGGAAGGCTAATCAAGTGGGCAATCGAACTTGGAGAATTTGATATCACATACAAGCCTCGGACATCGATTAAGGCTCAGGCATTGGCTGACTTCGTGGTTGAATGTACCATTGACAACCAAGAAGTCGGGGGCAGGAGATAGTACCCACCCCTGTAGGTAAGTATAAAGATGAAGAGCTTTTACCTGATCAGAAGGAATATTGGATGCTCTATTTTGATGGGGCATCAAAAACAAAATCTAGTGGTGCAGGAATGGTTTTGCAAAACCCTGATGGGTTCACAGTTGAGTATGCTTTGAAGTTCGACTTCCCAACAACCAACAACGAAGCCGAGTATGAAGCCTTGATAGCCGGATTGGGCTTGGCCAAAATCATGAGGGTCAAGAACCTTAAAATTTGTGGAGACTCAAGACTGCTAGTCTCGCAAGTGAATGGTGAGTTTGAAGCCATGGATGAAACTATGGCAAAATATTTGAGAATTGTGAAAGATATCATGACTCAGTTTGACGAGTGCTATGTGGAGCACATTCCGAGATAAGAGAACATTAAGGATGATGCCCTGTCCAAGTTCGCTTCTTCAAAAATAGAAAACTATGCAGGGAGTGTTTACTTCCAGGTCTCGAAGGCCCCATCCATCAACTCGAAATTGGTGGCACCAATTGATGTAGAGAGCTGTTGGATAGATCCAATCAAAGCTCACCTGGAAATTGGATGGCTCCCTGACGATGCCTAGGAGGCACGAAAGCTGTCGGTGAGAGCATTGAGGTATACCTTGATTGAGGGCATCCTTTACAAGAGGTCTTTCGTTATCTCATATCTGAGATGTTTGAGGCCCCAGGAGGCAAAGGAAGCGTTAGAGGAAGTTCACGAAGGGATCTGGGGCAGCAATTAGGGGCAGAGCCCTAGCTCATAAGATCACTCGTTTGGGATTCTATTGGCCTGAAATGTTGGCCGATGCACAGAATTATGTCAAGAAGTGTGACAGGTGCCAAAAGCACGCTCTGATTGTAAGGCAGCCGCCTGAGATGTTAACCTCGATTAACTCTCCTATCCCGTTCGCAATGTGGGGAATGGATATACTTGGACCTTTCCCCGTAGCTTCAGCACAAAGGAAGTTCTTGATAGTGGCCATCGACTACTTCACTAAGTGGGTTGAGGCTAAACCTTTAGCCAAGATAACCACCAAAAAAGTTGCCCAGTTCTTTTGGGAGAACATAATTTGCAGGTATGGAATCCCACGGATCCTTGTGACGGATAACGGGACACAATTCAACAACGAAGAGTTCAAGAAGTACTGCGAGGAAAATGCTATTGAGCTTCGTTTTACTTCAGTAGCACACCTGCAAGCTAATGTACAGGCAGAGGTAGCCAATCAAATTATCCTTGATGGAATGAAGAAGAGGGTCGAACGTTCTAGGAACACTTGGGTAGACGAGTTGTTGCCTATACTTTGGGCGTATCGTACCACTTATAAAGTGACAACTGGAGCAACCCCATTCTTGCTGGCTTACGGAGCCGAGGCAGTTGTGCTCATAGAGATTATGCATGCATCACCTCGAGTTGAGGCATATGAACCAGAGGCTAATGAAGAAGGCATGAGGCTCGCCCTCGATCTAATTGATGAGGTTAGGGATTAAGCAAATGCTAGGAATGCGGAGCATCATAAAAGAGCATCTTTCCACTACAACCAAAGGGTTAAGGAGATGTTCTTTCGACAAGGCGACTTGGTTCTGAGGAAGATAGAGGCCTCTGGAGTTGGCCAGAAGGGAAAGCTAGCCCCCATCCGGGAAGGGCCGTATCGAGTCAGGAAGACACTAGGACAAGGATCCTACAAGCTGGAGACCTTTGATGGAAACGAGGTGCCTCGCACTTGGCACGCTTTGAACCTGAAGGTTTATTATGTTTAAGCTATTCTTGTAAAGACTTAGCTTTTTATCTATCTATTAGGAAAGGTAGAAATAAGGTTCAATGAAACCATCCTAGGGCTTATCGCCCCGAGTAGGACAGTAGCTATCTATGTAAGGGTTGAACCCATTTCGAATTATTAATGCAAGTTTGTTTTCCATTCTATGGTTCTGTGATTTTAATTATGTACCAAGCACCTGTTGAGTGTAAGTCTAGAATGACCAAGTACTGTAAATAAAAGAGCATATGAATGAAGGAAAACAAGTGCATAAATAAAGTACCTCGAAGGGCTTAGGTTTAAAGATTACAAACATAGTCGAATAAAGTTAAAGTCCCGAAGGACCATGAATGAAAGCTGATAAAATAAAGCCACAAGCGGCTAACAAGGCCATGCAAGGCCCTTGATAAGAGTCACCTACTCTTCGGAAGACTCTTCTACCACCACTTCTCCTTCCTCGTCCAAGTCTTCTTCATCTGAATCTTCTTCATCAGAACAACTGCCTGATTCAGCCGCCACCGTTGGCTGTGCCGTAGTCTCCATAACCTCAGTCTCTCCCTCCTTCGAAGATGAGCTAGAGGAGGAGCTGTCTTCGTTCCGGATCAACCGCTTTCCAAGGATCGGATGTCGAATCATTCCATCTATTCTCACAGGCATGGGCTTCTTCCTACGAGAGCCCGAGGAGCCTGAATCACGGCTAGCAGCTGGAACAGCCTTCTTGGAACCAGAGCCTGATGGCTGAGAAGCAGTTGGGACCCCAGAGCCGGAAGCAGCCCAGTTAGGGCAAGGGAAGTTGCTCGGGTTGATCATAGATGGATACTTGCTGCTTACAGCCTTGATAGCTTTGTCCCAGCCAATGGACATGTTCACGGGGCGCACCTCATCATCATGGTCATCCACGAAGTTTAAAAAGGCATCCGATTGATGATAGGCTTCAACTACCTTGTTGAACTCGGCTGTTTTATTTCTGTGCAAAGAGTTGTACTGCTTCTGATAAGATTGAGCAGCTGCCTCAGCCCGGATGGCCTTAGACTCCAAGTCTAGCTTCTCCTCTTGCCACCTCGTTTTCTTTTGTCTTAAGGCTGTATTGTCATCCCTGAAGGCTCGACCCTGACGGGTAGCAGATTGAAAATAGGCATTGGCCTGAAACAAAGAAATTGATAAGGTATTTATAGCATGAACATGAGTAAAGACATCAAGCTTGAGGATACGAATGTTGTGCCTGTGCCCCAAGGTGCTCAGACTCTTCCGTCTTGTCCCCGTCATATACCGTTGCTAAGTCAGTAGGGGTGATGGAGCATTGGGACCAATCCAAGGCCAAAGTAGGGCATCTCAAGACAGAGTCTTGTTCGCAGATACCCCAAATAAGGGTGAAGGGCGATCTCATGTCACCATCGGCATTCCTAGACCTCTTCTGAGAACATCCGGCCAAGAACTGAGGAATTTGCACATTAGCAGGATTTGCCAAGGCTTCTGCATTCTTAATCATCCTCTTAGTAGGGATTGGCTGATTTTCAGGACGACTGTCAATCTCTTCAGCAGCTGAAACAAAGAAACGAAAAAAATATCGGAATAAGAACAAACGAAGTTCATAGCGGACAACAAAGATAAATTACCCTCAAGTGAAAGAAAGCTGAGGCCAGCTTCAATAAGCTTTCTCTCGTTCAAGAAAATTTTGTAATGGGTATGACCATTGTCTGCCAATAGTCTATCTCGGTTTAGGAGCTCTTCCTCATTAAGATCACCCACAAAGTGTGAACTATCTTTCACATCTCTAAACTTTGTCATAAAGAATTGGCTCAAGTCACCCCCTTCCACTTGAGAACCACAAACTCTCGTGGCTAGAAGTGATGAGAATCCGGGATTGAAAGAGTGTTCACTATCTGAGGAATTCTGGTTCTATGTTGAACAATGACCCAACCTTTCTTAATATCAGAAGAATTCTTCACTGTAAAGTACTCCGAAACATAGTGGTGCTTAAGGGAATGCCCAGATCCCGGTACCTTATAATGAAGATTATGATAAATCGCCAAGCATTTTGATATAGTTGGCAAGGGTGAACTTGAAGTTCTGCCAGTAGCCTGATAATAAACGGGTCAACAGGAAACCTCAAACCCGCATCAAGAGCACCTTTGGTGATGACAACCTCTCCGGGTGCCAATTACAAGTTCTGTCGGCCAAACCCAGAGAACAAACCTTAATCACATCTGGAAAGCTGTAGGTGTTGGCAATTTCCTCAACTTACATGGACTATAATATGATTCTAGTTCTGAGCTATTAGGGAATGCTTCCCTCATAGTATTTAACAAGTCTAAAAGAGAATCAAAACGACGATCAATGTACGAAGGAGGTCTCAGTCTAGCCATACCTCTAAGAGATCTTGCCTTGCTTATTTTGGCCATCGCCTCGGCCATGAAAACTGGAGAAGCAGGTGCACGACTGTTGTCTGACATGCTTGAAGCTTGAACTTCAACCTAAAACCTTGATAACTTGAGATCTTGAGAGCTTGAAAACAAGAAGTGAAAAGAAGAGAAGTGAATGGAAATGAAGACTCCTCCCACTCTTTTATAGAAGATGGGTGACCACCTATACCAGGTTGAAACACAGCAACGTTCACGTTTGCAGGTCATCTATCGAAAAAAGATGAAATTCATCTGTTATATATGAAAAGAATCGTAACAATTCATACGATTCCGAAGAGGAAAAGAAGGATTTAAGTGAATATGCAGAGTCAAGTTACGCCAAAGAACTTAACTAAGCTTTAAGAGCTAATTATGCTTAAGGAAGCTAAATTACCAAAGATTAGCAGTGCTAATAAGGAGATTAATCATAGTTGAATAAGAGAAAGGTTGATAGTCAACAACCAAGTATGAAGATCGTGATTCAATGTTGATAAAAAGGATTCAAATGTCGCGAAGAAGCTCCGAGAGGCACGAAAAGGCACCGGAGGAAGGCTAGCCAACCTCCTGGCAGCAGACCAGGCGCTGGAGGAAGGCCAACCGACCTCCTAGCAGCCGACCAGGTGCCGGAGGAAGGCCTAGCCAACCTCTTGGCAGCCAAGTAGGCGCAAGAGGAAGGCCATGGCCGACCTCCTGGTA
Source organism: Saposhnikovia divaricata (assembly GCA_036435485.1). Classification (NCBI taxonomy): domain Eukaryota; kingdom Viridiplantae; phylum Streptophyta; class Magnoliopsida; order Apiales; family Apiaceae; genus Saposhnikovia; species Saposhnikovia divaricata. The sequence continues at coordinate 55,855,139 of CM071595.1, read as the reverse complement.
GTCGACCAGGCGCCAGAGGAAGGCCTAGCCGACCTCCTGGCAGCCGAGTAGGCGCTAGGGGAAGGCCTGGCCGACCAGCTGGCAGGGGAAGGCTTCAGCCGACCTCTTATCGGTTGGTTGGCCAGTTGTTGACTCCAGTGCGATCTTCAACATTCCAGCGCGATCTTCGACCTTTCAGCGTGATCATCGACCTTCGAACATGTTCAACAACCTTTGAACGTCAAGTCAAATGTTCGAAATATGTTTGGTTGACCGTTATTTTTTAAAAAAATGGCATCCAAGGCCAAGCACCGATTAGTGCTGTTTAGTGTCGATTAGCACTGGTTAGTGCTGATTAGTGCCGATTAGCACCGTTTAGCACCGTCTTATGCCATGCAACGCCATTTAAACGTCGTTTAAGGTTGGTTAGCACCATTCAGTGCCGTTAGCATCGTTTAAAATATCGTCATAAATGCGTTGGCCGCTCCATGCTTTACATCAAAAGACGATACTCGTGAAATACTAGTGTACAACGATAAACCCTGACCCAAGTCTCGAAAAAGGTAGTTAAAACTTCAAGGAAAACCTGATCAGTTTTCCTAGAAGTTGGGGGGAAAATGATATGGGATAAAAGTAAGCCCTAAAGACATATTTAATATGGCATTAATTAAACCTAGTATGGTCCGGACGTTGGGCCCATTTACGAGGCCCAAAACCCTAATTAAATATTAATTTCGTAATTAATATTAAGGGTAATAAACAGCTCAGCAAATAAGAGTCGGACAAGGAAACAATATCATTGGGAGTAGCCTCCAAGGCACCCAATTCAACATGGAAACTGATTCCTACAAGGAAGGAGGCTAGAACCTTCCTCGAAGGAGGCTAGAACCTTCCTTAAAGGAGGTGGCTTGCCCACCAAGTCTCCGAATCCTACCATAATTCTAAGGCTTCCTCAGCCTATACAAGGGCTTGACCCTTCATTCTCAGAACGACGTTTTTTGGCTTGATTCTCGACCTTGAGATACGTAGGCACTCTGTGAGGACCGATCAGTCTTGAACGCAGACACAGCCATTAAAGCAAAGCTCACGAATCCTAACATTAAATACATGCAAACCCTCGTTTTTATTCCACAACAAAGTAGAATTAAAATTTTTATTGGAAATGGAATAGATTTTCAAATTTATAGAGCAGAATGATTTGAATTGTATAAGATAAAGTGGAGTGAAGTTAAATAAAATTATTGTATAACTTGAATATGAATAATATATAATGAAGTTAGGATTTCGATACCAACGATAGTGGCTCGAAACATGTTTAACGAGAAAACTTAGTAATATATAGTGAAGTTAGGATTTCGTTCCCAAAAAAGAGCAGCTCGAATCATGTTTAACGAGAAGACGTCTCACTAGAAAATATCGTATAACTAGAGGGTGTCATGTTTAACGAGAGCGGTTCACCAGAGAGAATCATATTAACTAAAAAAATTCATATATATTGAAAAGTTCTTAAGAAAAAAATATAACGCCGCCGCGAAACGCGGCTTTATCGGATCGGGATGTTAGGTGTCGCCTCTTAGAAGCTTCCAATCTATTTTTCTAATTCTTTAGAATTTTTGGATTTTAAATATTAATAAATATAAAATATATTTTAACCTATTAGAAGTAGGATAGGTGTTCGAATTTATAGAGGAGAAAAGTTCAAATTACAGGGAAGATATATAATTAAAAGTTATATTGAAGTTAGAATATGTGTTTATAAGACATATAATTAAAAGTTCTATTGCAATCCAATAGAATAAGAGTTCAAATTTATAGAGAATAGGAGTACAAATATTCTAAAAAATACATATATTTAAAAGTTCTTATTGGAAGTAGAATAAGTGTTGAATATATAGAGGAGATATATAATTATATGTTTTATTGAAAGGAGAATACAAGGACGGTGGTGACATCTTTTACGATCTTCTAAAATTATAAAACTTTTTTCTCAAATTTTTTTTTTAAATTTTTTATATAAGTTAGTTATACTTGCATAGGAAAATATAGTCATAAATCCAATAATATTCTCATAACAAAAAGTATTCGTATTTAAAAATAAAAGAATTGATGTGTTAACAAAATAGAAGGGCTTTCTTATGCGGTAACCGTAAATAAATACAGGAGTATCTATAATATTATAGAGAAAATAAGATGTATTTTCATTTTTTAAAACTCAATAAATTTTAGAAAGTTTCGAGAAAATAAAATTGGAATTCACTCTATTTTTAGGATTTGATTTTAAGGAATAAATTTTTTTTAGGATATAAGTATCTTCGCTAATATGTAATGGAGTTAGAACATCGGTCCTAAATGAGAGCGGCTCAAAACCTGTTTAGCGGGAAGACCGCTCACTATGAAAAATCTTATTAACTATTAGAATTTGATATTTAATTTTATGGATAAAAATTATTATACAAGTAATATATGTAAAAGTTGGGATTTCAATTTTAACGAAAGAACAGCTCAATAGGCAGAACTGTATTTAACGAGAAATCGGTTCATTAGAGAATACTGTGTTAACTATTAAAATTTAATATTGATGTTACAATACAAGATAAATATATCGATTTTGAAATTTTTTTAATGCCATTATTATTTTTCCAATTTTTTAGAATTTAGGATTTCAAATACTAATAACTAAAAAACTATCTTTTAACATATTAGAAGTATAATAGGTGTTCAAATTTATAGAGGAGAAGAATTCGAATTTATAGGAAAGACATATAATTAAAAATTATGTTGAAAGTAGAATAATTGTTCGAATTTATAAAGATAGTTCGAATTTTTAGATAAGACCAAAAAATTAAAGTTTTACTGGAAATAAAATAGGTTTTCGAATTTATGTAAAAGAAGAAGAGTTTGGAATTTATAGGAAAAACATATATTTAAAAGTTCTATTGGAAGTAGAGTAGGTGTTTGTAAGATATTTAATCAAAATTTCTATGTAAAATAGGAGTTTCAATTTTATAGAGAAGAAGAATTTGAATTTATAGAAAAGACATATAATTAAAATGGTATCCGACATGTAGATAGCTGTAGTGTCGTTCCTCTAACCTCAGTTTATGCAATTAAGGCTTCTGAACACTGGGCTAACAATGGTTCTTATGTGATGCGGTCAATTGTGATACCGTTGGTTTCAGGGATGTTGGTGCAGTTTGGATCGCTTGGGATGTCTTCGAATTCATTTTTACCTTCAAGAACTATTAAGTTCTGTGTGTTAAACGATCAGGAAATAATTTTTTTAACCTGGTTGTATCGACAGTCGGGGGTTTGTCCCGCTGTTTTGTATTGAATTGTTTTGATTCAGTAATAAAATTCTCAGCTTTTCATCAAAAAAAATAATTATTGGAAGTAGAAAATGTGTTTGAAAATCTAGAGGATGCATATGTTGGTCCCGGAGTATTGCAGAAGGGGGGGGGGATAAATCCAATACCAATAAATCGAAATCTTTAAAGCAATAACGACAATAAAGATTACGGCTTATTAGTAGTAATATGCAAACGTAAGTGAATCAAGACTCACAAAATAAATGTTTTATTTATCTTGTGAAGTGGTGCTACAACCTAGAGAAAATGTTTCTCCAGCTTCGGTTTCTTGAGAGATACAAGATTGTTTCTGTTGAAGCATTACAGAAAGAATTAGAGACGTGTATCTAAATAGACTAAGATACTCTATTGTCTCTATCACATGGGTTGTGGAGCTGCTGTCATTTTCAAGTGGCAGCTCATTACAATTTGCACACCCATGTGACTTTCCTAAATTGCTATACAGACAGTATTAACAATACACGTAAAGCGACCTAGATTCTTTCTATTTCTAGTTAATACAATTCTAGTAGATGTGGATATATCATACTCTTTGAATTGACCAGCCTTGTATTGTGATCTCTCAAGCTTCTGTCGTAGTCTTGCAGGTCTGCTACAATCGATGGAGTGTTGCAGCAAATCTGTTTCTTGAACATCTAACCTGGGTTTGACTGAGAAAAATACCCAAATCAAATAATTCATTGAGACAGTAACCTTAACCGCCAAGTCTGTTGTCAAATGAATATTCAGATATTTGACAGTACGAGCTCCCGCCAAAGTTGCTGTCGGAACTCCAGACTTGCTGTCAAGTGTGAGAATGTTGTTGTACCATGCTTCAGCCAATGTTACTGTCAGATGTAGCCTTTTGTCGTGACTTGCAACATATTGTCTTCTTGTAATCTTACTGTCAAGAATGTGACAGTAACTTTTATTCTTGCTGTCTTCTGGATGTATCCCTTGAGGCTTGAAAAAATGCATGAACTTCTTCCAAGACATAAAATTATTACATGACAGCAATTATTTGATTACAAGAACATACTCTGGTTGTGACAGTATGTTCTACTTAGTAAAAACTAAGTCCAGGGAAATCTAGTTAAGTTGTCTCTATGCTATCACCCATAAATCCCAACAATCTCCCCCAATTTATTTTTATGGAAAATAACAACAAATTTACAATTAGACATGCTGACAACTTAACTAACATAGATCAGAATAGTTAAAATACCATATCTGATGAATGTTAAAGAATCTAGAACATGAAACTGATGAACTAACCGCAAATCAACTACTCCTATAGAATGAGCATATCAGAGATTTTACTTAACTTGATTTTAGCAGTATTCAGTTGTTCAGATTCTTCCCTCTTTTTTGAGAGCTTCTTGTTTTGCCTTCTTGAGGTCTTCTACTAAAGCCTTTTCTTCAAGAGATCGAGCATCATCTTAAATGTCTTCGATGTACCCCTGAATTGCTCAAGAAGTAAGTGCTTTAGCATCTTTTAGATCAAACCAAGTTTCAAAATCGTAAGTGTATGTTCTGAACTTTAAAGTTCCTTGGATGATCTTGAATCTTGTTATCACAATATCACGCAAGCGTACGTGGTCACAAGTAATATATAAGGTTAAGTCCAAATTCGTTCCCACAGGGATCAGGTTATGGTTCTTTTCAGTAAATGCACCTATTCAACAATGTATGATCTTAATTCACTGCTAAGACAAGTAATTAATTGAGATTTTAATTAACTAAATTTAACTAATATGTAATTTAAGAATTAACTAGCTAATGAGATCTAAAACTGATTTACTTACAAGAATAAAAACATGGGATCCTAACTTCATTATCTACTTCACTTAGAGTCGCAGCCTTTAATCAATACATGTGATGGTTTTGATATCTGATCGGATAACACGAAACAAGTAAAAGCTACCTCTCGGTATACTAATACCAAACTACGCATGCATCCACAAAAGAGATAGAAGATGGGTAGACACCAAATATGTTTAGACCCTATATCTCTATAGAATTTGAAAACATAAAGGTTTAAGCACAAGTTATCCACATAGATCACATAGGGCAGCATAATATCTCTATTTACGCCACAAATCATGATGTTAAAACATCAACCTATCCTATGCTAGCATGGCAAGTTCTAAATCTCAAGATCCACTCTCGTTTCGCAAGAGATTAACAAATTAGATGTTCGCGACGCATCTAAATACATGAAACACAACCATACAAGGATATCAATAATTCACCACACATAAATCTTTAAAGCATACAAACTACTAAGCTACATAGATAACTCCGTTAGAATCCCATGACAACGATTATCTCATAATTGAACCGTTCATCGTCATGGGATTTGATGAAAACATGATATAAAACAAGATATGAATAAAAGAAGTAATTATATTAATAAATAAAGAGTTAAGAAAACAAATCTAGAATCCAAAATAACACAAAAGATGAAGTAGATTTAGATCCGTTGCTTGTCACGAGCGTTGAATCCTTCTCCACTCTTCTCTCTTGCAGATCTAAGCTATGATACAATAATAATAACTCTCTAATTACAATGCTAAGATGTGTTTAAATAGGCTCTATATTTCTTGCCCAGCAGGAAATTACCTTCTATTACAATTAGAATTCGATTAAGGTACTAAAACCTGCCCAAAATACAATTAGAATTAGAAAAAGGGCAAAACTGGAATTTTTCTGCTTTGCTTCTCATAGAACACGCGCGCGATTTTATTCAGTATTTCCCCTGCACCTGCTATATATACCAGGTTGTAGAAAATCTCTCAAGCTTCGCGTAAGCTGTAAGATCGCTGAAAACGGACTTCCTGAACTCCAGATATGGCCAAAACAGTGTAGACTGCGCAACCTTCCCGGAAAATCCGAATTTTAATGAATTAATCCTCCAAACATGATAGAAGCATCACCCACAATCGACATTCTTGTAAGTCTGCACAACTAAGCAAAACACATCAAAACTACAATAAACTTGAGTCCAAGACAATCAATTTAAGCCGAATTGAAGCGATCCAAGTGGATATAAATCCACTTATCACACCCCCAAACTTAAACCGATGCTTGTCCTCAAGCATAAACAATTATAACTAACTAACTAACTAACTAGTACCACTTCCGTAGGTGATCACGGTTGCATTTGGCATATGCAACAAGCCCTTTAAACCCCTAGGCAGCCCTAGTGGACGAGTAAGGTCTCGTGAGGGCCTATAGCGAATGTACCCAAAAAATTCATTTAACCTAATGCAATGCAATGCATGAATGCAACTAATATGAAAAATGCAACGATCCCCTTCAAACTAACCAAAACCAACTAGCAAGAAAATATCTTAGAGAATGCAACTAAATCCAAATAGAGCTCGACCAAGTTCCCGTATACTAACAATACATGAACAGAAACGTGCGTGTGTGCAATGCTCATCAGAAATACTCCCGAAACTAGGTCAAAGATCATACATGCTCTTCGTCAAGACAATCACGGGTTTATAAATAGAATAGACTGTAAACACTTCATAACCTAGGAACACCTCCATCCTTATCCAAGGTAGACAGAAATTCATGCTTTATTACTAACTACTACGACAAATATATACAAGCATGCTTATTTAACCGTGAAATGGATGAGACCCCGAAAGGCTTATACAATAATACCCATGTAGTGAGCGTTAGGTTAGTGGATCCCAGACTATAAAAACCTGAGGTCACTAGGCACAAAGTCCCCGCGAACTTAATAGCTCGAGTATTAAAGAGCTCACCCTGGTTAATTTTGCATATAAACAATTGACACTTTTGACTTTTTTTTTTCTTTTCTATTTTTTTCTGTTTTTTTTTCTTCTATGCAATCTGGAATGAGAATTCTCAATTCCAACCCTAGACTACTCATATAAATATGAGCCGGCTACTAGCCATTTGACGCCTAGCCATTATTGACAATTATTAATAATTTAGCATGAAATCCCTGTTTTCCCCCAAACTTAGACTTAAGTGTTCCTACACTATCAAGGGAATAACGAAAATTCTAAATATAAACAAGTGATTAAATCTCAAAAAATCCAAACAAGCATGACCTCAACCTAGCCCAAAAGCAAACAATAAGACTGTGTAATTAGTTTTGTTTCTGAAACACATAAGTCAATTTCATAGAAACTATAAGTCAACCCTCTATTCATCATTACCACACTCAATTAGACACCTACCTACCAATCAGAATTAGCTCATCTTAAGGGATCATGAAATATGCATGCTATGCAAGTGCAACTAATATGAACTCACATGGTATACGAAATAAAAACAGAATGTCCTATATAAAACAAACGTAATTAATACGAACATACATGCATAATTTACTACTACTAATATGCAAAACATGAAATCCTCCATGAACACATAATACAACAACAACTACTAATCCCTCAAACCACCCCCAAACTTAAAATATTCAATGTCCGCATTGAATGGAAGTAAATACGAGGGAAAGTAGAAAACATACCTAACCAGCTGAGTCATCACCCTCCTCGGATGAATGTGTTGGAGGATAATGCGTACGAGCTCCATAGACTGGTCACTTCCCAAATAATAAGAATCCTACAAAACCCCCAATTACAAGAACACAAATTCGTAATAAAAATAAGATTAGAGAAAAAGATAAACCAATTACGAATCAAAGAGGTGAACTTGTAATTAATTCCTCTTTAGAATTGAATTTAAATAAATAGAAGAGGAATGGATTTGTATATATGGGTGTGTATATATATTGGAGTGATAGGATGAATATAAAATTGAATGTGTATAGGAGAAATTTTGAGTGGGTAAGAATTTGAGGTAAGATAGAAAAAGAATTTAATAATTTAGAGAAAAAGAATTTGAATTGATAAAGGATAGAGATTTGAATAGGAGATGGGGGGTTTTGGAATTAGGAATAGGTTAGGGATGAAAGAATAGGAGTAGAAAAGAATTGGGGTTGAAAGAAAAAAGAAAGAAAAAGAGAATTTTTTTTTATAATACAACAACAGCAAACTGCGCATAGGAGGAGCAACCTGCGCCACTTGCAGTAACGCAGGCGCAGCCTGCGTGACTCAGGCGCAGCCTGCGTGACTCAGGCGCAGCCTGCGCGTTAGTCAGTAACGCAGGCGCAGCCTGCGTGACGCAGGCGCAACCTGCGCGAACTGTTCATTTTTTTTTTGAACACTTTTTTTTTTCCACAACACTCATTTTTTTTTGCCACATTACTCGTTTTTTTCCTTCTCTCTACACTAATGCATGGGTTGCCTCCCACGAAGCGCTTCTTTAACGTCAATATCTTGACGTTACTTCCTCAACTCATGGCGGTTTCAAAAGAATAACTGAACCGTCCTCAACGGAAAGACCATTCATACGAACGTTGACCTCTTGTTTGCTTGCTTTTCACAATTCTCTTCCGTCAGACATCAACCTAATTTTACCACCCAACGGCCTAATCCTCTTCTTTTTCTTCTTCACACCTCTAAGGTGCTTTTCTGACTCGAACGGCTGAACAAAACTTTCTTCTTCCTTATCGTCGGCTTTCCACCTTCGCAACACGTTATCATGCCCCTCTTAAAAAATCACTAGCTCATTATTCAAAAGGACATACCTCAAATGTGGTGGAAGTTCCCCAAGCTTTACACTCGAGAGATCTCGAGAAGAACTGTAAATGGAATCACTGATGTGATGCTTTAGCACGTGTGTGTCCGACTTTTCGCTCAACAACTGATCAAACTTCTTTCTCTAACCCGTATCAACTATTTCCACACTGCAACACTCTTCATCCTCTGTCAGAAATTTCATGGCCTTGAAAACATTAAAGGTGACATTCTGATCTTGCACCCTCATTGTAAGCTCTCCTTTTTGCACATCAATCAAAGTATGGCCTGTAGCTAGAAAAGGCCTTCCCAAGATTATGGGAATCTTCTTGTCTTCTTCAAAATCCAAGATAACAAAATCAGCTGGGAAGATAAGCTTATCAACTTTCACCAAAACGTCCTCCACTATGCCCCTTGGATATGTGATAGATCGATCAGCCAACTGCAAAGAGATATTGGTTGGCTTTGGCTCCGGCAGACCAAGTTGCTTGAACATAGATAAAGGCATGAGATTTATGCTAGCTCCCAAGTCACACAAGGACTTGCTAAAATAAAGGTTGCCAATAGTGCAAGGGATGGTGAAACTTCCCAGATCTTTAAGTTTGGGTGGCAACTTCTGCTGCAGAACTGCACTACACTCCTCCGTTAATGCCACTGTTTCAAATTCTTCCAACCTTCTCTTTCGTGACAATATATCCTTCATGAACTTTGCATACCTCGGCATCTGCTCCAATGCTTCAACAAAAGGAATGTTAATGGACAATTTCTTGAAGACATCCATAAACTTCTGAAACTGTTTCTCTTGACTTTTCTGCAAACGTCCAGGATATGGAGGAGGAGGATAGATCTGATTATTCTTTGAAGATTGCTCCGGAGTAGACTTTTCAACAGGTTTCTTGCTCTTCTCACCATCAAACTGATCAGCCACTAAATCAGATTTCTCAATTTCTGGCACTGCAAATTTTTCAACCTGCTGATTCTGAACATCTTCATCTTCCTTAGCTGCTGATTTAGGATCCCTCGTGACTTCTCCAGATCTCAAAGAAACTGCATTGACCTGTTCTTTGCTTTCCCTTCTGCCTGGATTAGCTTCTGTATCACTAGGAAGAGTTCCTTGTTGCCTACTAAGCAAAGCACTTGCGATCTGTCCCATCTAATTTTCCAAGAGCTTCTGAGAAGCTTGCAGGTTCTTGATCATCATCCTCAAATCATCCACTTCTGATTTTTCATTAGAAGATTACCCCGCATGAGCTTGGGGTTGCTGCTGAAATCCCGGAGGCTGATATGATTGCCTTGGAGCATACTGTTGCTGATAACCTTGATTGAATGACCTTGCTTGCTGACCCTGAAACTGCTGATGGGGCTGTTGAGGTTGTTGAGCACCTTGATTGTTGCTCCAGCTGAAGTTAGGATGATTCATGTTGTTTGGATGATAGGTGGCTGGAACTGGTGCAGCAGGTCTTTGAAAATTACTCACAAACTGTGCTGATTCAGAAGAGATAGCACACTGATTCGTCTCATGTGCGCCTGCACATAGCTCCCAAATACTCGCAACCTGCTGAACTTCATAATTAGCAAGAGAATCCACCTTCATAGTAAGAGCCTTCAACTGAGCTGCAATAGCTGAAGCTGTGTCAACTTCAAGAACACCTGCTACCCTGCCTTATGATAGCCTCTGGGTTGGATTTTGATATTCATTAGCAGACATCATCTCAATAAGATCATAAGCCTCCTCATAGCTCTTAGCCCACAGAGCTCCACCTGATGCTGCATCTATCAAAGGCCTAGACTGTGCTCCCAACCCATTGTAGAAACCGTTAATAACCATCAAATCAGGCATGCCATGATGAGGACACCTTCATAGCATCTCCTTATAGCGTTCCCAAGCCTCACACAAGGACTCGCCAGATTGCTGTTGGAATTGAGTCAACTGGTTCCTTATTGCTGCAGTTTTCGCCATAGGGAAGAATTTAGTAAGGAACTTCTGAGCAAGATCTTCCCATGTAGTAATGGAACCAGGTGGTAAAGAGTGTAGCCAGCCTTTAGCCTTATCCCTTAGAGAGAATGGGAAAAGCCTCAACTTAATAACATCATCCGACACACCATTGAATCTGAAAGTGTCGCAGATCTCGATAAAGTCCCGAATATGCATGTTAGGATCCTCCGTAGAAGCACCCCCAAACTGAACCGAATTCTGCACCATCTGAATTGTGCTCGGCTTGATCTCAAAGTTGTTCACTGCAATAGCTGGCCTGACAATACTAGATTGTATGTCATTGATCATTGGCTGCGAATAGTCCTTCAAAGCCTTGACTGTTGCTGGTAAATCTGCCATATCTTTTACTGCTGCAAGTTCTTCTTCTGCCAGTTTACGAGTTTTCAAACGTGTTCGCATACACGTTCAAGTACCTGAAAACACCACGAAACAAACAAACTAAATAAGAAATCCGAGTCAGTGAACGCTAACGACCACTGATGACAAGCACATAAACTAAATTAAACACCGATGATCCCCGGAAGCGGCGCCAAAAACTTGTTATCACAATATCATGCAAGCGTACGTGGTCACAAGTAATATATAAGGTTAAGTCCAAATTCATTCCCACAGGGATCAGGTTATGGTTCTTTTCAGTAAATGCACCTATTCAACAATGTATGATCTTAATTCACTGCTAAGACAAGTAATTAATTGAGATTTTAATTAACTAAATTTAACTAATATGTAATTTAAGAATTAACTAGCTAATGAGATCTAAAACTGATTTACTTATAAGAATAAAAACATGGGATCCTAACTTCATTATCTACTTCACTTAGAGTCGCAGCCTTTAATCAATACATGTGATGGTTTTGATATCTGATCGGATAACACGAAACAAGTAAAAGCTACCTCTCGGTATACTAATACCAAACTACGCATGCATCCACAAAAGAGATAGAAGATGGGAAGACACCAAATATGTTTAGACCCTATATCTCTATAGAATTTGAAAACATAAAGGTTTAAGTACAAGTTATCCACATAGATCACATAGGGCAGCATAATATCTCTATTTATGCCACAAATTATGATGTTAAAACATCAACCTATCCTATGCTAGCATGGCAAGTTCTAAATCTCAAGATCCACTCTCGTTTCGCAACAGATTAACAAATTAGATGTTCGCGACGCATCTAAATACATGAAACACAACCATACAAGGATATCAAGAATTCAACACATATAAATCTTTAAAGCATACAAACTACTAAGCTACATAGATAACTCCGTTAGAATCCCATGACAACGATTAGCTCATAATTGAAATGGGATTTGATGAAAACATGATATAAAACAAGATATGAATAAAAGAAGTAATTATATTAATAAATAAAGAGTTAAGAAAACAAATCTAGAATCCAGAATAACACAAAAGATGAAGTAGATCTAGATCCGTTGCTTGTCACGAGCGTTGAATCCTTCTCCACTTTTCTCTCTTGCAGATCTAAGCTATGATACAATAATAATAACTCTCTAATTACAATGCTAAGATGTGTTTAAATAGGCTCTAGATTTCTTGCGCATCAGAAAATTACCTTCTATTACAATTAGAATTCGATTAAGGTACTAAAACCTGCTCAAAATACAATTAGAATTAGAAAAAGGGCAAAACTGGAATTTTTCTGCTTTGCTTCTCATAGAACACGCGCGCAATTTTATTCAGTACGTCTCCTGTAAGAACCCAGATTTTGGGTGGAATTAAAACTTTTATGTATTTAATGATGTAAGAATGAATAGTGGATATGGCTACAGTGTAATAATTGATAATTGGGAAAGAATGAATGGAATTCGACTTTATTATGTTTATGTCTTGAAGAATGCTAAAGGGTGACAACATAGGTAAGAATAATCTATCTTCTAAAAGAATAAGATATGGCAACTTCAAGCAAGAGAATACTCTCATGTCATCCAGATCGATAACGATTAATCCAGTAGTTCCGTAAAAAGGTTAAGGAACGATCGAAAGAGAATACGGACAATTATACAACCCTAAGAGAACAAGTAAAGAATACAGAATGAATAGTGTTTTGGTATGAGTATATAATAATATGAGACGACACTATATAGAAGTATTCGGAACGGATTTCCGAGTTCGTATTAGTGATCCAGGGGGAAAATAAGTGTATGTAAAAGCTGTCGGATTCTGAAAAACCGCACTTTTATTTTCTCCGAGAGTTCCCTGGACACTGATAGCCTTAAGTATTTAACGAATGGATTAAAGGAATATAAAATGGAAAGTTAGAATGAAAGATGGAGAATGAAAGTATTAATATTAAAGAGGATTCCCGGTAAACCCTAATTAGAAATCCGTGAAATGTTCTCACGAACGATCAATCGAAACGGGTAATAACCGGACACAGAAACAAGCAGAGGAAGCAAGAGTCTTGTGCAAGCTACTAGTATAAATATCTAGTAACTAAACTAGAAGCAAGGAACTAGCACCTTAGAGGAAGAACCAAGTACTTAGCAAGAACAACTAGCTAGTTAGCCTTCAACCATGCAAAATGCAACACTTGTCCTACAAAAATCATCATCCATTACATCACACTCCACTAACACCACTTGGATGAGATATTATCTAGCAAATGTCACTTTATGCATTATTCCAAATCAACCAACACAAAAGAACATAAAACTCTCCCTTGAAGCTCCATTCGGCCCCTTGCAAAATTCCAATTCCAAAATCCCACTTCCAACCATCACTTGATCTTGTAATTTTTAAGGTGAGTCCTATAATTCAAGAAACTAATCTCCTAGAAATTTCAAGCTCAAATTCATTGGTTTCCATTTTCAAATAAATCATTCAAGAGGAGCATGAATAGTGTTCTTCTTGAACTAACTTTGTTTTCTTGATTTTACATGGTTGATATAGCAAGCATAATCACTCCTAAGGACCATACAAGGCTTAGTAAGGCTATATCACTATCCAAGGAAGGTATAAAGCTCTTGAAACCCTAACCCTTGTTTGAGATTTAAGCATGTTTATGATAGTTATAGCTTAGTTAGGGTTATGTTAAAGTTATAAGCATGATTATGTATGGATTTTGGATTAATGATGTAAATAGCTAGATGAACGGAAAGGCATTGCTTGGCCTCAGTTCATGTGTATAAGTCATATATATGTTGTTTGGGTTGGATGCTATGTTTATGGGAAGATTCGAAATTGATAGATATTCGATTTACAGCCGTTAAAATGCCCGATTTTACAATACCATGTTTTGTATGCCATTTTCCATGTCAAACCCCTACTGTCCAGAGACCTTATCTGCCATGATAGGATAGGTAATGTTCTAAGCTTTGTTTGGATATAAAGATCACGTGAAACGGACTTACGGTTTAGGATTTATGACCAAATTACTAAAAGTAGTTCGAATCCGTAAATGAAAGTTCGTAACCGAAATTGAACCCTCGTAAGCTATGTAACGTCATGGCGAATCTTGGTAAATAAATACTAGGGGTAAGAAGGAAGGTGTGAAAGAAAACCGTATGTCAAAAAGAGCATTTTTCGATTTATTAAAAATGTTCGAGTCAAGGTTAAACGCGAACGAACCCCTAAAAGACGACTCTTTTATAACTTTGGTAAAACACTTAGAAAACGGGCGATAAAACTCGGAGTATAATATTGGTTCGTAACGATCAACCTTAGAACTCATATGACTTAAGTATGTCCCAAGTATAAGTGCAGTGGCATGTCGTATTAACGAACGAATGTCGGGTCGGATCAGTGATAATAAGTAATCCACAAACAGGGGTATAACGAGATAACTCGAGAACGTGTTTCGATTTAAGTATAACTTAACTTTTAATATGTTAAGTGATTAATCCCGAATTCCTTGGCTATTTATAGATCACCAGGCTGAACCGGGACCCGCTACCACTACCCCTTACCGTACTCGACTACCAGGCAAGTTTCAATTCCCTTCTTTTCGGCTGTTGTTGTGATTGAATAAGTATATATATATATATATGATTGCTGATATACATATGCCATTGCATGCATGCCTACTTTCAAGTTGAATTGATATACTTGTTCCCTGAATGTTATTGTTGGCTTATAAGCTAGATAGTTAGATATCAGTTATAAGCCGAGGATTGTAAGACCCTCATAGAAGGGCATATACATCTTATTAATCGAATATAGATCGGGAGTCAATATTCCTTGATATATCGAGATTACCTCGGAAGAAAGTATTTAATTAAATATTTTCTATTATTCAAGCGACGAATATTATTTGAATATTCGTTCGAGATTATTTATTTAATGATCCTTACTTCAAATAATTATTTGAACGTAACTATTCAACGAATAATATTTCTCAATATTCATTCAGAGTCGAATTGATTATCGATTATTATTTCGAATATTCTTCTAAAGATGAGACTACTAAATGAATATTATTTGGATATTCTTTTAGAATATTATTTTATTAAATAAATATTACGTTTGAATATTCATTTAAGATATTGAATACTTGATGAATATTATTTTAATATTCATCTGAAGCTTGATTTAATTATCGAATATTATCTCGAATATTCCTTAAGGCTTGGATTACTAAATGAATATTACTTGATATTCATTTAGGATATTATTCACTGAATAAATATTACTTTTGAATATTCATTTAAATTCCTAATTAATTATGAATATTACCTTAAATATTCTTTTCAGGTCTTATTAATTAATGAATATTGTTTTGAGTATTCATTTAAATATTTATTTATTCAATAAATATTCTCCTGATATTTCTTCAGGGATTATTTTGAGAAATACTCTGATTAAAGATATTCTTTCATATTCCCAATTATTCTTTAAATATTTTAACTCAATAAATATTCTCTGAATATTTATTCCATACTTAGTATAACCTTGATAAGGATTATCTTCTTCGATTATTACAGAAAATATTTCGGAGTCATATTATTATTAATCTTATATCAAGAAAGGTTCTCAGACATCATTCTTCTTTGAGTCTATCTCCTTAATAATAAGGGAACCTTACTTGGAAAAATGTTATTTATCTTGTCGACTTCCCGGTCATAAAGTATTTCCTTCACTCGCAACTCGGGTGCTGTTGACTTATTAAGTCGTTGCTTACCTTCTCATCTTTCGAGGGGTAAGATTACTGGAACAAGTTGATATCCGTTACCAAGTAATAGCTTGGGAGTTATTGGTAAATTTTCCTTTCCAACTAGATACGACTACTTTGTGGAGTCTTATCAACAAGTATTATACTTGGGGAAAGGGGGACGAACGTTACATTCAGAATCATGAATTCTATTTGAACTAGGAGTCGTGTAAGAGGCCGAGTAGCGCCGGTCCATCCCCTTTGGCCCAACCGTTGGCCGGGGAGAGCTAGTAAGGCGGTATACAAGTAAAGCCGTCAGTTCTTCCTTCTACCGGTAGTAAATCTAAATTGAGCTGTACGATCTCGACTGATCATCAAGATTGGAACAGCGGGCGCGGTGAATACTCCATCATTGGTTCATCATCCAAATTTATTTATTTCCTGCAACATGATTACTGTTGGCAGAGTTGGAAAAGTGTCATAACTGGAATTGCAACCTTTTCTTGCAAGTTCCTCTTCTTAATAACAATAAGAATATCTCGCTTACTTCGATGTAGCAGATATTTCTTCAAACAAATACTTTAAGTTACCTTGCAACTTCATCGTTCATATTATACTGGCATCATTTCCGTAAATGCATGGCATATGGTTTGAAAGATAGCTTTGAACTGTTTTAAATTATCGTTCAGTTATATCTTTGTTGGTGGGCTTTCGCTCACTCTTGCTTTGTTTATATTATGTCACAACAACAGCTAGGACAGATGGCTCGCGTCAGGCGCACTCGGCGCAAGCAGGTTACCCGACCCACCGGACTACCCGCTGAGATGCTAGCCGCCATTGCTGAGGTAGCATAGTTAGACAGCTTTTGTTTCCTGTTTAACTATATGTATAATTAATGTAATCAACGGCAAAACTTTTAAACCTATGATGTTATCCTTTTGGGATTGTAATAACTTTTATTCGTGAACCCTTTAATGTAAGACTTATTTCAATTTCATCTCTGGGACTATAACTGTTGTGTGTGTGAGTGGTAATTATTGTGGGGTCACAGCATGTGATTTATTTATTGTGGACTCAAGTCAAGTATTATGAATGGATGTAAGACCGTAACCACCAGATCCCTGACCCCGGATCTGGGGGTGTTACAGAGATGGTATCAGAGCGAGAGTTATATATCCCAAGAGATGATACGACGTTATATAATAATAAATTCAATAATATAATAAGAACCCTTGCCAGGTTCACCTAAAACCCTTACGGGAACTTTTTAAGTATCATGATAGTAACGTAGTTCGTCTTGTGTAGGCGAGCGACTTGTCGGCCCAGGAGGCAGCTGCGAGACAGCATGATGAGGACATGTTCCGGACTAGGGACCCATACTATGAGCACTTGCCTGAGGAGGATACTGAGCCTGAGGAGGAGGATGCTGAGGAGGTCCAGGTTGAGGCTGATACTGATGTGATCGAGTCTGAGGAGGAGGATCCTGAGGAGGTCCAGGATGATGCTGACACAGATGTTGTTGAGACTGAGGGGGAGGAGGACCCGGAGGGGATCCAGACAGGACAAGATGCTGAGTTAGTAGTTAAGGATGATGATTATTGGGTTGTGACTGAGATCAAGACTTTGGGAGGTGACACTGACATGACCACGGATCAGGTGGTGCCGGTAGATGAGGGTGTTGAGGGAGATATAGATGAGCCAGTAGTTGGTGCTGTAGGGAGTTCTGGACTTTTTGTGCCACTCCTCCCTGTTGAGAGAGCCCCTACCCCACCACCACTACCTGTGAGCCCGTACCCCGACGAGTTTGAGAAGCTTACCCTAGAGCCCCAGCAGACAGAGACTGCCGCTCCAGCTGAGCCATCCACCCCACCTCATGCCCCGATAGGAGGAGTCCCAGTATGTGTTCACAACTTGATTGTGAACGGGCTTTATAGAGAGTTGTCTGTGGCAGATGCCAGGTTGTCAGAGTCTAGGAGTGAGTTAGCAGCAGAGAGAGCCGCCCGGATGAGGGTGCAGGGCAGGAGGACTATCAGTGACAGAGTTGGGTATAGGGCTGTGACCCGCATCGAGCTGAGGGCTCGGGTGAGGGTGCGACAGTTGCCTACTGATGGGCATGGTAGGGTAGACAGAGCAGAGTCTGAGGAGGTTTTCCGCATCGCCATGGGGAGGGTTCAGAGGATGTTTCGTCGTGGCGGCTGATTTCAGATGCAGTGATGCAGTGGTCTAGTTGTCTAGTCATGTACGGACATAGTAGTGCCGGCTTTTGTAGGGATGGTTTTCTTGTACTTGTTTTCCCTTTTTGTAGACTAGACAGATAGACAGCATATTTCACTTTTGACTTGTTGTTGTTGTTAGGATGGCTGTACTTTAAACTATCGTTGTAACTCAGATGTTGTACCTTTTTGGTACCTGGTATATATTTGTTTCCATTTCGGTCATTACAATTTTGTTGGGATGTGATCACGAGTTATTAGCATATGTATTACTTTTCGATTAAGTTGCCATGAGATATAAAACTGTGGGATTTTAAACCCAATCATGTAAAGAAATGTGCAAGGAAAAATCCTTTAAAACAGGTAAGTGAGCCTAATGTATAATTTTCCAAATTTTCAGTAAAATGCCTCCAAGACGAATGGGCACTAGGGCTAACCCCCGCGAATCTACTGACCAAGAGAGTCACAACCAACACGAGGAAAATCGTGAAAGTAGTGAGGAACAAGATCAGGACTATAATGAGTAAGAAGATTCCCAGTATGGAGCAGAGGATGAACCCCTGTACTCTGAAGAATTTGAAAGGGAAATAGAGGGTGGAGAAACTGAAGTAGAACAGGAAGGGGAGAACCAGGGCGGAAACCCCATGGGCCAGTTTATGGATCTACTTAGGCAGAATTTGAACCAATACCCCCAACCACCACCAAGCAACAACACTTCAGTGGCAAATTCCTTTAGGGCCTTTAAGTCCCTTAAGCCCCCAGAGTTCCACGGATCGGCTGATCCCGTTGAGGCGAGGGCCTGGATCAAAGAAATGGAAAAGTCTTTTGAGATTCTGAGTATCAATGAGGCTCAGAAGACTGTTTTTGCTACTTACCTACTAAAGGGAGAGGCCAATTATTGGTGGGAAGGTAAGAAAAACATGGAGACTGATGCTGTCATAGCCTGGGAAAGGTTCAAACAATTATTCCTGGAGAAGTACTTCCCGAAGTTCATGAAAACCCAGATGGAACTTAAGTTCTTGGAACTGAAACAGAACAATATGTCAGTGGCTGACTATGAGGCTAAATTTACTGAGCTATCGAGATTTGTGCCAGAGTTTGTAGATACAGAAGAGAAGAAAGCTAACAGGTTTCAACAAGGGCTGAAACAGTGGATCCAGAATAGGGTGGCTGTTTTAGAGATTACAGATTATGCCACCTTGGTGCAGAAGGCAACCATTGTGGAGGCTGGTAGTGATCAGATGCAGAGAGAGAGAGAGAAAGGGGGGATAAAGAGAAAGCATGTTAGTATGGGCGGAAGATCCGCTGGAGGAAAACCCCCAACCAAGTTTAATCGAGGAGCGGTTTCCCTACCAGGGAGGAATGTAGGGTTTAAACCATCTGCGAGTGTGAGTGTGAGCCAGGGCGGCCACCAATCAGGAATGTCCCGTTCCAACCCTTCTCGACCTCCATTGCCATTGTGTGCTACTTGTGGGAAGAGGCACTCCGGGGTGTGTAACCTGAAGCAGATAAACTGTTATAAGTGTGGGCGAGCTGGGCATTATGCCACCTCTTGCACCACGGTCATCCCTAACAGCACAACCTGTTTCCAGTGTGGACAGCGAGGGCACATGAGGAAGGATTGCCCAAAGAGCAAACCAGCAGCATCAGGAGCAAGCAAGGTTGCCTCAAATAGGCCACCAACTGCTAGGACTTTCAATATGTCAGTACAAGATGCCGTGAGGGACACAGATGTGATAGCAGGTACTTTTTCTCTTAATTCAGTCAGTGCAAATGTCTTATTTGATTCAGGAGCAACTAAGTCTTTTATATCTAGAGATTTTGCGCATAAGTTGAAACTTAAAACCCAGCAACTAAGAGATTCCTTACAAGTAGAAATAGCTAATCAGGAAATCGTACCGGTTAATCAAATTCACCCCGATTGTAAGCTAGAAATAGGAGGACGATCCTTCTATGTCGATTTAATTCCTTTTAAGCTAGGGGAATTCGATGTCATTTTGGGTATGGATTGGTTGTCTCGCAATGATGCGCGGATAGATTGTAAAGGGAAAAAGGTTAAGTTGAAAACCCCAGGGAAGAAAGAAATAGTGTTTAAGGGGATGCGACAGACCCAGAAAATTCTGACCATGGCGCAAACCAAGAGATTGTTACGAAAAGGGAACGAGGCTTATTTAGCCTACGTTATAGACACTCAGAAGGAAGTGCCAAGATTGCAAGACATTCGGGTAGTTAATGAGTTCGAGGACGTGTTCCCACAAGATCTTCCCGGACTACCACCTGATAGGGTAATTGAGTTTGCCATCGAACTAGCCCCGGGGACGGCGCCAGTTTCGAAGGCCCCGTACCGACTAGCCCCAATAGAAATGAAGGAGCTAGCTGAGCAATTACAGGAATTGTTGGATAAGGGCATGATAAGGCCCAGCGTGTCGCCTTGGGGCGCACCAGTGTTGTTTGTTAAGAAAAAGGATGGAAGTATGAGGTTATGCATCGACTACAGAGAATTGAACAAGCTAACCATAAAGAATAAGTATCCATTGCCCAGGATAGACGATTTGTTTGACCAGCTAAGAGGAGCTGAATACTTCTCTAAGATTGATTTGAGAACGGGATATCACCAACTGAAGATCAAACCTGAAGATATCCCGAAGACTGCATTCCGCACCAGATATGGACGTTATGAGTTCTTAGTTATGTCATTTGGATTGACCAACGCCCCAGCAGCCTTCATGGACCTAATGAATAGAGTGTTCAAGGAATATTTGGACAAATTCGTGATAGTTTTCATTGATGATATTCTCATCTACTCAAAGACAGAGGCAGAACACGCTGAACATTTAAGGATAACCTTAGAAATACTCAGGAAGGAGCAGTTATATGCCAAGTTCTCAAAGTGTGAGTTTTGGAAAAACGAGGTACAATTCTTAGGGCACGTGATCAATAGAGAAGGAGTGTTGGTTGACCCCTCCAAGATAGAAGCAGTTTCAAACTGGGAACGACCAACTACTCCAACCGAGGTGAGGAGTTTCATTGGACTGGCCGGATATTACAGGAGATTTGTCCAAGACTTTGCGAAACTCGCAGCTCCACTAACTCGACTTACCCGTAAAACCGAGAAATTTGAATGGACTGAGAAATGCGAGAAGAGTTTCCAGGAGTTAAAGAAGAGGCTGGTGACAGCCCCAGTGCTGGCATTACCTGATGGAAAAGGAGATTTCGTGATTTACAGTGACGCTTCGCATAAAGGACTGGGATGCGTGCTTATGCAGCACGGCAAGGTAATAGCGTATGCGTCTAGGCAATTGAAGGATTATGAAGTCAGATATCCCACGCATGATCTAGAACTAGCAGCCATAGTCTTCGCTTTAAAGATTTGGAGACACTACCTGTATGGGGAAAAATGCGAGATTTACACAGACCATAAGAGCCTCAAATACATTTTCACTCAGAAAGAGCTTAACATGCGCCAGAGGAGATGGTTAGAGTTAATCAAGGATTACGACTGTGAAATTCTCTATCACCTGGGCAAAGCCAATGTGGTGGCTGACGCCCTTAGTCGGAAAGAGAAGCTCAAGATGATAACTTCAGAGAAAGAGCTAGTGAAGGATTTTGAGAAGTTGGAAATCGAGGTTAAGTTACCTGGAGAGGGCCAAGAAAAGTTGATGGAAATTAGAATCCAACCTCCATTGCTAGAAAAGATTAGAATGTGCCAGGAACGGATGATGGAGGAAGAAAAGAACTCCACAGAAGAGCTAATGACCGGGGAGGAAATTAAGTGCGAAAGAGACAAGGAAGGGATCATGAGGTACACCTACAGGATATGGATCCCAAACGTTCAGGAACTCAAGAATGAGATTTTAAATGAGGCACACAACTCAAGATACTCAGTGCACCCCGGTAGCACCAAAATGTATAGGGATTTGAAGGAGTATTACTGGTGGCCCAATATGAAAAAGGACGTAGCAGAGTGGGTATGCAGATGCTTGACCTGCCAACGAGTGAAGGCAGAGCACCAGAGACCCAGCGGACTTCTACATCCCTTAGAGATTCCAGAATGGAAATGGGAACATATAGCCATGGATTTCGTAGTAGGTTTACCAAGGACCAAGGCTAATCATGACGCCATATGGGTAATTGTAGATCGACTGACGAAATCGGCTCACTTTCTCCCGATCAACGAAAGGTACACGGTCGACAGACTAGTGGACATCTACTTAAAAGAGATAGTGGCGCGACATGGGGTCCCAGTCGCAATAGTATCCGATCGAGATCCTAGATTTAACTCCAGGTTTTGGAGAAGTTTTCAAGAATGTGTAGGGACCCGGCTGAACATGAGCACAGCCTACCACCCCCAGACAGATGGGCAAAGTGAAAGGACCATCCAAACGCTAGAGGATATGTTGAGGGTCTGCGCGATAGACTTCAAGGGAAGTTGGGATGATCACTTGCCATTGGTTGAGTTCTCCTATAATAACAGTTATCATTCAAGCATTGGGATGCCACCTTATGAGGCCCTTTATGGAAGAAAATGTCGATCTCCCTTGTATTGGGATGAAGTTGGAGAGCGAAAGATGCTCGGGCCCGAAGTGGTCCAACGAACTAAAGATGCAGTAGATCTAATCAGAGGACGGTTGGTAGCAGCCCAGGATCGACAAAAGAAATATGCCGACTTAGCTCGGAAAGGCAAGGAATACGAAGTAGGGGACCTAGTGTTCTTGAAAGTGTCACCTTGGAAGGGTTTAATGAGATTTGGGAAGAAAGGAAAGCTGAGTCCCAGATACATTGGACCATTTGAAATCTTGAGACGGATTGGGGAACTAGCTTATGAGCTCGCATTGCCCCCGAATCTACAGCAGGTGCACAATGTGTTCCATGTTTCGATGCTGAGGAAGTATAATCCGGATGCTAAGCATATTGTAGAGTATGAGCAAGTGGACATGCAACCAGACCTGACCTATGTGGAGCAACCTGTGGAAATCATAGACCGGAAGGAACAAGTGCTCCGATACAAGGTCATTCAGCTAGTCAGAGTTTTGTGGCAGAACCACAATGTAGAAGAATCCACCTGGGAACTTGAAAGCGCAATGCAAGAGAAGTACCCCCACTTGTTTTCAAACTGATTCCGGGACGGAATCCTTTTAAGGAGGGTCTCCTGTAAGAACCCAGATTTTGGGTGGAATTAAAACTTTTATGTATTTAATGATGTAAGAATGAATAGTGGATATGGCTACAGTGTAATAATTGATAATTGGGAAAGAATGAATGGAATTCGACTTTATTATGTTTATGTCTTGAAGAATGCTAAAGGGTGACAACATAGGTAAGAATAATCTATCTTCTAAAAGAATAAGATATGGCAACTTCAAGCAAGAGAATACTCTCATGTCATCCAGATCGATAACGATTAATCCAGTAGTTCCGTAAAAAGGTTAAGGAACGATCGAAAGAGAATACGGAAAATTATACAACCCTAAGAGAACAAGTAAAGAATACAGAATGAATAGTGTTTTGGTATGAGTATATAATAATATGAGACGACACTATATAGAAGTATTCGGAACGGATTTCCGAGTTCGTATTAGTGATCCAGGGGGAAAATAAGTGTATGTAAAAGCTGTCGGATTCTGAAAAACCGCACTTTTATTTTCTCCGAGAGTTCCCTGGACACTGATAGCCTTAAGTATTTAACGAATGGATTAAAGGAATATAAAATGGAAAGTTAGAATGAAAGATGGAGAATGAAAGTATTAATATTAAAGAGGATTCCCGGTAAACCCTAATTAGAAATCCGTGAAATGTTCTCACGAACGATCAATCGAAACGGGTAATAACCGGACACAGAAACAAGCAGAGGAAGCAAGAGTCTTGTGCAAGCTACTAGTATAAATATCTAGTAACTAAACTAGAAGCAAGGAACTAGCACCTTAGAGGAAGAACCAAGTACTTAGCAAGAACAACTAGCTAGTTAGCCTTCAACCATGCAAAATGCAACACTTGTCCTACAAAAATCATCATCCATTACATCACACTCCACTAACACCACTTGGATGAGATATTATCTAGCAAATGTCACTTTATGCATTATTCCAAATCAACCAACACAAAAGAACATAAAACTCTCCCTTGAAGCTCCATTCGGCCCCTTGCAAAATTCCAATTCCAAAATCCCACTTCCAACCATCACTTAATCTTGTAATTTTTAAGGTGAGTCCTATAATTCAAGAAACTAATCTCCTAGAAATTTCAAGCTCAAATTCATTGGTTTCCATTTTCAAATAAATCATTCAAGAGGAGCATGAATAGTGTTCTTCTTGAACTAACTTTGTTTTCTTGATTTTTCATGGTTGATATAGCAAGCATAATCACTCCTAAGGACCATACAAGGCTTAGTAAGGCTATATCACTATCCAAGGAAGGTATAAAGCTCTTGAAACCCTAACCCTTGTTTGAGATTTAAGCATGTTTATGATAGTTATAGCTTAGTTAGGGTTATGTTAAAGTTATAAGCATGATTATGTATGGATTTTGGATTAATGATGTAAATAGCTAGATGAACGGAAAGGCATTGCTTGGCCTCAGTTCATGTGTATAAGTCATATATATGTTGTTTGGGTTGGATGCTATGTTTATGGGAAGATTCGAAATTGATAGATATTCGATTTACAGCCGTTATAATGCCCGATTTTACAATACCATGTTTTGTATGCCATTTTCCATGTCAAACCCCTACTGTCCAGAGACCTTATCTGCCATGATAGGATAGGTAATGTTCTAAGCTTCGTTTGGATATAAAGATCACGTGAAACGGACTTACGGTTTAGGATTTATGACCAAATTACTAAAAGTAGTTCGAATCCGTAAATGAAAGTTCGTAACCGAAATTGAACCCTCGTAAGCTATGTAACGTCATGGCGAATCTTGGTAAATAAATACTAGGGGTAAGAAGGAAGGTGTGAAAGAAAACCGTATGTCAAAAAGAGCATTTTTCGATTTATTAAAAATGTTCGAGTCAAGGTTAAACGCGAACGAACCCCTAAAAGACGACTCTTTTATAACTTTGGTAAAACACTTAGAAAACGGGCGATAAAACTCGGAGTATAATATTGGTTCGTAACGATCAACCTTAGAACTCATATGACTTAAGTATGTCCCAAGTATAAGTGCAGTGGCATGTCGTATTAACGAACGAATGTCGGGTCGGATCAGTGATAATAAGTAATCCACAAACAGGGGTATAACGAGATAACTCGAGAACGTGTTTCGATTTAAGTATAACTTAACTTTTAATATGTTAAGTGATTAATCCCGAATGCCTTGGCTATTTATAGATCACCAGGCTGAACCGGGACCCGCTACCACTACCCCTTACCGTACTCGACTACCAGGCAAGTTTCAATTCCCTTCTTTTAGGCTGTTGTTGTGATTGAATAAGTATATATATATATATGATTGCTGATATACATATGCCATTGCATGCATGCCTACTTTCAAGTTGAATTGATATACTTGTTCCCTGAATGTTATTGTTGGCTTATAAGCTAGATAGTTAGATATCAGTTATAAGCCGAGGATTGTAAGACCCTCATAGAAGGGCATATACATCTTATTAATCGAATATAGATCGGGAGTCAATATTCCTTGATATATCGAGATTACCTCGGAAGAAAGTATTTAATTAAATATTTTCTATTATTCAAGCGACGAATATTATTTGAATATTCGTTCGAGATTATTTATTTAATGATCCTTACTTCAAATAATTATTTGAACGTAACTATTCAACGAATAATATTTCTCAATATTCATTCAGAGTCGAATTGATTATCGATTATTATTTCGAATATTCTTCTAAAGATGAGACTACTAAATGAATATTATTTGGATATTCTTTTAGAATATTATTTTATTAAATAAATATTACGTTTGAATATTCATTTAAGATATTGAATACTTGATGAATATTATTTTAATATTCATCTGAAGCTTGATTTAATTATCGAATATTATCTCGAATATTCCTTAAGGCTTGGATTACTAAATGAATATTACTTGATATTCATTTAGGATATTATTCACTGAATAAATATTACTTTTGAATATTCATTTAAATTCCTAATTAATTATGAATATTACCTTAAATATTCTTTTCAGGTCTTATTAATTAATGAATATTGTTTTGAGTATTCATTTAAATATTTATTTATTCAATAAATATTCTCCTGATATTTCTTCAGGGATTATTTTGAGAAATACTCTGATTAAAGATATTCTTTCATATTCCCAATTATTCTTTAAATATTTTAACTCAATAAATATTCTCTGAATATTTATTCCATACTTAGTATAACCTTGATAAGGATTATCTTCTTCGATTATTACAGAAAATATTTCGGAGTCATATTATTATTAATCTTATATCAAGAAAGGTTCTCAGACATCATTCTTCTTTGAGTCTATCTCCTTAATAATAAGGGAACCTTACTTGGAAAAATGTTATTTATCTTGTCGACTTCCCGGTCATAAAGTATTTCCTTCACTCGCAACTCGGGTGCTGTTGACTTATTAAGTCGTTGCTTACCTTCTCATCTTTCGAGGGGTAAGATTACTGGAACAAGTTGATATCCGTTACCAAGTAATAGCTTGGGAGTTATTGGTAAATTTTCCTTTCCAACTAGATACGACTACTTTGTGGAGTCTTATCAACAAGTATTATACTTGGGGAAAGGGGGACGAACGTTACATTCAGAATCATGAATTCTATTTGAACTAGGAGTCGTGTAAGAGGCCGAGTAGCGCCGGTCCATCCCCTTTGGCCCAACCGTTGGCCGGGGAGAGCTAGTAAGGCGGTATACAAGTAAAGCCGTCAGTTCTTCCTTCTACCGGTAGTAAATCTAAGTTGAGCTGTACGATCTCGACTGATCATCAAGATTGGAACAGCGGGCGCGGTGAATACTCCATCATTGGTTCATCATCCAAATTTATTTATTTCCTGCAACATGATTACTGTTGGCAGAGTTAGAAAAGTGTCATAACTGGAATTGCAACCTTTTCTTGCAAGTTCCTCTTCTTAATAACAATAAGAATATCTCGCTTACTTCGATGTAGCAGATATTTCTTCAAACAAATACTTTAAGTTACCTTGCAACTTCATCGTTCATATTATACTGGCATCATTTCCGTAAATGCATGGCATATGGTTTGAAAGATAGCTTTGAACTGTTTTAAATTATCGTTCAGTTATATCTTTGTTGGTGGGCTTTCGCTCACTCTTGCTTTGTTTATATTATGTCACAACAACAACTAGGACAGATGGCTCGCGTCAGGCGCACTCGGCGCAAGCAGGTTACCCGACCCACCGGACTACCCGCTGAGATGCTAGCCGCCATTGCTGAGGTAGCATAGTTAGACAGCTTTTGTTTCCTGTTTAACTATATGTATAATTAATGTAATCAACGGCAAAACTTTTAAACCTATGATGTTATCCTTTTGGGATTGTAATAACTTTTATTCGTGAACCCTTTAATGTAAGACTTATTTCAATTTCATCTCTGGGACTATAACTGTTGTGTGTGTGAGTGGTAATTATTGTGGGGTCACAGCATGTGATTTATTTATTGTGGACTCAAGTCAAGTATTATGAATGGATGTAAGACCGTAACCACCAGATCCCTGACCCCGGATCTAGGGGTGTTACATCTCCAGCACCTGCTATCTATCCCAGGTTGTACAAAATCTCTCAAGCTTCGCGTGAGCTGTAAGATCGCTGAAAACGGACTTCTAGAACTCCAGATATAGCCAAAACAGTGTAGACTGCGCAACCTTCCCGGAAAATCCGAATTTTAATCAATTAATCCTCCAAATACGATAGAAGCATCACCCATAATCGACATTCTTGTAAGTCTACACAACTAAGCAAAACACATCAAAACTACAATAAACTTGAGTCCAAGACAATCAATTTAAGCCGAATTGAAGCGATCCAAGTGGATATAAATCCACTTATCAAATCTCCTTCGAGGAAAAGCATTCAGAGATACTCTTCTTTTTCTGTCTAGTTTTGGATCTTTATCTCTGATCAAATATTTCCTCTAATTCCCAAGAAACTAGCATTTCGAGCTTGTGAAATGATCCAACAAATTTCCAGTAGAGATCCTTCAGTACACTGGTCCTCAGTTTGTGAAAACTATCAACATAGATTTCTTCTCTTCCATCTATGATTCTGAGAGGATTATCCAGTATACAGGGCTGATAATCTGCTTTCTCACTGTTCAGTTTGTTAACTTTCTTGTAACTTTCTTTCAGTTGAGCTTCTAGATCTTCAGCAATTTGTTTGGCAGGTCTGGTAGGTTTGGATGATTTAGCTCTAGCAGCCTGAAAAGCTTGTCCTGCCTCATATTCAGCCATGCCTGCCTTTGTGAAAGGGCAATGGGCTTCTGTAAGATCCACATCAGGCATTGGCTCACCATCTGAGCTAACTTCCAGGTCTGCATCATCATGTGCTTCTCATGGAATTCAGCATATCTTTTAGCATAGTATTCTTTGGTGTGCTCTAAGATATTGCTGGAAACATCTTGGTTTGTTTCCATGAGAGTGATCATCCTTTCCAGAATCTTCTCCTCACCTTTACAGATTTGAACGAAATGTCATATCTGCCTATCACATGTGATTCTATCTCCATGGTAAAGTCTGGTTTCACATCTATGACTTTAGTGCCACAGTTTTTGAGAACATACTTGGATACATTCTTACTGACTGGATCCAATTCCACTGAGACAGATTTGATAATCCCATCGATCTTTCTTTTGTATAGTTCAAAACTGTTTATCTTTCTTCTACCAATGGGCTTCTCTGTCAAAGCTACTCAATGCTTCTTTTTCTTTGATGCTGCAACTGTCTTCCCTTTTCTTTTGGTTGCACGCCAGGCTTGTGCTCTAGTCTTAGTTCTGTTGGACTTGATGTTCCTAACAAGCCTTCGTACTTTGATAGTTTCCTCAGGTTGACTCTTGACAGCATCTTCCATGACAGCATCTTTGACAGCTTCTTTGTCTTGGCTTTTGACAGTGTCCTCTGTGACAGCATCTTTCATTTCAGTATCTTCAGCCTTTTTGGCAGCATCCTTGTTGACAATATCTTTTTCAAAGTTAAAGCGTTCAATTACAAGTCTCAAGATACTTGCCTCCAAGGATTCAAGAATTTCTAACTCCCCTTCATCATTAACAACATCTTTCTTTTCAGTACTTAGAGTTTCTTGCTCTTCTTGGGTAACATTCCCAGAGGCTTCTTTTCCAGAACTTCTGTTTTCTCCAGATCCACCACTTCCTCCAATATCATCCTCATCATCACTCAGAGTATCATCATAGGTGCAGCTTCCTCCTTTTTCACCTCTTTTAGCATTGGCATCAGATAGCAGCTTCTTTATGATTGAGCTAAGATTCTCATCTCTTTTCACCAATAGCTTGTGGATATTTTTGACAGCTTTGACCTTTTCAACGTTGACACCTGATTTGAGAATTTTCTTCAGCACTAACATGATTGACTCAGTGCTTAATCCTGAACTTTTATCCAATGGTAAAAAACACAGTCTTCTTGCTCCTGTTTTTGTAACCTTTCTATAGCACACACCATAGGGATTGTGAATCACCTCAGGTAGTTTGTCTTCAACCATCATCTTGATTTGTGCTAACAGACTGTCATTGAAGGTTATTAAGTTGCCTACCACTTTTGTTCCAAGGATTTGGAGTACTCTAGCCTGCAAACTTTGTAAAAGTTGCATTGTGATGAATATAGTTAATCTAGTTTTCAGATAAACTTGAACATCCCATTTTTCTCCAAGTTAACTCTCATAGAGATACTTATTATTCTGCTCTTCAGTGCTGGTGGCAATTTTGTAAAAGCTCCCCCTGCTTCACTAATTGCTTCATCCACCAACTTACTGAATTCTTCATCTTTGTTGTTAAAAGTACTCTCCATGTAGCTAACCATCATCAGTTCTGCATCTTCGTGGGCATATTCACTTCCACCTGACCAGATAGTTCCAGTAGTCATGTTCACATACTCAGGTATTTTGTCTTTGCCTTTACCCAGAGTATTTAGTTTTTCATTTTCTCTCCATTCTTTTTGCAGTTGCTGTAATGGAGCTTCTGTAATTTCAGGATTTGGTTCATTGATTTTCAGAGGTGGTAGTACTGTTCTTTCAGACTTTTGAGTCCCCTTTAATTGCTCTTACATTTCTTTAGATAACAGTACTGCCTGACCACCCATTTCACCTTCAATCAAGTCACCATCTCCAGATGCCTTCAGTTCTTCACCAAAGTTTCTTTCTTCTTCCTCTTGCTCCCCCTCACTCTCATCTCCATCTTCTTCCACTTGCACTTGCTCCCCCTCACATCTTGACTCCCCCTTACCTGTAGCTCCACCTTGTTTCTCCTTCTCTACCAGCTTTGCTGTATTCTGATCTACCAGTTGCTCCTTATTCTGATCTACCACTCTCTCCCCCTTAGTTAAGTTGACAACACTAAGGGTAGTAGAGAATGACAGAAGAGTTTGTTGAATCTCATCAAAACCAGTAGCTACCATGTTGGACGGAGCATCAAGTTTAGCTTCCATGGATGCTTATCTGCCCTCAAGGGATTGCAACCTTGAATCAGCTTCTTTAGAAGGACCACCAGATCTCAACCTTTTTGATGGCAAAGGAAAAGACTGGGGCAAGGAGGCTATGGGGTGTTTCACACTCTCATTTTTTTTCTGAGTGATCTCATCACTCCTCACAGAATGACTCTCAAGGCCTAGTGCCTTTTTATGTGGGGTTCCTTCAATTTCACTCTAGACATGCTCAAGTCCCTCTCCTTTTGCCAGCTCATTTGGTTGCCTCACATTTTTATGCTTACCTCTCTTTTCTTTTATCTCTCTTTTCTTTTTCTCTCCCTCACTCATCCTAGATGCATGGGTATGAGCAGTACTAACATGCATTTTAGTTGAAGAAGTAGAAAGTTTAGATTGTACCTTTAAAGCAGAGATAGTTATTTGATCATCATCAGAAGCATCTTCAATAATTACTGAATCTTGATCAAGCTGTGTAGAGGTGGCAGCATCTTTACCCAAAATGTTACTGTCCACAGGTGGGGTGATAGCAACTTTTGTGGTGTCTTTGACAGCAGTTGAAGCTGTGACAGCAACTTCCTTAAGGTCAGTTGCTTTTTGGAGTTCGACAAAGATGTTGGCTGTTTCATTTTCTGGCAGATTTCCATCTTGATCTTGCTCAGTGTTTGAGGGAGTGGTATCCATTTCACTTTGAGAAATGGGTTCTTGTGGACCACTTGATGAGGGCTCATCCATGGCTTGAGATGGATGATCAAAACCTGAAGGGTTGGGACTATCCCTCTCTCTAGGTTGTTGAGAAGAAACAATTGATGGATTAGAGAATAAAGAAGGTGATGGTATAGAAGAGATTTTTGGCTGTTCCACAAGGGCAACTTATGGAACATCAAGAGTAGAAGTTTCATGACCCTCACTGTGCCCTAACTCCATGTGCATATCTACAAGTGTAGGCTCCTCATGAGTGAGTACATGAGGTTGTGCAGACTCTTACAGGATGCCTTGGGAGACATGCCAGTTTTAATAGATACTTCTTGTTGAGAAGAAGCACCTAGGGATGTGTTTGATTCCCTTTTATCCTCCATAGCCTTTTATGAGACTGTGGGGTGGCTGACAGTGGCTTTGCCCCTCTTAGGTCTCTTCTTCCTAGGCTCAAGAGGAACAACTGTGGGTTCACTTTGACTAACATCCTTATTTGCTGCATCTAGTGCAGTTTCTCTCTCAACATTCTCAGAACGACCACCAGCACCAGTTTCCAAGGGTCTTTTCTTGGATTCTTGCAGGGCTATTTTTGTGGCTTTTGTTTGTCTGGAAGGTCTGATGAATGAATGAAGTAGAATGTGGGTTAACTAAATTTGGGTCTAATTCAGCTTCATTCTCAAGGGAGAAAATAACATACCCAGAGGGTAGTTGAAAGTAAAGATGAGGCTCTTAATCAGCCATGTGCTTGGTGAAGTAAAGTGGAATATGTGCATTCAAATTATGTGAACTGAGTGTTGTGTGTGTATTCCTTTTCAAAACATTGCATTCCATTGTGAGAGATGCATTTTCATCAATACCACATAAAGAATTTATACACATTGTGAGAAAGCGAGGATAGACATGTACCTTTTTGCTTAGAGCTGACTTGAGTTGACTCATAAGCAGCTTTCCAACATCCACTTTGTATCCATGGACCAGAGATTGAGTGAGTTTCTTGATGTAGTAGGGAATACCATTCCAACCGGTGGTTTTTGTTGAGAAAACCTTCACCATGACATCAAGAATCATGCTCCATTCTTTCCTTAAATGCTTTCTATCCATTTCACCAGTTGGGTACCAACTTGAAGTACCTTCTTCAAGAATAGGACCAGAATACCCAATTTTCAAGAAAAACTTCTTTAAGGTTTCATCACTTGCAAGCTCCTTGTATGATTCTTTTGCTTGCAATCCAGTTCCCAAAGCTTCGTTTATGCCTTTGATAGTGAGAATGCAGGTAACTTCTTTGATTTTGAATTGAATGGTGTCCTTACCTGCACCTCTTGGAACATAGGCAGTGTTCCAAAATTGTTCAAGTCTTTCTAGGTCCAAAGATGGAGTAGAGGTTATAGCATGACCCATATAGGACTTATTGATGAAGGATACGAGTCCTTTGAAACCTTCACCAGCATCTCCAGCAATGAGAATACCAGCAAAGTTTGTTTGAGAATAGGATTGTTTGGGTGCCATTTTTGTTCTTCCGAGTTTTGGGAGAGAGATTTAGCTTTTGAGAGAAAGGTTCTGTTGAAAGTTATGTGTTTGTGTGTTTGACAGTTGCTTATATGAGAATAACAAATGTTTTACTGAAAAAGGGGAAAGTGGCCTTGTCTTAACCCATTAATCAGTCACGTGGTATCGTGGGCAGTTACTTTTTAGTGGCTGTAAATCGTGGAAGTAATATCCCAATTAAATCGATCCACTAACTTGATAGTAACCTGTGCGCTGTAACAAATTCATTAGTAATTTGGAGAGGGTGATAGCAGGTTTTGCTTGACAGTAACATTGGCACAAGAACGTGATGTCACCATTAAGAAATTTATACAATCTCCTTTAAATTTCAAGACAGAAACTTTTTCCTTTGCTGTCTAAGGAACTTGCTGTCAAGGCACATCGTGACAGCATCTTCACTTAATGATAGCAACTTGTGTGGAAATAATTTTTATCATGAATTTTAATCGATTTTGCCTATTGCTTAAAAGTAAATTACCAATTAGCATTTTAATCGATTTAAGCATATATTCGTTAATAGGCACACATCCACACATTCACACACACATATACACACAAGCATACATGCATCTATCAACAGATAACCAAGATGAGCAGATAAGAGTAAAGAAGACATGCAAGAACACTGGGAAGACAAAACGATAAACTTTTTATTAAAAAAACTTAAAACAATACATAAAAAGTTCTTATGAACTAAACATCATTTTAAGTTCGGAAAAGCTTCCAACAGCAGCCCTTCCACGACCTTCTCGATCTCCTTCTCATCGAAGACCCCCAGCATATCGAGATAAGCTTGAAGCTTATCAAGCTAGATATCCATTGGATCCTCAGGAGCAGCGATCTTTTCCTCATTCTTTGGCACCTCTTCGACTTTGTTGGAGACGGAGTTCTCGGATGTAGACATCTCTGATGCTTTCCTCTTACTCATTTTCTAGAGTCTCTTAAGTGTGTAATAAGAAAATAAGGGTTTGGCCTCGGTCTTACTTATAGCACATTAAGTGACGCTACAGTTTCCCACACGCTTCCTTTTAATAAAGTATTTAACTTAAAAAGAAAAGGGACTGACAATTACCCCGGGTCATTTCAAATGACACGACTAATTATCACTGGCACGCGTATGATTTTAGTTAATGTCACGTGACTACTCATTACATAAATTAAAACAGGCATGTAATTTTAATTTAGCATAGTCATAGCAGACATGCTGTCAATAAACAAGTAGCACATAAGACAGTAACTTCTCATGATAGCAACATTGAAGGCTACTGTCACGAGCTGCATTTTACCACATTGAAAATGTAAAAACTAGTAAGTTAACATACCAGATTTAGCATTCCCAATTCACTTACCAACCTATTTGTTAGTCACAGAGGCATGCCTGTATAAATCTAATAACAAGCCTAATTGTCTATAATGCTTTGCATTACCTACATGACCTCTTAACTGAGGGAACCTCTAGTTGTAGAGTTTCTACTTGTTGTAGTACTTATAACAAGCATCTAATTCTACCTGTGTAACTGCAATTAAAGTCAGAAAATAATGCTTGAAAGAAGTTTGAAGGATCATGCCTCAAGCTTGAAGACCAAGACTGTCAAAATAAACACAGTTGGAATTTGGAGAATGAAGATTTGCCTAAGTACCAATTCGAGACGTGTTTTGATCTATTCGAGAAGTCTAGCATTCGACAAGCCAAGAATTCGATATCTACAAGGACACTGTTTGATATCTCTGGAAGTCAACTAGTCAAAGCCTCATTCGAGAACTCAGAGATTCGACATGTCTAATACTCTATTCAAGAACTCAAGAAGTCAATAAGTCAAAGCATCATTCGAGTTCTCTAAGAGTCAACAAGTCAAAGCTACATTCGATATCTAAAGGACTAAAGAAGCTATTCGATATCTCAGCGATTCGATAAGTAAAATGCTCTATTCGATATCTCAAGGATTCCTGGAGAAAAGACTTATTCGAGAAGTGATTCGATATGTCAACTCAACAGTATTCGAGAACTCAGAGTTATCGATCAAGTCAATTCTAGTTCTCGAATCAAACACTTAGCCACTTCTCGAATACAATCTTGGGGACAAAATACTGAAGGAATTGTATAAGTCAGAAACCTGCAACAAGCCAAGACGCTTTATGGACCACATACTTAAAGCACGTTGGAAAGCCTACAAAGAAGCTTGGATAGATAGTACAAGAGACAAAGAGCTAAAAAAGTGGATCTGAATAGAGTTCTAAGAAGTCAAATCTGTAGCAGTTTGGATGTTTACTCAAATAGGATAGACACATTAGAAAGCAAATTTGTTTGCTACCTTATTTGTTGTAAGAAAGTTGTTCACATGATATAAGTGAACAACCCTACTTCTTTAGCATGTATCAAACAGAGTGATCAATAGTTTTACAAGTAATATCTCTCTGAGAAAGAAGCTGAGAATACGAAATTGTGTTCTCAGGTTGTAGCAACATTTTGATCTAATAAAACATTAGATTAAATGAGTATTGTGTTCTTGTGTTTATATTCCGCACTTACATAATCTGTTAAACACAAACACACACTTCGTTACACAACCAGATTCAAACCCTTCAAACAACCTTCACCTAAAACACTTATCAAAAGAAAAGTTTGAGAATCCATTCACCCCCCTCAGTGTTCTCTTCGGTATATTCAATACTCAACAAGTGGTATCAAAGCAGGCTATTTATTTAAAAATAGAAAAAGATCATGAATACACCAAAGACTACAGGAACAGTGAAGGTCCCTAAGTTCGACAAAGAGAATTACAACCTCTGGAAGATTAAAATGCTGTTGTTCATCAAAGTTGCCAACCCTCTATATCCTGAGATACTCAAGAATGGTCCGTTTGTTCCATAACAGGAGATTCCTGAAAAGAATGTTGGAACTGTAACCATTCCAAGATCCTATATGGCTAAAGAACCATCCAAATGGACAGAGACAGAAAAGGAGATGGTTGCTCTCGACAGTCATCTCATGTTATTAATCATAGATTCTATGGAACTTTCAATGTTTGCTAACATAGCCTCTTGCAAAACAACAAAGGAGATGTGGGATCA
This sequence comes from Saposhnikovia divaricata, assembly GCA_036435485.1. Classification (NCBI taxonomy): domain Eukaryota; kingdom Viridiplantae; phylum Streptophyta; class Magnoliopsida; order Apiales; family Apiaceae; genus Saposhnikovia; species Saposhnikovia divaricata. Next base: position 55,818,959 of record CM071595.1, on the reverse strand, counting down.
TATTGAGGTATTATGTGAAGGAACAGAGGAGGTTAGAGAAAACAAGAAACAGATACTGGTCACACAGTATGAAGCTTTCATGGCTCAGACCAAGGAAAGCATTACTGACATGTTTGAAAGGTTTCACAAGCTGGTGACTGAGCTACAGATGAATGGGAAGGTTTACATGAAGTTTCCATTATCTTCACCAAACCATCTAGAGCAAAGGGTCATTTCTCTAAGAGAAAGAGATTTGAACAAAGTCACATATGATGTGCTCTACGGGGTTTTAAAGACTCATGAGCTTGAGTTGCTTTAGAAGAGGGCTATCCAAGCCAACCAAGGTAGAATGGTAAACACATCATGTGCCTTGATTGTCAGCAAATCTATTCAAGACCTAGAAGCATCTACAAGTCAGCTGAGGATAGAAGAGATAGTAGATGATGAAGAAATGAAGGTGAAGTGACTGAACCTGTTGAGGAGAAGGAAGAAGAAGAGTTCTATACTTTTGAAGAGCTAGATGGCATGGAAAACACTTCATATACTTTCATGGCCAGAAAGTTTCCAAACATCAGATTCAAGAGGAACCAACCCTTCAAACCTAGACCCCAAAACCATTCATTCAACAAGAGAAAGGCAACTGTGAAAGCAAACAAGAATAAATTCAAAACCAGCCATGTGGATAGGTCATCTGTAAGGTGTTATAGATGCAATGACCTAGGGCAATTTTCCAGTGAATGCAAGAAGCCTAAAAAGATGGATAAGGAGTTTCTAGAGCTTGAAGCTAAGTATGAGGCCCTTCTGAAAAAGCAAACATAAGGCAAGGCCTACATAGCTGAAGGGAAGTGTTGGGATGACTCTGATAGTGATGGAGAGGATCAAGAATTCTGCAACTATGCCTTGATGGATGATTACAAGGATGAACAATCTCTGTCTGACTCTCAGGTACCATCTCTCACTACCATAGATATGTCTGTTTCTGAGTATAAATGCATGGTTGAACAACTATCTATTGAAATGTTTAATATTCATACTAGTATGACTACTGCTAATGAAGAGATTACCAAACTGTCTGCTAAGAATGAATTGTTAAACAAGAAGAATGAGGAACTTGAGCTAACTGCTATGCAAGTAGATAACTTTAATAAAGAAGTTGAATATCTGCAAAATAAGGTTCTATGTGCTAGTCAGGTTGAGAAGGCTCTTATGGATGAACTAGCTGAAAATGAATTCAAACTGAAAACCTTTAAAAACTCCTCTAGTCTATTGCAGTCGTACCATGAGAAAAACCAAGCTAAACCCAAGGCTGCCATTGGACTTGACTATGGCACTCTTAAACAGAGGAAAGGCTATGCTGTCATTGAAGATGACATAGTTGTTCAGGATGAAGTGCCTCACATTTTGAAGAAGACTGAGTCTCCAATTTTTAAAGAACCAATATTTGAAATTGATGAGGATGCCTTACTCATTAAGCAAATGTTGAATGATGAGGATGAGGCACAGTCTAGTGAACAACCAGCATCCTCTAAGAGTGAGAGTGTCAAGGCAAAAGCCAAGAAGCCAGTAGGAGATATACCTAGACCTGAGAAGTTTGTGAAGTTTGTTTCAGCTGGGAAAAATGAATCTGAGAAGAAAGTGGCAAATAAAAAACAAAACAGAAATGGCAAGCTAGGGATAAACAAGAATAATAATTATGCTTATGTGTAAAATGCCCCTAGGAAAGTTTGTCAAAACTGTTTTAGAACTAATCACTTAACTCATGCTTGCAAGAAACCAACTGGTAGTGTAGCTAAGCCTTTCTATGATTGCTCTGTGCTATTAAGACATAGAGATTCACCTTTCTGTGATAAACTTGAATGTATGCCATGCAACATGAATGTTATGACTAGCTGTTTTAATTTAAGAAGACAATACATGGATGGTTGCATCAGTCACAACATTCACACACTACACAAGGCCAGAGTCTTCAAGTCCTCCTAGAGTTGGGAAGGTACCTCTGTCACCTAAGTCTAAGAATTCAGATTCTAAGACTTCTAACAGTGACAAGAAGACTAGTCCTAAGAAAGTTGATAAGCATGCTATTTTTGATAAATCTGTTTCTAAGCCAAGTGGACCCAAACTTGTTTGGGTACCAAAGAAGAAGTAATACCTTTGTGCTTGCAGGGCAAAGAAAGTGAAAAGAAGGTCATGTGGATTTTGGACAGTGGATGCTCAAATCACATGACTGGTGATATGGCCCTACTATCACAATATGAGGAGAGGGCTGGCCCAATTGTTGCTTTTGGAGATGACATCATGGGTAACACATTGGGATATGGCAAGTTAAAAGTTGGTCATGTCATCATTGAAGATATAGCACTAGTCAAGGGTCTCAAGCATAATTTGTTAAGTGTTGGTCAGTTTATTGATAGAGGATTCAAGGTAAATTTTGACAAAGATGAATGTTTGATCACCTACAAGAAGACTGGTGATTTTGCTCTATCTGGAGTAAGAAAAGGAAGCCTGTTTGTAGCCAATATGGACTCTACAAACAAGGACAAAGTTTGTTGCTTCTACTCAAAAGCATAAAATGAAGATTGTTGGCTATGGCACAAGAAGTTATCACACCTGAACTTCAAGGCCATTAATTCTCTAGTTAAAAGAAAGTTAGTGAGAGGCATGCCCACACTTGAATTCTATCAAGAAGGAGTGTGTGAGGCTTGCCAAAAAGGAAAGATGAAAAGGTCAAGCCACAAGTCAAAGACAGTGACATCAATCACCAAGCCCCTGCAATTAATTCATATGGATTTGTTTTGGCCTGTCAATATTATGTCACTCTCAAGAAAGAAGTATGCCCTAGTGATGGTTGATGACTACACAAGGTATACATGGGTTGAATTTCTAGCATCAAAGGATGAGGCTCCACAAGTAATCATTGAGCACATAAAGAAGCAAAAGCCAACAATGCAAGTGTGATTGCATTGAGAAGTGATAATGGAACAGAGTTCAGAAATTCCTTACTTGAAGCATTTTGCAAAGAGAATGGCATTTCTCAACAATTATCATCTCCAAGGACTCCACAACAAAATGGAGTAGTTTAGAGAAAGAATAGAACTCTAATTGAGGCTGCTAGAACAATGTTGCTTTATACAAAGATGCCTACATGTTTTTGGGCTGAGGCTGTGAGCATTGCATGCTATATCCAGAACAGAACCCTCATCAACAAAAACACTGGAAAGACACCTTACAATTTGATGACTGGAAAGAAGCCTACTCTAAAGTATGTTCATACATTTGGAAGCAAATGCTTTGTGTTAAAAGACAATTCAGAATATGTTGGGAAGTTTGAAAATCTAGATGATTCTGATGAAGAGATTGAAACTGAAGTTGAAAATCTAGTTCAACAAACTTAAGTGAATGATGAAACAAGAGAAGAATCTGATCCAATCAACAGTGAAGAGACTAGCATCCAAGACACACCTGTGAATAGTAGCAACTTCACAGGGGGAGGAAATGAAAATGATCATGACTTGGATGATGAAGCAACATCAAGGTTGAGAAATCAAACTGAGCACTCAAGGAAATGGGATAGGTCACACACTGCAGAGCAAATTATTGGAGATCCAAATGCAGGAGTGAGAACTAGGAGAGCAACTCAAAATGAGTGCCTCTATGGTTGCTTTCTATCTAAGATTGAGCCTAAGAAACTTGATGATGCACTGTTGGATCCAGATTGGATTATTTCCATGCAAGAGGAGCTGAATCAATTTGAAAGAAACAAAGTATGGGAACTTGTGCCAGCACCAAAGAACAGAACCATTGTTGGAACAAAATGGGTTCTGAAGAATAAGATGGATGAAGATGGTGTAATAGTAAGAAACAAAGCAAGGATGGTTGCAAAAGGATACTCTCAACAGGAAGGCATTGACTATGATGAGACATTTGCTCAGGTTGATAGATTGGAAGCCATCAGAATCTTCTTGGCATTTGCTGCTCATTCAAACTTCAAAGTCTATCAAATGGATGTCAAGAGTGCATTTCTGAATGGGGAGTTGGAAGAAGAAGTTTATGTGCAACAACCACCTGGCTTTGAGGATCCACATTTCCTAGAATTTGTCTACAGATTACTTAAGGCATTGTATGGACTTAAGCAGGCTCCTAGGGCATGGTATGACACTTTATCACAATTTCTTCTTGAAAATCAATTCACTAGAGGCACATTGGACAAGACATTGTTTTACAAGAAGCATGGTAATGATATTATCCTAGTTCAGATCTATGTGGATGATATCATATTTGGCTCTACAAATGAGAAGCTGTGTGAGAAATTCTCTAAGCTCATGCAAAACAGATATGAGACGAGTATAATGGGAGAGTTAACATTCTTTCTTGGATTGCAAGTTAGTCAGAGGAAGGATGGTATCTTTATCAGTCAAACCAAGTACATCAAGGATTTATTAAAGAAGTTTGACTTAGAAGACTGCTCACCTGCAAAGACACCCATGGCCACTGCCACCAAATTGAATGAAGATGTCAAAGGCAAGAGAGTAGATATCTCAGTCTACAGAGGCATGGTTGGTTCTCTACTCTATCTCACTGCAAGTAGACCAGACATCATGTTTGCTACATGTCTGTGTGCAAGGTTTCAATCAAATCCAAAGGAGTCACATTTGATTGCTATAAAAAGGATCTTTAGATATCTGAAGGGCACTCCAAACTTGGGTTTATGGTATCCTAAGGACACAGGGTTCAATCTGGTTGGTTATTCTGATGCTGATTATGCTGGATGCAGAGTGGATAGGAAAAGCACCTCAGGTAGCTACCAGTTTCTTGGACAAAGGTTAGTCTCTTGGTACAGCAAGAAACAACAGTCTGTGTCAACTTCCACAGCTGAGGCTGAATACATAGCTGCTGGAAGTTGCTGTGCTCAAGTGCTTTAGATTAGAAATCAGCTTACAGATTATGGACTTGTGTTGGAAAGAATTCCAATCATGTGTGACAACACAAGTGCAATCTCTATAGTTGCCAATCCTGTCAATCATTCTAGGACAAAGCACATTGACATCAGATATCATTTCATTAGGGAGCATACAACTAATGGAACCATTGAGTTGCATTATGTCCCTACAGAAAAATAGTTAGCTGATATATTCACTAAGCCATTGGATGAAGCCACCTTCACAAGTTTGGTTAGTGAGATTGGAATGCTGAATTCTTCAGAATCTGGCTAAGTGAATATATCAACTAGATTGTTGCAGCAGTAAACACTTATTTTATCTAAATTCTCAATATTTTTTAAGTAAGTGTTGGCTGAAATATGATTTATAAATATTTCAAATCCGTTGTATATGTTGAAAATTATATTCGAATTAGCTTGAAATTTCTATGAAATTTTAAGATTATCACTATTTAATTTGTTAGAATATTCTTCATTGAATAATTCTGGTGAATTTTGAAAAGATAGTGAAAATTAACTTTTATAAGTGGAAAGTGTATCTCGATAAGTCAGACTTCTCTAATGACTTTCATGTCTATGGTCGACTTCTCTAACAAGTCTATTTGGAACACTCTTGAGTTCTCGAATAGTGCATTTTAGAGAAATCGAAGAGAGACTTACTTGACTTCTCGAATAGGACATCTGAGTTCTCTAATGATTGAGTTCTCGAATAGAACATTTGACTTGTCGAATCATTTGAAAAGGCTGAATTTTCGCTGAATCTTAACCGTTTTTGGATTTTTATTCAAAATTTTAAATCACTCATAAAAACATATTTTATTTAATTTGGAATTATTTCTAAGTTAAATAATAGCCAACTGTGAGTTACAAACTGCTTGAGATATCGATTAAACCTCTCTTGACTTATCGAATAGTTGATTTCTACTTATCGAATGACTGACTTGTCGATACAAAACATATATCTAATCGACAATTCAAGTACTTCATACTTATACAGTTTTACATCTATTCATTTCATTTCATTCGATTTCTCAAGCATCTAAAGTTCCAAAACCTCTGAAAACCCTAACTTCAAAAGCTAAATTCTTTCTTCAACCTTCATTCTCTTCTCTCGTCTCTCTGTGTAACAATGGCAAATACCCAAATCACAATTCCTACCCACACCAACTTCATTGCTATTACTAGTGATGTGGAAGCACCCAATGCTAATTTCAAGTGCTTCGTTCGCTGGATTTCTTGAGTCATACATCAAGGATGCACTCTCAGCCAACCCAACTCTGTACCTAGATCTCCTAGAACAGTTTTGGAGGACAGCCACTGTGGAAGTTATTGCTCTCGAAAATGCAGTAACCTCTTATGTCATCTACTACAAAATATAAGAGAATGAGGTAACTATCACTACAGAGGATATGAATCAAGCACTAGGACTTCATCAAGACCTGTATCACCCTCTAGTATCTGATGATGATTTGATTACATTCTTCGACTTTATCAGATATGTTGATACAATCAAGATTGGAAAAATGAACCGAAAGTGTCTTAGAAAGGAATGGAGTTTTGTATTCGCCACACTGCTACAGGTGTTCACTGCTAGAAAGTCGAGTTTTGATTACCCTCTGGTATCTGATGATGATTTGATTACATTCTTCGACTTTATCAGATATGCTGATACAATCATGATTGGAAAAATGAACCGAAAGTGTCTTAGAAAGGAATGGAGTTTTGTGTTCGCCACACTGCTACAGGTGTTCACTGCTAGAAAGTCGAGTTTTGATCAAATCAGTGCACCTGCACAGCAAATTGCATACTCCCTGGCATATGATAGGAAAATCAATGTGGGTAATCTAATTATGCAGGAGCTATATGGGAGACTTGGTAAGAACTCAACCAAGAGAGGTACTGAAATTTTCTTCCCTCGTTTTATTCAATCTGCTTAATTTTGTAGATAATAAACTGGTTGAATTGCCGGGGATAAATAGAAATAGAATAGGCTATCCGAAATCCATGACCAAACTCATTTTTGGTAACTTGGAAACTAGGAATGATGTGGATGTTAGGCTTGTAATAACCCCTCATATGCAGAGGTTATTTGAGTCTTACCCCCACAACATGCCAACATTTGCCTCTAAGTCTGAGTTAGCACAGCCCAAGGAAGTAGAACAAAATGCTAACCCAGGGCCTGCTAACCAACCCCCTCAACCAAACACTGAACCAAACATAGAGCCACCTGCATCATCCTCTCAACAGGGTGGTGTTAGTAAAATGGAGAAAAAGAAGAGAAAATAGATTGTTTCTGAACCATTGAATATCTTAAGTAAAGCAGCATTGGCTGTAGAATTATATTTAGAAAGTGAAGAACCGAAGTCACCCTTACTAAGGCCAAAGAAGAAGAAATCTAAAACCACCTTTTCAGTCACACAAATGGCTGAAGTTGTAAAATCAGGGGCAAACAGCTCACTAGATGTACCCTCTCAACAGGGTGCATCTATAGAGTCAAGCATCCTCCCCAATGCACTATCTTGTAATTAGTCAGTACCTGGGAGTGATAAGGCTGGCACAACACTGAGTGAAGAGCACGTCACACTTGAAACTCCCTCTATTTCTCAGGGGGAGTTGCCAAAATCCAATCTACGAGACACCCTTCTTTCAGAATCTTACAATGATATTTCTTTGGAGCCTGCAACTCAAGTAATTGAGAAGCAAGGCATTGATCACCAAGAATTCTCTTCTCTTGGTGAGCCAATGGACTCAAGTGACTTAGTGCGTGACACTTTGTTCACCACCCAGGAACCACACTTAGATGGTGAGGGAATGCAAGCTGGGGCATATCCTAATGACACCATCACAAATACAGAGGATTCACTAGTTTTCACTAGAGACTCTGTGCCTGTGTTAACTACTGTTGTAACTCATCCCACACCTGTGGAGACAACAGTAGTAGAGTCAATCCGTCCGGTTGTAGAAGTTTCATCTATAACTGAGGAGTCTAGCTTGCCTAGCTCTAGCTCTGACTTCATAAATCAATGGCTGAATCCTGTATAACATGACAATGCTTCAGGATCAGGGTCTGCTCCACCACAATTGACGGTTGAAGCACTTCAAAGCTTAGTTGTGGATCAGATTCCTGAGTTTGTAAAGATAGCCCAAAACCTTGTCACATCCAATATGTCAAACCCAGACTATGAAGCCATTCTGCTGTGTCATAGGGATGATGTAGAGATGCAAAAAGAGAAAATAGCAGATGAGGCTGAGAGAGATGGGAATGTAGATGCCTGGCTGCAAGGGAAATATGATATTACTCTCAATGAAGTCCTTCAATATCTAAGAGAGGAATACCTCACTTCACTGGGTTCAAATGCTAAATCTCTGACTCCTGGTGAAGTGTATGAAGCCATGAATGATTCTTATAAGGGATTCCTCAAGGCTGCACATTATCTTGGCAAGGGTGTTAAGACAGAAGTCAACAAGGTGTGTGATGAAACAGCCAAGACAGTGGGAGAAATCAAGAGAGAATTTGCTGCCAAGTTTCCAACTTTAGATCCTGTCCACAAAACCATACAAGACTGCAAATCTACCTGCATCAAGATGGACAATGGCTTGGATTTGCTTCATAGAACTGTCAGCAATCTAGCAACTCAAGTTCAGAATCTCTCTGGTCAGACAACTGATGCCAATGCCATGTTGAAGGACCATGTTTGCAAATCAATATGGAGATAAACTGGTGACTGAGGTCCCTGTGCATAATATGACCAAGTTTGAGGTAGTGAGGCTCAAGGAACAATCATTGTCTGGCTTTAAAGTTACTGAGTTATTCACCAAGGTGGATACTCTGGAGAAAGAATTGAGCTCACTCAAGCAGTAAAATGCTATTCTTACAGACACAATAACAACTCTCACTGAGTAGTTGAACACTCAAGCCACCACCACAGCTGATGTTCTTCTGCATCAACAACTGATGCTGTCTGCTATGATGAAGCATATGGGGCTCCTCCTACCTGATGAATCTGTTAATCCCACCTCTTCTAACCCAAGGGTCTCTACCAAAGCCTCTGTGCCTGACAACAAGCCTAAGGGGGAGAAGAGGAACTTAAGGACATCAAAGCCTAAGGGGGAGCAGCAGACTAAGGGAGAGAAGCCTAAGGAGAAAGGCATAATCATAACTGAGGGTGGTCAACCAAAAATCTCAAAACCTATAACCTCTCATGTTCAAGGCAAGGGCAAAGCCAAAGTCAATGCACCTCTACCTTCTCTACCAACTGTCACTCTACCTCCTGTACACATCACTACCCCAAGTGGCCAAAAACAAACCATCACCTTTATAGTGGTTGCAGGATCTATGCCAAATGAGCAAGCTAAAACCTCCAGAAATGAAGAAGATCAACTAGTTGAAGTGGATGTAGTTACTGAGGCCAAGCTGATAGAAGTAGCAAATTCAGAAACTTATCATGATGCTGCCTTCTTGAAGTTTCTGCAAATCTCACAAGCAAAGGTTGGAGGGGATACATTGGAGTACAGAAGGAGTCTGAGAGAACAAATCAAATTTCTGACAGTGATTCAAAGGAAGCTAAATCAAATCTATCTCAAGGAGATTATGATGGTGACCATTGGTAAAATATGGCATCTATCTTATGACACCTTGAAGGCTCTAAAATTCACAGAGATTGATGCTATCCTGGGGTTGATAGAGAAGAAGGGAGAGAACAACAAGAGTCTATATGCTGATCTGAGGAATGGTCAACAAGCTAGGTTGCCTGAAGTTTGCACTTATCCAAGAACAATTATCTATCAGTCTGGCACAAAGATTGAGGATATCAAATAGCTGGTCATTCCCAAGGATCTCACTCTCCAGAATCACAGACTTATCATTGACATTATTCATTAATTATAAAAGAAGAATGGGATAAGAACTGGTGAAGAAGTAGAGGCATTGCACATTCTCAGAACCTTCATTGCCACAGGTGAGATTCTAGAAATAGCCAAAGGAAGGAAAAATAAGGATGATGAAGATGAAGACAAAAGTGATGGGAGAAGAAGACATCACAGGAGTGATAAGGGTGATGAAGACAAGAAGAAGAAGAAGAAGAAGAAGAAGAAAAAGAAGGACAGCAAGGACAAGAAGGATGATGATGACTATAACGCCTTAGAAATTTTAGTAATAATAATTATTTATTTAATATTAAATGTGAATTATGTGGCGTATAAAATTGTTGAGGAGGTGAAGTATGTGTGGTACAATATTTGTGGGCTTAATGGATGATTTATATGTGATGTGTAAGCCCAGATATTTTTTATTATATTTTTGGGAATTTATTTCCTATTTAATTGTGTTATATTTATCTTCTGTGAATTTTATAAAATCCTTGGGAGTAGTAGAAATCCTGAAATATTTTGCAGTATTAACTTTATTAGTTTATATGACTTTTAAAAATATTTGGTGAATTATTTTGGGTTTCAAGGATTTTAAAATGATTTTACGAATTATTTTTCCAATTTAAGGATTCAATCTCGTAAAATCCATATTTAATTCGTTTTTGATCCTAAAAATATTTTAGAAATATGTGGGTGATCGTAATTTTACATTCTTCATTTTAAAATTTTGAAATTTAATATCCTACCCATTTTTCTGTTTGATTGATATTTTAAAAATTTATTTATTTTTGAAATTCATTTAAAAGAAATTGTGAAATTGTTTTTTTTCTAATTTCCCCAAATCATATAAACCCTAATTCTAATTCAATTGTCCAACAAAACCCATTTCTCTCTCTCGGGTCTTCCCGAAGCTTCACTCGCTCTCCCTCTATATCGAGTTTTTCGATCTCTAAACTCTCATCTCTCTTGTTTCTCCTCAATTTCTGTCCAAAATCTCTTCTCTTCCCTTAAGAATCCCTTCCTTTCACTGTGTTCGATTCATCTGGGGTATGTTAGCTACGGTTCTGGGTTTGTTGATGAATATTATAGCGGATTGATCTCTCTTTTCCTTCAGTGTGCTGCGTGTCTATTGTTGGGCGTGTGCGTATGCTCTATGTGGGCGTGTGTGCGATTAACAGAGTGTGGGTGTGTTGGTTTTCCCCGTTTAAAGCCTGCCGTGTGTGTGTGTTAATTGTGGCGTGCGTGTCTAACTTGTGATGGTGTGTGTGTGTGGCTTGAATGCCGATTGCAGTACTAATTCCCCTCCCCTGTTCTTGCTGCAAATCGTTGTGTGTATACATTCCTCCTTGTCCATGCCGTGAAGTCTGTTTTCCACCTCAATAAAGGGGTGATTTGGTTGGCTTGTTGGTTCTGTTGTGGTTGTTAATACGTATATATATATTGACCATGGTTCCCGTTTTTGCACCACAGCTAGTCTCGGGCATATGTATTCTGTTTTTGTGCTAATGGTTTGATTGTTAATTCATTGCAGAGATTAAGCTGGTTATGGTGTTGAAGCATTCCAAATTTGGGAGCTCCACCGATTGCCCTGTATATGCATTTCTCCGTGAATCTGTTTTGTTACAATGATGTTTGTTAATTAATCCCGAGAATTTCTTGTTAATTGGTTCGCATAAAAATAGTAAGTGTAGAGTCTTGAGATGGAGACCCTAAATTAGGGCACCCTCGGGATTTTGCCCCCTCGACGGTGATTTAATTTGAGTCGAGGGTATAAAATCGGCAATGATGACACGTGAGCCGAAATTTAAAATATATATTTATATGTATTTAATTGTAATTTATTATGGATTTAAGTTAAGTTATTTAAGTTGTAATGAATTGTTCGAATTGAATTAAATAATGATTTGATTGGTTAAAGTGGGATATGATTAATGATTGGGATTGTGTTGGTTGATTGAGTCAGTTGTATTCCGACGGGCAGTCACCCGTATAAAGGGGATGCCGTCAAAATTTTCTAAAAATCTTAAATAATTTCTTTATATATATATATGTGCATATAATTACACAATTTGATCGAGGTGTTGGATTATTTACCGTATTATCTATTTAGTTGATTTCGTGAGTAACGTTTGTTGGCTATAATTAAATATCTATATTTGAAGCTTATTAATTATTGGTGTATGGTTAAATAAATGCAAATTAGGAGATTATTCGCGGGGGTAGATTAAGTTAAATTTTGATATTGATTAGCGAATATTGAGTAGAATTCTAAAATAGTGTTATATTGTGTGTAGATCCCGCGGATAAAGGGAAAGCTAAAGCTGAGGACGTAAAGACTCTTCGAATCCTGTGATTTCCTGGTTAAGGCAAGTAAATTACTTCACTTATCTTTCAAGTGAATTATGATTATGATAACTTGATTCATATGCTCGTTCGAATTATCCTTGTTATAATTGTTCCGTTAATTTCCCTTAATTTCGAATATTAAATTGTTATACCCCAAATCGATTATATTGATTTCGTTGATTCTTTTAGTGGCTTGACTTACATCCATATCCCTTGTATATATATCGAACTTGTCGATATCTAGGTCAGAAATTACCTGACCTTATTTCATTTTGCGAGATTTGAGATGTTGACCTGGAACGAAAGTGTCCAGGGTGTTTGGCAATTGAGGTGATTGATTGTTCCGACACCTGATGTCTAGTTAGGATTGGACTGTTAGTTTTTAAAAATGTTGACCGTAAGGGTCGGACCAGATTCGTGGTCAGAAATTATTAAGGCCAATGTGTGCCGTGGATCCATTAAGGACATTGCTGTGTGCGTTTGTCCGGGGTTAGTGCGTGACTGATCAGCAGCCTAACCTTATGATTGTTTTTATCTATAAAATGCATGATAGTCCAATCCTCTAATATTTTATGATTCAGACAAAAGACGTACCTTTCAGTTGAGCTTTTACATTGTTGATTGTTAGTTCTTGACAGACTTGCAAACATTTCAGTTTGTTTATGCTTTTAATTATATATATACTTGTTTAGCATTTTAGCTCACTTGCTTGCTAATTCTGTTTCCTCAGCTAAGCACGAAGATGTCTAGAAGGAGTGGACCGTTTAGTTGGGGCAGCCATAGAGGCAGCCAGAGAGTCGAGGTGGGGGGATGGGTAGTGAGCTTATAACCCCATTTCATGTCAATTCTGTATTAGTAGACAGATTATTTATCTTATGGAGTTGTATATTATTTTATTCAGTATTGGGTTGTAATAGTTAATTAGTAGTTGTTTCATACTGTGGCCTGTGAGCGGTCTTGGTTGGTGTAGTTATATTTCTCTGTGGTTTTGTTACTATCATGCAAGTGAACTGTTTTAGTATTAGTTGGTTGGTTTGGTTGGTTTGGACAGGTGGGTAGTCATATTTATGAATATATCATGCCAAAATTTTCTAAAATTATACTATAAAAATATATTGAAATTATTATAAAATGTATGGACATTATTGTTGGTTAGTGAGGGTGTTACAAGTTGGTATCAGAGCTACAGGTCACAGTCACTGAAACAATTAGGTGGGAAAGTCGGGGTAGAGTTATAAGAAAGGTTAGGATCGTTTTGTGAGAGATAGGATGTCTAACTATAAGATATATATATATATATATATATATATATACTACAGGCACCTGTTTCTGGTTTCGATTCAGACCCGGACGAGGATCCGGAAGGAGAGGCTTCCGTACCGCAGCAGGTTTCCCCAGGGGCTATGCAGCCATACGTAGGATCTCAGGGCTTGGTGAATGGGCCAGCATATCGTTACACTCCTCAGCCTATTCCATACCATGCGTATGAGCGAGTGGCCAGAGAGAGGGACTATCTATTAGGGTAGGTGACAGAGTTGAGGGCTATGAGGTCTGGAGAGGCGGATCTGGCTAGACAGCGAGATAGAGCGGTAGCTGAGTTGGAGGATGTTCGGAGGCGTGTACGAGCGGTTAGGTATGTTATCACTAGGCGGGGACGGATTAGGTCCCGAGATGAGCCGGCGTTCGTGACACAGCAGGTGACTCTAGGCCTGGTGAAGGCGGAGCTGGAGAGCATTCTTGGATCAACTTGGCGGGGAGAGTCTGATGATGATGACGACCAGTGATGGCTAGGATAGTACGATGATGTATGTAGTATATAGATGCATGTTATGGTAGTAGTAGTATATCAGGATTTGCAGTACGACCAATTTTGTTATAGGTATATATCAGTTGTGCTGTGACTAGATGCTTGCAGTTTTCTTTACAGTTTTTATTGTATCCCTATCGAAGCGTTGTTCTTACGCTTGTATCGGATCCACATATATATCATTATCACTTTTGTAGAATTGTTGTTAAATTTCCTTTATACATTGTTGATTACTTTTTCGCACCATATTTACTTTTCCGCACTATATTTCTTCTCAGTACCCCATTTATTTTCGGCATCATATTTATTTTGTAGCATTGTGTTTATTTTCATTACCATTTCTTTTTTCAGCACCGTATTCCTTTCCAGTACCACGTTTAATTTCGGCATTATAATTATTGTTTCGATTAATGTATCTACCAGATATTCATGAATACCTTATGTAACTTTGATTTTTGTATTCTGTTACACCTTGTAAACCAATTGCTGACCCGAGTAATGACTGGGAACCTTGAATTATATTTCAATAGTATATTCACTGTTGGTTTAAATTAAATTCTTTTGATTTATTGACTCTTGAATTTGAACCTAATGATTGTCCGTTGATTCCAGAAATATGCCTCCAAGAAAGAAGAAACAAAATACTCGAACCACCAATCAGGGTGAACAAGCCAACCCACCCCCTGTAGGTCAAATGGACCCTGCTTTGGCTCAAATATTGCAGACCCTTGTTCAGCAAACTGCCACTCTAGCACAACAACAGCAACAGTTACAGCAGCTGTTGGCTCAATAACAACAGCAACAACAGCAACAACAGCAACAGCAGCAGCAACAACAACCTGTTCCTCCGGTAGTCACCTTTAAGTCCTTCCAGGCAGTTAAAAAGAATGAAGCCACTTATTGGTGGGAGTCGGTAAAGATGCTGGAAGCTATGGACGTGATTCCTTGGGAAAGGTTTACAGAGTTGTTCTTAGAAAATTATTTCCCATACTACATGAAAGATCATATGGAGATGAAGTTTTTAGAGTTGAAACAGGGAAGTATGTCAGTGACAGAGTATGAAACAAAGTTTACTGAACTAGCTAGGTTTGCTCCGGTTTATGTGGACACGGAAAGGAAGAAGGCGAAGAGGTTTCAACAAGGGTTGAACCATGGATTCGTAGTAAGCTAGCAGTTTTGGAACTGGATACTTATGCAGCTGTGGTGCAGAAGGCCATGATAGCCGAATGAGAAAGTGAATTGTACTTTAAGGAAAGAGAGGGAAAAAAAAGCTGGGTCAATGGAAGGACGACAAGTGCAAGGCAGCTCTCAGAGTGTGCCCAATAAAAAGCCAGGGTTTCAGTCAGGAAAGAATGGGAATTCTAAGAAACCGGGATCGGGGAATGGAGGGCAAGGGAATAGACTTCAAGATTCAAATCAGCAGAAACTGGTTAGGCCACCCTTGGCAGAGTGCAAGACTTGTGGAAAGAGGCATCCAGGAGTGTGTGCAAAGTTGGAGGTGACGTGCTACAAATGTAATCAGAAAGGTCACTATGCTCGAGAGTGTAAGGTGGGGATTGTATGTCACCGTTGTGGAAAACCAGGGCATGTAATGAGAGACTGTAAAGTACTTGTGGTGAAACCTCCGGTTCTGGCTAACCCAGTGCTTCAAGCGATTGAGGCACCCCCAACAGCAAATGTCAGACCAGTGGCTAGGACTTTCAATATGACTATGAATGAAGCTATTAAGAATTCTGATGTGGTAGCAGGTACGCTCCCTATAAATTGTGTTCAAGCTAAAGTATTAATTGATTCCGGGGCTACGAAATCCTTTATATCTAAAGAATTTGTTCAAAGCTTAAATTGTGAGATATGCATGTTACATGAGGCTATAGTTATAGAAATAGCTAATTCAGAACGAATTCCGGTTACTCAAGTATGTCCTCTTTGTAAGATCGATATCTCAGGGCATTGCTTTTACGCTAATTTGATACATTTCCAGTTAGGTGAATTTGATGTCATCTTAGGAATGGATTGGTTAACAGAGAATAATGCACAAATTGACTGTAAGAACAAAAAGGTGATACTGAAGCCCTCCGATAATGTAGAAGTTACCTTTAGGGGTCAGAGGCAGACTAGGAGATTTTTAACGATCATGCAAACTAAGAGGCTGTTGAGGCAGGGATGCGAGGGCTATATGGCTTATGTCTTGGATACCAAGCAAGAGGTACCTAAGATAGAGGAAATACCAGTGGTGAATGAGTTCCTCGATGTTTTTCCAGATGAACTTCCCGGGTTACCTCCGGATAGAGAAATAGAATTTACCATCGACTTAGCCCCAGGAACCGAACCCGTGTCGAAAGCTCCATATCGTATGGCACCTGTAGAGATGAAAGAATTGGCAGCTCAGTTGCAAGATCTTTTGGAGAAAGGTATTATTAGGCCTAGTGTTTCGCCGTGGGGAGCTCCGGTATTATTTGTAAAGAAGAAGGATGGAAGTATGAGATTGTGTATCGATTATCGGGAGCTAAATAAGTTGACCATTAAGAATAAGTACCCTTTGCCAAGAATTGACGATTTATTCGATCAGCTGAAAGGAGCAACTTGTTTCTCGAAAATTGATTTGCGATCAGGATATTTCCAATTAAAGATTAGACCGGAAGATGTTCCAAAAACAGCGTTTCGGACTAGGTATGGGCACTACAAGTTCTTAGTGATGGCCTTTGGGCTAACTAATGCACCAGCAGCGTTCATGGGCCTAATGAATAGAGTTTTTAAGAAATATTTGGATAAGTTTGTGATTGTGTTTATAGATGATATTTTGATATACTCGAAGACCGAAGAAGAACATGCAGGGCATTTGAGGATAGCTATAGAAACATTGAGAAAAGAGAAATTGTATGCAAAGTTTTCTAAGTGTGAGTTCTGGTTGAAGGAGGTGCAGTTTTTAGGGCATGTCATCAGCAGTGAAGGGATTAAAGTGGATCCTGCTAAGATTGAAGCTGTAATAAATTGGGAGAGACCTAAAACACCTACAGAAGTTCGAAGTTTCTTAGGATTGGCGGGATATTATCGAAGATTTGTTCAAGACTTTGCGAAGATAGCCACCCCACTAACAAAGTTGACAAGGAAGAATGAAAAGTTTGTGTGGAATGAGAGGTGTGAAGAAAGTTTCCAGGAATTGAAGAAGAGATTGGTGACTACACCTGTATTGACACTTCCAGACGAAAAAGGAAATTTTGTGATCTACAGTGATGCATCTCACAAAGGTTTGGGATGTGTACTAATGCAGCACGGTAAGGTAATTGCTTATGCTTCGAGACAATTGAAACCTCAAGAGCAGAAATATCCTACTCATGACTTAGAATTGGCCGCGATTGTTTTCGCCTTGAAGATTTGGAGACATTATTTGTATGGGGAAAAATGTGAAATTTACACGGACCATAAGAGTTTAAAGTATATTTTCACCCAAAAAGACTTAAACATGAGGCAGAGGAGATGGTTAGAATTGCTCAAGGATTATGATTGTACAATTAACTATCATCCCGGGAAAGCGAATGTGGTGGCGGACGCTCTAGGTAGAAAGGAAAAAATTAACATGTTTACACTGCCTGAGGAGTTATATAGAGAATTTGAGAAATTAGAGATAGAAGTCTGCGTGCCTACAAGCAGTATAGATAAGGGCTACACTATGACGTTTCAGCCCGAGTTGTTAGAGAAGATTCGCAGATGCCAGGAGGAAGTCATGAAAGGAGATGTTAACAAGTTAACAGGTGAGGAAATATGCACAAAAGTAGATGACAGTGGAATATTGAGATTTTCTTCACGCATTTGGATACCGAATGTGATAGAGTTGAAGAATGAAATTCTACAGGAAGCCCACAGTTCAAAATATTCGATTCATCCTGGAAGTACGAAGATGTATCGAGATTTGAAAAGAAACTTCTGGTGGCCGGATATGAAGAGAGATATTGCCGAATGGGTAAGTAAGTGTTTAACCTGTCAGAAAGTAAAAGCTGAACATCAGAGACCAAGTGGGATGCTACAACCATTAGAGATTCCCGAGTGGAAATGGGAACATATTGCGATGGATTTTGTGGTAGGATTTCCAAGGACGAGAGCTAATCATGATGCTATCTGGGTAATTGTTGATCGATTGACGAAATCTGCACACTTCCTTCCGATAAATGAGAGGTTTTCATTAGACAAACTGGTTCATCTATACATAAAAGAGATTGTGGTGCGACATGGAGTTCCAGTATCAATAGTCTCAGATCGAGATCCAAGATTTAATTCGAGATTCTGGAGAATTTTTCAAGAATTTTTGGGCACCGAATTAAAAATGAGTACTGCTTATCATCCTCATACTGATGGTCAGAGTGAAAGAACGATTCAAACAATTGAAGACATGCTTCGAGTTTGTGCACAGGATTTCGCAGGAAGTTGGGATGAACACTTGCCATTAGTGGAATTTTCATACAACAACAGCTTTCATGCTAGCATCGGTATGCCACCGTATGAAGCACTATATGGGCGGAAATGTCGATCTCCGGTATACTGGGAGGAAGTTGGCGAGCGAAAGATACTCGGACCAGAATTAGTACAGCAAACCAAGGAAGTAATTCAACTTATTCAGAAACGGTTGGTGACAGCTCAGAACCGACAGAAGAAGTACGCTGATTTGGCCAGAAAGAATATGGAGTTCGAAGAAGGAGAACAAGTTTTGTTAAAAGTATCTCCGTGGAAGGGGTTAGTGAGATTTGGTAAGAAGGGAAAGTTAAGTCCAAGATTTGTCGGGCCTTTTGAGGTATTGAAGAAGGTTGGAAAAGTTGCCTACGAGTTAGCCCTACCGCCTCACATGCAACATATTCACAACGTGTTTCATGTATCAATGCTTAAGAAGTACCATCTGGACTCTAAACATGTCATTGAATATGAGCCGATAGAGATTCAGCCAGATTTATCCTATGTGGAACAACCTATCAAGATATTAGATCGTAAAGAGAAGGTCCTACGAACTAAGACAATACCTATAGTAAAAGTTTTGTGGAGAAACCCCAGAGTAGAAGAATCAACTTGGGAGCTTGAAAGCGACATGCTTGAGAATTATCCTCATTTATTCACTTAGGTGAGATTCTGGGGACAGAATCCTTTTAAGGGGGGAAGGGTATAACGCCTTGGAAATTTTAGTAATAATAATTATTTATTTACTATTAAATGTGAATTATGTGGCGTATAAAATTGTTGAGGAGGTGAAGTATGTGTGGTACAATATTTGTGGGCTTAATGGATGATTTATATGTGATGTATAAGCCCAGATATTTTTTAATTATATTTTTGGGAATTTATTTCCTATTTAATTGTGTTATATTTATCTTCTGTGAATTTTATAAAATCCTTGGGAGTAGTAGAAATCCTGAAATATTTTGCAGTATTAACTTTATTAGTTTATATGACTTTTAAAAATATTTGGTGAATTATTTTGGGTTTCAAGGATTTTAAAATGATTTTACGAATTATTTTTCCAATTTAAGGATTCAATCTCGTAAAATCCATATTTAATTCGTTTTTGATCCTAAAAATATTTTAGAAATATGCGGGTGATCGTAATTTTACATTCTTCATTTTAAAATTTTGAAATTTAATATCCTACCCATTTTTCTGTTTGATTGATATTTTAAAAATTTATTTATTTTTGAAATTCATTTAAAAGAAATTGTGAAATTGTTTTTTTCTAATTTCCCCAAATCATATAAACCCTAATTCTAATTCAATTGTCCAACAAAACCCATTTCTCTCTCTCGGGTCTTCCCGAAGCTTCACTCGCTCTCCCTCTATATCGAGTTTTTCGATCTCTAAACTCTCATCTCTCTTGTTTCTCCTCAATTTCTGTCCAAAATCTCTTCTCTTCCCTTAAGAATCCCTTCCTTTCGCTGTGTTCGATTCATCTGGGGTATGTTAGCTACGGTTCTGGGTTTGTTGATGAATATTATAGCGGATTGATCTCTCTTTTCCTTCAGTGTGCTGCGTGTCTATTGTTGGGTGTGTGCGTATGCTCTATGTGGGCGTGTGTGCGATTAACAGAGTGTGGGTGTGTTGGTTTTCCCCGTTTAAAGCCTGCCGTGTGTGTGTGTTAATTGTGGCGTGCGTGTCTAACTTGTGATGGTGTGTGTGTGTGGCTTGAATGCTGATTGCAGTACTAATTCCCCTCCCCTATTCTTGCTGCAAATCGTTGTGTGTATACATTCCTCCTTGTCCATGCAGTGAAGTCTGTTTTCCACCTCAATAAAGGGGTGATTTGGTTCCCGTTTTTGCACCACAGCTAGTCTCGGGCATATGTATTCTGTTTTTGTGCTAATGGTTTGATTGTTAATTCATTGTAGAGATTAAGCTGGTTATGGTGTTGAAGCATTCCAAATTTGGGAGCTCCACCGATTGCCCTGTATATGCATTTCTTCGTGAATCTGTTTTGTTACAGTGATGTTTGTTAATTAATCCCGAGAATTTCTTGTTAATTGGTTCGCATAAAAATAATAAGTGTAGAGTCTCGAGATGGAGACCCTAAATTAGGGCACCCTCGGGATTTTGCCCCCTCGACGGTGATTTAATTTGAGTCGAGGGTATAAAATCGGCAATGATGACACGTGAGCCGAAATTTAAAATATATATTTATATGTATTTAATTGTAATTTATTATGGATTTAAGTTAAGTTAATTAAGTTGTAATGAATTGTCCGAATTGAATTAAATAATGATTTGATTGGTTAAAGTGGGATATGATTTATGAATGGGATTGTGTTGGTTGATTGAGTCGGTTGTATTCCGACGGGCAGTCACCCGTATAAAGGGGATGCCGTCAAAATTTTGTAAAAATCTTAAATAATTTCTTTATATATATGTGCATATAATTACACAATTTGATCGAGGTGTTGGATTATTTACCGTATTATCTATTTAGTTGATTTCGTGAGTAACGTTTGTTGGCTATAATTAAATATCTATATTTGAAGCTTATTAATTATTGGTGTATGGTTAAATAAATGCAAATTAGGAGATTATTCGTGGGGGTAGATTAAGTTAAATTTTGATATTGATTAGCGAATATTGAGTAGAATTCTAAAATAGTGTTATACTGTGTGTAGATCCCGCGGATAAAGGGAAAGCTAAAGCTGAGGACGTAAAGACTCTTCGAATCCTGTGATTTCCTGGTTAAGGCAAGTAAATTACTTCACTTATCTTTCAAGTGAATTATTATTATTATAACTTGATTCATATGCTCGTTCGAATTATCCTTGTTATAATTGTTCCGTTAATTTCCCTTAATTTTGAATATTAAATTGTTATACCCCAAATCGATATATTGATTTTGTTGATTCTTTTAGTGGCTTGACTTACATCCATATCCCTTGTATATATATCGAACTTGTAAATATCTAGGTCAGAAATTACCCGACCTTATTTCATTTTGCGAGATTTGAGATGTTGACCTGGAACGAAAGTGTCCAGGGTGTTTGGCAGTTGAGGTGATCGATTGTTCCGACACCTGATGTCTAGTTAGGATTGGACTGTTAGTTTTTAAAAATGTGGACCGTAAGGGTCGGACCAGATTCGTGGTAAGAAATTATTAAGGCCAATGTGTGACGTGGATCCATTAAGGACATTGCTGTGTGCGTTTGTCCGGGGTTAGTGCGTGACTGATCAGCAGCCTAACCTTATGATTGTTTTTATCTATAAAATGCATGATAGTCCAATCCTCTCATATTTTATGATTCAGACAAAAGACGTACCTTTCAGTTGAGCTTTTACGTTGTTGATTGTTAGTTCTTGACAGACTTGCAAACATTTCAGTTTGTTTATGCTTTTAATTATATATATACTTGCTGAGCATTTTAGCTCACTTGCTTGCTAATTCTGTTTCCTCAGCTAAACACGAAGATGTCTAGAAGGAGTGGACCGTCTGGTTGGGGCAGCCATAGAGGCAACCAGAGAGTCGAGGTGGTGGGATGGGTAGTGAGCTTATAACCCCATTTCATGTCAATTCTGTATTAGTAGACAAATTATTTATCTTATGGAGTTGTATATTATTTTATTCAGTATTTGGTTGTAATAGTTAATTAGTAGTTGTTTCATACTGTGGCCTGTGAGCGGTCTTGGTTGGTGTAGTTATATTTCTCTATGGTTTTGTTACTATCACGGAAGTGAACTGTTTTAGTATTAGTTGGTTGGTTTGGTTGGTTTGGACAGGTGGATAGTCATATTTATGAATATATCATGCCAAAATTTTCTAAAATTATCCTATAAAAATATATTGAAATTATTATAAAATGTATGGACATTATTGTTGGTTAGTGAGGGTGTTACAATGACCAAGGCAAAGTCTATGAGAGGAAAAGTGGAAAACAGCAAGCCCTAGGCATTACTAGCTGTAACCTCACCACAACACAAGACTCTATGTCTAGGGTGAATACAGTTAGTAATGACCTACCAAAATCTACATCTATGGCTTCTGCAACTGTTTTGCCACCTCAAGAAGAGAAGAAGATACAAATCAAGAAAGCATCTGGATGTTTCCAAAAGCACACTGCTAATGGTATACTACAGTGGTCTACAAGCAAAGGTCACAAGTTTCTGCCAAGCAACCAAGTGAAAAAGATCAAATTCAAACAAGTTGCAAGAAGAGTCAAGCCATCTAAATCAAGGGCCCTAACTATCATTCCAGGATTAAAACTCCAACCACTAGATGAAGACTTTGATGAAGACCAACTACATTTCCTATGGGCTCAAAGAATCTACCATGTTGCCATCGTTGATGACTGCCTTGAAATTAAATATACTGATGGAAGACAGAAGAAATTCAGGCAAGGGACATGTCAGCATTGGGGCAAGCTAGATGATATAGAAAGGATTATTGCTATGTTGGATTCTAAAGATAGAGTGGAAAGAGTATTGAAGCTGGAGTTGATTGAATTTGTCAAGATGAAGAGAGATTACCAGGCAGAACAGAAAAAGAAAAGTGAGGAGCTGTTAAAGAAAAGAGAGGAGGAGTTTGTTGCTATGGAAGCTAAGGCTGATGAGTTAAGAGCCATGGGTCTGTGTAGAGTCAAGTATAATCCTTACATTATTGAATACAAGAAATATGGAAGAACTGTGAAAGTTGAATGAAGTTCTTAAAGATCTATCAGGCTCTCCTCTAATTGAGAAACTCAATGCTATAGAAGACATTGTTCTTGCTATGGAAGTAATGCAAAGAAGAAAGCTAAAGAATCTGAAGAAAAGAAGAAAAATGAGAATCTGCAAGCCAAAGCTCAAGAGATGAATCCAAAAGGATATGGCTAGTAATTCTTCATAACTTGTAAGGATGCCTCTTTGTATTTTCAATCAAATTACACACATGTACTTTTCAAGTTTTATCTTTATGTATGTTAGGCTTGTTATCAGACATGAAATTGTGACTAAGGGTCTTACTCACAATTTGGGGGAGATTGTTAGTCACAGAGGCATGCCTGAGTACATCTAATAACAAGCCTAATTGTCTGTAATGCTTTGCATTACCTACATGACCTCTTAACTAAGGGAACCTCTAGTTGTAGAGTTTCTACTTATTGTAGTACTTATAACAGGCATCAAATTCTACCTGTGTAACTGTAATTAAAGTCAGAGAATAATGTTTGAAAGAAGTTCCAAGGATCATGCCTCAAGCTTGAAGACCAAGACTGTCAAAATAAACACAGTTAGAATTTGGCGAATGAAGATTTGCCTAAGTACCTATTCGAGAAGTATGTTGTCATATTCGAGAAGTTTAGCTTTTGAGAAGTTAGGGATTCGATATCTCAAGAGACACTGTTCGATATCTCTGACAGTACTGTTCGATATCTCATTCGATATCTCAGAGATTCGACATGTCGACTACTCCATTCGAGAACTCAAGAAGTCAACAAGTCAAAGTATCATTCGAGTTCTCTAGGAGTCAACAAGTCAATGTTCTATTCGATATCTCAGGGATTCGATAAATAAAATGCTCTATTCGATATCTCAAGAATTCCTGGAGAAAAGACTTATTCGAGAAGTGATTCGATATGTCAGCTCAATAGTATTCGAGAACTCAGAGTTATCGATTAAGCCAATTCTAGTTCTTGAATCACCAACAGAGTTACTTCTCGACTACAATCTTGGAGACAAAATACTGAAGAATTGTACAAGTCAGAAACCTGCAACAAGCCAAGACGCTTTATGGACCACATACTGTAAAGCACGTTGGAAAGCCTACAAAGAAGCTTGGAGAGATAGTACAAGAGACAAAGAGCTAAAGAAGTGGATCTGAACAGAGTTCTAAGAAGTCAAATCTGTAGTAGTTTGGATGTTTACTCAAATAGGATAGACACATTAGAAATCAAATTTGTTTGCTACCTTATTTGTTGTAAGCAAGTTGTTCACATGATATAAGTGAACAACCCTAGTTCTTTAGCAAGTATCAAACAGAGTGATCAATAGTTTTAACAAGTAATATCTCTCTGAGAAAGAAGTTGAGAATACAAAATTGTGTTCTCAGGTTGTAGCAACATTTTGATCTAATAAAACATTATATTAAAGTGAGTATTGTGTTGTTGTGTCTTATATTTCCGCACTCATATTTGTTTGAGCACAAAAACACACACACGACTAGGCAGATTCAAAAGAAAAGTCGAGAATCCATTTACCCCCCCTCTATATTCTCTTTGGTATATTCAATACTCAACAACAAACTTCTGTGCTGAAATGAATTTCGATTACTAGGCGCTTGATTCATTTTGATTTTTAAGTTTATATGTTTTTATGTAATTTTTTAGGCATTCGGCACACTAGATGTATCCAATGTATCGCATTAAATTTGATTTTTTAGACTTCATAGTGAAGCTCTTGTATGATCAATTCATGTATATTTGATTTTAGGCAGTTGAGGCATTACTTTGATTTTGTGATTTCTTCTTTTTTTTTTTGCTAAAAGTGATTTCTTCATATTAGATTTGGATGCGGAAGTATCTAGTTTGAGACCTTAAAATCGATTTTTAACACAAATTAAATGTGCTTCAGCTTTAATTTGCTGGTATTGAAAGTATTGTGTGACAAAGGATTAGGAAATATAATTTAGCAGTTTGTGTTAACTCTATTTTATTGTTCCATTTGAATGTTTGATAGATTTTACAACAGTTTATACTTTAATCTGGCCCAGCTTATAATGTTGTTTGTCCAGCGGAGGTTGTAGCAGGATCAGCAGCTTGGCTTGGAAAAGGCCTGCCACGTGTTTGTGCTCGGAGAAGAGACAACGATTCTCGCTTATCGTTTGATTTAAACCCAACTGAGGTAGATGCTCTTATGTCAAATTTTGTAGGTCACTTATTTGGCTAGTATGATTTTAAGTTCTTGTATTGCTTACTTTTTTGTCAGTCATATGACTGTTTACTTGTTATTAGTTACTAGTCATATTTATGGCTGTACCTATACTGTAGAATTTTAAAATTGCTGTTCATGTCTCCGTCCCATACCCATATATGTTCCCGTGCCCATCTTGGTGCACCATAGATGGTTCATATGGATGAGCACAGAATAGAAATTTGATTGAGAAATGTCCTAAATAAGAAAATAATAAACTTGACCTTCCTGGCAGGTAGAATTTATTAATACCTAAAACTGTTACACTTTTAAGTTATTTATATAATATGCTTTCTTTTTTCTCATTCTGGAGATTCAGTCCACATGCATTTTTGCCACTAATGCCTTGTTTAATCTGCGTTGCTCTCAGGAGGTCTGCTTACAAAGGCTACAGAATTGTATTGATGTGCCGTATGATACTTCCTTCCCTGAACATCAGGTGCTAATTGTCTTGATATATATAGCTTATACGCTTGCAAATATTTAGGTGAGAATTGCATGTTTAGGGAAAAGAAGAAAAGTGCAAAGTCTTTGATATTTTATTTGTCTCATTTTTTGGCTCATGCTTGATTAGTTATGCCAGGTGGCACTTATTTCAGATTTCTCATGTTAGATATATTTGCTTCATTTTTGTAGGAAGCTTTGAGGGCATTATGGGATGCTGCCTTCCCAGAAGAAGAGCTTCATGATCTGGTATCTGAGCAGTGGAAGAAAATGGGGTGGCAAGAAAAAGATCCATCCACAGCCCTAGACCTCAGGTGCAGAAACCTGTTTTTCTTTTTTCAGTATTTATTCGTTTAGGAGTTATTTTCAACTTGTATATCCTACATTTTCTTACTAATTATGAATTTTTTGGCAGTGGTGGTGGCTATGTATCATCAGAGGACTTGTTGTATGCCGCTATGAGTTTTCTGGTAAGATCAGTTCTATGAAAATTATCTCTCTTCTTCTATGTTAGTTCTTTGTATATGATGTTAGACAAGGCAGGCACTTGATAACAGAATCTTCCTTTCCAATTTCTTTCACAAAAATCCTAATTTCTTAATTAAGTAGGTAATTAAGTAGATCTATCCATTATGTCTGTAAGCTCTTTACCTGTAGTCTTCTTTTTCTTGTACTCTGTTGATCCTTCCCCTATTGTATTTCAGAAATTCAGTGGCAATTTCATGTATAACTGCATGTGTAACACCCCCAGATCCGGGGTCCGGGATCCGGTGGTTACGGTTTCCAATTCTGTCCACAACAATTGAACTTTCCTTAACATAAAATAAATTACGCCTCTATGACCCAACACAACAATATAAAACACACCCGTTATAGTCCCAGAGATGAAATCAGAGTAACAATCAAATTTTTATTAATCACATTATGAGTTCTTACAATCCAAAAGAATTTCAATATAAATACATACTCTTTGCCATCCATTTACATAAGTCATACTAGACCATATTCTTGGTACTGAAAGAATAAATATATCCTACCAATAGCTTCTTTTCAGCTCTGGTAGTCTCATCGTCCTCGCCCGCGTCGAGTGCGCCTTGTGCGAGTCATCTGGTCTAGCTGTTGTTGTGATATAATAATAAAGCAAGGGTGAGCAATAGCCCACCAACAATAATATATAACTGAACGATAATATATAATAGTTCAAAAGTATCTTTCAAACCATATGCCATGCATTTACGGAAATGATGCCAGTATAATGTGAACGATGAAGTTACAAGGTAACTTAAAGTATTTGCTTGTAGAAATATCTGCTACATCAAAAGTAAGCGTGATATTCTCATTGCCATTAAAAAGAGGAACTTGCATGAAAAGATTGCAATTCCAGTTATGAATACTTTTCTAGCTCTGCCAACAGTAATCATGTTGCAGGAAATAAATAAGTTTGGATGATGAACCAATGATGGAGTATTCACCGCGCCCGCTGTTCCAATCTTGATGATCAGTCGAGATCGTACAGCTCAATTTAGATTTACTACCGGTAGAAGGAAGAACTGACGGCTTTACTTGTCTACCGCCTTACTAGCTCTCCCCGGCCAACGGTTGGGCCAAAGGGGATGGACCGGCGCTACTCGGCCTCTTACACGACTCCTAGTTCAAATAGAATTCATGATTCTGAATGTAACGTTCGTCCCCCTTTCCCCAAGTATAATACTTGTTGATAAGACTCTACAAGGTAGTCGTATCTAGTTGGAAAGGAAAATTCACCAATAACTTCCAAGCTGTTGCTTGGTAACGAATATCAACTTGTTCCAACAATCTTACCCCTCGAAAGATGAGAAGGTAAACAACGACTTAATAAGTCAATAGCACACGAGTTGCGAGTGAAGAGAATACTTTATGACCGGGAAGTCGACAAGATAATTAACATTTTCCAAGTAAGGTTCCCTTATAATTAGGGAGATAGACTCAAAGAAGAATGATGTCTGAGAACCTTTCTTGATATAAGATTAATAATAATATGACTCCGAAATATTTTTCGTAATAATCGAAGAAGATAAACCTTATTGAGATTATTCTAAGTATGGAATAAATATTCAGAGAATATTTATTGAATTAAAATATTTTACAGAATATTTAGGAATATGAAAGAGTATCTTTAATCAGAGTATTTCTCAAATAATCCTTGAAGAAATATCTAGAGAATATTTATTGCATAATTAAATATTCAAATGAATATTCAGAATAATATTCATTAATTAATAAGACCCGAAAGGAATATTTAAAATATTTAAAATAATATTCGATGATTAAATAGAACCCTGGATGAATATTCAAAATAATATTCATAATTAATTAGGAATTTAAATGTTTATTGAAAAAGTAATATTCGTTTAATGAATAATATTCTAAATGAATATCAAGTAATGTTCATTTAGTAATCCAAGCTTTAAAGGAATATTCGAGATAAGACTCGATAAATAAATCAAGCTTCAGATGAATATTAGAATAATATTCATCAAGTAAGTAATATCTTAAGTGAATATTCAAAAGTAATATTCATTTAATAAAGTAATATTCTAAATGGATATTCAAATAATATTCATTTAGTAGTCCAATCTTTAGAAGAATATTCGGAATAATAATCGATAGTCTATTCAACTTTGAATGAATATTGAAAAATATTATTCGTCGAATGGTTACGTTCAAATAATTATTTGAAGTAAGGATCGTTAAATAAATAATCTTGAACGAATATTCCAATAATATTCGTCGCCCAAATAATAGAAAATATTTACTTAGATATCTTCTTTCGAGGTAATCTCGATATGTCAAGAAATATTGACTCCCGGTCTATATTTGATGAATAAGATGTATACACCCTTCTCTGAGGGTCTCACAATAACCGGCTTATAATTGATACGATAGCTATCTAATTTATAAGCCAATAACAATCAGGGAACAAGCATAATGATATAACTTGAAAGTAGGCATGCATGCTATGGCATATGTATAACAGAAAACATATATATATATATATATATATATATATATATATATATATATATATATATATATATATATATATATATATATATTCAATCACAACAACAGCCTAAAAGAAGGGAATTGAAACTTGCCTGGTAGTCGAGTACGGTAAGGGGTAGTGGTAGCGGGTCCCGGTTCAGCTTGGTGATCTATAAATAGCCAAGGCATTCGGGATTAATCACTTAACATATTAAAAGTTAAGTTATACTTAATTCGAAACACGTTCTCGAGTTATCTCGTTATACCCCTTTTAGTGGATTCCTTTTTATCACTGATCCGACCCGACATTCGTTCGTTAATACGACATGTCACTGTACATACTTAAGTCATATGAGTTCTAAGGTCGATCGTTACGAACCAATATTATACTCCGAGTTTTATCGCCCGTTTTCTAAGTGTTTTACCGAAGTTATAAAAGAGTCGTCTTTTAGGGGTTTGTTCGCGTTTAACCTCGACTCGAACATTTTTAATAAATCGAAAAATGATCCTTTTGACATACGGTTTTCTTTCACACCTTCCTTTTTACCTCTAGTATTTATTTACCAAGATTCGCCATGACGTTACATAGTTTACGAGGGTTCAATTTCAGTTACGAACTTTCGTTTACGGATTCGAACTACTTTTAGTAATTTGGTCATAATTCCTAAACCGTAAATCGAAATGCTTCGATTCTTTCGCCAAAGGGATCTATGTTCAAAAATCTATCAGTAGGGTTCATTAACTTGCCAAGAACAGAGAGTTATGGCTACTGACCAGTTCGGTTTCTTAGTGTTAATGAAAATCAGGCATTACGACGGCTACGAATCGAGCGTTCTAAAATTCATTACGCAACAACCAAGCCACACCGGGCATCTAATCAATTAATACAGTTAATAATCATCTCTTAAAAGCTCAAGAATATCATGCTTCATCAATATATCATCATAAAGCTAATCTAACCACAAAATCATGCTAACATGGTGGTAGAATACTACTAATATCACTTAATCCAAAATCACCATGAATCATGCATAAACTCAAAGTAAAGCTTAGGGTTTGAAATGATTTATACCTTCCTTAGAGAGTAGTATAACCTTCCTAAGCCTTGATCTATCCTTGGATGATCCTAAGCTAGCTAAATCCACCATGAAAAACAAGAAAAAACAAGATTAGTTCATAAAACCACTATTCATCCTCCTCTTTGATGAATTATTTGAAAATGGAAACAAGAGAGTTTGGCTTTGAAATTTTTATGGGATCACTTTTAGGAAATGTAAGACTCACCATAATTTTCACAAGATCAAAAGATGGTGGGAAGAGGGGTTTTGATTTTGGAATTAGTGAAGGGCCGAATGGATGTTTTCTTGCAAGGGTGGAGTATTTTGCTTGGTTTCTTTTTATTTCTATGATTTAATCTCATCCACTCTCATCCAATTACAACATAATATCTTGTATAAAGCTACTTTATTAAAGTAGTGAGGTGTTGGATGAGGAAATACCATGACAAGTGTTGAAAATGTGGTGGTTTTAGCCTAACTACATGGTTCCCTTGCTAAGTACTTAGTTGCATTCTCTAGGGTGCTAGTTCCTTGATTCTAGTTTGGTTACTAGATATTTTATACTAGTAGCTTGCACAAGACTCTTGCTTCCTCTGCTTGTTTCTGTGTCCGGTTATTGCCCGTTTCAATTGATCGTTCGTAGGAATATTTCACGGATTTCTAATTAGGGTTTACCGGGAATCCTTTTTAATATTAATACTTTCATTCTCCATCTTTCATTCTAACTTTCCAATTTATATTCCTTAAATCCATTCGTTAAATATTTAAGGCTATCAGTGTCCAGGGAACTCTCGGAGAAAATAAAAGTGCGGTTTTTCAGAATCTGACAGCTTTTACATACACTTATTTTCCCCCTGGATCACTAATACGAACTCGGAAATCCGTTCCGAATGCTTCTATATAGTGTCGTCTCATATTATTCTATACTCCCACCAAAACACTATTCATTATGTATTCTTTACTTGTTCTCTTAGGGTTGTATAATTGTCTGTATTCTCTTTCGATCGTTCCTTAACCTTTTTACGGAACTACTGGATTAATCGTTATCGATCTGGATGACATGAGAGTATTCTCTTGCTTGAAGTTGCCATATCTTATTCCCTTAGAAGATAGATTATTCTTACCTATGTTGTCACCCTTTAGCATTCTTCAAGACATAAACATAATAAAGTCGAATTCCATTCATTCTTTCCAAATATCAATTATTACATTGTAGCCATAACCACTCCTCAGTGGTTTCCTACCTTCATTCTTAAATCAAATATAATAACATCCCAAAATATCAAATCCTCAAAGTTAATATCTCAATTCTTGGATTATAATAATATTTAATCCACTTTCCGGTCAAATATTATACCGAAAAAGAATTTGGAATTTCTGAATTCCGATCGTCTCTGCATTCACTTATTTCCTCCGTGTATTACTAATATGACTTCGAAACATCCATATCACGTCCCGTACATAGGGTGGCGTGAAAAGTTTTCCAACTTACAAAATCACTATTCATCCACCAAATTACTATGCACGTACAGGAAACACTATGCACATACGGGAAACACTATGCACGTACGGGAAATACTATGCACGTACGGGAAACACTATGCACGTACGGGAAATACTATGCACGTACGGAAAACACTATGCACGTATTCATTTCCCTTCAAGGATCCATTAGCTCCTTCCTGGATGGTAGATTATTCTTATCTAGGTCCTCAACCATCTAATTACTCTATTCTGACAATATACCAATATCAGGATCATTGTCCAAAGCAATATCCATTCATTTCAATCATTGTTCTTTGGAACCACCATTCATTAGAGCTGGTGACCTTGTTGTCGGAATCATTGTTCCTCATTTTATCATTACTTAATAAAAAGTTTTAATTATATCCAAAATTTGGGGTTCTTACAGCATGTGTTCATATAGACTCCGGATATTTTACTTGTTATTAGTCATATGCTTTCCTTTTTCTCATTCCGGAAATTCAGTTCACATGCATTTTTTCCACTAATGCCTTGTTTAATCCGCGTTGCTCAGGAGGTCTGCTTACAAAGGCTACAGAGTCGTATTGATGTACCGTATGATACTTCTCTTCCTGAACATCATGTGCTAATTGTCTTATATATATATTTGTCTCCTTTCTGGCTCATGCTTGATTAATTATGTCAGGTGGCACTTTTTTTCAGATTTCTCATATTTGATATTTTTGCTTCATTTTTTTAGGAAGCTTTGAGGGCATTACAGGATGCTGCCTTCCCAGAAGAAAAGCTTCATGATTTGGTATCTGTGCAGTGGAAGGAAATGCGGTGGCAAGGAATAGATCCATCCACAGACCTCAGGTGCGGAAACCTCCTTTTCTTTTTTGAGTATTGATTCATTTAGGAGGTATTTTCAACTTTATTGTATCCCTATGTTTTCTTACTAATTTTGATTTTTTTTGGCAGTGGCTGTATAACATTAGAGAACTTGTATTTTTCTAGGAATTTTCTGGTAAGACCAGTTCTACGAATGTTATTTCTCTTGCTTTATATTGATGTTCTTGTATATGATGCAAGGCAGTAACTTGATATAAGGACATAAGCAAAAATCATCTTGAACTAACTATGTGCACATACACCATGATTTCTAAATCAAACACAAGATATACTTACACATCCTTGCAATAAAATTAGTCGACGAAGTAAAGGATGCTCCGTTAGTGTTTAGTTGATTCTTCCTACAAAGAATCAAGTCTAAGTTTCATTTCAACTGTAAGGCATGTCTTGAACTGGAAATTCTTTTCCAATTGCTTTCACAAAAATCTTAATTTCTTAATCAAGTATAGGTAATAACCAGATACTCACTGAAAAAATCTTTTAAAATCTAACCTGGGTATGGTGTTGTAGGTAGGAATATAGATTTATCCATTATGTCCGTACACATTTTTCCTGTAGTCTTCTTTTTCTTGTAACTCTGTTGATCCTTCTCCCTGTTGTATTCCGAAAATTCAATGACAATTTCATGTATAATTGCATGTGTTCATATAGATTCCAGAAATTTAGTGGCAATTTGACATAGTTTATTTTCATGACTCTCTTAATTAATATAATCTGACTGTATAAAGGGTTTTCTTATAGAGGAAGCCTGGAAGGCTCCTCTTGACTTGCGTTTCGGTGTACCTTGAATCAATTTTGTTTTAGCTGTGTTTAAACTATGTATATTGGGCTCTATATGAGTTGTTCCATTTTATCTACCTGTACCCAAATGATGAATGTTGTTTCTTTTAATGGGTCTATCATGGTAATGAACCACATGTCTTCCGATTATGTCATTATTATTTGCCATATATTGTTTGCAAAAATCATTCTTGGTTCTTCTCCGAATGCAAGAAGGCGATACGTGGGAATACATATTTTCTGTAGCTGGTGTTGACATCACATCTATGCTTATTCAGATTCTTGATCTTGAAGCCGGTCAGTAGATTTCTTCTCCATTTTTCTTCAAAAAAATAGTGGAATGATCGTCATCATAAATTTTGAGGGTTTCTTTATAAGTTTTTTATTAGTCTCTTTGATGCAGTCGAGTAATAAAAACTTCTATTTTCCCAATGTTGTTTTTCTACTTTTTTACTTTATTTCAGCAGTTTTGTTTAAGTTAATGTTATTTTAACTGAATAATGTATATAATTTCAAATGACTCGTGGTTCTACGATGTAGCTACGAATCATCAAACAGTATATTTATATAGATATATTAATATGCATGGCATACATTAGGATCTTCTCCTCAGACTGCAACGGTAATTCATCCTAACTTATTTGTATTGATAGAGAGACATATACTGCACTCAGTAATGACATCAAAACTAATAAACTATATGATTGTTTTATATAGTCTGTATCTATATTTTTTTGCTATGCTTTGTGTGTGTTTTACCATGTCTATGGAACTGCGGTGGATACCCCTTGGTTTTTTAAAGAAACTATGCTACGTTTGTGTGTTTGTAAGAACCCTAAATTTTGGGATTGAGATTTGATAATTCTAAAAAGAGAAAATTATTCTTATGTCATCCAAATCGATATCTGTTATTGGTCCAGTGGGCCCGTAAAAAGGTTAGGGAACGATCGAAAGAGAACCGGGACACCTATAAAACCCTAAAATAATAATAAGAGAATAAAGAGTGAATAGTGTTTTTAGTGGAAAAGAGAATATTATGAGACGACACTATATAGAAGTATTCGGAACGGATTTCCGAGTTTGTAATAGTGATCCAGGGGGGAAATAATTGTATGTAAAAGTTGTCCGATTCTGAAAAACCGCACTTTTATTTTCTCCGAGAGTTCCCTGGACACTGATAGACTTAAGAATTTAACGAAGGGATTTAAGAAATATAAATTCGAAAGTTAGTAAGAAAGATGTAGAATGATAGTATTAATATTAAGAAGATTCCCGGTAAACCCTAATTAGAAATCCGTGAAATATTCCTACGAACGATCAATCGAAACGAGCAATAAACGGACAAAGAAACAAGCAGAGATCCAAGAGGTATGATGAGCTAGTGGAAGGTGACATAATCACTTTATGCAAGATAAGATCAAAGAAACCAAGCTAGTTACAAAGCTAACTAGTAATCTTAGCAATCAAACCAAGTACTTAACATTCTTTCTCATCCTACCACACCAAAATCAACACTTGTCCACCAAGATGATGTATGCCATGACCTAGTACCTTTAATAAAGTAACTTTATGGTAGATATTTTCATAATAATGCAAGAGAACAAGAAACCAAGCCAAGCAACACAAACTCTCTCAAAACTGCCCAGCAGAAACACTCTCCAAAAACAAATTCATATCTCCATTTCTATCCATGATAAAATCACCAAATTTTAACCATAGCCTCTCCACTCCATGGGTAGTATTCGCTCAAAATTCTATGGCCAACAAAGTAGTATAGCCTAGTCAAATCCATGCTCAAAGTTGGGGAAACAAATCTGCCCAATTTCTGTCCAGTGGAAAAAGAGGCCTCAAAACCCTAGCTAGGAAGCTTCAAATCTAATGATCTAGGACTCAAAACAAAGATTATGAAGAGCCCAAGATGTGGTAAAAATTTGAGAGCTAAATTCTTATTTTTCAATTTTCTATGATTTTTACAAGTTTAGGATGAATAGTAACTTCCAAGAACTAATCTTTGATTTCTTGTTTTCTTTTGTTGATCCAAGCTTTGTTAAGGCTATACAAGGACTAGATCAAGCTTATTAAGGCTAGTACATACTCCAAGGAAGGTAATCATCTCAAGAAACCCTAGCTCTTAGTTTAAGTTTTGATGATTATTGGATGATTTTGAGATTACTTATGAAATGGTGTATTATAAGCATGATTATGTAATTAGCTTTATTGATCTAAGAGATATAATGAATATGATGGTGAAGTATGATATTTATGGACTTGTTGAGATGAGAATCATGTGTATAAGATGTATGTATGCCCGGTGTGGCTTGTTGATTGTTGTAACAATTTGGAAATGTCCGATTTATAGCCGTCGTAATGCCCGATTTTCGTTAACCTATAGAAAACCGTGCATAACAGTTATGATGAATTTCTGGCCTTGATGAATAAATGACATGCCCTTGTAGATCTCGAGCCATAGATCGTTTTGGCGCAAGGATCGAAACATTCCGACTTACGGTTTAGGAGTTATGGTCAAATTACTAAAATTGGTTCGCAACCGTAAGTAAAAGTTTGTAACTTCAATTGAACCCTCGTAAAGCATGTTACTCAGTGGCGAATCTTGGTAAATAAATACTAGAGGTCATAAGGAAGGTATGAGAGAAAACCACATGTCAAACGGATCGTTTTCCGATTTTATAAAAATGTTTGAATCGAAGTTAAGCGCGAACGAACCCCTTAAAAGTATAACTTTGGTTATAACTTAGAAAACGAACGATAAAACTCGAGGTTTAATCTCGGTTCGTAATCGATCGACTTTAGAACTTATACGACTTAAGTATATACCGAGTGTGGGTATGATGACATGTCATAATAACGAACAAATGTCGGATCATATCAGTAATAAAAAGAGTTACACTAAAAGGTGTATAACGAGATGATTCGAAAACGTGTTTCGATTTAAGTGAACTTTATACCTAGACTTTTAAAACGTGATAAGTGGTTAATCTCGAATGTTCTGATTATTTTTAGATCATCGAGCAGACCCAGGACACGCTATCTCCACCCACACCCGATTACTAGGCAAGTGTTCAAAACTCTGAACCTGTTGTTGTGATAATATATATATATATATATATATATATATATATATATATATATATATATATATATATATATATATATATATATATATATATATGTGTGTGTGTGTGTGTGTGATTGCCATTTTACATATGCCATAGCATGCATGCCTATTGTCAAAATTATATTATGATACCTGTTCCCTGAATTGATATTGGCTTATAGACTAGATACGAATTATCAGTTATAAGCCGGATTGTTTGGATAAGACCCTTAGCGAAGGGCATATGATATTCATTATTAAATATAGATCGGGAGTCGGTATTTTGAGATATAGATAGTCGTGGAAACCCGGAGGGATTCCAACGATAGATTATTATTTATCTGTGGAATGTTATTATTAAACGTTATTTATATTCCCATAAAGTATCAATTACTTGGAAATATTTCGAGGAATGTTATTTGAGTATTATCTCAGTCGAGAGATATTAAATGAATGTTAGTTTCGAATATTCATTTAGAGTTGATTATTTAATGAATATTATTTTGATATTCATTAGAATGTATTTATTAAATGAATATTACTTTCGAATATTCATTTAAGGTTTTATGTACTTGATGAATATTATTTTAAAATATTCATTGGAAGTTCTATTTACTTAAGAAATATTATTTCGATTATTCCTTACAAGTTTTGATTACTAAATGAATATTATTTGGATATTCATTTAGAAATTATTTATTAAATGAATATCATTTTCAAATATTCATTTAAGGTTTGACTTATTTATTGAATATTATTTTAATTATTCATTGGAGTTTAATTATTTAATGAATATTATTTCGAATATTCATTTAAGGAGGGATTTATTTAGTAAATAATTCCATATATTCATTCGAGGATTACTTACGAGCAATATTATGAGTTAAAAATATTCCGTAATTATTATTGAGTTAATAAATATTCTTGGAATATTTATTTAATTCTTTTAAATTCTTTTTAAAATGATTTATATTATTCGGAGATTATCTTTCACCTCCAGATATTATGTAAAATATTTTAGAGTCTTTTTACGACTATTTTATCAAGGAAAGGTTCCCAACTCTTTATTTTTCATTTAAATCTATCTTAAAAGGATTTAAATGCTCGCTCAAACTTCCATATTATAGGGGAACCTACTTGAGCAATGTTATTTATCTTGTTGACTTCCCGGTCATAATTTATCCTTTTCACTCGCAACTTGGTTGCTATGGACTTATTAAGTCCGTGTGTACCTTCTCATCATTCGAGGGGTAAGATTGTTGGAACAAGTTGATATCCATTAACAAGCAAAAGCTTGGGAAATGTTGGTGAATTTTCCTTTCCAACTAGATACGACTACTTTGTGGAGTCTTATCAACAAGTATTTCACTTGGGGAAGGGAGGACGAACTCTACGTTTCAATGCTGTGGATTTATTCGAACTAGGAGTTGTGTGTAAGAGGCCGAGTCGCGCGGTCCATCACAAGGCCTAACCATTGGCCAGGGAGTTACTATTAAAGGCAATCGACAAGTGGAGCCGTCAATTCTTCCTTCTACCGGTAGTAAACTATATTGGGCTGTACCATCCCCGACTGATCATCAGGGAGTGGGACAGCTGGCGCGTGATAACTCCAGTATTGGTTCATCTCCCAAATTGGGAATTCCCTGCAACACGTATCGAAGAGACTTCTTTCAGGTTGACGGTGTCTTCTGCAACACGTATCGAAGAGACTTCTTTCAGGTTGTAGGACTTCGAAAAATGTTAATAACTAGTATTGCAATATTTTCCTTACAAGTTCCTCTTTATATGATAAATGATAATATCTTGCTTATTTTCGACATAGCAGATATTCCCACATATATTTACATTTTGAGTTACCTTGTAACTTCATCGTTCATATTATACTGGCATCATTTTCGTAAATGCATGGCATATGGTTTGAAAGATACTTTTGAACTGTTATATATTATCGTTCAGTTAAACATTATTGTTGGTGGGCTAGTGCTCACCCTTGCTTTATTATTATATCACAACAACAGCTAGACCAGATGACTCGCACAAGGCGCACTCGACGCTGGCGAGGATGATGAGACTACCAGAGCCGAAGAGAAAGCTATTGGTAGGATAGATTTATTCTTTCAGTACCAAGTATATGGTCTAGTATGACTTATGTAAATGGATGGCAAAGAGCATGTATTCATATTGTAACTCTTTTGGGTTGTAAGAACTCATAATATGTTTAATAAAATTTGGTTGTTACTCTGATTTCATCTCTGGGACTATAACGGGTGTGTCTTATATTGTTGTGTTGGGTCATAAAGATGTAATTTATTTTGAGTAGAAGTAAGTTCAAGTATTGTGGACAAAATTGGAGACCGTAACGACCGGATCCCGGACCCCGGATCTAGGGGTGTTACAGTGTTTCTATGTATATATCAATTAGATAAAGTTTTACACTTACATTTCATTCGTCCCACATCATTTCCAACAAATTGTTCTGGTCGAACATGCCAAAGGAAGTGTTGACAAATAATGTGGTTGTGTAGGTTGTGTTGTTTTTAGTGCTGGTATATGCACATATTTAGACATATAGTATTATGAGTATAGTTATTTTCTTATTTTATTGCGGATTAGAATTTAGTATTATGAACCGCAACTCTTCCTTTTTCATTTTTTATCCTTTTTTGGTATAAATGAAAACATTTCTGTGTCTTTCAAATTAATTTAAAGTCTCACTCACCACTAAGTGATAACTGCATACAGCAGTATGTCCTTTAATCCGAGTTTAACCCAAGTTTATAATGTTTTTTATCCAGCAGAGGTTGTAATAGGATCAACAACATGGCTTGGAAAAGGCCTTTTATGTGTTTGTGGTCAGATAAGAGACAGCGATTCTCGCTTTTCGCTTGATTTAACCCAATCTGAGGTATTTGCTCTTTTGTCAAAATTTGAATGTCACTAATTTGTCTAGTACGCTCTCAAATTATTAAATGCTAACTTATTTGTCAGTCATATGATTGTTTACTTGTTATTAGTTATTATTTATTAGTCATATTTATTGCCATACCTGTACCCTAGAAAGTACCCTATATGCTCCCGCCTCTCGTACCCATCTCCGTGCAACATAGATGGTTCATACAGATGAGCACATTTTATACATTTGATTGAGAAATGTTCTAAATAAGAAAATAATTTACTTGGACTTCCTGGCAGGCAGAATTTATTAATACCTAAAACTGTTACATTAATTTTTTTATATGATATGCTTTCCTTTTTTTCATTCTGGAGATTCAGTTGACATGTATTTTTGCCATTAATGCCTTGTTTAATCTGCATTGCTCTCAAAAGGTCTGCTTACAAAGGCTACATAATCGTATTGATGTACCGTATAATACTTCCCTCCTTGAACGTCAGGTGTTAATTGTCTTGATATTTGTAGCTTGTGCACTTGCAATTTTTTAGGAGAGAATTGCATGTTTAGAGAAAAGAAGAAAAGTGCAAAGTTTTAGATATTTTATTTGTCTCATTTCTGGCTCATGTTTGATTACTTATGCAGGTGGCACTTATTTTAGATTTCTCATGTTAGATACATTTGCTTCATTTTTGTAGGAAGCTTTGAGGGCATTATGGAATGCTACCTTCCCAGAAGAAGAGCTTCATGATCTGGTATCTGAGCAGTGGAAGAAAATGGGGCAGCATAAAAAGATCCATCCACAAACCTTAGGTGCAGAAACCTGTTTTTCTTTTTTCAGTATTTATTCGTTTAGGAGTTATTTTCAACTTGTATATCCTACATTTTCTTACTAATTATGAATTTTTTGGCAGTGGCGGTGGCTATGTATCATCAGAGAACTTGTTGTATTCTGATATGAGTTTTTTGGTAAGATCAGTTCTATGAAAATTATCCCTCTTCTTCTATGTTAGTGCTTTGTATATGATGCTAGACAAGGCAGCCACTTGATAACAGAATCTTCCTTTCCAATTGCTTTCACAAAAATCCTAATTTCTTAATTAAGTATGTAATAACCAGATAGTCACTGAAAACTCCTTTAAAATCTAGCGTGGGTATGGTTTAGTATATAAGAATATAGATCTATCCATTATGTCTGTAAGCTCTTTACCTGTAGTCTCCTTTTTCTTGTACTTTGTTGATCCTTCCCTTGTTGTATTTCGGAAATTCAGTGGCAATTTCATGTATAACTGCATGTGTTCAAATAGACTCCAGATATTTGGTGGTGATTTGAAAATAAAAAACTGGGCAGAAAATTTCTCCCCTCTACTGGAAGATATAAGTCTGGGCAGCTTGTGTTTTCCTTGAAAAACCACAAAATTTCAACTAAAAATCTCCTCCTCTCTACTCCCGCTTTGATACCATGTCAGAATATGAGCAATGCGGAAGTAATAAACGGAACTAGTAGAGAGGAGAGAAAAACATGGCAGTAATATTAGAACTACATTGTATTGATCGTGTTCTTGTTGTTGTTGAGACCATTTACATAAGACTATATTTATAGGCTTTAATCTCACCAACCATTAATGTTAGTCAAAGATAATGGCTTGCCTAACTTGGTTGGTGGCCTAACTTGGTTGGTGGCCTTGTCATTACTTACCTCACTTCCTAGGTTATGTCATTGCTTACCTCACTTCCTAGGTTATATTTAACACGCCCCCTCACTCAAAATCCCATCTTTGGGTGAAAGACCTATCTTGGGATTTAAGAGTGGACACTAGTAGCCCTTGAGCTTAACCTGAGCGTCCAACTATACCCAATTTTATGATCGACCGATCTTGAGTTTATTGAGTCTTTGGGATACCGGGACTCGAACTTGCGACCACACTGTATATTTTAGGCCATGTCAAATAATAGAAAGCGCTGCTTTTCAGCACAACGGTGGATGACCACCAATCAGTCCTTGAACTAATTATTTTGAAGAAACTGAGACTCGACTTTGTGATCACTCACTATTAATAATCCTATGTCTGAACACAGGAGGAATCTACATCTGTCATCCCTTGAACTATAAGCAACTGGAACCGTATTTGGTAGACAGCATCCCTTAAGATCGTCCATGAACTGGTCCTTCTGCTTCTTTTACAAGAATGAAATGCAAGATATAGCAGTGAACTGTGTGTATGTATTTGTATACATACTACTACTTCTGCTGCTTTGTCATTTGTGGCAGTGAACTGTGTGTACATCTGTATATACACTACTTCTACTGCTTCATCAGAATAACGCCCCCTGAACTATTTAATTTGCAACATCGTAAAAAATTAGAGAGATACCGTAATATCAACAACCACTTGAATACTACACAATTAAATCTATAACCGGGGCAAACTGGGCAGAAAATTCTGCTGGAAACAGAATTTGCATAAATAAAAAACTGGGCAGAAAATTTCTCCCCTCTGCTCGAAGATATAAGTCTGGGTAGCTTGTGTTTTCCTTGAAAAACCACAAAGCTTCAACTGAAAATCTCCTCATCTCTACTCCCGCTTTGATACCATGTCAGAATATGAGCAATGCGGAAGTAATAAATGGAACTAGTAGAGAGGAGAGAAAAACATGGTAGTAATATTAGAACTACATTGTATTGATCTTGTTCTTGTTGTTATTGAGACCATTTACATAAGACTATATTTATAGGCTTTAATCTCACCAACCAATAATGTTAGTCAAAGATTATGGATTGCCTAACTTGGTTGGTGGCCTTGTCATTGCTTACCTCACTTCCTAGGTTATGTCATTGCTTACCTCATTTTCTAGGTTATATTTAACAGGGACCAATCAGCTAATAGATTTCACCTATTTAGTGACCACTCAAAGACAGGGCCATATATAGAATACCAATACATACAGTAATTTGTAATGTTTATATACTCACAAACTTACGCCATCTTTGGAGTCAATTTTTTGGTCGGTGAAATTAGATTTGTAAAATCGGAGTTAACAATTAAAAGTTAAAAGTGTCATATTTCGGCGGTAGGCAAGACCACGTAAGAGTTCGTGTCGTAGGACTCACACACACACTCTAAGTCTGGATGACAAAAATGGTCATCACTCTTTTTATCCATATTTAAGCGAAATGTGTGATCAAGATCTCATCCAAATCCATTTTAGAAAGTGTGATTTTGTATTCAACCAAATGTAAGAATATGGTTGGATTTGGTTTGGTTTTATGGTTTTCCACCCATATTGTCAGGCCTGCCTTGAATTAATATTGTTTTAGATGTGTTTAGATTATATATATTGGGCTCTATATGAGTTTTTCCATTTATCTACCTGTACCCAAATGATGAATGTTGCTGCCATTTAATTGTGGTCTATCATGGTAATGAACCATATGTCTTCTAATTATGTCATTATTATATGCCATATGTTTGCAGAAATCATTCCAGGTTCTTCTCCGAAAGTAAGGCAGCGACGGGGCAATGTGGGAGTACCCATTTGCGGTATCTGGTTGTTGTGGAATAAAAACTAGGTTATCGAATTGCGGTTAGGGTTTGTGTGTACTTAATGCTAAGGGGTCGGTGAGCTTCGAGCTTTAATGGCTGCTCTCGTGTTCGTGGCTGAATCTGCCTTCACAAGATGCCTACGTACTTTAATGAGTACCAAAGATCAAGCCAAAAAAACGTAGTTCTGAGGTGAGGGATCTGACCCTTTATATAGGCTGAGAAGCCTAAGAATTGTGGTAGGGTTAGGTGACTTGGTGGGCAAGTCAGCCTTGAGAAGGTTCTGGACTCCTTCTTAGTAGGAGTCTGTTTCCTTGTATCATTATGTGTCTTGGAGTCTTCTCATTGTAGACGTAGTATCCATATTTAACTTATATTCACCAGCTGTTTTACCACCCCTAATATTAATTACGAAATTAATATTTAATTAGGGTTTTGGACCCTATTAATGGGTCTTTAGGGCTTATTTTAACCCATATCATTTGCCCCCCAACTTCTAGGAATACTGATCAGGTTTTTCTTGAAGTTTTAATGGCCTTTTTCGAGACTCGGGTCAGGGTTTATTGTCGTACACTAGTTTTTCACGAGTATCATCTTAATGCAAAGTATGGAGCGACCTACACATTCACGACGACTTGCCTTATTCGAGGCTAAGCAATTATTTTCTGGTAACTTTTGTTACTGAATTTTTGCCCTTTTAACTCAAGGAATTATTCACAAAACTCCTCGTATTTTTCCATATTTTATCCTAATTTTAGGATTTGTGCAGTACCTACAGGTATTTTCTTCATCTTTATCAAAACTCGCTTGTTCACCAGGATTTATTGTCAAAAATCAGTAATTTTTCGACCAAAACTTGGTTATTTCGACCAGAAATTCGACTAGAATTCCGGTCGAAATAAGGGCTTCA
This sequence comes from Saposhnikovia divaricata, assembly GCA_036435485.1. NCBI lineage: Eukaryota > Viridiplantae > Streptophyta > Magnoliopsida > Apiales > Apiaceae > Saposhnikovia > Saposhnikovia divaricata. The sequence goes on along the minus strand of CM071595.1, from coordinate 55,775,495 downwards.
GAATTTCCTACTCGAAAGGATTTTCGACCAGGATCTTGGTCGAAATAAGGGTCCAAAATTTTTGTAACAGCCCCAGATCCGGGGTCGGGGACCTGGTCGTTATGGTCTCATATTCCATAAACAATACTTGCAATTGAATCAAAATAAATAAATAACATGCTATGACCCCACAATAATACCACATCACACACACCAGTTATAGTCCAAGAGATGAAATTGAAATAAGTCTCTACTAATAGGATCCACGAATATAATCATTACAACCCAAAATGATTACAACATAAGTTTAAAGGTTTCTTGCCGTTGATTAACATTAATTATACATATAATTAAGGTTGAAAGCAAAAGCTGCCAGTCTACCTCAGCAATGGCAGCAACAATATCAGCGGGTAGTCCTACGACTGGAGTCACCTGCTTGCGCCGAGTGTGCCTTACGCAGGCCATCAAACCTAGCTGTTGTTGTGATATAATAAATAAAGCAAGGGTGAGCAATATCCCACACAATAGAATAAAACTAAACAATAATATATAACGGTTCAAAAATATTTTTGAAAACCATATGCCATGCATTAACGAACATAGTGCCAATATAATGTAAAGGATGAAGTTACGAGGTATTTCAGAGTACTTTTAGTTCTGAATAGTTTTCAAACCCTGTCAACATGAGTGATACTTCATGTTGCAGAAAATAAATAGATTTGGATGATGAACCAATGCTGGAGTATGTCGCGCCGGATGACACCACCTTACGATGATCAGTCGCAGGTCGTGCATCTCAAAACTTGTTTCTCTACATGTAGAAGGAAGAACATATGGACACCACCATACGCCGGATCTCCCTAGCCATCTTTGGGCTTAGTCGGGGCCGGCGCCACTCGGACCCTATTTCCAGGATGGACTGTCCCACAGCCTCTTATACCAGTTTCAATGATGGACTGTCTCACAGCCTCTTACACATTATACAAATACTCCTAGTTCGAATAAATTCATGACTCTAAAACGTAAAGCTTGTCCCCCTTTCCCCAAGTGTAATACTTGTTGATAGGACTCCACAAAGTAGTCGTACCTAGTTGGAAAGGAAAATTCACCAATATTTCCCAAGCAGTTGCTTGTTAATGGATATCGACTTGTTCCAACAATCTTACCCCTCGAACGATGAGGGAGTAACACAGATACTCGTCTTGATAAATAACAACCAAGTTGTGAGTGAAAAGAATAGTTTTAAAAGATTTATGACTGGGAAGTCAAACAAATAAATAACAGCTCTCAAGTAAGGTTCCCTCATAATTTTGAAGATAGATTCGAATGAAGAATGGAGTTTTTGAGAACCTTCCTGGATAAAAATAACAATAATAAGACTCAGAAATAATTTACATAGTATTTGAAGGTCAAGGATAATATTTGAATAAAATGAATCATTTTTAAAACTAGTTAAAAGAATTAAATAAATATTCAAAGAATATTTATTACTATAAATATTTCGAGAATATTCTTAATATAAAACGTTACTCAAAATTAACCCTCGAATGAATATATAAAATATTCACGAAATGAATAATTCCTCGAATGAATATTCTAAATAATATTCAATAGATAAGTAAACTCAAATGAATATTCCAAAATAATATTCATTAAATAAATAAACTTAAATGAATATTCCAAAATAATATTCATCTAAATCAATAACCTCAAATGAATATCGAAATAATATTAATCCAATATTTCTCGATTGAGATAACATTTAAATAACAATCCTCGAAAGATTTTATAATCAAATAACATTCCTCGAAATAAATAATCATCTGTCGCTGGAATCCCTCCGGGTTTCCACGACTATCTCTATATTTCAAAATACCGACTCCCGGTCTATATTTAAAGAACGAAGATCATATGCCCTTCACTAAGGGTCTTAGCAATATCCGGCTTATAACTAGTATATCTCGTATCTAACTTATAATCCAACATCAATCAGGGAACAAGTATCACAACATAATTTGAAAGCAGGCATGCATGCTATGGCATATGTATAACAACAATCAATCATATATATTATCACAACAACAGTTCCAAAGTATTGGAAACTTGCCTGGTACTCTGGTGGGGGTAGTGTGTCTCGGATCGGTCCGGTGATCTATAAATAACCAAAATTATTCAAGGTTAATCACCTATCACTTTGAAAAGCTAAGTACATACTTTACTTAAGCTAAAACACGCTTTCAAGTTAACTCTTATCAATACCGTTGTGATCTGACACTTGCTCATTATCAAGTCATGTTATTACACTTACACTTAGTAAGTACTTAAGTTGTATAAGTTCTAAGGTCGGTCGTTTACTAACAAAGATTATACCTCGAGATTCATTGTCCGTTTTCTAAGTGGTTTTCCAAAGTTATAACCAATTGTCCTTTTTAGGGATTCATTCGTACTTAACCTCGATTCGAACATTTTTATAAAATCGAAAAACGATCCTTTTTACATGAGGTTTCCTCCCACACCTTCCTTATGATCTCTAATATTTAATTACCAAGATTCGCCATTGAATTAATCATGTTATAAGGGGGTTCAATTCCAGTTACGAACTCGCACTTACGGTTTTGAACTACTTTCACTAAATCGACAATAACTCCTAAACCGTAAGTCCGTTTGCTTCGATTCTTGTGCCAAAACGATCTATGACTCAAGATCTACAGGGACAGTCCATATTATCATTAAGGTCAGAGAATTACCCCTACTGTCATGCACGAATTTTAAGGTTTAACGAAATTTCGGCATTACGATATAAATCGAACGTTTCCAAATTTGTCACATCACAACCAAGCCACACCGGGCATACCATACATCTTATACACATGATAATCATCTTAACAAGTCCAAGAACATCTCACTACACCATCATATTCATCATATTACTTAGATTAACTAAACCACTACATAATCATGCTTATAATACACCATATTCATAACTAATCTCAAAACCACCAATAACATTCATAAACTCAAAATAAGCTCTAGGGTTTAGGTGAGATATACCTTCCTTGGAGTGTCTAAGAACTTACTAAGCCTTGTATAGCCCTTGTACAGCCTTAGTGTAGCTTGGATCATCAAAAGAAATCAAGAAAACCAAAGTTAGTTCTTGAGGTTACTATTCACCCTAAACTTTAATGATTTTATTAACCATGAAAGACTTGGATTTAGAGGCTAAGATTTATAGGAGGTCTTAGTTATGAAATATAGAAGTCATAGGAATTACCTTGGATTTTTAAAAGAACAAGAGTTGGGTTTTGAAATCCTAAAACTCCATTAAATAAGAAAAATTCGAAGTGACCATCTTCAAGAGGAAAAACAGAGCTTCTCGAATTTATTTGACCATTCAAACGATCTTCAAAAATTATGAAATTAAATCCACAACTTCATCTTGATGTATAGAAGCTCCATGATTTTTTTCATGATTTTTAGATGAGTAGAACCAGGTGAAAAAAAATCGCAAAGACCCCCTGCTCTGAAAAATCTGAACTGCTGGAAAATGGGGGGAGAAAAGAAAGAAAAGTTTTTGGCTTGATTTGCTTGATCCTCTTGCATTATTGTGATAATATATTCATAAAGCCACTTTATTAAAGTGATTACATCATCTTAAATTTTAATCTTGTGCCAAGTGTAGGGCTATGTTAGGTCCAAATGTGTTGTAGAGGGGGGGTGAATACAACTTTTCGAATATGAGAAGCAATAAATACGATGCAATAAACGAACACACAGATTCAAGGAATATATGTCTTATATATAACTTGAAATGGTTGCTACAACATTCATTACAAAGTATAACAGAAGTTCAGAGAGAAGTGAATGATACTAAGCTCTGTGAATGCACTCTCTCTCTTTTTCTTGTGTTTTTCTCAAGAATTGCTCACTAACTAAAACATTACACAAGTACTTCTATTTATACTACATGTAATCTATGTCCTGTAGTCTTCAAAGACTAAGATATACGTGGCCCAATGATGTCCACATAAATCTTGCCTTATCTTGAAAGCTTGGAAATCTGCCAATTAGAAGATGCCATGTGTCATGTTGAAGCTGCACTCTAAGTAGAACTTCTACTTGAGAATTTCTACTTAGCCATCTCGAATTTCTAAGTAGAACTTCTACTTAGAAACTTCTACTTGGTCATCTAGAATATTTAGTACTTAGAAAATATTCTGGTCTTCAACTTGAAACTTCAATGCACATCTTGAACTTGTGATATCTTCATGTCTTCTTTATTCTTCACCAAGCTCTTGAACATGGATCTTTATTACTGACATAAACTTGCTATCAATGTCATGACACTTGATGCAACGGTCTGGTTCATAAGTGACTAGTCTTGATAGGGTTTTTGCTTCTTGAATAAATTACCATATCCAATTAGAAATGTGGCTTTCCAATATTTGATTTCCTTCTTGTTCACTTGAAATCAATTGGTCTTATTGATACTGATAGTTATGATCTTGATTCTTGGCTTTTCAAATCACTGAGGCATGAACAACTTTGACTTGAACTTCTCTCAATGATTTCTTCTTGGCTTGATCATAGTTAACATGTTGAATTGTATCAATTACCTTGTCTTCATTTAGTGTTGATTTCTTGTGACTTCTTGTTCTTTATTGTCTTCTGGTTAAGTATCTTTTCCTTTAGTTTGAGTTACATTAGTTATAGTGTTACAAGTTTACACACTCTGCCTTTCAATCTCCCCCGATTTGATTGTCTAACAATGACATTCAAATTAATGAAGGATAACTCAACTAAACAATGAGACGAGAAAAGATAATTAACATTACAGTCTTGAATAATTTACAATTGAAATTTACATGAAAACAATACAAAGAACTTAAACTAGAAACAGAATTCGAACTTCGAATTAAAGATCATTTGAGTGATTCCTATCACCTGGATTATTTCATACCTTTTAGTCAAACTTGTATCACCTTATTGGATTCACTCTAAGGTGAATTTTCCTCAAGTGAGTTAAAGCAACCGAAAGACATGAAGTTTTTCCAACTTCAAGTTCACACCACTCTGACCTTTAACCCTAATTCCGTTTCCTCTTTCTAGCTTCAGCAGCTTGGACTTTCTCTTCTTTCTGCCTTTTGCGCTTCTCCTTCTGCTGCTGTTCTTTCTTGTACACTGGATCTCTAAGCTGCTTCCACCTAGCATTCAACAGACTTACAGCTTCCATTTCTAGAGGATTCTTGGGCTCTGAATAAGGATGTTTGAAAAGAATTCTGAGTTTGTCCACCTCCTGAGTAGTCCTGATCTTTGGAATATCCTCAAAGTTCTTCATTATGAGCTGAGGTTTCCAGTGAGATTTATCAGATTTAAACTGACAATAGATCATCTTGGGGTAGCCCTTGACACGGTCAGTATTGTGGACACTGGCCGCATCTCGCTCCATTCGCTTCTTTTCCACCACTACCTCAGACAGGTAACTCATGAGTCTCTGCTTTCCTTCCACAAACTTATCTTCCACTTCGCCCCATTTAAATACATATAATACTCTCTCTAGAAATGCAGCATCTTGAGTCCGTAGCAGCCATTTTCTACTCATATGCAAGATTTTTTGATTCTGGTCTGCATCTATGAATACTAAGGCATCAGCTGTATCTTCAACATAAGCGTGTATCCAGTATACACTATCACTTCCTGGAACACCAATTGCCTCCATTATCTCTCCTTGTTCCAGTGCTCCAGAAGGAAGAGTCAGAGCTTCATCTACATTCTTCATGGCTTGAAGAATATTCCATTTCTTTTCTATCAGCTCCGGCTCAATCTTCACGTCATCAAGAGGGTTTGGAGCAATGATATCACACTTCCACACCTCATTGCTCTTCTTGAATATGACTCTTTCAATGATCTTTACGGATTTATCTTTAAGCTCAGAAGTGAATCCCTTACTCATCATTTGTCTACAGACAGCTTTGAGATATTCCACTGAAAGCTCCATTAGATCATTTTCCTCCATGCTAACCCTCTTCATCTTTCCGTCAACTACCATCCAGACAAAATTTGGATATGCTGAGAATTCTGGACCCTTGTCCTCTGCTAGATGCATTAACTGATCTCTATACAGAATGCTTAGCTCCTCAGAATAAGAGTATTGAATTTTTGTCACTAGCAAGAACAACTCTGACGCAGATCTTCTCGTTATGAATTGGTCATCCACATATAGGAAAGATGTTGGGACTCCTTCTACCAAAGACAAAATAACCTGCCACTCCTTAAGGTTTGCATTGTATCCAACCCTGACTTTAGAAATTAATCTCTTCAAAGCACTTATATAGTCCCCAGTCATTGGATTCTGCAAATTCAAGTTGTAGAACAGATCATCTGCATCCTTGTTATGAACTCCTTTCGCACAGGGTCCCATCATTATCTTCCTTGCTTCATCCCACTTCTGTCCTATCCTCCTATTGTCAAGATCAACTTGAGGATCAGCTAGCCTTGCAAGCTCATGAACATACTGCTTCCCTTGTAGCTCCACTTTCTTTTCTAGGAAGGCAGCACGTTCTTGCATCATCTTCATTTTATGGAACTGAGCTTGTTCCAAGGCTAACTGTTGAGCTTTAAGGGTTTCCTCATCAACAGGAATTTCTTCAGGCATTCCGGAAGACATCCCAGCACCTCCACCTTGTTCCTTCAAAGATCTTTTTATAGCATGTGCCAACGGTACGTCTTCCATATCAGAATCTGAGTCAAGTACCTCCCGTACTGTTTCCTGATGACTCAGGTCAACGAATGGTTCATCAACCATCATTGCCTTACCCTTTCTCCTCCTCAGAGCCTCTTCATCAACAGACGGCTCAACTTCTGGTTCCTTGACAAGATCAGCGGGTTCTTCAATTTCTTCGATGTGAACTGCCTGCTGTCTCGTCTCCTTTCCACTCTCCCCCTTAGGTGAGTTATCCTGAGCTCCACCTTGGTCTCCAGATCCACCAGTTGCATAAGAACCTCCAAAACCAGAACCAGAGGCTCCCGCTCCACTAGCACCACCTGCACCACCTGCATCAGCATCGGGGGGAGGTTGTTGCGACTCGAAACACTCCGGGGGCATAAAACTCCTGACTGCGAACATCATTCTACTGATTTCCACAGCCATTGTATGCATTGTAGACTCCAATGCCCCCATCCTCTCATTGAGAGTGCTTCCCAAGACACCACCAGCATGGCCCAAGTCATTGACCTTATTTGTCAAAGCATCAAAAGCTGTAGCTTGACTTCCCATTCTTGCTGCGTAGCCGTCTAGAGCCCTTTGGTTGTTTCCAATGTTCATCCCGAAATGCCCCATCGTCTGTCCGAACTGCCTCATCTGATTTTCCATAGAAGTCATACGCGTATCAAGATTTTCAATGTTAAGGGACGGTGTTTGGTTTAGGTGACCTCGCTCTAATACTCGTTCTGTTGGTATTTGGCGCTCGGTTTCGGGCCTTAAAAGTGAAGGTCCCTCTCTCCCTAACCTCTCACACACACTCCCTGTCTCACGCTCGTGTATGTCTTCAATTATTGATCCGAAATATGAAGCAGTACCTGCAGAAATTGGATAAGCAAAATAATTGGCAGTTATGGGATCTATGTCTGTTCTGTCCTGAGTTGGAATCTCAGGCTGAGCGGCTGCAAAGTGTTCTTGTACGACATTAGAACCGATCCTCTTTGCAGCATCAGTACGTACCGGTGAAGGTACGGCTGAAGTTGTTAAAACTCCATGTCCTTTTGAAGCAACAGGATCTTCAAAAGGTACATAATTGTCATCAAAATCCCTATGTGTAGACTGTTTAAAGGGAGAACCACTCTCGTGAGGTGGAGTGGTTGCGTGTGACACACTAGGGTTTGACTGGATTTTTGAAGTAGCAGCATGAAAAAGTTTGGCTTTCTTTCGAATAAGTTGCTGCTCTTCGGGTTCACTCTCCTCATCATCTTCTACATATACACGTGCTGGCTTTCTGACTTCCGTTAACAGGGGTGAAAGAGAATAAGAGTGTGTATCAGGCTCAGAAATATAGCTCTCACCCTGGGATAGATCCTGCGGGTTAGCAGTCTCTTGGGTCGCGGAATCAGATACATAGGAGGAGGAATGAATAGTATGCAGGGAGATATTACCTGACTGATTACCTTGTGCATCATCGCTTTGCTCATCAGGAATCTCATCAAATGCCTCAGCATGAACAGATGGATTCTGAGCATGTGATGAAACTTGTGATGATGCCTCCAAATTGGTAACTCCTGCATCATATGTAAGCCACATTTGAATATTTTCAGGAATTGACATAGGTTTACCTTGATGTTTATCCTGATTAGCAATGGTTGAAAGTGACTTAGTGCCCATCCCTAGCGGTTCAGATGTTGGGCTTCTGGCAAATCCCTGTCTAACAGCAAGAGCATCCTTCGGTATTAAGTCATTAATCAGCATTTGTAGGAACCGAGGAAACCAGCAGACAACATCAGTTGTAGTGAGGTCTCTGCTTGCATGAGATCCCATTGAGGCCACTATCTCAGAGAGAACTATGCGTCCATAATTTATATCCAGTTCTCTTGCTAGGGCAACTGCAAAGGTTTGCATTGGAATTGGAATTTGATGAAAATCTTTTTCGCGTGCCCGAAAACATCGTGTGATGGCCTCGAAAAAGTAATTCCATTCCACATGGAAGAATTGTTTTTGGATATTTCCTGTGATTGGGCCTTTCGGAGGATAACATCCAATTTCTTCAAAGAATCTGAGGCATTCTGCAGCTGTAGGTTCTGGATCATAAGCATCTTTGATTGGGAATCCCAGAACCCTGTTGACAATCTCTTCAGTCACCTCATATTCCTGACCCGCTAAGGTAAACCTGAAACCGAAGGGGGTTGATTTGCTCCCAAAAGTAACCGCACTAGTCCATAATTGCTGTAAAGCATCATGTACTAGTGTAGGTTTAGCAGTAAAAGCATGGCTGGCTTTGGAGTACAAATTAAGAAATCGTATCCAAAACTTAAACCGCGGGAGTTGATCACCAATTTCCGTAGAAATATTATAAAAATTGTTTTTAGCAAGTGAAAATTGGTGAGCCATTTTAATTAAATGTTTTTCTTTATTTTAATTTTGAAAAACAAATAATTTACGAATTAACAGTTTTGTCCCTTTTAATTTTTCGAGAATATCAAAAGACAATCTGAAAAGTTAAACTACGGGATTTGAACAGTTGCCAATTACTAAATCTGAATATTCAAAGAAGATGAATATTCGTGTGTATACCAGTAAACTCGTGTGAGTATATGGAGAAAGAATTTGGAAATTGTGTTTTGAACAGTTACACAAACACTAGATGTTTGTGTGTATGTATATGCGCGTGTATATGCGGTTACAAAACAGTATCACAACGATTAATGATAACACAGTGAATATCAGTCAACAAATTGGCAGTAATTCGTGATTAGTATGAGTTTAATCACAAAAACACGGATTAAAGGTATGAAGTTTGTGAAATCGCCTTGCTTTTGTGAAACGGCTGCTGTGAAATGAAATTAGGTAAAGTGAATTATGCATCGAGTTAGAGATGTATATATAGATGATTGTGAAGTGACAAAAGTATCCCTGTTAAAAAGAGTGTTAAAGTCTAAGTACATACAGGGAGAACTTTAAGTCGAACTCTATCTCGAACATTTCTATCTCTAACATCTCTATCTCGAACATCAAGTCGAACTTCGAGATGAAGTTCGAGATAGAGGTTAACTCGAACAATTAAGCACAAATAAGCACTTTTAACCAATTTTACAGCAAAAACTATAGGGAAATCCTATCTCGAACATTATTGATTTGTAGTAAACTTGGAAAATTCCCTTCTAGAAGAGAAACAGGGAAATTCGAGATACTTTTCGAGTTAGAAGTTTAACTCTATCTCGAACATCAAGTCGAAATTCGAGTTGAGTTTCGAGATAGACTAAGAACTCTATCTCGAACATCAAGTCGAAATTCGATTTGAGTTTCGAGATAGACTAACTTGAAGTTAATCTCAAATTCTTTCCAAAATACCCCCTTGAAGCAAAAAGTACAGGGTAATTCAAGATATGTTTCGAGTTAGGAGTGTAACTCGAAAAATTCCCTTTAGCTTAACTGAGAACTCTATCTCGAACATCAAGTCGAAATTCGAGTTGAGTTTCGAGATAGACTAACTCGAAGTTAATTCTCAGTTCTTTTCAAAATATTCCCTTAATGGAAACCTCATCTCAACCTTTGAGATAAAATTCGAGATAGACTTTATCTCGAATAGAACTAGGCACACTGGTAACTCGAACTCGAACTCGAAGTCGAATTTCGAGATGAATTTCGAGATAGCCAACTCGAAATTCTTCCCAGACTTAGAATTTTCAAAACTTCACTCTGACAGCTTAAGTCGAAATTCAAGTCGAATTTCTAGATGAGTTTCGAGATAGAACCTAACTCTAAATATTGAAGTTTTTTAATTCTAAGGCCTCTAATTACATGAAACTCATAGGTAAATTCATCTAAAAATCATGCAATATTTAGAATATTATGAATTTAACTCCCCCTATGATCATGCAATCTAACAAGCATAAATTCACAGATTTGTGCTATAAAAGACACTTAAAACACAAGGAATTTATGCAAAAACACACTATATGCAACCTATAACAAGCATTAATTAGGCATTTTAAAGTCTAAGCACATAATGATTGAGTAGCTTGCACATACAAACATAAACATGAATTTTACAGATAGAAGGCTTTACTAACTTGTGTTAAGCATTCCCAATTCACCAACCAATCTATTGAATGTTACTTCATCAAGAGGTTTGGTGAATATATCTGCAATTTGTTGCATTGTGGGCACAAAATGTAGCTCCACAGTCCCCTCCTCGACATGTTCTCTTATGAAGTGATACCTGATGTCGATGTGCTTGGTTCTTGAGTGATCTACAGGATTGTTGGTTATGGCAATGGCACTTGTGTTGTCACACATAATTGGAATTTTCTTGTGCTCCATGCCATAATCCTTCAATTGGTTCCTCATCCACAGTATTTGAGCTACACAGCTTCCAGCAGCAATGTACTCAGCTTCAGCAGTAGAAGTAGATACTGTATGTTGCTTTTTACTTTGCCAGGACACCAATCTTCTGCCAAGAAATTGGCAAGCACCAGATGTGCTTTTCCTATCAATCCTGCAACCTGCATAGTCTGAATCCGAATAGCCAATAAGATTAAAACCTGTATCTCTTGGGTACCAAATCCCTAGATTTGGTGTGCCCTTGAGATACCTAAAAATTCTTTTGACGGCTACGAGATGTGATTCTCTAGGATCCGCTTGGAACCTTGCACATAAACAAGTTGCGAACATTATATCGGGTCTACTTGCAGTTAAATAGAGGAGTGAGCCAATCATACCTCGATAGCTTGTGATGTCAACTGATTTACCTGATTTGTCTTCATCAAGCTTCGTGGCTGTTGCCATGGGAGTCTTAGCTGCTGATGCATCTTCTAGATTATACTTCTTGAGTAAATCTCTGACGTACTTGGATTGACAGATAAAGATACCATCTTTTCTCTGACTGATCTGTAATCCAAGGAAGAAGGACAGCTCTCCCATCATGCTCATCTCATATTTTTCCTGCATTAGCTTGGCAAATTTCTCGCACAAGCGCTCATTTGACGACCCAAAAATAATATCGTCCACATATACTTGAACAAGTATTAAGTCATTTCTCACATTTTTGTAGAACAATGTTTTATCAATTACTCCCCTAACAAAACCATTTTCAATTAAGAATAAGGATAGGGTTTCATACCATCGCCTTGGGGATTGCCTGAGGCCATAGACAGATTTGAAGAGAAGATACACAAAATCTACATGTTCTGGATCAACGAAGCCAGGCGGCTGTTCCAGATACACTTCTTCTTCTAACTCTCCGTTCAGAAAGGCACTTTTCACATCCATCTGGAAAACCTTGAAGTTCTTATGTGCTGCAAATGCCAAGAACATCCTGACTGCCTCAAGTCTTGCAACCGGTGCATAGGTTTCATCATAATCAATTCCTTCTCGTTGAGAATAACCTTTTGCAACCAAACGAGCCTTGTTTCGTGTTACAAGTCCGTTTTCATCCAGTTTATTTCTGAATACCCACCTAGCTCCAATTACTGATATGTTCTTAGGTCGGGGTACCAGTTTCCAAACTTTCTGCCTTTCAAACTGATTGAGTTCCTCTTGCATTGCAATCACCCAATCAGCATCACCAAGAGCTTCTTCTATTTCTTTAGGTTCAAGCTTGGATAAGAACCCAGAATATAAGGAGATATTAGCCATGTCAGCTCTTGCAGTTCTTCTAGTAGTCACACCAGCATCTGGATCACCAATAATTAACTCAAACGGATGGTCTCTATTCCATACCCGTTCTCCTGGAAATTGTCTTGATGATTCAGCTTGACTTTCTGAGTTGGGGTGCTGACTACTTTGATTATTTTCACTAACTCCCCCTGAGTTAGTGCCAGCTCTTACAGAATTAGATTCAACTCGACTCGAGCCTTGAACAGTAGTCCTTGAGCTGCTATTTACTCCCCCTGAGTTGTTGCCGGTTGGTACTGGAGAAGTCTCTCCTGATCTTGTAGAATTAACTTGTTCACTAGACTCAGGTTCTTCATGTACGCTTGGAACATTTAATGGAACAACCAACTCAGGTTCATCTTCAAGATCTTCTAAGTCCAGATTCTGAAATTTTAGGGACTCAGGTTCACTAGAATCTCTTGAAATTGATGAGAGTTTGGTATCGTCGAATCTGACGTTGTAGCTTTCAGTCACTTTTCGATCATTCACTAAGAACACTCTATAAGCTGCCACCACATCTGTAGAGTAACCAACAAAGATTCCTTCACGAGCTTTTGCTGCAAACTTGCCTAGATTTTCATCATCTATAAGCACATAGCATTTTGCTCCGAAGACATGAAAGTATTTGATTGTTGGTCTTCTGTTGTTCATTAATTCACATGGTGTCTTTTCTTTATCTTTTATAATCAAGGTTCTATTTTGAGTGTAACAAGCGGTACTCACTGCTTCGGCCCAGAAGTACAAAGGAAGTTTTGAATCATACAACAAAGTTCTTGCTGCTTCAACCAAAGTTCTATTCTTCCTTTCAACTACTCCATTTTGCTGTGGAGTTCTCGGGGCTGAATACTGACGACGTATTCCTTTAGATACACAGAAGTCATTCAGCACTGCGTTTTTGAATTCAGTGCCATTGTCTGATCTAATCGTCTTCACAGTAAGTGTTGAAACATTCTCAATTTGAGTGATGTGATCAATGATTAAGAAAGGTACTTCGTCTTTCGTCATTGCGAACAATACCCATGTATACTTGGAGAAGTCATCCACGATTACCAATGCATATCTTTTCCTAGACAAAGATAGGACATTCACTGGGCCAAACAAATCCATATGAAGAAGTTGCAGAGGCTCAGTAATACTAGAAATTTCTTTACTTTTATGCGATGCTCGCTTCGACTTTCCCATTTCACAAGCTTCACAGAGTCCTTTCGGAGCGAACTCCATTTGAGGTAGATCTCTCACCAATTCTCGCCTCGCGAGAGCATTCATCGTTTTGAAGTTTAAGTGAGATAGCTTTTTGTGCCATAACCAGCTTTCATCATCCGAGGCTTTGCTGTAGAAACAGGTGACCTCATTCTGATTTGCTGAATCCATGTCTGCAACAAAAAGATCTGCCTTTCGAACTCCTCTCAAAGCTAGTGAGCCTTCCTTGATGTGAGTGATTGATACACCTTTCTTGTTGAAGACAATTTCGTAACCTTTGTCACAGAATTGACTGATACTCAACAGATTGTGCTTCAGTCCCTCAACATAGGAAATATCTTCTATGATGACATTGCCAGTTTTCAGTTTGCCATATCCCTTTGTCACACCTATGCTGTCATCTCCAAAGGTAACATAAGGGCCAGCCTTCATAACCAACTCTGTAAGCAGAGACTTGTTTCCAGTCATATGCCTCGATGCTCCACTGTCTAGCACCCATATAACTTCATATCTATTATGCTTAACGCCCTGCAATGACAGATTGGTTAGACATTCTTCGGAACCCAACTTTGATTGGGCCCGGCTTTTCGATAAGATCGAGAATCAACAGATTTAACAACAGGAGAGGCACTTTTCTTAACATTACTAGAGCTTTCGACTATCTCCTTTCCTTTCTCAGACTTGACAAATTTGTCAGTCTTAGGAGAAGGTTTGTCACTCCTAACTTTAGGAGGACTGACAGTCTTGGCTCTCACATGCTTTTTCTTGATGTTTGAACTAGCAACAGTATTTAAGCATGACTGGCTAGATGCATTCATTAAATTCACAAAAGTTTGCATGACGTTAAAAGTGCATGGCATACAATTAGGTTGACCACACTGTGCATGATTCTGATGCAGATTATTCATTGTATGTGTGATAGGCATGGCATGTGCAGCAGGAACATTCATGTTAGCTTTGCATGCATAAGAAAGATGTTCAGTAGATTTACAATGATAACATGCTTTCTTTATTCGTTCATCCTTAACCTCTTTTATGCCTTTCTCTCTCTTTCCTTGTTGTTTAACAGCCTTAGCTCCTAATCCTTGTCTAGATTCATCTCTAGGGAAATTGATTTTAACTTGTTTGATAGGAGTTATGGGTTGTGCTTTCTGGCGATCTTCCATCTCAATCTCAAATCTAGCTATCAATTCAGTCTCTTCTTCTTCTATTCTAGGAACAAGGTGTTTGTACATAGGTTTGACAGCTGATTTAAGAATGCTAGGTGTTTCCTTTTTAAGGTTACTGGAACTAGGGTCAATAGGTCTCTTTCCATCTTTCTTAGGAAGGTCAGAATAATCAAGTCCTACACCTACTCCAGTTATCCTCTTAAATGTGTCATTATCTACATACACTTTACTAGCAGCTAGTTTGTAAGCTTCGCATTTAGTTTCTAACTCAGCTAGATTGTTCCTAAGACATGCTTCTACTTCTTCCTTAAGGACGAGCTTGTGTTCCAGAGATTTAATAAAGTCTCTTAGGGAAGTATCTACAGTGCAAGCAGCCTCTAGCTCTTCCACTTTTGCCTCAAGCATTCTGCATTTGGCAACAAGTGTTTTCTGTTCCTTTTGAGAAGAGTCTAGGCTTTTGCACAACATATAGATCTCTTCACTAAGAGCCCCGTTCTGTTCCTTATAATCATCAATAGACATTTCTACTTTAAGAGTCAGAACTGGTACCTCTGGTTCCTCTGATGTCTCAGCCATGAGGGCAAAGTTTGCTACATGAGTAACATCTTCCTCATCTGAATCATCCCAAGCTCTTCCTTCTGTCACCAATAAAGCTCGTTTTCCATGTCTTTCCTTCACCAGCGCTTCATACTTGCTTTTGAGGGCTTCATATGTCTCTTTTGGATAAGTCTGTTTAGGCTTTTTGCAGTCCGAGGCAAAATGTCCAGCTTCACCACAATTATAGCATTTGAACTTCATTTTGAAATCCAAAGGAGATTTGTAGCTGGTATTCTTGCCTTTACCTTGGTAGCCTGACGAACTACCACCACCCTTAGCAGCCCGATAGAAAGATGAAGAATTTCTCTGTGGTCGGTTGCTCTTTCTGAATCTCATGTTGCTGAACTTCCTTGCCATGTATGCCACGACACTATCGTCCATGTTGTCCAGCTCTTCTTGGGTGTAGTAGTCATCATCACTGTCAGATGCGCACTCGTCATCATTATCAACTTGATGTGGTGCAAGTGATGATTTAGGCTTTGCTGCAACCATTGCCTTCTTAGACTCTTCCTCATCAGTAACTAATCCTGATGCAGTTTCTTTTCCTTTTGAATCATTGTCCCATGCTTGATCTTGAAGTGTTTCCAGCTCATAGGTCTTTAATATTCCATAATACTCTTCCAGAGAGGTTGTATGCAAATCTCTGGTTTCTCTTATTGCGTAGACCCTATGTTCAATGATTTTTGGCTGGTTCCTCAGATATCTCGTATTAGTCTCAACCATGGGAAGAGTTACACCTCTCAGATTCAAATCCAATACCAACTGACTGAATCGTAGATAGACATCTGTTATGCCTTCTCCTTTCCTTATTCTAAAGGTGTCATACTCCATCTTGAGTATGAGTGTCTTGTTGCTTCTGACCTCTGCAGATCCTTCCATGACAACTTCTATCTTGTCCCAAATCTTCTTCGCTGTAGTCAGACCTTTGACTATGTTGAACATTTCATGATCAAGAAATTCCATCAAGGTTTGTCGTACGGCAGTATCACAAGCTATTTCCTCCTTGTCAGCATCCGAAAAGTCCGCTGCCTTTTTGGGCTCAGACCGAGGTGCTATAACCACCCCTCCTTCCGTATGTGCAGGAATAACCACCATAGGAACAAATTTACCCATGTCAAGGACTTCCAGATATTCAGGGTTAACAGTCTCTAGATATAGTCTCATTCTGAAAACCCATTCTTCATAGTGATCTCGGTTGAACATTGGGATCTTGAATGCATTTTTAGGAGCCATCTCAATTCTGGTCAATAAAAGTTTCTAAGTACCCAAGACTAGGCTATGTAGAATTTATATGTAGAACTTTTGCCTAAGTCGAAATTTCTCTAAGTAGAAATTTTGCTCAAGTCGAAATTCACCAAGTAGAAATTGTCCA
Organism: Saposhnikovia divaricata; assembly: GCA_036435485.1. Taxonomy (NCBI): domain Eukaryota; kingdom Viridiplantae; phylum Streptophyta; class Magnoliopsida; order Apiales; family Apiaceae; genus Saposhnikovia; species Saposhnikovia divaricata. The sequence goes on along the minus strand of CM071595.1, from coordinate 55,758,820 downwards.
AGTCGAAATTCTATGTATAAAATCTCAAGTAGAAATTCTATGTAGAACTTTTGTCCTTAGAATAATTTTTCTGCAGATTAATTTAATACTGAATAAACAATATTATCTCTTTAACACCTTTTGACTTTGAATGCTTTACTCACCTAACCCACCTAACCCACGTGCTAGGTAATGAATATGTCTTGTTTCACTTTCGGCCGTGAATAATGCAAATCACAAAGTCCAAAAACACCTTTTTATTCTTTTACTATTTATCTGTTTGAAAAGGAGATCAAAAAGTTGTTGGGTTGTCTTCTTTGATAAGAACAGATGATGAACACTCAAGAACACCAAATATGAAAGTACCCAGATTAATTCATAAAAATTAATTAAAATACATCCAAGCTAAATAAACACACCTGGAGTATTTAAATAATTTTTCAGATGAGTTTTCAACACAAACGATTTAAAGCACACTTTTCAAGAAAATGAAAAGTAGATCTAGAAAAATGAAAACTCACGATTCTTCTACTCAACACAAGGATCTATGTTTTGTATGTTAAACATATTGCTCTGATACCAATTGTTAGGTCCAAATGTGTTGTAGAGGGGGGGGGTGAATACAACTTTTCGAATATGAGAAGCAATAAATACGATGCAATAAACGAACACACAGATTAAAGGAATATATGTCTTATATATAACTTGAAATGGTTGCTACAACATTCATTACAAAGTATAACAGAAGTTCAGAGAGAAGTGAATGATACTAAGCTCTGTGAATGCACTCTCTCTCTTTCTCTTGTGTTTTTCTCAAGAATTGCTCACTAACTAAAACATTACACAAGTACTTCTATTTATACTACATGTAATCTATGTCCCGTAGTCTTCAAAGACTAAGATATACGTGGCCCAATGATGTCCACATAAATCTTGCCTTATCTAGAAAGCTTGGAAATCTGCCAATCAGAAGATGCCATGTGTCATGTTGAAGCTGCACTCTAAGTAGAACTTCTACTTGAGAACTTCTACTTAGCCATCTCGAATTTCTAAGTAGAACTTCTACTTAGAAACTTCTACTTGGTCATCTAGAATATTTAGTACTTAGAAAATATTCTGGTCTTCAACTTGAAACTTCAATGCACATCTTGAACTTGTGATATCTTCATGTCTTCTTTATTCTTCACCAAGCTCTTGAACATGGATCTTTATTACTGACATAAACTTGCTATCAATGTCCTGACACTTGATGCAACGGTCTGGTTCATAAGTGACTAGTCTTGATAGGGTTTTTGCTTCTTGAATAAATTACCATATCCAATTAGAAATGTGGCTTTCCAATATTTGCTTTCCTTCTTGTTCACTTGAAATCAATTGGTCTTATTGATACTGATAGTTATGATCTTGATTCTTGGCTTTTCAAATCACTGAGGCATGAACAACTTTGACTTGAACTTCTCTCAATGATTTCTTCTTGGCTTGATCATAGTTAACATGTTGAATTGTATCAATTACCTTGTCTTCATTTAGTGTTGATTTCTTGTGACTTCTTGTTCTTGATTGTCTTCTGGTTAAGTATCTTTTCCTTTAGTTTGAGTTACATTAGTTATAGTGTTACAAGTTTACACACTCTGCCTTTCAGGCTAGAAACATGCAACTCCACTTTGGCAAAATGCAAACACACCACTTAACTTCGTAGTTGACTTACTCCTTGGTCACCTTAGCTCCTCATTCTCCCACCAATTTGATTTCTTTTATGTCTCGTTAATAAAGTCAATATGTTACGACTTATATGTTGTATCCCTTTGCTTTACTATGACATAATTCCATTGATCGTTCGGAGGAATATCTCAAGTATTTCTTGTTAGGGTTTTACCGAAAACCTTTTTGATGTTTATACTACCATTCTCAATCCTCCTTTATAATCTTTGAATTTAAATTCCTCGAATCTCTTTAATAAATCCTTAAATCCCTCAGTGTCCAGGGAAATCTCGGAGAAAATAAAAGTGCTATTTTTCTGAATCTGATATCGTTTACATACACTTATTTTGCCTATAGATCATCAATACGAACTCAGAAATCTATTATGAATACTTCTATATAGTGTCATCTAATAATATTCCAATTTCCACCAAAAACACTATTCATCACTTATTCTTTCTTTATTTCCTGTATTTAGAAAATGTCCTCGTTCTTTTTCGGGCGTTCCTTATCTCTTTTACCGAACCACTTAACTTATAACAGATATCGATTTGGATGACATGAGAACAACATTCCCCTTTGGAATTACCATATCTTACTTTCCAAGGAGATAGATTATTCTAATCTAAGTTATCAACCAATTGCATTGTGCATGGCATATAAACATTTGAATCCAAATCCGCTAAATATTCATTCATCGAACCACTGATATATTGCAGTCGTAACCACTATTCACTACCACACCAATACATAATAAAAGTTTTAATTCCTACAAAAAATCTGGGTTCTTTCAGTCTCCCCTCCTTAAAAGGATTCCGTCCCGGAATCAGGTAGAAATCAAAGAGTCGCTTGTCTGTCATTTCACTTTCCAATTTCCCGGTCAATTCTTAATCATTCAAATCCTTTTACAACACATCTTACCAGTGTTACAATACCCCTTTTATCCTTTTTATTCAACTTTGCTACTTTTCGTACAACACACTATCCGGGTTATGCCCTTACCCAATCATATACTATTACCCTTATTGGTATCTACAATGACTTTGGTATCACTATCGCGCTACGAATACGGAGATAACCTTACTTGCACTATGCATTTCCTGATCGCTTTAATCTTCGCAATCTCGATCAATATAGAGAAGTGAAAAGATTTATTGAGAGATCACTATGATCAATGAACATTTGTTATATTGCATAGTTAGTACAGAAAGGGGCCAGCCATTAGTACTTGACAAGCAATTAAACAAGTTATGGTATTCCACTTAGACTTCTATCACACAGACAGATAGTCACGTAGCAGTACCTCCCCTCCTTAAAGGGTTGTTCTTCTCAATTCATAAAGAAGATTAATAAGAGAGAAGAGAAGAAAAGAATTTCAAAGAATTATAGAAAATTTTCATGATTGCAAAATATCATACTTAGAATTGACCTCTGAACTATAGGGGTTCATTAGAGAATAAAATAATCGTAATCGTATTAAATACTACTTTATCGAAATCTCACGTGTCAACATATCCTCGCTACTCTGTCCATCATTCTATGGACCTATATTCTTGTTCAATCTTAGCGACATTCATTTTTGGAAAATCTTTCAACCTTTCAGGTTAAATCTTAGATTTCTCGCTTGACATCATTGTTATTGACATTCCATGCCACGCTACTAGCTTTTTCATATTCATAATACTATCAGGAGGTCATCCCGAGAGTTCGTTAGAAAGCCCATTCATCAATCCATTCATAACACTCCTTGCTTCACACTCCACAATTACTTTTCCAATCTTTTCTTTATCAATCACATCCCTCTTATTATCTGATTTTTCTTTACTTCCGTTATTTATCTCCACCGTCATCTCATTATTGGGATGTCCTTTGTACTTGGTATTTCCCTATTTGTATCACGTCACATGTACTCAATAAGCATCATTTTTTTGGGGTCAAACTTCCCTTTGTTCAACCATCTAAATTCTCATTTCCTCGTTCCATGAGTCTCCTTAGCACTTAATCAATCTATTCCAAATTTCCTCGAATTCTCCCAACTTAAAGGGAGTTAATCCGTGTGTTATTTATACTTTCAATTTTAACTTTCCGTTGTGACCAACAACCTTTATCATGTCAGTTTCATACTTTTCTAGCTTCATTGCTGGGGTTTCTCAGGAGTCCGCATATCTAACTCCCTTATTGTTCCTCAAACTTTATTCCCTTTATGTCCTCAACTCTACATTTCTTTTATCAATCATCTTGTTTCTATTTCGACTATAATCTCTTTATGAGCCATCATAACATTATCATTTGTCACGTCATTCCCAAAATTAATCCATTTGAAATAAACCTTGACGATTTCTCTAACTTAGATCCAATACAATCTATTTCTGTTTTTCATTCCGACATCTCCACAGTCGTTATCACCTCATTTCTCAGAAGAATCACCACTGCATTAATGTATTCCATTGTTGAATCACCATTGTTTGTTGTTTACGTAGTGCTCTAATAGCTAATCATACGTGTTTCATAATTGTCAGATCAAAATCCTCTAGGGAGACAAAATAATCCCTATTCCTTATCCATAAGGAATACTTCCTGAACTTGATATAGATATTAATGAAGAAAATAAAATTGCAGAAGAGTTTTAAGCATAGCAACTATGACAGGTTGATGAAATTATTAATCACATGTCTTCAGTAGATGACTGGAAGCATAACGGTTCACTTAATCAATTTCGTACCATGGTCCTGGTTTTCCTCAAAATAGGACCTCCTAAAGTGTTTAATTTGCTTAAGACAATATCATGAATCGAATCTTTATTTAAAATATTATTACAGTCGATTCTTGCACAATCATAAGAAGGAATGTAAATTCCTCCACTCCAATATGACCTTCAAGGTCCTTCCAAATATCATTCTGTTTCTTCAGTATGAGCATTTATAATTACTCCTCTATACTTAAAGTGTTGGCCACCTCATTGGCCTTTCCTGATATAATAATTTTTTGTAATCAATTTTCTCTGGATCTATTCCAACTCAAATTTTTCTACCTCATTCCCATCACTATTGGGTGAAAGCATTCTCCCTTAAGCTCTGCTGAAGGAGAAAATTATCTATCATTCTTTTTCCATAAGTCATTGCTTCCACCTTTCTGTGTGAACCTTATCACGGTTACTCCTAATTATACCTAGGATATTTCTCCTCTTAGTTCTTTCTTGTTTTAGGATAATCTCAAACTTTATTGGTTCACTCCATACCTCCTCATGGTTTCACACATACCTCATCTGGAATTATTATTATGTCATACGTTCCCTACCAACTTCCATTTTTTTGAAACTTAGGATATTAACTATCTCTTTGTAAAATCTCTTAGGCTATCTTCATCATTCCTCCTGTATTTTCTAGGTACAGGGTATATCAAAATATCATTAATCAATCCTATAACAATTCTATTTACGTACCTTCCGAAACTCCTTCCAATGAATCCTAAAAGGTTATTGTTGCCTTAGTCAATCCAACTTATATCCTCTGAATTCACAATGTCTTTATTAGGGGGTTGCCATCCTTTGTGCATCCCCAGGGTTCATCTTAATCAATGGATATTCTATCCTCAATTTTATTTTCAAGAAATACTTACATCCTTTACTTGACAATCAAATCATATATCCTTAATAAGGGTCTCTTTTCTATCCTTCTCATCTTGATAAATTATAGTTAGCTTAATGCTAATCTCTTTTTTCAAATGGACGTCAGTCTACATGACCTTCCAAAAGACAACACATGTCTATCTGCTCTTCTTACAGAATTTCGTAATGGTAGCAAGGATGTTCTGGAAGTTATTGGTCGTGTTCAACGTGAATCCCTTAGTACCTATTACTCTTCTTGAGGATACTAAGTTTCAGTTAACGTTTATGCATCATACTGCACCATCTCTAACAATCTTCATAAACCTTCATTAATCAATTTCCTCAGTCATAGGACATCCATGGTATTTATAAAATCCCATCATCATGTATCACAATTCACTTTACTTCTCTTTCTAGTTCATAAGCTAGTCAATCATATATATTTCTGAATCACTTTACTTTCTATCAAAAGTTCTCGCGGTTGGCGCTTGGTCAGAAGTAACCCCGCTTTGTCCTTACACCGCTGGTCTAGTCACTTTATGATTCTTTGTCACCTGGCCCCAAATGGCCGCGCTACAGTACGTGAGTTAAGGTTAGCTAATGGCATTACTTTTCTAGCAATTGATGGCTTAGTGCCTCCTTCGTCCATAGCGAAGATAATTTATCTGGGATAGGTTACGCTTATAAACATACTTTTTCCCGTGCATTCTAAAACTTCTTCTTTTTGTATTTGTTCACTGCTTTCCCTTACACAGCAAATCTTAGGTACCGGAATAGTATAGTCACTCAACTCGAGCACTACCATTCTTCGTTCATCCCACTCCCCTGATACCTTTTTCTGATCTTTTCAAAATTTACTCCATATGAGTCTCAATCGACTTCTCGGTACCGTCTCCGGTCATCTTTCCTCTATTTTTATCTTTTCAACTTCTCTTCTCAATCCCACATGCTGCATAAGCTTAACACTTTTGACATAATAGACTTTTCATTTAAGTCAATCCCGAAATTTCTCAGTCCGTTTTGGTCCTTAAATACATTTCCCTTTACCGTCCAATCTCAACTTAATCATTTTATCTCTTCAATCAGTTGTAATAATTAGGGTATGTCCACCAACCCATATAGCGGCTACCTTACCCAATCCACAGGGTTCGCTCCAGTTTCCACTTTCTTTAGTGACGTTCTCTGATAATCAGAAAGACAAGGTTTGCCAAAATTTGTTGAATTTCTTTCCATAATCAGGAAAATTTTGGTTAATCTATCTACCCTCTGGTAATACTAAGAAGATCAATTTCGAAACCTAAAGAACAGTTCTATGAACATCCAAGCAGGTAGAATTGTAAACAGTTATAATAACGGAATGATTGACATAAAGTTTGAAGTTTTAACCACTGTAAAGGAACCAAATATATACATCCCAAAGAAGGGAAATCAAAAGTTTCAAACTGAAACATGCCACATCTTCCCGATACATATATGTCCTAATAGTCGATACTACCAAATGTCAGTCTATCTAACCACTAGTCTCTGAAGGAACATTACCGTCAAAGTTAGTCGTTCCACAAAATTGGCACTACCAGGGCCATCCGAACCTGGTGAACCGTGCTGTCCAAATACATCCGCAATTACTCTGCCGTGCTGCATAAGCACACCACCTAAACCTATATGAGGTGTGTCATAATATATCACAAAGTCTTCCTTCTTCCATTGGGAAATGCCAACGCTGGGTCGCCTCCAATTTCCTCTTTTGCTCCAGGAAGATTTTCTCACATTTTCCTGTTCATTCAAACTTCTTAGTCTTATAAATAAGTTGGGTTACGGGACTGCAATCTTTGTAAAGTCCTGAACAAATCTTTGGTAATACATGGTGAATCTTATGAAATTTCTCACCTTAATCGGTGTGGTTGGCCTTTCCTAATTGAAACTGCCTTTAACTCGGCGTGTGATGCCCTCCCGACCTGGGGCCTAGATCGGAGACTCACTGACACACATCTAGATGCAAACAACCTAAAATATAATATAAATATAACATGCTGACTAGCCCCGACACTACTATCCAAGATCTTTCACTGGTAATGGTATGAAACAAGCAAGCCATCGTCTAACTAATTATTATTACAGACCTGAATTCAAAATATATTATTATTACAAACCAAAGTTCTCAAAAGTTCTACTGCCAGTTCTCACAACTAACTAAAGATCTCCTCACTGAGCTGTTATTGCATCTACCTTGGGAGTTATCTCAAAATGGACCAAGTCAGGGCCACGGTAGGTGCGCTTCCTTGCGGTTTGGATTGTACGAACCATGATTCTTAGATTACTGTCAAAAGGGTTAGACAAAATAATAATGAGCCAACGCTCAGCAAGTAACTAAAGATCTCAAATGAATATAATACAACAGGGTATCGCAGAAGATGACAGTAATTCAAGATATGACATAAATATGCTGGAAGCGGTAAAAGCAATACTGGTATTTAGTAAAGTCAGGATATCATCTGATAAACAAGATAACAATAAATAATTCAAAACTGTGTAAAGTAATTGACATTTCAATCGGTAAACCAATTTCATTTTATAGTAAATAAAATGTAATCATCACTTTAAGAAAACTGATTGGAGATTTTTATTTTTATAACAGACAATACGGGTGATCAGCCCATAAAGTCCCCATACCGGACACAAAGTCCCTCTGGCCATCATTCCCTTTCATTAGGATAACTTGGGTTCCCAAGAGGCAACACATTGGCCTATAAAGGTGTCGAACTGGACAGACCAGAACTACACAATACTACATCTCAAAAACTGACGGAACCAGCATTACCCGTTCGCCCCGTCTCTCCAATCGTCAGGAATCCGTGGAAACCATTTAGACGGAGTTCCTAACATTTTTATTAGAAATCTTATTTTAAAACATTAGGCTTTACAAAACTCTTTTTAACTTTATAAAACATTTTAATACTTAATCTTTTTGAAAACCTTTACTTCGAAGTACCTTCAACTCTCTGATAACAGATCAGCCCAGTCTAAGTAACTTCAAAGTATTTTAAGAAAATAACTCATTTTGATTCGCAATGATAAAAGTCAAAGGGTTTGACTAAGTGTTCTGACATCAATGAAAGAGGGTACAAGTCTGAATCAAGAAGATATAGACTCAAGTGAAAATTTGGATTTTAATCAGAGTATAAGGGAACAGTCCAAGTCAAAGGTCAAAGACGTCAATTAGGTTTAGTTTTGAAATCATTTGATCAAGTTGTAAAGTTTAAAAATCATTGATAAAGGGATAACAAGTTTGTAAAACAGTGTTTAGGGTAATATGATATTTGATAAGTATTTTAAAATCAACACAGGGTATCCGGGTCACGGATGTAAGAACCCTAATTTTTGTAATATTTTCTTTTATATAATATCTTGTGGCATTGTCAATTTGGAACCTTTCTAGTCATCCCTGTTGTTTAATGGAATTGATTGTCCGAGAAACTATGTTGTTGCATTCACTATGAAAGATAAAGGGAAGATTGTTGAAGGCAAGAATCTCATTGTTAGCAAGATTTATAAAACTTGGGATTTGAGAATGATTAGAGTATTAAAAGATTTATTAGGAATTATGACGAGGAGTTATGGATATTCGAGGAATTTACACAATTAAGTACTTAAGGAATTACAAGGGAAATCTCTACGCGACAAAATATTATTACGAGAAATTAATTAAGATACGATACGAATTAAAGATTAAGTGACAAGCATTGGTGGAAGAATAATGATACAAGGAGTGATATTGCATGCAAGTCCCATGCAACTAAGTAGTTAGGAAAAGCAAACTAGTAGTACCAAGTGGACAAGAGGAATAGTAACTAGTTATTACATTTTCCAAGGAGACAAGAGAGTATGGTGGTCTAGGTCTAGGCTTGTACCATGTATTACATATACATACACTAACACATATATCACCCAACCACTTTATACAATTATTCAACCAACACAAAAGCAAAACACAAAAACACTCTCCCCCCCCCCCCCAAGAACAAAAGCTCTCGGCCAAGCAAGAAACCAAGGAAGAAATTTTTTCTTTCTTCCATTTCTCCTCATTCATAATTCAAGGAAAAATTCCTAGGCACTCTACATCATATAAGAAAGGTATACTAAGAATTCCAAGCCTTTTCATCCATTAATTTTCAAGATATTAATTGTTAAAGTTTTGGTGAATAGTAACAATGTTAAGTTTTCTTTTAGATCTTGGATTATAAGGATTGTAGGAGCTTATTCAAGGTGTTCTTGAGATTTGTAAGGCATACCCAAGGCTCCTAGACACTCAAGAAGGTATAAAAACCCTAACCCCTCTTGGCCATGTAGTGTTTGAGATGTTTAATGATAGATCCATGTGTATTTGTGTTAATCTTGGATATATAAGTGATGGATGATATAGATCTTGAGTTTAAGTGTTGTGGTTGTGATTTTTATGCTTGTGGTTATTGTATGTATCTCCATGAATGTTATAAAGTATGAACTTGGTGACTTAGATGTTGGTTGTGATGTGGATGTAAGAATCTTGGTTGATTTAAGTGAAACAAGCATGCTGAGTTTTTCCAGGAATTTGAACTATCTTGTAAGAGGGTTTTGAACCACCAAATCTTATCCCCTGAGGTCCTAATATATATTGTTGGAAATGTATTTGAATGTAGTTTCTAAAAATATAAGGTTCATGACTAGGTGATGTATAGATTTTGAGTTATGGCCGGAGAAGTGAAATGTGTTTCTCGATTCCGGACTGCACTAAATGGTCCCCTTGTGAATCTTGTTTAAACCCCTAAAAATTTATTTGGGATCATGGAAAAATTAGAGAAGCTATTAAATGCAGTGGTGAAGGCTACCCAAAAAGAATTGGATTAAAATATGTATTTTTCAATTTTATAAAAATGCTAAAGTAAAATTCGCGCAAGGGAAAAAGTCGTAAGTGCAGTGTAGTTTTAGGGGTAATGAATATGATTCGGTTATGGTAACCAAATTAAGTCGAATAAGTGACGAGCGTAATCGAGTGATGACATGAACCTATAATGGGGCTAGAGTGTCATAAGACGAAGTCATTAAGTTAATTTTGTACCCCCTAAAACCCCGCAATTAAAGAGATATTGTTATGGTACTAACGGACGGTTATTGCTTATGTATAGATCATTCCACTCCGCACGTTCGACCACCCCAACCACACCAAGGCAATTTTACTTTTCAAAACTTACATATACAAGGACTTTCACTGTTGTGTTTGTAGTTTTCAATCATATCAAATGTTTATGTCTATCGAAGTATCGATGAAATTGAGATGTATAAGTACATATATGTTTGTACCCCTTGAACTTAGAATGAAATGTTTTCTTCGGACAACGACTCTAGCAATAGAGGTCGTAGCGGTCTGTATATAATATTGACCGGGGAGCGGTATATTATTATATCGTAATTAAATTGCGAAAACCTGAAGGGTCATTCGGGGAGTATCGTATACTCAAGTGATTATTTTTATATCTTCGTAAATACTCAAAATACCTATCTTAGATTAAAAGCTTATTTAATTAAATAATTATTTTATTAATTATTAATATTAAATCTTAAAATATCATTTATTAGTTATCGTTCTTTATTTTAAATATAAAGCTAATCCAAGATACCTTTAATACTTTCAAACTCGAACTCTTTCGAACTCAAAACATTTTTGAAAACCCCCGGTCAGGTTCTGCTTCTTGTATGATTTCAAGAATCATCGGTCGACTGATGTCGGACCTCAACTACTCAGTTTTCAATCAAAATCAAGTTTTTAAAAGAAAAAGAAAAAGGGACTCTGGCAGGTGTGGGAACCGTTGACGAACGATTCCAGGGATGTGTAAGCGGCCGTGAGCCAGGCGGTCCATCAAAGATCATACTTGAGAGAATTTATTCAAATAACAATCATATATAACCACGTGATACTTTATTTCACTATAATATAGTCATCGTGTATGTACTTTCATCACGTAATCATATAAACCCACATATTCTGATAAATCATGTAATTCTTTCTAGTAATATATATATATATATATATATATATATATATATATATATATATATATATATATATATATATATAACCTTGGCCTCTGCACCTCTTTGAATGATTCTTAGTGATATTCTATCCACGCTCCTTCCATGTATCAGGTACTCTATAAACACATAAGAACCAATCTTTATTACACTTATGTGTGCACTTGGTTAAATCTAGTTTCATATCCTTATACTAATTTTCTACCCAACACTTCACCTTCTCGGGCCTATGTTAACTATTCGTAAAACTATCTTGTCAAAGGTTTATAATCAAGTTATTTAAGCCCCAAAACACCTACTTGTAATGATTTTCTTAAGAAATCCTTATTAAACCCCTATGTTACGACATTTTTCATAATTCCAAAACTTAACATTTTTGCACGAAACCTTTTCCATTTCAATCTCTAACATAAGACCTTTCTATCCTCAAATTTTTAGATTAAAACGATTAGTATAGCTAGGTCAAATGTTTGCTCAAAGTTGGTACAAAAATCTGTCAAGAAATGTCAAAACAGTGGTGTTTCCTCACCGAGATAGCCATACTCTAACATTTTTAATAAATCCAAAAATTTTCTATAAATCACCAAATTTTATAAACATATTACTTAATCATCTTTACACCTTACATAAAATTTTCAGTTATAATTAAGGACTCTAGCTAGGTGAAACATATTTCCAAAGTTCATTTTTATTCCAAACGCGTAGATTATGAACTACTTATACTAAAACGACCATAACTCCTAGCTCGTTAATATAATTGCCTCACCGTTTGCGGCTACGCAAACTAGACTCGGAGTAGAACATTTCCCTCACATACCTACTTCCAACACATGACCATAAATCGTCCAAACCATTCATTCAAAACAGTGGCAGAACCTGTCCAAAATCTGGAATACTAATCCAACCCATTCATTATCATATAATATCACTCTTAATCCTCTTAATCATGCTACTAACCATCATCATATATTAATCTCTATGTATACATCATAAACCCAGAATATTAAAAATCATTGAAATAGAAAGATTCATGTTTAGGATTATACGCCTTGAAACTAGCTCTTCTTCTTCCTTTTTCTCTTACAAAACCCAAGCTCAAAACCATATCTTCTTATGCTCCCCTTGATAATCCAACTATGCTTATATGTATATATGTTTTATATATTATATATATTTATTTTGAAATTTTTAGAGCAAGATAATAATTTAATAAAAATCTTTCTCCATGGCTTCTTCCACGGAAGCTTTCCTTCTACCCTAACAAGAATGAGATGTGGATGAGTTGAACTTGGATTACTAAGTAATTATCTCTTATTTATCCCTTTTTTAAAAAAAAAGCAAGTAAAGTTGACCAAGCTTTGACTTAGCATTTTATTGCATTCTTATTAGTAAAAATTCGTCATCTTCATTTGGTGGCTAAAAATCTCGATTTCTTGTTCTCAAATCTTATTTCTCATATTTTCCACGTATTCCTCTTTTTCTTACCTTCGCGTGGACTATTTATTCGCGTAATTCTAACGTGTAGATCTTTTCGAATTTTAGAAGTATAACCATTTATATAGTAAAATCTAAAAAATGTTCTACTCTCGTCCAGAGGAATTTCAGAGATAAATTATCAAATAATTTCGAAAGGTAAAATTGCATGTATAATATGATCTATAACATAAGTCACTGAAATTTTCCTCAAATGTTACTATTCAGCTCGTAAGGTTACTATTCAGGTTCTCATCTATCTCTTCAGGTCTTCTTAAAGTATGATGAGAGGACTCTCTTAGTGGACCGCACTTCTCAACCTATGACCCTATGGGGTAACGAGCTCGATCCCGGCCCCGGCTCCGTCCTTGTTTGATGAACCATCTACATAAAGCTCCCACCACGGGGCCAAGTTCTCTTTTTTTTTTTTATCATTGGCCTCGCACATCAAAGTTAATGAGGGTTTGTGAGCTCAAGTTGCCGCTTCGTTGAATTTTTTTTCCTCACCTCGCATATGAACACAAAATACTCCTCCTTTGCCTCGCATAAACCATGTTGCTGGCTCTAGCCCCGCCTCGCATACGCTAGCTGATGGGCCTTGCATCTGGTAATTTTGAATTTTTCCAAGTTCTTTGGGGTAGCTGATTGAGTCTTCATATGATCTCATTTGCTTATAAATTGACTTTAACACATGCATAGAGATAGATCCATATTGTATAGACTTACGGATTGACCCATCATCGTCAATAGGGTTAAGTGGCCTCGCATCGCAAGATATCGGGATTGCGGCCTCACTATGCTAGGTGCGACCTCCTAACGCTAGGTGTTGGCCTTGTCTTGCAATTTTTAAAATGTCCCACTAGAAGAGGTGTTTATGTATTTACACTACCCCCCGAGTCCTTGTTGTCAATGTAGATGTGATGAGGAATCAAAGTGTTTCAACAATCTTCTTGTATTACTTGGAGTTGACACCATTTATGATGAAGAGAATTTGATGTGATCCTGCTATAAGCATATTTGACTTCTTCAACGCTATCCCAGAGCACTTGTACTCTTCACTGTTGTCCCAAGGCACTTGACCTCATCAATGCTATCCTGGGGCACTAGAAGGAGGGGAAGTCATCATATTAGGAGAAATATGACTAAGTCGAACAAGAAGAATAACGGTGGGCACAACAACGGGGAGACCTTGGGGTCACATAGGATACCCAGAGGCGATCCCCCCAAGAGCGAGGATGAGGATGGACCCGAGAAGATCTCAACAGTACAAGAAAGGATGACTAGATTGAAGAAGCGGTATAGCTCAAGGGGCACAAAGAGAAATGCCAGGAAGGGGCACAAGACCTATCAAGAGGAGAGCAGTAAGGGTCCACCAATAAACTCTTGGATGAATTTGATGTGTTGTTACGGGTCAAACAAACCCTGGTTTCTATGAAGACCTCGAGTGGGAGAAGGATATAGAAGCTACTAAGATAAAGGAGGGGTCGTAGAATGAGGCTGCCTCATCTAAGGAGAGCTGACAAGAAGGACAGACCATCATCTCCTCATCGAGATCGTGGGGCCCCCTATATGATGTGGCTATCGAGATCAAAGAGATGCCTCCTAGTGAGATGCCTCTTAATGAGATGCCTCTGCATGAGATGCCTCCCTGTGAGATGCCTGTAATGAGATGCCTCCTTGTGAGATGCCCATTCGTGGGATGCCTCTAATGAGATGCCTCTACATGAGATGCTTCTTGGTGAAATACCTCTGCGTCGAGGAGAGGGGGGACGCTTCCGATCCTTGGGGAGAGGGGGGACGGCCCCGACCCTTGGCGGCAATGAGGAGGTCCTCGACTACCTCAATACACCGGGAAGAGCAAGTGACTACTGCCCATCATGGTTTAACCTCCTCTAAAACAAGGTCAATGGTAGGGCCTGACCATCTATCAAATAAGCCCCCTGCTTGGTATGGACTTCACTAATATCAGCATACATTGCCCCAATTTGAGGGAGATGCCTCAAGGCGCTTTGAAAGGCCATACCTTGGATGATTTCATCTTAGAATTTCCTCCTCAATCTGAGCGAGATGCATGGGCTCTCATTGTGACATTGAAACCCCTCGAGACGAAGACATGATGTGATCCCATGGTGGGATCTCTTTATCAATGGAGCTGTAAACAGTGAGGAGGCCAAGTGTCATAGGATAGCATTGAAGGAGTCAAGTATGCTCATATCGGGATCACATCAAAATTCTCTTCATTACAAATGGTGTTAACTCCAAATAATATAAGAAGATTGCTGAAACACTTTGGATCCTCATCACATCAACAATGATAATAAGGAATCGGGGGGTAGTGGCATTACATAAACACCTCTTCTAGCAAGACACTTGAAATATTGCAAGGCCAGCTTCTAGGGACGCGAGGCCGCAAACCCGACATCTTGTGATGCGAGGCCTCTCGGCCCCATAGGCGATGATCGCGATCAGGATCATTTAAAGACCCCATAAGCTATCCTCAAACACTTGGAAAAAAATTTAATAGATATGGAGAGGATTTATTGAGGAATCTATACATGCTAGTATTATGTAACATGAGTCCCCAATGCATGCAGATGTGAGGCCTAAAGTACATTGCAAAATTATAAACATGAAATAAAGGAACGTTTGGGCTCGCCACCTCTACTTTCTAAGCCTAAGGAGGGGAGAGACCGTTATTTTGTATCTAGCTGTGTCGGAGGATGTAGTTAGTGCAGTGTTAGTTCGCAAGGAGGAAAGGGTTCAATACCCTGTTTATTATGTCAGTAAAAGGATGCTAGATGCTGAGACTCGATACACCAACATGGAGAAGCTCGCTTATGCCTTGGTATTGGCCTTGTAGAAGTTGAGGCCATACTTTTAGGCTCATAAAATGGAGGTTCGTACAGCCTATCCCTTAAGGCAAGTGATGCACAAGCCTGAGACCTCGGAAAGACTTCTAAAGTGGACAGTGGAACTAGGCCAATTTGACATCGAGTACAAGTCTTTAGGTGCTTTGAAAGGATAATCTTTAGCAGATTTTATCTTGGAATTCCCTCTGTAATCTGAAGGAGATGCTTGGGCTCTCGTTGCGACCCCCATGCCAGCTGAGCCTGAGGCCAGCCAACAGAATTCAGCCTCGTGGTGAGAGCTCTATGTTGATGGAGCATCTAATAAGGAAGGAGTTAGAGCCGGGGTTAATTAAACTCGTTACCCCTGAGGGTCGCAGGTTAAGAAGTGTAATCCACTTCGCATTCGAAGCCTCAGACAATGCAGCCGAGTACGAGGCCTTAATCAATGGCCTTAATCTCGCAATTACAATGAAGGTGGAGAATCTCAATGCTTATAGCGATTCCATCCTGGTCACAGGTCATATTGGATGTGGTTGGCAGGCTAGGGGGCTTCAAATCAAGCTCTATCTGCAATGTGTGCAGAGACTTATGAAGTCGTTCAAGCAGGTGAAAGTGAAATTTATCAGAAGGACAAAAAATCAAGGAGTGGATGCCCTAGCAAAGTTGGGATCGCGCCGAGAGGCCACCTTACTTGGGGTTATTCCATTGGAAATCCAGACTAAGCCTAGTGTTCCTGAGGAACTTGTCATGGAGGTAGCGAGCCAGGGACCAACATGGATAACCCCTATATGGGAGTATGTGAAGAATGGGACTCTACCCCAAGAAAAGAAGGAATCGAGGAAGATTAAGTACCAGGCAGCTCGCTATGTAGTTTACGATGAAAGTCTATATCGAAGAGGGTTCAACACACCACTCTTGAGGTGTGTAGATGGTGAGGAGTGCAACGACATCCTAAGGGAGGTCCACGAAGGCATATGTGGCAATCACTCGGGGGTAGTTCTCTAGCCCAAAAGATTATTCGCCAAGGGTATTTCTGCATACATTAAAAAGAGATGTTTTTGAGTTCGCTAGGAGGTGTGACAAGTGCCAAAGGAATGCCAATTTCAGTAATGCCCCAGTTTCTCATCTCACTTCTCTCATGAGCCCGTGGCCCTTTTCCATGTGGGGTATTGATCTTATTAGGGAGCTCCTCAAAGCTAAGGGAGGAGTCATGTATGTAGTGGTGGCTGTGGATTATTTTACTAAGGGTTGAGGCTGAGCCTCACGCAACGATCACGGCCAAAAAAATTGAAGGACTTTGTATACAGGGCCATTGTGTGTCACTATGGGATCCAACATAAGCTAATATCATATAATAGGAAGCTATTTGATAGCAAGGAGATGAAGGAGTTCTGCGAGCACTTGGAAATCAAGAAGGGCTTCTCTGTTGTGAGTCACCGCCAGACTAATGGTCAAACTGAGGCAGTGAACAAAATAATTAAGTGAACAAAAACTCACGTGAAGTCTTTATTCATAGAAGCCAGGCTGGTGCTTAAAACTCACTTGATGCTGCAAATGGAACAATGCGAGGCGGAATAAAAAAAATTTACGCGAAGTGATGGAGTCAGGCTGTGAAGAGGTCACTCGGGAGGTATTCATAAGATAATAATACAAGGCATGTATTATTGGCTAGGACACATGCACTGGGACCCGCTGCATGATTAATAAAAATCTAAAAACAAGAGCTTGTACACGTACTACATGAGTTATATATATAGCATGGCAAAGTGGCGGGGTCTACGTCAAGACAAAAAGAAAAAGCAATATGTGGCTCGTGTAAAAGAAATAAATCAAAGCAGTGGTAAGTGCCAAGAGGCCATAAAATCAAGCCTGGAAGGAAAGTTGCAGTCGGGGTCCACGCATGAAGCTTCATATTAGAACAAGGCGCGAGAAGAGAAAATAGAATGTAGCAAGGTGGCTAGTGCGAGGAGACATGGGATCACATTAAATTTTAAAGTAAAAAAAAAATCGAAAGCTGCTAAGCGGGGAGGCTTCCCAAAAAAATTAAATATTGATTTTTAGAGGAGTTCAAAATAATTTTGAAGATCAGAAAAAAATAGTTCTCCGCTACAGCTGCCTACATCGAAGAACTGGGGGTAGTTGTTATGCTCGGACATTGATATGGCCTCTCAACATATGGGGCTGCAAGGAGTCCTCTCAACATATGGGGCTGCAAGGAGTCCTCTCAACATATGGGGCTGTAAAGAGTCCTCTCAACATAGGGGGCTGTGAGGAGTCCTCTCAACTTATGAGGAGGCCTCTCATCATAATAACAAGGAACAGAGGAGAGTCCTCTCATCATACTTTAATAAGACCTGAAGATATAGGTGAGAGCTCGAGCTCACATATCTGCTTGACAGAAGATATAATTATAACAACTTATGACTACAAGGCCTTATGAGGTCGCCTCTCAAGGTCCCTGCAGGACCACATTGCGCTTGAAAGGACCCTTCGAGGTCACATTACTTACATATACTTTGCTTCGCATTAATTGAAAGACACGCAACACGTGTCATCATCTTAGCGGTTGAGAGCAGATCTAGAGACACGACAGCTGTCCGAAACCATTCAAATTCATAGGGGTCGCGATGCGATCCCAAGGCACTTGAGATAGTTATGCTTTCATCTACAGCAATCTATAGCGAGCATAGGCCTCACATCGAAGTTTTGACAAAGCAGTTTTGACTTCGCATCGCATTTTCAATGGCAATATGGACTCGGGGGTAGTTGTTATGCCCAAATCTTGGCATAAGCCCTAAGCAGGCCTAATAGGCTGAGATAGCGGTCCATAACTTATAATGGGCCTAAAGATGAAGATTGGGTCACCAAAGCCCATTATCAGGAGCTAGTCCAGTACATTCTAATATTCTTACCCAAAAACGGCGACCACGAGCCGTGGATCGCACTCGCTAGTAGTCCCCAGTGTGGGATCGCACATGCCTCATCTCTTTCTACAAGGTCCAGTGTGGCCTAGCGTATTCCTATTATGAAGGCTCATGATTAAGCCCATCGAGGTCGCATGAGTAGATATGAAGGCTCATAGCTAAGCCCAGCGAGGTCGCATGAGTAAATATGAAGACTCATAGCTAAGCCCAGTGAGGTCGCATGAGTAAATATGAAGACTCATAGCTAAAGCCCAGTGAGGTCGCATGAGTATGATTATTTCCACACATGGGATCACCTCGCATGACTAAGCCCAGTGAGGTCGCATGCGAGGCCCATGTGAGCTCTCCATTAGCCTCGCCAGTGAGGCCTCGTGATTCTAGCATCATGTTAGCCATAAGTAACCTTTATTGGGCCATGGGTCATGAGCAGAATTAATGGACTATTAGCATCAGCCCAAAAGTGAGTGAACTTGGGCCAAGATGAATCTCCAGAAAACCTTACCCGTCTAGGTAATTTCTTCTCCAAGAACTACGTGTGGCTTGATTCCCTATAAAAAGGGTATGTAGGCCTCTTGTTAGGATGGATTGACAGTTGGCAGCAAGAGAGAATAATCAGTTTTTCTCTGACATTCAACGAATCAACAAACAAGACCAGCCACAAAAAATCTTCAATCTCCTTCCGTGTTCTTAGCAAAATATTCATATTTTGCTCCGTGATTCCAGCAACGTCCACAATTATTGTTATACCAAAATCTCTCTATAACAATGCTGATTTCGTTCGACTTCCCTGTGCTTGAGGTTTGATACTTTGCGAAGGTCTGTTCCCTACCAATTTCCGTTCCCCATAATCTCAAATGCCTACTTCAACAAATATGCTTTATCTGGGTTAGAAAACCTTACAGAATATTATTGGATTGTAGTAGTAGTAGTAGTAGTAGTAGTAGTAGTAGTAGTAGTAGTAGTAGTAGTAGTAGTAGTAGTAGTAGTAGAAGACCCAAAAATAAAGACAAAACATCCAACGTGTTCAAGGTTCTCGGTAGTTAACTAAAATTGAGAAGCTCTCTGAAGGATTGCATTTTATCAAGGTAATATTCGGATAATCGTCAAATTGTCTAATTATAACTTTGTGTTAGTCATCAACATCTAATTATTTGTGCGCTTTGTCTGCAACATGTTTCAAAGTTCTTGGCTGCTGGAGGTTCTCGAAATAGGGTTTCTAAACAACTGTCGTGCCTACAAACTCTAAAAATATTTGATATTAATTTCACTAATTTATCCGAGGTTTCTTGTTTGCTTTTTTCAATAGGGAGTGTTCCCAACATGCAAACTGTATCGGTAAGTCATGTGCACTTCAGCTAATTCTGTGTCACTATAGCTACTCTTTGAAAATTTTATATTTCCTCTGTTATTAGACGATGAATGACCAAAAGATCATCTCAATAAATACTGGACATTGGACAGAAGATATCGAAAATTGCACTATAGATCATTTTGAAGTTATCACGTTCGGTTATTTCAGAGGTCAAAAACTGAGTTGGAGCTAGTCAAGTTTCTAATGAGTAATGGCCCACTCTCTGTTGTTGCAGAAAACAATGTTTATCCATGGTAGTAAAAACATAAAAAAGGATGTAGCACTAACGGTGACAAAAGGCTATCTATTCTATAGCATTTTTGTTTCTGTATATCATCTAAAATTCTACAATTCTAGATAATTACTTGGTGGATCTTGTCATCTGTTAATATGTATTAGTTTTCCGCAGAATCTACAAGCTTTTACGAGTTTGTTGTTCATATATATACAAGTCCAGTAAAGCATTTCTGCAATTTCTCTTTTAAGAAATGTACTTTGATAGAGGCAACATTTAAGACTTAACATCACTTAGAGAGTTCATTTTTTCGGTCTAATGTTCTGATCTTCTAAATTTGTCTAGCGAGTGTTAACAAATCTTGATTGGTATCTGCATTAACATTACATGATGATGAAGGGCAGAGGAGTCGTCATATGCTGTTTCTGGTGATGTTTATAGAAGCAAAAGTTATCTCTTTGAATTTTTAACGGTTGGAATGTGTTAGAGGGCCCGATCTTATAAGCCTTTGGGGGCCCAATCCAATAAGCCTTTGGGCTCACGACCGTTAAAACCATGTGATTGGACCAGGCCCATCCTGATCATCCAGCCGAATACAGTAAAAATGGTCGATCGTTGCCAATGTTACGCCTTACCATTTATCGCCCTCCATAACTGAGAATCAAGAGGATCGTCAACGGTACTATTCACAGACATAATATAAATAGACACAATTATCAGGTGATAAACACAATCACACACCCTGAGATACACTGATTTACATGAGCTTTACGTTTACGTTTCCACTACATTTTTACTGATTCTCACACCGGAGGTGAATCGGGGGGTAACACCCTCGCATTCTTCTCTTTGCAGGAGCTACCTGAACCTATTCCTGACATACCGAGGATAGGTTTGTCCGAAGCGTAAATCGAGTCTTGACATTTGGCGCCGTCTGTGGGAACGTATAAGCTTCTTTTGTGAATCATGTTACCTCAGGATTCTGAAAATCTCAATACAGAAACTCCTGCCCCGAAGTCACTCAACGACATCTATATCCGAGGAGAAAGTATCAGGAGAAAAATGGAGTCTATCGATGGATACAAAGAATTGTCTAAAGACAGTCGAAGAAAGGGCAGTCAGGGGATGAACGACCGAAGGAGGGATGATTCCCGGCAAGATGATAAATGAGATGGGGACCGAAGGGATGATAGAAGAGGTGATTCAAAGAGAGGAAAGGAGCCCATGGTGTTTACTCCCCTAAACACTCCCATCTCTAAGATACTGAACGAAATCAAAGGCAGGTCTGATTTTCGGAGACCGGCGAAGCTGAGGGTACCTGATCATAAGAAGAATGGGAATAAATACTGTGATTACCATCAGGAAAAAGGTCACAACACAGATGAATGTTTTCATCTGAAGAGATTGATAGAGAGAATGGTAAAAATAGGTGACCTATATCAATTTGTTTAAGATTTAAAGATCATTTGGAACCAAAAAGGAATGACTCAGGTCCGAAAGAAATCAGAGATCGGAACGAAAAGGATGACAACCCTAGGCAAAGGGAAAGAGACGAAGCCCCTCGATATAGAGGGGAGGTAAGAACCATCACGGGGGTACAATACTGGATCGATGTAGAAAAACGGCCAAAAGGAGGTATGCTCGTCAAGTCTACAATCTATATCAACATACTACACAGGGCAAACAACCATTGCCCATAATGTTTACTGAAGAAGATTATGAGGATGTCATTTGGCCGCACGAGGATCCTTTGGTAGTGAATCCGATCATCGGCCAAAATAAGGTATGGAAGGTACTGATAGATGGTGGTAGTTCAGTCAACATTTTGTATCACCGGATTTATGAAAAAATGAATCTGGGAGGAGAAAAGCTGGAATCTTGCAATGAACCCCCACTTTATGGCTTTGGTAACTCACCGGTTCCAATTGAGGGAACGATCACATTGTCCCTGGTATTGGGTAAGCCTCCCTGCACTGTGGAAAAACAAGTGAAATTCTATGTTGTCCGAGTGGATAGCCCATATAATGGCATCCTCGTACGTCCTACTTTAACGGCTTTCCAAGCTATAGCCTCAATACCCCATTTGAAATTGAAGTTCCCTACCGATCATGGCATCGGCGAAATGAAAGGAGATCAAAAGACAGCCAGGATCATTATGCTAGAAGATCTAGATAGATCCGAAGAAGAAACTGAAGATGAAGGTAAAAAGAAAAGACGCATGAACGATCAGGCCGGAAGCATCCACCATAAGATGAGCATTGAGCTAGAAAAGTTTGGGGACAATCTCTCAAATCCTATAGCCGAACCAGCGGTGGAAACCGAAGAGGTTGAATTATATGTAGGCACTTCGGGTCGGATGATCCGTATCGGGAGAGATATGAACGATGATCTAAAAGCAAAAGTGATTGCCGTGATCCGAGAGTACCACGACATATTTGCCTGGGGTCCTGAAGACATGCCCGGACTTGATCCGAGCATTGCCCAACATAGTTTAAATGTGAAAGAAGGGGTTAAGCCAGTCAAACAGAAGAAGAGAAATTTCGCCATGGAAAGACAAAAGGTGATCCAGACAGAGGTGGAAAAGTTACTGGAAGCAGATTTTATTGAAGAAATCAAATACCCCGAATGGTTAGCAAATGTGGTAGTGGTCAAAAAGGCAAATGGCAAATGAAGGATGTGCGTCGATTACACCGATCTCAATCTCGCATGCCCTAAAGACCATTATCCACTTCCCAACATCGATCAGCTCATTGATGCTACATCAGGATATGAAATCCTGAGCTTCCTAGATGCATTCTCAGGATATCACCAAATCGCCATGAAATCTGAAGACATCCCTAAAATAGCACTCATCACTCCGAAAGGAACATATGCCTTCATTGTCATGCCTTTCGGCTTGAAGAACACGGGGGCCACCTTTCAGAAGATGATCAATAATGTTTTTAAAAACCAGATCGGGAGGAATATGGAATGTTACGTGGACGACATGATAGTAAAATCTTTGTTCCAGGATCACGCCGATGATTTGAGAGAGTGCTTCGAGACGCTAAGAAAAAACAACACGCGGATCAACCCGAACAAATGCATGTTTGGAGTATTCAGCGGTAAATTCCTTGGTTATATGGTAAGTGCTCGAGGCATTGAAGTCAATCCAAAAAAGATAAAAGCAATCATCGACATGGAAGCTCCGAAAACAATTCGGGACATTCAAAAATTGACTGGAAGATTGGCTGCCCTAAGAAGATTCATCTCCAAATCGGCCGACAAAGCTTTACCCTTCTTTGAGGTATTAAAAGGTACGAAGACTTTTTCGTGGGGTCCAGAATGTGAGAAAGCTTTCGAAGATATCAAGGAGTATCTAACGAAGGCTCCGTTGCTAATGAGACCGGATCCACAAGAGACTCTACAACTATACTTGGCTGTAAATGATCGGACATTGGGGGCCGTCTTAGTCAAGCAACACAATGGAAACCAATATCCACTTTTCTACATTAGCCACATGCTGAAAGAAGCAGAAACCAGATACCCGAATGCCGAGAAATTTGCTTATGGGTTGGTCATGGCCTCAAGAAAACTGAGACATTATTTCCAGGGGAGGACGATACAAGTCACGATCGATCAACCTTTGAAAAAGATATTACAGAGACCAGAGGCTTCTAGCAGAGTTGTTGCCTGGGCCATCGAGTTGGGAGAATTTGATTTGGAATATGTGCCGAGAACTGCGATAAAAGCACAGACCCTGGCAGATTTCATAGTAGAGTGTTCGTTCACTGGTTCCGAAGGGTTGCAAGTTGAAGCAAAACTGATACAAGCTCCTGGCAAGTGGAAGCTATTTGTTGATGGTTCGGTGGCTGGAAGTAAGTGTGGAGCCGGTCTAATTCTTACAAGCCCTGAAGGTTTTGAGATATGTCAGGCCATCTGATTTACCTTTTCCTTAACCAACAACGAAGCTGAATACGAAGCACTTCTGGCTGGGATGAATTTGGCAAGAAACCTAGAAGTCAGACATCTTTGGGCATTCAGTGATTCGATGCTAGTAGTAAAGCATTTCTCGGGGGAATATGAACAAAGGGACGCCCGAACCAAAGCCTATGCAGCCAAGGTAAAAGCAAACTCTCTGTTGTTCGAATCTTTTGAACTTACCACTGTTGCCAGGGAAAACAACAGCCGAGCAGATGCATTATCTAGACTAGCTTCGGCCGATACTCAGAATCTCACAGGCTCAATTTACCTCACTGAAGTCAAAGCGCCCTCCATCAATAAAAAGGTATGTTTCGAGATTCACCAAGGGATAGATTGGATGACTCTAATTCGACTATTCCTGGAAAAAGGGACAATACCATTGGAAAAAACCGAGGCTCAAAGTGACTCGGTCCGAAGAGATGAAATTCCGAAAATTACTTGGAGTAATGTTTACGAGTTATTTCAAGTAGGATTCAGTAATGATCAGGAGATTATTCAGAAGATTACCAAAGATTCGCTACTATATGAAGAGTCAGGTTATTCGGAAACAGCAATAATTATTTGACATAAGGTACCCGAAGGCAGCTACAAGTAATCGGAGAAACTACAAAAAGTACATTAAAAACCAGTTACTAAGTTCATTGCAAGATAAGCCCGAAGGCAAAATTATATCACAGGCCCGAAGGCATAAGTTCATTACAAAAAAATTAATTTATTCTGAATCGGGATCAGAAGAAACAACTAAAGGCACATCAGGGACCTCCTGTCGAAGGACTGGATCATCTTTAGGGTTGAAAAGGATTTACTTATAATCAAAACCTGCCTTGTGAGCAGCAATGACAGCATCATCATATCCCACAGCAAAACCCCTATCTTCGGATCGAGAGATGGTCTTCTTCGCCTTCTTCAGTTCATTCTTCAAACGGCGCAGCTCCAATCGATTGACCTCAAAAAAGGGGGTAATTATCAAAAGGGGGTAAAATAAAATCAAATTTAATAAAAAAATAACGAAGATTTTTTTAACAAAACGTGTATCTTTTAACAGATTCATTACTTTAATTACTAGTTTGATTCGAATTTTAAAATGGAATTTCGAAGTATTCTTTACTCAAGTTTGACCAATTAATAGAAAAAATTAAAGTTTTCATTAGGCTTTTCATTAGGCAATGGGTTCGATCAAGTAAGGGAAACTCGATGGAATTCATAACTGTCTCAATATTTTTTTCTTTTTATTGTCTGAATGTTTAGAAGCTAAGACCATTCCAATGCTCCCTTTCGCCATGCATAAACTAAACCAACAATTAAGATAAGCACGAAAATTAAAGCTTCTACAAATACAGATACACCTAATACATCGAAACTCATTGCCCATGGATAAAGAAAAACCGTTTCAACATCAAAAACAACAAAAACTAGAGCAAACATATAATAACGGATTCGAAATTGTAACCAAGCGCTGCCCATTGGTTCTAGACCCGATTCATAACTAGAAAGTTTCTCAGGCCCTTTGTTAATCGGGGCTAAAACTCCGGAAACGAAAAATGCCAAAATAGGAATAAGACTTGATATTATTAGAAATGCCCAAAAAAGATCATATTCGTAAAGCAGAAACATAGACACACTCCTATGAACGTGAAAAATGATATGACTCACATATTGAAAATTTTATATACGTAAATGTTATGTGATGCAATAATTAATTATGTATGATTTGATAGCTAAAATTTACATATTTCTTAAAATCAAATATTTTTTTATTTAAATAATTTAACATCAACATGAAGACGTATGTAAATAATTTTTTTTATTTTTGGACTCGGTTTCAATATGTATAATCTAATTTTTTTTATATCAATTATTTAAAATGAAAAAAGTAGTCGATAAAAATATTTTTTATAATTTTATCTATTCAATATTTTAGAAATACTATGAACCAATATTTCATTTGCTAAAAAAAATAAGGAGAATGAGATAAAAAGAGAAGTTAGGTGGTTTATCTTATACGATTTTTAAACCAAGCCCAGAATCAATTATAGCACACAACTGGTTAAGCCATGAGTTTAAGATTACAAGTTTAGTGATTCGAATCCCAACATAAACATAATTTCATTAACTTCACACCCATTAAAATGACAAACTTTACCTTTATGTTAGGGTCCCAAATCCGGATACATGTTAGTTAAGTTATAATAACTTAACATGCTAACTTGCAAATTATTTACACTTTTAATTATTTACACTTAATTTTAAAAATGTACGATTCATACTAGTGAAGTCACAACCTAACATACTAGGTTAGTAGTTATTCTTACATTCACACACACTCTGTTTTTTATATAGGTCGTTTGATTTTTGCACACATTTTTAGATGTATTGATCACATAACTAAAATTATTGTTTTTGAAATTTATTTTAAATAAAAATATGTTATCAAAATTTTAATTCACAAAAAAATTAATTGAAAAAATTAATTTTAACTATACAATCAAAATACTTAAAAGTACGTACAAAAAAAGTTAAGCGACTTATATAAAAAACAGAAGAAATAATTAGAAATGTATGACGATGAAGTAGTAATCTAGTAATCAAAATTGAAGTTTCGTTTTTCTAATTTTCTTTATCTTTTTATTTGAATCAGAAAGTATATCTAGAGATATATGAAATATTCGAAATGCAAAACAAAATGTGCCGACTGAATTCAAAAACAAATTGTCATGATATGTGATATTATATTATGTTAAGTTACCGGAGACTTTTCTTTCTCATCTATGAGTAAACAAATATTTGACTTGAACAAATTAAATTTATTAATCAAGATAATTGAAATATGTAACTAAAAAAATTAATTTACTAGTTATGGTTAAAAGAATATATACATTATAAAATTTAGAAAAATCAATATATTGCAGAAAGGTAGCAGTGAAGCACGTAAATTATTAAACACGTACATATTAAATCATTTTTATTCAGTTTAAATAACAAATTATAAGGACGACAAGTACATATTTTATACTTTATTAAATATGATCATAGATTTAACAAATAAATTAACACATAATAAAAGAAGTTTAGAGCCCAATAATATTAACAATTGACATAATTAATTATAAAAATAATAAATAGCTCAACAATTGCATATATTACAAAAATACATATTTCATTGATAAATATCAATATCTTTGATTGATCAAATTTAAAGAAATAATCACTACAAAATAATAAATACATAACAAAAATTAGCAATTTTATATTAACTAGTGCTTTTTAACTACCAAGGAATAGTATAACTTAGTGTACATATCAAATAACTAACCAAACACATACACATTTGTTAAAGGACCTAATCATTAGAAATCATAAACAATTAAATTAATTATAATTACAAATGATTCTTGTTTGACTAATATAAACAAGAACTATAGTAAAATTTAATATATGAAAAAAAAGAATGCACTACAAAATTGTGTAAACTCTAAAAATAATAAGTAGAATTTTTTCAACATCATTTATCATATATAAACACAAAATTAAAATAATATACATATATATATATATATATATATTTTTTTTTTGATGTTAGTTGATATTTTTTTCATATTTTAAATTTATAATCTTTCATATATATATATATATATATATATATATATATGAAAGATTATAAATTTAAAATATAAAAAAAATATCAACTAAATCAAAACTTAAAATTTTCTTATAAAATACAAAATAAATTTAAATTAGATACAATCAACTAATGTTATTTAAAATTTTCTTATAAAATACAAAATAAAGTTAAACTAGATACAATCAACTAATGTTATACAGGTGGAAACTAAGTTTTACACTCCCTATGTCCCAAAATAATAGTCGCTTTGATTTTCTGCACGTGTTTTGAGGTGTTTTTTAGGTGTTTTATGTTTTGCACAGAAAAATAGAGAAAAATAGAAGGGTTATATGTGTAATCTCAATGACCTTGGTAAATATTTTAAGCTGTGATATTTGGGACCATTTGATTTCAAATTGTGATATTTTATTCTTTTTTGTACTGCCCCGATTTCTACTTTTTTTAAAATTTTACCGATTAGAAATCGTACAGTTTTTCCCAGTTTCGTCTTAGTGATTAGCCTTTCATTCAGTTTCTTTTTCGATTTTCAGATGATTTAATGTTTTGTATTGATCAATTCTAGTATTTGTGGAATCATTTTCATTTATGTAACCTTTGGCATGTAATTTTTTTTTCTTAATTTTGTAAATTAGGAGAGAAATAATTTATATTTTTGTTGTTGTACTTCTTTGAGAAAGTGATTCTGATGAATATATATTTTTATTCACGTCTGAAATTAGAAGTTTGCATAAACATCCACTTTATTTTCCTTCATTTCTACTTCAAAAACTATTTTTGAGAAAAATTAACATAATTTTACTTTCTTTTTCAATTATTCGTTTGAAAGGAAAATAAATTCAAATCGTTGTTTGAAGTGAATTTTTTTATTAAATTTTATATATCAATAACAATAAAATTTTAAACAAGTAATTATGGTGATTTTGAAGAAGATGAAATGCAGATTTTGATAGGGATAAATAACAAGATCTTTACCATATTCAGTTATTTAATGATATATTCAGTTAGATGTTTATCATGCAACTTCTTAACAGTCCTTAACGACATCTTTAGATAAAACGCAGCTAAATTTATTATTCACGAATAATAAAAAAATGATAGGGATATATTCAATTAGATATTTTAAATGTTATGATTTTAAAATTTGAGGTCTAAATGAGATTTTCGAAAGTAATGAGTGGCCAGTTTGATATAAATCCCAATTGAAAAATTGATATTTTTAGCATCGAAAAAAACAAACTCTCTCCCTCCTCATTTCTTTATAATTTTTTTCACTGATTAATACGTATTTTAAGATGTATATAAAATATAGTTTCATAATTTAATTTTAAAATTCTTTTTTGAATAAAACTTTAAACATCAAACTTTTTTTTCAAAAATAAAAAATTTTAAAAATGAGTTATCGAATTATATTTTAAAAAATTATATTTTAAATAATATTTTTACAATAACAAAAAACACCACCGAACTACTCCTTCCGTCCCTTTTTAGTTAGCATATTTGGAAAAAAAAATGTCCCTAAATAGTTGTCACATTCCTTGTTCCAATACATTTTTTTACCAATTTTTCCATATATACCTCTTTATTTCTAATACCAATGTTTGACTTTAATTTAATATACACACTCATTGACACATCATTTAATATTTAGATTAAGGGTAAATATGGAAACAAATTATATAATTAATTTTTTTTAATATGTGTGTTTTTTGCAAATTGGACAACTAAAAAGGGACGTAGGATTGTCAACTTAAAGATTGATTAATTAAACGTTGACGCTAAGAGTCTCACATGAGAGTCGACTTTTTAGTCGCCGCACCCCAATCTCTTCACCGCCCCTCCCACCCTCCCTCCCTCCCATCTTCTCCGACCCTCCCTCATCACTCATCATCCAACTCCCCACCTATCGCAACCACCATCTTCCTCCCCGCCATCAATCCTTCTCTTTACTTCAATAAAATCGAGTTTTATCCTCGAATCTGTTCTTCTTTGTTTCAATAAGGTTTGATTTTGTTTTCCCGTCTCGCCTTTTGGCGTGTGTTTTAGTATCCAATTTGTTTGGGTTGTTATGCGTTATTATATTTGTGGTTGTTATGGTTTTGTGTTGTTATCAATGAGAATGATTCGGATGGAATTTTGGGAGATCTGGATTTACCGCATTATTAATACTTTTGGCATGTCTATAGCTGGTTCCCGGCATGTAGATCGATGGGGTATGCTTGGAACGGTGGCGACCACATGTGCTCACCATTCACAAATTATAGGTGTTCATTATTCGAGGACTCTTGTTCCCCATAGCTTAGTTTTTGCAACTGAGTCGCTTGAACATTGCAACAGCCATGGAACTATTGTGAAGGTCAATTGTGAATCTATCATTTTCGGGAGTGATGTAGGCTGAATTACTCGGAAAGCCTTTGTATTCATTTTCAGTTTCAAGAATCTATGGATTCAGTGTGTTAAGCAGTCTGGAAACAATGCAGCTATTTGTTTAACTCGTTTATTGTTTATCAACCTGATTGTATTGTCAGTTGGGGGTTTGTCCCGACTAGATTTGTTTTAATTTAATGGAATGAATTTGCATAAAAAAAAAAAAAAAAAGAACGGAGGAAGTATTTAAAAAAAAACAGTACCGAACAAAACAGATCTCCCTGTTTTCAGTTACAACACACACACAAGATGTCCCAACAACACACGCACATTAAAATCCAAGGCGATGATGAAGATTACGAAGACGCCGAAGAAGAAGAAGAAGACGAACCGAGGCTCAAGTATCAGAGAATGGGCGGTAGTGTGCCTTCGCTTCTATCAAACGACGCCGCTACTTGTCTCGCCGTTGCCCAACGCATGATCGCTCTCGGCACTCGAAATGGCTCTATACACATTCTCGATTTTCTCGGCAATCAGGTTATCATGAGTTCATTCATAATATCTCAATTTACTAATCCATACGTATCCAATTTGATTGAATTTGTGTATAAAATGGATCATTAGTAGAATTGTGAAATTATTCGTTTGATTTTGGTTTGGATTGTTGTGGCGTTAGTAATATATTGGAGAAACGTGATTATCGAGAGGCGAAACTAAGTTCGTGTTATTTGTAGTAGTTACTCTGGCTGATTTTATGCAATATCTTTTCGAGGAACGCACTTACAAATTAAAATGTTACAAGCTTAGTCATTTATAGAGAATTAAAAAATGCAGGATAATGTCGGATATAGCTAAACGACTTCTGAATTGTACTCTGTGATAGAGGTTATACTGATTCTTTTTTATTTCCAGTAGATATGACTACTCTATAATCGTTCAATAGGTGCAAACAAATTTCCACCGGTTTTGGTTTCTATAGTGTTTAGTCCGCAGGTCTTCTTTTTGTCTTGTTAATGCGAAATATTTGAGTTTGAAAAAGCTGTAAGAAGTAATGAGAAGCTCAATAATAAGGTTTCTACTCATTCAAAAATTTTAATCATTCAGAAATTATGATTCAGATTTATTAATTGACACCTATGAGTTCTAGTTCTGATTTGTTTTTATACAGTAAAGGAAAATTATCATAATTTTTTCGGAAGAGTATTAGGTCCATATAAATCTATGGCTTCGATGCTAACTAAGATTGAGTTTTAGTTTAGAGTTTAGTTTTTTGTTTGAGTAACAGTAGAAACCATTATAATATTTGTGTTAATATCAACAACTGGAAAAAAAAAAGTGCAAAATTTCATTGATGAACTATATTAACCATTGAGGGGCTATTCTCTTTGGGACAGTAGGATAGCATTGTAATGTCTTAGGTTAATGGGGGTTATAGATGCCAACAGCACTTCACTAGATCCACCACTGTCTATGTGAATGTACAGTTCCAGCTTGGGCATTTGTTGTTTTCTCTGGTAAACAGAGTTTTGTGCCTAACCTTGTAGATAACAATAATGTTATTTATCTTGTTTTTCTAATCATATTAAGGGTCAATGGAAGATACATGAAACTTCAGAGAGTTTAAATGATTATTTTAGTACCTTGTATTTATTGTTTTTCAAATTGTTTTTTTTTAATTAACAGGTGAAGGAGTTCCCTGCACATACAGCTGCTGTCAATGATCTTTGCTTTGACCTAGAGGGTGAATACATTGGTAGCTGTTCAGATGATGGATCTGTAATTATAACCAGTCTCTTCACGGAAGAGAAACTGAAGTTTGATTATTATCGCCCCATGAAGGCTATTGCTGTAGACCCATATTATGCAAAAAGATCCTCTAGAAGATTTGTTGCTGGTGGTTTAGCTGGACATTTATATATCAATACAAAAAGGTGGATTGGCTACCGTGACCAGGTGTGGCCTGCTTATACAATTATCATATAAGGACTGAAGACATGTACCTCCTTCCTATTGCTCTGGTTCCTGAAAACATTGTTGTTTCTTCTCCAGGTTCTTCACTCTGGTGAAGGTCCTATTCATGCAGTGAAATGGAGAACAAATCTGATTGCTTGGGCTAATGATGCAGGAGTTAAAGTTTATGATAGCGCTAACAATCAGCGTATAACTTTCATTGAAAGACCTCGCGGGAGCCCATTCCCTGAGATTCTACTCCCTCACTTAGTTTGGCAGGTGAGTTGAAGGATTAATGTGATGGTCTCACTGCTATACATATTGTTAGGAGAGTGCAACTGCTGTTGTTGTAATGCTGGATTAGAGTTTCTAAGACTTTGGGGTTTATGCTTTAATGTTGTCTGATAACCATACTGTAGCACAAAGTCATGTTTGTTAATTGTTATTGATCAATCTATTTACATCACATACAGGATGATAACCTCCTGGTGATTGGTTGGGGGACATCTGTGAAAATTGCATTGATAAGAACAAATCAAACCAAGACCACCAATGGGCCATATGGGCTTATAATGTCTAATATGAACAAGGTTGATATTGTTGCATCTTTTCAAACCAGCTATTACGTTTCAGGAATTGCACCTTTTGGTGATACTTTGGTTGTTCTAGCTTATATACCAGGAGAAGAAGACAGAGAAAAGGAATTTAGTGACTCTGTTCCATTGCGCCAGGTATTCATTTTTCTGTTTCGATTTAGCTTGAATTGTATGTTTGCAACAAATTCTTCTTCCAATCTTATACCGATTTACTAGGTGGCTCATTGTCATGCAAGCAGACCAGGCTGTCTTGCTAACCTGTTTTAAATAAAACTCTAGTTTAGTTTTCTGCATTTTGCCAACCATAAGCAAAAATAGCAATTTCCCCTCTGAAGAAATTGATTTACTGCTAAATCTTTTTCCATGAGTATTTGCTCGTCTAAAGAGAATCTCCTTACTATTAAGGACTTGCTCTTTTAAGGAAAGTATTAAATTTCTTGAAAGCAACATTGTGTTGAAAACTGGTTTTTGTCCTGGGCACTAGAGATTCAAAATCTTTGTAGAAATTAAAAAAAAACCTAAACATGATAGACAGGAAATGTAGTGATTATTGAATATTAGATGTAGGCATATCTATACAACCTAGAAAGGAGAGATGAATCTAATGCTATATCTATACAATCCACTAATTCTAGAAGTACATCACCTGATTGCAGCAGGAATAAAGATTGAAAAAATGACCAAAATACACCACTTTTAGGAACCCACTGCCCAAAATACCTGTAGGCGATCAGGACCAACCAAAATACCCGCCGAATACGCATGTTGAACTTGCGTATTCATTTTCAGGGTTGAATACGCATGTCCAACGTGCGTGTTCTTTAATTTTTTTTTAAGCTATACGCATCACAAAATGCATATACAATGTAAAAAACTACCCCTACTTTTGGCCCTGCATTTTGGCCCTGCAGGGGAACTTTCTAAACTACACGCATTACCATAATGCGTAAATCAATTTTTTTTGTTAAAAAAAAATAAAGAATCTAAACTATACGCATAGTAGTTATGCGTGGCTCAATTTTTTTTAAAAATAAATATAAAGAATACGCATGTTGGACGTGCGTATTCTACCCTGAAATGAATACGCAAGTCCATCATGCGTATTCGACAGGTATTTTGGTCCATCCGCATTGCCAGTAGGTATTTTGGTTATTGGGGCTTGAAAAAGAGTTATTTACGTACTTCACCCATAAAGATTCATGATCTGGTTTTAATACCAAATAAATTCTCTTTATACAACTGTAGTCGATCTCTTAATTAAATAACAAAACCATAATAGTTATTTTGTTCATCAACCTAATGGTACCTTCCCACTAACCCCGTAGAAAACATGACGTTTCCCTTCACTTCTATCGCTTTATTAGATGCTTGTTGCATCTTTTATTAGATGCCAGAGTCAGAGGTTAAAGATGGTGTATGGGCAGGGGAGATATTTGATGATTTTAATAAATGTTATTGTAAAAGAATTAGTATGGTGGTAGAAATATGTACATTCAAATATAATTAGATCTGCAAAACATTGTATTATTGGGATTTTGTAATAATTAGATCCCAACTCCCCATTATTATTTAAAGTTTTTATATTTGTCGAAAATTTTATTACAAGGTTTTTTTTTATAATTAGATCCCCGTTATTTTAGGAAAAGTATATTAAAATTAGCTAAAATTTTCAAACCATGCTAATTTTTAACATGCTTGTTACATGAGTTAGATTTTAAAGATGGTATAGGCGGAGGAGATATTTGATGATGTTAATAAAATGTTATTGTAAAAGAATTAGCGGGATGGTAGAAATCTGTACATTTTAATCATACTTAGGTAATTCGATATGCTAAAAAAATTATTATTTAAAGTTTGTATATCTGTTGGAGATTTTATTATTGGGAGTTTTTAATAATTAGATCCCCATTATTGTAGTACAAATATATTAAAGATAGCTCACTATCAATTTTCCATGCGATTTTATGTTAGTGAAATAATCAATTCTTTTATTTGATTTAATGTTATCAAGTTTTAGTTAATATTAAATTATTTTGATTCCCTTATCTTTTAATATAATCATATTAAAATAATGGATGCACAAGTTTGTAAGTTGTTAAAAATTCCTCATAATTCTATGTTATATGTATTTTCTTAATATATAAATTATCTTTCATATGATTTTATGTTATTAAATATATATAATTTTCATGGATTTTTATGTTATTCGATTTTAGTTCTTAGTATCTTGTATAAGTTATTAAATATTTTGTGTAATAATTTTTATTCTTACAATTTATTACTTTGAAAATACTAAACTTATTCTTATTTTTTAATAGTTTATATTTAATAGTAAAATGACGGACCATGAGGACCAAATTATCTCTTTACGGAATATTATTTTTAGGATATAATGAGACTAAAAATATTTATTTTAAATATGAGATTAGTGATATCTGATTTTATTATAAACAGGCAAATGCTCAGAGGCCAGAAGTGCGTGTAGTCACATGGAATAATGAAGAGCTTGCAACGGATGCACTACCTGTGCATGGATTTGAGCATTACAAAACAAAAGACTACTCCCTTGCTCATTCCCCATTCTCAGGTATATTTAACAACTCCACACGCATGTGAAATGCATTGAATCATCAATAATAACAGTACATTTAAATGCAGGGAGCAGTTTTGCAGGTGGTCAATGGGCAGCTGGTGATGAACCATTGTATTATATCGTATCCCCAAAGGATGTAGTTATTGCGAAGCCTAGGTAAGCATAGTTTTTTTTCTTCCACAGTTTTTACACACTTTCATATTGAGATGGTGTTCAATCATACTGTATGACATGTTCTAAATAATCAAGCACCTCTAGATTATTTATTGCGTCTATTATTTAGCACCTTTATATATGTTTGATACTAAAATACTGTTTGTTTGTGTTCTTAATAAAATATTTGAACAACTGAATCTCTCCAGATCAGAGTAATCCAAAATAAATTTCTAATATCTACAATAAAAACTAAATTCTTGTAGTAATACAAAAAAACAAAACAGATAAGAATATCGAGATAAGTTCCTGAAAGCCATATGCTCTCAATATGATTTATAATTAATCTTCCTATATCTTTTAAAATATATAAACCTTGGGAAAATTTTAAAAAGAAACAAAACTCCCATATATGATCATAGAATGAGCATATTTTCGTAGTCGTGCAACCTCTTCTATGACATCGCATGCTCAGCAGCCAGTACTCCTCTTAACATATTTAACATTCTTTCTTACATTTTGTCCATTCCAAGCCTTGTGTTTTTCATAAATCAAAAAAAGATGTTACGTTTTTGGATTCAGAAATATGCTCAAGTCTTTCCAATGTTCCATTTTCACTAGTGTGTACCTTTCTTATAGCAACAAAGGAATATATTGATATCCCGTAGTGTGATTGTTGTACCACCCGCTCAAGTTGTATGCCATCTTATGAGTTAATCAAATTAGATCGGTGTTCTCAATGTTCTGAGTAGTGAATTTGTCTCTTATGAAGAAATTGGTGACTGTAGACATAGATTCAGTATATAGGCATTATTTTGGGTAGTTTACATTGTTTCTTAGGTAAAAGGGGAGGCGGAGTGTAACCTGGAAACCGCGACTTTGTCAATTCTTATACCTGCCCATAATTATACGAGGCAAAAATGTATTCTCACTTCTCAGTCACGGCCCGCCCCTGTTCTTCATTTTAACTAGGTCGGTGCCTCATTGAATAGTCTAACGTTGTGCTCCCGAGTTGGGAGTGGGAGAGAAGAGAAGAGATTTGTCAAGAAAATTTCAAAATTTTCCACCCTACCCGTGCTCCAGAGTTTTTTAGAGGGGAGAAGGGAAAAGAAGGGGAGAGAATATAGGATAGATTTTGATAGTAAAAATTTCTCTCCAAAATTGGAAAGATTGGGGCAGAAGAGAACCGATCATGGATCCTAATTTTTTGGCATCCCAAAAATATCCTTCTGTAACCACTTTGACAAAGAGTCATTCCTTTTTCAAATTACTAGAACAAGTGCTACCAGCTTCTTCCTGCTACGTTCAACACCAATAATCAGGTAAATTAATTTTTACAAATAGAAACTGGTGTATGTTCGTTGTGTGGCACTTGCAGGTAACAAGTTAGAAATCATGTACAAACTTAACTAAGTCATGTGATTCTGAGTTGAGTAAAACATAAACCAGTGGTAAGTGGAAGCAAGGGACTTGGACCTGCTTGCAAATACAATCTAATTAATTTGTTAAAGTCCAAGCAAGAGCACTAGATAAAATTGTTTGTATGGCCAACGCAATTTAATCTTTGTTACTATCTATTGATCCACTTCCATATATGGTTAAAAAAGTTAGTCCAGTAGCATACCATCTAATATAGTTTTATGTCACACTATGTCTTGTTTAATGTAAATTATCTGTTAAGTTCCATAATCGCATGTGGTTTGTCAAATTTATAAAATATAAATACTACTTTGAAGGATATTATAGTAAAACTAAAATTTTTATTTCTTTTCTTTCCAACTCGGGAACACAAGAAAGATTACAATAGAAACTTTTTCTCTCGAACTCGGGAGCACACGAATGATTCATTTTCTTCTATTATTACCCTTCTCTTCTCTTCTCTCCCTATCTCTTCTCTTCTTTCCTGAAAAATCTCGGGAGCACAGCATAAATGTTCTTAAAATATTGACAAATGGCATCAAAAAATTACTAAATTTTAATACTAATTGTATAAATAAAAATTTAAATAATTTAATTCAAAATTAAACAAGTGAAGCATGTATATATATATATATATATTGATTTTCTTTTTTTAACAGTATTTATATAGCTTGTTAATTTATTTTTTTCTTTTTATTTTTTTTTGGGGGGGGGGGA
This sequence comes from Saposhnikovia divaricata, assembly GCA_036435485.1. NCBI lineage: Eukaryota > Viridiplantae > Streptophyta > Magnoliopsida > Apiales > Apiaceae > Saposhnikovia > Saposhnikovia divaricata. The sequence continues at coordinate 55,721,258 of CM071595.1, read as the reverse complement.
ATAAGTCTTTGCCACTATAATATCCCTGATTTCTCAAAATTTATGCACTTTAGGAATTTATGCGTATGAATTGCCAAAGAATGTTTATTATTTTGACAAGCATTTATATAGCTTGTTAATTTATTTCTTTTTTTGGGGGAGGTGGGTTGAGCCTTTGCCACGATCCTAACCCTGACTCCTCAACATTAGGGCACTTTCGAGCAACTTCAACAACTACTTAGCATTCTCTTTATAAATAATATAATAAAATTGACTCTTAGTAATTTAAGATACAAAAACATTATTTCACTCCAACAACACTCCTTTGTTTTTTGGTCAAGACTCCAACAACACTCCTTTATTCTACTCTTTAGCTATTTTCTTTTATAACATCTTTGATTCACTCTGTTCAAGCAATTTTTTTTGGTAATCTCGTTTCTTGACATTAAGTTACTTTTTATCCTGTATTCGTATATTAAATTTTAAATTATGGCTTACTGCTTACCTCTCATTTCTTGACTGCTGAGACGGCTAATCTTAAAAGGAAGCAAATTTTCAATCTACAAGGTTTCTTCCACTAATTGTGAAATATTAATTCAAGTTTTATAGCAACAACCAGGCACAGTATTGCAGATCAGTTTTACCAGTGTAGCTTCAAACACAACAAAGACCACATTACACTGCTCAGTAGCTTCCGTTGACAATGTAGAATCAAGAATCATAGACGCAAAAAATTTCCGTAGTTATAATCATAAAAGGGTTGGCAATTGATTTACTTCTTCCAAAAATGGCCGGTTGGGCAATTTTTCTTTGATAATCTGATTCAATTCATTTTTCATCTCTTTTTCTTTTTCAACTTATACATGGTAACCATTCATCTAACCTGCAAACGTGTTGTAATTAATAATTAGGGACGCAGAAGATCACATATCTTGGCTTCTTGAACATGGATGTCATGAAAAAGCTTTGGCAGCAATTGAAGCTGGGAAAGGGCGGAGTGAACTTATTGATGAGGTATAGTTCTTATGAGCTAGTGACTCATACTCCGTTTTGATGTGTATAGTGAATCAGTGAATTTAACATAGTGGAAACCTATTATCCAGAATGTTAGGGTTATATGTGAAAACACATAAAACTATCTTCCAATATGTAAAATGGTTTAGACACTTCGATATAATGGTTTAAATGCATAAATCGTTCTGAAAATTATCCTTAACGCTAGAAGGAAAAAGAAGCAAATTTATTGATAATCCAAAATGTTTCGGAATAGCCTACTATTTTCCCTAGACATGAATTTAATATAAGAATATGTCAATCATGTATCAAAAAAGTTATATAATAATTTTTTGGTCCGTTTTACCAAAGTAAAATTAACTTCTAAGTGATTTGTAATATTTAATTTCGAGAAGTAGGAATTAGGTACTAATTTCAGTTACTTTTTCAAATTTTAAACTTTGATTGATTAAAATCAATATTATACGTTTTCAGTGTAAATTCCAATAATGTTTGTTACTTTTTACATCTTATAGTCATGTGTTATTAAATAATGTTACCCATATAGATAATAACAATAGATTAGAAAAGACTTCTACTTTTAAGTTGTGAAAATTAAACTTCAACAATTGAGATAGTGCCCCTTCTTCAAGCTATTTTGAATAGCAATTAGCTTTTTATTAGGTAACTCAAACAAGCATAATAATCTAACATATAAAACTAAGAGAGAGACGAGAAGACTTTTAAATTTTTTGCAGGATGAAATTCGGATTGATCCATCTATACAGAATCCTCAAATAATATAACAAAATTAATACTTTCAAATATATTAGGGTTTAAAACATCAAATACTTAGGACTAAAACATAAGAATGAAAACATAATCATGTACAAGAAGGATTATATATGCTAATTACAAATCAGTACACTTACAGAGTTATTCTGTAGTGCGCACAAACCAAAGAGAAGATGATGAAGGTAGACAGTCAATACAATAAATTACCTATTGTAAGTTATCTTTAGGCTGAGAAGAGTTTTAGTCTCTTTGTTCGTAACATTTTATAAAGCAATAAGTAAAAGTGTTACAATAATTATTCAACCATAACAACCAAAAGTTACTTATAATTGATATTTAAAAGAAAATTTTCAATTAAATATTAGTAAAATTTCAAATTCAAGGCTTCCTTCTGTCAAAAGTCGATTTATGCAAAAAATCAATCCTTAATCGTCAAAATCTAATTTTTATTCTTCAATTTAATAGTAAATAAAGTTATGATTGTATCATTTTTGTTGCAATAAAGTTAATCTATTAAATCATAATAAACAACTTGTTGATTAAAATGATGGAAACTTTTGGTATAAGAGACATCGAAAGAAAATTTACGATACTTCATTAGAATACAAAGAAGTCCATGCAGGGACTATCCTAGTATATAAAACTAAGAGAGGAACGAGAAGACTTTTAAAACATGTCTTATAAGAATGCTCCTTGATTTGGTAAACTTTGGCCTAGAGCAGCCCTTGAGTTTGTACTTTGAACAAATTTATATATTTTTGTTGTTTGATTATTTTTGAGCTAGGGATGGGCATCACGTCACTTCAAGTTCGGGTAGTGTTATTGCTACCCCCGATCCTCGAACCCATGTCCAATCCCCGAACCCGTCATGATCCCCAGTTTGGGAATATTTTGCTCCTCGATCCCCACCCCGACCCGAACGGGAAATGGGGATCACTGCGGGAATCCGGAATTGTTACTCTTTTTTTCTAATAAAAACTCATAATTTTACAATAATTTTTTAAATAAAATTAATTAGGTAAATCATGATATGTAATATTTATTTTAAATTAATATCATATTATAACAGTTGGAATTACTTTTTATTTATAATAAAAATAAAAGATAGTTATATTTATTATAATTAAATAATATTACTCTATGAAAATTTTAAATTAATAAAATGGATTAAAAATTTAAAACTATAAAAATACATAGAAATTATATATTTCTTTATTAATTTAGTTCCTGTGCAAATGAAGATATATTTATTTTTATAATATATGAGAATCGCGGAACGGGGAATGGGACCGGTGTGGGGATTCCCTAATTCCTGTCCACCGGGATATGCTAGTCCCCGCCACAATCCCTGAATTTTTTTTTATACTATTCGGGGCAAGGATCGGGGGGCGGGCGGGTGAAATGCCCGTTCCTATCTTCGAAAAACCATCATAAATGATTGTTGTTTCAATTCATGCCCCAGCCTCACCCCCCCCCCCTCCCTCCTAGAGTTGTTTATGTTGGCACACTGTGGTAAGATTGATATGATATTTGTTTTTCTGCGGTTCAAGTATTATGTGGAGTTGCATCCTTTAAATTATTAGTATTTATGTACGCAGTTGAGTTGTTTGTATGTTGTACATATCAATTTTAGTTTAGTATCTATCAAGTGTGTTGTTTGCTCCTTTAACTGAACCGGCCATTTTCTTAAATCTATTGTAAATTTTGTTTATACATCATGATATCTAATAGGTCGGTTTGAGATATCTTGACCATCTAATGGTTGAAAGAAAATATGCTGACGTCGCATCTTTATGTCCGAAATTATTACGAGGTTCCACTTCTGCCTGGGAGAGGTACTGTATTGAACTTGTCATAATGGATTTATGAGTTGGATAATATATTTGACACAACCTACCTCTATTGCAGATGGGTTTTCCACTTTGCTCATCTTAAACAGCTTCCTGTTCTAGTTCCATATATACCAACAGAAAGTCCTAGACTGCGTGATACTGCTTATGAGGTCAATAACTTGAAATCTTGAGTATGTTATTACCTTCATCAATTCTTTATAGAAAAATTAGCTATATTATTAATATCCGCAATCGACTGAATGTTGAGACATGTGTCAAACCAATTATAGTGACACAGAATAATTACTTTTTACAATATGATAATCCAAATTTACAATTTGTGAGTGAAATATTGTATTTTCCCTTCAATTAAAAGGGAAGAGAGCACAGATAAGAGTATAGTGTATAGTGTCTGAAATTTTACTCCGGAATGTTCTACCAAGTTTTTGCTAGGAACCAAAGCAAGGCAAGATTGAGTTAAAGAATATCTGCTTTCATCCCAAAATTTCACTCTAAATTGGGATGAAAAGGAAGAAAAGCGGAACATTTGACGAAAAATATGTATTCCAAAAATAACTGTTCCTAATAGAAACAATGCCTATTATTTAAACAATAATTGTTTTTATTCCTGTTATGTTCGTACTCGTACAAACCATGGCACCCTGACGAGAAATAAAAAATAGTATGATACAATTGAAAAATTGTGAAATATTCGAAACAATGATATTTGTTACTCAAATGATATGCAATTACAAATTTATTTATTATTATAAAAATTTCACATTTCATCAATTATTTGAATTCTTTGCTTCTGTCAAATCAATTATTTGAATTCTAATATGAAATTTTATAGGCATATTTTTTATTCATACAGGTGAAAATAATTTATAAAATCTGAAACATATTTAACAATTTCCTATATTATTTTTATAGTTAAGTTTACATCTCTTTCGTACATTTAATTTTATGTGTTGCATTAATTATTTTTAGCGTTTAAATATATAGATCTGAGCAGCAGCTAGAAGTGATGCTCAGAAAACATGAAAGAGGGAAAATAATTTTGTAAGGAGCACATAGAATATGACTTTATATTAAGAAGCATGAAATTGTAATTGACTGAGATATTACTTGCTTAAGTTCTAACTCGGGAACATGTGAATGTAAGTATTTTCACTTTGTTTTCTACGCGAGGTTAGTAATTGTCCTTTTCAAATGGGATTGGGAGCTATAGGCAAGTAATTTTAGTTGTGGGTTGCTAATCTATTGTATGGGTTATTCGCACTGAGGGTTTAAATGTCATTCGTTTTTGTGTCACTCAAAATAGGAAGGTCTGTTGTCGAGACTGAACTCTGAAACCAGACCGGCCTTAGTTATTTTGATGTCATACAGGTTGCTCTTGTGGCTCTTGCGACAACTCCAGCATTCCATAAGGATCTACTGTCAACTATTAAATCTTGGCCTCCTATAATATATTCTGCCATGCCTGTTATTGCAGTTATTGAACCACAGCTTGACTCTTCATCTATGACAGATGAGCTGAAAGAGGTGAATGTAATTGATGATGAGAGATTATAATATATGTTATCAATCATTTTTTTTGATAATCTTTTTCAGTGATGTTAACAGGCATTGGCAGAGTTGTATGTTATTGACGTGCAATATGAGAAAGCGGTTGCACTTTATGCTGAAGTAAGGGCTCTACATGTACTTTACTTTTGAAATTGATTGCATGGTACTAAATTCATATGAGATGTTGGGAAATTGCTGTTCACATTGACATGCTTTTCTTTGCTGAAGTTGTTTATCCTTTTTGTTCAGCTAATGAAGCCAAATGTATTTGACCTCATCGAAAGGCATAACTTGCATTATGTCATTCGTGAAAAGGTATTATTCCCTGCAATACACAATAATAGCCTGGGTGAATAACTATTTCACAATTTGGAAAAATGCAAAGAGAACTGAAATATTCTTCTAGCATTGTAATTCTTAAATTATTATCTTATTGTTTTTCCAAATAGTTTTAAGTTTCTTTGCCATGTGATCCCGTAACTCTTTCATTTGTCACTTGTGTACCTGGCAGGTTATGCAACTGATGACAATTGATTGTAAGCTTGCAGTTGCATTGTTGGTCCAGCATAGAGACTTCATTACACCTTCTGAAGTTGTGTCCCAAATTTTAGCTGCAAAGAAGAATTGTGACCCCAGATATTTCTTACATATGTATTTGCATTTACTATTTGAAGCTAATCCTCATGCTGGAAAGGAATTTCATGACATGCAGGTAAATAAAAAGGAAAATAAATGAGACACATGTACTGGTTGGTACAAAAAAAAATCTTAAATTGGTTTAGAAAGCTGAGCTAAATTTTTTGCCCGAGTTTATTTAAATATCAGTGAAAGCCTCTTTAGTGTAAAAGTTCCCTTTTATGTGGTGAAGTTCATTTCTTTCTAGGGTTAATTGGCTGTGTTAGATTATAATATATGATTCTGGAAAGTCCACGTGCACCTTAGGGTTTTAGGAAAAGTGTTAACATGGTATCATAGCTTAGGCTGAGACAAGTCTCAAGTTCAACTCCCTGCCACCCCTAATATTCTCATAATTTATTATGGACGTGAAGAAAATTATTGCAGGGAAGAGTGTTATACTGGTAAGTCCTTTCCCTTAGGTGAATACTTGACACGTTAAAGATAACCTAACTGAGACTGAACTTGCAACTGGGTCATCAAACTCAAAAAGTTTACAATTATCTTATTAGGCTAGTAAAACTTGCATTTTAGTCATTAAACTGGGAAAAATCTTGCACAATCGTGGCCTTTATATGAAAGTCCATTAAATCTCCATGTTAGCTGCTGAATGAACTCAGCTACCACTTAAGAATTTGAGTTGACCAGCTCTGCCTTAATTTAGACTTGACCCGCTTCACTTAAATTTGACTTGACCTGCTTTGCTTAAATTTGACTTGACCCGCTTACGCACCAACAACACACACACACACACATAGATATATACAAAATTCATTTGGTAAAAAACAATGAGCTCTCCAGATGTGGAGATCATGATGAAGTTGCATTGAGAGATGATTACAATTACATGGTTGATGGAGATGTTATGTTAATGTCTAACCGCTACCTATCCCCATTCGGAGTCAACCCCAATCAGGGATCGTTTTCTTTTCTATCATTTGTGTCTTAACATACAAATACATATATCAAAGATTCATTAACATACAAACACACTCATTTTGAAGATGAGAAAACTGGCCCTGAGGATGAGGATGACCTCAAGGGAGTTTCATGAAGTTTCTTTAACCTGAGGGCAGTAGCCTGAGAACAACCTCGGGCACAACAAACTCTTTAAAGATTCATATCACAATAACTTAAACTAGGATCGCAAAAATGCTCTAAGCATAACTAATAACAACCACCCTTTCTTAAGAAGACAAAATGGACTCATGTCAAAGTGAGCTATATGTGTGTGCGTTTGAGTGAGAGGAAGAGAGAGAAAGCGCGCGCGAGAGAATAACAACTATTGAAGATACAAAGGTACATATGTTTTTTATGATACATGTGATTTATTAGGTCGGGCCGACACTATTCTTGATGCGGAACAAGGAATGAAAATATTTATTTGTATTTATTTTATGTTATTAATTAAGAATGGATTTGATTGTAATTTATCAGGTATAGATAAATATAAATAGGTTAATAAGAATATTATAGGTTATAGTAGTAGAATAACTAAAAGGTTTACTTCCTTCGTTAGGATGATTTTTACTTGGTGGTTAAGTTTTAGAATTTCCATATAAACATTTGTGATCTTTATTATTGAATAGAGTTGAACATTATGAATTAAATTTGTGGATTTTGTGTGGTTCTTGTTGATTCTCTGCGGAGATAGGCTTTTATTCCCTTCTTTTACCCTTTTCCTAACCTCTGTCCTACATCAATACTATTATAACTGAACCATTAATAAAGGTTTTGGTCTGTTGGTCGGTCGGTGTATACCGTGTATTAGCGCCACGGCCCAAATCATATACATAAATTGAAAAACCAGTACAAAAAGCATTAAAAATCCCCCTTTCTAATAAAACACAAACACAACTCATTCTCGAATAAAACAAAAACACAACCCTTTTTCTAACATCTTCACGGGTTAATACTGCTAAATTAAAAAATTCTACTTCAGATTGTACATCTCATCTCACTTCCAACATAAATTTATTATTAGTTTATCATTAAAGTTTGGTTGATGAAATTTGGTAAGTGGTGAAGATGTATTAATAGATATTTGGTAAGTAGAGTTCTCAAGAATTAACTTATAAAATACACAACACAAAAAAAATATATATATACTGAAATATATATTTACCAGCTTATAACCTGTGTGATGCACGGATATTTTTTAAACTGTATTTATTGTAAAATTATTATATTATGAATTAAATTTTATCATATTTTTCAAGAAAAAATAACTTTTTAAGTATTTTTTTATATATATTTTTAGAAAAATAATTTAAAAGTATATTTATTAGTCATAATTGGGTTCAAAATAAATGTAGTTTCTTTACTTTTTAAAAAATGTAATAAAAAACTGAACATGATTGATGCTACCCAAGTCTATCTCCATTGCCAATTGAGAAATACCAACAAATTATTATAGTCTATTGCTTTATTAGTGATTGATGTTCGAAGTATCATGTCTAAGCATTTAAAAGGTGATGGGCATAAGATCTCAGGGAAAACATAATTCAATACACTTGAACTTGAGCTAATAATCCTAGAGAATTGTTTTGGGTTAGGGTAATTATAATCATTGAACGTGATTCGCACATGTTATATGCTATTATGTCACTAAAGTCCATGTTGATAGTTTAACACGTCAACTACCAAGTCAGATTTCCATCAATTTCAATGATGATGTTGACAACAATTATGTAAGTGCAAGTTTAATTTAGTTTTATGAGTTGGCTGCAAGTTTTCTGAGTTTGATGACATAATTGCAAGTTGGATCTGAGTTTCATTATGTTTTAGTCATTTAGTCCTTTCATTGTGTTGTTATAACCATTTATCATTAGAAACTGTAGATAATAGATTCCATTTCTATAAATCCAATTGAATCATTGCAATTTGTCATTGCTTTTTTTTTTTGCAACTTTTACATACTTTATTTGAAAAATATAAAAAAGATGTATGTTTACTATATGTGTGCACGGACACACACTTATCCCTTAATATAAGGACATATATGGAGTTCCTATTAAAAGAAAATTCAGAACTAGTTATCATAGTTAGAGGCATCACCTGAGTTTTTATCTTTACATACCAGTCAATAATCAATGATATGGAATAGTGGTTAGTTTATGTGTGGATATGTTAAACATGTCGAGCCTTTTTTTAGGTGTTAAGAAGTTTTCATTGATTTTTGTCTTTCATTTAAGGTTCCGTGGTAGCTTCTTTTGGTGGATGTACAAGGATGTCAGGATCTGTGTTCTGTAGTAGTACTTGCTGTATTAGTATTACTTGTGTAGTATTGCTGTGTTAGTAGTATTAAGTGGGAAGGGTAGTTTTGTCCTTTCATATGAGTTAGTTACAGATTGTCCAGCTCTATAAATACTTGATTGTGTTTTGTATTTTCATTATGTTGAATAAATGAAATTGGCTTTTGCCTCCAACTTCTTTCTCCCTCTATAACAAACCCTCTCTTTCTCTCTCCAAGGGTTTTTCATTCTCTTCTCATCTAATCTGATTCTGATCTGTTTCTCATCTCTTTTCTTCTGTTTTCTCATCTATCTCTGCTACTTTCTCTATTATCTTACCTATATTAGCTGTTACTTTACATTCCTAAACAGAAAACTACCAAAAATATGCCTAAAAACAGGTCAGAAACCTTGAGTTCCTGACAAAGGACCTAAAAATTTTATACCTGGTTAATTAGTTACAAATGATTAAAACCATATTCATGGAATCACAAATTAATTATCTTTTCTATATTCTCCTATAACAAAAGTATCGGTCTCATCTTAGTTCTAGCCACCGTTAGTCCACCACCTCTAGCATAGTTGCTCACAAATCAATAATAACGAGAAGGAAACTCCTCCAAGTCTTCATGCGCATGAACTACCACTAGAATGTCAACTTTAAGATAATATAGTTGGCATAGCAAGAAGAAGTCTCTCGTTGATGCGGAACGAGATATTAAAATATTAATTTGTATTTATTTTATATTATTAGTTAAGAAGAGATTTAATTGTAATATATATATATAGTTATATTATATATATTAGTAGGAATATTCTAGTAGATATGGTTGAGAATAAGAAAAGGATTTGTTTCCTTTTATAAAAGATATTACTTGTTGGCTAAGTTTAGGGTTTTACTCCTCTTATATAAGGAGATGTAATATCATTATTAAATAGACTTTGATTAATTATTGAATTGAGATTGTTCTCTCTTGTTATGGGTTGCGATCCTAACAAACTTCTCTTCTGCGGTTGAGAAATCCTTGGGGTAACACCTTGGGGTGTGGATTTTCTGCGGTTAATTCACAAAATCTATCTTTCTATTAAGTTTTTAACACTTGTCCTGCATCACTCGTGGCTAGTTCTAGTGTTGAAGTAGTGGTAGATACGCTATAACATTGTTAAGATTTGCACAGGCATGTACAAAATTGTTATATTGTGATAACAGTGCTTTGATAGACGTTGCTCAATCCCAACATGATAGAACCAATCATGTTGAATGTGATACACATTAATATTAATATCCACTTATTTTAAAGTCTAAGGACACTGATCCTAGTCAAGGTTTAGGTGGGAAGATGTTGTATAGTTGCGTGTAAGGGACATTTATACCCCATAGTTACAAGGAACGCAGGATGAACCCCCGTTTTGTGAATCAGATTGTTCGTACCCGAATGCGGAATGATCGCACTCCAGATCGCGACCTGATACGTTGACGGTGTCGGTGACGAACTGGTAGATTGCAGGTCACTTGAAGAGTTGTTTGTGATGATTTTAAGAGAAATCACATAAGAGACGATGAAAAATAAGTAAGTGGAAAGAGAAAGTGGAGAAGAAAGGAAAAATGGAGGATTTAGGGTTCTTGAATGTGGATATTGAGAGGTGGAAGATGACACATAATCTAAAAAAGAAGAAGACTTTATGTACTAATGTATATGGACACTTTACCTTTTGGTTGTATTACTTTAAAATAATTAATGCTTGACAGCATGTACCCACCCATCTTTTACAGAGTTACGGTAACCGTTTATTTATAGTATAAAAGAAAATTGAATTACTCCTATGTACTAATATTGTGGCATTAAATATTTTGGAAAACAATTATGGTAAGTAATTTTTATGAAGAATATTTTTTATAGTAGTAACTGAAAAAATTAAAATATTATGTTGACAGAAAAATCTATTTAATAAAAAATGGATACTATAAAAAGTACAAATCTATTTAGATTATAAAAACTCTAAAAAGACCCATCGTAACCGTACGTTCCAAAGTGAAAATAGTGTACCGCGTATCCGTTTTCGTCCCCCGTTTCAAATCGAACCCCGTCCTATTATGTTATACCCCAACTAGAAGGAGAGTAATAAAATTTTGCAGGGCAAAATTATACCATGTACTTCTGAGCAATTATAGCCTACCCTTTTGTGATTTTTTCAATAATATGACTCCATAGATACCTCCGAGGACAAAGCGCAAGAATACAAAAAACGAATTTTATCTCTAATCTTTGCAGGAACCAACTATCTTTGAATCTTAATTTTTAAATGAAACTATTATACGATAAAATACTCTAAAACATTGTTGGGTTTTAGAGTGTTAGTGCTGATGCCTGATGGTGCTTAATATATTGAGAAGATAAAAAAGAATAAGATATGCATGAAATAAATAACTCTTCTTCTTATCTGATTACATAATAATCAACCCTATTTATACTGTTAGGTTGAATACATAATTAGCTAATACCATAAATATCTAGTGATGATTAATAATATTGTTTTAAACCATTTATTATTATATGGTTTATTATTTACCAACTAACAATAGTTTATTTTATTTACTAAAATGAGATGTTCTTCATTATTCAACACTCCTCCTTGAAGAACTTCTTCTGTATGCCAAGCTTATTTCTTAGAGATTCAAACTTTACATTCAGAAGCGATTTTGTAAAAATGTCAGCTAGCTGCTCTTCTGTATTACAGTGAATTGGGTTCACCTTTCCTTTGCTTTAAACTCCTTGAACAGAGTGATATTGTAACACCCCAGTCCCACATCGAGGAGATTTGGGACTTTTGTTCAGTTTATAAGGGAAAGTATTACTACTAAGTGCACTAACAAATCATGATCTCTTGGGGGCCTGTGGTGGGCTTGTGGATTGCCCAAGTTGACGGCATTTGGGCCAGTTTACTTTGGCTTATTTCGGTTTCGGAATTGGGACGACCCGATTTCCCAAAAAAAGCTCGGGATTTGACCTGGGTTGTCACATATGGTATCTGAGTCGACTCTCGAAAGCTTGATTTATCAAGTTTCCGGAGGTGGGGACACGAAGGCTGGTGGTATTATCCCAACAGAGGTCCGGAGGTGGGGACACGAAGCCAGTCGGTATTATCCCACAATGGCTAGGGAGGAACGATCTTGGACCTATGGGATATCCGTTCAGGCCTGACGAGGATGTTAGGAGTTTAAGTGGGGGAGTTTGTAACACCCTAGTCCCACATCGAGGTGATTTGGGACTTCTGTTCAGTTTATAAGACAAAATACTACTCCCTCCGTCCCAATGAGTTATTTACATTTGCTTTTTGCACGGAAACCAAGATAGTGGGTGTAATATTGTTAAAATAAGTGAGTTAGTGGGTGTAATAGTAATTTTATTGTTAAAATAAGTGAGTTAGTGGGTGTAATAGTGTAAAGTGTTGAAAAAGTGGAGTGAAGTAGTGGATGTAATAAAGTATTTTATTATTAAAAGTTACTATTTTAGGAAACGTAAAGAATTGGTTGGGACATCCCAAAAAGGAAAGTGTAAAGAAATGGATGGGACAGAGGGAGTACTACTAAGTGCACCAACAAATCATGATCTTTTGGGGGCCTGTGGTGGGCTTGTGGATTACCCAAGTTGGCGGCATTAGGGCCAGTTTACTTTGGCTTATTTCGGATTCGGAATTGGGACATGACCCGATCGGGATTTGACCCGGGTTGTCACACATACTTTAATTTAATGTGTTTCGTCTTTCTATGTTGTACCGAGTTCTTTGCAATAGCAATTGCTGAGTTGCTATCATAATAAACCTTAGTTGGTGATTGTTGTTTTTCTCTCAATTCTGCAAGTATCCTTATGAGGCCTTACTCTAACACCTTAGGTTTTAGATGAGCTGGTTACTTAACATGGTATCGGAGCTCGGCTTAGGGAGGGGTGTCGGGTTCAAGTCCTCCCACCCCCATGTTTAATTTAATTATCAGTCTGTCAAGAATATTAGAGGAACGAGATAGTTGGTGAGTGCCTCATTTTTTTAATTTTAGCTATCTGGCACCAAGTATTTGTTTTAGTTGTAAGCTTTGTCTTCGGCGAAAGTAAATAGTTCGAATGAAGAGAAAAAAGAAACATTGCCAACAAAATCAACTTTATTTTTCGTGGCATATATTCATGCCTTTCAAAAGATCAGGTCGAGAGAGGGAGAGAAGGAGGAAGAAACATACAGGACTGGCATACTTAATCCATCTCAAAATCTATGTTGGTAGGTGGGAGGGGTTTCTTGAGTGTAACCACTTTTATGGACAAATAATCAAGGTTTAGTATTTGTATGTGTCCACTGCTAGGTAGGTGGGCCTTGAATGTGACTGAGACCCAGTTTTGTTCTCAATTTTACTAGAATAATCTATGCGTCTGGTCTTGAACCAAAGAGAGGGGGGATAGCAAAGAAAATAACCTTTGTTACTTTCCTTTTGTACCTTTGTTTTCATATGTGTTATTATGTTTTTGTCCAAGTCCGCATCACGTATATTTAATGAAGAGATACCACACCCATGTAAATGTACGGCCTGCCTTACTACTTGTTTTTACTTTTCATGCATCGTCTAATATGTATGGTACATTCATTGACTGTAATAGGTTGAGCTCTATGCAGACTATGATCCTAAGATGCTACTTCCTTTTTTTCGGAGTAGTCAGCATTATAAGCTTGAGAAGGTTTGCTTAATGTATGGCTAGAAATTATAATGTATTCATGATGTTTATTATATTCATTGACATTTATTGTTCATGAATTAAATCTCAGGCACACGAGATCTGTCTTAGTAGAGACCTGTTGAGGGAGCAAGTTTTCATTCTTGGAAGGATGGGATATGCCAAAAAAGCCCTCACAGTTATTATTAATAAACTAGGAGATGTAGAAGAGGTATCTTCTTTGGGATATGATCTGTTTTATTTTTGAGGATTTAGATATCATTAAGAAATGCATTCAAGTTGTGCAGGCAGTAGATTTTGTGAGTATTCAACATGATGATGAACTTTGGGACGAATTGATCAGGCAGTGCCTTCAGAAACCTGAAATGGTACTGTGTATACCTCTTTGCAATAGAATTGCATGTGATCATAGTAGCTGTACATGACGACCCTGTCATTTTTCTTGTTTGTCTTTATAATTATATATTATGTAACTTGCAGGTTGGTATGTTGTTGGATCATACAGTTGGGAACATCGATCCGCTCTATATTGTAAATATGGTGCCAAATGGTCTAGAGATCCCTTGGTTAGTATTGTCCAATGAGTTTTTAGAAATTCTCTTAATTTACTTTTGCATAACCTCCTGTTTAATGACCTTTAGTCTGTCTCAAGTTTAAAACTTGGGTTTTCTGGTTAGCAATGTTTTCTCCGTCCCAAAAAAAATGGCTTTTTTTCCCCTCACAAATGGAGAAAAAATTCATGTTTTTTATTAACTCACTGGTTATCTAAGTTGACCATCCACTGTGAGTTTCGAGATCATAGTATACTTACTATACTTGTGACCAATAAGAAAAACAGAGTTAAGAATAACATTATTGTCTTTTGGAAAATATTATTTAGGTTACGGTAAGTGGTAACTGTCTAATACATTCATACTGAATTGGCTGAAGGAACACAATATAAATGTTGAAACTCAGCCATATTGTTGGGAAAAACTAGAGTGAATACCATTTTTTATGGCATGTCCGGGGAAGTTTTATCTTGCATATTGTAATGTGCTTAAAAAAGATTTATGTGGCTTAGAGTTTTAAGCTTTGTTTTTGTGCTGGTTCGCTGCAAGTAGCTCCTAGCATTACAACTTGAGTCATCTTCCCAGTCTTTTTATTGATTCTGTTCCTTAGAAGTTGGATTATTTAGTTAGATGTTAGTATATAAGATCGTTTCATCCACTTATATATTTTGGCGCTCACATGTGGTTCATCAATTAATCTTTATCAACCTAGTAGGTAATGCAACACAATTTATTTTAAATAATTCTGATGCCGCGCCCATGGAACATTTGTTACACTTTTTTGAGTTTTATAGCATCCTTCCAGCTTTAAGCATATATTTGTTCTAAAAAACTGTTCTCTGAATTAATATGTTTATGCATTAATATGTTTGTTCAGAATGATGCCTACCTTCAAAGGCATTGCTCCTGAACATTTGTGTCACTGTCACATGATTTTCCGGTTGTGCTATGGAAATGCGAACTAGATCACTTGTCCCTGATTGCAGTTTAAGTTTGACCTAAACTACTGTGAAACGTGATCCAATTCACCAAATTTAGCCACCCGAAAATCTAAAGGAAGAAGAAAGAAAGAACCTAAGAACACTGGAAATCACGGTCTGAAAGATGAAAAAAGTTAGATTGAAGATTTGATCGAGGCCAACAACTTGAGATCAGTGATAGACTGATAGTTATTTAGAAAGGTTTTAAATTAGAGAAGGAAGAAGAGATCAGTTGATATCATAACGTCACCAAGGCAACGCCGGTGTCTTATAGTGTTTTAAATTAAAAAGATAACTAATAACGGGGTCATTGTATTGACCATCATATCCGATTAAACGGGTCCATGAATTTGATTTATGGGAGACTACCTTCCACGTGCCTGTACTCGTACCGTTTACCAAAGTAACTCATGTTCCATGTACCACTGGTTTGCCCTCATCTTTGTACAGGGATATTACGAAATATTGAAGCAAGGAGGATTGTTGGAATTATGCTTCAATATTTATTCTTTGACCGATTGTTGCCACCAAATCAGCCTCCAATAATATTGAAGCATAATTCCAACACTCCTCCTTGCTTCAATGTTTCTTTTTTGCCATATAATGTTATCTTTATACAGCAGTGCATTGCTTTTGTTTTTTTTTTGTGTTTCCTTGCAAATCCTTTTCATGTAAACTGACCCTAAATTTTAGTTGTTTCCGTCATATACTTCAGGAGCAAACTTTGAAAGTTTATGGAATCAGTTTCACGTCTAGAAATGTAAACAAGGTTTATGGATATGGATATGGTTGTGGTTATGGTTATTGTTATGGTTTATGGGGCATTGTTTTTGTTTATGGTTATGGGTCATGTTATTTTTATCAAAAGCATAGGTACCTTAAGAAGAGAGCTCTTGATAACATGTTGGTTTTTTAGGATTATAGTTAAGCAAATACAGAGGCACACAGGAGACAATATGAGTATGAATATGCAGTATATTGATATATGTTTGATATGTCTTATTGCCTACAGATCAAGTCATTTATATAGGCTTACAAAATAAAAACTGAAATTTAGAAATAAATGAAAACATAAATTGTCTTAACATAATCAATTGGTGACATTTATTCTTTGACCGATTGTTGCCACCAATTCAGCCTCAATAAATATTGAAGCATAATTCCAACATTTCTTTAGAGTGTATGCATCATTCTTGGCTCAAAATGTCTGCATATGCTTCTTTCTTTTGCAAGTATATTAACTTATCAATGTGATATGTGCCTGCAGTTATCATAGATTTTTTTTTTGCTATCAGTTGAGTAGTAGACAAATTTTATAAGAATAATAAGAGTATGTGTTAATTAATTCTTTATTATGCTTTACAGTTTAAGGGATCACCTAGTCAAAATTATAACTGACTACAGGACAGAAACTTCTCTTAGACATGGCTGTAATGATATACTCAAGGTACTGGTACTGTCTGATTAACGATACTTCTTTTGCCTTGCCCATCCACCCCCCCCCCCCCACCAAAAGGAAAGAAAAAAGAAAAAAAATTATATCAACTTAATTCTGCTTAGCAAGTCAGTAATACCAGCGCCTTGCAGGCTGATATCATCAACCTATTAATTAAATACTATAAAGAAGCAAGACGTGCCATTTACTTGAACAATGAAGAGGATGAAGTACGTGCTAAAAGGGATGACAACATTGCGGTTCAATTGACAGAAAGATCTCTCACCATGAAAAATATGGAAGTCAAGTCAAAAGTTCGAGCAGGGGGAAGGTGTTGTGTGTGTTTTGATCCATTCTCTATACAGAATGTTTCCATCATAGTATTCTACTGTTGTCATGCGTATCACCTGACTTGCCTTGTGGAGTCTGCCAATTCTGTAAATGACGATAAAAGATCGAAGGCCACTTCTCAGGAGGTGGTATCATATTATGAATATGACCATAGTGATGCCGAACAAAGTGACAATGACAATACATCTTCAGGTGCTCCAGAGATGCGATGTATCTTGTGTACTACAGCTGCAGGTTGAGTATGACATGTGCACGACAAATTTTGCTGGGGTGATATTAGTAGATAATGAGATACATTATTAATAGAGTGCTTATTTACCTTTAAGTATATACTTCAATTGACATTTGCCCATTTGATCTTTGTGTATTTATAGTACCTACCTCAGTTTTGGTCAAGCATATCTGGTGAAGGTTCTTTTAAGAGTGTGATCTTGTAGATTTTAGTCCAGTTTTGAGTTTGAAAAGTAAATATAGAGAGGATCAACTTTGTGGATGGGCTTTCTGCTCGTCCAGGTTTTTTTTTTTTTTTACTTTTCAAAATCAAAGGTGGAAAAAATATATAAGAGAGGAGTGAAATAAGAATAGAGTGCATACTTTCTGTGAAGGTTTGCGTGGAAAATAAGTATGGAGGAGAGGAAGAATGAGCATGTTCTATAAACAAGTGAGATTGAAACTAAGTTTATATCGGTATGAATGGATTAGTGGGAAAATAATAAATAGATATACCTAATATAAAATACCACTAAGTTCATTTTGTTCCCACAAAATTTACTCAATGGAGTGTTAGAAGAGAATTGTGCATATAATGACAGTAAGTAATTTACATGATCGTGGATTAGCACCTAGCAGTGACAGGATAATTTTCAAGCTGGAAATATACAGAAACTAATACAATGACCATGTATTACCATATGCTAATAGCACAAATTACAAGCTACAAACTGCTCAAAAGCTACTGAACATGATTCACCATCATTATTCATCAAATAGATCACAATATTTCTACCACTCGACATAGACTTTTCAAACAAAGATTCTTAGTAGTACAGACAAAATATAAATATTACATAAAAGGGTAAAGCTAACCAATAAGTGCAATGCCACTGGCAAGCAAGTTATCGGCTAAAATCTTGTTTGCAGCCTCGGAAGGATGAAATCCATCCCAAAACACATATTGCGATGCATTTGCACATGTACCCACTGATTTGGCATTGCATAAAATTGATGTTTCCAGCAAGCCAGTTCCACAACATGCCCTTCTTGCTTCAGAGAACCCTGCACAATATAGTTTAGTTTTTTTTTTTTATACTGTCATATAAACAGAGGAAATCTAAGGACGATCAGTTTTAGACATACCAAAATCAGCAGGTTTAGTCACAAGATCATAGAGAGACTGGTAGATATCAAAGATAACAAGATTAAGGCCAGTCAGTTTGTTCTGCAACCTCAGGGATGTCATATTTAGTTTGTTGTTAAATGATATTGCCGCAGCATTCATACTGGGTAAACACTGGTTACTACCATCCCCAAAGAGTGTGATAGATGCCGGTAGGCATCCCAGTGGCGGCAGTGTTGTGACACCGATTTTCCTTGCTCCCAGACTGTATAGTTGCTGAACAATCATTTTGGAAACTACATTAATAGACAATTATGTGTGTGAAAGAAAACCTCTAAAAATCGCATGTTACTGTATATTGAATTGCTATGCAATCGCTTATGGTGTAAACAATATGAAAAGATGAAAGTACCTGCACAGTAGTAGCATAGTATTGCATAAGTATGTCTGAAAACTGATCAGGTGTATAGTACTTGTAAAGGGTTGGATTGACATAGTAGTTCTGCACAAAATCACTGGCACCAGAGCTAAGTAGGTGGATTGAACCGGATATTATTGACGTGGCATTAGAAATCCCTGCAATCCTAACCAGTTTTGTCTGATAATCTTTGTAGTTCAACACCTGCTTGCTTAATGGAATTGTGTGCTGCACATGCATCAAAAATGCTTGAACAAAAATTTACTAGGATAAAATCATCACAGTGTAGTAGGTAATACATATACGAGACCACTATATAGTGCATATACATGTGTTTTTTGAACAGAAAATTTAGCCTGCAAACTACAAACGAGTAAATCGTATTACTAAGACTTGTGATTTATAGTACTGTAAATGAGAATGCAGTATTGTGACTGACTAGTTATTTCTAGCTGGTTTTGAACATGGCCCGTATATCTACAGAGTGTGTGTTTGCTTACATATATCTTAGCTGTATTTTCATAGTAACCAGAAGAACCGGAGGCAAAGTTAGCTCCAAGTAAGAGGTTCTTCCCTCTGGCTTGCTTGCTCAAATACGCAGGTGGGTACGTAGTGAAGCCCAGGTTTTCAGCTGATCAGAAAAATTTAGCAACTCAGCATTAGATTCATGACAAGAAGATAGAATAAATAAATGAATGCGTGTGAAACGTACCAGTGAAATCAGTAGCAAGCTTTCCATTACAGAACCTCCCAGTCGGCATGTGACTGATAAAATCTCTTCCATAAGGTGGAAAGTTTGATTTAACGATAGTGTAAATTTCATTGTTGTTCCCTACATCAACAACAGAGTCGCCAAATATGAATAAAGCCGGCACAAGTGCTTGACCATTGCTCACATGCAGGTCTCCGATGACACTAAGTAGGCAAATTAGACAGCTAATTTGCTTCAAAATAGTTGAATATTTTTGCATGTTTACAAGTTTAGAAATGGTTTGTGAAATAAAAGGTAGTCAGAGGCAAAGATTTATAGGGAGATGGTATAAGTTGTGGACAGCCTACAGGTTCTCCAAAATAGTTAAGATGTCACACCTTAAGACAATTCTGTCTTTTCTAACTTACGGTTTTGAACAGATTTTATTTTGGAATATATTATGATGGATTCTAACCAACAGAATAAATATATAATTTGTACCAATGTAGGCTCCCGTCCGTCCAAAATGCTAGTTCCTTTAATTTTTTTACGCATATTTTAAGGTGAGTAAAAAGATAGCTTTACATGTTTTTTTACGTTTTTTTTTTTGAATTAAAATTGAAGGAGGGAATATAATAAGGATAAATTGAATCTAAAATTAACTTTAGAGAGGAGTAATTTTCTAAAGTTAACTCCAAGCACTTTGTATACTTCAGCATGGGGTTTGTTATGTAAAAGAGTAAACAAGAAGAGTTAATAGATTTTTGGCTAATGCTAATGTTTAGTATATTATTAATAGTAATGGTAGTTCTAACTACCAAAATAAAACCAGCTTCATTTATTTTTTGGTCAAAAAAATTGTGTTTGAGCTGTAGTGGCTTCTAGCACACTAGAGAATGCAGAAGGGATAATCTAGAATTGAAGTTATATACTACTATAAATTGTTGGTGGGCACAGGTATTTAGACATGCCAAGTACCCAGGTAAATGCAGTGTTGCTGCAGAAATTGGATGGACATGAGTGTCCTCAACTAATTTTCATATTGTACTGTGTGCCCTTGTTTAAATGCACTGCATACTCTTTTATGAACATTTGAACATGACAGTGAAATGTTAACCCCTGGATATGTTGACTGCATCCAAAATTTATAACAACAAATACTACAGATATACTACTACTACTACTACTCTGAAACATTTTGGTGAGATTCATTGTTTTGTTTGTTGTTGCTCTATTGAACCGCTGGAGTATTTTATTTCTCAATGCCTATAACTTCTGCAGATTACATTGGAAACCAAAATTAATTATGCGGTTGCACAATGAGCTGATTCCAGATTAACTTGGCCGTTTATTTTTGATATAACAATTGAACGTCCGTCGGCAAACTTTGGAAAGTTGAATACCAAACACCATCTGTGAACTGAGATCAAATTTGGCCATCAAAATGCAAGGGACCTCTAGGTGTGATTTTTTCTACGGAATTGCCAGAAATTTGTTTATCGGACTGTCACTGCACCTGACATTATGGTATGGTTTAAACCACTAATAGCTTGTCTTAGAGCTGCTTTAAACCCCAATTGTGCACATAATGCAAGTGTCATCTATTAATCAGCTGTTACTACTCCTTAAATTAATTCAAATATTTCTGACAGAAAACTCAGCTCTTGCTTATTTAATTACAGAAAAGAGCATGGCATTCCCAGGACAAAACTTATGAGTAACGAAAAGTTCAATTTAGCAACTTCTCATAATCCGCTGACTTTCATGATGAAGCTCAATTCTATCGAAAGTAAAGGGTTTTACGGGTTACTGCTAATATAAACTGGTGAGTCAGAAGATATTTGCATGTGCAAATGGCTGCCGCTTCTGTAGATGATCACTTCCATTTCTTGCATCACATTTACAAAGGAACATTTACCCTGTCACACATTTTCAAAAGATCTGAATGTATCCTCTCTCCTCCCAACTCCGGACCTGTAGCTCCAGCAGCGACACGAAGTATATCTTCGATCAACGCAACATTTCCCATGATGTCTACGTGACTAGAACTTTCCAGTCCCCTTCCCTCAAACACACTTGCAGGCGGCTTGTGCCGGTATTCCCTTACATATGTGGCACTCCCTGATGGATTGAACCTGGTTTTTCCTTTCCACCCTTTGGCACACATATATCCACCACTCAAAACTGGGACGGTCTCGTCACCATCCACAAAATATACTCCGCTCTTCAAGCAGTCATCACTTCCATCTGCGGAGCTATCAATCCGGAAAGGAATGCCCTTACGCCTATTGGAAGGTGACATCTTGTATACATATGATCTTTCAGTTGGAATCCCGACTCCATACAAACAATAAGTCTCCATATCAGGGGCATCAGGTAATCTGTAAACAAAGACGATATAGATGCATGTCAGATATTCATTGGAATCTACAGACAGAGAAAAAGTAGCTGGCCTCTGGAGGATATGGTGAAAGAGTTGGTTGAAAATTTTGCAACAAATTATAAATGACCAATCATTTGGAGATGAGCAGGAGGTGAGAAATCATAATTTAAGGAGGAAGAGAAAACAAGAGATACTATAAGAAGTGAAGAGGAGTGTAGTGCAAAATTATAGTAAAATTTTAAGAATAAATCATGAGATTTAGGAATTTGAAGGGGTAAATATCCTTTTGAGGCTTATAAATGCTAAGAAAATGATGAATGTGGTTTATTAAATGAAGGTTAACTGCAACTGTAACAGGCTGCAATACTTACGTGGTCTCAAGTGGATTTGACCAATATTTGTGATGGTTATATTTTGGATCTTCAAGATTTTCAGCTATCCCATGGGAATAATGAGCTTCAGCACGTTGCATCATTTTCGGAGCCACATACCGAAGAAGATCAACAAGATCTGTGGTTGTGTAGACTTTGTTTTCAGCAATTTTCTCAAAACTTTTATGGCTCATTTCATCGTATTCTGTCCAAAATTCTCCAAGTGATGCATTGGAATTGGTGGAGATACTTGCATGCATAAACTCCTGTCAACAAAATGGTATGAACAACCAATTTCAATGACCAGCGAAAAGATAGGCAGCAATATTCCTATCAGTTACTGTGTAATATCCAACATCTTATTGAAATGCAAAATGAACAAAATGTTTTACAGGAAAACTTAACATATGTATAGGTAAGTATTATCTGCGATAAGCTTAAAAGAAGAGATTCAACAACCAGATAAGCTTCTAGTCAAATGCATGATATATGTCAGTTGCATTCACAGAGTCGAGCATGAAGTTCTTGCTATTGAAATACACCCAGACCACTTAACATGCTTTAGCGACCCTACAGGCTACACCAGGTATGTATAAATACTTCTTTCTTTGATTCTACAGAAAAGTTTTTTTACAAGCAAAACCACATTGAGCCAACTAACCCAACAGGGTATATCAGTAAATAGATAATATCAAACTTTATATAGACAAAATTGGTAAAAGATGTACCTTTGAAAAGGTGGGAAGCTGTGAAGAAAGTACTTCTGATGCTTCCTGTCCAAAAGAAATTACCCTTCCATATTTTTTCGGTTGTTTTACTTGAGATGGGCTCATTTCGTCACTACTTTTAGTATTATTTTCTTTTGACTCTGCTTGCAAGTGTCTTTTCTTTTCTGAACTACACTCGAGACCTTCTTCAGGAGACCAATCCAAGTTACCCCAAAGGGCCTCTCCTCCTTTCGGTAACAAGGAGACAATGGAGTCCCATGTTCGAGATATCCGCATAACATGTTCTATAGTCTGAAGTCCAAGTAATTCAGATTCTAGAAGACCAGAAGCCATTGTTCTGCAAGCTCAAAGAAAAGGGTTATTCTATTTTCTTGAGTCGGATACTTATAATCATGTCATTTACAATAGCAGCATTACGATTTTTTCAAGAACTGCCATGTCTTAAATTTTGGAAGCCAATATGTATTGTAGTCAATGCCAGAAAAAGATAAACTGTTCCAACTAGTATAAGTCCTCGTGCATATTCTGGAACTGGTGATTGCTCCTTTATATCCAAACCACCCACGATTTGTTAATTTGTCGAAAAAAAATTCTAACAAGTCAGTTAATTTTAATAAAATTGGACCGCTTTTCAAAAAAAAAAAATTGGACCAATGAGCTGTTTGAAGTAGAAAAATCCGAGTTCAAGCAGGGATATTATGGACACTGACCTGATGAGAGATATGTCCCTTCCCTCAGCAGATAAAATACTACTAAATGCCTTTGGAACACCAAGAAATGTTGGTCCGATATTCATTACTGCTTTGATGTGCTTTGCACACCAACCAGGACCTCCTCCACCTCCCATTGGAGCAGGTGACTCAACCCATTTGAGGAAGTGCAGGAAATAAACTGAACCCATTGAATGGGGCAACACTACCACTTTCTTGTCTCCATTTGTTGCATACAAGATTTCAATTTGACCCTTCAATCTACTAAGAGATCGGTCCCTAACCTGCTCAATTCCATTAAAAAAAAATCGGAATAATACATCACAACATTCTCGTTTTATATATATGTTACCTATGAAAAACTTAAATATGGTGAGCGTGTTCGGCATGCTAAGCTTAAAGCCTTTTACATGGAAATGTAGATTACTGATAATTGCTACCCTTAACATTTGTAAGCACAAGCACAGAAAAACATTTAAAAGGAAGAATTAGATGGATCATGCAGGCAAATGACTAATCTGTGTATAGGATACAGCATATAGATGTCACTGAGTGAAAAAGTGACTAAACTCAAAATGTTGCAAGTTTAAATTAGCACATGCTAGTAAGTTGGACAAATGACTCAATATAAGGTTTATACATCTCTGTAGTTCCAGTGGGATGAATAAAATGATTAACCTTTAGTTATTTAATGGTTGTGTTACAATTAGCATAAGGAAACAAAAATGGCATGAACAAAACAATATTATAAAAACTAAAGTATTTGGTGTAATGTGCTTATAAGATGTTAACAACTAAACCAGGGAATACCTCTGTATTCTGGAAAGACAGCCTCCAATCATATGCAGCCATATACATATTTCGATCCTCATAACCGAGTTGCGCCAAATTCTCAATTAGCATAGCCCACACAAAATAACCAGGCGCAAAATAGTCAGCTGCAACTAGTCCTGGAACAGGACGGACTCGGATTCCTGGTGGGTCAAGGCCAGTCTCGTAATTCAAAGAGAGATGTTCCATCCAACACATTGGCCTGCAATTAATATCAAAAATCAATTAATCAGGATCAGATACGCAAACCATAATCCAATCCTATAGAACTGAAATACTATCATTAAATAAAGCATTGAACTTGACCTTCTAAAGATATCAGTAAAGCCACTACCCCAACCTCCCCAAAGGCGCTTGCGAAATAAGGGTTCTGCACAAGGTTTTCCTTCCCACAGCTCAAGCCCTCCAGTAATAATACCAGGCACTAGAACAACTGGATGATTTGCAACCAAACCTTCACGTTTAAGCCGCGCCCCCGGAATTTCAGGTCCTTGAAGTGCAGGCAAGCTAACAGGAACAATGTAGGCCAAAATCAAGAGAAGCCATAAAGTAGAACACATACATCCAATCAACCAACAACAATTATCTATGCACTTCCATCCCTTAGGCTGCTGCTGCTGCTGCCTCTTGTTCTTACTCCTTTTTTCAGCCTTTTCAATCACTTTCTCATTACTTGACAAATTCCCATCATGATCATTTTTCCTATCACTATTAGGGCGTTGAACAACTTGTTTCTTTTCAGGGTTTCCAGAAGATTTACATCTCAATAAAGATGAAATATTCACATGCTCCAAGAAACACAATCTCAAGAATCTAACCAGTGAAGCCAATGAAACCATTGCAGTACTAAATTTACTCTTTATCTTAGAAACATTCATCATATCACCAAACATATTATTCAAGAAAAACAGAAACTTTCAGCTCAATTCCCACTAGAAATCTAGAACAAAAACAACCCATGACACAGAATCAATATCTAAACTAATTCACAACATCAAAGTAACTTATAAAATTACCAAACAAATAAAAATTAACATAAAGTAAAAACAGAAAAAACACCACCTTCAGAGTTAAAGAGGAGAAACTGATGTAAAACAGGTGAGTAAAAGATGGTAAGGGGTTGGAATATAAGGAGGGTGTGATATGCAAAATGCAAACTCACGTGGGGCAAGACCAAAGTATGGACTTGTCAGATAAACTATATACGGAGTAGTATTTAGAAAAAACATGTAACAATGACCCAGATATGATATGTATGGGGTTAATAGGCAATTACATCACTGAAGTGGTGGATAACTTTCAAGTGGCCTACCGAGTCAAAAAAGCTTTCAAACGAATCACTAAGTTAATTAAAGATTACAATTTGATTATTGAACTAATTAAAATTTTCACGGCCGTTAAGTCCAATTGATTTTTAACGGAAAACGTTAGTCAACACACACGTAAATGCCATCTAGGATACCACATAACCAACCCCATCAGCTGTTATCCTCCCATGTCTCTCTTATCTCTCTCGCTATCTCTTTCTTTCCCCAACTGTTCGCCATCGCCACCCACCTCCGCCTTGTTCCAACTCATTTTGAAGCTTAAATCATCCAAAAAACCTGGATTTGGTAACGCCCACAGCTGAAAATCAACAATCCTAGTCATCTTTCCGTTAGATTTCTAACGAGACAAACGGAAGAAACCAAAATGAAAGTTATATATTACTTAGTGATTCATTTGAAAGCTTTTTTGACTCGGTAGGCCATTTGAAAGTTATCCACCACTTTAGTGATGTAACTGCCTATTAACCCGATATGTATGTATCTATCATGTATGTATATGGAGAGATAAAACAGAAGCCAAAAGAGAAAACAAAGTTGTTGCGAACATATGGACTTAGAGTAGTAAAACCAAGGCATATTACCTCAGCAAATTGCCACTGTGTACACCAGCCTTCCTCAGTTATTACTCCCTCTGTCCCATCCATTTGTTTACACTTTTTTGAAACTTTCTGGCACGCATTTTAAGGTAGATTTTAAAGATATTTCCATAACTTATTTTTGAAATTTTCTTTTTGTGTATAAAAATAGGATTGTTCTATTTTTATACAAAAAAAGAAACTTTCAAAAATAAGTTATGGAACTATCCTTAAAATCGACCTTAAAATGCGTGTCGACATCTTATTTTAAAATGATAACAAATGGACGGGACGGAGGGAGTACCATTTTTTAGTATCCTTTTTTGGTTGTGGGCCCATTTTCCATTTATTGAAAAGAAAAATTGCACATAAAATTTTGGCATTATTTAAAACATTACATGAGCTTTTAGAAAACGTGAACCTTTCCAAAGGAAATGACTATAGACAATACGTCCAGCTTGGTAATCCTATTTCTTAGAAAGTTACTTATTTTGAAAAAAAGTTTGAAATAATGTTAAAAATAATGGTTTTTCTGATTAAAAAAAACAAGAATACCGTTTGTCGGATTCAGTGTCGAAAAATACCCGATTGATTACCCAACCCGCACTTGCGTATCCCGCACTGTAGCAGCTTCTTCTCCCCAGCTTCGGCCTATCTCCGTCGCCTCTCTCCTATCTCTCCCTCAACGCCACTTCTTCGGCCACCATCACTCCACCACAACACCCCATCTCCTCTCCTTCCTCCTGCCTCCATCTTCTCCGGCATCTCTCTTCATTTCCGGCCTCGCAGGGGCATGACGAGCTCGTCGAGAATTGCAATCGGAAACTTAGGTTTGATTTGGGTGTTTTCAATCGTGCATTAGAAATGTAATAAGATTAGTATAGTTTTGTAGAGTTTGAAACGACGATTCTAATAGTATATAATACGTAATCGGAAAATGAAGGGATGGTGTTGATCTGAGCTTGGACGGAATCGAGAAAAATCTTCGCCAATTTCATCGCCTCCTCTGCAGATATAAGGGTGACGTCAGAGGATGTCAAAACGCATTCCCATGATGCGTAACAGCGAATACGCATCTACAAGATGCGCATTCTTCAGAAATTTTACAAAGAATACCCTAATGGCAGATACGTAACCTGGATTACCTGTATGAAAAATGCGTATCCCATTTACCCCAATGACGAATGCGTATCCCATCCGGTATTTTTCGCCACAGCTTCCAGAAATCGTTATTTTCAATTTTTTCCCTAGAAAAATCGTTATTTTTAATCTTCACCCAAAAAGTTTTATTTTAAAATAAGTAATTTATTTTTGTAAGATAACGAATGTTAAATTCTTCACATACATTTTTTTTCTAAAAAAAATATATGTAAATATGAAATTATTTTCTAAATAAATAACTTATAAGTTACAATTAAGAAATGCCAGAGTTTGTTGATGGCATGTATATTTTTTAATTTAATGAAAGATATTTACTAAATTTTACTTAATAATGTATAAATTTATATTTGCTAAAGTTTATTCTTTTATTTTTTTCATGAAATCTATATTTTATATTAACATCACAATTTGTTAGAAATAAATTATTATTATAGTTCTTTAATTCAATAATAGGTTAAAACCTAAATATTTAACTAAAATGTATGAATTAAATATAGGTGCATACCATTGTATGTAAATTAATTTTAGATCGAGCATGAATTCATTATATATATTTTATAAAAGTTTAATAAAATTATTTAGTTTAACCATGAATAAATTTAGAAAAAATGACCAAAATACCTCAAAATGAGGTACCCATTACCCATGCCTATTTTCGGAACAGATGGTCCTATCTATCCACGTGAAAAACGACGTATCCCATCTACTGTTCATCTCCCTCGTCTCTCTTCTTTCCCGTCTCTCTCGTTCTCTCCCAATCTCTCCGATCTATCTCTACGATCTATCTCCCCCTCTTTCTCCTCTCTCCGGCCACCTCCACCATAACTAAGCACAGCAAAACAATCACCACTGATTCCTCTTCGTTTTGCCCCAACTGATTTATCAAAATCTGACCCCGCAGGGACGTATACGACCTCGTCAGAAAATCGTCGGAAAATCGAGGGAGGTTTATGGTTCGATTTGGGGTTTTCAATTCCGGCGAAAGAAATGGTTAAAATTGGTATGGTTGTGTAAATCGTCGAGAGACGATTCGTTTGGTGTATACCACGTTGTGGGAAGATGCCTTGACCGGAGGATGTCTGGATTTTTGTTTTTCCCAGCTAAATCGCCCAAAAATCGCCACAACTGACGATATCGCGTAAAATCTGTGCAAAAGTGACGATGACGTCAGCTGACGTCATCACGCATGTCACAAATGCGTGTCACTTGATGCGCCGTACGCAAATGCGTATCTCAAGCTATTTTCCACACCTGCCAGCAGCGTATATGCTTAATACTTCGTTGTCACTAGCGTGTCTGCAAGACACTCCGTTTTCACTAGCGTATCTTCAAGACGCTCCTTCTCCAATAGCGCGTCCCGTGGGTATTTAGGGTCACCCGAGTTGACGGTAGGTATTTTGGTCATGGATAATGAAAAAAGAGGTATTTTGGGCCTTCACCCTTAAATTACATTCTAGTAAAATCATTTTGTGCTTATTTGAAAATATCTTGATTTTCTTAAAAAAAAAAAAATCAATGTTGAACAACTACAATATTTTATAAAAGTTTTCTAAATTATTTATATTTGTCTTCGATTAAATTTTTTCTAAAGGATCTTGGCATTACGTGTCCGTAAATAGTGTTTTAATGTTTTTACATTCATGCATCCACCAGTGACCAGCCTAAATTTCTTTAAATTATTGATTATGATAAAGTATGGGCTATCTTGATTATAGATAAAAAAAAATGCAATATATATGTATCTAACATAGAAACTACAACTAATGTTTGATTCAACTAATTGAAAAGAAATAATATAAGTACTAAATTTATCAAATATTCGTCTCAATAATCAATCATGTTATCAATAACAAATATTAAATTATCTTGCAATGCATTTATAAAAATAGCATACACATATAATTTTTAACTTTCAAATAAATTTTAAATTCAAAATAATGTAAACAATACTGAGATATCAAATTATTAGACAACCATTATTTTGGACCACCATACTTTGGACCGAAGCTGCTCATACACTCATGACTCAACCATGTAATACGCTTTATACCAACTCCATGAAAACATTCAAATTTTATAGGCTTTATACCAACTCCACAAAAACATTCAAATTTTCACTTTCTTTGTAGATATTTCACCCTGATTATGTTGTATAACTCTAGTAAGATATTTCTAATGTCGTATTGTTGTCTGAACCAATCACAATCGTGTGATCACATTCCGTATAGAAACAATGCTTTGCTCAAAGTCACAATAAAGTACATGCATCAGAACGGGCTAACTGTATTATTGTTTTAATAGTAATTAGTTAGCATATTTATAATCTTATAATTTTATTTTTATTTAATTTTAAATTCATAAGAAAGTTAAATTATTTTAGTTCTTATTAAATTTTTTAAGAGTAATTATTTTGTGTTATAAGAAAATGAGTGTTATCCATGGTATATATATTCCATTAATAACAAAAATTTTATGGAAGAACGAACAAAAATCTTTCAAAAATTTATATTATTATATTAAGTAGAAATAATGAAAGTTTTAATTTTTGATTTTCGGTTTTCGATCCTTTTTTCTAATTAAGAAATAATGTAATTAATGGTAAATAGTTTTTTCAAATTTAAACATGTTACATTTTAATTTAAAAAAATGACTTTTACAAATACCAGTCATTAATATATACCCAAAATATCACACCATATATTCTAATCATTAACAAAATATACAAAAAAAATTGTACGTTGTCAATTAAAAAGAGTGAGTATAGTTATTTGTAGTTTAGTTCAACGATTCAATCATACAACGAATAATAACCGTGTTAGATCAAATGTTAAGAAATATTATATATTTAAATTAGTCTACTAATATCACAAATTTCGAATAAGAATACATTTAAATCAAAAATATTTTTAATTTTAAATCATGCTTGTTATTAATTAAATTTATATTAAAATAAATATAAATTTTTCTAATGCAATTTTACATCAACAAAGTAGGAAAATGCTAACATTTTCTAGATTTATGGCCACATGAATACGACACATAATATGGGTGCAAAGGGGTGAAAAGACATAAAGAAATAAATAAAGATTTGTGTTGACATGCAATTTTAACAGTGGCATGAAATAAAAGAAAATAAATCATCTTTATAAGAAATTTGTGTCATAATCATGAAATATGTATATTGTTTACTATTCTCTATACTCTCAATTCTTTACACTTTAAAACTTATCCAAAATAGTAAAATTTTATAATATTAAAAATAACTATATCCATTATTTTCTTAAACTAAATTCACTTTATTACATAATATTATTTTCCATCATTTTACTCACTTTTTATATTCTTCACTATTGCCCAATTCATTCAAATGAGTGGATAGTATAACCTACTGATGTGTTGACGTGACGGTGGCATCTTGATATCGCAAGATTATTTCTTTTATGTGCCTTCAAAATTATAAAACTTGAGATTGTATTATTATAAATGTTATTAATTAAATGTAAGTATTTTAAATTGAAAAATGTAAGGTAGTAATATACAAAATTATTAATAATTTTGTTTTTTAATATTTTTGTATTTATGTATTTTTAATATAATATAAATAGTGTATAAATGTTAAAAAAAATAAAACAAATGTTATAAAAGTAGTAATATTAAGTCTTTTTTCAAATTCCAAAAATATGTCTAACTATAGTTAAGAAAAAAGTAACTAAAAGAGTAGTTCGAGTTATTTGTTTGGGGTGATGGCCCAAAATACCCACAAATTAAATACACGTAACCAAAATACCCACCGCCAATCAGCATGGCTCTAAATACCCACGGGACACGCTTTTGATGGTGGAGCGACATGGAGACACGCCACTGGTGAAGGAGCAACACAAAAATACGTTACAGGGGAAGGAGCAACACGAAGTCACGCTACCAAGGAAATACTGTAGGCACACATGTAACACCCCCAAATTCCCTACCGGAATCTAGGTTGTCACACCTCTTGCGGAATATACAATCATCTGCTCATAATATAATCTACAACAATATTCTTAATAGACTCCACAATTACTCCACGGGTTATAGTCTTAGAACAAGCATTCCATAAATCAAAGGTTAATACAACACGAGTTCATCTACTAGAATTTCTGAATGTTATTACAATTCCAAAATACTAGATAACAAAATACTAAACCACTACTCTTCAGCTTCCACCTTACTTAGATACTACAAGGCCACCGCGCTGAATCAGTAGTTCGTCGCTTTCCCCTTGCCTCGATTGGCCATACTTGAGTTAGCCCTGGATGCCGCTGCTTAACAATATATAAAATAACAAGAATGAGCCAAAGAATGCCCAGCAAGGTTATAACTATCCCCTATTCCCAACAATTCACACAAAATATTACTAAACCGCTCTACAAGAACTTTTCCCCTCATACGGATATATATTTATTTTGAAAAGAGATTTATCTCGAAATTTTAATACCCAAATGATGGAATAAATACATCTCAATAACTTCTCCATATTACTCAACGGTAACATGATAATTGCTCAAACTCCTCAATATAATAATATAATATAATAATTTCTCAGATCGATACCCTAGTTAATCCGAACCACAAAGGCATCGGTTAATAGCTAGAGAATCAATGATTGGACTTTTCCTCGAACGCTGCATCAAGTAATGGATGATCAATCCATTGTCACATCTCAATTTTTCTATCGATAGAAAGGACAGTCGACGTCTCGAACCATCCAATAATATTCCTCATAAGGATGAGTCGACAGACTCGGACCCTCACCCTTAGTTGGGCCGGTGCGTTACTCCGGTCACTTTCATCAATTTATGTGCCGAGCCGGCCCTGTCCCGGTCTCGTACGCACTTTCATCGATTTATGTGCTGAGCCGGCCCTGTCCCGGTCTCTTACGCACTTTCAGTCCAGGATATTAGGTGTCGGAATCTTCGATCACCTTTAACAACAAATAGCTTAGGCGTCACGGTGAAATAACACGTGCACCTTTATTTATTTTGAAACGAATTAATACTCCAATATCGTTCAGAAACAATGAACGATATACACCTCCAATAATTTGGTTCTCCTTCCGAATGAGTGGAGGAAAATATTTATGAAAGATTGTTCTGACTATGAATCCAGAATGAAGGACCCATGTCAGTATATATAAATATATACATAACTCCACCCTTAAATAACAGTAAATATATAGTATGAAGATATTATTAATACGCCTTTATTATCTCCTCTTCGAGTACGAATGAAGTAACTCGATAAATGTCCCACAATACGGACCATCTCATGAACTAAAATAGAACATCTAGCATAATAATATTATTCAAGTAACAGCTCAAAAATAATATATATATATATATATATATATATATATATATATATTGCAAGAAGAAAACATCTCTAAAAGTAATCACCTCGATAGAATAATTTGTAAATCAACATTGATATTTCTCCGGACAAAGTTGTTTTAAGAAAACATTTTTTTGAAAATAATATTCTTCTAATTAAATAAATCTAATTAGACGAATAAGGTTCATTTAATCAGTAAATGCTACCCAAGTATCTACTTGATTAATAAACGCTAGATTATTGGTGATGTTTCCTTTAGGTTCATTATTGCGAAATTCTTTAAAATCTTTGTCCGGGTTTTTGAAGAAAATCCAACTCCTCACTACTTCGTATTCACTATTTACTCCTCATGTTACATCATCTAAAGGGAAACGTAAGTTACTCCTAACCATACTTCCCTTATCTCCTCAATATAATAATTCACATATAACTACCATTACGAACATTTTATAACACAAAACATCTCTACTCTGAATGATAGAGTAAGAGTTAGTATACTTGCCTGGTACTCCTGATGCAGTAACGGCTGGTAGCGGGGTCCGACAATCTAAATAAAGTCAAGAAAACATGCTATTAATCCCCTATACAATCCAATAATAGTCCAACACTTAGACACTTAAGTCAATCAAAACAAAGCACTAAGGGGTCCCTCTAGACTCGTCTAAGTCCATGTTATACTTAACCATTTTTAACCTCGTTCTTTACACCAATATGTTGCCTTGATAATTCTTAACAAGTTTCATGTTTTAGTCGACTCGAAATTCCTCTTTTAACTCAGCCAAAGCGGATGGTCAAGTAGCACCTCTAGAGTTGACTTTCCTGAGATTCACTATTCCGTGACTCGCACTCCAACACTTTTAATAAATCACCGGGAATGTATTTAAATACGAAACCACCTCTAAAATCACCTTTGGTATTTGTAATATTTATCATAAAAGTTTCGATTCAAATCTACGGGTCTAGGCAGGGGAATTGTATTTTTGAAGTTCAGTCAACTACGGGTTTTACTATTTGCACCTCTTTCACTAAAATGTTCATAACTCGATAACCGTTAACCCAAATGACGCACCGTTTTCGCGTACACGATCTAGGGAATGTCTAGAAGGTAACTAACTCAAAACTTGGCTCTGGTCAGAAGGCTCATTTTTCGGAATTTTCAAAACAGGGCAGTGGCTATGCAGTGAGTCTTATGGTCTTTCTAAGGGGTTTTCCACTTGCGCAATCTCGGCTTACGCCCTTTTTATAAAATCGAAAAATAATCTTTTTAACTCGAAACCTTCGTACAAACCTTTCTAACTGACCTTAGTATTTATCCTCAAAATATCATACTCTAATTCAATTTTTTAAGGGTCTCAAACTTAACCTCAAAGTTGATACATTTCTGCGACATGGTTTCTCGAATCGCTTTCACTAAAACGGTCATTACTCACAAACCGTAAACTCTTTTGACACGATTCTTGCGGCCACATAAACTAGAATCCAAAACCTACCCAATATGGTCAGTGGTTGCAATTTAAACATGTTTAAGGACTCGGGTAGCTACTGTCAACATTGTTCAAGAAATTTGGGCATTATAACGGCTCTAAATCGAACATTACCATTTTTGTAACTCCTCAATCAAGCCATACAAGGCAACCCAAACTCTAATATTACACACCAACACTCATACTAGGCCTCTAAGGGCAGTGGTAAGGTCCAATGACCACCACTCAACATATACACCTCAAGACAAAGCTAAACAATCATATAAATTCTTAACATGAACTAATCTTTACACTAGCATCAAAACTTCACCAAAACTCATATATATAAAAGGTAAAGTTGAGGTTTATACCTTTCTTGATACTCTCACAACACTAACAAAGCTCTGTACACCTTATAATAGCCTTGGGTAGTCTTAAGCTTGCTAAATCAACCAAAGAAATCAAAGAAATCAAGATTAGTTTATGAAGGTTACTATTCACCCTCCACTTTGAGGATTTATTTGAAAATGGAAACAAAGGAGTTTGAAGCTAAAACTCTTAGGAGATCATTTATATGAAATATAGGACTTACCATAAAAGTTTCAAGATCAAATGATGGTTGGAAGTTGGATTTTGAAATCTCAAAACTTCAAAAATTCGAAGTGGGTTCTTCAAGGGGAAAAACAGAGCGATTTTCTCGAATTTATTTGACCACTCAAACGATCTTCAAAAATTATGAAATTAAATCCACAACTTCATCTTGATGTGCAGAAGCTTCGTGAATTTCTTCATAATTTTTAAATGAGTAGAACTGGGTGAAAAAAAAATCGGAAAGATCCCTGCTCTGAAAAATCTGATCTGCTGGAAAATGGGGAAGGAAAGAGAGAAAAGTGTTTGGCTTGCTTGGTTGATATTTTTGGTGTTAGAAATGAATTATTAGGCTTGTAAGTAATGTATATCAGCTGTGCTACTCTTCATATTCTCCTTCCACACAAGTGTCAAGTAATGGGAGAGTTTAGGTGTTTTATTTGCATGGTTTTAACAAGAACACCTCACCTTGTACTATTCTTAATCCACTTGCATCTTGTTTGGTTTCACACTACTTCTATTGATTTGTTGCACTTAATAATCTTGCATGGTATTTAATCTTGTCATGTGTTCAATCTATAATCCAATATTAAATCCAACATTCCTTGTTTATTCTCTCTTTATCTCTGGAAACGTCCTCCCGATTTTCTCAAGTATTCTCTATTCCTCACCTCTAGGGTTTCATCCTCAATCCCATTTTCCTCTCATAATATATATCCCTCCTTGGACTTCTCATATCCAATATCCTCAATTAATAATCCAATTATTATATCCCTGACTCCTCTGTCAAAATTGGAATAAAATAAAGTTTGGATTCTCTGAATTCCGATCGTCTTTACATACACTTATTTACTCCATGGGTCACTAGTACGACTTCGGAATATCCATTCTACGTCTCGTACATAGGTGACATGAAAACTTTTCCTAATCCTCAAAATTATTATTCATCCACCAAATTACTATTCACGTATGACAACACTATTCACGTATATACCTATTCTTAATAATAAAAGTTTTAATTCTACCGAAAATTTGGGTTCTTACAATCTTCCCTCCTTAAAAGGATTCCGTCCTCGGAATCAACGCAGGTAACAACTAAGGTTAATTGTCTCGTACTCTACTAGTCAATATATTCGCCTTACCCGTACTATGCTTTCTACTTCCAGTTATACATTCTCATATTATAACGCTATTCCATCTCCGATAACCCTCTTATTCCTTAACATGCCTCTATTTTTACACTAACTCATCATTAATCTATGCATTCCCAAAATTTAAGAAACTGTGTACCTGGCGCCTCGTTCCTCTCCTTTAAGCCATCGGCCAATGTCATATTAAAAACTCTAGCGGTTTGTCGGTTGCTATTAACTCCACTGCTTTGTCGCGATGTCGCGGGTCCCGCTGTCGACACTCTACAATCTCTAGAGATGTGGCCCTCCTTTCCACATTTGAAGCAAACCACTCCCCTCCTGGAACAATTCATCTTCTGATGCCCCTCCTGACCACAGTTATAACACTTAACTTGGTTGCAAACTCCCAGATGCTTCTATCCACACACCTCACAGTCCGGCAGCGGTGGTCCTGACTGCCTAAACTGGCTCCCATTTCCTTGTTGTCCCACTTGTACACTAGCCATACTTTCTGCTGGGTTAAACCCCCCGGACCTCCCAGCCTTAAATCCAGACCTCCTACCATACTGGTTCTGAAATGCTCCACTGGCCTGACTTCCTCCCCAACTCTCCGCTTTTCTCTTCTTCCCTTCATTCTCCTTGGGATCAAAATTACTCCCTGCTTCTACCACTTCTGCCTTGTTCACCACCTTAACATACTCAGTAAGCTCAAAAACAGCTACTCTAGTTTGTATCCACGGTTTCAACCCATGCTGAAACCTCCTCGCCTTCTTCTTGTCGGTATCCACGAAATGTGGTACAAACCTAGCTAGCTCCGTAAACTCCTTCTCATACTCAGCTACTGTCTTATTATTCTGTTTCAGCTCCAAAAACTTTATCTCCATCCTGCCCTCCATATGCTCAGGAAAGTACTTCTCCAAAAACAACTCAGTGAATCTCGCCCAGGTTACTACCCCTTCAGGTTCCATTGCTTCCTTAGACTCCCACCAATAATTTGCCTCCTCTTTCAGGAAATAGGTGGCAAAGATCGTCTTCTGCGCATCTTCCACTCCTATAATCTTAAAGGATTTCTCCATCTCTTTCAGCCATGACCTCGCCTCTACTGGTTCACCGAACCCCTTAAACTCAGGTGGTTGGATTGACTTAAAAGCCTTGAAAGCTGCTGCAGTCTGGTTCCCTACATTAGGTCTAGGATCCTGGTGGCCACGGTCTAGGGTTTGCCTCAACAAATCCAAAAGTTGGTTCATTCCTTGCTGGTTCTGGTTGTTATTCTGGTTATCTCCTTGGTTGTTATCTCCTCCTGTATTTCCTCCACCTCCAATTGATTCTTCATCAGGGTTAGCCCTCGCGTTCCTTCTAGGCGGCATTCTCCTATAATAAAAGAAAACTTAATAAATCAGTCGGTTCGATGAAACTACATACTCATGAAACACTTATTTACGAAGCAAACAGTATATACACATGCACATAAATATATATAAATGCATTTGCAACTACACATATATATATCTACGGATCCATATAACTTTTAACTCCTTCAATAATCATGGATACACATTTTTCTCGTCCCAACTGATTCTACTACTGGTCTGGGCCATCATGCCTCTACCCTAACTACCCCTTAAGGTTCTACTACCGAACTTCCATCTCGGTCTCTCGGTTTCTAAAACTCTTGTTCTAAGGTTTATAACCTATCGCTCTGATACCATTACTGTAACACCCCCAAATTCCCTACCGGAATCTAGGTTGTCACACCTCTTGCGGAATATACAATCACCTGCTCATAATATAATCTACAACAATATTCTTAATAGACTCCACAATTACTCCACGGGTTATAGTCTTAGAACAAGCATTCCATAAATCAAAGGTTAATACAACACGAGTTCATCTACTAGAATTTCTGAATGTTATTACAATTCCAAAATACTAGATAACAAAATACTAAACCACTACTCTTCAGCTTCCACCTTACTTAGATACTACAAGGCCACCGCGCTGAATCAGTAGTTCGTCGCTTTCCCCTTGCCTCGATTGGCCATACTTGAGTTAGCCCTGGATGCCGCTGCTTAACAATATATAAAATAACAAGAATGAGCCAAAGAATGCCCAGCAAGGTTATAACTATCCCCTATTCCCAACAATTCACACAAAATATTACTAAACCGCTCTACAAGAACTTTTCCCCTCATACGGATATATATTTATTTTGAAAAGAGATTTATCTCGAAATTTTAATACCCAAATGATGGAATAAATACATCTCAATAACTTCTCCA
Source organism: Saposhnikovia divaricata (assembly GCA_036435485.1). Taxonomy (NCBI): domain Eukaryota; kingdom Viridiplantae; phylum Streptophyta; class Magnoliopsida; order Apiales; family Apiaceae; genus Saposhnikovia; species Saposhnikovia divaricata. The sequence goes on along the minus strand of CM071595.1, from coordinate 55,682,788 downwards.
TATTACTCAACGGTAACATGATAATTGCTCAAACTCCTCAATATAATAATATAATATAATAATTTCTCAGATCGATACCCTAGTTAATCCGAACCACAAAGGCATCGGTTAATAGCTAGAGAATCAATGATTGGACTTTTCCTCGAACGCTGCATCAAGTAATGGATGATCAATCCATTGTCACATCTCAATTTTTCTATCGATAGAAAGGACAGTCGACGTCTCGAACCATCCAATAATATTCCTCATAAGGATGAGTCGACAGACTCGGACCCTCACCCTTAGTTGGGCCGGTGCGTTACTCCGGTCACTTTCATCAATTTATGTGCCGAGCCGGCCCTGTCCCGGTCTCGTACGCACTTTCATCGATTTATGTGCTGAGCCGGCCCTGTCCCGGTCTCTTACGCACTTTCAGTCCAGGATATTAGGTGTCGGAATCTTCGATCACCTTTAACAACAAATAGCTTAGGCGTCACGGTGAAATAACACGTGCACCTTTATTTATTTTGAAACGAATTAATACTCCAATATCGTTCAGAAACAATGAACGATATACACCTCCAATAATTTGGTTCTCCTTCCGAATGAGTGGAGGAAAATATTTATGAAAGATTGTTCTGACTATGAATCCAGAATGAAGGACCCATGTCAGTATATATAAATATATACATAACTCCACCCTTAAATAACAGTAAATATATAGTATGAAGATATTATTAATACGCCTTTATTATCTCCTCTTCGAGTACGAATGAAGTAACTCGATAAATGTCCCACAATACGGACCATCTCATGAACTAAAATAGAACATCTAGCATAATAATATTATTCAAGTAACAGCTCAAAAATAATATATATATATATTGCAAGAAGAAAACATCTCTAAAAGTAATCACCTCGATAGAATAATTTGTAAATCAACATTGATATTTCTCCGGACAAAGTTGTTTTAAGAAAACATTTTTTTGAAAATAATATTCTTCTAATTAAATAAATCTAATTAGACGAATAAGGTTCATTTAATCAGTAAATGCTACCCAAGTATCTACTTGATTAATAAACGCTAGATTATTGGTGATGTTTCCTTTAGGTTCATTATTGCGAAATTCTTTAAAATCTTTGTCCGGGTTTTTGAAGAAAATCCAACTCCTCACTACTTCGTATTCACTATTTACTCCTCATGTTACATCATCTAAAGGGAAACGTAAGTTACTCCTAACCATACTTCCCTTATCTCCTCAATATAATAATTCACATATAACTACCATTACGAACATTTTATAACACAAAACATCTCTACTCTGAATGATAGAGTAAGAGTTAGTATACTTGCCTGGTACTCCTGATGCAGTAACGGCTGGTAGCGGGGTCCGACAATCTAAATAAAGTCAAGAAAACATGCTATTAATCCCCTATACAATCCAATAATAGTCCAACACTTAGACACTTAAGTCAATCAAAACAAAGCACTAAGGGGTCCCTCTAGACTCGTCTAAGTCCATGTTATACTTAACCATTTTTAACCTCGTTCTTTACACCAATATGTTGCCTTGATAATTCTTAACAAGTTTCATGTTTTAGTCGACTCGAAATTCCTCTTTTAACTCAGCCAAAGCGGATGGTCAAGTAGCACCTCTAGAGTTGACTTTCCTGAGATTCACTATTCCGTGACTCGCACTCCAACACTTTTAATAAATCACCGGGAATGTATTTAAATACGAAACCACCTCTAAAATCACCTTTGGTATTTGTAATATTTATCATAAAATTTTCGATTCAAATCTACGGGTCTAGGCAGGGGAATTGTATTTTTGAAGTTCAGTCAACTACGGGTTTTACTATTTGCACCTCTTTCACTAAAATGTTCATAACTCGATAACCGTTAACCCAAATGACGCACCGTTTTCGCGTACACGATCTAGGGAATGTCTAGAAGGTAACTAACTCAAAACTTGGCTCTGGTCAGAAGGCTCATTTTTCGGAATTTTCAAAACAGGGCAGTGGCTATGCAGTGAGTCTTATGGTCTTTCTAAGGGGTTTTCCACTTGCGCAATCTCGGCTTACGCCCTTTTTATAAAATCGAAAAATAATCTTTTTAACTCGAAACCTTCGTACAAACCTTTCTAACTGACCTTAGTATTTATCCTCAAAATATCATACTCTAATTCAATTTTTTAAGGGTCTCAAACTTAACCTCAAAGTTGATACATTTCTGCGACATGGTTTCTCGAATCGCTTTCACTAAAACGGTCATTACTCACAAACCGTAAACTCTTTTGACACGATTCTTGCGGCCACATAAACTAGAATCCAAAACCTACCCAATATGGTCAGTGGTTGCAATTTAAACATGTTTAAGGACTCGGGTAGCTACTGTCAACATTGTTCAAGAAATTTGGGCATTATAACGGCTCTAAATCGAACATTACCATTTTTGTAACTCCTCAATCAAGCCATACAAGGCAACCCAAACTCTAATATTACACACCAACACTCATACTAGGCCTCTAAGGGCAGTGGTAAGGTCCAATGACCACCACTCAACATATACACCTCAAGACAAAGCTAAACAATCATATAAATTCTTAACATGAACTAATCTTTACACTAGCATCAAAACTTCACCAAAACTCATATATATAAAAGGTAAAGTTGAGGTTTATACCTTTCTTGATACTCTCACAACACTAACAAAGCTCTGTACACCTTATAATAGCCTTGGGTAGTCTTAAGCTTGCTAAATCAACCAAAGAAATCAAAGAAATCAAGATTAGTTTATGAAGGTTACTATTCACCCTCCACTTTGAGGATTTATTTGAAAATGGAAACAAAGGAGTTTGAAGCTAAAACTCTTAGGAGATCATTTATATGAAATATAGGACTTACCATAAAAGTTTCAAGATCAAATGATGGTTGGAAGTTGGATTTTGAAATCTCAAAACTTCAAAAATTCGAAGTGGGTTCTTCAAGGGGAAAAACAGAGCGATTTTCTCGAATTTATTTGACCACTCAAACGATCTTCAAAAATTATGAAATTAAATCCACAACTTCATCTTGATGTGCAGAAGCTTCGTGAATTTCTTCATAATTTTTAAATGAGTAGAACTGGGTGAAAAAAAAATCGGAAAGATCCCTGCTCTGAAAAATCTGATCTGCTGGAAAATGGGGAAGGAAAGAGAGAAAAGTGTTTGGCTTGCTTGGTTGATATTTTTGGTGTTAGAAATGAATTATTAGGCTTGTAAGTAATGTATATCAGCTGTGCTACTCTTCATATTCTCCTTCCACACAAGTGTCAAGTAATGGGAGAGTTTAGGTGTTTTATTTGCATGGTTTTAACAAGAACACCTCACCTTGTACTATTCTTAATCCACTTGCATCTTGTTTGGTTTCACACTACTTCTATTGATTTGTTGCACTTAATAATCTTGCATGGTATTTAATCTTGTCATGTGTTCAATCTATAATCCAATATTAAATCCAACATTCCTTGTTTATTCTCTCTTTATCTCTGGAAACGTCCTCCCGATTTTCTCAAGTATTCTCTATTCCTCACCTCTAGGGTTTCATCCTCAATCCCATTTTCCTCTCATAATATATATCCCTCCTTGGACTTCTCATATCCAATATCCTCAATTAATAATCCAATTATTATATCCCTGACTCCTCTGTCAAAATTGGAATAAAATAAAGTTTGGATTCTCTGAATTCCGATCGTCTTTACATACACTTATTTACTCCATGGGTCACTAGTACGACTTCGGAATATCCATTCTACGTCTCGTACATAGGTGACATGAAAACTTTTCCTAATCCTCAAAATTATTATTCATCCACCAAATTACTATTCACGTATGACAACACTATTCACGTATATACCTATTCTTAATAATAAAAGTTTTAATTCTACCGAAAATTTGGGTTCTTACAATCTTCCCTCCTTAAAAGGATTCCGTCCTCGGAATCAACGCAGGTAACAACTAAGGTTAATTGTCTCGTACTCTACTAGTCAATATATTCGCCTTACCCGTACTATGCTTTCTACTTCCAGTTATACATTCTCATATTATAACGCTATTCCATCTCCGATAACCCTCTTATTCCTTAACATGCCTCTATTTTTACACTAACTCATCATTAATCTATGCATTCCCAAAATTTAAGAAACTGTGTACCTGGCGCCTCGTTCCTCTCCTTTAAGCCATCGGCCAATGTCATATTAAAAACTCTAGCGGTTTGTCGGTTGCTATTAACTCCACTGCTTTGTCGCGATGTCGCGGGTCCCGCTGTCGACACTCTACAATCTCTAGAGATGTGGCCCTCCTTTCCACATTTGAAGCAAACCACTCCCCTCCTGGAACAATTCATCTTCTGATGCCCCTCCTGACCACAGTTATAACACTTAACTTGGTTGCAAACTCCCAGATGCTTCTATCCACACACCTCACAGTCCGGCAGCGGTGGTCCTGACTGCCTAAACTGGCTCCCATTTCCTTGTTGTCCCACTTGTACACTAGCCATACTTTCTGCTGGGTTAAACCCCCCGGACCTCCCAGCCTTAAATCCAGACCTCCTACCATACTGGTTCTGAAATGCTCCACTGGCCTGACTTCCTCCCCAACTCTCCGCTTTTCTCTTCTTCCCTTCATTCTCCTTGGGATCAAAATTACTCCCTGCTTCTACCACTTCTGCCTTGTTCACCACCTTAACATACTCAGTAAGCTCAAAAACAGCTACTCTAGTTTGTATCCACGGTTTCAACCCATGCTGAAACCTCCTCGCCTTCTTCTTGTCGGTATCCACGAAATGTGGTACAAACCTAGCTAGCTCCGTAAACTCCTTCTCATACTCAGCTACTGTCTTATTATTCTGTTTCAGCTCCAAAAACTTTATCTCCATCCTGCCCTCCATATGCTCAGGAAAGTACTTCTCCAAAAACAACTCAGTGAATCTCGCCCAGGTTACTACCCCTTCAGGTTCCATTGCTTCCTTAGACTCCCACCAATAATTTGCCTCCTCTTTCAGGAAATAGGTGGCAAAGATCGTCTTCTGCGCATCTTCCACTCCTATAATCTTAAAGGATTTCTCCATCTCTTTCAGCCATGACCTCGCCTCTACTGGTTCACCGAACCCCTTAAACTCAGGTGGTTGGATTGACTTAAAAGCCTTGAAAGCTGCTGCAGTCTGGTTCCCTACATTAGGTCTAGGATCCTGGTGGCCACGGTCTAGGGTTTGCCTCAACAAATCCAAAAGTTGGTTCATTCCTTGCTGGTTCTGGTTGTTATTCTGGTTATCTCCTTGGTTGTTATCTCCTCCTGTATTTCCTCCACCTCCAATTGATTCTTCATCAGGGTTAGCCCTCGCGTTCCTTCTAGGCGGCATTCTCCTATAATAAAAGAAAACTTAATAAATCAGTCGGTTCGATGAAACTACATACTCATGAAACACTTATTTACGAAGCAAACAGTATATACACATGCACATAAATATATATAAATGCATTTGCAACTACACATATATATATCTACGGATCCATATAACTTTTAACTCCTTCAATAATCATGGATACACATTTTTCTCGTCCCAACTGATTCTACTACTGGTCTGGGCCATCATGCCTCTACCCTAACTACCCCTTAAGGTTCTACTACCGAACTTCCATCTCGGTCTCTCGGTTTCTAAAACTCTTGTTCTAAGGTTTATAACCTATCGCTCTGATACCATTACTGTAACACCCCCAAATTCCCTACCGGAATCTAGGTTGTCACACCTCTTGCGGAATATACAATCACCTGCTCATAATATAATCTACAACAATATTCTTAATAGACTCCACAATTACTCCACGGGTTATAGTCTTAGAACAAGCATTCCATAAATCAAAGGTTAATACAACACGAGTTCATCTACTAGAATTTCTGAATGTTATTACAATTCCAAAATACTAGATAACAAAATACTAAACCACTACTCTTCAGCTTCCACCTTACTTAGATACTACAAGGCCACCGCGCTGAATCAGTAGTTCGTCGCTTTCCCCTTGCCTCGATTGGCCATACTTGAGTTAGCCCTGGATGCCGCTGCTTAACAATATATAAAATAACAAGAATGAGCCAAAGAATGCCCAGCAAGGTTATAACTATCCCCTATTCCCAACAATTCACACAAAATATTACTAAACCGCTCTACAAGAACTTTTCCCCTCATACGGATATATATTTATTTTGAAAAGAGATTTATCTCGAAATTTTAATACCCAAATGATGGAATAAATACATCTCAATAACTTCTCCATATTACTCAACGGTAACATGATAATTGCTCAAACTCCTCAATATAATAATATAATATAATAATTTCTCAGATCGATACCCTAGTTAATCCGAACCACAAAGGCATCGGTTAATAGCTAGAGAATCAATGATTGGACTTTTCCTCGAACGCTGCATCAAGTAATGGATGATCAATCCATTGTCACATCTCAATTTTTCTATCGATAGAAAGGACAGTCGACGTCTCGAACCATCCAATAATATTCCTCTTCGTTGTCAGTGCTATTTGTCAATCAGTACATATGAGTTCTCCGTTTGGCTTGATTATCATGGATTGTAGGCGTATATTAACTTCTTTAAACAATGTTTCTATTGTTTTTGTTAAACGATCTGCGAACAAGGTTGTCAATTGGTTGGCAAGATCAGCTTGTTCTCTAGGTCGTAGATTAAGTGGAGGATTTTTACAGCAGATTTAAGTTATTAATAATAATGCATCTTCTTTCTCAAAAAAAAAGGCCTAATAAAAAATATATATATTAGATGTACTTGATCTTTATTAAATTACATAAGTCTATATGCTTCTACACCTGAATTAAGAGAATGTTTTTGCTTTTTAACCGTAAAGAAAAGGATGATGGGTTTCAAAACTATACAAACAGATTTTTTCAAAAATATAACTTTCAACCTTTGCAATCTTTTTTCCAAATGCGTGCAAATTTTGCAACCATTTTTTGTCTGTGTTTTAAGCTCATTTGCAACATGTCACATGCAACCTTTGCAACCAAAAAACCGTATTTTTGTAAATATTTTAGATAGTTTTATAAATATCCCTTATAAATATCATGTTACATGTTGATATTCCATAATCAACATATTTAAATCTAATGTGTCTATATATATATATATAGAGAGAGAGAGAGAGAGAGAGAGTCTTGTTCTAATAGAAACTAACTTAGAATAGAAACTAGAAACTAAACCTAAATTAAATATTTCAAGCTAATCTAATGACCAAATTAGGGGTACTCCAATAGAAAAAACGTTTAAAATTATTGTCTCTATTCAACAAAAATATAAAAAAATAAAAAATTTTAAAAAAAAGTTACTGTTCACGTGATGACGTGGCACGTGAACAGTAACTTTTTTTTTAATTTTTTTTTATATTTTTGTTGAATAGAGCCAAGAATTTTAAACGTTTTTTGTGAAGGTGCCCCTAGCGGGGCCATTAAAATAAATGAAATATAATTTATTTAGTGTAGGTTTCTAGTTTCTATTCTAAGGTTGGTTTCTATTTGAACGCTAGCCTATATATATATATCCGAATATACAATTCCACAAGCTCATGATTCAAATATCAATGATGAATTAAGTTATAACATTTACGGTATTAATCATAATAACACAAACAATGATTTAGGTTCCAATATTATCAATAACAAACTAAAATTTAATATATACTAGCTTAAAATCCGTGTGATGCACGAATTTTCTTTAATATTATATAATTTTTTTAATAATTTGAATAATTTTTTGATGATATGAATTTTGTAAGTTAAATTTTTAAATAATATGATTTGATAATAATTATATATATACAAACATAATTATATATATATTGGCCATATTATTTTTAAAAAATGAAATATTTAGTTATAAGATATAGATAAGATGATACGTTTTAGCTGAAAATGGTAATCCGTCAATTATTAATTATTATGGTATTCTCCTTTATTATAATACCTGAGTCTACCACAGTTAACCAATAAAAAAAGAGGAATTATTTTAGAACCAATTAGAGGTCATTCCTAAATTTTAGACCAATAATATTCATGCTTCAACTTTCCTTCTATTAAATTTTAACCAAAGTATTAACCATATACAAGTTAATCATGAGTTAACCAATACAATTTTTTAGTATATAATATAATTTAATTATTATACCATGCAATCCTCGCAATCAAGACCAACCCCATCACCCTGCTGTGCTAAAACCAATCTCAAAAAACAACTAATTAATTCATCTTTGTCCTCATTAATTATACTTTTCTTATATTAAAACAGTATTCAATAACAATACATCATCAATCACCTCCGCTTTTTTCATGAAATTATATATTTTGCATAATTTTGATTTACATATATTTTTTATATATCTTTCTTTTATTATAATACCTGAGTCTATCCATGTATAGTTAATATATAGTTAACCAATCAGAAAATTATGAATTATTTTAGAACAATCAGAGACGACTCCTATATTAAAGACCAATCATATTCTTTTAAAAGTTTTCCCTATTTAACATTCCATTCCTATTATGCTAACCTTGGTTAGTTAACAATTCTAATTTAAATTTAATAGTTACTTGATTTAACACATCCATATATTACATATTTTTTTAATTTCAAAATTATTTATAATAAATTACTATTGTAAATTAAAATTAATCAGGATTGTATAAATATACAATATTTAACTGATTTTTATAATATTAATTAATTTACCACTTTTTGATTTACAATAAATCAAAATTAAACTATTATAAATTACATGTTAATTTCATAAATATAGATTAGTGAAAGGTTTTGTCCTAAATCCAATCATGTATGATGAGTTAGGAAGAACTTTCATGTAATCTTATTTGATTTTGTTTATATTAATAAAAGACTTGTTTATTTTTATTACGGGTTTTATCTATTTAAAGTGTATTAAATAAGATGTTTCATAGTTTAGAGAAAAGCTTCTAGAATTATAATGAGATTATAATAGTGTGATCTAGAAGATGATAACACTAAACTATTCCTGATCATAGGATAACTAGTTGGAAGTTAGTCAATCTGTAAAGATCGGTACATACTATACTTGCTTTCTACGAAGGATGTCTGTTCTCATAGGCATCTGTGTGGTGACACTATAGTTAGTATGTAGGTGCTCATTGGGGAATGAGTTCACTGAACATGACTCGATCACTTAAACAATTAATAGAGTTTACTCACGTGTCAGTAATTGTTTATAAAGTGATGGTTGTACAAGTATCCTTAGACTTGAGATCGTTAGAGTCATCTTATATATAATGAACAATGCTTTGGTTTAGTACTTAGTCTCAAGGGAAATTAATAAGTTCTATTCTGGGCATTGGAATTTATATATGGGGATAGTTAACGATTGATAAAGGATCTACCCCTTCCATTAAAAGAAGTGAATATCCTATGCTATTCGTAATATGGTAGTTCAGGAATCTCAGGCCAGAGTGAATGAAATTAGAAATTAGTTTCTAATTTGCATTAACATGAACTATGCATAAGGAAAAAGAAATCATATGATTAAATTAGATAGGCTTGACACGAGATCTATGCCTTGTATTTAATCGGGATATTGTTAGGCAGAAGGAATTTATTGTACGGTAACCAGTCACTGAATAGGTTCAATATTCCTAGCGATGAATTCATATTATTCGGATAGTCGCGATATACCTTCAAAAGTATCACTCACGATGTAGAATGAAGTTAATTATAACGATAATTATTTTTAACGAATTAATTGTAATTCGTATAAATGATAATAAATAGTTTATTATTATTTATTTCTACTACCGGCATAATTATGAACCTAAAGGGTCACACCATAAAAGGAAATATTGTTGAAGATGATGGAAAATTATTTTGGCTAATAATTATTTATTTGAGAAATAAATAATTAAATAAATAATTAAATATGATTGAATTAATTATAAAATATTAGGAAAAGTTCTTAATATAATAATTATATATTTAATCTGAAGATATTAAATATATAGAGAGAATTATTTTAAAGAGTTTAAATGGGATTAATGATTAAAATGCTTTAATGATTAAAAGTGCTTTAATGATTAATTGATTAATTAATAAAGATTAATTAATTGGATGATCATCATTACAAGCATTATGGTCAAAATTCCCAACTGAGATTTCTCCTATAAATAGCTTGCTAGATGAAGAGATCAAACACACCAAACTTTGCAAGAAAGAGTTTTTGTGAAAATCAATGTTAGCCTATTTTCTCTCTTTCTTCTTCTTTGTCAAATTTCTAGGTGGATACCATTAGAGCACTCCACACACTGAGGGGTGATTGCAAAGAGAAGAAGAAGGTCTGATCTTGAAGTTTTGGAAGCTTGCTAAGGTATTTTTCTATATTCTCAAATTTTAATACGATCTATATACATGATTAATTAGGAATTCTATGCAAATAAATGTTATAATTATGATATGGGCTGAAAATAAGCCCTAAAGACACGTTTAATGTTGCATTAAATGAACCTAAGTTGGTCCAAGGTTGAAGCCCAATTACGAGGCCCAAAAACCTTAATAATGATAATAAATTCGTAATTAATAAATCAGCCAAATATGAGACTCCAATATCGAGTCCAATATGGAATCAAATCACTTCTGGAGTAGCCTCCAAGGCATACAACTTCAATGCTTATCCACCTCCTTCCTGGAAGGATCCAGAATTGGGCCAAAGCTGTGACTTGCCCACCAAGTCTCCTAATTCAACTATTATTCTAGGGTTTTCATCACCTATATAAGGACATGTTCCTCCACAAACAGAACTACGTTTTTTGGCTTGATTCTTGATAACTGCAAGATACGTAGGCATCTTGTGAGGACCCAAGTTAAGTCACGAAACACTTGATCAGCCATTAAAGCTCGAAGCTCTCCCTAACCCTAGCATTCAATACGCAATAAATACACCCTACTTTTTGTTCCACAACATTTGGCGCCTTCTGTGGGAACCGGATATCAACCATGGTTACCGCCCGGAGAACACCAACACTTTCTGAAACCATTACCAGCACCACCGCACCCCCAATTGGAGAACAAGTACCCCCAGGGGCGAGTTCTCGACCACTGATCATTTAGCCATAAGGAACTGAAGCGCAAACTCATGGATCGTTGTCTTTGGTTACGAATCCCTCTACTCAAGGGACGAATCCCCTACAGATGGTAGTCTCCCCTCTTGGAGGTCAATCCGTTCCCCCCATCGCTCAAATTTCTACTACTGTGATCCCCGCAAGCACGAACCCGATATATGGGTTGCCCAATTATCCCCCGTACCAGGCCGGACCAAGCGGTCATGCCCTCCAAATACACGAGCCGTACAACCCACCTTACATCAGGGGTTGAGGACCCGACCAAAGCCACCAAGGCCACCAATACCGTGACTATTCCGGCCCATACTCTGATGATTCATCCTCGAAAGATGAGGATGGAGATCAACCCCCGAGGAGGCGTCGTCCAAGTAAGGAACCTATCGGGCAAGGTCGACGAAGAATTTATGATTGACCCCCTCTAACAGCTGCTGAAAAAATTAAGGCTCATGAGGCCAAGATCCAGAAACTGAAGGAGGACATAGAACGGGAGCAACAAAGACAGAATCAGGGCCGACCCCTACCAACAACAGGAGGAGAAATTCCTTTTGTTGATTTGGAAGGAACCCCAAGGAGAGAGAGGAGGGCTGAGGTCTCTAGAAGAGGAAACATGAGGGTCGAAACCCCCAGAGGCGACCCTAAAGACCTGATACAACTTGGAGATCCTGATGATCCAACTCCTCTATTCACTGAGGAGGTGATGAATGCGCGCATATCACGAAAGTTCAAGATGCCTACCATAAAGGCTTACGATGGAACTGGAGACCCCGCCAATCATGTAAGGACGTTCTCTAATGCACTACTACTACAACCTGCTAGCGATGCTTTAAAGTGTAGGGCAATTCCCCAAACCATAGCGGGCATGGCGCAACGTTGGTACAGTCGCCTACCACCAAACTCTATCGCCTCTTTCAAAAAGCTGAGCACCGCTTTTATTAGCCAGTTCATTGGTGGACGGATTCATGAGAAAGATTCTGCATCCCTCATGACTGTGATACAAGGGAAGAATGAAAATTTGAGGGATTACCTCAAACGGTTCACCAAGGAGACTCTCAACATTACTGATTTGGAAAACAAAGTGGCTATGGTAGCTTTGCAGAATGGAACTTCAAATGTTTATTTCAAGATGTCATTGGCCAAGCATCCCCCTGAAAATATGACTGAGCTTCAACAAAGGGCAAGCAAGTACATCAAAGCTGAAGATAGTCTAAAGAAAGAGTCAGGAACGGGAAACACCGGGAACGGTGACAATTCTAAGAAGCGGAAGTCGGAACAGGAATATGATGCTAGAAATAAGTACCCGCATACGGGCAAAGATTCTGATTCGGCCCCTAAAAAGGGAAGTCCAGGGCAAAGGTTTACGGATTATGCAAGGTTGAACGCTCCAAGGAGTCAAATCCTGATGGACATAGAGAAGGATAGGGACGTGAGATGGCCGAAGCCACTTAGGACCGATCCTGAGAAGAGAAACAAGAACTTGTATTGCCGATTCCACAAAGACGTGGGACATGATACCGATGACTGTAGGCAATTGAAAGACGAGATTGAGTTCCCGATTCGAAGGGGAAGGTTAAGTAAGTTTTGCAAAGATGGGAATTAAGGAAACCCAAGATGAGATTACGATAGGAAAGATGATGATCGCAACCGTAATCCTCAACCCCGAGGGCCGGTGATAAATATGATTTTCGGTGGCCCGACAGCGGTCGGGTCAAGCAGAAATTCCAGAAAGGCATATGCACGAGAGGTGATGCACATTGTTGGGGAAGCACCGAAGCGTGCAAAAACGGAGGTCTTGATTGGATTCGATGACTCGGACCTTGAAGGGGTGAAGTTCCCCCATGATAATCCACTGGTGATTTCACCTGTGATAGGCAACTCCCAAGTGAAGAGAGTCTTAATAGACAATGAAGCATCGGTGGAAATTCTGTTCCATGATGCCTTTTTGAAGATAGGATACACTGAGTCTCAGTTGGCTCCGTCAAACATGCCCATATACGGGTTCAACGGAGTAGAATCGAAAGTTGAGGGGACAATTCAGTTACCCGTGACTATAGGGCAGGAGCCACGGGAGGCAACTCAGATGTTAAATTTTTTGCTCATCAAATCCACGTCTACCTATAATGCTATCTTAGGCAGGACGGGACTCCATGCATTCAAGGCGGTTGCCTCTACCTATCATTTGAAAGTTAAGTTCCCAACCAGAAACGGTGTGGGAGAAGAAAAAGGAGATCAAAAAATGGCAAGGAGTTGTTATGTGGTCGCTTTGAGGCCTGATGGAACTGGGGGCACGTCCTCCCGATTGAGGATATGGACATCCGTGAGGATGAAGAACGAAGAGGAAAGCCAGCAGAGGACTTGATTCCCATACCTTTGGAGTTGGGAGATCCTGAGAAGGTTACTTACATCGGAGCATCTCTGAAAGACCCCTTGAGAAGCAAGTTGATTGCCTTCCTACAAGACAATAATGACATCTTTGCATGGACAGCAGCCGATATGCCAGGGATAGATCCCCAACTGATAACACACAACTTGAATGTGGATCCGGAACGGAAGACGGTGAAACAAAAGAAGAGAAATTTTGCACCTGAGAGGCAAGAAGCCATAAAACAGGAGGTTGATAAACTCCTAGAAGCGGGTTTTATTGAGGAAATTCAGTTCATAGAATGGTTGGCCAATCCTGTAATGGTCAAGAAGGAAAATGGAAAGTGGAGGATGTGTATAGACTTTACTGATCTGAATGATGCATGCCCAAAGGACTGTTTCCCTTTGCCAAGGATCGATATGTTGATAGATGCCACGGCTGGGCACGACATGCTGAGTTTCATGGATGGCTTTAGTGGTTACAACCAAATTAAGATGCACAAGGACGACATCCCTAAGGTATCATTCATCACCGACTTTGGTGTGTATTGTTACCTGGTCATGGCCTTTGGACTGAAGAACGCAGGAGCTACCTATCAGAGGTTGGTACACAAGATTTTTGCCCATCTCATTGGAAAGACTATGGAAGTTTATGTGGATGATATGTTGGTGAAAATCCTACACAAGGTAGATCACATTTAGCACCTACGTGAGGCATTTGAAGTGCTGAGGCACCATAAGATGATGTTGAACCCAACCAAGTGTGCTTTGTTAACACATAATCACGCAAGTGCACGTGGTCACAAGTAATATTCGATAAGTTAAGTTCGTTCCCACAGAGACTGGCTATTTCTATGTAAATATGCTCAAGCAACAATGTATGATCAATTTCAATTGCTTAGACAAGTAACAAATTTAGGTTGTAATTATCTAAATTAACTAAGAAACAAATTAACAGACTAAGAATTAATTAACTAACGAGAAATAAAACTGATTTACTTATATGAGAATAAACATGGGATCCTAACTTCATTAAGCACTTCGCTTAGATCTGACGCCTTTAATCACTATGTGCAATGGTTATGATATCTGATCGGATAACACGAAATAAGTACACGCTACCTGTCAGCATACGTATACCAAACTACCCATACATCCACAAAAGAGATAGAAGATGAATAGACACCAATTATGCTTAGACCCTATATGTCTATAGAATTTGAAAACATAACGGTTGAAGAACAAGTTATCCATATTGATCACATAGGGCAGTATAAGTATTTTCATCTTACACTACGAAACACGTTGATAAACAATCATGAACCTATGCTAGCATGGCAAGTTTTAAATCTCAAGATCCACTTTCACTTCACAAGAGATTAATAAATTAGATGTTAGCTACGCATCCAGCAATTAAGCACAACCATATGAGGATATCAATTATACATCACACACAGATCTTTAATGCCTCAAGATACTAAAGCTCCATAAATAAATTCGTTAGAATCCCGTGACAACGATTAGTTCATAATCGAACCGCTCGTCATCATGGGATCTAATGAAACCATGATAAAAACAAAGTATGAAAAGATACAAATAAACCTAAGTAATTGATATGTAATGGTGATCTCTCTAAATTACAATGGTAGGATGTGTTTATATAGGCCCTAGGAGTCTTTTTCAGCAAGAAAAGTCCAAAAAATACAATAAAATTCGAAATAGGATAGAATTCAGCAAATTTCCAGAATGTTCGGGCGCAGTTTGCACAGTTTCTGCGCAGTCTGCGCGGTTGGATCCTGTTCAGAATTATGGAAAATTTCCCAAGCTTCGCGTGGACTGCTTACGGACCTCAAACGGACTTGTAGAACTCCAGATATGGCCAAAACAGTGGAGACTGCGCAACCTACCCGGAAAATCCGAATTTTAATCAATTTAACCTCCAACTCTTAGTTCTGCAAAACTCAATGAAAACACATTAAATACACCACATACTTGAGGCAAAGTAATCAATTTAAGCCGATACGAAGCATTCCAAGTGGATATAAAATCCACTTATCACACCCCCAAACTTAAACCGATCCTTGTCCTCAAGCATAAACAAATATAACTATATACAACTAACTAGTACCACTTCCGTAGGTGATCACGGTTACATTTAGCATATGCAACAAACCCTTTAGACCCCTAGGCAGTCGTAGTGGACGAGTAAGGTCTCGTGAGGGCCTATAGTGAATGTACCTACAAAATCCATCTAACTAAACAATGCAATAACAATGCAATGCATGAATGCAACTAAAATGAAAATGCGACGATCCCCTTCAAACTAACCAAAACCAACTAGTAAGCAAATATCTCAAAGAATGCAACTAAATCCAAATAGAGCTCGACTAAGTCCCCGTATACTAACAATACATGAACAGAACGTGCGTGTGTGCGATGCTCATCAGAAATACTTCCAAAACTAGATCAAAATCATACATGTTCTTTGCCAAGACAATCACAAGTTTATAACTAGAATAGACGGTAAACACTCCATAACCTAAAAACACCTCCATCATCATTCAAGTTAGACATGAATTCATGCTTTATTACTAACAACAACTATGACACATAATATACAAGCATGCTTATTTAACCGTGCAATGGATGAGACCCCAAAAGGCTTATACAATAATACCCATGTAGCGAGCGTTAGGTCAGTGGATCCCAGACTATTAAAGCCTTAGGTCACTAGGCACAAAGTCCCCTCGTACTTAATTGCTCGAGTATTAAAGAGCTCACCCTGGTTAATTTTGCAATTACACAATTCACATAACTCTTTTTTTTTCTTTTTTCTTCTTTTTTTTTATCTTTTTTTCCTCTCTTTTTTTTCATGCAATCTGGAATGAGAATTCTCAATTCCAACCCTAGACTACTCATATAAATATGAGCCGGCTACTAGCCATTTAACACCTAGCCAACAACTAGCATGAAATCCCTGTTTTCCCCCAAACTTTAGACTTTAGTGTCCCTACGCCATCAAGGGAATAACAAAAATTCTAAATATAAACAAGTTATTAAATCTCAAAACTACCAAACATGCATAACCTCAACCTAGCCCAAAAGCAAACCAACGAGACTGTGAAAATATTTTTGTTTTTTAAACATGCAAGTCAATTCCTAGGAACTATAAATCAACCCTCTATTCATCATTACCACACTCAATAAGACATCGACCTACCAATCAGAATTAGCTCATCCTAAGGGATCATGAAAAATGCATGCCATGAAATTGCAACTAAAATGGACTCACATGGTATACGAAAATAAAAACAGAATGTCCTATATGAAACAAACATAATTAATACGAACATATATGCATGAATTACTACTATTATGCAAACATGATATCTATATGAACCCAACGACACATAATCACAAATAACTACATATACACTACTTATCCCCCAAACCACCCCCAAACTTAAAAGATTCAATGTCCGCATTGAATGAAAGTAAATACAAGGGATAGTAGGAAACATACCTAAAACTACCGAAACACGTGGGTTGCCTCCCACGAAGCGCCTTTGTTTAAAGTCTTTAGCTAGACCTGGCAATGGCTTTTTCTCTTGAAAATTCCTACACCGTAGCTTAATATGGCCATTTAATTATCTTTTCTGGGGCTACATCCTCGATGACAAGTTTCCGCCTTCTTTGCTCTTCAAAGGTGTCAGCAACAATGTTCTCTTCACTACTTGACAAGTTAGCAACAATAATAATAGGCAAAGTAGATGATTGACCCAAATATACATACTTTAGCTGATCTGGTGGTTTAAGCTCGAGTTTGGAAACTTCTTCAACATGATGAGTTTCATTATTAACTACCAAAGACTGATCAAGAGTGGTAATGGACGGATTAGGAACGGAAGTGGGTGGTTCACCAACAGAAGTCTTATCAACAGATTTAGGATCAAAAAAACTCTCCTCAAGTTGAATTTCATGCTTAGAACAAATGACCTTCAATTCCCCTAACATCTCATCAGAAGTAAAATTCCTATACAACTCATGAAGATCTTCATTACCCTCAACCAAAACATCTTTCTCAAGAAAAGACTCAATTGCACTATCCTCAAGATTTGACCATGAAACCACCTCATCAACCAACACCTTAGAATCCCAGAGATCAGCCAAGCCTAATGACTCACACTCTTCCTCCCCGGCCGGAAATTCCAAGAATTTCTTTGGATATGGATGAGGCGGGTAGATCTGATTGCTGTTTGTAGAATGCTCCAGAGAAACTTTTTCAACAGGATTCGTACTCTTTTCCACTTCGCCGTCCAACTACTCAGCTACCAAATCAGATTTCTCAATTTCTGGCCCTGTAGATTTCTCAACCTGCTGAATATGAACTTCTTCGTTTTTCGTAGCTGCTGATTTCTGGTCGTTTGTAGCCTTTCCAGATCTCAAGGTAACTGCTTTCACCTGCTCTTCGACTTCCCTCTTGCATGGATTAGCCTCCGTGTCGCTAGGAAGAGTCCCTTGTGGCCTACTCAACAAGGCATTAGTAATCTGCCCAATCTGATTTTCCAAGGTCTTAAACGATACAGCGTTGCTTTTAAACATCAACCTCAATTCTTCGAATTCAGATTTGTCATAAGTGGAATGCCCAGAACCAGCATATGACTGTTGTTGCTGAAAACCCGAAGGTTGAAATTGCCACGGGGCATACTGTTGCTGAAAATTCTGCCCTTGCTGCTGCTGAAAATTCTGGTGAATGTAAGGTTGTGCTCCATATTGTTGACCTTGAAACTGATGATAAGGCTGTTGTGGTTGTAGCATGACACCTTGATTGTTGCTTCAGCTGAAATCAGAATGGTTTCTGTTGTAAAGATGATAGGTGGCAGTACCTGGTTGCGAAGGTCGCTGAAAATTGCTCACCCATTGTGCCGATTCATAAGAGATAGCACACTGATTCGTCTCATGTGCGCCCGCACATAGCTCACAAACACTAGCCACCTGCTAAACTCCATAGTAAGTTAGAAAATCCATCTTTCAACTCAACGCCTTCAACTGAACTGCTATAGCTGTAGCTGCACCACCCAGATCTATATTCGCTCTCTAACAAGTACCTGAAACACCAACGAACTACAAAAGAATAAATGAGAAAAACAATCCGAGTTAGTAAATGCTAACGACCACTGATGATAAGCACATAAACTAAAAATAAAACACCGATGATCCCCGGCAGCGGCGCCAAAAACTTGTTAACACAAAATCACGCAAGTGCACGTGGTCACAAGTAATATTCGATAAGTTAAGTTCGTTCCCACAGAGACTGGCATTTCTATGTAAATATGCTCAAGCAACAATGTATGATCAATTTCAATTGCTTAGACAAGTAACAAATTTTGGTTGTAATTATCTAAATTAACTAAGAAACAAATTAACAAACTAAGAATTAATTAACTAACGAGAAATAAAACTGATTTACTTATATGAGAATAAACATGGGATCCTAACTTCATTAAGCACTTCGCTTAGATCTGACGCCTTTAATCACTATGTGCAATGGTTATGATATCTGATCGGATAACACGAAATAAGTACACGCTACCTGTCAGCATACGTATACCAAACTACCCATACATCCACAAAAGAGATAGAAGATGAATAGACACCAATTATGCTTAGACCCTATATGTCTATAGAATTTGAAAACATAACGGTTGAAGAACAAGTTATCCATATTGATCACATAGGTCAGTATAAGTATTTTCATCTTACACTACGAAACACGTTGATAAACAATCATGAACCTATGCTAGTATGGCAAGTTCTAAATCTCAAGATCCACTTTCACTTCACAAGAGATTAACAAATTAGATGTTAGCTACGCATCTAGCAATTAAGCACAACCATACGAGGATATCAATTATACATCACACACAGATCTTTAATGCCTCAAGATACTAAAGCTCCATAAATAGATCCGTTAGAATCCCATGACAACGATTAGTTCATAATCGAACCGCTCGTCATCATGGGATCTGATGAAACCATGATAAAAACAAAGTATGAAAAGATACAAATAAACCTAAGTAATTGATATGTAATGGTGATCTCTCTAAATTACAATGGTAGGATGTGTTTATATAGGCCCTAGGAGTCTTTTTCAGCAAGAAAAGTCCAAAAAATACAATAAAATTCGAAATAGGATTGAATTCAGCAAATTTCCAAAATGTTCGGGCGCAGTCTGCGCGGTTTCTGCGCAGTCTGCGCGGTTGGATCCTGTTCAGAATTATGGAAAATTTCCCAGGCTTCGCGTGGACTACTTACGGGCCTCAAACGGACTTGTGGCCAAAACAGTGGAGACTGCGCAACCTACCCGGAAAATCCGAATTTTAATCAATTTAACCTCCAACTCTTAGTTCTGCAAAACTCAATGAAAACACATTAAATACACCACATACTTGAGGCAAAGTAATCAATTTAAGCCGATACGAAGCATTCCAAGTGGATATAAAATCCACTTATCATGCTTTCGGTATTGGGTCAGGAAAGTTCTTGGGTCTCATGGTCTCGAAACGGGGAATCGAGGCTAACCCCGACAAAATCAAGGCTATCTTGGACATGGAACCACCACGTTCTTTAAGGGACGTATAGAAATTAACCGGGAGGATTGCTGCATTGGGGAGATTCGTCTCCAAATCCGGGGACATGTGTTTGCCATTCTTTAAAACCCTGAAGAAGGTAAAAAACTTTGAATGGACAGAGGAATGCCAAGAGGCCTTTGAGCAAGTGAAGAAGTATATGGCTGAGGCCCCATTGCTAGCTAAGCCAAGTACGGGAGAAATCCTCTATCTCTACTTTGCAATTTCAGATTAAGCAGTGAGTGCTGTGCTTGTGAAGGAAGAAGACAAGGTTCAGAAACCCATATACTATGTGAGTAAGGTTTTACACGGAGCAGAGTTGAATTACTCCACCATTGAGAAGTTTGCCTTAGCGTTGGTGACCGCTTCTAGGATGTTACGGCCTTATTTTCAGGCACATAAGATAGAGGTCCTTACAGAACAACCGTTAAGGAATATTTTGCACAGCCCTAAAGCTAGTGGTAGGCTCATCAAGTGGGCAATTGAGTTGGGAGAATTTGATGTTAAGTACAAGCCAAGGACGGCCATCAAAGCCCAGGCATTGGCTGACTTCGTGGTTGAATGTACCATCGACAACCAAGAAGTCGGGGGGCAAGAGATAGTACCTCAAGAAGGCAATGAACCGCATAAGGAGGATAAGGAACCCGTGCTCGAGGAGAAGGAATACTAGATGCTCTATTTTGATGGGGCATCAAAAACAAAAACAAGTGGTGCATGTCTTGTTCTGTAAAGTCCCAATGGATTCACGATTGAATAGCCCTGAAGTTGGACTTCCCAACAACCAACAATGAGGCATAGTATGAAGCTTTGATAGCCGGGCTTGGTCTAGCAGGGGCATTAAGGGTTAAGAATCTTAAAGTTTGTGGAGATTCAAGGCTAGTTGTGGCCCAAGTCAATGGAGAGTTTGAGGCAAGGGATGAAACCATGGCCAAGTACTTAAGGCTTGTGAAGGCAGTAATGACTCAATTTGACGAGTGCTACATAGAGCACATTCTGAGGGAAGAGAACATCAAGGCCGATGCCTTATCCAAGTTCGCCTCCTCCGAGATAGAGAATTACTCTGGAAGTATCTACTTCCAAGTTCTGAGAGCCCCTACCATCGATTCAAAGTTGGTCGCGCCTATTGGTGTCAGAGAATGTTGGATAGATCCCATAAAAGCACACCTCGAGACCGGTTGGCTCCCGACTAATGCCATGGAGGCACGAAAATTGTCTGTGAGGGCTTTAAGGTATGCACTAATTGAAGGGATACTCTACAAGATGTCTTTTTTGATTCCATATCTAAAGTGCTTAAGACCCGAGGAGGCCAAATCAGCTATTGAGGAGGTCCATGAGGGGATTTGTGGACAGCACTTGGGGGGCAGGGCCCTAGCTCATAAGATAGTTAGACTCGGGTTCTATTGGCCTGAGATGATGGTCGATGCTAAGGATTACGTGAAAAAGTGTGACCGGTGCCAGAAACATGCACCAGTGGTTAGGTAACCACCAGAGATGTTGACATCCATCAGCTCCCCCATCCCCTTTGCTATGTGGGGGATGGATATACTTGGGCCATTTCCCATGGCCACTGCACAAAGGAAGTTCTTGATAGTTGATATCGATTACTTTACCCAATCGATTGAAGCCAAACCGTTGGCCAAGATTACGACCAAGCAAGTCGCGCAGTTCCTGTGGGAGAACGTCAATACCACGAATCCTGGTTACGGACAATGGGTTACAATTCAACAACAAAGAATTTAGGGACTACTGTGATGATAATGGAATTGAGCTTCGGTTTACCTCGGTTGCCCACCCTCAAGCCAATGGGCAAGCTGAGGTTGCTAATCGAATCATCCTTGATGGACTTAAGAAAAGGGTAGAACGCTCTAGGAACACCTGGGTGGATGAATTGCTACCCATACTCTGGGCGTATCGCACCACCTGTAAGGTGACCACTGGGGCAACCCCATTCATGTTAGCTTACGGGGCTGAGGCTGTAGTACCCGTAGAAATCATGCATACATCTCCACGGGTGGAAGCCTTCGAACCTGACACCAATGAGGAAGGAATGAATCTGGCCCTCGAACTGATAGATGAGGTGAGGGATGAAGCTCATGCTAGGAATGTTGAACATCAGAAGAAACCCTCCTTCTATTATAACCTAAGGGTGAAAAAAAGATTTTTCCATCAGGGGGACCTAGTACTTAGAAAGATTGAAGCATCCGGAGTTGGACAGAAGGGGAAGCTGGCTCCAAATTGGGAAGGCCCATATCGGGTCAAAGGCACACTGGGACGAGGATCGTACAAGTTGGAGACTTTGGAAGGGAATGAGGTGCCCCGCACCTGGCATGCATCGAACCTCAAAGTCTACCATGTTTGATTATCCTAAGTAGGATATAGCTTATGTCTAGTAGGAAAAGTATAAATAAGGTCAACGAAACCATATCAGAGTTTACAAACTCCAAGTAGGAAGTAGAGTATCTATGTAAGGGATGATCCGTATTTATTGACATTTTTCCGTCAAACTTATTAATGAAGTTTGTTTCTTGCTTTCAATTGAGTTATTCTTTTTGTTTTGTTATTATAGACACGTAAAGCAAATGTTCTACCAAAGCACGAGTGTGTGTGAGCCATAATGCCAAGTACTAAGAAAACTCTAGAAATCATAAAAAACAAACTATAAATTAAAGCCCCGAAGGCTTAGTTCAATATATAGATAAGCCACGAAAAGCATGAGCTAAAGCTAAGATAAAGCCTCGAAGGGTTAGTGCGATACATAAATAAGCCGCGAAGGGCATAAGCTAAAGTTAAGATAACGTCCCTGAAGGGGAAGGTTCGATACAAACATAGATAGATATAAGCCACGGGGGGCATGGTTAAGATAAGCTAAAGCCGGCCTATTTCTCGGCCTCCTGATCATCTGGCTGAGCCCTATGTCCTTGCACCTCGTCAGTCTCTTCAATAATGGCTACAGAACTCTCGTGATAAACTCCGAAAGTTGAAGCACTTACAACTGAATAGGGACTTTTGAAGTCCACAGCAGGGTCAAATAGTCCCGGATGCTGGGCAATGACCGAGTTAAGGGCCTGATTCCAACCCTTGGTAAAAACTCCAGGATAGACTCGATCATCATGATCATCAATGAAAGACAGAAAGTCCTCGGAACTCATATAGTCATCAATAGTTGTGGCTCGAGCCATGACAAGCTTTTGATTTTCAGCTCTAAGGTCAGAAAGCCCTTTCTCCGCGGCAAGCGTACGCGCCTCCAATGCTTTTACCTCCATAGTAAGCGTTCACTCTTCTTCTCAGCTGCCAGCTTAGAGTCCTGAAGCTCCTTGGATTGATGGATGGCTGACTGAGAGTAAGCGTTAGCCTGAAAAGAAAACAAGTTACAATATCAGCAAAGCGCAATATCAGAAATAAAATGAGGAGTTGGAATTAAAAACCAACCAAATATGCCGCGTGGGCACCCAGCATCTCAGTCTCATCAATCATGTTCTCTCATTGGACGATGTTCACCTTATCAGCGGACGAGATTCCGTGCCTCGACCACTCAGTGGCCAAAAGGCTACAACCCGCTATCAAGTCACGATCACAAATGCCCCATTCGGGCTTGAATGCAGCAAAGGGCGAATCCTCCGAGCCCCGCCTCCTTTTCCCGGCAGTAAGGCTATGAGTCATGAATTCCGGCACCTGGGGACTCGGAGGATTAGCCTCTTTGTTCTTCCTCTGAATTGATCTCCAGGTGACCTCATCTGGACCCCCAATTCCAAGCTCCGCATCGATGATCTCCGAAGCTGAAATCACAAAATAACACAAGCATATGTCTAAGGATAAATATATTTCATATGAAAATGAAAGCGTGAAATGAAGATTACCCTCTTCACTTACTGAACTAAGTCCAACGGCCCTGAGATTAAATTCTTTTATTATAGGTCTGAAATGAGTCTCTCCTTTATCTTTACAGAGCTCCACCCTTTTCAATAATTCAGTCAGGAAAAGCTTTTTATCGAATCCTCCCGGATCATTTACTTTGCAAAATTGAGGCCTGAAATATCTGCCCCAATCTCCACCTCTCCAACGAACAATTACGAACCTTCTCTTCCAGTTAAGAATAGTCTCGGGACAAGAGTAGAAGTCGGAGATGTGGGAAGAACCGGGACGGTGTTGGATGTTGACCCAACCCGGCCGAGTTTTTGCACCATTTCGAAATAGAAATATACTCCTAAACAAAGAGATGCTAAGGGGGTACTCCTTTTGGAGGCATAATACCATAAAGCAATGAATTGCCTTCCATGAGTTGGGTGTTAATTGACAGGGGTTAATCCTAACTTCGGCTAACAAACAAATTATAAAATCATGTAAAGGAAATCTAAGACCCGATTCAATGACATCAGTGTAAACAAATAAGTCTTCGGGACTCCAATTGCATGTTCTATCGCCCGGCTCGGGAGGAATAACTTTGTAAGGAGGTTTTATGGCATATTTATTATCTAATTCATTAGCCTCAGATTCAGTGACACAAGAAGGATAAAGATAAGAGTCTAACTCCGAATTATTAGGGAAGGCATCTCCTAGTTCCTCTAGCAATTCAGGAATAGAGTAAACCCTACGCTCTAAAACAAGTGAAGGGGGAGATTTACCTCTTCCGAGAGATCTAGCAACAAGCTTCGAAGCAATATCATTGGATGAACTTCCAGCCATTTTGAATCCTTAAAGATCAAATGTTGAGAAAATAGATGAACTTGGTGAAGAACACTTCAAATTCTTCAAGAAAAATCCTTGATCTTCAACCAAAAGCTTGCAAAAAGCCTCCTTTGATCTTCAAATCTTCGAAGTTCCAAGTGTTTAAAGAACAAACACTTGGAATAGGTTCAATATTCCTAGCGATGAATTCATATTATTCGGATAGTCGCGATATACCTTCAAAAGTATCACTCACGATGTAGAATGAATTTAATTATAACGATAATTATTTTTAACGAATTAATTGTAATTCGTATAAATGATAATAAATAGTTTATTATTATTTATTTCTAATACCGACATAATTATGAACCTAAAGGGTCACACCATAAAAGGAAATATTGTTGAAGATGAAGGAAAATTATTTTGGCTAATAATTATTTATTTGAGAAATAAATAATTAAATAATTAATTAAATATGATTGAATTAATTATAAAATATTATTAAAAGTTCTTAATATAATAATTATATATTTAATCTGAAGATATTAAATATATAGAGAGAATTATTTTAAAGAGTTTAAATGGGATTAATGATTAAAATGCTTTAATAATTAAAAGTGCTTTAATGATTAATTGACTAATTAATAAAGATTAATTAATTGGATGATCATCATTACAAGCATTATGGTCAAAATTCCCAGCTGAGATTTCTCCTATAAATAGCTTGCTAGATGAAGAGATCAAACACACCAAAATTTGCAATAAAGAGTTCTTGTGAAAATCAAAGTTAGCCTATTTTCTCTCTTTCTTCTTCTTTGTCAAATTTCTTGGTGGACCTGTTAGGTCCGATAAGATTGTAGAAGAGGGGGTTGAATATAATCTATATCATTTTCTCGAAATTTGTTCTTTAAATAAAATTTATTTTAAACAAATTTGTGCGGAATAATATAACACAAATTTCAAGTTGAATATAACAATATATTAACTTGATGGGTGTTACAAAATCAGTCTAAATTATTATCAAGTAATTAATAACTAATTAGAAAATTCAACATGAACTTTGCTAATTTAGTTAATAAAAATCAAGATATCAACTTGTGAACTAGGAAACTTAATTCGCTAGTAGTACAAGAATCACATGTAAACAAGTTCCAATGGATAGAATATTACAACTGAGATGAACTTGAATTTACAGAATTTAATGTGTAAGTGTTCTTGAGCTTGGGAGAGAGAGAGATATAGGCTGCTGTGTGTATTTTCTTGTTATGTTCGACTGACTGATCTTCTTCTGCATTCTGCTGCCTTTTATAACACAACCATAGTCATATTGCTTTGTTTTAACTGATATAACAATCAGTTAACAATAATATGACATTCAGTATGACTATCCAATGAAAGTAATATGACTGTCTCTTTAAATATAACTTTCGGTATGACTATCCCCTTGAATGAGATATGACTGTCCAATCAATATAACATTCGGTATGACTGTCCAATCAAATATAACATTCGGTATGACTGTCTCCTTGAATGAAATATGACTATCCAGTTTGAACTGAATATGACTGTCACACTTTGAACTGAATATGACTATCGGTATAACTATCATTTGATAGTTATATTATCATATTTTTCAGCTTATAATTAATCAAATGATTTATAAAAATCATTTAAATAACTATTTCTTTTTCATATTAATTCTGATTTAATTAATCTAATAATTACTTTAACAAATATATTAATTCTGATAGAATTAATTTATTTATTTAAATTAATTATTTGATTTAATCAATTAAAGTAGAATTAATATAAATCCTTTAATAGTCAATACTTCACTGTGAACCACGTAATTATAATAAGGAACATACACTGGATCGATGTTGACGCTCGATGTACTTTATGGTTCATGAACGACTAACTCCAATCTCTGTTCTTCATCTTGACTTTAAAACTGTGGTCTTTTTCTATTCTTCACTCTCATCAATCATTCGGTACTGAAATTGTTTCTTATCACTTATAGAAATCTCTGTCCCTTAAATGAATCCATGTGTTTCAATGCTTCCTTGAGGCTTGATCAGATATCTGAATCTTCTTCTAGTGTAAAACATCAAAACTATAGATTGACTTGTTGATTTTTCTTCTGACAGCTATCATCTTTTGAGATTCCTGTGACAGTTGATATTATTTACTTATTACAATCTATTTAATTGGATTAGGATCCTCGAACTACAAATAGGCTGAGTCATATGCCTTTCAATCTCCCCCTATTTGTTTGTTATACAATAACAAGCAAATACCTAGAGGATTCTTCAACTAATCCCAATTAAACAAGTAAAGGAAAAAACTTTAAATGCTAAGTAAATAATGTAAAAGTTCTGGTTCATATATAACATTATCCAGATTCAAATAGAAAAGATAAATACAAGATAGATGATCCTCTAGACTGATCATATAAGACAATTATCCTATCTTGTTCTATCAAAGCTCTAATGATATCACTTGTAGAGCTAATCTTCATTTACCACCTTCTTCCTCGTTGATTTCTCCTTCTTCTTGTTCATCCATATCGGGTAGATTCTTGATCAATTCAGAGTCAACAAGTAACTCTCTTCTGGATGACACATCTGTAGGATAAACTAGTGGTATTCCAAGTTTCTTTCTCAACTCACCTTGATACTTCGTATACTTCTTCATGTTGGTCTGAGCATAGGATCGTATATGATCTGCAGCTTCAATTTTTTCTTGAGATGCAAAACCATGATTTCGAAGAGCATATTCAACATACACCAAATGTCTGGCAAGATGTGTATATAATTCCTTTGTCTGAAGATTAACAGTGTGAATAACTTCTCCCTTACGAATTTTAACTTGTGGAGGGTTATCTATTACTTCAGGACCAGCTCTTTCAGCAAATTCTTGAAATTTTTCATGAAGTAGTATACCTAGCTCAGAAGATGTTCTGACTTTTGGTCTCAGCGCCCAAAGCTCTGACAGAGATCTATCATAGAAGAACTGAAGAGATACTTTATGAGATCCAAGCTTATGACATTCAACAAAGATTAGTAGCTCACCATTCTTCGGATCAGATGCAGTAGTTATTCTCACAATTTCTGTCTTCAAAGCTTTTAAGTACATGTCATGTACAGGGTTCTTCTTTTTAAAGCTTTCAAAAATAGCAATCACCCGACGATCATCATAGTCAGAAGTTTGTGGTGAGTCTATTACCTTTTGAGCACGTTCCCATTTATCACCACTTTTGTACTTGATGTACATCTTCCTTGCTTCCAGCTTTTGAGCATGTTGCTTTTGAAGTGCTTCCTGTTCAGCCTTTTGAAGCCTTTCATTATGAGCTATCTGTTCTAGTGTCTTCTTGAGTCTTTCTTCTCTCATAGACAGATTAGCATCATTCTGTTCAAGTTCTTGATTGGCTTCAAAATTCATTCTTTGTGTTTCAACAGAATCAGGAATTACTGGCTCTTCATCATCCCAAAAACTGAGATCCGGTTCATCAAATTCTTCACCAACATCAGGAAACTGCAAGTCAGCAAAAAGATCAAGGTTATCAGGTTCACCTGTATAGTAATAACCTTCTACAGCATCATCATCCTGTTCTGCTGCTTGAGTTATCTTCTTCTTCCCTTCACTCCTATCTTCAACTTTTTCTTTACTCACACTTCCTCCCCCTCTAGATTTCTCCCCCTTAGTTGAGGAATCCTCTACAGCTTTATGGCTTGTACCAGCTCCAGGGCCACTTTCATCACTACTTCCAAAGAATTTCTTCTCTTCTGCTGTAAGTGAGTGAGTTCTGCTAATGATATTATATAAGTGTCTCAACTCCTTTGCTTGATAATCATTTTGCCTTTCAATTTGACTGAGACGATGTTCAGTGGATAAGTGATTCTCATTTATGTTATTCTGAAGATCTTCAATCTGATTCGACATAGAAGTTATAATGAGATCCTGAGCCACTGTGACATCTCCAGAGTCTACAATTTCTTGTTGTTGAGAGAGTTTGAGTGCATTGATCTTGTTGTTGAAGATAGTTCTCATGTTATCCATGTCAAACCTTAAGTTTTTATTATCTTCTTCAGCTTGAGCAAGATTTTCTTTCATTTGATCAAGTTGTGCCATGAGAGATAAAGTGTTTGTGTCATTGTGTGCTCTCACCTCAATCGCTCTATGAGTATCACTCACCTCACGTGCTAGTGTTTCACTCAGATTTGAGGTAATCCTCACATCACTCCTCTCATATTCCTGAGCTGCATCCATTGTACCTGCACCAGAAATCACCCTAGCCTCCTCTTGGAAGGTCAGTGGTGGTGCAATGGGAGTTCGCAAATCCCGATCAACCTGTGAGGGTTCTTCTGCCGTAACAATGGCAGGCACTGTAACTTGCTCTTCTTGCATGACAATGTTTTCAGCTTCATTTAAGAAAATGTCTCCCCCCATTGTGAGTAACAGGGGTGTGCTTGAAGAAATGAAGGGGTTTACAGTTGCCTCAGATATAGTTTTACTTTTCTTTTGTAAAGACAAATATGTTGTTTCACTCAAGATATCACTACTATGGTTAGAACTTTTGACTGACAATTTCTTTCTGCGATAGTGTTTGGAGAATTTAGGATTGGTGTTTGGTGCATTGACCTGAGTTGAGGGTTATGGTTCTACAGCCCCTTGGTCACTTCTCACAATTAATTGACTATAAGAAAGATATTGAGATTGCAAAGTAGTTGAGTCAAATACCTGATCATTAACATTTGCATCATCTTCACTCTTAGTGGGTTGATCCACTGGAAGTTGAGGTTCAGGAGCAGTTAAGGGTTCAGGATCAGGTTGAGGTTCTGGTTCTGGTTGATGTTCAGGAGCTTGTTCTGCTTCATGTTCTGGAGCTTGTTCAAGTGCAAGTATCCCAGCAACTGGTTGAGGCATAACATTTGGCAAATTTATGAATGTAAACATATATGGTGTTATGACCACTGGAACATGCAACAGAGCCTTAAAAGTATCCAACCTAGTGTAGAACTTCTTGTTTGGTTTACCAGACCATTGAACTCGATCATTTGGAAAAGGAGCAGGTTGATCCTCAGGCATAAGATGATTAAAAATTAATGTCAAAAATCGAGGATAATGACACTTAACCATTTTACCTTTCCCAAAGTTCTTTCTAGCCTTCTTTACACGATTTAACAATATAGGCCATATCAAACTGCCAAAGTTGATCCTTCTGTTATGAGCAATTGAGAAACCAATTGATTGTAACATACCTGTGATGACGGTATTGTTACTTTTGGTAGAATTTGCAAAAACCTTTGCTATGATCTCGAAGAAAATGTTCCATTCTTGAACAAGGTTGCTTTTCAGTGGACGTTTAAGATCCAGTTGACCTTGATAGTTCAGATGTGTAAAGAATTGAGTCAACTCATCAGTTGATGGTGCTTCAGCAAATTGTTCAGTAGGAAGTTTCAGAGCAGCATTGAAGACAGATTCATCCACTGTATATGTCTTATCATTAAAGTTGAAAGAAAACGATCTTCCATCTGAGACAGTTGTAGTACACATTAGTTTAAGTGGATCAAATTTCATGGGAATATTTGCAGTTATAGCATGGCTACAGATATTTTGTTCATTCAGAAAATTTATCCAGGGCTTGAACCGATCCACCGAGCAATCCTCGGGATTAAAATATCCAATAAAATTGTGATTAACAATCTCAAAATTATTATAAGCACCAGCCATTCCAAATCAGGTATTAAAATTAAGGAATCTGCAAAATTCAACAATTAACCCAATTAATTCATAAAATTCGAATTAATAAATAATTAAAAATTCGAAAAACTGAATTCTTCACCAAAAATTCTGAAAATTTGAGGCAATGATCTTGATACCAGTACAAACACACGTATGTTTTTAGTTTTTGAAAAATCACAACCATTCCTCTTGAATTTTAGATCGAAAATTCGAAAATTTTAAACCCGAAATTGTCAAAACTCAACTAAATCTCAGATTTAAACCGTAGTTTTGAAGAGAATAGACTGGGTAATCGAATGTTGTTCTTAGAATCGTGATTACAGAGGGATTAGAGACGAAAATCGAGCAGCAGTTCGGTAGTTATACGTGTATATTATGTATGTATCGACAAGAGCTTGGGTGACTTAACACGCCAATTTTTTTTAACAAACAAACTGATATAACTCATGAATATGACTATTTGCTTAAGTATAAATCAGTTGTGATATGACTATCGGGTGATAGTCATACCGATAGTTATATTACGTGTAAACGTAATATACCTATCCTATTTAGACAGTTATATAACAACTAAACCTTAATATAACTATCGAAAAACACAGGATATAACAATCGGTAGAATTGTTTTATTGATAGTTATATTTCGAGTAAAAATACAAATATAACTATACAAAAACTACAGTTATATACAAAGAAAGTTGTAACATGACTATCTAAATAATTAGTTATATCTAGAATTATATTAACAATAAAACTAATTAATAAAACAAAAAGAACTCGAATATAACAATCAGATGGATTGTTATACCGATTGTTATATCTAACAAAACAATTAATATAATTATTCTAACATTAGAATATTAACAGGATATTAACAGATTATTTACAATTCTAACAAATTCTAATAATAAAGCAACTTAATTATTAAATAATAAACTATAAATAACACACTAACTTACATTAACATTAGCATACATAATAAAAATTATTAAAACGATTACAGGTAGTCCTTTTTACGAAATCAAACATTAATAACAAAAGGACAAACACTACAAATCAAATAAAATAAAATAAAATACTAAATATTTACATAATTATTTCTGGTGAATTAATAAATCTATATACTTTCTAATAAAATAATTTCCATATAGAAAATTAATCAAAAAGAAATTATAATTTATTAAACATCAAAAATAATTAAACTGATTTTAAAATAATAACATTTTCAAGAAAAATACATTTCTCATAAATTACAGCTTGTAAAATTCGAGAAAAATATTTTTAAGGAAAATGAATTACTCTAAAATTACAAGAAGTAATTAGAAATATATAGAGAAGATAATAACAAGGATTTAGGAAGAAATAAGCAAATGTATAATTTGATAAAATAATTATACAAGTGATTTCAATAACAAATATTAACACATCAATCACTTGTAAATTATTAAAGATCAAACCTCAGATATTAACTAGTTTAATTACTATGACTATTTAACATACCCAATTCACCAACAAGTCTGGTGAATGTGGATTCGTCAAGAGACTTAGTAAAAATATCTGTTGTTTGTTCTTCCATAGGTACAAAAAGTAACTCCACGGTACCATTCATGACATGCTCTCGAATAAAATGATACCTGATGTCAATATGCTTTGTCCTTGTGTGCTGCACAGGATTGTTAGACATTGCTATGGCACTTGTATTGTCACATAAAATAGGAATTTTATCAAGTACAAAGCCATAGTCTCTCAGCTGATTCCTGATCCACAAAATCTGTGCACAACAGCTTCCAGCAGCTATATATTCAGCTTCAGCTGTTGAGTTGGAAACTGCTTGTTGTTTCTTGCTGTACCAGGAAACCAGTCTACCACATAGGAATTGACAAATCCCAGAGGTGCTTTTTCTATCCACAACACTTCCTGCATAATCTGAATCTGTATATCCAACAAGATTAAAACCAGAATCTTTAGGGTACCAGATGCCTAAGTTAGGCGTACCCTTAAGATATCTCAGGATTCGTTTAACAGCAATGAGATGAACATCTCTAGGATCCGATTGGAACCTTGCACACAAGCATGTAGCATGCATAATATCAGGTCTACTTGCAGTAAGGTAAAGTAATGAGCCTATCATACCTCTGTAGCTTGTGATATCTACCTTGGCAGAATTTTCACATGCTCCAAATTTGACCGCTGTGGATGATGGTGTTCTTGCTGAAGATGAGTCTTCCATTTGATATTTCTTGAGAAGCTCTTTGACATACTTGGATTGACAGATAAATATTCCATCTGTCCTTTGACTTACTTGCAATCCAAGAAAGAACTTCAGCTCACCCATCATGCTCATTTCAAACTTACCCTGCATTAACTTAGCAAATTTCTTGCAAAGAAGATCATCAGTAGACCCGAATATTATATCGTCCACATAGATTTGGACTAATATTGTATCATTCTTATGTTTCTTTGTGAAGAGAGTTTTGTCTATGACACCTCTAGTAAATTCATTTTCAAGTAAAAATTCAGAGAGAGTGTCATACCATTTCCTTGGTGCTTGCTTAAGACCATAAATAGCCTTGAAGAGAAAGTAGACATAACCCAATAGATCTGGATCTTCAAAACCAGGTGGCTGTTCTACATATACTTCTTCATCCAGCTTACCATTCAGAAAGGCACTCTTGACATCCATTTGATAAACATGAAAGTTAGAAAAGGCTGCGAATGCCAAGAATATCCTAATGGCCTCAAGTCTAGCCACTGGAGCATAGGTCTCATCATAGTCAATGCCTTCAAGTTGTGAATAACCTTTTTCTACCAACCTTGCTTTATTTCTTGTTACTGTGCC
This sequence comes from Saposhnikovia divaricata, assembly GCA_036435485.1. Classification (NCBI taxonomy): domain Eukaryota; kingdom Viridiplantae; phylum Streptophyta; class Magnoliopsida; order Apiales; family Apiaceae; genus Saposhnikovia; species Saposhnikovia divaricata. Next base: position 55,649,376 of record CM071595.1, on the reverse strand, counting down.
ATCTTCATCAAGTTTGTTTCCGAATACCCATCTAGTACTAACCACTGTTCTATTTGTAGGTCTGGGTACCAGCTTCAATACTTCTTGTTGTTTAAATTGATTGAGTTCATCTTGCATAACAATCACCCAATCAGGATCTGAAAGAGCTTCTTCAGTTTTCTTAGGTTCCATTTCAGATAGAAACCCTGAATAATTACATTGATTTTGTAAATCTCTTCTAGTCTTTACACCAACATCTGGATCACCAACGATTAGCTCAAAAGGATGAGCTCTATTCCAAACAATCTATCTGGGAAGATTTAGTCTTGATGATTCACCTTGTTCTTCATTGTGATGTTGAGTATGACTAGTAGTTCCTTCATTAACTCCCTCTGAGTTGTTGCCAGGATGATTAGATGAGTGTTCAGAAGTATGAGTGGTGTTTTCAATATTATCATAATTTTCACCACCATTATTCTGATTAGACTCATCATTGTCATTGTTGTCATTAGCATCAGCAAAAACATCAGGTGGACTATCACCATCTGAATCTAGATCTGTCATATCTTCAAAAGATAGCTTTTTAGATGAATCTTCAGTTTGGATACTAGGTAGTTTAGTGTCATCAAATGTTACATTGACACTTTCCATCATCTTCTGATGTTCAATCAAATACACCTTATAAGCTCTTCTTTCATAACCAACAAAAATTGCTTCATGTGCTTTGGCTTCAAATTTTCCACCTTGATCGTCTATTCGTCTCCTTCTTTAAGTACAAAGCTTTTTGCTCCAAATACATGAAAGTATTTGAGCATTGGTTTCTTTTCATTCATGGCTTCATATGGTGTTTTCATCAAGTCTTTGTTGATAAGAGTTCGATTCTGAGTATAGAAAGCAGTATTGACAGCTTCAGCCCAAAAGTACAATGGAAGCCTTGATTCACTTAACATAGTACGTGCAGCTTCAATCAAGGTTCTATTCTTTCTTTCAACTACCCCATTTTGCTGAGAAGTTCTTGGAGCTGAGTATTGTCTGGTTATACCCTTTTCCGTACAAAAGTCATTCAGAACTCCATTCTTGAATTCAGTTCCATTGTCTGACCTTATAGCCCTCACTGGATACTTGGAATCCAGCTCAATTAACTTGATGTAATCAATCACCAGTTGTGGAGTCTCATCTTTCGAATTCAGGAACAAGACCCATGTGTACTTTGAAAAATCATCAACAATCACAAGAGCATATCTTTTCTTTGACATAGACATCACATTCGCTGGACCAAATAGATCCATGTGAAGTAACTGTAAAGGATCAGTTATTGAAGATATATCAGTGCTTCTGTGAGTTGCCCTTTTTAGTTTTCCTTTTTGACAGGCATCACATAGTCCTTCTTGTGTGAATTCCATAGGGGGTAAACCTCTTACCATTTCCCTCTTAACCAAATAATTCGTTGTTTTGAAATTTATATGAGAAAGTTTCTTGTGCCATAGCCAGCTTTCATCTGTGGATGCTTTAGAATAGAAGCAATTGATTTCTTGAGTGCTTCTAGTGTTCATGTTGGCTACATACAAGTTTCCTTTTCTGACTCCCGTCAGAGATGGTTGTTCACTTCTTTTGTGTGAAATCAGACAATTCTTTTTGTTAAAGTAGACTTCAAATCCCTTGTCACAGAATTGACTTATGCTGAGTAAATTATGCTCAAGTCCTTTTACAAAGGACACTTCTTCAATGATAACATTTCCAACTTCAAGTCTGCCATATCCATCAGTTCTACCTTTGCTGTTATCTCCAAAGGTAACTACTGGGCCGGCTTTCTCCACCACATTTGTCAGCAGGGTTCTGTCTCCAGTCATATGCCTTGAACATCCACTGTCCAAGATCCAGGTTACTCGTTCAACCTGTTCAATACCCTGCAATGACAAATGGATTAAACCTTCTTCGGGACCCAAATTTGATTGGGTCTTGCGGATTTAAAGTATTGACCTTTATCAGGCAAAACAACATTTTTAATTTTAACCTCTTTAGTCAATAAACATTTTACCCTATAAACAGATTTCAAAATCTTTTGTTTTATCTTGGGTATCCATGTTTCTTTAGCAGCAATAATACTTGTGTCATTGAATGGACATTTGACCTGGTAAACATTCTTGGTAACCCTTTGTTTAGTCTTAGGTACAAATGTCTCTCTCCTAACTTGAGGAGGAAAAGCAGTCTTTGATCGAACATTATTGTTCCTGTTCATATGCGGTCGAGGAGCAGTCTGTTTATCACATGCATAACTACCATTAAAATAAGCACGCATACTGTTAAAAGCACAAGACATACAATTGATAACACCACATGCTTTATGATTAGAATCAATGATAGGCATGGTACTCATGTTAGACATGTTATTTTTCTGCTTCAACTTATTACCACCTAATCCAGTCTTAGAAGAACTAGCTGTTTCAACAACCTTGACTGGCACTTTAGATACATCTTTCTTGGATGAAACATTCTTTGGATTAGTGTCCTCAACAGATTTAGCCTTAACAAAGACTGTGACATCTTTCTTGGATGAAACATTCTTTGGATTAGCATTCTTAACAGATTTATCCTTAACAAAGACTGTGCCATTTGCACTGTCCTCATTTCTCATTTCTTCCTGGATAACCATAGAAAGAATATCTGGTGGTCCAGCATCAGATTGTTTAAATAGAGGTTCTTTAACATTTTTTAGCACATGTGGTATTCCCCTTTCTTTAGCACTAACAGGGTTAGGGGAATTTATGCCCAATGATCCAACAGCTTCATTGTAACCATACCCTATACCTGTTGTTCGTTCTACAACTTGATTGTTAAAAAACTCTTTGGAAACTTTAACAGAATTATAACAAGCCCTGACCGTGTTTCAAGTTCAGTAATTCTAGCCATTTGTTTGCCTACAACTTCTAGAATAGATTTTTCCTTTTTATAAAGCATTGTTATTTCATCTCTTTGTTGATCTTGATTAATATGCACCTTTTTCAATTTGACACTTCATTGCCAAGTTTAGTGCTTAGCAAATCTAGTCTTTTATATCCAGTTTGTGCATTATCTAAGGAATTATATAGACTACGAATCAATTCAGTATCAGTAACAATTACCGGTTTGTTATGATGATCAGATGCTTCATCATTTGCCACCAACGCAAGATTTCCATATTCTTCATCTTCGTTGTCCGTGTCATCCCAACTCTTACCAGCCGCAACATAGGCTTTTCCAGGTTTCTTCTTCTCAGCAGCAAAATCTCTTCTTCGAGTTTGCTTGGGTTTCTGACATTCAGTGGCAAAGTGCCCCAATTCATTACAGTTGAAGCAACGAATCTTGCTTCTGTCAACAGATCCAGTTTTGTATCCTCCCCTGTTACTAGAGGAAGAAGAGCCTCCTCTCTGGAATCTGTTATTTGACTTGAACCTGTACTTTGGATTTCTTCTGAATCTAAAGCTGCCAAATTGCCTTACCATCAATGCCAGGGATTCATCTTCCAGTTGATCTAGCTCTTCCAATGAGTAAAAGTCTCCACCATCCTGAGTAGGTGGTGTCTGACCAAGTTCTACTTCAGTCTTTTCCTTGTCTGAGCTGAAAGGTAGAACAACCTTAGCTTCCACTTCCTTAGGTGCCTTAACTACAAGAGCTGTAGATGAATTTGGCACTCTTCCTTTACCAGAGACCTCCCTCTGCTGTACTTGTTCCAGTTCATAGGTTTTCAGAACACCAAACAACCTTTCAAGAGCAATCTTATTCAAATCTCTTGATTCTCTGATGGTCGTTATCCTATGTTCAAGATGAGTGGGCATAGTCAACAAAAACTTCATATTAATCTCCTTCTGTGTATATTGCTTTCCATGAACTTGCAAGTTGTTGATTATTTTTTTATACCTTTCAAACACTTCCTGAATGCCTTCATTAGGGCCAGCTCTAAAGTGTTCATACTCAGAGGTTAAAATCTGAAGTCTGTTTTCCCTGACTTCATCAGTTCCTTCATTGATAGCCTCAATAGTTTCCCACATGTGTTTTGCAGTTTTACAATTCATCACATGACTGTACATCACAGCATCCAGGGAATCTATTAGAATAAGTCTCAAATTCTTATCTAGTCCAGCGTCCTCTTTTTCATCAGGAGTAAAAGAAGCAGCAGGCTTTAGAAAAGATGATGCAGGTGTTACAACAATTCCTTCAACAATAGATTCAGATACATATTCTTTTGGAATTATAGGTCCGTTCTGTAGAACACCCAAATATTTAGAATTTGCGACATCAAGAAACAAGTCCATTTTATTTTTCCACATTGCATAATTGTCCTTGTTAAACATGGGAATCTTAACAATGCTTTTTGACGACATGATGAATTTTTAAGTGAGTTAAAAATTCGAGATAGATTTTTGACGGAATAAAATTAGGATCTTGATTTGTGTATCAATCAATAGGCTCTGATACCAATTGTTAGGTCCGATAAGATTGTAGAAAGGGGGGTTGAATACAATCTATATCATTTTCTCGAAATTTGTTCTTTAAATAAAATTTATTTTAAACAAATTTGTGCGGAATAATATAACACAAATTTCAAGTTGAATATAACAATATATTAACTTGATGGGTGTTACAAAATCAGTCCAAATGATTATCAAGTAATTAATAACTAATTAGAAAATTCAACATGAACTTTGCTAATTTAGTTAATAAAAATCAAGATATCAATTTGTGAACTAGGAAACTTAATTCGCTAGTAGTACAAGAATCACAAGTAAACAAGTTCCAATGGATAGAATATTACAACTGAGATGAACTTGAATTTACAGAATTTAATGTGTAAGTGTTCTTGAGCTTGAGAGAGAGAGATATATAGGCTGCTGTGTGTATTTTCTTGTTATGTTCGACTGACTGATCTTCTTCTGCATTCTGCTGCCTTTTATAACACAGCCATAGTCATATTGCTTTGTTTTAACTGATATAACAATCAGTTAACAATAATATGACATTCAGTATGACTATCCAATGAAAGTAATATGACTGTCTCTTTAAATATAACTTTCGGTATGACTATCCCCTTGAATGAGATATGACTGTCCAATCAATATAACATTCGGTATGACTGTCCAATCCAATATAACATTCGGTATGACTGTCTCCTTGAATGAAATATGACTATCCAGTTTGAACTGAATATGACTGTCACACTTTGAACTGAATATGACTATCGGTATAACTATCATTTGATAGTTATATTATCATATTTTTCAGCTTATAATTAATCAAATGATTTATAAAAATCATTTAAATAACTATTTCTTTTTCATATTAATTCTGATTTAATTAATCTAATAATTACTTTAACAAATATATTAATTCTGATAGAATTAATTTATTTATTTAAATTAATTATTTGATTTAATCAATTAAAGTAGAATTAATATAAATCCTTTAATAGTCAATACTTCACTGTGAACCACGTAATTATAATAAGGAACATACACTGGATCGATGTTGACGCTCGATGTACTGTCTGGTTCATGAACGACTAACTCCAATCTCTGTTCTTCAACTTGACTTTAAAACTGTGGTCTTTTTCTATTCTTCACTCTCATCAATCATTCGGTACTGAAATTGTTTCTTATCACTTATAGAAATCTCTGTCCCTTAAATGAATCCATGTGTTTCAATGCTACCTTGAGGCTTGATCAGATATCTGAATCTTCTTCCAGTGTAAAACATCAAAACTATAGATTGACTTGTTGATTTTTCTTCTGACATCTATCATCTTTTGAGATTTCTGTGACAGTTGATATTATTTACTTATTACAATCTAGTTTAATTGGATTAGGATCATCGAACTACAAATAGGCTGAGTCATATGCCTTTCAATACCATTAGAGCACTCCACACACTGAGGGGTGATTGCAAGGAGAAGAACAAGGTCTGATCTTGAAGTTTTGGAAGCTTGCTAAGGTATTTTTCTGTATTCTCGAATTTTAATACGATCTATATGCATGATTAATTATGAATTCTATGCAAATAAATGTTATAATTACTTCCGCATGTGTAGAAATTACTTCAATTAGAACCAATCAAAATTTACGACTAATATTAAAAGAGTCTTATCATTCTCATCCTGATATAATTATATTGGTTAATTAACAATTTAATTTTTAATACAATATTTATTTTATTAAAATTTAACATATCCATATATAACATTTTTTTAATGTCAAAAAAATTATATCAAATTGCAATTTTAAACTAAATTCAATAAGGATTATACAAATATATAATATTAACTGATTTCATGATATATTATAAATATATATTACAAACACTCCTAAATTATCACTAAAATCAAAATAATCAAATCATTTTCATCTTTATTTACTTATCTTGGTTACTTGACAACATTATTTTAAAGACTATGATTATTTTATTAAAAATATGTATACTAATACATGAATAAATTTAACTATACTATATCGTATTTTAATATTTCAAATTGTCAATCTTAAATCATAAGGTACAAAATTTTTTCTATACTCTAAAAATCATTAATATTGATAACTAAAAGGTCGATACACATGAAATTATATATTATTTTTAATAAAAGGGTGCCTTTTTTAATTTAATATTTTTGAATTAAAATAATAGTATCAATTCTCATATCCTAATCTAAGAGCAGATATATTGAATTTGTTTGGTTGATTGATAATATTTATTTTTTAATATCAACAAATCCTAAAATATCGGTACAAAAATTTACTAGCTTGGTAGAAAGATTCTACACAAAATGAGATACTTATTAACAAAAACAAAATTAAGAAAAAATAAAAAAAGAAGGGGTTCATTTTGTTTGGGAGAATTCTACTTTTAGTTTTCTTTGGTAGTATCTTAATGTTGTTCTCAGTTATACAGTTACATACTTACATAACTTGGATACAGAATAATATTTCATGTAATTTCCATATTTTTTCTATTCATGTATTTTATTTTGTGTACAAAAAAAAATTCGGATAGTTTAGTGTTATTTTATGTTCGAATTTCGAGTACACAATTTAATTTCACGTCATTTTCGTGTAAGATCCCAAAATACACGACATGAATATACACAACACAAACGATTTGTCAGGGCTACGTAAGTGCTTTCTTCTAATATATGTCGAAAAAATGTATTCATTGTTAAAAGAAAATGAATTTCATGTTATTTAACGCGATGATAAAATTACAAGGACACATATATATGTAATAATGTGATTACATGTTTATATATTACACGCTTGATTTTAGTTTTATAGATATTATTTTGTTTTAACAAGTTAGTCAAATAGAAAAAAATAGGTGATACTCATTTTCAAATGTCTTATTTTACGAGTAAAAAATACTAAAATTTAATATAACGTGTTTTAATAGAAAATAATAAAAAATCCAATACACAAACTTCCAAACTGAAAATACATATTTTAAGTTGTCATTACAAATAAATTAAAGCAATCTACATAAACTCTAAACTAAGGGCAATCACCATAAACTTTAACAATCATGCCTTACTCTAACAACGTGAAATATTGGATTTTTTTGATTAGTTGATAATATTTATTTTTCTATAGTATATCAGTTCACTAATAAAAAGACATATAATTTTTAAAAATAAAATTAAACAAGCACATAGCAAATTAGATTGGTTGAGAGTTTCCTTTGTAATAAGGGTGTTTTTTCTAATATATCCCATTTGAAAAGGCTGTTTATGAATATGTCCTATTTTTAATTTTAATTATAAATATGTCCCATTTTACTAATATGTCCCATTTTCAATTTTAACCATGATTAATTTACTAACTTTATATCATTAAAAGACTTTTTTGTCCTCCTAATTATCCTAATTCCTCACCCACATTTTTGGTACCTATGCTAAAATTCACAATAATCACCTTCTTTTGATACATATGCACTTCCTACAGTTGTGCGGGATTTAATATCGAATCCATCATTTCTATTGACTCCATCAGATCACGAGTTCAGAGACATCTCTTCCCCTGCAACTCTACGTCGGTTATAATTATGTCCTATAATGCCCCCTCTCCCACCCACTTCCTATCTTCAGAGCTTTTAGAACTAGGTCGGAGAAGGGAGGTGGTGGTGGTGGCGTCGTCGGTGGATGAGGTGGTTCCGGTGGGTGGGTCAGTGGGTCGGTGGGTGTTTCCGGTGAATGGTTGTGCCCCTGCAGGGCCAGGAGGAGGATAGGAAGTGGGTGGGAGAGGGGCATTATAGTCTTAATTAGTATATATATATATATATATATATATATATATATATATATATATATATATATATATAATTATATATATATATATATATATATGAGTTATATGTGAGTTAGATTTTAACCATAGGATATATTTATAAATTATGAATAAAATGGGATTACGTGTTTATATATTACACACTTGATTTTAGTTTTATAGACATTATTTTGTTTTAAGAAGCTAGTCAAATAGAAAAACAATAGGAGATAATCATTTTCAAATGGTTTATTTTACGAGTAAAAAATACTAAAATTTAATATACCAGAAAAGAATAAAAAATCCAATACACAAACTCCCAAACTGAAAATACACATTTAAGTTATCATTACAAACAAACTAAGGGCGACCACCATAAACTCAAAACTAAGAAACTCTAAACTAGGGTCAATCACCATAAACTCTAACAGTCATGCCTTACTCTAACAGCTTAGCGCAACATGTTGGATTTGTTTGATTGGTTGATAATATTTATTTTCTATAGTATATCAATTCACTTATAAAATGATATATAATTTGTAAAAATAATATTGAACGAACACATAGCAAATCCAAATTAGATTCGTTGAGAATTTTCTTTATTATAACTATATTCGTTTCGTGGATCCTACACAGTTGACATCCTTTCTCATATTGGTGAAACGTGTAAACTTTTTTTTGGAGATAATCTAATGATTCATTGCGGTTGTGAGAAATTAGTTTATATGAATTTTTATTATGTATTCGAAAAAATTCATCACGACCCATACAAATATTTTCAATGAACTAATATAATAAATATTCTAGGGATCCATGATACTGAATATTTAAATTTACCGAATTCCCAAAAGAACAAAATCTAAAAATGGGTAAAAAGTTTATTAATTTGGTAGAAATATTCTCAATAAAAAAGACAAAAAACAATAAAGAGAGGTTTTAAACTTTTCTACGGGATGGTAATATTTTAGTAATTGGTTGATAATATTAATATTAATGCAATTGGAATGAACTAATGGATACGTAATTTTATACTTAAGTTAATTTACATTCTAATGAAATTATCTTTTTTCTAAATTACAACAAAAATAATATATATTTATTATTTAATTAAAAAAATTTATTTGTTGGTGCGTAGCACGGGGAGAACACTAGTTATTTTATTGAATACAATTATCCGTGATACTATTGGAAAAGAAGAGGTTTTAGTTGGAGAAAATATAAAAGGTGACGTATTTTAGTTGAAAATGTAATTTCTTAGTTATCTCTTATTAGTCATCATAACAATGCTATTTTATTTTATTAAATATAGTTGCCCGTAGTATTTTTAGAATATAAAAATAAAATCAATTAGTTATTTAAAAATATAAAAGGTAACACGTTTTTACCAATAATAAATATTTAAGTAAGGATAATTAAGTAAGAAAAGAAAATTCAAAAATAAGAAATTTTAGTTAGAAAATATAGAAAAGATATTACATTTTATTTGAAAAAGGGAATCAATTAGTTATTAATAATTATAATTTTATTATTTTATTTCATTAATAGAATGACCCGTGATATTTTTGGAAATGAGATGTTCTAGTTAGAAAAGTTATAAAAGATAATGTGTTTTAGCTGAAAAAGGTAATTGGTTAGTTATTAGAAACTATAATATCATTATTTATTTCTACCAATAATAAATATTTAAGTAAGAATAATTAAGTAAAAAAATCAAATTTGAAAATGAGATATTTTTGTTAGAAAATATTAAAAAGATATTGTCTTTTAGTTGGAAAAGGTAAACAGTTTGTTATTAGTAATGATAATATCATTAGTTTATTTCATTAATTAAAACGATCATATTTTTTAAAAGAAGACATTTTAGTTGTAAAAGTTAGAATAGGTAATTGGTTAGTTATTATTTATGAGTAATGAGATATTTTAGTTAGAAAATATAAAAAATATATTACCTTTTAGCCTAGTTATTAGTAATTATAATATTATTAGTTTATTTCATTAATTAGAACGATCATATTTTTGAAAGATATTACCTTTTACCTGTAAAAGGTAATCAGTTAGTTATTAGTAATTATAATAATATTAGTTTATTTCATTAATTAGAACGACCATATTTTTTTAAAAAAAAATAGATTTCAATTAGAAAAGTTTGAAAATGTAATAGCTGAAAAAAGGTAATTGGTTAGTTATTATTCAGGAAAAGTGTTGGGAAGTATAATATTTTGATAAAAGATTGTGTTTTGTTTTTTTTATAATTAAGTTAAATAACTAAGGGTAGTAAAGTAAAACAATTAAATAAGATAAGTATCATACCGTACCTAACCAAAACTTTTAATGTTTCGTATTTTATAATATATATATATATATATATATATATATATATAGGGTCCCCTTCCACAACCATGGGTGGTTAGAGTTTGAAATCCAGCCAACAAATCTTATTCGTTAAAAACATAAATATACGGTAGGGATTTACTTCTTCCGCTATAATTCATAGCGGCATCCGCAATGTTACAATGCTGTAAAAGATAACCGCAATGACAATTGCGGGTAACTAAATTTACGTTTTTGCCCTTATTTTAACCCCAAAACAGATTGGCCGACCTAATTTACAACACTTGCACAAAACATTGCGGGTTGCGAATTTCTTCGACGATTTCTTCTTCACACTCGACTCAAACTCACATTGCGATTTCTTCGACGATTTGGTGGCGTTCTCAACTTTTTGAAGCCGATTTCCTCCTCCTCGACTTCGTCTTCTTCTACTTCACTACTGGTATTTTACATCTCTTATTATTCTTCTTGGATTATATGATTTAGAAAAATGTATATACAAACTGGTATACATACACACACTCTACTACCAAATTTGAATTAGGGTTTAAATTCGAATTTTGTAAACTAAGATTGGGGGTTCAAATTTTGTGAATTATTCCTAATTTTGTTCAATTTTGTGATTATGAACAATTTTTAAAATAAAATTGTATGTTTACATGTAGCAAGGTCTATCGTCTAAATTAGTTGAAATTGCTTCATTATTTTTATTATTTAGTCTAATTACACATTTTTAATCAAATGTAAATTTCAATATATATAGTTTAATTTGGAATATATGATTAAATACGTTCAGTGGTTAAAGTGATGATCTCTTTTACATAAGGTCAGGAGTTCGATCCAAATGAATGTATGGTAGCAATGAAATGCCATTTAAACGTTATTTAGTACCGTTTAGAAAGATGATGTACTGTGTGCATTTGCAGGGATAATTGCAGTTCCTATCCATACAATTGTATCGGAAATCTTACTATATGTATTTTATGGGTTAACGTGCAATATATATCTCTTCCTACAACTGTGAATTCCAGTAAATTATTTTTATTTGGGTGAGAAAGAGTATTCAATTATATTATATATGTTTTACAATTTTCAAATTTAAAATAAAAATTCTTGAATTTTCTTAATTGATTAACAACTTGAAGAAGGGCTTTTCTGTATTTTAGAAAAATGTAGACACAATGATTCAATGTGACTACCGCAATGAAACATTGAGGTGGTCGCAATGAAACATTGAGATGCCCACAATAAAACATTGTTGTAGATGTGATTGTACTGATTTGCTGGCTGTTTCAACCAGATGTGGTTGTGGACCAAAATCCATATATATATATATATAAAATACGAGTTACAAGAACATACAAAAAAAAGTTGGGTTTAAGTTGTATTAATAGCATATAAAGTTTAATATTTATGTTCTTAATTCAAAAATCTCATGAAAATAAAGGAATTTAATTAAAAAAATCAACACCTAAATATTTGTATTAAATTAAATTTATGAATACGTATAAGAAAATGGAGTATTTTTTAGGGGGTGTATTTAGTTTAGATTATTAAAAAAATTATCAAATTATTAATAATTTAATTTTTTTTAAAAATTATTAACAATTTTAATTCTACGTGGATTTTGGAATAATTGATATAAAATTATGTAGAGTCTTATTCAATTAACTCGATATTCGAACAAAAATTAGTTAAATTTTTTTAAAAATTTGTAAATACAAAATTCACTAGAATCCATCATGTTATCAAAAAAAAAATCTATTGTTTTTCAAATATCACTAGATTAGGAAAATCTATTGATATTAAGAAATATTCTTAATGTTACCATTATACTTTTGATATTTCCATTTAGCAATATTTTTGACTTCTAAATGACATCATTGTATCTTCGGCTTCGGCTTCGTATATCTAATAGCATTCCATCAAATAAACGTTAGTCGAAAATTATAAAAAATTATATGGTACCATTGTATAATTGGATTTTTCATGTATTATCCTTCAATATTTTTTATTTTTACATTGTACCATTTTTCCTTCACTAAAGTCAATTTTTTTTTCCGGAATTTTCACAATTTACTTGTACATTTTGGCTCGTACTAAGCCATTAATCATCTCACTATCATTATTTTTTATAAGCATTAAAATCATTTATTAGTTTCGTATCCAATTATTCAATATAAATTCTAATTGTTAGCTCAAAATATTAAATCAATATATAATATGTATATGAAATTTACGTGGGAGATATGAATACTCATGCATATTCAAGAAAATTTACTTAAATCGTAGAAAGTGTTTAATAATTTAATATTTATATATTTTTAAAAGTATAAACATGTAGCTTATTTAAGAGATTTCTAATGTTACCATTATATGATTAAATTTTCCCGTTGATATCCGTAAGAATATTTTTATATCCAATTCTATAACATTTGACTAACGGATCACCAACGGAATGGTATTCAAAAGCCAAAAGTACAATATTTTCCCTCAAAAATATAATAAAAATATGCCTTAAATTCTGAACCGAATGTCGCCTAATTTGAAGGCCAGTTTAAAATTTTAAAACAACCCCGAGATTTTAAATAATAATAAAAGAAAGAGTAATATTACATTTATATATTCAAAATGCATATCGAAAATGTTTTCGAATGACATCTAACGTTATTTATATGTATGCAAGAATAACCACTAGTTGTTTGATAACTCAGCATTTACAATTTTTGGAATTTTAGCATTTCTGTAAGAAAAATTCCTAGTTACCTGATTTTTATAGACCGTACATGAATGTAGCCGGATTTTTGGGTGAAGTGCCAAAATGGCACAATTTGAGAAAAATGCCCAAAATAGCACTTTCTGGAGAGTGTGCCCGCGCCTGGCACTTACATAACGCATTTGGCATCTGCGTTAGGGGGTAACGCATGTTCAACATGCGTTACAGCCCTAACGCATATTAGTCCTGCGTTATGTATGTGCCAGTGCAAGGCACACTCTCCAGAGAGTCCTGTAACGCATCACGCACATGCGTTACACCCTAAACGCATGTGTGGGATGCGTTTCTGTGGCTTTTTCTGCTGGGTAGTGTTACAATAACACTGGTAACGCATGTTCAACATGCGTTACAGCCCTAACGCATATTAGTCCTGCGTTATGTATGTGCCAGTGCAGGGCACACTCTCCAGAAAATGCTATTTTGGACTTCCAAACCAATTTTTGTGCCATTTTGGGTATTTTCTCCGAATTTTTATGATTTTGTGGATAGAAGGGCCAAATATATGCGGTTGACTCTGATCTTGAACCAATATCTCCGATGGACCGGACCGGATTCGGTCTATTTTAGCGGTTGAAACCCGAAAATTTGTCAGCCTTACTATCAATGATCTTCGCTGTTTTTCAGAGATCGTCACAGAGAGGATTATGTAGGTTTTGTTCAAATTGACCATATGGTCAGGTCGACAAATGTTTAAAAATTAAACTGCAGTCTATACTCTACTACAATGATATTATAGAAAATCAATAATTCTTGGAGAAAATAGCACACACTACGAAAAACACAGAAACCCAAGTGATCTAGTGGAGAGGTGGACCAGAATCTCATTGCAATTTTCACCAAAAAAAAAACAACACAGACTTTGTCAATACCCGTTAATGTACTCACCCTCCCATAAATATTTGAGGTTACACAAACGAAAGACGTTAAAAATCTCGAAATTATTCAAAAAAAATTCAAATGACATAATTTTCATGATTAATGAGATCTCGAGTGTGTATATATACACACATATACACACACGTGTATAAGCCAAAATTCACCAACTAATATTTCTAATGTGTGTCCAGGAACACATTACAAAAACCGTAAATTCAAAACTAAGATTTATTGTGTATGGAGTATGGGAGTGATAAATTTCCATTGATTTCCAACATAGTATAATTTTTGAAAAAGACATAAAGGGGCCCAATCCCAATCCCAATCCATGCATGTTTTAGTGAAGAAAGCAATGGACTGATGAATGGCACGTACAGTGATATTCTATTATTTATATATATTTTTTGTAACATTGTTGATATGAATATTACAGGACTGAGGTAGCAGCAGCTGACAAGTGTTGCCACCGCTGAATCGGAATGGGAGTTGGAAGGAATTGAACGGTCGTAATGGTGTTTCTTGTGTTGTGTCATACTACTACTTTTTCTTTGTCTAGTTTAAACCTCTGCACAAACTCTGAAATAATCAGGGGAGAGAGAACATGGACTAATATTTTTGGCCGACACCTGCTCTTCAGTCTTCACTTCATTTATTATTAACTTGGTTTTAACATACACTAGTTGGTGGCCACATCTTCCACCACGCACATCTGGGGTATTTTCCCATGTTTTACTCCTTTAGTCATTTTTTTATTTTTTACCGACTTAATTTTTCATTAGGTAATAGTCCTAAATAATTATTTTTGAGTTTGAAATGTCCAAAATATTGAAATTCAGAAAGTTGGTCTTTTTTATCAATGGGATGCGGAATTGCGTCATCCGTATTAACTTGATACGTTGCAAGAAGCTCCGTATTAGCTGAATACGCTATATGCTATTCCGTAAACACGACATGATACGGAAGAGCGTGTACCGTGATTATGTTGCGCACCGGCTAATACGGAACACAGTACACCGTATTGCACAAACACGCTACCCGCTCTATCGTATCATGTCATGTTACGGAAGATGAAATAGCGTGTTACCCTCTATATCACGTTACACGATTTAACGTGTCCGTCGGTAAATCGGGCCAAACAAGCTCAAATATGATTATTTTTGTAATTTTCTCTTTTTCATTAAACATTATAAATTCTTTATCAATTATTTAAAAAAATTGAAAATTACATTATAAAATAGATTACATATAATTTTTAATGATAAAATCCTCCAGAATCAAAGTATAAAATCCTCCAGAATCTGAATCAAAGTATAAAAGCCTCCGGAATTTAGTTAGTTATAAATTAAAGGGAAAATGAATTTTTTGTCACTGAACTATTGACCTTTTTAGAAACCTACCAATCAACTATAATTTTTTCTTTTTTACTCACTACCGTTAGGTCCGGATTTCTTTTAGTCATTAAACTTAGGTTCAGATTTTGTTTTACTCACTAAACTTAGGTTCGTATTTGATTATTAGCATTATGTTAATTTTTTTTACTCACTAACCTTAGGTTCAGAGTAAACAAGTCAATTGAAGATTTAATACTTAAAAATGATGCATTAGAGAGGACAATTTGTTAAACTTTATCTTAAAAATAAATCAATAAAATTTAATAAGATAAAGTCTGCATTAAACTCTATCTTAAAAATAAATCGATAAAGTTTAATAAGATAAACTCTAACTTAATGATGTATTAAATGGTAAGTTTTCCTCTCTAATGCATCATTTTCAAGTATTAAAGTTGCAATCGACTTGTTCACTCTAACTTCCCTCTCAAATTTAGTTTTATCTTCCTATATCTTATTAAACTTTATCTTATTATGATTATCAAGATATAGTAAAATATCGATAAATGAATATTCGTTAAATGAATATTTTTTTCCGGTCCCAGCATAATAAAGACAGTGTAGTTTTGACCTCTATTAATGAATAAAAATTTTCGATCCCAAGCGTATTCATTTATCGAGGTTTAACTGTAAAGATAAATCTTTAGAGAGGAAAACTTTATCTTATTAAACTTTATCGATATATTTTCAAGATAAAGTTTAATGCAGATTTTATTTTATTAAATTTAATCGCTTTATTTTCAAGATATAGTTTAATGCATCATTTTCAAGTATTAAAGTTTAACAAATTATCCACTATAATGCATCATTTTTAAGTATTAAAGCTTCAAATTACTTTTTCGCTCTGAACCTAAGATTAGTGAGTTAAAAAAATTAAAATAATGCTAATAATCAAATCCGAACTAAGTTTAGTGAGTAAAACTGTAACACCCTCACTAGCCAACAATAATATTATAAACTCTTATATTCAATTAAACATTGGTATAGGAGAAATTTTAGAAATTTCGGCATGATGTAATCATAAACCGGACTAATCACCTGCTCAAGCAACTAAGTATAACTAAAACAGTCCACATGCACAAGATATACTAAACCATAAGGAAATAAAACCAAATCAACCCAGACCGCACACAGGTCACTGTATGAAACAACTATCAATAGCTATTACAACCCAGAACTGAATCAAATAATATACAACCCATTAGATATGATAATCTGCCTACAAATACAGACATAATATAAACCAAGGTATATGTCACTACCCAACCAACCGCCTCGACCCTCTGACTGCCTCGGTGACTACCCCAACCCGACGGGCCACTTCTTCTAGACATCTCCTGGCTTAGCTGAGGAAACAGAATTAGCAAGCAAGTGAGCCAAAACGCTCAGCAAGTATATATGTATGAAATTAAAACATCAACAACTGATATGTCTGCAAGATTTTCAAGAATTAACAATCAACAATATATATCTCAATTAAAGGTTCATCTTTATCTGAATCATAGAATAGAAGCGGATTGGACTATCATGCATTTTATAAATAAAAACAATTATAAGGTTAGGCTGCTGATCAGTCACGCACTAACCCCGGACAAACGCACACAGCAATGTCCTTTAATGGATCCACGGCACACATTGGCCTTAATTATTTCTGACCACGAATCTGGTCCGACCCTTACGGTCCACATTTTTAAAAAAAAACTAACAGTCCAATCCTAACTAAACATCAGGTGTCGGAACAATCGACCACCTCAACTACCAAACATCCTGAACACTTTCGTTCCAGGTTAACATCTCAAATCTCACCAAATAGGACAAGGTCGGGTAATCTCTGAATTAAATATCGACAAGTTCGATATGGCAAACAGGGGTATTGATTTAAGTCAAGCTACTAAAAGGATCAACGAAACGATATAATCAACTTGGGGTATAAAAATGGAATATTCAAAGTCAATGGAAATTATCAGAGCAGTTATATCAAGGATAAATCAAATGCATAAGAATCAAGTTATGATAATCATAATTCGCTGGAAATATAAGCGAAGTGGTCTACTTGAAAGAGGAGTGGAATAATACACTTGCAAGGAATATGGATGTAAATCAATTCATTAATAGCATCAACAACTCAGTGGAATCAATTTTGGGACATAACAATTAAGTATTCGCAATTTCGGGAAATTAACAGAACAATTATAGCAAGAATAATTTAAATAAGCATATGAATCAGACTTTTATAATCATAACTCATTTGAAAGGTAATTGAAGCAATTTACTTGCCTTAAATAGAAAATCACAGAATCCGAAGCGTCTTTACGTCCTCAGCTTTAGCCTTTCCTTTATCCACGGAATCTACACACAATATAACACTATTTCAGAATCCCGTTTAATACTCGCTAATCAATATAAACATTCCACTTAGTCTACCCCAGCGAATAGTTCCCTAATTTATATTTATTTAATCATATAATATCAATACATAAGCTACAGACAAAAGTATTTAATCACATAGCCACATAAGCACATACCATATAGATTTTAAAATATGAAGCCCGACTCACAACTCGTATAAGTTAAATAATTATACATACTCATCATCAAGAAATGATTTTAATATATTTTAGGAAAAATTTTGACGGCATCCCCTTTATATGGGGGACTGCCAGTCGGGATACAGCCGACACAACCAACGTAATCATCAATTAACAATTAAATCCATACTTCAAATAACGTTCCCAATTCACATTTCCAGTTTACTGAAATCCCAATTCATTATAGATCAAATAATTAATACCAATTTGATAATAAGTTACAATTTATTACGTAAATATTAAATATTATATATTAAATATTTTTGGCTCAGAAAATAATCATCATCGCCAATTTTATACCCTCGACTCAAATTAAATCACCGTCGAGGGGGCAAAATCCCGAGGGTGCCCAAATTAGGGTTTCCAACTCGGAATTCCACACTTACTATTTTAATGCGAATCAATTAACAATCAATTCTCGGAATTAATCAATCATCACTGTAAAAATCAACAATGTAGCAATTACAAGTCGGAAATTTATAGAACCAATTAATCAAATCAAATGGATCATCGTTGGCCAAGGAAAACTCACGGTGGAGCTCCCCTTTCGGAAACTGCGACACCCGAATTTCTCACCCAAATACATAACCACAACTTTTGAATTGACAACCAGCACAGAACCGTAAATCGAACCAATACAGAATCATATACAAAGTCGAGCAACACAGTTACCAACGGACAACAAGATCAGATATAACACTGGTGTATACACATAAACTGCGTACACACGCATTAACCACACACAAACACAGCTCGTCACACACATGGCAGCACAGACCCAGCAATACAAAGCAACACAGCCCCGACTCGAGCCACCCACACACACATTCGAATTTGTAACAAGAACAGGGGAGGGGATTAATCATTCACTGAGTAACAAACCCACCAGCACACACGCACACACACTACGCACACACACCTCACCAAGACAGCCACACACACACACCCCTGTTCAAACACCCACAACCCACGATTTACCTCACTCACACACACAATTGAATTACAATCGGCCGGAAACAAGTAGAGAAGAGGATGGAATACCCACAATTTGCAAGAACCGATAAGACCAGCTCGAACAAGGACAAGGACAAGGATTGAATGTTCACCGGAATAAAAGCAAAAATCGACCGAGATTAGACAAAGGAAACGATGGAGACTGATGGGGGAGAGGAAAGAATTCTTTGGAAACCGAGAGATGTCAATTGAATAAGTAATCTAGGGATTTAACTACTCTCATTTGGGGAAACTAAAAAAAACCCTTTTTTTTTATTAACTCTTTAAATAAGATGCATAATATAAATTTGTAAAAAAAATCAAAAATTAAATACAAATAGATGGAATATTAAATTTTTAAAATTTTAAAATAAAGAATGTAAAATTACAATTACCCACATATTTTTAAAATATTTTTAGGATTAAAAACGAATTAAATATGAATTTTACAAGATTAAGTCCTTAAATTGGAAAATAATTTGTAAAATCATTTTAAAATCCTTGAAACTCAAAAATAATCCACCAAGTATTTTTAAAAGTCATATAAACTAATAAAATCAATAATGAAAAAGATTTCAGGATTTCTGCTAATCCCGAGAATTTTATAAAATTCACAGAAGGTAAATATAACACAAATAAATAGGAAATAAATCCCAAAAACATAATTAAAATAGTCGGGCTTACATAACACATATAAAACATCAATCTGACTTCCAAATATTATTCCACAATATAATACTTCCTCAACCAATTCACACACCACATAATTTATATTTAATAATAAAATAAATACTTTTAGTGATTAAATAATCTGAAATTTCTAAGGCGTTATAACCTTCCCCCCTTAAAAGGATTCTGTCCCCAGAATCTCACCTAAGAGAATAATTGAGGATACTTTTCCAACATATCACTTTCCAACTCCCAAGTTGATTCTTCCACCTTGGGGTTTCTCCACAAAACTCTCACTATAGGAATTGTTTTATTCCTCAGAACCTTTTCTTTTCGATCTAGTATTTTGATAGGCTGCTCCACATAAGATAAATCTGGCTGAATCTCTATCGGCTCATATTCAATGACATGTTTAGAATCCAGATGGTACTTCTTAAGCATAGATACATGGAACACGTTATGGATATGCTGCATATGAGGCGGTAAAGCTAACTCGTAGGCGACTTTCCCGACTTTCTTCAATACCTCGAAAGGCCCCACAAATCTTGGACTTAATTTTCCTTTCTTGCCAAATCTTACTAATCCTTTCCACGGAGATACTTTCAACAGTACTTGCTCTCCTTCTTCGAATTCCATATTCTTTCTGGCCAAATCAGCATACTTCTTCTGTCGGTTCTGAGCTGTCACTAACCGTTTCTGAATAAGTTGAACCACTTCCTTGGTTTGCTGCACTAACTCAGGTCCGAGTATCTTTCGCTCGCCAACTTCTTCCCAGTATACTGGAGATCGACACTTTCGTCCATATAACGCTTCATATGGTGGCATACCGATACTAGCGTGAAAGCTATTGTTGTATGAAAATTCCACTAACGGCAAGTGTTCATCCCAACTTCCTGCAAAATCCAATGCACAAACTCGGAGCATATCTTCAATTGTTTGAATCGTTCTTTCACTTTGTCCATCAGTTTGAGGATGGTAAGCAGTACTCATTTTTAATTCGGTGCCCAAACATTCTTGAAAACTTCTCCAGAATCTCGAATTAAGTCTTGGATCTCGATCTGAGACTATTGATACTGGAACTCCATGTCGCACCACAATTTCTTTTATGTATAGATGAACTAATTTGTCTAATGAAAACCTCTCATTTATTGGGAGAAAGTGTGCAGATTTCGTTAAGCGATCAACAATTACCCAGATAGCATCATGATTAGCTCTCGTCCTTGGCAATCCAACCACAAAGTCCATGGCAATATGTTCCCATTTCCACTCGGGAATCTCTAATGGTTGTAGCATCCCACTTGGCCTCTGATGTTCTGCTTTTACTTTCTGACAGGTCAAACACTTACTTACCCATTCAGCAATATCTCTCTTCATATCCGGCCACCAGAAGTTTCTTTTCAAATCTCGATACATTTTCGTACTTCCTGGATGAATCGAATATTTCGAACTGTGGGCTTCCTGTAGGATCTCATTCTTCAACTCTGTCACATTGGGTATCCAAATACGTGAAGAAAATCTTAATATCCCCTTGTCATCTACCTGCGTGCATATTTCCTCACCCGTTAACTTGTTCACATCTCCGCTCATGACTTCCTCCTGGCATCTGCGAATCTTTTCTAATAATTCTGGCTGAAACGTCATAGTGTACACCGTATCTGTACTACCGGCAGGCATACACACCTCTATCTCCAATCTTTCAAACTCTTTGTATAATTCCTCAGGCATTGTCAACATACTGATTTTCTCCTTCCTACTTAAAGCGTCCGCCACCACGTTCGCCTTTCCAGGATGATAGTTGATGGTACAATCATAATCCTTGAGTAATTCCAACCATCTTCTCTGTCTCATATTTAACTCCTTCTGGGTGAAAATATATTTTAAACTCTTGTGGTCTGTATAAATTTCACACTTTTCCCCATATAAATAATGTCTCCAAATCTTCAAGGCGAAAACAATCGCGGCTAATTCTAAGTCATGAGTAGGATATTTCTGTTCGTGAGGTTTCAATTGTCTCGAAGCGTAAGCAATTACTTTTCCGTGCTGCATTAGTACACATCCCAAACCTTTGTGAGATGCATCATTGTAGATCACAAAATTTCCTTTTTCATCTGGAAGTGTCAACACAGGTGCAGTCACCAATCTCTTCTTCAATTCCTGGAAACTTTCTTCACACTTCTCATTCCACACAAACTTTTCATTCTTCCTTGTCAACTTTGTTAGTGGGGTGGCTATCTTCGCAAAGTCTTGAACAAATCTTCGATAATATCCCGCCAATCCTAAGAAACTTCGAACCTCTGTGGGTGTTTTAGGTCGGTCCCAATTCATCACGGCTTCAATTTTAGCAGGATCCACCTTAATCCCTTCACTGCTGATGACATGCCCTAAAAACTGCACTTCTTTCAGCCAAAACTCACATTTGGAAAATTTCGCATACAATTTCTCTTTCCTCAACGTTTCTAAGGCTATTCTCAAATGCCCTGCATGCTCTTCTTCGGTCTTCGAGTATATCAGAATATCATCTATAAACACAATCACAAACTTATCCAAATACTTCTTGAAGACTCTATTCATTAGGTCCATGAACGCTGCTGGTGCATTGGTTAGCCCAAAGGCCATCACCAAGAACTCGTAGTGCCCATATCTAGTCCGAAACGCTGTTTTTGGAACGTCTTCCGGTCTAATCTTTAATTGAAAATATCCTGACCGCAAATCAATCTTCGAGAAACAAGTTGCTCCTTTCAGTTGATCAAATAAATCGTCAATTCTTGGCAAAGGGTATTTATTCTTAATGGTCAACTTATTTAATTCCCGATAATCGATACACAGTCTCATACTTCCATCCTTCTTCTTTACAAATAATACCGGAGCTCCCCACGGCGATACACTAGGCCTAATAATACCTTTCTCCAGAAGATCTTGCAATTGGACTGCCAATTCCTTCATCTCTACAGGTGCCATTCGATAAGGAGCCTTTGACACGGGTTCAGTTCCTGGGGCTAAATCAATGGTAAATTCTATTTCTCTATCCGGAGGTAATCCGGGAAGTTCATCCGGAAAAACATCAAGAAATTCATTCACCACTGGAATTTCCTCTATTTTAGGCACCTCTTGACTAGTATCCATGACATAAGCCATATAGCCCTCGCATCCTTGCCTCAACAACCTCTTTGTCTGAATGATCGTTAAAAATCTCCTATCTTGCCTCTGACCCCTAAAGGTAATCTCTACATTATCAGAGGGTTTAAGGATCACCTTCTTATTCTTACAATCAATTTGGGCATTATTTTCTGTTAACCAATCCATTCCTAAGATAACATCAAATTCACCTAACTGAAATGGTATCAAATTAGCGTAAAAACAATGCCCTGAAATATCAATCTTGCAACGAGGACACACTTGAGTCACCGGAATTCGTTCTGAATTGGCTATTTCTATAACTATAGCTTCACGTAACATGCATACCTCACAATTTAACTTTTGAACAAATTCTTTGGATATAAAGGATTTCGTAGCCCCGGAATCAATTAACACTTTAGCTTGAACAGAATTTACAGGGAGCGTACCTGCTACCACATCCGAATTCTTAATAGCTTCGTTCAGAGTCATGTTGAAAGTCCTTGCCACGGGTCTGACACTTGCTGTTGGGGGTGGTGCTTCAATTGCTTGCAGTATTGGGTTAGCCAGAACTGGAGGTTTCACTACAGGTACTTTACAGTCTTTCATTATATGCCCTGGCTTCCCACAACGGTGACACACAATTCCTGCCTTGCATTCCCGCGCATAATGACCTTTTTGATTACATTTGAAACACGTCACCTCCAACTTTGTACACACCCCCTGGATGCCTCTTCCCACAAGTTTTGCATTCTGCCAAGGGTGGCCTAACCAATTTCTGTTGACTCGCATCTTGAATTCTATTTCCTTGGCCCCCATTCCCTGATCCCGGCTTCTTAGGGTTCCCATACTTTCCTGGTTGGAATCCTGGCTTTTTATTTGGCACATTATGAGAACTGCCTTGCTCTTGTCGTTCCCCCATTGACCCAGCCTTCCTTTTCTTTCCTTCTTTTTCCTTGAAGTATAATTCGCTTTCCCCTTCAGCTATCATGGCCTTTTGCACCACTGCTGCATAAGTCTCCAACTCCAAAACTGCTAGTTTAGTACGAATCCACGGTTTCAATCCTTGTTGAAACCTCTTAGCCTTCTTCCTCTCCGTATCCACATAGGCCGGAGCAAACCTAGCTAGTTCCGTAAACTTGGTTTCATATTCTGTCACCGACATTTTCCCTTGTTTCAGCTCCAAAAACTTCATCTCCATCTGGTCTTTCATATAGTCGGGGAAATACTTTTCCAAAAATAGCTCTGTGAACCTCTCCCAAGGAATCACCTCAGTAGCTTCCAACATCTTCACCGACTCCCACCAGTAAGTAGCTTCATTCTTCAAGAAATAACTTACATATTCAGTTTGTTTGTCTGCTGGGACCCCAACCAGTGCAATGGCTTTTTCCATCTCCTTTAACCAAGATCTCGCCTCCACCGGGTCCGCTGTCCCTTTAAACTCAGGAGGTTTTACTGCCTGGAAAGACTTAAAAGTAACCACCGGAGGAACAGGTGGCTGCTGCTGCTGCTGCTGCTGCTGCTGTTGTTGCTGTTGTTGCTGTTGTTGCTGTTGAGCCAACAACTGCTGCTGTAATTGCTGCTGTTGCTGTGCCAGAGTAGCAGTCTGTTGAACAAGAGTTTGTAATATTTGTGCTAAGGCAGGGTCCATCTGACCAACAGGAGGTGGATTAGCTTGCTCACCCTGTTCGGGGGTTCGGGTATTTTGTTTCTTCTTTTTGGGTGGCATATTTCTGAAATCAATGAACAATTATATTAGATTCAGGTTCAGAAAATAATAGCTCAAAATGATCCAACTTAAACAAACAATGTATATATTACTGAAAGGTAACTCGAAGTCTCCAACCAATATTCCGGTCAACAATTGATTCACAGGTGCAATAGGATATTAATCCAAGGTTACACAAGGTATTCACAAACGTTCAGTAGGTACCATAAAGAAACAATAGTCATAGTGCTAAGATCAACATGGTATCGAAAGTAAAAGCAATGCTAGAAGGAAATGGTGCTGAAAGTAAATATAAAACGAGCAGTAAATAAGATGCTTAAGTAAATGACAGTATAAGGAAATTTAACACAGTTCTGCGAAAGTGATAATAACATATATAGATAGATCTGATACAAGCGTAAGAACAACGCTTCGATAAGGGTACAACATAATACTAAAAGAGAAAACTGCTAACATCTAGTCACAGTACAACCGATATATACAACAAAACTGGTCGCTCTGCAAATCCTGACGTACTACTACTGCCATAACATGCTTCTAAATACCACATCATCATACTACCCTAATCATCACTGGTCATCATCGTCATCCGACTCTCCCCGCCAAGCTGATCCCAAAATGCTCTCCAGCTCTGCCGTCACCAGACCTAGGGTCACCTGCTGTGTCACAAATGCCGGCTCATCTCGGGATCTCATCCGTCCCCGCCTAATGACAACACGTCTAAGAGCTCGTACTCGCCTCCGGACATCCTCCAGCTCAGCCACCACTCTATCTCTATCTCTAGCCCGCTCCTCCTCCCCAGCCCTCATAGCCCTCCACTCTGCCATCTGCCCTAAGAGATAGTCCCTCTCTCGGGCCACTCGCTCGTACACATGGTATGGTACAGGCTGAGGAGTATACTGGTATGCTGGCCCATTCACTGAGCCCTGCGATCCTACGAACGGCTGCATAACCCCTGGGGAAATCTGCTGCGGTACAGAAGCCCCTCCTTCCGGATCCTCGTCCGGGTCTGAATCGGAACCAGAAGCAGGTGCCTGTAGTATACATATATATATATATATAATTAGACTTCCTATCTCTCACGAAACAATCCTAACCCTTCTCATAACTCTACCCCGACTCCCCACCTAATTGTTTCAGTGACTGTGACCTGTGGCTCTGATACCAACTTGTAACACCCTCACTAGCCAACAATAATATTATAAACTCTTATATTCAATTAAACATTGGTATAGGAGAAATTTTAGAAATTTCGGCATGATGTAATCATAAACCGGACTAATCACCTGCTCAAGCAACTAAGTATAACTAAAACAGTCCACATGCACAAGATATACTAAACCATAAGGAAATAAAACCAAATCAACCCAGACCGCACACAGGTCACTGTATGAAACAACTATCAATAGCTATTACAACCCAGAACTGAATCAAATAATATACAACCCATTAGATATGATAATCTGCCTACAAATACAGACATAATATAAACCAAGGTATATGTCACTACCCAACCAACCGCCTCGACCCTCTGACTGCCTCGGTGACTACCCCAACCCGACGGGCCACTTCTTCTAGACATCTCCTGGCTTAGCTGAGGAAACAGAATTAGCAAGCAAGTGAGCCAAAACGCTCAGCAAGTATATATGTATGAAATTAAAACATCAACAACTGATATGTCTGCAAGATTTTCAAGAATTAACAATCAACAATATATATCTCAATTAAAGGTTCATCTTTATCTGAATCATAGAATAGAAGCGGATTGGACTATCATGCATTTTATAAATAAAAACAATTATAAGGTTAGGCTGCTGATCAGTCACGCACTAACCCCGGACAAACGCACACAGCAATGTCCTTTAATGGATCCACGGCACACATTGGCCGTAATTATTTCTGACCACGAATCTGGTCCGACCCTTACGGTCCACATTTTTAAAAAAAAACTAACAGTCCAATCCTAACTAAACATCAGGTGTCGGAACAATCGACCACCTCAACTACCAAACATCCTGAACACTTTCGTTCCAGGTTAACATCTCAAATCTCACCAAATAGGACAAGGTCGGGTAATCTCTGAATTAAATATCGACAAGTTCGATATGGCAAACAGGGGTATTGATTTAAGTCAAGCTACTAAAAGGATCAACGAAACGATATAATCAACTTGGGGTATAAAAATGGAATATTCAAAGTCAATGGAAATTATCAGAGCAGTTATATCAAGGATAAATCAAATGCATAAGAATCAAGTTATGATAATCATAATTCGCTGGAAATATAAGCGAAGTGGTCTACTTGAAAGAGGAGTGGAATAATACACTTGCAAGGAATATGGATGTAAATCAATTCATTAATAGCATCAACAACTCAGTGGAATCAATTTTGGGACATAACAATTAAGTATTCGCAATTTCGGGAAATTAACAGAACAATTATAGCAAGAATAATTTAAATAAGCATATGAATCAGACTTTTATAATCATAACTCATTTGAAAGGTAATTGAAGCAATTTACTTGCCTTAAATAGAAAATCATAGAATCCGAAGCGTCTTTACGTCCTCAGCTTTAGCCTTTCCTTTATCCACGGAATCTACACACAATATAACACTATTTCAGAATCCCGTTTAATACTCGCTAATCAATATAAACATTCCACTTAGTCTACCCCAGCGAATAGTTCCCTAATTTATATTTATTTAATCATATAATATCAATACATAAGCTACAGACAAAAGTATTTAATCACATAGCCACATAAGCACATACCATATAGATTTTAAAATATGAAGCCCGACTCACAACTCGTATAAGTTAAATAATTATACATACTCATCATCAAGAAATGATTTTAATATATTTTAGGAAAAATTTTGACGGCATCCCCTTTATATGGGGGACTGCCAGTCGGGATACAGCCGACACAACCAACGTAATCATCAATTAACAATTAAATCCATACTTCAAATAACGTTCCCAATTCACATTTCCAGTTTACTGAAATCCCAATTCATTATAGATCAAATAATTAATACCAATTTGATAATAAGTTACAATTTATTACGTAAATATTAAATATTATATATTAAATATTTTTGGCTCAGAAAATAATCATCATCGCCAATTTTATACCCTCGACTCAAATTAAATCACCGTCGAGGGGGCAAAATCCCGAGGGTGCCCAAATTAGGGTTTCCAACTCGGAATTCCACACTTACTATTTTAATGCGAATCAATTAACAATCAATTCTCGGAATTAATCAATCATCACTGTAAAAATCAACAATGTAGCAATTACAAGTCGGAAATTTATAGAACCAATTAATCAAATCAAATGGATCATCGTTGGCCAAGGAAAACTCACGGTGGAGCTCCCCTTTCGGAAACTGCGACACCCGAATTTCTCACCCAAATACATAACCACAACTTTTGAATTGACAACCAGCACAGAACCGTAAATCGAACCAATACAGAATCATATACAAAGTCGAGCAACACAGTTACCAACGGACAACAAGATCAGATATAACACTGGTGTATACACATAAACTGCGTACACACGCATTAACCACACACAAACACAGCTCGTCACACACATGGCAGCACAGACCCAGCAATACAAAGCAACACAGCCCCGACTCGAGCCACCCACACACACATTCGAATTTGTAACAAGAACAGGGGAGGGGATTAATCATTCACTGAGTAACAAACCCACCAGCACACACGCACACACACTACGCACACACACCTCACCAAGACAGCCACACACACACACCCCTGTTCAAACACCCACAACCCACGATTTACCTCACTCACACACACAATTGAATTACAATCGGCCGGAAACAAGTAGAGAAGAGGATGGAATACCCACAATTTGCAAGAACCGATAAGACCAGCTCGAACAAGGACAAGGACAAGGATTGAATGTTCACCGGAATAAAAGCAAAAATCGACCGAGATTAGACAAAGGAAACGATGGAGACTGATGGGGGAGAGGGAAGAATTCTCTGGAAACCGAGAGATGTCAATTGAATAAGTAATCTAGGGATTTAACTACTCTCATTTGGGGAAACTAAAAAAAACCCTTTTTTTTTTATTAACTCTTTAAATAAGATGCATAATATAAATTTGTAAAAAAAAATCAAAAATTAAATACAAATAGATGGAATATTAAATTTTTAAAATTTTAAAATAAAGAATGTAAAATTACAATTACCCACATATTTTTAAAATATTTTTAGGATTAAAAACGAATTAAATATGAATTTTACAAGATTAAGTCCTTAAATTGGAAAATAATTTGTAAAATCATTTTAAAATCCTTGAAACTCAAAAATAATCCACCAAGTATTTTTAAAAGTCATATAAACTAATAAAATCAATAATGAAAAAGATTTCAGGATTTCTGCTAATCCCGAGAATTTTATAAAATTCACAGAAGGTAAATATAACACAAATAAATAGGAAATAAATCCCAAAAACATAATTAAAATAGTCGGGCTTACATAACACATATAAAACATCAATCTGACTTCCAAATATTATTCCACAATATAATACTTCCTCAACCAATTCACACACCACATAATTTATATTTAATAATAAAATAAATACTTTTAGTGATTAAATAATCTGAAATTTCTAAGGCGTTATAAAAACTGTGACGCCCCTAGATCCGGGGTCAGGAATCCAGGTCATCACGGTCCAATTTCCATTTAATAACATTATATTCTTGACAGTTGAAATATAAATGCGTAATAAAACCCACACAGTAGACCCCACACCTAATAATATTACACACCAGTCATATGCTCAGAGAACAACATCCATAATAATAACAGTTTAAAGTTAAAAGAGTTATTACAAACCCAGAATCTTACTTAAGTAGTGTTGCTGAATATTACTTCGAGATGAAGCATTTCAACAACCAAAAGTTTATCTCTCAAACCTACACACTTAATTTACATAAGTCTACCAATACCCATCTGTCTATCAGCTACCTCAGGGATAGGCGCCAGCACTCTCTCAAAAGGTCGTCTTTCCCTTACCCTCTTGCGGGGTGTAGTGCGGAGTATTGACATTTGACCTAGCTGTTATATACATAAGTAGCAAGAGTGAGCTATAATAGCTCAGCAAGATAAATTTTGTAAACAAGTATCAAAGAAAACATATATATATATATATATATATATATATATATATATATATATATATATATATATATATATATATATATATATATATATATATATATATTAATAAACAGAAAACCCATCATAATCATTAAGAAAAGAATTAATTCTTATTTATTAAATACACCATCTATTTATCTTTATAAGAAAAGAAATATAGAACCATATAATATCAGTTTCTCTTCTAATACAATATAATATCAGTTTCTCTTCTAATATAATATAATATCAGTTTCTCTTCTAATATAATATAATTCCATAATCTCATACCATTTTTCCTTTTTCAGTATGTCAATCTTTAACCATTATCAATTCTTTCTTTAATTACTTTGGGGATATTTGCAGTCGCCTTATACGTTAGGACGATGATCAGTCGCCTAATCGTACCTGCTCTCTGTTTACTACTAGTAGAAGGAATGATCCAACCTGGTCATCATCCCTGGAGGAAGGCTCTCTGCTACATCCCCCTTCGGCATCTCTTGGGCCGTAATAAAATATTTAGTGCTGGACTGTGTCGAACACAGCCTCTTACGCTTGCTGTTGAAATCCCCCTTTTTATCAAATCATTAATTCATTTATAAAACACCATTCCATATTTTTCATTTTCCGTTTCCAATTCCATTCACATATGTCATTTCCATTTCCATTTCCATATATCATCATCTTTAAAATACATACATCATAATACTTTGATTATAACTCAGACATCTCCTTCGTATTTAATAAAGTCAAATATGCTCTTATATACAAAATATTTCAACTGTTTTAAAAGTATTAAATAATAATCACATAATATTTATTAAATCACAAATGTTTAAAGATTATCTTTAACATAATATCATAAACCATATAACCCTAGATAACAACTGATACCATTCTTTTTCATATCTTTTTAAGCCATAAAGTATGTTGGATCCCTTCATATTCATATCCATAGTCCCTATCATATATTGATATAAGATTCATATATTATCTAGCAAAACCATTTTTCTTTGAAACTTAACAATTTATC
The DNA here is from genome assembly GCA_036435485.1 of Saposhnikovia divaricata. Taxonomy (NCBI): domain Eukaryota; kingdom Viridiplantae; phylum Streptophyta; class Magnoliopsida; order Apiales; family Apiaceae; genus Saposhnikovia; species Saposhnikovia divaricata. The sequence continues at coordinate 55,618,440 of CM071595.1, read as the reverse complement.
AAAATAAGGAAGAAGAAATCTTGCCTCGATCTCTAAATCCCAGAGGTATGACCCGGTGTTCGTCTTGAGTTTCTATAAAACGAAAAGGATCATCATTAGCATATGCCCCATTATAACTATTATTACTAACAACACTTATCCTAACCATTTAACTCACTTGATCCCCTAATCTTTTTAGCTTATCAAACACACCATAACATAACTCTTATTAATACCGCCACGTAATGACACTTAGTACATTATCAAGGTATGCCATTTTCTTATACACTTAGTAGATATTTAAGTTTTAAAGACTTTTAAGTCGACCATTAACTCGAGAAAATTATCTTTTATCCGTTTAAGGGGCATTCCATTTACGTACCCTTGATCTAAACATTTTTATAAAATTGAAAAATTATTCGTTCGACATGAGACCTTCTCCTATACCTTCCTTATGACCTCTATTATTTAATTATCAAGATTCGTAACGGAATCACTTAGGTTAAGAGTGTTCAATTGAAGTTACGAACTCGCACTTATGTTTTTGAACCACTTTTAGTATTTTGGCCATATTTCCTAAACCGTTCATCAGATTTTTACGTACTTTATATCAAAACGATCTATGAACTAAGATCTATCATATCATGACCAGTGGTTATGCCCTACTGACCTTGACAGATTCGGTATTTCTCTGTTTTTAACAAGTAATTACTATTTTAACGAAAATCGGGCATTATAACGGCTATATTTTTATACTTTCCATAATATAACTCCTCCAAATCCAACATCCAACACATATGCCAAACCCTACACCATGTGGACATCATACCAACCATGGTTACAAGTACCCACAACACCTCCATGTTCAATCAATCATTTATAAACATACATATAATCATGATTTCATGCTTAATACTCATTTAACCACTAAACTAACCATAAACCATTATAAACTCAAGATAATACTAAGGGTTCCTGAACTTTATACCTTCCTTGGAGCTTGAACAACACTTAATAAGCCTTGGTTAGTCCTTAATTAGCCTTAAAGTAGCTTGGATCAATTAAAGAAACCATGAAAACAAAGTTAGTACTTAGGGGTTACTATTCATCTAGCAACTTTGATGATTTTATTACCTATGCAAATGATGTTGAATGGCTATGAAACTTGGTGGATGATTTTCTCTAACCTCCAAGAACCTCCATGATTTTTCCCTTGAATTTATGTTGCTTGAAGCTAGGGTTTTGAATTTTGTTTTCTCCTTTTTTTCTCTTGATGGCCGAATGAATGGAAATGGATAAAGATGGAGAGATTTTGTGTTGGTTGGTGATTATCTAGTGCTTGGTAGATATTTGGTATGATTTATAAAGATAATCCTCAAGTAATTACTAAATAATCCTTGGTTTAGACTTAGTGGATGGTGATGTCATGGGTGATGTCATGTTAGACAATTTTAAAAATCTTGGTTTTTTTGATTTTCCAAATAATGTTTTAATGATTCTAGCAAATAATGTGGTGTGTATATCCTTGTTATAATATAAATCTTGGTTTCTTAGTCTCCATATTCGTCTAATTATGATTCGTTTCGAATGTACCTCATTATCCAAGTGGTTCTAAATTGTTTAACAATCCAAGTTCCTCTGGCATTCCCTTGAATTAATAATCCCCTGGTTTAACCTAATTTCACATGTTCCTCAAAGTATACACCCTTTAATATTTCTATACTCCTTCATATCACATTCCATAGAGTCTCAATTGAAATTGAAAATCCTTAAAATTCACACTCAGAAATTTCTGAAATCTGTCATTGTTTCGAGTAACTTATTTTCATAGTATATCACTAATATGGTTTCTGATTATTCATTTTCTGTTTCAATGGTAGTGTACCTACATGCCATTTCCCTAAATCCTCAAAATTTACTATTCACTTAAGTACTATAGCATTTCTAAAGTTAGGGTTATTACAAAAACAAAATTCGAATCTAAGTTTTGTAACTAAAGAAAAATCGGACCTAACATTAGTGAGTAAAAAGATAAATTCATAATTGAGTGGTTTGTTTCTAAAAAGATCAATAGTTCAATGACAAAAAAATTCATTTTCCCTAAATTAAAAATCCACCACAGTATACATGAAGTCTGTTCAGTTTATACTTATATTTTGCAAAAGGGTAATGCTAAACATAGCCCTTAGGGCTATGGTTAAGAATTAATTTAGATGGATAAATGTATTTAATACATCAATTTTGCATTTAATACATCAATTTTGCACGAAATTCAATATGATTATTTAGAAATTTGGGATGTTTTTATAGATGAAAATTAATGTGAATGCAGGGGGGTCCATTATTATTACTTGAAAAATTAAGTTAGTGTTGCAAAGAGACATTGGAAAACTAAAAATAACTAAAAACCTTTAAAAAGATGTTGAAAATATAAAAGTATTTAATGCTTAACCATGGCCCTAAGGACTATGGTTAGCATTTGCCTTTGCAAAAAGAAGATGGTTAAGTACACTTAATGTCTACTAATCTCCTTACTAAAGCTCAATGCTGCCCCTTTATTCACCCACATCCTACGTGTGTGTAAACTTGTCATTTAGGGGGTGTTGGGACTTGAGATGGTCGTTAGAATGGGAATGTGAGCGAAAGGTATCTCGAAATGAGGGTAAATGAGAATGAGAATAATATGAAATCTCAAGGATGGGAACGATATGATTTTTCTAGAAGTGAGTTTCTCATTACATACAAACCAAATTATTAATTAAAATACTAACAGATGATATTGAGGTTTCGATATCGTTAACCGAACTCATAAACCATACACCAAACAATCCCTAAGCTTTCTACCTGCAATACAATTTAATTATCAGCCTACTTTAGAAGAGGCAATAAAAATGTGAAATTAGTACATAAATATAAGAGGGAAGGCTTTACTTGGTATTTACTATTTATTCTCTAGGCTGATTTCAGGTTGGAAGTCATTTGATTTTCTGGATGCGAAGCCTTGATAAGGGATTTCATTATCTTTCATGGTGCCAAAAAAAAAGTGCACGTAACGGATTTTAAATAGCGACACTTATGGAATAGGTGAAATTAAAGGAAATTAGTGAAGATTGGAGAGAAGATTTGGAAAAAATTGAGATAGTACAAATTTGTTATGATAAGAATTGTGAAGAAAATGGGGTGGTAAGGAATGGAGCATTCCTTCTCAAAATGAGATGCTTGAATTATAATATCAATTGTTAGGAATGGAATGGATGAAAGAATGAAAATTTTGAATTTCTACTAATTTTATAGTTGAAATCTCATTCCATTCCTTCCAATTTCATCATCCAAACCAAACACAACATTAGTCCCGCAAGTTTAGCAAAAAATATTCAGAATCTTTGTACAAAAACTGTGTAGCGTAAGAATTTGTCCAACATTACTGAGGGATAAGGTCTATTGCATATATTTCGAATTCCAGAGTTCTAGGAATAAAGTAGGTGATTTATATTCCCCAACTACCCATATATAAATCCAAAATTTGGGATAGGTTTTCGACCATCTTGCATTATTATGTTATTGACGGGATTCGGAGCTTTAGCCTAAGCAAGGTTTGGAGGAAGGATTGATACTCGTGATACAGTAAAAATGTACTAACAAATAAATGGAGTTGATTAGAACGAGGTGGTGACATTGTAAGAGAATCAACTGTTGCCGACTAAAATATAAAAATTCACATAAATGATTTTGCGAAAGAAAGACTTGTGACGTAAAGATTCTACAAAAGACTTAAATTATGAATCCCATGAGTGAGTTGTGACGTTGAAATGCAATGATTTAGTTCGGACGGTGCAAATTTGGGAAGAGCCAATAACTATCAAAAGCACCAAAAAAAAAAAGACAACGACGCAGACGGTTGGGAAAACAAGACAAAGGAAATGGGGGAAATGGGGTATCAAAAGTGGAAAAATGACAAAAATACTATTTTTTTTAGATTTTTTTGACAAAAATATAGATTCTATCAACTTTATGGTGACAATGATGCACAATCTTAGAATGAGCATCTCTGTATTTCATTTTCTGTTCAATTATATATATATATAGGCTTTTGCTCAAATACAAACAAATCCTTAAATACAAACTACAAACTAACACTAGATTAATTATATTTCATTTATTCTAAGGTTCCCGCCATGGGTATCTTCACAAAAAATGCTTAAAATAATTGGCTCTATCCACAAAAAAAAAAAAAAAAACTTGCCGTGGAAATGCGAAGCATTTAAGACAGTAAACGGATGAGTTAGGTAGTCATGAGGGCCGCAGGCCCTCGACACACCCGTCAATCGTCTATTGCCTTTACCATTGATTGTCATTCCTACAACTTTAGAATGATAAAGGCGCGAAGCGCCGTACAAGAAGGTGCGAAGCACCGTTAACCAGTGAAATCCACTGCCACGTCATCACGTGAACAGTGATTTTTTTTATTTTTTTATTTTTTTGCTGAATGGAGCCAATTATTTTAAACACTTTTTGTATTGGGGTACCCCTAGTTTGATCATTAGATTTAGCATGAAATATTGAATTAGTGTTTAGTTTGTAGTTAATTTTAGTTTGTAGTAGAGTAGGACTCTATATATATATATATATATATTACAAGATACACATTTCACAAATGCGCACTATTCAATTTAAAAATGCGTAATAGACTGGTATTTTTGCTCAAAAATTTTAAAAATTGGCATTTACGTAACAAAATTTTTAAAAAAAATGACATTTTTTACCATTATCGTATTAAGTGATATATAGAGCTTCCAATTTAGTGCTAAGCAGATTATTAATACACGTAAATTATGAAAAAAAATTGAGTAATCTAACAAATTAATTTGAAAAAAAAATGCATATCTATTTAAAGTTCAAGATACAAGACATACATATGTAAATGTACTCGAAAGTACCAGTAGACGCACTTCATAAGATAAGACCCGGTGAGTCATAACTCAATCTTCTCAAGCAATAGATCAAATTTAAAAAGAAGATGGTAACCGTAAAACTGCTGTTGATGATGACAACAGAATGGATAGCGCCATCCATTTGGTAGCTGAAAAATCAAATCATTTACATATATGTTTTCTAATGAAAATACAATATCCTAAACTATGACTGCTTGAACCGAAGCAAATATGTGCCATGTATATTGATGGTATATCAGTCTTCCCAGAATATTACAGTTTGCTATAAATACGATATTACATAGAGAAGGCTTCCCATCCTTATAAAGGTAACAATCATATTTCCTTGCGATGAATTTGGAATCTTGCAAGAACTGACCTTCACTCACGACTCCACTCCAAATATTTTGTTTGTGTACAAGAAACTCTTACCAACCTTTCGAATTCATAGGGGCTTTGGTTACTCCCTAAAGAGTGAATCGTGTCACAGAGATCGATTCTCTGTATCAAGATGACCGGCCATGTTACTGTTTTGGGGTCTAATCGCAATGAACCAGACGACAGCAAAAGCTAAAAGTCTAGAACCAGTTGCTTTGCGTCTTGAGTGGAATAGAACTCACCCTTTTGCTGGTCTAAGTGAAAAGCATTTTGAGTTCTTCTAGACGTGCAGACCGAACTTCCTGATCAGTTAAGGCTCCGGATATCATTCGCTGCTTACGTGCTTGCACTGCTTCCATTCTTTCCTCAACTGTTCCCTGCCATCTCAAATGTTCAACTTTAACCCTATGCATATTTCAAATCTATACAAATTTTCTAGACCTGGATTGGTAATACTCAAAGCTACACTCATGAGACAGCATATTCAAAGATTATGTCATACAAAATTCTAACGTCCAGAAACCATGGGGAAAAATCCAAAAAGAACATCACAAATTAAATACATTTACACTCACTAACAACTAACAAGAGAAGATAAAAATGAACCACTCGACAGACAAAGACGACCTTCGGAAGAAAATAAGAAATGATATTAAAAATTAAAGAAAATCAAAATCAATAATCACACATCAAATATACAAATTTTAAAAGAATATAAGAATACCTTTACTATGAATCGTCTGATATTAACACTATTTGTTTGTCCAATCCGATGAATTCGCATCACAGCTTGTTCTTCAACAGCTGGATTCCACCATGGATCCTACAAAAAAATATGAAAAATAGCACGTGCCATGAACTGTTAATTTAAAGATTTTCTGTATATACAAAGTAGGATGCGCACTCCATGAAAATCAGAGCTGAATCATTTCCAACTCTTGCCAACTTGGTAAATTACCCTTTACTGAGTATCGGGATAAATATTTCCTAGGGAATTCGACTTAGTCAAGCATACCTATTGAGTAAACTACGATATCTTCTTAAATGATTTTTATTTCCTATATGCTACATCTAATTCTATGCTCTGAACAATGTGCACCAGGAACGGATCAAAATTTGGCCTGATATTCAACTAAATTTCACATGCAAACCTATCAAGAGTTCCGTCAAATAACTCAAGTAAACAAGATATGCGACAACCAAAAGGATTTAACTCATTTCTGCAACAATGGTCAAACTTCTAATATTGTTTAAAAACATAATTAATCAGTGGTACAAAAGGTTGACAAGACATAATTAGCTCTATAAAACTATGCATCTCTAAGTTCTAGACTGACCAAGTATGCAACAAGTACGAAGTGGATTTGGCTACAGCTGCACAAATTTGTAACCTAGACCCACAGATGTAACATACCATGACAAAGGCATTAGATGCTGCTGTTAGGTTAATTCCAACTCCCCCAGCCTTCAACGACATAAGCAGGACCTAAATAGAAACCAAAATATCAATAAGGGTTTAGGTTTGTCATCTAATAAAAGTATGCCAATACCAAGTACTACTACATGCCCATTCATTCAACAGTCATCTGAATTGATGTATGACAAACCAGAATATTGCTATCTTCGGAAAACTGCTTTAAGACTTTCTCACGTTGCTGCTGGTTAAGAGTCCCATCCAAACGAACAAATGCAAATTTGCTCCTGAGCATAAAAGAAACGGACAATATGATAATAGTATCCCAACTGCTAAAATCTCATTAACTTCCTTGACTCAACATATGCATAAAATAATTTGAAATGACGTAGCCAGAAACTTTAGATAGCAAAAAAGATCAAAGATTATCAATTACAACAACATTATTGATTAAAAATTTATGAAACCATCTAGACATTTGACATTTTATAGGATACAATTATATTAACCATTGTTATTGAGTCGACGACTAGTCGACGACTAGTCGGCGACTAGTCGGCAAGTCGGTAGAAAATTTAAGTCGAAGAGCGACTGGGAGAAAAAGTCGACCACGGGTTTTACCCGACCCGGTACCCGACCCGACCCGGTACCGATCCGACCCAAAACATTAAAATTAGGGGTTTTTATAACACTTACGTGACATAGAGTTTCATAAGTCATAACAATAAAAAGAAGAAGAGGCTGGGCTGCTCATCTCCACAACAGATTCATCTCTAATCATCTCCAATTCAACTCAATTGGCGGCGGGTGAGGCGGCACAACTCCGGTAAGCTATTCTCCTTCTCTTCTCTTCTTCATCTTCTTCTCTTCTCTCTCTTCTTTTTTCTCTTTTTCTCTATTTTTCTTTCTTCTCTCTTTTTCTCTCTTCTCTTTGTTTGCAACTCCAGCTGGTGTGTGTATATATATACACACGTTTGTGTATATATATGTGGGCAACTGTTTTCCAACACTGCTTTTCTTACATTGCAGCGTTTGCACAAGCTTAGGGCAGCCTTGCGCAGATTGTTTGGATCCGAACATTGGGCTGTGTCAAAGCTAGCAAAAACAGAAAATGGGAAGAGGGTTTATGAGATTGTATTCTCAATGGTCTTTTGGGAAGGTTTAGAGGATTGTTTGAATGCATCACAACCACTTCTTCAGGTTTTACGAATTGCAGATGGTGATGAAAGGCCTGCTCTTGCAGAGGTTGCAGCTGCTATGGACTATGCAAGAGTCCAACTTACAAAGGCATTTGTTGGTCCAAAAATATCACTTAGGAACAAAGTGTTGAAAATTATTGAGGATCGTTGGAGTACACAAATGGGGAAACCATTGTATGGGGCTGCCTTGTTTCTTAACCCCGGGAAGTACTTTGACATTGTTGAAAAGAATCCTTCGTGTGCCTCCCGGATAAGAGAAGACTTTAATGATGTCCTTGAGAAGATGGTTAGAGATCGGAAAATAAGGAACCTTATAAGTAACTTTGCGGATGACTACAAAAATACAAGAGGAGGATTCGCAAGGGAGATGGCAATTGAGCACCGAAAGGAAAAAAGTCCTAGTAAGTTCATTTGTGTTAAGTCTTATTTCCGTATTAGTTGTTTATATATTCTTATTTGTGATAATTTTATTTTTATATTAGTTGATTGGTGGGATGCTTATGGAGGTCGTGCAATTGAGCTTCAAACATTTGCAAAGCGTATTGTTGGTTTATGTTGTTCATCTTCCGGTTGTGAACGAAATTGGAGTACATTTGAATTCGTATGTGCCGACACTTTTTATCATTATTATTTTTATTTTTAATTGGCAACTACTAATACTTGATGCCTAATTAAATTTTATATATTTGATTAATTTAGATACATACAAAGAAGAGGAATAGGTTGGAGCATCAACGTTTGAATGATTTGGTATATGTTCAATACAACCGGAAGATAGATTCACGATTCAAAAAGATGCATGAACTTGGAGAAAAATATAATCCACTCATATTTGAAGACTTGGAGTGGACTAATGAATGGATGAATGATATTGAAGATAGGTTTTGGAGTGCGGTGGATATTGCTTCGGGTGCCTCACAAGGACTTGAGGGACGCACTTTTCCGAGAAAAGCTAAAGGTGGTTCAACTAGTGATGTGCTTACCTATACTCGACGTAACACTAGTTCGATACTACATGATAATGATGATGATCATCATGATGATGGATGGGGGGAAGATGAAGACAAGACTCCCATTGATGATGAGGATGTGGAAGATGACTACGGTTTACCTCCCGATCCATCTTTGAAGAAGACTCAAGAAGGAGATGAAGATTTCCATGACTTTGAGATGGATGATTAGTTTATTCACTCATTTATTATGTTTTTGTTTGCTTAGGGATGCTTGACTTTTGGTATTTGAACTTATTGTTTATTACCTTTTATTTGAAATATGAAATTGATGTGTTTTTATCTATGTTATATAATATTTACTAAATATATATGTATATCACGACTTATCGACTTATTTCGACTAGTCGAGCGACTTGTCGACTAGTCGATTCCAAGGTATCTGGGCGCCGAGGCTCGACTTGGCGCCGCAATAACCTTGATATTAACTGAGGCAAATACGCAAAGGTAGGGAATCCAATGAAAAGGAAACAGAAAGATGATGAAGAATAAAAAGCAACAGGACTTCAAATCATCTAGGCTACAAAATCACAGTAAACACTCTATAAAAGCACTAGCTGCAGAGGAACTATATGTTACATAGTAAACACCCAAAGTCCAAACATGAACAAAAAGCAAAGGAAGCAACATCTATATAACTTGGTATCTGTTCAAGTCCAAACAACTAAGAATATTGCATAAGAAATCTGTAAGCAACAACAGCTTTCCTTTTTTCCTAACAAGCCTCGAGCTGTTAAATTAATTTATAAACTACTGTAATTGCATAAAATGACTATTTTACAAATTCACATAACTAATTAACTGAACAGTGTGGATGAAGAGGCGAAAATAAGATTGAGCATGAGACTACAGACGTAAAAACTATAATGATTTGCATTTAATTACTAGGGATAGGACAACAACAAAAAAAAAAAGAATTTAAAAATACATGTATGCACAGAGATCTATAAATGTCTTTTAAGTTGTTACTGAGAAATGGAGATTGGAGAATCAGATATGAACATTGAGAATAATAAAACCTGCTGATACTCCAATAAGCCTTCTATAATGAGCACAATCAAAATACCATTGGATCAATTTTCAGATAATGAAAAGCAGCAGGCTCTGACAACAAAACCTAACAAAATATTATGTAATCTGTACAAAACAAGGGGTGATTACCGAGAAAGAGGAATCTGCAATAGATCTAGAAAGGCTGTCCACTGACTGAAAATAATGCTTTTGGAGCCTGATGAACGAAGATTTTCTAGTTCACTTAACAGAATAGAAACTTTTGAAGACTCCACCCAGTTTTTCTCAATATCAATCTGGAACCGACTCGAAGTTGGTGCCGTTATAAGATCATGCTTGGTGACGGTCTTTCTGTGTAATTGAAAAAGGTAATTATATTGATTAACTAGTGATTTCTTACATACTCGAACTAAAATAATAACATACCTACAAATAGGACAAAGACCAGATGTATGAGACTGCCAACTCGCCAACAAACATTCTCGGCATATACGATGAGCACATGGTGTCAACACTGCATCCTCAAAAGCTTCAAGGCATATAGGACATTCTCCCCCTTCCCCATTGCGTAACTCTTCTACAACTTCCTGAACATAAGCCCGTGAAGGCACCTCTTTTGCTTCCCCTTCCATCAGGCCCGAACCACCCTTAAGGAAGCGTTTGGCAAGCTTATTCAGGTCAGAAAATTCTTGAGTATCACCTCGACTGAATACATCAAAGATAATCTCAAATCAGCCGTCTCATACTAACAAAGCATAAAAACAGGTTTCACAAAACCACACACAACAGATGCGCTAACCAACAATATTTTGTACAAGTGAACTGTAACACTGAACAAGTACTTTGCACTGAAATACCAATTCTGGAGAGTAGTTCAAGAAATACTGGCCAAGACTTTATGTTAAGTAACCAACTCGTCTAAAACATTAAGGTGTTAGAGGGAGGCCTTATATGGATCTTAAATTATATTCTAACACTCCCCCTCAATCGAAAGCTCATTATTGGGTCGAAGAGTGGATCACGGGCGCTCATCTTTGGAGCATAGGTCATAGAGAGTCCAACCTGGAACCTCTGCGTGCCTGAGCTTTGATACCATGTTAAGTAATCAACTCATCTAAAATCTTTAGGTGTTAGAGGGAGGCCTTATATGAATCTTATATTATATTCTAACACCTTATATAACACTACAGGTGGGAAATAATTAGCATAAACCACGAATTCAAGATCCGATTTACTAAATCGTCAATTTATAAGAAAATAATCACGCAAATTTATCAGGTTGACTATAAAATCAAACCAAGTTGGCGTCTGTGTGACATAGGGAGTGAATTTTAAAAGAAAACACAAGACTTACAAATTAAATAATACAGAGGAGCTTTATAAATCGCGATTATGGCTATGGTGCATGTAAATGGAAGGCTATGCAATATTAACTGAGTACAAGGAAGCTATGCAATAGATTAACCATTGAACTATTGTATTTCTTTCTAAAGTACTTTTACTAATTACTCTTCTTTGCACGCACAGAAGAAAAGTGAAATGTAAAGAATTAGTGGTAAATTTTATAGGTAAAGATTTATTAGATGATGCAGACAGATAATAATCATTGCACGTTATATAAAGAAAAAAAGAAACAATCCAAAACCTATGTATATATAATCAAGTCCTAACAGAAATATAAGCCAGTTTGACCTACCTCATTACAAGAAATGGATGGTCACAACATTGGCGTAGACGCAAAAGTAGCTCCAAAATTGAAGCATAGTTATGAAGAACTCGCCCTTGCTCAACAAATTGATCAAACTTGACCTGAAGGAATTTAACCAGATATTTATTAAAACACGATTTGATGAACACCGCATAAACTAAAAGAGTACGAACGATGTGATGGTTTATTACAAGATTACCTTTGATCGTTTAAACAAAGCATCATAGAAGTCCTTCTCGGTTTCAGTTAATTCACAATAAATAACCTTCGTATCTGCTGGCGGAAGAACTAAAATTGGCCTGCAAGCCAAAAATTAATATATATATATATATATATATATATACATATATTATGTACTGATTGCAGATTACATATAATGGAAGGTGTGAAATAAAAATAAAAGAGATGAGAGATCACTCTGCTACTACACCAGCTGACCTATTTCTTACCTGCCTTCTCGGTCGGTGCTAAATTTTGTTCTTCTCAACATGATTGGGCGTAAGATAGATTGGACCAATTTTAACCCCCTTTCATCACCACCTTCAAAAGGTTTTTGAACAAGCTTATTCCACCTAAGTTATATAAAAAGATGGATTAATGATATCATACTTGGTATGTGAATCTTATGCTAAAACCACAAACTACAAACCATAATTAGGAATTTATGCCATATTCAATAACTAAGCAATAAATATTACATAATATACTCCCTCCGTCCCTTTTTAGTTGGCACATTTGCAAAAAACACACATATTAAGAAAGATTTAATTATGTAATTTGATTCCATGTTTGCCCTTAATCTTAACATTAAATGATGAGTTATGAGTGTGTATATTAAATATAAAGTCAAACATTGGTATTAGAAATAAAGGGGTATATATGGAAAAATTGGTAAAAAATGGATTGGAACAAGGAATGTGACAACTACTTAGGGACAAATTTTTTTGCAAATGTGCCAACTAAAAAGGGACGGAGGGAGTATTTACATACTGCTCTTGCAAGAGGTACTTATGGCCAAATTTCTACACACTTGTGTCCTGATAACATCTCAACTTCTCATCTACATTTCTAACCATTGACATACATGATCACAATAGACCAATTACGGCTCCAATATATTAGGCATGTGCTTTAACAAGGGAATAGAAAAAACAACTTTGAAAAATTTTCCCAGTATCAATTTTCACAGAGACAAATAATCCAGTGATAATAAGCTGATTGGATTACTAAACAATTCTCCCTCTTTAAAAGCAAACCAAACACATCCAGTATATCTGGAAGTGTAAGATGCACGCAGGCCTTACCCCCTACTCTTGGCTAATAAAGAGCCTAATTCCTCCCACTTTATCTAAAGTTAAACAACCTTGAATAACAATCAACCTCTAACGATAGCTTTCCAAATTTTAGCCAAAAAAATGTAAAATATGTAAAAATATAGAAAGCTAGTAATAATTCTAGAATACTCTGCAATAGGGTTCCAAAGCCTATACTGGTTGTCCAAGTCAAGTTTTTTTGTCCTTCTGCATGGTAATCTTCCATCAATATGCACCCAGATAGGAGAGCTTGGTACGTCAGCAATCCAATTTAATGGCCATATCGCCATACACTAAAGGGTTCCCTTCACAGATCACTCTACAATGACCTCTCACATCATTCCCATAGCAACATTTGAGTACAAATCTGTCCAAAAACTTATTTAGAAAAAAAATGCAGCACCACTCGAAACATGAGACAGTATAACGATGGTCTAACGTTATAAACATTGTATATGCACATCACTATGTGTCCATGTTCACCCTTAACATATTAAAAGAAGGCAAAAGGTGTAATGTCCAGAAAGTGTTCCACCTGGACATTTTGCCATAATATATCAACAATAAGCAAGCTTTTGCATTGACATATGCAAGCACGACTTTATTCGGTGCAAAATTCAGACAAAAACACATGGTTACAATATTCCACAACATATACATCCATATTGTCCACAGATTTTTAACATGCAGAGTAAAATTCATCAAGTCTCAACTTTGAAGAATGTTAAGGAAAAAAGTTACCAGGCCCAGCTTCCCCAAGGTTCAACCCTAAGAAAGCGAAGAAGGCTGTAGATATCCTCCAAGTTGTTCTACAAAGAAACAAATAAATCAGAAAAGATGGAGCAATAGTAAATAAAATATGCAAAACTAATAACGTTTGCACATCATCGAGAAAATCCCACAAAACCTACTTAGGTTGGGCACACTGGTTTCAAGAAAAATATATATATAACAGCAAGAACTATGTAATATACATTTAACAATACAGCAAATGAATACTACAACTAAAGACCAAAACATATTAATATTATTTACTAAAATTTTTGAAACGTGCAACAGCACTAATATGTGTTGCAACTTTAGGACACAAGGAGACATGTAGTTCGGACAAACAGAATCTGCAACAAGGGTTAGATATTGTCAAAATTCAAGTGTAGAACATGGTTGGGAGAGCAATGTATATCAGTTCAAAATGAAATGACAGCAAGAACTTTAAAAATCATAGATATATGGTATAAAATGCAATGGAACCATCAAGTGTTACGATTTTGAATCTAAAAATCACCAGCAACTCTATTTAAAGTATTGGAATTTTTATCCTAAAATATATAGCACGACAAAGTTTACTATCTTCAGTTTTCTGCTTTAACTTATTTTTAACAATATGGATAATACACCCTTAATAGATTTGGATTAACGTGGATATTCTTGATTACATTACTCATTAAGCTGGATTCCATGAAAACAAATCACAAAATTCGCCAAGATGAAGATGAAAATCCAATATAGGATAGGACTGTTAGGGTCAGGACAACTCTTACAAATTTCTAAACAATTTATCCCCTTTAGTTACCTTTACTTATACAAATCCTTATAATCAAATCATATTTAGTTAAGATTATCATAATTATAAATGAAGCAACTATAAATTTTACATGTCAGACTCCTATATTTATAAAGATGTAAGGGAAATTCTCTTTGGTACCATTGTAGAATTGACTTTTACTAATGGTACCATTACATTTTTGACTTCTATATGTGGTACCCTCGAACTTATAATTGTTATTGGTGGTACATTTTTGTTCTGCAAACATTAAGAAAACACCAAAACTTAAGGGTACCATTGGCATAAACATATTATACGATGGTATAAAAGAGAATTTCCTTGAATTTTTACTTTTTCTTTAGGTCTCGCGAATATATTTATTTGAGTGATTGTTTTTAATTTCTTATTGTATATTGTTCACTATAATGAAAACTAGCGCAAATTTCATTTTAAAACCAATAACTTAGGTATTTAGGTGTTTCTTAACATTTGGGTAATGAAAGTGTACCAAGAATGACAATCTTTAAGTTTGAGGGTGGCACATATAGAAGTAAAAAATGTAATGGTACCATTGGCAAAAGCCAATTTTACGAGGGTACCAAAGAGAATTTCCCAAGATGTAATATGAGCAGGGGATATAGGCTGGTTTATAATAAAAGAAAGAATAAGGTTCTTTCGCATGCAAATAATTGCACATAAATTATTAAAAGATTAAACACCGTGATGAGGTTAACAAAACTACAGACATACCTGTATTGGAGTACCGGTAAGACACCAACGCCTATCAGCAATAAGTGCAGCTGCGGCAGTGGATATTTGGCTCTTAGAATTTTTTATAGTATGAGCTTCATCAAGCACAACCCTAAACCATCTCACCGAGTAAAGTCCCCCGTTATCTTCAGCATTCTACAAAATATAACCATGCTGAGATATATGATGTGTACAAAATTTAAACGCTTATTTAAATTTGTGTCATGGGGCAGGATGAGCCCATACGGAGAAAAAGAAACTGAAACACCCATCAACCTACCTCTGCTGAAAACTCGGATGCTAATACTCCATAAGTAGTTAGTACAACATCATTCCGTGCTAAAAGCTTTGCATCCTTTGATCTAGTTTGTCCATAATGAAGATATATAGACAAAGACCCAGGTTGTGAATGAGCTTCAATCTCGTCCTGCCGATCAAAGGCAAGATTCAATTACAGATCGTGTTTCTCCAGAACAACTTAAATAATACATTTACAAGCCTACAGCATCAACACCAAACATCTCTACTACTATTCGCACCTTCCATTGTCCTAAAAGAGTCATAGGACATATAATGAGATTTCCTCCACCTCTGAGAGCCGATTGTTGTTTCCCAAGCTTATCAAATCCTGGAAACTTCTTTGCTTTCTTAACTGGTGGTGATCGATCAGCTTCACTATTTTCGCTTAAAGACCGACTTGCGGACTCATTACCCAGTCTTCCACCTTTTTCCGAGTGAGCAAGAAGAAGGGATATGGTCATGATTGTCTTACCAAGCCCCATAGCATCTGCCAAAATCTTCAAATGCATTCACAAAACAAAGATTTGAAAATCCAAGCCTTTTTAGATATGAAGTACAGTAAATAAAAATTGTTAAGCAGGACAAAATACATACTCCTCCTCTGGCCATCTGAAGGGTGCTTGGCAATTCTACTGTAGCATCGCCAGAAAATGAATTCACATAAACAACCAACTCCCTCCTAGAAACAACAATGGCTGTTAAATTACCAAAAAGAGTGAAGGATGACATACACGATATTTTAAGAATCCACTTACTTGTCTGCGAGCCGATATGCATCCCAACATGGATGAAGAGTTGTTGCTGCCTCATCCAGATATTGTCCCTTCTCTAGCTGAAGCATCCAATAAAGAGCCTGCTTTTGATAGGGCCGAAGTTCGCACTGTAGGGTACTTGGAGGGTCCATTTCCTAAAAGTACAAGAGCGGGAAAACCACCTTTTACCTTTACCTTACACCCACTACTATGCTTTACCACAGAACAAAGTAAATATGGTCATACCTCCAATTCAGAGCTGTCACCAACCCCAACAATATCATCCAGATCTGCATCGGAAATACACTCCTCATTTTCAACTGCATCTCCATTTGGAGATGGATTCTTAAACTTATTGAGATGCAAGATTGTGGCAGGAGTGTCAAACTTTTCCTGTTTAGATACAAATTATGAGATAATATACTGCAATACTACATATCAACAAGTATTAGAGGTAAGAGAGTACAATGCCTTTGAGTTTAGAGGATCGCTCTTAGTACACAGATCACTTGGAGTAAATTCCGCCTATTTATATTGAGCAAATACAAGAAACCTACTTTAAAACCTTGAATTAAAGACATTAATATATGGTCATTATTTTTGGAAGATAAAAAAACACTGTAATGCACCATATAAGTCCTGGTAATTAAGAGCAATTCATAACCTTTTGAAAGGGAGTTAATCCTAGTAATCGGAACATAGTTGGTAGAGGCTGTATAACTGAGTCATCAGTCGAACTTCCAGTTGCCTTGAGTGAAGTTTGGTGGCTGTGGCTTTGGTGAAACATGGAACTATTTATGTACACACTGCACAAAATAAATTCGATTAACAAACCAGTTTATGCTCATGCATTACCCATGCTTAATTGAAGACACCAATAATAAATTTGTTCAACTTTAATCATATAAGCATACCTAACAGACAAGATAATGGTATCCATTAAGCTCAACACGGCAGGAGCAGATTTGCAAGAACCCTCAATCCTTATCTTCTTATCTCTTACCAGTGGCAAAAGACATCTAGCCCACTCATTTGGAATGCGACCAATCTATCCAAGTTGCACCGTAGTCCAGTAAATCATTAACAGAAAATAAGCATAGACATAACTGTTACCAGCTTCACAGGAATAATTCTAAATAACCATTTTTTCCTTCTACTAGCAAAGGAAGTGCAGAGGCAGAAAAAGACTGTTTGTAAAACGTGATACATAATATAGCGTGTTAAAAGAACAAGGGTATTCTCAAGATTACAAATCGCATCCACCTCTAAATTGAGCAAGAGTGATGTACAAAAGAATCTGCTACTGTGCATGTCCAGCAACTGGGTCGGAAAAAAGTGAAGTATTTAAATGTAGAGTGCGTTAGGTATATATTAACAAATTTTTGGTCAATATAAGTGAATGGTGTATTCCTTCATCTACTGAATGATGAAGCAACTCATATACAAGCGTACAGATTTAGTATCCAGTTTATAGGAGATATTATATGTCTTAAAACTACATAGCACTCCTCCAATTAAGTCTTACTAGGTAATTCTTGTATAATTATATAATGAGGTACTATTAACTATACAAGACATAAAACCAATGTTTTGCTTTCAAATGTAATGAAGCCTGCTTAAATCAATAATGCAGAGAGGTGTTCTTCTAATCATAATCTTGATACATCATCACCTTCCATTAGTTCAATTTTATAAAATCAATCGTTAAGGTCTATAAAACATTTCAAAATAAATATTAAAACAACATTAGAAGCAAAAGTAAAACCTAAAATTAGAATACCTCGCCACAAGCCTTACTAGAAAACCTCACAATTTCCGAAGAAGCATTACCCCCACGCCCTCGTCCACCACCAAACTTTCTTGGCGTCCCCTTCCTCTCCGGTGCAAACGTAAAATTAACTTCCTCCCCACACTTCAAACTCCTCCCTTTACACGTCGACAACCCCGCGACATCACTACACCCCACAAACCACCACTCATCACTACCACTACTCGAACTCGAACACTTAATCAGCCCCTCCAAACCTTTACTCCCACCACTACCCACCAATGCACTATCTTCCTTCAAATGCACA
Source organism: Saposhnikovia divaricata (assembly GCA_036435485.1). Classification (NCBI taxonomy): domain Eukaryota; kingdom Viridiplantae; phylum Streptophyta; class Magnoliopsida; order Apiales; family Apiaceae; genus Saposhnikovia; species Saposhnikovia divaricata. The sequence goes on along the minus strand of CM071595.1, from coordinate 55,600,074 downwards.
CCGCCTGTTTGATCAAATGCCTTCAACTTCCTAGTCGTAATTTCGAGTTCTCTCAACCCATCCACACCTTTACTCCCAACATTCGACACTAATGCACCATCTTTCACCACATTATTCTCATCTTCCTTGATACGCACACCACCTGTTTGATCAAATGCCTTCGCTTTACCAGCCATATTTTCGGGTTTTTTCAACTTGGGTGCGTCTAAAATGATGTTAATTGCAGCAGTACAATCATTGTTTGACATATGAAGAGCTCGAATTATGTCCATGTCGGAGTAATCTTGATCCAAAATTGACCTAATCATAAGTACTAATTCATCTGTAACTTTTTTACCCATTTGAGTACTGGCTGTGATTGATAAACCCTAATAACAAATAAAAGAAATGAAGCAATTTTGGGGGTTTAATAATGATACTAGCAGTATAAAATTTGAGTTTGAGAATGAGATGTGTGTATTAGTGTGTAGATGTGAATTGGCGGGTGAGTATGTGTGCGGGAAATGTATCGGAAACGTTAGAGGTGTTTAAAAGAAAAATCGAAAAGGTGGAAAAGTGGAAAACCGTGTTTTCCAGCTTTATTAAAGCGGGTTTACAAACTTTGAAAAAACTGAGAGTAGAAACATAAGTTTCTGAAATAACTGTTTTTTATATATAAAAATGGGGTGGATATTTTAGTAATTTCAAAATTTAATTAGTCATGCCGATCCAATAAAATTTAAAGATTATTTTATATGTATCTTAGGAAAAGTTTCCTTAAATATATTTCAGGATCCTTTTTCTTTACTCTCCAAAATATAAATAATCTTTTAGGTATCACCTTTAAAATTATTTAATAACTTTATGTTTCTCTTTTTTGAATAATTATACTTACTATTTTATATTCCTTTAGACTTTAGTGTACCTTCCAAAAAATGTTTCTTTAGTGTAAAATTTGTAAAATTATTTATTTATTAAATAAATGATAACCATGTGATAACATAAATGACATAATCAAATGCCAAAAAAAATCTCATGTACCCACTTCTAAATAGTAGAATGTTAATTTTAGTCAATATAATTTCATCCCAACATAAGTGGTGTGGTTGCGAAATGTGCATTGATACATAGAGAGTATATATATTCATGGATGTCGGGTCATATTATTGTTGATTGTATCCTTCTGATTTTTCCTTTCGTCACGGGCACGTTGCTTTGATTTTGTACTTGAGGTTACTTAAATGTGTTTTACTCCTAAAACATATCTAAAACATATCTAAAATGGCAGTACTAAAATGTCGTTGAATGTAGATGAATTTTTTTGTCGAAGGGAATAATTTAATAATTTGGAATTGCGATCAAGTGATCCTTGGACAATGATGACATACTCGTAAATTACTTGTGCATTTATAATTTGTTTTATTTAAAATATAAGACAGGTCATTTGTATTAATCCAATTACTATATGCGACGAAAATTTGCACAAAAGAAATAAAAGTTGTTAAAGATAGAAGTGATTGGTAGATTTTTTACATGAGAGAAATACTATTTTGAATTAGTAGTTAAACTTTTCAATCGTAAATATATATTGCAACATTGTAATTTGTTTGACTACAATAAGAATTTCTATTGAAAATAGGCTTTTAGAATGTTTGAGTTTGAGATTTTATATTTTGATAATTTCATTCGTAACCCAATCTTTTATTACGGGAATTCTTTTTAATATCTAAAAAAACTCCTCCATTTTGTATTTTAATTTTTCATGCCTTTTAACACATATCTTTAATATATTTACATATTTGTATATGATTTTTTCTTGCATGGGATGTAAACATATGTCCTAAAATAACATTTTTAATCGATGTCGAGTTTTGTTTGTTAATAATTTTAATTTTTTTCATAACATAATTCAATAATATTATATATTGTTTTCAAAACTAAATCTTTCTCAATTCGATTAAGTGTTATAAACATTAGTTGAGTCTTTTTTAATCCTTTCAAATTTTTATGGTAGAAATCATATTACACTTTTCAATGACCAATATAATTATTTATCTTTAAATAACATAAAATCATCAACTTATCGTATAAGTTAGTTTGGTTTTAAGTTTTAGTGTGATGGCCCAAAATAATCAAAAATAAATGTTGTTTGCCCAAAATACCGACAGGACACGGTAGATCGTGTACCGTGATAGGGGGTGTGTTGCGGAACACGATCTTCCGTAATAGGGCATGAAAGAATTTCGTACCAAATTAAACTGCGTGTAATTCAAGATTTCATTAACAAACCTAAAAAGAGAAATGTAATTCTATTTAAATAAAACAATATACAACATATATACTGATATCGTTAAAAGACTATATATTCCTAAGTTGAATAAACTAAAAACCTTTGTAATTTGTAAAAAATAATTTTATATTTTTCTTCTGCATAAAATATACGGTTTTTCTAGTGTGTGCCCAAGGGCACATGCTAAGAATCCGTGTTTGATGAGTTGTCAAATTTTTATTGGTGAAAATTTCATTAATAATGATGGACCCCCTGCATTCACAAAAATTTCCACCAATAAAAATTTGACAACTAATCAAACACGGATTCTTAGCATGTACCCTTGGGCACACACTAGACAAACCCTAAAATATAAATTAGAATGTGAAATTTAATTCTTTAAAATTTTACCGTCATTGAAAATGGAGTAAATTGCACTTTATTGGCTTATAATATAATATTTCGGCAGTTTAATGGCTAAATTTTAAAATAGCAATTTGATGGCTTCCATTTTCTATTCCATCGCAATTTAGGGGTTACCATCAAATCCAAACTAACAATGTTATATTAATTTGATAATTTGGTATTTTCTCTCTCCTTTTACATGGACACACATATGTGTATATATTCCATGTCCGACAATAAGATTTCATGTTCACATCAGCTACAAGCAGATGTGATATTGTTTAAATTTATTCACTCGTACCATTCAATATCCCAGAAATAACAAACATTTTTTCCTACCTTACACTCGAAATCATTCCCGCCCAAAAGCTAAATCTATCAACTTTTACAGACATTTGATCGAACACTTGAACACCAATCCCCTTTTTTCTATATTACACATACTAGTTTATAGCCCGTACAAAGCACGAATTACTTTTAATTTTTTATAATTTATTTATAGTGTAATGTAATATTGTAAATATTAATTTTAATATGTTATTGAAAGAATTCGAACCTTACATCTTTTTGTATATAACAATTTTTGGTATTAAATATAAATTAATATGTTGTTAGCGGGAATCGAACCTTGGACCTCTGTATATAACAACTTTTAGTATTGTTATATCTAACGGTCATGATTTATTTGAGTTGATGATCTAACGGTTGTGAATGAGGGATAACCAAACTACAAATTATACCCCTTTCGCTTATTATAATATAGTATAGAAGCCATGCTACAAAATAACACATGTAATTTTGAGACTAATGAGCTTTGTTGATCTTATTTGAAATGTATATGCATGTATGTATATAATATAGTAGTTATCTTCATCTCATCATCAAAATCCGACTTAAGATTACTTAATTTTTTTCAATTATAGTCATCTTGCCAATTATCAAGATTCCAACTGTATATGGATAAAAGATTCCAATTGTGCATGGATTATATAGAAATATATGTGTTTTGATTACGATAAGAAAAATTTGACAATTGTAGAAGTGTATTAGTAAAGAAGAAAATGGGCAATTGCATTCGGGATGAGAGAAGAAGATATGAAGGGGTGATGTGATCAGTGTTTAGAAGCAGAATTACTAAATTACCCTTGTTAAAAGTAACATTGTAACCTATATTTGACATAAGTCCCTACATTGCACGAAAATAGTAAATTATGGTCACCAAACTGTTAATTTTAAAATAGAGCTATTAAACTACAAAAAAATTATAATTCGAGCCAACAAAGTGCAATTTACTCTTAAAAATTTCAAAAACCATTATTTTCAACTGTGATATTAACCAATATTCTAAATTGGTGAAATGTGGAAAAAGAAGTTGGTTGAGTATAATGCCCAAACTTTTAATCGATCTTGCGAAAACATGTGTCAAATTCTGAGTATTTTTTGAAAATAAGCTCAAGTTCCAGAGAAAATGACCCACCACATATCAAGCTAGCAATTTTGATATACATAGTTGTTAGGAGTTGTCCCACATCGTTTGTGGGAAGGGCAAATTGCTAGTTAATAAGCAGCCAGATTAACTCCATTAGTATGAGGCCTTTTGGGAGTTACCCAAAACCAAATCCGTGCGGGCTCGGCCCAAAGCGGACAATATCATACTATTGTGGAGTTAAGGCGTGCTGAGCGAGCCCCAACAAGTGGTATCAAAGCTATGGTTGTAACGATCCGTAACGATCTCAATGGGCTCCAGAATGGTTCCAAGGAAGAGGCAGATGGGTTATCCCAGGATGGGCTTAAGGAGGAGGAGGTGGGTCTTCCAGTGTGGGCCTAGGGGGAGCTAGATAGCCAGATGGATTTCCAGTATGGGTCAAGGGGGAGCCAGATCACACAGAAAGAGGCAGATTCGATAGGTGTCGAGCCCGATGTGTGAAGGGGGAGATTGTTAGGAGTTGTCCCACATCGTTTGTGGGAAGGGCAAATTGCTAGTTAATAAGCAGCCAGATTAACTCCATTAGTATGAGGCCTTTTGGGAGTTACCCAAAACCAAATCCGTGCGGGCTCGGCCCAAAGCGGACAATATCATACTATTGTGGAGTTAAGGCGTGCTGAGCGAGCCCCAACAATAGTTATTGACTTTATCTGATATACATTATTTATTAACTTGATCTTATAAAAGTCTCTAACACACTAACTCCTATCGATATAGGAAGTTAAAAATGCCTCATCTTATTGGGACAACGTCCTCGTCGAGTCCATAACAAACTTTCAAAATTAAATAGGGACAATGCACTTCCGGTTAAGTAGTACTTTATTATCATATTTGAAATAACGGTTATATTCCTAGTTTTTTTTTTCAAAAAATGAGTTACGTTCTGATTCTAAATTCGAAATAATCTAAAATATATTGGTTCAAGTAAAAAATCAGATAAAGTCCAATATAAAAATTAGCTAAAAGTTATGATTTTTTTGTACAGTTCATAATACTCCACCTATTCAATAATTATTGACTTTTTACGATCATATAGACCAAATTTAACTAAAAGGTATTCTTTTAAAATTGTTTTACATATAATTTCTAACAATATACGTTCTATAATTATTTTAAAGTATGTAATATATAATTTATGGTCAAAGTTTGGTTAATTTGATATTAATAAAATCAAAAAAATCAAATATTACGGGATGGAGGAGTAATATTTATGCTTATAAACTAATTAAATTATTTCATTATTCTTGATGTAGGATTGAGATGTTGGTGATATATATTTGGTATACATAAAATATGAATTATGATCCTAATTTCAAAATAAAATTAACTGATTTTAGCTACGCCCCACACCAACACCGTTCAATTAATTCATAAAGCACACAATCGTGGCTGTTAAAAGGTGGATATAGACTTGAATCCGCGTCATGCAGTGTAATCCAATTATATGCCGACACATATAATCCTACATCAACCCCCCATCACTATAAATACTCATGCTCAGTTCACTTGATTTTTCGAAAAAACACATTCTATCTACTATATCTCTTACATATACATACAGCAGCAATCATGGCGATCGTCTCAAAGGTGGCGGTGAAAAAAGTGATCGAGGGTCGTGAGGTTACTCTAGGTGCGAAGCTTGAAGGCGACGGAACTAAGTTGGTGATTCTGTTGATTAAATATATATCATCACTATTATATTGGGGCAAAAAATATGTAATAAAAACATTAATTTATGCATTTTGTTTATCTTTCTCAAATAAATTTTTACATGATTATTATATATCCATGAACCATTATTCAAATAATATGAATTTAATTTAAATATATTAAAAAATTATTAATATCTAATAAATGTATTACAATTATCTATATATTGCAAATACCAACTCTTAATAAATGTATAAGTTGACAACATATCATACTCACCAGTTATAAAATAAAATAGTATAAGATAAATCCGTGAATGTAAAAAGAAAACGATGATTTTTTTTTTTACAAAAGGAAGAAACATACAAGACAGACTCCAACACATACGAAGGAGGAGATATAAAAGAGTTCACAGTTCCTAACAAATAAAATTATTAATAAATATCGATAATCAAAATAAGAAATATTTTTCCATTCATAGACACACACGCAAACATAACATATGTATGAATCATAACACATGTCATTGAGTGGCTTACCGGTATGATGTTGTGTACTTCAGTGGTAAGACACATGTTCAATTCCAACTAACAATGGTTTTTTCAAAAAATAATAAACACAGGGACAATTTAAACATTTCAAGTTGAATAAATGTTTCAAAATTAAGAAAAAATAAAATGTCTAATGAAAGCCCCTTTTGGTGCTGCGAGACATGAGTCCTTTTCTAGTACAGTATAAAAAGTGTATCATTGTTATGGATAAAAGATGGTATAATGCACATGTTTTATTACAAAATGAAAAAAGTGTGTCACGGTTAAGGATATTAGATGGTGGAATGAACATATTTTATGACGAAATGATATGAAATGAAATTAATACATATTAATAAATATTTATTCTATGTATAATCATAGATTTTAATGTAAAGAGTACTTAAAAAATATCACAATATTAATTAAATACACATGTTATGCACTTCATTAATCTTTTTCGTATTACTGCTATCGTAGTAAAATAGAGATAGTACTTCACCGAATAAAGAATTTTTGACAAGAACAACACTCTTAGCGTTTACGTCAAAACAACATTGAGGCAACATCTTAGCATTTTTCGTGGTATAGAATGGAGGAAACATAATCTCTCATATGGTATTAGTTTCCATGTCAAAACAAACAATTACCATGTTCTAGTAACAGTGGCTAAAATGTTTATGTAACTATCAATGATTTGTTCTCGAGTTGGGATCATCCACTGGTTTCTTAACCACACCCCGCTAGTGTTGATAATATAACCCCATTTTTAAATCACTAAAGGAAGGTTTGATTCCAACATAGCACCATGGATGTTGTGGGGTTGAGAAAGACGAAGCCGGACCATTGGAAAAATTTCGGACGAATGACACTATTGGAAAGAGTCGGTTGTTGCCGAGAATTATGTGGCAATGAGACGAGGGCAGAAGGGAGCTAATCTGGAGATATTCTTGGGAATAAAAAGGCTCGTCATCTTACTTGTAATTTTTTTTTGCATAAACCTACTCAGGCATAGTTAACATAATGCCAAAAAAAAAAAAATCTTGGCAGCTCTTCAAATGATTTCACTAACCCATTCACCTGAGTATGTTTGCCATGCAATTAAATTATACATTCAATTGCTTAAACAAACCTAACACTTAACAATTTTATTACACTTGACAAGTAAAATTAAATTTCTATATATGTGCTATCACGCATGCATGATACTGTCATTATAGTCAGTTCAACCATGTAGATGAAAAATAATGAGTTTTTGATTCAACTATTAAGGTGTAAACAGTGTTCTTAAGCTATTTGAGCATGGCTTTAAAATGTATTCGAATTTGACTCAATAACAATCCGAGCACAGGCCCGAACTATTCGATGCTTTATCAAACCAAACTTGAACTTCAGATTACTCTATTCATGGGGCTTGCGAGCCTAATCAAACTCTTATTATTTTTAATTTTTAAATATATTATTATATAAATATTAAAAGATCAATCTCGAGGTCGAGCCTTAACATATTGGTCGAGTCCGGACCCCGATAATGTTCGACTCGACTCATCAACCCCTCCAAAGTATTACATGTCGAGACTATATAGTAATGTTATATTTATCCTAACTTGTACCTAACCAACCAACCAAAGATTCATGTCACTAAAAATAACGATCATTGTTCAGATAACCATATAAGACCATGTATTCACAACAAAATATGGATTACTAAAAATAAATGCAAAATAAGAATAAAAGATATAAGATAGAGCCTTACCTTCTTTGATTCCTAAACCTCCAAACGGTAAAATCTCAACGAAAAAATAATTAAAGAAGGCTGGAAGGTATTTTATTATTAAGATAAAATGTAGCGCTGACAAATATAGCTAGAAAATAGATTTTACGGACTTAAGACATATAAACATATTTCTAGCCCAACTCAAGGTATTTGGAATATACTGGACAATATGTCTGCAAAAAGTATTGGACAACATAGCTACAAAAAATAAATAATTGTTTTGATTTGATTTTAACTCACAATCATTTGTATTATCATTTTTTTCTTAGAATATATTATATTTCCAATTGTTTAAGTGATAATTATTTTTTAGATACGGGCAGTCAATTTCGATGAATTGGCATGTGGCCTTAAATATGTGGAAGCCGACCCTGAACTTGATAACCCGTATTAGGATATAAAATAATGTGTATTTGAAACATGGGTCATACATGGATAGTCGGTTAACCTAACCCATTTAAGTATGAAAATTTACCAAATTAGCCTTATCCTTATTCATACTCACTAGGGCTAGTAAGAAATTATTGATATCATTCATGTTATTCCCAGATTACACACTTGTATAATTGTAGAAGGGGGGGTTGAATACAATTCTTGATATTTATAAATTTCTGATAAGAACTTCAGAAACTTATGAAGAGATAATTGCAATGTAAGAATTAAACGCAAACACATATAAAATCAGGTGGTTAAAATGCACCACCTGAAGCTTTTATTTGAAGAAAACGCTGTGATACAAAATGTACACAGCTGCCGTTTTACAACTCTTTGCTTCTAAAGATATTCAAGAAACCCTAAGCAAATATGTTTGTTTTCTTAACCTACAAAGAGTTGCTACACTTGGTTATATATCCCAAGTTTTACAAGTACTACTGGAATAAGATAATACTAATCTAATTCTAGTTGACTTGCTACTACACTCCAAATACACATGTAGCCGAAAGGTTGTCCTTGTGTTCAGACATGTCTCCTGCACCTTTCTTGTATTCATAGTGTAAATAGAATGCTTCTTTCTTCTGTGTTTCCAAAGTATGGCTGCCATACTGCTTTTTGTATCTACTTTCAACTCATGTGATCTGTCAGTCAAACATGTCCTTATCAACTGCTAATCTCCAGCTAATCATAGAAATCAGTGTCAATGATTATCCGTTGATGATGTACACTGACATCCGTTGATGATGTATACTGACATCCGTTGATGATGTATAGAGCAGTATCCGTTGACATTGGGACTTGAGCTGTATCCGTTGATAGAGTGGATTTGAGTTGTATCCGTTGATAGAGTTTAGTCTTCATCCGTTGATACACTTTCACTTAGACAGAATTACATAGCATAGCTTATTTACAATTGGCTACCCTATTCTGCCTATCCGTTGATAGTCAACATGACTGTGGATAAAAACACTATCAACTGATAACATAGAGATACTGCAGTGTGCTACAAAACCTCATCCGTTGATGAGCTACCTGTCAACGGATAGAGTTATAAATCTTCATTCGTTGACAGCTACAAAACCTTAAACAATTTGATTGATTGTGAAGTTATCATCAAGTACAACATATTCCTAACAATTCATTGTGCCTGCTTCGCTTAGGCTTATAAAATATATTCTATGTTACCGTGCTTTCAATCCTTCTTATATTATTAATTATTACTTAAGTTTAATTTTAAATAATGATACACATAATTCCTTCTTATAAATTTGTTTTTAAATATAGTTGCGCACACACACACACACACACACACACACACACACACATATATATAGCTCTGGATTCAATTAAAAACTTTGTATCTTGAGTAACTAAGTAACTAAACATCAGCCTTTAGATTAAATAAATACTGATCGTTCAGATTAAAATGACAACCCTAATGACAATCCTAATAACACAACCCTAATGACAATCCTAATAACATAGACTCCTTGCTAACTACCGAATCCCCTCTATATTACGTGAAAGGTCTCTTTCTAGTTTCTGTATTTTGTAAAATCATTTTTTTCATTCATCATTGCCATAAACATTTTTATGTAAATAGACACGGTAAAATTAATTCAATAGATGAATTTCAAGAAAAAATATGTAATATAAAAAAATTACAACTAAAAAAATCAAAAATACATTGAAACTCCTAAGTTTTGATGATCACAAATAGTAAGCCATTTGGCTTATTAATAAGATATAAAACAACGTGCCATCTGTATATGTTCTAACTTGGTTTTGCATGACAAAATAGCTTACTGATTATATAATCAGTATATCACAAACAGCAAGCCAGTTCCACAAACAGCAAGCTGATTGTTTCTGACAGAAATATAGAGCCGTTCAGTTTTCAAGAAACAATCACTGGAAAATATTGATAGGAATATTTGTAAGGGCCCTCTGAACTGTTTATACATGCCAACACTCAAAAATAATTGGAGAAAAGCCAATACAACCTTTAATTAAATAAGGTCACTTTACCTTATTTTAATCAACACTCATTACCCACATAACCTTGTCTCCTCATGATAACTAATATTCTTCATCATATCAGATACATACACGCTCCTTCTTCATTCTCTCATCTGATGTTCAAAGCTCTTTTCATAATTCTAAAGCTCCATTTCTATTTAATGAACAAACGGATATATTTTAATCCGTTGGAGCCTTCAAAATTATATTGTTCTTGTTTATCTATTTAAGGACTAAACTTGCTCAGTTCTTATCATCGATTATCAAGTACAGAAAACAAGATATCTATACAACCACAAAGCTTACATTGCAAAATCTTTGTCAAAACCTTCAAACCTCTTCATACACGCATATACATATATTCAGAGGGTTCATAGGTTGAGTTGTATTTATTCAAATCATTGTATTGTTCAAGTTGTAATTGATTTGCTATTGTACAAGGTTGGCTTAAGGTTTTGGGTGGGTCGAACAAGGCTAGAGAAGGATACTTTGGAAGTATTGCTTAGAGAGTTAGTTCAGCACAGCAAACAGCAAGCCATTTGTAAGCAGCAGGGTGTAAGGGAGATATATTATTGGATCTTGTAATCGGTTTTATAGTTGATCAATAATATATTTTCTTACCAAGTTTGGTAAGGGACCAGGACGTAGACCATAGGGGTTTAGTGGTCGAACCTGGTTAAAAGATCTTGTGTCACATTTATTTTTCTGCATATTTTATACTGCACTGCATTTTAGTTACAATCAGCTTGCCATTTGTAAACTGCGTTATCACAAACAGCAAGCTGTTTCTGGTAAAATTTAAAACAGGTCATAAATAAGCATTGTTAGACATAAACACCTATTCACCCCTCCTTTAGGTGTTGTTTTACAATTGGTATACTAACATTTCTGTAACATGAAAGTATCGATCAAAATGGCTGCACAATATCTCGAAGCAAAATCTGATTATAGAGCTCCTCTCCTCACTGGCTCGGAAAATTACAACTGGTGGAAATGTAGAATGGAAACATTCTTGTCCAGGAGGCCACTGGTATTAAGAGTTGTGCAGAAAGGAAACTTCGAATTTCTGGATGACAAAAATCAACCAAAAGATGTTGATGATCTCACTCCCGATGAGATTATTAAATGTGGTTATAATGGAGAAGCTAGAAATTCTCTAATGAATGCATTAGATCAAGCTGAGTATGACAAGGTTTCATCTCTAAAGACAGCAAAGGAAATGTGGGATGGTTTAGAAACCTATCATGAAGGTTATACAACTTTGAGAAAGGTGAAGCTTAGCAAATTAATGAATGATTTCGGAAACTTCAAGCTTAAAGATGATGAAACTATCAAAGAAGGTCAAGCAAGGTTCCAGGTCACTATAAACTCATTAAAGAGACTTGGGAAGGATATTCCACAAGATGAAATTAACATGAAAGTGTTAAGTGCTGTACCATTTATTTATGAAGCTAAGGTCACGGCTTTGGAATCATCCTCAACAATTGACACCATGGATCACCTAGCTATATTTGCTGAGCTAGAACAGTTTGAAAGCAAGATAAACAAAAGTCAGGTTGAAGGTGTTCGAGTTCCTCTAGCCAAAATGAAGGAATTGGCTCTTCATTCTACAAACAGCAAGCCAGCCGAATCTGCAAACAGCAAGCTGACTGAATCTGATGAAGAATCGGATAAAGAACTTGCACTCATTTCAAAGAAGATCAAGAGGCTGATTGAAAGGAAAAACAGAATGAAAAAGGAAAGAGGAAGTTTCTCCAACAACAAGAAAGCCAAGGAACAAGCTTGTTTCGAATGTGGAAATCCAGGCCATTTTAAAAAGGATTGCTACAAGCTAAAGTCAAAACAGCCTGCTGTTTTCAAAGACATGAGAAAATCGAAGGCTTTATTGACTTGGAGTGATGATGATTCAGACTCCAGTGATGACTCAAGTGAAGACATGGTGAATTTAGCTCTGGTAGGTCTAAATGATGAAGAAAGCTCATAAGGATCCATAAAAGAAGAATTTATGGATAGTGATTGTTCGGATTCCGAAGATGATGCAAGTGAGGTAAACTCAATTAATTCTGATTTACCTTCTTCTCCTATTATGCTAGAAGAACTAACCATGCAGGTACCAAGTAATGTATCCATCATTGAGTTCATGGAATTGAAAAATAAGAATGGCAAGTTGGAAAAGAAGAATACTCATTTGAAGAAAATCATTTCTGATTTAATGCTGAGAAGGCTCCAGAAATCAATCATGATGATCTTATTACTGATTTAAAAGAGAAATTAGTTCAATTTGAAGGAGTCAACAAAGTAATCCTACGAAGGAATGAGGTGCTCATGAAAGAACTCAGAGATTTGAGGTCACAAATTAAAGCTACTAACGAATGTATTAAATCATACAAGCTCAAGGAATCCAGTCAAGCCGAATCCTCAAAAACTGTTGAGAAGAGAATCCAGCAAGCTGAACTCATCAAACAGCAAGCTGAACTGATCTCTCTTCTGGAAAAAGAGGTCAAAGATCTCCAGAAAGGGATGGAAACCTTTGTTCAAGGAGAAGACAGCTTAAAGACAATAATGAAAAGGGCAAATGTTCCTCTAGTTAGAGAAGGAGTTGGGATGAACTTCAATAAAAAGCATGGTGCTCTCAAATATGATGGAAGAAATGGCATACCTTACAACTATGCTATGCCTTGGAAGACATGCAACAAGTGTGGTGGAAAAGGCCATCTGGAAAGAAATTTTGTGGTTCAAATAAATCATAAAGGAAAAATGGCTTACCAGAATGGACCAGTCAGGCGACAAACAGCTTACCAGAATGGACCAGTCAGGGGACAAATAGCATACCAGAATGCTTCTGACAGAAGACAAACAGCTTACCAAAAGAGTTGCAGAATGCAAAAGTCACCAAAAGTGGTCCAAAAATGGATCAGAAAAACTGATTTAAATGTTTTATATACTATTGCTACTAACCAATCTGGACCCAAACCTATATGGGTGCCAAAACATTGAGTTGGTGTTTGTTTGTTTTGTAGATATGTCTAGCCGCCAAAGCTAAGGCAAATCGATGGATTTTGGATAGCGGATGCACTAGGCATATGTGTGGAGACAAGTCTCAATTCTTAAGTCTCAAAATGAAGAAGGGTGGAAGAGTTACAATTGGTAATAGTAAGACTCTTCGAATCCTTGGTATTGGTTCTATTGGTAATAGTAATATTTCGATTGATAAAGTTCAATATGTCAATGGTCTTTCTTACAACTTGCTTAGTGTCACTCAACTATTTGATGATGGACATTTTGTTCAGTTTGGCATTGATAAAACTATTATTACTATTGGTACTAACAAAGTCCCCCTAGTTGCTAGAAAGGAAGGAAATATATATGTATTGGACTTTGAAATGCAGGAAACAGCGTGCTGTTTGGCTGCAATAGACAATGATCCTTATATATGGCATAGAAGGTTGGGACATGCACACATGGACTTGTTTAGTAAATTATCAAGCAAGAAACTAGTTAGAGGACAACCCAAACTGAAGTATACTAAGGTTGAAGTATGTTCAGCATGCCAATTGGGGAAACAAATTAGAAGTACACATAAAGCAAAGAAAATGGTATCTACTTCTAAACCCTTAGAGCTTTTGCATTTGGACTTATTTGGTCCAGAATCTTACAAGAGTATTGGAGGTAAACAATATGGTTTTGTAATTGTAGATGATTATTCTAGATTTACTTGGGTATTGTTTCTTCGTACTAAAGATTGTGCTTTTAATGAGTTTGAGAAGCTGATTAAATTACTTGAGAACAAGCTTGATACAAGACTTGTAGGTATAAGAAGTGATAGAGGAGGTGAATTTATCAATAAGGACTTTATTGCATACTGTGAAGAAAGAGGAATCTCCCATGAATTTTCTGCTCCAAGGACTCCACAACAAAATGGAGTGGTGGAATGAAAGAATAGGTCACTTAAGAAGCAACAAGGACTCTATTGCAAGAAAGCAAGCTGCCTAGAAGTTTTTGGGCCGAAGCTGTGAATACAGCATGCTATTTGTTGAATCGAATTATAACCAAGCCTATTTTGGACAAAACTCCATATCAATTGTTGAGAAACAAGAAGCCAAATATCAGTTACTTCAAGATTTTTGGTTCTAAGTGTTTTGTGCTCAAGACAATTAGTAATGATGGTAAATTCGATGCTAAATCCTATGAAGCTATATTTTTTGGTTATTCTTTAACAAGTAGGGCTTATAGAGTTTATAATATTAATAAACATATTGTTGAAGAATCTATTGATGTTACCTTTCAAGAACCTAACAATGATCTACCAAGAGATGAGGAAGAATTTGCAAGTGAAAGTGAAACCATGCAACCTCAATATATTGGCAATCAACAAGCTCGAAGTTCAAATCAGCAAGCTGAAGTTGAAGCTGAAACAGAAAGTCAGCAAGCCAAGAAGGATGCAGATTCTGACAATCAGCAAGCTGGAAGTTTAAATCAGCAAGCTGGAAATTTAAATCAGCAAGCTGGAAGTTCAAATCAGCAAGCTGAAGTTGAAGATACAATTTCTAAAGTGTCAAAAGTGACCTTGGAAGGTCCTAGAGGTTCAAGGGCTACTGAGAAACTACCTCTCTATGATGGAGAAGATCAGTTACCACCGGCAAAGATAAGAAAGACAACTCATGAAGAAATAGCTCAACACTCTTTACCGAGGTCAAAAAGGACGGTCAAGAATCATCCCCCAGAGCTGGTCATTGGTGATATTACAGATGGAATCACTACAAGGAAAGAAAAAGAAATTTATTGTGCACATGCTGCCTTCCTAGCTCAAGAAGAACCCAAAAATATCAATGAAGCATTAGAAGATGAACATTGGATCATGGCTATGCAAGAAGAATTAAATCAATTTGAAAGATGTGATGTTTGGGAACTTGTCAAGCCACCAGAGGATGCTTCAATTATAGGAACAAAATGGGTGTTCAAGAACAAAGTTGATGAATTTTAGCACCATTACTCGAAATAAAGCAAGGCTTGTAGCTCAAGGCTATAACCAACAAGAAGGCATCGACTTTGATCAAACCTATGCTCCTGTTGCTCGTTTGGAATCAATAAGAATGCTTCTAGCCTATGCATGTTTCAAGAAAATCAAGTTATATCAAATGGACGTGAAGAGTGCTTTCCTAAATGGCGTGCTGGAAGAGGAAGTTTATGTCAAACAGCCTCCTGGATTCGAACATGATCAATATCCAAACTATGCATTCAAGCTAAAGAAGGCTCTTTATGGTTTAAAGCAGGCCCCTAGTGCTTGGTACAAAAGGCTTAGTAAGTATCTAATCCAAAATGGATTCATTCGAGGTAAAATCGATCCCACATTATTTATTAAGCAAAACGGTAAAGATATTCTTATTGTACAGATATATGTGGATGATATTATTTTTGGAGCTACTAATGAATCTATGTGTAAGTGGTTTTCTAAGTGTATGCATAGTGAGTTCGAAATGAGCATGATGGGTGAGCTCAATTATTTCTCGAGTCTTCAAATCAAGCAATCTAAAGATGGAATTTTTGTGCACCAATCCAAGTATACAAAAAGTCTGCTCAAAAGATTTGGTTATGAAGATGTTAAGCCAAAAGCAACTCCTATGATCCAAAACAGCAAGCTGATTGTAGACGAAAATGGTAAGGCTGATGATATCAAAAGGTATCGAGGTATAATTTGAAGCTTACTATATTTAACTACTTCTAGACCTGACATCATGTATATTGTATATGTTTGTGCAAGGTTTCAATCCAATCCTAAAGAGTCTCACTTAAATGCTATTAAAAGAATTTTTCGATATTTAAGTGGTACCATTACTCTTGGCTTGTTCTATCCTATCACAAATACTTTTGATCTTGTTGGGTATAGTGATGCAGATTATGCAGGTTGTCAAGTTGATAGAAAAAGTACTAGTGGTGTTTGTACATTACATGGACAAAGCTTAGTTTCATGGCAATGCAAGAAACAAACTTCTGTTGCTTTATCCACTACTGAAGGAGAATATCTAGCAGCTGGGAGCTATTGTTCTGGACTTTTATGGATGATTCAAACACTAAGAGACTTTGATATCAAGTGTGAAAGGGTTCCAATAAATTGTGACAACACTAGCACCATTAATATTTCAAAGAATCCGGTGAATCACTCAAGAACGAAGCATATTGATGTTCGACACCATTTCTTGAGAGATAATGTTGCTAAAGGCAAGATAGAGTTGGTCTTTGTTCCAACAAAATTTCAACTAGCTGATATTTTCACAAAGCCCCTTGCTGAAGAAAGATTTTTAGTCATTCGAATGCAACTTGGTATGTGCTCCATATAAATCAGCGTACTGAATGGCGGTTGCAGGACAGGTTAGCTTACTATTTGTTCTAACTTCATATTACAAATGGCATACTGTTTGTCATCGCTTCTGGCTTACCATTTGTTCGAAATTAGATTTTTATGCCTATACGTGATGTGAATTAATTTGATTTGATTGTATACTTATCTGTTTTAAATATGTTATGTGCTTTTTTAGATTTATCTCTTATAAAATCCTATCCACCTATTTTTAGATTTGTTTTAATTTGAAATTTAGTCTTATTTAATTAATCCTAAATTCTCCCCTAAAATCATCAAAAACAAAAGGTCGGGAGACATCTTAGTCTTATTATCTCAACACTTAAACAAATTAGGGTTTTCTCTCTCTCTCTCAAGCGGCGATTTTCACTAGGGTTTTTGTTCAACCAAGATGACTCAACCACGTACTCGCAAATCTCACCTTCAGGCTAATAAGACTGCATCTAAGCTGGACAATACCATTGTTGATTTGGGCGAAAATGCTTCTGATAGTACTGATGAAGTTTCACAGACCCCAGAATCGAAGAAGGCAAAATTGACATCTCCATCGTTTGCTACATCAGGCTTTGAGTCTAGATATCAAGATTTGGAATTAGGAACTCGTACAATTATTTTTGGTGCGCCTATTTCATGTAAGCTCGTTCCATCTCTTGTTAATTATGGAGTCATTAAGTTGTTTCAAGATGTCGGAATCGACAAATTTATGCTTGAGTTACCTAAGATTTAATATCCTGATCTTGTTCAAGAGTATTATGCTAATCTGCATGTTGACAAATTTGGAAATGTTGTATCAACTGTTCTTGGTAGAAAAATTCAATTAAACCCTCCCGTGCTTAGTTCCATTTTGCACATTGAGTCCAACTCCGATGTTGATGTGTACACAGCTCAGAGTGTTGTGTCTTTACCTGATTTCTCTGTTATTGAGCAATTATCTGTATTATTTGCATCTGTTGTTGAGAATTCTATGGAAGTGAGTCCAATTGCTACAACTGCTGTTACTCCACTTGCTCATTTGATGTTTAAGTTTGTAAGGTCACATTTGTGTCCAAGATTGGGAAATAAGTCCAACTTTACAAATCAGGATGTAATTATTGTTGTTATGATATTGTCTACTAAATCTTTTGATGTGTCATCACTGATTCTCCAAAAGATGACTAGTACAATTGAAAAGGCTGTCAATGGAATTCCATATGCTCAGTTACTTACTAAGGTTTTTGAGTTTTTTCAAGTTGATGTGAAGTCCGCTGCTAAGGTGGTTGCTAAGGACATCTTCGATCAAAAAGCCTTGAGTCAGAACAATCTTCAGTTTGAAAATGAGGAAGTAACTAGAATTTTACCACCTCCACTGTCTCCTGTTTCTACTCCACTTGGTGAACAACCTTCTTCTGCTGAGCCGATTTCAGTTGCTCCTAATATGTACTTTCAATCTCTTGAAGCAGTTGTTACCATAATAACTAGTGAGCTTGTGTCTCTTTGAAGTGATACTCTAGAAATTCGAAATGATATGATGGCTGTTAAGGCAGAGTATCAAACTATTAATGGTGTCATGAAGGATTTTCTTTCGGAAATAAGAACTGTGAAGGAATTAATGCTTAAGTCAGCTGCTACTCATTTTGATACTCATTCTGCAATGGAGGATGAATTGGGATTAGAAGGCTTGGCAAATTCAGCAGAGCAACATGGTGATGATCAGGATGGTGACACTGAATCCACTAAGACAGATGGGGATGCTGAGGACAACACTCCTAAAGACTCTTAATTTTTGATGAATTAAGGGGGAGAATAATTAGAAGAATTATTATTGATGCTTATGTTTAATCTATCTGGTTATCTGAACTTATGTGGGTATAACTTATGTGATGTGGTGTCTGATTTTTGAACTTATGTTGGTATTTGGTATTGTTGGATTTAATGTTGAACTGGTAGTTTTATTAATTTGGTTTATGAGTATGATCTTTGTGATTTATGGTCTATTGTTATTGTGATTTATGGTCTATTGTTTTCAATTGAGATGCATTGTTTTATTTCTAATCTTGAGATGCAGGGATTTAGGGGGAGTTCTTGTAATTATCCTAAATTAGTTGTAATCATCAAAAAGGGGGAGATTGAAACTCCTAAGTTTTGATGATCACAAACAGTAAGCCATTTGGATTATTAATAAGATATAAAACAACATGCCATCTGTATATGTTCTAACTTGGTTTTGCAGGACAAAATAGCTTACTGATTATATAATCAGTATATCACAAACAGCAAGCCAGTTTCAAAAACAGCATGCCAGTTCCACAAACAGCAAGCTGATTGTTTCTGACAAAAATATAGAGCCGTTCAGTTTTCCAGAAACAATCACTGGAAAATATTGATAGGAATATTTGTAAGGGCCCTCTGAATTGTTTATACATGCCAGCACTCAAAAATAATGGGAGACAAGCCAATACAATCTTTAATTAAAATAATGTCACTTTACCTTATTTTAATCAACACTCATTACCCACATAACCTTGTCTCCTCATGATAACTAATATTCTTCATCATATCAGATACATACACGCTCCTTCTTCATTCTCTCATCTGATGTTCAAAGCTCTTTTCATAATTCTAAAGCTCCATTTCTATTTAATGAACAAACGGATATATTTTAATCCGTTGGAGCCTTCAAAATTATATTGTTCTTGTTTATCTATTTAAGGACTAAACTTCCTGAGTTCTTATCATCGATTATCAAGTGCAGAAAACAAGATATCTATACAACCACAAAGCTTACATTGCAAAATCTTTGTCAAAACCTTCAAACCTCTTCATACACGCATATACATATATTCAGAGGGTTCATAGGCTGAGTTGTATTTATTCAAATCATTGTATTGTTCAAGTTGTAATTGATTTGCTGTTGTACAAGGTTGGCTTAAGGTTTTGGTTGGGTCGAACTAGGCTAGAGAAGGATACTTGGGAAGTATTGCTTAGAGAGTTAGTTCAACACAGCAAACAGCAAGCCATTTGTAAGCAGCAGGGTGTGAGGGAGATATATTGTTGGATCTTGTAATCGGTTTTATAGTTGATCAATAATATATTCTCTTACCAAGTTTGGTAAGGGACCAGGACGTAGACCATAGGGGTTTAGGGGTCAAACGTGGCTAAAAGATCTTGTGTCACATTTATTTTTCTGCATATTTTATACTGCACTGCATTTTAGTTATAATCAGCTTGCCATTTGTAAACTGCGTTATCACAAACAGCAAGCTGTTTCTAGTAAAATTTAAAACAGGTCATAAATAAGCATTGTTAGACATAAACACCTATTCACCCCCTCTAGGTGTTGTTTTACATACATAACCTAAATTAAAAAAATACAAAACTAGAAAAATGAAGGGCAAGAAAATATAGAACACAAATAAATACATTCAAAACAAGAAATTTTATTATAAAAAATACAGGACACTACTTATTTAACCAACGGTACTGTGTATATGTGTTTTTGTATGCACCATTTTGAAAAAAGTACAGAACACTACCATTTCATGTACTAATTTTTAGCATTTAAGAGCATCTCTAAGTGGATGCAACTGTTAGCAATATTTCCTAGTTGGCACATAATTTTACCTAATATCTAGAAAATGGGCTTCTCCAAGGGAGCCCATCAGTTAGCAAAAATTTTAGATGACACCGATATGTCATCTATATCTATTGATCAATCAGCCGTCATCTAAAAATATCCACGTCACCTCCCGCTTGATTACTTCCCGCTATTCTTCCTTCCCGCTTCGCTCTTCCCGCTTGTTGCTTCCGTCTATATCTTCCTTATTTCAATTAACTTCAACCTAAATTAGGTTTAATTGCATCTCCATCACTATTGTAACTATATATATAATTTTTCAGCAATTTTTAAATTCTGTAAAATCTTGTTCCTGTTACAGAGAATGGAGGGTTCATTCGTATCTTTACTCAACGGCTCATTTGAAGATGAAGATTTTGTATTTTCTCAGCCACCCCCTCAGTCTCAGTCCCAATCCCAAACCCAAACCCAACTCCAACCCCAGCAAGAAGGTGCAAAATCGAAGAAGGTAAAGAGATCAAAGAACTTCTTAATTGAAGAGGATATGTTGTTGATTTCTGCTTGGTTGAATATAAGCATGGATCCGGTACAAGGTAACAATCAAACACATACTTCTTATTGGAAGAGAATTTGGAAATATTTTAATGAAAATAAAGAAGGTCTTGCAAGTGATCGAATTGCTATTTCATTGTGTAATCATGGTGCACAATCAACGATAAAGTGGCCAAGTTTATTGGATTCTACAAAAAAATTATTGGAAGAAATGAAAGTGGATTAATTGAGCAAGATAAGGTACTCGATCTTTTATTTGAATTGTTTTTTGCTAACAAAATTTGAAGTTTTTATTTTTAAAATAATTTTAAAAAATTAACATATTTTCAAATAATAAAATATTTAAATTAATTAAATAACATATATATTAATGTAAAAAGTTTATTTGATTAAATTTAGAAAAAAAATTATTTTTGAGTTTTATCCCGAATAAATAACTGCTATTTGAAAATATAGCCGTTAGGTTTCCAAAAATAATAAAGTAACAGATTTTTAAATATAGCTAACGTTTATAGCTAACACCGCTGGAGGACACAAGCTTACAGGTTCAGCAAATTTAACATAATCATCTATTTTTCTGATTTTAGCTAACAGTTATAGCTATCTCCCTTGGAGATGCTCTAAGATTCAAAAACAAGTATATTATGTGTGTCTTTTTGTTTACTATTCATGTGTACTACTTTTAAAAGTACAGAACCCATGTCATTTAGAAAAATATACAGAACATTTACAAATGAGTAATTCATGTTAACTATACAGAAAATCTTTGTTCTGTACTTTTTTATATTTATAAAAAAATGTGTTATGTATTTAATATTAATAATAGAAATAATATTGAATAAAAAAACAACACATTGTTTTGATAG
The DNA here is from genome assembly GCA_036435485.1 of Saposhnikovia divaricata. NCBI lineage: Eukaryota > Viridiplantae > Streptophyta > Magnoliopsida > Apiales > Apiaceae > Saposhnikovia > Saposhnikovia divaricata. Next base: position 55,578,195 of record CM071595.1, on the reverse strand, counting down.
TATTCATACAATTTCACATCCCACATATTTTATATAATATTTAAAATATATGACACATGTGTTGTTGTTGTGTAAATTAATTTTAAATACATAGTATCCATTTATTTTTCTGGTAGCTTAAATAAAAATTTTATTAAAAAATAATTCATGATCATTAATGTTCAGAATTTTGATTTGCATTTATAAAAAAACTGTGCTCTGTATTTGTACAATATTATTGTATATAAAATAATTGTAATTACAAAATATAAAAAATTGGGTTTTGTATTTAATATTAGAAAACAAAAAAATATTGAATAAAATTTACAACATTATTGTAATATTTATAAAATAGAACATTTTTGGTATTTTGTATTTATATAATTTCGCACACAATATACTAAAAACAAAGTTTATAATATTTTGAGTATGTGATGAACATAACAGATAGTGAATAAAAATTAGAACAGAAAAAAATTATATAAAAAAAGTTACAGAATAAATAATTGTATGAGAATAAATTAAATTACAATGAAATGAAATACAAAATGATACTAAAAAAATTGTGTTGAAATTAAAAAAGTAATTGTCCTTCCGTTAGTGTTGCATGGCATGGGTGTATACTGTGTAGTGTGCAGGTGCATGATCAGTAGTTTAGTATATTGGATGGTTAGATTTAAGTTTCTAAGTTATTTATTTTAAATGGATATATATATATATATATATATATATATATATATATGGTAAAAATGTTATATTAAACTATAAAAGGAATATTGTTTAAATCAACATTACTTTTACACATAACTGAAACAAATTAATGAATATAAGTGTAGTAATTGGGGGTCATATTTTTTGTTTATTAGAAACTCTTTGTCAACTCCTTGTGCTTCGTAAACTGTTGTGCCATTAACTTGCTATTTATCAAATTTTTAATTGTTCTCTTTCAATCACTACACTTTTCTTAGGCATTGCTACCTTTTTATTTCCTGTTCTTTTAAAGGTATGTACTCTGACCATAGTTTTGCTTCATAATTTTTCATTACAGTATATTAGAGTTGATATATTCTTGCATGTAGTGATGGATCTAGATTATAATCAAATAACTTTTATATGTCCAAACATTGATGGGCCTTATCAGATGGGTAAACTGGTAAGTACCTTATTTCCAATTTTCTTTCTTATGGTTTTCTGTACTTTTGTTTAAAATTTGTTATGTACTAATTATATTTATAACTTAAAATGCAGACTCTCCCGCCCATTACCTTTTTATGATGACGTTGGTGATGAATTGCCTGAGAAAGTTAACCTTCATGTGCCATCCTCTAGTATTTGGGTTGGTAAATATGTAAAGAGTTCGAAAGAAATTGAGGACTTGGAAGATATAATGAAATTTTATGGGCTCAAACCTTACCATTTGGTTCTCATGTAGTATGATGGAGGACCAAATTTTAAGATACAAATACATAATCCTTCTGCTATTGAAATCCAGTATCCAATTGAAAAGGAGTGTTCTTCCTCTGATCTGGTATGCAATGATATTGAAGTTGATAAGCTTGCTTCTGTCTATTCTTATAATGTTGTGGAGAATTTTGTCGGGGTTTATAATTTGGTTATTGAACCAAACCATCTGATTATCGGGTCTTTCCCATAGGTAAGATTAATGAACCCCTTTTCATTTTAAAATTAATATTTCTTCTATTAATCTAAGTGCACTTTGTACGTACTTTCCGAATATGCATGTTGTAAACTAAGTTTGAATGAGGAGTGTGAGATGATTAGTTTGGGATTTCAAGAACATTACTGGAATATCTTATTAAAATGGAACAATGGATCACCTTGTTTTGATAAGCAGTGGTTTGAATTTGTTAAAGCAGTAAAAATTATTAGTAGGTGATACTCTGGCTTTTCAGAATACAAATGAATCATATAAGTTCAAAGTATGCATCTTTAATAGAAGTATAGTATCCAAAGAATCTGGAACTGAAGGTATTCTTTTACTGTCTATTTGAAATCTTATCTTTTACCGTTATTGTTCTTTTTATTGTTATATACTTACTTAAAGTTTGACATGTTAGGAGAGACGCATGGATTAACTTCTTACTCAAAATTTTATAAAATAATGACAAAAAATTCACTTGAATCTGGAGAATTGGTAAGCATTACTTCATGTTTTTAGTGACCACTCTGTTAACCAATGAAGGAAAATATAACTGATTCTGAACTACAATTTTTAGGAATTACCACTTGGTTTTATAAACAAGTATGGTGATAAGTTGAGTAAAACCCTTACTGTTTTTCTTGGTGGTGGCATATCACCAAAGTTCAAGTATTATCATCGGTACAAAATATACATTGATTGTAAATGTTTTCGGGAAAATATGATGTGAAAGAAGATTATGTTCTAATTTTCAATTACATTGGACATTTTAACTTTACTATTTCGGTGTATGATGATGATTACATGAATCACTTCCGTCACTGTGCTGGATTTTATCGTTTTGAAGATTTTGTTTGTCCTCTTTCCATTGGTGATGTTATTGATATTTCTGAGAGTGATACTAACGAATGTATTTTGGTCATTCATGGTTTTGTCCAGTTGCTCTCATTTCTTAATTTTTTTAACTTGGTTATATTGATTTTACAGTTTCTATTTTGTTTTTTATTTCAGATTTAGAATCTGATATTGAGTTCATTGATTTGTCTAATATTACTGATGATGGCGATGATAGTGATGATAGCAATTTTAGCAATGATAGCGAAGATAATGATGATAGTGTGGATAACAAAGATAGCGATAATATTGATGATAGTGATAATGATAGCGATGATGGTATGAACAAAATTTTGATATTTGATACAGAGTTGCCGCGTCGCACAACCATTTCGCCGCACCACCATGGCTGCACCTGCTAATATTGATCAAGAATTTCTTGAACTAGCTCAATTCAATGAAGCTCTTGCCAATTATCCCTTCGATGATGTAAATGATTTAAATAACACCACTCAATATCCTCAATGCCTTTATGAGGGGACAACCTCATGATTTTGATCAAAATAATCACGCCTTTAAATTTCACAAAATACACAAAAAGCCAACTTCAGTTCCATTTTGGCACTTTACTTCATGAACCATTTAGACCCTTACACTTTTTCAATCACTATGTTAGGCATCCGGAGAAAAGAAGCATGGATATGATGCAAAAGACTACTACCGCTGGTGTTCTACGTTGCTACTGAAAAAAATTTGTTCACGAGTATTCATATGTTCCAACAAAAGATGTCATTGGGGGTTCTAGAAGAATGTATAAGCTGGCACATGCGATGAATATTGGACAAACTCAAGATTCATGGGCAATGTTCAAGTTGCATGAATATAAGTCAGAGAATCATATTTATCTTCAGCTTAATCAAGGACCACTGGACCATCACAAGGTTGATTTAAATAATGTCATTTGTTTATTAATAATCTGAAATTGTCCCAATAATTAATAATCACAAGGTTGTATATGTCCCTACTTATGTGGACAATAATTAATATGCAGATATTAATTACAAACACATATTAAGTGCATGACTAAAAACACATATTACAAAGCGACATGGTGATATTAAGGTATGCAAGTTAATGGCTAGACTTAGAGTTAAATTTCCATCAACGATAGTGTTTTTAATATAATAAATGCAAGGGAAAATCTATCATTTCACATGAATAAAATGTCTCACAATATAATATTAATGTTAAATTGACACATATTGTTAATATTACTTATCTTTTTCGTATAAGTGTATACAATCAATACATATTAATAACTATCTATTCTACATATAATCATAGATTTTAATGTAAAGAGTACTTAAAAAATATCACAATATTAATCAAATGCACATGTTATGCACTTCATTGATCTTTTTTGTATTATAGCTATCGTGGTAAAATAGAGAAAGTAATTCACCGAATAAATAGTTTTTGACAAGAACAACATTCTTAGCATTTACGTCAAAACAACATGGAGGCAACATCTTACCATTTTTCTTCGAATAGGATGGAGGCAACATAATCTCTCGAATGGTATCAGTTTCGATGTCAAAACACATAATTACCACATTCCAATAATAGTGGCTAAAATGTCTATATAAGTATCAATGATCTGTTCCCGAGTTCGGATCACCCACTAGTTTCTTAACTACACCCCGCTAGTGTTGATAATCTAACCCCATTTTTTAATCATTAAAGGAAGGGGTTCCAACATATCACCATGGCTTTTGTGGGGTCGAGGAAGACGAAGCCGGACCACTGAAAATATTTCGGACCAATGGCGCTGTTGGAAATGGACCTGGCAAAACGGGTGGGTCGTGTCGTTTTGTGTCGTGTACTTTCATGTGTACTTTCATGTTTCGTGTATTTTAGGGGCTGACACGAAAACGACACGAAATGAAATCGTGTACTTAAATCCAGACACGAACACGAAACGGTACAAACACGAAACGAAACAATATGACACGAAATTAAATCGTGTCACGAAACGAAACGAAACCAAAATAACACGGAAACTGGTACACGAATTGTACACGAAATGTACACGAATTGTTCAAATTACAATTTCAAATTACAAACAGAGTCCATAATATCACTAAAAAATAAAATACTCTGAAATTAATATAGATGATATCCAGAACTTCACAATCTTCTTGGACAAAGCAACGATTAGCAGTTCTCTGCCAAACAGCTCTTGCTTTTGCTGCAGCCATCAGTCACACATCTTTCTACAGATACTGCAATATAGATGAAAAACTTTTTAAACAGACAAGAGAGAAGTCTAATACGGAGCTTGAAATAAGCCTTGTTGTGAGAGAGGCATATTCATGACCAAATGCAAATACAAACCACAACATTTATTTTCTGTAAAAGCTCAAAAATGTTGACAGTAAACCTAAAGACATTCTTGAAATTCGCTTGTTCAGGAAGCATTTTTATATTGATCTGCATACCTACACTGTTGTTGTGACTCAGATTAAAGACCACACCATAAAAGTAAACTATAAATCTAAACAAAATCTCTAAGAAAATAAAACTATAAATACTTAATCAATTCAAGATTCGAACAAATTGAACAATTATGAAACAAAATCGATTTAAAAGCTAACAAATCGGACTTTGGAGATGAGAATTATTATCGGAATATTTGAATGAGGATCATCAAACATTATAATAAGTATGAGGAGTCTATTTCTGGGCTTGGATTGAATTGATTTGTGAGGATTCGATCGTTTCTGGGCTTGGATTGGATTGGATTGTGAGTTGTGACGACTGAGGAGTGAGGAGGCGAGCGGCGTGTTTAACTTCTAACCCTAATTGTGTTTGACTATATGTATTTAGTTTTGTTTTTTTAGTACTCGACTACTTGTCTGCCTGGTCTCTTGACTCTTGAGTCTTTGACAAGCCTTGGCAATTTGACTGACTTATATATTATTGTTAAAAAATATAATATATATATATATATATATATATATATATATACTCCCTCAGTCCCAACAATTTCTTAACGTTTCAAAATGGGGTGTTTGACACGCATTTTAAGGATAGTTCCATAACTTATTTTTTGAAATTTTCATTTTTGTATAAAAATACAACAATCATATTTTTATACAAAAAAAGAAAATTTTAAAAATAAGTTACGGAACTATCGTTAAAATGCATCTTAAAATGTGTGCCAGAAAGTGAGAAAAAAAGTGTTAAGAATTGGTTGGGACGGAGGGAGTATATATTAATTTATTTTGTGTTCTTCGTGTCGTGTACTTGGAGGGTAAACCCAAACCCGACACTAAATCTCGGTCGTGTACTTTCGTGTTCGCGTACTTTCATGCCGTGTACTAAAAATGTAAACCCAAACACTAAATTTTCGTGTCGTTTTTTCGTGTCGTGTTGAAAATTGCCGGGTCTAGTTGGAAAGAGTCGGTTGTTGCCGAGATTATGTGGCAATGAGACGAGGGCGGAAGGGAGCTAATCTGGAGATAATCTTGGGAATATAACGACTTGCTATCTTAATATATATATATATATTATAATGCCAGTAGATCGACCAGAAGCGTTTAAAATTTTTTTCTTAAATTTTCACTTTTCTGATTTTTTTATTTAATTTTTTCTTGCATTAAATAGCATCTTAATGACATCTTAATGGCATCTTAATAATCATTAATTACGCTTATGAATATATATATATATATATATATATATATATTAAAATTTACTTCATATTATTATTTATATAAAAGATTAACAAATTTTATTTGAGCATTATAACTCTTATTCAAATTTAAAATATTAAGTATATGTATAAAACTAAGATTATTTTCATGAAAATTAATGACTTAAAATTGTTCCCATTGCATCATTTTTTATTACATGTTGAAGATTTTTGCAAGTTTTTTTCGGACAAGTGTAGGACAAACGATCTTAACTTCTCAAACAATTTTTTATCATTAACTGTGGAAATCATTATAAGTTATGGAAGTATAATCTTTTGGTTAAAATCTAGAATTTGACAGCCTTTTTATTTTTTACATAATAAACTCAACCATTTTATTGATCGATTAAGTCGATAAAAATGTTATACACATGTTGTTTCATTATATTGTGTGAAAATAAATTAATATTCTTATTACATAAATTTTTATGCTATTATTGAGTATGTATGTTGTGAGAGGGGTGTCGGCTTTCAAAACGTTATTTAGTAATATTTAATATTGTAATTGTTATTTTTCATATTTATGATATTTTTATTATTAAATTTTTTGATATATAATGAGAGTATTATTCCAACTAATAATTCATACAAACTATTTTAAATCACTTTTTTAGGAAATTTTTAAAATGTCAGTTAATTTTTATAAACAATAAAAATTAATTTATCTATTTTTAGTACCTAATAATAAAAATTTATTAACCGCGCGAAGCACGGCTAAATTACCTAGTTTGTTCTATAAATTGATCAAATATTAAATCTGAGCCCATTATTCTATTAAGATGGAACTTACATAGACTTGTATACATTACTTTCGTTAACACAATCTCAATAGCCGAAATTTTATCATTGAATATTCACGATACATTCGACGAAATTACCCGTTAATTTGCATAATCTTTAATATATTATTTTTTGTGAAACCATTTCCGATTGTTCGCATTTTGATGTTGTTATACATACACACATAAAGACATATATATATATTAGTGCGGACTAAAGAAACATAGAGATATGATATGATTTTTGTTAAATATGTTGTAAATGATGAATAAAAGAGATGAGTGAGTGTGTGGTTGTAGTGTTGAGTCACGGATCACTAGCGGTGATGAAATTCGTTATGTGATGGTTATTGTATTATGAATGTGTTGAGTGTGCATTTGTTTAGCATGTTGTTGTAGTGGTAGGAGCGGGGATGGGGACACCTACGGTTGTCTATTGAAGCACTTGTATCCGAAACATATTTCCATGCTATGCTTCGATAGTTGTTGTTGATCTCTATAAGGTTGAGAAATGAGAATACTTACCTAAAAAACAAAACTTTATAACGATACCAAACAATGATGGTAACTACCCGATATGATAATAATTGCCATTATCGATAGAATCAATCTTAAAAGATAAATGAATGCTTAATACAAATTTAAATAATTTATGAATATGTCTAAGTAGACCACACATTCTATATTATTAATTTATATTGTAATAGTATAACAACTCATGCGAGACACGAGTTATTTTACAGTGATGTGCATAAAATTTTGTACTAACATTGTTCTAACATTAATTTTATCGTTGTCGAGTTTTGTTCATTTAAAATTATAATATTTCTCTTCGTATAATGATCGATAACATTATATCTTATTTTGTTACCCAATCTTCTTTAATTCGATTAAGTTTAATAAACTTAGTCTAGTTTTTGATCCTTTCAGATTCCAACGATAGAAATTGTATGTTTATCTTTGAGCTAAATTGTAAGTTTTTGGATGATAGAGATCATTCTTTTTTGCTCATATATATAAGTATCTTTCATCCTTAATTGTGTTAAAAATGAATTTTTGTTCGAGCACACTTTTGCATATCCATTTTTTTAATATGAACAAAATCAATGCACAATTAGAGTTTTCATGTTTGGTAGGATCTTTTAATTTGGAATCCCATTAGCCAATAATCAATTTTTCAGTAGATCCCCCTAACTTTATTGGTGATGTGTAGTTGTGATTGCGATTTTAATTAAGAAATTCTAATGAATATGAGGTGGATGGTAGCAGTGTTGGGTCAGAAGTACACGTTCTCTTCAAATTGAACTACTTATTATTTGTGAAACTAATTCCATCATTAACTAGCATCACTATTTACTAATTCTAAAATAACCAATGATCTCTTTCTGCGTGACTGTGATATGTTAATTAAGGATATTAAAGACATTAAATTCAGTTTAAGCATCTCTTACTCGTTTGCCACTTGCGTTTATAATAAAACATCTCGCTAGATTGCAAAGCATATATCTCTAAAAGTTTTCCCTCGTTTGTGGGTTGCTCACCGTCCTGATACCTTTCACTTTTTCTTTAGGAGTGATTTTTCCCTCTTATTTCTTTCTCTTTCTTCATCAAAATATAAATGATCATGCATTTCTTGAAGTCTATCAAAGATGTAATTAAATGAGGCTGAAAAAGGCGACAATGTGTCCATTAATAATTTTTTTTAAAAAAATTAGGCAACAAAAATTCAAGATCTAACACTGACAAAATCTAAATTATTAGCATTTGAAATTGCGATTTTATATGAATTTTTTTAATCTTACAGGAAAGTTGATTATTATATTTTCCATTGTCTAAGGATATGCAATAAAAGATATAAAATTTAGCGCTAAAAAACGACTATCATATGTCCTTTTCAATATATACAAAGCGAAATGACATACTAAGATCGTACAATATATAAAACTTGACCAAAAAATTTGATACTGTCATACCTAATCCGGTTATGACTAAAGGCTTAAAGTAAATACTATACATTTAAAAAAAATATCTGATTTCGTACTAAAAATGAGTTATATATATAGGATTAACATCCACAACATTATCACTTTCTAAAATTATACAAAATTTTATGCAATTTTCAACGATAAACACAATTGAAGATTGTCCACATCTGACCCCGTTATCACACGTAATTTTTTATTTTATTTTCATTCGTAATACTTCTTCAAAGTTGTAAATTTCAGAATCTCATATAATGAAAGATTCAAAATACGATCACATATGCAATTTTATAATCTTTCATACCGCCAAAAATAAATAACATTTTCCATAACGTTTTCACCATTAGTCCATTACGTCGTTTTAAAACTTTTATTCATTCAAAAACTTTTTCATAACGTTATCTATTCACTAACTTATACAACTTCCATGATCACCGACATAAAAGCTTACAACTTCCATGATCACCATGATCATCGACACAAAAGCTTACAACTTCCATGATCACCGACACAAAAGCTTACAACTTCCATGATCACCTATACACCGATACAAAAACGAATACTTTTTATACGTAAATTATCACAAATACATCACATGAAACAAATTTATTCATTCAAAAACTTATTTTAAACACAATTTGCTTACTCAAAATACAAATTACAATCATTAACCTCCCAAAATATTTTTAAAAACCTCCATAAAATTCCTTGTCACCGTCCCCAAAACCAAGTTAACACTGTTGCAAAAAAATAGCTGCATGGGCATTTATTTAGAATTAAAGCATACAAATATGGCAAATATGAGAAAATTACAAGCACAAGATGATAACTCGGACGAGTTAGGTCTGAGCCAAACGACGGTTCTGGAAACGAGTCGTACGAACCACGTCATTCATTACGAGTCATTCATTATTTATAACTCGGTACAGACAGTAAGCAAAGCCTATTGCTCTCCTCCCTCGTTATACCCTCATATATAAACACAATACACATACAATTTTTATATCGTATAACATCAATTAGGGCTAGCCTCACAAACCCTAATCATATCTTCAATCCATACTTACAAAGGTACGATTTTTATCTATTTTTACTCACAAATAGACACGTGTATGTTTGTATCTGTTGATTTGAATTGATTAAATGGGTTGTAAAAAGATTGTATTTTGATTGATTTGATGAATGATTTGTTGGGTTTTTGAATGTTTTTGTTATGTGGGTTATGCAGATCTGTTGAATCTTTGATTTTGGATTGATTTGTTGATTTGGGTTTTGTTTGTTGTGATTGATTTGCATTTGGGAAGTGATTTTTGGTGTGGGGATTAGTGTTTGGGGGATGGAGATGGATCCGGAAGTGGTTCGAGTGGAGCGGAGAGGGAGGAAGAGGAAGCGGAGGGATGTGGAGAATGTGGTGGATGGGGGTGTGAGGAGGGAGACGAGGTCGAAAGCGTTGGTGGGGTCGTATTTGAATAAGGAGTTTGAGGGTAGGGTTTTTCTTGGGAAGGTGGTGAATTATGATAGAGGGTTGTATAGGATTGAGTATGAGGATGGGGATTCCGAGGATTTGACGAGTGGGGAGTTGAGGCAGTTTTTGATACGGAATGAGGGTTTGGATCAGGGGTTGGGTGTGAGGAAGAAGGCGTTGGATGATTTGATTACGAGTAAGTATGAGGAAATGGAGAGGGAGAAGAAGGAGAGGGAGGCTACGGAAATGATGAATGTTGATGCTGTTGGAAATGGGAGTAATGGTGTTGTAGTTGATGGTGATTGCTCGAGTGAGTCTGGTGAGGATGCAGTTGATGGGGATTCGGGAATTGAGGCGGAAGTTTGTATTGTTCCGCCACCAGAATTGCCTCCGTCAACAGGGAATATAGGTGTCCCGGATGAGTGTGTTTCTAAGCTTCTCTCTGTATACAGTTTCTTACGCTCGTTTAGTTGTGCACTGTTTTTGAGTCCTTTTGGTCTGGATGACTTTGTGGGGTCGCTAAACTGTTCTATCCAAAATACATTGTTGGATGCTATTCATGTTGCTCTGATGCGTGTAATTCAGCGGCATTTCGAAGATCTCTCATCGGAGGGTTCCGAGCTTGCATCAAAATGCCTAAGGTATGGTACTAAAGCAAACTTTTTACCTCGTTTCGTTTGGAATTCAATATGTTAATGTTTTTTTGTTACAGTTTACCTAGTTGGACATAAGGTAGAGAGTTTTAGTTAATTGTTTTTAAGCCTTTTTTTCTCTCACTAAACTTTTGTATTAAAGAGTATGAACCAAGTTCATCTATTTTGTCTTTGTTTTGTGTTTTATATCCATTGTGGTTTTAGTGATTGAAATGTAACCTAACCTTCCCTATATTCCTGCAGGTCAATGGACTGGAGTTTGATTGATTCATTGACGTGGCCAGTTTTTACAGTCCAATATATGATGATGATGGGGTATAATGAAGGACTTGAATGGCAAGGCTTTTACATTGATGCTCTACAGAGGGATTATTACAGTCTATCAGTCAGTAAAAAATTAATGATTTTGCAAATATTGTGTGATGATGCTTTAGACTCTTCAGAGCTAAGAGCAGAAATTGACATGCTAGTAGAAGCAGAGGTCAAAGATGAAGTGGATCATGATAGGGTTATAAATGCTACTCCTCAATCTGGACCGAGACGAGTCCATCCTAGATACTCCAAGACTTCTGCTTGCAAGGACCTAGTAGCCACTGCGGTTTTCAAGGAAAATTACGAGACAAAGTCGTCTATTAACACAAGTTCGTTTGGTTATATGAATACTAGAATGAATACTGGTGCTGATGTAGATCAGGATACCAACAGTGATGAGTGTCGCCTTTGTGGCATGGAGGGGACATTGCTTTGTTGTGATGGTTGTCCGTCAGCTTACCATTCAAGATGTATTGGTGTAATGAAAATGTTCATACCAGAAGGGGACTGGTACTGTCCAGAGTGTACCATCAACAAAATCAGTCCTACAATTACAAGGGAAACATCTTTGAAAGGCGCAGACTTTTTTGGTGTCGATCCATATGAGCAAGTCTTTATGGGCACTTGTGATCATTTGCTGGTGTATGTTCAGCTACTCTAATATGTTTACACACTCTTGCGCACACCATGCACGCTCACACACATGGATTTGTTTTGTATTGTTTACTTCAAATTCAGTCTGAAGTTGGTGTGGCTAAAAGTTGTCTAAAATTAATTTTTATTGAAATATTTAATTTTTTGATAAATTTTTTGACGAGGGCCCTTCACAACTTGTGTTACAGGATCAAAGGATCAATGAACTCTGAACAACGTGTAAGATACTACCATAAGGAGAATGTTTCAGTAGTCTTGAAAATACTTACTTTGTCAGCACAGCATCATGATATGTACTCAGGGTTATGTAAAAAGATAATGCAGTATTGGGACATTCCTGAAGCTGAAATTGGTGCAAATTCATCTAAAATTGAAGATGGTGCTTTTCCTACTGAAGAACTCTCTCTTTTAGATAACAACAGAGTGGTCTCCAGATTGTCTGTTACTGAAAACCTTCCAAGTTGTATTGCTGAGAGTAGTTTTGAAAACACAGCAGGCCCACTGCCTGAAATTACTACTAAAAATATAGGCGAAGGTTGCTTTTACATGGGTGCTTCTTTTAAACCTCAGTCATATCTAAATCATTATGCCCATGGAGACTTTGCTGCGGCTGCTGCTTCCAATTTATCCATACTTTCATCTGAGGAAAATCATGTTGCAGTGTCAAATACTTCAACTAATCACAGAAAGGTTATGTCTGCCAATATATCACTTCAGACAAAAGCCTTTTCATCAGCAGCTATTCGTTTTTTTTGGCCCGATATTGAAAAGAAGCTGATGGAAGTTCCAAGGGAACGGTGTGGCTGGTGTCTTTCTTGCCAGGCAACTTGCAATAGCAAGAGAGGATGCTTATTAAATGCAGCTGCTTCAAATGCAATCAAAGGTACCATGAAAATACTTGCAGCCATACGTCTTGTAAAGCATGGAGAAGGCAGTCTTCATAGCATTGCGACTTACTTGATATTCATGGAGGAGAGCTTGCGTGGTTTAACAGTTGGCCCGTTCAAAACTTCTGCTCATAGGAAAAAGTGGCGTGAACAAGCTGAGCAGGCTTCAACTTGCAGTGATCTGAAAAGTCTTTTGCTTGAAGTAAGTAGGTTTCCTTTTTAGCAATTTTGTTTTGAGAGGTTTCATTTTATATTTGAGCTATCAGTTATAAATGATTTAACTCCTTACTGCTGTGCTGTTGAATACGTACACATCCATGTTGTTAGTTTCATATTTTCATTACAGTACATAGGGCTCTAGTAGTCTAGTTCTTTTAAATATGTATATGTAAATAGGAATGGCAATTTTAGTTTGTGGCCAGGTTCATGTCGGGACTCGGGTCATCTGAATTAGGCCGGGATTTTCGGTGGACCAGAATCTGAGTTGGAAATTCAATGAGTTTAAGCACTTAACCCGAACACGACCTGCGGACCCGTTATACCCGGATTCCATTCCCAAGATGCCCACTTTTGAACTTTTTTCCCCAATCTACCCGCAGTAGTTCAATCTTTCCCAGTATGTCCATTTTAGATAATTTGACTTCTCACTGTTACATAAGTGGGTTCTATATAATTTTTTACCACTTTTACTTAAATGCTAGGATACACACTGCTAGTCTACACAACCATGCCTAAAATTTTGAATATTCTTAGTTTATTTTACAATTTATTACTACATACAGTCTTTAATGTATAATATATAATTAGTCACCAAATGTAGTTTAATTTATAAGATTAAAATTTACTTATAATACACACACACACACATATAGAGTTGCACTCTAGAAAGAACACCTTATATAAAGAACAATATACTAAAATAGAACACCATCATAATACTTTATTTTTCATATAAATTGATATGTTATGATAAGAATCACAAATTTTAACAATTAAGCTTAACATATCGAATCTAACATAGAATCTCATCTAAATTTAAAAATCAAATGTTACATAGAATCCAGTATAGAATCTTATATATATTTTTGTAACAATAAAATTATGTATAATCGTGTTACATTTGATCATAGTTTTTTGTTAGATTCTATTTTTATTCATAAAAGACCATTTTTGATGTGAAAATTAGATTTTAAATGCGATTTTATATAAGATTCTATGGTGTTCTTTATTGTTCTTTATATAAGGGTGTTTTTCATGGAGCAATGGCATATATATATATATATATATATATATATATATATATATATAATACAATACATGTAAATTTAATATATTTAATATAAATTTTATCTTAATGTATTTATACAAAATGTCAAGTCTAGTTATTTAAGTACATATTTGTTAAATATAATGTTTGTGAAAAGAGGACTAGGGTAAATTGGGATTCCCTATATCTTTCTTATCTTGTTTTCTATAGTGATTCACTGCATTTGTTACACATATATGTAGTACTGAAAAGAGAAGTTAATGTTTAACTTCTTCAATTCTTAAATGAATTGAAATCCGGAAGATGTATAAGATATAGTTGCTATGAGGATGAAATGCGGTATTTCAGCAAAGAAGAATCTGCATATGGATCTTTTGGACGATTGATGTAAAATCATTGGAGAAAAGCTAGCAAAATTAGTATAATGCTAAAGCTAGCATAATGGTAAAGCTAGCATAATTTGAATATCAGAGAGAGGTAAATTCAAGTGCAAGGACCTAAATAGATGGAACAGTGCATTGGAAGATTTTTATGTTATTATCTTTGACTTATATACCAGTTAGGGTATATAATCGATTTAAATGTCTTTTAGTAGACAAATTACCTTGTGCTACTTGATACATGTAGTTGTTAATGTCATGCACTCCTGTTAGTTCTGTAAAATTGCAATTGCTTGTTTTCTGGTTGGCTAAAACTTTTTTTTTTTTATGCTTGCAGCTCGAGGAAAATATTCATTATGTTGCTCTTTCTGGGGACTGGGTCAAAATTGTTGATGATTCATTAGTTGAGTCATCAGCCACCCATGGTACAAGTGCTGCTATATCAAGTCAGAAACGTGGTCCCGGGCGGCGTGGTAGGAAACCATCTGCCATGCCTGAAGTTACAGCTGATGAGGACCAGGATATATCAGATGCTTTTGTCTGGTGGCGTGGTGGTATGCTATCCAAGGTTCTGTTTCACAAAGGGATTTTACCACACATTGTGGTAAAAAATTCAGCCCGTCAAAGTAAGATACCATCTCTTGGTCTATCATGTTGTATGCATTCCTGTAAAATAATAAATGAGAGTATTGTGAAAAAGGTAGTATTCTCACCATTCTCTCTGCCATCCAGGTGGTTCTAGAAAGATAACGGGTATATATTATGCTGAAGGTGTTGAGGTTCCGAAAAGAAGCAGAAGGTCAATATGGAGAGCTGCTGTTGAAATGTGTAGGAACTCATCACAACTTGCTGCACAGGTTTGTGTATTTCGAGTGATCTATTGGAATATCTAAAGTTCTCATTAGTATTTTGTGGAATTTGCGGTTGTCTCTTGGTAGGGCAGTCATTTAATTCAGATGTTTTTTTAGTAATAACTAATAATTTCTTGCTTCAGATTAGGTATCTAGACATTCATGTGAGATGGGGTGATCTTGTTCGTCCGGAACAAAGTTCCCTTGATGGAAAAGGTGCAGAGACAGAGGCATACGTGTTTAGAAATGCCTCCATATGCGATAAACAGATTCTTGAAAGTAAAATTAGATATGCTGTTACTTTTGGGATTCAAAAGCACCTTCCTTCCCGTATTATGAAGAATGTATCTGAAGTAGAAAAAGTTGAAGGTGGAAGAGAAAAATATTGGTTTCTAGAAACCCGTGTTCCGTTGTATTTGATCAAAGAGTATGAAGAGAAGATGGATGAAGTATCTCCACCCCTATCCAAGAAGCCTACAAATGTATTGTCAACCTTGCAGATACAACAGTTGAAGGTTTCGCGCAAAGATATCTTCTCTTATTTAGTACGGAAGAGGGATAATTTGCATTGTTGTCGTTGTGCTTCTTGTCAGCTTGATGTTTTTCTCGGGTAAGTGTTTGTGACTAACTTGATAAAAGATCATTTGAGCTCTTGCACCTGCTCACGGAACCTTATTATTTATATTTTTTTGTTTCTAGGAATGCTGTCAAGTGCAGTACATGTGAAGGTTTGTCGACGATTCTGATTTATCCTTACATTTATTACTTTTCTGTGACTGATTATCTGACATTTTACCATGGCTGAAAATATCCAGATATGTAGTGATATGTTCACATATTCTTTTGGTCCTTTTTTTCTTCTGCTAAACACCAAGGACTAATAACCGATAACCAATAACAGTTTACTGTTATAATGATAATTATTACTTTGAACTTTTTGTGTGGATTGAATATGTAGTCCTGTATTGGTTCTTGACTTCTTGCTAATTGAAAAAATCAATACAATGGTGCAAAAACTATTTGGCATCATAAAGTTGCTTGGTAGTGGTTCATATTTCAGTATGGATCTTTTATTTTTATCTTTTATAAGAACAGAAGTTGGTAGGAGAAGATGCAAGTCTGATGTTTCAACTTTTACCAGCTATCCAGACAGAAGTTATTTGCTAAAGATTTACTATGTTAAAGAAATTTAACTTCAGTATTACAATTGACTTGTCTCTTCTAATCTTGGAGGAAATTGTGTTTCCTAGTGAGAAATGAGCTGACAATGTATGCAGCATTGTAATGGTCAATATTGATTTTGATTCGGGAAATAATGGAATATTGTAAATATTAATTATATTACTCTATACTTGCACATGATTTTCTTGTTTATTTTTTGTAATAGTAGTGTTGTTAAACATCGTCCACCACTCTACCCAGTGATGCTCAAGTAAAATGTGTTTTCTTGTCTTCAGGTTATTGTCATTTTCAGTGTACAGTTACTTCAACAGTGCACATGAAAGCTGATGCTGAATTTGTTATCACCTGCAAAAGCTGTTACCAGACTGAAGCTTTTATGCATGGTGAAAAGTATAGCATGGCTCCCACTGTCCCCTTGGTTTCACAAGGACAGAAGCCTTTGAATGCAGCAACAGCTACTATAGGTGAAAAGCCAAATGGCTTTCATCAGTCTATAGTATCTAATGGAGGTTCAAAACGTTCAGTTGAGAGGAAACCAAGGCCTTCAGTATCCTCTGAACCCCATAATTCTGAACACGAGCTTGGAAGTGCCAGCGCTTCCAAGAAAAAGAAAAGCAAGGCGTGCTCGTTAGGCCTTAAATGGAACAAGAATGGTGAAGATGGGACTGATTTCAGACTTAGAAATGTTTTGTTGAAGGGAAATTCAAAAATATTAGAGGTTGAATGCGACCTTTGCAGGAAGCCCTATAATCCTGATCTTATGTATATTTTCTGTGAGACATGCACAAGTAAGCATCTATAAATTGCTAGTGATTATCAGTATTTTTGTTAAATGTTTTACCCACCCCTCAGGATTAACTGAATTTAATTGTTATGTCCAGAATGGTATCATGCTGATGCAGTGGAGCTTGATGAGTCAAAATTATTTAAACTGATTGGATTTAAATGTTGCAAGTGCCGTAGGATAAAGTCACCTGCGTGCCCCTACACCGATCCAGAGCGCAAAGCGGCATTAGAAAGTAAAAAACCTAATAAAAGAACTCCAAAGCAAGCACGTCAAGGAACTGACTTCTGTCCTGTAACTGTTCCAGAACAGCTTACGCAAAGAGAAACTGCTTCTCATGGGTTACCTATTAAAAAAGAATTGGTATGCATAAAGAGGGATAACCCGCTCACATTCTCTCTATCAAAGGTGGATGGTACTCAGAATACTTCGGGAGTAGCTTTAGAACAGAGCGCTACTCTTTCCGGTTCTGCACCTCAGAAACTACCAGTAAGGAGGCATATGAAGCGTGAAGATGAGTCATACGAAGTGGCAAGTAATGTATCTGCTGATTCATTCACAGCCGTCGCTGGCAGTACATTTGTTCCCACAAATGAATCACCTCCATGCTTAAAATGGGACGTTTCCTCAAATATTGAGGACGATTTTGTGTTTAATACCGATGGTCTAAATTATGAGGAACTGGAGTTTGAACCTCAAACTTATTTCTCATTTAACGAATTGCTGCCAGATGATGATGGTGCCCATTTGGAAGGGTTTGATCCATCAGGAAACATGATTAAGGATGTAGACCAGTTGGACGGGGTTGACCCGTCTGGAAATTTGATTGAAAATATAGATAATTCTTCTATGCTTCCTGATGATGTTAATCTTGAGCCATATAGAATGATTAGTGAGCAGCAAGATCATATGGATATCAGTTCTTTTGAACCTTCCTTTGAGGTCGTGGCATGTCAAATATGCTGTTACACTGATCCAGTTCCTGATCGTTGTTGCCAGATATGCGGGGTCTGGATGCATAGTTATTGCACAGGATGGGTTGAGGAGTCGTCAAATATTGGGGCCTGGAGGTGTGGCAACTGCCAGGGTTGGCAGTAGCTAATGTTACTAAACCATTTTTCGTCTTCAGGTTATAGTCACATACAATATTCCCCGTTTCTATGAATTGTTGTGTAATTGTGCTGGAGGGGAGGTGGCATTCATCTGTGAAACTCCAGAGCTGAAAGGAAGTTGTAGGTAAAAATTGTTGTGGAAACTTAGCAAAAAAAAAAAAAAAAAAAATGTTGTGGAAGGTGGTTAGTACTATAGACAACGTTTCAAATTACATTATATTTTTGATATTTTTGACCTTGTTTAGACATCAGATTGTTTCTTTGAATTGATGATAGAGGTTGAAATGTGCCGAGTGCTGACTTACAATTACAAGTTGTTTTTCTTTCCCACCAGACACCGGGAGTTGGCAATTAGTTTTTTAGGGGTTATGATATTTACTTTGATGAGATGGATAGGCTGGGTTTTTGTTGCCCGTCTGTTTGTCATTTTTTCTTTGTTTTTTATGGCAATGCTGAATTGCAGCGGCTCAAAGCTTTTCTCGATTCCAGCTTTTTCTCAAATATAGAATTCCATTTGAGATATTTGCTTGTTTATGGCAGAAGCAAAAACCCTTCAAAAGTAAAGAAATGACAGCTTTGAAGTGGATCCTTCTATAGAGAAAGTGGGTTAATTTAGCAAATACAGAACGAAGTCACTTGGGAAATGCTTAGGTAAAATTTTGTCGTTCTGGCTAGCAATTTTGATTTAATTGAATAATCTTATGATCAATCAAGAACATATATTGTAAAAATATATATAGGTTGAATTGTAAACTTTTGTCTGAGTAAATTAAAATTTAGGTTGTGTTCGGGAAAAATGAGCATCATTTGATCGAGTTGTCATTGCAATTTGAGTTGTTTTCTTTTGTGCACCGAAATATCCTTCCAAATACACTTTAACTAGATATTTGGGAGTATATAATGTGGAATATTTGACATTGTATTGCTGTTGGTGGCATGAGTTGAAATCTATACGTTTCCCAAAATTAAAGAATCTGGATGTTATTAACTGTGGACGCTCTGCTCTTTTCACAATCTCAAGCATCAGAAGTCTACGACAACTCTAAACACTAGAAATATCAGAATGTGCTATATTGGAAGAAACTGTGGAGAATGTTAATGTTGGACATGTTGGAATGGCTACGAAGTCTATTACACTCTTTCAGCTGGATTCAGTTACTTTTAAAGATTTGCCAAACCTCAAAAGTTTTATATACGGTGCAAATTATGAGTGCTATATGCCGGCTTTACAAGATTTGGAAATTTATAACTGTGGACTCTATTCTCTTTTTACGTGCCCCGTCTTCAGAAATCTCCAACAACTTCAAAGACTATATGTATCAGCATGTGCTTTTTTGAAAGAAAATTGTTGAAGAGGTAAGAGTTGAGGAACATGTTGGAATGGATATGAAGACTATTACACTCTTGCAGCTAGATTCACTTGCTTTTTATGATTTGCCAAACCTCGAAAGTTTTACCGACGGTGTAAATTATGAGTGCTATATGCCAGCTTTACGACGTGTGGAAGTTGCTAACTGCAGGCTCTCTTCCCTATTCATGTGCTCTGTCTTCAGAAATTTCCAACTCCTCGAAATGTTAAAAGTATCGAATCGCAGGTTTTTGGAATGCATTGTTGAGGATGGAAGGGGAGATGAGAATTCTGATACAAATGACAAGATTATTATGCTCTTTAAACTCTCATCAGTTGCTTTTAGAGATTGCCAAACCTTAAAAGTTTTAGTCGCATTGTAACCTGTTCTTTCAATATGCCCAAATTAAAATAATATTTTCAACTCAGGTGTCCTTTGCTAGAGGATTAGACTCAACTGAAAACAAGCACAGGATTAGTATCTGTTTTTACTGTGTGGCACAATTGGGAGTGATAACTCTGAATCTCGATCGGGTCCTTCCTCACCAACTCCTGCCTCGGAAGGGGTGTAGCTGTAGTGGGGTGCCTACAAAACAACACCGGAGGGGGGGTTCGGCCCCGAGGTGCCTCCGGCGTGAGAATAAGAGTTGGTTTTGGAAGACTATAATCAAGGAGAGTATCACAAAAGTAATAAATGTGTGTGGGTGTGTAATAGCGTCCAACCCCTAAACCCTCTTTACTAGGGGTATTTATAGCCCTAGGCCTAGGGTTTAGGGGTAGATTACCTTCACCCCCGACCGTTGGATCTGGGGGACAAGCCGCTGAATATCCGGGATGTAGGACACGTGGCCTAGTCTGGGGTGACCGTTGGCTGGAGTGTGGCCATGTTGTTGTAGACATAGCTTGGCACGTGCCTCCCCTTGTCCTTTAGTGTTGGTCAGCGCCATATGTAGGAATGTCAGCTGAGGTGGGGTGCCACGTATGTTAAGTGTCACCAATCTGGGGTCCCCTAGTCGGGGGTGGGGACCATGCCACGTGGTAGTGGCCCCGGGCCCGGGGTCCACTACTCTGGGCTGGGCCGTTCTTATCCTCATGAGATGATTTGCTTATTGTTTTTGGGCTTCTTGTTGGGCCTTGGCTGTTTATGGCTTATCATTTGCCCCCACTCCCTAATGCGGATTTTTCGGATGGGGAGTAGTAAGGGATGTTTTTGCCTTGGGGAGTGGACTTTCTGGATTCTCTGGGGTGCTAGACATATGTCCTCGGGGCTGGACGTTTTGTGGTTCTGTGAGTCCGCGACTTCTTTGGGGGGGGCTTTTGCCTTGGTTGCCCCCAGTTCCGGGGTGTGCACTGAAGTACGTACGCCCGGGGCTAGTGGTTGGTATTTGAAGGCCTTGTTGCTTTGACTGTCCTTGGTTGCCCCCAGGCCCGGGGTCGGGACTTAAGTGTACATCCCGGGGCTTTGGCTTTGTATATATACGAAAATGCACGTATATGAAGGAATATATGTAATATTGTACGTATGCGTTTTTGGATTTCGTTTTTTGTTTCTTTTCTCTCTTTTCTTCTTTCTTCTCTTTTTTTTTTTTTGAAAAATAACAACTGTCACCCACTATCCCCGGATTTTGGAGATAGTGGGCCGATCTTTTGGGCCGCCACGTGGTCATGGCGTTTAGAATTCAGGGTTTGCCTATAAATAGTGGCAACCTCCCCCCACTTCGTCTTTCACGAGCTTTTGATTTGCTGCCGTTATTCTGCTTCTCTGAAGATTTGTACTCCGGGCTAAAGGCGCAATTTTGTTCCAAGTGACCTTCGCAACCTTCTCTCCGGACTAACTGTAAGTTTCCTTGCCCCGGTCTTTCAATTCTTGCTTTTATTTCCTTACATCGCCTTGCATCTTGGGTAGATAAATTGACATAGGTTTTCATTTTTTGTTGGGTAGCCCGGGGTTGTAGCCTTGTATGGTTAAGAGACGTGTCACCGCCAACCGTGTACTGATACCCCTCTCCGAACCCAGCACTTCTCCTAGTAGTGTCAGCTCTTCGGGTAGTAACTTAGAATTAATAGACCTAGAATGGGGCCTAATGGGTAAGAAAAAGAGCCGTCTTTACGTGTTGACGAACATAGCGACCAAGGATATGGGTCGGGGATATAGCCTTAATGAATCGGACGGTAGCTGGGGTCACACCCAATACTATTTTGTGAGGAGGGATCCGGGGATCCCTCAGGCCTATTTCTTCAGGGATCTTAGCGTGGAGTTTTCACAAAATTCGGACGTTGCGCACATGACCAAGTATGATAGGGCCTTCCTTGATTCTAAGTTCGGGCATAGGCCGGGTTCTGGGATGGATGTAGGCCCGTTTCGGGCGGAATATTTGGAGGCTCCGGTTGATTGGGATCCAATATTCCGGGCTACCTTCCACTTGGATGCCGATGTGGAGTGGAGATGGCCGGAGCCCGGGGAGAAGATATACCACAGACCCGAGGGTGGTTGGGTCGGGGTTTGGTTGGAGCACCTGAGGTCGGGGTATGGGCCTAGGTGTCACCAATTCGTAAAATCACTCTGCCTGTTTGAGTATGGGATTCCAATCACCCAGTTGACTCCGAACGCGGTGAAGTGGATTACTTATTTCCTGGGGTGTTGTGAGGCTGCCCAGGTACTGCCAACTTTCAAGCTTTTCCACCATCTCTTCAAGTTGGTGCATTCCAACAATGTGCCCCTGTTCGAGTTTAGATTCCGGGGTAAGGCATGTGGGTACCCTTCCTCGGCGTCCAAGCCCCTTGGCATGCTGCCTTCCTTGAAAGGCTGGAATGGTGAGTTCGTATTCCTCCGGGGTGTGGATATACGGTTCATGCCTACCTTCAAGGAAAAGCCCCTGGCTATGAACTTCGAAGTGTATGATCTCCAGGACGCGGCAGTGGACCGGGTATACAGCTTCTGCCGGGGGCTTGGGAGGCAGGTGACTAGGGAGGACCTCATGAGTCACCAGTACCTTTACGGGATAGGATGTAAGTCCGGGTTATATTCTACTTGCTTTAATCTTCGTGTGATTATTTGCTGCTTTCTCCGGGCTAATGTAACTCTCTTTTCAGGTCTTCCCGGTTATAATCCAGATTTCGAGAGATTCACCAAAATGAACAAGGCTAATGAAGCTCTTCACGCTGCCTTACTGGGTTTGGGCCATGTCCGGGACAACACCAAAGTCCCCGGAGAGGCCAGTGGCGCTAAGTCTCAGGAGGGAGGTGGTGAGACTAAGGCTCCGGGGGTGGACTCCATTGAGGCGGAGATAGATGGGGGATCCTTGGTTCCGAGGAAGAGGCCCCGGTCGGCGGTCCAGCAGGAGAAGTTCGGGACCATGACATCCGACTGCGAGGTCGAGCATGAGCGCCCTCCAGGCACTTCCTCCGAGCCAGCTGAATTCTTTGGGCCCCACATCCCGGCTCCCCTCACTTCGGAGGAGAGGAACTTCATTGGCTTCCTTGTCGATCTCCCTAGCAAGAAGGAGTGGGAGGCGATGAGCAAAGATTCTCCTATCTCCCTCTTCGAGGACATGATGGGGGTTTATGGCCAGGTAAGCCTTTCGCCGGGCTTTCTTTTGGTTGTTTTACCTTTTTCCCTTGTCTTAGTTATTGTTTACTGAGTGTTAACTTCGTTTTTTCAGCTGGGGGTTCGTATGGCCGGGGCTTGTGCCGCTGCTCGCCGGGAGATGGAAACTGTCAAGGATGCCCAGGAAATGCTGCGTTCTGCTGCCGAGGCCCGGGAGGAGCATGACCGAACATTGGCCAATGCGAAGAAGGAGCTCGAGGACCTTAAGGAGTCAGCTGAGGCCCGGGTAACTAAATTCAAAGACGCGGCCCGGACTATTGCTGATGAACGGGACTCGGTCTGGAACAAGTATAGGGATGCTAAGGAGGAAATCAAAAAACTTCGGGAGGAGCTAAAAGGAAAGAAGCCCGAGGAACAGGTGATCTCCGATTTTCGGGATTCGGACGTCTATGCCACTGAACTTGCGACTGCCGCCGCGGCGAAGATTCATCGGTGCTGGTTAGTTGCGGAGAAGTTGTGTAAGACTACTCCGGAGTCTGCAGATTGGGAGAGCTTCGTTGCCGCCTATATGGATGCCGAAGCTAAGCTGGCCAAGGGCGAGGGTGAGCCAACTCCCTATGCCGCTCCCCGCTCCTCCCCTCCTCCGGAAGCTTAAATGTTATCCTTGGCTGTGACCAAAATCCGGGCTGTGCCCATGTAACTTTTATTTTGTACTCCTCGAACCTTATTGTGTAATTTCGAATTCCGCTGTTGTATAACTTTCAAGTGTCAGGTGTTTCGGACTGTCGGTCAGCCCGGCCTGTCTGCTGTTTTTTTTTATATATCTATTTTGCTTCGCAAGTTTTACCTTGTTCTTTTGTTGGTTGTTAGGCTTGTATTGCCCCCCACTCCTCAATTCGGGTATCCCGGATTGGGGAGTGGTGGTTTTTCCAAGTAGGAATTTGGATGCCTATGGCTTCCCGGGCCGAAGCATTGCTAAGGTCCCGGGCTGTGGCCTACTTGGAAAGGATGAAAACTTTTCCAAGTAGGAATTTGGATGCCTATGGCTTCCCGGGACGAAGCATTGCTAAGGTCCCGGGCTGTGGCCTACTTGGAAAGGATGAAAACTTTTCCAAGTAGGAATTTGGATGCCTATGGCTTCCCGGGCCGAAGCATTGCTAAGGTCCCGGGCTTTGGCCTACTTGGAAAGGATGAAAACTTTTCCAAGTAGGAATTTGGATAATAATTGTAAGATTGAAATGGCAAGTAGGAAACAGAGCTCTTTTTCATTGATAACAGAACGGTTACATGATTCCAAAGTACAATTCCCAAAAAACGCCCGTATATATGAGCTGAAACTATTTTCCTTTACTGGTAGTACTTTCTTAGTCTGAGGCCGTGCCAGGTGTTGGGGACTTCAGTGTTGTCCATGTGACTGAGCTTGTAGGTTCCGGGGCGGAGTACCTCTTTAACTCTGTAGGGACCTTCCCATTTAGGCATGAGCTTTCCTGTATTAGTGGGGTCTGAAGCCTCGGTATCCCGGAGTACTAGGTCCCCGATTTGGAAGTTTTTGACCCTTGATCTCTTTCCGAAGTATTCTCTTGTTTTTTCTTTATACTTCTCCATTCTCTGTACTGCTTTGTCCCGGACCTCATCAACTAGCTCTAGATTAATTCGTAGCCCTTCTTCATTTGCAATTTCATCAAAGTTGATTACCCTGTGGGAAGGAGAACCCACTTCGATTGGCAACATTGCTTCGGTTCCATAGGCTAGCTTGAACGGAGTTTCCCCTGTCCCGGATCGTGGGCTAGTTCTGTATGCCCATAACACATGTGGTAGCTCTTCGGGCCATTTGTTCTTGCTTTCCTTCAGCCTCTTCTCAATTCCTCTTAGAAGGATTCTGTTTGTCACTTCCACTTGCCCGTTGCCCTGGGGATAGGCTACTGAAGATTTCTTGTGTTTGATTGCCCTTTCCTTTAAATAGTTTTCAAAATCTGAGCCGATGAATTGGGGACCATTATCTGAGACCAGGACCCTGGGTAGGCCAACCGCATTAATATGTTGTCCATGAATTTGATGCAGTCTTGTTGGTTTATGGTCCTCATTGCCTTTGCTTCGGCCCACTTAGTCATGTAGTCAATGGCTACCAAGAGGTATCTCAGATCGCCCTTGGCCCGGGGGAAGGGGCCTACTATGTCGATTCCCCACACAGCAAAGGGGATAGGGGATAAGACTGATGATGGCAGAACCGGGCTTTGTCTCGGTACATTGCTGAACAGTTGGCAGTTTCTACACTTCTTGACGAATTCTACTGCATCTGAGTGGATTGTTGGCCAGTAGTAACCTTGCCTTATGATTTTGTATGCAAGGGACTTTGCAGACATATGATCCCCACAAATCCCTTCATGTACCTCTTGCAAACAGTAGTTGGCTTCCTCCGGACCTACACACTTTAATGTTGGAGATGAGAAGGTTCGGCGATAGAGTTGGTTTTCTTCTATGAAGTATTTCGAAGCCTTGTTTTTCAATCTTCTTGCTTCGTTCTTATCTTCGGGCAACTCTCCTTTCTCCAAGTAGAGGATGAAAGGGGTCATCCAGCTCGGGGTTTCCTCTATCTCGGTTACCTCTTTTTGGTCAATGGCCGGGGTTCCCAATTCTTCAAAGTAGACCGAGCTGTCTAGTGCGGCTGAGTTCTGAACCAGCTTGGATAATTCATCAGCTTCGGAGTTTTCTTCCCTGTTGATTTGGCTGATTTGATACTCCGGAATTGTGGCTAGGTAACTTTTGACAAGGGCTTGGTATTGGGCCAGTTTTTGATCTTTGGCTAGGTATTCTCCTTTGGTTTGCCGCACCACGATTTGGGAGTCACTGTAGATGTTCAGGCTGTTGATTCTCAAAGTTCGTGCTAACCTTAACCCGGCTAGAAGAGCTTCATATTCGGCTTGGTTGTTTGTTGCTGGGAATTTGAATGTTCTGGCTTGTTTGATTTGGAAGTCTTCCGGGCTTTTCATGATTATTCCTGCTCCGGACCTGTCAGCTGTTGAGGACCCGTCCACGTGGAGAGTCCATGACCCCGGGGCTTGGTCCGGGTTTACCATATGTTCAGCTACTGTGGTAGCTTGCTGTGGTTCCGGGAAGGAGCATTCAACTATGAAATCTGCCAGAGCCTGTGCCTTGATGGCTGTCCGGGGCACAAACGTCAAGTGGAATTGGCTTAACTCAATCGCCCAATTTATTAATCTTCCGGATGCATCTGGCTTGTGGATTATTCGCCTTAACGGCTGGTCTGTTATCACCTTGATCTCTCTGCCTTGGAAATAGTGTCTGAGTTTCCTTGAAGCCGTGACCAAGGCAAAGGCAAACTTCTCCAGATTGGGGTATCTGGTTTCTGCATCTTTTAGGACTTGGCTGATGTAGTACACCGGCCGTTGGTTTCCCTCGACTACCCGGACTAGAGCCACGGCCAGGGGCCCGGCGGAGAGGTATAGGTGTAGGGGTTCCCCGGGCTCCGGCTTTGTTAAAAGTGGTTGTGATGAGAGATATTGCTTGATAGTTTCAAGGGCTTGCTGGCAGTCGAGGCTCCAGGTGATTTCTTTTTTGTTGCTTGCCCCCCTGAGCAAAGTGAAGAAGGGTAAGCACTTTTCTGCCAATTTGGGTATGAATCTTCTTAGGGCTGCCAATGATCCGGCTAACTTCTGAATGTCTTTTTGAGTCCGGGATGATTGCATATCCAAGATGGCTTTTATCTTCTCCGGATTAGCCTCGATCCCTCTCTGGCTGATCATGAAGCCTAGGAATTTTCCTGCTGCCACCCCAAAGGTGCATTTCTCCGGGTTCAACTTCATCTCATTTTTTCTAAGGTTTTCAAAACATTCCCGCAGGTCAGGGACATGCCCCCTGACGGTTTCAGACTTGGCAATGATATCATCGACATAGGACTCCAGATTCCGACCAATTTGGTCCTTGAAGACTTCGACCATGGCTCTTTGGTATGTAGCCCCAGCATTCCGGAGTCCAAAGGGCATGAACTTATAAGCATAAACAGCTCTGTGAGTGATAAATGCGGTTTTGGCTATATCTGCCGGGTTCATCTTGATTTGGTTATATCCGGAGAAGGCGTCCATAAAGCTGAGCATCACATGTCCGGAAGTGGCGTCGATGAGTTGGTCTATAATTGGTAGTGGATATGGATCTTTGGGGCAGGCTTCATTTAGGTCCGTGTAATCAACACACATCCTCCATTTCCCACTAGGCTTTTTAACTAGAACTACATTGGCTAGCCACTCCGGGTATTTGACCTCGCAGATGATATCTGCCTTGAGTAGTTTGTCCACTTCCTCGTCTATAGCTTTCTACCTCTCCGGGGCGAAGTTCCTTCTTTTCTGTTTCACAGGTTTTCTCCTGGGATCAACATCCAGGCTATGCATTGCAAGGGATTCCCGGAGCCCGGGCATATCAGATGGGCTCCAAGCAAAAACATCAGCATATTCCCGGAGTAGCTGGATTAATTCTTGTCTGAATGCAGTTTCTAGACCGGCTCCGATCTTGATTTTTCTTTTTCTGAGTTTCCCGGTATGAGTTCGATTGTTTCTGTTTCCACCGCAGGCTCTAACTTGGCTTGGTCTTGCAGTAGGGATGTTTTTTGCACTCGGGCCTGGGAATTTGAGGTCAAGTGTTCTCGGGTCTCAGCCATATCGGATCCCTGGGACAGGGCTCCGGAGATTTCAATGTTTTGTACCTCTTTCCCGGGGTTCTTGTAAGTTGAAACTCTGTGCTTCTTTCTGCTTAGATTCTTGTGGTAGGAGGAAGATTTCCTCTTATTCTCCGGGTCGATCTCTGCCATGACTAAGGCTTGGCCATAGCATCGGCTGGCTGTTTCTGTGTCGCCCTTTACCTCTCCGACCCCGGAGGGTGTGGGAAATTTGAACTTGAGATGTGGGGTTGAGGTTACGGCTCGGAGCTTGGTCAGGGCTGGACGCCCCAGGATCACATTGTAGGAGGAAGGGCTATTGATCACGTAGAATTTGACCATATGAGCTATCTGTTTCGGGGCGGTGCCGAATTGGACAGGCAAGTAAAGGGTTCCTTGAATTGGGACCAAGTTGTGGCCGAAGCCATATAGTGGGTCTTCCCGGCACTCATTCATTCTGATGCTTCCGAGTTGCATCCTGTCCATGGTATGTTTGAATAGTATGTTGACGGAGGAGCCGTTGTCAACAAGAATTCTCTTTACCTCGTTTTCGGCGATGTCTAGGGTCACGACTAGGGCTTCATTGTGGTTAGGATCTACTCCCTCAAAATCGGCATTACTGAAAGAAATGACTTGCTCTGGGGCCGAGCTTATCATCATTACCTCGTCTCCGGAGTCCGGGCTTCCCGGAGGGGAATTGGATCCTCCCAATACCACGTGCACCACATTCTTGGTCTTATGGGCCCCGGGTCCCTCTCCCCTTTCCGTGGTTCTCCGGGCTAGATATTGGCCCATATTTCCTTTCTTGACTTGGTCTTCGATGAAGAATTTAAGGGAGACACAACTTTCCGTTTCGTGGCCATGTGTTGCATGGTAATCACAGTGTTTGTCACGGGGCCTATTCTCCGGGGCCGATACCAAGGGTTTGGGAGGATAAAAGAAGGGTTTGCTCCGGACTTCTTTTAGTATATCGGCGCGTGGCCGGTTCAAAGGTGTCCATTCTGGTTCCGGCCTTGGTTCGGCTCTCCCCGGTCTCGGGGGTCTGGCTTCGGACTTGGCCCTGGAGGAGTGGCCTTTGTCCGGGACCGTCAGTTGATGACTTGGGATATAGTTGTACTGTTTGTTGGGATTAAACTTCTTATCCGAGTTGTGATCATTTCTAGAGTGATCATCTTTACTTCTTCCCGAGGAGGTGCCCTGCCGGGTCATCCTCATTGCTTGTAGGATATCGGTTTCTTTGATGAACTTGGCGGCCATAGAATAGGCTGCAGCCAGGCTTTGGGGTTCTTTGTTCACCAACTCAATAACATAGCGCTCGCTACGCTCCGGGTCTAGGTTCTTCCGGAATATGCTCAAAGCTTCTCTTTCGTCCAGGTTCGTGACTTGGTTTATGGCTTCTTGGAACCGTTTCATAAATGCCGCAAGTGTTTCGTTGTCATGTTGCCTTATTGTTTCAAGGTGGCACATGTGATATTCCGGGGGTTTGTTGGCTCGGAACCTCCGGAGAAAGGCTTCCCTGAACTCCTTCCAGCTGTGTACGCTCCGGGAAGGGATTCGGCTGAACCATCTCTGAGCTGCTCCCTTTAGGGTGGAAGCAAAGAACCTGCACTTGGTTAGGTCATTGTAGAAGTATATCTGGGCTATTTGCTCAAAGTAGTTGAGGTGTTCTTCTGGGTCCTCCAGCCCATTAAAGGAGTCAAAGTTGTAGTGCTTGAGGTTCTTTTGCCGGGGTATGGCTGAAAGGGGTAAGTGTGTCTTGGATCTCAAACCCGGAGTCACTGTTGACTTTCCTCTGTAGCTCATGGATCATTTGCACCAGGTTGTTTGGATTTTCTTCATCATCTGAGATAATCTCCGGGCTTACCTCTCTCCGGGTTCTTTTGGATTTGGGTTTTCTCATCCTTTCTTCCTCCTCTTGGAGCCTCTTCTGGATTCTGAGCTCCAACTTAGCCTGTTCCTCCTGCCTTATTCTTTCCTGGAGCATTTCTAGTCTCTTGATTTTATCGGCTTCATCATTTTTGTCCCTACTCCGAACCTCCTGGTCCTTTCTGTTTCCCTTGCCCCGGTTTCCAAGGCGGTCAAAGACCGAGGCCCGGGAGTGATGGGAGTGGGCTGATTCCCCGGAATTTTCCGCTTGCACAGGTTCAGGTTCCGGGAGGGGACGGTTCCTTTAGTTTCGGATTGCCTGGGCTAGCTCCTCGGGTGTCAGGTTTTCCATTTGTGTAGAGTCCAGGGGCACATCTGTATACTTGTACCGGTTCACCTCAACGGTTACCCGAGCGTCGTTTGGCCCGATTCCGAGCCTCTCTTGGATTGGGATCTGGACAGGTGGGACTTGTTCCGGGATAGTTATTAGGGGTTCGTCTCTAGTTGCACTGGGTGCCTGGCGCTGGGCAGAGGTAGTTTTCCGGGGCATGGTTATGGTTCTGAGCGGCTCGGGCTTCTCTATGCTGTCTGTTTAGTTCGGGGTTCTTTGGTTCGGAGGTTCAATGCCCTCCTTCTAGCGCCAATGATAACTCTGAATCTCGATCGGGTCCTTCCTCACCAACTCCTGCCTCGGAAGGGGTGTAGCTGTGGTGGGGTGCCTACAAAACAACACCGGAGGGGGGGGTTCGGCCCCGAGGTGCCTCCGGCGTGAGAATAAGAGTTGGCTTTGGAAGACTATAATCAAGGAGAGTATCACAAAAGTAATAAATGTGTGTGGGTGTGTAATAGCGTCCAACCCCTAAACCCTCTTTACTAGGGGTATTTATAGCCCTAGGCCTAGGGTTTAGGGGTAGATTACCTTCACCCCCGATCGTTGGATCTGGGGGACAAGCCGCTGAATATCCGGGATGTAGGACACGTGGCCTAGTCTGGGGTGACCGTTGGCTGGAGTGTGGCCATGTTGTTGTAGACATAGCTTGACACGTGCCTCCCCTTGTCCTTTAGTGTTGGTCAGCGCCATATGTAGGAATGTCAGCTGAGGTGGGGTGCCACGTATGTTGAGTGTCACCAATCTGGGGTCCCCTAGTCGGGGGTGGGGACCATGCCACGTGGTAGTGGCCCCGGGCCCGGGGTCCACTACTCTGGGCTGGGCCGTTCTTATCCTCATGAGATGATTTGCTTATTGTTTTTGGGCTCCTTGTTGGGCCTTGGCTGTTTATGGCTTATCAGGGAGGAACTTGCAGACCTCAATGACTGCATAAAACAAAATCTCAAAAGAGGAAGTAATTTGGTGAAAGCGCTGGAGATTCAAGTTAGTGATCATGATTTGGAAACAGAATCAGATGGTTGAAGAAGAGCAGCCTCAAGAAAGAAACTGAAGAAAATGATCGAACATAACAGATCAATCCAGAGCCCATCCAGATTACTCAAGAACAAACTAATGACTAGATTTGTACATTTCTCCTTATCTCAACAACCACATTCCTCATAATGTGAACGAAAGAGTAGTCAAGACTTAGGTAGTTGTCTCTATACTTGCAGTCATCAACTTGTATGTACTGATTTCATATAAACTATGTTTTTAAAAGATCTGGTGCGTAATTTTCAGGTAAGGGGCAAAACTGGATGCATTAGCATATCATTTACACCCTGGTAATGTAAAATCTTTTGTTACAAGTGGTGTAAACAAGCCGAGAAGGCTTTAGCTTGCAGTGATCTATAAAGTCTTTTGCTTCAAGTAGGTTCCTTTTTTAGCAATTACTGTTTTATTACACATCTAACCTTTTTTTTTTTGGCTAAATGGATGAACCTACTATATGATCTTTCGTAGACCTCATAAGATAATATAAAAATTGCACTTCAGAATGGTGAAATATGACAGAAATGAAAACGTGCAGTTTTAGTTCAATTTTTCACCAGGTTTCTTAAAGTTTATTAGACACTGCTAATAAGTTATAATCAGTATTCTAAAAAAGGGTAACCGATCTTAGAGTATAAGAGTTAATATTTGCAAAAAATCCAAATATATATACTTATAAATAAATTGTTACGAAATTCACTGTGTTATTATAATCTGTATTATTCTAACTAGTTCATTGCAATTTATATAATAATTTCATAACAAGGTCAATCATACAAACTTGAGGTATATTTTTTTTCAAAAAATATATTTTATGAGAAAAAGTAAACAACAAATAATGTCATAATGTGATAATGTGACAATGGCCTGTTATGGCTTATGGTCATTCGGTTAGAATTGGCTGAATAATCTTTAAGAAACCTGGTAAAAAAATAAAAGAACTTAAAATGCACGTTTTCATTTCTGTCATATTTCACCATTACGAAGTACAATTTTTTTTTTTTTTTTTATCTTATGAGGTCTACGAAAGATTATATATAGTAGGTAAGAAAAGGCAGTTCATCCATTTAGCAAAAAAAAAAAGAAAAAGTTCCCAATCACTGTATGAGTCTGTATCACATTATTCACATCCTCGAAGTTGAGTGTTAACTGTTAACGCAAGTAGAAATTTTGCTAGCCAATAAATATTTGCTAACAAGAGAAACACGGGCGTCCCTCCGTAGCACTAGTATGCCACCGGAGTGAAGTCGCTTAAGCCTCCAGGATTTGCTCTTGGATAACGGGTGTGTTTGGGGGAACTTTTTTCCGGAATAAGTCAATTTATTTTAAGATAAAGTTAGAGATTTCTAACTTTTTTCTGAAATATGTTAATTTTTTTTTTGCAACTTATAGAATCTCAAACATACATTAAATACTTGTATAAATTTTTTTATCAAAATATGAAATTTTCACCCGAAAATAAGTTCATAAGGACTTTTTTTAAGTTTTGCCAAACAGGGCAAACATATGAGATACATATCAATGTCATCACCCATTTCATCTAAATATATCAAGTGAATCACTCATTGTAAAAATGACTCGATTTAGTCACTATTTTTAAAATTTGTATCAAAAAAGATCATCTTGAAATGATTAAAATGATAATCTTTTACATGATTAAGATAATACAAAATTTCAAAGGGTTAATTATCATATAGATCACTTATTACACGTCAATATATCAAGCGGACCACTGGATTTTTTTTTGGTCTCATTTAAACCATTCAATACAAAAAATGTTATACTCCGTTAACTTTCGAAAAATAAAAGTAATTTTTTGTTGAATCTATACATTTTTCTTGAATTCTACCGCAACCAAATGAACAATTCTTAAATTCTAGTATTTTTGATAATATATTTAAAATTTAAAAAGTTCATTTACTATTTATTTTTAATTAAAATAAGGAAAATAACTATAAAATTAAAAATAAATAATAAATGTTTTTTTAAAAATCTAAATATATTATCTAAAATACTAGAATTTAACAATTATTCATTTGGTTACGGTAGCATTCAAGAAAAATGTGCAGAATCAACAAAAGATTAATTTTATTTTTCGAAAGTTAACGGAATGTAACATTTCTTGTATTGAGTGGTTTAAATGATTGTATTGAGTGGTTTAAATGAGACCAAAAAAAGACCCGGTGATCCACTTGACACATTAGCATGTAATAAGTGACCTATATGATAATTAACCCAATTTTCAAATTGGTGATTAAATTGGATCATTTTTAGAATGAGTGACTCATTTGATCTTGATACTTATCCCAATAACATATCACAAATTTTGCTTACAGATTGCATCATTTCCATCTAATCTTAGATGGACTGAAACAACCAACCTGAGAATAAAATACAGACATTCACAATGGGCAGCATTCAAGGATACCTATGATAATGCGCTATCCCAAGTGCGCTCCCCAGTTCCTCCAATTCTTAGGTAGTCACGGGTGTGCCATAATAACTAGGTAATAATAACCAACTAATTTGCAACAAGCTTAGCTGAATAACTGAATACCACGGTTCTTATTAAACTCTCATATTTCAGATGAAAATAAACAAAAGATCTCAGACTTATTTATTAGTATTTCAATAAACTCAAGTTCATGTTTAGATGTAAACTAATACAGTTGTCCATGATTGATGTACATGGAAAACATAAAAACCATGAAAGAACATCATTGTCTCTAGTTTACTTCTCTATTTTCCAGTTGATGCTAGCTCTTCCTTCTTCGGCTGCATTTTAAGGGATGGTCCCTACATAAAAGAACATGCAAACAAGTATGAAACTGAATTAGTGACGAAAACTCAGTTCTTTTTGCCTTACCCTTCTCTTAGTTTGAAAAGATGTAACCACAGAGGAAGAAGCTTGAGAAATATACTTCGTAAAACACAACTAGTTAAATGTTTAAACTCAGAAATTTTCTTTACAAATAGGCATGTTGTAAGAAATTGGAAATTAATTACTACATGTTTAAACTCAGAAATTTTCTTTACAAATAGTCTTGTTCATCACTGACCAAGAGTATCTATTTCCTGAAACCACATTTAGGAAAAATCATATGTAGCACAGAACGTAAAAGACTGCATTATAGGCATCCCTTCCTTCATGATCTGAATCCTTATGTTAGTTTTAAGGTTATTTGCTTTTCATTTTCTCACTATTAAACTTGTAGCTTAGGCACCCTTTCCTTTCCCATAGTGGCAAGGGAGGAGGGTCAGTTTGCACAATAAACACTAAGGACACTAATTATAAAGGACACATATCTTGATCATTTTGTTTCTACTGCTTAGTAGATATCATTTTGGGGATATGTTGCCTTTAAGTACATTACTAGAATCAAGTTCAAACACAGAGATACAGCTTGTTGTATTTGTTCCAGAAGAGTCGTCGTGCACCAAGTATAAACTCAATAGTGAAATATAAATTGAACAGATATTAACTGATAATAAAACTAACTTGCCTATCAACCAAAAGGATTAAAAATAAAAAATAAAGAAAGGAAGGAAAAATGCTTAACGTAAGAAGCTTATCTCTAGATTAGTGACTTAGTCATTTAAGACTTTGCTTGAATTTCATTAAACTTAAATTTTATAGAAACGTGGGAAAAGATGCTCAACCTTAGAAGCTCATCTCCAGAATAGTGACTTAGTCATTTGAGATGTTGCTTGTATTTCATTAAACTTTCTAAGAAGCTTATCTAAAGATTAGTGACTTAGTCATTTGAGATGTTGCGTGAACTTTATGAAACTAAAATTTCATAGAAACTTGGGAACCTGTTACTCGGAAGGAAAAAATATATGAATTCAATGAACGATATGGAGACATGAAAGTATAATGCCTGCTACCAACACAAAATTTAAATTCGGTGGTTACTCAGTTTGCTTTGCTGCAACATTTCACATAATTTGGTAGATAGAAACGATTGAGTATTTGGGATAAAATCTGGATAAAGTTTTCTCCAGGAAAGAAACCAAAATTTATGTACCAACTACAAACACAGCTTTTATCTGGTATAAAATCGCCTCGATTTTTGACGTTGTTGGGGTAGGGGTTATTGCAAGTTCACCCGGGAGGAACTTAAGTCAATTCTTCCTACTGATTAATCACTACTAATTTTATGCAGTACTATTAATTAAAATGAAACCAAATGAAACAAACTCAATCCAAGAACGAATACGCCAGCTAAGTAGAAACTCAAAACTAAGGTAGCAGAAGTATCACATACTGACATACATAATCATCAGTGTAAAGGGTTGGTAAACCAAACATATCTTACCTCTACTCATAAAAGACTCAGCAAATAATTTGGCTTTTCCAGAATGAGTTTTAGTTAAAGCCCAACATTTTAATTTGTCCGTAAACAGCTAAATTTGTTCAGGAAAAAGCCTAGACAACTCTGTTATCAACACATTCACACAATACCCGGTCCTATTAAATTTACACGATCATCTCAAAATCAAATGCTAAACACTCGAGCCATTTTAACGAAAACTCAACCCGGCTACAAACCCCTATGTAACCCGAGCTCAACAACTAATTTCTAAATTCTAAACATATAAACAATCACAAAAACACCTAAATCAAAAGAATTAGCAGCAAGTCACAACATATTAGGACAACAAACTAATGACTAAAAAAACATTATACGAGTTACCCATGATTAAAAACATGTCTAAACGCAAACAACAAACTGACAAAACATAACACAGATCAGGGTTGATCCAAATTCCAATCTAGGGGGTTTAAGAGAGAGAGAGAGAGGCTATACAGTTTTGCCGAAGAGGAGCTGGGCGATAACGACGGTGCCGACGACGGCGCCGGCGATGGCAGGTGGGCCAGTGAGGAGACTCCATTTTCTGTATATCATCTTTATCTCGACTTATTTCTCTTGTTGCGCTTATTTTGAGAGGTGATATTACACTTATCAAAAGTTTGTTAAGGCTAATCAATTGTACTACTTTTTTCACTTAAAATAAATTATCGTTTTTAACTTTTTTAATTAAAACCACTTTTTTTGCAAAACCGTGACGAATCTTTCTATTTAAAATAAATCAACAATATTGTAATTAATAATTAATTACGTTTTCCAGTTAAAGCGCAACAAATTTTTAATAAGGATTTTATAATTCTTAATAACTAAACCAATTACCGTTTTCGCCTAAAATAAATTGTCCTTTTTAACTTTTTTTTAACAAAAAGTATACTTTTTCCAAAAATATGACGGATCTTTCTATTTAAAGAAATAAGTTAATAATACTGTAATTACTAGCTAACTAATTACTCTTTTAAGCTAAAATGTAATACATTTTCTATATTTTCTAAATAAACTTTTTTTAAATATCATGGGCAACATATTTATAAATATTATAATTAAATCATATGAGTTAAAAAATTTTAAACCTACAGAATTCATATCTTAAAATTTCAATAACAAATGTAATAAAAATTATATCATATTTAAAAAAAAAATTAGTGCATACTATATTATAATAGTCGAAACATTGAAAGTTTGGTCGATTGCTCGGTACGGTACATTGTAATTAATTATCCTTATTTAGTTACTTTTTACTTAATTTCTTTTGTTTTTATAGATATATTTTGCTTTTGTACATATTTATTTTGTAATACGGACAAGTCTATTTTATAAACACATTACCTTTTTTGGCTAAAACACATTTTCTTTTATATTTTTTCTAACTTAAACCTCTAATTTTCCAAAATTATCACATGTCATTCTATTTTATAAAATAAAATAATGATGTTGTATTTACTAATAACTAAGTGATTATCTTTTTCAGATAAAACGTAATATCTTTTCTATTTCTTTAATTAAAATTTCTAGATAATTTACCAAAAATACTAGGTTTCAAGTTTCTTTTTGCAAAAATACCATCTTCTTTAATTCATTGCATATTTACTATCTCAAGTTTCTTAATTGCAAAAATACTATCTTTCCTTTTCCAACCATTTTTTCTTTAACGTGGCGCTGCCACGTGGCAGGTACTGTTCACCGTTTTTTTTTTTTTTAAGGTGGGATGATATGTTGGATTTGGGTTGCATGGGGTAATATTCAACTTAATGTAACCACATGCAACTGAATTGGTGGATTTGGATTTCAAGGCCCCGCCAGGGGCAATATTCAACTGAATGCAACCACATGCAACTGAATTGGTGGATTTGGGTTTCAAGGCCCTGCCAGGGGCAATATTCAACCACATGCAACTATTGGTGGATTTGGGTTTAAAGACCCCGCCAGGGGCAATATTCAACTGAATGCAACCACATTCAACTTTTTTTTTTTAAAATAAAAAACGGTGGGATGATTTTAGTGGATTTGGGTTGGAAGACCCCGCAGGGGCATATTCAACTGAATGCAACTTAAAAATTAAAATTACATTCAGTTGGATGTAGTTGCAAATTTAGTTGCATGTGGTTGCATTCAGTTACTTATTTCAAGTTCCATTATTCAATTGTCATTTTTGACCTCTTTTTTAGACTCTATATATATATATATATAGAGTCCAAAAATGAGGTCGAAAATGACAACTGAAAAATGGAACTTGAAATCAGAAATTTAGTTGCATGTGGTTGCATTCAGTTGAATATGCCCCTGCGGGGCCTTGGAACCCAAAATCAACTCACCTTAAAAAAAAGTTGTATGTGGTTGCATTCACTTGCAAATTTAGTTGAATGTGGTTGCATTCAGTTGAATATTCTCCGGCGGGGCCTTGCAACCCAAATCCACCAAAATAGCACCCAACCTTAAAAAAAAGTCGAACTGGGCAGGCTGGGCAGGGGGAAGTGGTCCCCTAATTTCTAGTATTTTTTTTTAATTTAGAAACTTAGTTTAGTAAAATTGCAAATAGCTATTCTTAACAAAAGTAAATGTGCAAAAATTGATTTTTCCCTATTTATTTATGAAAAAAGCCCAAATTTCTAATTTTCTAAAAATATTACGAAAAACATATTATATAATTATTATAATTATATCATAACATTTAAAAATTTTAAACTTACAAAATTATATCTTTAAATTTTCATGACAGATTAAATAAAAATTATATAATATTTAAAAAAATCGTGCATAGCACGGGTTCTAAGGTTGTATAATCTGGTTGTAGTTGACAGTTCGGGGATTTATCCGGTTGAGTTTCAATATTTTATATTAATAAAATCTTCTTGTTTATCAAAAATATATATTTAAAAGTTGGATATATAATTGAAGATTTAATAATTATATATTTATATGTATTATAATTTTATTTTTTCATTGCATATAAATGTTTTTTGGTGTACTATTTAAAATTCAAGAGAGGTTTTGGTTTTATGCATTTCATCTCCGCTACATTTTTAGCATGTTATTAAAGTTAGGGGTGAATAAAATTGAGATTAAAAAACTGAAAAGAGATTTAAACTTCGATTCTTTTAAATCTAAAATTCAAGTTTAATTTCATTACTAGCCTATAACCGCGAAGCACGGTTGCTTATAAACCTTTTAAGTATATTTTATTTAAAATTTTAAGTTGTATAAATGCTTTTATTATTAAAATAATTTTTTATAAATCGCAGGAATATAAATATTATCATAATTATTAATTTTAATTGTTACTTTAAAATGCATACCTATCTATAACAATATTATGTAAAAGCAGTTTTTTAAAACTTTTATTTAGTATAAAGAGTGAAATTTATCTAATTATGTAGGCCTATTTTCGATTTTTATACATTTTTTTCCTAAATTGCAAGTGTTTTCCAGATTTTATATAATTTTTAACAATATAGCTTATAACTCGTTGATAAGTGCATATTTTTGCATATTTTTATTACCTATTATTTGCTTGAATTCGTATTTTAATAATTTATTTTGTTGCATTTCAGGAAATTCGCAAATAAATAAAGAAATGGCAAAATAAATGAATAAAGTGCAAGGAAGGGAAAAGAGGAAGAAAAAGGACCAAAAATGAAAGAAGAAAAAGAATTAGGAGCTTGGAGCAAAAGGAATATTTCAAGACAAGTGGAAGGTGGAGATCATCCCAACACATTAGAGAAGTGTATGTCCAAGATCTACTCTTCAAAGCTTAAGGGATAAGGAAACAAATAGATGGCTATGATTTCACCACCACACAACCCAAATGTATGGTGGGGATTTACCCAACACCCCCCTTAACCCTAATTCCTATCCTATAAATACCCCCTCACCCCCCTTGTATTTAGTAACTTAGATTTTAGGGTAGTTTTAATTTCTTGTATTTTTCTTAGTTTCAAATCTTATAAACACTTTTTTTAATTTTAATGCAATTTCATTTCCTTTAATTTCTTGTCTTGCTCTTTCGTTATTGTTGCCTTGTTTCGTTATTTTCGTAAATCCCGTTGCTAACCACTTGAGGTTGAAAGTAACGAGACTTTATTTTCTTGCTCCTAGTTGCTAATTTTAATTACGCCCCTTTAAATCTCAATTTTATTGTGGGTCTATGGATGAAGTTAGGAATATGAGTTTTATTCTTGCGCCTAATCGGATCGTTCGAGTGGTCTATGCTATTTTCGTGGGTGAGTTTCTGAAATATGTTGGTTGTATAACAAAAATAGTTTTTCCGAGAGCAGGTATTAGTTAGTAAATATTTGTTTTGTACCTCCCATAGTAGAATGTAGGTATGGGGGAGGAGTGTGTGCGTGTGTGAGTTGTTTTTCTTTTATAGTTTTTTAGAAAATTTTCAGTCTCCGTCATCCCTTATCAGGTATTTCCTCAACTTTCTCCTTTTTCATTTCTTTTGCATTTCTTTATCCTTTCTCATTTCTCTTTTCTTTTGCATTTGCATACATTGAGGACAATGCATGATTTAGGTATGGGGGTGTTTTTAGTGTAAATAGTAAAAATTGAAAATTCCAAAAAAATTAAAAAATCAAAAAATCAAAAAATCAAAAAGAGTTCTTTTCGTATTCTAGTCTTGTTAATTGATTGTTAGTTGCTTGATGCACCCTTGCATGCTATGATAATCTTATGATCCATTAGCTTTTGTTTGAGAAGTGATTCGCTAAAGTTCTTGTTCACACATTTACACTAGCAAGGTGAAGCTAGTAGACTTATTTGAATTGTGCATGAAATTAGAAGGACATGATTAGGTGTAAGATGATTTGGTTTTCATGCTTTGAGTACAAGTAGGTGCATTGAGGATACCTTTACTTGAGATTGATTATGTTTTACCACACCAAGTGAGTTTTGAGCCTATATGCACCTCTTTTGCATTTATATTCGTTTGCTTGAGTGTCCACTTGTCATTTGCATCGTTAGCACTTGTTTGAGTTCCTTCTTGAAACGCATGACATTGATTGATGATAAAATGATAAGGGCATTTAGGAATAACCTATATTTCCAAAAATATCCACACCATGTTTATGTGATCAATTAGTTAACCCTTTGAGCTTAATCTTATTCTTTCGGTGACACACCACATTACTCGCCTAAGACCTTTTTCTTGTTTAGCCTTACGTATTCTTGATCCCATTTTGTCAAAGGCTAGTAGGAACTTGAGGGAGCAATAAGGTGTATGAAATAGGGTTTACTATTGTTCATATCTTTTGAGGAAATATTTGTTGTTACCTTGATAGTCGATTTTCAAAATTAAATCTAAAGAAGGATTATTGTTACATTTATCATTTTTCTTAAAAAAGAAAAAAAAATGAGAAGAAAATGAAAAGAAAAAGAAAAAGAAAAAAAAAATATGAGAACATACTTATGTTTTTTTTAATCCTCCTTCATTTGACTAGTCAAGTCTTTTTGTTGAAAATGAAATAAATTGTGTGGGTAGGAAGTTTGGTGTTGTGCATGATATTCATGGTGACTACTAGCTTTTGACACTTCACCTTGCTTTGGCCTTTCTTGACATACCTTGTCCCTAGCCCCATTACAACCCTAATAAAGACCTTTTGATTGTCATTATTAATGTATGTTGTGATTTAAGTTGGAATGATACCAAGTGTCAAGCATGCATTTGATTTTGTTGGAATTGAGTGATACACTTACCCTTGTTCTCGAGTGAATATTCTTTTGTGAGTGAAATGTGAGGTATTGCTTATTTGTTTTTTGCATAAGAGATCTCAAGTTTTGACTCTGAGGTGTGCCCTTGTAGACTTAGCATGGTTACCAATAATTTTTGCACTTGACATGAACTTGTAATCAATCTTGCATGGTTCTTTGAGTAGACTATGTGAATCTTTGCACTTTCCACACCAAGACTTTGCAACTTCATTTTGATTCTTAAGTTGATGTGTCATGAGAGGACATGTATGTGTGGTGTGCATTGCCATGTGATCTTTTATACAAGCTAGATGGATTTTGTGGGTACATTCACTATAGGCCCTCACGAGATATCACTCGTCCACTGGGGCTGCGTAGGGGTTTAAAGGGCTTGTTGCATATGCCAAATGCAACCGTCACACCTACGAAAAGGAGTATAGGACTTTTAATCTAGATTTTTTTTTTGTTTTTTCTCGAGGACGAGCAAAAGATAGGTATGGGGGCATTTGATAAGTGCATATTTTTATTACCTATTATTTGCTTGAATTCGTATTTTAATAATTTATTTTGTTGTATTTCAGGGAATTCGTAAATAAATAAAGAAATGGCAAAATAAATGAATAAAGTGCAAGGAAGGGAAAAAGAGGAAGAAAAAGGACCAAAAATGAAAGAAGGAAAAGAATTAGGAGCTTGGAGCAAAAGGAATATTTCAAGACAAGTGGAAGGTGGAGATCATCCAAACACATTAGAGAAGTGTATGGCCAAGATCTACTCTTCAAAGCTTAAGGGGGAAGGAAACAAATAGAGGCTATGATTTCACCACCACACAACCCAAATGTATGGTGGGGATTCACCCAACACCCCCCTTAACCCTAATTCCTATCT
The DNA here is from genome assembly GCA_036435485.1 of Saposhnikovia divaricata. Lineage (NCBI taxonomy): Eukaryota > Viridiplantae > Streptophyta > Magnoliopsida > Apiales > Apiaceae > Saposhnikovia > Saposhnikovia divaricata. Next base: position 55,535,867 of record CM071595.1, on the reverse strand, counting down.
TATAAATACCCCCTCACCCCCCTTGTATTTAGTAACTTAGATTTTAGGGTAGTTTATTTTCTTGTATTTTTCTTAGTTTCAAATCTTGTAAACATTTTTTTTAATTTTAATGCAATTTCATTTCCTTTAATTTCTTGTCTTGCTCTTTCGTTATTGTTGCCTTGTTTCGTTATTTTCGTAAATCCCGTTGCTAACCACTTGGGGTTGAAAGTAACCAGACTTTATTTTCTTGCTCCTAGTTGCTAATTTTAATTACGCCCCTTTAAATCTCAATTTTATTGTGGGCCATTTAAAATCAAAACCTCGTCCTAGTATAATTTTATTTTCGTAGTTAAAATTTTTTTATTTACGTTTTTTTTAAAAAAAACGATTTTTATTTTATTTTCAGCACTATTTTCTATTTGTAACTCTGTTTATTCGAAGCTAAAATACCCTTTCCCCTGTTTTTATTCAGTATTAGCTATCCCCTCTTCTTTTACAAAACAGCACCAAACCCAGTTCTTTTTATTCTTCTACGTTTATGTATTAAAAATCCTCCAGTTCCCTGCTTTCCTTTGGATTCTTACTCACACAAAACCCCTTCTCCTCCTTTTTTTTTTCTTTATTTTAGTTTTTTTTTTAAGCGCTGGTTGTTTTCTTTGGTTACTTTGATGTTTCATTTTGTGTAATGCGAATTTAAGTTTTGAGTAATGTGAATTCCTGCAGCTGAGTCATCACCGAGTCACTTGTTGTCGTTCGAACTCGTGTGGGTCGTAGTCTGAGTTTGGAATGCAAATCCCCTGTCCCCTTGTTTCAATTGCAGCATCTCAATCCCCCTTCCCCCTTCCCCCATTTCTTTTTCTTTATTTTAGTTTTTTTAAAATTGCTGATTGTTTTGTTTATTGCCGAGTCTTCTTAGCTGAATCGTTTGTTCTTTTTAATTTGGTTGTTGTCATTTGAGTTCGCTGTTTGAGATTATTGCGTTGCTGTTTGTGTCGAAGTTGCGAGTTTCATCACTGTATGTTTTTGCGAGTCGGGTATTGTTTCGAGTCACCAGGTTAATTGCTGTCTGAGTTTGTGTCTATGTGGTTCTTTATTTAGTCCAGTTTAGCAGCCGAGTTAATTGTCAAATTTCAGTTTGCTGTTGTGCTGAGAATGTCGTTTGTTTATTTCTTGTTCGAGTTTGTAGTGAATTGTGTAGTCAAATGTGCTGAGAAGTAGTGTGATTGCTGTCTAATTGTGTTCGTTAGCTTGTTGTGATTAAGAGTTTCTGCGATTCTGCACAAAGTTTAATTTCCTGCGATTTGTTAAGTCTGCATAATGGTTGGTCTTCTGGTTTTGCTGAGTCTTTTGCCGCGATTTCTGGCTGTTGAGTCACCAGTTTAGTGCTGTGTTTGATTTCTGTCATTTTGATTACTTTTTGTATAGATTTGCTGCGTTTTTTTTTTTGATTTTGCTGGCTAGTGTAGTAAACGAGATTACTGTTTTCCTGGTTGTTAGAGCATCTCCAAAAGTCTCTTAGCTCACTCCTAAATATATTATAAACAATTAAGCTCTTAGCAAGTTATTACATTGATTTGTGTGTCAACTCCAACAATGCTCTCTATTATGGCTCTTTAATTTATATTTTATTCATATTTCAATTCCACTTGGACAAACAATCAATAGATGAGAGAGAAGAACCACTATTTTACTAATAAAATATTAAGTTAAGAGCTACTAGTTGCTCCTAAAATAGAGGAGAGAGAAGAAACTCTTAACTTTTTAAAGAGCCTCTAAGAGTCTCTTGGAGCTTGATTTTTATTCTCTCTCCTCATTTTTTGAGTTAAGAGCTACAATAGAGAGACTCTTGGAGATGCTCTTAGTCTAAGTTTGTTGTTTTTCCTTGGTTTAGTTTAGGTTCTCTAAAAAAAAAAAAACAATCACAATTTAGTCATAAGTTTGCTTATGGATTGTTAGCTAGTTCTATTTCCAAATTTATCATGTTCAATTTTGTTTAAACTCTTGTAAATAATTTTTTTTAATTCGAAAAAAATAATAATATTTTTTTTAGAATAAAATCTACTTTTTAGGATTTTTAAAATAATTTTTAGAATAATTTAGTTTTAAGAATAAATTAAATTATCTTTTAAGAATTAATTACTAAAATTCAAATTTTCAAAACCCAAACTGTTCTAATTCGATTAAGTTGAAAACTAAGGATCGCGAAAATAAAATAGTCTCCGAGGAACGAATCATAAATTTTACAACGAAACGAATTGTGCGCTTGCGATTCAAATGTTTATATTTTTAGCACAACACTCGTGTGGTGTACGAATGTTTTTGTTAATATTTTAATTCAAGTATAACTGAAAGAGTATGTAATTGAATATTGATTGGAATATAACTAAAATAGTTTGTTATTAAGTAAATTATGTGGTTTATTTTTTGTAAAATAAAATTTTATATGCATTTTAGTTTATTTTTAATATTTTGGAAGGATGTACGGATGTTTTTATCAATATTTTAATTCAAGTATATCTGAAAGAGTATGTAACTTAATATTGATTGGAGTATAACTGAAAGAGTTTGTTATTAAGTATAATATGTGGTTTGTTTTTTATAAAATAAAATTTTATATACATTTTATTTTATTTTTTATTTTTTGGAAGATGTTAACCGACCGACCAACCAACCAATTATACCCTGTTTTATATGCATTTTAATTTATTTTTTATGTTTTAGAAGGATGTACGGACGTTTTTATTAATATCTAATTCAAGTATAACTGAAAGAGTATGTAATTCAATATTGATTGGAGTATAACTAAAAGAGTTTGTTAGTAAGTAAAGTATGTGGTTTATTTTTTGTAAAATAAAATTTTATATACATTTTATTTTATTTTTTATTTTTTTGATGGTGTTAACCGACCGAACGACCAATCAACCAATTATACCCTGTTTTATATGCATTTTAATTTATTTTTTATGTTTTAGAAGGATGTACGGACGTTTTTATTTATATTTTAATTCAAGTATAACTGAAAGAGTATGTAATTCAATATTGATTAGAGTATAACTAAAAGAGTTTGTTATTAAGTAAAGTATGTGGTTTATTTTTTGTACAATAAAATTTATATACATTTTATTTTATTTTTTGGAAGGTGTTAACCGACCGACCGGCCAACCAACCAATTATACCCTATTTTATATGCATTTTAATTTATTTTTTATGTTTTAGAAGAATGTACGGACGTTTTTATTAATATTTTAATTCAAGTATAACTGAAAGAGTATGTAATTCAATATTGATTCGAGTATAACTAAAAGAGTTTGTTATTAAGTAAAGTATGTGGTTTATTTTTTGTAAAATAAAATTTTATGTATATTTTATTTTATTTTTTTGGAAGGTGTTAACAAACTTTTTGGAAAGTGACCAATTATACCCTGTTTTGCTTATAATAGTATAGTATAGATTTTTGTAAAATAAAATTTTATATACATTTTATTTTATTTTTTATTTTTTGGAAGGTGTTAATCGACCAACCGACCAACCAACTAATTATACCCTATTTTATATATATTTTAATTTATTTTTTTATGTTTTAGAAGAATGTACGAACGTTTTTATTAATATTTTGATTCAAGTATAACTGAAAGAGTATGTAACTCAATATTGATTGAAGTATTACTAAAAGAGTTTGTTATTAAGTAAAGTATGTGGTTTATTTTTTGTAAAATAAAATTTTATATATATTTTATTTTATTTTTTGAAAGGTGTTAACAAAGTTTTTGGAAAGTGTTAATCGACCGACTAACCAACCAATTATACCGCTTATAATATAATAGTATAGTATAGATAGATACCTTTTGTGAACGGATATTACTTTCATTGGATTTATCTATAAATCTAAAATCCAAATTTTCTTTTTCAAAATTCCAATTAAATACACCCCTTTGTGTTTGAGTAAAATCACAATTCAGTTAGGACTGAATAATTATTTTACAAGCTTATATCATGGGCCTAGAGTAAAATCACAATTCAGTTAGGACTGAATAATTATTTTACAAGGTTATATCATTGGCCTAAGTTCAAAGTTCTATTATCGGTGGTCACTTTGAAACCCACATCCAAACCATGAACAATGTACATGTTTATACGATGTTAACTGTTATACACTTGAACCGCCTAGGTTTGAATACAATTTTCAGTGTTCCAAAAAATGTTTGACGTTACCAATGAGTCCTACCTCCTCCGTTGGCATGGGCTGATACAAACAACAGGGCCACACAAGATTCACCCAACAACAGAATCATTTCTAAACCACGTTGGATGGAAGATTACATTCTCGAGTATCATCTAATATATTGCTCTTTATTTCTTTCTTGTAAAATCCCGTTAATTTTATTTTATTTTATAATTAGATATTAAATTTTTAAGTAATTTTTATTTATTTAGATAATTATGTTAATTAGTAATTATTAGAATTCTTTTTTTTTTGTGCAAGGTATTTTGAGTAAGGATGATATTTGTTATTAGAGGAAAGTGTGAAAATTTTAGAGAATCGGTATCATTTAATTTAAGATATTTTTGTCAATTAAAATATTTTAATTTTAGACATTACTTGGAAGAGTGGTTAAATAAATAAATTAATGATTGTGATTACCTTAATTAAATGTGATGGTTCTACATGTGATCCATGAGTTTTGTTTTGTAATTTATATTTGTCGTAGATTTTAAATGAAACATAATTAATATGTGTAATTTTAAGAATCATAAAAAAGTAAGATTTTATTTGAAAAATAAATTGCCATGTTATTTTCTTCTTCGTTGGTTATACGATTAATTACATTTTTAGTAAAAGGTGAAATTATTGCTTTAAAATGATCAGGTGGTTGGTTGTTAATTATTTAATTTAATATTAGCCATATTTGCTATATACGTGTAGGATTAGTTCATTCTATCAATTTATGCATTTGCTGATGTGCAGTACTAGTACTTGTATTTGATTTATGTTGCTTGTTACAAACTAGAAAATATGATTGTTTGTTTTGTAATCTGTACTACATGATATATTAAACTGGTCGTGATTTGTATGATGGGCTTAAGATTTTAAGGCCTATTTATTTATTTTGACCTTACATATTTTGTTTAGATTAAGTCTTGTTCGTGTGCTTCTATACGATTAACTGGCTATCTGTTTGAGTTCTTGTACAAATTTGTTGCAAAATAAATGATTATTGATTTCATGTTTCATTAATTAAATTATAGGATTGTTCGTGCAAATTATTTTCGGTATTTAGTGTCGACTTTGAGGTAAGTACTTTTTGACTTACTTTTAATTTTCGAAAAGTATATTTTGATTCTGCAACTTTCGATTTTTGTATAAGATATAAGATATTGTTTTGAATTGTATAAGATATAAGAATTTTGTTTCGAACTTTAATAGATATAAGTATTTGATTTTAGAATCCTCAGTCTCTACGTTTCGAACCCGTTCATAACCGTTCGTAATTTACGCTATAGTTCTGGAACTAGCCTTAGATACCCTTAGTAGGCGCACACTTGTGCAACTTTAGATACCTATTAAGGGCGCGTAATTATTGAACTTTAGATGCCGGTCACTGGCAAAGTGTGACAAAAGAATAAGAATAAGAATAAGATGTCGGTCACTGGCAAAGTGTGGTCGTAGAGCAAGACTGTGGTATTTTCGATTTTCGTTTCGTTTTATTTCTTTTTTCTGCTTCTGCTTCTATTTTAAATTATGTATTTTGAAAATATAAAACTTTGGGTTGGAATTGTTTTCGTAAATGTTTTGCAAACTTATATTTGATTTTGAAAATTGATTTATTAAAACGCCCATTGATTTTTAAGATTATCTGTTAGTCAATTGTACTTGCTGAGCTGTGTAGCTCATTCGTTTCTAATATTTCAGGTTCTGATTTTTGGAAGCTTTATAAGAATAAAGGATGTGAACTTGTGGGTTTTGTGCTTGCTGATTAGATGCATTTATTGGACGAGTCGTATCGTGTTATTGAATAAATTTTTAAGTTCTTTGTTAATGGTTCAATGTTGGATTTATGGAGCTGCGTCTCCGAATTTATCTTTTTAAAATTATTGAATTTGACCGCTGCGTTTGACTTTCATGAAATTTTGATTTATTTGAATAAAGAATTCAGTTTATTTAAGTTTCGTAATTAGAATTAATGTCCCGAAAATCCGGGATGTTACAGTTGGTATCAGAGCTCTGCCCGGCCGAAAGTGCAGAGGCACTGCCCGGGTTTAGTAAGTTTGTGTGTGGGCTCGACGAGAACGTCGACCCAATAAGATGGGGTGTTTGTAACATCCCACATCGATAAGAATAAGAGTGTTTGGGCATTTATAAATACAAGTCAATAACTAATGTGTACCAATTTGCTAGCACTTTTGGGCTGACCTGTGGTGGGTTGTTGTCCGATATGCATTTGAGTGGGCTTGGATGTTATAAATGGTATCAGAGCAGGTCATCTTTCGGAGTGAATTAGGTATGGGACTAGTACATTCCCTAGGATGCGATCCTATAGACTTTGACATTTAAGTTGGTGAATTATTTTGAATCTATGGCACTTGTTTGTGTGATTATTTGATATGTTTGACTTTTGTGCTTTTGATCATTGATTATAAGTTTGAAAGTTTGTTGTTTTTAGAAAAGATGGACGGAGAAGGCAACAATGGCAACAATAACGGCAATCAGGGCAACAACAATCAGAATGGCAACAACAATGGTAATCAGGGCAACGATAATCAGAATGGCAACAACACTGATGATGGTGGAAATGTATTCGACCAGCTAGCTGAGACTCTAGCTACGCTTGTGAATCAGCAACCCAGATAGCAAAATGTTTCTCAGTTCAAGCGTTTGAACCCACCAACTTTCGATGGGGCAACGGATCCGGCCATAGTCGAGATGTGGATACAAGAGATGGAGAAAGCTTTCGGACTGCTAGGGAGCAATGAAGAACAGAAGGTTACTTTAGCTGTGTATCAACTGCAAGGAAGTGCTTACGATTGGTGGCTCATGGAACAAAGAAAGAACGAGACTGCAACCACCGAGGGAGATCCTGAACCGTATACATGGGCAAAGTTCAAGAAGGCTCTAGAAGACAAGTACTTTCCGAGAACCATTCGTCTTCAAAAGGAAAGAGACTTTATTCAGCTTGAGCAGGGAGGAAGGTCCGTTGTGGAATACGAAGCAGAATTCGCAAAGCTTGCAAAATATGCGCCGACATTAGTTGCTGATGAGACTAGCCGAGCAAAAAGATTGGAAGAGGGACTTCGAAGTGACATCTGGAATTCTGTGGCATCGTTTGAACTTCAGACGTACGAGGCTGTTCTTAACAAGGCTTTGGTGATCGAGAGGGGTCTGGCAGAATCTGAAAAGGCAACAGGCAACTGGAACAAGAAGCGGTTCGCTTCAACTGGTGGATTTTTGTCTCAAAGGGGATCCTTTAAGAAGCCACATGTGTACGATCAGATGGGAGGCCAGGGTGATCGAGAGAAGTGTTCAAGGTGCGGCAAGAATCATCCAGATAAAGATTGTCGATGGAACACCGGTGCCTGTTTTCACTGCGGGGAAGTAGGACACAAGATTTCGGAGTGCCCGCATAACCCACCACCAAGGAAGGAAGCTGATAAGAAGATTGGCATTGGGCGTGTGTTTCAGCTAACTGGAAGTCGCACCAACTATTAAGGTATGATTTATATTATTTTATTATTGTGAATTTGGGGACCAAATTCTTTTAAGGAGGGAAGAATGTAAAACCCCGTTTATTTTATTTTATTATTAGATATTAGATTTTTAAGTCATTTTTATTTATTTAGATAATTATGTTAATTAGTAATTATTAGAATTCTTTTTTTTTGTGCAAGGTATTTTGAGTAAGGATGATATTTGTTATTAGAGGAAAGTGTGAAAATTTTAGAGAATCGGTATCATTTAATTTAAGATATTTGTGTCAATTAAAATATTTTAATTTTAGACATTACTTGGAAGAGTGGTTAAATTAATAAATTAATGATTGTGATTACCTTAATTAAATTAGGGTTTGAGTGCCTATATAAGAAACCCTATAGAAATTAATAGGTCGTACAGGATTCGAGCATAAAGGTACGCTCTTTTGTACCTTATTCTTTTTTTTTTCTTCTATGTATCAAGCATGCGAGTGTATGTTTGCCTGTTAACTGATTATATTGTTTAGACGGTGGCTAACATATACGTATTAGTTGATATATGTGTAAGTGAATAGTTCGTATATGTACAATAGAAAGATTATGCCATGTTTCTTCAATTTATTCTTAGAATTTATGCTTCTGATTCATGCTTGTATATATTGTATGTGCTTCCAATAATTTATAAATACATATATTGTTTATATGATTCCACTGCATGTAAATTAATGTAATTATGTGATGGTTCTACATGTGATCCATGAGTTTTGTTTTGTAATTTATATTTGTCGTAGATTTTAAATGAAACATAATTAATATGTGTAATTTTAAGAATAATAAAAAAGTAAGATTTTATTTGAAAAATAAATTGCCATGTTATTTTCTTCTCCGTTGGTTATACGATTAATTACATTTTTAGTAAAAGGTGAAATTATTGCTTTAAAATGATCAGGTGGTTGGTTGTTAATTATTTAATTTAATATTAGCCATATTTGCTATATACGTGTAGGATTAGTTCATTCTATCAATTTATGCATTTGCTGATGTGCAATACTAGTACTTGTATTTGATTTATGTTGCTTGTTACAAACTAGAAAATATGACTGTTTGTTTTGTAATCTGTACTACATGATATATTAAACTGGTCGTGATTTGCATGATGGGCTTAAGATTTTAAGGCCTATTTATTTATTTTGACCTTACATATTTTGTTTAGATTAAGTCTTGTTCGTGTGCTTCTATACGATTAACTGGCTATCTGTTTGAGTTCTTGTACAAATTTGTTGCAAAATAAATTATTATTGATTTCATGTCTCATTAATTAAATTATAGGATTGTTCGTGCAAATTATTTTCGGTATTTAGTGTCGACTTTGAGGTAAGTACTTTTTGACTTACTTTTAATTTTCAAAAAGTATATTTTGATTCTGCAACTTTCGATTTTTGTATAAGATATAAGATATTGTTTTGAATTGTATAAGATATAAGAATTTTGTTTCGAACTTTAATAGATATAAGTATTCGATTTTAGAATCCTCAGTCTCTACGTTTCGAACCCGTTCGTAACCGTTCGTAATTTACGCTATAGTTCTGGAACTAACCTTAGATACCCTTAGTAGGCGCACACTTGTGCAACTTTAGATACCTATTAAGGGCGCATAATTATTGAACTTTAGATGCCGGTCACTGGTAAAGTGTGAAAAAAGCATAAGAATAAGAATAAGATTCCGGTCACTGGCAAAGTGTGGCCGTAGAGCAAGACTGTGGTATTTTCGATTTTTGTTTCGTTTTATTTCTGTTTTCTGCTTCTGCTTCTATTTTAAATTCTGTATTTTGAAAATATAAAACTTTGGGTTGGAATTGTTTTCGTAAATGTTTTGCAAACTTATATTTGATTTTGAAAATTGTTTTATTAAAACGCCCATTGATTTTTAAGATTATCTATTAGTCAATTGTACTTGCTGAGCTGTGTAGCTCATTCGTTTCTAATATTTCAGGTTCTGATTTTTGGAAGCTTTATAAGAATAAAGGATGTGAACTTGTGGGTTTTGTGCTTGCTGATTAGATGCATTTATTGGACGAGTCGTATCGTGTTATTGAATAAATTTTTAAGTACTTTGTTAATGGTTCAATGTTGGATTTATGGAGCTGCGTCTTCGAATTTATCTTTTTAAAATTATTGAATTTGACCGCTGCGTTTGACTTTCGTGAAATTTTGATTTATTTGAATAAAGAATTCAGTTTATTTAAGTTTCGTAATTAGAATTAATGTCCCGAAAATCCGGGATGTTACATTTCTGTTCAGAGTGTAGATTACAATTGATCTATTTCCAATAATGTTAAGACTTTATTTAGGAAATATGTTAGATTAGTTCTGATTTGTAGCCTTAGACACCTATTTAAGGTGCTGATTGCTATGGAGTAAAATGTAGAACCTTAATAAAAATCTTCTTCCTTCTTAATTTTCTGGAGCTGCTCACGCTCGAAGTGAGTAACCTGTATCATTTGGTGCTCTCATTAAGTTCTCATGGCTGATGGTATGCAAACCAGGTACAAAACCTTGGAAGATGCTGTCCAACAACTTCGTGTTTCCGACTCAGAACATTCCAAATCTCTCATCGATATCTTAAATCTTATTAATCTTCAACAAAAATCTCTCACCGAAATTCTTAATCACCTGAATCATATTGAAAAACAAACAAATTCTAAAGATCAAACTATTATCTCTTCATCATTTTCATCTACACCAATTATTCGTCCAATAAAATGTGAGCTTTCATCATTTGACAGTTCTGAAAGGATATCTTCGATATATTATTTAGTTTGATATTTGTACAATTTAACATAAAATTTAATTACACTAAGTTATCCTCTCCACTAGGTCATTAATTTAATTGATTCCGTTAAAAGTCAAAAGTCAACTCTGGCAAAATTTATCTTCTTACTTATAAGAGATATTCCATTATTCTGAAAAATCAAAATTATATATCTTCATGGAATATATCTCTAACCAAGGAAATAAAGATCGAAAAAGGAATATCAAGGTTTGATATTGTTGGGATTTATGGGTGATAGTTTAGAGACAACTTAACTAGATATTTCTATACTTAGTTTTTCTAAGTAGAACATATACTGTCACAGCCAGAGTGTGTTCTTGTGACCAGAATAATTGCTATAAATTTAATAAGTATGTATCTTGAAAGAAGTTCATTCAAATGTTCAAGCCTCAAGAAATGCATCAGCTCGACAACAAAAATAAGGTTACTGTCATTGAACTGACAGTAAGGTTACAAGGAGACAACATGTTGCAAGTCAAGACAATATATCCAATCTGACAGCAACATTTGCGGAAGCATGAGACAGCAACATTCTTATAGCTTGACATCAAGTCTGGAATTCCGACAGCAACATTGGCGGGGATTCATACTGTCAACCAAAGAACATTCTCTTGACATCAGACTTGGCGTCTAAAGTTACTGTCTCACTGAATTATTTGAATTGGGGATGTATCTCAGTCAAACCCGTGACAGTTTAAATGTTCTAGAAATAGATTTGCTGCAACTCGTCAAAGATTGTAGAAGACCTGCAAGACTACGACAGAAGCTTGAGAGATCACGAGACAAATCTACATCTATTAGAATTATGTTAGCTTGAAAAAGAAATTATCTGGGTTGCTTTATATATAATGATAACTCTGTTTGTATAGCAATTTAGGAAAGTCACATGGGTGTGCAAATTGTAAGGAGCTGTCACTTGAAAATGACAGCAGCTCCACAACCCATGTGATAGAGACGTTAGAGAAGTACAGTCAATATAGAGGAACATCTCTCATTCTTTCTGTAACAACAACACAATCTGAAACCCTCTAATTTTGATGATCATACCTAGGTAGCAAGCTGGGAATATGTTCTGGATAAACTTTGTTGTTGCAGGTTAATTACTCAGCAGAAAACAGGGCATCTCAGCTAGCTGGCAAGGTATCTAAGCTAGCTGACTCAGTATCACAGTTAGCTGGCTGTCTGTCCAGAATAACAGGGAAGTTCGACTTTTTAATTAAGTCATAATTAATCAAGAGTGGTCTGAACATTCATGATAGAAATATTCATATTTTAAAAGCTCTTTTCATTCAATAGCTTTTTCACAAAAACATATTTCCTTAAGTAAGGGAATCTTTGTATTATTTAATGTTCTTCTAAAAGCAACCCATGTGCTTACTTTTCAAGCATGCACCTTTTAATACTCAAACTTTCCTTAATTCTACACCTCCACCACTGATTGTCTAGTAGAAAGTATGAGAAGAAAACACATGTACTAATTATCAAATTCCTTATGCTCCTCATTTTCTATCTAACGGTTTTCTTCAAGCATTAATCACACTTTTTTCTCTCTTTCCTCTGGTTTATTCTCTCAAATAAGAATCATTATAATCTTCAGTTTAATACTCATAAAACCTGCAGGTGAACGTTAGTAGGACAGTTATATTGAACAAAGCCACACGTGAGAAGATATCTTCAAGACCGTTGCAAAGATTGTTCAAAATCTCATCTCCTACAACTCACTATAAAGGGCTGCGTGATTATTCATGAAGAAGAACACCAGAGAATACGAACCTTCAAGCTATATTCAAGAATACAAGAAACAACTCTGCACCTCATTTCAAAAGAGCTCCTGTACTATAATATATACATCGAGTCTTTATAGAGTTCGAATCCTTGAGTTGTAATTATTTTTATCCATTGTATTGTTCATCTTGTAAAGATAAGTAGTTGCTGAATTGTTGAGCTGGTGGAACCAGGATTCAAGGAGCATCAGGCTAGAGAAGTTTATACTTGGTTTAAGTATAGAACTTAGAGAGCTGTGTTCAGGAAATAAGAGGTTCCAGCTAGCTGCAGTTAGTAACTGGGTGATAAGGGAGATATATTATTGAGTCTTGTAATTGGTTTTTCGTGTGATCAATAATATATTCTCTTACCAAGTTGGTAAGGGACTAGGACGTAGACCATAGACGATTAGGGGTCGAACCTAGCTAAAAGTCTTGGTGTTCTTTACTTACTGCAATTTTGTCCTTCTGCATTGCATATCACAGCTAGCTGCCTATTCATTAATCTGTCTCTTTTGGTGAACCCAGTTAGCTGCCTATCGTACCCAGCTAACTGCCAGTATATATTTTCTTAGGCAGAATATTTTTTATTTGGTCATTGTTAGTCATAACACCTATTCACCCCCCCTCTAGGTGTATTTTCATTTGGTATCAAAGCTTTGGTATACTAATATTTCTGTAACAGGAAAAGTATCGATCAAATGGCTGACAATTACCTAGAAGGCAGGTCGGATTATAAGGCTCCACTTCTCACTGGATCAGAAAACTATAGTTGGTGGAAATGCAGAATGGAGACTTATTTGTCCAAGAAACCTCTGGTTCTAAGAGTTGTGCAGAAAGGGAACTATGAATTTCTCAATGACAAAAACGAACCAAAAGATGTTGATGATCTCACCCTCGATGAGATTATCAAGTGTGGCTATAATGGAGAAGCAAGAAACTCCATAATGAATGCACTTGATCAATCTGAATATGACAAGGTATCCTCTCTAAAAACAGCAAAAGAAATGTGGGATGCTTTGGAATCCTATCACGAAGGTTCGAAAACTTTGAGAAAAGTTAAACTTAGCAAATTGATGAATGACTTCGGAAATTTCAAGCTCAAGAATGGTGAAACTATCAAAGAGAGCCAAGCAAGGTTTCAAATCACTATCAACACTCTGAAGAGACTTGGAAAAACCATTCCTCAAGATGAAATAAACATGAAAATTCTTAGTGCAGTCCCATTTATATTCGAAGCTAAAGTCACTGCATTGGAATCAAGTCCCTTCATTGATTCTATGGATCATTTGGCCGTATTTGCAGAATTGGAACAATTTGAAAGCAAAATCAACAGTAGCAAGATGGAATCAGTCAAGGCTCCAGTTGAAAAGATGAAGAATTTAGCTTTGCACTCCAGTAGCAGCAAGCTGGATTCAGAATCAGAATCAGATTCTGATGAAGAACTAGCACTTCTATCCAGAAAAATCAAGAAGATGCTTGACTTAAGGAACAAGCTAAAGAAGGAGAAAGGTAGAGCTTCTGGAACGAAGAAAGATGTCAAAGATGAAGCATGTTTTGAATGTGGCAAGAAAGGACATTACAAAAGAGACTGCTATAAGCTGAAAAATAAGCAGAAGCAGCTAGCTGCCTCTAAAGACAAAAGGAAAGCTAAGGCATTTTTGACATGGAGTGATGATGAAAATTCGGATTCTGATAATGAGTCAAGTGATGAGATGGTGAACCTAGCTCTTGTTGGTCTTGATGATGAGAATAATGCTCAAGGAATTTTTCAAGATGGCCTTGTAGATAGTGATGTCTCGGATTCGGATGACAACAATAGTGAGGTAAATTATTTTTCTGATATGTATTCTCATTCCTCAAAGTTAGATGAATTAACCATGCAGGATCATAGTAATCTATCAAATGAAGTGGTTGAAGAATTAAGATATGAGAATGATAAACTCAAGAAGAAAAATACTCAACTTAAGAAGATCATATCTGAGTTAATGGATGAGAAGACACCTGCTACAAATCATACTCAAAAGCTTACTGATCTTAAGGCTGAGATATCCCAGCTTGAAGGTGTAAACAAAGTGCTTATCAAGAGAAATGATACACTTATGAAGGAACTCAGCGAGCTGAGAACAGAAATAGAAGCTCAAGATGCATGTTTAGAGGCATTTAGTCCAAGGGAATCATGCTCAAAGGAAATATCTCAACAAGCTGAAAGAATCAAAGAATTGGAAACGGAAATCAAGGACCTCCAGAAAGGAATGGGAAAATTCATTCAAGGAGAAGATACTCTCAAAACAATGATGAGATATGCAAAAGTTCCAATCGAAAGAGAAGGAGTTGGATCGGCTTCCAAAACACCTCTAAAGTATGATGGCAAACATGGAATCCCCTATGACTATGCCATGCCATGGAGAATTTGCCATAAATGTGGAAATAAAGGCCATTTGGCAAATCATTGCAAAATTCAGAATGCCAACCCAGCTAGCTGGAACAAACAGACAGGTCACAGGCAGCTAGCTGACAGAACAGATGGAACAAGAAATACAGCTTCTAAAGTGATCCAAATGTGGATCAAGAAATCTGATTTAAATGTTTTATATGTTCTATCAACTAACCATTCTGGACCCAAGCAAATATGGGTACCAAAACGTTGAGTTGGCTCTTTATTTGTTTTGTAGGTATGTCTTGTTGTCAAAGTGAGAACAAATCAATGGATTTTGGATAGTGGATGCACAAGACATATGAGTGGTGATAAATCACAATTCCTGTCTCCCAGTAAGAAAAAGGGTGGAAATGTCACCATTGGTGATAGCAAAACACTCCAGATTCTTGGGAAAGGGAAAATTGGTAATAGTGTCATTTCTATTGATAAAGTTCAATATGTTCAAGGTCTTAAATATAATTTGCTTAGTGTAAGTCAGTTATATGATGATGGACATTCTGTTCTTTTTGATAAGGAAAAGTGTACTATTATTGTTGGCACTAACAAAGTCCCCCTAGTTGCTACAAGGGAAGGAAATATATATATTTTGGACTTTGAAATGCAGGATTCATCTTGTTGTCTAGCTGCTGTTGATTCAAATCCAGAAATTTGGCATAGAAGGCTTGGACATGCTCATATGGACTTACTCAGCAAGCTGTCTTCGAAGAAGCTAGTTAGAGGATTGCCAAAATTGAAGTATGTCAAAATGGAAACTTGTTCGGCTTGCCAATTAGGCAAACAAATCAGGACTCCACATAAATCAAAGAAGATGGTATCAACTTCTAAACCTTTAGAACTACTTCATTTAGATTTATTTGGTCCGGAAGCATATAAAAGCATTGGAGGTAAACAATATGCATTTGTTATAGTAGATGATTATTCTAGATATACTTGGGTATTGTTTCTTCGTACTAAAGATTGTGCTTTCAGTGAATTTGAAAAGCTAATTAAGTTACTTGAGAACAAGTTTAAGTTAAGACTTGTGAGAATAAGGAGTGATCGAGGTGGTGAATTCCAAAAGGACTTTATCTCATATTGTGAAGATAGAGGCATTTCACATGAATTCTCTGCTCCAAGAACCCCACAACAAAATAGAGTTGTGGAGAGAAAGAACAGGTCATTGCAAGAAACAGCTAGAACATTGCTGCAAGAAAGCAAGCTGCCAAGGAGTTTCTGGGCAGAAGCAGTGAACACAGCTAGCTATGTTCTTAACAGAGTTCTAATCAGACCTATTCTCAACAAGACTCCTTATGAATTGCTAAAGAACAAGAAGCCAAACATAGGCTACTTCAAGGTCTTTGGATCCAGGTGCTTTGTACTCAAATCTATTGATAGAGATGGTAAATTTGATGCGAAATCATATGAAGCTATATTTTTGGGTTATTCTACAACAAGTCGTGCATATAGAGTTTATAATATATCTAAACGTACTGTTGAAGAGTCAATTGATGTCTCATTTCAAGAATCTAATGTTGATCTGTCAAGAGATGAGGAAGATATTGCAGGTTCAAATGATGCCAGCGAGCTGCCAAGGTCAGATACAGCAACTCAGCTAGCTGACAAAGAAGCAGATTCCAAAAATACAGCAACTCAGCGAGCTGCCAATGAAGCAGACTCAGGAAATGCAGCAACCCAGCGAGCTGCAGTAGAAACTGAATCAAGTTCAGCTAATGATAATCAAGCTGAAATCTCTCCTCCAGTAGATGAAACTTGTGATAAGGTGTCAAAACTCACTTTGGAAGAATCTAGAGGCCAGAGATCACAAGAAAAGATGCCAATTTATAATGGGAATGAATCCCCTCCTCCATCCAAGAGAATTAGAGCCAATGAAGAAGTTATGGCTCATCATCATTTTCCAAAGTCAACAAGGACAGTAAAGAATCATCCTCCAGAGTTGATTATTGGTGATAAATCAGAAGGCATCAAGACAAGGAGAAGCCAAGCTAACTTTTGTGCATTTTCTGCCTTCCTAGCTCAAGAGGAACCAAAGAATGTCAATGAAGCACTGAAAGATGAAAATTGGATCATGGCAATGCAAGAAGAACTTAATCAATTTGAAAGATGTGATGTTTGGGAACTTGTAGAGCCACCTAAAGATGCTTCAATCATTGGAACTAAATGGGTGTTCAAGAATAAAGTTGATGAAGAAGGAACGGTTACTAGAAATAAAGCAAGGCTTGTTGCTCAAGGATATAATCAACAAGAGGGAATCGATTTTGATGAAACTTATGCCCCGGTTGCAAGGCTAGAGTCAATAAGAATGCTACTCTCATTTGCTTGCTTCAAGAAGTTCAAGCTATATCAAATGGACGTGAAAAGTGCATTTCTTAATGGATACTTGAAAGAAGAAGTATTTGTCAAGCAACCTCCTGGATTTGAGAGTGACAAATTTCCTAATTATGTTTACAAATTGAAGAAGGCATTATATGGATTACGACAAGCTCCTAGATCTTGGTATGAAAGGCTAAGTAAGTTTTTGATAAAGAATGGGTTCATTCGAGGTAAAATCGATCCTACATTGTTTACTAAACTTACTGGTAATGATATTCTAGTTGTGCAAATATATGTAGATGATATTATATTTGGATCAACTAATGATAAGATGTGCAAGTGGTTTTCTAAGTGCATGCATAGTGAGTTTGACATGAGTATGATGGGTGAGCTCAACTACTTTTTGGGGCTCCAAATCAAGCAAACTCAAGATGGAATATATGTACATCAGTCCAAATACATCAAGAACTTGCTAAAGAAGTTTGGATATGAGAATATCAAGGCAAAATCTACACCTATGGGTTCTGCCAGCAAGCTGGCTGCAGATGAAAGAGGTAAAGATGTAGATGTTCGAAAGTATAGAGGTATGATTGGTAGTTTATTATATCTTACAGCCTCTAGACCTGATATTATGTATAGTGTATGTGTTTGTGCTAGGTTTCAAGCTCAACCAAAAGAATCTCACTTGAATGCTATTAAAAGAATTTTTAAATATTTAAGTGGAACTACTACTCTTGGTTTATTTTATCCAATCACAAATGCATTTGATCTTGTTGGGTATAGTGATGCAGATTATGCAGGTTGTCAAACTGATCGAAAGAGTACAAGTGGTGTTTGTGCATTCTTAGGACAGAGTTTAGTATCTTGGCAAAGCAAGAAGCAAACTTCTGTTGCATTATCCACAGCTGAAGGGGAGTATTTAGCAGCTGGAAGTTGTTGCTCGCAAATGCTATGGATGAGACAAACACTTCAAGATTTTGGAATTAAATGTGGCAAAGTCCCCATTTATTGTGACAATACAAGCACTATCAACATATCAAAGAATCCAGTGAATCACTCAAGAACAAAGCATATTGATGTTCGACATCATTTCTTGAGAGACAATGTTGCAAAGGGAAAAATTGAGCTAATCTTTGTAAGTACAGAGTACCAGCTAGCTGACATCTTCACAAAGCCACTAGCTGAGGAGCGTTTCTCTGTGCTGCGTAGAGAATTAGGCATGTGTAATGTCTAGCCAGCCAGCTGCTATGGAAGGATGGAATTTTTATGTCTAGCCAGCTAGCTGCCATGGAAAGTCGGTACATTTTTATGATATTATGTACAATTTCATGCTCAAAATTTTGTGCTAATTGTTTATATTTCTTAAGTGTTGATATTAAAATTGATTTTCTATATGATATTATTTCAATATTCTATCTTGCTTATCTATATAAAATTATGCATATGTGTTGTCTCTATTTTATTATTGGATCAAATCATATTGGTTTTAATGAAATTGATTTTACCCCTTAATTAATAAAAGAGGGTCACTTAGTGTCTGACTCTTATTATCTTAACCTCCCCTCAATTAAGATTAGGGTTTCAAGCCGCACCCACTCGACTAACACAGATCTCTCTCACAACCCTTCACCTGCTTAACAATCAACAATGGGAAAAACTCGAGCTTCCAAGAAAACCCCAGTTACTGTCTCCAAAACTCAAAAGGGGAAGAACAAGAGGCTATTCGATGAAGATAATGACCTAGAAATCACACGGGTTCAAGTGGACAGTGGCGATGAAATGTCGGAAATTCAGAAATCAGGACAACGAGATGGTGTGTCTGCAAAACGAACAAAGTATGGGATCTCGTTCACGACTGAGGAACTGGAATCAAGTTTCAAGCAACTTGATTTGGGCAATCGACGTATTGTGTTTGGTCGGCCGCTTGCAGGTAACTCCTATGTTAAATGTGGAGCTATTAGTTGTTTTACTAAATTAGGGTTTGAGTCATTCATCAAAGACCTACCCCGAGAATGCTATCCCTCGTGTGTCTATGAGTTTTATGCGAACTTAGTCATTGAACAACCTGCTCTATTTGTCTCCTATGTTCGTGGTCAAAGAATTTCTTTAAATGCTCCTGTGCTTAGCTCTATTTTAAGCATTGAACAACCCTCTAATGTGTCTATTGGAACTAAAAAGGGTCCTACTGAATTAGAAAATTTTTCTGAATTGGACCAACTGAAAATTATTCGTGGGATGGATGATTTGACGGAATACACTCCTCCAACAACTAACACTGTGACTCCCTTGGCTCATGTGCTGTTTAAAGTGTGCATTGATAATGTTAACCCTCGTACGGGCACTCGTTCGAATTTTTCTGTTCAAGATGTATCTGTTGTGTCTATGCTATTATCTGAGAAACCTTTTAACTTGGCTGGTCTCATATTGAAAAATATGATGGATGTGTTTGAAACAAACACTGCACCACTACCCTATGGTTGTCTATTGACAAGGGTGTTTCAGTGGTATGGACTTAATCTCAAGGATGAAGACTGTGAGTTGGCTAGAGAGTTTTTGGATGCTAAAAGTCTATTGCAATCCCATCTCAAACTTGATTCTGATGGTAAGGTTATTCGCATGGATCCTCTCCCTCCTCCACCTGTTACCCCTCTTTCGTCTGCACATGTTATTTCTGGAAATGTTAATGTGGCTGGTATGGATCATTCTGAGGATTTCAAGCATCTCAAAGCTGCAATTCAGAAGCTATCTGATCAGGTTTCAGACATGGCTGAGGAAATGTCATCTCTCCGAGAGGCAATTACTGGTTCTCGCACTTCTGCCTCCACTAGGACAGGAGTTCACTCTGCAGACATCTCTGTTCTTCATGATTTTGCCAATATTGCTGCTAGAACTGCTGGAACTGTGCCAGTGGTTAGTGTTCCTGATCCTTCTCTGGATGCATCTGGTTCAAAGAATGCTGCTAAACCCTCTGAAGCAAAGGATGATGAAGTTGATGATGAGTCCTAAATGTCCTCTTTTTAATGATTAAGGGGGAGAATCATTTTAGGATTAAAACTTGCTTATGTTGATTAAAACTGCTTATGTTGCTTTGTTATATGTGTTTTTAAACTTGGTGTGTGTTTTTAAACTTGGTTTTCTGAACTTGTCCTATGTGTGCTCAACAAATTTGCCTATGATGTTGGTTTAAGTTTAAACTATGATGAATGTGGTTTCTATGTCTAAATCTATGGCATTTTAGCTAGTACTTATTTGTCTTTAATATGGTTGCTAGATTTAGGGGGAGTTTTTGTATTTCTCCTAAAATTGGTGTATAATCATCAAAAAGGGGGAGATTGAAACCCTCTAATTTTGATGATCATACCTAGGTAGCAAGCTGGGAATATGTTCTGGATAAACTTTGTTGTTGCAGGTTAATTACTCAGCAGAAAACAGGGCATCTCAGCTAGCTGGCAAGGTATCTAAGCTAGCTGACTCAGTATCACAGTTAGCTGGCTGTCTGTCCAGAATAACAGGGAAGTTCGACTTTTTAATTAAGTCATAATTAATCAAGAGTGGTCTGAACATTCATGATAGAAATATTCATATTTTAAAAGCTCTTTTCATTCAATAGCTTTTTCACAAAAACATATTTCCTTAAGTAAGGGAATCTTTGTATTATTTAATGTTCTTCTAAAAGCAACCCATGTGCTTACTTTTCAAGCATGCACCTTTTAATACTCAAACTTTCCTTAATTCTACACCTCCACCACTGATTGTCTAGTAGAAAGTATGAGAAGAAAACACATGTACTAATTATCAAATTCCTTATGCTCCTCATTTTCTATCTAACGGTTTTCTTCAAGCATTAATCACACTTTTTTCTCTCTTTCCTCTGGTTTATTCTCTCAAATAAGAATCATTATAATCTTCAGTTTAATACTCATAAAACCTGCAGGTGAACGTTAGTAGGACAGTTATATTGAACAAAGCCACACGTGAGAAGATATCTTCAAGACCGTTGCAAAGATTGTTCAAAATCTCATCTCCTACAACTCACTATAAAGGGCTGCGTGATTATTCATGAAGAAGAACACCAGAGAATACGAACCTTCAAGCTATATTCAAGAATACAAGAAACAACTCTGCACCTCATTTCAAAAGAGCTCCTGTACTATAATATATACATCGAGTCTTTATAGAGTTCGAATCCTTGAGTTGTAATTATTTTTATCCATTGTATTGTTCATCTTGTAAAGATAAGTAGTTGCTGAATTGTTGAGCTGGTGGAACCAGGATTCAAGGAGCATCAGGCTAGAGAAGTTTATACTTGGTTTAAGTATAGAACTTAGAGAGCTGTGTTCAGGAAATAAGAGGTTCCAGCTAGCTGCAGTTAGTAACTGGGTGATAAGGGAGATATATTATTGAGTCTTGTAATTGGTTTTTCGTGTGATCAATAATATATTCTCTTACCAAGTTGGTAAGGGACTAGGACGTAGACCATAGACGATTAGGGGTCGAACCTAGCTAAAAGTCTTGGTGTTCTTTACTTACTGCAATTTTGTCCTTCTGCATTGCATATCACAGCTAGCTGCCTATTCATTAATCTGTCTCTTTTGGTGAACCCAGTTAGCTGCCTATCGTACCCAGCTAACTGCCAGTATATATTTTCTTAGGCAGAATATTTTTTATTTGGTCATTGTTAGTCATAACACCTATTCACCCCCCCTCTAGGTGTATTTTCACAATCGACTCAAGAAACCGAAGCTTGAGAAAACATCTTTTCCCAAGGTTGTAGCAACACTCTTTGCAAAGGAAATAAAACATTTATTTTTTGAGAATATCTTAAGCTATCACTTGCATTTGCATTTCGCATACTGATAGATTAGAATTTTTATTATTGTTGTTGAAGTAAAGATTTGAATTTATCAGTATTGCATTCAACCCCCCTTCTGCAATACTCCGGGACCAACGACTGGTATCAGAGCTTACAGATTGATATATTAATCTGAGATCATGACGAGTATACAGAATTCAAGTGGTATCAAGATTCCAATATTTGATAAAGAGAACTACAACTTTTGGAAAAGAAAGATCTTGTTATTTATCAAAGATGCTCATCCACTATACTTGGGAATCCTTGAGAATGGCCCCTTCATTCCTCAAAAAGAAGTAGTAGCCTCCACAGTTGGAGATACTGTTATTGCAGCACACTGGGTTGCAAAGAGAAACTCAGAATATATAGAGTCTGAGAAAGAAAAGGTAGCCCTAGATGATTAACTACAACTTATCTTGCTTGAGTCTCTCACCCTAGACAAGGCCATGTGTGGAAATGTTATGGAATGTCAATCTGCCAAGGAGATGTGGAACAAGATAGAGTTGTGTGAGGGAAGTGAAGAGGTCAGAGAAAATCAAAGACAGATTCTTTTATCACAATATGAAACCTTTATGGCTAAGCCTGGTGAAGAGCTCACTCACATGTTTGAAAGATTCAGTAAGCTGATAGCTGAGCTACAGATTCATGGAAAGTTATATGATAGAAAAGAGATTAATGTCAAGTTCTTGCTCACTCTTCCTGAGCACCTTGAGCACATGTCAAATCCTGATGCTATGATCAAATCCTGATGGAATGATCAGATCCTGATGATGATGTAATCCTGATATAATATATAATTTTGATGATGTCATTATGGATGCTGCAGAAACTGGAAAGTTCTATCTTTTAGGATTGGTTATATGAAAAACAGCAAGGAGTATGCGTGGAGGAAAAGGATAAGCTATTGGAGGAAAAGGATTAAGCTATTGGAGGAAACTATCAACCAGAAGACAGAATCCTACTATGAATTGATTATTTCTTTATGTTATTAGTTGATAGGTAGAATTATAAATACTCTCTCATTATCATTATAAAAAGAGATCGAGAGTCTGTATTAACTTGTGTGTTAAGGTTTTTACAGAAAGAGAGATTTGTATTGAGAGTAGCTGCTAAAGGTATTTGTACACCTTTGGTAGAGTTTGTATTTGATCTTATTAATACAAACAGTTTGATTTATTCGTTTGTTCTTGTTTATTTATACGAGCAAAAGTCAGACACGATTACTAATACTTGTATTCAACCCCCATTCTACAAGTATATTTGGGCTAACACAATATTATGCGGTAGTTTCCACACCACACAGACTTCCCCCTTCGCGACCACAAGATCATAGGATCCCCCTTCTTCCAAATAGTCACCCGGTTAATGTAAAACCTTATCGTTATCCGCACTTCCAAAAATCAGAAATGGAGTCCTTAGTACACGACATGCTTACTGACAAAAAGTATTCAACCGAGTACTAGTCTTTTCTCTTCCCCAATTCTTTTGGTGAAAAAGAAAGATGGTTCATGGCGATTTTATGTTGATTATCGTGCTCTAAATGCCCTCACAGTCAAAGACCGATTCCCAATCCCTACTATTGATGAGTTGCTTGATGAACTACATGGCTCAATATTATTCTCGAAAATTGATTTACAAGCAGGCTATTTTCAAATTCGAGTACACCCTGAGGACACACATAAAACTGCATTCCATACCCATGATGGCCACTATGAATTTCTTGTGATGCTGTTTGGCTTGTCAAATGCACCATCTACATTCCGGGCAACTATGAATGACTTGTTCAGGCCGTTACTATGAAAATTTGTATTAGTATTTTTCGATGATATTTTGGTTTATTTCTCATCTTGGGAAGATCATATTGTTCATTTGTGACAAGTCCTACAACAGCTCCAAGATCAACATTTTTTTGCAAAATTACCCAAGTGTTCCACTGGTAAGTCTGAAATTGAGTATTTGGGACATTGGATATCTGCTTCAGGTGTTAGGGTGGATATTCAAAAAATTGATGCTATCGTCTCCTGGCCTATCCCAACCTCTGTGTCTGCACTACGAGGTTTTCTAGGCCTTACCGGCTATTACAGAAGATTTGTTCGCCATTATGCTTCTATTGATGCACCACTAACCGATCTTCTCCGCCATGATAAATTTTCTTGGAATTCAACAGTACAAAAAGCCTTTGAGGATCATAAGGTAGCCATGAAAACTGTTCCGGTACTTACATTACCTAATTTTAAATTATCATTTACTGTTTCTACTGATGCATCGGCTAGTGCAGTAGGTGCTGTCTTGTCTCAATCTTCTCATCCGATAGCATTTTTTAGTAAACATTTGGATTCACGTTTACAATCTGCCTCCACTTATGTTAGGAGATGTATGCTATTACTAAAGGAGTGCACAAATGGAGGCAATACATTCTTGGTCACCCTTTTGTTTTTGAAACTGATCATCGCAGCTTACATGATTTGTTATTTCAAACTATTCAAACACCGGAACAACATCGTTGGTTGGCAACACTTCTAGGATATGATTTTACTATTATCTATAAATCTGGAAAAACTAATAGTGTTGCAGATGCTCTATCTCGTTGGACTTTGGTTGCTCTTCACGTACTTTCGGGCATATCTCAGCCTCATTCCCAGCTTTTGGATGACCTGCGTTGCTTTATAAAGGATGATGCTTTCACATAACAACTCCTATCTTCAATCTGAAACTCTCCAGATCAGCACCTGAATTATTACATATATGATGGTTTGATCTTTTACAAACATAAGATTTATGTCCTGCCACACAGTAAGTTTCCTGAACTTATTTTTAATGAACTTCATTCTTCGCCAGTGGGGGGTCATTCTGGAATTCAACCTACTATTTATCGTGTTGCTGCTTCATTTTTCTGGCCAGGAATGTCAAAACAGATTCGATCACTAATTAAAACTTGTCATGTGTGCCTCCAATCCAAGTATGACACATCTGCTTCGAAATGACTTCTTCAACCCCTATCTTTACCTTCTCGTGTTTGGGAGGATATCACAATGGATTTTATTGATGGGCTCCCTAATTCCAATGGTAAAACAATGATTTGGGTAGTTGTTGACAGGTTAAGTAAATATGCTCACTTCTGTGCTCTCCCACCACATATCTCGGCACCGAAATTGGTCTATTATTTTGTTCAAGAAATCGCTCATCTCCATGGTATTCCTAGCTCTATTGTAAGTGATAGGGATAAGTTATTTGTTAGCAAATTCTGGAAGGACCTCTTGCGCTTACAAGGAACCACCCTCAAATATAGTACTACATACCATCCTCAAACGGATGGTCAATCCGAGGTATTAAATCGTTGTCTGGAAACTTATTTAAGGAGTTTCATTTTTGATAACCCAAAACAATGAGTTCAGTTACTTCCATGGGCTGAATTATGGTACAATTCATCTTATCATAGTGCCATTGGGATGACACCCTTTCAGGCATTATATGGCCGCCTACCACCATCAATTCCAGTTTATGATCCATAATCCACTAAAATTGATACTCTTGATTCAGCGTTTACTATAAGGGACCAACTCATTCATCAACTAAAGGCTAATTTAGAGAGAGCCCAATTAAGAATGAAAAATCAAGCAGATAAGCATCGGGTTGACAAGGAGTTTCAAGTTAATGACTAGGTTTATGTCAAGTTGTAGCCATATAAGCAACATTCTGTTGTCCATCGTGCTTCTCAGAAACTAGCCAAGCGGTACTTCGGACCTTTTCAGATCATTCAACGTGTCGGTCCGGTAGCTTATAAGCTGGACCTTCCATCACATAGTCGCATCTATCCCGTGTTCCACATTTCAGTTCTTAAATTCTGCCCGAACCCTTCATATGCACTTAAAGCAGCACTTCCTCCGGAAGCACCTGATGATCATTTGTCTCATGTACCAGCTCAAGTCTTAGATTATCGCTCTGTAAAGCTTAATCACCATCATGTACCGCAAGCACTGATCCATTGGACACATCAGACACCACAGGAAGCTACTTGGGAGACTATTGTTGACCTTAAATCTAAATTCCCAAACTTAAACCTTGAGGACAAGGTTGCTCGTGCAGCGGGGAGTAATGATACAAGCAATAGGGCCACACAAGATTCACCCAGCAATAGAATCATTTCTAAACCACGATGAATGGAAGATTACATTCTCTAGTATCATCTAATATATTGCTTGATTTCTTTCTATTCAGAGTGCAGATTACAATTGATCTATTTCCAATAATGTTAAGACTTTATTTAGGAAATATGTTAGATTAGTTCTGATTTGTAGCCTTAGACACCTATTTAAGGTGTTGATTGTTATGGAATAAAATGTAAAACCTTAATAAAAATCTTCTTCCTTCTTAACTTTCTGGAGCTGCTCACGCTCGAAGTGAGTAACCTGTGTCATGGGCCCTGTCCAGTATAGTAAAAGATTAAGGTTTGGATTCCCGTATTATGCACATGATTCTAAAAATTTCCGATTTAGCCGATTAATCCCCGATTAATCCTTTGTAAGGTAATCAAACGATTCGATTTTTGAAATCCGATTACTCCTGTGAATTTATTTAAAATGATATGTTTAATTGTAAATTAGACTAATATATTAAATATTATTATAATATTCGATTAATACTCTGATTAATCCATCCGATTAATCCCATATTACCCAATTAATCTTAAATCGGTATCTCAGCCGATTTATACCGATTACCGATTTTTACAACCATGATTATGCATAAATTATGGGAGAGGACTTATCCCTAATAAGTGGTTGAGAAAAGTAAATTTATATAAATATTACGAGATCCTACATAATAGTTCGTTCGTTGAAAATTGTGGGGGACTTATCCCTAATGAGTGGTGGAGAAAAATTTGTACAAATATTGCGAGATCCCACATGTTAATTCGTTCGTTGGAATAGTTGGTTCATTAAAAAACGTATGATGATGCTAAGCTGAACCCTATTGTTGAAAAAATAAATATAATATGAAAAATTTGCGATTTGTCCAACCTGATTATAAAAATTTATAATAAAAAAATTGTTAAAATATGTCTAGACGGTGAGCATGCTTTTAGTGATTAATTGACTAGTAGGTGATTAATCAGAATAATTAATTGGAATATTAATTAGATGTATTTAAATATTATTTTTATGTAATTTGATTTTAATATTGAAAAATGTTTTTTTGTACAATAAAATAGAAATACTTTTATTATTTTTTAACAAATACAATATGTAAATTCTCCTTTTACGTGTAAATTATATATTTATTAAAAATTTAATTTTCTAAATTTTATTCTTAATTTGACCGTGTTTGGAATTTTGACCAGTTAATTTCAATCAATCTCACCTAAATTTTGACCGATTAATCTTGTTTAGATAATCTAAATCTATTTATATTCGATTAATTGCAAGTTTTACAAAAAACCATTTTATGATTAATTTTCACAAAAATTAGATATTTTTGTTCGTATAACGCACGCCTAGATTAATCAACAGGCTATATCAATATTTAGAACACCGCAATTCCTCATCCAATATTTGTTGGGCATCTGGGATTCTCCAGCAGTTCATCGCATATTCTCTTTCCCCGTTAAATTACAGGTTTTTGTGAGTATTAAGAAACCTATAAAGGTCCTTTTTTTTCATTTTTAAGTTCAAGATTTTGGTTAGCGGGACAAATCGTACATATTTCGACTATAACGTCTTGCTCCCAATTTTTTCAAGAAGTAAATGAACGTAAGAGAAAGTAATAAAAAGAGAAAAAATATGTTTCGCTCACCTAATTCCTAGTGCAAAATTTATTCCATTATCATGCTGCCAAGTTGGAAGAAAAATAGATAAATGATTGTTAAGTTACAATTTAACCCTTATATCTAAAGAGAAAAAGGACCCTGAGATTGATCTCAGGGAACTTTTCCTGAGATACTTACAAAATATATTTTATATTTTATTGGGCCCGCAGGGCTAATTAAAAAATTTTGTCTTTACTAAAACGCGCACACCATATTTTTATATAAATCTAATGTATCTTAGGAAATTTACCTGAGATGCATCTCAGGCTCCCCAATCTCATATCCAAAAGTATTAATTTAAGTAGTAAGGGTATATTTGTAATGTCAAGTATTTATTTTAATTAACTATAACACTTGCGTTCACTTGCATCCCATTTTTTGAGGGAAGTTTTTGGAAAGAAATAAAATTTTCAACCCCATTCATTTGCTTCACTTCTTAAAAAAACTCCCAAGTAAAACTTGTGTTATTTGCTTTTATCTTTCATATTTACTTTCATTCCCTTAAAAATTCGGGAACCATATGTAAGTAATCATCATTAAAAGGTGTCATCCAACATCGGTTAAATAAACATTCATTGATAACTCTATAGTGTCATACTTATTCTTAACGAACCATCAACTCAATTAAATGAACCAATACATCTAGGTCTTGCATAAATCTACATATAGATTGAATTCAATACATTCTAAGGGAATAAGTCCGTCACCTAATATACGTTTTAGATAATGAGTATTTAAGAATTACTGTTAAATTACAAACACACGAAAGAGAAACACACGGTCACAGACCCATTTTGAAATTTAGCTAATTTTGGTGTGGAATTCATTTGATTGCAATTGCTTAGTGAAATTAGTCTGTCTTAATAGTTGAGTTCTCGGAAGACAAGGTTATTAAGATTAATATAGTTAATTTGTGTGGAAAAGCTTTACTCCATTTTTGAAATGCAACTTAGCAAATATATTCATGCATATAAACTTAACTTAATTATCTTAACTAATTTATTTAAAAAGACTAAATTGTAGTGTGGGGCTTATAAAAGATTTTTTTGCACTTTGACGACCGAGTTTTTAAAAATAGCATATTAATGGACAAAATATTAAATTTGATGCGTTTTGGGGTTCCCGATCCAGAACCGTTAACTTTTGTAAATGACGTTAGTAAGTAAATCAATATGAAGGGGGCAAAATAGTATTTTCACGAATTATATGTATAAGATACATTATACACCCCATTTCCATCCAATTCACTTCACATTCCTTACCCCGATCACTTTGTACGGAGAAACCCTACTTCACTTGACATTCAGTTTGCTGTAAATCCATCAAGATGACTTGGTTTTTGAGACTCAAAGAAGATGCTGAGGTATATAAACCCCGTGAATGTCCTGATTATAGTGGTAAAATCTCATTTCTCAATTTGTATTGTGTTATTTGCATGCAAAATCATATGTATGACTTATAGGCTATAATATTTGGGGGTTTTGTATATATGAGATGTCTTATATGTATATGTTTCATGTGTATGCGTTTAATTTTGAGTACTGCTTTATTTGCGCCTAATTTGGGGGAATATCTAGGGTTTTGTAAGTTGCCAATGCTAATATGTTAAATAAGTTGCAAATGTTCAGTTTTTAAGTTTCATTTATTTGTGGTGTTTGTGTGGTATTTGCAGATGCAGAAAATTTTAGTATAAAATTATTTCATGGTGGGATAATGAATGAAAATCCTAGAAACTATGTTGGAGGGTCAGTAGATTACGTAGATTTTTGTAATGTGGATCAGATAAGTTTGCTTGAAATATATGGTATGCTTAACGAGGTTGGGTACAAAGGTGGATGTTTTAATATATGGTATAAAGCACCTGGAACTACAATGGATAGAGGTTTGTTTGAGCTTGAATCTGATGATGAGTTAATGTTAATGTGTGCTATGATGCCTAAAGCCAAGTATGTGGAAATTTATAGTACCACTATTGAACCATAGAGTCAAGTTAGTCAGCCTTGCAATTTGGAAGAATGTGATGTTGAATTTGTAAATGATAGGCAAAGTAATATGGGTGAGGACAATTTGGATCATGGTAGTGGAGGTCAGTGGAGGGAAAGACAGGATAATGAAAGACAGGGGAGGGAAAGCCAGGGGGTTCAATCTATAGTGACTTTTCATTTGAATTCTGTGAAAGTACTCAAATGGAAGAGGAAGAAGGACATAATTAGAGAGTTGGAGGGAATGACAGAAGAAGAGTTTAATAATTTACATGAACATGGTGATGAGGATCATGATAATAGTGATGAGGATGACCTAGGGTGGGAATGTGATAACAGTGATGTAGAATAATTCTATTCTGATGAAAGTAACAAAGATGATGAAGATGATGATTTGATGTTTGATATTAATGTTGATCATTGTGTCAAAGACAATCTTGATAAGAATGTGGATAATGAAGTTACTGATGATGATAACAATAGTGTGTATACTGACTCAGATGAAGAGAGAATGGCAAGTAATTCCACTGATGAGAAGGAAGATAGTTTTCCAGTCTTTAATGAAGATGTTGACATGGAAATGCCTGTATTTGAACTGCCAATGAGCTTTAAAAATTCTAGAGTACTTAGGCAGGCTGTGAAAAGGCATGCCATCTTGGAAAGAAGACCAATTGAGAATGTGAGAAATTATGGCAGGAAGGTGAAATATGTTTGTCAACCTCCATGCCCATGGGTGATTTATGCATCTCCTATTGGACACTCCACAACTTATCAGATAAAGATCTACAACAGAAAGCACACATGTATGCAAACGTTCAAGCAAAAACAGATCAATTCAACCTGGATTGCTGAGTACTATGAAAGGGATATTAGGATGAATCCTACATGGCCCATCAATTCATTTCATCAAAAGATAGTTAATGAATTCAAGTGTCATGTTTCTAGGCATGCTGTGTATAGGGCCAAGACCAAAGCTTTGATTAAAATTAGAGGAATAAATGAGCAGCAATTTGAGTTAGTTTGGAAGTATGCACATGTTTTGAAGAAGAGTCTACCAGAGAGCACCATAAAGGTTTTGAATTTACATGTAACAAAGATGCTAAAATATATTAATTTTGCAGCTTTATAGTTACACTTTGGAACCAGTGGTACGTCCTGAATTTTGGGAGGACACACCTGAACCTTTGCCTCTACCCCCAAATGTTAAGGTACCAACAGGTAGACCCAAAAAGAAAAGGTCTAAAAGAAATGACATACCAGTGGATGCTACCAGAATGAACAGAGGAGGCACCAAGGTTAGATGTAGTCATTGCAAGGCAACAAATCATAATGCCAGAATTTGTACACAAAAGGTGGTATTTCTGAAAATATTTTGGTCTAACACAATTCTAATTTTATACTTACATATGTTTTGACATTACATCTTATGTTTTTTGAACTTTTAGAAAAGGGATGCAGTGGCACAGGCAATTTCTGAAGGGAGAGATCCAGCTGAGGCCACTGCGAAAAAACTAGTGAAATGTAAAAGATGTAAAGGAGAAGGTCACAACTCTAGAACTTGCTCACAGGTAGTTCAACATACTATCAAACTTTTTTTTTCCTTAGTCTTTCTACTTAAATTGACAGGTACTAATCTAATATCATACTTAAATTGATATTTTTTTAGAAAAACAAGGAAGCCCCTGCTACTACTGATGCAGGAAAAGAGAAGGTGACTACTACTACTGATGCAGAAAAGGAGAAGGCCACTGCTACTACTGATGCAAATACAAATGCAAATTCCAAGTCCCCCACAAGGTTCAAGAAGACAGCTAGGAAAAAGGTGAAGCCTGCCTCAAATGTACCAAGAAACATCAATCCTGAAGCTGGTGGATCTAGCACAGTGCAAGGACATGAGGATTTGCAGTGGAAGGGTAAACCTGTGACAACTTTAAGACAACTGGGGGCTGCCAAAAAAGCTAGACAAAACTAGAGCACCATGAAATTCCATCCACTAGTGAACATTATGATGGTTTTTGTGTCAATGTAGACAATTTGATTTACAAAGTCTTTTGGGGTGATAAAAACCTTTTATTGGTATGTTAATTTGGTGATGTGGTGGACACTATGGTGCACCCTTTTGGTCTGTTGTAAGGAATGATGATTAGTTGGATGTTATTGATGTTTAATTTCTGTTTTGATGTTGTGCTTTTACATTCAAATTAACATAACAATATTCAGGCATTTTAAAGAGACAAATAAAAATATTCTGTTTGATGTTGTGATTTTCAGTTTGGTTTTTAGGATTTTTCAATTGGGTTGGGATGTTTTAATCGGGTTTTTTCAATTAGTATATAAATACATACAAAAAGAGCCGTTACATTTATATATAGACATAAGTACCCATGATTTGACTGACGCCGTTAGCAGTTCTGGATCGGGAACCCCAAAATGCATTAAATTTAGTACTTTGTCCATTAATATGCTATTTTTAAAAACTCGGTCATCAAAGTGCAAAAAATCTTTTTATAAGCCCCCAAACTGCAATTTAGTCTTTAAAAAATATAAAATATTTATAGTAACGTCAACATATCTTCACAATATAATTACAATTATATACAATTCTATTAGAAAAGAATGGCAGGGCATGATTTTTCATTGACAAATTCAGTGTTCGATACAATTGTTTCAATTATTTATTTTAGGATATCGAATAAGCCCTACGCTTTTTTTTGGAGTACAATGATTCTTAAGGGGACGAATCGAATCCAATACACATACAGTATTTCAGATTGCAAACCAAACCGACACTTGATTCATATAATCTTATTTTATTGTTAACGAGGTGCTATCCCATATAAGTTAATAATTACATTTCTCTAATATCACACCATCATCACATCATGTACGTTAACAAACTAGCATTCTTATCAAGTGAAAGTTGACCCGGACACCGAATTATTAAAAAAAATCCAGTAATTGTAATATTTATAAGGGTTAAGGAGCGAAAACACCCCTGTAATATATGTGCAGGATCAATTACACCCCTGTAATAAAATTTAGCCCAAATAAACCCAAAATAAAATTAACTTGGTTCTAATAAACCCAAATTAACTTGGTTCTAATAAGCCCTTGTAGTAGGGTTCCGTTAACAACGTTAAAAATATTTACTAAAACACGTACAGAGGCAAAAGACGAAAGAGGAAGTGGAAACAAATAAGAAATAATGGTTCGCTGTAACATTCTTGTTCATCCAAAACTTATATAACAGAAAAACTAAAGGTACATTTTCTCTCTTCAACGTTGCAAATATATGATAAATTGAGTCTTCTTTCTCCATGTGATGGGTTATTATACATGTATTTTGTGATTACTAATCTGGACTACTTTTGTGTCTTATTATAGTATACCACAATATGACTCAATACTTAGACTTGCATTCACTTTGGTGGTAAATGGATATTCGAACCAGAGATTACTTATGTTGGTGGACATGTTTACATACAAAACATTTTGATGTTGATCTTTTGAGTTTCATAGATATTGCTAGCGATTTTAAATCCCGTTATGGGTACAAAGATGTCAAGACAGTGTATGGCAGGGAACACGGCGTAAAAGTAAATAGTACATTTACTGTAATTGAAAATGATTTTGGGATAAGAAATTTAGTAAATGTTCTAACTCCCAATAACAGTGCTATAGAATTTTACGTGGTGGAACCAACTACTGCAATAGATGATGTCTTTGATGATGAATGGATACTCAGATTAATTGATTTTTCTAATACACAAGATGGTAAAACTGCAAATGAAGAGAGATTTGGTGGTGGCGTTGAAGTAAATGTTAGCCAAAGCGTTGTTAATGAAGAAGTGGATTCACAAAATAAAAAAAGGAGTGCGAGCAAAACAACACAGAATGTGTATATTCTGACAATGATACTTCAGATAGCAGTGATGATGAATTTAGAGATGACATATATAATATAGTGGATGAAAATGAAGATAGTAGTGGTGAAGATGAGGAAGATCCTAATGTTATTGATGCAAGGTATAAGAACAAATTCTCAATTGATGATAATATACCAACTTTTAGGTTGGGAATGACATTTGCAAATGCTCTTGAAGTTAGGGAGACAATTACAAAATATGGAATATCTAGGGGCGTTTCATTAAAATATGTTAAGAATGAAACTTCTAGGCTTCGAGTGAAGTGCGAGGAAGGGTGTCCTTTCTTACTTTTAGTATCAAAGATGGAAATCAGCCCAGTTTTCGTGTCAAAACATTTATGGAAGAAAATAATTGTTTTAGAATTTTTAACAATGCTCGTTGTTCTACAAGATTCATTGCTAGTCATTTCAGATCTAGAATTATGAATAAGGTTGATTACAAAGTGAAGGATATGAAGTCTGATGCAGAGGTTGAACTTAGATGTAATGTTTCATTTTTTAAGTGTAAGAGGGCAAGAAAGTTAGTTCTGGATGAATTCACTGGGAGGTTTACCACTGAATTTAGTGAGCTTGAACCATATGCGGTAGAGTTAATTAACTCAAATCCCGGTTCTATTGCACGCCTAGAACTTTGAAAGGAAGCATTAAGGGATGGTACGAGAGTATTTAAAAGATTTTTTGTATGTTTAGATGCATGTAAGAGGGGCTTTAAAGAGGAATGTAGGCCAATCATTGGCTTGGATGGGTGTTTCTTGAAAACTAAGTTTAAGTGTGATCTCGATGTTAAACCCGATGTGAACCTTCTGATCTGGAGTCATTTCCTTGCCAAGCTATTTTTATGTTAGCAGATTTTACTAATAAATTTGACAAAAAGGACACTATTATAACCAGTGCCCATCAACTGACAAGAGTGATATCAAGTGTTATCAATGTGGGAAATTAGGCCACATAGCTCGAGATTGTCGTTCTAGTGGGTCATCTACGACAGGACAAAGTATTACTGCTTCAAATAGACCTACTGCCAGGGTGTACAATATGACTTTAGGAGAAGCGTTGAAAAATCCGGATACAGATGCAGGTAAAATATTTTCTTCTATTATTTAACCTTGTAAGTGTAAATGTTTGGTTATGGATCGACTAAGTCAATGAATGGTGTAGGTAGGTTGACAATCTAGATAAGGAAAATTAGTATCTATTAGGGGTCAGAGAACTCTATAGAAAGGAGATTAAGAGTATGAGAGAAAGTGTGAAAATATATTTTTCAAGGATAAAGGAAAAGTACATTCTTGTTTAGGAACGAACAGGAAATATATATTATAGGTAATATTTTCTTACAATTATTTTAAAGAATATTAGTAGAGCTAATTTTCTGGAAAATTTTACAGAGATAAGATATAGGAATATTGAGGTGTTAATATTTATGTCATGATAGAGATCAAAATATAGACAAACCATAGTGAGATACACTACCATTCAGAAAAAGATAGTGAAAGTACTACTATTGATAAGTTAAATGGCATGTTGATGAATGACAAGAAAGTTTATGTTGGTGTATTTCTGCGCAAACAAGATAGAGATATTATGAAAGGAAAAGGATAGAGGAAGTAGTGTGGAAGTTAGAAGGTGTGAATGAAAAACGTACCTATGGACATTTCCAACGTGATTCCGGGACGGAATCCTTTTAAGGGGGGAAGACTGTAATAACCCTAACTTTAGAAATGCTACAGTGATCACATGAATAGTAAAAATTGAGGATTTAGGGAAATGGTATGTAGGTACACTATAATTGAAACAGAAAATGAGTAAACAGAAACCATATTCGTGTGGAACTAAGAAAATAAGTGACTCGAAATGACGATAGATTTCAGAAATTCCTGAATATGGATTTTTGAGAATTTTGATTTCGTATAAGCTTCTATTGGATATTAAAGAGCATGGAGATATTAAAGGAATTATATTTTGAGGAATTAGTGAATTAGGGTAAATTAATGGATTATTAAGTTAAGGAAACACCAAAGGAGTTTGGATTGTTGAATGATTTCAGAACCACTGAGATAATGAGGTATATTCGAAACAAATCACAATTAGACGAGTATGGAAACCAAACAACCAAGATTTATAACTTAACAAGGATACCTACCATATTATTAATTACCAAGAGAATTAGCATAATACTTAGAAAAATTAAGAAAAGTGATTAAGAGATCATCAATGACATCATCAGGTGATGTCACGCTCCACTAACACATAATTAAGGGGTAAATTAGTCATTAACCAAGGTAAATATCCACATGACACCACAAGACTCTAGAATTCACAAGATTAATCAAGATTAGATCAAAGACCAAGAAAGAAAAAAAAGAAAATCTCTCCCCATTTTCTTCTTCTTCCATTCGGCCAAAGTGAGAAAAAAAGGAAATTTGAAACCCTAGTTACAGTCAATCAAAACTCAAGGGAAAAATCATGGAGGCCACTTGAGGATAGATAAAGAAGAGCACCAAGTTTCATAGCAAACAAATATCAATTGGCAAGGTAATAAAAATCATCAAAGTTGATGATGAATAGTAATGAATACTGATTTCAAGAACTAACTTTGGTTTTTATGATTTCTTTTGCTAATTCCATCTACTTTAAGGTTGTGTAAGGACTATCAAAGGTTTATTAAGTGTGAATAAAGCTTCAAGAAGGTATAAATGTTCTTTCCCTTTTGTATTTATGAAGGATATTAGTTGTGTTAGTAGATATGTTGATATAAGTGATTATTCATGATGATATATGTGTTTGTAAGTGGTTTAAGTTGAATATGGAAGTATTGTGTGCTTGTAACCACGGTTGGTAAGATGAACACATGGTGTAGGTGATGGTGTATAAGGTGGATGATGGATTTGGAGGAGTAATATCTTGGAAAGTATGAAAATATAGCCGTTATAATGCCCGATTTTCGTTAAACCAAATAGATGCCCTGTTTTTGGCACCCATATTCATACGGTAGGTTTCTGTCCAGAGCATCCACTGATCATGAGAGGGTAGAGCTTGGTTCATAGATCTTTTTGATATAAAGTACGTTAAAATCTGATGAACGGTTTAGGAGAAAAGTCAATTTTAGTGAAAGACGTTCGAGAACCGAGAAAACGTAATTGTATCAACTTTGAGGCTATAATTACCATACTTAAACATTTTTAAAAGTTATAAAATTTTGGGATATTGTAGTAGGGTGGTCAGAGGACCATTACGAGTTGACCTTGCATTAAAATTCGGAATTGATATTTTCTGAGAATTTTTACAGTCGAGTGTGGTTATTAAGGGAAATGGTGGAATACACTAAAACCTTGATCGAGTTTAAAAGTGATTAAGTTTTTGGAACTTTTGGTGCGTAAAAGCTATTTCAAACATATATTATATGTCAAGGGTGTTATTGTATAAAGATTAGGTGATTAAGTGGGATATATACTAACGGTGAACCTTTCGTTTCTATATAGACGGGAGACGAACTCAGGATCATACCTACTCGCTTTAGAGATCCAGGCAAGATTTTTCTATCTCTACTTGGAAAATTATTTACCTTCGAAGAAAATGATTACATGGAATATATATGTGTGATTCTATTGTTGCTATTTTAATAAAGAATTTATTTCCTGATTTTGGGAATTAAGGAAAGATGGATATGGATATATAGAGATGATTATGCATAAAGTGAACATGCTTTATGATTAAGAGTTATATGAAAGAATGGTATCAGTTGTTATCTAGGGTTATATAAAAAATGGTATCAGTTGTTATCTAGGGTTATATGATTTATAATATTGTGTTAAAATATATTCTTTTTAAATATTGTGATTTAATAAATATTATTTGATTATTATTTACTATTTCTAAAAGAAAAGAAAAAGATGGAATATTTTATATATATATATATATATATATATATATATAAGTCATAATCAGAGTATTATGGCATAAGCTTTAAAAGTGATGACATATGTGAATGAAAGTGGAAATGGAAAATGTGGAATGATGTTTTAAAAATGGGATAATGGTTTGAAAAAGGGGGATTGCAACAAAAAGCGTAAGTGGCTGTGTGCGGCACAGTCCAGCACTCAATATTTTATTACGGCCCAAGAGTTACCGAAGGAGGATGTAGCAGGTAGCCTTCCTCCAGGGTTGATGACCAGATGGGATCATCCCTTCTACTAGTAGTAAACAGAGAGTAGGTACGGTCAGGCGACTGATCATCGTCCTACGTACTTGGCGCTAGCAGTTATCCCCAAAACTTAAAAGAAAGAATTGATAATGGTTTTCAGATCTGTATTCTGAAAAAGAAAAATGGTATGAAATGATGGAATTTGTTTTACAGTAAGAAGAGAAACTGATTTTATATTATTTTTATATAATTGTTGTATAAAAAGGGAAATGGAAAGATTGTGTTGAGAGATGATGTGAAGATGATATATTATCTTGAAATATTATGTTGAGGTGATGTAATGATATTTCAGAAGAAAAACTGATATTATATTATGTTAGAAGAAAAACTGATATTATAATAGAAGAGAAGCTGATATTAGAATGCTATATATTTCTTTTAGTATAAAAATATTTGGAAGGAGTAGTTATCAAATAAAAATAAATTCTCTTTATAATAATTATGATTTGTCTTCTATTATTATACAGATATACTTATGTTTTTCCTTTGATGCTAGTCGATAGAATTTATCTTGCTGAGCTATCATAGCTCACTCTTGCTATTTACTTATACAACAGCTAGGTCTCATGCCGATACTTCGCACTACACCCCGCAAGAGGGTAAGGGAAAGGCGACCTTTTGAGAGAACGCTGGCACCTATTCCCGAGGTAGCGTATAGACAAACGGGTCCTGGTAGACTTATGTACATTAAGTGTGTAAGCTCATGTAATAAACTTTTGGTTGTTGAAATGCTTCCTGTAGAAGTATTATTCAACAATGTACTTAGTAAGATTCTGGGTTTGTAATAACTGTTTAACTCTAAACTTTTAATATTGTGGATGTTGTTCTCTGAGCATATGACTGGTGTATGTTAATATTAAAGTGTGGGGTCTATTGTGTGAGTTTTATTATGCATTTATATTCCAGCTGTCAAGAGTAGAATTTTAATAAATGGAAATTGGACCGTCATGACCTGGATCCATGACCCCGGATCTAGGGGCGTCACAGATGGTATCAGAGCTAAGAGTCATAATGCTCAGGAACAAAAGTGATAATAATAAATGTATTAGTAATAATTTAAAAATTTGAACTCTCATCGAGTTCAGGGGTGGTATATCGCATGTAGCATTTATTTTAAGCAGTGATTATAATTTTATAGATTATTACTAATAGAATTTTATGTTTTATTTTAGGGAGCGGAGATGAGCGAGCCGAGTCAGGACCCCCATTGGCTAGGATTATCAGAGTAGGAGATTGTAGACTTACAGCTAGCAGGTGTAGAGGTTCCAGAGTATGCTATCACTGACCTCAGGGAGAGAGTTCGCGCGGGTGCCAGAGAGAGATATGAGCAGAGCCTGAGAGAGGAGGTAGAGGAGCGCAGATAGAGAGACGCTATGGCTATGGTACCATACACCAGTAGACCCCTTGTAGGATCTGATGAGGCGGGTCCTTCCCGAGTGAGGTCGGAGATTCCAGAGGAGGAGATGCCATTGTGTAAGAGGTCTAGGTTATCGATTATAGCTGAGGAGCAGAGTGAGTGGAGGGACATTCACATGATTCCCACTCCTGTCCTACCTGTCCCAGTGCCATCACCAGTTCCATCTCCTCTACCGAGCCCTGATCCTTTAGAGGACCCAGCAGAGCAGTTCACCCCACCGGGACACTTTATCTTTTTAGGTGATGAGTTAGAGGAGGACCCATCTGAGGATGCGGAGATAGAGTCCATTCCTCCCTCCCCACCAGCATTTGCACCTCCACCACCTCCACCTGTAGAGGCACCTCCCCCAGCTGCTATACCCCCTCAGGCAGGTGATCCACTTCCAGCTATTCTATTGTCAGAGTACTTTGTTTTACAGGGACAGCTAGAGGAGTCCCGTAGGATGATGGATACTCTTTTACAGAGATCGGACAGAGGGAGGGGAGGTACTATTCCCGATGGTTTGTCTTTGGGCTTAGTTAGTATTGAGCTGCGAGCACTCGGTGATATTAGGAGGTTGTTGGCAGATAGAGGGGACCCAACATGGAGAGCTCAGATAGTAGACACGGTCACCTCTATGGTAGTGCAGATCAGGGATGTTGTCAGAGCGGCGTAACCGTGAGTCGGGGTAGTAGTTTTGGTCACTAATCAGACTAGTAATCTCGTAGATGTCATTTTGGGGATTAGTTTAGGTGTTCACTGTCTTAATCCCAATCTAATTAGAGGACGGCTAGTAGTACTTTTGTTATAGCACATTAGTATGTACGGTTATGTTTTGGGGTTTCGAACCTTGTACTCTATGATGTATAATATTAGTAGTAAAAGACGTTGTACCCAAGTTGTAAAATATTTATGTAAATTAATGAAGTTTGTGCATTCTGTCTAAATTTTTATTGCATTTTAATAATAGATGTTGAGATTCAAAAATATTGATGTATATAAGGTGATTGACTTAATGAAAAGGTTATCGTGCTAAAGGCGATACACTTACTTGCTAAAGTTATAATATAACTAGATGCAAACCGCGTGGAGATAAGAATATTGTGATGTATAAATGAGTTAACTAACGATATAATTGTGTATATAGAAATGATGTATATTGTACCCTAAATTCGGGTAATTAATGGAGAATATTGTTATATACAGAATGATGCCACCTAAGCGTAATAGTAGATCGAATGCAAGGGAAAATGAGAGAGATGAAGGAAGTGATTATTCCAGAAGAAATGAAACAAAAGATACAAGAGGAGATCCAATATCTCAATAGCAACAACGACTGCAACTGAAGCTCAAGAAAAGGGAGTTTAGTAGGCGGGATTTGAACACCTACTACCATAGACTTCTGCTTACATGACTTTCAGCGAAATAGCACTTCTTCTTTAAGGAGTGGCTCACGAGCCAGTTAAGATAGAATCTTTCTATATGAATAGGACTCAGTGTTCAAGGCTAGGATCTATGTAATATGAATAGTAAGTTGCGCACCCGCCAAGCAGTTCTCACTCCAAGCAGGACTCTTCTATGATTAGTGGGAAGGCGCAGCTACATTTTACCCCATAGTAAGTCTACCGGTCCTTCAGCATCCTCCGAGTAGGCGAGTTTTCTCTGTGCCGCGTAAGGTGGGCTACCGCCCTTTCTTTTCGTGCGACATATGCAGTTATTCTGAGCACCGGACCAACCCGACTAAATGTTTAGCATGGTTTCCGGGAGTTGCTTGCCTAACCCTGGCGTTTTGCCATATCGGCGTGGGTCGCCCATATCTTTTTTTTCTTGACCCTCACTGGTTCTCCTTTATCTCCTATCTGTCTTGTATGTCCTTACCTACAATATATTCCCAAAGGGCCTCATTTCATGTAGAATCGTTTTAGATCATCCCCAAGCCCACAATAGGCAGGATGGAAATGCTCATAATGAACGAGATCATGAGGAAGAAGAAGAGGAATCAACTGGCTAACAAGGAAATCCGGGAGGCAATCTATTTAACCAATTCATGGAACTATTAAGGCAGAATTTAGCTAATCCGCAGAATCCCCAACAACCACCTGTTCTCCCCAATCAGGCAGCTAACTCCTTTCGTGCCTTTAAGTCCTTAAAACCCCCAGAATTTGAGGGAACTGCTAACCCAGTAGCAGCCAGAACCTGGTTAAAAGAGATGGAAAAAGCTTTTGAGATATTGAGGATAGAGGAGGATCAGAAAACAATCTTTGCAGCCTATCTCTTAAAGGGGGAGGCAAATTATTGGTGGGAAGCTAAGAAGAATCTAGAAGGTGCTGGAGTGATAACCTGGGAGCGTTTCACTAGGGTGTTCCTAGACAAATATTCCCCTAGGTACCTGGAAAACCAAATGGAAATAAAATTTTTGGAGTTAAAGCAGGATAACCTAACAGTGGCAGAATATGAAATGAAGTTTACTGAATTGTCTAGGTTTGTTCCAGAATTTGTGCGTACTGAAGAACAGCGAGCGAAAAGGTTTCAACAAGGATTGAAACCATGGCTACGGACGAGAGTGGCACCATTTGAGTTAACTGATTATGCTGCAGTAGTTCAAAAAGCATCTATAATAGAAGCTGAGAATGAACAGACTTAAATAGGTCGAGAGAATAAGAAAAGAAAGTTTGAGGGTCAGAAAGGAGGTGCAAGTGAAGGAAGTTACTTTAGCAACGTCGGTAAAGGACAAAAATCTCAGTTTGTGGGAAGGTCAGGGAGTAACAAGGCTGCTAGTGAGACGTTGAATCAGGGTGGTAAGGCTTCAGGAACGTTTCAGTCTAATCAATCACGACCACCATTACCAGATTGTAACACGTGTGGTAGAAAGCATACGGGAGTGTGTAGAATGTTGGGCATAACTTGCTTTAAGTGCGGACAAAAAGGACACTATTATAACCAATGCCCATCAACTGACAAGAGTGATATCAAGTGTTATCAATGTGGGAAATTAGGCCACATAGCTCGAGATTGTCGTTCTAGTGGGTCATCTGCGACAGGACAAAGTATTGCTGCTTCAAATAGACCTACTTCTAGGGTGTACAATATGACTTTAGGACAAGCGTTGAAAAAGCCGGATACAGACGCAGGTAAAATATTTTCTT
This sequence comes from Saposhnikovia divaricata, assembly GCA_036435485.1. NCBI lineage: Eukaryota > Viridiplantae > Streptophyta > Magnoliopsida > Apiales > Apiaceae > Saposhnikovia > Saposhnikovia divaricata. Next base: position 55,493,545 of record CM071595.1, on the reverse strand, counting down.
CTATTATTTAACCTTGTAAGTGTAAATGTTTGGTTAGGGATCGACTAAGTCAATGAATGGTGTAGGTAGGTTAACAATCTAGATAAGGAAAATTAGTATCTATTAGGGGTTAGAGAACTCTATAGAAAGGAGATTAAGAGTATGAGAGAAAGTGTGAAAATATATTTTTCAAGGATAAAGGAAAAGTACATTCTTGTTTAGGAACGAACAGGAAATATATATTATAGGTAATATTTTCTTACAATTGTTTTAAAGAATATTAGTAGAGCTAATTTTCTGGAAAATTTTACAGAGATAAGATATAGGAATATCAAGGTGTTAATATTTATGTCATGATAGAGATCAAAATATAGACAAACCATAGTGAGATACACTACCATTCAGAAAAAGATAGTGAAAGTACTACTATTGATAAGTTACATGACATGTTGATGAATGACAAGAAAGTTTATGTTGGTGTATTTCTACGCAAACAAGATAGAGATATTATGAAAGGAAAAGGATAGAGGAAGTAGTGTGGAAGTTAGAAGGTTTGAATGAAAAAGGTACCTATGGACATTTCCAACGTGATTCCGGGACGGAATCCTTTTAAGGGGGGAAGACTGTAATAACCCTAACTTTAGAAATGCTACAGTGATCACATGAATAGTAAAAATTGAGGATTTAGGGAAATGGTATGTAGGTACACTATAATTGAAACAGAAAATGAGTAAACAGAAACCATATTCATGTGGAACTAAGAAAATAAGTGACTCGAAATGACGATAGATTTCAGAAATTCCTAAATATGGATTTTTGAGAATTTTTATTTCGAATAAGCTTCTATTGGATATTAAAGAGCATGGAGATATTAAAGGAATTATATTTTGAGGAATTAGTGAATTAGGGTAAATTAAGGGATTATTAAGTTAAGGAAATACCAAAGGAGTTTGGATTATTAAATGATTTCAGAACCACTGAGATAATGAGGTATATTCGAAACGAATCACAATTAGACGAGTATGGAAACCAAACAACCAAGATTTATAACTTAACAAGGATACCTACCATATTATTAATTACCAAGAGAATTAGAATAATACTTAGAAAAATTAAGAAAAGAGATTAAGAGATCATCAATGAAAACATTAGGTGATGTCACACTCCACTAACACATAATTAAGGGGTAAATTAGTCATTAACCAAGGTAAATATCCACATGACACCACAAGACTCTAGAATTCACAAGATTAATCAAGATTAGATCAAAGACCAAGAAAGAAAAAAAAAGAAAATCTCTCCCCATTTTCTTCTTCTTCCATTCGGCCAAAGTGAGAAAAAAAGGAGAAAAAGGAAATTTGAAACCCTAGTTACAATCAATCAAAACTCAAGGGAAAAATCATGGAGGCCACTTGAGGATAGATAAAGAAGAGCACCAAGTTTCATAGCAAACAAACATCAATTGGCAAGGTAATAAAAATCATCAAAGTTGATGATGAATAGTAATGAATAGTGATTTCAAGAACTAACTTTGGTTTTTATGATTTCTTTAGCTAATTCCATCCACTTTAAGGTTGTGTAAGGACTATCAAAGGTTTATTAAGTGTCAATAAAGCTTCAAGAAGGTATAAATGTTCTTGCCCTTTTGTATTTATGAAGGATATTAGTTGTGTTAGTAGATATGTTGATATAAGTGATTATTCATGATGATATATGTGTTTGTAAGTGGTTTAAATTGAATATGGAAGTATTGTGTGCTTGTAACCATGGTTGGTAAGATGACCACATGGTGTAGGTGATGGTGTATAAGGTGGATGATGGATTTGGAGGAGTAATATCTTGGAAAGTATGAAAATATAGCCGTTATAATGCCCGATTTTCGTTAAACCAAATAGATGCCCTGTTTTTGGCACCCATATTCGTACGGTAGGTTTCTGTCCAGAGCACCCACTGATCATGAGAGGGTAGAGCTTGGTTCATAGATCGTTTTGATATAAAGTACATTAAAATCTGATGAACGATTTATGAGAAAAGTCAGTTTTAGTGAAAGACGTTCGAGAACCGAGAAAACGTAATTGTATCAACTTTGAGGCTATAATTACCATACTTAAACATTTTTAAAAGTTATAAAATTTTCGGATATTGTAGTAGGGTGGTCAGAGGACCATTACCAGTTGACCTTGCATTAAAATTCGGAATTGATATTTTCTGATAATTTTTACAGTCGAGTGTGGTTATTAAGGGAAATGGTGGAATACACTAAAACCTTGATCGAGTTTAAAAGTGATTAAGTTCTTGGAACTTTTGGTGCGTAAAAGCTATGTCAAACATATATTATGTGTCAAGGGTGTTATTGTATAAAGATTAGGTGATTAAGTGGGATATATACTAACGGTGAACCTTTCGTTTCTATAGAGACGGGAGACGAACTCAGGATCATACCTACTCGCTTTAGAGATCCAGGCAAGATTTTTCTATCTCTACTTGGAAAATTATTTACCTTCGAAGAAAATGATTTCATGGAATATATATGTGTGATTCTATTGTTGCTATTTTAATAAAGAATTTATTTCCTAATTTTGGGAATTAAGGAAAGATGGATATGGATATATAGAGATGATTATGCATAAAGTGAACATGCTTTATGATTAAGAGTTATATGAAAGAATGGTATCAGTTGTTATCTAGGATTATATAAAAGGATGGTATCAGTTGTTATCTAGGGTTATATGATTTATAATATTATGTTAAAATATATTCTTTTTAAATATTGTGATTTAATAAATATCATTTGATTATTATTTACTATTTCTAAAAGAAAAGAAAAAGATGGTACATTTTATATATATATAAGTGTACTGGATTCCATTAAACACAGAGAAGATGTCTGAGTCATAATCACAGTATTATGGCATAAGCTTTAAAAGTGATGACATATGTGAATGAAAGTGGAAATGGAAAATGTGGAATGATGTTTTAAAAATGGGATAATGGTTTGAAAAAGGGGGATTGCAACAAAAAGCGTAAGAGGCTGTGTGCGGGACAGTCCAGCACTCAATATTTTATTACGGCCCAAGAGTTGCCGAAGGAGAATGTAGCAGGTAGCCTTCCTCCAGGGTTGATGACCAGATGGGATCATCCCTTCTACTAGTAGTAAACAGAGAGCAGGTACGGTCAGGCGACTGATCATCGTCCTACGTACTTGGCGCTAGCAGATATCCCCAAAACTTAAAAGAAAGAATTGATAATGGTTTTCAGATCTGTATTCTGAAAAAGAAAAATGGTATGAAATGATGGAATTTGTTTTACAGTAAGAAGAGAAACTGATTTTATATTATTTTTATATAATTGTTGTATAAAAAGGGAAATGGAAAGATTGTGTTGAGAGATGATGTGAAGATGATATATTATCTTGAAATATTATGCTGAGGTGATGTAATGATATTTTAGAAGAAAAACTGATATTATATTATGTTAGAAGAAAAACTGATATTATAATAGAAGAGAAGCTGATATTAGAATGCTATATATTTCTTTTAGTATAAAAATATTTGGAAGGAGTAGTTATCAAATAAAATAAATTCTCTTAATAATAATTATGATTTGTCTTCTATTATTATACAAATATACTTATGTTTTTCCTTTGATGCTAGTTGATAGAATTTATTTTGCTGAGCTATCATAGCTCACTCTTGCTATTTACTTATACAACAGCTAGGTCTCATGCCGATACTTCGCACTACACCCCGCAAGAGGGTAAGGGAAAGGCGACCTTTTGAGAGAACGCTGACACCTATTCCCGAGGTAGCGTATAGACAAACGGGTCCTGGTAGACTTATGTACATTAAGTGTGTAAGCTCATGTAATAAACTTTTGGTTGTTGAAATGCTTCATGTAGAAGTATTATTCAACAATGTACTTAGTAAGATTTTGGGTTTGTAATAACTGTTTAACTCTAAACTTTTAATATTGTGGATGTTGTTCTCTGAGCATATGACTGGTGTGTGTTAATATTAAAGTGTGGGGTCTATTGTGTGAGTTTTATTATGCATTTATATTCCAGCTGTCAAGAGTAGAATTTTAATAAATGGAAATTGGACCGTGATGACCTGGATCCATGACCCCTGATCTAGGGGCGTCTCAATTGAACTGCATAAAATGGCAATAATCGGCGCTAAACAGCACTAAACGGCGCTAATCGGGTGCTAACCGACACTAAACGGCACTAATCAGCACTAAACGATGCTAAACATCATTAAACGGTACTAATTGGGTGCTAACCGACACTAAACAGCACTAATCGGTACTAAACGGTGCTAAACAGCACTAAATGGCGCTAATCGGGTGCTAAACAACACTAAACGGCACTAAACGGTGCCAAACAGCACTAAACGGTGCTAATCGACCTCGGGCTTAAATTTTGACCCATATTTATTTTCATATTCAAAACCGACGTCCGGACCCCAACATCGCAACGAAGACCGGTCGGCTGCCTTCCGGTTGGCCAGGCCCCGGTCAGCTGAAGCCTTCCGGGTGACCCCGGTCGGTTGCCTTCCGGTAGGCCAAGCCTCCTTACGGGTGCCTCGGTCGGCTGCTTGTCAGTCGGCTGAAGCCTTGCGAGGGATGCGGTCGGCCGTTTGTCGGTCGGCTGGGGCTTCTTGTGTGCCTCGGTCGGCCGGCTCTCGGTTGGCTGTGGCTTCGCGACGATCCTAACTCTAGGTTCTTGGCTTCCATCTTGAATAGCAATCTTCCATATTAATAATAAAATATCAATGTCAACACTTGAACATTGATTTTTATTATTTTGGAAAACCAACAACATGGTCATTCATGACTTTTAAGGCTCTAATTCTCTAATTTGCGTTGCTAATCACATACTTAGCACTAACTTCCTAATTTGGATTTGTTAAGCATAATTAGCTTCCAAAGCTCCCTTTGTAAGATATTAGCTTTTATTCTGCGTTTCTTTTCCAGAATTCACAAGTTTTTGACGAACCTTTTCCTCTACAACAGATAACTTTTCATCCTTTTTTTTGTATTTAAATGACACATGACCTACAAACGCGAACCGGGCTGAATTTCAACCTGAGGTAGCAGGTCACACCTTTTCTATAAAAGAATGGGAGTATCCTTCATTTCTCTTCACTTCTTCATTTCTCAAATCTTTCACAAGTCTCTCAATTCTCTCTAGTTTTCTATTTCTTCAAGCTTCAAGTTCATTTTCAAGTTCAAGTTCGAGTTCGACATGGCTGACAAACGCCCAGCTATCCCTAAGATCTCCATGGAGGAAGCCATGAGGAAGAGGAGCATGGTAAGAACCGTCAAAGGTATGCAAAAACTCAAACCTCCTCAATTTGTTGATCATCGATTCGAGTCTTTATTAGAATTGTTAAACATTATGGGGGAGTCATTCCCCAATAGTTCAAGCTTGGATGCCTTTCATTGTCCTTGCAAGTTGAAGAAGAAGGATGTTGAGAAAATCAAAAGCACATATAGCTTCCCAAGTGTAATCAAAGTCTGCCTTCCAAATCCAGGAGACCGAACTTGCAATTGGTACTCGGAGAGAATTTGCATTTTCAAAGGTGCCTTTGAGGTAGGGTTAAGGTTCCCAGTAGACCCGTTTATTATCAGGTTCCTGGCAAAGCTCAAAATTCATCCTTATCAACTATACCCCAATTCATGGAGGTTTCTGATCATCTTCATTATAAGATGTCGCGAGATGGAGATCCCTTTAAGCACGACCATGTTTAGAAGTATCTTCATGATGAAGAATTCATCTGAGTCTAAGTAATGATGGGTTAGCTTTCAACTTCGAAGTGGGCTTCCACATATAATGAATTCTTTCTCCTTTCCTGATTCTCATTATTTCTGTCAGAGGGAATTCGTCGTTCTGGAATGGGGAGGTGGTGACTGGGGTCACTTTCTCGTTAAGAAATTCGGATATGTGGAGGATAGTTCACACTTCGTGTATGACCTCAACCATCAAGAGTTTCTAGATAGATATAGACTGCTTGCTGATGACGGTCGCACTCATTATGAAACCATTTTAACTAAGAAGAAACTTATTGAAGCTCGTTTAAACTTTCTTTCTTTTGAGGTAATTTTTCTTCGTTATTTCTTTATGAACTATGTTTGTTCTTATTCGGATATCTTTCTCTTTCATTTTTCAGCTGCTGAGGAGTTAGACAATCTTCCCGAGAATCGACCAACTGTTACCAAACGAATGCTGAAGAAAGCAGAAGCACAGTTGAATCCCACTAGCCGAAAGGTTCCTCAGTTCTTAGAGGGATGTTCTAAAGGGGGAAAGAGGTCCCGGAATGCTGTTGAAGATGCTACAGTCCCTTTCATCCCGGACTGGGGTATTTGTGAACAAGATTCTGTCCTGGGCAGTTCTGCCTTGGCCTTGGCCTGGTCCAAGCTCTCCATAACCCCTCCTGATCTTATGACAGTAACCGCGGGGGACAAAATTGATGAATCCGAGCGCCTTGGGGCCCAAGCCCTCTATCAGGTGTGTTATTTATTTTTCTGAATTCAATGTCCTTGATTAATTCAATGTACAAATGCCTTAACAAATTTCATGTTTTCAAGCGAATGCCTACTTTCAATCTGCCTCTCTTCAAGGCTGGGCTTATAGGGATGACAATGCAGCACTGCTGAAGGAGAAAGCAAGGTTCAAAGAGGAATTTCAAGACCTGAACTCCAAAGTTGTCCGAGCTGAGGCAAATTGCCAGTCTTATCAAAAGCAACTTCGTTCGCTGGCCAAGAAGAAATCCTCAGAAGATGACAAGGTGATTGATGCCTACCACAAGTCGGAAACTTTTTTGAATTTTTTTGATAACCATGATGATGAGGTGCGACCCATCAACATGGCAGTTGGATGGGACAAAGCTGTTAGTGCGGTAAGTCACAAGTATCTCGCGGTGTTAACCCGACGGACTTCCCTTGCCCTACTTGGGATGCTGGTGGCGGAAGCCATGTGGATCTTGCATCAGGCTCTGGGGGTAGTCGCCGATTTTCTGGCTCTGGCTTAAGGAAGGCCGCCCATGCCGCTAACTCTGACTCAAGTTCCTCCCTTTCCCACGAAAAAAGGGGCATGTCAAAGAGGGAGGCGATCGTTAGGCAATCTTTTCCCGGCAAACAAGTACGAAGGAGGTCCGACTCTACGATCGATACCTCAGATGAAGAAGGGGAAGAGGTGGAAAAAGGAGAGGAGCAGCCTATGGAGACAGCGGCAGAAGAAGAATATGACTCTGATGATGGTGGCTCCGGAGAGGAGGAAGAAGAAGAGGAGGGAGAGGGAGAGGAAATGGTGGCGGAATCCTCCGAGGAGTAAGTGACCTTGAATGGCCTTCTTAGCCGCTTGTGGCTTTATCTTTTCAGTTTTCAATCAAGGTCCCTCGGGACTTAACTTTTATTTGTGGTCTGTATGTCAGTCACAGAGGCATGCCTGTATACATCTAATAACAAGCCTAATTGTCTGTAATGCTTTGCATTACTGTTAGGTCCAATATGTTTGTAGAAAGGGGGTTGAATACAAACAGTACTGTTTAATCGAAATTTGTCCGCATAAATTTAATTTATATTTTTACAAATTTGAGCGGAATTAAATGAAACAAAATTCAAGTTGAATATAAAATTATATTAACTTGAGGGTTTTGTTACAAATACAGTACAGAAATTATATCTAGTTAATAAAAACAAATTAGAAAATTCGACATGAATTTTTCTAGATTTGTTAATAAAAATCGAGATATAGATTAGGAGTAAGAACTCGCTAATAGTACAAGAGACTCAAGTAAACAAGTTCTATCGGATCAGATATTATAAATAAAATGAACTTGATTTTCTATGAAATTTTCCAGCTCCTGCAGGTTGTGTTCTTGATGAGAGAGAATAGCTTTTTTTTTCTTGAAGATGATATATTCTGCGTGTTGTTTTGTTCTGGCCGCCTGTCTTGATTTAATATAGTCTTCTTCCTCGTTTCTTTTTCATTTGTACTGCCAAGACAATCGGCAAGACAATCTGTTCTTTCAAGACAATCAGTTTTGTACTACCAAGACAATCGGCAAGACAATCCAAAACCTCCAAGACAATCAACTTGTACTGCCAAGACAATAGGCAATACAATGAGCAAGACAATCCAAGCTTACCAAGACAATCGGCAAGACAATCAAAATTGTCTTTAATGAATAAAAAACTCGGCTGAATGATTTGAATTGATTCTGTGTAAACAAAATATTCTGATGTAAATGAAGACCAAGTCACAGGAACGGAGATTGCAAGACACGCGCGGCACCTTTTTATTGTTAACAGCTGGCGCGTGAACAACATGTGCAATCTGGTGCGTTTACTACGTCCGACAGCTTTGCCAACAATTTGCAACTTGCTTTTCTGAAAAATGTCCCGCATGCATGTTTTTGATTTCTCTTTACTTCTGCATGCATGTCTGTCCAGTTGCTTTTGATCTCTTTTTTTATGCATTATTAGTTTCCTCTTTTCCTTTGTCGACAACAAGCAGCCTGACTTCCTTCTCTTTTTTTATTTATCTTTTGTTTCTCCGTTTCTTTTTCTATTGTATCTAATTTAATTAACTTGATTAATCAATTAATCATTTAAACAAATAATGATTAATTAATTAATAATTTAATTAATTAAATCAATTAGACTAATATATTAATTCAAAATTAATTAACATGATAATTAATTTAATAAATAAATTAATTCGGAATGAATTAATTTATTAACTTAAATCAATTACATAATTATATTAATTAGAAGAGAATTAATATAAATCTTTTGACAGCTCAAATCTTTTTCTTGAACCACTGAAAGTAATAAAGAATTACCACCGAATTTTCGTTGACGCTCGATGCACGGTCTGGTTCATGAGCGACTAACTCCAACAGCTTTTTCTTTATTGTTGACTCTATGATTTGGTTCTTTTCTTCTCTTAACATACCAGTCTTGATAGCTTGAACCACTGAAGTTAATGATGAACAACCACTGTTTAACGTTGACACTCGATGTAATGTCTGGTTCATGAGTGACTAACCGCAATGACTGTTCTTCATATTTTTACTTTAAAATTTGGTTCCTTTTCTTTTCTCCTCTCTCTATCAATTCTTCTGTACTGTCTCTGTCACTGTCGAAATCTCTGTCACTTTAAATGAATCCACTTCTTTAACGAATACTTCACTGAGGCTTGATCAGATGTCTGAACTTCTTTCAATGTAGTAATTCTTCAAGTCTGTAGATTGACCTTGATCTTTTTCTTCTGACAGATAATACGATCTGAGATTCCTTGTGACAGCCTATATACTATTTACTATTACAATCTTGTTTAAGTTGAGTTGTATCCTCGAAATACAAATAGGCTATATCATATACCTTTCAATATCCCCCTATTTGTTTGTTAGACAATAACAAGCAAATACCTAGAGGATAACTCAACTAACTCACTTAAACAAGAAAAAGATAAAACTTTTAAGAACTAAGTAAATAATAAAAAAAATTCTCTGGTTTAGATTTAACAATTCCAGAATCTTCAGTTGATGAAATGATAGATGATTGTTCCTCTAGCACTGAACTGATCTTCAATAGATAACTCATCTTCATTTCTGATTCTTCATATCTCTGCCTGATAATCCTTCACATCTTACATTGGTGATTATCAGCAGTTCTTGATTTACAATCACTTCCCATTTCTGACACAGTTTTTCTCACTAAAGAAAAATAGCTGTTCCTACTATATAGACAATGGTGAATCAATACCATTTCTATAACTTCTGGTGAATTTACTACTCTTCCACTTAGCCTTTATACATAGTACATTGAAAGACTAATAGAATAGTATTGTGATGTAATTCTCCTTATATCTCCACTTTCATAACAAATGAAAGTTCTTTTGCTTCTTCATCTAAGGCTCCCCCTTAGTAAATAGACTTGCCTCTCATCCTAAGCACAGTCTTTACTGCTCCTTCTTTCTAACTCACTCTTCTTTTACCTGTACCCCATACTTCTCCCCCTTAGTTGAGTATATCCTACTAAGGTAAGTCCTCCATTCAACTAATTGACAAAGTAGTTGATACCAAATTGTTACCAATTTATACCAATCGTTAGAGTACATTGAAATCAATTGATAAAGCTTTGTTAGAAAGGAAGTTTCATTTTCTTCCTCACCGTGAGTGTGTGATAGTGTTTAGTGTACCTCACAAGTGTTTCACTCTTCTCTCCACTCATTTGGTTGAGTGTCTCACTTTTCTTTGTGTTTACACTCTTGCTCACTAGTGTTTCGCTCATTGCTCTAACATCCTTTAGTGTATCTGCAAAGAAAAATCACCCTAGCCCCTTTAAGAGAGGTCAGTGGTGGTGCAATGGGAGTTCGCAAATCCCAAATCCTCGTTGGACTCGTCAGACGAATCTGAGTCATAATCTACAAGTTGCTAATTTTCCCTTTTTAGGGTTTTCAGATTTGAATTCTGAGAAGGTAGACAATGATCTATAAAATTTAGCATTGAGATCAAAATTCCCTTCAAATGTCTGTGAAGACATCACCTTGTTAAACTCATCAGATAAATATGAATCATAGTCTACAAGTTGCCGATCCGCACCTATGTCAGACCCGTTACCCGCAGGATCCAGATATGTTCCATCTGGGGAGTTAGATAATGATCTTGATGAATTTTGCATTTGAGATCAATACCTTCTCTCGAGGTCTGTGAAGACTCTTAGTTCATTAAAGAACCTTTAACTTATAATCCTAACCGTAAAATGGTTGGATTACAGGTTTCCGTCAATTCATCCTTAGTGTGTGCAATCTCACTTGTGCATATGAAATATTTTTATTAGTGTATAAGGTAGCGACTCTCCAACTGAATATCCCACACATCCTTGTTTGCTGCATCAAGTGCAGTTACTCCCTGGTGACCTCTAGTCTGATAGGTTACTTCCATTTAGGGGGTAAAATAGAATGTGTTTAAGTTTGACTGTAGTCTGGGATAAAAGTTGTTGGGTTTACAACCTTATTACTAAACGTGTGAGAATACAAAATTCCATGTAGATGAACATGCATCACAGAATATGAGCAACATAGAGATGGAATGCATTTTTAACATTGAAAAGTTTTCTGAGAAAATATTGCATTTATCTTAAGAGAAATGATATACATTTGTGATTTCAAAAGATTTCCAATGTAAGCAATCACAGCTGTAGAAAGAGATTTTGAATTTAGGGAAGATATAGATCTTGAGCTGGTTTTACTAAACAAAAACAAGGACAAAAATTCAATTAATAAAAATTAATCGAATTAATGTAAGTTAATGTTTAAACCAATACAAACAAATTTTTTTTTATTTTTATTAATTTTTATTTTTATATTTTATATTTTTTTATATATTTTTTTTAAATTAAAAAAAACCTGTATTAATAATATTTACAGAATATTAAAGATAAAAGATAATAATTTACAAAAATATCTACAACAATATAACTACTTAAAATAACTAAATAGAAAATATAAAATACTAAAAATACCATAGGTTGTCCTTTTGACGAAATTAACACATTAATAACAGGACAAACACTACAAAATATTGAATAAAATATTAACTATTTACATAAACATTTGTAGCAAATTAATAAATCTATATATATTTTCGAATAAAATAACTTTCTTATCAGAAAATTATTTGAAAGAAAATATGTTTTATTAAAAGATCACAAATATTCATAAGGAATTTTCAACAAAAATAGATTTCTTACTAATTTCCACTTGTAAAGTTTGAGAAAAATATTTTTAGAGAAAATAAAAATTAAAAGAAGTAAGTAGGAAAATATTAAGAAGATAATGACAATGATTTAAGAATTAACAAGCAAGATTATAAGTTGATAAAATAATTATACAAGTGATTTAAATCAGCAAATATTCACAAAATAATCACTTGTAAATTATTAAAGATCAAACCTCAGATATTAACTAGTTTAATTACTAGGACTATTTAACATACCCAATTCATCAACAATTCTTGTGAATGTGGATTCGTCAAGAGACTTAGTAAAAATATCTGCTGTTTGGTTTTCCGTGGGTACAGAAAGTAACTCCACGATACCATTCATGACATGCTCTCTAATAAAATGATACCTGATGTCGATGTGCTTGGTTCTCATATGCTGCATAGGATTGTTGGAGATTGCTATGGCACTTGTATGATCACATAATATAGGAATATTATCCAGTGCAAAGCCATAGTCTCTCAGCTGATTCCTAATCCACAAGATTTGAGCACAACAGCTTCCAGTAGCTATATATTCAGCTTCGGCTGTTGAGCTAGAAACTGTTTGTTGTTTCTTGCTGTACCAGGAAACCAATCTGTCACCTAGGAATTGACAACTCCCGGAGGTGCTTTTTCTGTCTAAAACACTTCCTGTATAATCTGAATCTGTATATCCAACAAGATTAAAACCAGATAATTTAGGGTACCAAATACCTAAGTTAGGTGTACCCTTAAGATATCTCAAGATTCGTTTAACAGCAATGAGATGCACATCTCTAGGATCCGCTTGGAACCTTGCACACAAGCATGTAGCATACATAATATCTGGTCTACTTGCAGTAAGGTAAAGTAATGAGCCAATCATACCTCTGTAGCTTGTGACATCTACCTTGGCAGAATTATCACATACTCCAAACTTGACAGCTGTACATGATGGTGTCTTTGCTGAAGATGAGTTCTCCATTTGAGATTTCTTGAGGAGCTCTCTGACATACTTGGATTGACAAATAAATACTCCATATGTCCTTTAACTTACTTGTAATCCAAGAAAGAACTTCAGTTCACCCATCATGCTCATCTCAAATTTACCCTGCATTAGCTAAGTAAATTTCTTGCACAAAAGATCATTAGTAGACCGAATATTATATCGTCCACATAGACTTGGACTAATATTGTATCATTCTTATGATTCTTTGAAAAGAGAGTTTTGTCTATGACACCTCTAACGAAACCATTTTCAAGTAAAAATTCAGAGAGAGTGTCATACCATTTTCTTGGCGCTTGCTTAAGACTATAGATAGCCTTGAAGAGAACGTAGACATAATCCAATAGATCTGGATCTTCAAAGCCAGGGGGCTGTTCTACATACACCTCTTCATCCAGCTTACCATTCAGAAAAGCACTCTTGACATCCATTTGATAAACTTTGAAGTTTGAAAATGTTGCGAATGCCAAGAATATTCTGATGGCCTCATGTCTTGCCACTGGTGCATAGGTTTTATCATAATCAATTCCTTCAGTTTGATAATAACCTTTAGCAACCAGTCTTGCCTTATTCTTCATCACTTTGCCATCTTCATCAAGTTTATTTCTGAATACCCATCTAGTGCCTACTACTGTTCTGTTTGTAGGTCTGGGTACCAACTTCCATACTTCTTTTTGTTTGAATTGATTGAGTTCATCTTGCATCGCAATCACCCAATCAGGATCTGTAAGCACCCCCAACTGTTTTCAACCTGATTCCGGGACGGAATCCTTTTAAGGAGGGGAGGCTGTAAGAACCCTAATTTTTGGTAATATTTTCTTTTATTTTATATCTTGTGACATTATCCTTATGGAACCTTTCTGGTCATCCCTGTTGATTAATGGAATTGATTGTCTGAGAAACTGCGTTGTTGCATTTATTATGTAAGATATACAGAGAGATTGTGAAGGCAAGAGTCTTACTGTTAGTAATATTTATTAAACTTGGGATTGATAATGGTTAGAATATTAAAGGGTTTATTAAGAGTTAAGACGAGGAATTATGGACATTCGAGGAATTTACACAATTAGTACTTAAGGAATTATAGGGGAAATCTCTACGCGACGAAATATTATTACGAGAGAATAATTAAGATACGATACGAAGTAAGGATTAAATGACAAACATTGGTGGGAGAATAATATTACAAGGAAAGAAATTACATGCAAGTGCCATGTAACTAGCTGGTTAGGAAAAGGAACTAGAAAACATAAAAGTAAAAGTGAATAGTGACATGTATGATGGGTGATGTACTTAGGGGACAATAGGGCATGGGAGGTAACCTACCCTCTAGCTTGGCAACATGTGACTACTCCTAATAACCACAATAATACATGACCTACTTATCATTTCTTTTACCATTCAAACAAAACAAAAGAGAAAAACACTCCCCCCCTTAGAAATAGCTCTCGGCCGAACTACTTGGAGAGAGAGGGAGAGATTTTCTCTCCAAGATTTCTTCATCTACAACCTTGATAAAAAATCCTAGGGCTCCCTTGCATCATAATAGAGGTATGGTATCAATTTCATAGCCTTCCATCCATTGGTTCTTGAGATATAAATTGTTGAAAGTTTAGAAAAGTGTTAACATAAGTTGTTATCTTTTAGATCTTGAAGGATTAAGGTTTGTGAGGGCTCATCCAAGTGTTCTTAGTTGTTGTAAAGCTCATTCAAGGTCCTTAGCCACTCAAGAAGGTATAAAATCTCAAACCCCCCTTGGTTATGTATTGTTCATATAGTATGGTAGTAGATCCATGTGTTTTAGGACTTATCTTGGATGTATATGTATTGGATAGCATGGATCTTGGGTTTTGATGTTGAGATTGTGATTTTTATGACTATGGTTAATATATATATCCCCATGAGTGTTATGAGTCATGATCTAAGTGTATTAAGTGGTGAATATGTTATGGAAGTATGAAAAATGGTTGATCTAAGTGACTTGAGCTTGCTGAGTTTGTCCAGGAACTTTGATCTGTGTTGTAGCACGATTTTGAACCCCCAAATGATGTCCCCTGATGTCCTACCTTATATTGTTGGAAAGATAATTGAATGTAGTTTCTGGAAATGTAAGGTTCATAGCTAGGTGATGTGTGGAGTTTTAGTTATGGCCGGAGGAGTGAATTTTGTTTCTGGACTATGGACTGCATTAAGTGACCCCCTTGTGAACCTTGTTTAAACACCTTAAAATATAATTGGGATCATGGAAAAATTTGAGAATGTAGATAATGCAGTGGTGAAGACCACCCAAAAGGAATTGGATTAAAATATGAATTTTTGGATTTTATAAAAATGTTAGAGTAAAATTCGCGCAATGGAAAAAGTCGATTAGTGGAACATTATTCTAGGGTTAGTGGTTATGATTCGAACGTAGTAACTAAATTAAGTCGAGTAAGTGACGAGCATAAACAAGTGATGACATGGACCTATAGAGGGGCTAGGGAGTCATAAGACGAAGTCGTTAAGTTAATTTCGTACCCCCTTAAAACTCCGTAATTAAAGAGAAATTGTTAAGGTACTAACGAACGATTATTGTTTATGTATAGATCGTTCGAATCCGCACGCTCGACCACCCCAACCAAACCAAGGCAAGTTTACTTTTCAAAACTTATCCATATACAAGGATTTTCACTGTTGTGTTTGTAGTTTTCAAATGATATCAAATGCTATGTTTATCGAAGTATCGATGCAATTGAGATTGAACAAGTACATGTATGCTTTTACCCCTTGAAATTAGATTGAAATGTTTTCTTCGGACAACGACTCTAGCAATAGAGGTCGTAGCGGTCCGTATATACTATTGACCGGGGAGCGGTATATTATTATATCGTAACTAGTTTACGAAAACCCGAAGGGTCATTCGGGGAGTATCGTATACTCAAATAATTATTGTTATATCTTCGTAAATACTCGAAACCCTATCTTGGATTAAAAGTTTATTTTATCGAATAATTATTTTATTAATTATTAATATTAAATCTTAAAATATTATTTATTAATTACTGTTCATTATTTAAAGACAAGTTAATCCAAGATACTTTTTAAAACTTCAAACTCGAACTCATTTGAACTCAAAACATTTTCGAAAACCCCCGGTCAGATTCTGTTTCTGGTATGATTTCAAGAATCATCGGTCGACTGATGTCGAACCTCAATTACTCTGTTTTTAATCAAAATCAAGTTTTAAAAGAAAAAGAAAAAGGGACTCTGGCAGGTGTGGGAACCGTTGACGAACGATTCCCGGGATGTGTAAGCGGCCGTGAGCCAGGCGGTTCATCACTTATTATTCCGGCCCAGGTGTTGCCGAAGGATGATTACGGATGTAGTTTTCATCGAGGGTGATTACGGATGTAGTTTTCACCCGAGGGATAGTTACGGATGTAGTTTCTATCCTTCTACCGGTAGAGAAGACCCGCAGATTATTGGACTTGGATGTGGCGACTGATCATCGTCAATCCTCGTCAGGTTTTTATGTTTTCTTTAAGTCCCATTCCTCCATTTTGGAAAAATGCTTTGACACTGCTTCTTAGGCTTTTGTGCCAAGTTGCTGATAGTGTTCTATTTTGATGAGAAAGATGTTGAATTAATGCAGTATCTAGAACTGCAAGTTTATTTTGAAAACAAGGGCACCTATTGTTGCACCTTCGAGATTTATCAACTATGACAAGTGATTTTATAACTGATTGAAACAAACAAGTATATCAACTGCCGATCATATGAAATGTTATATTGCTTATCTTATACATATATCTCTTGCTGAGCTATAGTTGCTCACTCTTGCTTGTTTTCAAAC
This sequence comes from Saposhnikovia divaricata, assembly GCA_036435485.1. NCBI lineage: Eukaryota > Viridiplantae > Streptophyta > Magnoliopsida > Apiales > Apiaceae > Saposhnikovia > Saposhnikovia divaricata. Next base: position 55,476,978 of record CM071595.1, on the reverse strand, counting down.
TTTACAAACACAACAGCTAAGCGAAATGGCAAGACCCAGGCAGACTGTTCGAAAGCAGGTGACTAGGCCCGAGCCACCACTTGAGATTCCACCGGTAGGCCCCATTAGCCGGATTGGTTGGCAGCTTTTGTTAGTACGTTTTATTTATCAGCATGACCTGTGCAAGGCAGTGTATCGTAACAAACTTTCAAGCCGCCAACTTCGCTTCATATCGAAGTGTTGCTGGTAGCATAAATACTATTTAATTCGGTTTGTAATAACTCTGATAACTTTATTACTGTTTAATCAATGTGTGACGTTTCTGAGGCTCTAACCTGTGTGTGTGAGTGTGGTGTGAGTTTATTGTGGGGTCGATGGCTGTGTTATATATATTATGTGCAAGAGCAGGTATGTTACTAATGGAAAATGGACCGTGAGCGCCTAGATCTCCGACCCCAGATCTGGGGGCGTCACAGAAATGGTATCAGAGCGAGGTTACAGTTCTCAAAAACGATAGTAATTTAAGAAAGCAACCCTAATAATAATAACAATAACGATAACCTTAATAACAACTTTAATAATACTTAGAACTCTCATCGAGTTTGTAGTCGGGTTATCGGATATAGCCCTGACTTTAAGGCCCGTGAGGGAACTACTCCTAAACCCTTCTTTTATGGTTAGTGACCCACCTTATTTCCCTTGTGTAGATGGAGGAGATACCAGACCCTGAGGCTTTCGAGAGAGAGCATGATGAGGCCCTGATGCGAGAGACCGAGGATCCTGAGGAGGATATGGGTGCTGACTCCGAGCTTGGCCCCTGGATTACAGTGATAGAGAGTACTGATGATGAGGATCCAGTTGAGGAGCCCTTTGAGCCTGAGCCCGAGCCAGAGCCTGTTACCCCATCTCCTGTAGCTACTGATGAGGAGAGTGTGAGATCCGGCGAGGGTCGTGTTGTGTCACCCCCACCTTCTCCACAGACATCTAGCCCTGTTTCATCAGACGGTGACTCTGAGGATGACACTTCTGGCGAGGAGGAGCTTGACTCTACCCCTGCTCCTGCTCCTGCTGCTGCTGCTGCACCTACACCTGTTCCTGTCATACCACCTCCACCGGCGGACCTACCCCTAGTGTCTGGTACTGAGCATGCTTACGTGGTATAGTTCCTGACCCGAGACTTACTATCTGCAGAGGCCCGACTTAACGAGGCGAGGCGGGCACTAGTGGAGGAGCGCGAGGCGCGCTTGAGGATCCAGGCTGAGATGAGGACCACTGTTGCTAGGAGGACTAGGGCTCGACTCCACAGGATTGAGATGAGGAGTCGCGATAGGATTCTTGGTTTAGGGATCCGCGGGGGCGGAGTGATCCAGGCTAGGGATGCTAGGCGTGTTGTGCGTTGCGCATTTACCCGAGTGAGGACCTTGCTCCGTCACGGCGCGGCCCCGTGATATGTTACTGATAGCTCAGTCCCCTAGGTTCAGATGACATTAGTGTGTCGATTTTGCGGGATAGTTGACTTGTGCAGTGGTATCCTTTCTGACCAGTGGATGAGTAGACTGACCTACAGATATGTAGATGTGACTTCGGGTAGTATGTATGGATGTAGCCCTACTTTTGTGTAGCCTGACTATTCGGATGATGTATTTGTATTTGTTCCGCTTTTGCTAGACTTTGACATCGGAACTATGTATTTGGCTCTAACATCCAAACTTGTGATAACCCTTGTACCGTACTTATTTAGTTTCAGTTTCTTTAATATTGCCTCAACTGCTTTACTTTCCGATGCCATGCTTTACTGTTTTGATATACAACTGTGATTATACAATTGCTACAAGCCACAAATACAACCATACTGTTTCAAATTTACGATATGCGATTTCAAATTGTTTTCTACAATTTCCAAAAATGTTCCTACAATCTTTAAAAATAATTTTTTCAAAAAAAAAAAAAGTGTTTTGAACTTTTGAAAAATAATTTTGAGGTTTCGAAATTTTAAAAACTCTTGTAAATGTTTTCGCATCCCAAAGGGATTTTTCCCCAAAAATGTTTGACATTTTATCTCCAACATCGGATTATTAAAACTTTTGCACTTCCACCCTTATGAGAAGGAACGATACGCTCCTGACCCGTGCAAACGCTGTCAGGTAATTGGAAAACCCTAACCCCTTTCTAGTTTTATTATCAGAATCATGCCACCCAGAAGAATGAACACTCGAGCCCACCCGATTAGTTCTGAGGGCCAGGGTAGCCACCATGGAGCCGGAGGCCACCAGAACCGTGAAGGGGAGAATGTCAACCTGAGTGAGAATGAGGGCAACGATCATAACATGTTTGATGACTCTGAGTATGAAGAAGAAGAAGCTGGTGATGATACCCGAGAGGTAGAACATCCTAGGGGAGGCCCTATGGAACAGTTCATGGAGTTACTTAGGCAGAACTTGGACCGTCCCCCAGTTCAGCAACCACCCCAGAATGCTAATGCTAATGCTTTCCGGAACTTCAAATCCCTGAAACCCCCAGAATTTAAAGGAACTGCCGACCCTGTCGAGGCAAGGGCCTGGCTGAAGGAAATGGAAAAATCTTTCGAGATACTAGGTGTCGTTGAGGAGCAGAAGACTGTTTTCGCCACTTACCTTCTGAAGGGTGAGGCGAACTATTGGTGGGAAGCTAAGAAGAATTTGGAAGGAAGAGGTGTGGTAACCTGGGAGAGATTTAGCGAGCTGTTTTTGGAGAAGTACTTTCCTAGGTTCATGGAGACACAAATGGAGCTAAAGTTTTTGGAGCTGAAGCAAGGAAACATGACGGTGGCCGAGTATGAGGCCAAATTTACTGAGTTGTCAAGGTTTGTGCCGGAGTATGTGAAGTCTGTGGCAAAGAGGGCCCGAAGATTTCAATTAGGGCTAAAACAATGGATTCAGAATCGTGTGGCGGTTCTTGAGCTGACAGACTATGCCACCCTGGTACAGAAAGCGTCAATTGTTGAAGCTGGAAGTGAACAGATGCAGAAGGAGAGAGAAGGAAAGAAGAGGAAGTTGGATAGCCGAAAGGGAAACTCTGCTGGTGAGCTTTCTGAGCAAATTTAAGCGAGGAACGATGTCCCAACCAAGCGGGAACTTTGGAACCAAGAGAGCTGAAAGTTGGAGTGTGGGCCAGGGCGGCCGACCACAGGGATCGTCTTACTCTACCCCATCCCGAGCCCAACCCCCAGAATGCAACAAATGTGGAAGGAAACATGCGGGCGTGTGTAACCTGCAAGATGTGAAATGCTTCAAGTGTGGGCTGACAGGCCACTATGCTAACGCCTGTCGCGGAACTAGTAACAACCCGAGTGTCGGAGGTAATTGCTTCAAGTGTGGGAAACCAGGGCACCGGATGAGGGAATGTATGTCCTCTGGGCCAGCTGCATCGAGAGTGAGTGGAACTGCTTCTAACAAGGCCCCTACTGCAAGAACTTTTAACATGACGGTGCAGGATGCCGTGAGGAACACGGATGTGATTGCAGGTACCCTATTACTCAACTCAGTTAAAGCAAATGTTTTATTTGATTCGGGAGCTACCAAGTCTTTCATATCTCTAGATTTTGTATGTCAGTTAGGCCTTAAGACTGAACCATTGAAAGACAGATTGCAAATAGAGATAGCTAATCATGAAATTATTCCCGTTAGCCGAGTATGTCCAGGTTGTGACTTAGAAATAGAAGGGCGACACTTTCGGGTAGACTTAATACCTTTTAAACTAGGGGAGTTTGACGTAATAGTAGGTATGGATTGGTTAACAACCCACGGAGCCCAGATTGATTGTGTCAAGAAGAAAGTAAGTTTGAGACTGCCAGGGGACGAAGAAGTAGTGTTTAGTGGGATACGGCAAAACCAAAAGTTCCTGACTATGATTCAAGCTAAGAAGTTGTTACGTAAAGGATGCGAAGCCTATTTAGCCTATGTGAAGGATACCAAGAAGGAGGCACCAAACCTGCAGGAAATCCCTGTCGTTAATGAGTTCGCGGATGTGTTTCCGGATGATCTTCCTGGACTACCACCCGATAGAGACATCTAGTTTGCTATAGACTTAGTTCCGGGTACGACCCCAATTTCAAAAGCCCCATATCGGCTAGCCCCAGTGGAGATGAAAGAGCTGGCCACTCAGTTACAAGAATTGTTGGATAAAGGGATGATAAGACCTAGTGTGTCACCGTGGGGAGCCCCGGTGTTGTTCGTGAAAAAGAATGACGGCAGCATGAGATTATGTATAGACTACAGGGAGTTGAACAAGGTGACTATCAAGAATAAATATCCCTTGCCCAGGATAGATGACCTGTTTGACCAATTGAAAGATGCAGTTTATTTCTCTAAGATTGATTTGCGGACCGGGTACCACCAGTTAAAGATCAAACCAGAAGATATACCAAAGACGGCCTTTCGTACCCGGTATAGACACTATGAGTTCCTAGTGATGTCATTCGGGTTAACGAATGCCCCTGCAGCTTTCATGGACTTAATGAATCGAGTCTTCAAGAAATACTTGGACAAGTGCGTTATAGTCTTCATCGATGACATCTTGATTTATTCCAAGACGAAGGAGGAACATGCAGAGCACTTGAGGATTGTATTGGGAGCACTGAGAGAAGAAAAGTTGTACGCTAAGTTCTCGAAGTGCGAATTTTGGTTGAAGGAAGTTCAGTTTTTAGGGCATGTGATCAGCGAACAAGGTATTCTAGTGGACCCAGCCAAAATAGAGGCTGTATCAAATTGGGAGAGACCAACCACTCCGACAGAGGTGAGAAGTTTCATAGGACTGGCTGGCTACTATAGGAGATTTGTCCAAGACTTTGCAAAGATAGCAGCCCCTTTGACCCGACTAACTCGCAAGACCGAGAAGTTTGTGTGGACTGAAAAATGCGAAGAGAGCTTCCAAGAGTTGAAAAAGAGGTTGGTGACAGCACCAGTACTAGCCCTACCTGATGATAAGGGAGATTTTGTGATTTATAGCGACGCATCCCATAAAGGTTTAGGGTGTGTGCTTATGCAGCACGGTAAGGTGATTGCTTATGCGTCCAGGCAACTTAAGGAGTATGAGATAAGATACCCCACCCATGATTTGGAATTAGCAGCGATAGTTTTTGCTTTGAAAATCTGGAGACATTATTTGTACGGAGAAAAGTGTGAAATCTACACGGATCACAAGAGCTTAAAGTACATATTCACTCAGAAAGAGTTAAACATGAGGCAGAGGAGATGGTTAGAGCTAATCAAAGATTATGATTGTGAGATTCATTATCACCCAGGGAAGGCCAACGTGGTGGCCGATGCACTTAGCCGAAAAGAGAAGCTTAAGATGATAACGTCAGTGGACGAATTGATCAAGGACCTTGAGAAACTGGAGATTGAGGTGAGGTTACCAGGAATTGGACAAGAGAGTCTAATGGAAATAAAAGTTCAACCACCGCTATTGGAAAAGATTAAGTTGTGCCAGGAAAAGAAGATAGAAGAAGAAAAGAATTCGATGGAGAAAGTTTTGACTGGCGAGGAAATTAAGTGTGAGAAGGACGAGAATGGAATTATGAGGTACGCATCTAGGATATGGATCCCGAACGTTCAAGTATTAAAAGACGAGATTTTGCAAGAGGCTCATAGTTCGAGGTACTCAATTCACCCTGGAGGCAATAAAATGTATAGAGATCTGAGAGAATACTATTGGTGGCCTAATATGAAGAAGGACGTGGCAGAGTGGGTAAGTAAATGTTTGACGTGTCAAAGAGTGAAGGCCGAACACCAGAGGCCCAGTGGATTGTTGCAACCCTTAGAGATACCCGAGTGGAAGTGGGAGCAAATTGCAATGGACTTTGTGGTCGGATTACCAAGGACCAAGACTAATCATGATGCCATTTGGGTAATTATCGATAGGTTGACCAAGTCAGCACATTTTCTTCCAATCAACAAGAGATATACTGTCGACAAGCTGGCAGATATTTACCTAAAGGAGATTGTGGTTAGACATGGGGTTCCTGTGAGCATTGTATCAGATAGAGACCCAATATTCAACTCCAGGTTCTGGAGAAGTTTTCAGGATTGTGTGGGGACTAAGTTAAACATGAGTACTGCATACCATCCCCAAACAGACGGACAGAGTAAGAGAACCATCCAGACCATCGAGGACATGTTGAGGGTATGTGCCCTTGATTTTAAGGGAAGTTGGGATGACCACTTGCCGTTGATCGAATTTTACTACAACAACAGTTACCATGCGAGTATAGGCATGCCCCCATATGAAGCTTTATACGGACGAAGATGTCGGTCTCCCTTGTGTTGGGAAGAAGTTGGAGAGCGGAAGATTTTAGGGCCTGAACTGGTCCAACAGACAAGAGAAACTATCGAGCTCATAAGAGGACGGCTGGTAGCGGCCCAAGACAGACAGAAGAAGTATGCGGACCAGACCCGCAAGGACAAAGAATATGAGGTAGGAGAGTTTGTGATGTTGAAAGTATCACCGTGGAAAGGATTGATGAGATTTGGTAAGAAGGGAAAGCTAAGCCCGAGATTTATTGGACCTTTTGAGATCTTGAAACGAGTTGGGAAGTTAGCCTATGAATTGGCTTTACCCCCGAGCTTACAGCAAGTACATAACGTGTTCCATGTGTCCATGCTACGACCGTACCATACCGACTTCCGACATGTGATAGAACATGATCAAGTGGATCTGCAACCAGACTTAACATATGTGGAGCAACCCGTAGAAATCATGGATAGAAAAGAACAGGTGCTGAGGAACAAGGTTGTCAAGTTAGTGAGAGTTTTGTGGAGGAATCAGAATGTCGAAGAATCAACATGGGAACTAGAGAGCACGATGCGTGAAAAGCACCCCCAACTGTTTTCAACCTGATTCCGGGACGGAATCCTTTTAAGGAGGGGAGGCTGTAAGAACCCTAATTTTTGGTAATATTTTCTTTTATTTTATATCTTGTGACATTATCCTTATGGAACCTTTCTGGTCATCCCTGTTGATTAATGGAATTGATTGTCTGAGAAACTGCGTTGTTGCATTTATTATGTAAGATATACAGAGAGATTGTGAAGGCAAGAGTCTTACTGTTAGTAATATTTATTAAACTTGGGATTGAGAATGGTTAGAATATTAAAGGATTTATTAAGAGTTAAGACGAGGAATTATGGACATTCGAGGAATTTACACAATTAGTACTTAAGGAATTATAGGGGAAATCTCTACGCGACGAAATATTATTACGAGAGAATAATTAAGATACGATACGAAGTAAGGATTAAATGACAAACATTGGTGGGAGAATAATATTACAAGGAAAGAAATTACATGCAAGTGCCATGTAACTAGCTAGTTAGGAAAAGGAACTAGAAAACATAAAAGTAAAAGTGAATAGTGACATGTATGATGGGTGATGTACTTAGGGGACAATAGGGCATGGGAGGTAACCTACACTCTAGCTTGGCAACATGTGACTACTCCTAATAACCACAATAATACATGACCTACTTAGCATTTCTTTTACCATTCAAACAAAACAAAAGAGAAAAACACTCCCCCCCTTAGAAATAGCTCTCGGCCGAACTACTTGGAGAGAGAGGGAGAGATTTTCTCTCCAAGATTTCTTCATCTACAACCTTGATCAAAAATCCTAGGGCTCCCTTGCATCATAATAGAGGTATGGTATCAATTTCATAGCCTTCCATCCATTGGTTCTTGAGATATAAATTGTTGAAAGTTTAGAAAAGTGTTAACATAAGTTGTTATCTTTTAGATCTTGAAGGATTAAGGTTTGTGAGGGCTCATCCAAGTGTTCTTAGTTGTTGTAAAGCTCATTCAAGGTCCTTAGCCACTCAAGAAGGTATAAAATCTCAAACCCCGCATGGTTATGTATTGTTCATATAGTATGGTAGTAGATCCATGTGTTTTAGGACTTATCTTGGATGTATATGTATTGGATAGCATGGATCTTGGGTTTTGATGTTGAGATTGTGATTTTTATGATTATGGTTAATATATATATCCCCATGAGTGTTATGAGTCATGATCTAAGTGTATTAAGTGGTGAATATGTTATGGAAGTATGAAAAATGGTTGATCTAAGTGACTTGAGCTTGCTGAGTTTGTCCAGGAACTTTGATCTGTGTTGTAGCACGATTTTGAACCCCCAAATGATGTCCCCTGATGTCCTACCTTATATTGTTGGAAAGATAATTGAATTTAGTTTCTGGAAATGTAAGGTTCATAGCTAGGTGATGTGTGGATTTTTAGTTATGGCCGGAGGAGTGAATTTTGTTTCTGGACTATGGACTGCATTAAGTGACCCCCTTGTGAACCTTGTTTAAACACCTTAAAATATAATTGGGATCATGGAAAAATTTGAGAATGTAGGTAATGCAGTGGTGAAGACCACCCAAAAGGAATTGGATTAAAATATGAATTTTTGGATTTTATAAAAATGCTAGAGTAAAATTCGCGCAATGGAAAAAGTCGATTAGTGGAACATTATTCTAGGGTTAGTGGTTATGATTCGAACGTAGTAACTAAATTAAGTCGAGTAAGTGACGAGCGTAAACAAGTGATGACATGGACCTATAGTGGGGCTAGGGAGTCATAAGACGAAGTTGTTAAGTTAATTTCGTACCCCCTTAAAACTCCGTAATTAAAGAGAAATTGTTAAGGTACTAACGAACGATTATTGTTTATGTATAGATCGTTCGAATCCGCACGCTCGACCACCCCAACCAAACCAAGGCAAGTTTACTTTTCAAAACTTATCCATATACAAGGATGTTCACTGTTGTGTTTGTAGTTTTCAAATGATATCAAATGCTATGTTTATCGAAGTATCGATGCAATTGAGATTGAACAAGTACATGTATGCTTTTACCCCTTGAACTTAGATTGAAATGTTTTCTTCGGACAACGACTCTAGCAATAGAGGTCGTAGCGGTCCGTATATACTATTGACTGGGGAGCGGTATATTATTATATCGTAACTAGTTTACGAAAACCCGAAGGGTCATTCGGGGAGTATCGTATACTCAAATAATTATTGTTATATCTTCGTAAATACTCGAAACCCTATCTTGGATTAAAAGTTTATTTTATCGAATAATTATTTTATTAATTATTAATATTAAATCTTAAAATATTATTTATTAATTACTATTCATTATTTAAAGACAAGTTAATCCAAGATACTTTTTAAAACTTCAAACTCGAACTCATTTGAACTCAAAACATTTTCGAAAACCCCCGGTCAGATTCTGTTTCTGGTATGATTTCAAGAATCATCGGTCGACTGATGTCGAACCTCAATTACTCTGTTTTTAATCAAAATCAAGTTTTAAAAGAAAAAGAAAAAGGGACTCTGGCAGGTGTGGGAACCGTTGACGAACGATTCTCGGGATGTGTAAGCGGCCGTGGGCCAGGCGGTTCATCACTTATTATTCCGGCCCAGGTGTTGCCGAAGGATGATTACGGATGTAGTTTTCATCGAGGGTGATTACGGATGTAGTTTTCACCCGAGGGATAGTTACGGATGTAGTTTCTATCCTTCTACCGGTAGAGAAGACCCGCGGATTATTGGACTTGGATGTGGCGACTGATCATCGTCAATCCTCGTCAGGTTTTTATGTTTTCTTTAAGTCCCATTCCTCCATTTTGGAAAAATGCTTTGACACTGCTTCTTAGGCTTTTGTGCCAAGTTGCTGATAGTGTTCTATTTTGATGAGAAAGATGTTGAATTAATGCAGTATCTAGAACTGCAAGTTTATTTTGAAAACAAGGGCACCTATTGTTGCACCTTCGAGATTTATCAACTATGACAAGTGATTTTATAACTGATTGAAAAAAACAAGTATATCAACTGCCGATCATATGAAATGTTATATTGCTTATCTTATACATATATCTCTTGCTGAGCTATAGTTGCTCACTCTTGCTTGTTTTCAAACTTTACAAACACAACAGCTAAGGGAAATGGCAAGACCCAGGCAGACTGTTCGAAAGCAGGTGACTAGGCCCGAGCCACCACTTGAGATTCCACCGGTAGGCCCCATTAGCCAGATTGGTTGGCAGCTTTTGTTAGTACGTTTTATTTATCAGCATGACCTGTGCAAGGCAGTGTATCGTAACAAACTTTCAAGCCGCCAACTTCGCTTCATATCGAATTGTTGCTGGTAGCATAAATACTATTTAATTCGGTTTGTAATAACTCTGATAACTTTATTACTGTTTAATCAATGTGTGACGTTTCTGAGACTCTAACCTGTGTGTGTGAGTGTGGTGTGAGTTTATTGTGGGGTCGATGGCTGTGTTATATATATTATGTGAAAGAGCAGGTATGTTACTAATGGAAAATGGACCGTGAGCGCCTAGATCTCCGACCCCGGATCTGGGGGCGTCACAGGATCAGAAAGAGCTTCTTCAGTTTTCTTAGGTTCCATTTCAGATAGAAACCCTGAATAATTACATTGATTTTGGACAGCTCTTCTAGTTTTTACACCAACATCTGGATCACTAATGATTAGCTCAAAAGGATGAGCTCTATTCCAAACAGTCTGTCTGGGAAGATTTAATCTTGATGATTCACCTTGTTCTTCATTGTGATGTTGAGTATGACTAGTTGATCCCTCATTAACTCCCCCTGAGTTGTTGCCAGTTTGACTAGATGAATGTTCAGGAGTGTCAGTGGTATCTCCAATATTATCATTGTTTCCACCACCATTACCCTGATCATCCTGATCATTATCATTGTTGTCATTAGCATCAGCAAAAACATCAGGTGGATTATCATCATCTGAATCTGGATCTGTCATATCCTCAAAAGATAGCTTTTCCGATGAATCTTCAGTTTGGATACTAGGGAGTTTAGTCTCATCAAATGTTACATTGACACTTTCAATAACAGTCTGTTGATCAATCACGTACACCCTTCTTGTATAACCAATAAAAATTGCTTCATGTGCTTTGGTCTCAAATTTTCCACCTTGTTCATCTCCTTCTTTAAGCACAAAACATTTCGTCCCAAATACATGAAAGTATTTGAGTGTTGGTTTCTGATATGGGTGAAAAATAATCCCTAAAGACATAATTAATATAGTATTTATTGGCTCGTAAATGAGGCCCAAAACCCTAGCTGGGCATTAAATTCGTGGTTAGTGGTTAAGCCCAAAAAGAACAGCCCAAACCGGGGACGCCCGGTACAAGCTTGTTTATAACACGGGCCTGATCCACAAAACAGGAACGTTCTAGAAACCAGGAACGTTCTGGAATATCCCAAGGATATTGTGTAGCCTCCAAAGCACCTAATCCAACAAGGAAATTAATTCCTATAAGGAAGGAGTCAGAACCTTCCTCAATAACGGTGACTTGTCCACCAAGTCTCCAAACCCTACTACGATTCTGAGGCTCCTACAGCCTATATAAAAGGCCAGACCCCTCATCTCAGAACTACGTTTTTTGGCTTGATTCTCGACTTTGAGATACGTAGGCATCTTGTGAAGACCCGAATTAGGTCACGGTAACACAAGTGCAACCATTAAAGCACGAAGCTCACGAACCCTAGCCGCAATTTGATAACCTTAATTTTTGTTCCACAACATTTGGCGCCGTCTGTGGGAAAAAGACATCAACCATGGTTAACACACGAAGAACGACAACCGAGAACGTTCCCGTTACTTCTGATCCACCAGCCATCTCCACCGCTCCACCCGTTGTTACAGAGCAAGGGTATGTCCCCCCATTAACAGAGACAACCACTCAGCCTCAAGTTTCTCAACCCATAGGGACGAATCCCCATGTTGAGAGAACCTTACCAGTGGACGTCCATCTGGGACGTGAGACCAATCAGCTTCAGATGGTGGTCTCACCATTAAATAGCCGTCCCCCACTCTCAGGAGTTCAGATCTCCACCACTACACTCCCCGTGAACACCGATACTTTATACGGATTGCTTAACTACCCTCCAAATCGTAGGGATCCTGGACCAAGTGGTCACGCTCTACAGATACCTGAGTCGTATCAGCCTCCCTATGTTAGGGGTTTAGCCCCTCCTGAGCAAGGGTATTATGATTACTCCGGACCTTACACTGATGATTCCTCGTCTGAGGACGATGATCGTGATGAAGCCCCGAGGAGGCGATGTGCAAGCAAGGAGCCTATGGGAAGGACTCGAAGAATCCATGATGGACCTCCTCAAACAGTCGCTGAGAGAATCAAGGCCCATGAGGCTGAGATCCAAAGGCTGAAGGACGATATAGCCAGGGAGCAAGCAAGGCTGGATCAGAATAGGCCCCCTCCAACTCCGAGGGAGATTCCCTTTATTGATTTGGAAGATCTTCAAGGAGACAAAGAAGGGCTGATGCCCCAACTGGAGGAGTTACAAGGGTGGAAACCCCAAGGGGTGATCCCAAAGACCTGATGCCACTCGGAGACCCTGACGATCCCACACCCCCGTTCACTGAGGAGGTGATGAACGCTCGTGTTTCTCCAAAATTTAAGATGCCCACGATAAAACCATATGATGGAACGGGTGATCCCTCGAATCATGTCAGGACGTTCTCAAACGCACTATTGTTACAACCCGCCAGCGGCGCTCTTAAGTGTAGGGCGTTCCCTCAAACCCTGGCAGGCATGGCTCAAAGATGGTATAGCCGGTTTCCCGCTAACTCAATTGGCTCCTTTAAGGAGCTGAGCACTGCTTTCATCAATCAGTTTGTTAGTGGAAAAGTCCATGAAAAAAGCTCTGCATCTCTCATGCAAGTGAAACAAGGGAAGAATGAGAACCTGAGTGATTATCTCAAGCGTTTCACCAAGGAGACATTGAATGTACCAGACCTGGAGAACAAGGTAGCTATGATAGCCCTGGAGAATGGAACAATGAACACCTACTTTCAGATGTCGTTGGCAAAACATCCCCCTGAGAGCATGACTGAGCTCCAAAGAAGGGCGAGTAAAAACATAAAAGCAGAAGAGAGCATGAGGAAGTCAGAAGCCCCTACAACGAATGGAGGAAACGGAAATTCCCGAAAGCGGAAGCAAGAGCAAGAGTACAATGCTAGGGACAAATATCCCCGGACTAGCAAGGACTCCAACTCTGCCCCTAAGAAAAATCTGGGACCAAGGTTCTCTGAATACGCGAGGTTGAATGCCCCTAGGAGTCAAATCCTGATGGATATTGAGAAAGACAATGATTTTCGATGGCCGAAGCCACTCATGGGAGATCCCGCAAAGAGAAACAAGGATCAATACTGTAGGTTCCATAAGGATATAGGGCATGACACCGATGATTGCAGGCAACTCAAGGACGAGATCGAATTCTTGATCCGAAAAGGAAAGTTGAGCAGGTTCACGAAAGGTGAAGATCGTGGAAATCAAAGGAGAGACTATGATAGAAGAGATAATGATAGAAGGGATAACGATCGTGATCGTAACCCCCAGCCACGAGGGCCAGTTATTAACATGATTTGGGGAGGCCCGACTGCGACTGGAACGACAAGGAACTCTCGAAAGGCATATGCCAGGGAGGTGATGCACATCGTGGGGGAGGCCCCAAAACGTGCAAAGACTGAAGTAGTGATTGGTTTTGACGATTCAGACTTGGAAGGGGTGAAGTTCCCCCATGACGACCCGTTGGTCATAACCCCGGTAATTGGAAACTCAGAGGTGAAGCGAGTCTTGATAGACAATGATGCTTCTGTCGATATTTTGTTTCATGGTGCATTTGTGAAGATGGGATACAACGACTCACAATTGGCTCCTAACAATATGCCTATATATGGGTTCAATGGAGTCGAATCCAATGTCGAAAGGACCATCCAGCTACCGGTTACTATTGGACAGGAGCCCAAGGAAGCTACTCAGATGTTAAATTTCTTGGTAATCAAAGCAGCTTCCACCTATAATGCGATCCTCGGAAGGACTGGACTTCACGCGTTTAAGGCTGTTGCCTCAAGCTACCATATGAAAGTTAAGTTTCCAACCAGGAATGGCGTTGGAGAGCAGAAGGGTGATCAAAAGATGGCCAGAAGTTGTTATGTGGCCGCATTAAGAGCTGATGGAGTAGGGGGCAGGTTCTCCCGATAGAAGACATGGATGTCCGAGGGGATGATGAATACCGCGGGAAACCGGCAGAAGATTTGGTTCCTATACCTCTGGATTCTCGAGACCCTGATAAAGTTACGTATGTTGGAGCGTCTTTAAAAGAACCCTTGAAGGGAAAGTTGGTAGAATTCTTAGAAGAAAACAGAGATGTGTTCGCTTGGACGGCAGCTGATATGCCAGGGATAGACCCCCAACTCATAACTCACAGGTTGAATGTCGACCCCAAGCGGAAGGCAATAAAACAGAAGAAGAGGAACTTTGCTCCGGAAAGGCAAGTGGCCATTAAGCAAGAGGTGGATAAGCTCTTGGAAGCTGTTTTTATTGAGGAGATTCAGTTCCCTGAATGGTTGGCTAACCCTGTAATGGTCAAGAAAGCCAACGGAAAGTGGAGGATGTGTATAGACTTCACCGATTTGAATGATGCATGCCCTAAGGATTGCTTCCCCTTACCAAGGATTGACACACTAATAGATGCCACGTCAGGGCATGAAATGCTGAGTTTCATGGATGGTTTCACCGGCTACAACCAGATTAGGATGCACAAAGACGACATCCCTAAGGTATCTTTCATAACTGACTTTGGTGTTTTTTGTTACCTTGTCATGGCTTTTGGACTAAAGAATGCAGGAGCTACTTATCAACGACTGGTAAATAAGATATTTGCCCATCTGATTGGGAAAACCATGGAGGTCTATGTTGATGATATGTTGGTCAAAAGCTTATTTATAGCAGACCATGTTGAACACCTCATAGAGGCCTTTGAAGTGCTGAGGCACCATAAGATGATGTTAAATCCAGCCAAGTGTGCTTTTGGCGTTGGATCATGGAAGTTTTTGGGCTTGATGGTTTCAAAACGTGGTATTGAAGCCAACCCGGATAAGATTAAGGCAATCCTCGATATGGAACCACCTCGTTCTGTGAGGAACGTACAGAAGTTGACTGGTAGAATAGCTGCATTGGGAAGGTTCATCTCAAGGTCTGGCGACAAGTGTTTGTCTTTCTTTCAGGCTTTGAAGAAAGTGAAGAATTTCGAATGGACTTCAGAAAGCCAAGAGGCTTTTGAACAGCTAAAAAAGTACATGGCTGAGGCCCCGTTGTTGGCCAAACTTAGTCCTGGAGAGACCCTATATTTATACCTAGCGGTATCCGAACAAGCACTGAGTGTCGTTCTCATTCGAGAGGAAAACAAGATTCAGAAGCCTATGTACTACGTGAGCAAGGTAATGCACGGAGCTGAGTCGAATTACTCACAAATTAAGATGTTTGCCTTGGCGCTAGTAACAACTTCAAGGAAGCTACGACCTTACTTCCAGGCA
The DNA here is from genome assembly GCA_036435485.1 of Saposhnikovia divaricata. NCBI lineage: Eukaryota > Viridiplantae > Streptophyta > Magnoliopsida > Apiales > Apiaceae > Saposhnikovia > Saposhnikovia divaricata. The sequence continues at coordinate 55,461,580 of CM071595.1, read as the reverse complement.
CACAAGATTGAAGTCCTGACAGATCAGCAGTTGAGAAGTATATTGCACAACCCCAAGGCCAGTGGAAGGCTGATTAAATGGGCAATCGAGCTCGGGGAGTTTGATATCGCATATAAGCCTCGGACAGCCATCAAGGCTCAGGCATTAGCTGACTTCGTGGTTGAATGTACCATCGACAACCAAGAAGTCGGGGGGCAGAAGATAGTGTCAGGCCAAGAAGGCGAAGGTAAAGTTGAGGAGCATGCACCTGATCAGAAGGAATATTGGGTGCTCTATTTTGATTGGGCATCAAAAACAAAATCTAGTGGTGCAGGCCTGGTTTTGCAAAGCCCCAATGGGTTTTTAGTAGAATATGCTTTGAAGTTGGACTTTCCAACAACCAACAACGAAGCTGAATATGAAGCCTTGATAGCCGGATTAGGCTTGGCCAGAATATTGAGAGTCAAGAACCTTAAAGTTTGTGGAGATTCGAGGCTCGTAGTATCGCAGGTGAATGGTGAGTTCGAAGCCAAGGATGAAACTATGGCAAAATACCTAAGGGTTGTGAAAGCCGTTATGACTCAGTTTGATGAATGCTATATGGAGCACATTCCGAGGGAGGAGAACACCAAGGCCGATGCCCTATCAAAGTTCGCCTCTTCTGAGATAGAGAATTATGCAGGGAGTGTTTACTTCCAGGTCTTGAAGGCCCCTTCCATCAATTCGAAATTGGTGGCACCCATTGATATAGGAAGTTGTTGGATAGATCATATTAAGGCACATTTGGAAACGGGATGGCTTCCCGAAGACGCCTCGGAGGCGCGGAAACTATCAGTGAGGGCATTGAGATATGTCTTGATTGAAGGCATCCTTTACAAGAGGTCTTTTGTTATCCCGTACTTGAAGTGTTTGAGGCCCCAAGAGGCAGAAGAAGCATTAAAGGAAGTTCATGAAGGGATCTGTGGGCAACACTTGGGGGGCAGAGCCCTAGCCCATAAGATCACCCGTCTGGGGTTTTATTGGCCACAGATGTTGGCAGATGCGCAAAGTTATGTAAAGAAGTGTGACAGGTGTCAGAAACACGCTCCGATTGTTAGGCAGCCGCTAGAGATGTTAACGTTGATTAACTGTCCTATTCCGTTTGCCATGTGGGGGATGGACATTCTAGGTCCTTTCCCTGTAGCTTCAGCACAAAGGAAGTTCTTGATAGTGGCCATTGACTATTTTACCAAGTGGATTGAAGCTAAGCCATTAGCTAAGATAACCACCCAGCAAGTTGCCCAATTCTTCTGGGAGAACGTAATTTGCAGATACGGTATCCCACGAATCCTTGTGACGGATAATGGGCGCCAATTCAACAATGAGGAGTTTAAGAAGTATTGTGAGGAGAACGCCATCGAACTTCGCTTCACTTCAGTAGCTCACCCTCAGGCTAATGTGCAAGCTGAGGTAGCGAATCGGATTATCCTTGATGGACTTAAGAAAAGGGTCGAACGTTCAAGAAACACGTGGGTGGATGAGCTGCTGCCTATTCTATGGGCATATCGTACCACCTGTAAAGTGACAACAAGAGCTACCCCGTTTTTGCTAGCCTATGGAGCAGAGGCAATAGTGCCCGTGGAGATCTTTCATACGTCTCCAAGGGTGGAAGCATATGAGCAAGAAACCAATAAGGAAGGCATGAGGTTTGCCCTTGATTTAATTGATGAAGTCAGGGACGAAGCGAATGCCCGCAATGTAGAACATCAGAAGAGGGCATCTTTTTATTATAACCATAGGGTTAAAGAAAGGTTCTTCAAACAAGGTGACTTGGTTTTAAGGAAGATAGAAGCATCCGGAGTTGGACAGACAGGCAAGTTAGCCCCTAATTGGGAAGGGCCGTATAGAGTCAGCAAAACGTTGGGAAGAAGTTCTTACAAGTTGGAAACCTTGGATGGAAGCGAGGTGCCTCGTACTTGGCACGCCTCGAATCTCAAGATTTATTATGTTTAAGCTCTCCTAGTAAGGACTTAGCTTTTAGCCTATCTATTGAAGTAGAAATAAGGTTTATGTAAAACCATTGCAGAGCATGTTGCTCATAGTAGAACTTATCATTTTATGTAAGGGCAGAGCCCATTTCACGTTATTAATACAAGTTTGTTTTCTATTCTACGTTTATGTGATTTTAATGATGTACCAAACACCTGATGTGTGTAAGTCTAGGATGACCAAGTACCGTAAAAAAAGGAACGTATGAATTAAAGGAAACAAGCATGTAGATAATATATCCCTAGGGGACAGAGTTATAAGTTACAAACAACATCGAATAAAATATAAGTCCATGAAGGACCATGAGTAAAGTCAGGATAAAATGAGAACTGAATAAGAGCCACACGAGGCAAACATAAACCATGCAAGGCTTAAAAGATAATCACTTCTTGATAGAAGCAGTCTTCACCAATCGTTTCTTGGCTTTAGGAGGAGCAACCTGAACAGGGGCTTCTTCTTCGCTGGAGGACCCCATCTCACCTTCTTCCCTACTCTTGGAAGTCGAAGTCAAGGAACTGGTAATACTCACCGATTTGGGCTCGCGAATTCGGCCGGCTAATTGGCATCCTGAACTGTCACTTCGGTCCTTCCCACGGGATCTCGAAAGGTGCCTCCCAGAATTGGATCCTGAATGTTGGGGAGTGGCCTTAGCCCCGGAGCCTGAAGCATGCCTGTTTGCCTGGGAGGAAGTTCCAGTACCTTCAACAAGGTCATCAGCATCAGTCACCTTCCATGGACTTGGATAGAAGGAAGGAAAAACAACCCCTTTGTGGTCTTGGATAATCTTATTCACAGCTTTTTCCTAACCTATGGACATGCTATCCGGTTGGACCTCCCTGTCATGTTCATCAATGAAGGCAAGGAATGTATCTGAGCCCGAGTAGTTTTGGATGATGGAATCCTCGTTGTTCTGGGTCCTGTTCTCCAAGGCTACGTACTTTCCCCTGAGGGATGCGAGTTGGTCTTCGGAGGTGAAGTATTTAGCCTCCCATTCTTGAGATTCTTTCTGATGCTTTTCCGCAGCCTTGAGGGCAGTTCTTTCCTTATCCTTATATGATCTCCCCAGCTGGATAGCGTTCTGGAAATGAGCATTCAACTACAAGAATAAAACACCATAAAAAAAGTTATGTTAAACCATGATGGTCAATATTTAGTAAGAGTAATAAAAGATAAGGGGAGATAAGCTTACGTTATAGGCATGAAATGCCCCCAAGCTTTCATTTTCCTCAAGGTCCGTTGCTGTTGCGAAGTGAACCTTGTCAACCGGGGCTATAGCATTCCGAGACAATTCCTGAGCAAGAAGATGGCTATCTCGAATAGCGTCCTGCTCGCATATCCCCCACTCAGGCATAAATACAGTCTTCATACTCCCGTCCGAACTCCTGATCCTTTTCCCAGCCTTTGAGCAATGCTGGAGGAATTCAGGAACTGGAATATCGTCAAGATTGGCTTCTTTCTCAGCCTTTTTGATCATCCTTTTAGTAATCTGGGGAGCGTGACCCGGCAGACTGTCAATCTCCTCAGCAACTGCAAGAAATGACAAAGAAAACAATGTTGGAATAAGAACAAGTATGATGAGAATAGAAGAGTAAAAGTAAGAATTACCCTCGGGAGGGATACTACTAAGCCCGGTCTCTATCAAGCTATGCTCAGTCACAACTTCGCGGTAGTGGGCATTTTGAAAGGTTGAAATAAGCCAATCCCGATTGGCTACTTCTTCAGTTGAGAGCTGCAGCTCACTAACACCCTCATCGTTCACGTGGTTGAATTTAGTCCTGAAAAATTCACCCCAATCTCCTCCTTTCCACCTAAGGATAAAAAATTCGTGCCTCCAATTGTGGCATGAGTCAGGCACGGAGGCAGCGTTGATAATCATTCGGGACTTTGTACGATGTTGGATGCTTACCCATCCTTTCCTAGTAACAGGGCTATTTTTGAAAGCAAACAAATGTCTAAATAAAGGAATGCTAAGGCGGACGCCTCCCATGATGCATTCAACCATAAAGATGAATATAAAATTTCCAGGAGTTAGGATATAGTTGGCACGGGTTGATTTTAACTTCAGCTAGTAACCTAACAAGCCATGGGTGAACCGGAAACCTAAGGCCAGCTGTGATAGCCCCTTTGTACACATATAAATTTTCAGGTTGCCAATTACAAGTCCTATCTCCCGGCGAAGGGATTCTGAGTCTCAAACCAGAAGGAAATTCATATTTGAGTAGGTCGTTAATATCTCCTACGCCTAAAGTACTAGGAAATATGAAAGAGTCAAATTCAGCATTGTTTGGAAACACGTCCCCGGGCTCTTCTAAGAGTTGGGGTAAAGTTAATTAATAACGAGGAGGAAACACCTTACCTTTCCTGTTCTTGTCCTTGGTCCTCCTGTTGATTGCTTAGAGAATGGTCTTAGAAGGGACTATGGTACTCTGACCACCTTCACTTGCCATCAGGTTTGTTTGAAATTAAGATAGGTTCTTGAATCTTGAGAGCTCTTCAGAGAGAAATTTTCTTTGGGAGAAGATGGAAATGTGAAGAATGACTTCCACTCCTATTCTTTTATAAGGAAATGAACGACCCCTCATAGCAGGTCATCTTTCCGACGACCCGCGTTTACAGGTTAAATAGCCAAAAATAGCAGGAAAAAGGCGTTATGAACTCGGAATTGGGTCAAATAAACGATCTAATTCGTGAAAATAAACGAAAGAAACGAATGAAAATGCAGGCTGGAGCAGCAACATAGTTAACAACCTAAGAGGTTGAACTAACTTATGCTTAACGAGCCTAAACGGAGGATTAAGCCAAAAATTCATGATTAAAGCACTAAGTAGAAAGATTGGCTAAAAAGCTAATACTTTATAGAAATATAGAAAATAGATTCTAAGAAAATGGTGGGAGTTTTGAAAACCTGCCTAAAATATAAGCCCAGATGGCCAACGAAGTTGTATGTCCTGAATTAAGCCGGTTGATTGAACTCAAGGCCTAAAATTCAGGAACCTTTGAATAAAATCAATCCAAGGCATGGCCTTACAAACAAGGTAGGAGTTTTAAAGTCCTTGAGTATGAAATCGAGGATAAAAGCTGACCATAGCACCCAAGACTTGAAGTCAGGTGTTGAAAACAAGAGAAAAACCCTATATAAACTAATAAAGGAACAAAGACCTCCATGGCAAGGAGGCAAGGCCAAGGTTGTTCAAAACACCCTATTGTAAGTATGGAATGGTGTCAGCAAGTCAAGGGCCATAGTATAGCCCAAGGTTATTAGAAACTAAGAGTTCAAGAACAAGTTAAAACCAAGAAGGTCCTGAAAACTAAGAAGAAGGTTGTTTGTGATTAAGGATCACAAAATCAACCAAGGTGTTGTAAACTCACTCTAGAAACAAGGAGGGGAGTTTGAAACAAGTTTTGGTTTTGGTCAAAGTCAAAAGTCAAAGTCAACGGTCAAAGTCAACTAGTCAAAATTTGGCCAAAACTCAAAAAAAAAAAAAAAAATTTTTGGGCCCAGCCGACCAGGTCCCCTTGGCCGAATGGCCGACTAGGTCACCTTGGTCAGGTGTTGTGAAGACCTGAACCCCCTAGGTGGTTTCATGACCCTCCAGAACGCTCAAAAATGCTCCGTTTGAGCTCAAATTTGGGATTTGGAATCCTCTCAAAGTCCTCTACAAGCCTAGGTAGGTCTCTCATTGGTTTCAAGAAGTTGAAAAAAGGAGGGTGTTTGAAACAAGGTCTGGTCTGAAAACCAGCTCAGAATGAGGTATTTCGCCCCTAAAACGTTAAAAAATGCATATTTTCATGTGATTCTTGCTCATACCAGGAGATTGTAAGAATCCCTATCATATAAGCTCAACTTGAAATTTTTTGTTTAGAAATGCCAGGGGTGTTTGAAACCAGGAGGGTGTTTGAAATCAGGAAGGTGTTTGAAACACCTTGCCCAGAAGGCCGTATTTCTTGCCTAGACAACTCAAAAATGAGAATTTTTACGTGATTATTTCTACAACCATGAGGTTATAAGAATCTCTATTAGATTGGCTTAACTCCAAAATTTGGGATTAGGGTTTCGCTAATCGCAGTTAGGGGGTGATTAACCTCGATTATCGACGTTTAAGGACTCTAACTCTAAAATTAACCTATCTCAAGGTTAAGGGTGAATATCCTAGTAGTAATCACATTAAATATGAATTATTTAGCCTCGATTAAGGCCTTTGTAGCCCCATTTAGGGTTGTTTAGCCCCGATTAGGGCTGAATTATCGTCTTTCGCTTAGAAATTAGCCCTTATTAAGGCTTATGAGCAATGACCGTCTGATATTAACCCTAACTTAGAAAAGTTGAGGGAAATAAATCATTAATAAATCTATGATAAAGGATCCTATGCATGAATTGCACTTGGATTAGTGTCTATGAGCTCGAAACGACACTAATCATATTCCCGAAAGGCCGAGAAATCTTAAGAAAGAGGTTCAAGGGTCAAGGAACGTTTAACTTTCTTAAGTATTAACTTAGGAGAGAGTTTTAGTCATTGTGAATGTGTAGGTCGCTCCACACTTCATTGTAAGACGATACCCTGGTAGGGCCGAACTGACCTTAAACTTCTACGAAATCAAGTTTTCCTAGAAGTTGGGGGGCAAATGATATGGGTGAAAAATAATCCCTAAAGACATAATTAATATAGTATTTATTGGCTCGTAAATGAGGCCCAAAACCCTAGTTGGGCATTAAATTCGTGGTTAGTGGTTAAGCCCAAAAAGAACAGCCCAAACCGGGGACGCCCGGTACAAGCTTGTTTATAACACGGGCCTGATCCACAAAACATGAACGTTCTAGAAACCAGGAACGTTCTGGAATATCCCAAGGATATTGTGTAGCCTCCAAGGCACCTAATCCAACAAGGAAATTAATTCATATAGGAAGGAGTCAGAACCTTCCTCAATAACGGTGACTTGTCCACCAAGTCTCCAAACCCTACTACGATTCTGAGGCTCCTACAGCCTATATAAAGGGCCAGACCCCCCATCTCAGAACTACGTTTTTGGCTTGATTCTCGACTTTGAGATACGTAGGCATCTTGTGAAGACCCGAATTAGGTCATGGTAACACAAGTGCAGCCATTAAAGCACGAAGCTCACGAACCCTAGCCGCAATTTGATAACCTTACTTTTTGTTCCACAACAGTTTCTTTTCAGTAATAGCTTCATAAGGTGTCTTCATCAAGTCTTTATTGATAAGAGTTCGATTCTGGGTATAGCAAGCAGTGTTGACAGCTTCAGCCTAAAAGTACAATGGAAGCCTTGATTCACTTAACATAGTACGTGCAGCTTCAATCAAGGTTCTATTCTTTCTTTCTACTACCCCATTTTGTTGAGGAGTTCTTGGAACTGAGTACTGTCTGGTTATACCCTTCTCAGTATAGAAACATTCAGAACTGCATTCTTGAATTCAGTTCCATTATCTGACCTTATAGCTCTCACTGGATAATTAAAATCTAGCTCATTCACCTTGATGTGATCAATCACCAGTTGTGGAGTCTCATCTTTAGAATTTAGGAATAGGCCCTATGTGTATTTTGAAAAATCATCAACAATCACAAGAGCATATCTTTTATTTGACATTGACATCACATTAACTAGACCAAACAAATCCATGTGAAGTAGTTGTAAAGGTTCAGTTATTGAAGATATGTCAGTGCTCCTGTGAGTTGCTCTTTTTAACTTGCCTTTTTGACATGCATCACATAGTCCTTCCTGTGTAAATTCAATAGAAGGTAAATCTCTCACCAACTCTCTCTTGACCAGAGAGTTCATCGTCTTGAAATTTAGGTGAGAAAGTTTCTTGTGCCATAGCCAACTTTCATTTGTGGATGCTTTAGAATAGAAGCAATTGATTTATTCAGTGCTTCCAGTGTTCATATTGGCTACGTACAAGTTTCCTTTTCTGACTCCTGTAAGAGATGGTTGTTCACTTCTCTTGTGTGAAATCAGACAATTCTTCTTGTTAAAGTAGACTTCAAATCCCTTATCACAGAACTGACTGATACTGAGCAAATTATGCTCAAGTCCTTTTACAAAGGACACTTTCTCAATGATAACATTTCCAGCTTCAAGTCTGCCATATCCATCAGTTCTACCTTTGCTGTTATCTCCAAAGGTAACTACTGGGCCGACCTTCTCCACCACATTTGTCAGCAGGGTTCTGTCTCCAGTCATATGCCTTGAACATCCACTGTCCAAGATCCAGGTTACCCGATCAACCTGTTCAACACCCTGCAATGAAAAACGGATTAAACCTTCTTTGGAACCCAAATTTGATTGGGTCCAGAATATTCAAAGAATTGGCCTTTGTCAGGCAAAACAACATTTTTAACCTTGACACCAATTTTACCATTAGTCAATAAACATTTTACCCTATAAACAGATTTGACAATCTTTTTTTTAATCTTGGGTATCCATGTTTCTTTAGCAGCAATAACACTTGTTTCATTGACTGGACATTTGACCTTGTAAATAGCCTTAGTAAAACTTTGTTTAGGCTTAGGTAAAAATGTCTCTCTCCTAACATGTGGAGGACTAGCAGTCTTTGATCTAACATTATTCCTGTTCATATGTTGTCGAGGAGCAGTCTTATTATCACATGCATGATTACCATTAAAGTAAGCAGACATCACATTAAAAGCACACGACATACAGTTGACAACACCACATGCTTTATGATTAGAATCAATGATAGGCATGTTACTCATGTTAGACATGTTATTGTTCTGCTTCAACTTATTACCACCTAATCCAGTCTTAGAAGAACTAGTTGTTTCAACAACCTTGACTGGCACTTTAGGTTCATCTTTCTTGGATGAAATATTCTTTAGATTAACGTCCTTAAATTATCAAGGACTGTGCCATTTGCACGGTCCTCATTTCTCATTTCTTCTTGGATAACCATAGAAAGAATATCTGGTGGTCCAGCATCAGACTTTTTAAATAGAGGTTCTTTAACATTCTTCAGCACATGTGGTATTCCCCTTTCTTTAGCACTAACATGATTAGGAGTATTTATGCCCAAGGAACCAACAACCTCGTTGTAGTCAAACCCTATTCCTACAGTTCGTTCTACAGTTTGTTTGTTAAAAAACTCTTTGGAAACTTTAACAGAATTATAACAAGCCCTGACTTGTGTTTCAAGTTCAACAATCCTAGTTTCAAGTTCAGCAATCCTAGCAACTTGTTTTAACATGTATTCTGTTATCGCCTTTTCTCTTTTGTTAAGTCGAGCTATTTCTTCTATTTGCTGATCTTGATTAACATGCACCTTTTTTAGTTCTAACACTTCATTTTCAAGATTAGTGGTTAACAGAACTTTTCTAGCAATTTCTTTTTGTGCATTACCAATGGAATTATATAGGCTACGAATAAACTCAGTGTCAGTAAGTATTAACGGAGTACTATAAGGAGTTGATGTATCAGCATTTACCACCAGCGCAAAATCCTCAACTTCAACTTCATCACTGTAAGTGTCATCCCAGCTTTTGCCTTGTACCACATAGGCCGTGTCTGTGTTCTTCTTACCAGATGCATACTCTCTCCTTGCATCTTATTGAGGTTGATGACACTCAGTTGCAAAGTGTCCAAGTTCATTACATTTAAAGCACCTAATCCTGCTTCTGTCTACCATTCCAGTTTGGTAGCCACCCCTTGTGCTACTTGAGGAAGAACCTCCTCGCTGGAATCTATTGTAGTTAGATTTGAACTTGAACTTGGGATTCCTCCTAAATCTGAAGTTACTGAATTGCCTCACCATCATAGCCATTGACTCATCTTCCAACCGATCCAGCTCTTCCAATGAGTAGAAATCTCCACCATCCTGACTGACAGGTGTATGACCAATCTCAACTTCAACCTGTTCCTTGTCAGCGCTGCAGGGTTGAACAACCTTAGCTTCCACTTCCTTTGGAGTCACAACCACTAGATCTTTAGAAGAGCTTGGAACCCTACCTTCACCATGAATTTCTTTCTGTTGAACTTGTTCCAACTCATAGGTTTTCAAAATGCCGAAGAGCCTTTCAAGAGTAATTTGATTCATGTCTCTGGCTTCTCTAATGGCAGTTATCCTATGTTCTAGGTGAGTAGGCATGGTCAGTAGAAACTTCATGTTAATCTCCTTTTGTGTATATTGCTTGCCATGGAATCTCAAGTTGTTGATTATTTTGTTATACCTTTCAAACACTTCCTGAATGCCTTCATTAGGGCCAGCTCTAAAGTGTTCATACTCAGAGGTTAAAATTTGAAGTCTATTTTCCCTGACTTCATCAGTTCCTTCATTAATAGTCTCAATAGTTTCCCACATGTGCTTTGCAGTTTTACAATTCATCACATGACTATACATCACAGCATCTAGGGAATCTATTAGAATAAGTCTCAAATTCTTATCTAGTCCAGCGTCCTCCTTTTCATCAGGAGTAAAAGAAGCAGCAGGCTTTGGACTAGTTGATGCAGGTGTTACAACAATTCCTCCTACGATAAATTCAGTTACATGTTCTGTTGGAATTATAGGTCCATTCTGTAGAACACCAAAATATTTAGAATTTGTGACATCAAGAAACAACTCCATTTTATTTTTCCACATTGCATAATTGTCCTTATTAAACATGGGAATCTTAACAATGCCTTTTGAAGACATGATGAATTTTTAAGTGAGGTAAAAATTCAAAATGGATTTTTGACTGAATAAAAATAGGATCTTGATTTGTGTATCAATCAATAGACTCTGATACCAATTGTTAGGTCCAATATGTTTGTAGAAGGGGGGTTGAATACAAACATTACTGTTTAATCGAAATTTGTCCGGATAAATTTAATTTATATTTTGACAAATTTGAGCGTAATTAAATGAAACAAAATTCAAGTTGAATATAAAATTATATTAACTTGAGGGGTTTGTTACAAATACAGTACAAAAATTATATCTAGTTAATAAAAACAAATTAGAAAATTTGACATGAATTTTTCTAGATTTGTTAATAAAAATCGAGATATAGATTAGGAGTAAAAACTCGCTAATAGTACAAGAGACTCAAGTAAACAAGTTCTATCAGATCAGATATTAAAAATAAGATGAACTTGATTTTCTATGAATTTTTCCAGCTCCTGCAGGTTTTGTTCTTGATGAGAGAGAATAGCTTTTTGTTTCTTGAAGATGATATATTCTGCATGTTGTTTTGTTCTGGCCGCCTATCTTGATTTAATATAGTCTTCTTCCTCTTTTCTTTTTCATTTGTACTGCCAAGACAATCGGTAAGAAAATCTATTCTTTCAAGACAATCAGTTTTGTACTGCCAAGACAATCGGCAAGACAATCCAAAACCTCCAAGACAATCAACTTGTACTGCCAAGACAATAGGCAATACAATGAGCAAGACAATCCAAGCTTACCAAGACAATCGGCAAGACAATCCAAATTGTCTTTAATGAATAAAAAACTCGGCTGAATGATTTGAATTGATTTTGTGTAAACAAAATATTCTGATGTAAATGAAGACCAAGTCACAGGAACGGAGATTGCAAGACACGCGCGATAGCTTTTTATTGTTAACAGCTGGCGCGTGAACAACATGCGCAATCTGGCGCGTTTACTACGTCCGACAGCTTTGCCAACAATTTGCAACTTGGTTTTCTGAAAAATGTCCCGCATGCATGTTTTTGATTTCTCTTTACTTCTGCATGCATGTCTGTCCAGTTGCTTTTGATCTTTTTTTTATGCATGATTAGTTTCCTCTTTTCCTTTGTCGACAACAAGCAGCCTGACTTCCTTCTCTTTTTTTTTATTTATCTTTTGTTTCTCCATTTCTTTTTCTATTGTATCTAATTTAATTAACTTGATTAATCAATTAATCATTTAAACAAATAATGATTAATTAATTAATAAGTTAATTAATTAAATCAATTAGACTAATATATTAATTCAAAATTAATTAACATGATAATTAATTTAATAAATAAATTAATTCGGAATGAATTAATTTATTAAATTAAATCAATTACATATTTATATTAATTAGAAGAGAATTAATATAAATCTTTTGACAGATCAAATCTTTTTCTTGAACCATTGAAAGTAATAAAGAATTACCACCGAATTTTCGTTGACGCTCGATGCACGGTCTGGTTCATGAGCGACTAACTCCAACAGCTTTTTCTTTATTGTTGACTCTATGATTTGGTTCTTTTCTTCTCTTAACATACCAGTCTTGATAGCTTGAACCACTGAAGATAATGATGAACAACCACTGTTTAACGTTGACACTCGATGTACTGTCTGGTTCATGAGTGACTAACCGCAATGACTGTTCTTCATATTTTGACTTTAAAATCTGGTTCCTTTTCTTTTCTCCTCTCTCTATTAATTCTTCTGTACTGTCTCTGTCACTGTCGAAACACTTTAAATGAATCCACTTCTTTAATGAATACTTCACTGAGGCTTGATCAGATGTCTGAACTTCTTTCAATGTAGTAATTCTTCAAGTCTGTAGATTGACCTTGATCTTTTTCTTCTAACAGATAATACGATCCGAGATTCCTTGTGACAGCCTATATACTATTTACTATTACAATCTTGTTTAAGTTGAGTTGTATCCTCGAAATACAAATAGGCTATATCATATACCTTTCAATTACCTACAGGACCTTTTAACTGAGGGAACCTCTAGTTGTAGAGTTTCTACTTGTTGTAGTACTTATAACAGGCATCAAATTCTACCTGTTTAACTGTAATTAAAGTCAGAGAATAATGCTTGAAAGAAGTTACAAGGATCATGCCTCAATCTTGAAGACCAAGACTGTCAAAATAAACACAGTTGGAATTTGGAGAACGAAGATTTGCCTAAGTACCAATTCGAGAAGTATGTTTGTTATATTCGAGAAGTTTAGCATTCGAGAAGTCAGGAATTCGATATCTCAAAAGACACTGTTCGATATCTCTAGAGGTCAACTAGTCAAAGCCTCATTCGAGAAGTCAGAGATTCGACATGTCTAATACTCTATTCGAGAACTCAAGAAGTCAACAAGTCAAAGCATCATTCTAGTTCTCTAAGAGTTAACAAGTCAAAGCTACATTCGATATCTCAAGGACTAAAGAAGCTATTCGATATCTCAGGGTTTCGATAAGTAAAATGCTCTATTCGATATCTCAAGGATTCCTGGAGAAAAGACTTATTCGAGAAATGATTCGATATGTCAGCTCAACAGTATTCGAGAACTCAGAGTTATCAATTAAGCCAATTCTAGTTCTCGAATCACCAACAGAGTTACTTCTCGAATACAATCTTAAAGACAAAATACTGAAGAATTGTACAAGTCAGAAACCTGCAACAAGCCAAGATGCTTTATGGACCACATACTGTAAAGCACGTTGGAAAGCTTACAAAGAAGCTTGGAGAGATAGTACAAGAGACAAAGAGCTAAAGAAGTGGATCTAAACAGAGTTCTAAGAAGTCAAATCTGTAGCAAATTGGATGTTTACTCAAATAGGATAGACACATTAAAAAGCAAATTTGTTTGCTACCTTATTTGTTGTAAGCAAGTTGTTCACGTGATATAAGTGAACAACCCTACTTCTTTAGCAAGCATTAAATAGAGTGATCTATAGTTTTTACAAGTAATATCTCTCTGAAAAAGAAGATGAGAATACTAACATTTGTATTCATACATTGTAGCAAATCTTTATCTAATACAATATTATATTAAAGTGATATCGTGTTCTTGTGTTTATATTCCGCACTTACATAATCTGTTAAACACAAACACACACTCTGTTACACAACTAGATTCAAACCCTTAAAACAACCTTCACCTAAAACACTTATCAGAAGAAAAGTTTGAGAATCCATTCACCCCCCTCTGTATTCTCTTGTGTGTTCAATACTCAACAAGTAGTATCAGAGCAGGCTGTTTTTTTATAAAAAAACAGAAAAAGATCATGAATACACCAAAGACTACAGGAACAGCGAAGGTCCCTAAGTTTGACAAAGAGAATTACAACCTCTGGAAGATTAAAATGATGTTGTTCATCAAAGCTGCTAAACCTTTATATCCTGAGATACTCAAGAATGGTCCCTTTGTTCCACAACAGGAGATTCCTGAAAAGACTGTTGGAATTATAACCATTCCAAGATCTTATGTGGCTAAAGAACCATCCAAATTGACAGAGACAGAAAAGGAGATGGTTGCTCTCGACAATCATCTCATGTTATTAATCATAGATTCTATGGAATTGTCAATGTTTGCTAACATATCCACTTGCAAAACAACAAAGGAGATGTGGGATCATATTGAGGTTTTATGTGAAGGTACAGAGGAGGTTAGAGAAAACAAGAAACAGATACTGGTCACACAGTATGAAGCTTTCATGGCTCAGACCAAGGAAAGCATTACTGATATATTTGAAAGGTTTCACAAGATGGTGACTGAGCTACAAATGAATGGGAAGGTTTACAGCACCAAGGAGTTGAACATGAAGTTTCTATTGTCTTTACCAAACCATCTAAAGCAAAGGGTCATTTCTCTAAGAGAAAGAGATTTGAACAAAGTCACATATAATGTGCTCTATGGGGTTTTAAAGACTCATGAGCTTGAGTTGCTTCAGAAGTGGGCTATCCAAGCCAACCAAGGCAGAATGGTAAACACATCATGTGCCTTGATTGTCAACAAATATGCTCAAGACCTAGAAGCATCTACAAGTCAGTTGAGGATAGAAGAGATAGTAGATGATGAAGAAAATGAAGGTGAAGTAACTGAACCTGTTGAGGAGAAGGAAGAAGAAGAGTTCTATACTCTTGAAGAGCTAGATGGCATGGAAAACACTTCATATGATTTCATGGCCAGAAAGTTTCCAAACATCAGATTCAAGAGGAACCAACCCTTCAAACCTAGACCCCAAAACCATTCATTCAACAAGAGCAAGGCACCTGTGAAAGCAAACAAGAATAAATTCAAAACCAGCCATATGGATAGGTCATCTGTAAGTTGTTATAGATGCAATGACCTAGGGCATTTTGCCAGTGAATGCAAGAAGCCTAAAAAGAAGGATAAGGAGTTTCTAGAGCTTGAAGCTAAGTATGAGGCCCTTCTGAAAAAGCAAACACAAGGCAAGGCCTACATATCTGAAGGGAAGTGTTGGGATGACTCTGATAGTGAGGAGAGGAGCAAGAATTCTGCAACTATGCCTTGATGGCTGATTCCAAGGATGAACAATCTATATCTGACTCTCAGGGAAAAGAAAGTGAAAAGAAGGTCATGTGGATTTTGGACAGTGGATGCTCAAATCACATGACTGGTGATATGGCCCTGCTATCACAATATGAGGAGAAGGCTGGCCCAATGGTTGCTTTTGGAAATGACAGCATGGGTAACACATTGGGATATGGCAAGTTAAAAGTTGGTAATGTTATCATTGAAGATGTAGCACTAGTCAAGGGTCTCAAGCATAATCTGCTAAGTGTTGGTCAATTTACTTATAGAGGATTCAAGGTAAATTTTGACAAAGATGAGTGTTTGATCATCCATAAGAAGACTAGTGATTTTGCTCTATCTGGAGTAAGAAAAGAAAGCCTGTTTGTAGCCAATATGGACTCTACAAACAAGGACAAAGTTTGTTGCTTCTACTCAAAAGCATCAAATGAAGATTGTTGGCTATGTCACAAGAAGTTATCACACCTGAACTTCAAGGCCATTAATTCTCTAGTCAAAAGAGAGTTAGTGAGAGGCATGACCACACTTGAATTCTGTCAAGAAGGAGTGTGTGAGGCTTGCCAAAAAGGAAAGATGAAAAGGTCAAGCCACAAGTCAAAGATAGTGACATCAATCACCAAGCCCCTGCAATTAATTCATATGGATTTGTTTGGGCCTGTCAATATTATGTCACTCTCAAGAAAGAAGTATGCCCTAGTGATGGTTGATGACTACACAAGGTATACATTGGTGGAATTTCTAGCATCAAAGGATGAGGCTCTACAAGTAATCATTGAGCACATAAAGAAAGTTGATAAGGAAGCAAAAGGCAACTATGCAAGTGTGATTGCATTGAGAAGTGATTATGGAACAGAGTTCAGAAATGCCTTACTTGAAGCATTTTGCAAAGAGAATGGCATTTCTCAACAATTCTCAGCTCCAAGGACTCCATAACAAAATGGAGTAGTTGAGAGAAAGAACAGAACTCTAATTGAGGCTGCTAGAACAATGTTGCTTGATGCAAAGATGCCTACATGTTTTTGGGCTGAGGCTATGAGCACTGCATGCTACATCCAGAACAGAACCCTCATCCACAAAAACACTGGAAAAACACCTTACAATTTGATGACTGGAAAAAAGCCTACTCTGAAGTATGTTCATACTTTTGGAAGCAAATGCTTTGTGTTGAAAGACAATTCAGAATATGTTGGGAAGTTTGATGCAAAGGCATTTGAAGGAATTTTTCTTGGCTATTCTATGGAGAGAATTGCATATAAAGTTTATGTCATCAGTCAAAAGAAAGTTATGGAAAGCAAAGATGTGACATTTAATGACAGCAAACTACCTGGATTAGAAGAAGCCAATGATGAAGATAGAGATCCATTAAAGTTTGAAAATCTAGATGATTCTGATGAAGAGATTGAAACTGAAGTTGAAACTCTAGTTCAACAAACTCAAGTGAATGATGAAGCAAGAGAAGAATCTGATCCAACCAACAGTGAAGAGAGTAGCATCCAAGACACACCTATGTATAGTAGCAACTTCACAGGGGGAGGAAATGAAAATGATCATGTCTTGGATGATGAAGCAACATCAAGGTTGAGAAATCAATCTGAGCACTCAAGGAAATGGGATAAGTCACACACTGCAGAGCAAATTATTGGAGATCCAAATGCAGGAGTGAGAACTAGGAGAGCAACTCAAAATGAGTGCCTCTATGGTTGCTTTCTATCTCAGATTGAGCCTAAGAAACTTGATGATGCACTGTTGGATCCAGATTGGATTATTGCTATGCAAGAGGAGCTGAGTCAATTTGAAAGAAACAAAGTATGGGAACTTGTGCCTGCACCAAAGAACAGAACCATTGTTGGAACGAAATGGGTTCTGAAGAATAAGATGGATGAAGATGGTGTAATAGTAAGAAACAAAGCAAGGTTGGTTGCAAAAGGATACACTCAACAGGAAGGCATTGACTATGATGAGACATTTGATCCTGTTGCTAGATTGGAAGCCATCAAAATCTTCTTGGCATTTACTGCTCATTCAAACTTTAAAGTCTATCAAATAGATGTCAAGAGTGCATTTCTGAATGGGGAGTTGGAAGAAGAAGTTTATGTGCAACAACCACATGGCTTTGAGGATCCACATTTCCCAGAATTTGTCTACAGATTGATTAAGGCATTGTATGGACTTAAGCAGGCTCCAAGGGCATGGCATGACACTTTATCACAGTTCCTTCCTGAAAATCAATTCACTAGAGGCACATTTGACAAGACACTATTTTACAAGAAGCATGGTAATAATATTATCCAAGTTCAGATCTATGTGGATGATATCATATTTGGCTCTACAAATGAGAAGCTGTATGAGAAATTCTCTAAGCTCATGCAAAGCAGATATGAGATTAGTATGATGGGAGAGTTAACATTCTTTCTTGGATTGCAAGTTACTTAGAGGAAGGATGGTATCTTCACCAGTCAAACCAAGTACATCAAGGATTTATTAAAGAAGTTTGACTTAGAAGACTGCTCACCTGCAAAGACACCCAAGACCACTGCCACCAAATTGGATGAAGATATCAAAGGCAAGAGAGTAGATATCTCAGTCTACAGAGGCATGGTTGGTTCTCTACTTTTTCTCACTGCAAGTAGGCCAGACATCATGTTTGCTACATATCTGTGTGCAAGGTATCAATCAAATCCAAAAGAGTCACATTTGATTGTTATAAAAAGAATCTTTAGATATCTGAAGGGCACTCCAAAATTGGGTTTATGGTATCCTAAGGACACAGGGTTCAATCTGATTGGTTACTCTAATGCTGATTATGCTGGATGCAGAGTGGATAGGAAGAGCACCTCAGGTAGCTGCCAATTTCTTGGACAAAGGCTAGTCTCTTGGTACATCAAGAAACAACAATCTATGTCAACTTCCAAAGCTGAGGCTGAATACATAGCTGCTGGAAGTTGCTGTGCTCAAGTGCTTTAGATTAGAAATTAGCTTAGAGATTATGGACTTGTGTTGGAAAGAATTCCAATCATGTGACAACATAAGTGCAATCTCTATAGTTGCCAATCCTGTAAATTATTCTAGGACAAAGCACATTGACATCAGTTATCATTTCATTAGGGAGCATGCAACTAATGGAACCATTGAGTTGCATTGTGTTCCTACAGATAAACAATTAGCTGATATATTCACTAAGCCATTGGATGAAGCCAACTTCACAAGGTTGGTTAGTGAGATTGGAATGCTGAATTCTTCAGAATCTGGCTAAGTAAAAATATCAACTAGATTGTTGCAGCAGTAAACACTTACTTTATCTAAATTCTCAATATTTTTGAAGTAAGTGTTGGCTGAAATATGATTTATAAATATTTCAAATCTGTTGCATTTGTTGAAAATCATATTTGAATCAGCTTGAAATTTCTATGAAATTTTAAGATTATCACTATTTAATTTGTTAGAATATTCTTCATTTGAATAATTCTGGTGAATTTTGAAAAGGTAGTGAAAATTAACTTTTATGAGTGGAAAATGTAGCTCGATAATTCAGACTTCTCTAATGACTTTCATGTCTATGGTCGACTTCTCTAACAAGTCTATTTGGAACACTCTTGAGTTCTCGAATATTGCATTTTGGAGAAATCGAACAGTGACTTGCTTGACTTCTCGAATAGGACATTTGAGTTCTCTAATGACTGAGTTCTCGAATAGAACATTTGAGTTATCGAATTATTTGAAAAGGCTGAATTTTCGCTGAATCTTAACCGTTTTTGGATTCTTATTCAGAATTTTAAATCACTCATAAAAACATATTTTATTTAATTTGGAATTATTTTTAAGTTAGATGATAGCCAGCTGTGAGTTTCGAACTGCATGAGATATTGATTAAGCTTTTCTTGACTTATCGAATAGTTGATTTCTACTTCTCGAATGACTGACTTGTCGATACAAAACATATATCTAATCGACAATTCAAGTACTTCATACTTATACAGTTTTACATCTATTCGTTTCATTTCATTCGATTTCTCAAGCATCTAAAGTTCCAAAACCTCTGAAAACCCTAACTTCAAAAGCTAAATTTCTTCTTCAACCTTCATTCTCTTCTCTCGTCTCTCTGTGTAACAATGGCAAATACCCAACTCATAATTCCTAACCACACCAACTTCATTGCTATTACTAATGATGTGGAAGCACCCAATGCTAACTTCAAGTGCTTCGTTCACTGGATGTCTGAGTCATAAATCAAGGATGCACTCTCAGCCAACCCAACTCTGTACCTAGATCTTCTAGAATAGTTTTGGAGGACAGCCACTGTGGAAGTTATTGCTCTCGAGAATGCAGTAACCTCTTATATCATCTACTACAAAATACAAGAGAAAGAGGTTACTATCACTATAGAGGATATGAATCAAGCACTTGGACTTCATCAGGAGCTGTATCACCCTCTGGTATCGGATGATGATTTGATTACATTCTTCGACTTTATCAGATATGCTGATACAATCAAGATTGGAAAAATGAACCGGAAGTGTCTCAGAAAGGAATGGAGTTTTGTGTTCGCCACACTGCTACAGGTGTTCACTACTAGAAAGTCAAGTTTTGATCAAATCTGTGCACCTACACAGCAAATTGCATGCTCCCTGGCATATAATAAATAAATCAATGTGGGTAATCTAATTATGCAGGAGCTATATGGGAGACTTGGTAAGAACTCAACCAAGAGAGGTAATGAAATTTTCTTCCCTCGTTTTATTCAATCTGCTGTTAATTTTTTAGATAATAAACTGATTGAATTGCCTGGGATGAATAGAAATAGAATAGGCTATCCGAAATCCATGACCAAACTCATTTTTGGTAACTTGGAGACTAGGAATGATGTGGATGTTAGGCTTGTAATAACCCCTCATATGCATAGGTTATTTGAGTCTTACCCCTACAACATGCCAACATTTGCCTCTAAGTTTGAGTTAGCACAGCCCAAGCGAGTAGAACAAAATGCTAACCCAGGGCCAGCTAACCAACCCCCTCAACCAAACACTGAACCAAACACAGAGCCACCTGCATCATCCTCTCAACAGGGTGGTGTCAGTAAAATGAAGAGAAAGGAGATAGCCTTTGAACCTTTAGAAATGCTAACAGAAGCAGCATTGAATGCTGAATTAGTGTAATAACCCTAACTTCAGTAATGCAACAGTGGTCACATGAATAGTAAATTTCGAGGATTTAGAGAAATGGTATATAGGTACCCTATAATGGAAACATAAAATGAATAAACAGAAACCATATTAGTATTGTACAATGGAAATAAGTGACTCGAAGTGACGTTAGATTTCAGAAATTCCTGAAGCATGGATTTTGAGGATTTTGATTTCGAATAAGCTTCTATTGGACATTAAGGAGCATGGAAACATTATAAGAATTATATATTGAGGGATTAGTGAATTTAGATTTGAGCCAGGGGATTATTAAGTTAAGAGAATACCAATGGAATTTGGATTGTTAAATGATTTCAAAAACCACTGAGATAATGAGGTACATTCGAAACGAACCACAATTAGACGAGTATGGAGATTAAACAACCAAGATTATAACATAACAAAGATATATACCACATTATAATTACCAAGAGTACTAGTATTATAATTAGAAAAGAAATCAAGAAAAAAAAAGAGATTATGAGGTCATTAGGGTGATGTCATCATCCACTAACTTGTTTTAAGGGGTGAATTAGTAATTTAGTATGGTTTTAACCACAAATATCTTGCAAGCTTCTACAAGACTCTAAGATAACAAGTAATTAGGAGATAAGATCAAAGAAAAAAACACAAAAACTCTCTCCCCTTTCCTTAGCAAAACCATTCGGCCATTGTAGAGAAAAAAGGAGAAAAGAAAGAAAAATCAAAATCAAAAACCCTAGTTCTCTTCAAGATAAAATCAAGGGAAAAATTATGGAGCTTCTTGGAGGATAGACTAAGACTAGCACAAAGATTCAAGGCCAACCATCATCATCTTCATAGGTAATAAATTCATGAAAGTTGCTTGATGAATAGTGATGAATAGTGGTTTCAAGAAACTAATTTGGTTTTTATGATTCCTTTAGTTGATTCAAGTTAATTCAAGGTTGTTCAAGGTGTGTCCAAGGATTATTAAGGATTATTAAGTGTTCTTCAAGCTTCCAAGAGGTATAACAACCCTTGCCCTTTTGTGTTTATGATGGATAATGTTATGTTTAGTGATTAAGTGGTATAAAGGTTATGTTTATGATGTTATAGTTGTTTATATGTGTTTGAATGATTATGGAAATGTGTTGTGGACTTGTAACCATGGCTGGTGAAGCATACCACATGGTGTAGGTGAGGATTATGGTGTTTGATAATGGATTTGGAGGAGTTGGATTTATGAAAGTACGAAATTATAGCCGTTATAATGCCCGATTTTCGTTAGAACGAAAATCTGCCCTGTTTTGTGACCCCTGCATTCGTATGGTACCTCACTGCCTAGGTTACCAATTGACCATGAAATGATAGAGCTTAGTTCATAGATCGTTTTGACATAAGGTGCGTTAAAATCTGATGAACGGTTTAGGAGAAAAGTCAGTTTTAGTGAAAGCGGTTCAGAAACCGAGAAACTGTAAATGTATCAAACTTGAGGTTACAATTACCATACTTTAACATTGTTAAAAGTCACGAAATTTTGGGATGGTGTAGTAGGGTGGTCAGAGGACCCTTGACAGTTGACCTTACATTAAAAATTCGAAATCCATATTTTCTGAGAATTTTTACAGTTAAGTGTGGTCGTTAAGGAAAATGATGAAAACCCCTGAAACTTCGATTTAGGTTATGAACGGTTGAGTTCTTGAGCCTT
The DNA here is from genome assembly GCA_036435485.1 of Saposhnikovia divaricata. Lineage (NCBI taxonomy): Eukaryota > Viridiplantae > Streptophyta > Magnoliopsida > Apiales > Apiaceae > Saposhnikovia > Saposhnikovia divaricata. The sequence goes on along the minus strand of CM071595.1, from coordinate 55,439,497 downwards.
TGGGATAATAATAATACGTTAAACATATATTAAAGTTTCAAAAGGTAATGTTATACAAGAGTGTAGTGAGTAAGAGATGTGGTTCTAACGATGGTCCTTTTGTGTTTATAGAAACTCCGGAAGAGGGACGAGCCATATCGTCAGGATATCGAAACCGAGGCAAGATTTCTTCTATCCCTATTTGTAAAACTACTTATCTTCATAAAGAAACTTGGTTTTGTGAAATATATATGTGATGCTATTATTACTATATTGTGAAGAAATTGTCTTCCTTGAGTATTAATATTGAAAAGAAAGATATCTGAAGATGTATATGAATATGGATATGAGTATAAGATGTATATGAATATGAATGAGAGTATGAGATGGATATGTATAAAGATGATTATGCATGAACTGAACATGCCTTCTGATTAAGAGAATAAGAGAGAATGGTATCAGTTGTTATCGAGGGTTATATGGTTATAATATTATATTAAAAATGTTCTTATTAAGTATCAGTGGTTTACTAAACATTATTTGATTTACATGCATCACTCTTAAAATAGATGGAATATTTTACGTATATAAAAGTATATTTGATTTCTGAATTTGAAAGAGAGGTCTGAATCATAATCAAAGCCTTATGATATATATATATATTTTATAGAAGTAATGTGTGAGAATGGAAATGATATGAGAGAATGATATGTGAAAACGAAAGTGAGAAAATGGAAATGTGGAATGATATTTTAAAAAGAGAATAACGATGTGATAAAAAGGGGGATTGCAACAGACTTGCGTAAGTGGCTGTGTCAGGGCTGTGTGCGACACAGTCCAGCATTTATTATTTTTATTACGGCACGAAGATGCCAAGGGAGGATGTAGCAGGTAGCCTTCCTCCAGGGATGATTTTCATTCCTTCTACCGGTAGTAAAAAGAGAGCAGGTACGATTAGGCGACTGATCATCGTCCTAACGTATCAGGCGACAGCAGATATCCCCAATGTTTTGAAAAGAAAGGGTAGACAATGGTTTTCAGATTTCTATACTGAAATCAGAATAATGATATGAGATGATGGAATGATAGTTACAGATGAAGAAAAACTGATATTATATTATTTCAGATTTCTATACTGAAATCAGAATAATGATATGAGATGATGGAATGATAGTTACAGATGAAGAAAAACTGATATTATATTATTTCAGATTTCTATACTGAAAACAGAGTAATGATATGAGATGATGGTATTATGGATACAGATGAAGAAAAACTGATATTATATTAATATAGATTACTTTCTTATAATAGTGAGTGGATGATGTATTATTAAATAAGAGCTTTACTCTTCCTTAAGGATTTTAATTGTTTCCTGCTATTACATATGCCTATACATATATGTATACTTGTTCACATTTTAAATTTTAGTTACAGAATGATCTTGCTGAGCTATTATAGCTCACTCTTGCTACTTATGTATATAGCAGCTAGGTCCCATGCCGATACTACGTACCACACCACGCAAGAGGGTAAGGGAAAGGCGACCTTTTGAGCGAGTGCTGGCGACCATCCCCGAGGTAGTGACAAGCGAAGGGGCTTAGTATACTTATGTAAATTAAGTGTGTAAGTTGTAATAAACTTTAGTTGTTGAAGTGCTTCCTGTAGAAGCTTTGTTCAACAATGTACTTGGTAAATTCTGGGCTTGTAATAACTGTTAACTTTAAAACTTTTAAGTATTGTGGTTGTTGTTCTATGAGCATATGACTGGTGTGTGTGTGTATTAGTGTGGGGTCAACTGCCTATTTATTTATTTATTTATTTATTTATTTAAAAAAAAAAAAAAAAAAGATTTCAGAGATATTAATATTGATCGGAAATTGGACTTTGACGGCCCGGATCCTTGACCCCGGATCCCGGGGCGTCACAGATGGTATCAGAGCTAAGAGTCATATGCTCATAAACAAAAGTGATAATAATAAATGTATCAGTTATAATATAAATGGTGAACTTCCATCAAGTTCAGGGGTGGTATATCGCAGGTAGTATTTACTTTAAGCATATATTATAATTTATTAGACTGTTACTAATAGAATTTTATGTTTTATTATAGGGAGCGGAGATGGTTGAGCCGAGTCAGGACCCCCAGTGGCTAGGGAGGTCAGAGCAGGAGCTATTAGATCTTCAGCTGGCCGGGGTAGAGGTCCCCGAGTATGCAGTTGAGGACCTCAGGGAGAGACGCCGGGCGGCGGCTAGAGAGCGATTAGAGAGAGATGAGGCAGAGGAGCAGAGACGGAGAGATGCTGTGGCCCTAGTGCCATATATGGGTAGACCTTCTACAGGATCTGACGAGGCAGGTCCTTCCAGAGTGAGATCAGAGATCCCTGAGGAGGAGAGGCCACTGCGTAAGAGGCCTAGGTTGTCAGTTATACCTGAGGAGCCGATTGAGTGGAGGGATATTCAGATGATTCCCACACCTGTCCGACCCATCCCGGAGCCGTCACCAGTTCCATCCCCACTACCTAGTCCTGACCCTATAGATGATCCTTTTGAGCAGTTTACCCCTCCAGGGCATTTCGGTTTCTTTGAGGAGGAGGAGGATCCTTCAGAGGATGCTGAGACAGAGTCGGTTCCTCCATCCCCACCCTTTGCACCACCACCACCTCCACCTGTGGATGCACCTCCCCTAGCTGTACCCCCTCAGGAGGCACCCTTACCGGCGGGTGACTCACTTTCAGCTACCTTATTGACCGAGTACTTTGCTCTTCAGGGACAGTTGGAGGAGTCCCGCAGGACTATAGACACCCTTCTACAGAGGTTAGAGAGAGGGAGAGGAGGGGTTATCCCGGATGGGATATCTCTGGGGATGATCAGTATTGAGCTACGAGCATTAGGAGATATTAGGAGGTTGTTGGGTGATAGGGGAGACCCGGCATGGAGGGCCCAGATAGTTGATACGGTTACTACCATGGTGGTCCAGATACGGGATGTTGTCAGGGCAGGGGTGTGAGCCGGGATAGTAGTTGTCACTAATCAGACTAGTCATCTTGCTGATGTCATTTTGGGGATTAGTTTAGTTGTCCACTGTTTTAATCCCAGTCTGATTAGAGGACAGTTAGTAGTACTTTTGGTGATATCGGATTAGTATGTACGACTATGTTTTGGGTTTCGAACCTTGTATTAGATGATGTATATTATTAGCAGTAAAAGATGTTGTAACCAAATTGTAAAATATTTATGTACATTAATGAAGTTTGTGCATTTCTATCTAAATTTTTGCTGCATATTTTTGTATAATAAATGTTGAGACTCAGAAATATTGATATATAAAAGGTGATTGACTTAATGAAAAGGCTATCGTGTTAAGGGCGATACACTTACCTACTAAAGTTATGGTATAACTAGATGTAAATCGCATGATAAGGATATTGTGATATGCAAATGAGCTAATTAATGATATAATTGTGTATATAGAAATGATGTATATGGTAACCCAAATTCGGGTAATTAATAAGGACTATTGTTATGTACAGAACTATGCCGCCTAGACGTGACAGTAGAGCGAATGCAAGGGAAAATGAGAGAGACGAAAGAAGTCGAAATATCGAAGGTACTAGACTGAACGAAAATGCTCATAATGAAGAAAATCATGAAGAAGGAGAAGAGGAATCAACTGGCCAACAAAGGAATCCGGGAGGTGATCCCTTTGCCCAATTCATGGATTTATTAAGGCAGAATTTAGCAAATCCACAGAATCCTCAACCACCACCTGTTCTCCCCAACCAGGCAGCTAGTTCCTTTCGTGCCTTTAAGTCATTAAAGCCCCCAGAATTCGAGGGAACTACTAACCCAGTAGTAGCCAGGGCATGGCTAAAAGAAATGGAGAAAGCTTTCGAAATACTGAGGATAGAGGAAGATCAGAAAACAGTTTTTGCAGCCTATCTCCTAAAGGGAGAGGCAAATTACTGGTGGGAAGCTAGGAAGAACCTAGAGGAAGCGGGAGTGATAACCTGGGAGCGTTTCACTAGGGTGTTCCTAGAAAAGTATTCTCCTAGGTATCTAGAAAACCAAATGGAATTAAAATTTCTGGAGTTAAAACAGGATAACCTAACAGTGGCAGAGTATGAAAATAAATTCTCAGAACTGTCGAGGTTTGTTCCCGAGTTTGTGCGTACTGAAGAACAACGTGCAAAAAGGTTTCAACAAGGGTTAAAACCCTGGTTACGAACGAGAGTGGCCCCATTTGAGTTAACTGATTATGCTGCAGTGGTTCAAAAGGCATCAATTATAGAGGCCGAGAGTGAGCAGGCTCAAATAGGTCGAGAGAATAAGAAAAGAAGATTTGAGGGCCCAAAAGGAGGTTCAAGTGAGGGAAGCTACTTTAACAAAGGAGGTAAAGGACAAAAATCTCAATTTGTGGGAAAATCGGGGGGTAACAAGACTACTAGTATGACGGTGAGTCAGGGTGGAAAATCTTCAGGAACATTTCAGTCCAATCAATCACGACCACCATTACCAGATTGTGAGACGTGTGGTAAGAAGCATATAGGAGTCTGTAGGGTGCTGGGAGTAACTTGTTTTAAGTGTGGACAAAAAGGACACTACTTTAACCAGTGCCCATCAACTGATGCAAACCCTAAAAGAGATGTTAAATGTTACCAGTGTGGGAAACTAGGACACTTTGCTAGAGATTGCCGTTCAGGTGGGTCATACGCATCAGGACAGAGTGGGGCTGCTTCAAATAGGCCTACTGCTAGAGTGTACAACATGACCTTAGGGGAAGCGTTGACAAAACCAGATGCGGATACAGGTACTTGCTTTTTCGATTTAAATTTTGTGTGTAAGTCTTTGGTTAAGGATCGACTTAATCAATTAATGGAATAAATAAGTTAATAAAATAGATAAGGAAAATCAGTATCTGTTAAGGGCTAGGAAACGTTATGAAAAGAAAAGTAGGAGTGTTTTGGGAAAACACAAGCTTGTGGAGACGAACAGGAAATATATATTATAGGTAGTATTTTCTTACAATTGTTTTAAAGAATATTATTGGAGCTTATTTTCTGGAAAATTTTACAGAGAGGAGCTATAGGAATATTGAGGAATTAATATTTATGTCATGATAGAGATCAGAGGATGGTCAAACCATAAGTGAGATACACTACCATTCAGAAAAGGTCAATGTAGTGGCAAATATCTTCGTCAAAAGAGGAAGGAGAGACGAGATAACCTGGAATGACTGGAAACAGGAGGAGATTTGTGAGGAAAAGACAGTAAAAGGACTGCTATTGATAAACTAAATGGCATGTTGATGAATGACAAGAAGTTATGTTAGTATATTTCTGCGCAAACAAGATAGATATATTATAGAAGGAAAAAAAAAAAGATAAAGGAAATAGTGTGGAAGTTAGAAGGTGTGAAGGAGAAAGATACTTATGGACATTTCCAACATGATTCCGGGACGGAATCCTTTTAAGGGGGGAAGGATGTAATAACCCTAACTTCAGTAATGCTACAGTGGTCACATGAATAGTAAATTTCGAGGATTTAGAGAAATGGTATATAGGTACCCTATAATGGAAACATAAAATGAATAAACAGAAACCATATTAGTATTGTACAATGGAAATAAGTGACTCGAAATGACGTTAGATTTCAGAAATTCCTGAAGCATGGATTTTGAGGATTTTGATTTCGAATAAGCTTCTATTGGACATTAAGGAGCATGGAAACATTATAAGAATTATATATTGAGGGATTAGTGAATTTAGATTTGAGCCAGGGGATTATTAAGTTAAGAGAATACCAATGGAATTTGGATTGTTAAATGATTTCAAAAACCACTGAGATAATGAGGTACATTCGAAACGAACCACAATTAGACGAGTATGGAGATTAAACAACCAAGATTATAACATAACAAAGATATATACCACATTATAATTACCAAGAGTACTAGTATTATAATTAGAAAAGAAATCAAGAAAAAAAAAAGAGATTATGAGGTCATTAGGGTGATGTCATCATCCACTAACTTGTTTTAAGGGGTGAATTAGTAATTTAGTATGGTTTTAACCACAAATATCTTGCAAGCTTCTACAAGACTCTAAGATAACAAGTAATTAGGAGATAAGATCAAAGAAAAAAACACAAAAACTCTCTCCCCTTTCCTTAGCAAAACCATTCGGCCATTGTAGAGAAAAAAGGAGAAAAGAAAGAAAAATCAAAATCAAAAACCCTAGTTCTCTTCAAGATAAAATCAAGGGAAAAATTATGGAGCTTCTTGGAGGATAGACTAAGACTAGCACAAAGATTCAAGGCCAACCATCATCATCTTCATAGGTAATAAATTCATGAAAGTTGCTTGATGAATAGTGATGAATAGTGGTTTCAAGAAACTAATTTGGTTTTTATGATTCCTTTAGTTGATTCAAGTTAATTCAAGGTTGTTCAAGGTGTGTCCAAGGATTATTAAGGATTATTAAGTGTTCTTCAAGCTTCCAAGAGGTATAACAACCCTTGCCCTTTTGTGTTTATGATGGATAATGTTATGTTTAGTGATTAAGTGGTATAAAGGTTATGTTTATGATGTTATAGTTGTTTATATGTGTTTGAATGATTATGGAAATGTGTTGTGGACTTGTAACCATGGCTGGTGAAGCATACCACATGGTGTAGGTGAGGATTATGGTGTTTGATAATGGATTTGGAGGAGTTGGATTTATGAAAGTACGAAATTATAGCCGTTATAATGCCCGATTTTCGTTAGAACGAAAATCTGCCCTGTTTTGTGACCCCTGCATTCGTATGGTACCTCACTGCCTAGGTTACCAATTGACCATGAAATGATAGAGCTTAGTTCATAGATCGTTTTGACATAAGGTGCGTTAAAATCTGATGAACGGTTTAGGAGAAAAGTCAGTTTTAGTGAAAGCGGTTCAGAAACCGAGAAACTGTAAATGTATCAAACTTGAGGTTACAATTACCATACTTTAACATTGTTAAAAGTCACGAAATTTTGGGATGGTGTAGTAGGGTGGTCAGAGGACCCTTGACAGTTGACCTTACATTAAAAATTCGAAATCCATATTTTCTGAGAATTTTTACAGTTAAGTGTGGTCGTTAAGGAAAATGATGAAAACCCCTGAAACTTCGATTTAGGTTATGAACGGTTGAGTTCTTGAGCCTTTGGGATAATAATAATACGTTAAACATATATTAAAGTTTCAAAAGGTAATGTTATACAAGAGTGTAGTGAGTAAGAGATGTGGTTCTAACGATGGTCCTTTTGTGTTTATAGAAACTCCGGAAGAGGGACGAGCCATATCGTCAGGATATCGAAACCGAGGCAAGATTTCTTCTATCCCTATTTGTAAAACTACTTATCTTCATAAAGAAACTTGGTTTTGTGAAATATATATGTGATGCTATTATTACTATATTGTGAAGAAATTGTCTTCCTTGAGTATTAATATTGAAAAGAAAGATATCTGAAGATGTATATGAATATGGATATGAGTATAAGATGTATATGAATATGAATGAGAGTATGAGATGGATATGTATAAAGATGATTATGCATGAACTGAACATGCCTTCTGATTAAGAGAATAAGAGAGAATGGTATCAGTTGTTATCGAGGGTTATATGGTTATAATATTATATTAAAAATGTTCTTATTAAGTATCAGTGGTTTACTAAACATTATTTGATTTACATGCATCACTCTTAAAATAGATGGAATATTTTACGTATATAAAAGTATATTTGATTTCTGAATTTGAAAGAGAGGTCTGAATCATAATCAAAGCCTTATGATATATATATATATTTTATAGAAGTAATGTGTGAGAATGGAAATGATATGAGAGAATGATATGTGAAAACGAAAGTGAGAAAATGGAAATGTGGAATGATATTTTAAAAAGAGAATAACGATGTGATAAAAAGGGGGATTGCAACAGACTTGCGTAAGTGGCTGTGTCAGGGCTGTGTGCGACACAGTCCAGCATTTATTATTTTTATTACGGCACGAAGATGCCAAGGGAGGATGTAGCAGGTAGCCTTCCTCCAGGGATGATTTTCATTCCTTCTACCGGTAGTAAAAAGAGAGCAGGTACGATTAGGCGACTGATCATCGTCCTAACGTATCAGGCGACAGCAGATATCCCCAATGTTTTGAAAAGAAAGGGTAGACAATGGTTTTCAGATTTCTATACTGAAATCAGAATAATGATATGAGATGATGGAATGATAGTTACAGATGAAGAAAAACTGATATTATATTATTTCAGATTTCTATACTGAAATCAGAATAATGATATGAGATGATGGAATGATAGTTACAGATGAAGAAAAACTGATATTATATTATTTCAGATTTCTATACTGAAAACAGAGTAATGATATGAGATGATGGTATTATGGATACAGATGAAGAAAAACTGATATTATATTAATATAGATTACTTTCTTATAATAGTGAGTGGATGATGTATTATTAAATAAGAGCTTTACTCTTCCTTAAGGATTTTAATTGTTTCCTGCTATTACATATGCCTATACATATATGTATACTTGTTCACATTTTAAATTTTAGTTACAGAATGATCTTGCTGAGCTATTATAGCTCACTCTTGCTACTTATGTATATAGCAGCTAGGTCCCATGCCGATACTACGTACCACACCACGCAAGAGGGTAAGGGAAAGGCGACCTTTTGAGCGAGTGCTGGCGACCATCCCCGAGGTAGTGACAAGCGAAGGGGCTTAGTATACTTATGTAAATTAAGTGTGTAAGTTGTAATAAACTTTAGTTGTTGAAGTGCTTCCTGTAGAAGCTTTGTTCAACAATGTACTTGGTAAATTCTGGGCTTGTAATAACTGTTAACTTTAAAACTTTTAAGTATTGTGGTTGTTGTTCTATGAGCATATGACTGGTGTGTGTGTGTATTAGTGTGGGGTCAACTGCCTATTTATTTATTTATTTATTTATTTATTTTAAAAAAAAAAAAAAAAAAAGATTTCAGAGATATTAATATTGATCGGAAATTGGACTTTGACGGCCCGGATCCTTGACCCCGGATCCCGGGGCGTCACAATTAGGCTTAGAAAGTGAGGCACCTGTGTCACCCTTGCAAAAGCCAAAGAAGAAGAAAGCTAAGAAAACCACCTCTTCAGTCACACAAATGGCTGAAGTTGTAAAATCGGGGGCACACAGTTCACTAGATGTATCCTCTCAACAGGGTGCATCTATATAATCAAGCATCCTCCCCAATGCACTATCTTGTAAAGAGTTAGCACATGGGAGTGATAAGGCTGGCACAACACAGAGTGGAGAGCACATCATACTTGAAACTCCCTCTATTTCTCAAGGGGAGTTGCCAAAATCTACTCTAAAAGACACTACTCTTCCAGAATCTAACAGTCAAATTTCTTTGAAGCCTGCAACTTAAGAAATTGAGGAGTAAGGCATTGATCAGCAAGAATTTTCTTCTCTTGGTGAGCCAATGGACTCAAGTGACTTAGTGCATGACACTTTGCTCACCACCCAGGAACCACATTTAGATGGTGAGGGAATGCTAGCTAGGGCATATCCTAATGATACCATCACAAACAAAGAGGATTCAATAGTTTTTATTAGAGACTCTGTGCCTATGTCAACTACTGGTGTAACTCATCCCACTTTTGTGGAGACACCAGTAGTAGAGTCATTCCATCCGATTACAGAAGTTTCATATGTAACTGAGGAGTCTAGCTTGCCTAGCTCTAGCTCTGACTTTCTGTCACAATGGCTGAAGCCTGTGCAACATGACAGTGCTTCAGGATCAGGGCCTGCTCCACCACAATTAATGGTTGAAGCACTTCAAATCTTATTTGTGGATCAGATTCCTGAGTTTGTAAAGATAGCCCAAAACCTAGTCACATCCAATATGTCAAAACCAAACTATGAAGCCATTTTGCTGTGTCACAGGGATGATGTAGAGATGCAGAAAGAGAAAATAGCAGATGAGGTTGAGAGAGATGGGAATGTAAATGCCTGAATACAAGGGAAATATGATATTACTCTAAATGAAGCCCTTCAATATCTAAGAGAGGAATACCTCACTTCACTGGGTTCAAATGCGCGCTAAATCTCTGTCTCCTGGTGAAGTGTATGAAGCCATGAATGATTCTTACAAGGGATTCCTCAATGCTGCACACTATCTTTTCAAGGGTGTTAAGACAGAAGTCAACAAGGTGTGTGATGAAACAGCCAAGATAGTGGGAGAAATCAAGAGAGAATTTGCTGCCAAGTTTCCAACTTTAGATCCTGTCCTCAAAACCATAGAAGACTGGAAATCTACCTGCATCAAGATGGACAATGGCATGGCTTTGCTTCATGGAACTGTCAACAGTCTAGCAACTCAAGTTCAGAATCTCTCTGGTCAGACAACAGATGCCAATGCCATGCTGAGGACCATGTTTGCAAATCAATATGGAGATAAACTGGTGGCTAAGGTCCCTGTGCATAATATGACCAAGTTTGAGGTAGTGAGGCTCAAGGAACAATCATTGTCTAGCTTTAAAGCTAATGAGTTATTAAACAAGGTGGATACTCTGAAGAAAGAAGTGAGCTCACTCAAGCAGTCAAATGCTCATCTTACAGGCACAGTAACAACTCTCATTGAGAAGTTGGACACTCAAGCTACCACCACAGCTGATGTTCTTCTTCATCAACAACTAATGCTGTCTGCTATGATGAAGCATATGGGGCTCCCTCTACCTGATGAATCTGTTAATCCCACCTCTTCCAACCCAAGGGTCTCTACCAAAGCCTCTGTGCCTGTCAACAAGCCTAAGGGGGAGAAGAGGAAATTAATGACATCAAAGCCTAAGGGGAAGTAGCAGACTAAGGAGAAAGGCATAATCATAACTGAGGGTGGTCAACCAAAAATCTCAAAACCTACAACCTCTCATGTTCAAGGCAAGGGCAAAGCCAAAGTCAATGCACCTCTACCTTCTCTACCAACTGTCACTCTACCTCCTGTACACATCACTACCCCAAGTGGTGGACAAAAACAAACCATCACCTCTACAGTGGTCGCAGGATCTATGCCAACTGAGCAAGCTAAAACCTCCAGAAATGAAGAAGATCAACTAGTTGGAGTGGATGTAGTTACTGAGGCCAAGCTGATAGAAGTAGAAAATTCATAAACCTATCTTGATGCTGCCTTCTTGAAGTTTCTGCAAGTCTCTCGAGCAAAGGTTGGAGGGGATACATTGGAGTACAGAAGGAGTTTGAGAGAACAAATCGAATTTCTGACAGTGATTCCAAGGAAGCTAAATCAAATCTATCTCAAGGAGATTATGATGGTGACCAGTGGTAAAATATGGCATTAATCTTATGACACCTTGAAGGCTTTAAAATTCACAGAGATTGATGCTATCCAGGGGTTGATAGAGAAGAAGGGAGAGAACAACAAGAGTCTATATGCTGATCTGAGGAATGCTCAACAAGCTAGGTTGCCTGAAGTTTGTACTTATCCAAGAACAATTATCTATCAGTCTGGCACAAAGATTGAGGATATCAAACAGCTAGTCATTCCCAAGGATCTCACTCTCCGGAATCACAGACCTATCATTGACATTATTGATAAATTACAAAAGAAGAATGGGATAAGAACTGGTGAAGAAGTAGAGGCATTGCACATTCTCAGAACCTTCATTGCCACAGGTGAGATTCTAGAAATAGCCAAAGGAAGGAGAAATAAGGATGATGAAGATGAAGACAAAAGTGATGGGAGAAGAAGACATCACAGGAGTGATAAGGGTGATGAAGACAAGAAGAAGAAGAAGGACAACAAGGACAAGAAAGACGATCATGACCAAGGCAAAGTCTAGGAGAGGAAAAGTGGAAAACAGCAAGCCTTAGGCATTGCTAACTGTAACCTCACCATAACACAAGACTCTAAGTCTAGGGTGAATACAGTTAGTAGTGACCTATCAAAATCTATATCTATGGCTTCTACAACTGTTTTGCCACCTCAAGAAGAGAAGGATATTCAACTCAAGAAACCATCTGTATTTTCCAAAAGCAAAATGCTAGTGTACTACAATGGTCTACCAGCGAAGGTCACAAGTTTCTGCCAAGCAGCTAAGTGAAAAAGATCAAATTCAAACATGCTGCAAGAAGAGTGAAGCCATCTAAATCAAGGGCCCTAACAATCATTCCAGGATTAAAACTCCAACCACTAGATAAAGACTTTGATGAAGACCAACTATAATTCCTATGGGCTCAAAGAATCTATCATGTTGCCATTGTTGATAACTGCCTTGAAGTTAAATATACTGATGAAAGACAGAAGTAATTCAAGCAAGGGACATGTCAGCATTGGGGCAATCTAGATGATATAGAAAGGATTATTGCTATGTTAGATTCTAAAGATAGAGTGGAAAGAGTATGGAAGCTGGAGTTGATTGACTTTTTCAAGATGAAGAGAGATCACCAGGCAGAACGAAAAAAGAAAAGTAAGGAGCTGTTAAAGAAAATAGAGGAGGAGTTTGCTGCTATGGAAGCTAAGGCTGATGAGTTAAGAGCCATGGGTCTGTGTAGAGTCAAGTATAATCCTTACATTATTGAATACAAGAAATATGGAAGAACTGTGAAGATTAGAATGGACTACATCAGTTCCTACTCTGAGAAACAGCTGAGTGAAGTTCTTAAAGATCTATCAGGCTCTCCTCTAATTGAGGAACTCACTGTTATATAAGACATTGTTTTTGCTATGGAAGAAAATGCAAAGAAGAAAGATAAAGAAGCTGAAGAAAAGAAGAAAAATGAGAATCTCCAAGCCAAAGCTCAAGAGATGAATCCAAAAGGATATGGCTGGTAATTCTTCATAACTTGTGAGGATGCCTCTTTGTATTTTCAATCAAGTTACATACCTGTACTTTTCAAGTTTTATCTTTATGTATGATAGGCTTGTTATCAGACATGAAATTGTGACTAAGGGTCGTACTCACAATTTGGGGGAGATTGTTAGTCACAGAGGCATGCCTGTATACATCTAATAACAAGCCTAATTGTCTGTAATGCTTTGCATTACCTACATAACCTCTTAACTGAGGGAACCTCTAGTTGTAGAGTTTCTACTTGTTGTAGTACTTATAACATGCATCAAATTCTACCTGTGTAACTATAATTAAAGTCAGAGAATAATGCTTGAAAGAAGTTCAAAGGATCATGCCTCAAGCTTGAAAACCAAGACTGTCAAAATAAACACAGTTGGAATTTGGAGAATGAAGATTTGCCTAAGTACCAATTCGAGAAGTATGTTTGTTATATTCGAGAAGTCTAGCATTCGAGAAGTCAGGAATTCGATATCTCAAAAGACACTGTTCGATATCTCTGGAGGTCAACTAGTCAAAGCCTCATTCGAGAACTCAGAGATTCGACATGTCTAATACTCTATTCGAGAACTCAAGAAGTCAACAAGTCAAAGCATCATTCGAGTTCTCTAAAAGTCAACAAGTCAAAGCTACATTCGATATCTCAAGGACTAAAGAAGCTATTCGATATCTCAGCGATTCGATAAGTAAAATGCTCTATTCGATATCTCAAGGATTCCTGGAGAAAAGACTTATTCGAGAAGTGATTCGATATGTCAGCTCAACAGTATTCGAGAACTCAAAGTTATCGATTAAGCCAATTCTAGTTCTCGAATCACCAACAGAGTTACTTCTCGAATACAATCTTCGAGACAAAATACTGAAGAATTGTACAAGTTAGAAACCTGCAACAAGCCAAGACGCTTTATGGACCATATACTGTAAAGCACGTTGGAAAGCCTACAAAGAAGCTTGGAGAGATAGTACAAGAGACAAAGAGCTAAAGAAGTGGATCTGAACAGAGTTCTAAGAAGTCAAATCTGTAGCAGTTTGGATGTTTACTCAAATAGGATAGACACATTAAAAAGCAAATTTGTTTGCTACCTTATTTTTGTAAGTAAGTTGTTCACGTGATATAAGTGAACAACCCTACTTCTTTAGCAAGCATCAAACAGAGTGATCTATAGTTTTTACAAGTAATATCTCTCTGAGAAAGAAGCTGAGAATACTAACATTTGTATTCACAGATTGTAGCAAATCTTTATCTAATACAATATTAGATTAAAGTGATATTGTGTTCTTGTGTTTATGTTCCGCACTTACATAATCTGTTAAACACAAACACACACTCTGTTACACAACCAGATTCAAACCATTAAAATAACCTTCACCTAAAACACTTATCAGAAGAAAAGTTTGAGAATCCATTGACCCCCCTTTGTATTCTCTTGTGTGTTCAATACTCAACACTGTAACTTAAATTTTAGCCCTTCGGGGCTTTTTATTTATGCATTTGTTTCCTTTTATTCATATGTTCATTTATCTTCGGTACTTGGTCTAAAGGTTCCTCAGTTCTTAGAGGGATGTTCTAAAGGGGGAAAGAGGTCCCAGAATGCTGTCAATAACCATGATGATGAGGTGCGACCCTTCAACATGGCAGTTGGATGGGACAAAGCTGTTAGTGCGGTAAGTCACTGATAAGTGGATTTTATATCCACTTGGAATGCCTCAGTTCGGCTTAAATTGATTGTTTTGGACTCAAGATGTTGTAGTTTTGATGTGTTTTGCTTAGTTGTGCAGATTTACGAGAATGTTGATTAAAGTTGATGCTTCTATTGTTTTTGGAGATTTATTTGATTAAAATTCGGATTTTCCGGGAAGGCTGCGCAGCTTATACTGTTTTGGCCATATCTGGAGTTCTAGAAGTCCGTTTTCAGTGATCTTACTGCCCACGTGAAGCTTGAGAGATTTTCTACAACCTAGAATAGAAAGCACGTGCAAGGAATGTGATGATTAAAGTCGCGTACGTTTTCTTATAAAAGAAGGCCATGAATTTACTGTTTTGCCCTTTTTCTAATTCTAATTGTATTCTGGGCAGTTTTTGGTACCTTCTCTAAATTCTAATTGTAATAGAAGGTAATTGCTTGTTGGGCAAGATTAGGAGTATTTATATAAACACATCTAGGGATGGGAAAAACGGGGTTCATTGTTAGAGAGATACAATTTGTACGCAGCTTTTAGGTTTTTTTCTGGAGAACCATTATTTTCTTTGAAGATTGAAGTTAAAAGGTTTCTTTTCTATATTCTTCTAATTATGATTTCTTCTATTAATTCTTGTTTTGTTAATTTAATCATGTGTAACTAATTCTCTAATCTGAGAATTGGGTAGTATTCATGTGTGTTTAATTATCTGTGATTTTCTTGCTTTGCTGATCTGTTATTGAGGGCTTAACACAATTAGGGGAGTCATGAACCTTTGATTGGATTTTAGAGATTGTAATAACTTGGAAGAGGAGTTGTAATTTTAGTACAGGATTTAACAGACATAACTCGAATATTTGATTGGAAGATTAATAGGAGAGTTGTGAGACTTATAATTCTTGGTGCGTAATAGTTTATGAATGTACTTTGATTGTATCACGGAAGTGACAATTAAGGTGTAGTTGTAGACACTATATTGTATCTTGGAAGAGAACATTATAACCTTAGAAGAATTGTTTTCAGCAGAGTAAGAACGTAAATGTCACATAGATATTGAATATGCACTGAAACCAAGTGAAGAACCCCAGTTCTTGGATTGTTTTCCTCATATATTTTATTCTCGATTGATAATTAGCTTAATTTAGTTTATAAACAAACCAAACATTCTTTTACACTTCTAAATTGTGAGAGATAAGATAATTGAAGCGGTGGTTAACCCGGCGGACTTCCCTTGCCCTACCTGGGCTGCTGGTGGCGGAAGCCATATGGATCTTGCATCAGGATCTGGGGGTAGTCGCCGATTTTCTGGCTGTGGCTTAAGGAAGGCCGCCCATGCTGCTAACTCTGACTCGAGTTCCTCCAGTTCCCGTGAAAAAAAGGGCATGTCAAAGAGGGAGGCGGCCGTTAGGCAATATTTTCCCGGCAAAAAACTACGAAGGAGGTCCGACTCTACGACCGATACCTCGGATGAAGAAGGGGAAGAGGTGGAAAAAGGAGAGGAGCAACATATGGAGACAGCGGCCGAAGAAGAATACGACTCTGATGATGGTGGCTCCGGAGAGGAGGAAGACGAAGAGGGAGAGGGAGAGGAAGTGGTGGCGGAATCCTCCAAGGAGTAAGTGGCATTGAGTGGCCTTCTTAGCCGCTTGTGGCTTTATCTTTTCAATTTTCAATCGAGGTCCCTCGGGACTTAACTTTTATTTGTGGTCTGTAACTTAAATTTTAGCCCTTCGGGGCTTTTTATTTATGCATTTGTTTCCCTTTATTCGTATGTTCATTTATCTTCAGTACTTGGTCATCAAGGACTTTCACTTATCAAGTGCTAGGTACATAATTGAAATCACAGAATCATACAACGGAAAACAATCTTGCATTAATAATTCGAGAATGTGCTCTGCCCTTACATAAATAATACTACTATCCTACTTCGGGCATGATACCCTGGAATGGTTTCATCGAACCTTATTTCTACTACTCATAATGAATAGATATAAAGCTAAGTCCTTATATAGGTTAGCTTAAACATAATAAATCTTGAGGTTCAAGGCATGCTAAGTACGGGGCACCTCAACCCCATCCAAGGTTTCCAGCTTGTAGGATCCTCGTCCTAGCGTCTTCCTGACCCGATACGGCCCTTCCAATTGGGGGCTAGCTTTCCCTTCTGACCAACTCCAAAAGCTTCTATCTTTCTCAAAACTAAGTCGCCTTGTTGAAATAACCTCTCCTTAACCCTTTGGTTGTAGTGAAAAGATGCTCTCTTTTGATGCTCCGCATTCCTGGAATTTGCTTCATCCCTAACCTCATCAATCAGATCAAGGGCGAGCCTCATGCCTTCTTCATTAGTCTCTGGTTCATATGCCTCAACTCGCGATGAAGCATGCATAATTTCCAAGGGCACAACTGCCTCGGCTCCGTAAGCCAGTAAGAACGGGGTTGCTCCAGTTGTCACTTTACAAGTGGTGCGATACGCCTAAAGTATAGGCAGCAACTCGTCTACCCAAGTGTTCCTAGAACATTCAACCCTCTTCTTCAGTCCATCAAGGATGATTCTATTGGCTACCTCTGCCTGTCCATTAGCTTGCGGGTGTGCTATTGAAGTAAAACGAAGCTCAATAGCATTTTCCTCACAGTACTTCCTGAACTCTTCGTTGTTGAATTGTGTCCCGTTATCTGTCACAAGGATTCACGGGATTCCATACCTGCAGATTATGCTTTCCCAAAAGAACTGAGCAACTTGCTTGGTGGTTATCTTGGCCAAGGGCTTAGCCTCAATCCACTTAGTGAAGTAGTCGATGGCCACTATCAGAAACTTTCGTTGTGCTGAGGCTACGGGGAAAGGTTCGAGTATATCCATTCCCTACATTACGAATGGGATAGGAGAGTTAATCGAGGTTAACATCTCAGGCAGCTGCCTTACAATCGGAGCGTGCTTCTGGCATCTATCACACCTTTTGACATAATTCTGTGCATCAACCAACATCTCAGGCCAATAGAATCCCAAACGAGTGATTTTATGAGCTAGGGCTCTGCCCCCCAAGTGCTGCCCACAGATTCCTTCGTGAACTTCTTCTAACGCTTCCTTTGCCTCCTGGGGCCTCAAACATCTCAGATACGGGATGACGAAAGACCTCTTGTAAAGAATGCCTTCAATCAAGGCATATTTCAATGCCCTTACTGACAGCTTTCGTGCCTCCTAGGCATCATCAGGGAGCCATCCAGTTTCCAAGTGAGCTTTGATCGGATCTATCCAACAGCTCCCCACATAAATTGGTGCCACCAACTTCGAGTTGATGGTCGGGGCCTTCAAGACCTGTAAGTAAACACTCCCTGCATAATTTTCTATCTCCGAGGAAGTGAACTTGGACAGGGCATCAGCCTTAGCATTCTCTTCTCTCAGAATGTGCTCCACATAGCACTCTTCAAACTGAGTCATAATAGCTTTCACAACTCTCAAATATTTCGCCATAGTTTCATCCTTGGCTTCAAATTCACCATTCACTTGTGAGACTACCAGTCTTGAGTCTCCACAGGTAGTTCAACATACTACCAAACTTGTTTTTTCCTTAGTCTTTCTATTTAAATTGATAGGTACTAATCTAATATCATACTTAAATTGATATTTTTTTAGAAAAACAAGGAAGCCCCTGCTACTACTGATACAGGAAAAGAGAATGCCAATACTACTACTGATGCAGGAAAGGAGAAGGCCACTGCTACTGCTGATGCAAATACAAATGCAAATTCCAAGTCCCCCATAAGGTTCAAGAAGACAGCTAGGAAAAACGTGAAGCCTGCCTCAAATGTACCAAGAAACATCAATCCTGAAGCTGGTAGATCTAGCACAGTGCAAGGACATGAGGATTTGCAGTGGAAGGGTAAACCTGTGACAACTTTAAGACAACTGAGGGCTGCCAAAAAAGCTAGACAAAACTAGAGCACCATGAAAGTCCATCCACTAGTGAACATTATGATGGTTTTTGTGTCAATGTAGACAATTTGATTTACAAAGTCTTTTGGGGTGATAAAAACCTTTTATTGGTATGTTAATTTGGTGATGTGGTGGACACTATGGTGCACCTTTTTGGCCTGTTGTAAGGAATGATGATCAGTTGGATGTTATTGATGTTTAATTTCTGTTTTGATGTTGTGCTTTTACATTCCAATTAACATAACAATATTCAGGCATTTTAAAGAGACAAATAAAAATATTCTGTTTGATGTTGTGATTTTCAATTTGGTTTTTAGGATTTTTCAATTGGGTTGGGATGTTTTAATCGGTTTTTTCAATTAGTATATAAATACATACAAAAAGAGCCATTACATTTATATATAGACACAGATACCCATGATTTGACTAAACGCCGTTAGAAGTTCTGGATCGGGAACCCCAAAACGCATTAAATTTAATACTTTGTCCTATAATATGCTATTTTTATAAACTCGGTCATCAAAGTGCAAAAAAATCTTTTTATAAGTCCCCAAACTGCAATTTAGTCTTTAAAAAATATAAAATAGAAAATATTTGTAGTAACATCAACATATCTTCGCAATATAATTACAATTATATACAATTCTATTAGAAAAGAATGGCAGGGCATGATTTTTCGTTGACAAATTCAGTGTTCGATACAATTGTTTCAATTATTTATTTTAGGATATCGAATAAGCCCTACGCTTTTTTTTTTGGAGTACAATGATTCTTAATGGGACCAATCGAATCCAATACACATACAGTAAAATCTCGTTAAATTAATACTTGATAAATTAATAATCTCTTTAAGTTAATAATTACTTCCGGTCCCAACTTGGGCCAGTTCAAAAAATGATCAATTTCGATAAGATAATTATATAATAATATTTTTGAAAAACCCTATATCTTTTGCCCCCCGACTTCTTGGTTGCCAATGGTACATTCAACCACGAAGTCAGCTAATGCCTGAGCTTTGATTGCTGTTCGAGGCTTGTATATGATATCAAATTCTCCAAGTTAGATTGCCCACTTTATTAGCCTTCCACTAGCCTTCGGGCTGTGCAGAATATTTCTCAACTGTTGGTCCATCAGGACTTCGATCTTGTGGGACTGGAAGTATGGTCGTAGCTTCCTCGAAGCTATTATCAACGCCAAAGCAAACTTCTCGATGGGAGAGTAATTCAACTCGGCCCCATGCAACACCTTGCTCATGTAGTAGATGGGTTTTTAAACCTTATTCTCATCTTGAAAGAGGACGGCACTCAATGCTTGTTCAGATACCGCTAGGTATAGATAAAGAATCTCTCCGGGACTAGGTTTGGCCCACAACGGGGCTTCAACCATGTATTTCTTCAGCTGTTCAAAGGCCTCTTGGCTCTCAGGAGTCCACTCAAAATTTTTCACCTTCTTCAATGCTTGAAAGAAAAACAAGCATTTGTCACCAGACTTGGAGATAAATCTCCCCAGGGCTGCAACTCGGCCCGTTAGCTATTGCACGTCTTGTATAGATCGGGGTGGTTTCATATCCAGAATCGCTTTGATCTTGTCAGGGTTGGCCTCTATGCCTCTTTTTAAAACCATCAAACCCAAAAATTTTCCTGATCCAACGCCAAAAGCACACTTGGCTGGATTCAACATCATCTTGTGGTGCCTCAGCACTTCAAATGCTTCTTTGAGGTGCTTAATGTGGTCTGCCTTGAATAGGCTCTTGACTAACATGTCATCAACATAGACCTCCATGGTTCTTCCAATCAGATGGGCGAATATCTTATTCACCAGTAGTTGGTAAGTAGTGCCTGCATTCTTTAGACCAAAAGCCATAACAAGATATCAGAAAACACCAAAGTCAGTTATGAAAGATACCTTTGGGATGTCATCCTTGTCCATCTTAATCTGATTGTAGCTGCTGAACCCATCCATGAAGCTCAACATCTCATGTCCAGCTGTGGCATCTATCAACATGTCTATCTTTGGCAGAGGAAAAAAGTCCTTCAGGCATGCATCATTCAAATCAGTGAAGTCTATACACATCCTCCATTTCCCATTTGCCTTCTTGACCATCACAGGGTTAGCCAACCATTCGGGAAATTGAATCACTTCAATAAATCCAGCTTCTATGAGCTTGTCAACTTCTTGCTTGATGGCCTCTTGCCTTTTAGGAGCAAAATTCCTCTTCTTATGTTTTATTTTTTTCTGTAAGAACCCTAATTTTTGGTAATATTTCCTTTTATTTAATATCTTGTGACATTATCATTATGGAACCTTTCTAGTCATCCCTGTTGATTTATAGAATTGATTGTCTGAGAAACTGCGTTGTTGCATTTATGATGTAAGATATACAGAGAGATTGTGAAGGCAAGAGTCTTACTATTAATAATATTTATAAAACTTGGAATTTGAGAATGGTTAGAGTATTAAAGGATTTATTAAGAATTATGACGAGGAATTATGGACATTCGAGTAATTTACACAATAAGTACTTAAGGAATTATAAGGGAAATCTCTACGTGACGATATATTATTACGAGAGAATAATTAAGTTACGATACGAAGTAAGGATTAAATAACAAGCATTGGTGGGAGAATAATATTACAAGGAAAGAAATTACATGCAAGTGCCATGTAACTAGCTAGTTAGAAAAAGGAACTAGGAAACATAAAAGTAGAAGTGAATAGTGACTAGCATGATGGATGATGTACTTAGGGGACAATAGGGCATGGGAGGCAACCTAGGCTATAGCTTGGCAACATGTGACTACTCTTATTAACCACAATAATACATAGCATACTTGGCATTTCTTTTACCATACCAAACAAAACAAAAGCAAAACACTCCCCCCCCCTTGAAACCTTGCTCTCGGCCGAACCACATAGGGAGAGAGGGAGAGATTTTCTCTCCAAGATTTCTTCATCTACAACCTTGATCAAAAATCCTAGGGCTTCCTTGCATCATATTAGAGGTATGGTATCAATTTCATAGCCTTCCATCCATTGGTTCTTGAGATATAAATTGTTGAAAGTTAGAAAAGTGTTAACATAAGTTTATTATCTTTTAGATCTTGAAGGATTAAGGTGTGTGAGGGCTCATCCAAGTATTCTTAGTTGTTGTAAAGCTCATTCAAGGTCCTTAGCTACTCAAGAATGTATAAAATCTCAAACCACCCTTGGTTATGTGTTGTTCATATAGTATGGTAGTAGATCCATGTATTTTAGGGCTTATCTTGAATGTATATGTATTGGATAGCATGGATCTTGGGTTTTGATGTTGAGATTGTGATTTTTATGACTATGGTTAATATATATATATCTCCATGAGTGTTATGAGTCATGATCTAAGTGTATTAAGTGGTGATTATGTTATGGAAGTATGAAAAATGGTTGATCTAAGTGACTTGAGCTTGCTGAGTTTGTCCAGGAACTTTGATCTGTGTTGTAGCACGATTTTGAACCCCCAAATGATGTCCCCTGATGTCCTACCTTATATTGTTGGAAAGATAATTGAATTTAGTTTCTGGAAATGTAAGGTTCATAGCTAGGTGATGTGTGGATTTTTAGTTATGGCCGGAGGAGTGAATTTTGTTTCTGGACTATGGACTGCATTAAGTGACCCCCTTATGAACCTTGTTTAAACACCTTAAAATATATTTGGGATCATGGAAAAATTTTAGAATGTAGGTAATTCAGTGGTGAAGACCACCCAAAAGGAATTGGATTAAAATATGAATTTTTGGATTTTATAAAAATGCTAGAGTAAAATTCGCGCAATGGAAAAAAAGTCGATTAGTGGAACATTATTCTAGGGTTAGTGGTTATGGTTCGAACGTGGTAACTAAATTAAGTCGAGTAAGTGACGAGCGTAAACGAGTGATGTCATGGAACTATAGTGGGGCTAGGGAGTCATAAGACGAAGTCGTTAAGTTAATTTCGTACCCCCTTAAAACCCCGTAATTAGAGAGAAATTGTTAAGGTATTAACGAACGATTATTGTTTATGTATAGATCGTTCGAATTCGCACGCTCGACCACCCCAACCAAACCAAGGCAAGTTTACTTTTCAAAACTTATCCATATACAAGGATTTTCACTGTTGTGTTTGTAGTTTTCAAATTATATCAAATGTATGTTTATCGAAGTATTGATGCAATTGAGATTGAACAAGTACATGTATGCTTTTACCCCTTGAACTTAGATTGAAATGTTTTCTTCGGACAACGACTCTAGCAATAGAGGTCGTAGCGGTCCGTATATACTATTGACCGGGGAGCGGTATATTATTATATCGTATCGAGAGTACGAAAACCCGAAGGGTCATTCGGGTGGTATCGTATATTCAAATAACTATTGTTATATCTTCGTAAATACTCGAAACCCTATCTTGGATTAAAAGTTTATTTTATCGAATAATTATTTTATTAATTATTAATATTAAATCTTAAAATATTATTTATTAATTACTGTTCATTATTTAAAGACAAGTTAATCCAAGATACTTTTTAATTCTTTCAAAACTCGAACTCCTTCGAACTCAAAACATTTTCGAAAACCCCCGGTCAGATTCTGTTTCTTGTATGATTTCAAGAATCATCGGTCGACTGATGTCGGACCTCAATTACTCTATTTTCAATCAAAATTAAGTTTTAAAAGAAAAGAAAAAGGGACTCTGGCAGGTGTGGGAACCGTTGACGAACGATTCCCGGGATGTGTAAGCGGCCGTGAGCCAGGCGGTCCATCACTTATTATTCCGGCCCAGGTGTTGCCGAAGGATGATTACGGATGTAGTTTTCATCGAGGGTGATTACGGATGTAGTTTTCACCCGAGGGATAGTTACGGATGTAGTTTCTATCCTTCTACCGGTAGAGAAGACCCGCGGATTATTGGACTTGGATGTGGCGACTGATCATCGTCAATCCTTGTCAGGTTTTGCGTTTTCTTTAAGTCCCATTCCTCCATTTTGGAAAAATGCTTTGACACTGCTTCTTAGGCTTTTGTGTCAAGTTGCTGATAGTGTTCTATTTTGATGAGAATGATGTTGATTCAATGCAGTATCTAGAACTGCAAGTTTATTTTGAAAACAAGGGCACATATTGTTGCACCTTCGAGATTTATCAACTATGACAAGTGATTTTATAACTGATTGATACAAACAAATATATCAACTGCCAATCATATGAGATGTATATTGCTTATCTTATATATATTTCTTGCTGAGCTATAGTTGCTCACCCTTGCTTGTTTTCAAACTTTACAAACACAATAGCTAAGCGAAATGGCAAGACCCAGGCAGACTGCTCGAAAGCAGGTGACTAGGCCCGAGCCTCCACTTGAGATTCCACCGGTAGGCCCCATTAGCCGGATTGGTTGGCAGCTTTTGTTAGTATGTTTTATTTATCAGCATGACCTATGCAAGGTAGTGTATCGTAACAAACTTTCAAGCCGCCAGCTTCGCTTCATATCGGAGTGTTGTTGGTAGCATAAATACTATTTAATTCGGTCTGTAATAACTCTGATAACTTTATTACTGTTTAATCAATGTGTGACATTTCTGAGGCTCTAACCTGTGTGTGTGAGTGTGGTGTGAGTTTATTGTGGGGTCGATGGCTGTGTTATATATATTATGTGCAAGAGCAGGTATGTTATTAATGGAAAATGGACCGTGAGTGCCTAGATCTCCGACCCCGGATCTGGGGGCGTCACAGAAATGGTATCAGAGCGAGGTTACAGTTCTCAGAAACGGTAGTAATTTAAGAAAGCAACCCTAATAATAATAACAATAACGATAACCTTAATAACAACTTCAATAATACTTAGAACTCTCATCGAGTTGGTAGTCGGGTTATCGGATATAGCCCTGACTTTAAGGCCCGTGAGGGAACTACTCCTAAACCCTTCTTTTATGGTTAGTGACCCACCTTATTTCCCTTGTGTAGATGGAGGAGATACCAGACCCTGAGGCTTTCGAGAGGGAGCATGATGAGGCCGAGGACCCTGAGGAGGATATGGGTGCTGACTCCGAGCTTGGCCCCTGGATTACAGTGATAGATAGTACTGATGATGAGGATCCCGTTGAGGAGCCCTTTGAGCCTGAGCCCGAGCCAGAGCCTGTTACCCCATCTCCTGTAGCTACTGATGAGGAGAATGTGAGATTCGGCGAGGGTCGTGTTGTGTCACCCCCACCTTCTCCACAGACATCTAGCCCTATTTCATCGGACGGTGACTCTGAGGATGACACTTCTGGCGAGGAGGAGCTTGACCCTACCCCTGCTACTGCTCCTACTCCTGCTGCTGCTGCTGCACCTACTCCTGTTCCTGTCATACCACCTCTAATGGCAGACCTACCCCCAGTGTCTGGTACTGAGCATGCTTACGTGGTACAGTTCCTAACCCGAGACTTACTATCTGCAGAGGCCCGACTTAACGAGGCGAGGCGGGCACTAGTGGAGGAGCGCGAGGCGCGCTTGAGGATCCAGGCTGAGATGAGGACCACTGTTGCTAGGAGGACTAGGGCTCGACTCCACAGGATTGAGATGAGGAGTCGCGATAGGATTCTTGGTTTAGGGATCCGCGGAGGCGGAGTGATCCAAGCTAGGGATGCTAGGCGCGTTGTGCGTCGTGCATTTACCCGAGTGAGGACCTTGCTCCGTCGCGGCGCGACCCCGTGATGTGTTACTGATAGCTCAGTCCCCTAGGCTCAAATGACATTAGTGTGTCGATTTTGCGGGATAGTTGACTTGTGCAGTGGTATCCTTTCTGACCAGTGGATGAGTAGACTGACCTACAGATATTTAGATGTGACTTCGGGTAGTATGTATGGATGTAGCCCTACTTTTGTGTAGCCTGACTATTCGGATGATGTATTTGTATTTGTTCCACTTTTGCTAGGCTTTGACATCGGAACTATGTATTTGGCTCTAACATCCAAACTTGTGATAACCCTTGTACCATACTTATTTAGTTTCAGTTTCTTTAATATTGCCTCAACTGCTTTACTTCCCGATGCCATGCTTTACTGTTTTGATATACAACTGTGATTATACAATTGCTACAAGCCACAAATACAACCATACCGTTTCAAATTTACGATATGCGACTTCAAATTGTTTTCTACAATTTCCAAAAATGTTCCTACAATCTTTAAAAATAAATTTTTTCAAAAAAAAAAATGTGTTTTGAAATTTTGAAAAATCTTTTTGAGGTTTCGAAATTTTGAAAACTCTTGTAAATATTTTCGCATCCCAAAGGGATCTTTTCCCCCAAAAATGTTTGACATTTTATCTCCAACAACGGATTATTAAAACTTTTGCACTTCCACCCTTATGAGGAGGAACGATACGCTCCTGACCCGTGCAAACGCTGTCAGGTAATTGGAAAACCCTAACCCCTTTCTTGTTTTATTATCAGAATCATGCCACCCAGAAGAATGAACACTCGAGCTCACCCGATCAGTTCTGAGGGCCAGGGTAGCCACCATGGAGCCGGAGGCCACCAGAACCATGAAGGGGAGAATGCCAACCTGAGTGAGAATGAGGGCAACGATCATAACCTGTTTGATGACTCCGAGTATGAAGAAGAAGAAGCTGGTGATGATACCCGAGAGGTAGAACATCCTAGGGGAGGCCCTATGGAACAGTTCATGGAGTTACTTAGGCAGAACTTGGACCGTCCCCCAGTTCAGCAACCATCCCAGAATGCTAATGCTAATGCTTTCCGGAACTTCAAATCCCTGAAACCCCCAGAATTTAAAGGAACTGCCGACCCTGTCGAGGCAAGGGCCTGGCTGAAGGAAATGGAAAAATCTTTCGAGATACTAGGTGTCGCTGAAGAGCAGAAGACTGCTTTCGCCACTTACCTTCTGAAGGGTGAGGCGAACTATTGGTGGGAAGCTAAGAAGAATTTGGAAGGAAGAGGTGTGGTGACCTGGGAGAGATTTAGCGAGTTGTTCTTGGAGAAGTACTTTCCTAGGTTCATGGAGACACAAATGGAGCTGAAGTTTTTGGAGCTGAAGCAAGGAAACATGACGGTGGCCGAGTATGAGGCCAAATTTACTGAGCTGTCGAGGTTTGTGCCAGAGTATGTGAACTCTGAGGCAAAGAGGGCCCGAAGATTTCAATTAGGGCTAAAACAATGGATTCAGAATCGTGTGGCGGTTCTTGAGCTGACAGACTATGCCACCCTGGTACAGAAAGCGTCAATTGTTAAGGCTGGGAGTGAACAGATGCAGAAAGAGAGGGAAGGAAAGAAGAGGAAGTTGGATAGTCGAAAGGGAAACCCTGCTGGTGGGAGCTTTCCGAGCAGATTTAAGCGAGGAACGATGTCCCAACCAAGCGGGAACTTTGGAACCAAGAGAGCTGAAAGTTGGAGTGTGGGCCAGGGCGGCCGACCACAGGGATCGTCTTACTCTACCCCATCCCGAGCCCAACCCCAAGAATGCAATAAATGTGGAAGGAAACATGCGGGCGTGTGTAACCTGCAAGATGTGAAATGCTTCAAGTGTGGGCTGACATGGCATTATGCTAACGCCTGTCGCGGAACTATTAACAAACGAGTGTCAGAGGTAATTGCTTCAAGTGTGGGAAACCAGGGCACCGAATGAGGGAATGTATGTCCTCTGGGCCAGCTGCATCAAGAGTGAGTGGAACTGCTTCTAACAAGGCCCCTACTTCAAGAACTTTTAACATGACGGTGCAGGATGCCGTGAGGAACACGGATGTGATTGCAGGTACTCTACTACTCAACTCAGTTAAGGCAAATGTTTTATTTGATTCGGGAGCTACCAAGTCTTTCATATCTCTAGATTTTGTATGTCGGTTAGGCCTTAAGACTGAACCATTGAAAGACAGATTGCATATAGAGATAGCTAATCATGAAATTATTCCCGTTAGCCAAGTATGTCCAGGTTGTGACCTAGAAATAGAAGGACGATACTTTCGGGTAGACTTAATACCTTTTAAACTAGGGGAGTTTGACGTAATAGTAGGGATGGATTGGTTAACAACCCACGGAGCCCAGATTGATTGTGTCAAGAAGAAAGTAAGTTTGAGACTGCCAGGAGATGAAGAAGTAGTATTTAGTAGGAAACGGCAAAGCCAAAAGTTCCTGACTATGATTCAAGCTAAGAAGCTGTTACGTAAAGGATGCGAAGCATATTTAGCCTATGTGAAGGATACCAAGAAGGAGGCACCAAACCTGCAGGAAATCCCTGTCGTTAATGAGTTCGCGGACGTATTTCCGGACGATCTTCCCGGACTACCACCCGATAGGGACATCGAGTTTGCTATAGACTTAGTTCCGGGTACGGCCCCAATTTCGAAAGCCCCATATCGGCTAGCCCCAGTGGAGATGAAAGAGCTGGCCACTCAGTTACAAGAGTTGTTGGATAAAGGGATGATAAGACCTAGTGTGTCACCGTGGGGAGCCCCGGTGTTATTCGTGAAAAAGAAGGACGGCAGCATGAGATTATGTATAGACTACAGGGAGTTGAACAAGGTGACTATAAAGAATAAGTATCCCTTGCCCAGGATAGATGACCTGTTTGATCAATTGAAAGATGCAGTTTATTTCTCTAAGATTGATTTGCGGACCGGGTACCACCAGTTAAAGATTAAACCAGAAGATATACCAAAGACGGCCTTTCGCACCCGGTATGGACACTTTGAGTTCCTAGTGATGTCATTTGGGCTAACGAATGCCCCTGCAGCTTTCATGGACTTAATGAATCGAGTCTTCAAGAAATACTTGGACAAGTGTGTTATAGTCTTCATCGATGATATCTTGATTTATTCCAAGACAAGGGAAGAACATGCAGAGCACTTAAGGATTGTATTGGGAGCATTGAGAGAAGAAAAGTTGTACGCTAAGTTCTCGAAGTGCGAATTTTGGTTGAAGGAAGTTCAGTTTTTAGGGCATGTGATCAGCGAACAAGGTATTCTAGTGGACCCAGCCAAAATAGAGGCTGTGTCAAATTGGGAGAGACCAACCACCCCGATAGAGGTGAGAAGTTTCATAGGACTAGCTGGCTACTATAGGAGATTCGTCCAAGACTTTGTAAAGATAGAAGCCCCTTTGACCCGACTAACTCGCAAGACCGAGAAGTTTGTGTGGACTGAAAAATGCGAAGAGAGCTTTCAAGAGTTGAAAAAGAGGTTGGTGACAGCACCAGTACTAGCCCTACCTGATGATAAGGGAGATTTTGTGATTTATAGCGACGCATCCCATAAAGGTTTAGGGTGTGTGCTTATGCAGCACGGTAAGGTGATTGCGTATGCGTCCAGACAACTTAAGGAATATGAGATAAGATACCCCACCCATGATTTGGAATTAGCAGCGATAGTTTTTGCTTTGAAGATCTGGAGACATTATCTTTACGGAGAAAAGTGTGAAATCTACACGGATCACAAGAGCTTAAAGTACATATTCACTCAGAAAGAGTTAAACATGAGGCAGAGGAGATGGCTAGAGCTAATCAAAGATTATGATTGTGAGATTCATTATCACCCAGGGAAGGCCAACGTGGTGGCCGATGCACTTAGCCGAAAGGAGAAGCTTAAGATGATAACGTCAGTGGACGAATTGATCAAGGACCTTGAGAAACTGGAGATTGAAGTGAGGCTACCAGGAATTGGACAAGAGAGTCTAATGGAAATAAAAGTCCAACCACCGTTATTGGAGAAGATTAAGTTATGCCAGGAAAATAAGATAGAAGAAGAAAAGAATTCGATGGAGAAAATTTTGACTGGCGAAGAAATTAAGTGTGAGAAGGACGGGAATGGAATTATGAGGTACGCATCTAGGATATGGATTCCGAACGTTCAAGAGTTAAAAGATGAGATTTTGCAAGAGGCTCATAGTTCGAGGTACTCAATTCACCCTGGAGGCACTAAGATGTATAGGGATCTGAGAGAATACTATTGGTGGCTTAATATGAAAAAGGACGTGGCAGAGTGGGTAAGTAAATGCTTGACATGTCAAAGAGTAAAGGCCGAACACCAGAGGCCCAGTGGATTGTTGCAACCCTTAGAGATACCCGAGTGGAAGTGGGAGCAGATTGCGATGGACTTTGTGGTCGGATTACCAAGGACCAAGACGAATCATGATGCCATTTGGGTAATTATCGATAGGTTGACCAAGTCGGCACATTTTCTCCCAATCAACGAGAGATATACTGTCGACAAGCTGGCAGATATTTACCTAAAGGAGATTGTGGTTAGACATGGGGTTCCTGTGAGCATTGTATCAGATAGAGACCCGAGATTCAACTCCAGGTTCTGGAGAAGTTTTCAGGATTGTGTGGGGACTAAGTTAAACATGAGTACTGCATACCATCCCCAAACAGACGGACAGAGTGAGAGAACCATCCAGACCATCGAGGACATGTTGAGGGTATGTGCCATTGATTTTAAGGGAAGTTGGGATGACCACTTGCCGTTGATCGAATTTTCCTACAACAACAGTTACCATGCGAGTATAGGCATGCCCCCATATGAATCTTTATACGGACGAAGATGTCGGTCTCCCTTGTGTTGGGAAGAAGTTGGAGAGCGGAAGATTTTAGGGCCTGAACTGGTCCAACAGACAAGAGAAACTATCGAGCTCATAAGAGGACGGCTGGTAGCGGCCCAGGACAGACAGAAGAATTATGCGGAACAGACCCGCAAGGACAAAGAATATGAGGTAGGAGAGTTAGTAATGTTGAAGGTATCGCCGTGGAAAGGATTGATGAGATTTGGTAAGAAGGGAAAGCTAAGCCCGAGATTTATTGGACCTTTTGAGATATTGAAACGAGTTGGGAAGTTAGCCTATGAATTGGATTTACCCCCGAGCTTACAGCAAGTACATAACGTGTTCCATGTGTCCATGCTACGACCGTACCATACCGACTTCCGACATGTGATAGAACATGATCAAGTGGATCTGCAACCAGACTTAACATATGTAGAGCAACCCGTAGAGATCATGGATAGAAAAGAACAGGTGCTGAGGAACAAGGTTGTCAAATTAGTGAGAGTTTTGTGGAGGAATCAGAATGTCGAAGAATCAACATGGGAACTAGAGAGCGCGATGCGTGAAAAGCACCCCCAACTGTTTTCAACCTGATTCCGGGGCGGAATCCATTTAAGGAGGGGAGGCTGTAAGAACCCTAATTTTTGGTAATATTTCCTTTTATTTAATATCTTGTGACATTATCATTATGGAACCTTTCTAGTCATCCCTGTTGATTTATAGAATTGATTGTCTGAGAAACTGCGTTGTTGCATTTATGATGTAAGATATACAGAGAGATTGTGAAGGCAAGAGTCTTACTGTTAGTAATATTTATAAAACTTGGAATTTGAGAATGGTTAGAGTATTAAAGGATTTATTAAGAATTATGACGAGGAATTATGGACATTCGAGGAATTTACACAATAAGTACTTAAGGAATTATAGGGGAAATCTCTACGTGACGATATATTATTACGAGAGAATAATTAAGTTACGATACGAAGTAAGGATTAAATAACAAGCATTGGTGGGAGAATAATATTACAAGGAAAGAAATTACATGCAAGTGTCATGTAACTAGCTAGTTAGAAAAAGGAACTAGGAAACATAAAAGTAGAAGTGAATAGTGACTAGCATGATGGATGATGTACTTAGGGGACAATAGGGCATGGGAGGCAACCTAGGCTATAGCTTGGCAACATGTGACTACTCTTATTAACCACAATAATACATAGCATACTTGGCATTTCTTTTACCATACCAAACAAAACAAAAGCAAAACACTCCCCCCCCTTGAAACCTTGCTCTCGGCCGAACCACATAGGGAGAGAGGGAGAGATTTTCTCTCCAAGATTTCTTCATCTACAACCTTGATCAAAAATCCTAGGGCTTCCTTGCATCATATTAGAGGTATGGTATCAATTTCATAGCCTTCCATCCATTGGTTCTTGAGATATAAATTGTTGAAAGTTAGAAAAGTGTTAACATAAGTTTATTATCTTTTAGATCTTGAAGGATTAAGGTGTGTGAGGGCTCATCCAAGTATTCTTAGTTGTTGTAAAGCTCATTCAAGGTCCTTAGCTACTCAAGAAGGTATAAAATCTCAAACCACCCTTGGTTATGTGTTGTTCATATAGTATGGTAGTAGATCCATGTATTTTAGGGCTTATCTTGAATGTATATGTATTGGATAGCATGGATCTTGGGTTTTGATGTTGAGATTGTGATTTTTATGACTATGGTTAATATATATATCTCCATGAGTGTTATGAGTCATGATCTAAGTGTATTAAGTGGTGATTATGTTATGGAAGTATGAAAAATGGTTGATCTAAGTGACTTGAGCTTGCTGAGTTTGTCCAGGAACTTTGATCTGTGTTGTAGCACGATTTTGAACCCCCAAATGATGTCCCCTGATGTCCTACCTTATATTGTTGGAAAGATAATTGAATGTAGTTTCTGGAAATGTAAGGTTCATAGCTAGGTGATGTGTGGATTTTTAGTTATGGCCGGAGGAGTGAATTTTGTTTCTGGACTATGGACTGCATTAAGTGACCCCCTTGTGAACCTTGTTTAAACACCTTAAATTATATTTGGGATCATGGAAAAATTTGAGAATGTAGGTAATGCAGTGGTGAAGACCACCCAAAAGGAATTGGATTAAAATATGAATTTTTGGATTTTATAAAAATGCTAGAGTAAAATTCGCGCAATGGAAAAAAAGTCGATTAGTGGAACATTATTCTAGGGTTAGTGGTTATGGTTCGAACGTGGTAACTAAATTAAGTCGAGTAAGTGACGAGCGTAAACGAGTGATGTCATGGACCTATAGTGGGGCTAGGGAGTCATAAGACGAAGTCGTTAAGTTAATTTCGTACCCCCTTAAAACCCCGTAATTAGAGAGAAATTGTTAAGGTACTAACGAACGATTATTGTTTATGTATAGATCGTTCGAATTCGCACGCTCGACCACCCCAACCAAACCAAGGCAAGTTTACTTTTCAAAACTTATCCATATACAAGGATTTTCACTGTTGTGTTTGTAGTTTTCAAATTATATCAAATGTATGTTTATCGAAGTATTGATGCAATTGAGATTGAACAAGTACATGTATGCTTTTACCCCTTGAACTTAGATTGAAATGTTTTCTTCGGACAATGACTCTAGCAATAGAGGTCGTAGCGGTCCATATATACTATTGACCGGGGAGTGGTATATTATTATATCGTATCGAGAGTACGAAAACCCGAAGGGTCATTCGGGTGGTATCGTATATTCAAATAACTATTGTTATATCTTCGTAAATACTCGAAACCCTATCTTGGATTAAAAGTTTATTTTATCGAATATTATTTTATTAATTATTAATATTAAATCTTAAAATATTATTTATTAATTACTGTTCATTATTTAAAGACAAGTTAATCCAAGATACTTTTTAATTCTTTCAAAACTCGAACTCCTTCGAACTCAAAACATTTTCGAAAACCCCCGGTCAGATTATGTTTCTTGTTTGATTTCAAGAATCATCGGTCGACTGATGTCGGACCTCAATTACTCTATTTTTAATCAAAATCAAGTTTTAAAAGAAAATAAAAAGGGACTCTGGCAGGTGTGGGAACCGTTGACGAACGATTCCCGGGATGTGTAAGCGGCCGTGAGCCAGACGGTCCATCACTTATTATTCCGGCCCAGGTGTTGCCGAAGGATGATTACGGATGTAGTTTTCATCGAGGGTGATTACGGATGTAGTTTTCACCCGAGGGATAGTTACGGATGTAGTTTCTATCCTTCTACCGGTAGAGAAGACCCGCGGATTATTGGACTTGGATGTGGCGACTGATCATCGTCAATCCTTGTCAGGTTTTGCGTTTTCTTTAAGTCCCATTCCTCCATTTTGGAAAAATGCTTTGACACTGCTTCTTAGGCTTTTGTGCCAAGTTGCTGATAGTGTTCTATTTTGATGAGAATGATGTTGATTCAATGTAGTATCTAGAACTGCAAGTTTATTTTGAAAACAAGGGCACGTATTGTTGCACCTTCGAGATTTATCAACTATGACAAGTGATTTTATAACTGATTGATACAAACAAATATATCAACTGCCAATCATATGAGATGTATATTGCTTATCTTATATATATTTCTTGCTGAGCTATAGTTGCTCACCCTTGCTTGTTTTCAAACTTTACAAACACAACAGCTAAGCGAAATGGCAAGACCCAGGCAGACTGCTCGAAAGCAGGTGACTAGGCCCGAGCCTCCACCTGAGATTCCACCGGTAGGCCCCATTAGCCGGATTGGTTGGCAGCTTTTGTTAGTACGTTTTATTTATCAGCATGACCTGTGCAAGGCCGTGTATCGTAACAAACTTTCAACCCGCCAGCTTCGCTTCATATCGGAGTGTTGTTGGTAGCATAAATACTATTTAATTCGGTCTGTAATAACTCTGATAACTTAATTACTGTTTAATCAATGTGTGACGTTTCTGAGGCTCTAACCTGTGTGTGTGAGTGTGGTGTGAGTTTATTGTGGGGTCGATGGCTGTGTTATATATATTATGTGCAAGAGCAGGTATGTTATTAATGGAAAATGGACCGTGAGTGCCTAGATCTCCGACCCCGGATCTGGGGGCGTCACATTTTCCATTCAGGATCAACATTCAACTTGTGAGTTATGAGTTGGGGATCAATCCCTGGCATATGAGCTGCAGTCCAAGCAAACACATCACTGTTCTCTAGTGGGAATGCTGTCAACTTGCCCTTCAAGGGTTCTTCCAGAGAAGCTCCTTTATAAGTAACCTTACCAGAGTCGCCCAGCTCTAGAGGTATGGGGACTAAATCCTCTGCTGGTTTCCCTCAGTGTTCATCATCACCGCGGACATCCATGTCTTCAATCGGGAGTACCTTCATCGCAGATACATAGCAACTTCTGGCTATCTTTTTATCACCCTTCTGTTCTCCAACACCATTCCTGGTTGGAAACTTAATCTTCATGTGATAAGTAGAGGCAACAACCTTAAATGCATGAAGTCCAGTCCTTCCCAGGATTGTGTTTTAAGTCGAGGCCGCCTTAATTACCAAAAAATTCAACATCTGAGTAGCCTCCTTAGGTTCTTGCCCGATCGTCATGGGCAACTGGATAGTCCCTTCAACCTTGGACTCAACTCCATTAAATCCATAGATTGGCATGTTGGTCGGGGTTAACTGAGAGTCAGTGTATCCCATTTTTACGAATGCATCATGATACAAAATATCAACAGAAGCTCCATTAT
Organism: Saposhnikovia divaricata; assembly: GCA_036435485.1. NCBI lineage: Eukaryota > Viridiplantae > Streptophyta > Magnoliopsida > Apiales > Apiaceae > Saposhnikovia > Saposhnikovia divaricata. The sequence goes on along the minus strand of CM071595.1, from coordinate 55,404,728 downwards.
CAATCAAGACTCACTTCACCTCTGAGTTTCCAATTACAGGGGTTATGACCAACCGGTCGTCATGGGGGAACATCACCCCTTCAAGGTCAGAGTCATCAAAACCAATTGCGATTTAAGTCCTGGCACATTTGAGGGCCTCTCCCACGATGTGCATGACCTCTCTAGCATACGCCTTTCGAGAGTTTTGAGTTATGCCGGCCGCTGTCGGGCCTCCCCAAATCATGTTGATAACTGGCCCTCGGGGCTGTGTGTTTCGATCACGATCATTATCCCTTCTATCGTTATCTCTCCTGTCGTAATCCCTTATTTGGGTTCCACGATCTTCACCCTTAGTAAATTTGTTCAGCTTTCCTTTACGGATTAAGAACTCAATCTCGTCCTTCAAATGACTACAATCATCTGTATCATGACCTACATCTCGGTGGAACCTATAATATTGATCCTTGTTCCTCTTTGCGGGGTCACCCCTGAGCGGCTTCGGCCATCGAAAATCCTTATCCTTCTCGATCTCTAACAAGATCTGGCTCCTACGGGCATTCAATCTTGCATAGTCAGAAAACCTTGGTCCCAAATTCTTCTTCGGTGGCGATTCAGAGTCCTTGCTAGTCCGGGTTTGTCCCTAGCATCGTACTCTTGTTCTTGCTTTCGTTTCTTTGAGTCATTGGTGCACTTGCCATTGCCTCCCGCGGCTTCTTTCTTCATGCTATCCTCAGCATTGATATACTCGTCGGCCCTTCGTTGGAGCTCGGCCATGTTTTCAGGAGGTTGCTTTGCCAGTGACCTTTTAAAGAATAGATCTGTGGTTCCGTGTTCAAGGGCTACCATAGACACCTTATTCTCCAAATCAGTGATGTTCAATGTTTCCTTAGTGAACCTCTTGAGGTAATCTCTCATATTTTCATTCTTTCCTTGCACCACATACATAAGAGATGCAGAGCTTTTCTCATGAACTCTTCTGCTGATAAACTGACTAATAAAAGCAGCACTTAACTCCTTAAAAGAGCCAATTGAGTTCGCCTGCAAGCGACTATACCATCTTTGAGGCATGCCCGATAGGGTTTGAGGGAATGGCCTACACTTTAAAGCATCACTCGCAGGCTGCAACAGCAGTGCATTTGAGAATGTCCTGACATGATTTGTTGAGGAGGTGATGAATGCTCGTATTTCAAAGAAGTTCAAGATGCCGACAATCAAGGCTTATGATGGATGCAAACGACTATACCATCTTTGAGCCATGCCCGATAGGGTTTGAGGGAACGCCCTACACTTTAAAGCATCACTCGTAGGCTGCAACAGCAGTGCATTTGAGAATGTCCTGACATGATTTGCGTGATCTCCCGTTCCATCATAAGCCTTGATTGTCGGCATCTTGAACTTCTTTGAAATACGAGCATTCATCACCTCCTCAGTAAACGGGGGTGTGGGATCATCAGGATCCCCAAGTGGCATCAGATCCTTGGGGTTGCCTCTGGGGTTTCCACCCTTGTTGTTCTTCTAGTTGGGCATCAGCCCTTCTTTGCCTCCTTGAAGGCCTTTCCAAATCAATAAGGGGAGTCCCTCCTGTAGTCGAAGGGGTCGATTTTAATTTTGTCTTGCCTGCTCTTTTGCCATGTCGTCCTTCAGCTTTAAGATCTCGGCCTCATAAGCCCTTATCATCTCAGCAGTTGTTAAAGGGGGTCCATCATGAATACTTTGCGTCCTCCCTAGAGGTTCTTTGCTAGCACGTCGCCTCCTCGGGGCTTCATCACGATCATCGTCCTCAGATGACGAGTCGTCAGTATAGGGGCCAGAGTAGTCATCATATTCCTAATCACGGCCCAACCCCCTATTATTAGGAGGCTCCTGAATCAGTAGAGCATGACCGCTTGTTCCAACACCTCGAGTGGCAGGAGGGTAGTTGGGTAGACCATACATCGGGTTGGTATTCGCGTGGAGATCCGTAGTATGGATTCGTACCCCTGGGGGTAGCGTACGATTAACATTATCAAGAGGAGAAACCACCATCTAAAGAGGGTTAGCTTCTTGGCTTTGATGGACGACCACTGGTAGAGTTCCCTCAACATGGGTCCCTGGGGGTTGAGAGACTAGAGGTTGAATGATCGCCCTGTTGATGGGGGTAATTGTCCTTCTTCACTAGTGATAAGCGGATCAGAAGTGGCAGGTGGAGCAGAGCTAAGGGGTATGGCCTCAGTCGAGGTTGATGTTGTTCTTCGTGTTTGATCCATGGTTGATGTTGTAGTCCCACAGACGGCGCCAAATGTTGTGGAATAAAAATGAGGGTCTGTATGTATTTAATGCTAAGGTTTGTGAGCTTCGTTCTTTAATAGCCGTTTCCGTGTTCGAGACTGATCGGTCCTCACAGAGTGCCTACGTATCTCGTTATTGAGAATCAAGCCAAGATGTAGTTCTGAGAATAAGGGGTCAGGCCCTTTATATAGGCTGAGAAGTCTTAGAGTTATGGTAGGATTCGGATACTTGGTGGGCAAGCCACCGCCTTGAGGAAGGTTCTAGACACCTTCCATGTAGGAATCAGTTTCCATGTTGAATTGGATGCCTTGGAGGCTAAGTCTAGCAGGAGTAGTATCCTTATTTCACTCTTATTAGCTGAGCTGTTTATTACCCTTAATATTAATTACGAAATTAATATTTAATTAGGGTTTTGGGCCTCGTAAATGGGCCCCACGTTCGGACCATACTGGATTTAATTAATGTCACATTAAATATGTCTTTATGGCTTACTTTTAGCCATATCACAAATCCATATCACATCTATACTATTATATAAAAGCCGAAACATTAAAAGTTTGGTTGGCCGGTACGGTACATGTTGATTTTACTAATTTATCCTTACTTAATTACAAATAAAATCCATCCTACCAACTAATCAATTTCCCGGTTAAACATACTATCTATTCCATTATTCAGTAACTAAATAATTTCCTTTTTCAGGTAAAATACAATATTTTTTATATTTTATCTAACTAAAATTTCTCCTTTACAAATCAATTTTCTTTTTCAGGTTAAACATATTACCTTTTCTATTTTTCAAAACTAAATAATTTCCTTTTTCAGGTAATGTACAATATCTTTTTATATTTTATATCACTAAAATTTCTCCTTTTTTAAAAAACATTATGATCAATTTTGTTTAATAAAATAACATAATTATATTATAATTACTATTAACTAATTAATTACTTTTTTCAGCCAAAAAACTTTACCTTTTCTCTTTTCTCAAACTAAAATATCTTTTTTCCCAATTATATCACGGGTAATTAGCTTTTTCAACCAAAACACGTTACCTTTTCTCTTTTCTCTAACTAAAATATCTATTTTTCCAATTATATCACGGACGGTTCTATTTAACAAAAATAAAATAATATTATTATAATATTAATAATTAATTGATTACCTTTTCAGCTAAAACGTAACATTTTTTCCATCTTTTCTAATTAAATTCCCTTTTTTCTAGAAATATCATGGGCAACATTAATTTCTCACTTTATAAAAACATTACGAGCAATTTAATTTAGTAAAATAAGATAATTAAATTATAATTACTATAAACTATTCAATTACCTTTTTCACCTAAAACATGTCACCTTTTTTAAATTTCACGTTACCTTTTCTATTTTCACTAACTAAAATCTCTCCCTTTTTTAAATCACGAAATCTCTCTTTTGCCAATTATATCACGGGTGGTTTTATTTAATAAAGTAAAATAATATTATAATACCAATGATTAACCGATGACCTTTTTCACCTAAAACATATCAGTTTTCTATATTTTCTAACTAAAATCCCTCTTTTTCTAGACAACATTAATTTCTCATTTTATAAAACATTACGAGCAATTTTATTTAATAAAATAACATAACTAAATTATAATTACTATAAACTAATTAATTATCCTTTTCACTTAAGACATGTTACCTTTTTAATTTTTTCTAATTAAGATCTTTCTTTTTCCAATTATATCACAGGCATTCTATTTAATAAAATAAAATAATAATTTTATAGTTATATCCTATTATATAATAAGAGTAAAAGGGATAATAAGCGAGTACTACCATAGGTCAAGGGTTCGACTCTCACTAACAACATAATTAAATTTAAGGGTTAATTATCTGATTGGTCACTGAATTCAGCCTGAATTATCAAGTTGGTCACTGAACTCAAAACGGTCTCAATCAGGTCACCTACTCGACATAAATGTACGGTCCGTTAAATAGTCTTCATTTTTTTTACGGAAACAGATTGCAGATTGACATAAATGCTAATAACTGCAGATTCACTTAACATTTAAAAAATCCGAGACCATATTTGTGTTACCCAGATTATTCTCTTCAAAATAGATACAATATTGATAAGTTTTATTTCAGTTTTTGAAGAAGAACAATTCTAGTTCTTGAATTTTCTTTTTCGAATCATATAAATCTAGAGCTCATAATGAAAATCTAAACCAGTTTTATGAGACCCATAGCATCTAGATTAACACACTTTAATTTCACAAAATGTGGTGGAGATTTTTCGGACAAAATTTTGCGGACAGTAATTTCCGTAAAAAAAATGAACAACTTGATAATCCAGGCCGACTTCGGTGACCTGATTGAGACCGTTTTGAGTTCAGTGACCAACTTGATAATCCAGGCTGACTTCAGTGACCAATCAGATAATTAACCCTTAAATTTAATATTTGTAACTTTAAATATACTAATAAAACATGTGATAAAATTCACTTTTCAAAACTCATTAATCATCTATTAAATTTAATAATGGAAACTCATTAATTATCTATTAAATTTGATATTAGTACACGCCAAAAATTTATTTTACAAAATAGCATTGAAAAAGTGCAAAATTATATAATAAGAGTAAAATGGATAATAAGCGGGTACTAACATAGGTTACTGATTCAACTCTCACTAACAACATAATTAAATTTAATATTTCTAACTTTAAATATATTAATAAAATATATAATAAAATTCACTTTTCAAAATTCATTAATCATCTATTAAATTTAATATTGAAAACTTATTAATCATCTATTAAATTTTATATTAATTAATACACGCCAAAAATTTAATTTAGAATAACATTGAAAAATTGCAAATTGTGAGTACATAATTATCATATGATCACCCACTGTAATATAAGTTGCGAGGAGTACATCCATGTGCACAATTTTATTTTATTTTCTAAAGTACAAGATATTTAGTAATAGCAGCTACGTAATTATCATATGATCACCCACTATAAGGAATAGGATATTTTCAGAGGCTACCACCTACCTCGCTAATCTATACTAATATATTATAACTAAATTATGATATAATTATTGGTAATTTGGTTGTTTGTTTCAACCTTGAAAGAATAGTGACCGTTAGATATTAGTAAATAGATGATAATCGTTACATCTATGGATTATTTTATATTTAAATTACTCTTCTAAAAATCCAAGTTTCGAATCCCGTCAACAACAAATTTACATTATATCATTAGTTCTAAACAAACATGTCATTTAATTTAAATCCGTATTCCAGAGATCTAAGGTTCGAATCACGTCAACAACAAATTTATATTAAGATTTTAAATTTTTAGTTCTAAACAATACATGTCATTTATTAAATAACTATTATTTACTAATAATTTTACTAATTAATATTAAAAAATTAAATTATATCCATAATAAATTTTTATACTCTATTTTATTTAATCATATATTAAAAATATTTAAAAATAAAAGCACGGGTTATAATGTAGCATATCTATAATATGCCGTATGAAAATAAGTCTCAGGTTTTGTGTTTGCTGCCTTGCTCGTACTAAAGTCAAAAGGTCTGCAGTATGTAATGCTCACCCATTTTTTAATGGAAGAGAGTAATATTAATGAATAATTTTGCTTGTTAATAAAAAATTGTTTTTCATTATTAATTTTAACAACAACTTAACAGAACACTAACGGCATGGGTTTATTAGAACTTAATTTTACAATTTTTGGGTTTATTTGGACTAAATTTTATTATAGGGTGTAATTGATCCTGCATATATATTACGGGGGGTTTTCGCTCCTTAACCCTATTTACAAAATCACGATGACATCACACACTAAGAATACACTAAGAATAATCTCAATCCTAATAAAAGATATATTGGGGGGATCTAACCATTGAGCATGTAAAACACAAGGTAAGGCAGTATCATCGGCACCTTTTTTCTAATCAGAATGACTTCATCTACGTCTTCTAGAAATACTAAATCAACATCAAAACTGAAGTCAAGTCTATATTTCGGTTAGCATTATATATAATTATCGCATCAACTAAAAAGTCGAGTCAGTGATTTGGATCGGCGTGATTTATGTAAAACTTGACACATCACATGCATGCGTACGTACGTAACCCGGCTCTGTGTATCGGAGAACAAAGATGAGAGATCTTAATTAAGAAACTTAAAATAGTTATTGTTCATCGACAAGTTACTGTTCATCCGAATTATTTTTTTTTTTTTTTTAAAAAAGGGTTGGAAAAGGAAAGATAGTATTTTTGCAATTAAGAAACTTAAAATAGTAAATATGCAATGAATTAAAGAAGATGATATTTTTGCAAAAAGAAACTTGAAACCTAGTATTTTTGGTAAATTCCCTTTTATTTTTTCCCCAACTTCCAGTTGTATATAAGGCTGCGTAGTAGCAAAAAAATAGAAATTCAACTTGCAGTTTTCAGTTGCATTCAGTTGCATATGCAACCTATGCAATTGACTGCAACTGAAAACTGAAAGTTAAAAAATGAAAATTCAACTTTCAATTTTTAGTTGCATATGCAACCACATATACAACTGAATGCAACCTTTTGCGCAGCCACATATGCAAATTCAACTTCCAGTTACATGGTATTTTTTCAAATTCTTTTTTTTTAAAAAAATATTTTTGCAAAAAAATTTCTAGGCAAGGGTATTTATGAAAAAATCGTTATATTTATTATAATTTATATATATTGAATTTGATTTTTATCAACTGAATGTTTTTTTTTTAAGAATCAACTGAATATTAATCTTTGAAAGATTTAGAGAAAAAAAACCAAATTTGAGTATAAATATATATAAAAAATTATTATTTATTAAAGGTTGTTAGTGCCCTGGAGACAATGTAATTGTGCTTCTAGGAAAGACTATTTTGTTAATTAATGATTATGTTCCATCGATTATTTTATATTGATTTATTATGTCTTTATTTACTGTAAAATAAATGTTAAATTAATACATGTCCTTTGAATATGTAACACGTATTCTATATCTTTAAGCACGTGACTTAAAAATGAGATTATATGAATAGTATTTATATTCCTAAATATCCCTAATCGATCATTATTAATTTGGGACTATTATAATGCATAAAGATTAGTATGTTTGTTGACTGATGACCACATCTCATTGGTCGTAGGTATAGTGATACTAAAGTCAAGAACATAAGTGCATGTAATATTCTACATGGCACTGCATAGACCCATAGTGAGATTCTACATGTTTATTATGTCATTAAAAAGACCCACAGTGATAACTGTGTAATGATCCTTAGACTTGAGATCAATATATTTCTATACGAGGATTAATATACTTTGACTACATTAAAAGTTATCTTTGACCGAGTGATGATAAAAGTGGACATCGGGTATATTATAAGTCGTATGAGAAATATGAATGATTGATATAGGATTTAACCCTCCTATTATTAGAAGAGATAATATTGGCCTCTCGATTAAGTGAGACTATGAAAATGCATGACCATGCTCAAATATTGATTTCTTTTAATAGTCTACTCATTGATCAAGGAAACCCGGATTAAATGTTGAAAAGGATGACTAAGAACATGCCTCGAGTTTAATCTATAGTATTTGGTTAAAGGGATTATATTGCACGGAAACATTAATCACGAAACGTTTAATTGGATCACCAATTATTATCATTACTTGGGTAACAATGATGTATTATATATGCCGCTCATTGTTTATAATTTTATTATTAGATATTAAAATTATTGCTAACGAAATAATAATCTAAAGGGTCACACACTTAGAACGTATAAAAAAGAGCTTTATTTAAATTTTGAATTTAAATTTTAGGAAGCTCAAAACAGATTTAGGAATTATATGAGGATCCTATTATAAATACATAAAGATGTATGGTTTTAGGGTTATCTTTTTCAAAATCGTTTTACCTAAAACCCTAGCTGCTTTACATCTTGGAGAGGCTAGAGAGAGAAAGTGACATTTTCTTGGCTAGTACCATCCCTTCCTGTTGGACGATCATTGCATTCGTGTGGACTATTCTTTGGAGACATAGATCTTGGAACAAGGGCTACGTGGTGATAGCATTTAGGACCTCCATTATACAACCATTCGCAAAGCTTCAAAAAGGTAAACAATTCTATCCACGAATTAAATATCGTTTTTCACATGATCCAGCGTTAGGGTTTCGAGTTTTCATGTTTTATTATCGTTTTTAGCTGCGTTTTATTGCCCCGAAACCAACAGAATTTACTACGTTTACTCTATATTCTATATTGAGTTGTAAAAATCAAATTTAAACGATTTTACAGGCCACACGAAACTCAAAAATTATCTTTAATTTAGTGATGGACCAACAATTATCATCCAATTGAAATTACTTGAAAATTGAAGAGAAAAGAAAGTTACAAATTTTTATTTTGAGAATTTTTTTCAATTTCAAAATCTATTTATATTTGATTTAAATTATTAAAATTTATTTATTTGTACTTGAAACTATCAATCAAATAAACTTACTTTTTAATATTATATCTAATTCAGAAGACCTACTTATATTTGGTTTAGATTATTAAATTTACTTTTTGTTATTTGAAATTTAATCCTACCATCAATCAAAATTTTTTGAAAATAATTCTATTATCAATCACATAAATCACATAGATTTAGTTTCTAATGTTAGATCTAATTTTATTCAATTAAGAAGATCTACTTATAATTGGTTTAAATTATTTTATTTAATTTTTGATATTTGAATTATATGGCTCACGTCTAACAATTTTAAGATCCAACCATACATAATGATGGTACTAAAAAAATTGGATAAGATCACTTACACTCATTTTACATAAGAATATAAACATAAGGATATAATGTTTTTAGATATAGATTAAAAACTCAATTTTCAAAAAATCAATTTATAAAATTTACTTAGAGATAAATTTTAATTTAAAAACTCATTTTAAAAAATCAGGTCTATGAGCTAATGATGTTCATATGCGCCAGTGTAGAGATTTAATTTTAAATAAAAAGCTATTTAAATTTTTAGAGATCATGCATGTATCCTTAAGTTTATAACCTTTTTTTTCCTTACAAAATTAAGGCCATCAGCCAAAATATCGAGGGACCAAATTTTTGAGCACAGACTGTCAAATTTATAATATTTTAGTTTAGAAATACGGTCTAGGTTAATTAATTTTTTTTAGTTTAATAATATTACATATATGCAGTATGGATATATATATATATATATATATAGGGGGCTACTCCAATACAAACCTCCTTAAAATACAAACCTACAAACCAAGCATAATCTAATATTTCAAGCTAATCTAATGACCAAACTAGGGGTACCCCAATACAAAAAATGCTTAAAATAATTGGCTCTATCCAACAAAAAAAATAAAAAAATAAAAAAAAATAAAAAAAAATTCACTGTTCACGTGATGACGTGGCAGTGGATTTCACTGGTTAACGGTGCTTCGCACCTTCTTGTACGGCGCTTCGCGCCTTTATCATTCTAAAGTTGTAAGGAATGGTGTTGTGGAATAAAAACTAGGCTACTAGTATTGCGGCTAGGGTTTATGTATTTAATGTAAGGGTGTGTGAGCTTCATGCTTTAATGGCTGCTCTTGTGCTCGTGGCTGATTCTGCCTTCACAAGATGCCTACGTACTTTGATGAATATCAAAGATCAAGCCAAAAAACGTAGTTCTGAGGTGAGGGGTCTGACCCTTTATATAGGCTGAGAAGCCTTAGAATTAAGGTAGGAGTTGGAGACTTAATAGATAAGTCACCTCCTTGAGGAAAGTTCTGGATCTATTCCTTATAGGAATCAGTTTCCATATAGAATTGGATGCCTTATAGGATAAGTCTGAAGGAGATATTATCCTTATCCAACTCTTATTTGCTGAGCTGTTTATTACCCTTAATATTAATTACGAAATTAATATTATAAATAGGGTTTGGGCCCAACTGGTGGGCCCCACGTTTGGACTATTCCGGGTATAATTAATTCCACATTAAAGGTGTCTTTAAGGCTTACTTTTAGCCCATATCATTTGCCCCCCAACTTCTAGGAAAACTGATCAGGTTTTCCTTGAAGTTTTAACTGCCTTTCGTGAGACTTGGGTCAGGGCTTTGTACACTAGTGTTTCACGAATGTCGTCTTGATGCAAAGTGTGGAGCGACCGACACGTTTACGACGATATGCCTTATTCGAGGCTAAGCAATTTCTATAACTTTAGTTACAGAGTCTTTTTCTTCAAGGAATTATCTATGAAATTCCTCGTATTTCCATATTTATCATATTATAGTACCCACAGGTATCAAAATTCCATGTCTGTGAAGATTTGCTGTCAAAAAATCAATTTTTATAGCAAATTTCGACCAGGACTGAGTTTTTTCGATCAGAAATTCGACCAGGAATTCGACCAGGATTCTGGTCGAAACAAGGCCTTCTTTTTATTCCTGATCGATGAGATTTTCGACCAGGATTCCTGGTCGTTTCGACCAGGATTCTGGTCGAAATAAGGGTCCAATTTTGCTCTGGTCGAAGGGTTTTTCGACCAGGATTCCTGGTCGTTTCGACCAGGATTCTGGTCGAAATAAGGGCGTTTCCAACGCTTTGGTCGAAGAGTTTTTCGACCAGGATTCTTGGTCGTTTCGACCAGGATTCTGGTCGAAATAAGGGCGTTTCCAACGCTTTGGTCGAAGAGTTTTTCGACCAGGATTCTTGGTCGTTTCGACCAGGATTCTGGTCGAAATAAGGGCATTTCCAACGCTTTGGTCGAAGAGTTTTTCGACCAGGATTCTTGGTCGTTTCGACCAGGATTCTGGTCGAAATAAGGGCGTTTCCAACGCTTTGGTCGAAGAGTTTTTCGACCAGGATTCTTGGTCGTTTCGACCAGGATTCTGGTCGAAATAAGGGCGTTTCCAACGCTTTGGTCGAAGAGTTTTTCGACCAGGATTCTTGGTCGTTTTGACCAGGATTCTGGTCGAAATAAGGGCGTTTTCAACGCTTTGGTCGAAGAGTTTTTCGACCAGGATTCTTGGTCGTTTCGACCAGGATTCTGGTCGAAATAAGGGCCACTTTGGTTTTGGGCCTATTCTTATGGGGCCTGATACCTTTCTTTTTCAAAATGGGCTTAACCTTATAGTCATTATTGGGCCCGTCCGGGCTATTTGAAACCAAATCCAGGTTTTGTTGTCTATGATATTTTTCAAAAATATCTATAATTTTCTTTAAAATATCTAAGATATTTTTCAAAGGTATTTTCCTAAGAATGTCCTAGAATTGGGCCTTAATTTGGGCCGGTTTCATGGGCTTTTCTGACCTGTTACTGAAGGTTTTTTGACCGTTTGGAGGAATTTTAACCGGCTAAAAGGTTGTATATAAGAGTGAGAGTGGAGAGTTCACTTTCTCATTCTCACTTCTACTCAAACACTTCACTAGAAATTCTCTCTGTAGTTATCTCTATTTCAAGGCGATTTCCGGCGAAAGTTTTCTTCGAGCTCCTCCCCTTCACGGTGGTTTCTGGGTTTCTTTCTTGAAGATACCTTCACTCCTTCATAGTTTCTGGGTTTTCTTTGAAGATTTTCTTCAAATCTTCAAACTTTCTGGGTTTTTCAAGAGCTTCGAATCTTTTTTCAAGAGCACCAATGGAAGACAAAGCTAAGTCTCGCCTTGCAAAGATGAATTCTGCCTCCTCCAAAGGTACAATCACCATTCGCTCTTCTTACACATCTCTAGTAGATATGTTAAATCAACGTGGAGATGATTACCCCTCTTTGTCAGAATTAGATGCATATGACTGATGTAGCTCTTATCATGATGTTGATGAAATCACTAGATATAACAAGCTTTTCAAAATTAAATCACCTTATAAACTTGTCCCAGCCGAGCCAGGTGACAGACCTTGTCACTGGAAACCCAATTCTTTGTGTGTTTATAGGGAGAGTCTAGTGGCTGGCCTTCGTTTTCCATTTCATGAATTCATTCCTAGACTCTTAGCTGATGTTCAAATTAGTCCATGTCAACTCCCGCCAAACGCGTGGAGAATTATATTATGTTTTATGGTTTTGTGTCTTCGACAACAACTCCCTTTATCAGTTGCGCTTTTTCGCAAACTTTTTCAATTTTACAATAGTCCTGCCACGAACCCTGGCTGGGTATATGTTAAGCTCCGTCCTAGAGTTCCCCCAATTTTTAATGGCAAGTCAATTCCTGATAATAATGCGGGCTGGAAAAATGAGTTCGCATACTTAGAATGGGATGGAGGTGATTGGGGCACTCTCTTTAGGCAGACATTCTCGAGAGTCTCAGATGGAAGTGCTAAGGGAATCGTCCTTAGTACCGAGGAACAGGCCACTTATAATACTTTGACCGAGGCAGACAGTAGTTCTATTACCTGCCTAAGTCTGTTAAATGAGGAATCTCTAAGGGGAGTAGGCCTTTCCAGAGTTTCTGAGCGGGGTAATTTTCTTACTGGTCTTTGCCATTTACTTTTTATTACTGAATTTATTCCAACTCTCTTTTTGGTCGTTCTTGCAGTTGCGAAATTGATTGTGGAGGCTGCACCCTCTCCTGATGAAGAGACAGCCAGGATGGTTCGGGCTAAGAGGGTTGCTGACCCTCGAGGGAAAAACACGGAGCCTCCTTTTCTGCGCCCCCACAAGGTCCATAAAGGAGAGTTGAGATATGGTGACATAGCTGGACTGGAGGGGAGCTCCCAGGTTAACGTCCAGTCAACGGTTTTCAGGCCTCCCTGGGGCTTCAAGAAGCAGGATTCTGTGGTGGGCTCTACGAAGCACTCCATGGATTGGTCTTTAAACTCAATTACCACCCCTGATTATAAGGACATGGTCCTTGGTGGAGGTATTGAGGAGTCAGAGGCACTCGGTGCTCAGGCTCTCGCTGTGGTAAGTCTCAAACTTTTATCTTTCAATACCTTAACGGCTTTTAAGTTCACTACTTGATTTCAATGCTAACCTTTCATGCAGGCTAACGTCCATTTCCAAAGCTTGGTTCATAAAGCCAAAGCTTGGAAAGAGAAGTCTAAAGCTTTTGAGTCTGAGTCTCAAAAGAAGACTCTCCATATTAACCGTCTGGAAGAGCAAATAAAGAAGAAAGATGAAGAGATGGTAGGGATGCATGCGGAGCTGGTTGCCCTGAGAGATGACAAGGAGAAGCATATTGATGAATATCTGGATTCAGATGAGTACAAGACTCTCATGGATCAGCATGATGAGATGCTCTTTCCTAGTCAGTTTTCTGATGGGTGGACCAAAGCCCTTGAAGCAGTTCTGAGGCAGCATCCAGGGTTATTCTTGCCTTCTGCTTTTCCTAGCCCTCACCTTCCCAATGCCTTGACACAGGGGCCTGGTTCCAATGAAGAGCTGTTTGGGGAGGATGACACTTTGGTTAAGGAGCATGCTACTGCCACTACTTCAGCTTTGGATCCCGAGCCTACTCTAGCTCAGCCTGGTGCTGCTATCTCTGCCGACGAGGGGTCTACTACTGAGACTAGCTCTGAGGATGCTTCTCCTGCTAAGGAGGCCCCTAAGGCCCCTTAGGCTTTATTTATTTATGTTTTGCCTTTCTGAACTCTGGGTTTCAACCATTTGACTTAATAGCCTTCGGGCCTTTGTAATTTTTAACTTAACTATTTATGCAGTTTATTTCCGTCCATTTTTCTTGCTTTTGCTTTTGCTTTTGCTTTTGAGTACTTGGCCTCCTGGCTGGTACTAAACTTATAAGTCGGTCCAACATTCGTCTTTCGTTTGTTTTAGCAAGGAAGGATAACCAATAGAGAAAACAGAATAAATTCCATTATGCTGTCAAAGGACATTAATAAAATGGGTTCAACCCTTACATAGATACTCTATCAACTACTGGGAGCAACATGAAGGAATTTACGGACTAGCGGAAGCGCAAATAACAATTATTCCGTAAAAACCATGTATCGTGCATATAGAAAATCATATAAAAACGAAAGACCGGAGGAATCGAAACCTTACCTTGAAAAATTCGAAGATGGTTTGGATGGTTGCAAGCAGTTGCTTCTCAGATTGTGAAGCACTCTACCGGTATCCACCAAGATTAATTCTTCGACGAAGCTTTTTTATAAAACTAAGCTTTTATAAAATGGAGGTTTGATCTTTTAGAGAGAGAGAGAGAGAGAGATGAAGGTGGAGGCTACTAGGGTTTTCACAAAACCACAATGCTTCTTAAAACACCTCTCATCTCATTCTTTATATAGGGCTCATGTAGGTTTAGTATAATTAATATATCATGTATATATTAATATATATAAATCCCACAAATTGTTTAAATAATAATTAAACTATTTTAATCATTATTAAAAACAACTTGCTCTCTCAAAATACCTTCATCAATAAATTAATCTTTTTATGGTGTGACCCTGTAGGTTCAATATTAAGCCGGTAGTAGAAATAAATAATAATAAACTTTTTATTTATTATTTATATGAATTCTAAAATTCATTAAATATAATTAACTGATTAATTATATTTATTCTACATCGTGAGTGATGCTTCTCAACATATCGCGACTATCCAGATAATATGAATTCACTGCTTAGAATACCAAGAACCTGTCAGTGCTAGTTACCGTACAATCAATTCCTTCTACCCTACAATATCCCGATTAAATACAAGGCATGGATCTTGTGTCAAGCCTATCAAATTTAATCATATGATTTCTTATTCATAATGCAAAGTTCATATTAATGCAAATTAGAAACTTCTTTCTAATTTCATACACTCTGGCCAGAGATTCCGGAACTAGCATCATAAGAATAGCATAGGATATTCTCTTCCTTTACTGGAAGGGGTAGATCCTTTATTGACCGTTAACTATCTCCATACACAAATCCCTATGCCCAGAATAGACCTAATGGATGTCCTTGAGACTAAGGACTAAACCAAAGCATAGTTCATTATATACAAGATTACTATAACGATCTCAAGTCTAAGGACACTTGTACAACTATCACTCAGTGAACAACTATCGACACGTGAGTAAACTCCATTAGTTGTTCAACTTATCGAGTCATGTTCAGTGAACTTATTCCCTAATAAGCACCTACATACTAGCTATAGTGTCACCACACAAATGCCTATGAGAACAGACATCCTCCTGAAAGGAGCAAGCATAGTATGTACCAATCTTTGCGGATTCACTAACTTCCAATTAGTTATCCTATGATCAGGAATTGTTTAAGTCTAGAGTTATCATCTTCTAGATCTCACTATTATAATCTCATTATAATTCTAGAAGCTTTACTTTAAACCATGGAATATCTTATTTAAAACACTTTAAATAGATAAGGCCCGTAATAAAAACAAATAAGTCTTTTATTAATATTAATGAAATCAAATAAGAGAACAAGAAAGTTCTTCCTAAATCATCATACATGATTGGAGTTTAGGACAAACACTTTCAATCTCCCACTTGTACTAAAGCCAATCATTCTAGTATCTAATACTCATTCACTCATTATGACGATCGAAGTGAATCTTAGATTGCGGCTTAGTGAGTGGGTCTGCTATGTTGTTATGTGTGTCAACTCTCTCAATGTTGACATCTCTACTTTCAATGATCTCCCTATCAAAAGAAAGCGCCACAAAACAGTTTTGCAGCGTCACTTGCATCTATAAACTCTGCTTCCGCTGTTGAGTCAGCCGTTGTAGGCTGTTTGGAACTCTTCCAATTAATCGCTCCACCCTTCAAGGTAAACACGTACCCTAACATGGATTTGCTATCATCACTTTCTGATTGAAAACTAGAGTTGGTATAACCCTTCTATTTTTCAACTCAGATCCACTAAAACCAAGAAAAATATCCTTAGTCCTTCGCAAGTACTTAAGGATGTTCTTCACTTCTTTCCAGTGGTCTTCACCTGGATCCGACTGATATTTGCTCGTAAAATTAATTGAATGAGCAATATCATGCCTAGTACATAACATCGCGTACATGATAGATCCTATTATCGAAGCATAAGGAATCTTACTCATACGCTCTCTTTCCTCATGTGTCTCATGAGACATCTTCTCGGAAAGGGATACTCCATGGCTCATTGATATGAGACCTCTCTTGGAGTTTTTCATGCTAAACCTTTTAAGCACTTTCTCGATGTATGTACCCTGGGTAAGACCTATCATTCTTCTAGATCTATCTCTATAGATCTTCATACCGAGAATGTAGGATGCTTCACCCAAGTCCTTCATAGTGAAGTTCTTTGATAACCACACTTTGACTGATTGCAACATCGGTATATCATTTCCTATAAGAAGTATGTCATCCACATACAATACAAGAAATGTTACCGCGCTCCCACTAACCTTCTTGTAGACACATGGTTCATCTATGTTCTTGATAAAATCAAACTCTTTGATTGTCTCATCAAAACGAATGTTCCATCTACGAGAAGCTTGCTTTAATCCATATATGGTCCTTAGCAGCTTACACACTAGGTGTTCATTCCCTTTAGAAACAAACCCCTCTGGCTGTGTCATATACACTTCCTCTTCAAGTTTCCCATTGAGGAAGGCCGTTTTCACGTCCATTTGCCAGATCTCATAGTCGTAGTAAGCAGCAATCGCAAGCAAAATCCGAATTGATTTTAACAGGGCTACAGGCGAAAAAGTTTCATCAAAGTCAATCCCTTGCCTTTGTCTGAATCCTTTTGCCACGAGCCTGGCCTTATAGGTCTCCACCTGGCCATCTGCTCCAATCTTTCTTTTGTATACCCATTTGCATCCAATAGGATTCACATCCTCTGGTGCTTCAACCAAAGTCCATACTTGGTTGGTATACATAGAATCCATTTCGGATTTCATGGCACTCTGCCATTTCTCTGAGTCAACACTACTCATAGCCTCATTATAGGTCATAGGGTCGTCATCATCAACGATTGATAACTCATTGTCATTCTCAATGACAAGGCCATAATACCTCTCAGGTTGGCGAGACACTCTTTCTGACCTACGAATGGGCTGTACCACAGAAGGTTGTTCAGTCTGAACAGGTGTTTCCTCTTGAACCGTAGTAGTTTGTGCTTCTTGAACTTCATTAAGTTCTATTTTGCTCCCACTGTTTCCTTCTAGGATAAACTGTTTTTCCAAGAAGGTAGCATGTCTGGAGACAAATACACTATGATTGGTGTAGAAGTAATACCCTAAAGTTTCTTTAGGATATCCCACAAAACTACATTTCACGGATCGAGATTCCAGCTTATCAGGGTCAACTTTCTTGACATAAGCCGGACATCCCCAAATCTTAACGTGTTTAAGACTCGGTTTCCTTTCTTTCCATATCTCATATGGAGTTTGAGGAACAGATTTGGAAGGCACCTTATTCAGTAAATATGCTGAGGTTTCCAATGCATAACCCCAAAGGAATACTGGAAGATTTGCGTAGCTCATCATGGACCGAACCATGTCTAACAAAGTTCGATTTCTCCTTTCAGATACTCCATTCAACTGTGGAGTATATGGAGGAGTCCACTGAGAGACTATACCATTTTCTTTGAGATAATCTAGAAATTCTCCACTCAAGTATTCACCACCTCGATCTGATCGAAGAGTTTTAATACTACGTTTGGTTTGTTTCTCCACTTCATTCTTATATTCTTTGAACTTTTCAAAGGCCTCAGACTTGTGTTTCATCAAATACACATATCCGAATCTAGATCGATCATCTATGAAAGTAATGAAGTACGAAAATCCACCCATGGCTTGCGTAGACATCGGTCCACATACATCTGTATGTACCAGTCCTAGCAAATCTGCAGCCCTCTCTCCATGTCCACTAAATGGAGATTTGGTCATTTTACCCAATAGACAAGACTCGCATGTAGGATATGATTCAAAATCAAAGGGGTCAAGTAACCCTTCCTTATGCAATGTCCGCAGTCTATTTTCACTAATATGACCAAGTCTGCAGTGCCACAAATAGGTGAGATTTTCATCATCTCTTTTCCTTTTATTAGTATGTTCAATTTGTAGTAAATCATGCTCTATGTCACACACATATAGACCATTATTTAAAATACCACTACCATAAAGAACATTATCTCTAAGAATTGAACATTCATTATTCTTAATAACAAACGAAAATCCATCCAAGTCTAACATGGGAATAGAAATAATATTCCTCACAATCGAGGGAACAAAATAACAATTATTTAAAACAATAGTCTTGCCCGTAGGCATATGTAAATCAAACGATCCTACAGATTCAGCAGCAACTCTTGCTCCATTTCCCATCCGTAGAATCACCTCCTCTTCCTCGAGAGTCCTACTTCTCCTTAGTCCCTGCAACGAATTGCAAATGTGAGAACCACAGGCGGTATCTAATACCCAAGTAGAATTTTGATTTATTGACATATTCACTTCAATCATGAACATACCTGAACCAGAAGCGACAGTCTCACTATCTTTCTTCTTTTTCATTTCTGCAAGGTAAACCTTGCAGTTCCTCTTCCAGTGCCCCACCTTGTTACAGTGAAAGCAAACAGCTTTGCTCTTGGGGTCTTCAGCTTTTGGTGGAACCGGCTTTTTCTCACCAACTTTCTTCTTCTTGGAAGGGTTCTTCTTCCTTTTCTTAGGATTGGAACCCTCACCAATTAGAAGAACAGAACTCTTCTTAGAGGGAAAATTTGATTCCGCAGTCTTCAACATGTTGTGGAGTTCAGCCAGGCTGACGTCCAACTTATTCATGTGAAAGTTCACAACAAACTGCGAAAATGAACCCGGAAGTGATTGCAAGACCAAGTCTTGAGTCAGTTCCCTATCCATGACAAAACCAAGTTGCCCAAGACGTTCAATCAAATTGATCATCTTAAGTACATGGTCATTCACGGATGATCCCTCAGACATCCTACAACGGAACAGCTCCTTCGATATCTCATATCGAGCTGTCCTCCCTGCCACATCATACAACTCTTGCAGATGCCCTAGGATAGTGTGAGCATCCATAAGCTCATGTTGCTTCTGTAGCTCATCGTTCATGGAAGCTAGCATGATACATTGAGCAACATTAGCATCATCTATCCACTTACGATACACAACATGTTCATCATTATGTGCATCGTCAGCAGGTTCAGCAGGCTTAGGTGAGTCAAGCACATATTCCAGCTTCTCAACCCTGAGAACAATTCTCAAGTTTCGAAGCCAGTTAGCAAAATTCGGACCAGTCAATTTGTGAGCATCCAGTATGCTCCGGAGTGATAGTGCAGAAGACATAGTGTATATAGTAAATCTGTAAATGATAAACACATAACAACACTTAGCAAATATTCAATTTCATTTTAAAACACTATATGAATCGGGTCTTTATTCATAAGTGACTCCCACTAGTTTATATAATTTATTCAACCCCCTAAGTGAAAAATTAAGCATTCATAATGCTAGTGGGAATAGGGATCCTATATTCCATCACACAACCTCGGCTGTGGCACGAAACGCCATGTGATGTTCAATAGGCAGACAACTCTTGTCAATTACATCTCATGTTATTCCCTAATAAAACTTTAGCCTCTTGAATAATTGAGTCACGGCTGTAGCACGACAAACTCAATATTCTAAGTCAAGTCTAACCCAACATTTCGTACAATTAAATCAGTCTCCAACGGCCCACGGCTGTAGCACGTAACGACCATTAGATTCTAATTTATTATACACATCTCTATGTAATAGACAATTATTTCTTATTCCGAAATCAAAGCCCTCGGCTGTAGCACGAAACGACAACGATTTAAAAATAAGAACTACTTTCTACCATGTTGGAAGGCTATGACCGACACAAGCCCGTTGTGTCATTGGCCAATTACTACTTGATATTTATAAAAGAGGTTTTTTTTAAGGTCACGAAACATTTTCGTATAAACCTATAAGTCTAACGTGTTTTAAGTTTGATAGATAATCTAAATCTATAACAAAACACGAAAAATCTCAATATTATTAGTCAAGTCAAATCCAACATTTTGTACAATTAAATTAGATTCCAATAGCCTACGGCTGTAGCACGTAACGACCACTAAAATCTAATTTTGTACACATCTAATGTAACAGACAAGTATTTTCATGTTGATCGGTAACAAAGTCCTCGGCTGTAGCACGAAACGACAATGCACCGAAAACAAGAAATACTTTCTGTCATGTTGGAAGACCATAACCGACACAAAACTTTTTGTGCCTATGGCCGATTACAACTTGACATATATAATACATAGATCTCATCTTCTCTGTTATTAACCAATAATTAAAACTCTTTTAATTATTAATTCTATTTCTAAACTCTTTAGAAAATTAATCCCTCCCTTAATCTAATTTCATAAATTAAATAAATAATTAATAATATTAAGATCACATCTTAATTATTTTATAATAAATTAAATCTCATTTAATCAATTAATAAAATTGCTAACTAATTATTATTTCATAAATAAATGATTATCAGCCATTATTAATTAACTAATATTATTTAACAATCATAATCATATTATAAAGAGATTCTTTTCTTCAATTAAATATTTCAAATCAATAATCGATAATAAGATGATTCCCAGATCGGGGGGAGCATTGTCAAGAGGCGTCACTTAATACCCCTTTCTTACAGATCAAAATCTGTTTTTGACAGAATCATCCTTTCTCTCAATATTGAAAATTCATATTTAATTACGTGTTTCAAAAACACAAAAATCTCATGATTGTATTCATAATATTATTATTAAGGCAAGAAACGATTCCTATTTCTAGATTTTCTAGCGCACGCCTTATGTTGATTTAAGTTCACCTAAATCTATCATCGCATGGTAAACATAGGCATATATCTCATATATAAACATAAATAAACATGTATGCATGCAAGTAATATCATGTCACACATTGATATAATGATGTATGGATTTATTACAGTATTTAAAAGCAATTTAAAACAATTAAAACATGCTTTAAAACACTTCCGGGAATATAAATATTTCAAAAATATTATATAAAAAATATTTGACCACTCCATTAGATCCGTATCGGAAATACGAATCCAACGATATATTGCACGCGTAAAACGGAGTTACGAAACTCCCAATAAATCAAATTTATTGTGGACAGAAGGGCTGTAACGCATCCCCGGAAAGCGTTACAAGCATTTAAACCATTAAAGGCTGTAACGCATCCGGGCATTGCGCAACAGATGCTTGCGTGACCCCCCGCCCCCCGCATTTGCGCTGCACGCGCGTCACAAAGCAGTGTTCAGCAAATTTATTTTTTTTTTCAGAGTCTGTGTCAGCCAACCGTTGGTTATTATCTGTTGTACTTAGTTTTTTTTTTTTTTTTGTAACTGTTGTCGCATTACTGAACAAAAACTGAACCCGCCCGAGTCATTAATAACCTTTATTATTATTATTATTATTTTAATTTTATATTAATAAATTAATTAACATTTAATTAATAAATTAATAAAAAATCAAAACAACATGATTTCTAAAATCATCCAGTAGCAAAAATAACCAGGAAGCTATGGGGTCCTTGTGCAAAATTTTAATTCATATATTTCACATGCATGATTATTATATGAATTTTAATTAAAACAATTTTAAAAAATTCATAACAAATAATCTACACATCACAAAATTATAAAAAAAATATCTAGATGATCCATAACACTTATAGAACCCAGATCAATGGTCAAAACTTCATGCAAATATTATTTTGAATTAATTCATAATTAAATCCAAATAAACTTGCAAAAATCATAATAAATCCATACATGCATAAAAAAATCTGAAATTTTTTATGTGAATCTCTATATGCAGAACCTGGCTCTGATGCCATTGAAGGAATTTACGGATGAGCGGAAGCGCAAATAACAATTATTTTCGTAAAAACCATATATCGCACATATAGAAAATCATGTAAAAATGAAATACGAGGAATCGAAACCTTACCTTGAAAAATTCGAAGATGGTTTGGATGGTTGCAAGCAGTTGCTTCTCAGATTGTGAAGCACTCTACCGGTATCCACCAAGATTAATTCTTCGACGAAGCTTTTTTATAAAACTAAGCTTTTATAAAATGGAGGTTTGATCTTTTAGAGAGAGAGAGAGAGAGAGATGAAGGTGGAGGCTACTAGGGTTTTCACAAAACCACAATGCTTCTTAAAACACCTCTCATCTCATTCTTTATATAGGGCTCATGTAGGTTTAGTATAATTAATATATCATGTATATATTAATATATATAAATCCCACAAATTGTTTAAATAATAATTAAACTATTTTAATCATTATTAAAAACAACTTGCTCTCTCAAAATACCTTCATCAATAAATTAATCTTTTTATGGTGTGACCCTGTAGGTTCAATATTAAGCCGGTAGTAGAAATAAATAATAATAAACTTTTTATTTATTATTTATATGAATTCTAAAATTCATTAAATATAATTAACTGATTAATTATATTTATTCTACATCGTGAGTGATGCTTCTCAACATATCGCGACTATCCAGATAATATGAATTCACTGCTTAGAATACCAAGAACCTGTCAGTGCTAGTTACCGTACAATCAATTCCTTCTACCCTACAATATCCCGATTAAATACAAGGCATGGATCTTGTGTCAAGCCTATCAAATTTAATCATATGATTTCTTATTCATAATGCAAAGTTCATATTAATGCAAATTAGAAACTTCTTTCTAATTTCATACACTCTGGCCAGAGATTCCGGAACTAGCATCATAAGAATAGCATAGGATATTCTCTTCCTTTACTGGAAGGGGTAGATCCTTTATTGACCGTTAACTATCTCCATACACAAATCCCTATGCCCAGAATAGACCTAATGGATGTCCTTGAGACTAAGGACTAAACCAAAGCATAGTTCATTATATACAAGATTACTATAACGATCTCAAGTCTAAGGACACTTGTACAACTATCACTCAGTGAACAACTATCGACACGTGAGTAAACTCCATTAGTTGTTCAACTTATCGAGTCATGTTCAGTGAACTTATTCCCTAATAAGCACCTACATACTAGCTATAGTGTCACCACACAAATGCCTATGAGAACAGACATCCTCCTGAAAGGAGCAAGCATAGTATGTACCAATCTTTGCGGATTCACTAACTTCCAATTAGTTATCCTATGATCAGGAATTGTTTAAGTCTAGAGTTATCATCTTCTAGATCTCACTATTATAATCTCATTATAATTCTAGAAGCTTTACTTTAAACCATGGAATATCTTATTTAAAACACTTTAAATAGATAAGGCCCGTAATAAAAACAAATAAGTCTTTTATTAATATTAATGAAATCAAATAAGAGAACAAGAAAGTTCTTCCTAAATCATCATACATGATTGGAGTTTAGGACAAACACTTTCACAACATGCTCTATAATGGTTTCATTCGAACCTTATTACTAATAAATAGATAAAAGTTCAAGCCTTTATCAAAAGACCTCAAACATAATAAACTTTGAGGTTCACAGCATGCCAAGTCCGGGGCACTTCAACCCCATCCAAGGTTTCTAACTTGTAAGATCCTCGTCCTAACACCTTCCTGACCAGATACGGTCCTTCCCAGTTTGGTGCTAACTTTCCTTTTTGGCCAACTCCTGAGGCTTCAATCTTCCTTAGGACCATGTCGCCTTGTCGAAAAAATCTTTCTTTAACTCTCTGGTTATAATGAAAAGAGGCTCTCTTCTGATACTCAGCATTCCTAGCATTAGCTTCATCTCTAACCTCGTCAATTAAATCCAGGGCCAGTCTCATCCCTTCTTCATTAGTTTCTGGCTCATATGCCTCGATTCGAGGTGATGCCTGCATGATCTCCAAGGGCACAACAGCCTCGGCTCCATAAGCCAGCAAAAATGGGGTTGCTCCAGTTGTTACCTTACAAGTGGTACGATACGCCCAAAGTATGGGCAGCAGTTCATCTACCCAAGTGTTCCTAGAGCGCTCGACCCTCTTCTTCAGTCCATCAAGGATAATTCGATTAGCTACCTCAGCTTGCCCATTGGCTTGTGGATGTGCCACTGAGGTAAAGCGGAGCTCAATCGCATTCTCTTCATAATACTTCTTAAACTCCTCATTATTGAACTGTGTCCCATTGTCTGTCACAAGGATTCGTGGGATTCCGTATCTACAAATGATGTTCTCCCAGAAGAACTGGGAAACTTGCTTGGTGGTTATCTTGGCCAGGGGTTTAGCCTCAATCCACTTAGTGAAGTAATCAATGGCCACTATCAGGAATTTCCTCTGTGCTGAAGCCATGGGAAAGGGTCCAAGTATGTCCATCCCCCACATTGCAAATGGAATGGGAGAGTTGATAGAGGTCAACATCTCAGGCGGTTGCCTCACAATTGGGGCATGCTTCTGGCATCTCTCACATCTCTTGACATAGTTTTGTGCATCAGCCAACATCTCCGGCCAATAAAACCCTAAACGAATTATCTTGTGAGCTAGGGCTCTGCCCCCCAAATGTTGCCCACAGATCCCTTCATGAACTTCCTCTAATGCTTCCCTTGCCTCTAGAGGCCTTAGACACTTCAAGTACGGGATGACAAACGACCTTTTGTACAGAATACCCTCAATCAAAGTATATCTCAACGCTCTTACTGAGAGTTTTCGTGCCTCCATGGCATTGTCTGGGAGCCAACCGGTCTCCAGGTGTGCCTTGATAGGATCTATCCAAGAGCCTCCTATATCAATCGGTGCCACTAACTTTGCATTAATGGTTGGGGCCTTCAGGACCTGAAAGTAGACACTCCCAGCATAATTTTCTATTTCAGAAGAAGCAAACTTAGACAGGGCATCGGCCTTAACGTTTTCTTCTCTCGGGATGTGCTCAACATGACACTCCTCAAACTGAGACATAACAGCCTTCACCACTCTCAGGTATTTCGCCATAGTCTCATCCTTAGCTTCGAATTCACCGTTTACTTGGGATATCACAAGTCGTGAATCTCCACAAACTTTAAGGTTTTTGACCCTCATGATTCTAGCTAAACCCAAACCAGCTATTAATGCCTCATACTCTGCCTCATTGTTAGTAGTAGGAAAATCTAGCTTTAAAGCATACTCAACCGTGAACCCGTCAGGGCTTTGCGAAACCAAACCTGCACCACTAGAATTTGTTTTTGATGCTCCATCAAAATAGAGCACCCAATATTCCCTTAGATCAGGTGTAAGTTTCTCTTGCCCAGGGGTAGTCATTATCTCTTGCCCCCCGACTTCTTGGTTGTTAATAGTACATTCAACCACGAAGTCAGCCAATGCTTGAGCCTTGATGGCTGTCCGAGGCTTGTATGTGATATCGAATTCTCCTAACTCAATCGCCCATTTAATTAGCCTTCCACTGGCCTTAGGGCTATGCAATATGTTCCTCAACTGTTGGTTCGTCAGAACTTGAATCTTGTGTGCCTGAAAGTAAGGTCGCAATTTCCTTGAGGCAGTTACTAAAGCCAAAGCAAACTTTTCTATGGGTGAGTAATTCAACTCAGCCCCATGCAACACTTTGCTTACATAGTAGATAGGTTTCTGGACTTTCTCCTCTTCCCGAATAAGGACAGCACTCAGGGCTTGCTCAGATACCGCCAGGTATAGATAAAGAGTCTCTCCAGGACTTGGTTTGGTCAATAACGGGGCTTCAACCATGTATTTCTTCAATTGCTCGAAGGCCTCTTGCCTCTCAGGAGTCCACTCAAAATTTTTCACTTTCTTCAATGCTTGAAAGAAAGGCAAGCACTTGTCACCAGACTTGGAGATGAATCTTCCTAAAGCCGCTACCCGGCCTGTCAACTTCTGCACGTCTCTTATAGAGCGTGGGGGTTCCATGTCTAAGATCGCCTTGATCTTGTCGGGGTTGGCCTCTATGCCTCTTTTAGAAACCATTAGACCCAAAAATTTGCCTGATCCAACACCAAAGGCACATTTGGCTGGATTCAACATCATCTTGTGGTGCCTCAGCACTTCAAATGCTTCTCTGAGGTGCTTGATATGGTCTGCTTTGACCAAGCTTTTAACCAGCATATCATCGACATAAACCTCCATGGTTTTTCCAATCAGATGGGCAAATATCTTATTCACCAATCGTTGGTAAGTAGCTCCCGCATTCTTTAAGCCAAACGCCATAACAAGATAGCAGAAAACACCAAAGTCGGTTTTGAAAGATACCTTAGGGATGTCATCCTTGTGCATCTTAATCTGATTATAGCCGCTGAATCCATCCATGAATCTCAGCATCTCATGTCCAGCTGTGGCATCTATCAACATATCTATCCTTGGCAGAGGGAAACAATCCTTTGGGCATGCATCATTCAGGTCAGTGAAGTCTATACACATCCTCCACTTCCCATTCGCTTTCTTGACCATCACTGGGTTTGCTAACCATTCGGGAAACTAAATTTCCTCAATAAAACCAGCCTCCAAGAGCTTATCCACTTCTTGCTTAATGGCCTCTTGCCTTTCCGGAGCAAAATTTCTCTTCTTCTGCTGTACTATCTTCCGATTAGGGTCAACATTCAATCTATGAGTTATAAGTTGAGGATCAATCCCTGGCATGTCAGCTGCTGTCCAAGCAAAAACGTCACTATTCCTTTGTAAGAACTCTATTAATTTGCCCTTCAGGGGTTCTTTCAAAGAGGCTCCAATATAAGTCACCTTCTCAGGGTCGCCTAGCTCCAGAGGGATAGGTATTAAGTCCTCCGCTGGCTTTCCCCGGTGTTCATCATCATCACGGACATCCATGTCTTCAATCGGGAGTACCTGCCCCCCGGTTTCGTCAGCTCTCAAAGCAGCCACATAGCAACTCCTGGCCATTTTCTCATCTCCTTTTTGTTCCCCAACACCATTCCTGGTTGGAAATTTGACCTTCATGTGATAAGTAGAGGCAACAGCCTTGAATGCATGAAGTCCGGTCCTCCCTAAGATTGCATTGTACGTTGAGGCAGCCTTAATTACTAGAAAGTTTAGCATCTGGGTGGCCTCCTTAGGTTCTTGCCCTATTGTCATAGGCAGATGAATGGTCTCTTCAACCTTGGACTCAACTCCATTAAATCCGTAGATTGGCATGTTAGTCGGGGTTAGTTGAGAGTCAGTATACCCCATCCTCATAAAAGCATCATGAAACAAGATATCGACGGAAGCTCCATTGTCTATCAGGACTCGCTTCACTTCCGAGTTTCCAATTACTGGAGTTATGACCAACGGGTCGTCATGGGGGAATTTCACCCCTTCAAGATCTGAATCATCAAAACCAATCACTGCCTCAGTCTTAGCACGCTTCGGGGCTTCTCCTGTGATGTGCATCACTTCCCTGGCATAAGCCTTTCGAGAGCTTCGGGTAGTGCCGGCCGCTGTTGGTCCTCCCCAAATCATATTGATTACTGGCCCTCGAGGCTGCGGGTTATGATTGCGATCGTTATCCCTCCTATCATTGTCTCTTCTATCATAATCCCTTTTCTGGGTTCCACGGTCTTCACCCTTAGTGAACTTGTTTAACTTTCCCTTCCGGATTAAAAACTCAATTTCATCCTTCAACTGTCTGCAGTCATCTGTGTCATGCCCCACATCCTTATGGAATCTACAATACAGATCTTTGTTTCTCTTTTCGGGATCACCCCTGAGCGGTTTAGGCCAGCGAAAGTCCTTATCCTTCTCAATGTCCAACAAAATTTGGCTCCTAGGAGCGTTCAACCTTGTGTAATCAGAAAACCTTGACCCAAAACCCTTCTTAGGTGATGAATCAGAGTCCTTGCCAGTCCGGGGATACTTGTCCCTAGCGTCGTACTCTTGTTCTGACTTTCTTTTCTTTGAATCATTAGAGCCCTTGCCATTACCTACTGTGGTTTCCTTCTTAATGCTGTCCTCAGCCTTGATATATTTATCGGCTCTTCTTTGGAGTTCGGCCATGTTCTCAGGAGGATGTTTTGCCAAAGACCTTTTGAAGAAGAGGTCAGTGGTTCCGTGTTCCAGGGCTACCATGGCCACCTTATTTTCCAGATCGGTGATATTCAGCGTCTCCTTAGTGAATCGCTTGAGATAATCCCTTAAGTTCTCATTCTTCCCCTGCACCACATACATAAGGGATGCAGAACTTTTCTCATGAATTCTCCCACTGATGAATTGGCTGATGAAAGCAGCGCTTAGCTCCTTAAAAGAGCCAATCGAGTTTGCAGGTAGACGGCTATACCATCTTTGAGCCATGCCTGACAGAGTTTGAGGGAACGCCCTACACTTTAAGGCATCACTAGCAGGCTGCAGCAGCAGTGCGTTCGAGAAAGTTCTGACATGATTTGCGGGATCGCCCGTTCCATCATAGGCCTTAATAGTTGGCATCTTAAACTTCCTTGAGATGTGGGCATTCATCACCTCCTCAGTAAATGGAGGTGTGGGATCGTCAGGGTCCCCAAGTGGCACCAGATCTTTGGGGTTACTCCTGGGGGTTTCCACCCTCATAGCTTCTCTTGTTGGGACATCAGCCCTCTTCTGTCTTCTTGAAGACCTCTCCAAATCTATAACGGGAATCCTTCCTGAGATTGGAGGGGGTCGAATCAGACTCTGTCTTGCCTGTTCCCTTGCTATATCATCCTTCAACCTTTGGATCTCAGCCTCATGAGCCTTAATCCTCTCCTCAATCGTTTGTGGAGGCCCATCATGGATTCTCCGTGTTCTTCTTAGGGGTTCCTTGCTAGCACGTCGCCTCCTCGGGGCTTCATCTCGATCATCATCCTCAGATGATGATGAATCATCAGTATAGGGACCCGAGTAGTCATCATATTCTCGATCCCGGATCTGTAAGGCGTGTCCGCTCGGTCCAGGTTCCCTTCGTCGAGGGGGATAGTTAGGCAGTCCATACATAGGGTTGGTGTTCAAAGGGAGATCCGTAGTGTGGATCTGTACCCCCGTGCGATCAACGTTACCAAGAGGAGAAACCACCATCTGGAGAGGGTTGGTTTCTTGGCCTTGATGGACGATCACTGAGTGAGTCCCCTCTACATGGGGAGTCGTCCCTGGGGGTTGAGTGGGCAGAGGTTGAACGACCGTCCCTGTTGATGGGAGTATTTGTCCTTCCTCAGTGACGATGAGCGAATCTGAAGTGGCTGGTTGAGCAGAGTTAAGGGGCACGGCCTCGGTTGACGTTGTCCTTCGTGTTTGAACCATGGTTGATGTTGTCTTCCCACAGACGGCGCCAAATGTTGTGGAATAAAAACTAGGCTACTAGTATTGCGGCTAGGGTTTATGTATTTAATGTAAGGGTGTGTGAGCTTCGTGCTTTAATGGCTGCTCTTGTGCTCGTGGCTGATTCTGCCTTCACAAGATGCCTACGTACTTTGATGAATATCAAAGATCAAACCAAAAAACGTAGTTCTGAGGTGAGGGGTCTGACCCTTTATATAGGCTGAGAAGCCTTAGAATTAAGGTAGGAGTTGGAGACTTAATAGATAAGTCACCTCCTTGAGGAAAGTTCTGGATCTATTCCTTATAGGAATCAGTTTCCATATAGAATTGGATGCCTTATAGGATAAGTCTGAAGGAGATATTATCCTTATCCAACTCTTATTTGCTGAGCTGTTTATTACCCTTAATATTAATTACGAAATTAATATTATAAATAGGGTTTGGGCCCAACTGGTGGGCCCCACGTTTGGACTATTCCGGGTATAATTAATACCACATTAAAGGTGTCTTTAAGGCTTACTTTTAGCCCATATCAAATGGCAATCAATGGTAAAGGCAATAGACGATTGACAGGTGTGTCGAGGGCCTGCGGCCCTCATGACTACCTAACTCATCCGTTTACTGTCTTAAATGCTTCGCATTTCCACGACAAGTTTTTTTTTTTTTTTTTTTTTATGGATAGAGCTAATTATTTTAAGCATTTTTTGTGAAGGTACCCTTGGCGGGAACCTTAGAATAAATGAAATATAATTAATTTAGTGTTGGTTTGTAGGTTTGTATTTTAAAAGTGGTTTGTATTTGAGCACTTGCCTATATATATATATATATAGGCAAGTGCTCAAATACAAACCACTTTTAAAATACAAACCTACAAACCAACACTAAATTAATTATATTTCATCTATTCTAAGGTTCCCGCCAACGGTACCTTCACAAAAAATGCTTAAAATAATTGGCTCTATCCAACAAAAAAAATAAAAAAAAAAATAAAAAAATAAAAAAATCTTGCCGTGGAAATGCGAAGCATTTAAGACAGTAAACGGCTGAGTTAGGTAGTCATGAGGGCCGAAGGCTCTCGACACACCCGTCAATTGTCTATTGCCTTTACCATTGATTGCCATAACTTACAGCTTTAGAATGATAAAGGCGCGAAGCGCCGTACAAGAAGGTGCGAAGCACCGTTAACCAGTGAAATCCACTGCCACGTCATCACGTGAACAGTGATTTTATTTTTTTTATTTGTTTTATTTGTTTTATTTTTTTTGTTGGATAGAGCCAAGTATTTTAAACGTTTTTTGTATTGGGTACCTCTAGTTTGGTCATTAGATTAGCTTGAAATATTAGATTATGCTTAGTTTGTAGGTTTGTATTTTAAGGAGGTTTGTATTGGAGTAACCCCCTATATATATATATAGGGTCCTACTCTACTACAAACTAAAATTAACTACAAACTACAAACTAAACACTAATTCAATATTTCATGGTAATCTAATGATCAAACTAGGGGTACCCCAATACAAAAATTGTTTAAAATAATTGGCTCCATTCAGCAAAAAAAAAAAAAAAAAAAAATCACTGTTCACGTGATGACATGGCAGTGGATTCCACTGGTTAACGGTGCTTCGCACCTTCTTGTACGGCGCTTCGCGCCTTTATCATTCTAAAGTTGTAAGGAATGACAATAAATGGTAAAGGCAATAGACGATTGACGGGTGTGTCGAGGGCCTGCGGCCCTCATGACTACCTAACTCATCCGTTTACTGTCTTAAATGCTTCGCATTTCCACGGCAAGTTTTTTTTTGTTTTTTTGTTTTTTTTTTGGTGGATAGAGCCAATTATTTTAAGCATTTTTTGTGAAGGTACCCTTGGCGGGAACCTTAGAATAAATGAAATATAATTAATCTAGTGTTAGTTTGTAGTTTGTATTTAAGGATTGGTTTGTATTTGAGCAAAAGCCTATATATATATATATATATATATATATATATATATATATATATATATATATATATATATATATATATATATTATATATATATATAAACTGAATAGATAAGTAAAATGAAGATAAATTTTCTCGATTATTTTTTATAGTCGAATATAATTAACTATTAATTTAATAATTTCTTTTGAATAATTGTTAACATTTCCTTATTAAATTTTAGTTTCTATATCTAATTTATTTTAATTTCTTGATAGTTGCTCTTAAAATTTTAAAAAAATAGAAGTGGATTGAGGCGATCTAAGACATGACAATGTTTGCACTCCTTTATAAGGCATGGATTTGAAATTTTGTAGTGAAATTAATCGCTGACAAGTTCAGTGTTTAATATTCTTTTTATGTTTTTCGGGAGAGTAAGTCATATGCATCCTTTTTTTTTTCTTTTTTTAAATCAGAATCGCCCCGTCAACATATTCTAGGAAAACTCCATGAAGATCGATATAAAATTCAGGTTTATACTTAGCTTACCTTAATATAAAAGTATCCATGTTACATCTACCAAAAAAGCCAAAAAAAAAAAAACAAAAAACAAAAAACTTGGGTAAGCGTTTTTGCTTAATTAGCTTACATGATTATGGGTGTTGGCCTGTGCTAATTTTGGAAACAAAAATGATGAATTTTTAGTCATCCGAATTCATATATTTGTGCATGAGAGGGGAGTATTGAGTATATATACATTTTGTGTTCTGTAAAAAAAATAAAAACAAAAAACTTTACATGATTGCATGCTATTTTTCTTTAATTCAACTATCTTACGTGCATAGATGTTTTTTTTAAAGAGTTCCTGTCCTAAGAGATGCTCCTAATTCTTTATATTCACACGAGCTGATCTGCTATTTTGGTGGCGCCTTAAAAATGTTTCAAGTAATAATGTGCTTTCATTTCACCCAGTGGTTATATAGCTTTAACTGCAACAATGTCCCTTTTATCCTCACTGGAGATTTCAATTGTGTTCTCAGTCAGACCTTCGAAATCATCAAATTGCATATAATTTATCTCATATGATCTAACAGCTTACTGTTTTGAATACATACGTACTGTTAACAACAAGATGAAAAGATGAAAACTCAAAATTATATATCGAAATACTAAAATCAAACGCAACACCGGACATGACATGATATGTATTAAATGTTAAAGTATATTACTCCCTCCTTCCCATTTTGCCCATTTTGTTTGACACTCTTCTTTTTGCACGCATTTCAATTTGCTTGGACGGGATACTTATAAATAATATTTTTAAAATTTTTTTGTTTTGTATAAAAATATAGATTCTATATTTTTATACAAATCAAAAAAATTAAAAAAATATAATTTACAACTATTCGGTCCGAGCACATTGAAATGCGTGAAAAAGTCAGAGGGTCTTACAATCTGGGACGGAGGTAGTATATGATCCAGTTGGAGTCTTTCTTTAATATTTTAATATTTTAGATAGATGAGTTGATTACTTAACATGGTATCAGATCTCAAGCACGCACATAAACAAAATTCGATCTTATGGCCAATTCTTCTTCTGCAGAAACAATTCTCACTATTCAAAATTTTCATCCGTGTTCAAGCCTTGTGTTGGGTTTCAACCCAATATGATTTATGGACTTGGGTGGTCTAAGATATATATGGGTAAGATAATAATTGTATGTGTAGACAATTATTATATATGGTATGTCTTGATCACTAAGTTGGGTAATTAGGTGACAAGATTGAAAGGCTTGTAGAACAAGTATATATGATAAGACTTGTAGAACAAGCATGGTATGACTTGTAGAACAAGTATGGTAAGTTTTAGTGGCTAAGTTTTGGATGACTATATATACATAGTCATATTGTATTTGTTTGATAAGGTGACTACTTAGGATATGTAGTCATAGGTATTGTTTGGGTGATACTTGAGCTTGTTGGCTTACGTATCGGGTTTGGGACACCATTGAGGTGTTATTTTTTTAATGTATTATTGATAATTGTTTGGATTAATAATACGGGTTGGGACGTGGGTGTTTCCACGTCAAATATTGTGTGTGTTCTTGTTTTACTTTTACTTATTGTTGATAGAAGTAAAAGTGATACTTGAATAACGTGTGACCGTGCTTTGATGAATCTTGTTAACTATCAATTGGTTATGTGTGTGCTCTATATATATTGGTGGTATGTGAATCTCGGATTGTGTAAGTCACCTAACAAGTGGTATCAGAGTCACGGTTGGGGTTCGTGATGGATGAGGTTGAGGGAAACTTCGAGGTTCAATTGGTATGACAGAGATGATGAAGGATTTGCTGACAAGGAGGCTGCTAAAGTGGGTAGAGACAAAGTTACGTGCTTTATGGATTATTCGGTTGGCTTGCACCGTGGATCAATCCCGTGTTCGGACTCGAGATGGAAGAAGATGGAAGAGGTCATCACAATTATTTCATTGGCTTGATCAACCAGGTGAATTATTTGGATGATACAAGTGATTTTCTTCAGGAGATCGAAGGATTGTGAAAGTAAATATCGGTGGTTGATGTACGTGATTTTGTAGATGGATAAACCGTTACAATGAAGAACGGTGATTTGGAGGGTCACTATACGGGTTTTAGCGACACTCAAGATTAGAAGAGCAAGAAGATGAGGTTCTTGTTCGAGGGGAGGCATTGGCGAATGGATGTCGATGACTTGATTGTTTCCGTTTAATCCGATATGGTTATTGGGTTGAAGGGGCGGATTGTTGGGTTTCAACCCAATATGATATATGGGCTTTGGTGGTCCAAGATATATATGTGTAAGATAATAATTGTATGTGTAGACAATTATTATATATGGTATGTCTTGATCACTAAGTTAGGTAATTATGTGCCAAGAATTGAAAGGCTTTTAGAACAAGTATGGTAAGACTTGTAGAACAAGTATGGTAAGTCTTGGTGGCTAAGTTTTGGATGGCTATATATACATAGTCATATTGTATTTGTTTGATAAGGTGATTACTTAATAGATGTAGTCTTAGGTATTGTTTGGGTGATACTTGAGCATTGTTAGCTCAAGTATCGGGTTTAGGACACCAAAAAGGTGTTATTGTGTTGATGTATTATTGATAATTGTTTTGATTAATAATACGGGTTGGGACGTGGGCGTTTCCACGTCAAATATTGTGTGTGTTCTTGTTTTGCTTTTACTTATTGTTGATAGAAGTAGAAGTGATACTTGAATAATGTGTGACCGCGCTTTGGTGGATCTTGTTACCTAATCAATTGGTTATGTGTGTGCTCTGTATTGGTGCTATGTGAATCTCGGATTGTGTAAGTCCCATAACCTAATACCTTGCAACATTGAAATTAAACAAGTCGAACCCGTTGTTACGGAAATCACAAATTGTGCCACTTGTTAAAACTTTGGTGTCTTCCATCTTCTTGAAGGTGAGATTATACCATCTCAAACAATAACAATTGTTGAGGAAAAAGTCGTCAATCCTGATTACAGCATCTGGTTCAATAGTTATAGTCTCTTAACCACATGGCTGCTTAGAACCATCACTGAAGAGGTGCTGCTAGATCTTGAAAACACATCTTCGGCTTATAAAATCTGGTAAACCATTGAGAATATTATACTGCCACAACCGAAAGAGAAGGAGATCCTTCTCACGAATTCACTCATGTCCTTAACAAAAGGAAGTATGAGTCTTAAGCAATACCTGCGAACCTTCAAAGGACTCTTCAAAGGACTCTGTGACAATCTTATTGCTATTGGCAAGCCTTTGGATGAAACTATTGAAGTTTTCATCTTGCAAGAGGACTTGGGCCACGTTACAAAGACTTCAGGTTGGTAATGGTTTCTAAACCTCCTAAATATATATCTCCCACTATTTTTATCAAATCAATAGCCCTACCTATCAATTCGAAAAAGTGTCTCTAAACCTTTCTAGTGAGCCAAGATCCATATTTCATCCCTTTTAAGGTCAGCTTTGGCTTTTCTCCTTAAAATGATTATTTAGGTAGACAACATTTGTTAATTATATCATATATAACCCTTGGATAGTTTGGTAGAACAACATTTGTTCACATAACAACATTTGTTCCTATTTATCCAATAAATTTTACCAAACTCTATGCCTCTAAGTTCACAATCCTATTGTGGTCACTTAGTTAAGTCGAACCCAATGGTCTAACAGTTGAGTATCACTAATTTACTCGATCGCACCTTACCACGATAAACGAGGGTACTCCGCTTTGGCGCACTTACCCTTTGTCGATCTAGGTCTTGACGAGTGTTTCCCATTTGGAAGGCATCTTAAACTTAATATTTTTCTTAGGGGTTTGTTAATTAAAACGACCATGATCCCATCATAAAGAGATTCCCAATTTTTCCTTGAATTAAATTTATCCATTATTTAATTAATCAATTTGTTTTGTCTCTGCAGTCCCATGAACAGACCCTATTCCCTTTTACTAGAAGAAACAAGTAACAATCACCCGGAACCACACAAAGCCTTCTACAGTAGACAAGGTAGAGGTCGTGGTCGAGGAGGAAGATTCAACTCTAGTGGCCGAGGATTTGGACTAGCGGCTAATTAAAACAATTTTGGTTCTTCATCAAACAAAAGCAACATTAGACATTTTGCAAGCAATAACCAATTCAAAGGGAAAAATGATGAGAATCAATAATCTCTTAAAAAGGAAGAAAACTTCACTAATGTGGTCTATCAAATTGTGGAAAAAAAACCGCATAGCTATTAAATGTTGGAGTAGATTTGATCACTCCATCCAACTAAAAGATCAACTTGCACAGGCCTTTGCCGTAATGCATATGCATGAGGACATTGACCCTGCGCTGTATTCTGAATCGGGAACCACCAAACACGTCATGAATAATGTTGGTAAACTTCATTAACTCTCACGTTATCATGGTAATGATTCATTATATGTTTGAAGTGGTAATGGTCTTGAGATATCTCACATTGGTCAAGGAACTATACAAACACAACATGGTAATATCAAATTAAATGATATGTTAATTGTATCTGATATTAAAAAGAATTTGTTATCAGTTAATCAATTAACGAAGGATAATTCTTGTCAAATTACTTTTAATTCTAATGAACTTTTCGTTGAGGATGTACATAACAAGATAATAGCTAAGGGACTTAAGAAGGGAGAATCATATGTTTTAGAAGAAATTCAAAATATGACTTTAATGGTTGTATCTAATAAGACCTCCTCAACAATTTGGCACCATCGTTTGGGACATGCAAACCCTCGTATTTTGCAGTTTTTGAATAATAAAGAATTTATTAATGTTTCCAAGTGGAATAAAGAAGGAACCATTTGTCCTTTTTGCCAAATGGGAAAGAATTGTAAACTCCCATTTACTGCTTCTACAATTTCTACTATGAATCATTTGGTGAAACTTCACTAGGATTTATGGGGACCAGCCCCTATCGCTTCATGTCAAAATTTTTGATATTATACTGTTATCATTCATGACTTTACTCGATACACTTAAATTATAACACTAAAATATAAATCAGATTTTTATAAACAATTTATTAATTTACAGAGACTTTTTGAGAATAGGTTTAACAGAAAAATAAGGATATTTCAAAGTGATGGAGGTGGAGAGTTCACTTCAAATATTTTTGAAACACACCTGCAACAATGTGGAATACATCATCAGTTTTCATATCCTCACACCCTGGAACAAAATGGTGTAGCTGAACGGAAACATCGTCACATAGTGGAGACATGCTTAACACTTATTTTTCAGTCAAAATTGACCTATGTGATGTTGAGTAGATACTTTTCTGACTACTTTTTATTATTAATCGTCTTCCTAGTACTAAACTCCTCATGGACTCCCCATTTAGGAAATTAGTTGTAACTAATCCCCAATATGAAATATTACGAAGTTTTGGATGTAGGTGCTTTACACATCTCCGTAATTATGAAAAAATAAGTTTTCAATCCTTGCGTGTTCATTGGATATAGTCCGATGCCTAATGGGTAAAGATGCTTGGATCCTAAGACTAATCGAGTGTATATATCAAGACATGTGATCTTTGATGAATAGGCTTTTTCATTCGAAAAGACAAGCATCATTAATGAAAAAGAAAATTCAACTGTGATAGTTGAATTTACTGATCAAGAGGCTTGGTTGACTAAAAAGCCTAAACACAACACTTCTTCATATTCTTCTAAAATTCGAAGTTCTATGCTCGAACAAAGATCTTGTAATACACCATCAATTGATATTGAGCATATTGACCTTACAAATACAACCAGGCTCCTACAAGAAGATCACCTTGACGACTCAACTAAATCTGATGGAAGTAAAGAAGATACAATCGGTGAAATGACTATTTTGATGAAACAACCCCCACAAATGTCAAAAACTACAAGTGCTTTCCTTCCTCTAGTTGATAATAGCTCAACACTTGACACTAGTCACTCTTCTTACCAAGAAAATTATATGTTTGAACCATCTTAACCTCAATCTGACCAGGAAAAGTTTGAAAGCATTCATATCGACCCACCAGAAATTTTTGTTCCCAGTATGCTCACTTGTAGAAAAGTAGCTCTAAATCCAGAACTAAATCCTATTTTAGCTTGGGAAACAAAAATAATTAAAGAAAAGAGGCAGAAAAGATCACATGCTCTTATTTGTACTTTTGCTGCGACACAATATTGGCTTCTGCGATAACTTGACACGAAGAATGACTTTTTACATGATCTCTACATGAAATAGTGTATATGGAACAACCACCTGGCTTTATAGATGAAAAATTTCCTCATTTTGTCTGCAAACTTCTTAAGTCGATATATGGATTAAGACAAGCATCGAGAACCTTGTTTGACACTTTATCTCAATTTTTACTCAACTTGGGATTCAATTTTAGCAAAGCTGATTCATCATTATTTGCATTTTGCAACAGTTCGATTATTATCATACTACTAGTATACGTGGATGATATTGTTATTACAGGCAATGTTCACACAAATATTCAGTACATGATTGATGCTCTAGGAAAAAAATTTGCCATCAAGGATCTGGGATAACTTCATTTTTTCTTGGGCATGGAAGTTCAGTACAAATGTAATGGTCTCACTCTCTCACAAGATAAATATGCCAATGAGTTAATTCATAAAGCTAAATTACAAAACTGATCTACGTTTGGCACACCAATGGAAACAAAAACTCAGTTATTATACCAGGATCTTCAACCATTGGATTCTACAACTTACTGTAGTCTTGCCGGAGGGGTACTCTACCTAACTTATACTCGACCAGATATAGTCCACGCTATCAACAAAATCTATCAGAAGGTTCAGAATCCTACCTAAGGTGACTTTAAGACCATTAATAGAATTCTTAGATATGTTAAAAGGACCATAGACTTTGGAATTCATTTTTCAAACCAAAGATCTCTTGTGACATTATCATTATGGAACCTTTCTAGTCATCCCTGTTGATTAATAGAATTGATTGTCTGAGAAACTGCATTGTTGCATTTAATATGTAGTATAAAAAGGAAGATTGTGAAGGCAAGAGTCTTATTGTTAGTAATATTTATAAAACTTGGGATTTGAGAATGGTTAGAGTATTAAAGGATTTATCAAGAATTATGACGAGGAATTATGAACATTCGAGGAATTTACACAATAAGTACTTAAGGAATTATAGGGGAAATCTCTACGCGACGAAATATTATTACGAGGGAATAATTAAGATACGATACGAAGTAAAGATTAAATAACAAGCATTGGTGGGAGAATAATATTACAAGGAAAGGAATTACATGCAAGTGCCATGTAACTAGCTAGTTAGGAAAAGAAACTAGAAAGCATAAAGTAGAAATGAATAGTGACATGTGTGATGGGTGTTGTACCTAGGGGACAATAGGGCATGGGGAGACACCTAGACTCTAGCTTGGCAACATGTGAACCACACCTAATACCCACAATAATACATATCCTACATATCATTTTACTACCATTCAAAACAAAACAAAAAGAAAACATTTCCCCCCCCCTTTAGAAGCTCTCGGCCGAACTCCAAGAGAAGGAAGGGAGAGATTTTCTCTCCAACATTTCCTCACCTACAACCTCAAGCAAAAATCCTAGGGCTTCATTGCATTATAATAGAGGTATGGTATCAATTTCATAGCATTCCATCCATTGATTCTTGAGATAAAAATTGTTGAAAGTTTAGAGGGGTGTTAACATAAGTTGTTATCTTTTAGATCTTGAAGGATTAAGGTTTGTGAGGGCTCATCCAAGTATTCTTAGTTGTTGTAAAGCTCATCCAAGGTCTTTAACTACTCAAGAAGGTATACAAATCTCAAACCCCCTTGGTTATGTAGTGTTTATATTGTATGGTAGTAGATCCATGTGTTTTAGGACTAATCTTGGATGTATATGTATTGGATAGCATGGATCTTGAGTTTTGATGTTGAGATTGTGATTTTTATGACTATGGTTAATATATATATATATATATCTCCATGAGTGTTATGAACCATGATCTAAGTGTATTAAGTGGTGATTATGTTATGGAAGTATGAATAATGGTTGATCTAAGTAGTTTGAGCTTGCTGAGTTTGTCCAGGAACTTTGATCTGTATTGTAGCACGATTTTGAATCCCCAACTGATGTCCCCTGATGTCCTACCTTATATTGTTGGAAATATAATTGAATGTAGTTTCTGGAAATGTAAGGTTCATAGCTAGGTGATGTGTGGATTTTTAGTTATGGCCGGAGGAGTGAATTTTGTTTCTGGACTATGGACTGCATTAAGTGACCCCCTTATGAACCTTGTTTAAACACCTTAATATATGTGTGGGATCGTGGAAAAATTTGAGAATGTAAGGAATGTAGTGGTGAAGACCACCCAAAAGGAATTGGATTAAAATATGAATTTTTGGATTTTATAAAAATGCTAGAGTAAAATTCGCGCAATGGAAAAAGTCGATTAGTGGAACATGATTCTAGGGTTAGTGGTTATGATTCGAACGTGGTAACTAAATTAAGTCGAGTAAGTGACGAGCGTAATCGAGTGATGACATGGACCTATAGTGGGGCTAGGGAGTCATAAGACGAAGTCGTTAAGTTAATTTCGTACCCCCTTAAAACCCCGTAATTAAAGAGAAATTGTTAAGGTACTAACGAACGATTATTGTTTATGTATAGATCGTTCGAATCCGCACGCTCGACCACCCCAACCAAACCAAGGCAAGTTTACATTTCAAAACTTATCCATATACAAGGACTTTTACTGTTGTGTTTGTAGTTTGCAAATTATATCAAATGCTCTGTTTATCGAAGTATTGATGCAATTGAGATTGAACGAGTACATGTATGCCTTACCCCTTGAACTTAGATTGAAATGTTTTCTTCGGACAGCGACTCTAGCAATAGAGGTCGTAGCGGTCCGTATATACTATTGACCGGGGAGCGGTATATTATTATATCGTATCTAGATTGCGAAAACCTGAAGGGTCGTTCGGGTGGTATCGTATATTCAAATAACTATTGTTATATCTTTGTAAATACTCGAAACCCTATCTTGGATTAAAAGTTTATTTTATCGAATAATTATTTTATTAATTATTAATATTAAATCTTAAAATATTATTTATTAATCATTGTTCATTATTTAAAAGCAAAGTTAATCCAAGATACTTTTAATACTTTCAAACTCGAACTCTTTCGAACTCAAAACATTTTCGAAAACCCCCGGTCAGATTCTGCTTCTTGTATGATTTCAAGAATCATCGGTCGACTGATGTCGGACCTCAATTACTCTGTTTTCAATCAAAATCAAGTTTTAAAAGAAAAGAAAAAGAGACTCTGGCAGGTGTGGGAACCGTTGACGAACGATTCCAGGGATGTGTAAGCGGCCGTGAGCCAGGCGGTCCATCACTTATTATTCCGGCCCAGGTGTTGCCGAAGGATGATTACGGATGTAGTTTTCATCGAGGGTGATTACGGATGTAGTTTTCACCCGAGGGATAGTTACGGATGTAGTTTCTATCCTTCTACCGGTAGAGAAGACCCGCGGATTATTGGACTTGGATGTGGCGACTGATCATCGTCAATCCTTGTCAGGTTTTTATGTTTTCTTCCAGTCCCATCCTCCACTTTGGAAAAATACTCCAACACTGCTTCTTGGGCCTAAGTGCCAAGTTGCTGATAGTGTGGTTTTTGATGAGAAAATATTGACATCGTGCAGTATCTAGAACTGCAAGATTTTCTATAAAGATTGGCACGTGTTAGTGCACTCTTGCAATTGTTTCAATGAATGAAATGTTTTGTATGAGAAACCTTCTAAGCTAATGGAAGGAAAGAGGTTTGCAATGATGTATTCCTTGTACAGTATGCTAATCGTACAGTGTTTTACCGAAAATGATATACTCATATGTATATATTTTCAAACTTGAGATATATTGAAATGGGAACCTTATAAAGGGTTCATATGTTATTCCTAAAGCTCCTTAGTGAGTATAGATGTTTTATTCAAACTCGGACATATACATTGTCCAATTATGTTTTGAAACCTGAGATATATACCCATATAGTTGGGAATATTTTCGAAATAAACCACATTATTATTTTGCAAAATGGTGAACTTGCTGAGCATTATGTAGCTCATTGTTGCTTTATAAAAACTTATCAGAAAGGGAAGAATTTGGTCGGTTAACTCCGCGACAGCAGAAGAGGAGTAGAAGATTCACCCCGGGGATGATTTAGTTCCTGATAAATACTACAGAGTAGTCTGATAGGTTTTCAACTGTAATAGTAAGACTTGTCTTCAAGAGTAGTTGTATAGTGGAATTGCGTAAGACTCTGATTGTACAAATGAATTGTAATATTTAGTGGCACTTTTGATTATCGTTTCTGAGGCTCTAACTTGTTTGTGTGTAAGATTGAGGTCTGGATTGATGTATTGTTGAGTTGTAAAGTTAATACAGGTATGATATGGTTGGATGATGATGTGACGTACCTGGATCTTTGACCTCAGATTCGGGGGCGTCACAGAAATGGTATCAGAGCGATAAGTTACAGTACTCAGAAACGAGAGTGTTGAGAGTTGAGTCTAAGTCGGAGAATGACATAAGAGATCGTAGTAAACTTATTATTGGACTACCGGAAGAGGTACCGGTGAGTACAATGGACTG
Source organism: Saposhnikovia divaricata (assembly GCA_036435485.1). NCBI lineage: Eukaryota > Viridiplantae > Streptophyta > Magnoliopsida > Apiales > Apiaceae > Saposhnikovia > Saposhnikovia divaricata. Next base: position 55,362,087 of record CM071595.1, on the reverse strand, counting down.
GAGTGTTACTGAAGGTATTATACTAGGGTCAATAGAATCCCTAGAGACCTTTAGAATGATGAATAGAGATTTGAGAGTCGTACATGACCTATCATAGGTAATGATATAGGAAGCAGAGCGAAATCTCGAGAGCAGCTGAGGTAGAGGCGATATTGCCAATATGATCGGATGACTAGGCTGGCATAAATTTTGTGGCCATATTCCTCCATAGTTTAGGAGGCGGCATTTTAAGAATCAAGCAGTTTAGACTTCCCTACATATTTAAGAGTACTTAGTACTTGGAATAACGAAAGTCTTTTACTTTGGCTACAAGATCCGATTTTCGATGAGTAACGGGTTTACCTGAAAGTTGGTCACTATGTCGTTGTGGATTTCATTACCCTTAATGGCACATTTTGCATGTGTTGTACGAGAATGTTATCATAAGACGAGCATGCTAGATAATTCCACGCATGATTCGGACGCTAGAGCATGGCAGTTCAACTTAGAGAACAAACAAGTGGGATTAACAAAGGGACTCAAGGGAAGTTGAACATGGTTGCAACGAGCGATACAGTGATCTCAGAGTCTACCAAAAGAAAAGACCAGCGGGTCTAGAGTGGGATCCTTTGATAGAGATGTTAGCAGGGACTACGTATATATGTATTGTAGACCTCAATATTTTTGGTATATGTTCACATACACACACCCGCCACTGAACCTATGGACTGCACTGAGATCCCTGAGAGATCTCTTTGATCTGTTCCCAGGGGGAACTGGCCACTTGTGATCCATGTCGGAAGGCATGAAGTAGGACCCTATGGACTTTGTAGGTGTCCCCGAAATGATGTGAAGTTTGGTCTTCAAGATAAAGCACGGAAATGACAGATATATTTGTGAAACCCTAACTCGATAAATGACTTTAAGATGATGATTGAGAGACGCACTAGTTGGTGTCTTGTATTACGAAGACGAAGAGATGGAGTTACCCTCATAGTGGTGATAATGAGATGCACGAATGATTATTTTGATAACTACCGGCTGGTGCACTACTTCATTTTAAACTGTTCACTAACCATGTTACCTCGATTAGCTTATATCAGGTAACCCTCCTAGCTTTCTACTTCAAACTTGTGGAATAACAACCAGTGATATACTTTCTCTAAACCAGGACTCATCCAAAGTATCTTAATTGAGCCCGAGCATTCTATTTGAAGTTTATAATCATTTCTGCTCAGGACTATTTACACCCTCTTTCAATTATCCAAGGAATGTTCAACAAATATTTCCTTAATTAATCAACGAATACTACTTAACGGATATCGATATTTGATTGCTTCTTTCATACGTGCACTCTTCAGTTGAGCTCATAAATATTCAACAAATTACTGAGAACATGGATGATCTAATGTCCAGACGTCCCTCATAAATTCTTTTCTTCTATTCAAGATGAGATTGTACATCGTACATTGAAATCATAGTAAGGATATCATTCGATATTGGCGTTCCGAATTTAATTCTATTGTCGAATCTGGTAAAGCATGTGTACGGAGGCACCCTTGGGTGGACCGTTTCACTAATAAGTAATATTTGATGAGAGGTTATCGATTGTTCCGATACCTAGAACATTCCCTTCAGATTTTATAGTTTTCTTTTTTTCAAACTTAATAACTTCTTATTTTCATTCGTTGTCCGAGAAGCCTAAAGTTTCTTCAGTGGCTACGATGTTGAAATTCCGTTCTATCCAATTGAAACTGGCTAGTCGTTATGTCAATATGAATGACTAGTTGATCGTTCCAACTACTCAAAATTATAATGTTGTGAAGAACACCTAGCTAATTGTCCTAGCTGGTGGTGATGTCTCAAACAGGCGAACTAGCAAATTTTGTCTAGCTAGTCGTTAGTGTTTCTTGAAAAGGACTAGTTGTTGTTTCACTGGTCCAACTCCCAATTTAATTCATTCCGCAATGCATTTTGCATGTGGTAAAGTATGATGATGAAAGTTTGGACGAATAACTTGATTGAGACCTAGTGAGGTCGCCCACACGACATGAACTCTTACCCATCTTCATATCAGACTTTATATCACTTGAATATTTTATTCTTTCATTTCATACAATGAGAATTCATTTGAAACCATTGATTACTTGAGTGACAAACTACTTCATTCTTTAATTGTCATGGAGTAGAATTGCTTTCTATTGGCTGACCTTCATCAATGCGACTTTAGATTTCCTCTTATTATTCAGGAGGAAAAGTATCCACCCGATGTAAGAATTGTATAAAGACCGTCTTTATGACTTTTGTACCCAACAATCATTGCCCTTGTGCAACATTCTCTATGGTGTCATATTACAGAATTATCAGGACGGGAAGGAATAAACCTTGTTGTATTCTTTCTGTCCATCCTTACATCTCCAAAAATCGAGACTCCTAGTATTTGGAACCATCAACATTCTTGGAACATCCAACGTGGGATTCTTATTGAGATTATTTATTGGACCTTGTTATTTTGAAAACATTCCTTTCAAAGTGATTACTCTAAGGTGAACGGGAGGTACAATTATGAACCGATACACTAATATGAGATCAAAAATCAAATGTTGTAATTGTGCAGCCAGAGCGTTATGCCGAGTGATTATTGAAGTAGAGATAACATGTCAGGGCATACCACAAGACCTTTAATATTGGTGTGGGGAAAGTTATAAGAAATGATGAGGTGGTTGGGAGCACGCTCCTATCAACCGTTGTCAGGATGTTATATTAATGAATTCTGCAGTTACCAAGCCTTTTCCTGATCCAAGAAATGCAAATCGATTGCGATGTAAAACATATCCTTAGAGGAAACTACCTGGAAGTGAGATGGACAAGAAAGGAAGAAATATCGTGGCAAGAATGTGAAGCTTCATTTAGCTTAAAGGGATTGATGCACATAGAGGGACATAAAGTTTAACAGGCCCCTAATAGCAAATGGATGCATGGATATATGACAATGATCCTTCGAGATTACCACCTAATCAAGTTTATTGGGAATCGCAGTAGCATGCAGGCCTCAGGCTGATTGGCGCCAGTGGTGAAGGAGGACGAGCGTATGACATCTTACATATACCATCGAGAACTGATACCCTTATCGGAAATGGAGGAATTGTTGACTAGTTACAATGAGTAGTTGTTTTTCAAAGATAAGGTGAAGAGAAGGTTTTACCAATTCAAGATCGACCTCTGTACTGTGCCAAAGTTGGCATTTCACACTAATATAAACGTTATAAAATTATGGTAGTATCATTTGAGTGGACTAACGAGTCAGAAGCATTTATGGATTAATGAACAAAGTTTTGGAATGAAATGAGATATTAGCAACAACTTCGTTGTTAGCTATACTTGATGATAAAAAGAGGACTTTGAGGGTCACGATGATGCGTCTTTCGAGAGTTTAAGAGGTGTGCTGATGCAGTAGAAAAAGGATGATAGCCTATACTTCTAAACAACATAAAGGTTACGAGATAGGATATACTAACCGTGAGTCGGGGATTAGTCATGATAGCGTTCACGCATAAAACTGAGACGTTAACCTTATGAGAAAAGTGTGAAATTTTTCCACAAGTGCCATAAGTATATCTTCATATTAGAACTAAACATAAGAAAGAGAAGGTGACGAAAGGGAGCAGGGAGTATAATGGAGAAATCTGTTATTACCCAGGAAAGGCCAGTGTGGTGGCCGATACCTATAGAATGGATTATTCAAAATTGGAATTCAGTAAGTATTGACCAAGAAAATAGAGTATATACAATAAAGAATAATGTTGGAGGAAAATGACTAAATTATGGGGAAGGATAAAGATGTACAGGGAATTAAGAGAATGTTTGGCAAACGGATATGAAGAATGGTATTGGCAAACTATCAAGTACAAACGCGACATGCCAAAAGCAGAATGACAGAGATCTAGTTGATTAATTCCGCCTGTAGAAAATATTGAACGTGGACAGAATTATAGTGAATGTCATAAGTGGGTCGCCAAAGACCGAGCCAAGAGATGGCCCTAGCTGATTTATAATTGCTGGACCAAGTGATTTGCCTACGAGAGACTTTCCATTGAGAAGATTATCGAATATTATACGGGAGAGATGGTGGTGCAATATGAAACTTCTGCAGCGATCACGTCAGATAAAGACTTAAGGTTAAACTTAGAATATTGAAGGTGCTTTCGGGTATATTTAACAAAGAAATTGAGCGTATGTACTAATTTGATCTGTGGTTGACGGACAGGGAAGAAGAATTGTCCAGACGATCGAAATTATATTTAATGTTGTGCCTAAGGCTTCACGGGGCAGTCGAGAATAAAAACTTATCCATGAAATGAATGTTGTTATCACGATCATCGCCATGCGAACGTAAGGACGTCTCCTGTAGAGCGTGCTGTGAAAGAAGAAGTTCGCTTCTCTTTCGTTACGACGAAGTCAAGGAACAAGGGACATAGTAGTTGAACTGGTTCGACATATACCGAAGACTATACAGTATCCATAGCAAGTGGTAACGGCTGACGGGAGGCAACACATGCCTGCTAATCAAGCGAAGGAATAGGAGGAATACCGTGCGTATTGACGTTGTCTCAGATTACAAAACACGACCACAAAGCATTCACGGGCCAACGATACAAGGACTCAACACGGATACTATGAACAAGGTAGAAGGGGAACGTGTAAGTAGTGGGATAGAAATTTTTAATCATAGAACAACCGATACGGAATACAGGTCGAGGAGAGTTTGCGTTGAGGAACAACATTAAGGCGTTGGTGAGACGAAGGGAGAGAACAATAGGGTTGAAGTGTCAACCCGAGAGTTGGAAAAAGGTAAGGTTGGAATTATATCCACAACTATTATCCTTAGGTTCTTAAGATAGAATCCTTTTAAGGAGAGGAGACTGCATTAACCCTAACTTTCGGGAATATTCGAAACCTGGACGAATAGTAATTTTATGGGTGGATGAGAAATTTTTGCAATCACGATATGTATGAATTATTAAATGAAGATTTCTAATTGATATTACGTCTTTACGGTACAGACGAGTGAATGTAAAAGTCATTAGTTTTTTTCGAAACCCATTATTTCGAATGATCAAATTTTATGAGATATCTGAGGAGATCGTGGTAAGGTATGGGGTTCCTGTGAGCATTACATCTGGGAGAGACCCAAGGTTCAACTCCAGGTTCTGGAGGAGTTTTCAGGATTGTGTGGGGACCAAGTTAAACATGAGTACTGCATACCACCCCAATCAGACGGACAGAGCGAGAGAACCATCCAGACCATAGAGGACATGTGGAGAGTATGTGCCATCGATTTTAAGGGAAGTTGGGATGACCACTTGCCGTTGATCGAATTTTCCTACAACAACAGTTACCATGCGAGTATAGGCATGCCCCCATATGAAGCTTTATACGGACGATGATGTCGGTCTCCCTTGTGTTGGGAAGAGGTTGGAGAGCGGAAGATTTTAGGACCTGAACTGGTCCAACAGACCAGAGAAACTATCGAGCTCATAAGAGGACGACTGGTCGCGGCCCAAGACAGACAGAAGAAGTATGCGGACCAGACCCGCAAGGACAAAGAATATGAGGTAGGAGAGTTTGTGATGTTGAAGGTGTCGCCGTGGAAAGGATTGATGAGATTTGGTAAGAAGGGAAAACTAAGCCCGAGGTTTATTGGACCTTTTGAGATCTTGAAACGAGTTGGGAAGTTGGCCTATGAATTGGCTTTACCCCCGAGCTTACACCAAGTACATAATGTGTTCCATGTGTCCATGCTACGACCATACCATACCGACTTCCGACATGTGATAGAACATGATCAAGTGGATCTGCAACCAGACTTAACATATGTGGAGCAACCCGTAGAAATCATGGATAGAAAGGAACAGGTGCTGAGGAACAAGGTTGTCAAGTTAATGAGAGTTTTGTGGAGGAATCAGAATGTCGAAGAATCAACATGGGAACTAGAGAGCGCGATGCGTGAAAAGCACCCCCAACTGTTTTCAACCTGATTCCGGGACGGAATCCTTTTAAGGAGGGGAGGCTGTTAGAACCCTAATTTTTGGTAATATTTCCTTTTATTTAATATCTTGTGACATTATCATTATGGAACCTTTCTAGTCATCCCTGTTGATTAATAGAATTGATTGTCTGAGAAACTGCATTGTTGCATTTAATATGTAGTATAAAAAGGAAGATTGTGAAGGCAAGAGTCTTATTGTTAGTAATATTTATAAAACTTGGGATTTGAGAATGGTTAGAGTATTAAAGGATTTATCAAGAATTATGACGAGGAATTATGAACATTCGAGGAATTTACACAATAAGTACTTAAGGAATTATAGGGGAAATCTCTACGCGACGAAATATTATTACGAGGGAATAATTAAGATACGATACGAAGTAAAGATTAAATAACAAGCATTGGTGGGAGAATAATATTACAAGGAAAGGAATTACATGCAAGTGCCATGTAACTAGCTAGTTAGGAAAAGAAACTAGAAAGCATAAAGTAGAAATGAATAGTGACATGTGTGATGGGTGTTGTACCTAGGGGACAATAGGGCATGGGGAGACACCTAGACTCTAGCTTGGCAACATGTGAACCACACCTAATACCCACAATAATACATATCCTACATATCATTTTACTACCATTCAAAACAAAACAAAAAGAAAACATTCCCCCCCCCCCTTTAGAAGCTCTCGGCCGAACTCCAAGAAAATGAAGGGAGAGATTTTCTCTCCAACATTTCCTCACCTACAACCTCAAGCAAAAATCCTAGGGCTTCATTGCATTATAATAGAGGTATGGTATCAATTTCATAGCATTCCATCCATTGATTCTTGAGATAAAAATTGTTGAAAGTTTAGAGGGGTGTTAACATAAGTTGTTATCTTTTAGATCTTGAAGGATTAAGGTTTGTGAGGGCTCATCCAAGTATTCTTAGTTGTTGTAAAGCTCATCCAAGGTCTTTAACTACTCAAGAAGGTATACAAATCTCAAACCCCCTTGGTTATGTAGTGTTTATATAGTATGGTAGTAGATCCATGTGTTTTAGGACTAATCTTGGATGTATATGTATTGGATAGCATGGATCTTGAGTTTTGATGTTGAGATTGTGATTTTTATGACTATGGTTAATATATATATCTCCATGAGTGTTATGAACCATGATCTAAGTGTATTAAGTGGTGATTATGTTATGGAAGTATGAATAATGGTTGATCTAAGTAGTTTGAGCTTGCTGAGTTTGTCCAGGAACTTTGATGTGTATTGTAGCACGATTTTGAACCCCCAAATGATGTCCCCTGATGTCCTACCTTATATTTTTGGAAAGATAATTGAATGTAGTTTCTGGAAATGTAAGGTTCATAGCTAGGTGATGTGTGGATTTTTAGTTATGGCCGGAGGAGTGAATTTTGTTTCTGGACTATGGACTGCATTAAGTGACCCCCTTATGAACCTTGTTTAAACACCTTAAAATATGTGTGGGATCGTGGAAAAATTTGAGAATGTAAGGAATGTAGTGGTGAAGACCACCCAAAAGGAATTGGATTAAAATATGAATTTTTGGATTTTATAAAAATGCTAGAGTAAAATTCGCGCAATGGAAAAAGTCGATTAGTGGAACATGATTCTAGGGTTAGTGGTTATGATTCGAACGTGGTAACTAAATTAAGTCGAGTAAGTGACGAGCGTAATCGAGTGATGACATGGACCTATAGTGGGGCTAGGGAGTCATAAGACGAAGTCGTTAAGTTAATTTCGTACCCCCTTAAAACCCCGTAATTAAAGAGAAATTGTTAAGGTACTAACGAACGATTATTGTTTATGTATAGATCGTTCGAATCCGCACGCTCGACCACCCCAACCAAACCAAGGCAAGTTTACTTTTCAAAACTTATCCATATACAAGGACTTTTACTGTTGTGTTTGTAGTTTGCAAATTATATCAAATGCTCTGTTTATCGAAGTATTGATGCAATTGAGATTGAACAAGTACATGTATGCCTTACCCCTTGAACTTAGATTGAAATGTTTTTTTCGGACAGCGACTCTAGCAATAGAGGTCGTAGCGGTCCGTATATACTATTGACCGGGGAGCGGTATATTATTATATCGTATCTAGATTGCGAAAACCCGAAGGGTCGTTCGGGTGGTATCGTATATTCAAATAACTATTGTTATATCTTTGTAAATACTCGAAACCCTATCTTGGATTAAAAGTTTATTTTATCGAATAATTATTTTATTAATTATTAATATTAAATCTTAAAATATTATTTATTAATCATTGAAAGCAAAGTTAATCCAAGATACTTTTAATACTTTCAAACTTGAACTCTTTCGAACTCAAAACATTTTCGAAAACCCCCGGTCAGATTCTGCTTCTTGTATGATTTCAAGAATCATCGGTCGACTGATGTCGGACCTCAATTACTCTGTTTTCAATCAAAATCAAGTTTTAAAAGAAAAGAAAAAGGGACTCTGGCAGGTGTGGGAACCGTTGACGAACGATTCCCGGGATGTGTAAGTGGCCGTGAGCCAGGCGGTCCATCACTTATTATTCCGGCCCAGGTGTTGCCGAAGGATGATTACGGATGTAGTTTTCATCGAGGGTGATTACGGATGTAGTTTTCACCCGAGGGATAGTTACGGATGTAGTTTCTATCCTTCTACCGGTAGAGAAGACCCGCGGATTATTGGACTTGGATGTGGCGACTGATCATCGTCAATCCTTGTTAGGTTTTTATGTTTTCTTCCAGTCCCATCCTCCACTTTGGAAAAATACTCAAACACTGCTTCTTGGGCCTAAGTGCCAAGTTGCTGATAGTGTGGTTTTTTGATGAGAAAATATTGACATCGTGCAGTATCTAGAACTGCAAGATTTTCTATAAAGATTGGCACGTGTTAGTGCACTCTTGCAATTGTTTCAAAGAATGAAATGTTTTGTATGAGAAACCTTCTAAGCTAATGGAAGGAAAGAGGTTTGCAATGATGTATTCCTTGTACAGTATGCTAATCGTAGAGTGTTTTGCCGAAAATGATATACTCATATGTATATATTTTCAAACTTGAGATATATTGGAATGGGAACCTTATAATGGGTTCATATGTTATTCCTAAAGCTCCTTAGTGAGTATAGATGTTTTATTCAAACTCGGACATATACATTGTCCAATTATGTTTTGAAACCTGAGATATATACCCATATAGTTGGGAATGTTTTCGAAATAAACCACATTATTATTTTGCAAAATGGTGAACTTGCTGAGCATTATGTAGCTCATTCTTGCTTTATAAAAACTTTTCAGAAAGGGAAGAATTTGGTCGGTTAACTCCGCGACAGCAGAAGAGGAGTAGAAGATTCACCCCGGAGATGATTTAGTTCCTGATAAATACTACAGAGTAGTCTGATAGGTTTTCAACTGTAATAGTAAGACTTGTCTTCAAGAGTAGTTGTATAGTGGAATTGCGTAAGACTCTGATTGTACAAATGAATTGTAATATTTAGTGGCACTTTTGAATATCGTTCCTGAGGCTCTAACTTGTTTGTGTGTAAGATTGAGGTCTGGATTGATGTATTGTTGAGTTGTAAAGTTAATACAGGTATGATATGGTTGGATGATGATGTGACGACCTGGATCTTTGACCTCAGATTCGGGGGCGTCACACAAGGCAACTGTCTCCACGTTGCATTTGACCCCAATCAAGGCTTTATTTCCTACAAAGTTGGTAGGTTTTGCCCAGGCATATTTCCTACCAAGTTGGTAGGTTTTTTTCCAAAAGCATGTCAAAAGTGTCATTTACTAGCTACCAAGTATTTACTATTAACATTTCTATTTCCTACCAAGTTTTTCTTACCACATTCATCAATTTTCTGGGTTTCAAATGGTAAGCATGGTAGGAAATGGCTTGAATGTGGTAAGTTATAGCCAGATTGGTAGGAATTGTTTGGCCAATTTTTTTTATTTAAGAAATTGTTTATTAATTTAATAAATGTGAGGGATGATGATGCGGATGGTAGGATCCTATTGCGGTGATAATGCTGTCAAAACCTACCAAATTTGGTAGGTTTTTTTTCTTATCAATATTTAGTAGGAATTGGTGCTTGCGTGTATAAAATTTGTGCCCCACAGGCACCATTTCCTATCAATTCCAACGTTGGTAAGAAATACTCACTCATTTCCTTCCAAATTTTTTTGGTATGTTTTATGTGGTAGGTTTTGGTCATTTTTGTTGTAGTGTGTTCTATAAATGACTGTCAATCCAATCTTTCATTCTCGGTCCAAGCACTGCAGCATTAATTATCACTTTGTTCATGAAAATTAGGTAGCATTGGATTCCTTAGTCACACGTTTCATGAGGTGCTTAACAAATTGCTGATGTTCTTACTAAGCCATTATCTAAAGAAAACTTCAAAAGATTACGTGACAAGCTTGGCGTTTGAAACATTTCTACCTCTAGCTTGATAAAGGATATTGAGACGGTATCACAAACGTATACAAAATCTGCATAAATTGTTTTTTTATAAACTTCTTTCCTTCTTTAAAATCTTAACATTTATTGATAATTGTGTTCTTTCTTTCATTACCGTACCGTAATTTCTCTTTGAGTGCTTGTACATATAGAGAGGCTTTCCACTTGATTTATTCAAGGAATGAGATTATATTTTGTCTAAAACTGATCGCCAAAGAGTTCTAATATTGACAGTCAATTAACTCCCCGTTTTATCATTCAATTTTGCCTTCTTTGAAAATAGTCAGCAAGCCGTAAGAAACTATTAAGTTAATCATGTGATCTGAACGTGAAAATCTAATTTACGGGTAGGTAAGACGGCCAAATTGACATTAAATAATGTTTGGTATAATTAAACTACAGCAACAATGAGACAGTGATATATATTAAACAAGAACAGGCATATAACCAATTAACAAAACAAATCACGAAGGTATAAACAAGAATATAATCAGAGACTGTAAATAACGAGAAAATCAAGAACACACTTATCTCTCACAGAAGCTTTATCAAATACTGATAAGAGAAAGAACAGCTGAGTCGCCAAACCCTTCGAGAGGACTTGACTGTTCTTGAAGAGATTATTGCCCCATTTACGCTGTGTTGGGTTTCAGCAATATCGCTTCCAGGATAAAACAGCACAGATCAAACTGATCGCAGAATCGAAAAGATCAATAGCGATCAGCACCTCAGTTCACCTGAGAACTATGTATATAAACTTTATGTTTTGAAAGAGAGCGCAGAGAAAAGAATAATGCGGCTAAGGTTTTCTATTCTTAGAAGCGTATCTCTCAAAGTTCTGTTATGTATGTATATAATACATAAAATAAAACGTAACTGATACTCCATAAAAGGAAATAATTATTCTGATTTAATTGCATTAACAGCAGCATCAGGATTTAATTTTCAATTACAGAAGCATCAGGATTGACCATCGTCAAGATCTGATGTCCATCAGGATTGGCCAACATCAGGATCTGATGTCCATCAGTATTTGGCCATCGTCAGGATTTTACTTCCATCAGGATTGGGTATCGTCAGGATTTTATGTCCATCAGGATTTAATCCAAGTACTGATCCTCAGTATACTGCTGTAACAAATAAATTCTGATTTCTTGTTAAAATAAATCAATAATCCAGGTAAAAAAATTCCTCGCCCAGGTCGCCTCGCGTACGCGAGTCAACTCGTGTCATGGCGTGGCGAGGCGGCGGCGACGCACGTGTGTGTGTGTACGCGAGGCCCACACTACAACCATGCATAGCCACATGCCTTAGTAGTTGTGCACTACACTTGCACATGGAGCTATATAAAGCCACCAACCTTTCATTACCAATTCAATGTGGGATACAAATTATTTTAACTAAACAACCCACATAACCCATTTCAAACATCCTTCTTTCAACTCAATTTATTTATGGATTACACTAAGAAAATGTCTTAGATCCAAACATGAAAGTTTAAGTCCTCAATAAAAGGAACAACCTCCACTTGTTAATTTCTGGAAATTACATCAAGAACATATTAAAAATATACCTCAAACTTTCCATTTTCTAACAATCCCCCACAAATCCATACAGAAATGCGTATCAATTCTTAACATGACTTGGTTTTCAGAGTCGGTACCCTTCCGGGTTTGAACCCTCCTAAGTCCCCTACTTCGATGGCTACCGGATACAGATGGAATGTTTCACCTTGAATCTTTATCCGCTTGGTGTAACGACACTCCATAGACGACGACAAGTCAAAGGCTATGGTACTAATCTATGGCTTTGAGACGTTAATGGTCGTGTCTCGATCCTGTTCGTCGAATGTTTTAAGGAATAACCCTTTCCTCTAATAACTCTTGCTATTAGAGTTAATGGTCGTATCTACTACTATATTCTTATACTATCCGGGTAACAACAATCAACAACAAGGTATATGCATTAAATTGCAAGAAGAAAACATCTCCGATAAGTAATCAACTAGATAGAATAATTTCATTAAATCATCTTGGTTATTTCTCCAGAACAAAGCGGTTTTAAGAAAATGTTTTGAAAATGATATTCATCTAATTAAATAAATTTAAGTAGACGAATAAGGTTTATTAATGATGTTGCCCTTAGGTTAATTATTGTGAAATTCTTTTTAAAAAGCTTTGTCCGGGTTTTCGAAAATTCAATTCTCCTCAGCACTTCGTGCTCATCGCCTACTCCTTATGTTACATCATCTACTTGGAATGTAAGTTACTTCTAACCATACTTCCATTATCTCCTCATTATGTTTACTCGCAATTAACTACTATTACGAACAACTTCCATTACAAAATATCTCTACTCCGAACAATAGAGTAAGAGTTAGTATACTTGCCTGGTACTCCTGCTGTGAATATTCGTGCGTGTGTTGCGGTCTGGTGATCTATAACAAATAGAATACAAGATTAATCTTCTACGCAATACACTTACAACTCAACTCCTATGCACCTATACAAAATACGACACTGGCTCTAGTGGTTCATACTTGACTTATTCTAAGTCCATGTTAATCCTCAAACACTTAAGTCACATGTTTAGTCCGAAAGCGTTCCTCAAATACAAGTTATACTTAACCATTTATAACCTCGTTCTTTACACCAATATGTTGCCTTGAAAATTCTTAACAAATATCGTGTTTTAGTCGACTCGAAATTCCTCTTTTAACTTAGCCAAAATGGATGGTCAAAGTAATACCTTTAGAGTTAACTTTCCTGAAAATTACTATTCTTTGACTCATACTCCAACACTTTTAATAAATCACTGGACACGTATTCAAATACGAAACCACCTCTAAAATCATCTTTGTTATTTCTAATATTTATCATAGAAATCATGATTCGAAAAAACTGGTCTAGATAGGTGAAATGTATTTTCGAAGTTGGGTTAACTGCAGATTCTTACTATTTACACCACTTTTACTAAAACCTTCATAACTCCATAACCGTTAACTCAAATGACGCACCGTTTTCGCGTGCACGATCTAGAAAATGTCTAGAACGTAACCAACTCAAGACATGGCTCTGGTCAGAAGAGGTATTTTTCGTAATTTACAAAACAGGGCAGGGGTTTCAATGAATAGTGTCATCTCCTTAAAGGGGTTTCCCACTTGCGCAACCTCGGCTTATGCATTTTTATAAAATCAGAAAATAATATTTTTAACTCGAAACTTCACTCAAACCTTGAAAACTGACCTTAATATTTATCCACAAAATTTCACATTATAAATCGACTCCTAAGGGTCTCAATCACAGTCTCAAAGTGGTTACATTTCTGCAAGGAAATCTCTTGAACTACTTTCACTAAAACTAGCATAATTCTTAAACGGTAAACTCTTTTAATGCGATTCTTGCGGAAAATAAACTAGACATCCATACCTACCCAACCATATGCAGTGGTGATTTTAAAAATAATATTATGGTCTCGGGGCTCACTGTTTTTAGGAGCTAACAAAATTCCGCCATTACGACGGCTATATCTCAGACATTTCCATTTTACAAACACTACAACCAAGCCATACCAGGCAACCAATTATCCTCAACATCAACAAACATCCATTACACTTCTCTAAGACCAGTGGAGGTGTTCGAAATCAACACCCATCATTTTACACATTTTTATAAAGCCAAATAATCATAAAACTACTTAATATGAACCTATCTTTCTATAACATCAAAACCACATTGAAAACTCATGTGAACTCAAAGGTGGGTTAGGGTTTATACCTTCCTTGATGTCTTAACAACACTAACAATGCTTGGGAATCCTTAAACAAGCCGTGGATAGTCCTTAGGAAGCTTAAACTTGAACGTTAAAACAAGAAAACAAGGTAAAGTTACTATTCACTACTATTCATCATCACTTTGTAAAATCTGTATAAATTCGAAAATCCAGAGATTGGTTCTCAAATTTTTACCACACCTTCTACTCTTCAAGGGCTTTCTTTTGAGTCATAGCGCATCACCAGGGGATGCTTGAAGCTCGACTTATGGGCTTTCTAGTGTGAGAGGTCAAAACTGCCAATGGCTGGACAGTTTCGGTTCTCCAACTTGGAGGAGAGATTTGACTAGGCTACACTCCTTTGTTGGCCATGAAATATTAAATGTGTGTTCTCCAGACAATAAGGGAGCTATGGTTCAAATTTAGTGATTTATGAATGGATAGAAGTGGAGATATGAATTTTTCTTTGGCATATGTTTCTGCTGGACAGTTTGGAGAGAAAAGGGTTTAGCATGCTTTTTCTCTCTTTAATCTCCTTGTTGACTAGTTGGTGAGTAATTTGTGTGATATTTGCTATGTATACCAGCTTCTAGAAAGCCTATGTCACTCCCAAAAACACTTGGCAAGATTGTGTGGTTGAAAAGAATGAGCATTGTTGGCTTGTTCCTTGATGAACACATCACTTATTCCTGTTTTCTTTGATTAAATCCTTTGATTTAATCCTTTAATCCACTTGATATGATGCACTTTATGATGTAGTGTGGTACTAATTCTTGGTTCGTGTTTAATCCATAATCCATAATTTGTTCGCTAAATCTCGTTGCAATGTTCTGGCGATTCCTAGAATGTTCGTTATACTAACTCAGGAGTTTTCGTTCTAACTCCTTAAATCACCTTAAATAAAATAATAAAATATAAAATCCTTGAATCCTTGAATCCTCAAATTAAATATATCACTTGTCTTGGTCGCATTGAAATGCTTCTCACTTCCCGGTCAAATATTTCATAAAAATAAGTTTGGAATTTCTGAATTACGATCGCGTTTACATACACTTATTTACCTCATGAATTACTAATATAACCTCGAAATATCCATTTCAAATCCCGTACATAGGGTAACATGAAAAATTTCTTAATCCTCAAAAATTACTATTCATCCATAATTTCACTATTCATCCATGCAAATCACTATTCATCCCTTAAATGAAAATTTTTCTCAAGTACAGAAATTATGGTTATTACAATTGCAGCCCTAGCCACCCTATCCTTCTCCTCCCACATAGCATAAGCCTTAACAGTTTCAGCTTTTTACTTAACCACAAGTGGTTTCTCATACTGCACCACGCCATAGACCCTTCACCGTAAGCCACAGTTTCATCTTTTTCTACCAACGAGAATAACCAACACCCCCACCGAATTTATCGGGCATACCTGACAAATCGATAGGCTGTGGAAAACGGTATGTGGCCCAATCAATGGTAGGTGCAGTAACAGTACACCCATAGCCAGTCTCAACAACAGGAGATTCAGTTTCGTTAACCATTTTGTTAATTAACAAAATATAACACAGTAATCTCTTCAAGATTGTTGGGTATAATTAAACTACAGCAACAATGAGACAGTGATACAAGAACATGCATATAACCAATTAACAAAACAAATCACGAAGGTATAAACAAGAATATAATCAGAGACAATAAATACTGAGAAAAGTAAGAACACACTTATCTCTCGCAGAAGCTTTAGCAAATACTGAAAAGAGAAAGAACAGCTGAGTCGCCAAACCATTCGAGAGGACTTGACTGTTCTTGAAGAGATTATTGCCCCACTTATGCTGTGTTGGGTTTCAGCAATATCGCTTCCAGGATAAAACAGCACAGATTAAACAAATCACAGAAGCGGAAAGATCAACAATGATCAGCACCTC
Source organism: Saposhnikovia divaricata (assembly GCA_036435485.1). Taxonomy (NCBI): domain Eukaryota; kingdom Viridiplantae; phylum Streptophyta; class Magnoliopsida; order Apiales; family Apiaceae; genus Saposhnikovia; species Saposhnikovia divaricata. The sequence goes on along the minus strand of CM071595.1, from coordinate 55,345,900 downwards.
AGTTCGCCTGAGAACTATGTATATAAACTGTATGTTTTGAAAGAGAGTGCAGAGAAAAGAATAAGGCAGCTAGGGTTTTCTATCCTTAGAAGCGTATCTCTCACTATTATGTATGTATATAATACATAAAATAAAACATAATTGATACTCCATAAAAGGAAATAATTATTCTGATTTAATTGCATTAACAGCAGCATCAGGATTTAATTTTCAGTTACTGAAGCATCAGGAATTGACCATCCGTCAGGATCTGATGTCTATTAGTATTTGGCCATCGTCAGGATCTGAACTCCATCAGTACCGTCAGGATTTTATGTCCATGAGACATTCGCCCAAATCGCCATTCGACCCGACCCGAGTCGTGGCGTGGCGTGGCGTGGCGGCGGCGCCTGTGTGTGCGCGCGAGGCCCACACTATATGCACATCCACATGCCTTAGTAGTTGTGCACTATACTTGCACATTGCACATGGAGCTATATAAAGTCATTAACCTTTCATTACCAATTCAATGTGGGATACAAGTTATTTCAACTAAACTACCCACATAACTCATTTCAAACATCCTTCTTTCAACTCAATTTATTTATGGATTACACTAAAAAATGTCTTAGATCCAAACATGAAAATTTAAATTCTCACTACAAGGAACAACCTCCACTTGTTAGTTTCCGGAAATTACATCAAGAACATATTAAAAATATGTCTCAAACTTTCCATTTTCTAACAAATAATGCAAGTAAACTCACATTTTAAATGGCAAGGAAAAAAAATCAGCAATAACCACTACAAGAAAATAGTTTTAAACCGACCGTCAAAAATTGTCGGTTATAAAAGGAATCGGTCGGTTTAACGACTAAAACCGACCAAAAATGCTGGTCGGTTTAAGCCTGGTTGGTTATGTCATTTGGTCGGGTTTAACACACATAACCGACCAATAATTTGGTCGGTTATATGTGTTTACAAATTCTCTAATGTGGGGTCCGAATTGGACATGTGGCACCACGTGGCACCACGTGGCGACAGCTGTCAACAGACATCGGCAACACATAACCGACCGACAGCGGTCGGTTATGACTTCAAAAAAGAAAAAAATACATTTTGACTGGCACACATAATCGACCATAGTCAAACGTGCACATTCGGTCGGTTTAATGCCAGTAGTTGTGCTAATTTGTATAACCGACCACTTATAACCGACCACCATAATATAACCGACCACCTTCGAAGGGATCGAATGGTAAAAAACGGTCGGTTTTCTGGGAATTGAAGGGTAAAAAGTGGTCGGTTCTAAGGCTCGTCGGTCGGTTTTCTGGGTTTTTTTTAAAAAAAATTACAGGTTTTGCCAGTACTGCAGCCTGCCATTCCATTTCAATATTAACAATTCACCACCATTCAACTTCATAATAACATAATCAAACATACAAACATACAAATATCTATATTAATTATCATCATGGAGTAAAGCCAGCCTTCCTTCAACACCATCACATCATCAAGCATCATCTTCATCCTAAAAAATTGCAATGTCCACAGTATGAATGAACACCAAAAGGCTGATTTGTAATTCCAGAATTATATTCTTAGAACTCCGCTCGAAAACTTTCCCTACAAAACCCATTTGACTCGAATTATACACATGAAAAACAATTAATAGAAAGCTAAAAAAAATGTTGCAAAATCACATGCATGAAAAAGAAAAAGAATCACATGCAGGCTGCAAAGAAAAAGAGTAGTTGCTACACCAAAAAAATCAGAGATTAGCTAGAAACCACGTATATAACAATGTTATATAATTAAAATGTTATGCTCGAGGTCTCCAATCAGGGAGCTAATGTTATGCTCGAGGTCTCCAATCAGGGAGCTAGTTATGCTCGAGGTCTCCAATATTCTCATAATTAAAATGTCTGAGGTCACAAATTCGAACCACGTATATCGCGAATTTTTAATTTTAGAGTTTTGGAACTAATGCAAAGCCGGTAACCAAGTGCTAAACCAAGTGCTAAACACCTATTCCGTACATGTCCTTGTGAGACTAGACTAACATATCACCACTGAGTAATAGAAAAGTAAGTACTACATTATTAGGCCGAACATATATGCCAACAATATTTTATCCGAACATAAATGCCAACAATATCTCATTATATAGCATATGTGAAACTATACCAAAACGTGTAACTGAAAAATGCAAGGGTTCCAAGAATTATACAACAGACATTTATAGTGATAATGCTCATAAAACGGAAGCAAAAATGATTGGAGGAAGAGGTGGGATAACACAAGTTACACAACACTGAATTCGGAGACATCTAAATACAAAAATATGACTATTCACATTGACATGGTGAATAGGATCTGAAAGCAGCAAGAACAACCATTTTTACTAATTTAAGCACATCACAAGGCACATACATATCCCAAAACATAAACTATTACCTTGAGCGACTTCTAGAGCCAGAAGGATATCTCCTGTAGAATAGTGCATTATAAAGACATGATACAAGTTAATAACATAAACTATGATGAAACCTATAAACTTTAAATCAATAGAATTATTATCAATATAAGCTGAAGGTCGATATATCAGTGATACTATTACATAGTAATTACTTGTAATACTGTAAACAACTTACCATAATAGGATGATCTCTGCCCTTCATAACCTGAGGGTCCTCTACTGGATATAAAATAAATAATAGAAATTTTAGAATACTATAGAACCAACATGGTCATAAAGTTGAATAATTTGAATCCACAAAACTGAAAGAAAGATAATTACCCACAAGGCAAACTAATTTTTAAAGAAAGATAATAATAATAATAATCAAGTAACGTTTTCTAATTTTTAGATAATCTGTAAAGTGATTTTCAGAATTATAATTAGGGCTGCACAACTTTCCGGTCTGGACCGGTAAATTAGATCGGACCGGGTCTACCGGTCTATGGACCGGACCGGACCGAATATAACCGGTCCGGTCCCCGGTCCATAAAATCAAAAAAAATCCGGTCTTCGGTCCGGTCCGGTCCGGTCCAAACCCTGAAAACACCCGGTCCGGACCGGATCGGACCGGATTTTATTAATATAGTTAATTTTACACTATTTTGTCTTTTAAATTATATAGTTTAATGATAAAATAATAACACATAACATATTTTAGTGATCCAAATTGGTAAATAGTAAATTTATGAAATAGTATATATAAACACTATTATATAAATGATTAAATTTCATATTTCATACTATATATAATTTATAATTACGTTTACAAATTAATGTTACTTTACAAATAATATGACATCTACTTATTTTTAAACTTAAATTAACTTACCAAGTAATTTAAATATCAACAAAGAATGAAAATTAAATTATAAAAATTAATTTTTTTAAATAAAATATTAACTAACCGGTCCATACCGGTCCGGTTCCGGTCCGGTCAGGGTTTTTCGGGTCCGGTCCGGTCCCAAAACAGTTTATAATCGGTCCGGTCCTCAGTCCATGGATTCAATAAAATCCGGTCTTCGGTCCGGTCCGGGTCGGTCCGGTCCGGTCCGGTTTTGGACCTTTGTGCAGCCCTAATTATAATCATGTGTATTGATGTAGATGGTTATGGTTTTTATATTGATCCTTAATTATGGTAAAACAATTACTATGAGGTACACAGTTTGGGGCCTAGTTAGGTTACTTCCCAGTTAAATTTGTAATGTAATTCTCTTCATCAGGATCCCTAAAAGTTTACCAGGCTAGCGTTTTTCATGATGGCTCAGCAACTTTGACATTATGATGGGTACTCTTCCTTCCATCAGTTTACAGGGGATGTATAAAGGATTCATCCAATGCAAACAATGTGTATGGAGAGAGAGGGACCATAGAGAGGCAAGAGGACTTACCGTTAGGCAAATATGGGAATGGGAAGAACTGCAAGTAGCATGTGGCAGAAATCACTGAAGCTGGATTAAAATCACCCATAACACATATATAAAAATTGATCAAACAGTTTAAAAGAAAAAATGGTTGCACGTACAATAATATTTAATTTGAGAAATAAACCTATTAATGCTCCGGCAAATACATTCGTCCAATGATGCAAATAATCATCCACACGCGAAATTCCAACAAGCGCAGAGGCAAGATATGGAAGCACAACAATATAGAGCTTTGCAGCATAACCCCCACCATTGAACACCTATTTTCCGCACAAGTACCAACCAAGGAAACCAAGACCTGCAAAGGACCCTGTGCATTGAAAAACGAAATTGTAAATGCATATCCATTGACATATAGACTAGTAAGCACTAAGCAGTAACTTAGTCTACTTACTATAATAATAGAAGAGTCAGGAAAGAAGAAATAGAAAGGGTCTTGAACAAAAACAAGCAATTTATTCTACTTGCCAGAAACAGATAATGTAGTGAAAATCCTCTAAATACAAAAATTATTGCCACATTGAACTGTCCATATTGTGATATGCCTCGACAATGCATATCCGACCACAACAGAATATACATACAAATATAGACAACCAATATTATGAACTATCTGCACAACATAGAATATACACACAAATATCACGACATAGGTTCAATTAGAATAATTAAACACACTATAAAACACAAAACACACAGAACTGCCCAAATTGAACAATTCATATTACTAATTAACATCTAAAAAATTCTAAAAACAAATCAAATGAAAGAGAAAATATAGCAAATTAACCAACTGAAACTCAATATTGCAAAGAGAGAGAGAGAGGGAGAGAGAGAGAGAGAGAGAGAGAGAGGGAGATGGGGCGAGGGAGAGAGAGAGAGAGAGAGAGAGAGAGAGAGAGAGAGAGAGAGAGAGAGAGATGTAACAAGGGGGGATGAGAAAGAGATAACCAAATCAGTTGGAGACCGATTATACAGAGTGAATGAACCTTTAGAGATTGGAAACTGAATGATAGTTTCTAATTCTATGGCTAACAGGTTCTAATTAGGGATTCGATCATTCGATCAAATCAGGGATTGAATGTGAAATTAGAGGGAGGGAGAGAGAGGTCAGAGCGGCGAGAGAGAGGTCACAGCAGCGAGAGAGAGGGGTCATAGCTGCGAGAGATAGATTAGCCGATCAAGTTATAGAATTGTAGTGTATTATTGGATCCCTAATATTTTAAGTTTAACATTTTAAGTGTAAAGACATATTCAAAAAAAATATGAAAAGTAAATAAGTATTACTTAAAATACGGAATTTACTATAACAGTTTTAGAAAATGCTATGTTAGCATTCTCTTACATAGCGTTTTCTAATTAAGCGCTATATAAGTATTCTTTATTTTATTTTATTTTTATTTTATTGTGATATATAATCACATGCATAATACTTTTGTTAAAAACGCTATCTAAGTAACATACTTACATAGCGTTTCCAAAAAAACGTTATGTAAGTGCTGTATCCTAAGTTCAAATGTGTAGTAGTGTCCACACATCAAACAATCACTAAAATCACAATTGCACACACACCTACAAACACAACAACACCAAAAACAGATAGACAATCAGTAAAATCAAAGACAGAGAGCTTACGGTTCAGCATGAGAAGAACCGAATGAGAGTTTAAATTTCGAATTAACATAATCATCTCGAAAGCGCTTCATTTCTGCAAACAAACAACACAATCAAATCAATTCAATAAAATCAACAACAATTAACAAACAATTAAGAAATGTACCGAACAATTAAAAGGAGGCAGAAAAGTGACAGATTTAAATGAAAACACACTTCAAAAATAAATGAAATTGTGTAACGACAAGATCGAAAATTTTGTAAGGGAGAAGTTTTGCATTTTGGTTTGGGGAGAGGGAGAGAAATATTATAATTTGTAAGAACGTGATAGTGTATGTATGTATATGTTGGTACTAATCTTATTTATTTATGCAGCTTATATTTTCACTTGCGGTGAGTAGCAGAGAGACCGTGTGTGTGTGTGTGTGTGTGTGTGTGTGTGTGTGTGTGTGTGTGTGTGTGTGAGAGAGAGAGAGAGAGAGAGAGAGAGAGAGAGAGAGAGAGAGGGAGAGTGAGTGAGTGAGTGAGTGAGACCTTCAAATGCAAAATCCAATTGAAGAAGACCTTAAATCAGCAATAGAGTTCGATTAGATGAAAATCAAGTGAATGATATTTAAGTAATTGAACTTAAAATATAGAACCAAATCATCCCTAATTTAAAGAAGCAAAGCCTCGATTGAAGAATCAAAGGTCCAAACCCTCGACCCCTCAAATCAATTCAGCTGTGTTTGTAATTTGAAACCTAAGTAATTGAACCCCTAACAAGCCCTAATTGTACATACGAAAGTGAGAGAGTGAATTTGGAAGCAAGTGACCGAGAGAGTAAGAGGGAGGGAGTTGTGAAAATTTGGGGGAGGGAGTTCTGAAAATTTGGTCGGAAAAGTTGCCGCTCTTGCAATTGATATTGTGCCGCTCTTGTAATCTGTTTTCATTTTTTCATTAGATATATTGTTACATTTTTTTTAAAATAATTCATTAATTACTTTTTTGTATTTTAAAAAATTAGAAATTCATTTATTCAAATTTAAGATTATTATTTTAAATTTTCGTATTTTTACATTTTATGATTTTATAATATTTAAATTCGTTTATAAAATTTTAAAAATTCATAATTTAGTTAATTAAATAATAATATTCTTATTAAAGGTGGATGAGATTCATATTATTCTTCTATTAATATTATTTTTAATTCATATTTTAAAATTTTATTACTTTTAAAATTATTAGTTTAAAATTGTATAAATTTATTATTTGTAAGATTTGTATACCATCCAATATCTTATTTACAAAATTCAAATATCCTAAATTTCTTATAAATTTATAAAATCTAATATCTTCGACATCAGTTGTGTTTTGACCGATGTCATAGTATGTCAAAGACATCAGTTGTGTTTTGACCGATGTTATTGATATTTCAATTATATGTCAATGACATCGGTTGGCTTTCAAAAATAATCAAAAAATAAAAATGTCGGTTTGTTCAAGATTTTAACAAAAAAGTAGTAAAAGTGTTGTTTCTTATAACGGTACACGATCTAGATTCACTGAATAATTTTTTTGAATGATTTCATCAACGATCAAACCGTATGGATGTTAATAAACACTCATTTTAGTGTTGGAAAAAAATAATCAAAAAATAAAAAGGTTTGGTGGTAGGAGATTTTAACAAAAATGTAGTAAAAGTGCATCTTCCGATAACAGGGCACGATCTAGATTCACTGAATAACTTTTTTAATGATTTATTCGACGATCGAAACCTTACGTATGCCAAGAACCATCATTTGTAATGTTATTGCCAAAATTTCAGAAAAAAATAAAATTATTTGATTGGATAATTTAACGGTCAACTAGTATTTTGACTAGCGATAACGGTCGGTTATATACAGAATCGGTCGATTTTCTTGTTTTTATTTTTGAGAGAAGGTCGGTTATATATGAAGACGGTCGGTTTTCTGGCGTTGCAATGGTAAAAAACGGTCGGTTTTTTGGGTTTTTAAAGAAAAATTGCTGGTTATGCCATTCCATTTCATTACATTTCAATATTACAATCACCACCAAGCCATTCAACATTAACAAACTACAGATTCACCACACCATTCAACTTCATAAAAACATAATTAAACATACAAACATAAATTCTACGAATTTATTGTTCACAAACAACATTAATACTAAACTTCGTGAAAAGCATCAAAACTATATTTACAAACATTATTCAATTTCGTCAAAACCATCATCGTCTTCATCATCACCAGACAATACGATCTTATTCTTCTTCATTTTCTTCACCTTCTTCTTCTTCTTAAACAGTCATTATCATCAAAATACACCAGAGATATAACCAAATCATCATTTGATGCAAGTAGTTAGGATACCATTGTAGGATTTCCATGCAGTAAAACACAACGATAACAATGTAAGTATAAAAAAAAATTCGAAATCCAAAACCATTGATCTATGTATAAGGGGGGTGATTTGGAGAAAGAGTTTTTTTACTCCAAATTTCGAAAATGAAAGTTAAAATGGAGAGGAATTTTGGTGAAGTGGATGTAGGGATAGAGATGAAATTTGGTGAAGTGGTTTGTTTAAATGAAATTTGGCAAAAAATTTGAATTTTTTAGTTTGGGCTCCATTTTTAAAATTTTCGTGAAATCAAGGCTTATTTCCGACCGATATGTGGTCGGTTATGAGTTTGATCAAAAATTTGAATTTTTCATTTGGGCGGTATTTTCGAAAAAAATTTAGTTTGGTCTCCATTTTTAAAATTTTGTGAAATCATGGCTTATTTCCGACCGATATGTGGTCGGTTATGAGTTTGATCAAAAATTTGAATTTTTCATTTGGGCGGTATTTTCGAAATTTAGAAATTTGCATAATCGACCACCTAAAACCGACCGTCAATTATAAAACCGACCACCTAAAACCGACCGACAATTATCAGTCGGGTTTGACATCTAAAACACGTCATCAAAACGACGACATTTTTTTCGTTTGGTCAAAATGTAACCGACCGTAGTGGTATTGGTCGGTTTTAGATGACGTGTCACAGAAACCGAAAATGTGAGTCAGCAAAACGGGAGTCCGCACCGGTCGGTTTTAGATGGTCGGTTTTATCATAAAACCGACTACCTACGGCAGCGGTCGGTTATAACCATTGGATTTGTGACGGTCGGTTTTGTGACGATCGATTTAAAGCTGTTTTCTTGTAGGGAACCTAGCTAATATAAAAAATAACAGCAAACTGTCTTAAATATACACATTATATAATCATTAATCATGTTATCTAAACCTGCAGATATGGCAAGTAAGATAGCCAATTGACATTATATAATGGAAAGTAAACCCTAATATCACATTCAAAATGGCATATTCATTAATTCTTCTCTTTCAAATTCACTATTCCTCACGAGTTCTTATAAATATGAAAAAAAATTGTTTAAACAATAATTGTCTAGATCTCCATCTCAATTCTAAGCCTTGAGCTTGACTACGCCATACATGTTATATTTAATATGGGCAAGTGTGCAGATATAATTATACAAATAAATTAAAAGAAAGATCCATGCAAACACACATTATAAATAGCTAGACATGCAAAATCAAAAATACATAAACAGATAGTTCAACTCAATTTCATATAAAGAGAGATGGGGAAAATTTGTATTATTGTTCTTGCTCTATGTTCAATAATCATATCCATTTCAGTGGTTGAAGGCATTGTCGACCAAACTCCTAAAGGAGTCGATAAATGGTACAAGCAACTTCGCAACAAGAAAGAAAAGGTAACTAAGCTTCGTTTCTTCCTCCATGAAGAAGGTAGTGGAAAAAACCAGACAGCTTATCTGGTGGCTCAGTCCAATATTTCCTTCACATCACCTTCGAATTTCGGGCTAGTTTCTATGATCGACGACATTTTGAGAGAAGGAGTTTCACCTGATTCTCAGATTGTCGGTCGAGCCCAAGGCATAATGGGTTCTTCCTCCATGTCAGAGACCTCTTTAATCATGTCCATGACCTTTATGTTTACTACTGGAAAGTACAATGGTAGTAGCCTCAGCTTTCTGGGAAGAAATCCGTTATCGAAAAAGTATCGAGAAATGCCTATAGTTGGTGGCTCAGGGGTTTTCAGGCTAGCCAGAGGAATTATTACCACGCAAACCGTTGTGCTTGACATACCTACCCTTCATGTTATTGCTGAATACAAAGTTCTCGTTTTTCATTATTAGATGACAGAATATTTAAGTTTCAGATTTCAGATTCTGTTCTTTGTATTTTACTTGATATTCATCGAGTAGAAATTGCACTCTTCATCCCATGTAATATATATATATATATATATTAATAAAAGATGCCTTACGGTTTTATCGATCATTACTTGGATCTAAACCTGTTACTGGCTTGCAATTCCATCTTATTCAAACATTTATTTAGGGTTCTACGAACCCTAAATAAACAGCACCTGACTTAACAGTTACTAGAGGTGTTAAATAAAGCCGTATTTCCGCAAGATGTTGCAATTCCTTGTCCAAGACCAATAAAAAAAGCCATTTTGATAAAGTCCAAGCAAACCATCTGCATGCATTTAAATACTTACTTGTCATTAAATGAAAAACAAGTGCAACTAAGGCCCCTTTTGAAAAATCTTATTATTCAGAAATAAAATAAGTTATTTATTCTGGAAAAAAAAATGTAAATATGTATTTTTTTCTGAAATAAGTAACTTATTTTTGTAAGATAACGAATATTAAACTCCCCATACACATTTTATCTAAAGAAAAAGTATGTAAATACAAAATTTTTTCCAAAATACTTCCTCCGTTCCTTTTTAATAGTCCCTTTTACTTTTTGCACGTATTTTAAGGTGCAAAAAAATCGTACTTCTATATGTTATTTTTGAAAATTTCTTTTTTTGAATAAAAGTTTAACATTTAAATTTTTATTCAAAAAAAGAAAATTTTAAAAATAACATATAGAAGTGCGATATTTTTACACCTTAAAATACATGCAAAAGGTCAAAGCGACTATTAAAAAGCAACGGAGGAGGAAGTAAGTAACTTCTAATTTTTGCCAAACGGGACCTATGGGAAGGTGCTCAGAACTGCTTAACCGGATACTCAACCTGACCCCGCATTTCAGCATTCCACCCGGTGGCTACATCTACAAGGCAATCAATCTTGTTAGGAAACTGTGTGGGAAATCCTATTCTGTTAAAGTGGCTTCTATACTACCACGCCCCCCAAGGCTACAAAGGTGGCCATGGACCATGGCTCAAGGAGATTGTCCCCTTGTCCTAATGTCAACTTCATGCATTGTTTAATTTTATACTCCGTATAACTTTTGCTTATGATATGACTGACGTACATAATTGTTTTTTTTTTTGAATTGGATGCAAATTTGGGTCATTGACTTCAGGGAAATCATCGTTTCATGTCATAATATTACCAAGTACTTATTATATTACAGGAAAACTGAAGTCAAATTAATCTAATATAAACAATCTCTTTACATCAGATTAAACGGCGCTTGTATAAGTCGAATAAGTCATTTATTTCATATCTATTGATCACTAACCCACGTCATACAAATATACTTTACTAGCTTAAAATCATGTAACATTTTTAATATGATTTTTTTCTTTAATATGAATATAATTTTGTAAGATATAAATTTTGTAATCTTAAATTTTGAAATAATATGATTTGATAATAATTATATAAATGTTATCCGTGATTCTTCTAGGAAAATAGGGATTTATTTTAAAAATGTAGAAAAAATGATGTTTAAGCTGAAAAAGATAATTCATTTATTATTAGTAAATATAACATTATTATTTTGTTTTATTAAACAAAATTACCCATAATATAATTGGAAAAATAAAGGTTTTAATTATAGATAGTAGAAAAGGAACGTATATTAGTTGAAAAAGTTAATTGATTAGTTAATAGTATGTATAATATAATTATTTTATTTTATTAAATGGAATTGCCTGTATTATTTTCAGAAAAAAAAAATTAGTTAGATAAAATATAAAAGATATTGTGTTTTGTCTGAAAAGAGAAATTGTTATGTTATTAAATAAATTGAAAAAAATAATATTTTTAACCTGAAAAAAAGAAAATTGATTTGTTATTAGGAATAATTTTATTTATATTTTTAATATTTTAGTTATTATAATATAGTATAGTATAAATCTTTTATATATATAAAGGAAAACCCCAGGAGCTCTAAAATCGCTCGAATTCTATTTATCTTTTTTTCTAGAGCTCCTCAATTTTAAATATTTAAATTTAAAATTTCTTTCTTTATACCTTATGTTTTAGAAAAAAAAAATCAAAACCTTTTTAAATTGGAATAAGAGACTTGATATGGGCTGAAAATAAGCCCTAAAAATACATTTAATGTTGCATTAAATGAACCTAAGTTGGTCTAAGGTCAAAACCCAATTACGAGGCCCAAAACCTTAATAATGATAATAAATTCGTAGCTGTAAAATCAGCCAAATAAAGATCACATATTTGAGTCAACAAGGAAACCAAATCACATCAGGAGTGATCTTCAAGGCATATAATCCCAATACTTATCTTCTTATCTGTTAGAAGGCTCTAGAATTGGGCCTAAGCTGTGGCTTGCCCACCAAGACACCTAATTCTACTCTAACTCCAAGGCATTCAATGCCTATATAAAGGACATGATCCTTCAACCTAGAACTACGTTTTTTTGCTTGATTCTTGATATATTGCAAGATACGTAGGCATCTTGTGAGGACCTGAGTTAAGTCACGAAACACTTGATCAGCCATTAAAGCTCGAAGCTCTCCCTAACCCTAGCATTCAATACGCAATAAATACACCCTACTTTTTATTCCATAACATTTGGCGTCGTGTGTGGGAACCGGATATCAACCATGGTTACCACCCGGAGAACAACAACACTTTCTGAAACCATCACTAACACCACCGCACCCCCGATCGGGGAACAAGTGCCCCCAGGGGCGAATTCTCAACCGCTGGTCACTCAGCCACAAGGAACTGAAGCACAACCTCATGAGTCGTTGCCCTTAGTGGCAAATCCCACCACCCAAGGGACGAATCCCCTTCAGATGGTGGTCGCCCCTCTCGGAGGGCAGTCCGCTCCACCCACCGCTCAGATCTCTACTACAGTGATCCCCGCAAGTACGAACCCGATATATGGGTTGCCGAATTATCCCCCGTATCAGGCCGGACCAAGTGGCCACGCCCTCCAGATACACGAGCCATACAATCCACCTTACATCAGAGGTTTAGGACCCAATCAAGGCCAGCAATACTATGACTACTCAGGCCCGTATTCTGATGACTCATCCTCGGAAGAAGATAGGGATGAAGCCCCGAGGAGACGTCGTCCAAGTAAGGAACCTATTGGACACCGAAGAACTCATGATCGACCTCCCTTAACGGCTGCTGAAAAAATCAAGGCTCATGAGGCCAAGATCCAAAAACTAAAGGAGGAGATAGAAAGGGAACAGCGAAGACACAATCAGAATCGACTCCCACCAGTAACGGGAGGAGACATTCCTTTTGTTGACTTGGAAAGAACCCCAAGGAGAGAGAGAAGGACCGAAGTCCCTAGAGGTGGAAACACGAGGGTCGAAACCCCCAGAGGCAACCCTGAAGACTTAATGCAACTTGGAGATCCTGATGATCCAACCCCTCCATTCACTGAGGAGGTGATAAACGCACATATATCACGAAGTTCAAGATGCCTACCATAAAGACTTACGATGGAACGGGAGATCCCGCTAACCATGTAAGAACGTTCTCTAACGCACTGTTGTTACAGCCTGCCAGTGACGCCTTGAAGTGTAAGGCATTTCCCCAAACATTAGCGGGCATGGCACAGCGTTGGTACAGCCGCTTACCACCAAACTCCATTGCCTCTTTCAAAGAACTAAGCAATGCTTTCGTCAGCCAGTTCATAGGAGGAATAATTAATGAGAAAGATTCTGCATCCCTCATGACTGTGATACAAGGAAAGAACGAAAATCTCAGAGACTATCTCAAGCGATTCACAAAGGAAACACTCAACATTACAAACCTGGAAAACAAGGTAGCCATTGTGGCGTTACAGAATGGAACTTCGAATGTTTATTTTAAAATGTCACTGGCTAAGCATCCCCCTGAAAATATGGTTGAACTCCAACAAAGGGCGAGCAAGTACATCAAGGCGGAAGATAGTCTGAAAAAAGAGTCAGGAACAGGGAAACCGGAAACGGTGACAACTCTAAAAGCGGAAGTCGGAACAGGAATACGATGCTAAAGATAAGTACCCGCGCACGCAAGACTGAACACTCCAAGAAGTCAAATCCTCATGGAGATAGAAAAAGACCAGGATGTGAGATGGCCGAAGCCACTAAGGACTGATCCTGAGAAAAGAAACAAGAATCAGTACTGTCGGTTCCATAAGGATGTGGGACACGATACCGACGATTGTAGACAATTAAAAGATGAGATTGAGTTTTTGATCCGCAAGGGAAAATTGAATAAATTCTGCAAAGAAGGGGATCGGGGAAACCCAAGGCGAGATTACGATAGGAAAGATGAGGATCGTAAACGCAATCAGCAGCCTCGAGGGCCAGTGATCAACATGATCTTCGGTGGCCCAACAGCGGCTGGGACAAGTAGAAATTCCAGAAAAGCATATGCACGAGAGGTAATGCACATTGTTGGTGAAGCGCCGAAGCGTGCGAAGATGGAAGTCTCGATTGGATTCGATGACTCAGACCTTGAAGGGGTGAAGTTTCCCCACGATGACCCGCTGGTGATCTCACCTGTGATAGGCAACTCCCAAGTGAAGAGAGTCTTGATAGACAATGGAGCCTAAGTGGACATTCTGTTCCATGATGCCTTTTTGAAGATGGGATATACCGAGTCTCAGTTGACACCATCGAATATGCCCATATACGGGTTCAACGGAGTGGAATTGAAAGTCGAGGGAACAATTCAGCTACCCATGACTATAGGGCAGGAGCCACGGGAGGCAACTCAGATGTTAAATTTCTTGGTTATCAAAGCTACATCCACATACAATGTTATCCTAGGTAGGACGGGACTACATGCTTTCAAGGCGGTTGCCTCTACCTATCATTTAAAGGGGATCAAAAGATGGCAAGGAGTTGTTATGTGGCCGCACTAAGGCCGGATGGAACCGGGGGGCAGGTCCTCCCAATCGAGGATATGGATGTTCGGGAGAATGAAGAGCGGAGAGGAAAACCAGTAGAGGACTTGCTTCCTGTACCTTTGGAGTTGAAAGATTTTGAGAAGGTCACTTACATCGGGGCATCTTTGAAAGACCCCTTGAAGAGCAAATTGATCTCCTTTTTGCAAGACAATAGTGACTTCTTGGCGTGGACAGCAGCTGACATGCCAGGGATAGATCCCCAATTGATAACACACAGCCTGAATGTGGATCCAAACCGGAAGACAGTGAAACAAAAGAAGAGAAATTTCGCACCTGAGAGGCAAGAGGCCATAAAACAGGAGGTTGACAAACTCCTAGAGGCAGGGTTCATTGAGGAAATCCAGTTCCCCGAATGGTTGGCTAATCCTGTGATGGTCAAAAAGGCTAATGGAAAGTGGAGGATGTGTATAGACTTCACTGATCTGAACGACGCATGCCCAAAGGATTGTTTTCCCTTTCCAAGGATCGATACATTGATAGATGCTATGGCTGGACACAAGATGTTAAGCTTCATGGATGGCTTTAGTGGATACAATCAGATTAAGATGCATAAGGATGATATTCCTAAGGTATCGTTTATCACTGACTTTGGTGTGTATTGTTACCTGGTCATGGCTTTTGGACTGAAAAATGCAGGAGCTACATATCAGAGGTTGGTAAACAAGATTTTCGCTCATCTCATTGGAAAGACTATGGAAGTCTATATGGACGATATGCTGGTGAAAAGCCTACACAGGGCAGATCATATTGAACACCTACGCGAGGCATTTGAAGTGATGAGGCACCATAAAATGATGTTGAATCCAGCCAAGTGTGCATTTGGTGTTGGGTCTGGAAAATTTTTGGGTCTTATGGTTTCAAAACGAGGAATTGAGGCCAACCCCGATAAAATCAAGGCTATTTTGTACATGGAACCACCACGTTCTATAAGGGATGTACATAAGTTAACCGGCAGGATTGCTGCGTTAGGGAGGTTCATCTCCAAATCCGGTGACAAGTGTTTTCCGTTCTTTAAAACCTTGAAGAAGGTAAAAAATTTTGAGTGGACTGAAGAAAGCCAAGAGGCCTTTGAGTAGGTGAAGAGGTATATGTCTGAGGCCCCGCTGTTGGCCAAGCCAAGTACGGAAGATATCCTCTATCTTTACTTAGCAATTTCTGATCAAGCTGTGAGTGCGGTGCTAGTAAAGGAAGAAAGTAAGGTTCAGAAACCCGTATACTATGTGAGTAAAGTTTTACACGGAGCAGAGTTGAACTACTCCACTATTGAGAAGTTTGCCTTAGCATTGGTAACTGCTTCTAGGAAACTACAGCCCTATTTTCAGGCACATAAGATTGAGGTCCTTACAGGGTAGCCATTGAGGAATATTTTGCACAGCCCTAAAGCCAGTGGTAGGCTCATTAAGTGGGCAATTGAGTTGGGAGAATTCGATATTAAGTACAAGCCAAGGATGGCCATCAAAGCGCAGGCACTTGCTGACTTCGTGGTTGAATGTACCATTGACAACCAAGAAGCCGGGGGGCAGGAGATACCTCAGGGAGGCAATGAGGAAGACAAAGAACCTACGATCAAAGAGAAGGAATTCTGGATGCTCTATTTTGATGGGGCATCGAAAACAAAAACAAGCGGTGCAGGTCTCGTCCTACAAAGTCCTGATGGATTTACAATTGAATACGCCTTGAAGTTGGACTTTCTAGTAACCAATAATGAGGTAGAGTATGAAGCTTTGATAGCTAGGCTTGGTTTGGCAGGAGTACTGAGGGTCAAGAATCTTAAAGTTTGTGGAGATTCAAGGCTAGTTGTGGCCCAAGTCAATGGAGAGTTTGAGGCAAAGGATGAAACCATGTCCAAATACTTAAGGCTTGTGAAGGCAGTAATGACTAAATTTGATGAGTGCTACATTGAGCACATTCCGAGGGAAGAAAACACCAAGGCTGATGCCTTATCCAAGTTTGCCTCCTCTGAGATAGAGAATTACTCTGGAAATGTCTACTTCCAGGTTCTAAGAACCCCTACCATCGATTCAAAGTTAGTCGCACCTATTGGGGTGAGGGAATGTTGGATAGACCCCATAAGAGCACACCTCGAGACTGGTTGGCTCCCGACTAATGCCATGGAGGCACGAAAATTATCTGTGAGAGCGTTGAGGTATGCTCTGATTGAAGGGATACTTTACAAGAAATATTTTGTGATTCCGTATCTAAAGTGTTTAAGGCCCGAAGAGGCCAAATCAGCCATTGAGGAGGTCCATGAGGGGATTTGCGGACAACACTTGGGGGGCAGGGCCCTAGCTCATAAGATAGTCAGGCTTGGATTCTATTGGCCTGAGATGATGGCTGATGCCAAAGAGTACGTGAAAAGGTGTGATCGGTACCAGAAGCATGCACCAGTGGTTAGACAACCACTAGAGATGTTGACATCCGTGAGCTCCCCCATCCCGTTTGCTATGTGGGGGATGGACATTCTTGGGCCCTTTCCTATGGCCACTGCTCAGAGGAAGTTTCTAGTTGTAGCTATCGACTACTTCACAAAGTGGATTGAGGCCAAGCCTTTAGCTAAAATCACAACCAAGCAAATCATGCAGTTCTTCTGGGAGAATGTCATATGTAGGTACGGGATACCACGGATCCTAGTTACGCACAATGGGTTACAATTCAACAACAAAGAATTTAGAGATTACTGTGATGAAAATGGAATCGAGCTTCGATTCACCTCAGTCGCCCATCCTCAAGCCAATGGGCAAGCTGAAGTTGCTAATCGAATCATCCTCGATGGACTTAAGAAAAGGGTGGAACGTTCTAGGAACACTTGGGTGGATGAGCTGTTGCCCATACTCTGGGCATATCGCACCACCTGCAAAGTGACGACTGGTGAAACCCCATTCATGTTAGCCTACGGGGCTGAACCTATGGTGTCCGTGGAAATCATGCATGTATCTCCACTGGTTGAAGCCTTTGAACCAGACACAAATGAGGAAGGAATGAGGATGGCCCTCGACTTGATCAATGAGGTGAGGGACGAAGCCCATGCTAGGAATACTGAACATCAGAAGAAAGCTTCCTTCTACTACAACCTAAGGGTGAAAGAAAGGTTCTTCCGCCAGGGGGACCTGGTGCTTAGAAAGATTGAAGCATCTGGAGTTGGACATAAGGGAAAGCTATCCCCAAATTGGGAAGGCCCGTATCGGGTCAAGGAAACACTGGGATGTGGATCGTACAAATTGGAGACATTGGAAGGAAATGAGGTGCCTCGTACTTGGCATGCATCTCAAAGTCTATTATGTTTGATTATCTTGCATAGGATATGACTTATATCTAGTAGGAAGTAGAAATAAGGTCGACGAAACCATACGGAGTAGTTAAGCTCCGAGTAGGAAGTAGAGTATCTATGTAAGGGTTGATCCCGGTTTATTGACATCTTTGTCCACTTATCAATAAAAGTTGTTTCTGCCTTCAGTATGAGTAGTTCTTTTTGTTTTGTTATTCTAAGCACGAAAAGCAAATGTTGTATCAAAGCACCTGATGGTGTGAGCCATGTGGCTAAATACTAAGAAAACTCTAAAAGTGCAATAAACAAGTAATAAGTGAAAGACAAATTTGACAAAGGGGAAAAACTACATAAGTAAGCCCCGGAGGGTTAAGTTCGATAAACATAAAACATAAAGGACATGGCTAAGATAAGTTAAAAACCCGAAGGTTAAGTTCGGTACAAACATAAGTAGACATAAGCCGCAAGGGGCGAATAGCTAAGATAAAACTAAGACCGGCCTATTCCTCGGCCTCCTGATCATCTACCTGAATGTTGTGATCCTGAGTCTCTTCATTCTCCTCGACAACGTCCATATGGTTCCCATTCTGAACTCTAGAGGAGGAAGCGCCCGCAACTGGTAAAGGACATTTGAAGTCCACATCCGGGTTAAACAATCCCGGATGCTGAGCAATAACAGCGCTAAGGGCCTGAACCACCCCTTGGCAAAAACCCCGGGATAGACTTGATCATCGTCATCAATAAAGGCTAGGAAGTCTTCGGATTCCATGTAGTCGTCAATAGCCCTAGCTCGATCCATCACGAGCTTCTGGTTCTCCTCTCTAAGCTCAGAAAGCCTCTTCTCCGCAGTAAGAACGCGCTCCTCCAACACTCCCTTCTCTTTGATAAGGCGTTTGTTTTCCTTCTTGACCTTTTGCTCAGAGTCCCGAAGTTCCTTGGACTGATGGACGATTGACTGAAAGTAAGCATTGGCCTAAAAGAGAAAAGAAAAGTAAGTTAGAATGATGACAAGATGATGCCCCAAATAGAATTAAAGCGGGAATAAAGAAAAACCTACCATGAATATGGCATGGGCACCCTGTACTTCGGTCTCATCAATCATTTTTTTCAGAAGAACTATGTTCACCTGATCAGCAATTGGAATTCCGTGCTTTGACCACTCTGCTGCCAAACTGTTATCACCCCCAATAGAATCATGATCGCAAATGCCCCATCCAGGCTTGAATGCAGCCCTGGGCGAACTCTCGGGCCCTCGCCTCCTCTTGTCGGCATTGAGGCTATGAGTCAGGAAACTGGGTACCAGGGGCTCAGGAGGATTAGCTTCCTTGTTCAACCTCAGGGTTGACCTTCGGGTGACCTCATCTGGACCCCCAACTCCAAGCTCCGTATCAATGATCGCTGCAGCTGAAAAAGCACAGAAAAACACAAAAATCGGACTAAGAACGAATACATTTCTAATAAAGACCAAAACATTAAGTGAAAATTACCCTCTTCACTGACTGAACTAAGTCCGATTTCCCGGAGGATAGATTCTTTGATTATAGCTCTGTAATGAGTATGCCCGTTATCTTTACAAAGTTCATCCCATTGCGAAATTTCACTCGGGAGAAGCATCTTATCGAATTTCCCGGATCCTTTACTTTGCAAAACTGAGACTTGAAATATTTGCCCCAATCTCCACCTCTCCAACGAACGATTACAAATTTCCTCCGCCAGTTAGGATTCTTTTCCGCAGTGGAAAGGAAATCAAAGATTTGAGGAACACCAGGATGGTGCTGGATGTGAACCCAACCTGGTTGGGTGTTCGCACTATTTCGAACTAGAAATATACTCCTAAACAAAAGGACACTAAGGGGGTACCCTTTTTGAAGGCACAATGCCATGAAACAAAGTATTGCCTTCCAAGAGTTGGGGGGTAGCTGACAAGGATTAATTCTAATTTCGGCTAGCAAACGAATTATAAAGTCATGTATGGGAAACCTAAGACCTGATTTAATGGCATCTTCATAAACAAACAAATCTTCTGAACTCCAGTTACACGTTCTATCACTCGGTTCAGGAAGAATAACCTCGAAAGGAGATTTAATACCATATTTATTAGCTAATTTACCGGCATCTAATGCGGTTATGCAAGAAGGATAAAGATAAGAATCTAATTGTGAATTATTTGGGAAAGCATCTCCTAACTCCTCTAGCAATTCAGGAATTGAGTAAACCCTACGCTCTAAAACAAGAGTAGAAGAAGGTTTACCTCTTCCGAGAGATCTAGCAGCAATCCTTGAAGCCACATCTTTAGAACTACCAGCCATCTTGAACTTTTTGGATTGAATGACAAAAAAATGGATGAACTAGGTGAAGAACAACTCAAATTCTTCAAGCAAAACCTCCTTTGATCTTCAAATCTTCAAAAGTTTCAAGTGTTTAAGAAATAAACACTTGAAAAACTCAAGAACACTTCAAGTTTCTAAAACTATCTAAAAATTTGAGAGAGAATTTGAGAATTTGAGAGTGAGAAGTGTGAATGAGAGGTTCACATCTACTACTCTTATATAGGAAGCCTAGCAGGTCACTTTAACCTTCTATAGAAGGTTGCAGGTCAAAAAAGGGGGGAGTTTCAAATTTTAAAATTTTTGAAAATTGGCTCCATAATTATGGCGGAAAAAAGGAGAGGGAAGTTTCAAAATTTGGAATTTCGAAAGTAGGCTCCAAACATCTTCGATTCGAATTTCTGTACGAAAAATAAATTTTCGAATGGCTAAAAATCCGAATGAAATTGCCGAGCCGGAGCATAAAAATGGGGTGGTCCCACTTGAAGTTTTCACTCGGAAAACGTTACAAAAAAAAAACCGAATGGAAAAACCGAGCAGGAAGAAAAAAAAGGTGAGCTTCAGTCGGCAAAAAGCAAAAAAAAAAAAAAGGAAGCCGAATGAAAAAAACGAGCAGGAAGAAAAAAAAGGGTGAGCTTCAGTCGGCAAAAAGCAAAAAAAAAAAAAGCCGAATGAAAAAAGCGAACAGGAAGAAAAGAAAATGGGGTGGTCCCCACTTGTAGATTCAGTCGGCCAAAAAAAAAGGAGAAACCGAGCGAGAATGCCGAACGGGAAGGAAAAAAATGGGGTGGTCCCCACTTGAAGTTTCAATCGGAAAATAAAAAAAAAGGAAGAAAAATACCTGTGGGTACCCTAAAATTCATAAATTATTAGGAAAAATTGAGAAAAATACCTGTAGGTACCCGAAAATTCCTAAATTATTAGGAAAAATTAAGAAAAATACCTGTGGGTACCCGAAAATTCCTAAATTATTAGGAAAAATTAAGACAAATACCTTTGGGTACCCGAAAATTCCTAAATTATTAGGAAAAATTAAGAAAAATACCTGTGGGTACCCGAAAATTCCTAAATTATTAGGAAAAATTAAGAAAAATACCTGTGGGTACCCGAAAACTCCTAAATTATTAGGAAATATTAAGAAAAATACCTGTGGGTATATAAAAATTCCTAAATTATTAGGAATAAATAAGAAAAAATATCTACGAGTACACGAAAATTCCTAAAATATTAGGAAAAGTACAGAAAAATACGAGAAAAATTATAGAAATATTTTCGAGTGATAATTTATGCTAAAAATGCATGAAAGCGCTATAAAAGTTCCGAAATTGCTAAAAGCAAACACAAGTTAAAAACCTCGAATAAGGCAAATCGTCGTAAAAGTGTCGGTCGCTCCACACTTTACAATAAGGCGGTATATGTGAAACACTAGTTTAAATCGAAATCCCCATGTGATGGTACGAAAAATAAGGAGTCCTAGGTAAGGGATAAAAACGTCCCCGAGTCTCGAAAAAGATAATTATAACTTCCACGAAAACCTGATCAGTTTTCCTAGAAGTTGGGGGGCAAATGATATGGACTGAAAATAAGCCCTAAAAATACATTTAATGTTGCATTAAATGAACCTAAGTTGGTCTAAGGTAAAAGCCCAATTACGAGGCCCAAAACCTTAATAATGATAATAAATTCGTAGCTGTAAAATCAGCCAAATAAAGACCCCATATTTGAGTCAACAAGGAAACCAAATCACATCAGGTGTGATCTTCAAGGCATATAATTCCAATACTTATCTTCTTATCTGTTAGAAGGCTCTAGAATTGGGCCTAAGCTGTGGCTTGCCCACCAAGACACCTAATTCTACTCTAACTCCAAGGCATCCAATGCCTATATAAAGGACCTGATCCTTCAACCTAGAACTACATTTTTTGGCTTGATTCTTGATATATTGCAAGATACGTAGGCATCTTGTGAGGACCTGAGTTAAGTCACGAAACACTTGATCAGCCATTAAAGCTCGAAGCTCTCCCTAACCCTAGCATTCAATACGCAATAAATACACCCTACTTTTTATTCCATAACAAGACTTTTAAAATTGAATATAAATTTAAAAAAGCACCTTCTTATATAAATCTATGCCCAAGTTATATTTGTTATTATTAATGATGTTACGAATATGAATTCAATCATTGTCCATATCTTAAAGAAGCTTTGTATTCACATGTTTTATTACGGTATCAAATTTAATCATGTGTCTTCTTATCACAAGAGTTTAATTCACAGGTCTTAGCCCATACACAATGTTGGGCTTAATCTAAACTAATGGATCTAGTTTGCTGTTGGGCTTGTGCCCATGTTTCATGTTGCTGTCTTATTAACGTAGGAAGAGTAATTGGTTTGAATAAGTCGTAGAAATAGTGGAGACATTCTAGGAGAGTATTGTTGTGTTTTGTTTATGTTAGTAGTTGAGTAGTAGTAGGAGGTAGACGTGGGAGAAGTTGTTGTTTTATAGCATCCACTCTCTTCGTTTCCAGTCTATTTATACAGTTTGTACTGGTTCTTGTGCTTGTACCATAAAACTTTTCTTTCTGAGTTATATTACAAAAGAGCTTGCCTCAGTTTCTTTGTGTTCATGCATTGTTTAATTTACTATGGTCTATTTTGATTCCAACACTTGGTATCAGAGCACTTAGGTTTATAGGTCATTGTTTTGCTGAATTACCAACCCAAACAAACAAACAAAATCATGGAAACATCCGAGGCAAAGGAAGTTGTTGTAGGATTGAGTTATCCCATGTTAACGAAAAGCAACTATACAACATGGTCCCTAAAGATGAAAGTGTTCATGAAGGCGCAAGGGGTCTGGGGTGCAATCGAAGAAAAGGATCCCAAAGCAGCCATGGATGAATGAACGGTGCAGGTGGCCCTTGCAGCTATATATCAAGGCGTGCCAGAGGATGTACTACTGACCATTGCTGAGAAAGAAACCGCTAAGGAAGCTTGGGAGGCGATTAAAACAATGTGTATGGGAATGGAATGTGTAAAGGAGGCAAAGGTCCAAACGTTGAAGGGAGAATTCGAGTCTCTCACGATGAAGGAATCAGAAAAAATTGACGAATTCTGTATGAAGCTGAGCAGCATTGTGACCAATATTCGGGTACTTGGAGAAACGATGGAGGAATCGTGTGTTGTGAGAAAGATTCTGAGAGCTGTCCCTGACAAGTTTCTTCAGATAGCTTCGAATATTAAGCAGTTTGGAGATATCAAGTCAATGACGGTCGAAGAGTTAGTGGGTCGTCTCAAGGCTCACGAGGAAAGAATGAAGGGCAGGTCCGAGGCTGCAGGTGAACAGCTTCTCATGACATCTCAGAATCAAAGAGCTAGAGGTGGTTCGTTTCGTGACAAGAGTAGGATAAAGTGCTACAATTCTAATATCTTTGGTCACTATGCATCAGAATGTAGCAAACCATGACGGGAACGAGAGAAGAAACAAGAAGTGAATCTTGCTGCCATGGAGGACGATGAACCTGCACTGTTATAGACCAAAGAAGATGTTGCTAGACGGGCACAGTAGTAGCCAAACGGGCTGATGAATAATTATTGCCAGACGGGTATGTTAGTAGTGTCAAACGGATAAAAATGTAAGCCACACGGGCTGATGAACTGGTTGCCAGATGGGCAAAAGGGTTTGCCAGAAGGGCATAGTAATCAAGTTTGGATTAAGGGGGTGAATGTTAGGCTTAATCTAAACTAATGGATCTAGTTTGCTGTTAGGCTTGTGCCCATGTTTCATGTTGCTGTCTTATTAACATAGGAAGAGTAATTGGTTTGAATAAGTCGTAGAAATAGTGGACACATTCTAGGAGAGTATTGTTGTGTTTTGTTTATGTTAGTAGTTGAGTAGTAGTAGGAGGTAGACGTGGGAGAAGTTGCTGTTTTATAGCATCCACTCTCTGCGTTTCCAGTCTATTTATACAGTTTGTACTCGTTCTTGTGCTTGTACCACAGAACTTTTCTTTCTGAGTTATATTACAAAAGAGCATTTCTCAGTTTCTTTGTGTTCTTGCATTGTTTAATTTACTGTGGTCTGTTTTGATTCCAACACACAATTCCTGGGACGCAAATATTATAATTTACTAAGGTGCTTTGATATAATTTGATGAATTTATTACTAACAATTATTGTTTAATGCTCTCTATAAGTGTAAATAACATAGAAAACATCAACAACGATAATCTTAAGACGACAGACAATAATGTATCTCTCTGATCAGTGATCACACAAAATCTGATGTTAAAGAGGTATGTACACTTTCATTTTTCTTTTTGTGGATAAAAAGTTCCATGCATGTTTCTTTGTACTATACTATTGCTTTTGATATTTCAGGCAGAATCCATGCCATCGTTTTTATTTTTATTTTTTAAAAGTCATAAAGTTTGTGTTATTTTTATAAATTTATTTAGATGTTTGATATGTTGCATATATTCTAATTTAATGTTAGTCACTTTTGAATTAAAATTTGTATGCATGTCATATGTTATCCTGATTTTGATTTTCTGGCATAAAAAGAAAAGAATGTCCGGCAATAAATTTTGTTAGGGGATCGGAGCAAACTATCCCAAAAACTTGATTTCTTACGAATCACGATAGCTTCAAATCCAAAGAAGAGTAAGTTGAGATGGTGCGAAATTTATTAAAATACATTTACATTACACGGGTTTAGAGATTTTATGTTGTGGAATAAAAAGTAGGGTGTATTTACTGCGTATTAACTGCTAGGGTTTGAGAGCTTCGAGCTTTAATGGTGGCTGCTCTTGTTGTCGGGGATTAACTCGGTCCTAATAAGATGCCTACGTACCTTGATTAATATCAAGAATCAAGCCAAAACGTAGTTCTTGGTTATGCCCTCGGGGCTATGGCGGCTAGGGCACACCAAGGACGTAGTGGCTTGTATGTCCTTATTTGAGGATTAAGCCTAAAACGTAAGTGACGTATTGAGCTCTGCCCCAAAAACGTTGTTGTGACAATGAGGGGTCAGGCCCTTTATATAGGCGTTGAGAGCCTTAGATTTATAGTAGGTCTAGGAGACTTGGTGGGCAAGTCACCTCCTTAGAGAGGATTCTAGATCCTTCCGTGTAGAAATTAGTTTCCATGTATGATTAGATGCCTTGGAGACTACTTCATAAAGATATTGTATCCTTATTTGACTCTTATTTCCAAGCTGTTAATTAGCCCCCAATATTAATTACGAAATTAATATTTAATTAGGGATTTGGGCCTCATTAATGGGCCATGTATTTGGACTAGGTCTAATTAATGCATCATTAATTATGTATTTAGGGCTTGTTTTTTTGCCCATATCATTTCCCCCCCCCCCCAACTTTTAGGAAAACTGATTAGGATTTCGTAGAAGTTATAGTTGTATTTTTCTCGACTCGGGGTCGTTTTTATCTCTTACCTAACACTCCTTAATTTTCCTACCCTTATATGGGGATTTTGGTTTACACTAGTATTTCACATATATCGTCTTATTGTAAAGTGTGGAACGACCTACACGTTTACCATGATGCCTTATTCGAGGTTTTAACTTGTGCTTGGTTTTAGCAATTTCGGCACTTTTATAGAGCTTTTATGCATTATTAGCATTGATTACTGCTCAATTTGTCAAGGAAATATTTCTATAATTTTCCTTATATTTTTCTGTACTTTTCCTAATATTTGAGGAATTTCCTTGTACTCACAAATATTTTTTCAATTATTCCTAATATTTTAGGAAGTTTCTTCTACCCACAGGTATTTTCCTTAATTTTTCCTAATAATTTAGGAATTTTTATGTACCAACAGGTATTTTTTGTAATTTTTTCTAATAATTTAGAAATTTTCGTGTACCCTTGGGTATTTTTCGTAATTTTTCCTAATAATTTAGGAATTTTCGTGTACTCACAGGTATTTTTCTTAATTTTTCCTAATAAGTTAGGAATTTTCGTGTACCCACGGGTATTTTTCATAATTTTTCCTAATAATTTAGGAATTTTCGTGTACCCACGGGTATGTTCTTAATTATTCCTAATATTTTATGAATTTTCGTGTACCCACAGGTATTTATGGGACCTCAATCCTACGAAATTTGAAATTTTCATAATTTTTTTGTTATCATCGGACATGTAAAACCCCTAGATCCGGGGTCAGGGATCTAGTCGTTACCGTCTCAATTCCCATCCACAGTTCATCATAAATATTAAATTACAACCTTGTGACCCAAAACAATAACATAAAACACACCCGTTATAGTCCTAGAGATGAAATCAGAGTAACAACCAAATTTTATTAAACACATTATGAGTTCTTACAACCCAAAAGAATTTTAATATAAATACATACTCTTTGCCATCCATTTACATGAGTCATACTAGACCATATACTTGGTACTGAAAGAATAAATCTATCCTACCAATAGCTTTCTCTTCGGCTCTGGTAGTCTCATCGTCCTCGCCAGCATCGAGTGCGCCTTGTGCGAGCCATCTGGTCTAGCTGTTGTTGTGATATAATAATAAAGCAAGGGTGAGCAATAGCCCACCAACAATAATATTTAACTGAACGATAATATATAACAGTTCAAAAGTATCTTTCAAACCATATGCCATGCATTTACGGAAATGATGCCAGTATAATATGAACGATGAAGTTACAAGGTAACTCAAAATGTAAATATATGAGGGAATATCTGCTATGTCGAAAATAAGCAAGATATTATAAAGAGGAACTTGCAAGGAAAATATTGCAATTCCAGTTACGAACACTTTTCCAGCTCTGCCAACAGTAATCATGTTGCAGGAAATAAATAAGTTTGGATGATGAATCAATGATGGAGTATTCACCGCGCCCGCTGTTCCAATCTTGATGATCAGTCAAGATCGTACAGCTCAAATTAGATTTACTACCGGTAGAAGGAAGAACTGGCGGCTTTACTTGTCTACCGCCTTACTAGCTCTCCCAGGCCAACGGTTGGGCCAAAGGGGATGGACCGTCGCTACTCGGCCTCTTACACGACTCCTAGTTCCAATAGAATTCATGATTCTGAATGTAACGTTCATCCCCCTTTCCCCAAGTATAATACTTGTTGATAAGACTCTATAAAGTAGTCGTATCTAGTTGGAAAGGAAAATTCACCAATAACTTCCAAGCTATTGCTTGGTAACGAACATCAACTTGTTCCAACAATCTTACCCCTCGAAAGATGAGAAGGTAAACACAGACTTAATGAGTCCATAGCAACCAAGTTGCGAGTGAAGAGGATAAATTATGACCGGGAAGTCAACAAGATAAATAACATTGCTCAAGTAGGTTCCCCTATAATATGGAAGTTTGAGCGAGCATTTAAATCCTTTTAAGATAGATTTAAATGAAAAAGAAAGAGTTGGGAACCTTTCCTTGATAAAATAGTCGTAAAAAGACTCCGAAATATTTTACATAATATCTAGAGGTGGAAGGTAATCTCCGAATAATATAAATTATTTTAAAAAGAATTTTAAAAGAATTAAATAAATATTCCAAGAATATTTATTTACTCAATAATAATTATGGAATATTATTAACTCATAATATTGCTCGTAAGTAATCCTCGAATGAATATATGGAATTATTTAATAAATAAATCCCTCCTTAAATGAATATTCGAAATAATATTCATTAAATAATTAAACTCCAATAAATATTTAAAATTGTATTCAATAAATAAGTCGAACCTTAAATGAATATTTGAAAATAATGTTCATTTAATATTTACTCTTTTAAATGAAAATCCAAATAGCATTCATTTAATAAATAATCTTCTAAATGAATATCCAAATAATATTCATTTAGTAATCAAAACTTTAAAGGAATAATCGAAATAATATTTCTTAAGTAAATAGAACTTCCAATGAATATTTTAAAATAATATTCATTAAGTACATAAAACCTTAAATGAATATTCGAAAGTAATATTCATTTAATAAATAACATTCTAAAGAATATCAAAATAATATTCATTAAATATCAACTCTAAATGAATATTCAAAATTAACATTCATTTATTATCTCTCGACTAAGATAATACTCGAATAACATTCCTCGAAATATTTCCAAGTAATTGATACTTTATGGAATATAATAACGTTTAACAATAACCTTCCTCAGATAAATAATAATCTGTCGTTGGAATCCCTCCGGGTTTCCACGACTATCTATAACTCAAAATACCGACTCCCGGTCTATATTTAGAATGAATATCATATGCCCTTCGCTAAGGGTCTTACCAAAACAATCCGGCTTATTACTGATAAATCGTATCTAGTCTATAAGCCAGTATCAATTCAGGGAACAAGTATCACAAAAAAAAACCAGAGTCACAATATAATTGGAAACAGGCATGCATGCGATGGCATATGTAAAACAGAAATCATATACATATATTATCACAACAACAGGTTCAAAGGTTTGAACACTTGCCTGGTAATTGAGCACGGGTGGGGGTAGTGGTAGGGTGTCCCGAGTCAGCTCGGCGATCTATAATAGTCAAGAAATTCGAGATTAATCACTTAACATTTTTCAAAAGGTTAAGTATTAACTTAAGTCGAAACATGTTTTCAAATTGTCTCGTTATACCCCTTTTTAGTGTAACTCTTTTTATTACCGATACGATTTGACATTTGTTCGTCATTAAGACATGTCATCGTACTCACACTTAGTGTATACTTAAGTCGTATAAGTTCTAAGTTTGATCGATTACGAACCAAGATTATATCTCGAGTTTTATCGCTCGTTTTCTACGTTATAACCAAAGTTATACTTTTGAGGGATTCGTTCGCGTTTAACCTAGATTCGAACATTTTTATAAAATCGAAAAATGATCCGATTCACATGAGGTTTTCTCTCACACCTCCCTTTTTACCTCTAGTATTTAATTACCAAGATTTGCCACTGACTTACGTATTTTACGAGAGTTCATTTTTAATTACGAATTCTCGGTTACGGTTTCGAACTACTTTTAGTAAACCGACCGTAACTCCTAAACTGTAAGTCCGTTTCACACGATATTTGTATCAAAACGAAGCTTATAACATGATATATCCTATCATGGCAGAAAACGAAGCCAAACAGGGAGTTACATGTTCTGTCAAAATCGTTTTCTTAAGGTTAACGAACAATACCAAGCCACACCGGGCACAAATCCAACTTATACACATGATCTTCATCTCAATAAGTCCAGAAGCTACTGATCTTAGCATCAAAATCATCATGCTTCTTAAATTAACTAAACCACTTAACTAATCATGCTAATAACATCACTTATAATAAATCCATCGAAAGCATGCAAAATCTCAAAGTAAGACCTAGGGTTTCAAGTGATGATTACCTTCCTTGGAGTGTTCTAAAGCCCTACTAAGCCTTGATCTACCCTTGTGTGGCCTTAGATTAGCTAGATCAACCATAAGAATCAAAGAAAACAAAGTTAAATCTTGAAGAACACTATTCATTCTCATCTTTGTTGATTTATTTGAAAATGTTAACAAAGGAATTTGAAGCTAAGATTTCATGGAGATTAGTTTTATGAAATATAGGACTCGCCATAAAATTTGGAAGATCAAATAAGGGGTGGAAGCTTGATTTTGATCCTTGAATTTATGCAAAATTCGAATGCCCTGTTTTTGAGAGGAAAAACAGGGTGATCTTCTTGAATTTATTTACCCATTCAAACGACCTTCAAAAATTATGAAATTTTGTACGAATGTTATACATGGAGTGGAGAAGCTATGGTCAAATATTGGTGATTTTATCATGGTTGGAAATGGAGTTATGATTTTTTCTTTGATGGTTGCTCTAGCTGATCAGTTTGAGAGGAAAGAGAAAATGGAGAGTTTCTTTGCCCTGGTTGGTTTTGTGGTGTATTTTACCTTGCTACTTTTCATCCAATAATTCAAGTGTGTAGTGGAAGATATTGTGTAAAGCTACTTTATTAAAGTAGTGATGTAATGGATGATGAAAATGGAGGGACATGTGTTAAGATTTTGATGGTTTACATGCAACTAGTAGTTTCATTTGCTAAGTATTAGTTAATCTCTAACCATACTAGTTACTAGATATTTATCATTTGTACATGCATGTATCTTGCTTCCTCTGCTTGATTCTGTGTCCGGTTATTGCCCGTTTCGATTGATCGTTCGTAGGAATATTTCATGGATTTCTAATTAGGGTTTACCGGGAATCCTCTTAATATTAATACTATCATTCTCCATCTTTCATTCTAACTTTCCAATTTATATTACTTAAATCCATTCGTTAAATACTTAAGGCTATCAGTGTCCAGGGAACTCTCGGAGAAAATAAAAGTGCGGTTTTTCAGAATCCGACAGCTTTTACATACACTTATTTTCCCCCTGGATCACTAATACGAACTCGGAAATTCGTTCCGAATACTTCTATATAGCGTCGTCTAATAATATTCTCAATTACACCAAAATCACTATTCATCCTTATTCTTTACTTATTCATCTAGGGTTGTACAATTGTCCGTATTCTCTTTCGATCGTTCCTTAACCTTTTTACGGAACCACTGGATTAATCGCTATCTATCTGGATGACATGAGAATATTCTCCTGCTTGGAATTGCCATATCTTATTCCCTTAGGAGATAGATTATTCTTACCTATGTTGTCACCCTTTAGCATTCTTCATGACATATAAGTATTTGAATCCATATCCATTCCCTTCATTCATTAGAGCTGGTGACCTTGTTGTCGGAATCATTGTTCCTTATTTTATCAGTACTTAATAAAAAGTTTTAATTATATCCAAAATTTGGGGTTCTTACAGGACAATTTTCTGAAAATATTTTCTAGTATTTTAATAAAAAATATTGAATTCGTGCAATCATGCATTTTATGGGGGTCAGTTTGTAATTCTGTCAGGACCTATTTGTAAATTTGAAAAGTTGAAAAACTTTCCTGTCTAGTTATAAAGTTCAAAAAGAAGTCTGTTAATATTCAAACTTCAGGAAAGTATTTGTCATATTGGCAATACTTCAGGTGCTAAACAGTACTTTCGTCATTCACCCCCTTTCCACTCGAATAATTCCATTTGAAAATTCAATTTTTTTTTTAATTTTCGAATGAAAGTTGTTGTGGGGGCCCAACCTTCTTTTCTTGTTTATTCGAAAAATCTCATTCGGGAATCTTTTTTTTTTTTTGAATATTCGATTGAAAAATTCTTGTGGGGCCAATCCCATTTTTTCATTTCATTCGACGAACTCCAGTCGAAGCCTCTTACTTTGCTTATCATTCATAAATTCCTAATCGAATTATCATTTTCATTTCTTTTTTAGTTTTTGAATGAAAACTTTCTTTTGAGGGAACCCACCCCTTTTTTGCTGTTCATTCGAATTTGTCCATTCGAATTTTCTTTTCTTTTCTTTTTTGAAAATTTCGATTGAAAATTTCAGGTGGGCCCTGCCCTTTTTACTTTCCCATTCGAAAACTCCTACTCGGATTTTCATTTTCAAAATTTTTAATTTATTTTCGAATGGAAATTTGGGTGGGCCCGGAATTTTTTTGCAACTTGGTCAAAATATACCATTCGAAAATGCTTTTTTTTAAAAAAATTTCCGAATGGAAATTCCTTGTGGGGCCCTGCCCTTTTATGCACTTCTTCGAAAATTTTCACTCGAAATATTATGAATGAGGCTCCAGCCTTATTTGAAATTTTCAATTTTTCCTTCCTTATCGAAAAAATCGAATCGAAAAATATTTTTTATTTATTTTTTCCATGATTACGGAACAAACTTTTAAAATTTTCAATTTTTCAAATTCCCCCCCCCCCTTTTGGCCACCAAGGCTAAAGGTTGGAATCAGGCCCTTGGTGATTGCTCGACACCTGAGACTGTTTGATCTTGGTGTTGACTTCCCTTGTCCTTACCTGACTACTATTGCTACTACTTCCAATGTTTAGTTAACCAGGAGGATCTTGATTGGGGGCCCATAACCCCCTCAAGTTTGGCCTTCATATCTAATCTTGGCCTTCATGGCTAATATCTTTTGTTTCTCAACCTAAGATTCAAGGTTGATGTTCACATGTTCGGAGTAGAATCCTAGACGGACTATCTTATGGGCTAGGGACCTTCTCCCCAAGTGTTATCCATAGGTTGCTTCATGGACCTCTTCAAGAGTTGTCCTAACTTCTTCGGGTCTTAGACACTTCAAGTGTGGGTCACATACGATTTCTTGTATAGGACCTCGTCAATCAATGCGTACCTCAGTGCTTTTACTGATAACTTTCATGCCTCCAAGGCATCATTCGGGAGCCATCCGCTCTCAAGATGCATTTTGATGGGATCCATCCATCATTCTCGCACTGTCGCACATCTATAGGTGCTCATCCTTGAATTGGTGGTAGGGATTTATAGAACTTGAAAGTAGGCATTTCCTGAGTAGTTTTCTATCTCAGACGAGAAAAACTTAGACAAGGCATCGACCTTCACATTTTCCTCTCTTGGGATGTGTTTAATAAGTGGATTTCATATCCACTTGGAGCGTTCCATATCGACTTAAATTGATTCACTTGGCCTCAAGTTTGTCGCATTTTTTATGTGTTTTGTGTAGTTGTGCAGGATTGTAACTATCGGTTAGGGTTGGTGAGTTTTGTCAATAATAGAGTTGAATTTGAGCTTTAGAATGGAGAATGGAGTGTCACTTTAAGCTACCATGATGATTCAAGAGTAAAAGGGTTGAAGACGGTGGTTAATGGAAAAGGAACGAGAAGAAACGGAGGCAAAACGAAGAAATTATAGCATTTCAGCAATCCGGCAGAATACAGCAACGCAGATTGCGCTACAGGGAGTGCAGATTATGCCAGAAACAGAACACTACAGCGCATAGTACGCCATTGCAGCGTAGAGTGTGCCCGAGAATCCTGGAAAATCCTGATTTGTATTCCTATTTCGAATTAAATTGTATTTTAAGGGCTTTTCTTGCTGGAAAAAATTTCTAGGGCCTATATAAACACATCTTATCATTGTAATTCGTACAAAACTTAGAAACACAAGGGAGAAAAGCAGAGAAGGATTCACCAATGCTCGTGACAAGCAACGGAGATCTAGATCTATTTCATCTTTTGTATTCTTTTTTTAGGCGTACCTTGGATTCCAATTTTCGGATTTGTTTTCTAAACTCATACTTTAGTACTATTATATTCATTCAGTCTTTGTTTTACATCATGTTTTCACTTGATCCCATGGTGATGAACGGTTCGATTATGAACTAATCGTTGTCATGGGATTCTAACGGATTTATCTATGTAGTTTAGTATCTTGATGCTTTAAAGATCTGTGTGTAATGTATATCTGATATCCTCCTATGGTTATGCTTAAGTGATAGATGCGTAGCTAACATCTAATATGTTAATCTCTTGTGAAGTGAAAGTGGATCTTGAGATTTAGAACTTGCCATGCTAGCATAGGTTCATGATTGTTTATCAACATGATTTGTAGCATAAATAGAAATATATTATGTTGCCCTATGTGATCAATATGGATAACTTGTTCCTCAACCGTTATGTTTTCAAATTCTGTAGACATATAGGGTCTAAGCATAATTGGTGTCTATTCATCTTCTATCTCTTTTATGGATGTATGGGTAGTTTGGTATACGTATGCTGATAGGTAGCTTGTGCTTGTTTCGTGTTATTTGATCAAATATCATAACCATTACATATAGTGATTGAAGACGTTAGATCTAAGAGAAGTATTTAATGAAGTTAGGATCCCATGTTTATTCTCATATAAGTAATTCGATTCCAATTCTCATTAGTTAAGTAATTCTTAGTTTGTTAAATTTCATCTTAGTTAAATTTAGTAAATCAAAACCCCAATTTGTTAATTGTCTTAGCAGTGAGTAAAAACCATACATTGTTGCATAGGTAAAATAACTGAATTAAAACCAAAACCAGATATTTGTGGGAACGAACTTGACTTATATCTATATTACTTTTGTCCACGTACGCTTGCGTGTTTTAGTGCAAACAAGTTTTTGGCGCCGCTGCCGGGAATCATCGGTGTTTTATTTTTAGTTTATGTGCTTGTCATCAGTGGTCGTTAGAGTTCACTGAATCGAATTGTTTCTTACATAGTTGTTTGTTTCTTGGTGTTTCAGGTACTTGAACGTGTATGCGAACACGTTCTCAAACTCGTAAATTGGAAGAAGAACTTGAAGCAGCTAAAAAGATGGGAGAACCAGTAGCTGCTAAGGCTTTGAAGGATTATTCTCAGCTTAAGATCAATGACATCCAATCGAGCATTGTCAGGCCAGCCCTTGCAGCTAAAACTTTCGAAATCAAGCACTATTCAGATGGTACAGAACTCAGTTCAGTTTGAGGGTGCTCCTACGGAAGATCCTAACATGCACATACGAGACTTCATCGAGATCTGTGACACTTTCAAGTTCAATGGTGTGTCGAAAGATGCTGTGAAATTGAGACTTTTCCCATTCTCTTTGAGGGATAAGGCTAAGGGCTGGTTACACTCTCTACCAGCTGGTTCCATTACTACTTGGGAGGATCTTGCTCAGTAGTTTCTTACTAAATTCTTCCCCATGGCTAAAACAGCAACGATCAGGAATGCTCTAACTCAATTTGCACAGCAATCTGGAGAATCTTTGTGTGAACCTTGGGAAGGCTACAAGGAGATGCTTCGAAAGTGTCCTCATCATGGTATGCCATACTGGATGGTGATCAATGGCTTCTATAATGAATTGGGAGCACAATCTAGACCTTTGCTAGATGCAGCATCAGGTGGAGCTCTATGGGCTAAGAGCTACGAGGAAGCTTATGATCTAATTGAGACGATGGCTGTCAATGAATATCGGAATCCAACTCAGAGACAAACTCAAGGCAAGGTAGCAGGTATTGTGGAAGTTGATGCAGCTACAGCTATTGCAGCTCAGTTGAAGGCTTTGACTATGAAGGTGGATTCTCTTACAAACTATGGAGTTCAGCAGGTTGCTAGTGTGTATGAGCTTTATGCGGGTGCACATGATACGAATCAGTGTGTTATCTCTTCTGAATCGGCACAGTTTGTAAGCAATTTTCAGGGACCTTCGTAACCAGCTCCAGCCACCTATCATCCGAATAATTGGAATCATCCTAATTTCAGCTGGAGTAACAATCAAGGTGCTCAACAACCACAACAGCCTTATCAGCAATTTCAAGGTCAACAATATGGAGCTAAGCCGTTCAACCAAGGTTATCAGCAGCAGTATGCTCCAAGACAACAATTCCAACCTCTGGGATTTCAGCAACAACAGTCTCATGGGAATGCTGGTCAATCTTCGAATGAAAAATCTGAATTTGATGAATTGAGGTTGATGGTTAAAAGTCAAGCAGTTTCTATCAAGACCTTGGAGAATCAGATAGGGCAAATTGCAAGTGCCTTACTTAATAGACCACAGGGATCTCTTCCTAGTGATACAGAGGCTAATCCAGGCAAGAGGGAAGTCCATGAGCAGGTGAAGGAAGTAATTTTGAGATCCGGAAAGGTTCCAACCGAGCAGAAATCAGCAGCTAACGAAGATGAAGAAGTTCAGAATCAGCAGGTTAAAAAATCTACAGGGCTAGAAATTGAGAAATCTAACTTGGTGGCTGATCAGTTGAACGGTGAAGTGGAAAAGAGTAAGAAGTTTGCTGAAAAGTCTATTCCGGAGCATTCTACAAAGAACAATCAGATCTATCCGCCTCCTCCGTATCCTCGAAGCTTGCAGAAAAGTCACGAAAAGCAATTTCAGAAATTTTTGGACGTCTTCAAGAAATTCTCTATTAATATTCCTTTTGTGGAAGCTCTAGAAAAGATGGCGAGTTATGCTAAGTTCATGAAGGGGATATTATCAAGGAAGTTGAAGCTCAATGAATTAGAGACCGTTGCTTTGACAGAGGAGTGTAGTGCGGTTCTGCAACAGAACTTGCCACCGAAGCTTAAGGATCCAGGAAGCTTTACCATACCATGCACCATTGGAAAGCTTTCTTTCGACAAGTGTTTGTGTGACTTGGGAGCTAACATCAATCTCATGCCTCTGTCAGTTTTCATGCAACTTGGTCTGCCCGATCCTAAACCTACAAATATCTCTTTACAGCTAGCTGATCGGTCGATCACATATCCTAGAGGTTTAGTGGAGGATGTCTTGGTAAAGGTGGATGAGTTTATCTTTCCTGCTGATTTTGTCATTCTAGACATTGAGGAAGATAAGAAGATTCCTATCATCTTGGGAAGGCCTTTTCTCGCTACTGGCCGTACTTTGATAAATGTTCAGAAAGGAGAGCTCACAACGAGAGTGCAAGATCAGAATGTCTCTTTCAATGTGTTCAAGGCCATGAAATTTCCTGCGGAGAATGAAGAGTGATTTAGAGTGGAAGGGGTTGATACTGGCCAGAATAAAGCGTTTGATCAGATGTTGAAGTCGTATCCATTAGACGTTGCTTTATTAGGGAAGTCTAATACTGAAGATGAGGAAGTAGGCGTGGCTGATCTTTGGGATTCTCAGGTGTTGATTGATGAGGTTGTTTCATGGTCAAATCTTGAGGATAGTGCAATTGAGTCTTTTCTTGAGAAAGATGTTTTGTTAAAGTATATGGGTAATAAAGATCTTCATGAGTTGTATAGGAATTTTACTTCTGATGAGATGTTAAAGGAATTGAATGCTATTTGTTCTAAGCATGAAATTCAACTTGAGGATAGTTCTTTTGATCCTAAGTCTGTTGTTAAGACTTCTATTGGTGAACCACCCACTTCCGTTCC
Organism: Saposhnikovia divaricata; assembly: GCA_036435485.1. Lineage (NCBI taxonomy): Eukaryota > Viridiplantae > Streptophyta > Magnoliopsida > Apiales > Apiaceae > Saposhnikovia > Saposhnikovia divaricata. The sequence continues at coordinate 55,308,744 of CM071595.1, read as the reverse complement.
TAATCCGTCTATTTCCACTCTTGGTCAGTCTTTGGTAGTTAATAATGAAAATCATCATGTTGAAGAAACTTCCAAACTCGAGCTTAAACCACCAGATCACCTGAGGTATGCATATGTAAGAACCCCAAATTTTGGATATAATTAAAACTTTTTATTAAGTAATGATAAAATGAGAAACAATGATTCCGACAGCAAGGTCACCAACTCTAATTAATAGTGGTTTCAAAGAACAATGATTGTAATGAATGGACATTGCTTTGGACAATGATCCTGATGCATTGGTATATTGTCAGAATAGAGTAATTCGATGGTTGAGGACCTAGATAAGAATAATCTACCATCCAGAAAGGAGCTAATTGATCCTTGAAGGGAAATGAGTACGTGCATAGTATTTCCCGTACGTGCATAGTATTTCCCGTACGTGCATAGTGTTTCCTGTATGTGCATAGTAATTTGGTGGACGAATAGTGATTTTGTAAGTTGGAAAACTTTTCACTCCACCCTATGTACGGGACGTGATATGGATGTTTCGAAGTCATATTAGTAATACGCGGAGGAAATAAGTGAATGCAGAGACGATCGGAATTCAGAAATTCCAAATTCTTTTCGGTATAATATTTGACCGGACAGTGGATTAAATATTATTATAATCCAAGAATTGAGATATTAACTTTGAGGATTTGATATTTTGGGATGTTATTATATTGATTTAAGAATGAAGGTAGGAAACCACTGAGGAGTCGTTATGGCTACAATGTAATAATTGATATTTGGAAAGAATGAATGGAATTCGACTTTATTATTTCTATGTCTTGAAGAATGCTAAAGGGTAACAACATAGGTAAGAATAATCTATCTTCTAAGGGAATAAGATATGGCAATCTCAAGCAGGAGAATATTCTCATGTCATCCAGATCGGTAACGATTAATCCAGTAGTTCCGTAAAAAGGTTAAGGAACGATCGAAAGAGAATACGGACAATTATACAACCCTAAGAGAACAAGTAAAGAATACAGAATGAATAGTGTTGTGGTGGGAGTATATAATAATATGAGACGACACTATATAGAAGTATTCGGAACGGATTTCCGAGTTCGTATTAGTGATCCAGGAGGAAAATAAGTGTATGTAAAAGCTGTCGGATTCTGAAAAACCGCACTTTTATTTTCTCCGAGAGTTCCCTGGACACTGATAGCCTTAAGTATTTAACGAATGGATTTAAGGAATATAAATTGGAAAGTTAGAATGAAAGATGGAGAATGAAAGTATTAATATTAAAAAGGATTCCCGGTAAACCCTAATTAGAAATCCGTGAAATATTCTCACGAACGATCAATCGAAACGGGCAATAACCGGACACAGAAACAAGCCGGGAATCAAGATGCATGCATGTGCTAGTAGAAAATATCTAGCAACCAAGTGGTGACTCAAGTAACTAGCACACTTAGAGATTGGAACTAATACTTAGCATGAATTCCATCCAAAGATCAACCAAGTGTTAACTTCTTTAACACACCTCTTGACACATGCCCCAAATGACATCATGCATTGAATCACACCTTTATTAAAGTAGCTTTAGGATGAGATATTATCCAACTTACATCACTTTATGCATTATTGAAATTCAACCAAGCAAAACAACTCCATTCTCTCCATTCTTCAAAACTGCCAAGCAAGAACACTCCTCAAAGAAAAATTCATATCTCCACTTCTACCCATTCATAGATCACCAAATTTTAACCATAGCTTCCTCAATATATGTAGAGTATTTGTTCAAAATTTCATAATTTTTGAAGATCGTTTGGATAGGTAAATAAATTCAAGAAAATCACCCTGTTTTTCCCCTCAAGAAACAAGACTTCGAATTTTTGGAATTTTTAGATTTCCAAACCAAGCTTCCACTCCTTGTTTGATCATCAAATTTTTATGGTGAGTCCTATATTTCATAAAAGCAATCTCCTAAAAATTTCAAGTCCAAACTCCTTTGTTTCCATTTTCAAAAAAATCATGAAAGAGGAGGATGAATAGTGTTTCATGAACAAATCTTTGATTTTTCTTGTTTTCATGGTTGATCTTAGCTACCCTGAGGCTATCCAAGGACTATAACAAGCTTTGTAAGGCTAGTACATACTCTCAAGAAGGTATAACACTCTTGAAACCCTAGATCAACTTTAAGTTTATGGATGTTTTTGATGAGCTAAGCTTGGTTATGATGTTAGCATGATTATAAGCATAATTAGTAAGTGATTTAGTTGAGCAAGAAAGCATGTTAATTATTGTGGTAAACTGGTATGATCTGGACTTGATGATGTTCATGATCATGTGATAAGTTGTGTGGATGCCCGGTGTGGCTTGGTTGGATTGTTATAATTTTTGGAACGTTCGATATATAGCCGTCGTAATGCCGAAATTTCGTTAACCTTAAGAAAAACAACTTGGAAAGTAGATGTAACTCACTGCCTAGCTTTGCAATCTGCCATGATAGGATAGGTAATGTTCTAAGCTTCGTTTTGATATAAAGATCACGTGAAACGGACTTACGGTTTAGGATTTACAACCAAATTACTAAAAGTAGTTCGAATCCGTAAACGAAAGTTCGTAACTGTAATTGAACCCTCGTAAACTATGTAACGTCATGGCAAATCTTGGTAAATAAATACTAGAGGTAAAAAGGAAGGTGTGAAAGAAAACCGTATGTCAAAAGGATCATTTTTCGATTTATTAAAAATGTTCGAGTCGAGGTTAAACGCGAACGAACCCCTAAAAGACGACTCTTTTATAACTTCGGTAAAACACTTAGAAAACGGGCGATAAAACTCGGAGTATAGTATTGGTTCGTAACGATCGACCTTAGAACTCATATGACTTAAGTATGTCCCAAGTATAAGTACAATGACATGTCGTATTAACGAACGAATGTCGGGTCGGATCAGTGATAAAAGTAATCCACAAAAAGGGGTATAACGAGATAACTCGAGAACGTGTTTCGAGTTAAGTATAACTTAACTTTTAATATGTTAAGTGATTAATCCCGAATGCCTTGGTTATTTATAGATCACCAAGCTGAACTGGGACCCGCTACCACTACCCCTTACCGTACTCGACTACCAGGCAAGTTTCAATTCCCTTCTTTTAGGCTGTTGTTGTGATTGAATAAATATATATATATGATTGCTGATATACATATGCCATTGCATGCATGCCTACTTTCAAGTTGAATTGATATACTTGTTCCCTGAATGTTATTGTTGGCTTATAAGCTATATAGTTATACATCAGTTATAAGCCGGTTATTGTAAGACCCTCAGAGAAGGGCGCATATATCTTATTCATCGAATATAGACCGGGAGTCAATATTTCTTGATATATCGAGATTACCTCGGAGGAAAATATTTAAGTAAATATTTTCTATTATTTGGGCGACGAATATTATTTGAATATTCGTTCGAGACTAATTATTTTATCAATCCTTGCTTCAAATAATTATTTGAACGTAACTATTCAACGAATAATATTTCTCAATATTCATTCAGAGTCGAATTGATTATCGACTATTATTTCGAATATTCTTCTAAAGATGAGACTATTAAATGAATATTATTTGGATATTCTTTTAGAATATTATTTTATTAAATAAATATTACTTTTGAATATTCATTTAAGATATTAAATACTTGATGAATATTATTTTAATATTCATCTGAAGCTTGATTTAATTACCGAATATTATCTCGAATATTCCTTAAGGCTTGGATTACTAAATGAATATTACTTGATATTCATTTAGGATATTATTCATTAAATGAATATTACTTTTGAATATTCATTTAAATTCCTAATTAATTATGAATATTACCTTAAATATTCTTTTCAGGTCTTATTAATTAATGAATATTGTTTTGAATATTCATTTAAATATTTATTTATTCAATAAATATCCTCCTGATATTTCTTCAGGGATTATTTTGAGAAATACTCTGATTAAAGATATTCTTTCATATTCCCAAATATTCTTTAAATATTTTAACTCAATAAATATTCTCTGGATATTTATTCCATACTTAGAATAACGTCGATAAGGTTTATCTTCTTCGATTATTACAGAAAATATCTCGGAGTCATATTATTATTAATCTTATATCAAGAAAGGTTCTCAGACATCATTCTTCTTTGAGTCTACCCCCTTAATAATAAGGGAACCTTACTTGGAAAATGTTATTTATCTTGTCGACTTCCCGGTCATAAAGTATTCCCTTCACCCGCAACTCGGGTGCTATTGACTTATTAAGTCGTTGCTTACCTTCTCATCTTTCGAGGGGTAAGATTACTGGAACAAGTTGATATCCGTTACCAAGTAATAGCTTGGGAGTTATTGGTAAATTTTCCTTTCCAACTAGATACGACTACTTTGTGGAGTCTTATCAACAAGTATTATACTTGGGGAAAGGGGGACGAACGTTACATTCAGAATCATGAATTCTATTTGAACTAGGAGTCGTGTAAGAGGCCGAGTAGCGCCGGTCCATCCCCTTTGGCCCAACCGTTGGCCGGGGAGAGCTAGTAAGGCGGTATACAAGTAAAGCCGTCAGTTCTTCCTTCTACCGGTAGTAAATCTAAATTGAGCTGTACGATCTCGACTGATCATCAAGATTGGAACAGCGGGCGCGGTGAATACTCCATCATTGGTTCATCATCCAAATTTATTTATTTCCTGCAACATGATTACTGTTGGCAGAGTTGGAAAAGGGTCATAACTGGAATTGCAACCTTTTCTTGCAAGTTCCTCTTCTTAATAACAATAAAAATATCTCGCTTACTTTGATGTAGCAGATATTTCTACAAACAAATACTTTAAGTTACCTTGTAACTTAATCGTTCATATTATACTGGCATCATTTCCGTAAATGCATGGCATATGGTTTGAAAGATACTTTTGAACTGTTATACATTATCGTTCAGTTATATATTATTGTTGGTGGGCTATTGCTCACCCTTGCTTTATTATTATATCACAACAACAGCTAGACCAGATGACTCGCACAAGGCGCACTCGACGCGGGCGAGGATGATGAGACTACCAGAGCTGAAGAATAAGCTATTGGTAGGGTATATTTATTCTTTCAGTACCAAGAATATGGTCTAGTATGACTTATGTAAATGGATGGCAAAGAGTATGTATTTATATTGAAATTCTTTTGGATTGTAAGAACTCATAATGTGATTAATAAAAATTTGATTGTTACTCTGATTTCATCTCTGGGACTATAACTGGTGTGTTTTATATTGTTGTGTTGGGTTATAGAGACGTAATTTATTTTATGTTAAGGAAAGTTCAATTATTGTGGACAGAATTGGAAACCGTAACCACCGGATCCCGGACCCCGGATCTGGGGGTGTTACAGAAGTGGTATCAGAGCGTACGTTATAAACCCCAGAGATGAGGTGACGTTAAAACAATAAATTCAATAAGATAATAAGAACTCTTGCCAAGTTCATAGTCGGACTACTTAATGTAATGATGACATATAAAACCCTTATGGGAACTCGTAAGTATAATGATAGTAACTTAGCTCGATATCGTATCGACGAGTAAGGCGACTGACCTTGAGGCATACGAGCAACAGCGCGATGATGCTTTATATGCTGAAGATCAGCGGGTAATTCGATGGAGTACCCTACTGGAGACCCGGAAGAGGTTCCAGCAGATAAGGAAAATCCATTTAGGATAAGGAGCTTACCCATGGGTAATGAGGGTCGCAGCCAGAATGACTGTGATGATTAAAATATGGTTCTCCGAAAAGTGAGTATAAAGAACCGAGATATTATTAAGAGATCTGAAGATGCATGTTGAATTCATAGCCGGACTACCAGATGTAGTACCAGCAAGAAAGAAGGATTGGAAGAATTACTTGAGATCTTATACGGAAAAAAAGATGAGAATCCTTAGAGATTTTCATCTTAACAAAGAAAGAGCTAGAGGGATGTATGATTATCAAAGACATCGATTTAGGGCGAGGAACAGAGTCCCTAGGAATAGTTGAGAAGGAGGCAGTAAGTGCCATATCATTTGATAAATGAATTAGTATGAATATGGTCAGTAATAATTCGCCATGAGAAGGCAGGTGTCGTAGGTTGTAAATTATGGAACCAAATTGAGGTTAATAAGGTGGTTTTATTAAGGAAAATGTTCATTTTATGAATGAATCATTTAGAAAGTAAAGACATTGGGAAGTGATAGCATGGTTGGGTAAAGTTATATAAGGAAGTAGTAAGCAAGACAATGATCTCAGAACCTACCGGAAGATAAGACCAGTGAGTCAAGATGAACTCGTAATGAGACTACTGCCAGAGACTGAGTATAGAGTTAATTCAACTCAGTTAAATGATGAACCAGAAACGTTAGATGCATGTGATTCAGAGGAATATTAAATTCCTTCTTCTCTTTGAATGGATTATAGTAGTTACCTTAAGTTTACTCCGACACGGAATTATAATAGATCAAGTAATACGATCAGCAGTTAAAGAGAAAAATGTGAGAAAATCTTCCTGGAGCTAAAAGGTGAAATTGGTAATGACCCAGAGCTGGCATTGCTTAATGGAAAAAGGAGACTTTGTGCTTCCAATGACGCTTCGCATAAAGGGTTAGGTAGACCGACATTTGGTAGTATTGAATATCAGGACGTTGTGACAGGTTTCAGTTTGAAACTATTGATTCCCTTCTAAGGGATGGATATAATTGATTCCTCTCCAGTGGGTAAACTTCCAATCCGATGATGATTATATCGTTAACTATGACTGCTTATGATTCCACCTGCTTGGAGGTTCATAGAACTATTCTTCAGGTTTCGAAACTGGTCTCCTTAATGTTACCAGTAGGTGGGTAGATTGATCAAAATTTCCCTGAGTCTGGAAAGGAATTCGGTGAATTTTGGCAAACCTTGTCTTTCTGATTATCAGAGAATGTCATGGAAGAGAGTAAAAATTGGAGCAAACCCTGTGATTTAGGTAAGGATGCTGTAAAATGGGTTAGTAAACGGACCCTGAGCATTACAATCGACGGTAGTGATAAAATGATGAAGTGAGATTGGACGAAAATAGGAAATGTAAGTAAGAAACCAGCCGGACTGAGAAATTCCAGGATTGACTTAAATGAAAAGGCTGTTATGCCAGGAATGGTAAGCTTGTGTGGCACGCAGGATTGATAAGAATAGTTGAAAAGATAAAAGTGGAGGAAAGGTGACCGGAGACGGTGCCGAGTAGTCGATTAAGACTTATATGGAGTAAAGTTTTGGAAAGGTAGAAAGGTATCAAAGAAGAAGGCACTATGCCGGCAATTGCTAGAAAAGTAATGCTATTAGCCAACCCCTAAAATCATATATTTTTATGTGTGGCCAGTTGAGGCCAAGTCACAACGGACTATAAAGTGACTAGACCAGCAATGAAAAGACAAAGCAGTGTTGCTTCTAAGAAAGCACCGACTGCAAGGGCTTCTGATATAAAGGAAACATTAATGAGATCGTGTGAATCTTCTGCCGAACAACCCATGTTTTGATTGGGAATTCACTAGACCTTTTTGGGATGGGGTCACCCGTACTAAAGTGACTCATGTGTATATGGTTGTCCAAGATTTCGAGTAAAATGGCAGTATAGGGACTTGAGATGTATGATGTTAGGGTATCATGAATACCATGAATATATTATGACGGAGGAAAGTAAACAATGAAGGTATATGAAGAGGGTATAGAAAAGGTCAGAAATTGAACATTATGCTGTAGGAATTTTGTCTGAGGCAAGTACCTTTGCGAAGAACGATAAGCACTAAGAGATTCACGTTGAACTCGACCAATATCTTCCAGAACATCCTTGCTACCATTAACAAGTTCGGTAAGAGAAGAGATTGGCATACGTTGGCTTTTTGGAAGGCCAAATAGGCTGACAACTGTCTGAAAGAAGAGGGTGGCATTAAACCACCGATCGATTATCAAATGAGAATGATTGAAAAAAAAAAAGACCTTTATTAAGGATACATGATCTGATTGCCAATTATAAGATGCAAGAATTCCTTGGCAGTTGAATTAAGGATAGGATATCCATAAATTAAGACAAACCCTGGGGAATGCACAAGGGGTGGCATTAACCCTAATAACGACATTATGACTTCAGATGATATGAGCTGGACTTGCTAAGGCAACAATGACCGGTAAGGATTATTAAAAAGAGTTCTGGAAAGAACATAAATAGAATTATTAGAGTATTGATCAATGACATTTTGATATACCCGGTACCAAGAAAATACCGGAGGAATGATAAGGATGGCCTACGAAACCTTACAAGGAAAAAGGGTAATATTCCGAACTTCAAAAATGGAAGTTTGGTAAGGAATGTATGACATCGTAACAATAATGCCAGATGAGGCATGTATGAAACCCTGAGGAAGTATGGGTTGAACCTATAAAGGTTGAGATTATCCTAAGATAAAGAAAGAACTAAGAAAAAAAGTATCCTAAGTAGGATTGGGAATAAACGTGATAAAGTTCCCACGGGTAGGTGGAAGCAATGACTTATGGAAATGACTGATAGTTATATTTTCTCCTTCAGCAGAGCTTAAGGGAGAATGCTTTAACCCAACAGTGATGGGAATGAGGTAGAAAAACTTGAGCTGGAATGTACCCAGAAAACATGGGTTACAAGAAAACATTATCATCAAGAAAGGCCAATGAGGTGGCCGACAATCTAAGTATAAAGGAATAATTACAAATGTTCATACCTAAAAAAAACAGGATGATATTTGGTAGGACCTTGAAGGTCATATCGGAATGGAGGAATTTACATTCCTTCTGATGACTGTGCAAGAATTAACAGTAATAATAGTTTAAGTAAAGATTCGATTCCTGATGGAGTCTTAAGCATATTACGTACCTTAGAAGGCCCCGTTTTGAGGCAAACCAGGACCATGGTACAAAATTGATGAAGTAAACCGTTAAGTTTCCAGTCTTTTATGGAAGATGCATAAGTGATAGTTTCATCAACCGGACCTAGCTGCGATGCTTGAAACTCTTCTGCAATTCTATCTGCTTCACGTTATATCTACATCAAGTTCAGGAAGTGTTCCTTATGGATAAGGAATAATGATTACTTTGTCTCCCTAAGGGATTTGAAACCCGTAGGGTTAGCTATTAACGCACTACGTAAACAACAAGCGATGGTGATTCTTCTAAGAAAGGAGATGACAACGTAAAGATAAAGAAAGTGCTGCTATTGATAAGCTAAATGGCATGTTGATGAATGACAAGCAAGTTTGTGTTAGTGTACTTCTGCACAAACAAGATAAAGAATATGAGGTTGATAATTCGTGATGCTAAACGTATTCCCGTAGAAAGAATTAATGAGACTTGGAGGGAAGGGCGGTTGAGCCCAAGACTTATTAGGCCACTTGAGAGTTTAAAGTGTTCGGACGGCGGTATTCGAGCCAGCCTTACCCCCAAAATTATGGCACGGTCATAACGGGTTTTAATGTGGCCAGGCTACGCCAGTAAAATGCAGATGTTCAACAGATGATAGGAGTACGAGCATGTAGATATGCGACCTGGTCTGACTTACGAAAGACAACCTGTGGGAAACCACGGATAGAAAAGAACAAGTAATGAGAAACAAGGTTGGCAGAAGTAGATTATATGAATCAGCTAATAAGAAGGATGTGATTGATAAAGAAAAGGCTGGGGAAGCAACATGGAATGAGAAGCAAGGAATGTTATGAATGGGTTTTCTAATGAATTCTCAGGATGACAACCTGATAGTGTCAATATTATAGTTATGAAAAAGCTAGTAACATGATATGGGATGTCAGTAATAATGATGTCAAGTGAGAAATCTAAGATTTAACCTGAAAGGTTGAAGGATTTCCCGAATGTGAGTATCGCTAAGATTGAACAAGAGTATTTGTCCATAGAATAATGTACAAAGCAGCAAGATATGTTGACATGTGAGATTGCGATCAAATAGTATTGGATATAATTATGATTAATTTCTTCTTTGATAAACCTCTATAGTTCAGAGGTAAATTCTGAGTATGATATTCTACAATCATGAAAGCTTTCTATAATCCATTAGAACTCTTTTCTCTTCTTCTCTCTTATTCATCTTCTTTATGAATTGAGAAGAACAACCCTTTTAGGAGGGGAGGTACTGCTACGTGACTATCTGTCTATGTGATAGAAGTCTAAGTGGAATGCAATGACTTGTTTAATTGCTTGTCAAGAACTAAAGGCTGGCCCCCTTCTATACTAACTATGCAATATGACAAATTTTCAATTGATCATAGTGATCTCTCAATAAATCTTTCCACTTCTCTATATTGATCGAGATTACGAAGATTAAAGCGATCAGGAAATGCACAGTACGAGCGAGGTTACCTCCGAATCGTAGGGTGATAGTGATACCAATGTTACTGCAGGTATCAATAAGGATAAGACTGAGTAAGAGTATAACCCGGATAGTGAGTTGTACGAAAAGTAGCAACGTTGATGGAAAAAGGATAAAGTATGAATTGTAGCACTAGAAGATGTGCTGAGGAAGGGTAGAACGACTAAGAATTGACCGGGAAGCTAAAGAGTGAACGACAGGCAAACGACTCTTTGCTTCCTACCTGATTCCGGGACGGAATCCTTTTAAGGAGGGGAGACTGTAAGAACCCCAAATTTTGGATATAATTAAAACTTTTTATTAAGTAATGATAAAATGAGAAACAATGATTCCGACAGCAAGGTCACCAACTCTAATTAATGGTGGTTTCAAAGAACAATGATTGTAATGAATGGACATTGCTTTGGACAATGATCCTGATGCATTGGTATATTGTCAGAATAGAGTAATTCGATGGTTGAGGACCTAGATAAGAATAATCTACCATCCAGAAAGGAGCTAATTGATCCTTGAAGGGAAATGAGTACGTGCATAGTATTTCCCGTACGTGCATAGTATTTCCCGTACGTGCATAGTGTTTCCTGTATGTGCATAGTAATTTGGTGGACGAATAGTGATTTTGTAAGTTGGAAAACTTTTCACTCCACCCTATGTACGGGACGTGATATGGATGTTTCGAAGTCATATTAGTAATACGCGGAGGAAATAAGTGAATGCAGAGACGATCGGAATTCAGAAATTCCAAATTCTTTTCGGTATAATATTTGACCGGACAGTGGATTAAATATTATTATAATCCAAGAATTGAGATATTAACTTTGAGGATTTGATATTTTGGGATGTTATTATATTGATTTAAGAATGAAGGTAGGAAACCACTGAGGAGTGGTTATGGCTACAATGTAATAATTGATATTTGGAAAGAATGAATGGAATTCGACTTTATTATTTCTATGTCTTGAAGAATGCTAAAGGGTAACAACATAGGTAAGAATAATCTATCTTCTAAGGGAATAAGATATGGCAATCTCAAGCAGGAGAATATTCTCATGTCATCCAGATCGGTAACGATTAATCCAGTAGTTCCGTAAAAAGGTTAAGGAACGATCGAAAGAGAATACGAACAATTATACAACCCTAAGAGAACAAGTAAAGAATACAGAATGAATAGTGTTGTGGTGGGAGTATATAATAATATGAGACGACACTATATAGAAGTATTCGGAACGGATTTCCGAGTTCGTATTAGTGATCCAGGAGGAAAATAAGTGTATGTAAAAGCTGTCGGATTCTGAAAAACCGCACTTTTATTTTCTCCGAGAGTTCCCTGGACACTGATAGCCTTAAGTATTTAACGAATGGATTTAAGGAATATAAATTGGAAAGTTAGAATGAAAGATGGAGAATGAAAGTATTAATATTAAAAAGGATTCCCGGTAAACCCTAATTAGAAATCCGTGAAATATTGTCACGAACGATCAATCGAAACGGGCAATAACCGGACACAGAAACAAGCCGGGAATCAAGATGCATGCATGTGCTAGTAGAAAATATCTAGCAACCAAGTGGTGACTCAAGTAACTAGCACACTTAGAGATTGGAACTAATACTTAGCATGAATTCCATCCAAAGATCAACCAAGTGTTAACTTCTTTAACACACCTCTTGACACATGCCCCAAATGACATCATGCATTGCATCACACCTTTATTAAAGTAGCTTTAGGATGAGATATTATCCAACTTACATCACTTTATGCATTATTGAAATTCAACCAAGCAAAACAACTCCATTCTCTCCATTCTTCAAAACTGCCAAGCAAGAACACTCCTCAAAGAAAAATTCATATCTCCACTTCTACCCATTCATAGATCACCAAATTTTAACCATAGCTTCCTCAATATATGTAGAGTATTCGTTCAAAATTTCATAATTTTTGAAGATCGTTTGGATAGGTAAATAAATTCAAGAAAATCACCCTGTTTTTCCCCTCAAGAAACAAGACTTCGAATTTTTGGAATTTTTAGATTTCCAAACCAAGCTTCCACTCCTTGTTTGATCATCAAATTTTTATGGTGAGTCCTATATTTCATAAAAGCAATCTCCTAAAAATTTCAAGTCCAAACTCCTTTGTTTCCATTTTCAAAAAAATCATGAAAGAGGAGGATGAATAGTGTTTCATGAACTAATCTTTGATTTTTCTTGTTTTCATGGTTGATCTTAGCTACCCTGAGGCTATCCAAGGACTATAACAAGCTTTGTAAGGCTAGTACATACTCTCAAGAAGGTATAACACTCTTGAAACCCTAGATCAACTTTAAGTTTATGGATGTTTTTGATGAGCTAAGCTTGGTTATGATGTTAGCATGATTATAAGCATAATTAGTAAGTGATTTAGTTGAGCAAGAAAGCATGTTAATTATTGTGGTAAACTGGTATGATCTGGACTTGATGATGTTCATGATCATGTGATAAGTTGTGTGGATGCCCGGTGTGGCTTGGTTGGATTGTTATAATTTTTGGAACGTTCGATATATAGCCGTCGTAATGCCGAAATTTCGTTAACCTTAAGAAAAACAACTTGGAAAGTAGATGTAACTCACTGCCTAGCTTTGCAATCTGCCATGATAGGATAGGTAATGTTCTAAGCTTCGTTTTGATATAAAGATCACGTGAAACGGACTTACGGTTTAGGATTTACAACCAAATTACTAAAAGTAGTTCGAATCCGTAAACGAAAGTTCGTAACTGTAATTGAACCCTCGTAAACTATGTAACGTCATGGCAAATCTTGGTAAATAAATACTAGAGGTAAAAAGGAAGGTGTGAAAGAAAACCGTATGTCAAAAGGATCATTTTTCGATTTATTAAAAATGTTCGAGTCGAGGTTAAACGCGAACGAACCCCTAAAAGACGACTCTTTTATAACTTCGGTAAAACACTTAGAAAACGGGCGATAAAACTCGGAGTATAGTATTGGTTCGTAACGATCGACCTTAGAACTCATATGACTTAAGTATGTCCCAAGTATAAGTACAATGACATGTCGTATTAACGAACGAATGTCGGGTCGGATCAGTGATAAAAGTAATCCACAAAAAGGGGTATAACGAGATAACTCGAGAACGTGTTTCGAGTTAAGTATAACTTAACTTTTAATATGTTAAGTGATTAATCCCGAATGCCTTGGTTATTTATAGATCACCAAGCTGAACCGGGACCCGCTACCACTACCCCTTACCGTACTCGACTACCAGGCAAGTTTCAATTCCCTTCTTTTAGGCTGTTGTTGTGATTGAATAAATATATATATATGATTGCTGATATACATATGTCATTGCATGCATGCCTACTTTCAAGTTGAATTGATATACTTGTTCCCTGAATGTTATTGTTGGCTTATAAGCTAGATAGTTATACATCAGTTATAAGCCGGTTATTGTAAGACCCTCAGAGAAGGGCGCATATATCTTATTCATCGAATATAGACCGGGAGTCAATATTTCTTGATATATCGAGATTACCTCGGAGGAAAATATTTAAGTAAATATTTTCTATTATTTGGGCGACGAATATTATTTGAATATTCGTTCGAGACTAATTATTTTATCAATCCTTGCTTCAAATAATTATTTGAACGTAACTATTCAACGAATAATATTTCTCAATATTCATTCAGAGTCGAATTGATTATCGACTATTATTTCGAATATTCTTCTAAAGATGAGACTATTAAATGAATATTATTTGGATATTCTTTTAGAATATTATTTTATTAAATAAATATTACTTTTGAATATTCATTTAAGATATTAAATACTTGATGAATATTATTTTAATATTCATCTGAAGCTTGATTTAATTACCGAATATTATCTCGAATATTCCTTAAGGCTTGGATTACTAAATGAATATTACTTGATATTCATTTAGGATATTATTCATTAAATGAATATTACTTTTGAATATTCATTTAAATTCCTAATTAATTATGAATATTACCTTAAATATTCTTTTCAGGTCTTATTAATTAATGAATATTGTTTTGAATATTCATTTAAATATTTATTTATTCAATAAATATCCTCCTGATATTTCTTCAGGGATTATTTTGAGAAATACTCTGATTAAAGATATTCTTTCATATTCCTAAATATTCTTTAAATATTTTAACTCAATAAATATTCTCTGGATATTTATTCCATACTTAGAATAACGTCGATAAGGTTTATCTTCTTCGATTATTACAGAAAATATCTCGGAGTCATATTATTATTAATCTTATATCAAGAAAGGTTCTCAGACATCATTCTTCTTTGAGTCTACCCCCTTAATAATAAGGGAACCTTACTTGGAAAATGTTATTTATCTTGTCGACTTCCCGGTCATAAAGTATTCCCTTCACCCGCAACTCGGGTGCTATTGACTTATTAAGTCGTTGCTTACCTTCTCATCTTTCGAGGGGTAAGATTACTGGAACAAGTTGATATCCGTTACCAAGTAATAGCTTGGGAGTTATTGGTAAATTTTCCTTTCCAACTAGATACGACTACTTTGTGGAGTCTTATCAACAAGTAATATACTTGGGGAAAGGGGGACGAACGTTACATTCAGAATCATGAATTCTATTTGAACTAGGAGTCGTGTAAGAGGCCGAGTAGCGCCGGTCCATCCCCTTTGGCCCAACCGTTGGCCGGGGAGAGCTAGTAAGGCGGTATACAAGTAAAGCCGTCAGTTCTTCCTTCTACCGGTAGTAAATCTAAATTGAGCTGTACGATCTCGACTGATCATCAAGATTGGAACAGCGGGCGCGGTGAATACTCCATCATTGGTTCATCATCCAAATTTATTTATTTCCTGCAACATGATTACTGTTGGCAGAGTTGGAAAAGGGTCATTACTGGAATTGCAACCTTTTCTTGCAATTTCCTCTTCTTAATAACAATAAAAATATCTCGCTTACTTTGATGTAGCAGATATTTCTACAAACAAATACTTTAAGTTACCTTGTAACTTAATCGTTCATATTATACTGGCATCATTTCCGTAAATGCATGGCATATGGTTTGAAAGATACTTTTGAACTGTTATACATTATCGTTCAGTTATATATTATTGTTGGTGGGCTATTGCTCACCCTTGCTTTATTATTATATCACAACAACAGCTAGACCAGATGACTCGCACAAGGCGCACTCGACGCGGGCGAGGACGATGAGACTACCAGAGCTGAAGAAAAAGCTATTGGTAGGGTATATTTATTCTTTCAGTACCAAGAATATGGTCTAGTATGACTTATGTAAATGGATGGCAAAGAGTATGTATTTATATTGAAATTCTTTTGGATTGTAAGAACTCATAATGTGATTAATAAAAATTTGATTGTTACTCTGATTTCATCTCTGGGACTATAACTGGTGTGTTTTATATTGTTGTGTTGGGTTATAGAGACGTAATTTATTTTATGTTAAGGAAAGTTCAATTATTGTGGACAGAATTGGAAACCGTAACCACCGGATCCCGGACCCCGGATCTGGGGGTGTTACAGCATATTTGGGTCAATCATCTACTTTGCTTATTATTATTGTTGCTAACTTGTCAGGTAGTGAAGAGAACAATGTTATTGACACTTTTGAGGAGCAAAGAAGGCTGAAACTCGTCATCAAGGATGTAGCCCCGGAAAAGATATTTAAATGGCCATATAGAGATACGGTGTAGAAATTTTCAAGAGAAAAAGCCATTGCCATGTCTAGCTAAAGACTTTAAACAAAGGCGCTTCCTGGGAGGCAACCCATGGATTTCCTGTTTTCAATAAAAGAGCATTTTTCCCAATTCTTCATAATCTGGATTACTATTTTCGTGCGGAGGATGTAGAGGTCACTTGGCCAGTTTTTGGAGCTCATGTTGTCTAGCCACCACCAGATCCACCACCCGAGGAGGTTAGCCTTGCCGACAGTTAGGTACGTTTCCTACTATCCCTTGTATTACCTTCAATGGGGACATTGAATATCTTAAGTTTGGTGGTGATTTGAGGGTAAGTAGTTAGTAGTGTGTCTTGTGCATATAGGAATTCATATTTTGCATGTTTAGTTATTAGTTCACTCATATTATTGCATGATTGTTCATATAGAGCATTTTGTTGCATATTTGTTATATATCATGTGAGTCCATTTAGTTGCATTTGCATAGCATGCATATTTCATGATCCCTTGGGACGAGTTAATTCTGATTGATAGGTCGATGTCTATTTGAGTGTGGTAATGATGAATAGAGGGCTGATTTATAGTTCCTAGGAATTGACTTGCATGTTTCAGAAACAAAACTTTTACACAGTCTCATCGTTTGTTTTTGGGCTAGGTTGAGGTCATGCTTGTTTAGTTCTTTTAGATTTAGTCGCTTGATTATATTTAGAATTTTCGTTATTCCCTTGATGGCGTAGGAATACTAAAGTCTAAGTTTGAGGAAAACCAGGAATTTCATGCTAATTGTTAATAGTTGTTAATAATGGCTAGGCGTCAAATGGCTAGTAGCCGGCTGATATTTATATGAGTAGTCTAGGGTTGGAATTGAGAATTCTCAGTCCATATATATATATATATATAAAGAATAAAAAAGAAAAAAAAGTTATGTGAATTGTTAAATGCAAAATTAACCAGGGTGAGCTCTTTAATACTCGAGCAATTATGTTCTAAGGGACTTTGTGCCTAGTGACCTAAGGCTTTTATAGTCTGGGATCCACTAACCTAAAGCTCGCTACATGGGTATTAATGTATAAGCCTTTTGGGGTCTCATCCATTGCACGGTTAAATAAGCATGCTTGTATATTATGTGCCATAGTTGTTGTTTAGTAATAAAGCATGGATTTCTGGCTAACTCAGAAGGATGATGGAGGTGTTCCTAGGTTATGAAGTGTTTACCGTCTATTCTATTTATAAACTTGTGATTGTCTTGGCGAAGAATGAGTATGATTTCGATCTAGTGTTAGGAGTATATCTGATGAGCATCGCACACACGCACAATTCTGTCATGTATTGTTAGTATACGGGGACTTAGTCGAGCTCTATTTGGATTTGGTTGCATTCTTTGAGATATTTGCTTGCTAGTTGGTTTTGGTTAGTTTGAGGGGATCGTTGCATTTTCATATTTGTTGCATTCATGCATTGCATTGTTTAGTTTGATAGATTTTGTGGGTACATTTGCTATAGGCCCTCACGAGATCATACTCGTCCACTAGGGCTGCCTAGGGGTTTAAAGGGCTTGTTGCATATGCCAAATACAACCGTGATCACCTACGGAAGTGGTACTAGTTAGTTGTATTTGTTTATGCTTGAGAACAAGCATCGGTTTAAGTTTAGGGGTGTGATAAGTGGATTTCATATCCACTTAAAGCGTTTCATATCAGCTTAAATTGATTCACTTGGCCTCAAGTTTGTCGCATTTTTTATGTGTTTTGTGTAGTTGTACAGGATTGTAACTATCGGTTAGAGTTGGTGAGTTTCGTCAATAATGGAGTTAAATTTGAGCTTTAGAATGGAGATTGGAGTGTCACTTTAAGCTACCATGATGATTCAAGAGTAAAAGGGTTGAAGACGGTGGTTAATGGAAAAGGAACGAGAAGAAACGGAGGAAAAACGAAGAAATTAGAGCATTTCAGCAATCCGGCAAAATACAGCAGCGCAGATTGCGCCAGAAACAGAAGACTACAGCGCAGAGTGCGCCATTGCAGCGCAGAGTGCGCCCGAGAATCCTGGAAAATCCTGATTTTTATTCCTAATTCGAATTAAATTTTATTTTAAGGGCTTTTCTTGCTGGAAAAGATTTCTAGGGCCTATATAAACACATTTTATCATTGTAATTCGTACACAACTTAGAAACACAAGGGAGAAAATCATAGAAGGATTCACCAACGCTCGTGACAAGCAACGGAGATCTAGATCTACTTCATCTTTTGTATTCTTTTCTTAGGCGTACCTTGGATTCCAGTTTTCGGATTTGTTTTCTAAACTCATACTTTAGTACTATTATATTCATTCAGTCTTTGTTTTACATCATGTTTTCACTTGATCCCATGGTGACGAACGGTTCGATTATGAACGAATCATTGTCATGGGATTCTAACGGATTTATCTATGTAGTTTAGTAACTTGATGCTTTAAAGATCTGTGTGTGATGTATATCTGATATCCTCCTATGGTTATGCTTAAGTGATAGATGCGTAGCTAACATCTAATATGTTAATCTCTTGTGAAGTGAAAGTGGATCTTGAGATTTAGAACTTGCCATGCTAGCATAGGTTCATGATTGTTTATCAACATGATTTGTAGCATAAATAGAAATATATTATGTTGCCCTATGTGATCAATATGGATAACTTGTTCCTCAACCGTTATGTTTTCAAATTCTGTAGACATATAGGGTCTAAGCATAATTGGTGTCTATTCATCTTCTATCTCTTTTATGGATGTATGGGTAGTTTGGTATACGTATGCTGATAGGTAGCTTGTGCTTGTTTCGTGTTATTTGATCAAATATCATAACCATTACATATAGTGATTGAAGACGTCAGATCTAAGAGAAGTATTTAATGAAGTTAGGATCCCATGTTTATTCTCATATAAGTAATTCGATTCCAATTCTCATTAGTTAAGTAATTCTTAGTTTGTTAAATTTCATCTTAGTTAAATTTAGTAAATCAAAAGCCCAATTTGTTAATTGTCTTAGCAGTGAGTAAAAACCATACATTGTTGCATAGGTAAAATAACTGAATTAAAACCAAAACCAGATCTTTGTGGGAACGAACTTGACTTATATCTATATTAGTTGTGACCACGTACGCTTGCGTGTTTTAGTGCAAACATTGTTCAACACAACATTTATCAAGTTGTGTCATTACAGCCTTCACAATCTTCAGATACTTGGCCATGGTTTCATCCTTGGCCTCAAATTGTACATTAGCTTGGGCTACTACAAGCCTCGAGTCTCCGCAGATTTTGAGACTGTTGACCCTCAAGTCTCTGGCCAAGCCTAATCTGGCTATCAAGGCTTCATACTCTGCTTCGTTGTTCGTAGTCGTAAAATCCAACTTCAAAGCATACTCAACTGTGAACCCATCGGGGCTTTGCATGACTAGGCCTGCACCACTTGATTTTTTTTTATGTTTCTTCAAAATAGAGAACCCAATATTCTTTTATGGTCATATTTTCATCTTCATTCTTGTTTTCTCATTCCTTGCCATATTGGGGCTACCTCTTGCCCCCCGACTTCTTGGTTGTTAATGGTACATTCAACTACGAAGTCAGCTAAGGCTTGGGCTTTGATGGCCGTCCAAGGCTTATACTTGATATCAGCTGTATATTTCTTTAGCTGTTCAAAGGCTTCCTGGATTTTAACTGTTCATTCAAAGTCCTTTACTTTCTTCAGTGTTTTGAAGAATGGAAGGCACTTGTTGCCTGACATGGAGACGAAATTGCCCAAGGCTACGATTCTTCCAGTCAACTTCTGAACGTCCTTTATGGTGCGCTATGGCTCTATATCCAGGATTGTTTTGATCTTGTCGTGGTTAGCTTTGATTCCTCATAAGACCTAAGAACTTTCATGATCCAACACCAAAAGCATACTTGGCTTGAAAGGCAGAGTGTGTAAACTTGTAACACTATAACTAATGTAACTCAAACTAAAGGAAAAGATACTTAACCAGAAGACAATCAAGAACAAGAAGTCACAAGAAATCAACACTAAATGAAGACAAGGTAATTGATACAATTCAACATGTTAACTATGATCAATCGAAGAAGAAATCATTGAAAGAAGTTCAAGTCAAAGTTGTTCATGCCTCAGTGATTTGAAAAGCCAAAGATCAAGATCATAAATATCAGTATCAATAAGACCAATTGATTTCAAGTGAACAAGAAGGAAAGCAAATATTGGAAAGCCACATTTCTAATTGGATATGGTAATTTATTCAAGAAGCAAAAACCCTATCAAGACTAGTCACTTATGAACCAGACCGTTGCATCAAGTGTCAGGACATTGATAGCAAGTTTATGTCAGTAATAAAGATCCATATTCAAGAACTTAGTGAAGAACAAAGAAGACATGAAGATATCACAAGTTCAAGATGTGCATTGAAGTTTCAAGTTGAAGACCAGAATATTTTCTAAGTACTAAATATTCTAGATGGCCAAGTAGAAGTTTCTAAGTAAAAGTTCTACTTAGAACTTCGAGATGGCTAAGTAGAAATTCTCAAGTAGAAGTTCTACTTAGAATGCAGCTTCAACATGACACATGGCATCTTCTGATTGGCAGATTTCCAAGCTTTCAAGATAAGGCAAGATTTATGTGGACATCATTGGGCCACGTACATCTTAGTCTTTGAAGACTACAGGACATAGATTACATGTAGTATAAATAGAAGTACTTGTGTAATGTTTTAGTCAGTGAGCAATAGTTGAGAAAAACACAAGAGAAAAAGAGAGAGTGCATTCACAGAGCTTAGAATCATTCACTTCTCTCTGAACTTCTGTCATACTTTGTAATGAATGTTGTAGCAACCATTTCAAGTTATATATAAGACATATATTTCTTGAATCTGTGTGTTCATTTATTGCATCGTATTTATTGCTTCTCATATTCGAAAAGTTGTATTCACCCCCCCTCTACAACACATTTGGACCTAACAATTGGTATCAGAGCTATATGTTTAACATACAAAACATAGATCCTTGTGTTGAGTAGAAGAATCGTGAGTTTTCATTTTCTAGATCTACTTTTCATTTTCTTGAAAAGTGTGCCTTAAATCGTTTATATTGAAAACTCATCTGAAAAATTATTTAAATGCTCCAGGTGTGATTATTTAGCTTGGATGTATTTTAATTAATTTTTGTGAATTAATCTGGGTACTTTCATATTTGGTGTTCTTGAGTGTTCATCATCTGTTCTTATCAAAGAAGACAACCCAACAACTTTTTGATCTCCTTTTCAAACAGAAAAATAGTAAAAGAATAAAAAAGGTGTTTTTGGACTTTGTGATTTGCATTATTCACGGCCGAAAGTGAACAAAACATATTCATTACCTAGCACGTGGGTTAGGTGGGTTAGGTGGGTAAAGCATTCAAAGTCAAAAGGTGTTAAAGAGATAATATTGTTTATTCAATATTAAAGTAATCTGCAGAAAAATTATTCTAAGGACAAAAGTTCTACATAGAATTTCTACTTGAGAATTTCTACATAGAATTTCTACTTGAGAATTTCTACATAGAATTTCGACTTGGACAATTTCTACTTGGTGATTTCGACTTGAGCAAAATTTCTATTTAGAGAAATTTCGACTTAGGCAAAAGTTCTACATAAATATTCTACATAGCCTAGTCTTGGGTACTTAGAAACTTTTAGTGACCAGAATTGAGATGGCTCCTAAAAATGCATTCAAGATCCCAATGTTCAACAAAGATCACTATGAAGAATGGGTTTTCAGAATGAGACTATATCTAGAGACTGTTAACCCTGAATATTTGGAAGTCCTTGACAAGGGTAAATTTGTCCCAATGGTGGTTATTCCTGCACATACGGAAGGAGGAGTGGTTATACCACCTCGGTCTGAGCCTAAAAAGGTCTCGGAGTTTTTGGATGCTGACAAGGAACAAATAGCTTATGATACTGCCATACGACAAACCTTGATGGAATCTCTTGATCATGAAATGTTCAACATAGTCAAAGGTCTGACTACAGCGAAGAAGATTTGGGACAAGATAGAAGTTGTCATGGAAGGATCTGCAGAGGTTAGAAGCAACAAGACACTCATACTCAAGATGGAGTATGACACCTTTAGAATACGAAAAGGAGAAGGCATAACAGATGTCTACCTACGATTCAGTCAGTTGGTATTGGATTTGAATCTGAGAGGTGTAACTCTCCCCATGGTTGAAACTAATACGAGATATCTGAGGAACCAGCCAAAAAGCATTGAACATAGGGTCTACGCAATAAGAGAAACCAGAGATTTGCATACAACTTCTCTGGAAGAATATTATGGAATATTAAAGACCTATGAGCTGGAAACTCTTCAAGATCAAGCATGGGACAATGATTCAAAGGGAAAAGAAAGTGCATCAGGATTAGTTGCTGATGAGGAAGAGTCTAAGAAGGCAATGGTTGCAGCAAAGCCTAAATCATCACTTGCACCACATCAAGTTGATAATGATGACGAGTGCGCATCTGACAGTGATGATGACTACTACACCCAAGAAGAGCTGGACAACATGGACGATAGTGTCGTGGCATACATGGCAAGGAAGTTCAGCAACATGAGATTTAGAAAGAGCAACCGACCACAGAGAAAATCTTCATCTTATTATCGGGCTGCTAGGGGTGGTGGTAGTTCGTCAGGCTACAAAGGAAAAGGCAAGAATACCAGCTACAAATCTCCCTTGGATTTCAAAATGAAGTTCAAATGCTATAATTGTGGTGAAGCTGGACACTTTGCCTCGGACTGTAAAAAGCCTAAACAGACTTATCCAAAAGAGACATTTGAAGCTCTCAAAAGCAACTATGAAGCACTGTTGAAGGAAAGACATGGAAAACGAGCTTTATTAGTGACAGAAGGAAGAGCTTGGGATGATTCAGATGAGGAAGATGTTACTCATGTAGCAAACTTTTCCCTCATGGCTGAGACATCAGAGGAACCAGAGGTACCAGTTCTGACTCTTAAAGTAGAAATGTCTATTGATGATTATAAGGAACAGAACGGGGCTCTTAGTGAAGAGATCTATATGTTGTGCAAAATCCTAGACTCTTCTCAAAAGGAACAGAAAACACTTGTTGCCAAATGCAGAATGCTCGAGGCAAAAGTGGAAGAGCTAGAGGCTGCTTGCACTGTAGATACTTCCCTAAGAGACTTTATTAAATCTCTAGAACACAAGCTCGTCCTTAAGGAAGAAGTAGAAGCATGTCTTAGGAACAATCTAGCTGAGTTAGAAACTAAATGCGAAGCTTACAAACTAGCTGCTAGTAAAGTGTATGTAGATAATGACACATTTAAGAGGATAACTGGAGTAGGTGTAGGACTTGATTATTCTGACCTTCCTAAGAAAGAAGGAAAGAGACCTATTGACCCTAGTTCCAGTGACCTTAAAAAGGAAACACCTAGAATTCTTAAATCGGCTGTCAAACCTATCTACAAACATCTTGTTCCTAGAATAGAAGAAGAAGAGACTGAATTGATAGCTAGATATGAGATTGAGATGGAAGATCGCCAGAAAGAACAACCTATAACTCCTATTAAACAAGTGAAAATCAATTTCCCTAGAGATGAATCTAGACTGGGATTAGGAGCTAAGGCTGTTAAACAACAAGGAAAGAAAGAAAAAGGCATAAAAGAGGTTAAGGCTGAACGAATAAAGAAAGCATGTTATCATTGTAAATCTACTGAACATCTTTCTTATGCATGCAAAGCTAACATGAATGTTCCTGCTGCACATGCCATGCCTACCACACATACAATGAATAATCTGCATCAGAATCATGCACAATGTGGCCAACCTAATTGTATGCCATGCACTTTTAACATCATGCAAACTTTTGTGCATTTAATGAATGCATCTAGCCAGTCATGCTCAAATACTGTTGCTAGTTCAAATATCAAGAAAAATTATGGGAGAGCCAAGACTGTCAGTCCTCCTAAAGTTAGGAGTGACAAACCTTCTCCTAAGACTGACAAATCTGTCAAGTCTGAGAAAGGAAAGGAGATAGTCGAAAGCTCTAGTAATGTAAAGAAAAGTGCATCTCCTGTTGTTAAATCTGTTGATTCTCGATCTTATCGAAAAGCCGGGCCCAATCAAAGTTGGGTTCCGAAGAATGCCTAACCAATCTGTCATTGCAGGGCATTAAGCAGAATAGAAATAAAGTTATATGGGTGCTAGACAGTGGAGCATCGAGGCATATGACTGGAAACAAGTCCCTGCATACAGAGTTGGTTATGAAGGCTGGCCCTTATGTTACCTTTGGAGATGACAGCATAGGTGTGACAAAGGGATATGGCAAACTGAAAACTGGCAATGTCATCATAGAAGATATTTCCTATGTTGAGGGACTGAAGCACAATCTGTTGAGTATCAGTCAATTCTGTGACAAAGGTTACGAAATTGTCTTCAACAAGAAAGGTGTATCAATCACTCACATCAAGGAAGGCTCACTAGCTTTGAGAGGAGTTCGAAAGGCAGATCTTTTTGTTGCAGATATGGATTCAGCAAATCATGATGAGGTCACCTGTTTCTACAGCAAAGCCTCGGATGATGAAAGCTGGTTATGGCACAAAAAATTATCTCACTTAAACTTCAAAACGATGAATGCTCTCGCGAGGCGAGAATTGGTGAGAGATCTACCTCAAATGGAGTTCGCTCCAAAAGGACTCTGTGAAGCTTGTGAAATGGGAAAGTCGAAGCGAGCATCGCATAAAAGCAAAGAAATTTCTAGTATTACTGAGCCTCTGCAACTTCTTCATATGGATTTGTTTGGCCCAGTGAATGTCCTATCTTTGTCTAGGAAAAGATATGCTTTGGTAATCGTGGATGACTTCTCCAAGTATACATGGGTATTGTTCGCAATGACGAAAGACGAAGTACCTTTCTTAATCATTGATCATATCACTCAAATTGAGAACGTTTCAACACTTACTGTGAAGACGATTAGATCAGACAATGGCAATGAATTCAAAAACGCAGTGCTGAATGACTTCTGTGTATCTAAAGGAATACGTCGTCAGTATTCAGCTCCGAGAACTCCACAGCAAAATGGAGTAGTTGAAAGGAAGAATAGAACTTTGGTTGAAGCAGCAAGAACTTTGTTGTATGATTCAAAACTTCCTTTATATTTCTGGGCCGAAGCAGTGAGTACCGCTTGTTACACTCAAAATAGAACCTTGATCATAAAAGATAAAGAAAAGACACCATGTGAGCTAATGAACAACAGAAGACCAACAATCAAATACTTTCATGTCTTCGGAGCAAAATGCTATGTGCTTATAGATGATGAAAATCTAGGCAAGTTTGCAGCAAAAGCTCGTGAAGGAATCTTTGTTGGTTACTCTACAGACGTGGTGGCAGCTTATAGAGTGTTCTTGGTGAATGATCGAAAAGTGACTGAAAGTTACAACGTCAGATTCGACAATACCAAACTCTCATCAATTTCAAGAGATTCTAGTGAACCTGAGTCCCTAAAATTTCAGAATCTGGACTTAGAAGATCTTGAAGATGAACCTGAGTTGGTTGTTCCATTAAATGTTCCAAGCGTACATGAAGAACCTGAGTCTAGTGAACAAGCTAATTCTACAAGATCAGGAGAGACTTCTTCAGTACGAACCGGCAACAACTCAGGGGGAGTAAATAGCAGCTCAAGGACTACTGTTCAAGGCTCGAGTCGAGTTGACTCTAGTTCTGTAGGAGCTGGCACTAACTCAGGGGGAGTTAGTGAAAATAATCAAAGTAGTCAGCACCCCAACTCAGAAAGTCAAGCTGAATCATCAAGACAATTTCCAGGTGAACGAGTATGGAATAGAGACCATCCGTTTGAGTTAATCATTGGTGATCCAGATGCTGGTGTGACTACTAGAAGAACTGCAAGAGCTGACATGGCTAATATCTCCTTATATTCTGGGTTCTTATCCAAGCTTGAACCTAAAGAAATAGAAGAAGCTCTTGGCGATGCTGATTGAGTGATTGCAATGCAAGAGGAACTCAATCAGTTTGAAAGGCAGAAAGTTTGGAAACTGGTACCCCGACCAAAGAACAAATCCGTAATTGGAGCTAGGTGGGTATTCAGAAATAAACTGGATGAAAACGGACTTGTAACACGAAACAAGGCTCGTTTGGTTGCAAAAGGTTATTCTCAGCGAGAAGGAATTGATTATGATGAAACCTATGCACCAGTTGCAAGACTTGAGGCAGTCAGGATGTTCTTGGTATTTGCAGCACACAAGAACTTCAAAGTTTTCCAGATGGATGTGAAAAGTACCTTCTTGAACGGAGAGTTAGAAGAAGAAGTGTATCTGGAACAGCCGCCTGGCTTCGTTGATCCAGAACATGCAGATTTTGTGTATCTACTCTTCAAATCTGTCTATGGCCTCAGGCAATCCCCAAGGCGATGGTATGAAACCCTATCCCTATTCTTAATTGAAAATGGTTTTGTTAGGGGAGTAATTGATAAAACATTGTTCTATAAAGTTGTGAGAAATGACTTAATACTTGTTCAAGTATATGTGGACGATATTATTTTTGGGTCATCAAATGAGCGCTTGTGCGAGAAATTTGCCAAGCTAATGCAAGAAAAATATGAGATGAGCATGATGGGAGAGCTGTCCTTCTTCCTTGGATTACAGATCAGTCAGAGAAAAGATGGTATCTTTATCTGTCAATCCAAGTACGTCAGAGATTTACTCAAGAAGTATAATCTAGAAGATGCATCAGCAGCTAAGACTCCCATGGCAACAGCCACGAAGCTTGATGAAGACAAATCAGGTAAATCAGTTGACATCACAAGCTATCGAGGTATGATTGGCTCACTCCCCTATTTAACTGCAAGTAGACCAGATATAATGTTCGCAACTTGTTTATGTGCAAGGTTCCAAGCGGATCCTAGAGAATCACATCTCGTAGCCGTCAAAAGAATTTTTAGGTATCTCAAGGGCACACCAAATCTAGGGATTTGGTACCCAAGAGATACAGGTTTTAATCTTATTGGCTATTCGGATTCAGACTATGCAGGTTGCAGGATTGATAGGAAAAGCACATCTGGTGCTTGCCAATTTCTTGGCAGAAGATTGGTGTCCTGGCAAAGTAAAAAGCAACATACAGTATCTACTTCTACTGCTGAAGCTGAGTACATTGCTGCTGGAAGCTGTGTAGCTCAAATACTGTGGATGAGGAACCAATTGAAGGATTATGGCATGGAGCACAAGAAAATTCCAATCATGTGTGACAACACAAGTGCCATTGCCATAACCAACAATCCTGTAGATCACTCAAGAACCAAGCATATTGACATCAGGTATCATTTCATAAGAGAACATGTCGAGGAGGGGACTGTGGAGCTACATTTTGTGCCCACAATGCAACAAATTGCAGATATATTCACCAAACCTCTTGATGAAGTAACATTCAATAGGTTGGTTGGTGAATTGGGAATGCTTAACACAAGTTAGTAAAGCCTTCTATCTGTAAAATCCATGTTTATGTTTGTATGTGCAAGCTAATCAATCATTATGTGCTTAGACTTTAATATGCCTAATTAATGATTGTTATAGGTTGCATATAGTGTGATTTTGCATGAATTCATTGTGTTTTAAGTGTCTTTTATAGCACAAATCTGTGAATTTATGCTTGTTAGATTGCATGATCATAGGGGGAGTTAAATTCATAATATTCTAAATATTGCATGATTTTTAGATGAATTTACCTTTGATTTTCATGTAATTAGAGGCCGTAGAATTGAAAAACTTCAAAATTTCGAGTTAGGTTCTATCTCGAAACTCATCTAGAAATTTGACTTGAATTTCGACTTAAGCTGTCAGAGTGAAGTTTTGAAAATTCTAAGTCTGGGAAGAATTTCGAGTTGGCTATCTCGAAATTCATCTCGAAATTCGACTTCGAGTTCGAGTTCGAGTTACCAGTGTGCCTAGTTCTATCTTCAAAATATTCGAGATAAATTCTATCTCGAATTTTATCTCAAAAGCTGAGATGAGGTTTCCTTTTAAGGGAATATTTTGAAAAGAACTGAGAATTAACTTCGAGTTAGTCTATCTCGAAACTCAACTCGAATTTCGACTTGGTGTTCGAGATAGAGTTCTCAGTTAAGCTTAAGGGAATTTTTCGAGTTACACTCCTAACTCGAAACATATCTTGAATTACCCTGTACTTTTTGCTTCAAGGGGGTATTTTGGAAAGAATTTGGGATTAACTTCGAGTTAATCTATCTCGAAACTCAACTCGAATTTCGACTTGATGTTCGAGATAGAGTTCTTAGTCTATCTCGAAACTCAACTCGAATTTCGACTTGATGTTCGAGATAGACTTCTAACTCGAAAAGTATCTTGAATTTCCTTGTTTTTCTTAAGAGGGGAATTTTCCAAGTTTACTACAAATCAATAATCTTCAAGATAGGATTTCCCTATAGTTTCTGCTGTAAAATTGGTTAAAGTGCTTATTTGTGCATAATTGTTCGAGTTAACCTCTATCTCGAACTTTATCTCGAAGTTCGACTTGATGTTCGAGATAGAGATGTTCGAGATAGAAATGTTCGAGATAGAGTTCGACTTAGATGTCCCCTGTATGGACTTAGTACTTTTCACATTTTTTAACAGGGACATTTTTGTCATTTTACAATCATCTATATATACATCTTTAACCCGATGCATCATTCACTTTACCTAATTCTAACCCGTATGCTGATAGGTAGCTTGTGCTTGTTTCGTGTTATTTGATCAAATATCATAACCATTACATATAGTGATTGAAGACGTCAGTTCTAAGAGAAGTATTTAATGAAGTTAGGATCCCATGTTTATTCTCATATAAGTAATTCGATTCCAATTCTCATTAGTTAAGTAATTCTTAGTTTGTTAAATTTCATCTTAGTTAAATTTAGTAAATCAAAACCCCAATTTGTTAATTGTCTTAGCAATGAGTAAAAACCATACATTGTTGCATAGGTAAAATAACTGAATTAAAACCAAAACCAGATCTTTGTGGGAACGAACTTGACTTATATTTATATTAGTTGTGACCACGTACGCTTGCGTGTTTTAGTGCAAACATTGTTCAACACAACATTTATCAAGTTGTGTCATTACAGCCTTCACAATCTTCAGATACTTGGCCATGGTTTCATCCTTGGCCTCAAATTCTACATTAGCTTGGGCTACTACAAGCCTCGAGTCTCCGCAGATTTTGAGACTGTTGACCCTCAAGTCTCTGGCCAAGCCTAATCTGGCTATCAAGGCTTCATACTCTGCTTCGTTGTTCGTAGTCGTAAAATCCAACTTCAAAGCATACTCAACTGTGAACCCATCGAGGCTTTGCATGACTAGGCCTGCACCACTTGATTTTTTTTTTATGTTTCTTCAAAATAGAGAACCCAGTATTCTTTTATGGTCATATTTTCATCTTCATTCTTGTTTTCTCATTCCTTGCCATATTGGGGCTACCTCTTGCCCCCCGACTTCTTGGTTGTTAATGGTACATTCAACTACGAAGTCAGCTAAGGCTTGGGCTTTGATGGCCGTCCTAGGCTTATACTTGATATCAGCTGTATATTTCTTTAGCTGTTCAAAGGCTTCCTGGATTTTAGCTGTTCATTCAAAGTCCTTTACTTTCTTCAGTGTTTTGAAGAATGGAAGGCACTTGTTGCCTGACATGGAGACGAAATTGCCCAAGGCTACGATTCTTCCAGTCAACTTCTGAACGTCCTTTATGGTGCGCTATGGCTCTATATCTAGGATTGTTTTGATCTTGTCGTGGTTAGCTTTGATTCCTCATAAGACCTAAGAACTTTCATGATCCAACACCAAAAGCATACTTGGCTTGAAAGGCAGAGTGTGTAAACTTGTAACACTATAACTAATGTAACTCAAACTAAAGGAAAAGATACTTAACCAGAAGACAATCAAGAACAAGAAGTCACAAGAAATCAACACTAAATGAAGACAAGGTAATTGATACAATTCAACATGTTAACTATGATCAATCGAAGAAGAAATCATTGAAAGAAGTTCAAGTCAAAGTTGTTCATGCCTCAGTGATTTGAAAAGCCAAAGATCAAGATCATAACTATCAGTATCAATAAGACCAATTGATTTCAAGTGAACAAGAAGGAAAGCAAATATTGGAAAGCCACATTTCTAATTGGATATGGTAATTTATTCAAGAAGCAAAAACCCTATCAAGACTAGTCACTTATGAACCAGACCGTTGCATCAAGTGTCAGGACATTGATAGCAAGTTTATGTCAGTAATAAAGATCCATATTCAAGAACTTAGTGAAGAACAAAGAAGACATGAAGATATCACAAGTTCAAGATGTGCATTGAAGTTTCAAGTTGAAGACCAGAATATTTTCTAAGTACTAAATATTCTAGATGGCCAAGTAGAAGTTTCTAAGTAGAAGTTCTACTTAGAACTTCGAGATGGCTAAGTAGAAATTCTCAAGTAGAAGTTCTACTTAGAGTGCAGCTTCAACATGACACATGGCATCTTCTGATTGGCAGATTTCCAAGCTTTCAAGATAAGGCAAGATTTATGTGGACATCATTGGGCCACGTACATCTTAGTCTTTGAAGACTACAGGACATAGATTACATGTAGTATAAATAGAAGTACTTGTGTAATGTTTTAGTCAGTGAGCAATAGTTGAGAAAAACACAAGAGAAAAAGAGAGAGTGCATTCACAGAGCTTAGTATCATTCACTTCTCTCTGAACTTCTGTCATACTTTGTAATGAATGTTGTAGCAACCATTTCAAGTTATATATAAGACATATATTTCTTGAATCTGTGTGTTCATTTATTTCATCGTATTTATTGCTTCTCATATTCGAAAAGTTGTATTCACCCCCCCTCTACAACACATTTGGACCTAACATGGCTGTATTCAACATCATCTTACGGTGCCTCAGCACTTCAAATGCCTCTCGGAGATGTTCAATATGATCGACCTTATCGAGACTCTTGACTACCATGTCATCAATATAGACCTCCACGGTCTTCCCGATTAAATGGGTAAATTTCTTGTTTACCAGTCATTCGTAAGTAGCTCCTTAGGGATGTCGTCCTTATGCATCTTGATCTGATTGTAACCACTGAAGCCATCTATGAAGCTCAGCATCTTGTGCCCAGCGGCATCTATCAATGTATCAATCCATGGTAGGGGAAACAGTCCTAAGGACAGGCATCGTTCATATCAGTGAGACCGATGCACATCCTTCATTTGCCATTGGATTTTCTGACCATCATGGGGTTAGCCAACCATTCGGGAAATTGAATTTCCTCGATGAATCCTACTTCTATGAGCTTGTTAACCTCCTTCTTGATGGCTTCCTACCTTTCATGGGCGAAGTTTATTTTCTTTTGTTGTATTTTCTTTCGAGTTGGATCCACATTCGACTTGTGGGTTATGAATTGGGGATCAATCCCTGGCATATCAGCCGTTGTCCATGCAAACACATTACTATCTTCTTGCAAGAACGTTATCAATTTGCTCTTCAAGGGTTCTTTCAAAGATGGCCCGATATAAGTAACTTTCTCAGGGTCTCCAAGTTCTAGTAGGATAGGAATTAAATTCTCTGCGGGTTTCCCTCAATGTTCATCATCCTTACGGATGTCAATATCTTCAATTGGGAGGACTGTCCCCCCCCCCCCAACTCCATCAGGCCGTAACGCAGCTACATAGCAACTCATTGCTATCTTTTGATCACTCTTTTCTTCTTCGATTTCGTTCCTAGTCGGGAACTTCACCTTCAGGTGGTAAGTTGAGGCTACAATCTTAAAAACTTGGATTCCTGTCCTTCCAATGATAGCATTATAAGTTGAGGCCGCTTTGACGAGCAAGAAGTTCAGTATCTGAGTGGCCTCCCTAGGCTCTTGCTCGATAGTCACGGGTAGCTGTATGGTTCCTTCCACCTTAGACTCCACTCCGTTAAACCCATATATAGGCATGTTCAAATGGGTCAATTGGGACTCGGTGTATCCCATCTTCAAAAATGCATCATGTAGAGGATGTCAACAGAAGCTCCATTGTGTATCAAGACTCGCTTCACATCAGAACTCCCTATTACGGAAGTAATGACCAACGGTTCATCATTGGGGAACTTCACCCTTTGAGGTCTGAATCATCAAACGTGATTGCTACCTCATTTCTTGCACACCTGGGTTCCTTTCCAACAATATGCATTACCTTTCGGGCATATGCTTTCTGAGAGTTCCTTGTCATCCCAGCCACAATCGAGCCTCCGGGGATCATGTCGACTACTGGCCCTCAAGGTTGTGGATTACGATCATAATCATCATCCCTTCTATTATAATCCCATCTAGGGTTACTTCGATTTCCATCTTTGCAAAACTTGCTCAATTTCTCTCTTTGAATCATGTACTCAATTTAATCTTTGAGCAGCCTATAATCACCAATGTCATTATCCACATCTTTGTGGAATCCGTAATACTGATTCTTGTTTCTCTTTTCGGGACCATCCCTTAGTGGCTTCGACCATCGAAGATCTTGCTCCTTCTCGATGTTCATCAGGATTCGACTTTGGGGCGTATTCAACCTTATATACTCAGCGAACTTCAATCCCTGGTTGTTCTTCTTAGGAGCAGAATCGAAGTCTCTAGCTGTACGAGAATACTTGTCCTAGGCATCATACTCCTACTCCATCTTTTACTTTCTAGCATTATCGATGTTCCTGTTACTACCGCCAACCGTGGCTTCTCCTTACTACATGCTTTCATCAACTTTTATGTACTTTGTAGCCCTCTTTTGGAGTTCAGCCATGTTCTTCGGAGGGCATTTGGCCAATGACATATTGAAAAAGACATATGTGGCTCCTTGTTACAAGGCTATCATAGTCGCTCTATCATTCAAGTTGGAACCTTTAAGGCTTCCTCGAAGATTTGGTTTAGTTCATTCGTTAGATTAGTGAATTTTGGGTCACCCCTTGGAGATGCGTATCTGAGGGAGCTGTTAGTGATGAATACACCGTGGTAGAGATCATGCTAGTCTATTAGCGATTATGGGCAAAATCGTGCCTAGGATTGGGGATCCGTCCCTTTAGAATCTTTCTTTTTCAGCTCCTTGGAATCTTGTTTAAATTCCTATTCCTAGAGGGTTCAACCCTTGAACAGTGATAGGTGTGGGCACTCTTTACTTTCTCAATAAAAAGAGGGGTAGGATCATTCTGATCTCCTGGTTGAATCAAATCATTGGACTTAGCCATTGGGATCTCTGTCCTTGGGACCTCAGTCCTTCTATGCCTCCTTGAAGGCCTCTCCAAATTTACAAAGGGAATTTCTCCTACTCTTAAAGTAGGAGGGCAATTTTTTCCTCTGTTGTTCCTTCTCCAAGTCTTTTTTCAACCTTTGAATCTCGGCTTTATGAGCCTTAACCCTATCTTATGCCATTCTTGGTACTCTGCCCGCAATTCCCCAGTTATGCCCATCAGCGGGTTCATTTTCTGTATGCCTCCTCCTCGGGACTCGATCTCGATCATCCATAGATGATGAATCCTCGGTATAGGGTCCAGAATAATCTTGATACCCTCCTTCATAGACAAGGCCTAGGTCGGTAATGTATTGGGGTTTATATGGCTTGTGCACTTGATGTGCATGGCCACTTTCTCCAATGCCTCCTACGTTCGGCTGGATTCGTGCTTGCAAGAATCACGGTGGTGGAGATTTGTGCTCTACGGGGGTAGGCCGTATCCTTGAAGGGAAAAAACTATTTGAAGGGGATTCATCTCCCGGCCTTGGGGATTCATCCCTATGGGTTGCGATCCCTCGACATGAGTTTCAATAATTTAGAGATTCATCCTTGGGGTTGAGAACCCGAAATCTGGGTGCTCGTTTAAGGGGGTACAGACCCTTGTTCCGTAGTCACGGTTACAGAAGTGCTAGCGATGGTGTTCGTAGTCATTGGTGTTTCCGTGTGTTCATCATGGTTGATGTTGTCTTCCCCCAAACGGCGCCAAATGTTGTGGAATAAAAAGTAGGATGTATTTACTGCGTATTAACTGCTAGGGTTTGAGAGTTTCGAGCTTTAATGGTGGTTACTGTTATTGTCGGGGACTAACTCGGTCCTAACAAGATGCCTACGTACCTTGATGAATATCAAGAATCAAGCCAAAACGTAGTTCTTGGTGATGCCCCCGGGGATTTGGCGGCTAGGGCACACCGAGGACGTAGTGGCTTGTATGTCCTTATTCGAGGATTAAGCCTAAAACGTAAGTGACGTATTGAGCTCTGCCCCAAAAACGTTGTTGTGAGAATGAGGGGTCAGGCCCTTTATATAGGCGTTGAGAGCCTTAAATTTAGAGTAGGTCTAGGAGACTTGGTGGGCAAGTCGCCTCCTCAGAGAGGATTCTAGATCCTTCTTTGTAGAAATCAGTTTCCATGTATGATTAGGTGCCTTGGAGGATACTTCATAAAGATATTGTATCCTTATTTGACTCTTATTTCCAAGCTGTTAATTAGCCCTCAATATTAATTACGAAATTAATATTTAATTAGAGCATTGGGCCTCATTAATGGGTCTCGTATTTGGCCAGGCTAGGTCTAATTAATGCATCATTAATTGTGTCTTTAGGACTTATTTTTAGCCCATATCAATTAAAGAAAATAATTATATATTTTTTAATTAAAATATATTTGTAAAATAGGTAGACCCATAATAATAAGTTTTAAAATAATAAGTCTCTTGGAAAAGATTGCTAACATAATTAGGATCAATACATGTATTTACATTTTATTTTTCGCCTAAATAACGAAAACTAAATAACGAAGGATGGCTTCGATAGTTAATTTTAGTATCGGAACTTATATGCATATCTATAAATAAAAATAATTAGGTGACGATAAGGAAATAAAAATAATTAAGTAAGGATAATTAAGTAAAACAATCAAACATGTATAGTACTGTAACGTACTAAAAACACGTACTAAAATTTAAAAATTTCGGTTGTAGTTTCTTTATCTTCTTTATATTTATATTTATCTTTTATTTATATATATAAAGGAAAACTCCCGAGAATTCTAGAATCGCTCAAATCCATTTATATATATAAATAAAAATTCCTGAAAGCTCTAGAATCACTCGAATCCTATACAGGAGATACTTTAAAGAGAATCACAGAGAAGCACCACAAAATACATATATTTAATATATCTTTTTTTGCATGAAAAGTATTTATAATTCTTAGTTAAGAAATTAAAAATGAAATTAAACAATTTTTTGAAAAATTATTAAAAATTAAAGAGAAAAAAAGAACAATTATAAAAGATTTTTAATAGTCCTCGAACTGCTAAGAGTCCGTCTCTTTTGTCACTCATAATATTCTTATACTCATTCCTAATTAACATCTTATAGTGAATTAATACTAATATTTTTACCACTTTTTCTATATTTTTATAAATTTAAATTACCATTTATAATATAAAATAGACTAATGACTAGATACAGAAGTTACTGATTGACATGAATAAACACTAGATTGCTAATAATGACTAATTATATATGTTAGAATAAAAACGTAATCGAAAAGTCTCTTAAAAATGCTCTATTAGTGTATCAAAATCTTTTGCGATTGGTTTATTTTGAAAAGATGTATTTTTTAAAATCAAAAATATATAATAAAGTAAATAAGTCAATTTTTTTATTAAAAAAGATTTTACAATGAATTAATAAGACATACGTAATATGTCTATGCAGTTATAAAACTTTAAATTGAATTTAAGCTACAAATGTGCGAGATAAACAGGAAAGAAATTGCATCATGAGATCTCGCTAAATTATAAATCTTATGTGTTGAAATACATATTCAACCAAACTTACTATTTTTATGAATTTAATATAATTTTAATAATATAAAATAAGATGAAAAATCGATATAAAGAGTATTCTAATCAATTATTTACATTATATTTTGGAAGTATTTTAAAATTTTCTCGAAAGTGTTCTAAAGGCGAATCAAAATTTATGCTTTATAATTATTTATTTTGAAACATTTTTACTTTTATTAAAAACTATTTCACTAAGTCGCGATTCACGACGGCATTATAATATTTTTATTAATTCTCTTTTAACTACACGAGAATCATTTTTATAATGTTTAAAAAAGGCCTTTATTAGGCAAAGCAACACTTTTTATTTTAACAACATTTTCTTCAGGTACTGGACATTTAACCCTGTAAACAGCTTTAACTTGTTTTGGTTTCAGCTTGGGTAACCATGTCTTCACCATATCCTGAGAAGGACTTGAAGTCCTAGTCTTAGAATTAGGTGGTGTTACAGTCCTGGATCTAACATGTTTATTTCTGCTCATATGCTGTCTAGGAACATTCTTATCAACACATGCATGATTACCATTAAAGTAAGCAGACATAATATTAAAAGCACAAGACATGCAATTAAAAGCATTGCATTTCTTATGAGCAGTATCAATAACAGGAATAGCATGCATGGTAGATATGTTGTTGCATTTATTCATGTTGTTACTTCTACTACTAGTTTTCAAGGAACTAATAGACTCACCAACTCTTTCTGTTTTCTTAAACACAGACTTTCTATCTTCATCATTTTTAACAACTTGATTACTTTCTAAGACTACGCCATTAGCTAAATCCTCAATGTGCATCTCTTCCTTAATGATTAAAGATGTTGTATCCAAAGGTTCTGCTATGGATGTCTTAAAGAGTGGGTTACTAACACCCTTAAGCACTATTGGTATACCCCTTTCTACAGCACTGACACGATTAGGGGTAATAATGCTTTTTCGTCCAATAGCTTCATTATAATCAAACCCAATTCCTACGGTTTGATTAATAGCTTGTTGGTTAAACAACTCTTTAGTCACTTTACATGAATTAGAAGTAGCACTAACTCTTATTTCAAGCTCAGCTATTGTTTCACGTTGTTGAACCACTATCAATGCTAGAGACCTCTCAAGTTCTTTTAGAATTCTTATTTCTGATTTTTTTTTTATCATGGCAATTTTGTACATCGTGTAATTCTGATAATTGATTACTAAGATCTGTATTTAACAAATTGATCCTTTCAATCTCTCTATTAGCACAACCTAGTGAATCACTCAGTTGATAAATATATTGACTTTCAGTACATGATACCTCAGATGAAGTACCACTGGAGTTATCAGATTTTGCCATCAGGGCAAGATTGCCATACTCTTCTTCTTCAGAGTCTGTATCATCCCAGCTCTTTCCAGCAGCCACATAGGCTTTACCTGTCCTCTTCTTCTCAGATCCAAAGTCTTTTCTTTGGTTTTGATTTGGCTTCTGACATTCAGTAGCGAAATGTCCAAGTTCATTACAGTTGTAGCATCTAATTTTACTTCTTTCAACCGTTCCAGTTTTGTAACCTCCTCTGTTACTTGAGGATGAAGAACCTCCTCTTTGGAACCTGTTATAGTTAGATTTGTACCTGAACTTGGGATTCTTCCTGAATCTGAAGTTACTGAATTTCCTTACCAACAAAGCCATGGACTCATCTTCCAACTGATCTAGCTCTTCTAACGAATAGAAGTCTCCTTCATCTGGACTAGCATTCGTTTGACCAACTTCAACTTCAAGCTTGCCACTGTCAACACTACAAGATTGAATAACCTTATCTTCCACTTCCCGTTTGTTCTCAACAATAAGAGCTGTAGAAGTATTAACAACTCTTCCTTTTCCATAAATCTTCTTTTGTTGAGATTGTTCCAGTTCATAGGTTTTTAAAACACCAAAGAGTCCTTCTACAGTAATTTCACTTAGATTCCTCGACTCTCTGATAGCTGTAATCCTATGTTCTAGATGAACAGGCATTGACAGTAGAAATTTTCTGTTGATCTCTTTCTGAGTGTAGTACTTGCCATGCATCTGTAAATTGTTGACAAGTTTGTTATATCTTTCAAACACATCTTGAATACTTTCATTGGATGCTGATCGAAAGTGTTCATACTCATATGTCAGAATTTCTAGTCGATTCTCCCTAACTTCCTCTGTTCCTTCATTCACAGTTTCAATGGTTTCCCACATTTGCTTTGCAGTCTTGCAGTTTATCACATGACTGTACATTACAGAGTCTAGAGAATCTATTAAGATCAGTCTTAAATTAATGTCAAGTCCAGCTTCCTCTCTTTCAACAAGAGTTTATTCAGAAGAATCTTTGTGTACAAACCTTGCAGGGGCAACAACTTTTCCATCAGTAACAACTTCAGGAATTAATCCAAAAGGTATTATTGGTCCTTCTGATAAGACTTTCATGTATTTAGGATTTACAACCTCGAGGAACATTAACATTTTGTTCTTCCACATATCATAACTGTTTTTGTCATATATGGGAATTTTCACAGTTCCAACTTTAGAAGACATGATGAATTTTTTAAGAGAGTTAAAAAATTCGGGGATGATTTTTAATCGAGTAAAATGGGATCTTTGATTTGTGTATCAATCAATTGGCTCTGATACCAATTGTTAGGTCCGATAAGATTGTAGAAGGGGGGTTGAATACAATCTTAACCTTTTTATCGAAATTTGTCCGTTAGATAATATTTTAGCAAAGACAAATTTGTGCGGAATTATTTAACACAATTTTTCAAGTTGAATATAACTGTATATTAACTTGATGTGGTGTTACAAAATCAGTATAACAACTTATCAAGATGTTAATAACTAATTAGAAAATTCGACATGAACTTTTCTAATTTAGTTAATAATAATCAAGATAAGAACTAGGAAACTTAATTCGCTAGTAGTACAAGAATCACAAATAGACAAGTTCTAGCGGATAGAATATTACAAAGATGAAGAACTTGAATTTCTGGGAATTGTTTAAGCTTTGGTGTTCTTGGTGTTCTTGAGAGAGAATTCTTTTCTGCTGATTATATTATTTTCTGCTCTGTTTGTTGGGTATGACTTAATCTGCTGTGTTCTGTTCTTTTGTATCAGTCATAAGTCTTGCTAGCTTTCTGTAGGATATTTAACTGCTCCAGCATGACTTAAACTGCTTCCAAGACTTAGTTTTTCTTCATTAAGACTTACACAAACCTCAATTAAGACATAAACCTGGTCGGTATGACTTAATAAAAATTCGGTAAGACTTAAAACAGCTGGCAGGAAGTCGGTATGACTTAATCAGGTCGGTAAGACATAATCTTGAATGGCTCGGTAAGACATAATCCTGAATACTGTCGGTATGACTTAATTTAGGTCATACCGAATTTTTCTTCTCCAAGACATAATTCAACCTTCTTTCTTTAAGTCATATTAATCCATTTAATTAATTAATGATTAACTAATTCATATTTAATTGATACAATAATTAATTTAATAAATTAATTAATTCTTCTAGAATTAATTCATTTCATTAAATCAACTAAATGATTTATATCAATTATAAATGAATTTAATTAAATCAATCAAATAATTAATCTAATTCTTACAAACCACTGAAGGTAATAAAGAATTACCACTGACTTGTGTTGACGTTCGATGTACTGTCTGGTTCATGAACGACTAACTTCAATGATGCTTCTTCACTTTTGACTTTAGGTTGTGGTTTGTTTCTTCTCTCAATTCTATTGTACTGTAACTGACATTCAAACTATCACTCGAAAAATCTCTGTCACTGTTCAAATGAATCCATTCACTTCAATGCTATACTGGGGCTTGATCAGATTACTGAATCGTCTTCCAGTGTACGACATCAAAACTATAGATTGACTTTTCTTCTTTCTTCTGACAGATAATACTTCTTGAGATTCCTGTGACAGTTCATATGTATATTTACTTATTACAATTTGGTTTAAGTTGATTAGGATCCTCTAACTACAAATAGGCTGAGTCATATGCCTTTCAATCTCCCCCTATTTGTTTGTTAGACAATAACAAGCAAATTCCTAGAGGATACCTCAACTAATCCAACTTAACCAAATGAAGATAAAACTTTAAATACTATGTAAATATGAAAAAAAAAATCTGGTTTATATTTAACATTTGCCAGATTCAAACATGAAAGATAAATACAAGATAGATGATCCTCTAGACTGATCATATGATACAAATTCCTATCAAGATTTATCTAAGCTCTAAAGATATAACATGTAGAGCAATTCTTTTTCTTCAGTTGTCTTCCCTTCTGAATTCTCCTTCTTCTGGCTCATCTGTGACTTGAAGTTTCATGTGTAAATCAGAATCAACAAGACGTTCTCTTCTTGATGACAATCCTTGAGGTAAGACTAAAGGAATTCCAAGCTTCTTTCTCAGTTCACCTTGAAATTTCTTGTAATCTTTTATATTCGTTTGTGCATAGGATCGGATGTGATCTACAGCTATTACCTTTTCTTCAGTCAAGAATCCATGATTTCTGAGAGCATATTCAGCATATACCAAGTGTTTTGCATGATGTTCATATAACTCATCTGTCTGAAGATTGATTGAATGAAGTACCTCTCCCTTAAGAAATTTTACTTGTGAAGGATCCTTAATCACTTCTGGTCCAGCTCTTTCAGCAAATTCTTTGAACTTCTCATGTAACAACACACCTAGCTCAGAAGATGTTCTCACCTTAGACTTAAGTACCCAAATCTCTGTCAGCGATCTGTCATAAAAGAACTGAATAGATACTCTGAAAGTTCCAACTTTATGACAATCCACAAATATTACCAGCTCATCAGATTTGGGTTCAAATGCAGTAGTTATCCTGATGACTTCTACCTTTAAAGCCTTTATATACATATCATGAATTGGATTTGCCAGTTTGAATTCCTCGAGAATTTCTCCAAGACGACGATCTTCATAATCAGAACTCTGAGGTGAATCAATTGCTTTTTGAGCACGTTCCCATTTGTCACCGCTCTTTAGTCTGATATATGTCTTTCTCTTCTCAACATTTATAGCATGTAATCGTTGTAATGCTTGCTGTTCAGCTTTATGAAGTTCTTCATTTCGTGCAATTTGCTCTAATGACTTTTGAAGCTTTTCTTCTCTCATTAGCAAATTAGCTTCCCTCTGAGCAAATAATTCTTCAGATTCTTTCTCTGCTTGTTGAGCTTCATATTCAGATGTCACTGGTCCTTCATCATCAGGTTCAGGAAGTTCTTCACCTTGATCAGGGAATTCAAGATCAGCAAAAACATCGAAGTTATCCGGTTCATCCGTGTAATAATAACCTGTGTTCTTGTCTTGAATTTCTTCTTCAGTTTCTTCAACTACTTTCTTCCTCTTATCTCTCTTATCTTCACTTTGGTCAGATTTTCCAGATTTTCCCTCTCCCTCTCTTTCTTTAGTTTTATCATGTGACCCCTTTGATTTCTCCCCCTTAGTTGAGGAATCCTCTACAGATTTATCAGTTGCCCCAGCTTCAGGATCTTGTTCATCATCATCACCACCCTTACTTGTAAAGAATTCAATTTCTTCATTTGTAGGTTTGCGAGTTTGACTTACAAGATTAAACAGATGTCTTAACCCTTTAGCCTGGTGTGCATTTTGCTTTTCAATCTGGTCCAGACGAGAATCAGTAGATTTCTGATTGTGCTGTACCTCTGATTGTAGAGTGTCAACTTTCATGGAAATCTCAGAAATTAACATGTCTTGAGCAACAGTAATATCTCCAGAGTCATCAAGTGCCTTTTCATGAGAGAGTTCGAGAGAATCTATCTTCTTGGTGAAAGATGTCTTTAAGTAGTTTATCTCCTTCTTGATTCCAGCAAGCTGACTGTTGACAGAGGTGGATGAAGAAGATCGTTCACCCACTTGTGCTCTAAGGAATACTGTTTCAGCCTTACTGACTGCAAGTTCTTTCTCTAAAGCAGCTATCTTTTCTAATAGTGAGAGAGTGTATGTGTCAGTGTGTGCGCTCACCTGACGTTCACTTTGAGATCCACTCACCTGAAGTGCATGTGTTTCACTCAATTTTATGGTATTCCTCACATCACTCCTCTCAGTTTCCTGAGCTGCTTCCAGATTTGTACCTGCAGTTAAAATCACCCTAGCCTCCTCTGGGAAGGTTAGTGGTGGTGCAATGGGAGTTCACAAATCCCTGTCCTCAATCAATTCCACTTGTACATTTTGATTTGTAATCTGAATTGCTTCAGTAGTAGATTGATCAAGTTGCCTTCCACTTTCTTCAGTCGAAACTGTGAGTGGAAACTCCCTTGAGGGATCTAGGAATGTTTCTTCTAGGATGGGAGATGATGGTTCCATTAAAGTTGGCAGGGAACCAAGATTTCCCTCAGAAGTCTGTGAAGACTCTTCTACCGTAACTATGGTAGGCACTATTTCAGACTCTATGTGCTCTCCTGTCAATGTGACCCTATTTGCATCATAATCTATTTGTTCTCCCATTGTTAGTAATAACAAAGGGGTTGTGCTTGACACATTACAGGATGCCATGGCCCTATGGCGAATTTCAATAGTATCATCCTGTTGAGAGGATGATCCTAGTAACTGTTGCATGGCCATATCAACGTCCATATCTTGTTGAGAAGATACGGATGGGCTTACAGTTGCCTCTGAATCAGTTCTACTTTTCTTTTGTAGAGGCAGCGCTGTGGGTTCACTCATTATATTTCTTCTTTTCTTTGTTCTTTGAAATTGAATTTTCTTTCTGGAGTAAAAGGTTTTAAGTGATGTTGATTCAGTGTTTGGCTCTATGACCGGGGTTAGAGATTGCGGTCTTACAATCCCTTGGTCAGCCCTATTAACCACTTGGGTTCCAGAAATAGATTGAGAAGTAGAAATAGTTTGAGGAACAAAAGACAATACCTGGTCAGCTGATTCTGCGATAGTTTCTGATAAGATAGGTTGATTTACTTCAGGTTCAGGAACAGACGCAGTTTCTTCCACTGGATGTTCAACAGCAAGTGCAGGTGGCTGAGGAACAATTTGCTGAGCAGGATCGACTTGTTGATTGTCTTGATCTTCATTATCAACAATTATGTTTTCCACTGGTGGTTCAGGATTTTGTTCAGGTTGTTCAGGTTCTGGTACAGGTTCAATGACAGGTAGTTGTATATAGTTTGACATGTATTGGGTGACAACTACAGGTATGTTTGTGAATTTAGGCTTGTTGTTGTACTCAGTGAACAATCTGGTAGTAGGTTTACCTGACGCCAGTGATTCTCCATTCAGGAATTGGGCTTGGTTTCTAGTTCCACAAGATGATTAAAAATCAATGACAAGAATCTTGGATAATAGCATGATACTTTTTGTCCATTATCAAAATTCCTCTTTGCATTAATGATTCTTCTAACCATCGGAACACACAGTAGTCTACCAATATTAATTCTTCGGTTGTGTGCAACTGCATATTCAATATGCTGCAAGAAGGATGGTAATACCCCGAAGTTCCCTTTAGTAGAATTGGCAAAGACTCTACCTAATGTGTCAAACAGATAGTCCCATTCCTGAACGAAGTTCTTTTTATTCCAGACAGTTTGATCAGGACTGTCTTGATAGAATACACCATTTAAAAATTTTATCAATTCTTGATCTGATGGTAACTCTTCGAAATTGTCAGTTGGAAAATTTAAGACCGTATTTATTGTATTTTCATTCAATGTGTACTGATTGTCTCCTATAGAGAAGACAAATGATCTGTTATCATTAGAAATGACAGCAGTAGTACACATGATTCGCAAAGGTTCAATTTTCAATGGAGCATCCAAGCTCAAAGCAGTGCGAACCAGTGAACTTTCATTTAAAAATCGAATCCACGGTCGAAAACGTTCAACTGAACATTTTTTTGGATCAAAATAACCGATTAAATTATGTTTAATAATTTCAAATCGATCAGCCATTTTAATCAAGATTTAATTTCTTTGAAAATTTCAGATTTTACAAAATTATGATTTAAAAATTAATTTTTCGAATTAATAATTAATTAAAAATTCGAAATAATTAACTTTTCTCCAAAAATTCTGAAAAATTCACACAATGATCCTTGTATACACACAAACAACCGTATATTTTTAGTTTTTCAAGAATCGAAACCAGTTGCTCTGAAAATCAGATCGTAATTAACGATTTTTGAACAAAAAATTCTTCAAAAACCGAACCAAAACACGATTTTAAACACTCAAAACGTAGATAATTAGACAAGGAGTCGAGTTATGTGATTAGTTCGTGATTATCAGCAAGATTTGAGACAAAAATCGGACATGAACGATTGGTATGTTCGTGTATATATGTATGTATCTATT
This sequence comes from Saposhnikovia divaricata, assembly GCA_036435485.1. Classification (NCBI taxonomy): domain Eukaryota; kingdom Viridiplantae; phylum Streptophyta; class Magnoliopsida; order Apiales; family Apiaceae; genus Saposhnikovia; species Saposhnikovia divaricata. The sequence goes on along the minus strand of CM071595.1, from coordinate 55,264,377 downwards.
TAGTTCTCTAAGACTTAACTTGAGAGAATGACATAAACCAAAATATGACTTAACTCTACTAACTACTATATATATACTAGTTAGACGAATAAGACTTAAAAAAATAACTAACAAGACTTAACTAAAAAAAACTTAAAACTGTTACCTGCTATATATATACTAACTGATTAAGACTTAAAATTAAAAATAAGACTTAAACTTAACATGACTTAAAACTCCGAATAAGACTTAATAATAATAGAATAAGACTTAATTATATACAGGTCATTAAGACTTAATTCTATTAAGACCTATATGTACAAGACTTAATAACCGAGTAAGACTTAATTTTGATTACAGACATAAGACCTAATTTTAATAAATCTAATAAGACTTAACTGATAAGACTTAATTAATCAATAAGATCTAATTGAATAAAACTTAAATTAAAAAAAAACTCGAATAAGACCTAATGTTAACAAACTCGAGAATATGACTTAATCTAACAAAAACTCGGTAAGACTTAACCTGTTTAAGTCATACCGATTTTAAGTTGTCATATTGATTGTTTTTCCTAATTTTAAGTCATATTTACTTTAAACAAACATTAAAAACACAATAAAATATACAATTAACTTATAAAATAATAACAATATTATAGAAAATTAAACAAATAATAAAAATAATTATAAATACCATATGCTATCATATTAATGAAAACAAAACAATATTAACAGGACAAACATTACAAAACATATGATAAATTAATTACTAAAATAGAAATAAATATCTACAAATATTCTAAAAATACAGAAATATGAAGTATCAAATAATATGAATAAACAGAGTGAAAAATAACTAAACAAACAAGAAAATCGGAAGGTAAAATAATTATACAAGTGATTTCAAACAACAAATATTCACAGAATAATCACTTGCAAAATTATTAAAGATCAAATTTCAGATATTAACAGTATTAATTACTAGGACTGTTTAACATACCCAATTCACTAACAATTTTAGTGAATGAGGATTCATTAAGCGACTTAGTAAAAATATCTGCAGTTTGATCTCCAGTGCCTACAAATAGTAGTTGCACTGTACCATTCATTACATGCTCTCTTATAAAATGATACCTTATGTCAATGTGCTTTGTCCTTGAGTGCTGCACAGGATTGCTGGCGATTGCTATGGCACTTGTATTATCACATAAAATAAGAATATTTTCCAATACAATGCCATAGTCCATTAATTGATTCCTAATCCATAAGATCTGAGCACAACAGCTTCCAGCAGCTATATATTCAGCTTCGGCTGTAGAGTTGGAAACTGTTTGCTGTTTCTTACTGAACCAGGATACCAATCTTCCACCTAGGTATTGACAACTCCCAGATGTACTTTTCCTGTCTACAACACTTCCTGCATATTCAGAATCTGTATATCCAATTAAAGTAAAACCAGATTCATTAGGGTATCAGATGCCTAAATTAAGCGTACCCTTTAGATATCTTAAGATTCTTTTGACAGCAGTGAGATGGATTTCTTTAGGGTTCGCTTGGAACCTTGCACACAAGCATGTGGCAAACATTATATCTGGTCTACTAGCAGTTAGGTAAAGCAATGAGCCAATCATACCTCTATAGCCTGTGATATCTACCTTGGCAGAACTTTCACATAAACCAATTTTGACAACTATAGTTGATGGTGTCTTTGCTGATGAGCACTCCTCCATGTGATATTTCTTGAGGAGCTCCTTGATGTACTTGGATTGACAAATAAATATTCCATCTTGTCTCTGACTTATTTGTAATCCAAGAAAGAATTTCAGTTCTCCCATCATGCTCATTTCAAACCTACCCTGCATTAACTTAGAAAACTTCTTGCATAGAAGCTCATTAGTAGATCCAAATATAATATCGTCCACCTAGACTTGGACTAGTATTATATCATTCTTATGTCTTTTAGTGAAGAGCATTTTGTCTATGACACCTCTTATAAAACCATTTTCTAATAGAAATTCAGAGAGAGTGTCATACCATTTTCTTGGGGCTTGCTTAAGACCATAGATAGCTTTGTAAAGAAAGTAGACATAGTCCAGATGATATTGATCTTCAAAACCAGGGGGCTGTTCTACATACACTTCTTCATCTAGCTTACCATTCAGAAAGGCACTCTTGACATCCATTTGATAAACTTTGAATCTTGAATAGGATGCAAATGCCAAGAATATTCTGATGGCCTCAAGTCTTGCCACTGGAGCATAGGTCTCGTCATAATCAATGCCTTCAGCTTGAGAATAACCTTTAGCTACCAGTCTTGCTTTGTTTCTTATCACAGTGTCATCTTCATCTAGTTTGTTTCTGAATACCCATCTTGTGTCCACCACTTTTCTATCTTTAGGTCTGGGTACCAGCTTCCATACTTCTAGTTGCTTAAATTGATTGAGTTCATCTTGCATAGCAATCACCCAATCAGGATCAGATAGAGCTTCTTCTACTTTCTAAGGTTCCATGACAGACAAGAACCCAGAATAGTTACATTGATTCTGATAAGCTCTTCTTGTTTTCACACCAACATCTGGATCACCAAGAATCAGCTCAAAAGGATGAGCTCTATTCCAAACAGTTTGTCTGGGAAGAATTGATCTTGATGATTCGCCTTGATCTTCAGTATGATGTTGAGTATGACTTGTTGACCCTTCATTATCTCCCCATGAGTTGTTGCCAGTTTGACTTGTTGATGGTTCAAGAGTATCAGTGGTGTCTTGAAAATTATCATTGTTTTCACCAGCATAACCTTGATCATTACTACCAACATCTGAATTATTATTATCAGCAACAACGTCAGGTTGATTTTCATCATCTGAATCTGAGTCTGACATATCATCAAACTTAAGCTTTTCAGATGGATCTTCATTTTGGATACTTGGGAGTTTTGTGTCATCAAATGTAATATTGACACTTTCCATAGTTTTCTGTTGATCAATAAGATACACCTTGTAGGCTCTTCTAGTATAACCAATAAATATTGCTTCATGTGCTTTTTCTTCAAATTTACTACCTTGATCATCTCCTTCTTTCAGCACAAAGCATTTTGTCCCAAATACATGGAAGTACTTGAGAGTTGGTTTCTTGTCATGTAGAGCTTCATATGGTGTTTTCATTAAGTCTTTATTGATAAGTGTTCGATTCTGGGTATAGCATGCAGTGTTGACAGCTTCAGCCCAAAAGCTCAAAGGAAGCCTTGATTCACTTAGCATAGTACGTGCAGCTTCAATCAAGGTTCTATTCTTTCTTTCAACTACCCCATTTTGCTGAGGAGTTCTTGGAGCCGAGTACTGTCTAGTTATACCCTTTTCAGTGCAAAAGTCATTCAGAACTGCATTCTTGAATTCAGTTCCGTTGTCTTACCTTATAGCTCTTACTGGACGATTAGAGTCCAGCTCAATTAACTTAATGTGATCAACTACCAGTTGTGGAGTTTCATCTTTTGAGTTCAGAAATAGTACCCATGTGAATTTTGAGAAATCATCAACAATCACTAAAGCATATCTTTTTCTTGACAAGGACATCACACTAACTGGACCAAACAGATCCATATGGAGAAGTTGTAATGGTTCAGTTATTGATGATGTGTTAATGCTCCTGTGAGTTGCCCTTTTTAACTTTCCTTTTTGACAAGCATCACATAGACCTTCCTGAGTAAATTCAATCGAAGGTAAACCTCTAACCAACTCTCTTTTAACTAGAGAATTCATTGTTTTGAAGTTTAGGTGAGAAAGTTTCTTGTGCCATAACCAACTTTCATCAGTGGATGCCTTTGAATAAAAACATCTAATTTCTTCTGTGCTTCCAGAGTTCATATTGGCTATTTACAAGTTTCCTTTTATTACTCCAGTCAACTGCGGCCTTTCATTTCTCTTGTGTGATATTAGACAATTCTTCTTGTTGAAATGAACTTCATAACCTTTGTCACAGAATTGACTAATACTGAGCAAATTGTGCTCAAGGCCGTTCACAAAAGAGACATCTTCAACGATAACATTTCCAGCTTCTAATCTGCCATATCCAACAGTTTTACCTTTGCTGTTATCTCCAAAGGTAACGACTGGGCCGGCCTTCTCCACCACATTTGTCAGCAGGGCTCAATCTCCGGTCATATGCCTTGAACATCCACTGTCCAGAATCCACATGACTCATTCAACCTGTTTTAAACCCTGCAATGACAAATTGGTTAGACTTTCTTCGGAACCCAAATTTGATTGGGTCCGGAGTACTTAAAGAATTGGCCTTTATTAGGCAAAGCAACACTTTTTATTTTAACAACATTTTCTTCAGGTACTGGACATTTAACCCTGTAAACAGCTTTAACTTGTTTTGGTTTCAGCTTGGGTAACCATGTCTTCACCATATCCTGAGAAGGACTTGAAGTCCTAGTCTTAGAATTAGGTGGTGTTACAGTCCTGGATCTAACATGTTTATTTCTGCTCATATGCTGTCTAGGAACATTCTTATCAACACATGCATGATTACCATTAAAGTAAGCAGACATAATATTAAAAGCACAAGACATGCAATTAAAAGCATTGCATTTCTTATGAGCAGTATCAATAACAGGAATAGCATGCATGGTAGATATGTTGTTGCATTTATTCATGTTGTTACTTCTACTACTAGTTTTCAAGGAACTAATAGACTCACCAACTCTTTCTGTTTTCTTAAACACAGACTTTCTATCTTCATCATTTTTAACAACTTGATTACTTTCTAAGACTACGCCATTAGCTAAATCCTCAATGCGCATCTCTTCCTTAATGATTAAAGATGTTGTATCCAAAGGTTCTGCTATGGATGTCTTAAAGAGTGGGTTACTAACACCCTTAAGCACTATTGGTATACCCCTTTCTACAGCACTGACACGATTAGGGGTAATAATGCTTTTTCGTCCAATAGCTTCATTATAATCAAACCCAATTCCTACGGTTTGATTAATAGCTTGTTGGTTAAACAACTCTTTAGCCACTTTACATGAATTAGAAGTAGCACTAACTCTTATTTCAAGCTCAGCTATTGTTTCACGTTGTTGAACCACTATCAACGCTAGAGACCTCTCAAGTTCTTTTAGAATTCTTATTTCTGATTTTTTTTTTATCATGGCAATTTTGTACATCGTGTAATTCTGATAATTGATTACTAAGATCTGTATTTAACAAATTGATCCTTTCAATCTCTCTATTAGCACAACCTAGTGAATCACTCAGTTGATAAATATATTGACTTTCAGTACATGATACCTCAGATGAAGTACCACTGGAGTTATCAGATTTTGCCATCAGGGCAAGATTGCCATACTCTTCTTCTTCAGAGTCTGTATCATCCCAGCTCTTTCCAGCAGCCACATAGGCTTTACCTGTCCTCTTCTTCTCAGATCCAAAGTCTTTTCTTTGGTTTTGATTTGGCTTCTGACATTCAGTAGCGAAATGTCCAAGTTCATTACAGTTGTAGCATCTAATTTTACTTCTTTCAACCATTCCAGTTTTGTAACCTCCTCTGTTACTTGTGGATGAAGAACCTCCTCTTTGGAACCTGTTATAGTTAGATTTGTACCTGAACTTGGGATTCTTCCTGAATCTGAAGTTACTGAATTTCCTTACCAACAAAGCCATGGACTCATCTTCCAACTGATCTAGCTCTTCTAACGAATAGAAGTCTCCTTCATCTGGACTAGCATTCGTTTGACCAACTTCAACTTCAAGCTTGCCACTGTCAACACTACAAGATTGAATAACCTTATCTTCCACTTCCCGTTTGTTCTCAACAATAAGAGCTGTAGAAGTATTAACAACTCTTCCTTTTCCATAAATCTTCTTTTGTTGAGATTGTTCCAGTTCATAGGTTTTTAAAACACCAAAGAGTCCTTCTACAGTAATTTCACTTAGATTCCTCGACTCTCTGATAGCTGTAATCCTATGTTCTAGATGAACAGGCATTGACAGTAGAAATTTTCTGTTGATCTCTTTCTGAGTGTAGTACTTTCCATGCATCTGTAAATTGTTGACAAGTTTGTTATATCTTTCAAACACATCTTGAATACTTTCATTGGATGCTGATCGAAAGTGTTCATACTCAGATGTCAGAATTTCTAGTCGATTCTCCCTAACTTCCTCTGTTCCTTCATTCACAGTTTCAATGGTTTCCCACATTTGCTTTGCAGTCTTGCAGTTTATCACATGACTGTACATTACAGAGTCTAGAGAATCTATTAAGATCAGTCTTAAATTAATGTCAAGTCCAGCTTCCTCTCTTTCAACAAGAGTTTATTCAGAAGAATCTTTGTGTACAAACCTTGCAGGGGCAACAACTTTTCCATCAGTAACAACTTCAGGAATTAATCCAAAAGGTATTATTGGTCCTTCTGATAAGACTTTCATGTATTTAGGATTTACAACCTCGAGGAACATTAACATTTTGTTCTTCCACATATCATAACTGTTTTTGTCATATATGGGAATTTTCACAGTTCCAACTTTAGAAGACATGATGAATTTTTTAAGAGAGTTAAAAAATTCGGGGATGATTTTTAATCGAGTAAAATGGGATCTTTGATTTGTGTATCAATCAATTGGCTCTGATACCAATTGTTAGGTCCGATAAGATTGTAGAAGGGGGGTTGAATACAATCTTAACCTTTTTATCGAAATTTGTCCGTTAGATAATATTTTAGCAAAGACAAATTTGTGCGGAATTATTTAACACAATTTTTCAAGTTGAATATAACTGTATATTAACTTGATGTGGTGTTACAAAATCAGTATAACAACTTATCAAGATGTTAATAACTAATTAGAAAATTCGACATGAACTTTTCTAATTTAGTTAATAATAATCAAGATAAGAACTAGGAAACTTAATTCGCTAGTAGTACAAGAATCACAAATAGACAAGTTCTAGCGGATAGAATATTACAAAGATGAAGAACTTGAATTTCTGGGAATTGTTTAAGCTTTGGTGTTCTTGGTGTTCTTGAGAGAGAATTCTTTTCTGCTGATTATATTATTTTCTGCTCTGTTTGTTGGGTATGACTTAATCTGCTGTGTTCTGTTCTTTTGTATCAGTCATAAGTCTTGCTAGCTTTCTGTAGGATATTTAACTGCTCCAGCATGACTTAAACTGCTTCCAAGACTTAGTTTTTCTTCATTAAGACTTACACAAACCTCCATTAAGACATAAACCTGGTCGGTATGACTTAATAAAAATTCGGTAAGACTTAAAACAGCTGGCAGGAAGTCGGTATGACTTAATCAGGTCGGTAAGACATAATCTTGAATGGCTCGGTAAGACATAATCCTGAATACTGTCGGTATGACTTAATTTAGGTCATACCGAATTTTTCTTCTCCAAGACATAATTCAACCTTCTTTCTTTAAGTCATATTAATCCATTTAATTAATTAATGATTAACTAATTCATATTTAATTGATACAATAATTAATTTAATAAATTAATTAATTCTTCTAGAATTAATTCATTTCATTAAATCAACTAAATGATTTATATCAATTATAAATGAATTTAATTAAATCAATAAATAATTAATCTAATTCTTACAAACCACTGAAGGTAATAAAGAATTACCACTGACTTGTGTTGACGTTCGATGTACTGTCTGGTTCATGAACGACTAACTTCAATGATGCTTCTTCACTTTTGACTTTAGGTTGTGGTTTGTTTCTTCTCTCAATTCTATTGTACTGTAACTGACATTCAAACTATCACTCGAAAAATCTCTGTCACTGTTCAAATGAATCCATTCACTTCAATGCTATACTGGGGCTTGATCAGATTACTGAATCGTCTTCCAGTGTACGACATCAAAACTATAGATTGACTTTTCTTCTTTCTTCTGACAGATAATACTTCTTGAGATTCCTGTGACAGTTCATATGTATATTTACTTATTACAATTTGGTTTAAGTTGATTAGGATCCTCTAACTACAAATAGGCTGAGTCATATGCCTTTCATATACGTTCTGTAAGAATCTAGCTATAAAGCAATTCAAGTTCAATATTTAGATTAGAATTGGATTTTTATGTATTTTAAAAACAACATGGTTAGGCTGCTGATCAGTCATTCACTAACCCCGGACAATGCACACAGTAAAGTCCTATATAATGGATCCACTGCACACATTGGCGTTAACCTCAGACCACGAATCTCGTCTACCCACAAAGGGCCTCTTTTTAAAAACTTTCTAATTTTATAACAAATGCACTAGGTGCCGGAATAATCGATAAACTCAGTCTGTTTCAATCAACTGGATATCACAAATTCCAGAAGAACAGCTCATAAAGTAGAATGAAGAAACAACAGTAACATCACTAGGTATCGATGAGATCGATACAATAAAAGGGGTGATAAATGAATAAATAAGATCATCAATAGGTATCGACGAGATCGATACAATAAATGGGATGATAGATTAAGAAATAGCAAAAATAACAGGTGTCGACAAAATCGACATGACAATTGGGGTGATAATAAATAAAGAACAATAATCTCACAAGGTATCGACAAGATCAATACGAACAGTTTGGTTTATATCATAATCACAATAATTAAAGAATAAATTCACTTGAACAAGAAGTGAAGGGAAAATACTTGCGATATGGTTAGCAACAACTGGGATCATAAGATATAACAAAGATATAATCAAGTGTTAAACATTTAATAAAATTTTCCAATTCAATATAAAGTTGGAATCATCATAAGTGAATTAAGTGGTTTAAAACGAACATTTATGAGATAATTCCGGGATAAATAATTGTAATAAAAATTGAAGAAAGCATCCCTTAAATACTTTTGAAGAATATAAAATAGTACACTACTGAGGAATCCAATAAAACACCATGTGTTAGAATATCCGTGAAGGAAAAGAATATTTGAGAGATAATTTAAAAGAGTCAACACCTAAGTGATAAGTGAAGAGAATAAACATTTGCAAAATAATTTAGGGGTAAGCATATATATTATTTGAAGGAGTATGCCACTGGAATAAAAGGTGAAAGGTATATATATGTATATATATATATATATATATACACACACAACAAGATTTGAAAGTAACATATGTATAACATGAGTAAATTTCACATCACTTGAATGTTAAGTGAGAGATAGTACACTTGCAAATAATTGGAAAGAAAATGTTCGCATAATAGTTGAACAAAACATTCAACTCGAACAATAATTGAGGGGTAGTAATACTTGCCTCAATAAACGGTTCTGATTCCACAATATCAATTCGTTACACAATTCTACGCTAGACTCTACTACGGTATACGTTGGTCTCTACTCGACTACACATCCATCTTCCTCCATAATTCGTCAGCCTCTATGCCAATATGCTCGTCAACTCTGATGAATACCTCATTCCTCACAATTCCAACTTTACGTACCTTGGCTCTATATCAGCCTCCTACTCGCTCCTACATAAAGATAAAGTACTATTTTAGTACACAACCAACCAAAACTTTACTCTACCCAAACGAGACCTATTGCACCTCACAAATATAACACATATAGCACATCCGATTACTCTCATAAGATACACTTACTATAACCAGATAAACCAAATAAACACATAGCACCTATTATCACTCAACATTTATAATTACCATGCACATATGACATAGATATACAGATAGTTCTTATCAAAATACTATAAGAATTATATAATAATTCTAACGAAAATTCGACAACACCTCCTTTATAATATACAATACCTGTCGAAATACAACCGACCCAAACAAGCAATCAAGCGATCCTTCAATCTTATATCAACTTTAAATCAACTTACAGCTTATCCTCAAAATCAAACTTAAATCCACGCAAAAAAAATCAAAAAATATAATTATTACTCTAACTACAACATGTAAATCCTTTCTTTACTAATATCAACTAACAATCATCCTAACATATGAATTAGCAATTAACGAATCATACCACTCAAATTCGTATCAATTTCATTGCTAAACAATCTGAAAATCAACTAAAATTTATATAAATTCACATACAAATCAGTACCTTAATATTTACTAACCAACATTCATCAAAACAAGTTAATTAACACTTAACAACCTATAAAATTCAAATTAGCATAATCTTTTCCAACTAATTATCCAGGACCGGTCCTAAGTTAAGGCGAACGCATAGGGCACCATCCCGTCAAGGGGCACCAAAAAAATAATATATATGTAGTAGATAACATAAATTTAGATATATAAGTTGATATGCTTGCATTTGAATGTGTTTTTTAATACTAAAATTTCTTTTTCAATTTTATTGTTCTATTCAACTAGTACTATTTTGAATATGGATAAATTTTTTCTTCACGATCTTGAAAAATAGGGACACCATTTCAAAAATTCGTCTAGGCCACCCAAATCTTTAGAACCGTCCCTATAATTATCAAAAATAAAACTAAAAACCAAGTATTAATACATGAAATCTTGATTACAAAATTAACACATAAAACGAGACAAATAATCATGTTAAACTGCTCAGCAACATCACCCACACCGCCGGCTCGTCGGAGATCATCGCCGACGGCGGCAAATCATGGGAAGCCAATAAACGAGTCTTTCCACCTTAAAACTGCTCAATAGCTCGGTTTTTAGCCTCCACAAACATGATGGTGATCTTAGAGACACAACCCACTCCCCCCGGCCTTGTATGTAGCCACTCGCGCCTATACATACATGTATATATATAATAACTTCAAAAACTTCATGAAAAAACTATAAACATCATTAATTCGAACTCTAAGAGCATCTCCAATAAGGGTTGCTAACAAAGTTGCCATTTCTTGACAAATCATCATAGATATATTAATTTTTTAATTTCTCTTTCTTCCATGTTATTTTTGGCAACAATTACTCAAAAATTACTCCAATAGCTAGCATCTTTCATAGTTGCCTATGTGGTCCCAAATTATCACAATATAAACTATAATAAATAGGGATGATATACACATTTTGTACTTACATAGGTATTTAACCATTTGAGGAAGTTGCCAAAAGTTGGCAACTTTGTAAGGCAACCTCTTGGAAACCTTGCAACTACAATAGGTTGGCAACCAAGAGTGTCTTGCCACATTAACTTTGGCAATCTCTTGGCAACCTCTATTGGAGATTCTCTAAGGGGTTAAAAAAGGGATGTACAATGATGTTTGAAGGTGTTGGAGGTGTGGGTTTTTAAAGAGAGAAAATAGATGTTAACAGCCGATGAAAAATGAAGAGAAAGGCTGTGGCGGTGGTTTATAGCCCTAGAGGTTAAATAGTCATTTCAACCTGCTGAAAATTAAATTAAAATCAATTAAATAGCTGCTAAAAAACGAATTTAAATGGGAAAATAATGAAAAATAAATCTTTTCATTTTTAAAATAAGGAGTATAAAATTAAGAACACTCACATATTTTTCAAATATTTTTAGGATCAAAAATGAATTAAATATGAATTTCACAAATAAAAATCCTTTAAATGCCATAAAACTCTTAAAATCATTTTAAAATACTTAAACATCCAAAATAATTCTCCCAATAATTTTAAAAACTAAATAATTATACAACGATAATATTACAAAAGATTTCATGATTTTTAATAACTCCAATGATTTTATAATATTCTCAGAAGATTAATAATGCATGATTTAAATAGATTTTAATCATCAAAAATACAAATAAAAAATACACGGACTTACACGGCATATGTAGATCATCGTATAAACATGTAAACATGATATGACATATAAGTGACCTTCTCAACAATATTCGCATAATAGAATTCACAATTTATATCATACAACCGTTTAAATATACAAATTTTTTTAGGGCGTTATAATATCACTAGAATAAAATGCATAATCAAAACAAAATTTGCTATAGCAATAAGGTTTCATGGTTTATTTACACATATGACTTACGTTCAGTTGTTGTGGAATCGCAGTCTTCTTCCGAGCTTCTTCCTCTTCATGTTAAATGGAACAAAAACACTCATATTTGAACAATCAAAAAGATAAATTTCAATCAGTAATATAGCGATAGCATAAAGTGCAAAACCAAAACGAAATTTAATAGAGAACAGTCACGAGTTTTAGGGCATAACCTCTCATAAGATAGTTTGGTTGTGTTGTATATATATATATATATATATATATATATATATATATATATATATAATATTTTATTTAAGGAAATTTTTCTTGTCGCAGGAATCAGTACTATAGCGATAGCATAAAATACAAAATCAAAACGAATTGTTAGAGATATAAGGTTTCATGGTTTATATTACCTGGAACAAAAACACTCATATTTTAATAATCGAAAAAATAAATCTCAATCAGTAGTATAGCGATAACATAAAGTACAAAATCAAAATAAAATTTGCTAGATATATATGATTTAATATTTTATTTAAGGAAAATTTTCTTATTATATGAAGGTAATGAAACTCATATGATATTAATTTGGTTGTGTTGTGTGTGTATATATATTGGCATATATATATGATGAAATATTTTATTTAAAAAAGTTTTTCTTATTATATGAAGGTAACGAAATTTATTTTGTTTATAATATTGTACTTTATAGTTTTAAATTCAGATATGAAAAAGCAAATTCTAATTATTAATATTTAAAATTGCAAATCTCTATTTAAGTTAAAAATTCAAACATAAAAAGGGAAGTTGTATCTATTAACACTTAAACATCAAAAAGGAAGCTTAGCAAAAAAAATCAAAAAGGAAAGTTTAATTATTAACAATAAAAATTCGAATATAAAAAGGGAACTTGTATTTATTAACATTAAAAATTTGAAAAATATCAAAAAATAATAATTTATAACATCAAAAATTATAAAAATCTATAAAAATTACTATAAAAGAATAAATCACACGATTTAAGAGCATCATTTCACCATCCCATCTTATCCTTCAAGGATAATATTGATTGATTGATAGGTTTGTAGGCCTAAGAATCGATTGTCTTATTTAGCCCTTGTTTGGTTGGAGGAGAATAAGGGGGAGGGGAGGGAAGGGGAGGCCTAAGAATCGATTGTCTTATTTAGCCATTGTTTGGTTGGAGGAGAATAAGGGAAGGGGGAAGGGGGATGGGTGGGATGGGAGGGGAGGGGTTTGAAGATTAAAATCATGTTTGGTTCAAAATTTTGGAGAGGATGGGAGGGAATTGGAGTGGAGTGGAGTGGAGGGGAGGGGAGGGTCATTTTCGAGGTTTTTTGTCTCCCCCCAATTTGGAGTTTTTTGGAGGGGAACATTTTCATTTCAAAAATGCCCTTACATGATTGTATCTATCATTACATAATCTTTTGCATATATGAAGGTTATAAATGTAATTTACTTATAAAACCCTCCCCTTCCCTCGTGTACCAAACAAAAAAAAAATCCACTCCCCTTCCTTCCCCTCATGTGAACCAAACATAAATATTATTAAAAACCTCCCTTTTTCATCCCCTCCCTTCCCCTCCCCTCTATTAAAACCCCTCCCCTCCCTTCTCCTCTCTTGACCCAAACATAATCTAAGAAAAGGAGAATGAGAGGAACGATTCGACTGCAAGACTCTTCCGAAAAGGACAACATTATGCACATTGCATGTAGGACATGTGGCGTTCAAAGGACGTTTTACATGATGACTCACACCATTGAACATAATAAAATAATAATATCCCAAAATTGAAAAACCTTATACAATATTGCTAGCCTCTTCGTCTGTCTCCGAAAAGGGCAAGGGAAGCTTCTTCTATTCAAAATCTTGGGAGGGATGAGGTATTTTTACTGTCTTATTTCCTCTTTATGTTTTCTATTCAATTTAAGTTTGATTGATGAATTTGTAAATGATATGGTGATGGATGTATAAGTGTTGGGCCATAGGCCCACTTAGATAGGAAAGCCCACTAAAGGCCCAACTAGAGCACTATAAATATACTTGTAGCTACAACATGAAAGAGGATTGGCATTTCAGATATTATACTTCAACAATGGTGCTAGAAGGAGTTCTTACTCCCTTCTAAAAAAAACAAAAAACAAGCAAACACATCAAAATTACTCAGAAACACTAACAGATCGAGCTTCATATTTGATTCACCGACTCTAATTCTTTGTTTGAAAAACAAAGGATGGCCAGTGAAGATCAACGAATAAGCAATCCAGCTCCAAATACTCGTGATGTTATTAGCGATAAACAAGTCAGGAAATCGAAAGTGTTAATGGCTCCTCGAGAGTTATTTTTTTCACCTCCAGGTCCTAGCTTATCAGATCCGTTGAATGGATCTCGCAGATTAAAGTATGATTCTCGCCAACTGGTTTTAACTCCACAAGGAAAACATGTGCTCACGAGTGATGCGCGTTTGCATTTGGAGAAAATGAAAAAACATAGGCAAAATCAAGAGAAGCAAAAGGAGACGCCAGGTCACATCATCGTTGATGAGGAGCTTCGTCGTCTAGACCTGCAAAAGGCAAATGTTAGCTGAGAAAGTAAAAAAGAAAGAAGAGATAATCAGGCTGTAGAAAGAGCTTCACGAGGTGTCCGAAGCTCATATTTCTTCAGAATATCAAACGGAGAATTATGAATCTTCGTGGAGAACATCCATGGGGAGTAAGTACTCTAAGGCAGAGGTGTCTTCCGACTCGTTCTCACCAAGGAAGCGTAAATCCAGAAATGAGCAAAAGGAGTATTCAGACGACGGTGATGAAGATTATGCGAAAGAAGAATCAAGCACAGCTAGTCTATCGGCAAAGGACATACAGAGGTTCAAGGAGTTCATAAAGTCTCACTAGGGGGAGATCGAGGTCTCTTCGGAGAGTCCATTCATTAAGAGTATTGAAAAGGCTAAAATAAATATGGATCTCAAGGTGCCACCTATGCCCCTATGACTTCGTCAATCTCTTTGATGGGAGAATGTCTTTCTTCGGACATAATGAGGCGGCGAAGTGTTAGTTCTTCCCGACATGTTTAAAAGGCACAACCCTCATGTGGTTAAACAACTTGCCAGCGAGGTCAATAAGATCATGGACCATCTTGAAAGAAAAATTTAAGTCAAGATTCTCTACCAATAAGAAAGGCAAGAAGTTGACAGCTTCTCTTAATATTCGTCAAAGGTCAAACGAAAGTTTGCGGGAGTATTTAAACCGTTTCAGAGCAGAGATGATTCAGGTTCCAGATTTGGAAGAAAATTTAGCAATGACGTACCCGGCGGCAGGAGTGGATAGAAACAGACACAATGCAATTCTTGAAGAATATTTTGAAAAGAACCTCAATCACTTCAAGCGGCTATACAGTTATTTGAACGAAGATTAACTCTTCAGGAGGCTGTTGGCAGTATTCAGTCCTCAAGATCTCCAAGAGCAAGGATGAATAGATTTATTGAACAGACCTTGTAATGGGAATATCTTCGAGGTGATCGAGGTGCTCGAGGATCCCGAAGACTGCAAACGAGATCACCAGTCCAGACAAAAAAAAAAGGATGAAAACTCATATACGTCAAATAGGTCATCCGCATCACAGAGGTCACCACCTAAACATCGTCCCTGGCTCCAGAGACCTCGGGGAGATAGAGAGTTCACAAAGCTTAATGCTGATAGAACTGCAATACTCGGAATTCTCAAGGCTGATCCAACATATGTACCTCCAAGACCGATGAATCCTAACAGGCCTCCAAGTAACAAATTTTGTCATTATCACGAAGACACGGGTCATGACACAGAGAGGTGTTACCAATTGAAAATTTTGATCGAGGATAAAATTCAGAAGGGAGAACTTTCTCATTTTATGGAGAGAGCTGACTCGATACAGCAACAAAGAAATGAACCGGAAAGGGTCATAGACACTATTTCTGGTGGACATACTTCAGGAGGTTCGTCAAACAGAGCAAAAGAGGCTTATGTTAGAGAGGTGTTTTGGGTGGACAATAAGAGGCCAAAGAAAAACCCTTCCTTGGTAATATCATTTTCAGATGAGGATTTTGGAGATAGAGTCATCGAAGATCATCAAGACGCATTGGTGATTACCATGAAAATTGGAACAAATACAGTCAAAAAGATTATGATCGATGATGGCAGCTCGGTTGATATTTTATATCAAGGTGCCTTTTCAAGAATGGAGTTGGGCGATAGAAAAGTCAATTATGCAAAGGATGCACCATTGTATGGTTTTACCGATAATGAAGTCAAGACAGTGTGGGTCATAGACATGCCGGTACTGTTTGGATCGCCACCTTGTCAAAAATGGCTTATAGTTAAATTCCCTATCGTTAACGCCATTTCAAGTTATAATGCAATATTAGGAAGGTCAACGATTGCAGCCTTAAAGGGTATAGTCTCCATAACACATTTAAAGATGAAGTTTCCCACGGATTTTGGTGTAGGAGAGGTGTGCAGTGATCAGAAGTCAGCCCGTCAATGTTACATAAGCTCAGCACTTCCAAAGAAGACAACTAATCCAATAACCTCTGTGAACCAAGTGGTCGAGATGGACCCAAGAGATATAATTGAACTTTCTAAACCACCTAATCATGAGCCGGTCGAGCCAGTGGAAGAGATTTGCTTGTACCCCGACGACCCTGAGAAGGTCGTAAAGATCGGAACGAGATTGCCTACTGAACTTCGCGAAGCTCTCATTCAGACACTTAGAGAGTTCGCGGGCATCTTTGCTTGGACTCCCAAAGACATGCCAGGGATTCCGGCCGAATTGGCTCTCCATCATCTTCATATAAAGCCAGCAGTTCAAGCAGTGAAGCAAAAAAGACGTATTTTCTCCAAAGAAAAACAGGAAGCCATTGAAAAAGAGATTGACAGGCTACTCGAGGTGGACTTCATCAAGCCTGTTCAGTTTCCAAAATGGATTGCTAATCCGGTTCTAGTTAAGAAAAGCAATGGCAAATGGAGGATGTGTATAGATTATTCGGAATTAAACAAAGCATGTCCCAAAGATTTTTATTCATTGCCTAATATTGATCAGCTCATCAACTCCACCGCTGGTAACGAGTTGTTATCTTTCATGGATGCATTCTCGGGATATAATCAAATCAAGTAGGCTGAGCAAGATCAGGATGACACAGCATTCATAACCCATAAAGGAGTCTTCGAACACTTCAGAACCTATATACTTCAGAGAGCTGCGTGAACATTCAATAGTTCGAAAAGAAGTACTTTGCATATCAACAAAGGAAGATTGGAGGACTCCTATCATCAAATTCATTCAAGGAGTTCATGGTGAGCTAAGTAGAGAAGAAGCAAGAAAGATGGTTGTAAAGGCAAAGCATTATTGTTTAATCGATAACAAATTATTTAGGAGAGCTCTGGTTGAACCACTACTCAAGTGTGTTAATCAAGACGAATTAAAAATAGTCATGATGGAGGTACACTCAAGGATTTGTGGAGATCATCTGGCCGGGAAGAACATGGCCTTGAAAATCATGAGGCATGGGATCTACTGGCCCACGATGCGCCAAGACTGTGAGAAGTTCACGAAGCGATGTGAACCATGTCAGAAGTATGGGTCCATTAATCATAGACCTTCAGTTCCTTTCAATCCAACAACAACCCCGTGTCCATTCTTTATGTGGGGTATTGATCTGGTGGGACCCTTGCCAAAAAGTTCTAAGCAATGCCAGTACATAATCGTGGCAATTGATTACTTTACAAAATGGATGGATGTGAGACCTCTAGCAAGGATAAGAGAGATCGAAGCAGTTCATTTCTTCATGGAACATATAGTGTTCAGGTTTGGGGTACCCAAAGTGGTCATTACAGACAACGGTACTCAGTTCACCGGGGAAAAGTGGGTCAATGCAATGACTGAACTCAAAATTCAACACCTCAAAGCTTCAGTTGCATACCCACAAGCAAACGGACAGGTAGAAATTACCAACAAAGCAATTTTGCAAGGATTGAAGAAGAGGCTATTGGAGGCCAGTAGAAACTGGGTGGATGAGCTACCGAATGTGTTATGGAGTCTCCGAACTACGCCAAAGGCTTCTACAGGAGAAACCCTTTTAGAATGGCGTATGGAACCGAAGCAGTGCTACCAGTTGAAATAAGCTCGAAGTCCTTAAGAGTTGAGAAATTCGACCCAAAAACGTCTGAGGAAGGCCTAAAGCTAAATATCGATCTCCTCGAGGAGCTCAGGAACTCCACGCAGGCCACCGTCTCCAAATACCAGAATAAGGTGGCAAAATTATACAATTCAAAAGTTAAACCAAGGGCCTTTCAGGTCAACGACCTCGTGTTACGAGAGGCTGCAGCCTCGATGCCTTCAAAGCAAAGCAAACTGTCTCCGCCTTGGGAAGGACCTTACAGGGTCACGAAGGTTATCAACTCCGGTTCCTACCACCTCGAGCACCTCGATGGAACTCCAGTTCTAAATGCTTGGAACGCCATCCACCTCAAGAAGTTCTACCCTTAAAAGCTCTCGGTCCAAAACATTAATCATCTTAATTTATTTAAATTAAGGTATGGAGTAAGTTTTTAAACTTTTATGTAATCAAGTCGCGTTCATAGTTCGTTCTACATGAGAGCGAACTATGTTTTAAGTCGACATTTTTAAGTTAAGTTTGTTTTGAACGAAGTTTCCTGTTGAAGTCTAAATTCTCATATATCATGTTTGAGTTCATCATATGCCATGTCACATTTTATTTATCAAGAGCTACTGCGCGTTATTTAAAATTCCCAATTTACAAAACACATACGTGTATCCAGCGTAATTTCCTCAAAAATCTCCAAATATGAATTATGATTCAAGACACCAAGGATGAATTGCCAAATCATCAAGGTAAGGATTCGCCATAAGAGAAGGAAAAGGTAAAATTTATGCCAAAAATACAAGTAAAAATAGCTCCAAATAACCTCACAAAGCTTAAGAGCTTCATCAACGTCTCCAACTTCAAAAACAAAAGGTAAGAAAAATTACGCCAAAAAACTCAAAGTCCTCGTAAGCATCACCAATTTCGCCATTAATAAAAGAAAAGAGGAAAAATTCGCCAAGAAACGAAAATACGAAAGAAAGATAAGGTATAGTAAAGGAAAATATTCTAAACCATTTTTAAATGGTCCAAGGAAGAAGCGCAAATCACCAAAGGACAAAAACTCGCCAAGCAAAATGATAGAAAGATAAAGTCTATGCCATAAATACAATAAACTACAAACTTCATGAAGCTCAAAAGCTTCATCAACGTCTCCAACCTCAAAATAGTAAAAAGGGTAAGATTTATGCCAAAAATACAAAGTTAAAGAAATGACAGGAAAAAGTATATGAATATCGTAAAACATCTCCAAATCGCCAAATTTAAAAAGAAAAAGGTAAAGATTGCCAAACAAAAAAATTCTCTCTAAACGGCTCAAAGAGCTCAAGATCCTCTTGGACATCATCAATTTCACCACAAACAAAAAAAAGGGCAAAAGGAAGACAAGGTACAATAAAGGAGAATACTATAAGCTATTTTCAAAGGGCTCAATAAGATAAATATGCTTGTCAACGAATCCAAAATTCTTCATGATTAGAAAAAGAAAGATTCAAGAAAAACGAAGCATAAAGAAAATTTTCTAAAGGGTTAGCATCGTTCAAAAGCATACATAAATTACGAGAAATAGCCACCAAGGTACAATGGACGTCACCAAGGTTCAAGATAAAAAACAGACCACAAGAGTTCAAATGGTTCAACCATCTCCACAAAAGTTCAAACAACACAATAAAGAAATGTTAGGTCCCGAAGTATCGTAGAAGGGGGTTGAATACGATACTACCAAAAAAAAATTCGAGAATATATCTTTATTGATAATAAACTCGAAGGGGTGTTACAACATCTAATCCAATGGATTAGCTTCAAAACAGAACACTCCTAAGGATAGTTTAGGCACGAGGACCTTCTACCCGACACTTCCTGAAAGCGGGCTAAGCCGGCTTTCCTACTAGATGGACTGTCTAGCAGCTTACAGAGAGAAGATATAAGAGAGAGAAGAGAGAGTTGTGTGTTGAGGTGTATTTGAAAATGAAATACAACAGGCCTATTTATAGGTTATAGAAAATCACTATGCAGCTAATATTACGTAACTGATGACGATATTGTGAGCCGCCTGCTGCCTGTTTTTCAATCCAACCGAATTCTTCTTCTTAATTTCAAAAGCTTGATTTGAATATAAAATTTGCGTGAGCCCCACCTGCTTACTTTCCATAATCTATTTTGCTGATTGAAACTTTTGGTTACTTTTCATATATATTCAGTTTTCCCCGCTGTTTTCCCTCTCCTGCCTATCTCGATATTTCTTATTTTTCCGCTATCTCAGTAGTTCTTCATCTTCTTCAATCTCCCTGCATCAATTCAAGACCATTTTCTCTCCGCTTAAGGTACAATTCTTTCTCTATTATATGTACTGTCTGTTGTCTGTGGAAGACCCAGTTTCTTTCCCCTTTAAACAACAAATCAAAGATACTCAGATATGTATCTATATTTGGATTCGAATTTTACAGTAATTAAGATTGATGAAATATGCATATACTCTTATTTATGGAGGCCCATTGGTTAATTTATAAGAATGTTCAAAATTTAAATTTCAAAAAACTACATTAAAAATTACTTTTAAAATATAGGGTATATGATTGGAGTGAAACATAATTTTCATTACCTATATTTTTAATAATCCCTATTTTAGGGGTTAAGGAAAGGGAAGAGCATTGGAGTTGCTCTAAGAGTAATATACTAATCTGTATAAAGTAAAGTTGATTTGCATTTAACAACCATGAATTGGGTTTTCTTAACTAAATCCACTCCCTTCCTTCCCCTCACGTGAACCAAACATAAATATTATTAAAAACCTCCCTTTTCCATCCCCTCCCTTCCCCTCCCCTTTATTAAAACCCCTCCCCTCCCTTCTCCTCTATTGACCCAAACATAATCTAAGAAAAGGAGAATGAGAGGAACGATTCGACTGCAAGACTCTTCCGGAAAGGACAACATTATGCACAATGCATGTAGGACATGTGGCGTTCCAAGGACGTTTTACATGATGACTCACACCATTGAACAAAATAAAATAATAATATCCCAAAATTGAAAAACCGTATACAATATTGCTAGCCTCTTCGTCTGTCTCCGAAAAGGGCAGAGGAAGCTTCTTCTATTCAAAATCTTGGGAGGGATGAGGTATTTTTACTGTCTTATTTCCTCTTTATGTTTTCTATTTAATTTAAGTTTGATTAATGAATTTGTAAATGATATGGTGATGGATGTATAAGATAGGCCAAGTATTTTGTAGAGCATCATGCATGTGAATTGATATACTATTATTTATGATTTTATGAATGAGTTCATGTTCTTAGAATAAGGGATAGAGACATAATGTGGAAAAGGCAAACACTATAGAGTATGTTAGCTGCTGACATGCATTTTGACTAGGTAGCTACACTATAGATCATGAAGGTGTGATCTGGAACAACACACCTGAATATATATACAGCTCTTTTGCATCTACTGTTTAGTTTACAAAATTTTTAGCATCCCTCGAATCCTTAGATACATCGGTAGACAAGATTTTTGTGGAATAAGAATCACCGACGACATGCATTCTAGAGTAAAATGAGATTTGGTTGAATCACTTTAGATCTGCATCTTATTTTACAATTTTTTTCTTGAAACATGTACCATTTTGGGCAGACTCGATGTTGTTTTGGGATATTTGATTGATAGATTCTGCACATTTCATATTAAAAGAAGGTTCAAGAGGGTGTGAGTAAAGCATTATGCACCTTATGTATTGGATACATTAATTGAACTTGTATATTGGTTCTTTATTAATACTCTTCTTACTCTGGCTTCTATACCCACTCATGTAACATGGTGGAGTTTGATGATCAGCTGATATAGCTGTTTGGATGGTTACAGGGGACAACAAAGACGGAGGAGACTGGTGAGAGATGGGGAGAGATGGAAGAGAAACTAGAGCTTAAGAGCTGCAGAAAAAGTGTGCCAGATTTTCTAAATATGTGCAACAGAAGAAGGCTAATGAGACTTGTACATGGAATTGAATGTTTTTGTAGGAATGGAAACTACAAAAGCGGGGAAGCGCTCTGATATGGATATGGAAATGAAACTTCTGCTCGGCCTTTTCTCAAAATCAATGACAGTGTGAAGCACAATGGACTCATGCATGTGAAGTTCGATTGCATCTCTGTAGAGATCCTCATTGCATCGAAAAAGTCTAGGTATGTACTTGGCCATAAAAATGAAGAAGGGAGATTGGGTAAAAAATATTCAGAGTCCCACGAGTAATGTAGTATCTTTTAACCAGGACAAGCCATGGCTACTCTATTTAGGTAAGGAGTATTTTACCGAGAATGATGATATAAAAGATGGCAAATGAATAGACTTGAAAATGAAGAAAAAATTAATAAAAAGAGATGGAAGAAACTACATTTGCATTTTGGTGAAAATAATTTTACTTCATATAAAGAGTAAAAGGTTGTTGTCTAATATATTAAGTTGTCTAGACACTAGTTCTTTTTTGTGAATTTGATGCAGCTTTTTTAGAGTTCTCGAAAAAGCCTAAGCCTCGTAGTAGTAACATAGTGAAAATCATGACCAAATTGTGCAGCAAGATCATAATGTAAACAGCTCAATTGATCCTCAAAAGAAACACAAAGTTTGTTCAAGGGTTGATCTTTACTGAGTTGTTGGAAAAAGTTTGTAACTTGCTTATGCCTAATGGTGGAAATATCTATGATCGAAGAAGTTGTGGTAGACTCAACAAAGAATGAATATTGAATATTGGGCTAAGCAAAAACATTTCACATACATGAATTAGAGTTTGAACAACCCAGATCCGTTGTTGGTATGGTCAAGAAACGTCATTTAGTAAATTGTATTCTTCCTTCTCTTGATACCCTCGACTGAACAAACAATCTTTACTATTGAGTTGTTTAGTTGCTATTTTAATCAAAAATGCCTTTTGAAGATAAATTTTTTGGTTTCTTTCGGACACCGTAAAAAAATATTGTGTGCGTTTGTGTGTTTTTCTCATTTTGCTAGTCCCATTATTCAGTTGTGAAAATTACAAATGATCAGTCTTTTTTAAAAAAAAAAAAGCAGTTCTCCTAAAACTAATTGTTTTATTTTTTTTAATTTATACGTATGCAAACACAAAACGTGTTCTATGTTTACGGTGTTGCTGAAATCTAAAACATTTATCTTTGTTAGCATTTTTGAATCAACATTAACAATGTGTATCAAGATAAATAAAAATATCATTGATTAAATTATGTATCATCAGTAACATGAAATGTGATTGTACTTTAGATCATACCAACGGTGGATTTGAGTGAGTCACTTTGATTTCTGTGAAATGTATTTCGGTAGCTCCATGTATTTTCTTCAGCTACTTTGGTCATAGATATTTCCACCACTAGACTTGAATAAATTACAAACTTTCTTAGACGACTCATTGAAGATTAAATGCTGCACAAAATTTGTGTTTCTTTTGAGGATTGAACTGCCTACATTTTTTATCTCAGGGCAGAACTTGGCCATGATTTCCATTTTTACCAAGAGGCGTAGGCTTTTCAAATCAAGCTCAAAAATCTGCAACAAATGCACACAAAAAGATCAGTGCCTAGACAACTAGATGCATTAGACAACAACCTTATTTCCTCTCTATATAAAGTAATTTATTTCCACCAAAGGGCTATAGTTTCTTCCATCTCTTTTTGTCACATCTTTCTTCATTTGCAAATCTTATTCTTTCCAAGTTTTTGCATCATAGTTCTTCGTAAAATGCTCTGTACTTATTCAGAGTTGCCATGGCTTCTCCTTGTGAAACGATACCACATTCTGAAGGGACTTCGAATTTTTTAGCCAATCTCCTCTTCTTCATTTTCACAGCCAAGTACACTGGACTTCTCAATACAAGATGGATCTCTTCAGAGGTGCAATCTAGTCGTATGCATAAATCTATTGTGTATCACATTATGATTTATTTATGTAACTAGTCGAACAAATATTTATGTTTCCATACCTTTATCGTATCACTTCTCAACTTCTGCAGTTTCAGTGTCCTAGAAGATCCGAGTACATGTATAAGTCTCCTTAGTCTTCTTTTTATTGCACATGTTTTCGAGAAAACTGGCCCACTTTTTCTGCTTTTTTTAATGCTCTGGTTCATTTTGAATATCTTACGACGCTGCATCTGATGGAACTGGTTCTTGACCTTCACATGACCAGGCTTAAAATATTTCGCATCTGTTGGAGCTCTTATTACAAAGTGTTCAATTTGGTACATGTGTAGGTTTCTCTTGGTAAAGGATAAATTTGAGTAATCCCTGAAATAGTTTTAGAGCGGCCTTTCATATGAGGCAGCTTATGAGTGACATCCAGAGATGTCTTGCAGTGATGACCCTGATATTATGCAAGATGGCAGGTCTGTAGGCAATTGACAAGCTTAACATTTCTCTTTTCTGGGAGCACCTATCAATTTGCATGTGTTGTCTTACTCTGCATTCGATTTCAATTATAATTTAGGTCTTATCTGCCTTTCATTCAATAGAAGTTGAACTTATGAATTAGGTCTTATGACTCTTATCTGTCTTCTTTCCGGTAGAAGTTGAACTTTACTGTACTTTCAGGTATTATGTTACACCAGCAGGTAAGAGACTTCCTTTGGAAAATGAAGTTCAATGGTACTAATGTCTGCCACTTGCTAATCTTAGTATATATTTATAGCTTTTTTTATGTTGAGGTCTCTGTTTTCATGTTACTAGAGTAGAGCAAAAGCATAAAGCACTTGCAATACCATTACAATATTTCTAAGATGATAATATTGACAAAACAGGTCTATAGAGATTTATTAGCGTAAAGTTAAATAAAACATTTTATGGCATAAGGCATTATCAGCACACCAAGTTTACAGCTAAACTTGTAGGAAGAACAAGAAAACATGCAAGGAGTAAATTAGCGGTACATGTAAAATTTTAAAGTAAAGTGTAGTTCTAAAGTTTTCCGCAAATTTTGAGTATGTTATCATGAAAATAAATAAGGTGTTGCAGTATTTATAAATTCTCAACTATTTTTGTGGATTTCAGGTGGTTACATTTTCATATTATTTGAAATTGAAGAAGTATAAAGAGAATGAATTTTGCATGGTTATAGTGTGGTGTTCCTAAAAGAGTTGCTCATGTGTCTGGAAAACATCCAGCATAACTTACAGGATCACCTACAAGTTTATCAGTTTGCAGTCATTGGCTTGCCCTTCCTGCAAGTGAGAACAAAAAACGAAACTGTTGTAACCGTCCAAAATCCTATAGTGAAATTAACACGTTTGCTGCTAGAAATTTCTCCTAATGCAGTGATTGGTTCCGCGCCTTCCTGCATCTGAGAACAGAAGTATTGTGACCGACCAAAACCATGTTTAAAAATACCATATTTTCTGCTAGAAAATTTTCCTAATAATCTGATTTGGAATTCCAACATCAAAATTATGAACCAAATTATGAACCATGTTCACAATGTTTGAGTCAGATATGTGAGCCTATTATTGAACATACACTTTTCCTGGAGCCTACTGAACTACAAGACATTGGAGATTTTTACAAAGATTCTGACGTTTCGAATGGTTGTCGAAGTATGGTAATGATGGCATTCCTGTTATATATATTAACTTAGAGCATTCGTAGATTGAAAGAAAATATATATTAGAATATGCAAAGAGGAGCAATATTTCATTTAAAAGGAGACATGTAAAAGATATCGTCTCTTTTAGATTCAGCGCTCCTCTGCCAATGCTCGCCACAAACATGTGTGCCAGTTAGGAACTTTGCATCAAGTGTAAGTGCAGTAGAAATTTCCAGTTTTAGAGTCTAGTTTATAACAGATGTGTATTGTTTCCAAGATTGTTGACATTCATTGGTTTTCATGTGCTATCAATACTTTGAAGATATATTTGAACATGGATCAAATTAGTATATTGTTTCAATGATGGAATGGACATTCATTGGGATTCATGTACTATTAATGCTCTGACTAATATACAAAATCATTGATCAAAGTAAATTAGATTAAGACCTTGCAGCTATGAGCTTCCGGAGCATCTTCCTATTCTGGATGGATTATGTGTATTAAGTTAACACATTCCTACTGCATTTCTTGTTTTATCAAATTCCCGATATACAGTTCTTAGGAAATAGTAGATATATATTACCCAATTATCTAAAACAAATAGTAATTTTTTAAATTGATCTGATTATATGTAGAACTGTGGCAACAAATAAAATTTTAAATTGATCTGATCAAATGTAGACCAGTGGCTTTTGTACATACTGTACAACCGTGAGTATTTCACTAGTTCACTGCATGATTACAGGGTTGGGAAGTCAGCTAGTTGTGTTGTTAGGAAACAACAAAAAAGTCATGGCTCAGTTCCTCTGTAAGTCTACTGATTCTTGGATGTATTTTTCTTTTCTTCTATTTAGTTGTGTTATGTATTATGCATAGAGGTGACTTGATAATAAAATTGTGTATATATGCATGTATATTGTTTATGCACGAATAAATATTTAGATTTAATCTTGAAAAATTAGTATGTAAATCTCTACTTGAGTGGCCAGACCAAGAATTGCTGTTCAGAATTAATCTGAAGTAAAGTTATAAATTCTTCAAGGCTTTCTTCGACTCGAAAATAGAATTTTAGGTACTTGTATAAAAAAACGCAGAGGAAATAAGATGTTTTGCCCTGATAAAACATGGAGAACAGGCTGCTATAACTGGAGAGTTGAGGAGCTGATTTACATATTGCTCGACAGAAAGTAAAGTCGATATGCCTGAAAAATGAGTTTAAAAAAGTATTGCCAAATATTTATGAGATAGGAGTAACATATATTTTTTGTTTCAATAGTGTTGGGTGGTGTCGACCTAAGTACCACATCGAGTAGATAAAAGATAATTTTCTTGTATATAGAGCAACCGGTTAACTCCATTAGTGTGAGACTTTTTGGGAGTTAGGCAAAAACAAATCTGTACAGACTCGGTCCAAAACGAACAATACCATACTAATTACTATAAATTAATGCAGCACACATTACTAGGTGTGATGACAAAATTGACCTGAGCATGCAGTCTGAATCCTTTATCTTGGCAATATTAAGGAGATAGCCAGTGATATTAAGAATGCATGGACCTAGTGGTATCAAGAATGCAGGAGTACAATCAAATTAAGAATCAAGCTGGGGACATAGTTACTAACTAGTTACTAGTAAGTTGTACTCCTATAATCTAAATTTTATACTCCTATAAAAGTTATTGAAGATCATCGGTCCATCCGAACAATCATGATTTGTACACAATACGAAATATATCTGCCCCTTGCCCTTTGGCTGAAACTAATAAAAATGATTCTACAGTACTAACAATTAACTAAAATATAATTATAAACTATTGAATTTTATTAAAAAGAAGTTACTATTACAATGAGGACAATACAAGAATAGTCTCTAAATTATACCAGTACATGCAAACTTCCAAACAAACACAGCTTAGCATAATTAGCTTATGTTTGGATGTGCTTTAACCTTTAGCTTTGATTTAATAAGGTAGAAAAATAAGTACTACCAATCAATTCTATAACAAGACCAAACACTCCCTAAGGCTTGTGATGCTGAGTATAGATGTAGTCCAAGTGAACCTCTGTGATGGCCCTTCTCTTCAAGCACTCCTCATCTCCATTTTTACATTCTTCCAGCCCCATCAGTTCCTACAGAAATTTAAAAAAAAAAAAAAAAAATCATTTCTCGAAAGCAAACCTTTTTAAAAGCAACTTGAAGAAAAAACAACAGAGGCGATGTTTTGATTTGTTTGTAGGTCGTTTAATGTTTTTCGACACATATTAAAGAAGCTCGTAAACATAGTAGAAATAACTTACCTCTAAAGATTCACCGCCTTTCATGTTTAGATTGTTTTGTTGCTCTTTAGATCCTGCAAAATATTTGAACATGAGATACATAACAACACACATATTTTGTACATCCCATTAAGAGAGCGAGTGAAATATCGTTAAACCAAGAAGTTATTGATATTGTGCTGCTTTTGAGTAGAAAACAAGTAGTTTTGTTTACCTTGGTTGGTTGCTAATAAAGAACGGGCAGATGTTTGTGAAGCTATGAGAAAAAGAAGCAGAAGTACAGAGAAACATGAAGATTGTTTCATTGTTTTAGTTGTGTGTGTGTGCTAGGGATGTGAGAAATAATGTTTTTGGGAGTCGAAGGTGATGATGGTGGGAGAGGTCTAGCATATAGTATAAATATAAGTACAGGTAAGGAATGGCACTTCATCTTTAATTAGTACTTGTAGGTATTGAGCTACCCCAGGATAAGGCTCAAAATACGATTTATGTTTTTTTATTTGATTGAATTTGTAGAATAAGTACTTGTAGGTATTGAGCTACCCCAGGATAAGGCTCAAAATACGATTTATGTTTTTTTATTTGATTGAATTTGTAGAATAATTTTACGATTTTTCTAAGGATTTGTCTAGTGTGTCCAAAGGTAAATGTTAAAAATTCATGTTTGACGAGTTGGACAATTTTATTTGGTGGAGATTTTTGTGCATGTCCATCATTATTAATGAAATTTTTATCAATCAAAATTTGACAACTAAGCGAGTAAGGATTTTTAGCATGTGACCTTAAGCACACACTAGAAAAATCATTTTTCTAATATGTGTCCAAGAGCAAGAGCACGTTATAATAACTTAGTTGGCATTTTGTGATTATTTTATTTTCATTAATGATGGATTCCTGCATGCACAAAAATATCAAACTAATTAAAATTTGTCAATTCATAAAAAAATAGTTGTTAGAATATGTCCTTACACATATGCTAGAAATATTCATAATTTTATACTGAATTATAGTATTATGAATTATGATATGTAAAATAAATAAAGGTCCTGAGAATCAAATAATAATGAAATTCACAGAATAAAGTAGATTATTCGTTAATAAGTAATGGTGTATGATGCTGTTTTATTGTGCATGATACAGGGGAGGAGTGCAAAGTTATCACGTTCAACTCGAATATTCTAAAACCAAAGATGAATTAGATCGAGTGCTTAGAATTGGGGGCATCTTGTTCTTTAAATGTGTGCGGTTTGCGAGAGAGATTGGGAAGTGGTAGTGGTGTAGGCTGTGGTCATTGTCCAAGTAGTGGACTGCTGAGTCTCAAAGACTACAAGAATCAATGTGCCATAGTGGCTGACAGTCATTCCAAAGTCAACCTACATTATGATATGACAACTGTTGCCCATTACAGTACTATTCTTTACTTTGTCATCATCCACTGTCCTCCCAGCTCCGTGTCAGAATGCTCTTCATCACATATTTTATTTTAACATCTGCTCTATTTTGATTCAAAATTATTACTACTGTTGGAAAATTAATATACACTTGGAAGAAAATCAGGAAACAAGTTTGATTATGGAAATAAATTGTTGATATGTCAACATGATTTGGTCAATAGTAATTAAGAGATAAAAGATAAGATAATAAGAGATAAGATAAGATAAGATTATCTTGAGCAGCAAGAATAAGATAAGATGATATCAAATCATCGTTCTTATCCTTAGTTTGTAATTGTTAGTTTTTTTCTATTTAAACAATGTAATCATTTTCATTCAGGATATCATTAAACCAGAAGTATAATACAATGTAGACTTTAGAGTATTTGGGTCTTGTACATATCAGTTTTCTTCTTGCTTATTTCATTATTGTTATTACGATTCAGTTATTTGTTTAATTTCAACATGGTATCAAAGCGGGCGTTCCTTGGGATGTACTACCTCGGTCCCAAAAAGACTGAACTGGTTTGACTTTCACGGAGATTAAGAAAATATATAAAAGTATGAGTAAAGTTAGATGAAAAGTGGGTAAAGTGGTGGGACCTATCAATATTTATTAATAGAGTTGAGATTGTGGAGTAAAGTAGTGGGTGTAATAGTGTTTATAATATTTCTTTAATGAAGAAAGAATAAAGTTAGTGGGTGTAATAGTGAAAAATAGAGTTCAAAAATAGTAAGTATAGTAGGTTCATTAGTTTTGGGACGTCCCAAAAAGGAAAGTGTGTCAAACTTTTTGGGACGGAGGGAGTAGCAAATGATTTCAAACAAGAAGCTTCAGGAGCTGAGAAGGCCACACAGGCGGATTCCTCAGCAAGAGGAGCAGGAAGAAGAATGATTTTGTTATTGAAGAAGAGGAACTCGTTTTTTTTTTGTTGCAGCAGATGGTGTGCAGATTATTGGAAGGAGGTAGTTTCAGGTAGGCGTTGCAGAAGGATGGTGGCAAATCTGCATGTGTAGTATGGAATGCATGTGTAGTATGGGACTGTCGAGGAAGACGAGACGATGCTGGAGAAGCTTACTGATGGCAGAAAACGAGATACGGGCAAGTTAGTAGTGTCAGACGGACAAGACGAAATCAATACGGGCTAATTGCCATATGGGCAAAGTTGATTTCCAGATGGGTAAACACGAAAAGTGTCAGACGTACATAAAAGTTCAATAGTCATACTGGCTCAGTTCAGTTTAAAAACCTTACGGATTAGAAGGATTTCACAAGACAAGTTTAAATTCAAGGATAGTTTTCCAACTACTACTACAATTTCACTACTTTGCAGAATATTTCACAATTTGGAGGCGGAAACTGCGATCTTACAAACCTAACGTAAGGTAAATCAAATATTTACATATCGATAAGTTTTCGTAAAACTATGCAGCTATTCGACTTTTATTCCATTGTCATTTATGTTACTCGAACTTGGTTTGATGAGACCGAATTAAATAGTGAGTATCGGACTTGTTAATATTGTGGAAAAAATACATATTTTTGATCTAAAATTAGTGTCCAAACTTGACTATCAATGTCCAAGTGTCGAAATACGGATATTCGAAGTTCAAATAAAATATTTATATGACACATATAGCATCTACAATTCTACAAGCATTATGCTTCAAATATCTTCTACAGTATTATATTCGATTTGATAAATATTATTCGCATCCAAATGGACTTGCATAAAATATTCGGCTTTACTTTGTTAAATCACTGATAACTGTGTGTCCTGGTGTTTTTC
Organism: Saposhnikovia divaricata; assembly: GCA_036435485.1. Lineage (NCBI taxonomy): Eukaryota > Viridiplantae > Streptophyta > Magnoliopsida > Apiales > Apiaceae > Saposhnikovia > Saposhnikovia divaricata. The sequence goes on along the minus strand of CM071595.1, from coordinate 55,233,232 downwards.
TTTATGTTGACATAGTGCGTGCTATTCCAAACACCAGTGAGCACCACTATACAAAGTGGACTGGCCCCGTCAACTTTATTATTATTATTTTTTTATCAACACAGTTGTATAATTAGCGGTTTATGGCAGTAGCAAAATCCAAAAGTATCAAGTGTGCAAGATAGGGTACAACAAAAAATATATAAACTAGGATTATAGCCGCCATGCTGGGCGTTTAAGGTATTAAAAAAAATATTTTGGTTGATTTATGCGTTGAAATTGTTGGAAAATTGGTTATATAAAAAGGAATTGTTCTTCGTTAATAATATAATTCATTACAAAAAACAAATACTTAATTATAGAATTCGAGGACAAATAGTAAGCAACTTAAATTTTAGTCTTCCTTTTGCATGTATCCTTGTAATTTGATTGAAAATTTAAGTTTGACATTGGTTGTACTTAATATGTCTAATACTAAAATAGCTATTTATTTATGTAGACTAATAACCACGAATGAAAATTTAAAATTATGAATGTATAAACACTATATGTAATAAAACTTCTCGGCACCGCCTCCGGCGGCACCTCGACTTTTTGGCAAAAAAAAAAAAATTATTACAAATATAAACAAATGAAATAATAATTTAACTTACTTTTGAATTTAACTTTTGTATTATATGTAATATTTTCAAAGAAACTGACTGAGACCTCAAATCATCAGTTCCATATCTGAAGGAGCACATTGATAGTATATTTAACACACACAAACTCAGAAATAATGCACAATTTATAGTGAAGGAATAAACATGTTCATTTTTCTATTACTATAACTTTATGACATAAGTGATACAAATGGGATCACATTACAAAAAAAGCAATCAAAGCATCCCCTTATGCAGCAAAACAAATTTGCAGTCACCTGGGAGAACAGGTTTGCAATAATTCTTCTGCTGAAAGACCTTTAACCTGATTGTACAATAGCAAGTCAACATAGAAGCTAAGTTTATAAGAGTTCTAATATCAAGATAAGAAAACAACCAAAATTATAAGTAAGATGTTCTAAAACTGCATGACCATGAGTGATATCCATGAGTCTTCATACTTATTGATGCTTCCTCTTTCAACTTTTAAGAGATATGAGCAAAATAGGATAAAGCAACCTATTACGGATAATGCAACGACCTTGTACCTTGATCATGCCAACTCAATAAATAGTGGCAACAAATTAGTACAATCGAGATAACGGAGCTAAATTTTTGATTGAACTGATTGAGCACAACAAATGACTCCTATTCATATAAATATATGTACAAGCATATAGCAATTCTTAGTTTAGAAGTACAAATGAGGACTGTAGGATTAGACCTCCTGAATTAAAGAAATATAAGAGGATATTAATGCATGGATTAGCTTCCAAAATCAGCATCGTTTCAGAATACTGAGTGACTCCTCGTGATACATGTAATAGAGCCAGAACTACTCATGAATGGTTGTCAAGTGGATAGCTTAGAACATTAACATAGAGATTTAAGAAAAGAAAACAAAAGTGCATAAATGTGAGTCTATACAGCCCTCTACCATTAGCAGTTTCGCACTTTAAGCATCTGCAGCTTGCGGCACATTAAGCTTGCGGCACATTAAGCTGCACGATAAATGCAGCAAAAATCCAGAAATTAAAAGTTTTAAAATTGTCATAATTTCATAGATTAAGATCAGATTCATAGGCAAAAGAAACAAATTGTTCAAATTTCATAGATTAAGATCATATTGAAGTAAAATATGGCTATATTAAAAAAACATACTGTCACTCAAAATTTCATAGATTAAGATCATATTTAACTAATATGGCTATATTAGTTATATGAAGCATACTGGTTGTTCTGCTCTGCTAGAGTTTTCATTTGGGAAAACAAATCTTTGCAAATTACCATCCCATAAGATTGTTGTACGACGCTTTGACACTGTTAATGAAAAAAAATGTTAAAACTAATACAAAATCCTTGTATAAGATGACAAAAGGTTTTTTATTCAAAAAGATGCTAATTAAGCGTGTAAAACTTATAAAAGTATTAGACAGTATTAGACAGAAGTGCAAACTTATAAAACATTAATAGAAAAAACAAAATACAAAATCCTAATCATCCAATTCACGTAGCAACCAAAAATTAAGCTCTACCTAACCATCACCAAATGATAAAGTGTTTGGCTTTCATTTAAATAAACTAAAAACTTACCTTGTAATATATACGCCATGTCCTTCTTTGGGTAGAAATCCAAGAGCACGGACATCCACACCAATTTATAACACGTGTAGTGCCAGTCCCATCCCTTACATCTGTTCCTACCAGAAGTTCAATTTCAGAACCCTGAATTGCCAGAATCAACATGTTCAAGTAGACGTGATTAGAAATAATTTTCATCTATAACAGGCTATGTGATGTTAAAAACAGATCATAGTTAGGACAGAATACGCTGAATTTTTTTTGTAAGACGTTGATAACCATATACTACAAAACTAAGAAATTGCTACAACCAAAAAAAAAAACTTAACCTGTGTGTATAACAGTTCAATTGTTCCTCCATTTCCAGTAGGTAACATAGTATAAACTTCATGCCTCCGACAGTCACGGAACCAAGCTGGATGATCTTTAAGGATTTCCACAATCTGTAAGAGGTAAAAAGTAATTGAAGATATGAAACTCATAACAGCTTAGTACAACATTAGCCTACATTAAATGAGTAAGTAAACCGAAAAGGGATGCAAACTAAAGCGCATGTCTGATTAGCATATAAATCTTTCTGTGTACCTTTCTAGGCTCTAAACTTACTAAACCACAGGCCCTAGCCGCCACTCCACTGCAACTATGTGAAATAGCAAAGATGCCAACTGAATCCGGACCAGGCTGATAAAAGAAAAAGGTAATTACTTACATGCTAAAGAAATAGAGTAAAAAATCAACTAACTACACAGGTTATACATCTAGCTTGTGCAGGCCTTTGGCAACAAAAGTAAACTTTAAAAGAACAACATGATTCTGCTTGTAACTGGCAATCAGACAACATAAAATCAGTTGTGCTATTAAATAATTATATAAGGATTTTTTACTTCAAAAGGAAACACAGATTTGCTACTTAATATACACATAAGAACCTCCCAACTGACTAAATACCTTCAACAAAGGCTTTTTCTTCACCTTCAAAGGAAATTCCGTACAAAAACAGTCCTTAAAAGCTTTTCCTCATCATCGAAACCTTCCTCCCTATCAACCATATCAACTCCACTATCCATAGAATGGATTAAACATATTTTTAAAATGGTGCTATACAACTTTTTAAAGCCTTTGAACTATCGATGTAGTTGTGTCAGGAGCTAGCAATATAAATAAATTAGAGTTAAAATGAATAATGGAGATATTGGAAACTCAACAGAAATTAACGTAGTCTAATCAAGTAGTTTAACGATTAATCCATAATTTTCACAGAAAATAAACAACCATGACATTTCTTGAATTCATAAACTCAAATACCTGCATTATCTCACGCATATGATATTCCACATCAGGAGCAAGAGCAAGTGCTGCATCCGGGGTCAAATTATTAAAAAAAAACTCATTGAGGCGTTCCATCAAACACCTTGTCGACATTGAACAAAACACAAAATTCAACTAAAACTCAAAAAGGGATTTCTTAAAAATAAGGAGAGTTTGTTACCTTGATTTCAATTATGTAAGTAATTGTACTCAGCAGCTACTAAGTGGCGAATCTGAAGTTGATCAAGATGAGTGTTTGTAGCAAGAAAACATTTGTAAAGTTTAACAAATTAACGTACAAAAATTAGACTACAACATTTTTCTAATTGATGATAAGTTTAACAAATTAAGAAAAATACCTAAATAGTGTGAAATTTATCAATCTTTTCTTTGGGACAAATCATCAAACAATTCCTCAGCAAAGCTTCAAACTGCAATGAATTAGAAACAATTATTAGTAAACAATCATCAAACAATATCGAACTATGAAGATAATGATAGACAAAATATATTGGAAGAGATGTAAGAGAGAGACTGAGAGAGAGAGAGAGAGCAGAAGAAGAAAGAAGAAGAAAGAGAGAGATAACACTTGTATATAACTTTAATTTGAATTAATGAAAATGGTGTATATGAATTTGAAATATCAGTTTACAAACTAAAGCTTTCAGAAGACGTTCCATTTATCTGTAAACGTGTCAGATTATGAGTCAGTGGCATTTTTGAAATAAACGTCAATATCAGTGGCAAAGACTTAAATTGTATAATTTACTGTACAAAACAAGCAACAGACACTATAATATAGATAGATTAATTTATTAAATTACATATTCTCCTTAAATTTTAAGGTGTTATGAAAAAGATCATATATTATCTTAATATCCTCATCGAAGGTTCGTTATTTGGGTCGAAGAATAGATCACTAGGTTGTTTGTGTTTTTCTGACCTTAATGTCCGGTCCGATTTTCAATACTAGGTGGGCATTTCGTTTCTTTTTGTGCCCACCATGACATACAATTTTAATATTTCAATGAATAAAAATATTGGGGATAGGAGGTACTATCTAAGATCTCTCACATACAAAGTTCTAATACCATATTAAATTATCAATTCTTAAAATATTATGGTTAAATTATTAGGAAAGTGGGTTTATCAAAATCATATATTATCTTAAAATAATTTGTTTGTATAATACCTTTTTTTTACTTTTATTGCGGTGGATGTTAAATTTTTTTTCTGTAATAATTATCCTGTATCCATAACCTTTTAATTTAGACTCCACGTATATTGGGTTTCAACCCAATATGATGTTATGGGCTTGGGTGGTCCAAGTATGGGAAAGATAGTAACTGTATGTGTAGACAATTATTATATACGGTATGTCTTAACTAAGTTAGGTAATTAGGTGCCAAGAATTGGAAGGCTTGTATAACAAGTATGGTAAGCCTTGTAGAACAAGTATGGCAAGTCTTGGTGACTATGTTTTGGGTGACTATATATACATAGTCATATTGTATTTGTTCGATGTGTGAAAACTTAAGAGATGTAGTCTTAAGTATTGTTTGGGAGATGCTTGAGCATTGTTGGCTCAAGTATCGGGTTTGGGACACCATTAAGGTGTTATTGTTCTGATGTATTATTGATATTGTTAAAGATTAATAATACGAGTTGTGACGTGTGTGTCTCTACGTCAAATATTGTGTGTGTTCTTGTTTTGCTTTTACTTATTGTTGATAGAAGTAGAAGTAATACTTGAATAGTGTTTGAACGCGCTTTGGTAGATCTTGTCAACTAATCAATTGGTTGTGTGTGTGCTTTGCATTGGTGTTGTGAATCTCGGATTGTGTAAAGTCCCCTAACCTAACAAGTGGTATCAAGAGCCAAGGTTCGGGTTTGTGATGGATGAGGTTGAGGGAAAATTCGAGATTCAATTGGTATGGCAGAGTACAATGAAGGATTTGCTGATAAGAAGATTGCTGCTAAAGCGGGTAGAGACAAAGTGACGTGCAGATTGGCAATTGACTTGCACCGTGGATCAATCCTGTGTTCGGACTCGAGATGGAAGAAGATGGAAAAGGTCATCGCAATTGTTTCAATGGCTTGATCAACCAGGTGAACTATTTGGATGATACTAGTGATTTTCTTCAGGAGGCCAAAGGATTGTGAAAGCAAGGATCGGGTGACTCAACATGTGGAAGAGCACTCGTGGTGGTTGATGCACGTGATTTTGTAGATGGATACATCGTTATGGTAAAGAACGGTTGGTGGTTTGGATGTTCACTATACGGGTTTTAGTAACACTCAATTATTGGAAGAGCAAGATGATGAGATTCTTGTTCGACGGGAGGCATTGGCGAATGGACGTTGATGGCTTGATGGTTATCGTTCAATCCGATGTGGGTATTGGGTTGAATGGGAGGATTGTTGGGTTTCAACCCAATATGATGTTATGGGCTTGGGTGGTCCAAGATATATTTGGAAAAGATAATAATTGTATGTGTAGACAATTGTTATATATGTTATGTCTTGATCACTAAGTTGGGTAATTAGGTGCGAAGAATTGGAAGGCTTGTATAACAAGTATGGTAAGACTTGTAGAACAAGTATGAAAAGTCTTGGTGACTAAATTTTGGGTGGCTATATATACATAGTCATATTGTATTTGTTCGATGTGTGAAAACTTAAGAGATGTAGTCTTAAGTATTGTTTGGGAGATGCTTGAGCATTGTTGGCTCAAGTATCGGGTTTGGGACACCATTGAGGTGTTAGTGTTTTAATGTATTATTGATATTGTTAAAGATTAACAATACGAGTTGGGGCGTGGATGTTTCCACGTCAAATATTGTGTGTTCTTGTTTTGCTTTTAATTATGGTTGATAGAAGTAGAAGTAATACTTGAATAGTGTTTGACGGCGCTTTGGTAGATCTTGTCAACTAATCAATTGGTTGTGTGTGTGCTTTGCATTGGTGTTGTGAATCTCGGATTGTGTAAAGTCCCCTAACCTAACAAGTGGTATCAAGAGCCAAGGTTCGGGTTCGTGATGGATGAGGGTGAGGGAAAGTTCGAGATTAAATTGGTATATATGGCGGTACAATGAAGGATTTGCTGATAAGGAGATTGCTGCTAAAGCGGGTAGAGACAAAGTTACGTGCGGTTTTGTGGTTGACTTGCACCGTGGATCAATCCTGTGTTCGGACTCGAGATGGAAGAAGATGGAAAAGGTCATCACAATTATTTCAATGGCTTGATCAACCAGGTAAACTATTTGGATGATACTAGTGATTTTCTTCAGGAGACCAAAGGATTGTGAAAGTAAGGATCGGGTGACTCAACATGTGGAAGAGCACTCGTGGTGGTTGATGCACGTGATTTTTTAGATGGATACATCGTTATGGTAAAGAACGATTGGTGGTTTGGAGGGTCACCATACGGGTTTTAGTAACACTCAATGATTTGAAGAGCAAGATGAGGAGATTCTTGTTCGAGGGGAGGCATTGGCGAATGGAGGTTGATGGCTTGATGGTTACCGTTCAATCCGATGTGGGAATTGGGTTGAAGGGATTGTTTTGTTTCAACCTAATATGACGTTATGGGTTTGGGTGGTCCAAGATATATATGGGAAAGATAATAATTGTATATGTAGACAATTATTATATATGTTATGTCTTGATCACTAAGTTGAGTAATTAGGTGCGAAGAAGTGGAAGGCTTGTATAACAAGTATGGTAAGACTTGTAGAACAAGTATGGAAAGTCTTGGTGACTAAATTTTGGGTGGCTATATATACATAGTCATATTGTATTTGTTCAATGTGTGAAAACTTAAGAGAGTAGTATTAAGTATTGTTTGGGAGATGCTTGAAAATTGTTGGCTCAAGTATCGAGTTTGGGACACCATTTAGGTGTTATTGTTTTGATATATTATTGATATTGTTAAAGATTAATAATACGAGTTGGGGCGTGGGTGTTTCCACGTCAAAATATTGTGTGTGTTCTTGTTTTGCTTTTAATTATTGCTGATAGAAGTAGAAGTAATACTTGAATAGTGTTTGATCGCGCTTTGGTAGATCTTGTCAACTAATCAATTGGTTGTGTGTGTGCTTTGCATTGGTGTTGTGAATCTCGGATTGTGTAAAGTCCCCTAACCTAACAAGTGGTATCAAGAGCCAAGGTTCGGGTTCGTGATGGATGAGGTTGAGGGAAAGTTCGAGATTAAATTGGTATATATGGCAGAGTACAATGAAGGATTTGCTGATAAGGAGATTGTTGCTAAAGCGGGTAGAGACAAAGTTACGTGCGGTTTTGTGGTTGACTTGCACCGTGGATCAATCCTGTGTTCCGAATCGAGATGGAAGAAGATGGAAAAGGTCATCGCAATTGTTTCAATGGCTTGATCAACCAGGTGAACTATTTGGATGATACTAGTGATTTTCTTCAGGAGACCCAGGATCTGGTGACTCAACATGTGGAAGAGCACTCGTGGTGGTTGATGCACATGATTTTGTAGATGGATACATCGTTATGGTAAAGAACGGTTGGTGGTTTGGAGGGTCACTATACGGGTTTTAGCGACACTCAATGATTGGAAGAGCAAGATGAGGAGATTCTTGTTCGAGGGGAGGCATTGGCGAATGGACGTTAATGGCTTGATGGTTACCGTTCAATCCGATGTGGGTATTGGGTTGAAAGGGAGGATTATTGGGTTTCAACCCAATGTGATGTTATGGGCTTGGGTGGTCCAAGATATATATGGGAAAGATAATAATTGTATGTATAGACAATTATTATATATGGTATGTCTTGATCACTAAGTTGGGTAATTAGGTGCGAAGAATTGGAAGGCTTGTATAACAAGTATGGTAAGGCTTGTTAAACAAGTATGGAAAGTCTTGGTGACTAAATTTTGGGTGGCTATATACACATAGTCATATTGTATTTGTTCGATGTGTGAAAACTTAAAAGATGTAGTCTTAAGTATTGTTTGGGAGATGCTTGAGCATTGTTGGCTCAAGTATCGGGTTTGGGACACCATTGAGGTGTTATTGTTTTAATGTATTATTGAAATAGTTAAAGATTAATAATACGAGCTGGGGCGTGGGTGTTTCCACGTCAAATATTGTGTGTGTTCTTGTTTTGCTTTTAATTATTGTTGATAGAAGTAGAAGTAATACTTGAATAGTGTTTGACGGCGCTTTGGGAGATCTTGTCAACTAATCAATTGGTTGTGTGTGCGCTTTGCATTGGTGTTGTGAATCTCGGATTGTGTAAAGTCCCCTAACTTAACAACGTATTCCATTAAGCTCATTAAAATTGCTTGCTTATAATCCATGTAAAACACAGGTTATTTTTAACTTTTTTTTAATTTACCTATAATATAGTTACATAGTATTATAAATATTTCAGCATTGTAAATAACAATTTTTAGTATTAAATCTAAATTAATATTATTGGCGAGAATCGAACCTTCAACCTTTTTATGTAACATCTTTTAATATTAATTTTAAATTAAAGTGTTGTTTACGGGATTTGAACCTCAGACTTTGGTATATAACAATTTTATAACCACATTGTATTCAAGGATCGTCATCTGTTTGAGCTACCGCTCTAACGATTGTAAATGAAAAGAATAATTAAAACCAAATTACAAAATATGCCCATTTTTACTTATTATAGTATAGTATAGATATAGATATATAATTGATACAGAAAATGTTGTATATGAAAATGGAGAAGGATTTGTGAGAGAGATTTAGGAGTCCCGGTAGAGTAATGAACCTACTTCACTTGTTGTTAAATGCCTCTTTTCTATGAAAATGATCCACTATGTATAGACTAATTCCTACACTACCTCCACTCCATGAGTTATAACCGCATATTTCACAATTTATTGCTTATTAATATCATTACTATATCTGCCATGTAACCTACAAATATATCAATGAATAATTTTAATTTTTTAAGAGAAAAAGGATCCCGAGATTAATCTTAGGGAACTTTTCCTGAGATACTCACAAAATATACTTTCAATTTGATTGGGCCCGCAGGGCTAATTAAAAAATTATGTTTTTACTAAAATGCCCACACCATATTTGTATATAAATTGCATGTATCTCAGAAAATTTACCTAAGATGCATCTCAGGCTCCCCAATCTCTTCTTTTAAATCTTGTTTGGTAAATAAAGCCAAAACCACCATCTCCCACTTGGCGCTTTTGCAAAATTATTTTCATGACCCCCACTTTTCATAGGATCTCTAATTTTTAAATTTATCTTAATGCGCACGTTCGTTATTCATCATAATACATTTAAAATTATCACAACTTCCTTACATTTTAATCCATTAAAACCAACATTTCTCACTTGGTTTCCATGCCAAATACTTGATCATCACTTTCAACTAATTTACATGTGCTCACACTATTCGTGAAAACAACATTCACTATGTCATTAACTTAATATCGCAAAATTCTATCAAAACAACAATTTGCCAAATGTTTTCGCAAATATATAACTAGCAAGAATGGACATCACTTTGTCACTTTCACCTTTTCCAACTTATTTAAATTTCTTTAATTTTCCAATTTCAACTTTACCATAACTCAGTAGGTCTCTTGAAATTGAATTCTCATTATCTTCAAAATTTGCAACGGAACAACCAATGTCTTCAAGCACGTCTGTCTCATCACAATTAGTGATGCAATATACGGTTCTAGTACTTCAATATCTTATTCACAACCTCTCACTAGGCTTGATTAGGATTTCTTTCGTATTCATTCACTAGACCAATTAAACACGCCAAGTCAAGTCAATCGATTACAAAACATCGAACTTTTGACTACTCGCGCATATGATACATCAAGTGCCTTTTTCGCATTAATCATTTCCCTATTACCAACGGGTTGATGTCGGATTACAATTTTGCATACTAAAATGATTAAGCATATCACTCGGATACTTTATGGTTCATACTAAATATTCAAAATATTTAATTCTCTAAACTTATCAGATTTCACTCATATTCTCAACTTCTCCACTGAATTCCAACTTGGTTTTGTTGAGCATTCCTTTATAAATTATCGACAACTTTATATCATTACCATATACTGATAATATTGTAAACAAACTCCCACTTTTCAAAATACAGACACTATTGTCTAATTCATTCTCGACAATTTTTTTCACAATTTCTACGTAAAATCTTTCGCAATTGGACATACTTCTAGACGCATTTTTCTCGCCTTTCCCTTTCAAAAATCCATATACAATCTATGAATTTTCTATATTGGGGTTGATCACACAACTCCCACACTTAATCCTGTCAAATTGATTCAAAATCATTTTTCATTGTTTTCCTTTGATAATTCTGATTCTTGCGAAAAACAAGAGTATGGACTATTATATTCAATACCAATATTCAAATCATTATCATAATAATCATTTATATTTATTTCAACACATGCCTCAATATTTAAAAAACTTTTATTGTCATAATCACATAGATGACAACTAAATGTGTTGTATCCTCAAGTACAATTTCTTATTTCTCGGAATATTTCTGAAAATAGCTTTCCTATTTTCAATCATTTAACAATTTTTTGATCCTTCCCACTTCTAGGCAGGTTTCAATGATATTTTCCTTTTCAAAACATTTGTCTGTATTCCTTTTATGAGTTCCTCTAACTCACTCAAATAGTTGCTTCTTAGCAAACTAATATTCACATGCTCTCTATTGTGAGCATCACTTTCCAAATTGTCTCGAAACAATTTATTACAATTTGCAAAAATCAAATTTTATTTTCTGACTCCAACTAGCAATGTTGGCATTATTCTATTCTCTGAACAACCAATTCAGACACAACAAATATATTTACCAATTCCGGTAAAATTTGTATTCTCGTCACTACAAATTTGTTAAAATTAATCAATTCTGTTTTTCGTATTTATCAAACCGAAAATACATAGCCAACTCATTTTATTATTATTATTATTATTATTATTATTATTATTATTATTATTATTATTATTATTATTATTATTATTATTATTATGAGTCCAGTTCTATGGAGTACTGATTTAATTGGAGTACCTGGAGTACATATACATTTTGCATTCAAAATCTTGCAAACTTTATTAATTTGCAAATCTTATTACATGAACATCACTATTTCATCGAAAATCTTGAAAATTTTATATGTTTTGCTAACAAAATATTGCAAAATGAATTGTTATGCGAAACACATTTGGGTTGCAAAACATATATGTTCTGATTGCAAAACATAAAGGATTTTCAAGATGAACATATTACAAAATATACATGATTTTCAAAATTATCAATGAAATTATGATATTCATATAACAAGGTTTGTAAAATAATAAATTTTAAATTATTTTAAATGCAGAACGTATATGTACTCCAACGTACTCCAAATAAACAGTACTCCATAGAACTTTTCTCTTATTATTATTATTATTATTATTATTATTATTATTATTATTATTATTATTATTATTATTATTATTATTATTATTATTATTATTATTATTATTATTATATTTATGCTCATTTTCCAAGCATTAATAAAATTCTTTCTAATTAATACAATATCATCTATTTAAACGATAATTCCCAACTCATAATTTACAAATTTAATACTCCCATTTTAGAATTTCACTAGAAAATATCCTCTAGTATAATTCCGAAAAACAGCTCTCGGCTAATCATACGGTAGAGGCCATATACAAACTAGTCACAAAATAAGCATATGAATATACGTCACACAGGAAAACATTTATTAATCAATATTTTACACTACCAAGCAACATGGAAACAAAATTGAATAGACTGATAAACTTATACAGAGAGTTAAAACAAAAACTCTCATGGCAATCACAATAGAGCAAGAAATCGAAACAGAGTTTGGCAAGATAGAGCAAGTCAATGACAAAATTAATAATAATCAAAATTATAACAATTAATAATACAAAAAAAAAAAAAAATTACATGTCAAACGAAGGCACTCTATCAATTCTTAATAAAACAAATTAAGTATAATTCTAAAGCAGAAATAAGATTAAAACAAATATCAATTAAAAACAAACATAAAGGGGGAAGGAAAAAGGAGGTACATGATCTAATAAGCAAAAAAAACTCAAATCTCAGTCAACTAAACATGGCAAACACATATAAACTTGAGCAATGACTAAGGACAAAATAAAAACAAACTCTTGGTAAAAGAAAAATAAGGCATTGATCTAAAAAAAACATGCACAATATATAACGGTTTTCTAGTGTGTGCACAAGGGTACATGCAAAAAATTCGTACTCATTTAGTTGTCAAATTTTGATTGGTAGAAATTTCATTAATAATGATGAATCCCCTGCATGCACAAAAATCTCCACCAATCAAAATTTTCCAACTCATCAAACACGAATTCCTAGCATATGTCTTTGAACAAACACTAGACAAACCGAGTATATAATATGTACGAAGTGGTCTAACTAAGCAAGCCTACTAATCCATGAAACTGAAGCATACAAACACGTAAACACTAGCAATATGTATCAGGAGGATAAAGAAAAGAAGTGATAAAATATGACATATTTTATAACACATCATTAGACTAGGCATGTAGAGTCGATCACTACCAAACACTATTTCTAAAGCCTATGTACCTAATTTAAACAACCAGAGAGTGAGTTGAAAAGAAAAACCAACGAAAAAAAATTGAATTAGTGGATAAGTCAGAAAATTTATTGCTTATTAATATCATTACTTATATCTGTTTCACAATTTATTGCTTATTAATATCATTACTATATCTGTCATGTAACCTACAAATATATCAATGAATATATTTAATTCTTTTAAAGCTTGTTTGGCAAATAAAGCCAAAACCAACAATAATGAATAAGTATTGTTTATCCATGACTCTATGTGCAGTCGTGGATCAAGTTCAAGGAGTTGTATATCTGAATGTTAAACAAAGCATTAGTTAGATATTATGCTTCACATTTGGGAGAATGCAAATCTTTCTACGGTGGCCAGAGGATTAGAAATTTGTAGTAATTTTTTTTTTTCTAGAATTTTTGTGAGTAACTGCTGTTCCATCTGCGTCATTTTATTATTTACTCTAATCCAGGACATGCTGATATATGTGATGTATTCATCTGCAACTTTGGATTATACTGATGTGTTTGTTTTTATAATTAAAATTTTATTAAAAAGTTTATGACATTCCTAGACTAAAGCCTAAAAACCTGTGGACCTTACAAGTTACAAGCCCTTTTGGGCCGAGAGAAACAAATACATAAATCAGACAAAGGCTAAGCCCATGCAATGCGTAGAGCTAGTAGCAAGTAAAATGCTACTACGGTACGGTACTATCTGGATGTAAAATGTCTATAGTCATTATTAGAATACGATATCAGCAAATAATTTTTGGTGTTAAAATTTAACATGCATTCCAATATTTATTATATTTTGCAATTATATAATTTCATAACTAACTAATATTTTTTCCAATTCATCCTAATTCTATTTAAAAGAGACCAACTTTCTTTTCATTCATGATTATTTAATGATTATATATCATTACTATAATACGATATAAGTAAATTTTGGTATTAAAATAACATGCATTCCAATATTTGTTGTATTTTGCAATTATATAATTTCATATCTAACTAATATTTTGTCCTATTCATCCTAATTTTATTTAAAAGACACCAACTTGCTTTCACTCATAATTATTTAATAACTATGTGACTACATGCAAGTAAATTTGACAGTTGACACGAAGTATGCATATTTGCATATTTATGCATTCAAATATGCAATTTCTTTGGAGTTAGATATTTTTTATGTTTGATGTTAAATTATAACAATGATACCACGTCCCATGTCCCCAGAGAATGCAAAGTAGTGCTGATATCTACCTTAAAGGGAATAGAAATAAGGTAACTTTTCTTAGTTTAAATTAATTAGCTAGGTTAATATTTGAAATTCAAGATCCAAAATTAAACATTCGCATCAGGGTGGGAAACAAGAACGCAAATTGGTATTTTTGCAGTTGCCAGGCAATACATATATACACACATTTTGGCCCAGAAGAACAAATGTTTGGTAAAGCCTGCAAGAGACCCCCACAGGATAATTAGAAATTTACAAGTCGTTGTTAGTGACGGATTCTTCTGGTTCAGTCTTGTTAAGTTTTGTTTTTTCTTTTTCCTTTTTCTGCTAAGTGAGGGTGCAAGTTACTAGTATCAGAGATGGTAGATGGTCATGTGCATACGTATGCCCAGTACCGTTTACAGAATATGCGGTTTCAGAGTCATTGGATCAACCATTCAACGACTCTGATTTAAAAAAAAATCAACATCGTATCGTAAAAAGTTTTCGCGGTACGAGCTAATTACCAAAATGCTTCCTGTTTTCACATTAAAAATCTATTTTTCACGTACCGCAAAAACTTTCTACGGTACGGGTAAATTACCAAAATCCTCCCTGTTTTCACATAAAAAATCTACTATAGATAGGGGTATTTTGATAATGTGTTCGTATCGTGGAAAATTTTTGTGATACGATGCGAAGATCCAACGACTATGAAATAATATGTTGGTTAAACAGTATTTTGCATACATATGGTGAAGGCCAACAACATGTTGGTGCAGTGGTTGAGTCACTGGCCTCCTTTGAAGGAGGTCAGAGGTTCGACTCCTGCGTGTGCGTGAGTTTGAGTTTCTTTGTTTGTATTAGGTTTCCTTTCTGTATTTGTATTTCTGTATTTGTAATGGCCGGGGGTCCTTCGGAAACAGTCTCCCTATTGTATAGGAGCATGGTCTGCGTACAGCTACCCTCCTCAGACACCACTTTGAGTGGTATTATAACTGAGTAAACTAAGTTTTTATGGTGAAGGCCGAACCCCATAAGAGATTAGTTAGTACTCACTCATCCACAAGAACAATTTTAGGTCTGATGTATATTGTCTAAAAATATGAAAGAATGGGACACCCCGTAATAACTATGGTCCGTATTATATATAGAAAATTTCCGTGTGTGCATGTTATGTGGACGGAAATTTGTTTGGAATACGAAAACAATTTATTTTCTCAACTATATTAAGCGCTTGCGATAATAAAAGTTTCTTTAAAAAAAGAGCAATGTTAAGGATCCCAAAAATATTCCCAAATGCCAAATAGCATCTTTTAATTAGTGGGCTCACATGAATACATGGAGGGTTTCTTTATTTATAAAAGAGTAAATTGCACTGTACTGATCAGATAAATTAATTTTTTGCACTTTGATGGCCAAAGTTGCAAATCTTGCACTATGATGGCTCGAAATTCTTTTTTTAGCCACTTCAATGACTAACGTCTATCTTCCGTTAAAAATTAAAGCACCGTTACTGACTATTAATTAATTGAAAGGGTATAATCGTATTTTTCTATTCTGGATTCTTTTTCTACTCTAGATCTATACAAGTACACCCGATAGTTTCATCTCGCCGAGATTACTTCCATCTCATCTCTCTCCCACAACTCTCTCCTCATTTCTCTCCTCCCTCACATCCTCTCCACTCTCCACCTCATCGAGACTCTCCCGATAGTTAGGTCTTGTGTGTTGCAACAATCGTCTGCGATTGTGTTGGTTGAGCCGGAGAGTGGTTGTGGATTGGGAGAGCTAGGGTTTTATGTTCGCGATGTGTTTACGAGGTTACAAATTGGGGGAATTGAGTTCAAGGACAAGACGATGGAGTCGTTGATTCAGGTTTTGAGGAATGATGAGAAAGCAGGGAGTGTGGTTGCGAAAGAGGGGAATGTTAGGTATTTGGTTTCGTTGCTTGATTGTAATGTGGATGACAGGTTCCCAAGGGGATTATAAGTGCGAAGAACTTCATCTTTTTTTGCAATATCAAGTACTGTCTTGTTATAAGTAATTTTAGGAGTATTTTGATCCTACAGTCTTGATCAGTTATTACAGGGCTTACTCCTCCAAAAAAGAGAAAACGGATAAAGTTAGGGAGGGGAGAGCAGACTAGTGTAGCAGAGTTTTGAAGGGATCGAAAATTTAAAAAACACTAGCCACGTCTTTGCTGTTGTCAATGGTGTAGCTTTTTGTAGGGTTTTGGCAATCATAATTTCAGCTTCATTTGATGCTAGATTCAAGGCTCCGGCTTATGAGGTCGACCCTGTTACCTCTACTGTTACACAGCTCTTGTGGCCAAAAACGCAGAAAAGGCTGCCAAAGATATGTCCAAAGTCTGCAGAATTTAGTACATATCGGCTGTGTGATGATGCTGTTGTGTGTGGGTATGGCAGAAATGGTTGATGGGTTGCTATTCGACTGCTGTTTGTTAGAGTTTCGGTTGGTTTATAATACTGGTGCAGTGGTGCCTCATCTTATAGTATTGACGTGAAATCTCCAACTTAATAGTGTACCTTAAATGTAGGTCAACTAAGGGTTTGTTTGAATCGGGGCTTAACAAAGGTTGGGTTTGGGTTAGAATTACGAAAACCTTGTTTGGAAAGATTATAAAAGAGAGGATTTGGGTTTAGAAGGGTTAGAGAAGGGTAAGATTTGAGCTAACTTGGCTGAATCCCCAACACTCCGATTTGAGGTGTTAAGAAGGGTTACAACATCATGTTATTTCTTCCTCCATCTGTTGTCACTGCTGCGGGCACTCTCTTTTTGCTGCTGGTCGATGACAAGCAAAGTTAACATCTTATTATAGATACTGTATTGATTGTGACTCATTGTTAAAATTGTCAATTGTAATATTAGATTTGCTTTTAGGATGAAAACCCTTTTTGCGAATTGTATAGCAGTTTTGGCACCCTTGGATGAAAGAGGACAATAATACCCCTGCCATTTTAACTCCGTTAAGGCCATGATAACGGAAGTCATTTAAGTGGCTAAACAAAGAATTTCGAGCCATCATAGTGCAAGATTTGCAACTTTGGCCATCAAAGTGCAAAAAATTAATTTATCTGGCCACTACAGTGCAATTTACTATTTATAAAATACTTATCCAATCAAAACTTGCCAACTAAGCTTTTGGAAACCGTTTTGAGAATTTTTTTGGGGACTCTAACATTTCTCTTAAAAAAATTTCTAACACTAGCTCCCGAGTACTAATTGGAGAAAACAAAATAAATTTTTTTTAAATTTCCTCTCTAATGCTCCGGAGTTTTTTTGAGAAAAGATTGGAAAAGAAAATTTTTAGAAACTTCTTTTCAAAAGTTTCATTCCAAAAATAGGAAGATTTGAAAAAAAAACTCTCACATACATTTTTAAAATATTTTCAAAATTTGCTCTCATCTTGTACAACAAGACTCGGGAGCATGTTAAAAAATATATTGTTCTCTTCTTTCCCTCTCTCTTCTCTTTCATTATCTTTTTTAACAAAAAAAACTTGGGAGTACTGTGTAAGAGTTTATACTAACAGCATAGTTGTGGATCATTGTTACAAATATTTTTCCCTTCCTTTTCTCAAACGGTAGCTTCATGAGAAATATTATACTTCAGCCAAGAGGTCATCTCCCCTTCTGGCAGGATCCTAGATTTTTTCAACTGCTTTTCATTCTTGACTCATGAATTTTCGTAAACGTGCAGATTGTACAGCGCAACAAGCTCTATTCTTTCCTGCATTTTTCAGGTTCATGCTTTCTTCTTAAAATCTTCAATACATCAGCCCATTATGCAGCACTATCTTTTGCTCCTTCTCAATAAGAGCAGAAGTTACCCATGACAACAGACTGAAACGCTTCCGCACCTGTTTGAATTCATTCTTCAAATATTTGTCTGCTGCAATCCTCCTTGCACGCTGATATATGCTCAGCAGAGTTCTTTTAAATCCAGAGCTTTTATGCATATACATTTCACTTCCTTTTGCTGCTAGTTTTTTCTTTTGTAGTTACTACATCCTGCTGAATCGTTTCCTTGATTGTACGTCTTTCGTGCTGCCACGACCTGCTTAATACTTGGTATACGTACTCCCCACTTTTGTCACTTTAGACACTGTGATTGCACATATGTTAGTGAAAATTGCTGATCCTCTACACTTAGAAGCCCAGGTCTTGCTTAGCAGTCTGCCATAATTGTATAATTCTGGACCCACACCCACATAACTCCACCGTTGCAGACAGAATCTAGAATTACCTTCGCCAAACACTAAACTGATTCGTTTGCCACTCTTGGTGATATTGTCGCTTGATTTGGTTGTGGAGTCATGATGTTTGGCATGTAAATATTGTGATAGGTACCCGCCATAAGCCGGTACCCGCTGCAACCTTAAGCCGGAAACCGCTGCAAACAAGCTTAAGCGGTTCTTATCATTATACACGTGTCATAAGATATTTAATTTCCTAAAAATACTAACTTGGGCAATAAGTTTTGCACAAAATATCTTGCTATCTTGCTTTATAAGACAGGGGACACATTCTGATTCAACTGTAGCAGACACATTCTGAGCAATTCGGCTTGTACTGACTTAATAGGCGGCGTGTCAGGAAGGGTCACACCGGTCACTATAGCTTTTGCGGCTACCACGTGGGCTACAGTGATTGGAAGACAGGGGACACATTCTGACTCAACTGTAGCAGACACATTCTGAGCAATTCGGCTTGTACTGACTTAATAGGCGGCGTGTCAGGAAGGGTCACACCGGTCACTGTAGCTTTTGCGGTTACCACGTGGGCTACAGTGATTGGAAGACCCAGCCTATAAATACCCTGTTCCGTTCTATACACAAGTAAGCCAGGAGAACTTTAAGGCATAAAAACTCAGAACTACGAAACATCTCTCCAGATATATTCTCTCTAGCTTGATTATTATTATTTCCGATTACTGATTCTTACGCCGGAGGTGCTTGACGGCCACCACCCCGGACAAGCATTGTTTTGCAGGCATCCAAACTCAGGTGAAACACCCCGAAACAGTAGTCGGAAGCCTATAATCAACCGTGAGAGTTATCATACTGCGATCTGGTTGGATCTGCTAAGGATGGTGTTTCACAACTTGTATTCAAGTGGCAACTTGTAGCATACATGCACTACTAAGTGCAATTGCCTGGCTTGTGATCAAACAAAAAGCTTTTACCACACATACACTATTAAGTGTAGCTGCCTGGCCCAAGTGACTTCGATCGATCTTCAATCTCATCCATGTAACGTATACCTGCGTAAGTATGGCCACAGCCTGTAATAATTCGAGGTATGTGGGGAGTTTCGTGTTATTTTATTTTTCTGCGTGCATTCCATTTCCCCTCTCTCTTTCTTCCATCACCAACGCCTGCTGTTTCATTTAATATCTTCATCTAATGTTTTCACCTTACTTCTTGCGATTCAATGACACCGGAATCTCTTCCTTTTCATTCTTCAGAACTTCTTATTAAGTTGCCGTTCATTCTTCATCTGAATTGTACACAATTCTTCCGCCGAGAATTCTAACCTCATACTGAGGTTTTGCTTCTGTAATGAATACTTGTACTTCATAATATTTGTGACACTTTGTAACCCTTTCCAGAGGCTGTTGTTGCAGACCTAACAGCTAATGCAATTGTCCTGGCTTGGTTGTATCTGAGACATCATCTGCTTTGACTGTCTTTGTTCTAGCCCCATTTTTTCTTAAAGCAGTGACTTGGAGTTCCGTGTGCTCCATGTTACTCATATATTTATTTTTCAATTTTTTTGTTCTCCACACAGGCCCCATAACTTCCCCACATGTATATGGGCTGATGTACCGCTTTAAGTTGCAAATTTTCTCCGTTTTTCCCTTAATCGAGCTTTCTTTGTTCTTTGTCTTCTTTTTTCTGCAAGCATCCTTTTCACTGAAAGAAGATTGGTGTTTTTTTCTTTTTCCTGCCTCACCAGCATGACAATCTCTGTTATTCTTTTTTTTTTTTTTACAACCGCTTTAGTTCGTAACTTTCAAGCCATTTTTCCTCGAACAAACAGTCTCTACTTGTTTTTCTTGATAATTTTAAAGCATCAATTTTTGAGGTTCATTTACGTCTCACAAAATTTGGAAAGGTAGGGCGACGGCTTTGGTGGGAGCAGGCGCACCACTTGCTTGTGACCTCTCCTGCATTCCAAAATTTGCCAATTTATCTTGGTAGATGTGTCTCTTAATGTATTTATTGCAATTCTACATAATTTTGTAGTAGATTTTGATGGCTGGTCTGCATATTGATTCTTTTTAATTGCTTGTAATGGAAGTCCTTTTAAGTTTTAAGGTTGCTCGCCACCAGTGAGAGCATAAATAAGCCGAGTCCTCTTGTTTTACATTACCTCATATCCCAGGATATTTCATGTATTTACTTTGCCTTCGCTACTTGTTTTTTTAACGGAATGTTGTTTCGTCCTCTTGCAGCTAGTTGATTTATCAAGTCAACTTCCGGTACTCGTAACAAGAAGAGTAAATAATTGAATGGCGGTCGTATTTTACACCGAATTCTAAAAAGTTGCTAAACTTTCAAATTCGCAAATTAATGATCAATTTTAACTTTAGCATTTTAAAGAATAGCTCTCGCTAACTTTTTTCTAAAAGAATGGCTAGATTTGTTTTCGTCTTTCAAAAAAATGGCTCCCTTTACGTTCACAAATTAACGTGAGCAACTCTTTCAAAACGCGGAAATAAAAACTGGTCATTAATTTATGAACTTGAAAATTAAGCCACTTTTTTGCAATTTACCCTAACAAGCATCAGATCACTTGTGTCCATTTTAAGCAACAAGTTTTGCAATGTGCTCACTTGGGGCATTAATCTTGCTGCTGCTTCTTGCGCTTCATCAGTCCAGAATTTTAGTCTCCCGCTCATGATAAGAAGAAACATTCATGTACTAATTTTTCCTTGCTTTGAGCAATTGAGCTCCATGAGATTGGTTGTTGTGCAAGGCTCTGTCCCTTATTTTATTTGTTTTATACATGTCGCTCAGATCACACGGCTTCTTCTATATACTCCAAGTCTCCAACATAAGGAAACGGGTTCATCCATCACGAAATACAGTAGGCAGTGTGTTCCAAGTTATACAGGGTAATCGAAAATTTTCGTCAACCCCGGCTACACACATGTCAATATATGTATTTGTTAGAATACAGTATAAGATCCTCTTTAACACCTTAGAAATCAAATATGCATATACATATCTGCATAAAAGTATGCAATTGGTTTGAAGTGGTGAATTTTTACATTTGATTCTGAATTATAGTAATACAAATAAGTCTAGCATTGCATTGAAATTGCTCCAACTATTTTGCATTTAGCATCGAATTTGCTCCAACACCGTAGCAAGCGTAAAACCTTACCGGTTATTACAATTTATACATCAGATAAATGTATTTACCACGAATGACGATCCTTGCGTAAATAGAAATAAAAAAATTTACTTCAATTTATTCAATACCAAAAACAAAAAAATGTTTAATCTCCCCTTGAAGGTGACCAAGGAGTCATATCAATAGGATAGCTTCCCAGAACTCGTAGAAACGAAGTAAACTCCTGAACTTCCGCCAATGCATTTTGTGCCCTGACATCTGCCATTGACGCCTCGAAATCAACAAAAAATAAGTACTCGAAGTGCTTCGCCGTGCCATGATTTTCACCGTCAACGACTCTGATTGGTTTGTTTCGTTGAGGCCTGCTCTCAATTTTTGTCAAGCTGATGTTTCTAAATGCAAACGCTGATAAAACTTTGAACAGCACTGACATTCCTTTATCGTGTGCAAAGACAATGCTTGTTTTGAAAGGCCTGTCTGTTCGGGGAATTATAGGCTCTCGCGCAAGCATCACGAACCGAGTTACATTACTCGAATCGTCTTGAATACCGTTAGCCAGGATCTGGAGACCGTACAGATCAGCAGCGCGTGCAGAGGCAATTGCAGCGGTGTCACGGAGACTGTTTGTCGCGATAAACTCAGCAGCTCCTGCGGTATCATCAACGGCTTCACGCGCGACAGTGAGTCCGAGCTTCGTTAATGTGTTTTCGCATTGAGACAAAGCTTGTGGATGAGAAATCACGCGAGTGAGATACTCTTTGCGAACTCCAGGGAGAGCTAACAGACAGTGATGCACCGGGAGTTGAACTTCGCCTACGATGTGGAGTTTGTGACGGAGTAGCAGATCGTAGTTACGATGAATGCTGCCTCCGAGTGAGTTTTCCACTGGTAGTACAGCGCGATCTGCGATCCAGAGCTCTACAGCTTGGAATGCGATCTCGAATTGATCGCACGGGATCGCGTCGCAGTTTGGATAAGCTTTTCCGGCTGCAGCCTCGCTGTACGCGCCTGGAACGCCCTGGTACGCGACTCGGAGTGTCGAGCCGTGCATAGGTGCAGGCGACAGATCTGCAATTGTCAGAGGCTTTGGCAGATTATCCACAGGGACGATTTCCAGTGTTTTGTGACCATTGACAGCAGTGATGTGGTCCCCGGTTTTTTCCGGAGTGTTTTGTTGCTCCTGTGAAACAACTTTGCTAGCCAGAATCGCGCAAGAAGCTTGCCAGTCTGCACGAGTAGCGCCGACGGAGTTGGCGATGTTCGTTGCATTCGATACCGATTCAACTCGGTAAACTGAGTTGACGGTGAGTTGACTCGGACCGAGTTGGCTTGTTTTACCTGAGTTCATCCCCCAGGTTGTGGAAATGAAATTGGTACCTGAAATGGTCTGCATCTGGAATTGGAGTTTCTATAAAATAAATTTGGGAATTGAATTAACAAAATTCAATAATAATTCTGAAAAGAACGAGTAGAGAAAAGGCTATTTTACAAAGCTTGTAGTTATATGAACCAACCAAGCTGAAAAAATGTGGGGGGATCTTTGGTGTTTATATACAATGGAGGAAGCTTGGTCAATTCTCACCTAACCTATCCTACTTTCCTCTTTCTTTCTCTTTTATTTTTTTTAGCTCAATGTTTTTATTTTATAAATCACATACATATATAGGTGTTGTTGGTGGATGTGGTAGGTAGCATCATCGACTCGTATTGTGTGAGTGGAAATATAGATGCCGTTCAATTTTGGTTTTTTGGGCAAGTGTACATTTTTAAAATTAGCAATAGTCCACGTAACATACTTAACATACATCCTAAACAAGTTTGAAGTAACGAATTTTATTATAATACTTCAATCTATCACATATTAATTAATTAATTAAAAAATTATGAATTATTTTAAAATTAATTAAAATTCATTTCAAATTTTAAACTAATCATATTTTATTAAAAAAAATTTGTATTTAACACTCTCATCCTATTACTGACCATGATTAGTCAACAATTTTTATTTTAATATAATAATGATATTTAACACAACAATGTAATGTATATTTTTTTAATTTAAAAATATTTATTAAAAATCACTATTTCAATTTGAAATCAAATACGATTTATTATATATATATATATTAAATTGATTTTCAAAATTAAACATTTATTAATCACAACTCTTGTAATATAAAGTCAATCACAATTATATTATCATACATTGAAAATTAATTTTCATGATATTTATTATACAATTATAACTTATTTTAAATATATATAATATAACTCAACCGGAAATTTGAAAATTCTGATTTATACCCAGATTTCAAATAACTTAGATAAAAGTCATAACTTTAAAAACTCTAAATTTTTTAACGGCTCAAAAATATGTTTATTCATAATTTATTAATATTATATATTAATAATGTATGTAAGCCAACATTACATATATTTTAATTTTTTTAAATATTTAATATACGCCAAAAGAGTATTGTCATTGTTTCGTGAATTAATTACCAATCAAAAAATAAAAATTATTTTGGAACCAATCAGATTTCACATTTAAATTTTAAATTAGTCATTTGCAGAATTTTTATTATTTATCATACTTATTGTAATTTCTAATTGTGACTAAATTAAATTTAAATATAATAATATCTTAATTTAATAAATTCATTGATTTTCATAATATTATAGGTATATATATATATATATATATATATATATATATTCAAATTTTAATACTCTAACTGAACATGAAATCTGAAAAATTCGGATTTATACCCTGAATTTAAATATTTTGGATAATATCCATACTTAAAACTCTAATTTTTTTAAAAACTCAAAACAAAATAATTCAAATTTTTTTAATAATATGTATCTATAAATATATATAAGCCAACACTACATTCTTTTAATTTGTTAAGATATTTAATATACGATAAAAGAGCATTGTCTGCAAAAAATGAAAATTTAACTTTCAGTTTTTAGTTGCATAGGTTGCATATGCAACTGAATGCAACTGAAAACTGTAAGTTAAATTTTCATTTTTTGTTGTTGCGCAGCCCTTAAATATAACTTGAAGTCAGCAAAAAATGAAAATTCAACTTTCAGTTTTCAGTTGCATAGGTTGCATATGCAACTGAATGCAATTGAAAACTGGAAGTTGAATTTTCATTTTTTGCTGTTGCGCAACCCTTATATATAACTAGAAGTTGGCAAAAAAAGGAAATTTTCAGTTGCATAGGTTGCATATGCAACTCAATGCAACTAAATGCAACTAAAAAATGAAAGTTTAATTTTCATTTTTTGCTGCTGCGCAATTGAAAGTCGGTAAATAAATGAAAATTCAACTTTCAGTTTTCAGTTGCATATGCAACACAGGTATTTTTACAAATAAATTGGTATTTTTACAAATATTTTCAGAAGATAGTAAAATCACAAAAAAAATTAAAGAAAATAGTATTTTTGTTAAATACCCATTCATATATTACTTGGTTCTTAAATTTTGAAAATATTTACTAAAACATAATAAATAATATATTTTATAAATGCATAAACCAATAGATTGCATATATTTATATATCTTTTAGTTATGATTTTTTTTAAATATCCTATACTATAATACGTGAATCTGTCACATATCATTTTGTCGATCAAAATATTATGAATTACTTTAGCACCAAAATTAAACTGAACTCAAGTTCAACACAAGTTAAATTTAATAACATTGAATTTTTATTTTTTTAATATCAATTCACTAAACATAATAACTACTAACTTTTATTTTGACGAATAATTAATAAATAATTTGCATTGAATAAAAATACCAATAATAAAAATCCTTAATTTAATCAAAGAACAAACTCAAAAAAATAATTATTATATACTTTAATTGTTACAGCAAATTCAAGCCTTTTCTCCCCCATTCTCCATTAGACCTGGCCAACTCCAAGGAATTAAGTGCCCATATCAATTCTCTTCATACCTAAGGCATATCAATTTCAGTTAAGGTACCACTGTATATCTATTGTGATATGGCATACTGTATCTGGATAGATAATTTTATATTTCGATTGTATAAATGTGTATCGTATGTTTTTTGTTTTAACTATCTATTATAATTAAAAACAGAACAAAGATTGTGACAAAAAGTAATGAAAAGGTGATTCAAATTTCATTATCTTCGGTTCGAATTTTTCCAGAATTACTTTTCATACGAATATTCAATGACCAACTCCAACAATTTTGCGAATAACTCAACTATCAGCATCAATCATTTATACATTATACCGATTTATCCATATTATTGGGTATCTCTATAGGTAAATTCTATTTTTTACAGTGTTGGGTTGCCAATTTTATCATTCATAACTTACATAAATAATAATTAAAATATCTATTCATGCATGTGAAAGTACGATATAGTTTTCCCTATATGACTTTCCGGGATGGATCAATTCCCATATAAAATTCGTTTCTCAATTTCTCTGAAATGGAATTTTCATAGACCCCTATAAATTGATTTTTAAGAAAAATGCATAAGTCACATTCAGTACAAAATTATAATAAGCTAAAACTATATCATTGTAAATTTTGTTTATATGTTGCAAGGACAACAAACAAACCTTCTACAATATACATACATACATACATACATACATACATACATACATACATACATATATATATATATATATATATATATATATATATATATATATATATATATATATATATATATATATATATATATATATATATATACCACACCCCAGTGGACAGCCTTATCCCTCCCCCAAACTAATCATGATTATCAATTTGTATAACTATAAATATTTATATTTGAAAATTTATATTTTTTTATATTTAAAAAAGTTAATATTTGTGATCGATGCTATTTGTTCCAAATAGAAGCATATATTTTTTTCAACTTAATATATAATCATATCAACTAGCTTATAACCCGTGCAATACACAGATTTATTTTGATATGTTATAAATTTTATTTTATATTACAATTATATTTTTATGTAATCATTATTTTTAAAATTAATTTTGATTTTAGTTTAATTTAATACAAATTTAATTAGTGATATACATGATTCAAACTTATATTATAAAATTTTAAATTAAATATGTAATATACCTTATGTTAGGATCTAACTATTCTTATTTATTACTAAAAATCTAACGATCATTGTTCGTTGTATGACTGGAATTTATGGTATGATATTTATAGATATATATTAATGATTACGAAGTCATGTTTTAAATTTAAACGTAATGTGTTTTATAAGAATAAATATTGATGACTAGAAGATATTGCACAATTGATGTTTGTAATTGTTTATAAAAGGTAATATCTTTAATTATAAGGTAACGGATTTTAATTAGAAAATGCAATCGATTAATTTCAATAATTATATTATTTCACTATTTATTAATTAGAATAAAAGACCGAAAATCAAAAATCAAAACTTTCGATATTTCGGCTTTAGTATAATAGTATAGTATACAAATTTTTAGTATATTTTATTAGTGACAGGAAGATATTATGTGATAATTTTGGGTACATATTAATGATTGTAAGATTATGTTTAAATTAAAAGGTAATGTATTTTAATTAGAAAAGAAATATTGAAAGATTAGGAGTCATATTTTTAGGCATATATTAATTATTGCAAGATTATGCTTTAAATTAAAAGTTAATTTGTTTAAATTAGAATAGAAATATTAATGTTTGGAAGATATAATATAATTGATATTTTTTGTTTTTATAAAAGGTAATATCTTCAATTAAAAGTAAAAGTATTTTAATTAAATAGGTAATGAGCTAATTACCATTAATTACATATTTTATTAGTTATTTTAATAATTAGGATAACCGTGCTAAAAACCGAACACCAAAACTTTCAGTGTTTCAGCTTTAACATAATAGTATAGATATATCCGTTTGTGTGCTGAATAGGTATTTTGGAATAATTTTTTGTTGCCAGAATAGTTATCATAGTTATTTGAAACAGCTATCTATATTCACCAAAATCAATTCTGTATTTTGATATATAATTTTAACATAGGTACTCTTTAAACTTAAATTAAGAAATTATATAATTTAAAGGAATAAAATTCTACCATTGCTTAGAGCATCTCCAAGAGCCTCTTAAATGAGGCTCCTTAGTCATTTATTTTGAAGAAATCACTAAAAACCATCTCCAACAAGCTCCTTGTGATTCTTCATAAATTTAAGATCTTCATCATCTTCTTCATTTCTAGGAGTTCTTTACTCCCTCTTAAGTTATTTTTTTATAGTATCTCTCTTAAACATGAATAACTCTTGTATAGTTTATTAATAAAAATGAAGAAAGAGTTAGTTTAAGAAGGATTGTTGGAGATAATGTACAATTTTACCTCCTAAATACTTAAAAGCCAATTTAATAATATTTGTTTTGAGGAGAATACTTAAGAGCTCCTGGAGTTGCTCTTACTCCCTCCAAAGGTGGTTAGTTTTAGCCCTTTCTTATATTTTATGGATCTAAATAATAGTTAATTTGTGGATTTAAATGTGAGTAAATTTCATACCAGAATTAATAATTGTCACCGTCTGCCAAAAATAATAGGTGAATTTTATTTTTATTTTTTTTACAAACAAATCTTTTACTTTGTTTTATTAGCAGGTCATCAGAACATACGCAAAGAAAGATATGTCGGTAATAGGATTTGACCTGTATCGTTACCATTGTTTGTGATATCTTTCTATATTTATGATCAATGTAAGAACCCAGTTTTCGGTAGAATTAAAACTTTTCTAATTAAGAATAAGTATATACGTGAATAGTGTTTGTCATGCGTGAATACTAATTTATGGATAAATAGTGATTTTGAGGACCAAGAAAATTTTCACGCCACCCTATGTACAAGACATGGTATGGATATTTCGAAGTCATATTAGTGATTCACGGAGCAAATAAATGTATGTAAAGACGATCAGAATTCAAAAATTCCAATTTGTATTCTGGTGTAATATTTGACCGGGCAATGAATTATATATTATTATATTCAAGAAATGAGATATTAATTTTGAGGAATTAAGGATTTAATATGTTAGGATTTTATTCGAGGATTTAGAACGAAAACACTGAGACTTTACAAGGAGATTAAGCGATTGAGCGAACGGAGCATGGATTAAGGACAGGGTATATTAAGAGTCCAAGGAAGGATATATTATGAGAAAGAAAGAGGATTGAGAATAAACGCCTAGAATTGAGAAATATAGAATGCTTGAGAAATCGGGAGAACGTTTTCTGAGAAAAAAAGAAATAAACAAGGGATGTTGGAATTAATATTCGTTCGAGGTATTGTGCCATATTAGAGTAATAATATGCAAAGTATAAGTTGTAGCGTATTAATTTTATTCACGAGACAACAAGGGAATCCAATTGGTGGGAAAGAAAACAAAGCCAAGGGACTTAAGTGCAAGAAACAAGAGATAAGGACTTAGGTGCAAAAGGAGGAAGGACTTGGTTGCATTTTAAGTGGATAAGAATCCAAGGGAGCCAATGGGAGTGTGACACCTAGAAAGGATAAGGATGCATCCAAAATATCTAGATATATATTACATGTGTAAGCATTATTGGAGATAAAGAGCAAAAAGCAAAAACCAAGAAACTCCTTTTCTCTCCATTCTGCCCAGCAGAACATCCTCTCAGTAAAACGGCCCTAGAGCCTTCATTACTCAATTAAATTTCGTGTTCTTTATATGGTTAGAAATCTGTTGAGATGCTCTACAACTCTCCTTTAGAAGCCTCGATCAGAAAAGCTCGGTAAGGGCCTCGTTTTCCATGATCTTTCAGTCGGGTTCTAATAACTCCGAATTACTAACTTTGTTTTCTTCATTTCTTTTGATCATCCAAGCTTACCCAAGGCTATACAAGGATTATACAAGGTTTAGAAAGATATTACACACATCAAGGAAGGTATAAACTCTCTCAACCCTTAGCATGACTTGTTTATAGTTTATATTGTTAGATCTATAAGTTTTGGAGTGAATCTTGATGATTTGAGTTGTAGATGATGAAATCTTGAAGTTATGTGCTTGTTATGATGGTTGTAAGGCTTGTACTTAGAGTATGTAACCCCATGTATGCTATACAGACAAGTCTTGGTGGTTTTGATGGTAGATGTGATGTATAAAGTGAGTTCTTGAATGTTTAAGAAAAGATGTGTGCTGTGTTAAATCCTGGGAGCATGTAATGTCTTGTGAGAGGGTTTTAAACCCCTAAATCTTGTCACCCGAGGACCTAATTTATATTGTTGGAAAGATAATTGAATGTAGTTTCTATAAATGTAAGGTTCATACCCAGGAGATGTGTAGGTCTTGAGTTATGGCCGGATTAGTGCAGTGTGGTTCTGGAATTCGGCCTGCACTGTGTTGTCCACTTGTGAACTGAGTTAGGACCCCTTAAAATTATGCTAGTGTTATGAAAATTTGAGGGTAGTCAGATTATACAGTTGTGAAGGCTGTCCAAAAAGAATTGGAGTAAAATTTGTATTTTTCAATTTTATAAAAATGTTAAAGCGAAGTGCGCGCGAGTGAAAAATCACCTAGGAGGTTAGTTTAACGTAGTTTTAAGAGTACTCACTTGTGTTTCAAGTTTGAGGAATGGATTCGAGTCGAATGGGTAACGAATGTGATAAAGTGATGACATGGTCATATGGGAGGGTTAGTTGTCACAAATTGGAGTCGTTAAGTTGGTCTAACATCCTTTAAAACCTTACGATTAAGTAGTGTTGTTAAGGTACTAACGTACGAATATTGATTATGTATAGATCTTCGTTCCACGTCGCAAGCTCGACCACCCCACCCTAACCAAGGCAAGTTTACTTTTCAAAACTTATATATAAGGATTTTCACTGTTGTGTTTGTAGCTTCCAAACGTATTATATGCTTATGCTTTACGAGATTATGTTGAAGTTTGAGATTTATGCATATGTGTTTGTACACCCTTGAACTTAGAATGAAAGTGTTTCCTTCGGACAACGACTCTAGCAACAGAGGTCGTAGCGGTCCAAATATACTATTGACCGGGGAGCGGTATATTATTGTATCATGGTTAAATTACGAAAACCCGAAGAGTCATTCGGGAAGTATCGTATACTTAAGTATTTATTATTTTACATTGTTAAAAATACTAAAAAATATCTATCTTGGATTAAAAGCTTATTTTAATTAAATAATTGTTTTATTAATTGTTTATATTAAAACTCAAAATATCATTTATTAATTACTGTTCATCATTTTAAAGACAAAACTAATCCAAGATACCTTTAGCGTTTTCAAACTCGAACTCTTTCGAACCCAAAACAATTTCGAAAACCCCCGATCAGGTTTTACTTCTTGTACGTATTTCAAGAATTATTGGTCGACTGAGGTCGAACTTCAACTACTCAAATTTTCTATCAAAATGATTTTTGAAAAGAAAAGAAAAAGGGGACTCTGGCAGGTGTGGGAATCGTTGACGAACGATTCCCGGGATGTGTAAGCGGCCGTGAGCCAGGCGGTCCATCAATTATTCCAGCCTAGGTGTTGCCGAAGGATGATTACGGATGTAGTTTTCATTGAGGGTGATTACGGATGTAGTTTTCACCCGAGGATAGTTACGGATGTAGTTTCTATCCTTCTACCAGTAGAGAAGACCCGCGGATTGTTGGACTTGGTTGTGGCGACTGATCATCGTCAGTCCTTGTCAGGTTTTTATGTTTTCTTCCAATCCCATCCTCCACTCTGTAAAAATACTCAAACACTGCTTCTTGGGCCTAAGTGCCAAGTTGCCGATAGTGTGGTTTTTTATAAGAAAAATATTGACATCGTGCAGTATCTAGAACTGCAAGATTTTCTATAAAGATTGGCACGTGTTAGTGCACTCTTGCAATTATTTCAAAGAATGAAATGTTTTTGAATGAGAAACCTTCTAAGCTAATGGAAGGAAAGAGGTTTGCAATGATGTATTCCCTGTACAGTATGTTAACCGTAGAGTGTTTTGCCGAAAATGATATACTCATATGTATATATATTTTCAAACTTGAGATATATTGAAATGGGAACCTTATAAAGGGTTCATATGTTATTCTTAAAGCTCCTTAGTGAGTATAAATGTTTTATTCAAACTCGGACATATATATTGTCCAATTATGTTTTGAAATCTGAGATATATACCCATACAGTTGGGAATGTTTTCGAAATAAACCACATTATTTTTCAAAATGGTGAACTTGCTGAGCATTATGTAGCTCATTCTTGCTTTATAAAAACTTTTCAGAAAGAGAAGAATTTGGTCGGTTAACTCCGCACCAGCAGAAGAGGAGTATAAGATTTACCCCGGAGATGATTTAGTTCCTGATAAATACTACAGAGTAAGTCTGATAGGTTTTCAACTGTAATAGTAAGACTTGTCTTCAAGTGTAGTTGTATAAGTGGAAGTGCGTAAGATTCTGGATTATACAGATGAATTGTAATATTTAATGTTACTTTTGATTATCGTTTCTGAGGCTCTAACTTGTTTGTGCGTAAGATTGAGATCTGGATGGATGTATTGTTGAGTTGTAAAGTTAATACAGGTATGATATGGTTGGATGGTGATGTGACGACCTGAATCTTTGACCTCAGATTTGGGGGCGCCACAATCAAGCGCAATTTTTCCTTAGAAATATATTGAAAATTACCGAATAATATAACGTTTTTATTTGATTAAAATCTATATTTTAATATCTTCAAATTAATTAATGACATAGCAAATATCTCTTTGAGCTTGATAGTCATATCTATGTTGATATCTAACATATTATGAGAAAAAATTAATTAATTATATGTATGTTTTGTAGGATTTTGAGATCTTGCAAATATTTTGAACTAGCAAATTACATTCATATGTAACAGGATTGATTGGTTAGTAGTGTGTTACGGTCAATGGCAACGAGTTAATTCGACACAGTGCAATTTCCGATTTACTTGATTTATATGGGAATGTTTTTTTGGTCATGGATTTAAATGCTTCCAAACTTATGCCTCCAGATATACTATGTCTATCACTCAATTTAGTTTTTTATTATTGTCGTTGAGATCACTTCTGTTTTATTTACGTTTATAAAAGAAAATGTGTACTTGCTTTATTTTTACTATTTATAACTATGTTTTTATTGTTTTTATACTAGATCCTCAAGAAAAAAAATACTAGATCCTCAAGACATGCTTATATTAAGCTGAACTTTTCGTAGAATAGTACAAAATTATGTAAAATTATTTGGGAAAAAAAAATATAAGAACTTAATTTATTTTATGATACTTATGTATGTTTTTATAACTATTTTAAATTCTTCATAATTATGCTTTCAATGCGTATATGTTTTTATAACTATTTCAAATTCTTCATAAGCATTTGGAATTGAAGTTTCTATAAAATAAATTTGGAAATTGAATAACAAAAAGTGAGCGGATCTTTGGTGTTTATATAACATCGAGGATTTGTTGAAGTTGATGAAAATATAAAGCTTGGTCAATTCTCACCTAACCTATCCTACTTTCCTCTTTCTTTCTCTTTCATTTATTTTTTATTTTTTTTAGTTCAATGTTTTTATTTTATAACATATTATATATTGTAAAACCTCTATAAATTAATATAGTTGAGATCGAAGAATTATATTAATTTAGATAGATATTAATTAATCGATAATTTAATAATTATTAATTTATATAAAATTTTCGACATCAAACAAATTTAATTTTTAATTATATAAATTTAAAAGGAATCAATTGAACAATTTATGTTTATACTATTCAGTTAATTCAGTGTACGATAGTTTACAAATTCAATGGATATTAGCGAGATTTAAAGGAAAAATTCATATATACTTATATAATATCAAAGAAATTACAACATTTTTGGAGTCTGTTGCACATAAAAAAACAATTAAGACATTAATTAAAAACATTGATTAATAATTTTGTGATGCTTTACGAAACTGTTACATTCGAACTTTGGATGCAACAAAAAAGGTTAGGGATAAGTTTCATGTAGATTTAAATTTTAAGGATCCTAGAATCATATATTACAAAAGTGCTAGACGTATATTTCAATTATTTATAATAATTCATTTATAAATTTATAATATTAAAAGTGCTAGACGTATATTTCAATTATTTATAATAATTCATTTATTAATTTACAATATTATTGGGACCAATTATTTATATAAGATTTTTTTTAAAAAAATTATAATCTATTTTATCTTATTTAAATTAATCATTTTTTAAATTAGTCCAAATTAAAACCGAAAAAATTATTAATTTAGAAAAATTATTAATTTATCAAGTATTAATTTAACAAGATTTTACTATATACTACTCCATCTGTCCCAATGATTTCTATACATTGGGAGATGGGGGCGTGACATGTATTTTAAGGCTCCTAACTAGTATAGTTTCATAATTTATTTTTAAAATTTTCTTTTTTTTTGTGTAAAAATAGAACAATCCTATTTTTATGCAAAAAAAGAAAATTTTAAAAATAAATTATGAAACTATACTAGTTATGCACCTTAAAATGCGTGTCAAATACTCTAAAAAAATGTATAAAAATAAATGGGATGAAGAGAGTATTTATTGGTGGATGTGGTAGGTAGTCTCATCGACTCGTATTGTGTGTGTGTGGAAATATAAATGCCATGCATCAGTTCAAGGTTCAACCATGTTTGTTGGGCAAGTGGAAATTTTAGAATTTGCAGTAGTCCAAGTAACACACTTATCATACATGCTAAACAAGTTTGAAGTGACATGTGTTTGTCAAAGTTATTGAATAATTGCAGAAATATAAGCTTTATATAATAAGTACAAGTAATGGAGCAAATATTGTTTTATTGAATATTAAGTATGTACGTTATAACACACGTAAAAATTGATTTCGCTTGTAACTGTGCTATACACGTCATTTATCCTAAAAGAAAGATTATACATAAATCGAGTTCTTCTTTTAATTAGTAGAGTTTATGTAAATACATGAAAGACTTCTTTATTTTTAAAATATATACTCAATCAAATTTTACCAATTAAATATTTAAAAACAATTTTACAAATTTTTTTGGAACTAGCATTTATGTTCTTAAATATGTTGTGCATGTTAATGCATTATGTGCAATAAGAGAATATACTCTTCATGTGCCTTGCGCCTGTGTTTAATAGGATGAGGGTCGTATCATTTCGAGATCGTATCATTTCGAGATCGCAGAATATTATTCATATTCTCGATCCCCGAATTCATGTTTGTTCTCTGAATCTACCTCAATTCTTGAATGAAAAATATTTTGTTTTCTGATCCTCATTCCGAACAGGAAATAAGATTTTCGCTGAAAATCGGGAATTTTTTTAATAGAAAAATAAATTTTATACACTCTCTAACAAATTTCATAATAAAACTAATTTGCTAAATCACGATTATAATATATATTTAATTCAATAATATATTCAAAGAAGAATTTTAAATTAATATTTATTTATGTTAAAAGATAGAATAAAATATTATTATTAAATTAAATTTTACTATTAAAACTTTGAATTTATGAAATGAATTAAACATTTTAACCACTAATAATACATATAAATATCTTAATTTATAATAATTTAATTATATACATATATAAATATTATTTTTTTTTAAAAAAAACCGGGGATCGGGAATCCGGACGAGCATCCCCAAATCCCCGATCCCAAAATTTTTTAAAAATATTTTTCACTCCCCATTCATAATCCAAAAAATTTTCCAATTCCCCAATCAGAACGGACGAGAATCGGATCGAGATTTAGCGGGACGGATAAAATACCCCTCCCTAGTGCTTAATTTGATGCAGTTTTAAATCTGGTTT
This sequence comes from Saposhnikovia divaricata, assembly GCA_036435485.1. Taxonomy (NCBI): domain Eukaryota; kingdom Viridiplantae; phylum Streptophyta; class Magnoliopsida; order Apiales; family Apiaceae; genus Saposhnikovia; species Saposhnikovia divaricata. The sequence continues at coordinate 55,197,554 of CM071595.1, read as the reverse complement.
GAAAGTCAAAACATTTCAAAAGGTTTTGAGATATACTCTCTTCTGAATCTGTAACTCCATATTTTAGTTTTTATTATTCTTGTCAAAATATTATTGTGTAAGTTATATAAAATGAATATCAGAGTTAGTAACAAGTCTTTATTAATATTTTCCTATAATAAAACATGTTGAGAACACTTGGGGGGAAAGGATCTTCACTGCAGATCTGGTGCTGTTTATTGACCAATCAGTAGGGCGGATCGTAAGAATTAGAAACGTGTTTTTGTAACTTGTACAACTGTATTGAAAAATTGCAGAGCCAGGGTCCCCAGCACATGTTGGTTCTGTTAAATCATGGCCGGCTTCTAGTAATAAAAGTGGACAAAATTAGAATTGTAACTGAATGGGTAAGAATTCAAATATTGTCAAATAATAAGTTTGGTTTTTTTTCAAAAATATCCGGTTCCATAATTTTTTTATAAAAATATTATATTTTTTAAAATTATTTTGTAAATACAAACACATTTGAAAACCTACCAACTTTTTAAAAATATTTGCAAAAATACGGTCTACAATTTTACAACCATATCTGTAACCGCATCAATCAAAATCAACCACAAATATAATTTTTGAAAATTTAATAATTGAAATCATTTTGGTTGAAGTAACTGTTCCTGAACTGATTAATTATATACTCAATCTCAATTGTTGATTTGGTTAAGATGAAACATCTTGTGAAACTCAATTATTGATTTGCACGTATCTATATATGTATTATGTACAGATATGCATGAATAGACGAAAGATGGGGGATGGAAACTGGTTTGACAAGTTTTATTTATCCTTATTATCTCCATTCACCCCTTTTACTAACAAATGTTTTGATTTCTCTGTTGATTTTAAATTGTTTTCGAAAAAATTGCATCAGTTTGCATATCGGATTTGAGGAACATTTAAATTATATACACAAATTATTGTATATTCGTGATTTGAGGAATTATTTGAATTATATACATGAATTGATGCATGGCTTTTGATAAAACAATTATATATACGAATTATATACCACCTATATTATGAACACATCTAATCAAAAATCATAATCCCAAACCACATAATATCATTAAAAATTGTACTCGTCAAACAAACAATCTACAATTTATGGTATTAAACTTCCCAATTCGATTGTTGTGTACCTTATTGATTATTTCAATTTAAATATAATCTTACTTACAAAACAAAAAGTAAGATCATTAAAGAAGTTAGAGTCTTGTTCTAAGTTTTTTTTTATCGTAAAACATATTACACGGTATTTTTAGGAGTAGGGTAAATGATACAGGTAGGGTTTCATAAAGATTTAAAATTGGATCGGACTGAATTGATTCGGACCGGACCAAAGACTGAATTTTTCTAATTTCTTGGATCGAGGACCGAACCTGTTATAATTGGTTTTGGGACCGGACCGGACCAGACCAAAAAAACTCGGACCGGAACCGGACCGTTATGGACCGGTTAGTTAATTTCTATATAAAAAATAATTTTTTATAATTTAATATTTATTTTTTAAAAGTTTAAATACATAAAATTAGTAAATTACTTTGCAATTTAATATAAGTTTAAAAATGAAGTCCATACCATATTTTTTGCGAAGTAATCGTAATTATTAAACATATAGGGGTCAAGTATTTATCGTATATAGTATGACATTTAATCATTTAGATTGTAATGTTGATCATTACCATTTCATCAATTGATTTTCTAATTTGGGTTGTCAAAGTATGATGTATTTAAATATTTAATCTTTACTAGCTTAAAACTCATGCGATGTACGAATTTTTTTAATATTGTATGACTTTTCAATAATTTGAATGAATTTTTTAAGATATAAATTTTGTAAGTTAAATTTAAATAATATGATTTGTTAATAATTATATATATATATATATATATATATATATATATATATATATATATTAGCCATATTATTTATAAGAAATGAAAATTTTAGTTATAAGATATATATAAGATGATGCGTTTTAACTGAAAAAGGTAATCAATCAATTATTAGTTGTTATTATATTATTTTATTGAATACAATTATCCGTGATACTATTGGAAAAGAAGAGGTTTTAGTAAGAGAAAATATAAAAGATAACGTGTTTTAGCTGAAAATGTAATTTGTTAGTTATTAGTAATCGTAATAATATTATTTTATTATATTAAATATAATTGCCCGTAATTTTTTTAAAATATAAAAGATAACGTGGTTTACCTTAAAATGAAATTAATTAATTATTAAAAAATAGAAAAGGTAACAAATTTTTACCAATAATAAATATTTAAGTAAGGATAATTAAGTAAGAAAAGAAAGTTTGAAAATGAAATATTTTATTTAAAATAATATAGAAAATATATTATATTTTAGTTGAAAAATGTAATCAATTAGTTATTAGTGTTTATAATTTTATTAGTCTATTTCATTAAATAGAATGGCCTGCGATTTTTTTGGAAAGTAGAGGTTAAAATTTAGAAAATATAATGTATTTTAGCTAAAAAATATATAATTGGTTAGTTATTACGAACTATTATATCGTTATTTTATTTTATAAAACAAAACTACAAATTTTTACCAATGATAAATATTTATATAAGGATAATTAATTAAAAATATTAACTTTGAAAATGAGATATTTTAATTTGAAAATATAGAAAAGATATTACTTTTTAATTAAAAAAGGTAATCAGTTTGTTATTAGTAATTATAATATTATTAGTTTATTTCATTTATTAGAACTGCCATATTTTTGGAAAGAAGATATTTTAGTTATAAAAGTTAAAAAAGGTAATTGGTTAGTTATTATATAGTAAAAAATTAGATATTTTAGTTAGAAATTATAGAAGAGATATTACCATTTAGCTTAACAAGTAAATCAGTTAATCATTAGTAATTATAATATTATTAGTTTATTTTATTAAATAGAATGATCATATTATAATATTTTGGAAAAAAGAGATTTTAGTTAGAAAAGTTAGAAAAGATAATAGCTGAAAGAGGTAATTGGTCAGTTATTATTTAGTAAAACTGTTGGGAAGAGCTGCATTGTAATATTTTGAGAAAAGATTGTGTTTTTTTTCCTATCATTAAGTAAAATAATTAAGGGCAATAAAATACAACAATTAAATAAGATAAGTACCGTATCGTACACTGTTGGGAAGAGCTGCATTGTAATATTTTGAGAGAAAAAGATTATGTTTTCTTTTTCTATCATTAAGTAAAATAATTAAGGGTAATAAAGTACAACAATTAAATAAGGTAAGTACTGTACCGTACCAAAAAACAGGTACCAAAAATTTTAATGTTTCGTCTTTTATAATATTAGCTTATAACCCGTGCGATGCACGGATTTTTTTTATATGTAACAAATTTTATTTTATGTTATAATTATATTTTTATATAATCATTATTTACAATATTTTATTTTAATTTTAATTTTAATAATTTAATATAAATTTAATTAATGATATACATGGTTTAAAACTTATATTATAAAATTTTAAAATAAATATGTCGTTGATAGAATTCGAACCTTCAATATAATATATTTAATCATTAGATCTAACGATTTTGATTTTTTACTAAAAATTTAATGGTCATTATTCGTAGTATACGGATTGTTATTCCCAGATTACACACTTTTATAATTGTAGAAGGGGGGGTTGAATACAATTCTTGATATTTATAAATTCCTGATAAGAACTATCTATAAGAAGATAATTGCTGTATAAAGATTAATGCACAAACACATATAAAATCAGGTGGTTAAATGCACCACCTGAAGCTTTTATTTGAAGAAAACTCTGTGATACAAATGTACACAACTGCTGTTTTACAACTCTTTGTTTTCTAAGGATATTCAAGAAAACTTTAAGCAAATGTATCTGTTTTCTTAGCTTCTAAAGAGTTGCTACACTTGGTTATATATCCCAAGTTTACAAGTACTACAGGAATAAGATAATACTAATCTAATTCAAGTTGACTTGCTACTTCACTCCAAATACACATGTAGCCGAAAGGTTGTCCTTGTGAACAGACATGTCCCTTGCACCTTTCTTGTATTCATAGTGTAAACGGAATGCTTCTTTCTTCCGTGTTTCCAAAGTATGGCTGTCATACTGCTTTTTGTATCTACTATCAACCCATGTGATCTGTCAGTTAAACCTGTCTTTATCAACTGCTAATCCCCAGCTTAGCATAGAAAAAGTGTTAATGATTATCCGTTGACATTGTACACTGTCATCCGTTGATAATAGATTGAGTTGTATCCGTTGATATTGTAGATTTGAGTTGTATCCATTGATAGAGTTCTGTCTTCATCCGTTGATACACTTTCACTTAAACAGAATTACATAGCATAGCTTATTTACAATTGGCTACCCTATTCTGCCTATCCATTGATGGTCAACATGACTGTGGATAAAAAAACACTATCAATTGATAACATAGAGATACTGCAGTATGCTACAAAACCTCATCCGTTGATGAGCTACCTGTCAACGGATAGAGTTATAAATCCTCATCAGTTGACAGCTACAATACTTATACAATTTGATTGATTGTGAAGTTATCATCAAGTACAACATATTCCTAACAATCCCCCCCAATTTATACTTGATGGCAATAAAGCATAAATTCAGGACCTTGATGATAACAAAATATTCCTAAAGATATATATAGAACAATGCAAAAATTGTATTAAGCTACAAAAATTAAAAACAGAAAGTTTGAGAAATTTACAGAGAAGTGCTCCTCTAGACTGAGCAGATTAATACTGTTTCTTCTCTCTAGTTGGCATCACCCTTGATTTTCCTTCTTTGGCAGAGTTGGACTCAATTTGCATTTGGAGTTGCCTATAGAAGGCATCTTCTTCAACAACTTTTGGATTTAGCTTTTGTTGTAACCATCTCAGGTATTGAGAACTAGCCTTTGATAGTTGGTCTTCTAACCTGAAGAATCTCCTGTTTCCATCTTCATCCTTGAACTCCATCATCCAGAAGGGTTGAATGTGGATTTTCTGTTCATTGTATGGGATCTTCATCTTCTTTGGTAGTCTTGATGGTGAGTTCCATTCTCTCCTTACCTGTTCTATTCTGTCCAGTATCTCCCCTTTTGCTATCTTGGAGAATCCTGTGTATCTCTTAATTGCAGAGAACACCTTGGTTAAGGTCAGATAATTTTCTCCAAGAACCCTCTGTAGTGGCCATGTCCTTTCCTTTCCTCCCTTGTATACAAAGACCAATCTCTCAGGCAAATGCTTGTATTTGTCAATTCCTCTTACTTCTGACAATTCATCCAGATACAGATTCATGCCAGAGTATTCTTCAATATCTACCTGATAGATAAAATCATCCTTGTTTTCCAAGATTGGCTGCTTGACAATAGCAGGCACCCTAGCAACTTGAATTGGTTTCTTTGAAGGTTGCTTCCTTGGTATCCTTTTCTTCTGTTAGGCTTCTGTTGAGGCTTCTGCAAGAATGAAGGAACCTCAATGGAGTCAAGATTCATTGGTTCCTCTTTAGGTACTATAGGGTCACCATGGAAATTCACAACTGGGTTGATTACTTGTGTAGAAATAGATATTGATGAGCCAGTAGTTTCCTTACTTACATTTTCTGGAGAGACAGGCCTCTTTGCCTTTGTTTTCACTCTCCTTTTGGGTTTGAATTTGGGGACTTCCTCAGGTTCCCTCATTTCATCCTCTACCTCATCCATTAACTCCTGAGCCAGCCTGGCTTGCTTCTCATCTGAGTTTTCATATCTCTCTTCTTCACTTGGATGAGCTTCCCTGAGAATTCTGGAGGTCTCCTCTCTTTTTGCTTCAACAAATCTAGGATGGCTGTTGGATATATTTAACACTTTTCCATTTCTTATAATTACAGCCATCCAATCTCTTACACTTTTATTTGTCTTTTCCTTGAACTCTTTGATTGTATCTCCCATTAGCTTCTCATCATCATCCTTGGGAAATGGAAAGTCCAATTGTAACTTGTTCTTCCCATTTGCTTTTGGTGGGGAGAGTAGGCTCTGGTTCTTATGTATGGTTCAAATTCTTTGACATAAGATGGTTCGACATCATAGAATGTAGGAGCCACAATTTCTGGAGTGAGCACCTTCAGAATTGTAGTTGATATTGTTGGAGTAGAAGCTTGAGTAGAGAACAAAGCTGATGCAATTGATTCATTGATCATCCTCTCTGTCCTCATTATTCTTTCATTTGCCTCCTTGTTGATCTTCTCTAATTCTTTAATTCTGGCTTGCCTCTCACCATCTGAGATTTCTGATAAGTCAGGAATCACAGGCAAAGCCTTTTGTTTCTTCACAAGGGAAGCCTCTATAGAAAATTCTATTGGATTGACTACTATAGTTGGCTATTGCTCCCCCTCAGTCTGTGCTATCTTGCTACTGGCAGCTTGAAATTGACTAGTAGTAGCTGCAACCTCTTCTATTCTTGTTTCCTTTTTCTCCCCCTTTTTGTTAGCATCAAGGGCTGGAGGTGAGGCTGCAAGTAGCCTTTCCAGTAGCTCAGTCTGTTTTGCTTGGTTGACAATGATTTCCTTCATTTGAGATTCCATACTATCCACTCTGGAGGAAAGATGCTGAACAGACTTGGCCAGGCTATCTTCTTTTAACAGTTTGCTAGTCAGCACCTTCTGAGTGGTAGTAGGGGATAGTGCCTCAATCCTGGCATCTAGTTGTACTTTCATTTCTCTAATTTCAGTTTGGACCTCCTCTTGTTGTGTTCTTTAAATAACCATTTGCATCTTGTGAAGTTTCAGGGAGGCCATTATTTGCTGAAGGACAGCCTTCCTCTGTGGATCTGCATTCTGGTGCTCAGCCATAGCAGTTTGATATTGCTTCATAATTTCCACATTGAAGTCACCAGCCACAGTGGCAGTAGAAAATAGCCATTCCGGAGTATCCTCCATATTGACTTCTTCATCATTTTCTGTGCTAGCACTGTCATCATTGCCAAACTCTTCACTTTCAGCTTCTGAAGGCAGAGCTGTTAAAGCTTCCTTTGCTCTTTGTAGAGATTGTAAGGTGTGCACTAGGTGCATTGCCTCCTCTGCCTCCACATTGCCCTGTTGTGCCATGACTTGATAGGCAGAAACAGAATGAGTAAAGGTTTCAGGATCCAAAGAGATGGAGTCAATGATTGACTGATATTCTTGTTGAAATTCCATCTCTTTAGAAGCTTCATCAACCTCCATTAACTCACTTGCAATGGCTGGATCTTCCTGCCTTATTTCTCATGTAGTCCCTTCTCTCCTCTCATCTCTCTTTTCTTGCATCAGGGGCTCCCCCTGGCTCACACCTCTCACACCCTCACCTTCACCTACTAAGGTGGAACTCTCTTGCTCTCCTTTTGACTAACCTGAAGAAATGGTCAGCCTCTCATTATTTACCTCTCCTTTTGACTGCTCACAAGGCAGCCTCTCACTCCCTTCCCTCATTCCTGAAAGTGTTTCAACTACTGAGAACTCCTCCACACTTGACACAGGAATGTCAGATATAGCAGTGGTAGAGTGAGTTATCAATGGATAAGGGATATCCGTTGATGGAGTAGTTATAGCTGTCAACGAATGGCTAGACATAGGCGCATCCGTTGATGGAGAAACACTTGTCAACGGATGAAGGATATCCATTGATGAAGGAAAGATAGTATCCATTGAAGTGAAAAGCAACACTGAATCTGTGGAGATTGATTTTAAAGATGAGGCCACAGATTTTGTTGTGAATTCAGGAATGGTAGATTGATGGCCCAACAAATCATCTAAAAGATGATGACCACCAATTGCAGAGTGGGGCTTCTCCAAGAATCTTAAAGATGGAGAATCAGGAATTGATGTAGATATTATATCCACATCCAGAGATGGAGTTGGTGATTGTGGATTGAAATGTGTTTTGATTTGAAGGTTATGAATAGGGGGCTGTGACTCCACATTTGCTGGAGCCACATCAAACTGACTTTGAGAAGGTACAGTTTGCTGTACTGTGTGTGCACCCTGTGATTCCCCTATGGTTTTAGATTTTACTCTTCTTTCATAGGTTTTTGAGAGAGGGCTAGTTGTGTCTCTGACCCTTTTGTGCAGTGTTCCTTGTGGGGAACTTGATTCAGTAGTCACACCCTGTTGAGAGGATGTAACTAAGGCTTGGCTATTTGGTGCACTCTCCTCACCTACCTTATTCTTAGGGCTTGCACCCTGTCCCTCACCACTCACTACCACCTTCACACTCCCCTCAAGAGTTTTGGTAGGTTTTACAACAGGTGTCTTTTGAGAGACACTTGAGGTTTGCTTTTTAGATTGTGGTTTTGGAACTCTGGATTTGGTCACCTTGGTAGGAGCCTGTTTGGTCACAACTACAGACTCCATTGTGACAGTGGAAGGCAAAGAAATTTGGGGGGGGGGTAGAGATAGGAGTATTAAGGTTAGAAGCTACCTGAACAATTGGAAGATAAACCAATTGTACCCCTGCATTCAGATTCATTCGAATCAAGTCACTAAGGACTCTCCTCTCCTGTACAAAACAATTGAACTTGCTATCCGGGTTAGAAATGGATAGCTCATTCTCAGAAATATGCAGGGCTAAGAGCATAAAAAATCTAGCAAAGTAGATATTCTTGCCCCTAGCTTCTTTATACCTAATTTAGTTGCTATTTCATACATCACTAGTGTGCTAAAATTATAATATCTATCAGTTAAGAGCATACATAGCATCACAAGCATGGATTTAGTAACAACATCGAAATTGCTAATTTTACCAGAAATAGTTTTAATGAAGGCATCACAAAGATAACTCCATTCTTTAACCATGCCCTTTCTAACAATTTTTCCTAAATTATCAGTACTAAAAGCATAATTAATTGAATTAAGCATGGTAACAATTTCAGCATCAGTTGGTGCAGATGAACAATTATTCTCAGGTAATTTCAAACATGCAGTTAGGACATCATAATTAACCACATAGTTGTTACCCTTAAGAGAAAAAGATAGAGTTTCATCGGTACCATTGAATTCCGCCGATGTCCACATCTCCTCAATTACTTCATGGATGAGGGGTGTGGTGGTAGTCATAGCATACGATAGCCTACAGTTCTTCACGAAACTCATCATTGTGTGATAAACTTCTGGAGCATTCACAGTATCAACATAGGCCGCGAAGTTGTTCTTCTCATAGGTGAACCCAGTGGAAGACATCATCTTAACAATAGGCGCCATCAAAGTGTTTAAACTTTTGTTGCAGAGAGTTTTAGTGAAGAGGATGCAGTTTACTTATGAGAATCTTGAAAGTGGATAAAAGTGAGATGTGAGAGCACAAGACAGCCTTTTATATTTTTCAAGAGTTGAAAATGAAATAATTAAAAGTAATTACCCATTGGTCAAAAGTAACTGTCAGTTAATAAAAGAAAATAAATACAGCCATGCCTATATATACACGTTTATCAACGACTATATTAAAAAAAATATGTATATCGAAGGATATAAGATGAACGGTTGAGAAATAGTTTATCCATCGATGATGTGGACAACCTATTATCCGTTGATATACGAAAATCTAGTAATGTGTTTATACTACCAACAGGTAAAAGGATATCCGTTGATAAGATAATTTTGCCTTAGACAAAATTTCTGCAGAAAATTTTTCTGAGAGTTTTTAATTCTCAAGTAAATCAAAACACATTTTTAGTTGCAATGCAGTAAAATTAAATATCACTAGGAATTATGACAAATTAAGCATACCTAGTTCACCTACCAATCTTGTGAATGTGGATTCATCAAGAGGCTTGGTGAAGATATCTGCAAGCTGCATTTCACTTGGCACAAAGTGCATTTCTACTGTACCATTCATCACATGTTCTCTGATGAAGTGGTATTTGATGTCAATATGCTTGGTTTTCGAATGTTGCACTGGATTCCCTGTGATGGCAATAGCACTTCTGTTGTCACAGAAAATTGGAATCTTCTCAACTTTTAGACCATAGTCAATAAGTTGATTTTTCATCCATAGAATCTGTGCACAACAACTTCCAGCAGCAATGTACTCAACTTCAGCTGTAGAAGTGGAGACTGAGTTCTGTTTCTTACTGAACCATGAAACAAGCCTATTTTCTAGAAATTGATAGGAACCTGTAGTACTTTTCCTATCAATTCTGCAACCTGAATAATCTGCATCTGAGTAGCCAGTTAGATCAAAACCAGATTCTCTTGGGTACCAAATGCCAAGGTTTGGTGTTCCCTTGAGATACCTGAAAATTCTCTTAATGGCTATCAAGTGAGACTCTCTAGGATCAGCTTGAAATCTAGCACAAAGACAAGTAGAAAACATTATATCAGGTCTACTAGCTGTTAGGTATAGAAGTGAACCTACCATGCCTCTATAGCTTGAGATGTCCACAGACTTTTCCTTAGTATTCAACTCAAGCTTAGTTGCAGTGGCCATAGGTGTTTTTGCAGAGGTACAATCCATTAAGTCAAATTTCTTTAAAGGATCATAAATATATTTTGTTTGACTTATGAAAATGCCCTCATTAACTTGCTTTACTTGTAAGCCAAGAAAGTAAGTTAATTTACCCATCATGCTCATTTCATACCTACTTTGCATAAGTTTGGCAAACCTTTTGCAAAGCTTCTCATCTGTAGACCCAAAAATAATATCATCTACATAGATTTGAACAAGTATTGAAGAGCCATTTATATTCCTATGAAATAAGGTTTTATCTACTGTACCTCTAGTGAAGTGATTCTCCAAAAGAAATTGAGATAAAGTGTCATACCAGGCTCTTGGTGCTTGCTTCAAACCATAAAGTGCTTTCATGAGAAGATATACATATTCTGGAAATTCTGGATCTTCAAAGCCAGGAGGTTGATGGACATAAACCTCTTCTTCCAGTTCCCCATTTAGAAAGGCACTTTTGACATCCATCTGATAGACCTTGAAATTGGCATGTGCTGCATAGGCTAGGAAGATTCTGATTGCCTCAAGTCTTGCCACTGGAGTAAAAGTTTCATCAAAATCTATCCCTTCTTCTTGAGAATAGCCCTTTGCCACTAATCTAACTTTATTCCTCACAATTATGCCATTTTCATCTGTCTTATTCTTGAGAACCCATTTAGTACCTATGACACTTCTATCATCAGGTTTGGGCACAAGCTTCCAAACTTTATTTCTTTCAAATTGGTTTAGCTCTTCTTGCATTGCTAAGACCCAATCTGGATCTAGAAGGGCATCTTCCACTTTCATAGGTTCCTCTTGAGACAGGAAGCTACTGTATAGGCATTCTGCTTGAGTGGCCCTCCTAGTTTGGACTCTTGAATTTGATTCACCAATAATTAACTCAAATGGATGATCTCTAGTCCATTTTCTTGCAGGTGGAAGGTTTGATCTTGATGAGGTTGCTTCATTTTCATGAGCATGATCATGTTGATTTAGCATTGAATTTTGACCCTGAGAAACTCCCCCTGAGTTAGTTGTCCTTGCGGAATTATAAAGTTGACTGTCAACGAATGCATCTCCTTGTCTATCAACGGATGCTCCATTTTGCCTGTCGACGGATGCATGAGAATGCATGTCAACGGATGTATCGGATGCTTCAATATGACTGTCAACGGATGCTTCATTTCCAGTGTGAGCATTACTTCTAGTTGGGCCAACAACTCTTGGTGAATTTTCATGGTCATGATCTTCATTTTCCTCATCATCATCATAGTACATTCTTCCTTCACCTTCATTCTCAAATTCCAACTTTTCATGGAAGCCTTCATCATTTAGACCTAGAATCTTTTGATCATCAAACACAACATGTACAGATTCCATAACAATGTTGGTTCTTAGATTATAGACTCTATAGGCTTTCCCTGCAGCATATCCAACAAATATAGCTTCATTTGCCTTTGCTTCAAATTTGCCTAAGTTATCTCCATGATTCCTTAGCACAAAACACTTGCATCCAAAGACATGAAGAAAAACTAAAGTTGGCTTCTTGTTGGTTAACAACTGATAAGGAGTCATTCCTCTAGCTTGATTAACCAAGGAAATATTCTGAGTGAGGCATGCAGTGTTGACAGCTTCAGCCCAGAAATATGTTGGTAATCTTGATTCACTTAACATTGTTCTAGCTGCTTCAATGAGAGTTCTGTTTTTCCTTTCAACAACCCCATTTTGTTGAGGTGTTCTGGCAGCAGAAAACTCATCGACAATTCCATTCTCTTCACAGAAGATCTTCATTGTGGAATTTTTGAATTCAGTGCCATTGTCACTCCTGATTCTTTTTACTTTGTCTTCAAAACCATTATTTATTATTCTGAGGTGATTGATGATGATTTCACATGCACAATCCTTGGAGTGCAGGAAGAAGGTCCATGTAAACTTAGAAAAATCATCTACAATCACCAGACAGTATTTCTTCTTTGAAATAAACATGACATTTACTGGACCAAATAAGTCCATATGCAGCAATTGAAGTGGCTTAACAATGGATGACTCTATCTTGCTCTTGAAGGATGATTTCTTTTGTTTCCCTAATTGGCAGGCATCACACAGTCCATCTTTGATAAATTCCAATTGAGGGATTCCTCTAGCAAGATCCTTTCTTACCAAGTCATTCATAACTTTAAAATTCAAATGTGACAGTTTCTTATGCCATAGCCAACTCTCATCCTTACTTGCTTTGCTGAAGAGATAAGTAATGGATTCTGAGCATGCTGAATTGAAGTCAGCTATGTAAACATTTCCTTTTCTAAAATCTGTCAATACCACATTGTTGTCTTCCTTGGCAGAAACAACACAGGCTTCTTTAATGAACCTTACTTCATAGTCTTTGTCACAAATCTGACTGATACTCAGCAAATTGTGCTTCAAACCTTCAACTAAGGCCACTTCTTCAATGATGACATTGTCTTTTGAAATCAAGCCATATCCCTTAGTAATTCTAGGGCCAGCTCCTTCCTTGAACTCTGTGAGCATGGTTGAATCTCCTGTCATGTGCCTAGAGCATCCACTGTCTAGGTACCATAGATTCCTCCTGTTTCCCTTCACACATCCAAAAGCAAATCAAGTTGATTTTGGTACCCAAGCTTCCTTGGGTCCTTTCTTGTTAGCCTTTGACTTTACAATCTTGGAATTCTTCACCTTAGATGTAGATGCCTGATCGATGAGGTTTGACAAATGCTTATTTGCATGAATATTTGATGCATGCATTTGTGGAAAATTGGCATACATATTATGTAACACCCCCAGATCCGGGGTCAGGGATCTGGTGGTTACGGTCTTACATCCATTCATAATACTTGACTTGAGTCCACAATAAATAAATCACATGCTGTGACCCCACAACAATATCCACTCACACACACAACAGTTATAGTCCCAGAGATGAAATTGAAATAAGTCCATAATATCAGAGTTTACGAATAAAAGTTATTACAAGCCAAATGATATGTTTAAAGGTTTTGCCGTTGATTAACGTTAATGTTACATATAAATAGACTGATAAACAAAAGCTGCCTATCTATGCTACCTCAGCAATGGCAGCAAGGACATCAGCGGGTAGTCCGCGAACGGCGGTAACCTGCTTGCGCCGAGTGCGCCTGACGCGGGCCATCTGTCCTAGCTGTTGTTGTGATAATATGAACAAAGCAAGGGTGAGCGAAAGCCCACCAACAATAATATAACTGAACAGTGATACATATATACAACAGTTCAAAATATCCTTTGAAATCATATGCCATGCATTGATGAAGTTATTGCCAGTATAATATAAAGGATGAAGTTACCAGGTAACTCAAAGTATTTGTTTGTAGAAATATCTGCTACATCAAAAGTAAGCGAGATATTCTCATTGTCATTAAAAGAGGAACTTGCATGAAAAGATTGCAATTCCAGTTATGAACACTTTTCCAGCTCTGCCAACAGAAATCATGTTGCAGGAAATAAATAAGTTTGGATGATGAACCAATGATGGAGTATTCACCGCGCTCGCTGTTCCAATCTTGATGATCAGTCAGGATCGTACAGCTCAAATTAGATTTACTACCGGTAGAAGGAAGAACTGACGGCTTTACTTGTCTACCGCCTTACTAGCTCTCCCAGGCCAACGGTTGGGCCAAAGGGGATGGACCGGCGCTACTCGGCCTCTTACACGACTCCTAGTTCCAATAGAATTCATGATTCTGAATGTAACGTTCGTCCCCCTTTCCCCAAGTATAATACTTTTTGATAAGACTCTACAAAGTAGTCGTATCTAGTTGGAAAGGAAAATTCACCAATATCTTCCAAGCTATTGCTTGGTAACGAATATCAACTTGTTCCAACAATCTTACCCCTCGAAAGATGAGAAGGTAACCAACGACTTAATAAGTCAATAGCACCCGAGTTGCGAGTGAAGAGAATACTTTATGACCGGGAAGTCGACAAGATAATTAACATTTTCCAAGTAAGGTTCCCTTATTATTAGGGAGATAGACTCAAAGAAGAATGATGTCTAAGAACCTTTCTTGATATAAGATTAATAATAATGTGACTCCGAAATATTTTTCGTAATAATCGAAGAAGATAAACCTTATTGAGGTTATTCTAAGTATGGAATAAATATTCAGAGAATATTTATTGAATTAAAAATATTTAAAGAATATTTAGGAATATGAAAGAATATCTTTAATCAGAGTATTTTTCAAAATAATCCCTGAAGAAATATCAGGAGAATATTTATTGAATAAATAAATATTTAAATGAATATTCGAAATAATATTCATTAATTAATAAGACCTGAAAGGAATATTTAAGACAATATTCATAATTAATTAGGAATTTAAATGAATATTCAAAAAGTAATATTCATTTAATGAATAATATTCTAAATGAATATCAAGTAATATTCATTTAGTAATCCAAGCCTTAAAGGAATATTCGAGATATTCGATAAATAAATCAAGCTTCAGATGAATATTAAAATAATATTCATCAAGTAATTAATATCCTAAATGAATATTCAAAAGTAATATTTATTTAATAAAATAATATTCTAAATGAATATCCAAATAATATTCATTTAGTAGTCTCATCTTTAGAAGAATATTCGAAATAATAATCGATAAATAATTCGACTTTGAATGAATATTAAAAAATATTATTCGTCGAATAGTTACGTTCAAATAATTATTTGAAGTAAGGATCGTTAAATAATTAATCTCGAACGAATATTCAAATAATATTCGTCGCCCGAATAATGGAAAATATTTACTTAGATATTTTCTTTCGAGGTAATCTCGATATGTCAAGAAATATTGACTCCCGGTCTAAATTTGATGAATAAGATGTATACACCCTTCTCTGAGGGTTTTACAATAACCGGCTTATAATTGATACGATAGCTATCTAATTTATAAGCCAATAACAATCAGGGAACAAGCATAATGATATAACTTGAAAGTAGGCATGCATGCTATGGCATATTATAACAGAAAACATACATATATATTCAATCACAACAACAGCCTAAAAGAAGGGGATTGAAACTTGCCTGGTAGTCGAGTACGGTAAGGGGTAGTGGTAGCGGGTCCCGGGTCAGCTTGGTGATCTATAAATAGCCAAGACATTCGGGATTAATCACTTAAAACTTTAAAGGTTAAGTTATACTTAAATCGAAACACGTTCTCGAGTTATCTCGTTATACCCCTTTTATTGTATTTCTTTTATCATCGATCCGACCCGACATTCGTTCGTTAATACGACATGTCACTGTACTTATACTTGGCATATACTTAAGTCATAAAAGTCCGAAAGTCGATCGTTACGAACCAATATTATACTCCGAGTTTTATCGCTCGTTTTCTAAGTGTTTTAACGAAGTTATAAACGAGTCGTCTTTTAGGGGTTCGTTCGCGTTTAATCTCGATTCGAATATTTTTAATAAATCAAAAAACGATCCTTTTTACATACGGTTTTCTCTCACGCCTTCCTTTTTACCTCTAGTATTTATTTACCAAAATTCTTCATGACTTTACGTATTTTATCGGGGTTCAATTTTAAGTACGAATACTTGTTTACGGCTCCGAACCACTTTTATGAATTTTATCGTAACTCCTAAACCGTAAGTCCGTTTCATGTGATCTTTATATCAAAACGAAGATTATAACATAAGCTATCCTAACATGGCAGAAAATTTTCTGGAAAGTAGGGTCTTGATGTGAAAAATGGCATACAAAACATGATATTGTAAAATCGGGCATTATAACGGCTATGTTTACGCGTTTTCCAAAGTTTTTACACTTTATCTCGATCTATCAAAGATCAATCCAACCACACAAACACATGATAATCATCATGACTAGTCTATCAACAACTTATCTTAACCATTACATGGTTCATAAACCAAATCATAATCATAACAACTACTAACATGGATCTAAACTTATAATAACATACTAATCACTAAATCATCCATAAATCTCATAAGATCTTAAAATAACACCAAGGGTTTTCAAGTATTATACCTTCCTTAGAGTGTTTATTAGCGTCACTAAGCTTTGTATGATCCTTAGGAGTGCTTAAGCTTGCTATATCAACCATGAAACAAGAAAAAAAACAAGTTAGTTCTTGAAAAAACACTATTCACCCTCCTCTAAAATGATTTTTTTGAAAATGGTAAAAGAGGAGATTGAAGCTACAATTTCTAGGGTATTAATTTTATGAAATATAAGTCTTACCCTAAAAGTTTCAAGATCAAACAATGGTGGGAAGCTTGGTTTTGGATTTGGAATTAATGGATGGCCGAATAGAATGCTTCAAGGGGGAGTGTTTGATTTTTTTGTGTTGGTTGCTTGATTAATGACTAAAGTGATGAGCTTAGAATAATATCTCATCTCTTTTTACTTTATTAAAGTGCTTTTGGAATGAAGGGTGAGATTTGAAAGCATGTGTAGCACTTGGATTGATTTATGGCTAACTAGAGTTTGATTTGGCTAACTACTAGTTCAATCCATAACTTGCTAGTTACTTAGCCCACTTGGTTGCTAGATATTTATCTAGTAGCTTATGCATGACTCTTTCTTCCTCTGCTTGTTTCTTTGTTCGTTTATTGCTTAATTCGCTAATCGTTCGAGGGAATAACTCAATCGTTTCTAGTTAGGGTTTTACCCGGAATCCTCTTAATATTTCTATAATCATTCTTACTTCTTTTCTATAATCTCGGATTCCAACTTTCTCGAATCTTATTAAATAAGTCCCTAAATCGTTCTGTATCTTGAGAATCTCGGGAAAAATTAAAGTGCCATTTTTCAGAATCCGACAGCTTTTACATACACTCTTTTTCCCTCCGGATCAATAATACGAACTCAGAATTTCGTTCCGGGTACTTCTATATAGCGTCGTCTAATAATATTCTCAATTACACCAAAATCACTATTCATCCTTATTCTTTACTTATTCATCTAGGGTTGTACAATTGTCCGTATTCTCTTTCGATCGTTCCTTAACCTTTTTACGGAACCACTGGATTAATCGCTATCGATCTGGATGACATGAGAATATTCTCCTGCTTGGAATTGCCATATCTTATTCCCTTAGGAGATAGATTATTCTTACCTATGTTGTCACCCTTTAGCATTCTTCAAGACATAGAAATAATAAAGTCGAATTCCATTCATTCTTTTAAAACATCAACTATTACATTGTAGCCGTAGCCACTATTCATTCTTACATCATTAAATAAATAAAAGTTTTAATTCTACCCAAAATTTGGGTTCTTACAGTCTCCCCTCCTTAAAAGGATTCCGTCCCGGAATCAGGTAGAAGACAATTGAGTACTTGTGGGTTATTTCACTTTCCAGTTTCCCAGTCAATCCTTAACCAATCCCAATCCTTTTTCAGCACATCTTACTAGTGCTACAATACATCCTTTTATCCCTTTTCATTAATCTCTGCCACTTTTCGTACAATACACTATTCAGGTTATGCACTTACCCAGTCATATACTATTTTCCTTATTGGTATCTGCAGTAACATTGGTATCACTATCCCACTGCGAATTTGGAGGTAACCTCTCTCACACTGTGCATTTCCTGTCGCTTTAATCTTTGCAATCTCGATCAATATAGAGAAGTGGAAAGATTTATTGAGAGATCACTATGATCAATTGAACATTTGTTATATTGCATAGCTAGTACAGAAGGGGGCCAGCCTTTAGTACTTGACAAGCAATTAAACAAGTTATGGTATTCCACTTAGACTTCTATCACATAGGCAGATAGTCACGTAGCAGTACCTCCCCTCCTTAAAGGGTTGTTCTTCTCAATTCATAAAGAAGATGAATAAGAGAGAAGAAAAGAAAAGAATTCTAAAGGATTATAGAAGGTTTTCATGATTGTAAAATATCATACTCAGAATTTACCTCTGAACTATAGAGGTTCATTAAGGAAGAAATTAATCATAATTATATCCAATACTATTTGATCGTAACCTCACGTGTCAACATATCTTGTTGCTTTGTCCACTATTCTCTTGACCTGTACCCTGGTTCCACCTTAGCAACACTTACTTTTGGAAAATCTTTGAACCTTTCAGGTTAAATCTTAGTTTCTCGCTTGACACCATTGTTACTGACATTCCATGTCACGCTACTAGCTTTTTCATATCTATAATATTAACACTATCAGGTTGTCATCCCGAGAATTCATCGGAAAACCCATTTATTAATCCATTCCTAACATTCCTTGCTTCCTATTTCGTAGTTGCTTTCCCCGTCTTTTCTTTATCAATTACATCGTTCTTATTATCTGATTCTTATTTACTTCTGTTATTTACTTCCACCTTCATCTCTTTATTGAGACATCTTTTGCACTTGGCACCTCCTTATTGGTATCCCGTCACATTTACTCTATAATCATCACATTATTTCAAATTTAAAACCTCCGAAATGAATCTGGCCGATTTCTTTAGCTTAGATCCAATATAATCTACTTCTGTCAACTTGTTTCTCATCACTTATTCTTTTCTACCCGCGGTTTTTCACAGGTTGTCTTTCGTAAGTCAGACCAGGTCGTACACCTACCTGCTCGCACTCTTATCATCTGTTGAGCATCTGCATTTTACTGGTGTAGCTTTGCCACATGAAAGACGTTACTACCATGCTATAAGCTTTGGGGGTAAAACTGGCTCGAATGCCACCTTCCGAACACTTTTAAACTCTCAGGTGGCCTAATAAGTCTCGGGCTCAACTGCCCTTTTCTCTAAGTCTCATTAATTCTTTCCATGGGAATACATTTAGCATCATGAATCATCTACCTCATATTCTCTATCTTGTTTGCGCAGAAGTACACTAACACAAGCTTGCTTGTCATTCATCAACATGCCACTTAGCTCATTAATAGCAGCACTTTCTTTATCTTTACGTTGTCATCTACTTTCTTAGAAGAATCACCATCGATTGTTGTTTACGTAATGCGTTAATAGCTAACCTTACGGGTTACAAATCCTTTAGGGAGACAAAGTAATCACTATTCCTTATCCCTAAGGAACACTTCCTGAACTTAATGTAGATATTACATGAAGTAGATAAAATTGCAGAAGAGTTTCAAGCATCGCAGCTAGGTCCGGTTGATGAAACTATCACTCATGCAGCTTCCATAAAAGACTGGAAACTTAACGGTTTACTTCGTCAATTTTGTATCATGGTCCTGGTTTGCCTCAAAACGGGACCTTCTAAGGTACGTCCATTAGGAATCGAATCTTTACTTAAACTATTATTACCTTCGATTTTTGCTCAATCATAAAAAGGAATGTAAATTCCTCCACTCCGATATGACCTTCAAGGTCTTTCCAAATATCATTTTGTTTCTTCGGTATGAACATTTGTAATTATTCCTTTATACTTAGACTGTCGGCCACCTCATTGGCCTTTCCTGATAATAATAATTCCTTGTAATCCATGTTTTCTGTATACATTCCAACTCAAATTTTTCTACCTCATTCCCATCACTGTTGGGTGAAAGCATTCTCCCTTAAGCTCTGCTGAAGGAGAAAATATATCTATCAGTCTTTTTTTTTTCCATAAGTCATCGCTTCCATCTACCCGTGGGAACTTTATCACGTTTATTCCCACTCCTACTTAGGATACTTCTTTTTCTTAGTTCTTTCCTTATCTTAGGATAATCTCAACCTTTATAGGTTCAATCCATACTCCCACAGGGTTTCATACATGCATCATCTGGTATATTGTTATTGTGTCTTACATTCTCTTCCAAACTTCTTGTTGGAAACTCAGAATATTAACTTTTCCTTGTAAGGTTTCTTAGGTCGTCCTCATCATTCCTCCTGTATTTGCTAGGTACAGGGTATATCAAAACGTCATTGATCAATACTCTAATAATTCTATCTCTGTTCTTTCCAGAACTCTTTTTAATAATCTTTACAGGTCATTGTTGCCTTAGCAAATCCAACTCATATCATCTGAATTTATAATGTCTTTATTAGGTTAGTGCCATCCCTTGTGCATTCCCCAGGGTTTGCCTTACTTTATGGATATCTTATCCTTAATTCAACTGCCAAGGAATTCCTGCATCCTATAATTGGCAATCAAATCATGTATCCTTAATAAGGGTCTCTTCTCAATCATTCTTATTTGATAATCGATCGGTAGCTTACTGCTAATTTCTTCTTTCAGATAGTGGTCAACCTATTTGACCTTCCAAAAGACAACGTATGTCTTTCTGCTCTCTTACAGAACTTGTTAATGGTAGCAAGGATGTTCTAAAAGATATTGGTCGAGTTCAACGTGAATTTCTTAGTGCTTATCGTTCTTCACAAAGGTACTTGCCTCAGACAAAATTCCTACAGCATACTGTTCAATTTCTGACCATTTCTATACTCTCTTCATATACCTTCATTGTTTACTTTCCTCCGTCATAATATATTCATGGTATTTATAATACCCTAACATCATACATCTCAAGTCATTATACTTCCATTTTTTTACTCGTAATCTTGGGCAATCATATACACATGAATCACTTTAGTACGGGTGACCCCATTCCAAAAAGTCTAGTAAATTCCCAATCCAAACATGGGTTGCAAAGGGTTCAGTAGAAGATTCCTACGATCTTATTAATATTTCCTTTATATCAAAAGCCCTTGCAGTCGGTGCTTACTTAGAAGCAACCCTGCTTTGTCCTTTCATTGCTTGTCTAGTCACTTGATAATCCTTTGTGACTTGGCCTCAACCAACCATACTAAAATAAAAAATATATGGTTTTAGGGGTTGGCTAATTAGCATTACTTTTCTAGCAATTGCTGGCAAAGTGCCTTCTACTTTGATACCTTTCTACCTTTCCAAAACTTTACTCCATATAGGTCTTAATCGACTTCTCGGCACCATCTCTGGTCACCTTTCCTCTATTTTTATCTTTTCAACTATTCTTATCACTCCCACGTGCCACGCAAGCTTACCATTCCTGGCATAACAGCCTTTTCACTTAAGTCAATCCCGAAGTTTCTCAGTCCGGCTGGTTTCTTACTTACATTTCCTGTTTTCGTCCAATCTCACTTCATCATTGTATTTCTACAATCAATCGCGATAACCGGGGTCTGTCCACCAACCCATGCAGCGGCTACCTTACCCAATTCACGGGGTTTGCCCCAGTTTCTACTCTCTTCCATGACGTTCTCTGATAATCAGAAAGACAAGGGTTGCCAAAATTCGTTGAAGTTCTTCCCAGAATTAGGGAAATTTTGGTCAATCTATCCATCGACTGGTAACACTAAGGAGACCAGTTTCGAAACCTAAAGAATAGTTCTATGAACCTCCTAGTAGGTAGAACCGTAAGCAGTCATAATTAACGGAATAATCGTCATCGGGTTGGAAATTTAACCCCTGGAGAGGAACCAATTATATACATCCCTTAGAAGGGAATCAACAGTTTTAAACTGAAACTTGTCACAACGTCCTGATACCTATACGTCTTGATATTCAATATTACCAAATGTCAGTCTACCTGACTACCAGTCTCAGAAGGAACATTACCGTCGGAGTTGGTTGTTCCACAAAAATTGGCACTACTAAGGCCATCCGAACCTGGTGAATCATGCTGTCCGAATGTATCCGCAAGTACTTTGTCGTGCTGCGCAAGCACACATCTTAATCTTTTATGCGAAGCGTCGTTGGAAGCACAAAGTCTCCCTTTTTCCATTAAACAATGCCAACACTTGGTCATTACCAATTTCATCTTTTAGCTCCAGGAAGATTTTCTCACATTTTTCTCTTTAACTGCTGATCGTATTACTTGATCCATTATAATTCCGCGTCGGAGTAAACTTAAGGTAACTACTATAATCCATTCAAAGAAAAGAAAGAATTTAATATTCCTCTGAATCACATGCATCTAACGTTTCTGGTTCATCATTTCACTGAGTTAAATTAACCCTATACTTAGTCTCTGACAATAGTCTCATTACGAGTTCATCTTGACTCACTGATCTTATCTTCCGGTAGGTTCTGAGATCATTGTCTTGCTTACTACTTCCTTATATAACTTTATCCAATCATGCTGTCACTTCCCAATGTTTTCACTTTCTAACTGATTCATTCATAAAATGGACATTTTCCTGAATAAAACAACTTCATCAACCTCAATTTGGTTCCATAAATTACAACCTATGACATCTGCCTTCTCATGGCGAATTATTACTGACAATATTCATACTTATTCATTTATCAAATGATATGGCACTTACTGCCTCTTCTCAACTATTCCTAGGGACTCTGCTCCTCGCCTTATATCGATGCCTTTGATAATCATACATCCTTCTAGCACTCTTTTCGTTAATATGAAAGTCTCTTATGATTCTCATCTACTCCCGTATAAGATCTCAAGTAATTCTTCCAATCCGTCTTACTTGCTGGTACTACCTCCAGTAGTCCAGCCACGAATCCAGCATAAATCTTCAGTTCTCTTGCTAATAGCTTAGTTCTTTATGCCCACTTTTCTGAGCACTATACCTTAATCATCTCAGTCTTTCTGGCTACAGCCCTCATTCCTCGAGGGTAAGATCCTTATCCTAACAAGATTTTCCTTATCTGCTGGAACCTCTTCCGGGTCTCCAGTAGGGTGCTCTATTGAATTTACCCGCTGATCTTCAGCATATAATAAAGCATCATCGCGCTGCTGCTCGTATGCCTCAAGGTCTGTTGCCTTACTTGTCGATGCGATATCGAGCTAAGTTACTATCATAATACTTAATAGTTCCCATAAGGGTTTTATAAGTCATCACTACATTAAGTAGTCCGACTATGAACTTGGCAAGAGTTCTTATTATCTTAGTGAATTTATTGTTTTAACGTCGCCTCATCTCTGAGGTTTATAACGTACGCTCTGATACCACTTCTGTAACACCCCCAGATCCGGGGTCAGGGATCTGGTGGTTACGGTCTTACATCCATTCATAATACTTGACTTGAGTCCACAATAATTAAATCACATGCTGTGACCCCACAACAATATCCACTCACACACACAACAGTTATAGTCCCAGAGATGAAATTGAAATAAGTCCATAATATCAGAGTTTACGAATAAAAGTTATTACAAGACAAATGATATGTTTAAAGGTTTTGCCGTTGATTAACGTTAATGTTACATATAAATAGACTGATAAACAAAAGCTGCCTATCTATGCTACCTCAGTAATGGCAGCAAGGACATCAGCGGGTAGTCCGCGAACGGCGGTAACCTGCTTGCGCCGAGTGCGCCTGACGCGGGCCATCTGTCCTAGCTGTTGTTGTGATAATATGAACAAAGCAAGGGTGAGCGAAAGCCCACCAACAATAATATAACTGAACAGTGATACATATATACAACAATTCAAAATATCCTTTGAAATCATATGCCATGCATTGATGAAGTTATTGCCAGTATAATATAAAGGATGAAGTTACCAGGTAACTCAAAGTATTTGTTTGTAGAAATATCTGCTACATCAAAAGTAAGCGAGATATTCTCATTGTCATTAAAAGAGGAACTTGCATGAAAAAATTGCAATTCCAATTATGAACACTTTTCCAGCTCTGCCAACAGTAATCATGTTGCAGGAAATAAATAAGTTTGGATGATGAACCAATGATGGAGTATTCACCGCGCCCGCTGTTCCAATCTTGATGATCAGTCAGGATCGTACAGCTCAAATTAGATTTACTACCGGTAGAAGGAAGAACTGACGGCTTTACTTGTCTACCGCCTAACTAGCTCTTCCAGGCCAACGGTTGGGCCAAAGGGGATGGACCGGTGCTACTCGACCTCTTACACAACTCCTAGTTCCAATAGAATTCATGATTCTGAATGTAACGTTCGTCCCCCTTTCCCCAAGTATAATACTTGTTGATAAGACTCTACAAAGTAGTCGTATCTAGTTGGAAAGGAAAATTCACCAATATCTTCCAAGCTATTGCTTGGTAACGAATATCAACTTGTTCCAACAATCTTACCCCTCGAAAGATGAGAAGGTAACCAACGACTTAATAAGTCAATAGCACCCGAGTTGCGAGTGAAGAGAATACTTTATGACCGGGAAGTCGACAAGATAATTAACATTTTCCAAGTAAGGTTCCCTTATTATTAGGGAGATAGACTCAAAGAAGAATGATGTCTAAGAACCTTTCTTGATATAAGATTAATAATAATGTGACTCCGAAATATTTTTCGTAATAATCGAAGAAGATAAACCTTATTGAGGTTATTCTAAGTATGGAATAAATATTCAGAGAATATTTATTAAATTAAAAATATTTAAAGAATATTTAGGAATATGAAAGAATATCTTTAATCAGAGTATTTTTCAAAATAATCCCTGAAGAAATATCAGGAGAATATTTATTGAATAAATAAATATTTAAATGAATATCCAAAATAATATTCATTAATTAATAAGACCTGAAAGGAATATTTAAGACAATATTCATAATTAATTAGGAATTTAAATGAATATTCAAAAAGTAATATTCATTTAATGAATAATATTCTAAATGAATATCAAGTAATATTCATTTAGTAATCCAAGCCTTAAAGGAATATTCGAGAAAATATTCGATAAATAAATCAAGCTTCAGATGAATATTAAAATAATATTCATCAAGTAATTAATATCCTAAATGAATATTCAAAAGTAATATTTATTTAATAAAATAATATTCTAAATGAATATCCAAATAATATTCATTTAGTAGTCTCATCTTTAGAAGAATATTCGAAATAATAATCGATAAATAATTCGACTCTGAATGAATATTAAAAAATATTATTCGTCGAATAGTTACGTTCAAATAATTATTTGAAGTAAGGATCGTTAAATAATTAATCTCGAACGAATATTCAAAAAATATTCGTCGCCCGAATAATGGAAAATATTTACTTAGATATTTTCTTTCGAGGTAATCTCGATATGTCAAGAAATATTGACTCCCGGTCTAAATTTGATGAATAAGATGTATACACCCTTCTCTGAGGGTCTTACAATAACCGGCTTATAATTGATATGATAGCTATCTAATTTATAAGCCAATAACAATCAGGGAACAAGCATAATGATATAACTTGAAAGTAGGCATGCATGCTACGGCATATTATAACAGAAAACATACATATATATTCAATCACAACAACAGCCTAAAAGAAGGGGATTGAAACTTGCCTGGTAGTCGAGTACGGTAAGGGGTAGTGGTAGCGGGTCCCGGGTCAGCTTGGTGATCTATAAATAGCCAAGACATTCGAGATTAATCACTTAAAACTTTAAAGGTTAAGTTATACTTAAATCGAAACACGTTCTCGAGTTATCTCGTTATACCCCTTTTATTGTATTTCTTTTATCATCGATCCGACCCGACATTCGTTCGTTAATACGACATGTCACTGTACTTATACTTGGCATATACTTAAGTCATATAAGTCCGAAAGTCGATCGTTACGAACCAATATTATACTCTGAGTTTTATCGCTCGTTTTCTAAGTGTTTTAACGAAGTTATAAACGAGTCGTCTTTTAGGGGTTCGTTCGCGTTTAATCTCGATTCGAATATTTTTAATAAATCGAAAAAGCGATCCTTTTTACATACGGTTTTCTCTCACGCCTTCCTTTTTACCTCTAGTATTTATTTACCAAAATTCGTCATGACTTTACGTATTTTATCGGGGTTCAATTTTAAGCACGAATACTTGTTTACGGCTCCGAACCACTTTTATGAATTTTATCGTAACTCCTAAACCGTAAGTCCGTTTCACGTGATCTTTATATCAAAATGAAGCTTATAACATAAGCTATCCTAACATGGCAGAAAATTTTCTGGAAAGTAGGGTCTTGATGTGAAAAATGGCATACAAAACATGATATTGTAAAATCGGGCATTATAACGGCTATGTTTACGCGTTTTCCAAAGTTTTTACACTTTATCTCGATCTATCAAAGATCAATCCAACCACACAAACACATGATAATCATCATGACTAGTCTATCAACAACTCATCTTAACCATTACATGGTTCATAAACCAAATCATAATCATAACAACTACTAACATGGATCTAAACTTATAATAACATACTAATCACTAAATCATCCATAAATCTCATAAGATCTTAAAATAACACCAAGGGTTTTCAAGTATTATACCTTCCTTAGAGTGTTTATTAGCGTCACTAAGCTTTGTATGATCCTTAGGAGTGCTTAAGCTTGCTATATCAACCATGAAACAAGAAAAAAAACAAGTTAGTTCTTGAAAAAACACTATTCACCCTCCTCTAAAATGATTTTTTTGAAAATGGTAAAAGAGGAGATTGAAGCTACAATTTCTAGGGTATTAATTTTATGAAATATAAGTCTTACCCTAAAAGTTTCAAGATCAAACAATGGTGGGAAGCTTGGTTTTGGATTTGGAATTAATGGATGGCCGAATAGAATGCTTCAAGGGGGAGTGTTTGATTTTTTTGTGTTGGTTGCTTGATTAATGACTAAAGTGATGAGCTTAGAATAATATCTCATCTCTTTTTACTTTATTAAAGTGCTTTTGGAATGAAGGGTGAGATTTGAAAGCATGTGTAGCACTTGGATTGATTTATGGCTAACTAGAGTTTGATTTGGCTAACTACTAGTTCAATCCATAACTTGCTAGTTACTTAGCCCACTTGGTTACTAGATATTTATCTAGTAGCTTATGCATGACTCTTTCTTCCTCTGCTTGTTTCTTTGTTCGTTTATTGCTTAATTCGCTAATCGTTCGAGGGAATAACTCAATCGTTTCTAGTTAGGGTTTTACCGGGAATCCTCTTAATATTTCTATAATCATTCTTACTTCTTTTCTATAATCTCGGATTCCAACTTTCTCGAATCTTATTAAATAAGTCCCTAAATCGTTCCGTATCTTGAGAATCTCAGGAAAAATTAAAGTGCCATTTTTCAGAATCCGACAGCTTTTACATACACTCTTTTTCCCTCCGGATCAATAATACGAACTCAGAATTTCGTTCCGGGTACTTCTATATAGCGTCGTCTAATAATATTCTCAATTACACCAAAATCACTATTCATCCTTATCCTTTACTTATTCATCTAGGGTTGTACAATTGTCCGTATTCTCTTTCGATCGTTCCTTAACCTTTTTACGGAACCACTGGATTAATCGCTATCGATCTGGATGACATGAGAATATTCTCCTGCTTGGAATTGCCATATCTTATTCCCTTAGGAGATAGATTATTCTTACCTATGTTGTCACCCTTTAGCATTCTTCAAGACATAGAAATAATAAAGTCGAATTCCATTCATTCTTTTAAAACATCAGCTATTACATTGTAGCCGTAGCCACTATTCATTCTTACATCATTAAATAAATAAAAGTTTTAATTCTACCCAAAATTTGGGTTCTTACATATTATTCATGCTAGGAATGTTCCATGACATTTGTGGCATATTCACAAATTGAAAATAAGGATTAGACACATATGGCATGTTCACATATGGATTTGAAAAACTAGCATTTTGATACAAACCAGGCATAACAGGCATTGCAGGCATACATGGTATAGTTTGAGGTACATGAGCAGGAGCCTTGTTAACAATCTTGCAATTAGAAGATAGGTGATTGACACTATTACAATTACTACAAGTTTTCCTAGGGGCAAACTTGTCAGGAGAATAATTGTTTTTCTTGTTGATGCCTATCTTACCATTTCTGTTCTTTTTCTTTTTACCCTTAATTTCTACCTTTTCATTATCTGATTTACCAACAGCCTTTTTGTTGTGTAAATCACCTGCCTTACCCTTCCCACTAGATTTGGTTTGGATACTCTCACCAGTAACAAAGTTCTTGTTGACTGGACCACACTTAATATCCAGTTTCTTGAGTTCCTTCTTACTAACAAACTTTTTGTTAGTCAACGGATACCTCTCATCCGTTGATGGTTCATCTGTCAACGGATGATCACTATCCGTTGATTCACAAATAATCTCTAGATCCTCAAGGCAAGGTTCTAGCTCCTTTTTCTTTTGAGTCCAGGTCTCATTCACAAACGATTCTATTCCCTGGACTTCTATTATGTTTTGTGAAATATTCCTACAGCTTTGTAATTTAGCAATTATCCCTTGTTCTTTTTCAAGCTGGTATCTTAAAATCAGTTCTCTTTTTAACACAGCTTCAAGTTCACTTTTAGCATTATTGCAATCAACTCTCATTTTCTCAAATTCTAGAAATTGAACTTCTAGAGCAGCATTTCTATCACTTAAAAACAGATTAGTCTCTTTAATCCTATTGTTCTCTTTAGTAAGTGATTTAAGAGTAACACTCAAGTGATATAGTTCAGCAGACATTTCATCTATAACACTATTGCATTACTCTTTGGTGAGCTCAGAGAGATTAGTAGAAAATACCTGATTGCTAGCTGAACTTGCTTCCTGCTCTCCAGAATCAGCCATCAATGCAAGGTTGACATACTCAACATCATCATCAGAATGATTTCCATCAGCAGCCCAGTCATACTCTTGGGTCATGAATGCCTTTCCTTTCTGCCTGAGAAGATCAAAATATTTCTTCTTGTAGTCAACAGCTTCAGTTGGATTTCATTTGTTCTCATATCTGGGCTTCCTGCATTCACTTGTTATGTGACCAGCAATTCCACAATTGTAGCATTTAATTTTGGATTTATCCACAAAGTTGCTTGTGGAATAATCCTTGTTAAATGGCTTAGCCACCCCAGAGTTTCTCTTGAATTTCAGCTTAGAGAATCTCCTAGACAGAAAGGCTAAGTGCTCATCTATCTCATCCAATTCATCCTGCTGAAGGACATTCAATTCTTCAAACATATTTTCCTTGCTCCTGCTTGATTCTGCTCTATATTTACAAACCTCCCTGTTTGGTGTAGAACAAGCAGCTTCTGTCCTTTTCTCCTCCTTCTGCTCCAAGTTGGCAACAAGTGCAACTGACCCACTTTTCTTTTGGGACTTCTCAATCTCTTCATCCTGCTCCATTTCCAGCTCATGTGTCTTTAAAGTTCCATAGAGCCTTTCAAGAGTAAATGTCTTGTACTCTTGAGTGTTTCTTAGAGAAACAGTCATTGGCTTCCATTCTTTGGGCAATGATCTCAAAAATTTTAGATTAGAATCTTTAACTTGATAGATTCTTCCATACAGTTTCAAGCCATTTAGTAGCTTTTGAAATCTACTAAATGTATCATTCAATGTTTCTCCACTCTTGAAATGGAAGTGTTCATACTGTTGGATTAGTAGTTGCATCTTGTTTTCCCTCACCTATTCTGTTCCTTCACAAAGGGTTTGAACAGTGTCCCATACTTCCTTGGAGGTAGTACAACTGATAACATTGTCAACCATGTCTGTTTCTAGACCACTGAACAGTATATTCATGGTCTTTTTGTCTTTGTGGACTTCTGCCATATCTTCAAGACTCCATTCAGAAACAGGTTTGGGAATGAGAGTGTCAGGCGCATCTTCAGCAAGGCCAACTCTTGCTGCAGTCTTCATCGGAACATGAGGACCCTCGTCAATGCAATCCACAAAACCCTCATCAATGGACACGAGATGTTGACGCATTTTTACTTTCCAGTGAAAGTAATTCTCTCTATCAAGAACTGGTATCTTTACTCCATAATTCTTCTTAGACATGTTGGAAGTGTGTTGATCTTTAAACTTCAAATATGTTAGAAGCTTGCTCTGATACATATTGTTATTCCCAGATTACACACTTGTATAATTGTAGAAGGGGGGGTTGAATACAATTCTTGATATTTATAAATTCCTGATAAGAACTCCAGAAATCTATAAGAAGATAATTGCTGTATAAAGATTAATGCACAAACACATATAAAATCAGGTGGTTAAATGCACCACCTGAAGCTTTTATTTGAAGAAAACTCTGTGATACAAATGTACACAGCTGCTGTTTTACAACTCTTTGATTTCTAAGGATATTCAAGAAAACTTTAAGCAAATGTATCTGTTTTCTTAGCTTCTAAAGAGTTGCTACACTTGGTTATATATCCCAAGTTTACAAGTACTACATGAATAAGATAATACTAATCTAATTCAAGTTGACTTGCTACTTCACTCCAAATACACATGTAGCCGAAAGGTTGTCCTTGTGAACAGACATGTCCCCTGCACCTTTCTTGTATTCATAGTGTAAACGGAATGCTTCTTTCTTCTGTGTTTCCAAAGTATGGCTGCCATACTGCTTTTTGTATCTACTATCAACCCATATGATCTGTCAGTCAAACCTGTCTTTATCAACTGCTAATCCCCAGTGTTCGCACTTATTCACGCAAGAGAACGTGGTCAACAAGTAATATATGGTAAATAGGATTCGTTCCCACAGAGACTCAAATTGTTCGTTATATTCACTTATGCACCAGCTTATGATTTACACTCACTGCCAAGACAATCACAATTTTGGTTTTGATTAACTAAAGATTGAATACCAACTATGACAATAACGAGAAAATAACTTAACGTTTAATTTATAATAAACAAACATGGGATTTCAATTTCATTAACCACTTCATCTAGAATCTTATGCCCCTTTAACCTAGCATGTGACAGAGTTGATTACTGATTAGATGCACTAAACTGATACATACCAACTTTCGTTGTGCGTATACCATCCTACTGATCATCCACAATTGATAGAAGTAGTCACCAAACATGCGTAGTTCCTATATGTCTATAGCAATTGAACACATACCGGTTAAAAATCAAGCATCCATAAAACCACATAGTCAGTGCAAGACGGTTAGAATTACACCACAAATTAATACATGTTCTTCGCATGCAAAAACCTATGCTAGCATGAATTGTTCTAAACCCTAGATCCACTTTCGCATTCACCAGGATTAAACAAACAATTACAGGTGTTCGCGACTCACCTATAACGAATAAGTGTAATCATACTAGGAAATCAATACATTCAATCACACACCAAGGCATAAAAAACACTTAATTACTAAAATCCATAGAAAAATCCATTAAAATCCCATGATAACGACTTAGCCCATAATCGACCTAATCGCCATCATGGGTTCAAGTGTAAACATGATTGAAAAAGAGATACGATAAACCAAACAAGAGTAGTAAAAGAGTATACGAAAACAACCGAGCATTCAACGCAATAGGAGATTACAAATATGAAAGGAAAACTAGGAAATCCCCAAAAGCTTGATGCTCTCCCAATGGTTCTTCTCTCTCTAAAAAATCCACGCTTAGAATAATATGATACTTTTTTGATAATTAGGGCTTTCCCCCAATAACACATACTAAACTGGGCTTCCAAGACACAAGGCTGCACATCTCGCCCGAACCGGCCCTTCCGAACAAGCCCTACAGCAGAAAATTAATATACCTCAGCCAGCCAGGGCGCGGGCGCGCTCTATACAGGCACGGGCGCGCCTGGCCCCCCTGTCCAGAATTTCAATTTTTCTTCGTTCCTCTGTTGGCTGCTGCACCGTGCTCCGATATGCTCCCTGACCGACATGCTATCTCAGCCCTCGACACTTCCAGCTCTAATCTATCCGAAACACGCAATTCCACCACCTTATTCCCCAAATGATACTATGCACACTAAAAACAAGAAAACACATCAAAAGACACTAAACACTCGGGTACAAGCGGTCAATTTAAGCCAAAATGGAACGTATTTAGTGGACATAAAGTCCACTAACACACCCCCAAACTTAAACTGATGCTTGTCCCCAAGCATAAATAGACACTAAACAATCCAATGAAGTGCAATGCATGAATGCAACTAATCATGAAAAATGCAAGTGATCCCCTTCAAACCAACCAAAACCAACAAGAAAGCAAATACTCAAAGAAATGCAACTAAATCCAAATAGAGCTCGCTTAAATCCCCGTATACTAACAGTACATGGACAGAAACGTGCACGCGTGAATACCCCCAAATCAAACCAAGACCATACCTATTCTTAGCCAAACTACCACCAGGTTTAAAAACAGAATGAACGTTAGACACAAGATCCCTCCAGATACACCGCCATAGTCCACTTGAGTTGACAAGAAATCATGCTTAATTACTAACAGATATGACACATAACATTATATATACAACGCATGCTTATTTAACCATGCAATGGATGAGACCCCTAAAGGCTTATACAATAATACCCATGTAACGAGCGTTAGGTCAGTGGATCCCAGACTATAAAAGCCTTAGGTCACTAGGCACAAAGTCCCCTCGTACTTAATTGCTCGAGTATTAAAGAGCTCACCCTGGTTAATATTGCAATTACACACTTTACACGACTTTTTTTTTCTTTTTCATTTTTTTTACTAAACAATCTGGAGTGAGAATTCTCATCTCCAACCCTAGACCACTCATATAAATATGAGCCGGCTACTAGCCATTTGACACCTATTTATTAATACTATTCACAATTATCATGAATTTCTTTGTTTCCCCCAAACTTATACTTAAGTGTTCCTTCGCTTTCAAGAATCTTTCAAACATTCTAGGTTTAAACTAGGTGTTAAATTTTAGCAACCAAACAAACATGGCCGGTCCAATTCAAAAGCACTCGATGAGACTGTGATTGTGTAAAAATTTTTGTTTCTGAACAAGTAAATCAGTTTCATAAGAACTATAAAGCAACCCTCTACTCATCATTAATGCACTCAATCAGACACCTACCTACCAGTCAGAATTAGTTCGTTCTAAGGGATCATGGAAAATGCATGAATGCATGAATTGTGCTATGCAATCTGGACTGCCACTACATGACTCACAAATAAACAATATGCATGATACATGAAATATGCATGATAATACTACACTACATGTCCTATATGCATCAAACTACTAATCACAATCTTCATTTCCCACCCCCAAACTTAAAATCTTCAATGTGCCCATTGAAGGCAAGAAACAAAGAAAGTGCATAGAGATACCTCAATCATCAGCAGGATCACCCTCCTCGGGTGAGTCCGGTGGTGGATAAACAACTCCATCTCCATACTGAGGCCAAACAACCTCAACCCCTGTAGCTAAAAATGTCGTGCCCAAAGCCTGTGCCAGATCATCAGCAAAACGGCTCTACCCCCAAAGCCTGTTGCGGACGTGGTGGCACATCACCACCCAGAATGTAACCCAAACCTCGCTGATGTGGCTCACCACCATCCCACTCAGCCAACCTAGCAATAGCCGCCTTATCTATGCAGCTAGCTGGAAACTGTAACTGCTTCTCTGCTGGCCAGCGAATACCCACATCTAAACACAATCGAACAACCACTGAGCCATAAGGAATTGCTGTAGTGGAACCCCCTTGCATGAACCTGATCATGTTCCGATGAATAACACTACCCACATCGATGTACCTTTCATTCACATTAGCCCACAAAAGAATAGCTCTCTCCACAGTCACCTCATGAGAATGCGAGGATGGTAATATGTTTGCACAAATAAACAAATTCCAGGCCTTAGCATACCTGTTCAAAGCCGATGCCAGAAAAGTAATCGGCTCAGTCGACCCCGCCCTGCGCTTCCATTCAGTGCCCGGAACTGTCATCTGCCTCAGAATGGCCTCAAGATCTACATCCCCACGGCCCTTCACCCCATAATCCTCTTCACCAGGTGCAGGTGCTGGAACAGCCAAAACCCTAGTGATGGCAGCAGGAGTATAATCGACCACGTGGCCACGAACTGTGGAATACCCATTCTTCAGTTTCTTCGCATTTGCATAAAACTCTCTAACGATACTCAAAGGTACCGCCTCAGCCACCTCACACACCGTATCCCTTCCCCGCCTAATAATCATGCCCACCAGATCTCCATCCAAGATGCCCGGAATAAAACCCCTCTCTTTGACCACTGGCTTGGTCAACAATCGCGTAAATTCTTCTTGAGCCTCCGGTGAATTGAAACTAGGAGCATTCCCCCCACTAGATGAAGAATCACTAGAGGCCACATATCTTCTTGTTCTTTTAGAAGCCATGGAATTGATGGGAAGAAGTTTGTGTGTATAGGTTGGATTGTGTTTTGAGAGATTTGGATGAAAGTAGTGGCTAGGGTTTGTAATTGTAGAAGTGGTGGAGTGGGTTTGTGTTTATATAGGTTAAAAACCCCCAAAAACTGATTTCCCCTCTTTAATTTTCTGTTTTTGTTTTTTGTTTTCATTTTTTTTAACTGCAGACTGCAGCGCGCCCGCGGTTCCTCTCAGCAATTCACGCGCGCCCGCGCCCAAACTTTCTGCCCAAATTTTTTTTTTCATTCTTGTACAACAAAACGTAGGTTGCCTCCCACGAAGCGCTTCTTTTACGTCAGTAGCTTGACGTGACTTCCATGATTCACTCAGTAGTTGCAAGAATCGCGGTTTCAGCTCCACGATTCGATACCTCACCAAAGTACGGTTTCAATCTCTGACCATTGACTTTGAAGGACTGATCAGGTGATTTCTCAAAAATTTCAACCGCGCCATGCGGAAACACGTTTTTGACAACAAAAGGCCCTGACCATCTCGACTTAAGCTTTCATGGAAACAGACGAAGGCGAGAATTAAATAACAACACGGTTTGGCCAGGAACAAATACCTTGTTGACTAGACGACGATCATGCCATCGCTTCACTTTTTCTTTGTAGTGTTTATTGTTCTCATAGGCTTGCAAGCGAAACTCGTCCATCTCATTGAGTTGCACCATTCTCTTCTCACCCGCGGCTTTAAGATCAAAATTTAGCCTCTTCAAAGCCCAATAAGCCTTGTGCTCCAATTCTGCCGGCAAATGACAAGCTTTCCCATAGACAAGCTGATATGGCGACATACCCAAAGGTGTTTTATATGCCGTTCGATAAGCCCACGCGGCTTCATCGAGTTTCAGAGACCAATCCTTTCTTGAAGGACTCACCACCTTTTCCAGAATACGCTTGATTTCACGATTAGACACTTCAGCTTAGCCATTGGTCTGAGGATGGTATGCTGTAGCTACCCGATGATTGATATTATACCTGGCCATAAGATTAGTGAACTTGCGATTGCAAAAATGAGTGCCTTCATCACTGATAATGACTCGAGGAGTGCCAAATCTGGTGAAGATGTTCTTCTGAAGGAAATTAAGCACGACTTTGGCATCATTGGTCGGGAGTGCTTTGACCTCAACCCATTTAGAGACGTAATCAACGGCTAGCAAGATATATTGATTGTTGCATGAGGAGATAAACGGTCCAATGAAGTCGATTCCCCAAACATCAAAAATTTCCACTTCCAACATTACATTAAGGGGCATCTCATCCCTCTTCGATATGTTACCAACACGCTGACAACGGTCACACCTTAAGACATACTGATGAGCATCCTTAAAAAGAGAAGGCCAATAGAAACCCGCTTGAAGAATTCGAGTTGCAGTCTTTTCACCTCCATAGTGGCCTCCATATGTCGTGGCGTGATAATCCCTCAGAATAGTCTCTGTTTCACTGTACGGCACACATCTTCTAATAACCTGATCAGCTCCCTGTTTAAACAGATATGGTTCGTCCCAACGATACCATTTGACTTCATGCAAGAACTTCTTCCTTTGTGCATAAGAAAGCTCGGGTGGAATCACTTGACTAACCAGAAAGTTCACAATGTCTGCATACCATGGCTCTTCTTCTTGCACCCTAAACAATTGCTCATCCGGGAAGAATTCATTAATGATGGTACCGTCTCGAGAGGATTTACCAGTGTCCTCCAATCGAGAAAGATGGTCAGCTACTTGATTCTCTGTCCCTTTTCTATCCTTAATCTCCACATCAAATTCTTGTAACAGAAGTACCCAACGAATCAACCGAGGTTTGGAGTCCTTTTTAGAGAGCAGATATCTAATAGCCGCGTGATCCGTGTACACCATTACCTTTGTACCGAGCAAGTAAGAACGAAATTTTTCAAAACCATAGACTATGGCCAACAGCTCCTTCTCAGTAGTACTGTAGTTCAACTGAGCCTCATTAAGGGTCTTGCTTGCATAATAAATCACATGAAACACTTTCTCTTTCTTTTGACCAAGAACGGCCCCCACTGCATAATCGCTAGCGTCACACATCATAGCGAAAGGTTCACTCCAATCAGGAGCAATGATCACTGGTGTTGAAACCAATTTCTTTTTCAGAGTCTCGAAAGCGGTCAAACATTCTTCGTCAAATTTAAAAGGAACGTCCTTTTCCAAGAGTTTACACAACGGTTTGGAGATTTTTGAGAAGTCTTTGATGAAACGCCTGTAGAAACCTGCATGACCAAGGAAGCTGCGAATCCCTCTCACTGAATTAGGTGGTGGAATATTTTCAATTGCTTCTATTTTTGCTCTGTCCACCTCTAGACCTCTCCGTGACACCTTGTGCCCAAGGATAGTTCCCTCCTACACCATGAAATGGCATTTCTCCCAGTTAAGCACTAGATTAGTCTCCACACATCTTTTCAGAATTGCACCCAGATTTTGCAAACATTCGTCGAAAGAACGACCAATTACAGAAAAGTCATCCATGAAAACTTCTACGATCTTACCAATCATGTCTGAAAAAATAGCCGTCATACACCTTTGAAACGTGCCAGGTGCACCACACAAACCAAAAGAGACCCGCCGAAAAGCAAATGTACCAAATGGACATGTGAATGTCATCTTCTCCTGATCCTCATGAGCAATACAGATTTGATTATACCCAGAATATCCATCCAGAAGGCAATAGTACTCATGACCTGCAAGTCTGTCTAGCATCTGATCAATAAAGGGCAAAGGAAAATGATCCTTCCTGGTGGCCTTGTTCAATTTCCGGTAGTCTATACAGATTCTCCAACCAGTGACTGTGCGAGTGGAGATAAGTTCATTCTTCTCATTGGTGATTACCGTCATGCCCCCTTTCTTTGGCACACATTGAACTGGGCTTACCCATGAACTATCAGAAATGGGATAGATAATCCCTGCATCCAACCACTTGATAATTTCTTTTTTCACTACTTCTTTCATGATTGGATTTAGACGTCTCTGATGTTCCACTGTTGGTTTACTCCCTTCTTCTAGTGGAATTTTATGTTGACATTAAGCCGGACTAATCCCCTTGATGTCTGCAATAGTCCATCCAATGGCTGATTTGAATTCTCTAAGAACTCTCAAGAGCTTGTCTTCCTCAGAATCTGACAGGTTAGCAGCAATAATCACAAGTAAAGTAAATGACTCACCAAGAGAGGCATACCTTATGTGATCAGGTAGCGGTTTGAGCTCCAAAGTTGGAGCTTCTTCAATGGATGGTTTCAACCGCTGATGCGACCCCTTCAATTCAGATAGACCTAAAGATTCCATTGGTCTCTCAAATTTCCTTTGCCATGGAGTAGCATCAAGAAATAGCAGTTGCTCATCTGTATCATCTTCTTCCAATAAAGAATCACCAATCAGTGCTTTTTCCAATGTGTCATTCATGAGTAGATGCTCAATTTTTGATTGCACTGCCGACTCAACCAAGTCTATCTTCAAACACTGCTCTTCTTCAGTTGGAAACTTCATAGCCTTAAAAACATTGAAGGTGACATTCTGATCATGCACCTTCATAGTGAGTTCTCCTTTCTGCACGTCAATCAAGGTCTGACCTGTGGCCAAGAATGGTCTCCCAAGAATGATAGGGATTTTCTTATCTTCTTCAAAATCAAGTATGATGAAATCCGCTGGAAAGATAAATTTGTCCACTTTAACCAGAACATCTTCTACAATTCCTCGAGGGTAGGTGATTGAGCGATCAGCTAACTGGAGTGACATGTTTGTAGGCTTAGGCTCCGGAAGACCAAGTTGCAAGAAAACCGAATAGGGCATGAGGTTGATGCTTGCCCCTAAATCACACAAACACTTGTCAAAAGAAACATTCCCAATGATGCACGGTATGGTAAAACTCCCCGGATCCTTCAGCTTAGGTGGCAACTTTTGTTGCAAGACAGCACTGCACTCCTCCGTCAAAGCGACGATCTCTAACTCCTCGAGTTTCAATTTCCTCGAAAGTATGCCTTTCATGAACTTGGCATAACTTGGCATTTGTTCCAGGGCTTCAGCAAACGGTAGATTTATGTGCAACTTTTTTAACACTTCCAAGAACTTTGCAAATTGCTTATCAAACTTTTGTTTCTGAATCCTTTTAGGGAATGGCGGAGGCGGATAGACTTCCTTGCTAGCTTCCTTACTCTCTGAACTTGTTTTCCCAGCTGACTTTACCTTTTATTCCTCACTTGATGCCTTTTGAACGACCGGAAGAACAAAACTTGAAGAATGACCAGAATCCTCAGGCGCGCCCGCGCCCAAGGCTGCGCGCCCGTGCCCCTTTTCACTGTTCACAGAATTCTTAAGCTCTTCGTTAAGCTGATTTTTGACCTCCAGATCGTCTGTAACCTTTCCAGAACGCAACGTAACAGCGTGAATCTGTTCCTTAACCTCCTTTTTACCCGGATTAGCTTCCGTGTCACTAAGTAATTGCCCTTGAGGTCTGTTCAAAAGAGCATTGGCTAGTTGGCCAATTTGGTTTTCAAGAGTTTTCAAAGATATTGCTTGACTCTTGCACATCATTCGCAATTCTTCCATCTCTGACTTCTCATTTGATTGCACATGACTTCCTTAATGTTGTTGATGAAATCCAGGTGGATTGTATGGTGGTCTTTGGGCATAGGGTTGTTGATAACCCGAATTATTGAACTGCTTCGAACCATACTGCTGACCCTGAGATGGTTTTTGCATGGTATTCTGATTGTTGCTCCAACTGAAGTTAGGATGATTCCTATTGTTGGGATGATATGTGTTCGGAGCAGGTTGTGACGGCCTCTGATAATTGCTGACAAAATGTGCCGACTCACTAGAAATTGCACATTGATTAGTTTTATGAGCCCCCGCACACAATTCACAAACCATGGTAACTTGTTGAACCCCCACCTTAGCTAATGAATCCACTTTCATGGATAAAGCCTGTAGCTAAGCTGCTATAGCTGTTGTGGCATCCACTCCAAGAACACCTGCAACCTTACCTTGTGGAATACGCTGGGTCGGATTCTGATACTCGTTCGCAGCCATCATTTCAATCAGGTCATAGGCCTCTTCATAGCTTTTGGCCCACAGAGCTCCTCCAGATGCTGCATCGAGCATTGCTCAAGAATGGCTTAACCCATTGTAAAAACCACTGATGACCATCCAATCTGGCATCCCATGATGAGGACATTTCCGAAGCATCTCCTTGTACCTTTCCCAAGCTTCACACAGTGATTCACCAGAATGCTGACTAAATTGTGTAAGAGCATTCCTCATGGCAGCAGTCTTTGCCATAAGAAAGAATTTAGTCAAGAATTTTTGTGCCAGATCTTCCCATGTAGTGATGGAACCTGCTGGAAGTGAATGCAACCAGCTTTTTGCCTTGTCCCTCAAAGAGAATGGGAACAACCTTAGCTTGATAGCGTCCTCAGAAACCCCGTTGGTTTTGAAGGTGTCACATATCTCGATGAAATCTCTGATATGCATGTTAGGGTCCTCAACAGGTGAAACCCCAAACTGGACTGAGTTCAGGACCATTTGGATCGTGCCCGGCTTGATCTCAAAATTATTTGCAGCAATAGCCGGCCACACAATACTCGACTGAATATCATTAATCTTGGGCTGAGAATATTCCTTCAGCGCCTTGTTATCTGCCATTTCTTCAGTAACTTCCAACTCTTCTTCAACTTCTTCCACTAATTCCTCTTCTCGCTCCTTTCCTTCCAGATTCTCTTCACGAACTTGAGAACGAGTACGCATACACGCTCAAGATAGTACCTGAGAAACCCAAAAGTAAATAAGTGAGGGAAACGTCCGAATTAGTGAATTTAATCCAAATTAATGACAAGAACATAAACTAAACAAACAATGAACCGAGTCCCCGGCAGCGGCGCCAAAAACTTGTTCGCACTTATTCACGCAAGAGAACGTGGTCAACAAGTAATATATGGTAAATAGGATTCGTTCCCACAGAGACTCAATCGTTCGTTATATTCACTTATGCACCAGCTTATGATTTACACTCACTGCCAAGACAATCACAATTTTGGTTTTGATTAACTAAAGATTGAATACCAACTATGACAATAACGAGAAAATAACTTAACGCTTAATTTATAATAAACAAACATGGGATTTCAATTTCATTAACCACTTCATCTAGAATCTTATGCCCCTTTAACCTAGCATGTGACAGAGTTGATTACTGATTAGATGCACTAAACTGATACACACCAACTTTCGTTGTGCGTATACCATCCTACTGATCATCCACAATTGATAGAAGTCAAGTAGTCACCAAATATGCGTAGTTCCTATATGTCTATAGCAATTGAACACATACCGGTTAAAAATCAAGCATCCATAAAACCACATAGTCAGTGCAAGACGGTTAGAATTACACCACAAATTAATACATGTTCTTCGCATGCAAAAACCTATGCTAGCATGAATTGTTCTAAACCCTAGATCCACTTTCGCATTCACCAGGATTAAACAAACAATTACAGGTGTTCGCGACTCACCTATAACGAATAAGTGTAATCATACTAGGAAATCAATACAATCAATCACACACCAAGGCATAAAAAACACTTAATTACTAGAATCCATAGAAAAATCCATTAAAATCCCATGATAACGACTTAGCCCATAATCGACCTAATCGCCATCATGGGTTCAAGTGTAAACATGATTGAAAAAGAGATACGATAAACCAAACAAGAGTAGTAAAAGAGTATACGAAAACAACCGAGCATTCAACGCAATAGGAGATTACAAATATGAAAGGAAAACTAGGAAATCCCCAAAAGCTTGATGCTCTCCCAGTGGTTCTTCTCTCTCTAAAAAATCCACGCTTAGAATAATACGATACTTTTTTGATAATTAGGGCTTTCCCCCAATAACACATACTAAACTGGGCTTCCAAGACACAAGGCTGCACATCTCGCCCGAACCGGCCCTTCCGAACAAGCCCAACAGCAGAAAATTAATATACCTCAGCCAGCCAGGGCGCGGGCGCGCTCTATACAGGCGCGGGCGCGCCTGGCCCCCCTGTCCAGAATTTCAATTTTTCTTTGTTCCTCTGTTGGCTGCTGCACCGTGCTCCGATATGCTCCCTGACCGACATGCTATCTCAGCCCTCGACACTTCCAGCTCTAATCCATCCGAAACACGCAATTCCACCACCTTATTCC
This sequence comes from Saposhnikovia divaricata, assembly GCA_036435485.1. NCBI lineage: Eukaryota > Viridiplantae > Streptophyta > Magnoliopsida > Apiales > Apiaceae > Saposhnikovia > Saposhnikovia divaricata. The sequence goes on along the minus strand of CM071595.1, from coordinate 55,155,810 downwards.
CCAAATGATACTCTGCACACTAAAAACAAGAAAACACATCAAAAGACACTAAACACTCGGGTACAAGCGGTCAATTTAAGCCAAAATGGAACGTATTTAGTGGACATAAAGTCCACTAACACCCAGCTTAGCATAGAAGAAAGTGTTAATGATTATCCGTTGACATTGTACACTGTCATCCGTTGACAATAGATTGAGCTGTATCCGTTGATATTGTAGATTTGAGCTGTATCCGTTGATAGAGTTCTGTCTTCATCCGTTGATACACTTTCACTTAAACAGAATTTAGTGGCATAGCTTATTTACAATTGGCTACCCTATTCTACCTATCCATTGATGGTCAACATAACCGTGGATAAAAAAACACTATCAATTGATAACATAGAGATACTGCAGTATGCTACAAAACCTCATCCGTTGATGAGCTACCTATCAACGGATAGAGTTATAAATCCTCATCCGTTGACAGCTACAATACTTATACAATTTGATTGATTGTGAAGTTATCATCAAGTACAACATATTCCTAACACGAATTTTTATTATATTTTGTTAGTGATTAGAAGATATGATGTGATATTTTTGGGTATATATTAATTATTTCTAGATATGATATGATTGGAAGATATGATATGATTGATGTTTTTAGGTGTTTATAAAAGGTAATATCTTCAACTAAAAGTAAATGTGAAAAACACAATCGACTAATTAACATAATTATATTATGTTATTATTTATTTTAGGTGCTTTAATAGTATAGATATTGTATATATTTTTCTTTATAATAAAGGTTAAATAAGTAAATTCACGAAATACTAAAAAACATATACCAAAAAAAGTGCCAAATTTTTTAATGTTTAGGCAAATGTTTCCTTATTATAAACAACGTATACATATTTTTAATATATTTTATTAATAATTGAAAAATATGATGCTATATTTTCGGGTATATATTAATGATTGTAAGATTAGTTTTAAATTAAAAAGGTAACGTGTTTTAATTCGAAAGGAAATATTAATGATTGGAAGATATGATATGATTGATGTTTTTAGGTGTTAATAAAAGGTAATATCTTCAATTAAAAGTAAATATGAAAAAAGGCAATTGACTACTTACCATTAATTTATATTATGTTATGTTATTATTTATTTTAAGAGTTTTAATAGTATAGATATCATATATATTTTTCTTTATAATGAAGGGTAAATAAGTAAATTCACTACGTACCAAAAAACACGTACCAAAACTTTTAATGTTTCGGCTTTTATATAATAGTATAGATAGTATATATAGATTGTATATATATTAGATATTTTAATAAGTAAAGTAATATAAAAATAAAATCCTGTTTGATCCGGGTTTGGACCGGAGCGGACCGAAGACCGAATTTTTTTGATTTTGCGGACCGAAGATCGGACCAACTATACACGGTCCGGTCCGGATCGTGAATCAATAGACCCGATATGATCGAGTTTAACGATTCAGACCGAAATGTTGTCCAACCCTAAATACAGACATGTCAATTTGGACATGCCTTACAATTATTTAGCTAAACATGCTTTTTTAGAATTTGGCATGCCTTTTTATTACTTTTAAAGTCATTTTTATATTAATTTTATATATAATTAATGAATATAATTCTAGATATGTAGAATGTCATGACATATATTTAATTAAAATTTTTAAAATGGACCAAGATATATATTTTACAAGTATTAGAGCATCTCCAACCACAAGAAATCCTTAGCTAAAATTAGATAAAAGATACCATAAATAAAAATTATAGAAATTATCTAAAAAAAACTTGAACTCCAATGGGTCAAAGCTGTTAGCTATAATTTTAGATAATTTCTACAGGTTGGCTATATTTGTCGAACCTCTATATAACTGTAAGAAATCTGTAAGAAGATTCAACATCATTCATTACCATATTGAAGTGATATATTCTATTTATAACAACCTAAATTATTAATAACATACTATTTTTAAAATATAGCCAACCAATATAACTAATACCATTGAAGTAAAATGTCTTACACATTCAACAAATTTTACATAATACCGTTGGAGATACTCTTAGTAACCAAAATTAACATCCAGGTCTAAACATCATTTGACGATTTTTTCGGCAAAAAACATGCCTCTATGACTATGAACATGCTACACAAAACTCTCATGACAACTTAACAGGTATCCTAGTTAGATGTACTTTTTGAATAAGTTACTTTAATAAATTAAAATTAATTTTATTCAATTTACATATTTTACTTTTATTTCTTATAACTTATACTCTCTCACCCATTTTATACAATCCTTATTTCTTTTTGAAATGTTCCAAAAAGAATGAACCTATTAACACTACTTTTCATTATTATACCCACTACTTCTACATTTTTTTTTACATTATTACACTCACTGCTTTCTTACATCATCTTAAATCTATTATTAAATATTGATAAGTCCCATCACTTTATCTATTTTTCAATTAACCTTACTTATTTTTTATTATATTTTTTAATTTCGGTGAAAATCAAATAGGTTCATTCAATTTGGGACGGTGAGAGTATATTTTACATAATGATAAGTTTAAAATTTAAGTTTACATGTACCCTGCCTTTTAAGTTTTAGAGGGTGTTTGGCAACCCTTCCTTAAAGCAAAAAATAGTTTTAAGTTGTTTTTGGAGTGTTTGTCAACCTCGGCTTTAAGCCGGGTTTAAGTTAAAAAATTGCTTTAAGTCATAAGTTCCATTTAGGTACTTTTGACTTATGACTTATCGAGTTTTTTTTTTCACGATTCTTGTAATGTTCAAATATTATGAATTCAAAATTTTTTTAAGTCAAATTTCACTTTAAATCAAAATTATTAAACTCCCATTTAACTTTAACTTTAAGTAAAATTACCCAAACAATTTCATTCAACTTAAAGTAAACAACTTTACTTTCTTCTCTAAATTAAAAACACCTCCATTAAATCAAAAGTAACTTATTTTAAGTAATCCCAAACAGTTAGACTGACTTGCCAACCGACATATTTTAAGTTTTAGAGGGTGTTTGGGGTTGCTTAAAATAAGTTACTTTTGACTTAATGGAGGTATTTTTAACTTAAAGGAGAAAGTAAAGTTGTTTGCTTTAAGTTGAATGAATGTGTTTGGGTAATTTTACTTAAAGTTAAATGGGGATTTAATAATTTTGACTTAAAATGAAATTTTACTTAAAAAAATTTTAAATTCATAATATTTAAACTTTGCAAGAGTTTTGGAAGTTTTTTAAAAAAAAAAAAAAACTCCATAAGTCATAAGTCATAAGTCAAAAGTACCTAAATGGAACTTATGGCTTAAAGCAGTTTTTTAACTTAAAGCGGACTTAAAACCCGATTTGCCAAACGGGCTCTTTTCTACTTATTGCTTTTTTTAAGCAATAAGTCATGTTGCCAAACGGGCTCTTAGACTGACTTGCTTACCAACATCCATATGTGCATTTTGGCACTCCACGTAACCAACCCAAGGCGCCAAAGTTTAGTTCACCTTATCTTGTTCTAACTTAGGCATTTCATCAAACACCTGGCGTGCAATGGCTACTACAATCCACAATACATTCACAAATCTTAGCTTATTCACTGCATATCCAAAACCCACAACTGGGTTTCGTAGACAAGTAAGATGTGAGGTTAGTGTGGCAGAAAAGGGTCGTCAGGTGGTACTTAAGAATGGCAATGATTCATTGCAAATATGCAGAGTTTTGAATGGCATGTGGCAAACAAGTGGTGGGTGGGGGAGAATTAATAGAGATGATGCTGTTGAGTCTATGCTTAAGTATGCTGATGCTGGGCTTGGCACTTTCGATATGGCTGATCATTGTATGTGATTTTTTTTTAATAATGTTTGTGCATTGAAATGTTTGAGTTTGTTATGATTATGTAGAAGTAAATCAAACTAAACCTGCCTACTGTGTTCGCTCTTAAATAGGGTAAGATTTACGTACACCTTAGTTTGCTCATGCGCACTAGAACTACGTAAAATCCCGGACATGAAATAATTAATAACGAAGTTTTTGCTAATTTCGGATACCAACCGAGGACAAGCTGTGGATAAAATTTAACCACTGATCATTCAAGACCAACCAGGACCCATAAGAAATAATGCCATTCATTTTCCAAACCCGGACTCAGAACATATGTTTAAGGACGTACTTGTATACCAGAAACTACTTTGAGATTAAGATAGGACTGCTGAGTTTTGGGTTTGGTTTTCTTTCATTATTTGAGATAGCAGTTGGAGTGTTTGTTCAAATTTTTAGTTTTTTTTGGTGCTTCTAACAATATACATGGCGAATAATGTGTCTCTGGAATTTAGGTGAATTAATTTGTAACGGGTGATAACTAACAAGGAAGCCACATCCTTGACTCCTTTTTTTTAGTTCTTTACCTCGTAATGACACGTCTTGGCTCACCTGTTTAACTAATTCTTTCAACTTGGTCATGACTCATGATAGAGTAGGTTAATGAGCTGAAAAACATAAACTGCAGTCAAGACCATTCTGGTGTCTTCAAACTAGGGGAAAAAAATGAAGTAACTAAACTAGGAAAATAATGAATAGAACCGGTTGAATAATTGCTGCGTAGTTGATGGGATGTGTCAGGCTGGTGCTGACTAAGGACTGGGGAAGAATTGTATGAGATTAGCCGGGCTATCTCTTGTTAGTATGGAAGATATTTGTAAGACAGTGGGTTGAATACATGTTGTGCAGTCAGTCGGGGGTACTGTGGTGGTGGGCACCGGTCAAGTTAGATTTGCCGATGCTTGGCTATCTGATTTTGATATGCTAGATATATGTAAGATAGTAGGAAATGGTAAGTATATGTACGATAGTATTGACAGATATTACCTATAATTGATTGCAGTATTCTGCATATTAATCTCATCTCCTTAGTTGTCTGCCATTTTTAGGTCAAAATCAAGCTAACTAACAGTCTATTTGAAGGAGAGGCAGATCAAATTAAAAAGAAGATGAACTTATATGTGTATTATTAGAAGCACTGATACCATGTCAATTCAAGTAATAATGCTTGAATTTCTATTTTAAAATAAGAACAGTTTAGAATAATTGCAGAGGGAGACATTTGGAAAAGAATTTCACTAGAAGAATATGCGTAATTAAAATGTTGGTTCTTTGGGAAAATATATTGCCACGGAACTCAAATTAACAAATGCAGGAGCCCGTACCCTGCCCACAACAATCTCTATTTTTTTAAGACAATCCACCAGTGTAATAATTTGTACCCATTAAAGACTAAAAATGTTACTTACCTCCTGCTACCAACGTGCATACATACATATACATATACATATAATTGATTACATGTTTGATGCAAGCTTTGTACAATGTATAACTCATCACTACATATCTCCATGGAATATAAGTCAAGACAGATGTCAACCTTAAAACAAGTGCGAAGCAAAGTAGATTTTACCCACAATTTCAGGATCACGTACAGACAACCAGTGTCGGACCCAGAACAAAATGTGAGGGATTTCTGGAAATTTCAATGCGCTTAATGCAAAATTTTGATTCAAATTTTAAATAAATTAATAATTAAAGATATTTATGACAAGAATTAATAAATTATTGTAACTTGTAACTTCAATAATAAAAGTAAAAGATGAACTAAGAGTAGTTCCCCAACGCTATTTAAGAACACACAAGCCTCGATCAGTGAAGAATTATGAAATAAGCATGGCTGCTTTCAAGTCTAATTGCATAACTGTATAAGAAAAACATGGTTATTATAAAGGCGTGATATGCACCATTGTATATACTATTAAACTGGAAATTATAACAGGAGAGTTATAGAAACTTTTATGTCTGTATCATCCAAAAATTCTATATTTGAATAATAAATATCTATTAATATTTATCTATTAATATATATCTATTAATATTTATTTGAATATTAATTACCTCAATTTTTTGACAAAATAAATAAATAAATAAATAAATACCTCAATTTTAATTTAGTTCATTATAAAACTACAGAACATATACATCATATATAGTATATTAATATTTTATTATGACATATCTCCCTGCACCCGAATCCCGATATATTAAATTTTCCGAACTGACCCTGCACACCTGAATTATATTTGTGGTGATCCTTTTATGGTATCGATGAATTTGATTATCCGGTAAATATTTATCATTATTCAATATTAGTTACGCACACGAACTCATAGTTCTTAGGTGAAAGTACTAAATATAGAAATGGTAATACATTCATACTCTTAGATTTATGATGCACTTGCTTATTTGTACCATCATTAGTGATTCTTATGTTGGAGGTGGTTGGTGACCCCATTCCTTCCTAGACAGGCATCGCTTTGCAGGAGTCATTTTCTCACAACGAAATCTTCTGGAAAGTGCATGGTATCTAATGAAGCAATGGCAGGAGTTATGAAATAGTAATTTGTAAATTATAATATATTTATAAGATTTATTTTATGTAAATTTTATCTATATGAATTTGTAATATCTTAGAAAAAGAGAACCTAAGATTCAACAACCGATTCTAAATAGAATTACTTATTATTTTCATTAGTATTTACTCTATATATTATGTGTATCTATATGTTTCAGCACTCCAAGTTGACCCCCCAGAGTTACCAAAAAATTCACCTTATCTTGTTCAAAACTTGTCAATTCATCAAACACCTAGTGTGCAATGGCTAATACCATACACAGTACATTCACAAATCTTAGTGTATTCACCACCTATCCAAAACCCAAAAGGGTGGTTCGTAGACAAGTAAGATGTGAGGTTGGTGTGGCTGGGAATAATCGTCAGGTGATACTTAAGAACGGCAATGATTCATTGCAGATATGCAGAGTTTTGAATGGTATGTGGCAAACAAGTGGTGGGTGGGGAACAATTGAAAGAGATGATGCTGTTGAATCTATGCTTAAGTATGCTGATGCTGGTCTTGGCACTTTCGATATGTCTAATCACTGTACGTAGTTTTATTGTAATGTTTTTTTTTTTTTGAAATGGTTGAATTTGTTGTGCTTATTCAAGACAAAGACATAAAGATATGTTTTGTAGAAGTAAACCAAACTAAATATACCTAGTGTAAATGCTCTTAGATAGGATAAGATGTAAGCAGACCTTGTCGTGGCCATGCGGCATTAGAACTACAATAGACCTAGACATGAAAAAATTATTAGCAAAGCTTCCACTGATTTTTAAAAACCAGAAGCTGGAGCAAAACAATCACTGATTTTCTGAGACAAATTGGAGCGCGTAAAAAATAATCCAGTTGGTCTTCCAAAACCCCCAACTCAAATATATGTACAAGTACTACATTATATGTCGGAAACTGCATTGACATTTTAAATGGGACAGCTGAGTTTGATGTTTGGTTTGCTTTTCTTAATCGTAATAACACTTGGAGTGTGTGTTCAAATTTTTAGGTTTCTTAGGTGCTGCTAACAATATACATAGCGAATAATGAATTATGAATGTCTGGAATATATATAAATCAGTCTGAAACGGGTGACTACTGATAAGTAAGCTACATCCTTGTTTTTAGTTCTTCACCTCGTAATGGCATGCCTTGACTAAGCTGTTCAACCAATTTTTTTAACTTGGTCAAGATAAAGTAGGATGATAACCTGAAAAACTTGAACTGCAGTAAAGTCCTTCTGGTATCTATTAATTGGAAGTGAAATAGTGAATAATGAATAGGACAGGTTGAATAAATGCTGTGTACTTGATGGGAATGTGGCAGGCTAGTGGTGACTAGAGACGGGTAGAATTAATTGAGACGATGCAGTTGATGCTATGCTTCAATATGCTAATGCCAGGCTATCTGCTTTGGATATGGAAGATATATGTATGATAGTGGGTCGGATACATGATTGTGGAGTCAGTGGGGGTAATGTGGTGGTGTGTAAAATTGAATGAGACAGTTCAGTTGTATCATTTGATTTCCTGATGCTTGACTATCTACTTTTAATACGGCAGATATATGTGAGAAAGTGGGAAGTGGCAGATATAATTAAGAAAGTGTTGGCAGATATTGCCTACTCAAAAATCATTATATAAACAACTATTAAGTAGTAAATTCTAGCATAGTAACATGCTCTGGCCTTTGTATTGTTCCCTCATCACTTTGAACGATGTAACGTGGCCAATGTATTAATTAATTAGGAAGCTTTAATTCGAGTTCAGACTGTAACAGAACTGTTTTCCTTACATTTTTCAGTTTAGCCAAAAAGTTTACTATCGGTATTTGTTTAACTGCTACTCTCTCTTTTTTGCTTATCTGGCTTATAAATGAACTCTTTCATATTGTAGAATTTTTTAATTTTATTATTACCGATTCCACAGATGGTCCTGCAGAAGATCTTTATGGAATCTTCATTAATCGAGTTCGTAGGGAACGTCCGCCAGAGTTGTTAGAAAATATCAGGGGGTGAGTTACTTTTCCCCATATTTGATGTTGCATTGCATCTCTGGAACATCACAAGTCACAAGTTCATCGTGCATCTTAGCTTTGTAATGAGAACACAATGAGCTTTTAAGTCATTGTAATTAACATGCATAATGAAATGGTCGGTAGTGTTGAGGAATATGATTGGAATATGTATTGATCTATTTTTTTGCTTTTCTTTCTGTATCAGTCTTACCAAATGGGTACCACCACCGGTTAAAATGACAAGTAAATTTGTTCGTGATAGCATTGATGTTTCAAGAAAAAGAATGGATGTTGCATCCCTCGACATGCTTCAATTTCATTGGTATTAAGATATCTTTACTAAACAATTTAATGGAAGACAGAGTGCAACAACAATTAGCAAAAGCTTTTGCATTTAGGCCCTTCTCATTTGTTTTCTTTTTGAACCAGGTGGGATTACTCCAATTCTGGTTACCTTGATGCTCTAAAGCATCTTACCGATCTTAAAGAAGAAGGTTAGTTTGTTTCAACTTCAGGCAAGACCAGTACTATATTGAATTTCGTAATTAGACTGGACACACCTTTGGTATTTGGCATGCAGGTAAAATAAAGACCGTTGCTTTAACCAACTTTGACACAGAGCGGCTACAAATTATCCTAGAAAATGAGATTCCGGTAGTTAGCAATCAGGTACAATTCAGAAATATGATCTATTGTGTTGTCTGTATCCTTGATGTTCTGCTAGTACGTATACTTTGTAAATTAACCTGGTATCTTGAACATTTTTCAGGTGCAACATTCCATTGTTGATATGCGCCCTCAACAAAAGATGGCCGAACTTTGCCAGCTTATGGGAGTCAAACTCATAACGTCTCTCTCTCTTCCCCTGTCTTTTTCTCTATATATACCCCCCCCCCCCAAAATCCCCTTCCCCTCCAGCTATTTCTCTGTGTGTGAGCATCCATGTTCATGTGAATCTTTGTATAAAGACATTAGTGAATTATGCAATTCCCAGCTGCCTATAATGCTTTTTATCTTAGAGTATTGTCCTTGTAACTACAGTAGTAGAAATAATATACTATCTTTCAGCTGCATGGGTGCTTATTATTGTAACTATTAATTTTGGCATATAGTTATTTACTTTTATGTTGATGTGTAACAGGGTTTATACTACAAACAGAACCGCCAAATAATCGCATTTGTAATATCTTTGCTGCTGAAAGTGTACAATAATTATATTTTCTGATTCTGAATTATGATAGCTTTTTTCATGCAGGTATGGGACTGTAATGGGTGGCCTATTATCTGAAAAATTTCTTGACACCAATTTGAATATTCCTTTCGCTGGTCCTCCTCTGAACACACCTTCCCTTCAGAAGTACAAACGAGTATGTATTCTTTTCATATAAGACTACTGATGAACTTAATGAATCACATTGGGGTGGTTAGTTTTTAATCTAGCATTATTAGTTTGTTGGTCTGTGACTTCATGAAAACCGTAGACACTACTAGAGACTTGATCCAGTATCAGGTCTTTGAAGTATAATTTATGAACTTATTCACTTATGGAGCAATTTACAGAGTGTGTCGATATTTTAACCCAGATACACAAAATCAAAAAGTAGGGGTCATGTTTTAGTTCGGTTCGGTTTTAAGCTAAGGACATGACCAAACATATAGCTATGGTTCAGCGCGGTTACAAGAAAACCATAAGCAAATTGTTTGAAATGGTTTTTGGTGTTTTGACCTTATCGTCAACAATTTCCCTGTCTTTTTACATTACTTCATCCGTTCCCATTTTAATGTCCTTCTGGACAAAAATTCAGTCAAGTTGACTAAACTTTAACCGCAACATTTCAATTATTTATTAATGTTTTAATTTTCTTAAATTTCTTAATAATGATGTACGAAATATGATTTATATAATTTCATTATTTATATAATAAAATTTTAAAGTCAAAGTTTAGTCGGAGGAAGTATTTATTAATATTTTAACTAACTTAAGAATAAGATATATGTAAAACCAAACCAAAAATACCTGAAATATCCTGCTCACAGAACATAGGGAAGGTGAGATGTACTACCTCTCTTCTTCTAAGAGTAGAGAGTTGTTTCCGTAAAGTCCTCTGGATTACACATCATAGTTATAATGATATGTATTGACTGGAGTAAACTAAATAATACGAACAAGTGACCAAGAGAACAAGTTCAATTGCAATAATAAACGACAATTAGGGTTCATACATATGGTTGGCTTTCGAGAGGCCAACTCTCTCCCAGATCTAAAATGTAAACAATACCTAGACAAAAGATAATCCCTAATTCCTCCTATCCACTCTTTATCTCTCCTTCTCACAAATTACTGAATAGTCCCCCTGCTTTGTTGTTTATTCCATCTCTGCCCTATGACTAGTACTATTGACTCCTACTTGTTGTCCAATGACCTTTCTAGCCTTCCTCTGTTTTCTTGAATACATTAACAGGGGTTTCCTGTTGACCGAGTCCATCACATTACCCCCTCGCCAGAGATTCACCTTGTCCTCAAGGTGGAAAGTAGGAAACTGATAGTTGATTACTTCAGCATCTTCCCAAGTCGCCTCCACCCTGGGTAAACCCTTCCACTTGAGTAGCACTTCCAGTTGTTCTGCATTACCAGCCTGTTTACTTCGTACATCCAGGAGATCCTCTGGTTCAACGACCAATTCCAAGTCAGCTGAGATTTGAGTAGGAATGCCGGGGGATACAGGTCCTTCCCCAACAGTACGCTTCAATTGTGAGATATGAAAAACCGGGTGAATTTTACTGTGATCAGGCAGCTGCAATCGATACGCCACCTTGCCAATAGCTTCCAGTACTCGAAATGGCCCGTAAAACCTGGGTGCCAGTTTCTCATAAGGACGTCTGGACAAGGATTTTTGTCGATAAGGCTGCAGTTTGACATATACCAGTTCACCATTTGCAAAACTATCAGCTCTACGTTTGTGGTCAGCTGAAGTCTTCATAACCTAGGGGAGAGCACGGATCGGATCAGATCGGATTTATGGTAAAACCGAAACCGAAATTCTTCGGGTTTTAAAATCTAAAACCGAAACCGCAACCGAAACCGGCGGTTCGGTTTCGGATTCAAAATTGTCGGATCGGTTGCAATCGGTTCGGTTTCGGTTTTAAAACCGACTCAAATAAAAATAATCCATATCCATATCCTAACACATGCTTATAACAAAAAATTTTAAACATTTTAGGGGTAGTGGTAATATTGCAAATTTATGAGATAGATGTGATTGTCAATTATAAAAGTACAGAAACGGAAACTCCCTTCTGCTACATATCACCTTAGAATGGCGTAGTTATTTAACTAAGCATATTATTTAAAATTTTAATTATAAAAAACCAGTGCATATGGTTTCATGTTTGTGTTAACAACATTTATGATTTGCTAGCTTTAAAAACCAAACGAAATGGCTAATCTTTTTGAAGCAAATGCAACAGAAACAGAACACATACTTTTATGAATGAAAGAAACAGAACATTTCAGATCACATCCAAGTTCACACTAGGTAGTATAACTCAAGAAAATGATGCAACAACAGAAACACATATAACGCAGAAGTTAAATTAAATTTAAAGATCCATAATCGGATCGGTTTCGGTTTATTTATTTATTTCGTATATATATATATATATATAATTTATTTATTTATTTATTTCGTATATATATATAATTTATTTATTTATTTTAATCGGATCGGTTTCGGGTTTTTTCGGATCGGATCCGACAAGAAACCGAAACCGCATAATCGGATTCGGTTTCGGTTTTTAATTTTTCGGTTTCGGTTTCGGATCGGTTTTATACGGATCGGTTTTTAGCGATTTTTAGCGGTTTCGGATTCGGATTCAGATTTTTTCGGATTTTTGCTCAGCCCTATCATAACCTGTTGTGCCTTGATCAGATTAAATTTGAGGTCGTCAAGTATTGCATCCCTCTCTCTTATCAATTCTTCCAAACTGTCGACTGGAGTTTGCCCCCTGCCCATTCGAGTTACATGAGGGGGATCCCTACCATAAACCACTTTAAAAGGGCTCATCTTTGTAGCACAGTGGGGAGATGTATTGTATGAAAATTCAGCCCAGGCCAACCAGTTTGCCCACGATTTTGGTTTGCCACCCACAAAGCATCGAAGATAGGTCTCTAAACATTTGTTAAATTTCCGTCTGTCCATCCGTTTGAGGATGATAGGCGGTGCTTTTCTTCAGCTCCGTGCCCTGTATCTTGAAAAGTTCTTTCCAGAAAATGCTCAAGAATATCCGGTCGCAATCTGAAACAATGGAAGTCGGAAAACCATGTAGCCTCACCACCTCTCTCATGAACACCGAGGCCACCGTGGCAGCATCGAAGGGATGGCGTAACCCAATAAAATGGGCGTATTTGGATAGTCTATCGACGACAACCAACACAGCATTCCATCCTTTGACAGTGGTAACCCTTCCACAAAGTCGATTGACACATCCTCCCAGACTAGGATGGGAATGGGCAGTGGTTGTAACAACCCTGCAGGAGACCGTTGTGAGGCTTTTTGTTGTTGACAGGTCGTACACCTCAGCACAAACTCTACATCACGCCTCATACCCATCCAATACCAATCAGTTGACAGCCGCAAATAAGTTTTTACGACCCCTGTATTACCTCCCATAGCAGAATTATGGTGCTCTCGTAACAGTACCGGAACAAGAGTTGAAGTCTTTGGAACCACAACACGCCCCTTGTATAGTAGCCTATTATCTACTATCGTAAATGCCACATGTTCCTTTTTGCCCGACTGAATTTCCTCCATTATTCGGACAATATCGGTATCTGCAGCTAGCTCCTTCTCTAAAGTCTCCCACGACACTACTGAACTTGACACCATGGTACTCAAGACAATGTCCCCAACCTGTTTGCGGGATAAAGCATCAGCAACACGGTTGGATGTGCCAGGTTTGAACTGAATCTCGAAATCGAATCCCAGCAACTTAGTGATCCATTTCTGGTACTCATGGTTTACCTCTTTCTGCCAAGTTAGAAACCGTAGGCTTTGCTGGTCTGTTCGTACAATAAAATGTCGCCCGATTAAGTAGTGTTTCCACTTTTGGACTGCCAAACAGATTGCAAGTAATTCTTTTTCGTAAATTGACTTCTGTTGAGAACGAGGCCCCAAAACCTTACTGAAATATGCAACTGGCCTGTGGTTCTGCATCAAAACCGCCCCTACACCATACCCCGATGCATCAGTCTCAATCTCGAATGTTTGTTGAAAATTTGGCATCACTAAAACAGGTGGTGTCACCATTGCTTGCTTTAGTTGTGAAAACGCTGCAGATGCATCCTCATTCCACCCGAAACTGTCCTTTTTCAGCTGCTCAGTTAAAGGACGGGCTATTTGAGCATAATTCGCCACGAATTTGCGATAATATCCCGTTAAAACCGAGAAATCCCCGTAGCTCTCGCAAATTTCTGGGTTGAGGCCACTCCATCATGGCCTTTACTTTCTCTTGATCCACCTCGACCCCAGCCCGTGAGATGATATGTCCCAAATAACCAACTGTAATTTTCCCAAATTCACACTTCTTGCCATTCGCATACAAGGTCTGTTCAGCCAGCTTTTCTAATACCAAGTTCAGATGCACTTTATGCTCCTCCTCATTAGCACTATAGACGAGGATATCGTCAAAAAACACTAACACGAACCTCTGTAAGTATGGCCTAAAGATGTCGTTCATTAATGATTGAAATGTAGCCGGTCCGTTCATTAATCCGAATGGCATTACGAGAAACTCGTAATGCCCATCATGAGTGCGAAATGCTATTTTGTGCGTATCCTCCGGTTTGACTAAAATCTGGTGGTAACCGGCTTTAAGATCGATCTTTGAGAAAACCGTAGTCCCGTGCAATTCATCCAACAATTTGTCGATTACCGGAATGGGGTACTTATCGGGAACTGTTTCTTTATTGAGAGCCCGATAGTCGATGCAAAAACGCCATGACCCATCCTTTTTCTTTACCAATAACACAGGACTGGCGGAAGGGCTGTTGGATGGCTTAATAATTCCTGCTGCCAACATTTCTTGAATAAGACGCTCAATCTCGTTCTTTTGAGATTGAGGGTACCGGTAAGGCCGTACTCCAACCGGATTGCTGCCCTCCTTAAGGGTAATGGCATGATCGTGGCCTCGACTCGGTGGCAGCCCAACGGGTGTTTCAAAAACTTCAACATTCTTGGCAATAACCGGTTTCAAAAATGCTGGAATGTTTGGGTCTCCTGCCTTCTCCTGATGAGCCTCCATCCGGCTGCACTCTACCCAATATCCCTCCCCTTGCTTCTTAAGTACCTTCAACATAGCCTTTAATGAAATCTGAGACCTGACCAGGGACGTATCTCCGACTAATGTAACTGGCTCACCTTTGACTTCAAATTTCATAATCTGAGTTTTCCAATTCGTTAGCACCATACCTAATTTTTCCAACCACTGAATACCTAAGATCACATCCGAACTACCCAAATTCAATGGTAAAAAATCCTCCACCACTTCTACTCCGCCATCCAATTGCAGTCGCACATCCTTGCACATACCCTCACCTCTGATTGCTTCGCCATTACCCAGGGATACGCCAAAACCACAAGACCCAATTATGGGTACTCCTACTGCCCTTACCGTGCTTAACGCGATGAATTATGCGTAGCACCCGGGTCAATCATTACTATGACCTCACAATCCCCAATCAGCCCTCGTAATTTCATAGTCTTCGGGTTCGAAAGACCTATCACCGAATTGAGAGACACCTCAGTTGCCAGTTCTTCTATTGGAATAGTGGAGTTGTCACTGTCGTCCGCCTCTAATTCCCCTTCGTCCTCCTCAATCAGCATAACACTCAGTTCCTTTTTCTTGCATCTATGGCCAATTGCCCACTTAGCATCACATCTATAGCACAACCCCTTTGCACGCTTCTCTTGTAACTCTTTCTCTATTAATCGCCTTATTTCTCCCACCATAGGTGTTGACTGCCCACTCACTCTAGGAGACTGGACAGAAGCTTGTGATTCCGAAGGCTTTGCCCCCCAGCTCCTCGCTAGAGGTGGACTAGTTGGTTGTCCAAAAGTGTATGGACCCACAGACGATGTCCCTCGACTAAACATGGAGTATGTCCCTGTTTTGACTGAGCTCAAACTGTTCTTCTTATACATAGGCACTTGCATCTTATCCTCAACTCGCACTGCGATCTCCATAGCTTGTTCTAATGAAATTGGGTTTAATAATCTCACTTCAGCTTTGATTTCGTCCCTTAACCCGTTTATAAACTGCCCCAATAAGATATTCTCTGACATTTGCTCCAGGGGCGTGGCAGTTTCTATGAACCTTCTACGATATTCATCAACAGTAGTTGTCTGACTAGTGGACAACCACTGTTCGTACAATGACCCACCATGAACTGATCTAAATTGGCGTAAAATGAAGAGTTTCAAGTCATACCAGTGTCGAATCGGTCTTCGTCTGTTATCCCACTGGTACCATTTCAACGCATCTCCCTCCATAGCCACAGCACTAGCTTCCAGCATCTCCGCCTCAGTCAAACGGTAAAACTGAAAATATCGTTCAATTCGCAAAATCCACCCGTCCGGGTCCGACCCATCGAAAATGGGCATGTCCAGTTTTTGATATTTCCAGTTGGTATTACCCCCACCTGGGCCTCCTCCATATCCTCCTGTACCTATCGTTCCTCCTGCCGTGAGTCGGCCTTCAATCCCTTTCCCCAAATCATCAAACCCTAGAACACCATGACCTGGGTTAGCCAAGCCAGATCCCATTTGATTCACACTTCCTTCTCCTCCTTCATGTACATGGTGTTGGAGTGGTGGCCCTCCCGTCAAAGTAGATCTGAACTCCGTTTGGAACTTAATCTGTTCACTCCTCATAGCATTGATCAACGATTCATGGTACTCGCGACTCCGATTAATCCTTCCTTCCAACCTCCCCGAAATCGCCTCGATCTCAGCCCCCAACTTCTTCGTCGCCATGTTTTGCCCCTCTATAAGTATCTCTGTGAGTGAATGGCGCATCGCCTCCACGTGTGTATCCACCGTGCTTTTCACCATCTCTTTAAACGACTCCTCCCAACTTGTGAGTTTTTCCTCCATGAACTCCACCCACTGCGCTACCGTCGGAGGGCCCATTTGCAGATCGGAAATGCTCTGATACCGCTTGATATGTATTGACTGGAGTAAACTAAATAATACGAATAAGTGACCAAGAGAACAAGTTCAATTGCAATAATAAACGACAATTAGGGTTCATACATATGGTTGGCTTTCGAGAGGCCAACTCTCTCCCAGATCTGAAATGTAAACAATACCTAGACAAAAGATAATCCCTAATTCCTCCTATCCACTCTTTATCTCTCCTTCTCACAAATTACTGAATAGTCCTCCTGCTTTGTTGTTTATTCCATCTCTGCCCTATGACTAGTACTACTGACTCCTACTTGTTGTCCAATGACCTTTCTAGCCTTCCTCTGTTTTCTTGAATACATTAACAGGGGTTTCCTGTTGACCGAGTCCATCACATATAATCATATAGATACAATTATTGTGGCAACATATAAAAACGAGAAAGTGGAGATAATATAAACGAGGGTACACTTGGATATCTCAAACATATCCATATAATGGCGATAAATTTATGGCAGATGGTTGATGCTTGGGGAGGATGGAGTCTTTTTCAAGTTTTGCTTCAGACGCTTAACAAAGTGGCTTCCAAGCATGGTGTTTCCATTCCGACTGTCGCTGTAAGATACATACTAGATCAGGTAAACTCAATTCCTATGTATAGTTATTTCTGTGATCAGTTTTGAAGAGGGAAATCTTTTTCTTTTTTTGAATTATATCAACATATAATTATTTGACATTTAAAATTGCTTGCAGCAAGCAGTGGCAGGATCAATGATTGGTGTAAGGCTTGGCCTTGCAGAACATGTTAATGATACAAATGCTGTGTTTTCTCTTGTTCTGGATGAAGAAGACGTCAACAGCATTCAAGAAGTTACAAAGAAAGGAAAAGATCTGCTTAGAATAATTGGTGACTGTGGGGATGAATACCGACGTGCATAACTCTGAAGCCATATATTCTTGATCAATATAGATGCACACATAAATATATATAGTTCACAATCGAGCATTTTGTGTTATCTAAAACACTAAGATTAGTAAGATAACCAGGAACTACATGTTTGAATGTCAAGTACTAGTTCGTTTTCATCTTAGATTCTCTTACAAGCCAAAGATGGTCTATGATTTGTTTTGGGCTTTGAACTGAAGTCATTGCTGAAAGGGATATGTATTTCACATTTGGGGAAAATGGGGGACAAAAATGATGTTTTTGCTTGTAGGTTGCTTAGGAAGATAAGAGGCACTCTGTATACTGCTCTTCAATTGTGTACACTTTGACAGAGTGCAGCAGATTAATGTTATGTATTAGCCAATGTCTGATACAGCTAATCAGGCCTTTATAACCTGGTTTAATAGACATTGTTTTAAAGTTGAAATATGTACTTCTATTATGGATTATCAAAGGATTTTACTATCTAACCAGACCTAAGCATAATCAATCGTCGAAGGTGTAATATGTGGTTATATGTTTAAAGTGACATTGATTACAAATTCGGTTTTTAGTGTTGCTGATGTTGTTGAGAATTATTACACTGTGATTATCTATCCATCTACTAAACTCCTCATTTGATACATTCTATGTTAAAACTTTTATTAGTGAAGCACAATGGACTGTGTAAGCTTCCTTCCTCTCCAATTGGTTTGCGGTCTTCAACTGTTCAATTCCTACCCTGCAATGTCATCACCGTGTAGCTCGACTGCTCAAGGATGAATGCTCCATAATAAGCTTATGTCTATGACATCCTTAGACTGAACATAAGTTGTTCTTTCCAAAGTCAACATTATAACCAGGTTTATTTGTATAGCAGACATTTTCTTGATATGCTCAAAGTGTTTTAGACACCGGGTTTATATTCGAAAGATTTTGGATAGGACTTCTGAAGCAGCCTTTGTAGCTTCTTTGCCCTCGGTTTATTTAGAAAAGATCTCTTGTCCGTAGGAGTAGGTTACAAAAATATTACTAGTTTACACCTTACTCTGTTCTGTGTTCAGTTTTCTGTTCATGTGATTTGTTTAGAGTTTAGAACAGCTCAGAACTATTACAATATAACAAACTCATTACCTATTTGCCTATCTCGTTCGCCAGACTTGATTAGAACAGCTCTTTTACTCGTAGAGTCGTAGTCTAGGACCAGTCGTTCCGGCTGGCTGTGTGGTATCATTTGATAACAAAATGCCATGTTTTTGTTTTGAGGGATATTTGAGTATCCACACTTTTGGACTTCTGCAAAGATCTGGCGTAGTTATACCCTTGCTGAAAGCATCAACTATTTCACATATCTTTGCGGATGGTTGGTTCATGGTTGCATGCCGTGTACTGTAAACTACTTCTCCTCAGCCGCCTCCTAATTAATGAGTGATCCATTAGATGACTGGAAGCTCAATATGCAAATGGTATACTATTTCGCCCGAAGACTTCTCTGTGTTTATTCAGGGTCTCATAGAAGCCTAAGAAATTTCAAGAATGACAGGCATAAGTTGCATATGTAATGAACTTGTTATGGATTTAGTAATTGGCCTGCTTGGTAGCAATATTGGCAAGTACTGTAATGTATATGTACCTATTCCATGGTACTTTTTATTTTAGAATTTATTCTATGTTACTCGGCTACTTGTAAGATTAGTTTGAACAAATTGTGCCCCAGGTTTATTTCGAAAAAAAAAAAAAAATTATAGAACTTCGGGGCTTGAACATGTTTACAACTTACAAGCCAAAGTTTTTCAACTTCTAGCTGGAGTGCAGGATGAAAACTGTGGCTTTGTTGATCTCTTTTTGGTAATGAAACCTACAGTGGAGAAGTGGCGAAATCAAGGAAGGGGCTCCTGATGATCTTGAAAAAATTAGTGGATTTATTTAACGAAAATCAGTACAAAAAGTTGTCATCAAGAACTGCATTACTGAAACATGAGTTTGAAATCAAAGGCATGCCGCCACTGCTAAGCATCGGGTTTCATTTATCTCAAAACTAAGCTTTTTCCGTTGGTGGTTTTGTGTATCTTTGAAATTCTCTTTAGTAAAAGCGCAAAAGCATCCTGGTCCTCTTTGCGTCTTAGTCTAGATTCGAATTTGGCAACAAGATCCTTTGTGGTCACTGGTTTTTCCTGTGTGAAGACAGCCCTAATTTCATCTTCCGTGACAAGTCCAGCTTTCTTAGGAGCATTCTTTTTTGAAGTGGAGACTGCTGCTTCTTTTACATCATCTTCTGTCTTTGTGTTTTTGGAAGGAACAACTGTAACAGCCATTGCATCATCAATAGACACCTTTCTCTTTCCCTTGGAAGTAGAGGAGGCCCGGCAAGCAGGTGCTGAAGAAATTGGTTTCAAAGGACTGTTATCAACAGTTTCTTCTTCTTTTTGCTTTGGAGCTAGTACAGGGGAAGCTGAAATTTCATCTTATTTGTCAACATAGTCCTCTGCATCAGATTCATTTAGCCCATTTGTTCGTCCCAGAAATTTCTTCAACTCTTTACCAGAGTTGCTCAATCCACCCTCCTCTTCTTCACCTTGTTCGTCCTGCTTAATTTCTGGAGGAGCTGGAATTTGAGGGCCCAAATCTTCGCGCTCCTCCGGATCATTTTCTACACGTTCATCATCATCTGTGAATACTTCTTCATGCTCCCAGTCATCCCCTTTTTCAATATCATCATCATCAAAATCAAAGTCGCCTCCTCTAAGACCACCTTCATAATCATCACCACCAAGTCTATTTTGCCTTGCCAACTCTTCTTCATCTTTAGCTTCGTCATCATCATCATCATGACCTGTAGTTTTTTTACGTCCTCTTCCCCCACCACCTCCGCTCTCTTTCTCATCAAACTTTTCGACTTGCCCAAAAACAGTAGCCCCGCTTCTTCCAACGTAAGCTGCTTGTACTGTACAACTTTGTTAAAGTTGTACCAAGCAGCAGCAGCAGGAATGGCAACAACTTCCTTCGCAGCATTAGTAGGTAGTATGTTGCTGATGGTGCACCCTCAACAACACCATGGTACTTAGATTGCCCAGTTTCATCCTCTGGACCCAAGATTTGTTTTCGTATTTCTCCTTTAGTGCATGGTACTTTTGAATACACCACTTATTTTTCTTTGAAAAATTTGACAAACCACTCGCAAATCTACCAATGAAATAATTCTTGTTCGAGGCCCGGACGTCATATTCCCTAATTAAACGAGTGATGGTGGCACCGCAATCGTAGCACTTGGTTCGGTTCTCAGCCATTGATATGCCAAAAGAGACACATAGAGTCAAGTGCTTGCAATTGCTTCCGTACAATTCACTCATCGATCCGCACACACCACACGCCGACTTCAAAATAAAATCGCCTAACATCTAGTGATTGATGATTCAATCGCTTTCTCTACCGGAGTCTCTTTCTCTGTCGGAGTCAATTGATAATAGGGTTGTCCTTGCAACTCATTCATAACTATGTGAACATATAATTGGACTCCATAACAAACGCCTTATATAATAAATAATAAAGAACACCTCATATCTATTTCAATTTTTTTTTTTATTTTTTTTTTTCTAGCAGAGGGTAAAAAAATAACAACCTTTTTGTATTGGGTGCCCTGGCGGGGCCAATGTACCTAATAGATCTAAGGTGTTCTTTATTGTTTAGCAAAGGCCTATATATATATATACATGAGAGAAAGGACCATATATTGATCTGAGGGAACTTTTGTTGAGATACTTGAAAATATACTATAAATTTAACTGGCCTGCAAGGCTAATTAAAAAATTGTGATTTTACGAAAATGTCTATCCTATATTTGAATACAATATTATATGTATCTCAGTTAACTTCCCTGAGATACATCTCAGGTTCCTCAATCTATATATATATATATGAGAAAAAGAAATCTGAGATATATCTTAGGTAACTTTCCTGAGTATTGGGCCCGTAGGGCTAATTAATAAAATTTTAAACAAATCTTGATTTTACAAAATTGTTCATCCCATATTTATATATAAAATACATATATTTCAAGGAAATATCTAAGATGTATCTTAGGTTTCCTACCCTCTATATCTATCTATACTATTCTATTAAAGCCGAAACATTAAAAATTTTGGTTTTCGGTTTGGTTATCCTCTTCATTAAAATAAAAGTTTTAGTTTTCGGTTTGATTATCCAATTTATTAAAATAAATAATAACATAATATAATTCATGGTAATTAACCGATTGACTTTTTCATATTTACTTTTAATTGAATATATTGTCTTTTATAAACACCTAAAAAATCAAGCGTATCATATCTTTCAATCATTAATATTTTCTTTCTAATTAAAACATGTTACCATTTTGATTTAAAACTAATCTTATAATCATTAATATATACCCGAAAATATCACACCATATATATACTATTATTAATAAAATATATTAAAAAACCATATACATTGTTTATAATAGGAAAACATTAGTATAACCCGTAAACATGAGTATATTAAATTATATTAAATTAAAATTAAACAAATATTAAAAATAATGGTTATATAAAAACATAATTGTAATATTAAATATAATTTATAACATAATAAAAGAAACCCGTGCATCGCACGGGCATTGAAAGTTTGTCGGTTCGATTTTCAGCACGATCATCCTAATTATTAAAATAAATAGTAAAATAATATAATTAGTGATAATTAGCCGATTGTCTTTTTTTAATTAAAAGGGGTTTACTTTTAATTGATTAATGATATTACCTTTTATAAACAACTAAAATATCGTATCTTCCAATCAATAATATTTCTTTCTAAATAAAACACGTTAACTTTTATTTTAAAATATAATCGTACAATAATTAATATATACCCAAAAATATAAGGGTGAAAAACCATAATACCCACATTTTAATTCAGGATGCCCAAAATACCCATTGATGTTAACGTCCGTCCAAAATACCCACCGACCATGCAATACACAAATGCGTACAGGGGGTACGCATTCTAATAATGCGTGGCATTTGACCACGCATGTGGTAATGGCGTGGAGTTTGCAAATTTCATGTATGCATTTGTGAACAGTAACCTCGTATACGCATGTTGAACATGCGTGTTAGAAGATGCGCATGTCCAACATGCGTATATGGTGAAGTATTCATCATCTTCTACAGCCGCCAGAGGCGATTTGACGACAAACGTTTGACCACGACGTTCGTCCTTTCCAGGTATCGAGCAATTGCATCCTATACACCAAAATGATCGCCTTACTCTCCTCTACACACCTATGTCATTAGATTTTTGTTTTTTTGACGGATTCGAAACCCCCAAAACCAACCTCGTTTTGCCGATTAGCTCTCCGGCAAGCCTATACACGCCCCTGCGGGGCCAAAACTTGACAAATGAATCGGGGAAAATGTAGAGCAAGGTCTGGGAATTATTGTTATGTCCTAAAAATGACTGGAAGTGGTCGGAGTTGGGAGAACGGGTAGTGACGAATTCGATGGCAATATTTCGTTCATCTGAGCATCGGAGCTGAAAGTGATACAATGACGTCATATGACGTCATTGCGCATTCCTGGAATGCGTGACTTGAGATGCGCATTCCTGGAATGCGTATCCCAGGCCACGCATTCTCATGATGCGTGATCCGTGGTCAAAAAGGGCGGATGTCAGCGCCAAACGGTATTTTGGGCAGTTGGACTACAAAAGTAGTGTATTTTGGGCAATTTCTCAAAATATAACACTATATCATCTAATTACTAACAAAATATAATAGAAATCTGTATACAACGAATAATGACCATTAGATTTTTAGTAAAAAATCAGAACCGTTAGATCTAATGATTATATATATTATATGTTTAAATTAATTTACTAAAATTTCGAGGTTCGAATTCTGTCAACGACATAACTATTTTTAAATTTTATAATATAAGTTTTAAATCACATAATTTTGCAATCATCAATGTATACCAAAAAAATATTACACCATTTTGTTGATAGATTTCTAGTGATTAATAAGAACCGTTAGATGTAATTATAATGTATATTTTATGATTAAAGTACTTTACTAAAAGTTCAATTTTCGAATCCCGTCAACGACATATTTAACTTAAAATTCTATAATATAAATTTTAAATCATGCATATCATTAACTAAATGTATATTAAATAATATTAAAATAATATTAAAATAATTTTTACAAAATAATGATTATATAAAAACATAATTAAAGCATAAAATAAAATTTATTACATATCAAAAGAATTGCACGGGTTATAATCATCATATTTTTTAATTATTAATAAATATAATAAAATCCATATAAGTTATTTATAATAAGGAAACATTAGTATAATCCGTAAACATGAGTATAGTAAATTATATTAAATTAAAATTAAAAAATTATTAAATAAAATAAATATATAAAAATATAATTGTAATATTAAATAAAATTTATAACATAATAAAAAAAACCCGTGCATCGCACGGGCATTGAAAGTTTGTCGTTTCGGTTTTCGGCATGATCATCCTAATTATTAAAATAAATAATAAAAGAATATAATTAATGATAATAGCCGATTGCATTTTTTAATTAAAAATATTTACTTTTAATTGATGATATTATCTTTTATAAACACCTAAAATATCGTATCTTCCAATCAATAATATTTCTAATCTAATTAAAAAATGTTAACTTTTAATTTAAAATGCACAAAAATACCATACCATATCTCCTAATCCCTAACAATATATAATAGAACTTCGTATACAACGAATAATGACCGTTAGATTTTTAGTACCTTTATCTTAATTACTAAATAAAAAAAATATAATTAATGGTCAATAGTTGATTGTCTTTTCTAATTAAAATACGTTACTTTTTAATTAAAGATATTACCTTTTTACAACCACCTAAAAATATCAGTTGTACTATATCTTCTAATCATCAACATTTTTTTTTCTAATTAAGACCAGTAACCTTTTAATTTAAAACATAATTTGCAATCTTTAATACATAGCCAAAAAAATCACATCATATCTTCTAATCATTAATAAAATTGATTGAAAACCAAATATTCCATTCATACGATGAATAATGACAATTAAATTTTTAGTAATAAATAAGAACTGTTAGATAAGATATATTAATATTATATAATTATATAATCGTAATAAAAACATAATTACATAATTATGATTATAATTATGTAATAAGGAAAATTTAGTATAATCCGTAAACATGAGTATAGTAAATTATATTAAATTAAAATTAAAAAATTACTAAAGATAATGAATATATAAAAATATAATTGTAATATTAAATAAAATTTATAACATAATAAAAGAAACTTGTGCATCGCACGGGCATTAAAAGTTTTTCATTTCGATTTTCAGCACGATCATCCTAATTATTAAAATAAATAATAAAATAATATAATTAATGATAATTAGCTGATTGCCTTTTTTAATTAAAAATATTTACTTTTAATTGATGATATTACCTTTTATAAACACCTAAAATATCGTATCTTCCAATTAATAATATTTCTTTTCTAATTAAAAAAATGATAACTTTTAAGTTAAAAAACACAAAAATATCATACCATATCTCCTAATCCCTAACAAAATATAATAGAAATTCGTATACAACGAATAATGACCGTTAAATTTTTAGTACCATTATCCTAATTACTAAATAAAAAAATATAATTAATGGTAAATAGCTAATTGTCTTTTCTAATTAAAATACGTTACTTTTTAATTAAAAGATATTACCTTTTATAACCACATAAAAAAGAAGTATAAAATAGAGAGGATGGTGATTTATGCACACCCTAAATTTTATTTATGAACATCCTAAACTTGTTTTGGACCAAAATAATCTTAATTTTCACATGTTAATCTTGTATATTTTTTTTTCTGATATAATCTTACCCAAATCTTACGAATATACATAATTTTCTTTTCTAATAAAATGTTTTATGAATTTTGAAATTATATTATTATTTTTATTATAATTTTATTACTTGTCTTAATTTTATTAGCTCAATTATATCAATGACTTACTATAATATGAATATCCAACACAAAAAATAACCAATAGAAAAATATGAAAAAAAAGTTATTTTAGATATGTTTTATTATCTACCAAAGTAAAATAATGAATAATCCCTTCAAATTACAATTTACTCACTTCTAATCACATAACCTTGGTGCAAAAGCAAGCGGCCGCCTCCGGAGTTCTCATAAGAGAATCCCTGGTGTATAATAATAATAAAAGGATGCCTACAAAAAGTCATCTAGTACGGTTATCCTTTTAAGCAAGTAGAGGTATATAAAATGATCAATATTATAATAAATAAAATAAAAAATTAAGAATATTTTAGCACAATGGATAGAAAAGGATGTGCATGAATAATTTTAGGGTGGACATAAATCAACACCCAATAGAGAAGTAGTAGATGTAATAGTGTAAAGTAGTGTACAAAAATAATAAGTATAGTTGGTTTATTCTTTTTGAAACATCAAAAAATGAATAAGGGTAACATAAAATGGGACGGAGGGAGTACCTAATTATATTCTTATTTGCATTTTAAAATATGCTGGATGATAACTGTGCCCAAGAGTTTACATAAAATCATTATTGACTTTTTATTTTAATTGATTTTAAAATTTTAAAATTATTTTATAATATAATATATTAGCTTATATCTTTTAATCATATATTACGTTTTTGTATGTAATAATAATTTGAAAATTTTCAAGTCCATTAGTAAGTTAAACATTATTAGTGTTATTCAATAAAATATTAAATTTATATTATATTAGGAAAAAAGGCCAAAAATTAAATAAAAACATAAAAAAGCCAAA
Source organism: Saposhnikovia divaricata (assembly GCA_036435485.1). Taxonomy (NCBI): domain Eukaryota; kingdom Viridiplantae; phylum Streptophyta; class Magnoliopsida; order Apiales; family Apiaceae; genus Saposhnikovia; species Saposhnikovia divaricata. Next base: position 55,129,344 of record CM071595.1, on the reverse strand, counting down.
GTTTAATTACGAATTTATACACTCCCAAGTAGTCATACCACCGAATTTTAAGTTTTAAAAAATTCAAAGTTAATAAAAATTATTAATCAATAAAATTATATTGTTAATTTCCTACTTTTAATTTTGAAAATTATAAATTTATCAATTTTTTTAAAATATTACATTAGATACTGCTATTTAACCTATTTTCCTATTTTATAAATTATAAATTAATAATTTATTCTTTAAATTTTCAATAGTTATGAGTACTTGTCAAAATACTAGAAGACTATTAAACTACAAAGTTAAACAAATTTAGTTTTTAAAAAAAAATTTGGAGTAACACTAAAAAAATGGATCTTGACATCTTTACGGTTGGATCGTCTAGAATTTTTTTTAAAAAAATTGAAACATGAATCAGGGACGAAACCCTATTTAGGTGTACTAGCCAAAGTACTAGTTGATTGTTAAATTACAAAATCAAATAAATTTATTTTTTTGTGAATTTTTTGGAATAACATTCAAAAATATTGATCTTGACATCTGTACGGTTGGATCATTGAGAAATATTTTGAATAAAATCAAAATACGAATTAGGGATGATGGTAAAAGTCAAAGTACTAGTTGACCGTTAAATTAACAAATCAAATAAATTTATTTATTTTAAAATTCTGGCAATAACATTAAAAAGGATGGATCATGACATCCGTACGATTAGATCGTCGAGAAATATTTATAAAACAATTGAAACAAGAATCAGGGAAGAAACCCGGTTTAGGAGTACTAGCTTATAACCCGTGCAAAGCACGGGTTACTTTTAATTTTTTATAATTTGTTTATAGTTCATTATAATAATATTATAAATATTAATTGTAATATGTTATTGTAAGAATTCGAACCTCATCTTTGTATATAATATTTTTTAGTATTAAATATAAATTACTATGTTGTTGGCGGGAATCGAGCCTTAGAGCTCTGTATATATATCTAACGATCATGATTTATTTGAGTTGAAGATCTAACAGTTGTGAATGTGGGATAACCAAAAATGAAGGGATAACCAAAAACAGGGGTTAACCAAACTACAAATTATACCCCATTTCGCTTATTATAGTATAGTATAGATTAGTCAAAGTACTAGTTGATCGTTAAATTACCAGATCGAATAAATTTATTTTTTTCTGCTATGTTTTCCTAATATTAGAATACTTTGGGCATTAATTTTTTCCTATTTTTATTTAAAAAAATTATCAATTGTTTTTGTTATGCCCAAATCTTGGCATAAGCCCTGAGCAGGCCTAATGGGCTAGAATAGCGGTCCACAACTCATAATGGGCCTAGAGATGAAGATTGGGTCACTAAAACCCACCACCAGGAGTCAGTCCAAATCAAGCACAATATGAAAGTTGGCGACCCCAAGCTGTGGGTCGAGTTCGCTAGCAGTCCCTAGTATGGGATAGCATCTATCACATCTCTCTACAAGGTCCAGTGAGGCCTAGAGGTCCAGCGAGGCCTAGAGTGTGACACCCCTAGATCCGGGGTCAAGGATCCAGGTCATCACGGTCCAATTTCCGATCAATATCCATATCTCTTGAGTCTTTTTTTTTTTTAAACTTAATACTTATGCAATTAACCCCACACTAATACACACACACACACACCAGTCATATGCTCATAGAACAACATCCACAATATTAAAAGTTTAGAGTTAAACAGTTATTACAAACCCAGAACCTTACTAAGTACATTGTTGAATAATACTTCTACAGGAAGCATTTCAACAACCAAAAGTTTATTACAAACTACACACTTAATTTACATAAGTCTACTAAGCCCCTTTCGCTTGTCACTACCTCGGGGATGGTCGCCAGCACTCGCTCAAAAGGTCGCCTTTCCCTTACCCTCTTGCGGGGTGTAGTGCGTAGAATCGGCATGGGACCTAGCTACTATATACATAAGTGGCAAGAGTGAGCTATAATAGCTCAACAAGATAATATTGTAAACTAGAAGTTAAAATGTGAACAGGTATACATATATATGCATATATAAGTAGAAACAAATTATAATCCTTAAGGAAGAATAAAGCTCTTATTTAATAATACATCATCCACTTACTATTATAAGAAAGAAATCTAAAATAATATAATATCAGTTTTTCTTCATCCGTAACCATAATTCCATCATCTCATATCATTATTCTGTTTTCAGTATAGAAATCTGAAAACCATTGTCAACACTTTCTTTTAAAAAACATTGGGGATATCTTCTGTCGCCTGATACGTTAGGACGATGATCAGTCGCCTAATCTTACCTGATCTCTTTTTGCTACCGGTAGAAGGAATGAAGATCATCCCTGGAGGAAGGCCACCTGCTAACATCCTCCCTTGGCATCTTCGTGCCGTAATAAAAATAATAAATGCTGGACTGTGTCGCACACAGCCCTGACACAGCCACTTACGCAAGTCTGTTGCAATCCCCCTTTTTGTCAAATCATTATTCCATTTATAAAATATCATTCCACATTTCCATTTTCTCGCTTTCATTTCCACATATCATTCACTCATATCATTTCCATTCTCGCACATTACTTCTATAATATATATATATATATATATATATATATATATATATATATATATATATATATATATATATATAACATAATGCTTTGATTATGATCCAAACAGCTCTTTCATATTCAAGAAATCAAATATACTTTTATATTCATAAAATATTCCGTCTATTTTAAAAGTAGTAAATAATAATCAAATAATATTTATTAAACCACTGATACCCAAAAAGAATATTTTTAATATAGTATTATAAACCATATAACCCTAGATAACAACTGATACCATTCCCTTTCATATCTCTTTTACAATAGAGCATATTCGCTCCATTCGTAATCATCTCTATATCCATATTTCATAAATCATATCCATCTCTCTTTAATTTCCCAAAATCAAGGAAATATATTCTTTGCAACATAGCAACAATAACATCACATATATATATATATATATATTCCATGATATCATTTTTATTCTGAAGATAAATAATTTTCAAAGTAGGGATAGAAGGATCTTGCCTCGATCTCTGTAAGTCAGAAGTATAGCTCGTGGCTCTCCCAAAGTCTCTATAAACACAAAAAGGATCATTATCAGAACATATTCCACTTAACCACCTACGCTCATATAATAACACCCTTATAATATCCCGTTACTATCTCAAAAGGTCTTGAGGACTTAACCATTCTTATTCCCGATTAAAGTTCTTAACGATTTACATTCTTTCCTTAACAACCACTCTCGACTGTAAAAATCCTCATAATTCATAAATTCCACAATTTGACACAAGGTCAGTTGGTAAGGGTTCTTTGATCACCCTATTATAACATCCCAAAGTTTCATAATTTTTAAAAATGTCTAAGTATGGTAGTTATAGCCTCGAAGTTGGTACAACTACGTTTTCTCGGTTCTCGAACGTCTTTCACTAAAACTGACTTTTCTCCTAAACCGTTCATCAGATTTTAATGTACTTTATATCAAAACAATCTATGAACCAAGCTCTACCCTCTCATGATCAGTGGGTGCTCTGGACAGAAACCTACCGTACGAATATGGGGACCAAAAACAGGGTACCTATTTGGTTTAACGAAAATCGGGCATTATAACGGCTATATTTTCATACTTTCCAAAATCCAACTCCTCCAAATCTATCATCCACCTTATACACCATCACCTACACCATGTGGTCATCTTACCAACCATTGTTATAAACACATACTCCTTCCATATTCAACTTTAATCACTTACAAACACATATATCATCATGAATAATCACTTATCATAACCTTAATCACTAAACTTTCTATAATCCATCCTATATTCAAAGTAATACTAAAGGGTCTTGAGATTTATACCTTCTTGAAGCTTTAACAACCCTTATCAAGCCTTGGGATATGCTTAATAAACCTTATACTAGCTTGGATCAACTAAAGAAACCATAAAAACAAAGTTAGTTTCTAAGGGTTACTATTCATCATCACTTTTGTAAAAATCATAACAAATCGAAAAATAAGAGTTTGGCTCTCAAATTTTTACCACATCTTGGCCTCTGTATAAGCTTTGATTTGAGCTATAGATCACCAAAAACAAAGCTTCCTAGCTATGGTTTTGAGCTCCATCTTTCCGCTGGACAGAAACTGGACAGGTTTGGTTCTTCTACTTTGAGCATGGATTTGACTAGGCTATACTACTTGGATTGCTATGAAATTTGGAGCGGATTATGCCCATGGAGTGGAGAGGTTGTGGTTAAAATTTGGTGATTTTATCATGGATAGAAATGGAGATATGAATTTTTCTTTGAGTTGTGTTCTTGTTTGGCAGATTGGAGAGCTTTGTGTTTATCTTGCTTCTTTCCCTTTATAAACGTTTTTCACCTTTTATCTATCATATATATCAGTTGTGTAGTCTTATAATAAAAGTCTTTGAAGTCCACCAATGACAAAGAGCCAATTGTTGATCATCTAAACACCTTACCATGACAAATGCTACTTAGTACTCAAGTTTGACAAGTTTACTCCTCTTCCACTTTGGTTTTAATGTTTGCACCAATGGGATTCCTTCCCTTACACTCTAATATCACTTAATATCAGCTCCATACTTGGGTTGGGCCGAATTTGGGCTTTTGGTTTGGGTTTTGTACAAAGTTCTCTCGTCATCTGATTCATCGAACGATTTCTGCGATCGTCTCAGTGGTTTTTCTCTTGTAAATCTCTTAAATATATTTTATCCTTTCCCACATCATATATTAATGTGTTAGGGTGATTCTAATCCTCAAGTAGGTATTAAATCCAATATCCTTGGTATATTCTCTTTTTCTCAGAAGTTGCTCTCCTGGTTATCTCTCGGGTTCTCAAGCATTCTCAAACTCGTTTAACAATCTAAATTCCCTTGGCATTTCTTGACTTGATCACTCCTTGGTTTAACCTAATTTCACTATTTCCTCAAGATATAAACCCTTTAACATTTCTATACTCCTTAATATCACATTCAATAGAGTCTCAATCGAAATCGAAAATCCTTAAAGTCCATATTCAGGAATTTCTGAAATCCATCGTCATTTCGAGTCACTTATTTTCATAGTACATCACTAATATGGTTTCTATTTATTCATTTTCTGTTTCAAGTATAGAGTACCTACATACCATTTCTCTAAATCCTCAAAATTTACTGTTCATGTGATCACTGTAGCATTGCTAAAGTTAGGGTTATTACATAGAGGTCCAGTGAGGCCTAGAATACTCTTATGGAGGCTAGAGGTCCAGCGAGGCCTAGAATACTCTTATGAAGGCTAGAGGTCCAGCGAGGCCTAGAGGTCCAGTGAGGCCTAGAATACTCTTATGAAGGCTCATAGCTAAGCCTAGCGAGGTTGCATGAGTAGATATAGTTAAGCCCAGTGTGGTCGCATGAGTATGATTATCTCCATAGCCTTAATTGGGCCGTGGGTCATGAGCAGGATTAATGGACAAATTATATCAGCCCAAGAATATGTCTAGTGGATTTGGGCCAAGTCTAGCCTATAGAAACCCTAGCCCGTCTGGGTAACTTCTTCTCCAAAAGAACTACGTATGGCTTGATCCCTATAAATAGGGTACGTAGGCACCTTGTTATGGATGATTGACAGCCCACCCCTGAAATATCAACAAACAAGATCAGCCATAATAATCACCAATCTCCTTCAGTGTTCTTCGTGTTCTCAGCAAAATATCCGTATTTTGCTCCGTGATTCCAGCAACCTCTAAAATATTGTTATACAATATTCTCCCTATAACATTTTGCGCTAGAAGGAGGGGAAGTCATCGTATTGGGAGAAAGATGACTAAGTCGAACAAGAAGATAAATGGAGGGCACAATAACGGGGAGACATCGGGGTCACACAAGACACCCAAAGGCGATTCCCCCAGGAGCGAGGAGGAGGATGGGCCTGGGAAGGTGTCAACAGTATAAGAAAGGATGACTAGAGTGAAGAAGCGGTATAGCTCGAGGGGCGCGAAGAGGAATGCCAGAAAGAGGCCCAAGTCCTATCAGGAGGAGAGCAGTAAGGGTCCCACCAAGAAACTCTTGGATGAATTTGATGATGTTGTTATGGATCAAACAAACCCTTACTTCTATGAAAACCTCGAGTGAGAGGAGGATATTGAGGCTACTAAGACAAAGGAGGGGCTGCAGAATGAGGCCGTCTCATCTAAGTGGAGGTCAGTTAGTGTCTTTGATCGTCTTGGAAAGAAGTTAGCTGAGCATGATCTCCGCCTCAAGCTCGGAAAACTTACAGCTGACAAGAAGTATTAGCGATCCCAGGCTTGGAGCCAAGGTTTGGAATGACCCCCCTCTCCTCATCGAGAGCGTGAGCGGTCCCAGAAGTACAAACCTGACCCCCCGAATCGCAAAGAGGATCAAGAGGAATCTATAGCTCCCAAGAAGACCCAATACCACCATGACAACACGGGAAAGAGAAAGGAAAAAGTTGAAGATAAGAAGACCAAGGTTGGAGACTACAAGCTAGATGAGCTAAAGAAGGCCTTGGATAAGAGGAATGCAGATAAGGGGATCCTTAACCCCATGGGTCCGGCCTCGCCTTTTACTCAAGAGATCAGGACAACTCCACTTCCCACTATATTTCAGAGAATTAACCCAGGCATGACTTATAATGGGGACACTGACCCTGTAGAGTTTATTATTCGATTTAACAATGATATGGATGTGTATCGGGTCTCACTATTGGCTAGGTGTAGGTTATTTGCGGCCTCGTTGAGCGGTAGTGCCCAACAGTGGTTCTCTAAGCTAGGGGCTCACATCACTATAGACTCCTGGGAGCAATTCGTGGACATTTTCATTAAGTATTTTCAGTCTTCTAAGCTCTATGCAACTCATGTATCCACCATGGTGAACATAAAGCAGAAGGAGGGTGAGACCCTACAGGACTACTTCAACAGGTTTAATGCCGAGGACCCTAGGGTGCGAGGAGCAAATGATGAGGCCATTAAAAATTTTCTTATTGCTGGGCTGAGAGAGGGCACCAAGTTCTGGAAGAAGTTGCAGGCACAGACATCTGACCCTCTCTTTGAGTTCTACAAGGAGGCCGATCCTTACAAATGGATTGAAAAGTCGATGGAGGACCTCAGGAAGAATAATGAGGCTAGCAACAGTGGAAGTAAGAGCAAGGGAGTGAAGAGGAAGGACTCTTGGAGCCCTAGGCAAAGACGGGGTCGCAGTGAGAGCCCAAAGAGGAGGGGTCGCGATCCGCCAAGGAGGTCACCACCGCAAGCTCAAAGTGGAAGGAATGAGGATCAGTCCATACCTTTAGTGGCCTACATTCATCACATCTATGCAGTTAATGCTGACAAGGGGATGTTTAAGAAGCCCTCACCTATGGCGAAGCCTATTTTGTATGAAGATGCGACCTCGAGGCCAAGGCAAGGGTCAAGGTTCAAAGTGACCCCCTTCTCCTCGTCGAGATCGTGAGTACTCCCATCATTGGGACGACAGAACCCAATCTTCTCATCGAGATCGCGAGGCCCCCCATATGATGGGGATATTGAGATCAAAGATATGCCTCTACTTCAAGGAGAGGGGGGACGCCCCCGATCCTTTGGGAGAGGGGGGACGCCCCCGACCCTTGGCGATAATAAGGAGATCCTCGACTACCTTAAGACACTGGAAAGAGCAAGCAACAAATAAAGAGGCTGAGTATGAGGCTCTCATTATTGGCCTCAAGCTCACACTAGAGATGAAGAGAGAGAAGCCAAAGTATTTGAAAATCAAAGTGAGCTCAAGACCTCGATATCTACATTCTTGTTCAACATAGGGAAGCATGCTATGACACTAAAGAGGCTAAGTGTTCTCACTTAGCGTTGGAGAGTCCAAATGCCTTGGTACAACAATGAAGAGGTCGAGTACCCCGGGATAGCGTTGAAGAGGTCAAGTCTGCTTATAGCGGGATCACATCAAATTCTCTTCATTACAAATGGTTTCAACTCCAAATAATACAAGAAGGTTGCTGAAACATGTTGATTCCTCATCACATCTACAATGATAATGAGGATTCAGGGGGTAGTGGCATTACATAAACACCACTTCTGGCAAGACATTTGAAAAATTGCAAGACAAGGCCAGCACCTAGCGTTGCGAGGCCGTACCTAGCGTTACGAGGCCGTAAGCCCGATATCTTACGATGCGAAACCACTTAACCCCATTGGCGATGATGGATCAATCCGAAAGTCTATATAGTGTGGAGCTATCTCTAGGCATGTGTTAAAATCAGTCTATAAGCAAATTGGAGCATATGAAGACTCAATCAAGTATCCCAAAGATATAGGAACAAAGGAAATCCATCTCATCATGCTTTAAGAAGACCTGAAGATATAGGTGAGAGCCCGAGCTCACATATCAGCTGGACAGAAGATATAATTATAACAATTTATGACTGCAAGGCCCAATGGGGTCGCCTCTCAAGGTCCCTGCAGGATCACAGTGCGCTTGGAAGGACCCTTCATGGTCACCATCACTCACTTATACATGGCTTCGCATTAATTGAAAGACACACAACACGTGTCATCATCTTAGCGACTGGGAGCAGATCTCGAGACACGATAGTTGTCTGAAACCATTCAAATTCATAGGGGTCGTGATGCGATCCTAAGGCACTTGAGATAACTTTGCTTTCATCTACAGCAATCTATAGCGAGCACAGGCCTCGCATCGAAGTTTTGATAAAGCAGTCTTTGACTCCACATCGCATTTCCAATGGCATTATGGACTCGGGGGGTAGTTGTTATGCCCAAATCTTGGCATAAGCCCTGAGCAGGCCTAATGGGCTAGAATAGCGGTCCACAACTCATAATGGGCCTAGAGATGAAGATTGGGTCACTAAAACCCACCACCAGGAGTCAGTCCAAATCAAGCACAATATGGAAGTTTGCGACCCCAAGCTGTGGGTCGAGTTCGCTAGCAGTCCCTAGTATGGGATAGCATCTATCACATCTCTCTGCAAGGTCCAGCGAGGCCTAGAGGTCCAGTGAGGCCTAGAGATCCATCGAGGCCTAGAATACCCTTATGGAGGCTAGAGGTCCAACGAGGCCTAGAGGTCCAGCAAGGCCTAGAATACTCTTATGAAGGCTAGAGGTCCAGCGAGGCCTAGAGGTCCAGTGAGGCCTAGAATACTCTTATGAAGTTCAACCACAACAGTAAGAATAATGACTTCAAGTTCTTTCAAGATATCAGCTTCATCAGAATCAGGAGCATCACTTTGAGTAGTGTCAAGAGCCGTGACTTGAACTGTATCAGGAATAGAGATTTGTAAATTCTCTTCATCCTGTTTTTCATTAATTTTCCCTTGCTTCACAAGTTTCCCTTCCTCTTCAGTCTCTTCACTAACATCATGTCTGATGGCCGGAGTCATTTCAAGAGATAGTGGAGTTTTCTTCTTTGTAGCTTTCTGAGGACCAGATTGTATAAGCTTCCTTCCTTTTCCTTTTCCTCTACCTCCTCCGCCTCTTCCTCTACCTGCAGCAGGAGTCTTTGTCTTCTTCTCAAAACTTTTCATAAGATTTTTCTATTCGATTAGAATTTCTTCTTTTGATAGAGTTGGAAAGTCTTCTTCAGCTAACACAGAAAGAGCCGACTTTGCATTAGCTAGCTCCACCCTTTTATCTTTATGAAACAAATGAAGAACTTCACCAGACTCAGTATCAAGTTTATGAAAAAGTTTAGCAGCATCTCCTTCTTCATCAATGTACACATCATCCTCAGGAATTGTTGACAAGATTTGACCAGGTGGCAGAATTTGATCTTCTGTCAGGACTTGTGATTGTACCATTATTCTTAAAGTTTACACACCAGAACTAGAAACATGAGTTGACTGCACAGTTTGAGATCGAGATTGCACCCTCTTAGTATTTCCTATTTCAGCATCAGAGGTTTCTTGAGACTTATTACCACCATCATTTCCAGAAATATCATCATCCTTTCTTAATACTGGATCAGATGAACATTTTGTTTTATCTCCCTTCTCCCCCTTTTTGATATCAGAATTAGTCAACAAAGAGAGAATCAGTTGTAGAGATTCTTCAATATTATTGACTTTGGAAGACAAAGTATCAACTTTAAGTTCCAAAGTATCCATCCTTGTGTAGACAGCAGTGGTAAGAGTTCTGAGCTGAGTTGCAGTGTTAACTGCAGTTGCATTCACGATTTTAGCTAATTCAGTATGAAGAGATTCATTATCAGATTTGACAGAGTTGATATCTTGCTGTAAGCCTTTGGATAAAATGGTTGTAGCTTTCAGATGATCCTTAAGATCAGAGCTAGATATTTGGGAGACTGCATGTTTAGCATGAACATGAGCCCACTCCAATCCATCAGATGCACCAGACATAAAATTACTGGATGATCCATGTGTAGATCCCTTACTGAGTAACATGGCTTGTTTCAGCTGTGCTGCTTCAACAGAATCATCAGCATCATCATCATCACTGTCTGAACTATCCTAAGCATCAACATCAGGAATAGAATCCTCCTTAGTCTCATCAGGAAGCATTACACCTTTTAATTTCAAATGAGCACTAGATGTTGCTGGTGTATCCTGATGACCTGCACTGAGAACAGATATAGATCCTAAATCTCTCTTTTCTTTTAAAATTATCTCGTCATTTCTCACTGCATCACCTAAGTTACTTTCAATAGTAACTGCTACCTCACTAGAAGTGCGTAACTTCTCACTCATTTCTACCTCTCCTTTTGCCAGTACAGGAGACTGCCTCTCATCACTCATCTTTTTCTCTAATTGTTTACTCTCATTCTCACTTGAAAGGTTCTGGCTTGATAAGTGCAAAGAAATAAGAGATGGCTGAGAAGAGTGGACTGTAGTCATATAGATAGTGGTATTCCTTATAGGGCTATCTCCAATCATACTATCAGTATTAAACAGAGTAGAAGTAGAAGTGTTACCTGATGAAGTAGAAATAGATTCCATTGGCCTTGATGAAAGTGGTTGCACTGGAATTAGTTGAGCAGCATCAGAAATAGCAGCAACACTATCATCAGGAATTGAGCTTTCACCAGGAACAGGGCTTGCATTAGTATTTTCTACTAATGGTTCTTGTGGAGCCTGAGGTGTCGAAGCTGCTTCAACCCTTTGAGTTGAAGGTTCTTGTGTGCTTTTCTCAAAGTCAGTTTCTTCAAGCACGACATCCACAGCTGCAATGTGCTTCTCATGAGCTATTCTATCAGCAATACTCTGAGCTACATCCACCATTATTGACTCTAGAATCCCTTGAGCAATGTGATCATGCCTGCATCTTCACTTTGAGAAGATGGTTCTTGTGTGGCAGGAATGATTTTGTCTGCACCGTCCCTTTGAGAAAGTGGTTCTTGTGTGACCATTCCTTCAGAAATGCCTGCACCCACATTTTGAATGGGTGGTTCTTGTGGGCTTGATTCTTTCAGAGGTGATGTAATCCTCTACTTCTTTTGTCTTTGAAAGACCCTTGCTTCAGCTTGTCTCTTCACTTGAAGTGGTGTTGGTTCTAGACCAAGCTGAGCAGCAATAGCATTTACTTTCTCCACAGACATCTCAATGATTTTTCCTTTGGGAGAAACAGAAGCAGGAGAATCAGTAACTTCAACTATCTTGACAGGTGAGTTATCAGGAGTGGAGACATCAGGATTTGCTGAAGCGTCAGGAATAGATGTTCCATCAGGATTCAAAGAGACATCAGAAATATGCTCTGTATCATCAGTAAGACTCTGTATCTCCATAGGAATATGATACTTGCTTTTGATTAACTTCCTTTTCTTCTTTGGCTTTTCAGAGCTAGCCAAAGCTTTAGTAGCAGTATCAGCAACTTCCTTTTTCTTCATGATTGTTGAGATAGGTAGAGTATCATCACCATCAGAATCAGAATCCACTTATTGCAAAAATTTCCTCTTTTCCCCCGTCTCTTTATACACTCCAGCTTCAATAAGAGACTCAGCAACCTTCGGCACAACTTTTTCAACAACCAGGACCCCTTGTTCACCCCCTTGTGACTTAATTTGAGTGAGGGTTGAAGTGGAGAAATCCTTTGATCCTGATTGTCTTCCAGACACATCAGATCTATCTGATTTATTTGATTTTACAACTGATGAATTTTGAGAGACATCAGATGTGGTTGATTGTTTGGGTAAGTGTTTGGGTTGTGTGCTTGTGTCAGGAACATGATGTGTAGTGTCCTATCCCATAGCACTTGTTGCTGGACCATAATGAGTAGGCATTCTCTTTGTCAAAAGAAGCCTGACCTCATCAGGAATGAGAGCATTGCCCTCAAAACCATTTGCCTTATCAGAATTTATCAGTACCTTGATATTGTTATCAAAAATTTTACAAATAGGCAAATTGTATCATTTTCAAATGTAGCATTAGGACATAAGTGAGAGAATATCAATTGAAAGAATCTAAGAAAACAGACATATCCACATTTATCTGCTTTTCTATCACTTAATGCTTTCAAAAGAAAAGACCCATAATCAAAAGCATGAATTAGAGAGCACCAAATTTTGAATGAACCAGAAGGTAATGCATCAAAGTTTGAAACTTTGTTTAGGAAACATCTACTGATTGTGTCAAAAATGAAATTCCAATCCTTCTTAAGCTTGGTTCTGTACAGACTTGTAAACTTCTTTTGCTCCCCATTGTATCCCAGACTTGTGGCAAACTCAAGAAGAGTAGAATCAGGAATATTATCAGGAGTCTTACCATTTAGGGATGGTAAGTGAAGAGCTTCTTCAACGACATCAGGAGTCACATGATGTGTGACACCATTGTATTCAAAGGTCATATAAGGCTTTCTTGATATGCCTCGACTGAAAACCACAGTATTCCAAACCTGCATAACACACTTGAAAGAGACTTTGGCAGGTTGGGTTAGAGCATAATTTATTGGGCTTGTGGCCAGAAAGTCCTGAATGATGTGAAAATTATTAGGTAAATCATGATGATTGAGAACCGCAACGAAGTTGTTCGTGGCAAAAGTAACTCCGTTGATCACGGTCTTAATGTTCATGAATGGTGAAGAATCCATTATAGCTTAGAATGTGTGTGAATTGAGTTTTCGAACTTTAGGGTTTGTGTGCAAAGAGAGAGAGATGAAAAACTAATAATGTGAGAATAATATTTGATTTGGAAAATTGAATCAGTTTTGTTTAGATAAACAAAATAACTCCCAATTACAGATGTTAGTACCTGATTGGTGTGAGCATAATTAGTGAACAGCTTTCGTGGGAAAGTGGTGATAACTGCACACCCTTTTATGTGTATCTACGTGTATGTATATGTGAGTGTATCACACGCGCACGTCTTTTTGTGATATTTGATTAAAAGTGAATTAAGTGAAAATATTTAATTAGAATAATTAAATATATCAAATATCAAAATACTGAAATACCTGGACCCGTCATTAAGAGAATATGAAACATTGGTTCAAGTCTCTATATAATGCACTGATACACATCTCACAACCTTTAATCCTTTAACAATCTCTTGATAAACATATACATCAAAGCCCTTCATAACAACTTAGCAAACAATGTCAAACTTGAGCATCAAAGAGAAAAATCTCCATCTCGTAGAGAAGAAAGGTTTTCTTAGCTATTCTCACGAAGAGTTCAACGCCATGGATTGGGAAAGACAGCTTAAGACTCTCTGGCTGTAGATGGATGCCTGTCTCGAAGTAATAGAGATAGAGAATCCAACCATAGTCCCTTCAAAATCTCCAAAAGAGATTGATATGGGTGTTGCTCTCCAAGCAACATTCGCTTGGCTTTCCTCTAAAAAATCCCCATCCAAACCTTCCAACCATTGTTAATGAATATGTAAGCAAAAATAACCTTATTCCATTATTTTCCACCCAAACAAAGTGGCAAAGATGGGATCTGGGATGGCTGATAGTAATGGAGAATAGATTAGAAGATAGAGAAAACAACAAATATTTGATGTACTCATGTAATCTTTTTCTCAATATGAATGAAAATTCCTGTTTATCAATTTATTGTTTTGCTTTGTACTTTTATGTTATTAACTGCTCTGATAAGCATAGAAATCACAAAATTCAATCAGATTAATCATAAGTTCGTAACATGAATCATAGTCAAGTCAAAAATAGAAAACCATCTGTGCACTCCTAGGAGCCATTATACTGATAAATGAACCGTCGTATCAGGATTTTGACCAAGTCAAGATTTGACTTCGATCAGGATTTGATAATCATCAGGAATTGATATCCCCTTGTTCTCAGAAACTCTCATAATTCACCATTCCTAGTTCATTCACCAATTTTGTAAAAGTAGCTTCAGGAAGTGGCTTGGTGAATATATCAGCTAACTGTTGATCAGCAAGAACAAAATGCAACTCAATTGTCCCTTACAGTACTTGTTTTCTAATGAAGTGATATCTGATACTGATATGTTTAGTTAGAGAGAGTTGAACTGGGTTTCATGTCATGGCAATAGCACTTTGGTTATCATAATAAATAGGAATTTTAGAATATGACAAACCATAGTCCATTAGCTGATTTCTCATCCACATTATCTGAGCACAGCAGCTTCTTACAGCAATGTACTCAACTTCTGTAGTCGATGTTGAGATAGACTTTTGCTTTATACTGAACCAAGAAACTAGTCTACCTCCCTGAAATTGACAACTGCCTGAAGTACTTTTCCTATCTATTTTGCAGCCTGCAAAATCAGCATCTGAGAATCCACACAAGTTAAAATAAGACTCTCTAGCATACCAAAGGCCAAGAGATGGAGTGCCTTTTAGGTATATGAAAATCCTTTTGACTGCTATAAGATGTGGTTCCCTGGGATTTTCCTGAAATCTTGCACAGAGACAGGTTACATACATGATATCTGGTCTACTAGCAGTTAAATACAAGAGTGAGCCAATCATACCTCTGTAGTTAGTTACATCTACTTCAGTACCTTGATTAGGATCAAGCTTGGTAGCTGTAGCTATGGGAGTTGAAGCAGTAGCACTATCTTGCATGTTAAACTTTTTCAGCAAATTATTTGTGTACTTTGACTGATTGATAAAAATCCCATCATCAGTCTGTTTAACTTGAAAACCTAAAAAATAGCTCATTTCTCCCATCATGCTCATTTGATATCTAGACTACATTAGCTTTGAAAATTTCTCACAAAGCTTTGTGTTAGTTGACCCAAAAATGATATCATCAACATAAATTTGAACCAACAGCAAATCCTTACCATGATTCAAATAAAACAGAGTTTTATCAGTTATACCTCTTTTGAATCCACTTTCCAGTAAGAATTGAGCCAAAGTTTCATACCAGGCTCTCGGAGCTTGCTTTAGTCAATGAAGTGCTTTATCCAATCTGTGGATATGATCTGGATATTTAGGATCAATGAAACCAGGAGGTTGTTCAACATATACCTCCTCTTCCAATTCTCCATTCAGAAAAGCACTTTAAACATCCATCTGGAAAACTTTGAATTTCTTGTGGGCTGCATATGCCAGAAAAATCATAATGGCTTCTAGCCTTGCAACAGGAGCAAAAGTCTCATCATAATCTATACCCTCCTGTTGAGAATACCCATTTGCAACTAGCCTTGCCTTGTTCCTTACAATTGTGCCATCTGAATCTGTCTTGTTTCTTAATACCCACTTTGTACCCACAATTGACCTGTCCTTTGGCCTTGGTACTAGTTTACAGACTTCATTTCTTTTAAATTCATTCAGTTCTTCTTACATTGCTGTAACCCAATCAACATCCTTGAGTGCATCTTCAACTTTCTTAGGTTCCTCCTTTGACGGAAAGTTATGATAAAGACATTCATTCTGAGTTGCACTTTTGGTTTTAACACCCGCATCAGGATTCCCAATAATTAAATCAGGAGTATGAGTTTTAGTCCATTTTCTTGCTGGTGGTAACTCATTTCTAGAGTTGGATGCTCCCCCTGGATTGGTGTTACCTTCAAAGAACTAGAATCATTAGAAGCTCCCCATGAGATAGTGCTATCTCCTCCTGAAGTGCTGTTAGGATTATCACTTGAATTTGTTTCTGATGAACCTCCTCCTGATGCTTGAGTTGTATCAGTGTTGATGGTATCTTGTTTTTGCTCCCCCTCAACATTTGCATTTGTGGCATCACCATCAGTAATTGGTGCTACATCAGGAATATATGAATCGTCAGGATCTGATGGGATATCAGTATCTGACATAGATTCATCGGGATTCTTGGTAGCTTCATTTGCAAAGATAAAACTGTCATGTGAGTCTTTAAAAATTCCTGTTATTTTCTTATCATTAAAAGATACATTT
The DNA here is from genome assembly GCA_036435485.1 of Saposhnikovia divaricata. Classification (NCBI taxonomy): domain Eukaryota; kingdom Viridiplantae; phylum Streptophyta; class Magnoliopsida; order Apiales; family Apiaceae; genus Saposhnikovia; species Saposhnikovia divaricata. The sequence goes on along the minus strand of CM071595.1, from coordinate 55,112,988 downwards.
ATAGACTCCATGACTGTCTTTGTTCTTAGATTGTAGACTTTAAAGGCTCTTGAAATTGGATAGCCAATAAAGATGCCCTCATCAGCTTTAGTCTCAAATTTTCCTAACTGTTCAGGATGAGGTCTCGGAACAAAGCACTTGCAGCCAAATACATGTAGATGCTTCAGACTAGGTTTCTTTTCTTTAATCATTTGATAAGGAGTCACACCATGTCTGTTGATTAAAGTAATGTTCTGAGTATAGCATGTTGTATTGACTGCTTCTGCCCAGAAATATATACTTAGTTTAGCTTCTTCCAACATAGTTCTGCCAGCTTCAATGAGAGTTCTGTTCTTCCTTTCAACTACTCCATTTTGCTGGGGTGTGCCAGGAGCAGAGAATTATTGAACTATTCCTTTGTATTTACAGAACTCTTCCATTACTGAATTCTTGAATTCAGTTCCATTATCACTTCTCCGAATCTTTACTTTGTATTTTGTGCCAGTTTCAATGAGTCTTACATGGTCCAACAGTATCTCAACAGTTTCATCTTTTCTGTGAAGAAAATACACCCAAGTAAATATAGTATATTCATCAACAATGACTAGTGTGTACCTTTTCTTACTGATGGACATAATATTGACTGGACCAAACAAGTCAAGGTGAGGCATGTGATATGGTTCATCAATTGAGGATTCAGTTTTACTCTTGAATGATGTCCTTCTTTGTTTTGCCTTCTGACAAGCATCACAGAGTCCATCAGGAGTATACAATGTCTTTGGTAATCCTCTCACCAAATCTTTCTTAACCAACTCATTGATGTTGTTGAAGTTGAGATGAGAAAGCTTCTTGTGCCAATTCCAACTTTCATCTACAGATGCTTTACTGATGAGACATGTAGAAGGACCATCAGTATTGGTGTAGATGTTGGCTTCATAAATGTTACCATGCCTTAAACCAGTTAGGACAACCTTTCCTGATGCATTACTGACCACTTCAAAATGAGTATCATTGAAGTTAACATGATAAGCTCTGTCTGTGATTTGACTAACACTTAGCATATTGTGTTTGAGTCCCTTCACCAGAGCTACTTTTTCAATGATGACATTTCCAATGATAATATTGCCATATCCCAATGTTGCCATCTCCATAAGACACAATTGGGCCAGCTTTCCCCTTAACTTATGATAGCAGGGATTTGTTTCCAGCATCCACTATCCATGACTAGTATATTTTTCTTTTTACCCTGCAATCAGAAACACAAAGAACTCAGTTAGAATTTTTAAGAACCCACACTTGTTGGGTTCTATTTGCATGCAATTTAACATTTTTAGCAGCAGAAGTCTTTCTGACAAAAATAGTTCTTTTCATTAACAACAACTTTCTGTTTCAGTTTATGATCATTCTCTGGCTTATAACCTAGACATTCTTTCCAGTTTTTATCAGTATTTATCTCATGAAATTTCCTACCAGAATCAGTCCAGGTTCTGAGTTTCTCATTAGCATATTCAAGTTCTTTTTCCAGAGAAGTACATTTCAATTCAAATTCAATTTGCATGTGTTTGGCCATATCACATTCAGTTTGTACTTCTTGCATAAAGAGTAACTCAGCTTCTAAGTGATCATTTCTCTTTCTAACCTCAGACATTTCAGATAAAATTCTAGCATTTTCAAGAGATTGACTTTTAAAGCTAACATGCAGAGATTTAAGAAATGATCTCAACTCAGAAACACTATCACTATCAAAATCAAAAACAGTTTTAGGTACCTTATTATCAGGAGCAGCAACTTCATTAACATTTGCCATCAAGGCATAACTCAATTGTTCCTCTTCAGATTCTGAAGAAGAATCCATCCAGTCCTTTCTTGAGGAGATGAGAGCTTTGGTTTTGGCCTTTTTGCACTCAGTTGCAAAGTGACCCACTCTATCACAGTTGTAACATTTGACTTTTGATTTGTCAAACTTGCTGCCTTTTCCTTCTTTCTTCTTGTACCTGTCCTTATCAGCATTTAAGGATTTCTTCTGAAAGTTGCCTTGCCTCCTAGCCTAGGAAGCACCGACACGCCAATTTTGGTGCCGTACGCATGTCGGACATGGCCGACACGGGCCCGACACAGCGACACACCTGAGGACGTGTCGGACACGCTAGGTGGCGTGTCATGAAGCAAACGGGGTCGACACGCGTCCGACACACGGGGGACACGCGTCCAACACGCGGGGGACATGGCCCACTGACGAGGCCCATAAAAAAAGCCCACAATCCATAAAAAAGAGAACCCAGCCCAGCCTCTTTAATATATATGCATACACGCCTATATATACATACATCCGTGATTAAAAAAAGCCCAGCCCAGCCCAGTTTTTTTTAAAAAAAAGCCCATTTAATATCAGTTGATATAACCTAAATCACAGTCGTCTTCACTTTATATCCACCCACCGCCTATATACACACCTATACATACACAGGGTATATAATCTTTGTTTCTCATCTTCTTCTTCTTTCTCTGCATATGAGTGGGAGTATGAGTAGGTCAATGAGTTCAAGTGGGAATAGTAATACTGAGGCCAGTTCAGAAGAAATTGATGTGAATTTTCCTTTGTGGAAGTATGTAACAGTTCTAGAGAAAAGGGGCAAGAAGGGTGGGAATGTCAAGTGGCAGTGCAACTATTACAACAGGCTTTATATGGGATCTTACTCTCGTGTTCTTGCTCATCTACTGAAGATTAAAGGACATGGAGTGGCAGTTTGCAATACTGTGACGCCTCAACATAAATTTGAGATGGAAAAGCTTAATTTAGAGGCTGAAAATTTGAAGAAATCAAAATCAGCTACTGTACCTCTTCCTCCAACAGGTAGTGGTATGACCACTGCAGGCTTTTCATTTGAATCAAGAAAGAGGAAGCCTGATGGTGGTTCTACTTTGGAGAAAGCTTTTAATAATGAAGCCAGAGAACAATTGAATGCTGAGATGGGAAAAATGTTTTATTCTTCAGGATTGCCATTTAATTTAACAAGGAATCCATATTATGTAAGTTCTTATACCTTCGCAGCAAACAATCCAATAGCAGGATACAAGCCACCTGTTTATAATGCTTTAAGGACTACACTTCTTCAAAAAGAGAGAGCCAATATTGAAAGATGCTTATTACCAATCAAACAGACTTGGAACGAAAAGGGGCTGAGCATTGTTTCGGATGGATGGGGTGATCCTCAAAAGAGGCCACTTATCAACATCATGGCAATAACAGAGAGTGGTAATATGTTTTTAAAAGCTATAAATTGTGAGGGTGAGGTTAAGGACAAGTTTCACATTGCTGGTTTGTTGAAGGATGCAATCAACGAGGTTGGACCTTATAATGCGGTTCAGGTTGTTACTGATAATGCCCCGGTATGTAAAGCTGCAGGTATGATTATTGAGTCATAATTTCGTCATATTTTTTGGACGCCATGTGTTGTGCACACTTTAAATCTGACCTTGAAAAATATTTGTGCACCAAAAAATTCTGAAATTAATCAAACGGCCTTTCTTGAGTGCAATTAAATTAGTGAAGTTGCTGATGATGTTGTGTTTTTAAAGAATTTCATTGTTAATCATTCTATGAGGTTATCAATGTTTAAGAAATTTGTGAACTTGATGTTGCTTTCGGTTGCGAAAACCAGATTTGCTTCAACTGTGGTGATGATAAAAAGGTTTAAGTTAATCAAACGTGGACTACAGAAGCTGGTTATTTCTGAAGAATGGAGTTCTTATCGTGAGGATGATGTTGGAAAAGCTCAAATTGTGAAAGAATTAATTCTGAATGACATTTGGTGGGACAAGATTGATAGGATCCTCTCGTTCACTAATCCAATTTACGGCATGCTTCGAGAAGCTGATACAGATAGGCCTACACTTCACTTGATTTATGATATGTGGGATGCGATGATTGAGAAGGTGAAGTTCAGTATATATCGCTTTGAAGGAATGAGTTGAGTGAAGATTCAAGTTTTTATTCAATTGTTTATCAGATTTTAGTGGACAGGTGGAACAAAAGCAATACTCCACTTCACTGCCTTGCCCATTCATTAAACCCAAGGTATTATAGTAGAGAATGGCTTGGTGATGAAGATTCTGGATGTGTTCCTCTACATAGGGACATGGAAATTTCAAATGAAAGAAACAATTGCTTGCGAAGGTTTTTTCCAGAAGAGAATGAAAGAAATAAAGTCATAGTTGAGTTTGCTAATTTTTCAGGTTGCATGGGAATTTATAGCTCCTATGATTCCTTGAAAGCTAGAGGCATTCTTGATCCAAAAATTTAGTGGGTAATGTATGGTGCCACTACTCCTACTTTGCAGTCACTTACGTTAAAGCTACTTGGATAGCCTTCATCTTCATCTTGTTGCGAAAGAAACTGGATCACGTATTCGTTTATCCATTCCATGAGAAGGAATAAAATACTGCCACAACGTGCTGAAGATTTGGTGTTCGTCCACAATCTTCGTCTTCTCTCAAGGAAAACTCATGCATATATGGAAGGAGTAAGTAGGATGTGGGATGTTGGTGGGGATGATTTTAGTGGAGTGGAAGGTGCTGGTGTTTTAGAGATTGCAAATCTCTCTCTCGATGAACCGGAAATGGAGGCTATTTTTTTCACTTCAGATGATCATTTCAATGAAAATGCAGAATAGATGTCAGATTAGTTTACCACTTGTTTTGTAAGAAACTTAATTATTATTATTGTGAATGAAGATGTTCAGTTTATGACATATACAATATATATATATATATATATATATATATATATATATATATATATATATATATAAGGGGCTACTCCAATACAAACCTCCTTAAAATACAAACCTACAAACCAAGCATAATCTAATATTTCAAACTAATCTAATGACCAAACTAGGGGTACCCCAATACAAAAAACGTTTAAAATACTTGGCTCTATCCAACAAAAATAAATAAATAAATAAATCACTGTTCACGGGATGATGTGGAAGTGGATTTCACTGATTAACGGTGCTTCGCACCTTCTTGTACGGCGCTTCGCGCCTTTATCATTCTAAAGTTGTAAGGAATGACAATCAATGGTAAAGGCAATAGACGATTGACGGGTGTGTCGAGAGCCTTCGGCCCTCATGACTACCTAACTCATCCGTTTACTGCCTTAAATGCTTCGCATTTCCACGGCAAGATTTTTTTTATTTTTTTTATTTTTTTTTATTTTTTTTATTTTTTTTATTTTTTTTGTTGGATAGAGCCAATTATTTTAAGCATTTTTTGTGAAGGTACCCTTGGCGGGAACCTTAAAATAGATGAAATATAATTAATTTAGTGTAGGTTTGTATTTTAAAAGTGGTTTGTATTTGAGTATATATATATATATATATATATATATATATTAGTATTTTTTTGTCGTGTCCCGCATCCAGGACACTTCGGTAATTGGCGTATCCCCGTGTCCCGTGTCGCCGTACCCGAGTCGTTGCTTCCTAGCTCCTAGCCTTCCTGAACTTCATCTTCTTGAAGCCTTTGACTATCATAGCAACTATTTCCATCATATCAGAATCAGTAGAGTCATCATCAGTATCAGCATCAGGATCTGATGATGAGTCATCAATATTTGACTCTACATCTCTACTTCTTCTCCTTGAAACCTCCACTGCTTTTCCCTTTGATTTTGTTTCCACAGTCAAAGCAACAGACTTTGTCTTGACATTTTTCTTGTTCCTCCTTTGTTGAACTTCAAGATCATGGGTTCTGAGCATTCCATAGACTTCATCAAGAGACAAATTGTCAAGATCATACTAATGTCTAATGATTGAGGATTGCGTATCCCACTCCTCAGGTAAGGCTCTTAGAAACTTGGTGTTTGAGTCTTCAGCCTCATATTCTTTGCCTACCAGAGATAAATTATTCAGCAAAGTGAGGAATTTATCATATCTGTAAGACTCTCATCAGGTTTGGCATCAAACTGTTCATACTCCTGAATCAGTAGTGCCCTCCTATTCTTTTTGATAGACTTCGTGCCTTGGCATTGAGTCTGCAAAGTTTCCCAGATCTCCTTTGCAGTTTTGCATGCTATCACTCTGTTAGACATGACAACATCAAGACTGTTGTGAATAATGTTCTTAACTTTAGCATCCTTGAGAATTTCAGCCTTTTTCTCAACAGTCCATTCTGATTTTGCCTTCTGAACATAGTGTTCAGGAACAGTCCCTGTTAATTGAACCAGTTTCTTAGGGACATAGGGTCCATCATGGATCCTATCAAGATAGTTAGGATCAGTGGCTTCCAAATACATCAACATTTTTACCCTCCATGTAGGGTACTCGGAATTTTTGAGGATGGGAATTTTTATGCTTTCATACTTACTCGTCGACATCTTAAGATCATTTCTGATTTAAATAATCAGTTTGCTCTGATACCAATTGTTGCCCAGTAAATAAAAATTGTAGAAGGGGGGTTGAATACAATTGTATAAGATTTTCGACTTAAACAATAATAGTAATACAGGTATGAATAAATAACAGCTTTATTAACTCTGATATAAAACTGTTACAAACTCTCTCAAGAAATTCTGATGTTCTTGAGAGCTGCTAGGTTACAAGAATTCTCGTGTAGGCGATTACTCTAATGTAAAACCTAAACTGTGTCTATATACAGTACACAACTACTCTATCAATTACAAGATATGTCAAATCAATTAACAACTGTTTGCAATACATATCCTAACTGATAGCTGTCGGTAAATCAATCTTCCTTGATCTCTGGACTAATTTAAATCTTCATGTAATCCTGATTAGCTTCCAATCCTGATAGCAACCATGATACTGACGTTGCTTTACTGATGACGTCAGCATCAGTATCTGATCAGGAGTCCAGATCCTGACATCACTTGAATCAATATTTTAAAAAAAATATGTTGTTTAATACACAGAAAAAATTACATAAACTTGATGAAATGTTGAAAAATAAATTTTTGAAACAATATTAAATGAGTGCCCTAAATACACATTTTTTATTGTTTCATAACCAAAATGCCCAGATCTCGCGCTGCGTGCCCAAAATACCCATGGGATACGCTTATGGCAGAGGAGTATCCTCGGATACGCCTATGATAGAGGAGTAAATGGTGGGATACGCCTATGATAGAGGAGTAAACAGTAGGATACGCATATGCCATAGTCGTATGTCTTTGAGATGCGCATTTATGTCCGGCGCATCCAGTGTCACGCATCTGTGACATGCGTGATGACGTCAGATGACGTCATCTATCAGTTTTCCTCAGATTTATGCGAGCTCTCCCCCAGCAGTGGTGATTTTGAGGCGATTTTCGCCGTAAAAATGAAATCCTCCTTTCAACACCATCCAGACACTTTCCCATAGCGTATTATACACCATTGGAATCGTCTTTCGACGATCTACATGACTACACGAATTTCAAACCATTTGTTTCGCCGAATTTGCAACACCCAGGAGCTTAGTTCATTTTTTCCGATGTGTTCGATATTTTCCGATTAGCTTCGTTCGACCTCTCTGTTCATCCTCCGTTCATGTATTATACGTCAATCGAATCGCCTTTCAACGATCTACACAGCCATACCAGTTTAAAGCATATTCAATCCTAGATTTTAAACCCCCAAAATCGATTTTCAATATAGACGACGGAGTGGAGAGATTGAGACGGGAGGGTGGTTGCTACAGTACTCGTGGGATGTGCCGTTTGGAGTTGCGTGTTCCTTGTGTATTTTGATCAGTGTTTTGAAAAATGAGTATTTTGGGCAGTAGGTAGTAAAAAAGTGGGTATTTTGGGCAATTTTTCAAAAAGATATTAAAATTAATAAATGTAATCAAAGTAAATCACATCCCATTTAAAAAATTAAATATAAATTTCTTTTTTTTGTTTTTGACAAAATCAAACTAAATATTACTGTATTCCTGACTATAATTATTTTCAGAAATATATATGTTAGAAAAGCAGGCCCAAGTTACCTAAAAAACTTATCAGATTTTCATTGGGCTTGAAATGCATTGTTCGGCCCAATCAACAAACCCTAGATATACATACATGATATAATAGTGTATAAAATCAAATCTTCATTTCTGAGAAAACCCTAGTAGCAGCTGCCATCTCTGATCAAGTTAAAGCAACATTTTTGCAGATACCAAATTACTCAGTAAGTAAACCCCATTTGTGTATGTATGTATATATATATGTATATGTGTGGTAAATTGATGTGAATTTGATTGCAGGATATAAAAGGATGAAGGTTGTTGCTGCATACTTGTTAGCTGTATTGGGTGGTGCCACATCCCCAACTAATGATGATATCAAGAACATTCTTGGTTCAGGTACCATTTTTCTTACTTTCATTTCTAGTCTGCTTAAACATTTTTTTGTTGTTGATTGTAATGAAATGTTAAAGTTCTTGAATTTTTGACTTTTTGGAATCATGGGTTTGTTGGTTTTGTGGTGTAAGTTCTTTTGTTTGAGGATTTTTCGTGTTCTTTAATGTTATGTATTTAGGTTAAAGTTGTTAATTCCCTCAAAAAAAAAAAGGTTAAAGTTGTTAATTTCTGTATGTTTTTGAATGCTTGTTTTGAAATTACATATAGTATTCAATATAATTGAAATGGGTTGTATTTGTTTCCCCTCTTTTGTTGATTCTATCACTTCAATATTGAATGGTTATTGTTGTTAGAAATAAAATGGCCATGTTCACCAAAATGGGTAGTAATTTATTAGCTAATTATCTAGTTAATGCAAAATGATGTCAAATTTTGAGGCCACTTGCTGAATTTGCCCTTGACTGGTTTGAGTGGTAAACCTTTTAACCTTGGATAATTGTGCTTCATAATATGCATCTGTATTGTTTCTTGCGGAGATGGCCATTTACCCTCTGAGGTTGGTTGGCATGTCAAAAATACATTACTTGGCTTTTTTTAACTCACCCTGCAATAAAATAATCCAAACTTTTTATATTGCCTTTTCTTTAACATATTTATATTCGTTTGGAAGGTGTATTCATCTCATTATTTATACATAAGACACAAAATGTTTCTGTTTATGGATGTTTTTGCTTGTGCTAAGCATGAATGTTATCTGTGTCAATGTTAGTAACAGGACTTGTGTTTGTTATTAAAGTTCTTTGGTTCCACTCATTTTCTACTTACTTATTCTGAACCTTGATTTGATATATGTTTAAATAAAGCTGATAGTGGATTTTTAAATTAAGATATGTAAACTTTTATGGATTGCAGTTGGAGCTGATGCAGATGATGATAAGATTGAGTTGTTACTTTCCGAGGTGAAGGGAAAGGATATCACTGAATTGATTGCATCCGGCAGGGAGAAGTTGGCTTCAGTCCCTTCAGGTGGTGGTGGTGGTGTAGCCGTGGCTGCAGCTGCCCCTGGTGCTGGTGGTGCTGCCGCTCCTGCTGCTGAGGCAAAGAAAGAGGAGAAAGTAGAGGAGAAAGAAGAGTCAGATGATGTAAGTTCTTTTTTTTTTTTTTTTCTTTTTCCCCAAGACATTAGCCTAGTGTATTTCTCCACATTTGTCTTTAGCTTCTGAACTACATTTTAGAACAGGGCACATTGTATTAGTTACTTAACATATTTCTTTTTCATTTTATTGCAGGATATGGGCTTCAGTCTCTTCGATTAAGTTGGATACATTTTTATGCATCTTGGATTTGTGTTGTCGAGTAGTGGTTTCAGTTTCTAGACTTCAGATGATAAATACTGACTTCGGTCTTTTGGATTAATTTGTTGAATGTTAAATCGTTTTAAATGAAATTGCTCAATGGTTTCTGCAGTCTCTATAATTATTTATTGAAGCTGTTGTCTTTAATTGCCCTCATTACCCCTTTGTTCTCTTCTAATATCTCCCTTCTGACTATTGGGATTAAGCTGTTCGGTAGAGGCTTGCATAATGGTTCTGCACCTTTGTTTGATTGAATTAATCCTAAGGTGCTGCATAATGTGTTGTTTCTTTTTAATAATTTATGGTTATGTAAATGACTCAAATCCATGACCTCAGGCTTTGGGGTGGGGAGATTGGGAACTGGGGGGGTTAGTGAAATTTCTGAATCATGCATCTATTGTTTGCGTCAAATATGATAATACGTATGAATCATATGTATGATACATGTAAATTTCAGTAAACCCCAATTCCCAATAATAGTTCTGAATCATACATATGTAATAATATGTTTCCTAAGGCTAGGTCAAAGAATAAAAACACTATTGTACATCTTTCAGATTGGCAGTATCCAACATTGCCTGGTTGTGACTTAGAAATTGTGAATGTTATTGGCTCTAAAGTTCAGCATTGTTAGATCAAACACAGTGTCGGATCTAACATTAGGGGATCTAAAGGGGGAAAATCAGCAATGTTCGATTAAACACATTGTAGAATCTAACGATAGGCAAAGACCGAAGTGGGTCAAAAGTTCGTGTTTTATATGCCAGCCATGTTTCGGATATGAAGTTTTGAGATCCCCCAAACTTTAGAAAGTTTATGGAATAATGGGATGGCTACAACTACAACATTTCAAAAACCTACCCATTTAATTTTCATCCACTTCTTTACGGTTTTCTTTTTTGAATATTACTCTCAATACATCTAAAACTTTACAAAAATAAAAAAGATTTATAATATAAAAATTAACATTCATTACTTTCCTCTATTGTACTCACTTTATTTATTAAATATTTATTGATTTTATCACTTTACCCACTTTTCTTCACTATTTTTTTGCTCATTTCATATGTGAAGAAATGATGACGGGGGAGTATTAAACGTTATATAGCCGTCAACAAGACTGAGTCATTATGGTGATAAAGCAGTATGATCCTTGAGCATAGAGAATTTATTCCGGTCATCCAACCCTAAATAAATATAAAGGTCCAAATGCTAGACCTGTGATCATGAATGTTTTGCGAGCAAAATAAATTCGGTTTCCAGCTATAACTAATTAGCCCGAGTACGATACATGATAGGCGAACATTGAAAAAATTACAAAAAAGTTGGCCCTCACCTTATACAGTAGAACCTCGATGAATAAATATTCGATAAACGAATAACCTTATCAAATGAATAATTTTTCGGGTCCCGTCATAATAGAGACAATGTGTTTTTGACCTCGATAAATGAATAATCTCTATTAATGAATAAAAATTTTCGGTCTCAAGCGTATTCATTTATCGAGGTTTAACTGTACAAGATATAGAGATCGGATTGTGATTTTCAGTTACTTGTCATTGTGAAACATTAGTTAGAAAAATAATTTGGACAAATGCCCGGGTTTTACATGAATATTTTGATCGGAGAAAGTTATTTAGTTACTTTATTACTTCATCAAATTCCACTCCGCTAACCATTTAATGTCAACAATAATCTTTACATTTGCAGTGCTACCATTATTTAGATAAATATCCAATAAAATTGTTTAGTTCCCAGGGGAAAAAAAGGCTGGCTCAATAATTTATAGACGGGTTTTCTATCTTTAAATTATTTTAAAAAACAAAAAGAAATAGAGGCCAACATGACTGAAGAAACCTGTGTGTGCCTTCAGTGCAGGAAAATAAAAGCTGAGCTCACCTATTGTCTAAAGAAACTAAAAGAGCAGGGAAAAAGAAAAGACACCTTGTTTTGTAACAATGTTGACGGGCTAATCCTGACTGTTTAGGAATGGAATTAATACATCATCAGTAAAATAGAGTTCCTATAGCATTTAAGATTCTCTTGGTGCAGAAAGTTTAAACAGAAGAGACAACTAAACTTTGTTACAAAACCAGATTGTAAACCTAATGTTTAAGAGAAGCTCTATAAATAGTGAGCAGAGTTACTTTTGCAGATTTCCTTTAATTAACAGATGAGCACATAGCCTCAAAGCAGCAAAAGCGAGATGTAGATTGGCCCCTACTCCACAGATGAAAACGACCTCTTTCAAGCCATTTTCTATATCTTCTCATGTGCATACAGCAACAAGTACTTCACAAAGGAACATCACCTTGAGCAAGTAACACCTAGCACACAACAAACATTATCACTACAAAAATAATTAAAGAATAAGTGCATTATTATAAAAGGTGTCTTTTCATGATGACACTGATAGCATACATAGGCTGATATGCATTGTTATCAATGAAGCATGAAAGAGGTTCATATTTGCAGTTTAAACCTCCCAAAATTTGAAACATTCAAGTTCTGTTACAAAGTAATAGACACAGTTTAACACCATAAAGAATGATTAGGAGTTCTATTTCTGGTTGGATGACATTCATATTATGCTATCAGACGCTTGCCTGGCTTCACTACCAGTTCAAACCCATATGAAACCAAGCACATGTCATAATCACTTCATACCAAAAATCTCAATCCAAATCCACAATAATGTACTGACATCTCACACCTGTACCTGATCTGTATACAGATTAATTATTAATTAAAAAATATATAAACTTCGTGTATTCAACGACACAATTTCTAACAATTACAACCTTCTCACCTAAATCACCAGTACTAATAATCTTTAGGGTGACTTCATTCTTTATTATATTATTATCGGCTAAATTAAGCTTTAAGGTTTAAAACAATGTATTGGCAATGGCTTAAATGATAAGAAAAATTCAAATTGATGTCGAGAAAATTGTGTAGAAACTGATTTCAAGTAAGAAGTTGCAGAATAAATCCAAAAAAAAAAAACTCTCCAAGGTGTACCTGATAGGTTATCATCACAAGTACATTGATCAAAGGATAGGCCCTACTACTTGGGAACAGTCACATTTAGGATTTTTATGTCATCGTATGGTTTGTCTTGCTTGTCTGCCTTCGCTCTTTCTATATCCTGTAAGGACATAGAATAATGAAAGGTTAAACATATGATAAGGATTTATACAACAGGCATATAAACAAGAGACAAAAAGGATCCCTTCTACCAACATGGCGGCACAGTACTTCCAAAAAAATCAATTATATATTGTTTGCTATATTTCAGCTGTTTGATACGACTGACAGTCTGACACGTCAGATATCAGTATATCACCTAGCATCAAATAGTGGCTATAGCTTAAGGGTGGCAAGATTTGACATGACCCGACGACACAGAAAAGTACGAATTTGGGTTGAGCGTTTTGAGTTTCAGGTCGGGTTCGAGTTTACCCGGAAAAAGTCTGGTCAGTTTCGGGTTGCCCCAAAATACCCGAAGCCGACCCAAAAATTTAATATATAAAATAAATTACATAAAATATATAAATTTTTATCACATAATTACATACAAGATACATGTGTGACATATCTACATATTATTCAAATATTATTAATTCATATATCATATCATAAAGTTACTACTACAAATTTTTTAATAGTTCATAAATAAAAATCAATTCATATAAATAAAATAATAATTTTTAATTATTTCCGGGTCTAAAAGGGTTTTTTTCGGGTTGGCTGGGTACCAACAGGTCGGGTTCGAGTTGAAATTTTCAACCCGTTTCGGGTTCAGGATGACCCAAAAACAGGACCCGACACGAACCCAACCCATTACCCAAAATTGACACCCCAACTATAGCTTGTGAATGCAGTAAACAATACTATGAAATCCAACATTAGCCACCATGAATTTCACATTCAATGTTTTTTAGTTTTGAGTATATAGATAGAACGCTCAAGCTGGAGCTCGTGAACAGCTGAACAATATGCCACGTAGCAGCAACCAGACATTGCTAGAATGAAAAGCCAGGGAAAAGAGTAAATAAACGGCCGGACAATGTTTAATATACAGGTCCATACCTGTACCACATCCATTCCCTTCACAACTCTACCAAAAACAGTGTGCTTATTGTCTAGCCACGGAGTGGCGACGGTAGTGATAAAGAATTGTGAGCCATTAGTGTTCGGTCCTGCATTTGCCATTGAGACTGTGAAAGGCCTGTCGTGCCGTAAACTGCAAACAGTACAATAAAATCAATTAAAACGATTAACAATACAACATTTCTGCACACGATATTAAATACAATTAACAACAATAATGTTGGAAGAATAAAAAACTCATAAAAAAAATATTACTTCAAATAAAAATTACAAAATAACAAAAAACTGAAAAAATAAATCGTGCATAGCATGCATTATAAGCTCTATTCTAAATCAAAGTACCCTAATATTACAGATTTACAATAATGTTTTTGGTATAATCCATAAAACTGTAAAAAGCTACCACATCACATGACATGTTTGTTTGAACCTCTGTCGACATTTCTTCCTTAAATAATTAATTTGCTTCTATGGGAACTGGATATCAAAATTCAAATATAACTGTATAGAAGCCAATATTGGTATATTCAAATGGATCACCACTGCAATCGATCACAGCCAATGGGGCCTCGTGCTGGTCATCTAAGGTTGAGTATACTTTTTCTCTTTGATGCGTTGATGACATTAAATTATACACAAGTGCTGCAAAGAGTAATTTTAACCTTGGTAACAGGTTAAAGTTAAACCAAACAATCACAGCTCAACCACATTTATATCAGATACAGATATTGGGAACAGATGCAGGGGAGATGTGTCTATGCATATTCCAATTACTCCCTGATGTTCAATAAATTAACCACAAAATTCTGGTCTGGCAAAGTTTTACATAGTCATGCTCCATCTTACCCATGACCCACCCAACCTTCCCTTTCTTCCTGTCTTCTTTTAAACCTCAGTGCAATAATGATCTTGAATATGTTTATTAACATGACAATAAGATAAAGCTTTAAAAGAATTGAAAATATATAAGTTATTAAAATAGCATTATTGCAGGCAGCATTCTGATAATAATAAATATAACATATGCTCACGATAATATCATAAAATATCACCTTTTGTGGAACTCATCCTCAAACTCCCTTCCCCATATAGATTGCCCACCGGTACCATCTCCCAAAGGATCTCCAGTCTGTATCATAAAACCTCTGATGACCCTATGAAAAATCAAACTATCATAATATCCATTTCGGCAGTGGGTTGTGAAATTCTCCACGGTTTTTGGACATTCTTCTGGGTACAATTTCATGTGAATGTCACCCATTGTAGTGTGCACAATCTGGTACATTGTCGATAAGAATAGATACCATTAGAACAGTAAAAAGCTTATAGTGCAAGGAAATATAGAAAGATAATTCGAAGATAGGGCAGTAATAACATTCTTATATTTTTTTACAACTTAGTTTCAGTTATTTGGAAATTGGAATTGATATATAATGTCAATATTTCATACATAGCCTAAAAGCAGTTCTTAAAAAAAAAAATTACAAGTTGAGATAACTTGTTCTTTTTGTTTTTATAGAATTAAAAACAAACTGGGGAAGTAACACAAAAAGGTCAGGTCTAATATTCCCATCTGTCTGACCACTGTAAACACATTATATAAATCTTGCATAACCAAATTTGTGACCTTCACCCTTGCAGAAGGAAATGGTATACTAAATAGTAGCAACAAATAAAAATTGAGAAGGTACAATTGACTGCCAAAAAAAAAAAAAACCAACACAGCTAAATGATCGTTGCCATTGTCCAAATAATTTTTCACAAAAACAGCTAAACGAAGAAACCTACCACATTGTCTGGAAGAGATGTTGTGGAAGACTTTCCAATATCCGACACAGCAAGAAGTTCATCAGCAGGAGGTTTTTCATTGAAAACATCTCTGCCCTTTGTTGCATCTTCAGGCTCTTCTGGTTCTCTCTGGCTAATTAAGCCATGAAGATTGTAAGTAATCACATAATAGAACTAGAATATCATGCTCGAATCATGTAACCAAAAATTGCTCGTTAATTCATTGTGCTGATACATACACAGATTAGTTTTTACAAACCACTGATCACAAAAGAACTTTGTTCAATTCAAGAGTGTAAAAAGAATTTCTTATCACACAATTTAAAGGGAATCTGTTTGTTTAGCAGAAATAATTGGAGGTTTTCACTTGATCCTTTCCAGAGAATAAGATTGTTTTTCCTGATACATAGTAGGTAACATCGATGAAACTACGGCTACACCTACGGCTGCTTTAGTTCTTCTTTTACTTTTTTCGCGTAGAATAGGGAGTCCAAAGATGGTCGATTTTTTATATGTATTATTGTCTAAGAAATATATATTACTGGTTGACATGCCAGTCAGGCCATGCAATTGTTTTCGGACATTATAATTCTGGTCAGATGCCTACCCCCTCAGTGTTGAAACTAATTTTACTTTCCAATAGCTAAAAATACTTTTAGCTCTAATTGGGCAAGACCTTAATTGGAAAATTTTAGAAAGAAAAGAATACCACAGTACAGCATCTAAACATGTTTCTAAGGAAATTCATACTGGTTGCAAAGTAACTTATGTTTGTGTCAGAGTAAATCTCCAGCTGTTGCTTGTCGCTTGTTCTGGAAATTAAAGAAATTATTGTGGGCGACTCATATGTTGCATGCAAATCCAGTATGTGCATAAGGGATCAAGACTAGAGATATTATTGTGGGTAAAACTGCATCACCTCATACGTTGCATAAAAATCTAAAATGCGCATGAGGAAGCGATAGGACTGCTGAAAAGGCTGTGACACAGGCTAAAAATAACGCGCATGAGGAGATGTTCAAGCATCTAGACACGAAGGAGGAAAATACTACTTTCAAATTATAACAAAAAACCTCGAGAGAAGACAGAGATGCTTGGAGCAAGGAACACTACAAACGTTTTATCCTTTTGGTTGAAAGTAACCATATTCTAGTGGTACATCTTACTACATTTATGCGAACACAATAAAGAGGACTGTATTATTTCAGAGTAAAAAATTTATAAATTAAGATTACCTTAAGATAGTTCCTTAAATGGGTGCATCAACAAAAAATTATAAGACTTCAAAATATACTAAATGTGCTTTAACACTTGTACTACCTGAACAAATAAATGCGGTGTTTCTTGAAAGCGCAACATAATAGTGTAGGGTCCGTGAGAGGTTCTTTGTTTTCATTTGCATTCACAGCAGCGGCAGGGATTTTTCGTACTCTTTTACTGCTCCGATCACCTTGATACAAGGCAATCCTCAAGAATCTATCATTGTTCTCCACCTTCCCTAGAATCCGGGAGACTTTGTTTGTATGTAAATTTACAATCTATCAACATAAGTA
Organism: Saposhnikovia divaricata; assembly: GCA_036435485.1. Lineage (NCBI taxonomy): Eukaryota > Viridiplantae > Streptophyta > Magnoliopsida > Apiales > Apiaceae > Saposhnikovia > Saposhnikovia divaricata. The sequence continues at coordinate 55,095,854 of CM071595.1, read as the reverse complement.
CAAGAGAAGTACATTAGAAACAATAAAAAGGGAAAACTGCCTCAGAGAATTATATTGCATAGCAACACATTTATTTACGTGTGCATCTCAGGGTATCAGATGTCTTACTTTAATACCAAGGAGGGTCGCGTAAATAAGGAAGTTGGAACTTTCATCAAATAGCGCATTTGGCTGTGGGGCACTTTCTGTTTTCTCAAATTCCTTCTCAACAGCCATCCTTCGTCCAAAATCAATAGCTTCAAGCCGGTATAAAGGGGTATCACTTCTCTGCAGATCTTGGGCTACCTAAAGAATACAAAGGTTTGATCTTAAAGACATTTTTTAAGGAATAAAACATGGTAAATAAAAACGATTAAAAGATTTATAGCATACCTCTAAAGACTCGTCATAAACCCGTCTTAGTTTGCCTGTTCTAAACCAAAATACACGTATTCTCCGATCTGGTGATGTAATGCAAAACTGCTTACCATCTGGACTCACCTGAAAACCATACAAGAACGTGCCCTTGTAATGAATAAAAGGACTAAACCTCGCATGCAGATATTTTCAAACAAGATTACAGGTACGTGATTGTAAGTTTCGTATATGCTTAAGTTACTAACACAGACAATTTAGTATTAGTATAAATAAGATAGTAATTACATAACAGTAGTTCACCTCAATTGAAGAAACAGTTGTTTTACATTTCACAATTTCAAAGAGGTCAGTGTCACTTTTGTATTTGAACTTCACCCTGTACACAACCAGTGAAAGATAGACTATAATTAGGATGCCATAAAATAGACACGCTGCTCTGTTAGTAAAATAATTTGATACAAGTTGATAATATTATGTTGGGATACAATCAACTCAGATATGTGTACTGCACAGAATACTGTATATAAAGGAACAACCTAGTAACTGACATAATTGGCTGATATTTTTTAGAATACATCTAATCTACTAAACTTAAATATTCTTGATTTATGGTTGGACTATGCTAATGTGCAACTATATACATACTTCAACAAGGGAAATATGTGCTACAAAAACACGTACTCATCCTCTGGGAACTTAAGTGTGGCAGGGTTCCAGTACTCAATAATACCCTTATCATCTGCAGAAATCATAGAATCAAGTACTTGGTTGTACTTCATAACCTTTACTGGGCCCAAGTGTATCTGTGAGAGCAAAAAATTAAGTCATCAAAGCAAGAATGGAAGGTTTACCAATTAACACCCAGGTAAACATATAAATGGGATACCTCTTTTGAGATAATGGCTTCACTTGAACCATCCCGAGCATCATAAATATGCACTGATGGGGAGTTACGATCGCTAACTGCAAGCTTTGCTTTGACATCCCCTTGTTTATAAACCCATTCAACAGTACCAGGTACGTATGGAAGCCGCAGCATAACCATCATGTCATAGTTGACCACGTCGTATATTTTTACAGAGTGATCATTAGAAATTGTGCAGCAAAGTAAACCATCAACACTGACCTACATAGTTAAACCAAGTCAAAATGATGATTGCAATCATGACAGTATTCACACATTTGAAAAAATAAAATCCTACTAAATTAGTAAAAGAAACATAGTGTGCTATGAATCAAGTGAAGCGAGCCATTTTTAAGACAATTGTGCCGAGTCAAAACCACAAACTGTTCCAGATGCCTTCATTAAGCATTACAAAAGCAACAAGGGGATGAAGAAAAGGTGTATAGCCTGGCAGAAAAAAATGTATGAGGAACGTATGTCATAAACTCCTCCCACATATCACCGACAACTTGTGTAAGGTCAGGAGATTCCCATTTTACAATGTTATGAACCTCGTACTATAGATGCACAACTACAGTGGGAGTCGTGGATCAGGCACAGCAAGCTCGATATGAGGTATTTAGCTAATGCACAACATGGAAATTACTAGTCCCATTGGGTACTAAGCACTCAAGTGAGGACCCCTGACTTGGCTTTTAGACTGGAATTTTGTTTGGCTACGGTTACATCCCTACCATCAACATACTGTAGCACGAGAGCTGGATTCTCCTTGCTACCCAAGTTCTTTGGTCCTTTTAAAGTAATCAAGCACGTTAATGAAATTTCCTGTGCTCTAAACTCTACTTTGTAATGCAAAATTCATAATTGTTTCAGATTTTCCTGCTTAAAGTGTTCACAGTTCCATGACAAGGTTTCTCTTTCACCACCTATTTACCTCCTTGTCATAAGTTAAAGTGGTACCACAATTTGTTCAGAAATTCATTCCACGCTTATTAAGGCTACACCGCTACAGTGATTTTATAGGGAACCGCACATCCATTTCAGAAATGAGAACCAAAATTTAACCTTGAGATCAAGCTTGTAGTTATAGGGGGATAATATAAGGCTTAAGAATGTTTTTACTGGTCAGAAGTACAGCAGGGAAGGGAGATGATGATTACAATAATTACCTCTTTCTTAGTAATATCAAAACTAAAATTCAACCGCATGTAGCTTAAATAATCTTATTATTCTAATTGTCAATATTTAGTACTTTATGATAGCATCCAGATTTGTGGGAAGGACTATCTTATGAATTAATTTAATATTCGTCCCTTCTCCATTATGAGGGGTAGAGAAAATTAAACATTTCATCAAAGGCCTATTAAAAAATAGAAGACCTAAAGAAAAAGAAATAGGCCATCCCACAAAGGAGTGAACACCAAAAACTTTCTAAATAGTAAGCCTCTGACATGAACCTTATCATGGGATCATAATATGCAAACATAGTAAAAAAAAGTGTATCCTTTAACAATAATAAGTGCAGAGACATAAAATCAGACGACTCTCTTCTCAGAGAATGTCAGTCGCTTAAACTTGCAAGGAGTTAAGACTATGTGTAAGGATGGTCAATGGAAAAAGGCCGAAGGAGATGGTTTTAAGCACAAACTTTATCCATTTAGCGAATGCCTCTCACAAGTAAATAGAATTCACATCTAATTCCCTAAAAACTAATAACTGCTAGTCTGCTGCAAGATTACCCTGTCACACATCAGATTGTGTTTTCAAGCATGAAACTTGTTTGAGTTCAAGTCCACAATCATCTAAGAATCATTATTTAAATCTCGCATGTCTAGAATGTGGAACAACCAACACAAAGAATAAATGACAGAACAGCAGATAAAAAAGATTAAGGACAGGAAACTCACAGCCAAGCCTTCGATAGGGCCCAAGTGGGATCTGAAATGCTTTGCAAACTCAATACCAACTCCTTTTTTCTTCCAAAATTTTAAGTGTCCTATAAGAAATAAAGCAAAATAAACAAAAATAAGGACGGCCACAAAAATAACACATTTTTGAGTAACCATATGTAATATAGCATACTTCACTTCTGTTAAATCAATTGTTGATGCTATTACACACATCAATAGAAGATAATTTCTATTATAATCCTGTTTAAAATTTATTACAATATAAGAATAAGCTATAACTTCCACTCGTTAGAAGTCAATTATGACCAACAAATTTTGAGTGCCCTATTGGTATGTTTGGGTGAATTTGGTCCGATTGACATGTTTATTTTTTCAAAAGAATTTGAATTTAGATTTGGTTCATTTTCATGACATTCAAGTATAAGTTCAAGTTTGAGAATGTGAAACAATAACTCAAATCATGTTATTTAAAATGAATTCCACGTCTCCAAACACAATCTAAAAGTAACAAAGCTAAAGAAACAAGACATGTGCATGCACCACAACATGAATGTCTCCTCAAGAAATAAGAAATGACAATTCAAAACGCAAATTAAATAAATTTGAAAAATTTACTGTAGATGCATCAATAAACGATTTCATCATCCAAAACTCTGTTAATATTTCTATGCTTGGAGAGAAAAATAAATTTCATTTCAAACTGCCACCACAAAGTCAATTTAAGAGGGAAGGAAGTTCTGCAAGTTAAGTTTGTCGGGGAAAAAAACACAACATGAGCTCTTCAAATTATAAAATACATGACTATCCACATTGGTCATATATATGCACGATTGTTTTCCGCACACTCGCGTACATGGTTGTCACGTCGAAAAGTCGAGGCGAGTCGATGGACCTCCGGCTATGACTAGTCATAGACTAGTCGACAAAAAAATGATATAATATTAAAATTAAATGTAATATATATATATATATATATATATATATATATATATATATATATACTATGTAAAATCACACCACTGGCCATAATTATAAACTAAAACATTGAAATCACTAAGATCAATACATATACATAACAACATACATCAGGACATCACTAATATCAGTTAACAATCAGTTTAAACTTTAAAGAATATCTGCACAAAATTATATATACGTACAAATTATAATATATATCATTAAATACACGTATATATACACTCACATACATATAAGCATATTTGTTGTCTTTAGAGTGAATTTAATTTTTTTTTAATTATTCATTGACCTAATTTTTGAACCAGTCGACTGGTCAATGACTAGTCGACCGATGAGTCGACTGAAATATTTACATTGAGCTAGTCGAGATTTTGAGTCGACCTCCCTTTACTGCTTAGTCGACTAGTCCAGCGACATGACAACCATGCTCGCATATAATATCTACAACTTTATGTGCACATGCATATATGTTAATGTAGTCATACCATCAAGACTCCCAGTTATGAAAAATTCTGCTGCAGATACTGCAACATGTGTGACCACATCCCGATGCATGTAACTTTTCTCATACCTGTAAAATGAAAATCACAGATTCACAGTTAAGAATCCTGCAGGTCACAATATCTGCTAAGCTCAAAGTAGACTTCTTGTAAAATGACAAGCAGCACCATCAGGCTTGAAGTGCAAAATGGGGACATGTTTATCCATCCAATATTGGGTGCTATGCATTTCTTTCCAGCATATATTATGATAGTATCTGTATTACCAATTATTTTGATTCCTAACTAATCTCTTTTATGACTCTTTTATAAGAACTCTTTTATAAGAATTCTACTCCTTAGAATTAACCAGTCAAATTTATTAAATTTCAATAGTTTTTAGCCTGAATCAAAATTGATGATTGATCCGTTTACAAACACAGAAAACAACCCGATCTTCGAATTGCCACCCCTACATTATATATTCTATTATACTATATATTGTCATGGTTTGATGACTTTTCAATGTGTTTTTGTAGTGTTTTTGGTATTTTCTGGTTTTATAAGTGCAGACTAAGTAAGATAGTAGCTAGTTACAGAGATTAGAGAGAGAAAACAGATGAGATTCAGAGAGAAATCAGATCAGAGAGAGAGAGACAGAGTTTAGAGAGAGATTTCAATTAGAAACCCTAGGAGAGAGAAAGCAGTTATAGAGAGAGAAAGTAGATTGGTGGAAAATAGATTCCATTTCATATATCACATAACATTCAAACACAGGACTACAACATGTATTTGTAGGCACATAGTAGTAACTAACTTGAAAGTAAAAAGACAGTATTGCCCTTACTAACACAGAACATTCTCCTAAATGCAAATACTAGCAACACTGTTACACAGATATCATACTAATACTAGCTATTAATGGCTCCCCTGACAACCCTCCCTTCTTCAAAGACAACCATGACCTCAGGGTTGACAGAATTCAGGAAAACTAGTCTTAAGCAAATCCTCATCTTCCCAAGTGGCCTCATCAACACTGCATCCCTTCCACTGAATTAACTGCTGGTAGACAACTTTAGCATTCCTTAAGATTTGCCTAGTATCAAGCTGTCTCAAGGGCACCAAATCAAAAACTCCTTGATCATTAACTTGTGGAAGTTGTTGCAAAACCTTATGCTGTCCTACTGCCTTCTTAAGTTGAGAAACATGGAAGACAGGATGGACTCTAGAAGTAGAAGGTAAGGCCAGCCTATAAGCCACAGAACCAATCCTTTCCAAGATCTCGTAAGGCCCAAAGAATTTAGCTGCCAACTTCAGATTCTTCCTTATAGCCACTGTCACCTGCCTATAGGGTTGCAGCTTCAAATAAACCCATTCTCCAGGCTGAAAAGACCTCTCAGACCTTTTAGCATCAGCATAGGCTTTCATCCTAGCTTGTGCAGCCTCCAATATAAGCCTTAAACTTGTCCATTGTAACTTCTTACTTTCTATAAAATCCTCAAGGCTGTGCAGGTTAGTGTGATCCCTGTCTTGCCAAGCTAAGTGTCTTGGTTTAGTACCATAGACCACCTGGTAAGGAGTAGTGTTAACTGCAGTATGAAAGGTGGTATTATACCACCATTCTGCTGGAGCCAACCATGCTGCCCAATTCTTGGGATTCTGACTTGTCATGGCCCTTAGGTATTGCTCAAGACATTGGTTGACCCTCTCAGTGCTGCCATCAGATTGAGGGTGGTAAAAACCAAACCAAACCAAACCAAACATACCCAGTATATCCCGCTCAGAGCAGGGTCTGGGGAGGGTAGGTTGTACGCAGACCATACCCCCACTTTTAGAGCGGGGAGGCTGTTTCCGTGAAGACCCTCGGCTGAGTGCACAACAAACATAGAGTGTGGAAAAAAAAAACAAACAGACTATCCCTGTCACTAACAATAGACTCTGGCATGCCATGCAGCCTGTATATCTGCTCAAAGAAAACCACAGCCAACCCCTTAGCAGTTATAGGATGAGAAAGAGCCAGGAAGTGCCCATACCTACTAAATCTGTCCACAATAACCCAAATGACCTCATAACCTCTAGACTTGGGAAGACCAGTAATAAAATCCATAGCTATATCCCTCCAAGGCTCATGAGGAATACTTAAAGGTTGTAATAAACCTGGGCTCTTGACAGTCTCTCCTTTGATCTGCTGACAGGTTGTACATTCCCTGACCCATTGCCCTATATTCTGATTAACTGTAGGCCAATAGAAATAAGTTTTTATCCTCTTTAGAGTGGCCTGTCTGCCAGAGTGTCCTCCAATACTATTGTTATGTAATTCCTCAAATATTTGTTTCCTCAGCCCTCCTGTAGCACCAATCACCCACTTTCCCCTGTACTGAAGTAAGCCTTGTCTCATATAGTATTCCTGAGGTCCCTCTTTAGTGACAGTATATTCAGCAATAAGTTGCTGAAGTAGCTCATCTTCCACATAACTGTCACTAATCTGTTCCATCCACAAGGGTGTGACTACTGTTAGTTGAGAGCAATGACCTTCCTCTGGCAACTGCATAACAGGAAGAGATACCTCCTGCCCTTTCCACTGGAACTTCATAGTGTGATTTTGATAATTACAACTGAAGTTGCCCAACTGAGACAGCCATTCCACCCCTAGTATCAGTTGCCAGTCACCTAAGTCCACTACTTGAGCCACAGTACTAAACTCAAATTTTCCCCACCTCCATTTTAGGTCTGGACACACAAATGTACTAGTGATTACATTCCCATTAGCCAGCTGTAACTTCAGGGGTTCCTGGGGTTGAATGTCAATATTCAACTCTGCACAAATCTGAGAATGAATCACATTTTTAGAGCTGCCTCCATCAATCAAAATTTTCACCTCCTTACCAGCAACCATTCCAGAAAATTGCAGAGGTTGGTGTTCTACTGACTCCATGCCTAATGCTGCTAAGATAATCTTCTGTTCTTGCCAATCATCCAACACCTTCCCTGGTTCCTCATCAAACTTAGGCTCCCCTTCATAGACTGGTGACACATCTTCCTCTGCCACCATCAAGAAACTTTGAGGTTTCTTGCATTCATGTCCCTTCACAAATTTATCATCACAGTAAAAACAGAGCCCCTTCTGCCTTCTTTCCTCTCTTTGTGAGAAAGTCAATGGTCTAGGCTTGCTACTAATGACTTCTGCAGACTTGGTAGGAACAAGCACTGAGGTGTTACTACTACTACTGGTATTAGTGTTACCTCCAACAAACATTTTAGGAGTAAAAGTTGTAGCAGTATTAGCTTTATAAGACCCACTGGAATAAGTGTTTCTCTTAGGTTGACTACTCAAGGTCTGCTCATAAAACCTTGCTAGTTTAAGTGCTTGTTCTAGAGAAGTAGGTTCCAGCAACCTCAACATGCCTCTTATTTCCACTTGTAAGCCTCCTATGAAATTTTCCAAGAAGTACTCATTAGTGAGGCTTGGAATCTTCATCAATAGTTGACCTCTACATTTTTCAAAGTCATCAAAGTAAGCCTCTACTGTAGTAGTCTGTTGTAACTTCTTGAACTTGTCAAATACCAACTCTGTATCAATTTCACCAAATCTGGCTAAGAAGGCTTGAGAGAATTGATACCAGGTAGCATTGCTTCTGCCTAACATGAAAGACTTGTACCAAGATCTTCAAGATCTTGGAGTACCAGTCAGATGCATTGCTGCAATAGCTGCCCTTCTCTTGTCACTGACTTCAAAAATAGAAAAATACTCCTCACAATCTCTCAACCACTCCACAGTATCATGTCCTTCTTTGTAAACAGGAAAACTTAGTTTGAGGTGCTTCAGACTCTGAGATTCCTTCTTGTCTGTTCTCCAATTTGTTTCTTCATAATCCTCTTCTTCAGTTATATATTCATGCTGCTGCTGCTCTTGCTTTTGTCTTTCCCAAGCAGCATGAGCCGGATTCCTGAATACTCCCTTCCTTTTAACAATTACTGGAGTTTCCTCTTCCTCATCTGATATTTCCTCCATTTTTGTTGCTTTCATACTCATGAGACCTTGCATACCAGTCACTAACATCTCAATAGCTTCCTGCAACTTATCAATCCTTTCATCTGTTCCTTCCTTAGCACCTGGAACATCCTGTTGCAGAGATCTCATAGATCCTTGCTGTGAGGTCTCAGCTTGTTTACTACTTCTTGTATTGTAAGTCATACTACCAGAATTCAACCTTCACAATTCACTGAACCTACTTCACTTCTTCTCAACACAGTCAAATCTCCAATTCTCACTACTACAGCACAATCTCAATTGTAACTTGAACAAAAAGTTAACCTAATTCGTTTGTGTTTTTCTCAATAACAACAATCAACTAGATCTAATCAAGTAAACACAGCTAGATAAGCTCTAACAACACAATCAACAACTGAAACACTTGAATTAAGAACAGATCTAGTGAATTAGGTCAAAACAGAGCACCTGATGAAAAATTTTCAAAGGTATGAACTTGAAACTGCGATTACTCTGGTTCTATGCTCGCTCCACTCGGATTAGCTTGCACAGCAATGTAGAAGCAGTGGCTGGATGAAATCTAGAGCTCTGATACCAATTTGTCATGGTTTGATGACTTTTCAATGTGTTTTTGTAGTGTTTTTGGTATTTTCTGGTTTTATAAGTGCAGACTAAGTAAGATAGTAGCTAGTTACAGAGATTAGAGCAGAGATTAGAGAGAAAACAGATGAGATTCAGAGAGAAATCAGATCAGAGAGAGACAGAGTTTAGAGAGAGATTTCAATTAGAAACCCTAGGAGAGAGAAAGCAGTTATAGAGAGAGAAAGTAGATTGGTGGAAAATAGATTCCATTTCATATATCACATAACATTCAAACACAGGACTACAACATGTATTTATAGGCACATAGTAGTAACTAACTTGAAAGTAAAAAGACAGTATTGCCCTTACTAACACAGAACATTCTCCTAAATGCAAATACTAGCAACACTGTTACACAAATATCATACTAATACTAGCTATTAATGGCTCCCCTGACATATATCTATTATAAACATGTGACTATGTGAGTATTTGTAAGATCAAAAATCTAACTATGCAGAGAACTTGAGATCCTACATGTGTAAACCCCACTGTTATTGAAAGTGCACATATAAAGAAGCTTAAGTGCAAAGCAAGGCCAAGCACATGCTTTGAGCTTCAATTTAAAAAATCCTAGCGCATTTCAGTGACCACTGCTTAAGCACTCTGCTCTTCTCAGTGAATTGCTAAGCGCAAAAGAACCTAGAAAATCCCTTTTGTATAAAAATGAGAATGTTGACCATATTTTAGAAGAATCATTACTTCCTGGGCCAAAATATATTAATTGGCTTTCATTTTAATGCTTGCTAGAAAAACACAATACACTGGTGTTTCCTCAATGCTCAACTATAATTTCATAAACGTCATATTCTTTAATTCAAATATGAAAGTTGAAGCTAAGAAAAAGACATGCAGTTTTACATAATCCGAAAGAACAAAGTAACTAGATCCATCGAACTTAATATCACATGGATTATTAATTGTTATGATGAGTGAAAAAAAAAACTCATAACCTTAAAAAAATTTAAGTTTGCATTGCATGCTCCAATAAACGACTAGTAATGGGTCACCAAGATAAGTGACTCTAGAGTTGGAAGGACTGTACAAGACCAAAATTCACGATAACTAAGAGGGTCAATATGTGATCCTGAGCAGTTATATTCAAGCTTTGAACAACTACTTTATATCAAAAGTTACACCTATCACAGTAACTTCAGTCTTTTATTTACGCTATCGCTTTAAATAATACAACTAAACATGTGTTTCTAATTTAACTAGATTGAGATAGTTGAATACTTATCAGAGGAAAGGAACTTAAAGAGGCGGTAAGCTACACATTCTAAGAAGAACAACAGTACAACACATAGGTTCTCTACAAGGAAGTTAAATTCTTATGGCTAAAAGTAACCAAGAAAATAATTATTTGAGTCATTCCAAAGATTTTAGCTAGTAGCCAAGCTTAACAAATGATGGCAAAATGGTGTATGACAATTGTTGCCAACAAAGTCTTAACCAAGAGAGATTATAAACATTTGATAACTCATTTAGGCTCAACCTCCAAAAGAGTTGGGTAAGTAAAACATAACTAAATAACCAGAAAACAAATTCACTCGTACTACAAAGTTAATTGATGATAATAAGCATGTAAAAGTGAGTAAGTGACTTGAGTAAGATTGCAACGGTGGATGTAACCACGTCAAGGTGACTTGGGTGAGAACTGAGATAGCAATGGTCCAATACGTAAAGTCAAGTAGGAATAAAGAAGTAGCCCAAGTCACTTAACATAAACTCCAACATCATTTGAAGAAACATGTAAAACTCCAATAAGTTTCCTGTCCTACATTTCTCTCTCGATTTGTGTATACTTCCCGTGTTTACTCATCCTTGTTCCCTCTTAAGTTAGTAACAAACTTCCTTGTTCTCGACCTAAACCCTAAACCCTAATTCACAACGCAATAGGCCTACTAAACTAAAACTAAACACACTAGTAAGCTTGAGAGTAAATGTATTCGGGGTGAGTTTTCGAGACATCTAATAGATAGTACTTACACAATTTCGAAAAACAAAAGAGCAATACATTCAATTGAGTATATAAAATCGACAAATATAAACTCGAAAACCGTAAACACGACGAAAGAGGCATGGGGATGCATACATATTGGCGGAGGGGAGAGAATCGAGGTAAGCTTGTTCGAATTGGAGAGGACGCTTGCGGCGAATTTGAGGAGCTGGACCTGGTCCCACCATTGCTTCTTCCTCCACGTCATCCTCGCCGGCGGCGACAGGCTCTTGGATCTCCGGTTGCTTATTATTAATATCCTCTGATGAATCCATTCAAGATTGTTTTTGGGTTTAGGTGAGTTGTGTAAAATTAGGGGGACAGTGTTCAAAGCGGGAAGGCTATTGGGAGTTTATATTTTTAGGGAAAATAGGACGTCTGCAGATTTGGTTTTTGTAAATGGTACATCAAAGGCTTTGGTACCCTTAGACCTGGCAATTCGTTCGTTTCGTATACTTTCGTGTCGTGTACTTTCGTGTTTCGTATACGTAATGCTAAATCCAAAACCGACACGTTAAGAATTCGTTTCGTTTCGTGTTCGAGTACCTTCATTTCGTGTACGTTTCGTGTCGTGTTTCGTGTAATTTTTGAATAAAAATAAAAATATTTAAATATTAATTTTTTACTAGTCGAGTATTAATTCAATATGTCATAAGGAATGAAGTGTGCTTAAGTCTTGTGAAACTAAGATTTGAAACTATTTTGTATTTATCTTATGTAAAAATTATACATAAAATATCATTTTAAAATATGTATTCATATAATTTTAATAAAATTATTTAAATATTTATTTATTTCGTGTATTTTCGTTTCGTGTCGTGTACCCAAGGGTAAACCCAAAACCGACACTAAATTCATCCGTGTAATTTCGTGTTCGTGTACTTTCGTGTTCGTGTACCGTACCCTTAATAAACTAATAAAGTACGGGTTGTTTTATTAATATTTTATAATATTAATTTTTTATGATTTTTGTTGTCAAAAGTATTTTAATAATATTTTTAATTATTTTTTTTACATTTAATGATAATAAATTAATAATATGCATTATTTTGTATTTATATATATACTAAAATTATTATGAAAAATATGTTAACTTATAATAATAATTAATTAAGTTGATGATGAAAATTTTATTAGTTTTAGTCTTTATTAATTTATTTGAAATTTTATTGTTGATGAAATTTAATACTTTTGTAACTTTTAAATTATTATAGGATTTCTTGTGATTATTATATTTAGATTCTCTATAAATTATTTGATTTTTGGATTATTTTTTAATTTATTTACAATTTTAGTACCAAATCTAGAATCTTTGCAAAATAATTAAATGTTAATTTATTTATTTATATTGACTTTTCTTAGTATGAATTTTAAAAACATGTTTTTTTTTAAATCTAAAAGTAAAATTTTTTTGTGACTTAATTTTTTTAAAAATTAGGTTTTCTTGAAACTCGTGATAAGATTTTTTTTAAAATTATATTTTAAACTTTAATCCAAAATATTTTTGTATTAGTTTTAGTTAACAATAATATTCTCAACTTTAATTTTATTTTGTTTTATCATGTGTTATTTTAGTGCATCTCTTTCGATTTGTTTATTTGTTAAATTAAAAATTAAATGGTATTAATTAGTTACTTGATAGAATAGTTTTAGTTGGTTTTTTTAAACCAATACTCTCTGACCCATTTCTAAACTCATTTTACATAGAGTTATCTTCTAACAAAATAAAGCCAATTTCTAATTTCTAATGAAATTACTTTTTTGAATAGTTTTTTTGTGCTCACATTTTTTAAATTTAAATTTTAGAAATAAATTTGTTGTCAAACCTAAAAATAGAATCTTTAATGATTTTTATTAAAATAATTTTTTCTTGAAGCCGTTTTATTTGGTAAACAATTTTTTTGCAAATTATAATTTAAGATTTAGCCTAACATATATTTTAATATTTCATATTTTTTGGAAAGTTTTCTTCAATATTATTTGAATATATATAATATACTTTAGTGGATCTTATTGGTTAACTATTATTTATATTGTATATAAATATGTGACTATGTAATTGTAAACACACATACATTCCTAATTTTTTTTAAAGTAAGTTTCTACTAATTTTTTATGTTTTTGTGTTGGTGTGTGTGTGTATATATATATATATAAATTTTTTTTTGCCAGAAAATGTGTGTTGGTATATATTTATTTTAGGTGCATTATATTAGGATTTATTGTTGATTTTAGTTTTTTAATTAGATATTTTTTGAATTGGTGTTTGATTTGTAGATTACATTTTGAATAAAAACAATAAAATAATTTAAAATATGCTCATGGATTGATTTGTGAGCTTTCTAATATTTTTATTTTCAAAGTTTTATGGGTAAAGTAATTAGATAATTGTTATAAAATAATTTACATTAGTTTAACGATTATTCTACTTTAATTGTGAAAATAATTTTTTTTCAGAAATTATATTTTATATAAAATGTCACAAATTATATTTAGTTACAAATCGAATAAAAAAAAGTTATAGTTTTTCATTTTTTTTTATGGTAGTGATGCAAATAATTTTTTCTTATAAAAAAAATTTGTCTAGTAATTTCTTTTGAGAAACAAATTATATTTAGTTACAAATCGAATAAAAAAATTACATTTATTTATATTTTTTTATGAATTGCATTTTTATAGATACATTATTTATTGACAATATGTATCTTCATAATTTTAAAATATCAATAAAACAATTTACATTTGTTTATGTTTTTTTTAAATTTACATTTGTTTATGTTTTTTATAGATTGCATTTTAATAGTTATAGATTACATTTTTTTAGTTACGTTATTTATTGACAATATGTATCTTCACAATTTTAAAATATCAATAAAACAATTTACATTTGTTTATATTTTTTATAGATTGCATTTTTGTTTATATTTATTATAAGTTGCATTTTTATAATTATAGATTGCATTTTTATAAATACAATATTTTTTGACAATATGTATATTTATTTATTCTTTTGGTGATGATTAAAGATTGCTGTGTGTTGCAGACTCCAACCATCGTGTTTCACTCTAACTCTTTCTCTTTTTAACCCTGACGACCACCCAAACCCCTTACGCTAATTATATATAGGATATAATAATATTTCTCTTTCACGTCGTTAAACAAATGTTTAGTTATTCTTAATTAACTTTAAAATAAAAATACTCCCTTTGTTCCTTTTTATTAGTCGTTCTAGAAATTTTTGTAAAAACCAAAAAAGTATAATTAATACACTTTTATGTTATTGATGATGTTACGAAATTATTTAAATAGGCTTATGATTCAATGTATCAAAAAAGAAAATGAAAACACATGTATAAACACAGGGGTAATTAGTGAAATAATAATCATTAATTATGCTTTGGAGATACAAAGTGACAAATAAAAAAGGAATTTTAAGAAAAACCTAAACGTCTAATAAAAAGGATCGGAGGGAATAAAAAATACTATAAAACATTCAAAACGATCATGACAAGACTTGAGGAAGAAGCCCCTCAATTAAGCTTATAATAAAAATTAAAAATATTCTAAAAAGCATCTGAAATATTTATTAACCCGATATAAACTCAGGTTATATTCAAATTAAGGGCAAAACGATCTGGAATTTGGGAAATAGGGTTTAACACGTGCGATTAGGGTTCTTGATCGTCTTCCACGAGCGACAATCAGTTGAATCTTCTCAATCTTTCATTCATCTCCAACTGAAGTAAGTATCATCCATCTTCTTTTTCACTTTTCTTAGTCGTGTATATCTATATATATATATATATAGAGAGAGAGAGAGAGAGAGAGAGAGAGAGAGAGTTGCACTTCATGAAGAACACCTTATATAAAGAACAATAAAGAACACCTCATATTTAATTCAATATAAGAGTTCCGTCATGACACCCAATACAAAAAGTTCTTATTTTTTTATCTTCTAACCATTTAGCAAAAAAATCTAAAAAATTTTTTTGGAGAAAACACTGTTCATGATGACATCAGCAGTGACGTCATCATGAACAGTGATTTTTTTCAAAATTTTTTTTTTAAAATTTTTTTTTGCTGAACGGATAGAAGATAAAAAAAATAAGAACTTTTTGTATTGAGTGCCCCTGGCGGGGCCAATGGATCTATTGGAATAAATGATTTTATAGTGTTCTTTATTGTTTGTTATATAAGAGTGTTCTGTATGGAGCAAAGGCCTATATATATATATATATATATATATATATATATATATATATATATATGTTGGTCCCGGAGTATATTGCAGAAGGGGGGGTTGAATGCAATATAGATAATTTCAAATCTTTAGCTCAACAACAACGATAAAGATTGTAAACTATCTATACAGGAATTGCAAACACAAGTAGTAATTCAAGATATTCTCACAAAATAAATATTTTATTTATTTTGTAATGTGTTGCTACAACCTCGAGAAAAATGGTTTTCTCAAGCTTCGACTTCTTGAAAAAAAATCACTACAGAAAGAATGAGAGATGTGTCTCTATATAGACTAATCTTTCTCTAACATCTCAGTCACATAGGTCGCGGAGCTGCTGTCGTTTTCAAGTGGTAGCTCCTCACAAGTTGCCCACCCATGTGACCTTTCCTAAAATGCTATACAAACAGAGTTATCATTAAGCATAAGGCATTCTGGGTTCTTTCTAAAATTAGATATAACAATTCTAGTAGATGCAGACTTGTCATACTCTTGAATTGTCGAGCCTCGTCTTGTGATCTCTCAAGCTTCTATCGTAGTCTTGCAGGTGTGCTACAATCTTTGACGAATTACAAAAAATCTGTTTCTCGAACATCTAAACTATCACGGGGGTTTGACTGAGATAAAATCTCCAAATCAAATAATTCAGTGAGACAGTAACCTTTGCCGCCAAGTTTGCTGTCATAGGAATATTCAGTAGTTGACAGTATGAGCTCCCGCCAATGTTGCTGTCGGAACTCCAGACTTGCTATCAAGTGTGAGAATGTTGCTGTCCCATGCTTCAGCCAATGTTGCTGTCAAATTAGACTTGATGTCGTGACCTTGCAACATGCAGTCTTCTTGTAACGTTACCATCAATGTATTGACAGTAACTTTATTATTGCTGTCGAACTGATGTATTCTCTTGAGGCTTGAACATATCAATGAACTTCTTCCAAGATACGTACTTATTACATTTCAGCAATTATTTGATTACAAGAACACACTCTGGCTGTGACAGTATGTTCTACTTAGCATATACAAATAAACTAAGTACTAGTTAAGTTGTCTCTACGCTATCACCCCATAAATCCTAACAATCTCCCCCAATTTGTTTTTATGGACAATAACAACAAATTCTCAATACAAGCATGCTGACAACTTAACTAACATAGATCAGAATAGGATTCTAGAACATTTCCAAGCATTTAGCATTACATAGGACAATGATCTAAAGCAAAACAAGTACTCCTCGAGGTTGAGTAGATATGAGATTTACTTATCTTGTTATTAAGATTTCCTGTTCTGTCTGTTCTCTCTCTCTGTGGAGAGCTTATTCCAAGTACTTTCTAAGACCTTGCACTAGCTTCTTTTCATCAGCAGATACAACATCATCTTCAATCTCATCAATGTACTGTTGGATTTGTTTAGAAGAGACATTCTGAACATCTTTCAGATCAAACCATGATTCAAAATCATAGGTGTAAGTTCTGAATTTCAAGATGTTGTTTTCAATCTTGAATCTTCTGCCAGGAAAAGAATTCAAGGTCACTCTTCTGTTTCTGTAAAGTTTTGGATCTTCATCTCTCCCACTATCAAAAATAACTTCCAATTCCCATACACACAGCATTTCCAGTTTGTGAGATGATCCAACAACTTTCCAGTATAGACCTTTCAGTACACTGGTCCTCGGCTTGTGAAAACTATCTACATAGATTTCTTCTTTGCCATCTATGATCCTGAGAGGATTTTCCAGTGCACATGGCTGATAGTTTGGAGCTTCACTGTTCATCTTGTTGACTTTCTTGCATTTTTCTTTCAGCTCAGCTTCCACTACCTCAGCAGTCCGTTTTCCAATATTAGCTTTTCTCCTAGCAACTTCAGCAGCTAATTCGGCTTCATAGGCAGCCATTGCTTCAGGTGTATAAGAGGGCATCCTCTCTGTCCAATCATACTTAGACACAAGTTCTTCCTCATCTATACTCACATCCTCATTCGCATCATCGATATCTCTCCAGTCACCATATTTCTCATAAAGTTCAGCATATCTTTTAGCATAGTACTTTTGGATGTGTTCCATGGCTTTCTTAGGACCATTTTTATACATCCCCATAAGCTCCACCATTCTTTCCAGCATGAAGTAATCAACTCTACGCCTTACTTCTTGTGATGTTTGTTTGAGAGTGTATCTGTCTATTATTGTTGACGTCTTTACTATAGTGAAATCCTTCTCAACAAACATGACTTTTGCTTTATCTTTCCAAAGAATGTATCTGGATGCATATTCCTTAGAGTTATCCAGCTCCAATTCAACTAAAGTGATATCTCTTGTCACAACTTCCTTCTGGATTTCGAAGCTATTTGTTTCTCTTCTTCGAATAGGCTTCTTACGAATCACCACTCCATGATTCTTTTTCCTTGCTGCAGCCTTTGTCTTGCGCATTCTTGGAACTGTACGCCAGGCTTTTGCTCTTTGTTTTGTCTTTTTAGACTTGGATGTCTTGACAGTTTTGCCTGTGACAGCTTCTTCATTCAAGCTCTTGACAGTGTCTTTCATGACAATGTCTTCTTTGACAGCAGCTTCTTCGACAGTAACTTCACCATTCTTGACAGCTTCCTTGTTGACAATATCTTTTTCAGCATCAAAATAGTCAATAACAAATCTTAAGATACTTCCTTCCAGTGTGTCAATAATGTCTGTCTCTCCCTCATCTTTAGCTTCAGCATCTTTCTTATCATCCTTGGGAGCTTCTTCCTTTGCTTCCTCCTGAGTCTGACTTCCAGTAATCTTAGCAGTTTCTTGACCACTTCCAGTTGTACCAGATCCTCCAGTTCCATCAAGATCATCATCATCAAGGGTGTCATCATATGTGCAACTTCCACCACTTTCACTTCTTCTGGCATTAACTTCAGAAATCAATTTCTTCACTTGAGAGCTAAGACTTTCATCTCTCTTTGCCAGCAGTTTGTGAATATCTTTGACAGCCTTGACTTTGTCTCTATTTATATTAGATTTGAGGATTTGTTTCAGCACTCCCATAATTGTGTTAGAGTACAATCTTGGTTCTTCACTTAGGATCAGAAATCCAATCCTTTTAGCTCCTGCGTTTATGGTTGTTCTGTAGCAAACACCATAGGGTTCTTCAATCACTTCTAGTAGCTTTTCTTCAACAAGACCTTTAATTTGTGCTAGCAGATCGTTATTGAAGATTGTAGAATTGGCTTTCACTTTCGTTCCTATGGCATTCAGCACTCTAGCTTGTAGACTTTGCAGTAGCTGCATTGTAATGAATATAGAGATTCCAGTTTTCAGATAAACATCAACTGCCCATCTTTTCTCCAGATTCACCTACACAGAGATACTTGTTATTTTGTCCCTCAGTATTGGTGACAGTTTTGTATATACTCCTCCTGCCTCTTTTATGGCACTATTCACCATTGCACTGAGTACTTCATCTTTGTTCTGCAAAGTACTCTCCATGTAGCTAACCATCATCGTTTCTGCCTCTTCTGGACTATATCCACTTCCATCAGACCAAATGTATCCTGTTGTAGGATTTACCTTTTCAGGCATTTTGTCTTTGCCTTTGCCGAGTCTATTGGACTCTTCCATTTCTCTCCAATGTTTCTGCAGTGGAGTTTCCATGACTTCAGGAACTGGTTCATTGACTTTCAGAGGAGGCAATGTTGATGTTTGAGCCCTTTGTAATTGCTCCAATATTTCTTTAGTCACCAACATTGGCTCACCATCTACTTCAACAGATTCACCAATTCCACTAGCTCTCAACTCTTCACCAAATATTTTATCTTCATTTGCATTTTGCTCCCCCTTACTTCCATCTCCATCTTCTTCCGTTTGCTCCCCCTCTCTACTAGACTCTCCCTTGCTTGTTGCTCCACCTTGTGTCACATTCTCTACTGGACTTACAGTATTCTGATTTTGAACTTTATTCTGATCTACCACTGTCTCCCCCTTAGTTAAGTTGATAGCACTAAGGGCAGCAGAAAACGATAATAGATTTTGTTGAATCTCAGAAAAACCAGTAGCTACCATGGTGGACAGAGCATTAAGTTTATCTTCCATGGATGCACATCTGCCCTCAAGGGATTTCAACCTTGATTCAGCTTGTTTAGAAGGACCATCAGACCTTAACCTTTTTGATGAGAAAGGAAAAGACTGAGGCAAGGAGGCTATGGGGTGTCTCACACTCTCATTGTTTTTCTGAGTGATCTCATCACTCCTCACAGAATGACTCTCAAGGCCTAGTGCTTTTTTGTGTGGGGTTCCCTCGAATTCACTCTGGACGTGCTCAAGTCCCTCTCCTTTTGCCAGCTCATTTGGCTGCCTCTCATTTTTATGCTCACCTCTCTTTTCTTTTATTTCTCTTTTCTTTTGCACTCCCTCTCTCATCCTAGATGCATGGGTATGAGCAGTACTTACATGCATTAAAAGAGAAGGTTTAGATTTTACCTTTCTGAAAGTAGAGATTGGCACATGATCATCATCAGAAGCATCTTCAACAATTACTGAATCTTGATCAAACGGTGAAGAGGTGACAACATCTTTGCCCAAAATGTTACTGTCCACAGGTGGGTTGACAGCAACTTTTACGGTGTCTTTGATAGCAGCTGAGGCTGTGACAGCAACTTCGTGAAGGTCAGTTGCTTTTTGGAGGTCGACCAAGATGTTGGTTGTTTCATTTTCTAGCAGATTGCAATCTTGATCTAGCTCAGTGTTTGAGGGAGTGGTATCCATTTCACTTTGAGAAATGGGTTCTTGTGGACCACTTGATGGGGGCTCATCCATGACTTGAGATGGATGATCAAAACCTGAAGGGTTGGGACTGTCCCCCTCTCTAAGTTGTTGAGAAGAAACAATTGACCGATTAGAGAATAAGAAAGGTGATGGTATAGAAGAGATTTCTGGCTGTTCCACAGAGATAACTTATGGAACATCAAGAGTAGAAGTTTGATGACCCTCACTATGCCCTAACTCCGTGTGCATTTCTGCAAGTGTAGGCTCCTCATGAGTGAGTACATGAGGTTGTGCAAACTCTTTACAGGATGCCTTGGGAGACAGGCCAGATTCAATAGATACTTCTTGTTGAGAAGAAGCACCTAGGGATGTGTTTGATTCCATTTTATCCTCCACAGCCTTTTGTGAGACTGAGGGGTGGCTGATAGTGGTTTTGTCCCTCTTAGCTCTCTTCTTCTTAGACTCAAGAGGAACCACTGTGGGTTCACTTTTACTAACATCCTTATTTGCTGCATCAGGTGCAGTTTCTCCCTCAACATTCTCAGAACTACCACAAACTCCAGTTTCCAAGGGTCTTTTCTTGGATTCTTGCAAGGCTATTTTTGTGGTTTTTGTTTGTCTGGAAGGTCTGATTGGAACGAATGCTGTAGAATGTGGGTTAACTGAATTTGGGTCTAATTCAGCTTTATTCTCAAGGGAGAAATTAACATACCCAGAAAGTAGTTCAAAATCAAGATTAGGCTCTTGATCAGCCATGTGCTTGGTGAAATAGAGTGGAATATGTGCATTCAAATTTTGTGAATTGAGTGATGTGTGTGTATTTTTTTCAAAACATTGCACTCCATAGTTAGAGATGCATTATCATCAGTACCACATAATAAATTTAAACACCTTGTAAGAAAACGAGGATAGACATGTACCTTCCTGCTCAGAGCTGACTTGAGTTGACACATAAGCAGCTTTCCAACATCCACTTTGTAACCATGGACTAGAGAGTGAGTGAGCTTCTTGATGTAGGAGGGAATTCCATTCCAGCTAGTGGTTTTGGTTGAGAAAACCTTCACCATGACATCAAAAATCATGCTCCATTCTTTTCTCAAATTCTTTATGTCCATTTCACCAGTTGAGTACCAATTTGATGTACCCTCTTCAAGGACAGGACCAGAATACCCAATTTTCAAGAAAAACTTCTTTAGGGTTTCATCACTTGCAAGTTCCTTGTATGATTCTTTAGCTTGCAGTCCAGTTCCCAAAGCTTCGTTGATACCTTTTATTGTGAGGATGCAAGTAACCCCTTTGATTTTGCAATTTATGGTGTCTTTACCTGCACCTCCTGGAACAAAGGCAGATTTCCATAATTCTTCAAGTCTTTCTAGGTCCAAAGATGGAGTAGAGGTTATAGCATGACCTAGATAGGACTTGTTTAAGAAGGATACGAGTCCTTTGAAACCTTCACCAGCATCTCCAGCAGAGAGAATACCAGCAAAGTTTGTTTGAGAAGAGGATTGTTTGGGTGCCATTTTTGCTTTGAGTTTTGGGGGAGAGAGATATTTTTGCTTTTGAGAGAGAGAGGTTATGTTGAATGTTGTGTGTTTGTGTGTTTGACAGTTGCTTACATGAAAATAGCAAATGTTTTACTGAAGAAGGGAAAGAGCAATGTCTTAGCCCATTAATCAGTCACGTGGTGTTGTGGATAGTTACTTTTTAGTGGCTGTAAATCGTGGAGGTAAAATCTCAATTAAATCGGTCCACTAATCTTGACAGTAACCTGTACGCTGTAACAAATTCATTAGTAATTTGGGAGGATGACAACAAGTTTTGCTTGATAGTAACATCGGCGCAAGAACATGCTGTCATCATTAAGCAATTTATACAATTTCCTTTAAATTTCATGACAGAAACTTTTTCCGTTGCTGATAAGGAACTTGCTGTCAAGGCACATCGTGACAGCATCTTCACTTATTGACAGCAACTTGTGCAGAAATAATTT
Source organism: Saposhnikovia divaricata (assembly GCA_036435485.1). Lineage (NCBI taxonomy): Eukaryota > Viridiplantae > Streptophyta > Magnoliopsida > Apiales > Apiaceae > Saposhnikovia > Saposhnikovia divaricata. The sequence goes on along the minus strand of CM071595.1, from coordinate 55,073,629 downwards.
GTGTCATGAATTTTAATCGACTTCGCCCATTGCTTAAGAGTAAAATTACCAATAAGCATTTTAATCGATTTAAGCACATATTTGTTAAGCAAGCACACATCCACATACATCCACACACACAAGTATACACATGCATACACCAACAGTTAACTAAGATGAGAAGATAAAGGTAAATAAGACATGCAAGAACACTAGGAAGACGAAGCGATAATCTTTTCAAAAAAAAACTTAAAACAATACATAAAAGTTCTTAAGAACTAAACATTATTTTAAGTTTGGAAAAGCTTCCAGCAGCAGCCCTTCCACAACCTTCTCGATCTCCTTCTCATCAGAGACCCCCAGCATGTCTAAATAAGCTTGAAGCTTATCGAAGAATGGATGAAGGGGGTGCTCAGCAGTGATCTCTTCCTGCTTCTTTGGCACTTGTTCAGCTTTGGAGTTTGAGCCCTCCGAAGTTGACATATCTGACGCCTTCCTCTTGCTCATAGTCTCTAGAGTTTCTTAAGTGTGTAATGAAGAATAAGGGTTTGGCCTCAGTCTTATTTATAACACATTAAGTGACACTACAGCTTCCCACACGCTTCCTTTTAATAAAGTATCAAACTTTAAAATAAAAAGACTGACTAATGCCTGAGCTCATTTGAAATGACACGACTAGTTGTTACTGGCACGCGTATGGTTTAAGTTAATGTCACATGACTACTCATTACATAAGTTAAAACATGCATGTAATTTGAATTTAGCATAGTCATAGCAAACATGCTGTCAATTAAACAAGTAGCACATACGACAGTAACTTTTCATGACAGTAACATTGAAAGCTACGATCATAAGCTACGATTTAACCACCTTAAAAATGTAAAAACTAGTAAGTTAACATACCAGATTTAGCATTCCCAATTCACTTACCAACCTGTTGAAGGTTGCTTCATCTAGTGGCTTCGTGAAGATGTCTGCAAGTTGCTTTTCTGTTGGAACATAAACTAGCTTCACAATTCCCTTTTCAACATGCTCTCTGATGAAATGATGTCTAATATCAATGTGCTTCATCCTGGAGTGTTGAACTGGATTATCTGAGATGGCTATGGCACTGGTGTTATCACAATAAATAGGATATTGGACAACTCTAAACCATAATCTATTAGCTGATTTTTCATCCAAAGAATTTGAGCACAGCAACTTCAAGCTGCAATGTATTTGGCTTCTGCAGTTGAGGTAGACACAGAATGCTGCTTCTTGTTAAACCATGACACTAATCTTCCACCAAGAAATTGACAGCTTCCTGTTGTACTTTTTCTATCAATCTTGCATCCAGCATAGTCTGAATCCGAATATCCTATCAGATCAAATCCAGAATGTTTAGGATACCAAAGGCCTAAATTTGGAGTACCTTTGAGATATCTAAAGATCCTCTTGATTGCTACCAAGTGTGACTCTTTTGGATCAGCTTGAAACCTTGCACAGAGACATGTAGCAAACATAATATCTGGTATGCTAGCAGTTAGATACAGCAATGATCCACCATGCCCCTGTAGGTACTAGAATCCACTTTCTTTCCGTTAGGATCCAAATCCAGTTTGGTTGCAGTAGAGATAGGTGTCTTGGCAGGTGATGCATCTTCCAAGATGAACTTTTTGAGAAGTTCCTTGACATATTTTTCTTGGCAAATGAAGAAGCCATCATCCTTTTGATGAATCTGTAAACCTAGGAAAAATGACAGTTCTCCCATCATACTCATCTCATATTTGTTCCTCATAAGAGATGAAAACTTTTCACACAGCTTCTCATTTGTAGAACCAAAGATTATGTCATCAACATAGATCTGCACCATAATGATGTCTTTGCCATGATGCTTGTAGAACAGTGTCTTATCCACAACACCTCTTACAAATTGATTCTCCAGCAGAAAGGTAGAGAGTATCATACCAAGCTCTAAGGGCTTGCTTCAATCCATAAAGTGCCTTGAACAGTTTGTAGACAAAGTCATACAATTCAGCATCTTCAAATCCAGGTGTCTATTCAACATACACTTCCTCCTATAGCTCTCCATTGAGAAAAACACTTTTGACATCCATTTGGAACACTTTGAAGTTACAGTGTGCAGCATAGGCTAGGAAAATTCTTATGGCTTCAAGTCTGGCAACAGGTGAAAATGTTTCATCATAGTCTATTCCTTCCTGTTGACAATATCCTTTGGCCACTAGTCTTGCTTTGTTCATTGTCACGTTTCCACCTTCATCCAGTTTGTTTCTGAAGACCCACTTTGTGTCAACAACTGATTTCCCTTTAGGTCTAGGGACTAGCTTCCATACATTGTTTCTCTCAAATTGGTTGAGCTCTTCTTGCATGGCTATCACCCAATCTGAACCCAACAATGCTTCATCAATTGACTTTGGCTCAGTTTGAGATAGAAAGCAAGAGAACATGCTGTCATAGAAACATTTCTCCTTGTCCTTATACCAGTAGTGGGATCACCAATGATTAGATTGTTGGTGTGATCTCTGTTCCACTTAGTGGTTCTAGGCAAGCTTCTTTCTTGACCTGCTTGATCAGTTCCTCTTTGAGGAGTTGATTCTCCACCATTGATGGTTTCTCCTTTATGTTCTTCAACATCTCCAGACTCATTCTCATTCTGATGATTGGGAGTTATTGTTTGAGACTGAGCTGGAGTTTGAGTAACATCATTGGTGTTGACAGCATCTCTTTCAAACTCAATGGTCTGAGTGCAAGTAGGTTCATCAGCAACAACTTCTTCTTCCTCCAAGTAACCTTGATTTTCAAATCTAAGAGGCTCAAGTTGACCATCCTCTTGCAATCCAGGGAACTTGGTTTCATGAAATGTGACATTTACACTTTCTTCAATGACTTTATGATCAATGACATAGACTTTGTACGCAGTCCTTTCCAATCCATATCCCATGAAAATGCCTTCATAAGCTTTAGCATCAAACTTTCCTTTCCTTTCATAGTTGTCAATCATAATGAAACACTTATTCCCAAATACATGAAAATATTTGACAGTTGGTTTCTTTCCTGTTAACAGATAGTAAGGAGTGTTTCCATGAGTCTTGTTGATCAAGGTTCTGTTCTGTGTGTAGCAAGCTGTATTAATAGCTTCTGCCCAGAAATATGTTGGTAATTTAGAATCATTCAACATAGTTCTCGCAGCTTCAATGAGAGTTCTATTCTTCCTTTCTACAACTCCATTTTTTTGTGGTGTCCTGGAAGTGGAGAATTGTTGGACAATGCCTTCTTCCTTGCAGAAGTTTCCCAATGTGGCATTTCTGTACTCTGTACAATTGTCACTTCTCAGATATTGCATTTTTGCATTCGGGGTTCTATCAAGAACTCTTATGTGATCAATGATTTCTTGAGCAGCTTCATCCTTTGTCTCTAAGAACTTTACCCAAGTGTACCTCGAGTAATCATCCGCCATTACCAGGGCATATCTCTTTCTTGCATGAGATTGAACATTTACTGGACCAAACAAATCCATATGAATTAATTTGAGTGGCTCAGTGTTGGTATTCACTTGCTTTGACTTGTGCACTGATCTTTTCAATTTACCCATTTGACAATCCTCGCACAATCCTTCTTGACAGAATTCCTGTTGAGGTAGTCCTCTCATCAAATCCTTCTTCATCAGAATATTCATATTCTTGAAATTGAGATGAGAGAGCTTCTTGTGCCAAAGCATGCTTTCACCAACTGATGCTTTACTGTAATAACAGTAAGCCTTGTCTTTCTTCACAAAATTTAAGTCTGCAACAAACAAGCTTCCTTTCCTGACTCCTTTCAAGGAGAGGCTTCCATCCTTCTTGTGATAGATATTGCAAACCATCATATCAAAGTCAACCTTGAATCCCCTGTCACTGAACTGGCTGACACTGAGTAGGTTATGCTTCAATCCATCTACAAGAGAGTCTTCAATGACAACATTTCCAATTTCCAAACAGCCATATCCCACAGTGTAACCTTTGCTGTTGTCTCCAAAAGTTATGATTGAGCCGACTTTCTCCACAAAATGTGATAGCAGGGCTATATCACCTGTCATGTGTCTGGAACATCCACTATCGATGATCCACATGACTTGCTTCTGCTTTTTACCCTGCAAAACAGATGATTTTAATTTGCATCTGGTACCTAAACTCTATTGGGTCCTGCAGTTACAACATCATTATTCATATCATTCTGTTTCACATTTAAATCAACACTAGAATCAACACTAGAATCCTCCTGTTTGACTTCTTTCACAGTCCACTTAGGCTTAGAGTTAGACTTGGTCTTTCTCTTGGTGGATGTTGCCTTTTTACCAACATAGGCAGGCGTAGAAGTCTCAGCAGTTTGCTTATAGGAACATCTTTCAGTAGACAGAATAGGCAAATTGAAACAAGTACTCATAACAACAATATTGCATGGCATACAGTCAATATTATTACAGACGTCCACTTCTCTTTGCAAGATGGGGGTTCTATGTAAGTTACCACTAACATTGGTCGCATTAACCGTGTCCTTGTTGGGTTTCTTACCAACAAATGTTAAATGTTGAGATGAGCCACAATTATTGCAAAACTTCCTAGGAGCATCTTTAACATGATCATAGCCATTCTTCTTGTCAATTCCTAACTTGTCATTCCTATTCTTAGGCTTGTAGGCATTTGCCTTGATAGTATGTTCTGAAGTTGCTGTCGAGCTACCTTTGACAGTACCTTTCTTTCCCTCTGTCTTGACAGCAGGCTTGAAAGTTGTTGTCTTGGGTTCTCTCTTGACAGTATCTTTTGAAGTTTCTGTCATATCCTTGTTGACATCTACTTTAGACCATTCTGTCTGATTGCTTGGCAAAGTTTCTGTCTCAGGAGACTTAATAGTATCTTTCCCTTCATCTAGTGTGCTATCAACGAACTCATCCTCATCAAGAAGCTCTTGTTTGATGAACAGGGAGGTTTCATCAAAATCAGCTTGAAGATTTTTAAAAATCGGTTTGTAAACTCTTTTGAGAATATGAGGTTTGACAACATCACTATCATCAAGAGCAATTGCCTTTCCATGCCTCCTACCATACTCGAAGCCTATACCTATCTTTTGATTCTCAGTGTGATTATCATGATATTCCTGGACTAACTTAGAAGAGTTTCTAAATGCTTTAAGTTTAAACTCATTTTCTGCAATTTGATTCCTGAGAAATTCTTCTATTTCCTTAGCACAGACAATATCATTTTTCAATCTTGTATTCTCTTGAGCTAACGAATCTAGAGAACTGGTTCTAAGCAATAACATTTCATTTTCAGATTTGAGAGTTTCATTCTATTTAGTTAACTTAGCAATTTCTTCGTGAGCAGTAGATAAACTAACATGAATGTTAAACATCTCAGCACTTAAATCTTCAATGGTATGCTTGTATTTAGTTTTAGACATATCAAGTAAGACTAAAGATGGTACCTGAGTTGAGGAACTAGAAGCTTCATCATCAGATTTAGCCATGAGGGCAAAGTTTACAAACTCTTCTTCTTCCTCATCTTCAGAATCATCCCAGCATTTTCCTTCAGCCACATAGGCTTTACCTTGATTCCTCTTAAACTGATTTCCAGATCCTTTTCCTTGATTCTGTTTTGGTCTTCTGCATTCAGTAGCAAAATGACCTAGCTCATTGCAGTTGTAACACCTGAACTTCGACCTATCCACCATCCCGGTCTTGTATCCACCTCTCGTGGCACCACCAGCAGCTTTTGAAAAACTCCCCTTGTTGAACTTAGATGTTTGACCCTGTGGCTTGTATGACTTGTCCCTTCTGAACTTGATGTTCTTGAATCTCTTATCCATATAAGCCATGGTTGGATTATCCATGCCTTCAATCTCTTCTACTGTGTAAAAGTCTTCATCTTCAACATCTTTGAGCTACAGAACCACCTTCTCCTCGTCATCCAACACCTCTTCAATCTTCAATGGTGGTACTTGTGTTGGTTGTGAACTTTGTGAGGATTCACTTAGACAAGCTACTTGTGGTTCATGAGCTACAAGGGCTCCTGACATGTTTGCCAACTTTCCTTTGGTTCCAATTTGAATAGCTCTCTTTTGAAAGAGTTCGAGTTCGTATGATTTGAGCACACCATAAAGAGTTTCTAGAGAGACATCGTTCAAGTTTCTTCCTTCTCTTATGGCTGTGACTTTGTGCTAAAGATGCTCAGGGAGAGTGAGCAGAAATTTGATGTTGATCTCCTTTCTATCACAGAACTTCCCATTAATTTGTAACTCAGCTATTAGCTTACTGAACCTTTCAAACATGTGTGTGAGTTCTTCGCTTGGCTTGGCCATGAAGGCTTCATATTGTGATACAAGGATTTGTCTTTGATTTTCTCGGACCTCTTCACTTCCTTCACACAACAGCTATATCTAACTCCACATCTCTTTTGCAGATGAACATCCCATGACATTACCACACATGGCTTTATCTAAAGTGAGAGAGTCGAGCAAGATAAGTTGTAAGTAGTCATCCAAGGCTACTTTCTCCTTTTCAGTCTCTGTGTATTCTGAAGGCCTCTTGGCAACCCAATGGGCTGGAATGACTTCGTCATTTACAGTAGCAGCAGCTACTTCCTTTTGAGGAATGAAGGGGTCGTTCTCAAGGATTCCCATGTATAGTGGATGGGCAGCTTTGATAAATAAAAAGATCTTTCTTTTGCAGAAATTGTAGTTCTTTTTATCAAAGACTAGAATCTTGATACTACTTGACTTCTGAACACTCGTCATGATTTTAAGATTTGTATATCAATCTGTTACTCTGTTAACTCGAATAACTTGTAGAAGGGGGGGTTGAATACAAGTTATTTAATCGTGTCTGATTTTTGCTTGATTAGATGAACAAGAACAAACGAATGAATCAAACTTTGTTTGTATTAAATAAATCAAATACAAACTCTACCAAAGGTGTACAATACCTTTAGCAGCTGCTGACAATACAAATCTCTCTCTGTTTGTTTCGAACTCTCGAATACAAACCTAATACAGAGCTTCACACGATATGCACTCAAAAATCCATAATCCACTCTTTTACAATGATATAGAGAGAGTATTTATAATGCTACCTATCAACTAATAACAGAAAGTAATGATCTATACATGACAATGTTCTACCGTCCAGTTGATAGTTTCCATCAATATAAAATTCTTTCCTTCATGATATCTTCTTGCTTGTTCTTCAAAACAACGATCCTGTTTTATAGCACTTGCCAGTTTCTGTAGCATCCATAATGACATCATCAATAACACGACTGATATCAGGATTCCACCTTGCATCAGGATTCGACATCCATCAGTATTTGACTTGGCGTATCAGGATTTGATCTCAGTTCCTGACATGTAGTCCTTGATGCACTGCTGTTCCTGACTAAACTCTACAGATTACTGTCTAATGCATATATCCTATAAAAAGTACTAAATCCTTTATAAGATCAGGATTTACAAGAAGTATAAACAAAATTCTATTCTCAACATCACAACTTATGAATTATTCCTAACAATCTCCCCCTATTTATGCTTTAGAATCTGAAGCATAAATCTAAGTTGTAGATGTCAAAACATATGACAATTCAACTAGAATAGATTTTATGAATTTAGGATCATGAAGTTAAGTACCTCCTTCTTCAGATGTAGACATGTATCTAGTACTTAGAAGAAAGAATTCAACTATTTGATGCTTCTTTTCCTTTACCACTTCCATGATGAAATTTACCACTTCTGTAACCCTTAGTTCTTCTCCCAGTCTGTTTATCTCCCCTAATCTGTTGTTGTCTCTAAATTGTCTTTATCTCCCCCTTTTTGACATCAGCAACATTAATTCCAAGAGATTCAGTAACAGAACAAATGAGATTCATCAGAACTGCTTGATTGTCCATAATAGTGACCTAGTTATCTTCAAGTGTTTGAAGTCTTGATTGAATAGAAATTTAAGATTTCTGAATGTCCTTAAGAAGTTCAGAATTGACTTAAATGTTGGAAGTGCTTGTTGTATCTTCAGATGCAGATGCAGAAATAACCTTATCTTCAAGTCTTGTAGAAGAAATTGCCTGTATAGAATGATATTCAAGTAATAATACTTAAGGTGTAGTACAAACATCTTCATCTTTCTGATCTGGAGCTAAAGTATGATCATCCTGTCCTTCACCAGTATTCTGTGTACTAACATCTACAAATCCTGACTCCTTCTTTGAGTGATCAGATACTGTTGATGTCTCAATTCTAGCTGATATTGGAAGTACATACAAAGGAATACTTGGATCATTAGGAATATCTTCTGGTACATGTGGAGTAAGAGATTGTCTTAGCCTTTCACCTCTAGTTAATGATTCCTGCAAGCCTTTCTTTCTCCTTTTGAGCTTTAACTTCTGGCTTTGCATTGTGCTTTGCTAAGTCATTCTTCTCATACATCTTGATAAAAGAATAAGTACCAGCATCCATACCAAGATTTTCAGACCAAGATTCAGGAAAAACCTGATCCCAGAAATCAAACGATGTTGGTTTCCTAATTTTCTCTCCCTCACTATGGAGTTGATCATCCATACCCCCATTCTCACTTTGACTATCTAAAGTCAACACTCTTTCTACCTCTCCTTTTGCCTGGTCAGGAGCCAGCCTCTTTATGTGTGGATCTATGTCCATCTTTTCAAGTGTACCACTCAAATTTGGATAAGTGCTATCATGACTTACAGAAAAATAGGGGTTAGAAGAAGTTTTTATACCTGAACTCACATGGAGATAGGGTTCCTCATATGGCATGGAGCTTGAGGTTTTCTCCAAGGAGTGAGCTGCTATAGTCTCTGAACCCTTACAAACATCTACTTTCTTTCCAGAAACTACAGGCTCCAGTATACCACTTTCAGGATCTACACTAGACTCTGATGTCTTCAGTAATACTTCATTAGACACCATAGCTAGTATGTCACTGTCTTTAAGTGTTGGTTGTTGAGACACACCCTCAAGGTGGATAGACTCTGAAAGAACAATATTGGTTTGATCTTCAGGAAAATCAATCAAAGTCATTCCTCCCATATCATAGGGTTTCTCACTTACAATTTCAGTCATCATAGAAGACCTTCCAGCATCATCAATCACAGTTCCTGAGTCATCCAACCTCTGACTAGATGGTTCTTGTGTTGCAGTGACTGTGATCTGATCTATCCCACTATTCACCACTGGTGCAATAGTATCTTCTGTTGACTGCTTCCCTCTATCAACTACCTCCTCTTGGTCACCTTGAGCTGAAGAATCTTCAGCAATGACATCCTTGTCAAATAAATATGCATGAAGTGATTGAAGTGCAACATGCTTAGGAAGTCCAAATTTCTTGTGCAATTCCTTTCTGACTGATACATAGAAGTACATCTTCATTAAATCAAATCTTTGATGTAACAGTCCATATTCTCCAGGAAATGAAAGTTTGGGAACTCTTTCAATCAGAAAATCTAGAACAGGCCTGGAAAGCTTCACTTTTAGAGAAATAAGTTCCATAGCCAGTCTGTATGTCAATGTTGTTTCCCATGAAGAATCAAGATCCAGATCTCTCTTGTAAGATACTGACGTGGATATAGCCTTATTTGAAGATACCTGCATAATATTAGTTGGACTAGACACTGTGTGTGTAGGTGACAAATGAATCTTTCTCCTTGTTCTCCTAATATAGTGAGCAACAGATTTATCTTGAGAAGACTCAAGAGGTGTAGACACAGAAGTGATCTTGGGATGAGATCTTTTTTCAATAGACACAGTCTTTTGAGAGACAGTATCCAGTAACTATTTTCCCTTTTTAAGAACTACAACCTTTAAGGAGAATGCAGCCTGGCTGTGACTAGGTGTTCCATCTCTTTGTCCTAGCTTAGAAAGTTGAATTGCAGCCTTCAATTCTGCTCTCTCAGCAAGAGATAAATTATCATCATCTTCACTAGAACTACTACTATAAACAACAAATTTCCTCTTCTTTACAATTGATGTCTTTTGAGAAACACCAGAGGTTGGCTTCTTCGAAACAATAGGCTGTGGATCAAAATTTGGTTCTAGAATTATTTCAGAGACTATAATGTTTTTGGCTACTTGGGTAGACACAGGGGGGTTCTCCTCCAACTGAGATTCCTGAGTCATTTCACCACCAAAGAATGAAGAATTATAGATAGTAGGAAGATGAGTTCTTAGAAGTACCTGAACATGATTTGGATAGTGTAATGAATGTATTTCATCTAGATTCTTTTCACTGTCCTTCTTTGTAATGTCAGAGAAAATTCTCTTTTGCTGTACATAAGAAGAAACACAATATTCTCTACCAAATCTAGCTACAACATCAGGAATGAAATGGTTAATAAATAGTTGCATGAATCTGTGATAATAAACCATATTCCTGTCATGATCTCTTGACCCAAGTTTAATACACATCTGACTTAAGATAATGTGACAAAAATTAATTACTCTGTTATAAAGCAAGCCATATGCAATATGTGATGTAACAGCAGTAATTTGTTGAAAAGAACTACATTTACCAGTAAAATAATTAACAAGTTGGTCAAAGAAGAAAGACCATTCTTTCCTAAGAAAGGATCTATTTAACTGGCTCATGTTATCTAGAGGTCCATTATAACCTAACTCAGATAACATAGTTCTAACATCATCATCAGATGGTACATTCTCAAAATTCGTACTAATAGGTAAGTGAAGTACTGAATGAACAACAGATTCAGTAATATCAAATGAGTCTTGTCCTAAGTGTAGAAAAATCTTACCTGATTGACTCTGAGTAGAATTAATTACCTCAGCATTCTCCCAAGCTTATGAAACAGCTACTTGATTAATTTGTGGAGATGCTGTCAAGGCATAACTTAATGGTCCTTTCGCCATAAAGTCCATAATTGGGTGAAAATTAGTTGACACCCCTTCCTTGTTGGTGATAGATGCAACATGATTGTTCATCATAAAATCAAAGTCACCAAAGTTGAAAGCTACTGATTTGGGTAGTCTTCTTTGAGTTGCCATTTCGATCTGAAAAGAACTTAAGAAATCTTTGAAATTGATTAGTGATTTTGAAAACTCAAGAGTGTTTTTTGCTTTAGAAAATGAAATTAGAGAAAGCAATTACACGATTAGAGTTTCAAAATAATTATATTTCAAAAATCCTTCAGACCCATTATCCCACGTTGACACGTAGGTTAACAGGTGTCAGTCCCTGAAAAATGCAGTTACCCACAATTTTTGGAAAATAAAATCCAAAATTGATTTCAAGTAAATAAATCAAGGTAAAATCAAGATATAAGTCAATACTGATCAGCTTCCTCTCCTGATGTGATCTTCTCACCAAGATAATCACAAGATTCAATGTGATTTCTGAATAGAAAGAATTACTAATCCTGATGTGAACACACTTGTATTCCTGATCAATATCATCCTGATTCCAGAGACTTAATGGAGTTTCCACGTGGAATTTTCTTTTACCTGTAAAAGAAATAAATAAAATCTGAACAAAATCAATTGGTTAGATTCGTTCAATATTTCTTGAAAATACAAGAAATACAGTCACACATAATTATGACTGGCTGCATTGATATCCCCTAAACGACTGTTCAGAATTCCACGTCTTTCTATAAAAGAAACTAATGTCTTATGCCATTCTCCAAAACCTTTTCATTCTTTTCTCTTTTCATCATGGCTTTCAACCCAAATCTTCATATGAACCCTAGCTTTTGATTTATTACCACTGAGAAGTTCTTTACTCTTGATGACCAGGAGCAAGTGAACTATCTCTTAGAAGAGATGACTTTTCTCATCGAGTCAGATAAGGTTGGTCTTAACTCAGATGATTTCCATGAATCTCCTCTAAAACATCTACCAGTTGGATACAATTCTCCTCTAATCTCTTCACACCTTGAGGATGAAGAATTTGGCGAAGAGTCTGAGGTTGATCTTGATGGAGATGCTATTCATTTTCTTCAATAAGCATGAAGATGAGTCAGCTACTCTCATTCAAGTCGCCCAGACAAGGAATCCAATCTTGAGATGCTCCTTGTCCTGAAGTCGATCGTTGAGGATTGAAGAGCAACAACTTTAGACAAGAACAGAATTATCAGTAGTAGTTAGACAAAAAGAAGAATTGTATTTCATTTCCATGTATGTAATGCTTTTGATTAATGAAAATACAAGTTTTCTTATTATCTACTTGTCTATCGTTGTTTATTGACTGATCTGAATAATGATATAAATTATCAGTATGCATGTGGTAAAACTTGCTAACATAGACTTTAACAAAACTCAGAATTGAACCACTGAATAACATGAACTTCAGAATTTGAAACAGTAAGACACACAAATTTCACAATCCTGATACTGACGATACAATCCTGATGACAATACTGATGACGTCAGCATACTGATAGCAATCCTGATCCTGATGTTTATTAACAAGTCTATCATACTGAAATTTTCAAGATAAAATGTTACAGCTTAAGAATTTAACAATCAAGTATAGATCCTGACAAAAATATCAAGTCTATAAACTGAAACAACATACCTTGCTACTTGTGCAGATGTTAAAGATCTAAAAGTTTAACATTCCTAACTCACTAACCAATCTAATGAATGTAGTCTCATCAAGTGGTTTAGTTAGAATATCTGCAAGTTGTTTGTCAGTAGGAACAAAATGAAGTTCCACAATTACCATTTTCAATATGTTCTCTAATAAAATGATACCTTACATCAATGTGCTTAGTCCTTGAGTGTTGAACTGGATTTTCTGCAATTTTTATAGCACTAGTATTATCACAAAACATAGGAATATTACTAAGTGTCATACCATAATCCATCAACTGATTTCTTATCCAAAGGAGTTGAGCACAACAACTGCCTGCTGCAATGTATTCAGCTTCTGCAGTTGAGGTTGAAACTGATTGCTGCTTCTTACTTGCCCAAGAAATCAATCTGTTTCCCAAGAATTGACATGTACCTGTAGTGCTTTTCCTGTCTATTTTACACCCTGCATAATCAGAGTCTGAATAGCCAATTAGGGAGAAATCAGATTCTCTTGGATACCACAAACCAAGATTTGGAGTTCCCTTGAGATATCTAAAAATTCTCTTCACAACAATTAAATGAGATTCCTTAGGATCACTTTGGAATCTAGAACATAAACAGGTAGAAAACATTATATCTGGTCTACTTACAGTTAGATATAACAGTGAACTTATCATGCCTCTATAGCTAGTGTTATCAACACTCTTTCCCTTAGGATCAGAGTCTAGCTTAGTGGCTATTGCCATGGGTATCTTTGCAACTGCACAATCTTGAAAGTCAAACCTTTTTAAAAGATCTTTGATATACTTTGACTGATTAATGAAAATACCAGTCTCAGTCTGTTTGACCTGCAAGCCTAAAAAGTAATTTAGTTCACCTATCATGCTCATCTGATACTTAGACTGCATAAGCTTGCTAAACTTAGCACATAACTTTTCATTAGTAGAACCAAATATAATATTATCAACATAAACTTGAACTAAAAGCAAATCACCTTTTATCTTTCTAAAGAATAGAGTTTTGTCAATTGTACCTCTTGTGAAGCCATTTTCAAGAAAAAATTTAGACAAAGTCTCATACCATGCACTTGGTGCCTGCTTTAGTCCATAGAGTTCCTTGTCAAGTTTGTAGACATGATTTGGAAACTTTGGATCAACAAAACCAGGTGGTTGCTCCACATACACTTCCTCATCAAGCTTGCCATTAAGAAAAGCACTCTTTACATCCATCTGGTATACCTTGAATTTTGAATGAGCTGCAAATGCAAGAAACATTCTGATTGCTTCCAATCTTGCTACAGGTGCAAAGGTTTCATCATAGTCAATTCCTTCTTCCTGAGAATAACCCTTGGCCACCAGTCTTGATTTGTTTCTTACAATCATACAAGATTCATCTAGCTTGTTTCTGAAAACCCATTTAGCACCAACAATAGATCTATCTTTAGGTCTTGGTAACAGTTTCCAAACTTTGTTCCTCCTAAACTCATTCAATTCTTCCTGCATTGCTATTACCCAATCAGGATCCTGTAAGGCTTCTTCAACCTTCTTAGGTTCATTCTTTGAGAGAAAACAACTGTACAAGCATTCATTTTGAATTGATCTTCTAGTTCGAACACCACTATTTGGATCACGAATAATCAAATCTTCAGTATAATTGATAAGTGGATTTTATATCCACTTGGAGCGTTCCATATCGGCTTAAATTGATTGACTTGGACTCAAGTTTGTTGTATTTTTGATGTGTTTTGTGTAGTTGTGCAGGGTTGTAGCTATTGGTTAGTGTTGGTGTTTCTAACCGTTATTAGAGTGGAATTAAGCATTGGAATGAAGATTGGACATTTGTGTTATGCTACCAAGGAGTTACATGCATCATGGTATTGAAGATTTTAGCTAATGCAAAAGAAACGGAGGATAAAAGAGCAAATTTGTGTAAAATTCGGATTTTCCGGGAAGGTTGCGCAGTCTACACTGTTTTGGCCATATCTGGAGTTCTAGAAGTCTGTTTTCAGTGATCTTACAGCTCACGCGAAGCTTGGAAGATTTTCTACAACATGGGATAGATAGCAGGTTCAGGGGACGTGCTGGTAAAAATCGCGCACGTATTATTTAAGAACCAGGCTGGAAGATTACTGTTTTGTCCTTTCTCTAATTCTAATTGAATTTTAGGAAGTTTCTTGCACCTAAATTGAATTCTAATTGTATTTTAGGGTGTTTCCTTGTTGGTCAAGACTTTTAGAGTCTATTTAAACACATCCTAACATGTAATTTGTATCAGATTTTTATTATTGTAACGTAGAACTGCAAGAGAGAAAAGTGGAGAAGGATTCAACGCTCGGTGACAAGCTAAGATCTAGATCTACTTCATCTTTTGTATACCTTGGATTATAGATTTGTTCTCTCAACTCTTGTTTTTATTAATATTATTGCTTCTTTCTTTCATATCTTGTTTAATATCATGTTTTCATCTAATCCCATGGTGACGAACGATTCAATTATGAACTAATCGTTGTCATGGGATCCTAGCGGATTTATCTATGTAGCTTAGTAGTTTGCATGCTTTAAATATTTATGTGTGGTGAATTCTTGATATCCTTGTATGATTGTGCTTCATGAATTTAGATGTGTAGCTAACATCTAATATGTTAATCTCTTGCTAAATGAGAGTGGATCTTGAGATTAAGAACTTGCCATGCTAGCATAGGATAGGTTGATGTTTTAACATCATGATTTGTGGTGTAAATAGAGATATTATGCTACCCTATGTGATCTAAGTGGATAACTTGTGCTTAAACCTTTATGTTTTCAAATTCTATAGAGATATAGGGTCTAAACATAATTGGTGTCTACCCATCTTCTATCTCTTTTGTGGATGCATGCGTAATTTGGTATTAGTATACCGAGAGGTAACTTTTACTTGTTCCGTGTTATTCGATCAGATATCAAAACCATCACATGTATTGATTAAAGGCATCGACTCTAAGTGAAGTAGATAATGAAGTTAGGATTCCATGTTTATTCTCATATAAGTAATTTGATTTTAGATCTCGTTAATTAATTAATTTTTAATTTTTTAATTTGCAACTTTGTTTAATTTAGTTAATTAAAACCTCAATTTGTGATTTGTCTTAGCAGTGAATTAAAATCATACATTGTTGAATAAGTGCATTAACTGAAAAGAACTTAATCAGATCTCAGTGGAACGAACTTTAATTGTATTACTTGTGACCACGTATACTTGCGTGATATTGTGTTAACAATGATCCCTTATCCATTATCTAACAGGTGGTAGATTTCTCCTGCTAGACTCTCCCCCTGAGTTAGTGGTATTTTTTGTAGAAGACTGTTCATTTCCTTCAAGCTCCCCCTTGATCAGTAGAATCAGTGGATTCAATACTGTTGCTAGTTTCTGATCTTCCTTCATTAGACTCTGAAGGATCAGTTCCTGATGAAGTAGACTCTGAAAGACTAGTCTGATCCTGACCAGTACTGTGTTCTCCGTGATTGAATTGCTCCCCCTCAACAGTAGCATTCCTTTGAGAAGCAATAAAGATTTCCTCTAGAGAACCTTCATCATCACTGGAGAGAATCTCAGAATACTTAAGATTTTCAAATTCCAGATTTGTTGCCCAGTAATTAACAATTGTAGAAGGGGGGTTGAATATAATTATATAAGATTTTCGACTTAAACAGAAATAATAACACAAGTATGAATATATAACAGCTTTATTAACTCTGATATAAAACTGTTACAAACACTCTCAAGAAATTCTTATGTTCTTAAGAGCTGCTAGGTTACAAGATATTTCGTGTAAGCGATTACAATTAAGTAAAACCTAAACTGTGTTTATATACAATACACAGATACACTATCAATTACAAGATATATCAAATCAATTACATACGTTTCTTAATACATATCTTGAATGATAGCTGTATTCCTACAAATCAGGAACGGATATGTCAATCTTCCTAGATTCCTGGACCGATGTATATCCTCATGAAATCCTGATCAGCTTCCAATCCTGACGATAACACAATCCTGACGGTGTAATACTGATGACGTCAGCATCAGTATCTGATCAGTAGTCCAGGTCCTGATCATCACTTGAATCAATATCTAACAATCTCCCCCAATTTGTACTTTGTGAAATAAAGCACAAATTCCTTGATTCAGTGATGTCAAAAACTCAAAACAAAATATTACAAGAAATCCTCAGGCTTAGTCTCAGAAATTCTCACAAAGAAATTACTCATCTGTAAGAATTTTGATAATAACTCTTCTTCTTTATCACAAAGAATTTGAATTAACCTTTTCTTCAGATTTCTGAGTTCTTCATCACCTTTACCAATCTGAAAAATTCCAGCTCTAAGATTCTGAATTGAGCTTCTTGGTAAATCTAACTCTCCCAATAGTAAGTATGCAAGATCTCTTCCACCAGGATTCAGAGATAATTGTTCTTGATAAAATATCACTTCTTTAACAGCTAAACCCTTTTGCATTTCAACTTCTTGTCCTTCTGTATTCAAGTACATGGGAGTGTAATTACCATCA
Organism: Saposhnikovia divaricata; assembly: GCA_036435485.1. Lineage (NCBI taxonomy): Eukaryota > Viridiplantae > Streptophyta > Magnoliopsida > Apiales > Apiaceae > Saposhnikovia > Saposhnikovia divaricata. The sequence continues at coordinate 55,056,538 of CM071595.1, read as the reverse complement.
TACCTTGATCCTCCTTCTAAATATCTGGACTTGATTGTTCTAAAGATCATGGTACACCAGTTATTATAAACACTGGCTTCATTATCAGGAATCTGTCTATTTTCAAGCAAATAGAGAACATATTTTAACTCTTTTGTTGATTTGCACAACACCTCATGAATAGACAGCTTCTTGACACTTTTGTCTTTCATGAAATACAGCAATTTCTCTATCTTCTTTGAGTCCACATTACAAGCAACAATAGCAACAGATTCTAGTTCCCAAAGATCATCAACAGTTAGTTCATCACCAATCCTCTTAACAAGAAAATGTTGATCTGTTTGAGATATAAAACAACTTCTGCATTACGAAATCCAATACCTCCTCTTGTTTCAGGTTCTAAACCCCTCAAACCAGATTGCATACTCGTCCACAGTGGCAGAGATTCAGCAGATTCAACTTTAGCAACCAATGAAGATTCATCAGACAGTGAAGGTCCAGTAATTACACCAACAGATTTGAAAACAACTGGTTTTCTATAGTTGTTTACTATGTTCTTCCAATTCTTGCTTTTCTTCCCTATTACTGGTGTATTATCCTGTTGATGTTCTGGAACAAGTCTATTTCGATTATACCACAATAATCTGTTTGAACCAGCCAGATCTTCCAAGTACTTTCTGGTTTCTTCAACCTCAGTATCTTTTGCTCTTTTTCTGGCCTCATTTTCTTGTTCATCAACTTCCAGATTGTGAATTTCAACCACATCAGCAAGAATCATAACCTCAAGTTCTTTCAAGATTTCAGCTTCATCAGAATCAGGAACAACAGATTGAGTAGTCCTCACAGTAACTTTACCTTTTCTAGCTAACTGAGGTCTTTCATCAGCAGCTTCTTCAGGTACATTAAATTTGTTATCTGGAGTCAATGTAAGAAGTAACGGAGATTTCTTCTTCTTTACTTTCTGAGAATCTTCAGGTATCTCCTCAATCGTTATTCCACCAGACCTTGTCTGTCTTGAACTTGTTTGAGTAGGCTTTCTTCCTCTTCCTCTTCTTCTATCTCCTCTGCCTCTCCCTCTTCTTGCAGCAGGAGCTTCTTTTTGTCTAGCAATCTCCTCAAGAATCCTGTTTTGTTCTTCTAAGATCTCATCAGTAGTCATATTTGGATTTTCTTCAGAAGTTAAAGCAAGTGCCTTCTCAGCATGATACTGATGAACCTTAGCACTAGTGTGATATACAACTTCACTATCACCTGTCCCAGTAGTAATCTTCTAAAAAAGTTTAGGAGCATCTTTTACACCAGTAATTAGCAAATCTTCATTACCTTCAAGAATTGTAGGAAGTGTTTGCCTTTGACTTTGACCAGATGACAAAAATTGTTCTTCTGTCAGGATTTGAGATTGCACCTTTGTTCTTACTGTTTTCTTCCCAGATTCAAAAGCATGAGTTGACCGCTTGGTTTGAGTTTGTGACTGACTTCTCCTTGTAACCAAAGCAGCATCAGAGGTTCCTGGTACATGTGACTGAGCACCACCATCATTTCCAGAAGTATCATCATCCTTTCTTACAACTAGATCAGGTGTGCATTTTGTTTTGACTACCTTCTCCCCCTTTTTGACATCAGTAGCATCATCAGGATCAGTCAATAAGGATAAGATAAGTTGTAGAGAATCTTCAATAATTGTCATTCTGGAGGACATAGTGATAACCTTATCTACCAAGGTATCCATCCTTGTGGTGAAGGCAGTGCTTAACCGTTGAAGCTGTTTAGCAGTGGCAATTTCAGAATAATCCTTAATAAACCGAGAATGAAATTTTTCATTATCACTCTTGACAGAATTAATTTCATCCTTCAACCCTTTTGCCAGAATAGTTGTTGTCTTCAGATGAGCTTTGAGATTAGGATTAAAAATCTTAGTAGCGATATGCCCTGAGTGAAAAAGTGCAATATTGAAATTTATATTAGCAGAAGACTGATTCCACTTAGTATACCATTCAGATCTTCTAGCAGCTTGAATATGTTCAGGAATAAGATTGCTGTAATCTCCTATGATCTCAACTGGAGCAGCTGTAGATTTACCCATAAACTCCATAAAGTGACTGGATGATCCATAAGTAGATCTTAGACTTGCTTTCATGACAGCTTTAAGATGAGCTACTTTAGAATCATGATCATGATCATCATCATCATCATCTGAGCTATCTTTAGCCTCAGGAATTTTATCATCCACATTGTCTTCAGGATTCATAACTCCTTTCATTTTTAAATCAACAGCAGATGGAACTGTTGTATCCTGAAAACCTGCATTCAGAGAAGAAACAATTCCTAAATCTCTCTATTTTTGTAAAGTGATCTCATCACTTCTCACAACATTACCTAAGTTACTCTCAATAGTAACTGCTACCTCACCAGAAGTTAGAAACTTCTCACTCTTTTCTACATCTCCTTTTGCTAGTTCAGGAGACTGCCTCTCTTCACTCTTCTTTTTCTCTAAATGTTCACTCTCTTTCTCACAAGAAAGGTTCTGGCTCAACAAATGCAAAGAAATAAGAGGTGGATGAGAGGAGTGGACTGAAGTCATACAGATAGAGGTATCCCTTGTCTCAGGTCTATCTGTAATCATACTATCAGTAAGAAAAGCAGAAATAGAAGTATTACCTGATGAAGTTGAGATAGATTCCATTGGTCTTGAAGAAAGTGGTTCAATGAGCAGTGGAATATTTGGATCAGAAATACTTTCATCAAGATGGACATCTGCAACTGGAGAATGACTTGCATCAGTATTTACTACCAATGATTCTTGTGTAGTCTGAGGTTGTGAAGCTGCTTTAACACTTTGAGTCAAAGGTTCTTGTGTGCTTCCCTCAAATGCAGTGTTAGAAATCTCCTGTGCTGATGTGAGCTTGCCTGCATCTTCACTTTGAGAAGATGGTTCTTGTGGGGCAGGAATGTTCTTGTCTTCACTTTCCCTTTGAGAAAGTGGTTCTTGTGGGACCATTCCTTCAGAAATGTCTGCACCCACACTTTGAGTGGGTGGTTCTTGTGTCACTGGATCTTCGATAGCATCTCAACTCCTTTGAAGTTCAGGTTCTTGTGGGCTTGATCCTTTTAGAGGTGAAGTGATCCTCTGTTTCTTCAGTCTGCTAAAAACCTTTGCTTCAGCTTGTCTCTTAATATGAAGAGGTGTTGGTTTATGACCAAGCTAAGCAGCAATAGCATTTACTTCATCCACAGACATCTCAATTATTCTTTTCTTAGGAGATGTAGGTGCTGGAGAATCAGAAATTTCAACAGTCTTCACAGGTGATGTATCAGGAGTAGAGAGATCAGGAATGACAGATATGTCAGGAACTGATGACTCATCAAGATCAATATCATCATTAAGCTTTTGCATATCTTCAGGAATAGAATACTGACTCTTCTTAGCTATTCTTCTTCTCTTCTTTTACTTTATTGGCTTAATCAATTCAGCAACAATAGGAGCAGCAATTTCCTTTTTCTTCATGATTATAGAGATGGTCTTGGCATCATCACTATCAGAATCAGAGACCTGTTGCAAAAACTTCCTCTTTTCACCTATTTCTTTAGATGCTCCAGCCTTCATCAAAGATTCATCAATCTGAACTTCTTGTTTACCTCCTTGTGACTTCTTTTTAGTGAGGGTTGAAGTGGAGAAATCCTTTGATCCTGATTGTCTGCCAGACACATCAGGTCTAGCTGATTTCTTTTCTTTTACAACTGATGTCTTTTGAGAGACATCAGAGGTGGTTGACTGTTTAGGTAACTGTTTATGATGTGTGCTTGTGTCAGGAACAGAATGTGTTTGGTCCTGTCCCATAGCACCTGTAGCTGGGCCATAAAGTTCAGGCAATCTCTTTTTCAAGAGAAGCCAGACCCCCTTAGGAATATAAGGATTTCCCTCAAAACCATTAGCCTTATCTGATTTAATCAAAGACTTGATATTGTTTTCTGAAATCTTACAGATAGGCAATACTGTATCATTTTCAAAATCAACATTGGGACATAAGTGAGAATATTAGTTGAAAAAATCTAATAAAACATACATAACCACATTTATCTGTTTTCCTAGCATTTAATGCTCTCAGAATGAAAGACCCATAATCAAATACAGTATCATGGATTAGAGAGTACCCAATGTGAACTGAAGCTGTCGGTAGTGCATCAAAGTTAGAGATTTTGTTCAAGAAGCACCTACTGATGGTATCAAAGAAGTAATTCCATTCCTTCTTTAGCTTAGTTCTGTATAGCTCTCCAAACTTTCTTAGATTTCCATTGTAACCAAGACTCGTAGCAAATTCCAACAAGGAAGCATCAGAAATTGTTGCAGGAGTCTTACCATTTAGGAAAGGTAAGTGCAGAGCTTCACAAACTACTTCTGGAGTAACATGATGTGTAACTCCATTGTGCGTAAAAGTCAGATTAGGTCTTCCTGAAGGTTCAAGAACACCAAAGACAGCAGTCTTCCAAACCTGCATCACACACTTGAAATAGACTTTGGCGGGTGCCGTTAAAGCATAATGAATCGGACTAGATGCCAAGAAATCCTGAATGATATAAAAATCATTCGATAGTTCCTGATGGTCAAGAATAGCAACATAATTGTTGGGAGCAAAAGTAACACCATTGATAACAACCTTAGTGTTTACAAAAGATGAATTCTCCATTTTTTAATGTGACAAAGAGAGATTGAAATTTTGTGCAATTAGGGTTTATGTTCGCGCAGAGAAAAGAACAATACTGATAGTTTTGAGAATAATGACTAAATTGATTCTAGACAACTAATAATTTCTCAAAACAGGTGTTAGTAATCGATTTGTGCGACGTGAGAGAGTGGTGTTAACCGTATGACACGTTGTGTATCTATATGTATCAGTGAGTGAAATACACGCGCTCGTAATTTAAGAAGTGCATTTGTGAATAAAACAATAAAATATTTGATTTAAAAAAAATCAAATAACACTCTCTTAAAAATACCTGGAACCATTAAAAACCAGAATACGAAGCGTTTTTGTACTTCGTTACCCACCCATCTCTATTTAACGCCTAGAGACTTGTTCACTATCTCTTTAATCCTTCATTCTCTCCTGAAAATCACAAACCCTTCACACAACACACCGTTAAACAATGTCAAAACTTACCATCAAGGAAAAGAATCTCCATCTCGTAGAGAACAGAGATATCTTCAGTTATACTCGTGAAGAGTTTGATGCCTTTGACTGGGAAAGGCAGCTTGATACTTTGTGGCTGCAGATGGATGCCAGTCTTGAAGAAATCGAGAGAGAAAAGCCTGCAAGAGTGATCGACATCGATGCTGCGCTTCAAGCAACATTAACATGGCTTTCCTCTAAGGCATCCTCATCCAACACCACCAACCATTTTTAATGAATATGTCAGCAAAAATAACCTTATCCCTTCAACTTCCACCCAAACAAAGTGGCAAAAATGGGATCTGGGATGGCTTCTAACAATGGAGTGGTTTGGACTTCACTTTTTATTTTCCTGTTGAATAGATTAGTAGATAGAGAGAACAAAAAAAATGTAATACTTGCATGTAATCTCTTTCTTATTATCAATGAAAAATCCTGTTTCTCTAATCTTATTCAATGTGTTCTGCAAATTTTATGTTTATGAATTGTTCTTCAAAGAATTAAATCAAAGAAAATGAAAACTAATTAAAGTAGTCATGTAAGTAACAAATTCATCAAAAATAACCACAGTTAAATCAGGAATAGAACAATTAGGGATTACTTGTAGTATACATATTGTACTGATAACCAAACCATTTCATCAGGATCTGATGTTTGACTAACGTCAGGATTGACTTTTCGTCAGTATTCGACATGCATCAGGATCTGACACTCATCAGTATTTAATCTCCCCTTGTTCTCAGAAACTTTCATAGTTTACCATTCCTAATTCATTCACCAATTTTGTAAAAGTAGCTTCAGGTATTGGCTTGGTGAATATATCGGCTAGCTGTTGATCAGTAGGAACAAAGTGAAGTTCGATTGTCCCTTCCAGTACTTGTTCTCTTATAAAATGATATCTGATACTGATGTGTTTAGTAAGAGAATGCTGAACTGGATTTCCTGTCATAGCAATAGCACTTTGGTTATCAAAATAAATAGGTATTTTTGAATATGACAAACCATAGTCCATTAGAGCAACTCCAATAGGGGTTGCTAAGAAGGTTGCCAAGCCTACATGGCAAGGCAATCTTGGTTGCCAACCTATTGGAGTGGGGAGGTTGCCTCTTGCTTGCCTAGCAAGGTTGCCAAAAATTGGCAACTTCCTAATTTGGATAAAACTCATTAAACAATTCAAAAGCATATTTACCTCTATCCATTTTTATGTTTTTGATATTTTCAATTTTTAAAATAAAGTGTATATGGGAACCACATTAGCAACTTTTGGAGTTGCCAACTATTGGAGTAAAATTTTAATAAAAGTTGCTAACAATGACATGGATGTAAGAGAAAATAAAATAAAATATAAATGTTGATTTGGCATAGGTTGGCAACCCTTAAAGCAACTTCTTATTGGAGATGCCCTTAGCTGATTTCTCATCCACATGATCTGAGCACAACAGCTTCCTGCAGCTATGTACTCAGCTTCTGCAGTTGACGTGGATATAGACTTTTGCTTTTTACTAAACTAAGAAACTAGTCTCCCTCCAAGAAACTGACAACTGCCTAAAGTACTTTCCCGTCTATTTTGCATCCTGCAAAATCAGCATCTGAGTAACCACATAGATTAAAGTCAGACTCTCTAGCATACCAAAGACCAAGTGAAGGAGTGCCTTTCAAGTATCTGAAAATCCTTTTAACAGCAATGAGATGTGGTTCTCTGGGGTTTGCCTGAAATCTTGCACATAGACAAGTTGCATACATGATATCTGGTCTGCTAGCTGTTAGATACAAAAGTGAGCCTATCATACCTCTGTAGTTAGTTACATCTACCTCAATACCTTGATCAGGATCAAGCTTTGTAGCTGTAGCTATGGGAGTTGTAGCAGTAGCACTGTCTTGCATATTAAACTTCTTTAATAGATTCTTTGTGTACTTTGACTGATTGATAAAAATTCCATCATCAGTCTGTTTAACTTGCAGACCTAAGAAATAGCCCATTTCTCCCATCATGCTCATTTGATATCTAGATTGCATCAGCTTTGAAAACTTCTCACACAATTTGGGGTTAGTTGACCCAAAAATGATATCATCAACATAAATCTGAACTAACAGCAAGTCCTTCCCATGATTCAAATAAAATAAGGTTTTATCAATTGTACCTCTTTTGAAACCACTTTCCAGTAAGAATTGAGCCAGAGTTTCATACCAGGCTCTTGGAGCTTGCTTTAGTCCATACAGTGCTTTATCCAATCTATATACATGATCTGGATATTTAGGATCAATGAAACCAGGAGGTTTTTCAACATATACCTCCTCTTCCAATTCTCCATTCAGAAAAGCACTTTTAACATCCATCTGGAAACTTTGAATTGCTTATGAGCTGCATATGCCAGAAAAATTCTGATTGCTTCTAGCCTTGCAACAGGAGCAAAAGTCTCATCATAGTCTATTCCTTCCTGTTGAGAGTACCCCTTTGCAACTAGTCTTGCTTTATTTCTCACAATAGTGCCATCTGAATCTGTCTTGTTTCTGAACACCCACTTTGTACCAACAATTGATCTACCTTTTGGTCTTGGTACTAGTTTCCAGACTTCATTTCTTTCAAATTCATTCAGTTCTTCTTGCATTGCTGTAACCCAATCAGCATCCTTGAGTGCATCTTCAACCTTTTTAGGCTCCTCCTTTGACAAAAAATTATTGTAGAGGCATTCGTTTTGTGTTGCACTTCTGGTTTTAACACCCGCATCAGGATTCCCAATAACTAAATCAGGAGTACGACTTTTGGTCCATTTCCTTGCTGATGGTAAATCATTTCTTGAGTTGGATGCTCCCCTTTGATTGGTGTTATCTTCAAAAGAACTAGAGTTATTAGAAGCTCCCCCTGAGATAGTGCTATCTCCCCCTGAAGTGCTGTCAGGATTATCAATTGAATCTGTTTCTGATGATTCTCCTCCTGATGTTTGAGTTGTTTTAGTAATGATGGTATTTTGATGTTGCTCCCCCTCAACATTTGCATTATTTGAATCATCATCAGTAACTGTTGTTTCATCAGGCATTGGTCGATCATCAGGATCTGATGGAGTATCAGTATCTGACATTACTTCATCAGAATTCTTGGTAGCTTCATTCGCAAAGATCAAACTATCATGCGAGTCTTCAGCAATTCCTATTATCTTCTTATCATCAAAAGAAACATTGATAGACTCCATGACTGTCCTTGTTCTTAGATTATATACTTTAAAAGCTCTTGAAGTTGGATAACCAACAAAAATGCCCTCATCAGCTTTGGTTTCAAATTTTCCTAGCTGTTCAGGATGAGGTCTAAGAACAAAGCACTTGCAACCAAACACATGCAAATGTTTCAGACTCGGTTTCTTCTCTTTAATCATTTGATAAGGAGTGACACCATGTCTGTTGATTAGAGTAATATTCTGAGTGTAGCATGCTGTGTTGACTGCTTTTGCCCAGAAGTATGTAGGTAGTTTTGCTTCCTCCAACATTGTTCTGCCAGCTTCAATAAGAGTTCTGTTCTTTCTTTCAACTACTCCATTTTGCTGGGGTGTGCCAGGAGCAGAGAATTGTTGAACTATTCTTTTGTATTTGCAGAACTCTTCCATTACTGAATTCTTGAATTCAGTTCCATTATCACTTCTTAGAATCTTGACTTTGTACTTTGTGCCAGTTTCGATGAGTCTTACGTGGTCCAAAAGTATCTCAGCTGTTTCATCTTTTCTGTGCAGAAAATACACCCAGGTAAATCTAGTATATTCATCAACAATAACTAGAGTATACCTTTTCTTACTGATGGACATAACATTGACTGGTCCAAACAAGTCAAGATGTAACATGTGATATGGTTCATCAATTGAGGATTCAGATTTACTCTTGAATGATGTCCTTCTCTGTTTAGCCTTCTGACAAGCATCACAGAGTCCATCAGGAGTATATAAAGCCTTTGGTAATCCTCTTACCAAATCTTTCTTAACCAACTCATTGATGTTGCTGAAGTTGAGATGAGAAAGATTCTTGTGCCAATTCCAACTTTCATCTACTGTTGCTTTACTGATGAGACATGTTGAGGGACCATCAGTATTATTGTAGACATTGGCTTCATAAATGTTACCACGTCTTTGACCAGTTAAAAAAATCCTTCCAGATGTTTTACTGATCACTTCAAAGTGAGTATCATTGAAGTCGACATGATAACCTCTGTCTGTGATTTGACTCACACTAAGCAGATTGTGTTTGAGTCCGTTCACCAGAGCTACTTTTTCAATGATGACATTTCCTATGATTATATTGCCATATCCCAAAGTTTGTCCAATGTTGCCATCTCCATAAGACACTGTTGGGCCAGCTTTCTCCTCAAATTCTGATAGCAAGGTTTTGTTTCCCGTCATGTGCACAGAGCATCCACTATCCATGACTAACACATTTTTCTTATTACCCTGCAATAAGAAACACAAAGAGCTCAGTTAGAATTTTTAAGAACCCACACTTGTTGGGTTCTTTTTGCATGCAATTTAACACTATTAGCAGCAGAAGTCTTTTTAACAAAAGCTGTTCTGTTAGATTTAAATCCATCAGAATTTGCTTTGTCATTATCAGAATTAACCGATGCATGCTTAGTATTCAGACTCTTTGTTCTACCAAAATTTGCACTTTTATTAAATTTTGGCAAGGGATCATAATAGTTGTAGTATAAACTATGGTATTCTTCACATGTATAGATAGAATGCCATTTACTACCACAGTGAAAACAAGGATTCTGTGGTTTATAAAACACTGATCTATTCCTAATGTCAGACTTAGGAACTACAATAGCCTTCTTTTTACTCCTCCTGCAATCAATAGAAAGATGATTAGAGTTACCACAATTAAAGCATGTTTTCCTTGGTGCATTTGGAATATACTTATAATTATTCTCTTTGTTTATTCCAATTTTACCATTTCTATTCCTCTTAGCAGTAGTGGTTTTCTCTCTATCTGTCACTTCACAGATTCTGTCTCTGAGTTGTTTCTTAGACAAAAGACCTATATTTTTGACAGACTTAGACTTAGAATTTTGTGTAGAAGTAGATCCCTTTTCTAAAGTAGAGTTGGGATCTTCTGGATACACGTACTTGACAGGTTTTAATTTGGTCTTTGTTCTGTCCATTACATGTCTATAGGTTTTTGGATTTGTTGACTCATTCACAACAACTCTTCCTGATTTAGTTGTTTCAGCAGTAACAACTTTACCTTTATTTTTCTTTTTGTCCTCTGGTTTATGATGTGTTAAAATATTATACCGCAAGTGCACGGTGTCTGTTGTTAGCAGATACTAGCAAGTACGGGTCGAATCCACAAGGAGACAAGTTTCAAGAATTTCAATGTAATTATTATAAATTGTTCCTAGAGAAAAACGAGTGTTGAGGATTTTTACTAACTAACAATGCAAATTAAATATGTTTCAAATCAATTAACTAAAGGTCTAGGGCAATTCAGGTTCACCATGCTTACACCAAACAAATCACAGAAGTATAGTAATTCAATAGGTCAAGTAATTAAAGTATTGGTTAATCTCTCTCAAGCATTAACACTTTCAGAAATCCAATGATGCTCTCGCACTCACTTTCAATTCTGCTAATCTTATGTATGCCTCTAGTAGTAAAATCTCTCGATCTATTACTCCTATTTGCATATAGTTAATCCATGATATTGGCCAATTACATGAATTAAGAATTAAAACATATCAATTAGAATTACTCTTTACCCATTAAACCACTAATCAAATTAAAGCCTAATCATGGTGCAAACATGGCTCCCCTTTATACCCTAGAATGAAACTACTCACTCATACTATGATTAAGAACAACAAAAATAATGAGAAAAGCCATATAAAACATATACTAATAAACCAGATAAGATAAAGAATACCTCAAACTTTGTATTAACGAAGAACAATCAATCCAAACTTAGCCTGGTGCTTACAATGGAAGAGATGAAGAGAAAGTAAAAACCCTAGCTTTTGTAAAAAACCGTATGTAACTCCCCTCCACGTTTTTTCCAAAAAACTCCCAATAAAACTCCTCCCAAAATCTGATTTCTATCTCCTCATAAAAGTATTTTTAATATCCTAATAAATTTACAAAAAGATATCCATAATTGAATAGGATTTTCTTGTAAAATTTGTAACTGATTTTGCTCCTCTGTTTTCGGGCTCTTCCAGTTGGACTCTGCTCTTTGGACCACCTCAGAATTAAAGAAAATTCCCTAAGCTTCGCGTGGACTATAAGATCGTCCAAATGCGACTTCTGGAACTCAAGATACGGCCGAAACAGTGTAAGCAGCCCGTGTAGCCCAATAATACGAATTTTCTTCTATTTTATCTCCAAAATAGCACTTTTTGCTCCAAATCCTTCCAAGTTATGAATTCCTTATTTCCTACAATAAAACAAGGGTGATGGACCAAAATATTCATATGGGAGCCATGCTGGCCCTTTTTACTGACTGAAAACGCTACACCGTCTACCGTGATATGAGGGGTGTTGCGGAACACCGTGTTCCGTATCATGGGGTGTTACGGAACACCGTGTTCCGTATCATGGGGTGTTGCGGAACACCGTGTTCCGTATCATGCACGGATACGGAACATCGTGTTCCGTATCATGCTAACACGGAAGATGGTGTTCCGTATCATGCATAATACGGAACACGGTGTTTCGTATTATGCTAACACGGAGGACGATTCTCCGTATCCCGTCGGTATTTCGGGCCATTTTTTTCAAAATCAGTATTTTGGGCAAAAACTTGTGAAAAATAGGCATTTTGGTAATTCTCTCATAAAACAATCAAATCTATTAAATAAAAATCCAAATCAATGCAAAACATAATAAATATGAGAATAAAATCATCTAATATATATATAAAAATATATTCTATCAAACTTCCCCACACTAAGCATTTGCACGTCCTCGGGCAAATAAGTGAAATAAAAACTAAGTCCTAACAAACATCACTTTCGTAGATGACACGATTGCATTGAGCATATGCAACTAGCCGTTAAATCCCTAGGCAGCCCTAGTAGGACGAGTGTTGTCTCGTGAGGGTTTATAGTGAATATACCCACAAAATTCATCTAACCATGTAAAAGGTCAATGCTAACACGACACCACACACACAAGTCCTCTCATGCCACATCAACTTAAGAATCAAAGTAAACATACGATGTCTTGGTGTCGAAAGTGCAAGTATTCACGTAGTCTACTCAACCAACATGCAGAAGGTCATAAAAATTCATGTCAAGTGTAAAAATCGTTGGTAATTATGCTAAGCCCACAAGAATTACATCTTTAAGTCTAAACCTGGGATCTCCTATGCCAAAACAAGTAATAACTCACCTTTCACTCAAAAACGAATATTCATTCAAGAACAAGGTTAAGTGTATCACTCAATTCCAACAAAATCATAAGCACAACTTGACACTCGCAATCAATCTCACTCTCAACACAACATACATCACTGATGACAATCAAAAGGTCTTTATTCGGGTTGTAGCGTGGGCTAGGGACCAGGTATGTCAAGTAAAGCTAAAACAGGTTAAATGTCAAAAGCTAGTACCCAACAATAATTATTACGCAATTCCCTTTCTATTAAAACAAATACTTCCCCACACTTGGATTTTTCAATAACCCTTACATAATAACTTGACTAGTCGAATGAAGAAGGATCATACAAACATAAGAATGCTCTCAAATTTATTTTTTTTTTCTCTTTTTTTTTTCTTGCTATTTTTTTTCTGTTTTTTTTAGAGCTAAGGAATAAGCACAATGATCCATAGATATTATTATGAATTTCGACTAACAAGCATCAACCAAAATCAATATTCCCCAATGGTATGATCATCAATAACCCCCCCTTTTATGAACACCTTATTACTCCTTTAAGCACGATACTAGCCTTTGATAATTTAGGTTCAAATTCAATGTAAGGCCAATAGAATAAAAAGGATAATGGCAAGTAATGTGGTGTGTCACCAAAAGAATAGGATTAAGCTCAACGGGTTAACTAATTGATCATGTTTAAAAGGTGTGGAAATATGGGAAATACGAGGTTAAACCTAAGTGCCTTTATCATCTCATCATCAAGTAATGTCATGCATTTCAAGAAAGATATCAAGTAAGTGCTAGCAATGCAAACAACATGTGGACACTCAAGCAAACGGAAAATCATGCAAAAGATATGCATATAGGCTCAAAACTCGCTTGGTGTGACAAAACATAATCAATCCCAAGTAACAAGACTCTCTAACGCACCTACTTGTACTCAAAGCATAGAAACCAAGTCATCTTGCACATATTCATGTCATTCTAATCACTTACCACATTCAATTAAGTCTACCAGTTTCAACTTGCTAGTGAAAGTGTGTGCACAAGAACAAAGCACGTCACTTCTCATACAAAAGCGTCAAGAACACAAGAATTCTACGCATGCATGGGTGTATCAGGCAAAATACGACAACTAATCAAATTGCATGGCTAGAATTATTTTTGGTATTTTTCAATTTTTTTTAATTTTTTTTTTGAATTTTAATTTTTTTTTTTTGAATTTTACAATATATAATTTTTTTTTGAATTTTTTTATTATTGAGAACTCATCCCCACACTTAAGTGGTTCATTGTCCTCAATGAACTAATGAACAAATACAAAATTACAACTAAGAATAAAATAAAACTACACAAAAAAAAAACTCCCCTGAAATCAAGGTGTAGGGTGTGAAAAATGTCTCTGAATTGACTTAGTTCTTGCTGTCTGTGATGGGGTCGCGATGAAGGCAAGAACACGGGTGAGGCCGCTCTGCGAAGCTGTACGTGCCAATATACATAGGAATACAACATATAACATACGTTATGATAATAATAATAATAACTAACAAATAGCACAAAATACATGTTTTTGTTTTTTTTATAAAGAATACATAATTACAAAAAGAGTACAAATTATATTTAACATAAATATGAGTAAAAAAAATATATGTATAAATTATAAGATATTTTACATTAATAATTATTATATACAAAGGAAAAAAAAATTAACTAGATAATGGTAAAGCATACATATTAATTATTTAGACATTACCACTCCCACGCCTAGATCGCCAACAGGTAAGAGTTTGAAGCAATATAAACTACCAATTCAAAACCAATTATTTATTACAGACCACAAATTATTCTAAGTTCAAAAGATTACAGACTAAGTCAAAAGTCTAACAAAACATGATCCATCTGATCGCCACTCCCTTCTACCTGGAACTGCCTCCTATAGGCTACACCTGAACCACCACAATTCTTACGCGCAGTCTCAAGAGTCCTTACCATCTTCGAGTTTCACTGAAAGGTTAAGGAAAAATAATATCATTGAGCCAATTGCTCAGCAAGTGCATAAACAACAATATAAGACTGGCAAAATAATTCAACTGTAAAGCAAGATATGAAATCTGCAAATGAACTGTATAAACTGAATCAATATCAAAATAAAATGAGAAGGAATTGGAATATCTGATAAGACGCTACGAGCAACGCTGGGTGATCAGCCCACGATAAAGCTCCGAACCCGCATATCCAATACGGTGTTCACCAAATATAAGGGGATCCCAGGCACACATTGGCCTATAATAGTAACATGATTTGGACCGGCGCCTCGGTCAAAGTAACATTCCATCCAATTCTATTTAGGTCCAACAATGTTTATCAAATTCAATTCATCTCAAAGAAACAAGAATATCAATATTATATCAAGTTGTTAATCAACAAGAATAGGATTCTCAAATTTCAAATAAATGACAAGGTAAAGTGAAGAAAGTCAATCATTCTGAATTCTTGGGAGTTGGGATTCTGTTTAGTATAACTTGGTTAAGTCAGGAAAGGTTAATTCAAGAAAGTTTAATCACGAAAGGTTAATCAAGAATCAACAATTGTTTTTAGATAGAAACGAGTTTAAGTACAAGAAGATATTTAAGTAGTTGGTTCAAGAATTCAAGAATTCGATAAGGTTATAAAAAGGTTTTCCAAGAAATATGATTATTGATTAGCAAGTCAAGTCAAGTTCAAGGGATATGAAATCAATCACAAGGTATATGACAATAATAAGGTCGGAAAGAACTAGTTTGTAACAAACTAACAATTCAATATCTCATGGCATTCATCATATGGTAACAACAAGGTAGGATAGTACACTTGCCTTAATTCACTTGCTCGCACTATTCAACTATCTTCCTTGATCGGCTCCTTGCCTGGCCTCCTACTGGGACCTATATAAAATATAATCAGTATCTTAATTTTCCCCTCATTGTTTACATACCACCAGATGACTTAGTAACCTAGTGCCCCAACGATATCTTTATAGTACTCCACATATATACTTATATATACACGTAGTCACATAAGTCACGTAGCACATCAAGTCACATAACTTATAATGTATTATAGCATAGCATAACTAATGATATCACGACTTAACATTGGAAACGTGCCTTGGGTTTGAAAGTTGTACTTATAGATTTTTAAAAATTTCGGCAGCATTTCCTTTGTATCATCGTCATACCATACCGGAATACAACCGGCCCAAGGAGTCAAATTATACTCATATGTATATAACTCTATCCAAAATCACTTACAAATCTCCAAGTAAACAATTTCGCAATTAAATCATTATCACTTATAAAACCTATATGCACTTCTAATTTATAAGATGATACTTAGAAAATTTTCAAATAATCAATTAGGCTAAGATATACTCTTATTGTTCCACCAAAAATTCTCAAGCAAAACACAACCCATGCAAGTCGTAACCAAATTACTATCACCACACGTACTTACTATTCAATCCAATTATTCAAATTCACATAACAATAATCATGTAACAATTTAATTCACATAACATGCAATTACTTTAAGCAATTACTCTCAAGAATTCATACAAGCTCACCACAATCTCTCTTCCTCTCCCTCTCGGCTCCCTCCTTCTTCTCTCTCTCTCTCGGCCTCTCGGCCTCTCTCTCCCTCCCTCGGCTTCTCTCTCTCTCCCTCGGCTTCTCCCTCTCCATCTCTCTCCTTTCTCCCTCTCGGTCTCTCTCCCTCTCCATCAATCTCTCTCTCTCGGCCTCTTTCTCTCCAACACTAACACCCACACAACATTTCTCTCAATGACTTACACCATATTTACACACAATTTTGATTCACAATCCAATATCTCAATATCCAACATCACTAACTTACAATTTACAACTCAAAATCAAACTATAACTTTAACCCATCAAATTTCATAACATTAAATCATCAAAACCCTAAACCCTTATTGATTTACACCTACTAACAAACATCAATTCACAAAACATACATGCCCACACCTTGTAATCTCATAAAAACTTATACCCATCATTAAACTTAACTTAAAAACTTGTAAACACTAACATGCAATCACATATCATATAGTAATTTCGTAAAATCAATGAATTAACACTTGCATGCAACCCTTCGGCTCACTTTCGATCATGGCCGAAGGTTTGGGATCCTCCGAAGAGCCCGAAATTTCGTGGGTCTCTTACAAGGAGTATACCCAATCATCAAAACCCACAAAAACTTACCTTTAAAACTTGATTTTCGAAAACCCTAATTTGAAAGGTGAATAAAATCGAAATCCAAAAACATGAGGTTGTAGAGGATAAAGAGAGGAGTAATTTTATATATAATAGTATGAGATTTTAATGGAGAAATACCTTGATTCTTGAGGTTGAAGGTTAATGGAGGTTGAGAGAATTTTGAGAGAAGGGGGAGAGAAGAGACACGGGGAGAAAGAAGAGACCGGGGGGGGTTTGTCCGCGTGAAAAAATAAAAAAAAGGGGAGGGTTTTGTTTTGTCCAAGTTACACACACTTAACACTAATTAAAACATATTTTAATGATGCAATTTGATAAATAAAAGACTTATAAAATCCTAATTACAAAACACTTTGGATTTAAAAATAAATTATTGGCACATATATTTAAAACATAAAATTGTCTTTCTCAAAATATTTTTAAAACATTTTTAAAATCGTTTTATAAAAAGATTTGGATTTTACAAGTTTTAATATTTTAAAAGAGTAAAAACTAGGAAAAATCATTGTAAAATCCTTTAATTCGAAAATAAATTAAACCTTTATTTTTAAAAAGTCTCTAAATGCATAAAGACAATATAACAAGAGATTTCATAATTTTTACTAACTCCCATAATTTTACAAAAATGTTTAAGTGAACAAAAATCATGTTTTAACATTTAAAAGCTATACAGAATTTTAATAAAATTTCACGTCAACACATCTAGCAATTAGACACGTAACATATATTCAAAATCACACAAACATGTAATGACTCATCACTTAAGGCACATAATAATATTTTAAATGCCAAATAATATTATTTAAATAGTACGAAATTCCCAGATATTACATCCTTCCCCCCTTAAAAGGATTCTGTCCCCAGAATCAGCTATGTAAACAAATGAGGGTACTGTTCTAACATATCGCTTTCTAACTCCCAGGTTGACTCTTCAACCTTAGGATTCCTCCACAAGACTTTAACTAAAGCAACTGATTTATTTCTAAGCACTTTCTCTCGGCGATCTTCTATTCTGATCGGTCGCTCTACATAATACAAATCTGGCTGAATTTCTACTGGCTCATACTCTATTATACACTTAGTATCAGGATGAAACTTCTTAAGCATCGATATATGAAAAACATTATGAATATGCTGCATCTGAGGCGGTAAAACTAATTCATAAGCTACTTTGCCTACACGTCGCAGAATCTCAAAAGGTCCTACAAATCTTGGACTTAGCTTTCCTTTCTTCCCAAATCTGGTTAATCCTTTCCATGGCGAAACTTTTAACAACACTAGATCACCTACTTCAAAATCTACTTTCTTTCTTGCTGGATCCGCATACTTTCTCTGTCTGTCCTGAGCAGCTCGCAATCTTTTCTGAATTATTTGCACTGTCTCTTTCGTCTGCTGAATCAATTCTGGTCCGACTATCTTTCGCTCACCAACTTCTTCCCAACACACAGGAGATCTACACTTCCTTCCATAGAGAGCTTCATATGGAGGCATCCCAATACTAGCATGATAGCTGTTGTTGTAAGAAAATTCCACCAAAGGTAGATGCTCGTCCCAATTACCTTTAAAATCTATTGCACAAACTCTAAGCATGTCTTCAATTGTCTGAATCGTTCTTTCGCTCTGACCATCTGTCTAAGGATGATAAGCAGTACTCATTCTGAGTTGCGTTCCGAGATGTTCTTGAAACTGTCTCCAAAATCTTGAGTTAAAACGTGGATCTCTGTCAGATACTATAGATACTGGAACTCCATGACGAGTCACAATTTCTTTCAAGTACAAATGCACCAACTTGTCTAGCGAAAATCTCTCGTTAATCGGCAAGAAATGAGCTGATTTCGTCAATCGATCAACTATAACCCAAATCGCATCATGATTAGCCTTTGATCTTGGTAGACCTACTACAAAATCCATTGCAATGTGCTCCCACTTCCACTCAGGTATCTTAATGGTTGAATTAATCCACTTGGTCTTTGATGTTCTGCTTTCACTCTTTGGCATGTATAACAACAACTTACCCACTCTGCAATTTCTCTTTTCATGTCTGGCCACCAAAAGTTTTTCTTCAAATCTTGATACATTTTCGTGCTTCCAGGATGTAATGAAAACTTAGAACTATGGGCATCACACAACAATTCTTCTTTCAACTCTTTCACATCAGGAATCCATATCCTTGAGGAAAATCTTAAAATACCTTGGTTATCTTTCTGCGTACAAATTTCTTCTCCGGTCAATTCATTCAATCTCTGATTCATCACTTCTTCTTGGCATTTCCGAATTTTGTCTAATAGTACTGGTTGAAATGTCATGGTATAGACTTGATCTGCTGATATCTCTGTTGCACAAACTTCAATTTCTAACTTCTCAAACTCTCTAAACAATTCTTGAGTCATTGTCAACGTATTCAATCTTTCCTTCCTGCTTAGCGCATCAGCTACGACATTCGCCTTTCCCGGGTGATAACTAATGGTACAATCATAATCCTTTATCAGTTCTAACCATCTTCTTTGTCTCATGTTGAGTTCCTTCTGAGTAAAAATGTACTTAAGACTCTTATGATCCGTGAATATCTCACACTTCTCACCATAAAGATAATGTCTCCACAATTTCAATGCAAATACGATCGCTGCTAGTTCGAGGTCATGGGTAGGGTATCTCTGTTCATGAGGTTTCAGTTGCCTTGAAGCATACGCAATCACCTTTCCATGCTGCATCAACACACACCCTAAACCTTTATGCGAAGCATCGCTGTAGATTACAAACTCTCCTTTATCATCAGGTAATGCTAACACTGGAGCAGTTACCAATCTTTGCTTAAGCTCTTGAAAATTCTTTTCACACTTATCAGTCCATTCAAACTTTTCATTCTTCCGGGACAACTTGGTCAATGGTACAGCAATCTTAGAAAAATCCTTAACAAATCTGCGGTAATATCCTGCTAGTCCCATAAAACTTCTTACTTCTGTTGGTGTCCTTGGTCTTTCCCAATTCACAACTGCTTCAATCTTTACTGGGTCGACTCGAATTCCTTCCTTACTCACAATATGTCCCAAAAATTGGACTTCCTTCAACCAAAACTCACACTTGGAAAACTTAGCATACAACTTCTCCTTTCTCAATATCTCCAATGCTATCCTTAAATGCTCTGCATGTTCTGCTTCCGTCTTAGAGTATATTAAAATATCGTCAATGAAGACTATCACAAACTTATCCAAAAATTTCTTAAACACTCGGTTCATCAAATCCATAAATGCGGCGGGTGCGTTCGTCAATCCAAAAGCCATAACCAAAAATTCATAGTGACCATACCTTGTTCGAAAAGCAGTCTTCGGTATATCCTCTGGTTTGATTTTCAGCTGGTGATATCCTGATCTTAGATCTATCTTCGAAAAACATGTCGCTCCTTTCAACTGATCAAACAAATCATCGATCCTTGGTAACGGGTATCTATTCTTGATAGTCAACTTATTTAACTCTCGATAGTCAATACAAAGTCTCATACTTCCATCTTTCTTCTTTACGAACAATACTGGCGCTCCCCAGGGTGATACACTTGGTCTTATAACTCCTTTGTTCAATAAATCTTGAAGTTGACTGGCGAGTTCCTTCATTTCAGACGGTGCCATTCTGTATGGAGCCTTGGAAATAGGTTCTGTTCCTGGTGCTAAGTCAATCGCGAACTCAATCTGACGGTCTGGAGGTAATCCGGGTAGTTCTTCGGGAAATACATCGGGAAACTCATTGACTACAGGAATATCCTCTAATTCCACTCCTTCTCGATTCTTATCTATCACATAAGCAAGATAAGCCTCACATCCTTTCTTTAACAATCTCTTGGTTTGCATCATGGTAAGAAACGTACTAGTCTGCCTACGCCCCTTAAAGATAACTTTATCGCCTTCTGGAGATCTCAATGACACTCTCTTATTCTTACAATCGATATGCGCATCATACTCGACAAGCCAATCCATTCCTAAAATAATGTCAAAATCTCCTAATTGAAAAGGTATCAAAGCGACGGGAAAAAGATAACCTGAAATCTCTACTGCACAAGGTGAACATACCCTATCTACTGGTATCTGATCCTGATTAGCTAACACAATATTCAAAGTTTCTCTTAACATATGAGTATCACACTTCAACTTATTCACAAAATCTTTAGAAACAAACGATCTAGTAGCACCCGAATCAATTAACACTTTTGCACTAATGGCGTTCACGAAAAGCGTACCTGCCACTACATCCGAACTTTTCACTGCATCATTCATGTTCATGTTGAAGGTCCGGGCATGAATCGGATATGCTGACGCTTGATAACTCTGAGCTTGAAGGGCTGTAACTTGTTGAAGTACAGGTGGATTTAGAATCTGAGTTGGAATCTGAGATGTTGCCATTTGGTTCACTGGGGTAGAGGTAGTCAATCTCATCAAGTTGTTGTTTGGAACAGGCGATCTGCACTCCCTAGCCAGGTGTCCTACCTTACCACACTTGTAACAAGTCACACTCGACTTCGAATTCCTGCACTCGTTTGCATAATGACCTTTCTGGTTACACTTGAAACAAACAATATCTGCCTTCACACACGCTCCGGTATGCCTCTTAGAACATGTCTTGCACTCTGGTATAGAGGGTCGGGGAAATCTTGGTTGATTGGGGTTCTGAGGAAGGGTTTCTGAGTTCCTGTTTCTGGGCACATTCTTTTTAAAATTTCTTCCCTGGTTCTGAAATCCGGGCTTTCTATCCATCTGATTAGTTGACTTTCCTTGATCCTGATTCCTTTCTATTGCTTCCACTTTTCTCTTTAAATTGCCCCTTTCCTTCTGACTTTGATCACTCTCACCTTCTATTATCATAGCCTTCTGAACCACTTCTGCATACGAGTTGATCTCAAAAGCTGCAACTCTGCTCCTTAACCATGGCTTCAATCCCTGTTGAAACCTCTTCGCTCTCTTTTCATCCGTATCCACATAATCTCCTACAAACCTTGCTAATTCTGTAAACTTCTTCTCATACTCATCAACACTCATATTTTCCTGCTTAAGATTAAAGAACCTTAACTCCATCTGATTCTGCATATACCTAGGAAAATACTTTTCCAGAAAAATCCTTTTAAACCTATCCCACTGAATCACTTCTATTGCTTCCAATGCTTTAGCCGACTCCCACCAATAATTAGATTCACCCTTAAGAAAATAACTAGCAAATTCTACCTTCTGTTCATCACTAACCCTCACCAATGCGAAGGCCTTCTCCATTTCCTTAAGCCATATCTGGGCTTCAACTGGATCCTTTGTTCCTTGGAAATCTGGGGGTTTCACAGCCTGAAAAGATTTAAAAGTTACCACATGTTGGGCTGGTTGTTGCTGTCCTTGTTGCTGTTGCAATTGTTGATATTGTTGCTGAAGTAGCTGCTGCTGCTGAGCCAAAGTAGTCGTCTGCTGTTGCAAAAGTCCCAAAAGTTGGGCCACATCCATATTGCCTTGATTATCATCTCTGTTCTGATCATCTTGATTCCTATTTTGATTAGCTCTAGCATTGCTCCTTCTTGGAGGCATTTTCTGAATATTAAACAAACATCTATTTATCCACAAACATACATCTAACCGCAACATGGCACAATATAGTCTAATAGTTCTAATATGACATGGTACAACCTAAAATTTAAACCATCTCACGCGGCCAAATAATACGATAAAAAGAAACGATAATAATAAACGATACGGCACCGATGACATCCATCGATAACCCAAATCCAAAGGTTCAAAGTACCAACCAACATAAAGTTCGAAAACCGAAACTGAAAATACGATAAAGTCTAACAACATAAGTCTGATAATCATATGGCTATACTATAAGCCATCTCATAAAACCCATAACATAAAACTAGTTATCCAGCAACTGGCTGATCACACGCCGAAGCTCGTCCACCATCATCTGAACCATAGCATAACTCTCCCAATCTCGATAAGGTACCATAGCGCGAAGCCTCTCGTTAGCCATCTCGGTGAGTGACTGAAGCCTGGAGACAAGAGTCGGGACATGGCCCTCGGGTATATCCTCACTATCCTCATACAATGCATCAACTCTCCTCTGAAGCTGAGCGTTCTCATCATAGAGATGATCACACTCCCTAAGTAACTCCTGATAAACGGGCAAAGGTACAGTATCTGCTGTCTCGGCAGGAGGTGGAGCTGAAGGTCCTGGTGCCCGCTGTCGCTGCCAATAATAATATAATATATATATATATATATATATATATATATATATATATATATAAGCGTCAGATAAAACTTAGAAGCATACTACTTAAACACTCTCGATAATAAGGGTCAACCAATCCTATTCTTTTAGAAATATAATACTATTTATATTCTAAGTGAGTTTCTATTTTAATCCTAAGTAATTATTGAAAATGTGATCTATCTTGTTACCTAAACCTATATTGTTCAGTGACTCAAACCTGTGGCTCTGATACCAAACCTGTGACGGCCCCAAATCCCTTAATCAAAATTAACTAGATAATGGTAAAGCATACATATTAATTATTTAGACATTACCACTCCCACGCCTAGATCGCCAACAGGTAAGAGTTTGAAGCAATATAAACTACCAATTCAAAACCAATTATTTATTACAGACCACAAATTATTCTAAGTTCAAAAGATTACAGACTAAGTCAAAAGTCTAACAAAACATGATCCATCTGATCGCCACTCCCTTCTACCTGGAACTGCCTCCTATAGGCTACACCTGAACCACCACAATTCTTACGCGCAGTCTCAAGAGTCCTTACCATCTTCGAGTTTCACTGAAAGGTTAAGGAAAAATAATATCATTGAGCCAATTGCTCAGCAAGTGCATAAACAACAATATAAGACTGGCAAAATAATTCAACTGTAAAGCAAGATATGAAATCTGCAAATGAACTGTATAAACTGAATCAATATCAAAATAAAATGAGAAGGAATTGGAATATCTGATAAGACGCTACGAGCAACGCTGGGTGATCAGCCCACGACAAAGCTCCGAACCCGCATATCCAATACGGTGTTCACCAAATATAAGGGGATCCCAGGCACACATTGGCCTATAATAGTAACATGATTTGGACCGGCGCCTCGGTCAAAGTAACATTCCATCCAATTCTATTTAGGTCCAACAATGTTTATCAAATTCAATTCATCTCAAAGAAACAAGAATATCAATATTATATCAAGTTGTTAATCAACAAGAATAGGATTCTCAAATTTCAAATAAATGACAAGGTAAAGTGAAGAAAGTCAATCATTCTGAATTCTTGGGAGTTGGGATTCTGTTTAGTATAACTTGGTTAAGTCAGGAAAGGTTAATTCAAGAAAGTTTAATCACGAAAGGTTAATCAAGAATCAACAATTGTTTTTAGATAGAAACGAGTTTAAGTACAAGAAGATATTTAAGTAGTTGGTTCAAGAATTCAAGAATTCGATAAGGTTATAAAAAGGTTTTCCAAGAAATATGATTATTGATTAGCAAGTCAAGTCAAGTTCAAGGGATATGAAATCAATCACAAGGTATATGACAATAATAAGGTCGGAAAGAACTAGTTTGTAACAAACTAACAATTCAATATCTCATGGCATTCATCATATGGTAACAACAAGGTAGGATAGTACACTTGCCTTAATTCACTTGCTCGCACTATTCAACTATCTTCCTTGATCGGCTCCTTGCCTGGCCTCCTACTGGGACCTATATAAAATATAATCAGTATCTTAATTTTCCCCTCATTGTTTACATACCACCAGATGACTTAGTAACCTAGTGCCCCAACGATATCTTTATAGTACTCCACATATATACTTATATATACACGTAGTCACATAAGTCACGTAGCACATCAAGTCACATAACTTATAATGTATTATAGCATAGCATAACTAATGATATCACGACTTAACATTGGAAACGTGCCTTGGGTTTGAAAGTTGTACTTATAGATTTTTAAAAATTTCGGCAGCATTTCCTTTGTATCATCGTCATACCATACCGGAATACAACCGGCCCAAGGAGTCAAATTATACTCATATGTATATAACTCTATCCAAAATCACTTACAAATCTCCAAGTAAACAATTTCGCAATTAAATCATTATCACTTATAAAACCTATATGCACTTCTAATTTATAAGATGATACTTAGAAAATTTTCAAATAATCAATTAGGCTAAGATATACTCTTATTGTTCCACCAAAAATTCTCAAGCAAAACACAACCCATGCAAGTCGTAACCAAATTACTATCACCACACGTACTTACTATTCAATCCAATTATTCAAATTCACATAACAATAATCATGTAACAATTTAATTCACATAACATGCAATTACTTTAAGCAATTACTCTCAAGAATTCATACAAGCTCACCACAATCTCTCTTCCTCTCCCTCTCGGCTCCCTCCTTCTTCTCTCTCTCTCTCGGCCTCTCGGCCTCTCTCTCCCTCCCTCGGCTTCTCTCTCTCTCCCTCGGCTTCTCCCTCTCCATCTCTCTCCTTTCTCCCTCTCGGTCTCTCTCCCTCTCCATCAATCTCTCTCTCTCGGCCTCTATCTCTCCAACACTAACACCCACACAACATTTCTCTCAATGACTTACACCATATTTACACACAATTTTGATTCACAATCCAATATCTCAATATCCAACATCACTAACTTACAATTTACAACTCAAAATCAAACTATAACTTTAACCCATCAAATTTCATAACATTAAATCATCAAAACCCTAAACCCTTATTGATTTACACCTACTAACAAATATCAATTCACAAAACATACATGCCCACACCTTGTAATCTCATAAAAACTTATACCCATCATTAAACTTAACTTAAAAACTTGTAAACACTAACATGCAATCACATATCATATAGTAATTTCGTAAAATCAATGAATTAACACTTGCATGCAACCCTTCGGCTCACTTTCGATCATGGCCGAAGGTTTGGGATCCTCCGAAGAGCCCGAAATTTCGTGGGTCTCTTACAAGGAGTATACCCAATCATCAAAACCCACAAAAACTTACCTTTAAAACTTGATTTTCGAAAACCCTAATTTGAAAGGTGAATAAAATCGAAATCCAAAAACATGAGGTTGTAGAGGATAAAGAGAGGAGTAATTTTATATATAATAGTATGAGATTTTAATGGAGAAATACCTTGATTCTTGAGGTTGAAGGTTAATGGAGGTTGAGAGAATTTTGAGAGAAGGGGGAGAGAAGAGACACGGGGAGAAAGAAGAGACCGGGGGGGGTTTGTCCGCGTGAAAAAATAAAAAAAAAGGGGAGGGTTTTGTTTTGTCCAAGTTACACACACTTAACACTAATTAAAACATATTTTAATGATGCAATTTGATAAATAAAAGACTTATAAAATCCTAATTACAAAACACTTTGGATTTAAAAATAAATTATTGGCACATATATTTAAAACATAAAATTGTCTTTCTCAAAATATTTTTAAAACATTTTTAAAATCGTTTTATAAAAAGATTTGGATTTTACAAGTTTTAATATTTTAAAAGAGTAAAAACTAGGAAAAATCATTGTAAAATCCTTTAATTCGAAAATAAATTAAACCTTTATTTTTAAAAAGTCTCTAAATGCATAAAGACAATATAACAAGAGATTTCATAATTTTTACTAACTCCCATAATTTTACAAAAATGTTTAAGTGAACAAAAATCATGTTTTAACATTTAAAAGCTATACAGAATTTTAATAAAATTTCACGTCAACACATCTAGCAATTAGACACGTAACATATATTCAAAATCACACAAACATGTAATGACTCATCACTTAAGGCACATAATAATATTTTAAATGCCAAATAATATTATTTAAATAGTACGAAATTCCCAGATATTACACTTAAGTGGTTCATTGTCCTCAATGAACTAATGAACAAATACAAAATTACAACTAAGAATAAAATAAAACTACACAAAAAAAAAACTCCCCTGAAATCAAGGTGTAGGGTGTGAAAAATGTTTCTGAATTGACTTAGTTCTTGCTGTCTGTGATGGGGTCGCGATGAAGGCAAGAACACGGGTGAGGCCGCTTTGCGAAGCTGTACGTGCCAATATACATAGGAATACAACATATAACATACGTTATGATAATAATAATAATAACTAACAAATAGCACAAAATACATGTTTTTGTTTTTTTTATAAAGAATACATAATTACAAAAAGAGTACAAATTATATTTAACATAAATATGAGTAAAAAAAATATATGTATAAATTATAAGATATTTTACATTAATAATTATTATATACAAAGGAAAAAAAAATTAAAGAAAAAAATTAAAGAAAAAAACATATAAAATAATGATACATAATAATAATATTAACAATAATAATAATATTAACAATAATAACAATAATAATTATAATAGTAAATATAATAATAATAATAATAATAATAATAATAATAATAATAATAATAATAATAATAATAACATAATTAGTATATAGAATATACAAATATTTGTAACATATATTTACTTTTAAAATATAAAAAGAAAAGAAAGAAAGAAAAAACTAAATAAATATATAAAAGAAAAGTAGACAAAGGTACAGGAGGTGAGTATTAACATGTTAATATACATGTTTGAATTAAAAAATTAGAAATACTCCCCTAGAGTTGCCTCTTGGAGTGAAGTATGAGAAGCCTTTGTTTGATTTAAATTTCTAGCCTCATTCTGCCTTTATAAATCAACAGCTCCAAATAAATAACACAAGAAGCAGCTGGCAATAATGGTTGGAGATGGCAAATAGAATCACTTGCCCCTTCACCCCATGGTCAGGGGTTCAAATCCCTCCTCCCGTTTTTTTTCATTAAATAGCACACATGTGCTTTTACTCAGCTAGCAACTTCGGGAAGAATAGAAGGGGTGCAACTTGCAGACTCAGGAATGGACAGGTTTGAACATCAGGTTTAAGGGACTAGCAGGTTCGGCCGCAGGCTCCGCGTTAGGTTTGGAAGATGCTTTGGAGCGCGCATGCAGCAGCAAGTCAGCGCGCGTGTGTGTGAAGTACATGCACATGGATCAGCTTGAATTGAACTGGAAATACAGAGAAAATTGCACGACCATCACCGAAACCCGCATGCCCCTCACTCAAAGCACCAAATGAATTTAAGAAACAGGAACTTTTACACGGCCATATTCAATCCCGCATGGACAACATAAAATTTCTGTTCATTTTTCTTTTGCTGCTTCTTTTTCTTATTTTTTTATAACTCATTTTCACTCCTTTTTTTTCAAAGCATCATCTCCAAATTTAAATAAAACACCAAGTGTTTTAAATAAATTATTCTTCATGTTTAATAATTTTTAACCTGAAACACTTCACACAAACTCATCAAGGCACCATATGGGAGTAATAAAATAAAAATAAAATAAAATACAAAAATTCTACCTAAAAAAAATGAAAGAAAGAAAGTTTTTTTTTTTTTTAAACTTCAACAAGCTTGGGTTACCTCCCAAGAAGTGCTTATTTAGAGTCTTTAGCTTGACTTCTAACCTCGATTTAGATGTCCGTGGAAGGGTTGTCGAGACGAATCGTCTCCAATTTTCCAACAAATGCGCCATCCACATATAATTTAAGGCGTTGACCATTTACCTTAAATTTTGCTCCATCTTGTCCCATGATCTCAATAGCACCATGAAATTTAACTCCAGTTACAGTGAAAGGTCCAGACCATCTTGATTTGAGTTTCCCCGGAAAAAGTCGAAGTCTGGAATTGAACAACAATACCTTATCAACAACCTGAAATTCTCTTCTCTGGATCATCTTGTCATGCATCTTCTTCGTTCTCTCCTTGTAAAGTCGAGAATTATCATAAGCATCAAATCGAAGCTCATCTAACTCATTAAGTTGAAGAAGTCTTGCTTGTCCCGCAGCTTTTAAATCCATATTGAGTTCTTTAATAGCCCAAAAAGCGCGATATTCCAAATCCACTGGCAAGTGACAAGCTTTACCATAAACCAACCGATATGGAGTGGTTCCAATAGGTGTCTTATATGCTGTCCGATAGGCAACAAAGCATCATCTAGTTTCAAGTACCAATCTTTCCTCGATTTTGCAACCATTTTCTCCAAGATGCTTTTGATTTGTCGATTGGAAACCTCCACTTGGCCGCTTGGTTGAGGGTGATATGCAAGAGCGACCTTGTGAGTAACGCCATATTTCTTCAACAAAGTTTCAAACTGTCGATGGCGAAAATGAGAACCACCATCGCTTATCACTGTCCTTGGAACTCCAAAACGTGGGAAGATGGTATTCTTGAAAAGCTTCATTACTACCTTGGAATCATTTGTTACTGATCCAACTGCTTCAACCCACTTGGACACATAATCGACAGCAACTAAGATGTATCTCATCCCACAAGAAGTTGGGAAAGGTCCCATAAAATCAACACCCCATACGTCAAATATCTCGACCTCAAGAATACCGGTTTGAGGCATCTCATGGCGTTTAGAAATATTACCCGTCCTTTGACATGCATCACACGCCAAACAGAAATCACGAGTATCCTTAAATAGAGACGGCCAGAAGAACCCGGATTGAAGTACTTTAGCAGCAGTTTTGGAAGGACCATGGTGCCCTCCACATGCGAGAGAATGACAATGCTTGAGAATGTCATGTACTTCGAACTCAGGGACACATCTACGAAAGATTCCATCAGCACACTTGCGATACAAGAAAGGGTCATCCAAAAAATATTGTTTAGCATCTTGATAGAACCGCTTTCTTTGCTGATAAGTCAATTCTGGAGGGTGAGATCCACTAACACAGAAATTTGCAAAATCTGCATACCATGGAGTTTGAGTAGCAACCGAAAACAGGTGATCATCTGGAAAAGAATCGTCAATAGGATTACTTGACGCAATATCAGATTTGAAACGCAACCGTGAGAGATGATCCGCAACTACATTCTCAGCACCCTTCTTGTCTTTGATTTCCAAGTCAAATTCTTGGAGTAACAGAATCCAACGAATAAGCCTTGGCTTTGCTTCTTTTTTCACCAACAGATATTTAAGTGCCGAATGATCAGTGTGAACAATGACTTTGGAGCCAATGAGATATGCCCAGAATTTGTCAAGGGCGTAGACCACAGCTAGGAGCTCCTTTTCAGTAGTGGCATAATTGACTTGAGCTTCATCCAAGGTTTTACTTGCATAGTAGATGGCGTGCAATACCTTATCTTTCCTTTGACCGAGGACTGCTCCAACAGCATAATCACTTGCATCACACATAATTTCAAACGGAAGATTCCAATCTGGAGATTGAATGATTGGTGCACTTATCAAAGCCTCCTTAATCCTGTCAAAAGACTCTAAACAAGCGTAAGTAAACAAAAAGGTGGCATCCTTAAGCAACAATTGAATGAGGGTTTTGCAATTTTTGAAAAATCTTTTATAAAACGACGATAAAAACCCGCATGACCAAGGAAACTCCTCACTCCCTTGACATTAACAGGAGGAGGAAGCTTCTCAATCACCTCAATTTTTGCTTTGTCAACCTGGATGCCACGTTCAGAAATCAACTGACCAAGTACCACTCCTTCATTTACCATGAAGTGGCACTTTTCCCAATTCAAAACCAAATTCACCTCTTCACAACGTTTAAGCACTTTAGAAAAATTATGCAGACATACATCAAAATCAGACCCATAAACACTGAAATCATCCATAAATACTTCCATGATAGACTCTATGAAATCAGAAAATATGGCAGTCATGCAACGCTGAAAAGTAGCAGGGGCATTGCACAATCCAAAAGGCACTCTACGATATGCAAAAGTACCATATGGGCAAGTAAATGTAGTCTTTTCTTGGTCATCAGGATGTATAGGGATCTGAAAGAACCCTGAATATCCGTCTAAATAGCAAAAGTACTTATGCTTAGCAAGTCTTTCTAACATCTGATCAATGAAAGGGAGAGGGTAATGGTCTTTCTAGTGGCAGTGTTTAACTTACGGTAATCAATGCACATTCGCCAACCGATGACTATTCGAGTGGGAATTAATTCATCTTTATCATTCTTAATTACCTTTGTTCCTCCTTTCTTAAGGACTACCTGAACTGGGCTTACCCATTTAGAATCAGAAATCGGGTAAATGATGCCCGCATCTAACAATTTCAAAACTTCTTTTTTAACAACCTCTTGCATGTTAGGGTTCAAGCGACGTTGTCCCTGTATGCAAGGCCTATGGTCATCATCTAAGTGAATTCTATGCATGCAAAAGTCTGGGCTTATCCCTGTAAGATCATCAATACTATACCCAATAGCTTTTCTATGCGCACGCAAAACAATAAGAAGCTTAAAAGCCTGGTTATCATCAAAACTAGAGCTAACAATCACAGGACAAGTCTTTTCATCATCAAGAAACAAATATTTGAGATTAGATGGCAAAGGTTTTAACTCTAATTTTTGTACCTGAGGTTTACCATAAGAAGCGACAGTGTTGGTTACCTCACAATTCGGATCAGCTACACCATCCAACTCAAGAATCAATGAATCGACTTCAGCATGTCCTTCTCCTTCGTAAGCTTCAAGCATGAGCACTGCTTCCAATGCATCATTCAATAGAATCTGAGGCGTCTCTTCTTGGACAATTTCAAATATAACATCAATCATGCAACAAGTATTCTCAAGCAAAGGGGATTTAAGAGCAGAGGTTAGAGTAAAAGTAATTTTATCATCACCAACACTCAATGTGAGAGTCCCACTTTTAACATCAATAACAGCACCTGCAGTATAGAGAAATGGTCTACCCAAAATAATAGGTATTTGGCTATCCTCTTCCATATCTAGAACTACAAAGTCTACAGGAATATAGAATTTTCCAACCCTAACAGGCACATCCTCTAAAATTCCAAGTGGATATTTTATCGAACGGTCTGCCATTTGCAACGTCATCTGCGTGCATTTCAATTCTCCCATGTTTAATTTTTGAAAAATCGAGAGAGGCATGACTGAGACGCTAGCGCCTAAATCACATAAAGCTTTATCAATGAACAATGCACCTAAATGACACGGGATCGAAAAACTACCAGGATCTTTAAGCTTAGGTGGAGACTTATTCTGTAAAACAACACTACACTCCTCAGTAAAAGCTACTGTCTCTACCTCACCAAAGGACCTTTTCATAGTGAGAATATCCTTAAGAAACTTTGCATATGATGGAACTTGAGAAATTAAATCAGTGAAAGGAACTGTTACCTCAAGGTTCTTGACAAGTGTCATGAACTTACCAAACTGCTGGTCCAACTTAGTTTTGTTCATCCTGCTAGGGAATGGGAGCTTTGGCACAAATGGTGGAGGAGTAACTGCAGTCTTCTCTTTGTCCTTTTTCTTGTTTTCCTCAGTTTCACCTTCGTTTGCATCTTCAACAACTTTCTCTACATTGTCCTCCTCAGAATCCTCTTTTTCTTTCTCAGTAGGAACATCGTCAGTAGGCATTGGAGGAGCATCATATGTACGACCACTCCTAAGAGCAATGGCATTCACATTTTCCTTTGGCTGAGTTGGTTGTGCTGGTAGAGAGCCTTGTTGCCTTGTAGACGAAGAACTAGCCATTTGAGCAATCTGAGTTTCCAGCATCTTGTTATGAATCTCCATCTGGTTCATCTTCCTATTGGTATCCTCCATATACTTTTGCATTTGTACCAATATCTTCATCATGTCACCTTGATTATCAGCCTATGCAGCTTGATTTGCTTGAGGAGCATAATTCTGAGGAGGCCTCTGGAATCCAGGGGGATTCATAGGTCCTTGTGGAGGCCTATACTGCTGCTGTGGAGGAGGCTGATACGACTGCTGATATTGCTGCTGCTGATTAGGAACATTCAAATTCTGAGCGTTATTGTTCCTATATGAGAAGTTCGGATGATCTTTCCAACCAGGATTGTAAGTGTTGGAGTACGGATTGTACTGCTGCCTCTGTTGGAAAACATTTGCTTGCTCCATCTGAAAATTTTGTGAATTTTGAGCATTGTATTGGCAATCATTACCATAGTGGCCTTGGATGCCACAGACTTCACAAACAGGATTATTCATAGGAGCCATGGATGACAATGCATTGATACTCATATACGGAGTAGAGGGCTGAGATGTCTTCAATGAGTGGATCTCCTGAGTCAATGCTGCGAGTTGAGATGATAATAAAGAATAAGCATCCACTTCAAGTTTACCCCCTTTCTTGGCTGCTCTCGGATTATTAAAGTGATTTGCCGCCAAATTTGAGAGAAAAGCATGTGCATCATCGGCTCCCTTGTCCAGAAATACACCACCTGCAGCGTTATCAACCGTACCTTTTGTTTCAGGGTCAAGACCATTATAGAAGCGTTTAAGCAAAAACCACTTCTCAAGATCATGGTGAGGGCATGCACGTTGATAATCCTTGAATCTGTCCCAAGCATCCCGAAGAGATTCACCATAATCTTGCTTAAAACCCATCATCTTGTCGATCAAGTCGTCGGTTCTGTTAGGAGGGAAGAACTCAGTTAAGAAGGCTTGAGCAATCTCATCCCACTCGGTCAAGTCAATATCATTCAACCATTTTTGAGCTTTATCACGAAAAGAGAAACCGAACAACATGACTTTCAACTGGTTTGGAGTGACTCCTTGATGTTTAATTGTAGAACACAGTTGTTGAAACCTTTGCAGATGGTTTGTAGGGTCTTCGGAGGTAAGACCAGCAAATTGATTCTGTTGAATCATTGTGAGCAAAGCAGGCTTGATTTCAAAGTTCGTTGCTTGAATCGCTGGCATAGCAAGGCCAGTAAGGACCCCACTCGGAGAGGGCTGTGAGTAGTTCTTCAAAGATTTAGGAGGAAGGTCCACCATTTCAATCTTTGGTTCAAGTATCTCTTGCTGCTTCTCTTTCCATTGTAGATCTATGTATTGTTGACAAGAAAGTTCAGAATCTGGACTAAGAAGAGTTATATCTTCCTTCGCTTGATCTTCTTTCGCTTTAGACCTGGTCCTGGGCTTCAACAACTTAACAAGGAAAAGCAGTAAGATCGGTCTCAGTTGGAACAAGAGTTCCAAAGAGACAAGAGAAACAATCTAAAACAATCAAACTAAAATTATAGAAACTAGGCGTCTCCCCGGCAGCGGCGCCAAAAACTTGATGTGTTAAAATATTATACCGCAAGTGCACGGTGTCTGTTATTAGCAGATACTAGCAAGTACGGGTCGAATCCACAAGGAGACAAGTTTCAAGAATTTCAATGTAATTATTATAAATTGTTCCTAGAGAAAAACGAGTGTTGAGGATTTTTACTAACTAACAATGCAAATTAAATATGTTTCAAATCAATTAACTAAAGGTCTAGGGCAATTCAGGTTCACCATGCTTACACCAAACAAATCACAGAAGTATAGTAATTCAATAGGTCAAGTAATTATAGTATTGGTTAATCTCTCTCAAGCATTAACACTTTCAGAAATCCAATGATGCTCTCGCACTCACTTTCAATTCTGCTAATCGTATGTGTGCCTCTAGTAGTAAAATCTCTCGATCTATTACTCCTATTTGCATATAGTTAATCCATGATATTGGCCAATTACATGAATTAAGAATTAAAACATATCAATTAGAATTACTCTTTACCCATTAAACCACTAATCAAATTAAAGCCTAATCATGGTGCAAACATGGCTCCCCTTTATACCCTAGAATGAAACTACTCACTCATACTATGATTAAGAACAACAAAATAATGAGAAAAGCCATATAAAACATATACTAATAAACCAGATAAGATAAAGAATACCTCAAACTTTGTATTAACGAAGAACAATCAATCCAAACTTAGCCTGGTGCTTACAATGAAAGAGATGAAGAGAAAGTAACAACCCTAGCTTTTGTAAAAAAATCGTATGTAACTCCCCTCCACGTTTTTTCCAAAAAACTCCCAATAAAACTCCTCCCAAAATCTGATTTCTATCTCCTCATAAAAGTATTTTTAATATCCTAATAAATTTACAAAAAGATATCCATAATTGAATAGGATTTTCTTGTAAAATTCGTAACTGATTTTGCTCCTCTGTTTTTGGGCTCTTCCAGTTGGACTCTACTCTTTGGACCACCTCAGAATTAAAGAAAATTCCCTAAGCTTCGCGTGGACTGTAGGATCGTCCAAATCCGACTTCTGGAACTCAAGATACGGCCCAAACAGTGTAACCACCCCGTGTAGCCCAATAATACGAATTTTCTTCTATTTTATCTCCAAAATAGCTCTTTTTGCTCCAAATCCTTCCAAGTTATGAATTCCTTGTTTCCTAAAATAAAACAATCAAAACTATTAAATAAAAATCCAAATCAATGCAAAACACAATAAATATGAGAATAAAATCATCTAAAATATATATAAAAATATATTCTATCAGTTTATAACCTAGACCTTCTTTCCAGTTCTTATTTGTGATAAGATCGTGTGTTTTCTTTCCAGAGTGTGTCCAGGTTCTAAGTTTCTCATTAGCTTCATTAAGTTCCTTTTCAAGTGCAGTACATTTAAACTCCATTTCTAGCTTCATGTGCTTAGCCTTATCCCATTCATTTTGTACTTCTTCCATGAAGAGTAACTCAGCTTCTAGATGATCATTTCTTTTAGTCAATTCTGACATTTCAGATATTATTCTAGCATTTTCAAGAGATTGACTTTTAAAGCTAATATGCAGAGACTTTAAGAAAGATCTTAACTCAGAGACATTATCAGTATCAAAATCAAAAACAACTTCAGGTACCTTATTTTCAGGTGCAGCAATCTCATCCACATTTGCCATTAATGCATAGTTCACTTTTTCCTCTTCAGAGTCTGAGGAAGAGTCCATCCAATCCTTGCTAGATGAGATTAGAGCTTTGGTTTTGGCCTTTTTGAATTCAGTTGCAAAGTGACCCATTCCATCACAATTGTAGCATTTGACTTTTGACTTGTCAAACTTGATGCCTTTGCTTTCATTCTTCTTGTACCTGTTCTTGTCAGTGTTAACAGGTTTCTTCTGAAAGTTGCCTTGTCTCCTAGCCTTTCTGAACTTCATCTTCTTGAAACCCTTGACTATCATAGCAACCATTTCCATCATATCAGAATCAGTAGAATCATCATCAATATCAGTATCAGGATTTGCATCAGGATCTGATGATGAGTCATCAGTATTGGACTCAACGACTCTACTTCTCCTTCTTGAAACCTCCACGCTTTTTCCTTTTGATTTTGATTCAGCATTCAAAGCAACAGCCTTTGCTTTGTTGGTCTTCTTATTCTTTCTCTGTTGAACCTCAAGATCATGGGTTCTTAGCATCTCGTAGACTTCATCAAGAGATACAGTATTAAGATCATACTGATGCCTAATGATAGAGGTTTGAGTATCCCACTCCTCAGGCAGAGCTCTAAGAAACTTGGTATTTGAGTCTTCTGGATCATACTCTTTACCCACCAGAGATAGATTATTCAATAGTGTCATAAATCTATCATACATATCAATGAGACTCTCATCAGATTTTGCATCAAACTGCTCATACTCCTGAATCAACAGAGCCCTTCTGTTTCTTTTGATAGATTCAGTACCCTGGCATTGAGTCTCCAAAGTTTCCCAGATTTCCTTAGCAGTTTTACATGCTATCACTCTATTTGACATGATAGCATCAAGACTATTATGAATAATGTTCTTCACCTTTGCATCTCTGAGTACTTCAGCCTTTTCCTCAGGACTCCATTCAGCCTTTGTCTTCTGAACATAGTGCTCAGGTATAGTATCTGTTCTAGCAACCAGTCTCTTAGGGATATATGGTCCATCATATATTCGATCGAGATAGTTAGGATCAGTTGCCTCCAGATACATCAACATCTTTACCCTCCATGTGGGGTATTCAGCCTTTTTGAGAACAGGAATTTTAATGCTTTCATACTTGCTTGTCAACATGTTAAGATCGTTTCTAATTGTAGTAAATCAGTTTGCTCTGATACAAATTGTTGCCCAGTAATTAACAATTATAGAAGGGGGGTTGAATACAATTGTATAAGATTTTCGACTTAAACAGAAATAATAACACAAGTATGAATATATAACAGCTTTATTAACTCTGATATAAAACTGTTACAAACTCTCTCAAGAAATTCTTATGTTCTTAAGAGCTGCTAGGTTACAAGATAATTCGTGTAAGCGATTACAATTAAGTAAAACCTAAATTGTGTTTATATACAGTACACAGATACACTATCAATTACAAGATATATCAAATCAGGAACCGACATGTCAATCTTCCTAGATTCCTGGACTAATGTATATCCTCATGAAATCCTGATCAGCTTCCAATCCTGATGATAACACAATCCTGATGGTGTAATACTGATGATGTCAGCATCAGTATCTGATCAGTAGTTCAGGTCCTGATCATCACTTGAATCAATATCTAACAAGATTGTCATGGCTTTCATCAGTTTGCAAAATTCCAAACTTCTTATCATCAAATGCAACATGAATTGATTCCATAACAATGTGAGTTCTGAGATTGTATACTTTGAAGACCTTTGATGCTGAATATCCTAGAAAGATTGCTTCATCCGATTTGGCTTCAAATTTTCCAAGTTGTTCAGGATGAACTTTTAGGACATAGCATTTGCATCTAAAGATGTGAAAGTATTTCACACTTGGTTTCTTTCCTTTGATCATCTCATAGGGAGTCTTACCATGAGCATTTACCAAGGTACAGTTTTGAGTGAAACATGCAGTGTTGATAGCTTCTGCCCAGAAATAGGTTGGAAGCTTTGCATCTGCAAGCATGGTTCTTGTTGCCTCTATGAGAGTTATGTTCTTTCTTTCTACTACACCATTCTGCTGAGGTGTTCCAGGTGCAGAAAACTGTTGAGTAATTCCATTATCTGCACAATACTCCTCCATTGTAGAATTCTTAAATTCTATACCATTGTCACTTCTGAGCACTTTGACCTTGTACTCAGAGCTATTTTGAATATTCTTGACAAGTTCAATGATTTGCTGAGGAGCTTCATCCTTGTTGTGTAGAAAGAATACCCATGTGAACCTTGTGTAATCATCCACTATAACTAGAGCATATCTTTTCTTGCTGATAGACATAATGTTTACTGGACCAAATAAATAAAGATGCAGCATGTGAAATGGTTCAGTAATTGAATTTACTGTCTTGCTCTTGAAAGTGGTTCTTCTTTGTTTTCCAAGCTGACAAGCATCACAAAGTCCATCTTGCACATAATTTGCCTGAGGTAGGCCTCTCACTAGATGGTGCTTAACAAGTTGATTAAGCTTCTTGAAATTGAGATGTGAGAGCTTCTTGTGCCAGTTCCAGCTTTCATCATTTGATGCCTTGCTGTAAAGACATCTGACAGTTCCTTTAGATGTGTCACTCAAGCTGGCTTCATATATGTTACCATGTCTCTGACCAGTCAGAACAATGTCTCCATTCTTCATATTCAAGATTTTGCATCCTTCACTGTCAAAGATTGATTGGTAACCCTTATCACCCAGTTGACTTATGCTTAAAAGTGTGTGTTTCAAGCCTTCAACCAGTGCTACATTTTCTATGATAACATTCCCCAAAATAATTGAGCCATATCCCAGAGTTTCTCCTTTGTTACCATCTCCAAAGGATATTAGTGGGCCAGCTTTCCTCTCAAACTTTGTAAGTAGGGACTTCTTTCCAGTCATATGTCCAGAGCATCCACTGTCCAAGATAATTGAATGCTTCTTTCCAGTGCCCTGCAAACAAAAAGTAGGTAGTTAGAATTTTTTAGGACCCAACTTTGATTGGATCCTTTCTTACTATCTTTTGAACCAACGGGCTTTGAAGATTTTGCTTTTGATTTACCTGTTGCAGAGTCAACTTTAGACTCTGATTTTACAAACTGTTTGTGACTAGGAGTTTCAGATTTCAGAGAATAATAGTCATAATACAGTTCATGATATTCCTTACACATATAAATGGAATGAAGTAAACTACCACAATGATAACAGGGTTCTTGTGGTTGGTATTGAATTCTCTGAGTCTTGGGGAATCTGGACTCCGTTTTCCAAGAAGGTTTTTGATTGCAGTCTAGGGCCAAATGATTATGATTTCCACATTTATAGCATTTCTTCCTAGGTGCATCAGGTACATTCTTGTAATTATTCTATTTGTTAATACCTTCTTTTCCATTCCTATTTCTTCTGATCTTGCTAGACTCTGAAATACTTTCTAGTCTCTGTTTCAACTGAGACTTAGACAGAAAACCTATGTTGACATTCTTAGGTTTTTCTAACACTCTCTCATCTGAATTGCTATTGTTAATTCTTTTGTGCACAACTGGGGTACCTTTAGAATCAACAAATTTAACATGTTTAGGTTCAGAAACTATCTTCTTACCTTCAGATTTGGATATGCTAGTTTCTTCTTTCCTATCATCCAAGACAATAGCTACAGAATTTTCACCTGTATTCTTTCCAAAACCTAAGCCATATACTTTACCAAGAATTTGATTGTCAATGATTTCTTGGGTCTTTTTACCAGAAGTGTTAATGGTTTTCATCATATCTCTCTCTTCCTCTAGTTCTTTTCTGACATAGTCATAAGCCTCAAGGATAACACCATAATCATGCTTAGCTTTATCAGAGCTTAACCTATATTCTTCCATTTGAATTAACTCAGATTCAAGAAAATTATTTCTACTAACTAATTCATCATTCTTAGCCTTAAGTTCATCTTTTTCACTAGCAAGAATTTTGAAATTAGTCATAAGATTCTTAAACTCAACATGGATAGATCTAATATCATCAGAATCTAAGCTATCAAATGAATCAAGAGAGTGAAGTGATACCTTAACAGAAGATGAAGAAGTTTTCTTTGGAGATCCAGGCTTGTCTGAAGCACTTGCCATCAATGCAATGTTGTCATAATCCAATTCATCTTCAGAATCACT
Source organism: Saposhnikovia divaricata (assembly GCA_036435485.1). NCBI lineage: Eukaryota > Viridiplantae > Streptophyta > Magnoliopsida > Apiales > Apiaceae > Saposhnikovia > Saposhnikovia divaricata. Next base: position 55,016,785 of record CM071595.1, on the reverse strand, counting down.
GGAGTCTGCCCAATCCTTCTGTGACGCCCCTAGATCCGGGGTCATGGATCCAAGTCATCACAGTCCAATTTCAATTCATTAAAATTCTACTCTTGGCAGTTGGAATATAAATGCATAATAAAACTCACACAATAGACCCCACACTTTAATATTAACACACACACCAGTCAAATGCTCAGAGAACAACATCCATTAATGATAGCAGTTAAAGATAAACTATTATTACAATCCCAGAATACTCTCTATTATACCCATATATAAGTATATACTACCTTGAGAACAGATGTCGATACTTTCTCATAAGGTAGACTTCCCCTTTACCCTCTTCCGGTTGTACTGCGACGTTTCGGCACCTTATCTAGCTGTTGTATACATAAATAGCAAGAACGAGCTAAAATAGCTCAGCAAGATAAATTCTATCAACTAGCATCAAAGGGAAATAAACCATTATATATATATATATATATATACAAATTTCAGTTATTATGGAAAGAATTTTATTTTCATTCAATATATACACTTTCCAATTATCTTTGTACGAAAAGAAATATATAGTATTATAATATCAGTTTCTCTTCTAATATCATATAATATCAGTTTCTCCTCTTAAATAATATAACAATCAATATATCATTTCAGTGTAATATTTCAAGATAATATGAATACTTGAACAGATCTCTCGCTATCATCTTCTCATTTCCTTCTTATGCAGCAATTATATAAATTAATATAAAAATCAGTTTCTCTTCATCTGGAACAATAATTCCATCATTTCATATCATTTTTCTGTTTTCAGTATAGAAGTCTGAAAACCATTTTCAATTATATCTTTCAAGTTTTGGGGATATCTGCTAGCGCCAGATACGTAGGACGATGATCAGTCGCCTGACCGTACCTGCTCTCTGTTTACTACTAGTAGAAGGGATGATCCCACCTGGTCATCAACCCTGGAGGAAGGCTACCTGCTACATCCTCCTTCGGCAACTCTTGGGCCGTAATAAATATTGAGTGCTGGACTGTGCCGCACACAGCCTCTTACGCTTGCTGGACTGTGCCTCACACAGCCTCTTACGCTTTCTGTTGCAATCCCCTTCTTTTGTCAAATCATTATTCCATTTATCAAACATCATTCCACATTTTCCATTTTTCCGTTTCCATTTCCATTCACATATATCATTTCCATTTCCATTTATCATCACCTTTAAAAATACATATGTCATAATACCTTGATTATGACTCAGACATCTCCTCTGTATTCAATGAAATCAAATACGCTCTTATATACATAAAATATTCCATCTATTTAAAAGTATTAAATAATAATAAAATAATATTTATTAAATCACAACTATTTAAAAAGAATATTTTTAACATAATATTATAAACATATAACCCTAGATAACAACTGATACCATTCTTTCATATACCTTTAAAACATAAAGTATATTCGCTCTATCCATATTCATATTCATATCCATAATCCATATTCAAAAATCTCAGTAAACAGGGAATATATCCCTAATCATCTCATCATATAAGATTCATATATTATCCACCAAAACCATTTTCTTTGAACATAAACAGTTTATCAAAATAATGATAAAAGAAATCTTGCTCCCTTTAATCCATATCCATACTCATATTCATATATATCTCCCTTTAATATCCAAAATCAGGAAAACAAATTCTTAACAATTAGTAATAATAGAATCACATATATATTCCATGAAATCATTTTTCTTTGAAGATAAATAATTTTTCAAAGTAAAGATAGAAGAAATCTTGCTTCGATCTCTAAATCCCAGAGGAATGACCCGTGGTTCGTCCTGAGTTTCTATAGACACGAAAAGGATCATCGTTAGAATATATCCCACTTAACCACTTAATCTCCTAACCCTTATATAATAATACCATATCATTCATACTCCAGAAGTTCCAAGAACTTAACCATTCTTAGACTCAATCAAAGTTTTATCGATTTACACCATTTTCTTAACAACCACTCTCGACTGTAAAAATTCTCATAAATTAATAAATTCGAATTTTCACCTAAGATCAGTGGGTAATGCTTCTCTGATCACCCTACTATATCCTCCCAAAATTTTATAATTTTTAAGAATGTTTAAATATGGTAATTATGGCCTCAAAGTTAACACAAATTCGTTTTCTCGGTTTTCAAACGTCTTTCACTAAAATTCACTTTTCTCCTAAACCGTTCATCAGATTTTAACGTACTTTATATCAAAACGATCTATGAACTAATCTTTATCCTGTCATGGTCAGTTGGTACCTTTCAATGACCTTTAACAATTTGAAACTCTGTCTTAAAAACAGGGCAGTTTTTGTTCTAACGAAAATCGGACATTATAACGGCTATAAATCGGACGTTTCCAAATTTATCACAATAACCCAAGCCACACCGGGCATACCATACATCCATAACATCAACCAACATTCATTTTACACTTCTAAGGGCAGTGGTAACATTTAACTCAATATCCAACCCTTTTACACATTTAACAATCATAAAATTCCTTAACATGCACTTATCTCTACATATCATCAAAACTATACTAAAAACTCATATGAACTAAAAGGGTGGGTTTGGGTTTTACCTTCCTTGATGTGTGTAATAGCTTTCTAAACCTTGTATATTCCTTTTATAGCCCTTGTATAGCCTTGGGTAAGCTTGGATGATCAAAAGAATTGAAGAAAACAAAGTTAGTAATTCGGAGTTATTAGAACCCGACTGAAAGATCATGCAAAACGAGGCCCTTACCTAGGTTTTCCAGCCGAGTCTTCTAAAGGAAAGTTGTAGAGCATCTAACCAGATTTCCATCCATATAAAGAACACAAAATTCCATTGAGTAATAAGGAGATATGGCCGTTTGAAAATCATCACAGAAACTGTCAACAATCTGGACAGTTTACTTCTTCAACTTGGGGAGATGATTTGCCTAGGCTACACTACTTGGATTGCTATGAAATTTGGAGCGAACAATGCCCATGGAGTGGAGAGGTTGTGGTTCAAATTTAGTGATTTTATCATGGATAGAAATGGAGGTATTAATTTTTCTTTCCTCCTTGCTCTTGCTCGGCAGTTTTTAGAGAAAAGAGATGGAGAGCTTTTTGGTGAGGATGAAGATGATATTTTGTGTTGGTTAATCTTATCTTGGATTAATCTCTTGATGCTTCTAGAGTTTCATAGATATTTGCTATGGTTAATGACTAATTTGCCCTTAAACAAGAGTTAGTGGAAAGTAATGTTACTAATGATGTCACTTGGTTGCTCTTTTTGTGACAATTACTTCCATGTCCTTGCCCTTTCACTTTCACCATAAGCCACTCACCTAAATCAACAATTCAGCTTCTTGTTTAGTAATTGGGCCTAAATTGGGCCCTCCCCATGTTTAATGGTCTAATGTTTGAGCCTTGTCCAAGATTCTCTAGCCATTGGATTTATCGAATGATTTCTGTGGTCGTCTCAGTGGTTTCTCCTTTGTAAATTCCTTGGATATATAATATCCTCTCCCACATCATATATTAGTGTGTTAGGGTGATTCTAATCCTCAAGTAGGTATTAGATCCAATATCCTTGGTATATTCTCTTTTTCTCAGAAGTTGCTCTCCCGGTTATTTCTCGGGTTCTCAAGCATTCTCAAACTCGTTTAACAATCTAAATTCCCTCGGCATTTCCTTGACTAGATCACTCTTTGGTTTAACCTAATTTCACTATTTCCTAAAGATATAAACCCTTTAACATTTCTATACTCCTTAATATCACATTCAATATAGTCTCAATCTAAATCGAAAATCCTTAAAGTCCATATTCAGGAATTTCTGAAATCCATTATCATTTTGAGTCACTCATTTTCATAGAACAACATCAATATGGTTCCTGATTATTCATTTTATGTTTCAATTATAGGGTACCTACATACCATTTCTTTAAATCCTCAAAATCACTATTCATTTAGGTACTGTAGCATTGCAAAAGTTAGGGTTATTACACCTTCTGTGTGACCATGAGTGCATTACCCTTCCACGAATTCCTAGGCTTCTTGTACTCACTAGCAAAGTGTCCAAGCTCACTGCAGTTAAAGCACTTGATCTTGGCCTTATCAAGCTTGATAGTTGTACTTTTGCCTTTGTCACTCTTCTTCTCCTCTTTCTTCTGAAAAGATCCTTTGCTAAATCTTCTCCTGTTGAATCTTCCTTTCTTGAAAGCTTTAGCAAACATAGCAAAGAGTTCTTGCATCTCTGATTCAGAATCATTATCTTCAGAGTCTATATCTGCAGTCTCTGACTCAGAACTTTCTTTGCTCTTCTTCTTCCTCAAGTCTCTTTCAGTAGATTCAGACTTTTCTTCTGGAAGCTTCTTTGATTCAGATTGAGCAGTGAGTGCAACAGTTTTGAACTTTCCTTCACTCCTGCTCTTTTTCAGCTGCCTGTCAAGTTCATAAGCTCTCAATTTTCCATAAACTGCTTCTAATGATATTTCATCCAGATCATTAGCTTCCTTAATTGCAGATATCTTCTCATTGTAGAAATCAGGAAGAGCTTTTATGAACTTAATATTCATATCCTACATGTCATAATATTTACCATGCATGGCCATCTCATTGATGAGTTTAGTAAACCTATCAAAGGTGTCAGTAAGTGACTCACCAGAATTGGATTCAAAGTACTCATACTGTTGTATGAGAAGTGTCCTCATATTCTTCCTGACAGGTTTTGTTCCTTCACAGTGAACCTTTAGATTGTCCCATATCTCCTTAGCAGTTTTACAAGAGAGAACATAGTTAGTGAGAACAGAATCAAGACTGTTGAATAGTATGTTTCTCACTTTAGCATCCTTAAGAACGTTCGCCTTTTCCTTATCTGTCCATTCAGATTTAGGCTTCTCTACTGTATGTTCTGGAACAACTTTTCCTTCGATAGTTGCTTGAGGAACAAGCCTTGTTGGAACAAAAGGCCCATCTCTGATTCTGTCAAGATAATCAGGATCTGTTGCTTCCAAGTGATGCAACATCTTCACTTCCCATAGAGTATATTCGTTTCTCTTGAGCATAGGGATCTTAGTATTACCATCCTTGTAACCAGACATGATTGCAGATCTTTATGATTATTCGAAATCAACCTGCTCTGATACCAATTGTTAACTCGAATAACTTGTAGAAGGGGGGTTGAATACAAGTTATTTAATCGTGTCTGATTTTTGCTTGATTAGATGAACAAGAACAAACGAACGAATCAAACTTTGTTTGTATTAAATAAATCAAATACAAACTCTACCAAAGGTGTACAATACCTTTAGCAGCTGCTGACAATACAAATCTCTCTCTGTTTGTTTCGAACTCTCGAATACAAACCTAATACAGAGCTTCACACGATATGCACTCAAAAATCCACAATCCACTCTTTTACAATGATATAGAGAGAGTATTTATAATGCTACCTATCAACTAATAACAGAAAGTAATGATCTATACATGACAATGTTCTGCCATCCAGTTGATAGTTTCCATCAATATAAAATTCTTTCCTTCATGATATCTTCTTGCTTGTTCTTCAAAACAACGATCCTATTTTATAGCACTTGCCAGTTTCTGTAGCATCCATAATGACATCATCAGTAACACGACTGATATTAGGATTCCACCTTGCATCAGGATTCGACATCCATCAATATTTGACTTGGCGTATCAGGATTTGATCTCAGTTCCTGACATGCAGTCCTTGATGCACTGCTGTTCCTGACTAAACTCTACAGATTATTGTCTAACGCATATATCCTATAAAAAATAATAAATCCTTTATAAGATCAGGATTTACAAGAAGTATAAGCAAAATTCTATTCTCAACATCACAACTTATGAATTGTTCGTAACATGCTCTGATACCAGTTGTTGGTCCCGGAGTATATTGCAGAAGGGGGGGTTGAATGCAATATAGATAATTTCAAATCTTTAGCTCAACAACAACGATAAAGATTGTAAACTATCTATACAGGAATTGCAAACACAAGTAGTAATTCAAGATATTCTCACAAAATAAATATTTTATTTATTTTGTAATGTGTTGCTACAACCTCGAGAAAAATGGTTTTCTCAAGCTTCGACTTCTTGAAAAAAATCACTACAGAAAGAATGAGAGATGTGTCTTTATATAGACTAATCTTTCTCTAACATCTCAGTCACATGGGTCGCGGAGCTGCTGTCATTTTCAAGTGGCAGCTCCTCACAAGTTGCCCACCCATGTGACCTTTCCTAAAATGCTATACAAACAGAGTTATCAGTAAGCATAAGGCATTCTGGGTTCTTTCTAAAATTAGCTATAACAATTCTAGTAGATGCAGACTTGACATACTCTTGAATTGTCGTGCCTCGTCTTGTGATCTCTCAAGCTTTTATCGTAGTCTTGAACACAATATTGTACAAATTTTAATATATATAGACAACTAAATAAACTAAATACTTATTTTTTATGTTGATTTTATATCACATTTTCTTAGGCCGACACCCGTTGTAATAAATACATATAAGACACGTTTTTCGACGGCCTTGTAAGATATTTTAAATTTTTTCAAAAAAATGGACTATTTAAGAAATAAATAAAAAATAAAAAATATATATAAATAAATTAGTGAACACAATATGTACAAATTTTAATATATATATATATATATATTAAAATTTTAATATATTTATATATACAACAAAATAAACTATATACTTATTTTTTACCTCGATTTTGTGTCACGTTTCTTAGGCCGACACTCGTTGTAATAAATACATATAGATAAAAAAGCAGATTTGATTGAATTAATTAAAAGAAGACGTTGGAATATTATAATCAAGAACAATAAGAAGATTACTACGATAAACTAACAATTAACAATAAATAAATAAAGTGGGAATGGTAAAAATTCAAACTTTTTGTGCCGAGTTTTTCAAGTACTTCTACTTCTTAAACAAAGAAAGATCTCCTAATTCTTGTTCACATGATCAGGTGTTTCTGTATTGGGATCACTAACAAAAAAATACAAAATCCAAAACAAAAAACAACTAATGGTTACTAAAAATCCATAATTATTAATAAAATCATAACAAATCATAAATTTAAAAATAAAACGATGAAAGCAAATATTAAATCAGTAAATTCAAACCTTAAAAACCAACAAAAAAACAACCTGAAAATTGCAAAAAAAAAAAATGGAACACACACATAACCATTTACATTGAGAATTAAACAAAATACGGATGAATAAAAAAACTAAAAGAAAATAGACGAATACAAAAGTAAACATAAGCAAGAAAAGAGTAACAAACATGGTGATTAAATTTGATCGTTAGAAGCAATGATTGTATATATATAAGAATATAAAATTTCTTTTCTATTTCGAAAATGTAAATTTGAATTTTTCTTTCCAACAAATTTAAAAACTTTTTCTTTTTCGAATATGTTAATGTTAAGAAATGAAGTTTTGATTTCTTTTCTAAAAAAATAGAAACTAAAGAAGGAAGTTTTGATTTTAATTATTTAAAATAGTGGAGCTCTAAAAAAATAGATAAAGTTAAAAAAAAGGAAGTTTTGATTTCTTTTCTAAAAAATAGGAACTAAAGAAAGAAGTTTTGATTTTAATTATTTAAAATATTGAAGCTCTAGAAAAACAGATAAATATGATTCGAGCGATTTCGGAGCTCCTGGGAGTTCTTCCATATACAATATAAAGATATGTATATACATGTGTGCATGCTTGTATGTGTTTCTATTATGTCTTTGTGTGTCTTTGTATATACTTTCACTTTCAAATATGTGTGTGTCTTTCGATATATGTATATATGCCTTTCGATTTCACATATGTATGTATCTTTTTAATTTCACTTTCTTTAGTCATATATCTATACTATACTATTATAAGCGGAATAGGGTATATGTGGTTGGTAGTTTGGTACACTTTTTTTGGTACACTTAATAACAACCGTTGAATTTTGAGATAGATTAATGAGAATCGTTGGATGTAATGCTAAAAGGATATTCTTTTTATAATATATAAAATACTCTTATAGGTTCAAGGTTCGAATCCCGTCAACAACATATTATTATTAAACATTTATATCATCTTATAAACTACTCATATAAGTTCAAGGTTCGATTCCCCTCAACAACTTATTTTAGTTAAAAATTTATATTATCTATTTTCACCATATTGTTATTAAACATTTATATTACTCCCCCCGTCTCATTTATTGTGTCCCATTTTGACTTTTCAAAGTCAAATTCATCGAAATTTAACTGTAAATTATAATTTATTATTTTATAGTTTTACAAATTTAAAAATCAATTTTAATAATACTTTACATAAATTTTCTTATGATCATTTTATTGTAATTTATATGTTAATCAATATTTATTGATTGTTAGTCAAAACACGATCAGTTTGACTTTGAAAAGGCAAAACAGGGAAGGAGAAAGTATATTATAAGTTACTTCAAGAATTTTAAGATTCAATTCCCGTCAACATATTAAATTTAAAAAGTTATTTATCTATTTTCAATATACAAGCAAAACACTATCATTTAGAATGCTATCAAATACGTATTATTATATTTTATTATCTTCTATAATTTATTTTTTAACTAATTAAAAAGCAAATATTAAAATTATAAATAATAAAATAAAAATATTAAATATTAAGATAAAGATATTTAAAATATTTCGTGCATCGCACGGGTTACAAGCTAGTATTTATTAATATTAGAATCATAAATGAGTTGTGCCAAACTTCTATTTATATTATAAAGCCTGTTGCGTTTTTGATTATAAAATGACCAAGTCCTTTCGTTTCTTTTGTATTTACGTTAAAATGCCATTTGACCCATTGACTTATACTATTTATATACGTATTTCATTCAATTATACATTCTACTGCTACTTTTTCTACGCATTTACACGGGCTAGCCCAAGCTTCCTCCAAAAGCTTCTATATTTTCCCCAAATGTACAAATTCCAATTTCAAATTCAATTTTCGTATATTTTTGTATTTTTTTTCTCTTTACACGCTTGCATCTCCCTCTCTTCTTATGTAGGGGATTGTATTTTAAGTTCTCAACAATTTCTTCTTTTCTATGTTTCTTACTCTCATACTCTCATGTGTTCTTCTTTTTAATTTTTGCAGGTTCAGTTTTGTAGATTCAATTTGTGTTTGAGTTCTTTGATTTTTTTCTTCATATATGGTTATAGACTTATAGTTATATAGTATCATATGTGGTGAACCCACTTAATTAGTCTTCCTTTATTATTTTTTGGTTCTTCGATTCTTTTCCTCACATAATCTTATGCATATTTATGTGTTTTGTATGTTTGAGTTGGTATATTTGTATGTCTCATAATAATTTCCTTAGTAATTTTATCATTCGATAACATTTATTTCTTGATTTGCAGGTTGTGTCTCAAAAATGTTTATGACGCTTGATTTAGATTAGTTGATGCTCGAGAAAAGTATGGTAAAGTGTGTTCTTATATGGTGGTTTTTGACATTTATTTGATGGATTGAGCTATTTTTTTCATGGTTTTTAATATGCTATGATATTTGTTGTTTATCGCATATGAAGTGTTTGATAAAATTTTGTGAGAATAATGCATACAGCCACTTTCTTTCTCTATATACTTTTCATGGTTTAAAGATTTTGTTACGTTTAATTTGTGTATGTGTTAACTTTATTGTTGTGTGTTAGTCTTTTTCCATGTCCTAACATTATAATATATATTTTAGGTTTTGTGATAAAAGATTATGTTAACTTTTGATTTCTTCATGTTCTATGTCCCATACTTTTTAAGTGTTTGATGAATGTTCTTAGAGAAGTTGTCATTTCATTGCTCTAAAATATCTTAAAGACTTGGGTATTGATGAACAAAGCAAGGTATGGATTAAATCTTTCAAAATCATTATAACTAAGCTTGAACTTTAAGTGTGTTCTTGAGATGAAAAGTAACCGAGTTTTGTGTTCTTGAATTATTATTAAAGATTAAGGTAGTACAAGGTTAAAGGAGGGTGTTACAAGTTGTTACAAGCTTTCGTTAGTGGAGTTCAAGTGTAATAAGGTATGGATATGATTTATTTCTTTAATTATAGCTTTGGTATGATTTCATGAATGTTCTGATGTTATTAATTGTTAGTATCAGATTATCTAGCATTAAAGTTATATTTTTTGGTGGGTTTATGATATACATGAAAGTGGAGTATAAGTTGAGACATATATGGGTTGGTTTGATTGTATAAGGTTGGATGAATTGATTGGTTGATCGTTGATTAAGATAAATTTTGGAAACGTTAAATTTATAGCCATCGTAATGCCCGTTTGTAAATTGAATTAAGTTTGAGCAAAAATTTGGTGGGGACAAACTCATGCCCCTGCACCACCCCTGTTCCAAACCGGTAGAACTTGATTCCTAGAGTATTTTGGCGCTTGAATCATGGCAATTGAGTTTACGAGTTAGGTGAAATTAAGGTTTTAGTGGAAGTCGTGCCAAGAAATTAAACTGCACCCTTTGTTCAACTTTAAGTGGATATTCAAAAATGGTAAAGAGGTTATTAAAATGGAAATTTTTTATGATAAATAGGAGAGACTTTTGAGAGAGGATCAGAAAAGGTTTTCAATTAAAAGAATGATTTTTCACGTGTGAGTGGTGTAGACATAGGTCGGGTTATAAATTATTTTAAATAAATTTCAAGTGTTTCTTAAATCATTTGAGAATCTTATTACTTCTCAACGTGGAACTGGACAGTGTCTATCTGATTAAATATTCTTACAAGATTGTTGAAATCTATTATGCTATAAATTTATGTGGTGGTTTAAATCTTAACGAGAAATCAATAACATATCATTATCTGGATATTTAACTAAAATATCATGGCATAGTAGTTTCGAACCCTACAGTGATTTGTACTTAGTTTGAGAATATTTACTTATGTTTTTTAATCTAATGTGCAGAAGTGTCAATGAAAAAGAAAAATCTGCAACACATACATATCTTGATTTTTATAAATCAATCATTTTAGAGGAAGAAAACATAGACTTTTTGATTATATAGGTTAGAGATCAAATAGAAACCACCCTTAATCTAGAAACTAGAAACCACTATTCCCACTACCTATTTTACCATCTTCACCCCTTAGATGACATCACTCACCTCCAAGATGGTATATATATATATATATACCATGACATGTTAATGTTTGATACCTTATAACATAAACTTATGTGAATGTCTTGATGAGACATTCATTTGTATGAGAGCCAAAATGGGCATCTAAATCTTGATGAGATTGGGTAACTGAAATTGCATGGGTCATTGTCCTATTTATATGGAGTATAGTTAATCTATTTCTCGAATGCAATTTTGGATCTATGAATTTTTTAGTGGTATAGCAAAAAAAATTAGGAGAGCACCTCTAAAATAAACTCCAGATACTGTGTTATGGAAACTTTATCTAAATCTGGAACAACTCAAGGAGATGTAGTGGCCCTTAAAATTCAGAAAAGACTAAGAATAATAGTAAGTTGGGCTAAAATAATGCTTAAAATGGATATATGATGTATTAGACTTAGTCTTCCTGTTAATTTTTGACCAGAAGTATGTTATAAGGCTACAGGCAAGTATGGAACAGATTCCTGGATGTTCGGAGTTATTTGTGATCTAAAGTTATTTTGTCTACCACCAATTGCAACAGTTCTCTTGGTTATTGGATACAATTGTTCTTTTTCATTTAGTTGGGTACGTATAAAATTTTCAGTTGATAGTATTTTTTAACTGTAAAATTGTGGAGCATATCTTGGTTACAATTTCAGTTTTTTATTACAATGTACGTTAAACTTTTTGCATGTTACATGTCTGCAGATTAGACAACATTATTTTTAATACAGATATATTTAACATAATTCTTATCAGATTTATTCATTTCTTATATAGTCAATCAGAATAATATAAATTACTTTTTCATGCAAAACTTTAATTTCATATTATCCATCACAAATGATGAGTTTGAGGTTGGAAATCTTGATAGTTGATGTCTAGAACTCAGATGTGGCTGAAGATTTGCAATCTCAGTAGCGAAAAGACATGAAATAACTAAGTATATTGTTTTGATGTTGTGAGACACAGACATTAATTGTGACTGTCATAGGCGTTGTTTATGCTGTTAATAGACGTGGTAGAAATCTTATGATTTTGGTGGTTAGTGTTAGCTTGATCGATTTTAAGATTTTACTGTGAATAATTAGGTGTGGTTTGTAAGAGGTCATAGATGTGTGTCAAGTTATGATATGGACTATGATATTGCTGATTTTCATGAAATGTTATGTTTGCATTTTGTAGTTAACAGTTGTATTATAACTCATGGTCAGGTAAAATTTTTATTCTCAAACATTTAAATCCAATAATCATCTATAATAAAACCAAATTACATAAAATTAGTAATTATTTTATGTTATATGCATAAGTATTTTATATATGCATTATAATTTTATATGTGTATCGTCGAAGAAGTAGCAGCCGTGGTAATACAAAAAAAATGAGGGAAAAGTGTACCATTCTCGACCATCTCTAAATAAAAATAAACTATTATGATTGCAAGGTAAAAACCAAACTATTATGATTAATCAGACATGTAATACAAATTACTAAACTATGATAATCCTAAATATGTAATTACGATTACTAATCAAGTGAGTAAAACGTATCAAATAACTACTAACATGAGGAGTAAAAAAAAAATTACACGACTTACTTGACTTTAAAAAAATAGCATAAGGCAGTGTTTTGGGTACTCTTACCTTTCAGAAACATGTAAACTATTCAAGTCTAGAAACAATAAAAACTTATTTAATCACAAATACTTTCTCCATTTTACCACAAAACTTAATGAATAACAAAACAACAATAAAATGATATTAATGTTCATTTTAAATACACATGCTTCCCAATGAAAGAAGAGGTACAAAAACGAAGCGCAACCAATAAACTTCAATCAACTCATAATTCAGTATAGACAATCAAAAACTGTTTTTTTAACACAAAATTAACCAATATATTCAGAAATATAACTAATATATTCAGAAATATAAGTATTTCATTTTCATATAAACAAAAACTTCATTTAACAATAATAGAAAGAAAAAATTTAACCACTATATTCAGAAATATAAGTATTTCATTTTCATATAAAATACAAACTATATTTATAATTATTTATTTAATAAAATAATTTATTTCGCTCATGCGTAGCGGGCAAATACTATTTTTATACTCAATTTGGTATTCAAATCGATTATAAATTTTAAAATGTTGTGCTTGGAGTCTCAGAGCATACTATCAAAACACCATACTTTATCAAACTAAACAAACATTAAGAACTAGGGAAAAAACACAAAAAAAGATACAATTTCAAACAAACATTACACTCTTAAACAAAGACAGGACTTAACACTCTTAAACAAAGACAAGACTCAACACTCTTAAACAAAGACAAGACTCAACACTCTTAAACAGCTAGTCGATCAAACACTAACGATACAGTTAATTAAAAAAAGCTCTTGTACTTCCAACACATGAATAAGTTCAAAGACAAAAAGGAGAAATTCAACTAGTCTTACACCTTGCAATTACATAACAATATAAGAAAACCTAGAAGCTAGGTCTTCAGCGCCACCGTACTCATCACCGTCATCATCCTGCATCACTGCCATCGTCCCCATCAATGTCATCGTCCTCCTCACCGCCATCGTCCTCATCGCCGTCCTCTTCAATGCCACCGTACTCATCACCACCATCATCCTCATTACCGTCCTCATCATCGCCATCGTCCTCATCAACGTCATCGTCCTCATCGCCGTCCTCTTCATCCTCGTCATCATCAGGCTGGTGATCTCTCTCGACGTGTTCGACCACGTATGCTTGTGATCGAAACATGGTCAAACACCTATCACAAAGAGTGTTGTTCCTGCTCTTCACAATCTCACGATGCATCTGAGAATTATGCAAAATTTTGTCTTTGCGAGTATTGAAGAGAAGGCGACCACAATTGAAACACTTGAGATCAGCCATGATGAAGAAGGGGAGAAGAAAAAACAAAAATGAAAGGTAGGTGAAAAATCAATATCCTCCATCCTCTTCTTTTTAAACTAAAATTCGATCCTCGATTTAGAATAGACACTGATATCAAGAATTCAAAATCTTATATCTATTTTCAGTATCATGATGTTTGATATAAATTATGTTTGCAGAGTGTGGTCCTGTATATGTTATATTTGCAGAGTGAATAAAAGGTGAGGCTGTGAATGTGGAGTGAAGGACTGGGAGCGTGAGAGAGTATGATAGAGATGATGAGGCTTGTTAAACGGTTCAAATTTCACCATTTCTAATCAAAGGCTGTAAATCAATTCTATAATGATGAACCGTGTGCTGGGGTGAAATCCAATAGAAGATCACCACGTGGCCTATATGAAAAGCAAATACATGTTCTAGTCTATCCAATCTGGTGCATGTGATTTTAATTTTGGAAATGTAACTTGCGCAGTTGCGATTAAGATCGTAATTTTCCTCAAAAAAAATAAAATTCAATGTCGTGTGGGCAATTTGGTTTAAAACTATTTTTAATCGCAAATTTATTTTATTATGATACACAACATAATATTAGATTTTTTTTTGAATTGTTGAATAAGAATTAATATATTTAAAGTATTATAATATTTATAATATAATAATAGACCAACTCGCACTTTGCGACAACCTTATAATTTCCTAAAAATTAACTAGTACTTTGACCAGTACTCCTAACTAGTGTTTCGATTTTTTAAAAAATAATTCTCAACGATTCAACCGTACGGATGTTAGGATTTATCTTTTTTAATGTTATTCAAAGAAATTCAGAAAAAAAAAATTATTTGATTTGGTAATTTAACAATCTACTAGTGCTTTTACTAGTACATCTAACTAGTGTTTCGTCCCTGATTATTGTTTCAATTTTTTAAAAATATTTCTCGAAAATCCAACTGTACGGATGTGAAGATTCATCCTTTTTAATGTTATTCAAAAAAATTCAAAAAAATAAATTTATTTGATTCGATTATGTAACTGTCAACTAGTTCCGTTTTTCATCATTTAAAATGAAAATTCTAACTAGTGATTCGTCCCTGGTTCGTGTTTTCTTGATAATTCAACCGTACGGATGTCAAGATTTATCTTTTTAGTGTTATTCCAAAAAATTCAGAAAAAAATAAGTTAATTTAATTTGGTAATTTAACAGTTAACTAGTACGTTGACCAGTACTTCTAACTAGTGTTTCGTCCCAAATTCGTGTTCAACTTTTTTAAAAAATATTTCTTGAGGATCCAACCATACGGATGTCAAGATCCATATTTTTTAATGTTATTTCATAATTTTCAGAAAAAAATTAAATTTATTTGACTTGGTAATTTAACATTCAACTAGTAATTTTACTATAAAATCTAACAAGTGTTTCATCTCAAATTCATGTTTAAATTTAAAAATAAATATTTCTCGAGGATCCAACCATACGGATGTCGAAATCCATCTTTTTGATGTTATTCCATAAATTTCAGAAAAAAATAAATTTATTTGATTTTATAAATTAACAGTCAACCTATACTTTTACTAGTACATCTAACTAGTATTTCGTGCCTGATTCATGTTTCAAATTTTTAAAAAATATTTCTCGACGATCCAACCGTACGGATGTCAAGATCCATCTTTTTTAATGTTATTACAAAAATTTCAAAAAAGAATAAATTTATTTGATTCTGTAATTAAAAAGTCAACTAGTACTTTGACTAATACATCTAACTAGTGTTTCATCCCTGAATTGTGCTATGATATTTTTTTTAAAAAAATTCTAGAAGATCCAACCATACGGAGGTCAAGATCCATCATTTTTCATGTTATAAAAAATATTTAAGAAAAAAACAAAAGTATTTGATTTAATAATTTAACAATCAACTAGTACGTTGACTAGTACTTCTAACTAGTGTTTCGTCCCAGATTTGTGTTTCGATATTTTAAAAAATATTTTTCGATGATCTAATTGTACGGAGATCAAGATCATCCTTTTTAATGTTATTCCAAAAATTTGAAAAAAAAATAAATTTATTTGATTTGATAATTTAACAGTCAACTAGTACTTTTACTAGTACAACTAACTAGTGTTTCATCCCATATTCGTGCTTACATTTTTTTAAAAATATTTCTCGTGGATTCAACCGTATGGATGTCAAGATCCATCCTTTTTAATGTTATTACAAAAATTTCAAGAATAAATAAATTTATTTGATTTCGTAATTTAACAATCAATTAGTACTTTGACTAGTATATCTAACTAGTGTTTCATCCCTGATTCCTGTTACGATATTTTAAAAAATATTTCTCGATGATTCAACCGTACGGAGGTCAAGATCCATCATTTTTAATGTTATTCCAAAAATTTAAGAAAAAACAAATGTATTTGATTTGGTAATTTAACAATCAACTAGGACATTGACTAGTACTTTTAACTAGTGTTTCGTCTTAGATTCGTGTTTCGATATTTTAAAAAATATTTTTCGACGATCCCGTCGTACGGAGATCAAGATCCATCATTTTTAATGTTATTCCAAAAATTGAAGAAAAAAAATAAATTTATTTAATTTGGTAATTTAACAATCAACTTGTACGTTGACTAATACTTCTAACTAGTGTTTTGTCCCAGATTCGTGTTTCGATTTTTAAAAACATATTTCTCGACGATCGTACCATACGGATGTCAAGATCCATCATTTTCAATATTATTCCAAAATTTAAGAAAAAAAATAAATTTGTATGATTTGGTAATTTAACAATTAATTTGTACTTTGACTAGTATGTATGTGTGTACTGATATTTGTGTGCTGATATGTGTATATATATGTGTTGTACTGACTTAAATTGTAGAATGAGGGATCATAAGATTTTAGAGTTTAAGTGGAGAGAAACGAGTATAGATATTAAGGTGGAAATTGATAAACGCACATTGTTGGACTTAGTTGTGGAATATGAAGATGAGGCTAAGAAAATGGGTATTAGACTAAACTTTAGTTATTCAACTTTTGCCTATGTGTATGAGATGAGCCACAAGAAATTAGAGACAGCTAAGGATTTGATGACAATGTTTCAAAGGTTGCAAGAAAAAAAATCCTATTATGATCTGGGTTGGGACAGTTATAAAGCCTAGTCCCCTGTATAGGTTGGTTTTAGGTTTGAGAAGACAAAATGAGGCTAAAAAATCTGTTGGGGTTGATGATACTGCAGATTGTCAAGATGGCCATCATTCAGAGAATGAACTTGATGATTTGCCTTCTTTGAATGATCTTGAGGACACCTCAGTGAAGCCTACCATAACTAAATCTATCCTCAATTCCAAAACTAAACCAAACCCGAAACCCAAAACAGTACCTATACCTTAAACTAAATCTAAACCTAAAACTAAATCTAAACCCAAAACCAATGCTAGCCTACCCCTACCTCCTATCTCACCCAATATAGCCTTTAAAAATTTGGCAGTGAGGAGAAGTCCTATAATGTCACCTTTACAAAACATTAACTATGATAATGCTTCAGCAAATGCTTCTGGTAATGTTTCTGGTAATGCTTCTGCTAGTGTTAGTGATCAGCCTTTGTTTGGTCAAAAAGTTCCAAAAACAACTGCGATAAGAAAAGGCCTTCCAATGGATAGTGGCAACAGTGGTAAAATTGCTAGGAGAAAGGTGGATTTTCTTGGTGATAGTGATGCCAATGTTGGGGATACAAATGTAAGGGATGTCAATGTTGAAGAACTAGCAAATGCTAACAATAATGTTGAGGAGTCTGCTTATAACTATGAGGATTATAATTTTGATGATTCTGATGGAGAGGTTGTGGCCAAATGAACTTGCCCTGCAGATGAGCTAGAAGAGGTTGTCAAAATTCCAATAGTTAAAGATATGTGGAAAGCAGGAAGCTGGCATGAATTTATTGATGGTGAGAATGAGATGATTACTACAACAGATTGTACAAGAATGGTGAGCTATACGAAGAGGTAGAATTTGGAAAAATTCAATTGAAATGGATGATTTTTTGGACAAAAATCATTATAAAAACACTTTAAAGGACTACTACATACAGGAGGAATTTGCTACTACAGTTATTGCAGTTGACGGTAGAAGGCATACTAGTACATGTCTATCAGCTTCTTGTGATTGGAGGATTCATGCAAGCAGGTTGCCTGATGGTATGACTTGGGCCATCAAAAAGATAGAGCCAAACATTTATACATGTAGGGGTTTAGAAACTAATAACCCTCTCTGCAATGTTCAATGGGCAGTTCAGAAGGTGATGAAGGACATAAGAGCAAACCCAGACATTCTTGTCAAGGCACTAAATGAACCGTTGTTTCAAAGATTTTGATTGAACATGAAACAGAGTACCTTGTATGCAATGAAAAAGTATGCACTTGAAAAACTTTTTGGAGGACATGATGAATCCTACAGCCACCTTCCAGCATATACAAGAATTATAGCTACAACTAATTTATAAACTTCAAAGGCACATTACTCTTCTGTTGAAAGTGAAAGCATTCCTAAACAATTACTTTTCAACAACATCTTCATCTCATTCTCTGAAATGTGGAAGGGTTTTCTGCAAGGTTGTAGGCCTTTGATTGGAGTTGATGGGACTCACTTGAAAGGTAACTATGGAGGAGTTCTACTCTCAGCAGTAACAATGGATGGTAATAATGAAATCTTTCCTTTAGCTTATGCTGTGGTCAGTATTGAGGACAAAGAAAATTGGTCATTTTTCTTGTGGAACCTCTACTACATAGTGAAAGACTCAGAGAGGTCAGATTGGACCATTATCTCAGATAGGCAAAAGGTATTTATCTTACTCTTTTAATTTCATATGTTTATAATGTTATCAGTCTGTCAAAATTTCATTCTCATGTATATATCATTTTGTCCCAGGATATTGATCTTGCCTTAGAAAATGTGTGGCCAACTGCTAAAAGGAGATACTGTTGTAGGCATTTAAGTAGAAATTTTAAGAAACAGTTCTCTGGTCCACTCATATATATTCTCTTCTGGAGGGCATGCAATGCTACCTCTTAATTCAGTTTTAGGAAAGCTATGGAAAGACTCAAATAGGCAGGGGTGAAAGAGTTATGACATGGTTTGCAAACTTAGGTGATGCAACTACTTGGAGCAAACATAAATTTGATCCAAATGTTTGCAATGACTCGAACACAAGCAACTTTGTTGAGAGTTTCAACTCCAGTCTAGGAGTTGACAGATGCAGGCCTGTGTTGAGCCTACTTGAAGGTATATATAACTAAATACCTTGTTTTTTGCATCTTTTACATTGGGTCAATATTTAATCCGTTTTCTTGTTTTATCTTATTTTGTTCAGAGATTAGGAGGGTTTGCATGGTAAGAATGGCAACAAGACAACAAGTTGCAAGTACTTCGAATGATGATGATCTATGTCCCAAGATTGTCAAAATGTTGAAAGCCATCAAGAAGACAATCAGTTGCAGGGCCTACATGTCAAAGTCAGGGGAGTATGAGATCCATGAGGGTAAATCTCAATTCCCTCTATCTCTAAATAGTAAGATCTGTTCTTGTTGTGCTTGGCAGTTGTCTGGAGTCCCATGTAGACATGTAATTAGAGCAATGTTGCATGCTAAACTTGATCCACACAAAGTAGTTAGCTCCTGTTATTCAGTTAGGACATACAAGCAAGCCTACAATTTTGGCATAAATCCTATTCCTAATAAGGATCAATGACCATCATATGAATACCTTCCTACTATCAAACCACCTACACTGAAAAGAGGGGGGTTGGTAGACCCTGTAGGAACAGAAAGAGAGATGAAGGAGAAGACCAGAAAGGAAAGAGAGCAAAAATAGTTAAATGTACTAAGTGTAACTGCTATGGATATAACTCAAGGACCTGCAGGAGAGGCCAAATTGCAAAAGAAAAGAAGGCAAGTGGTGAACCTGTGATTATAAGGCATCCAAGAGTGAGAGATCAATCCAATGCAGCTAAGGCAACAGCTAAGGCAGCTGAAAAAGAAGCAAGTAAAGCTACTACTAGACTGTCATTCACAAAAAGGTTCATCACAAGCTATTGAAATGAACCTTTCTCAACTTGGTTCTTCTCCGGTTTGGATTGTTTCTTTTGAATTAATAAGTTTGCATATTTATGGTTGTTTTGGATATTTATGGTTGGTTGGTTGGATCTTTTGGATATTTATGGTTGGTTGGTTGGATCTTTTGGATATTTTGAATAATTATGATTGGCTAGTTAATGATTTCTGTTGTCCATTTTTTTAATATTTTTTTGTCTAGTTATGATGTTCTTGCTGTTATGTGATCTCCAGAGCATTTTTCGTTCTATTTTTATACTGTTTCCGGGGTCATCTGAAGTCCTTAAACGTTTGCTTAACGTTTGTGTGACAGTAGAGGTATGGTAAAGAGAAGTATAGTAGTACAAGGGTGCCAACGAGAAGCCAATTTTATTTGGTATATCATTTAGAAAAGCCAAATTTGCATGCATACCATTGAGAGTTTCCCTTATTTTTACTTCATGTTGTCTTGTGAATTTTGTATTTGGGATTGATGTGTCTGAGGGTGACATCAGGGTTCTACCTGAGTTTAAAAAATTTTCAATACAAATATTTTATAGGTTTTTTGTGTTATAATCTCAGGATAGATCCCTAAGGACAACCTCATGCCCATTGAACTCTTAAAAAGGTTACATAAAATAGTTTCGGAACAGTTAGTTGGGATGGATCGGACTCAACCCAATACACATCAACCAACCATACATATGCTAAAATAATCTATGTCAATGAATATTCGATTCGAAATTCGATTATTTGGATAAATCGAACTTGGTTTTTGGATTTGGATGTGATTATAAATTTTTGAATTTTGATTTTATGTATATAGATTCGAAATTCGAAAAATACTCTAATATATATTTTTATATATTATACATTATTTGTATTATTCAATATTCATAAAATTCAATATTCATAAAATATTTTAATAATTAAAAAATTACCACTTATCATGTTATCCATAATCCATAAATCCAAATAAAAAGAAAAGAAACGAAGAATACGTAGATCAGGATCTTCGTACCTAACACAGAAATGTAACTTCAACACCGATTAATATAAACTGTTCTTGATTTTTGCTTGTAAATCATGTATGTTGAATTGATTTCATCATGTTGGTCTTGGGTTTACTACTTTATATATTATATAGGATTATTTTTAAAATTGGATATTTCAGATATTATCCAAATCCAATTCAATTTTTTTATCCTAATGTTAAGGAGTTCATGTATGTCTTTGTAGAGTAAATCTTGGATTACATACTTATGCAGTACTAAAACATTACTAGTATTGAGCGCGATTGGATAGCCCAAGTGGTAAAGGGTGTATCCTCTATCGTCCCAGGTCATGGGTTCGACTCTCGCTCACTTCGAGGATTATCTTAGAACAGATACTAAATTGTAAGGCATATAAGTCTATATAATAATAAAAAAAAACATTACTAGTATTAAAAAAGTATTCTTGATGGAGTCCATTTTAAGAAAAATAAAAATAAAAATTACGAGTAATATACTAATCCTATAATTTAGGTAATGTTTTAGTAATGTATAAAAATATAGACCAAGATTTATTCAATTCATTTACGATATCAAAATTTCTCTCCCAAACTTCATTGTCCCCTCCGGTAACAATTTTTCTACCCCCAAGAAAGCATCAATCATAGTACTACAACTCGTGAGAAACATGAAAAAAGACCCCATTTCTATTTTCTATCATTCATGGCATGAAAAGATATGTGTAAAAACAGTACTTCATTCATACAAGCAACACAGACAATATGGAACCACAAATATACTGATACTTGTAAGAAATTATGAGGAACGTATCACACATTCAAATAGTACCTATCTACAACCCCACCATTCTTATTTAGCAACAAAAGAATTTCACATGGGTGGGTCTGGGGGCATTATTTTTCACAAGCAAACACTCACCAGCCTAACTCCCATTATTCCCTTGCCCTTGTCCCCGCCCAACCCATTAAGGTAAACCACCGCTACCAGCTTCCATCGACACATAATACATACAGTGGCTGAATGAGATCGTAAAAGATCCGGGGATAAATGCATTATTTTATAAGATATACTTAATTTTATAAAACAGGCAAGACTATATAAATTAAAGGGATATTTATAAAAATACATAAATTTTTGAAAATATTTTCAAAAATACTACCTGACGCTAAAATGAGGTT
Source organism: Saposhnikovia divaricata (assembly GCA_036435485.1). Classification (NCBI taxonomy): domain Eukaryota; kingdom Viridiplantae; phylum Streptophyta; class Magnoliopsida; order Apiales; family Apiaceae; genus Saposhnikovia; species Saposhnikovia divaricata. The sequence goes on along the minus strand of CM071595.1, from coordinate 54,994,403 downwards.
GTAACGCTGGCACCGCATCGGTTGCAAATGGGGTTACAAACTAGATTGCAAGTGTTATAACCGTATTTTTGAAAAAAAATTTTGCAACTTGGTTATTTGGATTTCAGCCTAACCTGCTCCCCTAGTTCCTTCCTCGAATACAGACACGTAAATGTTTGTACGTATATAGGCAAATTCGACATTGTTATCTGTATTGAGAGAAGTTTCTGGCTAGTATTGCAAGAGACAATTGGCTAACAATCAAATAGTTTTGTATCCACATGATAAGTGGGTCTCAATCAAGACTTAAACAAAACCAACTAACCATACATGTTGGTTGTTAACCATTAATCTCTTGGAAGCAAGCAAAAAAAGTCGCTCAAAATTAATTCCCAGAGAGAATAATATCTTCCTGATCCTCACAATCGATTAATAATTACATAGCAAGATTAATGCATTATGCTTGACAAATCCCGGAATGTGCACAAACAAAATGTGCTTGCAGGAGGTATCATTAAGTAGTAACTAATTCACCCACCAACTTTGTAACTGTGCTACATGGAGAGTATGTATTGAGATTACTGATTAGAAGTAGTCCACAGGAGTTTCGGGGCAGCTTTCGTCGGATAAAACATCTCGAGTAAAAGGAGGAGGAATGTAAGGTGGTGACGTACATCTTAGAAGTGCCCAATTGACCCCTTGGAAAAATGGATGTTGTCTAATTGCTGATGCACCCTTGGTGGACCCCAGTCGCCTTGCCGGATCCTTTACCAACAGCTGTGAAATTAGGTCCTTAGCCGTTGCTGGAACTGTTGGCTCTTTAGGAAACTCGAGGGCTCGAGCCACAATGTTAGCTAAGGTAAGTTCATTGTCCATACCCCTAAATGGTGTCACACCATAAAACAGTTCAAATATAAAAATCCCCAATGTCCACCAATCAACTGCACTTCCATGGCCCTCACCAGACACAATTTCTGGTGCCAAATACTCGTGTGTCCCAACAAATGACATTGATCTAACATCAATTGGCTCAGCCACAAATTCAGGTCCACTGTGATGGATAGGCTTCTTCTTTCTCTTAAGTTTAGGATTGAAACATGAGACCGCTGGCACAATACAGTTGGGGAGAATGCACGAGGATGAAGCAAATGGCGGAGGGTCAATGTGGTACTCACTTCGGAAAGTTTTGCTAAGAGGGTTCTGATTGGTAATAATTTGAGCAGGAGTTGACGTCGAGCTGTCACATTTTAACGAGAGATCAAAGTCTGTGAGCATAATGTGGCCATCAGATCGGACTAAAACATTTTCAGGCTTTAGATCACGGTAAACAATTCCCATCATGTGAACATATTCTATAGCTACCACCACCTCAGAGGCATAGAACCTACAAATAATGAAGATAAATTAGTGCTTGCAAATTGACTTTACACAGGGAACTTCATTCATCTAGTCTCAGACTAATAAAACAATGCATTATAACTTCTTTATCTTTTTAATTTCATCACATCAGCATCTAATAACAAAGTACTTAAACTGCCATAAACAATAAAATAATTGCACTTAGACCAACAAAGTACAACTGGTATCTCAGATTTATATACAGGAAAGAAGAGAGCAAGAACAGGATGCACAATGCGATGGAGTGGGGACCCATGTGTTCCTTTAGGATAAACACCATACATATACTAGAGGTTTACTTTACAAAAATATTACAACTCTATATGAGAGCAGGTATTTGTTTTTTGTCTTCTATACAATGGAGTATACTCACTCATTATAGTCTTCCCTTTTTCATGGATACAATACTTTAACAATATTGTGGTACTCTAGAAGATATTAGAACTCCGAAACGTGAATAAGCAAGCAAATTTAAGAATATCATACCTTTTTTGAGACAGTTATAAACATATGGAGATGATCATTATTATTGTTTCCCTGCTGCTTATTTAGTAATACTAATAACTAACCAAGAATAGGTTGATGCTAAACCACCATAATATTGACTACGGCTCAAACGGACCGAACCCCGCCCAATAATTAAGATTGCTAAACAAACAAGAAGGTATACATCGTGGGAACACAGTATCATCTACTCTAAATAGAAACAGTCCTTAAGCTAAAAAACAATAATTATATAGCAACGGAAAGTCTGCTCCTAGCGCTGACTGTTTAGAGTTCGATTCTCGCAATTCCTCCTCCTATACTTAAAAATTAAATACATTAAAAAATATTAATTACCGGATAGAAAACCTCAGATTATATCTTATGATAGAGACATGTTTTGACGCATAAGTGCACTTTCATTATGTGCTGCCTAGTTATTTATTTTTCTTATTACGTAAACAGCGGTCTGTGTAAACCTAATCTCAAATGTGAAGAACATTCGACTATGTAACAACCATCTTACATTTTCCAGTTCTGTAGCGTGATAGAACTAAGTATATTTGGTTTTACCACTCAATAAGAGTATCTTTTAATGGTGCACATTAAATGGAATATGTAAAATCTTATAAAAGGATTACTAAAAAAATATAAGGCCAAATATATATTCAGGAAAGTTAACAAAAATTAGAATCCCACAAATCCTGGAAAAATAATAACTAGAGCCCTATGATATTGGCTTCTGTGCTACCCTTCCTTGGAAGTTAGACAAGCAAGTACGTTAAAAAAATTCCATAATTTATGCTTCCCATCCCAAGCATTAACAGTAAAAGAAGGTGCTTTTTCACATGCATACAAATAATGACTTAATTTTAAATTAGATAGTAAGGAATAAGATGTAATTAAGCCATATTTTCCTCAACAGATGCCAATCTACTCCTTGGAAATTTCATAATATATCATCATTTCGTAGATAAGAAGATAACTACAGTAACAGATTTACCATCTTATGTTTTATTTTTTTTCCCTTTCTAAGGTTCTATTTTGTCTTTTCGAGTGCACATTTTGATATATCATACTCGCAGATTCAAGAAAAATTTGGGGTCAACTAAGGCTCTGGAATGAACATTGCTACATATCAGTAACATGTGACCATGTGTGTGTACATCCCAAGAAGCAACATGGGCACATACAAAATCAAATTTTATTTTGCAAATTGGATTAAAAATGTTACACTGCCACGTGCATCAGAGCATGCGCCTGATGAAACTAACCAATGAATCATCATACTCATTAATCTTCTTAATCTTTGTGATTAATGTTGGTGTTTAAGATGAGCACTACAACACACTGCCCAAAAAACTTACACAGTCAGTAGAGTACATGACACTTTAAATTTTAACTTGAAGTGGGGGAGTGGTAATTCAGAAAAAGTACTCCAGTAAATATGAATGTGTGTACGACAGTCTATAATACTACTAGATCTTCATAAACTCAACTAGACAATGACCAATGTGGGGGCATTCATCTGACAACTGGCTCCAGCTTCTTCACCACAATTATTATCCCCCCCTCACAGTATCTAATCACATCTCCAAATATTCATGGATTACTACCATATATATCCAAACATTTCTTCATTATATCGATCTCGAAATATGTCCCTAGTTTTTAGATTTTGAAAATTAAGGGATACAATGCCAAAAATTATGTCATCTCAATTGAACATCTTCAAGAATGCCTCCTTCAACTAGTACCAATTATGCATAATTTTACGATTTTTCATTACCGTGACAGGAGTGAATTGCATCCGAACAAACGATACGAATTAAGCTACGTCTAAACTCTAAATTTAATGTTTGTAACATCTACATCGATAAATTAATAAAATTTTCCGATTCCAAGTATTAAAATATTGGTGAACACGCACCTGACTGCGGATTCATGGAACCGCCTAGCAGGCTGTCGTTGCCTCAAAACATGAAGATCTCCACCAGGACAAAACTCCGTCAACAAACAAGACCACCTAGGAGAATCCAAGAACCCATACAAAGTAGGCAAAAACGGATGCTCCAGCATCTCTAGTATCTCCCTTTCAGTCCTGGCCCTGCCTTCTTTATTCCGACTGGCTAGTTCTTTCTTATCCATGACCTTGGCTGCAAAAACAGCATCGTTGTGTCTACACTTCATCTCAGCCAAGTAAACACAGCCTATGTCTCCTGCACCGAGCTTGTGAATGAACTTCAAGTCGGAGAGAAGGAGAGGGGCAGGTGGGTCAGTTGAAGAGGAGGTTCTGCGACGAATGGCGTCCCGGCATGGATCAGTTGAGTGTTTTGTGGTGAAAGTGGAGGAGGAGGATGAGCTTATGCTGCGGTTTATGTCGGTTGTGGTTGTGGTTGCTGTTGAGTTGAAGCTTAGGCTTTCGAGATCGTCGGTTAGGTCGTCGACTGTCCATGGTGGCTCCATGTTGAATGGCCTAATGGGAGAGGAAGAGAGGGAGGAAAGTTTATAAAAATGGCTCCAGTTTTGGGTTTTGATTTTCTTGATTTTTGCCTTGCTTGTAGTGTGGTAGTATGGTCTTTATATGTGTTTGGGCTTTTGTTTGTGTGATCGTGTCATGTATGGAAAGTCTTTTGTGACTCGTTAGGAAAAGAATAAAATATTACAGATTTGTTAAAATAATGTTGATTGATACATGGAAATGATATCCAATCAAGTAAATAATCTTGAAAACTTCGGGGGAAAAACAAAAAGAAAGAAGCAATAATCTTGATTTCTATAATAATTTTTTTTTTTTCGATTTCGACTAAATTATTGGATTTCGATAAACTCGGCTTGGTAAGATATCAATCAAGAAAATCAAAGGAATCTAGTTTTGGTAAAAGACATCGAAAGTAATAAAAATGTGGTTGTCCTTTTTATTCATGAAGGCCTTTAGGTTGCAGACTCCGCAGCAGCGTCTTGTGTTCAATCTAGAGGATTGAGGATAAGACAGACTTGCTCAAAACAAGCCTTAAAATGATCACAACAACGTTTAATTCTTGTCTATCTACTTATGGTTGAACTGTAATACTTTTCCGAAAATGTTTTAATACCGCGAATAATAAGCGCGAAAAATTCTTAATACTGCAAATTATAAGAGCGAAACATCATTATACCGTGAATATATGCGCGAAAAATTGCCTGTAACTAACATTGCTCATTATGTTGGTGCCTACTATAGATTGAAGAAAGAAGTTAAATTGCATGGGTTGTAAACCCCTCTACAATCGAGAAAATGCCCAAAATGGCACAAAAATTGGGTTAGAAGTCCAAAATGACACTCCCTGAAAAGTGTACCCCGCACTAGCACACACATCACACATTTTCTACATGCGTTAGGGGGTAACGCATGTTGTACATGCGTTACTCGTGTTATTTGGCAGAACCAGCTGAAAAAACAATAAAACACGCAAGACATACATGCGTTCAGGGGTAACGCAAGTGCGTGATGCGTTACCCCCATAACGCATCACGCACATGCGTTACCCCTAAACGCAAGTGTTTGATGCGTTTTATTGGTTTTCTCAGCTGGGGAATAAGAAATTAACACGAGTAACGCATGTAGCAAATGCGTTACCCCCTAACGCAACTCCTACATGCGTTACGTAAGTGCTAGGGCACACTCTCCAGAAAGTGCTATTTTGGGCATTTTTCTCTAAAAAAGTGCCATTTTGGCACTTCACCCTCTACAATCTAACCTCGACAAGTATTCACATTATTACTAACTTACATCTGCTGCCTCCATTTCTTTGAAAGAAGTATAATTGTTACACTATAACCTATATATATAATATGATACAACAACATTGATGTGTGATCTTCAAGAGCCATATTCTTATATCCTTGCAACATCAGAAGTTTTGCCTAAACATCTCAAACTCCAAATGTTCTCCCATGTCATTATATTCTTTCCCGTACTCATCATCTTTATCATGTAAAGATATATCTAAAGTGGCACTCCTTATGTCACAAAATTTTGGAAGTTCAGGTGGCACTGCACACCGGATCAGAGCCCAGTTCAAACCGTGGAAGAAGGCGTGCTGCTTGATTTCTGCTGCCCCTTTTACAGAACCTAACCTACTTTTTGGATCCTTGATCAATAGTCGTCTCATCAAATCTATAGCTTGTGAACTTACCATGGGACTTTCCGGGAACTTGACACACTCTGATACTACATTGCACAATGTATCGTCGTTTCCAGAACCTTTAAAAGGTGTCTTACCATATAAAAGCTCATAAAAGAAAATTCCAAAAGTCCACCAATCCACTGGACTACCGTGACCTTCACCTTTTACGATCTCCGGAGCAAGGTATTCATGGGTTCCCACAAAAGAATTTGATCGGGCACTAGTTGGCTCCACTATTAGTTGTGGCATTGAGCTGATCTGGTCAGCTAGATCAGATTTTAATTTCCCGGTTCTTGATTCAAGCCTGGGTGTAAAGCATGGAACTTTCCATGCTGGTTGGAGACAGAACGGATCTATGCATCTGGAATCCGTGCATGGACTTGAAACTCTTTTTGGGGATTCAATGGGTGGAAAAGATTTCAGTAGTGTTGGAGTAGCAGCACATCTGAGTGACAAGTCAAAATCAGTGAGCATGATGTGACCATCTTCTCGGACCAATATATTTTCTGGTTTCAAGTCACGGTACACAACTCCAAGCATGTGAAGGTACTCCAGTGCAAGAAGGACCTCAGCAACATAAAATCTGCCACAGCAACACAATTTAGACCAAGACATTCGCCGAAGCTTACATTAATAAAAGTAGAAATGCTACAAAGGCCAAGTTCATTGCATTCATAAACACAAGAAATTTACCTCACTGCTTGTTCGGAGAAAGTTTTGCTCAGTTGCTTCTGCCGAAGAACATGTAGATCTCCACCTGGACAATAATCCATAACCAAGCAGGAGAAATTCTTTGTCATAAATTGGGCATAAAGTGTGGGGAGAAATGGGTGGTCTAACATTTGCAGTATCTCTGTTTCTGTTTGAACCCTGGGCATCTTCTTTCTGGCAGCCAAAAATTCGTTGTCCATCACTTTCACAGCGAACAGGCACTCTGTACCAGTAAGCTTCCCAAGGTAAACATTACCAATGTCCCCACCACCAAGTTTCCTAAGCAACTCAAAATGCCTCAAACCTAAACATCCATGCTGATTTTGAACATGCCGAATGGCATCCCACTTCGTGTCTTTTGACATGTGAGGCCGACAGCCTATGTGAGACCCACTTAAGTTGCTCTCTTCACTAAAGGCTGTAGAACTGCTATACTCCCCGTTGCTACTCTTTGAACTTTGAGAAAAATCCCCTTTATCTCCTGTACATGATTTTTCGTCAGCTCTTATTACATGTTTCTGTCTGTCACTAGATTCTGAACTCAAACCTAACTTATTAGCACTTGAGTCTACAGAACTTAGACTCAATTTACTGCCAATGTTTGTACTACTCGAAGCTGAAGATTCTGACTCTTTTTCTTTACTTGGAGTCTTTTGTACAAAGTCAGGCGCGTGACCGATTTGTTTGCTGAGATAAGAGACCAAATTATTATCCAAAACTCCACCAAGATGACTGCAACTGCTTTTTGCAGAATCTGAGTCCTGTTTCCGTTTCGTTTTAAAAAAATTCTTGTTCCTCAAAGCGAATTTAATTAGATTGGGGTCAACGCTTCTAGATTTCGAAACCTTTTTGCCAGTTTTAGAGCCAGGTAATGAAACTGCAGTATTGCACTTATTTTTTTGATCATTTTCGTTGCATGTCGACTGAATCAAACTTTCATCCGTGTCAGGAATGATCTCATCTAGTACTGGGAGTTTTTTACAACTGTGAGGAACCATTGGCGAATGTTTTGATTTCCTTTCCCTCCGCACCAACCTCAAATATGAGATCTTGCTCCCAATACCAGCTGGTAAGGGAACGGTCTCTGACTGCTGGGGTATTCTGGAGACTTCAGCTTTTTGAAGTGATGCATCTGCCAAAACAGTAGAAGCAGCATTCTTCTTCGATACTTCTACGTCTAGTGCATGTTGGGAGTTAGGTATCTTCTCTGATATGTCTGAGATGCCTGTTTCTGGAAAAAGGGAGATCTCCAACAAATTCCCTGCAACCTTGTTCATGGGATTGCCAAATTCACTGGCCTCAACTACCACAGTTCTGTACATTTTTTTATTAGTCCCCACCTCTGAAAGTCGGGAAGGGCCTCCCAGTTTTGACAATCTCTTTGTAGCAGCCATTTCAGAGGCCTGAGAGATGCACAATCCTCGAAGTGCCTGCTTCAGATTCGCAGGTTCTGAAATTCCAATTCCCGATGCTTGAGACGAACTAACTCTTACAGGTCGTTTCATATATTTTTTATGTAAATTCTCCCTCAAAGTTTGTGATGGTTTCATACCTCTACCAGATACCTGGAAGCCAATTGCTTCAAATAATCGGTTAATATCATCTTCTATCGAATATTTAAGCCCAGGATTTTGCATGCAATGCTTCTCCTGAGGTGCATCATTATGTAATTCTCCAACAGGTTCGATTTCACTGTTACCACCTGATATACCCATTGTCGCAATGTGAGCTCCAGATGTTAAATTAAGATTGACCTCATGCATTTTCTAACCCACAACTGAAAGTTGATTTAAAAGGTGGGGAACTCAAAACGAAAATCATGTTTCCCCCAGTTCTATTTCCATCATAATGATTTTCCAAATTTGAAAGGAAACTTGGGAATCCAGGACTCTTTTTACAATGAAACAAGAAATACCTGCCACGAGTCAAAAAGCAGGTCAATTTATACACAAAATCAGTGGTAATATATACTGTGGAGACAAACAATGGTAAACTCTGACTAGCATGCAGTAAAGAATCAAGCACATACTTTTTATTCAAAACTTGCAGTTTCTATTTCGGTTGCTGGGCATTTGTTTTCATATAGCATTATAACCTTGTAAACTTGAAAATGTAAAAACTTGATTGAGCTTCTTAGTCATAAGTCCCGGCACGGAACAGCAAATATTTAGTACATTAATCGTAGTACTGCACTGAGTACTAACATTTAATCATTTATCGGTAATTGATATAATTGACGTCGAGATTTTTTTTGTTAATTTAATTGAAAACTTCTAATATGTATGTTCTCTTTGTCCACTAAACTAGTGCAGAGTGGAGTTACATTGATGAGGTATTGAGGTTTGGGAAGACGACTTATAATTTTCTTTCTCCTTTGTTTGTGCTTGTCTGTATGGTTACTACAAGTTAACTTCATAAATTTAACCATCTAACAACACAGTAACTAACCAAATGAAGCCAAGTATTGCATCAAATAGATTCTTAGTAATTATTAAGTTAAAATAACAAAATTTAATAACGTTACAATGATAGTTCTCCTGGCATTACTCAGGATGCAATAATAGGGGTGTGCTAAACAGTCATGGTTGTGAACATTTAGTGTGGCATAATGATTATTCACATTCAGTTTCACTTTTAACTTATAACTGAGCTTTTAGTAAACAACTAAGGATCATAACTATTTTTTTGCACTCACCTTTGACTCTTATAGTGTGGCTAGGTTTGTAATAAACTAATAATCTACAGGTAATAATATAGTGCAACGAGCCGGTACTGTGTTCAGGTGGAAAAGAGAGTAGCATCATTTTTGCTCGTACATACAAATATCTTACCCAAACTATTTACATGCTTCAATCTTTAAAATCTACAGAGAAGCATAGGTTTTTTTATAGTAGGAATTCTAGTTATATTACATGACTTGAGAATCTTCTTTGTAGTATAACTTACAATGATAACTTAGATTATGTTGCAGGAAATCAAGGCACTAACTATTTATAACTTCAAACCTTAGATAAATGTGTGTGTCAAGATATTTGTTGTATTTGGGGATATTACAAATTAATACATAACTAATAGTCTTAATATTGGACGACGAAAAAGGATAGTATCGGACCTACAAACACAGAAAGCAGTGACAAACAGGTGGAGCAATATGATCTTCTAAATGTATAAAATTTCAAGTGATCAATGATAATTATTCACTTCATTTAAATCTCTGAACCACATTTGAATAACGGCACAACGGCCTCATCAAGTATAGAGCTAATTTACCAAACCTAACCACAGTAGTTACCCTGTCACTTACTCGGATGCATCGATTAATTAATCTATTTATTTAAATACATTTTATTTCATAAGAACGAAATTAATTAAGGCCACTCAACTTTCAACCAGGTACATGGACCTAAAGTTACAAACAGCTAAACAATTAGAACCAATGTTACTAATTTTACTTGAATCACAATGTTTATAAGAACCAAACAGCTAAACAGCAGCTACATAGGTACACATGGACCTAAAATTAGAAATTTTCTTTACAAAAATCAACAAAATTCAAAACTAAACATACAAACAAGCATCTGACCTAAACCCAAAAGTTGGGTATGTTTCTTTTTCAAATTAGAACCTAATCTCTCTCTCTCTCTCTCTTTGGGGAAGTAGTATTAATTAACAAGCTTAAAAGCATAACTAAACAAAGGAGCTTCACATACATCAAGAATCAAGAGATCAATACACATAAAGATGAGATTTTTACCTAAAAAACAAGAAGATTGAACTTCAAGGGCAGAGTAAAATTTCAAGATTATGATGAAGAGGAAAGGAGAAGAGGAAAAAAAATAAAAAAAAAATAAGTTGGAGAAAAGGGGGTGAATCTTTTTAGTGATAATCACGAGAATATGGACGTAGGTTGCTTTGTGTCCTCATTATATCTCTATATTCACAAACATGTATGTATGGTGTGTGTATATTGGCGGAAAAATATCAAAACTTGGCAAGTAAATGATGAGAGAGAAGGAGAGTGTGTCTAGGACTAGGAGTAGCAGGTACTAGGTAGTAAGTGGTAAGCCGCCTCCGCCTGTCTGAAATGTGTGAATGTATTCAAAATTACTGCATAGGATTCTCGTGTATTCATTCAAAATTGACTTCTATATTTTGAAATTTCAGTCTTTCATTTAAATTATTATTGGGAATAAAATAAATAGATAACTATCAAAATGTCTTTTTTTTTTTTTTTACGAAATGCAGAAGATTATATTACTGAAACAAATCAATAAAATAGCGGGACAAATTCCCGACTGTCAATACAACCAGGTTGGAAAACAAATAAATTGTTTCGTGATCGTTTAACAAACTGAACTTAAAAGTTCTCGAAGCTAAAAACAAATTCGAAGACATCCGAAGCGATCCAAACTGCTCCAACATCCCTGAAAGCAGCGGTATTACAATTGACCACATCACATAAGAACCGTTGATACCCCAGTGTTCGGAAACCTAAGTTCCATAAACTAAGGTTAGAGTAACGACACTCCAGCTATCTACATGTCAATAGACATGCCGAAAATGTGAACCCCTAAAGGATGAGTAATACCCCAGCTATCTACATGCCGGATATCAGCTATAGACATGCCGAAAGTGAAAACCCCCAACAGATGATGAACAATCTTTGGTTGTGAGTTGTGAGCTCTTGCAATAATCGTTAGTTTCCCAGTTTCGATGCGGACTTTCCGGATCCCCCAAAACATCAGCAAAATTATTCTCAGCAGATCTGATCTGTTGTAGATCATAAAAACCAAAACAAAACTCTCACAAGGAGAGACAGAAAAACTCTCACAAGGAGAGACAAATAAACCCAATAAATGGGTAGACAAGCCAAACACTCACGATCCTCACAGAACAAGGATGATTATTGAAAGAAATCAAAAACTAGACAAGGATGATTAGTCATAGAAATTTGCTCCTCACCTATCCTCAGTTATAGTGAATCGTTTATTGCTTTTGTTTAAAATTTTTATAACCATTTCTAATATCTATTACGTTACTGATATACAATCGCAATGAATCATTTTTTGTATTATCTATAATACATTATATGCAATTACATAACATATTGTTGCTGCACACGAAATGTCGTAACAAGTTGTTGCTACACACTGTGATAGTATGAGGGGGATTCAGGACCTCCATCCTCATAATGGGGCATTTAAGACCATCACACAAAAATAAATTATTTTTATGTTCTATTTGTTTACAAGTCAAACATTATTTAAAATTTTATTAAAAAATGCATATAAATTATTTAAAAAATTGTTTGTCGTGAGGGAAAGTGAGTTAAAAAATTATAAATGACCTAGATTTTGTCAAGTATCCAAAAATTTCGAATTTTTATATGAATAATAAGATTTTTTTTGGTTAAATTCAAGGATTATTGTTTTGATTTTTTTTAAAAATAGAAATTTAAATATAATACATTAATTTAGAAAGAAAATAAATATAATTTATGATATTAACTTTTCACATGTTATAATACATGTAAAATGTAAAAGAAGCACTAATTTGGACCCAAGGTTAATTTCAAATTAACCCTTAAATCAGCACAAAGAAATGCAAGGATAAAATATCAAATTGTATTCACGTCTTTGTTCTTTGTTCTTGTAATAACCCGAATTTTCAGAAAATGATTTTAGTATTATTTTAAGAATATTAATGTTTTCCTAAAATGAGGAGGAAATTTTTTATTTTATTTTATTGTTCATTATTCCAGTTCAAGGAATTTCAAAAGCGAATTATTTAATTATTGTCTGGTTCAGTATAATTATGAACTATATTATGTGATTATTGTTGGAAGGTGGAATGTATGTGAAGTTGTGTTTATGTGTTTATATGATGATTGTGTGAGTTGTGAAGGCTGATGTATTTTATTTATATTTTTTTTAGGATTTAAATATATTTAAATCATGCATTTTGATCCTCTGTTAATTTTATAAAATTATCGGAGGAATTAAAAATCATGAAATCTTTTGTAATATTATCTTTATAATATTATTTAGTTTTTAAAATGGTTGGGTGAATTAATTTGGATGTTTCGGTATTTTAAAATGATTTTAAGAGTTTTATTGTATTTAAAGGATCAAAACATTGAAAATTCATATTTAATTCATTTTTGATCCGAAAAATATTTCGAAAATATGTGGGAGTTCGTAATTTTATATTCTTTATTTTAAAAATGAAAAGTTTAATTTTCTGAAATTTTATTTAATTTCGATTTATAAAGCTGTTTATTAGTTTTAAAAGTGAAGATGTAGTGTTTTAATTGGGCCCGGAATGAATTGTAGGAGTGATATATTAGTATTGGGCCAAGCCCAATATATCAAAACACAGCAGATAGAATAGAACGGGGAGAGAGAATTGGGGAAAGAGAAGAGAGATTTGAGAGAAATAGAGAGAGAAATCAATTGGGTGTGTTATGTATATAATTATGCGTGTATATATGTGAGTTGTGTGTCGGGAGCAGTCCGGCGAGGTCGTGCGTGGCTGTGGAGGCTGTGGTGTAGCGTGGAGAGAGAGAGAGAGAGAGAGAGAGAGAGAGAGAGAGAGAGAGAGAGAGAGAGAGAGAGAGGAGAGATTGTTTGGGGAGCTTGAAAATCGTAGAGGTATATTTCGTTTCGTGTTTTAATTATGAAATCTTCGTATTAATTCGTAGTAAATTTGAATCTTGATTTTTCTTTCTTAATATTCAGATTCTATATAGTTAAGCATGCCTACAAGTTGTTTGATTTATTGTCTCAAAGAAGTTAAGCATGATTCTAGTTTTGATTATGAAATCCCAGCAACTGTCCTGTTTTGTGCTGTAATTTCGAGACAGTTAATGACCTTATTTGGTCTTGGCTATAAAATATGAATTATAGCTTGTGGTCTCTAGTTTGTGTAGGAGAAAACGGTGCGTAGTTTGAGTTAACGAGCAAGGAGAAAACGTTGTTTTAGTGACTGCTGTTCATAACCTCGCTGCTCTCGGGAATTGCTACTTTGGAAATCTGTTTCACCTAGTTAAACTTGTTCTTTTAAGTTAAAAATTTTACTGAGTATAGAGGAAGGAATTATAAAGATTACAGAAAAAGATTTGCACAAAAATATGAAATGTTCGATTTATTAAAAATGCTAGAGTGTGACTGGTACATGAGAATCTGCCCTTGTGCTAATGGTCGTAATTAGATTAGTATGGTGAATTTTTATATATTGTTTAATTGTGGTAATTTAACTAATAAGTGTTGTAATTTAAATCGATATAAATTGTGAGATTAATTGTGGGTTTGAGTATATGTTTTGATGATTATTAATGGTTAATTGTTGTTGTTGGGTAATACTTTCGGAAGTGGAATTTGAGGATTTTGGATATAAGTCGAGTTTGAGTAATTATCGAAAATTGTAATTGTCGAGTACTTGGTATTGATTAGTAAGTGGTTACTAATTTACCTTGATAATTGTTAGTTGCATAATGTGTGAATTAGTAATTGTGAAATGTTAACTGTTAATGCTATGTGCTAAATGTTATAAATCGAGTCATAGTATTCGTTGAATATATCATTGTCAACTGCTTGGTGTTGATTTGTAAGTGGTTGGTTAATAGTCAGTTATTAGTAACAAGTACATGGCGTTGGATTATATATGGTTAAATGGTTATTGGTCATGTATATCGGTTTTACTTATGTAAGTCGAATTATGGATATTGGTGGATTGGTAATGTTGGTATTATTTGTGGAGTTATATGAGTTGACTAAATGGTAAGTATGGGAATACGTGATACATGTTAATTGTTAGAATCTTATAATAATTAGAACTGTGCTAGGGGTTATGAGAAGATCACAAGTTTCTAAATGTCAATATTTAAAGGACTTGTGTAATTCTTTTCGACTGATCCCTAGGGCTTACGAATATCCATGATTAACTATCACGGGTATAATTCATATACTTATGTGGTGTGATCATCGATATAGCGTAAGTAATAGTTAGTGCTAGGGGTTGTTCCCTAGGGCTTACGAACATCAATGATTGATTGTCACGTGTATCATTAAAATACGTGAGAAATACGATCATTGGTGTAGCGTAAGTAGTAGTGTAATATAAATCATTATGTGCTATGTGCCGCATGTCAGGGCGGATACTTTCTTATGTGTTTATTTTATGTTGCTGCAAGTTGAGGCAGCTTATTTTTGCTAAAACAGGGATGTATTGTATTTGAGGGGCTGTGCCCATAGTCCGATAAACGAATGGGTCATGCCGAAATTTTCCGAAAATCTCCTGCATTTAAATTATTTAACTTATTTGACTTTAATGGTCTAAAGGCATGTTTTGGGTGCTAAATGTGTTATGTGTACTAAGTGATAATAGAATAGTCAACTATAGGGAAGACACCTATAGTTTGACTTTATATGATTTAGTGACAATTCCAAGTTGTGTCTACTCAAGATACGAGGTAGGACTGACACGGACTCGTAACTATTTCAGTACCATTAGGGTATAATCAAGTTGGAACGACGTGCATCAAAGAGGAAAGATCGGGGCGTCATATGAAGAAAGGTGAGTTACCTCCATGGAATTGCTTGGACAAGGTGCGAAGGATTTATTCGCGGTTTTCTGCTTTATGCTCAGGACCAGAGGCAAGTTTATCTATACATACTCTATCGTTCAGAGTATATTTATTTTAAAATATATGAAATGTGTAGAATAAGACCTCAGTCCATGTTTGCAAGATTTCTTCTATCTTATCTTGATAAATTGTTTACTTTTAAGTAAAATGGTTTGATTGGAAATATATGTGATATGGAGAGAGTGATATATTATAAAGAGTAAAGTGATATGGGAAGGAATGGTATCAGTTGTTATTATGGTTATTTTTATGATATTATGTTATCAGTTGTTATCTAAAGTTATTTTGTAATATTACCGTTATGTGTAAATTGAGGATATTTGAGTTCTAAACTCTTTCAGACGTTAGTAATAAATATTTTATTATATAAGGGGACAAGGGTTGATGTCTACAGATTTTTCTTAAAAGGGACTTACATGTAAAGTATTTTAGTTGGTGTATTTTAAAGGTATTGATATATGAATGGAAAAGTGGAAGGGGTTATCTTGAGAGGTATATTTTCGAAAACCCGGACAAAGTTTTTAGAAAGAATTTCGAAATAATTAACCTAAGGGCAACATCACCAATAAACTAGTGTTTATTTAATTATTAGATACCTCTCGAAGCATCTACTAATTAAATAAACCTTATTCGTCTAATTAAATTTATTTAATTAGATGAATATTATTTTTTTAAAATGTTTTCTTAAAATCGCTTTGTTCCGGAATAATAATAAAGATATTTCGATGGTTATAATGAGACATTTTTGGTTAAAAATGTCTGGAATGAAAATGATAAATGTTATTTTAATGGTTATTTAATTCAATGAATATTAATTATAATATTCATTTAAAAAGGGATTATTGAATGGTTATTCTTTAGATATTCTAAGTGTTCTACGGGTGATTGAATATTGTTAAAAGATTGATTAAGGAATTTCATAGTGAAATGAATGTATGTCTTGAATTGATATACCTGTATATATGTTTTCAAATGATTATAATACGGATATGAAAATGGAAAGGTGAAATGTGAAATGGAAATGAAAATGATATACGGGAATGGAAATGTGAAATGGTGTTGATAAATGGAATACTGTTTTGATAAAAAGGGGGGATTAGCAACAAACTTGCGTAAGAGGCTGTGTCAGGGCTGTGTGCGACATAGTCTAGCATTCATTATATGATTCGGCACGAAGATGCCAAGGGAGGATGTTAGCAGGTGGCCTTCCTCCAGGAGGATGTTAGCAGGTGGCCTTCCTCCAGGGATGATGTTAGCAGGTGGCCTTCATTCCTTCTACCGGTAGTAAAAAGGGACGGGTACGGAGGACGACTGATCATCGTGCCTCACGTATTCGGCAACAGTGAAAATCCCCAAAACTTAAAAGAAGGAATTGATAATGGTTTTCAGAGTTGTGTAATGAAAAAGGAAAATGGTATGAAATGATGGAATTGTTTTACAGTAAGAAGGGAAACTGATTTTATATTACTTTTATACATAATTGTTGTATAAAAGGAAATGGAAAGATTATATTGAGAGCTTGATTTTAAATGTTATATTACCCTGAGATATTATACTAAGATGACGTATTGATTATTATCTTGTTATAGAAAAGAACTGACATTATATTATCAATAAATAAGTGATTTCATATTAAGTAATCAGTAATAACTTGCTGAGCAATTCTTTCGCTCATTCTTGCTTGTTTTCAAATATTAACTTTTCAGTGGAAGGTAGCCGGACGAGGTTATCTGCATGGCTTAGATGAAGCGAGCAGTATGCCTTATGAAGACGATATGATCTAGAAAGTTTAAATCTGGAGTAAGTTATATGTAAGTATATTGATGTGTAATATATATGTTACTTTGCATAATATAGTACTAGTTGCTGGTGTACTTCTCAACGAAGTTATACTAGTAGTAAGGAGTTGATTCTTGTTTCTAGCCCTATAACCTAAAAGATGCTTGGTGGTTGGGGTCTCAAATGATGTAACTTAATTATTAATGACTACAGATGGTTTAATGTGATTAAACAGGTGATTTGTTATTAAGGTTTTCCGTGTGACGACCAAATCCCTGACCCCGGATTTGGGGGCGTTACAGTTTGGTATCAGAGCTGAGGTTATAGTAAACTAGAAACGAGAGTGAGTAAGAGTGTGTATAGTTATGTGAGAACGTCAGAGCTCATGTAGAGTTCATGTTGGACTACCGGGTGTAGTGCCAATGATTAAGTTAAGATTTGAATGATATGTTGAAGGATATGTTGAAATAGAACTCCCTGCGATTATTAATGTCGATGATTGAATCCGTAGTGACTATTACAAGTCGACAATGACGTGAGTTATCAAGCACCTTGGGTGTGCATGGAAAAGAACAGCTCCGGGATCGAAGGATTATCCGTCAGAGGAGCCGACATGAAAGGCATCTGTGGAGACCTTGGCAATATCCCCATTGTTGAATCTTTTTGATTACCTCCTCAATCTATGAATTATTTGACATCTCTCTAAGAGAGAATTGTGATAAAGGATATATTTCCTCTTCGAAATTATTTTTTTATATACTTGTGTTAAGTCATATTTGGTTTCAATTGTGCCAAGGGCTTTCATTATACTTACCTTCAGGTTTTCGAAGCCCTATCAAATGATATTGTTTCAAACTTCCACTTTTCTTCAATAGTTGATAATTCAATGGTATTATAGCACCACTTGTTTGTTGAATACCAGTATTTTTCTGGTTATCCTTTTCTTTGGAAATAGCGCCTTGGAAATTGTTCGATTTTAATCCAAGGTGTCCCTTTGATAATTAATTGTCAGAAGATGATTATTATTGACTTGACTTTGAATTTCTTTCATACTTCTCAACTTCCACTGAGACGAACAACCCTATACATATAGGGGCCACAAGGACTATCTGTCTGTGTGATAGAAGTCTGATGGAACGCCATCACTTGTGAGTTGTGAAATACAAGAAGGCTAATTACCTTTAGTAATGTCTTATCAGAGACACACAACGTGAGTTCTTACGATCGTGTTGATCTCTCAGTAAATTCTCTTATTTCCAATAAGGTTTGTTTCAAAACTCATAATCCTATGGTCACCAGTGGATGACATTTGTCTTGATATGACAACTATCTTTTCAAAGCTCCATGATTCTTGTTATCTCTAATGAATTTCAAGGGGATGCCAACCAGGTCGGTCAAGTCGAAATTCGCTGATAGAAATTAGATTCGAGCGGAATCGCCAAGAGCAGGAGCGAATCCCAAAACGAATAGAATATCAGTGGCGTATTGATAGAATTAGTTCGCTCTCTCTCATGGATGTTATCGATGGTTTTGCAAAATAAGTATTGATGATGAAAGAGTTAAGGAATCCCAGTAGTGGCCTTAGCTGATTCCGTGGACGGAATCCTTTTAAGGGGGGTAGGCTGTAATAACCCGAATTTTCAGAAAATGATTTTAGTATTATTTTAAGAATATTAATGTTTTCCTAAAATGAGGAGGAAATTTTTTATTTTATTTTATTGTTCATTATTCCAGTTCAAGGAATTTCAAAAGCGAATTATTTAATTATTGTCTGGTTCAGTATAATTATGAACTATATTATGTGATTATTGTTGGAAGGTGGAATGTATGTGAAGTTGTGTTTATGTGTTTATATGATGATTGTGTGAGTTGTGAAGGCTGATGTATTTTATTTATATTTTTTTTAGGATTTAAATATATTTAAATCATGCATTTTGATCCTCTGTTAATTTTATAAAATTATCGGAGGAATTAAAAATCATGAAATCTTTTGTAATATTATCTTTATAATATTATTTAGTTTTTAAAATGGTTGGGTGAATTAATTTGGATGTTTCGGTATTTTAAAATGATTTTAAGAGTTTTATTGTATTTAAAGGATCAAAACATTGAAAATTCATATTTAATTCATTTTTGATCCGAAAAATATTTCGAAAATATGTGGGAGTTCGTAATTTTATATTCTTTATTTTAAAAATGAAAAGTTTAATTTTCTGAAATTTTATTTAATTTCGATTTATAAAGCTGTTTATTAGTTTTAAAAGTGAAGATGTAGTGTTTTAATTGGGCCCGGAATGAATTGTAGGAGTGATATATTAGTATTGGGCCAAGCCCAATATATCAAAACACAGCAGATAGAATAGAACGGGGAGAGAGAATTGGGGAAAGAGAAGAGAGATTTGAGAGAAATAGAGAGAGAAATCAATTGGGTGTGTTATGTATATAATTATGCGTGTATATATGTGAGTTGTGTGTCGGGAGCAGTCCGGCGAGGTCGTGCGTGGCTGTGGAGGCTGTGGTGTAGCGTGGAGAGAGAGAGAGAGAGAGAGAGAGAGAGAGAGAGAGAGAGAGAGAGAGAGAGAGAGAGAGAGGAGAGATTGTTTGGGGAGCTTGAAAATCGTAGAGGTATATTTCGTTTCGTGTTTTAATTATGAAATCTTCGTATTAATTCGTAGTAAATTTGAATCTTGATTTTTCTTTCTTAATATTCAGATTCTATATAGTTAAGCATGCCTACAAGTTGTTTGATTTATTGTCTCAAAGAAGTTAAGCATGATTCTAGTTTTGATTATGAAATCCCAGCAACTGTCCTGTTTTGTGCTGTAATTTCGAGACAGTTAATGACCTTATTTGGTCTTGGCTATAAAATATGAATTATAGCTTGTGGTCTCTAGTTTGTGTAGGAGAAAACGGTGCGTAGTTTGAGTTAACGAGCAAGGAGAAAACGTTGTTTTAGTGACTGCTGTTCATAACCTCGCTGCTCTCGGGAATTGCTACTTTGGAAATCTGTTTCACCTAGTTAAACTTGTTCTTTTAAGTTAAAAATTTTACTGAGTATAGAGGAAGGAATTATAAAGATTACAGAAAAAGATTTGCACAAAAATATGAAATGTTCGATTTATTAAAAATGCTAGAGTGTGACTGGTACATGAGAATCTGCCCTTGTGCTAATGGTCGTAATTAGATTAGTATGGTGAATTTTTATATATTGTTTAATTGTGGTAATTTAACTAATAAGTGTTGTAATTTAAATCGATATAAATTGTGAGATTAATTGTGGGTTTGAGTATATGTTTTGATGATTATTAATGGTTAATTGTTGTTGTTGGGTAATACTTTCGGAAGTGGAATTTGAGGATTTTGGATATAAGTCGAGTTTGAGTAATTATCGAAAATTGTAATTGTCGAGTACTTGGTATTGATTAGTAAGTGGTTACTAATTTACCTTGATAATTGTTAGTTGCATAATGTGTGAATTAGTAATTGTGAAATGTTAACTGTTAATGCTATGTGCTAAATGTTATAAATCGAGTCATAGTATTCGTTGAATATATCATTGTCAACTGCTTGGTGTTGATTTGTAAGTGGTTGGTTAATAGTCAGTTATTAGTAACAAGTACATGGCGTTGGATTATATATGGTTAAATGGTTATTGGTCATGTATATCGGTTTTACTTATGTAAGTCGAATTATGGATATTGGTGGATTGGTAATGTTGGTATTATTTGTGGAGTTATATGAGTTGACTAAATGGTAAGTATGGGAATACGTGATACATGTTAATTGTTAGAATCTTATAATAATTAGAACTGTGCTAGGGGTTATGAGAAGATCACAAGTTTCTAAATGTCAATATTTAAAGGACTTGTGTAATTCTTTTCGACTGATCCCTAGGGCTTACGAATATCCATGATTAACTATCACGGGTATAATTCATATACTTATGTGGTGTGATCATCGATATAGCGTAAGTAATAGTTAGTGCTAGGGGTTGTTCCCTAGGGCTTACGAACATCAATGATTGATTGTCACGTGTATCATTAAAATACGTGAGAAATACGATCATTGGTGTAGCGTAAGTAGTAGTGTAATATAAATCATTATGTGCTATGTGCCGCATGTCAGGGCGGATACTTTCTTATGTGTTTATTTTATGTTGCTGCAAGTTGAGGCAGCTTATTTTTGCTAAAACAGGGATGTATTGTATTTGAGGGGCTGTGCCCATAGTCCGATAAACGAATGGGTCATGCCGAAATTTTCCGAAAATCTCCTGCATTTAAATTATTTAACTTATTTGACTTTAATGGTCTAAAGGCATGTTTTGGGTGCTAAATGTGTTATGTGTACTAAGTGATAATAGAATAGTCAACTATAGGGAAGACACCTATAGTTTGACTTTATATGATTTAGTGACAATTCCAAGTTGTGTCTACTCAAGATACGAGGTAGGACTGACACGGACTCGTAACTATTTCAGTACCATTAGGGTATAATCAAGTTGGAACGACGTGCATCAAAGAGGAAAGATCGGGGCGTCATATGAAGAAAGGTGAGTTACCTCCATGGAATTGCTTGGACAAGGTGCGAAGGATTTATTCGCGGTTTTCTGCTTTATGCTCAGGACCAGAGGCAAGTTTATCTATACATACTCTATCGTTCAGAGTATATTTATTTTAAAATATATGAAATGTGTAGAATAAGACCTCAGTCCATGTTTGCAAGATTTCTTCTATCTTATCTTGATAAATTGTTTACTTTTAAGTAAAATGGTTTGATTGGAAATATATGTGATATGGAGAGAGTGATATATTATAAAGAGTAAAGTGATATGGGAAGGAATGGTATCAGTTGTTATTATGGTTATTTTTATGATATTATGTTATCAGTTGTTATCTAAAGTTATTTTGTAATATTACCGTTATGTGTAAATTGAGGATATTTGAGTTCTAAACTCTTTCAGACGTTAGTAATAAATATTTTATTATATAAGGGGACAAGGGTTGATGTCTACAGATTTTTCTTAAAAGGGACTTACATGTAAAGTATTTTAGTTGGTGTATTTTAAAGGTATTGATATATGAATGGAAAAGTGGAAGGGGTTATCTTGAGAGGTATATTTTCGAAAACCCGGACAAAGTTTTTAGAAAGAATTTCGAAATAATTAACCTAAGGGCAACATCACCAATAAACTAGTGTTTATTTAATTATTAGATACCTCTCGAAGCATCTACTAATTAAATAAACCTTATTCGTCTAATTAAATTTATTTAATTAGATGAATATTATTTTTTTAAAATGTTTTCTTAAAATCGCTTTGTTCCGGAATAATAATAAAGATATTTCGATGGTTATAATGAGACATTTTTGGTTAAAAATGTCTGGAATGAAAATGATAAATGTTATTTTAATGGTTATTTAATTCAATGAATATTAATTATAATATTCATTTAAAAAGGGATTATTGAATGGTTATTCTTTAGATATTCTAAGTGTTCTACGGGTGATTGAATATTGTTAAAAGATTGATTAAGGAATTTCATAGTGAAATGAATGTATGTCTTGAATTGATATACCTGTATATATGTTTTCAAATGATTATAATACGGATATGAAAATGGAAAGGTGAAATGTGAAATGGAAATGAAAATGATATACGGGAATGGAAATGTGAAATGGTGTTGATAAATGGAATACTGTTTTGATAAAAAGGGGGGATTAGCAACAAACTTGCGTAAGAGGCTGTGTCAGGGCTGTGTGCGACATAGTCTAGCATTCATTATATGATTCGGCACGAAGATGCCAAGGGAGGATGTTAGCAGGTGGCCTTCCTCCAGGAGGATGTTAGCAGGTGGCCTTCCTCCAGGGATGATGTTAGCAGGTGGCCTTCATTCCTTCTACCGGTAGTAAAAAGGGACGGGTACGGAGGACGACTGATCATCGTGCCTCACGTATTCGGCAACAGTGAAAATCCCCAAAACTTAAAAGAAGGAATTGATAATGGTTTTCAGAGTTGTGTAATGAAAAAGGAAAATGGTATGAAATGATGGAATTGTTTTACAGTAAGAAGGGAAACTGATTTTATATTACTTTTATACATAATTGTTGTATAAAAGGAAATGGAAAGATTATATTGAGAGCTTGATTTTAAATGTTATATTACCCTGAGATATTATACTAAGATGACGTATTGATTATTATCTTGTTATAGAAAAGAACTGACATTATATTATCAATAAATAAGTGATTTCATATTAAGTAATCAGTAATAACTTGCTGAGCAATTCTTTCGCTCATTCTTGCTTGTTTTCAAATATTAACTTTTCAGTGGAAGGTAGCCGGACGAGGTTATCTGCATGGCTTAGATGAAGCGAGCAGTATGCCTTATGAAGACGATATGATCTAGAAAGTTTAAATCTGGAGTAAGTTATATGTAAGTATATTGATGTGTAATATATATGTTACTTTGCATAATATAGTACTAGTTGCTGGTGTACTTCTCAACGAAGTTATACTAGTAGTAAGGAGTTGATTCTTGTTTCTAGCCCTATAACCTAAAAGATGCTTGGTGGTTGGGGTCTCAAATGATGTAACTTAATTATTAATGACTACAGATGGTTTAATGTGATTAAACAGGTGATTTGTTATTAAGGTTTTCCGTGTGACGACCAAATCCCTGACCCCGGATTTGGGGGCGTTACAGTTCTTATTGTAGAAATCTCTCTACATTTTTATAAGAATAATGTTAGTCACATAGGCATACCTGTACACATCTAATAACAAGCCTAATTGGTTGTAATGTTTTGCATTACAAACATGACCCCTTAACTGGGGAACCCTCTAGTTATAGATCTTCATCTTGTATTTAGTACTTGTAATAGGCATTAAAATTCTAGTTGTGTATCTGTATAAATTTAGTCATGAAATAATGCTTGAAAGAAGATTCAGAGATCATGCCTCAAGCTTGAAGAACAAGGCTGTCAAAATAAACACAATTGGATTTTGAAGATTGAAGATTTGCCTAAGTACTAATTCGAGAAGTACTTTTGTCTGTTCGAAAAGACAAGTTTTCTAGAAGTCAGAGATTCGACATATCTAAATACTCTACTCGAGAACTCAAGAAGTCATCATATAAAGATCTCATTCGAGTTCTCAAAGAGTCATTAAGTCAAGCTACATTCGACATCTCAAGGACTCAAGAAGCTGTTCGACATCTCAAGGTTTTCGCAAGCAACGCCTCATTCGATAAGTCAAGGATTCCTGAAAAAATGATTCATTCGAGAAGTGGTTCGATATGTCAAGAAACAACTCAGAGCTATCTGTGCAAACAACTCCAGTTCTCGAATCAACCACTTAGTCATTTCTCGAATGGATTCTTTAAGACAAAATACTGAAGCTATACAAGTCAGAAGTCTGCAACAAGCCAAAAACACTTTTAGGACCACAGTACTGTAAAGTGATTTTTGAAAGTCTACAAGAAGCTTAGAGAGCTGTTACAGGAGACAAGCTGCTAAAGAAGTGGATCTGAGCAGATTAAAGAAAGTCAAACCACATGGTGCTTGGATGTTTACTCGAATAGGGATAGACAAATTAGAAAGTAATTTTGTCTGTCACTACATTTATAGTAAGTAGGTTGTACACAAGTTCTATAAGTGTACAACCTCACTTCTTGAGCACAAGAGAAGTTTTCACACAATATCATAGATAACATCTCTCTGAGAAAACGAAGCTGAGAATACTAACATTTGTATTCACATATTAAGCAAAATCTTTATCTAATACAACGTTAGATTAAAGTGACTGATCGTGTTCTTGTGTTCTTATTCCGCACTTATACATTCTGTTAAACACAAACACACACACATAGCTACACAAACATCAAACAGATTCAAACCTTCAAACAATCGTTATTAATATTCATATTTGGAGAAAAAGTTTGAAAATACATTCACCCCCCTCTATATTTTCTTGTGTGTGTATTCCATAAACAAGTGGTATTAGAGCAGGCTGTTGATCAAAACAGAAAAAGATCATGAATACACCAAAGACAACAGGAACGGTGAAGGTCCCAAAGTTTGACAAAGATAACTTCAACCTCTGGAAAATAAAGATGATGTTGTTCATCAAAGCTTCAAACCCCCTGTATCCTGAAATTTACAAGAATGGTCCTTTTGTTCCATAACAAGAGATTGCTGAGAAGATTGTTGGAACCACGACCATTCCAAGATCCTATGTGGCCAAGGAACCATCCAAATGGACAGATACAGAGAAAGAAAAGGTTGCCCTTGACAGTCATCTCATGTTGTTGATCATAGATTCAATGGATATGTCAATGTTTACAAACATAGTCTCCTGTACTACTGCTAAAGAGATGTAGGATCATATTGAGGTTTTGTGTGAAGGAACATAGTAGGTCAAAGAACAGGAAACAGATATTGGTCACACAGTATGAATCTTTCATGGCATAGCCCAAAGAAAGCATTACTAATATGTTTGAGAGATTTCACAAGTTGGTTACTGAGCTACAGATAAATGGAAAAGTCTACAGCACCAAGGAGCTTAATATGAAGTGTATACTCTCTTCACCAAACCACCTAGAGCAAAGGGTCATTTCTCCAAGGGAAAGGGATTTGAATAAAGTTACATATGATGTGCTTTATGGTGTGTTAAAGACTCATGAGGTTGAGCTGTTGCAGAAAAAGGCTATTCAAGCAAACCAAGGCAAAATGATCAACACATCATGTGCCTTGATTGTAAACAAATCTATACAGGACCTTGAAGCCACTACAAGCCAACTGTGGATTGAAGAGATAGTAGATGAAGAACCAGTAGTGGAGCTGCCTGAGACTGTTGCAGAGGAACAGGAAGAAGAAGAAGAGTTTTACACTCTTGAGGAGCTAGATTTCATGTAGATTTCATGGAAAACACATCATATGCCTTCATGGCCAGAAAATTTCCTAACATCGGATTCAAGAGAAAGCAACCCTTCAAACCTAGACCTCAAAACCATTCATTCAACAAGAGCAAAGCACCTGTGAGGCCAAACAAGAACAAATTCAAAACTAGTTATGTGGTTAGGTCATCTGTGAGATGCTATAGATGCAATGGCTTAGGGCATTTTGCTAGTGAATGCAAGAAGCCTAAGAAGAAGGATAAGGAGTTTCTTGAGCTTGAAGCTACGTATGAAGCCCTTCTTAGGAAGCAAACACCAGGCAAGGCCTACATGGCTAAAGGGAAGTGTTGGGATGATACTGACAGTGATGAGGAAGAGCAAGAATTCTGCAACTATGCCTTGATGGCCAATTCCAAGGAAGAAACATCTTCATCAGACTCTCAGGTACCATCTCTCACTACTATAGACATGTCTGTTTCTGAATATTAGGATATGATTGAACAACTATCTGTTGAAATGTTTAACATTCATCGTAGTATGACTGTTGCTAATGAAGAGATTGTGAAACTGTCTGCTAAGAATGAAGTGTTAAACAAAAGGAATAACGAATTAGAGCTAGATGCCATGCAAGTAGAAAACCTTAAGAAAGACATAGAATATCTAGAGAATAAGGTTTCATGTGCTAGTCAGCTTGAAAAGGCTCTTAGGGATGAGTTAGCTAAGAATGAATTCAAACTTAGAACATTTAAGAACTCCTCTAGCCTATTGCAGTCCTATCATGAAAAACATCAAGAAAATGTAAAGGCTGCTATTGGTTTTGACTATGACACATTGTGCTGTCACTGACAATGACAAAGTTGTTCATGTGAATGTGCCTCATGTTTTGAAAAATGCTAAGGCATCTATCTTTAAAGAATCAACAATTAAAATTGATGAGGAAGCCTTACTCATCAAGCAAATGTTGATTGATGAGGATGAAGCACAATCAAGTGAACAACCAGCACCCTCTAAGAGTAAGAGTGCCAAATTGAAAACCAAGAAGCCTGCTGGAGTGGATTCTAAAACTTAAAAATCTATTAAGTTTGAACCAGCTAAAAAGAATGAATATGTGAAAAATGTGGCTAAGAAGAAACAGAACAGAAATGGCAAACTAGGGATCACCAAAGATAACAATTATGCTTATGCGCCAAATGCCCCTAGGAAAACATGTAAAAACTATTTTAGTACTAATCATTTAACTCATGCTTGCAAGAAACTTGTTGGTAGTGTGCCAAAACCTTTGTATGATTGCTCTGTGCCTTTAAGACAAAGAGATTCTCCATTCTGTGATAAATTTGACTGTATGCCATGCAATATGAATGTCATGGCTAGCTGTTTCAATCTGAGAAGGCAATTCATTGATGGTTGTATCAGTCACAATTCTCACACACACTACACAAGGTCAAAGTCTTCAAGTCCTCCTAAAGCTATGAAGGTACCTCTGTCACCTAAGTCTAAGAACTCAAGTTTTAATACTCCTAGTTGTGATAAGAAGACTAGCCCTAAGAAAGTTGATAAGCATGTTGTTTATGATAAAACCGTTTCTAAGCCAGGTGGACCCAAACTTGTTTGGGTACCAAAGAAGTAATACATTTGTGTCTGCAGGGAAAAGAAAAGGAAAAGAAAGTCATTTGGGTATTGGACAGTGGATGCTCAAACCATATGACTGGTGATATGGCCCTGCTATCACATTATGAAGAAAAGGCTGACCCTATGGTTACTTTTGGAGATGACAGCATTGGTAACACAATGGGATATGGCAAATTTCAAGTTGGTATTATCATCATTGAAGATGTAGCACTGGTCAGAGGGCTCAAGCATAATCTACTGAGTGTTGGTCAGTTTACTGACAGGGGTTTCAAAGTGGATTTTGACAAAGATGAATGTTTTATCACTCACAAAAAGATTGGTGAACTTGCTCTATCTGAAGTAAGGAAGGGAAGCCTGTTTGTAGCCAATATGGATTCTGCAAACAAGGGTAAAATTTGTTGCTTTTACTCAAAAGCTATTGAGTATTGAATATACCGAAGAGAATACAGAGGGGGTGAATGCATTCTCAAACTTTTCTTCTGAAAAGTGTTTTAGGTGAAGGTTGTTTTAATGGTTTGAATCTGGTTGTGTAACAAAGTGTGTGTTTGTGTTTAACAGATTATGTAAGTGCGGAATATAAACACAAGAACACGATCACTCACTTTATTCTAATATTGTATTAGATAAAGATTTGCTACAATCTGTGAATACAAATGTTAGTATTCTCAGCTTCTTTCTCAAAGAGATATTACTTGTAAAAACTATTGATCACTCTTTTGATACTTGCTAAAGAAGTAGGGTTGTTCACTTATATCACGTGAACAACTTGCTTACAACAAATAAGGTAGCAAAACAAATTTGCTTTCTAATGTGTCTATCCTATTTGAGTAAACATCCAAACTGCTACAGATTTGACTTCTTAGAACTCTGTTCAGATCCACTTCTTTAGCTCTTTGTCTTTTGTACTATCTCTGTAAGCTTCTTTGTAGGCTTTCCAACGTACTTTACATTATGTGGTCCATAAAGCGTCTTGGCTTGTTACAGGTTTCTGACTTGTACAATTCTTCAGTATTTTGTCTCCAAGATTGCAGTCGAGAAATCACTCTATTGGTGATTCGCGAACTAGAATTGGCTTAATCGATAAATCTGAGTTCTCGAATACTGTTGAGCTGACAGATCGAATCACTTCTCGAATAAGTCCTTTCTCCAGGAATCCTTGAGATATCGAATAAAGCATTTTACTTATCGAATCCCTGAGATATCGAATAGCTTCCTGAGTCATTGAGATATCGAATGGAACATTGACTTGTTGACTCCTAGAGAACTCGAATGATTCTTTGACTTGTTGACTTTCTGAGTTCTCGAATAGAGTAGTAGACATATCGAATCTCTGAGATATCGAATGAGATATCTAACAGTGCATTCAGAGATATCGAATAATGTCTTTGTAGATATCGAATCCCTGACTTCTCGAAAGCTAGACTTCTCGAATAGATCAAAACACTTCTCGAATTGGTACTTAGGCAAATCTTCATTCTCCAAATTCCAACTGTGTTTATTTTGAAAGTCTTGGTCTTCAAGCTTGAGGCATGATCATTGGAACTTCTTTCAAGCATTATTCTCTGACTTTAATTACAGTTACACAGGTAGAATTTGATGCCTATTACAAGTACTACAACAAGTAGAAACTCTACAACTAGAGGTTCCCTCAGTCAAGAGGTCATGTAGGTAATGCACAACATTACAGTCAATTAGGCTTGTTATTAGATGTATACAGGCATGCCTCTATGACTAACAATCTCCCCCAAATTGTGAGTAAGACCCCTAGTCACAATTTCATGTCTGATAACAAGCCTAACATACATAAAGATAAAATTTCAAAAGTACAGGTATGTAATTTGATTGAAAATACAAAGAGGCATCCTTACAAGTTATGAAGAATTACTAGCCATATCCTTTTGGATTCATCTCTTGAGCTTTGGCTTGTAGATTCTCATTTTTCTTCTTTTCTTCTGCTTCTTTAGCTTTCTTCTTTGCATTTTCTTCCATAGCAAGAACAGTGTCTTCTATAGCAGTGAGTTCCTCAATTAGAGGAGAGCCTGATAGATCTTTAAGAACTTCATTCAGCTGTTTCTCAAAGTAGAAACTGATGTATTCCATTCAAATCTTCACAGTTCTTCCATATTTCTTGTATTCAATAATGTAAGGGTTATACTTGACTCTACACAGACCCATGGCTCTTAACTCATCAGCCTTAGCTTCCATAGCAACAAACTCCTCCTCTCTTTTCTTTAACAGCTCCTCACTTTTCTTTTTCTGTTCTGCCTGGTGATCTCTCTTCATCTTGACAAAGTCAATCAACTCCAGCTTCCATACTCTTTCCACTCTATCTTTAGAATCCAACATAGCAATAATCCTTTCTATATCATCTAGCTTGCCCCAATGCTGACATGTCCCTTGCCTGAATTTCTTCTGTCTTCCATCAGTATATTTAATTTCAAGGCAGTCATCAACAATGGCAACATGATAGATTCTTTGAGCCCATAGGAAATGTAGTTGGTCTTCATCAAAGTCTTCATCTAGTGGTTGGAGTTTTAATCCTGGAATGATAGTTAGGGTCATTGATTTAGATGGCTTCACTCTTCTTGTAGCATGTTTGAATTTGATCTTTTTCACTTGGTTGCTTGGTAGAAACTTGTGACCTTTGCTGGTAGACCATTGTAGTACACCATTAGCAGTTTGCTATTGGAAACATACAGATGGTTTCTTGAGTTGAATATCCTTCTCTTCTTGAGGTGGCAAAACAGTTGTAGAAGCCATAGATATAGATTTTGATAGGTCACTACTAACTGTATCCACCCTAGACTTAGAGTCTTGTGTTATGGTGAGGTTACAGTTAGCAATGCCTAAGGCTTGCTATTTTCCACTTTTCCTCTCATAGACTTTGCCTTGGTCATGATCATCCTTCTTGTCCTTGCTGTCCTTCTTCTTCTTCTTATCTTCATCACCCTTATCACTCCTGTGATGTCTTCTTCTCCCATCACTTTTGTCTTCATCTTCATCATCCTTATTTCTCCTTCCTTTGGCCATTTCTAGAATCTCACCTGTGGCAATGAAGGTTCTGAGAATATGCAATGCCTCTACTTGTTCACCAGTTCTTATCCCATTCTTCTTTTGTAATTTATCAATAATGTCAATGATAAGTCTGTGATTCTGGAGAGTGAGATCCTTAGGAATGACCAGCTGTCTAATATCCTCAATCTTTGTGCCAGACTGATAGATAATTGTTCTTGGATAAGTGCAAACTTCAGGCAACCTAGCTTGTTGACCATTCCTCAGATCAGCATATAGACTTTTGTTGTTCTTTCCCTTCTTCTCTATCAACCCTAGGATAGCATCAATCTCTGTGAATTTTAGAGCCTTCAAGGTGTCATAAGATAGGTGCCATATTTTACCACTGGTCACCATCATAATCTCCTTGAGATAGATTTGATTTAGCTTCCTTGGAATCACTGTCAGAAATTTGATTTGTTCTCTCAGACTCCTTCTGTACTCCAATATATCCCCTCCAACCTTTGCTCGTGTGACTTGCAGAAACTTCAAGAAGGCAGCATCATGATAAGTTTCTGAATTTTCTACTTATATCAACTTGGCCTCAGTAACTACATCCACTTCAACTGGTTGATCTTCATTTCTGGAGGTTTTAGCTTGCTCAGTTGGCATAGATTCTGCGACCACTATAGAGGTAATGGTTTGTTTTTGGCCACTTGGGGTAGTGATGTGTACAGGAGGTAGAGTGACAGTTGATAGAGAAGGTAGAGGTGCATTGACTTTGGCTTTGCCCTTGCCTTGAACATGAGAGGTTGTAGGTTTTGAGATTTTTGGTTGACCACCCTCAGTTATGATTATGCCTTTCTCCTTAGGATTCTCTCCCTTAGTCTGCTGCTCCCCCTTAGGCTTTGATGTCTTTAAGTTCCTCTTCTCCCCCTTAGGCTTGTTGTCAGGCACAGAGGCTTGGTAGAGACCCTTGGGTTGAAAGAGGTGGGATGAACAGATTCATCAGGTAGAGGGAGTCCCATATGGTTCATAATAGCAGATAGCATCAGTTGTTGATGAAGAAGAACATCAGCTGTGGTGGTAGCTTGAGTGTCCAAATTCTCAGTGAGAGTTATTACTGTGTCTGTAAGATGAGCATTTGACTGCTTGAGTGAGCTCACTTCTTTCTCCAGAGTATCCACCTTGGTGAATAACTCATTAGCTTTAAATCCAGACAATGATTGTTCCTTGAGCCTCACTACCTCAAACTTGGACATATTATGCACAGGGACCTCAGTCACCAGTTTATCTCCATATTGATTTGTAAACATAGTCCTCAGCATGGCATTGGCATCAATTGTCTGACCAGAGAGATTCTGAACTTGAGTTGCTAGATTGCTGACAGTTCCATGAAGCAAAGCCATGCCATTGTCCATCTTGATGCAGGTAGATTTGCAGTCTTGTATGGTTTTGAGGACAGGATCCAAAGTTGGAAACTTGGCAGCAAATTCTCTCTTGATTGCTCCCACTGTCTTGGGTGTTTCATCACACACCTTGTTGACTTCTCTCTTAACACCCTTGCCAAGATAGTGTGCAGCCTTGAGGAATCCCTTGTAAGAATCATTCATGGCTTCATACACTTCACCAGGAGTCAGAGATTTAGCATTTGAACCCAGTGAAGTGAGGTATTCCTCTCTTAGATATTGAAGGGCTTCATTGAGAGTAATATCATATTTCCCTTGCAGCCAGGCATCTACATTCCCATCTCTCTCAGCCTTGAGGAATCCCTTGTAAGAATCATTCATGGCTTCATACACTTCACCAGGAGTCAGAGATTTAGCATTTGAACCCAGTAAAGTGAGGTATTCCTCTCTTAGATATTGAAGGGCTTCATTAAGAGTAATATCATATTTCCCTTTCTATTTTCTCTTTTAGGCATCTCTACATCATCCCTGTGACACAGCAGAATGGCTTCATAGTCTGGGTTTGACATATTGGATGTGACAAGGTTTTGGGCTATCTTTATAAACTCAGGAATTTGATCCACAACTAAGCTTTGAAGTGTTTCAACCGTCAATTGTGGTAGAGCAGACCCTGATCCTGAAGCACTATCATGTTGCACAGGCTTCAGCCATTGTGACAGAAAGTCAGAGCTAGAGCTAGGCAAGCTAGACTCCTCAGTTACAGATGCAACTTCTGCAACCGGATGGAATGACTCTACTACTGGTGTCTCCACAGAAGTGGGATGAGTTACACCAGTAGTTGACACAGGCACAGAGTCTCTAGTGAAAACTAGTGAATCCTCTGTGTTTGTGATGGTGTCATTAGGATATGCCCCAGCTAGCATTCCCTCACCATCTAAATGTGGTTCCTGGGTAGTGAATAAAGTGTCATGCACTAAGTCACTTGAGTCCATTGGCTCACCAAGAGAAGAAAAATCTTGGTGATCAATGCCTTGCTCCTCAATTGCTTGAGTTGCAGGCTCCAAAGAAATTTGAGTGTTAGATTCTGAAAGAAGAGTGTCTTGTAGATTGGATTTTGGCAACTCCCCCTGAGAAATAGAGAGAGTTTCAAGTGTGATGTGCTCTCCACTTAGTGTTGTGCCAGCATTATCACTCCCAGGTGCTGACTCATTACAAGATATTGCATTGGGGAGGATGCTTGATTCTATAGATGCACCCTGTTGAGAGGGTACATCTAGTGAGCTGTTTGCCCCTGATTTTACAACTTCAGCCATTTGTGTGACTGAAGAGGTGGTTTTCTTAGCTTTCTTCTTCTTTGGCTTTTGCAAGGGTGACACAGGCGCCTCACTTCCTAACCTAATTCAGCATTCAATGCTGCTTCTGTTAGCATTTCCAAGGGTTCAAAGGCTATATCTCTTTTCTCTTCTTTTTAATAACACCACCCTGTTGAGAGGATGATGTAGGTGGCTCTATGTTTGGTAGAGTGTTTGTTTGAGGGGGTTGGTTAGCAGGCCCTGGGTTAGCATCTTGTTCTACTTGCTTGGGCCTAGCTAACTCAGATTTAGAGGCAAATATTGGCATGTTGTGGGGGTAAGTCCTAAATAAACTCTCCATATGGGGAGTTATTTAAAGTCTTACATCCACATCATTCCTAGTCTCCAAGCTACCAAAAATGAGTTTGGTCATGGATCTAGGATAGCCTATTCTAGATTTATATATCCCAGGCAGTTCAATCAATTTGTTATTTACAAAATTAAGTGCAGATTGAATAAAACGAGGGAAGAAAATTTCAATACCTCTCTTGGTTGAGTTCTTACCAAGTCTCCCATACATCTCCTGCATTATGATTAGTCCAACATCAATCTTTTTCCCATACGCTAGGGCATAGCCTATTTGTTGAACAGGTGTATTGATTTGGTCAAAGCTAGACTTCCTTGCTGTGAAGACTTGGAGAAGAGTGGCAAAGACATAGCTCCATTCTTTTCTCAAGAACTTCATATTCAAATTTCCAAGTTTGATTTTATCCGAATAGTTGATAAAATCAAAGAAGTCCTCCAATTCAGCATTAGTGGCTAGTGGGTCATACACTCCTTGTTGTAGCCCTAGTGCTTGATTCATGTCTACAGTAGTGATGGTGATCTCCTTGTCCTGAATCTTGTAGTAGACTATATATGAGGTTATAACATTCTCAAGAGCAATGACCTCCACAGTAGCAGTCCTCCAAAATTGTTCTAGCAAATCTAGATACAGTGTTGGGTTGGCTGAAAGTGCATCCTTGATGTAGGACTCAGACATCCATCGAACAAAGCACTTGAAATTAGCATTGGGTGCTTCCACATCACTAGTAATAGCAATGAAGTTGGTGTGGGTAGGAATTGTGAGTTGGGTTTTTGCCATTGTTACACAGAGAGATGAGAGAGGAGAATGAAGGTTGAAGAAGAAATTTAGCTTTTGACGTTAGGGTTTTCAGAGGTTTTGGAACTTTAGATGCTTGAGAAATAGAATGAAATGAAACGAATAGATGTAAAACTGTATAAGTATGAAGTACTTGAATTGTCGATAAGATATATGTTTTGTATCGACAAGTCAGGCATTCAAGAAGTAGAAATCAACTATTCGATAAGTCAAGAAATAATTCAGGTTTATTCGACAACTCAAGCAGGGTGTAACTCACAGTTGGCAATTATCTAACTTAGAAATAATTATAAATTAAATAAAATATATTTTTATGAGTGAATTAAAGTTTTAGACAAAAATCCAAAATCGGTTGAAATTCAGTGAAAATTCAGCCTTTTCAAATGATTCGAGAACTCAAACACGGTATTCGAGAACTCAGTCATTAGAGAACTCAATTACCATATTCGAGAAGTCAATCATACCTCTATTCGATATCTCTCAAAGGCTCTATTCGAGAACTCGAGAGTGTTCCAAAGAGACTTGTTAGAGAAGTCGAGCAGTGAATCATTAGAGAAGTCTGACTTATCGAAATATTCTTTTCACTCATAAAAGTTAATTTTCACTACCTTTTCAAAATTCACCAGAATTATTCAAATGAAGAATATTCTAACAAATTAAATAGTGATAATCATAAAATTTCATAGAAATTTCAAGCTAATTCGAATATGATTTTCAACATATGCAACAGATTTGAAATATTTATAAATCATATTTCAGCCAACACTTACTTCAAAAATATTGAGAATTTAGATAAAGTAAGTGCTTACTGCTGCAACAATCTAGTTGATATTTTCACTTAGCCAGATTCTGAAGAATTCAGCATTCCAATCTCACTAACCAACCTTGTGAAGGTGGCTTCATCCAATGGCTTAGTGAATATATCAACTAACTGTTTATCTGTAGGGACATAATGCAACTCAATGGTTCCATTAGTTGCATGCTCCCTAATGAAATGATATCTGATGTCAATGTGCTTTGTCCTAGAATGATTGACAGGATTGGCAACTATAGAGATTGCACTTGTGTTGTCACACATGATTGGAATTCTTTCCAACATAAGTCCATAATCTCTAAGCTGATTTCTACTCCAAAGCACTTTAGCATAGCAACTTCCAGCAGCTATGTATTCAGCCCCAGCTGTGGAAGTTGACACAGACTGTTGTTTCTTGCTGTACCAAGAGACTAACCTTTGTCCAAGAAACTGGCAGCTTCCTGAGGTGCTTTTCCTATCCACTCTGTATCCAACATAATCAGCATCAGAATAACCAACCAGATTGAACCCTGTGTCCTTGGGATACCATAAACCCAAGTTTGGAGTGCCCTTCAGATATCTAAAGATCCTTTTTATAGCAATCAAATGTAACTCTTTTGGATTTGATTGAAACCTTGCACACAGACATGTAGCAAACATGATGTCTGGCCTACAACATGATGTCTGGCCTACTTGTAGTGAGATAGAGTAGAGAACCAACCATGCCTCTGTAGACTGAGATATCTGCTCTCTTGCCTTTGACAGTTTCATCCAATTTGGTGGCAGTGTCCATGGGTGTCTTTGCAGGTGAACAGTCTTCTAAGTCAAACTTCTTTAATAAATCCTTGATGTACTTGGTTTGACTGATGAAGATACCATCCTTCCTCTGACTAACTTGCAATCCAAGAAAGAATGTTAACTCTCCCATCATACTCATCTCATATCTGCTTTGCATGAGCTTAGAGAATTTTTCACATAGCTTCACATTTTGTATAGCCAAATATGATATCATCCACATAGATCTGAACTAGAATAATATCATTACCATGCTTCTTGTAAAACAGTGTCTTGTCCAATGTGCCTCTAGTGTCTTCTACCAACTCCCCATTCAGAAGTGCACTCTTGACATCCATTTGATAGACTTTAAAGTTTGAATGAACAGCAAATGCCAAGAAGATTCTGATGGCTTCCAGTCTAACAACAGGAGCAAATGTCTCATCATAGTCAATGCCTTCCTGTTGAGAGTATCCTTTTGCAACCAACCTTGCTTTGTTTCTTACTATTACACCATCTTCATCCATCTTATTCTTCAGAACCCATTTTGTTCCAACAATGGTTCTGTTCTTTGGTGCAGGCACAAGTTCCCATACTTTGTTTCTTTCAAAATGATTCAGCTCCTCTTGCATAGTAATAATCCAATCTGGATCCAACAGTGCATCATCAAGTTTCTTAGGCTCAATCTGAGATAGAAAGCAACAAAGACACTCATTTTGAGTTGCTCTCCTAGTTCTCACTCCTGCATTAGGATCTCCAATAATTTGCTCTGCAGTGTGTGACCTATCCCATTTCCTTGAGTGCTCAGTTTGATTTCTCAACCTTGATGTTGCTTCATCATCCAAGTCATGATCATTTTCATTTCCTCCCCCTGTGAAGTTGCTACTATTCACAGGTGTGTCTTGGATGCTAGTCTCTTCTCTGTTGATTGGATCAGATTCTTCTCTTGTTTCATCATTCACTTGAGTTTATTGAACTAGAGTTTCAACTTCAGTTTCAATCTCTTCATCAGAATCATCTAGATTTTCAAACTTTAATGGATCTCTATCTTCATCATTGGCTTCTTCTAATCCAGGTAGTTTGCTGTCATCAAATGTCACATCTGTGCTTTCCATAACTTTCTTTTGACTAATGACATAAACTTTGTATGCAATTCTCTCCATAGAATAGCCAAGAAAAATTCCTTCAAATGCCTTTGCATCAAACTTCCCAACATATTCTGAATTGTCTTTCAACACAAAGCATTTGCTTCCAAAAGTATGAACATACTTTAGAGTAGGCTTCTTTCCAGTCATCAAGTTGTAAGGTGTCTTTCCAATGTTTTTGTTGATGAGGGTTCTGTTCTGGATATAGCATGCAGTGCTCACAGCCTCAGCCCAAAAACATGTAGGCATCTTTGCATCAAGCAACATTGTTCTAGCAGCCTCAATTAGAGTTCTATTCTTTCTCTCAACTACTCCATTTTGTTGTGGAGTCCTTGGAGCTGAGAATTGTTGAGAAATGCCATTCTCTTTGCAAAATGCTTCAAGTAAGGCATTTCTGAACTCTGTTCCATTATCACTTCTCAATGCAATCACACATGCATTGTTGGCTTTTGCTTCCTTATCAACTCTCTTTATGTGCTCAATGATTACTTGTGGAGCCTCATCCTTTGATGCTAGAAATTCCACCCATGTATACCTTGTGTAGTCATCAACCATCACTAGGGCATACTTCTTTCTTGAGAGTGACATAATATTGACAGGCCCAAACAAATCCATATGAATTAATTGCAGAGGCTTGGTGATTGATGTCACTGTCTTTGACTTGTGGCTTGACCTTTTCATCTTTCCTTTTTGGCAAGCCTCACACACTCCTTCTTGACAAAATTCAAGTGTGGGCATGCCTCTCACTAACTCTCTTTTGACTAGAGAATTAATGGCCTTGAAGTTCAGGTGTGATAATTTCTTATGCCATAGCCAACAAACTTCATTTGATGCTTTTGGGTAGAAGCAACAAACTTTGTCCTTGTTTGCAGAGTCCATATTGGCTACAAACAGGCTTCCTTTTCTTACTCCAGATAGAGCAAAATCACTAGTCTTCTTGTGGGTGATCAAACATTCATCTTTGTCAAAATTTACCTTGAATCCTCTATCAGTAAACTGACCAACACTTAACAAAATATGCTTGAGACCCTTGACTAGTGCTACATCTTCAATGATGACATTACCAACTTTTAACTTGCCATATCCCAATGTGTTACCCATGCTGTCATCTCCAAAAGCAACCATTGGGCCAGCCTTCTCCTCATATTGTGATAGCAGGGCCATATCACCAGTCATGTGATTTGAGCATCCACTATCCAAAATCAACATGACCTTCTTTTCACTTTCTTTGCCCTGCAAGCACAAAGGTATTACTTCTTCTTTGGTACCTAAACAAGTTTGGGTCCACTTGGCTTAGAAACAGATTTATCAAAAACAGCATGCTTATCAACTTTCTTAGGACTAGTCTTCTTGTCACTGTTAGAAGTCTTAGAATCTGAATTCTTAGACTTAGGTGACAGAGGTACCTTCCTAACTCTAGGAGGACTTGAAGACTCTGGCCTTGTGTAGTGTGTGTGAATGTTGTGACTGATGCAACCATCAATGAATTGTCTTCTCAAATTAAAACTAGTCATAACATTCATGTTACATGGCATACAGTCAAGTTTATCACAGAAAGGTGAATCTCTATGTCTTAAAGGCACAGAGCAATCATAGAAACGCTTAGCTACACTACTAGTTGGTTTCTTGCATGCATGAGTTAAGTGATTAGTGCTAAAACAGTTTTGACAAACTTTCCTAGGGACATTTGGCACATAAGCATAATTATTATTCTTGTTTATCCCTAGCTTGCCATTCCTGTTTTGTTTCTTATTAGCCACTTTCTTCTTAGATTCATTTTTCCCAGCTGAAACAAATTTCACAAACTTCTCAGGTCTAGGTCTACCTCCTACTGGATTCTTAGCTTTTGCCTTGACACTCTCACTCTTAGAGGATGCTGGTTGTTCACTAGACTGTGCCTCATCCTCATCATTCAACATTTGCTTAATGAGTAAAGCATCCTCATCAATTTCAAATGTTGGTTCTTTAAAAATTGGAGACTCAGTCTTTTTCAAAATATGAGGCACTTCATCCTGAACAACTATGTCATCTTCAATGACATCATAGCCTTTCCTCTGTTTAAGAGTGCCATAGTCAAGTCCAATGGCAGCCTTGGGTTTAGCTTGGTTTTTCTCATGGTAGGACTGCAATAGACTAGAGAAGTTCTTAAAGGTTTTCAATTTGAATTCATTTTCAGCTAGTTCATCCCTAAGAGCCTTCTCAACCTGACTAGCACATAAAACCTTATTCTGCAGATATTCAACCTCTTTCTTAAGGCTATTTACTTGCATAGCAGTTAGCTCAAGTTCCTCATTCTTCTTGTTTAACAATTCATTCTTAGCAGACAGTTTGGCAATCTCTTCATTAGCAGCAGTCATACTAGTATGAATATTAAACATTTCAATAGATAGTTGTTCAACCATGCATTTTTACTCAGAAACAGACATATCTATGGTAGTGAGAGATGGTACCTAAGAGTCAGACAGAGATTGTTCATCCTTGGAATCAGCCATCAAGGTATAGTTGCAGAATTCTTGCTCCTCTCCATCACTATCAGAGTCATCCCAACACTTCCCTTCAGCTATGTAGGCCTTGCCTTGTGTTTGCTTTTTCAGAAGGGCCTCATACTTATCTTCAAGCTCTAGAAACTCATTATCCTTCTTTTTAGGCTTCTTGCATTCACTGGCAAAATGCCCTAGGTCATTGCATCTATAACACCTTACAGATGACCTATCCACATGGCTGGTTTTTAATTTATTCTTATTTGCTTTCACAGATGCCTTGCTCTTGTTGAATGAATGGTTTTGGGGTCTAGGTTTGAAGGGTTTGTTCTTCTTGAATCTGATGTTTGGAAACTTTCTGGCCATGAAAGCATATGAAGTGTTTTTCATGCCATCTAGCTCTTCAAGAGTATATAACTCTTCTTCTTCCTTCTCCTCAACAGGTTCAGTCACTTCACCTTCATTTTCTTCATCATCTACTATCTCTTCTATCCTCAGCTGACTTGTAGATGCTTCTAGGTCTTGAATAGATTTGCTGACAATCAAGGCACATGATGTGTTTACCATTCTGCCTTGGTTGGCTTGGATAGCCCTCTTCTGAAGCAACTCAAGCTCATGAGTCTTTAAAACGCCGTAGAGCACATCATATGTGACTTTGTTCAAATCTCTTTCTCTTAGATAAATGACACTTTGCTCTAGATGGTTTGGTGAGGACAATAAAAACTTCATGTTCAACTCCTTGGTGCTGTAAACCTTCCCATTCATCTGTAGCTCAGTCACCAGCATGTGAAACCTTTCAAACATGTTAGTAATGCTTTCCTTAGTTTGAGCCATGAAAGCTTCATACTGTGTGACCAATATCTATTTCTTGTTTTCTCTAACCTCCTCTATTCCTTCACATAACACATCAATATGATCCCACATCTCCTTTGATATTTTGCAAGAGGCTATGTTAACAAACATTGACATTTCCACAGAATCTATGATTAATAACATGAGATGACTGTCGAGAGCAACCATCTCCTTTTCTGTCTCTATCCATTTGGATGGTTCTTTAGCCACATAGGATCTTGGAATGGTTACAGTTCCAACAGTCTTTTCAGGAATCTCCTATTGTGGAACAAATGGACCATTCTTGAGTATCTTAGGATATAGAGGGTTAGCAGCTTTGATGAACAACAGCATTTTAATCTTCCAGAGGTTGTAATTCTCTTTGTCGAACTTAGGGACCTTCACTGTTCCTGTAGTCTTTGGTGTATTCATGATCTTTTTCTGTTTTTAAATAAACAGTTTGCTCTGATACCACTTGTTGAGTATTGAATATACCGAAGAGAATACAGAGGGGGGTGAATGGATTCTCAAACTTTTCTTCTGATAAGTGTTTTAGGTGAAGGTTGTTTTAAGGGTTTGAATCTGGTTGTGTAACAAAGTGTGTGTTTGTGTTTAACAGATTATGTAAGTGCGGAATATAAACACAAGAACATGATCACTCACTTTAATCTAATATTGTATTAGATAAAGATTTGCTACAATCTGTGAATACAAATGTTAGTATTCTTA
The DNA here is from genome assembly GCA_036435485.1 of Saposhnikovia divaricata. Lineage (NCBI taxonomy): Eukaryota > Viridiplantae > Streptophyta > Magnoliopsida > Apiales > Apiaceae > Saposhnikovia > Saposhnikovia divaricata. The sequence continues at coordinate 54,953,115 of CM071595.1, read as the reverse complement.
GCTTCTTTCTTAGAGAGATATTACTTGTAAAAACTATTGATCACTCTTTTGATACTTTCCAAAGAAGTAGGGTTGTTCACTTATATCACGTGAACAACTTGTGTACAACAAATAAGGCAGCAAAACATATTTGCTTTCTAATGTGTCTATCCTATTTAAGTAAACATCCAAACTGCTACAGATTTGACTTCTTAGAACTCTGTTCAGATCCACTTCTTTAGCTCTTTGTCTCTTGTACTATCTCTCCAAGCTTCTTTGTAGGCTTTCCAACGTCCTTTACAGTATGTAGTCCATAAAGCGTCTTGGCTTGTTGCAGGTTTTTGACTTGTACAATTCTTCAGTATTTTGTCTCCAAGATTGCAGTCGAGAAGTAACTCTGTTGGTGATTCGAGAACTAGAATTGGCTTAATCGATAACTCTGAGTTCTCGAATACTATTGAGCTGACATATCGAATCACTTCTCGAATAAGTCCTTTCTCCAGGAATCCTTGAGATATCGAATAGAGCATTTTACTTATCGAATCCCTGAGATATCGAATAGCTTCCTGAGTCATTGAGATATCGAATGGAACATTGACTTGTTGACTCCTAGAGAACTTGAATGATACTTTGACTTGTTGACTTTCTGAGTTCTCGAATAGAGTAGTAGAAAAATCGAATCTCTGAGATATCGAATGAGATATCGAACAGTGCATTCAGAGATATCAAATAATGTCTTTGTAGATATCGAATCCCTGACTTCTCGAAAGCTAGACTTCTCGAATAGATCAAAACACTTCTCGAATTGGTACTTAGGCAAATCTTCATTCTCCAAATTCCAACTGTGTTTATTTTGAAAGTCTTGGTCTTCAAGTTTGAGGCATTATCCTTGGAACTTCTTTCAAGCATTATTCTCTGACTTTAATTACAGTTGCACAGGTAGAATTTGATGCCTATTACAAGTACTACAACAAGTAGAAACTCTACAACTAGAGGTTCCCTCAGTCAAGAGGTCATGTAGCTAATGCACAACATTACGGTCAATTAGGCTTGTTATTAGATGTATACAGGCATGCCTCTGTGACTAACAAAAGCATCAAATGAAGATTGTTGGCTATGACACAAGAAGTTATCATACTTGAACTTCAAGGCCATTAATTCTTTAGTCAAAATAGAGTTAGTGAGACGCATGCCCACACTTGAATTCTCTCAAGAAGGAGTGTGTGAGGCTTGTCAGAAAGGAAAGATGAAAAGGTCAATCCACAAGTCAAAGACTGTGACTGTAAGAACCCAGATTTTCGGTAGAATTAAAACTTTTCTTATTAAGAATAAGTATATACGTGAATAGTGTTTGTCATGCGTGAATAGTAATTTATGGATGAATAGTGATTTTGAGGACCAAGAAAATTTTCACGCCACCCTATGTACAAGATTTGGTATGGATATTTCGAAGTCATATTAGTGATTCACGGATCAAATAGGTGTATATAAAGACGATCGGAATTCAGAAATTCCAATTTATATTCTGGTGTAATATTTGACCGGGAAGTGAATTATATATTATTATATTCAAGAAATGAGATATTAATTTTGAGGAATTAAGGATTTAATTATGTCAGGATTTTATTATATTTGATTCGAGAATTTAGAACCAAAACCCCTGAGATAGTGAAACGAACGTTCTAGAAACCGCTGAGACTTTATAACGAGATTAAGCGATCAAGCGAGGGAATCATGAATTGAGAATAGTAAATATTAGAAGTCCAAGGAAAGATATATTATGAGAGGAAAATGGAATTGAGAATAAAATCCTAGAGTTAAAGGAAATGAGAATAATTGAGAAACCGCGAGAATTGTTTTCTGAGATAAAGAGAAAATACAAAGAAAATTGGACACAACGATTGTTTGAGGTATTGGGCCACACTATTACAATGAAATGCAACATATAAGTTATAACATATTGATTTAGTAAATATACAAGAAGGGAAGCCCCTTAGTGCAAATAAGAAAAGGAAGGAAGGACTTGGAAACAATATGTATAAAGCAAGGAACTTGCTTGCAATTATGGATGGATAAAGGTAATCCAAATGAACCAATGAGGAGATGACACCACATGGCAAGAAGATAAGATGCATCCAAGTGAAAATATCAAGCATTATTGATCACTTTATCACTTTAATCAAACAAAACAAACACCAAATACTCCATTCTGCCCAGCAGGAAAGGAGCTCACTAAAACGGGTCTAGAGACTTCATTACTCAATGAAATTTTTTGTTCTTTATATGGTTAGAAATCTGTTAAGACGCTCTACAACTTTTATTCAGGAGCCTCGACCAGGAAACAAGTGCAAGGGCTTCGTTTTGGCTGATCTTTGGGGCGTGTTTTTCCAGTCAGGAAACCCACTTCCATGTTCTTGATTTCTTTGGTGAGATTGAAGATGGTGAGCATAGAGTAAGGCTTCCCCAAGGTTAACCAAGCTTGTTTGAGATTGTAAGAACATCAAGAAGGTATAAAAACTCTAACCCCTCTTGGCCATGAATTATTTATGGTGTTTAATGTTAGATCCATGGATGTTAGTGTGAATCTTGGACATATAAGTTATGGATGATGTAGATCTTGAGTTTAAGTGTTGTGATTGTGATTTTTAAGCTTGTGGTTAGTGTATGTAACTCCATGTATGTTTTAAAGTATGATCTTGGTGGTTTAGATGATGGATGTGATGTGTATGTAAGATTCTTGAATGGATAAGTGATATAAGCATGCTGAGATTTTTCCAGGAACTTGAACTGTCTTGTAAGAGGGTTTTGAACCCCCAAATCTTGTACCCTGAGGTCCTAATATATATTGTTGGAAAGGTATTTGAATGTAGTTTCCAAAATTATAAGGTTCATGACTAGGTGATGTATAGATTTTGAGTTATGGCCTGAGAGGTGAAATGTGTTTCTGGATTCCGGACTGCACTAAATGGTCCCCTTGTGAACCTTGTTCAAACCCTAAAAATTTATGTAGGATCATGGAAAAATTAGAGAAGCTAGTAAATGCAGTGGTGAATGCTACCCAAAAAGAATTGGATTAAAATATTTATTTTCAATTTTATAGAAATGCTAGAGTAAAATTCGCGCAAGGGAAAAAGTCGTAAAGGGAGTGTGATTTAAAGGGTAATGGATATGATTCGGATGTGGTAACCAAATTAAGTCAAATAAGTGACGAGCGTAATCGAGTGATGACATGAACCTATAGTGGGGCTAGAGAGTCATAAGACGAAGTCATTAAGTTAATTTTGTACCCCCTAGAACCCCGCAATTAAAGAGATATTGTTAAGGTATTAACGATCGGCTATTGATTATGTATAGATCGTTCCACTCCGCAAGCTCGACCACCCCAACCACACCAAGGCAAGTTTACTTTTCAAAACTTACATATATAAGGACTTTCACTGTTATGTTTGTAGTTTTCAATCGTATCAAATGTTTATGCTAATCGAAGTATTGATGAAATTGAGATGTATAAGCACTTATATGTTTGCACCCCTTGAACTTAGAATGAAATGTTTTCTTCGGACAACGACTCTAGCAATAGAGGTCGTAGCGGTCCATATATACTATTGACCGGGGAGCGGTATATTATTATATCGTAATTAAATTACGAAAACCTGAAGGGTCATTCGGGGAGTATCGTATACTCAAGTAATTATTTTTATATCTTCGTAAATACTCAAAATACCTATCTTGGATTAAAAGCTTATTTAAGTAAATAATTATTTTATTAATTATTAATATTAAATCTTAAAATATCATTTATTAATTATTGTTCATTATTTTAACGACAAAGCTAATCCAAGATACCTTTAGCACTTTCAAACTCGAACTCTTTCGAACTCAAAACATTTTCGAAAACCCCCGGTCAGGTTTGTTTCTTGTGTGATTTCAAGAATCATCGGTCGACTGATGTTGGACCTCAATTACTCTATTTTCAATCAAAATCAAGTTTTCAAAAGAAAGAGAAAAAGGGACTCTGGCAGGTGTGGGAACCGTTGACGAACGATTCCCGGGATGTGTAAGCGGCCGTGAGCCAGGCGGTGCATCAATTATTATTCCGGCCCAGGTATTGCCGAAGGATGATTACGGATGTAGTTTTCATCGAGGGTGATTACGGATGTAGTTTTCACCCGGGGATAGTTACGGATGTAGTTTCTATCCTTCTACCGGTAGAGAAGACCCGCGGATTATTGGACTTGGATGTGGCGACTAATCATCATCAATCCCTGTCAGGTTTTTATGTTTTCTTCCAGTCCCATCCTCCACTTTGGAAAAATACTCAAACACTGCTTCTTGGGCCTAAGTGCCAAGTTGCCGATAGTGTGGCTTTTGATAAGAAAAATATTGACATCGTGCAGTATCTAGAACTGCAAGATTTTCTATAAAAATTGGCACGTGTTAGTGCACTCTTGCAATTGTTTCAAAGAATGAAATGTTTTTGTATGAAAAACCTTCTAAGCTAATGGAAGGAAAGAGGTTTGCAATGATGTATTCCCTGTACAGAATGTTAATCGTAGAGTGTTTTTCCGAAAATGATATACTCATATGTATATATTTTCAAACTTGAGATATATTGAAATGGGAACCTTATAAAGGGTTCACGTGTTATTCTTAAAGCTCCTTAGTGAGTGTAAATGTTTTATTCAAACTCGGACATATATATTGTCCAGTTACGTTTTGAAATCTGAGATATATACCCATACAGTTGGGAATGTTTTCGAAATAAACCACATTATTATTTTTCAAAATGGTGAACTTGCTGAGCATTATGTAGCTCATTCTTGCTTTATAAAAACTTTTCAGAAAGAGAAGAATTTGGTCGTTTAACTCCGCACCAGCAGAAGAGGAGTAGAAGATTTACCCCGGAGATGATTTAGTTCCAGATAAATACTACAGAGTAAGTCTGATAGGTTCTTAACTATAATAGTAAGACTTGTCTTCAAGTGTAGTTGTATAAGTGGAAGTGCGTAAGATTCTGGATTGTACAGATGAATTGTAATATTTAGTGTTACTTTTGATTATCGTTTCTGAGGCTCTAACTTGTTTGTGCTTAAGATTGAGGTCTGGATGGATGTATTGTTGAGTTGTACAGTTAATACAGGTATGATATGGTTGGATGGTGATGTGACGACCTGAATCTTTGACCTTAGATTTGGGGGTGTCACAGAAATGGTATCAAAGCGATAAGTTACAGTACTCAGAAATGAAAGTGTTGAGAGTTAAGTCTAAGTAGGAGAATGACATAAGAGATCGTAGTAAACTTATTATTGGACTACCGAAAGAGGTACCGATGAGTAGAATGGACTGGAGTGTTTACTGGAGGTATTATACTAGGGTCGATAGAATCCTTAGAGACCTTCTGAATGATGAATAAAGGTTTGAGAGTCGTACAGGACCTATCATTGGTAATGATATAGGAAGCAGAGCGAAATCTCAAGAGCAGCTGAGGTAGAGGCGATATTGCCAATATGATCGGATGACTAGGCTGGCATAAATTTTGTGGCCCATAGTCCTCCAGAGTTTAGGAGGCGGCATTTTAAGAATCAAGAAGTTTAGACTTCCCTACATAATTAAGGGTACTTAGTACTTGGAATAATGAAAGTCTTTTACTGTGGCTATAAGATCCGATTTTCGATAAGTAACGGGTTTACCTGAAAGGTGGTTACTATGTCGTTGTGGATTTCATTACCCTTGATGGCGAATTGTACATATGTCATACGAGAATGTTATCATAAGACGAGCGTGCTAGATAATTCCACGCATGATTCGGACGCTAGAGCATGGTAGTTCAACTTAGAGAACAAACAAGTAGAATTAACAAAGGGACTCAAGAGAAGTTGAATATGGTTGCAACGAGCGATTCAGTGATCTCGGAGTCTACCAAAAGAAAAGACCAGTGGTTCTAGAGTGGGATCCTTTGATAGAGATGTTATCAGGGACTACGTATATATGTATTGTAGACCTCAATAATTTTTTTGTATATGTTCACATACACACCCCGCCACTGAACCTATGGACTGCACTGAGATCCCTGAGAGATCTCTTTGATCTGTTCCCAGGGGGAACTGGCCACTTATGATTCATGTCGGAAGGCATGAAGTAGGACCCTATGGACTTAGCAGGTGTCCCCGGAATGATGTGAAGCTTGGTCTTCAAGATAAAGCACGGAAATGACAGATATATTTGTGAAACCCTAACTCGATAAATGACTTTAAGATGATGATTGAGAGACGCACTAGTTGGTGTCTTGTTTTACGAAGACGAAGAGATGGAGTTACCCTCATAATGGTGATAATGGAATGCACGAATGATTATTAACTTATTTTGGTAACTACCGGCTGGTGCACTACTTCATTTCAAACTGTTCACTAACCATGTTACCTCGATTAGTTTATACCAGGTAACCCTCCTAGCTTTCTACTTCAAACTTGTGGAATAACAACCAGTGATATACTTTCTCTAAACCGGGACTCATCCAAAGTATCTTAATTGATCCCCGAGCATTCTATTTGATGTTTATAATTATTTCTGCTCAGGACTATTTACACTTTCTTTCAATTATCCAAGGAATGTTCAACAAATATTTCCTTAATTAATCGACGAATACTACTTAACGAATATCGATATTTGATTGCTTCTTTCATACTTGCACTCTTCAGTTGAGCTCATAAATACTCAACAAATTACTGAGGACATGGATGATCTAATGTCCAGACATCCCTCATGAATTCTTTTCTTCTATTCAAGATGAGATTGTACATCGTACATTGAAATCATAGTAAGGATATCATTTTGATATTGGTATTCCGAATTTAATTCTATTGTTGGATCTGATAAAGCATGTGTACGGAGGCACCCTTGGGTGGGCCGTTTCATTGATAAGTAATATTTGATGAGAGGTTATTGATTGTTCCGATACCTAGAACATTCTCTTCAGATTTTATAGTTTTCTTTTTCAAACTTAATAACTTCTTATTTTCATTCGTTGTCCGAGAAGCCTAAAGTTTCTTCAGTGGCTACGATGTTGAAATTCCGTTCTATCCAATTGAAACTGGCTAGTCGTTATGTCAATAGGAATGACTAGTTGATTGTCCTAACTACTCGGAATTGTAATGTTGTGAAGAACACCTAGCTAATTGTCCTAGCTGGTGGTGATGTCTCAAACAGGTGAACTAGCAAATTTTGTCTAGCTAGTTGCTAGTTTTCTTGAAAAGGACTAGTTATTGTTTCACTGGTCCAACTCCCAATTTAATTCATTCTGCAATGCATTTTGTATGTGGTAAAGTATGATGATGAAAGTTTTGACGAATAACTCGATTGAGACCTAATGAGGTCGCCCACTCAACTCGAATTCTACCCATCTTCGTATCAGACTCTATATCACTTGAATATTTTATTCTTTCATTCACACAATGAGAATTCATCTGAAACCACTGATTACTTGAATGATAAACGACTTCATTCTTTAATTGTCATGGAGTAGAATTGCTTTCTATTGGCTGACCTTCATCAAATGCGACTTTAGAATTCCTCTTATTATTCAGGAGGAAAAGTATCCACCCGATGTAAGAATTGTATAAAGACCGTCTTTATGACTTTTGTATCCAACAATCATTGCCCTTATGCAAATCGATTGCGATGTAAAACATATCCTTAGAGGAAACTAACATGGAAGTGAGATGGACAAGAAAGGAAGAAATATCGTGGCAAGAATGTGAAGCTTTACTTAGCTTAAAGGGATTGATGCACATAGGGAGACATAAAGTTTAACAGGCCCCTAATAGCAAATGGATGCATGGATATATGCCAATGATCCTTCGAGATTACCACCTAATCAATTTTATTGGGAATCGCAACAGCATGCAGGCCTCAGACTGATTGGCGCCAGTTGTGAAAGAGGACGAGCGTATGACATCTTACATATACCATCGAGAACTGATACCCTTATCGGGAATGGAGGAATTGTTGACTAGTTAAAATGAGTAGTTGTTTTTCAAGGATAAGGTTGAAAGGCGGGTTTCACTAACTCAAGATCGACCTCTGTACTGTGCCAAAGTTAGCATTTCACACTAATATAAACGTTATAAAATTATGGTAGTATCATTTGAGTGGACTAGCGAGTCAGAAGCCTTTATGGATTAATGAACAAATTTTTGGAATGAAATGAGATATTAGCAACAACTTCGTTGTTAGCTATACTTGATGATAAAAAGAGGACTTTGAGAGTCATGATGATGCGTCTTTCAAGAGTTTAAGAGGTGTGCTGATGCAGTAGAAATGGGATGATAGCCTATACTTCTAAACAACATAAAGGTTACGGGATAGGATATACTAACCGTGAGTCTGGGATTAGTCATGATGGCATTCACGCATAAAACTGAGACGTTAACTTTATGAGAAAAGTGTGCAAGTTTTCCACAAGTGCCATAAGTATATCTTCTTATTAGGACTAAACATAAGAAAGAGAAGGTGACGAAAGGGAGCAGGGAGTATAATGGAGAAATTTGTTATTTCCCGGGAAAGGCCAGTGTGGTGGCCGATACCTATAGAAGGGATTATTCGAAATTGGAATTCAGTCAGTATTGACCAAGAAAATAGAGTATATACAATAAAGAATAATGTTAGAGGAAAATGACTAAATTATGGGGAAGGACAAAGATGTACAGAGAATTAAGAGAATGTTTGGCAAACGGATATGAAGAATTGTATTGGCAAGCTATTAAGTACAAACGCGACATGTCAAAAGCAAAATGATAGAGATCTAGTGGATTAATTCCGCCCGTAGAAAATCTTGAATGTGGACAAAATTATAATGAATTTAATGAGTAGTTCGCTGAAGACCGAACCAAGAGATGGCCCTAGTTGATTTATAATTGCTGGACCAAGTGATTTACCTACGAGAGACTTTCCATTTAGAAGATTATCGATTTATATACGGAAGAGATGGTGGTGCAATATAAAACTTCTGCAGTGATTACGTTAGATAGAGGCTTAAGGTTAAACTTCGAATATTGAAGGTGCTTTCAAGTGTATTTAACAAAGAGATTGTACTAAATAAATTTATATTTAGTGTCGTGCCATAGATTTCACGGGGCAGTCGAGAATAAAAACTTATCCATGAAATAAATGTTGTTATCACGATCGTCACCATGAGAACGTAAGGACGTCTCTTGTAAAGCATACTGTGAAAGAAGAAGTTTCACTTTTCTTGCATTACGAAGAAGTCAATGAACGAGGGATATAGTAGCTGAACTGGTTCGACGTATACCGAAGACTATACAGTATCCGTAGCAAGTGGTAATGGCTGACGAGAGGCAACACAAGCGTGCTAATCAAGCCAAGGAATATGAGGAATACCGTGCGTATTGACGTTGTCTCAGATTATAAAACACGACCACAAAGTATTCACGGGCCAACGATACAAGGACTCAACACAGATACTATGAACAAGGTAGAAGAGGAACGCATAAGTAGTGGGATAGAAACTTTCATTCATAGAACAACCGATAAGGAATACAGGTCGAGGAGAGCATGCGTTGAGAAACAACATTAAAGCGTTGGTGAGACCAAGGTGAGAGAACAATAGGGTTGAAGTGTCAACCTGAGAGTTGGAAAGGGTAAGGTTGGAATTGTATCCACAACTATTATCCTTAGGTTCTTAAGATAGAATCCTTTTAAGGAGAGGAGACTGCAATAACCCTAAATTTCGTGAATATTCGAAACCTGGATGAAAATTAATTTTATGGGTGGATGAGAAATTTTTGCAATCACGATATGTACAAATTATTAAATGAAGATTTTGAATTCATATTACGAGTGTATGTAAAAGTCATTAGTTTTTTTACGAAACCCATTATTTCGAATGGTCAAATTTTGTGAGATATCAAAAGAGTATGAGGTGGGAGACTTCGTGATGCTAAAGGGCTAAAGGTATCCCCTGGAAAGGATTGATGCGATTTGGTAAGGAAGGGAAGCTAAGTCTGAGGTTTATTGGACCTTTTTAGATTTTGAGGCGTATTGGGAAGTTAGACTACGAGTTAGCCTTGCCCCAAGCTTGCAGCAAATTCATAATGTGTTTCATATGTCTATGTTACGACCCTACCACACCGACTATAGGCATGTGATAGAGTACGACCAAGTGGACCTACAACCAGACTTGACCTATGTGGAGCAACCCGTGGAAATCATGGATAGAAAAGAACAAGTGCTGAGGAACAAGGTTTTCAAACTAATAAGGAATTGTGAGAAAATCAAGATGTGGAAGAATCCACCTGGAAGTTAAAAGAGTGAAACAAAGAAGGAGTAACCCAGTGATTCCTAAACTGATTCCGGGACGGAATCCTTTTAAGGAGGGGAGACTGTAAGAACCCAGATTTTCGGTAGAATTAAAACTTTTCTTATTAAGAATAAGTATATACGTGAATAGTGTTTGTCATGCGTGAATAGTAATTTATGGATGAATAGTGATTTTGAGGACCAAGAAAATTTTCACGCCACCCTATGTACAAGATTTGGTATGGATATTTCGAAGTCATATTAGTGATTCACGGAGCAAATAGGTGTATATAAAGACGATCGGAATTCAGAAATTCCAATTTGTATTCTGGTGTAATATTTGACCGGAAAGTGAATTATATATTATTATATTCAAGAAATGAGATATTAATTTTGAGGAATTAAGGATTTAATTATGTCAGGATTTTATTATATTTGATTCGAGAATTTAGAACCAAAACCCCTGAGATAGTGAAACGAACGTTCTAGAAACCGCTGAGACTTTATAACGAGATTAAGCGATCAAGCGAGCGAATCATGAATTGAGAATAGTAAATATTAGAAGTCCAAGGAAGGATATATTATGAGAGGAAAATGGAATTGAGAATAAAATCCTAGAGTTAAAGGAAATGAGAACAATTGAGAAACCGCAAGAATTTTTTTCTGAGATAAAGAGAAAATACAAAGAAAATTGGACACAACGATTGTTTGAGGTATTGGGCCACACTATTACAATGAAGTGCAACATATAAGTTGTAACATATTGATTTAGTAAATATACAAGAAGGGAAGCCCCTTGGTGCAAATAAGAAAAGGAAGGAAGGACTTGGAAACAATATGTATAAAGCAAGGGACTTGCTTGCAATTATGGATGGATAAAGATAATCCAAATGAACCAATGAGGAGATGAGGAGATGACACCACATGGCAAGAAGATAAGATGCATCCAAGTGAAAATATCAAGCATTATTGATCACTTTATCACTTTAATCAAACAAAACAAACACCAAATACTCCATTCTGCCCAGCAGGAAAGGAGCTCACTAAAACGGGCCTAGAGACTTCATTACTCAATGAAATTTTTTGTTCTTTATATGGTTAGAAAGCTGTTAAGACGCTCTACAACTTTCATTCAGGAGCCTCGACCAGGAAACGAGTGCAAGGGCTTCGTTTTGGCTGATCTTTGGGGCGTGTTTTTCCAGTCAGGAAACCCACTTCCATGTTCTTGATTTCTTTGGTGAGATTGAAGATGGTGAGCATAGAGTAAGGCTTCCCCAAGGTTAACCAAGTGTTACGCCAAATTTTCGGTTGCCTCTAATAATCTCCCAAATTTCCAATATTATTAATTATTAATTCAGATTAATAATTATAACTTAATCGCTAAGTTTTATCCTCTCCTTGAAACGAGGAAATAATCAATCTCAATCAATTAATAACGAAAAATATCTTCAAACGATATTCTTCAAATCAGGAAGATATCACAACGATAAGATTAGATCAGATAAAATCAGTAATTACCCAGATTAACGAAGTTTATCCCTAAAGTCTCTAAGGGATAGACACAAATCAATTTCACAGAACTGCGTTGGCTTGATCCTTATAAATATAAGGTACGCAGGCATCTTGAAAGAGGATCCGAGACACCTCTCAAGTCCAGCCCCAAACATACAAATCCCAAATCCCCCTATTTTCATTATTTCGTTATTCCAGCAACCTCTGAAATTTGTTATCACCAAATTCCTCCGTTAACAATTGGCGCTAGAAGGAGGGCATATATATTTTTGATTGTGGAGGACAATCAATTCATACGCATGGGGGGTTATTATGGATCTGGAGCTACTGTAATGGAGGAGCTAAGCGGTGGAGGCGGTGAATCTATTCTGAAATAAGATAAGTTTTCATATGATTTTGTCCATACAAATCTGTTATCTTATAAAATTCGTAGTAAATTCATTACATGTCGGATTTCAATGATTTTTAATGATTCGGAAAGCTTGTTAAATTGCCTATAACTTTCGTTCTTTGAGTTTTCTCAGATTATATATCGATCTATTTTCGAAATCACAAAAAACAATCAGATCTCGTTTTTCAGCATCAAGAAATCAATCAGCAGACGTTTTATTAGATTACCGATTCATTATAAGTCCGTTTTTGATGAGCCATATATTGTCGGAAAGATCTTTTCGTTATCTACAACTTTCGTGTTTTGTGTTTTTGAAGAAAAAATCGTTTAGGAGGTTAAAAACGTCAAAAACAGTTCTGGGCAGAATTTGAATTGAGAAGATTTTCAAGATTTTAGGTGTAATCTTCGTTATATATGATTTTGGAAGGCTCTTATTCGAAGAGTTTATTATTTTAGAAGGCCCTCCTTTGCAGGGGTAATATTTTGGAAGGCTCTTAATTAAAGAGTTTATTATTTTGGAAGTCCCTCCTTTGCAAGGGTAATATTTTGGAAGACCCTTTCTTGTGAGGTTATATTTTTGGAAGACCATCCGGGTTCTGCTTATATTTTTTGAAAGACCCTTCAAGTGTTGCTGATATTTTTTGGAAGAATCTTGGGATATTGATATGGTTTTGGAAAGATTACCTCTCTTACTTTTTATGTTAGACGACCTCCTCTAAGGAGGGTCTTCGTGATTTATTTAAAAGATGATCTCCTCTAAGGAGAGTCTTAAGAAAAATGAAGAGAACTTCGGAAAATCCACCTCCTGTGAGGAGGGTATTTCTGGAATGGAGAACGACCTCCTTTGAGGAGGGTATCTCAAATTATCAAAGTCCTTGCAAAAACCGTACTTTCGGGGGGGATGTCCGTACTTCCGGCTCCTCATCAAGGCACGAACTTCGGGAAATCCACCTCCTGTGAGGAGGGATATTTCTGGAATGGGGAACGACCTCCTTTGAGGAGGGTATCCCAAATTACCAAATCCTTGCAAAAACCGTACTTCCGGGGGGGATGTCCGTACTTCCGGCGCCTCATCAGGGTTCGAGCTTCGGAAAATCCACCTCCTGTGAGGAGGGTATTTCTGGACAAAAATGGTCTCCTTTGAGGAGAGTACTAATGATCTCCTTTGAGGAGAGTATTATAAAATTCTGAGGAAAATGACCCCCTTTGAGGGGGATACCCTCTAGAAGACATGGTAGATATGACATTTTCGACTGGATGTTGCTCAAAATGCTTTGCACGACTCTGCGAATAATGCTTTGATGGCTCTCCAAAATACATTTTCTTACACATACAAAACTTATTATTTACATATCGCATATTGTCTTATTTACATCTACATGTATATTACGGGCACCTTGGTGCTCCATATTATTTATTAATCTTCCTCTCCTAGCTGTTTCAGTGACTGAAGAAATTTGGAAGATCGAAGCATGCTTAGTTCTCCACTACAGCAAGCTACACTGAAGAACTGGGGGGTAGTTGTTACGCCAAATTTTCGGTTGCCTCTAATAATCTCCCAAATTTTCAATATTATTAATTATTAATTCAGATTAATAATTATAACTTAATCGCTAAGTTTTATCCTCTCCTTGAAACGAGGAAATAATCAATCTCAATCAATTAATAACGAAAAATATCTTCAAACGATATTCTTCAAATCAGGAAGATATCACAACGATAAGATTAGATCAGATAAAATCAGTAATTACCCAGATTAACGAAGTTTATCCCTAAAGTCTCTAAGGGATAGACACAAATCAATTTCACAGAACTGCGTTGGCTTGATCCTTATAAATATAAGGTACGCAGGCATCTTGAAAGAGGATCCGAGACACCTCTCAAGTCCAGCCCCAAACATACAAATCCCAAATCCCCCTATTTTCATTATTTCGTTATTCCAGCAACCTCTGAAATTTGTTATCACCAAATTCCTCCGTTAACACCAAGCTTGTTTGAGATTGTAAGAACATCAAGAAGGTATAAAAACTCTAACCCCTCTTGGCCATGAATTATTTATGGTGTTTAATGTTAGATCCATGGATGTTAGTGTGAATCTTGGACATATAAGTTATGGATGATGTAGATCTTGAGTTTAAGTGTTGTGGTTGTGATTTTTAAGCTTGTGGTTAGTGTATGTAACTCCATGTATGTTTTAAAGTATGATCTTGGTGGTTTAGATGATGGATGTGATGTGTATGTAAGATTCTTGAATGGATAAGTGATATAAGCATGCTGAGATTTTTCCAGGAACTTGAACTGTCTTGTAAGAGGGTTTTGAACCCCCAAATCTTGTACCCTGAGGTCCTAATATATATTGTTGGAAAGGTATTTGAATGTAGTTTCCAAAAATATAAGGTTCATGACTAGGTGATGTATAGATTTTGAGTTATGGCCTGAGAACTGAAATGTGTTTCTGGATTCCGGACTGCACTAAATGGTCCCCTTGTGAACCTTGTTTAAACCCCTAAAACTTTATGTAGGATCAAGGAAAAATTAGAGAAGCTAGTAAATGCAGTGGTAAAGGCTACCCAAAAAGAATTGGATTAAAATATGTATTTTTCAATTTTATAGAAATGCTAGAGTAAAATTCGCGCAAGGGAAAAAGTCGTAAAGGGAGTGTGATTTAAGGGGTAATGGATATGATTCGGATGTGGTAACCAAATTAAGTCAAATAAGTGACGAGCGTAATCGAGTGATGACATGAACCTATAGTGGGGCTAGAGAGTCATAAGACGAAGTCATTAAGTTAATTTTGTACCCCCTAGAACCCCGCAATTAAAGAGATATTGTTAAGGTACTAACGATCGGCTATTGATTATGTATAGATCGTTCCACTCCGCAAGCTCGGCCACCCCAACCACACCAACGCAAGTTTACTTTTCAAAACTTACATATATAAGGACTTTCACTGTTATGTTTGTTGTTTTCAGTTGTATCAAATGTTTATGCTTATCGAAGTATTGATGAAATTGAGATGTATAAGCACTTATATGTTTGCACCCCTTGAACTTAGAATGAAATGTTTTCTTCGGACAACGACTCTAGCAATAGAGGTCGTAGCGGTCCATATATACTATTGACCCGGGAGCGGTATATTATTATATCATAATTAAATTGCGAAAACCCGAAGGGTCATTCGGGGAGTATCGTATACTCAAGTAATTATTTTTATATCTTCGTAAATACTCAAAATACCTATCTTGGATTAAAAGCTTATTTAAGTAAATAATTATTTTATTAATTATTAATATTAAATCTTAAAATATCATTTATTAATTATTGTTCATTATTTTAAAGACAAAGCTAATCCAAGATACCTTTAGCACTTTCAAACTCGAACTCTTTCGAACTCAAAACATTTTCGAAAACCCCCGGTCAGGTTTGTTTCTTGTGTGATTTCAAGAATCATCGGTCGACTGATGTCGGACCTCAATTACTCTGTTTTCAATCAAAATCAAGTTTTCAAAAGAAAGAGAAAAAGGGACTCTGGCAGGTGTGGGAACCGTTGACGAACGATTCCCGGGATGTGTAAGCGGCCGTGAGCCAGGCGGTGCATCAATTATTATTCCGGCCCAGGTGTTGCCGAAGGATGATTACGGATGTAGTTTTCATCGAGGGTGATTACGGATGTAGTTTTCACCCGGGGATAGTTACGGTTGTAGTTTCTATCCTTCTACCGGTAGAGAAGACCCGTGGATTATTGGACTTGGATGTGGCGACTGATCATCATCAATCCCTGTCAGGTTTTTATGTTTTCTTCCAGTCCCATCCTCCACTTTGGAAAAATACTCAAACACTGCTTCTTGGGCCTAAGTGCCAAGTTGCCGATAGTGTGGCTTTTGATAAGAAAAATATTGACATCGTGCAGTATCTAGAACTGCAAGATTTTCTATAAAGATTGGCACGTGTTAGTGCACTCTTACAATTGTTTCAAAGAATGAAATGTTTTTGTATGAAAAACCTTCTAAGCTAATGGAAGGAAAGAGGTTTGCAATGATGTATTCCCTGTACAGAATGTTAATCGTAGAGTGTTTTGCCGAAAATGATATACTCATATGTGTATATTTTCAAACTTGAGATATATTGAAATGGGAACCTTATAAAGGGTTCACGTGTTATTCTTAAAGCTCCTTAGTGAGTGTAGATATTTCATTCAAACTCGGACATATATACTGTCCAGTTACGTTTTGAAATCTGAGATATATACCCATACAGTTGGGAATGTTTTCGAAATAAACCACATTATTATTTTTCAAAATGGTGAACTTGCTGAGTATTATGTAGCTCATTCTTGCTTTATAAAAACTTTTCAGAAAGAGAAGAATTTGGTCGCTTAACTCCGCACCAGCAGAAGAGGAGTAGAAGATTTACCCCGGAGATGATTTAGTTCCAGATAAATACTACAGAGTAAGTCTGATAGGTTCTTAACTGTAATAGTAAGACTTGTCTTCAAGTGTAGTTGTATAAGTGGAAGTGCGTAAAATTCTGGATTGTACAGATGAATTGTAATATTTAGTGTTACTTTTGATTATCGTTTCTGAGGCTCTAACTTGTTTGTGCTTAAGATTGAGGTCTGGATGGATGTATTGTTGAGTTGTACAGTTAATACAGGTATGATATGGTTGGATAGTGATGTGATGACCTGAATCTTTGACCTCAGATTTGGGGGTGTCACAGAAATGGTATCAAAGCGATAAGTTACAGTACTCAGAAACGAAAGTGTTGAGAGTTAAGTCTAAGTAGGAGAATGACATAAGAGATCGTAGTAAACTTATTATTGGACTATCGAAAGAGGTACCGATGAGTAGAATGGACTGGAGTGTTTACTGGAGGTATTATACTAGGGTCGATAGAATCCTTAGAGACCTTCAGAATGATGAATAGAGGTTTGAGAGTCGTACAGGACCTATCATTGGTAATGATATAGGAAGCAGAGCGAAATCTCAAGAGCAGCTGAGGTAGAGGCGATATTGCCAATATGATCGGATGACTAGGCTGGCATAAATTTTGTGGCCCATAGTCCTCCAGAGTTTAGGAGGCGGCATTTTAAGAATCAAGAAGTTTAGACTTCCCTACATAATTAA
The DNA here is from genome assembly GCA_036435485.1 of Saposhnikovia divaricata. Classification (NCBI taxonomy): domain Eukaryota; kingdom Viridiplantae; phylum Streptophyta; class Magnoliopsida; order Apiales; family Apiaceae; genus Saposhnikovia; species Saposhnikovia divaricata. The sequence goes on along the minus strand of CM071595.1, from coordinate 54,935,793 downwards.
GGGTACTTAGTACTTGGAATAATGAAAGTCTTTTACTGTGGCTATAAGATCCGATTTTCGATAAGTAACGGGTTTACCTGAAAGGTGGTTACTATGTCGTTGTGGATTTCATTACCCTTGATGGCGAATTGTACATATGTCATACGAGAATGTTATCATAAGACGAGCGTGCTAGATAATTCCACGCATGATTCGGACGCTATAGCATGGTAGTTCAACTTAGAGAACAAACAAGTAGAATTAACAAAGGGACTCAAGAGAAGTTGAATATGGTTGCAACGAGCGATTCAGTGATCTCGGAGTCTACCAAAAGAAAAGACCAGTGGTTCTAGAGTGGGATCCTTTGATAGAGATGTTATCAGGGACTACGTATATATGTATTGTAGACCTCAATAATTTTTTTGTATATGTTCACATACACACCCCCGCCACTGAACCTATGGACTGCACTGAGATCCCTGAGAGATCTCTTTGATCTGTTCCCAGGGGGAACTGGCCACTTATGATTCATGTCAGAAGGCATGAAGTAGGACCCTATGGACTTAGCAGGTGTCCCCGGAATGATGTGAAGCTTGGTCTTCAAGATAAAGCACGGAAATGACAGATATATTTGTGAAACCCTAACTCGATAAATGACACCTTACAATTTGATGACTGGAAAGAAACCTACTCTTAAGCATATTCATGGTTTTGGAAGGAAGTGCTTTGTGTTGAAAGATAATTCAGAATATGTTGGAAAGTTTGATGCAAAAGCATTTGAAGGGATATTTATTGTCTATTCTATGGAGAGAACGGCTTACAAGGTTTATGTCATCAGTCAAAAGAAGGTTATGGAAAGCACATATGTGACATTTGATGACAGTAAACTACCTGGTCTAGAAGAAGCCAGCGATGAAGATAGAGATCCATTAAGGTTTTAAAATATGGATGATTCTGATGAAGAGATTGAAACTGAAGTTGAGACTACAACTCAACAAATTCCAGTGAATGATGAAACAAGAGAAGAGTTTGTGCCAATCAACAGTGAAGATACAAGCATCCAAGATACACCTGTGAATGAGAGCACCTTCATAGGGGGAGGAAATGAATTTGATCACAACTTGGATGATTAAGCAACATCAAACTTGAGAAATCAAACTGAGCATTCAAGGAAATGGGATAGGTCACACACTGCAGAGCAAATTATTGGAGATCCAAATGCAAGAGTGTGAACAAGGAGAGCAACTCAAAATAATTGTCTCTTTAATTGCTTTCTGCCCCAGGTTGAGCCAAAGAAACTTGATGATGCACTGTTGGACCCAGATTGGATTATTACTATGCAAGAGGAGCTAATTCAGTTTGAAAGAAACAAAGTATGAGAACTTGTGCCTGCACCAAAGGACGGAACCATTGTTCGAACAAAATGGGTTCTGAAAAATAAGATGGATGAAGATGGTGTGATTGTAAGAAACAAAGCAAGGTTGGTTGCAAAAGGTTACTTTCAATAGGAAGGCATTGACTATGATGAAACTTTTGCCCATGTTGCCAGACTGGAAACCATCAGATTTTCTTTCCATTTGCTGCACATTCAAATTTTAAAGTCTATCAAATGAATGTCAAGAGTGCATTTTTGAATGGAGAGTTGGAAGAAGAAGTATATGCGCAACAACCACCTGGCTTTGAAGATTCACATTTCCCAGAATTTGTCTACAGATTGCTTAAGGCGTTGTATGGACTTAAGTAGGCTCCAACAGCATGGTATGACACATTGTCACAATTCCTACTTAAAAATCAATTCACTAGGGGCACATTAGACAAGACACTATTTCACAAGAAACATGGTAGTGATATTATCCTAGTTCAGATCTATGTGGATAATATCATATTTGGTTCTACTACCAAATGAGAAGCTATGTGAAAAATTCTCTAAGCTCATGCAAAGCAGATATGAGATGAGCATGATGGGAGAGTTGACATTCTTTCTTGGATTACAAGTAAGTCAGAGAAAGTATGGTATCTTTATCAATCAAACCAAGTATATCAAGGATTTGTTGAAGAAGTTTGATTTGGAAGATAGCTCACCTGCAAAGACACCCATGACCACTACCACTAAATTGGATGAAGATGCTAAGGGCAAGAAAGTAGATATCACAGTCTACAGAGGCATGGTTGGCTCTCTACTCTATCTCACTATAAATAGGCTAGACATCATGTTTTGAAAACTCTTTTATGATTGCATTGTCTCATTTTCAAGTTCATTGTCCATCACGTCTAATTTGTTCTTTAATGAAATGCTTCAAGTCCATGATATGATAAAATGGATGATCTGCTCAAGGAGTGATGTGACTTTGACGAATATGGCAAAAGAAATGAAAAACAAGTGCGATAAGTATTGGGGAAGTTATGATAATATCAATTACTTGTTATTTGTTTGTGTTATTTTGGATCCAAGGTACAAAATGAAATATGTAGAATGGAACATAAAGAGGTTGTGTGATTATGAATTTGGAAAAAATAGTTATATAACTAGTAGAGTGAGAGAAACACTCGACAAGTTATTTAGGTACTATGAATCCATTAATTCTCGTCCCAGCACAAGTTTCATGGATAATAGAGGAGGTTCAGGGGAAAAAGAAACACCTTCTACTGGCATGGATATGTATCAGATTTTGAAGTTAGAAAGGTCAAGGGCATATGAAGATGATATGATGGCAGAAGAATCAGACAACAACAAGTCAGAGTTGGAAATGTACTTCTTGGATAGATTTGATCCCCATGTGAAGGAGCTGGATGTGCTTTTATGGTGGAAGGTTAATGCTGTCAAATATCCCATTCTTTCAAAAATGGCACGTGATTTGTTAGCTGTTCCGGTATCGACAGTTTCATCAGAATCTGCATTCTCTACTGGTAGCAGGGTCATTGAAAATTTTCGGACTAGTTTACTCCCCAAAATAGTTGAAACATTAATTTGTGCTCAGAGTTGGTTAAAGACTCCAAAACAGCCTGTACAACTCCGTGAGATGCTTCTGGACTTGGAAAAATATGAAGAAATAGCGCAAGGTACATAGTTTTTATAATATTTTCTACTTTCTATCGTTTCTATTTTCTATCATTACTTGTGTGATTATTAATTGTCTGATTTTCAATTTTTACAGATTTAGATGAGGCTGTGGAGGCTGGTGAAAAAGATGAAGATGGAAGGTGAATGATTCACATCAGCAAATGGAAGGTGACAGGTAGAATGTTGAAATTGTAGTGATAATGAATAAGGGGCTGGTTTTGGCTGGTTATTCTATTTGTGTCTTTTCTTTTTCTTGTTTTATTGTTGTGATCTTGTAAGCTTTGTTGTCACTCAATACTTTTCCAAATATGTAGGTGTATACTGTATAGTAAAGAACTTCACTATACTAGTTCTAGCATGTTATATTTGTATTTTATAGTATGCAAGGTACGTGTTTATTAATTATGGAAAATTATCACTCTTCGATCGCAGGTTTCTTTGTTGCCCACACACTTCTAGATGCTCATTTGCTCAGCAAGGTGCTGACAAGGAGATTCGCTAGAAAAAAGTCTATGTAGAATTCGTCTGAGGCTGTTTTTGATATGGCTCTGTTCATTAATGCTTAACTCTGTTTTTGCTTTATGTCTGTGACAAATATTCCAGGCCAGTACTTGTTAGTTTAATGTCTGTGAGACTGTGACAATCATTCCAGTACTTGTGAGTTTTTCCTTAATATATTGGTGCTGTTATTCAGTAGAAAAAGACTCCTCAATATTAATGTGTTGTTTGTTTGCTTGTAGCTGTGGTTTTTTATCCATACGATGAGTGAACATTTATTTAAGCAGGGCCAGTTTCTTTTAGTTTTCTATCCGAAGTGGATAATTATATCTAATCTGAGCTGCTTCTTTGAGTTCATTTCTGTTTTAGATTGCAACTGTTGTTCATCTCAATAATGCTACTGGGGCAAGCACACTATTTTTTTCCCTTCAGAAAGTAAAAGAAGCCCAACTTTTTCTGAAATTTCCTGTGAAAATTTCCAGTTGCAATTATAGTTCTAGGCCACTTTGTCTTCATAGATTCCAGTACCTGTGCTGTTTTTGCTAAATAGCTTAACTCTTTTCTTTTTTTGCTAAATAGCTTAAATATTGTGTGACACATGGTTTAAAACCGAACCCGCCCAAACCGAACCGTTATAATTTGGGTGGTTACGGTTATGTACTAACGGTTATGGTTATGGTTGGCCTGATTGAAAAACCGAAATATATGGTTTGGGTGGTTTTTTTTGTCCAAACCCGACCGTTTCACCCGATACTCACCCCTAATGTTTTCTACATGTCTGTGTGCAAGGTTTCAATCAAATCCAAAGGAATCACATAGATTACTATCAAAAGGATCTTTAGATATCTGAAGGACACCCCAAACTTGGGTTTATGGTATCCTAAGGACACAGGGTTCAATCTGGTTTGTTATTCTGATGTTGATTATGCTGGATGCAGAGTGGATAAAAAAAGCACTTCAGGTAGCTACAAGTTTCTTGGACAAAGGTTAGTCTCTTGATACAGCAAGAAACAACAATTTGTGTTAACTCCACAGATGAGGCTGAATATATAGCTGCTGGGAGTTGCTGTGCTCAAGTGCTTTGGATTAGAAATCAACTTAGAGATTATGAACTTATGTTGGAAAAGATTCCTATCATGTGTGACAACACAAGTGCAATCTCTATAGTTACAAAACCTGTCAATCATTCCAAAGCACATTGACATTAGATATCACTTTATTAGGGAACATGCAACTAATGGAACCATTAAGTTACATTATGTTCCCATAGATAAACAATTAGCTGATATATTCACTAAGCCATTGGATGAAGCCACCTTCACAAGTTTGGTTAGTGAGATTGGAATGTTGAATTCTTCATAATCTGGCTAAGTGAAAATATCAACTAAATTGTTGCAGCAGTAAACACTTGCTTTATTTAAATGCTCAATATTTTTGAAGTAAGTGTTGGCTGAAATATGATTTATACATATTTCAAATATGTTGCATATGTTAAAAATCATATTTTATTAGCTTGAAATTTCTATGAAATTTTGAGAAAATCACTATTTAATTTTTTAGGATATTCTTCATTGAATATTTCTTGTGAATTTTTGAAAGATAGTGAAAATTGAATTTTATGAGTGAAAAGGATATTTCGATAAGTCAGACTCCTCTAATGATTCATTTCATGTCAATGCTCGACTTCTCTAACAAGTCTCTTTAGAGTACTCTCGAGTTCTCGAATAGAGTATTTTTAGAGATATCGAACAGAGACATGCTTGACTTCTCGAATACTATACTTGAGTTCTCTAATACTGAGTTCTCGAATGGTATCTCTTGAGTTCTCGAATCATTTGAAAAGGCTGAATTCTCGCTGAGTGTCAGACCACTTTTTGACTTTTGTCTAACACGCTTAACTGTTGAGTATTGAACACACAAGAGAATACAGAGGGGGGGTGAATGGATTCTAAAACTTTTCTTCTGATAAGTGTTTTAGGTGAAGGTTGTTCTAAGGGTTTGAATCTGGTTGTGTAACAGAGTGTGTGTTTGTGTTTAACAGATTATGTAAGTGCGGAATGTAAACACAAGAACATGATATCACTTTAATCTAATATTGTATTAGATAAAGATTTGCTACAATCTGTGAATACAAATGTTAGTATTCTCAGCTTCTTTCTCAGAGAGATATTACTTGTAAAAACTATAGATCACTCTGTTTGATACTTGCTAAAGAAGTAGGGTTGTTCCTTTATATCACGTGAACAACTTGCTTACAACAAATAAGGTAGCAAACAAATTTGCTTTCTAATGTGTCTATCCTATTTGAGTAAACATCCAAATTGCTACAGATTTGACTTCTTAGAACTCTGTTCAGATCCACTTCTTTAGCTCTTTGTCTCTTATACTATCTCTCCAAGCTTCTTTGTAGGCTTTCAAACGTGCTTTACAGTATGTGGTCCATAAACCGTCTTGGCTTGTTGCAGGTTTCTGATTTGTACAATTCTTCAGTATTTTGTCTCCAAGATTGTATTCGAGAAGTAACTCTGTTGGTGATTCGAGAACTAGAATTGGTTTAATCGATAACTCTGAGTTCTCGAATACTGTTGGCTGACATATCGAATCACTGCTCGAATAAGTCTTTTCTCCAAGAATCCTTGAGATATCGAATAGAGCATTTTACTTATCGAATCCCTAATATATCGAGTAGCTTCTTTATTCCTTGAGATATCGAATGTAGCTTTGACTTGTTGACTCTTAGAGAACTCGAATGATGCTTTGACTTATTGACTTCTTGAGTTCTCGAATAGAGTATTAGACATGTCGAATCTCTGAGTTCTCGAATAAGGCTTTGGCTAGTTGACCTCCAGAGATATCGAACAGTGTCTTTTGAGATATCGAATTCCTAACTTTTCGAATGCTAGACTTCTCGAATATAACAAACATACTTCTCGAATTGGTACTTAGGCAAATCTTCATTCTCCAAATTCCAACTGTGTTTATTTTGATAGTCTTGGTCTTCAAGCTTGAGGCATGATCCTTGGAACTTCTTTCAAGCATTATTCTCTGACTTTAATTACAGTTACACAGGTAGAATTTGATGCCTGTTATAAGTACTACAACAAGTAGAAACTCTACAACTAGAGGGTCCCTCAATTAAGAGGTCATGTAGGTAATGCAAAGCATTACAGACAATTAGGCTTGTTATTAGATGTATACAAGCATGCCTATGTGACTAACAATCTCCCCCCAAATTGTGAGTAAGACCCTTAGTCAAAATTTCATGTCTGATAACAAGCCTATCATACATAAAGATAAAACTTGAAAAGTACAGGTATGTAACTTGATTGAAAATATAAAGAGGCATCCTTACAAGTTATGAAGAATTACTAGCCATATCCTTTTGGATTCATCTCTTGAGCTTTGGCTTGCAGATTCTCATTTTTCTTCTTTTCTTCAGCATCTTTACCTTTCTTCTTTGCATTTTCTTCCATAGCAAGAACAATGTCTTCTATAGCAGTGAGTTCCTCAATTAGAGGAGAGCCTGATAGATCTTTAAGAACTTCATTCAGCTGTTTCTCAGAGTAGGAACTGATGTAGTCCATTCTAATCTTCACAGTTCTTCCATATTTCTTGTATTCAATAATGTAAGGATTATACTTGACTCTACACAGTCCCATGGCTCTTAACTCATCAGGCTTAGTTTCCATAGCAGCAAACTCCTCCTCTATTTTCTTTAACAGCTCCTCACTTTTATTTTTCCGTTCTGCCTGATGATCTCTCTTCATCTTGACAAAGTCAATCAACTCCAACTTCCATACTCTTTCTACTCTATCTTTAGAATCCAACATAGCAATAATCCTTTCTATATCATCTAGCTTGGCCCAATGCTGACATGTCTCTTGCTTTAATTTCTTCTATCTTCCATCAGTATATTTAACTTCAAGGCAGTTATCAACAATGGCAACATGGTAGATTCTTTGAGCCCGTAGGAATTGTAGTTGGTCTTCATCAAAGTCTTCATCTAGTGGTTGGAGTTTTAATCCTGGAATGATAGTTAGGGCCCTTGATTTAGATGGCTTCACTCTTCTTGCAGCATGTTTGAATTTGATCTTTTTCACTTGGTTGCTTGGCAGAAACTTATGACCTTTGCTGGTAGACCATTGTAGTACACCATTAGCAGTTTGCTTTTGGAAACATACATATGGTTTCTTGAGTTGAATATCCTTCTCTTCTTGAGGTGGCAAAATAGTTGTAGAAGCCATAGATATAGATTTTGATAGGTCACTACTAACTGTATCCACCCTAGACTTAGAGTCTTGTGTTATGGTGAGGTTACAGTTAGCAATGCCTAAGGCTTGCTATTTTCCACTTTTCCTCTCATAGACTTTGCCTTGGTCATGATCATCCTTCTTGTCCTTGCTGTCCTTCTTCTTCTTCTTATCTTCATCACCCTTATCACTCCTGTGATGTCTTCTTCTCCCATCACTTTTGTCTTCATCTTCATCATCCTTATTTCTCCTTCCTTTGGCCATTTCTAGAATCTCACCTGTGGCAATGAAGGTTCTGAGAATATGCAATGCCTCTACTTGTTCACCAGTTCTTATCCCATTCTTCTTTTGTAATTTATCAATAATGTCAATGATAAGTCTGTGATTCTGGAGAGTGAGATCCTTTGGAATGACCAGCTATTTGATATCCTCAATCTTTGTGCCAGACTGATAGATAATTGTCCTTGGATAAGTGCAAACTTCAGGCAACCTAGCTTGTTGGCCATTCCTCAAATCAGCATATAGACTCTTGTTGTTCTCTCCCTTCTTCTCTATCAACCCCAGGATAACATCAATCTCTGTGAATTTTAGAGCCTTCAAGGTGTCATAAGATAGATGCCATATTTTAACACTGGTCACTATCATAATCTCCTTGAGATAGATTTGATTTAGCTTCCTTGGAATCACAGTCAGAAATTTGATTTGTTCTCTCAGACTCCTTCTATACTCCAATGTATCCCCTCTAACCTTTGCTTGAGAAACTTGCAGAAACTTCAAGAAGGTAGCATCATGATAAGTTTCTGAATTTGCTACTTCTATCAGCTTGGCCTCAGTAACTACATCCACTTCAACTGGTTGATCTTCATTTCTGGAGGTTTTAGCTTGCTCAGTTGGCATAGATCCTGCGACCACTATAGAGGTGATGGTTTGGTTTTGGCCATTTGGGGTACTGATGTGTACAGGAGGTAGAGTGACAGTTGGTAGAGAAGGTAGAGGTGCATTGACTTTGGCTTTGCCCTTGCCTTGAACATGAGAGGTTGTAGGTTTTGAGATTTTTGGTTGACCACACTCAGTTATGATTATGCCTTTCTCCTTAGGCTTCTCTCCCTTAGGCTTTGAGTTCCTCTTCTCCCCCTTAGGCTTGTTATCAGGCACAGAAGCTTTGGTAGAGACCCTTGGGTTGGAAGAGGTAGGATTAACAGATTCATCAGGTAGAGGGAGCCCCATATGCTTCACCATAGCAGACAACATTAGTTGTTGATGAAGAAGAACATCAGCTGTGGTGGTAGCTTGATTGTCCAACTTCTCAGTGAGAGATGTTACTGTGTCTGTAAGATGAGCATTTGACTGCTTGAGTGAGCCCACTTCTTTCTCCAGAGTATCCACCTTGTTGAATAACTCATTAGCTTTAAAGCCAGACAATGATTGTTCCTTAGGCCTCACTACCTCAAACTTGGTCATATTATGGACAGGGACCTCAGTCACCAGTTTATCTCCATATTGATTTGCAAACATGGTCCTCAGCATGGCATTGGCATCTGTTGTCTGACCAGAGAGATTTTGAACTTGAGTTGCTAGATTGTTGACAGTTCCATGAAGCAAAGCCATGCCATTGTCCATCTTGATGCAGGTAGATTTGCAGTCTTGTATGGTTTTGAGGACAAGATCTAAAGTTGGAAACTTGGCAGCAAATTCTCTCTTGATTTCTCTGTAAGAACCCTAATTTTTGGTAATATTTTCTTTTATTTAATATCATTTGACATTGTCAATTTGGAACCTTTCTAGTCATCCCTGTTGTTTAATGGAATTGATTGTCTGAGAAATTATGTTGTTACATTCACTCTATAAGATAAAAGAGAAGATTGTGAGGGCAAGAGTCTTATCGTTAGTAAGATTTATAAAACTTGGGATTTGAGAATGATTAGAGTATTAAAAGATTTATTAAGGATTATGACGAGGAATTATGGTCATTCGAGGAATTTACACAATTAAGTACTTAAGGAATTATAGGGGAAATCTCTACGCGACAAAATATTATTACGAGAGATTAATTAAGATACGATACGAATTAAAGTTTAAGTGGCAAGCATTGGTGGAAGAATAATGATACAAGGAGTAGTATTGCATGCAAGTCCCATGCAACCAAGTAGTTAGGAGGAAGCAACCTAGTTAAACCAAATGGATGAGGAATAGTAACTAGTTACATTGCTTTTACCAAGGAGGACACAAGTAGTACATGAGGCCATACCTATGTTAGTACCTTGCTTATACATACAACATTATGTATCACCCAACCATCACTTTATCAATTATTTCAAACAAACAAAAAAATCAAAAACCAAAAACACTTCTCTCCCCCCTTGGAAGAGAAGCTCTCGGCCAAGCATAGAAAAGGAGAAGAAAAATTCTTCTTCCTCCATTTCCCATCACTCATAAATCAAGGCATAAATACTAGGCCCTCTCCATCATCTAAACAAGGTATACTAAGAGTTTCAAGCCTTTTCATCCATTCAATTTCAAGTTATAAATTGTTAAAGATATTGTGAATAGTAACCATGTTTAGTTTTTCTTTTAGATCTTGGATTATAAGGGTTGTAGGAGATCATTCAAGGTGTTCTTGAGTTTTGTAAGGCTTACCCAAGGCTCCTAGGTGCTCAAGAAGGTATAAAAATCATAAACCCTTTTGGCCATGTAGTGTTTATGATGTTTGGTGATAGATCCATGTGTTATGGTGTTAATCTTGGTTGTATAAGTAATGGATGACATGGATCTTGAGTTTTGATGTTGTGATTATGATTTTTATGATTGTGGATAGTATATGTATCTCCATGAATGTTATAAAGCATGAACTAAGTGAATTAGGTATTGGTTGTGTTGTGGAATTGAGAAAATTGGTTGATCTAAGTGATACATGCTTGCTGAGTTTTTCCAGAAACATTGACCTGTCTTGTAACATGGTTTTGAACCCCTAAATCTTGTCCCCTGAGGTCCTACCATATATTGTTGGAAAGATATTTGAATGTAGTTTCTGTAAATGTAAGGTTCATGACTAGGTGATGTATAGATTTTAAGTTATGGCCGGAGAAGTAAATTGTGTTTCTGGATTCTGAACTGCACTAAGTGACCCCCTTGTGAACCTTGTTTAAACCCCTAAAAATATATGTGGGATCATGGAAAAATTTGAGAAGTTAGGGAATGCAGTGGTGAAGACTAACCAAAAAGAATTGGATTAAAATATGAATTTTTGAATTTTATAAAAATGCTAGAGTAAATTTCGTGCAAGGGAAAAAAGTCGTTAGTGGAGCATAATTCTAGGGGTAATGGTTATGATTCGAATGTGGTAACTAAATTAAGTTGAATAAGTGACGAGCGTAATAGAGTGATGACATGAACCTGTTGTGGGGCTAGAGTGTCATAAGACGAAGTCATTAAGTTAATTTCGTATCCCCTAAAACCCCGTAATTAAAGAGATATTGTTAAGGTACTAACGAGCGGTTATTGCTTATGTATAGATCGTTCCACTCCGCACGCTCGACCACCCCAACCAAACCAAGGCAAGTTTACTTTTCAAAACTTATGCATATACAAGGACTTTCACTGTTGTGTTTGTAGTTTTCAACCATATCAAATGCTATGTTTATCGAAGTATTGATGCAATTGAGATTGTATAAGTACATATATGTTTGTACCCCTTGAACTTAGATTGAAATGTTTTCCTCGGACAACGACTCTAGCAATAGAGGTCGTAGCGGTCCGTATATACTATTGACCGAGGAGCGGTATATTATTATATCGTAACTAGATTGCGAAAACCCGAAGGGTCATTCGGGGAGTATCGTATACTCAAGTAATTATTTTCATATCTTCGTAAATACTCGAAACCCTATCTTGGATTAAAAGTTTATTTTATCGAATAATTATTTTATTAATTATTAATATTAAATCTTAAAATATTATTTATTAATTATCGTTCATTATTTTAAAGATGAAGTCAATCCAAGATACATTTAATACTTTCAAACTCGAACTCTTTCGAACTCAAAACATTTCCGAAAACCCCCGGTCAGGTTCTGCTTCGTGTATGATTTCAAGAATCATCGGTCGACTGATGTCGGACCTCAATTACTCTGTTTTCAATCAAAATCAAGTTTTTAAAAGAAAAAGAAAAAAAGGACTCTGGCAGGTGTGGGAACCGTTGACGAACGATTCCCGGGATGTGTAAGCGGCCGTGAGCCAGGCGGTCCATCAATTATTATTCCGGCCCAGGTGTTGCCGAAGGATGATTATGGTTGTAGTTTTTATCGAGGGTGATTACGGATGTAGTTTTCACCCGGGGATAGTTACGGATGTAGTTTCTATCCTTCTACCGGTAGAGAAGACCCGCGGATTATTGGACTTGGATGTGGCAACTGATCATCGTCAATCCTTGTCAGGTTTTATGTTTTCTTTAAGTCTCATTCCTCCATTTTGGAAAAATGCTTTGACACTGCTTCTTAGGCTTTTGTGCCAAGTTGCTGATAGTGTTCTATTTTGATGAGAAAGATGTTGACTCTATGCAGTATCTAGAACTGCAAGTTTATTTTGAAAACAAGGGCACGTATTGGTGCACCTTCAGAATTTATCAACAATGACAAGTGATTTTATATCTGATTGATACAAACGAGTTTAATAACTGTTAATCATATGAAATGTTATATTGCTTACCTTATACATATATTTCTTGCTGAGCTATAGTTGCTCACTCTTGCTTGTTTTCAAATTTACAAACACAACAGCTAAGCGAAATGGCAAGACCCAGACAGACTGCTCGAAAGTAGGTGACTAGACCCGAGCCAGCAGTTGAGATTCCACCGGTAGGCCCCATTAGTCGGATTGGTTGGCAGCTTTTGTTAGTTCGTTTTATTTATCAGTATGACCTGTGCAAGGCAGTGTATCGTAACAAACTTTCAAGCCGCCAACTTCGCTTCATATCGAAGTGTCGCTGGTAGCATAAATACTATTTAATTCGGTCTGTAATAGCTCTGATACTTTTATTTCTGCTTAATCAATGTTGTGGCGTTTCTGAGGCTCTAACCTGTGTGTGTGTGTGCGGTGTGAGTTTATTGTCGGGTCGATGGCTATTTTATATATATTATGTGCAAGAACAGGTATGTTATTAATGGAAAATGGACCGTGAGCGCCTAGATCTCCGACCCCGGATCTGGGGGCATCACAGAAATGGTATCAGAGCGAGGTTACAGTTCTCAGAAATGATAGTAATTTAAGAAAGCAACCCTAATAATAATAACAATAATAATAACCCTAATAACAACCTTAATAATACTTAGAACTCTCATCGAGTTTGTAGTCGGGTTATCGGATATAGCCCTGACTTTAAGGCCCGTGTGGGAACTACTCCTAAACCTTTCTTTATGGTTAGTGACCCACCTTATTTCCCTTGTGTAGATGGAGGAGATACCAGACCCTGAGGCTTTCGAGAGAGAGCATGATGAGGCACTGATGCGAGATACCGAGGATCCTGAGGAGGACATGGGTGCCGACTCTGAACTTGGCCCCTGGATTACGCTGATAGGAGATACTGATGATGAGGATCCCATTGAGGAGCCCTTTGAGCCTGAGCCTGAGCCAGAGCCTGTTACCCCATCTCCTGTAGCTATTGATGAGGAGAGTGTGAGATCCGGTGAGGGTCGTGTTGTGTCACCCCCACCTTCTCCGCAGTCATCGAGCCCTGTTTCATCGGACGGTGACTCCGAGGATGATACTTCTGGCGAGGAGGAGCTTGACCCTACCCCTGCTACTGCTCCTGCTCCTGCTACCGCTACTGCACCTGCTCCTGTTCCTGTCATACCACCTCCACCGATGGACCTACGCCCAGTGTCGGGTACTGAGCACGCTTACGTGGTGCAGTTCCTGACCCGAGACTTACTTTCTGCGGAGGCCCGACTTAACGAGACGAGGCGGGCACTAGTGGAGGAGCGCGAGGCGCGCTTGAGGATCCAAGCTGAGATGAGGACCGCTGTTGCTAGGAGGACTAGGGCTCGACTCCATAGGATTGAGAGGAGGAGTCGCGAGAGGATTCTTGGTTTAGGGATCCGCGGGGGTGGAGTGATCCAGGCTAGGGATGCTAGGCGTGTTGTGCGTCGTTCATTTGCCCGAGTGAGGACCTTGCTCCACCGCGGTGCGGCCCCGTGATGTGTTACTGATAGCTCAGTCCCCTAGGTTCAGATGACATTATTGTGTCGATTTTGCGGGATAGTTGACTTGTGCAGTGGTATCCTTTCTGACCAGTGGATGAGTAGACTGACCTACAGATATGTAGATGTGACTTCGGGTAGTATGTACGGATGTAGCCCTACTTTTGTGTAGCCCTGACTATTCGGATGATGTACTTGTAGTTGTTCCACTTTTGCTAGACTTTGACTTCGGAACTATGTATTTGGCTCTAACATCCAAACTTTGTGATGACCCTTGTACCGTACTTATTTAGTTTCAGTTTCCTTGATATTGTCTCAACTGCTTTACTTTCCGATGCCATGCTCTACTGTTTTGATATACAACTGTGATTATACAATTGCTACAAGCCACAAATACAACCATGCTGTTTCAAATTTACGATATGCGATTTCAAATTGTTCTCTACAATTTCCAAAAAAAAAAAATATTCCTACAATTTTTAAAAAATAAATTTTCAAAAAAAAAAAAAAATTTTGAGGTTTCGAAATTTTGAAAACTCTCGCAAATGTTTTCGCATCCCATAGAGATTTTCCAAAAAATGTTTTGACGTTCTATCTCCAGCATCGGGTTATTAAAACTTTTGCAACTTCCACCCTTATGAGAAGGAACGATACGTTCCTGACCCGTGCAAACGCTGTCAGGTAATTGGAAAACCCTAACCCATTTCTTGTTTTATTATCAGAATCATGCCACCCAGAAGAATGAACACTCGAGCTCACCCGATCAGTTCTGAGGGCCAGGGTAGCCACCATGGGACCGGAGGCCACCAGAACCGTGAAGGGGAGAATGTCAACCTGAGTGAGAGTGAGGGCAACGATCATAACTTGTTTGATGACTCTGAGTATGAAGAAGAGGAAGCTGGTGATGACACCCGAGAGGCAGAACATCCTAGGGGAGGCCCTATGGAACAGTTCGTGGAGTTACTTCGGCAGAACTTGGACCGTCCCCCAGTTCAGCAACCACCCCAAAATGCTAATGCAAATGCTTTCCGGAACTTCAAATCCCTGAAACCCCCAGAATTTAAAGGAACTGCCGATCCGGTCGAGGCAAGAGCCTGGCTGAAGGAAATGGAAAAATCTTTCGAGATACTAGGTGTCGCTGAGGAGCAGAAGACTGTTTTCGCCACTTACCTTCTGAAGGGTGAGGCGAACTATTGGTGGGAAGCTAAGAAGAATTTGGAAGGAAGAGGTGTGGTGACCTGGGAAAGGTTTAGCGAGCTGTTCTTGGAGAAGTACTTTCCTAGGTTCATGGAGACACAAATGGAGCTGAAGTTTTTGGAACTGAAGCAAGGTAACATGACGGTGGCCGAGTATGAGGCCAAATTTACTGAGTTGTCAAGGTTTGTGCCGGAATATGTGAACTCTGAGGCAAAGAGGGCCCGAAGGTTTCAATTGGGGCTAAAACAATGGATTCAGAATCGTGTGGCGGTTCTTGAGCTGACAGACTATGCCACCCTGGTACAGAAAGCATCAATTGTTGAGGCTGGGAGTGAACAGATGCAGAAGGAGAGGGAAGGAAAGAAGAGGAAGTTTGATAGTCGAAAGGGAAACTCTGCGGGAGGGAGCTTTCCGAGAAAATTTAAGCGAGGGACGACGTCCCAACCCAGCGGAAACTTTGGAACCAAGAGAGCTGAAAGTTGGAGTGTGGGCCAGAGCGGCCGACCACAGGAATCGTCTTACTCTGCCCCATCCCGAGCCCTACCCCCAGAATGCAATAAATGTGGAAGGAAACATGCGGGCGTGTGTAACCTGCAGGATGTGAAGTGCTTCAAGTGCGGGCTGACAGGACATTATGCTAACGCCTGTCGAGGAACTAGTAATAACACCAGTGCCGGAGGTAATTGCTTCAAGTGTGGGAAACCAGGGCACCGAATGAGGGAATGTATGTCCTCTGGGCCAGCTGCATCGAGAGTGAGTGGAACTACTTCTATCAAGGCCCCTACTGCAAGAACTTTTAACATGACGGTGCAGGATGCCGTGAGGAACACGGATGTGATTGCAGGTACTCTACTACTCAACTCAGTTAAGGCAAATGTTTTATTTGATTCGGGAGCTACCAAGTCTTTCAAATCTCTAGATTTTGTATGTCAGTTAGGCCTTAAGACTGAACCATTGAAAGACAGACTGCAAATAGAGATAGCTAATCATGAAATTATTCCTGTTAGCCAAGTATATCCAGGTTGCGACCTAGAAATAGAAGGGCGACACTTTCGGGTAGACTTAATACCTTTTAAACTAGGAGAGTTTGACGTAATAATAGGTATGGATTGGTTAACAACCCACGGAGCCCAGATTGATTGTGTAAAGAAGAAAGTAAGTTTGAGACTGCCAGGGGACGAGGAAGTAGTGTTTAGTGGGAAACGGCAAAACCAAAAGTTCCTGACTATGATTCAAGCTAAGAAGCTGTTACGTAAAGGATGCGAAGCATATTTAGCCTATGTGAAGGATACCAAGAAGGAGGCACCAAAACTACAGGAAATCCCTGTCGTTAACGAGTTCGCGGACGTATTTCCGGATGATCTTCCAGGACTACCACCTGATAGAGACATCGAGTTCGCTATAGACTTAGTTCCGGGTACGGCCCCAATTTCGAAAGCCCCATATCGGCTAGCCCCAGTGGAGATGAAAGAGCTAGCCACTCAGTTACAAGAGTTGTTGGATAAAGGGATGATAAGACCTAGTGTGTCACCGTGGGGAGCCCCGGTGTTATTCGTGAAAAAGAAGGATGGTAGTATGAGATTATGTATAGACTATAGGGAGTTGAACAAGGTGACTATCAAGAATAAGTATCCCTTGCCCAGGATAGATGACCTGTTTGATCAATTGAAAGACGCAGTTTATTTTTCTAAAATTGATTTGAGGACCGGGTATCACCAGTTAAAGATTAAACCAGAAGATATACCAAAGACGGCCTTTCGCACCCGGTACGGACACTATGAGTTCATAGTGATGTCATTTGGGTTAACGAATGCCCCTGCAGCTTTCATGGACTTAATGAATCGAGTCTTCAAGAAATACTTGGACAAGTGTGTTATAGTCTTCATCGATGACATCTTGATTTATTCCAAGACGAAGGAGGAACATGCAGAGCACTTGAGGATTGTATTGGGAGCATTGAGAGAAGAAAAGTTGTACGCTAAGTTCTCGAAGTGCGAATTTTGGTTGAAGGAAGTTCAGTTTTTAGGGCATGTGATTAGCGAACAAGGCATTTTAGTGGACCCAGCCAAAATAGAGGCTGTATCAAATTGGGAGAGACCAACCACTCCGACAGAGGTGAGAAGTTTTATAGGGTTGGCTGGCTACTATAGGAGATTTGTCCAAGACTTTGCCAAGATAGCAGCCCCTTTGACCCGACTAACTCGCAAGACCGAGAAGTTTGTGTGGACTGAAAAATGCGAAGAGAGCTTCCAAGAGTTGAAAAAGAGGTTGGTGACAGCACCAGTACTAGCCCTACCTGATGATAAGGGAGATTTTGTGATTTATAGCGACGCATCCCATAAAGGTTTAGGGTGTGTGCTTATGCAGCACGATAAGGTGATTGCGTATGCGTCCAGACAACTTAAGGAATATGAGATAAGATACCCCACCCATGATTTGGAATTAGCAGCGATAGTTTTTGCTTTGAAGATCTGGAGAAATTATCTTTACGGAGAAAAGTGTGAGATCTACACGGATCACAAGAGCTTAAAGTACATATTCACTCAGAAAGAGTTAAACATGATGCAGAGGAGATGGCTAGAGCTAATTAAAGATTATGATTGTGAGATTCATTATCACCCAGGGAAGGCCAACGTGGTGGCCGATGCACTTAGCCGAAAGGAGAAACTCAAGATGATAACGTCAGTGGACGAGTTGATCAAGGACCTTGAGAAACTGGAGATTGAAGTGAGGTTACAAGGAATTGGACAAGAGAGTCTAATGGAAATAAGAGTCCAACCACCGCTATTGGAAAAGATTAAGTTATGCCAGGAAAAGAAGATAGAAGAAGAAAAGAATTCGATGGAGAAAATTTTGACTGGCGAGGAAATTAAGTGTGAGAAGGACGGGAATGGAATTATGAGGTACGCATCTAGGATATTGATCCCGAACGTTCAAGAATTAAAAGACGAGATTTTGCAAGAGGCTCATAGTTCGAGGTACTCAATTCACCCTGGAGGCACTAAGATGTATAGAGATTTGAGAGAATACTATTGGTGGCCAAATATGAAGAAGGACGTGGCAGAGTGGGTAAGTAAATGCTTGACATGTCAAAGAGTAAAGGTCGAACACCAGAGGCCCAGTGGATTGTTGCAACCCTTAGAGATACCCGAGTGGAAGTGGGAGCATATTGCGATGGACTTTGTGGTCGGATTACCAAGGACCAAGACTAATCATGATGCCATTTGGGTAATCATCGATAGGTTGACCAAGTCAGCACATTTTCTTCCAATCAACGAGAGATACACTGTCGACAAGCTGGCAGATATTTGCTTAAAGGAGATTGTGGTTAGGCATGGGGTTCCTGTGAGCATTGTATCAGATAGAGACCCAAGGTTCAACTCCAGGTTCTGGAGAAGTTTTCAGGATTGTGTGGGGACCAAGTTAAACATGAGTACTGCATACCATCCCCAAACAGACGGACAGAGTGAGAGAACCATCCAGACCATCGAGGACATGTTGAGAGTATGTGCCATAGATTTAAAGGGAAGTTGGGATGACCACTTGTCGTTGATCGAATTTTCCTACAACAACAGTTACCATGCGAGTATAGGCATGCCCCTGTATGAAGCTTTGTACGGACGAAGATGTCGGTCTCCCTTGTGTTGGGAAGAGGTAGGAGAGCGGAAGATTTTAGGGCCTGAACTGGTCCAACAGACAAGAGAAACTATCGAACTCATAAGAGGACGGCTGGTAGCGGCCCAAGACAGACAGAAGAAGTATGCGGACCAGACCCGCAAGGACAAAGAATATGAGGTAGGAGAGTTTGTGATGTTAAAAGTATCACCGTGGAAGGGATTGATGAGATTTGGTAAGAAGGGGAAGCTAAGCCCAAGATTTATTGGACCTTTTGAGATCTTGAAACGAGTTGGGAAGTTAGCCTATGAATTGGCTTTACCCCCGAGCTTGCAGCAAGTACATAATGTGTTCCATGTGTCCATGCTACGACCCTACCATACCGACTTCCGACACGTGATAGAACATGATCAAGTGAACCTGCAACCAGACTTAACATATGTGGAGCAACCCGTAGAAATCATGGATAGAAAAGAACAGGTGCTGAGGAACAAGGTTGTCAAACTAGTGAGAGTTTTGTGGAGGAACCAGAATGTCGAAGAATCAACATGGGAACTAGAGAGCGCGATGCGTGAAAAGCACCCCCAACTGTTTTCAACATGATTCCGGGACGGAATCCTTTTAAGGAGTGGAGGCTGTAAGAACCCTAATTTTTGGTAATAGTTTCTTTTATTTAATATCATGTGACATTGTCAATTTGGAACCTTTCTAGTCATCCCTGTTGTTTAATGGAATTGATTGTCTGAGAAATTATGTTGTTATATTCACTCTGTAAGATAAAAGAGAAGATTGTGAGGGCAAGAGTCTTATCGTTAGTAAGATTTATAAAACTTGGGATTTGAGAATGATTAGAGTATTAAAAGATTTATTAAGGATTATGACGAGGAATTATGGTCATTCGAGGAATTTACACAATTATGTACTTAAGGAATTATAGGGGAAATCTCTACGCGACAAAATATTATTACGAGAGATTAATTAAGATACGATACGAATTAAAGTTTAAGTGGCAAGCATTGGTGGAAGAATAATGATACAAGGAGTAGTATTGCATGCAAGTCCCATGCAACCAAGTAGTTAGGAGGAAGCAACCTAGTTAAACCAAATGGAAGAGGAATAGTAACTAGTTACATTGCTTTTACCAAGGAGGAGACAAGTAGTACATGAGGCCATACCTATGTTAGTACCTTGCTTATATATACAACATTATGTATCACCCAACCATCACTTTATCAATTATTTCAAACAAACAAAAAAATCAAAAACCAAAAACACTTCTCTCCCCCCTTGGAAGAGAAGCTCTCGGCCAAGCATAGAAAAGGAGAAGAAAAATTCTTCTTCCTCCATTTCCCATCACTCATAAATCAAGGCATAAATACTAGGCCCTCTCCATCATCTAAGCAAGGTATACTAAGAGTTTCAAGCCTTTTCATCCATTCAATTTCAAGTTATAAATTGTTAAAGATATTGTGAATAGTAACCATGTTTAGTTTTTCTTTTAGATCTTGGATTATAATGGTTGTAGGAGATCATTCAAGGTGTTCTTGAGTTTTGTAAGGCTTACCCAAGGCTCCTAGGTGCTCAAGAAGGTATAAAAATCATAAACCCTTTTGGCCATGTAGTGTTTAAGATGTTTGGTGATAGATCCATGTGTTATGGTGTTAATCTTGGTTGTATAAGTAATGGATGACATGGATCTTGAGTTTTGATATTGTGATTGTGATTTTTATGATTGTGGATAGTATATGTATCTCCATGAATGTTATAAAGCATGAACTAAGTGAATTAGGTATTGGTTGTGTTGTGGAATTGAGAAAATTGGTTGATCTAAGTGATACATGCTTGCTGAGTTTTTCCTGAAACATTGACCTGTCTTGTAACATGGTTTTGAACCCCCAAATCTTGTCCCATGAGGTCCTACCATATATTTTTAGAAAGATATTTGAATGTAGTTTCTAGAAATGTAAGGTTCATGACTAGGTGATGTATAGATTTTAAGTTATGGCCGGAGAAGTAAATTTTGTTTCTGGATTCCGGACTGCACTAAGTGACCCCCTTGAGAACCTTGTAAAAACACCTAAAAATATATGTGGGATCATGGACAAATTTGAGAAGTTAGGGAATGCAGTGGTGAAGACTACCCAAAAAGAATTGGATTAAAATATGAATTTTTGAATTTTATAAAAATGCTAGAGTAAATTTCGCGCAAGGGAAAAAAGTCGTTAGTGGAGCATAATTCTAGGGGTAATGGTTATGATTCGAATGTGGTAACTAAATTAAGTTGAATAAGTGACGAGCGTAATCGAGTGATGACATGAACCTATAGTGGGGCTAGAGTGTCATAAGACGAAGTCATTAAGTTAATTTCGTATCCCCTAAAACCCCGTAATTAAAGAGATATTGTTAAGGTACTAACGAGCGGTTATTGCTTATGTATAGATCGTTCCACTCCGCACGCTCGACCACCCCAACCAAACCAAGGCAAGTTTACTTTTCAAAACTTATGCATATACAAGGACTTTCACTGTTGTGTTTGTAGTTTTCAACCATATCAAATGCTATGTTTATCGAAGTATTGATGCAATTGAGATTGTATAAGTACATATATGTTTGTACCCCTTGAACTTAGATTGAAATGTTTTCCTCGGACAACGACTCTAGCAATAGAGGTCGTAGCGGTCCGTATATACTATTAACCGGGGAGAGGTATATTATTATATCGTAACTAGATTGCGAAAACCCGAAGGGTCATTCGGGGAGTATTGTATACTCAAGTAATTATTTTCATATCTTCGTAAATACTCGAAACCCTATCTTGGATTAAAAGTTTATTTTATCGAATAATTATTTTATTAATTATTAATATTAAATCTTAAAATATTATTTATTAATTATCATTCATTATTTTAAAGACGAAGTGAATCCAAGATACATTTAATACTTTCAAACTCGAACTCTTTCGAACTCAAAACATTTCCGAAAACCCCCGGTCAGGTTCTGCTTCGTGTATGATTTCAAGAATCATCGGTCGATTGATGTCGGACCTCAATTACTCTGTTTTCAATCAAGATCAAGTTTTTAAAAGAAAAAGAAAAAAGGGACTCTGGCAGGTGTGGGAACCGTTGACGAACGATTCCCGGGATGTGTAAGCGGCCGTGAGCCAGGCGGTCCATCAATTATTATTCCGGCCCAGGTGTTGCCGAAGGATGATTACGGATGTAGTTTTCATCGAGGGAGATTACGGATGTAGTTTTCACCCAGGGATAGTTACGGATGTAGTTTCTATCCTTCTACCGGTAGAGAAGACCCGCGGATTATTGGACTTGGATGTGGCGACTGATCATCGTCAATCCTTGTCAGGTTTTATGTTTTCTTTAAGTCCCATTCCTCCATTTTGGAAAAATGCTTTGACACTGCTTCTTAGGCTTTTGTGCCAAGTTGCTGATAGTGTTCTATTTTGATGAGAAAGATGTTGACTCTATGCAGTATCTAGAACTGCAAGTTTATTTTGAAAACAAGGGCACGTATTGGTGCACCTTCGGAATTTATCAACAATGACAAGTGATTTTATATCTGATTGATACAAACGAGTTTAATAACTGTTAATCATATGAAATGTTATATTGCTTACCTTATACATATATTTCTTGCTGAGCTATAGTTGCTCACTCTTGCTTGTTTTCAAATTTACAAACAGAACAGCTAAGCGAAAAGGCAAGACCCAGACAGACTGCTCGAAAGCAGGTGACTAGACCCGAGCCAGCAGTTGAGATTCCACCAGTAGGCCCCATTAGCCGGATTGGTTGGCAGCTTTTGTTAGTTCATTTTATTTATCAGTATGACCTGTGCAAGGCAGTGTATCGTAACAAACTTTCAAGCCGCCAACTTCGCTTCATATCGAAGTGTCGCTGGTAGCATAAATATTATTTAATTCGGTCTGTAATAACTCTGATACTTTTATTTCTTCTTAATCAATGTTGTGGCATTTCTGAGGCTCTAACCTGTGTGTGTGTGTGTGCGGTGTGAGTTTATTGTGGGGTCGATGGCTGTTTTATATATATTATGTGCAAGAACAGGTATGTTATTAATGGAAAATGGACCGTGAGCGCCTAGATCTCAGACCCCGGATCTGGGGGCGTCACATTCTCCCACTGTCTTGGCTGTTTCATCACACACCTTATTGACTTCTGTCTTAACACCCTTGTTAAGATAGTGTGCAGCCTTGAGGAGTCCCTTTTAAGAATCATTCATGGCTTCATACACTTCACCAGAAGTCAGAGATTTAGCATTTGAACCTAGTGAAGTGAGGTATTCCTCTCTTAGATATTGAAGGGATTCATTGAGAGTAATATCATATTTCCCTTGCAGCCAGGCATCTACATTCCCATCTCTCTCAGCCTCATCTGCTATTTTCTCCTTCTGCATCTCTACATCATCCCTATGACACAGCAGAATGGCTTCATAGTCTGGGTTTGAAATATTTGATGTGACAAGGTTTTGGGCTATCTTTACAAACTCAGGAATCTGATCCATAACTAAGCTTTGAAGTGCTTCAACCGTCAATTGTGGTGGAGCAGACCCTGATCCTGAAGCACTGTTGTAAGAACCTCGATTTTTGGTAGGAATTAAAACTTTTATTATGGAATGGATATGGATTCAAATACTTATATGTCACGAAGAATTCTATTGGTTGTCAATCTAAATAAGAATTATCTATCTCCTAGGAAATTAAGAGTTGATAATTCCAAGGGGGAAGGTTATTCTTATGTCATCCAAATCGATATCTGTTATCAGTCCAGTGGTTCCGTAAAAGGGTTAAGGAACGATCGAAAGAGAACCAGGACATCTATATAACCCTAAAAGAATAAGTAAAGAATAAGTGGTGAATAGTATTTTGGTGGATTTAGGAATATTATTAGACGGCGCTATAAAGAAGTACCCGGAGTGAAATTCTGAGTTCGTATTAGTGATCCAGGGGAAAAATAGTGTATGTAAAAGCTATCGGATTCTGAAAAATAGCACTTTTATTTTTCCCGAGATTTCCCTGGACACTGAAAGACTTAAGGGATTATTGAAAAGATTTAAGGAATATGGATTCAAGAATTATTAAAGAGAATTGAAAATGATGGTGTAAATATTATTACGGTTTTCGGTAAAACCCTAACTAGAACGATTGAGTTATTCCTACAAACGATCAATCAATTGAGTAATAACCGGACAAAGAAACAAATAGACGGCCAAGAGATGAGCATGTGCAATTGGTGGAAAAAGAAAGATACAAGTGACTTACATATAAGTCAACTAACAAATGAGTGGTGTAAATGCACTTTTACAAAAAAGGATATGCATAATAAGAGCCATACACTTGTCACAAGATGTAGCATCAAGATTAGGCTAGTGGATTATGATGTAATCACTTTAAGCTAGATATTATCTTAAGGCATTAGCTAGTAATTCATTTTAACCAAGCAAAAGAAATCAACCAAAGCAAAACACTCCATTTTCTTCTTTTCCTGCAAACTCTCGGCAAAGAGCTAGAAAAAATGTTTCCCACCATTGTTTGATCTCCAAATTTTGATGGTAAGTACTACATATCATAGCTTAGATCTCCTAGAAATCTTGGCCTTAAATTCATCTTTTACCATTTTCAAATAAATCATCAAAGGTGATGATGAATAGTGTTTCCATGAACTAATCTTGATTTTCTTGTTTCTTTGATTGATCTAAGCAACCTTAAGCACTCTCAAGGATCATTCAAGGCTTAATAAGGCTGGGACATACTCAAAGGAAGGTATAAACTTCAAGAACCCTAGTCTTTGTTTTGAGCTTTAATGGAGTTTTGGATATGTTTTGGTGATAATGTTGTTATAAGCATGTTTACATGATTATGTAGTTAGTTTGTTTGATTTAAAAGATGTGATGAATATGATGATATAATATGATGTTCCTGGACTTATGAGATTAGTATTATGAATGTAAGATGTTTGGTGTGCCCGGTGTAGCTTGGGTTGTTGATTACGATTTATGGAACGTCCGATTTATAGCCGTCGTAATGCCCGTTTTTTGTTAACCTTAAGAAATCGTGTTTGACAGTAGCTATAATTCACTGTCCAGTTTCATGTTCTGCCATGGCAAAATAGATCATGTTATAAGCTTCGTTTTGATATAAAGATCATGTGAAACGGACTTACGGTTTAGGAATTATGGCCGATTTACTAAAAGTCGTTCGAAATCGTAAGTACGAGTTCGTTATTAAAATTGACCCTCGGTAAAATACGTAAGTCAGTGGCGAATCATGGTAATTAAATACTAGAGATGAAAAGGAAGGTGTGAGAGAAAACCACATGTCAAACGGATCGTTTTCCGATTTTATAAAAATGTTTGAATCGAGGTTAAACGCGAACAAACCCCTAAAAGCGTACTTGGTTATAACTTTGGTAAAACACTTAGAAAATGGGCGATAAAACTCGAGGTGTAATCTTGGTTCGTAAACGACCGACCTTAGAACTTACCTGACTTAAGTATATATCAAGTGTAAGTGTAACGACGAGCCGTAATAATGAACAAATGTCGGGTCGAATCGAGGTTAATAAGAGTACACGAAAAGGGTGCCTAACGAGATACTTCAAAAATCGTGTTTCGACTTAAGTTAAGTTATACTTAGATTTTTAAAAAGAAAAGTGTTACATTATTAATCTCCAATATTCTGATTGTTTATAGATCACCGAGCAAACCCAGAGCACACTACCTCTACCCACACCCGACTACCAGGCAAGTTTAAAATCCTTTTAAGGCTGTTGTTGTGAATATATATATATATATATATATATATATATATATATATATATATATATATATATATATATATATATATGTTTTCTGTTATACATATGCCATGTCATGCATGCCTACTTCCAAGTTATATTGTTATACTTGTTCCATGATTATGGTTGGCTTATAGACTAGATGGGATATATCAGTTATAAGCCGGTTATTGCTAGTCCCTTAGAGAAGGGCATATATATCGTATTCGTTGAATATAGACCGGGAGTCAGTACTTCTTGATATATCGTAACTACTTTCGAGGGAAAATATTTAAGTAAATATTTTCCATTATTTACGCGATGAATAATATTTTGAATATTCGTTCGAGAGTATTTAATTAGCGATCATTACTTCAATTATTTATTTAAACGTTATATATTCAATGAATATTATTTTTCAATATTCATTTAAAGTCGATTCAGTTATCGAATATTATTTCGAATATTTTCTTAAAGCTTGGACTACTAAATGAATATTATTTGGATATTCATTTAGAATATTATTCATTAAATGAATATTACTTTTGAATATTCATTTAATTCCTATTTACTTAATGAATATTATTTTAAATATTCTTCTGAAGTTCTATTTATTTATCAAATATTATTTCAAATATTCCTTTCTAGTCTTAATATTAAATGAATAATATTTTGAATATTCATTTAAGTATTCATTTATTCAATAAATACTTTCTCTTTACTCATTCGAAGAGTTATCCTGAGAAATACTTCGATTAAAATATTCTTTCATACTTTTAAATATTCTTTAAATATTTCTGATTCGATAAATATTCTTTGAATATTAATTCAACGCCTTGAAACAACTTCAATATTATTTATTCCTCCTCAAATGTTGTTTCGACTTTCGATACTCTGAAATCTCTTCGGAGCCGTATTATTATTATATTATATCAAGAAAGGTTCTCAGATTTCATTCTTCATTGAGTCTATCTGTAACACCCCCATATCCGGGGTCGGGGATCGGGTCGTTACGGTCTCATATTTCATACATAATACTTGACTTGAGTCTAAAATCAATAAGTAGCATGCTGTGACCCCACATTAATATCCACTCACACACACACACACAGAGTTATAGTCCCAAAGATGAAATTGAAATAAGTCTTACATAAAGGGGTTTACGAATAAAAGTTATTATAAGCCAAAAAGGATAACATCATAAGTTTAAAAGTTTTGCCGTTGATTATCATTAGTAACGCATATAGTTAAACTGGAAGCAAAAGCTGTCTATCTATGCTACCTCAGTAATGGCAGCTAGCATATCAGCGGGAAGTCCAGTGGGTCGAGTAACCCGCTTGCGCCGAGTGCGCCTAATGCGAGCCATCTGTCCTAGCTGTTGTTGTGACATAATAAATAAGCAAGGGTGAGCAATAGCCCACCAACAATATAACTGAACAGTGATGATGTATATATATAGCAGTTCAAACATCTTTGAAACCATATGCCATGCATTAGCGAAGATAATACCAGTATAAGGTAATGATGAAGTTACAAGGTAACTCAAAACATATATATTCCAATTATGAATACTTCTCCGATACTGCCAACAATGATAATGTTGCAGAAAATAATTGAATCTGATTGATGGACTAATGTTGGAGTATTCACCGCGCCCGCTATTCCAATCCATACGATGATCAGTCGCAGATTGTACAGCTCAATTTAGATTTACTACCAGTAGAAGCAAGAGCTGACGGATTTACTTGTCTACCGCCGTGTTAGATCTCCCCGGCCAACGGTTGGGCCAATGGGATGGACCGGCGCTACTCGGCCTCTTACACAACTCCATGTTCGAAAAGAAGTTCATGACTCTGAACGCAAAGTTCGTCCCCCTTTCCCCAAGTATAATACTTGTTGATAAGACTCCACAAAGTAGTCGTATCTAGTTGGAAAGGAAAATTCAACATCATATCTCCCAATCTGCTGCTTGTTAGAGGATACAATCTTGTTCCAATAATCTTACCCCTCGAATGATGAGAGGATACACAGATGCAATAGATAGCAATTCTAGTTGCGAGTGAAAAGAATACTTTTTGAAAGATTTATGACCGGGAAGTCAACAAGATAAATAACATTTCTCAAGTAAGGTTCCCTTATTATTTGGAAGATAGATTCGAAGGAAGAACGACATTTTAAGAACCTTTCTTGATATAATATTAATAATAATCTGACTCCGAAGAAATTTTATAATAATCGGAGGTCGACGATAATATTTGAAGTCATTTTAGAGTGTTGGATAAATATTCAGAGAATATTTATTGCATCAGAAATAGTTACAAAAGACTTATAACTACGAACGAATATTTAAATCGAAGTATTTCTTAGAATACTTCTCGAATATATAAGGAGAAAATATTTATTGAATAATCAAATATTTAAATGTATATTCAAAATAATATTCATTTAAGTAATAAGACTTGAAAGGAATATTAAAATAATATTCGATAAATAAATAGAACATCGGATGAATATTTAAAATAATATTCATTCAGCAAATAAGAACTTAAATGAATATTCACAAAGTAATATTCATTTAATGAATAATATTCTAAATGAATATCAAAATAATATTCATTTAGATCCAAGCTTTAAAGGAATATTCGAAATAATATTCGATAAATGAGTCGACTTTGAATGAATATTGAAAAATAATATTCATTGAATAGATAACGTTCAAATAAATATTTGAAGTAATGATCGTTAATTAAATAATCTCGGACGAATATTCAAAGTGATATTCGTCAACCAAATAATGAAAATTATTTAGTTAAATATTTCCCTCGGAAGTAATTACGATGTATCAAGAAGTACTGACTCCCGGTCTATATTCAATGAATACGATATATATGCCCTTCTCTGAGGGACTTATCAACAACCGGCTTATAGCTGATTATTCAATATCTAGCTTATAAGCCAACAATAATTCAAGGAACAGGTATCACAATATATCTTAAAAGTAGGCATGCATGCTATGGCATATGAAACACAAAATCGAATCATATATATATTCACAACAACAACCTTTAAAAAGGATTTAAAACTTGTCTGGTAATCGAGTACGAGTAGGGGTAGTGGTAGTGTGTCCCGGGTCAGCTCGGTGATCTATAAATAGTCAGAATATTTGAGATTAATCACTTAACACTTTTTAAAAGGCTAAGTATCGACTTAATTCGAAACACGTTTTCGAATGATCTCGTTATACACCTTTTAGTGTAACTCTTTTTATTACCGATACGATCCGACATTTGTTCGTTAGCAAGACATGTCATCATACTCACACTTAGTGTATACTTAAGTCGTATAAGTTCTAAAGTCGGTCGATTACGAACCAAGATTATACCTCGAGCATTATCGCTCGTTTTCTAAGTTATAACCAAAGTTTTACTTTTAAGGGGTTCGTTCGCGTTAACCTTGATTCAAACATTTTTATAAAATCGAAAAACGATCCGTTTCACATGAGATTTTCTCTCACACCTTCCTTTTTACCTCTAGTATTTAATTACCATGATTCGCTACTGACTTACGTATTTTACGAGGGTTAAATTTCAGTTACGAATTCTCGTTTACGGTTTCGAACTACTTCTAGTAAATCGGCCATAAATTCTAAACCGTAAGTTCATTTCACACGATCTTTATATCAAAACGAAGCTTGGAACATTATCTATCTTATCATGGCAAAATACAAAACTGGACAGTGAGTTCAAGCTACTGTGATGCATGGTTTTTAATGATTAACAAAAATTCGGCATTACGACGGCTATGTTTACCCGATTTCTAAAGTTTTCACATCACCGTGAATCAATCAAGCACTACACCCCATCAATTCTAACACATGATAACATCATTACTAGTCTAGCAACATCTCATCTCAACCATCTCATGGATCATAATCCAAACAACAACCAATATCAACTAATAACATAGATCTAAGCATAACATAGCATACTAACACTAAATTACCCATAAAACTCATAAAACTCAAAATGATACTAAGGGTTTTTGAGCTTGTTACCTTCCTTAGAGAGTGATGTATCCTTACTAAGCCTTGATCTATCCTTGAGTGACCTTAAGCTAGCTAGATCAATCAAAAGAAACATGAAAATCAAAGGTTAGTTCATAAGAAACACTATTCACCCTCATCTTTCTTGATTTCTTTGAAAATGGAAACCATGGAATTTGGACTTGTAATTTCTTGGAGATTAGTTTTATGAAATATAGAACCTACCTTAAAAGTTTCAAGATCAACAAATGGTTGGAAGTGGGATTTCTCCCTTGGAATTCCAAGAAAGCCGAATGGAAGAGAAAAAAAAAGAGAGAGTAATGTTTTGCTTGGTTGCTTGGTTCAATAATGCATAAAGTGAAGTGGTTTAACATAATATCTCACCCTTGGTTGCTTTAATAAAGTGGTGATGCACTAGATGATGTATTTGGCATGGACATGTGTTGTGTTTTGGATGGCTTACAAGCTAACTAAGTGATTTGTTTTCTAAGTACTAGTTTCTTGCTAAGTATCCTAGTTACATGAGTCACCACTTGGTTACTTAGATATTTTCTAATACCACATGCATGTGTCTTTATCTCTGCTTGCTCTTTTGTCCGGTTATTGCTCATTTCGATTGATCGTTCGTAAGAATATCTCACGGATTTCTAATTAGGGTTTTACCGAAAATATTCTTAATACTAATACTATCATTCTCCATCTTTCTTACTAACTTTCGAATTTAAATTCCTTAAATCCCTTCATTAAATCTTTAAATCTATCAGTGTCCAGGGAATTCTCGAAGAAAATAAAAGTGTGGTTTTTCAGAATCCGACAGCTTTTACATACACTCATTTTCCCCCTGGATCACTATTACGAACTCGGAAATCCGTTCCGACTACTTCTATATATTGTCATCTCATAATATTCTCATTTCCACCAAAAACACTATTCACTCTTTATTCTTTCTTTATTCCCTATATTTATGACAATGTCCTTGTTCTCTCTTGGGCATTCCTTAACCCTTTCACGGAACCACTGGACTAATCGTTATAGATCTGGATGACATGAGAATATTCTCCTGCTTGGAATTGCCATATCTTATTCCCCTAGGAGATAGATTATTCTTATCTAAGTTGTTAACCATTAGCATTCTTCAAGACATATAAATATTTAAGTCGAATTCCATTCATTCATTCAGAAGATCAACTATTACATCGTAGCCGTAACCACTATTCATTCTTTACATCGTTAAATAATAAAAAGTTTTAATTCTATCCAAAATCTGGGTTCTTACAGTCTCCCCTCCTTAAAAGGATTCCATCCCGGAATCAGTTTGAAAACAAATGGGGGTACTTCTCTTGCATTGTGCTTTCGAGCTCCCAGGTTGATTCTTCTACATTGTGGTTCTACAACAAAACTCTGACTAGCTGAATGACCTTATTTCGGAGCACTTGTTCTTTCTGGTCTATGATTTCCACAGGTTGCTCTACATAGGTCAAGTCTGGTTGCATGTCCACTTGCTCATACTCTACAATATGCTTGGCATCCGGATTATACTTCCTCAGCATCGAAACATGGAACACATTATGCACCTGCTGTAGATTCGGGGGCAATGCCAGTTCATAAGCTAGTTCCCCAATCCGTCTAAAGATCTCAAATGGTCAAATGTATCTGGGACTCAACTTTCCTTTCTTTCCAAATCTCATTAAACCTTTCCAATGTGACACCTTTAAGAACACTAGGTCTCCCACTTCGTATTCTTTGCCTTTTCGAGCTAAGTCGGCATATTTATTTTGTCGATCCTAGGCTGCTACCAGCCATCCTCTGATTAGATCTACTGCATCTTTAGTTCGTTGGACCACTTTGGGCTCGAGCATCTTTCGCTCCCCAACTTCATCCTAATACAAGGGAGATCGACATTTCCTTCCATAAAGGGCCTCATAAGGTGGCATTCCTATACTTGAATGAAAACTATTATTGTAGGAAAACTAAATCAATGGCAAGTGATCATCCCAATTTCCTTTAAAGTCCATAGAACAGACTCTCAACATATCCTCTATCGTTTGGATGGTCCTTTCACTTTGCCCATCTGTCTGGGGGTGATAGGGTGTGCTCATGTTCAGCCGGGTTCCCACACATTCTTGGAAGCTTCTCCAAAACCTGGAGTTAAATCTAGGATCTCGATCGGATACTATTGTGACTGGGACTCCATGTCGCGCCACTATCTCTTTTAAGTAGATATCCACTAGTCTGTCGACCGTGTACCTTTCATTGATCGGGAGAAAGTGAACTAACTTCGTCAGTCGATCTACATTTACCCATATGGCATCATAATTAGCCTTGGTCCTTGGTAAACCTACTACGAAATCCATGGTTATATGTTCCCACTTCCATTCTGGAATCTCTAAGGGGTGTAGAAGTCCGCTGGGCCTCTGGTGCTCTGCTTTCATTCGCTGGCAGGTCAAGCATCTGGTTACCCACTCTGCTACGTCCTTTTTCATATTGGGCCACCAGTAATACTTCTTCAAATCCCTATACATCTTGGTGCTACCGGGGTGCATCGAGTACCTTGAGTTGTGTGCCTTGTATAAAATCTCATCCTTGAGTTCCTGAACATTTGGGATCCATATCCTGTACGTGTACCTCATGATCCCTTCCTTGTCTCTTTCACACTTAATTTCTTCCCCGGTCATTATCTCTTCCGTGGAGTCCTCTTCTTCCTTCATTATCCGTTCTTGACATAGTCTAATCTTTTCTAACAATGGAGGTTGGATTCTAATTTCCATCAACTTTTCCTGGCCCCCTTCGGGTAGCTTAATATCAATTTCCAACTTCTCAAAATCTTTCACTAACTCTTCCTCTGAAGTTATCATCTTGAGCTTCTCTTTCCTACTAAGGGCATCAGCCACCACATTGGCTTTGCCCGGGTGATAACGAATCTCACAATCGTAGTCTTTGATTAACTCCAGCCATCTCCTATGGCGCATGTAAAGCTCTTTCTGAGTGAAAATGTATTTGAGGCTCTTATGGTCAGTGTAAATCTTGCACTTCTCCCCATACAAGTAGTGTCTCCAAATCTTTAAAGCAAAGACTATGGCTGCTAATTCTAGATCATGCGTGGGATATCTGACCTCATAATCCTTCAATTGCCTAGACGCATATGTTATTACCTTGCCGTGCTGCATAAGCACGCATCCCAATCCTTTATGCGAAGCATCACTGTAAATCATGAAATCTCCTTTTCCATCAGGTAACGCCAACACTGGGGCCGTCACCAACCTCTTCTTTAGCTCTTGGAAACTCTTCTCGCACTTTTCAGCCCATTCAAATTTCTCAATTTTACGGGTGAGTCGAGTTAACAGAGCTGCGATCTTCGCAAAATCTTGGAAAAATCTCCTGTAATATCCGGCTAGTCCGATGAAACTCCTTACGTCGGTTGGAGTAGTTGGCCGCTCCCAATTTGAAACTGCTTCTATCTTGGAGGGGTCAACTAACACTTCTTCTCTATTGATCACGTGCCCTAAAAATTGCACTTCATATTTCCAGAACTGACACTTTGAGAATTTGGCATATAACTGCTCCTTCCTGAGTATTTCTAAAGTTATCCTCAAATGTTCGATGTGTTCTGCCTCTGTCTTTGAGTAGATGAGAATATCATCAATGAAGACTATCACGAATTTGTTCAAATATTCTTTGAACACTCTATTCATTAAGTCCATGAAAGCTGCTGGGGCGTTGGTCAATCTAAATGACATCACCAAGAACTCATAATGTCCATATCTGGTACGGAATGCAGTCTTCGGGATATCTTCAGGTTTAATCTTCAGTTGGTGATATCCCGTTCTCAGGTCAATCTTAGAGAAGTATTCAGCGCCTCTTAGCTGGTCAAATAAATCATCTATCCTAGGTAGTGGATACTTATTCTTTATGGTTAGCTTGTTCAACTCTCCATAGTCGATGCATAACCTCATACTCCCGTCCTTTTTCTTAACGAACAACACTGGTGCGCCCCAAGGTGACATACTGGGCCTTATCATACCCTTATCCAACAATTCCTGTAACTGCTTAGCTAGCTCTTTCATTTCTACTGGGGCTAATCGGTACGGGGCCTTCGGAACCGGTGCCGTCCCCGGGGCTAACTCGATGGCAAACTCAATTACCCTATCAGGTGGTAGTCCGGGAAGATCTTGTGGGAACACGTCCTTGAACTCATTAACTACCGAAATGTCCTGCAATCTTGGCACTTCCTTCTAATTGTCTATAACGCAAGCTAAATAAGCCTCGTTCCCTTTTCGTAGCAATCTCTTGGTTTGCTCCATAGTCAGAATTTTCTGGGTCTGTCGCATCCCCTTAAACACTATTTCTTTCTTCCCTGGGGTTTTCAACTTAACCTTTTTCCCTTTACAATCTATCTGCGCATTATTGCGAGATAACCAATCCTTTCCCAAAATGACATCAAATTCCTCTAGCTTAAAAGGAATCAAATCGACATAGAAGGATCGTCCTCCTATTTCTAATTTACAATCGGGGTGAATTTGATTAACCGGTACGACTTCCTGATTAGCTATCTTTAATTGTAAGGAATCCCTTAGTTGCTGGGTTTTAAGTTTCAATTTATGCGCAAAATCTCTAGATATAAAAGACTTAGTTGCTCCCGAATCAAATAAGACATTTGCACTGACTGAATTGAGAGAAAATGTACCTGCTATCACATCCGTGTCCCTCATGGCATCTTGTACTGACATATTAAAAGTCCTGGTAGTTGGGGGTCTATTGGAGGCAGCCTTGCTTGCCCCAGATGCCGCTGGTTTGTTCCTTGGGCAATCCTTCCTCATGTGCCCTTGCTGTCCGCACTGGAAACAAGTGGTGATGTTAGGGATGATCGTGGTGCAAGAGGTAGCATAGTGCCCAGCTCGCCCACACTTATAGCAGTTTATCTGCTTCAGGTTGAACACACCGGAATGCATCTTCCCACAGGTAGTACATAATGGTAAGGGGGTCTAGACTGATGGGAACGGGACACTCCTGCTTGCTGGCCGCCCTGGCTCACTGTTGCGCTCATAGATGGTTTAAACTCTTCCCTTCTCCCAGGTAGGGAAATGGTTCCTCTATTAAACTTGGTTGGGGGTTTTCCACTAGTGGACCCTCCGCCCATACTGGCATACTTTCTCTTTATTCCCCCTTTTTCTCTTTCTCTCTGCATTTGATCACTTCTAACTTCCACAATAGTTGCCTTCTGCACTAAGGTGGCATAATCCGTAATTTCTAAAACCGCCACTCTATTCTGTATCCACTGTTTCAACCCTTGTTGAAACCTGTTATCTTTCTTTTCTTCGGTATCCACAAATTCCGGCACAAATCTTGACAGCTCAGTAAACTTGGCCTCATAGTCCGCCACTGACATATTGTTCTGTTTCAGTTCTAAAAACTTAAGTTCCATTTGAGTTTTCATGAACTTCGGGAAGTACTTCTCCAGAAATAACCGTTTAAACCTATCCCAGGTTAAGATAGCATCAGTCTCCATGTTCTTTTTGGCCTCCCACCAATAATTGGCCTCTCCCTTTAGTAGGTAAGTAGCAAAGACAGTCTTCTGAGCCTCATTGATACTCAGAATCTCGAAAGATTTTTCATTTCCTTGATCCAGGCCCTCGCCTCAATGGGATCAGCCGATCCGTGGAACTCTGGGGGCTTAAGGGACTTAAAGGCCCTGAAGGAATTTGCCACTGAAGAGTTGTTTCCTGGTGGTGGTTGGGGGTATTGGTTCAAATTCTGTCTAAGCAGATCCATAAACTGACCCATGGGGTCTCCGCCCTGGTTCTCTCCTTTCTGTTCACTTCAGTTTCTCCCCCTTCTATTTCCTCCTCAAAGTCTTCAGAGTACATGGGTTCATCCTCTGCTCCATACTGGGAATCTTCTTGCTCATTATAGTCCCGATCTTGCTCTTCATTATATTCATGGTTTTCCTCATGTTGGTTGTGACTCTCTTGGTCAGTAGATTCACAGGGGTTAGCCCTAGTGCCCATTCGTCTTGGAGGCATTTTACTGAAAATTTGGACAATTATACATTAGGTTCACTTACCTGTTTTAAAGGATTTCTCCTTGCATAATTCGTTACATGATTGGATTTAGGATCCCACAGTTCTATATCTCATGGCAACTTAATCGAAAGCAGTACATATGATAATAAATTCATGATTGCATCCCAACAAAATTGAAATAACTGAAAGGGAAACAAATATATACCAGGTACCGAAAAGGAACAACATTTGAGTTACAACGATAGTTTAAAGTACAACCATCCTAACAATGACAACAAGTCAAAAGTGAAATATGTTGTCTATCTATCTAGTCTGCAAAAAGGGAAACTAAGTACAATGAAACCATCCCTACAAAAGTCGGCACTACTACGTCCATACATGACTAGACAACTAGACTACTGCATCACTACATCTGAAATCAGCCGCCACGACGAAACATCATCCGAACCCTCCTCATGGCGATACGGAAAATCTCCTCGGCGTCTACTCTGGATACCATACCATGCCAATCAGTAGGTAACTGTCGCACCCTCACCCGAGCCCTCAGCTCGATGCGG
The DNA here is from genome assembly GCA_036435485.1 of Saposhnikovia divaricata. Lineage (NCBI taxonomy): Eukaryota > Viridiplantae > Streptophyta > Magnoliopsida > Apiales > Apiaceae > Saposhnikovia > Saposhnikovia divaricata. The sequence goes on along the minus strand of CM071595.1, from coordinate 54,899,577 downwards.
GTCACAGCCTTATACCCAGCCCGATCACTAATCGTCCTACGGCCCTGCAACCTCATCCGGGCGGCTCTCTCCGCTGCTAACTCCCTCTTAGACTCTGCCAATCTGGCATCCGCCACTGACAACTCTCTATAAAGCCCGTTCACAATCAAGTTGTGAACACATACTGGGACTCCCCCTATCGAGACATGGGGTGGGGTGGATGGCTCAGCTGGAGCTGCAGTCTCTGCCCGCTGGGGCTCTAGGGTAGGCTCCTCAAACTCATCAGAAAATGGGCTCAGATGTAGTGGTGGTGGGGTAGGGGCTCTCTCAACAGAGAGGGGTGGCACTCGTAGTCCGAAACTCCCTACAGCATCATCCACTGGATCATCCTCATCTACAGCCTGTCCAACAACAGCAGCCATGACCTGCTCAGTGGTCATGTCAGTGTCCTCCTCCATGGTCCTAATCTCAGATACAACCCAAAAATCCTCATCCTCAGCAACTAACTCAACGTCCTACCCTGTCTGGACCTCCTCCGGGTCCTCCTCCCCCCAGACTCAATAACATCAGTATCAGCATCAACCTGGACCTCCTCAGGGTCCTCCTCCTCAGACTCAATAACATCAGTATCAGCATCAACCTGGACCTCCTCAGGGTCCACCTCCTCAGGCTTAATAACATCAGTGTCCTCATCAGGCAAGTGCTCATAATACGGGTCTCTAGTCCGAACATGTCCTCATCATGCTGTCTCGCAGCTGTCTCCTGGGCAGATAAGTCGCTCGCCTACACAAGACGAACTATGTTACTATCATGATACTTAAAAAGTTCCCGTAAGGGTTTTAGGTGAACCTGGCAAGGATTCTTATTATATTAATGAATTTATTATTAAATAACATCGTATCATCTCTTGGGATATATAACTCTCGCTCTGATACCATCTCTGTAACACCCCCAGATCTGGGGTCGGGGATCGCGTCGTTACGGTCTCATATTTCATACATAATACTTGACTTGAGTCCAAAATCAATAAGTAGCATGCTGTGACCCCACATTAATATCCACTCACACACACACAGTTATTGTCCCAGAGATGAAATTGAAATAAGTCTTACATGAAGGGGTTTACGAATAAAAGTTATTACAAGCCAAAAAGGATAACATCATAAGTTTAAAAGTTTTGCCGTTGATTATCATTAATTATACATATAGTTAAGCTGGAAGCAAAAGCTGTCTATCTATGCTACCTCAACAATGGCAGCTAGCATATCAGCGGGAAGTCCTGTGGGTCGAGTAACCCGCTTGTGCTGAGTGCGCCTGACGCGAGCCATCTGTCCTAGCTGTTGTTGTGACATAATAAATAAGCAAGGGTGAGCAATAGCCTACCAACAACAATATAACTGAACAGTGATGATGTATATATATAGCAGTTCAAACATCTTTGAAACCATATGCCATGCATTAGCGAAGATAATACCAGTATAAGGTAATGATGAAGTTACAAGGTAACTCAAAACATATATATTCCAATTATGAATACTTCTCTGATACTACCAACAATGATAATGTTGCAGAAAATAATTGAATCTGAATGATGAACTAATGCTGGAGTATTCACCGCGCCCATTGTTCCAATCATTACGATGATCAGTCGCAGATTGTACAGCTCAATTTAGATTGTACAGCTCAGTCGCAGATCTGAACGCAAAGTTCGTCCCCCTTTCCCCAAGTATAATACTTGTTGATAAGACTCCACAAAGTAGTCGTATCTAGTTGGAAAGGAAAATTCAACATCATATCTCCCAAGCTGCTGCTTGTTAGAGGATACCATCTTGTTCCAATAATCTTACCCCTCGAATGATGAGAGGGTACACAGATGCAATAGATAGCAATTCTAGTTGCGAGTGAAAAGAATACTTTTCGAAAGATTTATGACCGGGAAGTCAACAAGATAAATAACATTTCTCTAGTAAGGTTCCCTTATTATTTGGAAGATAGATTCGAAGGAAGAACGACATTTTGAGAACCTTTCTTGATATAATATTAATAATAATCTGACTCCGAAGAAATTTTATAATAATCGGAGGTCGACGATATTATTTGAAGTCATTTCAGAGTGTTGGATTCAGAGAATATTTATTGCATCAGAAATAGTTACAGAAGACTTATAACTACGAACGAATATTTAAATCGAAGTATTTCTTAGAATACTTCTCGAATAAATAAGAAGAAAATATTTATTGAATAATCAAATATTTAAATGAATATTCAAAATAATATTCATTTAAGTAATAAGACTTGAAAGAAATATTAAAATAATATTCGATAAATAAATAGAACATCGGATGAATATTTAAAATAATATTCATTAAGTAAATAGGAACTTAAATGAATATTCACAAAGTAATATTCATTTAATGAATAATATTCTAAATGAATATCAAAATAATATTCATTTAGTAATCCAAGCTTTAAAGGAATATTCAAAATAATATTCGATAAATGAGTCGACTTTGAATGAATATTGAAAAATAATATTGATTGAATAGATAACGTTCAAATAAATATTTGAAGTAATGATCGTTAATTAAATAATCTCGGACGAATATTCAAAGTGATATTCGTCAACCAAATAATGGAAATTATTTACTTAAATATTTCCCTCGAAAGTAATTACGATGTATCAAGAAGTAATGACTCCCGGTCTATATTCAATGAATACGATATATATGCCCTTCTCTGAGGGACTTATCAACAACCGGCTTATAGCTGATTATTCAATATCTAGCTTATAAGCCAACAATAATTTAAGGAACAGGTATCACAATATATCTTGAAAGTAGGCATGCATGCTGTGGCATATGAAACACAAAATCGAATCACACACACACATATATATATATATATATATATATATATATATATATATATATATTCACAACTATAGCCTTTAAAAAGGATTTAAAACTTGCCTGGTAATCGAGTACGAGTAGGGGTAGTGGTAGTGTGTCCTGGGTCAACTCGGCGATCTATAAATAGTCAGAATATTCGAGATTAATCAATTAACACTTTTTAAAAGGCTAACTATCGACTTAAGTCGAAACATGTTTTCGAATTATCTCGTTATACACCTTTTAGTGTAACTCTTTTTATTACCGATACGATCCGACATTTGTTCGTTAGCAAGACATGTCATCATACTCACACTTAGTGTATACTTAAGTCGTATAAGTTCTAAAGTCAGTCGATTACGAACCAAGATTATACCTCGAGCTTTATCGCTCGTTTTCTAAGTTATAACCAAAGTTATACTTTTAAGGGGTTCGTTCGCGTTAACCTTGATTCAAACATTTTTATACAAATCGAAAAACGATCCATTTCACATGAGGTTTTCTCTCACACCTTCCTTTTTACCTCTAGTATTTAATTACCATGATTCGCCACTGACTTACGTATTTTACGAGGGTTCAATTTCAGTTACGAATTCTCACTACACCATAAAACGGCTATTGCGACGATATTTTTGAAGCTTTGTCGAAAAACGTTGCTATTGTTAGACCATCTCAAACATACTGCAATGCTTTTAAAAAATGTTACAATTGAAAAGAAAAAACTAAAAAAAGTGTAAAATTTTTATTCTATTGCAACTATTTAAAAATCCATTGCAATAGATGACAATTTTGGGCCTAAATTTTAGGCGGGCTGCTAAGCAAATAAGCGGGCTTTCAAAAAACAATTGCCCGGGTTGATAAATGATAACATTACCTAAATAAAATAAAAAAAAACTTAGCACACCAAAAGATACTACATACACGACATACAAACATATTCATTCCACAAACACAAAATTGAAGAACACAATATCAAACAAAACATTAAACTGAAGAAGACTCAAACTCGAAAAAATAATAAATCGAAGAAGACTAAAACATGAAGAAGGTATGTTTCCCGAAAATCTTTCCCCCAATTCTAATTTTAAATCGAGTTTTAATTGGGGTTTATAAGTTTTTGTTTTAATTTGGGATTGTATGTGTTTGCTCTGTTTATATATTGTTAATTAGGATTTGATGTATGTTTTCTGATTTACATATTGTTAATTAGGATTTGATGTATGTTTTCTAATTTACATATGTATGTTGGTCAGTGTTGTAACATTGTTGGTATACGCATCTCTATTTTCCAAGTACTTGTTTGTAAAATGTGTTAATTGTGAACCCATATATTGCTCTACTTTGGTTCTTTTAACATATTTGAAGTAGTTATTCATTTCTTAAAGAGTATCGGATTACATGTAAACTCTCCTGTCAAAATTTTGATGTATTTCCATCCCATTATACTGATTGAGTTTACATGTATGTGAATGGAATCATGTAGGACATGATATTAAAGGAGGATCATCCTCTTGCTTTAGATCTATCCTTCTTTGTTAGTTTAGGGCTTCTGCCTGTTAAATTCTCTCTAGAATCGACAAGCTGTGGGATACAGAAGTCAGTACTTGTTGAAGAGGTTAAAGATATGGAAATTAGCAGTAAGGATTCTGTATAATATTAAACTTCAATGTTTTGCAGTTTTTTTCCTGTCAATGAATGTATATTATACCTTTTAGGTTTATGAAATATTGATGATGCTTGGATTGTGGCTATAAATGGCCTGATTTAGTGTATTTTCAGTACGACCCTACTAATTTTTTTTTGAAAAAATGTTACAATAGGGTCAAAATACGTTGCATTAATCTATAAAAAATCATTGCAATTGGTCTGAAAAATGTTGCCTTTAAGTGTCAATAAATTACCTTATTATGCTACTGCAATAGTTTTTAATTGTTGCTATAGAGTCTAATATATTGCTACTGAAAGTTATTGCAATGATTTAATTATGTTGCTGTATGGTATCAAAAACGTTGCTAAATCGACCTATTGCAAGGCAACCGGATGCAACGCCCAAATTTTGGAAATTTGTTGCCATAGACTATACTGCAACGAATATAGGCCTTAAGGCAATGTTTTCCTGTCGTTGCAATAGCCGTTTTATGGTGTAGTGGATCTCGTTTACGGTTTCGAACTACTTTTAGTAAATCGGCCATAAATTCTAAACCGTAAGTCCATTTCACACGATCTTTATATCAAAACGAAGCTTGGAACATTATCTATCTTATCATGGGAAAATACGAAACTGGACAGTGAATTCAAGCTACTGTGATATACGGTTTTTAATGATTAACGAAAATTCGGCATTACGACGGCTATGTTTACGCGATTTCCAAAGTTTTCACATCACCGTGAATCAATCAAGCACTACACCCCATCAATTCTTACACATGATAACATCATGAATAGTCTAGCAACATCTAATCTCAACCATCTCATGGATCATAATCCAAACAACAACCAATATCAACTAATAACATAGATCTAAGCATAACATAGCATACTAACACTAAATTACCCATAAAACTCATAAAACTCAAAATGATACTAAGGGTTTTTTAGCTTGTTACCTTCCTTAGAGAGTGATGTATCCTTACTAAGCCTTGATCTATCCTTGAGTGACCTTAAGCTAGCTAGATCAATCAAAAGAAACATGAAAATCAAAGGTTAGTTCATAAGAAACACTATTCACCGTAATCTTTCTTGATTTCTTTGAAAATGGAAACCATGGAATTTGGACTTGAAATTTCTAGGAGATTAGTTTTATGAAATATATAACCTACCTTAAAAGTTTCAAGATCAACAAATGGTTGGAAGTGGGATTTCTCCCTTGGAATTCCAAGAAAGCCGAATGGAAGAGAAAAAAAAGAGAGAGTAATGTTTTGCTTGGTTGCTTGGTTCAATAATGCATAAAGTGAAGTGGTTTAACATAATATCTCACCCTTGGTTGCTATAATAAAGTGGTAATGCACTAGATGATGTATTTGGCATGGACATGTGTTGTGTTTTGGATGGCTTACAAGCTAACTAAGTCATTTGTTTTCTAAGTACTAGTTTCTTGCTAAGTATCCTAGTTACTTGAGTTACCACTTGTTTACTTAGATATTTTCTAATACCACATGCATGTGTCTTGATCTTTGCTTGCTCTTTTGTCCGGTTATTGCTCATTTCGATTGATCGTTCGTAAGAATATCTCACGGATTTCTAATTAGGGTTTTACCGGAAATATTCTTAATACTAATACTATCATTCTCCATCTTTCTTACTAACTTTCGAATTTAAATTCCATAAATCCCTTCATTAAATCTTTAAATCTATCAGTGTCCAGGGAATTCTCGGAGAAAATAAAAGTGCGGTTTTTCAGAATCCAACAGCTTTTACATACATTCATTTTCCCCCTGGATCACTATTACGAACTCGGAAATCCGTTCCGACTACTTCTATATAGTATCGTCTCATAATATTCTTATTTCCACCAAAAACACTATTCACTCTTTATTCTTTCTTTATTCCCTATATTTATGACAATGTCTTTGTTCTCTCTGGGGCGTTCCTTAACCATTTCACGGAACCATTGGACTAATCGTTATCGATCTGGATGACATGAGAATATTCTCCTACTTGGAATTGCCATATCTTATTCCCCTAGGAGATAGATTATTCTTATCTAAGTTTTCAACCATTAGCATTCTTCAAGACTTATAAATATTTAAGTCGAATTCCATTCATTAATTCAGAAGATCAACTATTACATCGTAGCCGTAACCACTATTCATTCTTACATCATTAAATAATAAAAAGTTTTAATTCTATCCAAAATTTGGTTCTTACACTATCTTTCAAATATAAGGGAACCTTACTTGAGGGATGCTATTTATCTTGTAGACTTCCCGATCATAATCTTTTGAAACTATTCTTTTACCTCGCAACTTGGTTGCTGTTTATCTATCAAATCATGTGTACCTTCTCATCATTCGAGGAGTAAGAATGTTGGAACAAGTTGGTATCCATTAACAAGCAGTAGCTTGGGAAATATTGGTAAGTTTTCCTTTCCAACTAGATACGACTACTTTGTGGTGTCTTATCAACAAGTATTACACTTGGGGAAAGGGGTACGAACTTTATGTTTCAGAGTTATGGATGTTATACGAACTAGGAGCCGCGTAAGTGGCCGAGTGGCGCCGGTCCTGCAATGGCCCAACCGTTGGCCGGGGGGTTCCAGAGGGTGGTTGATAAGTAAATCCGTCGGTGCTTCCTTCTACATGTAGAGAACAAATGATGGGGAGCATAACATGCGACTGATCATCGTAAAATGTTATGGCTCCTGGCGCGTCAATGCTCCGATATTAGTTCATCTTTCAAATGTTGGAAATTTTCTGCAACACTATCGGTGTTGGCAGGTGAAAAAGTGATTGAATTCGGAATTGCAACATTTTCTGCAAGTTCCTCTTCTATGATAAATAATGCTATTTTGCCTATCTTTGGCATGGCAGATATTTTCACAGAAGTATATTTTTGAGTTACCTTGTAACTTCATCGTTCATCTTATACTGGTACTATGTTCGTTATTGCATGGCATATGGATTCAAAGATATTTGAACTGTTACATATATTTTCACTGTTCAGTTATATTATTGTTGGTGGGCTCTTGCTCACCCTTGCTTATTTATTATGTCACAACAACAGCTAGGCAGAATGGCCCGCGTAAGGCGCACTCGGCGCAAGCAGGTTATCCCAACCAGAGGTCTACCCGCTGATTTCATCGCTGCCATTGCTGAGGTAGCATGTAAGAACCCTAATTTTTGCAATATTTTCTTTTATATAATATCATGTGGCATTGTCAATTTGGAACCTTTCTAGTCATCCCTGTTGTTTAATGGAATTGATTGTCTGAGAAACTATGTTGTTGCATTCACTATATAAGATAAAGGGAAGGTTGTTGAAAGCAAGAGTCTTATTGTTAATAAGATTTATAAAACTTGGGATTTGAGAATGATTAGAGTATTAAAAGATTTATTAAGGATTATGACGAGGAATTATGGATATTCGAGGAATTTACACAATTAAGTACTTAAGGAATTACTAGGGAAATCTCTAAGCGACAAAATATTATTACGAGAGATTAATTAAGATACGATACGAATTAAAGATTAAATGACAAGAATTGATGGAAGAATAATGATACAAGGAGTAGTATTGCATGCAAGTCCCATGCAACTAAGTAGTTAGGGAAAGCAAACTAGTTAAACCAAATGGCAATAGGAATAGTAACTAGTTGCATTTCTTTTTCCAAGGAGGGGACAAGAGTACAAGGAGGCCATACCTAGACTTGTACCATGCATTACATACACTAATAGGTATCACCCAACCACTTAACACAATTATTTCAACCACACAAAAATCAAAAACACAAAAATACTCTCCCCCCCCCTTGAACAAGAGCTCTCGGCCAAGGCTAAAACAAGGAGGAAAATTTCTTACTTCTTCCACTTCTCCTCATTCATAATTCAAGGCATAATTCCTAGGCTCTCTACATCATCTAAGAAAGGTATACTAAGAGTTTCAAGCCCTTTCATCCATTAAATTTCAAGATATTAATTGTTAAAGTTATTGTGAATAGTAACAATGTTAAGTTTTTCTTATAGATCTTGGATTATAAGGATAGTAGGAGCTTATTCAAGGTGTTCTTGAGTTTTGTAAGGCTTACACAAGGCTCCTAGATACTCAAGAAGGTATAAAAACCATAACCCCTCTTGGCCATGTAGTGTTTATGATGTTTGGTGATAGATCCATGTGTAATGGTGTTAATCTTGGTTGTATAAGTGGTGGATGATATAGATCTTGAGTTTAAGTGTTGTGATTGTGATTTTTATGATTGTGGTTAGTATATGTATCTCCATGAATGTTATAAAGCATGAACTAGGTGAATTAGATGTTGGTTGTGTTGTGGAAGTAAGAATCTTGGTTGATTTAAGTGAAACATGCATGTTGAGTTTTTCCAGAAATTTGACCTGTCTTGTAAGATGGTTTTGAACCCCCAAATCTTGTCCCCTGAGGTCCTACCATATATTGTTGGAAAGGTATTTGAATGTGGTTCTGGAAATATAAGGTTCATGACTAGGTGATGTATAGATTTTAAGTTATGGCCGGAGAAGTAAAATGTGTTTCTGGATTCCGGACTGCACTAAGTGACCCCCTTGTGAACCTTGTTTAAACCCCTAAAAATTTATGTGGGATCATGGAAAAATTTGAGAAGCTAGGAAATGCAGTGGTAAAGGCTACCCAAAAAGAATTGGATTAAAATATGAATTTTTCAATTTTATAAAAATACTAGAGTAAAATTCGTGCAAGGGAAAAAGTCGTTAAATGGAGTATAATTCTAGGGGAAATGGTCATGACTCGGATATGGTAACTAAATTAAGTCGAATAAGTGACGAGCGTAATCGAGTGATGACATGAACCTATAGTAGGGCTAGAGAGTCATAAGACGAAGTCATTAAGTTAACTTTGTACCCTCTAAAACCCCGTAATTAAAGAGACATTGTTACGGTACTAACGAACGGTTATTGCTTATGTATAGATCGTTCCACTCCGCACGCTCGACCACCCCAACCAAACCAAGGCAAGTTTACTTTTCAAACTTACATATACAAGGACTTTCACTGTTGTGTTTGTAGTTTTCAATCATATCAAATGTTATGTTTATCGAAGTATTGATGCAATTGAGATTGTATAAGTACATATATGTTTGTACCCCTTGAACTTAGATTGAAATGTTTTTCTCGGACAACGACTCTAGCAATAAAGGTCATGGCGGTCCGTATATACTATTGACCGGGGAGCGGTATATTATTATATCGTAACTAGATTGCGAAAACCCGAAGGGTCATTCGGGGAGTATCGTATACTCAAGTAATTATTGTTATATCTTCGTAAATACTCGAAACCCTATCTTGGATTAAAAGCTTATTTTATTAAATAATTATTTTATTAATTATTAATTTTAAATCTTAAAATATCATTTATTAATTATTGTTCTTTATTTTAAAGATGAAGTTAATCCAAGATACCTTTAATACTTTCAAACTCGAACCCTTTCGAACTCAAAACATTTTCGAAAACCCCCGGTCAGGTTTGCTTCTTGTGTGATTTCAAGAATCATCGGTCGAATGATGTCGGACCTCAATTACTCAGTTTTCAATCAAAATCAAGTTTTTAAAAGAAAAAGAAAAAGGGACTCTGGCAGGTGTGGGAACCGTTGACGAACGATTCCCGGGATGTGTAAGCGGCCGTGAGCCAGGCGGTCCAATAATTATTATTCTGGCCCAGGTGTTGCCGAAGGATGATTACGGATGTAGTTTTCATCGAGGGTGATTACGGATGTAGTTTTCACCCGGGGATAGTTACGGATGTAGTTTCTATCCTTCTACCGGTAGAGAAGACCCGCAGATTATTGGACTTGGATTTGGCGACTGATCATCGTCAATCCCTGTCAGGTTTTATGTTTTCTTCAAGTCCCATCCTCCACTTTGGAAAAATACTCAAACACTGCTTCTTGGGCCTAAGTGCCAAGTTGCCGATAGTGTGGTTTCTGATAAGAAAATATTGACATCGTGCAGTATCTAGAACTGCAAGATTTTCTACAAAGATTGGCACGTGTTAGTGCACTCTTGCAATTGTTTCAAAGAATGAAATGTTTTGAATGAGAACCCTTCTAAGCTAATGGAAGGAAAGAGGTTTGCAATGATGTATTCCCTGTACAGTATGTTAGTCGTAGAGTGTTTTGCCGAAAATGATACACTCATATGTATATATTTTCAAACTTGAGATATATTGAAATGGGAACCTTATAAGGGTTCATATGTTATTCTTAAAGCTCCTTAGCGAGTATGGATGTTTTATTCAAACTCGGACATATACATTGTCCAATTATGTTTTGAAATCTGAGATATATACCCATATAGTCGGGAACGTTTTCGAAATGAACCACATTATTATCTTACAAAATGGTGAACTTGCTGAGCATTATGTAGCTCATTCTTGCTTTATAAAAACTTTTCAGAAAGAGAAGAATTTGGCCGATTAACTCTGCACCAGCAGAAGAGGAGTAGAAGAATTACCCTGGAGATGATTTAGCTCCTGATAAATACTACAGAGTAAGTCTGTTAGGTTTTCAACTGTAATAGTAAGACTTGTCTTCAAGTATAGTTGTATTAGTGGAAGTGCGTAAGACTCTGAATTGTACAGATGAATTGTAATATTTAGTGTTACTTTTGATTATCGTTTCTGAGGCTCTAACTTGTTTGTGCGTAAGATTGAGGTCTGGACGTATGTATTGTTGAGTTGTAAAGTTAATACAGGTATGATATAGTTGGATGATGATGCGACGACCTGAATCTTTGACCTCAGATTTGGGGGCGTCACAGAAATGGTATCAGAACAATAAGTTACAGTACTCAGAAACGAGAGTGTTGAGAGTTAAGTCTAAGTAGGAGAATGACATAAGAGATCGTAGTAAACTTATGATTGGACTACCGGAAGAGGTACCGGTGAGTAGAATGGACTGGAGTGTTACTGGAGGTATTATACTAGGGTCGATAGAATCCTTAGAGACCTTCAGAATGATGAATAGAGGTCTGAGAGTCGTACATGACTTATCATAGATAATGATATAGGAAGCAGAGCGAAATCTCGAGAGCAGCTGAGGTAGAGGCGATATTGCCAATATGATCGGATGACTAGGCTGGCATAAATTTTGTGGCCCATATTCCTCCACAGTTTAGGAGGCGGCATTTTAAGAATCAAGAAGTTTGGACTTCCTTACATAATTAAGGGTACTTAGTACTTGGATTAATGAAAGTCTTTTACTTTGGCTATAAGATCCGATTTTCGATAAGTAACGGGTTACCTGAAAGTTGGTCACTATGTTGTTGTGGATTTCATTACCCTTGATGGCGAATTTTACATGTGTTATACGAGAATGTTATCATAAGACAAGCGTGCTAGATAATTCCATGCATGATTTGGACGCTAGAGCATGGTAGTTTAACTTAGAGAACAAACAAGTAGAATTAACAAAGGGACTCAAGAGAAGTTGAGTATGGTTGTAACGAGCGATACAGTGATCTCAGAGTCTACCAAAAGAAAAGACCAGCGGGTCTAGAGTGGGATCTTTTGATAGAGATGTTATCAGGGACTACGTATATATGTATTGTAGACCTCAATATTTTTGGTATATGTTCACATACACACACCCGCCACTGAACCTATGGACTGCACTGAGATCCCTGAGAGATATCTTTGATCTGTTCCCAGGGGGAACTGGCCACTTGTGACTCATGTCGGAAGGCATGAAGTAGGACCCTATGGACTTAGCAGGTGTCCCCGGAATGATGTGAAGCTTGGTCTTCTAGATAAAGCACGGAAATGACAGTTATATTTGTGAAACCCTAATTCGATAAATGACTTTAAGATGATGATTGAGAGACGCACTAGTTGGTGTCTTGTATTACGAAGACGAAGAGATGGAGTTACCCTCATAGTGGTGATAATGAGGTGCACGAATGATTATTAACTTATTTTGGTAACTACCGGCTGGTGCACTACTTCATTTTAAACTGTTCACTAACCATGTTACCTCGATTAGTTTATATCAAGTAACCCTTCTAGCTTTCTACTTCAAACTTGTGGAACAACAACCAGTGATATACTTTCCCTAAAGCAGGACTTATCCGAAGTAATTTTATTCGATCCATGAACATTCTATTCAAAAATTTATGATGATCTTGTTCGGCTCAGGCCTATTTACACTTTCTTTCAATTATCCAAGGAATGTTCAACAAATATTTCCTTAATTAATCGACGAATACTACTTAACGAATATCGATATTTGATTTCTTCTTTCATACTTGCACTCTTCAGTTGAGCTCATAAATATTCAACGAATTATTGAGGACATGGATGATCTAATGTCCAGACGTTCCTCATGAATTCTTTTCTTCTATTCAAGATGAGATTGTACATCGTACATTGAAATCATAGTAAGGATATCATTCTGATATTGGTATTCCGAATTTAATTCTATTGTCGGATCTGATAAAGCATGTGTACGGAGGCACCCTTGGGTGGACCGTTTCACTGATAAGTAATATTTGATGAGAGGTTATCGATTGTTCCGATACCTAGAACATTCTCTTCAGATTTTATAGTCTTCTTTTTCAAACTTAATAACTTCTTATTTTCATTCGTTGTCCGAGAAGCCTAAAGTTTCTTCAGTGGCTACGATGTTGAAATTCCGTTCTATTCAAGTGAAACTGGCTAGTCGTTATGTCAATATGAATGACTAGTTGATTGTTCTAACTACTCAAAATTGTAAATGTTGTGAAGAACACCTAGCTAATTGTCCTGGCTGGTGGTGATGTCTCAAACAGGTGGACTAGCAAATTTTGTCTAGCTAGTTGCTAGTGTTTCTTGAAAAGGACTAGTTATTGTTTCACTGGCCCAACTCCCAATTTAATTCATTCTGCAATGCATTTTGCATGTGGTAAAGTATGATGACGTAAGTTTTGACGAATAACTTGATTGAGACCTAATGAGGTCGCCCACTCAACTCGAGTTCTACCCATCTTCGTATCAGACTCTATATCACTTGAATATTTTATTTTTTCATTCACGCAATGAGAATTCATTTGAAACCACTGATTACTTGAATGATAAACTACTTCATTCTTTAATTGTCATGGAGTAGAATTGCTTTCTATTGGCTGACCTTCATCAACGAGACTTTAGATTTCCTCTTATTATTCAGGAGGAAAAGTATCCACCCGATGTAAGAATTGTATAAAGACCGTCTATATGACTTTTGTATCCAACAATCATTGCCCTTGTGCAACGTTCTCCATGGTATCATATTACAGAATTATCAGGACGGGAAGGAATAAACCTTGTTGTATTCTTTCTGTCCATCCTTACATCTCCAAAAATCGAGACTCCTAGTATTCGGAACCATCAACATTCTTGGAACATCTAATGTGGAATTCTTATTGAAATTATCTTTTGGACCTTGTTATTTTGAAACCATTCCTTTCTAAGTGATTACTCTAAGGTGAACGGGAGGTACAATTATGAACCATTACACCAATATGAGATCAAAAAACCAAATGTTGTAATTGTGCAGCCAGAGCGTTATGCCGAGTAATTATTAAAGTAGAAATAACATGTCGGGGCATACCACAAGACCTTTAATATTAGTGTGAGGAAAGTTATAAGAAATGATGAGGTGGTTGGGAGTACTCTCCTACCAACCGTTGTCAGGATGTTATATTAATGAATTCTGGAGTTACCAAGCCTTTCCCTGATCCAAGAAATGAAAATCGATTGCAATGTAAAACATATCCTTAGAGGAAACTAACATGGAAGTGAGATGGACAAGAAAGGAAGAGATATCGTGGCAAGAATGTGAAGCTTTACTTAGCTTAAAGGGATTGATGCACCTAGAGGGACATATAGTTTAACAGGCCCCTAATAGCGAATGGATGCATGGATATATGCCAGTGATCCTTCGAGATTACCACCTAATCAAGTTTATTGGGAATCGCAGCCGCATGCAGGCCTCAGGCTGATTGGCGCCAGTTATGAAGGAGGACGAGCGTATGACATCTTACATATACCATCGAGAACTGATACCCTTATCGGAAATGGGGGGAATTGTTGATTAGTTAAAATGAGTAGTTGTTTTTTTTAGGATAAGGTTGAAGAGAAGGTTTCACCAACTCAAGATCGACCTCTGTACTGTGTCAAAGTTGTCATTTCACACTAATATAAACGTTATAAAATTGTGGTAGTATCGTTTGAATGGACTAATGAGTCAGAAGCCTTTATGGATTAATGAACAAAGTTTTGGGATGAAATGAGATATTAGCAACAACCTCGTTGTTAGCCATATTTGATGATAAAAAGAGGACTTTGAGAGTCACGGTGATGCGTCTTTCAAGAGTTTAAGAGGTGTGCTGATGCAGTAGAAAGGGGATGATAGCCTATACTTTTAAACAACATAAAGGTTACGGGATAGGATATACTAACCGTGAGTCTGGGATTAGTCATGATGGCGTTCACGCATAAAATTGAGACGTTAACCTTATGAGAAAAGTGTGAAAATTTCTCCACAAGTGCCATAAGTATGTCTTCATTTTAGAACTAAACATAAGAAAGAGAAGGTGACGAAAGGGAGCAGGGAGTATAATGGAGAAATTTGTTATTACCTAGGGAAGGCCAGTGTGGTGGCCGATACCCATAGAAGGTATTATTCGAAATTGGAATTCAGTCAGTATTGACCAAGAAAATAGAGTATATACAATAAAGAATAATGTTAGAGGAAAATAAATAAATTATGGGGAAGGACAAAGATGCATAGAGAATTAAGAGAATGTTTGGCAAACGGATATGAAAAATGGTATTGGCAAACTATTAAGTACGAACGCGACATGTCAAAAGCAGAATGATAAAGATCTAGTGGATTAATTCCGCCTGTAGAAAATATTGAACGTGGACAGAATTATAATGAATTTCATAAGTAGGTCGCCAAAGACCGAGCCAAGAGATGGCCCTAGTTGAGTTATAATTGTTGGACCAAGTGATTTACCTATGAGAGACTTTCCATTGAGAAGATTATCGAATATTATATGGAAGAGATGGTGGTGCAATATGAAACTTCTGCAGCGATCACGTCAGATAAAGACTTAAGGCTAAACTTCGAATATTGAAGGTGCTTTCGGGTATATTTAACAAAGAGATTGAGCGTATGTACTAATTTGATCTGTGGTTGACGGACAGGGAAGAAGAATTGTCCAGATGATCGAATTTATTTTTAGTGTCGTGCCTTAGGTTTCACGGGGCAGTCGAGAATAAAAACTTATCCATGAAATGAATGTTGTTATCACGATCATCGCCATGCGAACGTAAGGACGTCTCCTGTAGAGCGTACTGCGAAAGAAGAAGTTTCGCTTCTCTTGCGTTACGAAGAAGTCAATGAACGAGGAACATAGTAGCTGAACTGGTTCGACGTATACCGAAGACTATATAGCATCCATAGCAAGTGGTAACGGCTGACGGGAGGTAACACATGCCTGCTAATCAAGCGAAGGAATATGAGGAATACCGTGCGTATTGACGTTGTCTCGGATTACAAAACACGACCACAAAGTATTCACGGGCCAACGATACAGGAACCTAACACGGATACTATGAACAAGGTAGAAGAGGAACGTGTAAGTAGTGGGATAGAAATTTTCAATCATAGAACAACCGATAAGGAATACAGGTCGAGGAGAGTATGCGTTGAGGAACAACATTAAGGCGTTGGTGAGACCAAGGGAGAGAACAATAGGGTTGAGGTGTCAACCTGAGAGTTGGAAAGGGTAAGGTTGGAATTGTATCCACAACTATTATCCTTAGGTTCTTAAGATAGAATCCTTTTAAGGAGAGGAGACTGCATTAACCCTAATTTTCGGGAATATTCGAAACCTGGACGAATAGTAATTTTATGGGTGGATGAGGAATTTTTGCAATCACGATATGTACGAATTATTAAATGAAGATTTCGAATTGATATTACGTCTTTACGGTACAGGCGAGTGTATGTAAAAGTCATTAGCTTTTTTTTACGAAACCCATTATTTCGAATGGTCAAATTTTATGAGATATCTAAGGAGATCGTGGTAAGGCATGAGGTTCCTGTGAGCGTTGTATCTGGTAGAGACCCAAGGTTCAACTCCAGGTTCAGGAGGAGTTTTCAGGATTGTGTGGGGACCGAGTTAAACATGAGTACTGCATACCATCCCCAAACAGACGGACAGAGTGAGAGAACCATCCAGACCATCGAGGACATGTTGAGAGTATGTGCCATAGATTTCAAGGGAAGTTGGGATGACCACTTGCCGTTGATCGAATTTTCCTACAACAACAGTTACCATGCGAGTATAGGGATGCCCCCATATAAAGCTTTATACAGGCGAGGATGTCGATCTCCCTTGTGTTGGGAAGAAGTTGGAGAGCGGAAGATTTTAGGGCCTGAACTGGTCCAACAGACAAGAGAAACCATCGAACTCATAAGAGGACGGCTGGTAGCGGCCCAAGACAGACAGAAGAAGTATGCGGACCAGACCCACAAGGACAAAGAATATGAGGTAGGAGAATTTGTGATATTAAAGGTATCACCGTGGAAGGGATTGATGAGATTTGGTAAGAAGGGGAAACTAAGCCCGAGATTTATTGGACCTTTTGAGATCTTGAGACGAGTTGGAAAGTTAGCCTATGAATTGGCTTTACCCCCAAGCTTGCAGCAAGTACATAATGTGTTCCATGTGTCCATGCTACGACCCTACCATACCGACTTCCGACATGTGATAGAACGTGATCAAGTGGATCTGCAACCAGACTTAACCTATGTGGAGCAACCCGTAGAAATCATGGATAGAAAAGAACAGGTGCTGAGGAACAAGGTTGTCAAACTAGTGAGAGTTTTGTGGAGGAACCAGAATGTCGAAGAATCAACATGGGAACTAGAGAGCACGATGCGTGAAAAGCACCCCCAACTGTTTTCAACGTGATTCCGGGACGGAATCCTTTTAAAGAGGGGAGGCTGTAAGAACCCTAATTTTTGAAATATTTTCTTTTATATAATATCATGTGGCATTGTCAATTTGGAACCTTTCTAGTCATCCCTGTTGTTTAATGGAATTGATTGTCTGAGAAACTATGTTGTTGCATTCACTATATAAGATAAAGGGAAGGTTGTTGAAAGCAAGAGTCTTATTGTTAATAAGATTTATAAAACTTAGGATTTGAGAATGATTAGAGTATTAAAAGATTTATTAAGGATTATGATGAGGAATTATGGATATTCGAGGAATTTACACAATTAAGTACTTAAGGAATTACTAGGGAAATCTCTACGCGACAAAATATTATTACGAGAGATTAATTAAGATACGATACGAATTAAAGATTAAATGACAAGCATTGGTGGAAGAATAATGATACAAGGAGTATTATTGCATGCAAGTCCCATGCAACTAAGTAGTTAGGGAAAGCAAACTAGTTAAACCAAATGGCAAGAGGAATAGTAACTAGTTGCATTTCTTTTTCCAAGGAGGGACAAGAGTACAAGGAGGCCATACCTAGACTTGTATCATGCATTACATACATTAATATGTATCACCCAACCACTTAACACAATTATTTCAACCACACAAAAATAAAAAACACAAAAATACTCTCCCCCCCCCCCCCCCCCCGTTGAACAAGAGCTCTCAGCCAAGGCTAAAACAAGGAGGAAAATTTCTTCCTTCTTCCACTTCTCCTCATTAATAATTCAAGGCATAATTCCTAGGCTCTTTACATTATCTAAGAAAGGTATACTAAGAGTTTCAAGCCCTTTCATCCATTAAATTTCAAGATATTAATTGTTAAAGTTATTGTGAATAGTAACAATGTTAAGTTTTTCTTATAGATCTTGGATTATAAGGATAGTAGGAGCTTATTCAAGGTGTTCTTGAGTTTTGTAAGGCTTACCCAAGGCTCCTAGATACTCAAGAAGGTATAAAAACCCTAACCCCTCTTGGCCATGTAGTGTTTATGATGTTTGGTGATAGATCCATGTGTAATGGTGTTAATCTTGGTTGTATAAGTGGTGGATGATATAGATCTTGAGTTTAAGTGTTGTGATTGTGATTTTTATGATTGTGGTTAGTATATGTATCTCCATGAATGTTATAAAGCATGAACTAGGTGAATTAGATGTTGGTTGTGTTGGGTAAGTAAGAATCTTGGTTGATTTAAGTGAAACATGCATGCTGAGTTTTTCCAGAAATTTGACCTGTCTTGTAAGATGGTTTTGGACCCCCAAATCTTGTCCCCTGAGGTCCTACCATATATTGTTGGAAAGGTATTTGAATGTAGTTTCTGGAAATATAAGGTTCATGACTAGGTGATGTATAGATTTTAAGTTATGGCCGGAGAAGTAAAATGTGTTTCAGGATTCCGGACTGCACTAAGTGACCCCCTTGTGAAGCTTGTTTAGACCCCTAAAAATTTATGTGGGATCATGGAAAAATTTGAGAAGCTAGGAAATGCAGTAGTGAAGGCTACCCAAAAAGAATTGGATTAAAATATGAATTTTTCAATTTTATAAAAATGCTAGAGTAAAATTCGCGCAAGGGAAAAAGTCGTTAAATGGAGTATAATTCAAGGGGAAATGGCCATGACTCGGATATGGTAACTAATTTAAGTCGAATAAGTGACGAGCGTAATCGAGTCATGACATGAACCTATAGTGGGGCTAGAGAGTCATAAGACGAAGTCATTAAGTTAACTTTGTACCCTCTAAAACCCCGTAATTAAAGAGACATTGTTAAGGTGCTAATGAACGGTTATTGCTTATGTATAGATCGTTCCACTCCGCACGCTCGACCACCCCAACCAAACCAAGGCAAGTTTACTTTTCAAACTTACATATACAAGGACTTTCACTGTTGTGTTTGTAGTTTTCAATCATATCAAATGTTATGTTTATCGAAGTATTGATGCAATTGAGATTGTATAAGTACATATATGTTTGTACCCCTTGAACTTAGATTGAAATGTTTTTCTCGGACAACGACTCTAGCAATAAAGGTCATGGCGGTCCGTATATACTATTGACCGGGGAGCGGTATATTATTATATCGTAACTAGATTGCGAAAACCCGAAGGGTCATTCGGGGAGTATCGTATACTCAAGTAATTATTGTTATATCTTCGTAAATACTCGAAACCCTATCTTGGATTAAAAGCTTATTTTATTAAATAATTATTTTATTAATTATTAATTTTAAATCTTAAAATATCATTTATTAATTATTGTTCTTTATTTTAAAGATGAAGTTAATCCAAGATACCTTTAATACTTTCAAACTCGAACCCTTTCGAACTCAAAACATTTTCGAAAACCCCCGGTCAGGTTTGCTTCTTGTGTGATTTCAAGAATCATCGGTCGAATGATGTCGGACCTCAATTACTCAGTTTTCAATCAAAATCAAGTTTTTAAAAGAAAAAGAAAAAGGGACTCTGGCAGGTGTGGGAACCGTTGACGAACGATTCCCGGGATGTGTAAGCGGCCGTGAGCCAGGCGGTCCATCAATTATTAGTCCGGCCCAGGTGTTGCCGAAGGATGATTACGGATGTAGTTTTCATCGAGGGTGATTACGGATGTAGTTTTCACCCGGGGATAGTTACGGATGTAGTTTCTATCCTTCTACCGGTAGAGAAGACCCGCGGATTATTGGACTTGGATGTGGCGACTGATCATCGTCAATCCCTGTCAGGTTTTATGTTTTCTTCAAGTCCCATCCTCCACTTTGGAAAAATACTCAAACACTGCTTCTTGGGCCTAAGGGCCAAGTTGCCGATAGTGTGGTTTCTGATAAGAAAATATTGACATCGTGCAGTATCTAGAACTGCAAGATTTTCTACAAAGATTGGCACGTGTTAGTGCACTCTTGCAATTGTTTCAAAGAATGAAATGTTTTGAATGAGAACCCTTCTAAGCTAATGGAAGGAAAGAGGTTTGCAATGATGTATTCCCTGTACAGTATGTTAGTCGTAGAGTGTTTTGCCGAAAATGATACACTCATATGTATATATTTTCAAACTTGAGATATATTGAAATGGGAACCTTATAAGGGTACATATGTTATTCTTAAAGCTCCTTAGCGAGTATGGATGTTTTATTCAAACTCGGACATATACATTGTCCAATTATGTTTTGAAATCTGAGATATATACCCATATAGTCGGGAATGTTTTCGAAATGAACCACATTATTATCTTACAAAATGGTGAACTTGCTGAGCATTATGTAGCTCATTCTTGCTTTATAAAAACTTTTCAGAAAGAGAAGAATTTGGCCGATTAACTCCGCACCAGCAGAAGAGGAGTAGAAGAATTACCCTGGAGATGATTTAGCTCCTGATAAATACTACAGAGTAAGTCTGTTAGGTTTTCAACTGTAATAGTAAGACTTGTCTTCAAGTATAGTTGTATTAGTGGAAGTGCGTAAGACTCTAAATTGTACAGATGAATTGTAATATTTAGTGTTACTTTTGATTATCGTTTCTGAGGCTCTAACTTGTTTGTGCGTAAGATTGAGGTCTGGACGTATGTATTGTTGAGTTGTAAAGTTAATACAGGTATGATATAGTTGGATGATGATGCGACGACCTGAATCTTTGACTCACATAGCGTAGATAGGCAGCTTTGCTTTCCAGTTTAAGTATATGTATAACAAATATTAATCAACGGCAAGAACTTTAAAATTATGTTGTTACTCCTTTTGGATTTTAATAACTTTTATTCACAAATCCTTTAATGCAAGACTTATTTCAATTTCATCTCTGGGACTATAACTGTTGCGTGTGTGATTGGACAATATTGTGGGGTCACTGCATGTTGTTTATTTATTTGGACTCAAGCCAAGTGTTATTCATGGAAATTGAGGGAGTAACGACCCGATCCCTGACCCCGGATCTGGGGGTGTTACAACTGTCATGTTACACAGGCTTCAGCCATTGTGACAGGAAGTCAGAGCTAGAGTTAGGCAAGCTAGACTCCTCAGTTACAGATGCAACTTCTGTAACCGGATGGAATGACTATACTACTGGTGTCTCCACAGAAGTGGGATGAGTTACACCAGTAGTTGACACAGGCACAGAGTCTCTAGTGAAAACTAGTGAATCCTCTGTGTTTATGATGGTGTCATTAGGATATGCCCCAGCTAGAATTCCCTCACCATCTAAATGTGGTTCCTGGGTGGTGAGCAAAGTGTCATGCACTAAGTCACTTGAGTCCATTAGCTCACCAAGACAAGAAAATTCTTGGTGATCAATGCCTTGATCCTCAATTGCTTGAGTTGCAGGCTCCAAAGAAATTTGAGTGTTTGATTCTGGAAGAGTAGTGTCTTTTAGAGTAGATTTTGGCAACTCCCCTGAGAAATAGAGGGAGTTTCAAGTATGATGTGCTCTCCACTCTGTGTTGTGCCAGCCTTATCACTCCCATGTGCTGACTCTTTACAAGATAGTGGATTGGGGAGGATGCTTGATTCTATAGATGCACCATGTTGAGAGGATGCATCTAGTAAACTGTGTGCCCCTGATTTTACAACTTCAGCCATTTGTGTGACTGAAGAGGTGGTTTTCTTAGCTTTCTTCTTCTTTGGCTTTTGCAAGGGTGACACAGGTGCCTCACTTTCTAAGCCTAATTCAGCATTCAATGCTGCTTCTGTTAGCATTTCCAAAGGTTCAAAGGCTATCCCCTTTCTCTTCATTTTACTGACACCACCCTGTTGAGAGGATGATGCAGGTGGCTCTATGTTTGGTTCAGTGTTTGGTTAAGGGGGTTGGTTAGCTGGCCCTAGGTTAGCATTTTGTTCTACTTACTTGGGCTGTGCTAACTCAGACTTAGAGGCAAATGTTGGCATGTTGTGGGGGTAAGACTCAAATAACCTCTGCATATGAAGGGTTATTACAAGCCTAACATCCACATCATTCCTAGTCTCCAAGTTACCAAAAATGAGTTTGGTCATGGATTTCGGATAGCCTATTCTATTTCTATTCATCCCAGGAAATTCAATCAGTTTATTATCTACAAAATTAAGAGCAGATTGAATAAAACGAGGGAAGAAAATTTCATTACCTCTCTTGGTTGAGTTCTTACCAAGTCTCCCATATAGCTCCTGCATAATTAGATTACCCACATTGATTTTCCTATCATATGCCAGGGAGTATGCAATTTGCTGTGTAGGTGCACTGATTTGATCAAAACTTGACTTTCTAGCAGTGAACACCTGTAGCAGTGTGGCGAACACAAAAATCCATTCCTTTCTAAGACACTCCCGGTTCATTTTTCCAATCTTGATTGTATCAGCATATCTGATAAAGTCGAAGAATGTAATCAAATCATCATCCGATACCAGAGGGTGATACAGCTCCTGATGAAGTCCTAGTGCTTGATTCATATCCTCTGTAGTGATAGTAACCTCTTTCTCTTGTATTTTGAAGTAGATGATATAAGAGGTTACTGCATTCTCGAGAGCAATAACTTCCACAGTGGCTGTCCTCCAAAACTGTTCTAGGATATCTAGGTACAGAGTTGGGTTGGCTGAGAGTGCATCCTTGATGTATGACTCAAACATCCAGCAAGCGAAGCACTTGAAGTTAGCATTGGGTGCTTCCACATCATTAGTAATAACAATGAAGTTGGTGTGGTTAGGAATTGTGAGTTGGGTATTTGCCATTGTTACACAGAGAGACGAGAGAAGAGAATGAAGGTTGAAGAAGAATTTAGCTTTTGAAGTTAGGGTTTTCAGAGGTTTCGGAACTTTAGATGCTTGAGAGATCGAATGAAATGAAACGAATAGATGTAAAACTGTATAAGTATGAAGTACTTGAATTGTCGATTAGATATATGTTTTTTATCGACAAGTGAGTCATTCGAGAAGTAGAAATCAACTATTCGATAAGTCAAGAAAGGCTTAATCGATATCTCAAGCAGTTCGTAACTCACAGCTGGCTATTATCTAACTTAGAAATAATTCCAAATTAAATAAAATATGTTTTTATGAGTGATTTAAAATTCTGAATAAAAATCCAAAAACGGTTAAGATTTAGCGAAAATTCAGCCTTTTCAAATGATTCGACAACTCAAATATTCTATTCGAGAACTCAGTCATTAGAGAACTCAAATATCCTATTCGAGAAGTCAAGCAAGTCTCTGTTCGATTTCTCCAAAATGCACTATTCGAGAACTCAAGAGTGTTCCAAATAGACTTGTTAGAGAAGTCGACCATAGACATGAAAGTCATTAGAGAAGTCTGACTTATCGAGCTACACTTTCCACTCATAAAAGTTAATTTTCACAACCTTTTAAAAATTCACCAGAATTATTCAAATGAAGAATATTCTAACAAATTAAGTAGTGATAATCTTAAAATTTCATAGAAATTTCAAGCAAATTCGAATATGATTTTCAACATATGCAACAGATTTGAAATATTTATAAATCATATTTCAGCCAACACTTACTTCAAAAATATTGAGAATTTAGATAAAGAAAGTGTTTACTGTTGCAACAATCTAGTTGATATTTCCACTTAGCCAGATTCTGAATAATTTAGCATTCCAATCTCACTAACCAACCTTGTGAAGTTGGCTTCATCCAATGGCTTAGTGAATATATCAGCTAATTGTTTATCTGTATGGACATAATGCAACTCAATGGTTCCATTAGTTGCATGCCCCCTAATGAAATGATATCTGATGTCAATGTGCTTTGTCCTAGAATGATTTACAGGATTAGCAACTATAGAGATTGCACTTGTGTTGTCACACATGATTGGAATTCTTTCCAACACAAGTCCATAATCTCTAAGCTGATTTCTAATCCAAAGCACTTGAGCACGGCAAATTCCAGCAGCTATGTATTCAGCCTCAGCTGTGGAAGTTGACATAAATTTTTGTTTCTTGCTGTACCAAGAGACTAGCCTTTGTCCAAGAAACTGGCAGCTACCTGAGGTGCTCTTCCTATCCACTCTACATCCAGCATAATCAGCATCAGAGTAACTAACCAGATTGAACCCTGTGTCCTTAGGATACCATAAACCCAAGTTTTGAGTGCCCTTCAGATATCTAAAGATTCTTTTTATAGCAATCAAATGTGGCTCTTTTGAATTTGATTGAAACCTTGCACACAGACATGTAGCAAACATGATGTCTGGCCTACTTACAGTGAGATAGAGTAGAGAACCAACCATGTCTCTTTAGACTGAGATATCTACTCTCTTGCCTTTGACATCTTCATCCAATTTGGTGGCAGTGGCCATGGGTGTCTTTGCAGGTGAGCAGTCTTCTAAGTCAAACTTCTTTAATAAATCCTTGATGTACTTGGTTTGACTGATGAAAATACCATCCTTCCTCTGACTAACTTGCAATCCAAGAAAGAATGTTAACTCTCCCATCATACTCATCTCATATCTGCTTTGCACGAGCTTAGAGAATTTCTCACACAGCTTCTCATTTGTAGAGCCAAATATGTTATCATCCACATAGATCTGAACTAGGATAATATCATTACCATGCTTCTTGTAAAACAGTGTCTTGTCCAATGTGCCTCTAGTGAATTGATTTTCAAGAAGGAACTGTGATAAAGTGTCATACCATGCCCTTGGAGCCTGCTTAAGTCCATAAAATGCCTTAAGCAATCTGTAGACAAATTCTGGGAAATGTGGATCATCAAAGCCAGGTGGTTGTTGCACATAAACTACTTCTTCCAACTCCCCATTCCGAAATGCACTCTTGACCTCCATTCGATAGACTTTAAAGTTTGAATGAGCATCAAATGCCAAGAAGATTCTGATGGCTTCCAATCTAGCAACAGGAGCAAATGTCTCATCATAGTCAATGCCTTCCTTTTGAGAGTATCCTTTTGCAACCAACCTTGCTTTGTTTCTTACTATTACACCATCTTCATCCATCTTATTCTTCAGAACCCATTTTTTTCCAACAATGGTTCTGTTCTTTGGCAGGCACAAGTTCAGATACTTTGTTTCTTTCAAATTGACTCAGCTCCTCTTGCATAGCAATAATCCAATTTGGATCCAACAGTGCATCATCAAGTTTCTTAGGCTCAATCTGAGATAGAAAGCAACCACAGAGACACTCATTTTGAGTTACTCTCCTAGTTCTCACTCCTGCATTTTGATCTCCAATAATTTGCTCTGCAGTGTGTGACCTATCCCATTTTCTTGAGTGCTCAGTTTGATTTCT
Source organism: Saposhnikovia divaricata (assembly GCA_036435485.1). Lineage (NCBI taxonomy): Eukaryota > Viridiplantae > Streptophyta > Magnoliopsida > Apiales > Apiaceae > Saposhnikovia > Saposhnikovia divaricata. The sequence goes on along the minus strand of CM071595.1, from coordinate 54,873,821 downwards.
CAACTTTGATGTTGCTTCATCATCCAAGACATGATCATTTTCATTTCCTCCCCATGTGAAGTTGCTACTATTCACAGGTGTGTCTTGGATGCTAGTCTCTTCACTATTGGTTGGAACAAATTCTTCTCTTGCTTCATCATTCACTTGAGTTTGTTGAACTAGAGTTTCAACTTCAGTTTCAATCTCTTCATCAGAATCATCTAGATTTTCAAATTTAATGGATCTCTATCTTCATCATTGGCTTCTTCTAATCTAGGTAGTTTGTTGTCATCAAATGTCACATCTGTGCTTTCCATAACTTTCTTTTGACTGATGACATAAACTTTGTATGCAATTCTCTCCATAGAATAGCCAAGAAAAATTCATTCAAATGCCTTTGCATCAAACTTCCCAACATATTCTGAATTGTCTTTCAACACAAAGCATTTGCTTCCAAAAGTATGAACATACTTTAGAGTAGGCTTCTTTCCAGTCATCAAATTGTAAGGTGTCTTTCCAGTGTTTTTGTTGATGAGGGTTCTGTTCCGGATGTAGCATGCAGTGCTCACAGCCTCAGCCCAAAAACATGAAGGCATCTTTGCATCAAGCAACATTGTTCTAGCAGCCTCAATTAGAGTTCTGTTCTTTCTCTCAACTACTCCATTTTGTTGTGGAGTCCTTGGAGCTGAGAATTGTTGAGAAATGCCATTCTCTTTGCAAAATGCTTCAAGTAAGGCATTTCGGAACTCTGTTCCATTATCACTTCTCAATGCAATCACACTTGCATTGTTGGCTTTTGCTTCCTTATCAACTTTCTTTATGTGCTCCATGATTACTTATGGAGCCTCGTCATTTGATGCTAGAAATTCCACCCATGTATACCTTGTGTAGTCATCAACCATCACTAGGGCATACTTCTTTCTTGAGAGTGACATATTATTGACAGGCCCAAACAAATCCATATGAATTAATTGCCGAGGCTTGGTGATTGATGTCACTTTCTTTGACTTGTGGCTTGACCTTTTCATCTTTCCTTTTTGGCAAGCCTCACACACTCCTTCTTGACAGAATTCAAGTATGGGCATGCCTCTCACTAACTCTCTTTTGACTAGAGAATTAATGGCCTTGAAGTTCAGGTGTAATAGCTTCTTGTGCCATAGCCAACAATCTTCATTTGATGCTTTTGAGTAGAAGCAACAAACTTTGTCCTTGTTTGCAGAGTCTATATTGGCTACAAACAGGCTTCCTTTTCTTACTCCAGATAGAGCAAAATCACCAGTCTTCTTGTGGGTGATCAAACATTCATCTTTGTCAAAATTTACCTTGAATCCTCTATCAGTAAACTGACCAACACTTAGCAGATTATGCTTGAGACCCTTGACTAGTGCTACATCTTCAATGATGACATTACCAACTTTTAACTTGTCATATCCCAATGTGTTACCCATGCTGTCATCTCCAAAAGTAACCATTGGGCCAACCTTCTCCTCATATTCTGATAGCAGGGCCATATCACCAGTCATGTGATTTGAGCATCCACTGTCCAAAATCCACATGACCTTCTTTTCACTTTCTTTTCCCTGCAAGCACAAAGGTATACTTCTTCTTTGGTACCCAAACAAGTTTGGGTCCACTTGGCTTAGAAACAGATTTATCAAAAACATCATGCTTATCAACTTTTTTAGGACTGGTCTTCTTGTCACTGTTAGAAGTCTTAGAATTTAAATTCTTAGATTTAGGTGATAGAGGTACCTTCCTAACTCTAGGAGGACTTGAAGACTCTGGCCTCGTGTAGTGTGTGTGAATGTTGTGACTGATGCAACCATCCATGAATTGTCTTCTCAAATTAGAATAGCTAGTCATAACATTCATGTTGCATGGCATACAGTCAAGTTTATCACAGAAAGGTGAATATCTATGTCTTAAAGGCACAGAACAATCATAGAAAGGCTAAGCTACACTACCAGTTGGTTTCTTGCATGCATGAGTTAAGTGATTAGTGCTAAAAAAGTTTTGACAAACTTTCCTAGGAGCATTTGGCACATAAGCATAATTATTATTCTTGTTTATCCCTAGCTTGCCATTTCTGTTTTGTTTCTTATTAGCCACTTTCTTCTCAGATTCATTTTTCCCAGTTGAAACAAACTTCACAAACTTCTCAGGTCTAGGTCTACCTCCTACTGGCTTCTTGGCTTTTGTCTTGACACTCTAACTCTTAGAGGATGCTGGTTGTTCAATAGACTGTGCCTCATCCTCATCATTCAACATTTGCTTTATGAGTAAGGCATCCTCATCAATTTTAAATGTTGGTTCTTTAAAAATTGGAGACTCAGTCTTTTTCAAAATGTGAGGCACTTCATCCTGAACAACTATGTCATCTTCAATGACATCAATGATGCTCTAACGGCTAACCCTGTTCTATATCTAGACATGCTAGAGTAATTTTGGGATTCTGCCACTGTTGAAGTATGTTAGTCACAGAGGCATGCCTGTATACATCTAATAACAAGCCTAATTGTTTGTAATGCTTTGCATTACTTACATGACCCTTTAACTGGGGGAACCTCTAGCTGTAGAGTTTCTACTTGTTTTAGTACATGTAATAGGCATCAAAATTCTACATGTGTAACTGTATAAATTAGTCATGAAATAATGCTTGAAAGAAGATCAAGAGATCATGCCTCAAGCTTGGAGAACAAGGCTGCAGAAATAAGCACAGTTGGATTTTGAAGATTGAAGATTTGCCTAAGTACTAATTCAAGAAGTATTTTGCTCTAATCGAGAAGTCTAGCATTCGACAAGTCAAGGATTCGATATCTATAAAGACACTGTTCGATATCTCTGGAAGTCAACAAGTCAAAATCTCATTCGATAACTCAGAGATTCGACATGTCTAATACTCTATTCGAGAACTCAAGAAGTCAACAAGTCAAAGCATCATTCGAGTTCTCTAAGAGTCAACAAGTCAAAGCTACATTCAATATCTCAAGGACTCAGGAAGCTATTCGACATCTCAAGGATTCCATAAGTTAAAAGCTCTATTCGACAAGTCAAGGATTCCTGAAGAAAAGACTAATTCGAGAAGTTATAACAACTTAGAATTTTTCCAAATTTATAAATGCTTATTTAATTATGAAATGTGGAAATTATGTGAATTATGTGATAGACAAATTTTGTGAAGTCAAGGTATATGTGAAATCATGTTTATGTGATTATGTGATGATTAGTAGGTGTCGTACATGTTCATGGAATTTTATGTTCACTTTTAAAGCATTAAAAGCATTTTTAAAGTGCATATTTAATCTTTTAAAAATCATATAAAATCATTAGAATTGATTTAAATCATGAAATCTTTTGCATTATCATCTTTGAGACAAGAATTAGTTTGCAAAATTAGTTTGGATATTTAATTGTGTGTTTTAGTATTTTAAAATGATTTAAAAAGTTTTATTTCTTTTAAAGATCTTTTACTTCGAAAATTTGTATAAAATTCATTTTTTATCCAAATATTATTTTAAAAATATGGGGATGCTTCTAAATTCATAAACTTTATTTTAAAAAATTTTATAAAATATTTTCTCCCCATTTCCTATTTTATTTCGATTTAAAGGTGATTAAAATGGTGAATTTTCAAGAAAGTAATTAGCAGTTGTGATTTTACTGTTTTTCCCCCAGCTTATAACAACACCACCGCCACTCTCTTCCTCCTCACTTCATCATTTTTCTGGTTTTGTAAGACAGCAGGTCTCTCTCTTCTCTCTCTATACTCGAACTCTCTCTCTCTCCTCTTTCCCATCAGTTTATAGCTCGGTTGTACGATCTAAAGCCATATTTGTGTTCGATTTTGCTTCCTCTACATGCTACTGTCGATGCATGTTGATTTCGTGACGAAATTTTTTGAAACCCATTTCGGTATTTGGCATTTTCCGAGTTGCTTGGTTGTGTTCCTGCTTATTCGGTGATGGTTGATGTTATATGTGCTTGGGTAGTGGTCGTGGAAGGAAAAGCCGAAGATTTTGGGCAACTCCGACACCGGCAATGAACTCCGGTGAGCCGGTGGGAGGCGGTGATGAGATTCTCTGAGCCAAATGATACAATTAACTTTGTTTTGTTGATGCATGTTGATTATATGTGGATTTCTGGAAATTTCCGAAGTATTATAAGTAAATTCGATATTTATGTTTCATTAAATGCTTGTTATTGATTCGATATGATAAATTAATTATTTTCGAAGTGAAATTCTGTCAATATATTCTGAAAATTCGGATATATATATATGAGCATGCATGTATAAATTCGAGAATTTTTGCTATATTTCTTGATACTTTATGTTCGAATTATGTGTTAAAGTCGAGTAAATTGACTCGTTAAATTCTTGTTAATTATTCGATTATATGATTTTAATTCTAGTTAATTTCCTATAATGCTATCCGAATTATATGAGATGCATGTATGATTTATTTTATTTAATTATTGAATAATTCAAATTTTTGGAAGTTAATTAGGAATTAAATGGGATTACTTGAAATTATATGATTATTGTGAATCATTCGGTTCATTGTAAATTAAGGTTATTATTGATAATTTCGAATTATGTGGTAAATAGTATTTTTATGAATGGTTATGATATTATGAATCCATTGGGAGTGTAGGAGGATTTTTAAATCCATCGTAGGTATTTGGTTGTGGTTTTAGTCGGTTGAATTCCGACGGGATAATCCTATTTACAGAGGAAACTCTGCCCGATTTTCGTCACAAATATAAGTTGTAAAACCTATAGTATATTCTTATAAGTTGATTTCAAGTCAGGATGACACTACGTGTTAAGTGCTAAGTGACTTATGTGAGTTGCATGATCTATATGCTATGTGCTATGTGTTTAAGTGATTAGTGGACTACGAGTCAATCTGATAATGTAATATCAGGTACGTATGTTATATGTTAAATAATAATGCGATATAGGAATCGTTTGGGTAGATTAAGATGAGACGATTAAGTGATATAGTATTCTAAAGTAGTGATATGGTTTATGTAGATAAGAAGGACGTAGGACCTAGCGATAAATGAAAGGCTAAGGTCGAGTACCAGTGACTGAGCTGTTAGCTGTTGCATTCTACCGGAGGCAAGTAACTCTATCTTTCCTCTGAAAGTTCATATTATTGAAACTTTTATATCTTGTTGATTCAAGCATGTTTATTCTATACCATGTTGATCATACTTCTGTTATAAACTTACCTTTGCATGTACCCAAAATCTCTATTGATCAACCCTGGTTCAACACATGTAAACCCTAGACCAGCATAATTCTTTTTAATTGCTTCTTGACTATACTGTCACCCAGAGTTAAACAATACTAATTCTTTTTAATTGCTTCTTGACCATATATGTCCTATAATTTACTATAATCCAGTCACATTGACTGAACGACCAGTGTTCCACTTGACTTATGTCCGTGACCTGGATACCCTGTGTTGATTTTAAAATACTTATCAAATATCATATTGCCCTAAACACTGTTTTACAAACTTGTTATCCTTTATCGATGACTTTTAAACCTTACAACTTGATCAAATGATTTCAAAACTAAACCTAATTGATATCTTTGACCTTTGACTTGGACTGTTCCCTTATACGCTGATTGAAATCCAGATTTCCACTTGAGTCTATATCTTCTTGATTCAGACTTGTACCCTCTTTCATTGATGTCAGAACACTTAGTCAAAACCTTTTGACTTTTATCATTGCGAATCAAAATGAGTTGTCTCTTAAAATACTTTGAAGTTGCTTAGACTGGGCTGATCTGTTATCAGAGAGTCGAAGGTACTTCGAAGTAAAGGTTTTCGAAGAGATTAAGTATTAAAATGTTTTATAAATTTAAAAAGAGTTTTGTGAAGCCTAATGTTTTAAAATAAGATTTCTAATAAAAATGTTAGGAACTCCCTCTAAATGGTTTCCACGGATTCCTAACGATTGGAGAGACAGGGCGAACGGGTAATGCTGGTTCCGTTAGTTTTTGAGATGTAGTATTGTGTAGTTCTGGTCTGTCCAGTTCAACACCTTTATAGGCCAATGTATTGCCTCTTGGGAACCCAAGCTATCCTAATGAAAGGAAATGATGGCCAGAGGGACTTTGTGTCCGGTATGGGGACTTTATGGGTTGATCACCCGTATTGTATGTTATAAAATAAAAACCTCCAATCAGTTTTCTTAAAGTGATGATTACGTTTTATTTACTATGAAATGAAATTGGTTTACCGATTGAAATGTCAATTACTTTACATAGTTTTGAAATATCTATTGTTATCCTATTTATCAGATGATATCCTTCTTTATTAAATACCAGTATTGCTTTTACCGCTTCCAGCATATTGATGTCATATCTTGAATTACTGTTATCTTCTATGATACCCTGTTGTATTATATTCAGTTGAGATCTTTAGTTACTTGCTGAGCGTTGGCTCATTACTATTTTGTCTAACCCTTTTAACAGTAATCTAAGAATCATGGTTCGTACAATCCAAACCGCAAGGAAGCGCACCTACCGTGGCCCTGAGTTGGTCCGTTTTGAGATAGCTCCCGAGGTGGATGCAATAACAGCTCAGTGAGGAGATCTTTAGTTAGTTGTGAGAACTGGCAGTAGAACTTTTGAGAACTTTGGTTTGTAATAATATTATATTTTGAATTCAGGTTTGTAATAATAATTAGTTAGATGATGGCTTGCTTGTTTCAAACCATTACCCGTGAAAGATCTTGGATAGTAATGTTGGGGCCAGTCAGCATGTTATATATTATATTTTAGGTTGTATGCATCTAGATGTGTGTCAGTGACTCTCCGATCTAGGCCTCTGATCGGGAGGGCGTCACAGGTTGGTATCAGAGCTACGGGTTTTGGTCACTGAACCAAGCCAGGAATTTAGGGTCATTAATAAAAGAAGTAGTTACAATTAGGATTTGAGAGTGATAGATGTAGGGAGTGACTATAATTTAGGTTTTCCCTTTGCGATAGATTTTTAGGGACTAACATAACTCGTTTATATTCTGCGTGTATATATATATATATATATATATATATATTATTACTACAGGACATGGATCTTGCCGATGTTGCACCACCCCTATTTTCCGATTCTAGTAGTTCATCCGAAAAGTTTGATCATTCGGAGGCGATGTCTGATGCCGATGCTGAGATTGAGTCTGATGTGCCAGTATCCGAGTCTGAGGTTGAGAGTTCTACGGCCCGTGCTGACATTCCTGTCCCTACCACTGAGCCTGTGCCTGAGTCTACACCAGTGTCTGAGCCTATTACTAGTACCGTGCCTGTTCCTGTCTCAGTACTAGTTGTGACCCCTTTTGTCACCGAGCACGGCGAGTCATCTATCGGACCCTACTCACTTCCTGAGGTTGCACCTATGCACACATACGCTGAGATAGTCCGCACTTATGAGAATCTGACGAGCAGGAATGATGAGCTTTCAGCATTGATTAAACAGATGAAGGACGAGGCGCAGCGTCAAGTTGACTTATCTATGATAGATTGGGATAGTCGTATTGAGTTAGCACAGAGGGTCACTCAGCAGCGTTTTCTTGAGGTTCCCCTATCTAGGCCTGCCTTTGATGAGCTTTGTCGACTTTCGGGTTTGATTTCTTGGATGATATGTGAGTATGGTGGAACCCGAGGTTCCCGTGACTAGACTACTGTTGTGAAGATGGTTGTGAGTGGGACATTTGGTGGAGCCCACTAGTGTTAGTTGTGTTTACTACTAGTCTAGGATGTTTTCCAGTTTTCCTAGTGCTAGTAGACGAATTGTTTTTATTTTAATTTGTTTATTTCAGTTCGGATGTAAAAGGGCTGAATGCCCTTAACTTTTATGATGTTGGATCGTTTTCGTCTTAGTGACGTATGCATATTTCGTATATCCCTGTGTTCATTGCTTTACTTATCGCTTTTTACATACTGTCTTTACATACCGTATTTCCATAACTTAGTACCCTGTTCATATAAACCCTGTTGCATAATTTACAACTGTACCCATATCGTATTGTCTTATTGGAACCGATCGTCTATTGGTACCAGACGGAGGAACCCTATTTCTTTTGAATATTTACCTACTCGTTGTTTACCAATTGTTTACCTTCTTATCAGAAAGATGCCTCCTAGAAGAACCCGACAAGCTACCAACAATGATAACCAAGACCAACAAAATCAAGATAACCCTACTATGGCCCAGATGTTCCAATTACTTCAACAACAAACTGCTGCTTTTATTCAACACCAACAACACCAAGCTACCCAACCTGCTACAACTTTTAAATCTTTCCAAGATGTTCACCCACCTGAGTTTAAAGGTACCTTGAACCCTGTTGAAGCTAAATATTGGTTGATGGATATCGAGAAGTCTTTCACGTTAGTTAGGGTTGATGAAATTCAGAAGGTGGAGTTTGCTAGTTTTTATTTGAGGGCAGAAGCGAATTTTTGGTGGGAGTCTGTTAAGGCCGCAGAAGGAAATGCGATTACATGGCCAAGATTCGTAGAATTGTTTAATGAAAAATATCTGCCAGGTTATTTACAAGACCAGTTGGAGATTCAGTTTATGGAATTGAAACAAGAAGGGATGATTGTTGCGGAGTATGAGGCCAAGTTTACTGAGTTATCTAGGTTTGCACCTCAGTATGTAGGAAATGAAGCTAGTAAGGCTAAGAAGTTTCAGCATGGATTAAAGCCTTGGTTAAGGAGTAGAGCTGCTGCATTCGAGTTGAGAACCTATTCTGCTATTGTGTAGAAGGCGATGATTATAGAAGGAGAAAGTGAGTTGAATCAGAAGGAGAAAGCTGGTAAAAAAAGAAAGTTTGATAAAGTAGAAAAGAGTCAAGAGACAGAAGGTCAAAGGAGTTTTCAAAACAGAGGAAGGTTTGGAAATCGACCAGGAGGACAGAGAAATTTTTAGAAGTTTGGAGGTGGTAACGGAGGACAAAACCGTAGACTCCAAGGAGTAAACCCTCAGGCTATAACAAGACCCGTACTACCAGATTACAAAATTTGTGGAAGAAAGCACCGGGTATCTGTAATAAGCCTAATATAGTTTGATACAAGTGTGGGAAGAAAGGACACTATGCTCAAGAATGTCCGGAAGTGAAGTCAGTAGGATTAACTTGTTATAATTGTGGCAAGATTGGCCATATTGCTAAGAACTGTAAGGAGCCTGTCCAGACTGCTAATGTTTTGAGAATCACCGCACCACCAGCAGCGCAACAAGTGCCGTATCAAGCACCTCAGCCTGGAGCCCGTACTTTCAACATGTCTGTCAAAGAAGCTGTTAATGATGCCAATGTGGTTGCAGGTACGCTTCCTGTCAACTTTTGAAGATAAAGTTTTAATTGATTCTAGAGTAACTAGATCCTTTATATCTGAAAGATTTCTTGATAAATTGCACTGTGAGATTCATCCATTAGAAAAGGCATTAGTGGTAGAAGTTGCTAATCAGGATAAGATTTCCATAGACCGGGAGTGTCCTAACTGTAATATTAAGCTTGGAGGATTTCTTTTCTACGTGAATTTATTACCATTTAAGCTGGGAGAGTTTGATGTTATTTTAGGAATGGATTGGTTGTCCACGAGTGATGCGCATATTGAGTGTAAGAAGAAGCAAGTTAAGTTACATACTGAAGATGGTAGTGAAGTAGTATTTCAAGGACAGAAGCAAGATAAGAACTTTCTAACGTTTATGCAAGCGAAGACATTGTTGAATCAAGGATGTGAAGCTTATTTAGCACATGTAGTTGATACAGAGAAACAAGTCCCTAGGATGGAAGATATTCCAGTTGTAAATGAGTTTCCTGACGTATTTCTCGACGAGTTACCCGGATTACCTCCAGATAGAGAGATTGAATTCCCGATTGAATTGGCACCAGGAACTGAACCTGTATCTAAAGCACCGTATCGAATGGCACCTGCTGAGATGAAGGAGTTAGCCACACAATTGCATGATTTATTAGATAAAGGAGTTATAAGGCCGAGTGTGTCCCCGTGGGGAGCGCCAGTGTTGTTTGTTAAGAAGAAGGATGGAAGCATGAGGTTGTGTATTGATTATAGAGAACTCAATAAATTGACTATCAAGAATAAGTATCCATTGCCAAGGATTGATGATTTGTTTGACCAACTGAAAGATGCTGCCTACTTTTCTAAGATTGATTTGAGATCAGGTTATCACCAATTGAAGATCAAACCAGAAGATATTCCGAAGACTGCATTTCGCACGAGATATGGACATTATGAGTTTTTAGTGATGGCTTTCGGATTGACGAATGCGCCAGCTGTGTTTATGGATTTAATGAATAGAGTGTTCAAGAGATATTTGGATAAATTCATAATTTTATTTATTGATGACATCCTTATATACTCGAGAAACCCTGAAGAGCATGCCGAGCATTTGAGAATAGCATTGAAAACCCTGAGAAAGGAAAGATTATATGCCAAGTTTTCTAAGTGTGAGTTTTGGTTGCAAGAAGTGCAATTTCTAGGTCATGTGATTAGTAAAGAAGGAATTCGAGTGGATCCTGCTAAGATTGAAGCTGTGGTGAGTTGGAATAGACCAAGAACTCCTACTGAGGCGAGAAGTTTTCTAGGATTGGCTGGTTATTATCGAAGATTTGTAGAGGATTTCTCAAAGATTGCTACCCCATTGACAAAGTTGACCCGAAAGAATGAGAAGTTTATCTAGAATGATAAGTGTGAAGAAAGTTTTCAAGAGCTAAAGAAAAGATTAGTTTCAGCACCAGTGTTAGTATTGCCAGATGATAAAGGAAATTTTGTTATCTATAGTGATGCTTCGCACAAAGGATTAGGATGCGTTTTGATGCAACACAGAAATGTTATTGCGTACGCTTCGAGACAGCTTAAACCGCACGAGCAAAAGTATCCGACACATGATTTGGAGTTAGCAACGATTGTATTCGCATTGAAGATTTGGAGACATTATCTGTATGGAGAGAAGTGTGAAATTTTCACCGACCACAAGAGTTTGAAGTATATCTTTACTCAAAAAGAGTTGAATATGAGACAGAGAAGGTGGTTGGAATTAATTAAGGATTTTGATTGCACGATAAGTTACCATCCTGGAAAGGCGAATGTTGTCGCTGATGAGTTAAGTAGAAAGGAGAGATTGAATATATTGACAATGCCAAAGGAGTTATTTCGAGAATTTGAGAAATTGAGTTTGGAAGTTTTTGAGTCAGAGGATGCAGATGAGTTTCTTATTACAATGACTTTTCAACCAGAGTTGTTGGAAAAGATTCGAAGATGCCAAGAAGAAGTAATGAATTGTGAAATGAATACGTTGACTGGAGAAGAGATTTGTACACAGAAAGATGATCAAGGTATTTTAAGATTTGGAAGGAGAATATGGATTCCTAATGTTGTGGAGTTAAAGAATGAGATATTAACTGAAGCCCATAGTTCAAGATATTCTATTCACCCTGGAAGTACAAAGATGTATCGAGATCTAGGAAAATTTCTGGTGGCCAGAAATGAAGCGTGAGATAGCCGAATGGATAAGTAAGTGTTATACTTGTCAGAGGATTAAAGCAGAACATCAGAAGCCAAGCGGATTGTTACAACCATTAGATATTCCTGAGTGGAAGTGGAAGCACCTTTCCATGGATTTTGTAGTGGGATTACCAAGAACTAAAACAAATCATGATGCGATTTGGGTGATCACTGATCGACTGACGAAGTCTGCTCATTTCTTACCAATTAACGAAAGATTTTCATTGGACAAGTTGGTATATTTGTATTTGAAGGAAATAGTGTCACGACATGGAGTTCCTGTTTCGATAGTATCTGATCGAGACCCACGGTTTAATTCGAGGTTTTGGCGACAATTTCAAGAATGCCTAGGAACCCAATTGAAGATGAGTACAGCATACCATCCATAGACGGACTGACAAAGTGAAAGGACTATTCAGACAATAGAGGATATGCTTAGAGCTTATGCATTGGATTTCGAAGGAAGTTAGGACGAACATTTTGCCTTTGGTTGAGTTTTCATATAACAACAGTTATCACGCAAGTATAGGAATGCCCCCGTATGAAGCATTGTATGGAAGAAAGTGTAGATCACCAGCATATTGGGAAGAAATTGGTGAGAGAAAATTTTTAGGACCAGAGTTACTTCAGCAGACGAAGGAGAAAGTTGAGATTATTCAGAAGAGATTAATTACTGCCCAAGATCGTCAAAGAAAGTATGCTGATTTGAAAAGAAAGGATAGTAGTTTTGAAATAGAAGATCAAGTGTTATTGAAAGTGTCACCGTGGAAAGGAATTACAAGATTTGGTAAGAAAGGAAAGTTGAGTCCAAGATACGTAGGACCATTTGAGATTTTGAAGCGAGTTGGAAAAGTTGCTTACGAGTTAGCATTGCCACCGCATATGCACCATATTCACAATGTATTTCACGTATCTATGCTTAAGAAGTACAATCCCGATGCGAGCCACGTAATTGAATATGAACCTATTGAGATCCAGCCAGACTTATCTTACGAAAAGCAACCAGTAGAGATTCAGGATAGAAGTGATAGAAAGTTGAGGAATAAAGTTGTTAGATTGGTTAAAGTTTTGTGGAGGAATCCTAGAGTCGAAGAGTCGAATTGGGAACTTGAAAGCGAGATGCTTGCCAAGTATCCTCATCTGTTTACTCAGGTGAGATTCTGGGGACAGAATCCTTTTAAGGGGGGGAAGCTATAACGACTTAGAATTTTTCGCAATTTATAAATGCTTATTTAATTATGAAATGTGGAAATTATGTGAATTATGTGATAGATAAATTTTGTGAAGTCAAGGTATATGTGAAATCATGTTTATGTGATTATGTGATGATTAGTAGGTGTCGTACATGTTCACGGAATTTTATTTACATTTTTAATGCATTAAAAGTATTTTTAAAGTGCATATTTAATCTTTTAAAAATCATATAAAATCATTAGAATTGATTTAAATCATGAAATTTTTTGCATTATCATCTTTGAGAGAAGAATTAGTTTGTAAAATTAGTTTGGATATTTAGTTGTGTGTTTTAGTATTTTAAAATGATTTAAAAAGCTTTATTTCTTTTAAAGATCTTTTACTTCGAAAATTCGTATAAAATTCATTTTTGATCCAAATATTATTTTAAAAATATAGGGATGCTTCTAAATTCATAAACTTTGTTTTAAATTTTTTTATAAAATATTTTCTCCCCATTTCCTATTTTATTTCGATTTAAAGGTGATTAAAATGGTGAATTTTCAGGAAAGTAATTAGCAGTTGTGATTTTACTATTTTGCCCCCAGCTTATAACAACACCACCGCCACTCTCTTCCTCCTCACTTCATCATTTTGCTGGTTTTGTAAGAGAGCAGGTCTCTCTCTTCTCTCTCTATACTCGAACTCTCTCTCTCCTCTATCCCATCAGTTTATAGCTCAGTTGTACGATCTAAAGCCATATTTGTGTTCGATTTTGCTTCCTCTACATGCTACTGTCGATGCATGTTGATTTCGTGACGAAAATTTTTGAAACCCATTTTGGTATTTGGCATTTTCCGAGTTGCTTGGTCGTGTTCCTGCTTATTCGGTGATGGTTGATGTTGTATGTGCTTGGGCAGTGGTCGTGGAAGGAAAACCCGAAGATTTTGGGCACCTTCGACTGCTACCACCACCGGCAATGGACTTCGGTGAGCCGGTGGGAGGCGGTGATGAGATTCTCTGAGCCTAAATGATACAATTAACTTTGTTTTGTTGATGCATGTTGATTATATGTGGATTTTTGGAAATTTCCGAAGTATTATAATTAAATTCGATATATATGTTTCATTAAATGCTTGTTATTGATTCGATATGATAAATTAATTATTTTCGAAGTGAAATTCTTTATCAATATATTCTGAAAATTCGGATATATATATATATATATATATGAGCATGCATGTATAAATTCGAGAATTTTTGCTATATTTCTTGATACTTTATGTTCGAATTAGGTGTTCAAGTCGAGTAAATTGACTCGTTAAATTCTTGTTAATTATTCGAGTATATGATTTTAATTCGAGTTAATTTCCTGTAATGCTATCCGAATTATATGAGCTGCATGTATGATTTATTTTATTTAATTATTGAATAATTCAAATTTTTGGAAGTAATTAGGAATTAAATGGAATTACTTGAAATTATATGATTATTGTGAATCATTCGGTTCATTGTAAATTAAGGTTATTATTGATAATTTTGAATTATGTGGTAAATAGTATTGTTATGAATGGTTATGATATTATGAATCCATTGGGAGTGTAGGTGGATTTTTAAATCCATCGTAGGTATTTGGTTGTGGTTTTAGTCGGTTGAATTCCGACGGGATAGTCCTATTTACAGAGGAAACTCTGCCCGATTTTCGTCACAAATATAAGTTGTAAAACCAATAATATATTCTATAAGTTGATTGCAAGTCAAGATGACACGACGTGTTAAGTGCTAAGTGACTTATGTGAGTTTCATGATCTATATGCTATGTGCTATATGTTTAAGTGATTAGTGGACTACGAGTCAAACTGATAATGTAATATCAAGTACGTATGTTATATGTTAAATAATAATGCGATATAGGAATCATTTTGGTAGATTAAGATGAGACGATTAAGATGGTTTATGTAGATAAGGACGTAGGACCTAGCGATAAAGGAAAGGCTAAGGTCGAGTACCAGTGACTGAGCTGTTAGCTGTTGCATTCTACCGGAGGCAAGTAACTCTGTCTTTCCTCTGAAAGTTCATATTATTGAAACTGTTATATCTTGTTGATTCAAGCATGCCTATTCTATACCATGTTGATCATACTTCTGTTATAAACTTACCTTTGCATGTACCCAAAATCTCTATTGATCAACCCTTGTTCAACACATGTAAACCCTAGACCAGCATAATTCTTTTTAATTGCTTCTTGACTATACTGTCACCTAGAGTTAAACAATACTAATTTTTTTAATTGCTTCTTGACCATATATGTCCTATAATTTACTATAATCCAGTCACATTGACTGACCGATAAACCAGTGTTCCACTTGACTTATGTCCGTGACCTGGATACCCTATGTTGATTTTAAAATACTTATCAAATATCATATTGCCCTAAACACTGTTTTACAAACTTGTTATCCTTTATCGATGACTTTTAAACCTTACAACTTGATCAAATGATTTCAAAACTAAACCTAATTGATATCTTTGACTCTGTTATCAGAGAGTCGAAGGTACTTCGAAGTAAAGGTTTTCAAAGAGATTAAGTATTAAAATGTTTTATAAAGTTAAAAAGAGTTTTGTGAAGCCTAATGTTTTAAAATAAGATTTCTAATAAAAATGTTAGGAACTCTGTAACGCCCCCAAATCCGAGGTCAGAGATTCAGGCCGTCACGTCACCATCAAACCATATCATACCTGTATTAACTTTACAACTCAACAATACATCCATCCAGACCTCAATCTTACACACAAACAAGTTAGAGCCTCAGAAACGATAATCAAAAGTAACACTAAATATTACAATTCATCTGTACAATCTAGAATCTTGCACACTTCCATTTATACAACTACACTTGAAGACAAGTCTTACTATTACAGTTGAAAACCTATCAGACTTACTCTGTAGTATTTATCAGGAACTAAATCATCTCAGGGGTAAATCTTCTACTCCTCTTCTGCTGGTACGGAGTTAACCGATCAAATTCTTCTCTTTCTGAAAAGTTTTTATAAAGCAAGAATGAGCTACATAATGCTCAGCAAGTTCACCATTTTGAAAAATAATAATGTGGTTTATTTTGAAAACATTCCCAACTGTATGGGCATATATCTCAGATTTCAAAACATAATTGGACAATATATATGTCCGAGTTTGAATAAAACATTTATACTCACTAAGGAGCTTTAAGAACAACATATGAACCCTTTATAAGGTTCCCATTTCAACATATCTCAAGTTTGAAAATATATACATATGAGTATATCATTTTCGCAATTTAATTACGATATAATAATATACCGCTCCCCGGTCAATAGTATATACGGACCGCTACGACCTCTATTGCTAGAGTCGTTGTCCGAAGAAAACATTTCATTCTAAGTTCAAGGGGTGCAAACATATATGTACTTATACATCTCAATTTCATCGATACTTCGATAAACATAAACATTTGATATGATTGAAAACTACAAACACAACAGTGAAAGTCCTTGTATAAGTAAGTTTTGAAAAGTAAACTTGCCTTGGTGGGGTTGGGGTGGTCGAGCTTGCGAAGTGGGATGATCTCTACATAAGCAATAGCCGATCGTTAGTACCTTAACAATATCTCTTTTAATTGCGAGGTTTTAGGGGGTACAAAATTAACTTAATGACTTCGTCTTATGACTCTCTAGCCCCACTATAGGTCCATGCCATCACTCGATTACGCTCGTCACTTATTCGACTTAATTTGGTTACCATATCCGAATCATATTCATTACCCCTAAAATTACACTCCACTTACGACTTTTTCCTTTGCGCGAATTTTACTCTATCATTTTTATAAAATTGAAAAATATATATTTTAATCAAATTCTTTTTGGGTAGCCTTCACCACTGCATTTACTAGCTCCTCTAATTTTTCCATGATCCTACATAAATTTTTAGGGGTTTAAACAAGGTTCACAAGGGGACCATTTAGTGCAGTCCGGATTCCAGAAACACATTTCACTTCTCAGGCCATAACTCAAAATCTATACATCACCTAGTCATGAACCTTACATTTCTGGAAACTACATTCAAATACCTTTCCAACAATATATATTAGGACCTCAGGGGACAAGATTTGGGGGTTCAAAACCCTCTTACAAGACAGGTCAAGTTCCTGGGAAAACTCAGCAAGCTTGTTTCACTAAATCAACCAAGATTCTTACATCCACAACACAACCAACATCTAAGTCACCAAGTTCATACTTTATAACATTCATGGAGATACATACACTAACCACAAGCATCAAAATCACAACCACAACACCTAAACTCAAGATCTATATCATCCATCACTTATACATCCAAGATTAACACAAATACACATGGATCTATCATTAAACTTCATAAACACTACATGGCCAAGAGGGGTTAGGGTTTTTATACCTTCTTGAGTATCTAGGAGCCTTGGGTATGCCTTACAAGTCTCAAGAACACCTTGAATGAGCTTCTACACTCCTTATAATCCAAGATCTAAAAGAAAACTTAACAATGTTACTATTCACAATAACTTTAACAATTAATATCTTGAAAATTAATGGATGAAAGGGATTGGAATTCTTAGTATACCTTTCTTAGATGATGTAGAGTGCCTAGGAATTTTGCCTTGAATTATGAATGAGGAGAAGTGGAAGAAAGAAAAAAAATTTCTTCCTTGTTCTTGCTTGGCCGAGAGCTTTTGTTCTTGGGGGGGGGGAGAGTGTTTTTGTGTTTTGATTTTGTGTTGGTTGGTTAAAGTAAAAAGGTGTTGGGTGATATATGTATTAGTGTATAGATATGTTATACATGGTACAAGTCTAGGTATGGCCACCATGTCCTCTTGTCTCCTTGGAAAGTGGTGCAACTAGTTACTATTCCTCTTGTCCATTTGGTACTACTAGTTTGCTTTTCCTAACTACTTAGTTGCATAGGACTTGCATGCAATACTACTCCTTGTATCATTATTCTTCCACCAATGCTTATCACTTAATCTTTAATTCGTATCGTATCTTAATTAATCTCTCGTAATAATATTTTTTCGCGTAGAGATTTCTCTAGTAATTCCTTAAGTACTTAATTGTGTAAATTCCTCGAATATCCATAATTCCTCGTCATAATTCCTAATAAATCTTTTAATACTCCAATAATTCTCAAATCCCAAGTTTTATAATTCTTACTAACAATAAGACTCTTGCTTTCAACAACCTTCCCTTTATCTTACATAGTGAATGTAACAACATAGTTTCTCAGACAATCAATTCCATTAAACAACAGGGATGACTAGAAAGGTTCCAAATTGACAATGCCACATGATATTATATAAAAGAAAATATTGCAAAAATTAGGGTTCTTACAGCCTCCCCTCCTTAAAAGGATTCCGTCCCGGAATCAGGTTGAAAACCGTTGGGGGTGCTTTTCACGCTTCGTGCTCTCTAGTTCCCATGTTGATTCTTCGACATTCTGGTTCCTCCACAAAACTCTCACTAGTTTGACAACCTTGTTCCTCAGCACCTGTTCTTTTCTATCCGTGATTTCTACGGGTTGCTCCACATAGGTTAAGTCTGGCTGCGGACCCACTTGGTCATATTCTATTACGTGCCGAAAGTCGGTATGGTAGGGTCGTAGCATGGACACATGGAACACATTATGTACTTGATGCAAGCTTGGGGGTAAAGCCAATTCATAGGCTAGCTTTCCAACTCGTCTCAAAATCTCAACAGGTCCAATAAATCTGGGGCTTAGCTTCCCCTTCTTACCAAATCTCATCAATCCCTTCCACGATGATACCTTCAACATCACAAATTCCCCTACCTCATATTCTTTGTCCTTGCGGGTCTGGTCCGCATACCCCTTCTGTTTGTCTTGGGCCGTTACCAGCCGTCATCTTATGAGCTCGATAGTTTCTCTTGTCTGTTGGACCAGTTCAGGCCCTAAAATCTTCCGCTCTCCAACTTCTTCCCAACACAAGGGAGACCGACATCTTCGTCCGTATAAAGCTTCATATGGGGCATTCCTATACTCGCATGGTAACTGTTGTTGTAGGAAAATTCGATCAAAGGCAAGTGGTCATCCCAACTTCCCTTAAAATCGATGGCACATACTCTCAACATGTCCTCTATGGTCTGGATGGTTCTCTCGCTCTGTCCGTCTGATTGGGGGTGGTATGCAGTACTCATGTTTAACTTGGTCCCCACACAATCCTGAAAACTCCTCCAGAACCTGGAGTTGAACCTTGGGTCTCTACCAGATACAATGCTCACAGGAACCCCATGCCTTACCAAAATCTCCATAGATATCTCATAAAATTTGACCATTCGAAATAATGGGTTTCGTAAAAAAAACTAATGACTTTTACATACACTCGTCTGTACCGTAAAGACGTAATATCAATTCGGAATCTTCATTTAATAATTCGTACATATCGCGATTACAAAAATTTCTCATCCACCCATAAAATTACTATTCGTCCAGGTTTCGAATATTCCCGAAAATTAGGGTTAATGCCGTCTCCTCTCCTTAAAAGGATTCTATCTTAAGAACCTAAGGATAATAGTTGTGGATACAATTCCAACCTTACCCTTTCCACTCTCAGGTTGACACTTCAACCCTATTGTTCTCTCCCTTGGTCTCACCAACGCCTTAATGTTGTTCCTCAACGCATACTCTCCTCGACCTGTATTCCTTATCGGTTGTTCTATGATTGAAAATTTCTATCCCACTACTTATACGTTCCTCTTCTACCTTGTTCATAGTATCCGTGTTGAGTCCTTGTATCGTTGGCCCGTGAATACTTTGTGGTCGTCTTTTATAATCTGAGACAACGTCAATACGCACGGTATTCCTCATATTCCTTCGCTTGATTAGCAGGCATGTGTTGCCTCCCGTCAGCCGTTACCACTTGCTATGGATACTGTATAGTCTTCGGTATACGTCGAACCAGTTCAGCTACTATGTCCCTCGTTCATTGACTTCTTCGTAACGCAAGAGAAGCGAAACTTCTCCTTTCGCAGTACGCTCTACAGGAGACGTCCTTACGTTCGCATGGTGATGATCGTGATAACAACATTCATTTCATGGATAAGTTTTTATTCTCGACTGCCCCGTGGAACCTAAGGCACGACACTAAATATAAATTCGATCGTCTGGACAATTCTTCTTCCCCGTCCGTCAACCACAGATCAAATTAGTACATACGCTCAATCTCTTTGTTAAATATACTTGAAAGCACCTTCAATATTCGAAGTTTAACCTTAAGTCTTTATCTGACGTAATCGCTGCTGAAGTTTTTATATTGCACCACCATCTCTTCCGTATATAAATTGATAATCTTCTAAATGGAAAGTCTCTTGTAGTTAAATCACTTTGTCCAACAATTATAAATCAACTAGGGCCATCTCTTGGCTCGGTCTTTGGCGACCTACTTATGAAATTCATTATAATTCTGTCCACGTTCAAGATTTTCTACAGGCGGAATTAATCCACTAGATCTCTATCATTCTGCTTTTGGCATGTCGCGTTTGTACTTAATAGTTTGCCAATACCATTCTTCATTTCAGTTTACCAAACATTCCCTTAATTCTCTATACATCTTTTTCCTTCCCCATAATTTAGTCATTTTCCTCTAACAATATTCTTTATGGTATATACTCTATTTTCTTGGTCAATACTGACTGAATTCCAATTTCGAATAAGCCCTTCTATAGGTATCGGCCACCACACTGGCCTTTCCTGGGTAATAACAAATTTCTCCATTATACCCTCTGCTCCCTTTCGTCACCTTCTCTTTCTTATGTTTGGTTCTAATATGAAGATATATTTGTGGCACTTGTGGAAAACTTTCACACTTTTCTCATAAAGTTATCATCTCAGTTTTATGCGTGAACGCCATCATGACTAATCCCAGACTCACGGTTAGTATATCCTATCCCGTAACCTTTATGTTGTTTAGAAGTATAGGCTATCATCCCCTTTCTACTGCCTCAGCACACCTCTTAAACTCTTGAAAGACGCATCATTGTGACTCTCAAAGTCCTCTTTTTATCATCAAGTATAGCTAACAACGAGGTTGTTGCTAATATCTCATTTCATCCCAAAACTTTGTTCATTAATCCGTAAAGGCTTCTGACTCATTAGTCCATTCAAACGATACTACCACAATTTTATAATGTTTATATTAGTGTGAAATGCCAACTTTGGCACAGTACAGAGGTCGATCTTGAGTTGGTGAAACCTTCTCTTCAACCTTATCCTTGAAAAAAAACAACTACTCATTTTAACTAATCAACAATTCCCCCATTTCCGATAAGGGTATCAGTTCTCGATGGTATATGTAAGATGTCATACGCTCGTCCTCCTTCACAACTGGCGCCAATCAGCCTGAGGCATGCATGCGGCTGCGATTCCCAATAAACTTGATTAGGTGGTAATCTCGAAGGATCACTGGCATATATCCATGCATCCATTTGCTATTAGGGGCCTGTTAAACTATATGTCTCTCTATGTGCATCAATCTCTTTAAGCTAAGTAAAGCTTCACATTCTTGCCACGATATTTCTTCCTTTCTTGTCCATCTCACTTCCATGTTAGTTTCCTCTAAGGATATGTCTTACATCGCAATCGATTTGAATTTCTTGGATCAGGAAAAGGCTTGGTAACTCCAGAATTCATTACTATAACATCCTGACAACGGTTGGTAGGAGCGTACTCCCAACCACCTCATCATTTCTTATAACCTTCCTCACACTAATATTAAAGGTCCTTGTGGTATGCCCCGACATGTTATTCCTACTTTAAATAATTACTCGGCATAATGCTCTAGCTGCACAATTACAACATTTGGTTTTTTTTTTTGATCTCATATTGGTGTAACGGTTCATAATTGTACCTCCCGCTCACCTTAGAGTAATCACTTTGAAAGGAATGGTTTCAAAATAACAAGGTCCAATAGATAATTTCAATAAGAATTCCACATTGGATGTTCCAAGAATGCTGATGGTTCCAAATACTAGGAGTCTCGATTTTCGGAGATGTAAGGATGGACAGAAAGAGTACAACAAGGTTTATTCCTTCATGTCCTGATAATTCTGTAATATGATATCATAGAGAATGTTGCACGAGGGCAATGATTGTTGGATACAAAAGTCATAAAGACGGTCTTTATACAATTCTTACATCGGGTGGATACTTTTCCTCCTGAATAATAAGAGGAAATCTAAAGTCGCATTGATGAAGGTCAGCCAATAGAAAGCAATTCTACTCCATGACAATTAAAGAATGAAGTAGTTTATCATTCAAGTAATCAGTGGTTTCAAATGAATTCTCATTGTGCGAATGAAAGAATAAAATATTCAAGTGATATAAAGTCTGATACGAAGATGGGTAGAATTCGAGTTGAGTGGGCGACCTCATTAGGTCTCAATCAAGTTATTCGTCAAAACTTTCATCATCATACTTTACCACATGCAAAATGCATTGCGGAATGAATTAAATTGGGAGTTGGACCAGTGAAACAATAACTAGTCCTTTTTCAAGAAACACTAGCAACTAGCTAGACAAAATTTGCTAGTCCACCTGTTTGAGACACCACCACCAGCTAGGACAATTAGCTAGGTGTTCTTCACAACATTTACAATTTTGAGTAGTTAGAACAATCAACTAGTCATTCATATTGACATAACGACTAGCCAGTTTCACTTGGATAGAACGGAATTTCAACATCGTAGCCACTGAAGAAACTTTAGGCTTCTCGGACAACGAATGAAAATAAGAAGTTATTAAGTTTGAAAAAGAAAACTATAATATCTGAAGAGAATGTTCTAGGTATCGGAACAATCGATAACCTCTCATCAAATATTACTTATCAGTGAAACGGTCCACCCAAGGGTGCCTCCGTACACATGCTTTATCAGATCCGACAATAGAATTCAATTCGGAATACCAATATCAAAATGATATCCTTACTATGATTTTAATGTACGATGTACAATCTCATCTTGAATAGAAGAAAAGAATTCATGAGGGACGTCTGGACATTAGATCATCCATGTCCTCAGTAATTTGTTGAATATTTATGAGCTCAACTGAAGAGTGCAGGTATGAAAGAAGCAATCAAATATCGATATTCGTTAAGTAGTATTCGTCGATTAATTAAGGAAATATTTGTTGAACATTCCTTGGATAATTGAAAGAAAGTGTAAATAGTCCTGAGCAGAAATAATTAGAAACTTCAAATAGAATGCTCGGGGATCAATTAAGATACTTTGGATGAGTCCTGGTTTAGAGAAAGTATATCACTGGTTGGTATTCCACAAGTTTGAAGTAGAAAGCTAGGAGGGTTACCTGATATAAACTAATCGAGGTAACATGGTTAGTGAAAAGTTTAAAATGAAGTAGTGCATCAGCCGGTAGTTACCAAAATAAGTTAATAATCATTCGTGCATCTCATTATCACCATTATGAGGGTAACTCTATCTCTTCGTCTTCGTAATACAAGACACCAACCAGTACGTCTCTCATTCATCATCTTAAAGTCATTTATCGAGTTAGGGTTTCACAACTATATCTGTCATTTCTGTGCTTTATCTTGAAGACCAAGCTTCACATCATTCCGGGGACACCTGCTAAGTCCATAGGGTCCTACTTCATGCCTTCCAACAGGAATCACAAGTGGCCAGTTCCCCCTGGGAACAGATCAAAGAGATCTCTCAGGGATCTCAGTGCAGTCCATAGGTTCAGTGGCGGGTGTGTGTATGTGAACATATACCAAAAATATTGAGGCCTACAATACATATATACGTAGTCCCTGATAACATCTCTATCAAAGGATCCCACTCTAGACCCGCTGGTCTTTTCTTTTGGTAGACTCGGAGATCACTGTATCGCTCGTTGCAACCATATTCAACTTCTCGTGAGTCCCTTTGTTAATCCTACTTGTTTGTTCTCTAAGTTGAACTACCTTGTTCTAGCGTCCGAATCATGCGTGGAATTATCTAGCACGCTCGTCTTATGATAACATTCTCGTATAACACATGTAAAATTCGCCATCAAGGGTAATGGAATCCACAACGACATAGTGACCAACCTTCAGGTAGACCCGTTACTTATCGAAAATCGGATCTTATAGCCAAAGTAAAAGACTTTCATTAATCCAAGTACTAAGTACCCTTAATTATGTAGGGAAGTCCAACTTCTTGATTCTTAAAATGCCGCCTCCTAAACTGTGGAGGAATATGGGCCACAAAATTTATGCCAGCCTAGTCATCCGATCATATTGGCAATATCGCCTCTACCTCAGCTGTTCTTGAGATTCCGCTCTGCTTCCTTTATCATTACCTATGATAGGTCATGTACGACTCTCAAACCTCTATTCATCATTCTGAAGGTCTCTAAGGATTCTATCGACCCTAGTATAATACCTTCAGTAACACTCCAGTCCATTCTACTCACCGGTACCTCTTCCGGTAGTCCAATCATAAGTTTACTACGATCTCTTATGTCATTCTCCTACTTAGACTTAACTCTCAACACTCTCGTTTCTGAGTACTGTAACTTATCGCTCTGATACCATTTCTGTAACGCCCCCAAATCCGAGGTCAGAGATTTAGGTCGTCACGTCACCATCCAACCATATCATACCTGTATTAACTTTACAACTCAACAATACATCCATCCAGACCTCAATCTTACACACAAACAAGTTAGAGCCTCAGAAACGATAATCAAATGTAACACTAAATATTACAATTCATCTGTACAATCTAGAATCTTGCACACTTCCATTTATACAACTACACTTGAAGATAAGTCTTACTATTACAGTTGAAAACCTATCAGACTTACTCTGTAGTATTTATCAGGAACTAAATCATCTCAGGAGTAAATCTTCTCCTCCTCTTCTGCTGGTGCGGAGTTAACCGATCAAATTCTTCTCTTTCTGAAAAGTTTTTAAAAAGCAAGAATGAGCTACATAATGCTCAGCAAGTTCACCATTTTGAAAAATAATAATGTGGTTTATTTTGAAAACATTCCCAACTGTATGGGCATATATCTCAGATTTCAAAACATAATTGGACAATATATATGTCCGAGTTTGAATAAAACATTTATACTCACTAAGGAGCTTTAAGAACAACATATGAACCCTTTATAAGGTTCCCATTTCAACATATCTCAAGTTTGAAAATATATACATATGAGTATATCATTTTCGCAATTTAATTACGATATAATAATATACCGCTCCCCGGTCAATAGTATATAAGGACCGCTACGACCTCTATTGCTAGAGTCGTTGTCCGAAGAAAACATTTCATTCTAAGTTCAAGGGGTGCAAAGCAAACATATATGTACTTATACATCTCAAGTTTGAAAATATATACATGTGAGTATCTCATTTTCGGCAAAACACTCTACGATTAACATACTGTACAGGGAATACATCATTGCAAACCTCTTTCCTTCCATTAGCTTAGAAGGTTTCTTATACAAAAACATTTCATTCTTTGAAACAATTGCAAGAGTGCACTAACACGTGCCAATCTTTATAGAAAATCTTGAAGTTCTAGATACTGCACGATGTCAATATTTTTCTTAGCAAAAACCACACTATCGGCAACTTGGCACTTAGGCCCAAGAAGCAGTGTTTGAGTATTTTTCCAAAGTGGAGGATGGGACTGGAAGAAAACATAAAAACCTGACAAGGATTGACGATGATCAGTCGCCACATTCAAGTCCAATAATCCGCGGGTCTTCTCTACCGGTAGAAGGATAGAAACTACATCCGTAACTACCCCCGGGTGAAAACTACATCCGTAATCACCCTCGATGAAAACTACATCCGTAATCATCCTTCGGCAACACCTGGGCCGGAATAATAATTGATGGACCGCCTGGCTCACGGCCGCTTACACATCCCGGGAATCGTTCGTCAACGGTTCCCACACCTGCCAGAGTCCCTTTTTCTTTTTCTTTTAAAAACTTGATTTTGATTGAAAACTAAGTAGTTGAGGTCCGACATCAGTCGACCGATGATTCTTGAAATCATACAAGAAGCAAAACCTGACCGGGGGTTTTCGAAAATGTTTTGAGTTCGAAAGAGTTCGAGTTTGAAAGTGCTAAAGGTATCTTGGATTAGCTTTGTCTTTAAAATAATGAATAGTAATTAATAATTGATATTTTAAGATTTAATATTAATAATTAATAAAATAATCATTTAATTAACCAAGCTTTTAATCCAAGATAGGTATTTTTGAGTATTTATGATGATATAAAAATAATTACTTAAGTATACGATACTTCCCGAATGACCCTTCGGGTTTTCGTAATTTAATTACGACATAATAATATACCGCTCCCCGGTCAATAGTATATACGGACCGCTACGACCTCTATTGCTAGAGTCGTTGTCCGAAGAAAACATTCCATTCTAAGTTCAAGGGGTGCAAACATATATGTACTTATACATCTCAATTTCATCGATACTTCGATAAACATAAACATTTGATATGATTGAAAACTACAAACACAACAGTGAAAGTCCTTGTATAAGTAAGTTTTGAAAAGTAAACTTGCCTTGGTGGGGTTGGGGTGGTCGAGCTTGCGAAGTGGGGTGATCTATACATAAGCAATAGCCGATCGTTAGTACCTTAACAATATCTCTTTTAATTGCGAGGTTTTAGGGGGTACAAAATTAACTTAATGACTTCGTCTTATGACTCTCTAGCCCCACTATAGGTCCATGCCATCACTCGATTACGCTCATCACTTATTCGACTTAATTTGGTTACCATATTCGAATCATATCCATTACCCCTAAAATTACACTCCACTTACGACTTTTTCCCTTGCGCGAATTTTACTCTATCATTTTTATAAAATTGAAAAATACATATTTTAATCCAATTCTTTTTGGGTAGCCTTCACCACTGCATTTACTAGCTCCTCTAATTTTTCCATTATCCTACATAAATTTTTAGGGCTTTAAACAAGGTTCACAAGGGGACCATTTAGTGCAGTCCGGATTCCAGAAACACATTTCACTTCTCAGGCAATAACTCAAAATCTATACATCACCTAGTCATGAACCTTACATTTCTGGAAACTACATTCAAATACCTTTCCAACAATATATATTAGGACCTCAGGGGACAAGATTTAGGGGTTCAAAACCCTCTTACAAGACAGGTCAAGTTCCTGGGAAAAACTCAGCAAGCTTGTTTCACTAAATCAACCAAGATTCTTACATCCACAACACAACCAACATCTAAGTCACCAAGTTCATACTTTATAACATTCATGGAGATACATACACTAACCACAAGCATCAAAATCACAACCACAACACCTAAACTCGAGATCTATATCATCCATCACTTATACATCCAAGATTAACACAAATACACATGGATCTATCATTAAACTTCATAAACACTACATGGCCAAGAGGGGTTAGGGTTTTTATACCTTCTTGAGTATCTAGGAGCCTTGGGTATGCCTTACAAGTCTCAAGAACACCTTGAATGAGCTTCTACACTCCTTATAATCCAAGATCTAAAAGAAAACTTAACAATGCTACTATTCACAATAACTTTAACAATTAATATCTTGAAAATTAATGGATGAAAGGGCTTGGAATTCTTAGTATACCTTTCTTAGATGATGAAGAGTGCCTAGGAATTTTGCCTTGAATTATGAATGAGGAGAAGTGGAAGAAAGAAAAAAAATTTCTTCCTTGTTCTTGCTTGGCCGAGAGCTTTTGTTCTTGGGGGGGGGGAGAGTGTTTTTGTGTTTTGATTTTGTGTTGGTTGGTTAAAGCAAAAAGGTGTTGGGTGATATATGTATTAGTGTATAGATATGTTATACATGGTACAAGTCTAGGTATGGCCACCATGTCCTCTTGTCTCCTTGGAAAGTGGTGCAACTAGTTACTATTCCTCTTGTCCATTTGGTACTACTAGTTTGCTTTTACTAACTACTTAGTTGCATGGGACTTGCATGCAATACTACTCCTTGTATCATTATTCTTCCACCAATGCTTTTCACTTAATCTTTAATTCGTATTGTATCTTAATTAATCTCTCGTAATAATATTTTGTCGCGTAGAGATTTCTCTAGTAATTCCTTAAGTACTTAATTGTGTAAATTCCTCGAATATCCATAATTCCTCGTCATAATTCCTAATAAATCTTTTAATACTCCAATAATTCTCAAATCCCAAGTTTTATAATTCTTACTAACAATAAGACTCTTGCTTTCAACAACCTTCCCTTTATCTTACATAGTGAATGTAACAACATAGTTTCTCAGACAATCAATTCCATTAAACAACAGGGATGACTAGAAAGGTTCCAAATTGACAATGCCACATGATATTATATAAAAGAAAATATTGCAAAAATTAGGGTTCTTACAAACTCCGTCTAAATGGTTTCCACGAATTCCTGACGATTGGAGAGACGGGGCGAACGGGTAATGTTGGTTTCGTCAGTTTTTGAGATGTAGTATTGTGTAGTTCCGGTCTGTCCAGTTCGACACCTTTATAGGCCAATGTGTTGCCTCTTGGGAACCCATGCTATCCTAATGAAAGGAAATGATGGCCAGAGGGACTTTGTGTCCGGTATGGGGACTTTATGGGCTGATCACCCGTATTGTCTGTTATAAAATAAAAACCTCCAATCAGTTTTCTTAAAGTGATGATTACGTTTTATTTACTATGAAATGAAAGTGGTTTACCGATTGAAATGTCAATTACTTTACACAGTTTTGAAATATCTATTGTTATCCTATTTATCAGATGATATCCTGTCTTTATTAAATACCAGTATTGCTTTTACCGCTTCCAGCATATTGATGTTGATAAGTGGATTTTATATCCACTTATTTTCCGCTAATTGGACCTAGATTGGTTGTTTTTTCCTTAAGTATGTTGTGTCTTTTAATTCATTTTTGTTAATTAAGTTTTTGTTGTGCAGAACTCGCAACTTGAGGTATTGTGGTGATAAAAGGCTAAAAACGGTGGATTTCTATCTCAATTTTATCAAGTGGACGGGCTATGAGGAAAAAGAATTATCATAAAGAAATTCTTAGTGATATATTCTTAAAGAGAAAATCCCGGTTGGAATTGATATATTTTTTTCCAAGCAAAAAGAGTCTAGTTTCAGATCCTCAAGAGACCGTAATTTGCGCCTGGACGAGCAATGAGAAAATAGAATTATCACAAAAAGATGGAAAGTGATATATTCTTAAAGAGAAAACCCCGGTTGGAATTGATATATTTTTTGTTTAGCAAAAGGAGTCTGGTTTCAAATCCTCAATAGACCGTAACTTACACCTGGACGAGCAATGAGGAAATAGAATTATCAAAAAAAAGATGCAAAGTGATATATTCTTAAAACTGGAACCCCGGTTGGAATTAATATATTTTTCGTTAAGCAAAAGGAGTCCGGTTTCTGACCCTCAAAATATCGCAACTTAGGATTTAAGGAATTATTTATATTAATAAATATTTTATTTAATTAGAAAATTATATTTATAAATATCTAATAATATTAGATATTTATTTTTATAATTTTTAAATTAAATTAATTATTTATTAATTAAAGATTATAAGCCGTGCGGATTAAAAAGCATTTCTACGGAACCCGTTCAAAAGTTAAAGCGGTCCGTTCAAAAGTTAAAGCAGCCGCGTGATTTGTTTACAAAGCCGCCCGCCATTTGCCATGCAATTTGTTATTTTTGCTTTCGACTGTATTATTGTTGTGGTGGGCTATTTGTTTTTTTTATTTCTTTTAAATTCTTTTTAATTTTATTTTATTAGTGTGGTGTGCTAATTTTTTGCTATAAATAGCCTAGTTCTCAAGCTTGTAAATCACACACCAATTTTAGAGAACAACAATTCTCTCTTGTATTCTCTCTATTTTTCTTGTAATTTTAAGTTTCATTTTTATACACTTTAAATTTTTGCAAATTTAGTATAATTGTTATTTTGGTTGAAGAATTTACAGGGATTATTTGGAGCGCTCTTTTCTTTCATTGGAAGCTATTTCGGTTCTACTTTCTAACTCTTGTAATTTTCATATTTAATTTATCGTAATTTTTAATTTAGTTTTATTATTGTTGTTGTTGTTGTTATTATTATTATTATTATTATTATTATTATTATTATTATTATTATGATTTCAATTAATCCCATGATGACGATTCGTTTAATTATGAACTAATCGCCGTCATGGGATTCTAATGGATTTATTTACGTAATTTAGTAATTCGATGCCTTAATAATTTGTATTATGATAAAAATTCAGATTGCCTAATGTGGTTGCGCTTAATTTATTAGATGCGTAGCTAACGTCTAAATTATTAATTCCTAATGAATGCGAAAGTGGATTTAGGAATTTAGAATTTGCCATGTTAGCATAGGTTCGTAATTGTGATGTACATTTACGATAAGTGATAGGATTTTTTCACATCACCCTATGTAGTCATAATAAAGGAATTTATTCGTAAACCAATTATGTTTTCAAATCTTATAGACATATAGGGTCTAAACATAAAAGGTGTCCTCGCGACGTCTATCTTTTTAAGTGGATGTTTGTGTGGTTTGATATAAGTTAAGACTGAAAGGCGCTTATGTTATTTTCGTGTTCCCGACTAGCTTTCGTAAATTATCAAAATTACTTTGAAATTAAGGCATCAATTCTAAATGAAATAAATAATGAAATTAGAATCCCATGTTTTTCTCACATATAAATTTTTATTTAATTAAATTAATTAGTTCGGATTATTTAATATTAATAATTTAATTAATCAATTAGAATAATACAAAAATACCCCCTTTTGATACTTATTCAAGCAGTTTGTTGTTTAATCATACGTCGTTGCTTAAATATTATTTCTAAACAAACACCAAGTCTCTGTGGGAACGAATTTATTATATTACTTGTGACCGCGTACACTTGCGCAGTTAGTTTTCGAACCAACAAGTTTTTGGCGCCGCTGCCGGGGACTTCGGTGTTATTTTCAGAATTTGTGTTTAACATCAACGGAGGTTAAACTTAACTGACTTGGATATTTTTTTTTCTCTAACGTCGTGTTTTCTTGCTCTGCCAGTATAAGGATCTCGAGTTGTTTATGCTAACGCGTGCCCAAGCTATTAAATCAAGAGCCGTAAGAAAGCTGGAAGAAGCATTAGAAATGGCGGATGATGTGCCCAAGACATTGATGGACTATTCTCAACCGAAAATCAATGACATTCAGTCAAGCATCGTCAGGCCAGCCATTGCAGCCAACACATTTGAAATCAAACCTGGCACAATCCAGATGGTACAAAACTCTGTCCAGTTCGGGGGAACGGCAACGGAAGATCCAAATATGCATATCCGAAACTTCATAGAGATTTGTGACACATTCAAATTCAACAACGTGTCAGATAATGCTGTAAGGTTGAGACTCTTTCCATTTTCTCTGCGGGACAAAGCTAAAGGATGGTTGCACTCTCTCCCAGCTGGCTCGATAACAACATGGGAAGAACTCGCTCAAATATTCCTCACTAAATTCTATCCCATGGCAAAAACAGCTGCCATAAGGAATGCTATTGCTCAGTTCACACAACAGGCGGGGGAATCTTTATGTGAAGCTTGGGAACGCTACAAGGAGATGCTAAGAAAATGCCCTCATCATGGCATGCCCAACTGGATGGTCATAAATTGTTTCTATAATGGATTGGGATGGCAATCAAGACCTATTGTGGATGCAGCTTCAGGAGGAGCATTATGGGCTAAAAGTTATGAAGCTGCCTACAAGCTAATTGAAATGATGGCGGCTAATGAGTATCAGAATCCGACACAGAGGATGCCTCAACACAAGGTGGCAGGAATCCTCGAGGTTGATGCAGTCACATCCCTATCAGCTCAGCTTGAAGCGCTAAACATGAAGGTGGATTCTTTGACAAACTATGGGGTACAACAAGTAGCAAGTGTTTGTGAGCTATGTGCCGGTAAACATGAAACGAATCAATGTGCAATTTCCAATGAATCAGTGCACTTTGTGAGCAATTTTCAAAAGCAGCAGCATCCGGTCCCAAACACTTACCAACCCAACAACAGAAACCATCCTAACTTCAGCTGGAGCAACAATAACAATGGATTGCAACCACCACCGCAACCATATCAAGCCCAACCACCATATCAACCACACCCATATCAACAACAACCATACCATCAAACCCAAAATCAGCAATATGGGGCCAGACCATACAATCCCTCAGGACTATATCAACAGCAGGGGCATCAACTTCAGAATCAGTACGCCCCGAAACAATCTCAACCTCTGGGATTTAATCAGCAATATTTTGCAGGTCCAGGCCAACAGTCTGCTGAGAAATCAGAATTGGAAGAACTAAGATTGATGTGTAAGAGCCAGGCTGTATCTCTTAAAACTCTGGAAAACCAAATTGGCCAAATAGCAAACGCCTTACTCAACAGGCCGCAAGGAGTTCTACCTAGCGACACAGAAACAAACCCTGGAAAAAGGGACGGCAAAGAGCAAGTCAAAGCTATCACCTTAAGATCTGGAAAAATCACAAAGGACCAAGAAGTTGAAGAGGTAGAGGCACAAGGCAACCACTCCGCGACTGAGGAGCAAACGAAGACCTTGAAGCCGGACATCAGCATCAGCGAACCGGAGAAGGTCAACAGGCCATCTGAGAAAGCATCCCAGGAGCATAAAACTGCAAACACAGAAATCTACCCACCGCCACCATATCCGCAGAGACTCCAGAAGCAGAAATTGGATAAGCAGTTTGCTAAATTCTTAGAGGTATTCAAGAAGCTACATATTAATATACCTTTTGCAGAAGCATTGGAGCAGATGCCGAGTTATGCTAAGTTTATGAAGGGTATTCTATCAAGGAAGCTGAAACTTGAGGAATTAGAAACTGTTGCTTTAACAGAAGAGTGCAGCGCCATCCTCCAACAGAAACTCCCTCCGAAGCTCAAAGATCCTGGAAGCTTCACCATACCATGTACTATTGGTAATCTGTCTTTTGAAAAGTGCTTGTGTGACTTGGGAGCTAGCATCAATCTGATGCCATTGTCGGTTTTCATGCAACTTGGTCTACCTGATCCAAAACCCACAAATATCTCCTTACAGCTAGCAGACCGGTCAGTTACGTATCCAAGAGGAATAGTGGAAGATGTCTTGGTAAAAGTGGATAAGCTCATCTTCCCAGCTGACTTTGTTATTCTAGATTTTGAGGAGGATAGAAGATTCCCATTATCTTGGGGAGACCATTCTTAGCTACAGGTCGGACGTTGATTGATGTCCAGAAAGGTGCATTCACAATGAGGGTGCAAGTCCAAAACATCACTTTTAATGTGTTCAAAGAAATGAAGCTTCCATCTGAAGAGGAGTGTTTCAAAGTTGACTTGGTAGATTCTACAGTTAGAATGGAGCTTGAGCAGATGTTATTAACAGACCCCTTGGAGAAAGCCTTGATAGGGGATTCTGAGGTGGAAGATGAAGAAGGAGCAGAACAACTTCAGCAATTAAATTCAGCTCCTTGGAAGAGAAGATTTGATATGCCATTTGAGTCTCTTGGATTAGCAGAACTAAAAAATTCCCAGGAGCGTCTAAAGCCATCTATCGAAGAAGCTCCTATACTTGAACTCAAACCATTGCCGGACCACTTACGGTATGCGTTTCTGGGTGATGCATCTACATTACCTGTTATTATTGCTTCTAATCTATCAGGGAGTGAGGAAGATAAGCTTCTGTGAATTCTGAGAGAATTCAAATCAGCTATTGGATGGACCATAGCAGATATCAAGGGAATCAGCCCTTCGTATTGCATGCACAAAATTCTGATAGAGGAAGGAAGTAAACCTACTGTTGAGCATCAGCGAAGACTCAATCCTATTATGAAGGAGGTGGTGAAGAAAGAGATTCTTAAGTGGTTGGATGCTGGTATCATCTACCCCATTTCAGACAGTTCTTGGGTGAGTCCAGTTCAGTGTGTGCCCAAGAAAGGAGGCATGACAGTTGTAACCAATGAGAAGAATGAGCTCATTCCTACTCGGACAGTCACAGGATGGAGAATATGCATGGACTATCGCAAGTTGAACAAGGCCACCAGAAAAGATCATTTTCCTCTTCCATTCATCGATCAAATGCTGGATAGGTTGGCTGGCCATGAATATTACTACCTTCTCGATGGTTATTCAGGCTATAATCAGATTTGTATCGCCCTAGAAGATCAGGAGAAGACCACATTCACTTGTCCTTTTGGCACTTTTGCTTTTCGTCGAGTTTCTTTCGGGCTCTGTGGTGCTCCTGCGACCTTTCAGAGATGCATGATGGCCATATTCTCTGACATGATTGGAATAAATGTGGAGGTTTTCATGGATGACTTTTCAGTTTTTGGAACTTCGTACGATGAGTGCTTGCACAACCTGAGCCTAGTGCTGAAAAGATGTGTTGAGACTAATCTGGTGCTCAATTGGGAGAAATGTCATTTCATGGTGCAAGAAGGAATCATTCTTGGGCACAAGGTATCTAGTAAAGGGCTCGAGGTGGATAAGGCAAAAGTAGAGACTATTGAACGACTGCCTCCTCCAGTCTCAGTTAAAGGAATCTGTAGCTTTCTTGGACATGCAGGTTTCTATCGACGATTCATACAAGACTTCTCCAAAATTTCTAAGCCATTGTGCAATTTGCTGGAGAAAGACAAACCTTTCAAGTTCGATGATGATTGCTTGACTGCTTTCGAGCTATTGAAGAAGAAGTTGACATCAGCCCCGATTATTACAGCACCTAATTGGGAAGAGCCATTCGAGCTAATGTGCGACGCTAGCGATTTTGCCGTGGGAGCTGTGCTTGGTCAGCGAAAGAAAAATGTTTTTCATGTGGTTTACTATGCTAGTAAAACCCTTAACGATGCACAGCTAAATTACACCACTACGGAGAAAGAGCTTTTGGCAGTTATCTATGGTTTTGAAAAATTCAGGTCCTATTTGCTTGGGACGAAGGTGACAGTCTACACTGATCATGCAGCCATTAGGTATCTATTTTCAAAAAAAGAGTCTAAATCACGATTGATTCGTTGGGTTCTTCTGCTGCAAGAATTTGAGCTTGAAATAAAAGACAGGAAGGGGACAGAAAATCAGGTAGCCGATCATCTATCGCGGTTGGAGGAGCATGGTAAGGATAAGACGCTAATCAATGAATCATTCCCAGATGATCAGTTGTTCGTAGTGCACGGAGAAGTGCCATGGTTTGCAGATATTGTGAATTATCTGGTGAGCAACGTCATTCCGTCAGAATTCTCTTATGCCCAAAAGAAGAAGTTTTTGCATGATGTGAAGTGGTATCGATGGGATGAACCATTCTTGTTCAGGCAGGGAGCAGATCAGGTTATCAGGAGATGCATTCCTTACAATGAAACGGAGGAGATTTTGCGAGATTGCCACTCTACCACATACGGTGGTCATTATGGTGGAGAGAAGACCGCGGCTCGAGTACTTCAGGCAGGATTCTTCTGGCCAACCTTGTTTAAAGATTCTCATCAATTTGTATTGGGATGTGACCGCTGTCAACGGGTTGGAAATATCTCCAAGAGGAATGAGATGCCTCTCAACATGCTTCTTGAAGTTGAGATTTTCGATGTCTGGGGGATAGATTTCATGGGACCATTTGTCTCATCGTGCAACAACCAGTACATCCTGCTAGCGGTAGACTATGTGTCCAAATGGGTAGAAGTCAAAGCTCTGCCTACAAACGATGCTAAAGTGGTGATAAACTTTCTACACAAGAACATATTTACCCGTTTCGGAACTCCACGAGCAATAATCAGTGATGAGGGGACACATTTTTGCAATCAGAAATTCACTGCATTAATGGCAAGGTACCATGTGACACATCGGGTTGCAATATCGTATCATCCTCAAACTAATGGTCAGGCAGAAGTCTCCAACAGGGAAATCAAGCGGATTTTGGAAAAGGTGGTGAATCCTTCAAGGAAAGATTGGTCCTTGAAGCTAGACGAAGCTGTTTGGGCATACAGAACCGCGTATAAAACACCCCTGGGTATGTCTCCTTTTCAGTTGGTGTATGGTAAGGCTTGTCATTTGCCTGCCGAGCTTGAGCACAAGGCATACTGGGCTTTGAAGAAATTGAACTTCGACATGAAAGTTGCTGGAGAAAAGAGGATGCTTCAACTGAATGAGCTTGATGAGCTTCGTCTACAGGCTTATGAGAATAACAAGTTGTACAAGGAAAAGGTCAAGAGATGGCATGATAGAAGGTTGGTACATAAGACATTTGTACCGGGTCAAATGGTTCTACTTTTCAACTCTCGGCTAAGACTTTTTCCTGGAAAGCTCAAGTCAAGGTGGTCAGGTCCGTTCACGGTTAAAACAGTGTTTTCGCATGGTGCAGTGGAAATTTTTGATAAGTCACCTGATCAGTCTTTTAAGGTGAATGGGCTGAGGCTTAAGCATTATCTTGGGGGTACGGTGAACCGGGATGAATTCACCGCTTTTCTTGCCCCAGCATGATCGAGTTACAGAAGGAACGTCCGGCTAAATGACGTTAATGACAGCGCTTCATGGGAGGCAACCCATAGGTTTGGTGTTTTTATGTGTGGTTTGATTTTGTGTGATTTTGTTCAGTTTGCAGGCCTTTGGCGAGTTGCAGGATTAGCCTCAGATTGGAGCTCATTTCCACCTCCTGATTCACTGCCCGAGGAGGGAAGCGATGCCGATAGTTAGGGGAGTTCTCTTTTATCCTTTATCTATACCTTCAATGAGGACATTGAATATTTTAAGTTTGGGGGTGATTTAGGATATTTCATTAATCGGGTCATAGCATTGCATATAGTTTTATGTAGTTCATAATACATCATGCTAGTTTAATTTCATATAATTCATATTTTGCAAAAAAAAAAAAATTTACATGATTAGTTGCATATCATATTTTCCTTGATCCCGTAGCGCTTGGTGGTTCCGTTTAGTAGTCAATGATGAATTTGAGTGTGATAATGATGGATAGAGGGCTGATTTAAATACTTTTGAATTGACGTGCATGTTGCAGAAACACAATCTTACACAACTCATCGGTTGCTTTTGGGCTAGGTTAAGGTCATGCTTGTTTGGTTGTTGAAATTTAATCACCTGATTATATTTGGAATTTTCTTTATTCCCTTGATAGCGTAGAATCACTAAATATAAGTTTGGGGGAAACCAGGGTTCATGCTAGTTTGTGTGTAGTTGTTAATAATGGATAGGTGTCAATTGGCTAGTAGCCAGCTCATATTTATATGAGTAGTCTAGGGTTGGAATTGAGAATTCTCATTCCAGATTGCATTTATAAAAAATAAAAAGAGAAAAGAAAAAAAGAGAAAAAAAAAAGAAAAAAAAGAGTGTTTATGAGAGTGTGAGTATGCAGAATTGGCCAGGGTGAGCTCTTTAATACTCGAGCAATTAAGTACGAAGGGACTTTGTGCCTAGTGACCTAAGGCTTTTATAGTCTGGGATCCACTGACCTAACGTTTGCTACATGGGTATTATTGTATAATCCTTTTGGGGTCTCATCCATTGCACGGTCAAATAAGCATGTGTGTTGTGTATAGTATTATGCATCATAATTGTTAATAAAGCATGAATTCCTGTCTAACTCAAATGATGATGGAGGTATTTCTAGGTTATGAAGTGTCTTGCGTTCATTCTATTTATAAACTTGTGATTGTCTTGGCAAAGAATATGTATGGTTTTGATCTAGTGCTAAGAGTATTTCTGATGAGTATTGCACACACGCACGTTTCTGTACTTGTAAATGTTAATATGCTGATATTTAGTCGATCTCTATTTGGAGTTATCACATTCTCTGAGACACTCTGCTAAATTGGTTATTGCTTTGCTTATGGGATCCTTTAATCAGTTGCATTCATGCATTAGAGGTAGTCGAGTCTGTTTTCGCTTGAGGACAAGCATCAGTTTAAGTTTGGGGGTGTGATAAGTAGATTTTATATCCACTTATTTTCGCTAATTGGACCTAGATTGGTTGTTTTTTCCTTAAGTATGTTGTGTCTTTTAATTCATTTTTGTTAATTAAGTTTTTGTTGTGCAGAACTCGCAACTTGAGGTATTGTGGCGATAAAAGGCTAAAAACGGTGGATTTCTATCTCAATTTTATCAAGTGGACGGGCTATGAGGAAAAAGAATTATCATAAAGAAATTCTTAGTGATATATTCTTAAAGAGAAAATCCCGGTTGGAATTGATATATTTTTTTCCAAGCAAAAAGAGTCTGGTTTCAGATCCTCAAGAGACTGTAATTTGCGCCTGGACGAGCAATGAGAAAATAGAATTATCACAAAAAGATGGAAAGTGATATATTCTTAAAGAGAAAACCCCGGTTGGAATTGATATATTTTTTGTTTAGCAAAAGGAGTCCGGTTTCAAATCCTCAATAGACCGTAACTTACACCTGGACGAGCAATGAGGAAATAGAATTATCACAAAAAAGATGCAAAGTGATATATTCTTAAAACTGGAACCCCAGTTGGAATTAATATATTTTTCGTTAAGCAAAAGGAGTCCGGTTTCTGACCCTCAAAATACCGCAACTTAGGATTTAAGGAATTATTTATATTAATAAATATTTTATTTAATTAGAAAATTATATTTATAAATATCTAATAATATTAGATATTTATTTTTATAATTTTTAAATTAAATTAATTATTTATTAATTAAAGATTATAAGCCGTGCGGATTAAAAAGCATTTCTACGGAACCCGTTCAAAAGTTAAAGCGGTCCGTTCAAAAGTTAAAGCAGCCGCGTGATTTGTTTACAAAGCCGCCCGCCATTTGCCATGCAATTTGTTATTTTTGCTTTCGGCTGTATTATTGTTGTGGTGGGCTATTTGTTTTTTTATTTCTTTTAAATTCTTTTTAATTTTATTTTATTAGTGTGGTGTGCTAATTTTTTGCTATAAATAGCCTAGTTCTCAAGCTTGTAAATCACACACCAATTTTAGAGAACAACAATTCTCTCTTGTATTCTCTCTATTTTTCTTGTAATTTTAAGTTTCATTTTTATACACTTTAAATTTTTGCAAATTTAGTATAATTGTTATTTTGGTTGAAGAATTTACAGGGATTATTTGGAGCGCTCTTTTCTTTCATTGGAAGCTATTTCGGTTCTACTTTCTAACTCTTGTAATTTTCATATTTAATTTATCGTAATTTTTAATTTAGTTTTATTATTGTTGTTGTTGTTGTTATTATTATTATTATTATTATTATTATTATTATTATTATTATTATTATTATTATTATTTCAATTAATCCCATGATGACGATTCGTTTAATTATGAACTAATCGCCGTCATGGGATTCTAATGGATTTATTTACGTAATTTAGTAATTCGATGCCTTAATAATTTGTATTATGATAAAAATTCAGATTGCCTAATGTGGTTATTTATTAGATGCGTAGCTAACGCCTAAATTATTAATTCCTAATGAATGCGAAAGTGGATTTAGGAATTTAGAATTTGCCATGTTAGCATAGGTTCGTAATTGTCATGTACATTTACGATAAGTGATAGGATTTTTTCACATCACCCTATGTAGTCATAATAAAGGAATTTATTCGTAAACCAATTATGTTTTCAAATCTTATAGACATATAGGGTCTAAACATAAAAGGTGTCCTCGCGACGTCTATCTTTTTAAGTGGATGTTTATGTGGTTTGATATAAGTTAAGACTGAAAGGTGCTTATGTTATTTTCGTGTTCCCGACTAGCTTTCGTAAATTATCAAAATTACTTTGAAATTAAGGCATCAATTCTAAATGAAATAAATAATGAAATTAGAATCCCATG
This sequence comes from Saposhnikovia divaricata, assembly GCA_036435485.1. Classification (NCBI taxonomy): domain Eukaryota; kingdom Viridiplantae; phylum Streptophyta; class Magnoliopsida; order Apiales; family Apiaceae; genus Saposhnikovia; species Saposhnikovia divaricata. The sequence goes on along the minus strand of CM071595.1, from coordinate 54,834,203 downwards.
TTTTTCTCACATATAAATTTTTATTTAATTAAATTAATTAGTTCGGATTATTTAATATTAATAATTTAATTAATCAATTAGAATAATACAAAAATACCCCCTTTTGATACTTATTCAAGCAGTTTGTTGTTTAATCATACGTCGTTGCTTAAATATTATTTCTGAACAAACACCAAGTCTCTGTGGGAACGAATTTATTATATTACTTGTGACCGCGTACACTTGCGCAGTTAGTTTTCGAACCAACAGATGTCATATCTTGAATTACTGTCATCTTCTGCGATACCCTGTTGTATTATATTCAGTTGAGATCTTTAATTACTTGCTGAGCGTTGGCTCATTATTATTTTGTCTAACCCTTTTGACAGTAATCTAAGAATCATGGTTCGTACAATCAAAAACGCAAGGAAGCGCACCTACCGTGGCCCTGAGTTGGTCCGTTTTGAGATAGCTCCCGAGGTAGATGCAATAACAGCTCAGTGAGGAGATCTTTAGTTAGTTGTGAGAACTGGCAGTAGAACTTTTGAGAACTTTGGTTTGTAATAATATTATATTTTGAATTCAGGTTTGTAATAATAATTAGTTAGATGATGGCTTGCTTGTTTCATACCATTACCTGTGAAAGATCTTGGATAGTAGTGTTGGGGCCAGTCAACATGTTATATTTATATTATATTTTAGGTTGTATGCATCTAGATGTGTGTCAGTGACTCTCCGATCCAGGCCCCTGATCGGGAGGGTGTCACAGAAGTGATTCAACATGTCAATTATACTGTAACACCCTCACTATCCCATAATAAAATATACACATTTTACAATAAAATAAATATTTTTACAGAAGAATTTTAGAAAATTTTGGCATGATGTATTCATAAATAGGACTAACCACCTGTCCAAATCATCCAAACCAAACCAACTATAACCCAACCTGCTCACAGGCATAATAGTAGCAAAATTTATAAAGAAACATAAACTCTGACTAGTCAAGATCGCTCACAGGTCACAGTATGAAACAACTATTAATTAACTATTACAACCCAAGTTCTGAATAAAATAATATACAACTCCATAAATTAATTAATCTGTCTAACCGATACAGAAATGATAAGAAATAAGGTTATAAGCTGTCTACCCATCCCACCACCTCAACTCTCTGACTGCCCCTATGGCTGCCCCGACCTGAAGGTCCACTCCTCCTAGACATCTTCGTGTTTAGCTGAAGAAACAGGATTAGCAAGCAAGTGAGCTAAGAATGCTCAGCAAGTATATAATTTATAAACATAACTGAATTAAAACAGCAGGTCTATCAAGAACTAGTAATCAACAATATAAAAGCTCAACTGATAGATATGTCTTTTATCTGAGTCATAAAATAGAAGTGGATTGGACTATTATGCATTTTATAAATAAAAACAATCATAAGGTTAGGCTGCTGATCAGTCACGCACTAACCCCGAACAAACGCACACAGCAATGTCCTTAATGGATCCACGGCACACATTGCCCTTAATAATATCTGACCACGAATCTGGTCCGACCCTTACGGTCCACATTTTTAAAAAAAACTAACAGTCCAATCCTAACTAGACATCAGGTGTCGGATCAATCGACCACCTCAACTGCCAAACACCCTGGACACTTTCGTTCCAGGTCAACATCTCAAATCTCACAAAGTAAAATAAGGTCGGGTAATTTCTAAATTAGATATCGACAAGTTCGATACAGAAAAAGGGGTATTGATTTAAGTCAAGTCACTAAAAGGATCAACAAAAACAATATAATCGATTTAGGGTATAACAATTGAATATTCGAAATTAATGGAAATTAACAGAACAGTTATCTCAAGGATAAATCAAACGAACATAAGAATCAAGTTATGATAATCATAATTCACTGGAAATATGAGTGAAGTGGTTTACTTACCTTAATCAGGAAATCACAGAATTCGTAGAGTCCCTACGTCCTCGGCTTTAGCTTTCCCTTTATCCTTGGAATCTACACATTCAATATAACACTATTTTATTATTCTATTTGACATACGCTAATCACTATTAAAATTTAACTTAATCTACCCCCACGAGTAATCTCCTTATTTTCATTTATTTAATCATATACTAACATTATATAAGCCACTAATAAAATATTTAATCATAATTGGCACATCATCACATAATCAACCAGTTTTAAAATATGAAGCCCAACTCATAATTTATGCAAGTTGTATAATTATACATACATATTTTCAAGAAATAGTTTAAGATTTTTATAAAAAAAATTTGACGGCATCCCCTTTATACGGGTACCCTTCCCGTCGGAGCACAGACGACAAACAATCAATATATTTATCGCAATTACACTCCAATTTATAACCTAACTACGTACTAAACAATACGATCTAAAATTATTTCTAACACCAAACACAGAACAATCGGACCCAAAACCAACCACACAGTAGTAACACTCATACAATTCGAACCTGTATATATTCAATCCATCAATTAAATCCCAAATTACAACAGTAACTTTTAACTATTACATAATTTCCACCAAACAGAAATCAATACAACATGTACTTATCAGCCATAGCAATACAACAATTACCAGCATAGCATTACTAACTAATTCCAATCAAACGCACACTTCAATCCAACCAAACCCAGACCTGCTCGACCATACATACACACGGTAACACACACACGCAGTCCCTTACGCACACACACCAATCAATTTCGCACACACACAGGCAGCAACAAATAACCTGGCAATAGTAACCGGCTAGTTCGAAACCGAACTCATACACACCCAACTCGGTAATCACACACTCACACCCATAGAAACACAGAGAGGATGGGAGATGGAATTTTTTTCTAGTAAAATGAATGGACACAAAGCTTGCAGGAGAGGGAGATTCACAGTGATGTTCCAACTAATTGCCAGAATTCACCTATACATACACATCAAAGCACGCAACCAGTGTTGCTAGGAGGTGACGAACAGGGGACATGAGGGTTTTAATTCTTAGCAAACATCTTGTAAACAGCTTACATTGAATAGACGGATTCGAGACTATAGAGTGGGAGATGATTTTCGAGAGATTGAGAGATTTTAGGGAGAGATTTTGAGTGAGAGAGGACTAGAGAGTGAGAGAGAGTTCTAGATAAATCAAGAGAAATTGAGAGAGAGCTGGGTCGAGAGATTGATGTGAATCTGAGAATAAATTCTCAATTTAGGGATTTCTAGTACTAAAAAGGGGAAAAATGACTTTTAGAGGAATAATTATCATACTTACCAAAAAAAACAATTAATAATTCCCAAAATTCAAATTAATAGGAAGTGAAATTTTAAAATTAAAAAAAAATTATAATGAAGAACACAAAATTACGATCACCCACATATTTTTAAAATATTTATCGGGTCAAAAACGAATTGAATATGAATTTTACAAGCTTTAAATCCATAGACTAGAAAAAAATAATTCATAAAATCATTTTAAAATCTTCGAAACCCAAAAATAATTCACCAAATATTTTTAAAAGTCATATAAACTAATAAGGTTAATATTGCAAAAGATTTCAAGATTTCTGCTAATCCCGAGGATTTTATAAAATTCACAGAAGGTAAATATTACACAATTAAATATGAATAAATTCCCAAAAATATAATAAAAAAAAATATCCGGGCTTACACATCACATATAAATCATCAACTAAGCCCACAAATATTGTACCACACATACTTCACCTCCTCAACAATTTTATATGCCACATTATTCACATTTAATAAATAAATAAATAATTATTATTACTAAAAATTTCTAAGGCGTTATATATACAAATTAGAGAACTCAGAGTTATCTATCAAGTCAATTCTAGTTCTCGAATCAATCACTTAGTTACTTCTCGAATGCAGTCTTGGAGATAAAATACTGAAGATTGTACAAGTCAGAAACCTGTAGCAAGCCAAAACACTTTCAAGACCACAGTACTGTAAGGTGTCTTTGGAAAGACTACAAGAAGCTTATAAAGTTGTTACAGGAGGCAAGCTGCTAAAGAAGTGGATCTCAGCAGAGTTAAAGGAAGTCAAATTTCAATCCGTTTGGATGTTTACTCAAAAAGGGATAGACATGTTAGAAAGTAATTTTGTCTGTCACTTTATTTGTAGTAAGTAGGTTGTACACATGTTCTATAAGTGTACAACCTCTCTTCTCTAGCAGTTAAGTTTTAGAAGAAATCTCTCATTATAACTTAGAACATCTCTCTTAGAAAACGAAGCTGAGAATACTACCATTTGTATTCACAGGTTGTAGCGAATCTTTATCTAATACTATATTAGATTAAAGTGAGTGAGTGTGTTCTTGTGTTCTTTATTCTGCACTTACGTTTTCTTAAACACAAACACACACACTAAGCTACATACAAACATCAAACAGGCTCAAACATTCAAACCATTGTTCTTAAGATTCTTATTCAAAGAAAAAGTTTGATACATTCAACCCCCCTTTGTATTTTCTTGTCTGTGTATTTCATACTCAACAAGTGGTATCAGAGCAGGCAGTTAATCAAAACAGTAAATGATCAATATGAGTACACAAAAGACAACAGGAACAGTGAAGGTCCCTAAGTTTGATAAAGAGAATTACAACCTCTGGAAAATCAAGATGATGTTGTTCATCAAAGCTGCTAACCCTCTATGCCCTGAGATTCACAAGAATGGTCCATTTATACCTCAACAAGAGATCCCTGAGTCTACCATGGGTACCCTGGTCATTCCAAGATCATATGTTGCAAAAGATCCATCCAAATGGACAGACTCAGAGAAAGAGAAGGTTGCCCTAGACAGCCATCTTATGCTATTGATCATAGATTCTATAGAGCTGTCGATGTTTTCCAACATAGCTTCATGCAAAACAGCAAAAGAGATGTGGGATCATATTGAAGTGTTGTGTGAAGGGACAGAGGAGGTTAGAGAAAACAAGAAACAGATAATGGTCACTCAGTATGAAGCTTTCATGGCACAACCCAAAGAAAGCATCACTGAGATGTTTGAAAGATTTCACAAGCTGGTGAATGAGCTACAGATGAATGGAAAGGTTTACAGTACCAAGGAGATGAATATGAAGTTTCTACTTCTGCACCAAACCACCTTGAGCAAAAAGTTATCTCTCTAAGAGAAAGAGATATGAACAAAGCGACATATGATGTGCTCTATGGTGTGTTGAAGACTCATGAGCTTGAGTTGCTTCAGAAGAGGGCTATTCAAGTCAACCAAGGCAGAATGGTAAATACATCATGTGCCTTGATTGTCAACAAATCCATTCAAGACCTTGAAGCATCTACAAGTCAGCTAAGGATAGAAGAGATAGTAGATGATGACGAACCTGAAAGTGAAGTGTCTGAAACTGTTGAGGAAAAGGTAGAAGATGAGTTTTATACTCTTGAGGAGCTAGATGCCATGGAAAACATTTCATATGCTTTCATGGCTAAAAAATTTCCAAATATAAGATTCAAGAGAAATAAACCCTTCAAACCTAGATCTCAAAACCATTCATTCAACAAGAGCAAAGCACATGTGAAGCCAAACAAGAATAAATTCAAAACTGGCTATGTGGATAGGTCATTCGTGAGATGTTATAGATGCAATGACCTAGGGCATTTTGCTAGTGAGTGCAAGAAACCTAAGAAGAAGGACAAGGAGTTTTTAGAGCTTGAAGCAAAGTACGAGGCCCTTCTTAGGAAGCAAACACCAGGGAGGGCCTACATAGCTAAAGGGAAGTGTTGGGATGACACTGACAGTGATGAGGAAGGAAAGGAGTTCTGTAACTATGCCTTGATGGCCAATACCAAGGAAGAATCACCCTCAGACTCTCAGGTACCATCTCTCACTACCATAGATATGTCTGTTTCTGAGTACAAAAATATGATTGAACAATTGTCTGTTAAGATGTTTAATATTCATACTAGTATGACTGCTGGTAATGAAGAGATTGTTAAGCTGTCTGCTAGAAATGAATTGTTAAACAAAAGGAATGAGGAACTTGAGCTAACTGTTATGCAAATAGAAAACCTTAAGAAAGAAGTTGAATATTTACAGAATAAAGTTCTATGTGCTAGTCATGTTGAAAAGGCTCTTAGGGATGATATTGCTGAGAATGAATTCAAACTTAAAACTTTTAAGAACTCCTCTAGTTTATTGCAGTCCTACCATGAGAAACATCAAGATAATGAAAAAGCTGCTACTGGTTTTAACTATGACACACTCAACAAGAGGAAAGGTTGTGCTGTCATTGAAGATGACAAGGTTGTTCGGGAGAATGTGCCACATATTTTGAAAAATGCTAAGGCACCTATCTTTAAAGAATCAACACTTGAAATTGATGAGGAGGCCTTACTCATTTAACAAATGTTGATTGATGAGGATGAGGCACAATCAAGTAAACAACCTGCACCCTCTAAGAGTGAGAGTGTCAAATTGAAAACCAAGAAGCCTTTTGGAGCTAAACCCAAAACTGAAAAATCTATTAAGTTTGAATCATCCAGTAAGAATGAATCTGTGAAGAATGTGGCTAAGAGGAAACAGAACAGAAATGGCAAACTAGGGATTAACAAAGATAATAGTTATGCTTATGTGCCTAATGCCCCTAGGAAAACTTGCCAAAACTGTTTCAGTACCAATCATTTAACTCATGTTTGCAAGAAACCTGTAGGTGGTGTGCCTAAACCTTTCTATCATTGCTCTGTGCCCTTAAGACATAGAGATTCTCCATTTTTGACAAATTTGACTGTATCCCATGCAATATGAATATTATGACTAGCTGTTTCAATTTGAGAAGGCAATTCATTGATGGTTGTATAAGTCATAATTCTCACACACACTACACAAGGCCGAAGTCTTCAAGTCCTCCTAGAGCTAGGAAGGTACCTCTATCACCAAAGTCTGAGAACTAAAGTTCTAAGACTTCAAGCTGTGACAAGAAGACTGGTTCTAAGAAAGTTGATAAGCATGCTGTTTATGATAAAACTGTTTCTAAGCCAAGTGGACCCAAACTTGTTTGGGTACCAAAGAAGAAGTAATACACTTGTTTTTACAGGGCAAAGAAAAGGGAAAGAAAGTCATGTGGGTATTGGACAATGGATGCTCAAACCATATGACTGGTGATATGGCCCTGCTATCACAGTATGAAGAGAATGCTAGCCCTATGGTTGTTTTTGGAGATGACAGCATTGACAACTCATTGGGATATGGCAAACTGAAAGTTGGTAATGTCATCATTGAATTGTTAGTGTAGGTGCCCTAGAGGCAATACATTGTTTCTTTGAATAAACCTTTATGTCATTTGATCATTCAATAAACGTATTTATTATGACTTTAATTACTGCGATATATTTGTTAGCATAATAAATGTCCTTAGAATCATGATACACATTATATAGTTTAAGTACATGACTTGAACTTGAGATTATATAATATATCATATTCTTAAAAGGTCCATAGTCGAGTATTATTATTATAGGACAATAATAATACATAAATAGACTAGTATGTTGTTTGACAGATAACCACATCTCATTGGTTATAAGTATGGAGATACTAAAGTCAATACATAGGTACATGTAGGAGTACATGGTACTGGACAGACCCACAGTGAGATTCTTCATGTTTAATAAAGTCATAAGAAAGACTCACAGTGGTAATGGTGTAATGATCCTCTGACTTGAGATCATTATATTTCTATACGAGGATTAATATACTTTGACTACATTAAAAGTTACCTTTGATCGGGTGATGATAAAAGTGGACATCGGGTATATCATGAGTCGCATGAGAAATATGAATGATAGATAAAGGATTTAACCCTCCTATAATTATGAGAGATATTATTGGCCTCTTGATTGAGTGGGACTATAAAATGCATGGCCGTGCTCAAATAATAATTTGTTTTTAATAGTCTACTCATGGATCAAGTAAACCCGGATTAAATGTTGAAGAGGATGACTAAATACATGCCTCGAGTTTAATCTATAATATATATGGTTAAAGGGATTATATTACATGGAAACATTAATCACGAAAGGTTTTATCAATTCACGATTTAATTATTGTTTAATTGGGTAGCAATGATGTATTACTAAATACCGCTCATTGTTTATAATTTTATTGGAGAATAAAATTATTGCCAATTAAATAATAGCCTGTTAGGTCACACACATAGAACACGTAAAGGAATAGTTAATTTAAATTATGTATTTAAATTAATTGATGATTATTTGAATTTTATTATATTAATTAAGTGAGACTTAATTAATTGAGATAATATAAATTCGAATTATAGGAGTAATATCTGTCCATAATAATTAAGTATGACTTAATTATTAATTAAATAATAGAAATTCATTTTATTATTTAATCCTACACCTACATGGGTTGGGTTTTGCTGTTATGGGCCTGTTAACAAATCATTATAAATAGATAATGATAGGTTAATAGGGTTAGACGTTTTTGTGAAAACCCTGGAAGAGGTAGCAGCAAAAGAGGCAGATCTCGAATCATCAAGAGGGAGGCTAGTACGTCCATTCCGCAGTGTTCGTGTGGATACCATAGAGGTGTTTTCCGAGAGGTAGACACAATTCGTGAACGCTAGGATCTCCGTTGAGTTCGTGAAAGTCAAGATCTTAATACGTATGATTCTGTTTCACCATAAACTATCCAATATTATACATGGATCCTGAGTTTGGGTTTCGAATTTTTTTTGTTATATTTACGTTTTTCGCTGCGTTTTATGCCTCGGAACCCAACATGAAGATGTAGCACTGGTCAGAGGGCTCAAGCATAACCTATTGAGTGTTGGTTAGTTTACTGACAGGGGTTTCAAAGTGGATTTTGACAAAGATGAATGTTTGATCACTCACAAGAAGACTGGTGAACTTGCTTTATCTGGAGTAAGAAAAGGAAGCTTGTTTGTAGCCAATATGGATTATGCAAGCAAGGACAAAATTTGTTGCTTTTACTCAACAGCATCAAATGAAGATTGTTGGCTGTGGCATAAGAAGTTATCACACCTAAACTTCAAAGCCATTAATTCTCTAGTCAAAATAGAGTTAGTGAGAGGCATGCCCACGCTTGAATTCTATCAAGAAGGAATGTGTGAGGCTTGTAAAAAGGAGAAATGAAAAGGTCTAGCCATAAGTCGAAGACTGTGACATCAATAACCAAGCCTCTGCAACTAATTCATATGTATTTATTTGGGCCTGTCAATATTATGTCACTAGGAAGAAAGAAGTATGCCTTGGTGATGGTTGATGACTACACAAGGTATACATGGGTGGAATTTCTAGCATCAAAAGATGAGGCTCCACAAGTAATCATTGAGCACATAAAGAAAGTTGATAAAGAAGCAAAGGCCAACAATGCAAGTGTGATTGCATTAAGAAGTGATAATGGAACAGAGTTCAGAAATGCCATGCTTGAAGAATTTTGTAAAGAGAATGGTATTTCAAAACAATTCTCAGCTCTAAGGACTCCACAACAAAATGGAGTTGTTGAAAGAAAGAATAAAACTCTAATTGAGGCTGCTAGAAAAATGCTACTTGATGCAAAAATGCCTACATGTTTTTGGGCTGAGGCTGTGAGCACTGCATGCTATATTCAGAATAGGACAATCATCAACAAAAACACTGGAAAGACACCATATAATTTGATGACTGGAAAGAAGCCTACTCTCAAGTATGCTCATACTTTTGGAAGCAAGTGCTTTTTTTTAAAGGATAATTCAGAATATGTAGGAAAATTTGATGCAAAAGCATTTGAAGGAATATTTCTTGGCTTTTCATTGGAGAGAACATCTTACAAAGTTTATGTCATTAGTCAAAAGAAAGTTATGGAAAGCACAGATGTGACATTTGATGACAGCAAACTACCTGGACTAGAAGAAGCCAATGATGAAGATAGAGATCCATTAAGGTTTGAAAATCTGAATGATTCTGATGAAGAGATTGAAACTGAAGTTGAGACTATAGTTCAACAAACTCCAGTGAATGATGAAACAAGAGAAGAGTTTGTGCCAACCAACAGTGAAGATACAAGCATCCAAGACACACCTGTGAATAGTGGCAACTTCACAGAGGGAGGAAATGAAGATGATCATGACTTGGATGATGAAGCAACATCAAATCAGAGAAATCAATTTGAGCACACAAGAAAGTGGGATAGATCACATACTGCAAACCAAATCATTGGAGATATCCAAATGCAGGAGTGAGAACAAGGAGAGCAACTCAAAATGAGTGTCTCTATGGGTGCTTTCTGTCCCAAATTGAGCCTAAGAAACTTGATGATGCACTATTGGATCCAGACTGGATTATTGCTATGCAAGAGGAGCTGAGTCAATTTGAGAGAAACAACATATGGGAGCTTGTGCCTGCACGAAAGGATATAACCATTGTTGGAAAAAAATGGGTTCTGAAAAATAAGATGGATGAAGATGGTGTGATTGTAAGGAACAAAGCAAGGTTGGTTGCAAATGGTTACTCTCAATAGGAAGGCATTAACTATGATGAAACTTTTGCCCATGTTGCCAGACTGGAAGCCATCAGAATTTTCTTGCCATTTACTGCACATTCAAATTTTAAAGTCTATCAAATGAATGTCAAGAGTGCATTTTTGAATGGAGAGTTGGAAGAAAAAGTATATGCGCAACAACCACCTGGCTTTGAAGATTCATATTTCCCAGAATTTGTCTACAGATTGCTTAAGGCATTGTATGGACTTAAGCAGGCTCCAAGAGCATGGTATGACACATTGTCACAATTCCTACTTAAAAATTAATTCACTAGGGGCACATTAGACAAGACACTATTTTACAAGAAACATGGTAGTGATATTATCCTAGTTCAGATCTATGTGGATGATATCATATTTTGTTCTACAAAGGAGAAGTTACGTGAAAAATTCTCTATGCTCATGCAAAGCAGATATGAGATGAGCATGATGGGAGAGTTGGCATTCTTTCTTGGATTACAAGTAAGTCAGAGAAAGGATGGTATCTTTATCAATCAAACCAAGTATATCAAGGATTTGTTGAAGAAGTTTGATTTGGAAGATAACTCACCTGCAACGACACCCATGGCCACTGCCACTAAATTGGATGAAGATGCTAAGGGAAAGAATGTAGATATCTCAGTCTACAGAGGCATGGTTGGCTCTCTATTCTATCTCACTGCAAGTAGGCTAGACATCATGTTTTCTACATGTCTGTGTGCAAGGTTTCAATCAAATCCAAAGGAATCACATAGATTACTATCAAAAGGATCTTTAGATATCTGAAGGACACCCCAAACTTGGGTTTATGGTATTCTAAGGACACAGGGTTCAATCTGGTTGGTTATTCTGATGCTGATTATGCTGGATGCAGAGTGGATAAAAAAAAAGCACTTCAGGTAGCTACCAGTTTCTTGGACAAAGGTTAGTCTCTTGATACAGCAAGAAACAACAATCTGTGTCAACTTCCACAACTGAGGCTGAATATATAGCTGCTGTGAGTTGCTGTGCTCAAGTGCTTTGGATTAGAAATCAACTTAGAGATTATGGACTTGTGTTGGAAAAGATTCCTATCATGTGTGACAACACAAGTGCAATCTCTATAGTTGCAAATCCTGTCAATCATTCTAGAACAAAACACATTGACATCAGATATCACTTTATTAGGGAATGAGCAACTAATGGAACCATTGAGTTACATTATGTCCTCACAGATAAACAGTTAGCTGATATATTTACTAAGCCATTGGATGAGCCACCTTCACAAGGTTTGTTAGTGAGATTGGAATGCTGAATTCTTCAGAATCTGGCTAAGTGAAAATATCAACTAAATTGTTGCAGCAGTAAACACTTGCTTTATTTAAATGCTCAATATTTTTAAAGTAAGTGTTGGCTGAAATATGATTTATAAATATTTCAAATCTGTTGCATATGTTGAAAAATCATATTTTATTAGCTTTAAATTTCTATTAAATTTTGAGAAAATCACTATTTAATTTGTTAGGATATTCTTCATTGAATATTTCTGGTGAATTTTTGAAAGATGGTGAAAATTGAATTTTATGAGTGAAAAGGATATTTCGATAATTCAGACTCCTCTAATGATTCATTTCATGTCAATGCTCGACTTCTCTAACAAGTCTCCTTAGAGTACTCTCGAGTTCTCGAATAGAGTCTTTTTAGAGATATCGAACAGAGATTTGCTTGATTTCTCGAATACTATACTTGAGTTCTCTAATACTGAGTTCTCGAATGGTATCTCTTGAGTTCTCGAATCATTTGAAAAGGCTGAATTCTCGCTGAGTGTCAGACCACTTTTTGACTTTTGTCTGACACGCTTAACTCATTCATAAAACATCCATTATTCAATTTTACATTGAATAAACTGCCAGTTGTCGGTTTCTACCTGCTTGAGTTATTGAATGCTCCTTATTTGACATATCGAACAATTGTTTTTCCCTTCTCGAATACCTTACTTGTCAATACAAAACATGTATCTAATCGACAATTCAAGTATCCCTATTTATACATCTCCACAACTGCTCTACTCATTTCAATCGATTTCTTAAGCACCCACTCCTCTGAAAAACAAAAACCTTAACCGCTGAAAGCCAAATTTCTTCTTCAAGCATTCAACTTCTCTTCTCTCTAATCTACACAAATGTCAAACAAACAGTTCAACACCAATTTCGTCACCATTTCCAGTGATGTCGAGCACCCAATGCTAATTATAAGTGTTTCATGACGTGGCTGAAAGAATCATACATCAATGATGCTCTAACGGCTAACCCAATTCTATATCTAGACATGCTAGAGCAATTTTGGGATTCTACGACTGTTGAAGTATGTTAGTCACAGAGGCATGCCTGTATACATCTAATAACAAGCCTAATTGTTTGTAATTCTTTGCATTACTTACATGACCCATTAACTGGGGGAACCTCTAGCTGTAGAGTTTTTACTTGTTTTAGTACCAGTAATAGGCGTCAAAATTCTACATGTGTAACTGTATAAATTAGTCATAAAATATGGTTGAAAGAAGATCAAGAGGTCATGCCTCAAGCTTGGAGAACAAGGCTGCAGAAATAAACACAGTTGGATTTTGAAGATTGAAGATTTGCCTAAGTAGTAATTCAAGAAGTATTTTTTTCTCTATTCGAGAAGTCTAGCATTCGACAAGTCAAGGATTCAATATCTATAAAGACAGTGTTCGATATCTCTAGAAGTCAACAAGTCAAAGTCTCATTCGATAACTCAGAGATTCGACATGTCTAATACTATTCGAGAACTCAAGAAGTCAACAAGTCAAAGCATCATTCGAGTTCTCTAAGAGTCAACAAGTCAAAGCTACATTCGATATCTCAGGGACTCAGGAAGCTATTCGACATCTCAAGGATTCCATAAGTTAAAAGCTCTATTCGACAAGTCAAGGATTTCTGAAAAAAAGACTAATTCGAGAAGTGATTCAATATGTCAATTATACAGTATTCGAGAACTCAGAGTTATCTATCAAGTCAATTCTAGTTCTCGAATCAATCACTTAGTTACTTCTCGAATGTAGTCTTGGAGACAAAATACTGAAGATTGTACAAGTCAGAAACCTGTAGCAAGCCAAAACACTTTCAGGACCACAGTACTGTAAAGTGTCTTTGGAAAGACTACAAGAGGCTTATAGAGTTGTTACAGGAGACAAGATGCTAAAGAAGTGGATCTCAGCAGAGTTAAAGGAAGTCAAATTTCAAGCCGTTTGGATGTTTACTCAAAAAGGGATAGACATGTTAGAAAGTAATTTTGTCTGTCACTTTATTTGTAGTAAGTAGGTTGTACACATGTTCTATAAGTGTATAACCTCTCTTCTCTAGCAGTTAAGTTTTAGAAGAAATCTCTCATTATAACTTAGAACATCTCTATGAGAAAACGAAGCTGAGAATACTACCATTTGTATTCACAGGTTGTAGCGAATCTTTATCTAATACTATTTTAGATTAAAGTGAGTGAGTGTGTTCTTGTGTTCTTTATTCTGCACTTACGTTTTCTTAAACACAAACACACACACTTAGATACATACAAACATCAAACAGGCTCAAACATTCAAACCATTGTTCTTAAGATTCTTATTCAAAGAAAAAGTTTGATACATTCAACCCCCCCCTTTGTATTTTCTTGTCTGTGTATTTCATACTCAACAAGTGGTATCAGAGCAGGCAGTTAATCAAAACAGTAAATGATCAATATGAGTACACAAAAGACAACAGGAACGGTGAAGGTCCCTAAGTTTGATAAAGAGAATTACAATCTCTGGAAAATCAAGATGATGTTGTTCATCAAAGCTGCTAACCCTCTATACCCTGAGATTCTCAAGAATGGTCCATTTGTACCTCAACAAGAGATCCCTGAGTCTACCATGGGTACCCTGGTCATTCCAAGATCATATGTTGCAAAAGATTCATCCAAATGGACAGACTCAAAGAAAGAGAAGGTTGCCCTAGACAGCCATCTTATGCTGTTGATCATAGATTCTATAGAGTTGTCAATGTTTGCCAACATAGCTTCATGCAAAATAGTAAAAGAGATGTGGGATCATATTGAAGTGTTGTGTGAAGGGACAGAGAAGGTTAGAGAAAACAAGAAACAGATACTGGTCACTCAGTATGAAGTTTTCATGGCACAATCCAAAGAAAACATCACTAAGATGTTTGAAAGATTTCACAAGCTGGTGAATGAGCTACAGATGAATGGCAAGGTTTACAGTACCAAGGAGCTGAATATGAAGTTTCTACTTTCTGCACCAAACCACCTTGAGCAAAGAGTTATCTCTCTAAGAGAAAGATATGTGAACAAAGTGACATATGATGTGCTCTATGGTGTGTTGAAGACTCATGAGCTTGAGTTACTTCAGAAGAGGGCTATTCAAGCAAACCAAGGCAGAATGGTAAATACATCATGTGCCTTGATTGTCAAGAAATCCATTCAAGACCTTGAAGCATCTACAAGTCAGCTAAGGATAGAAGAGATAGTAGATGATGACGAACCTGAAAGTAAAGTGTCTGAAACTATTGAGGAAAAGGTAGAAGATGAGTTTTATACTCTTGAGGAGCTAGATGCCATGAAAAACACTTCATATGCTTTCATGGATAAAAAATTTCCAAATATCAAATTCAAGAGAAATAAACCCTTCAAACCTAGATCTCAAAACCATTCATTCAACAAGAGCAAAGCACCTGTGAAGCCAAACAAGAATAAATTCAAAACTGGCTATGTGGATAGGTCATCTGTGAGATGTTATAGATGCAATGATCTAGGGCATTTTTCTAGTGAGTGCAAGAAACCTAAGAAGAAGGACAAGGAATTTTTAGAGCTTTAAGCAAAGTATGAGGCCCTTCTTAGGAAGCAAATACCAGGCAAGGCCTACATAGCTAAAGGGAAGTGTTGGGATGACACTGACAGTGATGAGGAAGAAAAGGAGTTCTGTAACTATGCCTTGATGGCCAATACCAAGGAAGAATCACCCTCAGACTCTCAGGTACCATCTCTCACTACCATAGATATGTCTGTTTCTAAGTACAAAAATATGATTGAACAATTGTATGTTGAGATGTTTAATATTCATACTAGTATGACTGCTGGTAATGAAGAGATTGTTAAGCTGTCTGCTAGAAATGAATTGTTAAACAAAAGGAATGAGGAACTTGAGCTAACTGTTATGCAAATAGAAAACCTTAAGAAAGAAGTTGAATATTTAAAGAATAAAGTTCTATGTGCTAGTCAAGTTGAAAAGGCTCTTAGGGATGAGATAGCTGAGAATGAATTCAAACTTAAAACTTTTAAGAACTCCTCTAGTCTATTGCAGTCCTACCATGAGAAACATCAAGAGAATGCAAAAGCTGCTATTAGTTTTAACTATGACACACTCAACAAGAGGAAAGGCTGTGCTGTCATTGAAGATGACAAGGTTGTTCGGGAGAATGTGCCACATATTTTGAAAAATTCTAAGGCACCTATCTTTAAAGAATCAACACTTGAAATTAATGAGGAGGCCTTACTCATCAAACAGATGTTGTTTGATGAGGATGAGGCACAATCAAGTAAACAACTAGCACCCTCTAAGAGTGAGAGTGTCAAATTGAAAAAAGAAGCCTGTTGGAGCTGAACCCCAAACTGAAAAATCTGTTAAGTTTGAATCATCCAGTAAGAATGAATCTGTGAAGAATGTGGCTAAGAGGAAACAGAACAGAAATGGCAAACTAGGGATTAGCAAAGATAATAATTATGCTTATGTGCCAAATGCCCCTAGGAAAACTTGCCAAAACTGTTTCAGTACCAATCATTTAACTCATGTTTGCAAGAAACCTATAGATGGTGTGCCTAAACCTTTCTATGATTGCTCTGTGCCCTTAAGACATAGAGATTCTCCATTTTGTGAAAAATTTGACTGTATGCCATGCAATATGAATGTTATGACTAGCTATTTCAATTTTAGAAGGCAATTATAAGTCATAATTCTCACACACACTACACAAGGCCAAAGTCTTCAAGTCCTTCTAGAGCTAGGAAGGTACCTCTGTCACCTAAGTTTGAGAACTCAAGTTCTAATACTTCAAGCTGTGACAAGAAGACTTGTTCTAAGAAAGTTGATAAGCATGCTGTTTATGATAAAACTGTTTCTAAGCCAAGTGGACCCAAACTTGTTTGGGTACCAAAGAAGAAGTAATACACTTGTGTTTACAGGGTAAAGAAAAGGAAAAGAAAGTCATGTGGGTGTTGGACAATGGATGCTCAAACCATATGACTGGTGATATGGCCCTGCTATCACAGTATGAAGAGAAGGCTAGCCCTATGGTTGCTTTTGGAGATGACAGCATTGACAACACATTGGGATATGGCAAACTGAAAGTTGGTAATGTCATCATTGAAGATGTAGCACTGGTCAGAGGGCTCAAGCATAACCTATTGAGTGTTGGTTAGTTTACTGATAGGGGTTTCAAAGTGGATTTTGACAAAGATGAATGTTTGATCACTCACAAGAAGACTGGTGAACTTGATCTATCTGGAGTAAGAAAAGGAAGCCTGTTTGTAGTTAATATGGATTCTGCAAGCAAGGACAAAATTTGTTGCTTTTACTTAAAAGAATCAAATGAAGATTGTTGGCTGTGGCATAAGAAGTTATCACACCTGAACTTCAAAGCCATTAATTCTCTAGTCAAAAGAGAGTTAGTGAGAGGCATGCCCACACTTGAATTCTGTCAAGAAGGAGTGTGTGAGGCTTGTCAAAAAGGAAAAATGAAAAGGTCAAGCCATAAGTCAAAGACTGTGACATCAATAACCAAGCCTCTGCAAATAATTCATATGGATTTATTTGAGCCTGTCAATATTATGTCACTAGGAAGAAAGAAGTATGCCTTGGTGATGGTTGATGACTACACAAGGTGTACACGGGTGGAATTTCTAGCATCAAAAGATGAGGCTCCACAAGTAATCATTGAGCACATAAAGAAAGTTGATAAAGAAGCAAAGGCCAACAATGCAAGTGTGATTGCATTAAGAAGTGATAATGGAACAGAGTTCAGAAATGCCATGCTTGAAGCATTTTGCAAAGAGAATGGTATTTCACAACAATTCTCAGCTCCAAGGACTCCACAACAAAATGGAGTTGTTGAAAAAAAAATAGAACTCTAATTGATGCTGCTAGAACAATGTTATTTGATGCAAAAATGCCTACATGTTTTTGGACTGAGGCTGTGAGCACTGCATGCTATATTCAAAACAGGACACTCATCAACAAAAACACTGGAAAGACACCTTATAATTGGATGGCTGGAAAGAAGCCTACTCTCAAGTATGCTCATACTTTTGGAAGCAAGTGCTTTGTGTTGAAAGATAATTCAGAATATGTTGGAAAATTTGATGTAGAAGAATTTGAAGGAATATTTCTTGGCTATTTGTTGGAGAGAACATCTTACAAAGTTTATGTCATCAGTCAAAAGAAAGTTATGAAAAGCACAGATGTGACATTTAATGACAGCAAACTACCTGGACTAGAAGAAACTAATGATGAAGATAGAGATCCATTAAGGTTTGAAAATCTGAATGATTCTGATGAAGAGATTGAAACTGAAGTTGAGACTACAGTTCAACAAACTCCAATGAATGATGAAACAAGAGAATAGTTTGTGCCAACCAACAGTGAAGATACAAGCATCCAAGACACACTTGTGAATAGTGGCAACTTCACAGGGGGGGAAGTGAAGATGATCATGACTTGGATGATGAAGCAACATCAAATCAGAGAAATCAATCTGAGCACACAAGAAAGTGGGATAGATCACATACTGAAAACCAAATCATTGGAGATATCCAAATGCAGGAGTGAGAACAAGGAGAGCAACTCAAAATGAGTGTCTCTATGGGTGCTTTCTGTCCCAAATTGAGCCTAAGAAACCTGATGATGCACTATTGGATCCACACTAGATTATTGCTATGCAAGAGGAGCTGAATCAATTTGAGAGAAACAACGTATGGGAGCTTGTGCCTGCACCAAAGGATAGAACCATTGTTGGAACAAAATGGGTTTTGAAAAATAAGATGGATGAAGATGGTGTAATAGTAAGAAACAAAGCAAGGTTGGTTACAAAAGGTTACTCTCAACAGGAAGGGATTGATTATGATGAGACTTTTTCCCTGTTGCTAGGTTGGAAGCCATCAGAATCTTCTTAGCATTTGCTGCACACTCAAATTTCAAAGTTTATCAGATGGATGTCAAGAGTGCATTTCTGAATGGAGAGTTGGAAGAAGAAGTATAGGTGCAACAACCACCTGGTTTTGAAGATCCACATTTTCCTAACTTTGTCTACAGATTGCTTAAGGCATTGTATAGACTTAAGCAGGGTCCAAGAGCATGGTATGACACTCTGTCACAATTTCTTCTTGAAAACCAGTTCACTAGAGGCACATTGGACAAGACATTGTTTTACAAGAAGCATGGTAATGATATTATCCTAGTTCATGCAAAGCAGATATGAGATGAGCATGATGGAAGAGTTGACATTCTTTCTTGGATTGAAAGTTAGTCAAAGAAAGGATGGTATCTTTATCAGTCAAACCAAGTACATCAAAGATCTATTGAAGAAGTTTGATTTAGAAGATAGCTCACCTGCAAAAACAGCCATGTCCACTGCCACTAAATTGGATGAAGATGCTAAGGGCAAGAAAGTAGATATCTCAGTCTACAGAAGCATGGTTGGTTCTCTACTCTATCTCACTGCAAGTAAGCCAGACATCATGTTTGCTACATGTATGTGTGCAAGGTTTCAATCAAATCCAAAGGAATCACATATGGTTGCTATAAAAAGGATCTTTAGATATTTGAAGGGCACTCCAAACTTGGGTTTACGGTATCCTAAGGACACAGGGTTCAATCTGGTTGGTTATTCTGATGCTGATTATGCTGGATGCAGAGTGGATAGGAAAAGCACCTCAGGTAGCTGCCAGTTTCTTGGACAAAGGTTAGTCTCTTGGTATAGCAAGAAACAACAATCTGTGTCAACTTCCACAACTGAGGTTGAATACATAGCTGCTGGAAGTTGCTGTGCTCAAGTGCTTTGGATTAGAAATCAACTTAGAGATTATGGACTTGTGTTGGAAAAGATTCCTATCATGTTGACAACACAAGTGCAATCTCTATAGTTGCAAATCCTGTCAATCATTCTAGAACAAAGCACATTGACATCAGATATCATTTTATTAGGGAACATGCAACTAATGGAAACATTGTGTTACATTATGTTCCCACAGATAAACAATTATCTGATATATTCACTAAACCATTGGATGAAGCCACCTTCAAAAGGTTGGTTAGTGAGATTGGAATGCTGAATTCTTCAGAATCTGGCTAAGTGAAAGTATCAACTAAATTGTTGTAGCAGTAAACACTTATTTTATTTAAATGCTCAATATTTTTGAAGTAAGTGTTAGCTAAAATATGATTTATAAATATTTCAATTCTATTGCATATGCTGAAAAATCATATTCTATTAACTTGAAATTTCTATGAAATTTTAAGAAAATCACTATTTAATTTGTTAGAATATTCTTCACTGAATATTTTTGGTAAATTTTTAAAAGATAGTGAAAATTGAATTTTATGAGTGAAAATAATAGTTCGATAAGTCAGACTTCTCTAATGATTCATTTTGTGTCAATGGTCGACTTCTCTAACAAGCCTCTTTAGGGCACTCTCGAGTTCTCGAATAGAGTCTTTTAGAGATATCGAACAGAGACATGCTTGAGTTCTCGAATATAGTATTTGAGTTCTATAATGCTTGAGTTCTCGAATATAGTATTTGAGTTCTCTAATGCTTGATTTCTCGAATATGGTATTTGAGTTCTCGAATCATTTGAAAAGACTGAATTCTCGCTGAATCTTAATTTTTTTTGGATTTTTGTCTAAAATTTTAATTCACTCATAAAAACATATTTTACCCAGTTTAGAGTTATTTTTAAATTGGATAAACTGCCAGCTGTGAGTTGTTACCTGCTTGAGTTATCGAATAAGCCTTTCTTGACATATCAAATAGTTGTTTTACACTTCTCGAATGCTTGACTTGTCGATACATATCATGTATCTAATCGACAATTCAAGTACTTCATACTTATACCATTCCAAATCTATTCTATTCATTTCATTCGATTTCTCAAGCATCCAAAATTTCTAAACCTCTGAAAATCATAATTGCAAAAGCTAAACTTCTTCTTAAACTTTCATTCTCTTCTCTCTCTCTCTCTCTCTCTCTCTCTCTCTCTGTAACAATGGCAAACACCCAACTCACCATCCCCAAACACACCAATTTCATTGCAATAACCAATGATGTGGAAGCACCAAATGCAAATTTCAAATGTTTTTTTTGATGGATGTCTGAGTCGTACATCAAGAATGCACTCTCAGCTAACCCAACCTTGTACCTGGATATTCTTGAACAATTCTGGAGGACAGCTACTGTGGTGGTTATTGCTCTTGAGAATGCTATAACCTCTTACATAGTCTACTGCAAGATTCAAGACAAAGATGTTATTATCACTACAGCAGATATGAATCTTGCACTGGGCTTACAACAAGAGGTGTATGACCCATTAGCCACAAATAAGGAATTGGAGGACTTCTTTGATTTCATCAACTACTTAGATGAAATCAAACTTGGGCATTTGAATAGGAAGTTCTTAAGGAAAGAATGGAGCTATGTATTTGCTACTCTCCTTCAAGTCTTCACTGCAAGGAAGTCCAGCATTGATCAAATCAGTGCACCTGCATAGCAAATAGGCTATGCCTTAGCCTATGGGAGAAAGATAGACGCTGGACACATAATTCTGCAGGAGTCGTATGGTAGACTTGGTCAGAACCCAGCCAAGATAGGTACTGAAATTTTCTTCCCTCGTTTTATTCATTCTGCACTTAATTTTGTAGATGATAAACTGATTGAATTGCCTGGGATAGATAAGAGTATAATAGGCTATCCTAAATCCATGACCAAACTCATCTTTGGTAGTTTGGAGACTAGGAATGATGTGGATGTAAGACTTTAAATAACTCCCCATATGGAGAGTCTATTTAGGTCCTACCCCCACAACATACCAATATTTGATTCAAGATCACAGTTATCAAAGCCCATGCAAGTAGAACAAAATACTGACTCAAGGCCTGCTAACGTACCTCCTCAACCAAATACATTACCAAACAGTGAGGCCACTGCATCAACCTCTCAACAGGGTGATGTTAGTAAAAAGGAGAAGAAGAAGAAGAGAAAACAGGTTGCTTCTGCACCTTTAACCATATTATCTGAAGCAGCCTTGGCTGTAGAATTAGGTTTAGAAAGTGAGGAACCAGTGTCACCTTTAAAGAGGCCAAAGAAGAAGAAAGCAAAGCTAACCACCTCTTCAATCACACAAATGGCTGAAGTTGAAAAATCAGGGGCAAACAGCTCACTAGATGTGCCCTCTCAACAGGGTGCATCTATAGAATCAAGCATCATCCCCAATGCACCTTCTTGTAATGAGCCAGCACATGGGAGTGATAAGGCTGGCACTACACTAAGTTGAGAGCACATCACAATTGAAACTCCCTCTATTTCTCAGGGGGAGTTACCAAAATCTAATCTAAAAGACACTTCTCTTCCGGAATCTTTCACTTAAATTTCTTTGGAGCATGCAACTCAAGTGATTGAGAAGCAAGGCATTGATCACCAAGAATTCTCTTCTCTTGGTGAGCCAATGGACTAAAGTGACTTGGTGTACGACACCCTGCTCACCACCCAGGAACCACATTTAGATGGTGAGGGAATACATGATGGGGTATCTCCTAATGACACCATCACAAACACAGAGGATTCACTAGTTTTCACTAGAGACTCTGTGTCTGTGTCAACTGCTGTTGTAACTTATCCCACTTTTGTGGAGACAACAGTAGTACAGTCAATCCATCCGATTACAGAAGTTGCATCTTTAACTGTGGAGTCTAGCTTGCCTAGCTCTAGCTCTGACTTTCTGTCGCAATGGCTGAAGCTTGTGCAACATGACAGTGCTTCAGGATCAGGGTCTGCTCCACCACAATTGACGGTTGAAGCACTTCAAAGCTAGTTGTGGATCAGATTCCTGAGTTTGTGAAAATTGCTAGGAACCTTGTCACATCCAACCTCTCAAATCCAGATTATGAGGCCATTCTACTGTGTCATAAAGAGGATGTGGAGAATCAAAGGGAGAAGATAGCAGATGAAGCTGAGAGAGATGGCAATGTTGATGCCTGGTTACAAGGATATGGTAGTGTCACTCTCAATGAAGCTCTCCAATACCTAAGAGAAGAGTACATCACTACACTAGGGTCAAATGCCGAATCTTTATCCCCTAGTAAAGTGTATGAAGCTGTAAATGATTCATATAAGGGATTCTTGAATGCTGCTCACTATCTTGGCAAAGGAGTTAAGACTGAAGTCAATGAAGTGTGTAATACTACAGCAAAGGAAGTAAGTGAAATCAAGAAAGAATTTTCATCCAAATTCCCTTCTCTAAACTCTGTTCTTAGGAACATTCAAGACTGCAAAGCTACCTGCACTGAGTTGGACAATCGCCTTCCTCTGGTTCAAGATGCTATCAAGAATCTTGCAACTCATGTGCAAAATCTCTCTTCTCAAACAACTGATTCTAATGCACAAATTAGAGTTCTCTTTTCCAACCAATATGGAGATAAATTGGTGACTGATGTCCCTCTCCATGATATGACAAAGTTTGAAGTGGCAAGACTCAAAGAACAATCTCTTTCTGGATTTAAAGCTATTAAATTACTCAACAAGGTGGACTCTCTAAAAAAGGAAGTGGGCTCCCTCAAGCAATTCAATTCTGAGCTCCAGAAATCTGTTAATCTCCTAAATGAAAAGTTGGACACTCAAGCCACTGCTAATGTTGATGTTCTTCTCAACCAACAACAGATGCATTCTACCTTGATGCTGCATATGGGAGTCCCTCAACCAACCTCAAAACCTCCAACCTCTTCTTCAATCCCAAAGGCCCTATCAAAGACATTTGTGTCTGATATCAAGCCTAAGGGGGAGAAGGTAAACTCAAAATCTAAGGTGGTGAAAGGAATTGTCATCTCTGATCAGCCAAAGCCTACACAATCAACATCTCAAATACAAACAAGAGGGAAAGGCAAAGCCAAAATCTCTGACACTCCTCTACCTAAACCTGTCAAGCCTATCACCTCTCTACCAACTGTGATCCTACCAACTGTGCACATC
This sequence comes from Saposhnikovia divaricata, assembly GCA_036435485.1. Classification (NCBI taxonomy): domain Eukaryota; kingdom Viridiplantae; phylum Streptophyta; class Magnoliopsida; order Apiales; family Apiaceae; genus Saposhnikovia; species Saposhnikovia divaricata. The sequence continues at coordinate 54,810,390 of CM071595.1, read as the reverse complement.
ACTACTCCAAGTGGTTTGCAGCAATCAATTACCTCTACAGTGGTGGAAGGTTTTATGCCAACTGATCAAGCTAACCTCTCGAGATATGAAGAAGATCAACCAGTTGAAGTAAGTGTAGTCACAGAGGCCAAGCTGATAGAAGTAGCAAATTCAGAGACCTATCATGATGCTGCTTTCTTGAAGTTTCTGCAAGCATCAAAGGCAAAGGTTGGAGGAGATACATTACTGTACAAGAGGAGTCTCAAGGAACAAATCAAGTACCTGACAGTGATCCCAAGGAAGCTTAATCAAATCTTTCTCAAGGAGATTATGATGGTGACCAATGGCAAAATATGGCATATATCTTATGACACCTTGAAGGTCTTAAAATTCACTAAGATTGATGCTATCTTAGAGCTAATTGAGAAGGTGGGAGAAAACAACAAGAGTTTATATACTGATCTAAGGAATGGCCAACATGCTAGACTGCCTGAAGTGTGTACTTTTCCAAGAACCATTCTCAATCAGTCTAGTACAAAAATTGAAGATGTTAGTCAGCTGGTCATTCCTAAGGATCTCACTCCTCTGAATCACAGACTTAGCATTGCTATCATTGATCAACTACAAAAGAAGAATGGACTAAGAACTGTTGAAGAGTTGGAGGCATTAAGGATTCTCAGAACTTTCATAGCAACTGGCAGTGTCCCAGAAATGGCTAAAGCAAGGAGAGATAAGGATGATGAGGGTGAAGATAAAAGTGATGGAAGAAGAAGACATCACATGAGTGATAAGGATGATAAAGAACAGAAAAAGAAAGATGATAGGAGCAATAAGGGAGATGATGGCAAAGATGGAGGGAAAGTCTATGAGAGAAAGAATGGAAAACAGCAAGCCCTAGGCATTACTAACAGTAACCTCACCACAACACAAGACTCTATGTCTAGGGTGAATTCAGTTATTAATGACCTACCAAAATCTACATCTATGGCTTCTGCAACTATTTTGCCACCTCAAGCAGAGAAGATTCAAGTCAAGAAACCATCTGTATGTCTCCAAAAGCAAACTACCAATGGTGTACTACAATGGTCAAAAGTCAAAGGTTTCAGACTACTCTCAAGTGACAAGATGCAAAAGGTGAAAATCAAGTCCAAGGCTAGAAAGGAAAAGAAAGTAAAGACACCTGACTCCCAAGCCATCACAATAGTCCCGGGTGAAATTGCAACCTCTTGATGAAGATTATGATGAAGATCAATTGCTTTTTCTGAGGGCTCAAAGAATCTATCATGTGGCTATTGTTGATGACTGTCTTGAATTCAAATACACTGATAGTAGACAGTTCAAGTTCAAGCAAGGAGTATGTCAACACTGGGGCAAATTGTATGACATTGAAAGGATAATTGCAATGCTGAACATTGAAGATGAAGTAGAGAGAGCATGGAAGTTATAATTAAGTGACTTTGTGAAAATGAAGAGAGATCATGGGGAGAAGTTGAGGAAGGAGTTGTTGGAAAAGTGGAAAAAGAGAGAAGAAGGGCTTGATGAGCTTGAAGCCAAAGCAGAAGGGTTAAGGGCTAAAGGGTTGCAGAGTTCAGTTTAATCCCTATGTTGTGAAATATAGGAGGAGTGGAGATAATGTCAATATCAGAATGAACCTGGTCAACCATTACCCTGCAAGTGTGTTGAAGCCAGTGCTTGAAGATTTTAAGAATTCAATTCTGCTTGAAGAACTGGATGCTTTGGTAGATATCATAAAGGCCATGGATGAGAATACAAGGAAAGAGGAAGAAAGGAAAAAGAAGGAATATGATGATTTAGAAGCCAAGGCTTAAAGGATGAACTCAATGGAAAAAGGCTAGTAATTCTTCATAGTCTGTAAGAATGCTCTCTTTGTAATTTTATCCATGTTGTTAATCAATTTCATACCTGTACTTTTCAAGCTTTATCTTTATGTATGATTAGGCTTGTTATCAGACATGAAATTGTGACTAAGAGTCTTACTCACAATTTGGGGGAGATTGTTAGTCACAGAGGCATGCATGTATACATATAATAACAAGCCTAATTATTTGTAATGTTTTGCATTACTTACATGACCCTTTAACTGGGGGAACCTCTAGCTGTAGAGTTTCTACTTGTTTTAGTACCTGTAATAGGCATCAAAATTCTACATGTGTAACTATATAAATTAGTCATGAAATAATTCTTGAAAGAAGATCAATAGATCATGCCTCAAGCTTGGAGAACAAGGCTGCAGAAATAAACACAGTTGGATTTTGAAGATTGAAGATTTGCCTAATTACTAATTTGAGAAGTATTTTGCTCTATTCGAGAAGTCTAGCATTCGACAAGTCAAGGATTCGATATCTATAAAGACACTGTTCGATATCTCTAGAAGTCAACAAGTCAAAGTCTCATCGGATAACTCACAGATTCGACATGTCTAATACTCTATTCGAGAACTCAAGAAGTCAACAAGTCAAAGCATCATTCGGATTCTCTAAGAGTCAACAAGTCAAAGCTATATTCGATATCTCAAGGACTCAGGAAGCTATTCGATATCTCAAGGATTCCATAAGTTAAAAGCTCTATTCGACAAGTCAAGGATTCCTGAAGAAAAGACTAATTCGAGAAGTGATTCAATATGTCAATTGTATTCGAGAACTCAGAGTTATCTATCAAGTCAATTCTAGTTCTCGGACCAATCACTTAGTTACTTCCCGAATGCAGTCTTGGAGACAAAATACTGAAGATTGTACAAGTCAGAAACCTGCAGCAAGCCAAAACACTTTCAGGACCACAGTACTGTAAAGTGTCTTTGGAAAGACTACAAGAAGCTTAGAGAGTTATTAGAGGAGACAAGCTGCTAAAGAAGTGGATCTGAGCAGAGTTAAAGGAAGTCAAAGTTCAAGCCTTTTGGATGTTTACTCAAAAAGGGATAGACATGTTAGAAAGTAATTTTGTCTGTCACTTTATTTGTAGTAAGTAGGTTGTACACATGTTCTATAAGTGTACAACCTCTCTTCTCTAGCAGTTAAGTTTTAGAAGAAATCTCTCATTATAAATTAGAACATCTCTCTGAGAAAACGAAGCTGAGAATACTACCATTTGCATTCACAGGTTGTAGCGAATCTTTATCTAATACAATATTAGATTAAAGTGAGTGAGTGAGTGTGTTCTTGTGTTCTTTATTCTGCACTTACATTTTCTTAAACACACACACTTAGCTACATACAAACATCAAACAAGCTCAAACATTCAAACCATTGTTCTTAAGATTCTTATTCTAAGAAAAAGTTTGAAAATACATTCACCCCCACTATAATTTCTTGTCTGTGTATTTCATACTCAACAAAGTAAATGCCCTAGAGAACGCTATAGAGTCTTATACTATCTTCTACAAGATCCAAAAGAAGGAAATCACAATCACCATTGAAGATATGAACAAGGCACAATCAACAAGAGTCATATAATCCTTTTGGTAAAAGATGATGAACTGAAGGACTTTTTCTCATTCATCAGATACTCAACCGATGTCAATCTTGGACATTTGAATAGGAAGTATTTAAGAAAAGAATGGAGTTTTCTGTTTGCAACAATTCTGCAAGTATTCACTGCCAGAAAGTCCAGTTTTGACCAAATCAGTGGGCCTGTACAACAGAAAGTGTACTCCCTGGCCTATGATAGAAAAATCAATGTTGGGTTGCTGATAATGCGAGAGCTGTATGGAAGACTTGGCAAGGATTCATCTCAGAGAGGTATGGATATCTTTTTCCCTCGCTTTATTCAATCTGCACTAAACTATGTAGATAATGCTTTGATTAAATTGCCTGGGACAGATAAAAATAATATAGGCTATCCTAAATCCACGTCCAAACTCATTTTTGGAAACTTGGATACAAGGAATGATGTGAATGTAAGACTTGAGATTACGCCACATATGACGGAAATCTTCAAGTCCTACCCTCACAACAAGCTAACATGTGCTTCAAAATCTGAGTTAGCAGCGCCCAAGCAAGTAGTACAAACTGCTATCCCAGGGCCTGCTATCCAACCCTCTCAACCAAACACTCTCCCAAACACTGAGCCAACTACATCATCCTCTCAACAGGGTGATGCTAGTAATAAAAAGAAGAAGAGAAAGCACACTGCATTGAACATGTTATCAGAAGCAGCTTCAAATGTTGAATTAGGCTTAGAAAGTGAGGAACCAGAGTCACCCTTAAAGAAGCCAAAGAAGAAGAAATCTAAAAAACCACCTCTTCAGTCACTCAAATTACTGAAGTTGTAAAATCAGGGGCAAATAGCTCACTAGATGTGCCATCTCAACAGGGTGCATCTGTAGAATCAAGCATTCTCCCCAATGCACAATCTTGTAAAAAGTCAGCACATGGGAGTGATAAGGTTGGCACAACACTGAGTGAAGAGCACATCATACTTGAAACTCCCTTTATTTCTCAGGGGGAGTTGCCAAAATCTACTCTCAAAGACACTTTTCTTCCAGAATATACAACTCAAATTTCTTTGCAGCCTGCAACTCAAGTAATTGAGGAGCAAGGCATTGATCACCAAGAATTTTCTCCTCTTGGTGAGCCAATGGACTCAAATGACTTAGTGCAAGACACTATGCTCACCACCCAGGACCTACATTTAGATGGTGAGGGAATGCAAGCTGGGACATCTCCTAATGACACCATCACAAACACAGAGGCTTCACTAGTTTTCACTAGAGACTTTGTGCCTGTGTCATCTACTGTTGTAACTCATCCCACTACTGTGGAGACAACAGTAGTAAAGTCATTCCATCCGGTTACAGAAGTTGCATCTGTAACTGAGGAGTCTAACTTGCCTAGCTCTAGCTCTGACTTCTTGTCACAATGGCTGAAGCCTGTGCAACATGACAGTGCTTCAGGATCAGGGACTATTCCACAACAATTAACGATTGAAGCACTACAAAGTCTTCATGTGGATCAGATTCCCGAGTTTGTAAAAATAGCTCAAAACCTGGTTACATCCAACTTCTCTAACCCTGATTATGAGGCCATTCTTCTATGCCACAAAGAAGACATGGAATTGCAAAGAGAGAAGATTGTTGAAGAAGCTAAAAGAGATGGTAATGTAGATGCTTGTTTGCAAGGGAAATGGAGTGTAACCTTGAAAGAAGTTCTTCAGTATCTAAGGGAAGAATATATCACTTCACTAGGGTCAAATGCCAAATCTTTATCCCCTGTTGAAGTGTATGAGGCTATCAATGATGCGTACAAGGGAAGCTTGAAGGCTGCTCACTACCTAGGCAAAGGAGTTAGAACAGAAATTGATGAAGTGTGCAAAGCCACAGCAAAGGTAGTGAGTGAGGTCAAGTCTGAGTTCTCTACAAAATTCCCATCTCTGGAGTCTGTCTTCAAAAGTGTCAAGGAATGCAGAACCACATGCACGAACTTAGATAATCGCCTTCCCATAGTCCAAGATTCTCTCCAAAATATTACAACTCAAGTGCAAAATCTAACTTCACAGACAACTGATGCCAATGCACAAATCAGGGTCCTCTTTGCCAATCAATATGAAGATAAGGTAGTCATAGATACCCTGTGCATGACATGAAAAAGTATGAGGTAGAAAGGCTCAAGGAGCAATCACTATCTGGTTTTAAGGATGCACACTTATTGTCTAAAGCGGAAAGTTTGGAAACAGGAAGTGGAAAGTTTGGAAACAGAAGTGAGCTCCCTCAAGAAATACAATGCTGAGCTTCAGGACTCTGTGGCACTTCTAAATGAAAAGTTAGACACTCAAGCAACTACCACTGCTGAGGTTCTCCTTAATCAACAACAGATGCTTTCTGCAATAATAAAGCATATGGGCTTATCTCAACCAGGTGACCCTGTACTTGTCAAACCTCCAACCTCTTCTCTTCACCCTAAGGGTAAATCCAAGGCATCTATGTCTAACAACAAGCCTAAGGGGGAGAAGAGTGATCTAGGTCTCAAAATCTCCGAGTTCAAAGTCAGGCAACCTGTGAAACAAAATCAAGGAGTCAAGGAGGGTGAGTTGAAGTTGAAGAAAGTAGCTGTGGCTGCAGATACAGGGGCCAAGCTAAAGCAAGTGGCTGTAGTAGAAGGGGCCAAGTTACCAAAAGACAATCAACCTCAACCCCAACCATCTCCTCAAGAATTTGACTTCCAAGTGCCTGACATTGCCAGACACTCTCTTCAAGCTGAACCATCAGAATTCAAGGATGTTCTTTCTCATGAGGTGTGTCAAAAAGTTGTCAATTCAAAATTATATCATGACGTAGCCTTTTTGAAGCATCTACAGAATCTGAGGAAAAGGAGCAACTTCCACTACTTTGACTATCTTAAGCTCCTTGTACAAGACATATTTCTGGTCACTGTAGAGAGAAGGCAAGTTGTTCAAAACAATCCTTATGCTCTCATCATCACTAAAGATAGAGAAGTCCTGATCCACACTGTCGAGTACCTCTTTCATATCCATATTGAAGCTCTATAGGTTCTGTCTTGCTCTGAAGTTGGAACTTTCATCCAGAAAATAGAAAGGAATAACTCTTCAGACAATCACACTATCCAGAAGATTCTTTCAAAGTGCATAAAGGATCAACTACCTCAAGTAGTTCCTCAGCCTCACTGTATTTTATATGAGTCAAATAAGGACATTGTTGCTTTCAGATTTGGCCAACATCTCAAGCTCAGAAACATGTCTGCAATTAAGTATTTGGCTGGGGCCTTACAGTCAAGAAGAGGAAAATCCACATCTAAGTTTGAAGCTCTGGATATTTTGACTAAGTTCATCAACCCACAATCAAATATCCAACCTATTGCTAGAGGAGACAAGTCAGAAAAAAGGGATGGACATGACCATGATCAGAGTGGAAGCAGGGGTAGACACCAAAAGAAAAAGAATGATGAGGATAGAAGAAAGAAAAGTGTCAAAGGCAAGGGTGATGGTGATGATATGAGTGACAAGGGAGGAGATCAAGTCTACTCAAAGAAGGGTGAAAAATAACAAGCCTTAAGCATTACTAGCAGTATTCCCATCACAACACAAGGCTCTATGTCTAGGGTGGATGCAGTTAGTAATGACTTACCAAAATCTAAACCTATGGCTTCTGCAACTATTTTGCCACCCCAAGCAAAGAAGATTCAAATCAAGAAACCATCTGTATGTCTCCAAAAGCAAACTGCTAATGGTGTACTACAATGGTCAAGAGAAAAAGGCCTCAAACTACTCTCAAGTGACAAGATGTAAAAGCTGAAAATCAAACATATGGCCAGAAAGGCAAGGAAGGTGAAACATCTACATCCCAAGCTCTCACAATTATTCCAGGATTAGACTTGCCATCTCTCAATGAAGACTATGATGAAGATCAAATAGCATTTCTATTAGCTCAATGAATTTATCATGTGGCTATTGTTGACGATTGCCTTGAATTCAAATATACTGATGGTAGACAGAAGAAGTTCAAGCAAGAGATGTGTCAACATTGGGGCAAACTATATGATATTGAAAGGATAATTGCATTGCTGAACATTGAAGATGAGATGGAGAAGGTTTGGAAGCTGGAACTTATAGACTTTTTGAAGATGAAGAGAGATCATGAGGAGAAGGTGAGAAGAGTGTGTATGGAGAAATGGAGAAAGAGAGAGAAGGAGCTTGATGAACTTGAAGCCAAAGCAGAAGAGTTAAGGGCTAAAGGGTTGTGCAGAGTTCAGTTCAATCCCTATGTTGTGAAATATAGGAGGAAAAATGGAGATAATATCAACATCAGAATGAACCTAGTCAACCATTAACCTAAAAACATACTGAATCGAGTACTTGAAGGTTTTAAGGATTCAATTCTGCTTGAAAAACCTGATGCTATGGCAGTCATCATAAAGGCTATGGATGAGAATGCAAGGAAGGATGAAGAAAGGAAAAAGAAGGAATATGATGATCTACAAGCCAAAGCTAAGGGGATGAAATCAAGGGAAAATGGCTAGTATTTCTTCATAGTCTGTAAGAATACTCTCTTTGTAATTTTATCCATATTTCATACCTGTACTGTTCAAGTTTTACCTTTATGTATGTTAGGTTTGTTATCAGATATTAAATTTTGAGTAAGGGTCTTACTAACAATTTGAGGGATATTGTTAGTCACAGAGGCATGCATGTACACATCTAATAACAAGCCTAATTGGTTGTAATGTTTTGCATTACAAACATGACCCCTTAACTAGGGAACCCTCTAGTTATAGATCTTCTACTTGTATTTAGTACTTGTAATAGGCATCAAAATTCTAGCTGTGTATCTGTATAAATTTAGTCCTGAAATAATGCTTGAAAGAAGATTCAGAGATCATGCCTCAAGCTTGAAAAACAAGGCTGTCAAAATAAACACAGTTAGATTTTGAAGATTGAAGATTTGCCTAAGTATTAATTCGAGAAGTACTTTTGTCTGTTCAAGAAGACAAGTTTTCTAGAAGTCAGCGATTCGACATATCTAAATACTCTACTCGAGAACTCAAGAAGTCATCATATTAAGATCACATTCGAGTTCTCAAAGAGTCATTAAGTCAAGCTACATTCGACATCTCAAGGACTCAGGAAGCTGTTCGACATCTTAAGGTTTCCGCAAGCAACGCCTCATTCGATAAGTCAAGGATTCCTGAAAAAATGATTCATCCGAGAAGTGGTTCGATATGTCAAGAAACATGTTGTTCGAGAACTCAGAGCTATCTGTGCTAACAACTCCAGTTCTCGAATCAACCACTTAGTCATTTCTCGAATGGATTCTTTAAGACAAAATATTGAAGCTGTACAAGTCAGAAGTCTGCAACAAGCCAAAAACACTTTCAGGACCACAGTATTGTAAAGTGCTTTTGGAAAGTCTACAAGAAGCTTAGAGAGCTGTTACAGGAGACAAGCTGCTAAAGAAGTGGATCTGAGCAGATTAAAGAGAAGTAAAACCACATGGTGCTTGGATGTTTACTCGCTTGAATAGGGATAGACAAATTAGAAAGTAATTTTGTCTGTCACTACAGTTATAGTAAGTAGGTTGTACACATGTTCTATAAGTGTACAACCTCACTTCTTGAGCACAAGAGAAGTTTTCACACAATATCATAGATTACATCTCTCTGAGAAAACGAAGTTGAGAATACTAACATTTGTATTCACAAATTGTAGCAAAATCTTTATCTAATACGACGTTAGACTAAAGTGAGTGATCGTGTTCTTGTGTTCTTATTCCGCACTTATACATTTTGTTAAACACAAATACACACTTAGCTACACAAACATCAAACAGATTCAAACTTTCAAACAATCGTTCTTAATATACATATTTGGAGAAAAAGTTTGAAAATATATTCGCCCCCTCTGTATTTTCTTGTGTATGTATTCCATACTCAACAAATAATCTTATATAATAATAAAAATTTACAGTCCTAATATCATATAATAAATTTAAAAATTATTTCTACTTATGAATAACATCTTTATAATAATATTTTCTCCCAATTTCGAGAATATTACCTTATAAAGATTTTATTATAATTTATTTTTTTACTAAGTATTCTTATCTTAAGTTTTACTATCGTACCATGGTGGCCCTTTACTCTAAATTTAAAATTGACCTACAATAAGGAAATAACTCGGTTTTTGGATAAAATCGAAATTGAAATTAAAAGTTTTCGGTTTTAGAAATCAAAAAGCGCAACCGAACCATCGGTTTCAATTTTAAAAACCTCGATTATGTTACAATCGGATTGATTTTAGTTTTAGAATTGTAAAAAATAAGATCAACACAATTTAAATAAGAAAATATACTTAAAAAAACTTAGATTTAATTTTTGAGTGTAATGTATTGATTTGTTCACTGTTGATCTGTGATTGTTTGCAAGTTCGTGAAGTATAGAGTGGAGTCGACTGGCCATGGTAGAAGAGTGAATTCTTTTGACAGACCCAAACAATCAATGTGACAATCAAACACAATGTGTCCAAACTTTCCGTACTCAGTATTTCTTAAATTATACTTCCTTATCTATACTATATTATAATAAGCAAAAAGGGGTATAATTTGTAGTTGGTTACCCTTTTTTTGGTTATTCCCATTTTTGGTTATCCCTCATTTATCACCATTAGATCAACAACTCAAATAGATCATGACCGTTAGATATAATAATACTAAAAGTTGTTATATGCAGAGGTTCAAGGTTCGATTCCCGCCAATAACATATTAATTTATATTTAATACTAAAAATTATTATATATAAAGATGTAAGATTCGAATCAATAACATATTTAAATTAATATTTATAATATTATATTATATTATAAATAAATTATAAAAAATTAAAAGTAACCCGTGCTTTGCACGAGCTATAAGCTAGTATGAACTAATTTGATTTTCAGGGAGATTAAGAAAAAGTAGTAGAAATAGAGTAAAGTTAGTTGAAAAGTGGGTAAAATGGTGGGATCTATCAATATTTAATAATAGATTTGAGATAGTGAAGTAAAGTAGTGGGTGTAATAGTAGTTATTTAATAAAAAAGTGGAGAAGTAATGGGTGTAATAGTAAAAAATAGTGTTCAAATCATTCTTTTTGGGACGTACCAAAAAGGAAAGAGGTTCAGATAAAATGGGACGGGGGAGTATATACATCTATATCTTTTAATAACAAAATTTGTTAAATAATTATAAATTTATTTATTTTAATAATATTCAAATTTTCTCAATTCGGTTTAATACCAAAATCAAAACCAAACCCATAACAACAATAATTTTTTCAATTTTAATTTAATTCAATTTTAATCAATTCAATTTTTATGAATTTTAACTAATTTCAATTGGATTCCAATTTGATTTTGATTTTTACGCTCAACCTTACCTACAACCACTCAAATGTCATTCGTTTCCACCACAGCAAGGGATAGATTTTACAATATAATAATGGAGTTCCACTAAATTAAATTAATACAAATATTTGTCACTCCGAGATTGACTATATGAAAAACCGGCAATGAAGGCCCTGCACATTGGACTATCAACCACTCCCAAATCTCAACCAATCTCTCCCCACTCTTTCCCTTCATTTTTCTCTCCAAAACCCAACTTTTATCTTCCCAAAAACCAAACATTTATTCATCAAGATTCATACTACAAAACCCAGAAAAACAATACAATAAAACCCATAATCATATCATCATCAATGGCTGCATCACCATCACAAACTAATAAAAAACCATTCTCTGTGTTGTTTGTGTGTCTTGGTAATATATGTAGAAGCCCAGCTGCTGAGGGTGTGTTCACTCATCTTGTTAAACAAAAGGGTCTTGATTCTAGCTTTATTATTGATTCTGCTGGTACCATTAATTACCATGAGGTATTTCACTAATTACCCACCTTTTTTATTGATTAGCTGCATTTTAAAGTTCTTGAAAGTTTGTATTTTTTAAGTGTTTTTTAATGCATTTGATGTTTGTGTTAGACAATACATATTTGTATATGTAATTTATTATGTAAATCTTCTATTTTAGGATAGAGCAATAGAAGATTTACATAATAAATTACATATACAAATATATGTTGTATAAGTTTAAGTTTTTGACTAACAAATTATAATCTTTTGACTTGTGTGGTGAGCTTAGTGAATCACTAATCTTGGTTGTGTTTAGACCCGAGCTTTGAATTTGGTTTCGGGATTTGACCGGGGGGGGGGGGGGGGTGTCACAATTTGTGTTTGCTTAAAAAAAGTGTGTGTGTGTGTGTGTGTGTGTGTGTGTTTGTGTGTTGAATTTTGTAGCATTTTTCTTATTTGTTTAGTTGTGTGATAGTTGTGACTACTCTATGTAATTAGAATTTGCGCTTTCTGCAATTTTATGACTTGGTGATTGTTATGCTATTTTAAGGGAAATGAATCTGATCCAAGAATGAAGGCTGCTTCTAAAAGGCGAGGAATTCAGATAACTTCGTTGTCAAGACCAATAAGACCCTCTGATTTTAAAGACTTTGATTTAATTCTTGCTATGGACAAGCAAAACAAAGGTGGGTTGATATCTTAGATGGTGATGAAACACTAGAGTTATCTGTTCAGATTTTAATTTCCTAGTTCATATGGGCCAAATATAGTTTTAATTTCTTTTTCTTAACAATGTGCAGCCAGTAGTGAGTCTGGTGATTTAGTTGTGTGTTTATTGAAGCTATAGGTTTTAACTTGTTTACTTCGCAGATGATATACTTGCAGCGTTCGAGAGGTGGAGCATTAGGGAGACCTTACCTGCTGATTCTTATAAAAAGGTTTTTAAAAGGTTGTTTTTTAAATATCCATTTTGATTCTCAGCCAGTCCTAAATGGATTTACTTTGATGATGCAGGTCAAATTGATGTGTTCATATTGTACGAAGCATACTGAAACTCAAGTCCCCGATCCTTATTATGGTGGCCCACAAGGTTTTGAGAAGGTATAGTTTCTATATCTTATAAATAAATATTATATTTAACATTAGGTAGTTGTTTAGTAGGTAACAGCTTTACTTAATGTTTTCTATGCAATAGAGATATGATTGATTCCCAGGAGTACGACTGATTTCTACAACATATAAGGAAACAGAAACAACAAATGTTACTTCTTCGTTTAAGTATCTTGACTCGTAATAAGATAGGGATTAGGGAGTACTTAAGAATGTGAGGCGATTGCATAGAATATGTCATGGAATATCTTTAGTATATCACTTTGTTACCAGGACTCGGGTATGGGTGTTGGACACGGTCGCGGATCCTAGAGTCGGATTCTTAATTTTAAAATTATTAGGATTCTTGGATATCGATCCATATCAGATAGCGGTGCAGGGACTCGGCATGTAAGCTCAACACCAGTAAAACTTTATAAAGACTGATCTATTGTAAATTCATAAAAATAGTGTCTACTACACATGAATCATATACACTTAATTATGCATGTTAAATTGTAGCATAAAATCAAAGAATAACATAGAAACAAGTCATTGATGGACCTTGCTCTCTATAAACAAGTTGCAACGAGACCTCAATTTTCATTATGAACTGGGATGCTACAAGGTGAAGTTTATGGTTTTAATAAGAAGGATCGGACTCAGATCCTATACGCACACCCATGTCATGTCTGGTGAACATGGGCATAAGGACAAAAATGGAGAGTCTGGGTAATGGAGGACTATGTCATTTACTGATTAACCTCTTTAATCTAAAATGTAAAAGTTGTTTTGCTTAGAGGTTAACTTAAGAGATCTGTCATGCTCTTGTTTACTTCAAAATCTCTTCTAGGCGGTCAAGTCATTATCATAATCGTGATGTTTCGATTCTAATATGTAAAGGTGATTATGTTTGGAATTGTGTAAAAAGTAATATAAAGAGCAGAACTTGAAATAAGGATTAAGGAAGGCTGTAGAAAGTAGTTAAGGTATCAAGTTGGTGGACAAGCTTGCTGTTGACAGCTAGATAGGTGAAATAGATCCCTCTTGTCATGGTTATAAAAATATTGCACTTCCGCATTCAAGAAGCATGCTTTTATCTTATTGATTACAAGCCTTAGCCTTCACTTTTGTCACAATATACTTCTGGAAAATCCCATCAAAACCCACCTGACTATAACTCTGTCCATTCTTTCTAAGTTGATTTTCTAAATTTTTTTGTTCCTTATGTATATTTATAGAATGTTAAAATGATAAACTGAAGTTTACAAAATTTAAAATGAATTTATATAAGTAGACAAAAGGTTTGTCATCTTAATCTTCGTAATCTTTGTACAAATTTGTTGGTCACATACTCAAATGCCAGCTCATCGACTAGTTCGATCAGCGTGGTAAATCCCAACTAAACCCACAACAAATACATATATGAAGGGGCAATTTTAGAAAGACCATGTTGACCACATGCTAGATAACCGGACCTTGCCATGAATCGCATTAACATCAAGTAAACTTAGAGTTCTGATATTAAGGATCTACTTTTAGGAGAGAGAATTGCTACCTGTATAGGACACTTGAAGAGCAGTTATCCTTGGCTTTGGCCAGAGGATACCCCTCGGTTCTTGGCATTTACAGGTCGAGGTCACAATAGAGGCACATTTCCGTGAGTATTTAGTATTTTCATTTCTACGACTGATCCTTCCCAAAAAGAAAAAACAGCAGAGCAGAATGTTTCCTACAGCATAGGCATCCTATGAATATCTATCCATCTCTTGTGATCGAGAAAAGATAAGTGCAAAAGAAACTCAATGTTGCAGCTCCTGCCTTTAACTTCAACTGTGAATTTTGAAGGCAGTAAACAGTTGAAAAAAGCAATAGAAGATAGAGTAATATTTCCAAGAGTATATAACTATGATCTTCTACCTATTTTATGTAGGAAAAGTTGAAAAGATGTATAATTATATGTATGTGTCAATGCACAACCATGGAAGAGGGAAGGCCTTCTACAGGCTGCTTCCCTCTTTCTGGGCTAGACCTGTAGATAAATTTATCCTAGGATACTGCTTTATCTTTTGGGAGAAATAAGTCGGAGTCTTATTGTGAGTGAAGTGGTTATATTCGCACCAGTTTTATAGAAAGGAAAATGATATGAAAATCAAAAGAAACAAGATTTTGACTAGATGCTTTCTGGATAGTCATATGACTCTTGTGAATAGATTTTTGTCAAAACTCTAGTGTTGCGTTTGGTTGGGGTGAATCAAATTGGAGGGAATGGAATGGAATTTGAATAAGAATATAGTTAAATGTTTAAAAGTTTCATTCCTTACATCATTCCATTCCTAACCACCTAAGCTAAAGTTTAAACTGTTAATCTAAGAGATTGATAATATAGAGAACTTGAAGGTAACTTGATGCCTTGGTACACACTAGAGCTGCTGTATTTATAAGTACAACAGAGAGCTAATATACAACTTACATATCCCTGATCTACAGCCTACATATCCATGATCTACAACCTATCATATCACCTGATCTTAGCATATCATATCCCTTGATCTCAGCCTACAGAATCTCCTAATTACAACACATAATCTCACATTCACATTCCAGAATCCAGATAATCAGTAATGGTTATTTTGTTTATACTCCCCCTCAAACTAATGGTGGGTGAACCATTAGTTTGCTGATGAAAAAATCGTGTCGGCTCTTCGTTTGAGATTTTGTAAAGAAATCAGCAAGTTGTTCTTTGGAGGAAACCCGAGGTAGACTGATATCACCGTTTTCATATTTTTCCCGAACAAAATGGCAATCAACTTCAATGTGTTTTGTTCGCTCATGAAAAACTGGATTACTTGCAATTTTGACTGCACTTTCGTTGTCACAGAATAACGGTGTAGGTGAATGAAGTTGAATATTGAAGTCTTTTAACAATCGTCGAAGCCAAACAACTTCACTGCAGGTGGATGACATAGCTCGATATTCAGCTTCAGTGGATGATTTGGATACAGTGGATTGTTTCTTTGATTTCCAGGAAAGAAGAGAACTTCCTAAAAAAATACAGTAACCAGTAGTAGATCTGCGTGTGTCTGGGCAGCCTGCATAGCTAGCATCAGAAAAAGCGCGCAAGTCTAAAGAACTGGTATTTGAAAATGTCAAGCCACGAGCCGGAGTTGAACGAAGATAACGTATAATGCGATGAACTACCGTTAAATGCAGTCTTCGAGGATCTGAAACAAATTGGCTCACAAGATGAACTGCATGGGCAATATCTGGACGTGTCACGGTGAGGTAGACCAAACTCCCAACGATACTTCGATAGAAGGTTGGATCAGAGATTGGAGAGCCATCTGTTTTACTGTATGTTACATTAAGCTCTAATGGAGTATCCACAACTTTATCATCGGTAAGACCTGCCATTTCAATGATATCACGAGTATATTTTTGTTGACTAACAAAATAGCCATCAGCATTTCGAGAGATTTCTAAGCCAAGGAAATAAGATGCAAGACCAAGATCTTTCATTTGAAAAGAGTTTTGCAGGATATTCTTAAGATTCTGTATTCCGTGGTGATCATTACCCGTGATTAAGATATCATCAACATAGATGAGTGCGAAGGTGGTTCCCGCTGATGTGGAAGATATAAATAAAGAGTGATCATTGTGACTTTGACGATATCCAGCTTTTTGTAACACCCCTTTTAATTTAAAAAACCAGGCTCGAGGAGATTGTTTTAATCCATATATTGCCTTTTTTAATTTACAAACCATGTTTGGTGGAACTGATAATCCAGGAGGAGGACGCATGTAAACTGTTTCAGAAAGATCACCATTTAGGAAGGCGTTCTTGACATCCATCTGGTAGATGTCCCAATTACGAATTGCAGAAACAGCTATTAAAGTACGGACAGTGGTCATTTTGGCAACTGGCGCGAAGGTTTCAGCGTAGTCGATGCCATATTTTTGTTTATAGCCTTGAGCCACGAGGCATGCCTTATATCGTTCCAAAGAACCATCAGACCTCAACTTTAATGAGTAAACCCATCTACATCCTATAATTGGATGATGTGGAGGCTTAGGAACAAGCTCCCATGTCTGATTTTGGTGTAAGGCATTTAATTCGTCCTGCATAGCATTACTCCACTCGGCACAATCTGCAGCTTGTTTATATGAATTAGGAATAGCAAAAGAATCAAGTGCAGATAAAAATGAAAATCGATCAGGTGGTTTAGTCGTACGAGAAAAGCGCCTTGGAGGCGGTTGTGGTGGTGATGGAGGTGGAGAATGAGGAAGAGACAGTGTACTAGATGAGTTGTTACCTGTATCCGAAGGTTGTAATTGAGGAGCCATAGGGGGGGAACTCTTGCTCGACGTTGGTAGGTAATGATACCCTGCACATTAGTTGGAAAGGTAGATAGAGGAACATCACGCTCAACATGTGATGTAGTATTAGGAATGGAAGAGTTAAAATATGACATATGTTCAAAAAATATAACATTCCTTGAAATTCTCATTCTCTTGCCTTCCCAATCATAACAACGATATCCTTTTTGTGTTTCTGGATATCCAAGAAAGATACATTTAACAGATTTTGCTTCTATCTTCAAATGCTCGGATTTAGGAAGAAGCACATAACACGTACAACCAAAAACACGAAGCTTTTGGTAATCAGGTGGATAATCAAATAACTTCTCTTGTGGAGATATGTTACCTAGAACAGGAGTAGGTAAACGATTGATCAAGTACACAGCTGTTGCCACACTTTCCGCCCAGAACATCTTTGGTAAGCCTGCATGGATGCGAAGAGCACGTGCTGTCTCAATTAGGTGTCTATGCTTTCTCTCAGAGACACCATTTTGCTGGGGTTGATGAGGACAGCTCTTTTGATGAATAATACCTTCAGAAGCTAAAAAGTGTTCAAACTCCTTTGAACTGTATTCACCACCAGAATCTGTACGGAAAATCTTGATTTTCCTGTCAAACTGAGTTTGAACCATAGCATGAAAATATTTAAATACTTGTGAGACTTCAGATTTGTGGCGTAAAAAATATGTCCACGTGTAACGTGACCAATCGTCAATGAATACAACATAATAGTATTTTCCACTCAATGATCCTACATGAGATGGTCCCCAAACATCGGAATGAATAATATCAAAAGCTGAGACAGCATGATTTATTTTCTTAACAAAAGGTAAGGTATGTGCTTTGGAGAGTGCACATTCCTCACATGTTTATTAATTTCAGATTTGTAATCAAGCTTATCTATCAAAGCATTAGAGGAAAACAAGGAACTCAAAACAAATGCATGAGGATGGCCAAGACGATTATGCCAAAGTCTCCACAACTTATTAGCTTTATTTATTTCAACAGTGGAAGGAGCAAGAAAACAATTTGGTGAGGTAGGAGTAGGTGTGCTTGAAGGGATGTTGAAGTCCAAGACAAAGAGTTCCCCTCGCTTATGGCCGCTCCCAATCACTTTCCCGGTTCTCAGGTCCTGGATTAAGCAACCAGAAGAAGAAAATGAGACTATGCAATTTTGTTGTACTAACTGACTGACTGAGATCAAATTAGCAGATAATTTGGGCACATATAAAGCATTCGAAAGATTCAAAGAGCCAAGTTTTAATGACCCTACACGTTCAGCAGGAAGCGTGTCTCCATTAGCAAAGATAATATTTGTCCGTCTATCATGTGGAATGCTAGAATTAAAATGATCTAAATTACCAGTCATATGGTGTGAAGCACCAGAATCTATTATCCAAGAGTTTTGAGTATTTGTCTTACCGACATTAGAGGCTGGAAGAGCATGAATGATATTAGAATCCTGAAGTGCTTGAATAACTTGCTGAATGAAATCAGGTGAAGGAGAGTTCAATTGAGAAGCATGGTGTTGGTTCAGAGTTCCTGTAACTTCAGCTGATGTATTAGGCACGGAGGCCATATATGCCTTGTGATTTCGATTCCTTGGAGGTCTGATCTTACAATTTTCAATCAAATGTCCTTCAGCCTTACAATATCGACAAAAGAGAGAAGCAGAAACATTGCCTGTGGTACCCTTCTTTTTTGAGCAGTGAGTGGCAATGTGGCCAGTCTCATGACAGATAAAACACTCAGTTTTGCTCATATTTCGAGCCTTAAGTTTCTGGACAGCTGCACTCAATGCAGCATCATGGACATTTATTTGGGAAGAAAGTGATTTCAACCGTGTTTCCTCTGCAAGTAGGTCTGGTAGAATTGTATCTACACAAGAACTTCCTCCACGATTAAGAATAGTAGCACGAATAGGTTCAAAGTCTTGACGAAGTTTCATCAGGAATTGACGAGCTCGAGTTTGCAGCCTGAGTTTCAGAACTGTTTCTAAGGCAGCCTCTGGAATCTTTTCTTCAATCATATCCATTTCATTCCAAAGCAACATTATTGCAGAGTAAAATTCTTGAATACTTAACGATTCTTGGGATAAAGAATTTACCTCTTGTTCCAGCTGATACATCCTCGCATCATTGCTTTGCTTATAGATGCGTTTTAGATACTCCCACATGAGATGTGCTGTACTTAATGGACTAAGATTTACAGCAATAGAATTCTCCACAGATTCCATGATCCAGGTTTTAATCTTAGCATTGTTAATCACCCATTTAGACTGTTGTGCCTTATCTGTTGGTTTGGGATTACTGCCGTCAACATAGGTCCAGAGATCCCGACCTTCCAGAAAGTTTCTGAAGTAAGAAGCCCATAAAAAGTAATTTTTTCCATCTAACTTTACTGCCAACCTGTGGTGCTGTGAATCCATTTCACTTAAGATAGAAGAAAGGGAGTGGCAGGAGAAAGAAAAAAGAAAAAGAAAATTGAAGAAAGCAGACGGAACTGCCCGAAAGAAAATCGGAAGGGATGCAGACGGAGCTGCCAGGAAAAAAAAACTGTGTTTATGTGTGTGTAGGCTCTGATGCCATGTTAATCTAAGAGATTGATAATATAGAGAACTTGAAGGTAACTTGATGCCTTGGTACACACTAGAGCTGCTGTATTTATAAGTACAACAGAGAGCTAATATACAACTTACATATCCCTGATCTACAGCCTACATATCCCTGATCTACAACCTATCATATCACCTGATCTTAGCATATCATATCCCTTGATCTCAGCCTACAGAATCTCCTAATTACAACACATAATCTCACATTCACATTCCAGAATCCAGATAATCAGTAATGGTTATTTTGTTTATATAAACACACCAATTTGAAAAGGAATGATCCATTCTCCCTCCAACCTATTTTCTTCCCAAATCCTATCATACAAAATTTGCATCTCACTCATTTTTTTTAAAATCTTACCTTTCATGTTCATTGTGTACCTTTAATTTCTATTCATTCCATTCCATTCCATTCTCCCCAACCAAACACAACATAGGAGTATTCTTAAAAAATACGGGATCAATAATTGATGACTGATAGCATGCATGTCTAATCTATAGAACTCTTTAGAAGGTAAATTGTGACTTAAGATCATAAGCTATGTATATGGAATCCTTTCGAAGGTGAATTGTATCCTATGGTAGGAGCTCCTAACATTCCCAAGTGCTAAGGTGAGACACAAGGTAGGTAAATTTATGAAGCCTTTCCAAACCATCCAAACATTCTTCAAGGGTTGCTATAGTCCAGTTTATTTAATCTCTTGAGAGGGAAGACCGGGAGAGGTAAATGTTTAAAATAATAAAAATAATATAAACATGTATAATTATTTTGAAGTCATTTCAAAACCACAAGCTGAACGAGAAGTATTTATGATTAGTTTAAAACTAAATGTGCAGTATATAAATTAAAATCAAAACCTGATTCCTGAAGCATTTAATTGACAGTTTCATTAAACTAGCGTCCTACCAATTATATCAGAGACAACATATAGAGTCACACATGCGTCCGATGAAATCATATACCCACTTGTTAACTCAGTTATATCTGGGACAACATATATAGTGTGGTCCTTGCTTTCGAATGGATACCCTCTTATTAACTAAATAATCTGAATATGACAGTTGAGCAAAAATTTATCTATATACTAAGAACTTCTTACCAGAAAAGGAAAACGAACTGTTACCGGTAAGTTCATTTGGTGAATGTTTCTGTTTTCCTAAATTTTGAATAGGTATGGACGTTTCTCTATTTTTGCTACAAGAGAGTATCTAAGATGGTGACACAGGCAAATATCCAATCAAATGTTGCCAAAGTACAGGATGAGTGTTTTTGAGATATAGCTTCTTGTAGTAATTTACTTGGTTAATAAATGAAGCATAATCATAAAATTAAGTGTAGTCTGTTGAAGATTGATTTGTATATCCCTTGTATACTTGATAGACAGGGCAATAATTCCAGTAGAATGAGCTTATCTTGACTTGATAAAATGAGGTCAAACTCTATAGTGCTTGGAACGAGAGGGGCTTGAGCATGAAATATTTGGTTATTGAGGATTCAAGCCTGGGTTTGAACAGTTAAATTGTCCATTTAGTAAATGACTCATTAAGAAAATGCTGAAACTCAGCACAATTTACAACCTATGTATACAGACCTGGACAACAATTAATCTAGAGACCAAGTCTAGTAACCATTGGTTATGGCCCACCTGGTAACGAGTATAATACATCTTATAACTTTCTTTTTTAACCTTTAATTTTTGTTCTCTGTATTGATATTTTTAGCAAGGAAAATATTATAACTTAATTAAATCTATCATTACTTAAGGAATATGTACCCTTACCTTTTTCTTGTGATTAATTATTAAGCAGAATGTCATCAACTCGCCCGTTACTGATTTTAGCTTCCTGATCATTTCCTTACTACAAGCTAATATACAGATGTGAAGCTTTGATTCTGAGTAATGCTTGTCCTTGGCAGGTTCTGGATTTACTTGAAGATGCCTGTGAATCACTTTTGGACAGCATTCTAGCAGAGAACACTAGCAACTAAGATTCTTAGATTCCCTGGGAGGAAGTCGAAGTAGTCCAATGACTGACTACGCTTTGTCACAGATGAAAGAATTGATTCTTTGTGATCAATTTCAAATGAATTGTTGATATATTATATGCAGCTATGTGCCATTTGTCCATAATGGATGATCAACATCAGCAGCTCTTATTTCGTTGTTGTGATCTGGCAAAATTATATCTTGGATGGTAGACTATCGTCCATAATGATGAAGAGCAACAAATACATCAATGTCGAGATTTTGTTTAACAATTTCTCCTGTATCTTTGACCAAAATGTGACCATTTATGCTGTAATTTGGGCAAGTTAATAATTTAAAATGTATCATATTATATTTAGAAGTTAAAAGGTTTGCTTCTCAATGCGTCTGACAGTAACTATCTACAATTTACCATTTCTAACAATAAAAAAATGAAAAAGTATGCCATATTCTCAGTCGCACTCTTGGACAACAGATCGTTAAACAATTGACAAGCCAGACTTAAAGAGTTTGTAATAATAAAGTAATGAACTGCTTGATCACCAGCTATATATTATATTCTAATGATTAATAAGAGCATCTCCAACGGTGTTAGCTAAAAATGATTGGCTAAATTATATAAAATATTGATTATGTAAAATTTTTCGAATCTGTAAGACTTTGTGTTCCGAGGGTATTGGCTATAATGATTGGCTATATTTTAAAAATGGTATGTTATTAATATTTCAAGTTGCTATTAATGGAATATATAATTTTAATATAGAAATAAATGACGAAGGTATTGGATTGGCTATATTTTATGGTATGTTATTAATATTTCAAGTTATTATTAATGGAATATATAATTTTAATATAGAAATAAATGATGTGGCAATTCACTACAGGTCTCTAGAGGTTCGACAAATATATAGCCAACATCAAGAGATTATCTATAATTATAGACAAGGGTTTTATCCCATTGGAGTGCAAAATTTTTTACACATTCTTTATAATTCTTATTTATGGTAATTAATTTCAAATTTTACCTAAGAAGTCTCTCCGATTGGAGATACTCTAATACATTCCAGGTATTTAGCAAAAATAAGAAAAAAAACACTCCAGGCATCAATCTGGCACAGCGAATAATCCAAGTGCATGGAAATGCAATATGCGACCATTGTCCTACTAACTGTTGATCAGCCAATAAAGTCAATAATGTTTTAACATGCTTGTAACTAAAATCATGTTACAAGTACTGATATGTAGTGATATATCAGCTGCTACAACTGGGCACATAGATTTTTAAACGAATTACGCCTCCCATAATACTCTGACCAGTGCATAAGATGTTTGGATAGATATATACACATAAATGATTGTCACTCAAAGGGGGTGATGGTTCAGAAAAATATGGTGGTCATTTGCATATACTCATATAAGGTAGCTCTTTTTGACTCCCATCTGAGAACGTTTTCTTCTTGGATTGGAACTAAGCTTAAAAGAAAATGCATTTACTAGCTCGGTATCTTCTAAATTCACAAGGATATTTGCTGCCTCAGGTTTGGCAAGGAGAAGTTTCGATACAAGATATCCTGCAACTGACCACGTTTGAAAGAGACGTGCCTGTTTCCCAATCAGTCTTCCACGCTTGGTGTCATAATATTCTGGCCACTTGTCCCTGGCTAAGCGCCTTTCGGCAATCTTCACTGCATTTTCAGCAATTCCAGGCCTGTTCATCTTTATGCATGCCACTGTGAGCTGAAAAGGGAAAAAAAGTATCAAGCAGATGAACAATTTTCTGTTTACGTTAATGCATGATTCTAGTAATGGAATTTAATTACACAGAATTTCAGCCAATATACATAGTTACTAGTTACTACAGTCCTGTTCCTATATGTACACCCCTTAACATTCTAGTTGAGCAAAATAACAGCTGGCAATTTAGATGCATGTCAGATGCAATTGATCATGTGATATCAAACAATTATATGGAATAGAAGCCCTAAGCAAGAATATGGACCAGCTGGCACGGTTGCCTTCTTAAGAAGTGCTTCTTCTATAACTCCTCTTGTGGATTTTAACAATAAAGATGTGTCATTAGGAATTCCTTTCAAGTAAAGATGGGACTTAAAGTATCAAACTTAAAGGCAGTAACCCCTGAATGATTATCATAAACCAACCTGCCAAAGCAAAGTTGGCCAGGAGCCACCGTTATGGTAGGACCAAGGCCTGCATTTAACAAAGAAAATCAAATATTTAGTACAGAAAAATTACTATCACGCTCCATTAACAATGGTAGTAACACTGGTCACCAAGACTTAAGAAAAATACGTGTTCTTAGGATCACTGCCAGTAACAATTCGCCATTCCTCTCCGTCAATAGCAGGATAACATATCTTTAGCGGCATTTCAGCTACTAATTCTGCCCATTTGGCTTCTATGAGATCCAATATAGAATGTGACTGTTCTGTAGTTGCAAGGCTGCTAATTATAGACCATAAATTTCCCAGAGAAAAGAAGCGAAAATCCATGTGAGCTGGCTGCAAGTTTCCAATCAAATAGCCTCCTTTATTAGGCATCCAGTCCACCAGCCATGGAGGAATTTGATCAGGGTAGATATTAAACTTATTAACAGCATCATATGAATATTCTTCAGTCTTGTAACGGTAAATTTCATTTAGTTTTTTCATGTCAGTCCAATAATACTCCCTGATATGGAACGGTAATGCAACTAAACGATTGTTCAGTGCTGTCATAAGGTCAGTTGATCCATCCTCAGGAGCAAGCATTTCACGTGCAGAAAGTAATGCTGAATAAAATAATGCCTGCAAAAGTGTACAATATCACAAGAAAAGTTGTGTACTTTTTTATGTTCTCAAAAGAATGACAATGGTAGAAAAACAATTATAACTGATCCGAACAGTTCCTATATGGCACATTCAACCACAAACTATTGGGTGACTTAAAGATTTCATTTTTACACATTACTAATTTCATGCCGTCAGTCTAATTCTGAATGTAAAATTTTGGCAGAACTATAAAGTTTGAAATGCTTTTGATGCACGACGCCATTTTATGCTGGATCTTCATCAAGAAGAGTGGCTAAGTCTGTTTTATCTTATTCAAAGCAAAATAGTGTAATAACTGTTTGACCTCCTGTTACACCATATGTGAGTCGCCATCGAATGCATAATGTTATACCGAATAACTTTAATAATAAATACATAAACTTGTGCTACAAGGCTTTAACAGTGCAGAAAAGTGTTGAGTAATAAGCTTAGAATTCCTAAAAAAAATTGAATGTTGATGAAATTGATGCAAAATATCTCTTTAAAAAGGAAAAAAAAATGCAATACAGTGTTGGAACTTGGAACCACAGTTTCTAAGCATGTCCCATGGTGTGCTAAATATAGTGCTATATCTATAATTTGACACAAAAAGTAAAATTTATATAACCAATGATGTGCTAAACTTTGTGCTAAAATAGCACAATGCTATATTTAGAACAAAATATAGATGGTGCTATATTTGCTACATCACCAAAAAAGGTAAAAAAAAAAAAAAAAAAAAAAAAAGAGGAAGGAAACGGATAGAGGAGGGATATTATTGGCTAATGGAGACAAGTTAGTTAAATTTGAAGCAAATCTATACAACCTTTATTAATAAGTGAAATCCTCATTAAATGGTACTCGGTACCAAATTTGGTTCCACCCCTTTATTCCTACTTCTTCTAGAACTCTATGTTTTATAATCCTTTAACAATTGTAATTCTTTCCGACCCTTTATTCCTATTTCTTCCGGAACTCTATGTTATCTTTAATAACATAGTAAAATTATTGTAATCCTAGAACAATTGCAATTCTTTTATTATAACTGTACTGAGTTACAAAATAATGTATCTATGAGAAGCATATATATCATATTTTCTTGATTTTCTTAAAATAATCTTAAATTAATAATAAATTAAACAATCTTTATTAAGAAGTAAAATTTCCGTTCTAATGATATTTCAGTCTCCAAATTTAATTTCACCCCAAGATTCGTATCCACCAAAATTATTGAAATTATGTTATAAATACAATTGTTCTGTTATAAATACAATTGCTTTTTTTTATTATAACCTACTGAGTTGTATAAATAACATAATTTTTTAAGATCATTCAAAATTATAAATTAGTGATCACTTTAAATTAATTTTCTCGGGCCCGTGCCTCGCACGGGTTATCATCTAGTTTACTTAAATTCAGAGTTATGCATCGGAATTCGGAGATGTTGTGTTATTTTAGTACCTAAAGGTTTTTGGTGCTAAATATAGCAATAGCTCCATCTATTTTAGCACAACCATTGGCTTTGCTCAGACTACCTGGATTTCCAACGGGTGGCCATGAATTCCCATGCGGCGATCTATCATACAAGAACCATCTGTCACCAATAAAGTAGGAAACATATCAAAGCCATCAGCAAGACATAACTTTAGAATCATTTTGATTCCAGTTTGCACGTCAACCCTTTCCTGAACAGAACGGTCTCCCGAACATTTTCCATATGCTCGCAACAATATGATCCACCACAATCCTGAAGCACATATCGTATAATATTAGTATTAGATATATAAATAAATTAGACCATAAATGTGTACAGATATCTCAACGAGCTAGATGTAGAATTTACCAGAATCAACTGGTGCAACACGACCGATTGCTGCCTCACCAAAGTCAGGATCCAAAACATCTTCTGTTGCAGAATCATCACCATCAAGTGGAACTGTCCGCACTTTAAAACTAGCAGGCATCAGTCCTTGTCCTGGACTATGGCAATCCATTGTTTTTTCCCAACTCTGATTAGAAGTGAATTATATTGATGAAAAGAAGTTGAGATTCAAGTACAAAACAACACTAAATTCACAAAAAAAAAAAAAAAAAAAAAAAAAACAAGTATAAAGGTGATTGTAACTTAAAAGAGAGGTTTTCATATATGCATCAATTCTTCTTTGCAACAAACTGAGAGGTGCATGATGATACACAGTAATGTAGATATTAAAAATGTTGTGATTGCACAATGAAAAAGAATCATGATCAGCCACTTAAGGATTAAATACACCGGAGATTCATAAAAAGTTTCTCAATCTCACAAAAGAAGACACAATTAACATATCAATACTTGTGAAAACTGAAAAGTTTGCTGAAGAAAAATTCCAATTAAGACCTAAAATTGTTTCAACGCAACATCAAAAGTACATCTTAATGCTTAAAAACAGAGCAAGGACTCAATTGAATTAGTCGTTGTACTACCTGACCATAACTAGGATTAACAACCTGAGTTGGCATGTTTACCTGAAGATGATGAGGTTAGAACTTTTTTTTTTGAAGGCTGATGAGGTTAGAACTTAGAAGCAATCTAGTGAAGATAGACTCAGCTGCTAATTTAGTATCTTAGCCTTGACGAATCCAACCACAGGACACGTCACAGATCAAGAATGTTAGAATTTTCCAATGTTGTACTCAGAGAAAATCACATTGTTGGTCGATCAATGTCCTACCACAGTTGTCTTGGAAAAAATGTAATTTTGCTCATTAAACTTAAACTCAATATACACATCATTTTACTCGACCTTTTTACCGTCAAGGCGTCAACTCAATGAAAAAACAACTCTTTCCAAAAACATGTCTACTCCCGACCTAGTAGCTAAATTTCAGCTGCTGAAAACTCAGTAATGGTCACTTGACCAAGTGAAAGAAATTTAAGGATATAACAGAACACATGAAACTAATTCTACTTAACCTTTTTAGTTTTTACCGTCAACTCCCCCAAAAACAACTCTTTCCAAATAAAACTTTCATGCCTACCTGGCTACCTCTGACCGAGTAGCTGAATTTCAGCTGCTGAAAACTCAGTAATGCTTACTTGACCAAGTAAAAGAAACTATAGGATAAAAAAGAAAACCAGAACTCTGTCCCAGTTATAAGCCCACTTATTTGAGTAGCCACCCAAACATATTGGCCACAAAATTGCTCTCTTCTTCCCACTAAAATTCACCGACTTTGTCACTGCTCCACTTGACAAATTCCAACTTCAAACCTAATATACAATGTGAAGACCTCAAATTTCTTCCCTAATTTCATAACATACCCCAAAACTGCTGAGAGAAACATTGGGTGCCGCCTCCATTAATTCTCACGGCCATATCTTAGATCTATAAATGATTCTTCATGCTGTTCTTTTGTTTGTGTCACGTTTTATTCATTTCTCAATGCTGAAGCAGATGGTAACATTGGAGAAGCACATTACATATAGGAAAAAAGAGTTCAGTGCTGAAAACGTAAACTGGGTTCTGATTTAGTGTTGAGGAGTACTTTAAATCTTAAAGAAAATCCAAAACCTTGACTGGTTAAAAGAGAAGCCATCTGATAAAGATAGGAGTAAAATATATCATCTAAAAAACAAGACACATACTATAAAACAAGGAGATATGTCTCGTGAAAACATATAACCAAGTGAAACATATAACCAAGTGTTTTCACCGAAAAGATGAAAAACTTCATTAGCTAATTGCAGAAAATGAGGCACAGGACTATTAATGTTGAATGCCTGCTTTACTAAATTAAGAAAAAAGATATTACCTGCAACTGAAGGGTATGGAGGATGAAGTTCCGTACAATATCATACTCTCCTTTTAAAAGGAATGCTAGCCCAGAGGGTATGAAGTCACGTATGAAGACCTGATCATAGTTGAGAATGCTGGAATCATTTGGATCATTAGCTGCGATAGTTCCAATAGGGTTACCACAATAATATACCATGGATGCTCGCAACAAGTCCCACGCCTCATCCTCAAAAGAATCTCCAACCCCATTTAACTTGCTATGAATTGCCCCAGGTGTCCCATTTTCACTTTTCAACCGTTGAGTCGATTCAAAATTTGAAACATCTGAATTAATTTTCATGCCATTAATCGGTGTTGTTTTTCCCTCCTCAGCGGCTGCCTCACTTATACTTTCCGCCCGTCCGCATTTGCAAGCCAAACCTTCCAAACCGTATATTTGTTTCATCTTATGACTCATACCAGCAGCACGGATACTTGCAAAGATCCTAGTGAAATTTTGAAGACTCGCTTTTCTGGATTGGGTATATCTGCACCCTCTTCCTCTTCTATATCTGCCTGGGACGAACATATTCGACTTTTCATAGAAAAAATCTTTCTGGTATACGTGAGTCCCTGGTGCAGAAAGAACTTGAAGAAATGCTTCTGAAGAAATAGCCATGATAGTATAACTTGTGCCTCCTCAGAATAGCACTACTTAAACGCCAGACCGATTTAACTTATAAATAGCACCTCCTCAAAACTGCACTCTGTAAACATGAAGCTTGTATCAATATTGACAAACACTAAAGTCAGTATACTTTCATAACAGTAAATACAGAAATATCATGTGAGAAGACTAAACAGCATCTATTACTCCGAAATACAAACAAACACTAATTGTGACAACCCTGTGTCTTTTTGAAGATCGGGTCTATAGCCCCCAAAAGATCATGATTTGTTGGTGTACTTAGTAGTACTACTTGTGCTAATAACAGAACAATTATCCCACATGTCTCGATGTGGGACTGAGGTCTTACAAATTCCACCCATCACACAAGTAATGGACCATAGTCCTCTTGCTTCATACCAATAGAAATCAAAACTTCTAGTCACTATCCTGCTCCATAGTCCTTACTTAACTAAAAAACTAACCAGTGATCTTTTTTAGCTAAAGCATTCTTCATGAGAATTTTGGAGCCAAGGATGATTTTAGGTAACTACCCAACATAATGAACTTCTCTAGTATGCTCAGCAAGAGGCTAACCCTTAGTTAAGAAACTAAGGCCACAACTTTTGTTTAGTACAAAAATCCAAAGTTGAACTCAAACTATGGTCTATGGTTGAATCAAAAGCATGGGTCTGTATAAAAAGCTTATAACCTCAGTTAATTACCTAAGGTTCACCCTTAGGTTCATTAAACACAAAAAAACAACAATAGGTCTAACATTCACATACAAAGCATCATATTACTTACAGAAACAGAACATAAAGAATCAAGCCAGGAAAACATGATGGGGGTACTCAATATATACATAAAGTAAAACACTTACTGATATAATCAACACTTACATGTATTTTCTTGGGTTTGGACCAAAATCTAAGTTGGGTATATGATATTTGATGTGTACATATTTGGGATATCTATAAAATCTTGGACATTATCGTTAATGTAGAAATGTGCATATGTATAAACACGTGTACACTAACAACACTGGGGCTGCCCACACATGAAAGAATCTCTGTTTCTCCTTATTTACGTTTACGTGTTAATATTACTCTTTCTGTCCTACTCCGTATTTTATAGGTTTTTTTATAAAAATCATAAATATTAAGAAAATGGTTAGTTTAATATTTTCCAATTAATATTTTAAATTAATATAGTGAAAAATGAAAATATTGTTAAATTTTAAAAAAATTAAATCTTAAAAACAATAAATGTAGAGATAGTTTTGAAAAATTAATTTTAAATTTGCATTAAAAGAAGAAAAGAAACACGTAATATGGGACAAATTAATTTTTCATAAAATAATGAGACGAATGGATTAATTTATATATAAAAAAAGAGGGATTTTAGAGATTTTATTTATATTTGTATACTTGCAAGTAGTTCCAACAAAAGGTATAGAATGTTACACGATGTCGTAACTGGGCAACTAGGATCTAGGGGTGGGGTATGAAGACAAATAATTATCTTTTATTTCAAATTATTTAATAATTTATAAGTAAATGTAAATTTGTGAATATTAATAAACATTAATAAATATACACAATAAATTAATTGTCTTTTTGTGAAAATTTATAGAAAAAAGACCTTTTCGCCGAAAATTTTAGAAAAAAAGATTACTAAAAGTTTTAATCGTAACTGTCGAAGATCCCATCAATCAATGACTAAATACCTGAATGTTGGTTAAAGAACCTGTTTGGGGTAGATTAAGGGTGGCTAGGACTTAAAATAAGTTTTTATGGACTTATTTTTAGGTAAAAATTTCATATTTTGATAAATTTATTTTACAGAAGTATTTAATGTATATTTGAGATTTCATAAGTTGCAAAAAAAAAAAAATTTAACTTTAATTTTGTCTTAAAATAAGTTGACTTATTCTGAAAAATAAGTTCCCCAAACACCCCCTAAATCTATCACATTTCACTTTAAGTTGCTAGTTGATGTATTTGTGTATATTAGTAATTTATACTTTTACTACCTTAAAATCCGTGCGATGCACGGATTTTTTCTAATATTATATGAATTTTTTTCATTAATTTAAATTATTTTTTAAAAACATGAATTGTGGATGCTTAAATTTTTATATGAGATGATTTGATAATAATTATATAAATGTTATCTGTTATATTTCTAAAAAACGAGGGATTTTAGTTGGAAAATATAGAAAATATGATAGGCTTTAGTTAAAAATGGTAATCGGTTAATTATTAGTAATTATACAATTATTAATTTATTTTATTAAATAGGATTCATGTGATATGATTAGAAAAAGAGAGGAATAAGTTAGAAAAAATTAAAAAGGTAACATGTTCAAGGTGAAAATGGTAACTGATTAATTTATAGTAATTATAATTTAATTACATTATTTTACTAAATACAATTGCTCGTAATGTTTTTAGAAAAGGAGAAATTAATATTGTCCGTGATATTTATTTTAAAAGAAGGATTTTAGCTAGAAAATATAGAAAAGATGATACATTTTAGCTGAAAAAGGTAATCGGTTAATTATTAATATTATAATTTTATTAGTTTATTGTATTAAATAGAACCGCCCGTGATATAACTGGAAAAAGAGAGATTTTAGTTAGAGAAAATAGAAAGGTAACGTGAAAATTAAAAAGATGACATGATTTATGTGAAAAAGGTAATTTATTAGTTTATAGTAATTATAATTTAATAATGGTATTTTACTAAATAAAATTGCTCATAGTTTTTAGAAAATGAGAAATTAATGTTGCCCGTGATATTTCTAGAAAAAAAGGAAATTTCATTAGATAAAAGAGAAAAGATTATGTTGCCCAGTAAATAACAATTGTAGGGGGGGTTGAATACAATTGTATAAGATTTTCGACTTTAACAGAAATAATAACACAAGTATGAACAAATAACAGCTTTATTAATTCTGATATAAAACTGTTACAAACTCTCTCAAGAAATTCTGATGTTCTTGAGAGCTGCTAGGTTACAAGATATCTCGTGTAAGCGATTACCTCAATGAAAAACCTAAACCGTGTTTATATACAGTACACAGCTACTCTATCAATTACAAGATATGTCAAATCAGTTAACAACTGTTTACAATACATATCCTAACTGATAGCTACGATCCTATAAAATAGGAGTCAATAAATCAATCTTCCTTGATCTCTGGACCAATGTAAATTTTCATGTAATCCTGATCAGCTTCCAATCCTGATAGCAACCTAATACTGACGTTGCAATCCTGATGACGTCAGCATCAGTATCTGATCAGTAGTCCAGATCCTATCATCACTTGAATCAATATCTAACAATCTCCCCCAATTTTAACTTTGTGAAATAAAGTACAAATTCCTTGATTCAATGATGTCAAAAACCAAAAACAAAATGTTTTACAAATCATCAAGAACAGTTTCAGAAATTCTTTGATAGAAAAGATTCATCTTCAAGAAGTTTGATAATAACTCTTCTTCTTTGCTTTCAAGAATTTGAATCAGTTTCCCTTTCAGACCTTTGAGTTCTTCATCTTCTTCATTGATATGATAAATAGCTGCCCTGAGATTCTGTATTGAACTCCTTGGTAAATGTAAATCTTCCAACAGTAGATATGCAATTTCCTCCCCACTAGGATTAAGAGACAATTGGTCCATACCAAGAAACACTTCTTTAACAGCACTGCCTCTTTGCATTTCAACTTCTTGACCGCTCATATTTAAGTACAAGGGAGTATAATTGCCATCATACCTTGCTCTGCCATCCAAAAACCTTTGTCTAATAGTTCTGAGAATCATGCTTGACCAATTTTTGTAAACTTCAACTTCTTTAGTATGAACTCTTTTATCCTTGAGCAGATAAAGAACATATTTCAGCTCTTTTGTAGATTTGCATAAGAGCTCCCGGATATATAGTTTCTTGACATTTTTATCCTTTATGAAGTACAATAATTTCTCAATCTTCTTAGCACCAACATGACAATCAGCAACAATTCCAACAGCTTCAAGTTTCCATAGATGATCAACAGTTAATTTTTCATCAATCCTGTCAACTAGAGCATGTTGATCTGTCTGTGCAGTAGAAATGATTTGAGCTTTACCAAAATCAATACCTCTTCTGGTTTTGGGTTCCAGTGCCTTCAAAGCAGATTGCATTCTAGACCAGAGTGGTGGAAGGTTTTTAGACTTAGAAGATTCAGCTTTATGACATCCCTAGTTTCGGGGTCAGGAATCCAGGTCATCACGGTCCAATTTCCATTTAATAACATTATACACTTGGCAATTTAAATCTTAATCCCTGTTAATACCTACACAAGTGACCCCACATTATCATCCACACACACAAGCCATATGCTCAGGAAACAACATCCATTAATAATAGCAGTTAAAGATAAACTGTTATTATAATCCCAGAATACCATCTATTATACCCATATATAAGTATATACTACCTTGAGAACAGGTGTCAATACTTTCTCATAAGGTAGACTTCCCCTTTACCCTCTTCCGGGTTGTACTACGACGTTTCGGTACCGGATCTAGATGTTATATAAAGAAATAGCAAGAGTAAGCTATAATAGTTCAGCAAGGTAATGTTTTTAAAACCAGTACCAAAGATAATATATAATCATTTAATAAAATGAAAATTCAATTAAACAATCAAGAGAAGAATTTAATTCTTACTCTGTTTTTGTAATTTTCCATTTACTATTAAGAATAAACTTGTAACCCTTTAATAAAATAAAATTTCAGAAAATAATCAAAAGAATAATTAACCCTTGTTCTATTTGTGTAAACATTCCATTTTTTTCTCTTTTGTAATGAAAATTATATTATATTAAAATTTCCCTTATTATCCACTGTATAATTCCATTATTCATTGCCAGTTCTTCTCTTTTTCGTACATCAATCTGTAACATTTATCAATTATTCCTTTAAAGAAAATTTTTGGGGATTTTCACTATTGCCAAATACGTAAGGACGATGATCAGTCGCCCTCCGTATCTGTCCCTTTTTACTACTAGTAGAAGGAGGAAGGTTACCCACTGCATCCCCCTGGAGGAAGGTTACCCATTACATCTTCCGTCGGCAACACATGGGCCGAAATAAAATATCGAGTGCTGGACTGTGCCGAACACAACCTCTTACGCGAACTTTCAGAATCCCCATTAAAAACAATTTGTTATTCTAGTTCATACTGAAAGATAATCTTTCACATTCCCATTTCCATTTTCCATTTTCCTTTTCACCCTTATCCTTTCATATACCATTACCCTTTTTATTAACTCTGGATACATCTCAGAGTTAAGATTTTAAGAAAGAATTTGATTTAAAAGAGTTTGACCAGGGAGCCTTGGGGTTGAAAGAATCCTTAACTTTTAAAATCGTCTTTAGTACTTTCAATATTCCTTGAAAAGTTTTAGTAACATTTAAAGCAGCAATTAATACTTTTCCCTTTATTAAATAATTACTCAATATTGAGTATTATACATTTATTATATTAATATATAATTTAAAATAATATAATCTATAATCATTGAAAAGAATATACTTTTATTCTTAAAGAGTACACAAACTATAATACTATGCATGAAAATTTCCTTTGAAGAAAATCTGCAAAAATTAATTTTTATTTACTTAGGAAAACTTAGCTCCGGGTCACTCATAGAATATAACTTACTATATACTTCATACTACCCTTCCTTCTCATATAACATATTCCTTTAGTCCATAAAGTGCTTTGCACTATCCTTATTCATATCAAATAATTTCAGAAATCAGGGAAATATGTCCCTAGCAATATAATAATATGAAACCATATATATTATCAGCAAAACCATTTTTCATGAAAATATCACAATTTATCCAAGTAAGGGTATAAGATATCTTGCCTTGATCTCTAGGTCGAATATGAGTGCTCTGGCGTTCCTTTCGAGCGTTCCTTTCGAGTCTCTATAGAAACGAAACGAATCACCGTTAGAACTATATTCCATTATAACTCCATGTTACTCATAACAATTACCTTAACCACTTAGTTCACTTAACCACTTAATCCTTGTATAATAACACTAAGAATGTTCAAGCATAATGACCATAAGTTCAAAGGTATCACATTGATGTAATCTCGGTTTTCTGAACGACTTTCACTAAAATGCTCATAACTCATTAACCGTTAACTCAATTGATGCACCGTTTTCGCGTGCACGATCTAGGAAATGTCTAGAACAAAACCATGTAAAGTGTTTTCCAAAATAGCAGAAAATCTTTCCCGGAGTTACTGTTCACAGAAGATGATTCGATGAACAGTGAGTTCGCGTAACTTTTATTAAAACTTTGATATCTCCTAAACCGTATGTTGGATTTTTACCATCTTTATATCAAAACGATCCATGAACCAAGTTCTATCTTACCATGATCAGTTGATACCTTTTAATGACATTTAACAGTTTGAAATTCTGCCTTAAAAACAGGGCAGTTTTTGTTCTAACGAAAATCGGACATTATAACGACTATACTTTCCAAATTATCACCCATCCAAACTCATCATCCAACACATATACCATTCCATTCACCATGTGGTCATCATACCAGCCATGGTTACAAGCATATAACATCTCCATATTCAATCAACTCAACTTATAACACACATATAAGCATGGTTTCAAGTCTTCTACAAGTTTAATCCTTAAACTAGCCATAATCCATAACAAACTCAAAAGGGTAAGAATGTTTATACCTTCCTTGGTGCTTTAACACTCTTAACAAAGGCTTTTAGTCCTTGAGAAGCCTTGATATAACCTTATAACACTTTAAACTAACAAGAAACATCAAGAACACACTTAGTAATTTTCGGAGTTACTAAACCCCTCCTTAAAGAACTGGAAAAACGAGGTCCTTACCTTACTTTTCTGGATGAGGCTCCTAAAGAAGAGTTGTAGAGCATCTCAATACCTTTCCAACAAGCTAAAGAACACAAAAATCGAATGACAAATGAGGGAGATATGCCCAGTTTACTGAGCTGCTGTCTTGGTTGGCCGAATTTGGCAATGGTGGAGAAAATGGGAGAGTTTTGTGTTGGCCAGAAAGTTCTTGACTTTTGTAGATATTTTGTATGATTTATGTAGATAATCATCAAGTAATCTTGCTAGATAATCCTTGATAAAAGCTAGTGGAAACTTGCCTAACTCGGTGATGTCATGCATGATGTCATGGAGGATGACCTTATAATCTTGTTCTTGATTTTTCTAAATAATATGTTAATGATTATGGTAAATGATAATGTGGTGTATATCCTTGTTATGTTACTAATCTCGATTGTTTGGTTTCCGTACTCGTTTAATCACGATTCGTTTATCAATCCAAGTTCCCGTGGTAATCCTTTGCTTTGCTCATTTCTAGGTTTAACCTAATTCTGTCAAATTTCTTATGATGTAAATCCTTTTAAAATTTTCATAATCCTTAATGCCCAATACAATAGGGACTCAATTGAAATTGAATTCCTTTAGAGTCCATACTCGAGAATCTTTAAAATCCGTGATCATTTCTAGTCACTCATTTTCATAGTACAACAATAATATGATTTCAACTTATTCACTCCTCAATTCAAATATAGAGTAACTACATCTCTTTTTCATAAATCCATAAAATTACTATTCATATAAATACTGTAGCATTACAAAAGTTAGGGAATATCACAAGCTTCAACAATCAGAGAAAGTTCTGGCATTGATCCACCAGGTTGAAAAACAGCTGGTCCATTATAATTCCAATAACTGATCTTCTGCCATTTATCACCTTTCTTTTTGATTTGTGAGTTACCTTTTTGTTGCTCCTGAACTTGTCTTGTGACATCATACCACAGCCTCCTGCTAGACTCTTTTATACTCTTTTCATAGTCCTTGGTTGCTTTAATTTCAGCATCTCTTGCTTTTTCTATGATCTCCTTTTCTTTTTCAAATCTTCTGAATCTTTCTTGATCAATTCTTAGTGTCTCTTCATCAACTTCCAGATTGTGAAATTCAACCACAACAGTAAGAATGATGACTTCAAGTTCTTTCAAGATATCAGCTTTTTTAGAATCAGGAGCATCACTTTGAGTAGTGTCAGAAGTTGTGACTTGAATTGTATCAGGAATAGAGATTATATCAGGAATAGCAGTTTGAGCTGTTTCAATAGCAACATTTTGTGCTACCACAGCCATTTTACTCTTCCTTGCTGTCAACTAATTTTCCTCTTCTTGTAGATCATCATGTATAGTAGCTTGCATAGAATGTGGAATTAATTCACTTGGAACAATAGAATTAATTCACTTGGAACAATAGAATTAATTCACTTGTATTATCCTGACAAATTGCAAAAACCCTTCAGAAAACACTTTAACCAATATGATGAACATGAGCATAAAAGAGAAAAATTCATCTCGTAGAGAAACGAGATATTCTCAGATATTCACGCGAAGAGTTTTAAGCGATGGATTGGGAAAGACAGCTTGAGACACTATGGTTGCAGATGGATGCTTGTCTCGAGGAGATCGAGAAAGAAAAGCCTGCAAAAGAAATAGACATTGATGCGGCTCTCCAGACGACATTGGAATGGCTTTCCTCTAAAGCATCCTCATCCAAAACCTCCAACCATTGTTAATGAATATGTCAGCAAAAATAACCTTATCCCATTAACTTTCACCCAAACAAAGTGGCAAAGATGGATCTGAGATAGCTGTTAGCAATGGAGTGGTTTGGACTATCCTTCTCTTTGAGCTGTAAGATAGATTAGTAGATAGAGAAAACAAAAATATTTTTGTATGCATGTAATCTCTTTCTCATTATCAATGAAAAATCCTGTTTCTTTAATTTGTTTATTGTTCTCTGCAATTTTATGTTATGAACTGTTCTGTTTAAGAAAAGCATTAAGGAATAGATATGAAAAACTAAGTCATCACATTATTCAGAAGTTCATTAACATTATCCACGAAATAAGTCAAGAAAACAGAACATAGAGAATACTTAGATCCAAACATTATACTGATAAACGAAACGTCGCATCAGGATTCAATGTTATTGTTAGGATTGACTAAGTCAAGATTTGACTTCTCATCAGGATTCGATAATCATCAATATCTGATGATCATCAGGATTTTATCTCTCCATCTTCTCAGAAACTCTCATAGTTCACCATTCCTAGTTCTTTCACCAATTTTGTAAAAGTAGCTTCAGGAAGTGGCTTGGTGAATATATCAACTAGTTGTTGATCAGTAGGAACAAAATATAGCTCAATTGTTCCTTCCAGTACTTGTTCTCTAATGAAGTGATATCTGATACTGATATGTTTGGTTAGAGAATGTTGAACTGGATTTCCTGTCATGGCAATAGCACTTTGGTTATCACAATAAATAGGAATTTTAGAATACGACAAATCATAGTCCATTAGCTGATTTCTCATCCACATTATCTAAGCACAACAGCTTCCTGCAACAATGTACTCAGCTTTCGCAGTTGATGTTGAAATAGACTTCTGTTTCTTACTGAACCATGAAACTAGTCTACTACCCAGAAATTGACAACTGCCTGAAGTACTTTTCCTGTCTATTTTTCACCCTGCAAAATCAGCATCCGAGTAACCACATAAACTGAAATCAGTCTCTCTAGCATACCAAAGTCCAAGAGATGGAGTGCCTTTCAAGTATCTGAAAATCCTTTTAACTGCAATAAGATGTGGTTCTCTGGGATTTGCCTGAAATCTTGCACATAGACAGGTTGCATACATGATATCTGGTCTACTAGCAGTTAGCTAGATACAAGAGTGAGCCAATCATACCTCTGTAGTTAGTTACATCTACTTCAATACCTTGATTAGGATCAAGTTTAGTAGCTGTAGCTATGGGAGTTGAAATAGTAGCACTGTCTTGCATGTTAAACTTTTTCAGCAAATTCTTTGTGTACTTTGACTGATTGATAAAAATCCCATCATCAGTTTGTTTAACTTGCAAACCTAAGAAATAGCTCATTTCTCCCATCATGCTCATTTTGATATCTAGACTGCATTAGCTTTGAAAATTTCTCACAAAGCTTTGTATTAGTTGACCCAAAAATGATATCATCAACATAAATTTTAACTAACAGTAAATCCTTACCATGATTCAAATAAAACAGAGTTTTATCAATTGTACCTCTTTTGAATCCACTTTCCAGTAAGAATTGAGCCAAGGTTTCATACCAGGCTCTTGGAGCTTGCTTTAGTCCATAAAGTGCTTTATCCAATCTGTAGACATGATTTGGATATTTAGGATCAATGAAACCAGGAGGTTGTTCAACATATACCTCCTCTTTCAATTCCCCATTTATAAAAGCACTTTTCACATCCATCTGGAAAACCTTGAACTTTTTGTGTGCTGCATATGCCAGAAAAATCCTGATGGCTTCCTGAAAGGCATATGACACAGCCTATTTGTAGTTCGAGGACTCAACTCAACTTAAGCTTAGATTGTAATAAATAAATAACTTTAACTGTCACAGGAATCTCACGAGGTACTATATGTCAAAAGAAAAACCCTAAAGTCAATCTATAGTTTTGATGTTTTACACTGGAAGAAGCTCAGATTGCTGATCAAGCCTCAGTATAGCATCAAAGAAGTGGATTTATTTCTAAGACAGAGATTTCTAGAGTGACAGGTTCAGACAGAATACAGTGAAGTACAAGAAGGAGAAAGAAATGAGAAGAAAAATGAATCACATTTTTAATGTGAAAATTAAAGGACAGTCATTGAAGTTAGTCGTTCATGAACCAAACCGTACATGGAACGTCAACAAAATATTCAGTGGTATTCCTTTATTACTTTCAGTGATTCAGAAAAGAATTAAGACAATTCAAAGATATATAATTATTCTTCTTTAATTAATTTAAATCAAGTAGTCAATTTAATTAATAAATTAATTCATCAAGAATTAATTCATTAATTAAATTAATTAAATCTGAATAATTATTATTTAAGTAAGTTTAAATTAAAAAGATTATTTATTAATCAGTTTAATTTAAAACTGAAAAAATGAAATAGCAAGACAATCAGAGATTGTCTTGCCGATTGTCTTGAAGAAGAAATCAGTGAAGCAAGACAATCAGAGATTGTCTTGCCGATTGTCTTGGTGATGATAAATTCTGAACAGCTTTAAAAAAGAAGAATATAAATCTGATTTGATTTGTCTTGACGATTGTCTTGACAGTTCAAATCAGATTGTCTTGATAATGATCAAACAAAAAAAGCTTCAGACAGAATGATAATTATTGATAAAGCAAGACAAAGATCTCAGAATTTGATTGTCTTGCCGATTGTCTTGGAAGAACCTGATTGTCTTGACGATTGTATTGCCTATTGTCTTGGCAGTACAAAATTGATTGTCTTGGAAGAATAGATTGTATTGCCTATTGTCTTGACAGTTATATTTGAAGATAAAGAGGCAGTAAATATTATATATGAAGACACAGACGACACAAGACAGACAGACAAGAATATTACATTCAACAAAGGCAGTTTACTCTCTTCTCTTTCATCAAGAACACAACCCGCAAGAGCAGAAAAATTCATAGAAAATCAAGTTCATCTTATTTTTAATATCTGATCCGATAGAACTTGTTTACTTGATACTCTTGTACTATTAGCGAGTTTTTACTCCTAATCTATATCTTGATTTTTATTAACAAATCTAGAAAAATTCATGTCGAATTTTCTAATTTGTTTTTATTAACTAGATATAAATTCTGTACTGTATTTGTAACAAACCCCTCAAGTTAATATAATTTTATATTCAACTTGAATTTTGTTTCATTTAGTTCCGCTCAAATTTGTCAAAATATAAATTAAATTATCCGGACAAATTTCGATTAAACAGTACTGTTTGTATTCAACCCCCCCTTCTACAAACATATTGGACCTAACAATTGGCATCAGATCTTATTGATTGATATACAAATCAAGATCCTAATTTTATTCCGCCAAAAATCTATCTCGAATTTTTAACTCACATAAAAATTCATCATGTCGTCAAAAAGCATTGTTAAGATTCCCATGTTTAACAAGGACAATTATGCAATGTGGAAAAATAAAATGGAGTTGTTTCTTGATGTCACAAATTCTAAATATTTGGGTGTTCTACAGAACGAACCTATAATTCCACTCGAACATATATCTGAATCTATTGTTGGAGGAATTGTTGTAACACCTGCATCATCTATTCCAAAGCATGCTGATTCTTTTACTCCTGCTGAAAAAGAGGACGCAGGACTAGATAAGAATTTGAGACTTATTCTAATAGATTCCCTGGATGCTGTAATGTACAGTCATGTGATGAATTGTAAAACTGCAAAACACATGTGGGAAACTATTGAGACTATCAATGAAGGAACTGATGAAGTCAGGGAAATCAGACTTCAGATTTTAACCTCTGAGTATGAACACTTTAGAGCTGGCCCTAATGAAGGCATTCAGGAAGTGTTTGAAAGGTATAACAAAATTATCAACAACTTGCAAGTTCATGGCAAGCAATATACACAGAAGGAGATTAATATGAAGTTTTTGTTGACTATGCCCACTCATCTTGAACATAGGATTACGGCCATCAGAGAATCAAGAGATTTGAATAAGGTTTCTCTTGAAAGATTGTTTGGTGTTCTGAAAACCTATGAACTAGAACAAGTACAGCAGAGGGAGGTCTCTGGTAAAGGAAGAGTGCCAAGTTCATCTACAGCTCTTGTAGTTGAGGCACCTAAGGAAGTGGAAGCTAAGGTTGTTCTACCTTACAGCTCAGACAAGGAAAAGACTGAAGTAGAACTTGGTCAAACACCACCTACTCAGGATGGTGGAGACTTCTACTCATTGGAAGAGCTTGATCAACTGGAAGATGAATCCCTGGCATTGATGGTAAGGCAATTTGGCAACTTCAGATTCAGAAGAAATCCAAAGTACAGGTTTAAGTCAAATAAAAGATTCCAAAGAGGAGGCTCTTCTTCCTCTAGTAACAGGGGAGGATACAAAACTGGATCTATTGACAGAAGCAAGATTCGTTGCTTCAACTGTAATGAATTAGGGCACTTTGCCACTGAATGTCAGAAACCCAAGCAAACTCAAAGAAGAGATTTTGCTGCTGAGAAGAAGAAACCTGGAAAAGCCTATGTTGCGGCTGGTAAGAGTTGGGATGACACGGACAGCGAAGATGAAGAATATGGAAATCTTGCTTTGGTGGCAAATGATGAAGCATCTGATCATCATAACAAACCGGTAATTGTTACTGACCCTGAGTTGATTCGTAGTCTTTATAATTCCTTAGGTAATGCACAAACTGAATATAGAAGACTAGTTCTGTTAAGCACTAATCTTGGCAATGAAGTGTCAGAATTGAAAAAGGTGCATATTAATCAAGATCAACAAAGAGATGAAATAACAATGCTTTATAAAAAGGAGAAAGCTATTCTAGAAGTTGTAGGCAAAAAAATGGCTAGAATTACTGAACTTGAAACACAGGTCAGGGCTTGTTATAATTCGGTTAAAGTTTCCAAAGAGTTCTTTAACAATCAAGTTGTAGAACGAACAACAGGTATAGGGTATGGTTACAATGAAGCTGTTGGATCATTGGGCATAAATTCCCCTAACCCTGTTAGTGCTAAAGAAAGGGGAATACCACATGTGCTCAAAAATGTTAAAGAACATCTATTTAAAAAATCTGATGCTGGACCACCAGATATTCTTTCTATGGTTATCCAAAAAGAAATGAGAAATGAGGATAGTGCAAATGGCACAGTCTTTGTTAAGGATAAATCTGTTAAGAACGCTAATCCAAAGAATGTTTCATCCAAGAAAGATGTCACAGTCTTTGTTAAGGCTAAATCTGTTGAGGACACTAATACAACGAATGTTTCATCCAAGATAGATGTACCTAAAGTGCCAGTCAAAGTTGTTGAAACAGCTAGTTCTTATAAGACTAGATTAGGTGGTAATAAGTTGAAACAGAAAAATACCATGCCTATCATTGATTCTAATCATAAAGCATGTGGTGTTATCAATTGTATGTCTTGTGCTTTTAACAATATGTGTGCTTATTTTAATGGTAGTTATGCATGTGTTAAACAGACTGCTCCTCGACAGCATATGAACAGGAACAATAATGTTCGATCAAAGACTGCTTTTCCTCCTCAAGTTAGGAGAGAGACATTTGTACCTAAGACTAAACAAAGGGTTACCAAGAATGTTTACCAGGTCAAATGTCCAGTCAATGACACAAGTGTTATTGCTGCTAGAGAAACATGGATACCCAAGATAAAACAAAAGATTTTTCAAATCTGTCTATAAGGTTAAATGTTTATTGACTAAAGAGGTTAAAATTAAAAATGTTGTTTTGCCTGATAAAGGTCAATACTTTAAATCCGCAGGACCCAATCAAATTTGGGTCCCGAAGAAGGTTTAATCCATTTGTCATTGCAGGGTATTGAACAGGTTGAACGAGTAACCTGGATCTTGGACAGTGGATGTTCAAGGCATATGACTGGAGACAGAACCCTGCTGACAAATATGGTGGAGAAGGCCGGCCCAGTAGTTACCTTTGGAGACAACAGCAAAGGTAGAACTGATGGATATGGCAGACTTGAAGCTGGAAATGTTATCATTGAAGAAGTGTCCTTTGTAAAAGGACTTGAGCATAATTTGCTCAGTATCAGTCAATTCTGTGACAAGGGATTTGAAGTCTACTTTAACAAAAAGAATTGTCTGATTACACACAAAAGAAGTGAACAACCATCTCTGACGGGAGTCAGAAAAGGAAACTTGTATGTAGCCAACATGAACACTAGAAGCACTGAAGAAATCAATTGCTTCTATTCTAAAGCATCCACAAATGAAAGTTGGCTATGGCACAAGAAACTTTCTCACCTAAATTTCAAGACGATGAACTCTCTGGTCAAGAGAGAATTGGTGAGAGGTTTACCTTCTATGGAATTTACACAGGAAGGACTATGTGATGCCTGTCAAAAAGGCAAACTAAAAAGGGCAACTCACAGAAGCACTGATATGTCTTCAATAACTGAACCTTTACAGTTACTTCACATGGATCTATTTGGTCCAGTGAATGTAATGTTTATGTCAAAGAAAAGATATGCTCTTGTGATTGTTGATGATTTTTCAAAGTTCACATGGGTCTTGTTCCTGAATTCTAAAGATGAGACTCCACAACTGGTGATTGATCACATCAAGTTAATTGAGTTGGATTCCAAGTATCCAGTGAGGGCTATAATATCAGACAATGGAACTGAATTCAAGAATGCAGTTCTGAATTACTTTTGTACTGAAAAAGGTATAACCAGACAATACTCAGCTCCAAGAACTCCTCAGCAAAATGGAGTAGTTGAAAGAAAGAATAGAACCTTGATTGAAGCTGCACGTACTATGTTAAGTGAATCAAGGCTTCCATTGTATTTTTGGGCTGAAGCTGTCAACACTACTTGCTATACTCAGAATCGAACTCTTATCAACAAAGACTTGATGAAAACACCCTATGAAGCTATGAATGAAAAGAAACCAACACTCAAATACTTTCACGTATTTGGAGCAAAATGCTTTGTACTTAAAGAAGGAGATGATCAAGGTGGAAAATTTGAAGCCAAAGCACATGAAGCAATTTTTGTTGGTTATGAAAGAAGAGCTTATAAGGTGTATTTGATTGAACATCAGAAGATGATGGAAAGTGTCAATGTTACATTTGATGACACTAAACTCCCTAGTATCCAAACTGAAGATTCATCTGAAAAGCTATCTTTTGAAGATATGACAGATCTAGATTCATATGATGATAGTCCACCTGATGTTTTTGCTGATGCAAATGACAACAATGACAATGATGAGTCTAATCAGAATAATGGTGGTGAAAATAATGATAATATTGAAAACACCACTCATACTTCTGAACACTCATCTAATCATCCTGGCAACAACTCAGGGGGAGCTAATGAAGGATCTACTAGTTATACTCAACATCACAATGAAGAACAAGGTGAATCATCAAGACTAAATCTTCCCAGATAGACTGTTTGGAATAGAGCTCATCCTTTTGAGCTAATCGTTGGTGATCCAGATGTTGGTGTAAAGACTAGAAGAACTTTTTAAAATCAATGTAATTATTCAGGGTTTCTATCTGAAATGGAACCTAAGAAAATTGAAGAAGCTCTTTCAGATCCTGATTGGGTGA
This sequence comes from Saposhnikovia divaricata, assembly GCA_036435485.1. Lineage (NCBI taxonomy): Eukaryota > Viridiplantae > Streptophyta > Magnoliopsida > Apiales > Apiaceae > Saposhnikovia > Saposhnikovia divaricata. Next base: position 54,765,533 of record CM071595.1, on the reverse strand, counting down.
TTGCTATGCAAGATGAACTCAATCAATTTAAACAACAAGAAGTATGGAAGCTGGTACCCAGACCTACTGATAGAACAGTGGTTGGTACTAGGTGGGTATTCAGAAACAAACTTGATGAAGATGGTACAGTAACAAGAAATAAAGCAAGACTAGTAGCAAAAGGTTACTCACAATCTGAAGGCATTGACTATGATGAGACCTATGCTCCAGTGGCTAGACTTGAGGCCATTAGGATATTCTTGGCATTCGCAGCATTTTCTAACTTTAATGTTTATCAAATGGATGTCAAGAGTGCCTTTCTGAATGGAAAGCTGGATGAAGAGGTATATGTAGAACAGCCACCTGGTTTTGAAGATCCAGATCTATTGGGTTATGTTTACTTTCTCTTCAAAGCCATTTATGGTCTTAAGCAAGCACCAAGGAAATGGTATGACACTCTCTCTGAATTTTTACTTGAAAATGAATTTACTAGAGGTGTCATAGACAAAACTCACTTCACAAAGAAACATAAGAATGATACAATATTAGTTCAAATTATGTGGACGATATAATATTCGGGTCTACTAATGATCTTCTTTGCAAGAAATTTTCAAAAGTTAATGAAGGGTAAATTCAAAATGAGCATGATGGGAGAGCTGAAGTTCTTTCTTGGATTACAAATAAGTCAAAGGCAAGATGGTATATTTATTTGTCAATCCAAATACATCAAAGAGATTCTCAAGAAATATCAAATGGAGGACTCTTCTTCAGCAAAGACACCATCATCCACAGCTGTCAAATTTGGAGCATGTGAAAATTCTGCTAAGGTAGATATTACAAGCTATAGAGGTATGATAGGCTCATTACTTTACCTTACTGCAAGTAGACCTGATATTATGCATGCTACGTGCTTGTGTGCAAGGTTCCAATCGGATCCTAGAGATGTTCCTCTCATTGTTGTTAAACGAATCCTGAGATATCTTAAGGGTACGCCTAATTTAGGTATCTGGTACCCTAAAGATTCTGGTTTTAATCTTGTTGGATATACAGATTCTGATTATGCAGGAAGTGTTGTAGATAGAAAAAGCACCTCTGGGAGTTGTCAATTCCTAGGTGGTAGATTGGTTTCATGGTACAGCAAGAAACAACAAACAGTTTCCAACTCAACAGCCGAAGCTGAATATATAGCTACTGGAAGCTGTTGTGCTCAAATCTTGTGGATTAGAAATCAACTGATGGACTATGGCTTTGCATTACAAAATATTCCTATTTTGTGTGATAATACAAGTGCCATAGCAATCTCCAACAATCCTGTGCAGCATTCAAGGACAAAGCATATAGATATCAGGTATCATTTTATAAGAGAGCATGTCATGAATGGTACTGTGGAATTGTTATTTGTACCCACAGAAGAACAAATAGCAGATGTTTTTACTAAGTCTCTTGACGAATCCACATTCACCAAAATTGTTGGTGAATTGGGTATGTTGAACAGTCCTAGTAATTAAGCTGGTTAATATCTGAGGTTTATTCTTTAATAATTTGCAAGTGATTTTGTTATTATTTTTATTTTTTTAATTTTAATCACTTGCATAATTATTTTATCAACTTTTTATTCCTTGTGATTGCTAAAAATCTTTGTCAACATGTTAATAATAACTTCTTTATTACTTCTTGTGTTTTGGAATATTTGTGATATTTTAATGAATCATATTCTCTCATTAAATAATTTTCTATTAGAAATTTATTTATTAGAAAATATTTAGATTTATTAATTTGTTATAAATGTTCTTGTAAATATATTTAATATTTTATTAAATGTTTTGTAGTGTTTGTCCTTTTGTTATTTATATTTGTTGTCATAAAAAATTTAATCCATGTGTTTGCTAAATATTTATTTATAGTAATTTTAATAATAAATAAGAGTGTATTTTAATTGGGTTAATTCTGCACATTAATTTGTATTTTATTAGTATAAAATTAGCAGATTAATAGATTGTCTTGTTTGTCTTTATAGTATCAAGACAATCGCCAAGACAATCCACAGATTGTCTTGGCAGGTTATTTTGTAAAATAATTAAATGTTTTTCATTTTTATTTTTGTTCTGTTTTGTATTGATAATATTAGTTCAAGACCAACGATTGTCTTGATAGTTTTGAACTACCAAGACAATCGGCAAGACAATCATTTGATTGTCTTGGAGTGTCATTTCAGTTTTTAAAAAAATTAAAAAAAATATTTTATTTACTTTTTTTTATTTTATTTATCAGTATAGTAAACGATTGTCTTGATAGTTTTTGAACTACCAAGACAATCGGCAAGACAATCAACCGATTGTCTTGTAGTGTTATTCTGTACTTAAACAAAAAAACAGCATCAAGACAATCGATTATCTCTCTCTCTCTCGTGTATTGACACAGAGCACCATTACACTATACATACAATACACACAAACTTTGCACTGAAACTCTGTTCGATTTTCTTCAACAAAATTGAAATCTGAGACTGGATTTAAGTAGATCGTTCAATTTCCTGTTTATTGAACCGAATATCTACGAGTTTCGTTAAGTTTTTGAAAATCAATTTTTTCAAAAATTTCAATCGGTTTTCACTGTTTTGAGAGTTTTAAAATTTTTTTTTTAAATCTAAAAATAGATTGAGACTCACAGTGTTTAGAAGATCATCATACTAATTTTTGGGATTTTTCTGACAACTTTGAATTAATTCGAATTTTTAATTAATTTTAATTAATTAATAATTCTGAAAATTTTCGTATTGTTTTAATCTTCCTAAAATTGAAGTGTGTTTTTGTATTAAAAAATGGCTGATAATTTTGAGATAATGAAGCATAATTTGGTTGGGTATTTTAATCCGAACGATTGTCCCTATGATCGATTTAAGCCTTGGATACGGTTTTTAAATGATGATTCAATTATCCGAACTGTTATTTCGATGGAAGCCCCAATTAAAATAGGACCACTGAGATTGATTTGCACAGAAGCTGTGGTGTCTGAAGATTTGACCTCATTCTCTTTTGACTTTGATGGAACACACCACGTTGTGACAGAATCAACCCTTACTACTGTATTGGGCCTCCCGGTGGATAATTTTGATCCATTTCCAACCAGTGAACAACTCTATCAATTCTTCAGTGATATTAATTATCGTGGAGTAATTGATATGAACAACCTGAGCAAAAGGAACCTGGTTCAACAATGGGATGCATTTTTCGACACGATCTCCAAGGTATTTGCTAATACAGTCAGAGGTAACTTTCATTTACTCACCTCTATGTTACAAACTATTGCTTATGCTGTTGCTAACAACCGTAGAATCAATATTGGTAATCTACTTTGGAATACTATTGTTGGTAGAATTGTTAAGGCCAGAAGGGATTTTGATGAGGGTAATAAAGTTTTATGTTATTATCCTAGATTCTTAACTTTGATATTTAATCATCTTGTTCCTGTTGGTCAACAAGCAATCTTTAGGAATGACAACCCTATGGTATCAGGCAGGCAAACCAAGAAAATATTCACTAGCCTTGATACACATAGAAAATTAACAAATGTGCCAGTGTATGTTACACCATATTTGTCTACCTTCATAAATCTACCTGTCATTCCTCGACTTGTAAATGCACCTGAACCTGAACCTGAAAATGTACCTGTCCCTGAACTTCAACCTCAAATGGATCAATCCATTCCTTCAGGTACAGCTACTGCATCAACGGAACAGGTATTGCCTTCTATCTCTCAAACTGTTTCTAGAGCCCAAGTGGCTGATAGGTCAGACCAAGAGGTTGTAGAACCACAGCCTCTATCCCAGGTCTTAGAGCCAAACACTGTGTCTAATCAAATCTCTAAACCTAAAGCCAGAAGCAAGTTGTTGACAAAAAGAGCTGATAGAATAAGTGATAATTTGAGTGATCCCACAGCTCTGCCTCCACCAAAGAAGAGAAGAAACCTACTACTTGAGGCATCTGTTAGCCCATCCATTTCCTCCCAAAAGGACTTGGACATTGAAATGGCCGATGAAATTATTGAAATTCGCCAAAGGGCCGTGGCACCTTGTACAGATTCAAGCACACCTCTATTGCTCACAATGGGGGGAAAACATTTCCTTAGAATCTGATGTTGTTAAGGACACTGAGCAAGGAGTGCACGATAGGATTGTTACTGAGACAATGCCTACCATTGTTACGGTAGAAGAGCCTTCACAGGCTTCAGAGGGAAATCTTGACTCTCTGCCAGTAATAATAGAGTCATCATTTCCCCTCCCAGGAGGAACATTCCTGGCTCCCTCAAGGGATTCTTCACTCGCAGATTTATCTGGAGAAAGTGAAGGGCAACTTGTTCATCCTATCATTGAAGAAATTCAGTTATCAAATCCAAATGAATTAATAGAGATGACTGAGGATTGGTAATTGCGAACTCCCATTGCACCACCACTGACCTCTCCAGAAGAGGCTAGGGTGATTTCTTTTGCAGGTACTGCTCAAGGAAAGGAGCTAGTGTTGAGTGATGTGAGGACCACCTTAAATATGAGTGAAACACATGCACGAAAGGAGAGTGACATATCCTTGAGTGAACATCAGGTGAGCGCACACACTAACACAAACACTTTGTCTCTTATGGCTCAAATAAAAGATCTGCAAAAGAAATTGATGGAAACTGAGGCTGAAAAACAATTTTTCAAAGCACAAGTGGATGAACGGTCTTCTTCTTCCACCTCTGTCAACAATCAGCTCATGATTATTCGTGACGATGTTCAGAACATAAAGACTACACTCACTCCAGCAATCAATACCTTGATACAATCCAACTCTCAGCATCTACAGAAAGAACAGATATTCTAAATGCTATTGACAGACTCTCTAATAGGATGGATGAACTTCAAGTGAAAATGCATGTAACTGCTCAATCATATTCAACAACCTTTGCGAAGCTTGAAGAAAAGTATGATTACATGTTTGAAGGACTTGATCATCTATACAACATTGTTAAACCTACTCATCATATCACACCAGAACAAAGAGCATATTTTGAAGACTATGATGATGATAATGAAGGGGATAATGATGAAAATAGGGAGCTTGACAGTCAAAGAAAGTCTGTAGAGGATTCCTCAACTAAGGGGGAGAAGTCTGGAGAAGGAGAGAAGTCTGGAGGAGCAGGAGGAAGTAAGTCTGGAGGTCAAGGGAGGCATAAGGAGAAGTCTACAAAGGGAAAAGAAAAAGCTGCTCATGATCAGGATGTATCAGATTTTGATTTCGATCTCAAGAATAGTAATTTTGAGGTACAACAATTAAATGATATTGAAGAAGATCTTTCAAACTGGCAAGATGATCCTGAATTTGAGAAGGAACTTCAAGAGGAGAAAGTTGATCGTCAGATGAGACAAGCTAAGCTTGAGAAGACCAGACAGTTAGTGGGTAAAAGATTGAAGCTGAAGCAAGCTGAAGATGCAGAGAAACAAAAGCTACATGCAATCAGTGTACAAGAAAGGAAAAGAGATATTCAGTTGAAGATTGGTCCAAAGTGGAAGAGAGCAAGAGAAATTTTTGATTTTATTCAAAACACTGCTAATGATGATGAACGTTTTCTCTAACTACTTCAACAGTTTCAAGAGACCAATCCAAATTACTTGCAATATATGGATGCATTGATGCTGGAAATCTCGAGGATAGTAGCTGGGTTTGACAGATGTGCAGATCAACTGATAATTCAGATTGACTCTCGTACAATGGGTTCTCTCTATGTGTCACTTCAAATCTTTCAACAGAGAAGCTTGATTGAACTGTGGATTATGTCCTTAAAGGTAAAAAGGTTTTCTGAACTGAATATTTTACTTCATGAAAGACTTTTGGAGTTTGCTCAAAGGAATAGTCCACAAGTTATTCAAACTCCACATCATGTTAAGTTTCTCAAGGGTAATACACTACATTCTTTCTTCCTTGATTCTAAGTCGATGAAATTATATACTGCATCTCATCTGGTCTGGTTAGAACATATGCTCAGGACTACAGGATTCGAAGATAAAGAAAGTATCTTTGTTGCTGACATTATTCGATCATATGCTTTAACTGGCTTTGAAAAGAAATATTACATGCTTCGGAATCGGCTATGGGGCAACCTTGGAATTTTGCCTAAGAAACCTAAAGGCCTTGTGTCAGATTATGAACGTGTACTTGACAAGGATTTGATCAAAACCTTGGATGACCAAGAACGATTTGACACAGAGAATATCAGAAGATTTCTAGAACAAGAAGATGAAGTTGAACCTGGAGAGATAAGGGAGGAAGATACTTCAAAGTGAAGATCAGCTCTACATGTGATATCTTTAGGGCTTAGATAGGACAAGATAGAAAATTGTATTATATGATCTGTCTAGAGGATCATCTATCTTGTATTTATCTTTTATGTTTGAATCTGGACAATGTTAAATATAAACCAGAACCTTTCTTTTATTTACTTTGTATTTAAAGTTTTATCTTTTACTAAGTTAAGTTGAGTTAGTTGAGTAATCCTCTAGGTATTTGCTTGTTATCTTCTAACAAACAAATAGGGGGAGATTGAAAGGCATATGACACAGCCTATTTGTAGTTCGAGGACTCAACTCAACTTAAGCTTAGATTGTAATAAGTAAATAACTTTAACTGTCACAGGAATCTCAGGAGGTACTATATGTCAGAAGAAAAACCCTAAAGTCAATCTATAGTTTTGATGTTTTACACTGGAAGAAGCTCAGATTGCTGATCAAGCCTCAGTATAGCATCAAAGAAGTGGATTTATTTCTAAGACAGAGATTTCTAGAGTGACAGGTTCAGACAGAATACAGTGAAGTACAAGAAGGAGAAAGAAATGAGAAGAAAAATGAATCACATTTTTAATGTGAAAATTAAAGGACAGTCATTGAAGTTAGTCGTTCATGAACCAGACCGTGCATGGAACGTCAACAAAATATTCAGTGGTATTCCTTTATTACTTTCAGTGATTCAGAAAAGAATTAAGACAATTCAAAGATATATAATTATTCTTCTTTAATTAATTTAAATCAAGTAGTCAATTTAATTAATAAATTAATTCATCAAGAATTAATTCATTAATTAAATTAATTAAATCTGAATAATTATTATTTAAGTAATTTTAAATTAAAAAGATTATTTATTAATCAGTTTAATTTAAAACTGAAAAAATGAAATAGCAAGACAATCAGAGATTGTCTTGCCGATTGTCTTGAAGAAGAAATCAGTGAAGCAAGACAATCAGAGATTGTCTTGCCGATTGTCTTGGTGATGATAAATTCTGAACAGCTTTAAAAAAGAAGAATATAAATCTGATTTGATTTGTCTTGACGATTGTCTTGACAGTTCAAATCAGATTGTCTTGATAATGATCAAACAAAAAAAGCTTCAGACAGAATGATAATTATTGATAAAGCAAGACAAAGATCTCAGAATTTGATTGTCTTGCCGATTGTCTTGGAAGAACCTGATTGTCTTGACGATTGTATTGCCTATTGTCTTGGCAGTACAAAATTGATTGTCTTGGAAGAATAGATTGTATTGCCTATTGTCTTGACAGTTATATTTGAAGATAAAGAGGCAGTAAATATTATATATGAAGACACAGATGACACAAGACAGACAGACAAGAATATTACATTCAACAAAGGCAGTTTACTCTCTTCTCTTTCATCAAGAACACAACCTGCAAGAGCAGAAAAATTCATAGAAAATCAAGTTCATCTTATTTTTAATATCTGATCCGATAGAACTTGTTTACTTGATACTCTTGTACTATTAGCGAGTTTTTACTCCTAATCTATATCTTGATTTTTATTAACAAATCTAGAAAAATTCATGTCGAATTTTCTAATTTGTTTTTATTAACTAGATATAAATTCTGTACTGTATTTGTAACAAACCCCTCAAGTTAATATAATTTTATATTCAACTTGAATTTTGTTTCATTTAATTCCGCTCAAATTTGTCAAAATATAAATTAAATTATCCGGATAAATTTCGATTAAACAGTACTGTTTGTATTCATCCCCCCTTCTACAAACATATTGGACCTAACACTTCCAGCCTTGCAACAGGAGCAAAAGTCTCATCATAGTCTATTCCTTCCTGTTGAGAATACCCCTTTGCAACTAGCCTTACTTTATTCCTCACAATTGTGCCATCTAAATCTGTCTTGTTTCTGAACACCCACTTTGTACCCACAATTGACCTATCCTTTGGCCTTGGTACTAGTTTCCAGACTTCATTCCTTTCAAATTCATTTAATCCTTCTTGCATTGCTGTAACCCAATCAACATCCTTGAGTGCATATTCAACTTTCTTAGGCTCCTCCTTTGATAGAAAGTTATGATAAAGACACTCATTCTGAGTTACACTTCTGGTTTTAACACTTGCATCAGGATTCCCAATAATTAAATCAGGAGTATGACTTTTAGTCCATTTGCTTGCTGGTGATAAATCATTTCTTGAGTTGGATGATCCCCCTGGATTGGTGTTATCTTCAAAAGAACTAGAATCATTAGAAGCTCCCCCAGAGATAGTGTTATCTCCTCCTGATTGATTATCAGGATTATCAATTGAATCTGTTACTGATGAATTCTCTCCTGATGTTTGAGTTGTATTAGTATTGATGGTGTCTTGATGTTGCTCCCCCTCAACATTTGCATTAGTGGCCTTACCATCAGTAATTGGTTCTTCAATAGAAATAGATGGATTGTCAGAATCTGAAGGGATATCAGTATCTGACACAGATTCATCAGAATGTTTGGTAGCTTGATTTGCAAAGATTAAACTATCATGTGAGTCTTTAGTTATTCCAGTTATCTTATTATCATCAAAAGATACATTGATAGACTCCATGACTGTCTTTGTTCTTAGATTGTAGACTTTAAAGGCTCTTGAAGATGGATAGCCAATAAAGATACCCTCATCGGCTTTAGTTTCAAATTTTCCTAGCTGTTCAGGATGAGGTCTAAGAACAAAACACTTACAGCCAAATACATGCAGATGCTTCAGACTAGGTTTCTTCTCTTCAATCATTTGATAAGGAGTCACACCATGTCTGTTGATTAAAGTTATGTTCTGAGTATAGCATGCTGTGTTGACTAATTCTACCCAGAAATATGTAGGTAGTTTAGCTTTCTCCAACATAGTTCTGCCAGCTTCAATGAGAGTTCTGTTCTTCCTTTCAACTACTCCATTTTGCTGGGATGTGCCAGGAGAAGTGAATTGTTGAACTATTCCTTTGTATTTACAGAACTCTTCCATTACTGAATTCTTGAATTCAGTTCCATTATCACTTCTCAGAATCTTGACTTTGTATTTTGTGCCAGTTTCAATGAGTCTTACATGATCCAACAGTATCTCAACAGTTTCATCTTTTCTGTGAAGAAAATACACCCAGGTGAATCTAGTAAATTCATAGACAATGACTAGAGTGTACCTTTTCTTGCTGATGGACATGATGTTCACTGGTCCAAATAAGTCAAGATGAAGCATGTGATATGGTTCATCAATTGAGGATTCAGTTTTACTCTTGAATGATATCCTTCTTTGTTTTGCCTTCTGACAAGCATCACAGAGTCCATCGGGAGTATATAATGCCTTTGGTAATCCTCTCACCAAATCTTTCTTAACCAACTCATTGATGTTGTTGAAGTTTAGATGAGAAAGTTTCTTGTGCCAATTCCAACTTTCATCTACTGAGGCTTTACTGATGAGACATGTGGAGGGACCATCAGTATTGGTGTAGATGTTGGCTTCATATATGTTACCATGTCTTTGACCAGTAAAAGCAACTTTTCCTGATGCCTTGCTGACTACTTCAAAATGAGAATCATAGAAGTTGACATGATAACCTTTGTCTGTGATTTGACTAACACTTAACATATTGTGTTTAAGTCCTTTCACTAGAGCTACTTTTACAATGATGACATTTCCAATGATTATATTGCCATATCCCAAAGTTTGTCCAATGTTGCCATCTCCATAAGACACAGTTGGGCCAGCCTTCTCCTCAAATTCTGACAGCAGGGATTTGTTTCCAGTCATGTGCATAGAGCATCCACTATCCATGACTAACACAATTTTCTTTTTACCCTGCAATCAGAAACACAAAGACCTCAGTTAGAATTTTTAAGAACCCACACTTGTTGGGTTCTGTTTGCATGCAATTTAACATTTTTAGCAGCAGAAGTTGTTGTGCTAGAAATTAATGACATTTGAATCGCAAGCGCACAATTCGTTTCGTTATAAAATTTATAAGATTCGTTCCACAGGGACTATCTATTTTCGCAACCTTGATTTTTAATTTAATCGAATTAGAACAATTTTGGATTTTTGGAAAATTTTGGATTATACTAATTAATTCCTAAAAGAAAATTAATCTATTTTTGAAAGGAAAAACTAAATTAATTCTATTTAACCCAGCAAATTAAAATTGAAAAGAACACAACTAAATAAATTTTTTTTATTTCTTGTTTTTTTTTTCAATTGGAACACATTTTATTTTTTTTTTAAGAAAATTTCGACATAACCTGTTTGAAAATACGACTAGCCAAACGCAAACCAACAACAATTTTTTTTTTCAAACAAATATGAACAAAACAGAACAATTAAACAAACACTCACAGCAATTAAACCTACGACTTAAGCATTGTCAAACAAATCATCCAGCATTTCTCAATAAAACTCAGAAACGAAAATAAAAAAAAACTCAGAAAATCTTGTAATTACAAATGAAAATTAAACTCAGCATAATACATCGAACTCAGTAAACTTTAACTCAGAAAACACGAGTCAACTCAGTGATGTAAACTCGAATTCAGAAACCCAACAATAAAGTTACTATAACCCAGCGAAAGAAACTCTAACTCGCAGCGAATTCGACCAGTGAACAAAATTGACGAAACCAAAACAAATCAAAACAACTCATAACAACTTCGTACATAACAAATCAAAACAACTCGAAAACCCATAAACTTCATCATAACAAATCGCACAAACAACTCGAAATTCTCAAAACAGGAAATCAAAACAGAGGAGGAGTGAGGGATGCGATCGATTGTGAGGAATAAGGATGGAGAGAGGTTCGATAGGGGAGTGAGTTTGAACGAAAATGAAAAAGAGATAGAGGCTGGGTAGTGTAGTTCTGTTTCGATTGATAGAGAGAGAGAGAGAGAGAGAGAGAGAGAGAGAGAGAGAGAGAGGAGAGAAAGGAGGGAGGAAAAGAGACGAGATAGATATAGATGGATGGGTTTGATGGAAAACAAAAAAAAAAAAAAAGAATCGTGTTTGCGAATTAGAAGATACATAGGAATTTGGTTTTATAAAACGCAGGAGACACTGTTATAAAAAATGCTGGGAATTAAACTCTAAATGTACAGAAATTACTAAATGAAAGTAATAAACTAATATTTTTGTTTTTGTTTTTTTTTAATTGTAAAGGAAATTTAACTAAAAATTAAAGTTAAACTAAAACGATGATTTAGAATTAAAATGGCCCACAATAAAATTAATTTTTAAAGGGGCAAACTACGAATTAAAAAATAAAATGGTAATTTAAAATTTTGAACCCACAATAAAATTGAGATTTAAAGAGGCTCAAAATTAAAAATTATAACAAGGATCAAGAAATTAAAGTTTCGTTACTTTCAACCCCAAGTGGTTAGCAACGGGGTTTACGAAAATAACGAAACAAGGCAACAATAACGAAAAAGCAAGACAAGAAGTAAGAAAATAAAAATTGCATTAATTATAATAGGAGTGTTTACAAAATTTGAAACTAAAGAAAATACAAGAAATTAAAACTACCCTAAAATCTAAGTTACCAAATACAAGGGGAGTGAGGGGGTATTTATAGGATAGGAATTAGGGTTAAGGGGGGTGTTGGGTAAATCCCCACCATACATTTGTGGTGTGTGGTGGTGGAATCCTAGCCATCTATTTGTTTCCTTCCCCCTTAAGTTTTGAAGAGTTGATCTTGGCCATACACTTTGCTAATGTGTTGGGATGATCTCCACCTTCCACTTGTCTTGAAATATTCCTTTTGCTCCAAGCTCCTAATTCTTTTCCTTCTTTCATTTTTGGTCCTTTTTCTTCCTCTTTTTCCCTTCCTTGCACTTTATTTATTTATTTTGTCATTTCTTTATTTATTTACGATTTTCCTGAAATGCAACAAAATAAAATATTAAAACATGAGTTCAAGCAATAAATAGGTAGATAAAATATGCAAAAATATGCACTTATCAAATGCCCCCATACCTATCTTTTGCTCGTCCTCGAGGAAAATAAAAACAAAATGAAAATCTAGATGCAAAGTCCTATACTCCTTTTCGTTTGGTGCACAACACCAAACTTCCTCCCCACAAAATTTATTTTTATTTTCAACAAAAAGCCTTGAATAGTCGCAATGAAGGAGGATTACAAAAAACACAAGTATGCTCTCATGTGTAAATTTTTTTCATTTTCATTTTCTTTTTTCTTTTTTCTTTTTTTTTCTTTTTTTTTTATATATAAAGGAAATTGATAAATGTAACAATAATCCTCCTTTAGATTTAATTTTGAAAATCGACTATCAAGGTAACAACAAATATTTCCACAAAAGTTATGAACAAAAGTAAACCCTATTTCATACACCTTATTGCTCCCTCAAGTTCCTACTAGCCTTTGACAAAATGGGGTCAAGAATACGTAAGGCTAAACAAGAAAAAGGTCTTAGGCGAGTAATGTGGTGTGTCACCGAAAGGAAATGATTAGGCTCAAAGGGTTAACTAATTGATCATATAAGAATGGTGTGGATAATTTGGAAATATAGGTTATTCCTAAGTGTCTTTATCATTTTATCATCAATTAATGTCATGTATTTCAAGAAGGAACTCAAACAAGTGCTAGCGATGCAAATGACAAGTGGACACTCAAGCAAACGAATATAAATGCAAAAGATGTGCATATAGGCTCAAAACTCACTTGGTGTGGTAGAACATAATCAATCTCAAGTAATGGTATCCTCAATGCACCTACTTGTACTCAAAGCATGAAGACCAAATCATCTTACACCTAATCATGTCCTTCTAATTTCATGCACAATTCAATTAAGTCTACTAGCTTCACCTTGCTAGTGTAAGTGTGTGAACAAGAACTTTAGCAAATCACTTCTCAAACAAAAGCTAATGGATCATAAGATTATCATAGCATGCAAGGGTGCATCAAGCAACTAGCAATCAATTAACAAGACTAGATTACAAAAAGAACTCTTTTTGATTTTTTTATTTTTTGATTTTTTTGGATTTTTCACTTTTTACTATTTACACTAAAAACCCTCCCCCATACCTAAATCATGCATTGTCCTCAATGTATGCAAATGCAAGAGAAATGAGTAAATGAGAACGAGGAAATACCTGATAAGGGATGACGGAGACAAACGAAAATGAAAAACAACTAATTAACACAACTCACACACACAATTCCTCCCCCATACCTACATTCTACTATGGGAGGTACAAAACAAATATTTACTAACCAATACCTGCTCTCGGAAAAACTATTTTTGTTATACAACCAACATATTTCAGAAACTCACCCACGAAAATAGCATAGGCCACTCGAACGATCCGATTAGGCGCAAGAATAAAACTCATATTCCTAACTTCATTCATAGACCACGAGGATGCTTCTTTTTGTTGTTTAAGCAAATTAATTACGATAAGATGTTGGTCATGAATATCATGAGTTTCGATGAAAGATGAAGCACGGGTGGAAAATGAAGAAATAGAAACGGGTGGGGGTGGCTCGTCGAAAAATGTTTTACCAACAGAATTAGGATCACAAGAACTATCCTTATGTTGGGTTTCCCATTTGGAACAAATATTCTTCATCTCTCCAAACATCTCTTCCGAGGTCAAATCCTTAAAAGATTCGTGAAGCTCTCGATTGGTCTCGTAATGCAATTGAAAATCTTGTTTAAGAAGAGACTCAATCTCATGATCGTCCAAATTTGACCTCGAAACAACCTCCTTAACTAGATTAGTTCCTATTGGTTGAGTATGAAGTTCTTTGGGTTTTTCAGGAAGAGGTTTGGAAGATGAAAGGAAAAGTTCACTAGAAGAAGATGATGGTTGTCTAGGTGAAGCCACAAACTCAGAATCATCGGGATTCTTCGTTTGACCTAGAGAAAGAATGATGTCAGCATTAGAATCTTCTTCGTGTGAATCACCACTGAAAGGAGTGTCAACTTGAACATTAGACCTAGGAGAAATGATATCATCGAAAGTATCGATAGGTCTTTGAGTGATAAGAAATTTTGGGTTGACCTCGGGTGGATTCGGGGTGGTTATCGTCTCACGCTTGCACATGGTGGCTAATTGATTCACTTGAAATTCTAACTTAGATAAGGCTTGAACATTAGAGTTCAAAATTTTCCTATCAGAAGTTATGGTTTGCATGAAGTTTGCTTGAGAAATCAATAAAGCCTCGATACTCTTTTCTAAGGTGTCAAGTTTCCTACTCGAATCATGAAATCCGGGTGGGTGGGCGGGTTGTTTGAATTGAACTCGAATAAGGAACTTGACTCGGAATTGGATAAGAGTTCGGTTTTTGATAAGAGTTCGGTTCTTGAAAATGTGGAGGCGGAGTTTGATAGCTATGACCTTGGTTCCATGAGAGATCGGGATAATCTCTCCAACCGGAATTAGAAGACGATGTAAAGTGGTCATTTCGAGAGGTTGGTTGAAACATGGCGTTGACTTGTTGAGAGTCGGGGCCATGTTGAAAATCGAGACTCGGAGAGTTGAAATTTGGGTGCCAAGACGTGTGTGAAGGGTCACTAAGGGTTTCTAAAGCTTCGAGTCGTCTAGTAAGAGCATCTAATTCAGAGTCGATTGCAATATCATTTTTACTATAATGCAAATCACTAAAAGTACTAGATGACTCGTTATAAACACTAGGTTCCCTAGTTGACTCACACCACATCGTATTATCCGCTAACTCCTCGTCAAAATCCCAACCTTGGTAATAACGCTTCCTAAATGCTACGGACATGGTAGAGATTGATCAAGGATAAAAGCACGTAGCAATAAAGTGCGAAAATGAAACACACGAAATAAATGGTGAAAAATCAAAAGAAAAATCTAACCTAGGTTCCCTAAATAAAATAACTAGACATTGCTCATAACGTAAAGACACACTAAAAATTCCGTAAATTAAGAATTATTCAGACTGATTCGGCCAGATTAGAGCAGGCATTGCCAAGAGGCCAAACTCGTAACTTAGACACCGAATCTTAACAGCCAGGCGAACCTTAGACACTGAAGGTCGTGAATAAGTCTTAATTACGTTTATTTTTAGGTACTTTCCTAATTGAGCGCGAAAGTCCTAGGGGCAATTGTCTAATTAATTTTATTAAAAGGCTAGGGAATGCAAAATGAGGGAATTAATGGTTTTTGGGCTAAGGAAAGAGTGATGAAATCCCTTCCCTTATCTTGTAGTGGGTTTTGCCCTTAATGTTTATTTACAAAATGATGCAACAAACAACGATATATACAAAAATTATAAACAAATATGGATGCTTACACTACGTGATTTAATCTAAAGAAAGAAAGAAATTTAACGTACCTTGGGGTCCTCCAGCGATCACCACAATTATAGGTACGAAAAATTAAAAACAAAAAATAAAATCTAGCATGATGTGCACCTACGTGATGAATGCATGATGCAACAATTATGTACAACTAAATTTTTTTTGGATTTTTCATTTTTTTTGTGATTTTTTTTTTTTGATTTTTTTGATTTTTTTTTTTCTAAAAATAAAAAGGGCGAAAAGAGTGAGATACGGTTACCGAAGCTTGCTTTCCAAAATATTCCAAATTTTCCATGCTTCTTGAGAAGAGTTCCGAAATCTCACAATTTCCTAAAAAGGACGAAATAAAAATAAGACAAGAAATGAAACTAACTCGAAAAATTAAAAATCAGGTGCGAAAAATAATTAGTCCCCGGCAGCGGCGCCAAAAACTTGTTGTGCTAGAAATTAATGACATTTGAATTACAAGCGCACAATTCGTTTCGTTATAAAATTTATAAGATTCATTCCACAGGGACTATTTATTTTCGCACCCTTGATTTTTAATTTAATCAAATTAGAACAATTTTGGATTTTTGGAAAATTTTGGATTATACTAATTAATTCCTAAAAGAAAATTAATCTATTTTTGAAAGGAAAAACTAAATTAATTCTATTTAACCCAGCAAATTAAAATTGAAAAGAACACAACTAAATAATTTTTTTTTATTTCTTGTTTTTTTTTCAATTGGAACACATTTTATTTTTTTTTTAAGAAAATTTCGACATAACCTGTTTGAAAATACGACTAGCCAAACGCAAACCAACAACAATTTTTTTTTTCAAACAAATATGAACAAAACAGAACAATTAAACAAACACTCACAGCAATTAAACCTACGACTTAAGCATTGTCAAACAAATCATCCAGCATTTCTCAATAAAACTCAGAAACGAAAATAAAAAAAAAACTCAGAAAATCTTGTAATTACAAATGAAAATTAAACTCAGCATAATACATCGAACTCAGTAAACTTTAACTCAGAAAACACGAGTCAACTCAGTGATGTAAACTCGAATTCAGAAACCCAGCAATAAAGTTACAATAACCCAGCGAAAGAAACTCTAACTCGCAGCGAATTCGACCAGTGAACAAAATTGACGAAACCAAAACAAATCAAAACAACTCATAACAACTTCGTACATAACAAATCAAAACAACTCGAAAACCCATAAACTTCATCATAACAAATCGCACAAACAACTCGAAATTCTCAAAACAGAGGAGGAGCGAGGGATGCGATCGATTGTGAGGAATAAGGATGGAGAGAGGTTCGATAGGGGAGTGAGTTTGAACGAAAATGAAAAAGAGATAGAGGCTGGGTAGTGTAGTTCTGTTTCGATTGATAGAGAGAGAGAGAGAGAGAGAGAGAGAGAGAGAGAGAGAGAGAGAGAGGAGAGGAGAGAGAAAGGAGGGAGGAAAAGAGACGAGATAGATATAGATGGATGGGTTTGATGGAAAACAAAAAAAAAAGAATCGTGTTTGCGAATTAGAAGATACAGAGGAATTTGGTTTTATAAAACGTAGGAGACACTGTTATAAAAATTCTGGGAATTAAACTCTAAATGTACAGAAATTACGAAATGAAAGTAATAAACTAATGTTTTTGTTTTTGTTTTTTTTTAATTATAAAGAAAATTTAACTAAGAAATTAAAATTAAACTAAAACGATGATTTAGAATTAAAATGGCCCACAATAAAATTAATTTTTAAAGGGGCAAACTACGAATTAAAAATTAAAATGGTAATTTAAAATTTTGAACCCACAATAAAATTGAGATTTAAAGAGGCTCAAAATTAAAAATTATAACAAGGATCAAGAAATTAAAGTTTCGTTACTTTCAACCCCAAGTGGTTAGCAACGGGATTTACGAAAATAACGAAACAAGGCAACAATAACGAAAAAGCAAGACAAGAAGTAAGAAAATAAAAATTGCATTAATTATAATAGGAGTGTTTACAAAATTTGAAACTAAAGAAAATACAAGAAATTAAAACTACCCTAAAATCTAAGTTACCAAATACAAGGGGAGTGAGGGGGTATTTATAGGATAGGAATTAGGGTTAAGGGGGGTGTTGGGTAAATCCCCACCATACATTTGTGGTGTGTGGTGGTGGAATCCTAGCCATCTATTTGTTTCCTTCCCCCTTAAGTTTTGAAGAGTTGATCTTGGCCATACACTTTGCTAATGTGTTGGGATGATCTCCACCTTCCACTTGTCTTGAAATATTCCTTTTGCTCCAAGCTCCTAATTCTTTTCCTTCTTTCATTTTTGGTCCTTTTTCTTCCTCTTTTTCCCTTCCTTGCACTTTATTTATTTATTTTGTCATTTCTTTATTTATTTACGATTTTCCTGAAATGCAACAAAATAAAATATTAAAACATGAGTTCAAGCAATAAATAGGTAGATAAAATATGCAAAAATATGAACTTATCAGAAGTCTTTTTGACAAAGGCAGTCCTGTCAGGATTGAATCCATTAGAATTTGCCTTGTCAGTATCAGAGTTATTAAATGCATGATTTTTATTGACATTCTTAACTTTACCAGAAATTGTACTTTTATTGAATTTGGACAAAGGCTCATAATAATTATAGTACAAATTATGGTATTCTTCACATGTATAAATAGAATGTCATTTACTACCACAATGAAAACAGGGATTCTGTGGTTTATAAAATACTGATCTATTCCTAATGTTAGACTTAGGAATAACTGTTGCCTTCTTTTTATTCTTCCTGCAATCAATAGCAAGATGATTAGAATTACCACAGTTAAAGCATGCTTTTCTAGGTGCATTTGGAATATACTTATAATTATTCTCTTTGTTTATTCCAACTTTACCATTCCTGTTTCTCTTAGCCGTAGCTGTTTTCTTTCTATCTGTGACTTCACAGATTCTGTCTCTCAGTTGTTTCTTAGACAAAAGACCTACATTTTTAGAATTTGTCATCTTAACAGTTTTAGACACACTCTCTGTATTTTGTTTAGTAGAAGTTGATCCCTTTTCAGTAACTGAATTGGAATCTTTACTATACACAAAATTGACAGGTTCAATATTAGACTTGGTGTTGTCTATTACATGTCTGTAGGTCTTTGGTTTTGTTGACTCACTAAAAACAACTTTTCCTTTATTCTTTTTCTGATCTTTTTTTTGTTTATAACCTAGACACTCTTTCAAATTTTTGTCAATGATTATTCCATGTGTCTTTGTTCCAGAGTGAGTACAGGTTCTGAGTTTCTTATTATCATCTTCAAGCTCTTTTTTAAGAGCAGTACATTTTAATTCCATTTCTAATTTCATGTGCCTAGCCTTATCACATTCATTTTGTACTTCTTGCATAAAGAGTAACTCAGCTTCTAGATGATCATTTCTTTTAGACAATTCTGACATCTCAGATATGATTCTAGCATTTTCAAGAGATTGCATGACTTCTAAAGCTAATATGCAGAGACTTTAGAAATGATCTTAACTCAGAAACATTATCAGTATCAAAATCAAAAACAGTATCAGGTACCTTATTATCAGGAGCAGCAATCTCATCAACATTGGCCATCAATGCATAGTTCACCTTTTCCTCTTCAGATTCTTAGGAAGAGTCCATCCAATCCTTGCTTGAAGAGATGAGAGCTTTGGTTTTAGGCTTTCTGCATTCAGTTGCAAAATGACCCATTCCATCACAGTTGTAACATTTAACCTTTGACTTGTCAAACTTACTGCCTTTGCCTTCATTCTTCTTGTACCTGTTCTTATCAGCATTGAAGGGTTTCTTCTGAAAGTTGCTTTGCCTCCTAGCCTTTCCGAACTTCTTCTTTTTGAAACCTTTGACTATCATAGCAACCATTTCCATCATATCAGAATCAGTAGAGTCATCATCAGTATCAGTATCAGGACTGGCATCAGGATCTGATGATGAGTCATCAGTATTTGACTCAACAACTCTATTTCTTCTCCTTGAAACCTCCACAGCTTTTCCCTTTGATTTTGATTCAACATTTAAAGCAACAGCCTTTGCCTTGTTGCTTTTCTTGTTCTTCCTCTGTTGAACCTCAAGATCATGAGTTCTAAGCATTCCATACACCTCATCAAGAGACACAACATTGAGATTATACTGGTGTCTAATGATAGATGTTTGAGTATCCCATTCCTCAGGTAAAGCTCTCAAAAACTTTGTATTGGAATCTTCAGCATCATACTCTTTTCCTACTAGAGAGAGATTATTCAGTAGTGTCAAAAATATATCATACGAATCAGTGAGGCTCTCATCAGATTTAGCATCAAAATGTTCATATTCTTGAATCAACAGAGCCCTTCTATTCCTTTTGATAGATTCAGTGCCCTGGCATTGAGTTTCCAGAGTTTCCCGAATCTCCTTAGCAGTTTTACATGCTATCACTCTGTTTGACATGACAGCATCAAGGCTATTATGAAGAATATTCTTTACCTTAGCATCTCTGAGTACTTAAGCCTTTTCCTCAGGAGTCCATTCAGCCTTAGTCTTCTGAACATAGTGCTCAGGAACAGTCTCTGTTCTAGGAACGAGTCTCTTAGGAATATATGGACCATCATATATCCTATCCAGATAGTTAGGATCAGTGGCCTCCAGATACATCAACATCTTTACCCTCCATGTAGGGTACTCAGACTTTTTGAGGACACGGATTTTAATGCTTTCATACTTGCTTGTCGACATCTTAAGATCGTTTCTGATTGTAATTAATCAGTTTGCTCTGATACCAATTGTTGCCCAGTAAATAACAATTGTAGAAGTGGGGTTGATACTATTGTATAAGATTTTCGACTTTAACAGAAATAATAACACAAGTATGAACAAATAACAGCTTTATTAATTCTAATATAAAACTGTTACAAACTCTCTCAAGAAATTCTGATGTTCTTGAGAGCTGCTAGGTTACAAGATATCTCGTGTAAGCGATTACCTCAATGAAAAACCTAAACTGTGAGTACACAGCTATTCTATCAATTACAAGATATGTAAAATCAATTAACAACTGTTTACAATACATATCCTAACTGATAGCTACGATCCTATAAAATAGGAGTCGATAAATCAATCTTCCTTGATCTTTGGACTAATGTAAATCTTCATGTAATCCTGATCAGCTTCCAATCCTGATAGCAACCTAATACTGACGTTGCAATCCTGATGACGTCAGCATCAGTATCTGATCAGTAGTCCAGATCCTATCATCACTTGAATCAATATCTAACAGATTATACGTTTTAGCTGAAAAGGTAATCGGCTAATTATTACTATTATAATATTATTATTTTATTTTTATTAAATAGAAACGCCCGTGATATAATTGGAAAAAGAGAGGTTTTAGTAAGAGAAAAGAAAAAAGGTAATGTGTTTTGTTGAAAAAGGTAACCGTCCATGATACGATATAATTGGAAAAAGAAAGATTTTAGTTAGAGAAAAGAGAAAAGGTAACGTGTTTTGGCTGAAAAAGGTAATTGATTAGTTAATAATAATTATAATATAATTATGTTATTTTATTAAATAAAATTGCTCGTAGTGTTTTGAAAAAGGAGAAATTTTAGTTAGATAAAATGTAAAAGAAATTGTTTTTTTTTGCTAAATAAAGATATTGTATTTTACCTGAAAAATGAAATTATTTGGTTATTGAAAAATAGAAAAGGCAATATGTTTAACCTGGAAAAGGAAGTTGATTAATAAAAAAGAAATTTTAGTTAGATAAACTATAAAAGATATTGTATTTTACCTGAAAAAAAAGATTATTTAGTTATTGAAAAATTGAAAAGATAATATGTTTAACCTAAAAAAAGAAATTGATTAGTAAGATTAATTTTATCTGTAATTAGGTAAGGGTAAATAAGTAAAATTAACAGGTACCGTACCGACCGACCAAAATTTTAATGTTTTTGCTTTTATAGAATAATATAGATAGATATCATGTTTTAAAAATATAAATATCTATTTTATTAGTCAAAATTTTTTAAATAAATTTATTTTAAGTAAAATTAACTAAAGAAATACACTTAAAAATTATCTATTTTCACTTAAAAGCGAAAGCGAGTAAGTTTTTTGAGTTTAACCCAAACGGGTTCAAAAGACCCTGACAATACACCCTTCGCAAATGCATATACATGTACTTAGTAATATTTAATTACATCTCTAATTCTGTTTCTGATTTTTTTTTCCCTCTTTCATTAAATAATTAATGTGATTGAATGTGCGTATGAGCATGGTAGACGCAAGTGGTAAATAATTACATATACTCATAATGATAGAAATAATCACTTTCTATATCCTCGTTATTTCTAACATGAACCCTAATTTTCCTTTTATGTTTCCCAAAACCAAAAGTAACAAGTACATAAGCATATAGTCACTGAATGTACAATTCTCTGGTTCAAGTCCTCCAACTGCCATTTCAGTCGAATAGGCCATCTGATGTAAACAAAAACTAAAGTCCATCAGTCAGTCATTTGAACCAAAGCACACATCCCAGAAAAAAATCAAAAGTTTAACGACATAAAAGACCGATTTTTTTTTTTTTTTACTAGTACTGGAATCTAGAAAATCTAAATAATTTATGACTTGCAAATTCGTTATCCTTTTTGATTTTGATGGAACTCCGCGGAGCTTAACAAATTCAAATACATATAGTCATCAAAATTCATAAACTACTTGATCCACCAACAAATCTACCAACTATGTTAATGTAGTAAGATATACCAACACATCTGCCAATTATGTAACTATTTTAGTACTTGTCATATTCTCCTTCAGCTAATTTCCCCCCTTCTAAAAATTATATACTGTCTACATAAACAAGGGCAAAAATAGTTTGCAATGACACTAAACCCCAAAACAGCCAGCTATCTATCGACAAAGTTAGCTTCACAGTTTAGCCACCTTCTATATTGTGATCATTATCATTATCACCTTCATAATATTCATCATCCCGATGGATGTGTTTGTCTTGGGTTTGTTCTGGAAAAAGTTTCGACAAAAAGAAGCGAATATATCAGAATAAACTTAACAAACTATATTATTAGAAAAAAGCTTGAGTAGCAAAAATTGGGCCAAGCTAACTTACGATCCATGCGTTCATCAGGGTTCTGCTCATCTTCATCAAAATCAGGAATGTAAAAATCAGGTGGAACCTGCAAAATGAAGAATGTATATTACTTTGTGAATTACTGAAATATACAGGAACATAAATTTTTTGTTAGATTCTAAATCTCGATTTGTAGGTCCAAGTACTGTTATATTGGTATTTTAATTATTAATTTAACTTAAGCTGAACCTAAAACCTAGGGTTGAATAGCCCAAGTAGTGAATCCGCCGTACTAAATACAGTTGGAAAATGCTACCATGGAAACAAGCAAAATGTTTTCACAACCTCTGATTATCTAAATGCAGCACAGCCTACTTAGAATTGTCAAATATTGTAAACATGATGGTAGTGCATGAACAACTTAAATATGATTCATTTTAAACCTAAAGGAGGCAATCAGAGTGACCAAGTAAATTTGGAGGCTACTGCTAAAAAAAGGCCTTTGCTATACCGATGAGAGTTCTAGACATAAGTAAATAGGTTCTGCACAGGACTTTAATTATATTTTTATTTTGGTAAGAGTTCAGTCCAAGAGATCTTTAGGCTCAAGATAGAATTATAATTAATGAACTTAATGCGACTAATCTGACCCTAACAAGACTAATTATTTTTAAGTCCAACCACCTTAATGGTGGCTAAACGTTAGCTCAAGCCTCCACGAGGGTCCATCTATGGTTCGTTAAGTCATAATTATACAAAACTCTGTTTTTGTCACTGAAGATATGAATACTTCCAAGACTAGAAAGCAAATTATATCCTTATATATAATAAGCATAAGAGGGATCTTATCCAAATTTTTGGTCTGGTCACTGTACTACCAAAATCATATGATCCGTTGGATTAAAAATAGACGATCAAGATTAGATCACATTAAAAAAAAATTATAATCTAAAAATGATATAATTACAAAAGGTTGCATTAGAAGTGAATTTTAAAAACAAAATTATAATGTAAAAAGGATATAATTAAAAAAAGTTGTATTAAAATTGAATTTAAAAAAGAAAATTATAATCTGTAAAGGATATAATTAAAAAAAAGGATGTATTAGAATTGAATTTTATTTATTTTTTCATTAGTATTTAAAAAAAATTATATTTACTATTTGGGCTTTATCTTGAGATCTAGAAATCAGATTTAAATGATTTTACAATCCACGTGAACCTCATGAAATTATCTTTAATTTAGTGATGATTTAATATTTATTATTCAAATGGAAATACTCAAAATCTCAAAAGAAAATATAATTATGAATTTTTACATTAATCCTATTCAATGTAGAAGTCCTATATTGATAATGCTATTCAATGTAGAAAACCCAATTATATATGATTTAAATCATTGACATACACATTTTCGTATTACAATATAAATACACTTTTTAGTTTATAACATATTAAAATATAAAATATTTTTTTATGCAAGATCTAATGGTTTTCATCTATTTATTTTAAGATCTTTGTCGTACGGAGGACCGGAGGACCAGACTACCGATTATCAAAGTTTTGGACAAAATCCCTCTTACACTTATCATTAAAATTGTATTTGGTTGTTACAAGGGTATTTTGATAATAAAAACGAATTATAAGTAAAATTCATAAATCAAATAGAATTTTTAGCGTAAAAAATCGTCAATTTCTTCTCTTCTTTGTTTCTGCGTAGATTTAATTAGAAAAAAATTATTAAACTATCACTAAATTAAAGATATTTTATTAATTTCACGTGGGCTGTAATCGTCAAAATTAAATTTTAAGAATTCAAGATAGAGTTCAAATATTAAATTGAAAGTGTAAAATCTTATATATATCAATTTTTTAATAACAATTGATATGTAAATTAATAACATATAAAATTTAAAAGAATTAATATAATTATAAATATTAAAAAAGGAGCCGTGCGTTGCACGGGTTATAAGCTAGTATGATAAACTAGCAAAGGTAAAGATCTTAAAAGACATGTTAATGTGCAAAGGTTCATAAAGAAACTTTATTCTGCTACTAACCTCCTGCATCTGTACACCTGGAGCATGTTGGATGCAGCGGAGGTTTTCCATCACTTGCATTTTAATTGTTCCAAGATAAGATTTGCTATTTAAGTTCTCCTGTTCACTCAACATCATCAAACACTTAATTAGTACAGGGAATATACGTGAATATGAATGAATCGATTTATATCGGACAAGTTAACCTGCTCAGATAACTTTTGTTTGTATAATTTCAAACAAAAATGTATTACTTCAGAAGAATTGAAGATTTAAAACTGGCCATCTTTCATCGGAACAACGCATATTAGATATCAAATTAAATTTGTATTATATAAGGGAAAGAAAAAGGGAGAAGGAACAGACTATGTGCCCGCCTGGAATCTTCAGTGAATAATCTGGAGCGAAATATTTACTATATTCATTCTCTGGTATTTCTGCAAAAGGGGAAGAGAAACAATATGTTACCAAACAAACAGCAAAGGTTAAGCAATACCTCAAATCCTCAACTTTCATTACATTCCAAGAATTTATTTATTTATTTTTTTTCTTTGAAGGAAAGATATATCTATTTAATTTCAGTTGGAACCAAAACTAGTAACGAGGTTTATCTGAAAATGTAGTGGGTAGACCAGGCAACCAGCAAAACTGATAATTGTGGAAGGAGAATGATATCATGATACAAATGATGCCATGATACTAATGATACTAATAATTGATACCATGATATTGTACTCTTGGAGACATCAAAATTACAAAAGAAAATGATTTCACTGTTAAATCATATTAATATAATTTAGGTGTGAGCAAATTAACAGCTTCTAGTAAAAAAACAAGCGACATAATCTCAGTATCTCTAATTGCTATTGATGACCAATAAGTAACAAATAATAAAGAACAGTTTTAG
Source organism: Saposhnikovia divaricata (assembly GCA_036435485.1). Lineage (NCBI taxonomy): Eukaryota > Viridiplantae > Streptophyta > Magnoliopsida > Apiales > Apiaceae > Saposhnikovia > Saposhnikovia divaricata. Next base: position 54,739,916 of record CM071595.1, on the reverse strand, counting down.
AAAAATGTACAAGGCACACCAACTGTCTTTACAAGCTTATTGAATAAAAGAAATCCAAGACTTGGAAGCAAAACAACTAATGTGCTATTACAACCTACTTACTCAACACACACCCTGTCCTCTTCAGATTTTAAATTTGGGTTTATTTGGTGCAAGGTAAATAGGTACCTTGGAACATCAAACACAACATAGTACGTAGATATAAAGATAAAATTATATCCATCACAACTAATTATACTGTGAATGCCTTTAAATGAGCTCTCCGATTAGAAGTAATAGCAATAAGGATGAGCAACAAACCAGCAGTTACGCTAAGTAATAATGTAATATAACAATGTATATGGAAAATCTCTGTATCATCTCAAACACCTAGACAAGTGTATCAGGATTCAGGAAAAAGGTTGTTCATAATATTAAAGATCCATCAACTTCATAGCTTACTTTGAGCAATGAGTAAGAAGTGCAGAACCCTAAACCCTATATATTTGGAGTTTTTTTTTGGGGGGGGGGGGGGGCTCTTGTTTTCTGTCCTATACAAACTAATCATCTGGCATACTTGTGCATAGAGGTGTATAAATATTAAAATGGGGAAAAACAGGTACAAACCATTTGGAAGTTCTGTGTCCAAAAGAACCCCTGTTTCAACAGCCCAACATCGAGCAACATTCTCTTTTGTATAACCCCCTCCTCCAGTTACCTGATAAAAAAAATATTCCTTACTTCCTTCTAATAATATGTTTTTAGAGGCAAATAAAAAAACAAAAAATATATATTAAAAAAAACCCTACCAGTAATGGCAAATTAAACTTTTTCACGAACCTGACACATTCAGCATGCCCTGTTAAAAATTTCGGTACACAGAAAATAACGAACAAACAGCAATTTTTATTACAAATTCATTAAAAAAAAACTTACAGATATAATGAAGGAACACTAAAAAGGTTGCCATTTTAGCAAACTATTAATGAAAAACCTCAAACACACGAGGAATAATTAAAAGTGTACTATTACCATCAATAGATAGGTTGAAGCATCCTAAGCGGTCACCGGCAAGTGAATCAGCACCACATTGTAGAACTATAGCTCCAGGTAAATATGTTTCAACAACCTTCGAGATAATCTAAGAAACAAACATGGGATGCCAACTTAAACCTCAACGCTATCAAAATTAAAAGGTGGTCTAATTTAAAAGAAATTGAGCTTTCAACATACTGTCTTGAACAGTCGATTAAAGCTGGCATCGTCTATCCCATCCTTGAGAGGGACGTTAATAGCATAAAATTTCCCTTCTCTTTCTCCTATTTCCTTCACAACAAGTTTAAATAGTAACAAACATTTAGTCATGGTTGGCAACTTGGGATATTTAGTATAATTTCCAGGCATAATTATGTACAGACTATAAAATATACCAAACATCATTATGTACAGATCTGACAAGTGTCATCAGCAGAAACAAAAAAACTCTTACAGCCACCTTTATTTTTGGAAAATGTCGAACCTCCACAAAAGCTTTCCGATTTCGTATTCCCATTATATTTCTTCTTTCATTTACTTTTTTTTAGATGTTTGGTTAAGAAGCAATTACTCTTCTCAAGTAATGGGTCAAAATGGATATATCTATTGACTTTATAAGGGGGAGAAATGTGAAAATACAGATCGGTAATGCAACAAAACATTGCTCCCTATATGGAGATCATTACTAGTCTGCAAATCTGCAATTGATTTATTCAAGTATCTACTTAGACCACGACGCCGAGAAAACAAATTTATTTATTAATAGGTAAGCTTACACACTAGTTAAGTAGAACATTAGAAATATCTAGAATCTACTGCACTATAGTAAAGTCAAAAAGAGTATTTCTTCTCTACTAATGCTAGTACATAATTATAATGATGAAAAACACTTTCCTTGACTTCAGATAATATGGTTTCTTTCCAAGAATTCTATTATTTCATTGCCATACAGTGAATTTGTTATAATTTATCACTGATTGACTATGAGGGATTTTCAGAAGTTTAATGTTGTGAAGGAACTAAGTAGACAACTCTAGACGTTATCAAAGAAACAGATGATGGACCGATTAAAGATCACAAACTTGTTAGTAACCAACATGAAGAAAAGATTATTTCAAAGGCTGAAGACGAGCACATTATGTGAAGGAAATTACACAATGTAATATGGTTTCAAACCTCTAATGTCGAAGACCTCAAGGTACACCACATCCAATTATGTATTCCTGGTGTGCAAGTGACCCATCAATTATATGAGCATTTAGTAGTCGTCATCATAAACTATGATTGCTTTTTCATAAAGAATTTAATAGTGGAGATAAAATATATCAAGATCTTTATTGTTTTATGAATTTACTCAAAAAAGGGTAAATTGAGAAATATGCTACATAAATCTTATCAATATCTCCTAACTTTGTAGTCATAATATGAGTGAGCAATGAGCAAGCAAGGAGAGACACCCTCAACACAAACAGGGAAATAAAAACTCTTCAAACTTTGACCAAAAAAATATTCTCACTAGATATGCATATAAGACTTTAAAATATTATGTTTTCCACCTAATTTAATATTACCAAATAACATATATTGCATGCAAAATGGATAAGAGAATATTTAATTAAACAGTTTAATTATTACTTAATTTTTTAAGTCAAATCATGCTTCACTTTTATGAACAGTTCACTCGGTGACAAGAGGAATTTGATTTGAAAGGAATCACAGAAACAATACATTCTTTAAGGCATACTGAACATCATAATACAAAGTGCTATAAAACACAGTTTCATATGTAACAGAGGTACGTAGCAACTTGAACTTAACTCATATTACTTAAACATAAACCAGTTGCACAAAATTTATGACATAAAACAGAAGAAAATAGTGCCCAATAGATGTATTTCTATTATTTCAATCCCATAGATGAGAAATAAATTCCAACAATAATGATTAATAAATAAAAACTAGAAGCCAGAAGTACCTTCACTTCGCCAGTTCCAGGAAAGAACAAATCCCCATACTTGTGAAAACTAACTGTCATTACCCTGTCACCAAAACCAGCAAGTCTTTGAGAAGAATTACAATAACAAAATTTCCAAAACCATAATTCTTCAATGACTACAATGGCTAAATTTTTAATCTCCTAAAAGTAAATGAAGTTCTCAGTCACTTTACTGACGACCATGATGATCTTAAAAATTAGATGTAAAGTAGGCCAACAAAACTCTTTATAATTATCATCCAATTAACAAACACAACAACATTCACACAACAAGTTTACTTTTAACCTGACCAATTCATTAGAAAACAAATTAAGAATTAAGTTTATTCACAGACTTTGCAGCATGTATATTTGTAGAACAAGGGGCATACAGAATACATGTTTTGTGCAAAGAGACATCACTCACATTGAGTAGACCAGCACTAATATCTTCTAATAAGCTTGAAAAAAGGACAGGCAGAGAAATATAGCAACTACTCTGTGCAGTATCAGATATTAAGAATGCAATGGTAAACTGGGCCTATTTTGACCCATACATTGTTTGCTATATAACCTTTTGGAAAGTGATTATTTAGGGAATGCAACTCTTACTTTGAAAGAGACTAGTAATTCGATTCAACGTTGTAGGCTATCATTAGCACATTCTCATTCTAGTTTAGAGCAAATTCAAAGCTTTTGCAAACATATTACATACTCTTGTATGCAATAAAATTTAGGTTAGTTTCAAAACCTGTCGGTGAAGTAAAAGGCTTCTTCAACACCATCCCCATGATGCACATCTATGTCAATGTATAGGACACGTGCATGATACTTTAGAAGCTCCAAAATCCCTAAAACCAAGTCGTTGATGTAACAAAATCCAGATGCTTCACACTTCTTGGCATGGTGTAATCCACCAGCCCAATTTATAGCAATGTCACAAAGCTGATTGTTCAATCTACGTGCAGCATCTGCAAGAAATGACAAACGAATTTGAGATATAAGCATAAGAAGTTCATACAGTACACCATCAGGAACTATGACCTTGTTCTTACCTATTGTTCCACCAGCATAAATTTGACAGAACTCAAATAAGTTCTCAAAAACGGGACAATCTTCTCCAAGATTATCTGTAGGCAACAAACACTTAGATAGAACATTTACAACCCAAGTATAAGCTCGACTGTTAAAAACTTCCACTTTTCTATGAAGACTAGCAAGCAAAACCAACAACTTCTCCAATACATGAGGACTAGAATGAAAGCATATGTAATATCTTTAATGATGAGTACAGATTTATAAACTTTTCCAAACCTAGATTGACTATATCATCTATGTAAAGAATTATCCATTTTTAAATATTCCATAAATGAAAGATTTACTGAAAAGACATGAAGACACAAGAGAGGAACCAGAAATAATATACTACATAACATATACCTACATAGTAGGTTAATATAACCTCCAGTATAATACTTCTCTTAACAAATGACAAATCAGCAATCAGAATTTTTTAGTGACAACAATTATGTAACTTTGAAACCATAAGCACCCGAAAAAAAATCCAAAAACAACTAGCATTTTTTAATTCAGAAAATATTTATTGTGGCTCTGGAAACATTTTTAGTTACTAAAATTTGATGAGAGTAAATTACCATTCCATTAACTAGGAAGGCAGTGAAAGTACCGAGCTTTTAAAACATTGAAAATCTTGGACTCTTATCTCTAATAACTTTCAACCTTCTATTAATTCTTGATGATATCTCGTGACAGAAAGAATTAAAATCTTTCGAAGTTTGATAAAATTTCAGGCAAGTAATAAACAGTAAGGCATGTTTCAAATTGCAGGACTTTATCAAACCCAAGTCTTACATTTTGCCAATTCATTTGGATACAAATTAAGCGTGTCGGGGTTTATGCGATGCAAGAACTCCACATAATCAGCTGAATGAAATTGAGCAAGCTCGACGGGATATGCCTTGTGAGGTCTCTACATTATACAGCAGTGAAATCAGAACATACATAGTCATATAATAACAGACTAACAGTGGAGAAAGAAAGAGGGGGGCAAAGAAACTGAAAAGGGACTATATTTTTTTTCTGACATACTAACATATATTTCCATCTTTTTGTGAAGATCATAAGAGAGAACCAAATGATGAGTCATGCATAATCTATGCGGCTTCATTGGATGGTTTGGCCCAAAGTAAACACTACCCACATCTCCTGCAATTTCCCATTTGTACCGTTAGTCGAAATGTGATACTCACTGGTATTTTAACAAGTAGACATATACAAAAACACATCGTTTCCCAACATAAAGGACTACTTCTCAAGGCCTAAGCATTTAAATATTAGTGAAGTGACACATTCCTCAGTAAATATAACGATCTACAGGGTTCAGTAGATACAGTTGTCAGCAATTTACAATTACCCCAGAAGATACAGATTATGGTCAACACAGTATCAAGGTCTCTTTAACTAGTTACAACAGATTTAATTAGAGAGTATCCAGTATCCTTGTAATCCGGTGTGATACAGCATATAAACTATGATGGTATCATCTAAAAGTAACTTCTATTTAAATGTACATATATCCCTCTCTTGAGTCTGAAGATATAAAAGCATTTCGTAAAAAAGAAACATTTGTAAGCACTTTCATCCTCCCGTAGTATACGACTATGTATAAAAGTATCCGCATAAATTTGTAGTTGCCTCCATGAATCACGTTTGAAGATAAATACCCACATCCTTTACCATTTTATACCCACAAAAAATCCCCTTTTAGCTACTTTTTGTTGACAGCATATTTGTTATTAACCAAGCAAAAAATCGCAGAAACCTTATTGTGGGCTGTCCCAGAGCAGTCCAATTAAAAATAAAACTGAGCCTAACACACAAACAAGACATGGGTATTTTGAAGAAGAAGAAATCTAGGGTTTGAGAATAAAACAGCTAAAAATTGCATACTAAAATGCTTGTATCTAAACTCTCTCAACATTATTACACCCACCCCTAAGAAGAAAACAGTAAATATACACACAACACAAAACATAAAAAAAGTGCAACAAAGAGAGAGAGCAAAGATACACAAATAATAATAAAAATAATAATAATACCGTCGTAGAAGTAAGAAATTTTATCCTTAGAGCGCATGGTGATAGAGTAGTTTAGTAGCAGCTGAGGACAAAAAGGATGGATGGAGAAATGGGGGTTTCACTCCAAAATCGCCATGACTTTCTTCCTTCACCCTCCCCTCAGTACCAACACAAAACCTGAGTTGAGTTTTTACAGAGTATAAAAACAAAACAGAGGGACTAGAGTATTTTGTTTTCTAACAATACAATTTTCTTAAAAATATTAAATATCATTATCAAAGAGATTATTAAATTTAAATATGGATCTCAAATTAGAATCGAAATTTTTTATCCATTTAAAAAAATTATCATTTTAAATGATCTTAATTTAGAGAACTTACATTGTAAAAATAAAAATCAATAGATATTGCCATTCGTGTATAAATACTGAATTTTAATTTGAATATAAGAATGAATAGTTAAAAATAGTTGTGGAATGGGAATCAAAGTCGTTTAGGAATTAAACAAATAATTGAGGATAATTAATCGCTTAAACTTATATGTAAAATTATATAAAATTATTTTATTATTTTATTTATACATATACAAGTACTATAAATTGATGCAAATGTATTCCATTTATGATAAGAATCAACTTTTGAATTTAGGATCAGAAAGAAAAAATTAAGAGAGTTTATGATATAAATATTTTAAATATAAATTATTTGTAAAAAAATAATTTTTTATTTTTTATACTACTTTTTACCTTTCTATCGTTTTAAACTTGTTTAATATATGTTGGACATGAATTTCACCTCAATATATAATACATGACTATAATACATGTGATAAATGTATTATCTATTTTTTTTTTTTTTACTTTGAATCTATTAACTATGTTGTTTGAAGCTATTTACTTATAAAAATGAAATGTGAAATAAAAAACAACATAAAACTTCACTTTAATTTAACATATTATTAGATTGAAGTTGTCAGAAATTGTGAATACTATTCTCAACTCCAATTTTTCACAGAGATATTATAAATTTTGTATTGAAAAACCTTAACAACTAAATAAAAGATTTGTATTTAGACAATTTGTGCATAACTTACTTTACAAATATAATAACAAATAAATTAGATAAGTAATTATGTTTATATTAAACTGGTGTAAGTTTGTATCTTGTGATTTTCCTTTCTATATCCAATTTTTTAGTTGTTTTTTCTTTAATTTCTCCAAAATTTCTTTGTAAATTTTTCAGGTACACACTAGCTACAATATTTGTATCATAATAGGAGTGTCCAGTTTTGTTAATTCAAGATTTGACTAAATTCAAAAACTAGGCACAATGAATTAAAGATTTCTGAATTTTTTAATAAATATTTTGACTTTTTTAATAGATTTATCGAATAAATTATTTTGACATCTTGAATTTTGAAAATATCGAATAAATTATTTTAACTTTTTTAATCTTTGAGACATTGAATAAGTTATTTGACTTCTCTAATATAGATATTGAATAAATCATTTGACATATATATATATATATATATATATATTAAATTTTCAAAATATTGAATAAATCATTTTAAAATATCAAATCGTAGAAATATTGAATTAATCATTTGACATATCCCCAAAATACCCATTATACGCCAACAGAGGCCCAATATACTGTTTAGCCGGAATGTGGCCCTTTTTACCCACTAAACCCGTGTCCGTATATGCGTGTAGTCACCGACACTAAAACACACTACAGTGGATAATATATACAAGGGGATAAGAGAAGATTGTCGTTTTGACTGATTTTCCGATCTTCACTCGTTTAGTCGTTTACAAAACACTGTAAGTCTCGATTATCATCATTCTAATACTCTTCGAATAAGTTGTATTTGATTTGATTAGATTGATTTTAGGGCTTAATGTTTTATTACGACTTGATTAACTCTTGATTTGAAATGGCTTTATCTGATGCTAAATACGTTTGGGGATGGTTGTATTGTGATGGTAGTATTACATATGATAGTGTACTTGGTTGTATATATGATGGAGATGTTATTGCTTTTGCGAAGTTGAATTTCAATTTGAAGTACCAAGAACTTTTGAATATAATGCATAAAAAACTTTCCATAGATTCAAATTTGTTTAGATTAAGTATATCACGTAGGTTTATGAATCCTTCGACAAAAAATTATGGAGTTGTTTCACTTGTTGATGATGATGATTTAGAGTTTATGTTTGGATCATTGGAAAGTTTTGTTGGTCAAGTTCGTGTAGAGCTTTATATTGAAAAAATTGCTCTTAGTTTGTGCCAAAGCTCAACTGAATTTGTGCAATGTTCAAAGATTGGTGAAGGTTCTGAAAATACTTCAAGCAACCGCAGTTCAAGAAGTGTCCGGCAGGGTAGTGGATTTATTTCTAGTGGGAGTTCAAGTAAGACATTGTTTATGAGTAGTGCTGACAATGAATTGAATTCTAGAGCAAGTAGCGAGTATAAAGATGATGATATTCCTTTTTATAGGTCTTTTAATGGCTCTTTGACGGTTGCTTCTGATCCAAACAGTTGTACGCAAAATGTTGCTGAAATTCAAAGTTTTGAAAAAGGGTTTATTTTTGAAACAAAAGAAAAGTTGTTGAGTGTGGTAAAGAAGATTCACATTGCCAATCATCAAGAGATAAAGGTAATAAATCTGGTTCTCTTACTTGGGAAGTGGCATGTAAACAGGATAGTATGGGTTGTCAATGGAGGTTGAGGGCCAGAAAGCGAAATACCCATAATGTTTTTGAAATTATGGACATTAAGGGTCCACATACATGTTTCAATCAGTGTATATCACAAGATCATTCAAATTTGAGCTCTTCACACATTGCAGAAGTCATTATTAATTTTATTGCTGCAGGTCCTACAATTTCGAAGAAGGTCTTAATTGCAGCAGTTGTCAAGGAAGTTGGCTATAAACCAACGAGGAAAAAGATTAGAGATGGGAGAAAAAATTGCAAGTAAGAAGAAGCTTTTTGGGTCTTGGGAGGAATCATACCAAGAACTTCCTAAATTTTTCAATGCACTAAAATCATTTAATTCTGGCACACATGTTGACTGGTACTTTAGAGAGCACGATCTAGGACAGCCTATACCAGAGGTATTATTCTTGTATTTAGAATCATAACTTGGTATTTTAAGCATGTATAGTTTGATCACCAATCTGTCCGAATCCTTACTACTTAATTTAGAAATAAAATTAACTTATTAATGTTTTAAGATATAGAAGGGAGCCAAATGCTTAAGTTTCATGATTAAACAATTTAATACAGTATTGTAAATTTGTAATGACGTTTTACCATACTCTTTGGGTATGGATTCTTTGTGCTGGGACTTGGTTATTCAATTTAGCTTGCCCATTTTTTCCCATTGTTCATGAAAAATCAGGAAAAGAACTTTACAAGACCTTTTTAGAGAATCTGTCCGAATCTATTAGAGATTTTACAAATATATACGAATCTTTACTACTTATTTTAGAATTAATTTTAGCTTCTGAATGTTTTAAGATATGGATAAAAATTATTAGATAATTTTAGCTTTTGAATGTTTCAAGCATTGGTCTCATTATATTCCTATGACAAGCAGCTAAGGAGTTAATTTATCACATATGTGGACAACATCTTGGAATAATAGCCAACAGTTTTAAAAATAAATTTTTAATGTGTTTTCATAATATTTAGGATACCAAGGTAAGAAGATTAAAATAATACCACTAAGGTGTCGCTCACACAATGTGATCAAAAAATTTATTCATTTGCAGTTTCTGCATGTTATCGATCAGTTTTTACCTATAGCCATGCTAAGCTTGGGTACATAATTAAAGGCTATTCACTTTCCGTTTTTCCACATACCTAGCTTGTGCGTGTGAAAAGTTATTTTAAGTAGAGATCAGTAGTTGCCAGCTGCAATAGTTCAACTTAAGAATAACTTGACTCCAAACATCTGTGTTTAGTAAAACGCAATCTAACCTTTTGTAACCGTGGGGGTGCCCTAAATGTGGTGTATATGAGTAAAATTATAGTAAAACTCTCAATCACCAGACCAGAGGATGTCCTGAAATCGTAGATATTCGGATAATAATTGTGGAAGACCTACAGTAATAAGCCAAAAGGAAGCGGTATCATTAAGCTTGACAGCTTAATAATGCATGTACCTTTATGTTGCCATGTTGGTAATTGTAGTACTAGCAAGAGATATGCAGGAGAGAAGCAAACTACTTTTATATCTGTGCTTTCTAACTCATATAGAAGCTCCAATATTATAAAACAAACAAATCTAGAAGATAAATGCATACCTTTGCATACTGATAACTATCTGCTGGACTGGGAGCATTTGTTAAAAACATATACAAAGTGGCCCTGATTTCTGCAAAAAAAAAAAAATGAACAAAAGGATGAAGGAGAGAATAAATAAATATGATTATTTAGGATAAAAATAATTTTAGAGAATCTGTCCGAATCTATTAGAGAATCTACGAATCTATACGAATCTTTACTACTTATTTTTGAAATATTTTAGCTTCTGAAAGTTTTAAGATATGGATAAAAATTATTAGAGAAATGTGATGGTTGCTATTCATTTCTAATTTAATTTACTTTAGTTATGTCCAGACCAGAGTGTTATTCTTGTATTTAGAATCATTACTTGGTATTTTAAGCATTTATAGTTGATTATTCTTTTTTGTTGATTTAATTAATGTAGTTCTATTTGTGTGAAAAATTAAACAGGTGGTTAGATTCAAACGAGTGTTTTGGACATTTAAGCCATGCATAGATGCATTTGCTCATTGTATTCCGGTACTTCAAATAGATGGTACACATTTGTATGGCAAGTATCGAGGAGTCCTGCTTACTGCCACAACAATTGATGGGGTTCACCATGGGCGGACCCTGGGCTGGGGTTGGCTCCAGCCCGGGTCAACCATATTTCTGCAAAAATTTTACTAGCTACTTGCGTTCTTGAAATGGATTTAGCCCGGTTCATATTTTGAGGCTAGCCTAAGCTGATGATGAGAAAGAAAGAAGAAGCTGGTGTGGAACTGTTATACCCGGTTACAGCGGAAACAAAACAAAACCTAAGTTTTTGTAGAAAATTTAGGTAATAATATAATTTTATTTATTTTGTATTTCATGTTTCCGTGTCATAATAAAATTTTATGTTGTGTTTGAATATTCATTTGTTCCTTTTTTTTAAAATTGCAATTTTTTAAATTTCTTTGGCATGATTATTTATAAATATTTTAGTGTGCAAAATCTAAAAACAAAACTTAAATATAATTTTGAGCTTTAAATTATTATTCTAAATATATTCTCATTTACATCTAGTGTTTAATATTAATCAGGAGCTAATTGATATTTAAATTATTATTCTCATTTTCTCATCTTTTTTAATAAGATCAACTCAAATTTATTACTTTTTTGTTTCAATTCATGAATTATGGAAAAACAATATTCATTGTTTCTAAAGATATAGAGTATTTTTTAATGTAAATAACTAATTTTATATTTTCTTAATTTGTAGTTTAATGGATAATACACATCACGTTACTTAATATTTATATAATTCTTTTTCTAATATATTATAATGATAAAAGGATTTGAGCATAAGATACAAAAATTTTGGTTGCATTTTTGTTCAAATAAATTACACATTAAAAAATAATTTAATTAATTTGTTTGTTAAAATTATTTAATACATATAATATTAGTGATATTACACTTTTACCCTCAGGTGTACAAATTTATGTAGTAATAACTTGAACAATGAGTTAAAAAAAATTAAGCCCCGGTGACCTCAGCATGTTGGGTCCGCCCCTGGGTTTCACCACCTTCTTCTCCTATAGCATTTGCAATTGTTGAAGGAGAAAATATAGCAAGCTGGTCTTGGTTCATGGAGAGAGTGAAGAAGTTGGTTATCCTCCAACGAATCAGTATTTGTGTGATTTCTGATAGACATTTGGGGATCATGTCTGCTATGAACAATCCGGCACTTGGGTGGTGTGAACCACACGGCCATCATAGGTTTTGTGTTAGACACTTATCTGCTAATTTTGCAACGAAGTTCAAGAAACCCAACATGAAAGAAAGGGTGGTTGCAATGTGTAGCCAAGTGACAGAGGCGAAGGCAAGTTTGTATTGGAACGCCTTGTTGTTAGCTGAGCCTAGAGCTGAGGAGTGGTTTAGTGAGATAAATCCCAAACAAACAACATTAGCTTATGACGGGGGTAAGAGATTTGGGATCATGACAACAAATATACATGAGTTCCATCAAAGAGTCAAGAAAACTCCCAATCTCTGCCCTAGTCAAAGCTTTGTTTTGACCAGCATCATCTTGAGATCCAGAAACAAGCAATTGATGGTAACGCGTTCACCAAGTATGCCAATACAATTATGAACAAATGGAAAGAACGTGCAAGTGGACATCATGTGACAAGTATTGACCGACATACTTGGGTGTTTGAGGTGATCACTATGAAGTGAGGTCAAAAAGGAGGGAAGAAACAAATTGTTCGCCTAAGTGAGCGCACATGCACATGTAACAAGTGGCAGACATATCAGTTTCCATGTTCCTATGTTTTTGCTTGTTGTGCTAGTTTGGGATTGGAACACAAAAGTTTCATAAGTCAGTGGTATAAGTTGGAGATTGCAGAGAAAGTTTATGCATGTCACTTTGAGCCGATACCAGAGAAGAAGGCATGGCCCCCATTGCTAGGTTTTCCTATGGTGATACATGATGATGAGGAATCCCAAATAAATCGCGGCGAAAAAAATCCACAAGGTACAAGAATGAGATGGATTATCAAGCTTTAGGAAAAGGGAAAGGAACTTCTTCTGGTGCGCCTTAGATTAATTGCATTGGTATGTTATATTTTTTTTATCCTTATTTTTTTGGGACTGCATTGGACTACATAATATTTGTTGTAAATGTTTCCTCGTCCAGTTTTATGTTTTTTATGCATTATTATTGTATAATCACTAATAATTGGTGATTATTCTTGACTGGGCTTGTAGTACTGTCAACAAAACTAAAGAACAGAAGATCCTTCTTGATAGCCTTTATTAGATATAGCATTTGCTTATTTCCTTTATTTACATTTATGATTGCTTTAGACACTATTATATGCAATCGACAATGTAAAAACTATGTTGCAAGATTCTATATTTATTTGTTAGTTGGAGACATTTTAACTGTACCAAAGTTGCTATATGTTTCTTCTTGTCGCATTGATTTTATGATAAGATTTTGTGTTAATTTTTGGTTTTATGCGCTGAATCTTTGTCAATTCTAGTGATCATTCTGCAGATTTTAGTGATCGATTTCATAGATTTTTTGTAGCAGATTCTCTGAATTTTGCGAATCTGAAAATTTGCATGGACTGTACATTTAATTGCTGAATTCTGTGCAGATTCTAGCGAGCAGTTTCTGCAGATTTTAGTGTTGATTTATGCAGAGTTTTAGTAGCAGATTTTCTAAATTTTGAATATTCAAAAATTTCCTGGATTGCAGAATTTTGGTATTTGCATAGCTTTGCATTGTTCTTTCACTGTGGTCTCGTAGTTGTCCTATGAGAACTGAACTAGTAGATAGTTGAGGAACAATAGTCTTAGCTTCATTCTCCTGCTCAGAGTGTTTTTTTATACATAAATTCGTTTGTTGTTCTGCTCAATTTCACTAGAAGATAGGTCTTTTAAATCATTAACTCCCTTTTTTCTACTTGTATCTTTTGAGATACCGCAACCAAGTGAGTGGCTTTCCACATAAGGGCTTGTTTAGCATTACATGCAAAAGGTTTTACTGATTCAGGTAGTTGCACAAAGGGGTCTTTTGAAATAATTTTCGGATGAGCGGAAGCGCAAATAACAATTATTTCCGTAAAAACCATATATCGCACATATAGAAAATCATGTAAAAATGAAATACGAGGGAATCGTAACCATACCTTGAAATCGAAGCTTTACAAAATGGTGTTTTAGCAGTTGCTCCTCAGAGTGTGAAGCACTCTACCGGTATCCACCAAGATTAATTCTTCGACGAAGCTTTTTATAAAACTAAGCTTTTATAAAAATGGAGGTTTGAGAGAGAGAGAGAGAGGGAGATGAAGAAGATGAGGGAGGCAACTAGGTTTTTCACAAAAACCAAAAAGTGTGTAAACTCATTCTCATCTCATTCTATTTATAGGGCTCATGTAGGGTTTTCATAATTAATATATCATTATATATTAATATATAAATCCTACACTTTATCTTATAAAATGTTAAATAATAATTAAAACAATTTTAATCATTATTAAAACAACTTGCTCTCTCAAAATACCTTCATCAATAAATTAATCTTTTTATGGCGTGACCCTGTAGGTTCAATATTAAGCCGGTAATAGAAATAAATAATAATAAACCTTTTATTTATTATTTATATGAATTCTAAAATTCATTAAATATAATTAACTGATTAATTATATTTATTCTACATCGTGAGTGATGCTTCTCAACATATCGCGACTATCCGGATAATATGAATTCACTGCTTAGAATACCAAGAACCTGTCAGTGACTAGTTACCGTACAATAAATTCCTTCTACCCTACAATATCCCGATTAAATACAAGGCATGGATCTCGTGTCAGGCCTATCAAATTTAATCATATGATTTCTTATTCATAACGCAAAGTTCATATTAATGCAAATTAGAAACTCCTTTCTAATTTCATACACTCTGGCCAGAGATTCCAGAACTCGCATACTAAGAATAACATAGGATATTCACTTCCTTACTGGAAGGGGTAGATTCTTTATTGATCGTTAACTATCTCCATACATAAATCCCTGTACCCAGAATAGACCTAATGTATGTCCTTGAGACTAAGGACTAAACCAAAGCACAGTTCATTATATATAAGATAACTTTAACGATCTCAAGTCTAAGGACACTTGTACAACTATCACTCAGTGAATAACTATTGACACGTGAGTAAACTCCATTAGTTGTCCAACTTATCGAGTCATGTTCAGTGAACTTATTCCCTAAAAAGCACCTACATACTAGCTATAGTGTCACCACACAAATGCCTATGAGAACAGACATCCTCCTGAAGGGAGCAAGCATAATATGTACCGATCTTTGCGGATTCACTAACTTCCGATTAGTTATCCTATGATCAGGAACTGTTTAAGTCTAGAGTTATCATCTTCTAGATCTCACTATTATAATCTCATTATAATTATAGAAGCTTTACTCTAAACTATGGAACATCTTATTTAAAACACTTTAAACAGATAATGCCCGTAATAAAATCAAAACAAGTCTTTTATTATTATTAATGAAATCAAACAAGAATACATGAAAGTTCTTCCTAACTCATCATACATGATTGGATTTAGGACAAACACTTTCAATCTCCCACTTGAACTAAAGCCAATCACCCTGGTATCTAATACCCATCTTCCCTTTATGACGATCAAAGTGAATCTGAGACAATGACTTTGTGAGTGGGTCTGCTATGTTGTTATGTGTGTCAACTCTCTCAACCTTGACATCTCTGTTAGCTTCGCAAACACGCAAGTATACGTGGTCACAAAATAGCAAGTGGTAAATAAAAGTTCGTTCCTCAGGGACGAGATGTACTGTGAATTTAGTGCCTATGCAACAGAGTATGATTACTTCTTACTGCCTGACGATTTATCAATTTCAAGTTTTTATTATTCTAAAATTATCAACTAAGCACGAAATATCGAAGAATGAATTAACAAGAAATTATCTATAGCAAGAGAGACATGGGATTCCAATTTCATCGACAATTTCACTAACGGCTGACACAATATATCGACTCGGGTGATAAATTCAATAATTAATCAGATAACACGATGATAATACGAGCTACCTTTCAGAAACTCGCATCAAACCCCTTAATTTCCACAACAGATAGAAATTAAGAAGATACCAACTTATATTCAGCTTATATATGTCTATACAATCTGGAAATACAATTGATTTAAGCTTAGGCTATCAATACGATTACACGGGGCAACGTGAGATGGTTTAAATCACATTACAAATCAAGATTAAATAATAAAATCAAGAACCCATGCTAATTTGGCGATATCTAAACCCTAGAATCCGCTTTCGCAATCAACTAGGATTAAATAAATAAGATGGTAGCTAATCATCTTAGAATTAATTCAACCGAATTAGATTACCGAAATTTAATCACCCCTAATCAATTATGAATCAAGCACGAAAGTTACGTTATCGAATCCATTGGAACCCCATGAACAGAAATTAGTTCATAATAGAATTAATAATTAACATGGAATTAATATAAAACATGGATCTGAAAGTAAACATGAAATTAACAAGATGAAACAATAATTAAATAAGAGCACGAGAATAAGAATTTAAAACCAATATTGAAGACGAGAAAATCTGAAACTGAAATTAATCCTGAAAGTGATTCTTGACTGCTACCTCAAGAACCCTAGAAAATTTGTACGATACAAAAGATAAAAGATACGATAACCTCCATTGTGTTTTTAGAAGTCTAAAAATAATACGAAACAAATTGCTGAAAAGCCCAACTAAAAATGAGCCCAAATAAGTTTTTAACCCGGAAGAAAATAGAAATTCCAGAAATAACTCCAAGACACACAGCACAGAAGTTAGTCCGCGCTCCTGCACTCAAAAATGGCGCAGCTGCGCAACCAAGACAGATAAAAACTCGCGCTACAGCGCATCTCCAAGCGCTCCTGCGCTTCAACACATGCCACGACCGCGCCCCTGCGCATCACCCTGCGCAGCTGCGCACGAAATCCTCTGGAGAGATCGCTCCTCGCGCACTCTAGCGCTCCTCTACGCGCAACGGCGCTTAGACCCTCCTGTACAGCATGCCTTGCGCTATAGCGCTTAGTCGAGCGCTCCTGCGCATAAACCAACGCGCAACAGCATGCACAGATGTGCTATAACGCCTCCTCATGGTACTCGCCAAGCGCTGTAGCGCCCCTCATGGTGCAGCTGCACTCTCTACCTACTGTCCACCACCTTCCTTTAATTAAAACTATCACCACAAAATTCTATCAACCACTTTCGATCTTCACTGAGTTAAAATTCCACCACCTCAACATCACTTCAATTCTTTTTAGCATTACAATGCCGCCTTTCATAATTCCTACAAAATGCACATATAAACATATCAAAATCCACGAAACTCGAGAACTAGCAAGCAATTAAAAGTCCAAATGGAGGATAATTAGTGGATATAAAATCCACTTATCAAACCCCCAAACTTAAACCGTTGCTCGTCCTCGAGTAATGCAAAACAACCCTATCATGATGCATGAATGCAATTAAATTATCAAATGACATGATAATGCACAATGACCTAATGCAATGACTCCAAACACAAGATATCGTAACCACCTCAAAAGCCAACGCCTCAAATTATGCAACAACGCCAAACAAAGCTCGACTAAGCCCCCGCATACCGACAATACAAGCACGGGAACGTGGTGTGTGCAATTCTCACCAGAAATACTCTCGAAACTAGATCAACGACATAACCAATTTTTCGCCACGACAATCACATGTTTATAAACAGAATGAACTTTAGACACTCCATGACTCAAAGACACCGCCATCATCATCTAAGGTAGACAAGGATTCATGCTTTATTATACAAAACGACACAAAACACCAAACACACATGCTTATTGACCGTGCAATGGGTGAGACCCCTAAAGGCTTATACAATAGCACTCATGTAGCGAGCGTTAGGTTAGTGGATCCCAGACCGGAAAAGTCTTAGGTCACTAGGCATAAAATCCCCTAGAACTTACTTGCTCGAGTACTAAAGAGCCCACCCTAGCCAATTAGCATACACACACTCTTACAATCACTCAATTTTTTATTCTCACAACTTTTTTTTTTTTTTTTACTCTTTTTTTTTTTTTTCTATTCTTTTTTTTTTTCTTTGACTCTTTTTTTCTTGATTTTTTTTTTTTTTTTTTTACACATGGGTGCACTATCTCACCCTCCTAGACTACTCATATCAAATATGAGCCGGCTACTAGCCATTTGACGCCTAGCCATTATTACACTACGACTCGACACTTAGCATGAAATCCATGTTTTCCCCCAAACTTATACTTAAGTGCTTCTACGCCATCAAGGGAATAACGAACATTCTAGGTATAAATAAGTGATTAAATCCTAACAACCAAACCAGGTATGACTCGATCTAGCCCTAGAGCAAACAGTGAGACCGTGAAAAGATTTTGTCCCCAACACATGCAAGTCAATTTCATAGAAGCTTAAATCAACCCTCTATTCATTGTCATCACACTCAAATTAGCATCAACCTAATGAGCCAGAAACAAACACTCGTGTGGAATCATATGATATGCATGAATACAACCTAAATAATCTATATGACATGGCAACCTAAATGCAAACTACATGACATGGTACACTAAGTGCAACTAACATGAATATATACTAAATGCAATGCATGGCTCTAGCACCCTAAAATCACCCCCAAACTTATTAAATTCAATGTCCTCATTGAAGGTAAATGAAAGGGTACAAGAGATACTCCCCTACTCATCGGCATCGTCACCCTCCTCGGGTGGTGTGTCAGGTGGTGGATAGACGTGGTGAGCGCCAAAGGTGGGCCATGTGACCTGGAATCCCTGCTGGCGATATACCCCATCCAACGACTGTGTCAAATCCGTAGCAAACCTGCTCATCATGTCATGTGTAGTGTCATAGCGCCTCAACATGCGCCTATACTGAGCATCACTAAAGACCACGGTGCCCTGACTCGGCTGGCTCGTCTGAGCGTGGGAAGGACCCGCTCTATCAGCCTGACGAGGAACTCTCGACACTAGTGGTGGGGCCTCCACGCCCTCAACAACAACATACCCAAGCCCCCTAGGATGCGGAGTGCCGCCTGGCCACTCTGCCATCCTTCTAATCACATTATGATTAATAGGACCCATCGGACGAAGTAAGGTCTCATCATTAAACCAAGACACCCCAACATGAATACACAACTGTCCAACAACCTCAGCATGAGGAATCCCTCCAGTAGTGCCACCACTCAAAAACTTCATGATGTTTTGATTGATGAGATACCCCAAATCAATGTAGTGTCCGTTCAAGATGCCCCATAAAATAATCGCCCGCTCTACAGTGACATCGGTGACATGGGTGGATGGCATGATACGCGCACAAATAAAGAGAAACCAAGCTCGCGCATACCGTGTCAAAGCAGCGGCAGGGAAGGTGCGCTTCTCAATCGTCCCGGGCTTACACTTCCACATTGTGCCCGGAATGCACATCCCCGCTATGATAGCATCCAAATCCACATTATCGCGGGTTTTCTGCGTCCCATCCTCGGCACCTCTCGACCTCGCCGGTTGGAATATAACCCGCCTTATATAATTAGGCTTATACGCCACTGTCTGGCCCCTTACCGTAGCCTCACCATTTTTCTCCTCTTTAGCATTTGCATAGAATTCTCTTACTATGCTCAACGGAACATCCTGGGGTGTAGAACAAAACCCCATCCAACCCCTCTCGCTAATCATTGCGAGCAATTCTCCATCCTCCTCCGAGGGTTCAAAACCCCTCTCCCGACAAACGGCTCTAGACAACAAATTGAAATACTCATCTTCCGCCTTTTTCGACACAAATTTATCAACATTATAGTCGGGTTCCACCTCCTCCTCCGAACTACTACTAGTCACAACACGAGTTCTTTTCGGAGCCATTCAACCAAGACAATACAATACTTCCACCAATATACCACAACAATTCCAATTCAACAATTAACCAAAAACACCCAAAAATAATATTCCACACAAAATATCCCAATTCCAATAATCAATCTTAATTCAATGACAAGAGTAGTAAAGAATTTTACCCATGAATTGAAGATGATAACCTTGAGAGCACTTTCCCCAAGCTTGAATTAGAAATTCCTTGAAGCTTTAATGGAGGTTGGATGGTTTGGAATAAAGAGGGGATTGTGTGTATAGATGTAAGTATATATGGATGTATAGATGTTGGAGATGAAGTGGGTGTGACTAATTTAGGTGGGTGTTTGAATTTGTGGATGAAATTGATGTAGGGTTAGATGAAGAAAATGAAGATGGGAGTTTGGGGGTTTGTTTTGCTCGACCAAGACTAGGCAGTAGGGTTATAACGCCTGTTGGGTTAATCGGCACCTTATTGTATTTTTTTTTTTTTTTTTTTTTTTGAAACTAACAAACACACTAGAAAACCAAACTTACTTCATACCAATTACGTGGGTTGCCTCCCACGAAGCGCTTCTTTATCGTCATTAGCTTGACTTGAAGCTTCGATTTAAGTAGAACCAAGAACCACCGTTCTTTTCTCGCGATCCACCATTCCACCAAAATAATGTTTCAATCTCTGACCATTGACCTTAAAAGCTTGGTCAGGTGACTTCTCAAAAATCTCTACTGCACCATGCGGATATACTGTTTTAATGGTGAAAGGCCCTGACCACCTTGATTTGAGCTTTCCCGGAAACAGCTTGAGCCGGGAATTAAAAAGAAGCACCAATTGGCCTGGTTCAAAGTTTTTGGGCACCAATTTCCTGTCGTGCCACCTTTTCACTTTCTCCTTGTACAACTTTGAGTTCTCATAGGCTTGCAGACGAAACTCATCAAGTTCGTTCAGTTGTAGCATTCTCTTTTCACCAGCAGCTGCCATATTAAGATTCAACTTTTTCAATGCCCAATACGCCTTGTGTTCAAGTTCTGCGGGCAGGTGGCAAGCTTTTCCATACACCAGCTGAAACGGAGACATCCCCAAAGGAGTTTTATAGGCCGTCCTGTAAGCCCACACAGCTTCGTCCAATTTCGAGGACCAATCCTTCCTCGAAGGATTCACGACCTTCTCCAAGATTCGCTTAATTTCCCGATTCGAGACTTCGGCTTGACCATTAGTCTGAGGATGATAGGCTGTTGCAACGCGGTGAGATACTCGGTATTTGGCTAGTAAAGCCGTGAACTGGCGGTTGCAAAAGTGAGTGCCTTCATCACTGATTATAGCACGAGGGGTCCCAAAACGAGTGAAGATCTGTTTATGAAGAAAGTTAAGCACGACCTTAGCATCGTTCGTTGGCAAGGCCTTCACTTCTACCCATTTGGATACATAATCCACTGCCAACAGAATGTACTGATTATTGAACGACGATACAAAAGGTCCCATGAAGTCAATACCCCACACATCAAAGATCTCCACCTCAAGCATGTTATTCAACGGCATCTCATTCCTTCTCGAAATATTGCAAACTCTTTGGCACCGATCACATCGCAGCACGAACTGATGTGCATCCTTAAATAGAGTAGGCCAGAAGAATCCTGCCTGAAGTACACGAGCAGCAGTTTTATCACCACCATAATGACCACCGTAGATGGTGTCATGGCAATCTCGTAGAATCCCCTCCGTCTCACTGTAAGGAATACACCGTCGGAGAAGCTGATCCGCCCCTTGCTTGAAAAGATAGGGCTCATCCCAACGGTACCACTTGACGTCATGGAGGAATTTCTTTTTCTGAGCATAAGAAAACTCAGCTGGGATGATGTTGCTCACCAGATAGTTCACAACATCAGCAAACCACGGTACTTCCCCTTGTACTTGAAACAGCTGCTCATCCGGAAAATACTCATTTATGAGAGTCTCATCTTTACTGCCTCTGTCACCCTGCTCCAACCTCGAGAGATGATCAGCTACCTGATTTTCCGTTCCCTTCCTGTCCTTGATTTCAAGCTCGAACTCCTGAAGTAGAAGTACCCAACGAATCAGTCGGGGTTTAGCATCCTTTTTAGCTAGTAGGAATCTGATAGCTGCATGATCTGTGTAGACCGTGACCTTTGCACCCAGTAAGTAAGATCTGAACTTCTCGAATCCATAAACAACTGCAAGAAGCTCTTTTTCAGTGGTGGTGTAATTCAGTTGGGCATCATTGAGGGTCTTGCTAGCATAGTAGACCACATGAAAGACATTACTCTTCCTTTGCCCTAACACCACGCCCACGGCGAAATCACTAGCGTCACACATCATCTCGAACGGCTCATTCCAATTAGGAGCTGTGATAACTGGAGTAGTGGTCAGCTTCTTTTTCAAGTGCTCGAATGCCTCCAAACATTCCTCGGTGAATTTAAAAGGAGTGTCCTTCTCTAGTAGACTACAGAGTGGCTTAGTGATTTTAGAGAAATCCTTTATAAAACGCCTATAGAAACCGGCGTGTCCCAGAAAGCTGCGAACTCCTTTGACAGAAATAGGAGGAGGAAGTTTCTCGATAGTCTCCAGCTTTGCCTTGTCCACTTCTAAACCCTTTCTCGATACCTTGTGACCAAGAATGATACCTTCCTGTACCATGAAATGGCACTTCTCCCAGTTGAGCACTAGATTCGTCTCAACACACCGTTTCAACACCATGCTCAGATTATGTAAACATTCATCATAAGAAGACCCAAAAACGGAAAAATCATCCATGAAGACTTCCACATTAATCCCAATCATATCAGAAAAAATAGCCATCATGCATCGTTGAAAGGTGGCTGGAGCACCACAGAGTCCGAAAGACACTCGTCGAAATGCAAAAGTGCCAAATGGACATGTAAAGGTAGTCTTTTCCTGATCTTCCGGAGCAATGGCAATCTGATTGTATCCAGAATACCCATCTAGCAAGCAATAATATTCGTGACCAGCTAGTCTGTCCAGCATCTGATCAATGAATGGTAGAGGGAAGTGATCCTTTCTAGTAGCCTTGTTCAACTTTCTGTAGTCCATACACACTCTCCAACCTGTGACTGTTCGAGTCGGAATAAGCTCGTTCTTCTCATTTGCTACCACTGTCATACCCCCTTTCTTCGGTACACACTGAACCGGGCTCACCCAAGAACTATCCGAGATGGGATAAATGATGCCCGCATCTAGCCATTTAAGAATCTCCTTCTTGACAACTTCTTTCATTATGGGGTTTAGCCTCCTCTGATGTTCCACCGAAGGTTTGCTTCCTTCCTCCATTGGAATTTTATGCATGCAGTAAGATGGGCTGATGCCTTTGATGTCTGCTATGGTCCACCCTATGGCTGACTTGAACTCTTTCAGAATCCGCAAGAGTTTTTCTTCATCACTACGTGACAGGTTAGATGCAATAATAACAGGTAAAGTAGAAGCTTCACCAAGAAATGCATACCTTAGATGATCCGGCAGTGGCTTAAGTTCAAGTTCAGGAGCTTCTTCAATAGATGGTTTAAGCCGAATTTGCGATTTTTGAAGCTCAGCTAAGCCAAGTGATTCCGATGGAGCAATGAATTTCCTTTGGTAGGAGTTAGCATTAAGCCAATGAACACACTCTGTCATTTCCTCATCTTCAGAATCAGAATCTCCTTGTAATGTGCTTACCAAGGCATCTGCATTTGACAACTGCTTTACTTCCTCATGTTGCAATGAATTAACTATATCAAGTCTGAAACATTCTTCCTCTTCAGTTGGAAGTTGCATGGCTTTAAACACGTTGAATGTGATGTTTTGATCATGTACTCTCATAGTCAGCTCCCCCTTCTGAACATCAATCAACGTTTTTCCAGTGGCCAAGAATGGCCGTCCCAAGATGATAGGGATGTTCTTGTCTTCCTCAAAATCCAGGATAACAAAGTCAGCGGGAAAAATGAGTTTGTCCACTTTGACTAAGACATCTTCCACTATGCCACGAGGATATGTAACCGACCTGTCAGCTAGTTGCAAAGAAATATTGGTTGGTTTTGGGTCGGGAAGTCCAAGTGTCATGAAAACTGAGAGAGGCATCAGATTAATGCTTGCACCAAGATCACACAAGCATTTGTTGAACGACACATTCCCAATAGTGCAGGGAATAGTGAAACTCCCTGGATCTTTAAGCTTTGGAGGTAATTTTTGTTGCAAGATTGCACTACATTCCTCCGTCAATGCTACCGTCTCAAAATCAGCCAGCTTTATCTTCTTTGAAAGAATCCCCTTCATAAACTTGGCGTAGCTAGGCATTTGTTCCAAGGCTTCAGCAAATGGAATGTTGATATGTAACTTTTTAAATACCTCCAGAAATTTGCCAAATTGCTGATCCAGTTTCTGTTTTTGCATCCTTTGAGGAAATGGTGGAGGTGGATAGACTGGAGGAATAGCCTCTGAAGGGACCGACTCCTTAGTTGGTTGCTTTTCCTTATCCTCTACATCCTCTAGCTCTGCCTGCTTTGAAGTCTGCTCAATATCTGAACCCCCTGTGACTTTTCCTGAACGCAAAGTGATAGCCTGAACCTGCTCCTTACCCTCTCTCTTTCCTGGATTTGGTTCCGTGTTGCTAGGCAAACTTCCTTGCTGCCTGTTTAGAAGGGCAGTAGCCAGCTGTCCAATCTGATTTTCCAAAGTCTTAAGAGAAGAGGCTTGACTCTGAAGTGATACAGCTTGACTCTTGACCATCGATCTCAATTCTTCTAACTCAGATTTTTCACTTGATTGCTGCTGAAAACCTGGAGGCTGATAAGGCTGCCTCGGTGCATACTGCTGCTGCATCCCTGAATTATTGAACTGTCTACCCCCAAACTGCTGATTAGGAGGGAGATAAGATGGTTGCTGCATGTTGTTCTGACTGTTACCCCAGCTAAAGTTAGGGTGATTCCTGTTATTTGGATGATATGTGTTAGGAACTGGATGTTGTGGCTTTTGAAAGTTGCTAACAAACTGAGCTGACTCATTAGATATGGCACATTGACGAGTGTCATGCCCTCCTGCACATAACTCACAGATGCTAGCAACCTGTTGCATCCCAAGATTAGCCAAAGAATCCACCTTCATGTTTAGAGCTTCTAACTGAGCTGACAGAGCAGTAGCAGTATCAACTTGAAGTACTCCGGCTACTTTGTTTTGTTGTAATCTCTGCGAAGGATTTTGGTACTCATTCGCAGCCATCATCTCAATCAGATCATATGCTTCCGTGTAGCTTTTAGCCCACAAGGCTCCGCCAGAAGCTGCATCTACCATAGGCCTAGATTGACCTCCCAGTCCATTATAGAAGCTATTAATAATCATCCAATCTGGCATCCCGTGATGGGGACACTTTCTGAGCATCTCCTTATAACGCTCCCAAGCTTCACATAATGACTCACCCTGTGCCTGAGAAAACTGAGCAATAGCATTCCTTATGGCAGCTGTTTTTGCCATAGGAAAGAATTTCGAGAGAAATTTTTGAGCAAGCTCTTCCCAAGTAGTGATAGAACCAGCCGGTAGAGAATGTAACCAGCCTTTAGCTTTGTCCCTCAATGAGAAAGGGAAGAGTCTCAGTTTCACAGCATCATCAGAAACACCATTAAACTTAAAGGTGTCACAAATCTCGATGAAATTTCGAATGTGCATATTAGGGTCCTCAGTTGCACCACCCCCAAACTGCACTGTGTTCTGCACCATTTGGATAGTACCAGGCTTTATCTCGAATGTATTCGCTGCGATCGCTGGCCTGATGATACTAGACTGTATATCATTGATCTTTGGTTTAGAATATTCCATGAGTGCCTTTGGCGCTACCGGTGGATTAGCATCTCCCATTTCAAAGAGTGTTTCGATTTCTTCCGGAAGTAGAATTACCTCGCTTATTCTTTCTGACTCCGTCTTAACTTTAGCTTGCGCTCTAGCTTTAGATCGCGTTAGCATGCACGTTCTAGTACTTGAACACAAGAGCAGAAAAACCGAGATATGAGTAAAAGAAATTCAAGTCAGTAATCTGTAACGACCACTGTTGACAAGCACATAAACCACAATTTAACACCGAGTCCCCGGCAGCGGCGCCAAAAACTTGTTAGCTTCGCAAACACGCAAGTATACGTGGTCACAAAATAGCAAGTGGTAAATAAAAGTTCGTTCCTCAGGGACGAGATGTACTGTGAATTTAGTGCCTATGCAACAGAGTATGATTACTTCTTACTGCCTGACGATTTATCAATTTCAAGTTTTTATTATTCTAAAATTATCAACTAAGCACGAAATATCGAAGAATGAATTAACAAGAAATTATCTATAGCAAGAGAGACATGGGATTCCAATTTCATCGACAATTTCACTAACGGCTGACACAATATATCGACTCGGGTGATAAATTCAATAATTAATCAGATAACACGATGATAATACGAGCTACCTTTCAGAAACTCGCATCAAACCCCTTAATTTCCACAACAGATAGAAATTAAGAAGACACCAACTTATATTCAGCTTATATATGTCTATACAATCTGGAAATACAATTGATTTAAGCTTAGGCTATCAATACGATTACACGGGGCAACGTGAGATGGTTTAAATCACATTACAAATCAAGATTAAATAATAAAATCAAGAACCCATGCTAATTTGGCGATATCTAAACCCTAGAATCCGCTTTCGCAATCAACTAGGATTAAATAAATAAGATGGTAGCTAATCATCTTAGAATTAATTCAACCGAATTAGATTACCGAAATTTAATCACCCCTAATCAATTATGAATCAAGCACGAAAGTTACGTTATCGAATCCATTGGAACCCCATGAACAGAAATTAGTTCATAATAGAATTAATAATTAACATGGAATTAATATAAAACATGGATCTGAAAGTAAACATGAAATTAACAAGATGAAACAATAATTAAATAAGAGCACGAGAATAAGAATTTAAAACCAATATTGAAGACGAGAAAATCTGAAACTGAAATTAATCCTGAAAGTGATTCTTGACTGCTACCTCAAGAACCCTAGAAAATTTGTACGATACAAAAGATAAAAGATACGATAACCTCCATTGTGTTTTTAGAAGTCTAAAAATAATACGAAACAAATTGCTGAAAAGCCCAACTAAAAATGAGCCCAAATAAGTTTTTAACCCTGAAGAAAATAGAAATTCCAGAAATAACTCCAAGACACACAGCACAGAAGTTAGTCCGCGCTCCTGCACTCAAAAATGGCGCAGCTGCGCAACCAAGACAGATAAAAACTCGCGCTACAGCGCATCTCCAAGCGCTCCTGCGCTTCAACACATGCCACGACCGCGCCCCTGCGCATCACCCTGCGCAGCTGCGCACGAAATCCTCTGGAGAGATCGCTCCTCGCGCACTCTAGCGCTCCTCTACGCGCAACGGCGCTTAGACCCTCCTGTACAGCATGCCTTGCGCTATAGCGCTTAGTCGAGCGCTCCTGCGCATAAACCAACGCGCAACAGCATGCACAGATGTGCTATAACGCCTCCTCATGGTACTCGCCAAGCGCTGTAGCGCCCCTCATGGTGCAGCTGCACTCTCTACCTACTGTCCACCACCTTCCTTTAATTAAAACTATCACCACAAAATTCTATCAACCACTTTCGATCTTCACTGAGTTAAAATTCCACCACCTCAACATCACTTCAATTCTTTTTAGCATTACAATGCCGCCTTTCATAATTCCTACAAAATGCACATATAAACATATCAAAATCCACGAAACTCGAGAACTAGCAAGCAATTAAAAGTCCAAATGGAGGATAATTAGTGGATATAAAATCCACTTATCAATCTCCCCTTTCAATGATCTCCCTAATCAAATGAAAGCGCCGCAAAACATGTTTGGAATTTTTATGAGACCTAGGTTCCTTGGCTTGTGCTATTGCTGCATTGTTATCACAATACAACACAATAGGCTCTTCAATGCTTGGAACAACTCCCAACTCAGAAACAAATTTCCTCATCCAAACGGCTTCTTTTGCAGCCTCACTTGCAGCTATATACTCTGCTTCCGCTGTGGAGTCAGCCGTTGTCGACTGTTTGGAACTCTTCCAACTAATCGCACCACCATTCAGAGTAAACACATACCCTGACATGGATTTGCTATCACTTTCTGATTGAAAACTAGAGTCAGTATAACCCTCTATTTTCAATTCAGATCCACCAAAAACAAAAAAAATATCCTTAGTCCTTCGCAAGTACTTAAGGATGTTCTTCACTGCTTTCCAGTGGTCTTCACCTGGATTGGACTGATATCTGCTTGTCACACTAATTGAATAAGCAACATCAGGCCTAGTACATAACATCGCGTACATAATAGATCCTATTGCTGAAGCATAAGGAATCTTACTCATGCGCTCTCTTTCCTCAGGTGTCTTAGGAGACATCTTTTCGGAAAGGGATACTCCATGGCTCATCGGTATGAGACCTCTCTTGGAGTTTTCCATGCTAAACCTTTTAAGCACTTTCTCGATGTATGTACCCTGGGTAAGACCTATCATTCTTCTAGATCTATCTCTATAGATCTTCATACCGAGAATGTAGGATGCTTCACCCAAGTCCTTCATAGTGAAGTTCTTCGATAGCCAAATTTTGACTGATTGCAGCATCGGTACATCATTTCCTATAAGAAGTATGTCATCCACATACAATACAAGAAAAGTTACCGCACTCCCACTAACCTTCTTGTAGACACATGGTTCATCCATGTTCTTGATAAAACCAAACTCTTTGATTGTCTCATCAAAACGGATGTTCCATCTACGAGAAGCTTGCTTTAATCCATATATGGTCCTTAGCAGCTTACATACTAGGTGTTCATTCCCTTTGGAAACAAACCCCTCTGGCTGTGTCATATACACTTCCTCTTCAAGTTTCCCATTGAGGAAGGCCGTTTTCACGTCCATTTGCCAGATCTCATAGTCGTAGTAAGCAGCAATCGCAAGCAAAATCCGAATTGATTTTAACAGGGCTACAGGCGAAAAAGTTTCATCAAAGTCAATCCCTTGCCTTTGTCTGAATCCTTTTGCCACGAGCCTGGCCTTATAGGTCTCCACCTGGCCATCTGCTCCAATCTTTCTTTTGTATACCCATTTGCACCCAATAGGATTCACATCCTTTGGTGCTTCAACCAAAGTCCATACTTGGTTGGTATACATAGAATCCATTTCGGATTTCATGGCACTCTGCCATTTCTCTGAGTCAACACTACTCATAGCCTCATTATAGGTCATAGGGTCGTCATCATCAACGATTGATAACTCATTGTCATTCTCAATGACAAGGCCATAATACCTCTCAGGTTGGCGAGACACTCTTTCTGACCTACGAATGGGCTGTACCACAGAAGGTTGTTCAGTCTGAACAGGTGTTTCCTCTTGAACCGTAGTAGTTTGTGCTTCTTGAACTTCATTAAGTTCTATTTTGCTCCCACTGTTTCCTTCTAGGATAAACTGTTTTTCCAAAAAGGTAGCATGTCTGGAGACAAATACACTATGATTGGTGTAGAAGTAATACCCTAAAGTTTCTTTAGGATATCCCACAAAACTACATTTCACGGATCGAGATTCCAGCTTATCAGGGTCAACTTTCTTGACATAAGCCGGACATCCCCAAATCTTAACGTGTTTAAGACTCGGTTTCCTTTCTTTCCATATCTCATATGGAGTTTGAGGAACAGATTTGGAAGGCACCTTATTCAGTAAATATGCTGAGGTTTCCAATGCATAACCCCAAAGGAATACTGGAAGATTTGCGTAGCTCATCATGGACCGAACCATGTCTAACAAAGTTCGATTTCTCCTTTCAGATACTCCATTCAACTGTGGAGTATATGGAGGAGTCCACTGAGAGACTATACCATTTTCTTTGAGATAATCTAGAAACTCTCCATTTAAATATTCACCACCTCGATCTGATCGAAGGGTTATAATACTATGTTTGGTTTGTTTCTCCACTTCATTCTTATATTCTTTGAACTTTTTAAAGGCTTCAGATTTGTGTTTCATTAAATACACATATCCGAATCTAGATCGATCATCTATGAAAGTAATGAAGTACGAAAATCCGCCCATGGCTTGCGTAGACATCGGTCCACATACATCTGTGTGTACCAGTCCTAGCAATTCTGCAGCCCTCTCTCCATGTCCACTAAATGGAGATTTGGTCATTTTACCCAATAGACAAGACTCGCATGTAGGATATGATTCAAAATCAAAGGGGTCAAGTAACCCTTCCTTATGCAATGTCCGCAGTCTATTTTCACTAATATGACCAAGTCTGCAGTGCCATAAATAGGTGAGATTTTCATCATCTCTTTTCCTTTTATTAGTATGTTCAATTTGTAGTAAATCATGCTCTATGTCACACACATATAGACCATTATTTAAAATACCACTACCATAAAGAACATTATCTCTAAGAATTGAACATTCATTATTCTTAATAACAAACGAAAATCCATCCAAGTCTAACATGGGAATAGAAATAATATTCCTCACAATCGAGGGAACAAAATAACAATTATTTAAAACAATAGTCTTGCCCGTAGGCATATGTAAATCAAACGATCCTACAGATTCAGCAGCAACTCTTGCTCCATTTCCCATCCGTAGAATCACCTCCTCTTCCTCGAGAGTCCTACTTCTCCTTAGTCCCTGCAACGAATTGCAAATGTGAGAACCACAGGCGGTATCTAATACCCAAGTAGAATTTTGATTTATTGACATATTCACTTCAATCATGAACATACCTGAACCAGAAGCGACAGTCTCACTATCTTTCTTCTTTTTCATTTCTGCAAGGTAAACCTTGCAGTTCCTCTTCCAGTGCCCCACCTTGTTACAGTGAAAGCAAACAGCTTTGCTCTTGGGGTCTTCAGCTTTTGGTGGAACCGGCTTTTTCTCACCAACTTTCTTCTTCTTGGAAGGGTTCTTCTTCCTTTTCTTAGGATTGGAACCCTCACCAATTAGAAGAACAGAACTCTTCTTAGAGGGAAAATTCGATTCCGCAGTCTTCAACATGTTGTGGAGTTCAGCCAGGCTGACGTCCAACTTATTCATGTGAAAGTTCACAACAAATTGCGAAAATGAACCCGGAAGTGATTGCAAGACCAAGTCTTGAGTCAGTTCCCTATCCATGACAAAACCAAGTTGCCCAAGACGTTCAATCAAATTGATCATCTTAAGTACATGGTCATTCACGGATGATCCCTCAGACATTCTACAACGGAACAGCTCCTTCGATATCTCATATCGAGCTGTCCTCCCTGCCACATCATACAACTCTTGCAGATGCTCTAGGATAGTGTGAGCATCCATAAGCTCATGTTGCTTCTGTAGCTCATCGTTCATGGAAGCTAGCATGATACATTGAGCAACATTAGCATCATCTATCCACTTACGATACACAACATGTTCATCATTATGTGCATCGTCAGCAGGTTCAGCAGGCTTAGGTGAGTCAAGCACATATTCCAGCTTCTCAACCCTGAGAACAATTCTCAAGTTTCGAAGCCAGTTAGCAAAATTCGGACCAGTCAATTTGTGAGCATCTAGTATGCTCCGGAGTGATAGTGCACCAGACATAGTGTATATAGTAAATCTGTAAATGATAAACACATAACAACACTTAGCAAATATTCAATTTCATTTTAAAAACACTATATGAATCGGGCCTTTATTCATAAGTGACTCCCACTAGTTTATATAATTTATTCAACCCCCTAAGTGAAAAATTAAGCATTCATAATGCTAGTGGGAATAGGGATCCTATATTCCATCACACAACCTCGGCTGTGGCACGAAACGCCATGTGATGTTCAATAGGCAGACAACTCTTGTCAATTACATCTCATGTTATTCCCTAATAAAACTTTAGCCTCTTGAATAATTGAGTCACGGCTGTGGCACGACAAACTCAATATTCTAAGTCAAGTCTAACCCAACATTCCGTACAACTGAATCAGTCTCCAATGGCCCACGGCTGTAGCACGTAACGACCATTAGATTCTAATTCATTGTACACATCTCTATGTAATAGACAAGTATTTCTTATTTCGAAATCAGAGCCCTCGGCTGTAGCACGAAACGACAATGATTCAAAAATGAGAACTACTTTCTACCATGTTGGAAGGCTATGACCGACACAAGCCCGTTGTGTCATTGGCCAATTACTACTTGATATTATTTTAATTTTAGAGGGATTATATTATGTTACAATCATAATCTTATTATAAAGAGATTCTTCCTTTTAAATTAAATATTTCAAATCAATAATCGATAATTGGATGATTCCCAGATCGGGGGGAGCATTGTCAAGAGGCGTCACTTAATACCCCTTTCTTACAGATCGAAATCCGTTTTTGACAGAATCATCCATTCTCTCAATATTGAAAATTCATATTTAATTACGTGTTTCACAAACACAAGAATCTCATGATTGTATTCATAATATTATTATTAAGGCAAGAAACGATTCCTATTCTAGATTTTCTAGAGCACGCCTTATTTTGATTTAAGTTCACCTAAATCTATCATCGCATGGTAAACATAGGCATATATCACATATATAAAATTAAATCAACAAGTAAGCATGCAAGCAATATCATGTCACACAATGATATAATGATGTATGGATTTATTATAGTATTTAAAAGCAATTAATCCAATTAAAACATGCTTTAAAACACTCCCATAAATATAAATAATTCAAAATTATTATATAAAAAATATTTGACCACTCCATTAGATCCGTCTCGGAAATACGAATCCAACGATATATTGCACGCCCAAAACGGAGTTACGAAACTCCCAAAAAATCAAATTTAATGTGGGCAAAAAGGCTGTAACGCATTTCTTAAATGCATTTCAGCCTGTAACGCATTTCTTAAATGCGTTTCCTCTTGTAACGCATTTCCTAAATGCGTTTCATCCTGTAACGCATTTCTTAAATGCGTTACACCCCCTATTTACCGCGTGCGCGCCACGCGCCAGCAACGTTCAGCCGACCGTTTAAATTTTTTTTTTTTTTGTTTGTTGTCAGACTGCAGAAACGTACAGATTAGTAACTGTTGCTTCTGTATAACATTAATATGCCTTTACTCTATAATAACTTTTATTAATATCTTTATAATTTTAATATTAATAAATTAATTAACAATTAGTTAATAAATTATTAAAAATTATCAAGACATGATTTCTGAAAATCAAGAGCAGCAGCAAAAATACCAGAATGACAAGGGGACCTTTTGCAATATTTTTAATCATAATATTTTCACATGCATAATTATTATATGAATTTTAATTAAAACAATTTTAAAAATTCATAACAAATAATCTACACATCACAAAATTATGAGAAAAATATCCAGATCATCTACAACACTTGTAGAACTCAGATTAGTGGTCAAAATCGTATGCAAAATTATTTCGAATTAATTCAAAATTAAATCCAAATAAACTTGCAAAAATCATAATAAATCCATACATGCATAAAAAAATCTGAAATTTTTTATATGAATCTCTATATGCATAACATAGCTCTGATACCATTGAAATAATTTTCGGATGAGCGGAAGCGCAAATAACAATTATTTCCGTAAAAACCATATATCGCACATATAGAAAATCATGTAAAAATGAAATACGAGGGAATCGTAACCATACCTTGAAATCGAAGCTTTACAAAATGGTGTTTTAGCAGTTGCTCCTCAGAGTGTGAAGCACTCTACCGGTATCCACCAAGATTAATTCTTCGACGAAGCTTTTTATAAAACTAAGCTTTTATAAAAATGGAGGTTTGAGAGAGAGAGAGAGAGAGGGAGATGAAGAAGATGAGGGAGGCAACTAGGTTTTTCACAAAAACCAAAAAGTGTGTAAACTCATTCTCATCTCATTCTATTTATAGGGCTCATGTAGGGTTTTCATAATTAATATATCATTATATATTAATATATAAATCCTACACTTTATCTTATAAAATGTTAAATAATAATTAAAACAATTTTAATCATTATTAAAACAACTTGCTCTCTCAAAATACCTTCATCAATAAATTAATCTTTTTATGGTGTGACCCTGTAGGTTCAATATTAAGCCGGTAGTAGAAATAAATAATAATAAACCTTTTATTTATTATTTATATGAATTCTAAAATTCATTAAATATAATTAACTGATTAATTATATTTATTCTACATCGTGAGTGATGCTTCTCAACATATCGCGACTATCCGGATAATATGAATTCACTGCTTAGAATACCAAGAACCTGTCAGTGACTAGTTACCGTACAATAAATTCCTTCTACCCTACAATATCCCGATTAAATACAAGGCATGGATCTCGTGTCAGGCCTATCAAATTTAATCATATGATTTCTTATTCATAACGCAAAGTTCATATTAATGCAAATTAGAAACTCCTTTCTAATTTCATACACTCTGGCCAGAGATTCCAGAACTCGCATACTAAGAATAACATAGGATATTCACTTCCTTACTGGAAGGGGTAGATTCTTTATTGATCGTTAACTATCTCCATACATAAATCCCTGTACCCAGAATAGACCTAATGTATGTCCTTGAGACTAAGGACTAAACCAAAGCACAGTTCATTATATATAAGATAACTTTAACGATCTCAAGTCTAAGGACACTTGTACAACTATCACTCAGTGAATAACTATTGACACGTGAGTAAACTCCATTAGTTGTCCAACTTATCGAGTCATGTTCAGTGAACTTATTCCCTAAAAAGCACCTACATACTAGCTATAGTGTCACCACACAAATGCCTATGAGAACAGACATCCTCCTGAAGGGAGCAAGCATAATATGTACCGATCTTTGCGGATTCACTAACTTCCGATTAGTTATCCTATGATCAGGAACTGTTTAAGTCTAGAGTTATCATCTTCTAGATCTCACTATTATAATCTCATTATAATTATAGAAGCTTTACTCTAAACTATGGAACATCTTATTTAAAACACTTTAAACAGATAATGCCCGTAATAAAATCAAAACAAGTCTTTTATTATTATTAATGAAATCAAACAAGAATACATGAAAGTTCTTCCTAACTCATCATACATGATTGGATTTAGGACAAACACTTTCATCTTTATGCTCCTGAATACATTTGTTATCTAATTATTAATTCAGTTTAGTATTACTAGCAAGAAATGCAATTATATGATTTAATCCTTCTATAACGGATGTCTTTTGTTTGATACTTTCTTCCTTAAAGGCTTTGAAACATTTGTTCAAGTACAGATATTTGTATTGTACACGTCCTGAGTAGGTGTACATGAGCTAAAGTTATAATATCCTTCCAGATCCATAAAAAGTACTAGGCCATGTAAACATGTATTTTAGATAACTTCTATGTAACTTTACAAATGAAGACATCGGTTCTTTAGAGGCATGACAGTACAGTAAATAAGTAATTATTTTTGTGACGGATGTATTTCGTTTGATAGCTTCGTGATTTGGTCTGTGGACTGTTTCTTTTTCGCTGCATTGTGTGATTTATATTTGGAGTTTCTTTTTTCGTTTATATTTGTAGAGATTCGTATAAGTTCGTACAGATTCGTATAGAATCTAACATTGTAGTAGAGATTCATAAAAATTATTTTTTAAATTATAGATTTATAAAAATTATGGTTTAAATTATAGATTCGAAGGGATTCGTGTAGATTCGTACAAATTCGTATAGAATCTAGCAGATGGTAGTAGAGATTCATAAAAATTATGGTTTAAATTTAGGCAAGCCGTTAAAAAATTTAATACACTAATCTCTTAAAGATTCACAGAGATTCTAGCACAAGTTAGTATACATTCGGAAGCTAATTTTATTTCTAAATTAAGTAGTAACAATTCGCATAGATTCAAAGAGATTCGTGTAGATTATACGTGAGGTGAAGTTTCCCTATTTCCCTTGTGTCTGTGTATATACTCTACTGTTGTTGAGGATACGTCATCAGCTTCGTGATTCGGTCTGTGGACTGTTTCTTTTTTCGATGCATTGTGTGATTTATATCTGGAGTTTCTTTTTTCGTTTATATTCGTAGAGATTCGTATAAGTTCGTACATATTCGTAAAGAATCTGATACATGGTAGATTGGTAGTAGAGATTCATAAAAATTATGGTTTAAATTATAGATTCATAAAAATTATGGTTTTAATTATAGAATCTAGCAGATGGTAGTAGAGATTCATAAAAATTATGGTTTAAATTATAAATTCGAAGCGATTCGTATAGATTCGTGTAGATTCCTATAGAATCTAGCAGAGGGTAGTAGAGATTCATAAAAATTATGGTTTAATTTACTTGGAAAGTTGGACCATCTTGAGCATTTTGTGCTGGGACTTGGTTATTCATTTTAGGTTACCCATTTTTTCCAATTGTTCATGAAAAATCAGGAGAAGATCTTTACAAGACCTTTTGGACTTCAAATTTTATCATTCTAAGAAGAAGGGTTTGGATCTTGTACATTGTTGTATTATTGAATCATTGGATTTCATTTGAAGAAGTGATAGATAAGTTAATTCTAAAAATTTTACTCGTTACTTAGGTTTTTTATTTTTAACAAAATTTTAACTACTTTTTACTTGTTACTTGGTTTTTTCGTTTATATTAGTATAAGTTCGTACATATTCGTATAGAATCTAGCACATGGTAGTAGACATTCATAAAATTATTGTTTAAATTATAGATTCATAAAAAATATGGTTTAAATTATAGATTCGAAGAGATTCGTGTAGAATCGTACAAATTCGTATAGAATCTAGCAGATGGTAGTAGAGATTCATAAAAATTATGTTTAAATTTTGGCAAGCCGTTAAAAATTTGGTACACTAATCTCTTAAAGATTCATAGAGATTTAGCACAAGGTAGTATAGATTCAGAAGATAATTTTATTTTTAAATTAAGTAGTAAAAATTCGTATAGATTCAAAGAGATTCGTATAGATTCTGCGTGAGGTGAAGTTTCCCTATTTCCCTTGTGTCTGTGTAAATACTCTACTATTATTGAGGATACATTATTGAGGATACATCATCAACTTCGTGGTTTGTTCTGTGGACTGTTTCTTTTTTCACTGCATTGTGAGTTTCTTTTTCCGTTTATATTCATAGAGGTTCTTATAAGTTCATATATATTCGTATAGAATCTAGTATATTGTAGATTGGTAGCAGAGATTCATAAAAATTATGGTTTAAATTATAGATTCATAAAAATCATGGTTTAAATTATAGATTCGAAGAGATTCGTGTAGATTCGTATAGAATCTAGCAGATGGTAGTAGAGATTCATAAAAATCATGGTCTAAATTATAAATTCGAAAAGATTCATGTAGATTTGTATAGATTCATATATAGACTATGTATCCTTATGAAGCGTATAGGTACAAGAATGAGATGAATTATCAAGCTTTAGGAAAAGGCAAAGGAACTTCTTCTGGTGCGCCTTAGATTAATTGCATTGGTATGTTATATTTTTCTGATCCTTAATTTTTTGGGACTGCATTAGACTACATAATATCTATTATAAATGTTTACTCGTCCAGTTTTATATTTTTTATGCATTATTATTGTATAATGACTAATAATTGGTGCTTATTCTTGACAGGGCTTGAGGTGGTACTAGATTCGTATACAAATTCGAAGAGATTCGTGTAGATTCGTATAGATTCATATGCAAACTATGTATCCTTATGATGCACTGTTTGTAGAATACGTATTACCACTACGTGTGACCTTAGCTGTTATTTAACTATTCGGAGGGACCTGTACCAGTGTCATCCTAAAACTTTTGAAGGCATTAGAATTTATGATGCATTCTTGTGCTACTCTGTTCTTATAACTTCACACAGCTAATGATTTGTACAAAGTATGAAAATTTCTAAAAATAAAAAACAACAAAAGATATACATTATCATGGGCACCAAGCACCAAGATTCTACAACTAAAAATCATTATCAGTTACATTAATCTGTCATGATACCTTAAAATATTATTCCAGTACACAAAACAAAAGTACTGGATGATTATATAACATCATCAAGAACAATAGGCTATTGTTTAAAACTGAAGTGTTTCAAAAGTTGTATTATAAGGCACTTGATTTCAAATAGTCGTCTTAGCAAAAGTACTATATTAACCCTTTTACATTCTTCAACAACTTCAGTCTCTCACTCTAACAAACTTTCTTTAGCTGCAACTATCTTCTTCACCAACATGTTTGAATCACCATCTTCTAGTTTAGTCTCTCAATCAGTCGAGTTCATAGACTGGCAAGTCCTTCCAAATGTTCATTGGGGATCTTATAATTTTGTGGCAATAAAGTGTACGAAGCCTGGCTAATTGTCTTGACTGGTTCGGTTGAATAAAATTGTCATAACAAATAACTTCATGTTAATAAACATGAATTCCTATATGCCTCATATTCAAGCATATGCAATTAACATTATCTAAAAATATTTCATACCCATTCACAATAGAAATCTGACCAACCACGAGATCCATCAGCCTTATACTTCTCCATATGTCGCATGAAATATATCCCACAATCTACTTGATTAGCTTTGGTTTGCCATGGCATTTCAAGTCTAACACAACGTACCAACTGCATTTGTATTATCCTCCTAAACAAATTCTTGCGCAAGTATTTGATGAAATATTTGTGCTGTCAACATCAAAAAGGTTACTAACGTCAACATCCAACTTTAACAATAGCAAATGAAGTTTAATGTAACATTACAAGTGACTCTGGCAATCCATCATAAATGTTTGTTGCAGCCCCATTATAGGCGCTATTGTCAATGATTTCAACTGATGGGTTCTCCAAGTTATAACATATCAGATAGTAGTGGTTGACGTCATAGATGGGAAAGAAAATCTGTAATTAAACAAACATTCAGCTTTAGGTACATTAAATTTAGGCATAACAATATCAATTAAGGGCAATGAGATCAAAAATTAAGGGTAACTACCATATCAACATCATTAAGCTTAACTCCATAAGTCTAAAAAATGGGATCAAGATTCTTTTCGAAATTCAAGTACATTAAATTTTTACTTTTTTTGTTTCTTCTAGTCAGTGTTCCAACCTGTGTGACGCCCCTAGATCCAGGGTCAGGAATCCAGGTCATCACGATCCAATTTCCATTTTTAATAACATTATATTCTTGACAGTTGAAATATAAATACTTGATAATACTCACACAATAGACCCCACACTATAACATTACACACCAGTCATATGCTCAGAGAACAACATCCATAATAATAACAGTTTAAAGTTAAAAGAGTTATTACAACCCAGAATCTTACTTAAGTAGTGTTGCTGAATATTACTTCAAGAAGAAGCATTTCAACAACCAAAAGTTATTACACAAGCTTACACACTTAATTTACATATGTCTACTAATACCCATCCGTCCTACAAGAGCTATCTCAGGGATAGGCGCCAGCACTCTCTCAAAAGCCCTTACCCTCTTCCGGGGTGTAGTGCAAAGTATCGGCATCTGCCCTAGCTATTATATAATTAAATAGCAAGAGTGAGCTATAATAGCTCAGCAAGATAATATTGTAAACCAGGATCAAAGTTAAAACATATATATATATATATATATATATATTAATAAACGGAAAGTCCACTATAATAATAAAGAAAAGAGTTAATCATTACTTATTCAATACATTATCCATGTTTCCTTTATAAAAAAAATTATATAAAACAATATAATATCAGTTTCTCTTTAAATCATATAAGATCAGTTTCTCTTCAAATCATAAAATATCAGTCCATCATTTTATACCAGTTTTCCTTTCACCTTTCAGTATATCAGTCTATAATCACTATCAATGTTTCCTTTAAAAGTTTTGGGGGTATCCACTGTCGCCTGATACGTTAGGACGATGATCAGTCGCCTAATCGTACCTGCTCCTTGTTTACTACTAGTAGAAGGAATGACAATCATCCCTGGAGGAAGGTTCTCCACTACATCCTCCTTCAGCATCCGTTGGGCCGTAATAACATAATGAGGAAGGTTCTCCACTACTTCTTCATAAAATGATGGATGCTGGACTGTGCTAAACACAGCCACTTACGCAAGTATGTTGTAATCCCCCTTTTTGTAAAATCATTATTCCATTTAAGAATTTCATTTCCATTTCCACCCTTATCCATACATATATCATTATACTTTAAATATAACTCCCTTTAAAGAAACCTGAGATCATTAACCTAAAAGACAAAAATATTCCAGATACTTTGAAATAAGTTCAGAAATATCCTCCGTATTTAATGAAGTCAAATATGCTTTTAAATACATAACTATTCCATCTATTTTTAAAGTATTAAATGATAATCAAATAATATTTATTAAATCACAAATGTTCAAAGATTATAATCAATAGAATATTATAAACCATATAATCCTAGATAACAACTGATACCATTCTTTTTCATATCTCTTTAAACCATAAAGTATATTAGCTCTATCCATATTCATATCCATATCCATATCCATATTCATATTAACTAATCTCAACAAACAGGGATTATCCCTAACCATATAATGATATAAGATTCATATATTATCTAGCAAAACCACTTTTCTTTAAACATAAACAATTTATCAAAATAAGGATAAAAGAAATCTTGCTTCGATCTCTAATCCCAAGAGGAATGATCCGGTGTTCGTCTCGAGTATCTATAGAAACGAAAAGGACCACCATCAGAATATGTTTCACTTAACCACTTAACCCTTAAATATATATATAATAACACCCTTGACACATAATATAATAAAATTCTCAAATCAAATATAATAAAATTCCAAAATATTAAATCCTCAATTCCTCAAATTTAATATCTCATTTCCAAGTGGTTCTAAATTGTTTAACAATCTAAATTCCTCTGGCATTCCCTTGACTTAATAATCCCCTGGTTTAACCTAATTTCACATGTTCCTCAAAGTATACACCCTTTTCATATTCCATACTCTTTAATATCCAATACAATAGTGCTCAATTGAAATCAAACATCTTAAAAATCTATACTCAGGAATTTTTGAAATCCGTCATCGTTTCGAGTCACTCATTTTCATAGTACGACGCTAATATGGTTTTTGATTATTCATTTTCTGTTTCACTTATAGGGTACCTACATACCATTTCCATAAATCCTCAAAATCACTGTTCATTTAAGCACTGTAGCATTTCTAAAGTTAGGGTTATTACAGTCTTCCCCCCTTAAAAGGATTCCGTCCCGGAATCACGTTGAAGATATTGACGAATACCTTTCTCACATTACACCTTCTAATTCTCATATTACTTCCTCCATCCTTAGTTTCTCCCTAAACATCTCTATCTTGTTTGTACAGAAATACACCAACATACACTTGCTTGTCATTCATCAACATGCCATTTAGCTTATCAATAGCAGTACTTTCACTATCTTTTCCTTACCAACCTTCTCCTGCATTCCGTCATTCTATATTATCTCATCTCTCCTTTCTCTTTTTAC
The DNA here is from genome assembly GCA_036435485.1 of Saposhnikovia divaricata. NCBI lineage: Eukaryota > Viridiplantae > Streptophyta > Magnoliopsida > Apiales > Apiaceae > Saposhnikovia > Saposhnikovia divaricata. Next base: position 54,698,485 of record CM071595.1, on the reverse strand, counting down.
TAAGGGTATCGGCCACCACATTGGCCTTCCCTGAATGATAGTGTATCTCACTATTGTTTAACTATATTTTGATCTCTATCATAACATAAAATATTAAAATTCCAATCTTTATATATATATATATATATATATATATATATATCTCTGTAAAATTTTCCAGCAAATAATTTCTACTAATATTCTTTGAAACAATTGTAAGAAAATATTATCTATAATATATATATATATATATATTTCCTGTTAGTCTCAAAACGTCTTTTTATAGTATTCCCTGACTCATAACAGATATTGATTTGGATGACATGAGAATAACTCACCTTCTTATATCACCATGGCTTACTTTCTCACAGATAGATTATTCTTATCTATATTATTAGTCTATTCAGACCATTCATTGACTTAGTTAATCTCTAACCAAACATTTATATTCAAAAGCTTAAATCGAAAAAAAATACCTGCGCCTGCACCCGGTTTCTTTAACGCATCTCCTAAGGTCATATTGTACACTCTGGCATTAGGTCTACTTGAAGCAATAACGCTCTGTCTGGTTACCGTTGAATCTCCAGAACGGCAATCCCTTGCTATGTGTCCTAACTTTCCACACTGGTAACACTTGACGTCTCTCTTAGGGTTTGTATCAGCTGATGGGCACCTGTCATGATAGTGTCCTTTCTGTCCACACTTAAAACAAGTTACCCCTAAAAGTCTACACACTCCCGTATGCTTCCTACCACACGTGTTACAATCTGGTAATGGTGGTTGTGACTGATTAGACTGGGTTGCTCCTGATGGCTTACCCCCTTGATTAACTACTAAATCCTGGATTTTTCGAAAACGAAGATCCTTGCCCTCTACTGAACTTGCTAGAAAAATTTCTCTCAGTGGAACCTCCCTTCTGACTTTCAAATTTCCTTTTCTTACTTTCTAGTTGCGATTGTTCACTCTCTGTCTCTATGATTGATGCTTTCTGAACTAATGTTGCATAATCCGTCAACTCAAATGGTGCCACTTTAGTTCGTATCCATTGCTTCAATCCTAGTTGAAACCTTTTGGCTCGTTTCTCGTCAGTATCTACAAACTCCGGCATGAATCTAGACAACTCAGTAAATTTGACTTCATATTCTGTCACTGTCAAATTATTTTGTTTTAACTCCAAGAACTTAATCTCCATCTTATTTTCCATAAACCTAGGGGAATATTTATCTAAAAACACTCTAGTGAAGCGCTCCCAGGTTATCATTCCCGCTCCTTCTAGATTATTCTTAGCCTCCTACCAATAGTTTGCCTCTCCCTTCAGGAGATAGGCGGCGAAAATGGTCTTTTGTTCCTCATCTACCCTCAAGATTTCAAAAGCTTTCTCCATCTCTTTCAGCCATGCTCTGGCTACTACTGGATTAGCAGTTCCCTCAAACTCTGGGGGTTTTAATGACTTAAAGGCAGGAAATGAATTAGCTACCTGGTTCAGGGGAACAGGTGGTTGTTGGGGATTCTGTGGATTAGCTAAAGTCTGCCTTAGTAGGTCCATAAATTGGTTTAAGGGATCACCTCCCTGGTTTCCTTGTTGGCCAAATGATTCGTCTTCTTCTTCTTCTTCTTCTTCAAGATTTGGTTCATTCCGAGCATTTTCATTCTGTCTATTTTGACTTTCTTCATCTCTCTCATTTTCCCTTTCATTCCCTCTATTATTACGTCTAGCCATTTTTCTGTCAATAACAATATTCTCCATTAATTACCCAAATTTAGGGTACAATATTCATCATTCCCATATAAAATAATTATATCACTATTTACTCATTTATATATAACCATATTCTCAAATTCAAGCAATTAATATCAAGTTATAATACCATTTATACGAAACATATAAGCTCACTACCTTTAACACGATAACCTTTTCATTTAAGTCAATCACCTTATATACATCAATATTTTCGAATCCCAAGATTTAGTATCAAAATACGATAAAACTTAGGCAAAATACATAAACTTTTATTAGTAGTAATCTATAAAATTATAAACACTACTTAGAATAACTGCAACATTCGATAAACCACCCTTGAACTCGATGTGAGTTCACAATTTATATTATAACTTATATATTTATTATTATCACTATTGTTCCTGAGCATTATGACTCTTAGCTCTGATACCATCTGTGACGCCCCTAGATCTGGGGTCAGGAATCCAGGTCATCACGATCCAATTTCCATTTTTAATAACATTATATTCTTGATAGTTGAAATATAAATACTTTCTAATACACACACAACAGACCCCACACTATAACATTACACACCAGTCATATGCTCAGAGAACAACATCCATAATAATAACAGTTTAAAGTTAAAAGAGTTATTACAACTCAGAATCTTACTTAAGTAGTGTTGCTGAATATTACTTCTAGAAGAAGCATTTCAACAACAAAAAGTTATTACACAAGCTTACACACTTAATTTACATATGTCTACTAATACCCATCCGTCCTACAAGAGCTATCTCAGGGATAGGCGCCAACACTCTCTCAAAAGCCCTTACCCTCTTCCGGGGTGTGGTGGGAAGTATCGGCATCTGCCCTAGCTGTTATATAATTAAATAGCAAGAGTGAGCTATAATAGCTCAGCAAGATAATATTGTAAACCAGAATCAAAGTTAATATATATATATATATATATATATATATATATATATTAATAAACGGAAAGTCCACTATAATAATTAAGAAAAGAGTTAATCATTACTTATTCAATACATTATCCATGTTTCCTTTATAAAAAAAAATATATAAAACAATATAATATCAGTTTCTCTTTAAATCATATAAGATCAGTTTCTCTTTAAATCATATAATATCATTCCATCATTTCATACCAATTTTCCTTTCACCTTTCAGTATATCAGTCTATAATCATTATCAATGTTTCCTTTAAAAGTTTTGGGGGTATCCACTGTCACCTGATACGTTAGAACGATGATCAGTCGCCTAATCGTACCTGCTCCTTGTTTACTACTAGTAGAAGGAATGGCAATCATCCCTGGAGGAAGGTTCTCCACTACATCCTCCTTCGGCATCCATTGGGCCGTAATAACATAATGAGGAAGGTTCTCCACTACTTCCTCATAAAATGATGGATGCTGGACTGTGCTAAACACAGCCACTTACGCAATTATGTTGTAATCCCCCTTTTTGTAAAATCATTATTCCATTTAAGAATTTCATTTCCATTTCCACCCTTATCCATACATATATCATTATACTTTAAATATAACTCCCTTTAAAGAAACCTGAGATCATTAACTCAAAAGACAGAAATATTCCAGATACTTTGAAATAAGTTCAGAAATATCCTTCGTATTTAATGAAGTCAAATATGCTTTTAAATACATAACTATTCCATCTATTTTTAAAGTATTAAATGATAATCAAATTATATTTATTAAATCACAAATGTTCAAAGATTATAATCAATAGAATATTATAAACCATATAACCCTAGATAACAACTGATACCATTCTTTTTCATATCTCTTTAAACCATAAAGTATATTAGCTCTATCCATATTCATATCCATATCCATAATCCATATCCATATTCATATTAACTAATCTCAACAAACAGGGAATATTCCTAACCATATAATGATATAAGATTCATATATTATCTAGCAAAACCACTTTTCTTTAAACATAAACAATTTATCAAAATAATGATAAAAGAAATCTTGCCTCGATCTCTAATCCCAAGAGGAATGATCCGGTGTTCGTCTCGAGTATCTATAGAAACGAAAAGGACCACCATCAGAATATATTTCACTTAACCACTTAACCCGTAAATATATATATAATAACACCCTTGACACATAATATAATAAAATTCTCAAATCTAATATAATAAAATTCCAAAATATTAAATCCTCAATTCCTCAAATTTAATATCTCATTTCCAAGTGGTTCTAAATTGTTTAACAATCTAAATTCCTCTGGCATTCCCTTGACTTAATAATCCCCTGGTTTAACCTAATTTCACATGTTCCTCAAAGTATACACCCTTTTCATATTCCATACTCTTTAATATCCAATACAATAGTGCTCAATTGAAATCAAACATCTTAAAAATCTATACTCAGGAATTTCTGAAATCCATCATCGTTTCGAGTCACTCATTTTCATAGTACGACGCTAATATGGTTTCTGATTATTCATTTTCTGTTTCACTTATAGGGTACCTACATACCATTTCCCTAAATCCTCAAAATCACTATTCATTTAAGCACTGTAGCATTTCTAAAGTTAGGGTTATTACAACCTGTGCAAGATTAGTTTGAGTGAGATGATGACGAATCTAAGAGCTGTATTTATTCTACCATATAATCTAATAATTAGAATAATAACATGATCAGTGATTACAAGAAGAAAGAAACAATTTACTGCCATAGGTCCACATTAGTCCAAACCATCCCAGTAATTGGTTCAAAACATTGAGACTCCACAAACTGAATAATCAAGAGGCAGAGATTCCACAAAATAAGTAAATAAAATCAGATATCGTACAAAACAAAAACAAAATGCAAGAAATATACACAAGCACATTACACAAATCTTGAAGTGCATGGATGAGTTGCGAGTACTATGATAGAAACTTGAAACTGACCAATACTTGCACATTAGTACATTAGTAAACAATGCAGAAATTACACTTTTTACCTAGAAACTGTCTCAAATTGATGTTCAGCTATTATGGGAACTCGAGCCGAGTAAAGTAATTGATTTCAAACTAACCAATTCAACCACATCAATATACAATTTCAATCACACAAATAAGGCAAAAAAATTACTAACATGATTAGTAAATTTACCGTAGTCTCTATTGAGCAGAACAATCTCCTCGGAGATTCAGAAGCCCTCATATCTTCTAGAGCATTAGAAATGCATGCCCATGTATCAATAACAGACGCAAGTAGTTGTTCATTGAGATGTAGAGATTGTAATTCAGCTTTAAAACGTTTTATCTGCTTCCACTCAAAAATTGTTTGACTGCATTCATTTTGAAATCAAGGGGTTATAACCTGATTCTGTATAAAATTAAAGCATAGATTTTTTATATTCTTACTTTGGGTTATCTTGGTTTCTGTTTAGCCATCTCCAGGTCCTAGCCTCATCCGCTGTTAATTGTTAGGAATATGTTGTACTTGATGATAACTTCACAATCAATCAAATTGTTTAAGGTTTTGTAGCTGTCAACGGATGAGGATTTATAACTCTATCCGTTGACAGGTAGCTCATCAACGGATGAGGTTTTGTAGCACACTGCAGTATCTCTATGTTATCAGTTGATAGTGTTTTTATCCACAGTCATGTTGACTATCAACGGATAGGCAGAATAGGGTAGCCAATTGTAAATAAGCTATGCTATGTAATTCTGTCTAAGTGAAAGTGTATCAACGGATGAAGACTAAACTCTATCAACGGATACAACTCAAATCCACTCTATCAACGGATACAGCTCAAGTCCCAATATCAACGGATACTGCTCTATACATCATCAACGGATGTCAGTATACATCATCAACGGATAATCATTGACACTGTTTTCTATGATTAGCTGGAGATTAGCAGTTGATAAGGACATGTTTGACTGACAGATCACATGAGTTTATAGTAGATACAAAAAGCAGTATGGCAGCCATACTTTGGAAACACAGAAGAAAGAAGCATTACATTTACACTATGAATACAAGAAAGGTGCAGGAGACATGTCTGAACACAAGGACAACCTTTCGGCTACATGTGTATTTGAAGTGTAGTAGCAAGTCAACTAGAATTAGATTAGTATTATCTTATTCCAGTAGTACTTGTAAAACTTGGGATATATAACCAAGTGTAGCAACTCTTTGTAGGTTAAGAAAACAGACATATTTGCTTAGGGTTTCTTGAATATCCTTAGAAGCAAAGAGTTGTAAAACGGCAGCTGTGTACATTTTGTATCACAGAGTTTTCTTCAAATAAAAGCTTCAGGTGGTGCATATTAACCACCTGATTTTATATGTGTTTGTGTTTAAATCTTACATTGCAATTATCTCTTCATAAGTTTCTGAAGTTCTTATCAGAAATTTATAAATATCAAGAATTGTATTCAACCCCCCCTTCTACAATTATACAAGTGTGTAATCTGGGAATAACAATTGGTATCAAAGCAAGCTTCTAACATATTTGAAGTTTAAAGATCAACACACTTCCAACATGTCTAAGAAGGATTATGGAGTGAAGATTCCAGTTCTTGATAGAGAAAATTACTTTCACTGGAAAGTAAAAATGCGTCTACATCTCTCGTCTATTGATGAGGGTTTTGTGGATTGCATTGACAAGGGTCCTCACGTTCCAATGAAGACAACAACAAGAGTTGGCCTGGCTGATGATGTGCCTGACACTTTCATTCCCAAACCTGTTTCTGAGTGGAGTCTTGAAGATATTGCAGAAGTCCACAAAGACAAAAAGGCCATGAATATTCTGTTCAATGGTCTAGAAACAGACATGGTTGACAATGTTATTAACTGCACTACCGCCAAGGAAGTATGGGACATTGTTCAAACCCTGTGTGAAGGAACAGAACAGGTAAGGGAAAACAAGATGCAACTACTAATCCAACAGTATGAACATTTTCACTTTAAGAGTGGAGAAACATTGAATGATACATTTAGTAGATTTCAAAAGCTACTAAATGGTTTGAAACTGTATGGAAGAGTCTATCAAGTTAAAGACTCTAATCTCAAATTTCTGAGATCACTGCCCAAGGAATGGAAGCCAATGACTGTTTCTCTAAGAAACACTCAAGAGTACAAGACATTTACTCTTGAAAGGCTCTATGGAACTTTAAAGACCTATGAGCTGGAAATGGAGCAGGATGAAGAGATTGAGAAGTCTCAAAAGAAAAGTGGGTCAGTTGCACTCGTTGCCAATTTGGAGCAAAAGGAGGAAAGGACAGAAACTGCTAGTTCTACACCAAACAGGGAGGTTGGTAAAGGTAGAGCAGAATCAAGCAGGAGCAAGGAAAAGGTGTCTGAGGAATTGAATGCCCTTCAGCAGGATGAATTGGATGAGATAGATGAGCACTTAGCTTTTCTATCTAGGAGATTCTCTAAGCTGAAATTCAAGAGAAACTCTGGGATGGCCAAGCCATTTAACAAGGATTTTTCCACAAACAACTATGTGGATAAATCCAAAATTAAATGCTACAATTGTGGGATTGCTGGTCATATGATAAGTGAATGTAGGAAACCTAGATCTGAGAACAAGGGAAAGCCAACTGTGGTTGTTGACTATAAGAAGAAATATTTTGATCTTCTCAGGCAGAAAGGAAAGGCATTCTTGACCCAAGAGTATGACTGGGCTGTTGATGACAATCATTCTGATGATGATGCTGAGTTAGTCAACCTTGCTTTAATGGCTGATTCTGGAGAGCAGGAAGCAAGTTCAGCTAGCAATCAGGTATTTTCTACTAATCTCTCTGAGCTCACTAAAGAGGAATGCAATAGTGATATAGATGAAATGTCTACTGAACTATATCACTTAAGTGTTACTCTTAAATCACTTACTAAAGAGAACAATAGAATTAAAGAGTCTAATCTGTTTTTAAGTGATTGAAATGCTGCTCTAGAATCTCAATTTCTAGAATTTGAGAAAATGAGAGTTGATTGCAATAATGCTAAAAGTGAACTTGAAGTTGTGTTAAAAAGAGAACTGATTTTAAAAGACCAGCTTGAAAAAGAACAAGGGATAATTGCTAAATTTCAAAGTTGTAGGAATATTTCTCAAAACATAATAGAAGTTCAGGGAATAGAATCATTTGTGAAGGATACCTGGACTCAAAGGAAAAAGGAGCTAGAACCTGGCCTTGAGGATCTAGAGACTATTTGTGAATCAACGGATAGTGATCATCCGTTGACAGATGAACCGTCAACGGATGAGAGGTATCCGTCGACAAACAAAAAGTCTGTTAGTAAGAAGGAACTTAGGAAACTGGATATCAAGTATGGTCCAGTAAACAAGAATTTTGTTAGTGGTGAGTGCAGCAAAACCAAATCCAGTGGGAAGGCTAAGACAGGTGATTTACACAACAAAAAGGCTGTTGGTAAATCAGACAATGAAAAGGTAGAAATTGAGGGCAAAAAGAAAAAGAACAGAAATGGTAAGATAGGCATCAACAAGAAAAACAATTACTCTCCTGACAAGTTTGCTCCTAGGAAAACTTGTAGTAATTGTAATAGTGTCAATCATTTATCTTCTAATTGCAAGATTGTCAACAAGGCTCCTGTTCATGTACCTCAACCAATGCCATGTATGCCTGCAATGCCTGTTATGCCTGGTTTGTATCAAAATGCTAGTTTTTCAAATCCATATGTGAACATGCCATATGTGTCTAATCCATACTTTCAATCTATGAATGTGCCACAAATGTCATGGAACCTACCTAACATGAATAATATGTATTCCAATTTTCCACACATGCATGCATCCAATATTCATGCAAATGAGCATTTGTCAAACCCCATTACTCAAGCATCTACACCTAAGATGAAGAATGCTAAGAGTGCAAAGTCAAAGGCTAACAAGAAAGGACCCAAGGAAGCTTGGGTACCAAAATCAACTTGATTTGTTTTTGAAATGTGTGCAGGGAAACAGAAGGAATCTATGGTACCTAGACAGTGGATGTTCTAGGCACATGACAGGAGATTCAACCCTGCTCACAGAGTTCAAGGAAGGAGCTGGCCCTAGAATTACCTTTGGAGATGACAGCAAAGGATATACTAAGGGATATGGCCTGATTTCAAAAGACAATGTCATCATTGAAGAAGTGGCTTTAGTTGAAGGTTTAAAGCACAATTTGCTGAGTATCAGTCAGATTTGTGACAAAGACTATGAAGTAAAGTTCACAAAAGAAGCCTGTGTTGTTTCTGCCAAGGAAGACAACAATGTGGTATTGACAGGCTTTAGAAGAGGAAATGTTTACATAGCTGACTTCAATTCAGCATGCTCAGAATCCATTACTTGTCTCTTCAGCAAAGCAAGTAAGGATGAGAGTTGGCTATGGCATAAGAAGCTGTCACATTTGAATTTTAAAGTTATGAATGATTTGGTAAGAAAGGATCTTGCTAGAGGAATCCCTCATTTGGAGTTTGTCAAAGATGGGCTATGTGATGCCTGCCAATTAGGGAAACAAAAGAAATCATCTTTCAAAAGCAAGACAGAGTCATCCATTGTTAAGCCTCTTCAATTGCTGCATATGGATTTATTTGGTCCAGTAAATGTCATGTCTATTTCAAAGAAGAAATACTGTCTGGTGATTGTAGATGATTTTTCTAAGTTCACATGGACTTTCTTCCTGCACTCCAAGGATTGTGCAAGTGAAATCATTATCAATCACCTCAGAATGCTAAACAATGGTTCTGAAGACAGAGTACAAAGGATCAGGAGTGACAATGGTACTGAATTCAAGAATTCCACAATGAAGATTTTTTGTGAAGAGAATGGAATTGTCCATGAGTTTTCTGCTGCCAGAACACCTCAACAAAATGGGGTTGTTGAAAGGAAAAACAGAACTCTCATTGAAGCAGCTAGAACAATGTTAAGTGAATCAAGATTACCAACATATTTCTGGGCTGAAGCTGTCAACACTGCATGCTTTACTCAGAATATTTCCTTGGTCAATCAAGCTAGAGGAATGACTCCTTATCAGTTATTAACCAACAAGAAACCAACTTTAGCTTTTCTACATGTCTTTGGATGTAAGTGTTTTGTGCTAAGGAATCATGGAGATAATTTAGGCAAATTTGAAGCAAAGGCAGATGAAGCTATTTTCGTTGGATATGCAGCAGGGAAAGCCTACAAGGTCTACAATCTAAGAACCAACATTGTTATGGAATCTGTACATGTTGTGTTTGATGATCAAAAGATTCTAGGCCTAAATGATGAAGGTTACCATGAAAAGTTGGAATTTGAGAATGAAGGTGAAGGAAGAATGTACTATGATGATGATGAGGAGAATGAAGATCATGACCACAGAGATCCACCTAGAGCTGTTATACCAACTAGAAGTGATGCTTACACTGAAAATGAAGCATCCGTTGATAGTCATTCTGGAGCATCCGTTGACAGTCATTCTGCAACATCCGTTGACACTATTAGAGATGCATCTGTTGACAGAAATTCTCAAGCATCCGTCGACAGGAAAAATGATGCATCCATTGACAGTCAACTTCATAACTCAGCAAGGACAACAAACTCAGGGGGAGTTTCTCAAGGTCAAAATTCAATGCTAAATCAACATGATCATGGAAATGAAGCAACCTCATCAAGATCAAATCTTTCACCTGCAAGAAAATGGACTAGAAATCATCCATTTGAGTTAATCATTGGTGAATCAAATTCAAGAGTCCAAACTAGAAGGGCCACTCAAGCAGAATGTCTATACAGTAGCTTCCTGTCTCAAGAGGAACCTAAAAAAGTGGAAGATGCCCTTCTAGATCCAGATTGGGTGTTAGCAATGCAAGAAGAGCTAAACCAATTTGAAAGAAATAAAGTATGGAAACTTGTGCCCAAACCTGATGATAGAAGTGTCATAGGTACTAAATGGGTTCTCAAGAATAAGACAGATGAAAATGGCATAATTGTGAGGAATAAAGCTAGATTAGTGGCAAAGGGCTATTCTCAAGAAGAAGGAATAGATTTTGATGAAACTTTTGCTCCAGTAGCAAGACTTGAGGCAATAAGAATCTTTCTAGCCTATGCAGCACATGCCAATTTCAAAGTCTATCAGATGGATGTCAAAAGTGCCTTTCTAAATGGGGAACTGGAAGAAGAGGTCTATGTCCATCAACCTCCTGGTTTTGAGGATCCAGAATTTCCAGAATATGTATATCTTCTCATGAAAGCACTTTATGGTTTGAAGCAAGCACCAAGAGCCTGGTATGACACTTTATCTCAATTTCTTTTGGAGAACCACTTCACTAGAGGTACAGTAGATAAAACCTTATTTCATAGGGATATTAATGGCTCTTCAATACTTGTTCAAATCTATGTAGATGATATTATTTTTGGGTCTACAGATGAGAAGCTTTGCAAAAAGTTTGCCAAACTTATGCAAAGTAGGTATGAAATGAGTATGATGGGTGAATTAACTTACTTTCTTGGCCTACAAGTAAAGCAAGTTAATGAGGGCATTTTCATAAGTCAAACAAAATACATTTATGATCTCTTAAAGAAATTTGACTTAATGGATTGTACATCTGCTAAAACACCTATGGCCACTGCAACTAAGCTTGAGTTGAATACTAAGGAAAAGTCTGTGGACATCTCAAGTTATAGAGGCATGGTAGGTTCACTTTTATACCTAACAGCTAGTAGACCTGATATAATGTTTTCTACTTGTCTTTGTGCTAGATTTCAAGCTGATCCTAGAGAGTCTCACTTAATAGCTATTAAAAGAATTTTCAGGTATCTCAAGGGAACACCAAACCTTGGCATTTGGTACCCAAGAGAATCTGGTTTTGATCTAACTGGCTATTCAGATGCAGATTATGCAGGTTGCAGAGTTGATAGGAAAAGTACTACAGGTTCCTGTCAATTTCTAGGAAACAGGCTTGTGTCATGGTTCAGTAAGAAACAAAACTCAGTCTCCACTTCTACAGCTGAAGCTGAGTACATTGCGGCTGGAAGCTGTTGTGCACAGATTCTATGGATGAGAAACCAACTCATTGACTATGGTCTAAAAATTGAGAAGATTCCAATTTTCTGTGACAACACAAGTGCTATTGCCATCACAGGGAATCCAGTGCAACATTCGAGAACCAAGCACATTGACATCAAATACCACTTCATTAGAGAACATGTGATGAATGGTACAGTAGAAATGCACTTTGTGCCAAGTGAAATGCAGCTTGCAGATATCTTCACCAAGCCTCTTGATGAATCCACATTCACAAGATTGGTAGGTGAGCTAGGTATGCTTAACTTGTCATAATTTCTAGTGATATTTGATTTCAATGAATTGAAGCTGGAAATGTGTTTTGATTTACTTGAAAGTTAAAACTTTCAGAAAAATTTTCTGCAGAAATTTTGCCTAAGGCAAAATTAGCTTATCAACGGATATCCTTTTATCCGTTGATAGTATAAACACATTACTAGATTTTTGCATGTCAACGGGTAACAGGCTATCCACGTCATCAACGGATAAACTGTATCTCAACCGTTCATTCTATATCCGTTGATATACATTTTTTTTAACCGTTGGTAACCGTGTATATCTAATCATGGCTGTACTTATTCTCTTTTTATTTATTATCTGACAGTTACTTTTGACCAATGGAGTAATTACTTTTAATTATTTCATTTTTAATTCTTGAAAAATATAAAAGGCGGACTTGTACTCTCACATCTCACTTTTATTCATTTTCAAGCATATCAAAAGTTAACTGCATCTTCTTCCCTAAAACTCTCTGTAACCAAAGTTCAATCACTTCAATGGCGCCTATTGTTAAGATGATGTCCTCCACTGGGTTTACCTATGAGAAGAACAATTTCGCGGCCTTTGTTGACACAGTGAATGCTCCAGAAGCTTACCACACTTTGATGAGTTTCGTGAAGAAATGCAAACTGTCATATGCTATGACGGCTACCACTCCCTTAATCCACGAGGTAATTGAAGAAATGTGGACATCTGCTGAGTACAATGGCACAGACGGTACAATTGCTTTTTCTTTAAAGGGTAAAAACTATGTGGTTAATTCTGATGTAATAACTGCTTGTTTAAAATTGCCTGAGAATAACTGTCTGAAAGTACCTACTGATGCTGAAATTGTTGCCATGCTTAATTCTATTAATTATGCCCTTAGTACTGAAAACTTAGGGAAAATTGCTAGAAAAGGAATGGTTAAAGAATGGAGCTACTTCTGTGATGCCTTCATTAAAACTTTTTCAGGAAAAATTAGTAATTTTGATGCTGTTACCCAGTCCATGCTAACAATGATGTGTATGCTTTTAAATGATAAATTCTATAATTTTGGCACATTAGTTATGTATGAGATAGCTGCAAAGTTGGGTAAAAAGGAAACTAGGAGCAAGAATATCTACTTTGCTAGATTTTTAATGCTCTTAGCACTGCATGTGTCTGAGAATAAGCTATCCATTGCTAACCCGGATAGCAAGTTCCAATGTTTTGTTCAGGAGAAGAGAGTCTTAAGTGACCTGATTTGAATGAACCTCAATGCAGGAGTACAGTTGGTATATCTACCAATTGTTCAAGTAACTATCTCTAACTCTGAAACCCCTATCTCCAACCCCCAAATTTCTTTGCCTTCTAGTGTCACAATAGAGTCTGTAGTTGTGACCAAACAGGCTCCTACCAAAGTGACCAAATCCAGAGTTCCAAAACCACATTCTAAAAGGCAAACCTCAAGTGTCTCTCAAAAGACACCTGTTGTAAAATCTACCAAACCTCTTGAGGGGAGTGTGAAGGTGGTAGTGAGTGGTGAGGGACAGGGTGAACATCAAAGAAGCCCTAAGGATAAGGAAGGAGAGATGAGTGCAACCACCATTTCAGTCTCTCAAAAGACTGCTAATGTAACTACAGGCCAAATTCTAGTTACACTCTCCCAAAAGAGTGTGACTACTGAATCAAGTTCCCCACAAGGAACACTGCACAAGAGGGTTAGGGACACATATAGCCCAATCTCAAAAACCTATGGAAGAAGAGTGAAATCTAAAACCACAGGGGAATCACAGGGTGCACACACTGTACAGGAAACTGTACCTTCTCAAACTCAGTTTGATGTGGCTTCAATAAATGTGGAGTCACAGCCCCTTGATCTTAATCTTCAAATCGACACACATTACAATCCACCATCACCAACTCCTTCTCTGGATGTGGATATGATATCTACATCATTTCCTGATTCTCCATCTTTAAGATTCTTGGAGAAGCCCCACTCTGTAATTGGTGGTCATCATCTTTTAGATGATTTGTTGGACCATCAATCTTCCCTTCCAGAATTCTCAACACAGACTGTGGCCTCGAACTTAAAATCAATCTCCACAGATTCAGTGTTGGTTTTCTCTTCAACGGATATAATTATTCCTTCCTCAACGGATATCCTTCATCCGTTGACAAGTGTTTCTCCATCAACGGATGCGCCTCTATCTAGCCATCCGTTGACAGCTATAACTACTCCATCAACGGATATTCCTTATCCGTTGATAACTCACTCTACCACTGCTATATCTGACATTCCAGTGTCAAGTGTAGAGGAGTTCTCAGTAGTTGAAACACTTTTAGGTTTGAGGGAAGGGAGTGAGAGGCTGCCTTGTGAGCAGGCAAAAGGAGAGATAAATAATGAGAGGCTGGCCATTTCTTCCGGTCAGGCAAAAGGAGAGTTTGAGAGTTCCACCTTAGTAGGTGAAGGTGAGGGTGTGAGAGGTGTGAGCCAAGGGGAGCCCTTGATGCAAGAAAAGAGAGATGAGGGGAGAGAATGGACTACAGGAGAGATAAGGATGGAAGAAGCAGCCATTGCTAGTGAGTCAATGGGGGTTGAGGATGCATCCAAGGAAATGGAATTTCAAAGAGAATATCAGTCCATGATTGACTCCATTTCTTTGGATGCTGAAACCTTTACTCACCCTGTTCCTGCCTATCAAATTCTGGCACAACAGGGCAATGTGGAAGCAGAGGAGGCAATGCACCTAGTGCACACCTCACAATCTCTACTTAGAGCTAAGGAATCTATAGCAGCTCTGCCAACCACTGCTGAGAGTGATGAATTTGACAATTCTGAAGATGAAGACAGCCAGAGCTCTGAAGATGAAGGTGGTAGCAGTATTCATGATTTTGCATTTGCTCAAAACTACACCTATCATCAACTTGATATGGAAATCATAAGGCAATATAAATCTGCCCTGGCTGAGCACCCAGAAGCAGATCTACAGAGAAAGGTTGTTCTTCAACAGGCAATTGACTCCCTAAAGTTACAAAAGATGCAAATGGTGATTCAGAGATCCAATTTAGAGGAGGTCAAACAAGAAATCAAGGATGTGAAGATATCTGTGGATTCCAAGCTAGAGCAACTAGCTCCTACAGCCACTCAGAGGGTGTTGCAACAAAGGTTTCTCAAAGAAGACAACCTGGCTAAATCTGTGCAACTTCTCAATTCAAGAGTGGAAAAGATGGAATCCCAGATGGAGCAATTTCTTCAACATCAGAAACTGCAAACCCAACTGCTACAAAAGTTAGTTGCAGCCCCAACTTCTAGTCAAACCCTTGATGCTAACAAAAAGGGGGAGAAAGTGCAAGAGGCTGTGGCAACTACAAGTCAAATCTTAATTTCTGAAAGAAGGGAAGCAGCAAGTGAGGGGGAGCAGCAGCCTACCATAGTGGTCAATCCACAAGAATTCATTGTCACAGCTTCCCCCAGCAAATCCAAACCTCTATCTGAAGAGTTTGATCTTTCAAACTTGACAGAAGAAGAAAAGCTAGCCAAAATTGAAGCTCTCCAAAAGATGAAAGAAGAAAACTATGAAAGGATAATGAGGACAGAAAGATTGATCAATCAATCTATTGCATCAACTCTGTTCTCCAGCCAAACCTCAGCTCCAACAATATCTACAACAATTCTGAAGGTGCTCACTCCAGCAATTGTGGCTCCTACATTCTATGATGCTGAGCCTTCTCATGTTAAGGAATTTGAACCCTACATCAAATCAAGACCCTTCTCACCACCAAAAGCAAATGGGAAGAACAAGTTACAACTGGACTTTCCATTTCCCAAGGATGATGAAGAGAAGTTGATGGGTAAGGCAATCAAGGAATTCAAGGAGAAGACTAACAGTTGTGTAAGAGAATGGATGGCTGTAATCATAAGGAATGGAAAAGTTCTAAACATATCCAACAGCCATCCTAGATTTGTTGAAGCCAAGAGAGAAGAGACTTCAAGGCTGCTAAGAGAATCTCAACCAAGCACTGAATATCAATATGAAAACTCAGATGAGAAGCAAGCAAGGCTGGCTCAAGAGTTATTGGATGAGGTAGAGGATGAATTGAGGGAACCTGAGTAAGTCCCCAAATTCAAAAAGAAAGGGAAATCAGTCCCCAAATCCAAGAGATTAAAATCACATGCAAGGAGGCCTGTCTCTCCAGAAACTGAAAACAAAGAGACAGTTGGTTCATCACAACCTATTGATGTAAAAGTATTCAACCCAGATGTAAATTTCCATGGTGAGCCTATAGTACCTAAAGAGGAACCAATGAATCTTGACTCCATTGAGGTTCCTTCATTCTTGCTGAAGCCTCAACAGAAGCCTACACAGAAGAAAAGGAAACCAAGGAAGCAACCTTCAAAGGAACCAATTCAAGTTGCTAGGGTACCTGCAATTGTCAGGCAGCCAATCTTGGAAAACAAGGATGATTTTATCTATCAGGCAGATATTGAAGAATACTCTGACATGAATCTTTATCTGGATGAATTGTCAGAAGTAAGAGGAATTGACAAATATAGACATTTGCCTGAAAGATTGGTCTTTGTATACAAGGGAGGAACGGAAAGGACATGGCCACTACAAAGGGTTCTTGGAGAAAATTATCATACCTTAACCAAAGTGTTCTCTCCAATCAAGAGATACACAGGGTTCTCCAAGATAGCAAAAGGGGAGATACTGGACAAAATAGAACAAATAAGGAGGGATTGGAACTCACCATCAAGTCTACCAAGGAAAATGAAGATCCCATACAATGGACAGAAAATCCACCTCCAACCTTTCTGGATGATGGAGTTCAGGGATGAAGATGGTAACAGGAGATTCTTCAGGTTAGAAGACCAACTACCAAAGGCTAGTTCTCAATACCTGAGATGGCTACAACAGAAGCTAAATCCAAGGGTAGATGAAGAAGATGCCTTCTATAGGCAACTCCAAATATAGATTGAGTCCAACTCTGCCAAGGAAGGAAAATCAAGGGTGATGCCAACAAGAGGAAAGAAACAGTCCTAATCTGCTCAGTCTAGAGGAGCACTTCTCTGTAAATTTCTCAAACTTTCAGTTTTTAATTATTGTAGCTTAATACAATTTATGTATTGTTCTTTATATATCTTTAGGAATGTTTTGTTATCATCAAGGTCCTGAATTTATGCTTTATTGCCATCAAGTATAAATTGGGGGAGATTGTTAGGAATATGTTGTACTTGATGATAACTTCACAATCAATCAAATTGTTTAAGGTTTTGTAGCTGTCAACGGATGAGGATTTATAACTCTATCCGTTGACAGGTAGCTCATCAACGGATGAGGTTTTGTAGCACACTGCAGTATCTCTATGTTATCAGTTGATAGTGTTTTTATCCACAGTCATGTTGACTATCAACGGATAGGCAGAATAGGGTAGCCAATTGTAAATAAGCTATGCTATGTAATTCTGTCTAAGTGAAAGTGTATCAACGGATGAAGACTAAACTCTATCAACGGATACAACTCAAATCCACTCTATCAACGGATACAGCTCAAGTCCCAATATCAACGGATACTGCTCTATACATCATCAACGGATGTCAGTATACATCATCAACGGATAATCATTGACACTGTTTTCTATGATTAGCTGGAGATTAGCAGTTGATAAGGACATGTTTGACTGACAGATCACATGAGTTTATAGTAGATACAAAAAGCAGTATGGCAGCCATACTTTGGAAACACAGAAGAAAGAAGCATTACATTTACACTATGAATACAAGAAAGGTGCAGGAGACATGTCTGAACACAAGGACAACCTTTCGGCTACATGTGTATTTGAAGTGTAGTAGCAAGTCAACTAGAATTAGATTAGTATTATCTTATTCCAGTAGTACTTGTAAAACTTGGGATATATAACCAAGTGTAGCAACTCTTTGTAGGTTAAGAAAACAGACATATTTGCTTAGGGTTTCTTGAATATCCTTAGAAGCAAAGAGTTGTAAAACGGCAGCTGTGTACATTTTGTATCACAGAGTTTCCTTCAAATAAAAGCTTCAGGTGGTGCATATTAACCACCTGATTTTATATGTGTTTGTGTTTAAATCTTACATTGCAATTATCTCTTCATAAGTTTCTGAAGTTCTTATCAGAAATTTATAAATATCAAGAATTGTATTCAACCCCCCCTTCTACAATTATACAAGTGTGTAATCTGGGAATAACATTAATGTCTTGCCATTTATGTCTACCGCACGATCATAAAATAGAGACTTCAGAACATCTACCATCCTTAAATCTCTATGTGGTCTCTCTTCAATCTTGTTATCCTCTGGGGTGTACTCCACAAGATGCTCCACATTCATTTTTGCAGATTTATCTGCTACGCTATCAAACTCATTTTGCATATTTCTCCCACTATGATCGGTAAGCCCTATAAAATCAGCAAAGTTAAAATGCTTTAGTTCCTTTGGGATTAACCAATTGTCTACAAGTGACCACTCTTCAGCAGTCAGCTCAAATTCATCGTCTAAGTGGAAACATACTTTGACTTCATAAAGAGATTTGTTCTCTTTTAGACCAGAGCATGTTGATTGACAACTCATTTAACTTCACAAATCACATCTCCAACTCGTTCACTTTATTATTCTGGCTGAAAAGAGCTCTTGCTATGACTAGATCATCTCTGCATATTTGTTTTATCCTTTCAATGTCATCAATATTTCTTTCAAGAGTCTGTAGAAACTCCTGAAACAAATCCTTTAATGTAAGCAACATGATCATCAGCAAAGATGCAGAATTGACACTGAAAAAACAAAATCTTACATTTTATTTAATGTCAATATCTTCGTCAAAGGCATTGATATTTTATTTAGGGTTGTGCGCCATATTGTCAATATTTATGTTGATTTTATTATTCTCATCTTGAAATAGATTCTCAGGATTTTCCTGTACATGGGAAAATAGAAACAACAAATAAAAATTATAGAATCTCATATAGCTATCCCTCATTCCCTTCCTCTACCTATTTCAGATTAATAGGAAATTCATCAAATCGACATTCAAACCGTCAGCTGTTCTGGAGTGCAATATTTGGAAAGACTACTTGACACAATATAGGCTCTCCAATGTCTATCTCCCCAACCAGTAAACTGCAGCATATATACATCAAATTTGTATACAGTATTTGGAAACATGTGGCTTCTCAATATGCCAGTGTAAAAAAAGAGGATTAAAAAGCTTGGAGGATCCAAAAAACACATATACAAAATTTTTAAGTCACACATGTCAGCTAATGGATGTTTACAAGCTTTGCAAATTAGGACTGCCTGTGTTTTGACTAAGCTAATAGAAAGTTCTTTATCCTTCTCTACAACTGCTTTTTTCAGGCATCTTCTTTGGGGTAGTGGTTTCTTTCTTCTTTACAGTGACTCCTTCACCTCCTTTAACCCCTTTTTGGAAGCTCAGAACCAAAAAATAAAGTGATTAGTAATGTATAGTGAATCATTTGCTGAAAATGGTAATGTACTGGGGGATATATAATAGGTTCGCTGAAATTTAAATAGATTCAAATGACAGGGATAATAGAGATTTGACATAGTGGAGGCATTTACAAACTCACCTCGTATTTAAGTTGCAGAATCGTATCAGTTACGCAACAAATTTCTTCTATAGATAAATCTTTACGATCCATGTGATATTCCTGAATCTCTTCCTACAAAGTTATGCAGAAATTCGCAGAGATTCATATATGTTCGTACAGATTCGTATAGAATCTAACACATGATAGTAGAGATTCATAAAAATTATTGTTTAAATTTAGGCAAGCCGATACAAATTTGCTACACTAATCTATTAAAGATACATAGAGCTTCTAGCGCAAGGTAGTATAGATTCAGAAACTAATTTTATTTCTAAATTAAGTAGCAAACATTCGTATAGATTCGAAGAGATTCGTGTAGATTCGTATAAATTTGTATATATTCCTATTCCTAACCAGGTCCACCTAAATCGTCTTTCTTCTTTACTTTTATTCCTATTCCTATTCGTATAAATTATTATTTATGCTTAGCAGTTCATAGTTTGGTTAAAATAACGTGGAAGCTAATATCTCATTAGTATAAAACCAATGTCCCCTTCTATTTTTCCGTCTTCTTCTCTGCCTTCAAGTCCCAGCTATACATTTTTTATTCTTCCATTTTGCAAAATGGTGACCTTTAGAGCATAGGTTTACAGGTTCAACATTACAATCAACAACGACAAATTTTAGTAAACATGCAATTGCACTAGTTTAGTAAACTACACTTATTTACATTCAATTCTGATTGCTACTCAAACAAGCTGGAATTATCATTCAGCTGTTTTACTAATTTTAGTTGATTAGCATAGGTACTCAAACAAGCTCATTCAAAATAAGTAAAGCCTACCTGACTACATTATCATGAAAGTGAGACCACATAAAATGATGAACAGAACCAGGGACTTCCATATGATCATTTAACTTATTTAATATGTATTATGAATACAACTGAAAGACTTTTACAACTCTTGAGTGATATTTGAGAAACAAATCCGATTCTGGGTGAGGTGAAGTTCCACTATTTCCCTTGTGTGTATGTATATACTCTACTGCTGTTGAGGATATGTCATCAGCTACGTGATTTGGTCTGTGTAGTATAGATTCAAAGAGATTCGTATAGATTCTTGTTGATATCTCAATAGTTCACAAACATAAAACACTCGATTACAATTTTATTTACTCAAAAGAATAAATGATACATGTTTTCGATCATTTGGTGTTGGCTCCTCCTTCATTTTATCCTAATCAGTTGAATATGTAATTGAGTCATATATAATCACCAAAGTAATAGATTCATATAGAAATTCATAGAGTTTCGTATAATTGAACCCGTTTCTTCTGATGTATACTATCGAACCCACACGTGTTGCGGGCTCAGAAGCAATATTTGTCAATATTTTCTAATTTTATAGTGTAGATTCGCAGAGATTTGTGTAGATTCATATAAAACATTATTTATTTTGAGATTTTCAGAAGAATTTAAATGCTTACATTAACACTGTCCATATTGCTTTCATTTGTCAATCGCAGTGCACCTAAGATTTTTCCAATCCCGAAAGATTTATTTAACTCCTTATAGTTTTGCCTCTGTTGAATCATTAAAGTTGTCCAGCAATTAAATGTTGGTGCTCTTCTAATCACTTTCCATCACTCATTGTGGACGATCTAGGTAAAAATAATGTTTCATCAAAAGCAAGTAATGTGGTCAAATTGTATTAGTACAACCATAAGAATATACAAATACAAAAAAAAATATAGAAACATATTTCTTACCAGCAAGAATGGTAGAGGTCCATAATAATAACGTGCCTTGGGATTAACCAACCAGTACTCCGAAGGGTCATGTAAGGTAAGAATGAGATATTCACACCAGTTATAGTCATTGCACCGGTCAATGTCTCTGAATCCCAGAATGAACTGGTTGAGAAATGAATTTTTTTGAGATTCAATCATCATGTTACACATCATAACTAAAAAATTATTCTTAAAGTGATCGTCCACAACAGTTGACATTTTCATCCTTTGATAAATTCATTTTGCTGTCACTTTCCATGGCTTCTTCACATCCTTATACCGGTGATACGGAACGTGATGTGTTTATGATAATATGTAATAATGATAAATATAAAGTAAACTCTGAATCTCCAAAGATGGAGAAACAAAACTCTAACTCTGAATCTCCGAATGGAGAAACAAAACTCAAACTCTAAATTCACTCCTGAATTCGATTCTCAAAGCTACCGAATAGCCAAAATTTTATTATCAATATCATCTTCCCCAGAAGATTACAAGAAAAGAGTATTTATAGGCTACATAAAGAACCTTATTCAACCCTTGTTCAGATAGGAATCTAAAAGAAATTCAATATCAGCTAGGAATTTAGCTAATACTTGAACCCAACTAGGAAACCCATCAAAATCTTGATCCAACTTGAAAATAAAATCCTAAGTGCTTAAAACAAGAAAAACCCTTTCAAGTGAAAGGTAAAAACTTGCAAGCCAAATATCTACTTTCTCAGAAAGGTCCATAAACAGTTGGACTTATTATTAATAAAGTAAATAATTAGAACTCGTTTAACTAATACCTATAATATATTTTATGAATACTAGATATGAATAAAGTGTATAGAAACTCTATTTCACTTCCACTTATATTCCTCATCATTCTCCCTTTGTTGGAAAAAACTCGCCCACGAGTTTTGTAGAATGCAATGATTACCATGCACGACTTAGATGGATCCAAAAAAAATCGCAAATCTTCAAACCGACGGAGGTGTAAAGAAATGTGAAAACATGATTTTAGGTGAAGGCGGCTTAATCAAGGATTCTGGAATTATAAAGTCAATATGTTCGACCTCAATGACATCATCAATTTGTTTTTCTCGAACAAGGAAAATTTTCTCCACATGAGATTTTTCAACTTTATCAACATCAAGAACCCCTCTACTCTCGTGCTCTACACAACTTACAGATTTTGGTATGATCACATTATCGTTATCTGATTGATTTTTCACATCTGTATCTTCAACTTGAAAAATATCCCATTCAACTTCATCTCTCTTGACCACTTTATCTTGTGTGTATTCCTTTGTACCAAAACGATTATTCAATTGACTTTTCATCTCAGTCCAAGTTGTGATCCTAGGAGCCTCTTCCCTCATGAGCTTGAACTTCAAATTGTCGAACCATGCAGAAGCATATCTTGTTAGCTTCATGTTTGCAATTTTATAAGACTTTTGATCATTGTAGCCTTTGTAATAAAAAAAATTCCATATGATCCACCCATTCTAAAAAATCCTCGGAATCACCAGCCCCAATAAATTCTCGTACATGCCACTTCAAACTTGTATCATCGTAATCATTATTAGTGGGTAAAGGGTTTCTTATAAAGCCTCCGCGAAGAGGTGTATTTTCTATCGTAGCAATAACCCCCTCAATCCTCTCGTTTGTAACTTGTAAACCATTAATCCTCTCGTTTGTAGCTCGTAAACTTTCCTTGATCTCTGCTTGTTGTTGAGTGTGTTTTTCTAAATATTTTGCAATAAAATCAAATTGTTCTTTCATATTTTTAAGAGTCAACTTCAAGAAATCTCCATCTGATCCTTCAAGTTTTAAATCTTCATCCACTGCCACTAACGTGCAACCATACAAACCTAAGAACTAATATACCAAATTCGAAGATTTGACGTCAATTTCAATGGATTGTGCAGTTGTAGAATAAACTTGATAACCAACAACTTAGCCCCGATGTCGATGAACAGTACCGTGAACAGTATCGATGAACAGTACCGTGAACAGTGTCGATGAACAGTACCGTGAACAGTGCCATGAACAATGACCGTGAATAGTACCCGTGAACAATACTTTTTTTTAAAAAGTTGCGAAAACCCTAGATCTCCCAATAATTAAGAAGTTGATGGAGAAACCTTGGCTTTGATACCAAATTGATACGGAACGTGATGTGTTTATGATAATATGTAATAATGAAAAATATAAAGTAACCTCTGAATCTCCAAAGATGGAGAAACAAAACTCTAACTCTGAATCTCAGAATGGAGAAACAAAACTCAAACTCTGAATTCACTCCTGAATTCGATTCTCAAAGCTAGCGAATAGCCAAAATTTTATTATCAATATCGTCTTTCAAAAGATTACAAGACAAGAGTATTTATAGGCTACATAAATAACCTTATTCAACCCCTATTCAGATAGGAATCTTAAAGAAATTCAATATCAGCTAGGAATTTAGCTAATACCTGAACCCAACTAGGAAACCCATCAAAATCTTGATCCAACTTGAAAAATAAAATCCTAAGTGCTTAAAACAAGAAAAACCCTTTCAAGTGAAAGGTAAACAATATCATACACTATGAATCTAAAGAATTTCATATATATTCATAGAGATTTATAGAGCTTCGAAGAGATTCGTGTAGATTCGTATAGATTCATAGAGATTCTTTAGACCATATCCTCACTCACCGTACACAGATATAACACAGGCATGTAATTTGTCCTGTAACATATTAATAAACTCATTCTAAACAATATCATACACTCTTACTCTCCATACCTAATCCAAAAACAAAGTAACTGTTGGAACCAGATTTCTGCCAGATAGTTTCTTCATTTCGACCTGCAAAAGAAGAAGAATGCGAGGGTGTTGACCCCCGATTCACCTCCAGCGTAAGAATAAGTATTCCGATTATTTTTGAGAGATATAGGTAAAACATAGAGAGATTGTGTTTAAAGAATACTTGAGTTGTTCTCCCCCTCCTCTGGCCAGCTTCCTCTCTTATTTATAGTGTGGTAATGAATCATTAGGAGGTGGAAAAGGTGGAAGGAAGTGTCCCCCATTATGAGGTGTCAACACCCAATTGGACCGTTTTTGGTTGGATGTGTCATTAGATGATTTGACCGTTATTTCCACTAATCTTATTAGTGGGCTTCCCTTTGGGCTCAAATAAGTGGGCTGGATAGATGGACCTCCAACATGTCCCCGGGCTTCAATCGGGCTTAGCTGGAATGAAGGCCACCTTTTTCGGTCCATCTTCGGGAGGCTCCCTTATGTGTTTGTTGCCTTATGCTTCTTTGGTCGTTTTGTTTACCTTAGCCTGATTTCTGCATAGCTTAATGCTTTTTCGTTTTCGGCTTCGTTCGGCTTAGCATGATTCATGCATCTTGGGCTTCTTGGCCTAGCATTGTCCTTAGCATAATTTTTACTTTTCTGCGTCTTAGGACTATTTTGCATCTTCGGCCGGAGCCTAGCTGTTTATTTGTCCTTAGCATAATTTTTACTTTTATGCGTCTTCGGACTATTTTTGCATCTTCGGCCGGAGCCTAGCTGTTTATTGTCCTTAGCATAATTTTTATTTTTATGCGTCTTCGGACTATTTTGCATCTTCGGCCGGAGCCTAGCTGTTTATTTGTCCTTAGCATAATTTTTACTTTTATGCGTCTTCGGACTATTTTGCATCTTCGGCCGGAGCCTAGCTGTTTATTGTCCTTAGCATAATTTTTATTTTTATGCGTCTTCGGACTATTTTTGCATCTTCGGCCGGAGCCTAGCTGTTTATGCATCTTTGGCCGTAGCCTAGCATGGCAATTGCATCTTGGGCCGGAGCCTAGCATGATTGTGCATCTTCGGCCGGAGCCTAGCTGTTTATGCATCTTTGGCCGTAGCCTAGCATGGCAATTGCATCTTGGGCCGGAGCCTAGCATGATTGTGCATCTTCGGCCGGAGCCTAGCTGTTTATGCATCTTTGGCCGTAGCCTAGCATGGCAATTGCATCTTGGGCCGGAGCCTAGCATGATTGTGCATCTTCGGCCGGAGCCTAGCTGTTTATGCATCTTTGGCCGTAGCCTAGCATGGCAATTGCATCTTGGGCCGGAGCCTAGCATGATTGTGCATCTTCGGCCGGAGCCTAGCTGTTTATGCATCTTTGGCCGTAGCCTAGCATGGCAATTGCATCTTGGGCCGGAGCCTAGCATGATTGTGCATCTTCGGCCGGAGCCTAGCTGTTTATGCATCTTTGGCCGTAGCCTAGCATGGCAATTGCATCTTGGGCCGGAGCCTAGCATGATTGTGCATCTTCGGCCGGAGCCTAGCTGTTTATGCATCTTTGGCCGTAGCCTAGCATGGCAATTGCATCTTGGGCCGGAGCCTAACATGATTGTGCATCTTCGGCCGGAGCCTAGAATGGCAATTGCATCTTGGGCCGGAGCCTAGCATGACTATGCGTCTTTCGTATTTGATACCTAGCATATTTCCCCCCAGTATTTAAGGGATGAATTAATCTAAGTGGTTCACCTATTTTAAATTATGAGTGCCTTGAATGCTAAATGCTTAAAAAGGACACATATTTTGTTCGGTCGGCCTCTAATATGGGTCTGTTTAAGCCTCGTACTAGATTGTGAACATTTAATAGTACTTTGGGCGAACTGAAAACACATTTAAATATGAAATTGGGGGCGTTCAGTACGCTTACCGGTAGGGTCGTCGAAGCTTGTATGTCCCCAGCTAGCTTGATTCGCCAGGAGACTCTTTCTTTTCTCCCCTTTGGATGCTTCATACTCCTTATCTTCGGAGTCGGACGTGGCAGTAGTTCTCGTCCTAGCTTTTCGGGGGTGTGATTCGGAGCCTCTGGACTCATTTTCATCTTTTTGTAAATTTTTTTTTTCTTCGGCCTTCGGCCCCAGCCTTCTTCCTTCGGCCTTCGGCTTTCCTTCGTTCGGCCAAATTCCTTCGCTTCGGCCAAATTCCTTCGTTTCGGCCAAATTCCTTCGGTTCGGCCAAATTCCTTCGCTTCGGCCAAATTCCTTCGTTCGGCCAAATTCCTTCGTTCGACCAAATTCCTTCGCTCGGACCAAATTCCTTCGCTCGGCCAAATTCCTTCGCTTCGACCAAATTCCTTCGCTTCGACCAAATTCCTTCGCTCGGCCAAATTCCTTCGCTTCGGCCAAATTCCTTCGTTTCGGCCAAATTCCTTCGTTCGGCCAAATTCCTTCGCTCGGCCAAATTCCTTCGTTCGGCCAAATTCCTTCGCTTCGGCCAAATTCCTTCGCTCGGCCAAATTCCTTCGCTTCGGCCAAATTCCTTCGCTTCGGCCAAATTCCTTCGGTCGGCCAAATTCCTTCGTTTCGGCCAAATTCCTTCGTTCGGCCAAATTCCTTCGCTTCGGCCAAATTCCTTCGCTTCGGCCAAATTCCTTCGCTCGTCCAAATTCCTTCGCTTCGGCCAAATTCCTTCGCTCGGCCAAATTCCTTCGCTTCGGCCAAATTCCTTCGCTTCGGCCAAATTCCTTCGTTCGGCCAAATTCCTTCGCTTCGGCCAAATTCCTTCGTTCGGCCAAATTCCTTCGCTTCGGCCAAATTCCTTCGTTTCGGCCAAATTCCTTCGCTTCGGCCAAATTCCTTCGCTTCGGCCAAATTCCTTCGCTCCGGCCAAATTCCTTCACTAGACCAAATTCCTTCGCTTCGGCCAAATTCCTTCGCTTCGGCCAAATTCCTTCGCTCGGCCAAATTCCTTCGCTTCGGACAAATTCCTTCGCTCGGCCAAATTCCTTCGCTCGGCCAAATTCCTTCGCTTCGGCCAAATTCCTTCGTTCGGCCAAATTCCTTCGCTTCGGCCAAAGCAGTTGGTTGCTGGTGATTCAACACAAATCGTATCTCTACGGTCCCACAGACGGCGCCAAATGTTGGAACCAGATTTCTGCCAGATAGTTTCTTCATTTCGACCTGCAAAAGAAGAAGAATGCGAGGGTGTTGACCCCCGATTCACCTCCGGCGTAAGAATAAGTATTCCGATTATTTTTGAGAGATATAGGTAAAACATAGAGAGATTGTGTTTAGAGAATACTTGAGTTGTTCTCCCCCTCCTCTGGCCAGCTTCCTCTCTTATTTATAGTGTGGTAATGAATCATTAGGAGGTGGAAAAGGTGGAAGGAAGTGTCCCCCATTATGAGGTGTCAACACCCAATTGGACCGTTTTTGGGTTGGATGTGTCATTAGATGATTTGACCGTTATTTCCACCAATCTTATTAGTGGGCTTCCCTTTGGGCTCAAATAAGTGGGCTGGATAGATGGACCTCCAACAGTAACTATCAGTACCAGCATAACAAAACATAAAATCACTTGACCATAACAATAAATATATATCCGCAAGCAACAACTACCAACATTTTAACCTAATTAATAACCAAATCTAAACTAACCGCACAAACAAAATGAATTCTGATTTAATTATCACACACCAAAACTTATCGAAAACAAATCAACCTCGAAATCACATAAAATATATATGTATACATACAAACACATATATACACATGAATTTACGAAATTGAACACATATATACATACTATTAAAATAGGTTCGATGAACATAAAAATTAGGGAGAAACAGAGATTACTCAAATAGAAACACATCACAATTACATTCAAAACGAGAATCTAAGGATAGAGATCGATTGATAAACAGGAATGAAACGAAATGAATTTCATCGAATATCCATCATACAATACATACAACAAAATATTAGGAATACATACCTAGTTGATGAAACAATTACACTACATATATAATCAATCAATAAACAAGTGAAAGAGACTGAGAGAGAGAGAGAGAGAGTACATACCTAATTGATGAAACATTTTTGAAAGTTTCAATTCAATTTACACATACATTCGATCTTTCCCCAAAATGAGAATATAATTTTCGGAGTGTAAATGAGAGCATATATGAATCTAGTATATACATATTTTTAAGTATATTATGGAGGTATTCAGGACCATACTTTAACAAACACGTATTTTGGGCCAATTGATATTAAAATTAGTTAAACAAGGCCTTCACCCCCATTAACATCTCTTCTTTAAATATTAACTTCTATTTAGTGATAAACATTTTTGAGTTATCGAATTTGGATTTTAAAAACAATTTTAACACCGAATTGTCAAACGAGCAAAATTTATAATTACCAACCCAAAATTTATAAAAATCTATAAAATTCAGATCAAATGTAATCATGCTTGTAAAAATCGGTAATCGGTATAAATCGGTCGAGGTACCAATTTAAGATTAATCGAGTAATCGGGAATTAATCGGAAGGATTAATCGGAGTATTAATCGGATATTATAATAATATTTAATATATTAGTCTAATTTACAATTAAACATATCATTTTAAATAAATTTATAGAATTAATCGAATTTCAAAAATTGAATCAATTAATTACCTTATAGAGGATTAATCGGCAGCTAAATCGGGGATTTTTAAACCTTCAGCGTAATAAGAATAAAATCTGATAAAACCAGATGAAATTTAAGGATATCGACTTCCCTCTATCTGTATTTTGTTTATCAGTCAATTGTTTATGACTGCAACAAGACGTACAAAACAGGGTAAAACCCAGAGGAAAGAAAAATAGGGTTAAAGTGATAGTGGCGGCAGAGCAGCAAAAACAATGGGAAAACACGGCAAGAAGCAAAAGAACCAACAACGCCCAAGAGAAAAGAATTACTATTACAATTCAGACAATGATGATCAACAACACAACACTTTCCCACTTCCCGATGATGTCCAAGACTCTGACGAAGACACCAACACTAATACTATTATTGATGACATTACTCATGCCCCATCAAATGTTGTTGTTGGTCTCCCATCTAAATTCTCACTTTATCAACAATCTGTTCAGGTACTAACACCCCTTTATGTTTGTTAATTCTACATTTTCATTTTCTTCACATTATTCTTGTAATGACTAATCAATGTGTGCTTGTAATATAGTATTTGTTTGTTTTAAACACTACTAGGGAGCATTTAGTCGTGCTGCTTTCGGGTTTGTGATTGCGGACTACTCCATTAGCTTATTTACTCAATGGGAAATTGGGGAAATCATGATATTAGTGAGAGCTATTAGGGGTGGAAATTTTTGGGGAACATGATTTCGTGTTTGTAAACGTGTTGATTTCGTGTTGTTGTGTGATTTGTTGAAATTTGATAAAAATGAATGTGTAAGTTTAATGGATTACAATTTTGATAAACAAGTAATTTTGGGTCACTGAAGTTGTGATGTGACATTTTTGAGTTTGTCTATACAGTTGCGTTGGTAGTTGAGTCAGGTTGTGTACAACATTGCCACGCCCCTAAAGGCTATGTTTGCTTCCCAGAATTTTGAATTTTTCGCTATTTACAAATTAGTACTTTTGTTATCAGTGTCTTATTATATTATCATGTAATGATGCTGTATTTTTAATTATAATTTTTTCAGTTTGGGTCTAAAAGCCGATTAGGACAATAATTTTGGGATGGAGGGAGTTTTATTTACTAGTGTTCTATTCTTATTTTGATTTAATGATATTATGCATTAGCATTTACAGCTGTGAAAATCGTTAAGTGGATATAAGTGAGTCAAATCTCATCCAATTTATCTTTCCAAATATTTTCTTAAGCTTAAGATTGATATTCGCTCTAAATAAGGAATTTTAAAATTTGGTCCAAACGCATACAAAATATTGGATTTGTTTGAAACTAGAAACACGTTTGGATGCAATATGGTTCACTTTCTTTTAGGGTGTGGTACATTCAGGAATTCCCAAATTTTTTTTTTGTCCTTGCAATATTTTTTTTTTATTATTGTTATTACTTGCAGTCACCAAAAGGGGATATAAGCTATTTGCGGAAGTTCTTCCTAATGTATGTTGGTGGAAGAGTACCCCTTCATCTCCAGGAAGATTTCTGTGGCACTGCACTTCTTAGGTACTATTTCTCTTAGCCTTTTCTTCTTCTTATTATTATGTAATTTATGTTCTCATGTAATCCACAATTTGTCTTGATGATATTGGGAAACACCTACTTATATTACTTAAAGAGAGTTTCACACAGAAAGGTGTTGAAGAAGATTTTTTTTTTTTTTTTTTTATACTTTCTTTTCCTTCTTATTCGTTTTTTAAGAGTATCTTGTTTTGTGTATCCTCTGTTACTGTTTAGCTGATTTCATAAATATAAGTTGAGTCAGATACAGTTTATTCACTTAGGTCTAACTTATAAACACATCCATTGGACACTCAATTATCCTAATCGTATTACTGGACCCTATAAAGTTTAACAATATTTTGGTCCAAAATCTTCATATTGTTTATGTATAATCTGTTAAAGACAAAGACAAAACTTGGTTTGCTTACATGACCTAAAGGTAAACTGGCAAACACAAATGTTTTGTGCTCGTAACATTGATGTACAAACCTATAGCGATCCACCAAAATCTCAGATCAAAAAGAAAACTAACAAGAAGAGGTAAATGTAGTCACCCTCTTAGAGAACTACTTGACCAGGGACCTTATTCATCTGCTACAGCTTTATCACCTCAAATAAACAGGCTGTGACTATTATCAAATGTTTTTCAGTTACTAAACTGTGAAAAAGTAGTAATATAAAATTTTGGCACCATTTGAAGTTTACTCACCCCCACCCCCCAGATAAATGGCAGCTATGACTTTTCTTTACAGACAGTAATCATTGAAACAAGTTATCATTTACTATGAATTGTATATTTTAAACATTAAAGTAAAAAAAAAACTTGTAAAATTAATTTAAAAGTGGTCGCTGACCTTAAAAGAGTCTAATCACCACTGATATAGACACTGAGGGAGTATGTAATGTCTCATATTAGCAAAGGTTCAGTACAGGTGCTGCTTGATAAAACTGAATACAAACTGATAAATGCTTACTGAAATTGAGTGACTAATTATGTTTTTTCATAATAAATATTTTTCTTGATTAATATAACTCAATAATTTGTTCTGATTCTTCTAATACATTCCTGGCGAATACTTTCCTGCTAATTCTGGCATTCTGCTAAGTTCAGCTTCATCTGTTGATAAATGTCTGAAAAGAAGCTTTAAGGCCTGAATCTTTCATCCCAACCCCTTTAAGCTCTATTAAGGTGGTATGTGATGCCATACTTGAAGATGAGCGTTAACTGTGAATATCATCACGAATCCCTTTGGTTGTATACAAACAGCCATAGTTATTTTGTTACTATCAGAACAACACTTGATAGTGCAGCCTTCACTTGGTTGAAAGCTGGCCTATAGGCTATGGTTATCTCTTTGCTTGTAAAATGTTAAATGACACTACGAAAGTACAGTCATGAACTCTTATTAGAGTCTACATAACTGAAGTATAATAGCTTAATGTTTTGCATTATAATAGTTAAGCTGAACTGGCCTGTTAATATGGGTAGCTGATTTGCTAGCTGAAAATATGGAGTACTTTTACTACTTATATTAAGAACTTTAAGAGAAGGTAAACTTTTAAATTCGGAGTTGGATCGTCCATCAGTTTTATGTTGATCCCATATCAAGTTCTCAAAGTTTATTATATCTTTTCATTTGGCAGTACAGAGTGGCTTTGTAGCGACACAAGACGAACTGCTGTTGGCCTAGATTTTGATGTCGAGGCTCTTAATTGGTGCATGGAGAACAATCTTAACAAATTTGGGTCTGATTTGTACTCTAGAATCTCTCTTTTTCATGGTAATGTCTTGCATCCTCTTGGGGCTAAATTAGTGGAATTTGAGCCCAAAGAATTCATGAACAATATTACAAAGGATAACGAAGACGTTTCAGATATTGATACACTTTCTACCACACTAGCTGAAGCTTGTTCGTGTACTAAAAATATTTCCAACTTGCCCCCTAGAGATATAGTGTGTGCATTTAATTACAGTTGTTGCTGTCTCCATAGTCGTCAAGAGCTGATTTCATATTTCAAATACGCCCATAGTTCGTTGTCTAAAAAAGGTGGTATATTTGTGATGGATTTATACGGTGGCACATCATCTGAGTGTGAGCTTAAGCTGCAGAGGAGATTCCCCAATTTCACGGTACATGTTTGCTTATTAATGCCTGATACAACAGCTGTAATTTTTTTGATTTTTTCTTTAATGCCACTTTCACACTTTTGAAAACTTATCCATAAAAGTTGTCAGCCTTTGGTGTACTTGCTAAGGTTATATCATTTTCCACCCTTGTCAATATCCTTAAATTCGTCATCCATATGTTACATGTCCATCAGTTCCATGAGTACTTATCATTGATATTTTCCTATCATGCTTTAAATTCTACAAGAGATAATAGAGCATGCTACCATATAACTCCATAGTGTATATTTGATTTTGGTGTAGTTGTTCCAACTTGGTGAAGAGCTCAGTCAATCTTTCCTTTGTAAATACTGTCTAGAAGAAACTTTCCTTTAAGTACATGAATGAGCTCGAACTCCCCTTGTAGTATGATAAGAACAGCATTCTGGCACCAAAGTTTTCTTTTTCGAACCTAGTTTATAACTTTTATTAACATCTTGATGTTGTATTTATTTTCACTAGTTGTAAGTAGAGTTGTGAGTAAGAACATATTTGCGAAAAGTATATGATTCTAACAATTAAACCGTTTTTCTTGCAATAAGTACTTCATACTATAAGTTCTGAAATTTGCTTTTGATGGACTGATGGAATACTTACTTTTACCATTAATCTAACATAGTATGTTTGGGAGCAAACGGGATTTGATATCCTTCAGCGAAAAACAAGGATCAGCCTTCACTACAATTTACAAAAGCCACAGAAAAAGATTCGCCATGCATTCTCGTATGAATGGAGACTGTGAGTATTTCCTTGTCACTATCACTGCCGATTTTGTATTTCACATACTGTTAGTAGCAAAGAACATTATAATTAACTTTTTAAACCATTAAAATCTTATTTGCTATGTCTCAGTTGGTCATTACCTGAGATTAGAGACTGTTTGGAAGAAGCTGGTTTTAAGTCTGTCCACTTCTGGATGCGCCAGATGCCAGACAGTGAAAACATAAAAAGAATTGAAGGATTTGGTGATAGTCAAGACGTAAAATATGAAGAGGTAACAAGTTTTCAGCAGCAAGATTCGTGGAATGCGTATATTGTAGGTGTTGCCTAGTAATGAACTGCTCCATTTTACTGGGATATTGTTTAAATTGTTGCACTGTACGAACTTTCACACACAGCAAATAATTAAACTTTAATAACTTGTTAATCAGAATCTTTATTTGTGGCCAAAGCGTTCATCTCTTTATTGTGTTCTAAATTTACTTTATCATCAATGTACGATTGAGGTCTCATAGTCATCAGCTTACCGATAACCTGAATTAGATTCTTGAGTTGCCATTATAGTAGATTTCTTCCCTATGTAATAGACTTCTGTCACAAAACAGAATGAAAGCTGTTATGGACATTGATACCAAAGCATGGTTCTAAGAGCATCTCCAATAGGGGTTGCCAAGAGGTTGCCAAGTCCTATGTGGCATGGCACCCTTGGTTGCCCACCTATTGGAGGATCAATGTTTTTTTTCTAAATATCTCACATATCTAATATCATTAATGCACGTGAGAAGAAAAGAAAAAAAAATCATTTTTTTTGCACTATTTTCATTTAATCAAATGATATTGATGTAAAGATAATATTATTTTATATTTAAAAATTTAAATCATTTGATATTTTATATTAATGTAATGTCAAAAAAAGAAAAAAAAAATCATTACGGGAGGGAATTAAGTATTTTAAATATCCAAATTTTTAATTTTATTTAGAATATATAAATATAATATGTGTTTATAAGATAATATAAAATTGATGTATGGGACCACATTGACAACTTTTAAAGTTGTCAACTATTGGAGTAGATTTGTAACAAAAGTTGCCAACAATGAGATGGAGGAGAGAATAAATAAAAAAATAATAGATGTGATAATTTGTTAGAAGTTGGCAACTATGTTGGCAACTTCTATTGGAGATGCCCTAAGTTGATTAGTTCTTCATTTGTTGTATTAGCAGGTTGTAGTATCACAATATACCAAAATCTGGACTCTTAAGGTACTACTATTACTATAATAGGATTCCAAAAAAGTCATGGTCATCTGACAATAGAAGATCACTCGTACAGTCGTACTCTTTTTGTTTGTAAAATAAACTCGAATTTTTATTCCTCATGAGATGCTGAACTTTCAGACACCAATCTTGCAGAATAAATTGTTAACGTCAAGATACAAATGCTCCGGTTTACAGGGACTACATGATACATTTTGGAATGGCTTAAGATATCTGGAAAACAAATTTATGACAGTTTTGAGAAGGTAAAACAAATTTATGACAGTTTTGCCCAAGTAAAAGTGATGACAATATGTTGACTCACACTAGAAGCTTGAAGGTTTTACTGCAAATGGATTCCACAACTATTATTATACCCATACAAATTGATATCATACCATAAAAATGTGTGCATGAGTGTGTTAATTATAACGGAACAAAAGATTCATGGAGTTCAATTCATATAAGGAGGTGTTATCAAACCAATTTCTATTAATATATATCACATACAATTGGGTATTTGAAATGCATGGAAATGAACTCGAAACATTGACGATCGAGAACCAGACACGATAAGGAGCAGCCTAGCTAGAAGATTATCAGAAACAGAATTTGAGTTAATTATCATCCTCAATACAGTACACGTAGTATGATACTGTATATAACAAGAAAGGATGCAACTTTGCTCATAATAGTTATGTTTGTCATCCATGTTAAGACAATGCGTTTAGTGATACAAATGCTAAAATCTTTCTATGTTATACTAAAGGAGCATCAGAAAAATCACACACGGGTAGTTTAAGCAGTAGAGACTAGGAAAAATGAGCGAGGAAAAGAAAAAGTACACTGAAACTACTAGTACAGCATCTATCTGACAGGGGCAGGAGCTGTTGATCAAGTCTACAAGTTAACATATTTTGTGATTTTCTTGTCTCGGACAGAAAAAGGAGAAGAAACCATTTCAAGGGATTGCGAGTGCGAATGAAACTATCTGTATGCGGCTAGAGCAAGTTCAGCTTGCTAGTTGATCTGCTGCCGGGGGAACCAGCGAAGCTTTCCTTGGCCTAGCTAGCTCGTCAACTCTTGCCTTCTTACGTGCATGATCATGCTCCAGCTTGTCAACAAGAGGCATCTGCCTTGAAACGAAAATGTTACAGTTACAAATGTAAGAAAAAACAGTAGAGTTACACTTATTTGAAACTTCACATAAGAAGCTTGTTATAACGAAAGCAAGAAAGATTATATGCAGAAGAGAAATAAGTTTATAGATCTGAGAGGATAAACAGATTATAGAGGTTTTTCAGATGTTCTACAATATTTACATGCATCTAGACACAAACTAAGGGGTAGGTGGGTTAGGTGTGGTCAAATCCGGGGGCTACAGTGGCCGCCGCCGGCGGCCACCGCCCACCGCCCACCGCCCACCGCCCACCGCCCACCGCCCACCGCCCACATATTCAAGTCAAACTAACAAATCTCCACCTTGACTTGAATCCTCTCACAAAAACAGATAACAGATGTACCAAATGTATCATAATAATGCCAGATGTACCAGATAACAGACTCCACCTTTACTTGAATCCTCTCACAAAAACAGATAACAGATGTACCAGACGCATCATAATAATGCCAGATGTACGAGATAAAACTCTTCTGCCTCAGATTTTTCCCTCAAAAGGGCAGTCAACAGCTCCGAACATTTAGCAAGTTCAAACAATGTTGAAACTTGCTATGTGGAACCGGCTTGGTGAGCATATCAGCTGGGTTATCGGAAGTACCCACTTTTCTCACCTTAATTCTCGTCTCACTTCTTAGAAAATGATATCTCACATCTATGTGCTTAGTCCGCTCATGATGGACTTGATCCTTGACTAAACAGATTGCACTGAGACTGTCACAAAATACCGTAGCCTGATCATGATGTAGACCCAGATCGCTGACCAATCCTTTCAACCAGATTCCTTCTTTTGCGGCTTCTGTCAATGCCATGTACTCTGCTTCTGTAGTAGACAAAGTCACTGTAGGTTGCAGAGTAGCTTTCCAACTGACAATCGAACCACCCAGAGTGAAAGCATAACCAGTCATAGATCTTCTACTGTCAACATCTCCAGCATAATCAGAGTCTGAAAACCCTGTCACCAAACACTCAGTATCACCTCCATAAATGAGACCAACATCAGATGTACCTTTTAAGTACCGAAAAACCCTCTTCACAGCTTGCCAATGCTCCTTGCCTGGATCACCCATGAACCTACTAACAACACTGACAGACTGTGCAAGATCGGGCCAAGTGCAGACCATTGCATACATCAAGCTTCCTACTCCACTAGCATAGGGAACTCGAGACATGTACTCTTTTTCCTCAGCAGACTTAGGTGCAAAAGCGACAGACAGATGTGCATTTGCAGCTCTAGGAGTATCTATGGGTTTACTTGATTCCAATTGTTAGGTCCAATATGTTTGTAGAAGGGGGGGGGTTGAATACAAACAGTACTGTTTAATCGAAATTTGTCTGGATAATTTAATTTATATTTTGACAAATTTGAGCGAAATTAATTGAAACAAAATTCAAGTTGAATATAAAATTATATTAACTTGAGGGGTTTGTTACAAATACAGTACAGAAATTATATCTAGTCAATAAAAACAAATTAGAAAATTTGGCATGAATTTTTCTAGATTTGTTAATAAAAATCAAGATATAGATTAGGAGTAAAAACTCGCTAATAGTACAAGAGTATCAAGTAAACAAGTTCTATCGGATCAGATATTAAAAATAAGATGAACTTGAATTTATACAAATTTATTTCTTTTGCTGTGTTGTTCTTCAATGAGAGAGAATGGAGCTGGGTTTGTTTCTGTGAATGTTATGTTCTGTGTGTTGTGTTCTGGCCGCCTATCTTGAATTATATACTCTTCTGCCTCTTTTCTTTTTCATTTGTACTGCCAAGACAATCGGCAAGACAATCTGCTATTCCAAGACAATCAGTTTTGTACTGCCAAGACAATCGGCAAGACAATCCAAAACCACCAAAACAATCAACTTGTACTGCCAAGACAATAGGCAATACAATAGGCAAGACAATCAAGGCTTACCAAGACAATCGGTAAGACAATCAAAATTGTCTTTAACAAATAAAAAACTCAGCTGTAATGATTTGAAATATTCAGTGTAAACAAAATATATATGCTGTCTAAACGAAGCACAGTTGCAGGAAGCAAGGGTGTGACACACGCGCGGCTGTTGCTGTTATTTTTCCAGGCGCGTAGCCTACACGCGCTCAGGCGCACGTCAAACCGACTGTCGACAACAGCATGTGCAACTTTTGCTTTGTCTTGTGTTTACAGCTTTTTTTTTTTCAACTCAGCCTTGTCTGTCGACTTGTACCACTTTTTTTTATTTCTTTCTTTTTGTCGACCAAGTGTACACTGCAACCTGTTACTTCCTTTTCTTTTATTTTTTATTTTTCTTTTGCTTTTACTTTGATTTTGATTTAATTAAATAACTTAATCAATTAATCATTTAAACGAATAATGATTAATTAATTAATAAATTAATTAATTAAATCAATTGGACTAATATATTAATTCAAAATTAATTAACATGATAATTAATTTTCCCTGATTGATCCTCCAACTGCTCCAGCTCCTCTGATGAATAAAATTCTCTACAACCCTGACTTGTAGCTGTCTTCCCATACTCTGCTACAATCACTTCCTCTTCAGAGCTGTAAGGTTGAGCAATCTTAGCTTCCAATCTATTTTCCCTGACTTTCTTAGTTCCCTCATTTATTGTTATAATGGTGTCCCAAATATGCTTGGCATCTTTACAGTTAACAACATGGTTGCACATGATCGCATCTAGGGATTCCACCAAAATTAATTGTACATTAAGATCAAGGGCAATATCCACTTTGTCATCATTTGTATAAACACTAATGTCCTTTGGATATGTCTTTGCGGGAACTACAACAACTCCTTCCACGATTATTTCCTCTTCAGTAATCATAGGAACTATTGGCCCGGTTTTCAATATTCCTAAATATTTAGGATTGGCCACTTGTAGAAAAAGGATCATTTTCTTTTTCCATAGTTCATAATTCTCCTTGTCAAATATGGGTATCTTAACAGTTCCAATTTTTGAAGACATGATGAATTTTTAAGTGAGTTAAAAATTCGAAATGGATTTTTGACTGAATAAAAATAGGATCTTGATTTGTGTATCAATCAATAGGCTCTGATACCAATTGTTAGGTCCAATATGTTTGTAGAAGGGGGGGGTTGAATACAAACAGTACTGTTTAATCGAAATTTGTCTGGATAATTTAATTTATATTTTGACAAATTTGAGCAGAATTAATTGAAACAAAATTCAAGTTGAATATAAAATTATATTAACTTGAGGGGTTTGTTACAAATACAGTACAGAAATTATATCTAGTCAATAAAAACAAATTAGAAAATTTGACATGAATTTTTCTAGATTTGTTAATAAAAATCAAGATATAGATTAGGAGTAAAAACTCGCTAATAATACAAGAGTATCAAGTAAACAAGTTCTATCGGATCAGATATTAAAAATAAGATGAACTTGAATTTATACAAATTTATTTCTCTTGCTGTGTTGTTCTTCAATGAGAGAGAATGGAGCTGGGTTTGTTTCTGTGAATGTTATGTTCTGTGTGTTGTGTTCTGGCCGCCTATCTTGAATTATATACTCTTCTGCCTCTTTTCTTTTTCATTTGTACTGCCAAGACAATCGGCAAGACAATCTGCTATTCCAAGACAATCAGTTTTGTACTGCCAAGACAATCGGCAAGACAATCCAAAACCACCAAAACAATCAACTTGTACTGCCAAGACAATAGGCAATACAATAGGCAAGACAATCAAGGCTTACCAAGACAATCGGTAAGACAATCAAAATTGTCTTTAACAAATAAAAAACTCAGCTGTAATGATTTGAAATATTCAGTGTAAACAAAATATATATGCTGTCTAAACGAAGCACAGTTGCAGGAAGCAAGGGTGTGACACACGCGCGGCTGTTGCTGTTATTTTTCCAGGCGCGTAGCCTACACGCGCTCAGGCGTGCGTCAAACCGACTGTCGATAACAGCATGTGCAACTTTTGCTTTGTCTTGTGTTTACAGTTTTTTTTTTCAACTCAGCCTTGTCTGTCGACTTGTACCACTTTTTTTAATTTCTTTCTTTTTGTCGACCAAGTGTACACTGCAACCTGTTACTTCCTTTTCTTTTATTTTTTGTTTTTCTTTTGCTTTTGCTTTTGCTTTGATTTTGATTTAATTAAATAACTTAATCAATTAATCATTTAAACGAATAATGATTAATTAATTAATAAATTAATTAATTAAATCAATTGGACTAATATATTAATTCAAAATTAATTAACATGATAATTAATTTAATAAATAAATTAATTCGGAATGAATTAATTTATTAAATTAAATCAATTACATAATTATATTAATTAAAAGAGAATTAATATAAATCTTTTGACAGCTCAAATCTTTTTCTTGAACCACTGAAAGTAATAAAGAATTACCACCAAATTTTCGTTGACGCTCGATGCACGGTCTGGTTCATGAGCAACTAACTCCAATGGTTTTTCTTTATTTTTGACTCTATGATTTGGTTCCTTTCTTCTCTTAACATACCAGTCTTGATAGCTTGTACCACTAAAGTTAATGATGAACAACCACTGTTTAATGTTGACACTCGATGTAGTGTCTGGTTCATGAGTGACTAACCGCAATGGCTGTTCTTCATATATTGACTTTAAAATCTGGTTCCTTTTCTTTTCTCCCCTCTCTATAAATTCTTCTGTACTGTCTCTGTCACTGTCGAAATCTCTGTCACTTTAAATGAATCCACTTCTTTAACGAATACTTCACTGAGGCTTGATCAGATGTCTGAACTTCTTTCAATGTAGTAATTCCTCAAGTCTGTAGATTGACCTTGATCTTTTTCTTCTGACAGATAATACAATCTGAGATTCCTTGTGACAGTCTA
Source organism: Saposhnikovia divaricata (assembly GCA_036435485.1). Taxonomy (NCBI): domain Eukaryota; kingdom Viridiplantae; phylum Streptophyta; class Magnoliopsida; order Apiales; family Apiaceae; genus Saposhnikovia; species Saposhnikovia divaricata. Next base: position 54,657,989 of record CM071595.1, on the reverse strand, counting down.
TATACTATTTACTATTACAATCTTGTTTAAGTTGAGTTGTATCCTCGAAATACAAATAGGCTACATCATATGCCTTTCAATCTCCCCCTATTTGTTTGTTAGACAATAACAAGCAAATACCTAGAGGATAACTCAACTAACTCAATTAAACAAGAAAAAGATAAAACTTTTAAGAATTAAGTAAATAATACAAAAAAAATTTCTCTGGTTTAGATTTAACAATTCCAGAATCTTCAGTTGATGAAATGATAGATGATTGTTTCTCTAGCACTGAACTGATCTTCAATAGATAACTCATCTTCATTTCTGATTCTTCATATCTCTGCCTGATAATCCTTCACATCTTACATTGGTGATTATCAGCAGTTCTTGATTTACAATCACTTCCCATTTCTGACACAGCTTTTCTCACTAAAGAAAAATAGCTGTTCCTACTATATAGACAATGGTGAATCAATACCATTTCTATAACTTCTGGTGAATTTACTACTCTTCCACTTAGCCTTTATACATAGTACATTGAAAGACTAATAGAATAGTATTGTGATGTAATTCTCCTTATATCTCCACTTTCATAACAAATGAAAGTTCTTTTGCTTCTTCATCTAAGGCTCCCCCTTAGAAACTAGACTTGCCTCTCATCCTAAGCACAGTCTTTACTGCTCCCCCTTTCTAACTCACTCTTCTTTTACTTGTACCCCAATACTTCTCCCCCTTAGTTGAGTATATCCTACTAAGGTAAGCTTCTGAGCTTGAATATATCTTTTTCAATATATTTCTCCCCCTTAGTTGAGGAATCCTCCATTCAACTAATTGACAAAGTAGTTGATACTAAATTGTTACCAATTTATACCAATCGTTAGAGTACATTGAAATCAATTGATAAAGCTTTGTTAGAAAGGAAGTTTCATTTTCTTCCTCATTGTGAGTGTGTGATAGTGTTTAATGTACCTCACAAGTGTTTCACTCTTCTCTCCACTCATTTGTGTTGAGTGTCTCACTTCTCTCTGTGTTTACACTCTTGCTCGCTAGTGTTTCACTCATATCACTCATAGCTCCAACATCCGTTAGTGTACCTGCAAGGAAAAATCACCCTAGCCCCTTCAAGAGAGGTCAGTGGTGGTGCAATGGGAGTTCGCAAATCCCATATCCTTGTTGGACTCGTCAGACGAATCTGAGTCATAATCTACAAGTTGATAATTTTCCCTTTTTAGGGTTTTCAGATTTGAATTCTGAGAAGGTAGACAATGATCTATAAAATTTAGCATTGAGATCAAAGTTCCCTTCAAATGTCTGTGAAGACATCACCTTGTTAAACTCATCAGGTAAATCTGAATCATAGTCTACAAGTTGCCGATCCGCACCTATGTCGGACCCATTACCCGCAGGATCAATAGATGTTCTCTCTAGGGAGTTAGATAATGATCTTGTTGAATTTTGCATTTGAGATCAATACCTTCTCTCGAGGTCTGTGAAGACAATCAGTTCATTAAAGAACCTTTAATTTATAATCCTAACCGTAAAATGGTTGGATTACAGGTTTCCGTCAATTCATCCTTAGTGTGTGCAATCTCACTTGTGCATATGAAATATTTTGGTTAGTGTATAAGGTAGTGACTCTCCAACTGAATATCCCACACATCCTTGTTTGCTGCATCAAGTGCAGTTACTCCCTGGTGACCTCTAGTCTGATAGGTTACTTCCATTTAGGGTGTAAGATAGAATGTGTTTGAGTTTGACTGTAGTCTGGGATAAAAGTTGTTGGGTTTACAACCTTATAACTAAACATGTGAGAATATAAAATTTCATGTAGATGAACCTGCATCACAGAATATGAGCAACATAGAGATAGAATGCATTTTTAACATTGAAAAGTTTTCTGAGAAAATATTGCATTTATCTTAAGAGAAATGATATACAGTTGTGATTTCAAAAGATTTACAATGTAAGCAATCACAGCTGTAGAAAGAGATTTTGAATTTAGGGAAGATATAGATCTTGAGCTGGTTTTACTAAACAAAAACAAGGACAAAAATTCAATTAATAAAAATTCAATTAATAAAAATTAATTGAATTAATGTAAGTTAATGTTTAAACCAATACAAACAAAACTATTTTATCATGCTTTAGGTCCTGTAAGATAGATACCAACTATTAGAAATTGTTAGCACTTGATAGGTATTGTCTTCCAATTGTTAGATCCTTAAAATCAAACATTAGTTCCTAACCAATTGTATTAGAAAAGATGATATGTTTTAGCTGAAAAGATAATCGGTTAATTATTAGTATTATATTATTATTATTATTATTATTATTATTATTATTATTATTATTATTATTATTATTATTATTATTATTATTATTATTTTTACTAAATAGAACCGCCTGTGACATAATTGAAAAAGAGATGTTCTAGTTAGAGAAAATAAAAAAGGTAACGTGTTTTGGTTGAAAAAGGTAACCGTCCGTGATATAATTGGAAAAAGAGATATTTTAATTAGAGAAAACAGAAAATGTAACATGTTTTGAATGAAAAATGTAATTGATTAGTTAATAGTAATTATAATATAATTCTGTTATTTTATTAAACAAATTGCTCGTAGTATTTTTAAAAAAGGAGAAATTTTAGTTATATAAAATATAAAAGATATTTTATCTTACTTGAAAAAATAAATTATTTAGTTATTGTAAAATAGAAAAAGTAATATGTTTAACCTGAAAAAGAAAATTCATTAATAAAGGAGAAATTTTAGTATGATAAAATATAAAAGATATTGTATTTAACCTGAAAAAGGAAATTATTTAGTTATTGAAAAATAGAAAAGGTAATATGTTTAACTTGAAAAAAAAATGATTAGTTAGTACGATGGATTTTATCAGTAATTAAGTAAGGGTAAATAACTAAAATCAACAGGTACGGTATCGACCGACCAAACTTTTAATGTTTCGACTATTATATAATAGTATAGATATAGATAATATCGTTATGTTATTTTATAAAATAGAATTATAAGTTTTTACCAATAATAAATATTTAAGTAAGGATAATCAAGTAAAAGAATCAAGTTTGGAAATGAGATATTTTAGTTAGAAAATATAGAAAAGATATTACCTTTTAGTTGGAAAAGTAATCAGTTAATTATGAGTAATTATAATGAGTAATTATAATATTATTAGTTTATTTCATTAATTAGAACGATCATATTTTTGGAAGGAAGATATTTTAGTTAGGAAAAGGTAATAACTGAAAAAGGTAATTGGTTACTTATTATTTAGAAGAAGATGAGATATTTTAGTTAGAAAATATAGAAAAGATATTACTTTTAAGCTGGAAAAAGTAATCAGTTAGTTATTAATAATTATAATATTTTTAGATTATTTCATTAATTAGAACGATCATATTTTTGGAAAAAAGTTAGAAAAGGTAATAGCTGAAAAAGGTAATTGATTAGTTATTATTTAGGAGAAGCGTTGGGGTAATATTTTGAGAAAAAATTTTGTTTTGTTTTTGTATAATTAAGTAATAGAGACCGTACCGTATCAAAACTTTTAATGTTTCGTCTTTTATAATATAGTATAGATAGATAGATAGATTATATATAAAGATATAATTAATTAATAATTATATTTGTAATTCTGATTAAAAAATTAAAATACACATCTAAGCACTGGATAATTATGTAAAAAAGAAAAATCTAAGCACCGGATAAAACTACTACTTGGGAATAAATTATTATTTTGGAGACCGGACAATTAGTAAATTTGTGAATTTGTTGGTAAGAAAACTTGTCAAACCAAATCCTCAATAAAAATGATTTGGTAGAATTATCGTGAAAAAATATATTGTTAAGAGCATTTCTAATCTAATGAAAAAGACTTCTTAGCTAAAATCATATATATAATATCATAAATAAAATTTATAAAGATTATGTAAAAAAACATCCATTTCAAAGACACATTACCCTTAGCAAAAAATTTAGATAATGTCTTTTCGTTGATTTTATTTGACCAACCTCTAAAGACCTGTAAGAAAATTTTTATATAATCTATTGCCATATTAAAATATATTCTGTTTATAACAAACTGAAATAATAATAATAACATACTATATTTAAAATATAACCAAACATCAAACATTATAATCAATGTACCATTGTAGCTCAACATTTACAGGGCAAATTTTACATAATTAGTATTTTATTAGATTTAACCAATCATTTTTCCTACAACCATTGGAGATGCTCTAATGAATTCTATTTTCCTTGCATATTACTATCTAAATTGACCATAAAAATAGCAATTTCCTACAACTACGTTGCAGGAGGCGCTAAATGGCAGAAATAAGAAAATAGAAATACTAAAGATATCAAATTATCTACAAAATTTTAACAAAATGAAATTTATCTTAATTTGATTGGTTAGAGTATTAGAGTATCTCCAATGGAGAAGACCCCTTAGTTAAAATCAAATATATAATATCATAAATAAAATTTATAGAGATTATGTAAAAAAAAATTCAATCCACTCTTAGCAAAAAATATAGATAATCTATTTTCGTTGGCTATATTTGACCAACCTCTAGAGACCTGTAAGGAAGATTTTTTATGATCTATTACCTTATAAAAATATATTCTATTTATAACAAACTGAAATAATAATAACATGCTATATTTACAATATAACCAAACATTATAGCCAATATACCATTGGAGCACAACATCTTACAGGTTCAGCAAATTTTACATAATCAATATTTTATCTGATTTAGCCAACCATTTTTAGCCAATACCATTGGAGATGCTCTTATAATTCAATTAAAGGCCTGTTTGGTTAATCATATTTGAGAGAACTTATGACTTATAAGTCCATAAGAACTTATGAGGAGTGTTTGCCTCCTCAACTTATAACTTAAATGTTGATAAGTTGAATGTTAATAACGACGTACTTTCATGCCAACTTATTTCTTATTTGCTTGATTTCTTTACTTGTTTAATAATTTATATTTTTATATTTGTGTGTTTAAATGTATTTATAATTTAAAATACTTGTATTGATATTTTTGTGTTAAATAATATTGTTTTAATTAATTTTAAAAATACTTCACCAACTTATAAGTAAATTTACCCAAACAGCTATATAACTTATAAGTATTCTTGCACTTATCACTTGTATGACATTTATGCTTTTAAGGCAAAAACTACTCATTTTAAGATATCCCAAGCACCAACTAAATATGATGGATACTCACACCAATATCAATCAATGAAAACATTCTCTACCGTTACATCATCATCCCTTGTCATTTTTTAAAAAATCCCTATACAATAAGTTAACTCATACCATAACATTAAGTTTCACTGCAAATGAATCCAACAAGTATCTCAATAATCACCAAAGCACCGCTAAACAAAAGAAACAAGGTTGTCATTAATGGAAAGGCGAGCGAGTGAGCTATCTATCCAGCTAGTTAATCAACTGTTAGAACAAGCAGCAAAGCTGTCTATGACCTCGATCATTAACCTCTGCCTTTTTATCTTTATTGTCTTGCTCAATCTCGTCAACACGAGGCATCTGCCATATAACAACTAAAATTTTTAATCAAACCAAACCAAACACAAATCACTATGCACTATATATCCTACTGGTAGAGCAGGTTACAAGGAAAATAGATATAAATATATAAACCAAATTGCAACTCTTAAGAACAGAAAGGTATCTACAAAGATCCTCAATGCAGTTAAACCACCGTGGATTTCAAAATATTAAGCATAGATAATAGTAAAAGTTATCGGTTAATGAATTCGCATGCAAAGCAGTTTGCTCTCCTATCTATTACGAATGGTACTATTTCCAACAATTCTACACTAGTGTACAAATCATAGGTTATGAGAAATGCTACGTTCACAGAAAATGATACAGAATTGTATACAAAATGAGTTGGCAATCTAATGTGTACTGAGTCATTAATGTCTTGTCGGCCACTACACTCGACCCATTGTCTAATGTCTATTCCTTCATTTCATTTTTGATTTTGTGTGACTATTGTTTAATCTTATTTATACTACTTTTTTTATTGTTTAATATCTTAATTTATTTGTTCCATTTCTTAATATTTATGTAACTAAATTTAATAGTAAATTAAAATCATTTAGCAAAAAAAAATAGTAAATTAAAATCAATGTAAATTATAATTTATTTAGAATAAAAAGGTGATAAATTGTTCCATTACAACAAATATTATAACATTTCCTTTAGAATTCTATCTTTTCTTTTTGCAATTCCATTTTGTTGTAGAGAACAAGGTATTGTTAATTCATGGATTACTCCAGTGGACTGAAATTAACTTGGATTATAATTTTCATTAGTTTGTAATTCAACTTCAGATTTATATATCTTAAATTTATGAAGGACTTAATCATTAGAAGATAACAAATATATGTAACAATATCGTGAAAAATCATCGATAAAGTGATAATATATTTTTTTATTTCACAAAGAAGGAGTCCTATGAAAATCACACAAATCACTATGCACCAATTCAAGCAAAATAGATTGTCTTTCAACACCATAAAAAGGATTCCTTGTAATCTTATTTAACGTGCTTGTTTTACACTTATCTATATTGATATCAAAAGGTGGAATTAATCCTAATTTTGATATATATCATATAAATGACGATAATTAACATGACACAGACGATTATGCCTTAAAGAAGAAACATCAATCACATATACCGAATTAACAATATTATTATTATCAATGTTTAACTTAAACATTCCATTACAATATTATCCTCGACCTACATAAACATCCCATATACTTAAAACAAACTTATTAGCTTCAATACCATCTTGAAACAGACCTCCAGACACTAAATTTTTTCTAACTTCTGGAACATATACAACATCAGTAAGAGTCAATTTATTCCTTGAAGTAAGCAATAATTCTACTTAACCAATGCCGTTTGCTTTGACTATAGAATCATTTCCCATGTAAAAATCAATCCATCTTTTAATTCTTGAAAAGTCTTGAAAAAATGTCGATCTTTACACACATGTCTAGAAGCCCCTGAATCCACCCACCAAGAGTCATCACTGCATAATATTTATATCAGAAATTGTAGCCACAAAATTCATTTCTAAATTTGTAGCATCATGTGCAACCATACCTTGATTCTGACCATCATTTTGTTGATCTTGTCGATTTGCATTCTTCCTTTTCCAAGTAGGGCAATCTTTCTTAAAATGAGGACCACCACATTCCCAAGAAGTTCCTGGCTTTCCTTTCTATGCCTTCTTGTTGTGTGGAATTTTATTATTATTGAACTTGAAAGGACGTTTCTTAGTCCTTTTATTCCCAGTCCTTTTATTCCCACTATGTCCTTCATCCACTATACTAAAGGAAGAAGTATGAACATTTTTATCCTTCACACTAGTATTCTTAGTACCATCTTGAATCCGGATACCCTCTTTAATACAAAGATGGATTCCTAATTGTTCCATGGTCAAATCCTCCTTTTTATGGTTCAATTTTTTTTTTGGTATCTTTCCAGGATTGGGGTAGTTTATCAATAATAGATGCAACTGCAATAGCCTCATCCATAATCATACCATAATATTATTTGGCCCAAAAGATGTTGAATTTCATGAAATTGTTCCAATATGGACCTAGTATCAATCATCTAATAATTATTAAATAGCTCACAATAAATCTCTTACTTGATGCATCTTCTTCAATGTACTTGGCTTCAAGTGAATCCCAGAGTTCTTTGGCACTTTCCACATTCTGGTAAACGTTAAATAATGGGTCAGACATTGCATTCAAGATGTGTCCACGATAAATGTAGTCATCATTTTCCCTCTTAATTAGTTCTTCGACGCGTTGATTCCAAGATTTCTTCCTCTTCATCCACCAAAAATGGTGGCATTGGTGCTTAAAACAATACATCACATTCAATGTTGTCAAGCAAAAATGAATTTTCTTTTGCCAACGACGGTAACCCACGCCTTCAAACTTGTCTAATTTCTGAAAATTTGTAGCCATATCACGCAATGAAGATGCCATTATCCAAACTATAAATAACTATTAGATTATTGGAACAACAGGAAACTTTCTGTGCAAAGAGACCGGATAATAATCTGTAAGTCACGCAAATGATATTGCTTTCCTAATTGTTATTTATCGCCTTTCTAGGAACAACCGAGTTACACGATAATACTATTGGGATACAATGAATAATAATTGACGTTTGTTGTTCTATAAGGCCAATTCTCATAAAGTTTGTGTAGATTGTGTTTGTCTAGACAAAAAAAAATTCTGTAGAAACTTTCTTTTTATCCAGTGCAGCAAGATACATTTTTCTTATTATATCTCTTATTTCTCCCAGACATTCTCTATATGTAGAAATATTGAGAGATATATTTCCTCAACAAAAGACATGTCTTGAAGTAAATAGATGTCTTTCACACCGAATAGACACATCAAAAATAAGAGGAGAAGACATCTAAGATATAAAAAATAGGCAAAAAATGAAGGGTTTCGAGCATCAAACGCAGCGGAAAATTAAAACAAAAACAATAATTATCGAAACCCTACCGCAGGATCCATGCAAAAACATGATATTTAATTCGGAGATTGATGATTTACCTTAAAGAAGCTTTACGATTGTATGTCTAATGGATATCCAAGCTTTCACGATCGTTGAGTGCTCCTCTTCGAAGCCTCCTCTACGGTATCCACACGAACACTCCAAGAACGATTCTTGATTGGAAGGGAGGTACTAGCCTCCAATGAAAATATGAGATCTTCTTTTTAGGTTTTGGTTCAAGCGGCTGGGGATAATTTTTGTCGTACAAAATTAATTACCTTCTTTACCTATCATCATATATTTATATGATAGTGTAAGGTAAAAGCCCAACTAAAAACCTAGCCCAAGTTTGATTAATTAAATAATAGAATCAAATCCTATTATTTAAATAAATAATAATTAAGTCATACTTAATTATTAAAATCATATCTCATTTGTATTTTATTATATCTTAATTAAGTCCCACTTAATTAATATAATAAAATACAACTAATCATTTAATTAATTTAAATTCATAATTTAAATTAATTCTTCCTTAAAATGTTCAATGTGTGTGACCCTGTAGGCTATCATTTAATTGGCAATAATTTTATTCTCTAATAAAATTATAAACAATGAGCGGCATCTAGTAATACATCATTGCTACCCAATTAAATAATAATTAAATCGTGATTCGATAAAACCTTTTGTGATTAATGTTCCCGTGTAATATAATCCCTTTAACCAAATATTATAGATTAAACTCGAGGCATGTTTCATGTCATCCTCTTCATAATTTAATCCGGGTTTACTTGATCCATGAGTAGACTATTAAAAACAAATCATTATTTGAGCACGACCATGCATTTTATAGTCTCACTCAATCAAGAGGCCAATAATATCTCTCCTAATAATAGGAGGGTTAAATCCTTTATCTATCATTCATATTTCTCATACGATTCACAATATACCCGATGTCCACTTTTATCATTACCCGGTCAAAGGTAACTTTTAATGTAGTCAAAGTATATTATCCTCGTATAGAAATATAATGATCTCAAGTCAAAGGATCATTACACCATTATCACTGTGAGTCTTTCTTATGACTTAATTAACATGAAGAATCTCACGTTGGGTCTGTCCAGTACCATGTACTCTACATGTACCTATGTATTGACTTTAGTATCTCCATACTTATAACCAATGAGATGTGGTTATCAGTCAAAAACATACTAGTCTATTTATGTATTATTATTGTCCTGTATAATAATACTCAACTAGGGACCTTTAAGAATATGATATTATATAATCTCAAATTCAAGTTGTAAACTTAAACTATATAATGTGTATCATTATTCTAAGGACATTTATTATGCTAACAAATATCGCAGTAATTAGAGTCATAATAAATACATTTATTTAATAATCAAATGACATAAGGTTTATTTAAGAAACAATGTATTGCCTCTAGGGCACCTACACTAACAATCTCCCACTTGCACTAGAGCCAATCACCCATGTATCTAATACCCATGGAACTAGTGTGACCGTCGTGCTTCTGCTGCGATAAAGCCTTAGTCAGTGGGTCCGCAACATTTTCATTGGTATGCACTTTACATATATGTATATCTCCTCTCTCGTTTATCTCTCGAAGAAGATGATATCTTCTAAGTATATGCTTTGCCTTGGAATGGGACCTTGGTTCCTTAGCCTGCGCAATGGCTCCATTGTTATCGCAATACAGATCAACTGGATCTGCGATCGACGGAACCACACCAAGTCCGGTAATAAATTTCCGAATCCAAACAGCCTCTTTGGCTGCTTCACTAGCGGCAATATACTCAGCTTCCATTGTAGAATCAGCTACTGTCTCTTGCTTCGAACTTTTCCAGCTTACAGCACCTCCATTTAGACAAAACACGAATCGAGACTGGGACACAGAATCGTCCCTATCTGTCTGGAAACTAGCATCAGTGTAACCTTTTACGACCAGCTTCTCATCTCCTCCGTATATCAAGAACGAATCTTTAGTCCGTTTAAGGTACTTAAGAATATTCTTGACAGCTGTCCAGTGACCCTCACCTGGATTAGACTGGTACCTGCTCGTCATGCTTAAAGCATACGAGACATCAGGACGAGTACATATCATTGCATACATTATAGAATCAATTGCCGAAGCATATGGTACTTTACTCATACGGTCCTTATCATCTGATGATTTAGGACAGTTTTCCTTTGAGATCACTATCCCATGAGACACTGGGACAAAGCCCCTCTTTGCCTCTTGCATTCCAAAACGATGCAATACTTTGTCAATGTATGTACTCTGACTTAGGCCGATTAATCTTTTAGATCTATCCCTATAGATCCTGATCCCTAAGATATAGGTAGCATCGCCTAAGTCTTTCATCGAGAAACTTTTTCCCAACCAAGTCTTCACAGCTTGTAGAGAAGGAATGTCATTCCCTATTAGTAATATGTCATCCACATATAATACTAGGAATGCCACATGGCTCCCACTAACCTTCTTGTAAACACACGGCTCATCCTCATTTTGTTTGAAGCCAAACTCTTTGACTGTTTCATCAAAACGGATGTTCCACCTCCTTGAGGCCTGCTTCAATCCATAAATAGATCGTAGCAACTTACAAACCATTCTAGCAAACTTTGGATCGACAAAACCCTCAGGTTGTGTCATGTACACATCCTCTTCTAAGCTTCCATTTAAGAAAGCAGTCTTGACATCCATTTGCCAGATTTCATAGTCATAATAAGCCGCTATCGCAAGCAAAATCCTGATGGACTTGACCATAGCTACCGGTGAGAAAGTTTCATCATAGTCAATACCATGAATTTGCTTGAAACCTTTCGCCACCAGTCTTGCTTTGTAGGTCTGTAAATTTCCATCCATGTCAGTTTTCTTCTTGAAAACCCACTTGCACTCTATGGGTTTAACCCCATCAGGTGGTGCAACCAAAGTCCATACTTTGTTTTCATACATGGAATCCATCTCAGATTTCATGGCTTCCAGCCATCTCTCAGAATCTGGACTATTCATAGCATCCTTGTAGGTGAGAGGCTCATCATTGTCTACAAGCATCACATCACCACCTTGAGTCAGGAGAAATCCATAATATCTCTCTGGCTCATGGCGAATCCTACTTGATCTACGAACAACCTGTGTTTCTTGAGCATTATCGTTATTCTGCTCTTGTTCCACCTCAGGTTCAATGCTATTTTGTGGTTCTCGATCTTCATCGAGATCTATAGTCCTCCCACTGTTTCTTTTGGAAACAAAATCTCTTTCCATGAAAACAGCATCTCGAGCAATGAACACTTTCTGCTCAGAAGGACTATAAAAATAATACGCCTTTGTTTCTTTAGGGTATCCCACAAAGTTGCACTCTTCGGATTTAGGTCCAAGCTTGTCAGATACTTGACGTTTTACAAACGCCTTGCATCCCCAAACTTTCATAAAGTTCATGCTTGACCGTTTCTCCTCCCATATCTCATATGGAGTCTTTTGAACCTTCTTGGTTGGAACACGATTAAGTGTGAAAGCCGCTGTTTCTAGAGCATAACCCCAGAAACTTATTGGAAGATCTGCATGACTCATCATCGATCGTACCATGTCCAACAAGGTGCGATTTCTCCTCTCTGAAACTCCATTCCATTGAGGTGTACCTGGCGGAGTGAGTTGTGATACAATACCACACTCTTTTAAATACTCTTTAAATTCGGTGCTTAAGTATTCACCCCCACGATCGGATCGTAAGATCTTAATACTTGCACCTCCGCCTATTTGCTTCTCTACTTCAGCCTTGTATTCTTTGAATTTTTCAAAAGAATCGGATTTGTTCTTCATAAGATATACATATCCATATCTACTGAAGTCATCAGTAAATGTTATGAAGTAGTAGTAGCCTCCTCTAGCCATCACACGCATTGGGCCACATACATCACTATGTATTAGCTCCAAACGTTCAGTGGCCCTTTGACCCTTACCAGTAAAAGGGGCTTTAGTCATCTTACCAAGCAAACAAGATTCGCATTTTTCGTATGATTCAAAATCAAACTTATCCAAGTATCCATCTTTATGCAATTTGGAAATGCGTTTCTCATTTATATGGCCTAGACGACAATGCCAGAGGTATGTTTGATTTGAGTCATTTACTTTAAGTCATTTGTTTTCTATGTTACAGATAGGATTATCCAAATCAAGAACATATAAACCATTAAATAAACGCGCAACACCATAGGTTAAATCATTCAAAGCAAAAGAGCAACTGTTGTTCTTTATTGTAAACGAAAAACCTTTCTTGTCCAAACAAGAAACAGAAATAATGTTTCTGCGAATCACAGGCACATAATAACAGTCATTTAGTTCTAAAACAAGCCCAGAGGGCAAAGATAAATAATAAGTTCCTACGGCTAAAGCAGCAACTCTTGCTCCATTGCCTACTCGTAGGTCCACTTCTCCCTTAGCCAAAGTCCTACTTCTCTGCAGTTCCTGCACATTTATACAAATGTGAGAAGCACATCCAGTATCCAATACCCAAGATGTAGAAATAGACAGATTGACTTCTATAACATAAATACCTGATCCAGAAATCTGAACACCCCTCAATTTCTTCAGATCCTCCAAGTAAGCATGACAGTTTCTCTTCCAGTGACCAGGCTTGTGACAATCACCTTTGTCAGCCTTTGCGACATCTCCCTTCGGCTTTTTAGCCTTTTTGAAAGACGGCTTAGAAGGACCAAGATCTTTCGGTGTAACCTTTTTCTTGCCCTTCCATTTCCCCTTTCCCTTAGCACCTTTCTTGCCCACCATCATTATGGGAGCTTTCTCAGGTGCCTTGACCATATTTGCTTCAGTGGTCCTCAGCATGGCCAACAATTCCATAGGAGTCTTATCTTGCTCAGTCATATTGAAAGTCATTATGAACTGAGCATAGTCGCTGTTCAAAGATTGCAATATTATATCGACTTGAGCCTCTCGCTGAAGCGGGAAACCCAAACGAGCAAGGTAATCACAATACCCAATCATCTTTAGAACATGTGGTCCGACTGGTCCATTGCCCTGCTTACACGAGAAGAGTGCTTTGCTTGTGTTGAACTTTTCAACACGAGCCTGTGATTGAAACATCGTTGAAAGATGTTCAAACATAGTATAAGCATTCATATCAAAATGCTGCTTCTGGAGCTCAGCATCCATAGTAGCAAGCATAAGACAAGCCACATCAGTTGCATCATCAATATGCTTCTGATAAGCATTTCGTTGAGCAGCAGTGGCATTGTTAGCAGGGGCTTCCGGTGGAGGAATATCAATCACATAAGATTTCTTTTCCTGCATGAGAACAATTCTCAAATTCATAGACCAGTCAAGGAAGTTCGATCTTGTCAGCTTGTCCTTCTCAAGGACTGATCGCACAGAGAAAGTGTTGTTTGTATTTTGTGCCATTTGTTTTCTACAATGATAAAATGCATAAGATAAGTTAGATTGTTACATTAATTATGTTCAAGTGATTATGACATATTCATAATATATCTCCCACTATTTTTTATCAAATTAATAGCCCTTACTATTAAATCGGAAAGAATATCCCATAAATCTTTCTAGTGAGCCAAGATCCATATTTCATCACATCCTAAGTCAACCACTGGTAGTCCTTAAAACATGATTATTTAGGTAGACAACAGTTGTCAATTATATCATATATAATTCTTGGATAGTTTGGTGAACAACAATTGTTCTTGTTTATCTAATAGACTTTGAACCAAACTCTATGCTTCTAAGTTCATAATAATTGAATATAACCGTTTATTTTCACCTTATTATGACGACTCAGTTAAGTTAAACCAAATGATACAACGATCGAATATAACCGCTTATATTCGTCACATCTCACCACGATAGACAGGAGTCCCCTGCCACTGGCAGTCATTCCCCTTATCGATCTAGGATTCAATGAGTGTTCATTCATTGGAAAGCATCCGATTAAAACTTAATATTTTGTTAAGGGGTTTTGATTTAAAACGACCATGATCCCATCATAAAGAGATTCCCAATTTTTCCTTGAATTAAATACTTCAAATCAATATTCATCAATAGTTTGATTTCCAGGTTGTTGGAGGAGTCACAAGTGGCCTCACTTAATACCCAACTTCCTTACAGGTAAAACCCGTTTTTGACAAAATCTCCCCATATCTAAATCATTGAAAATTTGTATTTAATTCCGTGTTTCATAAACACAGAAATCTCATGATCGTTTGTTCATTTTAAAATCTCGAATCGTTACAGATTTTATCTTGTTTAGCATGGCAAGCGTGGTATGGGTGACGTATCTAATACATGCATACATCATTAATCTAATTAAAACATGCATACATTTTTCTACTCTACAGATGCATCATATGCAAAGTGCATCACATAAATTAAAATGCTATGGTTATGGCCCAATCCTATGCGATTTTTCCAAGCTAATGGAAAAATCAAGGTCAATCTATGGTGGTAATAACTAATTATTACATAATCTCTTGCTGCGCTTCCAAAGCTGCCTTGATTGCCTCCAAGCTCCTCTTGAAACATTTTACAAAAGAACTCGAGTTGCATTCGAGATAAAATAATTACAAAAAGAAAAACGACATGCAAGTCGTATTTAGAAACCAAACCATAAACAAAAACCTCTATCCTATGGGTCTCAAGGCCATAACCATCCACCATGCTCTAGTAACAATTAAATAACATGTCATATTATCTAATCATGTTATACCATATCATATTTCAGATGATCCAATCAAATAAATCATATAACGCAAAATTCAGAAAATCAGAATCAAATTCTGAAAACAATAAATCGCGTTTCTAATGCACCAAACGGCGTCAAACGCCTTACAGACGAGTCGGTGATACCTATGGTATCAGTTTTGTTCAGACACTCGTTTCCAGTCAGAAAACACATATCGTTTGCGAAAATCTGACACTGGACACAGATTTCACCAGATCTGCGCAGCGTATACAGAAATCGTATCGTATACAATCCCCATATCATGAACAAACAAAAATCATGTATATATCAATATACATACAGATTATATGATCATCATATGATCATCCCAATCATCATTAACATACAGTTTATACATATATATATCAAAATCAACGCATCATACATGACAATCATCAAACATGCTCGTATATATATCAAAACTGTAACATATAACCGAATTAAAACGTTTTTGCAAGTAGCTCTGATGCCATTGAAGGGTTTCGAGCATCAAACGCAGCGGAAAATTAAAACAAAAACAATAATTATCGAAACCCTACCGCAGGATCCATGCAAAAACATGATATTTAATTCGGAGATTGATGATTTACCTTAAAGAAGCTTTACGATTGTATGTCTAATGGATATCCAAGCTTTCACGATCGTTGAGTGCTCCTCTTCGAAGCCTCCTCTACGGTATCCACATGAACACTCCAAGAACGATTCTTGATTGGAAGGGAGGTACTAGCCTCCAATGAAAATATGAGATCTTCTTTTTAGGTTTTGGTTCAAGCGGCTGGGGATAATTTTTGTCGTACAAAATTAATTACCTTCTTTACCTATCATCATATATTTATATGATAGTGTAAGGTAAAAGCCCAACTAAAAACCTAGCCCAAGTTTGATTAATTAAATAATAGAATCAAATCCTATTATTTAAATAAATAATAATTAAGTCATACTTAATTATTAAAATCATATCTCATTTGTATTTTATTATATCTTAATTAAGTCCCACTTAATTAATATAATAAAATACAACTAATCATTTAATTAATTTAAATTCATAATTTAAATTAATTCTTCCTTAAAATGTTCTATGTGTGTGACCCTGTAGGCTATCATTTAATTGGCAATAATTTTATTCTCTAATAAAATTATAAACAATGAGCGGCATCTAGTAATACATCATTGCTACCCAATTAAATAATAATTAAATCGTGATTCGATAAAACCTTTTGTGATTAATGTTCCCGTGTAATATAATCCCTTTAACCAAATATTATAGATTAAACTCGAGGCATGTTTCATGTCATCCTCTTCATAATTTAATCCGGGTTTACTTGATCCATGAGTAGACTATTAAAAACAAATCATTATTTGAGCACGGCCATGCATTTTATAGTCTCACTCAATCAAGAGGCCAATAATATCTCTCCTAATAATAGGAGGGTTAAATCCTTTATCTATCATTCATATTTCTCATACGATTCAAAATATACCCGATGTCCACTTTTATCATTACCCGGTCAAAGGTAACTTTTAATGTAGTCAAAGTATATTATCCTCGTATAGAAATATAATGATCTCAAGTCAAAGGATCATTACACCATTATCACTGTGAGTCTTTCTTATGACTTAATTAACATGAAGAATCTCACGTTGGGTCTGTCCAGTACCATGTACTCTACATGTACCTATGTATTGACTTTAGTATCTCCATACTTATAACCAATGAGATGTGGTTATCAGTCAAAAACATACTAGTCTATTTATGTATTATTATTGTCCTGTATAATAATACTCGACTAAGGACCTTTAAGAATATGATATTATATAATCTCAAATTCAAGTTGTAAACTTAAACTATATAATGTGTATCATTATTCTAAGGACATTTATTATGCTAACAAATATCGCAGTAATTAGAGTCATAATAAATACATTTATTTAATAATCAAATGACATAAGGTTTATTTAAGAAACAATGTATTGCCTCTAGGGCACCTACACTAACAAAAAACACATTTATCTATAAATCCCAACAGTGTGTGGGCTCGCCGAGGACGTCTACCCTATAAGAGGAGGTGTTTGTTACATCACATATCAGTTAGAATAAAAGTATACGGGTTATTTATAGATACAAGTCAATAACTAATATGTAACGATTTATTAGCACTTTTAGATTGACTTGTGGTGAATTGTAATATGCATTTGATTGTGGACTTAGATGTTAAATTATATCTTGATTTTTGATTTAAAATTTGAGTTGTTGTACATTGCCTAAACAGCTGCATGCATATTGTGAGTTTTTTCATTAATTTCAATTCATTTATCAATCCCGGGGAATGGGCGGAGTCATTGATTACAAAAACTTCATTTTTCAATAAACATGAATTTTGGAATTATATGTAACTAGAGTTAATCATAAAAAATTAACTGTTGTATTGATTAGTATTCTAAAAAGTGCTAAGCGGATCAAAATGGTGAAAAGACCTTCTAATGCTTAAGCGATTAAGCAGATGTTTAGGCGGAATTTTAAACGAATCATTAAGTGTTGAGTATTGAACGCACAAAAGAATACAGAAAGGGGGGTGAATGAATTCTTGAACTTTTCTTGTTCTTGAATCTGTTTGATGTATGTAGCAAGATATGTGTTATGTGTGTGTGCAGAAATATAGGTGCGGAAAATGAACAACACAAGACATAATATCACTTTAATCTAATATTTTAAAGATTTGCTACAACCTGTGAATACAAATGGTAGTATTCTCAGCTTCGTTTTTCTCAGAGAGATGTATATCTTGAATATGTATGTGAAAAACTTAACTGCTAGAGTAGTGAGGCTGTATTCTTATAGAACATGAATACAGCCTACTTACTACAAATAAGGTAGCTAAACAAATTTACTTTCTAGTGTGTCTATCCTTTTTGAGTAAGCATCCAAACGGCTACAGGTTTGACTTCTTGAGGTTCTGCTCAGATCCACTTCTTTAGCTCTTTGTCTCTTGTACATCTCTCTAAGCTTCTTTGTAGGCTTTCCAAAGTACTTTACAGTTTGTGATCCATAAAGTGCTTTGGCTTGTTGCAGGTTTCTGACTTGTACAATTTCTCCAGTATTTTGTCTCCAAGATTGTATTAGAGAAGTAACTTAGTGATTGATTCGAGAACTAGAATTGACTTGATAGATAACTCTGAGTTCTCGAATATTGCAAAGTTGACATATCGAATTACTTCTCGAACAGCTCTTTTCTTCAGGAATCCTTGAGTTTTCGAATAGAGCATTTAACTTATCAAATCCTTGAGATATCGAATAGCTTTCTGAGTCTTTGAGATATCGAATGAGCCATGACTTGTTGACTCCTAGAGAACTCGAATGATGCTTTGACTTGTTGACTTTCTGAGTTCTCGAATAGAGTAGTAGACATATTGAATCTCTGAGATATCGAATGAGATATCGAACAGTGCATTCAGAGATATCGAATAATGTCTTTTGAGATATCGAATCCCTGACTTCTCGAAGGCTAGACTTCTCGAATATAACAAACATACTTCTCGAATTGGTACTTAGGCAAATCTTCATTCTCCAAAATCTAATTGTGTTTATTTTGACAGTCTTGATCTTCAACTTGAGGCATGGTCCTTGGAACTTCTTTCAAGCATTATTCTCTGACTTTTAATTACAGTTACACAGATAGAAATTGATGCCTATTACAAGTACTACAAGTAGTAGAAACTCTACAACTAGAGGTTCCCTCAGTTAAGAGGTCATGTAGGTAATGCAAAGCATTACAAACAATTAGGCTTGTTATTAGATGTACTCAGGCATTCCGCTGTGACTAACATTAAGCGAATTAATAATATATATATTTAAATTCTTAAATATAATATTATTATAAGTAAAATTAAAATTATACAATCATTAAGTAAGAAGAATTTAAACATGAAAAGTTCTTAATTAAAAAATAATAATTTTAATTTATGTATATAATAGTGTTTGTTGCCCCTTTTGTACAGTAACTTGCAATTTTAAGTTTTTACCCTCAAGCTTAATTTCAAAAATGCCATCATGAAAAGTAACCAAAACTTTCAAACTTCACGTGCTACTTCTGTACTAATACATTGTTTTTATAATAAGAAAATATTGAAGCTTCTCTTTGAACCTTGACAATTTCCATCTATTTATACATTTTATCTTGATTTACGAGCTTTTATCTCTCAGCCATGCTCTCTTCTTTCCTCATTTCAAATTTGAATTTACAACCTCATTACATTCCATCTTCATAAACTTTTCTCTCTTCTCAAATCAACTGTGTTTTAATCTAATTTTATTATTTTATCTCATTTCAATGAGTGAGTTAATGAGTTTGTTCTTCGATACATGTCAATTACTTTTTCTGTTCTTCGGTCAGATGAACAAAAGTTCCCTCTCTAACATATTTTTTTATCAAAGGAGTATCATTGTATTACATCATTTTAACATTCTAATTTGTTCATAATTGTTTTGCAGTTTGAACTTTGCAAATGAATTGATCAATGAATATGCGAGTAATATAGATAATATCTCAGCTCTGTAGAACCATATTTTATTTTTTATAAATAATATTGCATACCAACTGTTTGATAATTTGCGCAGAAGAAAGGATTGACAAGAATTAATACGATTGTTTCTTTTAGGTATTTTCTAATTTTTTTATTTGGCTTAATTTTTAAGAAAGACTACATGTACTATTATCTTGAGGTATTTTCTAATGTATTAACAAATTATCTTTAGGTAGAAATTAATTATTTCTACATATTAAGAATTAGTGTTGTTAAAAACTAATTATTTTGAAAGTAAGAAGTTCAATTTATTTTAAATTTTGATTATTAGTTAGTGCTACATATTTTTCTACTGCTTACGTATTAGATTAGCTTCATATTATTTAGTTTGTGCAATATGTTACTTAAGTATCAAATTACTTAACAATTATTTTTATTGATTAACTTCAATAAAAGTCTTTAGTTTGATGTTTGTGTACGCTACTCAGCTTACGTTGATAACAAGATCATTGACCTAAATGAATGCAACAAAGTATCATATTGACAGTCATGGTTGGATGGTAATAGTGTTCTCTTTTAAGTATGGATATGAGTCATTGTTTGCATATCTCAATTTTTTCTTCTTTATATAATTTGTATTATGTTGTTCTCATTTATCTTCTATTATTTTTTGACATGTAATTTGTTAGGTGCCGAATTATCGTAGAAGGGGGGTTGAATGCGATACTCTCTAAATATAAAAAATTATTTCGAATCTTTTACGGATATATATATATATATTTAGGTTCGGTTAGTGGGTTCACGTTCTCGAGATTGTATAGTGTTTGGATTTAACTCGGATAATCAGATGGACAGTTCTAGATCAAAACAACAATACCAAAATCACAAGTTCGGGGTAAAATTCTTTTATTAAAATATAAACCCAAAGGTTTTTGCTACACCGGATAATTAAATCGATGATCGAAGAACAATGTTTTTCGCTTCTACAAAAAGAATACAAATAGAATTACAAGAAGATTTAATGGATAGAAATTATCTAGGATGATTCATTTTGATCCTTATAGAATTTGCAATCAAAGTGCCGGATCAAAAAGATCATCCACCGGAGAAGAGATTAGTAACAAGCTTTTGTATCATCTTTTCCGGAGATATTTTCTCTCTGTTCTATCTATTCTTTTTATCTGTTTGTCTTCTCTCTATCTTCTTTTTGCTCCTATATGTGTAGTCTTTTATATCAAGTGACACAAATATCTTCTATCCTTGAACAACTATCGAAGAACAGTCGACAGCCATCAACCTTGAAAGTCTCTGCAGCTTCTATATAAAAAGAACAACTATCGAAGAAAAGAAATAAACATAAGTGGAATTAATTCTTTAAAATTATTTCGATAGTTTTTATAAAACAAACTATCGAAACAATTCTTTTGTTTCTAATTAATCCTTTCGATAGTATAACTATCACATATAAGACAAAATAGCCTAACTATGACATATAAGACAAAATAGCCTAACTATCGGTGGGTTAACTATTGTTGGAATAAATGACTTGAATAACTATCATGGTGGCCTGACTATCAGCATATAGGATGAAATATCTAACCATCATAGTGCTCTAACCGTGAGGAAATAAAACAGTTAAGGCCAACTATCATAGTGGCTTAACTATCATGCATTTCTTTTTCTTTCGATAGTTATTAGATAAACTATCAACCAATCAGCTATAGCCCACTTGATCAATTCAACAATTGTTTTTAATTCATTTCAGCCACTTCCTCCACTTCTATGGTTATTTTCTTTTTAATTGTTTTGATAGTTATAACTATCGAACCACTGTTGATTTATTTTTTTCTTTAGCTCCACAGACATCACCTAATTTTTCTTCTTTTCAGTTTGGTCCCTGGAGCTGTTCTTCAGCTTCTGTCAGTAACTTCCTTTTCATTTTTCTTTTTAATTCACTGACCTTTTGATAATTCTTTTTAAGTCACCGGACTTCTTTTGATAATTCTTTTTAAGTCACTGGACTTCTTTTCAATTACTCGATCTGCAGATTTTCTGACTTAGAAATTCTAGCTAGTTTGTCTTTCGGTTTTAGGAATTTCCAAGTCCAACTTAAATCAATTCTTTGATGCTTCCAATAACATGTTGATCTCCTTTGTGCATGGTGCCATCTAGTACACTGTTCTGGCTTATAGATGACTAACACTGAATTCAATCTTCATGTTTTCTTTGCTTTCCAATTGACAAGTTGTAGACTGTTCTGGTTGATTCAAACACCGACTCTCGGTAAATATTGTACTTTCACTGGAATCCATTCTGGTACTCAGACAACATCTTTAGATCTTCATTTAACCTTTTTCCTTACCGTGTATTCATTGCTTTTAGATTCCTATGCTTCCTACACTGTGTATGTCATAGTCAATGCTAATACACTGAAATCTTCTAGTGGCACTATATACTGAATCTTCAATACATCTAAAACCCTGAATGTCTTCTAACCTTATTTTTCACTGAGGCATGAACATATTAATGAACTTCTTTCAATGACCCTTAAACAGACTTCAAAATTAATTCCCATATTTTAATTCTTTGTATTTGCCTTGTCTTCATGTCTTCTAGATTTCTGTGTAGACGTAGTATTATTTACCTATCCTGTTCTAGTGTTGAGTTATCATCGACTCATTGAGTTCCTGTTCATACAGTCATGGAATCTCACCAACATAATCAGTCCTCAAAGAACTAAAATTGCATTCACTAGAACAAACTCTCTTATTTTTTGACATGTAATCAGTCCTCAAGGAACTAAAATTCCATTCACTAGAACAAAGTATGACTAACGGTCATTTTCTTAATGAATTTTTAACTTCTTGATTAAATAATGAAATTTAGGAGCAGTTGCACTTGCTAATTGTTATATAATGCATGTTTGTAAATTTTGTAGAATGAGAAAAAATTGTCTATGACTGGTTCTATCTGGGAAAAACTGATCCTTAATTCCAAAATATGTCAGTATTTCTTTAGTGCCGACAAAGACAAGAATTTGAAGATTGTTGTCACTTAGGTGAAAAAAGATCAAAATGAATCTGCGATACATTTAATTTGGATACTACGTTTATGAGCATACGCGGATAAAGAAACACCATATGGAAGGTATAACTTTTTTCTTATCGAATCTTCATTATCATCATGTGATGCCTGATTTCTTTTTTCATTTATATGTCAGATTTGCAACTCCTTTAAGTTTCTTCTAAATATTCCCAATAAGTAGAAGTTTAAAGTCTGCAGTATTATGAACAATTAAAGATGTGCAGGTACAAGGGATCGGGTATATACAAGCCTTACTCTTAGATGAGACATTGTCAAGTTTTTATCCAGTTGAGTAGGACATTTGAAAGTTAATTTAAGGTCTTAATATCAAAGTCATCATTTACTTAGAAAATAAATTCTTCATAATGATGGTTTCTTATTGATTGCAGATTTTATTTTGCGAAAAATTGTTTGATGATTTGCCCAAAAGAAAAGTTTGATAAATATCACACACTAGGTAATTTTCTTATCAAAAATTTGATCTATATGCAAGTTTCTTTGTTATATACGATTGTAGCCTTCCTGCATATAATTTGTTTGAACTGAATATAATTTACTTATTAGATTTGGTGAAATCTAGAGCTTTTGGAGTTTTCAGTATAATCATAAGGCTTTAGTTTTATTTATGATTGATATTAGTGGAATCTGGTATTGCGTTTACTTCCTTTATATATATATATATATATATATATATATATTCAGTTTTATAATGTTGTAATAAGCCTGATCAATTGAGATGACTTTTATTGTGACTAAAAGTGAGGTTATCAAGCTAAAAGTTTGATTATGACGAGCAAAATTAAGATGGGGTGTATGCTTCCATATTGAATTTTGTATGATTGTGGTCAAATTTTAATGGTCTAATAAGAACATTGGTTTCAGATGTTATATTAAGGAACATTTTGCATGTGGAGTTTGGATATTTTAATTATATTTTGCTATATATTTGACCTTAAATTGTGTTTTTGGTTAAGATTTTAAAACTTGCATATGATGTACTAACTATATATTTTTAATGAATCAGTCATTAGTTAGACTACTTGCCATCATTGTTGAAATATCGTGCACCGAAAATGGGCTTATAAGTACATTATTGGTTAATGAGAATGATGATTATAGAAAATCAAGATGGATATGGATGAATATCGATCTCAACAAAATAATTAATCATTCTTAATTAATTTAAATTTTATGATAAATAATTGCTGCATACAAACTGCTTGATGGTTTACATAAGAGAACAGGATTGATGAGAATCAATGTAATTGTCTCTTTTAGAGTTTTAGGTATTTTAAATTTTATATTTGAATCTGTTTTTAAGATGATTGTATGTGTTATGTTTAGGTATACAATTTGGTACATGTAGCTTATTTGAAATCGAGATGCAGTAAAACTCCTATCGGCGTGATACTTATACTATTGTGTTTTGCACAAGAGATTACTACTTGGATGGTTAATGATTGTATGTTTAAATATTTTCATGCAGTGTTTATCTTCATAGGACATATTTTTTGGTAGCTTAGGTTTTGTCTGAGTGTTCATAACAAAAATAAAAGTGTCTTATTAGTTGTTGATCAAGAAAAGATCAAAGAAAGGCTGTGTGTTTGATGTACTTAATTCTATGCTACTTGATGTATATTCCAACCCAATGATACTTAAGTATTGCAGATGGCTACAGCATGCCAACATACTAATATACTGGTATTGTTCTAATCATGCTAGCATTGTAATGTGTATGGTACCTGTTAATCCAATGGACCATACTAAACCTCAATCATCTTGTGTCATTACTTATAGTCAGCTTTTTGTATGCCAACTTTTGGAGATCAAAATACATGTCCTTATTTTTAATGCTGTGATTATAACGCCCTAGAAAATATCGTAATTTTTATTATTATTATTATTATTTAATTATTTAATATTAAATGGTGATATAGGGTATGATTTTTTTTTTGATAAAATATATGTGACATCATGTTTACATGTTTAGATGGTGATGTATGTGTGACGTGCTAGTCCGTGTAATTTTATTTGAATTTTATGATTAAAAATGATTTAAATCAGGCGTTATTGATCTTCAGAAAATTTTATAAAATCACCGGAGTATTTAAAAATTCCGAAATCTTTTGTGTAATCTTATTTATAATCTTATTTATTTTTTAAAATTATTGGGTGAATTATTTTGAGTGTTTAAGCATTTTAGAATGATTTTAAGAGTTTTTGGTATTTAAAAGGATCAAAATTTTCAAAATTCATATTTAATTCATTTTTTGTCTTAAAAATATTTTAAAAATATACGGACATTCGTAATTTTGCGTTCTACATTTTAAAATTTTAAATTTTAATCTTTTACCAATTTTCCTTTTTAAATTCGATTTTTTTTTAAAAAAGTATATTTTTAGTATTGGGAAGTCGGGGCGTTACAGGTTGGTATCAGAGCGACAAGTTATGGTCACTGAAACAAGTTAGGATGATTAAGTATACGTATTTAAGTGGGACGTTAGATAGAACGATTTAGGATAAGATTCGCCTTAGGTTATTAGGACAATGGTTGCGACGTTAGTTAGTATTTCGACATATCGCGCGAGCCAGAATTTGATTCATTCAAAGGTACGACTTTGGACGCGGAAGTTGATTTGGCGCCGCCTACGTTAAATAGACGACCGGAGTTACCAGCTTGGAGGATGCTATGTGTAGACCTTCGTGTATGTTCTAGAATTTCTTTTGCGACTTTAGTTACCCCGTGAACGATATAGAAAGTGTGAAAGGACGGTAAACAAGATGCGAAATGTGATTTCTAGCATGTGATGGAGTAAGGACATGGTTATTCATTACTAGCCGTTGATTTCATTTAATTTATTGATTTAGGAGATTTAACCTTTCTTTCTGTTTCTTCTTATTTTGATAATACCCTATCACCTTTGATAATCAACTATACTTCAATCGATGATGAATTTTTCAGATTCATTTAAACACATCCCTATTTTTCATAGATACCTCTATTTTCCAGGGGATCATTTGATTCAACATGATGCATATAAATTATTGAGATCCTTGAATTCTTTCTATTTTCCCCGAATATTTGCTATTCCTTATTCAACATTGTAAATATATAAACTTTTGAAACTTTTGAATTCTTTTTGTTCTCTTTGAATACTTGACCTTCTTTATTCTGACTGGGATGAACAACCCTATGTATATAAGGAATTCAGGGACATCTTATCTAGGTGATAGAAGTCTGGTGGGACGCCACTGATTGTGTTTGTCATGAAAGTACAGAAGGCTGGCCCCCTTCTTGTGCTATGGCGGTTGACCTAAGTGAAAAATGCAACCTGATAATAGTTCAATGATCATATTGATCTCTCGGTTAAATCCTTTTACAAAAATTCCTATTAAACAAAACTTATCTTATATGACATGCTAACACCTGTCCATTTTATTGATTTCTTTTGCTATAAACCCTTATGGTTTCTAAAGCTATCACTAATTCAATGCAGTAAAAAAAATGGAGATGATATGACATCTAAGTGGTACAAGGTACATTTGCGTCAACAGAGAATTGGATGATCAGGTTTGAAGAACTGATATTTAAGTAGGGATTGGATATCAAAACTAGATTACTCGGTGCATTGACAACACACGT
Organism: Saposhnikovia divaricata; assembly: GCA_036435485.1. NCBI lineage: Eukaryota > Viridiplantae > Streptophyta > Magnoliopsida > Apiales > Apiaceae > Saposhnikovia > Saposhnikovia divaricata. Next base: position 54,631,387 of record CM071595.1, on the reverse strand, counting down.
ACGAGATTCGATAATACGGAAGATTGAGTATGGATCAGCAGCAGATAACAAGGACACGATATCATTAATTCTGTCTAAGTGGAAAGTAGAGTGATGGTGGATACAGTAGATAAAATATTACAAGAATTTGGATGTTAAGATAAATTGTCAAATATAAAAGTTTAGAGACGAAACAGGATAATTTGAGCAAGACAAGGTGGAGTGGGACGGTTCGTTTTTAAGGAATTTTAGCAAGAATTAAAGCTTTGGATGAGGAAGTAAAGTGATTGTGTGGAGATAAAACTTGTGCGAATATAGTCAGAGGATCACTAATATTAAGAGTAAGAGGGAGTGTACGCAGAAGGAACGAGACGGTAAGAAAAGGAAAACAGGGAACCAGGAAATTTTTAAGAATGGTGTTAACAGAGGATGTGAAATTTGGCTGGAAAGGAATGTAAGAACTAGGAGATTTTGAAAACCAGGATAAGGAGGCAAGATAACTATCTACCGGATATGAATTACTGAGTCTAGTAGGACCACCATTATCAGAAGGTAAGATTTCAAGAGGAAGCCTACTTTAATTGTACTAAGAATAATATGAAAGGCTGTAATTGTAAGCAGAAAGAACAGTATATTGAGAAGTGACAGAATTAGAAACTAGAAGTTCAATATGATTATGAATGACAATATGAAGATATGAAGGTGATGGCAGTTAAAAGAGCGGAGTGTGAGTTAGGATTGGATTGTGTATTTAATTATAAAGTATAGGCAAGGTGTGAGGACAAGAAGGTGAAATTATGATTTTCAAGAGATATGTAAGTTGTCTTTCAAGTCAGAAAGGGGATAAAAGAGTTTTAATGTTTACGTAGACTAAGAGGTTATTATAATAAGATTTTAAGGTCATTTTATATATGTCGGAGATAATTAAAGTGAAATAGATTTCAGCGGTCAAGATTTCTCAGACAGGTGATTTGATGAATGACCAGGATCATCACCAGACAGAGATATAAAGTTGATTAATTAATTACAACTAGGAACGTAATCAGTTTCGAGGATTCAAGATCGGAAGACATAGCAAGATATTTGAGGATATAAGAATAACATGCAGAAGATTTTTAAGTACGAGCTTTGGAATTTAAAGAATTATAATCTTCAGGATATGACGAAAGGATCGAAGTGAATTATGTGAAGACGAAACAGTAATGAGTAGGGAAAGGCCTAAGATGCCAGCAGAGATCAAAAGTTTTGAAGGATTAGCTAGGAATTTCCGTTGATTGTCAAAGATTTTTCTCAGATAGTTATAGCAATGGACAAGACTATAAATCAAGAAACGAATGGATAAAGGTGAAGAGAGCTTTTAGGAGTCCAAGAAAAGATCGAAAATCGCTCAAGTGTCAGTGCAACCGGATGAACCAGGAAAGATTAAATAGGCATAAAATTCTCAAGGAAATGTTCAAAGAATTTGGGAAGTTATAGATGGAAGATCCAAAAGTCTAGATTATTGCGAATGAATCGTTAGAGGGAAAGTAGGAAGTGCCAAGCGGAGTGAACAGAAGCAGAAGGTAAGTTTGATGAATGTAGAAGAATGAATTAGTTCGAGGAAATGAGTATTGATAAATATGGCAGTTATAAGGTGTAGAGTTTAAATTTTGACAATTTGTAAGATATGTAGAGTAATGGTTCGGAAGTCGTGTTTTGATATTAGGGGGATATTAGAGATTGGAGTTTAATTGGGTTGAAAGTTTGATTTGTGAATGGTATTGGAAGGTTGTGACCCCGGGTAGTTTGTATTGCGAATAAGATATATACGTTTCAAGGTAAATGGTTATTAGTTTCGAAAGGGTTACTCAATAAAACAATGGGAATGAGGATGGATAGAAGTTTCAGAGTTATTCCCTCCTCGAGTAACATTGTACGTTGAAAGGGGAGTAAGAATGGTTGGGGAATTTCTTGATATTCTTTTTCTCAAAGTTTTATCTGGGGTAATCTGAATTATGAGTAGGAGCGTGGAAGTTATATTAGTTGTTTTAGTCGCGTGGATTTTGTTTTAAAGATTTAATTATTTACCCATTTACTTCAAGTTAAGGCAGATTTCATCGCTTATATGTTTGCTGCAGGTTAAGGCAGGTTTTGTTTTAGTATTGTATATTAATGAATTATTATGGAGGATTGGGTCAGTAATGGAGGCGTTGTGTACATGACATAGCCCATTATACGAATAGGTCATGTCCGATTGTCGATAGAAAAGGATTGTCACGTGTGAATGATCAGTATATAGAATTAACGAGACATGTAAACCAAAGGTTTTTGTTTATATTTGAATCTGCGGGCTTACAAGACGAGCCTAGCGAGATATAAAATGATATAAAGGAATTCTAGAATGAAAGAAAGGACTTGGAAATTGAAGGAGAAATGGTTGAGTAATACTGTCTTTATGCTTTCTTAAGATTGATTCTGAGGACAGAATCCTATTAAAGGGGGAAGGATATAACACCCTAGAAAATATCGTAATTGTTATTATTATTATTATTTAATTATTTAATATTAAATGTTGATATAGGGTGTGAATTTTTTTTGATAAAATATATGTGACATTGTAAAGCATAAAAATGTAATATGTAATAGAGGACATATATAACTCAACTAGGATAAAAGATAAATAATAAACTCTATACAGGGATCATGAAATTTGAAGAACAGGCACCAACAAGGATCAAGTCGCTGAAAGAAGTTCATTAAAATGATCAAGCCTCAGTGACAAAATAAGATGTATAGATGATTCAGTTGAAGGGCCAAAAGATTCCAGTGATAAAGTTTTTATGGTTGAAAAATTCTTGGAAGTATTCTTAAAGACATGATACGAAGACCACAAGTGAATGTTAGTCGTCTGTGAACCAGACCAGTTGCACTAGGCGTCAACATTTTCACAAAGGAATCAAGGTATCTAACTCAGAAAAACTGTTAAAGAGGTATGATTGAGAGCAGTGTTGATATCCTCCATTTCAGAAGCTGAATATTTAAGGATGTCAAAAATAAGAGGAAAAATGAATAGTAACTGAAATCACTATTCACATGAATAGTAACCGGAATCACTATTCACACCAGAATTACTATTCACCAGAATCACTATTCATACCGGGTGAATAGTAACCGAAGTTACTATTCATGTGAATAGTCCCCAAAAGTACTATTCATAAAGTAAGAAACATGTGGGGCCCACATGAATTAAAAATCAAACTTTGAAATTGAAAAAGAAGCAGAAGAATTGAATTCAGAAGGTTTGTTGAAAAGGCGTGTTAGGCAGGCAGCAGTCAGCAGAAATATACGTAATCAGTTACGTATATTAGCTGCATAGTAACTTTCTAAAAATCTATAAATAGGCCTGTTATATTTCATTTCAAAACACACCTCAACACACAACTCTCTCTTCTCTCTCATATATTTTCTGTGTAAGCTGCTAGATTGTCCGTCTAGTAGGAAAGTCGGCTTAGCCCACTTTCAGGCAGTGTCGGGTAGAAGGTCCTCGTGCCTAAACTATCCTTAGGAGTGTTCTAATTTTGAAGCTAATCCATTGGATTATAAGTTGTAACACCCCTTCGAGTTTATTATCAATAAAGATATATTCTCGGAATTATTTTTAATTTTTATAGTATCATATTCAACCCCCTCTTCTACGATACTTTGGGACCTAACAATTGGTATCATAGCAAGCTTCTAGCATACAAGAAGTCTAAAGATCACCACCATGGGAATGAAGGATTCAGGCGTGAGAATACCAGTTCTTTACAAAGATAATTACTTTCATTGGAAAGTAAAGATGCATTTACATCTCTTATCTATTGATGAAGGTTATGTAAACTGTATAGAAAGAGGTCCTCATATTCCTATGAAGGCCAACACTGCAGTTGGAGAAGCAGCAGGAACTGGAGTTGCTGGAAGGCCTATTCCCAAATTATCCGCAGAATTCACAGATGGAGACAAAGAGGAAGTCCAGAAGGATAAAAAGACCATGAATATACTGTTCAATGGTATTGATCAAGACATGTTCGACAATGTCATCAACTGCACCACTGCCAAGCAAGTGTGGGACACTATTCGAACACTCTGTGAAGGAACTGAACAAGTCAGAGAGAACAAGATGCAACTCCTCATACAACAGTATGAACACTTCCATCATAATTCTGGAGAAAATTTAACAGATATATTCAGTAGATTTCAGAAACTACTGAATGGCCTGAAGTTGTACGGGAGAACATATGAAGTCAAAGACTCCAACTTAAAATTTCTGAGATCTCTTCCTAAGGAATGGAAGCCAGTTACAGTCTCATTGAGAAACTCTCAAGACTACAAAGATTTTACACTTGAGAGACTGTATGGAATTTTAAAGACCTATGAGCTCGAGTTGCAACAAGATAAAGAAATTGAGAAAAGCCAGAAGAAAGGTGGAAATATAGCTTTGGTGGCCAATATTCCAACAAACCAAGATGGAGAGAAGATGAAGAATAGAGAAGCCACACCAAGTCAAAGAACTTGGGAAGGTGGAGCTGCAACTAGCCAAGGTAAAAACAAGATGATTGAAGAACCTGATGCATTAAGTGAGGATGAAGCTGAAGATCTAGATGAATATTTGGCATTTCTATCAAAAAGATTTTCGAAGCTAAGATTCAAGAAGAATTCAGCAGGAGCCGGGCAATTCAAGGAAAACTATCAACCAAACAAGGATGTGGTTGAAAGATCAAAGTTCAAATGCTATAACTGTGGAATTGCTGGCCACTTTGTCAATGAATGCAGAAAATCCAAATCTGAGAATGAAAAGAAACAGTTTGAGACTGTCGATTACAAAAAGAAATACTTTGACCTTCTCAAGCAAAAGGAGAGAGCATTCGTATCAAGAGATGATGATTGGGCAGCTGGAGGTGACTCAGTTGCAGAAGAAGAGTTTGTCAATCTTGCACTCATGGCAAACGAAACTGATGAAGAGGCTAGTTCAGCAAGCAACTAGGTATACTCTACAAATCTAACTGAGCTTTCCAAAGATGAATGTGCCAATATTGTTGATGAAATGTCTAATGAATTGTACAACATGCATGTCACATTAAAATCACTTAACAAGGAGAACAAAAAGATTAAAGATCTTAATGCTAAGATAGGTGATAGGAATACTCTGTTAGAAACTCAACTAATTGATTTTGAAACAATGAAAAGAGATTGCCAGGATGCTAAGAATGAGTTACTTGAGGCTCTGAAAAGAGAAGAGTGCTTAATTAAAAAGTTAAAAGAGGAACAAGACTTAATTGCTAAGTGGAAGGGATCAAAGGCTAAAACTGAAGAAATGTACAGTATACAAGGAGTTGATTCTTTTCACAAATTAGTAGAAGCTAAGTTAGATGTTGATAAGGAAGTTGCTTCAGATAGTGATTTAGTCGAAAAAGAATGTTCTTTGAGACCTAAGCCTGTTAGCAAAGCAACTTTAACTAAATTAAATAACCAATATGGACCTGTCAACAAAAACTTTGTAGTTGGAGAGTGCAGCAAAACCAAATCTGTTGAACAAATAAACATAGGCAACTTGTCCCACAAGCAATTGAAGGACAAGCTAGAAAATGTTAAGGACAAGAAAAAGGATAGAAATGGTAAGGTAGGGATTAACAATCACAACAATTACACACCTGATAAAAATGCTCCTAGGAAAAAATGTGTAAAGTGTGGAAGTGTTAATCATTTATCTACCAACTGTAAATCTGTTAAGAATGCTTCTGTGCCTTATATGCCTATGCCTATGCCTGCTGTGAATGTTATGCCAAATATGTATGCTCCCTCTGCTCATGCATCTAGTCAATATGCTAACATGCCATTCATGTATAATCCATACTACAATATGCCATAGATGCCATGGATGATGAATAACATGTTTGCACAGACTATGCCTAATAATGCTATTAACTATAACACATATGAGCAAGTATTAAATTCTGTCTCTCAAAGGCCCAAACCAAAAGTCAAAATTGATTTAACTCAATCTAAACCTTCGGTTAAAAGGGATTTGAAGGATAAGAAATTGGCTAACAAGACAGGACCCAAGAAAGCTTGGGTACCAAAATCAACTTGATTTTGTGTTGATGTGTGCAGGGAAACAGAAATAATCTTTGGTATCTGGACAGTGGCTGCTCTAGGCATATGACTGGAGATTCTACCCTGCTCACTAAGTTTGAGGAGAGAGCTGACGCTAGCATTACCTTTGGAGACAACAGCAAAGGATATACTAGAAAATATGGCTTGATTTCACAAGGGAATGTTGTCATTGAAGAAGTAGCACTGGTTGATGGACTTAAGCATAACTTGCTAAGTGTTAGTCAATTGTTTGATAAAGGCCAGAACGTCTGGTTCACATATGAAGCTTGTGTCATTTTCAAGAAAAGTGACAACAAGGTAGTGTTGACAGGAGATAGAAGAGGAAATGTGTACATTGCTGACTTCAATTCAACAAATGCAAACATGACTACATGTCTTCTCAGCAAGGCAAGTGTAGATGAAGGTTGGCTTTGGCACAAAAGACTTTCACACTTGAGTTTTAAAGCAATGAATGAGTTGGTAAAGAAGGATTTGGTTAGAGGTATTCCAAAATTGGATTACTCCAAGGATGGATTGTGTGATGCATGCCAGAAAGGGAAGTAGAAGAAGGCCTCTTTCAAATCAAAGTCAATGTCATCAGTTGATCAACCCTTGCAACTACTCCACATGGATCTCTTTGGACCAGTCAATGTGTTGTCAATTTCAAATAATTAATACTGTCTTGTGATTATTGATGATTTCTCAAAATTCTCTTGGACATTCTTTCTGCACTCTAAGGATGAAGCAGGTGAAGTCATTTTAAATCACATCAGGATAGTCAACAACAATCCTTTACTCAAAGTAAGGAGAATCAGAAGTGACAATGGAACTGAGTTCAAGAATTCTGTAATAAGAGAGTTTTGTGAAGAAGAAGGAATTATCCAAGAATTCTCTGCACCAAGAACTCCTCAACAGAATGGTGTAGTGGAAAGAAAGAACAGAACTCTAATTGAAGCTGCAAGGACAATGCTTGAAGAATCTAAGCTACCAACATACTTCTGGGCAGAAGCTGTAAACACTGCATGCTACACTCAGAATATTTCTTTGGTCAATCAAGCAAAAGGCATGACACCTTATCAACTTTTCAAAGGCAAGAAACCAACAATCAACTTTCTGCATGTCTTTGGATGCAAATGCTTTGTACTGAAAAATCATGGTGAGCATCTTGGAAAATTTGATTCAAAAGCAGATGAAGCTATCTTTGTTGGACACTCAGTTGGAAAATCCTACAGAGTCTACAACCTAAGACTAAACATTGTAATGGAGTCCATACATGTTGTCTTTGATGAAAAGAAAATATCTGGTCTAGTAGATGAAGGTTTTCATGAGTCTCTCTCATTCGAGAATGAGAGAAGTGGTGAAGAAAGTGAAGATGATGATGAAGAATGGAGATTAAATGGTGTGAGAAACAGACAAGGATTATCAGTTGAAGTGCAGAATGAACCACCTGTTGAAGAGCAAATTACACCATCAGTTGGAAATCAAATTGAAGCATCTGTAGAAAATGAAAGAGAAGCATCTATTGATGAATCTGCAAGAAATCCATCAATCTCGAGGGCCATACACTCAGGGGGAGTTTCTCACAGTCAAAACTCAACAATAAGTCACAATGATCAACACAGAGAAAATGAAGCCCCTTCATCAAGGTTAAACTTACCACCACAGAGAAAATGGACCAGGGATCATCCATTTGAGCTTATCGTTGGAGATCCTAATGCAAAGGTCCAAACCAGAAGAGCAAGTCAAGAAGAATGCTTATACAGTAGTTTTCTATCCAAAGAAGAACCTAAGAGAGTTGAACAAGCTCTTCTGGATCCAGACTGGGTTTTAGCAATGCAAGAAGAGTTAAACCAGTTTGAGAGAAATTAAGTATGGAAACTTGTACCCAAACCTAAAGACAAATCAGTGATTGGCACTAAGTGGGTATTCAAGAACAAGATGGATGAGAATGGCATAGTCATAAGGAATAAAGCTAGATTAGTTGCTAAAGGCTACTGTCAAGAGGAAGGAATTGGTTTTGAAGAAACCTTTGCACCAGTAGCAAGGTTAGAAGCAATAAGGATCTTCCTGGCCTATGCAGCGCATGCCAATTTCAAAGTTTATCAAATGGATGTCAAGAGTGCATTTTTGAATGGTATTCTGGAGGAGGAGGTGTATGTTAGTCAACCGCCTGGTTTTAAAGATCCAGACTTTCCAGAATATGTGTTCTTTCTACTCAAAGCACTCTATGGCCTGAAGCAAGCACCTAGAGCCTGGTATGACACACTCTCACAGTTTCTTATAGAGAATCACTTAATTCGAGGTACTATTGATAAAACTCTCTTTTATAAAAATGTCAATGGCTCTATGATACTTGTCCAAATTTATGTAGATGATATAATATTTGGGTCTACAGATGAGAAACTTTGCAAGAGGTTTGCCAAACTCATGCAAAGTAAATATGAAATGAGTATGATGGGTGAATTAACTTATTTTCTTGGTTTACAAGTTAAACAAGTGAATGAGGGAATTTTTATAAGTCAAACAAAATACATTTATGATCTTTTAAAAAGGTTTGATTTAGCAGATTGTTCTTCTGCAAGAACACCCATGGCCACTGCCACTAAGCTTGAACTGAATACTAAGGAAAAGAAGGTGGACATGACAAGCTATAGGGGCATGGTTGGATCTCTTTTATACTTAATAGCTAGTAGACCTGATATTATGTTTGCTACATGTTTATGTGTGATAGGTCCCGTAAGAGGGCTATATTAAGCTAGAAGGGGGGTTGAATAGCTTAATTACCAATTTAAAAATTATTATGACGTTTTAAAATAATTTTCCCTTTTTAAAAATTTACCGAGTCGTTATGCAGTTTATAAGTGCAGAAATAAAAGACAAGGGAAGAAAATACCACACAGGAGATTTTATCCTGGTTCGCGATGGCGCAACCCCTAATGGATTCGCTCACCCCTACTCCAGTCCCCGAGCTCCTCTCCGGACTCGAGATTTTCCCTTAAAAATAACTCGCTCCTTTAGTAGGCGGAGAAGCCTTTACAACCCTATAAATATTGGTCTTGGTACGTATCTCCAAGATACTACCTCACAATAAATATAAAAACCCACAAGACTCGTCTTGGGTTATAACTCCCCGTTACACCCTCAAAGTCGTTGTGAAAAACCTACACAACTTATCTTAGACAGCAACTCCCCGCTACTTCTTCAAAGTTGATGTAGAACCCTTGATGTAGTCTTTGAATTCCTCGCTTTTGCCGGTCTTGGATCTTAGATGCAAGGTCTTGGGTCTTTCCTCTTCTTCACGGTGCAAAGGCCACTAACTCCCCGTTAATGCCTAGGACTTGGGTCTTAGAACGAGAATCACCTCACTTCAACTTCACCTCACTACAAAACTTAGAAAACAATATCTACGAAACAAACCGTAATATAAAGAGAGGTTTGGACTTAATATGTCCTAAGGTGACTATAATATTCTTACCCGAATATTAATTAAAGTAAGTTCAATAAGCTTTATTTGCTTATGACTTTTTAATACAATACTCCGTATAGTGAGATTTAAATATATCTCAGATTTTGTAAATCTTGATTATTTCCTTTAAGCTCGTAGGCTTATAAGGTTTTATAATCGTATACTTTGGCTCGTCTTTTATAAAGATCGAAGTATACTTACAATTACTTCTTTGTTGAAAATACGTCTATTTTCGAAGTATTGTATAAATCAAGTCCTTGATGAGCTTTATAGCTAAAGGACCTTTGATAAACAACTTCTCGTTCGATATAGTCTTGTTATAGACTATTCGTATTTATATTTAAACGAGAGTGTTACAATATTACTTTAACAATTTGCACTTTAATATTATTTGGCCAATTAAACACAACACACAAATAAACGCACACGTACGTAAAAGTAACTCGGCTTATCTATAGGATAAAACGAGGGCCGCTATTATGCGTTAAAATAGTGCGGAATGTAAAATCACTCACAAGTGTGAGGACAAGAAGAAAAAGTGCGGAAGGTAAAAATCACTCACAAGTGTGAGGACGAGAATAAAAAGTGCGGAAGGTAAAAATCACTCACAAGTGTGAGGACGAGAATAAAAAGTGCGGAAGGTAAAAATCACTCACAAGTGTGAGGACAAGAATAAAAAGTGCGGAAAATATATAAACGGCTTTCGCCACGCTATTACGCGTTTAAATTAGTATCACTCACAAGTGTGAGGACTAGAAGAAAAGAGTGCTCAAAATATATAAATAGAAGCTTAACAACTTATTTCCCCCGGAACACTAGAGGTGATAGAGGGGAAACAAATCACGCTTTAGCACAATTATATAGATCACAATAATAATAATGGCCAAAGTAAGTGCGTTAAAGATTTAATTAATTAAGGCTTTTAGATTCTTTTCCCTCGGAACACTAAGGTGATAGAAGGGAATTAAATCAAGCTCGATGTAATTATTTGACCATCGTCAAATATAGCCTCTTTTTGAGGTGTTGTAATATTTCGAATCGTTTTGTTCGAAATTTAATCCTTGTACGGATTTTTATGGTCTCGGTTCGAGATCCGATATTAGAGCTCACTAAAGAGAATAAGATGAAGGTATAGAGCTCTTATATGTATATAAAATATGGTCGGTTGAGACTCGAATAGTGAAGCTAAAAATTACAACTTTTGGATATCGCCGGAAAAAGTTCGCCGGAAAAATTCGCCGGAGGTTCGGCCGGATTTTGGCGTGTTGGACGAACTTGGGCAGCCCTTCGGGAGGCCGGATAGTAGTGGTAGAGGAGCTTGCTAGGTGGGAGAGAGCTTGGTTGGATGAACTAAGCTTTATGGAACAAAAACCTTGTATATATTTAAGTATATATAAGAAAGAGAAGGTTTTTGAGATAAAGTGGGTGTAGAGAGTGTTTGGATATATTGAGAGAGCTCACACTTCAAAATTCCCAGCAATTATTTGGATCTTTAGCTTGTTGAAAATGGGTGGGGGAAGGGGTGTATTTATAGGAGGAGTTGGGTGGAAGGAAGGGTGGGGATTTAAAGTAAAAGGAGTTGTTGAGATTGAAAAGGTATGGATTGATGAGGTGGAAAGTGGTTTTGTGTTTGTTGGGGGTGGTATTGTGTTTCTTTGCAAGTGGGGGTGGTATTCTACTAAAATATTCCAGCTGTGTTTTAGCTCTAATTAATTGTATCGGACTCGTATCAATTAACGAATAAATACGTAACATGTTTCGTTAATTAAATACCCGAATAATACGAAAATACCCAATAAATAATTCTAAAATTATGGAGCATTTAGGAATATTATAAAATAATATTCTGGAAAGTTTGGTCAATTTTGGTCAATGTTGACTTGGTCAAACGTGGTCAACTGTGGACCCACTGTCTCGATTTTCGTGCCCGGACCAAAATTCTCAGAAAATTACGAAATTTTTACCATGCATAGAAAATAACATTTAAGTGGCCCATCTCAAGTTTCAAGTCATTCTAGCAAGTGGAAGTATTTTATTTTGATTTAATACGATTAAATCAGGTTTCGTTTCCGAATAAAATACGATTGGTCTTTCTTTGAAGTAGACACATCTTTTGACCAATGTTTTGACTAGAATAAATACTTAGAATATATTTCCTAATATATAAAACATTTTGAGAGTGTAGGAAATATTTTTGAGTATTTAAAATAATTTTCTCCAAAAATGGAATAAATTTAAGAAGTGGGAGAAAAATTACTTTAAATATTTCTGGCACGAGATAAAAATGAGTATTAATATTTGTTGTGGAATAAAAACTAGGTTACGATTTGTAATTAATGCTAGGGTGGTTGAGCTTCGAGCTTTAATGACTGTTTCCGTGTTACGAGACTGATCGGTCCTCACAGAGTGCCTACGTATCTCGTTATTGAGAATCAAGCCAAAAACGTAGTTCTAGGTGATGGTGCCCTCGAGGCTATAGAGACGAGAGCTCATCTAGGACGCAGTGGTTTGTATGTCCTTATTCGAGGATTAAGCCAAAACGTAAGTGACGTATTGAGCTCTGCCCAAAAACGTAGTTCTGAGATGAGGGGTTAGACCCTTTATATAGGCTGAGAAGCCCTAGAATTATGGTAGGAGTCAAAGACTTGGTAGACAAGTCTTCCTTGAGGAAGGTTCTAGATCTATTCCTTATAGGAATCAGTTTCCATGTTGAATTGGATGCCTTGGTGGCTAAGTCTGGTGGAAATAATATCATTATCCAACTCTTATTGCTGAGCTGTTTATTACCCCCAATATTAATTATGAAATTAATATTATAATTTGGGTTTTTGGCCCGTCTGGTGGGCCCCACGTTTGGACCATTCTTGGCCTAATTAATGCCATATTGAATGTGTCTTTAGGGCTTATTTTCAGCCCATATCATTTGCCCCCCAACTTCTAGGAAAACTGATCAGGCTTTCCTTGAAGTTTTACTTCTAACTCGAGACTCGGGTCAGGGTTTATCTTTGATATCGTTTTGATGTAAAGCATGGAGCGACCGACGCGTTTACAACGATGTTAGATTATGCCAACAACATCGAACGGTGCTAGACGACACTAAACGACACTAAACGGTGATAAACAGCCTTAAACGACGTTTAAACGATGTTAAACGACGCTAAACGGCGATAAACGGTACTAAACGGCACTAATACGACACTAAACGGTGCTAAACAGCCTTAAACGACGTTTAAACAATGTTAAATGACGCTAATCGGCGATAAACGGTGCTAAACGGCACTAAACGACACTAAACGGTGCTAAACAGCCTTAAACGACGTTTAAACAATGTTAAACGACGTTAATCGGCGATAAACGGTGCTAAACGGCACTAATACGACACTAAACGGTGCTAAACAGCCTTAAACGACGTTTAAACAATGTTAAATGACGCTAATCGGCGATAAACGGTGCTAAACGGCACTAAACGACACTAAACGGTGCTAAACAGCCTTAAACGACGTTTAAACAATGTTAAACGACGCTAAACGGCGATAAACGGTGCTAAACGGCACTAAACGACACTAAACGGTGCTAAACAGCCTTAAACGACGTTTAAATAATGATAAACGACGCTAATCGGCGATAAACGGTGCTAAACGGCACTAAACGATACTAAACGGTGCTAAACAGCCTTAAACGATGTTTAAACAATGTTAAACGACGCTAAACGGCGATAAACGGTGCTAAGCGGCACTAAACGACACTAAATGGTGCTGAACTGCCTTAAACGACGTTTAAATAATGTTAAACGACGCTAATCGGCGATAAACGGTGCTAAACGGCACTAAACGACACTAAACGGTGCTAAACAGCCTTAAACGACGTTTAAACAATGTTAAATGACGCTAATCGGCGATAAACGGTGCTAAACGGCACTAAACGACACTAAACGGTGCTAAACAGCCTTAAACGACGTTTAAACAATGTTAAACGACGATAAACGGTGATAAACGGTGCTAAACGGCACTAAACGACACTAAACGGTGCTAAACAGCCTTAAACGACGTTTAAATAATGATAAACGACGCTAATCGGCGATAAACGGTGCTAAACGGCACTAAACGACACTAAACGGTGCTCTGAAAACCATCCGAAAAAATCGAGATTTAGGTCCAGAAACTACCCGAGATTTGCTGAAAAATCAAGATTCAGGACCACGAACTAACCCGCGATCGGCCGGATCGAGGGCTAGCTCATGGTCGGCTAGCACCTGGTCGGCCGAGGGGCCTTGATCCAAGGTGATCGGCCAGAGGCTGGTCGGCTAGGGGGGTCCAAGCCACAATGGTCGGCCACACCATGGTCGGCTGGAAGGTGGTCGGCCGAACGGCCTGAATCCTTCGTGGTCGGCCGGGAGGTGGTCGGCCAAGGATCCAGAAGCTGGATCTCGATCCTAGGGATCTAGAAGCTCGATCTTGATCTCTAATTTAATATTTTGGTCACCCGTGACTTTCAAGGATCCAGAAGCTGGATCTCGATCCTAGGGATCCAGAAGCTCGATTTTGATCTCTAACGGCCTGATTCCTTCGTGGTCGGCCGGGAGGTGGTCGGCCAAACGGCCCGAATCCTTCGTGGTCGGCCAGGAGGTGGTCGGCCAAGGATCCAGAAGCTGGATCTCGATCCTAGGGATCCAGAAGCTCGATCTTGATCTCTAATTTAGTATTTTGGTCACCCGTGACTTTCAAGGATCCAGAAGCTGGATCTCGATCCTAGGGATCCAGAAGCTCGATCTTGATCTCTAATTTAGTATTTTGGTCACCCGTGACTTTCAAGGATCCAGAAGCTGGATCTCGATCCTAGGGATCCAGAAGCTCGATCTTGATCTCTAACGGCCTGATTCCTTCGTGGTCGGCCGGGTGGTGGTCGGCCAAACGGCCTGAATCCTTCGTGGTCGGCCGGGAGGTGGTCGGCCAAGGATCCAGAAGCTGGATCTCGATCCTAGGGATCCAGAAGCTTGATCTTGATCTCTAATTTAGTATTTTGGTCACCCGTGACTTTCAAGGATCCAGAAGCTGGATCTCGATCCTAGGGATCCAGAAGCTCGATCTTGATCTCTAATTTAATATCTTGGTCACCCGTGACTTTCAAGGATCCAGAAGCTGGATCTCGTTCCTAGGGATCCAGAAGCTCGATCTTGATCTTAGGTCGTCAGTTTGGTCATTCGTGACTTCTAACGATATTACTCCTTAATTCATGATTAGCACTGCTAATCTTGTGCTTAAGGATAAACTCGTTACTTAACTTCTTAGGCGCAATCATCCTTTCGAAGGTCGTCCGTTTCGTGACTTCAGCAAATATATCAGCTGTTTCTTCTCCGACTTGTATGAATTATAACAATTCTTTCTGTATAACGCGGATAATTTCTGTTCTTTTTTCATCTATAAACGATGGATGGCCTCGTTCCCATCCAAGGTCTCCAACTTGTAGGATCTTCGTCCTAGCGTCTTCTTGACTCGATATGGCCCTTCCCAATTAAGGGCTAGCTTTCCCTTCTGACCAACTCCAGAAGCTTCTATCTTCCTTAGAACCAGTTCGCCTTGCCGAAAGAACCTCTCCTTAACCCTTCGGTTGTAGTGGAAGGATGCTCTCTTCTGATGCTCTGCATTCCGGGCATTTGCTTCATCCCTAACATCATCAATTAGGTCTAGCGCAAGCCTCATGCCTTTTTCATTAGTCTCTTGCTTATATGCCTCAACTCGAGGTGATGCATGCATGATCTCTAGGGGCACAACTGCCTCGGCTCTATAAGCCAACAAAAAACGGGGTCGCTCCAGTTGTCACTTTGAAAGTGGTTCGATATGCCCAAAGTATAGGCAGTAACTCATCCACCCAAGTGTTTCTTGAGCGTTCGACCCTTTTCTCCAGTCCATCAAGGATTATCCGATTGGCTATCTCTGCCTGTCCATTAGGTTGCGGGTGTGCTACTGAAGTAAAACGAAGATCAATAGCATTTTCCTCACAGTACTTCTTGAATTCTTCATTGTTGAATTGCGTCCCATTATCTGTCACAAGGATTCACGGGATTCCATATCTACAGATCACGTTCTCCCAAAAGAACTGGGCAACTTGCTTGGTGGTTATCTTGGCTAGAGGTTTAGCCTCAATCCACTTAGTAAAGTAATCAATGGCCACTATCAGAAACTTCCTTTGTGCTGAAGCTACGGCGAAGGGACCAAGTATATCCATTCCCCACATCGCGAATGGAATAGGGGAGTTAACCGATGTTAACATCTCAGGCGGCTGCCTTACAATCGGAGCGTGCTTTTGGCACCTCTCACACCTCTTAACATAATCTTTTGCATCAACCAACATCTCTGGCTAATAGAATCTTAGACGAGTGATCATGTGAGCTAGGGCTCTGCCCCCCAAGTGTTGTCCACAGATCTCTCCATGAACTTCTTCCAGCGCTTCTCTTGCCTCATGGGGCCTTAAACACTTCAGGTATGGGATGACAAACGATCTCTTGTAGAGAATGCCTTCGATCAGGGTGTATCTCAATGCTCTTAATGACAACTTTCGTGCCTCCAAGGCATCGTCAGGAAGCCATCCAGTTTCAAGGTGAGCTTTGATGGGATCCATCCAACAGCTTCCTAGATTAATTGGTGCTATCAACTTAGAGTTGATGGACGGGGCCTTCAAGACCTGGAAGTAAACACTCCCTGCGTAATTCTCTATTTTAGAGGAAGCGAATTTGGACAAGGCATCAACCTTAACGTTTTCCTCTCTTGGGATGTGCTCCACATAGCATTCCTCAAATTGGGTCATAACACCCTTCACGATCCTTAGATATTTTGCCATGGTTTCATCCTTGGCCTCAGACTCGCCATTCACTTGTGATACTACAAGCCTTGAGTCTCCCGAGACCTTGAGATTCTTGACCCTCATGATTCTTGCCTAGCCTAAGCCAGCTATCAATGCCTCATATTCAGCTTCATTGTTGGTAGTAGGAAAGTCCAACTTCAAAGCATATTCAACTATGAACCCATCGGGGCTTTGCAACACTAAAACTGCGCCACTAGATTTTGTTTTTGATGCTCCATCAAAATAGAACACCCAATATTCCTTCTGATAAGGTTCAAGTTCTTCACCTTTATCTTGCTTCTCAGGGGTTGTTATTATCTCCATCAAAATAGAGCACCCAATATTCCTTCTGATAAGGTTCAAGTTCTTCATCTTTATCTTGCTTCTCAGGGGTTGTTATTATCTCCTGCCCCCCGACTTCTTGGTTGCTAATGGTGCATTCAACCACAAAGTCAGCCAATGCCTGAGCCTTAATGGCTGTTCGAGGCTTATACGTGATGTCAAATTCTCCAAGTTCGATCGCCCACTTGATTAGCCTTCCACTAGCCTTTGGGCTATGCAATATGTTTCTCAACTGTTGGTCCGTCAGGACTTCAATCTTATGTGCCTGCAAGTACGGGCGTAACTTCCTCGAGGCTGTTATCAAAGCCAAGGCGAACTTCTCAATGGGAGAGTAATTCAGCTCAGCCCCGTGCAACACCTTGCTCACATAATAGATAGGTTTCTGGACCTTCTTTTCTTCTCGAATGAGAACGGCGCTCAACGCTTGCTCAGATACCGCCAGGTATAGATAAAGAGTCTCCCCGGGACTAGGTTTGGCCAGCAACGGGGCTTCAACCATGTACTTCTTCAGTTGTTCAAAGGCCTCTTGGCTCTCAGGGGTCCACTCAAAATTTTTCACCTTCTTCAATGCTTGAAAGAAAGGCAAGCATTTGTCACCAGACTTGGAGATGAATCTTCCTAAAGCCGCTACCCGGCCTGTCAACTTCTGCACATCTCTTATAGAACGTGGTGGCTCCATGTCTAAGATCGCCTTGATCTTGTCAGGGTTGGCCTCTATGCCTCTCTTTGAAACCATCAGACCCAAAAATTTGCCTGATCCAACGCCAAATGCACATTTGGCTGGATTCAACATCATTTTGTGGTGCCTCAGCACTTCGAATGCCTCTCTGAGGTGCTTAATGTGGTCTGCCTTGAACAGGCTCTTGACTAGCATGTCATCAATATAGACCTCCATGGTTTTTCCAATCAGATGGGTGAATATCTTATTCACCAATCGTTGGTAAGTAGCTCCTGCATTCTTTAGACCAAAAGCCATAACAATATAGCAGAAAACACCAAAGTCAGTTATGAAAGATACCTTAGGGATGTCATCCTTATGCATCTTAATCTGATTGTAGCCGTTGAACCCATCCATGAAGCTCAACATCTCATGTCCAGCTGTGGCGTCTATCAACATGTCCATCATTGGCAGGGGAAAACAATCCTTTGGACATGCATCATTCAAATCAGTGAAGTCTATACACATCCTCCACTTCCCATTCGCTTTCTTGACCATCACAGGGTTTGCTAACCATTCGGGAAACTGAATTTCTTCAATAAACCCAGCCTCTAAGATCTTGTCAACTTCTTGTTTAATGGCCTCCTGCCTTTCAGGAGCAAAATTTCTCTTCTTCTACTTTATTGTCTTCCGCCCAGGATCAACATTCAACTTGTGAGTTATGAGTTGGGGATCAATCCCTGGCATGTCAGCTATTGTCCAAGCAAATGCATCACTATTTTCTTACAAGAATGCTATCAACTTGCCCTTCAGGGGTTCTTTCAAAGATGCTCCTATATAAGTAACTTCTCAGCTCGCTTGGCCGTCATGGCTTCAATGTTTGTCTTGGTCGCCAAAGTTTGAAATCAAGGGTTTTTAATCTCAATCACCGAAATATCTATCAGAGCTGCTGGTCCAAGGCCAGGGGTTTCTGGTTAGCCCCACGAGGTCTTGAACCTTCTCTAGGAGGTTTTCAAAGTTACATATTGGTTTTCAAGTCAACATGAAGTTTCAACCTTTGGATCTTAATTGGAGGTTCATGACCCCCCCTCAAGTTTGGCCTTCATAACTAACCTTGGCCTTCATGGCTAACAGCTTCTGTTCTTCAACCTAGGATTCGGGGTTGATTCCTCGATATAGATTTGGATAAATGCAATCCCGTTGGCTTCTTGCCTTTTAAACTTCTGAGACGAGAGCTTGCTTGAACTTCTTAATCCTTGCTTAAGGTTATCTATTGGCCTTCATCCTTGGATCCTTAATCCAGGTCCTTAATAAGTATTGAAGAGTAGCTAGTCCTTAACATCCTCGGCCTTTCATGGCTTTGACCCTTCGGGATCTTCACCTATGCATTTGTTTGTTTTCCATTCGTTATTTTTTATTTCCGGTACTCGTTCATCCTTGACTTGCACTCATCGGGTGATAGAGTACTATTGTCCTACTCGGAGCAACATGCTCTCCAATGGTTTCAATGAACCTTATTTCTGCTTCTACTAGATGAAGCTAAGTCCTACTAGGATAACTTAAGCCCATCGGGGCATTGCAAGACTAGGCCTGCATCACTTGATTTTGTTTTTGATGCTCCATCAAAATAGAGCGTCCACCATTCCTTCTGGTATCATCATTCTTATTCTGAAGTTCACTTCCTGCTTGGGGTACTACCTCTTACCCCCCGACTTCTTGGTTGCCAATGGTACATTCAACCACAAAGTCAGTTAACGCCTTAGCCTCAATGGTTGTCCAAGGCTTCTGTGTGATGTCCTCTACTGGCTTTTTTATTGTTCCTTTCTTCTGCGGACATCCATGTCTTCAATTGGAAGGACTTGCCCCCGACTCAATTAGGCCTTAACGAGGCTACATAACAGCTTTGTGCCATCTTTTGATCACCTTTATGTTCTCTAACGCCATTCCTGGTTGGGAACTTGATCTTCATATGATACGTTGAGGCAACAGCCTTGAATGCATGAAGTTCAGTCCTTCCGAGAATAGCGTTGTACGTTGAAATCGCTTTGATTACCAAGAAGTTCAACATCTGAATGGCCTCCTTGGGCTCCTGTCCAATAGTTATAGGCAACTGAATAGTCCCTTCAACTTTGGATTCTACTCCATTAAATCCATAAATTGGCATGTTGGTTGGGGTCAACTGAGAGTCGGTGTACCCCATCTTTATAAATGCGACATGAAACAAAATATCAACAGAAGCTCCATTGTCTATCAAGACCCGCTTCACTTCTAAGTTCCCAATCACAGGGGTTATGACCAACGGGTCGTCATGGGGAAACTTCACCCCTTCGAGATCTGAGTCATCAAAACCAATAGCTATCTCAGTCCTGGCACGCTTCGGGGCTTCTCCCACGATGTGCATCACTTCTCTGGCATACGCCTTCCGAGAGTTTCGGGTTGTACCGGCCGCTGTCGGGCCTCCCCAAATCATGTTAATAACTGGCTACAATCATCTATATCATGCCACACATCGCGGTTGAATCTACAGTACCGATCGTTGTTTCTCTTTGAGGGATCACCCCTAAGTGGCTTCGGCCATCGAAAATCTTTGTCTTTCTCGATATGTAACAAGATCTGACTCCTAGGAGCATTCAGTCTCGCATAGTCGTTGAATCTTGGTCCCAAATTCTTCTTCGGGGGTGAATCAAAATCCTTGCTAGTCCGGGGATACTTGTCCCTAGCATCATACTCTTGTTCTTGCTTCCGTTTCTTTGAGTCATTGGCGCCCTTGCCATTACCCACTACAACCTCTTTTTTCATGCTGTCCTCAGCTTTAATATACTTGTCAGCTCTTCGTTGAAGTTCAGCCATATTCTCAGGGGGGTGCTTTGCCAATGATCTTTTAAAGAATGGATCAATGGTTCCGTGTTCCAGGGCCACTATGGCTACCTTGTTCTCCAGGTCGGTAATATTCAGCGTCTCTTTTGTGAATCGCTTGAGACAATCTCTCAAATTTTCGTTCTTCCCTTGTACCACGTACATAAGGGATGCGGAGCTCTTCTCATGAACTCTCCCACTAATGAATTGGCTGATGAAAGCAACGCTTAACTCCTTAAAAGATCCAATCAAGTTTGCAGGCAAGCGACTATACCACCTTTGTGCCATGCCCGACAGGGTTTGAGGGAACGCCCTACACTTCAGGGCATCACTTGCAGGCAGCAGCAGCAATGCGTTTGAAAATGTTCTTACATGATTTGCGGGATCACCCGTTCCATCATAAGTCTTGATTGTTGGCATCTTAAACTTCTTTGAGATACGGGCGTTCATCACCTCATCAGTAAACGGGGGTGTGGGATCATCAGGATCTCTAAGTGGCATCAAATCTTTGGGGGTTCCCTTGGGGATTTCCACCCTAGTTGTTTTTTTAGTTGAGGTATCGGCCCTTCTTCGTCTCCTAGACGACCTCTCCAGATCTATGACGGGAACCCTTCCTGAGATTGGAGGAGGTCGATGCAGACTTTGATTCTGCCTTGCTTGCTCTCTGGCGGCGTCATCTTTCAGCCTCTGGATCTCAGCCTCATGAGCCTTGATCCTTTCCTCAGTCGTTTGTGGAGGTCCATCATGGATTCTTCGGGCCCTCCTTCGGGGCTCTCTACTAGCACGTCGCCTCCTTGGGGCTTCGTCACGGTCATCATCGTCATCCTCAGATGTCGAATCAGTAGTATAGGGGCCGGAGTAGTCCAGATACTCGCGATCTCGGATCTGCAAAGCATGATCACTCGGTCCAGGTTCTCGAACAGGGGGGGGGTAGTTGGGCAGCCCATACATTGGGTTGGTATTCACGGGGAGATCCGTAGTATGGATCTGTACCCCAGATGGAGGGTGATTAGGATCAACCAGGGGAGAGATCACCATCTGAAGAGAGTTGGTTCCCTGATCTGGATGGACAACCATAGGCAGCGTATTCCCAGCAGGGGGATTCGTCCCTGGAGGCTGAGAAACTTGAGTTTGGGGGACCGTCCCTTGTTCAAACGTGGTTGTCCCAGAGGTAAGAGGTGGAGCGAAGCTGATTGGTAAAGCTTCGGTAGAGCTTGGTGCAGTTCTTCGTGTGCTAACCATGGTTTATGTTTTCTTCCCACAGACGGTGCCAAATGTTGTGGAATAAAAACTAGGTTACGATTTGTAATTAATGCTAGGGTGGTTGAGCTTCGAGCTTTAACGACTGTTTCCGTGTTACGAGAATGATCGGTCCTCACAGAGTGCCTACGTATCTCGTTATTGAGAATCAAGCCAAAAACGTAGTTCTAGGTGATGGTGCCCTCGAGGCTATAGAGACGAGAGCTCACCTAGGACGCAGTGGTTTGTATGTCCTTATTCGAGGATTAAGCCAAAACGTAAGTGACGTATTGAGCTCTGCCCAAAAACATAGTTCTGAGATGAGGGGTTAGACCCTTTATATAGGCTGAGAAGCCCTAGAATTATGGTAGGAGTCAAAGACTTGGTAGACAAGTCTTCCTTGAGGAAGGTTCTAGATCTATTCCTTATAGGAATCAGTTTCCATGTTGAATTGGATGCCTTGGTGGCTAAGTCTGGTGGAAATAATATCCTTATCCAACTCTTATTGCTGAGCTGTTTATTACCCCCAATATTAATTACGAAATTAATATTATAATTGGGGTTTTGGGCCCATCTGGTGGGCCCCACGTTTGGACCATTCTTGGCCTAATTAATGCCATATTGAATGTGTCTTTAGGGCTTATTTTCAGCCCATATCAATATTCTACCACTTAATATTAATATTCTTGAGGATAAAAATATTTTGAGTGCTAAGGCGGAATAATTTTTAAATAAAAACTGATCGTTTTTAAATATAGCACGAGTTCTCTAAAGAATATTAATTCTCGAATATTCTTTGTTCGAGCCTGTCGCCTTATCAATTTTGCAACGGAGATCTAAAAAATATTACATCTCAATATTTCTTGTTTGATCTTATTGCCTTGAGATATATTCCATGAAAATATAATTTTCGATTTTTAGCAATAATGGAATATCTCGTATAATAAAATAGATATTGCTAGAATTGACTTTTGACTTTTGACGGAATCAATTAAATTAATGACCTAGTGGAGAGGATAACTAAGTGCAATTAAATTTTATGTTAAATTCTACAAATACCAAAATAAATAATATATCGAAGATATCCTTTCAATCTTCCCCTTTTTGGTATTTGCCAAACAAAACATAAAATTTAAAAATTTTACCCGTATGTGCTTCCCCTTAGTGTATGCATGAGTTTAGAAAATCTTTTAGACTCGATTCGAAGCACTCGGTAAATTCCACTAATTGATTCCTGCAAAACAGTTTATGAGTTAGATAAATATTTGAAAATTGAAAATTTTAAATTGGGGGGGTCTAATTTCTCTTCCCCTTTTTGTTTGGTACATAACCAAAAAGTTAGAGGTCTTGAATTTTCTTCCCCTTTTGAAAAGGTAATTGGTGTTTTTAACCAATTAATTTTCTCTTCTCCTTGTAGCTTCCCCTTATTATTTATCTCTTCCCCTTTTTGTAAGAAACGTTCTATTTTTGTAATTTTAAAGTATTACAAAGATTTCTTTTCTTTTCTAATAGTTCATTTACTTTCGAAAAATTTCTTTTCATTTGTAAATGAATCGCAAACTTGTTTTGATATGATCTATGTCTGAATTGTAATTCTTTTTGAGTCATTTTATGTTGATCTAAGTTGCTCATATTTTGGCAATCGTGATTCAAACATAAATATTTTTACTCAGTAAATAAACGATTGATATTTCATTCATTATCGTTCAATCACATCAATTAATATGTACTCTATAACATGAATGTTCGGTACATTGTCTTATAAAATTGATACAATCAATATCAGAATTAAAATTTACAACTGTTAAGAAAAAATCATCTAAACAATCATATTAGATACATGAATCATTTTTCTCTGAACCGTATATCCATACAAGGCTGCCGTGAGCTTATAGTGGTTAGTTCTGTGGATCATAATCTGCAAATGAACAATACAATTATGCTATAGTTCTAAAAAAAAAAAAAGTCAATCGTGCATAGTATTTGTTCAATATTCTTTTAGCAGTTTAAATAGCTAACTCAATTGTGAGATTATGAACATGCAATTCACAAGAGTAGTTGTGAATGAAATCTGAATAGTCATATTGAGTACTTAGATATTTTCTTGAATTTGAACTTCACATGACTTGTTGAAACTGACCTTCGGTATTGTCAGAACTTCATTTACAAAACTTTATATGCATGCTGATATGAAATCTTATAAGATAGTCAAAAATAGACATGCACACATATCAATCAGTGAGGCTCATTTGTCACTACTGAAGTCCCTATATATCACTCATAGATCAACCTTAAAAAAACTTAATCTTGCATACTAGATCTCAAGTTTTATCAAACTCAATCAAATTCTTGATAACTCATTCAGATAGAGATGATTATAAACTGTATTCCAATTATCTGAGAGTATCATAGTTATAATATGCATAGTATCCACCATTTATAGATTCGACATTTCATAGTATTAGGTCATATTTGATTTGAGGCAAAAACAGAGATACATTAGAAAAGTGCATAGAGCAATTTTAGTCAATGCAGTTATATATACATTCAAAAAGTTCCTAACCAATCAGTGTGGTTCACTGATTCATAGAGAACTAACTGCAGAAGTTTTATTCTAACTTAAAGATACATACTTTAAGTCAAGTAACACTAACAACATCATACCAGAAGCAAACCAGGTTTAACCATCAGACAGAGTTTAAAGGATATGTTGCAAACATCACAAGGCAGCATGCAATGTCACAGAACAAGCAATTAAGTAGCAGGTTTAACCAGAACAGGTTCAGCAGAAACAACACCAAGATCCTCACCTAGATCAGGTAAGGCAGCAAACACTTTCTCCATATCATCATCATTGCCAACAGCACAAAGTTCACCAACTATCTTAGTCTCAGTTTCTTTAGCAGATTCAACAATAACACCATGTTCAACCATTTTACCCTTATCCTTATAAACTTTTCCTTCTAGGTTCTCAACCCTATTGTTAAGTTCAAAATTTGACTCTATAAGGACATCAATTTCTGAACTTAGCTTATTGACTTCTTCCCTAATAATAGCATAAGAATCAGTTTTTGGTGCAAGGGAGGGAATGACAATCCTATTAGGGTGGCTTGTTTGACAATTTTTAAGAGAGAGCTTAGGTTGAGTAAGACCATCTATAGCACAAAACTCCATCTTATTGAGATGCATCCTAGACAAATGCACATAATGGGTTTCAAAAATAGAGGTTAAGAGCAAACCATATGGCATGTAATCAGTGTTGTAAGCATTTATCATGTTTAGTACTAGTACATAACTAACATTGAAGTCTATTGTATTTGACACTATCTTAAACATGACTTTTAAATCAACAAAATCAAAGAAGTTATCATGTTTGGGTTTTGGCAAGACATTTTCCCTAAGGATTATGGCTAGTTGTTGAAACCTAGGCAAGAAGTGTCTAAAATGAATAGCAAACTTTCTAGCACAAAGACCATCAGGCACATCTTCTTCACAGAACAAACCAAGAAACAGTTCAAACTCACTTTGGTCAAAAATAATTTTTTCAAATATGTTGACACAAGGAAGGTCAGAATGATGATTTCCTAACCTAAGAGACTTGTTAAGCACTTTATGATCAACATAGATGTTTTTACCATTCACAAAAGAACTCAAGTAGAAGACCCCATCAACTCTCTATTGCACTTCCAAGTTACCATAAAATTCAGCAATCAAATGAGTGTAATAGTTTTGACCCCTTTAAAACACATAGTTTTCCCATTTGACACTAGTGAACATGCTGTGAACATCACCATTAGGTTGGACAAAGACCATCATCCCTGGCTGATTATTTTTAAGCATCCTATTGAGTTTTCCAGTGTTGGAAAGTCTTACTAAGGTAGGGTTTGAGGGTTTGATGTTGGTTCTAGCTTTGTGTGAGTTGACTGATTTCTCAGTGTTTGGCATGGCTTGAAAAACAATGTTAGGGTTAGGGTTTGGGTTTCTAAAAACAGGCAATTTGTTTCCCTGAGAGAAATAGGCAAACTCATTTAGGTGTGCAGGTTCTTGTTTTATTATCTTGTGGTAATGTTCTTTAGAATTGTCAGGGTGACAGAATGGTGTGAAGGGAGCATAGAGAGAATGGTTGAAGTTTCTCCTACTCATGGTTGGGAACAAGGGAAGTAGGTCAAGGTTTTTGGCTTTTGGATTTGGGGTTAATGGTGTGTAGTCCATATGTTTGTAAAGCTAGTGTAGGGGAGTGTGTGCTTATGAATGCATGAATATCTATATATATATATAAGTAGTTAGCACATAGATTGAATCAAGCATGCATATGTTTTTATAAAATATGAAACACAGAAGTGATGATGCAGGCTGGTGAGTCCACAGTAAGGTCATTTAATGAATTTACAGGGCATGCAGGAACATTTGCAGGGTATATATATAATGGATATACATATTTGTATATAGACAGCTAGCATATATGAGTGTATCCTGGTTTTATAAATGCTTGAAGAACATGTATCTTTATAAAATATCTCTTAAAAAGACATGCAGGACATGCATATATAAAGTATATATATATATATATATATGTCTATCAGATGGCATGTTGTTAAAAAATTTGCTTTTGTCCCTTTTTGAAGGTATTTTATGATCAAATTCAGATATAGATGCAAGTGAATGACTGACTAAGTGTAATAGTGTACAAATCATAGTACATGGAATAGTGTTTTAATTAAATGAGATGCTTTGAAAAAGAATGGATAGAGATGTGTGTAAGAGTTTGTCAGGCATGTATATCAATGCAACTACAATATACTCACAGAATGAAGTAAATGAAGGAAGCATGACGGTATTGACTTTTCAAAGATTGCACAAAAGGGGGACAAGTGGCTGACTCTACAAAAAGCTATCTCTTAAAGACAAAGTTTGTATCCCTTAAAGTCCAGCTGATGTCACTCACATTTAATGCCAAGTTACTACTTTTAGTACTTATAGGAATATATTAGTGACTCAAGGCAACATACATGACAAATGATTGATTGATAGAGACTCTGGACACCATATATATATATAAGTAAATGTACTGGCATAGAGCACACACCACATTTTGACCAAGTTAATCAAGACAGACAAGCATGCTCCTCATAAAGGACACAGACAACATTTTACAGACAATAATATTAGATATATGTAAAATGTGAATCCTATTGATCTAAGTGGCCATTATCACCCCAGTGTCCAGATACTGGGCCTCTCAAAGGGATTCCCAGCCAAGTCTTTGAGTGAGGGCTAGTGTGTGAGTGTTATGCATGAATGTATAGTTACAAACTGTCATCATATTCTTAATAGATTCTAACTAGTGCATACTATTTAAACTAAGCATCCAAGGTATAATCAGATAACACTTCTCAATATAGAAACCAGGGTAGTCAATCTCACCTATCCAGAACATACATTCATGTTGGATCACATAACACAAGCACAATTACATATACCACAATGTTATCAGTCATAATGTGAACAAGTATTAAGACAGGCAGTACTACATGTGGGCAAGTTGACCAAGTCAAACTAGTATAGACACAGAACATACCAATTTGAGATATCATGTATCATATAAATAACTCCCAATTAGTACATATTAGAATTCTCATTTAGTATAATCACTCTATTGATCATGTTAATAGATTTGCAAAATAAGCACTACAGCAACCAGAGTAATTTAGCCACATAAGATATTCCAAGTGTACTAAATAACAAGTTATCTAATCAAACACTTATATCACAAACTCATAGTTAAGATTGCCAGAACAGTGAACAAAGGCACATTTGACTAAGTCAAATTGATACAACTTACATGTATACAGAGTTTACACTTCCCATTTATCACAATTAACTCAAAATATATTCAAATTTACCAAAGAAATCCTTATAATAAGATTAATTCATTCAATGTATCAATTTATCACATTATTTGACTTGCCAGATCACAAAATCTGAATATATCAATATCTACACAATTCCAAACATACTGATATAATACTTATCATTTGTATATTCGAATCAAACACAAACTAGATATAGTAAGTTCCACATCGGCCAAACATATACAATAGTTCAAGTATGCTGATAAATCGACTAAATTCGATTCTCACATTCAAATTATAACATTCAGTATGAACTCATGGCTTCAAACAACCAAGTAACATAATATCAACTCAAACGTTCAAGTAATAAGCAAAACTCAAGAACACATTGATTTTCGCGTATTCCAAACAAATTATTGGGTTTAATCAGGAATTGTACCTTAGCCCAAGGCCTCGTAGTCTTCTTGGGACTTACCGATCCAAACTCGTCGAGTTCCGAGTTGACTCACCGAGTTGACTTCGTTTTGTCCGATTTAGGGCTTCATCACATTCGATTTAGGGCTTTTTATCATAATCGAAGACTCGATTTATGATCCTCTTCAATAATCCTGCACAAACCCTCGAAAATCGAATTAGGGTTTCAAAATATTGAAACATAAAATTAAAAACATGTGCGTGTGTGTGCATATCGTGTATATACATATAAATGTCGATTTTGATTTATAAATCGAGATCGATTTAGGCGATAACGATTTGTATATCAAAAATCCTTTTTCTATACCCAACCCAAAAATTTTGTGTCGATTTGAGATTTCTGAAAATCAAACCGATGATAAGATGATGTGTAGTGTATAGAATGGTGTTTGATTGATATATCATCGGAAAAGAAACGGTGAACTCGTCGGAAAAACGAAGAACAACCGATAGGTTTCGAGAGAGAAACGAGAGAGAATGAGAGACTAACGCGGCTGCTACACACACAATGAATAGTACATTATATTTAGTATATATATTTTCTGTAATGAACGGCCAAGATTAACTTATCATAAGGATGGATGGTCAGGATTGTAGGGTTTTAATAGAATTGGGCTGGGTTAATCAGAGTTGGGCTGGACTGATTTAAATGGACTGGGTCAAAAATATCTGAAAATAATATATATATATATATATATATAAATTTTCGAAAATAGTTTTGAAAAATAATTATTAATATAATAATATATTAAATATTTATACTAGTAATTATACTAATATTTTGATTCTTTGTATTTGAGATAAATATCATTTTAGTATCTCAAAAATATTTCCGAATTTAAATTCGATAAATATTTGCTCGAATAGTTTTATCTTTAACCCGTGGGAAAATTAAGTTCTCGATAAAACCCGATCGATAAAGTTTCATATGTTATCATTATCGATGAATCTGAGTTTTAGAGATTTAATAATCCGGAAAGACATCTTTTTCGTGAGATGACTATAAATAATGATAAATTTTCTCTAAAAAAATATAAATATTTATAATATTTATATATCAATATAAACCATTATTTTGAAATTTCCAACATTCCTAAATCCAAACGGAGTCTAGTGAATCTTTCGGAATTCAATGGTTTCGTGAAAATGTCCGCGAGATTGTACTCAGTTTCGATATGAGTCATTTTTATATCGCCTTTATTGACATGATCACGTAGAAAATGATGTCTCACATCTATATGCTTAGATCTTGAATGTAACACAGGATTTTTGCTAAGATCAATAGCACTCATGTTATCGCATAAGATTGAGATCACATTAAATTTAATATTATAGTCGGCTAGTGTTTGCTTCATCCACAAGATTTGAGCACAACATTTTGCAGCCGCTATATATTCAGCTTCCGTTGTGGAGATAGATACCGAATTTTGTTTCTTGGAAAACCAAGATACTAGGCATCCTCCCAGAAACTGACATGTACCACTTGTACTTTTTCTGTCGACTAAATGTCCGGCATAGTCTGAATCAGAAAAACATACTAAGTCGAATGGTACTCCTTTAGGATACTAAAGACCTACATCAGTGGTTCCTTTTAGACATCCCAATATCCTTTTTACTGCGGATAAGTGAGATTCTTTTGGTGCTACTTGGAATCTAGCACACTTACAAACACTATATTGAATATCGGGACGGCTTGCTGTAATGTATAGCAAACTACCAATCATGCCTCGATATTTCTTAGTGTCAATGGGTGTTCCGTTGGGATCTTCTGTTAATTTATCAGAAGTCGACATAGGAGTAGATATGGGTTTTGAATTTTCCATTTCAAATTTCTTTAGCATCTCTTTACAATATTTCGATTGTGAAATATGGATGCCTTCGTCAGATTGCTTAATTTGCAATCCTAAAAAGAAATTTAATTCACCCATCATACTCATTTCGAATTCTTTGCTCATATTTTGAGAGAATTCTTTACATAGTGCATCATTTGTTGAACCAAAAATGATGTCATCTACGTATATTTGTACAAGCAAGATATCATCTTTTTCTTGTCTTGTAAATAAGGTTTTATCGGCAGTTCCCATTTTAAAATTGTTTTCTAATAGGAACTTGCTCAACCTTTCATACCAAGCTCTTGGAGCTTGTTTTAAGCCATATAGAGCTTTGTATAATTTGTGTACATACTCCGGATGTGTGGCATCTTCAAAACCGGGAGGTTGTTTAACATAGACTTCTTCCTTTAATATCCCGTTTAAGAAGGCCGATTTCACATCCATTTGGTATACTTTGAAATCTTTATGACACGCGTAAGCTAATAACATTCGAATTGATTCAATTCGTGCTACGGGTGCATAAGTTTCATCAAAGTCTATCCCTTCCATTTGGGTATAGCCTTGAGCGACTAATCTCGCTTTATTTCTAATTACCGTTCCGTTTTCATCTAACTTGTTTCTAAATACCCATTTGGTTCCAATTATGGAAGTATCTTTGGGTTTTGGAACAAGTTCCCAAACTTTGCTACAAGTGAATTGTAATAGTTCCTCTTGCATAGCAGAGATCCAATCCTCGTCTAACAAAGCTTCTTTAGCGGTCTTAGGTTCTATTTGTGATAGAAAACTAAGATGATTCACAATATTTTGTACTTGTGACCGCGTTTGAACTCCTTTATTTAGGTCTCCAAGGACATTGTCCAAAGGATGACTTCTAATAATAGGAATTTCTTTTGGAAGTTCAACTTCCGTTTCGGCTAATTCTAATGTATTTCTTGGAACAGGGGTACCGAGATCCATATTTTCGAATTGTCGAATAATATTTTCTACATCGTCTTGTTCAACATTATTGTTTTCAACAAGATCTTTGTACTTTGATGATGGTTTACTTTCATCAAATGCTACATTCATTGATTCTTCCACAACAAGAGTTTTAAGATTTAATACTCGATAGGCTTTGCTATTTATAGAGTATCCAAGAAATATACCTTCATTTGATTTAGGATCAAATTTAGTAAGGTAGTCTTTCGAGTTTAGTATGAAGCATTTGCATCCGAATACTCGAAAGTAACTTAGTTACGGTGTTTTGCCAAAATAAAGCTCGTAAGGAGTCTTTTGTGTTATTGGTCGTAGCAAAACCCGATTAAGAATATGGCAAGCGGTAGACATCGCTTCGGCCCAAAAATATTTAGGTCGACGATATTCATTAGCATTGTGCTAGCCATTTCTTGTAACGTTCTATTTTTTCTTTCAACTACTCCATTTGATTGTGGAGTGTATGGAGCGGAAAAATTATGTGTGATACCATTTTCATCACAAAAGTTTGTAAAACTAGAATTCTCAAATTCTTTACCATGATCAGTCCGTATATAGACTATGGTACTATTTTGTTGATTTTGAATCTTTTTACATAAAGAAGAGAAAGATTCAAAAGCATCACTTTTAGATTTGAGAAATTCTGTCCACGTGAATCGTGAATAATCATCAACGATTACTAACGTATATGTACAACCTCCGAGACTTTGTATTGGAACCAGACCAATTAGATCCATATGTAAGAGCTCGAGAGGTCTAGAGGTTGATACCATAAACTTTGCTTTGTGTGATGCTCGAATTTGTTTTCCAATTTTGCAAGCTTCACAAGTATGATCTTTTTGATAATTCAATTTTTGTATACCTCGTACATGATCTTTAGTTGATATGTTTTTAATCAACTTCATATTTGCATGTCCTAATCTTCGATGCCATAGCCAAGGATCATCGTTTGTTGTGATTAGGCATACATTCTCATTCTTGCTCATGTCACATGTATAGACATTTTTGTTTCGAGGGCAAGTGAGAACCAATTTCCAATTTTTATCTAGAATTAAACAATGAGTAGTGTAGAAAATTACCTTGTATTCATTGTCGCAAAGTTGACTTATCGAGAGAAGATTGTACTTTAGCCCCGTGACTAGTTGTACATTTGAAATCTTGAAGCGACTATTCCCGATGTCTCCGATGCCGACAATGATTCCTTTACTACTATCTCCAAATGTGACACTTCCCGCAGTGACCTTTTTAATGTTGTTCAATAATGACTTGTTGCCAGTCATATGTCTTGAGCAACCACTATCAAGGTACCACATGTCTTGCTTAGCGGCAAGACAAACCTACAAAATAAATCAATTATACTTATAGGTACCCTTTTGTCTTGAGGGTCCTGGGGTTAGTTCATCATAAATAATATTTGAATTTGCATGATAAAATCTAGGCATAAAATAATCATTGTTAGGCATATGGATATTTCGAGGTGCATGATGTCTAACATGATTTTGTGGATATCTATCATTATCATAAAATCTAGAGTTAACACGATGCATATTATTTCTAGCATTTGCAAAGTAGGGAGCATTACGAATAGGAACATGTTGATATCTAGATGCATACCTACTAGCATTGTTATAATACATTGTGTTTCTATTTTGAGACATAATAGGTTGTTGAAACCTTTGTTGCTTTTGACCATTATAAGCAACTTTGTTAAATGGTACTTGTTTTTCAACCTTTTTGTATGGTCTTGATCTTTTACGAATCCATACATGCTTCCCCTTAAATTCACCATTCTTGAATTTGCAATATAGGACCGAATGTCCATCTTTGTTGCAATAAGTACATTTTAAAGATTGTGGTTTAGGAGGAGCTATTATAGGTTGCACTCTTGGTTGAACATCTCTTTTAGGAGGAGCGTTCTTATCATATCCTAAACCTTCACAGTTATAGGACATTTTTGAGTGTACCATTTTATCTAACATCTCATTGCCTTTAGTAAATCTTTGAACAACAGTTTCAAGATTTCTTTTTTCTTCTACTAAGGCATTAATCTTGTTGTTAAAGAATCTTGCTTGATCCATAACTTGAGCCATGAGCTTGAAATTTTCTTCTTTTAATCTTTGAGTTTCTTCTTGTAATTCTTTTTCTTTTAACTCAAAAATTTTTGATAGCTCATTCTCTTTTTCAAGATTGTTTTGAGATGTTAAGTTGTCTTGAACTATTGATTCGTTTTGAATCTTTAAGTTCAATAGATCAACATGAAGTTTACAAATATTATCATTTAGTTGTAACTTCTCATTTTCCAACTCTTCTACTTGAAGTACTACAGATACATTCTCTACTTCAAGATTGAGAGCGTTGTCTTTTGAATTTGTTGACTTCAACTTTTAAGAGATGATTTTGATCATTTAAAAATGTCATTTCATTCTCGTTTTGTGTTTGTATATCCATCATCCGAGTAAACTCTTTACTTTGATTATGATACATTTCTTCAAGTTTCATTTTCTCGGACCATAATGAATGAAGTCTTTTATGAACATCTTTATACTTATTGTTGATACCTACTACAAGCTCAATTAAATCATATTTACTCATATCAACTAGATTCAAGTTAGATTCATCTAATTGCAATTTATTTGAGATGTAGTTGAGATTAGAACTTACCTCTTGATACAAAGTGGAGGCTCCCGTTGAAGTAGCTTCATCTCCGATAGCCATTAAGCACAAGTTGACAACTTCTTCACTAGCTTCCGGAGCTTCTTCATCTTCACTTAAATCCCAACCGTTTTCCGCCACGAGAATTCTTCCTTTAGCAAGCTTTGGACATTCTCTTTTGAAGTGGCCCGGTTGCTTACACTCGAAACACACTTCTTGTGTTTCCTCCGGAGTTTGTTCTTTATATTTTGGAGGAGTGTAAGTAGGATTATTATTGTTGTTTGCGTTATTATAGGCATTTGTATTTTGAGTGCCTTTGCCTTTATTATAGCTCGTTGTTGGAAAATTACTCTTATAGTTAGGACTATAATTTTGAGAGTAATTAGGTCTTCCTTTAGAGTTAAAAACTCTTTGTTGATTGTTCGATTTAAGGAAGCCTTTTCCGTATCTTTGAGCTTTGCTTTGTAGCACACGACGAAGTTGTCTCGTAAGTAAAGCAATTTCGCTTTCATCGAGATCTTGGAGTTCTTCGTTCAACTCCTCGTCGTTTTCATTTTCATCAATTAATATAGCTTTTAAAGCCATATTTTTCTTTTTGTCTTCCACTTTAGGAATGACTTTATCCGGAATATTGTCTTCTTCGTATGCACGAAGATTTCCGAATAAACTATCAATGTCATAATCATTTAGATTATGCATTTCTTTGATAGTTGTAACTTTAACCTTTCAACTAGGAGGTAAAGATTTAAGAACTCTTCGGTTCTTCTCATTTCGAGAATAACTCTTTCCGAGTTGAGATAATTCATCGATTATACGAGTAAATCTTGTTTCCATATCGATGATATTTTCTCCCTCTTGGAGTTTAAAGTTCTCGTATTCGTGGATTAAAGTATCCATTCGAGAATCTTTTATATCAATGGTTCCTTCGTAGGTAACCACTAATTTGTTCCACATTTCTTGTGCGGACTTGCAATTATTTACTCTTTTATATTCTTTTTTTACAAGTGCACTTGTGAGAACCATTTCCGCCTTTGCGGCTATATTCATCATATTTTCCTCGGCGAGAGTGTATTCACTAACCTTCTTTTCAACAGTGACACCTTCAACCGTTTCGGTAGGAATAATAACTCCGTCTTCTATGGCTATCCATACTTTGACTCCTTGAGATCTAGCATAGATGCGAAATCTCGTTTTCCATGTTGCAAAGTTGGTGCCATCAAATAGAGGAGGGCGAGAGCTTGATAGGCCTTCACCGCAACCGATGGTATTTAGATACGCCATTTAGGATCAATTTTTGTTGTGCCTGTAAATCTGCAAATCACTTAACAAACACGTTAAAAAGCACCGCTCTGATACCAATTGATAGGTCCCGTAAGAGGGCTATATTAAGCTTGAAGGGGGGTTGAATAGCTTAATTACCAATTTAAAAATTATTATGACGTTTTAAAATAATTTTCCCTTTTTAAAAATTTACCGAGTCGTTATGCAGTTTATAAGTGCAGAAATAAAAGACAAGGGAAGAAAATACCACACAGGAGATTTTATCCTGGTTCGCGATGGCGCAACCCCTAATGGATTCGCTCACCCCTACTCCAGTCCCCGAGCTCCTCTCCGGACTCGAGATTTTCCCTTAAAAATAACTCGCTCCTTTAGTAGGCGGAGAAGCCTTTACAACCCTATAAATATTGGTCTTGGTACGTATCTCCAAGATACTACCTCACAATAAATATAAAAATCCACAAGACTCGTCTTGGGTTGTAACTCCCCGTTACACCCTCAAAGTCGTTGTGAAAAACCTACACAACTTATCTTAGACAGCAACTCCCCGCTACTTTTTCAAAGTTTATGTAGAACCCTTGATGTAGTCTTTGAATTCCTCGCTTTTGCCGGTATTGGATCTTAGATGCAAGGTCTTGGGTCTTTCCTCTTCTTCACGGTGCAAAGGCCACTAACTCCCCGTTAATGCCTAGGACTTGGGTCTTCGAACGAGAATCACCTCACTTCAACTTCACCTCACTGCAAAACTTAGAAAACAATATCTACGAAACAAACCGTAATATAAAGAGAGGTTTGGACTTAATATGTCCTAAGGTGACTATAATATTCTTACCCGGATATTAATTAAAGTAAGTTCAATAAGCTTTATTTGCTTATGACTTTTTATACAATACTTCGTATAGTGAGATTTAAATATATCTCAGATTTTGTAAATCTTGATTATTTCCTTTAAGCTCGTAGGCTTATAAGGTTTTATAATCGTATACTTTGGCTCGTCTTTTATAAAGATCGAAGTATACTTACAATTACTTCTTTGTTGAAAATACGTCTATTTTCGAAGTATTGTATAAATCAAGTCCTTGATGAGCTTTATAGCTAAAGGACCTTTGATAAACAACTTCTCGTTCGATATAGTCTTGTTATAGACTATTCGTATTTATATTTAAACGAGAGTGTTACAATATTACTTTAACAATTTGCACTTTAATATTATTTGGTCAATTAAACATAACACACAAATAAACGCACACGTACGTAAAAGTAACTCGGCTTATCTATAGGATAAAACGAGGGCCGCTATTATGCGTTAAAATAGTGCGGAATGTAAAATCACTCACAAGTGTGAGGACAAGAAGAAAAAGTGCGGAAGGTAAAAATCACTCACAAGTGTGAGGACGAGAATAAAAAGTGCGGAAGGTAAAAATCACTCACAAGTGTGAGGACGAGAATAAAAAGTGCGGAAGGTAAAAATCACTCACAAGTGTGAGGACAAGAATAAAAAGTGCGGAAAATATATAAACGGCTTTTGCCACGCTAAAATAGTATCACTCACAAGTGTGAGGACTAGAAGAAAAGAGTGCTCAAAATATATAAATAAAAGCTTAACAACTTATTTCCCCCGGAACACTAGAGGTGATAGAAGGGAAACAAATCACGCTTTAGCACAATTATATAGATCACAATAATAATAATGGCCAAAGTAAGTGCGTTAAAGATTTAATTAATTAAGGCTTTTAGATTCTTTTCCCTCGGAACACTAAGGTTATAGAAGGGAATTAAATCAAGCTCGATGTAATTATTTGACCGTCGTCAAATATAGCCTCTTTTTGAGGTGTTGTAATATTTCGAATCGTTTTGTTTGAAATTTAATCCTTGTACGGATTTTTATGATCTTGGTTCGAGATCCGATATTAGAGCTCACTAAAGAGAATAAGATGAAGGTATAGAGCTTTTATATGTATATAAAATATGGTCGGTTAAGACTCGAATAGTGAAGCTAAAAATTACCACTTTTGGATATCGCCGGAAAAAGTTCGCCGGAAAAATTCACCGGAGGTTCGGCCGGATTTTGGCGTGTTGGACGAACTTGGGCAGCCCTTCGGGAGGCCGGATAGTAGTGGTAGAGGAGCTTGCTAGGTGGGAGAGAGCTTGGTTGGATGAACTAAACTTTATGGAACAAAAACCTTGTATATATTTAAGTATATATAAGAAAGAGAAGGTTTTTGAGATGAAGTGGGTGTAGAGAGTGTTTGGATATATTGAGAGAGCTCACACTTCAAAAATCCCAGCAATTATTTGGCTCTTTAGCTTGTTGAAAATGGGTGGGGGAAGGGGTGTATTTATAGGAGGAGTTGGGTGGAAGGAAGGATGGGGATTTTAAGTAAAAGGAGTGGTTGAGATTGAAAAGGTGTGGATTGATGAGGTGGAAAGTGGTTTTGTGTTTGTTGGGGGTGGTATTGTGTTTCTTTACAAGTGGGGGTGGTATTCTACTAAAATATTCCAGCTGTGTTTTAGCTCTAATTAATTGTATCGGACTCGTATCAATTAACGAATAAATACGTAACATGTTTCGTTAATTATATACCCGAATAATAGGAAAATACCCAATAAATAATTCTAAAATTATTGATCATTTAGGAATATTATAAAATAATATTCTGAAAAGTTTGGTCAATTTTGGTCAATGTTGACTTGGTCAAACGTGGTCAACTGTGGACCCACTATCTCGATTTTCGTGCCCGGACCAAAATTCTCAGAAAATTACGAAATTTTTACCATGCATAAAAAATAACATTTAAGTGACCCATCTCAAGTTTGAAGTTATTCTAGCAAGTGGAAGTATTTTATTTAGATTTAATACGATTAAATCAGGTTTCGTTTCCGAATAAAATACGATTGGTCTTTCTTTGAAGTAGACACATCTTTTGACCAATGTTTTGACTAGAGTAAATACTTAGAATATATTTCCTAATATATAAAACATTTTGAGAGTGTAGGAAATATTTTTGAGTATTTAGAATAATTTTCTCCAAAAATGGAATAAATTTAAGAAGTGGGAGAAAAACTACTTTAAATATTTCTGGCACGAGATAAAAATGAGTATTAATATTCTACCACTGAATATTAATATTCTTGAGGATAAAATATTTTGAATGCTAAGGCGGAATAATTTTTGAATAAAAACTGATCGTTTTTAAATATAGCACGAGTTCTCTAAAAAATATTAATTCTCGAATATTCTTTGTTCGAGCCTATCGCCTTATCAATTTTGCAACGGAGATCTAAAAAATATTACATCTCAATATTTCTTGTTTGATCTTATTTCCTTGAGATATATTCCATGAAAATATATTTTTCAATTTTTAGCAATAATGAAATATCTCGTATAATAAAAATAGATATTGCTAGAATTGACTTTTGATTTTTGACGGAATCAATTAAATTAATGACCTAGTGGAGAGGATAACTAAGTGCAATTAAATTTTATGTTAAATTGTACAAATACCAAAATAAATAATATATCGAAGATATCCTTTCAATGTGCTAGATTTCAAGCTGATCCGAGGGAATCTCACTTAGTAGCTATTAAAAGGATTTTCAGATATCTCAAAGGAACACCAAAACTCGGCATTTGGTACCCTAGAGATTCTGGTTTTGATCTAATTGGTTACTCAGATGCAGATTATGCAGGTTGCAAAATTGATAGAAAAAGTACCACAGGAACCTGTCAATTCTTGGGAAACAAGCTGGTCTCATGGTTCAGTAAAAAGCAGAACTCAGTATCTACCTCAACTGCAGAGGCTGAATACATAGCAGCTGGGAGTTGTTGTGCACAGATTCTATGGATGAGAAATCAACTACTTGACTATGGAGTTAAAGTTAAAAGGATCCCAATTTTCTGTGACAACATTAGTGCAATTGCAATATCACAGAATCCAGTGCAGCATTCTAGAACCAAACACATAGACATCAGATACCATTTCATCAAGGAGCATGTGATGGAAGGCACTGTGGAACTGCATTTTGTTCCTAGTGAAAAACAGTTGGCAGACATTTTTACTAAAGCTTTGGATGAAGCAACCTTTTCAAGGTTGGTAAGTGAGCTTGGTATGTTAAATTTCACATGATTTTTTTAAAATGTCTGTTCAATTAATTGCAGCAAGTGAATTTCATTCTCTGGATTTTGTTTGTTTTATTTGATTATCTGCATGATTATTCTGGAGATATCACTGTAGCATAATTAAATAAATATTTTATTGACATATATCAATTAATGATATTTTGTTAATTTTATATCTATTTAATTGTGAGTTTATCTGATTATTGTGGATTAATTCTTGATTTACAGCGTGATTATTTTTAAATCCATAATAATTAGAAGTAATAAATATGTGTATATGTGTATAGACTGATAGGTGTCGGTGATAAGATGTTTTTTCGGCCGACAGGTTTCGGTGATAAGATGTTTTTTCGGCGAATTAGGTTGTTAGGTGAGAAATTATTGAGCGGTGTTGTTTTTCAAACATAACCTATCACTATTACACCT
The DNA here is from genome assembly GCA_036435485.1 of Saposhnikovia divaricata. Lineage (NCBI taxonomy): Eukaryota > Viridiplantae > Streptophyta > Magnoliopsida > Apiales > Apiaceae > Saposhnikovia > Saposhnikovia divaricata. The sequence goes on along the minus strand of CM071595.1, from coordinate 54,592,290 downwards.
AACCTACTAAACCTTGAAACCTTATAAATGATGAGTTTTTGTTTGTGTTTAACATCATCATTTTTCAGATATACAGAGCATATACACACGATTGCTGAATATTTCGAGCTTTGATCGGAAAGATCTCTCAATCTAGCTGGTGGTTTTTAGATTGGATTTTATATTCTTGCTTTATACATCATCCTTTATAAAAACTAATCCTTGTTTTTGAATTTCCTCGAAGTTTTGAAAATGGCATTGCAGGGAAGCTTTTTAATTGCTAAAGTTAATCCTATTTCCATTCAGCAAATCGAAACCATTCAGGATGAGCAATTTCGGGCTTGGACACAATTTTTGAATGAACATTCATTAATTCGATATGCTTTAGTTACACCAGTGCAGCTTAACCATGATGCATTGCGTGAACTATATTGCAGTGCGGTTAACACTTCTGGACAGGACGGGTTTGCATTCACATATCGACTATTTGGTAGGTCGATTAGGGTAACTGAACGAGATGTTAATCGAATTCTTCATTTTCCTATGGAAAATCTCGTTTCTGATCCTACACCTGAACAGATTGAAATGTTCTTTCGTTTTATAAGGTACCAAGATGGCAATTTCAATACTGGTAATCTTTATAGAACGTTTCTAACCCAGTATTGGAGTTTCTTCTTTCACACTCTTAACCATGTTTTTTCCTCAGATAGAACAAATCAAGATCGAATACCTGAATATATCCAAAAAATAGGGTATGCGGTCGCCAATAATTTGAGGATTAATTTTGGAAAAATAGTGCTTGGTCAAATCATTTTAAAGATGAAACACTTAGGAACAAGAGATGTTCGGACTCAAAATGTCAAATGTCTATATCCAAGGTTTCTAAAGCTAATATTAAATGATTTTTTGAATGATGAAGACAGGGTACGCTTGGAAAATGGTCAAAAGGTGGAATGTTCTTCCATAAAGACGAATGTAATTAATTACATGAGCAAAAAGAAATATACGGATGTGCCTACAGTCCTAACTGAATATCTAAAGACTGTCCCACTTCCGTTGTTACCAAGACCAGTGAGAGCAGGTATACAACAAGGTAATATTTCAATCCCTGCTATTCCAACCTTTGTATTCCCTGTTGTGTCACAGGAAATACAGTTTCTACAGCCCCAGTGGCCATCTTACCCGACCAAGAGCAGGAAATCCCACCGACTCTAACACAGGTCGAAGAGCCCATTTTACAAATGCAAACACAAATAAAACAAACTCCTACACCTCAATTGTCACTTAAACGACCAACCATCAACACTTTTGAGGGAGATAGTGCCTCAGCAGCACCACATAAGGAGTTAGTTACATCAGCAACTCTACCTCATTCTAAACGAAGTAAACCAAATGAACCTGAGGTAACTGTAACTGTTAGGGAAACAATTCTTCCTTTTCAAATGAGTGAAAATGTAAATGAGGATGAATTGACGGGAGCAACTATCTTGAGTTCCATTTCACGGAACATAAGAGTGGTTGATGATCTTTCTAAAGATCAAATGCCTTCACAGGCATCCGAGGTGGAATTACCTACCTCAATAACTGCTGGTGAATCTTCCATTTTACGGAAAGATCCATCGGTAGGTGGTTCTTTTATGAACCAAGTGTCTTCACAGACATACGAGGGAACTTGGATTTTGTGCCATTTAATCGATTCAAGTTTAACCTCCCAGAGGAAAAATGTCTGGATCTCTTTCGAGATTTACCACTATTTACCAGTGGTCGGCAACTCGCTTCACGTGAGGATGGAAGCTCACGAACTTTCATTGCACCATCCGTGACCTCTGAAAAAGGGGGCTAGGATGATTTCATTTGCAGGTACACGTATCGGTGGAAGCTCTGGAGGAGAGTTGAGGGAAACACGAACAGAACATGTAAGTGTCACCCAAACCACTAAACCGAGTGAATATAGAGTGTTGAGTGAAACACCTGCAGAACATACGAGTGAGCAACCTACTCAACCACATGCACCTGTAACCAGAAAGGAATACAGCAGACTCCTTACACGGGTCCAAAAATTGGAGAAAGAGTTGCCAAATATCTGTAAGTCCATTGTAGAAATCAAAAATTTGCAACTTATTCAACATGATGCATTCCAGGTTCAATTAAGTTCCATGGCAGCCCAGTTTAGTCATGCAATTAATTCCTTGGTGAAGACAGCTTCGTCTAAATTACCAACTCCACATCCTACTATCTTGGAGGATAACCCAACTGAGGGGGAGAAGGTGGATGACCAAGAAGCTACTAGGCGTAATAAAGGCAAGGAAAAGGTTGTTGACACGGAATTAACTTTATCTTGGGAAAGGAAAAGCTAAATGGAAGTATTCGTGCTATGTGAAAAGAAAGCAAGTCAAAACTTGAAGATATGTTCAGTCTAGAGGAACAATTGTCTTGCACTTGGAAATCTGGAAAATATATATATGATCCAGAATGTACGTTTATATTATTTATCTTTGTATTTTATTTTTTGTTGTATCAGTTGAGTTATCCTCTAGGAATTTGTTTGTCAAACCCTGACAATCAAATAGGGGAAGATTGTAAAGCATAAAAATGTAATATGTAATAGAGGACATATATAACTCAACTAGGATAAAAGATAAATAATAAACTCTATACAGGGATCGTGAAATTTGAAGAACAGGCACCAACAAGGATCAAGTCGCTGAAAGAAGTTCATTAAAATGATCAAGCCTCAGTGACAAAATAAGATGTACCGATGATTCAGTTGAAGGGCCAAAAGATTCCAGTGATAAAGTTTTTATGGTTGCACAATTCTTGGCAGTATTCTTAAAGACATGATACGAAGACCACGAGTGAATGTTAATCGTCTGTGAACCAGACCAGTTGCACTAGGCGTCAACATTTTCACAAAGGAATCAAGGTATCTAACTCAGAAAAACTGTTAAAGAGGTATGATTGAGAGCAGTGTTGATATCCTCCATTTCAGAAGCTGAATATTTAAGGATGTCAAAAATAAGAGGAAAAATGAATAGTAACCGAAGTTACTATTCATGTGAATAGTACCCAAAAGTACTATTCATAAAGTAAGAAACATGTGGGGCCCACATGAATTAAAAATCAAACTTTGAAATTGAAAAAGAAGCAGAAGAATTGAATTCAGCAGGTTTGTTGAAAAGGCGTGTTAGGCAGGCAGCAGTCAGCAGAAATATACGTAATCAGTTACGTATATTAGCTGCATAGTAACTTTCTAAAAATCTATAAATAGGCCTGTTATATTTCATTTCAAAACCCACCTCAACACAAAACTCTCTCTTCTCTCTCATATATTTTCTGTGTAAGCTGCTAGATAGTCCGTCTAGTAGGAAAGTCGGCTTAGCCCACTTTTAGGCAGTGTCGGGTAGAAGGTCCTCGTGCCTAAACTATCCTTAGGAGTGTTCTAATTTTGAAGCTAATCCATTGGATTATAAGTTGTAACACCCCTTCGAGTTTATTATCAATAAAGATATATTCTCGGAATTATTTTTAATTTTAATAGTATCGTATTCAACCCCCCTTCTACGATACTTTGGGACCTAACAGACATCATGTTTACATGTTTAGATGGTGATGTATGTGTGACGTGCTAGTCCGTATAATTTTATTTGAATTTTATGATTAAAAATGATTTAAATCATGCGTTATTGATCTTCGGAAAATTTTATAAAATCACCGGAGTATTTAAAAATTCCGAAATCTTTTGTGTAATCTTATTTATTTTTTAAAATTATTGGATGAATTATTTTGAGTGTTTAAGCATTTTAGAATGATTTTAATAGTTTTTGGTATTTAAAAAGATCAAAAAATATATATTTTCAATATTGGGAAGTCGGGCCGTTATAGTGATGGTCCTTTTTATCTTTAATTGTTAGTTCACTGGACATTGTTGTTCTCAGTTAATTGCTTTTAGTGGATGAGCTTAGTTAACTTGATTGTCAAAATTTCAAGACATGAGCTTTTATTTGTTGCAAGCATATCAATTATTTACGATTTTAAGATTATTTTTTGAAAAAGAAAATTAACGAAAAACAATGATTTAAGTGGAGCCTGTTACTTTTTTTTGATGGTGCCTATTACTAAATTTAATCGACAGATCCCGTTGTGACACTGTTGGTGGATTTGCAACATCATCACACTTCACACTTTTTATGTAAAGGATACTTATGTGAAAAATTCACAGGTGAGGTGATACTTAAATATTAGCATGACTTGAATATTTAGGATTGGGCACGAGTCAGGTGATGTTCTTTTAAAGCGAAACTTGACAGAAAAGCATATATGCAACAGGGAAGCCAAAAAGTAGTCTGTGTATAATTAAATAACAAAATAAATTGTTTGTACAAATACATAATTAATTAAAATTGTTATGTGTAACTAAAAATAATAGAAATGAGTTAGCTTATTTATTCTACATAATTTCATAAGTCAATTTCATTTTTATTGAAGAATATACAAGTTTCGAGGCACTATCATTCATATTAAGAATTAAATATTAAGTTTAAATATATAAATTATTTTATAGATAGTAATTTATCATTTTACCATGACTTATGTAAATCAACTTCATTTCTTTATATAGGATTGGAGTGGTACGAGTTGAAGACGGAGCCGAGTAGGCATCTTATTGATACAAAAAATTTAATCATAAAATTTATGTGAAAATTATTTTGTGATATTTTTCTATTATACCCGTCTAGAATATTTGATATAGTATTTTACTATTTTTATTAGAAATTTAATATATGTATTTCACATGAAAATTTATTATTAATAAATAATTTCGTAATTTGCATCAACCATTCCAAGAAGACATATATAATCAATTTCAAAGATTCATATTATAAAAAAAACCATTATAATACATATTAGCTTTTATAATACGTAAGGATCGAGGTGTCGCCGAAGGTAGTGCTAAGTAATTTTTATTATTATTTATTATGATTTAGTTGTAAAAAATATTATTTTTTTAATAAATCAAATGTCACATTTTCTGTAATTCTCAAGTTTAATGACAACACTATAACGATTATTATTAAAATAAGTTTTAAAAGTTACATATATATTTTAAAAGTTATAGTTTCCGAGGGGTTTGAGGGGCCGGCGGAGACCGAGCCATCTAATTCATAAAAAAATTTTAATCATAAAATTTATGTGAAAATTATTTTGTGATATTTTTCTTTTATACCCGTCTAGAATATTTGATATAGTATTTTTATTAAAAAAATTAATATATGTATTTCACGTGAAAATAAGTAAAAATTATAATTTCTAAATAATTTAGTAATTTGCAACAATTATTCTAAAAAGGCATATATAATCAATTGCAAAGATTCATATTATAAAAAAAAGAAATCATTATAATACATATTAGCTTTTATAATACGTAAGGATCGAGTTGCCACCAAATACGGTGCCGAGTAGTTTTTATTATTATTTATTATAATTTAGTTGTAAAAAATATTATTTTTCTGATAAATCAAATGTTATATTTTTTGTAATTTTCAAATTTAACGATAACACTATAACGATTATTATTAAAATAAGTTTTAAAGTTACATATAAGCTAACAAATAATTTTTATTGGTCATTTGTTGTCATCAATTTGTTTACCAATAAATCGAGATGACATCTTCCAATTTAATTACCAATTTATTAATCCACAAATTTAATAATAACATTATGAACAAATTAAATAACATTAAACATTGCATTAATAAATTATTTATCCTTCGTAATTTTTATAAAATTAAAAGGCCCAGCATAGCCGGCAGGAATACTAGTATCCTATTATAATCATTGTTATTTTATAATAAATATTAAAATCTTAAAGTTAAAAAATTTAGCAAGCCAACATCATTTTGACCACTTCATTCGCTTAATAATCACTTAATTCGTTTAATAGACCGTTTTAAATTTAAAAATGCTTAATTATCTATTTAAGATGAAATCAAAACGTTTAGTACCCAATTCCGTTTAATCATCTGCTTAATTGATCATTTAAAACGCTTTTTAGAATACCGAAATTGATAGCAAATAAATCATTCATGAATTGCTTTTGGCGGATTAACAAAACCAACTTCTTGAAATTGTGAAAAGACCGGAAACTCAACCATAACTACATGATAAGACATACCTTTTTGAGTACATTAAAATACGTGAAAAATCAAAGATTAATTCATTCTAAAGTGGAAGTAATACTAATTTCAAATTTTTACTTTAAATAAATTACACACATAATAAATGTTTTTTTTTCAATTTATCCGGTCAAACTAACGTCGACCGTGATCTATGGATCTACTTCAATAAAAACACCTTCACTCTTTCACTGAAGGTCCACTGGATTTGTTGCTAGTTTTGGACCAATATCAATGGCTAATTAAACACTGATATCTAGGTAGTCTATCAATCTAGCTAGCGATGGATGATAAACTTATTGTAACGATCAATATTAGTAATCGATCGGTGGATCAAAATTTTATTATTTACATTTAGAAGGCGTTTGGTAAGGGATAATTAGGAAAAGGAAAGGGAAATAATAGACCACATTCCGATTGTTATTGTTTAGTATAGTAAAATTCTTATCCCCTTTCCCATTTTTATTTTTGGGTTTACTTAATACACCTCTAATTTCCCGCTACCCACTAGGTTTTTCAATTCTCTTTCCCTATACGTACATTAAATATCTTATATCACATTGTCGCTGCAAAAAACAAATTCTGAAACAAAAATTTTGGAAAATTAAGGAAGATCAAATCCGACTCCTCCCTTTCAACAATTTCATCTGACGTAATCCTCCTTCTCTAATTTTTCTCTTTTTCTCATTCATCTTGTCATTTTTTTAACGACTTCGTTTATGTCTTCTTTCTATTTTTCGTTCTTTTATGTCATATCTATGTGTGTATATAATTATCTATCATTTTATACAGAGATGGCTCGAATCAGTACTACCTTGAGAACACTACAAGAATTGGCTAATTCACCATCAAAACTTACTAACGGATTATATTTCGTTGGAGTTTACCAACGGAATCCTGACTGTATTGAATTAATAACATAGTCAAACCTTTAGTAATCACTACAAGAATTTCTGAATCAGACGACACACATCAGAAAACGCTTCGACGAAAAAGTGTTGGCTAAAATTTTAACACAACGGTTTTTTTTAACATGGGAACCCGCAGCCGCTACCCTTTGGGTGCGCTCTGGGTAAACCCATGGGCTCACGCAATATCCTGCAAACCACGTGATCCAAGGCAAACCGCACAAGTGCGACAGGCTTTGCCCCAGGATGGCATAATCACAAATTCGCCTCCCATGGGAGTCGAACCTGTGACCAAGAGGTGAGATGACCTTTCTTTAACCAACTGAGACAACCCTTGCGGGCACACACAACGGTTTTTTATTGAAGCTTTTCGGTGTATTCTCTGATCATAAACTTAACGACAGTTTTAAAAAGTGTTGTCTAGAAGATCAAAATTGACAACCGTTTTACAACGGTTTTGGAAAGTAGTGTTGTCTAACAGGTTGTCTTACAATGGTCCTCAAAAGCGTTGTAAAACTTAGACAAGTGTTTTTATCAGATATTGCTTCAAAAGTAGTCACACAACGGTGACTAAACACTATTGTCTGATTTTAACAATGTTTTCGGAAAGCATTGTCTAAAGAAACTTCAGACAATGCTTTCTAAAAACGTTGTTAAAATCAGACAAGTGTTTTGATAAGACGTTGCATAAAATGTAATCAGATAATGGTTTGTGAAAATTGTTGTTTGAATTGCATGCAGCACACAATGGTTTTGTACATTAAATCGTTATCTTCAACACTTTCAAACAAGCATTTAAAAATTTAAACTGTTGTCATAAACTTATTTATATAAGCATTTTATAAATAAACCATTGTCTCATGTGACAGCACGTGATTGGTGGAAAATCTTTCACCTGGATTGTTGAGGTGGTGAAATAAGAGCCTTGATTGAAATGAGATTATATATTAGCCGTTAGATTAAGAAAATATATATACATGTTCACACAACGGGTTTGTATATTAAACCGTTGTCTTCAACACTTTCAGACAAGCTTTTTCAAATTTAAACCGTTGTCATAAACTTATCTATACAAGCGTTTTACAAATAAACCGTTGTCTGATGTGACAACACGTGATTGGTGGAAAATCTCATGGATTGCTGAGGTGGCGAAATAAAAGCCATTGATTGAAATAAGATTAGATATTAGCCGTTAGATTAAGAAAATATTAAATGTTATCAGACAACGGTTCATTTGTCCAAAATCGTTGTCTGGTATCACTCAAGACAACGGCATTTGACAAATAAGCACTTCATTTAGCAAGACCATTTCGTTTATTAAATTTTAAATTTTACAAACCAAATTAATTTTTTATTTTTGAAAATTTGTGAATATCATTATATTAGATATATCTTGACATCCTTAAGGTTGGATTGTCGAGAAATATTTTTAAAAAAATAGAAACAACAATCCGTGACAAAGCACTAGTTACGGGTACTAATCAATATACTAGTGATCTACTAAGATCTCCAACCAAATCAATTTTTTATTTTTTGAAAATTTTGGAAGATCAATATATTAGATATATCATGACATCCGTACGTTTGGATCGTCGAGAAATGTGACTGAATATATCATTAAAAAATTTCAAATTTATTATATTAATTTGTATTTATGTTCAAAAAAAAACATAACTAGTGCCAGACAACGGTATCTTTATAGCATATCGTTGTCTAAAGCTTCACATTACAACTGTATTAGTTAAAATACTGTTGTCTGTTATCAGACAACGATTTATTTGTCCAAAATCATTGTCTGGTATCACTCGAGACAACGATATTTGAAAAATAACCACTTCGTTTAGCAAGACCACTTCGTTTATTAAATATTAAATTTTACAAAACCAAATAATTTTTTATTTTTTGAAAATTTGTGAATATCAATATATTAGATATATCTTGACATCCTTAAGTTTGGATTCTCGAGAAATATTTTTAAAAAAATAGAAATAACAATCCGTGACAAAGCTCTAGTTACGGGTACTAGTCAATATACTAGTGATCTACTAAGATCTCCAACCAAATCAATTTTTTATTTTTTGAAAATTTGGGAATATCAATATATTAGATATATCTTGACATTCGTACGTTTGGATCGTCGAGAAATGTGACTGAATATATCATTAAAAATTTTTAAATTTATTATGTTAATTTATATTTATGTTAAAAAAAAACATAACTAGTGTCAGACAACAGTATCTTTATAACATATCGTTGTCCGAAGCTTCACATTACAACTGTATTTGTTAAAATACCGTTGTCTGTTATCAGACAACGGTTTATTTGTCCAAAATCGTTGTCTGGTATCACTCGAGACAACGGTATTTGACAAATAACCACTTCGTTTATTAAATATTAAATTTTACAAACCAAATTAATTTTTTATTTTTTGAAAATTTGTGAATATCATTATTTTAGATATATCTTGACATCCTTAAGGTTAGATTGTCGAGAAATATTTTTAAGAAAATAGAAACAACAATCCATGACAAAGCACTAGTTACGGGTACTAGTCAATATATGTTCACACAAAATCACGCAAGCGTACGCGGTCACAAGTAATATAAGATAAAGTTAAGTTCGTTCCCACAGAGACTGGTATATTTCAGAATATGTACCTATGCAACAATGTTTGATTATTATTCACTGCTAAGACAATAACAAATTTTGGGTTTTGTAACTAATTTAACTAAGAAGTAAATTAACAATACTAAGAACTAATTAATTAACGAGATTAAAATCGAATTACTTATGGATCAGAAAACATGGGATCCTAATTTCATTAAATACTTTGTCTAGAGTTGATGCCTTTAATCAAAGTATGTGATGGTTATGATAACTGATCGGACAACACGAAACAAGTACACGCTACCTGTCAGTATACGTATACCGAACTACTCAAACATCCACAAAAGAGATAGAAGTTAAGCAGACACCAATTATGTTTAGACCCTATATGTCTATAAGATTTGAAAATATAACGGTTTAAGAACAAGTTATCCATTGAGATCACATAGGGCAGTGTAAGATGGTTAAAATTACAATACGAATCATGATGTCAAAACATTCATAAACATATCCTAGCATGGCAAGTTCTAATCTTTATATCCACTGTCGCTTCAATAAAGATTAACAATTTAGATGTTAGCTATGCATCTAAAAACATTAAGTATAACCATACAAGGATATCAATAATTCATCACACACAAATCTTTTAAGCAATCAAACTACTAAACTTCATAAATAAATCCGTTAGAATCCCATGACAACGATTAGTTCATAATCGAACCGTTCGTCATCATGGGATCTAGAGATAACATGATAACAAACAAAGTCTGAATAAAAACAATAGTGCTAGAGTAATAGAGTTAAGAAAACAAATCCAAAATAACGAGGATCCAAAGTATCTCCTAAAAGAAGAATACAAAAGATGAAGTAGATTTAGATCTCCGTTGATTGTCATGATCTTCCGGGAATCCTTCTCTAACTCGACTCTCTTGTCTCCCTCTCTGTGTAAAAACGTGGCTCTTATGATGTCTAGAGGTGTATTTATAGCCTTCCATGACTTGTCCTCCAAGAAAAATCAAAACAGAAATAGAATAGGAATACTGGATAGGAACCTCACGCGCCCCCGCGCTCTGTTGCTGCGCGCCCGCGCTCCTGGGACTTCCTCCTGCACGCCCGCGCTCTGGCACGCGCGCCCGCGCCTCTGCCTGCTGGAATTTTGCTGATTTTCTTGTTTTGCTTCATTTTGCTCTCCGTTTCTCTTACCACTTCATGTTCTTTACTTCTTGAACTCGAATCCCCCATGTAACATGCAAAAGTACCTCCCTGCCTCATGATAGTAACCCTGCACAATCTTACTAAAAACGAATCAAAACACTACATACTTGAGGCCAAGTTAATCAATTTAAGCCAATACAAAGCATTCCAAGTGGACATGAAATCCACTTATCACACCCCCAAACTTAAACCGATGCTTGTCCTCAAGCATAAACAGACTCTATATACAATGCAATGTATGAATGCAACTAATATGAAAATGCAACGATCCCCTCGAACTAACCAAAACCACTCAACAAGCAAATATCTCAAAGAATGCAATAAGTCCAAACAGAGCTCGACTAAGACCCCGTATATCAACATTACATGAACAGAAACGTGGGTGTGTGCAATGCTCATCAGATATGCTCGTAACACTATATCAAAATCATACCTATTCTTCGCAAAGACAATCACAGGTTTATAAATAGAATGAATGGTAAACACTTCATAACTTAGAAACACCTTCATCATCATTTGAGTTAGACAGGAATTCATGCTTTATTACTACACAAACCACGACACATAATACTATACACAAAACGCATGCTTATTTTACCATGCAATGGATGAGACCCCCAAAGGCTTATACAGTAATACCCATGTAGCGAGCGTTAGGTTAGTGGATCCCAGACCGGAAAAGCCTTAGGTCACTAGGCACAAAGTCCCCTAGAACTTAATTGCTCGAGTATTAAAGAGCTCACCCGTGGCCAATTTTGTATTTACACATTCACATAACTCTTTTTTTTTCTTTTTTTCATTTTTTTTCTTTTTTCTTTTTTTTTTTTTACACACAACTAACTTGGAATGAGTACGTTTCGCTCCATCTCATCCAACCCTAGACTACTCATAAATATGAGCGGCTATTAGCCTTTTGACAAGTAAATTTTATTAACAATTAGCATGAAATCCCTGATTTTCCCCAAACTTATATTTTAGTGTTCCTACGTCATCAAGGGAATAACGAACATTCTAAATATAAACAAGTGATTAAATCTCAACAACCAAACAAGCATAATCTAATCTAGCCCAAAAGCAAACAATAAGATTGTGTAAAAGAATTTTGTTTCTGAAGCATGCAAGTCAATTCCTAGGCACTTAAATCAACCCTCTATTCATCATTACCACACTCAAATCAACATCGACCTACCAAACAGAAATAGCCAAGTCCTACGGGATCATGAAATATGTTATGAAAATGTAACTAAATGGACTCACATATAATACATAAACAAATATGCAAACAGAATGCTCTGTATGAAACAAACATGTCAACACGAATGAATATGAATGAACTACTACTAAACATGCAATATGATTCCTACATGAACAAAGACACACTACTAACTACTTACCCTCAAATCACTCCCAAAATTAAGATATTCAATGTCCCCATTGAAGGCAATAAAAGGATAGCAGAGACATACCTAACTATCAGCAGGGCCACCCTCCTCGGGTGGTGAATCTGGTGGTGGATATGCAGAATGAGCTCCAAAAACTGGCGAATGGACCTCAATACCTGTAACCTGAAAAGCAGTGCTCAGAGCCTGTGTCATATCCTCTGCATAGCGGCGGTTGATGTCATGCATGGCATCAATATGCCTAGTCAGACATTTGAACTGTGCATTACCAAGACCAGTCCTATCAATATCTCGTCGTGAAGGACCCGTTCTAGCTACTCTAGGAACATATGGTGGAGCACCACCACCCTCAGCACCAGCACCAGCAAGAATATAGCCCAAACCCCTCTCATGGGGAATGTCGCCCGGCCATTCTACCATCCGATCAATCGTAGAGTCGTCAATAGGGGCACTGGGCATCTGTAACTACTCATCTTCACCGCACCTAACACCTACCAACGTGCACAACCCAGCGACAATGGAAGCATGAGGAATCGCCCCTGTCGTTCCACCTCTCATGAACCTAATCATATTCTGATGAATAATATATCCAAGATCAATGTACTTCCCCTTCAGAATACCCCACAATAAGATAGCCCGATCAACTGTAATGCCATGAGTATGAGAGGATGGCAAGATATTAGCACATATAAATAGGTTCCACGCTCGTGCATACCTATTCATCGCAGAAGCAGGGAATGTGACTTGTTCATTAGTTCCTGGCTTGCACTTCCAAACCGTGCCCGAAACACAAATCTCTTCCACAATAGCATCCAAGTCAACATCTGCTCGGGTCTTAAGTACCCAATCCTCAGCTCTCCTGGGCTTCGCAGGCTGGCTCACAAGATCATGAATAGCAGTCGGAGTGTAATCAACAGTCAAACCCCGAACCACAGAATATCCATTCTTCTCAGCCTTAGCATTGGCATAGAACTCACGCACAATGCTCAACGGAACTGCAGACGGTGCCTCACAAAAAGTCTACCAACCCATCTCCCCAATCATCTCAAGTAACTTTAAATCCTTAGTAGGTAAGAATCCCCTCTCCTTAGCCACCACCCTTGACATCAAACAAGTAAACTCAGCCTGTGCCTCCGGAGATATAAATTTCTCAACACTACCACCACCACCCATACTCGAATCTTCAACCGAAGATGTATGAGTACTACTAACCACAACACGTTGCCTCTTTGGTGCCATCTCAAATCAATAATAATACCAAGAATAATCAACACAACCAAGAGCTCAAACTAAATCCTCACACAAAGAACCCAATTACAAGAACACAAATTCGCACTAAGTAAGATTAGAGAATAGAATTATACCCACACGAATCGGAGAGGTGAACCTTGCACTAAACTTCCCCAAAACTCGAATTAGAGAATCCTTTGAAACTTGAATGAGGTTTTAGATTAGAAGGAGAGATATGGGTTTTTGTGTGTATATGTGTATATAGGTATGAATAGATGAGTGGAGATTGTAAATAAGGAGGAGAGTGTGTGGAGATTTGGGGGTGTTAGGATCTGAATTTGGGTGTTAGGGTTTTAACTTGGAAGAGAATTGGGAGAAATAAGAAATGGGATAAAAAGAAAACACAAGGCTTAGCATATACGGGTTTTTTTTTTTTCTTTTCAGCAGTATGCCCACGCGCGGCCGCCCAACCCTAGGGCGCGCCCGCGCTCCTCCTCACTATTCACTTTTTTTTCTCACTTTTCTTTTTTTCTTCTGATTTTTTTTTGAATACTGCAAAAACCACGTGGGTTGCCTCCCACGAAGTACTGTCATTGACGTCATTTAGCCGGACGTTACTTCTAAAAACTTATGTCGTCGCCAAGATGGCGGAAACCGTCTCACGATTCACCGTTCCACCAAAATAAGGCTTAAGTCTTTGTCCGTTCACTTTGAAAGAATTATCAAGAGACCTCTCAAAAATCTCCACTGCTCTATGTGGAAACACCGTCTTAACTGTAAAAGGACCCGACCACCCGTTCATTTTGTCTGGATTGTCTTAGACAGATATTCACGAGATCTACCAGTTGAATTGCTTGAGAGAATAAGGAATGTTTCTTTTTCTTCGTCGTTTTCAAAGACTGGCTTCCATACCCTTTTTAAGTCTATCAACCCATGTGATCTGTCAAGATTGTCAAGTCGCTATCAACCGCTAATATCAAGACATTATTGGTTGTAGCATATTATCCGTTGGTGCAGACATCGATCAATAGGTTGATTGTTGTTTGCTGGAGTGTCATATCCGTTGACATAGAAGCTTCATCGGTTGAAACATCACTTCACTTATACAGAATTACATTGCACAACTTATATACAATTAGCTACCCTATTCTGCATATCCATTGACAGTCAACATGACTTAGGAATTCTAGCAACTATGACAGTAACAAACAACTTATCCGTTGAGACTTAGAACAGTATGTTACAGACTTATCAATCGATAAGCTGCCTTATCAATGGATATTTATAAGGTGGATATCCGTTGATAAGTTACAAACTTAACTTATACAAATATGTTTCTCAAGGTGTTTTAATGTGCTTATCATCAAGGACAACATAATTCCTAACAATATTACCTAAGGATAATACATTTCTTGATAGTTTCTATAGTCCAAAGAAACATATGGAAGGATTGGGTCTTCCCTCCGTTCATATTCCTCCGTTCATATTTATTGTTGTGTTAATGGTTGTATGATATATTGGGGAGAAGATAAGGACATGGAGTCATGTAAATTTTGTTCTCAGTCGAGATACAAAATTAGAGTCAACAGGTCTACAAAATAGAGGAAGATACTTGGAAAATACCCTATTATTTGAATTTGTTCTCTGTAAAATTTGGCATGCATTGAATTTTTGAATTCTGTAGTTACTAGTTGGAAAATACCCTATTATTTGATTCATTTCTTTAGTTAGCTATTAATGATATTTTTTAATATTCCATTAAATTTATTAGTTTCCTATATAGTATATACGCTTGCTATATGAAGTGATAACCTTTGGTGATCTAACATTGCTTTGCTCTCCACTACTCTTCTCTGTATCTCCAAATACTTTATAAGGCCAATATCGAAACATTGTACTGTAGGTGTTATTATAGCTTTTTAAATTATACAGATGTAAATTGATGATTAGCATATACTAGAACTCGATAAATCGAAAAGAATCAAACAAAAATGAGAGATGCTTTTTCATCGGTTAGCACTCCAGTGGGAAACTTACAAGAATAGAAGCGGACATTAATTAGCATCAGACAAGCTAGTAAAAATATATTTAAAATATTAGAAGACAAAATATGCACTAATGTAATAGAACATATTCCATTACTAGTGATGTTGTCTTACTGAATCTTGCATATTTGACAAAGATGAACTAATACACTAATAGATTCATCTGTGTTGTTTCGCATGTTCATGGAATCGTGCAGCTGTTAAAATCTTCTTGCCGTTGCTCATTTTCGAGAAATGCTTAGTATACAGAGCATTGGAATTAACTTTTTAAACTGATTGAAAAAAACATTTTGTACTCTTGGCTCTACTAATGACCTTATTTTAATTTATTTCTTATAACTATTCAGTATATCTTGTAACATGTTTAGAAAATGAAACATCCAAAGTGTATTAATATCTTTTTATAGCAAGATGATTAACATGACTACAAATGATAACTTCAAGTACAATAGATTTGGAATTAAATTACAGAGAAAAATTTGGGATCAAATTTTTTTGATTCAGCAAAAGATCTCCAGTACTATAGTAATAAGTAAAGACCCTGCTATTTGTGTTTGTGTACTTGTATTGCCATTATAAGTTGCTGAGATATATTAAATGCTAAAGTTTTATTTTAGAAGCATTCCTCGTTTTTCCTTTGGTATTAAGTAGAGTGTTTATATCGATGAAATGTTATAGTTGGCAGTATAAAATAATAACATTAAATTGAATTATACATGTGCATGTTTATTTGAAGGCTGAGACTAATGATAAAGATCCAACTCCAACTGATGTCTATGAGCATACACATACTGTGAATAACGACAGAGTGACCTGGATTAACAAAAAAGCGGAACGAGTACATGTGAGTATTATTTTGGAACCGGGAGTCGGTAATTTTTTTTTTCTTAATCACATTCTATCCTACTTAAGTTTATCTAATGTATTGTATGTATTGCCATTAATTTGTAAAAAAGAATTGAGGAACTCCGTAAGCTACGTTCTCAGCCTCTTGAAGGTTCATCAGAACCTCAACCTGTTGATGAAGATCAATTATTTCTTGATGCTGTTGGGGGTCTAGACAATAGGAATAGGGTTTATGGCATAGGTTCCCTGCAAAGTATTATATATGGGCCACAAAGTAGTTGCAACACCGCAACTTCTCGTTACAGCTCCAACTTCAATGATGATTATCATCAGATGCATGTTGAACTCCAGGAAATGAAGGACCGGGTAAAGGAATTACAGCAGGCGAGAGATGATGAACTGCAAGAGATGAGAAACCAGATGAATGAGATGAAGAACCATCTTGCTATGGTGTTAAATAATCAGAACTGGAGCTAGATATGCAAGTATGCAAGACAATATTATTTTGAAAACAATAGTCTAGTAAGGAGCTATGCTTTGATCATGTACCAAGTCTGTATGACTTAATTATGTACTAAGTCTGTATGACTAAATTTCTATCTGTTAGATTATTAACGTACCAACTTTCTTCTATTTCCATTGTGTTTCATTTATCTTATGTTTTGTAATTGTTTATTAAATATATAATGTAATAAATAGTAATATGTATAAGATATGAAAGTAAACCTAGCCATAATCTTTTATTTACTAATATTACTAACAATTTACCAACGGAATTAAATTTATAAAAAATTAAATCTAAAAAATTATCCATAAAATTTCCAACGGGACTATCAAATAAAACATACTGTAGGTATTCCGTTGGCACATTACCGACGGAAATCCGTTGGCAAATAGTGTACAACATACTGTAGGTATTCCGTTGGCACATTACCAACGAAAATTTCGTTAGCAAATAGTGTTTTTTGAAAAAAAGTCAAATGGTTAAATTTCCGTTGGTGATTCCGTTGTAGAATTACCAACAGATCGTTGGGAACACATTACCAACAACGTTTTTTGTGATGGTTTTTTCGTTGGTAATTCGGTCACGGCTTGGAATTGGCAACGGTTTTTAATATTTAGCAACCGAATTTTCCGTTGGCAAATCTGCCATTTCTTGTAGTGAAGTAGAAGAAATTGGGAATATATTCGTTTTATAATTACAATGATTAATTGTATTGTCTTCTTAAATCTAATGTGGTACTCGGTTAGAAATACATTAATAAACCAACCTAATGCTGCAATGAAAATTGGATGAAAGTTGGTTACTTTATAGAGTACCCGTTGATTCCAACAACTAGTGTGTTCATTTTGACTATAAAATATAGTTTTACTTTGGTCACCAGTACTAGAGTATAAAGAAATAAGCCATGAATCAAGTTCCAGGTAAAACAATTTTGTATATAATTGAAGTCACCTGGGAACCACCTCGTTGATGCAAATGAAGCAATTAATCAAAAATTTTCACTAACAAGTCATATACGGATCACTTTCAAGTCCAAACTAGGGATGGGCATTCACCCCGGCCCGTCCGATCCCGATCCGATCCCCGCACCGAACGGGGCGGGGAATCGGGGATTTTTTCTGGTACGGGCCGGGGAGCGGAGATAATTTTCAAAAAAAACCGGTGAGCGGGCCAGGGCCGGGATTTTATATCTCCCCGGCCCGATCCCCGACCCCCGGCCCGATTCTCAATCCCCGATATATATATGAATTTCCAATACTTTATATTAAAAACAAAATAATATTTTAATCCTATATGTTTATATATTAATATATATATGGGGGCGGGGATAGCACTCCCCGGCCCCGAAGTGCCCCGATGCCCATCCCTAGTCCCAACATTACTAAAAATATTATTTTTTTGATAAAAAAAATTATTTTTTTCGTTATTATACTTATTTAAAATATAATATTAAAAATCATATAAATATATAAATAATATATTTATTTAAATAAAATAAAATTTATATTAGAATAAATTCATTTTATATGAAATTATAAAAGTTCACAAATTGGTTCCCTAGTTTGATCAAACCAAACATGCATAAAGGTAATCAGTAAGTACTCATTTCGTTTCTGGATCAGAACCAAACAGGTAAAGCAATTCAGTATCATTTCTTTCCTTTCTATTTGTTTCCCTTTCTGAATTGCATTTCGATTCCCCGTTATGAACCAAACACACAGTTTTAAAATAGTATTAGCTTATACGGGTTTCTTTTGATATGTTATAAATTTTATTTTATATTATAATTATATTTTCATATAATCATTATTTTCAATAATTTTTTAAATTTTAATTTAATATAAATTTAAATAATGTTATGCATGATTTAAAATTTATATTGTAAAATTCTAAATAAAAAATGTCGTTGAAGGGTTCGAAACTTGAATTTTTAGTGAAATAATTTAACCACATAATATATCTTATTATTAGATCTAACGATTCTTATTTATTACTAAATATAATGATTTGAATATATGGTGAGATATTTTTGGGTGTATATTAATCAGTGCAAGATTAGTTTTAAATTAAAAGGTAATGTGTTTTAATTGGAAAAAAAATTATTACTAAAAATAATGATGGAAAGATATGGTGTATTTTAGGTATATATTAACTTTTGTAATATTAGTTTAAATTAAAAATTATTGTAATATTAGTTTTAAATTAAAAGGTAATGTGTTTTAATTAGAAGTGAAATCTTTGAAAAAGATGGATAATTGAGTTGTTGGAGCAAAGTAGAAAAAAGAGTCCAAGCAGAAGCTCAACGCGTGTGGGGGAATTTTAATCGGAATATAATTACGTTAATATTAGTAATTAGTTTTCTGAGTTGTTGTTTTTGTAATATAATACTATTAATATTCAATACTCCTGTGGAATGAATTAGTTACAATCAATTTACAAAAAATTAGTGGGAAGCCGAGATACAATCTGGGCCCCCACTCCTCTAGCTATAGCAAAACCCATCCTGGTAAAGATATGAGCAACAGCACGAGCCCCAATATCTTGAGTTGTAGAAAACTTCTGAACCCGCTTCAGCAGCGCAACAACATCCTTATCCAGCTCCCCCAGAGAAGAAAAGGAGAAAGGAAGAAAACCATAACCAATTTCCCGACAACGTACCTCGTACTTGACCCGCTTTTGATTAGCCGTATCAGTCACAACCCGTCCCGGAACAAATTCAGACAATCCAGTTTGTGTCAAAGGAGAAGATCCTGTCAAGTCAACACACACATCACGACCCCGATCCCAAGAATAGAGTAACACGTCTGCAGGTCGGAGAGCTCCGTCATTCCCTCTAGACAGTCCAATATCAATCTTTTTCCTTGCCGAAATCCCAGACCGATAACAAACATCAACAAGGGTGTCACAAACAACATTATGTCGATATTTAATACCCACGATACCAGCACAAGACACCGCATGATCACCGAAGATATCCCCCGCAAAAACCCTGGAGCAAGCAGAACATGGTATCGAAATAGAGAACAAAGGAACACCCAACCGATAACACAACACACAACGGTAAGTCTTAGCATTCATCGTTTGTCCCAGACCCGATATGGGGACCGCCCGAAGCCATGCAGAGGTATGATCTCCCTGCTGCGATTTCCACAACGCCAATTGTCGAGGAGATAAAGAAAAGGTGGATTCTGCAGATACAGTAACCTTTGTGAAATATATATCTGCCAATTTCTTCATGAGTTTAGGGGCAGCGACCTCACTAGGATTACTCAAAATGTCACCACTGAAAACGGAATTGGAACTGGCAGGACCGCCCAACAACTTAACACCATGCAAAGGTCGAGCAATATTAAGTGGAAAGACACCCACAAGCCTGCTTCGAGGGTCTTCTATAGGCCAGAAAACTTCAGTTTTTTCAACATTGAGATGTAACCCGAAACGAGGCCCTTCTTCCATAATCAACTGCAAAACCTTCCCAACCACCAAGGTGTCACCAACAATAGTACCATCATCCAAATACCAAGCCTGAAGACATACATAAAAAACGTCTCTAATTTCACACACCAGGGGTTGTAAAACCAAAGCAAAAAGAAGAGGACCAAGGGGATCGCCCTGTTGCACCCCTTGAGATGACCATAAGGTGTGCTCCCCATAATATAATCTGGCTGGCTTAGAGTAGCAGAATTCAACCCAACGCGAAATAGCCGGACAACGAAGGCGAACTTCGCGTAACATGACCGCTCGATCAACTAAATTGAATGCATTTTGAAAAACCTCTAACAACATAGAAAGTCCCACCTCAGTACCGCGATCTTCAATCAACCGATTCACAACATGAAGAATAGCCTCACCACCTGCAGAAACCCCAACACCAAATTGAAGACCATCAAAATAACTTCCCAACGACTGACCAACCATAACAGCACCAACCTTCGAAACCAGACACCGCCAAACAGTACCCACAGCTACAGGACGAATACCACCACCGGGCTTGACAAGAGGTGTGAGAGGAGCACTAGAAATATACTCTCCCAAAACCATAGGACATTTTCCAGCTAGGAAGAGATTAACCACCTTAGCAATAGAGTTAACTAACTCATCTGAAACAGCCACAGCAGCACCACTCAAACAATCCATAAGGTGTTGAGCTCGCAAACCATCCCTCCCACATAATGTGCGGCGTGGAAAACTCTTAATCCGGTCCAAAACAACGGCAGAAGTAGCGATGAGATGATGGTGATCAATAGGTAAATCAGGCAAGGAAGGAGCTGGAGAAGAAGGGTGTTTTGACTGTAAATCCGCAAGAGTGGCCTCATTATAAGGAGCAACACTAGAAGAAGAAAGAACCCGGACTGCGGCGGTGTAATGGCCGTCACAAATCTTTCTACAACACTGCTTGATATTACGCTCTTCCAAATCAAGGTTTTCACCAACATCCATTAAAGCAGGGGATCCAGCTGCCAAAGTTTCCCGCAAAAGCAACATATTACCACCCGGTTCACTCCAAGTACGAATAGCATTAGTAATGCTCTCTTCTTGCCGTTGCCGTTTAACAGCAGAAGAACACTCGCGATTACTCCTCGGACTAAAGGTTTTAAGGATACAAAGAGGAAACACAAGAAGATGAACCCAGCAAAAGATGTCTTCAGGCTTGCTAATCACCTTATCAAGCGCACCTTTCAAAACCCGGGAAAAACCCAAACGACATTTAGGAAGGATAGATTTCACAGTGCGAAATCCTTTAGAAAGCAATCTGTGAAGGAGAATGACAGAAAAACCACAACCCTGTTCTTGCAATGTATATTATATATATTAATAATTAGGATAACCAA
Source organism: Saposhnikovia divaricata (assembly GCA_036435485.1). Taxonomy (NCBI): domain Eukaryota; kingdom Viridiplantae; phylum Streptophyta; class Magnoliopsida; order Apiales; family Apiaceae; genus Saposhnikovia; species Saposhnikovia divaricata. The sequence continues at coordinate 54,570,550 of CM071595.1, read as the reverse complement.
ATCGAAAATTAAATCACAAACTTTTAATTTTTCCTTTTTAATATAATAGTATATATGTGTTAAATAATAGATTCATTTTAAACTTTTAGATATGAATATGAAGATTGCTCTAGAGATGGGCTTTCTTAATCCATTTTAGACAAAAATGACTAAATGAATAGTTAACCTAAATAAATAATTCATTTTTTGATCTAAAATTTATTTATTTTAGTAAGAAAAGGTATTATTGTTAGTGTGAAATTTTATTTTCCAAGTCTTAAAATTTTGGATGGATGGCCTTGACAAGAAGAAATGAAGTTATTTGTTCTTTAAAATAAATAAAATTAATTAGTTGTATATTGAAAAATTTTGTAAACTTGAACCTAGTGTAATATATAGATATACACAACTATAATTTTTTTTATATAAATTCCTGTTTGGTATTGCTGTTTCTGAAAAGCAGGTAAAATGCTGATCGGTTAAATTTTAAAAATAGTTTTTCTGAAAAGTGCTTTTGACTTTTACAAAAAGCATGTCTATCACATGTTTTTGAAAAAAGTTGTTTTTGAATTCGAAAAAACCTTATCAAAAACATTATTATTTTTGCAACAACACTTTTTTTAATGGCACAACAATTTTTGACAATAATCCCAAACAAAGCCTAAGTTTAGGGATTAAGCACCGACTGTATGAACTGGAAATTGAAATTCAGGCAAAAAATGTGTTTTACATGAGGCAGGCGTAGGCGTGAATATTAACAATTACAGTACTAATGGCTCTACAATTTTGAAAAATGTTACCAAAAGATCCTACTCTTCATTTCGTTCCAGCACTCTTATGAAGATTTTCAAGTTAATCCAAATATATATATATATTTATGGTCAAAACTTTGACTACATATGTTTTGTAGTACTTCTTTAATTTATTCTCAAGTCTAATCATAAGATAGGTTTGATTTCGAACATACCCTACCCCAATATAGTCTACTAGTTGTTTCATCCTCTCTTCGTTTAGATTCGTTCTGGTTATAACACCTTTGCAGCTAAATTTGATCGCCTCCATCCCCGCACCTCCTCGGCTCCTCCTATACACAGATCACCAATTTGGAAATTTTTTGAAGTTCTTAAATATACATATTTCATAAAAAATATATATCTAAAGAATTATCTTAATAATCCTGAACATAACACCCTCACACTAATATTTGTATCCTCAAATAATTATCAACTATGATCTCTTTCTTTCAACCGGGTTAGTTATTTTCTTCACAGAGACGAGGGCATGCATAAAAATTGTACATAACTCCAAGAACGATAATTAATCACAAAATTTTAAAATTTTAAATTTACAATAATAAATTTACACATTGATATACTTGACGTAAGTAGATAACAAGCCCGCTTAATTAGTATTGTATAGAAAAGAACCGTTGCTGCGCAAAGCAACTGCAGACTCATGGAAACATGCGTGATAACAAGATAAAAGCTTTTGTTAATTTTTCAGTTTTTCATGTTTAATTTAACTAAAGTGATTTCTATCTTCCTTCTCCTTCTGGAGAAATTTTTTGAAGTGATACATGCATTTCTTATCTAGATCTATCCAAAACAATTTCGTTTTCCAAGTTAGTATTATTCTATATACCTTTTGTTTTTCTTCTATTTTTTTTTCAATATTATATATAAGTTGTCACTTATAATAAGATCACACTGAAAAAGTAATATTAATTTAAGTGTTTTTTATTCGTTTCTGTTAATCTCCACAATATACTACCCTAATCAACTTAATGTAAAAGCCAATATTTAATATTTCCAACATAAATAATTTTATCCAATTTTAGACTACCTATTTTAATCACAAACAACAATATAGAGCACACATCCAATCAAGCGATGAGTTGACAAAATACACTAAAATACTGTCACACATTATTTAAGTATCACTTCTGCTTTTATCAAATCAATACTTCTTCTTCTATCAAATTAAAAAATCCAATCAAGCAATTAGTTGACAAGATACACTAAAACACGATCATATGTTATTTAAGTATCACTTCTACTTCTATCAGATCAATACTTTTACTTCTAACAAATCAATAATCAATAAGTAAAAATAAAACAAGAACATACAAATATTGGACCTCAAAATATTCAGGTCCCAACTTATATTATTAATCGAAACAAGTATCAACAATACATTAATCAATGGTATTCCAAACCCGAGCAAGTATCTTCCTAGCGATGCCTAAGACGATTATATCTCTTAAGCATTACATGTATATTATGATTATGTATATATATAGCTATCCAAAACTTAATCCTCAACACTTACGTTTTATAAATCTTTTCATACTTATTATACAAGCCGGCCTATCATTCTTGTCACTTAATTTCCAAAATTATTTATCAATTATTACCGAACACATATTTGTCATTCATAACGTCATATATTGAAACTAACACCTTCGTAGAATACGGCTTCTTTACTTGCATATTTACATTCATATATTGTAATTTGGTTTAAATTTAAAAATTGATTCAAAAATTGTAAAGCTTGACGAATAGTACAATAAAGCAAACAATATTTATGGGAAGACATTGACTGAATTTTTCAAGACGGAAAAACACAGAACATGTCATAGAATTTGGTTATGAAAACATGTACGAGTAACATGTATTTTTTTTTTAGGTCACTAGGTCTATGTGGACGCTGCAAATTCACCCCGGAATCACTTGAATGTCAAAATATAGAGAAATCTCTTGATTGCTCCCAGTTTTAGGTGTGGTCTATTATGTAGGTGAGTGAATAATTCCTTGATAACTACCCCAACTTAAATAGTTGTCGATATTATAAATTCATATACTATTAATCTCGCTTATGTTTTAGTTTGCTTTATATCAATAATTTAAGTGTTTGCTTTTCTTGGATTCTTTCTTGTCTTTACACACAGTAAAACACAAGTATGCATGTCTTTCATCTAACCCCACCATCGAACTTTCAACCCTATATGTATGTGTCCATGCTTGTGAGTTGTGAGTAAATGTGTTAATAAGAGAGGGAGAGAGAGAAAGAGGAGAGAGACTTCGGAAAAGCAAAGAAATTGCCAAAACACACAAATTACCAAACCAATATATAGTGCAACCTATTCCCACATAAAAGTCCTCACACAAACCATATATCATTTCATCCATATATATATGGAGAGCCCTCAAGTTCTCCTAAAATGTATAGCTCCATGGAACTAATTAGTACCATGAACACAAACAAGAAGTTGTGTTTTAGTGGTTCAAACTTCGTTCAATGGCTCAAACCAACATCACCTTCTCCATCACCTTCATCTTCTTCATCCACCATTTCAACTCAACAAGTAAATGTTGATACCTTTTCAAACACCATGAGTTTCTTAAAGTTTCCACTCTATTATCAACATGAGGTCCATCATCAAGAAAACGAAGACGATGGATCGATTAGATGTTTGCCTCTTTTGAATAAATTGAGTGATCATCAAATAAAGCCTTTGAAAGAGGATAGTCAACAAGAGTTAAAAGAAAAAGAAGAGAAAGTAACTTTTTCTCTTCACATAGGGTTGCCAAATACCTCATCAGCTCATAATAATAGTGGTGGTACTAATAAGACAACCATGGTTAAGAGTTTGGAGTGCTGTAAGGAAGAGAAAGGAGAAGAAGAGGATGATGAAGAAGATGAATCCATTAAGAGGAGTAATTTCATACATGGATGTAACTTTAATGCTAAGAGTAGATTTTGGATCCCAACACCAGCTCAGATACTTGTTGGACCTATGCAGTTTGTTTGTTCTATATGCAACAAGGCCTTCAATAGGTACAATAACATGCAGGTAATGCTCTCTTTCCTTACAAATATATAGCCATGGCTCTTTTGCGTGCGTGCGTGTGTGTTTTCTTTAATTGTGTAGCTAATTATGGTTAAAGTGATGCAAAAATTCATTTTAACAACTTTTAGCTAATTACATGATCAATCAGCCAGTACTTCTATGCTTTTCATTGGTGGTGTGTTTCTTATGATTACTATTATTTGGTCTATAACTTTATATATCTAAAGGATTATAAACATCTTCCACCTGATACTAAAGGGCAAAAGCAAGATACAAAGAAACCTTTACTCTCCTTTTAGATTATCTAAATCCTCCTTTGTTTACTTGGACACAGAGAAATTTAGACCAATGCTTTTGTTGTTACATATTTACTTTTGATCCTTTGTTAATTTTAAGTGCATGGGGGATAGATCTTAAACCAACAATTGTGAGGAAAAAATAAATTTACAAGAATTAAAAAAATATTAAAAAATGAAGATGTTGTAATTTGTAATAATAAAACTCCATATACATATATATATATATATATATATATATATAAACCAGTGAGAATGATTATTTATGAATTATTAAATTGTAGGTGATATATATAAAATATTTTAAAATTTTATGAGTGATAGAAGGAAAACTATATATATCAGAAAGGTACTCATAAAATAGTAACTTAAATTTTAATCTCATAAGAGTTCATTTTTTGAAAGCAAGAGTTTCATGTTCATTGCATCTAACTTTAAAGGATCAATTATTTTCAACTATTTCTTTTACGAACTTTATTATGATCTTACCCTCAAATTATCAGCTCTTTCATCTTGGAAACTTTTCTTTATCTTTTATTCCATTCTCATTCTATTATAACTTCATATAAGTGTAAACCAATTGACATTGTCAGTGGATCCGTTAATAATCACATTGCCTCAACAGTTCAATTCCGTTTCCCATTTAAAGGATGCATGATACATCTAACTATCCAATTAGTAATGATGGCCACCAAGAATACGTTGAGACATACCGGAACCGCTATTTATATGAACCTGTGTGCATGAGTAATTAAATTATCAAAAATGCACTGATGAATAGAGCTTATTGATTAATTTTACTTTATTGCAAAGTAATATTTTGTATTTCAAGGCTTATCTAATTTTTGTTTTATTTTTCATATATCTGTCTCAATATCTCATTGTACCTCCATACCAGTTCAAGAACCTTATAAGAACATAAACATTTCAGATTGTATATAGGATTTTAAAGGCCATCAAATTGTACCACCAGTACTAGCTAGTAGTCTTGACCTAAAACAAGTAAACCCTACTAGGATACAATTTGCACTTAATTAGTGTTAGAAGTTTTAATTTGTTCATTTTGCTAACACAATGACCATAGTGAAACATGAATGTTATAGTATTTCACTAACGCAATGTGTGTCCTCTCTATATGAAACTACAGATGCATATGTGGGGACATGGATCCGAATACCGAAAAGGAGCTGAATCACTAAGAGGAACACAACCAGCAGCAATGCTTAGGCTACCATGCTATTGTTGTGCTCCCATGTGCAAGAACAACATTAACCATCCAAGAGCCAAGCCATTGAAAGATTTCAGAACCCTACAAACTCACTACAAGAGAAAGCATGGTTCAAAACCCTTTGCATGCAGAAAATGTGGGAAAGCATTTGCTGTCAAAGGAGATTGGAGGACTCATGAAAAGAACTGTGGCAAGCTTTGGTATTGTACTTGTGGTTCGGATTTCAAGCACAAGAGATCACTCAAAGATCACATTAGGTCTTTCGGAAAAGGCCATAATCCTCACCCTTCTCTCGAAGGTTTCGAAGATGAAAAGGAATGCATCACCGGATCCGAAGATGACACCAACTGATCGACTATTGAATAATTAATTATCTCTTGGATCCATTTATAGTTCTGCACTGCAATTTCGTGTCAAAATTCAGTTCATCCAAGCTTGTGCTCTGGAACAAACAATTCTCGAGCTTTAACTCTCTTGAAGAAAGCATTATACAGGGAGAGGTTTGCTCCGGAGCATTTGCTAGAGGAGGTGGGCTCTTTACTTTTTATTTAATTTCCTAAAAGACAGTTTAATTCTGTATTAAGTACTCGACAATAAGGTTATGTTACCTTGAGGTCATGAAGCAGATGAATTTTCTTCAATCTTATGTAACATTTTTAGGGGAGAAAATTTCTCAGCTTCATAGCTGATTGGTTACCAGACGTGATTAATTAATGGATTGTAATGTTCTGCTTTGTTAAATTATTTAGTCGATTTCTTTCTTAATGACATTTATGTTTTCGGTGCAAATAAATATATGTAGAATGCATGCATCTTAGTGCTGTATCTTTCGGTTGAACTAGACATTCTAGATCATTATAAACAACCTAGTTTATTATTCACCACGACCAGAGTGTTATTTCTAGAATAATGTTAGGCGGTTTTCACTTATCAAGGGGTATTGATTCAATAAATGACACATATCATTGTTCAATTTTCACTTATCAAGTATATTGGTTCAATAATACATATCATTGTGCGTCCTTATTATTTTTTTTCTTTTGACTTTCTATCATAGTAAAGAATGAACTAGTCCACCGAAGTAGAAAAGGAAAACAGTTGAATTACTTTCCAATAAACCGCACTTGATATATATTTTTTTTTTGACAAAATGCAAATTCATTCCATTAAATTAAAACAAGTCTAGCCGGGATAAATCCCCAACTGACAATGCAATCAGGTTGATAAACAATAAACGAGCTAAGCAAATAGTCGCAATGTTTCCAGACCGCTTAACACATTGAATCCATAGATTCTTGAAACTGAAAATGAATACAAACGCTTCCCGAGTAATCCAGCCTACATCACTCCCGAAACTGGTAGCTTGACAATTGACCTTCACAATAGTTCCATGGCTGTTGCGGTGTTCAAGCGACTCAGTTGCAAAAACTGAGCTATGAGTAACAAGAATCCTCGAATAATGAACAACTATAATTTGTGAAAGGTGAGCACATGTGATCGCCACCGTTCCAAGCATACCCCAGCTATCTACATGCCGGGAACCAGTTATAGACATGCCGAAAGTAAGCATACCCCAGCTATCTACATGCCGGGAACCAGCTATAGACATGCCGAAAGTATTAATAATGCAGTAAATCCAAATCTCCCAAAATTCCATCCGAATCATTCTCATTGATAACACCACAAAAACACAACTACCACAAATATAATAACGCATAACAACTCAAAAAATTGAAATTGAAATATAATAAACCGCACTTGATTTAAAATGAAGCTAAAATTGAAACTTATTCAAAATTTACGTTTGACTTCTCCTTAAGAGAAGTTTATGAATTTGATTTCTATGAAAATCGTTATTTTGTTGAAGATATTTGAAATTATTTTGTTTTGCAAATAAATTATGTATAGAATATATTTTCTAGAGTGAAGATCGCCATCAAATTATATATACTTTGAATTATCTATACGATATTATTATAAGCAAAATAAGGTATATTTGATTAGTTGGTTGGTTCGTTAGTTGGTTAGTTGGTTAAGTTAGTTGGTTAACGCTTTTCAAAAAAATTATGAACACCTTCATAAAATAATAAGTTAATAAAATTATATTAAAAAATATTAATTAAATTATTATAAACAACAAAATTTACTAATAAAGCACAAAAATATATTTTTAAAAAATTAAAAAGACGTATTAAAAATTCAAAATTCAATTAAATTATATATAATTTATTAAAAATAAACACATGCTTTACAGAATTATAAACGTTTTCCATATATTGTGATTATAATCTATATTATACTATATATCCTGATTAGAATCATCACCCCCACATACTTCTTTCTACTTCTTTCTACGATTCTTTCTTCAACGATTTTAGGTTACATTAAATAATTTTTTGAAAATATCTATTGAACTCTCAAGATATTCAATAATAAATTTAAAAATAATGTTAAAATTAATGATTTTTTTTTGTTACAAAATTAAGTATGGAACATATATAAATTTAAAATTAATAATTAAATTTATTAAAATAAATTAAAATTTTCTATTAAATCAAGTAATTAATATTTGATTCAAAATAATAATGCATGATAGCTCGTGCTTTGCACGGGTTATAGGTTAGTATATAATTAGCGTAAATGGGATCTTATGCATAATTTTGTTTTGGTCATTGTACTACCTTTTGTTTTGGTCAATGTACTATCAAAATAATCTAACCTTCAAATCTAATATTTTTAAAAATAGACGATCAAGATTATAACATATCAAAAAAAAAAAATTTAATCTAAAAATGTTAGAATTAAAAAAGGTTATATTGGAATTGAATTTTAAAAAAAATATATAATGTGGAAATGATATAATTAAAAAGGATGTAATTGAATTTTACTTAATTTTTTATTAATATTAAAAAAAGTTTGTATTTACTATTTGGGCTCTATCCCAAGATCTAGAAATCAGATTTAGATAAATTTTAATTTAACAGCCCACGCGAAGCTCATAAAATTATTTTTAATTTAGTGATGTTTTAACAATTATTATCGAAATGGAAACACTTAGAATCTAAAGAGAAAATATAATTACAATTTTCTACATTAATTCTATTCAGTGTAGAAGACCTACATTGATAATCATATTCAATGTAGATAACCAAATTATATATGATTTAAATAATTGACATACATATTTTTGTATTTCATTATAAATACACTTTTTAATTTACATGTTAAAAAATAAAATATTTTTTATGCTGGATCCATCGTTTTTCATCTATTTTGTGATCTAACGGTTCTTATTTATTAATAAAACTATATCTGATTGTTAGTATAACTATCTTCAAATAATAAGAAGGGTCTTTTGATAATTCAAAACGAAATATAGGTAGATTTCATAAATCGAATAGAATTTTCAAAGTAAAAAATGATCAATTTCTTCTCCCTTTTATTTCTGCGAGTTTTAATTGGAAAATAATTGTTAAATCATCACTAAATTAAAGATTATTATGCTAATTTCATATGGGCTGTAAAATTGTCAAAATCAAATTTTAAGAATTCAAGATATATTATAAATATTAAATTGAATGTATAAAATTTTATATATATATTAATTTTTTAACAATAATTTGATATGTAAATTAATAACATATAAATATTACAAAATTAATAATATATTTATAGATATTAAAAAATGGCTGTAAGATAATATAAATTATACTTGCAACACATTATAAATTATGTATATGTTACGTAATTTGTGTAACTAAAATTTTAAATGTCAGAGTAAGGTCCAATAGAATCTTATGTTATAACATATACAGTATTATTTAACACTTTCACCCAATTATATAATATGTTTCGTTATAATTAACTACATAGACGACCGACGAAACGGCAAATAACAAATAGAGAATGAAGATATCAAATAATTTAGACACATAGCAGGACATATATTTCAGAAAATATGTTGTGTCTAAATATTATTATGTAGAAAAACAATCCTCATCAAATTGAACATCTCATGAATCATATATATTATTTTTTCAAAATAGTGATAAATACGTTACATAATAAAAATACATGGTCTGCAGCTAAACGAGATCTCCATATAAAACTCTTCTCTTAAAATATAATGGAGGTTTACACATTTCGCATCCTTTATTTTTGGGTGTTTTTTCGTTTTGGTCTCATACTTTATGTAATAACCCTAACTTTAGTAAGGCTACAGTAATCACATGAATAGTAAATTTTGAGGATTTAGGGAAATGAGCGGCCATACGGCCCACGTTGTTGTATGGGTCGGAGTGTTGGGCGACTAAGAAGGCTCTAGAAAACAAGATGGAAGCGGCGGAAATGAGGATGTTGCGGTGGGCTTGCGGGCGTACGTTGTTGGATAAGATTCCGAACGCTGTGTTTAGGAGCGAGCTCGAGGTGGCGCCTTTGTCAGCGAAAGTAAGGGAAGGGAGGTTAAGGTGGTTCGGCCACGTCCGCAGGAGGCGGGCTGAAGCCCCGGTGAGGAGGGTTGAAAGCATCTCGGTCACTGGGGTGAGGAGGAGAGGCAGACCGAAGAGGTCGTGGGACGAGCAGCTTAGGATGGATATGAAGGCCCTTAACCTAGATGCGACCATGACCGACGATAGGCTCTCGTGGAGACGTCACATCAGAGTGGTGGATTCTCTTCTAGGGAGCGGCTCAGTAGTTGAGAGCCTCAGAGTTGGGTTGTCCCGGTTAACACTATCTTAGGAGTTCGGCCGTCTCGCTCGCAGTCGCTGTTTTAAGCGTTCCCCTATTTTCTGGTCTTATATTGTTGTTATAATAATGTTGTTGTTTTTGCCTTGCAGGGATTTTTGGATCGGAGGTATCATCTCACAACGGAGAGCAAACACTCGAAGATATGTGTATCCCATGTGTAGGACGCCATGGGCTCAGGTATCATTCAGATCTTTTCACGTACAAAGCCGAGGGTCTTCACGGAAACAGCCTCCCCACTCTAAAGGTGGGGGTATGGTCTGCGTACATCCTACCCTCCCCAGACCCTGCCCTGAGCGGGATATACTGGGTATGTTTGGTTTGGTTTGGTTTTATATGTAGGTACCCTATACTTGAGACAGGAGATGAGTAAACAAAAACCATATTAGTGTTGTACATTGAAAATAAGTGACTCGAAATGACGATAGATTCCAGAAATTCCAGAATATGGATTTTTAGGATTTTGATTTCGAATAAGCTTCTTTTTGATATTAGGGAGCATAGAAACCCTATAAGAATTATATATTGAGGGATTAGTGAATTTAGATTAAACCAAGGGATTATTAAGTTAAGAGAATACCAAAGGAAATTGGATTTGTAAATGATTTCGAAAACCACTGAGATAATGAGGTATACTCGAAACGAACCACAATTAGAAGAGTATGGAAACCAAGCAACCAAGATTAGTAATCTAACAAGGATGCATACCACATTATGATTATCCAAGATTAGTAGCATAATACTTAGAAAATAAGGAAATGAGAATATTAGATCATCCTAATGACATCACTAATGACATCATTTTCCACTAACTAGTTTTAAGGGTAAATTAGTACTTTGGCATGGTTTTTAATCACAAATATCTTCCAAGCTTCCACAAGACACTAGACTAATCAAGATTTAGCCAAGATAAGAGCAAGTAAACACAAAAATCTCTCTCCCCCATCCATTTTACTACATTCGGCCAAAAAGAGGAAAAAAAGAGAAAAAGAAAAAAATAAAAACCAAAACCCTAGCTCTCTTCAATAACAATTCAAGGGAAAAATCATGGAGCTTCTTGGAGGTTAGGAAGGATCATCTACAAAGTTTCATAGCAAACCAACATCATTTAGTAAGGTAATTAGATCATTCAAGTTATTAGAAAAGATGATGAATAGTGTTTTCTAAGTGTTAACTTGTTTTTATGGTTTCCTTTAGTTGATTCAAGCTATTGTAAGGTTGTTAAGGATTACCCAAGGCTTGTTAAGTGTTGTTAGAGCTTCAAGAAGGTATAACTACTCTTGCCCTCTTTGTATTTATGGTGGAAATTAACTTGGTTAGTAGTTAAGTGATGTTAATGTTTAGTTATAATGAGTATGTGTTATAAATGGTTTGTTTTGATGTGGAAATTGTGTGTTGTGGACTTGTAACCATGGCTGGTAATGAAGACCACATGGTGTAGGTGATGATTATTGTGTTTGATAATTGATTTCGAGGAGTTGGATTTATGGAAAGTATGAAAATATAGCCGTTATAATACCCGATTTTCGTTAGGAAGAAATCTACCCTGTTTTGTGACCCCTGCATCCGTACGGTACCCTACTGTCTAGGTTCCCAATTGACCATGAAATGATAGAGCTTAGTTCATAGATCGTTTTGATATAAGGAGTAATAACCGCAAATTTTCGAATAATATTTTATACTCGTTATTTAAATTTATTTAAGGTCAATGCGCTAATATATTTAATTTAACGTATTTTGGTTAGATTTTTAAAATTTTATATTCGTATGTAAATAGATGTTTATTATACCTATCTATTTATATTTATTAGGTATTTATTAAATTAAAATATTTAGGAAAATAGGATTTTAATTTTGGACGGATATTAATTTTTTATCGCAGAATTTATTTTAGAAAACGAATTTGGGTCTCGTTATAATTATCCGGCAGGAAACGACGATATTAATGTTTCGGTTTCAACTGATCGGGTCGTTAAACACGAGGAAGACAGAATTTTTCGTTCACGGAACTTGAGAAAATTCTTTCACAAAACACAAGATATCTTTTGTTTAGCACAAGATGTTCCATCATCTACTTTCTCAAAACACAAGAAGCCCAGCCCATGTTTTGTGTTTTGTCAGCCAAAAAAAAAAAATCAAACCCGGGCCATTCATATTGACAAAAAAAAAATACAGAATCAGGCCTTATCATTTTTTTTTCTTTCTCTCTACAATTACAAACAGGACAAAACCGATCCTATTTGTTTCCTTCTTCTCTCCTTGTTTCATATCAAACAGATCGGTAAATAAAATCTGCAAAACATATACACACAAACCTATCTCTTTCAACAACTGTCTACATTTATAAATACATACACACAAATTCGAGGGAACATCAGTTGCCGAATGGTTTGTGGCGGATTGCAGTTGAATCCGTTTGAGTATCTTAACCTGCCGATCGATTCTACTCCGGAAGAAATTAAGAAGCAGTATCGTAAGTTGTCGTTGATGGTCCATCCAGATAAGTGCAAACATCCGCAAGCAAAGAAGCATTCGGTGGCTTGTATTGTTTGGGGTGTGGTTGTTTTGGGACTGAATAATCGGAAATGGAGGGTGTATGGGTCGATTTGGGGATTCCTTGTGTTATTGCTTTGTTGGGTTGCTGGGTATGTAATGCCGCAAGCTAGGTGAGTGTGCAAGTCGGGTGGGGGTGAGTATGTAAAGATTGTTAATGAATGGGTAAGGTGGTTGTAGTGTTGAATCAGGGGAGAGGCTGGGAAGTGAGGGAAGAGGCTAGTGGGGTGTATAAGAAGGTTTGGTGGTGATTATGTTTTACAGGTGAATGTTATGTGCTTGAGGAGTTCGGTGTGTCGGTTTTGGTTGCAGGGATTTTCGATAGAAGGATGTAAAGGGAAGGATGTTGCTGCCTGCTTGTATTTGGAAGGGAGTCTGTATCCGGGTATGTTGCAAGAACAGAGGGTTGTGGGTGTGTTAGTGATGGTATGTATGAATGAGGCTGTGGTATGGCAAGTATAAGTTTTTGCGTTGAGGAGTTGTGGACATGTGTTGAGTGCCAAGGCTTCGAAGTGTCCTGTTTCGGGGTTGGTATTTGGTGTTTGGGCGTGCAAGTGTGTGCGTTCACTCCTTGTTTTCGACTTTGCTGTTACCACAGTGAGGTTGTTAAAGTTAGTAGGTTATTGTGAATGTTGTGGTGTGTGTCTGGTGCAGCGAGGCTCGTTCGAGAGGTTGTGGTATGAAATTCCGAGCGAGGCTTTGGTGGTAGTCGAAACAGGGAGGCCGAGGTGTGTTGTCGGGATTTTGGTAATCGAAGTAACGGAATAAAAACGTAACAATAAATAAATATAAATATACATATTTATTTATTTATATAATAAATTAAGAGATAATAACAAAAGAGGTTAAATATTTAAATTGAGAGAAATGATTTAATAAAATGAAAAAGGGTGAAAATGCTAAAAAAATGTTTATTATTTAAATTGTGAGAAATGAGAATACTTTTTATAAAATAAAAGGAGTTTGATAAAAATGGAGTAATTAGTTTTAATTTGTTAAAAATAATCATTTGATGATTATTGGACAAATTAAGAGATTTTTTATTGTGTCGATAAAACGTAGAATAATTAGAGTAAAAGGCGGTATTTATTTGGAAGTCGTATAATCAACTATTCGGATTATTTTAATAACCGGATTGAACCGAATTACTTTTTGAGGCTAAAATTTGGATATTAGGTTAATTACGAGATTTAAAACGAAATAGATATTAACTAACGACATGGAATAAAATTAGGGTTTTCTGTTAATGGATGTTCGATCTTTTCCTAAAAATAGAAATATTATTAATTACGGATTAAATGGAAAAAAAAATGGATTGTCGGATTATTTTGAGAATAATTAGAAAGTTAAATTATTTACGAGACGTAAGACACGGAGTATCGCCGGAGCCGTATTTCTTATTTACGATAAATATTACGGGTTTATTTTTACGGTTCGAAGAAAGATTTATTTATCCGGGGTTTATTATCCGTTAATTATCGAGCAGATTTTCGAGAGTTATATTATTAATATATTTTATTTTATTATTATTATCGGCTGAGAAGTATTTTATTCTGGCGAATCGCTCACGTATTTTCTGGTTGACATTGTTAGTGCCTAATTCTCGAGCCGTAGACCGAAGTCGAGCCCACGGGTAGAGTATAAATCTTTTCTGCATTTCCCACACTTCGAGATCGAGGCGTCGTATGAAGAAAGGTAAGTTACCTCCATGGAATTGCTTGGACAAGGTGCGAAGGATTTATTCGCGGTTTTCTGCTTTATGCTCAGGACCAGAGGCAAGTTTATCTATACATACTCTATCGTTCAGAGTATTCGTATTTTAAAATATATAAAATGTGCGAACTCGATTTTAATCCATGATTGCAAATTATTTAATTTATGCTCTATTGTTCAGTGTGTATATATTATATCGAAAGTATGTTGCATGTATTGCAAGACTACTAACCGTGCTCTTTCATTTAGAGTATGCATGTTTTTTTTAAAAATATCTATGATGAATGCTCTAGGGTAGTATTATGCTTTCTTAAAAATGAAAGTTCTGCAAATGCCTTATTTTAAAACTCTTAAATTCGTGAGAAATCGTTCAAGTCTTTTTAATCAGTTTTATAACTACTTTCAATTTATCCCACTCGTGATTTTATCCATTGTGTTATAAAAGTTTACAATTGTTCTTCACCCTATAAGAACTGTTTTATATTCTGTCGTGATTACGACACAACGTATTTAGAAGTTCCATTCCGTATCAGGTCGTTCTTATTATCTCAAGACGACTCCACAAGATTTATTCTGACCCGCGAACCTTTCTTGTTCAAGGTTGCTACCTTATTGTCTTGAATTGACATATTGTTTGTGTCAATACAATAAATTAGTTCCTTTTGAGATTATTGTGACGGCCTATTGTCCAGGTCGGTTTTGTACAAAGTGTAGACTGGCGATCGGCCAGAAGTGAATATGAATCCAAATTCAATCAATTTTATTCGGAGGAATAATCGTATAATCCACTGGTCAACATGGGAGATGGCCCATGGGTTTCTTTCAGATCAACACGGGGAAAATGAACTCGTGGTATCGAAAGAGAATGTTTATATTTAGGCACAAATGTTGCCAGGTTGACTTTTCAACCACCTTTACGCTAGCAGAATGATATTGTGGTACTTGCGACATAGTAGTGATCGTGCTATGGGGTATCACGGGAGTGCGGTACTTGCGACACAGCGGTTGATCGCGCTGTGGGGTATCGTAGAGGCGGAAGACCAGTATCTCAAGCTTGTCAATTTCAACTTCTTTATTCTGAGATAGATTGTTATTGTCTATCAGTAAGTGTTATCTTTATCCAGACACATTGCCTGAAAAATCATATTTTCTTCGTCGAGAATCAAGCGTCAAATCTTTTTGATTTGTTCTAAATTAATTCGAGATTCAGACTGTCGTTGAAGCATTTGTTGCACAGTGACTGTCAAAAATCGAGAATGAATTGAGATCTTCTCAATTATCCAACTCATTATTGTCAGGCCGGTTCGGCAGCTAGGTATATGGGTGCCTAGTGGACAATAATGAGATTGTAATAGTTGCGAATTTCTTGAATGTTTGTTCAATTGAGAGTTGATGTAGCTTCGTGATTCCTTAAATGTTGTCTCTTAGTAGCTGAAGCATCTGTTGCTCAGTTATTCAAGGTTTTGATCGGAAATCGCTATAAAAATTGTTGAGTTAAATATCAAAATTGTTTATAAAGCTGTCGAGATGAATTCCTTGTTGAATTCTGCAAATCTCTTTCCTATTGAAAAATTTTCGTTATGAATATTTCGAGAATGGTATCATCCTCAAAGTTGGATTTTAAAACCTTCAAAGTTTTCTAAAAGTATTTTAGTATACTCTATTATATACTTGCTGAGCGCCTCTTTCGCTCATTCTTGCTTTTATTTAATCTTGTTTTACAGAGATAGATAGTGGATGCAGTTGACTTAGTTTAGCTCGAAGCAGGGCAAGTCATGGATTGAGTTGATGTTCGGCGCAGAGTGATTCTGTATTTTGAGTTTGTCTACCAGGTGTTTAGTTAGACTAGTATGGTATTCATATTCCTGAGTTATAATATTTGTTGTATTAGAATATTGTGGTTGTTGTATACCTTATGTCAAGGTGATACTAACAACATAAGACTGTAAGAGAATTGTTGTACCAAGAGTTGTAAGTTATTATAAGTGTTTTGGTTTCTTGTTTCCAAGTCTATAACCTGAAAAGATTCTTGGTAGTTAGGGGTCGGATGTCATGTTTTAGTTTTAATATTGGCAGTTGATTGTTTGGTTGTTAAGGTTTTCCGCGGTAGCGACCCATATCCTTGACCCCGGATTTGGGGGCGTTACAGAATGGTATCAGAGCGAGGGTTATAGAAACTGGAAACAAGTGAGAGCGTAGGATTATATATATAGTTATGTGAGGGTGTTTGAACTCACATAGAGTTCGTGTTGGATTATCGGGTATATTCCAATGAGTAAGTCGAGATTAGGATTCTACCTTAGGACGATGGTTCCGAGCCGAGTAGAATTCCTTGCGATTGGAGATTGCGGCAGTAGAGTCTTTAGAGACCGCTATGAGTCGTTATCGATGTAGGGTATCGTGTATCTTAAGACGTTGCGAAGAGAGTTTAGAATTGATTGATCGTTCGTCAGAAGAGCCGACCGAGGATGCATCTGTGGAGAATCGCGACAATATTCTTTTTCATCCATAATTCATTTGATACTCCTTCATTGGAGGATTGTGTTAGAAGATATATTCCGTCTTCTAAGTTATAGTTCTTTTAAACACTTGTATTCACCCGAATGTTGGGTTTCGATTGTGTCAGAGGCTTTCATGATACCTATTTTTCAGGTTTTTCTGAGGCCCTGTCAAGTTTGTTCAAATCAAACTTCCGCCTTTATTTTTCTATTGGTGGATAAAAATTTTATTCGTGGTACAACACTGCTTGCTCGTCATGTGCTAGTATCCTCTCCCGTTAAATCTTTCTTTCGGGATTAACACCTTTGGAATTTGTTTAGTTTTGTCCAAGGTGTACGTTTGAAAGTTTCTTGCTATAAGATACTATTTATTTGTTTAACCCGAAATTTCTTTCCAAAAACTCCTTACTCTAGCTGAGACAAACAACCCTATTATATAGGGGACACAAGGACTATCTGTCTGTGTGATAGAAGTTGGATGGGACGCCATCACTTGTGTGTTGTGCAATACAAGAAGGCTAATTACCTTTAGTAATGTCTTAACTGAGACACGCAACGTTGAGTTTCTTGGATCATATTGATCTCTCAGTTATTCTTTTGTAACCTTTAATGGTTGCCTCAAGGTTTTTAATCATGATCACATTGTGTGACATTCAAATTGATAAGGAATCTATTTTATTCAAGGATTCCGTCATTTCAGTTGTTTTCATTATTCTTTTGTGTCTTAACGAATGGCGACATGGTGTTCATGTTCTAGCGTTGTTGCTCGGTAAACAGTTGAATAAGGAATAAATCGAGATCTTCCGATTGTTAGGTCCCTCGATCGACATTGTACGTTGAAAGTGGGATCATGGCTATTAGGGATTTCTCGAAATTCTTTTCACGGTTTAACCCGAAGCACTATGGATATGAAGAATTGGAAATGTGTGTATCGAATCGTCTGAGTCGCGAGATAGCGAAGTTGCGGGGATTGCCGTAGGCCTTGGGAATTTCAGTCGGAAGGAAGCGGTGCGTCTTAGAATCCCGTTCTTTCTTCTGCGGATTCCGGGGACGGAATCCTGTTAAGGAGGGAAGACTGTAATAACCGCAAATTTTCGAATAATATTTTATACTCGTTATTTAAATTTATTTAAGGTCAATGCGCTAATATATTTAATTTAACGTATTTTGGTTAGATTTTTAAAATTTTATATTCGTATGTAAATAGATGTTTATTATACCTATCTATTTATATTTATTATGTATTTATTAAATAAGAATATTTAGGAAAATAGGATTTTAATTTTGGACGGATATTAATTTTTTATCGCAGAATTTATTTTAGAAAACGAATTTGGGTCTCGTTATAATTATCCGGCAGGAAACGACGATATTAATGTTTCAGTTTCAACTGATCGGGTCGTTAAACACGAGGAAGACAGAATTTTTCGTTCACGGAACTTGAGAAAATTCTTTCACAAAACACAAGATATCTTTGTTTAGCACAAGATGTTCCAGCATCTACTTTCTCAAAACACAAGAAGCCCAGCCAATGTTTTGTGTTTTGTCAGCCAAAAAAAAAAAAAAATCAAACCCGGGCCATTCATATTGACAAAAAAAAAAAATACAGAATCAGGCCTTATCATTTTTTTTCTTTCTCTCTACAATTACAAACAGGACAAAACCGATCCTATTTGTTTCCTTCTTCTCTCCTTGTTTCATATCAAACAGATCGGTAAATAAAATCTGCAAAACATATACACACAAACCTATCTCTTTCAACAACTGTCTACATTTATAAATACATACACACAAATTCGAGGGAACATCAGTTGCCGAATGGTTTGTGGCGGATTGCAGTTGAATCCGTTTGAGTATCTTAACCTGCCGATCGATTCTACTCCGGAAGAAATTAAGAAGCAGTATCGTAAGTTGTCGTTGATGGTCCATCCAGATAAGTGCAAACATCCGCAAGCAAAGAAGCATTCGGTGGCTTGTATTGTTTGGGGTGTGGTTGTTTTGGGACTGAATAATCGGAAATGGAGGGTGTATGGGTCGATTTGGGGATTCCTTGTGTTATTGCTTTGTTGGGTTGCTGGGTATGTAATGCCGCAAGCTAGGTGAGTGTGCAAGTCGGGTGGGGGTGAGTATGTAAAGATTGTTAATGAATGGGTAAGGTGGTTGTAGTGTTGAATCAGGGGAGAGGCTGGGAAGTGAGGGAAGAGGCTAGTGGGGTGTATAAGAAGGTTTGGTGGTGATTATGTTTTACAGGTGAATGTTATGTGCTTGAGGAGTTCAGTGTGTCGGTTTTGGTTGCAGGGATTTTCGATAGAAGGATGTAAAGGGAAGGATGTTGCTGCCTGCTTGTATTTGGAAGGGAGTCTGTATCCGGGTATGTTGCAAGAACAGAGGGTTGTGGGTGTGTTAGTGATGGTATGTATGAATGAGGCTGTGGTATGTGAAAGGCAGAGTGTATAAACTTGTAACACTATAACTAATGTAACTCAAACTAAAGGAAAAGATACTTAACCAGAAGACAATCAAGAACAAGAAGTCACAAGAAATCAACACTAAATGAAGACAAGGTAATTGATACAATTCAACATGTTAACTATGATCAATCCAAGAAGAAATCATTGAGAGAAGTTCAAGTCAAAGTTGTTCATGCCTCAGTGATTTGGAAAGCCAAAGATCAAGATCATAACTATCAGTATCAATAAGACCAATTGATTTCAAGTGAACAAGAAGGAAAGCAAATATTGGAAAGCCACATTTCTAATTGGATATGGTAATTTATTCAAGAAGCAAAAACCCTATCAAGACTAGTCACTTATGAACCAGACCGTTGCATCAAGTGTCAGGACATTGATAGCAAGTTTATGTCAGTAATAAAGATCCATATTCAAGAGCTTAGTGAAGAATAAAGAAGACATGAAGATATCACAAGTTCGAGATGTGCATTGAAGTTTCAAGTTGAAGACCAGAATATTTTCTAAGTACTAAATATTCTAGATAGCCAAGTAGAAGTTTCTAAGTAGAAGTTCTACTTAGAACTTCGAGATGGCTAAGTAGAAATTCTCAAGTAGAAGTTCTACTTAGAGTGCAGCTTCAACATGACACATGGCATCTTCTGATTGGCAGATTTCCAAGCTTTCAAGATAAGGCAAGAATTATGTGGACATCATTGGGCCACGTACATCTTAGTCTTTGAAGACTACAGGACATAGATTACATGTAGTATAAATAGAAGTACTTGTGTAATGTTTTAGTTAGTGAGCAATTCTAGAGAAAAACACAAGAGAAAAAGAGAGAGTGCATTCACAGAGCTTAGTATCATTCACTTCTCTCTCAACTTCTGTTATACTTTGTAATGAATGTTGTAGCAACCCTTTCAAGTTATATATAAAACATATATTCCTTGAATCTGTGTGTTCATTTATTGCATCGTATTTATTGCTTCTCATATTCGAAAAGTTGTATTCACCCCCCCTCTACAACACATTTGGACCTAACAATTGGTATTAGAGCTATATGTTTAACATACAAAACATAGATCCTTGTGTTAAGAAGAAGAATCGTGAGTTTTCATTTTTCAGATCTACTTTTCATTTTCTCGAAAAGTGTGTTTTAATTCGTTGGTAGTGAAAACTCATCTAAAAAATTATTTAAATACTCCAGGTGTGATTATTTAGCTTGGGTGTATTTTAACTAATTTTTGTGAATTTATCTGGGTTCGTTCATATTTGGTGTTCTTGAGTGTTCATCATCTGTTCTTATCAAAGAAGACAACCCAACAACTTTTTGATCTCCTTTTCAAAAGTAAAAGAATAAAAAAGGTGGTTTTGGACTTTTTAATTTGCTTTATTCGGCCGAAAGTATACAGACATACTCAGTACCTAGCATGTGGGTTAGGTGGGTTAGGTGAGTAAAGCATTCAAAGTCAAAAGGTGTTAAAGAGATAATATTGTTTATTCAATATTAAAGTAATCTGCAGAAAAATTATTCTAAGGCAAAAGTTCTACATAGAATTTCTACTTGAGAATTTCTACATAGAATTTCGACTTGGACAATTTCTACTTGGTGATTTCGACTTGAGCAAAATTTCTACTTAGAGAAATTTCGACTTAGGCAAAAGTTCTACATAAATATTCTACATAGCCTAGTCTTGGGTACTTAGAAAATTTTAGTGACCAGAATTGAAATGGCTCCTAAAAATGCATTCAAGATCCCAATGTTCAACAAAGATCACTATGAAGAATGGGTTTTCAGAATGAGACTATATCTAGAGACTGTTAACCCTGAATATCTGGAAGTCCTTGACAAGGGTAAATTTGTCCCAATGGTAGTTATTCCTTCACATACGGAAGGAGGAGTGGTTATACCACCTCGGTCTGAGCCTAAAAAGGTCTCGGAGTTTTCGGATGCTGACAAGGAACAAATAGCTTATGATACTGCCATACGACAAACCTTGATGGAATCTCTTGATCATGAAATGTTCAACATAGTCAAAGGTCTGACTACAGCGAAGAAGATTTGGGACAAGATAGAAGTTGTCATGGAAGGATCTGCAGAGGTCAGAAGCAACAAAACACTCATACTCAAGATGGAGTATGACACCTTTAGAATAAGAAAAGGAGAAGGCATAACAGATGTCTACCTACGATTCAGTCAGTTGGTATTGGATTTGAATCTGAGAGGTGTAACTCTCCCCATGGTTGAGACTAATACGAGATATCTGAGGAACCAGCCAAAAAGCATTGAACATAGGGTCTACGCAATAAGAGAAACCAGAGATTTGCATACAACTTCTCTGGAAGAATATTATGGAATATTAAAGACCTATGAGCTGGAAACTCTTCAAGATCAAGCATGGGACAATGATTCAAAGGGAAAAGAAAGTGCATCAGGATTAGTTGCTGATGAGGAAGAGTCTAAGAAGGCATTGGTTGCAGCAAAGCCTAAATCATCACTTGCACCACATCAAGTTGATAATGATGACGAGTGCGCATCTGACAGTGATGATGACTACTACACCCAAGAAGAGCTGGACAACATGGACGATAGTGTCGTGGCATACATGGCAAGGAAGTTCAGCAACATGAGATTTAGAAAGAGCAACCGACCACAGAGAAAATCTTCATCTTATTATCGGGCTGCTAAGGGTGGTGGTAGTTCGTCAGGCTACAAAGGAAAAGGCAAGAATACCAGCTACAAATCTCCTTTGGATTTCAAAATGAAGTTCAAATGCTATAATTGTGGTGAAGCTGGACACTTTGCCTCGGACTGCAAAAAGCCTAAACAGACTTATCCAAAAGAAACATTTGAAGCTCTCAAAAGCAACTATGAAGCACTGTTGAAGGAAAGACATGGAAAACGAGCTTTATTGGTGACAGAAGGAAGAGCTTGGGATGATTCAGATGAGGAAGATGTTACTCATGTAGCAAACTTTGCCCTCATGGCTGAGACATCAGAGGAACCAGAGGTACCAGTTCTGACTCTTAAAGTAGAAATGTCTATTGATGATTATAAAGAACAGAACGGGGCTCTTAGTGAAGAGATCTATATGTTGTGCAAAAGCCTAGACTCTTCTCAAAAGGAACAGAAAACACTTGTTGCCAAATGCAGAATGCTTGAGGCAAAAGTGGAAGAGTTAGAGGCTGCTTGCACTGTAGATACTTCTCTAAGAGACTTTATTAAATCTCTGGAACACAAGCTCGTCCTTAAGGAAGAAGTAGAAGCATGTCTTAGGAACAATCTAGCTGAGTTAGAAACTAAATGCGAAGCATACAAACTAGCTGCTAGTAAAGTGTAAGTAGATAATGACACATTTAAGAAAATAACTGGAGTAGGTATAGGACTTGATTATTCTGACCTTCCTAAGAAAGAAGGAAAGAGACCTATTGACCCTAGTTCCAGTGACCTTAAAAAGGAAACACCTAGTATTCTTAAATCGGCTGTCAAACCTATCTACAAACATCTTGTTCCTAGAATAGAAGAAGAAGAGACTGAATTGATAGCTAGATATGAGATTGAGATGGAAGATCGCCAGAAAGAACAACCTGTAACTCCTATCAAATAAGTTAAAATCAATTTCCCTAGAGATGAATCTAGACTAGGATTAGGAGCTAAGGTTGTTAAACAACAAGGAAAGAGAGAGAAAGGCATAAAAGAGGTTAAGGCTGAACGAATAAAGAAAGCATGTTATCATTGTAAATCTACTGAACATCTTTCTTATGCATGCAAAGCTAACATGAATGTTCCTGCTGCACATGCCATGCCTACCACACATACAATGAATAATCTGCATCAGAATCATGCACAGTGTGGTCAACCTAATTGTATGCCATGCACTTTTAATATCATGCAAACTTTTGTGCATTTAATGAATGCATCTAGCCAGTCATGCTCAAATACTGTTGCTAGTTCAAATATCAAGAAAAAGTATGGTAGAGCCAAGACTGTCAGTCCTCCTAAAGTTAGGAGTGACAAACCTTCTCCTAAGACTGACAAATCTGTCAAGTCTGAGAAAGGAAAGGAGATAGTCGAAAGCTCTAGTAATGTGAAGAAAAGTGCATCTCCTGTTGTTAAATCTGTTGATTCTCGATCTTATCGAAAAGCCGGGCCCAATCAAAGTTGGGTTCCGAAGAATGTCTAATCAATCTGTCATTGCAGGGCATTAAGCAGAATAGAAATAAAGTCATATGGGTGCTAGACAGTGGAGCATCGAGGCATATGACTGGAAATAAGTCCCTGCTTACAGAGTTGGTTATGAAGGCTGGCCCTTATGTTACCTTTGGAGATGACAGCATAGGTGTGACTAAGGGATATGGCAAACTGAAAACTGGCAATGTCATCATTGAAGATATTTCCTATGTTGAGGGACTAAAGCACAATCTGTTGAGTATAAGTCAATTCTGTGACAAAGGTTACGAAATTGTCTTCAACAAGAAAGGTGTCTCAATCACTCACATCAAGGAAGGCTCACTAGCTTTGAGAGGAGTTCGAAAGGCAGATCTTTTTGTTGCAGATATGGATTCAGCAAATCAGAATGAGGTCACCTGTTTCTACAGCAAAGCCTCGGATGATGAAAGCTGGTTATGGCACAAAAAGCTATCTCACTTAAACTTCAAAACGATGAATGCTCTCGCGAGGCGAGAATTGGTGAGAGATCTACCTCAAATGGAGTTCGCTCCGAAAGGACTCTGTGAAGCTTGTGAAATGGGAAAGTCGAAGCGAGCATCGCATAAAAGCAAAGAAATTTCTAGTATTACTGAGCCTCTACAACTTCTTCATATGGATTTTTTTGGCCCAGTGAATGTCCTATCTTTGTCTAGGAAAAGATATGCTTTGGTAATCGTGGATGACTTCTCCAAGTATACATGGGTATTGTTCGCAATGACGAAAGACGAAGTACCTTTCTTAATCATTGATCACATCACTCAAATTGAGAATGTTTCAACACTTACTGTGAAGACGATTAGATCAGACAATGGCACTGAATTCAAAAACGCAGTGCTAAATGACTTCTGTGTATCTAAGGGAATACGTCGTCAGTATTCAGCCCCGAGAACTCCACAGCAAAATGGAGTAGTTGAAAGGAAGAATAGAACTTTGGTTGAAGCAGCAAGAACTTTGTTGTATGATTCAAAACTTCCTTTGTATTTCTGGGCCGAAGTAGTGAGTACCGCTTGTTACACTCAAAATAGAACCTTGATCATAAAAGATAAAGAAAAGACACCATGTGAGCTAATGAACAACAGAAGACCAACGATCAAATACTTTCATGTCTTCGGAGCAAAATGCTATGTGCTTATAGATGATGAAAATCTAGGCAAGTTTGCAGCAAAAGCTCGTGAAGGAATCTTTGTTGGTTACTCTACAGACGTGGTGGCAACTTATAGAGTGTTCTTGGTGAATGATCGAAAAGTGACTGAAAGTTACAACGTCAGATTCGACGATACCAAACTCTCATCAATTTCAAGAGATTCTAGTGAACCTGAGTCCCTAAAATTTCAGAATCTGGACTTAGAAGATCTTGAAGATGAACCTGAGTTGGTTGTTCCATTAAATGTTCCAAGTGTACGTGAAGAACCTGAGTCTAGTGAACAAGCTAATTCTACAAGATCAGGAGAGACTTCTTCAGTACCAACCGGCAACAACTCAGGGGGAGTAAATAGCAGCTCAAGGACTATTGTTCAAGGCTCGAGTCGAGTTGACTCTAGTTCTGTAGGAGCTGGCACTAACTCAGGGGGAGTAAGTGAAAATAATCAAAGTAGTCAGCACCCCAACTCAGAAAGTCAAGCTGAATCATCAAGACAATTTCCAGGTGAACGAGTATGGAATAGAGACCATCCGTTTGAGTTAATTATTGGTGATCCAGATGCTGGTGTGACTACTAGAAGAACTGCAAGAGCTGACATGGCTAATATCTCCTTATATTCTGGGTTCTTATCCAAGCTTGAACCTAAAGAAATAAAAGAAGCTCTTGGCGAAGCTGATTGGGTGATTGCAATGCAAGAGGAACTCAATCAGTTTGAAAGGCAGAAAGTTTGGAAACTGGTACCCCGACCAAAGAACAAATCCGTAATTGGAGCTAGGTGAGTATTCAGAAATAAACTGGATGAAAACGGACTTGTAACACGAAACAAGGCTCGTTTGGTTACAAAAGGTTATTCTCAGCGAGAAGGAATTGATTATGATGAAACCTATGCACCAGTTGCAAGACTTGAGGCAGTCAGGATGTTCTTGGCATTTGCAGCACATAAGAACTTCAAAGTTTTCCAGATGGACGTGAAAAGTGCCTTCCTGAACGGAGAGTTAGAAGAAGAAGTGTATCTGGAACAGCCGCCTGGCTTCGTTGATCCAGAACATGCAGATTTTGTGTATCTACTCTTCAAATCTGTCTATGGCCTCAGGCAATCCCCAAGGCGATGGTATGAAACCCTATCCTTATTCTTAATTGAAAATGGTTTTGTTAGGGGAGTAATTGATAAAACATTGTTCTATAAAGTTGTAAGAAATGACTTAATACTTGTTCAAGTATATGTGGACGATATTATTTTTGGGTCATCAAATGAGCGCTTGTGCGAGAAATTTGCCAAGCTAATGCAGGAAAAATATGAGATGAGCATGATGGGAGA
The DNA here is from genome assembly GCA_036435485.1 of Saposhnikovia divaricata. NCBI lineage: Eukaryota > Viridiplantae > Streptophyta > Magnoliopsida > Apiales > Apiaceae > Saposhnikovia > Saposhnikovia divaricata. Next base: position 54,544,571 of record CM071595.1, on the reverse strand, counting down.
GCTGTCCTTCTTCCTTGGATTACAGATCAGTCAGAGAAAAGATGGTATCTTTATCTGTCAATCCAAGTACGTCAGAGATTTACTCAAGAAGTATAATCTAGAAGATGCATCAGCAGCTAAGACTCCCATGGCAACAGCCACGAAGCTTGATGAAGACAAATCAGGTAAATCAGTTGACATCACAAGCTATCGAGGTATGATTGGCTCACTCCTCTATTTAACTGCAAGTAGACCAGATATAATGTTCGCAACTTGTTTATGTGCAAGGTTCCAAGCGGATCCTAGAGAATCACATCTCGTAGCCGTCAAAAGAATTTTTAGGTATCTCAAGGGCACACCAAATCTAGGGATTTGGTACCCAAGAGATACAGGTTTTAATCTTATTGGCTATTCGGATTCAGACTATGCAGGTTGCAGGATTGATAGGAAAAGCACATCTGGTGCTTGCCAATTTCTTGGCAGAAGATTGGTGTCCTGGCAAAGTAAAAAGCAACATACAGTATCTACTTCTACTGCTGAAGCTGAGTACATTGCTGCTGGAAGCTGTGTAGCTCAAATACTGTGGATGAGGAACCAATTGAAGGATTATGGCATGGAGCATAAGAAAATTCCAATCATGTGTGACAACACAAGTGCCATTGCCATAACCAACAATCCTGTAGATCACTCAAGAACCAAGCATATTGACATCAGGTATCATTTCATAAGAGAACATGTCGAGGAGGGGACTGTGGAGCTACATTTTGTGCCCACAATGCAACAAATTGCAGATATATTCACCAAACCTCTTGATGAAGTAACATTCAATAGGTTGGTTGGTGAATTGGGAATGCTTAACACAAGTTAGTAAAGCCTTCTATCTGTAAAATCCATGTTTATGTTTGTATGTGCAAGCTAATCAATCATTATGTGCTTAGACTTTAAAATGCCTAATTAATGATTGTTATAGGTTGCATATAGTGTGTTTTTGCATAAATTCCTTGTGTTTTAAGTGTCTTTTACAGCACATATCTGTGAATTTATGCTTGTTAAATTGCATGATCATAGGGGGAGTTAAATTCATAATATTCTAAATATTGCATGATTTTTAGATGAATTTGCCTATGATTTTCATGTAATTTGAGGCCTTAGAATTTAAAAACTTCAAAATTTCGAATTAGGTTCTATCTCGAAACTCATCTAGAAATTCGACTTGAATTTTGACTTAAGCTGTCAGAGTGAAGTTTTTGAAAAATTCTAAGTCTGGGAAGAATTTCGAGTTGGCTATCTCGAAATTCATCTCGAAATTCGACTTAGAGTTCGAGTTCGATTTACCAGTGTGCCTAGTTCTATCTTCAAAATATTCGAGATAAATTCTATCTCGAATCTTATCTCAAAGGTTGAGATGAGGTTTCCATTAAGGGAATATTTTGAAAAGAACTGAGAATTAACTTCGAGTTAGTCTATCTCGAAACTTAACTCGAAGTTTGACTTGATGTTCGAGATAGAGTTCTTAGTCTATCTCGAAAATCAACTCGAATTTCGACTTGATGTTCGAGATAGAGTTCTCAGTTAAGCTAAAGGGAATTTTTCGAGTTACACTCCTAACTCGAAACATATCTTGAATTACACTGTACTTTTTGGGGGTATTTTGGAAAGAAATTAAGATTAACTTCGAGTTAGTCTATCTCGAAACTCAACTCGAATTTCGACTTGATGTTCGAGATAGAGCTCTTAGTCTATCTCAAACTTTATCTCGAAGTTCGACTTGATGTTCGAGATAGACTTCTAACTTGAAAAGTATCTTGAATTTCCTTTTTCCAAGTTTACTACAATTCAATAATGTTCAAGATAGGATTTCCCTATAGTTTCTGCTGTTAAATTGGTTAAAGTGCTTCTTTGTGCATAATTGTTCGAGTTAACCTCTATCTCGAACTTTATCTCGAAGTTCGACTTGATGTTCGAGATAGAGATGTTCGAGATAGAAAAGTTCGAGATAGAGTTCGACTTAGATGTCCCCTGTATGGACTTAGTACTTTTCACATTTTTTAACAGGGACATTTTTGTCATTCCACATTCACCTATATATACATCTCTAACTCGATGCCCAATTCACTTTACCTAATTTCTTTTTCACAGCAGCCGTTTCACAAGAACAGTGCGATTTCATAACTTCATACAGTTAACCCGTGTTTTTGTGATTAAACTCGTACTAATCACGAATTACTGCCAATTTTTGGACTAATCTTCACTGTGTTACTCTTAATCTTTGTGTGGGTGTGCTTTGTGTTCATCAATATACACGCACATATACATACACACGAACATATAACTGTTTGTGTACTGTTCATAAAACGCAATTCCATATTCACCATTCATAAACACACACGATTTCACTGGTACACACGAATATTCATCTTCTTTGAATATTCAGATTTGGTCATTGGTTTTTGATTGTTAATCCCGTAGTTTAATTTTCTCTAAGGGACTTTTGTTCTTTTTGATAAATTAAAAGGGATACATCATTTAATTCGTAATTTATTTGTTTTTCTCAATTAAAATAAAAATTCACATCTTTTAAAGAAAAACATTTAGTCAACATGGCTCACCAATTTTCCCTTGCTAAAAACAATTTTTATAATATTTCTACGGAAATTGGTGATCAACTCCCGCGGTTTAAGTTTTGGATACGATTTCTCAATTTGTATTCCAAAGCTAGCCATGCTTTTACTGCTAAACCTACACTAGTACATGATGCTTTACAGCAATTATGGACTAGTGCGGTTACTTTTGGGAGTAAATCAACCCCCTACGGTTTCAGGTTTACCTTAGCGGGTCAGGAATATGAGGTGACCGAAGAAATTGTCAACAGGGTTCTAGGATTTCCAATTAAAGATGCCTATGATCCAGAACCTACTGCTGCAGAACGCCTCAGATTCTTTGAAGAAATTGGATGTTATCCTCCAAAAGGCCCAATCACGGGAAATATCCAAAAGCAATTCTTCCATGCGGAATGGAATTACTTTTTCGAGGCCATCACAAGATGTTTTCGGGCACGCGAAAAAGACTTTCATCAAATTCCAATTCCAATGCAAACCTTTGCAGTTGCCCTAGCAAGAGAACTGGATATAAACTATGGACGCATAGTTCTCTCTGAGATAGTGGCCTCAATGGGATCCCTTGCAAGCAGAGACCTCACTACAAATGATGTTGTCTGCTGGTTTCCTCGGTTTCTTCAAATGCTAATCAATGACTTAATACCGAAGGATGCTCTTGCTATTAGACAGGGATTTGCCAGAAGCCCCACATCTGAATCGCTAGGGATGGGCCTTAAGTCACTTGCAACCATTGCTAATCAAGATAAACATCAAGGTAAACCAATGTCTACTCCTGAAAATATTCAAATGTGGCTTAGATATGATGCAGGAGTTACCAATTTGGAGGCATCATCACAAGTCTCATCACATGCTCAAAATCCATCTGTTCATGCTGAGGCATTTGATGAGATTCCTGATGAGGAAAGCGATGATGCACAAGGTAATCAATCAGGTAATCTCTCTCTGCATACTATTCATTCCTCCTCCTACGTTTCTGATTCCGCGACCCAAGAGACTGCTAACCCGCAGGATCTATCCCAGGGTAAGAGCCATATTTCTGACTCTGAGTCTGATACACATTCCTATTCTCTATCACCCCTGTTAACGGAAGTCAGAAAACCAGCACGTATATATATACAAGATGATGAGGAGAATGAACCCGAAGAGCAGCAACTTATTCGAAAGAAAGCCAAACTTTTCCACGCTGCTACTTCACAACCACAGTCAAACCCTAGCGTGTCACACGCAACCACTCCACCTCACGCGAGTGGTTCACCCCTTGAACATTCTGCACATAGGGATTTTGATTTTGGTGAGGATGATGTACCTCTTGAAGATACTGTTGCTTCAAGAGGACATGAAGTCTTAAGAACTTCAGCCGTACCTTCACCGGTACGTACTGATGCTGCAAAGAGGATCGGTTCTAATGTCGTACAAGGACACTTTGCAGCCTCTCAGCCTGAGATTCCAACTCAGGAACAAACAGAATTTGATCCCATAACTGTCAACAACATTTCTTATCAATTTTCTGCAGGTACTGCTTCACTATTTGGATCAATCATTGAAGACATACACGAGCGTGAGACAGGGAGTGTGTGTGAGAGGTTAGGGAGAGAGGGACCTTCATTTTTAAGGCCCGAAACCGAGCGCCAAATACCAACAGAACGAGTATTAGAGCGAGGTCACCTAAACCAAACACCGTCCCTTAATATTGAAAATTTTGATACTCGTATGACTTCAATGGAAAATCAGATGAGGCAGTTCGAGCAGACAATGGGGCAGTTCGGGATCAATATTGGAAACAACCAAAGGGCTCTAGACGACTACGCAGCAAGAATGGCAAGTCAAGCTACAGCTTTTGATGATTTGACAAATAAGGTCAATGACTTGGGCCATGCTGGTGGTGTCTTGGGAAGCACTCTCAATGAGAGGATGGGGGCATTGGAGTCTGCAATGCACACAATGGCTGTGGAGATCAGTAGAATGATGTTCGCAGTCAGGAGTTTTGTGCCCCCGGAGTGCTTCGAGTCGCAACAACCTCCCCCCGATGCTGGTGCAGGTGGTGCAGGTGGTGCTAGTGGAGCGGGAGCCTCTGGTTCTGGTTTTGGAGGTTCCTATGCAGCTGGTGGATCTGAAGACCATGGTGGAGCTCAGGATAACTCACCTAAGGGGGAGAGTGGAAAGGAGACGAGACAGCAGGCAGTTCACATCGAAGAAATTGAAGAACCTGCTGATCTTGTCAAGGAACCAGAAGTTGAGCCGTCTGAGGATGAGAAAGGGTAAGGCAGTAATGGTTGATGAACCATTTGTTGATCTGAGTCATCAGGAAACAGTACAGGAGGTACTTGACTCAGATTCTGACATGGAAGACGTACCGTTGGCACACGCTATAAAAAGATCTTTGAAGGAACAAGGTGGAGGTGCTGGGATGTCTTCCGGACTGCCTGAAGAATTTCCTGTTGATGAGGAAACCCTTAAAGCTCAACAGTTAGCCTTGGAACAAGCTCAGTTCCATAAAATGAAGATGATGCAAGAACATGCTGCGTTCCTAGAACAGAAGGTGGAGCTACAAGGGAAGAAGTATGAGTATGAGCTTGCAAGGCTAGCTAATCCTCAATTTGATCTGGACAAACGAAGGATAGGGCAGAAATGGGATGAAGCAAGGAAGATAATGATGGGACCCTGTGCAAAAGGAGTTCATAACAAGGATGCAGATGATCTGTTCTACAACTTGAATTTGCAGAATCCAATGACTGGGGACTATATAAATGCTTTGAAGAGATTAATTTCTAAAGTCAGGGTTGGATACAATGCAAATCTTAAGGAGTGGCAGGTTATCTTGTCTTTGGTAGAAGGAGTCCCAACATCTTTCTTATATGTGGATGACCAATTCATAATGAGAAGATCTGCGTCAGAGTTGTTCTTGCTAGCGACTAAAATTCAGTACTCTCAATCTGAGGAGCTAAGCATTCTGTACTGGGATCAGTTAATGCAGCTAGCTGAGGACAAGGGTCCAGAATTCTCAGCTTATCCAAATTTTGTCCGGATGGTAGTTGATGGAAAGATGAAGAGGGTTAGCATGGAGGAAAATGATCTAATGGAGCTTTCAGTAGAATCTCTCAAAGCTGTCTGTAGACAAATGATGAGTAAGGGATTCGCTTCTGAGCTTAAAGATAAATCCGTGAAGATCATTGAAAGAGTTATATTCAAGAAGAGCAATGAGGTGTGGAAGTGTGATGTCATTGCTCCAAACCCTCTTGATGACGTGAAGATTGAGCCGGAGCTGATAGAGAAGAAATGGAATATTCTTCAAGCCATGAAGAATGTAGATGAAGCTCTGACTCTTCCTTCTGGAGCACTAGAACAAGGAGAAATAAGGGAGGCTATTGGTGTTCCAGGAAGTGAAAGTGTATACTGGATACATGCTTATGTTGAAGATACAGCTGATGCCTTAGTATTCATAGATGCAGACCAGAATCAAACAATCTTGCATATGAGTAGACAATGGCTGCTACGGACTCAAGATGCTGCATTTCTGGAGAGAGTATTATATGTATTCAAACACTACTACAAAAAGTAGAATAGACATCGCCCCTTTTACATCGGTTCACGATGTCCCCGATGTAAAAACTATCAATGACATCGGTCGGAAAAAAATTGATGTCTTTAATATATTATGAAATCACATTACCAGCCAACCGATGTCATTGACATTTCATTGAAAAATCAATGACATCGGTCAGGGAAACAACCGATGTCTTTGATATCAATGACATCGGTCAGGGAAACAACCGATGTCTAAAGTAGCTTAAAAAAAATTCAGCCCGCGCGCCCAGCCAAAATTTTATTTCCCCCCTTGGCAAATATTTTAGTTTCCCCCTTTATTTCCCCCCTTAGCCAGTTTTTTAATTCCCCCCTTTTTTGTGTAAACTCTCCTCAGACAAAAACACTACTACTCGGACAAATTAAAACAAATTAACACACTCTCTTTTCTCTCCTCTCTCTGGCGACTCGACGGCGCTCTCTCTCGACGGCCACCCTCTCACCTCACCTCTCTCGACAGCCACCCCCCCCTCTCTCTCTCTCTCTCTCCCCGTTCTCTCCCTCTCTCTCTCTCTCTCTCTCTTTCACTCTCTTAACCCTAATTTCTAAAACTGTGCCTAATCTCTCAGTTTGTGTTAATTGGTCAATTCACTTCACAAATCCATTTGTTTACTGCTTAAAATCTTGAATCGGTAAGTAAGTAAGCTTGCATTCAACTGTAAACTCGAATTATTACTTTGATTTTACCTGTTCTAAATTGGGGATTTTTGTGTTCGAGTTCTTAATTTCTAATTAGTTTTTTCTTTGTTCTTATTAATGCAGGAGCAACATTTTAAAGCTTGAATCGGTCAGTAAACTTGCATGTGTATGTAAACTCAAATTACTTTGATTTTCAGTTCTAAATTGGGGATTTTTGGGTTTGGAAATTTAATTTTCTAATTAGTTTGTTCTTTGTTCTTATTAATTCAGGAACAACATTTAAAAGGAGAATTTGTTTGGGTAAGAATCATAGACCCAAAAATTTTATTAATTTGTTTATATTTTTAGTTACTAATTTTTTGAATATGTCTGTTTTTTTAGAGAGGATCGAGGAAGAACTTGTTTGGGTAGTGCTCTAAAGCTCAAATTCGTAAGTGTTTATATATGTTTGAATGTTTATTTATTTTTTATTTTGTGTTAAATCTAACAATCACATGCATGTGTTCTTTGTATAACATTCGGAGTCGGAGTCTACATATGTTCGTTAGGAGTCGGAGTCTACATATGTATAAATTGATGTGTTAAATTTTATGGCTGCATATGTTGTTTTAATATTTGTTTCATTTATGTTTATTGTGAAAATAAATCTGCTTATTGAATATAAATAATATGCTTAAGTTCAATCATTTATTATTCATTTGTGAAAATAATCATATGTTTGTAATCGTTGCTTTTTCACTTGCTCTGTTGTTTACTAGAACTGAATAGTGTATATGATAGTATATATACTTTCTCTGGTCGCCTGTTTGCTAAGTACATATGTGAATTATAGAAATCGTATACCTTCGTGCCCATTTAAATGTTAATGACATGTTGCCATTTAGTATTAATTTACATAGCACTTGTGTGCATTACAACTTAATTATAATATATAATATAAATAATAAATATGCTTATTGAATATAAATAAACCGTTATTCATTTGATATTTGATATTTAGAATGATAATCTGGTAGGTTGTACGTGTCTCCTCCTATATGGACAAGTCATGGATTTTTGCAGATAGGGATTCATTAGAGTATGAAATCGGGGTTGAAAAGTTTTTGATGTATGCCGAAGAAAATTGTAAAGATCCTAAGAGAATACCTTGTCCATGTGCACGCTGCGTCAATTTTAAAAAATTCTCTATCAAAATTATTAGGGGTCATCTGTACGAAAAGGGTTTTAGTTTGGGGTATGTTGATTGGATTTGGCATGGAGCTAAGTCTAGGTCATCTGTTGGTAGCACATTTCCGGCTTCTAATCAGGAGAATATTTCTGCGTCACAACCATTACAAGCCGGTGATGTACAGGATGTTTGTAAAGAAGCATATAATAATAATAATAATAATTGGGGTGATGATTTTGATAAAGATTCAGATGAGTTCAAAAGGTTTTTGGCCGATGCTGAACAACCTTTGTATGAGGGTAGTGAGTGCACTAAATTAGATTCATTGTTGAAATTACATAATTGGAAAGCAAGATTTGGTATAAGTAATAGTGCCTATACAGATTTACTCTCTTCTGTTGGCTCTTTACTTCCTAAAGATCATGTCTTGCCAAGTAATTCATACGCAGCCAAGAAAACCCTATCTGATTTAGGCCTAGAATATATAAAATTTCATGCATGTCCAAATGACTGCATTCTATATAGGGGTGTGAATGCCGATGCTTCTGATTGTCCGAAGTGCCACAAATCTCGTTGGAAATTAGGAAAGGATGGTAAACCGAGGGTTAACATTCCGGCCAAAGTAATGTGGTATTTTCCAATCATTCCTAGATTTAAGCGGATGTTTAAATCTGCTTCTACTGCTGCACTAATGACTTGGCATGCTAACCAAAGAAGTCAAGATGGCCATATGCGCCATCCAGCCGACTCTCCTTCATGGCGGAATATCGATTATAGGTGGCCAACCTTCGGTAGTGAGCCAAGAAACATTCGGTTAGGTCTGGCCGCAGATGGTATAAACCCACATACTAATAGCTTAAGCAATAGGTATAGCTGTTGGCCAGTAGTATTGTCAACTTATAATCTTCCTCCTTGGTTATGCATGAAGAGGAAGTTTATGATGTTGACGATATTAGTTTCTGGTCCACATGAGCCAGGTAATAACATTGACGTGTTTTTACAACCGTTAATTGATGATTTGAAGAAGCTTTGGGAAGAAGGTGAACCAAATGTGTACGATGCTAGTACTAAATCTTTTTTCACTTTAAGGGCAATATTAATGTGGACGATAAATGACTTCCCGGCATATGGGAATTTGTCTGGATGCGTCAATAAGGGTTATATGGCTTGTCCAGTGTGTGGTGATAATACCGTAGCTAAATATTTACCTCATAGCAGAAAAATGTGTTACCAAGGTCATCGTCGCTATTTGCCTAGGCATCATCCTTATAGGAGGCAAAAGGCAGCTTTTAATGGTGAACAAGAGTTTGGACAAGCGTGTCAACCCCTTTCCGGAGAAGAGGTTTTAATGCTGCAGGAGGAAATAAATTTTACTTTTGGAAATGAAGTAAAGAAGTCAAAGAAGGTGGACTGTGCATGGAAGAAAAAGTCAATTTTTTTTGAGCTGGAATATTGGAAATTTCATCATGTTCGTCACTGCCTCGATGTTATGCACAACGAGAAAAATGTCTGTGATAGTTTGATTGGGACACTACTAAATTTAAAGTATAAGACTAAAGACAGTGAGGCATTAAGGAAGCATTAAGGAAGACGCCTTGGTTCCAGTTCCTGTACCTGGTGAAATAGAGACGGTTCGCCAAGCTGTTGGCTCTCTTTTAGCATGGCCTAAAGACTTGATCATCTACACTAATGTAAGTACTGTTATGGTTTGACGGAATTGCATCTACTTGTTATCATTTCTTTACTTTTTGTGTTTCTTAACCCATTGTTCATGTGTAGAAAATTCAAAAGAAAGTAGTGAATAAGGCAAGGAAGGGTGATAATGAGCTGAATGAGTTTCAGAAAGTGTATGCGAAGATGAAGACTGTCAAGCCAAATAAAAATGTGCCTCGACAGTTCATATTGCTGCATATGCATGCGGTAACAATTTTGAAACAAAATTCAGAGTCCATTCAGATTCCATGTGATGCTGAGGTGTTTGGTAGGGACAAAACTATATTTTTATTGGATGAGAATGTAATGGCGCTGTTGGAGTTTAATATGATTGGCCAGGCTATAATATCGACATATATGGCGTAAGTTCTTTCCTCTTTTCTGAATCGTTTATCATATTTTCTATATTTCTGTAAGGATATTTTTATGCCAAATGTATTATAAATATATGTAGGTATTTGCATACCGAGGTTCTCAAGAAAAAAGAAACGGACATGTATGCATTTATTGATCCATCAGCCTCACATAAACTCAATGATAATTTTGAAGCTTATGTTGTTGAAAGGTTGAAATCTGGACCTTCTCGCATATTCCTCATGCCTCATAACCAAAAGTAAGTAAATTGTTTATATGTAGTTAATTAAGACTTATTATAATATATAGTTGGATCTGTTCGTATTTATTTCAAATTCTCATGACTTTGATTTATTTATAATTAAAACAGTTATCATTGGATTTTGATCATGATTTGGGAATCTGAAATTTTCATTCTCAATCCATTGGCACACCCGCCACATTTTCCAGAACTAGAAGAATCCTTAGTGCGGTAATTATATTTCTACATTTCGATAACTATAATGTAGCTTTCATTCTCAATTTATTGAGGTTGTAGTGAGATCTCTCGGGTTTGACACTGCTATACTAATTTTCTTCCACAGAGCAGTTAGATCTTATAATGCTCAAACAGGACGGGCCCTCAAAAAACCCATAGTTAAAAATCTTGCTGTAAGTGTTTTGCACACTTTGTTTTTAGTAAGTTCTTGCTGTTAATTTGTTTTCTTTAGCGACTAATCGGTACTTAACTTATTATTATAGGGATGCCCTAAACAACCGGGTGGTACTGAATGCGGTTATGTTGTCATGCGTTATATGAAAGATATTTTCGAAGACAAGGAAATGAAACACATTGCAAAGGTATATATGCTTTAATTTATGGGTTGACTCAGTATGTACCAGTTTAGCATATTGAGTTGTACTTTAAAACCAGCCATATTATTTTATATATTGCTAAGGTATATATATGCTTGGTTTCTGTGTGAACAGTGGGCACCTAGGAGTCGCAAGTCTTACACAAGGGAGGAGCTTGATGACGTGCGTCTCGAGGCTCTTGGATACATCCAAAGATTCGTGTACTAGCTAGCTCTATGCCTTTATTTTATTTCATCATGTGAACCTCCTGAACCTTTGTTTTGTCAATTTAGTTTTTGTGGATTGGGCGGGGTTATATATATGTGGAAGCTGTTGGTCGATTATGGATGAAATGTAGGGAGTTCATGTGGATTAAATAGTTAATTTGTAAGGATCGAGTAGTACGTACCGGTATTGTCATTTGAATGATGAAATGACATTTTGACTTTGGTAATCAATATTTTGAGAACCATTATTGGTTGTTTTTCATTTTGGAATGTTTTGGTTGCATATTATTGTTTTGGCTAGTATTGTTATAACACTAACACATCAGTTGAACTCAATGAAACCAATGTTTATAATAAACAGAAACATCATTATTACAAAACAAACTGATGTAATTGACATACAGTAACATCATTATTACAAAACAAACTGATGTAATTGACACAAAGTAACATCATTATTACTAAACAAATTGATGTAATTAACACACAGTAACATCATTAACACCAAACAAACTGATGTAATTTAAGCACACTGGCGCCACATTGTTGATGCTTTTAACATCGGTGACTAACTGATGTTAATATAAAAGAAACACATCGGTTATATTCCATAAAATGATGTCTAAAGTACTTTTTGACATCGGTTCGTTTTTGGTAACCGATGTTACAGATAGTAGCTAACATCAGTCAGGTTCCTGTAAACGATGTGATAGATACTCTTTGACATCGGTTTAAAACCGATGTGAAAGGGGTTGGACCTTTCTCTACACCCACAAAGACATCGGTTGCAAAATGGCCAGACATCGGTTTTTAGCCGATGTCTATTGACCTGTTTGTAGTAGTGAAATGGGGCGAAGTGGAAGATAAGTTTGTTGAAGAAAAGCAGAGACTCATGAGTTACCTGTCTGAAGTAGTGGTGGAAAAGAAGAGAATGGAGCGAGATGCGGCCAGTGTCCACAATACTGACCGTGTCAAGGGCTACCCCAAGATGATCTATTGTCAGTTCAAATCTGATAAATCTCACTGGAAACCTCAGCTCATCATGAAGAACTTCGAGGATATTCCAAAGATCAGAATTACTCAAGAGGTGGACAAACTCAGAAGGCTTTTCAAACATCCTTATCCAGAGCCCAAGAACCCTCTAGAAATGGAAGCTGTGAGTCTGTTGAATGCTAGGTGGAAGCAGCTTAAAGATCCAGTATACAAGAAAGAAAAGCAGCAGAAGGAGAAGAGCAAAAGGCAGAAAGAAGAGAGAGACCAAGCTGCTGAAGCTAGAAAGAGGAAACGGAATTAGGGTTAAAGGTCAGAGTGGTGTGAACTTGAAGTTGGAAAAACTTCATGTCTTTTGATTGCTTTAACTCACTTGAGGAAAATTCACCTTAGAGTGAATCCAATAAGGTGATACAAGTTTGACTAAAAGGTATGAAATAATCCAGGTGATAGGAATCACTCAAATGATCTTTAATTCGAAGTTCGAATTCTGTTTCTAGTTTAAGTTCTTTGTATTGTTTTCATGTAAATTTCAATTGTAAATTATTCAAGACTGTAATGTTAATTATCTTTTCTCGTCTCATTGTTTAGTTGAGTTATCCTTCATTAATTTGAATGTCATTGTTAGACAATCAAATTGGGGGAGATTGAAAGGCAGAGTGTATAAACTTGTAACACTATAACTAATGTAACTCAAACTAAAGGAAAAGATACTTAACCAGAAGACAATCAAGAACAAGAAGTCACAAGAAATCAACACTAAATGAAGACAAGGTAATTGATACAATTCAACATGTTAACTATGATCAATCCAAGAAGAAATCATTGAGAGAAGTTCAAGTCAAAGTTGTTCATGCCTCAGTGATTTGGAAAGCCAAAGATCAAGATCATAACTATCAGTATCAATAAGACCAATTGATTTCAAGTGAACAAGAAGGAAAGCAAATATTGGAAAGCCACATTTCTAATTGGATATGGTAATTTATTCAAGAAGCAAAAACCCTATCAAGACTAGTCACTTATGAACCAGACCGTTGCATCAAGTGTCAGGACATTGATAGCAAGTTTATGTCAGTAATAAAGATCCATATTCAAGAGCTTAGTGAAGAATAAAGAAGACATGAAGATATCACAAGTTCGAGATGTGCATTGAAGTTTCAAGTTGAAGACCAGAATATTTTCTAAGTACTAAATATTCTAGATAGCCAAGTAGAAGTTTCTAAGTAGAAGTTCTACTTAGAACTTCGAGATGGCTAAGTAGAAATTCTCAAGTAGAAGTTCTACTTAGAGTGCAGCTTCAACATGACACATGGCATCTTCTGATTGGCAGATTTCCAAGCTTTCAAGATAAGGCAAGAATTATGTGGACATCATTGGGCCACGTACATCTTAGTCTTTGAAGACTACAGGACATAGATTACATGTAGTATAAATAGAAGTACTTGTGTAATGTTTTAGTTAGTGAGCAATTCTAGAGAAAAACACAAGAGAAAAAGAGAGAGTGCATTCACAGAGCTTAGTATCATTCACTTCTCTCTCAACTTCTGTTATACTTTGTAATGAATGTTGTAGCAACCCTTTCAAGTTATATATAAAACATATATTCCTTGAATCTGTGTGTTCATTTATTGCATCGTATTTATTGCTTCTCATATTCGAAAAGTTGTATTCACCCCCCCTCTACAACACATTTGGACCTAACAGTATGGCAAGTATAAGTTTTTGCGTTGAGGAGTTGTGGACATATGTTGAGTGCCAAGGCTTCGAAGTGTCCTGTTTCGGGGTTGGTATTTGGTGTTTGGGCGTGCAAGTGTGTGCGTTCACTCCTTGTTTTCGACTTTGCTGTTACCACAGTGAGGTTGTTAAAGTTAGTAGGTTATTGTGAATGCTGTGGTGTGTGTCTGGTGCAGCGAGGCTCGTTCGAGAGGTTGTGGTATGAAATTCCGAGCGAGGCTTTGGTGGTAGTCGAAACAGGGAGGCCGAGGTGTGTTGTCGGGATTTTGGTAATCGAAGTAACGGAATAAAAAACGTAACAATAAATAAATATAAATATACATATTTATTTATTTATATAATAAATAAAGAGATAATAACAAAAGAGGTTAAATATTTAAATTGAGAGAAATGATTTAATAAAATGAAAAAGGGTGAAAAATGATAAAAAAATGTTTATTATTTAAATTGTGAGAAATGAGAATACTTTTTATAAAATAAAAGGAGTTTGATAAAAATGGAGTAATTAGTTTTAATTTGTTAAAAATAATCATTTGATGATTATTGGACAAATTAAGAGATTTATTATTGTGTCGATAAAACGTAGAATAATTAGAGTAAAAGGCGGTATTTATTTGGAAGTCGTATAATCAACTATTCGGATTATTTTAATAACCGGATTGAACCGAATTACTTTTTGAGGCTAAAATTTGGATATTAGGTTAATTACGAGATTTAAAACGAAATAGATATTAACTAACGACATGGAATAAAATTAGGGTTTTCTGTTAATGGATGTTCGATCTTTTCCTAAAAATAGAAATATTATTAGTTACGGATTAAATGGAAAAAAAAAATGGATTGTCGGATTATTTTGAGAATAATTAGAAAGTTAAATTATTTATGAGACGTAAGACACGGAGTATCGCCGGAGCCGTATTTCTTATTTACGATAAATATTACGGGTTTATTTTTACGATTCGAAGAAAGATTTATTTATCCGGGGTTTATTATCCGTTAATTATCGAGCAGATTTTCGAGAGTTATATTATTAATATATTTTATTTTATTATTATTATCGGCTGAGAAGTATTTTATTCTGGCGAATCGCTCACGTATTTTCTGGTTGACATTGTTAGTGCCTAATTCTCGAGCCGTAGACCGAAGTCGAGCCCACGGGTAGAGTATAAATCTTTTCTGCATTTCCCACACTTCGAGATCGAGGCGTCGTATGAAGAAAGGTAAGTTACCTCCATGGAATTGCTTGGACAAGGTGCGAAGGATTTATTCGCGGTTTTCTGCTTTATGCTCAGGACCAGAGGCAAGTTTATCTATACATACTCTATCGTTCAGAGTATTCGTATTTTAAAATATATAAAATGTGCGAACTCGATTTTAATCCATGATTGCAAATTATTTAATTTATGCTCTATTGTTCAGTGTGTATATATTATATCGAAAGTATGTTGCATGTATTGCAAGACTACTAACCGTGCTCTTTCATTTAGAGTATGCATGTTTTTTTTAAAAATATCTATGATGAATGCTCTAGGGTAGTATTATGCTTTCTTAAAAATGAAAGTTCTGCAAATGCCTTATTTTAAAACTCTTAAATTCGTGAGAAATCGTTCAAGTCTTTTTAATTAGTTTTATAACTACTTTCAATTTATCTCACTCGTGATTTTATCCATTGTGTTATAAAAGTTTACAATTGTTCTTCACCCTATAAGAACTGTTTTATATTCTGTCGTGATTACGACACAACGTATTTAGAAGTTCCATTCCGTATCAGGTCGTTCTTATTATCTCAAGACGACTCCACAAGATTTATTCTGACCCGCGAACCTTTCTTGTTCAAGGTTGCTACCTTATTGTCTTGAATTGACATATTGTTTGTGTCAATACAATAAATTAGTTCCTTTTGAGATTATTGTGACGGCCTATTGTCCAGGTCGGTTTTGTACAAAGTGTAGACTGGCGATCGGCCAGAAGTGAATATGAATCCAAATTCAATCAATTTTATTCGGAGGAATAATCGTATAATCCACTGGTCAACATGGGAGATGGCCCATGGGTTTCTTTCAGATCAACACGGGGAAAATGAACTCGTGGTATCGAAAGAGAATGTTTATATTTAGGCACAAATGTTGCCAGGTTGACTTTTCAACCACCTTTACGCTAGCAGAATGATATTGTGGTACTTGCGACATAGTAGTGATCGTGCTATGGGGTATCACGGGAGTGCGGTACTTGCGACACAGCGGTTGATCGCGCTGTGGGGTATCGTAGAGGCGGAAGACCAGTATCTCAAGCTTGTCAATTTCAACTTCTTTATTCTGAGATAGATTGTTATTGTCTATCAGTAAGTGTTATCTTTATCCAGACACATTGCCTGAAAAATCATATTTTCTTCGTCGAGAATCAAGCGTCAAATCTTTTTGATTTGTTCTAAATTAATTCGAGATTCAGACTGTCGTTGAAGCATTTGTTGCACAGTGACTGTCAAAAATCGAGAATGAATTGAGATCTTCTCAATTATCCAACTCATTATTGTCAGGCCGGTTCGGCAGCTAGGTATATGGGTGCCTAGTGGACAATAATGAGATTGTAATAGTTGCGAATTTCTTGAATGTTTGTTCAATTGAGAGTTGATGTAGCTTCGTGATTCCTTAAATGTTGTCTCTTAGTAGCTGAAGCATCTGTTGCTCAGTTATTCAAGGTTTTGATCGGAAATCGCTATAAAAATTGTTGAGTTAAATATCAAAATTGTTTATAAAGCTGTCGAGATGAATTCCTTGTTGAATTCTGCAAATCTCTTTCCTATTGAAAAATTTTCGTTATGAATATTTCGAGAATGGTATCATCCTCAAAGTTGGATTTTAAAACCTTCAAAGTTTTCTAAAAGTATTTTAGTATACTCTATTATATACTTGCTGAGCGCCTCTTTCGCTCATTCTTGCTTTTATTTAATCTTGTTTTACAGAGATAGATAGTGGATGCAGTTGACTTAGTTTAGCTCGAAGCAGGGCAAGTCATGGATTGAGTTGATGTTCGGCGCAGAGTGATTCTGTATTTTGAGTTTGTCTACCAGGTGTTTAGTTAGACTAGTATGGTATTCATATTCCTGAGTTATAATATTTGTTGTATTAGAATATTGTGGTTGTTGTATACCTTATGTCAAGGTGATACTAACAACATAAGACTGTAAGAGAATTGTTGTACCAAGAGTTGTAAGTTATTATAAGTGTTTTGGTTTCTTGTTTCCAAGTCTATAACCTGAAAAGATTCTTGGTAGTTAGGGGTCGGATGTCATGTTTTAGTTTTAATATTGGGAGTTGATTGTTTGGTTGTTAAGGTTTTCCGCGGTAGCGACCCATATCCCTGACCCCGGATTTGGGGGCGTTACATAAGGTACGTTAAAATCTGATGAACGGTTTAGGAGAAAAGTCAGTTTTAGTGAAAGCGGTTCAGAAACCGAGAAAACGTAGTTGTGTCAACTTTGAGGCAATGACTACCATACTTAAACATTTTTAAAAATTATGAAACTTTGGGATAGTGTAGTAAGGTAGTCAAAGAGTTGTTACCAGTTGACCTTGTGATAAAATTCGAAATCCATATTTTCTGAGAATTTTTACAGTTAAGTGTGATCGTTAGGGGAAATGGTGAAAACCCCTGAAACTTCGATTAAGGTTTTAAATGGCTAAGTTCTTGAACCTTTGGGGTAATAGGAATACGTTAAACATATATTAAAGTTTCAAAGGTAATGTTATACAAGAGTGTAGTGAGTAAGAGATGTGGTTCTAACGACAGTCCTTTTGTGTTTATAGAAACTCCGGAAGAGGGACGAGCCATACCGTCAGGATACCGGAACCGAGGCAAGATCTTTTCTATCCCTACTTGGAAAACTATTTATCTTCAAAGAAACTTGATTTCATGGGATATATATATATGTGATGCTATTATTATTATATTGTGAAGAAATTGTCTTCCTTGAGTATTGATATTGAAAAGAAAGATATACGGAAATGTATATGAATATGGATATGAGTATGAGTTGGATATGAATATGAATATGTATAGAGATCATTATGCATGACGTGAACATGCATTATGATTAAGAGAATAAGAGAGAATGGTATCAGCTGTTATCTAGGGTTACATGGTTTATAATACTATATTAAAAATGTTCTTTTTGAATATCAGTGGTTTAATAAATACTATTTGATGATCATGCAGTACTCTTAAAATAGACGGAATATCTTATGAATATAAAAGTATATTTGATTCCTGAATATGAAAGAGATGTCTGGATCATAATCAAAGCATTATGATATATATATATATATATATATATATATATATATATATATATATATATATATATATATTATAGAAGTAATGTGCGAGAATGGAAATGATATGAGAGAATGATATGTGGAAATGAAAGCGAGAAAATGGAAATGTGGAATGATATTTTGAAAAGGGAATAATGATGTGAAAAAAAAGGGGATTGCAACAGACTTGCGTAAGTGGCTGTGTCAGGGCTGTGTGCGACACAGTCCAGCATTTATTATTTTTATTACGGCACGAAGATGCCAAGGGAGGATGTTAGCAGGTGGCCTTCCTCCAGGGATGATCTTCATTCCTTCTACCGGTAGCAAAAAGAGAGCAGGTACGATTAGGCGACTGATCATCGTCCTAACGTATCAGGCGACAGCAGATATCCCCAATGTTTTTGAAAAGAAAGAGTAGACAATGGTTTTCAGATTTCTATACTGAAAACAGAATAATGATATGAGATGATGGAATTATGGTTACAGATGAAGAAAAACTGATATTATATTATTTGAGATTTCTTTCTTATAATAGTAAGTGGATGATGTATTATTAAATAAGAGCTTTATTCTTCTTTAAGGATTTTAATTGTTTCCTGCTATTATATATGCATATACATATATGTATACCTGTTCACATTTTAAATTCTAGTTTACAGTATTATCTTGTTGAGCTATTATAGCTCACTCTTGCTATTTATGTATATAACAGCTAGGTCCCATGCCGATACTACGTACCACACCCCGCAAGAGGGTAAGGGAAAAGCGACCTTTTGAGCGAGTGTTGGCGACTATCCCCGAGGTAGTGACGAGCGCAAGGGGCTTAGTATACTTATGTAAATTAAGTGTGTAAGTTGTAATTAAACTTTGGTTGTTGAAATGCTTCTTGTAGAAGCTTTGTTCAACAATGTACTTAGTAAAATTCCGGGCTTGTAATAACTGTTAACTTTAAACTTTTAAATATTGTGGATGTTGTTCTATGAGCATATGACTGGTGTGTGTGTGTATTAGTGTGGGGTCAACTGCTTGATTATTAAATATAAAAAAAACACTCAAGAGATATTGATATTGAATGGAAATTGGACCGTGATGACCTGGATCCTTGACCCCGGATCTAGGGGCGTCACACTTTAATTCGTTACACTTTACACTTTAAACTTTAGTTATTCTCACACTTTGCACCCATTTGACTGCGTTCCGTCAAGTCAAGTCGTTAACGTTAAATAACGAGGATAAATTAGTCTTTTTACATACAATTACACAACACTTTGCACCCCTTATCTTTGGGTATTTTTTCGTTTTGGTCTCATATTTTAATTCGTTACATTTTACACTTAAAACTTTAATTATCCTAACATTTTGCTTCCTTTTGACAGACTTCTGTTAAATCAAGCAGTGAATGTTGCGTAAAATCTATACGTGCAAGTGTACACAATCGCAAGTAAGTAATACAGTAGTAAATACAAATTAGTATGTATAGGTGAGGGTATATATAAGGGTCGAAATCTATTTTTTGCCGTTCCAGAACTCCTCCTACCTCTGCCACTTAACGTTCGCTGCTTGATTTAACAGAAGTCTGTCAAAAGGGTGCAAAGTGTCAGAATAATTAAAGTTTTAAGTGTAACGAATTAAAGTATGAGACCAAAACGAAAAAACACCCAAAGATAATGGGTGCAAAGTATTGTGTAATTGTATGTAAAAAGACTAATTTACCCTTATTATTTAACGCTAACGGCTTGACTTGAGGATAACTAAAGTTTTAAGTGTAAAGTGTAACAAATTAAAATATGAGACCAAAACGAAAAAACACCCAAAAATAAGGGGTGCAAAGTGCGAAAATCTTAATATAATGAGGCTTTTTGCTAATTAAGTAGACAAATAAATAAGTTTTCAAACACTTACAATTTCAAATGATGACAATGGCTTTCAGTTGCAAGTTATGGAATTTACAAAAATATTTAACTTTACAAGTGTATCATATATATAACCTACGTATAACTACAATGAAAGTGCTATTTTAGCACTAAATCCATTCTAGACTTTACAAACACATAATACTTTTATTTCAACTTGATATTTGGAATATAAAAGATTAGTTAATTATATTTCTACCTTTCTCAGTAGCTGAACTCTACACGGAAGTTAAAAGATTGACCAGCTAGAATTATGATTCCCGTCTTTATCAAATTGAAAACCAAAGGTAACTAAAGGGGAGAGTCTAAGTGTGAAAGAGAGTTAACACAATTACAATCTTTAACTAAGTTTTCATACAAAAAATGAGTAAAGAAACATAAAATAGAGAAAGCTTTGAAAACTTATTTTTCTATGCAAGTAGGCTTGACCGTTTAAAAGGAAAGAATTGTAAAGGTTAATTTTGAAGTTAATAGTCAAAAAGAGGCGGGACCTTGCCACTTCGAGTTGTCTCGAGTAGAACAGACAAATTTACAAATTTTTCCATGCCAAACAAAGCACTAACTGCCACTTCTAGAGTCTAGTCTTAACCACTTATTTTTACCTTCATCTGATATTTCTTACTCCAACCGTTATATGATGAAATCTATTTAACAAATTAAATTCGAGATTTCCCTCGAAAAAGTTAAAGAATTGGTAACAAAAATTTGTACAACTGTGTAAGTATGGGTTCAAGATGGTCGAAATGAAAAGGATAACACTGGTAAATGCTGGCCGCAAATGTCAAAAATTGCTGCTAATAAATTTCTCAGTTTAAATATGCAGAATTGTAGAATCTCAGGCAACAAAGTCCTAATGGTGCATGTTAGGTGTTATGATTATTAATCTGAATGCTACAGTTCTGCTACAGTGTATCAGTGTGCTACAGTACTGTTGGGATCGTTTTATGTTGCTGTTTAAAGCTAGCTTTTATAGATTTATTAGAAAAAACTGCAGCTGGCTCATTCCCTTTAATTAGTGTGATATGGAAAAATAGGTTTGCCCTTATTAGTTGCCTATAACTTTATTCAACATAAGTTTATAAATAATATTTCTGTTGATGATATAATATTATTTTGATAAATTCGCTGATACCACCTTAAATTTTTAAGAGAAGAGAGAGTTTTAAGTTTGAATCTTTCTGGCCTGACCTAATATTAATGTTGGCGTTTAATAAATATAATATTAAAATTGTAATATAATGGGCTTAAAAGGAGATGAGATCTTGTTGGACCAGAAGCTAGACCCAAAAAACCTTTTAGAAGAACTGGTTAGTAAACAAATTTTAATTAAGGTTATCATTTCATTAATTTGTCATTTTTAATGTTGATTTTTTCCCATACACTTTGAATCAATTGCAATTAGGTAATTATGAGTAAAAATAAGATTTTTATGAGCTTTTATACTTGTTTATAGGAATTTTTATAATTGATTTAGGTAATTCACAATCAAAGATTGTTCATCTTTCGGGGTTTTCCACTCTCGGCATGTCTATAATTGGTATCTGGCATGTAGATCGCTGGTTTCCACTTTCGGCATGTCTATAGTTGGTATCCGGCATGTAGATAGCTGGAGTGTCATTTCTCTAACCCAAATTACAATGGTTCTTATGTGATGCGATCAATTGTGATACTGTGCTTTCAGGAATGTTGGTGCAGTTTGGATTCAAATTTGTTTTTAGTTTCAACAAGAACTATTAAGTTCTGTGTGTTAAATGATCAGA
This sequence comes from Saposhnikovia divaricata, assembly GCA_036435485.1. Lineage (NCBI taxonomy): Eukaryota > Viridiplantae > Streptophyta > Magnoliopsida > Apiales > Apiaceae > Saposhnikovia > Saposhnikovia divaricata. The sequence goes on along the minus strand of CM071595.1, from coordinate 54,522,747 downwards.
AAACAAATTATTTGTTTTTTCAACCTGGTTGTATCGACAGTCGGGGGGTTTGTCCCGCTGTTTTGTATTGATTTGATTTTGATTCAGTAAAAAAATCCTCAGCTTTTCATCAAAAAAAAAAATCGTAAGGCCCTTAATTAACTATACAAACATAAAATTATAGAAAATGCAAGACATAATCAACATAAATATTGTCATCCAGTATTTGACATATAATTGACAAGAAAAAAATAATTAAGGACAAATCATTTCGATCTTCTTCTTCCACGAACTCGCTTAATTTGTTCTTGATGTCTACAACTTCCTTCCTTCCTTAAGTAGCTTGTTTGGGCAGTGCTGCAGGTCTTATACTCCCTTGGTAAACATTATAAAATGTTTTAACATATTCATTGTCTTGGGTGCTTGGGCTTGTTTGTTAAGTGTAGCAACCAGCCCCATATTAAGATGAGAAACTCGTCTCAAGTTTTGTTGTTACTGCATTGATTAATTCGACTAGGGTAGGTCGAATATATTAAATTCGACCAATTTCAGTTGAACGTTTTTTTTTAATCATTTTCAATTTTCGTTCGGTGCTAAAATTTCCTTTAAAATTTCCACTAAAATTTCCCGCTCAGCTCAATTCATAAATTCGACCATATATGGTCGAATTTGTGTTCAGCTTAGGGCGGGAAGCTATATCTAGTTTGAAATAAAATTTGGGAAAAAGGCGGGCATTTTCCTGCTCAGTGTAATTGCTAAATTCGACCATATGTGATCGAAATTATATCCAGTTTGGCGGGAAATGTGGTGCCTGTTTTTTGTGGGACTTAAATTCGACCATCTGAGAAAAGGTTGGTCGAAAATGCTTATAATTTCGATCATTTATTTTCAACTCCCTTTAAATTCGACCGTCTTTGATTGATGTCAACCGCGCCATTAAATTCGACCAAAAAGAGTCGAATTTAGCCATAGTCAAAAATAGGAGGTCGAATTTGGCCTGCCTTTGTTGTAGTGTTTGTTAAGTGTAGCAACCAGCGGTGGAATAGTAGGTACCTTATCACTCTGAAATTAGTTATGAATGCTGACGAAAATTTCCAGTACTCCACTTATGGACACTGCTACTATTTTGCAGCTGTTATTTCTAGTACTTCTGGAATCTATTTATATATGGATTTTTTTCTCAGGTCAAAGTGTGGAAAGAAGTAGGACATTGATCATATTGATAGGCTTTTGCCTTATAAATGTGTATAGAAACGTTCATCTAATCTCCTGAACCAGGAGAGCATGCAACCAAAAGCCAGTGAAATGGTCAGAATAGGCTACAAAGATAAAAAGAAGATCCGATGGTAAATTCCCCTTTCCACTATCTCCTTGTCGTCAATTAGTCACGGACTCTTCTAGGTGCCTCCATATGAAGCTGCAAACTATTCCTGTCACTAACAAATAGAAGAAATGGCAATATATATTGGCCAAAAAAATATCATATGGTGATGAGTAACAGATAATCAATTTGTTTAAAGCTAAATAGCTATGCTCATGTCATATGTCTAGGACTTATCGTATACTTGTACGGGTATAATAATATCATAATAGCTGGTTCCCTGTGATTGCAGATTCTAAACATTACACATTTAGGTATGAGAAACAATTTCAGTATCTACAAAAGTGTTCAAAGAAAATTAACGACTAAATGCAGAAAAAATTACAGCACGGGGATTGGAGATGCAGCACAATTGCACAGACCAATTTACATTTTCTTGAACGTTAGCATCTTGTTTAGTTACATGAATTTGAGCATCGGGGACACACGAAATTGTAGCATGTCTGCTGGTGTACTCTTGCTATGAAATTACATAATTTCATTCTTTTAGTTCATATATGAATAGCTCTGTTGTGTCTACTAAGCATTGCTTTGCACAATGGAAAATCCCAAAGCTTCCTCCTCCAAATCTATTCTATTTTGCCCAGGTCTGTGCAGTCTGTCACTCTGTTCTGCAGTAAATGTTCAATTCTGTTTTATTGAATGAATATAAGATTTGTTGAAATTTAAACTGATTTGTTGAAAGCAGTTCTTAGCACCAAATTATGTGTACTTATGAAACTTTTATGTGGTCATGTAATAAGGAATATACTTATAGAAAACTTGCATGATATGTTTTTTTTTAGTTATGCACTTAGTTTTAGTAGCTGATTGTAATTGTGACAACCATCGGACAAGCATCAGTTGATAGATAATATGGAATCTGTAAATTTTTAATTTTTCATTGGCATATTTCTAATAAGGTTGATTAAATATTGTCTCTGATTATATGATGCATTTTTTCAGTCGATAATTTTTGAATTGAATGGAACAAAGGCTTGTTTCGTCGGAAATTCACATGAAGATAGAGACATTTCAATTGAACTACAAGGAAAAAAGTAGAGCATTACAAGAAATCTGACCATTTACGACGACCAACTTACGACGGAATTTTTTTACGCGCCTTATTTACGAAGGAAACAAAACACCGTCGTAAGTTATTACGACAGAACGGAAATTCGTCGCAAGTTCGGTGTTGGCAGCAAACTTACCACGGATTTTTCGTCGTAAATTGATTTTTTTCAATTAAATTTAAATGCATAATGAATTATTTTTACCGATGACGGAACGATGTCGTTTTTGCAGCCAACTTACGACGAATTATCCGTCGTAAATTCATTTATTGTAATTTAATTTAATTGCAAAATGAATTACTTTGTCTTAGTACTGAACTTACGACGGCAAATTCGTCGTAAATTCGTTTAGCAGTGAACTTACGACGGAATCTGTCGTAAGTTGTCAGGCGGCAAATTCAACTTTTCATCGAAAAATAGGCGGCCAATTCAAATTTTCATCAAAAAAAGAAGCGGCAAATAACATACGACGAATTCCGTCGTAAGTTAGCATTTAATTTTTTAAAATCTTTTATTAGTCCAATTAAATTAATTTTTTATTTTTTGAAAATTTGGGAATATCATTAAATTAGATATATATTGACATCCGTGCGGTTGGATCGTCGATAAATATATTTAAAAAATAGAAACAATAATATGGGACAGAGCACTAGTTACAAGTACTGGTCAATATAGTATTGATCTACTAAGATCTCCAACCAAATAAATTTTTTATTTTTTGAAAATTTAACAATATCATTAAATTAGACATGTCTTGACATCCGTACAGTTGGATTGTCGAGAAATACATTTTCAAAAATAGAAACAATAATATGGGACAGAGCACTAGTTACAAGTACTGGTCAATATAGTATTGATCTACTAAGATCACCAACCAAATAAATTTTTTATTTTTTTGAAAATTTGGAAATACCATTAAATTAGACATGTCTTGACATCCGCACGGTTGGATTGTCGAGAAATATATTTTCAAAAATAGAAACAATAATATGGGACAGAGCACTAGTTACGAGTACTAGTCAATATAGTATTGATCTACTAAGTTCTTCAACCAAATTAATTCTTTATTTTTTGAAAATTTGGCAATATCATTAAATTAGACATGTCTTGACATTCGGACGGTTGGATCGTCGAGAAATATATTTAAAAAAATACAAACAATAATATGGGACAAAGCACTAGTTACGAGTACTGGTCAATATAGTATTGATCTACTAAGATCTCCAACCAAATAAATTTTTATTTTTTGAAAATTTGGCAATATCATTAAATTAGACATGTCTTGACATCCGTACGATTGGATTGTCGATAAATATATTTTAAAATATAGAAACAATAATATGGGACATAGCAATACTTACGAGTACTAGTAAACATAGTATTGATCTACTAAGATCTCTAAACAAATTAATTTTTTTTTTGAAAATTTAGGAATATCATTAAATTAGATATGTCTTGACATCCGTACGATTGGATCGTCGATAAATATATTTAAAAAAAAATAAAAACAATAATGAGGGACAAAATACTAGTTACGAGTTCTAGACAATATAGTAGTGTTCTACTAAGATCTCCAACCAAATTAATTTTTTATTTTTTAAAAATTTGGAAATATCATTATTTCAGATATATATTGACATCCGTACGGTTGGATCGTCGATAAATGTTTTTTAAAATATAGAAACAATAATCTGGGACAAAGCACTAGTTACGAGTTCTAGACAATATGTAGTGTTCTAATAAGATCTCTAATCAAATTAATTTTTTATTTTTTGAAAATTTGGGAATGTCTTTAAATTAGATATATCTTGACATCCGTATGATTGGATCGTCGATAACTAGTTTTTAAAAAATAGAAACAATAAATGGGACAAAATATCCTTATTTGACTTCGACAATTTCAAATAAATACTTCCATATGCTAGAAAAAGTTGAAACTTGGAATGTATCATTTAAATAATATTTTCTAACCATGATAAAATTTACGAATTTTTTTGAGAATTTGTTCCGGAATCGAATTTAGAGCCGAAAAACTCGTACGTTTAAAAATCAAACGGTTGACCAAACTTCTACGAAATTTGACCAGATTTTGATAGAACAATTTTCTTAATATTTCCAAGTTCTAGTAAAAAATTCATAATTTTTATAGCATTTTTTATTTTTAAATATTTATTTTAATCTATATTAAGAGTGGAAAATTAAAATTCTGTTTGATGACACGTGTCAATGTGGTATTGGTTGACAGCATAGCACAAGGATTGTGCTTCTTCAATCAATTTATAGCCCTTGATCAAAACAAAGAGACACACGTCCAATGGTCCTCATTAAACCCAAATAATACACACTACCTAATACACACAGCACAAACCCATCTCTCTTTTCTACTACCTAATACCCTGTCTCTCTACCCCTGACTCTCGCCTCGCTCCTTCAATCTCTCTATGTAGGTTCTCAATCCCTCAAATCTCTCTACATATCTCTCAGTCGAATCTCTCTCTCATCCATCCTTCTTGATTTAACCTCTCCCCCACTCCTCTCCTACTCTCTGTAATACATATATATAGGAGGAATTGGGGGTTGTCAAAGGAATTGGGGCTGGACGAAATGGAGACGAGGTTATAAGAGGCGAACGGAGGAGTTGGAGAAGGTGAGTGGTGTGTGTAGGTGCGGCAGTTGCAGGTGGGATGAAGGTGGTTGAATAGCGTGGTGGAATTGTTGGTTGCAGGTGTTGTAGACGGTGACGGGAGGAAATAGAGGACGGAATGATGGCGATCACGGCATGTAGCACAAAAGACAGGGATGGAAAGGAGATTGGTGTTGTGTTTGGGTTCGGTTGGTGAGGTGGGCGTGGCCGCGTGAGGTGGGCGTAGAACCGGCGTTGCTGGGGAGAAGAAGATGGGTGGAGGAGTTGTGGTTGAGGTGGAATGGTGGTTGCAGGTTGCGTGGAGGAGATGGCTGAGGGTTGGAGGTGCAATGGGGGGAAGGCGTGAGTGGAGGTGGGTGTAGTGAGGCAGCAGTGGCTGTGGGTTTGTTGGTGAAGAACATAGTACGGAGGCTGTTGGTTTGAAATGGGTGGAGGCTAGGTGGTGAGATGTTGGCACGGTGGAAACAGATTGGTGTTGACAGACCGGAGACGGGAGGCGAAAATGGAGAGGGGGAGAAGGAGAGATGGAGGTTGGAAGAATAGTGGTGAAGGTGGGTTGAAAGGGGTTGGTGATGTTGCAGGCGGAGTTGCGGTAATGGAATGAAGGAGACATAAGGGGCGGCGGAAGGTCAGAATGGTGTTTTGGTGTAAAGGTGCGGATGGGAATGGTTTTGTTTATAATGGTGTAGATGTTTTTGAGTTGGGGTGGGTGTAGTCATGTTTGTTTACAGATTTGTAGATGTGGCAGCAACATCGGAATCAAATTGGGGCTTGATTTTAAGGCCTAAAATCGGGGTTATGGCAGCAGTGAAAATGAGGAGGTCGGCGAATATGGTGGTGTTTTCATGTTCTGATGCCGGTTTCTGGAATTTCCAGATTTCGATGCTATTTTTTTTAAAATGTGTTGACTTAACTAACGACGGAACTAGCATCGTAAGTTATCGATTACTTTAATAATTTATCGCAGATTGTGGGACCCCTTGCTCAAACTTACGACATAAATTGAATTTGTGACGAAAATTGATTTTGTGACGAAAATTAATTTTGTGACGAAATTTGAACTTACGACGAAAATTGAATTCGTGACGAAAACTTGAATTTTTGACGGAAATCTGAACTTCCTACTCGAGCAAAAACGACGAAAACATTCCGTCGTAATTGACCCCATTTACGACGATTTCAGTTCAAAAAAACCGTCGTAAATGACCGTTTTTCTTGTAGGGGAGGCAGCAACAGTTCAATGGACAAGTTCTAGTATGATAGGGCTTTGATCTTGTCCTTTTAATTTAGGTTTGTGGACAAGTTGTGTATTTGTAATTTTGGTAATATTTGGATTTTTCTGGTATGTAGCCAACTAGGGCATTGTTTGGAATACTTGTTATTCTATGTAACAGACAATGCTTTTTAATACCCAAGATTTATAAAAAAAACCATCATGTGCTTTATAACCAGGCCATGCTTTTAACAACATAATAACGAAATGAAAACGTTGTAGGTTAAACATTTACACAATGCTTTTGCATAAATAAAAACGTAGTATCTTATACATTCAGACAACATGTAGTAAGCATAATAAGTGTGGTGTACTTAAAACACATACAACATAATAACGAAATGAAAACGTTGGAGGTTACACATTTACACAATGCTTTTGCAAAAATAAAAGCGTAGTGTCTTATACATTCAGACAACATGTAGTAAACAAAGAAAGTGTGGTGTAGTTAAAACACATACAACATACTAATGAAATTAAAACGTTGTCTAACTATATTTCACACAACACTTCTGTTACAAAAAGACCATTGTCTATACCATAAAGAAACAATAGATTATATCTTATAAACCATGGACTTTTGTGAAATTAGACAATAGTTTCACTCCAAGAAACACTTGAGCTACGTGAAATTAGATGAAACTATTGTCTATACCAACTTTCATACAACAGTTCTGAAACCAGGTCTGTTATCTTTCTGCAACATAGACAACGGTTATGCTGGTGTTGTCTGATACGCGTAACAAACGGCATTGAGATAGACAACGAAAAAATATGGCTTCAGACGACGGATAAAAACCGTTGTATGGTCGATTTTTTCTTGTAGTGAGCCCCATATTAAGATGAGAAACTCGTCTCAAGTTTTGTTACCGCAAAACTTGAGAATTATTAATTAAAATCTGAAATTTAAACAATCAAGTAGCATAATTGTCCTCCTTTGTTGATCCTCAAACAACCATAAAAACCAGTCGAAACATTATTCTTGTCACTATGCTTGAATAGGAAATATATCCCACAGATTCAAGTAAGAAAGTTTCATTACTGAGATGATACTACCAAGTAACTCACTTGAAGGAAAGTGTTGCTTGCATGCATTATTGAGATGGGTGTGATAGAATGTTTTCATTCATAGATCACAGTGGTGCTAGAAATTTCGGAGAGGAAGAGCGAAGTTTTCTTGTCCTTAGATCATGAATCAGTTGTTTTTTGATAGAACAACTTTAGATAGTAAGGTTATTGTTTGACACTGGAGAGATTATTTTAACACAGTGGAGTGTTTGGTTCATGGTTAATGAGCTCGTTTAACGAAATCGGAACCTCAATCCTTTGTATTAGTGTTTGGATTAGTCATTATAATGTATGAATGGGAACCTCATTCCTTCTAGAGGTTAAATACCCTTCCCATGCATTTACCTCGATTCTCATTCCCAAGGTTCATCCAAACGCCCCCTCAAGCTCTAATTTTTTAGATAGACGAGTGTATATATATGTTTTTCAATAAAAATTGTCTAAACAAGCAGTCGTAGCTCAGGAGTTGCTGTCGTTATAGTGTTTTTTTTCGTTAACCGTTGCTGGAGTTAGAGTTGTGTAGGAAGAATAGATATAATCTGCCCGGGGATGAGAAACATGTATTAATTCGACTTTAAATTTTGATAACAAGTGTAGTCAATATAAAATATTTTTCCTTTTTCCATAATTTCCAAGAAAATAAATATTCATGAACCCAATTTGTATAGCCCGGTGTAGACACTAACCACAGTAACTGTACTCAGAGTGCAAATCTTTGTCGTTATTGCATTATAACAAGCATATTACAAAATACCCATATCAAACCAACTTAAAATATATGTAGATAGATAGATATGCCATTTAATTAAATACTGGCTTGACATATATAATTTTATTTGGTAAAAGTTGATATATCATATGTTGATGTCAACGCCTCCTTGCAGCAGTTTCCCTCTGGCAATTGAAGAAGACAGCAGCAACAGGGGAGCCAAGCTCATTCTCCTCTGCGAACTTTCGACTGCTAAATCGATCCCTCGAAGGAGGTGCATTCATCATCTGCCTCCTTTTCTGCTTGTACAGAAGAAATACAAACCTGTGGATTCCAATTATTGGCTTTGGTGTTTCATAGCTTACTACCTCTCTTCCTGCACTTGTACAACATCATATATTAATCACCCGATAATTAAATTACGGCGAAATTTGAAGAGGACCCCTACCCCTATACTCTCAAATACACTTTATCTCCACTGATACTTGAACTTGCCTTTTTTCTTAACAATTTCTAAAATTTTAAACATATGTACCCTGTAGTTCAAACATATATACCCTGTACATTAGCTACAAGTAAGAAGGTATACCAAAGGAGGCATCAGTTGTCCCTGGAATGTCAGTAACTATCCTGCAATTAAGAAAACAGTTAGGTTATACATTTTTAGTGAAATTGCCTTCCAAATATGTATACGTAGCACTTTGAATAGGCTATATCAATCAGTGCGTGTGCAGTGCATGTGAGTATGCACAAGTTCTATCTGCAAAATTACAAATAGATTACTCATGAAGACAAATTTTGTAAACCCTAATTAGGGCATAGTAAGCAATTTTGCAGATTGCAATGTTGTTAGGCATGCATGCGCATACAATTGGCTTAATTAATTAAGCGGAAATATACATACCAGTGTAAATGCTCTTTAAGGTATGGGTCACTAGGACCAGGAACATCAGGATCAGTCATAATCTGCACAAACACATTACACACCAACAGAGATGGATAAAGAGTTATATCCTTTTTTCAACTGATAATGGTCGAATATAAATGTGTATAGATCTATAAATATCACTACAGAGTACCAATTATATACATTGGAGTTGTTGGAGTTTGCTTGCAGAAAATTGTAAAAACATATTGTTCTGCGATCATGTTCTGCTTGCGGAACTTATACGATACTCCAAGAATTTCAATATAATTGGCACTGAATAAACTTTTGCAAATACAATCATACAAGTATATATATGGGTATAGTTGTGTTTTACAATACCAGTGTAAAGAAGGACCTCATGTCAGCACCAGGAACTTCAACCTTGGGTTTAAAGCTGAGTTGGACAGGAAAGAACTCATGACCATTGTAGACCTTCTTGTTGGGATTGTAAGTGACAATCATTTCGACACTGGAACTAATATAATCCACAACATCTCCCACCACTCTTCCAACTACAAGAGGATCAGGAATTCTTGCCATCTGTTTACAAGTTTTTCGAAATACTAAATAAATTTAGAGAGGCCGAAACAATAAAGATCTCTGTTGTTTGGATCTTGTTGATTTGATGAACCAAGTACAAGTAGCAGCATATTTATAGTGTTAAGAGTTAGCTAGCACCCCATCATCAAACAACTTTACGACAACCAATTAATTAAAAGGGGCCGGGATGTTTAATAAAAGGTATTAATTAAGTGTAGGCTGTAGTGCATGTTGCATGCATGGGGCTCCCAGGGTCGTTCTTTATAGCATATCGGTAGCATTCGAATATAACAAGACGCAGAGGCATGTACATGTACAGATGTACTAGAAGTGATTTGACATGCAAAAGGTACGGCTAACTCTCTCTCTCTTGAACGTGTACGTAGGTTTTACAATTAAACATGCATGTTTATTTTAAGCTATATATGCGTGGCAGATTTCCCTGCAAGCTTATAATTAATCTTATGTCCTACCAAAGCTCACGACCGAATTATATTATCAAACATCAATCGGAATTTAGCTGCACCTAACTAGTCCAGCATACGTGAGTAATCAAGTTAATAATTCCTATACAATAAGGAAATTTGTTCCACCAAGTGAATTTAAATTGTTTTTGATCCAACTCCTTAAACTTGTTGTTAAACTTCTCTAGGTGCCACTATGATGTACTATAAATCGCATTTACAAATTTATTTATTTTATCCTCGGAAAAGAATAATTGACATTCACAAAATTTTTATGGCATACCGGTAATGGAAGTATGGAACCTTGATAAATTAGAGTCCGGATCCTTTGTCCCTTTTTCTATGCCCCTTTTGTGTACCTGCTCTTTTAGTATTAAAAAAGTGCTTTAAGGAAAATAAAAGTAAAAATATTATTTTCATTGAAATGGATTCCGCCATGGACACTATTTTAATACTAAAAAGAACAGGGACACAGAAGAGGACATGGAGAAGGGGACAGAAGATTAATATCTAATTAGCAAATAATCTTATTAAACGAATAATCTTTTCCGTGGATGCAATAAAACAGGAACAATATATTTTAATTTTGACAATATTTTTAATATGTGCATTTGAGGTATAATAAAGTAAACGTTATATTTCAAAACTAAGTTAAACAAATCATCTCATAAAATTTTAAAACAACTTTTTAAAAAAAAATTGTACGAGACTACCTATTTTTCTGAATGTAAGTCTTAAAACAAAAACATTTTCAGAAAAAGTTTCTTTTGAATTTTATCAAATAATATTTCTCTCGATTTTAAGCAAAAGCTCAAAGTGATTTACATTCGGTCACCGATAAGACGGGTCCTAAATCAAATAATGTCGATCTTAGCAAATTGTCACTGCAAGCCAGATAGTTTCAAATGGTATCTATCTTCACTGCAAGAACAAAGGAAAAAGTCGACAGTCCAAAGTGGTCGGTTTAAAGCCAAATCGATACATTTAAGTATTGTTTGTTTTTTTTGCTAAATAAATACTATATTTTGTTTATCATTTTACTTAATTATTTTGCCATTATTTTTAAATAGACAAACCGGCCGGTCGGTTAATGTCAACCTGGTATATTTAAAACCAATCAATTTTTGATCGGATTTAATTTTAACATAATTATTAATTGTACTATAATTTCGGGTGAAAAATCAAAATATCCATAAATTAAATCAATCTGCCCAAAATGCCTACCAGCATTGGAGTCCGCATTTTTTATCCACGGGCCATGCATGTCTCACATGCATACACAATACACGCATGTAAGACATGCGTGGTCTTCACAAATCTGAAATTGGTTGTCACATGCGTATTCAAGATATGCATCTTTGTAATGCTTAATTAGCAGATACGCATCTTAGGAATGCGCAACATGCACTATTCATCGTCTTTACAGACGGAGAGAGACGAAGAAATCTATCGATTTTTGAGGAGAACTCCGGCCAGCCTTCGTTCACAACCATAGAACCATTTTCCCATAACATATTATACACCAATCGACTCGGAATGAAATCCTCTACAATCCTATACCAACGATTTTTAATTGCTTTTGCCGGATTTTGAAAGCCCCAAACCAAACCTAAATTCGATTTTCATGTCCGATCTGGTTTTTCAATCGATTTTACACGCCCCTGCGGGGCCAGATCGAGACAAAGAGATTAGGGAAAATGGAGAGGAGGATGTGGCGATCATTTTGATGTACTCAGGGAGGGTGGTCAATGAGAAGCAAGAGAGATACGAGAGAGACGGAATCACCGGCGAGAAGCTCCGAGAGCGAGAGAGTGGAGAAAGGTTGAGAATGACGTCAGATGACGTCAATACGCATCAGCTGAATGCGTAACCAACAACACGCATCATGAAAATGCGTATCTCAATATACGCATGAGCAGAATGCGTATGCCGTGGGTAATTTGGACGGACACTCACGTCTATGGGTATTTTGAACATGAAGACTACAAAAGTGGTGTATTTTTGTCATTTTCTCGATAATTTCGGATAAATTTAGATCAAACGATTTTAAACTTCGCTTTCATCACGGTGAATTAAAATCGGTGAATTTTTGCTATTGTAATGCTTGGTCGTAGTACGTAATTAAATAACATGCTTTTTGGCTTTGTAGGTGATCATGAATACAAAATTACCTCTACGTGTACATGCTGAGTAGTGATGAAGAGGAAACGTGACAATTATGTTGGAATGACGGAAAGCGCAACAACGAGTACTCTGAACTTTTTCTAATAAGGTAAAATTCTCCACAAAATGACCACAGATCGAACATACTTTTTACACCATAAATATATGTACATGCATGCAGACATCCATCTATCGTCAATAATCAATTAATCCACAGTCAGGGCATATGAAAAAGAAGCTCCACTGAAATTTTTAGTGTATGCTTTGAGATTGAGGTGTCTTGTCAACTAAAGATGATACTTCATTGCCTCTTAAATTTTTCTAATTGCGGTAATAAAAGAATATGGCTTGCTATATATGCGTCCTAATTAATTGGGTTAAAAAAACCCCATATCTCAATTATTAAACTATACTATTCCTTTTGTTTTAAATTATCTGTTTTGCTTAATTTTTTTTGTTCAAACTGATCCAATATATATATATATACTTACACTCTATAAAAACATCTTATATAAAGAATAATAAAAAATATCATCATAAAACTTTATTTTTCATAAAAATTGATTTGTTATGATTAGAATCACAAATTTTAATGACAATAAACCTAACATATCGGATCTAACATAAAATCTCATCTAAATTTAAAAATCAAATGTTACATAGAATCCAACATAGAATCTTATATATATTTTTGTAACAATAAAATTATGTGTAATCATGTTATATTTGATCCTAATTTTTTGTTAGATTCTATTTTTATTCATAAAACATCATTTTTGTTGTGAAAATTAGAATCTAAATGTGATTTTATGTAAGATTCTACGGTGTTCTTTTTTGTTCTTTATATAAGATATAAGGGTGTTTTTCATGGTGCAATGACGTTGCACTCTCGAAAGAACACCTTATATAAAAAATAATAAATAACACCATCATAAAACATTATTTTTCATAAAAATTGATTTGTTATGATAATAATCATAAATTTTAATAACAATTAAACTTAACATATCGAATTTAACGTAGAATCTCTTCTAAATTTAAAAATCAAATATTACATAAAATCCACTATAGAATTTTATATATATTTTTGTAACAATAAAATTATATGTAATCATGATATATTTGATCCTAATTTATTATTAGATTCTATTTTTATTCTTAAAAAATAATTTTTGATGTGAAAATTAGAATCTAAAAGCGATTTTATGTAAGATTTTATGATGTTCTTTATTGTTTTTTATATAATGATATTTTTTATGGAGCAATGACCTATATATATATATATATATATATATATATATATCGGCTACTCCAATACAAAACTACTTAGAATACAAACCTAAAAACCAAATTCCAATCAAACATTTAAACTAATCTAATGACCAAAATAGGGGTACCTCACTACGAAAAAGTCTTATAATTCTACCCTTTATCCATTTATCGAAAAAAAAATTTAAAAAATATAATTTTTTTTTAAAAAAAATGATGAAGTGGCAGCAGTTTTTTTTTTTTTTTTTTATGAATGGATATAGGGTTGAATTATAATACTTTTTTGTGAAGGTGCCCCTGGCGGGGCCCTTGGAATATATGAAATATAATATATTTTGTGTTGGTTTGTAGTTCTCATTTTAAGAGTATTTTGTATTTGAGCAAAAACCCATATATATATATATATATAGGCTAGCGTTCAAATAGAAACCAACCTTAGAATAGAAACTAGAAACCTACACTAAATAAATTATATTTCATTTATTTTAATGGTCGGGCACCTTCACAAAAAACGTTTAAAATTCTTGGTTCTATTCAACAAAAATATAAAAAAAAATAAAAAAAATAAAAAAAAAGTTACTGTTCACGTGCCACGTCATCACCTGAACAGTAACTTTTTTTTTATTTTTTTTAAAATAAAAAGTTAAACGTTTTTTGTATTGGAGTACCCCTAATTTGGTCATTATATTAGCTTGAAATATTTAATTTAGGTTTAGTTTCTAGTTTCTATTCTAAATTAGTTCCTATTAGAACAAGACCCTATATATATATAGGTTTTTACTCAAATACAAACCACTCTTAAAATGAGAACTACAAACGAACACTAAATATATTATATTTCATTTAATCTAAGGGTCCCGCCAGGGGCACATTCACAAAAAATATTATAAATTAGCTCACCAATGTTCAGCAAAAAAAAAAAAAAAATAGTGTCAACGTCAGCTATGAACAGTAATTTTTTTTTTGTTGTTATAACTAAATGGAGGGTAGATTTTTATACGTTTTTTTGTATTGGGGTACTCCGTCAGTAGAGTAGCTTGAAATGTTTTGTATTGGAGTAGCCTATATATATATATACTGTAATTAAGAAAAATTATAAAAGTTATATGCTTGAAAAATATATCTATGTTACTTTAACATGTATATTTCAATTTATTGCTATTATGAAAAAAAATTAATTTATGATTGTTGTTCGATTAATTTACTCACAAAATGTCATACAAAACAAGTAATTAAATTGGAATATATATAATGATAATTTAATTTTTTTCGATTTATAATTTAGGAAACGGATATATTGGAAGCATTTAAAAGTTTCTTTATAACAAAAAACTTGAAAAATGTCGATTTTAATATTCCTTCCATCCCATTTATTTTGACCATATTTCCAATTTTTGTTATATCATAATATTTGTTCACTTTCCTTTACAATGATAAATAAAGCTCTATATATGTTGACAATTTGTAAATATAGTAATTTTTAAGCTTAGTACTGGAAACTATATTAAAAATATAGTAAATTAGTAAAAACATAAATTTTAATTGATGGACATAATAAGTGGGACAGAATGACATTTTTATTGACATAATGACATTGCTATTACGGATAATAATATTTTCATTTTTACAGAAATTAGTGATGATCTTGTCATACTCTATTTTCTTAATTTTATAAACGGCTCTACGTATTGGCTCACATTTTTTTGTTAAACAATATCCACTTTGAGTTTTTAATTAGGAATGTTCTTCGAGTAGTAAGGAGGAAGATCAAATAGCATTACATTTTTGAAAAATTGAATGATTCAAATGGGATAATGGGTAATGATGACGTAGAGTGATTATACAAATATAACATGATTCGGTCAATGATTTCGGATATGTATTAAACATTTTATTATAAGAGTAGTGTTACGTATTTGAATTTTATCCTAATTTTTTTTCTAAATACATGATATAGGTTGATTTTAATTTGTGGGTGCATATAGGTCTCATCTTATTATGGAAAAATCACCTAATATATAAGTGCCATATTAATATTTGGAAAAAAATTTGGAAACCGTTTCGAATTAACTAGCATTTTTCTTATCATGAGTGTAGCTCGGACTATTTAGATGGAACATATTCAACTAAAATAAAAATTCAAGTTCAGTTTTAATTTTAATGGGGTAAATTTAATTCAAATTTTAACAAATTATGAATAATATATTAATTTTATTAAATTATTATTGATTTAATATTTTACGTAAAGTTAATCCAAAATTGATAAAGTTCACACAAAGTTCGTGACATTTATGTAGAATTGAGTATAAGGGTCATATATTCAATCTGAATTTTAAAAGATTTTTAAAATCTTAATGTATCCAACATAAATTTTAAAAAGTTTTTTAAAAGCTAATCAATAAGAATAATATAATTGTATTCAATTTATATTCTAAAAAGTGTATTAAAATTTGGTGGTATTTAATTTGAATTTTAAAATATACTTTAAAATTTGTGGAATTCAAAGTCCATAAATTGTTTGTATTTGATAAATTGATGAATTTTGAAAAATTGTTAATGTATTTTAGGTCATTTAAAATCTGACTAAAAAATTCATAAAGTTTTGAAGATTTTATTAAAAAATCTATTTAACTCGGCAAGAATCAATGAGATTTTACATCAATTCTCTCAAAATTTGCACAAGGTTAAAATTAACGACATTCTTTCATAATTCATAAAATTTTATCAATCCATTAAAATATTAAAGAATACATCCTAATAGAATATCTTTGATTTTGGTAAGATTTCAAATTTAAAACACACTATGAAATCGCACAAATTTCAGGGATAATTTTTTTGAATATAACCCGATTGTAATGAATTATTTTTAATCCATATTGAATAATGAATACCTCTAAATTTTAAAAAAATTATTTAACTTCCGAATATTATCAAATTTTAAAGAATTGTTAAAATCCTTAACTGAATACACTAAATTTTTAATGAATTTTTAAAATTTAGATTGAATATCCCAATTTTTTTGAAAGGTTTCATACACCTCCTAAATGTCTTACCATGAGGTGCATATATAAATATTACTAGCCTATAACCCATGCAAAGCACAACCTATCATATGTTATTATTATGAATTAATATATTAATTATTTGATTTAATATAAAATTTTAATTTTATAAATTTTATTATTAATTTTAAATTTACATACGTTCCATACTTAATTTCATGACATATATAAATATCATTAATCTAACGTTATTTTATATTTATTGTTAAATATCTTGAAATTCAACAGATATTTTTAAAAAATTATTTAGTGTAACCTAAAACAGTAGAAGAAATAGTCGTCGAAAGAAGTGTGTGCGGACGATGATTTTAATCGAGATATAACTGAAAACGTTTATAATTTTATAAATATGTGGTTTTTTACTTTGAAAAATTATATATAATTTAACTGAATTTTTAATTTTTGACATGTTATTTTAAATTTTTAAAAAATATATTTTTGTATCTTATTGGTAAATTTTGTTATTTATAATAAATAAATTAATATTTAACATGTTTTTTTAATTTTATAAAAATATATTTTTTTGCCTTATTGGTAAATTTAGTTATTTATAATAACTAAATTAATATTTTTAATATAATTTTTGTAACTTTTTATTTTTAGGAAGGTATTAATAATTTTTAGGAAGCCGTTAACCAACCAACTAACCAAATATTTATTATTTTGCTTATAAATTATAATAGTACATTATAGATATATTACCATCACCAAAAAATATAGTTCTTTTCGACAATATTAAATTCGACCGATACGAGTATAGTTAACAATCAACTTGAATTAATGTTAATCAAAATATAAATTTAATTTTATTCAACGAAATTTAGGTGTAATTAACTTTATGTAATCAAATTTATATGGAAATTTACCCAAAATAGCACTATAATTTGAATTTTCATTCACCACTAGCCGTACAAACTTCCTTATGAAGAAAAGCTAGATCGAGAATTTAATTAAACTAGTGCGATGCACGAATTTCTTTTTCTTTTAATATTATAATATTTTTTTTATTAATTTGAATTACTATTTTTTAAAATATGAATTTTGGAGGCTTAAATTTTTAAATGAAATGATTTGATTATAATTCTATAAATGTTATTCGTGATATTTCTAGGAAAAAAGAGATTTTAGTTAAAAAAGATTGAAAATTTGACATTTTAGTTGAAAAGGATAATCGGTTAATTATAAGTACTTATAAAATTATTATTTAATTTTATTAAATAGAATGTCGTGATTTAACTGGAAAAAGAGAGATCTTAGTTAGAGAAAATTAAAAAGGAAACATGTTTCAGGTGAAAAGGGTAATTAATTAGTTTATAGTAATTATAATTCATTTATGTTATTTTACTAAATTAAATTGCTTGTAGTGTATTTATTTCACAAGAAAATGTTGTCATAGAGGATATACATATCACAAATATCACTAAGTCATTACCAACTAGTCAAACACTAAAAAAGCAAGAGCAAAACACCACCACCTCCATTTTTCATCCATTCGGCCCCATCCCCATAATTCAAAATCAAAACCCTAGCTAGGGAGCATTAAGGAGACTAAGGTATGGTTAAAATATGAGCTTCAACCTTGCCTTCTAGCTATGTCAAAAATCCATCCAAAGATGAGGATGAATAGTAATGAATAGTAATTCAACATGTTTTCTTGTTTTGTTCTTAAGATTTAAGCTTTATAAGGACTATCTAAAGCTTGTTAATTGATTATAAACACTTGATAGTGTTGCTAGAGCTTCCAAGAAGTTAAAACCCTAAACCACCTTTGAGTTTTATATGATTTTTGGTCTAGTTTTGATGTTCATATAAAGATGAGATCATGATAAGTGATTTAGTGATTATTTGACCTTGTATAATGTGTAAAATGATGGGTGTTGATTTTTGGAACTTCACCACTGGACTTAGAGGTGTATGATGGATGTTTGTTTGTGTTAAAGATGTATGGTATGCCTTAGTGATTGGCTTGGAGTGTTTGTAAAATGGAAATGTTCGATTTATAGTCGTCGTAATGGCGAAATTTCGTTAGCTCACAAAAATAGTTAACCCCGAAACCATAAAAGTATTTTTAGATTCACCACTTCCTTTTATTGTGTAGGGATGGTTGTCTAGTTTATTTTGCTGCAAGAATCATGTCAAAAGAGTTTACGGTTTAAGAATTATGCTAGTTTTAGTGAAAATGGTTCAAGAGATTTCATCTCAGAAATGTAACCACTTCGTTGCTACGTTTGAGACACTTAATAATGGTTTTAAATTATGACACTTGGTAATAAGGAGCTAAGGATAGTTAGTGAAGTATGTGCGAAGGTTTTGAGTTAAAAAGATTATATTTCAATTTTATAAAAATGCGTCAGCCGAGATTGCACAAGTGAAAACCCCTAGAACATGACTTTGAAACCAATCTTATAAGTGGTTAAGTATAACTTGAATTCGAGGATCGGTTTTGAACCAAACTTATGACTTAAGTATTTGACGATTAGCATGGACTTGGTACGAGTCTATAATGAGCCATTAGTACTTTGATTGTGATTTGCTTAAGTATACGAGTATTTGATTATAAGTGGATCGTCTAGGGAATTAATTGTATGTTCTTGACTTTGTTTAGATTGTCGGACATCGTCGCAAACCCCTATTACGACCAGAGCATCAGGCAAGTTTTCTAAACCTATACTTTTGAAGTATTTTGATATAATACTGCTTTTTCCATATATTCGAGTTTTACGTTTGCGATAATGGTTGTATCGTGTTAATATGAGTTTGACTTTTGGTTTATATACCAGCTTCGAGATAAGTAGTTATAAACCGGTTTACCTTGTAGCTCTAGAGGTAAGAGCATACTTGTTGTTTCGACTCTAGACCGGGAGTCGGTATTTCAAGATTGTCAGGGAAACCCGAGAGATTCCAGGGACAAGATTATTATTTATTCTGAGAATTGTTCAGATAGACATTATTTATATTTCCAGAAAGTATTAAATACATGGAAATGATTTGAGAAATATTATTTGAATATTTCTTGTATTATCGGAGGATTATTTTAAATCATTATTTTATAGAGATTTATTTAATAAATATTTATTTAAGTATTAATTAAATCTCTTTAATTAATTTAAAAATTATATTATTTAATTATAAATCATTTGAGGTCTTTAAAAATTATTTTTAATTTTTTTCCGACCTTCAAAAATATTTTCAAAATTATAGGGAATCCAAAATATATATTTCTGATTATTATCAGCTCACTTGACCCATCTATACGCTTTCAAATCTATCGAGAATTTGGAATCCAGAATTTCGGAAGTCATTATCATTTTTCCCCTTCGTTGATATCTTAAAAGTAGTGAGGCTCTAGCCCTATTATTTATGGTTCCTGTTTCATCAAACGAGTATAAAGATCCAGTCTTGATTTCATGAGGATTATTCGTCGCTCAACGAGAATTTTCGGCTAAAGGCCAACATGTAATTATCGGTTAACTTCCATTCGATTCCGGGAGTAACCAAATAGACGATTACCCAAGGGACTCTGGCAATGCAGGACCATCGACGAACGATCCCAAGCTTAGAATAAGAGACCGTTAGCCAAGCGGTCTATCAATTATTATTTGGCCCAACTTGTGCCACGATGATTACGCTCACTCTTGCTGAACTTTCGCTCACTCTTGCTATTGTTTTACATATTATATAGTAGCTAAGTGAGATACCAAGGATCCGGCATATAGCCCGCAAGAGAGTGGAAGACGAAAGGCTTTTCCGTGAACAGTTTATGATAGTGAGAACCAAGGGATCGGCCTGCAACTTTTGTTAGACCATCTTATCTATAGACGTGATTTATGCAAGGCTGTATTCCGTAATACATTTGGGTTGTAATAACTTTATATTTGAGGATGTATATTGTAAGTGTATCGTTTCAGAGACTCTAACATGTGTGAGCGTATATATATTGTGGGGTCATAAGCAGGTGGAATGTGTATATTGTGAGTAATACAGGTACAACGAGGAATAAATGGATTGTGACTACCCTAGATCCCTGATCCCGGGTCTAGGGGCGTCACAGAGAGCCTGGTATGACACTCTCTCACAGTTTCTTATAGAAAATCACTTCACTAGAGGTACTGTTGATACAACTCTTTGTTATTGAAATGTCAATGACTCTATAATACTTGTTCAAATTTATGTAGATGATATAATATTTAGCTCTACTGATGAGAAGTTTTGCAAAAGGTTTGTCAAACTTATACAAAGCAAATATGAAATGAGCATGATGGGTGAATTAACTTATTTTATTGATTTACAAGTATAGCTAGTTAATGATGGAATTTTTCTGAGTCAATCCAAATATGTGTATGATCTTTTAAAGAGATTTGACTTATTGGATTGTGCTTCTGCAAAAACACCCATGACAACTGCCACTAAACTTGAATTGAATACTAAGCAAAAGAAGGTGGACATTTCAAGTTATAGAGGCATTGTTGGCTCACTTCTATATTTGACTGCTAGTAGACTTGATATTATGTTTGCTACATGTTTGTGTGCTAGACTCCAAGCTGATCCTAGGGAATCTCATTTAGTAGCTATTAAAAGGATTTTCAGATATCTCAAGGGAACACCAAACCTTGGCATTTGGTACCCTAGAGATTCTAGTTTTGATCTAATTGGCTATTCAGATGCAGATTATGCATGTTACAAAATTGATAGGAAAAGTACTACAAGCACCTGTCAATTCTTAGGAAACAAGTTGGTTTCATGGTTCAGTAAGAAGCGAAATTCAGTTTCTACTTCAACTGTAGAGTCTTAGTAAATTGCAGCTGGAGGTTGTTGTGCACAAATTTTATGGATAAAAAATCAACTACTGGACATGGTTTGAGGGTTGAAAGGATTCCAATTTTCTATGACAATTCTAGTGCAATTGCTATTTTTGAGAATCCAGTGCAACACTCAAGGACCAAGCACATAGACATTAGATACTACTTCATCAGGGAGCATGTGATGGAGGGCACTGTAAAACTACATTTTGTTCCAAGTGAAAAACAATGGGCAGATATCTTTACCAAACCACTTGATGAATCAACATTCACAAGTTTTTCAAGCTTTTTCCAGCAACAATGGCTCCAGTTGTTAAGATGATGTCTAGTACTGGATTTGTGTATGAGAAGAACAACTTCGTTGCATTTATAGATACTTCTAGCTCGCCATCTGATTATCACAAAATGATGGAGTTCATCAAGAACTACAAACTATCTTATGCTATGCTTGAAGCCCCAACTCTGTACCATGGCATCATTGAGGAAATATGGACCACTCCAGAGTTCGACTTTCATTATGGTACTATCACTTTCACTCTTTTTGGTACTGAACATGTTATCAATTCAGATATAATTTTTGCATGTTTTAAAATACCTGGTAATAACTGTGACCATGCCCCTATTAATGCTGAAATAGTGTCCATGCTTAATAGTATTGGGTATTGTAACACCTCCAGATCCGGGGTCCGGGATCCGGTCGTTACGGTCTCCATTTCTGTCCACAATACTTGAACTTACTTCAACATAAAATAAATTACATCTTTATGACCCAACACAACAATATAAAACACACCCGTTATAGTCCCAGAGATGAAATCAGAGTAACAATCAAATTTTATTAATCACATTTTGAGTTCTTACAACCCAAAAGAATTACAATATAAATACATACTCTTTGCCATCCATTTACATAAGTCATACTAGCCCATATACTTGGTGCTGAAAGAATGAATCTATCCTATCAATAGCTTTCTCTTCGGCTCTGGTAGTCTCATCGTCCTCGCCAGCGTCGAGTGCGCCTTGTGCGAGTCATCTGGTCTAGCTGTTGTTGTGATATAATAATAAAGCAAGGGTGAGCAATAGCCCACCAACAATAATGTATAACTGAACGATAATATATAACAGTTCAAAAGTATCTTTCAAACCATATGCCATGCATTTACGGCAATGGTGCCAGTATAACATAAACGATGAAGTTACATGGTAACTCAAATTGCATAAATAGGTGGGAATATCTGCTATGTCAAAGATAAGGAAGATATTATCATTTATCATAAAAGAGGAACTTGTAGGAAAAAATATTGCAATTCCAATTATGAATACTTTTCCAATACTGCCAACAATGATAATGTTGCAGAAAATAAGTAAATTTGCAGGATGAACTAATGCTGGAGTATTCACCGGGCCCGCTGTTCCAATCCTTACGATGATCAGTCGCAGATTATACAGCTCAATTTAGATTTACTACCGGTAGAAGGAAGAACTGACGGATTTACTTGTCTACCGCCCTATTAGATCTCCCCGGCCAACGGTTGGGCCAATGGGATGGACCGGCACTACTCGGCCTCTTACACGACTCTGAACGTAAAGTTCGTCCCCCTTTCCCCAAGTATGATACTTGTTGATATGACTCCACAAAGTAGTCGTATCTAGTTGGAAAAGAAAATTCAACATCATATCTCCCAAGCTGCTGCTTGTTAGAGGATACCATCTTGTTCCAATAATCTTACCCCTCGAATGATGAGAAGGTTACTCAAAGATTCAATTGATAAACAACAACCAAGTTGCGAGTGAAAAGAACAGTTTTACAAGATTTATGACCGGGAAGTCAACAAGTTAAATAACATTTCTCAAGTAAGGTTCCCCTATAATATGGAAGTTTGAGCGAACATTTAAATCCTTTTAAGATAGATTTAAATTAAAAAGACTCCGAAGTATTTTACATAATATCTGGAGGTGAAAGATAATCTTCGAATAATATAAATCATTTTAAAAAGAATTTAAAAGAATTAAATAAATATTCCAAGAATATTTATTAACTCAATAATAATTACGGAATATTATTAAATCATAATATTGCTCGTAAGTAATCCTCGAATGAATATATAGAATTATTTACTAAATAAATCCCTCCTTAAATGAATATTCAAAATAATATTCATTAAATAATTAAACTCCAATAATTATTTAAAATAATATTCAATAAATAAGTCAAACCTTAAATGAATATTTGAAAATAATATTCATTTAATAAATAATCTTTTAAATGAATATCCAAATAATATTCATTTAGTAATCAAAACTTTAAAGGAATATTCGAAATAATATCCCTTAAGTAAATAGAACTTCAAATTAATATTTTAAAATAATATTCATCAAGTACATAAAACCTTAAATGAATATTCGAAAGTAATATTCATTTAATAAATAAAATTCCAATGAATATCAAAATAATATTCATTAAATAATCAATTCTAAATAAATATTCGAAACTAACATTCATTTAATATCTCTCGACTGTGATAATACTCGAATAACATTCCTCGAAAGATTTCCAAGTAATTGATACTTTATGGAAATATAAATAACGTTTAATAATAACATTCCTCAAAATAAATAATAATATGCCGTTGGAATCCCTCCGGGTTTCCACGACTATCTATATCTCAAAACACCGACTCCCGGTCTATATTTAAGAATGAATATCATATGCCCTTCGCTAAGGGTCTTACCGAAACCATCCGGCTTATAATTGATAATTCGTATCTAGTCTATAAGCCAATATCAATTCAGGGAACATGTATCATAATATAATTTGACAATAGGCATGCATGCTATGGCATATGTATCAGAAACAACAGATATACATATTATCACAACAACAGTTCCAAGGTATTGGAAACTTGCCTGGTAATCGGGTGTGGGTAGAGATAGCGTGTCGTGGGTCTGCTCGATGATCTATAGAGTTTCAGAACATTCGAGATTAACCACTTAACACCTTTTAAAAGTCTAAGTATAAACTTCACTTAAGTCGAAACACGTTTTCGAATTATCTCGTTATACACCTTTTAGTGTAACTCTTTTTATCACCGATACGATCCAACATTTGTTCGTTATTCAGACATGTCATCATACCCACACTTGGTATATACTTAAGTCGTATAAGCTCTAAAGTCGATCGATTACGAACCGAGATTATACCTCGAGTTTTATCGTTCGTTTTCTAAGTTATAACCAAAGTTATACTTTTAAGGGGTTCGTTCGCGTTTAACCTTGATTCAAACATTTTTATAAAATCGGAAAACGATCCGTTTGACATGTGGTTTTCTCTCACACCTTCCTTATGACCCCTAGTATTTATTTACCAGGATTCTCCACCGAGTAGCATGTTTTACGAGGGTTCAATTGAAGTTACGAACTTTTATTTACGGTTTCGAACCAATTTTAGTAATTTGACCATAACTCCTAAACCATAAGTCCAAATGTTTCGATTCTCACGCCAAAACGATCTATGGCTCGAGATCTACAAGGACAAGTCATAACATTACAAAGGTTAGGAAATAATATTAACTTCCATGCTCGGTTTCTAAGTGTTAACAAAAATTCGGCACAACCAAGCAAGCCACACCGGGCATCAATACAACTTATACACATATTTCTCATCCCAAATCTGTCCAAGAACATCTACTCTACCATCATAATCATCATATGATTAAACCAACTACAAACCATGCTAACATGCTTATAATCATACTAACATCATTACCAAGCTTAAATCCATCAAGAACATGCATAAATCTCAAAACAAGATCTAGGGTTTCAAGAGGTCTACCTTCCTTGGAGTATGTAGTAGCCTTATTAAGCTTGGTATGGACCTTGTCTAGCCTTAATACACCTTAGATCAACCAAAGAAACAAGAAAATCAAAGATTAGTTCATAAGAACACTATTCACCATCCTCTTTCTTGATTTTTTTTGAAAGTGGAAACAAAGGAGTTTGAAGCTAAAATTACAAGATCAAACAAGGAGTGGAAGCTTGATTTCTTCCTTGGAATTTCTTGAAAATTCGAATGGGTGTTTTTGCAAGAGGGGAGAGAGTTTTGCTTGGTTGGTTTGCTTTGTTCTCATCCACTTTAGTGTATTATTGTGATAATATCTTGATAAACTAACTTTAATAAAGTGGTGATGTATTGGATGATGAAAATTGCATGACAAGTGTTGATCTTTGGTGGTGTTTAGGCTAACCAAGTGGTTGATTTGCTAAGTATTAGTTTCATCTCTAAGTATGCTAGTTGCATGAGTCATCACTTGGTTTGCTAGATATTTTCCACCACTACATGCATGTATCTTGATTCCCTGCCTGTTTCTTTGTCCGGTTATTGTTAGGTCCGATAAGATTGTAGAAGGGGGGGTTGAATACAATCTTTACCTTTTTATCGAAATTTGTCCGTTAGATAATATTTTAGCAAAAACAAATTTGTGCGGAATTACTTAACACAATTTTTCAAGTTGAATATAACTGTATATTAACTTGATACGGTGTTACAAAATCAGTATAACAACTTATCAAGATGTTAATAACTAATTAGAAAATTCGACATGAACTTTTCTAATTTAGTTAATAATGATCAAGATAAGAACTAGGAAACTTAATTCGCTAGTAGTACAAGAATCACAAGTAATCAAGTTCTATCGGATAGAATATTACAAAGATGAAGAACTTGAATTTCTAGGAATTGTTTAGGCTTTGGTGTTCTTGAGTTTCTTGAGAGAAAATCTGCTGGATGGAATTATATTCTGCTGTGTTTTTCAGTTATGACATAATCTGCTGTCTTTGGTTCTTTTATATCAGCAACAAGTCTTGCTAGCTTTTTGTAGGATATTTAACTGCTCCAGTATGACTTAATCTGCTTCCAAGACTTAATTTTTCTTCATTAAGACTTACACAAACCTCCATTAAGACATAAACCAGGTCGGTATGACTTAATAAAAATTCGGTATGACCTAAAACAGCTGGCAGGTGGTCGGTATAACTTAATCAGGATATTTTGGCTCGGTATGACATAATCTGAATTTGCTCGGTAAGACATAATGTTGAAGCTTCTCTAAGACATAATTTAGGTCATACCGATTTTGTCTTCACCAAGACATAATCCAATCCTTTTCCTTTTAAGTCATATTGATCCATTTAATTAATTAATGATTATCCAATTCACATTTAATTGATACAATAAATAATTTAATAAATAAATTAATTCTTCTAGAATTAATTCATTTAATTAAATCAACTAAATGATTTATATCAATTATAAATGAATTTAATTAAATCAATAAATAAATAATTTAATTCTTACAAACCACTGAAGGTAGTAAAGAATTACCACTGACTTGTGTTGACGTTCGATGTACTGTCTGGTTCATGAACGACTAACTTCAATGATGCTTCTTCACTTTTGACTTTAGGTTGTGGTTTGTTTCTTCTCTCAATTCTCTTGTACTGTAACTGACATTCAAACTATCATTCGAAAAATCTTTGTCACTGTTGAAATGAATGCATTCGCTTCAATGCTATACTGGGGCTTGGTCAGATAACTGAATCGTCTTCCAGTGTACGACATCAAAACTATAGATTTACTTTTCTTCTTTCTTCTGACAGATAATACTTCTTGAGATTCCTGTGACAGTTCATATGTATATTTACTTATTACAATTTGGTTTAAGTTGATTAGGATTCTCTAACTACAAATAGGCTGAGTCATATGCCTTTCAATCTCCCCCTATTTGTTTGTTAGACAATAACAAGCAAATTCCTAGAGGATACCTCAACTAATCCAACTTAACCAAATGAAAGATAAAACTTTAAATACAAAGTAAATATGAAAAAAAGTTTTGGTTTATATTAAACATTTCCAGATTCAAACAAAATGATAAATACAAGATAGATGATCCTTTAGCCTGATCATATTTAACATATTCCTATCTTGACCTATCTAGCTCTAAAGATAATACACGTAGAGCTGATCTTCAATTACTGTCTTCTCGTCTAAATTCTCCTTCTTCTGGCTCATCTGCGACTTGAAGTTTCATGTGTAAATCAGAATCAACAAGACGCTCTCTTCTTGATGACAATCCTTGAGGTAAGACTAAAGGAATTCCAAGCTTCTTTCTCAGTTCACCTTGAAATTTCTTGTAATCTTTTATATTCGTTTGTGCATAGGATCGAATGTGATATGTAGCTATTACCTTTTCTTCAGTCAAGAATCCATGATTTCTGAGAGCATATTCAGCATATACCAAGTGTTTTGCATGATGTTCATATAACTCATCTGTCTGAAGATTGATTGAATGAAGTACCTCTCCCTTAAGAAATTTTACTTGTGGAGGATCCTTAATCACTTCTGGTCCAGCTCTTTCAGCAAATTCTTTGAACTTCTCATGTAACAACACACCTAGCTCAGAAGATGTTCTCACCTTAGGCCTAAGTACCCAAATCTCTGTCAGCGATCTGTCATAAAAGAACTGAATAGATACTCTGAAAGTTCCAACATTATGACAATCCACAAATATTACCAGCTCATCAGATTTGGGTTCAAATGCAGTAGTTATCCTCATGACTTCTACCTTTAAGGCCTTTATATACATATCATGAATTGGATTTGCCAGTTTGAATTCCTCGAGAATTTCTCCAAGACGACGATCTTCATAATCAGAACTCTGAGGTGAATCAATTGCTTTTTGAGCACGTTCCCATTTATCACCGCTCTTTAGTCTGATATATGTCTTTCTCTTCTCAACATTTATAGCATGTAATCATTGTAATGCTTGCTGTTTAGCTTTCTGAAGTTCTTCATTTCTTGCAATTTGCTCTAATGACTTTTGAAGCTTTTCTTCTCTCATCAGCAAATTAGCTTCCCTCTGAGCAAATAATTCTTCAGATTCTTTCTCTGCTTGTTGAGCTTCATATTCAGATATCACTGGTTCTTCTTCTTCCCAGTGACTTAAATCTGGTTCAGGTAATTTCTCACCTTCATCAGAAAAATCAAAGTCATCAAAAACATCAAGATTACCTGGTTCACCCGTGACTTGATCATCTGCAACAACTTTCTTCTTCCCCTTATTCCTCCTGTCTTCACTATCTGTATCAGATTTATCAGATTTACCTCCTTTCTCTCCTTGTCCTTTCTCACCACCTTGTGATTTCTGTGCCTGTTGTGATTTCTCCCCCTTAGTTGAGGAATCCTCTACAGATTTATCAGTTGCACCAGCTTCAGGATCTCGTTCATCATCATCACCACCTGTTCTTGCAAAGAATTCTCTTTCTTCAGTAGTTGGTGTGCAATTATAACTGATCAGATGAAATAAATGCCTTAATCCTTTAGCTTGATGTGCATTTTGCTTCTCAATTTGATCTAGTCGAAAATCATTAGAACGCTGATTTTCATGCACTTCTTCCTGTAGATTGTCAACCTTGTTGGAGATTTCAGCAATAATTTTGTCTTGTGCCACCGTGACCTCACCAGAATCATCAAGAGCTTTTTCATGAGAAAGTTCGAGAGTTTTGATTTTATTAGTGAAGAATGTCTTCAAGTTGTTGATGTCACCCTTTATCGAAGTAAGATGATTATCAACAGAGGTGGATGGAGAAGACTGTTTATCCACTTGTGCTCGAAGTAATCTAGCTTCAGCTTTACTTGCTTCTAGTTCCCCTTCCAGATCTTGTATTTTTTGTAACAATGAGAGATTGTATGTGTCTGTGTGTGCACTCACCTGAGTTTCATTCTAAATTTCACTCACCTGATGTGCATGTGTATCACTCAATTTTGTGGTAATCCTCACATCACTCCTCTCAATTTCCTTAGCTTTTCAAGAAGCGGTACCTGCAGTTAAAATCACCCTAGCCTCCTCTGGGAAGGTCAGTGGTGGTGCAATAGGAGTTCGAAAATCCCTGTCCTCAATCAATTCCACTTGTACATTTGGATTTGTAATCTGAATTTCTTCAGTAGTAGATTGATCAAGTTGCCTTCCACTTTCTTCAGTCGAAACTGCGAGTGGAAACTCCCTTGAGGGATCTAGGAATGTTTCTCCTAGGAGGGGAGATGATGGTTCCAATAAAGTTGGCAAGGAACCAAGATTTCCCTCAGAAGTCTGTGAAGACTCTTCTACCGTAACTATGGTAGGCACTGTTTCAGACTCAATGTGCTCTCCTGTCAATGTGTCCCTATTTTCATCATAATCTATCTGTTCTCCCATTGTTAGTAATAACAAAGGGGTTGTGCCTGACACATTACAGGATGCCATGGCCCTATGGCGAATTTCAATAGTATCATCCTGTTGAGAGGATAATCCTAGTAACTGTTGCATGGCCATATCAACGTCCATATCTTGTTGGGAAGATACGGATGGGCTTATAGTTGCCTCTGAATCAGTTCTACTTTTCTTTTGTAGAGGCAGAGCTGTGGGTTCACTCATTATATTTCTTCTTTTCTTTGTTCTTTGAAAGGGAATTTTCTTTCTGGAGTGAAAGGTTTTAAGTGATGTAAATTCAGTGTTTGGCTCTATGACCGGGGTTAGAGATTGCGGTCTTACAATCCCTTGGTCAGCCCTATCAACCACTTGGGTTCCAGAAATAGATTGAGAAGTAGAAATAGTTTGAGGAACAAAAGACAATACCTGGTCAGCTGATTCTGCGATAGTCTCTGATAAGATTGGTTGATTTAATTCAGGTTCAGGGACAGATGCAGTTTCTTCCACTGGATGTTCAACAGCAAGTGCAGGTGGCTGAGGAACAATTTGTTGAGCAGGTTCAACTTGTTGATTGCCTTGATCTTCATGTTCAACAAGTATGTTTTCCACTGGTGGTTCAGGTTCTGGTACAGGTTCAATGACAGGTAGTTGTATATAGTTTGACATGTATTGGGTGACAACTATAGGTACATTTGTGAATTTAGGCTTGTTGCTGTACTCAGTGAACAATCTGGTAGAAGGTTTACCTGACGCCAGTGATTCTCCATTCAGGAATTGGGCTTGGTTTTCTAGTTCCACTAGATGATTAAAAATCAATGAAAGGAATCTTGGATAATAGCATGATACTTTTTCTCCATGATCAAAATTCCTCTTTGCATTAATGATTCTTCTAACCATCGGAACACACAGTAGTCTACCAATATTAATTCTTCGGTTGTGTGCAACTGCATATCCAATATGCTGCATGAAGGATGGTAATACCCCGAAGTTCCCTTTAGTAGAATTGGCAAAGACTTTAGCTAAGGTGTCAAACAGATAGTCCCATTCCTGAACGAGGTGCTTTTTATTCCAGACAGTTTGATCAGGTCTGTCTTGGTAGAATATACCATTCAAAAAATTTATCAATTCTTGTTCTGATGGTAATTCTTCGAAATTGTCACTAGGAAAGTTTAAGACCGTATTTATAACATTTTCATCCACTGTGTACTGATTGTCTCCGACAGAGAAGACAAACGATCTGTTGTCATTGGAAATGACAGCAGTAGTACACATGATTCTCAAAGGTTCAATTTTTAAGGGAGCATCTAAGCTCAAAGCAGTGCGAACTAGTGAATTATCGTTTAAAAATCGAATCCACGGTCGAAAACGTTCAAGTGAACATTTTTCTAGATCAAAATAACCGATTAAATTATGTTTAATAATTTCAAATTGATCAGCCATTTTAATCAAGATTTAATTTCTTTGAAAATTTCAGATTTTATAAAATAATGAATTAAAAATTAATTTTTCGAATTAATAAATAATTAAAAATTCGAGAAAATTAAAAGTTGTTAAAAAATTCTGAAAAATTCACACAACAATCTCCTTACCCACACGAACACACGTATATTTTTAGATTTCTAAGATTCGAACCCAGTTTTTCTGAAAAACAAATCGTATTTTGCGATTTTCCGAAATAAAAAATCTTCAAATCGGAACAAGATTGAGATTTTAAATAATCAAAATGAAGATAATCACACCAGGAATCGATGGTTGTATTTGGTTTGTGATTTCAGTCAAGATTTGTGTTGAAAAATGGGCATGAACGATCGGTGGTTTATGCGTGTATATGTATGTATATTCAATAGTTCTCAAAGACTTAACTTTGGAGAATGACTTAAAATGAAATAAGACTTAACAATACCCTAACTGCTCTATATATATAACTGGCTGAATATGACTTAATTAAGTATTCAGTGGATAAGACTTAATCTATCTAACAAGACATAACTAATAAGACTTAAAACAGGTGAATAAGACTTAATAATTATATACCTCGTTAAGACTTAAATATTTACTAAGTCGGTTATGTCATACCGAATATTTTTTTTAAAACTAATAAGACCTAAACTAATTAAGACTTAAGCTTAATATTCTAATAAGACTTAGAATTATATATAAACAAGACTTAACTAAAAATTCGAATAAGACCAAAAATTAAAAACAGAATTATTCTAATAAGACTTAACATAATTAAGACTTATTAAATATAATAGACTTATTAATAAGACCTATTATTATTCTGATTTAATTTAAGACATATCCTTATTAAAATAAATTAAAATATATACAAATACTTCAAATAAACACACAAAAATATACAATTAACTTATAAAAATAATAAAAAATATTATAGAAAATTAAACAAATAATAAAAATAATTATAAATACCATATGCTATCCTATTAACGAAAACAAAGCAATATTAACAGGACAAACACTACAAAACATATGATAAATTAATTATTAAAATAGAAATAAATATCTACAAATATTCTAAAAATACAGAAATATGAAGTATTAAAAAATATGAATAAACAGAGTGAAAAATAACTAAACAAGCAAGAAAATCAGTTGGTAAAATAATTATACAAATGATTTCAAACAACAAATATTCACAGAATAATCACTTGCAAAATTATTAAAGATCAAATTTCAGATATTAACAGTATTAATTACTAGGACTGTTTAACATACCCAATTCACTAACAATATTAGTGAATGAGGATTCATTAAGCGACTTAGTAAAAATATCTGCAGTTTGATCTCCAGAGCCTACAAAGTAGTTGCACTGTACCATTCATTACATGCTCTCTTATAAAATGATACCTTATGTCAATGTGCTTTGTCCTTGAGTGCTGCACAGGATTGCTGGCGATTGCTATGACACTTGTATTATCACATAAAATAGGGATATTTTCCAATACAATGCCATAGTCCATTAATTGATTACTAATCCATAAGATCTGAGCACAACAGCTTCCAGCAGCTATATATTCAGCTTCGGCTATAGAGTTGGAAACTGTTTGCTGTTTCTTACTGAACCAGGAAACCAATCTTCCACCTAGGTATTGACAACTCCCAGATGTACTTTTCCTGTCTACAACACTTCCTGCATAGTCAGAATCTGTATATCCAATTAAAGTAAAACAAGATTCATTAGGGTACCAGATGCCTAAATTAGGCGTACCCTTTAGATATCTTAAGATTCTTTTGACAGCAGTGAGATGGATTTCTCTAGGGTTCGCTTGGAACCTTGCACACAAGCATGTGGCAAACATTATATCTGGTCTACTAGCAGTTAGGTAAAGCAATGAGCCAATCATACCTCTATAGCCTGTGATATCTACCTTGGCAGAACTTTCACATAAACCAATTTTGACAGCTATAGTTGATGGTGTCTTTCCTGATGAGCACTCCTCCATGTGATATTTCTTGAGGAGCTCCTTGATGTACTTGGATTGACAAATAAATATTCCATCTTGTCTCTGACTTATTTGTAATCCACGAAAGAATTTCAGTTCTCCCATCATGCTCATTTCAAACCTACCCTGCATTAACTTAGAAAACTTCTTGTATAAAAGCTCATTAGCAGACCCAAATATAATATCGTCCACATAGACTTGGACTAGTATTATATCATTCTTATGTCTTTTAGTGAAGAGCGTTTTGTCTATGACACCTCTTATAAAACCATTTTCTAATAGAAATTCAGAGAGAGTGTCATACCATTTTCTTGGGGCTTGCTTAAGACCATAGATAGCTTTTTAAAGAAAGTAGACATAGTCCAGATGATCTTGATCTTCAAAACCAGGGGGTTGTTCTATATACAATTCTTCATCTAGCTTACCATTCAGAAAAGCACTCTTGACATCCATTTGATAAACTTTGAATCTTGAATAGGATGCAAATGGCAAGAATATTCTGATGGCCTCAAGTCTTGCCACTGAAGCATAGGTCTCGTCATAATCAATGCCTTCAGCTTGAGAATAACCTTTAGCTACCAGTCTTGCTTTGTTTCTTATCGCAATGCCATCTTCATCTAGTTTGTTTCTGAATACCCATCTTGTGTCCACCACTTTTCTATCTTTAGGTCTGGGTACCAGCTTCCATACTTCTAGTTGCTTAAATTAATTGAGTTCATCTTGCATAGCAATCACCCAATCAGGATCAGATAGAGATTCTTCTATCTTCTTAGGTTCCATGACAGACAGGAACCCAGAATAATTACATTGATTCTGATAAGCTCTTCTTGTTTTCACACCAACATCTGGATCACCAAGGATCAGCTCAAAAGGATGAGCTCTATTCAAAACAGTTTGTCTGGGAAGAATTGATCTTGATGATTCGCCTTCATCTTCAGTATGATGTTGAGTATGACTTGTTGACCCTTCATTATCTCCCCCTGAGTTGTCGCCAGTTTGACTTGTTGATGGTTCAAGAGTATCAATGGTGTCTTGAAAATTATCATTGTTTTCGCCAGCATCACCTTGATCAATACCACCAACATTTGGATTATTATTATCGACAACCACGTCAGGTTGATTGTCATCATCTGAATCTGAGTCTAACATGTCATCAGACTTAAGCTTTTCAGATGGATCTTCATTTTGGATACTTGGGAGTTTTGTGTCATCAAATGTAACATTGACACTTTCCATAGTTTTCTGTTAATCAATAAGATACACCTTGTAGGCTCTTCTAGTATAACCAATAAATATTGCTTCATGTGCTTTTTCTTCAAATTTACCACCTTGATCATCTCCTTCTTTCAGCACAAAGCATTTTGTCCCAAATACATGGAAGTACTTGAGAGTTGGTTTCTTGTCATGTAGAGCTTCATATGGTGTCTTCATTAAGTCTTTATTGATAAGTGTTCGATTCTGGGTATAGCATGCAGTGTTGACAGCTTCAGCCCAAAAGCTCAATGGAAGCCTTGATTCACTTAGCATAGTACGTGCAACTTCAATCAAGGTTCTATTCTTTCTTTCAACTACCCCATTTTGCTGAGGAGTTCTGGGAGCCGAGTACTATCTAGTTATAACCTTTTCAGTGCAAAAGTCATTCAGAACTGCATTCTTGAATTCAGTTCCGTTGTCTGACCTTATAGCTCTTACTGGACGATTAGAGTCCAACTCAATTAACTTAATGTGATCAACTACCAGTTGTGGAGTTTCATCTTTTGAGTTCGGAAATAGTACCCATGTGAATTTTGAGAAATCATCAACAATCACTAGAGCATATCTTTTTCTTGACATGGACATCACACTAACTGGACCAAACAAATCCATATGGAGAAGTTGTAATGGTTCAGTTATTGATGATGTGTTAATGCTCCTGTGAGTTGCCCTTTTTAACTTTCCTTTTTGACAAGCATCACATAGACCTTCCTGAGTAAATTCAATCGAAGGTAAACCTCTCACCAATTCTCTTTTAACTAGAGAATTCATTGTTTTGAAGTTTAGGTGAGAAAGTTTCTTGTGCCATAACCAACTTTCATCAGTGGATTCCTTTGAATAAAAACATCTAATTTCTTCTGTGCTTCCAGAGTTCATATTGGCTATGTACAAGTTTCCTTTTCTTACTCAAGTCAACTGCGACCTTTCATTTCTCTTGTGTGATATTAGACAATTCTTCTTGTTGAAATGAACTTCATAACCTTTGTCACAGAATTGACTAATACTGAGCAAATTGTGCTCAAGGCCGTTCACAAAAGAGACATCTTCAACGATAACATTTCCAGCTTCTAATCTGCCATATCCATCAGTTTTACCTTTGCTGTTATCTCCAAAGGTAACGACTGGGCCGGCCTTCTCCACCACATTTGTCAGCAGGGCTCTATCTCCGGTCATATGCCTTGAACATCCACTGTCCAGAATCCACATTACTCGTTCAACCTGTTTTAAACCCTGCAATGACAAATTGGTTAGACTTTCTTCGGAACCCAAATTTGATTGGGTCCAGAGTACTTAAAAAATTGGCCTTTATCAGGCAAAGCAACACTTTTTATTTTAACAATATTTTCTTCAGGTACTGGATATTTAACCCTGTAAACAGCTTTAACTTGTTTTGGTTTCAGCTTGGGTAACCATGTCTTCACCATATCCTTAGGAGGACTTGGAGTCCTAGTCTTAGGATTAGGTGGGTTTACAGTCCTGGATCTAAAATGATTATTTCTGCTCATATGCTGTCTAGGAACATTCTTATCAACATATGCATGATTACCGTTCAAGTAAGCAGAAATTATATTAAAAGCACAAGACATGCAATTAACAGCATTTCATTTCTTATGAGCAGTATCAATAACAGGAATAGCATGCATGGTAGATATGTTGTTGCATTTATTCATGTTGTTACTTCTACTACTAGTTTTCAAGGAACTAGTAGACTCACCAACTCTTTCTGTTTTCTTAAACACAGACTTTCTATCTTCATCATTTTTAACAACTTTATTACTTTCTAAGACTACGCCATTAGCTACATCCTCAATGCGCATCTCTTCCTTAATGATTAAAGATGTTGTATCCAAAGGTTCTGCTATGGATGTCTTAAAGAGTGGGTTACTAACACCCTTAAGCACTATTGGTATACCCTTTTCTACAGCACTGACACGATTAGGGG
Organism: Saposhnikovia divaricata; assembly: GCA_036435485.1. Taxonomy (NCBI): domain Eukaryota; kingdom Viridiplantae; phylum Streptophyta; class Magnoliopsida; order Apiales; family Apiaceae; genus Saposhnikovia; species Saposhnikovia divaricata. The sequence goes on along the minus strand of CM071595.1, from coordinate 54,486,513 downwards.
TAATAATGCTTGTTCGTCCAACAGCTTCATTATAATCAAACCCAATTCCTACGGTTTGATTAATAGCTTGTTGGTTAAACAACTCTTTAGCCACTTTACATGAATTAGAAGTAGCACTAACCTTTATTTCTAATTCAGCTATTGTCTCACATTGTTGAACCACTATCAACGCTAGAGACCTCTCAAGTTCTTTTAGAATTCTTATTTCTGATTTTTGTTTATCATGGCAATTTTGTACATCGTGTAATTCTGATAATTGATTTCTAAGATCTGTATTTAACAAATTGATCCTTTCAATCTCTCTATTAGCATAACCTAGTGAATCACTAAGTTGATAAATATATTGACTTTCAGAACATGATACCTCAGATGAAGTACCACTGGAGTTATCAGATTTTGCCATCAGGGCAAGATTGCCATACTCTTCTTCTTCAGAGTCTGTATCATCCCAACTCTTTCCAGCAGCCACATAGGCTTTACCTGTCTTCTTCTTCTCAGATCCAAAGTATTTTCTTTGGTTTTGTTTTGGCTTCTGACATTCAGTAGCGAAATGTCCAAGTTCATTACAGTTGTAGCATCTAATTTTACTTCTTTCAACTGTTCCAGTTTTGTAACCTCCTCTGTTACTTGAGGATGAAGAACCTCCTCTCTGGAACCTGTTATAGTTAGATTTGTACCTGAACTTGGGATTCTTCCTGAATCTGAAGTTACTGAATTTCCTTACCAACAAAGCCATGGACTCATCTTCCAACCGATCTAGCTCTTCTAACGAATAGAAGTCTCCTTCATCTGGACTAGCATTCGTTTGACCAACTTCAACTTCAAGCTTGCCACTGTCAACACTACAAGATTGAATAACCTTATCTTCCACTTCCTGTTTGTTCTCAACAATAAGAGCTGTAGAAGTATTAGCAACTCTTCCTTTTCCATAAATCTCCTTTTGTTGAGATTGTTCCAGTTCATAGGTTTTTAAAATGCCAAAGAGTCTTTCTACAGTAATTTCACTTAGATTCCTCGACTCTCTGATAGCTGTAATCCTATGTTCTAGATGAACAGGCATTGACAGTAGAAATTTTCTGTTGATCTCTTTCTGAGTGTGGTACTTGCCATGCATCTGTAAATTGTTGACAAGTTTGTTATATCTTTCAAACACATCTTGAATACTTTCATTGGATGCTGATCGAAAGTGTTCATACTCAGATGTCAGAATTTCTAGACGATTCTCCCTAACTTCCTTTGTTCCTTCATTCACAGTTTCAATGGTTTCCCACATGTGCTTTGCAGTCTTGCAGTTAATCACATGACTGTACATTACAGAGTCTAGAGAATCTATTAAGATCAGTCTTAAATTAATGTCAAGTCCAGCTTCCTCTCTTTCAACAAGGGTGTATTCAGAAGAATTTTTGTGTACAAACCTTGCAGGGGCAACAACTTTTCCATCAGTAACAACTTCAGGAATTAATCCAAAAGGTATTATTGGTCCTTCTGATAAGACTTTCATGTATTTAGGATTTGCAACCTCGAGGAACATTAACATTTTGTTCTTCCACATATCATAACTGTTTTTGTCATATATGGGAATTTTCACAGTTCCAACTTTAGAAGACATGATGAATTTTTTTTAAGAGAGTTAAAAAATTCGGGGGTGATTTTTAATCGAGTAAAATGGGATCTTTGATTTGTGTATCAATCAATCGGCTTTGATACCAATTGTTAGGTCCGATAAGATTGTAGAAGGGGGGGGGGTTGAATACAATCTTTACCTTTTTATCGAAATTTGTCTGTTAGATAATATTTTAGCAAAAACGACTGTATATTAAGTTGATATGGTGTTACAAAATCAGTATAACAACTTATCAAGATGTTAATAACTAATTAGAAAATTCGATATGAACTTTTCTAATTTAGTTAATAATGATCAAGATAAGAACTAGGAAACTTAATTCGCTAGTAGTACAAGAATCACAAGTAATCAAGTTCTATCGGATAGAATATTACAAAGATGAAGAACTTGAATTTCTAGGAATTGTTTAGGCTTTGGTGTTCTTGAGTTTCTTGAGAGAAAATCTGTTGGATGGAATTATATTCTGCTGTGTTTTTCAGTTATGACATAATCTGCTGTCTTTGGTTCTTTTATATCAGCAACAAGTCTTGCTAGCTTTTTGTAGGATATTTAACTGCTCCAGTATGACTTAATCTGCTTCCAAGACTTAATTTTTCTTCATTAAGACTTACACAAACCTCCATTAAGACATAAACCTGGTCGGTATGACTTAATAAAAATTCGGTATGACCTAAAACAGCTGGCAGGTGGTCGGTATAACTTAATCAGGATATTTTGGCTCGGTATGACATAATCTGAATTTGTGTTGACGTTCGATGTACTGTCTGGTTCATGAACGACTAACTTCAATGATGCTTCTTCACTTTTGACTTTAGGTTGTGGTTTGTTTCTTCTCTCAATTCTCTTGTACTGTAACTGACATTCAAACTATCATTCGAAAAATCTCTGTCACTGTTCAAATGAATCCATTCGCTTCAATGCTATACTGGGGCTTGATCAGATAACTGAATCGTCTTCCAGTGTACGACATCAAAACTATAGATTGACTTTTCTTCTTTCTTCTGACAGATAATACTTCTTGAGATTCTTGTGACAGTTAATATGTATATTTACTTATTACAATTTGGTTTAAGTTGATTAGGATCCTCTAACTACAAATAGGCTGAGTCATATGCCTTTCAGTTATTGCTCAATTCTTTGATCGCTCGGAGGAATAACTCATTCGTTTCTAGTTAGGGTTTTACCGGAATCCGTCTTAATATTTATACTATCATCCTCCATTCTCTTTAATAATTCTTGAACCTATTTTCCTTAAATCCCTTCAATAATTCCTTAAGTCTTTCAGTGTCCAGGGAAATCTCGGGGAAAATAAAAGTGCTATTTTTCAGAATCAGACAGCTTTTACATACACTCTTTTTCCCCCTGGATCACTAATACGAACTCAGAATTTCGTTCCGGGTACTCTATATAGCGTCGTCTAATAATATTCCTAAATCCACCAAAATCACTATTCACCACTTATTCTTTACTTATTCTTTTATGGTTATATAGATGTCCTGGTTCTCTTTCGATCGTTCCTTAACCCTTTTTCGGAACCACTGGACTGATAACAGATATCGATTTTGATGACATAAGAATAACCTTCCCCCTTGGAATTATCAAATCTTAATTTCCTAGGATATAGATAATTCTTATCTAGATTGTCAACCAATAGCATTCTTCATGACATATATGTATTTGAATCCATATCCATTCCATAATAAAAGTTTTAATTCCTACAAAAAATCGGGGTTCTTACAGGTATGCTAAAGAAACTGATAATTTAGGGAAAATTGTTAGGAAGGGTATGAGAAAGGAGTGGAGTTAGTTTTGTGATTCTTTCATAAAAGTTTTCTCTGGTAAAATCTGTAACTTTGATGTAGTAACTTCTTCTTTACTCTCCATGATCTATATGCTAGTTAATGACAAATTCTTTGAGTTTGAGTCATTTATGTACTGAATGAAGTTGTTTCTAAGTTAGGAAATAGAGGCACTAGGTCCAGTAATATCTATTTTTCTAGATTTATAATGATGTTGGCTAACCATGTATTTGAGAGTGAATTTCCTTCTGAAAACAAAACAAGACAGTTTGCTTGCTGGACTCAAGAGAAAAGGGTTCTTAGTGACCTAATTCGATTGAATCACAACTCGGAGGTGCCATAGGTTTATCTACCAATCATGGAGGTAACTATCCCTAAACCTACTCCCTCTACTCAATCCCGGTCTTCTTTGCCTTCAACTGCTACAATGAAGCTCGGTAGTGTCCAAAAGCCTCCTGCCCAAGCAGCCAAACCCAAATCAAAATCCAAGTCAAAGAAAACCGCCTCAGGTGTCTCCCAAAAGGCACCTACTGTAAAATCTATACACAACCAAGAGGGGAGTGTCCAGGTGAAAGTGAGAGGTGAGGGACATGGTGAACATCAAAGAAACCCTAAGGATAAGGTTGGAAAGGTGAGTGAGTCCCAACCAAGCCACACTGCAGTCTCCAAAAAGACTGTAAGTGCTAAAACGAATATAAACACATCCCTAATAGCATCCTCTCAATAGGGTGTTACTATTGAAAAGAGTTCCCAACCAGGAACACAGAACAAAAGGGTGTGGGACACCACCAGCCAAACATCACCAATCAAAACCTTTGTTAGGATGAAGAAACCCAGAACTACTCTGGATGCATTGGGTACACTTAATGTTCAATCTATAGTGATTAAGCCTTCTCAAATTCAGGTTGATGTGGCTCCAGTAAATGTGGAGTTACAACCCCATTCTCTCTCAATCGAAATACCACAAACACCCAACTCACTTATATTATCTCTGGATGTGGATATGATCACCACATCACAAACAGATTCTCCCTCTTTAACTCTCAGGGAGGAGGCCCACTCAGAACCTGTTGGTCACAATTTTTAGAATATTTGTTGGACCAACGGCCTATCCTTTCTGAATCTATGGATGGGTCTGTGCCTTCTCAATTAAAATCAATCTGCATAGATTCAACCATAGTTTCTCTATTAACTACTATTCTTTCTACTTCATCAATGGATATCTCTTATCCATTGATGAGTGTTTGTCCATTGACGGATGTGCTTAACAGCAGATATCCGTTGATAGTCACAACTATAGCATCAACGGATATCCTACATCCATTGATCAATATCCATACCACCACTGAATCTTCTCTAAGTCAGTTTGCTCACTTATCTGAGAATACTTCAACTACAGTGGATGAATCTTTAGCTGTCCAAACACTTTTAGAAATGAGGGAAGGGAGTTACAACGCTGAGAATGAGAGGCTAACTTATGAGCAGGCAAAAGGAGATAATGAGAGTGAGAGGCATGCTATTTCTTCCAGCCAGGCAAAAAGAGAGCTAGAGGGTTCCACCTTAGTAGGTGAAGGTGAGAGTGTGAGAGGTGTGAGCCAGGGGGAGCCCCTAATGCAAAAAGAGAGAGAACATGAGAAAAAACAGGTACAAGAGAAATAAGGGTGGAAGTCATTGCTAGTGAGTCAATAGAGGCTGATGATGCATTTAGGGAAAGTGACTATCAACAGGCCTATCAACAAACCTTTGATAGCACTAACCTTGGAGCTGAAACCTTTACTCACCCTCTATCAGCCTATGACACTCTGGCTAAATAGGGCAATGAGGAGGCAGAGCATATGCTCAAGTTAGTGCACACAACAAAATCAATGCAGATGGCCAAAGAAGCCATTACTAACCTACCTCCTGGAGCTGGTGAAGAGTTTGCTTATGACTCTGATTTTGAGAGTGAAGGTGAAGCTGAAGAGCCTTCACAACAACCTGGATATTTGCCAGAATGATTAATGTCAAATTCCTATATCTCCAAGGATGTACACAGAGAGCTAGTAGTACAGTATGAGAAGACTGTAGCTACTTTACAAACTGCAGATCCAGCTCTAAAGCAAGTACAAGAAAATTTTCTCACAACTCCGAAGTTACATAAATGTCTACTTAATCAACGAGCCTTGGACAAGGATGAATTCAAAGATGCTATTAAATCAGTTATTGAAGATCATAAAAAGTATTTGGATTTTCTATTTCCAACTTTGACAATGAGGCAACTTCAGCAAAAGCTAAAGAAGGATGTGGAAATTGAGAGATCTGTGGATGCTCTCACTGTAAGAGTAACTACTTTGGAATCTCATATGGCTCAGGTTCTGGCTAATCAGGCAATCACCATTACTGCCAGAATGAGTAGGTAAAGCTCATGCAGAGATTCATGAACCTTCATACTGCTGTAACCCTTGATGCTAACAAAAATGGGGAGAGTAGTGTAGTGTTACAATCATCCTCAACAACACCTACTCCAACCTTTCCAATGCCATCTAGTGAGGGGGAGTAGTCAACTTCAAATCCTGAAGACATAATTGCAACCATGTTGGCCTCCAATCCTCAAATTTCTCAAATTCAAATTCCACTATTAACTACAGCAATTAGGCAAGTACTGGTCCCAGACTTTATGGTTCCCAAATCATTAACCGAAGGGGAGCCATCATACTTGTCTGACTTTAAGTCAACCTTCAAGGTTGTTCAGTCTCCAACCAAGAAGCATGACAAGAATGTCATGAGAATATTTTACTCTTTGCCTAAACCAGACAAGTTCAAAATTCTAGGAAAAGAGTTGTTAAAGATGAATGAAACTCAAGATGTGGTACTAAGAAGTAAAATGGCTTTCATCTACAGAGGGGGAGTTGAAATTTGTGTACTTGCAGGGCATCCAAATTTTGGAGAGACCAAGGCTAAAGAAACTGCAAAGTTACTACAAGCTAGACAAATCACAAAACCTATCTCTGAGATGCTTACAAAAGACTTTACTAAGAAAGAAGCTAGGCTGGTTGAAAAATTATTTAAAGAGTTGGATGAAGAAATGGAATAGGAGGTTGTAGAAGAAGAGGCCCAAGAATAAGAGAAAAGAAAAAGAAAATGAACACAAAGACTACATGCAAGAGAAAGATAGGCAAGAAGAGAGCAAATGGCCTATAAGCCAAGAATCAGAAGAGCAAGCTGAAAATACACAACCTCAACCAACCATATCTCAAACTCGAACCTCACAACAACCTACTCAAACCACAAGTCCTTTTGAAGTCAACACTGAAGACATCAAGCCAGATCTCATGGAGTTTGATTTTGATGTCAATAGTTTGGTGTTTCCAAATATCAGAGTTTTTCTAGAAAAAAAAAGACAGGAACAAGGAAGCAACAAACCGGACAAATTCAAATTACTGAGGTGCCTCAGATTGCAAAGGAGTCATCCAAGAAAGATACAGAACTCTTTATTATTGATATTGAAGAAAAGTCTAATATAAATATGTTCTTGGATGAGGTTGATGAAGTGGTTGGTGCTCCTCCAACTGCCAGGTTGCCAGAGAGACTAATATTCAGATATAAAGGAGGCAATCAAAGAACCTGGCCTTTGAATCAAGTGTCGAATGAAAGCTACAGCAAATTGGTCAAGATTTGGTCTAGCATGAAAAGAACTGATGGGTACAGCCCAGATGCAAAAACTATAATCATCAACAAGATTCAAGAGATAAGGACCAGCTGGACTTCAAAGGAGGGTTTTCCAAGGAAACTGAACATTCCATTCATCCCTGGAGAGAAAATTCATTTTTACCCATTTTGGATAATGGAATTCAGAGATAAAGATAACTGTAGAAGATTTTTTAGAATGGAGGATCAATTGGAGAAGGCTAGCAATGAGTACTTGCAATACTTGATGTCCTTGTTGGATCCAAACCACCAGGAAGAGAGCATTTTCTACAGGACATTGGAAAGGCAGATTGAGGCCAACAACATCAAGATGCATGGTATAAGGAAAGCAAGGGTTAAAAAGTAGTAATCAGCTCAGACTAGAAGAGCAATCCTTGTGGAAGTATGCTTTTCAACTTAATTCTGTACTTAGTTCATTTTCTATAATTTTAGAAGCTTGATACAATATGTATCTTTTTGTTTATCTCTGTAATCTCTGTTAAGGTGTTTTGTTATCATCAAGGCTCTAATTTATGGCTGTTATTCTATCAGTCATAAATTGGGGGAGAATGTTAGGAATTATGTTGTTCTTGATGATATTTTCAAAACACCTAAAAACATATTTGTATAAGTCATTTTGTAACTCATTAATAGATGGCATGCTAGCTTACCAGCATCCGTTGATGAGGTAGCTTATCAACAGATAAGTTTGTATCATGCTAGGAAGCTCCAACGGATAAGTTATCAGTTGAAGTATTAATTGATAGTTTTCTAAGTCATGTTGACTATCAATGGATAAAGAGAATAGTTAGCTAATTGTATATAAGTTGTTCTTCGTAATTCTGTTTAAGTAAAATGATATATCAACAGATGAAGAATCTACACCAACGGATAATAGCATCAACGGATAACATACAACTCATCAATAGATAGTCAGCTTCAACTGATAATCTACAATAATGTCTTGGAGCTAGCAGTTGATAGTGATTTGACATGCAGATCACATGGGTTGATGGACTTCAAAATAGCTTGGAAGCCAGTATTAGAAACAAAGAAGAAAGGAAACATTTTTTTCCTTAGCAAGCAATGTGGAGGATAAAACCAAGAAATATCTATCCAAGACAATCAGACAAATTGCATCACATGAAGATAAGGAGTAGCATCAAACCTGTAAATATTTTGACTTTGTAATATTCGTATGGTTTGTAGGGTTTGTAAACTTGGGGATATATATAACCCAAGTTGTAGCTTGGCTTTAGAGTAAGAGAAAACACTGAGCATAGAGATTGTTAGGTTTTCTTGTAAACACTAAAGCTTTGTAACTGCAGCTGTGTATCTTTTACACAGATTACTTCTTCTATATAATTCTCAGGTGGACAAAAAAAACCCACCTGAAATTTTATAAGTGCTGTGTGTTTACTATACATTTCATATACTTGTTTTATTTCTCTGTTCAGTTTTTAATATCGACTGTTTAGCCTCTCATAGTTCGAAAAAATTTGATCAAGATTGTATTCAACCCCCCCTTCTACAATCTTGTGGTGATATTGGGATTTATCACTAGTCTCTGTGGGAATGAACTCTAATTACTGAGTATTATTTTGACTACGTGCACTTTTGTGTGTAACAGGAATTGTCTACACGTAATTCATCCATCAGGCCTCAATTTGGGGTTAAACTTCTTGGCGATTCTATAAGCTTGGAAAGTGAGTTTAGAGAGGATTTTGCTAGAAAGTAAGTATTGAAGTCTGTAAAGCTTATAGGTGCATTGGAGCAACTTAATGATTCTCAATGTGAGCTTGTGTTATTTGGGGCCAGTTTGGGACTAAGTAAACTATATTATGCTTTGTGCATTTTCCCACCACAATTTTTTGAAGAGGCTTCTGCTCAATTTAATACCGCATAGAGGAAAAAAATAGATAATATTGTAACGTTAGAAGGGCCTGGATTTGGTGACCTTCATTGGAGGTTGACAACTTTGCAGTGGAATAGGTGTGTATACTACACATCCATTATTGGAAACAACCAGGATTTAAATATCGACATGACATGGTAAGAATTGTGCTATATGATGTCTTATGGAGAGCTGAGATTCCTGCTAAAAAGGCTGCACCTGTTAACTTTCATACCCCTACAGGCGAAGTTAGTTCAATTCTTATGGAAGTAAACATAATTGTGTTGATTTTACCGGAGTTTCTCCATTGAGTGGATTTCGCAATGGGGTGTTTGGTCAGCGGCTACAAAGATAGTTGAAGGAAAGGCAAATAAATTAATGATAGTCGAAGCTGTAGTCAAACTTAATAATTCAAAATCATAAAAATAGAGATGCAGCTTCATAAATTCCATATTCAATAACAAGGATTAATCTAATAATGCAATAACTCTAATCCAACAATTGCAATAAATCACATGTTCACATCCAAAAATTCACATCCACGTTGATCTCAATAAGCTTCCTGATAAGTGGATTTTATATCCACTTGGAATGCTTCGTTTCGGCTTAAATTGATTAACTTGGACTCAAGTATGTCGTATTTTTGATGTGTTTTCGTTTATTTGTGCAGGATTGTAAAATGTCGGCTAGGGTTGGTGATTTCCATTGATCTTGGAGGAGATTTTGAGTCAAGGGAGTGAAGAACGGCATTCCACGCGAAAGGAACGGGAGAAAACGGAGTTAAAACAAAGAAATAGCCCAAAAATCAGCATTCAGCAGAAGCACTGGCGCGCAGGAGCGTGCAGACGGGTGCAGAAGCGCCCGGGGAGGCTGCAGGGCACGCTGCGATGCGGGAACGGGCGCTACGGCGCGTGAAGATCCTAGAAAAAATCCTGTTTCGAAATTAAATTGTATTTTTAGATGTTTTCTTGGAGGACAAGACTTCTGAGGCCTATATAAACTCACTCCATCATCTTAAAACGTACCAACACCCTAGATAAAATGCAGAGAGAGCCGAAGATAGAGATTCAGACTTGGAGACGGATTCCCGGAAGGACGTGACAGCATTCGGAGATCTAGATCTACTTTTGTATTCTTCTAAATTAGGCGATACTCTGGATTTTGATTTGTTTTCTTAAACTCATTACTCTAGTTTATTTGTATTCTTTCATATGTTGTTATTTACCATGGTTTCATCAGATCCCAAGATGACGAGCCGTTCGATTATGAACTAATCGTTGTCATAGGATTCTAACGGATTTATCTATATAGTTTAGTAGTTTGTTTGCTTTAAAGATTTGTGTGTGATGAATTCTTGATATTCTCGTATGGTTGTGCTTAATGTTTTTAGATGCGTAGCTAACATCTAAATTGTTTATCTTTATTGAAGCGAAAATGGATCTAAAGATTAGAACTTGCCATGCTAGTATAGGATTATGTATGTTTTGACATCATGATTTGTAGCGTAATTTTAACCATCTTATGCTGCCCTATGTGATCTCAATGGATAACTTGTGCTTAAACCGTTATGTTTTCAGATCTTATAGACATATAGGGTCTAAACATAATTGGTGTCTACCCATCTTCTATCTCTTTTTTGGATGTATGAGTAGTTTGGTATCCGTATACTGAAAGGTAGCTTATACTTGTTTCGTGTTATCCGATCAGTTATCATAACCATCACATGCATTGATTAAAGGCATCAACTCTAAGCGAAGTATTTAATGAAGTTAGGATCCCATGTTTTCTTTCTCATAAGTAAATCAAATTTAAATCTCGTTAGTTAATTAGATCTAATTATTGTTAAATTGCTTCTTAGTTAATTAGTTAATCCAAAACCCAAATTTGATACTTGTTTTAGCAGTGAATAGAGATCATACATTGTTGCATAGGTGCATATTCTATTTTATACCAGTCTCTGTGGGAACGAACTCAACTTTATTCTATATTACTTGTGACCACGTACGCTTACGTGAATTAGTGCGAACAAGTTTTTGGCGCCGCTGCCGAGGACTCGATGTTTATTATAGTTTATGTGCTTGTCATCAGTGGTCATTAAAGTTCACTGACTCAGATTATTTTTTTACTTAGTTTGTTTTATTCTGTGTTTTTCAGGTACTTGAGCGTGTATGCGAACACGTTCTCAATCTCGTAAACTGGCAGAAGAAGAACTTGAAGCAACAGTAGATATTGGAGAACCAGCAGCAACGAAGGCTTTGAAGGACTATTCTCAGCCGAAAATCAATGACATTCAATCTAGCATTGTCAGACCAGCCATTGCAGCTAATACCTTTGAAATCAAACCGGGTACGATTCAGATGGTACAAAATTCAGTTCAGTTTAGGGGTGCTCCTACGGAAGATCTTAATATGCACATCCGGAACTTTATTGAGATCTGCGACACTTTCAAATTCAATGGTGTGTCGGAAGATGCAGTCAAATTGAGACTTTTCCCATTCTCTTTGAGGGATAAAGCTAAGGGCTGGTTACACTCTTTACCAGCCGGTTCTATTACGACATGGGAGGATCTTTCTCAGAAAATTCTCACTAAATTCTTCCCTATGGCAAAAATAGCAGCAATAAGGAATGCTATTACTCAATTTGCACAACAGTCGGGAGAGTCTTTATGTGAAGCTTGGGAGCGCTTAGGGCTGTAAATGAACCGATACACTCGCGAATGGCTCGGTGTTCGGTTCGAAAAAAGCTCGGTTCGGGCTCGCTTCGATTCACAAACGAGTCGATCATGAATATGATTTTAAGGATCGATTTAGAAACGAGCTGAACTTGATCACGGTAAAGTTCGATTCGATAGCTCGCGAACAAGTTCGATTAACATGCTCGTGAACAGGCTCGTGAACATAGCTCATGAACATGTTCGTGAATAAATTCGATAATTGAGTTCGTTAACATGCTCGGTATACGAGTTCATTAGCAGTTCATAAACAAATTAGATAAATAATCTCCTTTATATAATATATGTTTGATTATTAGAATATATTATTGAAACTTTTATTAATGTACACCATTAATTAGAATATCTTATATGTTATGCTAGTTATTACAAGTGTTTATTTTATGATAATAATAATAATAATAATAATAATAATAATAATAATAATAATAATAATAATAATAATAATAATAATAATAATAATAATAATAATAAGAATAATAATAAGAACAACAACAACAACAACAACAACAACAACAACAACAATAATAATAATAATAACAATAATAATAATAATAATAATAATAATAATAATAATAATAATAATAATAATAATAATAATAATAATAATAATAATAATAATAATAATAACTCAGTCTTACATTTAGTATATGTATTATATATTTGTCAAAATTTGTATCGAATTAAATATTACATCATTTTAAGTGCTAAATTTTAGTATTAAATATTATTGGTGTATAAATTTATTTATATTACTTACATATATAAACAGATATTAATAAATGTTTATGACTGTGTAAAATTTGAAAATAGAAGAACTTGAAATACTTGCAAATATGTAATTTAAAGAACAAAATAAGTTAATTAAACACTACAAATACAATAATATTTTTTTAATAATTTAAATTTATATGATGAGAAAGTACTATAAACATATAATCTATGCCAAAATTTACAAATATTATTTTGAGCATAATTAAATCAACAAGCTCGTGAACAAACTTAATGAGTTGTTCGAAACTAAAAGTTCGTGAGTACGCTCATGAGACATGTTCGTGAGCTGTTCGTGAACTGTTCGCGAACAACATTTTATCTTAACGAACCGAGCTCAAACATATATTTTGGCTCGATTCAAGTTCGAGCTCTAGTTCGAGTTCGATAATTTCTTAACAAACGATACATGAACATTTTAGAGTTCGGCTCGGCTCGGCTCATTTACACCCCTAGGAGCGCTACAAGGAGATTCTTAGAAAGTGTCCTCATCATGGTATGCCAGACTGGATGATGATTAATGGTTTTTATAATGGGTTGGGAGCATAATCTAGACCCTTGTTAGATGCAGCATCTGGTGGAGCTTTATGGGCTAAGAGCTACGAGGAAGCTTACGAGATTATTGAGACGATGGCTGCTAACGAATATCAGAATCCAACTCAGAGACTATCTCAAGGCAAAGTAGCATGAATTTTGGAAGGGGATGCAGCTACAGCTATAGCAGCTCAGTTAAAGGCTTTAACTATGAAGGTGGATTCTCTGACTAACTATGGAGTTCAGCAGGTGGCTAGTGTGTATGAGCTTTGTGCAGGTGCACATGAGACTAATCAGTGTGCTATCTCTTCTGAATCAGCACAGTTTGTGAGCAATTTTCAGCGACCTTCGCAACCAGCTCCAGCCACTTATCATCCTAACAACAGGAACCATCCTAATTTCAGTTGTAGCAACAATCAAGGTGGTATGCAATAACCACAGCAGCCTTATCAGCAGTTTCAAGAACAGCAATTTGGAGCTAAGCCGTTCAATCAAGGTTATCAGCAGCAGTATGCTCCAAGGCAACAATTTCAACCTCCGGGATTTCAGCAACAGCCTCATGCTAGTGCGGGGCAATCTTCTACTAAAAAATCTGAATTGGAAGAATTGAGGTTGATGTGCAAGAGCCAAGCGGTATCAATTAAGACCTTGGAAAATCAGATTGGGCAGATTGCTAATGCCTTGTTGAATAGGCCTCAAGGGACTCTTCCTAGTGATACGGAGGCTAATCCAGGAAAGAGAGAAGTCAAGGAGCAGGTGAAGGCAGTTACTTTGAGATCTGGAAAGGTTACAAATGATCCTAAATTAGCAGCTAAGGAAGAAGAAGAAGTTCAGAATCAGTAGGCTGAAAATTCTGCAGCACCAGAAATTGAAAAATCTGACTTGGTGGATGATCAGCTAGACGGTGAAGTGGAAAGGAACCAGAAATCTGTTGAAAAAGCTTCTCCGGAGCAGTCTACAAAGAGAAATCAGATCTATCCTCCTCCTCCATATCCTAAAAGACTCCAGAAGCAAAAGTTGGACAAGCAATTTGCTAAGTTCCTAGAGGTGTTCAAGAAGTTGCAGATTAATATACCTTTTGCGGAAGCCTTAGAACAAATGCCAAGCTATGCTAAGTTCATGAAGGATATTCTCTCACGGAAGTTGAAGCTCGTGGAATTGGAGACCGTTGTTATGACGGAAGAGTGTAGTGCTGTTCTGCAACAGAAGTTGCCTCCTAAACTTAAAGATCCGGGATGTTTCACCATCCCGTGCACTATTGGCAACTTTTCTTTTGACAAGTGTTTGTGTGACTTGGGAGCTAGCATCAATCTCATGCCTTTATCTGTTTTCATGCAACTTGGTCTACCGGATCCAAAGCCTACAAACATCTCCTTACAGCTAGCTGATCGATCGATCACTTATCTGAGAGGTATAGTGGAGGATGTTTTGGTGAAAGTCGATAAGCTCATATTTCCTGCTGATTTTGTTATCTTGGACTTCGAGGAAGATAAGAAGATTCCTATCATCTTGGGAAGACCATTCTTGGCTATGGGTAGGACTTTGATCGATGTTCAGAAAGGGGAGCTCACCATGAGGGTGCAAGACCAGAATGTCACTTTTAATGTGTTCAACGCAATGAAGTTTCCAACAGATGAAGAGGAATGCTTAAAAGTGGATTTGGTGAATTCTGTAGTTACCACGGAAATTGAACAATTGATTAAGTCAGATTCTTTGGAGAGAGTTTTAGTTGGGGATTCTGATTTGGAAGATGAAGAAGTAGCCGAGCAACTTCAGCAATTGAATGAAGCTTCGTGGAAAAGGATGTTTGATATGCCATTCGAATCTCTTAGGTTAGCAGAGCTTAAGAACTCTCAGGGGCGTCTTAAACCATCTATTGAAGAGGCGCCTACACTTGAACTCAAACCACTGCCCGAACACTTGAGGTATGCGTTTCTAGGTGATGCATCTACATTACCTGTTATTATTGCTTCTAATCTGTCAGGTAGTGACGAAGACAAGCTTTTGCGAATTCTAAGGGAGTTCAAATCAGCAATTGGTTAGACCATAGCAGATATCAAGGGAATCAGCCATTCTTATTGCATGCATAAAATTCTGCTTGAGGAAGGATGTAAGCCTACTGTTGAACATCAGCGAAGACTTAATCCTATCATGAAGGAGGTAGTGAAGAAGGACATTTTAAAGTGGCTGGATGCAGGAATCATCTATCCTATCTCAGACAGTTCTTGAGTGAGCCCGGTGCAGTGTGTGCCTAAAAAAGGAGGCATGACAGTTGTTGTTAATGAGAAGAATGAGCTCATCCCTACTCGGACAGTCGCAGGGTGGAAAGTATGCATGGACTATCGCAAGTTTAACAAAGCCACGAGAAAAGATCACTTCCCTCTTCCATTCATTGATCAGATGTTAGACAAGTTGGCTGGTCATGACTACTATTGCTTGCTAGATGGTTATTTCGGGTATAATCAGATTTGCATCGCTCCGGAGGATCAAGAGAAGACCACATTCACATGTCCTTTTGGCACTTTTGCTTTCCGACGGGTTTCTTTCGGACTCTGTGGCGCCCCAGCCACCTTTCAAAGGTGCATGATGGCTATTTTCTCAGACATGATTGGTATTAATGTGGAAGTTTTCATGGATGATTTCTCTATTTTTGGTACTTCGTATGATGAGTGCTTGGCATAATCTGAGCATGGTGCTTAAGCGGTGTGTGGAAACTAACTTGGTGTTTAATTGGGAGAAGTGTCACTTCATGGTGCAAGAAGGAATTATTCTTGGGCACAAGGTATCTAGAAAAGGGCTTGAAGTAGATAAGGCGAAAGTGGAGACGATTGAGAATCTTCCTCCACCAATTTTAGTTTAAGGAATCAGCAGTTTTCTTGGGCATGCGGGGTTCTATCGACGATTCATTCAAGACTTCTCCAAAATCTCTAAACCTCTATGCAATTTGTTGGAGAAGGATGTTCCATTCAAGTTTGATGAAGAGTGCCTTGCTGCTTTTGAGCTTTTGAAGAAGAAGTTGAATACAGCACCAGTTATTACTGCACCTGATTGGGAGGTATAACGCCCTAGAAAAATTCGTATTTGTAAATATTATTATTTAATATTAAATGTGGATTATAGGGTGTAATTTTTTTTTAGTTAAATATATGTGACATCATGTTTACATGTTTATATGGTGATGTATGTGTGACGTGCTAGTCCGTGTAATTTTCATTTGAATTTTTATGATTAAAATTATTTAAATCATGTGTTATTGATATTCGGAAAATTTTATAAAATCATCGGAGTATTTAAAAATTCCGAAATCTTTTGTGTTATCCTATTTATAATATTATTTAGTTTTTAAAAATTATTGGGTGAATTATTTTGGGTGTTTAAGTATTTTAAAATGATTTTTAGAGTTTTATTGCATTTAAAGGATTAAAACTTGTAAAATTCATATTTAATTCGTTTTTGATCCTAAAAATATTTTAAAAATATGAGTGTGCTCGTAATTTTATTCTCTTTATTTTAAAAATTAAAAGTTTAATTTCACAATTTTTCTATTTAATTTCAAATTTTAAAGAGCTATTTATCATATTCCAAAATGTTTTTTTTAGCAAGGTGAAAAGGGATTTTGCCCCTGCTTTCTATCCAGTAAAAAAACTAGCGCTGCAATTCTCTCATTTCTTGTTCGTTCTTGGTCCTTCTGGACTCTTCTTGAGTGTTCTTGAGTTTCACTCTCAATCTCTCTAATCTCTCTCTCATCCTTCTCCCTCCCGAGCTTATTTTCTTCCCTCTTCCCCTTCTGTAATTCGTGCTGTAAGTAATTTCTTGTAAACATGAAAGTGTGTGTGTGTGTGTAGGTGGCTGCCGATTGTGGGTAGTTTCCATCTCGTGTACATACCACTACAACTCTCCCATTCCTCCTTGTTAGAGTTCGAATCCGAACTCACTATTGCCGCTGTGATATTGTTTTACCTGGGAAGACTAGTGCTGCGTGTATATGTGTATTGAGTTGCTCAGAATTTTGGGTTTAATTCAGTGGGGTGTGGCAAGTTCTGGTGGGTAACAGCAGTGGTGTGTGTGTGTGTTATTAAATGATGGGTGTGTGAGTTATATATGTATATGTGTGTGAATAGTGAGCATATGGGTGTGTGTTTGCTGCTAATTGTGTGTGTTGTGTTCTAATTGATTTCCGAAAACCTTGTTTTCTTTAGTTATAATTTGCTTGAATTTTTGGTATGTAAATTATGTGTGTTTAGTTAATTAAAGGGGAGGTGTAGGCTGTGATGTATGTTTATGGTATGAAATTGAAGGAGGAAGGAAGCAGACGTGGGTAAGGTAAGGTCGAGAGTGGGTCAGAGAAAGAGAGAATTGAGGGACAAAGGGAAGAAGGGATTTTATGAGAGTGTGTGTAAGCAAGGTCAGATGTATGTGTATATTGTAGGTGTGTGTTTGGGCTCTAGGCGGTGGTGATCCAGGAGAGCAGGGGAGCAGGCTTCGAGAGGCCGTGCGAGCAATATTCGCGTTTTTGTGTGTCCAAAGAGTGTGCGTGTTTGTAGTTGTGGGTGCTAAGATTTGATGTCGGTTGCTGGTTGTGTCTTTGAGTATGACAAATATTCGAAGTTTGATGTATAAGATTGTTGGTGCTAATTAAGTGTATGATTTTGAGTTAAGTAATTGTCATTAGCCTATTAAGATGATTAATGGATTGTTATATGTTAATTAGTATCATTGTAATGACTTGGATGCGGTTATAAGTTGCATGATTGAGATAGGATAATGAAAGTATACAAATCGATTTTATATGTTAATGTAAAGTCTATAATTCAGTCTTAAAGTGTTAATTAGTAAGGTGATAGTAACTTTATTTTTTTAGATTAATAAGTGTTCTTAGTAGCTTTTGATAATTCATAAGTTAATGATGTGAATATAGAATGTTAATGAAAATCAGGAAATGAGAAAGATTATATGTAGTAATGCATTGTCATGCGGTGCTAGAGATTGAATATTAGTTCTGTTGATAACCAGTAATGCAATTGTATTGATGGTGTGTAAGAACCCAGATTTTTGGGTAGAATTAAAACTTTTATTATGTATTGATGTAAGAATGAACAGTGGTTACAACTACAATGTAATACTGGCTTTAAAGGATGAAGAATGGAAGGATAAAAGATTCCAAGGTTATATGTCCTGAAGGATGCTATTGGGTGATAACTTAGATTAGAATAATCTATCTCCTAGAAAGTTAAGATAAGATTCCCTAGAGAGAAATAGATACCCTCATGTCATCCAAATCAATATCTATTATAAGCCCAGCGGTTCCGTAAAAAGGTTAAGGAACACTCGAGGGTGAACCAGGTTCATTTTCCTAATTATAGGAATTAAATAAAAATAAGTGATGAATAGTGATTTTGGTGGAATTTGGAATATTATTATAATAATGTTATACCCGGTATTCGGAACGGATTTCTGAGTTCGTATTAGTGATCCGGGAAGAAAATAAGTGTATGTAAAAGCTGTCAGATTCAGAAAAAGAGCACTTTTATTTTCTCCGAGATTTCCCTGGACACTGCAAGACATAAGGAATTATAAAAGGGATTTAAGGAATTTAAATTCGAGAAGTACTAAGAAAGATGAGGAATAGTATTATAAATATTAAGAAGGTTTTCGGTAAAAACCCTAACTAGAAACGAATGAGTTATTCCTACGAACGATCAATCGAATCGAGCAATAACCGGACAAAAGAGCAAGCAGAGACTAAGATGCATGCATGTGCTATGTATAAAATATCTACTAACCAAACTAGAATCAAGGAACTAGAACCTTAGAGCATGCAACCAAGCACTTAGCAAGTAACTAACTAGTAAGCTCTAAACCACCATAAACTCAACACTTGTCATGGTGTTTCCTCATCCAACACTTCACAACTTTATTAAAGTATCTTTATACAAAGATATTATGTGTAAGTGGATGAGAGTGGATGAGAATTAAGTCATAGAAAATCAAATAAACCAAACAAAAAAACTCTTTCCCCAAAGAAAGCATCCATTCGGCAACATCTTTAATTCCAAAACAAAAATCAAGCTTCCAACCATCACTTGACCTTGTAATTTTTATGGTGAGTTCCATAATTCATAAAAGTGATCCCCTAAAAATTTGAAAGCCAAACTCTCTTGTTTCCATTTTCAAAGAAATCATCAAAGACTAGGGTGAATAGTGATTTTCAAGAACAACTCTTGATTTTCTTGATTTCTAGGATGATCTAAGCTTGGTTATGGGTATACAGGGACTATGCAAAGCTTAGCAAGGTCTTTAAACACTCCAAGGAAGGTATAAAGCTCTTGAAACCCTAACCCTTGTTTGAGATTTAAGCATGTTTATGCTAGTTATAACTTAGTTATGGTTATGTTAAGATTATAAGCATGATTATGTATGGATTTTGGATTAATGATGTAAATAGCTAGATGAACGGAAAGGCATTGCTTGGCCTCAGTTCATGTATATAAGTCATGTATATGTTGTTTGGGTTGGATACTATGTTTATGGGAAGATTCGAAATTAGTAGATATTCGATTTACAGCCGTTATAATGCCCGATTTTGCAATACCATGTTTTGTATGCCATTTTCCATGTCGAACCCCTACTGTACAGAGACCTTATCTGCCATGATAGGATAGGTAATGTTCTAAGCTTCGTTTTGATATAAAGATCACGTGAAACGGACTTACGGTTTAGGATTTATGACCAAATTACTAAAAGTAGTTCGAATCCGTAAACGAAAGTTCGTAACTGTAATTGAACCCTCGTAAACTATGTAATGTCATGGCGAATCTTGGTAAATAAATACTAGAGGTAAAAAGGAAGGCGTGAAAGAAAACCGTATGTCAAAAAGATCATTTTTCGATTTATTAAAAATGTTCGAGTCGAGGTTAAACGCGAACGAACCCCTAAAAGACGACTCTTTTATAACTTCGGTAAAACACTTAGAAAACGGACGATAAAACTCGGAGTATAGTATTGATTCGTAACGATCGACTTTAGAACTCATATGACTTAAGTATGTCCCAAGTATAAGTACAATGACATGTCGTATTAACGAACGGATGTCGGGTCGGATCAGTGATAAAAGTAATCCACTAAAAGGGGTATAACGAGATAACTCAAGAACGTGTTTCGAATTAAGTATAACTTAACTTTTAATATGTTAAGTGATTAATCCCGAATGCCTTGGCTATTTATAGATCACCAAGCTGAACCGGGACCCGCTACCACTACCCCTTACCGTACTCGACTACCAGGCAAGTTTCAATTCCCTTCTTTTAGGCTGTTGTTGTGATTGAATAAATATATATATATATATATATGCTGATATACATATGCCATTGCATGCATGCCTACTTTCAAGTTGAAGTGATATACTTGTTCCCTGAATGTTATTGTTGGCTTATAAGCTAGATAGTTATATATCAGTTATAAGCCGATTATTGTAAGACCCTCATAGAAGGGCGTATACATCTTATTAATCAAAAATAGACCGGGAGTCAATATTCCTTGATATATCGAGATTACCTCGGAGGAAAATATTTAAATAAATATTTTCTATTATTTGGGCGACGAATATTATTTGAATATTCGTTCGAGACTAATTATTTTAACGATCCTTACTTCAAATAATTATTTGAACGTAACCATTCGACGAATAATATTTTTCAATATTCATTCAAAGTCGAATAGGTTATCGATTATTATTCCGAATATTCTTCTAAAGATTGGACTACTAAATGAATATTATTTGAATATCCATTTAGAATATTACTTTATTAAATGAATATTACTTTTGAATATTCATTTAAGATATTACTTACTTGATGAATATTATTCTAATATTCATCTGAAGCTTGATTTATTTATCGAGTCTTATCTCGAACATTCCTTTAAAGCTTGGATTACTAAATGAATATTACTTGATATTCATTTAGAATATTATTCATTAAACGAATATTACTTTTTCAATAAACATTTAAATTCCTAATTAATTATGAATATTATTTTGAATATTCATCCAGGGTTCTATTTAATCATCGAATATTATTTTAAATATTTTAAATATTCTTTTCAGGTCTTATTAATTAATGAATATTATTCTGAATATTCATTTGAATATTTAATTATGCAATAAATATTCTCTAGATATTTCTTCAAGGATTATTTGAGAAATACTCTGATTAAAGATATTCTTTCATATTCCTAAATATTCTGTAAAATATTTTAATTCAATAAATATTCTCTGAATATTTATTTCATACTTAGAATAACCTCGATAAGGTTTATCTTCTTCGATTATTACAGAAAATATTTCGGAGTCATATTATTATTAATCTTATATCAAGAAAGGTTCTCAGACATCATTCTTCTTTGAGTCTACCTCTCTAATAATAAGGGAACCTTACTTGGAAGATGTTATTTATCTTGTCGACTTCCCGGTCATAGAGTATTCTCTTCACTCGCAACTCGGGTGCTGTTGACTTATTAAGTCGTTGTTTACCTTCTCATCTTTCGAGGGGTAAGATTGTTGGAACAAGTTGATATTCGATACCAAGCCACAGCTTGGAAGTTATTGGTGAATTTTCCTTTCCAACTAGATACGACTACCTTGTAGAGTCTTATCAACAAGTATTATACTTGGGGAAAGGGGGACGAACGTTACATTCAGAATCATGAACTCTATTTGAACTAGGAGTCGTGTAAGAGGCCGAGTAGCGCCGGTCCATCCCCTTTGGCCCAACCGTTGGCCGGGGAGAGCTAGTAAGGCGGTAGACAAGTAAAGCCGTTAGTTCTTCCTTCTACCGGTAGTAAATCTAAATTGAGCTGTACGATCTCGACTGATCATCAAGATTGGAACAGCGGGCGCGGTGAATACTCCATCATTGGTTCATCATCCAAATTTATTTATTTCCTGCAACATGATTACTGTTGGCAGAGTTGGAAAAGGGTCATAACTGGAATTGCAACCTTTTCTTGCAAGTTCCTCTTCTTAATAACAATAAGAATATCTCGCTTACTTTGATGTAGCAGATATTTCTACAAACAAATACTTTAAGTTACCTTGTAACTTCATCGTTCATATTATACTGGCATCATTTCCGTAAATGCATGGCATATGGTTTGAAAGATACTTTTGAACTGTTATACATTATCGTTCAGTCATATATTATTGTTGGTGGGCTATTGCTCACCCTTGCTTTATTATTATATCACAACAACAGCTAGACCAGATGACTCGCACAAGGCGCACTCGACGCGGGCGAGGACGATGAGACTACCAGAGCTGAAGAAGAAGCTATTGGTAGGGTATATTTATTCTTTCAGTACCAAGAATATGGTCTAGTATGACTTATGTAAATGGATGGCAAAGAGTATGTATTTATATTGAAATTCTTTTGGATTGTAAGAACTCATAATGTGATTAATAAAAATTTAAGTGTTACTCTGATTTCATCTCTGGGACTATAACGGGTGTGTTTTATATTATTGTGTTGGGTTATAGAGACGTAATTTATTTTATGTTAAGGAAAGTTCAAGTGTTGTGGACAGAATTGGAAACCGTAACCACCGGATCCCGGACCCCGGATCTGGGGGTGTTACAGAAGTGGTATCAGAGCGTACGTTATAAACCCCAGAGATGAGGTGACGTTAAAACAATAAATTCAATAAGATAATAAGAACTCTTGCCAAGTTCATAGTCGGACTACTTAATGTAGTGATGACATATAAAACCCTTATGGGAACTCGTAAGTATAATGATAGTAACTTAGCTCGATATCGTATCGACGAGTAAGGCGACTGACCTTGAGGCATACGAGCAACAGCGCGATGATGCTTTATATGCTGAAGATCAGCGGGTAATTCGATGGAGTACCCTACTGGAGACCCGGAAGAGGTTCCAGCAGATAAAGAAAATCCTGTTAGGATAAGGAGCTTACCCATGGGTAATGAGGGTCGCAGCCAAAATGACTGTGATGATTAAGAAATGGTGCTCAGAAAAGTGAGTATAAAGAACCGAGATATTATTAAGAGATCTGAAGATGCATGTTGAATTCATAGCCGGACTACCAGATGTAGTACCAGCAAGAAAGAAGGATTGGAAGAATTACTTGAGATCTTATACGGAAATAGATGAGAATCCTTAGAGATTTTCATCTTAACAAAGAAAGAGCTAGAGGGATGTATGATTATCAAAGACATCGATTTAGGGCGAGGAGCAGAGTCCCTAGGAATAGTTGAGAAGGAGGCAGTAAGTGCCATATCATTTGATAAATGAATTAGTATGAATATGGTCAGTAATAATTCGCCATGAGAAGGCAGGTGTCGTAGGTTGTAAATTATGGAACCAAATTGAGGTTGATAAGGTGGTTTTATTAAGGAAAATGTTCATTTTATGAATGAATCATTTAGAAAGTAAAGACATTGGGAAGTGATAGCATGATTGGGTAAAGTTATATAAGGAAGTAGTAAGCAAGACAATGATCTCAGAACCTACCGGAAGATAAGACCAGTGAGTCAAGATGAACTCGTAATGAGACTACTGCCAGAGACTGAGTATAGAGTTAATTCAACTCAGTTAAATGATGAACCAGAAACGTCAGATGCATGTGATTCAGAGGAATATTAAATTCCTTCTTCTCTTTGAATGGATTATAGTAGTTACCTTAAGTTTACTCCGACACGGAACTATAATAGATCAAGTAATACGATCAGCAGTTAAAGAGAAAAATGTGAGAAAATCTTCCTGGAGCTAAAAGGTGAAATTGGTAATGACCAAGAGCTGGCATTGCTTAATGGAAAAAGGAGACTTTGTGCTTCCAATGACGCTTCGCATAAAGGGTTAGGTAGACCGACATTTGGTAGTATTGAATATCAGGACGTTGTGACAGGTTTCAGTTTGAAACTATTGATTCCCTTCTAAGGGATGTATATAATTGATTCCTCTCCAGTGGGTAAACTTCCAATCCGATGATGATTATTTCGTTAACTATGACTGCTTATGATTCCACCTGCTTGGAGGTTCATAGAACTATTCTTCAGGTTTCGAAACTGGTCTCCTTAATGTTACCAGTAGGTGGGTAGATTGATCAAAATTTCCCTGAGTCTGGAAAGGAATTCGGTGAATTTTGGCAAACCTTGTCTTCCTGATTATCAGAGAATGTCATGGAAGAGAGTAAAAAAAAAATTGGAGCAAACCCTGTGATTTGGGTAAGGATGCTGTAAAATGGGTTAGTAAACGGACCCTGAGCATTACAATCGACGGTAGTGATAAAATGATGAAGTGAGATTGGACGAAAATAGGAAATGTAAGTAAGAAACCAGCCGGATTGAGAAATTCTAGGATTGACTTAAATGAAAAGGCTGTTATGCCAGGAATGGTAAGCTTGTGTGGCACGCAGGATTGATAAGAATAGTTGAAAAGATAAAAGTGGAGGAAAGGTGACCGGAGACGGTGCCGAGTAGTCGATTAAGACTTATATGGAGTAAAGTTTTGGAAAGGTAGAAAGGTATCAAAGAAGAAGGCACTATGCCGGCAATTGCTAGAAAATTAATGCTATTAGCCAACCCCTAAAATCATATATTTTTATGTGTGGCCAGTTGAGGCCAAGTCCCAACGGACTATAAAGTGACTAGACCAGCAATGAAAGGACAAAGCAGGGTTGCTTCTAAGAAAGCACCGACTGCAAGGGCTTCTGATATAAAGGAAACATTAATGAGATCGTTTGAATCTTCTGCCGAACAACCCATGTTTTGATTGGGAATTCACTAGACCTTTTTGGGATGGGGTCACCCGTACTAAAGTGACTCATGTGTATATGGTTGTTCAAGATTTCGAGTAAAATGGAAGTATAGTGACTTGAGATGTATGATGTTAGGGTATCATGAATACCATGAATATATTATGACGGAGGAAAGTAAACAATGAAGGTATATGAAGAGGGTATAGAAAAGGTCAGAAATTGAACAGTATGCTGTAGGAATTTTGTCTGAGGCAAGTACCTTTGCGAAGAACGATAAGCACTAAGAGATTCACGTTGAACTCGACCAATATCTTCCAGAACATCCTTGCTACCATTAACAAGTTCGGTAAGAGAAGAGATTGGCATACGTTGCCTTTTTGGAAGGCCAAATAGGCTGACAACTATCTGAAAGAAGAGGGTGGCATTAAACCACCGATCGATTATCAAATGAGAATGATTGAAAAGAGACCTTTATTAAGGATACATGATCTGATTGCCAATTATAAGATGCAAGAATTCCTTGGCAGTTGAATTAAGGATAGGATATCCATAAATTAAGACAAACCCTGGGGAATGCACAAGGGGTGGCATTAACCCTAATAACGACATTATGACTTCAGATGTTATGAGCTGGACTTGCTAAGGCAACAATGACCGGTAAGGATTATTAAAAAGAGTTCTGGAAAGAACATAGATAGAATTATTAGAGTATTGATCAATGACATTTTGATATACCCGGTACCCAGAAAATACCGGAGGAATGATAAGGATGGCCTACGAAACCTTACAAGGAAAAAGGGTAATATTCCGAACTTCAAAAATGGAAGTTTGGTAAGGAATGTATGACATCGTAACAATAATGCCAGATGAGGCATGTATGAAACCCTGAGGAAGTATGGGTTGAACCAATAAGGTTGAGATTATCCTAAAACAAGAAGGGAGTTAAGTAAGGAAATATCCTAGGTATGATTTGGAGTACCTGTAGTCAAGATCGCACTAGAAAGGTGGAAGCAATGACTTTTGGAAAAGACTGATAGATGCTTTCTCTCATTCAGCAGAATTTAAGGGAGAATGCTTCCACCCTGAGTTGGAATAGATCTAGAAAACATTGATTATTATAATCAGGAAAGGCCAACGAGGTGGCCGACACTTTAAATATAGGGGAGTAAGCATAAATGCTCAGACCAAAGAAATAGAATGATAATGTAAGGACCTTGATGGTCATAATGTGGTAGAGGAAGTTACATTCCATTTGATGATTGTGCCAGGATCAACTATAAGAATAGTTTAAGTAAAGATTCGATTCCTGATGTTGCCAGTAGCACATTACCGACATTAGGAGGCTCTACGACAGACCAGACCAAATTCCCCAAGAGACTTGCCTTTTCTTTGGAAAGAGAGAAGGGAGGTTAAGTAACAATGAATTGGTAGTAAATACCAGAAATAGAGAGGGTACAAATACTGATAAGCCAAATGGCACGATGATGAATGACAAGCAAGTTTATGTTGGTGTATTTCTGTGCAAACAAGATAGAGAATTATGAGGTTGGCAAGCGATTAAGCAAACCGATAAGCTTTTAGTCTTCTACTGGAGATATATGATTAATAATCTCACCAGCCTGTTCCAGCTGCGATGCTGGAAGCTTTCCTGCAATTTTATCTGCTTCATGTAATATCTACGTCAATTTCAGGAAGCATTCCCTATGGATAGGGAATAGTGATTATTTTGTGTTCCTAGAGGATCTTGAATTGATAATTTTGATGCTTAGTTATTTAAGCACTGCGTAAACGATAAGCGATGGTGATCCTTCTGAGAAATTAGGTGGTAACGACTGTGGAAATGTCGAATTGAATCTAAGTTAGAGAAATCATCCAGGTTTATTTCGGATGGTGTAATTTCTGGAACGACGGGATATTTGAAATGAAGAATTAGGTTATGATGGTTCATAAAATAATTATAGTAGAAATAAAGACAAGAGACTGATAGAGATGGAAATAGAATTGGGAATTAATAAGAGAGTCAGATAGGCAGACTCATGAGAAGCTCCAGTAATGAAGCGAGAAGAGTATGGAATTGGCAAGGTAAGGGTATTGGCCAAAGCGGAAAGTTGGAATTAGGAGCATGAATGACATACAAATTGACTCCTTTTAAGTTTGGAAAATTCGAGAAAATATGAAATAGATTGACTGAGTAATAAAGAGACTCATGAAATGAAAAAGTGAAATCTAGATGGTTGAACAAAGGAAAGTTTGACCACAAACGTGCCACGTATATTGAATAAAGGTAACACGCGTTCCCCTAATAAGGTGACGGTGGAGTTCAATAACAGAAGTGAATGAGAACTAGATGATAAGATGGATGTGATTGATAAAGAAAAGAATGGGAAATAATGATGGAAGTGAAGCAAGGAATGCTATGAATGGATTGATGAATGGGTTTTCCTAATGAGCTATCGGAATGACAACCTGATGGTGTTAGAATTATGAATATGAAATAGCCAGTGTCGTGGCGTGAAATGCCAGTAATAAAAATGTCAAGCGAGAAATCCATGATTTTAACCTGAGAGGTTGAAGGATTTTCCAAAAGTAAGTAATGCTAATATCAAACAAGAGTATAGGTCCATAGAATGATGGACAGAGAAACAAGGACATGTGATATGTGAGATTACGATAAAGTAGTATTTGATACGAATACGATTACTTTCTTCCCTAATAAACCTCTATAGTTCAGAGGTAAATTCTGAGTATGACATTTTGACAATCATGAAAATCTTCTTATATAATTCTCTGAAATTCTTTCCTTTTAATATCCCCTATTTATTTTCCTCTAAATTGAGAAGAACAACCCTTTAAGGAGGGGAGGTACTACTACGTGACTCTCTGTCTGTGTGATAGGAGTCTAAGTGGAATGCCATTAATTGTTTAATTGCTTGTCAAGTACTAGAGGCTGGCCCCCTTCTGTACTAGCTATGCAATATAACAAATGTTCATTGATCATAGTAATCTCTCAATAAATTCTTCTAATTCAATATATATACATCGAGATTGCGAAGATTAGGAATTGCAAAATTACGAGTGAGGGTATCTCCGAATTTCGTAGCGCGTTAGTGATACCGAAGTCACTGCACGTACCAATAAGGTTAATAGTATAAGATCGGACAAGAGCGTATACCGGTTAATGTGTCATGCGAAAGTATCAAAGAATTGGTAGAACGGATAAAGGGTGTATTGTAACACCAGTACGATGTGCTTTAGAAAGATTGGAATGTGTAAGGATCGACCAGAGAATTGGAAAGCGAAATAACCAACAAGTACCCAATTGCCTTCTACCTGATTCCGGGACGGAATCCTTTTAAGGAGGGGAGACTGTAAGAACCCAGATTTTTGGGTAGAATTAAAACTTTTATTATGTATTGATGTAAGAATGAACAGTGGTTACAACTACAATGTAATACTGGCTTTAAAGGATGAAGAATGGAAGGATAAAAGATTCCAAGGTTATATGTCCTGAAGGATGCTATTGGGTGATAACTTAGATTAGAATAATCTATCTCCTAGAAAGTTAAGATAAGATTCCCTAGAGAGAAATAGATACCCTCATGTCATCCAAATCAATATCTATTATAAGCCCAGCGGTTCCGTAAAAAGGTTAAGGAACACTCGAGGGTGAACCAGGTTCATTTTCCTAATTATAGGAATTAAATAAAAATAAGTGATGAATAGTGATTTTGGTGGAATTTGGAATATTATTATAATAATGTTATACCCGGTATTCGGAACGGATTTCTGAGTTCGTATTAGTGATCCGGGAAGAAAATAAGTGTATGTAAAAGCTGTCGGATTCAGAAAAAGAGCACTTTTATTTTCTCCGAGATTTCCCTGGACACTGCAAGACATAAGGAATTATAAAAGGGATTTAAGGAATTTAAATTCGAGAAGTACTAAGAAAGATGAGGAATAGTATTATAAATATTAAGAAGGTTTTCGGTAAAAACCCTAACTAGAAACGAATGAGTTATTCCTACGAACGATCAATCGAATCGAGCAATAACCGGACAAAAGAGCAAGCAGAGACTAAGATGCATGCATGTGCTATGTATAAAATATCTACTAACCAAACTAGAATCAAGGAACTAGAACCTTAGAGCATGCAACCAAGCACTTAGCAAGTAACTAACTAGTAAGCTCTAAACCACCATAAACTCAACACTTGTCATGGTGTTTCCTCATCCAACACTTCACAACTTTATTAAAGTATCTTTATACAAAGATATTATGTGTAAGTGGATGAGAGTGGATGAGAATTAAGTCATAGAAAATCAAATAAACCAAACAAAAAAACTCTTTCCCCAAAGAAAGCATCCATTCGGCAACATCTTTAATTCCAAAACAAAAATCAAGCTTCCAACCATCACTTGACCTTGTAATTTTTATGGTGAGTTCCATAATTCATAAAAGTGATCCCCTAAAAATTTCAAAGCCAAACTCTCTTGTTTCCATTTTCAAAGAAATCATCAAAGACTAGGGTGAATAGTGATTTTCAAGAACAACTCTTGATTTTCTTGATTTCTAGGATGATCTAAGCTTGGTTATGGGTATACAGGGACTATGCAAAGCTTAGCAAGGTCTTTAAACACTCCAAGGAAGGTATAAAGCTCTTGAAACCCTAACCCTTGTTTGAGATTTAAGCATGTTTATGCTAGTTATAACTTAGTTATGGTTATGTTAAGATTATAAGCATGATTATGTATGGATTTTGGATTAATGATGTAAATAGCTAGATGAACGGAAAGGCATTGCTTGGCCTCAGTTCATGTATATAAGTCATGTATATGTTGTTTGGGTTGGATACTATGTTTATGGGAAGATTCGAAATTAGTAGATATTCGATTTACAGCCGTTATAATGCCCGATTTTGCAATACCATGTTTTGTATGCCATTTTCCATGTCGAACCCCTACTGTCCAGAGACCTTATCTGCCATGATAGGATAGGTAATGTTCTAAGCTTCGTTTTGATATAAAGATCACGTGAAACGGACTTACGGTTTAGGATTTATGACCAAATTACTAAAAGTAGTTCGAATCCGTAAACGAAAGTTCGTAACTGTAATTGAACCCTCGTAAACTATGTAACGTCATGGCGAATCTTGGTAAATAAATACTAGAGGTAAAAAGGAAGGCGTGAAAGAAAACCGTATGTCAAAAAGATCATTTTTCGATTTATTAAAAATGTTCGAGTCGAGGTTAAACGCGAACGAACCCCTAAAAGACGACTCTTTTATAACTTCGGTAAAACACTTAGAAAACGGACGATAAAACTCGGAGTATAGTATTGATTCGTAACGATCGACTTTAGAACTCATATGACTTAAGTATGTCCCAAGTATAAGTACAATGACATGTCGTATTAACGAACAGATGTCGGGTCGGATCAGTGATAAAAGTAATCCACTAAAAGGGGTATAACGAGATAACTCAAGAACGTGTTTCGAATTAAGTATAACTTAACTTTTAATATGTTAAGTGATTAATCCCGAATGCCTTGGCTATTTATAGATCACCAAGCTGAACCGGGACCCGCTACCACTACCCCTTACCGTACTCGACTACCAGGCAAGTTTCAATTCCCTTCTTTTAGGCTGTTGTTGTGATTGAATAAATATATATATATATGCTGATATACATATGCCATTGCATGCATGCCTACTTTCAAGTTGAAGTGATATACTTGTTCCCTGAATGTTATTGTTGGCTTATAAGCTAGATAGTTATATATCAGTTATAAGCCGATTATTGTAAGACCCTCATAGAAGGGCGTATACATCTTATTAATCAAAAATAGACCGGGAGTCAATATTCCTTGATATATCGAGATTACCTCGGAGGAAAATATTTAAGTAAATATTTTCTATTATTTGGGCGACGAATATTATTTGAATATTCGTTCGAGACTAATTATTTTAACGATCCTTACTTCAAATAATTATTTGAACGTAACCATTCGACGAATAATATTTTTCAATATTCATTCAAAGTCGAATAGGTTATCGATTATTATTCCGAATATTCTTCTAAAGATTGGACTACTAAATGAATATTATTTGAATATCCATTTAGAATATTACTTTATTAAATGAATATTACTTTTGAATATTCATTTAAGATATTACTTACTTGATGAATATTATTCTAATATTCATCTGAAGCTTGATTTATTTATCGAGTCTTATCTCGAATATTCCTTTAAAGCTTGGATTACTAAATGAATATTACTTGATATTCATTTAGAATATTATTCTTTAAACGAATATTACTTTTTCAATAAACATTTAAATTCCTAATTAATTATGAATATTATTTTGAATATTCATCCAGGGTTCTATTTAATCATCGAATATTATTTTAAATATTTTAAATATTCTTTTCAGGTCTTATTAATTAATGAATATTATTCTGAATATTCATTTGAATATTTAATTATGCAATAAATATTCTCTAGATATTTCTTCAAGGATTATTTGAGAAATACTCTGATTAAAGATATTCTTTCATATTCCTAAATATTCTGTAAAATATTTTAATTCAATAAATATTCTCTGAATATTTATTTCATACTTAGAATAACCTCGATAAGGTTTATCTTCTTCGATTATTACAGAAAATATTTCGGAGTCATATTATTATTAATCTTATATCAAGAAAGGTTCTCAGACATCATTCTTCTTTGAGTCTACCTCTCTAATAATAAGGGAACCTTACTTGGAAGATGTTATTTATCTTGTCGACTTCCCGGTCATAGAGTATTCTCTTCACTCGCAACTCGGGTGCTGTTGACTTATTAAGTCGTTGTTTACCTTCTCATCTTTCGAGGGGTAAGATTGTTGGAACAAGTTGATATTCGATACCAAGCCACAGCTTGGAAGTTATTGGTGAATTTTCCTTTCCAACTAGATACGACTACCTTGTAGAGTCTTATCAACAAGTATTATACTTGGGGAAAGGGGGACGAACGTTACATTCAGAATCATGAACTCTATTTGAACTAGGAGTCGTGTAAGAGGCCGAGTAGCGCCGGTCCATCCCCTTTGGCCCAACCGTTGGCCGGGGAGAGCTAGTAAGGCGGTAGACAAGTAAAGCTGTTAGTTCTTCCTTCTACCGGTAGTAAATCTAAATTGAGCTGTACGATCTCGACTGATCATCAAGATTGGAACAGCGGGCGCGGTGAATACTCCATCATTGGTTCATCATCCAAATTTATTTATTTCCTGCAACATGATTACTGTTGGCAGAGTTGGAAAAGGGTCATAACTGGAATTGCAACCTTTTCTTGCAAGTTCCTCTTCTTAATAACAATAAGAATATCTCGCTTACTTTGATGTAGCAGATATTTCTACAAACAAATACTTTAAGTTACCTTGTAACTTCATCGTTCATATTATACTGGCATCATTTCCGTAAATGCATGGCATATGGTTTGAAAGATACTTTTGAACTGTTATACATTATCGTTCAGCCATATATTATTGTTGGTGGGCTATTGCTCACCCTTGCTTTATTATTATATCACAACAACAGCTAGACCAGATGACTCGCACAAGGCGCACTCGACGCGGGCGAGGACGATGAGACTACCAGAGCTGAAGAAGAAGCTATTGGTAGGGTATATTTATTCTTTCAGTACCAAGAATATGGTCTAGTATGACTTATGTAAATGGATGGCAAAGAGTATGTATTTATATTGAAATTCTTTTGGATTGTAAGAACTCATAATGTGATTAATAAAAATTTGAGTGTTACTCTGATTTCATCTCTGGGACTATAACGGGTGTGTTTTATATTATTGTGTTGGGTTATAGAGACGTAATTTATTTTATGTTAAGGAAAGTTCAAGTGTTGTGGACAGAATTGGAAACCGTAACCACCGGATCCCGGACCCCGGATCTGGGGGTGTTACATGGTGTATAGAAAATTGTGAGTTGTAAGTATAAGGTGGAGTTGGTAATTGATTATAAGATTGTTTGAGTGATGTTGTGGGTCGGTAGTATTCCGACGGGTCAGGTTATATTTTAAAGGAGGTGCTGTCCAATTTTTATTAAAATTATTTTATGATTCTTATAGTATTTTGATAAAGATTATTGGTGTGCAAAGGCTATATGTGTGATATAAGATATAAGTATAAGTTGATGTTACGTGCTACGTGCTTATGTGGGTTATATGATTGTACTAAACTATTTTACAAGTATAACCAATATGTGTTATATATGTTATGTTGTAAAGTGCAATAAGACTCGTTGGGTAGAACAGAGCTAGACGATTAAGATTGTAAGTGAACTGAAGTAGTAATTCACCTTTTTATAGGTACGAGTAGGAGGCCGACTAAGATCCAGCGCACGTGTAGATGGAATCTTGAAGAATGGAATAAGTATTGAAGTGATGAGTGTGACCGTGAAAAGGGCGGACAAGGAATAAAGGAAAGACAGATGTGTGAACAAATAAAGGCTAAAGTGCACAGAAGTAGAGATTGATGTAAAGTGAGTAAGGGATTGAGATGTTGGAATTGGAAACTGCGTGTATTGAGGCAAGTTTACTATCCCTCACTTATTGTTCAAGTGATGTGAAACTTTTTGTATTATTTATTGTTATTTCGAAATTCCTTCTTGCAAACGACTGTATTCTTTATATTTATCTTGAATAATTGTGAACCTGTTCTGTTAAATATACAATATTCCTTTCAGATCTTTTTGCTAGTGCCTATACCTTTCATTTTTATTTCCAGTGACATTTTTCTTCTATTAATTTACAAACACTCATTCTCAAATTATTCTGTCATTGTTTATTTTCCTCACCTATTGTTCAGGTGTTGAATTCTTTTAAAATTAATTTATTTCAATATTTCTCATCTTTATTAATATTTTTCAAAGAGCATTTTTCTTTAAATTATTGCAAAATAATTTGAGGTTTATACTGTTGTTGAGGCATGTGTTGCTCAGCGACGGTTAAAACCAAGAATGAATTGAGATCTTCTTAATTATTCAAACTCATTATTGTCATGCCGGTTCTGGCAACTAAAGCCTATGAGTGCTTAGCCGACAGGAGTGAGACCTTGCATAATTGAGAATTTCTTAAATCTTCATTTTAATCTATTCAAATCTATTCTGTTTGTTCGAACTTTACAGCGTAATTTCATAAATTGATAATCCTTGAAATAAGTGGTTATAGCTTGTACAGTACTCAAAACTATTGTTGAACTTCAGATCACTTTATTCTTTAATTTCCTTATAATTGCTGTCAAATTTCTAGAATCTTAATAATTGCTTCATTCTTTAATTGATTTATGTTTCCTTGTTGATATATGATTCAATCTTGTGAACCATGCCTTGTTTATTTTAATCTTGTTGCTTTACTGCTTATGATTCCTTATATTGACTACCCCGATTCTTAATTCTTTATTGTCGCTCATTAAAATGGACTAATTAATTAAAGATGTTTTAAATATTCCTTATATTGGGCTGATCTGTTATCAGTGAGTATAAGGACTAAAAAGTGAAAGGTTTTAAATTATTAATAATAAATTTGTTTATAAATAGAAAAGATTAAGAGGCTAGGGTGGTCCTAGTCCAGCACTTTTATTTAGCGTAAGAGGCTAGGGTGGTCCTAGTCCAGCGTTAAAGGCCAATGTGTTGCCTAATTGGGAACCCAATTTCAAAGGAATGGGGACTTTACGTGGCTGATCACCCGTATTGTCCGTAATCAGGAGAATAATAAAATCAATTTAAATGTTTTAAAAAAAAGTTTTATGAAAAGTATGTTTTGATGATAGAATGGTTCAATGGAAAGAAATGTTTTGAGAAATTTATGGTTTAAAGAAAAATGGAAAGTTTTATTTTATGAAGAGTATTGATTTATTCCCTTGAGATAGTTTGATCATTGATATTGTTCATCAATGAAATATTCATAAAGGCTTAATGACCTTTTAACCCTCAAAGTTTCCACTGATATACCCATCAGCCCTCAATATTTCAAAACGTTCCTTTTAACCCTCGAAGTATCCATAAAGGTCCTAATAACCCTTAAACCGGTACAAAAAATAAAAAATAAAAAAACGGTATAACTCGGATGGGCAAAAGAGACATTTCACAAACCGATACCGAGGGTTAAAAGGTATACTTTAGATACTTTGGGGGTTAAAAGGTATACTTTAAATACTTTGGGGGTGAAAAGGTATACTTCAGAAAATGTTTATACAAGTGTACTGAGGGAAATAAGTTATGTCATCAAATGTTTTCAAAGGAGAGTATGTGGTCATTATATTTAGATCTTCTATACTTGATCTCAACAACTTTGTAGTATTGATTATCTACATGTTCGGTGTTTTCAAAAAAAAATAAAAATTACTTTGTAGTATTAATGGTCTATTTTTTTGAATTTTAATTGAAATTTACATATATCATATAATTAAAAATAAATACAAAATATACATTATTGGAAAATATATTTAATTTATTTTTAAAATGTATTTTCCAAAACTTATAAACATGATTTATAGAAATTTTCGGGGGAACTTTGTTGCAAAGTTGTTGTATCTTAATTACATACTCTGTATGTATCCCTGCCATGTATATGATGTAGTTGTACACTTGTAATAATATTTGGTCACAATTTTACAAATCATCTCTTTTGTTTTTACATAAGATGTAGTTTTCATGTAATTTCGAAAGTCAGTTGTTCTATTTATTTCCTTAGTGTTGGTGGGTGTAATATGCCCGTTTGACACTATACCACAAATAATTTTGGTCGACTGTTAGCAGGGTTCAGTTCCTTACATTAAATTTTTAGATAGTGGTCATTTCATTTTTTAAGTTTTTAGATAGGTCAGGTCGGTGCAAGAACTTTTTACTCCCGTATGCATGCAGTCACCATCTCACACTCATTTTCAAATGAATCTTAAATCATGTTCAAACCCGTAAACTAAGGATGAAAGGTAATCACAAAGTTCATAATGAGTTATGGGCATGTTTATGCGTACAATTGACTGGTCTATATCAGTATGTAAATAGAACCAATGCATAACAGTGCGTGCAGTTAAATAGTTATATAGATATGGGTATTAAGCCAATTTAGCGGAGATATGATTACCTAATGAAAATTGACTCCATCTCGAACCTCCCTCTTTCTCGTACATATACATGGTACACAGTTTCTAAGCCTCGGGTACACGTGCAAGGATGTTCCGAAAAGGTCACATTCTTTTCATCTTTAGCACGAATATTTGTTGCAACGTGAATGCACAGGCGGCATGATGAGTGAACTGCTGCCATATCTACAAGAGCCTTAAAAGAATCAGAAGGTCCCTCAAATTTCCACCTGAATAATGTAGTATTATTTTGTGGAATAATACTACAAGTAAACATATTAAGTTCTGAAATATCAGAACACAGCATTAGCCCTTCTTGCTCAAGCATCCATAAAAAAATTGGAATAATTTTGGTGTTCTTGGATTAATATGTTATAATCTTAGTTATCTTTTCGTGTGTTAATATGAATCTCACGAATTCAATCATGTCACGTGTCATTTGGGAATTTTTTTGAAATCCGTACTGCTCTTATATATAATTAATGATTGTCATCGAGATTTTTTTATCATTATAACTAAATTATCATTTTAGAAAATATTTATTTAAAGGGTTTCTACGATACTCGAAACAAATAAGATTAAAGTTACATACATAATTTTATAACGGGGTATTTGGTTTATTTTGGTTAACAGAAATTATATTTCATATGTGGTACATCGGGCATTTGGTGCATTTTTTTTTTTTTTTGTGAATTTGGTTAATGGATACTACATTTCACATGCTAATTTATAAATGGACAATTTGATATTTCAAAAATAAAATAAAAATGCACAATTTAATCAATCTGTAATAAACTTGTTAATGTTAAACAGCTGCAATGTGTCACGCAATGTAATATCCATCCAATAATCCAAGAAGAAATGGACAGTAAGAAAATATTAACACCAGTAGTGCAGTAAGCATTAATTAGCGACTGAGAATTTGTCGTAAGAGTAAGAAATGCTAGCTGCTTCATTTTTCCTGCAGAAATAGTTGTTAGATCATGATTTGATCTGTGATCTAAGTATACAATAACAACCTTTATGGCAAAAGAATATGTACCTTGAGATCATCAATATTATTATGGTAATTTTGTGTGAATAAGTATTACATATGTTTATTTAAATTAAATTTATGTGTTTTTCAAAATTACAATAAAGAATCATCGAATTTGAACTCGATCCGAATTAAATCAAATTAAAAAATGTGTTTTAATTTATTTCATTAAGAATGTTTGTTGGTCACAAATAATTCCACATAAATAAATATGGATGGGGAGAGGTCAAGAAACACCTGGGGAAGATCCATTAGTTTCAGGAAAATATGTAGTCGCATTTGTTAGAGGAATTCAAGGTGACACTTTTGAAGGTGGGTATCTAAAAGATGGTCACCTTCAGATTTCAGCTTGCTGTAAGCACTTCACTGCTTATGATCTAGATAACTGGACCACTGTCAATCGTTATGTGTTTGATGCTCATGTAAGTTCTATAGTTATATTCGATGTCTTTATCATCCATTCTGTTGCTTGTAAATAGTTTAGTAAATATCTTGTTTTTTTTATAAAAAAATTAGGTTACCCAACAAGATTTGGCTGATTCATATCAGCCACCTTTCCAGAGCTGTGTAGAACAAGGGCAAGCCAGTGGGATAATGTGTGCTTATAATCGCGTTAATGGAGTTCCAAACTGTGCTGACTACAATCTTTTAACAAAGACTGCTCGTGGTCTGTACATTTTTAATAAATAAATAAATAAATAAAATTATATTCTAATACAACCTTTTTTAGAACTCCATTAACATATTAAGTTCTGAAATATCATAACACAGCATTAGCCCTTCAAGCATCCATAAAAAAATTGGAATAACTTCATTTGTACGAGTTATACCTTTTAACCCCCAAAGTATCTAAAGTATACCTTTTAATCCCCAAAGTATCTAAAGTATACCTTTTAACCCTCGGTATCGGTTTGTGAAATGTCTCTTTTGCCCATCCGAGTTATACCGTTTTTTTATTTTTTATTTTTTGTACCGGTTTAAGGGTTATTAGGACCTTTATGGATACTTCGAGGGTTAAAAGGAACGTTTTGAAATATTGAGGGCTGATGGGTATATCAGTGGAAACTTTGAGGGTTAAAAGGTCATTAAGCCATTCATAAATTGTTGTTCACTATATTATATACTTGCTGAGCGCTCTTTGGCTCACTCTTGCTTTGTTTTACCTAACCCTTTGCAGTTAGGTTTAAGGATGATCTACTTATATTTTCAAATGCGAATAAGAGCGAGGAGGATCCTATTTGGAATAGATTTCAGAGCTAACACGGGCGAGCACAGTTTTGGATTAAGCTACAGATTAGACGGTATAGTGATTTGTATTTAGAGCTGAGATAGAAGTTGTAATAATTTGTATAGTATAGATTCTTGTTTCATACCATAACCTGGAATCGATCCTCGGTGAGGAATCGTTGGTGTATTAAGTTTTATTTGTAATTGTAATTGGAATTTGGTTTGGGCTGAAATACAGGTGGATAGTCCGATTTATGAATACTTCATGTCGAAATTTTCTAAAATTCCCCTGTATCAAAGTCTATTTTATTATAAAAAGTATATTTTCAGTATTGGGAAGTCGGGGCATTACAGGAG
Source organism: Saposhnikovia divaricata (assembly GCA_036435485.1). Lineage (NCBI taxonomy): Eukaryota > Viridiplantae > Streptophyta > Magnoliopsida > Apiales > Apiaceae > Saposhnikovia > Saposhnikovia divaricata. The sequence continues at coordinate 54,447,967 of CM071595.1, read as the reverse complement.
GAGCCATTCGAGATAATGTGTGATGCGAGTGATTTTGCTATGGGAGCTATTTTTGGACAGCGAAAGAGCAACATATTTCATGTGGTTTACTATGCTTGTAAAACCCTCAATGATGCACAACTTAATTACACCACTACGAAGAAGGAGCTGCTAGCTGTTGTCTAAGGTTTCGAGAAATTCAGATCTTACTTGCTTGGAACGAAGGTGATTGTGTATACGGATCATGCTACTATTCGATATCTGATTTCTAAGAAAGATTCAAAACTTCGGTTGATTCGTTGGGTGCTTCTACTTCAAGAATTTGATTTGGGGATCAAGGATAGAAAGGGTATAGAAAACCAAGTGGCGGATCATTTATCTCGTTTGGAAGACCACGGTAAGGATTCACGCAACGAAACTCTAATCAATGAATCTTTCCCCGATGAGCAACTTTTTGGAGTACAAGAAGAAGAACCATGGTTTGCAGACTTTGTGAACTATTTAGTGAGCAATGTTATTCCTCCAGAACTCTCTAGCGCTCAAAGGAAGAAGTTTATACATGATGTGAAGTGGTACCGTTGGGATGAGCCCTTCTTATTCAGACAAGGAGCAGATCAGATGATCAGGCGATGCATTCCGTATAGTGAAACGAAGAGTGTTTTGCGAGATTGCCACTCAACCATTTATGGTGGCCATTATGGTGGAGAAAAGACAGCTGCTTGAGTAATTCAGGCAGGTTTCTACTGGCCTACCTTGTTTAAGGATGCTCAACAGTTCGTGATGAGATGTGATCGCTGTCAAAGGGTTGGTAATATATCTAGGAGGAACGAGATGCCTCTGAACATGCTTCTTGAGGTTGAAATTTTTTATGTTTGTGGAATTGACTTCATGGGACCATTCGTGTCTTCTTGCAACAATCAGTACATCTTGCTAGCTGTGGATTATGTGTCTAAATGGGTCGAGGTGAAAGCTTTACCGACCAATGATGTAAAGGTGGTACTTAACTTTCTGCATAAGCAAATTTTCACGCGTTTCGAAACTCCACGAGCCATAATCAGTGATGAGGGGACACATTTCTGCAATCGTCAGTTTACTACGTTGATGGCGAAGTATAATGTGATGCATCGTATTTCTACTGCCTATTATCCCCAAACCAATGGTCAAGCGAAAATCTCTAACAGGGAGATCAAGAGAATTCTGTAAAAAGTGGTGAATCCGTCCCGGAAAGATTGGTCATTGAAGTTGGACGAGGCTGTATGGACATACAGAACCGCTTACAAGACACCTCTAGGTATGTCTCCATTTCAGTTGGTCTATGGGAAGGCATGCCATTTGCCTGCCGAGCTAGAGCATAATGCTTATTGGGCATTGAAGAAATTGAACTTCGGATATTAGGGCTTACGAGCAACAAGATGTAGAGGTGGCATGATAGGAAGTTGGTGCACAAGTCTTTTGTGCCGGGTCAACAGGTTTTGCTATTCAATTCTCGCCTCAAGCTTTTTCCTGGTAAACTCAAGTCGAGGTGGTTGGGTCCGTTTACACCCAAGACTGTGTTTCCACATGAAGCAGTGGAGATATTTGAGGGGTCTCCTGATCATGCTTTCAAGGTGAATGGACAACGACTCAAGCCTTATTTTGGTGGAACGGTGAACCGTGAGACGGTTTCCGTCGTTTTGGCTACGACATATGTTCTCGGGAATACGTCAAGCTATTGACGTAAAACGAGCACTTCGTGGGAGGCAACCCACGCATTTTGTAAGCTTTTGTATATTGTTCTTTCAAAAAAAAAAAAAGAACAGTAGCTGCGCGCGCCGCAGCGCCCAGGCCACGCGCCGCAGCGCCCAAGCCCCCTGGCCAGAATAGTATATACACGTTTTTGTGTATTATTTTCTCCTCAAAACCTAATTTCTTTCAATTCTTCACATCCTACAACTCCTAAATTCCTACATCCTATTCCTAATCTAATACTTCCCCTCCTAAACACCTATAATCATCTATTATACATCCTCTACAATTAATCCTTACACCTATATATACACACAAGATCCCAAATCTCAACTTCAAAATCTTTAAACCTCCATTCCATTCAAGCTTCAAGATATTTTCAATTGCAAGTTTGGGGGATTCGATTGCAAGGAATTATATCTTCATTTATGGGTACAATTCTCTACTTATCTTTCGTTAGTTCGTATTGTATTCCTTGTTTGGGATTTTTGTGTGTGGGTTGCTTTTTAGGTATTGCTGGAAATTGTTCTTGTTTGATATTGTGATTGATATGGCACCCAAGAGGCAAAGAGGTAGTAGTAGTGCTCGTCCCTGTTTGGATGAGGATTCTAGTGGGGATAATACGGAGAAGTTTTCAACTCCAGAGGCTCAAAGTGAGTTTAATAGATTGATGTCGAGGCCGGTTGCTAAAGAGAGGGGGTTTTTGCCGGTTACTCATTTGGAGTTGGTTCGAATGATTCGTGAGCTAGGATGGGAAGGTTTCTGTGAGGCACCTTCTCCGGTTCCTTTGAGTGTTGTTCGGGAATTCTATGCCAATGCTAAGGCTGAGAAGAATTGGTTTTGTGTCGTTAGAGGTCTTATAATGGATTACCGGCCGACTGCTATTCGTCCGATTCTGGGATAGCCAACTAAGCCGAGGGGAGCTGAAGGTTGGGTACTTAAGACCCGAGATGATGTGGATTTGGATGCCATTGTTGAGGAGATTTGTGTGTCGGGCTCAGTGTGAAAGTGCAAGCAGGGCACTACTGAGCAGGTCACTTTTCCTACGACTGCTATGAACAGGTTCGCATGGGCGTGGAACTTGTTTATCTGTGCTAACATGATGCCTTCTTCGCATACGGGTGATGTCATTGTTGAGAGAGCTATTCTCCTTTGGGGAATTTTGAAGGGGAAGTATATCGATGTGGGCTATATTGTGCACCAGAATATTCTCCGGTTCTTGAGAGGAGGTTCGCAACCATCGATTCTGCATGCTTCTATTGTAGCTGGTTTATGCATGTCTTTCGGTGTTAGTTGGGGCGAGGACGAGCAGCTGCAGATGCCCGGTGCTCCCATTGTTGATTCTACTATTGATAGGATGGTGGAATGGCCAGGAGGCATTCCCCATGCGAGAGGTTTGGGTTACATTGTTGCTGGTGCTGGTGGTGAGAGACCGGGTGCTCCGCCACATGTTCCTAGAGTTGCTAGAGCAGGTCCTTCACCGGAAGGTGCTGACAGAACGGGTCTTGCGGATGCTCAGTTTCGTAGACTAACGAGGCGTATTGATGTCAGTGGCCCGTCTTTGGAGCTCATGCACCATACCCACCACCGGATTCACCCGAGAAGGGTGATTCTGCCGATGATTAGGTATGTCTGCTATTCCTTGTATTACCTTCAATGAGGACATTGAATATTTTAAGTTTGGGGGTGATTTAAGGATTAGTAGTTAGTAGTGTGTCATTGTTCATATAGGAGTTCATATTTTGCATATAGTAGTTAGTAGTAATTCACTTATATTCATTCATATTGTTGCATTTCTGTTTCATATAGGACATTTTGTTATTTTGTTTTTTTTATACCATGTGAGTCCATTTAGTTGCATGTTCATAACATATTCATGATCCCTTAGGATGAGCTAATTCTGATTGGTAGGTCGATGTCTATTTGAATGTGGTAATGATGAATAGAGGGTTGATTTAAGTGCCTAGGAATTGACTTGCATGCTTCAGAAACAATTCTTTTACACAGTCTCATCGTTTGCTTTTGGGCTAGATTGAGTCATGCTTGTTTGGTTGTTTGAGATTTAATCACTTGTTTATATTTAGAATGTTTGTTATTCCCTTGATAGCGTAGGAACACAAAAATATAAGTTTGGGGGAAACCAGAGATTTCATGCTAGTTGTTAATAAAAGTTTAGGTGTCAAAAGGCTAGTAGCCGCTCATATTTATGAGTAGTCTAGGGTTGGATGAGATGGAGCGAAACGCACTCATTCCAAGTTAGTTGTGTGAAAGAAAAAAAAAAGAATGAAAAAAAAATTAAAAAAAAAGAGTTGTGTGAATTGGTAAATGCAGAATTAACCAGAGTGAGCTCTTTAATAATCGAGCAATTAAGTTCTAGTGGACTTTATGCCTAGTGACCTAAGACTTTACCGGTCTGGGCTTGCTACATGGGTATTATTGTATAAGCCTTTAGGGGTTTCATCCATTGCACGGTTTCTTATAAAGGCTTACAAACCCTAAAAATAATTTAGGTAATTCTAAACTAGCTACTAATAAAAGTTGCAAACCTAAATTAAAAATATTCTAATCAAATAATTAACTAAAATAAAAAGGATAGCAATCTTTTGGAATATTCTCACACTTCTTTCCACTAATAACGAATCCTATCTTTATTCTAAATAACTTGTACAGAAAGAAATTCTAAAATACTCTAAATAACAATTAATCATATATAGTGTTTTAAAATTCTAATTCTAATTTTGCTAATTATCCTAATTTTAGAATTTTTTTCTAATTCAATTTTAAATCCCTAATCTTTAATATTTTTTATCTTTTCTTTCTATTATTCTTTTATTATTATTATTCTAAAATTACGGGATATTACATACTACCCTTCTTAAAAAGAATCTGGTCCCCAAATCTCAAAACTCCTATACTCCAAAAGTTCGTGACACATCTATTCTAAATGTCTAGTCCTAACGACGGTCTAAAGGATCGCATCCTAGGGAATGTACTAGTCCCATACCTAATACACTCCGAAGGACAACCTGGCTTTGATACCTACGGTAACATCCCGAATTTTCGGGATATTAAATCTAAATACGAAATTTAAATAAAAGGAATTCTTTATTCAAATAAAATAAATTAACGATAGTCAAAGTAGCAGTCAAACTTAATAATTCAAAATTATAAATACGGAGACACAGCTTCATAAATCCAATATTCAATAACAAGGATTAATCTAATAATGTAATAACTTTAATCCAACAATTGCAATAAATCAAATGTTCACATCCAAAAATTCACATCCACGTTGATCTCAATAAGCTTCCACAATATACGAACCTGAAATATCATAAAAGAGTGAGCTACACAGCTCAGCAAGTAACATATTGACTTACAAATATCCTCAAAATCAGTGGGCATTTTAATAAAACATATTTTCTCAAAACAATAATAATTTTCGAAAACCTTTTGTGTAAAATGATTCAGCCCAAAGTTTATATTTTACAAATTCAGAATTTGAAACAGATTGGAAAAATAGAACAAAAATAGAAACGAAATTCTTATAAATACCATAGTCTTGACCTACTGCCACACTTTGCCAGTGACCGGCATCTTATTCTTATTCTTTCGCCAGACTTTGCCAGTGACCGGCATCTAAAGTTCAATAATTACGCGCCCTTAATAGGTATCTAAAATTGCACACTTGTGCGCCTACTAAGGGTATCTAAGGCTAGTTCCGGAACTATAGCGTAAATTACGAACGGGTTCGAAACGTAGAGACTGAGGGATTCGAAGATTCTCGTATCTTATATCTTATATCTTATAAAGTTCGAAACAGTATCTTATATCTTATGCGAAATTGAAAATCACAATATCGAAATCTTTTCAGAAAATAAAAGTCAAAAAGTACTTATCTCAAAAGCGACCCCGAAAATAACACGAACTGATCCTATAATTTAGCAAATCAAACCAAACAAAGTCATTTTTCATAAATTTTCACACAAAATCGACATCAGATTAAATAATAAAAACATTTACAATTTATCATGATCACGTAAGACACCTAATAATTCACTACATAATTAATTCATTGTAAATCTTTAACGAGGAATAAATTGGAACATTAGAACAGTGATCACAACATACATATTATAAAATAATGAACATAATCTTATTCATCTACTAGCATTGCAAATAAAACAAGGCACTCGAATCATTATTCTTTTATTTTTTTTACTTCACACTACAACATGCATGCATAATTACCAAGCTAAATATAAACTAATTCACATATCATAACTCAAGTAGCCAAGCTTACAAACTTTTGTATACTAACTATAACAATTTTATTTACTAATTAACAAATCATGTTATCATAGCAAATCACCGAATACATGTACTGGTCCAATTACTAAATAATGAGAGCACATAACAATAAAATTTACTAATTAACCAATCATGTTATCACAGCAAATCACTGAATACATGTACTGGTCCAATTTACTAAATAACGAGAGCACATAACAATAAAATTCTAACACTAAATTGCCATGTTAAATTTATAAATTACATAAATCATCCAATATCAAATGTCAAATTTTAACAAATATTAATATAAAATATTCAACTCAATCTAAACCACCATACGTAACATCAAATAACACATAGTTTTTTTTTTTTTTTTGACAAATAACACATAGTTTTGTTGTCTTGTTCTAGGCATTCAATTTTCATGTATAACAATTAAATGAAAAAGAGGAGTTTAGAAAACATGTGCATGACTGAACGTATATAACTTAATGGATAAAATAATCTCTCAACGTGAAATCAATTAACACATAAAAGATGCATAAATAAAAGTATAATAAAAATGAAACATACAGAGTATACGTACATCGATGAGAGTTCTGAACAAGTGTTTCGTTGTCTAAGGGTTTCTTATAAAGGCTTACAAACCCTGAAAATAATTTAGGTAACTCTAAACTTGCTACTAATAAAAGTTGCAAACCTAAATTAACAATATTCTAATCAAATAATTAATTAAAATAAAAAGGATAGCAATCTTTTGTAATATTCTCACACTTCTTTACACCAATAAAGAATCCTATCTTTATTCTAAATAACTTGTACAGAAAGAAATTCTAAAATCCTCTAAATAACAATTAATCATATATAGTGTTTTAAAATTCTAATTCTAATTTTACTAATTATCATAATTTTAGAGTTTTTTTCTAATTCAATTTTTTCCTAATCTTTAATAATTTTTTATCTTTTTCTTTCTATTATTCTTTTATTATTATTATTCTAAAATTACGAGATATTACATCGCAGAATCAACAACATATGTTTTTCGTATGATATGATTTGCTATTAAACGAGGTATCGCTGCACAACTTGTTGCCCGACTGCCTCATACACTTGTATAAAGTTCTTTGTATATTTTTAATAACACAGTTAAAAAAATTAATTTTTAAAAAACAAATATAATTAACTAAAATAAAGATATTTTTCTGATTCTGAAAGTTCTCACGTCCCCTACAATTTCGATTTGATCCCCATCCTTTTTGGATCCAGAGTTCGATAATTTTTGGGTACGAGGTGGGGATCGAAAAATTTTGAAAAAAAATTCGGGGATCTTGGCAGAGTCGGGATTTAATTAGTGTCCCCGTCCCGAACCCCGATTTTAATATTTAAGAAAAAATATTTTTGTATATGTAAAATTAAAATATTAGAAAAACTATATTTATATGTATTATTATTTTTATGTAAAAAATATATTTATATGTATTACTTTTGTATTAAAATCTTAATTCATTCCACAAATTCAAAGTTGTAATAGTAAAATATAATTTATTTAAATCTTTTATTTTTTATTCTAAATAAATATTAAATAGAATTATTTTCAAGATTATGTTATTAAATTTAAAATATATATTACATATAATTATTTTTAAAAATTAATTTTATTATAAAATATATTAAAAAATATATAAATATACTCCTTCCGTCCCACTCATTTCTATACAGTTTTTTTTCACTGCTTAGTATGCATTCTAAGACTCCTATATAGTATAGTTTCATAACTTATTTTTAAAATTTTATTTTTTTGAATAAAAATTTAAACATTAAATTTTATTTGGCAGAAAAATTTTAAAATAAATTATGAAACTATACTTTATAAAAATCTTAAAATGCGTGGCACGCCCCCGTCCCCAATGTATACAATTCAAGGGGACTGAGGGAGTATTTGTTATGAAAAAAATGAAAGGATTACTCGCAAAGAGTCCCATTCTCCGTTCAGGAAGGGGATCAAGAAACAAAATAATTTTCATTCAGGACGAATTTCGAAAAAGAGTATGAGTTCGAGAATCAGGGACGAGGATAACAGTTACGGACCACGGAATGATCCAATGCACATCCCTATATATATTTTTATATAAAAAAACCCATTAAAATAAAAATTTATCTTACAAGTCGAAAAATTATCGTATAACTTTGTTGTCAAACGCAACCCTAATTCCCTATCATATCGGGGAATAAAATGGACAATCAGACGCAAAGTACTCTGTTGGGCAGTTGGCTCGCGTGAGTTCGTGCACGAATGAAAACCTATTTGCGGAATAAACCCAGCAAAGCCTCATGTCTTGACCACCGTGGCGTTTATACTTGTATATTATTTACACATATATATACAATTGATCTGTATGTCTACATCATCATCTTTTCTTTTTAAATATGTCTACATCATTATTACCAAAGATGTCCTAACATCAACTGAGTTTAGGTTGTTCAGTTGGAATCTTAACGCAATTTTATTCATTCAGGTTCCTTATAACTTCGCTACGTACTCAATTTCACACTAATTTTAGGCTGAAAATTTTAATTTTATGATCTTCACTTTTTAATAATTTATTTTGTAATTTTCAGTTTTAATTTTAGTAATATAGTAGCTATTTTAGTTATATGTTGCTATATTTAATTGGTACATTATTTTATTTACGTGTGTGCATTTTTAGAGTTTGTATATTTATATTAATGCATTGACAAAGCACAACGGTTTACTAATGCATTGACAAAATGAGTCTAAGATGAAGAAGAAGATAAGGTGAATATAAGGTGAACTTTACTGATGTGTTCCTAATTTAACCACACAACATATCAGTAAAATTCACCTTTCTTCACCTTATCTTCTTCTTCATCTTAGTCTAATTTTTTTAGCAATGGCTTTTATTCCATTTTTAATCAACAATTATTCGTAACTCCTCCATTGGGTGAGCCACTTCCGGATTACCCATTTTTTGGCTTGAATACCTTTAATCGTGTAGGTTATCTAAATCTACTTCGAGATTTTGTTATGCAGAATTTGTGTGAAAACCACGAAATCCAACCTTTGGATTTCACAAAATACACTATAGGTAGCTTTCGTCACCATTTTCGTGTACCTTGGGGTGAGTTTGCGCAGAGGCCAATTTACTTTTTCACCATTGGGTTTGTCACCCGGAAAAAGGATCATTTGATCTTATACAAAAGATAGAATTTGATGATATGATACATGCATGCTGCAAGCACAGTAGTCGGCTAACTGTACTATCGGCTCAAGGTGTGATTATGGGTTATAAAGATATCTGTCATTTATACGATCTCCAGGAAGGACATGTAGAACAGTCAGCTCGTGTAAAAAATGGATGTCTTTAGTTTAACAACTCAAGCTTATGTTGGACAAGTGCTGAATGAGATTAAGGTTAATTTACATTGACTTTCGTGTATTTTAAAATTCAAGCTTATTTGAATTATTTATGAATATTTTGTTTGTAGAAATCACATTGGAGGGTGATAAGTAAATATATATATATATATATATATATATATATATATGGGTCACGCTTTATGGAGAACCATTCTAAACTGGTAACCTAAGAACTAGTTCTTAAATACAACAATACATAACACACTTACCATATTTATAATATAGATACAATTTAATTGTAAATTAAAAAGGGAAAGAAATCTTCAAAATTTTTGGTGAATCTCTATCATATGTTTCCCAAAAATTTAAATATTATACAATTTCATATCTTCAAAGAATCACGTAATAAAATTAATAACCAAGATTGGATATCATCAATTTCCAAGTTCAAATTTAAAATATAGGGAATTTCAAATGTAGAACTTTTGAAGTTCAGGTACGAACTTATTTAATTCAATAAAAATAAATGCGTTCTGCGTATAAAGTTACGTATTTGCACCACATGTTCAACACATAAAACGTTCTAGATCTCTAAATTTTCTTGTAAGACATAAACACGTATAAATGTAGAACTTTCAAAGTTCATGTGCGGAACTTATATAATTTAATAGAAATTAGTACGTTCTGTGTATGAACTTACGCATTTAAACTAAATATTCTTCACATGAACTTTCAGTTTGAATTCCATAACATTCAAAATTTAAGTGTTGAACAAGCAGAAGTAATATTGTGTGTAAGAAGACACGTAGAAGAAGAAACATACAAATGTTGTGTATTTTAACAAAAAATCTTACAATTATTTGGTTACCTTTTTTATTGATTTGTGAATAACCTATATTAATTGTCTCTAAAAAAATTTTATCCATTTAATACTGATCCAACGGTGGTTAATGGATCTTTGGTTCTCTTTTAGTGGTTCTCATTTGAATCAACCATTTTCCAAGAATCAGGTAATAAAATCAATAATCAAGATTGGATATCATCAAATTCCAAGTTCAAATTTAAAATATAGGGAAGTTCAAATGTAGAACTTTTAAAGTTCATGTGCGAAACTTATTTAATTCAATAAAAATAAATACGTTCAACGTATGAACTTACATATTTATACTACATGTTCTACACATGAACTTTCTAGATTTTTTGAATACATGTAAGACAAACACGTTTAAATGTAGAACTTTCAAAGTTCATGTGCGGAACTTATATAATTTAATAGAATTAAGTACGTGCTGTGCATGAACTTTCATATTTGCACGACATGTTCTTCACACGAACTCTTAATTTCGGTTCCATAACATTCAAAAGTGTTGAACGAGTAGAAGTAATATTGTGTGTAAGAAGACACGTACAGATACATAAAATAAGAAACATATAGATAATATTATGTATTTTAAAAAATATTTTACAATTATTTGGTTACATTTTTTATTGATTTGTGAATATTCCACATTTTTTGTCTCTGAGAAAAAAATCTTAACCATTAATTGAATAATGATCCAATGGTTATTAATGGATCTCCGGTTTTTTTTTAGTTAATGATTCTCATTTGAATCAAATAATTGTACGATTTTTTGTAAAATACACAATATTATTTTGTATGTTTCTTCTTTTACGTATCTGTACGTGTCTTCTTACACACAATATAACTTCTACTCGTTTAACACTTGAATTTTGAATATTATGGAACTGAAATTGAAAATTCATGTGAATAACATATAGTGTAAATATCTAAGTTCATACGTAGAACGTACTTATTTCTTTTAACTTACATAAGTTCTGCACATGAACTTTGAAAGTTCTACATTTAAACGTGCTTATGTCTTACATGTGAATTCGAAAATCCAGAAAGTTCATGTGTAGAACATGTAATCCAAATATGTAAGTTCATACGCAGAACGTAATTATTTTTATTGAATTAAATAAGTTTTGCACATGAATTTTAAAAATTCTACATTTGAACTTCCCTATATTTTAAATTTGAACTTGGAAATTGATGATATCCCATCTTGATTATTGATTTTATTACGTGATTCTTGGAAAATATGAAATTGTGTAATATTTAAATTTTTGGATAATAAATTGATAGAGATTCACTACAAATTTTGCTAATTTCTTTCCTTTTTTAATTTACAAATTTAGTCTATATTATAAATATGATAAGTGTATCTTTATTATATTTGTGTACAGTGTATCTTTATTATATTTAAGAACTGGTTCTTAGGTTCTCAGTTTAGAGTGGTTCTCCATAGAACATGACCATATATATATAATTCAAAATTCAAAAAATCAACGATGACCACCTAAGAGAGAGCAGGCGATGCCCGAGATAGAGCAGGCGAAGCCGCCCACCGAGAGAGAGTAGGCGACCAACGAGAGAGAGCAGGCGAACAGGTAATTGTGAATAAGATTGATAAGGAGCAAGCTTTACAATTCCTTACAAATTGTGAATAGTAATTGTGTGTATATGAATGTATGTTGTGAATGACTTTGACAATTAACTTAAATTGTTTATTAATGACATTAAAGTGTTTGATCAAAGTCCCCGTAGAATTTGTATTTCCTGTTTATTGCTTGTGTCTTGTGTGTTACATAGATATACTGTATCTGTTGTATCTATATGTTGCTCTGCCATTTATGTGACACCAAGTGCTCAACTAAATGAGGATTATGTACCTGTTGTATCTATATGTTGTACCTGTTCGCCTGCTCTCTCTCGTTGGTCTCCTGCTCTCTCGGTGGGCAGCTTCGCCTGCTCTATCTCGATGGTCGCCTGCTCTATCTCGGGCGTCGCCTGCTCTCTCTCTCAGGTGGTCATCGTTGATTTTTTAAATTTTTCGAATTTTGAATTTATATATATATATGCACATGAATTTTGAAATATAAAGTATATAATATTTTAGTGCATATTAACATATGTTAGGCCGAATACACAATTATAATCAAGATCGTATGAGAGATTAACAATAAAATACGCGTTTAAACAATTAAAAACTGTTTAGAATTAATAACTCCTCTCTCAGTGATGTAAAGATATCACAGAGAGCTGCTTAGGTTACAATGAATAATGTTTTACAATGATCGATACCCTTCTAGGGTTAACCTAACTATATTTATAAGATATACAGCTACTATACAATTGATAATTGATATTCCTATAAATTAGCTATACAATTGATATCAATTACGATTGCTACACGTCTCCTTAGTCAACTCAATCTCATTGACAGCTATCTAATCTTCAAAGATATTGCTTCCATAATAAATATTCAAACACTGTTGACCAGTAGACGGTGCCTCCAGACAGAGTTTAACAAACTCTGTCGAGCTTCCAACTGTCAGCGTTTAAATAAACTCTGACTGCTTCCAGCTAAACTCTGATAATTCACTGTAACATTCAAACACTGATTAATATCCACATCAATTATTTCTAACAATCTCCCACAACTTGTTCATTAGCAAAAATGCACAAGTTTAACAATAATTGATGATGTCAAAACAAATAAACAAATACAGTGTTTAATATACAAACAGAGTTTAACTTCTACTTAACAAAAACTATAGAAAACAAGAAAATTCTTACAGAGCTTTAATCCTTAATTTCCTCAACATCTGGTGTTGATCTGAGATAGTCTATAAGTAATCTTCGTTCTGCATTTTCAAGTTCTGTCTGCATAACTTCCTTAATCTCCTTCAGTTTAGGATCATCTTCACCAGTTTGATAGATAGCAGACCTCAGATCATAGATTTTGTTTCTTCTCATCTCATTCCACAGTCTGATGAATTGTGCTTTTGCTGACTCTGAGTTAAAATCAAGAACTGTTATACCCAGGTCTGTCTTCAGTTTAGCACTATCCTTCTTCATCTCAACAGTATTCCCATGATAATCTCTGTACTTTGGGACATATTGACTATTGTATTTCATACCTCGGACTGCCAAATTATGCAGCTTCTTCTTTAGCACATTTGCAGCTTGTTGAGTCCTTCAATTTTTCACCTTGAAGAGATATAGAACATATTCTAATTCCTCCCATAGCTTCAAATCAAGATCATACTCACCAATTTTGTACACAGTACCAGCTTCCATGAAATACAGTAGAAAATATTTATCCAAACTTCTTTGATGAATCAACTGTACTGATTCCAGTCTGTCTAAACTCTCCTGAGTAACACCAAGACCTAGAACAGCCATTGATGAAGGATCTCGAGGACCAGTATTTATTCTGACTTCTTTATGAGAGCCCAATCCAGATTTATCTCGACCTTGCTTACCAGTTAAAGCTCTACCATGCAGAAAATCAGTAGTAGTACCTCCAGTCATCAGAGTTGGATCATGAAGTGTTGGTTTTCCAAAAACCATTTCCATCTGAGTAGATAAAGGTCTCTGTACAACTTATGTAGCAACAGAGGTTGTATTCTTCTTCTTTGAACCCTCTCCTTCTTCAACAATGCCTTTTAGCTTTAATCTAGCTTCAGCTTCTGTTGGTTTCCTAGAAACTTGTGATCTTTGATCAGCACCAACATTTTCTTTAATCACAATGCCTTTAAGAACAGGCCTAGGAGCTTTTTCTTTCTTCTTAAATTTTCCAGACTTTAAAGCTTTCTGATGTTCTTCTTGTAGATTCTTTTCTTCAGCTTTAATGTCTTCAATAGTAACTCCTTGATTTTCTTCCAGAAATAACTTAGCAGCCAATTCTTCATCAGTCAGTGGATTTTCAGTGAATAACAGACTTTGACTTGGAAGACTTGCTAGATCTCAGACTTTGATCAGCTCTTAATCTCTTCCCTTTGCCATTTGCTCCTGCTCCTCCATCTTCAGTATCATCCTCCTTACTCAGAGTTTGAGATTGCCTGCACTTAGACTTAGCAACTCTCTCCCCCTTTTTGACATCATTAGGAATCAATATAGAGGTAATCAGTTCCAAGGAGTTAGCAATGGAATCAATCTTTCAAGACAAGACAGTCTGATTTTGTTCAACTTGACCTAGCCTCTGAAACAGAGTTTCTTGAGCTATGGAAATGGTCTTAAACTTTATTTGATTATCCCTCTGCATAGTCATATCTCTAGCAACAACATCAGCTCTCAGTTCATTAATAGCTTTTTGAGACTCATCAAATCTTTCATTCAGAGTCTTGACTTGAACAATTGTTGCTTACAGATTTGAGAGAATATCAGGATTTAAAATCTTGTTGGGAGATTGATGCACACATTTAGCTGCTCTTTCAGTAGGAAAAATACAATCTGACTTGTACCAATCCCTTGAATTCTTGGCAAAGTGTTCAGCTTCAATGTCATATTGATGTGAAGGTTTAGAAAAAGGTGTGTGCTTAGCATTAGTTGGTACTGGTATACTCTGAGAAGAATTTGACTCTGCACTTCCTTCATCTTCAGCATCAACAGCTGCATCTCCAACTTGATCAATATGCTCAGCAACATGTTCAACATTCTCTGCAGTTTCATCAAGAGCATTCTCTGCAGGTTGCTCTCTAGTTTCAACAGTCTTATCAACAGACTTTGCATCTTCAAGGACTGCATCCATAGGCTCAGAGAGTACAACCTTGGTTGATTTTTCAACTTTTTCACCTTTCTCAGAAACCTGGTGAGCATCAGAGAATAGCTCAGTGTGTGATGCCACTGTTTCATCAAGTACTACAGTAGCCTGATCAGCTGCACTAGTTTCTTCAGAGTTTTCAATAACAGGTGAGAGAGGAACATTAATGTGATCAGAGAATGGAATGAATGTTTCAACAAAGTCATCCATAGCAGTAAAATCTTCTCTAGTTGCCTCATCCATTTGTACATTGTCAATTGTATTGGCAGCTTCTTCTGCAGTATATGTCTCAACAGTAGGTATTTCATTGGAAATCACCTCTAGAGCTTCAAAGTTCATTTCCACATCAGAATCATCAAGAATCAATCTTCTTCTTTTAACTTGAGGAACCTCTGCTGGCTCTTCTTCTTCAGTAGAATTATCTAGACTCTGAATAATAAGTATTAGAATCATCTTTTAACACCAGGAACACAAGCAGTGAATAATAATTGACAAAATCTAGCAAAATAGACAATACTAGACTCTGACAATCTGTCACCTATATTCATTAAAACAAGTCTACCAAAATCGAAATTACTTTCATAGAGAAGAGAATACCCGATTTGAAGACTGTCAGTAGGAATGGCATCCCAGTTTGTGACTTTCTTGCCAAAAGCCCTTGTGATGCAATCAAAGAAGAAACTCCATTCCTTCCTGAGCTTTGGCCTTTTTACATTACCAAGCTTGTCTAAAGAACCAGAAAATCCAAGCTGTTGCAACATCTCTTTTAATTGATTCTCACCAGCAATACTGTATGAATTATGGGTGTCGAAACCCATAGTATCTCTAACTGTTGTAGGAGTAATCACATACTCTGTCTCCTCATAAGTGAAAACGATTGATGGATTCCCATGCTCTCCTCCATCGTCATACACAGAGTTTTTCCAGAAAGTAGAAATCTGCGTGGCAGAAAGCGTTTGTGGTTCGACTAGAGCTGTATCAATCTCTGAATCTCACAAAAAGTTTTGAATGAAATGAAACGCCTCTGGAACATTTTCATTGTTCAATGGGGCTGCATAATTGTTAGGAACAAACAATAATCCTTGGGCAGTAAAAGCTTTAGTGGCCATTAGAATCGATTTGAGAAGAAAATATGAGTGAAAAAGTTATGTAGCAAAGGTGTTTGTGAAAATTCTCAAGTGAAATAACAAGTGACTGTGAGTGGGTTGTGTGCAAAGAAAATAACCGTGATAGTAAAAATGATTAGAGTTGTAATGAAAAGTAAAACCCAATCGTTTTAACATTAATACACTCAACCAATTCCTTGTTTAATGTATGAGTGGGACACGTGGCACACATGCAGTGAAAAGACTTTGCACGTTCAGTAATTGTAGCAATAATTACTGCTAATTTCTCTCCCATTACCAACACACTTTAACACTCCAACACTCATTAACAGTTGTCAATAATTTATTTCATTTTTCAAAAACTCTTTTTACCCCAAGTATATAAAATATCTGAAAGAAAATATACCTCAGAGTATTAGACAAAATTCATCAGCGTTTATCAATTCTCCAACTTCACTACCATAATCCTTTCAAAAACTGCACAGGTGTGAATATATGTGTGTGTATAGCAGAGTTTACTAATTCAATTTTTAGAGCATCTAATTTTTCATAAAATCCATAAAGAAAATCAGTAAACACTTTATGCACAAACTCTCATAGTAAACACTGAATGTATGATGAATGCTAAACTCTGTTGTAAACGATTTATATACAGTAATATTTAATTAATTTATACCCCTCATTTTCTTTTTTTTTTGTTTCTCCAGTAATCAGAGGTTGGAACTAGTCACCAAAAGTCCTATAATTTTAGCCCTTATTATTTTGATAAGTTCCTGGGTCTTTCTAATTGATAGGTCCCGTAAGAGGGCTATATTAAGCTAGAAGGGGGGTTGAATAGCTTAATTACCAATTTAAAAATTATTATGGCATTTTAAAATAATTTTCCCTTTTTAAAACTTTACCGAGTCGTTATGCAGTTTATAAGTGCAGAAATAAAAGACAAGGGAAGAAAATACCACACAGGAGATTTTATCCTGGTTCGCGATGGCGCAACCCCTAATGGATTCGCTCACCCCTACTCCAGTCCCCGAGCTCCTCTCCGAACTCGAGATTTTCCCTTAAAAATAACTCGCTCCTTTAGTAGGCGGAGAAGCCTTTACAACCTTATAAATATTGGTCTCGGTACGTGTCTCCCCGACACTACCTCACAATAAATATAAAAACCCACAAGACTCGTCTTTGGCCGTAACTCCCCGTTACACCCTCAAAGTCGTTGTGAAAAACATACACAACTTATCTTAGACAGCAACTCCCCGCTACTTCTTCAAAGTTGATGTAGAACCCTTGGTGTAGTCTTTGAATTCCTCGCTTTTGTCGGTCTTGGATCTTAGATGAAAGGTCTTGGGTCTTTCCTCTTCTTCACGGTGCAAATGCCACCAACTCCCCGCTAGTGCCTAGGACTTGGGTCTTAGAACGAGAATCACCTCACTTCAACTTCACCTCACTGCAAAACTTAGAAAACAATATCTACGAAACAAACCGTAATATAAAGATAAGTTTGGACTTAATATGTCCTAAGTTGACTATAATATTCTTACCCGAATATTAATTAAAGTAAGTTCAATAAGCTTTATTTGCTTATGACTTTTTAATACAATACTCCGTATAGTGAGATTTAAATATATCTCGGAGTTTGTAAATCTTGATTATTTCCTTTAAGCTAGTAGGCTTATAAGGTTTTATAATCGTATACTTTGGCTCGTCTTTTATAAAGATCGAAGTATACTTACAATTACTTCTTTGTTGAAAATACGTCTATTTTCGAAGTATTGTATAAATCAAGTCCTTGATGAGCTTTATAGCTAAAGGATCTTTGATAAACAACTTCTCGTTCGATATAGTCTTGTTGTAGACTATTCGTATTTATATTTAAACGGGAGTGTTACAATATTACTTTAACAATTTGCACTTTAATATTATTTGGCCAATTAAACACAACACACAAATAAACGCACACGTACGTAAAAGTAACTCGGCTTATCTATAGGATAAAACGAGGGCCGCTATTATGCGTTAAAATAGTGCGGAATGTAAAATCACTCACAAGTGTGAGGACGAGAAGAAAAAGTGCGGAAGGTAAAAATCACTCACAAGTGTGAGGACGAGAAGAAAAAGTGCGGAAAATATATAAACGGCTTTCGCCACTCTATTACGCGTTTAAAGTAGTATCACTCACAAGTGTGAGGACTAGAAGAAAAGAGTGCGCAAAATATATAAATAGAAGCTTAACAACTTATTTCCCCCGGAACACTAGAGGTGATAGAAGGGAAACAAATCACGCTTTAGCACAATTATATATATCACAATAATAAATATTAATAGCCAAAGTTAGTGCGTTAAAGATTTAATTAAGGCTTTTAGATTCTTTTCCCTCGGAACACTAAGGTGATAGAAGGGAATTAAATCAAGCTCGATATAATTATTTGACCGTCGTCAAATATAACCTCTTTTTGAGGTTTTGTAATATTTCGAATCGTTGTTCGAAATTTAATCCTTGTACGGATTTTTATGGTCTCGTTTAGAGATCCGATATAAGAGCTTTATAAAGAATATGAGATGAAGGTATAGAGCTCTTATATGTATATAAAATATGGTCGGTTAAGACTCGAATGTGAAGCTAAATTATTACCACTTTTGGATATCGCCGGAAAAGTTCACCGGAAAAATTCGCCGGAGGTTCGGCCGGATTTTGGCGTGTTGGACGAACTTGGGCAGCCCTTCGGGAGGCCGGATAGTAGTGGTAGAGGAGCTTGCTTGGTGGGAGAGAGCTTGCTTGAAGGAACTAAGCTTGTTGGAACAAAAACCTTGTATATATGTAAGTATATATAAGAAAGAGAAGGTTTTTGAGATGAAGTGGGTGTAGAGAGTATTTGGATATATTGAGAGAGCTTCCACTTCTAAATTCCCAGCACTTATTTGGCTCTTTAGCTTGGTAGAAATGGTTGGGGGTGAGGGTTTATTTATAGGAGGAGTTGGGTGGAAGGAAGGGTAGAGATTTAAAGTAAAATGAGTGGTTGAGATGAAAAGCACTTGGATTGATGAGGTGGAAAGTGGTTTTGTGTTTGTTGGGGGTGGTATTGTGTTTCTTTGCAAGTGGGGGTGGTATTCTACACAAATATCCCAGCTGATATATATCTCTAATATATTGTATCGGACTCGTATCAATTAACGAATAAATACGTAACATATTTCGTTAATTAAATACCCGATTAATACGAAAATTCCCAATAAATAATTCTAAAATTATGGAGCATTTAGGAATATCATAAAATGAAATTCTGGAAGTTTTGGTCAAAGAAATGGTCAACGTTGACTTAGTCAAACGAGGTCAACTGTGGACCCACTACCTCGATTTTCGTGCCCGGACCAAATTTCTCAGAAAATTACGAAATTTTTATCATGCATAGAAAATAACATTTAAGTGACCCATCTCAAGTTTCAAGTCATTCTAGCAAGTGGAAGTATTTTATTTGGATTTAATACGATTAAATCAGGTTTCGTTTCCGAATAAAATACGATTGGTCTTTCTTTGAAGTAGACACATCTTTTGACCAATGTTTTGACTAGAATAAATACTTAGAATATATTTCCTAATATATAAAACATTTTGAGAGTGTAGGAAATATTTTTGAGTATTTAAAATAATTTTCTCCAAAAATGGAATAAATTTAAGAAGTGTGAGAAAAATTACTTTAAATCTTTCTGGCATGAGATAAAAATGAGTATTAATATTCTACCACTGAATATTAATATTTCTTGAGGATAAAAATATTTTGACTGCTAAGGCGGAATAATTTTTTGAATAAAAACTGATCGTTTTTAAATATAGCACGAGTTCTCTAAAGAATATTAATTCTCGAATATTCTTTGTTCGAGCCTGTCGCCTTATCTATTTTGCAACGGAGATCTAAAAAATATTACATCTCAATATTTCTTGTTTGATCTTATTGCCTTGAGATATATTCCATGAAAATATAATTTTCGATTTTTAGCAATAATGGAATATATCGTATAATAAAAATAGATATTGCTAGAATTGACTTTTGTGTAACACCCCCAGATCCGGGGTCCGGGATCCGGTGGTTACGGTTTCCAATTCTGTCCACAACAATTGAACTTTCCTTAACATAAAATAAATTACGTCTCTATCCAACACAACAATATAAAACACACCCGTTATAGTCCCAGAGATGAAATCAGAGTAACAATCAAATTTTTATTAATCACGTTATGAGTTCTTACAATCCAAAAGAATTTCAATATAAATACATACTCTTTGCCATCCATTTACGTAAGTCATACTAGACCATATTCTTGGTACTGAAAGAATAAATATACCCTACCAATAGCTTCTTCTTCAGCTCTGGTAGTCTCATCGTCCTCGCCTGCGTAGAGTGCGCCTTGTGCGAGTCATCTGGTCTAGCTGTTGTTGTGATATAATAATAAAGCAAGGGTGAGCAATAGCCCACCAACAATAGTATATAACTGAACGATAATTTATAACAATTCAAAAGTATCTTTCAAACCATATGCCATGCATTTACGGAAATGATGCCAGTATAATATGAACGATGAAGTTACCAGGTAACTGAAAGTATTTGTTTGAAGAAATATCTGCTACATCAAAGTAAGCGAGATATTCTTATTGTTATTAAGAAGAGGAACTTGCAAGAAAAGGGTTGCAATTCCAGTCATGACACTATTCCAACTCTGCCAACAGTAATCATGTTGCAGGAAATAAATAAATTCGGATGATGAACCAATGATGGAGTATTCACCGCGCCCGCTGTTCCAATCTTGATGATCAGTCGAGATCGTACAGCTCAATTTGGATTTACTACCGGTAGAAGGAAGAACTGACGGCTTTACTTGTATACCACCTTACTAGCTCTCCCCGGCCAACGGTTGGGCCAAAGGGGATGGACCGGCGCTACTCGGCCTCTTACACGACTCCTAGTTCAAATAGAATTCATGATTCTGAATGTAACGTTCGTCCCCCTTTCCCCAAGTATAATACTTGTTGATAAGACTCCACAAAGTAGTCGTATCTAGTTGGAAAGGAAAATTTACCAATAACTCCCAAGCTATTACTTGGTAACGGATATCAACTTGTTCCAGTAATCTTACCCCTCGAAAGATGAGAAGGTAAGCAATGAGTTAATAAGTCAACAGCACCCGAGTTGCGGGTGAAGGGAATACTTTATGACCGGGAAGTCGACAAGATAAATAACATTTCCAAGTAAGGTTCCCTTATTATTCAGGAAATAGACTCAAAGAAGAATGATGTCTGAGAACCTTTCTTGATATAAGATTAATAATAATATGACTCCGAGATATTTTCGGTAATAATCGAAGAAGATAAACCTTATCGGGGTTATTCTAAGTATGGAATAAATATCCAGAGAATATTTATTGAATTAAAATATTTTACAGATTATTTAGGAATATGAAAGAATATCTTTAATCAGAGTATTTCCCGAATAATTCTTGAAGAAATATCGAGAGTATATTTATTGCATAATTAAATAATCAAATGAATATTCAAAATAATATTCATTATTTAATAAGTCCTGAAAGGAATATTTAAAATATTTAAAATAATATTCGATGATTAAATAGAACCCTGGATGTATATTCAAAATAATATTCATAATTAATTAGGAATTTAAATGTTTATTGAAAAAGTAATATTCGTTTAATGAATAATATTCTAAATGAATATCAAGTAATATTCATTTAGTAATCCAAGCTTTAAAGGAATATTCGAGATAAGAGTCGATAAATAAATCAAGTTTCAGATGAATATTAGAATAACATTCATCAAGTAAGTAATATCTTAAATGAATATTCAAAAGTAATATTCATTTAATAAAGTAATATTCTAAATGGATATTCAAATAATATTCATTTAGTAGTCCAATCTTTAGAAGAATATTCGGAATAATAATCGATAATCTATTCGACTTTGAATGAATATTGATAAATATTATTCGTCGAATGGTTACGTTCAAATAATTATTTGAAGTAAGGATCGTTAAAATAATTAGTCTCGAACGAATATTCAAATAATATTCGTCGCCCAAATAATAGAAAATATTTACTTAAATATTTTCCTCCGAGGTAATCTCGATATATCAAGGAATATTGACTCCCGGTCTATACTTGATTAATAAGATGTATATGCCCTTCTATGAGGGTCTTACAATACCCGGCTTATAACTGATATATAACTATCTAGCTTA
This sequence comes from Saposhnikovia divaricata, assembly GCA_036435485.1. Lineage (NCBI taxonomy): Eukaryota > Viridiplantae > Streptophyta > Magnoliopsida > Apiales > Apiaceae > Saposhnikovia > Saposhnikovia divaricata. Next base: position 54,425,634 of record CM071595.1, on the reverse strand, counting down.
TAAGCCAACAATAACATTCAGGGAACAAGTATATCAATTCAACTTGAAAGTAGGCATGCATGCAAAGGCATATGTATATCAGCAATCATATATATTTATTTATTCAATCACAACAACAGCCTAAAAGAAGGGAATTGAAACTTGCCTGGTAGTCGAGTACGGTAAGGGGTAGTGGTAGCGGGTCCCGGTTCAGCTTGGTGATCTATAAATAGCCAAGGTATTCGGGATTAATCACTTAACATATTAAAAGTTAAGTTATACTTAAATCGAAACACGTTCTCGAGTTATCTCGTTATACCCCCTTTAGTGGATTACTTATTATCACTGATCCGACCCGACATTCGTTCGTTAATACGACATGTCACTGCATTTATACTTGGGACATACTTAAGTCATATGAGTTCTAAGGTTGATCGTTACGAACCAATATTATACTCCGAGTTTTATCGCCCGTTTTCTAAGTGTTTTACCGAAGTTATAAAAGAGTCGTCTTTTAGGGGTTCGTTCGCGTTTAACCTCGACTCGAACATTTTTAATAAATCGAAAAATGATCCTTTTGACATACGGTTTTCTTTCACGCCTTCCTTTTTACCTCTAGTATTTATTTACCAAGATTCGCCATGACGTTACATAGTTTACGAGGGTTCAATTACAGTTACGAACTTTCGTTTACGGATTCGAACTACTTTTAGTAATTTTGTCATAAATCCTAAACCGTAAGTCCGTTTCACGTGATCTTTATATCAAAACGAAGCTTAGAACATTACCTATCCTATCATGGCAGATAAGGTCTCTGGAAAGTAGGGGTTCGGCATGGAAAATGGCATACAAAACATGGTATTGTAAAATCGGGCATTATAACGGCTGTAAATCGAATATCTACCAATTTCGAATCTTCCCCTAAACATAGTATCCAACCCAAACATCATATACATGACTTATACACATGAACTGAGGCCAAGAAATGCCTTTCCGTTCATCTAGATATTTACATCATTAATCCAAAATCCATACATAATCATGCTTATAATCTTAACATAACCATAACTAAGTTATAACTATCATAAACATGCTTAAATCTCAAACAAGGGTTAGGGTTTCAAGAGCTTTATACCTTCCTTAGATAGTGATATAGCCTTACTAAGCCTTGTATGATCCTTAGGAGTGATTATGCTTGCTAGATTAACCATGGAAAATCAAGAAAACAAAGTTAGTACTTGATGAACACTATTCACCCTCCTCTTGTTTGATTTTTTTGAAAATGGAAAAGGATGAGTTTGAAGCTAAGATTTTGAGGAGATAAGTTTTATGAAATGTAAGACTCACCTTAATTATTTCAAGAGCAAACAATGGTGGGAAGGTGGAGTTTGGATTTGGAATTTATGTTGAGGCCGAATGGAATGGAAATGGGGGGGGAGGAGTGTTCTTGCTCTTTTCTTTGTATTGGTTGATTGTAATAATGTTTAAAATGATTTTGTGAGATAATATCTCATCCAAGTGGTGCTAGTGGAGTGTGATGCATTGGATGAGGTAATTAGCATGGACAAGTGTTGTGTTTTTCATGGTTGAAAGCTTAACCAAGGGTTTTTGATTTCTAAGTACTAGTTATGCTCCAATTAATCTAGTTACTCTTGCCCACTTGGTTACTAGATATTTATACTAGTAGCTTGCACAAGACTCTTGCTTCCTCTGCTTGTTTCTGTGTCCGGTTATTACCCGCTTCGATTGATCGTTCGTGGGAATATTTCACGGATTTCTAATTAGGGTTTACCGGGAATCCTCTTTAATATTAATACTTTCATTCTCCATCTTTCATTCTAACTTTCCAATTTATATTCCTTAAATCCATTCGTTAAATACTTAAGGCTATCAGTGTCCAGGGAACTCTCGGAGAAAATAAAAGTGCGGTTTTTCAGAATCCGATAGCTTTTACATACACTTATTTTCCCCCTGGATCACTAATACGAACTCGGAAATCCGTTCCGAATACTTCTATATAGTGTCGTCTCATATTATTATATACTCCCACCAAAACACTATTCATTCTGTATTCTTTACTTGTTCTCTTAGGGTTGTATAATTGTCCGTATTCTCTTTCGATCGTTCCTTAACCTTTTTACGGAACTACTGGATTAATCGTTATCGATCTGGATGACATGAGAGTATTCTCTTGCTTGAATTTGCCATATCTTATTCCCTTAGAAGATAGATTATTCTTACCTATGTTGTCACCCTTTAGCATTCTTCAAGACATAGAAATAATAAAGTCGAATTCCATTCATTCTTTCCAAATATCAATTATTACATTGTAGCCATAACCACTCCTCAGTGGTTTCCTACCTTCATTCTTAAATCAAATATAATAACATCCCAAAATATCAAATCCTCAAAGTTAATATCTCAATTCTTGGATTATAATAATATTTAATCCACTGTCCGGTCAAATATTATACCGAAAAGAATTTGGAATTTCTGAATTCCGATCGTCTCTGCATTCACTTATTTCCTCCGCGTATTACTAATATGACTTCGAAACATCCATATCACGTCCCGTACATAGGGTGGAGTGAAAAGTTTTCCAACTTACAAAATCACTATTCATCCACCAAATTACTATGCACGTACAGGAAACACTATGCACGTACGGGAAATACTATGCACGTACTCATTTTCCTTCAAGGATCCATTAGCTCCTTCCTGGATGGTAGATTATTCTTATCTAGGTCCTCAACCATCGAATTACTCTATTCTGACAATATACCAATGCATCAGGATCATTGTCCAAAGCAATATCCATTCATTACAATCATTGTTCTTTGAAACCACCATTCATTAGAGCTGGTGACCTTGTTGTCGGAATCATTGTTCCCCATTTTATCATTACTTAATAAAAAGTTTTAATTATATCCAAAATTTGGGGTTCTTACATTTGACTTTTGATGGAATCAATTAAATTAATGACCTAGTGGAGAGGATAACTAAGTGCAATTAAATTTTATGTTAAATTGTACAAATACCAAAATAAATAATATATCGAAATATCCTTTCACTAATCTTCGACTAGTCACCAAAAATTAGAGAATTTTAGCCCTTACTATATACCAGCAAGTTCCTAGGTCATCCTAGACACCAACATAATCTCAAAGGAGTTCTAACAGTCTATATACATTTGCTTTGGGGGTAGACTAATAACAGAATCTAACTTAACAGTGTATAACTAACAGAGTTTAGAGATCATCAACATCAGAAGTTATTCATGAGAGGTAATGCACACAGTATTTACAGACTCAGAGTTTAGGATAAATAAACTAAGAGATGCTATAAATATGAAACAGTATCATGCTGTGTTAATTTTCTGCACAGTCTAAGATTAGATCACAAATAACATAGAAGGATTCATGATTATTTACTGAGAATAATGCTTCATACATATTTCTTCATTGATGATTACATTCAGACAATAATAATATCAGAGTTTCTCAAAGTTTATCCAACATGTCAACAGTGTATGACCTATAGAGCATGCTAACAGAGCTTAACAGTTAATGAACAGAATTTGCATTGCAGAGTTTATCAACAGAATTCACATAGCAGTTAACATATCACAGAAATATGAGCAACACAATACATAAGTAAAATTTTGAGTCTAACCAATATCTCTAGTCAAAACCAGAGACCATTCCTAGTTCATTTACCAGCCTTGTAAATACAGCTTCACTCAATGGCTTGGTGATGATGTCTGCAAGCTGTTGTTCTGTAGACACAAAATGAAGCTCAATATTCCCTTCCTCTACATGTTCTCTGATAAAGTGATACCTTATGCTGATGTTCTTGGTCATTGAATGTTGTACTGGATTACCTGTCATAGCAATAGCACTTTGATTATCACAGTAAATAGGTATTTTACTGTACCTTAATCCATAATCCAGCAATTGATTCTACATCCACAGAATCTGTACACAACAGCTACCAGCAGCAATATACTCTGCTTCAGCTGTAGATGTAGAAATTGATTTTTGTTTCTTGCTGTACCAAGAAACAAGCCTGTCACCCAGAAATTGACAACTTCCACTGGTACTTTTTCTGTCTATCTTACAGCCTGCACAGTCTACATCAGAGTAACCAAGTAGCTTGAAATCTGATTCTCTAGGATACCACAGACCTAAGGTTATGGTCCCTTTGAGATACTTAAAAACTCTCTTCACAACTATTAAATGTGGTTCTCTGGGATCTGTCAGAAACCCTGCACATAAACAAGTTGCATACATGATATCATGTCTGCTTGCTGTTAGATAAAGAAGAGATCCTATCTTGCCTCTGTAGTTTGTCATATCCACTGGAGCTCCTGTGTCTTTGTCCAACTTTGTTGCTGTTGCCATGGGAGTTGATGCAGATGAGCAGTCAAGCATACCAAATTTCTTGAGAAGATTTCTGGTATATTTTGCTTGATTTATGAAAATCCCATCATCTATTTGCTTCACCTGTAGGCCTAGAAAATAACTAAGCTCTCCCATCATGCTCATTTGATACCTGGACTGCATGAGCTTGGCAAACTTTTTACAGAGTTTATCATTAGACAAGAATGCATGAAACAGACATTCACTTGTTATAGCACTTCTTGTCCTTACTGTTGCATCTGGATCTCCAATAATCAAATCAGGTGTATGAGATTTTGTCCATTTCCTAGCAGAAGGTAAATGGCTTCTATCAGTATGTGATCCTCCCCCTTGATCCATGTTCTCCTGATTTTCTTGTTGTCTTTCTTCATTTTCTGAGGCTCCCCCTGAATTTGACTGCTCAGAGTTTGAACTGTCAGATTTTGCACTTTCAGAGTTTGAGTCATCAGAGTTTGATCCAGATTTTTCAGTTAACTCACTATCAGAATTTGAGTCATCATTTTGATCATGCTCCCCCTCAACTGGTTCTCCCCTTTGTTCTGGCTGAGAAGTTTCTTCAGCGTTTACCAGTAGAGGTTCAGAGTATGCTTCAACAGAGTTTGTCAGATCAGTTTCATCAGAGTTTACTTCATCAGAGATTAAGTCTTCATTTTCAAAGTGTAGTTGATCATGTTCATCTACATCTTCAAGTCCAGTTATTTTCTTGTCATCAAATGACACATGAATTGACTCCATGATCACCTTGGTTCTCAGATTATAAACTCTGAATGCCTTAGTTGACATTGGATAGCCAACAAAAATTCCTTCATCAGCTTTTAACTCAAATTTGGTCAACTGTTCAGGGTGTGTTTTCAACACAAAACATTTGCACCCAAAAATATGAAAATATTTCAGGTTTGGCTTCTTTTCCCTCACCATCTCATATGGTGTTTTTCTATGCTTGTTGATCAGTGTGGCATTTTGAGTAAAATAGGCTGTTTGAACTGCTTCTGCCCAGAAATAGGTTGGCAATTTTGCTTAATCAAGCATAGTTCTGGCAGCTTCTATCAAGGTTCTGTTCTTCCTCTTAACTACACCATTTTGTTGTGGTGTACCAGGTGTAGAAAACTCTTGCTTCACTCCACTGTTCTTCCAGAATTCTTCCATTGTTGCATTCCTAAATTCTGTTCCATTATCACTCCTGGTTATTTGGACCTTGTGTTTTGATCCTTTGTCCAATAGCTTTACATGCTCTTTCAGAGTTAATGTAGTTTCATCCTTCTTTGCTAGAAAATACACCCAAGTGTATCTGGTGTGTTCATCAACAATGACTAGAGCATATTTCTTTCTTCCAATTGACAAGACTTTTATTGGTCCAAAGAGATCAACATGTAGAAGATGATAAGGATCAACAATTGAAGATTCAGACTTGCTCTTGAAAGATGACTTTCTTTGTTTGGCCTTTTGACAGGAATCACACAGGCCATCAACATTTAATAAAGACTTTGGAAGTCCTCTTACAAGATCCTTTCTTATCAACTCATTGATGTTGTTCAGATTCAGATGAGAGAGTTTCTTATGACACTTTCAACTCTCTTCACTAGACATTCTTGTGGACAGGCACACAGCTTTTCCATTAGAGCTTGTCAACAAACTTGCTTCATAGATATTATTGCACCTATGTCCAACTAGAACAACTTTCCCTGTAGATTTACTGATGATTTCAGAGTATTCAGGCTGAAAATCTACATGATATCCTCTATCACAGATTTGACTCACAGATAGCAGATCATGCTTGAGTCCTGGAACCAGAGCTACAATTGTGATGATGACACTTCCAAGATTGATATTGCCATATCCCAGAGTACGTCCTATGTTTCCATCTCCATAGGAAACTTTTGGGCCAGCCTTCTCCACATACTCTGATAGCAGGGCTTTATTTCCAGTCATGTGTCCTGAACATCCACTGTCCACGACTAGGGTGCTCTCCCTGATGCCCTGCAATCACAAACAATCACTGAAGATTAGATTTAAGGATCCAGACTTGCTTGGATCCTTTGGCTTTCTTAAATTTGTTAGCTTTAGCAGCGGAATTTACATTATCAGAGTTTAAGCTAACTTTTTCAGAGTTTACACTTGCAGAATTAACCTTAACCCATTTCAAATTGGGCTTAAGTTCATAGTAGTTATGATAAATAGCATGATAATCCCTGCAAGTATAAATTGAATGCCAAGTACTTCCCGACGATTTGGCACCAGATATCCGGAGGTGTGGAAAGAGCAGCACAATGTTTGCATAAAGTCTGTGGTCTAGTTCTAACATTATCTTTCTTTACTTCAGACTTGGAAGGTAAAGAATTAATGTTTTTGTTCTTCCTGTAGAAACTAGCAAGATGGTTAGTGCTAGCAAAGTTATGACATGTCTTTCTTGGAGAAAAAGTAGCAAGCACTGGATAATTACCTTGAGTAATGCCTACTTTACCATTTCTATTCTTCCTAGACACTTTCTGTTTCTTAGCAGATTTTAACTCCTTAAGCTTATGCTTGAGTTGTTTATCTGTCATTGAACCAATATTAACCTGTTTAACACTAGTTTTTACTGGTTCTTTCTTAACAGCTTCTTTTTTAGCTTCAGACTTAGGTTCATTTATTCATGAACAAATTTTGTAGATGGAAGATGTGTTCTAATTTTGACTTTGTTTTGAAACCTAAGTTCATCTCCCTCACAGTAACCTAAACCAACTGTGTCTGACTGAAAAACCTCTTGAGTGTCTTTTCCAGAATGAGTCCAAGTTCTAATTATGTGATTTGCCTTCTCCAATTCAGATTCAAGTTGCTTATATTTTCCTAGCAAATCCTGTTCTAGATAAACAGCATCATCTCTTTCTTTCTGAACTTGTTGCATGTTTTCAAGTTTCTCTTCAACAATTTTATTTCTTACTTTAAGCTCAGAATTCTCAGATTTGATTCTCTCATTCTCTAAAGTCTGATCCCTATAACTAATATGCAAAGCCTTAGGATAGATTCTCAATTCAGTTATATCATCAGTATTATAAGCATAGGTAGTTAGAGGTACCTTGTTTTCAGAATCTTCAGATTCATTCTCAATAGAAGCCATGAGAGCATAGTTAACATCCTCATCTGAATCTGAAGTGTCTGCCCAGTCTCTGCCTTTTGTGAAGAGTGCTTTTTCAGTTTTACCCTTCTTGCACTCAGGAGCATAGTGACCCATCTCCTTACACTTGTAGCATTGAATCTCAGACTTGTCTTTCTTCCCATACTTGGTATCCTTTCTCTCAGACTTTCTGAAACTCTTTTTGTCAGAATTTGAATCTTTCTTAGAAAACCTTTTTTCCTTCTTGAAGTTCTTGAAACCCATCTTCTTGAAGGTCTTCACCATCAAAGCAGCCATTTGCAACATTTCTTCTTCATCATCCTCAGAGTTAGATGATTCATCAGTGTTTGAATCAACATTAGAGTTTGATGACTCACTTTCAGAATGTATGACTAAAGCCTTTCCCTTAGCTTTCTTCCTTGATGCTTCCTTCTTCAAGGGTTTTTCTTCAACCTTAAGAGCAACAGACTTCATCTTCTTGCTTGATCTTCTGTTTCTCTGCTCCAATTCCAATTCATGAGTTTTGAGCAGCCCATAGATTTCATCAATCTCAGTATCAGCAAGATCATAGTTATCTCTTATGGTGGTTGTCTTCACATCCCACTTTTCAGGTAAGGCAAGAAGAAATTTGAGATTTGAGTCTTCTAGATCACTCTTTATTAACCAATGACAAATCATTGAGCAGTTTACAGAATCTGTCAAATGTTTCTGTCATGGTTTCTTCAGATTTAGCCTCAAAGTGCTCATACTCCTGTGTGAGTATATTCCTTCTATTCTTCTTGATAGCAGCAGTTCCTTGACACCTAACCTCAAGAGCATCCCAGATTTCTTAGGCAGTAGTGTAGTTAATCACTTTATTAGACATAATATTGTCTAAAGCACTATGAAGTAGATGCCTAACTTTTGCATCCTTAGCAATAGATGAAACATGGTCATCTTCACCTTCCAGATTGAATACTCTGCTGGCCTGAGAATAGGAACCCTGATTGTCTCATAGCGACTCACAGTTGTAGGTTGAGCCTTCTCAGAACTTGAACCTATTGGAGGAGGTATCTCTGCCATTGATTATAGCTGTGTGTGTGGAATACACAATTATAATCAATTGTTAGGCCGAATACACAATTATAATCAAGATCGTATGAGAGATTAACAATAAAATACGCGTTTAAACAATTAAAAACTGTTTGGAATTAATAACTCCTCTCTCAGTGATGTAAAGATATCACAGAGAGTTGCTTAGGTTACAATGAATAATTCTTTACAATGATCGATACCCTTCTAGGGTTAACCTAATTGTATTTATAAGATATACAGCTGTTATACAATCGATAATTGATACTCCTATAAATTAGCTATACAATTGATATCAATTACGATTGCTACACGTCTCCTTAGTCAACTCAATCTCTTTGACAGCTATCCAATCTTCAAAGATATTGCTTCCATAATAAATATTTAAACACTGTTGACCAGTAGACGCTGTCTCCAGATAGAGTTTAACAAACTCTGTCGAGCTTCCAACTTTCAGCGTTTAACTAAACTCTGACTGCTTCCAGCTAAACTCTGATAATTCACTGTAACATTCAAACACTGATTAATATTCACATCAATTATTCCTAACAACATATGATGATGATGATGATGATGATGATGATGATGATGATGATGATGATGATGATGGATTCATCTATTATCGAGTATAATACAAATTAAATCAATAAATGTAAAAAAGAAAAGTTCATCTATTATCCACTATAATATGAATGAAATCAATAAACGCAAAAAAAAAATTATGATTGAAAATATATTAAATTATAAGTCCTAATAATCAAAATACCAATTGGACTCAATTCACTCATACACATTTTATGTACATGTGTTTTAAACACATGATATTGTAGCAATGATGGTTTGAGAAGTGTAACTTAATAGTTAGACCCGGGTTCAATTCCTATTCAAACCTTTGTTTAATAAATATAGTAGACAAATGGCAAATCAGTACTTTTACTTGAAAAAATGAGTTTGATTCAAATGAGAACCACTACCTAAATGAGAACCGGAGAACCATTGGATCCTACTATAGAACCTATTTTGTTTCGTAATAAAAATATAGTGTTCTGCTACTGAATTTCAAAGTTATGCACATGAAATAAAAATTTCTACACCTGAACTTGTTTCTTCTACAAAATTCTACAACCGAACTTACTTACCATTGAGTTCTACTACAAATCTATTTTTTTCATACTAAAAATATAGTGTTCTGTTACTGAATTTTAAAGGTATGCACATGAAATTAAAATTCTACAACTGAACTTGCTTTTTCTACAAAGTTCTACAAATGAACTTACTTTTTTAACAAACATTTTGTTGCTGAACTTAAAAGTCTGAATTTAAAGTTATGCACATGAAATTAAATTTCTACAAATGAACTTGCTTCTTCTACAAAATTTTACAACTGAACTTACTTACCATTAAGTTCTACCGCAAAATCTATTTTGTTTCGTACTAAAAATATAATTTTCTGCTACTGAACTTCAAATTTATGCACGTGAAATTAAAAGTTCTACAACCGAACTTATTTTTTGTACAAAATTCTACGACTGAACTTACTTTTTTCAACAAACATTCTGCTGCTGAACTTAAAAGTTCTGCATTTGAATTTTGAAGTCAAACACAAGAATTCTAAATTTCTGCTACTGAACTTATTAGAGTTCTCAGGTTCTCCGTTTAATGGTTCTCCAAGGAACATGGGTTTCATTCAAATGAGAACCACTACCTAAAAGAAAACCGGAGAACCATTAGATCCTACTGCAGAACCTATTTTGTTTCGTAATAAAAATATAGAGTTAGAGCATCTCCAACGGTGTTATCTAAAATGGTTGGCCAAAATAATATAAAATAATGATTATCTAAATTTTTTTAAACCTGTAAGGTGTTGTACTCCAATGGAGTTGGCTATAATGATTGGTTATATTTTAAAAATGGTATGTTATTATTATTTTAAATTGTTAAAAATGGACTATATTATTTTTATATAGTAACAAGTGATGTGGAATATTACTACAGGTCTACACAGGTTCAGCAAATATGGCCAACATAGTGGGGTTGGCTAAAATTATTGCAAATAGGAATGTACCATTGGAGTACATTTTTTTTAACATAATCTCTAAAACTTTTATTTATATCATGTTAAATTGGTTTTTAGCTAAGGGGTTTCTCCCATTGGAGATGCTCTTATGTTACTGAATTTAGAAGTTATGCACATGAAATACATATTTCTACAACTAAACTTGTTTCTTCTACAAATTTTACAACCAAACTTACTTACCATTGAGTTCTACTGCAAATCTATTTTATTTCGTACTAAAAATATAGTGTTCTGCTACTGAATTTCAAAGTTATGCACATGAAATTAAAAGTTCTACAACTGAACTTGCTTTTTCTACAATGTTCTATAAATGAACATACTTTTTTAACAAACATTTTGCTGGTGAACTTAAAAGTCTGAATTTAAAGTTATGCACATGAAATTAAAATTTCTACAAATGAACTTGCTTCTTCTACAAGATTCTACAACTAAACTTACTTACCATTGAGTTCTACTACAAAATCTATTTTGTTTCGTACTAAAATATAATTTTATGCTACTGAACTTCAAAATTATGCACATGAAATTAAAAGTTCTACAACCAAACTTGCTTTTTCTACAAAGTTCTACGATTGAACTTACTTTTTTCAACAAATATTCAGCTACTGAACTTAAAAGTTATGCATCTGAATTTTGAAGTCAAACACATGAATTCTTAATTTCTGCTACTAAACTTATTAGAGTTCTCAGGTTCTTATTTTAGGGTGGTTCTCCATAGAACGTGACCCTGAATAAAATATCTCACTAATTTTTGGTATAAAATGTCTCAATATTTTAATAGATATCCGGAGTAGACATGTTACAATGATTTTTTTAATACAATTATATGTTAATGGGAGGGGAATAGATTGTATAAGCTTGCTCTATGAATCTATGGCTATTTTAGAAACAAGTCTTCCTGCACTGAAAGGCATATGACATAGCATATTTGTAATTTGAGGATCCTACTCAACTTAAATTAGATTGTAATAAGTAAATAACATGATTGTCACAGGAATCTCTGATAAGTATGATCTGTCAGAAGAAAGAAGACAAGTCAATCTATAGTTTTGATGTTTTACATTGAAAGAAGATTCAGATTAATTGATCAAGCCTCAGTGTAGCATTGAAGCCAGTGGATTTATTTACAGTGATAGGGATTTCTACAGTGACAGTACAGATAGAGTGAGGAATGAGATTGAAGATATTTTATAAGAGATAAGAATCACAATTTAAAGTTAGAAATGAAGAACAATCATTGAAGTTAGTCGCTCATGAACCAGATAGAACATCAAGCTTCAACAAGTAGTTCAGTGGTTGCTCCTTATTATTTTCAGTGGTTCAACAGAGTTTTTGACTATCAATAAATAATAATAATTCTATTATTAGTTAACCACATTATTAATTGATTTATTTAATAAATTAATTCTGCAAGAATTAATTTATTTAATAAATTAATTATCAAGTTAATTAGTTTAGAATTATTAATTAATGAGATAAAGGATTTATAAATTTATTCTAATAAGAGTATCCATACTCTTGATAGGGTTTGTAGTTATACTCTTGCTGAGTATTTCTATAGTCTTACCAAGGTTATAAAAGGATACTCTTACTAAAATGTCTTACCTTTACTAAAGGATTAAAGTCATACTCTTACTAAAATGTTTATACTCTTGCTGAGTATAATTCTTACTCTTACACAAGGATTTAAGGGATACTCTTGCTAAAATGTTTTAAGTCTTACTAGAGTATTTATACTCTTGCCGAGCAACTTAAAAAAAGATACTCTTGTTGCAGCTTCTATACTCTTACTAAAATATCCATACTGTTGCTGAGCCATGTATATCCTTGCCGAACTTCATACTCTTGCCAGGGATTGTATCTAACTCTTACTCAAGGTTATACTCTTGCTAGAAGTTTTAAAAGACAAAAGAAAGAGGCAGAATATATTTTTCTCAAAACCTTATAAAAGGAAAGCTCGGCCACCAGGATCAAAAACACACAGACAAAAGATTAAAGACTGAACAAAGCTTCAAACTCTCTCTTCTTTAATATCAACTGCCAGAGCTTTGAATTTTTACAATAAATCAAGTTCAACTCCTTTGTAATATTTGATCCGATAGAACTTGATTATTGATCACTCTTGTACTACTAGCGAATTAATTTTCCTAGTTCATATCTTGATTTTTATTAACAAATCTAGAAATGTTCATGTCGAATTTTCTAATTTGTTTCTATTAACTTGATATCAGTCCGTACTAATATTGTAACAACCCTCAAGTTTAATATTTCTTTATATTTAACTTGAACTTTGTTTCATTTTAATTCCGCATAAATTTGTCAAAACTAAGTATAAATTGGAAGGACAAATTTTGAAAAATTGGTATAGATTGTATTCAACCCCCCTTCTACAATCTAATTGGACCTAATATGCACCTTCCTCACCTTTCTTTCTCATTCTAATATTAGATTTCTCGTATAAGTCATTCCTCAAAGACAGTGCTCCGCAGGGTCACACAACAAGTCACTTTACCTTTTTGCTGAGCGTACTCTTGCGAAATGCAGAGAGTTTGAAGATACTGGGAGGAGCTGCTTTAGAGAAGGATCTTTGCAGAATATTATCTTCTCCACTCTAGCGTCCAATAGTTTTCCAAATTCTGTTGGTAAACACAGCTCCAGAAGTTTGAATAGTAAGCATAAGTCATTTATAACAAAGAATTGTTTCCCTCATTTTAGTACCGCATGGATGTATCTGAGAGAGATCTTCTATCTTTTCATGGATCATTGTGCGGTCTACATATGTCATTTTTTCTTTTTTGTTTTATTAGTTGTTTCAGTTGTTAGTTTTTCACTTCAAGACTTAGGTTCCTTTAGATTTAAAGTTTCAACCTGCAGCTATTGGTCCTATTTCACTATGATACAGATGCCTAATTCCAATGAAGATAATCTTCTTGTAGGTTCCAGGGACAAACAGCGATATATGGGAATGAACCGGGATTTAATGCCCTCTGATGTCTGCAGTAATTCCTCAAGAGCAATTCCTAGTGGCAGTGCAAAGATAAAAAGAAGTGTGCTAGATTGTGTGAGACTGTTTTGAGTTTACACTGCCACCCATATTTCATGGGTTTGCTTGTTGCACTTGATTGTAGAATATAGTGAAGTAAATTAATAGTTAATAAGTATCAAATCATCCTTTTGTAGAGTGGGTGTCAACCCAAATCCCACATTGTTAAGATAAAGAAGAATTATCTTGAATATAAGCAGCCAAAACAACTCCATTAATATGAGGCCTTTTAGAAGGATCCCAAAAACAAATCTTTTCGGGCTTGGCCATGGCCCAGAACGGACAATATCATACTAATGTGGAGTTAATTGGTGTTGCACGGCCCAACAAGTGGTATCAGAGCCGATGGTTAAGAAGTTGATCTTAGGGTTGTGGGCTGTAAGTTGTGTGGTGTGGGAGGCTCTCCAGAACTATGATTGGTGATCTTGGACGGCTTGTGTCGAAAGTTTTCCTGACATTGAGGTGGTAAGGTGGCGTGTCCCGCAAGATGAGGAGCCACGGATGAATAGCGACGGTATAAGGGTCATAAGATTAGTGGTTCTTGGATTGAGGGGAGATTGTAGAGTGGGCGTCAACCCAAATCCCACATTGAGAGCTTTCATGATCGTACCATCATGGAGTTCAAGACTAACAGTTCCAACTCCTTGAACCTTCATCTTCTCATCATTCCCCACAATAATATTACCAAGATTTTCATCAGTGCATAAAGTCTCAAACATCACTCGATCTCTACATATATGCATGGAAGCAGCAGAATCCATCACCCATTCTGATTTATATTTTACCGAACCAAGAACGATATCCTCACTCGCCATCAACAACTCTCCATCCTCGATCACATGTGTAGAGTCCGCATCATCATCTTTGTTCTTTACCATCATCTGCTTAAAGGACTTCAGATCTTCTTTAAAGCTTGGACAGAACATTTGCATAGGACTCATTTCACCACAATAATAGCACTCAACAGTACTCATGTCCTTCTTACTCGGTCGAGATTTACTTCTTCCTTGTAGGTCACTGCGATTAAGACTCCTCCCTCTTTCACCACTTTGAGAAACAACATCCTTTGTCATCCTCTCATTATCTCTTAACGCCTTTAACACATCATCAAGCGTAAGAGTTGTCCTCCCTACTAATAGCGTCTACTTAAAATACTTGAAGGACTTCAGTAGTGATGACAACAGCCACAGAGCTTGTTCCTCATCTTTCATCGGCTCATCAACATTATCCAGATGACACACTAACTGATTAAAACAATTAATGTGATCATGGAGATTACCTGCCTCATCCATTTTGAAAGAGTACAACTCCATCTTCAAATTAAGTCGGTTGGTCAACGACTTTGAAGCGTAGATGCTTGCTAACCTGTCCCATATCTCCTTCGGTATTGACTCTTTCAACACGTTATACCTTACTTAGGGTGCAAGTTCCAGCCTTATTATACTCGCCGCTCTCTTCTGGATTTTCACCCAATCTGTATCACTCATCTCTTTTGGCTTCTTCTCCTCTAAGGCATCATCAAGTCCTTGTTGAATTAATACATCCTTGACTGTTAACTACCACATAGTAAAATCCGTCTTCCCATCATACTTGGGTGCATCAATCCTCAACAACTTTAGATCCTTCATCAAGCCAAGAAAAAAATAATTCAAGACCAACAAACAATGCGCAAACTACTTTTTGATTGCCTTCTCTTTAATGTTGAATCTACTTCTCAAACCCAAGCTCTTGATACCAATTTGTTAGGATCACATCCACTATAGATCAACGTTAATCAAACACAATAACGAACACGAAAGTAAAGAACATAACAAATTAACGTGGAAACCCCTCAAGGGAGGGTAAAACTAGAAATCCACTAAATATGAATGTATTACAAGATTGGAGTCACTCCCTCACTCAACACTCATGAATACAATCACCTCACCTTGATCACAAAAGTTCTCTCTTGTGTATTGCACACAACTCTCTAACTTTTGTAATTATGCTCCAAAACTCCTACAAATATCTATATTTATAGGCACCACAAATATTCTAATCCTATTCTATTTCAAATCCTATTTGTGACAATTACTATCTTTTCTTATCCTGGATAGAAATTTTTCCACAATTAATATTCCTAGTAAAATTAGAATTATCTCAATTATCACAAATTAGAATTCTGCTCATAATAGGATTCTTAAGTTAATTAGGAATTTGGGACGGACCCCAACACCTTTTACCTTTACAAGAATCATAGATCACCCCTCAAACTTTGGGACTTTTTGACTTGTATGGCTTATGCATTTCTTATTGAAGGGTTACTTTGTATAACAGTTAAAATCGAATATTTTTTACTTGACATATTGCTCGTAATTATATACTATTGTTTTATTTTGCTGTATTTGTATAAAGCTTTAATGTGGAACTTACCCTACTAATGTCGGTTTTAGTACTCTCAAGATCAATGGAACTCATCTGGAATTAAACAAAATAGACCCCAAGAATAAAGCAACCATAAATGAAATGCTCAGAAATAAGAAACCACCTGTAAAGATTTGAGGTTTTAATACTTTATACTTAATGCAACTTTCTTTTGTTGATGTGTTTTATATTATGTAATACCTAGAGTAGACATGTTACAATGATTATTTTGATATAATTAAATGTAAATTGGAGAATTACTTCCTTTGGATGGGAGTACATTTTATGAGCTTACGCTGTGAATCTATGGCTATTTTAATGAAGCAAGTCTTCTTGCACCTTCCTCACCTTTCTTTCTCTCTCTGCCTCTATATTTAGGTTTCTCGTCTGAGTCATTCCTCAAAGACAGTGCTCCGCAGGGTCACAAAAGAAAGTGCTTTACCTTTTGCAGAGCTTACTCTTGCTAAATTCCTAGAGTTTGAAGAAACCGGAAGGAGCTGCTTTAGCGAAGGTGCTTTGCAAAATATCATTTTCTCCTCTCTAGCATCCAACAGTCTTGCAAATTTCTGATGGTAAACATGGTAAACACACCTTTCAGAAGTTCCAGTAGTAAATATAGAAGTTCACATCTATCTGTACTATCTATACTAAAGCAAAATGAGGTATAATTTGTAGTTTGGTTCATACCTCATTTTTGTTATCCCTTTCGATCACAACCGCTAGATCTTCCAAGTCAAATTGATCATAACTGTTAGATATAATACTAAAAGTTATTCTTTACAAATGTCTAAGGTTCAGATCCCTCAACAACATATTAAAATTAGCATTTCTTTTATTAGTTCTAGAAATATAAATAAAGTAATAATTATATCAACCATATATTATTATTTTTTATTTAATTTGATCATGAAAATTTAACATTTTTAAAATATATATTCAAAAATAACCCATGCTTTGGGTAATTTGCAACCCAAGGGTTTAGGTAAGTCGTTCATACATATCCTATTTATACAGAGAATTGTTTCCGTCATGGATGTATCTTAAGAGAGATCTTCTACTTTACATGGATCAGTGTGATGTCTACGGATATCATGTTTTTTTTGTTGTATAAGTTGGTTCAGATCATAGATTTTCAGTTTAAGACGTTCAGTTATTTTAGCTTTGAAGTTTCTACCTTCAGCAACTGCTAATATTTTAGTATGGTTGGTGTTTATTGGATTGGTGTGAAAAAGGTGGGATCTTGATTCTCTTGTTGGTTTTAAGTAAGTTTGTTGCTTTGTGTTTATTGTGATATTCATTGCGGGTTTAGGTTTAATGGAATTGGTTATGATCTTATGATTTTATGACTCAAATTTTGATACATAGGACTTTTAGTCTTTGAATCATTGGTTTAATTATATAGTTGTATCAATTGAGTAAGTAATGTGTATCTACTAAAGTTAGAAACTATTTGTATTGTTTTTTATTATGCAGTGTTCAATCGGGTTAGGTTATTTTGGTGAAAAGTCTGATATTTTCGTTTTGTGCAGTTGGAGTTAGTTAAGTTCGATGAGAGTGAAACCGGTTTAAAGTTCTCTTTGGAAAATTTAGTTGGTGAAGATGCCTCTATCTCCATTAATGAGACGCTCACCTGGAGTTTAATGAGGTGCAAAATAGGGAACGAGACAATTTCCTACTCTAGTCAAGCGATGATTTCGAAGACACTTTCTGTAATTCCCAATACATCCATCTTTATAAAAATCCTATTAGAACTGTGAGAATTTTCATTATTTTTGCATTATAGCTGACTAATATGGGCTAAAAGTAAACCCTAAAGACAAAATTAATGATGCATTAATTGTAACCTAGTTTGGTCCAAATACAAAGCCCATTAATGAAGCCTGAAACCCTAATTAAATATTAATTTCGTAATTAATATTAGGGGCTAATTAACAGCTTGCAAATAAGAGTCATACAAGGAAACAAGATTATAAGGAGTAGCCTCCAAGACACCTAATTCAACATGGAAACTGATTCCTACAAGGAAGGAGTCTAGAACCTTCCTCAAGGCGGTGGCTTGCCCACCAAGTCTCCGAATCCTACCATAATTCTAAAGCTTCTCAGCCTATATAAAGGGCCTGACCCCTCATTCTTAGAACTACGTTTTTTGGCTTGATTCTCCTTGAGATACGTAGGCATTCTGCGAGGACCGCTTAGTCTCGAACGTGGAAGCAGCCATTAAAGCTCGAAGCTCACAAACCCTAGCCGCAATCTACAACCTAGTTTTTATTCCACAACATTTGGCGCCGTCTGTGGGACACAACATCAACCATGGTTCAAACACGAAGAACAACATCAACCTCGACTGAGGCCATACCCCTTAGCTCTGCTGCACCTGCCACTTCTGATCCGCTTATCACTACTGAAGAAGGACAATTACCCCCATCAACAGGGGCGATCATTCAACCTCTGGTCTCTCAACCCCCAGGATCGACTCTCTATGTTGAGGGAACTCTACCAGTGATCGTCCATCAAAGCCAAGAAGCTAACCCTCTTCAGATGGTGGTTTCTCCTCTTGGTGACATTAATCGTACGCTACCCCCGGGGGTACAGATCCACACTACGGATCTCCCCTTGAATACCAAGCCGATGTATGGGCTGCCTAATTATCCCCCTCGACAATGGGAACCTGGACCAAGCGGTCATGCCTTACAGATCCGAGATCGAGAGTATGATGACTACTCTGGTCCCTATACTGATGATTCACCATCATCTGAGGACAATGATCGAGATGAAGCCCCGATGTAACACCCCCAGATCCGGGGTCCGGGATCCGGTGGTTACGGTTTCCAATTCTGTCCACAACACTTGAACTTTCCTTAACATAAAATAAATTACGTCTCTATAACCCAACACAATAATATAAAACACACCCGTTATAGTCCCAGAGATGAAATCAGAGTAACACTCAAATTTTTATTAATCACATTATGAGTTCTTACAATCCAAAAGAATTTCAATATAAATACATACTCTTTGCCATCCATTTACATAAGTCATACTAGACCATATTCTTGGTACTGAAAGAATAAATATACCCTACCAATAGCTTCTTCTTCAGCTCTGGTAGTCTCATCGTCCTCGCCCGCGTCGAGTGCGCCTTGTGCGAGTCATCTGGTCTAGCTGTTGTTGTGATATAATAATAAAGCAAGGGTGAGCAATAGCCCACCAACAATAATATAGGACTGAACGACAATGTATAACAGTTCAAAAGTATCTTTCAAACCATATGCCATGCATTTACGGAAATGATGCCAGTATATCATGAACGATGAAGTTACAAGGTAACTTAAAGTATTTGTTTGTAGAAATATCTGCTACATCAAAGTAAGCGAGATATTCTTATTGTTATTAAGAAGAGGAACTTGCAAGAAAAGGTTGCAATTCCAGTTATGACCCTTTTCCAACTCTGCCAACAGTAATCATGTTGCAGGAAATAAATAAATTTGGATGATGAACCAATGATGGAGTATTCACCGCGCCCGCTGTTCCAATCTTGATGATCAGTCGAGATCGTACAGCTCAATTTAGATTTACTACCGGTAGAAGGAAGAACTGACGGCTTTACTTGTCTACCGCCTTACTAGCTCTCCCCGGCCAACGGTTGGGCCAAAGGGGATGGACCGGCGCTACTCGGCCTCTTACACGACTCCTAGTTCAAATAGAGTTCATGATTCTGAATGTAACGTTCGTCCCCCTTTCCCCAAGTATAATACTTGTTGATAAGACTCTACAAGGTAGTCGTATCTAGTTGGAAAGGAAAATTCACCAATAACTTCCAAGCTGTGGCTTGGTATCGAATATCAACTTGTTCCAACAATCTTACCCCTCGAAAGATGAGAAGGTAAACAACGACTTAATAAGTCAACAGCACCCGAGTTGCGAGTGAAGAGAATACTCTATGACCGGGAAGTCGACAAGATAAATAACATCTTCCAAGTAAGGTTCCCTTATTATTAGAGAGGTAGACTCAAAGAAGAATGATGTCTGAGAACCTTTCTTGATATAAGATTAATAATAATATGACTCCGAAATATTTTCTGTAATAATCGAAGAAGATAAACCTTATCGAGGTTATTCTAAGTATGAAATAAATATTCAGAGAATATTTATTGAATTAAAATATTTTACAGAATATTTAGGAATATGAAAGAATATCTTTAATCAGAGTATTTCTCAAATAATCCTTGAAGAAATATCTAGAGAATATTTATTGCATAATTAAATATTCAAATGAATATTCAGAATAATATTCATTAATTAATAAGACCTGAAAAGAATATTTAAAATATTTAAAATAATATTCGATGATTAAATAGAACCCTGGATGAATATTCAAAATAATATTCATAATTAATTAGGAATTTAAATGTTTATTGAAAAAGTAATATTCGTTTAATGAATAATATTCTAAATGAATATCAGGTAATATTCATTTAGTAATCCAAGCTTTAAAGGAATATTCGAGATAAGACTCGATAAATAAATCAAGCTTCAGATGAATATTAGAATAATATTCATCAAGTAAGTAATATCTTAAATGAATATTCAAAAGTAATATTCATTTAATAAAGTAATATTCTAAATGGATATTCAAATAATATTCATTTAGTAGTCCAATCTTTAGAAGAATATTCGGAATAATAATCGATAACCTATTCGACTTTGAATGAATATTGAAAAATATTATTCGTCGAATGGTTACGTTCAAATAATTATTTGAAGTAAGGATCGTTAAAATAATTAGTCTCGAACGAATATTCAAATAATATTCGTCGCCCAAATAATAGAAAATATTTACTTAAATATTTTCCTCCGAGGTAATCTCGATATATCAAGGAATATTGACTCCCGGTCTATTTTTGATTAGTAAGATGTATACGCCCTTCTATGAGGGTCTTACAATAATCGGCTTATAACTGATATATAACTATCTAGCTTATAAGCCAACAATAACATTCAGGGAACAAGTATATCACTTCAACTTGAAAGTAGGCATGCATGCAATGGCATATGTATATCAGCATATATATATATATATATATATTTATTCAATCACAACAACAGCCTAAAAGAAGGGAATTGAAACTTGCCTGGTAGTCGAGTACGGTAAGGGGTAGTGGTAGCGGGTCCCGGTTCAGCTTGGTGATCTATAAATAGCCAAGGCATTCGGGATTAATCACTTAACATATTAAAAGTTAAGTTATACTTAATTCGAAACACGTTCTTGAGTTATCTCGTTATACCCCTTTTAGTGGATTACTTTTATCACTGATCCGACCCGACATCCGTTCGTTAATACGACATGTCATTGTACTTATACTTGGGACATACTTAAGTCATATGAGTTCTAAAGTCGATCGTTACGAACCAATACTATACTCCGAGTTTTATCGTCCGTTTTCTAAGTGTTTTACCGAAGTTATAAAAGAGTCGTCTTTTAGGGGTTCGTTCGCGTTTAACCTCGACTCGAACATTTTTAATAAATCGAAAAATGATCTTTTTGACATACGGTTTTCTTTCACGCCTTCCTTTTTACCTCTAGTATTTATTTACCAAGATTCGCCATGACGTTACATAGTTTACGAGGGTTCAATTACAGTTACGAACTTTCGTTTACGGATTCGAACTACTTTTAGTAATTTGGTCATAAATCCTAAACCGTAAGTCCGTTTCACGTGATCTTTATATCAAAACGAAGCTTAGAACATTACCTATCCTATCATGGCAGATAAGGTCTCTGGACAGTAGGGGTTCGACATGGAAAATGGCATACAAAACATGGTATTGCAAAATCGGGCATTATAACGGCTGTAAATCGAATATCTACTAATTTTGAATCTTCCCATAAACATAGTATCCAACCCAAACAACATATACATGACTTATATACATGAACTGAGGCCAAGCAATGCCTTTCCGTTCATCTAGCTATTTACATCATTAATCCAAAATCCATACATAATCATGCTTATAATCTTAACATAACCATAACTAAGTTATAACTAGCATAAACATGCTTAAATCTCAAACAAGGGTTAGGGTTTCAAGAGCTTTATACCTTCCTTGGAGTGTTTAAAGACCTTGCTAAGCTTTGCATAGTCCCTGTATACCCATAACCAAGCTTAGATCATCCTAGAAATCAAGAAAATCAAGAGTTGTTCTTGAAAATCACTATTCACCCTAGTCTTTGGTGATTTCTTTGAAAATGGAAACAAGAGAGTTTGGCTTTGAAATTTTTAGGGGATCACTTTTATGAATTATGGAACTCACCATAAAAATTACAAGGTCAAGTGATGGTTGGAAGCTTGATTTTTGTTTTGGAATTAAAGATGTTGCCGAATGGATGCTTTCTTTGGGGAAAGAGTTTTTTTGTTTGGTTTATTTGCTTTTCTATGACTTAATTCTCATCCACTCTCATCCACTTACACATAATATCTTTGTATAAAGATACTTTAATAAAGTTGTGAAGTGTTGGATGAGGAAACACCATGACAAGTGTTGAGTTTATGGTGGTTTAGAGCTTACTAGTTAGTTACTTGCTAAGTGCTTGGTTGCATGCTCTAAGGTTCTAGTTCCTTGATTCTAGTTTGGTTAGTAGATATTTTATACATAGCACATGCATGCATCTTAGTCTCTGCTTGCTCTTTTGTCCGGTTATTGCTCGATTCGATCGATCGTTCGTAGGAATAACTCGTTCGTTTCTAGTTAGGGTTTTTACCGAAAACCTTCTTAATATTTATAATACTATTCCTTATCTTTCTTAGTACTTCTCGAATTTAAATTCCTTAAATCCCTTTTATAATTCCTTATGTCTTGCAGTGTCCAGGGAAATCTCGGAGAAAATAAAAGTGCTCTTTTTCTGAATCCGACAGCTTTTACATACACTTATTTTCTTCCCGGATCACTAATACGAACTCAGAAATCCGTTCCGAATACCGGGTATAACATTATTATAATAATATTCCAAATTCCACCAAAATCACTATTCATCACTTATTTTTATTTAATTCCTATAATTAGGAAAATGAACCTGGTTCACCCTCGAGTGTTCCTTAACCTTTTTACGGAACCGCTGGGCTTATAATAGATATTGATTTGGATGACATGAGGGTATCTATTTCTCTCTAGGGAATCTTATCTTAACTTTCTAGGAGATAGATTATTCTAATCTAAGTTATCACCCAATAGCATCCTTCAGGACATATAACCTTGGAATCTTTTATCCTTCCATTCTTCATCCTTTAAAGCCAGTATTACATTGTAGTTGTAACCACTGTTCATTCTTACATCAATACATAATAAAAGTTTTAATTCTACCCAAAAATCTGGGTTCTTACAGTCTCCCCTCCTTAAAAGGATTCCGTCCCGGAATCAGGTAGAAGGCAATTGGGTACTTGTTGGTTATTTCGCTTTCCAATTCTCTGGTCGATCCTTACACATTCCAATCTTTCTAAAGCACATCGTACTGGTGTTACAATACACCCTTTATCCGTTCTACCAATTCTTTGATACTTTCGCATGACACATTAACCGGTATACGCTCTTGTCCGATCTTATACTATTAACCTTATTGGTACGTGTAGTGACTTCGGTATCACTAACGCGCTACGAAATTCGGAGATACCCTCACTCGTAATTTTGCAATTCCTAATCTTCGCAATCTCGATGTATATATATTGAATTAGAAGAATTTATTGAGAGATCACTATGATCAATGAACATTTGTTATATTGCATAGCTAGTACAGAAGGGGGCCAGCCTCTAGTACTTGACAAGCAATTAAACAATTAATGGCATTCCACTTAGACTCCTATCACACAGACAGAGAGTCACGTAGTAGTACCTCCCCTCCTTAAAGGGTTGTTCTTCTCAATTTAGAGGAAAATAAATAGGGGATATTAAAGGGAAAGAATTTCAGAGA
The DNA here is from genome assembly GCA_036435485.1 of Saposhnikovia divaricata. NCBI lineage: Eukaryota > Viridiplantae > Streptophyta > Magnoliopsida > Apiales > Apiaceae > Saposhnikovia > Saposhnikovia divaricata. The sequence continues at coordinate 54,401,586 of CM071595.1, read as the reverse complement.
ATTATATAAGAAGATTTTCATGATTGTCAAAATATCATACTCAGAATTTACCTCTGAACTATAGAGGTTTATTAGGGAAGAAAGTAATCGTATTCGTATCAAATACTACTTTATCGTAATCTCACATATCACATGTCCTTGTTTCTCTGTCCATCATTCTATGGACCTATACTCTTGTTTGATATTAGCATTACTTACTTTTGGAAAATCCTTCAACCTCTCAGGTTAAAATCATGGATTTCTCGCTTGACATTTTTATTACTGGCATTTCACGCCACGACACTGGCCATTTCATATTCATAATTCTAACACCATCAGGTTGTCATTCCGATAGCTCATTAGGAAAACCCATTCATCAATCCATTCATAGCATTCCTTGCTTCACTTCCATCATTATTTCCCATTCTTTTCTTTATCAATCACATCCATCTTATCATCTAGTTCTCATTCACTTCTGTTATTGAACTCCACCGTCACCTAATTAGGGGAACGCGTGTTACCTTTATTCAATATATGTGGCACGTTTGTGGTCAAACTTTCCTTTGTTCAACCATCTAGATTTCACTTTTTCATTTCATGAGTCTCTTTATTACTCAGTCAATCTATTTCATATTTTCTCGAATTTTCCAAACTTAAAAGGAGTCAATTTGTATGTCATTCATGCTCCTAATTCCAACTTTCCGCTTTGGCCAATACCCTTACCTTGCCAATTCCATACTCTTCTCGCTTCATTACTGGAGCTTCTCATGAGTCTGCCTATCTGACTCTCTTATTAATTCCCAATTCTATTTCCATCTCTATCAGTCTCTTGTCTTTATTTCTACTATAATTATTTTATGAACCATCATAACCTAATTCTTCATTTCAAATATCCCGTCGTTCTAGAAATTACACCATCCGAAATAAACCTGGATGATTTCTCTAACTTAGATTCAATTTGACATTTCCACAGTCGTTACCACCTAATTTCTCAGAAGGATCACCATCGCTTATCGTTTACGCAGTGCTTTAATAACTAAGCATCAAAATTATCAATTCAAGATCCTCTAGGAGCATAAAATAATCACTATTCCCTATCCATAGGGAATGCTTCCTGAACTTGACGTAGATATTACATGAAGCAGATAAAATTGCAGGAAAGCTTCCAGCATCGCAGCTGGAACAGGCTGGTGAGATTATTAATCATATATCTCTGGTAGAAGACTAAAAGCTTATTGGTTTGCTTAATCGCTTGCCAACCTCATAATTCTCTATCTTGTTTGCACAGAAATACACCAACATAAACTTGCTTGTCATTCATCATCGTGCCATTTGGCTTATCAGTATTTGTACCCTCTCTATTTCTGGTCATTTACTACCAATTCATTGTTACTTAACCTCCCTTCTCTCTTTCCAAAGAAAAGGCAAGTCTCTTGGGGAATTTGGTCTGGTCTGTCGTAGAGCCTCCTAATGTCGGTAATGTGCTACTGGCAACATCAGGAATCGAATCTTTACTTAAACTATTCTTATAGTTGATCCTGGCACAATCATCAAATGGAATGTAACTTCCTCTACCACATTATGACCATCAAGGTCCTTACATTATCATTCTATTTCTTTGGTCTGAGCATTTATGCTTACTCCCCTATATTTAAAGTGTCGGCCACCTCGTTGGCCTTTCCTGATTATAATAATCAATGTTTTCTAGATCTATTCCAACTCAGGGTGGAAGCATTCTCCCTTAAATTCTGCTGAATGAGAGAAAGCATCTATCAGTCTTTTCCAAAAGTCATTGCTTCCACCTTTCTAGTGCGATCTTGACTACAGGTACTCCAAATCATACCTAGGATATTTCCTTACTTAAATCCCTTCTTGTTTTAGGATAATCTCAACCTTATTGGTTCAACCCATACTTCCTCAGGGTTTCATACATGCCTCATCTGGCATTATTGTTACGATGTCATACATTCCTTACCAAACTTCCATTTTTGAAGTTCGGAATATTACCCTTTTTCCTTGTAAGGTTTCGTAGGCCATCCTTATCATTCCTCCGGTATTTTCTGGGTACCGGGTATATCAAAATGTCATTGATCAATACTCTAATAATTCCATCTATGTTCTTTCCAGAACTCTTTTTAATAATCCTTACCGGTCATTGTTGCCTTAGCAAGTCCAGCTCATAACATCTGAAGTCATAATGTCGTTATTAGGGTTAATGCCACCCCTTGTGCATTCCCCAGGGTTTGTCTTAATTTATGGATGTCCTATCCTTAATTCAACTGCCAAGGAATTCTTGCATCTTATAATTGGCAATCAGATCATGTATCCTTAATAAAGGTCTCTTTTCAATCATTCTCATTTGATAATCGATCGGTGGTTTAATGCCACCCTCTTCTTTCAGATAGTTGTCAGCCTATTTGGCCTTCCAAAAAGGTAACGTATGCCAATCTCTTCTCTTACCGAACTTGTTAATGGTAGCAAGGATGTTCTGGAAGATATTGGTCGAGTTCAACGTGAATCTCTTAGTGCTTATCGTTCTTCGCAAAGGTACTTGCCTCAGACAAAATTCCTACAGCATACTGTTCAATTTCTGACCTTTTCTATACCCTCTTCATATACCTTCATTGTTTACTTTCCTCCGTCATAATATATTCATGGTATTCATGATACCCTAACATCATACATCTCAAGTCACTATACTTCCATTTTACTCGAAATCTTGAACAACCATATACACATGAGTCACTTTAGTACGGGTGACCCCATCCCAAAAAGGTCTAGTGAATTCCCAATCGAAACATGGGTTGTTCGGCAGAAGATTCAAACGATCTCATTAATGTTTCCTTTATATCAGAAGCCCTTGCAGTCGGTGCTTTCTTAGAAGCAACCCTGCTTTGTCTTTTCATTGCTGGTCTAGTCACTTTATAGTCCGTTGGGACTTGGCCTCAACTGGCCACACATAAAAATATATGATTTTAGGGGTTGGCTAATAGCATTACTTTTCTAGCAATTGCCGGCATAGTGCCTTCTTCTTTGATACCTTTCTACCTTTCCAAAACTTTACTCCATATAAGTCTTAATCGACTACTCGGCACCGTCTCCGGTCACCTTTCCTCCACTTTTATCTTTTCAACTATTCTTATCAATCCTGCGTGCCACACAAGCTTACCATTCCTGGCATAACAGCCTTTTCATTTAAGTCAATCCTAGAATTTCTCAATCCGGCTGGTTTCTTACTTACATTTCCTATTTTCGTCCAATCTCACTTCATCATTTTATCACTACCGTCGATTGTAATGCTCAGGGTCCGTTTACTAACCCATTTTACAGCATCCTTACCCAAATCACAGGGTTTGCTCCAATTTTTTTACTCTCTTCCATGACATTCTCTGATAATCAGAAAGACAAGGTTTGCCAAAATTCACCGAATTCCTTTCCAGACTCAGGGAAATTTTGATCAATCTACCCACCTACTGGTAACATTAAGGAGACCAGTTTCGAAACCTGAAGAATAGTTCTATGAACCTCCAAGCAGGTGGAATCATAAGCAGTCATAGTTAACGAAATAATCATCATCGGATTGGAAGTTTACCCACTGGAGAGGAATCAATTATATACATCCCTTAGAAGGGAATCAATAGTTTCAAACTGAAACCTGTCACAACGTCCTGATATTCAATACTACCAAATGTCGGTCTACCTAACCCTTTATGCGAAGCGTCATTGGAAGCACAAAGTCTCCTTTTTCCATTAAGCAATGCCAGCTCTTGGTCATTACCAATTTCACCTTTTAGCTCCAGGAAGATTTTCTCACATTTTTCTCTTTAACTGCTGATCGTATTACTTGATCTATTATAGTTCCGTGTCGGAGTAAACTTAAGGTAACTACTATAATCCATTCAAAGAGAAGAAGGAATTTAATATTCCTCTGAATCACATGCATCTGACGTTTCTGGTTCATCATTTAACTGAGTTGAATTAACTCTATACTCAGTCTCTGGCAGTAGTCTCATTACGAGCTCATCTTGACTCACTGGTCTTATCTTCCGGTAGGTTCTGAGATCATTGTCTTGCTTACTACTTCCTTATATAACTTTACCCAATCATGCTATCACTTCCCAATGTCTTTACTTTCTAAATGATTCATTCATAAAATGAACATTTTCCTTAATAAAACCACCTTATCAACCTCAATTTGGTTCCATAATTTACAACCTACGACACCTGCCTTCTCATGGCGAATTATTACTGACCATATTCATACTAATTCATTTATCAAATGATATGGCACTTACTGCCTCCTTCTCAACTATTCCTAGGGACTCTGCTCCTCGCCCTAAATCGATGTCTTTGATAATCATACATCCCTCTAGCTCTTTCTTTGTTAAGATGAAAATCTCTAAGGATTCTCATCTATTTCCGTATAAGATCTCAAGTAATTCTTCCAATCCTTCTTTCTTGCTGGTACTACATCTGGTAGTCCGGCTATGAATTCAACATGCATCTTCAGATCTCTTAATAATATCTCGGTTCTTTATACTCACTTTTCTGAGCACCATTTCTTAATCATCACAGTCATTTTGGCTGCGACCCTCATTACCCATGGGTAAGCTCCTTATCCTAACAGGATTTTCTTTATCTGCTGGAACCTCTTCCGGGTCTCCAGTAGGGTACTCCATCGAATTACCCGCTGATCTTCAGCATATAAAGCATCATCGCGCTGTTGCTCGTATGCCTCAAGGTCAGTCGCCTTACTCGTCGATACGATATCGAGCTAAGTTACTATCATTATACTTACGAGTTCCCATAAGGGTTTTATATGTCATCACTACATTAAGTAGTCCGACTATGAACTTGGCAAGAGTTCTTATTATCTTATTGAATTTATTGTTTTAACGTCACCTCATCTCTGGGGTTTATAACATACGCTCTGATACCACTTCTGTAACACCCCCAGATCCGGGGTCCGGGATCCGGTGGTTACGGTTTCCAATTCTGTCCACAACACTTGAACTTTCCTTAACATAAAATAAATTACGTCTCTATAACCCAACACAATAATATAAAACACACCCGTTATAGTCCCAGAGATGAAATCAGAGTAACACTCAAATTTTTATTAATCACATTATGAGTTCTTACAATCCAAAAGAATTTCAATATAAATACATACTCTTTGCCATCCATTTACATAAGTCATACTAGACCATATTCTTGGTACTGAAAGAATAAATATACCCTACCAATAGCTTCTTCTTCAGCTCTGGTAGTCTCATCGTCCTCGCCCGCGTCGAGTGCGCCTTGTGCGAGTCATCTGGTCTAGCTGTTGTTGTGATATAATAATAAAGCAAGGGTGAGCAATAGCCCACCAACAATAATATAGGACTGAACGACAATGTATAACAGTTCAAAAGTATCTTTCAAACCATATGCCATGCATTTACGGAAATGATGCCAGTATATCATGAACGATGAAGTTACAAGGTAACTTAAAGTATTTGTTTGTAGAAATATCTGCTACATCAAAGTAAGCGAGATATTCTTATTGTTATTAAGAAGAGGAACTTGCAAGAAAAGGTTGCAATTCCAGTTATGACCCTTTTCCAACTCTGCCAACAGTAATCATGTTGCAGGAAATAAATAAATTTGGATGATGAACCAATGATGGAGTATTCACCGCGCCCGCTGTTCCAATCTTGATGATCAGTCGAGATCGTACAGCTCAATTTAGATTTACTACCGGTAGAAGGAAGAACTGACGGCTTTACTTGTCTACCGCCTTACTAGCTCTCCCCGGCCAACGGTTGGGCCAAAGGGGATGGACCGGCGCTACTCGGCCTCTTACACGACTCCTAGTTCAAATAGAGTTCATGATTCTGAATGTAACGTTCGTCCCCCTTTCCCCAAGTATAATACTTGTTGATAAGACTCTACAAGGTAGTCGTATCTAGTTGGAAAGGAAAATTCACCAATAACTTCCAAGCTGTGGCTTGGTATCGAATATCAACTTGTTCCAACAATCTTACCCCTCGAAAGATGAGAAGGTAAACAACGACTTAATAAGTCAACAGCACCCGAGTTGCGAGTGAAGAGAATACTCTATGACCGGGAAGTCGACAAGATAAATAACATCTTCCAAGTAAGGTTCCCTTATTATTAGAGAGGTAGACTCAAAGAAGAATGATGTCTGAGAACCTTTCTTGATATAAGATTAATAATAATATGACTCCGAAATATTTTCTGTAATAATCGAAGAAGATAAACCTTATCGAGGTTATTCTAAGTATGAAATAAATATTCAGAGAATATTTATTGAATTAAAATATTTTACAGAATATTTAGGAATATGAAAGAATATCTTTAATCAGAGTATTTCTCAAATAATCCTTGAAGAAATATCTAGAGAATATTTATTGCATAATTAAATATTCAAATGAATATTCAGAATAATATTCATTAATTAATAAGACCTGAAAAGAATATTTAAAATATTTAAAATAATATTCGATGATTAAATAGAACCCTGGATGAATATTCAAAATAATATTCATAATTAATTAGGAATTTAAATGTTTATTGAAAAAGTAATATTCGTTTAATGAATAATATTCTAAATGAATATCAGGTAATATTCATTTTGTAATCCAAGCTTTAAAGGAATATTCGAGATAAGACTCGATAAATAAATCAAGCTTCAGATGAATATTAGAATAATATTCATCAAGTAAGTAATATCTTAAATGAATATTCAAAAATATTCATTTAATAAAGTAATATTCTAAATGGATATTCAAATAATATTCATTTAGTAGTCCAATCTTTAGAAGAATATTCGGAATAATAATCGATAACCTATTCGACTTTGAATGAATATTGAAAAATATTATTCGTCGAATGGTTACGTTCAAATAATTATTTGAAGTAAGGATCGTTAAAATAATTAGTCTCGAACGAATATTCAAATAATATTCGTCGCCCAAATAATAGAAAATATTTACTTAAATATTTTCCTCCGAGGTAATCTCGATATATCAAGGAATATTGACTCCCAGTCTATTTTTGATTAGTAAGATGTATACGCCCTTCTATGAGGGTCTTACAATAATCGGCTTATAACTGATATATAACTATCTAGCTTATAAGCCAACAATAACATTCAGGGAACAAGTATATCACTTCAACTTGAAAGTAGGCATGCATGCAATGGCATATGTATATCAGCATATATATATATATATTTATTCAATCACAACAACAGCCTAAAAGAAGGGAATTGAAACTTGCCTGGTAGTCGAGTACGGTAAGGGGTAGTGGTAGCGGGTCCCGGTTCAGCTTGGTGATCTATAAATAGCCAAGGCATTCGGGATTAATCACTTAACATATTAAAAGTTAAGTTATACTTAATTCGAAACACGTTCTTGAGTTATCTCGTTATACCCCTTTTAGTGGATTACTTTTATCACTGATCCGACCCGACATCCGTTCGTTAATACGACATGTCATTGTACTTATACTTGGGACATACTTAAGTCATATGAGTTCTAAAGTCGATCGTTACGAACCAATACTATACTCCGAGTTTTATCGTCCGTTTTCTAAGTGTTTTACCGAAGTTATAAAAGAGTCGTCTTTTAGGGGTTCGTTCGCGTTTAACCTCGACTCGAACATTTTTAATAAATCGAAAAATGATCTTTTTGACATACGGTTTTCTTTCACGCCTTCCTTTTTACCTCTAGTATTTATTTACCAAGATTCGCCATGACGTTACATAGTTTACGAGGGTTCAATTACAGTTACGAACTTTCGTTTACGGATTCGAACTACTTTTAGTAATTTGGTCATAAATCCTAAACCGTAAGTCCGTTTCACGTGATCTTTATATCAAAACGAAGCTTAGAACATTACCTATCCTATCATGGCAGATAAGGTCTCTGGACAGTAGGGGTTCGACATGTAAAATGGCATACAAAACATGGTATTGCAAAATCGGGCATTATAACGGCTGTAAATCGAATATCTACTAATTTCGAATCTTCCCATAAACATAGTATCCAACCCAAACAACATATACATGACTTATATACATGAACTGAGGCCAAGCAATGCCTTTCCGTTCATCTAGCTATTTACATCATTAATCCAAAATCCATACATAATCATGCTTATAATCTTAACATAACCATAACTAAGTTATAACTAGCATAAACATGCTTAAATCTCAAACAAGGGTTAGGGTTTCAAGAGCTTTATACCTTCCTTGGAGTGTTTAAAGACCTTGCTAAGCTTTGCATAGTCCCTGTATACCCATAACCAAGCTTAGATCATCCTAGAAATCAAGAAAATCAAGAGTTGTTCTTGAAAATCACTATTCACCCTAGTCTTTGGTGATTTCTTTGAAAATGGAAACAAGAGAGTTTGGCTTTGAAATTTTTAGGGGATCACTTTTATGAATTATGGAACTCACCATAAAAATTACAAGGTCAAGTGATGGTTGGAAGCTTGATTTTTGTTTTGGAATTAAAGATGTTGCCGAATGGATGCTTTCTTTGGGGAAAGAGTTTTTTTGTTTGGTTTATTTGATTTTCTATGACTTAATTCTCATCCACTCTCATCCACTTACACATAATATCTTTGTATAAAGATACTTTAATAAAGTTGTGAAGTGTTGGATGAGGAAACACCATGACAAGTGTTGAGTTTATGGTGGTTTAGAGCTTACTAGTTAGTTACTTGCTAAGTGCTTGGTTGCATGCTCTAAGGTTCTAGTTCCTTGATTCTAGTTTGGTTAGTAGATATTTTATACATAGCACATGCATGCATCTTAGTCTCTGCTTGCTCTTTTGTCCGGTTATTGCTCGATTCGATCGATCGTTCGTAGGAATAACTCGTTCGTTTCTAGTTAGGGTTTTTACCGAAAACCTTCTTAATATTTATAATACTATTCCTTATCTTTCTTAGTACTTCTCGAATTTAAATTCCTTAAATCCCTTTTATAATTCCTTATGTCTTGCAGTGTCCAGGGAAATCTCGGAGAAAATAAAAGTGCTCTTTTTCTGAATCCGACAGCTTTTACATACACTTATTTTCTTCCCGGATCACTAATACGAACTCAGAAATCCGTTCCGAATACCGGGTATAACATTATTATAATAATATTCCAAATTCCACCAAAATCACTATTCATCACTTATTTTTATTTAATTCCTATAATTAGGAAAATGAACCTGGTTCACCCTCGAGTGTTCCTTAACCTTTTTACGGAACCGCTGGGCTTATAATAGATATTGATTTGGATGACATGAGGGTATCTATTTCTCTCTAGGGAATCTTATCTTAACTTTCTAGGAGATAGATTATTCTAATCTAAGTTATCACCCAATAGCATCCTTCAGGACATATAACCTTGGAATCTTTTATCCTTCCATTCTTCATCCTTTAAAGCCAGTATTACATTGTAGTTGTAACCACTGTTCATTCTTACATCAATACATAATAAAAGTTTTAATTCTACCCAAAAATCTGGGTTCTTACACCCGAGGAGGCGACGTACTAGTAAAGAACCTCTAAGGAGGACACGAAGTATCCATGATGGACCCCCCTTGACAACTGCTGAGAGGATTAAGGCTTATGAGGCTGAGATCTTAAAGTTGAAGGACGATATGGCGAGAGAACAAGCTAGATTGAATCAAACTCTGCCTCCTCCAACCACAGAGAGGATTCCCATTATCGACTTGGAGAGGTCTTCAAGGAGACAGAAAAGGGCTGATGCCCCAACTGGAAGAACAACAAGGGTGGAAACCCCCAAGGGTAACCCCAAAGATCTGATGCCGCTAGGAGATCCTGATGATCCCACACCCCCGTTCACTGAGGAGGTGATGAATGCTCGTACTTCAAAGAAGTTCAAGATGCCGACAATCAAGGCTTATGATGGAACGGGTGATCCCGTAAACCACGTCAGGACGTTTTCAAATGCACTACTGTTGTAGCCTGCAAGTGATGCTTTAAATTGTAGGGCATTCCCTCAAACTCTGTCAGGAATGGCTCAAAGATGGTACAGCCGCTTGCCCGCGAATTCAATTGGCTCCTTTAAGGAGTTAAGTGCTGCTTTTGTTAGCCAGTTCATCAGCGGAAGAGTTCACGAGAAAAGCTCTGCATCCCTCATGTACGTGGTATAAGGAAAGAACAAAAATTTGAGGGATTACCTCAAGAGATTTACTAAGGAGACATTGAATATCACTGATTTGGAGAACAAGGTGGCCATGGTAGCCCTCGAACACGGAACCACTGATCTCTTCTTTAAAAGGTCATTGGCAAAACACCCCCCTGAGAATATGGCTGAGCTCCAACGAAGGGCTGATAAGTATATTAAAGCTGAGGATAGCATGAAGAAAGAAGCCGCAGAAGGTAATGGAAAAGGTAGCAATGGTTCAAAGAAGCGAAAGCAAGAGCAAGAGTACGATGCTAGGGACAAGTATCCCCGAATTAGCAAGGACTCTGACTCACTGCCACCAAAGAAGAATTTTGGACCAAGGTTTTCTGACTATGCAAGGTTGAATGCTCCTAGGAGTCAGATCTTGTTGGAAATTGAGAAAGATAAGGAATTCCGATGGCCGAAGCCACTTAGGGGAGACCCCGCAAAACGAAACAAGGATCAGTACTGTAGGTACCATAAGGATGTGGGACATGATATCGATGATTGTAGGCAACTCAAAGACTAGATTGAATTCTTGATCCGAATGGGGAAGTTAGGCCAGTTTACGAAGGGTGAAGATTGTGGAAATCAAATGAGGGATTATGACAGGAAGAATAATGATCGTAGGGACAACGACCGTGATCGCAACCCACAGCCCCGAGGGCCAGTTATCAATATGATTTGGGGAGGCCCGACAGCGGCCGACACAACTCGAAACTCTCGAAAGGCGTATGTCAGAGAAGTGATGCACATCGTGGGAGAGGCCCCGAAACGTGCTAAGACTGAGCTAGTGATCGGTTTTGATGATTCAGACTTGGAAGGGGTAAATTTCCCCCACGACGACCCGTTGGTCATAACTCCTGTGATTGGGAACTCAGAAGTAAAACGAGTCTTGATAGACAATGGAGCCTCTGTGGATATTTTGTTTCATGATGCATTTGTGAAGATGGGCTACAATGACTCTCAGTTGACTCCCACCAACATGCCAATCTATGGATTTAATGGAGTTGAGTCCAAGGTAGAAGGGACTATCTAGTTGCCCGTAACGATCGGGCAAGAACCTAGGAGGCTACTCAGATTTTGAATTTCTTGGTAATCAAGGCTGCTTTGACATACAATGCAATCCTGGGAAGGACTGGACTTCATGCGTTCAAGGCTGTCGCCTCTACCTATCACATGAAGATCAAGTTTCCAACTAGGAATGGTGTTGGAGAACAGAAAGGAGATCAGAAAATGGCTAGAAGTTGCTATGTGGCTGCTTTGAGAGCTGATGAAGTCGGGGGGCAGGTCCTTCCGATAGAAGACATGGATGTCCGCAATGACGATGAGCATCGAGGGAAGCCAGTAGAGGACTTGATCCCCATACCTCTAGAGCTGGGCAACCCTGAAAAAGTTACTTACATTGGAGCTTCTCTGAAAGAACCCATGAAGGGCAGGTTGATAGCATTCTTGCAAAAGAATAGTGATGTGTTTGCTTGGACAGCAGCTGACATGCCAGGGATTGATCCTCAACTCATAACTCACAAGTTGAATGTCGATCCAAAGCGGAAGACAATAAAGCAAAAGAAGATAAATTTCGTTCCTGAAAGGCAAGAAGTTGACAAGCTCTTAGAAGCTGGGTTCATTGAAGAAATTCAATTCCCTAAGTGGTTGGCTAACCCTGTGATGGTCAAGAAGGCGAATGGAAAGTGGAGGATGTGTATAGACTTCAATGATTTGAATGATGCATGCCCGAAGGATTGTTTTCCCCTGTCAAGGATAGACATGTTGATAGATGCCACAACTGGACATGAGATGTTGAGCTTCATGGATGGGTTCAGTGGCTACAATCAGATTAAGATGCACAAGGATGACATCCCAAAGGTATCTTTCATAACTGACTTTGGTGTTTTCTGTTATCTTGTTATGGCTTTTGGCCTAAAGAATGCAGGCGCTACTTATCAACGACTAGTGAATAAGATATTCGCTCATCTGATTGGAAAAACCATGGAGGTCTATGTTGATGACATGTTAGTCAAGAGCCTATTCAAGGCAAACCACATTAAGCACCTCAGAGAGGCATTCGAAGTGCTGAGGCACCACAAGATGATGTTGAATCCAGCCAAGTGTGCTTTTGGTGTTGGATCTGGAAAATTTTTGGGTTTGATGGTTTCAAAGAGAGGCATAGAGGCCAACCCTGACAAGATCAAGGCGATTTTAGATATGGAACTGCCGCGCTCTATAAGAGATGTGCAGAAGTTGACGGGCCGAGTAGCAGCTTTAGGAAGATTTATCTCCAAGTCTGGTGATAAATGCTTGCCTTTCTTTCAAGCATTGAAGAAGGTGAAAAATTTTGAGTGGACACCTGAAAGCCAAGAGGCCTTTGAACAATTGAAGAAATACATGGCAGAAGCCCCGTTGTTGGCCAAGCCTAGCCCTGGGGAGACTCTTTACTTATATTTGGCGGTATCCGAACAAGCACTGAGTGCCGTCCTCATTCGCGAAGAGAACAACGTTCAGAAACCTGTCTATTATGTGAGCAAGGTGTTGCATGGGGCAGAGTTGAATTACTCTCCCATTGAGAAGTTTGCTTTGGCATTGACAACAGCCTCGTGGAAGCTACGACCGTACTTCCAGGCACACAAGATTGAAGTGCTGACAGACCAGCAATTGAGGAACATATTGCATAGCCCTAAGGTCGGTGGAAGATTGATTAAGTGGGCAACCGAACTTGGAGAATTTGACATCGCGTATAAGCCTCGAACAGCCATCAAGGCTCAGGCATTGGCTGACTACGTGGTTGAATGTACCATTGGCAACCAAGAAGTCGGGGGGCAGGAGATAGTGACCACCCCTGGAAGAGAGGATAAAGATGAAGAACTTGTACCTGATCAGAGGGAATATTGGGTGCTCTATTTTGATGGAGCATCAAAAACAAAATCTAGTGGTGCAGGTTTAGTCTTGCAAAGCCCCGATGGGTTTACAGTTGAGTATGCTTTGAACCTGGACTTTCCAACAACCAACAACGAAGCTGAGCACGAAGCCTTGATAGCCGGGTTGGGCTTGGCCAGAATCATGAGGGTCAAGAATCTCAAAGTTTGTGGGGATTCAAGACTAGTGGTATCGCAAGTGAATGGTGAATTTGAAGCCAAGGATGAAACTATGGCGAAGTATTTGAGAGTTGTGAAAGCTGTTATGACTCAGTTTGAGGAGTGCTATGTGGAACACATTCCGAGAGAAGAGAATGTTAAGGCCGATGCCCTGTCTAAGTTCGCTTCTTCTGATATTGAGAATTATGCAGGGAGTGTTTACTACCAGGTCTTGAAGGCCCCGACCATCAACTCTAAGTTGGTAGCACCGATTGATGTAGGAAGCTGTTGGATAGATCCCATCAAATCTCACATTGAAACCGGCTGGCTCCCTAACAATGCCTTGGAGGCACGGAAGTTGTCAGTGAGAGCATTGAGATATGCCTTGATTGAGGGCATACTTTACAAGAGGTCATTTGTCATCCCATACTTGAAGTGTTTGAGGCCCCGAGAGGCAAAGGAAGCTTTGGAGGAAGTTCATGAAGGTATCTGTGGGCAGCATTTGGGGGGCAGAGCCCTAGCTCACAAGATTACTCGTTTGGGATTCTATTGGCCTGAGATGCTAGCCGATGCACAGAATTATGTCAAGAGGTGTGACAGATGCCAGAAGCATGCTCCGATTGTAAGGCAGCCACCTGAGATGTTAACCTCGATTAAGTCTCCTATCCCGTTCGCAATGTGGGGAATGGATATACTCGGACCATTCCCCGTAGCCTCAGCACAAAGAAAGTTTTTGATAGTAGCCATCGACTACTTCACTAAGTGGATTGAGGCTAAGCCCTTGGCCAAGATAACCACCAAGCAAGTCGCTCAGTTCATTTAGGAAATCATAATCTGCAGATACGGAATCTCGCGAATCCTTGTGACAGACAATGGGACAAAATTCAACAACGAAGAATTCAGGAAGTACTGCGAGGGAAATGCTATTGAGCTTCATTTTACTTCAGTAGCACACCCGCAAGCTAATGGACAGGCAGGGTAGCAAACCGGATTATCCTGGATGGATTGAAGAAGAGGGTTGAGCGCTCAAGAAACACTTGGGTGGATGAGCTACTGCCTATACTCTGGGCATGCCGCACCACCTACAAAGTGACTACTGGAGCAACCCCGTTCTTGCTGGCTTATGGAGCCGAGGCAGTTGTGCCCTTGGAGATTATGCATGCATCACCACGGGTTGAGGCATATGAACCAGAGACTAATGAAGAAGGCATGAGACTTGCCCTTGATCTAATTGATGAGGTCAGAGATGAAGCAAAATCCCGCAATGCTGAGCATCAGAAGAGAGCATCCTTTCATTACAACCAGAGGGTTAAAGAAAGGTCCTTTAAGCAAGGTGACTTGGTTTTAAGGAAGATAGAAGCATCTGGAGTTGGACAAAGAGGAAAGTTGGCCCCTAACTCGGAGGGACCGTATAGGGTCAGCAAGACGCTAGGAAGAGGTTCCTACAAGCTGGAAACCTTGGACGGAAATAAGGTTCCCCGCACTTGGTACGCCTCAAATTTCAAGGTTTATTATGTTTAAGCTCTCCTAGTAAGGACTTAGCTTTTCGCCAATCTAGTAGAAGTAGAAATAAGGTTCATGAGAAACCATTGTAGTGCAAGCCAAGAGGCCAAGTACTAAGAGAACTCAAAAGCATAACAAACTATGAGCAAAAGATAAAAATATGGAGATAAAGGAAACTAACTACATAAATAGTTAAGTTAGGATTACATCACGGACCCCGAAGGGTAAAAGTTCATAATAACAAAACAAAAGTAAGCCGTGCAGGGCTATCTAAATATCTAAGTCCTCAATGATGGCATCCTCAACAGGGGGATCCTTCTCCTTGGGGGAGCTATCTAACTCAAAAGGGGAAGAAACCGCGTCCTGTGATGGCTGAGAGTCACCGCCAGCAACTGTCTCTGTAGCCCCTTTCTGGGTAGTTGTGGCAAGGCCCGGAATAAGAGGAACAGGGAACTTCTCCAAAGTAACTCCCTCAATCTTTATCCCCAGCTCCTCGATGATTCGCTCCCAACAGGTGTTAAAGGTCCCTGGGAAGTTAGCATCATACTCAGCATTCAGGAGATCCTCAAACTCCTGAGATGCCTTGTACTCAGTTAAGACGTCCGCACGAGCCCTTGCAACCTCTAGCTCCAGCTTACGGGTCTTTTCCTTCTCCTGAGCCATCTCCAGCTCCATGGTCCTAAAGCGCTCAAAGTTGGCCGTAGAGGCCTCAAAATATCTGTCACGGTCGCGCTCAGCGATCGTCATCTCAGCCCTCATTGTCTTCAGGTTATGCAAGGCAGCCTGAAAATATGTGTTGGCCTACGAGCCAGGAAAACAATAATTGGGATATGCACTAACAAAACTAAAAGAAGAAAATGACAAAGAAAAGCTAAAGGACGTACCGAGGCAAGAGCTTGAGCACCAAGTAGCTCAATCTGGAGATCATTCGAAGATTCCACCGCATGAGCCCTATCACGAGGGGTCACCACATTCTTTGACCACTCTGCTGCAGCTCTAGAATCCCCAACAACCGTGTCTTTATTACGTAACCCCCACTGCACTACGTATGGGGTAGGATCCTCATCAATAGCCATGGGCTTTTCATCCAAAAAGGTAGGAACTCGCTCAATAACCTCAACATCGCTATTCTTCCTCTTCTTAGTTCTGGAGACCTCAACTGCAGTTCCATTAGCTGCTGCGGCCTCTCGCTTCTTGAAAATAGAACTGAGAACATTCAGAGCTGCAAGAAGAAAACAAAACGATTAGAGTTAGCATAGCGAACAAAAAAAAAACAAGGGAATGAGCTATACCTTGAGGGCCCAAGTCACTGAGACCATATTTCTGAAGATTGACTTCAGAAACTAAGTTTGCGGTATGATGCAAACAATCACCCATAAGAATGTGAATGGCAGCATCTTCTTCAACCCCTATCTTGAGGGTCTTCATAGACCCGTCCTCGGCCTTACAAAAATTTGGGCGAAAATAGTTGTCCCACTCGTCTCCCTCCATAAAGACATAAAACCACTGTTTCTTCCATTTGGGGAGGGAGTCGGGAGAAGTATCGGAGATAAATATACTACGGGCTAGAGTTCTAAATTGTATTTTCACCCAGCCAGTATTATCGGAAGTATTAACGAATTTTATGAAGTAACGAAAAACGGAGATGTTAGGCGGAAGGTTGTGTTTTTTGCATTGGGCAAGATAACCGTATATACAACGCCAAGCATTTGGTGTAAGTTGGGTTGGACAAATCCTAGCTTCAGCAAGAAGGCGATGAACGAAATCAGGAGGAGGGAGCCTAAAACCAGAGCAAAAGGCTTCTCTATAGATTCTAATGGCCCCGGGCTTTGGGTAGCAGGCTCGGTCATTTGGCCCCGGAGCTACGGCCCTGTAAGGCCCGTTTATACCAAAAAGCAAGGCTAAAGTATCAACTTCGTTTTGTTCATATTTGGAAGGATATTTATAAGCATCTAAATGGAGCATATTTGGAAAGGCTTCCCCAAATTCAGAAAGCAAATCTCTAAGTGAGTAAACATTGGCATGAACGAGAGATTTCTTACCTCGATTAGCCCTAGGCTGAGGAGCAATAGGTTGAGTTATCTGAGATTGGGACGAGCTGGAATCCGCCATTGATGGAAGCTTGAACACACAAAGGAAGAAGATGGATGCACGAACGGAAACTTCAAAGACTAGGCCGGAAGAGATGGCCGGAAATCTCCTACGATGGAATCCTAGCAGAGCTTTCCTAAGAAAATTTGAAAGAAGTTTTTAGAAGATTTGAGTGAAGTGTGAAAATGAAATCACACTCCACCCTTTTATACTAGAAGCTAGCAGGTCAAAAAGCTAAACAAACCTGTTATAGCAGGTAATTGGGATTAGCAACAGGTCATTGGGCTATCAAAAAGGTGGGAGCCCATAACATTTGAAAATTCAAATAAAATTCTGTAAGTTTCTAGAGAATTCTAGAAGGATCTACAAAAATCCTTGTAAAAGGCTTGAGCCCAAAATTGTAAGATAAGGCCTAAGGCATGAGGCCCAACAATTTATTTTTGGTAAGAGGCTTGAGCCCAAAATTAAAAATTTGGCCTAAGATATGAGGCCCAATCATTTATTTTTTTTATTTTTTTTTTGGTGAAGATTATCAAAAAAAAAAAATATGAAAAGGATGCCACGCCTCCCAGACCATATTTTCTGCGCGTACATTGGAGAAGGTCTCCTGGGCGGCCTTCATCCACGCCCAGTGCGAAATACAATTGAAGCTGTTTTTCTTTAGCAAAAAAAAAAAAATTGTTTGCAACGCCAAGGAAGCTAAAGCCTGTAGACGTGGCTGTAGACGTGTTTAACAGGAAGTCTCCTAGGCGTCTCTATACAATGCTCAGGTGGGATCACCAAAAAAGCATTTCTTTCTTTTTTTCGAATAAAAGAAAAAAAAACAAAAAAAGGAAGGAAAAACATTTTTGTGTGCCACGCCACCCAGACCTCATGTCTGGGCGTTGAAAGTAAGTTGTCTCCTGGGCGGCTACTAGCAACGCGCAGGGTGGAGTACAACTGACCCCCTATTTCTAAATAAAGGGCAACTTTTTATTTTTTATTTTTTTTTATTTTTTGACGAAGGCAACTTTTTATTTTAGAAATTAATTTTTTAATTTGTGAAAAAACAGGAAAATAGGTAAAAATACCTATAGAAATTCTGAAAAACCGAGAAGTAATTTATAAAATTATTTCTTAGGCTAGGAGCCCAAAATATTTTATTTTTGGTAAATCATCAAAAATAAATGAAATACCTGTTGGTACATAAAAATTCTGAAAAGTGGAAAATAATTATTGAATTATTTTCCAAAATGGGGAAAACTTGGAAATTAATTCCAAAAAATTCCAGAAAAGTAGAGAAATAATTTTTAAAATTATTTTATGCTCGAAGCACAATTTAATATTTTTGATTGATAAGTCAAAAATAAATAAAAATATCCGTGGGTACTAGAAAAATCCTAAAAAATTAGGAGAAATATGGAAAAATACGAGGAATTTTATAAATAATTCCTTGAAATAAATGAGCAAAATTCAATAACAAAAGTTATTGAAAAATAATTGCTTAGCCTCGAATAAGGCACATCGTCGTAAACGTGTAGGTCGCTCCACACTTTACATCAAGACGATATTCTTGAAATACTAGTGTATTAAATCCCCGATAAGGGACTGAAAATGAACCCCGAGTCTCGAAAAAGACAAGTATAACTTCAACGAAAACCTGATCAGTTTTCCTAGAAGTTGGGGGGCAAATGATATGGGCTAAAAGCAAACCCTAAAGACATAATTAATGATGCATTAATTGTAACCTAGTTTGGTCCAAATACAAAGCCCATTAATGAGGCCTGAAACCCTAATTAAATATTAATTTCATAATTAATATTAGGGGCTAATTAACAGCTTGCAAATAAGAGTCATGCAAGGAAACAAGATTATAAGGAGTAGCCTCCAAGACACCTAATTCAACATGGAAACTGATTCCTAAGGAGTCTAGAACCTTCCTCAAGGCGGTGGCTTGCCCACCAAGTCTCCGAATCCGACCATAATTCTAAGGCTTCTCAGCCTATATAAAGGGCCTGACCCCTCATTCTCAGAACTACATTTTTTGGCTTGATTCTCATTGAGATACGTAGGCATTCTGCGAGGACCGCTTAGTCTCGAACGTGGAATCAGCCATTAAAGCTCGAAGCTCACAAACCCTAGCCGCAATCTACAACCTAGTTTTTATTCCACAACATTGACAAAATGGCTGCTTATATTTGCAGTTACAAAGTTGAGATACTTTTCAAATCATAAGCTTGGGATATCCGTTCCTGTATGAGAAAGTAGCAACCTGCTAAACACCGAGGAGGAAAAAAATTACTATGACTGGTTTGTTTTTTAATTTATTTTTGTGATTTATACTTTTTAATGTTTTGCCACATATGCTGCTTTAATCTACAAATTGCAATTTTTACAAATGGAGAAGTAGATTTAGATATTTGGCATCGAATTCAACTCCCGGTAGCCGTATTCTATGTACCTATTGAAGTTTAATCATTTAGATAAAGTTACCATGTTTACGTCACACTATGGATAGAAAATTAACGCTAATATAGCAAATTGGATTTCATCATGTATTTGATTTGATGAGAACATGGTTACATTAGAGTACTAATACTACTGTTTCTACTATTTGACCGTTGGATAAGACATTGTACGGACAACTAGATATTGTGAATGGACAGAAATTGGCTTTTACTGCTGTTGGTAGTTACTTTGGCTGGCTTTTACTGCTATTGGTAGTTACCTTGGCTGCATTCTTGTAATTGTAATGTTTAACTTACGCGCAATAATGAATGGTCATTAATAGATTTAGTAATTAGTATGTAAAGGTGTAAGTATTTACTAAACCAAGAAGAAGAAGAAGAACAGAGAAATGAATAAAAATTTGTTATCCATTACAACTAACTACTGAGTCTGTTACATCTCCAGAATTTAAACTGGGAATAGTCAACAAAAGTCAAACCAGTATAACTAGGTCCATAGACCTAGCCCAATGTTAACTTGTGAAGATAAAGCCATCTGTATATCTGCTCTGTACTGCAACTTTGGTATAGAAGAAATGATTGCACTATTAATTTGTACAACATTTTGTATTATTATCTTCATTCAAAATACTCCCCCCACAAGTTGGAATTACACAAGGATTGTGTAATCCTAACTTGGAGCAGATAAATCAATGTGCAGAACCACCAAGCGCCTTAGTAAAAATGTCTACTAACTGAAACTTGGATGCAATCCTCTGAGGCTGAATAAGATGAGCTTGAACTTTCTCTCTAACAAAATGACAGTCCAGTTCAATATGTTTTGTTCTGGCATGTTGAACTGGATTGAGAGCAATGTCAATGGCTATTTGATTATCACAAAATATAGGAACAGCATAGTCAACAGACACATTAAGATCAGAAAGCAGATATTTGAACCACATTACTTCAGTAGTAACAATTACTAAAGCCCTATACTCTACTTCTGCAATACTAAGTGATGTGACACTTTGTTTCTTAGCTTGCCAAGAGATTAGTGCTGAACCAAGCTGCAAACAATAACCAGTCACAGATCTACCAGTCAAAGTACACCCTCCCCAGTCACTATCACAAAAACCTTAAAGTTATAAATTGTTAGAAGCAGGAAAGAATAAACCTAATCCAGTAGAACACTTTAGATATCTCATAACTACATAAACAGCAGCTAAATGCTTCTCTCTAGGAGCCTGCATAAATTGACTCAAAAGTTGATCTGAAAAACTGAAATCAGGTCTAGTAAAGGTAAGATATAGCAATTTCCCAACCAGACTTCTATAAAATGTAGGATTATCAATGAGCACGCCTGACTTATCATCATCATACAATTTCACATGTTGATCTAAAGGTATAAAAAGTGGTTTTGAATCCAAAAAGTTTGTAGAAGTCAACATATCTAAAATGAATTTCTTCTGACTAAGTACTATACCCTCTGCAGACCTTGAAACCTCTAATCCCAAGTAATATCTGGCTTCCCCCAAATCTTTTATACTAAAGGCAGCATGTAAAACAGCTTTAATGAATCAATAAAGGCAAGATTGTTGCCTGTAAGCAATATATCATCTACATAAACTACTCCAACAGTAAGAGATCTCCATCTTTGTGAATAAACATAGAGTAGTCTGCTAATGATCTTGTAAAACCAAACTCAAGTAGGAAGTCACTCAATTTAGTATGCCACTTTCTAGAGGCTTGTCTAAGACCATAAAGTGATTTCTTCAGTTTACATACCAAGTGAGAAAGACCTGAAACATTATAACCAGGTGGTATATCCATATACACCTCTTCATGTAAATCTCCATGCAAAAAAGCATTATTAATATCTAATTGAAAAACTTTCCATCCTTTAGATGCTGCAACTGCAAAAACACATTTGACTGTAACACCCTTAGCAACAGGTGAAAAAGTGTCATGAAAATCTACCCCCTCTTCCTGAGTATAACCATTGGCTACCAAACGAGCCTTATACCTCTCAATTTCCCCATTAGCATGATATTTAATTTTGTAGACCCATCTACAACCTATAGTTTGCTTGCCTGGAGTTAAAGGGACAAGAGTCCAAGTATCTTTAGATTCTAAGGCTTCCAACTCTTTATTCATAGCAGTAATCCAGTTAGGATCTTGAATAGCTTGTTTAAAAGATGTAGGCTCTATATGTTGAACAATATTGGCAAGAAAAGAAGCATGTGAAGGTGTAAAAGAATGTGTGGAAATGAAATTTGACATTGGATATTTAACATCTGACTTAATAGTAGAGCTAACAAAAGTATGCAGATTGTAATCATTCCACCACTTAGGTCTTTTAGCCTCTCTAGTAGATTTTCTTGGTTCAAAAGAAACAGGTGCTACTATATCAGACTGTTGACATTGAACCAAATTATCAACATCAAGTGGTAAATTAATCCAATCTTCAGCTTTATCATCAGACAAATTAGTGGAATGAAGTCCAGATTGAACTGATGTTTCCATAGGAAACAATACTTCTAAATTGAAACTAGTAGAACCCTTTGACTGTGTAAGAGGATGTGTTTTTGTATGAGAGGCAGGTGTTGCAGAAGCAGATGTTGACATGACATTACTAGGATAAGGTAAATCAGAAATCACATCATCATGGATCCAATTTTGAACAAAGAAAAGATCACATGAAGTAGAAGAAGCAGTACCAACATGATATGGAACAATGGATTCATGAAATACCACATGTCTAGAGATAAAAATCTGTTTAGTGTCAAGATTTAAAGTTTGTAACCTTTATGATCTAAAGGATAACCAAGAAATACACTCTTGATAGCTCTAGGACTGAAATTATTGTTATCATGAACAGAGGCATAGCAAAGACAACCAAAAACTTTGTGGGTTGAATAATCTTGAAGTTGTTTAAAGAGACATTCAAAAAGTGTTTTATGATCCAAAATGGGACTTGGTAATCTATTAATAATGTATGTTGCTGCCAAAATGCATTCCCCCCAAAACTTAATAGGAAGTCCTGATTGAAATCTTAAAGATATAGCTATAGATAAAATTTGTCTATGTTTACGCTCTACTCTACCATTTTGTGTTGGAGTATTGACACAAGAAGCTTGTTGAATGACTCCTTTATCAAGAAGAAAAGATGTGAAAATGTGATTAAAAAATTCAGTACCATGATCACTTCGAAAATTCTTGATGGTTGTATGAAAATTAGTTTCAAC
Source organism: Saposhnikovia divaricata (assembly GCA_036435485.1). NCBI lineage: Eukaryota > Viridiplantae > Streptophyta > Magnoliopsida > Apiales > Apiaceae > Saposhnikovia > Saposhnikovia divaricata. The sequence continues at coordinate 54,379,082 of CM071595.1, read as the reverse complement.
AAAGGCAGAACTAAGAAGATGAGTTGTGGCATGCTGTTTGGTAGGTAACAGATAAGTCCACACAGCTCTTGAGTGGTCATCAACAATAGTAAGGAAAAATCAACATCCATTATGTGTCTCATGCATGTAAGGTCCCCATAGGTCAACATGAATCAAGTCAAAAGCATTAGCAGCATGACTAGTTCTAACCGGAAAAGAAAGTTTATTCTGTTTGGAAATAGGACACCTCTTATTACTATTATCACATAAATGAGGTGAAACACAAGAAATTTTATGTAAAACAGGGGATGAAGCATGTCCTAATCTCATGTGCCATAAAGAACTGAGATGAATCTTAGGAGAAATAGAATTAACAGAAGAAACAGTGGATACCATAGAACCACTAGCAAAAGGAGTTGTAACCAAATCCAAACAATAAAGTCCATTAGATAAAGTACCAGTAGAAAGTAACTTATGATCAGAATCAACAAAAATACATTGTCCTTTATCAAAATTTACTACTCCAGAAGTATTAGCAATCCATTTGGACACTGATACTGTAACTAACACTGGGAACCAAGAAAACATCATAAAGCTCCAGATTATTTAACAATAAGGAACCAGAATGAGTAACCAAGATGTGAGAACTGTCTACCAAGGCTACACTAACTGGTTTATCTAAAGAATGTAAATCATGTAAGAAGTCCACATAGCAAAACATGTGATATGTTGCTCCTGTGTCAATCAACCAAACATTTTTAAAGACACTAGAATGCACTAAATTGAAGCTAGAAATAGCCATACTTGCTAGATGCTCCTTAGGACTTTTCATGCCTTTATCACTTCCAACAAACATTTGCATCATTTGAGTAAGCTGATTGATTTGTTGTTGCATTTGAGTCACTTGAGAAGAAGAAACATCTGCATTCACCAGATTAGCTTTAGGTAAATTTCTGAATTGACTAGCAACAGATTGATCAGCACTCTATGAAGGAACAGTCTTCTCCCTTTTCTTCAAATTTGGTGGATAACAAATGAGCTTATAGCAGTTTTCCCTAATGCGTCCAGTAAAATTTCAGAAACTACACCTAATAACAGGTTTAGAAGTAGAAGAAGAACTTGAAGCTCCTCTATTAGCTGGAAATTTCTTAACAAAAGCAGCCACACTACCAACAGGAGGTGTCACAACTGCATTAACAAGAGGAGTGGCCAAGTTCTGAAAGCCATGTCTAGCCTTTTCATCTTGTTTTACATAAGCATAAGCTTGAGAAACAGATGGTAATGGTGTCATCATGAGAATTTGACCTCTAACAGTAGCACAAGAACTGCAGCAACTTCCTATTTTGATCTCTTTCTGTTTGAACCTTATGAGCACCACAAGTACACTTAACAACAGGCTCTAGAACTGCAAACTCATCCCAAAGCCCCTTCAATTTATGAAAATAAACCTCTACTGACTTGTTTCCTTGCTCCATATTGTGAATGCTCTTCATTACTTGATATATCCTATGACCATTAATACTAGAGAATCTCTCAAGTAATTCATTCCAAACCTCACTAGCAGTAGTCACAAAGTTCAGACTGTCACTAATATCATCTACCACAGAGTTTAATATCCAGGTAATTATCATATCACTAACTCTCTCCCACTATGGATATATAATAGATTTAGCCTCTGGTTTCTCAAACACACCATTAACAATAACAACTTATTGCGAGCACTAAGAGTTAGCTGCATTGACCTACTCCATGGAGCATAATTCTTAGGACTAGTTAACTTTTTTGCAATTAAAACCAATCCTGGATGATCATTGTTATGAAGGTAAAGAGGATGTGAATTATTATCAATCACATTCATGTTATACTGAAAAGGTTTATCAACATCTGTGTCTATTTGTTTGTCTTGAAGAACAGGTTGTGAACTACTAGCAAACAGAGGACTATTTGCAGTGTGAGAAGCATTCGTACCAATTCCTTGAACAACATTAGCATAACTATGAGGCAACATGACTAAATCAAAAATCTAGGGTTTCACAACTGAAAATGATACCAAATCTCAAGAAACTCAATCAATACTATCCTACACAAAGTATCAACGGCAAGAATCACTCAAAAACTCAATCAAATCACCAGAATCAAACATATAATATCGATCTCAAGCGATATATATATATATATATATGTATGTATCTATCTATACGATCTCAATCGCACACCAGAAATATGAAGAAAAACAACGAGAAATGAAAAGAAAATCACTGAAGAAAAGAACGAAATTACCGAAGAAACGAAGCTCTAATCGATTGATTTAGCCATGGATAGCTCTGATACCGTAATAGATTTAGTAATTTGTATGTAAAGGTGTAAGTATTTACTAAACGAAGAAGAAGAAGAACAGAGAAATGAAGAAAAATTTGTTATCCATTACAACTAACTACTGAGTCTGTTACATCTTCAGAATTTATACTAAGAATAGTCAACAAAAGTCAAACTAGTATAACTAGGTCCATACTACACATCAGGCCCATAAGCAATGACCAACCTACCCAATGTTAACTTGTGAAGATAAAGCCCTCTGTATATCTGCTCTGTACTGCAACTTTGGTATATAAGAGATGATTGCACTAATTAATTAATTTGTACAACATTTTTATTATTATCTTCATTCGTAATAGTCATCATTCTGGTACTATTGTTGCATTTTTCTCTAATTGAAATGTATGCATTTGGTACTTATCGTAAGCGTGGTGCCCTTGTAGGTTATTAACTCCTCCCGCCACCCTGCTTTTCACTTCTCTAGACGATGAGGTACCTCCACTGAATCTTCCGAAGACCGCGAAGTCAACCCATTTCGATCTCAAGATCTTCCGCGGTATCATAAATTTACTTTAGTAGGCTGGATATTTATTGGCAGTTTCCTTATAATATTAAGAGTAAAGTGCACTTTGTGTACCTGAACTTTAGCCAAGACACCACTTGAAATACCATAATTTAAAAACTATCATGAGCAATACTGAACAACCTATTTACTTACATTTCGTGTACAACCGTCTATTTGTCATTAACTCTGTCAAATGGCCATGGGTAAAACAGTCTTTTCAGCTAGCTTTTTGCAAGTAGTGTAAAAAGGGAGGCAAGTAGACATAAAACTAAATATCAACATAAAACTAACTTAGCAGAAAATGATTCACCAGAAGCAAACCTTGATGATCATTACAATCTTTTAGTCAGTTTGCGTTAACATTATCTACTAGAAATGGACAATGAAACAATTCACCATCACCTCTGTAACCATAACCCATTTACATATAGCTTACCAGAAGCAAAAATTTTAAGATCTACAGGATTATAAACTTCTTCTCCGTTGAATTTCTATCGAAATTGTTGATCATGAACCCATAGTTTAAGCTAGAAAAAGAAACTTCTTCTTCTTTTCCCATTTCTGTGCTGGTATAGTAGATTACAATTTTTGTGGCAAATGCCAAGACTGGACAGAAGGAGATCTAAGGCGTGTCAATATTTAAAGAAACGTTTGAAGATTGAGATCGAGAAACTACTCAGGCAGAAACTCATAGATCCGATGCACATATATAAAACAATGCCTAAATTTTTGTCTTCAGTTTCTTCATTCAACACATCCGCACATCAAAACCAATAAAAACACGAAACAACTCGGAAAACTCGGACTCAACACTCAGCTTGCACAACCCAGAAACATAAACAAAATGCAGAAAATAAAAAGGGAATGAATTGAAATGCAGACTCTGAAAACTCAGGCTCGAAACTCGGCATAAAACTCGATACTTAGAAGAAAAACGAACTCCGTGATTCAAACTCAACAACGGTGGTTAGAAACCCAGTGAACACACCCAATCAACAGCGAAATTCATCGCATAACAAGCAAAGTTGAGAATTAAACTCGGACTCAAAAACAAAAACAAAATAACGAAAACAAAACTCTAAGAATTAATTAACGAAAATAAACGGGTTTTGGGGATGTGTCGTGGGTTGTGTGGGGAAAAGAAGGGAAAGAAGAGGCTGGGAGAACAGGGGAATAACAGCGCCACAGCGGTGAAGAAAATGGAAATGGGAGAGCTGGGTTTAAAGGAAAGAAATGAAAAGACTTTTTTACCCCTGACCATTTAACTCCGTTAGTGATAAATAGACGGTAGTACACGAAATGTAAGTAAATAGGTTGTTCAGTATTATCCCTGGTAGTTTTTAAATTATGGTATTTCAAGTTGTGTCTTGGCCAAAGTTCAGGTACACAAAGTGCACTTTACTCTAATATTAATTGCTATTTGACGCTTGTTGTTTGTTTCAAACAGGTCACTGTACATATAAAAAATTTCACGACCGTTAAAGTTTGACGGAAAACGTTAAACTGAAAATCAACTTTCAATTATGTCACTGAGCGTTGAAAAAAAATTTAAAATTCAGAAAAATTATATAAATTTAAGAAAAAAAATCAGAAAAATTTCAATTATATGAATTTAAGTAAAATTTAAGTAAAAAATTCAGAAAAAATCAAAAAAAATCGTAAAAAAAATTTAATTTTTTTAATTCGAAAAAATTTGAAATTTTTTAATTCAAAAAAATTTATACACATATCTTAAAAATATTCAAAAAAATTTATATGCATATCTTGAAATTTTTTGAATTTTTTTAATTCAAAAAATTTTATACGCATTAAACTGAATGAATATGTTCAATTTTAAATTTGAAAAAATTTCATTCGAATGAGTATGTTCATTTTTAAATTAAATTCTAATCATTCGAAGAAAATTAAAAATTCACTTTTGATTGAAAAAACGTGATATCTTAAAATATTTGTTCGCAGGTATCTATTTATACGTATATAAATTGAATGGGTATGTTCATTTTTAAATTTTAAGAAAATTTCAAAAATTTTCTGAATTTTTAAGAAGTTTTTTCATGTAAGTAATTTAAATTTAAGAAAAAAAAATTCATATAAAAAAATATGAATTTAAAAATTTTAAATTTCTTACAAGATTTTTTTATTCAGAAAAAATAAGATTTTTTCATATCAGAAAAATTTTTTAAAATTTTGAAATTAATTTAAGAATTTTTTCTGAATTTAGCTGAATTTTTAGTTATATGAAATTAAGTAAAAAAAAAGTTTAAGAAAAATTTGAAAAAGTTTTAGTTTCAGTTGAGAGTGACCTGTTTGAAATATTTTTATTGCACAGTGATGTAACTGAAAATTTTATTGCGCCACGTCATCCCACCACGGAACCTTTCCGTTAGTCAAGTTAACGGCAGTAACGGCAGTGACCTGTTTGAAATATTTTTATTGTACAGTGATGTGTTTGAAAAAAAAATTTGGCTGATAACCCAAATGAAAGTTTTGCTATTGTCCAGTGATGAAACAGATCATTTACCCGTATTGATACATAACCACTTTGTTTATGTAATCAAATAATTTACCACGAGGTCAGGGATAATCTGTTACTCCCTCCGTCTCATAAAACTTTTCTCATTTCTCTTGGACACGTTTGCCAACGCACACTTTTACTCGTTAATATCTTTAATTTTGGGGTTTTATATCAAAGTGGCCATTCCGTTCGTCAAAAACTATCACTTAACCCATCGTTCTCATCAGGGTCTCATTTAAACCACTAAACTAAGAAAATATATCATTTGTCCCCTCTGCATTCACAAAAATAATACAATTTATGATGGTCTAAGTGATATACAGGGGGGCAAATGATATGTTTTCTTAGTTTAGTGGTTTAAATGAGACGCCGATGAGAACGGTGGGTTAAGTGATAGTTTTTGACGAACGGAGTGGCCACTTTGATATAAAACCCTTTAATTTTGTATTAGTATTAAAAATAAAAACTTCACTGTATTAAAGTACTCATAAATACGAATCCAACAAGATCACTCATGACTATATTTGGATTTATAGATTAGACGTAAATTAGTAATTTGTCTCTTGTTATGAACAGTCCCGACATTCTAAATGGGAAGAACATTAAGAGACTGAGGGAGTAACACTTAACAGCCATGACACCCTGTTTCAGCCTTCTAAAACAATATTCCCTCATGTTCGTTTTCCCTTTTTTTTGAGCAAGCTAATTAGGAGGGTGTTTGGCTACAACTTCTTAAAGGAGTTTTCAATTTTAAGGCGGTTTTGGTGTGTTTGGTAACATGGGCTTTAAGCCCGTTTTAAGTTAAAAAACTGTTTTAAGTCATAAGTTCCATTTAGGTATTTTTGACTTATGACTTATGACTTATGGAGTTTTTTTTTTTTTTTTACGATTCTTGTAAAGTTTAAATATTATGAATTTAAAATGTTTTTAAGTCAAATTTCAATTTAAGTCAAAATTATTAAACCCCCATTTAACTTTAAGTAAAATTATCCAAACACATTCATTCAACTTAAAGTAAACAACTTTACTTTCTCCTTTAAGTTAAAAATACCCCCATTAAGTCAAAAATAACTTATTTTAAAAAATCCCAAACACCCTCTAGATCTGAGTGTCCGACTTAGGGCTGTTAACGAAACGAATATTTAATGAAATATTCGGTATTCGAATTCGTGTTCGTTTATTAATAAATACAAATACGAATTCAAATCTTAAAAAATATTCGGTTTGTTAACAAATACAAATTCGAATAGATAAATATTCGTATTCGCTATTCGCTTAATTATTCGGAAATTAAATATTATATATATATATATATATATATATATATATATATATATATATATATATATATATATATATATATATATATATATTATTTTATATTATATAGAAGAGTTGTATAAACATAGGCAGTAGGCACTTAACGAATAAATCTTTGCATATATACGTATACACTACTAACTCACGACCTAGATTTTAGGAATTAGTTAAGACTCTTTTTTCCTTAATTTTAGTATGCATCTTTCAAAATTTTAACTTTATAATATGTACTAATCCTTATCTTTTATTAACAACTTTTTTCTATTAAATAGTTATAACAAATGTTATATAAAGTAACTTATATTATTCTTTATGATTTCTGAAACATAAGTGGATAGAAAAATATTGTATAAATTGTTATTTCATTGTTTTTAGTTGAGATAATTTATTCATTATCTTTTAGTTTTTTTGCTTTATGTGATTTGAATAAAATTTTATTGAATATGTAATCTTTTATACATATAAATTTTTTAGATAATATTCATATTAAAATACTTTAATTGACAAATAATGTAAATAAAATAAATAACGATTCATACAAAAGCTAGAATATAATGAGTAAAATAAAAGTATAATAAAATTTTGCATAACATATGATTTCAAAATATAATTATTTTTAATATAATTTCTTGATATCTTGAATATATAATATTTATTTGATGACTTTTAACATATTTTTTTTTAATATACTACTGTTTTTGTAATACAACAATATATTTAGCCATAATATCTTTTTATTATTTACAAATAAAGGGTAAGAAAACCGTTCGATAGTATCAATATTTCATGCTACATGAAAATTTGGAAGGAATATGAAATAAAGATATGTATGAAATATGAGAGAGCAGGTGTAATCTCTTCCTAAATTATAGGTAGTGAAATTGTCGTGTATAGTTATGTATGCCAAGATTTGTTGGGCACAACAATATATTTAGCCATAATATCTTTTTATTATTTACAAATAAAAACTTTTAAAATATTAAAAATTATTTTAATATGTGATAGAGAGGTCAGGGTAAGAAAACCGTTCGATAGTATCAATATTTCATGCTACATGAAAATTTGGAAGGAATATGAAATAAAGATATGTATGAAATATGAGAGAGCGGGTGTAATCTCTTCCTAAATTATAGGTAGTGAAATTGTCGTGTATAGTTATGTATGCCAAGATTTGTTGGGCACTTAACACTTAGTCCATATTCTCTTTTGGGACCATATATTAAAATCAAACCAGTCCAATCCAGTCCATATACTAAAATTTAGAACCCAGTAAACCCTAAATCCCTAATTGTTTCACAACCCTCTCTCGTCAAGTGGCCTCCTCTCACTCTGTTCTCTGTATCCCTAGTTCTCAACTCAAGCTTTTTTTTTCTTTTTTTCAAATGACTTGCCCTTCTTCTTCGTTTGTCTTGGATGATGTTATTGAGTTAGAAGGTGAAGAATTTAATGAAGATATACGAAATAAAGATGTAGCAGAAGAAGTTGTGAATCAAAATCCAAATGACGGGGATTTAAAATCAAAAGAACATGAGAGTGAAGATGTCAAAGAAGTTAACAAGGAGTCAAATGCTTTTCAACGAAGAAAGAGAAAGAAAACTTCAGTGGTATGGGGGGATTTTGTGGTGATTAAGCTATCAAATGGCATCCAAAAAGCTCAGTGTAAGTATTGTTCGGAAAAACTTGCATATAAATCAGGTGGACCTACTACTCCGTATCTTAATCACGGAAAAACTTGTCTTAAGAAGAAGATGGCTTTACAAAACCAGAAAAGATTACAATTTGGACCGGCTGTTTGTAAGATGGAGATAGCCCCTTTATCAGATGGAAAGTATGATCATTCAAGGCAAAGAGAAGCAGTTGCCCACTGGATTCTTATGCACGAGAAGTCATTTTCTGTTGTGGAAGAAACAGGGTATTCTTTTATGATGAAAGTCAATCTTCCTCAATTCGAGAAGATTACACGCTTTGAAGCTAGGACAGATTGCATTAGTGTTTATGAGATTGAAAAAAAGAAGCTGAAAGAACAGCTTAAAAGCGTTAACAAGATTTCTCTGACCACGGATTTCTCTATTTTTTATACTTTCTGATATATTGTCAAAGAAGTTAACTACTTTTAGTTTTAATAAAAAAATTCTCACTTGTCATAATGTTTTTTCTAGGAGGATGAAGAGCCAGTGGAGGTTTTGTTGCATGAGCTTGAAATTAATTAAGGCATATTAAACTTTTACATTTTGGTTGTAATTTGAATTTTATTTTCTTTGAGGTGGATGACTGTAATATTAGTACTTTATAATTTGCTTGAACTTGTGAAGTATAGGACTATGGGAGTTCATAACTTTTGTCACGGGCCAGTAGTTTAGTTATTTAGTTTCATTTTCTTTTAAATGAGTACCTTAAACGAATATGAATAGTTCGTGAATTTAACCGGATCCGAATACGAATACAAATAATTATTCGGGTAATAAACGAATACGAATCCGAATATATATATTTAAAACGAATATAAATATGAAAATTAAAATATTCGTTTCGAATTCGTTTCGTTAACAGCCCTAGTCCGACTGTTCAGGAACATCAAGTGAAATTCGATTGTAAAATAGTTTGTAAATGAAAAATGATATAGGTTGTGCTTTAGAAACTAGTAAGAAGATAGTTTATAAAGGGATGATTTAACTAGTGACAAATATTGTAATAACAGTATTGTTATGAACTGTTTCATTGTCTTGTAAGAAAATAGATATTCTAATTGGGTTTTCTAGTTGAATTATTCTCGCATGATTTTATATTTCATTTTTTTTGCAAAATTTTATACTCGCATGACAATTGTTCATATACCTAAATTTACCTTAAGGAGTTCAAAAAACATGATTTCACCAATAGTCATGTAAACAGCAGTTTTGTAAGGAAAATTTTAGAAACAACAGCTTTCACCAACATTGTCATGGAAGGAATATTTTTATAAACAGCAATTTCATAAGAAACGTCATTTTAGGGCTGGCAAAATTTTGATCGACTTTGGTTTTGGTACCTGAAATATTGTTTTCCTGGTTTCTACTTCCTCTCGTTTTGCTTAAAATATGGGTTTAACTCGTATATACTTTTGAGAAAATGTTCTTTTTAGTATAATACAGTATCTATTTTCACTTGATCGCATTCTTTAATATATGACCACAAAATACTCTCTATTGTCATGTTTTCAACTGCATAGGTCTCAAAATGAAAAAAGAAAAAACTACATATATTAAAAGCCTCGTAGAATCACACAAGATAATTTACGAACACCACTGTGTTATAAAAAGTGGAAGGCAAGAACAATATACATCAGTATCACAATCAGAAACTCATTAAATAATTTGGATTTACTACTGGATCCGCCATATTTTTTGGTTTCAAATTGCAAGAACATAGAAAAATAATGGATAGGCAGCAATCCATGTGAGAGAAGGATTTGTATACGTCACAATGTGAAACAAAATCAGTTAACCTAGTATATTCATTGTACTTCTCCAGACAAAACACAAAGTGAAGTGTTTCAGCCGCAGAACAGAACTAGTAGATAACCACATGACCACAGCCAAGCTTAAAATGAAACAACAGTAACAACTTGCTTCTGCATCCAAGCTTAAACGAAAGACTAGTAACAACTTGCTTCTGCACATCATTTGTGCCACCATCAACAACTCCGTTTAGCTAATTTACCTAACAAAATGCAATGTTAATCTTTCATTAAAAAAGAATGAAATAGCATCAATCACAAGTTATGTCCAAAACCAACAAAAAGGAAATGTATTATATATATATATGCATCAACAGCAAAACAGCAAGTCAATCCATATGCATACATAAATTAACATTTATCAATTAAGTTCCAGTCAGGCGGTCACTATGACAATTGACAATGAGTAATACCTATACAAAGATTCTTTTATGATAATTTTATAAATATAATGTCATACTATAAAAACAGCAAAATGAAATAGGATTTGAATTTGTCAAATTTACTGTGCAACAAACGCGGCCCGGGGGGGGGGGGGTTATAAAAAATGTGCTAGCCAAAAACTAAACATTCAAATCAGAGAGAGAGAAGAAATAGCACGTACTATGGAGTCGCGCTGTCATAGACTCATAGTGACAAACTAGAGAGAAATGAAATCATTTTCCATGGACTGGGACGGAAGCGGCAGGGCTATACTTCTCATAGCAAAACTTCATACTTAAATCTATTTCAAATGACACGCTAAAATCTTGGAATTTACAAATATTTTTTAACCTATGGCTAATTCAGCAAGTCACCGTAACAATTTCAAATGAATACTGAGTGAAGGTAACCAAATTTCAGTAAACTACTCAGACATCTTAGCAACAACATAGGCATCACAAGAGAAAGAATCAATTTTTATTACCTTCATGTAATATTATTTAACTAAATCTTAACCAAGATCTGTATGCAAGCCAACATGTTGTGCTATAAACATGCTACAAAACCAGGAGTCGATGTTGATTTGGGTGTGCACAATACTTGATTGTGATCAAGTTGAATTGTTCCTGATATATTTTCAAGGGTTCAGAGATGGGGGGAGCAGCAGAGAATGAATGATATAAACATAAGAACGTGTATATTTAGATAAAAGATAATGCTACATAGGATTAGAGGTATATTTATATACCTGAAAAATACATAAATTAACCTTTAGTGTAACGGAGGAGATATTCTTTTAGGTAGAGTTGCTTGTTAGCGAGTCTCCCAAATTTACTACTGTACAAATAGGTTTTCACAACTGTTGCCAGAAGTTTAACTGAACTGAACTCAAACACAGAATGATATATTAGTGTCTACTGTCAGAAAGGGCAAATATATACCACAAGGGTAACTATTGACCGGATATAAGTACAGTTCTATATGTATATAAAATATCAGCACAGAATTTCTATTTAAATAATGATCCTTTACAGGTGAGTTACGCGGACTTTCAAAGCTTATGTCGACTCTAGATGGGGGGCACACACAGAGCTACTTCAGCAATAACAAGACTTGCAACGTCACTATATTGTGTGCAAAGTCCATATACCTGATAGCTCTGAATTTAAAAGATGAACTACACTACTCGAGGCTCGAGGGATATACATGTATATAGGAAGTAAGCTCAATACAGTGCAATTTTACTAATGTAAATAACATTAACCAAGGTAGCCAAAAAACCCATTATCAATGTAAAACTTCAATAAATAAGATGAGCCAACACTGATTTCTATCCTGGTAGCAGTAATATATAGGACTTTTCTTCAACAAGTGTTTGAGAGGCCCAACATATTGGGTCAATTTTTACTAAAGTCACTAAAGCTTATGAGTCCATTTACCAGATAGTTCTCAAATAAAAAGATGAACTACACTAGTCGAGAGAGATACATATATACAGATATATCATTGTAAGCTTAACACAGTATGATGGTGAAAATAACTTTACTAATGGAAAATAAAATTAAACAAGGTAGCCAAAGAAACCCAAGAATGCAGAAATTCAATATATAAGATAAGATGGTCTGAGGCTGATTTCTATCTAGGTAGTCGTCCATGATAAATTATTACTGAATCACTAAAACAAACTTATGACATCGAATTTAAGTTAGCCCCTGAAATTACATTAAAAAAAAATAAACATCAACCTTCTGCATTCTCCAAGGAAAGAACAAGCTTATCAACATCACCAATGGAATCTTCTCAAAAGCGGCTTCATCTCCACTATGTATAATAATTTTGTGATTTGTCATAGTTAGCACAAAAAAAAAGTTCATCATCTTAACATGTGCAATATATAAGAAATATATATGGTGCTGAACTTACCTCCTGCCCCATGCATCCAGTTGCGATTGGATAAATTGCCTCCGCATTTTCCCAGGTGAAAGAACTGCGATACTTGCTAGTGATTAGACTACAATGCTTAAAGAAGACTCTGAAGCAATAGTATTTATCTGTATGCTTATAATATCTCATGCAATATTATATTATCTCCAATAAGAAAGTACGTCAAGTTTCACTCTGCATCTAATATACTTTGTTCCAAGTGCAAGTCAAGTTGTGATTTAGGTTCTACTAATTTACATCTGATATGTGGTTACATGGAAGTATGACACGGTTGACTTGGTACAAAAAGTACATGTATAACGTACCGTGGAACATAGCTCCAGGAGGCTGTGCACTTGGATGCAAACCCCGATAGTAGTCGAACAACTCTTTATATGTAATATAACAAATCAATTTTATTAAATAATTTATATACACATTTACTCGTGTATGACAAATACAAATAAATATAGCATTCCCTTTCTTTAGTGATCTACTGCTATCTGCCATTCTTTTAAGCCAGCAACAACCAGAAGTCTAGAAGGGTTAGTATGAGTCAATTTATGAATAATTTGAATTTGACTGTATGGATGGTTTATTCTTCTAATAATACGTGCTAGCAGAGGATTGCTCTTAGTTGAATCGAGAACATCTGTCAGCCTAAAGATCCCATCCATACTCTAAGGTATGTGGGGTAGCTAACTCCTTCCACTCCGTCATATCGGATTCACTACAATTTCTCAATCCTAGTATAGCAGAAAAAACCCTTCTGAGCTCAAGAGTGGTATTGCCAACCACCCCTGACTTTACCCGCCAAGCGATATGCTCATCCGGCCTGACTAGAATAGCTCCTCTATGTGTCATCTGACATAGGTCCCACCACGAGGATGAAGCTGAAGAGTGTTTAACTTCCACAACATCTATGAAATTTTCCCAAGGTGTCAATTCTGCAGCACTTCTGGCAGCTCCATCAACTGTACCATCTGGCCATAAAACACACACCTTTGCAGAAACATTGTATTCCTCTGACACTTCAAATGCTGCCCGAGCGAGACGATAAGATGGTTCCACCGGTGCAATAATGAGAAGAAACTCAACTTTATCTCCTGATACAAGATCCAGAGTAGATAATGTCTCCTACAAAACGAGTTAATTAGAAAAGAGAGACAATAATGGAAAACAAAACAGTCTGTAGTCTACAAAAGGTTCTGAGCTTCTTAGAGGAGTGGTTAAAATGCTGCCATGCGGGGCAAGAACTGGTAATTATGAGTAAACAGTAACTCATCCAGCTTTGGAGGAGAGATTTAATGGATTCTTATTTCTATTTTCTAATCACAATTAACAATACGTTGGCTTGCTAGCCTAGCTTTGCAGGGTTTGACATAGGAGCTTGGAGACAGAGGAAAGTAACATGAGAATATGGAATACCTCTGTTAAGGACCCGGACAACGCCTTCACGTTTGTATGAGGCAGCCTCGATCCTGGATCGGCAGAGGGAACATATTCCCGCCTACGTCCTGTAGGTACTTCAGGCTCATCCAACTCAGTTTCAATCTCATCGTCAATGAAAAGAGCTCCTTCGAGATACCTAAAATGAATGATTTAAATGAGACGGGTAGCTTACGTTCCTCTAAACAAAACTGTAGAAATAAAACAGGAATCACCACCAAAATTTATTAAACAAAAGAAGAACAATTCTAGTATACACGAGACATCTCATTGCATTGTAAGAACAGAAAAGTTTGTTTTCAATACTAACTAAAGAGGGAAAAAAAACAGAGTGCTCGATTAACACGGCCCTCCAAACGTATAAAGTTATATCAAGATGATATTCTAACTGACTAAGCTTTTTTTTAACACCAAGATCAACTATCAACACTAAAGTAACACCTGAAACCAAGATCCTCTGCAGGAAACTGGAGTTGAAGGCTCTCTCCTCCTTCAAATATGCGTCTGACGTTAGCCAGTCTTGAAGATCCAACAGGGTTGTTCTTGTTCAATACTATATCAGAGAGCTGTGCACGACCTAGAGTGAAAATTCCATCCAGAATTTTCCTCTGTAGTTCAGAAGGTAAAATGGAACCAACTGTATTATTAAGAGCGTTGTGAACTGCAGAAAGAAACAGATTATAGATGCTTGTGTCATTTAGAAGCAAAAATCAAAATCTCAATTGAACAAGAGAATGAACTACAGCTTCTGAAAGCAGGAAAGAGGAGAAAAAAGAAAAAAGACTTCAGAATCAAGACTTGATCTACCTGAATTTGCCATCACTGGATCAAGACCAAGTGCAGCAGGAACCCCCATGGCTGCTCTAAAATTCTTGACACTTAACTCTGTATTGAAAATTGCTACCTGACAAAGTTTACATAATTAGATTGTAACAGTAGATCAAAAATCGAGCATATTGAAAAGACTAGAGCCACACCGGTCGGCGTTCCACTTCATAAGTGGTGAGGATTGACTTTGGAGCAGTACCCTTGACTACCAAAGCTATTTTCCAGGCAAGATTGTGCACATCTTGAATGCCAGTATTCATCCCTGCAAAATTAAATCCAGCATCCAAAGTTAATTAATCTTATAGGAGAAGGTACTTCAGTTCCCAATCAACTATCTCAAGTAAATAAATGCCATACATCAAATTTCTAAGCCAAATGTTGGTACCACGAAACATCCCTCCTATCAACAAAATATATATTTAAAAAAATAATGAATATTATCAGAACTCAAACAAACCGTGGCTTGCTAAAACAATGACAAGTATTATAAACCTATTGGGTTCTATGCAGTCAGAAGCTTGAAATTTGAGGCAACAATAAACACCTCTTAGATTACTCAACGAAGCCTTGACATCCAACGGACAGTGAGACAGTTATTTATTTAGTACAGGTCCTTTAGGGAAAAAAAAAGTATACCTCAAACTAAAAGCATTAGTATTTTTCGAGCAAGTACGAACATGCTTTATAATTGATACAACAAAGAACCTAATTACCGAAGCCACCAGCGGGAGGAAACCGATGAGCAGCATCTCCAGCAATAATTATACGGTTATCATGTAATAGATACTTCTCTGCAACTTCAGCATGCATCACCCATGGCTTAATGTCAACCACCTTTATATCTGCCAGCTCTCGCCCAGCCAATTTGGCAATTAATCTCACACATATCTATATATAAATTTAAACCAATAAAAAAATTTCCTTTCAAAATCATAAACTCACCAATACACAAATTACAGAAAAGGAACAAGAAATCCTACTCTTTTTTTCTTACGTTTCAATCAAGACATACAGGTCATAAGAGTAAAAAATAATGCAGCAAATAATTACCATTTTATAGTTCCGTTACATAATCTAGTAATCTACCACTGGATTTAGCATTTGACTGTTTACACAGCTCAAACATCTTTGCCAAGAGGACTAATCAGGAAAAAAGAGTACCTTCGAACTAAAATCTTCAAGCTTCTGCTGAGGTGGATAAAAGGGTATCTGCATGATAATAACCAATAATCAAACTGTAGGTTTATGTTAATCATAAGCAGTTTTATGCAACAAAAGAGAAAGTAGACTACACACGACACCTGTAATACAAACTCCCCTTCCTTCAAATCATGAGCTACAAGAACTCCTATAGCTTCAGTATTAAAAATAAAGAAGAGCATGCCAGGCCTCTCATTTATCAGGTACTCCCCCAGTTGTTTGCTCATAAAATGGACACTGACGAGCTTTTGTAAGTCCTTTTCACCTCTCATATCAATTCCCAGAAGCTGTCTGACTGTACTTCCTGCCCCGTCTGTACCGACAAGGAGACGGGATCTTACACATTTCTCACTATGCTTCCCTTGTTCATTCAAATAAGATGCAGTAATGGTAACACAATCACTAGTGGCATTAACGGATACGCACTCATGCCCCATTAATATTTCCCTTTCTTTAAGTCCACCGTAGTTGAGATTATCCAACCGATTAGGATTTCTGACAGTGAAGCCAACATTTTGAAGATGTTGGAGAATTAATCTTGTAAGTTTGTACTGAGAGAAGTGTGCAACAGAAACAGGGCTAACAGTCTGATCCAGATCTACACACACGTATATGTATTAGGTGACCAATATTTACAATTTTTAACATCATAATTATAAATTTAGGCAATCCTATCAATGATAATAAAACTTTAAAAATCAAGAGTGGAGTGAATCAATAATTGAGTCTATTTGAAACAGAAAACATATCCTACTAGTACCTTGGGGCTGCATATGGTCTACCGACCCAATGATAGGACCAGTGAGTGAAGTGCAGTATACAAATTTTCTCCAAAGCTCTACTGGTGCCTGAAATTTTTGAATCTCATCTGCTAGCCCATCCAACTTGCGGAACACCTGAGAGAGAGAGAGAGAGAGAGAGAGAGAGAGAGAGAGAGAGAGAGAGAGAGAGAGAGAGAGAGAGAGAGACTTGGAAATCTTTAAATTGTGTCAACTTTTTGTGTGCCAGTCTAAACTACAAACTACACTACAGCTTTTAGGAAAACCAACCTCCATTGAACGATTATTTATAAAATGTGCTTGTGGATGTCTCGAGAAACTCAAATTTTTCTCCACAACTGCACATTTCACCCCTACAAATACAAATAGGCACCAGGATATCAAGAGACTAATCAAAGTTAACTAATTAATCCTCCAAAGCGATGCAAATAAAATAAGATGAGATAAACCATGAAAATTGCAAAATCAAAGAGGAAAGAGGCACTAATTAAAATCAAAATCAAACACGTAGGTATGATATACCTAGTTTGGTCAGAAGAAGAGAGAGCACAAGTCCGACGGGTCCAGCACCCACGATCACAACCGGTAATATAGAATCCTCGTCGTTGATTATTTTATTCGAATTTGAGAAATTTCTATACTGTATTGTGCTTGTTTTCAACCATCTTCTGAGTCTCAAACTCTGATTAACACCATTCAAATTCAACCTCATCACGAGCGACTTCAGTTTGGACAAGGACAAAGGTTTTCTTTTGTGTAGTATCCTTTGTAATTTCAATGTGTTATATCCTAGACTAGATTGCTTCATTCATGTTTATTCGATTTACACCGCTAATCTTTTACTTAGTTTTTACTTATGCACCATATATAATATTTTCTTATAATAAAATTAAATTTTTATCTAATTTTTTAGTTTAATAATTATTTTGAACTTAATTCTAATTTAATATATATTAGTCACAGATTCATGTATATTTTGAATTAATAACATAAAATTTTAATTTTAATTTTAATTTTTTATTAACGTGATTCGAAACTTGAATATTTATTAAATTAACATACATATAAAATATTTTTTAGTGTTACGATTCTCAAATTTAATGATTACTATTATTGTTCGTATAGTTGAACCATTGAACCAAACTATAAATAATTATCCCCTAATTTGCTTATTATAATTTAGTATAAATTAAGTAACTTATAAATCATGTAATGTACTGTACCAATTATTTTATGTGATTGTTATTACATATTTATGTTTTAATAAGTTTTTAATTAATTTTTTTGAAAATAAAGGCTTTATATCCTGATATATAATATAATAAAATTAAGAGGGAAAACCGTCATAGCTAAATGATCGATTCATATTAATTACTTGATAAGAGCATCTCCTACGTCACTGGCTAAGTTGGTGGATTAAATTTCAAAAAAGTAATGGTTAGCTAAAATTTGCTGGATTTGTAGGGTGTTTTGCTCCAATGGGAATTGACTAGAATGGTTGGCTATATTTAGAAAAAAGTATTATTATTATTAATTTTTTGTCAAATGGGAAGAAAACGGCGGGACATGACATGACATTTGCTATAAATCTATAGAGTTTCGACAAATATGGCAAATATTGGAAGAATATGGAGGATTGACTAAAAATTTAGCGCATTTACTATAAATCTATAGAGCTTCGATAAATATGGCAAATATTAGAAGAATTGGAGGATTGACTAAGATTTTAGATAAGGAAAATGTCCCATTGGAATGATGAAATTTTAACATATTATGTATAAAATTTTAGTTTTGGTAAGTTATTTAAAATTTTAACTAGAGGATTTGTCCTAAAGATGTTCTAAGAGCATCTCCAACCAAGGAGAACTCTTAGTTAAAAATGGGTCTCAATTACCATAAATAAGAATTATGAAGAATATGCAAAAAAAATTCTCCAATGGACATTCGTGGTATCTATAATTTTAGATAGAGAGTAGGAAACCTAAATATATCTCATATCACTTCCGTGAGATATTGAGTAAAATACTTTATATTATAGAAAGATTGTGTATATCAAAAATAATATCTTAAAAGATTGTCTATATCAAATAATTGGTTGTATAAAAAACATGTAGATTTATTCATATCTTAGGAAAGTTATCTGACATACATCTCAGGTTCCTTTTCCTCCTGTTGTGACCAAAATCTCGCATGGGTTAGATTTAGGCCCACTAGAGGATTAGGGTTCAGATCCATGAAGAGAATGAGTAATCTGTCAGGTTTCCGGAGGCCTACGGTAGCCCTAGGGGTTACCATGTACACTGCAGCACGGGAACGCATGACTAAGGGTCTCAAGGTATCCCCTCGAGGATAACCTATAACTATTATCAGTCATCCAGTGGAGCTTCCAAAGTAGCTTCTGTGGTAGGGGTTACCGGAGGGGGTACCGGAGCCAGGCTACCGGGCGGTACCCCCAGCTTCCGCCGGAAGCCTGATTAGGCTGCAAATACAGATAAGGCACGCCTCCTATTTTTTAGGAACACGTTTATATCATCTAAAAACACTCTCAAACAGATAAACATTCAGTTATTTGAGGATATATGTCATATATACTTGATAAATGATACAAAATCATGATAAATACAAGAGATAATCATTCTATGTTACCTAAACTGCTTGGTAACCTGATTATACACATCATACTCGATTATTATCAGAAATAACAGTCATTATCCCACTTGAGAGAGGATAACTCATCATAAACAAACGATCATATCCTTCAAGAACTACATTCGGGCTTGATCCACTATAAATAGTGGTATGTAGGCAGTTTACGGGATCTTCTTCGACACTTACACTCCTTGAGTAGCTAGAGCACGTGCACTCTTGTGTGACATAGTCAAATTAGGGTTCTTGGCTGGCCAACATTTGGTCCTTGAGCTCTCATCCCGTAGATTCAGTCCGATCCTTCCGAGGAACCACATCCCGTGTTCTTCGGTAACCCTAGTCGTGAGCCTTCCCGGGCGGCTAGCTATTGATCTTCAACCACGAGTCTTTTTGGGTGGTTGGAGCCTTTTTGGAGGAGATATGGCGAGTGACAATTCTGAAAGTGATAAGACACCGTCTCAGGATGGTAATGGACGAAACAAAGGTGGTGATGATGTTAGTAACAAGGACATCATGGACTATCTGAAAACGATGAATGAAAGAGTCAACAACTTGGAAAAAGGTTCCGAGAAAATGAAAAAATGGCAAAGAAAGTGCAAGTCGAAGTCAAAAAAGAAGAACGTGACTCCGACAAGGCTGAATTTCGAGTCTGAGGATAATATTGAGGACAACACTGATCATGTCCCATCTGAAGAAGACGCAGAAGAGCCTGTGGAAGAAGAATATGAGGGCGACCAATCTGACGTTCCGGAAGCCCAGGATACCGTAGGCTCACCCACCAGAAGCCTAAGTGTTTTTGATCGAGTTGGCAAAAGACTGACCAAAAAAGACCTTCGTCACAAGTTGAGTCATACTGGAAACAAAGATCGAAGGAACGGAAATGGGGGTTCCATAACTCAGGGTTCCCGAGAATGCCGAGAGAGGTCCCACTCGGTACCCCCAAGAAGTACTTCCAGGAGGTCCAGATCTGATGGCAGAAGGAGTTATAGGCAAAGCAGTCACTCTTCTTGGCATAGAAACAGGAAATCCCGCTCTACCGGAGTCCCAATCGGTGGGGGTACCGATCAGGATTCCGGCTCCCATCAAAGTTCAGTCCCTAGAAGAAGCAAGACAGCCAATGAAGATGATGACTCTGGAAGTGATATGCTTTCGGATGGTGAAAATGGACAGTTCAGGATGTCTGACTGGAAAAAGGCCTTGGAAAAGATCAAGGAGGAGAAAAAGTTTAAGTCCGGTATCACTGTCGGTTCCCCATTTTCTGTAAAAGTGAAAAAGGCAGCCTTGCCAAGGTTCTTCAAGATGAATACTGACCTGAAATTCAATGGAAACTCAGATCCAGTTGAATACTTGAGCCGTTTTAATACGGAAATGGATGTCTACCAAGTGGAGGACTTAGCAAGGTGTAGGCTACTGGCATCCACACTGAGTGGGAATGCCCACCAATGGTTCAAAAGGTTAGCCGAAGGGTCTATCAAATCTTGGAGGAAGATGGGAGACCAGTTTATCTCTCAATTCAGGGGTACCGTGGCCTATGCCCCACCGGTGAATACTCTGGCTAATATCAAGAAGAACCCCACGAATCTTTAAGACAATACTTCAAAAGATTTAATGAACAAGTGCCAAAAGTGAAGAAGGCCTCTGATGAAACTCTGAAGAATTTCCTGATAGCCGGGGTTAGGCCTGGAACCGAGTTTTGGAAGGAATCGCAAACTGAGGAGCCCGGAACCCTGGCGAAATTCTACCAACAAGCACAACGCCACAAAGTGATTGAGGAATCCATGGCAAAACTGTCCAAAGATTCCAATTCCCGAGGTTGGAGCAGGAACAAAAGAAATCGTTCTTACAGCCCTAAAAGGGATTCAATTAAGAGGGCTTCCGGGAGTGGTACTGCCGGTTTGGGAGCCCCCCGGTATGATGACAAGACTGCCCCTATTGCTGTTAATGCAACTAAGGATAGAGTTTCTTCCAAGGACAGACTCACTCCAAAGGCAAATTTTCAGAAATACTCAGAGTATACTCCTTTGACTGTCCCAATTAGTCATATTCTCGAAGTGAATGAGAAGAATGGGCTATTCCAGAGGCCCTACCGGGCAGGCCCCCCAAGAGTGAAAGATCGGGGAAAGTACTATGCATTCCATGAAGTGAATGGTCACGAGACTGCTGATTGCAGGCACTTGAAAGATCAAATTGAAGAATTGATTAGAGGTGGATACCTGACTGAATTTGTAGCCCAAGAGGCTAAGAAGTATAAAGAAGGTAGAGATAACAAGGACAAGGCTCCTGGAAACCAAGAAAGGACTACCCGAGCTAATAGCATCCATACCATCTTTGGCGGCCCTTATTTGGGGGGTGCCAGTCGGAATGCCAGAGATAGGTATGCCCGGGAAGCCAGGGGCAAACCCCTAACTAATGTGTTCCACCTTGCAGAAAGGCCCCCTAAGCTGTTCAAAGGGGAAACCGCTGATATTTCCTTTACCGAGGAGGATGCCAAGTGGGTTCACCACCCTCATAATGATGCTTTGGTGGTAACCGTGAGTATTGGTGGAATGAATGTGCACAGAGTGCTGGTTGATAATGGAAGCTCAGTAAATATCTTGGCATATACCACATTCCAGAAATTGGGACTTTTGGACAAAGAGTTACTGCCTACCAATAATGAGCTACATGGGTTTACCGGCAACCCTGTCCAAATTATGGGAAAGATCAAATTGCCCCTGACATTGGGTATGGATCCCTGCAAGGCTACCCAAATGGCAGAATTCATGGTGGTAGATGAAGACATTTCCCACAATGCAATTCTCGGTAGACCAATATTGAAGGATATGAGGGTGGTGACCTCAATATACCACTTTTCAATGAAGTTTCCTACACCAAATAGCATTGGGTGTGTGAAAGGATGTCAACATGAGTCAAGGGAATGCTATAACAGAGCTGTGCAGGCTGCCGAGAAGACAGATAAATCTATTCATGTTGAAGAAAAGACTGATGGGGAAGCCCTAATGAGAAGCCATGGGCTTGAGCCACAAAAGTTTGGAAAAGCATCGTGCAGTGCCATCATGATAGTGGAATTACCAGAGGAACCTACTGAAGAGGTTCCCATTTTTCGGGGGGTAATACCACCACAAAGCTTGTTGTTGGAAGCTGCCGAGAAAAATGATGAAATTCAAAACATTTCATTAGAAGGCATAGTAAGAAATGCCTCAGATGATGATCTAGGCGAAGCAATGCTAGAGAATGAGAACCAGAGAGCGGAGAAAGGACTCCCGGTTGAGATTGACATTGATCCCAGGATGCCCGGTACCCTGGAAAAGGCAGGGGCTGCCGAAGATACTATCCCCATACTAGTGGATGCTGAAGATCCTGGTAAAATCTTAAAAATTGGACAACAGCTAGATGAAAAGACAAGAGAAAGGTTGACTGCTTTCCTTAAAAGCAACCTTGATGTGTTTGCATGGTGTCATTCTGACATGGTGGGGATCGACCCGAAAGTCATGTGCCACCACTTGAACATTGACCCTGAGAGAAGGGGTATCCGGCAGAAAAGAAGGCCTGTCAGTGGTGAAAGGGCTATCGCCCTCCAGGAAGAGGTAGACCGGTTATTTAAGGCTGGTTTGATCAAAGAATCCTTCTACCCAACATGGCTAGCAAACCCGGTACTGGTCCGGAAGCCCAATGGGAAATGGAGGACATGTGTTGACTTTACTGATCTGAATAAGGCATGCCCTAAGGATAGCTTCCCGCTACCCAGAATTGATCAACTGGTGGATGCCACGGCAGGCCATGCTTTGCTAAGTTTCATGGATGCCTACTCCGGATATAACCAGATACCGATGCATGAACCAGACCTGGAGCATACCAGCTTCATAACCGATAGGGGACTGTATTGTTATGTGGGGATGCCGTTTGGGCTATTGAATGCCGGGGCAACCTACCAAAGGCTGGTAAACATGATGTTTAAAGAACAGATTGGTAAGACTATGGAAGTCTATGTTGACGATATGTTGGTCAAATCAAAGGTGGCAGCCGACCATGTGTTGCACCTATCTGAGATGTTTGATATCCTAAGGAAGTACCGGATGAAGTTGAACCCTTAAAAGTGTGTTTTTGGTGTGGAGTCTGGAAAATTTCTCGGATTCATTGTGAACCACAGAGGGATTGAGGTAAACCCTGCCAAAATCAAAGCATTGCTGGAACTGAGGTCCCCAAGGAATGTAAAAGAAGTCCAAGGGCTTACCGGAAGGGTAGCAGCCCTAAATAGATTCGTATCTCGGTCTTCCGACAAGTGCAAGTAGTTTTTCAAGGCTATCAAGAAGGGTCAAAACTTTGAATGGACCCCGGAATGTGAGGAAGCCTTCAAGAAACTAAAAGAACAGTTGGGAAGCCCACCATTGCTCTCCAAACCCTTGGAAGGTGAGGTACTCATTTTATATTTAGCTGTTTCTGAATACTCTATAAGTGCTGTGTTGATCCGGGAGGAAGAACAAGTACAATACCCGGTATATTATGTGAGCAAAAGGCTGTTGGATGCGGAAACCCGGTATCCCAGCATGGAAAAGCTAGCATATGCTCTAATATTGGCTTCCAGGAAGCTAAGGCCTTACTTTCAGGCCCATAAAGTTGAAGTTAGAACATCCTTCCCGCTAAGGCAAGTGATGCACAAGACGGAAGCCTCCGGTAGAATGATGAAATGGGCTGTCGAGCTAGGACAGTTTGAAATAGATTACAAGCCCCGAACTGCTATCAAAGGCCAAGCGCTGGCCGATTTCTTACTGGAGTTTCCTCCTGATTTTGAGGTTACCGGAGAAGATTGTACCCCGGTATCCCCAGTTACCGAAGGGGATGCCGAAAGCCCCCAATTATGGTGGAACCTGTATGTTGATGGAGTAGTAAACAATAATGGGGGAGGTGCAGGAATAGAGTTGGTAAGCCCAGAGGGGCACCGAATTCAGAGTGCCATACACTTTGGCTTCAAGGCTACCAACAATGATGCAGAGTATGAGGCCCTGATTGCTGGCTTGAAACTGGCTCTGGAAATGAAGGTAGAATACCTAAATGTGTTTAGTGACTCCATGCTGATTGTGTGGCAAATTAAAGGAAGCTTCGAGAGTCGAGGCCCCCGCACTGAACTCTACATGAGGTATGCCCAAGAACTTATCAGTAGGTTCAAAATGCTAAATCTAAATCAAATCCCAAGGGTGGAAAATACCAATGCTGATGCCCTTGCCAAGTTGGGATCCCAAAAAGAAGCTGTTCTGTTAGGGGTGATACCCCTTGAAGTGCAACTCCAACCAAGTATCCATCGAGAGGAGACTATGGAAATAGAATCTTCAATGGAAAGCCAATGGACAACCCCAATACGTGAGTATATCACCAAGGGGACACTTCCGGAAGACAAAGATGAAGCTCGGAAACTCAAATATAAGGCTGCCCGTTATGTGATCTATGATGGCATCCTATACAAGAGGGGTTTTAATCAACCTCTACTTAAATGCATATCTGGAAATGAATGTGAATACATCCTAAGGGAAATTCATAAAGGCATTTGTGGAAACCACTCGGGGGGTACCTCCCTGGCCCACAAAGTGCTACGGCAAGGCTACTACTGGCCTACCATGAAAACTGATGCTTATGACTTTGCTAAAGCTTGTGATCAGTGTCAAAGGTTTGCTAACTTCAATAGCAACCCAGTTGTGGAATTAAGGCCCATTGGAAGCCCTTGGCCCTTTGCAATATGGGGAATTGATCTGATTGGGGAGCTTCCTAAAGGCAGAGGTGGTGTGAAATATGCTGTGGTAGCTGTTGACTACTTTACCAAGTGGGCAGAGGCGGAACCCCTGGCTACCATCACTGCCGGGAAGCTGAAGGAATTTGTCAAAAGAGCCATTATATGTAAATACGGGGTACCGTACAAACTGATTTCAGATAATGGCAAGCAATTTGATAGTAAAGAAATGAGAAGTCTATGTGAAGACTTGGAAATAAAGAAAGATTTCTCAGCCGTTTGCCATCCCCAGAGCAATGGATAGACAGAGGCTGTGAACAAAATCATCAAGCACACTCTGAAAGCTAAGTTGGAAGACAAAAAGGGAAACTGGCCTGAGGAACTTCCAATGGTCTTATGGTCTTACAACACTACTCCAAGGTCCACTACCGGAGAGTCTCCCTTTGTTCTAACCTATGGCTGTGAAGCTATGGTCCCAGTGGAAGTCGGGACAGGGTCCTACCGGAGGGACAATTTCAGTCAAGAGTCAAATGAAATAAACCAGAGGTTGGCCATAGATATGGTAGAAGAAACCCGGGCTACCGCCCAGCTGAAACTTACGGCTTATCAGCAGAGGACCCACAAATAATACAACAACAAGGTACGCCCTCGACCCCTCAAGGTCGGTGACGTAGTACTGAGAAGAATGATGCCCAATATGCGGGTTCCCGGGCACGGAGCCTTTGGAGCAAATTGGGAAGGGCCTTACAAAATAAAGTCTATCTTTTGGGAAGGCACTTACCACCTTGAAGACATGGATGGGAACACTATTCCCCATGCTTGGAATGTCGATCACCTAAAAAAGTACTATCAGTAAGACTCTTTCCAGAACAAACGTAAGCCTCTTTCAGGCTTAGGATGAATAAAGGCAACCTACTGGTTGTGGTTGCGTCATTTCCCTTTCAGTTCTTAGGATTTCATGATTTTCAGTAGATGCCCGGGGGGTAGTGGATACACACCCCGTCTGGATGAAATTTGATGTAATCGTACTCTTTGATTTTCAGTAAAAGTAGAAGTTGATTGTTTCCTTTTTATAAATATTTTCAGAAAGATATGTAAGACCAACGAGCATAGTTCTACATGGCAGCCAGGCTACCATCCAGAACTAGGGGGTAGTAGTGGATACACCTCTCAGCTTAACAGGTTGAAATTATTAGAATTTTAAAATCTTCAACACCAGACATGTATGGAACCTTGAGTGGTTCACATGGCATACTTGGTTACCAGGGCATGTATAGAACCCTGTTCGGCATACATGGTTCCCTTCATTACTTGGGCTTGTGTGGTACCCTGATTGGCACACTTGGATCCCTTCAACACCAGACATGTATGGAACCTTGAGTGGTTCACATGGCTTACTTGGTTACCAGGGCATGTATGGAACCCTGTTCGGCATACATGGTTCCCTTCATTACTTGGGCTTGTGTGGTACCCTGATTGGCACACTTGGATCCCTTCAACACCAGACATGTATGGAACCTTGAGTGGTTCGCATGGCTTACTTGGTTACCAGGGCATGTATGGAACCCTGTTCGGCATACATGGTTCCCTTCATTACTTGGGCTTGTGTGGTACCCTGATTGGCACACTTGGATCCCTTCAACACCAGACATGTATGGAACCTTGAGTGGTTCACATGGCTTACTTGGTTACCAGGGCATGTATGGAACCCTGTTCGGCATACATGGTTCCCTTCATTACTTGGGCTTGTGTGGTACCCTGATTGGCACACTTGGATCCCTTCAACACCAGACATGTATGGAACCTTGAGTGGTTCACATGGCTTACTTGGTTACCAGGGCATGTATGGAACCCTGTTCGGCATACATGGTTCCCTTCATTATTTGGGCTCGTGTGGTACCCTGACCGGCACACTTGGATCCCTTCAATATCAGACATGTGCGTAACCTTGAGTGGTTCACATGGCTTACTTAATCGATAGTCATATACGGAATCATGACTGACATACATTGATCATTCAATCATCAACCTATGTGGTTACGAGAGTTAACCCATATGGATTACCGAATGCCTTACCAATGTAGCCTTGCAGGAATGGCTTACATGGAATTCTCACAAATGATTCATTGAAATAAGCTAGTGATCCCGGAACAAAGGCTTCCAGGCTAAGCCGAGAGGTCACCCCGGGCTACCAAACAGGGTTACCACCTGAGGCTTCCGAGGCCAGGTTCCCGTCTTTGGGGCTTCCAGACACTATAGGGTTACCGGGCGGTACCCCCACACCCGGAGTAACAGTTTCACGGACCAAGGTACGTGTAGTACATCATTACTGTGGCTACCTATCCAGGTATGTGTTGCCACAACTACTCGAGTGCACTTCCGTATTACGTTACCGTTCTATCATCCAATTCTCGAAGCATGATTTATCATTCATTTCATTTAATCAACATACATATGGCATATATCCTCTAAATATTTGTATAAACTAATTCTAGGATCAATGTCCAGAGTCGTATTACCCATTAGAATCCAATAGTGACATTCAGTTACGAATTTCCTTAAGTTATAATGTTACCCTTCTTACTTACCAAATTAATACCTTAGAATACGAATAAGTTTGGGGTATAAATTCCCAGAACTATCGATTACGAATTAGTGTTCGTCGGGTAGTCAGTAAATAATTAACATACCACTAAGTTAGAAACATGCACTGGACGTATCCATCTGAACCGAACTACTTGTGTTATAGTTGCGGTAGCCTGTAAGTACCTATCGCAGGACCCTCATACGAATAATATTTAGGATATAACTAGTCCTACCACGGTACCTGTACCTATCACAGAACAGTTAGATGATAAAACAAACATGCATTAATATGATAAACCAGGGTTAAAAGTACATCTGTTGAGCGTTAAGGAGCCCACCCCCTTAATTAAAGCAATAAGTTCAGAGAAACAACTAGATAAAAGTTCGGAATGGCTGAAGAGAAAGTCACTGAGAAACGGAAGGGTCTTTGGTAGCCTCAGAGCCAGGGGAATCCTCGACAGGGTCAACCTTTTGGGTAGAATCGCCTGGAGTAACCTCAACCACGTGTGTGGGAGCCTCAACCCTGGTAGCCTGGGCATCTTCGATATCACCTTGTTGGACGGCTGATGGCTTGGTGACCACTTTGGCGGTGGAGACCAGGGACTTGGCAGCCTCAGCCTTGAAACCTCCACTTGCTTCACGGCATCCTCACCAAGAAGGGACCAGTCCAGATTTGGCATTACCTTCCAGGTAGCCTTCATGTAGTCATTGACTCCTTTAGAGAAACCAGTTTTATACCTGTCCTGGAGGGCCTCTTTGAGCTTTTTCACTGAAGCCTGAAGCGTACCAACCTGCAGCTTTAACTCATCGTTTACAGCATCATGGGCTGCTTTCAACTCTTCTTTTTCTCTCTCCCAGTCGAAAGCCACTTTACTCAGCCTGTCTTTCTTCTTAGACAGCGTAGAAACATCACCCTTCATCTTCTTGACGGCATCCAAAAGCTTCTTCTTCTCTTCCTCTATAACCTGCATGTCAACCTTCAATTGTTTCATCTCTTCACGGAGCCGCATGTCACCCCGGGTGGCCAGGGCAAGCTGATTGGAAAGCCTAAGCTGATGGAAGAAACTCTCACCCGCTGAGAACAGCATAGACCTTGCAGCATCGGAAGTCTTTTGTTTAACCCATCCTGTTATCGTTTCCAGGGGTATCTGCCCACCGCACATCTGATGAAACTGCTCCGCATCGCCCATGGGGGTACCCTGTTGAGACACCTTAGCTTTCTTTGAGGACCTGGTTTCAGGAGTAGACTTTGAAATCCCGGCAACCTGAGAGACTCTTCGCTTTTCAGCAGTGGAAAGCTCAGTCTTGACGGACAGAGAAGCGGGGAACCGAGAAACCGGAGTGGCAGCAATAGGGGTCTCCAACATAGTCAACTCATCTTCGGGAAATAAATCCTCATACTTGTCAGAGGGCTTGATAAAGGACGGCACAGATCCTGACATACCTGAAACGATGAAACATGAGAGATATCAGTTACCATAACATATATTTATAAGGAGATATTTCAGGCTACCGATAATGCTAACAGATCCAGACTTCTGGACATAGATGAATACATGAGTATTAGAAAAGCAATAAATACAACACAGTTTGGAAGCATATACATAAGAAAATCTATAGAAATGCTAATATCAGTAAGTATCTATGAACAAAGAGATATGACGTATTGGGTGGCAATGTGTGTGTAAATAGGAGGCATAGGGAGCGGCAGCCCAGGATACCGGAAGGGGAGCCGGTGGAAGCCCCATCTTTCCTCTCACGCTTCTTGGTACCTAGAGGCTTAGTCTCTCTTTCCAACTTATCCTTAACCTCCATCTCGTGAGCAGGAGATGGGGGAGCCACATGTCTTGAGAACCCTAATCTCATCAAAGTCTCCGGGATCAACAAACTTTCCCCGTCTCTCAACGAGCCTGCCAACTTCATGATTTTCCTAGCCCTTTTTCCTTCAATCCCCTGCAGGGATGTTTGTGCTGGGATTCCTAAACAATACAACAAGAAAAATGGAGGTTGAATAAAAAAGAAGAAGGTGTTTCGACTGGTGCTACCAGTAGTGTGAAGGGATACCGAATGCTTACCCGGAGTCAGGTTCCATTCCTTTCTCACCTCCTCACAATCGTAGCAATATAAAAACATTTCTAGCCAGTCATACATCCCCCGTTTGTTTCCCTTTATACCTTGTCTATTGTTCCAGGAAGTAAGATAGAAAATACCCACCTTCCTTCCCACATCTTTCAGTTGATAGAAATATCCGAGCTCTCTAGCCGTAAGGGGAACAGAGAAGGTTTGGTCGTAAAGAATATACATGCAAGCTGCCACCCTAAAGGAGTTAGGAGACAACTGCATTGGAGCAATATCATAGAAGTTTAACACATCAGTGAAAAATGGGTGCAGTGGCAGAGAAAACCCTAACTTGAAAAAAGATGCAGGTAACACTGCGTTTGGTATGGATTGATCAGGCTCAAAGTTGTTAAATCTATGACACCTCTCACCCCCACTTGGAATCACCAGATTGCATCCCGGGTTGCATAGCTCCCGTAACCTTTCAAGTCTATCTACATTCATGGAGGAATCCATGTCTTCGCAGGAGGGAACGAAGCTTACCGGAACGTGAAGCTTCCGTTCGACCTGTACTATCATCCCCACTGCAATTTGTTCCTTATCACCTATCGAATCCTTATCGGTAGAGAACATATCCGTTGATCCCTCTTCCTCCACGGAAGGTTTGGGGTACCGGCTAACAATCTCAGCCTCGAGAGGGTCAATGACTTCCACCCGAGAGCGAGTTCTTGAACTAACAGACGGTCTAGACTGTAAAATGGGTTGAGAGATGAGCTAGTCACTTATGTGGGTGGACCAAGTATCAGAGGGCTCCCCGGAAATGGGAGACACGTTTCCCGGTTGCAATGAGGAACCCCCAGATACAGATGAAGACGACATCTGCAACCACAGGATGCAGGTTAGGTGAAAGATTTGGAATTAGGAAGTTTAAGTTGAAGAAATTAAAGGTCTCAAATAATTATCCTAGGAGTACCCTGTGAACGAAGGGACTACCGGTTCACATTAAAAGTAAGCCAAGGCTCGGGGGGTGGCCACTAATAGATCAACCCAACGAGATTGTGCTAAGGCTACTCAATCAAGAAAAATAAGGGGAGCATGCCTAAAGAACTATAAGGCTATCCAAAACAACGAATTTGAAATATTTACTTGACAAGACAGATTAAAGTAAATAAATTTCATTAGAGCCATATATCAAACATGTTATAAGCATGTCAAAGAACAATTACGGGGGAAGCCGGAGGGGGTTTCACCCCAGCCTCTCGGTATACACACAGAAGACAGAGGTTCACACATGCAACCACGAATCAGAAGAAGCGTAAACAGATCCGTCCGAAGAAAGGTTCAACAGTAGAGAAGTATAACAAGAATCAACAGACGGATATTAAAAAACTTAGGCGAATCAAAACGAATGGCGTGCAATGTCCCCTAGAAAATAGAATTTACTATCGATTCAAGGATATGCGTTCACATGTGCATATAGATGTGCGAAAGCATAGTCTGGTGTGTGCATAGCAATCATACATAAAACCGCAAACTTTGCTTATAAACGGGTCAAGAAAGTCAGAGGCATACCTGGATAGAGATAAAGAGAAAGGTGTAAAAACACTTTAGCCTTCACCGGAAGCCTCGTCGGAAACCTTTGGAACCCTTGCCTGCTTAAGAGAGTGTGTTGTGTAAAAATGAAAAGAAAAGTGAAAAGATTAAAACATATGGATATATACAAACACCGAGCAAAGAGGCGTGTCCCTCTAGTCAATTGACTTGGCACAGAAAACGAGACAGGCAGGAAGCTCACACACGTGGGAAAATGGACCGTCTATATTCATCTTGAAAGGAAATGGTAGAGTCCGAGAACAACTACCTCATTTTTTCAATTATCCTTTTTAATTTCCTAGGGATAAAGGTAATTAAATACTTAACGAATAAATCATAAGGGTTCCCGCTTGACGATTAATTCTAATTCGAGCTTCCATAGCACAGTAACAGGAGTTACCAATTATTAGAATCAGTATTAACCCCAAATTCTATGATTAAGAATTTTCAGTATTGACATTTCATATGATGACGATGATCTGGCAAGATAGCAAAAAGATGAACTTTCTTGATGACCGGTACCCTGTGATAATAGGTTCCCCTTGTACACAGTACTTCAGGGAACCGGGGGGTAGTTGTTGTGACCAAAATCTCGCATGGGTTAGATTTAGGCCCACTAGAGGATTAGGGTTCAGATCCATGAAGAGAATGAGTAATCTGTCAGGTTTCCGGAGGCCTACGGTAGCCCTAGGGGTTACCATGTACACTGCAGCACGGGAACGCATGACTAAGGGTCTCAAGGTATCACCTCGAGGATAACCTATAACTATTATCAGTCATCCAGTAGAGCTTCCAAAGTAGCTTCCGTGGTAGGGATTACCGGAGGGGGTACCGGAGCCAGGCTACCGGGCGGTACCCCCAGCTTCCGCCGGAAGCCTGATTAGGCTGCCAATACAGATAAGGCACGCCTCCTATTTTTTAGGAACACGTTTATATCATCTAAAAACACTCTCAAACAGATAAACATTCAGTTATTTGAGGATATATGTCATATATACTTGATAAATGATACAAAATCATGATAAATACAAGAGATAATCATTCTATGTTACCTAAACTGCTTGGTAACCTGATTATACACATCATACTCGATTATTATCAGAAATAACAGTAATTATCCCACTTGAGAGAGAATAACTCATCATAAACAAACGATCATATCCTTCAAGAACTACATTCGGGCTTGATCCACTATAAATAGTGGTATGTAGGCAGTTTACGGGATCTTCTTCGACACTTACACTCCTTGAGTAGCTAGAGCACGTGCACTATTGTGTGACATAGTCAAATTAGGGTTCTTGGCTGGCCAACATTTGGTCCTTGAGCTCTCATCTCGTAGATTCAGTCCGATCCCTCCGAGGAACCACATCCTGTGTTCTTCGGTAACCCTAGTCGTGAGCCTTCCCGAGCGGCTAGCTATTGATCTTCAACCACGAGCCTTTCTGGGTGGTTGGACGATTCCTTGTTTATTGGCGCTATTCCAGCACGAGGCCTCATAATCTGTTGTGCTAAATTCCTCCCACAACACCTCCTTTAGATAACGTCATCATATTGGTTAAATTTGTCGTACCTCTAGTAATAAAACTCCACATCATCTATTATCATATTAAAATAAAATATTCTATTTTTAACAACTTAAAATAATAATAACATACTATTTTTAAAATGAGAAAAAGGACAATATTAAAATAAAATATTCTATTTTTAACAATTTAAAATAATAATAACATGCTATTTTTAAAATGAGAAAAAAGACCCTGAGATAATCTCAGGGGAACTTTTCTTGAGATACATATAAAATAACTTTAAATTTTACATAACTTTAAATTTTACACATAACTTTAAATTTTACTAGGCTTGCAGGACTAATTAAAAAATTCTGAATTTACTAAAACGTTCACCCATTTTTATATATAAAACATAGGTACATGAGATATATATCAGGCTCCCTAATCTCTTTTAAAATATAAACAATCATTATAGCCAATTCCATCCATTCGAGTACAATATCTTACATATTCAACAAATTTTACATAATCAATATTTTATATGCTAAATATTTTGAATAACATCATTGGAGAGGGTGTTGGCCCCATATATCAAAATCTGAAAGGAAAAGGCCTCAAATATCACAACTCAAAAACTTGGCCCCAAATATCACTCAAAGACATAGTATAAAACAGCGTTTTGAATTTTTTTTTTCTTTTTTTTTTCCATAACGCTATTGCGCTTAGCGTTATAAGGGTTGACTAATTTTTTTTTTTAGTTTTCTTGCTTCAAAACGCAAGTTGATAGTATGTTTTTAAAAGTAAACGCCACATAAAGTGGCGTTTGTTGTTGTTGTTATTTTTTTTTTCAAGACGCTAATTCAAGTTGAGTTTGCACTACTGGTACTTCAAAAACGTTAAATTAAATTGAGTTAAAGTACAAAACGCCACTTCATGTGGCGTTTGTTTTTTTATTTTTTTCTTTTACTTTTTTCTCCTAAATATATACGGTTTATTTGTTGTTCTGAATATTTCTAAAACCCGAAATGGAAACGTTGAACCCCAAAAATTAATTGTTGAACCCCTAAATTTAATTAAAATTGTATTTTTAATATTAAAAATTTTAATTTAAAAAATTGAATCCGGTGGCCTAATTTTTAAACACTAACGCGTTTAAAAATCAGGATAAGTTAGGGTTTAGGGTCTAGGGTTTAGGGTTGTAAACAACCCTAAACCCCAAAGTCCCAAACCCTAAACCCTAAGTTCGTATACGGTTTATTCGTCGTTCTGAATATTTCTAAAACCCAAAATGGAAACGTTGAACCCTTAAAGTTGATTGTTGAACCCCTAAATTCAATTAAAATTGTATTTTTTTAATTTAAAAATTTTAATAAAAAAAATTGAATCCGGCGGGCTGATTTTTAAACGCTAACGCGTTTAAAAATCAGGATGAGTTAGGGTTCCTAAACCCTAAGTTCGCATACGATTTATTCGTCGTTCGAAATATTTCTAAAACCCAAAATGGAAACGTTGAACCCCAAAGGTTAATTATTGAACCCATAAGGAAATACAAAAATCATGTCGTCGGACTTAATACAAAAACAAAATTTTAATTTACCATTTAGTTATTAATTTTTTAATAATATTTGCAAATATATATTTAGGAGAAAATAAAAGAAAACACCCCAAAACACCACATGAAGTGGCGTTAAATAACCTAAACGCTAATTGAAGTTGTGTTAACACCTAAAACATATTCTAAAGTAGCGTTGCTAGTGTTAAAAAAAAAAGGAAAGAAGCCAAACGCGAGACGCATTAGCGTCTTTGGTAAAAAAAAATAACGTTACACGATGTAGCATTTTGCAGTGATATTGGGGGCCAAGTTTTTGAGCTGTGATATTAGGGACCATTTTCTTTCAAATTGTGATATTGGGGGCCTTTTTTTCCATTGGAGATGCTCTAATAAAACAATTTTTTCTTCATATGTTATTCTATATATTATCTATTGGGAAATTATCAAAAAGACCCCTGCTTTAAAACTTTCACCGATTGATTGAAAGTTTGTGATTCTTGCTAGTTGCTAAGGATGATCTCAAGCTTCAAGAATATCCTATTTACTCTGATGGAAGACGAAGAAGTCCTGCAGATCAAGAATCAACAGGAACTGCTGCATTAACTGAATGTTCTGATATGATGAAGACTCCTGTAGAAGCTCATTCTCTATACCAAAGGCTTATCTTTGCTATAATGAAGATGATGAAAGCAAAGAGATGAACCTTCATGATGAAGGAAGAAAAAAGATTTCCAGTCTGCCACTGATGATTCTCATTCTGCAGCTGTAAACAGAGACAAGATGGCATTCAACGAAATTGTGATGCTAAAGATAGGCATAGGGATCACGACTTACATCCATAACTTCGGAAGCAATGTTTGGTAGACAGAGATTATAGTGATAAGAGTGTCTCGTTTTATACTGATAGCAATTGAAGTGTACGCAGTTCTTTATGTAACAATAAACATTTTTAAGGAAATGATGGCTTGTCAGAGTTATCGATCGGTATCCGAAAATGAAATAGATTCTGTGGAGGACAAGTTACGAGTGCATTTACAGCGCCTTGATTTGTGTCCTGAAATGGTTGTGTACATCTTTTGTTGTTATTTGGAAATGTAATTATCAACTTGAAGATTTTATGTACAAAACTAAGAAGAAATGAAAAACTCCATTAAAGCTTTGTGAAGAAGCTTTGATACAGAGAGAAAAGTAGTATCCATATTTGTAAACTTACATAATAAGTACAAGAAAAGTACACAGCTATTTTTACAATACTAAAGCTATATACTACTCTCGTAACTAACTGCACATGGCACATGGTGCACATGGTTTGTAACTAACTTGTCCTAGCTAGCAGTGCAGTGATTGAGCTGGCCATATGAGCTGGCAATAGCTCCAACACCCCCTCTCAAGTTAGGAGATTCATGAGAAACAGAATCATGAAATCCTAACTTGGACAGTAGATGTTTAAAATATGGAGAAGGTAAGATCTTAGTAAACAAATCAGCAAGTTGTGACTGTGTTGGAAGATAAGTCAGCTGAATTAGTCCCTCTAGAACTTTATCACGAGTGAAATGGCAATCGATTTCAATGTGTTTCTTGTGCTCGTGAAACACTGGATTCTTTGCAATATGAATGACAAATTGATTGTAACAAAACAAGGTTACTGGTTTCAAATCTGACACTCCTAATTCACTAAGTAATCGAACAAGCCAAGTCACTTCTGAAGCAGCTGAAGCCATGGCCCTATATTCAGCCTCTGAAGAAGATTTAGAAATCGTACTTTGTTTTTTAGATTTCCAGGTAACTGGTGATTGGCCAAGTAATAACACATAACCTGTAATAGATTTCCTAGAGTCTGGACAAGCTGCCCAATCAGAGTCTGTAAATGCTTGGAGTTTAATATCTGCATCAGCTCGAAGTAAGATGCCTTGACCAACTGTATGAGCAACATATCTAAGTGTATGATGAAGAGCTGCAAGATAAGAAGTTCTGGGAGCATGCATAAATTGACTCAAAGACTGTACTGTATAAGCCAAATCAGGTCTGGTAGTGGTTAAAAAATTCAATTTTCCCACCAAGGACCTGTAAGTTTCTGGATGTTCAATATGTTCACCTTCATCTGCAGACAATTTAGTATTTAAAGGAAGTGGAGTTGAGGCTGCCTTTGTAAGATCCATATTGCAAAT
This sequence comes from Saposhnikovia divaricata, assembly GCA_036435485.1. Lineage (NCBI taxonomy): Eukaryota > Viridiplantae > Streptophyta > Magnoliopsida > Apiales > Apiaceae > Saposhnikovia > Saposhnikovia divaricata. The sequence continues at coordinate 54,342,456 of CM071595.1, read as the reverse complement.
TCCAACAGTTCATGTGTGAATTTCTTTTGGCTAAGAAAAATCCCAGTAGATAGATGACTGACCTCAATGCCCAGAAAATAGTTCAGCAAACCAAGATCTTTAAGATTTGCAATAGCAGTATGATCTGTTCCAGTTAGAATCACATCATCAACATAAACAGCTGCAATACAAATATGCCCCTTGTGATTCCTAACATAAAGACTATAATCATTTTTTGACTGAACAAAACCTTGATCTTTTAAAGAAGTAGTGAGCTTAGAGTGCCATTCTCTAGATGCCTGTTCAAGCCCATAAATTGATTTCCTTAATCTGCACACTTTATTACCAGGATTAGGTACTCCTTCTGGGACTTTCATGTAAACTTCTTCAGACAACTCCCCATGTAGAAAGGCATTATTTACATCTAACTGAAAAACAGACCAGTTTCTGCTAGCAGCCACAGCTAATATACATCAGATAGTAGCCATTTTAACCACTGGAGAGAAGGTTTCTTTATAGTCTATGCCATATCTCTGATTAAATCCTTTAGCTACAAGTCTAGCTTTACACCTTTCTAATGATCCATCTGACTTAAGTTTGACCTTGTAAACCCATCTAGATCCTATGGCCTTTTTACCAGGTGGTAAATCAACTAAGTCCCAATTATTGTTGAGAGAAAGAGCAGATAATTCTTTATTCATAGCTTCCACCCAAAGCTGATTTTTAGAAGCTTCAGCATAAGAACTAGGTTCTACTAAGTCACAAACTTTGGAAATAAAACACTGTTTCTCAGAAGGAAGTTCAGAATAGTGCACTAAGTTGCACCAATGAGAATCAGTAACAACAGTTTGACAATAGTAATCATTAAGATAAGTAGGTTTACTATGACATCTGGTGGATTGTCTTCTAGGTAGATTAGAAGAAAGATCAACAACAGTTGAATTATCAGAACTATGAGCAGACTGATGATTTTGATTATTAAGAGAATCAGTAGAATGTGAACTAGATGAACTAGTGGAATGTGAACTAGGAAAATTAAAGCTATTAGTGTGATCAGAATATGATTGTGGAGGAGAAAAAATATTATCAGAAACAACTGCATTCTCTAACTCATAATCAGAATCACAATGAGGAATATGTGTGATAGAAGGAATATAGATATCAGTAGGATAATCTGTAAAAGTATTGTGACTTTTATGATGAAATGTAAAATGCTTCTCATGAAAAACTACATCTCTTGAGATAGTAATTGTGTTAGAAGCTATATCCAGAACTTTATAACCTTTGGTATGTATTGAGTAGACTAGAAATACTCTAGGTGTGGCTCTAGGATCAAATTTAGTTCTAGAAACCTGTTTTGAAGATATGAAAACTAAACAGCCAAAATTCCTAAGATGCTTAATATCAGAACTTTGACCATAAAGCAAAGAATAAGGAATTTGATTATTAATGCTAGCTAAGGGCATTATATTGATTAAATAAACTGCACAGAGTATACATTCTCCCCAAAATTTCAGTGGTACCTTAGATTAAAAAGCTAATGCCCTAGCTGTCTCCAACAAATGTCTGTGTTTTCTTTCAACAATTCCATTATGCTGAGGAGTATAAACACAGCTAATTCCTTGCTTTCTACAAAACATTTGTAATGCACCTTCACAAAATTCTTTAGCATTATCTGACCTAATGCCTTTAATCTTGGTTTTGAACTGATTTTCAACATAACTAGAAAAATTGATCAATATATCTGCAACCTCAGATTTAAATTTCAAAAGATGAACCCATGTAAATCTGCTGAAATCATCCATTATTGTTAAAAAAGAATTACAACCAGAAGGGGTTTTAGTGTTATATGGCCCCCAAACATCAACATGAAGCAATTCAAATACAGCAGAGGTTTTTCTAGTACTATGATGTGGAAAAGACTGTCTAGTCTGTCTGCAGGACAAATTTGACAAATTACATCAAGACTACAATTCTTATCACTCAAGTGTGGATGAATCAACTTCAACTGAGAAGCAGGTAAATGGCCCATCCTTAGATGCCACAATTGAACTTCTTCTTGAACATTACAGCAAACTTTATTATCAGCTTTAACCTCCTCTGCAATATGATATAATCCAGTGTGCAAATTACCAAGAAGCATTGGAGAGTTCTTCTGAGAATGGTCCTGAATAAAGCACTTATTATGAGTGAAAACCAGATGACAATTCAAATCCTGACATAACCTTTTGACTGAGATAAGGTTAAAATGAAAGTCTGGTACAAAAAGAACATTTTCTAAAACAATGTTATTTTGTAGAACCACATTTTCAATATGTGTAATTTGAACCTTTCTTCCATCTGGAACAGTAATAAATCTTTCAGAATTGACATCAACCATTCTATGAGTGTCAAACAAATCAATGTTATAACATATATGATCTGTTGCCCCACTGTCTACTATCCAGTCAGTATTATATTTGGATAATAGACAAATGTTACCTGCCAATAAAGCATGAGAGTCATCTTGTTTGTGAGAAACAGATTCTGAATTGTGCTTATTATACATCTCCATAAACTGACTATACTGAGCTTGCGAGAAATGATTAGCTCCATTGTCATTTCCATTTCCATTATCTATATCAACTGTTACAGCAGCAGCAATTTTCTTATCCTTGTTAAACTTGAATCCTGGTGGATATCCATGAACCTTGAAACACCATTCCAAGCTATGACCAGCCATCTTGCAATGAGTACAGTAATACTGCACTCTTCTAGTATTGTTTCCAGTAAATGAACCAGTGCTCTTAGCAAAAGAATTTGTATTCCCTGTAAAATTTCCAGTGCTTTGAGATCCTTTAGAGTAAGTATTTGCAGGCCTGTTGAACTGCTTAGTATTTCTTCTCTCTGAAAAACAAGTCATAGCTTCAGTTTGATTTGTCAAATTTGACAATTCTTTGTGCCTTTCTTCCTGTGGAAACAGCCTGTATGCATTAGTGATACTTGGCAAAGGATGCTGCATAAGCAAGTTTCCCCTAATTGCAGAAAATTCATAACTTAGTTTCATCATGAATTGAATCATCCTTTGATCTTGCTGCATCTGATAAACTCTTTGTTCAAGATTACATGTACATTTTTGACAAGTGCATTGAGGCAAAGGATTAGCATCATTAATTGAATCTCAGATAGTCTTAATCTTGGTGAAAAACTCAGAAATATTATCAAAACCTTGATTCAACTCATACAATTGCTGCTCTAGAGAATAAATGTAACACCCCCAGATCCGGGGTCCGGGATCCGGTGGTTACGGTTTCCAATTCTGTCCACAACAATTGAACTTTCCTTAACATCAAATAAATTACGTCTCTATAACCCAACACAACAATATAAAACACACCCGTTATAGTCCCAGAGATGAAATCAGAGTAACAATCAAATTTTTATTAATCACATTATGAGTTCTTACAATCAAAAAGGATTTCAATATAAATACATACTCTTTGCCATCCATTTACATAAGTCATACTATACCATATTCTTGGTACTGAAAGAATAAATATACCCTACCAATAGCTTCTTCTTCAGCTCTGGTAGTCTCATCGTCCTCGCCCGCGTCGAGTGCGCCTTGTGCGAGTCATCTGATCTAGCTGTTGTTGTGATATAATAATAAAGCAAGGGTGAGCAATAGCCCACCAACAATAATATATAACTGAACGATAATGTATAACAGTTCAAAAGTATCTTTCAAACCATATGCCATGCATTTACGGAAATGATGCCAGTATAATATGAACGATGAAGTTACAAGGTAACTTAAAGTATTTGTTTGTAGAAATATCTGCTACATCAAAGTAAGCGAGATATTCTTATTGTTATTAAGAAGAGGAGTTTGCAAGAAAAGGTTGCAATTCCAGTTATGACCCCTTTCCAACTCTTCCAACAGTAATCATGTTGCAGGAAATAAATAAATTTGGATGATGAACCAATGATGGAGTATTCACCGCGCCCGCTGTTCCAATCTTGATGATCAGTCGAGATCGTACAGCTCAATTTAGATTTACTACCGGTAGAAGGAAGAACTGACGGCTTTACTTGTATACCGCCTTGCTAGCTCTCCCCGGCCAACGGTTGGGCCAAAGGGGATGGACCGGCGCTACTCGGCCTCTTACACGACTCCTAGTTCAAATAGAATTCATGATTCTGAATGTAACGTTCGTCCCCCTTTCCCCAAGTATAATACTTGTTGATAAGACTCCACAAAGTAGTCGTATCTAGTTGGAAAGGAAAATTTACCAATAACTCCCAAGCTATTACTTGGTAACGGATATCAACTTGTTCCAGTAATCTTACCCCTCGAAAGATGAGAAGGTAAGCAACGACTTAATAAGTCAACAGCACCCGAGTTGCGAGTGAAGGGAATACTTTATGACCGGGAAGTCGACAAGATAAATAACATTTTCCAAGTAAGGTTCCCTTATTATTAAGGAGATAGACTCAAAGAAGGATGATGTCTGAGAACCTTTCTTGATATAAGATTAATAATAATATGACTCCGAGATATTTTCTGTAATAATCGAAGAAGATAAACCTTATCGAGATTATTCTAAGTATGGAATAAATATTTAGAGAATATTTAATGAGTTAAAATATTTAAAGAATATTTGGGAATATGAAAGAATATCTTTAATCAGAGTATTTCTCAAAATAATCCCTGAAGAAATATCAGGAGAATATTTAATGAATAAATAAATATTTAAATGAATATTCAAAACAATATTCATTAATTAATAAGACCTGAAAAGAATATTTAAGGTAATATTCATAATTAATTAGGAATTTAAATGAATATTCAAAAGTAATATTCCTTTAATGAATAATATCCTAAATGAATATCAAGTAATATTCATTTAGTAATCCAAGCCTTAAGGAATATTCGAGATAATATTCGATAATTAAATCAAGTTTCAGATGAATATTAAAATAATATTCATCAAGTATTTAATATCTTAAATGAATATTCAAAAGTAATATTTATTTAATACAATAATTCTAAAAGAATATCCAAATAATATTCATTTAGTAGTCTCATCTTTAGAAGAATATTCGAAATAATAGTCGATAATCAATTCGACTCTGAATGAATATTGAGAAATATTATTCGTTGAATAGTTACGTTCAAATAATTATTTGAAGTAAGGATCGTTAAATTAGTCTCGAACGAATATTCAAATAATATCCGTCACCCAAACAATAGAAAATATTTACTTAAATATTTTCCTCCGAGGTAATCTCGATATATCAAGGAATATTGACTCCCGGTCTATATTTGATTAATAAGATGTATACGCCCTTCTATGAGGGTCTTACAATAATCGGCTTATAACTGATATATAACTATCTAGCTTATAAGCCAACAATAACATTCAGGGAACAAGTATATCAATTCAACTTGAAAGTAGGCATGCATGCAATGGCATATGTATATCAGCAATCATATATATATATTTATTCAATCACAACAACAGCCTAAAAGAAGGGAATTGAAACTTGCCTGGTAGTCGAGTACGGTAAGGGGTAGTGGTAGCGGGTCCCGGGTCAGCTTGGTGATCTATAAATAGCCAAGACATTCGGGATTAATCACTTAACATCTTAAAAGTTAAGTTATACTTAAATCGAAACACGTTCTCGAGTTATCTCTTTATACCCCTTTTTGTGGATTACTTAACATCACTGATCCGACCCGACATTCGTTCGTTAATACGACATGTCACTGCACTTATACTTGGGACATACTTAAGTCATATGAGTTCTAAGGTTGATCGTTACGAACCAATATAATACTCCGAGTTTTATCGCCCGTTTTCTAAGTGTTTTACCGAAGTTATAAAAGAGTCGTCTTTTAGGGGTTCGTTCGCGTTTAACCTTGACTCGAACATTTTTAATAAATCGAAAAATGCTCTTTTTGACATACGGTTTTCTTTCACACCTTCCTTCTTACCCCTAGTATTTATTTACCAAGATTCGTCATGACTTTACATATTTTACGAGGGTTCAATTTTAATAACGAACTCGTACTTACGGTTTCGAACGACTTTTAGTGAATCGGCCATAATTCCTAAACCGGAAGTCCGTTTCACATGATCTTTATATCAAAACGAAGCTTATAACATGATCTATCTTACCATGGCAAAACATGAAACTGGACAGTGACTTATGGCTACTGTCAACCACGATTTCTTAAGGTTAACAAAAATAGGGCATTATGACGGCTATAAATCGGACGTTCTAAAATTCACAACAATCAAGCCAAGCCACACCGGGCATCCATACATCATTTATACGTGATTCTCATCTCAACAAGCCCAAGAACATCATGCTTTACCATAATAATCATTATGCTACTTAAATCACTAAATCATTAACCAAGCATGCTTATAATGTTACCATAATCATAACTAAGCCAAATCATCAAGAACATGCTAAAAACTCAAAATGAGATCCATGGTTCTTAAGAGTTATACCTTCCTTAGAGAGTGTACAAGCCCTAATAATCCTTGTATGGTCCTTGTATAGCCTCCATGTAGCTTGAATCATCCACCAAAATCAAGATCCAAGAGTTTTGTTCTTGAGGTTACTATTCACCCTCTACTTTGATGATTTTATTGAAAATGGAAACATTGGATTTTGAGACTAAGATTTCTAGGGTATCATATTTATGAAATATAGGATCTAGGATAAAAATTTGGAGATCAAACAAGGAGTGGAAGCTTGATTTCTTCCTTTGAATTTCTTGAAAAATTCGAATGCTCCATGGATGAGAGAAGTGGAGTTGTTTTGCTTGGTTGATTGCATAAAGTGATCATTAAAACAAGATATTTGTTTGGCTAACTATAGTCTAGTTGATGGGTTAAGGCTTGGTTAAGGATTTGCTTCCATGTGGACATGTATTGGTGCCTTATGTTACACCCTCATGCTAACTAGTTTAGTTTGTCTCCAATGATACTTGTATGTATGAAACTTGCTTGGTTCCTTGCATTATTGTGATGAAGAAGGGATAAGGATGAGTGAATTATTTAGGAAGATATTTGTTTGACACAAATGCAAGTTGCCCCCTCTAGTTTGGTAGAAAAACAAGCTTCTTGAAGAAGCTAACTTAGCTTAGATAATATCTTCATAAAGCTACCTTAATAAAGTGATGATGCCATGGTGGTGATCTCATCCACTTGCACATGGTTGTCTCTTGGTTCTCAGCTTGTTTCTTTGTCCGGTTATTGCTCAATTCATTGATCGTTCGGACAAATAACTAAGTAGTTTCACCTCTAGGGTTTACCGGGAAATTTCTCGATATTCATAATACCTTCCCCAATCCTTAATATAATCCTCGTGATGACCATGTAGGATATTTAATCTCGATACGAACTTAATCCGTAATCTAGGATTCGTTCGCTTTATTGATTAATCTCGTTATAACGTTTTAGCGGTTTCTAGAACGCTTGTTTCACTGCCTCAGTGGTTTCCTACCTTCATTCTTAAATCAAATATAATAACATCCCAAAATATCAAATCCTCAAAGTTAATATCTCAATTCTTGGATTATAATAATATTTAATCCACTGTCCGGTCAAATATTATACCGAAAAAGAATTTGGAATTTCTGAATTCCGATCGTTTCTGCATTCACTTATTTCCTCCGCGTATTACTAATATGACTTCGAAACATCCATATCACGTCCCGTACATAGGGTGGCGTGAAAAGTTTTCCAACTTACAAAATCACTATTCATCAACCAAATTACTATGCACGTACAGGAAACACTATGCACGTACGGGAAACACTATGCACGTACGGGAAATACTATGCACGTATGGGAAACACTATGCACGTACTCATTTCCGTTCAAGGATCCATTAGCTCCTTCCTGGATGGTAGATTATTCTTATCTAGGTCCTCAACCATCGAATTACTCTATTCTGACAATATACCAATGCATCAGGATCATTGTCCAAAGCAATATCCATTCATTACAATCATTGTTCTTTGAAACCACCATTCATTAGAGCTGGTGACCTTGTTGTTGGAATCATTGTTCTTCATTTTATCATTACTTAATAAAAAGTTTTAATTATATCCAAAATTTGGGGTTCTTACAGTCTCCCCTCCTTAAAAGGATTCCGTCCCGGAATCAGGTAGGAAGCAAAGAGTCATTTGCCTGTCGTTCCCTTTTTAGCTTCCCGGTCAATTCTTAGTCGTTCTACCCTTCCTCAGCACATCTTCTAGTGCTACAATCCATACTATATCCTTTTTCCCTCAACGTTGCTACTTTTCGTACAACTCACTATCCGGGTTATACTCTTACTCAGTCTTATCCTTATTGATACCTGCAGTAACATTGGTATCACTATCACCCTATGAATTCGGAGGTAACCTCGCTCGTACTGTGCATTTCGTGATTGCTTTAATCTTCGCAATCTCGATCAATATAGAGAAGTGGAAAGATTTATTGAGAGATCACTATGATCAAGTGAACATTTGTTATATTGCATAGCTAATACAGAAGGGGGCCAGCCTTTAGTACTTGACAAGCAATTAAACAAGTTAGGGTATTCCACTTAGACTTCTATCACATAGACAGATAGTCACGTAGCAGTACCTCCCCTCCTTAAAGGGTTGTTCTTCTCAATTCATAAAGAAGATGAATAAGAGAGAAGAAAAGAAAAGAGTTCTAAAGGATTATAGAAGGTTTTCATGACTGTAAAATATCATACTCAGAATTTACCTCTGGACTATAGAGGTTCATCAAAGAAGAAATTAATCATAATTATATCCAATACCATTTGCTCGCAATCTCATGTGTCAACACATCTTGCTGCTTTGTCCATTATTCTATGGACAAATACTCTTGTTCAATCTTAGCGATACTCACATTCGGGAAATCCTTCAACCTTTCAGGTTAAATCTTAGATTTCTCACTTGACATCATTATTACTGACATCCCATATCATGCTACTAGCTTTTTCATAACTATAATATTGACACTATCAGGTTGTCATCCTGAGAATTCATTAGAAAACCCATTCATAACATTCCTTGCTTCTCATTCCATAGTTGCTTCCCCAGCCTTTTCTTTATCAATCACATCCTTCTTATTAGCTGATTCTTACTCATTTCTATTATTTACTTTCACCTTCACCTCTTTATTGAGACACCTTTTTGCACTTGGTACCTCTTTATCGGTATTCCGTCACATTTATTCTATAATCATCACGTTATTCCAATTTAAACTTTCCGAAATGAATCTGGCCCGATCCCTTTAACTTAGATTCCTATAATCTACTTCTGTCAACTTATTTCTCATCACTTGTTCTTTTCTACCCGCGGTTTTCACAGGTTGTCTTTCGTAAGTCAGATCAGGTCGTACACCTACCTGCTTGCACTCTTATCATCTGTTGAGCATCTGCATTTTACTGGTGTAGCTTTGCCACATGAAACACGTTACTACCATGCTATAAGCTTTGGGGGTAAAACTGGCTCGAATGCCACCTTCCGAACACTTTTAAACTCTCAGGTGGCCTAATAAGTCTCGGGCTCAACTGCCCTTCTCTCTAAATCTCATTAATTCTTTCCATGGGAATATCTTTAACATCATGAATCATCAACCTCATATTCTCTATCTTGTTTGCGCAGAAGTACACTAACATAACTTGTTTGTCATTCATCAACGTGCCATTTAGTTAATCAATGGCAGCACTTTCTTTATCTTTACATTGTCATCTATTTTCTTAGAAGAATCACCATCGCTTGTTGTTTACATAATGCATTAATAGCTAACCCTACGGGTTTCAAATCCCTTAGGGAGACAAAGTAATCACTATTCCTTATCCATAAGGAACACTTCCTGAACTTGATGTAGATATAACATGAAGTAGATAGAATTGCAGAAGAGTTTCAAGCATCGCAGCTAGGTCCGGTTGATGAAACTATCACTCATGCATCTTCCATAAAAGACTGGAAACTTAATGGTTTACTTCGTCAATTTTTGTATCATGGTCCTGGTTTGCCTCAAAACGGGACCTTCTAAGGTATGTAATATGCTTAAGACCTCATCAGGAATCGAATCCTTACTTAAACTATTATTACCTTCGATTCTTGCACAATCATCAAAAGGAATGTAACTTCCTCCACTCCAATATGACCTTCAAGGTCTTTCCAAATATTATTTTGTTTCTTCGGTATGAACATTTGTAATTATTCCTTTATACTTATACTGTCGGCCACCTCATTGGCCTTTCCTGCTAATAATAATTTCTGGTAATCCTTGTTCTCTGGATATATTCCAATTCAAACATTTCTACCTCATTCCCATCATTGTTGGGTGAAAGCATTCTCCCTTAAGCTCTGTTGATGGAGAAAAATATATTTATCAGTCTTTCTCCATAAGTCATTGCTTTCACCTACCCATGGGAACTTTATCACGTTTATTCCCACTCCTACTTAGGATACTTCTTTTCTTAGTTCTTTCCTTATCTTAGGATAATCTCAAACTTTATAGGTTCAATCCATACTTCCTCATGGTCTCATACATGCCTCATCTGGCATTACTGTTACTATGTCATACATTCCTTACCAAACTTCCATTTTGAAGTTCGGAATATTACCTTTTTCCTTGTAAGGTTTCATAGGTCATCCTCATCCTTCCTCCTGTATTTTCTGGGTACAGGGTATATCAAAATGTCATTGATCAATACTCTAATAATTCTATCTATGTTCTTTCCAGAACTCTTTTTTTTTTTTTCCTTACCGGTCATTGTTGCCTTAGCAAGTCCAACTCATATCATCTGAAGTCATAATGTCGTTATTAGGGTTAATGCCACCCCTTGTGCATTCCCTAGGGTTTGTCTTAATTTATGGATATCCTATCCTTAATTCAACTGCCAAAGAATTCTTGCATCTTATAATTTGCAATCAGATCATGTATCCTTAATAAAGGTCTCTTTTCAATCATTCTCATTTGATAATCGATCGGTGGCTTAATGCCATCCTCTTCTTTCAGATAGTTGTCAGCCTATTTGGCCTTCCAAAAAGGCAACGTATGCCTATCTCCTCTCTTACAGAACTTGGTAATGGCAGCAAGGATGTTTTGGAAGATATTGGTCGAGTTCAACTTGAATCTCTTAGTACTTATCGTTCTTCTCAAATGTACTTACCTTAGACAAAATTTCTACAGCATACTGATCCATCTCTGACCATTTCTATACTCTCTTCATAAACCTTCGTTGTTTACTTCCCTTAGTCGTAATATGTTCAGGGTATTCATGATACCCTAACATCATACATCTCAAGTCACTATACTTCCATTTTACTCGTAATCTTGGACAACCATATACACATGAGTCACTTTAGTACGGGTTACCCCATCCCAAAAAGGTCTAGTAAATTCCCCATCAAAACATGGGTTGCAAAGGGTTTAGTAAAAGACTCCTACAATCTCATTAATATTTCCTTTATATCAGAAGCCCTTGCAGTCGGTGCTTACTTAGAAGCAACCCTGCTTTGTCTTTTCATTGCTGGTCTAGTCACTTTATAGTCCGTTGTGACTTGGCCTCAACTGGCCACACTAAAATAAAAATATATGATTTTAGGGGTTGGCTAATAGCATTACTTTTCTAGCAATTGCCGGCATAGTGCCTTCTTCTTTGATACCTTTCTACCTTTCCAAAACTTTACTCCATATAAGTCTTAATCGACTACTCGGCACCGTCTCCGGTCACCTTTCCTCCACTTTTATCTTTTCAACTATTCTTATCAATCCTGCGTGCCACACAAGCTTACCATTCCTGGCACAACAGCCTTTTCATTTAAGTCAATCATGGAATTTCTCAGTCCGGCTAGTTCTTACTTACATTTTCTATTTTCGTCCAATCTCACTTCATCATTTTATCACTACCGTCGATTGTAGTGCTCAGGGTCCGTTTACTAACCCATTTTACAGCATCCTTACCCAAATCACAGGGTTTGCTCCAATTTTTACTCTCTTCCATGACATTCTCTGATAATCAGAAAGACAAGGTTTGCCAAAATTCACCGAATTCCTTTCCAGACTCAGGGAAATTTTGATCAATCTACCCACCTACTGGTAACATTAAGGAGACCAGTTTCGAAACCTGAAGAATAGTTCTTTGAACCTCCAAGCAGGTGGAATCATAAGCAGTCATAGTTAACGAAATAATCATCATCAGATTGGAAGTTTACCCACTGGAAAGGAATCAATTATATCCATCCCTTAGAAGGGAATCAACAGTTTCAAACTGAAACCCGTCACAACGTCCTGATACCTATACGTCCTGATATTCAATACTACCAAATGTCGGTCTACCTAACCCTTTATGCGAAGCGTCGTTGGAAGCGCAAAGTCTCCTTTTTTTCCATTAAGCAATGCCAGCTCTTGGTCATTACCAATTTCACCTTTTAGCTCCAGGAAGATTTTCTCACATTTTTCTCTTTAACTACTGATCGTATTACTTGATCTATTATAATTCCGCATCGGAATAAACTTAAGGTACTACTATAATCGATTCAAAGAGAAGAAGGAATTTAATATTCCTCTAAATCACATGCATCTAACGTTTCTGGTTCATCATTTAACTGAGTTGAATTAACTCTATACTCAGTCTCTGGCAGTAGTCTCATTACGAGTTCATCTTGACTCACTGGTCTTACCTTCCGGTAGGTTCTGAGATCATTGTCTTGCTTGCTACTTCCTTATATAATTTTACCCAATCATGCTATCACTTCCCAATGTCTTTACTTTCTAAATGATTCATTCATAAAATGAACATTTTCCTTAATAAAACCACCTTATTAACCTTAATTTGGTTCCATAGTTTACAACCTACGACACCTGCCTTCTCATGGCGAATTATTACTGACAATATTCATACTGATTCATTTATCAAATGATATGGCACTTACTGCCTCATTCTCCACTATTCCTAGGGACTCTGCTCCTCGCCCTAAATCGATGTCTTTGATAATCATACATCCCTCTAGCTCTTTCTTTGTTAAGATGATAATCTCTAAGGATTCTAATCTATTTCCGTATAAGATCTCAAGTAATTCTTCCAATCCTTCTTTCTTGCTGGTACTACATCTGGTAGTCCGGCTATGAATTCAACATGCATCTTCAGATCTCTTAATAATATCTCGGTTCTTTATACTCACTTTTCTGAGCACCATATCTTAATCATCACAGTCATTCTGGCTGCGACCCTCATTACCCATGGGTAAGCTCCTTATCCTAACAGGATTTTCCTTATCTGCTGGAACCTCTTCCGGGTCTCCAGTAGGGTACTCCATCGAATTACCCGCTGATCTTCAGCATATAAAGCATCATCGCGCTGTTGCTCGTATGCCTCAAGGTCAGTCGCCTTACTCGTCGATACGATATCGAGCTAAGTTACTATCATTATACTTACGAGTTCCCATAAGGGTTTTATATGTCATCACTACATTAAGTAGTCCGACTATGAACTTGGCAAGAGTTCTTATTATCTTATTGAATTTATTGTTTTAACGTCACCTCATCTCTGGGGTTTATAACGTACGCTCTGATACCACTTCTGTAACACCCCCAGATCCGGGGTCCGGGATCCGGTGGTTACGGTTTCCAATTCTGTCCACAACAATTGAACTTTCCTTAACATCAAATAAATTACGTCTCTATAACCCAACACAACAATATAAAACACACCCGTTATAGTCCCAGAGATGAAATCAGAGTAACAATCAAATTTTTATTAATCACATTATGAGTTCTTACAATCAAAAAGGATTTCAATATAAATACATACTCTTTGCCATCCATTTACATAAGTCATACTATACCATATTCTTGGTACTGAAAGAATAAATATACCCTACCAATAGCTTCTTCTTCAGCTCTGGTAGTCTCATCGTCCTCGCCCGCGTCGAGTGCGCCTTGTGCGAGTCATCTGATCTAGCTGTTGTTGTGATATAATAATAAAGCAAGGGTGAGCAATAGCCCACCAACAATAATATATAACTGAACGATAATGTATAACAGTTCAAAAGTATCTTTCAAACCATATGCCATGCATTTACGGAAATGATGCCAGTATAATATGAACGATGAAGTTACAAGGTAACTTAAAGTATTTGTTTGTAGAAATATCTGCTACATCAAAGTAAGCGAGATATTCTTATTGTTATTAAGAAGAGGAGTTTGCAAGAAAAGGTTGCAATTCCAGTTATGACCCCTTTCCAACTCTGCCAACAGTAATCATGTTGCAGGAAATAAATAAATTTGGATGATGAACCAATGATGGAGTATTCACCGCGCCCGCTGTTCCAATCTTGATGATCAGTCGAGATCGTACAGCTCAATTTAGATTTACTACCGGTAGAAGGAAGAACTGACGGCTTTACTTGTATACCGCCTTGCTAGCTCTCCCCGGCCAACGGTTGGGCCAAAGGGGATGGACCGGCGCTACTCGGCCTCTTACACGACTCCTAGTTCAAATAGAATTCATGATTCTGAATGTAACGTTCGTCCCCCTTACCCCAAGTATAATACTTGTTGATAAGACTCCACAAAGTAGTCGTATCTAGTTGGAAAGGAAAATTTACCAATAACTCCCAAGCTATTACTTGGTAACGGATATCAACTTGTTCCAGTAATCTTACCCCTCGAAAGATGAGAAGGTAAGCAACGACTTAATAAGTCAACAGCACCCGAGTTGCGAGTGAAGGGAATACTTTATGACCGGGAAGTCGACAAGATAAATAACATTTTCCAAGTAAGGTTCCCTTATTATTAAGGAGATAGACTCAAAGAAGGATGATGTCTGAGAACCTTTCTTGATATAAGATTAATAATAATATGACTCCGAGATATTTTCTGTAATAATCGAAGAAGATAAACCTTATCGAGATTATTCTAAGTATGGAATAAATATTCAGAGAATATTTAATGAGTTAAAATATTTAAAGAATATTTGGGAATATGAAAGAATATCTTTAATCAGAGTATTTCTCAAAATAATCCCTGAAGAAATATCAGGAGAATATTTAATGAATAAATAAATATTTAAATGAATATTCAAAACAATATTCATTAATTAATAAGACCTGAAAAGAATATTTAAGGTAATATTCATAATTAATTAGGAATTTAAATGAATATTCAAAAGTAATATTCCTTTAATGAATAATATCCTAAATGAATATCAAGTAATATTCATTTAGTAATCCAAGCCTTAAGGAATATTCGAGATAATATTCGATAATTAAATCAAGCTTCAGATGAATATTAAAATAATATTCATCAAGTATTTAATATCTTAAATGAATATTCAAAAGTAATATTTATTTAATACAATAATATTCTAAAAGAATATCCAAATAATATTCATTTAGTAGTCTCATCTTTAGAAGAATATTCGAAATAATAGTCGATAATCAATTCGACTCTGAATGAATATTGAGAAATATTATTCGTTGAATAGTTACGTTCAAATAATTATTTGAAGTAAGGATCGTTAAATTAGTCTCGAACGAATATTCAAATAATATCCGTCACCCAAACAATAGAAAATATTTACTTAAATATTTTCCTCCGAGGTAATCTCGATATATCAAGGAATATTAACTCCCGGTCTATATTTGATTAATAAGATGTATACGCCCTTCTATGAGGGTCTTACAATAACCGGCTTATAACTGATATATAATTATCTAGCTTATAAGCCAACAATAACATTCAGGGAACAAGTATATCAATTCAACTTGAAAGTAGGCATGCATGCAATGGCATATGTATATCAGCAATCATATATATATATATTTATTCAATCACAACAACAGCCTAAAAGAAGGGAATTGAAACTTGCCTGGTAGTCGAGTACGGTAAGGGGTAGTGGTAGCGGGTCCCGGGTCAGCTTGGTGATCTATAAATAGCCAAGACATTCGGGATTAATCACTTAACATCTTAAAAGTTAAGTTATACTTAAATCGAAACACGTTCTCGAGTTATCTCTTTATACCCCTTTTTGTGGATTACTTAACATCACTGATCCGACCCGACATTCGTTCGTTAATACGACATGTCACTGCACTTATACTTGGGACATACTTAAGTCATATGAGTTCTAAGGTTGATCGTTACGAACCAATATTATACTCCGAGTTTTATCGCCCGTTTTCTAAGTGTTTTACCGAAGCTATAAAAGAGTCGTCTTTTAGGGGTTCGTTCGCGTTTAACCTTGACTCGAACATTTTTAATAAATCGAAAAATGCTCTTTTTGACATACGGTTTTCTTTCACACCTTCCTTCTTACCCCTAGTATTTATTTACCAAGATTCGTCATGACTTTACATATTTTACGAGGGTTCAATTTTAATAACGAACTCGTACTTACGGTTTCGAACGACTTTTAGTGAATCGGCCATAATTCCTAAACCGTAAGTCCGTTTCACATGATCTTTATATCAAAAGGAAGCTTATAACATGATCTATCTTACCATGGCAAAACATGAAACTGGACAGTGACTTATGGCTACTGTCAACCACGATTTCTTAAGGTTAACAAAAATCGGGCATTATGACGGCTATAAATCGGACGTTCTAAAATTCACAACAATCAAGCCAAGCCACACCGGGCATCCATACATCATTTATACATGATTCTCATCTCAACAAGCCCAAGAACATCATGCTTTACCATAATAATCATTATGCTACTTAAATCACTAAATCATTAACCAAGCATGCTTATAATGTTACCATAATCATAACTAAGCCAAATCATCAAGAACATGCTAAAAACTCAAAATGAGATCCATGGTTCTTAAGAGTTATACCTTCCTTAGAGAGTGTACAAGCCCTAATAATCCTTGTATGGTCCTTGTATAGCCTCCATGTAGCTTGAATCATCCACCAAAATCAAGATCCAAGAGTTTTGTTCTTGAGGTTACTATTCACCCTCTACTTTGATGATTTTATTGAAAATGGAAACATTGGATTTTGAGACTAAGATTTCTAGGGTATCATTTTTATGAAATATAGGATCTAGGATAAAAATTTGGAGATCAAACAAGGAGTGGAAGCTTGATTTCTTCCTTTGAATTTCTTGAAAAATTCGAATGCTCCATGGATGAGAGAAGTGGAGTTGTTTTGCTTGGTTGATTGCATAAAGTGATCATTAAAACAAGATATTTGTTTGGCTAACTATAGTCTAGTTGATGGGTTAAGGCTTGGTTAAGGATTTGCTTCCATGTGGACATGTATTGGTGCCTTATGTTACACCCTCATGCTAACTAGTTTAGTTTGTCTCCAATGATACTTGTATGTATGAAACTTGCTTGGTTCCTTGCATTATTGTGATGAAGAAGGGATAAGGATGAGTGAATTATTTAGGAAGATATTTGTTTGACACAAATGCAAGTTGCCCCCTCTAGTTTGGTAGAAAAACAAGCTTCTTGAAGAAGCTAACTTAGCTTAGATAATATCTTCATAAAGCTACCTTAATAAAGTGATGATGCCATGGTGGTGATCTCATCCACTTGCACATGGTTGTCTCTTGGTTCTCAGCTTGTTTCTTTGTCCGGTTATTGCTCAATTCATTGATCGTTCGGACGAATAACTAAGTAGTTTCGCCTCTAGGGTTTACCGGGAAATTTCTCGATATTCATAATACCTTCCCCAATCCTTAATATAATCCTCGTGATGACCATGTAGGATATTTAATCTCGATACGAACTTAATCCGTAATCTAGGATTCGTTCGCTTTATTGATTAATCTCGTTATAACGTTTTAGCGGTTTCTAGAACGCTTGTTTCACTGCCTCAGTGGTTTCCTACCTTCATTCGTAAATCAAATATAATAACATCCCAAAATATCAAATCCTCAAAGTTAATATCTCAATTTTTGGATTATAATAATATTTAATCCACTGTCCGGTCAAATATTATACCGAAAAAGAATTTGGAATTTCTGAATTCCGATCGTCTCTGCATTCACTTATTTCCTCCGCGTATTACTAATATGACTTCGAAACATCCATATCACGTCCCGTACATAGGGTGGCGTGAAAAGTTTTCCAACTTACAAAATCACTATTCATCAACCAAATTACTATGCACGTACAGGAAACACTATGCACGTACGGGAAACACTATGCACGTACGGGAAATACTATGCACGTATGGGAAACATTATGCACGTACTCATTTCCGTTCAAGGATCCATTAGCTCCTTCCTGGATGGTAGATTATTCTTATCTAGGTCCTCAACCATCGAATTACTCTATTCTGACAATATACCAATGCATCAGGATCATTGTCCAAAGCAATATCCATTCATTACAATCATTGTTCTTTGAAACCACCATTCATTAGAGCTGGTGACCTTGTTGTTGGAATCATTGTTCTTCATTTTATCATTACTTAATAAAAAGTTTTAATTATATCCAAAATTTGGGGTTCTTACAATAAACCTGAGTCATTGAAGTGTATCCAAATCTTTCCTCCAAATCAATCCATATCTCTCTAGCAGTCTTAAGAAACAGTACACTCTTAGCAATATTATCATCTAGATTAAACAATAACCAGGAACAAACTAGATCGTTACACCTTTCCCAGGCTTTGAAATCATTAGAGGTGGATTCAGGTTTGACTATACTTCCATCCACAAATCCAATTTTGTTCTTCGCAGAGAAGGTTAGAATCATAGATCTCTTCTAGTTATTAAATCCATTACCAGCAAACTTAGTAGAAACAAGTTGAGTCGTATTTGCATCAGAAGGATGTATAAAGTAAACACTTGAAGGATCTTGATTAGGAGACTTAGTTGTAGCCATGATTTTCATACAAATCGCAACAAGAAACTCACAGAAATCTCACAGAAATCTAACAATTTCTCTAGGTAAACTCACGAAGCTAAACAAATTCAAGAATCAACATGACACATGAACTAATCTCTGTTTGTAAGCACATATATCTCACAGATTTCATGATTATGATCACCAGATATTAATCAGAGATCTAAGAAATCAACTGGAACTTGAAGATTAAAACGAATTACCTGAATATTACGAGAAGATATGTTTCGAAGATGATCGGAGACGATCGTAAGCTTCAATCGATCGAAACCTGTTCTGATATCATGAAGATTTTATGTACAAAACTAAGAAGAAATGAAAAACTCCATTAAAGCTTTGTAAAGAAGCTTTGATACAAAGAGAAAAGTAGTATTCATATTTGTAAACTTACATATTAAGTAAAAGAAAAGTACACAGCTATTTTTACAATACTAAAGCCATATACTACTCTCGTAACTAACTGCACATGTGCATATGGTTTGTAACTAACTTGTCCTAGCTGGCAGTGCAGTGATTGAGCTGGCCATATGAGCTGGCAATAGCTCCAACACAACTCTACTGTCAATATAATAATTTTCTCTTGTTATTGCAGCATGCAGAGGGAGAGGATGCAATTAATAAAATATAATAGTGAACCGGAAGGACTACTGGACTAGTTCAACAGGTTTCTTTTTCTTCGTTATCTTTTAGAGAAAGTAATTTATAAGTACACTTATATCATCTTGAAGCTTTATCAGTTTATGCAGGAGCGTGACAAAAAATTTCAAGGTCCCGTGCGAAATCTCATAATCGGTCCCTTGATTTTGTACTTCAATATGAATTTAAATAGTTTTTTCCTAAATAAAGTAGACTATCGAAAGTCTGTAAATAAGAAATATAAGGTAAAAAATTCGGGGCCTTATATTTTCATGGGTGATAAAGGCCTTTGACGTCTAGAAACTTGTGTTTAACCATTTAAAGAAAAAATTGAATTAGTGTAGTCAAGGCTGATTGATGCTCATTCATTGTTTCGAGGCTGATTTATAGTGGTTTCTCCTAATTTAGTTAGAGCTTTCTCTTGCAGAGAAGGGTAGACCCAGAAACAGGTGCAAAAACAAGGTTTTTTAGTTTTTATTACTGTTTCAATTAGATTGTGTGGGTTCTATAGAGATAAGTAAAAAGGAGTTTTTTGTTCTTTTGCTTGAGAACTGATCAAACTTATATGTGTCTAGTGGTTGCTTCCTAAAATTGAGAAATTCATGGAAGTTCTGGTCTACTACATTGTCCACTGCTTTATGTGTTTTTATTCATTCATGTGGTCGACGTTATATCAAAGTCATGAATAATATTTTGCTTACATTATATCTCTGTTGTTTTTCTTTAAATGGCAACAACCCACTATATCAAGGTTGGATGCAGTGAAGCCTCTATAAATGAGATCTAAGGATTTGTTTCATTCTGTTTTGTTATCGTCATAATTTCAGCAGTATGAGAATACGGCCACTGCTGATATTTTATGAGCCAATCCATGTCCTGAAAGCTTAAACCATGATAGCTATCTCCTATCATGTTGTTGCATGTAGATTGTGTATGACTGTTTGAACTGCAGCCATCCATATAATGTAGCTCATTATTATCTACTATTGTTAGTTTGTTACATTGTGATGTATTCATATACAGCTTTTAAGGTGGAAATTACCTAAATAATGCCAGTTTTAATACTCAGAAAACCCAAAAACAGCAACTAAACAAACTAAACAAAGTAAACCCAAGAATAACAGCAACCAAAAACTGAAATGCTCAGAAATAAGGCTCTCTCTTTTTGCAAAAAAACTAAGGTTTTAATGCTTATCACTTAATGCAACTTTCTTATGACCTGTGTTTTGTTCTATGTAATATCTAGAGTAGACATGGTACAATGGGTTTTCTTATCACTTATCACTTAATGTGTTTTGTTTTTATTAACAAGTTGTTTCAGGTGACAGTTTTTCACTTCAAGACGTTGGGTTTTTTAGCTTTCAAGTTTCAACCTGCAGCTATTGGTTCTGTTTCAGGATGATACAGATGCCTGATTCCAATGTTGATAATCCTGTTGTAGGTTCTAAGGACAAATAGCAATATATGGGAATGAAGACGGATTTTCTGCCCAATGATATCCACAGTGAAGCAATGCCAGGTGGCAGTGTGAAGGGGAAAAAGAAGTGAGAGAGCTAAAAATCAAACTATAAAAACATATCCAGCAGATTTGTTTCTCGCAGTGTTCAATTTTTGTACATGCCTAACTATGATAAATTCCTCTTGTATTCCCTTCTCTTTAAATCCCATGTGATCTATTAACAAGCAAATTTTAATGATAGCCTTGTACTCTTTTCACCCTTGCTCTCTTTTGTTCTCTCATCTTGAACATATTTTAAGTATTACTCTCCAAAATTATAGTAAGATATCTGTTCCTAGCTCAATAGACGAAGGATAAAAACATATTATAAATTATTATAATAAAATTTTTTACACAAAAATATATAAAAAGAAAAAGTACACAAAAAAATACATGAAACAAAAAGATAAAATATTAATTCATATTTTTATTATTTTAACTATTACTTAATTAAGATATATTAATTAATATTATACTTGTTTTATTTATGAAATTGTACTTATTAAATTGTATACTCTAAATCATGTTATTATAAAATGTACTATATATTATAAATAAAATTTTTATTTATTTGATTGTATTACTGTATTTTTGTCTCATGCCTAAAAATTTAACATAAATATGACACCCTATCGTTCTAATACAAATAATTAATATTATTATATGTTGTGTTTGTATTTTTTTTCTATTGTATACTAAGAGATTCTTCAAGAAATTCTCTATTTTAGCTCTTAACTCAAAAAATGAGTAGAGTTGATTGTATAGATTATAAATAAAGAGCTAATATAAAAAATTGTTGGAGTTTGACACAAATCAATGCAATAACTTGCTAAGAACCATTTATTTATATTATTTTTAAAAATGAATGTAGAAGTCTGTTAAGATCTATACTATTATATAAAAACCGAAACATTAAAAGTTTGGTTGGTCGGTACGGTATCTGTTGATTTTACTTATTTACCCTTACTTAATTATAGATAAAATTCATTCCACTAACTAATTAATTTCCTTTTTCAGATTAAACATATTACCTTTTCTATTTTTCACTAACTAATTAATTTTCCTTTTCAGGTAAAACACAATATCTTTTATATTGTATCTAACTAAAATTTTTCCTTTCTTATAAACATTACGAGCAATTTCGTTTAATAAAATAACATAATTATATTATAATTACTATTAACTAATCAATTACCTTTTTCAACCAAAACATGTTACCTTTTCTCTATTATGTAACTAAAATATCTCTTTTTCCAATTATATCACCGATTATCGATTACCTTTTCTCTATTGTAACTAAAAATTATTACCTTTTTCCAATTTTTCCAATTCCAATTTGCTGTATAGTTTGATTTGTAAATAAAATAATAATTATCGATTACCTTTTTTTAACTAAAACGTATCATCTTTTCCATATTTCATAATTAAAATTTCTTTTTTCTAGAAATATCACGGGCAACATTAATTTCTCACTATCTAAAGACACTACGAGCAATTTAATTTAGTAAAATAACATAAATTAAAATATAATTACTATAAACTAATCAATTACCTTTTTCACCTAAAACATGTCACGTTTTTAATTTTCACACTACCTTTTCTATTTTCTCTAACTAAAATCTGTTTTTTTTTTCAATTATATCACGGGCGGTTCTATTTAATAAAATAAAATAACAATCTTATAATATTAATTGTTAACTCGAATTTATTGTAGAGGGGGGGTTGAATACAAGTTATATAATCGTGTCTGATTTTGCTTGATTAGATGAACAAGAACAAACGAATGAATCAAACTTTGTTTGTATTAAATAAATCAAATACAAACTCTACCAAAGGTGTACAATACCTTTAGCAGCTGCTGACAATACAAATCTCTCTCTGTTTGTTTCGAACACTCGAATACAAACCTTATACAGAGCTTCACACGATATGCACTCTAAAATTCACAATTCACTCTTTTACAATGATATAGAGAGAGTATTTATAATGCTACCTATCAACTAATAACAGAAAGTAATGATCTATACATGACAATGTTCTGCCGTCCAGTTGATAGTTTCCATCAATAGAAAATTCTTTCCTTCATGATATCTTCTTGCTTGTTCTTCAAAACAACGATCCTATTTTATAGCACTTGCCAGTTTCTGTAGCATCCATAATGACATCATCAGTAACACGACTGATATCAGGATTCCACCTTACATCAGGATTTGACATCCATCAATATTTGACTTGGCGTATCAGGATTTGATCTCAGTTCCTGACATGTAGTTCCTGACATGTACAAACATCTTCATCTTTCTGATCTGGAGCTGAAGTATGATCATCCTGTCCTTCACCAGTATTCTGTGTACTAACATCTACAAATCCTGACTCCTCCTTAGATTGATCAGATATTGTTGATGTTTCAATTCTAGCTCAAATTTGAAGTACAAACAAAGGAATACTAGGATCATTAGGAATATCTTCGGGTACTAGTTGAGTAGAAGTTTGTCTTAGCCTTTCACCTCTTCTGTTGATGATTCCTGCAAGCCTTTCTTTCTGTTTCTGAGCTTTAACTTCTGGCTTTGCATTGTGAGGTGCTAAGTCATTTTTTTCATACATCTTGATAAAAGAATAAGTACCAGCATCCATACCAAGATTTTCAGACCAAGATTCATGAAAAACCTGATCCCAGAAATCAAACGATGGTGGTTTCCTAATTTTCTCTCCCTCACTATGGAGTTGATCATCCATACCCTCATTCTCACTTTGACTATCTAAAGTCAACACTCTTTCTACCTCTCCTTTTGCCTGGTCAGGAGCCAGTCTCTCTATGTGTGGATCTATGTCCATCTTTTCAAGTATATCACTCAAATTTGGATAAGTGCTCTCATGACCTACAGAAAAATAGGGGTTAGAAGAAGTTTTTATACCTGAACTCACATGGAGAGAGGGTTCTTTATATGGCATGGGGCTTGAGGTTTTCTCCAAGGAGTGAGCTGCTATAGTCTCTGAACCCTTACAAACATCTACTTTCTTTCCAGAAACTACAGGCTCCAGTATATCACTTTCAGGATCTACACTAGACTCTGATGTCTTCAGTAATACTTCATTAGACACCATAGTTAGTATGTCACCGTCTTTAAGTGTTGGTTGCTGAGACACACCCACAAGGTGGATAGACTCTGAAAGAACAATATTGGTTTGATCTTCAGAAAAAATCAATCAAAGTCATTCCTCCCTGTTAGGAATAATTCATAAGTTGTGATGTTAAGAATAGAATTTTGCTAATACTTCTTGTATATCCTGATCTTATAAAGGATTTAGCACTTTGTATAGGATATATGTGTTAAACAGTAATCTGTAGAATTTAGTCAGGAACAGTGCGTCAGAGACTACATGTCAGGAACAGTGTATCGGGGACTACATGTCAGGAACAGAGGAGCAGATCCTGATACATTAAGTCAGATCCTGATCAAATACTGATGGGATAATCAGATCCTGATGCAATGGGAAATCCTGATATCAGTCATGTTACTGATGATATCAGTCGTGTTACTGATGATGTCATTATGGATACTACAGAAACTGGCAAGTGCTATAAAATAGGATCGTTGTTTTGAAAAACAAGCAAGAAGATATCGTGAAGGAAACGAATTTTCTATTGATGGAAACTATCAACTGGACGGCAGAACATTGTCATAGATAGATTATAATTCTGTTATTAGTTGATAGGTAGTATTATAAATACTCTCTCTATATCATTGTAAAAAAAGAGGAGTGTGTAAGCGAGTAAGTTCGTAAGATTTGTATTCGAGAGTTCGAAACAAACAGAGAGAGAGATTTATATTGTCAGCAGCTGCTAAAGGTATTGTACACCTTTGGTAGAGTTTGTATTTGATTATTTTAATACAAACAAATTTTGATTCATTCGTTTATTCTTGTTCATATAATCAAGCAAAAATCAGACACGATTATATAACTTGTATTCAACCCCCCCTTCTACAAGTTATTCGAGTTAACAATTGGTATCAGAGCAGGTTGATTTCGAATAATCATAAAGATCTGCAATCATGTCTGGTTACAAGGATGGTAATACTAAGATCCCTATGCTCAAGAGAAACGAATTTACTCTATGGGAAGTGAAGATGTTGCATCACTTGGAAGTAACAGATCCTGATTATCTTGACAGAATCAGAGATGGGCCTTTTGTTCCAACAAGGCTTGTTCCTCAAGCAACTGTCGAAGGAAAAGTTGTTCCAGAACATACAGCAGAGAAGCCTAAATCTGAATGGACAGATAAGGAAAAGAGAACGTTCTTAAGGATGCTAAAGTGAGAAACATACTATTTAACAGTCTTGATTCTGTTCTCACTAACTATGTTCTCTCTTGTAAAACTACTAAGGAGATATGGGACAATCTAAAGGTTCAGTGAAGGAACGAAACCTGTCAGGAAGAATATGAGGACACTTCTTATACAACAGTATGAGTACTTTGAATCCAAGTCTGGTGAGTCACTTACTGGCACCTTTGATAGGTTTACTAAACTCATCAATGAGATGGCCATGCATGATAAATATTATGACTTGGAGGATATGAATACGAAGTTCATGAAAGCTCTTCCTGATTTCTACAATGAGAAGATATCTGTAATTGAGGAAGCTAATGATCTTGATAAGATATCATTAGAAGCAGTTTATGGAAAATTGAGAGCTTATGAACTTGACAGGCAGCAGAAAAAGAGCAGGAGTGAAGGAAAGATGAAAACTGTTGCACTCACTGCTCAATCTGAATCAAAGAAGCTTCCAGAAGAAAAGTCTGAATCTACTGAAAGAGACTTGAGGAAGAAGAAGAGAAAAGAAAGTTCTGAGTCAGAGACTATAGATATAGACTCTGAAGATAATGATTCTGAATCAGAGATGCAAGAACTCTTTGCTATGTTTGCTAAAGCTTTCAAGAAAGGAAGATTCAACAGGAGAAGATTTAGCAAAGGCTCTTTTCAGAAGAAAGAGGAGAAGAAGAATGACAAAGGCAAGAGTACAATTCTCAAGCTTGATAAAGCCAAGATCAAGTGCTTTAACGGCGGTGAGCTTGGACACTTTGCTAGTGAGTGCAAGAAGCCTAGGAATTCAGGAAAGGGTAATGCACTCATGGTCACACAGAAGGATTGGGCAGACTCCACTGATTCTGAAGATGAATTGGATTATGACAACATTGCATTGATGGCAAGTGCTTCAGACAAGCCTGGATCTCCAAAGAAAACTTTTTCATCTTCTGTTAAGGTATCACTTCACTCTCTTGATTCATTTGATAGCTTAGATTCTGATGATATTAAATCTATTCATGTTGAGTTTAAGAATCTTATGACTAATTTCAAAATTCTTGTTAGTGAAAAAGATGAAATCAAGGCTAAGAATGATGAATTAGTTAGTAGAAATAATTTTCTTGAATCTGAATTAATTCAAATGGAAGAATATAAGTTAAGTTCTAATAAAGCTAAGCATGATTATGGTGTTATTCTTGAGGCTTATGACTATGTCAGAAAAGAACTAGAGGAAGAGAGAGATGTGATTAAAACCATTAACAATTCTGGTAAAAAGACTCAAGAAATCATTGAAAATCAAATTTTGGGTAAAGTTAATGGTTTAGGTTTTGATAAGGCTAGGCAAGAAGATACTGTAGCTATTGTCAGTGATGATAGTAAAACTGAAGCTAGTACATCTAAGTCTGAAGGTAAGAAGATAGTTTCTGAACCTAAACATGTTAAATTTATTGATTCTAAAGGTTCCCCAGTTGTGCACAAAAGAATTAACAATAGCAATTCAGATGAGAGAGTGTTAGAAAAACCTAAGAATGTCAACATAGGTTTTCTGTCTAAGTCTCAGTTGAAACAGAGACTAGAAAGTATTTCAGAGTCTAGCAAGATTAGAAGAAATAGGAATGGAAAAGAAGGTATTAACAAAGAGAATAATTACAAGAATGTACCTGATGCACCTAGGAAGAAATGCTATAAATGTGGAAATCATAATCATTTGGCCCTAGACTGCAATAAAAAACCATCTTGGAAAACTGAGTCCAGATTCCCCAAGAATCAGAGAATTCAATACCAACCACAAGAACCCTGTTATCATTGTGGTAGTTTACTTCATTCCATTTATATGTGTGAGGAATATCATGAACTGTATTATGACTATTATTCTCTGAAATCTGAAACTCCTAGTCACAAACAGTTTATGAAATCTAAGTCTAAGGTTGACTCTGCAACAGGTAAATCAAAAGCAAAATCTTCAAAGCCTGTTGGTTCAAAAGTTAGTAAGAAAGGATCCAATCAAAGTTGGGTCCTAAAAAATTCTAACTAGCTACTTTTTGTTTGCAGGGCATTGGAAAGAAACATTCAATTATCTTGGACAGTGGATGCTCTGGACATATGACTGGAAAGAAGTCCCTGCTTACAAAGTTTGAGAGGAAAGCTGGCCCAGTAATATCCTTTGGAGATGGCAACAAAGGAGAAACTCTGGGATATGGCTCAATTATTTTGGGGTATGTCATCATAGAAAATGTAGCACTGGTTGAAGGCTTGAAACACACACCTTTAAGCATAAGTCAACTGGGTGATAAGGGTTACCAATCAATCTTTGACAGTAAGGGATGCAAAATCTTGAATATGAAGAATGGAGACATTGTTCTGACTAGTCAGAGACATGGTAACATATATGAAGCCAGCTTGAGTGACACATTTAAAGGAACTGTCAGATGTCTTTACAGCAAGGCATCAAATGATGAAAGCTGGAATTGGCACAAGAAGCTCTCACATCTCAATTTCAAGAAGCTTAATCAACTTGTTAAGCATCATCTGGTGAGAGGCCTACCTCAGGCAAACTATGTGCAAGATGGACTTTGTGATGCTTGTCAGCTTGGTAAACAAAGAAGAACCACTTTCAAGAGCAAGACAGAAAATTCAATTACTGAACCATTTCACATGCTGCATCTTGATTTATTTGGTCCAGTAAACATTATGTCTATCAATAAGAAAAGATATGCTCTAGTTATAGTGGATGACTACACAAGGTTCACATGGGTATTCTTTCTACACAACAAGGATGAAGCTCCTCATCAAATCATTGAACTTGTCAAGAATATTCAAAATAGCTCTGAGTACAAGGTCAAAGTGCTCAGAAGTGACAATGGTACAATCAAGAATTCTACAATGGAGGAGTATTGTGCAGACAGTGGAATTACTCAACAATTTTCTGCACCTGGAACACTTCAGCAAAATGGTGTAGTAGAAAGAAAGAACAGAACTCTCATAGAGGCATCAAGAACTATGCTTGCAGATGCAAAGCTTCCAACCTATTTCTGGGCAGAAGCTATCAACACTGCATGTTTCACTCAAAACTGTACCTTGGTAAATGGTCAAGGTAAGACTCCCTATGAGATGATCAAAGGAAAGAAACCAAGTGTGAAATACTTTCACATCTTTGGATGCAAATGCTATGTCCTGAAAGTTCATCCAGAACAACTTGGGAAATTTGAAGCCAAATCGGATGAAACAATCTTTCTAGGGTATTCAGCATCAAAAGCCTTCAAAGTATACAATCTCAGAACTCACATTGTTATGGAATCAATTCACGTTGTGATAAGAAGTTTGGAATTTTGCAAACTGATGAAAGTCATGACAATCTGGAATTTGAAAATCTTAAGTATTCTGAGATTCCCTCCAGCGATGATGAAGGTTCTCCAGAGGAAATCTCTATTGCTTCTCAAAGGAATGCTACTGCTGAGGGGGAGCAATTCAATCAAGGAGAACATAGGACTGATCAGGATCAGACTGGTCATTCAGAGTCTACTTCATCAGGAACTGATCCTTCAGAGTCTAATGAAGGAAGATCAGGAACTAGCAGCAGTATTGAATCCACTGATTCTACTGATCAAGGGGGAGCTTTTGAAGGCAGGGAAAGTTCTTCTACAAGAAATACCACTAACTTAGGGGGAGAGTCTAGCAGGAGTAATCTACCACCTGTTAGAAAATGGACAAGGGATCACACTGAGGATTTGATAATTGGTGATCCAAATAGTGGTGTTCGAACTAGAAGATCAATTCAAAATGAATGCTTGTACAGTTGTTTTCTCTCAAAGAATGAACCTAAGAAGGTTGAAGAGGCCTTACAGAATCCTGATCGGGTAATAGCAATGCAGGAAGAATTGAATGAATTTGAGAGGAACAAAGTTTGGAAACTGGTACCAAGACCTAAAGATAGATCTATTGTTGGTGCTAAATGGGTTTTCAGAAACAAGCTAGATGAATCTGGTATGATTGTAAGAAACAAATCAAGACTGGTAGCCAAGGGTTATTCCCAGGAAGAAGGAATTGACTATGATGAAACCTTTGCACCTGTAGCAATATTGGAAGCAATCAGAATGTTTCTTGCATTTGCAGCTCATTCAAAATTCAAGGTATACCAGATGGATGTAAAGAGTGCTTTTCTAAATGGCAAGCTTGATGAGGAAGTGTATATGGAACAACCACCTGGTTTTGTTGATCCAAAGTTTCCAAATCATGTCTACAAACTTGACAAGGCACTCTATGGACTGAAGCAGGCACCAAGAGCATGGTATGAGACTTTGTCTAAATTTCTTCTTGAAAATGGCTTCACAAGAGGTACAATTGACAAAACTCTATTCTTTAGAAAGATAAAAGGTGATTTGCTTTTAGTTCAAGTTTATGTTGATGATATTATATTTGGTTCTACTAATGAAAAGTTATGTGCTAAGTTTAGCAAGCTTATGCAGTCTAAATATCAGATGAGCATGATGGGTGAACTAAATTACTTTTTAGGCTTGTAGGTCAAACAGATTGAGACTGGTATTTTCATTAATCAGTGAAAGTATATCAAAGATCTTTTAAAAAGGTTTGACTTTCAAAATTGTGCAATTGCAAAGACACCCATGGCAACAGCCACAAAGCTAGACTCTGATCCTAAGGGAAAGAGTGTTGATAACACTAGCTATAGAGGCATGATAGGTTCACTGTTATATTTAACTGCAAGTAGACCAGATATAATGTTCTCTACCTGTTTATGTGCTAAATTCCAAAGTGATCCTAAGGAATCTCATTTAATTTCTGTGAAGAGAATTTTTAGATATCTCAAGGGAACTCCAAATCTTGGTTTGTGGTATCCAAGAGAATCTGATTTCTCCCTAATTGGCTATTCAGACTCTGATTATGCAGGGTGTAAAATAGACAGGAAAAGCACTACAAGTACATATCAATTCTTGGGAAACAGATTGATTTCTTGGGCAAGCAAGAAGCAGCAATCAGTTTCAACCTCAACTGCAGAAGCTGAATACATTGCAGCAGGCAGTTGTTGTGCTCAACTCCTTTGGATAAGAAATCAGTTGATGGATTATGGTATGACACTTAGTAATATTCCTATGTTTTGTGATAATACTAGTGCTATCAAAATTGCAGAAAATCCAGTTCAACACTCAAGGACTAAGCACATTGATGTCAGGTATCATTTTATTAGAGAACATATTGAAAATGGTACTGTGGAACTTAATTTTGTTCCTACTGACAAACAGCTTGCAGATATTCTTACTAAACCACTTGATGAGGCCACATTCATTAGATTGGTTAGTGAGTTAGGAATGTTAAATTTTTAGATCTTTAACATCTGCACAAGTAGCAAGGTATGTTGTTTCAGCTTATAGACTTGATATTTTGCCAGGATCTATACTTGGTTGATAAATGCTTAAGCTGTAACATTTTACTTTGATAAATTACAGTATGATAGGCTTGTTAATAAACATCAGGATTGCTATCAGTATGCTGACGTCATCAGTATTGACATCAGGACTGTATCCTCAGTATCAGGATTGTGAAATTTGTGTGTATTACTGTTTCAAATTCTGAAGTTCATGTTATTTGGTTGTTCAATTCTGAGTTTTTTTAAGTCTATGTTAGCAAGTTTTATTACATACATACTGATAATTTATATCATTATTCATGACAGTCAAAAAACAACGATAGACAAGTAGATATTAAGAAAACTTGTATTTTCATTAATCAAAAGCATTACATGCATGAAAATGAAATACAATTCTTCTTTTTGTCTAACTACTACTGATAATTCTATTCTTGTCTAAAGTTTTTGCTGCTTCAATCCACAACGATCGACTTCAGGACAAGGAGCATCTCAATAATGAATTCCTTGTCTGGCGACATGAATGAGAGCAGCTGACTCATCTTCATGCTTATTGAAGAAGATGAATAGCATCTCCATCAAGATCAACCTCAGACTCTTCACCAAATTCTTCATCCTCAAGGAGTGAAGAGATTAGAGGAGGATTGTATCCAACTGGTAGATGTTTTAAAGGAGATTTGTGGAAATCATCTGGGTTAATATTAACCATA
This sequence comes from Saposhnikovia divaricata, assembly GCA_036435485.1. NCBI lineage: Eukaryota > Viridiplantae > Streptophyta > Magnoliopsida > Apiales > Apiaceae > Saposhnikovia > Saposhnikovia divaricata. Next base: position 54,311,073 of record CM071595.1, on the reverse strand, counting down.
TTTGACTTGATGAGAAAAGTTATCTCTTCTAAGAGATAGTTCACTTGCTCCTGATCATCAAGAGTAAAGAACTTCTCAGTGGTAATGAACTAAAAGGTAGGGTTCATATGAAGTTTTGGGTTGAAAGCCATGATGGAAAGAGAAAAGAATGAAAAGGTTTTGGAGAATGGCATAAGACATCGGTTTCTTTTGGAGAAAGACGTGGGAAGCTGAACAGTCATTTGGGAGATATCAATGCATTCTGTCATAATTATGTGTGACTGTATTTCTTGTATTTTCAAGAAATATTGAATGAATTTAACCAATTGATCTTGTTATTTCTTTTTCAGGTAAAAGAAAATGCCATGTGGAAACTCTATTTAGTCTCTGGAATCAGGATGATATTGATCAGGAATACGAGTGTGTTCACATCAGGATTAGTAATTCTTTTTATTCAAAAATCACATTGAATCGTGTGATTATCCTGATGAAAAGATCACATCAGGAAGAGGAAACTGATCAGTATTGATTTTTATCTTGTTTTTACCTTGACTTATTTACTTAAAATCATTTTTGGATTTTATTTTCCAAAAGTCATGGGTAACTGCATTTTTCAGGGACTGACACCTGTCAACCTACGTGTCAACGTGGGATAATGGGTCTGAAGGATTTTTGAAATATAATTATTTTGACACTCTAATCGTGTAATTGCTTTCTCTAACTTCATTCTCTAAAGCAAAAACACTCTCGAGTTCTCAAAATCACTAATCAATTTCAAAGATTTCTTAAGTTCTTTTCAGATCAAAATGGCAACTCAAAGAAGACTACCCAAATCAGTAGCTTTCAAGTTTCGTGACTTTGATTTTATGATGAACAATCATGTTGCAGCTATCACCAACAAGGAAGGGGTGTCAACTGATTTTCACTCGATAATGGACTTTATGGCGAAAGGACCATTAAGCTATGCCTTGACAGCATCTCCACAAATTAATCAAGTAGCTGTTTCACAAGCTTTGGAGAATGCAGAGGTAATTGATTCTACTCAGAGTCAATCAGGTAAGATTGTTCTACACTTAGGACAAGACTCATTTGATCTTACTGAATCTGTTATTAATTCAGTACTTCGCTTACCTGTTAGTACAAATTTTGAGAATGTACCATCTGATGATGATGTGAGAACTATGTTATCTAGATAACATGAGCCAGTTAAATAGATCTTTTCTTAGGAAAGAATGGTCTTTCTTCTTTGATCAAATTGTTAAATGCTTTACTGGTAAATGTAGTTCTTTTCAACAAATTAAAGCTGTTACATCAAATATTTCATATGCTTTGCTGTATAATAGAGTAATTAATTTTGGTCACATTATCTTAAATCAGATGTGTATTAAACTTGGGTCAAGAGATCATGACAGGAATATGGTTTATTATCACAGATTCATGCAACTGTTTATTAACCATTTCATTCCTGATGTTGAAGCTAGATTTGGTAGAGAGTATTGTGTTTCTTCTTATGTACAGAAAAAGAGAATTTTCTCTGACATTACAAAGAAGGACAGTGAAAAGAATCTAGATGAAATACCTGCGTTACACTATCCAAATCATGTTCAGGTACTTCTAAGAATTCATCTTCCTACTATCTATAATTCTTCTTTCTTTGGTGGTGAAATGACTCAGGAATCTCAATTGGAGGAGAACCCCCCTGTGTCTACCCAAGTAGCCAAAAACATTATAGTCTCTGAAACAATTCTAGAACCAAATTTTGATCCACAACCTATTGTTTCAAAGAAGCCAACCTCTGGTGTTTCTCAAAAGACATCAGTTGTAAGGAAGAGAAGATTTGTCATTTCAAGTAGTAGTTCTAGTGAAGATGATGATAATATATCTCTTGCTGAGATAGCAGAATTAAAGGCTGCAATTCAACTTTCTAAGCTAGGACAAAGAGATGGAACACCTAGTCACAGCCAGGCTGCAGTCTCTCAAAAGGTTGTAGTTCTTAAAAAGGGAAAACAGATACTGGATACTGTCTCTCAAAAGACTGTGTCTATTGAAAGAGGATCTCATCCCAAGATCACTTCGGTGTCTACACCTCTTGAGTCTTCTCAAGATAAATCTGTTGCCCACTATACTAAGAGAACAAGGAGAAAGATTCATTTGTCACCTACACACACAGTGTCAAGTCCAACTAACATTATGCAGGTCTCTACAAATAATGCTATATCCATGTAAGTATCTGGCAAGAGAGATCTGGATCTTGATTCTTCATTGGAAACTACATTGACATACATACTGGCTATGGAACTTATTTCTCTGAAAGTGAAGCTTTCCAAGCCTGTTCTAGATTTTCTGATTGAAAGAGTTCCCAAACTTTCATTTCCTGAAGAATATGGATTGTTACATCAAAGGCTTGACTTAATGAAGACATACTTGTATGTATCAGTCAGAAAGGAGTTACACAAGAAATTTGGACTTCCTAAGCATGTTGCACTTCAATCACTTCATGCATATTTATTTGATGAGGATGTCATTGATGAAGATGCTTCAGCTCAAGGTGAACAAGAGGAGGTAGTTGATAAAGGGAAGCAGTCAACATAAGATACTATTACACCAGTGGTGAATAGTAGAATAGATCATATCACAGTCACTGCAACACAAGAACCATCTAGTCAGAGGTTGGATGACTCAGGAACTGTGATTGATGATGCTGAAAGGTCTTCTGTGATGACTGAAATTGCAAGTGAGAAACCCTATGATATGGGAGGAATGACTTTGATTGATTTTTCTAAAGATCAAACCAATATTGTTCTTTCAGAGTCTATCCACCTTGAGGGTGTGTCTCAGCAACCAACACTTAAAGACGGTGGCATATTAGCTACGGTGTCTAATGAAGTATTACTGAAGACATCAGAGTCTAGTGTAAAACCTGAAAGTGGTATACTGGAGCCTGTAGTCTCTAGAAAGAAAGTAGATGTTTGTAAGGATTCAGAACTATAGCAGCTCACTCCTTGGAGAAAACCTCAAGCTCCATGCCATATGAGGAACCCTCTCTCCATGTGAGTTCAGGTATAAAAACTTCTTCTAACCCCTATTTTTCTGTAGGTCATGAGAGCACTTATCCAAATTTGAGTGATACACTTGAAAAGATGGACATAGATCCACACACAGAGAGGCTGGCTCCTGACCAGGCAAAAGGAGAGGTAGAAAGAGTGTTGACTTTAGATAGTCAAAGTGAGAATGAGGGTATGGATGATCAACTCCATAGTGAGGGAGAGAAAATTAGGAAACCACCATCGTTTGATTTCTGGGATCAGGTTTTTCCTGAATCTTGGTCTGAAAATCTTGGTATGGATGCTGGTACTTATTCTTTTATCAAGATGTATGAGAAGCATGACTTAGCACATCACAATGCAAAGCCAGAAGTTAAAGCTCAGAAACAGAAAGAAAGGCTTGCAGAGATCATTAACAGAAGAGGTGAAAGGCTAAGACAAACTTCTACACAACTAGTACCAGAAGATATTCCTAATGATCCTAGTATTCCTTTGTTTGTACTTCAAATTTGAGCTAGAATTGAAACATCAACAATATCTGATCAATCTAAGGAGGAGTCAGGATTTGTAGATGTTAGTACACAGAATACTGGTGAAGGACAGGATGATCATACTTCAGCTCCAGATCAGAAAGATGAAGATGTTTGTACTTCTACTCAAGTATTATTACTTGAATATCATTCTCAACAGGCAACTTCTTCTACAAGACTTGAAGATAATGTTCTTTCTGCATCTGAATCTGAAGATACAACAAGCACTTCCAACATTGAAGTCAATTCTGAAATTCTTAATGACATTCAGAAATCTCAAAGTGATATTCAATCGAGACTTCAAATTCTTGAAAATAACCAAGTCACTATTATGGAAAATCAAGCAGTTTTGATGAATCTCATTTGTTCTGTTACTGAATCTCTTGGAATTAATGTTGCTGATGTCAAAAAGGGGGAGATAAAGACAATTCAGAGACAACAACAACAAAAGACTGGGGGAGATAAACAGACTGGGAGCAGAACTAAGGGTGACAGAGTTGGTAAATTTCATCGTGGGAGTGGTAAAGGAAAAGAAGCCTCAAATAGTTGAATTCTTTCTTCTAAGTACTAGATACATGTCTACATCTGAAGAAGGAGGTACTTAACTTCATGATCTTGAATTCATAAATTCTATTCTGGTTGTATTGTTATATGTTTTGACATCTACAACTTAGATTTATGCTTCAGATTCTAAAGCATAAATAGGGGGAGATTGTTAGGAATAATTCATAAGTTGTGATATTAAGAATAGAATTTTGCTAATACTTCTTGTATATCCTGATCTTATAAAGGATTTAGCACTTTGTATAGGATATATGTGTTAAACAGTAATCTGTAGAATTTAGTCAGGAACAGTGCGTCAGAGACTACATGTCAGGAACAGTGTATCGGGGACTACATGTCAGGAACAGAGGAGCGGATCCTGATACATTAAGTCAGATCCTGATCAAATACTGATGGGATAATCAGATCCTGATGCAATGGGAAATCCTGATATCAGTCATGTTACTGATGATATCAGTCGTGTTACTAATGATGTTATTATGGATGCTACAGAAACTGGCAAGTGCTATAAAACAGGATCGTTGTTTTAAAAAAAAGCAAGAAGATATCGTGAAGGAAACAAATTTTCTATTGATGGAAACTATCAACTGGACGGCAGAACATTGTCATAGATAGATTATAATTCTGTTATTAGTTGATAGGTAGCATTATAAATACTCTCTCTATATCATTGTAAAAAAAGAGGAGTGTGTAAGCGAGTGAGTTCGTAAGATTTGTATTCGAGAGTTCGAAACAAAGAGAGAGAGAGAGAGAGAGAGAGAGAGAGAGAGAGAGAGATTTATATTGTCAGCAGCTGCTAAAGGTATTGTACACCTTTGGTAGAGTTTGTATTTAATTATTTTAATACAAACAAAGTTTGATTCATTCGTTTATTCTTGTGCATATAATCAAGCAAAAATCAGACACGATTATATAACTTGTATTCAACCCCCCTTCTACAAGTTATTCGAGTTAACACTCCCATATCATAGGGTTTCTCACTTGCAATTTCAGTCATCACAGAAGACCTTTCAGCATCATCAATCACAGTTCCTGATTCATCCAACCTCTGACTAGATGGTTCTTGTGTTGCAGTGACTGTGATATGATCTATCCTACTATTTACCACTGGTGCAATAGTATCTTCTGTTGACTGCTTCCCTCTATCAACTACCTCATCTTGTTCACCTTGAGCTGAAGCATCTTCAACAATGACATCCTTGTCAAATAAATATGCATGAAGTGATTGAAGTGCAACATGATTAGGAAGTCCAAATTTCTTGTGCAATTCCTTTCTGACTGATACATAGAAGTACATCTTCATTAAATCAAGTCTTTGATGTAACCGTCCATATTCTCCAGGAAATGAAAGTTTGGGAACTCTTTCAATCAGAAAATCTAGAACAGGCCTGGAAAGCTTCACTTTTAGAGAAATAAGTTCCATAGCCAATCTGTATGTCAATGTTGTTTCCCATGAAGAATCAAGATCCAGATCTCTCTTGTCAGATACTGACGTGGATATAGCCTTATTTGTAGAGATTTGCATAATGTTAGTTGGACTAAACACTGTGTGTGTAGGTGACAAATGAATCTTTCTCCTTGTTCTTCTACTATAGTGAGCAACAGATTTCTCTTGAGAAGACTCAAGAGGTGTAGACACAGAAGTGATCTTGGGATGAGATCCTTTTTCAATAGACACAGTTTTTTGGGAGACAGTATCCAGTAACTGTTTTCCCTTTTTAAGAACTACAGCCTTTTGGGAGACTGCAGCCTGGTTGTGACTATGTGTTCTATCTCTTTGTCCTAGCTTAGAAAGTTGAATTGCAGCCTTCAATTCTGCTCTCTCAACAAGAGATATATTATCAGCATCTTCACTAGAACTACTACTAGAAACAACAAATCTTCTCTTCTTTACAACTGATGTCTTTTGAAAAACACCAGAGGTTGGTTTCTTTGAAACAATAGGCTGTGGATCAAAATTTGGTTCTAGAATTGTTTCAGAGACTGTAATGTTTTTGGCTACTTGGGTAGACACAGGGGTTTCCTCCTTCAATTGAGATTCCTGAGTCATTTCACCACCAAAGAAAGAAGAATTATAGATAGTAGGAAGATGAGTTCTCAGAAGTACCTGAACATGATTTGGATAGTGTAATGCATGTATTTCATCTTGATTCTTTTCACTATCCTTCTTTGTAATGTCAGAGAAAATTCTCTTTTGCTGTACATAAGAAGAAACACCATATTCTCTACCAAATCTAGCTTCAACATCAGGAATGAAATGGTTAATAAACAGTTGCATGAATCTGTGATAATAAACCATATTCCTATCATGATCTCTTGACCCAAGTTTAATACACATCTGACTTAAGATAATGTGACCAAAATTAATTACTCTATTATAAAGCAAGCCATATGCAATATGTGATGTAAAAGCAGTAATTTGTTGAAAAGAACTACATTTACCATTAAAACATTTAGCAATTTGATCAAAAAAGAAAGACCATTCTTTCCTAAGAAAGGATCTATTTAACTGGCTCATGTTATCTAGAGGTCCATTATACCCTAACTCAGATAACATAGTTCTAACATCATCATCAGATGGTACATTCTCAAAATTCGTACTAACAGGTAAGTGTAGTATTGAATTAACAACCGATTCAGTAATATCAAATGAGTCTTGTCCTAAGTGTAGAACAATCTTACCTGATTGACTCTGAGTAGAATCAATTACCTCAGCATTCTCCCAAGCTTGTGAAACAGCTACTTGATTAATTTGTGGAGATGCTGTCAAGGCATAGCTTAATGGTCCTTTCGCCATAAAGTCCATAATTAGGTGAAAATCAGTTGACACCCCTTCCTTGTTGGTGATAGCTGCAACATGATTGTTCATCATAACATCAAAGTCACCAAACTTGAAAGCTAATGATTTGGGTAATCTTCTTTGAGTTGCCATTTTGATCTGAAAAGAACTTAAGAAATCTTTGAAATTGATTAGTGATTTTGAAAACTCAAGAGTTTTGCTTTAGAAAATGAAATTAGAGAAAACAATTACACGATTAGAGTGTCAAAATAATTATATTTCAAAAATCCTTCAGACCCATTATCCCACGTTGACACGTAGGTTGACAGGTGTCAGTCCCTAAAAAATACAGTTACCCACGACTTTTGGAAAATAAAATCCAAAATTAATTTCAAGTAAATTAAATCAAGGTAAAATAAGGATAAAAATCAATACTGATCAGCTTCCTTTTCCTGATGTGATCTTCTCATCAAGATAATCACACGATTCAATGTGATTTCTGAATAGAAAAAATTACTAATCCTGATGTGAACACACTTGTATTCCTGATCAATATCATCCTGATTCCAGAGACTAAATGGAGTTTCCACGTGGCATTTTCTTTTACCTATAAAAGAAATAAATAAATCTGAACAAAATCAATTGGTTAGATTTGTTCAATATTTCTTGAAAATACAAGAAATACAGTCAAACATAATTATGACTGACTGCATTGATATCCCCCAAACGACTGTTCAGCTTTCCACGTCTTTCTATAAAAGAAACTAATGTCTTATGCCATTCTCCAAAACCTTTTCATTCTTTTCTCTTTTCATCATGGCTTTCAACCCAAATCTTCATATGAACCCTAGCCTTTGGTTCATTACCACTGAGAAGTTCTTTACTCTTGATGATCAGGAGCAAGTAAACTATCTCTTAGAAGAGATGACTTTTCTCATCGATTCAGATATGGTTGGTCTTAACTCAGATGATTTCCACGAATCTCCTCTAAAATATCTACCAGTTGGATACAATTCTCCTCTAATCTCTTCACACCTTGAGGATGATGTTAGTAGTATTTTTGTGTGTTCGTTCTCAGGGAAGGACTTATATCAATTCTAATTCTGAGTCTTTTATCTCAAGCAGTTCAGAAGTGTGGAAGAATAGATTGGTGATTATGATTATTAACTAAATTAAACTAATAAACAAATAAAAACTATATAATAACGATGAGAGAAAATAATCCAAGATTTGGGGTTCTTCAATTGACTACCAAGAATGTCTAATTTGTGTCTCTTGTTCGTTAAAAACAATCCTTCTAAAGTTTATAAATTCCTCTCCCAAGGTAATTCATAATGCCTACAATCATCCCCTAATCGCCACTCCCATGGTCAATCAAAGTATAATCATAAACTATTAAAACCAAGGATTAACAGTTTCACAATTCTTTTATTAATCTCCCGATTCAATAATTAAATTGTGTCTATCATGTCATGTACTAGAATTACAACTCTTCTCCCGATTCGTTATAATCCCTACAGATTCAATCAAAAGTTAGCTACTCTTCTAATTGAATTAAGCCCTCAATGACAGATTAACAATAACAAGAGAAATCAAACAAACTCGACAAATCAACGAATACTACCCAACTCTTGGATAAAGGGAATTAAGTACTCATAATTGAACAAAACAAGTATATATATAAAAACCATAAATCATGAGTTTAGAATTTAAGAACAAAGAATACAAATCTTGAAGTGTCTTGAACTCCGGACGAATCCCTTCGCTCCTTCCTTCAATCTTCTTCTCCAATTGATTCTCTCCCTTTTCTCTCCAATCTCAAAATAGTTCTAGATCTAAAGTATGAATAGTACTGAAAATAGGTTATGAATTACATTCTAAAATAATACCCTAGATGTGTTTATATAGGGCTCTAGACATCTTGCCCAGCAAGAAAATACCAAAACAGAATTATAATAGAATTTCTGCAAAATACGTTTCCTAAACTGATTCTGTTTTTTAAGGAAAATTCGTAGCTGACTTTTCTTCAGTATTTATGGAACGTTCCAATCATAATTGGACCTCTGAACCACTCTAGAATGATAGAGAATCTCGTTAGCTTCGCGTGGACTGCTTACGGGCCTAAAACGGACTTGTAGAACTCAAGATATGGCCAAAACAATATCCGAAATTCTGGCTGATTTTCTTCCGCGCCCCCTGGCGCCTGATGCACCGTTTTGGCGCCTGATGCGCCGGCACAATCTGCCCAAAAACGGCTGGAAGCCCCCGGCTTGGTCCCGTTCTGCGAAAACTGATTTTTCTTGCCTTTTTTCGCCTTTTCTTCCCGTTCCTTTTGCATGAGCTACCGTCTTTCATTCTTAATGACTTGTATACTTCTTAGGAGTTGACATTAGCCACCATTCTTCATTCCATATCATCAATCAACTCCACAAAACGCTCCAAAAACGACGGAAACTACACCTTTAATCGATATTTCTTCAACCCTGCACAATTACACAAAACACATCAAAACTACACAAACTTGAGTCCAAAACAATCAATTTAAGCCGAACTGAGGCATTCCAAGTGGATATAAAATCCACTTATCAAACCCCCAAACTTAAACTGATGCTTGTCCTCAAGCATAAACAATTACAACTAACTAACTAGTACCACTTCCGTAGGTGATCACGGTTGCATTTGGCATATGCAACAAGCCCTTTAAACCCCTAGGCAGCCCTAGTGGACGAGTAAGGTCTCGTGAGGGCCTATAGCGAATGTACCCACAAAATCCATCTAACTAAACAATGCAATGCATGAATGCAACTAATATGAAAATGCAACGATCCCCTTCAAACTAACCAAAACCAATTAACAAGCAAATATCTCAAAGAATGCAACTAAATCCAAATAGAGCTCGACTAAGTCCCCGTATACTAACAATACATGACAGAAACGTGCGTGTGTGCGATGCTCATCAGAAATACTCCCAACACTAGGTCAAAAATCATACAAATTCTTCGCCAAGACAATCACAGGTTTATAAATAGAATAGACTGTAGACACTTCATAACCTAGGAACACCTCCATTTTTATTCAAGTTAGACAAAAACTCATGCTTTATTACTATACTACGACACTATATACAATATGCATGCTTATTTAACCGTGCAATGAATGAGACCCCAAAAGGCTTATACAATAATACCCATGTAGCGAGTGTTAGGTCAGCAATCCCAAACCACAAAGGGCTTTAGGTTACTAGGACTAAGTTTCAGACTTAATTACTCGAGTATTAAAGAGCTCACTCTGGTTAATTTTGCATTTAAACAATTAAACTATTGACTTTTTTTTTTCTTCTTTTTTTTTTTCTCTTTTGCGATCTGGAATGAGCCTTTCTCATTTCCAACCCTAGACTACTCATAAAATATGAGCCGGCTACTAGCCATTTGACACCTAGCCATTAACACTAAACAACTAGCATGAAATTCCTGGTTTCCCCCAAACTTAGACTTTAGTGTCCCTACGCTATCAAGGGAATAAAGAAAATTCTAAATATAATCAAGTGATTAAATCTCAAACAACCAAACAAGCATGACCTCAACCTAGCCCCAAAAGCACCCAATGAGACTGTGTAAAAGTTGTGTTTCTGAAGCATGCAAGTCAATTTCATAAGGAATATAAATCAACCCTCTATTCATCATCAATCACACTCAATAAAACAAGTACCTACCAATCAGAATTAGCTCGTCCTAAGGGATCATGAAAAATGCATGCCATGAAAATGCAACTATAATGAACACACATGGTATACAACATAAAAACAGAATGTCCTATATGAAACAAACGTAAATAACACGAACATACATGCATGAACTATCACTAATATGCAAAGCATGAAATCCTACATGAACAAATAATACAACAACAATTACTAATCCCTCAAACAACCCCCAAACTTAAGTATTCAATGTCCGCATTGAATGGAAGTAAATACAAGGGATAGTAGAAAACATACCTATAATGCGCCTGAAAACCTTACCCATCGCAACTCAACATGGCAAAAGTCCCTTTTCTTTAGCTATCGGCCTGGACAACAATCGATTAAATTCAACCTCCGCCGTCAAAGATGAAAATTTAGCAACACTAGCATCACCTCTCCCACGCTTAGGAGCCATAAGAATCAATGCCCAACTCACATAAAGCTCCACTAATAATTACCAAGCAATATCACACCAAAAATAGCCCAAATTCCAAGAATAATACAAAATCCCAATTTACAAGAACACAAATTCGTAAAAAAAATAAGATTAGAGAAAAAGATTTACCCAATACGAATCAAAGAGGTGAACTTGCAATTAATTCCTCTTTAGAATTGAATTTTTAGAGAATTAAATAAGTAGAAGAGGAATAGGATTTGTATGTATAGGTGGATGCAACCTGCGCTGAAGACAGAAACGCAGGCGCAACCTGCGTTACACAGGTGCAGTCTGCTCAAAAATACAACAGATTCTAATTTTTTTTTTAAAAAAAAAAACACTCAAAATTTTTTTTTTTTACACAAACGCGTGGGTTGCCTCCCACGAAGCGCTCCTTTAACGTCAATAGCTTGACGCCGATTATACCTGGAAACTTCAATGAGGAGAAAAAGCAAACAGATGCACATATCTACGAATTTCTAATATAAGCATATTGTGCAAATAAACCTTAGATTCATTGAAAGGTATGAAAACTTTCAAGAAAAGTCAGAATAATCATTATAAGTACGACTCATATACTCCTCCCAAATCGGATGTTTATACTCTACAGCAAGATTTTCAACTTCCTCAATCTTAACTTCCTTCTCTTTTATAATTGGACACTCATCAATTTTAATCTCATCTACCAATGTATTAAGCTCAAAATTTTCTAGAATTGGTAGAATTTCAATTGCATCCAAATTATCATTAATGCGCATGGGACAATTATCAACTACACCAGTAGACTCATCAGACACAACATTATCATCAATTGCTAAACAAGAATCATGGCATAGAGGAAAATTGACACAAGGAGGAGTTCGATAACAACCGTCATACCACACTGCTCGAACTTCCCAAATAAAATTATTTAGTTTAGCATTCTCCTCGTACCAAGCTATTGAATCACATGGAATATCATTGTCACTAGCAATCTCTAAAGTTTGTTCATCAAAAACTCCCAAAGAAAGTAAGGGAAGATTAGACTGAGTTCCTTGAATCATTTTATTGAGCGCAATCTCCCAATCAGCAAGTAAAGAAGGATTAGACTGAGTTAAACTCGTATCAACATCATTACACATATATGGATAAACATCATCATGATATTGATTTTCATACGAATATGAATAATCATTGCTAGGGGCATATGGAGCATAAAATGAGTTCTCAGAACAGAACGAATTCACCTGATATGCATTACAATCCTCATAGGAATTGAATTGTGGGTAAGGATTGAAGTCTTGATATTGTTCCTGACTGTTGTAGAAATTCTGAGCATTGTTCCAACCAAAGTTGTACTCCATCTAGTCTCTCTCCTCAAAACCTGTTTAAGTTGTCTACCTCAAAGAACCTGTAGACACACCAAAGAAAGAAATACAAAAAGAAAGAAAAGAAAAATATATACAAAGATAAAATCCAAACTACAAGAAACAATTAACTCAAAATCAATATTGCTGCCTTCCCCGGCAGCGGCGCCAATTTGTTAGTAGTATTTTTGTGTGTTCGTTCTCAGGGAAGGACTGATATCAATTCTAATTCTGAGTCTTTTATCTCAAGCAGTTCAGAAGTGTGGAAGAATAGATTGGTGATTATGATTATTAACTAAATTAAACTAATAAACAAATAAAAACTATATAATAACGATGAGAGAAAATAATCCAAGATTTGGGGTTCTTCAATTGACTACCAAGAATGTCTAATTTGTGTCTCTTGTTCGTTAAAAACAATCCTTCTAAAGTTTATAAATTCCTCTCCCAAGGTAATTCATAATTGTAACACCCTCACTAGCCAACAATAATATTATAAAATCTTATATTCAGTTAAGCATTAATATAGGAGAAATTTTAGAAATTTCGGCATGATGTAATCATAAACCGGACTAATCACCTGTTTAAGCAACTAAGTATAACTGAAACAGTCCACAAGCACAAGTCATACTAATCCATAAGAAAATAAAACCATACCAACCCAGACCGCACACAGGTCACTGTATGAAACAACTACTAATAGTTATTACAACCCAGAACTGAATTTAATAATATACAACCCATCAAATATGATAATCTGCCTACAAATACAGATATAATATAAACAAAGATATATGTCACTACCCAACCAACTGCCTCGACCCTCTGACTGCCTCGGTGACTACCCCAACCCGACGGGCCACTTCTTCTAGACATGCTCTGGCTTAGCTGAGGAAACAGAATTAGCAAGCAAGTGAGCCAAATGCTCAGCAAGTATATATATATAAAATTAAAACATCAGCAACTGATATGTCTACAAGATTGTCTAGAACCAGCAATCAACAATATATAAAAGCTCAACTGAAAATTTATCATTTGTCTGAATCATAAACTAGAAGAGGATTGGACTATCATGCATTTTTATAATAAAAACAATTATAAGGTTAGGCTGCTGATCAGTCACGCACTAACCCCGGACAAACGCACACAGCAATGTCCTTTAATGGATCCACGGCACACATTGGCCTTAATTATTTCTGACCACGAATCTGGTCCGACCCTTACGGTCCACATTTTTAAAAACTAACAGTCCAATCCTAACTAAACATCAGGTGTCGGAACAATCGACCACCTCAACTACCAAACATCCTGAACACTTTCGTTTCAGGTTAACATCTCAAATCTCACCAAATAGAACAAGGTCAGGTAATCTCTGAATTAAATGTCGACAAGTTCGATATGACAAACAGGGGTAATGATTTAAGTCAGGTCACAAAAAGAATTAACAAAAACGATATAGTCAACCGGGGGTATAACAATTGAATATTCATAATTAATGGGAATTATCAGAGCAAGTATATCAAGGATAATTCAAATGCATAAGAATCAAGTTATGATAATCATAATTCGCTGGAAATATAAGTGAAGTGGTCTACTTGAAAGAGGAGTGGAATAATACACTTGCAAGGAATATGGATGTAATTCAATTCATTAATAGCATCAACAACTCAGTGGAATCAATTTTGGGACATAACAATTAGGTATTCGCAATTTCGGAAAATTAACAGAACAATTATAGCAAGAATAATTTAAATAAGCATATGAATCAGACTTTTATAATCATAACTCATTTGAAAGGTAATTGAAGCAATTACTTGCCTTAAATAGAAAATCACAGAATCCGAAGCGTCTTTACGTCCTCAGCTTTAGCCTTCCCTTTATCCACGGAATCTACACACAATATAACACTATTTCAGAATCCCATTTAATACTCGCTAAGCAATATAAACATTCCACTTAGTCTACCCCTGCGAATAGTTCCCTAATTTATGTTTATATACTCATATAATAGCAATATATATATAAGCCACGTATAGCAGCATTTAATCATATTGACAACACGTATAGCCACGTATATTAACACATATCACATAGATTTGAAATATGAAGCCCGACTCACAACTCGTATAAATTAAATAATTATACATACTCGTTTTCAAGAAATGATTTTAATATATTTTAGAAAAAATTTTGACGGCATCCCCTTTATACAGGGGACTGTCAGTCGGGATACAGCCGACACAACCAACACAAATTCTCAATTACTAATCAAATCCATAATTAGCATTCAATCCCAAATCACATTCCAATTCACTGATTTATAATCCAATACAATTTAAACAATTAATAACAATTCGATAATAAAATTACAATTTATTAGCTAAATAACAAATATTAATTATTAAATAATTTTTGGCTCAGAAAATAATCATCATCGCCGTTTTACCCTCGACTCAAATTAAATCATCGTCGAGGGGGCAAAATCCCGAGGGCACCCTAATTTGGGCTTCCGGCTCGAAACTCCGCACATAATATTATTCGAATACTTGACAATTTCAAGAAATAATTTCAGCAAAGCTTCGACTGTAATCAACTTAGAACCACAATACATAGAACCGAATTTTCATCACAAAATCAAAATCATTTGATTCGAATAATACAGGGTTCGAGAAAGCCCCTTATTAATAACATCAAGAACAGACAGAACAATTTTCCAGCGGCCACAAGTCATCCAAACAGTACCATACATCACTAGTTCGTTACCCAGAATCACAGGATACACTACTAGCCTCAAACAGGATATACACACCCACACTTTCACTGAACACACACACACACACTGCTCTTGACACACACACACAGGCTGCCATAAACTCACTCACACAACCCAAACCAATTCATCCTTCACCAATACATCACACACCCTTACACACCCAATGCATACACACATTTATTTACCCATATAACCTCTCGTTCGAGTCTCAATCACAAGGGAAAAACAAGGACACAAGCGAACCACAACTCGCAGCACAACCACGATAATAAACACGCACCCACACTCCAACAAACGCACACACACACTCGCGAACTCACACACCCGACTGCAAGAACAGAACAGCGGAATCCTGAATTACGATTTAGAACATCACCGAGCAACTACATACACATGTATTACAACACACAACAGGGGAGGGGATAGTATAGATACACGAAGAAGGAAAAGAGATTAATGGAATTGAGAAAAAAACATGAGAGAGTGAGAGAGATTTTTGGAGTAACCTTTGATAGAGAGAGATCTGGAATTATCGAGAGATGTGGTGTGTGTGTTTAGAGGAGTCCAATTAGGGTTTTAAACAAGTGATTTGGGGAAAAACTGAAAAGTATATTTTTGGATTTTTACTTTACTGAAATTAAAGAAAATAAATCAAAAAAATCACAATCAAATACAAAAATGGATGAAATATTAAATTTTAAAATTTTAAAATGAAGAATATAAAATTACGATCACCCACATATTTTTAAAATATTTTTAGGATTAAAAACGAATTAAATACGGATTTTACAAGATTAAATCCGTAAAATAAAACAGAATTCATAAAATCATTTTAAAATCGTTAAAAATCAAAACAATTCCATACAACATTTTTAAAACTCAAATAAACTAATAAAGTTAATAAAACGAAAGATTTCATAATTTTTACTAATTCCGATGTTTTTATAAGATTCTCAGAAAGTAAATATAACGAAATTAAATAGGAAATAAATCCCCAAAAATATAATTAAAACAGTCGGGCTTACATAACGCCTATAAAATATCAATCTAACCTCCAAATATTATTCAACAGACACATCACCTCCACAACAAATATATACGCCACATAATTCACATTTAATAATAAAATAAATAACTCTTAATAATTAAATATTCTGAAATTTCTAAGGCGTTATAACCTTCCCCCCTTAAAAGGATTCTGTCCCCAGAATCTCACCTAAGAGAATAATTGAGGATACTTCTCCAACATATCGCTTTCCAACTCCCAAGTTGATTCTTCCACCTTGGGGTTTCTCCACAGAACTCTCACTATAGGAATTGTTTTATTCCTCATAACCTTTTCTTTTCGATCTAGTATTTTGATAGGCTGCTCCACATAAGATAAATCTGGCTGAATCTCTATCGGCTCATATTCAATGACATGTTTAGAATCCAGATGGTACTTCTTAAGCATAGATACATGGAATACGTTATGGATATGTTGCATATGAGGCGGTAAAGCTAACTCGTAGGCGACTTTCCCGACTTTCTTCAATACCTCGAAAGGCCCCACAAATCTTGGACTTAATTTTCCTTTCTTGCCAAATCTTACTAACCCTTTCCACGGAGATACTTTCAACAGTACCTGTTCTCCTTCTTCGAACTCCATATTCTTTCTGGCCAAATCAGCATACTTCTTCTGTCGGTTCTGAGCTGTCACTAACCGTTTCTGAATAAGTTGAACTATTTCCTTGGTTTGCTGTACTAACTCAGGTCCGAGTATCTTTCGCTCGCCAACTTCTTCCCAGTATACTGGAGATCGACACTTTCGTCCATATAACGCTTCATACGGCGGCATACCGATACTAGCATGAAAGCTATTATTGTATGAAAATTCCACTAACGGCAAGTGTTCATCCCAACTTCCTGCAAAATCTAATGCACAAACTCGGAGCATGTCTTCAATTGTCTGAATCGTTCTTTCACTCTGACCGTCAGTCTGAGGATGGTATGCAGTACTCATTTTTAATTCGGTGCCCAAACATTCTTGAAAACTTCTCCAGAATCTCGAATTAAATCTTGGATCTCGATCTGAGACTATTGATACGGGAACTCCATGTCGCACCACAATCTCTTTTATGTATAAATGAACCAATTTGTCTAATGAGAACCTCTCGTTTATCGGAAGGAAGTGTGCAGATTTCGTTAAGCGATCAACAATTACCCAGATAGCATCATGATTAGCTCTCGTCCTTGGCAATCCAACCACAAAGTCCATAGCAATATGTTCCCATTTCCACTCGGGAATCTCTAATGGTTGTAGCATCCCACTTGGCCTTTGATGTTCTGCTTTTACTTTCTGACAGGTCAAACACTTACTCACCCATTCAGCAATATCTCTCTTCATATCCGGCCACCAGAAGTTTCTTTTCAAGTCTCGATACATTTTCGTACTTCCTGGATGAATCGAATACTTTGAACTGTGGGCTTCCTGTAGGATCTCATTCTTCAACTCGGTCACATTGGGTATCCAAATACGTGAAGAAAATCTTAATATCCCCTTGTCATCTACCTGTGTACATATTTCCTCACCTGTTAACTTGTTCACATCTCCGCTCATGACTTCCTCCTGGCATCTGCGAATCTTTTCTAACAATTCTGGCTGAAACGTCATAGTGTACACCGCATCTGTACTACTTGCAGGCATACACACCTCTATCTCTAATCTTTCAAACTCTTTGTATAATTCCTCAGGCATTGTCAACATACTGATTTTCTCCTTCCTACTTAAAGCGTCCGCCACCACGTTCGCCTTCCCAGGATGATAGTTAATGGTACAATCATAATCCTTGAGTAATTCCAACCATCTTCTCTGTCTCATATTTAACTCCTTCTGGGTGAAAATATATTTTAAACTCTTGTGGTCCGTGTAAATTTCACACTTTTCCCCATACAGATAATGTCTCCAAATTTTCAAGGCGAAAACAATCGCGGCTAATTCTAAGTCATGAGTAGGGTATTTCTGTTCGTGAGGTTTCAATTGTCTCGAAGCGTAAGCAATTACCTTTCCGTGCTGCATTAGTACACATCCCAAACCTTTGTGAGATGCATCACTGTAGATCACAAAATTTCCTTTTTCATCTGGAAGTGTCAATACAGGTGCAGTCACCAATCTCTGCTTCAATTCCTGAAAACTTTCTTCACACTTCTCATTCCACACAAACTTTTCATTCTTCCTTGTCAACTTTGTTAGTGGGGTGGCTATCTTCGCAAAGTCTTGAACAAATCTTCGATAGTATCCCGCCAATCCTAAGAAACTTCGAACCTCCGTGGCTGTTTTAGGTCGATCCCAATTCATCACGGCTTCAATTTTAGCAGGATCCACCTTAATCCCTTCACTGCTGATGACATGCCCTAAAAACTGCACTTCTTTCAACCAAAACTCACACTTAGAAAATTTCGCATACAATTTCTCTTTCCTCAACGTTTCTAAGGCTATTCTCAAATGCCCTGCATGCTCTTCTTCAGTCTTCGAGTATATCAGAATATCATCTATAAACACAATCACAAACTTATCCAAATACTTCTTGAAGACTCTATTCATTAGGTCCATGAATGCTGCTGGTGCATTAGTTAGCCCAAAGGCCATCACCAAGAACTCGTAGTGCCCATACCTAGTCCGAAACGCTGTTTTTGGAACGTCTTCCGGTCTAATCTTTAATTGAAAATATCCTGACCGCAAATCAATCTTCGAGAAACAAGTTGCTCCTTTTAACTGATCAAATAAATCGTCAATTCTTGGCAAAGGGTATTTATTCTTGATGGTCAACTTATTTAATTCCCGATAATCGATACACAGTCTCATACTTCCATCCTTCTTCTTTACGAACAATACCGGAGCTCCCCACGGCGATACACTAGGTCTAATAATACCTTTCTCCAGAAGATCTTGCAATTGTACTGCCAATTCCTTCATCTCTACGGGTGCCATTCGGTAGGGAGCCTTTGACACTGGTTCAGTTCCGGGGGCTAAATCGATGGTAAATTCTATTTCTCTATCCGGAGGTAAACCGGGAAGTTCATCCGGAAAAACATCAAGAAATTCATTCACCACTGGAATTTCCTTTATTTTAGGCACCTCTTGACTAGTGTCCATGACATAAGCCATATAGCCCTCGCATCCTTGCCTCAACAACCTCTTTGTTTGAATGATCGACAAAAATCTCCTAGTTTGCCTCTGACCCCTAAAGGTAACCTCTACATTATCAGAGGGTTTAAGGATCACCTTCTTATTCTTACAATCAATTTGGGCATTATTTTCTGTTAACCAATCCATTCCTAAGATAACATCAAATTCACCTAACTGGAATGGTATCAAATTAGCGTAGAAACAATGCCCTGAAATATCAATCTTGCAACGAGGACACACTTGCGTAACCGGAATTCGTTCTGAATTAGCTATTTCTATAACTATAGCTTCACGTAACATGCATACTTCACAATTTAACTTTTGAACAAATTCTTTGGATATAAAGGATTTCGTAGCCCCGGAATCAATTAACACTTTAGCTTTGACAGAATTTACAGGGAGCGTACCTGCTACCACATCCGAATTCTTAATAGCTTCGTTCAGAGTCATGTTGAAAGTCCTTGCCACTGGTCTGATACTTGATGTTGGGGGTGCTGCTTCAATTGCTTGCAGTATTGGATTAGCCAGAACTGGAGGCTTTACTACAGGTACTTTTCAGTCTTTCATTATATGTCCTGGCTTTCCACAACGGTGACACACAATTCCTGCCTTGCATTCCCGAGCATAATGACCTTTTTGATTACATTTGAAACACGTCACCTCCAACTTTGTACACACCCCCGGATGCCTCTTCCCACAAGTCTTGCATTCTGCCAAGGGTGGCCTAACCAATCTCTGTTGATTCGCATCTTGAATTCTATTTCCTTGGCCCCCATTCCCTGATCCCGGCTTCTTAGGGTTCCCATACTTTCCTGGTTGGAATCCTGGCTTTTTATTTGACACATTATGAGAACTGCCTTGCTCTTGTCGTTCCCCCATTGACCCAGCCTTCCTTTTCTTTCCTTCTTTTTCCTTGAAGTATAATTCGCTTTCCCCTTCAGCTATCATGGCCTTTTGCACCACTGCTGCATAAGTCTCCAACTCCAAAACTGCTAGTTTAGTACGAATCCACGGTTTCAATCCTTGTTGAAACCTCTTAGCCTTCTTCCTCTCCGTATCCACATAGGCCGGAGCAAACCTAGCTAGTTCCGTAAACTTGGTTTCATATTCTGTCACCGACATTTTCCCTTGTTTCAGCTCCAAAAACTTCATCTCCATCTGGTCCTTCATATAGTCGGGGAAATACTTTTCCAAAAATAACTCTGTGAACCTCTCCCAAGGAATCACCTCAGTAGCTTCCAACATCTTCACTGACTCCCACCAGTAAGTAGCTTCATTCTTCAAGAAATAACTTACATATTCAGTTTGTTTGTCTGCTGGGACCCCCACCAGTGCAATGGCTTTTTCCATCTCTTTTAACCAAGACCTCGCCTCCACCGGGTCCGCTGTCCCTTTAAACTCAGGAGGTTTTACTGCCTGGAAAGACTTAAAAGTAACCACCGGAGGAACAGGTGGCTGCTGCTGCTGCTGCTGTTGTTGCTGTTGTTGCTGTTGTTGCTGTTGTTGCTGTTGTTGCTGTTGTTGCTGTTGAGCCAACAACTGCTGCTGTAATTGCTGCTGTTGCTGTGCCAGAGTAGCAGTCTGTTGAACAAGAGTTTGTAATATTTGTGCTAAGGCAGGGTCCATCTGACCAACAGGGGGTGGATTAGCTTGTTCACCCTGATCGGTGGTTCGGGTATTTTGTTTCTTCTTTTTGGGTGGCATATTTCTGAAATCAATGAACAATTATATTAGATTCAGGTTCAGAAAATAATATCTCAACATGCTCCAACTTAAACAAACAATGCATATATTACTGAAAGGTAATTCGAGGTCTCCAACCAATATTCCGGTCAACAATTGATTCACAGGGTGCAATAGGATATTAATCCAAGGTTACACAAGGTATTCACAAACGTTCAATAGATGCAATAAAGAAACAATAGTCATAATGCTAAGGTCAAACATAGTATCGAAAGTAAAAACAATGCTAGAAGGAAATGGTGCTGAAAGTAAATATGAAACGAACAGTAAATAAGATGCTTAAGTAAATGACAGTATAAGGAAATTTAACACAGTTCTGCAAAAGTGATAATGATATATATAGATAGATCAGATACAAGCGTAAGAACAACGCTTCGATAAGGGTACAACATAGTACTAAAAGAGAAGACTGCTAACATCTAGTCACAGTACAACAGATATATACAACAAAACTGGTCGTACTGCAAATCCTGACGTACTACTACCACCATAACGTGCCTCTAAATACCACATCATCATACTACCCTAATCATCACTGGTCATCATCGTCATCCGACTCTCCCCGCCAGGCTGATCCCAAAATGCTCTCCAGCTCTGCCGTCACCAGACCTAGGGTCACCTGCTGTGTCACAAATGCCGGCTCATCTCGGGATCTCATCCGTCCCCGCCTAATGACAACACGTCTAAGAGCTCGTACTCGCCTCCGGACATCCTCCAGCTCAGCCGCCACTCTATCTCTATCTCTAGCCCGCTCCTCCTCCCCAGCCCTCATAGCCCTCCACTCTGCCATCTGCCCCAAGAGATAGTCCCTCTCGCGGGCCACTCGCTCGTACACATGGTATGGTACAGGCTGAGGAGTATACTGGTATGCTGGCCCATTCACTGAGCCCTGCGATCCCACGAACGGCTGCATAACCCCTGGGGAAATCTGCTGCGGAACAGAAGCCCCTCCTTCCGGATCCTCGTCCGGGTCTGAATCGGAACCAGAAGCAGGTGCCTGAAGTATACATATATATATATATATAATTAGATTTCCTATCTCTCACGACACCATCCTAACCTTTCTTATAACTCTACCCCGACTCCCCACCTAATTGTTTCAGTGACTGTGACCTGTGGCTCTGATACCAACTTGTAACACCCTCACTAGCCAACAATAATATTATAAAATCTTATATTCAGTTAAACATTAATATAGGAGAAATTTTAGAAATTTCGGCATGATGTAATCATAAACCGGACTAATCACCTGTTTAAGCAACTAAGTATAACTGAAACAGTCCACAAGCACAAGTCATACTAATCCATAAGAAAATAAAACCATACCAACCCAGACCGCACACAGGTCACTGTATGAAACAACTACTAATAGTTATTACAACCCAGAACTGAATTTAATAATATACAACCCATCAAATATGATAATCTGCCTACAAATACAGATATAATATAAACAAAGATATATGTCACTACCCAACCAACTGCCTCGACCCTCTGACTGCCTCGGTGACTACCCCAACCCGACGGGCCACTTCTTCTAGACATGCTCTGGCTTAGCTGAGGAAACAGAATTAGCAAGCAAGTGAGCCAAATGCTCAGCAAGTATATATATATAAAATTAAAACATCAGCAACTGATATGTCTACAAGATTGTCTAGAACCAGCAATCAACAATATATAAAAGCTCAACTGAAAATTTATCATTTGTCTGAATCATAAACTAGAAGAGGATTGGACTATCATGCATTTTTATAATAAAAACAATTATAAGGTTAGGCTGCTGATCAGTCACGCACTAACCCCGGACAAACGCACACAGCAATGTCCTTTAATGGATCCACGGCACACATTGGCCTTAATTATTTCTGACCACGAATCTGGTCCGACCCTTACGGTCCACATTTTTAAAAACTAACAGTCCAATCCTAACTAAACATCAGGTGTCGGAACAATCGACCACCTCAACTACCAAACATCCTGAACACTTTCGTTTCAGGTTAACATCTCAAATCTCACCAAATAGAACAAGGTCAGGTAATCTCTGAATTAAATGTCGACAAGTTCGATATGACAAACAGGGGTAATGATTTAAGTCAGGTCACAAAAAGAATTAACAAAAACGATATAGTCAACCGGGGGTATAACAATTGAATATTCATAATTAATGGGAATTATCAGAGCAAGTATATCAAGGATAATTCAAATGCATAAGAATCAAGTTATGATAATCATAATTCGCTGGAAATATAAGTGAAGTGGTCTACTTGAAAGAGGAGTGGAATAATACACTTGCAAGGAATATGGATGTAATTCAATTCATTAATAGCATCAACAACTCAGTGGAATCAATTTTGGGACATAACAATTAGGTATTCGCAATTTCGGAAAATTAACAGAACAATTATAGCAAGAATAATTTAAATAAGCATATGAATCAGACTTTTATAATCATAACTCATTTGAAAGGTAATTGAAGCAATTACTTGCCTTAAATAGAAAATCACAGAATCCGAAGCGTCTTTACGTCCTCAGCTTTAGCCTTCCCTTTATCCACGGAATCTACACACAATATAACACTATTTCAGAATCCCATTTAATACTCGCTAAGCAATATAAACATTCCACTTAGTCTACCCCTGCGAATAGTTCCCTAATTTATGTTTATATACTCATATAATAGCAATATATATATAAGCCACGTATAGCAGCATTTAATCATATTGACAACACGTATAGCCACGTATATTAACACATATCACATAGATTTGAAATATGAAGCCCGACTCACAACTCGTATAAATTAAATAATTATACATACTCGTTTTCAAGAAATGATTTTAATATATTTTAGAAAAAATTTTGACGGCATCCCCTTTATACAGGGGACTGTCAGTCGGGATACAGCCGACACAACCAACACAAATTCTCAATTACTAATCAAATCCATAATTAGCATTCAATCCCAAATCACATTCCAATTCACTGATTTATAATCCAATACAATTTAAACAATTAATAACAATTCGATAATAAAATTACAATTTATTAGCTAAATAACAAATATTAATTATTAAATAATTTTTGGCTCAGAAAATAATCATCATCGCCGTTTTACCCTCGACTCAAATTAAATCATCGTCGAGGGGGCAAAATCCCGAGGGCACCCTAATTTGGGCTTCCGGCTCGAAACTCCGCACATAATATTATTCGAATACTTGACAATTTCAAGAAATAATTTCAGCAAAGCTTCGACTGTAATCAACTTAGAACCACAATACATAGAACCGAATTTTCATCACAAAATCAAAATCATTTGATTCGAATAATACAGGGTTCGAGAAAGCCCCTTATTAATAACATCAAGAACAGACAGAACAATTTTCCAGCGGCCACAAGTCATCCAAACAGTACCATACATCACTAGTTCGTTACCCAGAATCACAGGATACACTACTAGCCTCAAACAGGATATACACACCCACACTTTCACTGAACACACACACACACACTGCTCTTGACACACACACACAGGCTGCCATAAACTCACTCACACAACCCAAACCAATTCATCCTTCACCAATACATCACACACCCTTACACACCCAATGCATACACACATTTATTTACCCATATAACCTCTCGTTCGAGTCTCAATCACAAGGGAAAAACAAGGACACAAGCGAACCACAACTCGCAGCACAACCACGATAATAAACACGCACCCACACTCCAACAAACGCACACACACACTCGCGAACTCACACACCCGACTGCAAGAACAGAACAGCGGAATCCTGAATTACGATTTAGAACATCACCGAGCAACTACATACACATGTATTACAACACACAACAGGGGAGGGGATAGTATAGATACACGAAGAAGGAAAAGAGATTAATGGAATTGAGAAAAAAACATGAGAGAGTGAGAGAGATTTTTGGAGTAACCTTTGATAGAGAGAGATCTGGAATTATCGAGAGATGTGGTGTGTGTGTTTAGAGGAGTCCAATTAGGGTTTTAAACAAGTGATTTGGGGAAAAACTGAAAAGTATATTTTTGGATTTTTACTTTACTGAAATTAAAGAAAATAAATCAAAAAAATCACAATCAAATACAAAAATGGATGAAATATTAAATTTTAAAATTTTAAAATGAAGAATATAAAATTACGATCACCCACATATTTTTAAAATATTTTTAGGATTAAAAACGAATTAAATACGGATTTTACAAGATTAAATCCGTAAAATAAAACAGAATTCATAAAATCATTTTAAAATCGTTAAAAATCAAAACAATTCCATACAACATTTTTAAAACTCAAATAAACTAATAAAGTTAATAAAACGAAAGATTTCATAATTTTTACTAATTCCGATGTTTTTATAAGATTCTCAGAAAGTAAATATAACGAAATTAAATAGGAAATAAATCCCCAAAAATATAATTAAAACAGTCGGGCTTACATAACGCCTATAAAATATCAATCTAACCTCCAAATATTATTCAACAGACACATCACCTCCACAACAAATATATACGCCACATAATTCACATTTAATAATAAAATAAATAACTCTTAATAATTAAATATTCTGAAATTTCTAAGGCGTTATAATAATGCCTACAATCATCCCCTAATCGCCACTCCCATGGTCAATCAAAGTATAATCATAAACTATTAAAACCAAGGATTAACAGTTTCACAATTCTTTTATTAATCTCCCGATTCAATAATTAAATTGTGTCTATCATGTCATGTACTAGAATTACAACTCTTCTCCCGATTCGTTATAATCCCTACAGATTCAATCAAAAGTTAGCTACTCTTCTAATTGAATTAAGCCCTCAATGACAGATTAACAATAACAAGAGAAATCAAACAAACTCGACAAATCAACGAATACTACCCAACTCTTGGATAAAGGGAATTAAGTACTCATAATTGAACAAAACAAGTATATATATAAAAACCACAAATCATGAGTTTAGAATTTAAGAACAAAGAATACAAATCTTGAAGTGTCTTGAACTCCGGACGAATCCCTTCGCTCCTTCCTTCAATCTTCTTCTCCAATTGATTCTCTCCCTTTTCTCTCCAATCTCAAAATAGTTCTAGATCTAAAGTATGAATAGTACTGAAAATAGGTTATGAATTACATTCTAAAATAATACCCTAGATGTGTTTATATAGGGCTCTAGACATCTTGCCCAGCAAGAAAATACCAAAACAGAATTATAATAGAATTTCTGCAAAATACGTTTCCTAAACTGATTCTGTTTTTTAAGGAAAATTCGTAGCTGACTTTTCTTCAGTATTTATGGAACGTTCCAATCATAATTGGACCTCTGAACCACTCTAGAATGATAGAGAATCTCGTTAGCTTCGCGTGGACTGCTTACGGGCCTAAAACGGACTTGTAGAACTCAAGATATGGCCAAAACAAAATCCGAAATTCTGGCTGATTTTCTTCCGCGCCCCCTGGCGCCTGATGCACCGTTTTGGCGCCTGATGCGCCGGCACAATCTGCCCAAAAACGGCTGGAAGCCCCCGGCTTGGTCCCGTTCTGCGAAAACTGATTTTTCTTGCCTTTTTTCGCCTTTTCTTCCCGTTCCTTTTGCATGAGCTACCGTCTTTCATTCTTAATGACTTGTATACTTCTTAGGAGTTGACATTAGCCACCATTCTTCATTCCATATCATCAATCAACTCCACAAAACGCTCCAAAAACGACGGAAACTACACCTTTAATCGATATTTCTTCAACCCTGCACAATTACACAAAACACATCAAAACTACACAAACTTGAGTCCAAAACAATCAATTTAAGCCGAACTGAGGCATTCCAAGTGGATATAAAATCCACTTATCAGATGAAGAATTTGGCGAAGAGTCTGAGGTTGATCTTGATGGAGATGATATTCGTTTTCTTCAATAAGCATGAAGATGAGTCAGCTGCTCTCATTCAAGTCGCCCAGACAAGGAATCTAATCTTCAGATGCTCCTTGTCCTGAAGTCGATCGTTGAGGATTGAAGCAGCAATAACTTTAGACAAGAATAGAATTATCAGTAGTAGTTAGACAAAAAGAAGAATTGTATTTCATTTCCATGTATGTAATGCTTTCGATTAATGAAAATACAAGTTTTCTTATTATCTACTTATCTATTGTTGTTTATTGACTGATCTGAATAATGATATAAATTATTAGTATGCATGTGGTAAAACTTGCTAACATAGACTTTAACAAAACTCAGAACATGAACTTCAGAATTTGAAACAGTAAGACACACAAATTTCACAATCCTGATACTGACGATACAATCCTGATGTCAATACTGATGACGTCAGTATACTGATAGCAATCCTGATCCTGATGTTTATTAATAAGTCTATCATACTTAAATTTATCAAGATAAAATGTTACAGCTTAAGCATTTAACAATCAAGTATAGATCCTGACAAAAATATCAAGTCTATAAACTGAAACAACATACCTTGCTACTTGTGCAGATGTTAAAGATCTAAAAATTTAACATTCCTAACTCACTAACCAATATAATGAATGTAGCCTCATCAAGTGGTTTAGTTAGAATATCTGCAAGCTGTTTGTCAGTAGGAACAAAATGAAGTTCCACAGTACCATTTTCAATATGTTCTCTAATAAAATGATACCTGACATCAATGTGCTTAGTCCTTGAATGTTGAACTGGATTTTCTGCAATTTTGATAGCACTGGTATTATCACAAAACATAGGAATATTACTAAGTGTCATACCATAATCCATCAACTGATTTCTTATCCAAAGGAGTTGAGCACAACAACTGCCTGCTGCAATGTATTCAACTTCTGCAGTTGAGGTTGAAACTGATTGCTGCTTCTTGCTTGCCCAAGAAATCAATCTGTTTCCCAAGAATTGACATGTACCTGTAGTGCTTTTCCTGTCTATTTTACACCCTGCATAATCAGAGTCTGAATAGCCAATTAGGGAGAAATCAGATTCTCTTGGATACCACAAACCAAGATTTGGAGTTCCCTTGAGATATCTAAAAATTCTTTTCACAACAATTAAATGAGATTCCTTAGGATCACTTTGGAATCTAGCACATAAAAAGGTAGAAAACATTATATCTGGTCTACTTGCAGTTAGATATAATAGTGAACCTATCATGCATCTATAGCTAGTGTTATCAACACTCTTTCCCTTAGGATCAGAGTCTAGCTTAGTGGCTGTTACCATGGGTGTCTTTGCAACTGCACAATCTTGAAAGTCAAACCTTTTTAAAAGATCTTTGATATACTTTGACTGATTAATGAAAATACCAGTCTCAGTCTGTTTGACCTGCAAGCCTAAAAAGTAATTTAGTTCACCCATCATGCTCATCTGATACTTAGACTACATAAGCTTGATAAACTTAGCACATAACTTTTCATTAGTAGAACCAAATATAATATCATCAACATAAACTTGAACTAAAAGCAAAACACCTTTTATCTTTCTAAAGAATAGAGTTTTGTCAATTGTACCTCTTGTGAAGCCATTTTCAAGAAGAAATTTAGACCAAGTCTCATACCATGCTCTTGGTGCCTGCTTTAGTCCATAGAGTGCCTTGTCAAGTTTGTAGACATGATTTGGAAACTTTGGATCAACAAAACCAGGTGGTTGCTCCACATACACTTCCTCATCAAGCTTGCCATTAAGAAAAGCACTCTTTACATCCATCTGGTATACCTTAAATTTTGAATGAGCTGCAAATGCAAGAAACATTCTGATTGCTTCCAATCTTGCTACAGGTGTAAAGCTTTCATCATAGTCAATTCCTTCTTCCTGAGAATAACCATTGGCCACCAGTCTTGCTTTATTTCTTACAATCATACCAGATTCATCTAGCTTGTTTCTGAAAAACCATTTTGCACCAACAATAGATCTATCTTTAGGGCTTGGTACCAGTTTTCAAACTTTGTTCCTCTCAAACTCATTCAATTCTTCCTGCATTACTATTACCCAATCAGGATCCTTTAAGGCTTCTTCAACCTTCTTAGGTTCATTCTTTGAGAGAAAACAACTATACAAGCATTCATTTTGAATTGATCTTCTAGTTCGAACACCACTATTTGGATCACCAATAATCAAATCTTCAGTATGATCCCTTGTCCATTTTCTAACAGGTGGTAGATTACTCCTGCTAGACTCTCCCCCTAAGTTAGTGGTATTTCTTGTAGAAGAGTGTTCATTTCCTTCAAAAGCTCCCCCTTGATCAGTAGAATCAGTAGATTCCATACTGCTACTACTTTCTGATCTTCCTTCATTAGACTTTGAAGGATCAGTTCCTGATGAAGTAGACTCTGAAAGACTAGTCTGATCCTGACCAGTACTGTGTTCTACTTGATTGAATTGCTCCCCCTCAACAGTAGCATTCCTTTGAGAAGCAATAGAGATTTCCTCTGGAGAACCTTCATCATCACTGGAGAGAATCTCAGAATACTTAAGATTTTCAAATTCCAGATTGTCATGGCTTTCATCAGTTTGCAAAATTCCAAACTTCTTATCATCAAATGCAACATGAATTGATTCCATAACAATGTGAGTTCTGAGATTGTATACTTTGAAGGCCTTTGATGCTGAATATCCTAGAAATATTGCTTCATCCGATTTGGCTTCAAATTTTCCAAGTTGTTCTGGATGAACTTTCAGGACATAGCATTTGCATCCAAAGATGTAAAAGTATTTCACACTTGGCTTCTTTCCTTTGATCATCTCATAGGGAGTCTTACCATGAGCATTTACCAAGGTACAGTTTTGAGTGAAACATGCAGTGTTGATAGCTTCTGCCCAGAAATAGGTTGGAAGCTTTGCATCTGCAAGCATGGTTCTTGCTGCCTCTATGAGAGTTATGTTCTTTCTTTCTACTACACCATTCTGCTGAGGTGTTCCAGGTGTAGAAAACTGTTGAGTAATTCCATTATCTACACAATATTCCTCCATTGTAGAATTCTTAAATTCTGTACCATTGTCACTTCTGAGCACTTTGACCTTGTACTCAGAGCTATTTTGAATATTCTTGACAAGTTCAATGATTTGCTGAGGAGCTTCATCCTTTTTGTGTAGAAAGAATACCCATGTGAACCTTGTGTAATCATCCACTATAACTAGAGCATATCTTTTCTTGCTGATAGACATAATGTTTACTGGGCCAAATAAATCAAGATGCGGCATGTGAAATGATTCAGTAATTGAATTTTCTGTCTTGCTCTTGAAAGTGGTTCTTCTTTGTTTTCCAAGCTGACAAGCATCACAAAGTCCATCTTTGTAAGAACCCCAAATTTTGGATATAATTAAAAACTTTTTATTATGTACTGAGGTAATGGTGAATAGTGATTATGACTACGATGTAACGATTGAGATAATGAATGGAAGGAATGGAATTCGATTTAAATATTTATATGTCTTGAAGAATACTATTGGTTGACAATTTAGATAAGAATTATCTATCTCCTAGGGAGTTGAGATTTGATAATTCTAAAGGAGAAGATTATTCCTATGTCATCCAAATCGATATCTGTTATTGGTCCAGTAGGTCCGTAAAAAGGTTAAGGAACGATTGAAAGAGATTAGGGACAATTGTACAACCCTAAAAGGATGAGTAAAGAAAAATGGATGAATAGTGATTGTGATGGATTTAGGAATATTATGAGACGACACTATATAGAAGTATTCGGAACGGATTTCCGAGTTTGTATTAGTGATCCAGGGGGAAAATAAGTGTATGTAAAAGCTGTCGGATTCTGAAAAATAGTACTTTTATTTTCCCCGAGAATTTCGTGGACACATAAAGACTTAAGGGTTTATTGAAGAGATTTAAGGAATTTGGATTCAAGAATTATTAAAGAGAATTGAGAATGATAGTATAAATAGTAAGATGGTTTCCGGTAAAACCCTAATTAGAAATCTTCGAGATATTCCTTCGAACGATCAATGAATTGAGTAATAACCAGACAAAGAAGCAAGCAGAGAACCAAGAGACAAACATGTGCAAGTGGATGGAGTAAGGGTAAGCAAAGTGACTTTCATGTAAGTCAACTACAAGTGTAGTGATGGAGTTGCATTTGTGCCAAAAAGGGTATGCTTAATGTGGTGCCAACAAGTGGACCAATAGAAGGGAAACACTTGGACCACTAGCAAGCTAACAACACAAAAGTAAAGGATGCATCCAAGATATATGCCAAGTATTACAATTATTTAGGCATAAAGCAAAACAAAGGAAGCAAAGCCAAGAACTCCATGAAGAGCAAAAAAAAAAAATCTGCTCCTTTTTAGCAAAATCAAAGTCCAACCTCTTGACCTTCAATGGCCATGAAATAAATCATGTAAGTTCCTTACTATATCAACATGATCTCCTAGAAATTTGAGCTTCAAATTCCATCTCTAGCATAGTTTTCAAAAATCATCAAAGTGATGATGAATAGTGTTTTCAAGATCTAATCTTTGATTTCTTGTTTTGTTTGGATGATCCAAGCTTTGTTAAGGTGTTCTAAGGATTGATCAAGGTTTATTAAGGTCTTACATACTCCAAGGAAGGTATAAACTTCAAGAACCCTAGTCTTTTATTTGAGTTTTAATGGAGTTTTAGATGAGATTTGATAATGTTTATGGCATGTATTCATGATTTAGAACATGTATGTTGTGTGGGTGTTATAAAATGATTAATATATGTTTTGTGGCTCCAAGACCTGTTGAGACAGTGAGGGAGATGATAAATAGTGCCCATGAGTGTTGGTGGTGGATTGAATGATTATTTGGAGGGTTTTCATTTTGGAAATATCCGAGTTATAGCCGTCGTAATGCTGAAATTTCATAAACTCTTAAAATTTGAGCATAACAATTAGGATAGATGCCTGACCTTAGTGATATTATGGACTGACCTTATAGTTCTCGAGTCATATATCGTTGTGGCGCAAGAATCGAAACATTCCGACTTACGGTTTAGGAGTTATGGTCAAATTACGAAAAGTAGTTCGAAACCGTAAACGAGAATTCGTAACTGAAATTGAACCCTCGTAAAATACGTAAGTCAGTGGCGAATCTTGGTAATTAAATACTATAGGTAAAAAGGAAGGTCTGAGAGAAAACCTCATGTGAAATGGATCGTTTTCCGATTTTATAAAAATGTTGGAATCAAAGTTAAACGCGAACGAACCCCTAAAAACCCGCTTGATTATAACTTCGGTAAAACACTTCGAAAACGGGCGATAAAACTCGGAGTATAATATTGATTCGTAACGATCGACTTTAGAACTTGTATGACTTAAGTATGTCCCAAGTGTAAGTACAGTGACATGTCGTATTAACGAACGAATGTCGGGTCGGATCGATGATAAAAGGAATCCACTAAAAGGGGTATAACGAGATAACTCGAGAACGTGTTTCGATTTAAGTATAACTTAACTTTTAAGATGTTAAGTGATTAATCCCGAATGCCTTGGCTATTTATAGATCACCAAGCTGACCCGGGACCCGCTACCACTACCCCTTACCATACTCGACTACCAGGCAAGTTTCAATTCCCTTCTTTTAGGCTGTTGTTGTGATTGAATATATATATATATATATATATATATATATATATATATATATATGTTTTCTGTTACACATATGCCATAGCATGCATGCCTACTTTCCAGTTATATCGTTATGCTTGTTCCCTGATTGTTTATTGGCTTATAAATTAGATAGCTAACGTATCAATTATAAGCCGGTTATTGTAAGACCCTCATAGAAGGGCGTATACATCTTATTCATCAAATATAGACCGGGAGTCAATATTTCTTGACATATCGAGATTACCTCGGAGGAAAATATTTAAGTAAATATTTTCCATTATTTGGGCGACGAATATTATTTGAATATTCGTTCGAGATTATTTATTTAACGATCCTTACTTCAAATAATTATTTGAACGTAACCATTCGACGAATAATATTTTTCAATATTCATTCAGAGTCGAATAGATTAGCGATTATTATTCCGAATATTCTTCTAAAGATTGGACTACTAAATGAATATTATTTGAATATCCATTTAGAATATTATTTTATTAAATGAATATTACTTTTGAATAATCATTTAAGATATTAATTACTTGATGAATATTATTCTAATATTCATCTGAAGCTTGATTTATTTATCGAATATTATCTCGAATATTCCTTTAAAGCTTGGATTACTAAATGAATATTACTTGATATTCATTTAGAATATTATTCATTAAATGAATATTACTTTTTGAATATTCATTTAAATTCCTAATTAATGATGAATATTATCTTAAATATTCCTTTCAGGTCTTATTAATTAATGAATATTATTTTGAATATTCATTTAAATATTTATTTATTCAATAAATATTCTCCTGATATTTTTTCAAGGATTATTTTGAGAAATACTCTGATTAAAGATATTCTTTCATATTCCTAAATATTCTTTAAATATGTTTAATTCAATAAATATTCTCTGAATATTTATTCCCTACTTAGAATAACCTCAATAAGGTTTATCTTCTTCGATTATTACGGAAAATATTTCGGAGTCATATTATTATTAATCTTATATCAAGAAAGGTTCTCAGACATCATTCTTCTTTGAGTCTATTTCCCTAATAATAAGGGAACCTTACTTGGAAAATGATATTTATCTTGTCGACTTCCCGGTCATAAAGTATTCTCTTCACTCGCAACTCGGGTGCTATTTAGTTATTAAGTCGTTGTTTACCTTCTCATCTTTCGAGAGGTAAGATGGTTGGAACAAGTTGATATTCGTTACCAAGCAATAGCTTGGAAGTTATTGGTGAATTTTCCTTTCCAACTAGATACGACTACTTTGTGGAGTCTTATCAACAAGTATTATACTTGGGGAAAGGGGGACGAACGTTACATTCAGAATCATGAATTCTTTTTGAACTAGGAGTCGTGTAAGAGGCCGAGTAGCGCCGGTCCATCCCCTTTGGCCCAACCGTTGGCCGGGGAGAGCTAGTAAGGCGGTAGACAAGTAAAGCCGTCAGTTCTTCCTTCTACCGGTAGTAAATCTAATTTGAGCTGTACGATCTCGACTGATCATCAAGATTGGAACAGGGGGCGCGGTGAATACTCCATCATTGCAAACTTATTTATTTCCTGCAACATGATTACTGTTGGCATAGCTGGAAAAGTGTTCATAACTGGAATTGCAATCTTTTCATGCAAGTTCCTCTTTTAATGGCAATGAGAATATCTCGCTTACTTTTGATGTAGCAGATATTTCTACAAACAAATACTTTGAGTTACCTCGTAACTTCATCGTTCATATTATACTGGCATCATTTCCGTAAATGCATGGCATATGGTTTGAAATATACTTTTGAACTGTTATATATTATCGTTCAGTTATATATTATTGTTGGTGGGCTATTGTTCACCCTTGCTTTATTATTATATCACAACAACAGCTAGACCAGATGACTCGCACAAGGCGCACTCGACGCTGGCGAGGACGATGAGACTACCAGAGCCAAAGAGACAGCTATTGGTAGGATAGATTTATTCTTTCAGTACCAAGTATATGGTCTAGTATGACTTATGTAATTGGATGGCAAAGAGTATGTATTTATATTGAAATTCTTTTGGATTGTAAAAACTCATAATGTGATTAATAAAATTTGATTGTTACTCTGATTTCATCTCTTGGACTATAACGGGTGTGTTTTATATTGTTGTGTTGGGTCATAAAGATGTATATTATTTTATGTTGAGGTAAGTTCAAGTATTGTGGACAGAATTAGAGACCGTAATGACCGGATCCCGGACCCCGGATCTGGGGGTGTTACAATCTTGCACATAATTTGCCTGAGGTAGGCCTTTCACCAGATGGTGTTTAACAAGTTGATTAAGCTTCTTGAAATTGAGATGTGAGAGCTTCTTGTGCCAGTTCCAGCTTTCATCATTTGATGCCTTGCTGTAAAGACATCTGACAGTTCCTTTAGATGTGTCACTCAAGCTGGCTTCATATATGTTACCATGTCTCTGACCAGTCAGAACAATGTCTCCATTCTTCATATTCAAGATTTTGCATCCTTCACTGTCAAAGATTGATTGGTAACCCTTATCACCCTGTTGACTTATGCTTAAAATAGTGTGTTTCAAGCCTTCAACCAGTGCTACGTTTCCTATGATCATATTCCCCAAAATAATTGAGCCATATCCCAGAGTTTCTCCTTTATTTCCATCTCCAAATGATATAACTGGGCCTGCTTTCCTCTCAAACTTTGTAAGCAGAGACTTCTTTCCAGTCATATGTCCAGAGCATCCACTGTCCAAGATAATTGAATGCTTCTTTCCAGTGCCCTGCAAACAAAAAGTAGCTAGTTAGAATTTTTTAGGACCCAACTTCGATTGGATCCTTTCTTACTAACTTTTGAACCAACAGGCTTTGAAGATTTTTCTTTTGATTTACCTGTTGCAAAGTCAACCTTAGACTTTGATTTCACAAACTGTTTGTGACTAGGAGTTTCAGATTTCAGAGAATAATAGTCATAATACAGTTCATGATATTCCTTACACATAATAAATGGAATGAAGTAAACTACCACAATGATAACAAGGTTCTTATGGTTGGTATTGAATTCTCTGAGTCTTGGGGAATCTGGACCCAGTTTTCCAAGAAGCTTTTTGATTGCAGTCTAGGGCCAAATGATTATGATTACCACATTTATAGCATTTCTTCCTAGGTGCATCAGGTACATTCTTGTAATTATTCTCTTTGTTAATACCTTCTTTTCCATTCTATTTCTTCTAATCTTGCTAGACTCTGAAATACCTTCTAGTCTCTATTTCAATTAAGACTTAGACAGAAAACCTATGTTGACATTCTTAGGTTTTTCTAACACTCTCTCATCTGAATTGCTATTGTTAATTCTTTTGTGCACAACTGGGGTACCTTTAGAATCAACAAATTTAACATGTTTAGGTTCAGAAACTATCTTCTTACCTTCAGATTTGGATATGCTAGCTTCTTCTTTCCTATCATCCAAGACAATAACTACAGAATTTTCACTTTTATTTTTTCCAAAACCTAAGCCATAGACTTTACCAAGAATTTGATTGTCAATGATTTCTTGAGTCTTTTTACCAGAAGTGTTAATGGTTTTCATCATATCTCTCTCTTCCTCTAGTTCTTTTCTGACATAGTCATAAGCCTCAAGGATAACACCATAATCATGCTTAGCTTTATCAGAACTTAACCTATATTCTTCCATTTGAATTAACTCAGATTCAAGAAAATTATTTCTACTAACTAATTCATCATTTTTAGCCTTAAGTTCATCTTTTTCACTAGCAAGAATTTTGAAATTAGTCATAAGATTCTTAAACTCAACATGAATAGATCTAATATCATCAGAATCTAAGCTATCAAATGAATCAAGAGAGTGAAGTGATACCTTAACAGAAGATGAAGAATTTTTCTTTGGGAATCCAGGCTTGTCTGAAGCACTTGCCATCAATGCAATGTTGTCATAATCCAATTCATCTTCAGAATCACTGGAGTCTGCCCAATCCTTCTGTGTGACCATGAGTGCATTACCCTTTCCTGAATTCCTAGGCTTCTTGCACTCACTAGCAAAGTGTCCAAGATCACTGCAGTTAAAGCACTTGATTTTGGCCTTATCAAGCTTGATAATAGTACTCTTGCCTTTGTCACTCTTCTTCTCCTCTTTCTTCTGAAAAGATCCTTTGCTAAATCTTCTCCTGTTGAATCTTCCTTTCTTGAAAGCTTTAGCAAACATAGCAAAGAGTTCTTTCATCTCTGATTCAGAATCATTATCTTCAGAGTCTATATCTGTAGTTTCTGACTCAGAACTTTCTTTGCTCTTCTTCTTCCTCAAGTCTCTTTTAGTAGATTCAGACTTTTCTTCTGGAAGCTTCTTTGATTCAGATTGAGCAGTGAATGCAACAGTTTTCATCTTTCCTTCACTCCTGCTCTTTTTCTACTGCCTGTCAAGTTCACAAGCTCTCAATTTTCCATAAACTTCTTCTAATGATATTTCATCCAGATCATTAGCTTCCTCAATTGCAGATATCTTCTCATTGTAGAAATCAGGAAGAGCTTTCATGAACTTAGTATTCATATCCTCCAAGTCATAATATTTACCATGCATGGCCATCTCATTGATGAGTTTAGTAAACCTATCAAAGGTGTCAGTAAGTGACTCACCAGACTTGGATTCAAAGTACTCATACTGTTGTATGAGGAGTGTCCTCATATTCTTCCTGACAGGTTTTTTTCCTTCACAGTGAACCTTTAGATTGTCCCATATCTCCTTAGCAGTTTTACAAGAGAGAACATAGTTAGTGAGAACAGAATCAAGACTGTTGAATAGTAGGTTTCTCACTTTAGCATCCTTAAGAACGTTCTCCTTTTCCTTATCTGTCCATTCAGATTTAGGCTTCTCTACTGTATGTTCTGGAACAACTTTTCCTTCGACAGTTGCTTGAGGAACAAGCCTTGTTGGAACAAAAGGCCCATCTCTGATTCTGTCAAGATAATCAGGATCTGTTGCTTCCAGGTGATGCAACATCTTCACTTCCCATAGAGTATATTCGTTTCTCTTGAGCATAGGGATCTTAGTATTACCATCCTTATAACCAGACATGATTGCAGATCTTTTTGATTATTCGAAATCAACCTGCTCTGATACCAATTGTTAACTCGAATAACTTGTAGAAGGGGGGGTTGAATACAAGTTATATAATCGTGTCTGATTTTGCTTGATTAGATGAACAAGAACAAACGAATGAATCAAACTTTGTTTGTATTAAAAAAATCAAATACAAACTCTACCAAAGGTGTACAATACCTTTAGCAGCTGCTGACAATACAAATCTCTCTCTCTGTTTGTTTCGAACTCTCGAATACAAACCTTATACAGAGCTTCACACGATATGCAATCTAAAATTCACAATTCACTCTTTTACAATGATATAGATAGAGTATTTATAATGCTACCTATCAACTAATAACAGAAAGTAACGATCTATACATGACAATGTTCTGCCGTCCAGTTGATAATTTCTATCAATAGAAAATTCTTTCCTTCATGATATTTTCTTGCTTGTTCATCAAAACAACGATCCTATTTTATAGCACTTGCCAGTTTCTGTAGCATCCATAATGACATCATCAGTAACACGACTGATATCAGGATTTCACCTTGCATCAGGATTTGACATCCATCAATATTTGACTTGGCGTATCAGGATTTGATCTCAGTTCCTGACATATAGTCCTTGATGCACTGCTGTTCCTGACTAAACTCTACAGATTACTATCTAACACATATATCCTATAAAAAGTGCTAAATCCTTTATAAGATCAGGATTTACAAGAAGTATAAGCAAAATTCTATTCTCAACATCACAACTTATGAATTATTCCTAACATTAATAATTAACCGAGTAAGTTTTTCAGCTAAAATGTATCATCTTTTCTATATTTTCTAACTAAAATCCCTCTTTTTCTAAAAATATCACGGGCAACATTAATTTATTCTTTTCTTAAAACATTACGAGCAATTTTATTTAGTAAAATAATATAATTGAATTATAATTATTATAAACTAATCAATTACCTTTTTCACATAAAACATGTTTCTTTTTTAATTTTCTCTAACTAAAACCTCTCTTTTTTCAGTTAAATCACGGCATTCTATTTAATAAAATTAAATAATAATTTTATAAGTACTTATAATTAATCGATTACATTTTTCAACTAAAATGTATCATCTTTTCAATATTTTCTAATTAAAATCACTTTTTCCTAGAAATATCACGAATGACATTTATATAATTATTTTCAAATCATCTCAATAAAAAATTTAAACAGCCAAAATTCATATTTTAAAAAATATAATTCAAATTAATAAATAAAATCATATAATATTAAAATAAATCCGTACATTGCACGAGTTTTGTTATAAAATAGTACTGTAAGATGCTAAAATAGTAAGATGAATGTTTATACTTTTTTCCGATAGGACTAAGATGCTAAAATAGTAAGATGAATGTTTATACTTTTTTCCGACATGGCCGGGGTTAGAATCATAAAGTGGTTCGATACACCGCATCTACTCAATAAAGGTCAGTTGAGATTTCCCAATCATCCAAATCAACTCAAAAAAAAAAACAGTTCTGATCAAATTTAAAAATCATCGTCTAACTAGAGTTAATCTGAAATTAATCAAATTCGATTGAAAATATATTGTCTTTGTTGCGTACATTTGCGACTAAATGGTCAAAAATTAAATTTGTTCTAAATATTTAAAATTTGGACTAGTATTTTTATAAACTAACTTAAAACCCGTTTAACGCACGGTTCTATTTTTAATATTTTTTATATTATTTTTTTATATTATTTATTTGTTATTAATTTACATATCAAATTGTTATGAAATTGATGTATATATATATATATATATATATATATATATATATATATATTTATATGATTTTACATGTTCAATTTATTATGTGTTTTATCTTGAATTCTTAAAACTTGATTTGGATGATTTTACAGCCTACGTGAAATTAACAAAATAATCTTTAATTTAATGATGATTTAACAATTTTCTCCAATTAAACTACTAAGAAACAAAAGAGAGATGAAATTGACGATTTTTTATATTGAAAATTCTATCTATTTAGGAAATCTACTTATATTTTGTTTTGATTACAAAATAACCTTCTTATTATTTGAAGATAGTTGTACTAACAACCAAATACAGTTTTAATAATAAGTGTAGGAGAGATTTTGTCCAAAATTTTGGTAGTTGGTAGTCTGGTCCTAAGTACGATAAAATAAATAAGAACTATTAGATCTTAAAACAAATAGATAAAAAACGTTGGATCTAGCATAAAAAATATTTAATTTTTTAACATGTAAACTAAAAAGTGTGTTTATATTGAAATATGAAAAAGTGTTTGTCAATGATTTAAATCATATATAATTAGGTTTTCTATATTGAATAGAATTATTAATGTAGGTATTCTACACTAAATATGATTAACGTAAAAAATTGTAATTATATTTTTTCTTGAGATTCTGAGTGTTTTCATTTGGATAATAATTGCTAAATCATCACTAAATTAAAGATAATTTTATGAGTTTCGCGTGGACTGTAAAATCATCAAAATCTGATTTCTATATCTCGAGATAGAGCCTAAATAGTAAATATGGACCTTTTTTAATATTAATAAATAAATAAATAAAATTCAGTTCTAATACAAACTTTTATATCCTTTTCAGATTATAACTTCTTTTTAAAATTCAATTCTAATACAACCTTTTAATTATATCATTTTTATATTATAATTTTCTTTTTAATATGATATAATCTTGATCGTCTATTTTAAAAAATATTATATTCGACGGTTGAGATTATTTTTGCAGTACTGTGACCAAACCAAAACTATGGTATCCCTCTTACGCTTACTAGATTATAACCCGTGCAACGCACGACTCCTTTTCTAATATCTATAATTATATTACTAATTTTTTAATATTTATATGTTATTAATTTACATATCAATTTTGCCCACATGAAATTAGCAAAATAATTTTTAATTTAATGATGGCTTAACAATTATTTTCCAATTAAAACTACGTGGAAACAAAAAAAAGAAGAAATTGACCATTTTTACGTTGAAAATTCTATTCGATTTATGAAATCTACTTATATTTCGTTTTGATTATCAAAATATCTTTCTTAATATTTGAAGATAGTTCAACTAACAACCAAATACAGTTTTAATAATAAATAAGAACCATTAGATCAAAAAATAAATAGATGAAAAATGATGGATCTAGCATAATTTTTTTTTATTTTTTAACATGTAACCTAAAAAGTGTATTTACATTGAAATACGAAAACGTGTATGTCAATGATTTAAATCATATATAATTTGGTTATTTGCATTAAATAGGATTATCAATGTAGGTCTTTTACACTA
The DNA here is from genome assembly GCA_036435485.1 of Saposhnikovia divaricata. Lineage (NCBI taxonomy): Eukaryota > Viridiplantae > Streptophyta > Magnoliopsida > Apiales > Apiaceae > Saposhnikovia > Saposhnikovia divaricata. The sequence goes on along the minus strand of CM071595.1, from coordinate 54,269,933 downwards.
AATAAGAATATGATTAATGTAAAAATTCGTAATTATATATTCTCTTGAGATTCTGAGTGTTTCCATTTCGATATTAATTGTTGAATCATCACTAAATTAAAGATGATTTAATAAATTTCGCGTGGTTGTAAAATCATTCAAATCTGATTTCTAGATCTCGGGACAGAGCCCAAATAGTAAATATAAACATTTTTCAATATTAATAAAAAATTAAGTCAAATTCAATTATACTTTTTAAATATATCCTTTTCATATTATTATTTTCTTTTTAAAATTCAATTCCAATATAAACTTTTTAATTTTATCCTTTTAAGATTATAATTTTCTTTTTAATATGATATAATCTTGATCATCCATTTTTAAAAATATCAGCTTCGACGGTTGTGATTATTTTGGTAGTACACTGATCAAACCAAAATTATGGTAAGATCCCTCTTATGCATATTATATATAAGGATATAATAGCTTATAACCCATGTAAAACACGGGTTACTTTTAAATTTTTTTTAAAATTATATGATTAAACAAAATAGAGTATAATATATTATGGATATAATTTAACTTTGTAATATTAATTAATAAAATTATTAGTAATAATAATAGTTATTTAATAAATGACATGTATTATTTAACACTAATAATATAAAATCTTAATGTAAATTTGTTGTTGACGGGATTCAAACCTTGTATCTTTAGAAGAGGGATTCATATATAGAATATTCCTTATTATTAGATCTAACGGTTATCATCTATTTACTAAATATCTAACGGTCACTATTTTTTAATGGTTGATTGAACCAAACAACCAAACTACCAATTATCCCCTAGTGTACTTATTATATATAGCTTATAACCCGTGCAACGCACGACTCCTTTTTTGATATCTATAATTATATTACTTTTTTTAAAATTTATATATTATTAATTTACATAACAAATTGTTGTTAAAAAATGTTATATATATATAAGATTTTACAGGTTCAGTTTAATATTTGTAATCTATCTTGAATTCCTAAAAATTAAAAAAAAAAATTAATTCTAGATCTCAAGATAAAACTCAAATAGTAAATATGAATTTTTTTAATACTAACAAAAAACTTTAATTCTAATACAACCTTTTTTAATTATATCCTTTTCATATTATAATTTTATTTTTTTAAATTCAATTGTAATACAACCAATATTAATAAGTGTAAAAGGGATTTTGTCCAAAACTTTGGTAATCGGTAGCCTGGTCCTCTCTATGACAAAGATTTTAAAATAAATAGATGAAAACCGTTGGATCTAACATAAAAAAATATTTTATATTTTAATATGTCATAAATTAAAAAGTGTATTTATATTCATATGCGAAAATGTTTTTGTCAATGATTTAAATCATATATAATTACATTTTTTTTACATTGAATAGCAATATCAATGTAAGACTTCTATATTGAAAGGATTAATGTAAAAATTCGTAATTATATTTTCTCTTGAGATTCTGAGTATTTTCATTTGAATAATAATTATAAAATCATCACTAAATTAAAGATAATTTTATGAGATTTGAGTGGATTGTAGAATCATCCAAATCTGATTTCTAGAACTCAAAATAAAGCCCAAATAATTAATATGATTTTTTTAATACTAATAAAAGTAAAATAAAATTCATTTCTAATACAACCTTTTTTAATTATATCTTTTTCAAATTATAATTTTATAAATAAAATTAGGCTTCAATACTGAAATAGATTGGTGTATGTTAGATATAATTGATGTGATTTAATGTCAGTGTATAAGTGTTACAAGTAAAGAGAGTTTAACTTGTTATTGAAAGCAGTTGTAACAGAGTTTGAGTATACGCTGATTGCTGGAAGCGCAAACGCTGACAGAGGAAAGCGTAAACACTGATAGCTGAATACATGGAAGCGCAAACACTATTAGCATGGAGAGAACAGAGTTTGTTAAAGTCTGTCTACTGGGAGCGTCTACGAGTCAACAGAGTTTGAAGATTAATTTAATATTAATATGGAAGCGATATCTTTGAAGATTGGATAGCTATCAAAGAGATTGAGTTGACTTAGAAGACGTGTAGCAATCGTAATTGATATCAATTGTATAGCTTAATTTTAGGAGAATCAATTTACGATTGTACGTAGCTGTATATCTTATAAATACAGTTAGGTTAACCCTAGAGGGGTATTCATCTTGAACGAATAACATTCTTGTAACCTAAGCAGCTCTCTGTGATACTTTACATCACCGAGAGAGGAATTATTTATTCCAAACAGTTTTAAGAGTTAAAACGTGTGTTCTTGTTACTTATTCATACAGTACTTGATTATATATTGTGTATTCGACCTAACAAGTGGTATCATAGCCAAATCTGTTACTTTATTACAGTTAAAGATCCAAACGCAATAGTAATCAATGGCAGAGATACCTCCACCATCTGAGAAAGCTCCTACTACTGTTAGTAGGTATGAAACAATTAGGGTTCCTATACTGAGGCCATTAGAGAATGCAATTTGGAAGGTGAAGATGACCATGTTTCTGGAGGCTACAGATCCAGAATATCTGGACAGAATTTATGAAGGTCCTCACAAACCTACAAAGTTATCTACTGCTGCTGCCGGTGAGGAATCAAAAGTTATTCCAAAAGAGAAGAAAGATCTAACTGCTGAGGATCTTTCATCTATTGCAAAGGATGCAAAGGTAAGGCATTTACTTCATAGTGCGTTAGACAATGTTATGTCTAATAAAGTGATAAACTGCACAACTGCAAAGGAGATATGGGATGCACTTGAGGTTAGATGTCAAGGAACTCCTGCAATTAAGAAGAACAGAAGGAACATACTCACTCAGGAGTATGAGCATTTTGAGGCAAAATCTGATGAAACCATGACAGAAACATTTGACAGATTCTGTAAACTGCTCAATGATTTGTCATTGGTGGACAAAGAGTATGATTTAGAAGATTCAAATCTCAAGTTTCTTCTCTCTTTACCTGAAAAGTGGGATGTGAAAACAACCACTATAAGAGATAATTATGAACTTGGTGAAACAGAAATTGATGAAATTTATGGACTACTCAAAACCCATGAATTGGAATTGGAGCAGAGAAACAAAAGATCTAGTAGAAAGTCAAAGTCTGTTGCTCTTAAGGCTGAGGAGAAACCATCAAAGAAGGAAGCATCAAGGAGAAAGGCAAAAGGAAAAGCTTTAGTCATTCATTCAGAGAATGAGTCATCAAACACTGATGTTGACTCAAACACAGATGAATCATCTGATTCTGAAGATGATGAGGAGATGATGCAAATGGCTGCATTGATGGTAAAGACCTTCAAGAAGATGGGATACAAGAACTTCAAGAAGGGAAAGAGATTCTCCAAGGACTACTCAAAGTTTGACAAGAAGAATTTCAAGAAATCTGAAGGAAAGGACTTCAAATCTGGTAAGAAAGATAAGTCTGAGATTCAATGCTACAAGTGCAAGGAGATGGGTCACTATGCTCCTGAGTGCAAGAAGGGTAAAACTGAAAAGGCACTCTACACCAAAGGCAGAGATTGGGCAGACACTTCAGATTCAGATGAGGAAGTCAACTATGCTCTCATGGCTACTACTAAGACTGAAAATGATGATCTCAAGGTACCTCCAACTACCTATGCTTATAACACTGATGATATAACTGAATTGAGAATTTATCTTAAAGCATTGCATATCAGTTATAGGGATCAGACTTTAGAAAATGAAAGGATAAAGTCTGAGTGTTCTCAACTCAAAGAAAGAAATAAACTTGTTGAGGAACAGCTAGAGAACATGAATAAAATTCAAAAAGAGAGAGATGATGCAGTGTTTATTGAACAGGAGTTGCTAGGTAAGTATAAGCAACTAGAATCTGAATTGGAGGATACTAAACACATCATTAAAACATGGACACACTCTGGTAAAGACACTCAAGAAGTGTTTCAGTCAGATACAGTAGGTCTAGGTTACTCTGTAGGAGATGAACTTAGATTTGAAAATCAGGTAAAGGTTAGACCACATTGTTCAACTGAGGGTAATGTCATGGGAACAGGTGGACCTAAGACTGAAGCACAGAAAAAGGCTGTTAAAGAGTCATATGCTAAAACTTTTGTTAAAGAGGCTAACATTGGTTTAATGACAGATAAACAACTCAAGCATAAGCTTAAGGAGATAAAATCTGTCAACAAACAGAGAATGCCTAAGAAAAACAGAAATGGTAAGGTAGGCATAACATCAGGAATAAAGCCAATGCTTGCTTCATTAGCTCCTAGGAAAACATGCTTTAACTGTGGTAGCACTAATCATCTTGCTAATTTCTGCAGTAAGAATAAAAACATTAATTCTTTGCCCTCTAAAACTGCAGTAAAGAGTGATTATGTGAGAACAAGACCACAGACTTTATGCAAACACTGTGGAAGTATTTGGCACTCTATTTACACTTGCAGAGATTATCATGCTATTTACTATAATTACTATGAACCCAAACCAAATTTGAAATGGGTTAAAGTAAACTCTGCAAATGTAAACTCTGAAAAAGTTAGCTTAAACTCTGTTAATGTGAATTCCGCTGCAAAAGCTAACAGAATTAAGAAAGCCAAAGGATCCAAGCAAGTCTGGATCCTTAAAACTAATAATCAGTGATTGTTTGTGATTGCAGGGCACCAGGGTCAGTACCCTAGTCGTGGACAGTGGATGTTCAGGACACATGACTGGAAATAAAGCCCTGCTATCAGAGTATGAGGAGAAGGCTGGCCCAGAAGTTTCCTATGGAGATGGCAACATAGGACATACACTGGGATATGGCAATATTAATCTTGGAAATGTCATCATCACAAATGTAGCTCTGGTTCCAGGACTCAAGCATGATTTGCTATCTGTGAGTCAAATCTGTGACAGAGGATATCATGTAGATTTTCAGCCTGAATCTTGCCAAGTGATCAGTAAATCTACAGGGAAAGTTGCTCTAGTTGGAAACAGACACAACAACATCTATGAAATAAAATTGTCAACCAACTCAGATGGAAAAGCAGTGTGTCTGTCTACAAGAATGTCCAGTGAAGAGAGTTGGAAATGGCACAAGAAACTCTCTCATTTGAACCTGAACAACATCAATGAACTAATCAAGAATGATCTTGTAAGAGGTCTACCAAAGTCCTTGTTGAATGTAGAAGGACTGTGTGATTCTTGTCAAAAGGCTAAACAGAGAAAAGTCTCCTTCAAAAGCAAATCTGAGTCTTCAATTGTTGATCCTTATCATCTACTACATGTTGATCTTTTTGGTCCAGTGAATGTGATGTCTCTTGGAAAGAAGAAATATGCATTAGTCATTGTTGATGAATATACCAGATTCACATGGGTATATTTTCTTGCAAAGAAGGATGAAACATCATTAACACTGACAGAACATATAATCCAACTGGACAAAGGGTCAGAGCATCAAGTAAAGATAATCAGAAGTGACAATGGAACTGAGTTCAGAAATTCATCTATGGAAGATTTTTGCAAGAGTAAAGGGATCAAGCAAGAGTTTTCTGCACCTGGCACTCCACAACAAAATGGTGTAGTGGAGAGGAAGAACAGAACTTTGATAGAAGCTGCTAGAACCATGCTAGATGAAGCAAAGTTGCCAACTTATTTCTGGGCAGAAGCAGTTCAAACTGCTTGTTTTACTCAAAATGCAACACTGATCAACAAGCATGGTAAAACACCATATGAAATGGTGAAGAAGAAGAAGCCAAATCTAAAATATTTTCATATTTTTGGATGCAAGTGCTTTGTGTTGAAGACTCATCCTGAACAGTTGACCAAATTTGACCTAAAGGCAGATGAAGGAATTTTTGTTGGCTATCCACTGTCAACAAAGGCATTCAGAGTTTATAATCTGAGAACCAGAGTGATCATGGAGTCTATTCATGTGTCATTTGATGACAAGAAAATAACTGGACTTGAAGATGTTAATGAGCATGATCAACTGCACTTTGAAAATGAAGATTTATTAAACTCGGATGATACAGATCTGACAAACACTGTTGAGGTCAATTCTGAACCTCTACTGGTATACACTGAAGAAACTTTTCAATCAGAAACAAGGGAAGAACCAGTTGAGGGGGAGCATGTAGAATCACATCAAATTGATAATTCAAACACTGATAGTGACTCAATTGATAACTCTGAATCAAACACTGTTGATTCAAACTCTGAACATTCAAATTCTGAGCAGTCACATTCAGGGGGAGCATCAGAAAGTGAAGAAAGGCACCAAGAAAATCAGGAGAGCATGGATCAAGGGGGAGGATCACATGATGACAGAAGCAATCTGCCTTCTGCAAGAAAATGGACTAAGTCACATACACCTGATTTAATTATTGGTGATCCAGATGCAAGAGTAAGGACAAGAAGTGCAACAACAAATGAATGTCTGTTTCATGCATTCTTGTCACAAACTGAGCCAAAGAAAGTAGAAGAAGCTCTGAAAGATGCTGACTGGATAACAGCAATGCAAGAAGAGCTAAATGAATTTGAGAGAAATGAGGTGTGGACCCTTGTACCAAGGCCAAAGAACAGATCTATTGTTGGTACTAAATGGGTTTTCAGAAATAAAACTGACAGTGATGGTGTGATCACAAGGAACAAAGCAAGACTGGTAGCTAAAGGCTATTCACAGCAGGAAGGAATAGATTATGATGAGACTTTTGCACCAGTTGCCAGGTTGGAGGCAATAAGGATGTTTCTTGCCTATGCTTCTCACAAGAAATTCAAGGTTTTTCAAATGGATGTGAAAAGTGTCTTTCTGAATGGAAAACTTGAAGAAGAAGTATTTGTTGAACAACCACCTGGTTTTGTAGATCCAAAATATCCAGATCATGTCTACAGGTTAGACAAAGCACTCTATGGACTCAAACAGGCACCTAGGGCATGGTACGAAACACTTGCTAAATTTCTACTAGAAAGTGGGTTTCACAGAGGTACTATTGACAAAACTCTGTTTTACTTTCAATCTGGTAATGACCTGCTCTTAGTTCAGATATATGTAGATGATATCATTTTTGGATCTACTAATGATAAACTCTGTAAGAAATTTGCCAAGCTCATGCAGTCTAGATATCAAATGAGTATGATGGGAGAGTTAAGCTATTTTCTAGGCTTACAGGTGAAGCAAACAGATGATGGAATTTTCATTAATCAAGCAAAATATACCAGAAATCTTCTCAAGAAATTTGGTATGCTTGACTGTTCATCTGCAACAACTCCCATGGCAACTGCAACAAAACTGGACAAAGATACAGGTTCATCAGTGGATATGACAAGTTACAGAGGGATGATTGGTTCTCTACTCTATTTAACAGCTAGTAGACCTGATATCATGTATGCCACCTGTCTGTGTGCAAGGTTTCAGGCAGATCCAAGGGAACCACATTTAACAGCTGTGAAGAGGATTTTCAAATATCTCAAGGGAACTGTAACCTTAGGACTGTGGTACCCAAGAGAATCAGATTTTAAGCTACTTGGTTACTCTGATGCAGATTTTGCTGGCTGTAAGATTGACAGAAAAAGCACAAGTGGAAGTTGTCAATTTCTTGGTGACAGACTAGTGTCTTGGTATAGCAAGAAACAGAAGTCAATATCTACATCTACAGCTGAAGCAGAGTATATTGCTGCTGGTAGCTGTTGTGCACAGATTTTATGGATGAAGAATCAACTACTGGATTATGGGTTGAGGTATAGTAAAATACCTATTTTCTGTGATAATCAAAGTGCTATTGCAATGACAGGTAATCCAGTACAACACTCAATGACCAAGCACATCAGCATAAGATATCACTTTATCAGAGAGCATGTAGAGGAAGGCAATATTGAGCTTCACTTTGTGCCTACAGATCAACAACTTGCAGATGTTTTCACAAAGCCTCTAAGTGAAGCAACATTTACAAGATTGGTCAATGAACTAGGGATGGTATCTGGTTTTGACTAAACATGTTGGTTAGACTCAAACTCTTTCAAATAAAATGTGTTGCTCATATCTCTGTAAATTGCTAAAGTGCTATGTGAACCTTATTAATTAAATTCTGTCAGCATGATTGTTGGTCATACACTGTTAATACGTTTGTTAAACTCTGTGAATTCTGAGTTGATTTTTGTCTGAATGAAATTACCAATGAAGAAAAATGTATAGAGCATGATTTTCAGTGAATCAAGATTCTTTTTGAGTCACTGTAATCTAATCAGAAACTGCACAGTAAGTTAACACAGCATGATACTGTTTCATATTTAGAGCATCTCTTAGTTTATTTGATCCTAAACTCTGAATCTATGAATACTGCATGCATTGCCTCTCATGAATAACTCTGATATTGATGAACTCTAAACTCTGATTAGTGACACTCTGTTTTCAAGTCATACTTAATTCTTGATGATTCTTTGTTTGCACTTGTGAAAATTTTAAAACTTGAGATGTGTCATTGTTTATTTTGGTGAGAAACAGTTCATGTCTGAACCCTGTGAGATTTTGAGCTGAATAAGTGATTGATACATTTTATATCAATCAGATTTTTTTTGTTGTGTGATGTTCATCAGTAAGTATGTTGCTCTAGAACTTGCATTAAACCATTTTGGGACTACATGATATATGTGTGCATGAAGATGATAAAGGCATTAGGATTAACAATCTTTCTTCAAACACTGTTCAAAACATCTTTGAACACTGATCATAAACACTGTTCATAAAACACAACCCTTAGTAAACCCCTTTGAGCCAAATTAACTGCTCATTTTTCTTGAATACTAAAGTATTAAGAGCAGTTATATTCGTTTGTTAAATCAAATTCAAGCAGGTGAGTATTTCTTAAGAAAAGATATCTTACTCAGTGTATATATATATATATAAAAAAAAGGGTATATATACTGATCATCTTGTACAAATATGTACTAATCATTTGACTGAATATTTTGATCAAATAAATTGTTCAGTTAGAAATTCTCATCTCTTCTCATCTGTTTGATTTCACTCAATTATAACCCTGAACAAAGTCCTTTTGATTTGTGCATAAATATAATCGAAGTGGTGTAGATTTGGTGGACATTCAAGCTTATGGTAGCATCTGCCTTTACTGAATGAATCTGAGAGTAAACACTTCACCTAAACACTTGTGTGATGTGAGAGTTTGTGAGACAATCCTTGACATGTAACTCACTGAATGATGCTTTGATGTTTATCTCCTGTTATTTTTGTCTATAATGACTGTGTGCTTACTTGGATAATCATGAACATAAACTGGAACAGGGATATTCAGATTTCTGTAATTAAGGAACTATAGAGTTTAGCATTCATCATATACTCTGTGTTTAATATGAGAGTTTGTGCATTCAGTGTTTATTGTTTTGATTTATGGATTTTATGAAATATTAGATGCTATAAAAATTGATTTGGTAAACTCTGCTACTCACACACGAAAATCACGACTGTGCATTTTTGAAAGGGTTTTTGTGATAAAGATTGAGTATTGGACCAACACTGATTGATTGTGTTATGTACTCTAAGGTAAATTTTCATTAAGATAATTTGAAAATTTTGGAGTAAATGGAGTAAGTGACAACTGTTAATTGGTGTACTTAGTGGTAACGTGTCTTGATAAACGGAACGACAGCGGTAATAATGGCTTTTACTGCGCATGTATTAAGTGAACCGTTGCATGTGTGACACGTGTCCCACTCAAACACTTTTCACGTGAACAGTTGTGTGTTTTCAAGTAAAATCTTTTGAGTTTAATTTTTAATTAAAACTCAAATTACTTTTTCTCACAATCACTTTTACCCACTCGTATTCACTTTACCAAAACAGAAAACATTCTTGTTCTTCACTTTGGCATTTTCACAAACACCTTTCTTGCAAAACATTTTCACAGTTGATTCTTGCTTATTTCTTGATTCAATGGCAACTAAACCTTTCACTGTTTTTGGTCTACGTTTTGTGCCTAACAATTATGCAGCTTTACTTGAGAACGGCCGGGCTCCAGAGGCGTTCCATCTGATGCAAAATTTTCTTCGAAATTCTGAGATTGGGCAAGCGCTGGTTGAACCGGCTACTCTATCTGCTTCCCAAGTTGTTAGTTTCTGGCAAAATTCAAGATATATAGAAGGAGGAGCGAGTGAAACTCCGTCTATCATCTTCTCTCATGAAGACCAAGAGTTTGTGATTACTTCACAAACTGTTCGTGATGTCATGGATTTCGACACACACACTTCATATGAAGTTGTCTCTGAGGAAAATCTGAGGGAAATGCTAACAGAGATTGGGTACATGGAATCACTTGCCAAGCTGGGCAGTGTGAAGAGACCAAACTTGAGAAAAGAGTGGAATTTTTTCTTTGATTGTATCACCAGGACATTCCAAAAGAAGATCACCAACTGGGATGCTATTCCAATGGACAGTCTGCAAATTGGGTATTCTCTACTCTATGGCAGTAATTTTGATTTTGGTAGATATGTTTTAATGAATTTGGGTGATAAGTTGTCAGAGTCTACTACAGTTTACTTTGCTAGATTTTGTCAACTTCTGTTCAATGCATGTGTTTCTGGGTTAACTATTGATGAAGCTGATGAAATTCAACCTTTTCGAGTCACTAAGAGAATATTCTCTGATATGACTAACAAAGATGTTGGAAAAGATATACCTCTTTTAGTATTGCCACTTGCTTTACAGAACTTTGTCAATCAACCACAAGATTCTTCATCATCAAACCATGACTCACATGAACCACATCAACCAGAACCACAATCTATACCTGAACCTTTATCCACTGATCGTACAGAAAACATTCCATCTCAACCTACTCCATCACCTGAACCGATACCAACAACCACTGATCAACCTATATCACCTCAAACACAAACAGAACCTCAACAACAATCTGACCACATGACTACTGAACCAACAAACCCTGTCACTACCACTCATCCACAATCATCACAAAAGCCAAAAAGGAAGATGCATACTGCAATCAACACCAAACATGGTAGAAGATTCAAACAAAGGGCAAATAGACCTTTTAGTGCAGAAGAAGAATTTGTTGTAGTACCTCAAGCTAAGAGGAGAAGGCTTATTTTAACTGATTCTGATGATGAGCATGTTGAAGAGGCTCAAGAGAAAATCTCTTTTGATATTCCTACTGGTGAGCCAGAGGTTATCATAGAATCTATAATACCAGAATCTGAAGTCAAGCTTTCTGAACCGGAAGTTGTTAAGGTTCAAGAAAATGAAGCTGTTAGAGATGTTTTGTCTCCAATGGAAGAGTTTGCTGAAACTCCACTTTCTTTTAATCATGAAGCATCTACTCCACCACTCATGGAGGTTACACTTTCTATTGATACTGGTGTTGCTGATGGGCCTACTGTTGTTCTTGAAGACACTGTGGTTGCATCACACACTGAGTTGAACTCTGATGCTAATCATGGTTCTGCTCATAATGAGGAGGTTAATAAACCAGAAAAGGTTCTTTCTTCAGAGCAAACTCCAGTTGATAAAGGAAAACAGGTTGCTCAAGAACCTATTTCTGCTCAAGAACCTATTGCTTCTGTTGCCTCTACTAGTGAGTCAATCAGTGATTCAGTTGAAGCTAAGAGTACAGGAGTTGCACAACCACAAAATCAAACTGATGGTCAGAAAACAGGAGAAAAACCAAATTTTGCTGGCCCTTCTAATAATAAAATTGATGCTGGTTATTTGGCCAAGCAAACTGCTGATTGGTACAAATCAGAGTGTATTTTTCCTCCTGGAAGGGCAGAAAAGTTTCTTGAAATCAATTCTAAGAAGATTAAAAATCCAGAAATTTTCACTTGTTTACAAGGCACAGTGATTCAAATCAAAACTTTGAATAATAGATTTGATGATACTCAGAAATCTATTGTTGATCTTCGAACAGAAGTTGCTACTCATGAAGAGACAGCTCAACTAGCTAATGCTAAGCTCTTTCAACAATTTGCCAAAGCTCAAGCAAATATAAATGACAGACTGAGCACAGTTGAAAAGAATCAGATTTTACTAAATGAGAAGGTTGATTCAATTGCAAACTCTCTTGAATTAATCACCTCAATTCTGATTCAAGATGATGATGATGATGTCAAAAAGGGGGAGAGAATTGCTAAAACCAAGTGTAAGCAAACTCAAACTCTGCCAAAGAAAGATCATCTTGAGGATGAAGGTACCAATGCTGAGAAGGGCTTAAGAAATGCAAATTCTAGACAAGGACATGGGAGGTCTACAAGGTCAAAGCCTAATTTGGTGATAGATACAAATGCTCAGAGTACTTCTGGTTCAAAGCCAAAGGATTTGTCATTCTCTGACAATCCACAAACAGATGAAGAATTGGCTGTGAAACTATTTCGTGAAGAGAATGCTGAAGCTACACTTGAGGATATTCAAGCTGAAGAAAAGCTGTTGCAGAAAGAGCATTTAAAAGCTCAAAAGTCCAAGAAAGTGAATAAAGTTGTTAAAGCTTCAAAGTCTTCAAGGCATGAAATGAAAGGAATTGAGATCAAAGAGAGATTATCTGATATTCAAGAAGAAGAAGAAGAAGAAGAGGATAAAGGAAAGCTGATTAGAAAGTCTTCTATTGATGCCAAGCTGAAGTTAAAAGGAGTGATGGGTGAAGAGAGCAAGAATAAAATGATAATTACAACCTCTGTTGGTACACATGTTGTACAGAAGAATAAAGACACAACCTCTGTTGCTACACAAGTTGTGACTACACCGATACTGTCTTCTCAGTTGAAATCAAGATTTCGAAAAGGTGCTCTTCATGATTCGAGTCTTGCAGCTACAGCTCTAGCTACAGCTTCAATGGATTTTACTGATGGTAGAGCTTTATCTGGTAAAATTGCATATAACAAAGGAGGCATTGGCTCACATAGAGATAAAAGACAGAATGTTGCTCCCAGAGATCCTTCTTCATTGTCTGTTCCAGGTCGTGGTGTCACTCAAGAGAGTTTAGACAGACTGGAGTCAGTACAGCTTGTTCATCAGAAAGGTTTAGGGAAGGATTTCTTGTTATACTTCATGGCTGATGGAACGGTGTTCAAGATTGCTGAGAATGATATTGATTTAAAATTCTGGGAAGAACTAGAGTATGTTCTGTATATTTTCAGAGTAAGAAATCAAAGAGCTCAATCAGTTGCAAATGTGCTCAGACAAAAGATGATACAGAATCTTGCAAATAGACATATGAAATACAGCAAGTATGTTCCAAAGTATAGAGACTGGAATGGGAATTTGATTGAAATGCAGAAGGGAACTACAAAGCTGAAGACTGATCTTGGGATTACTGTTCTAGATTTTAATGTAAAGTCTGAAGAAATGAAGTTTATCAGATTGGGAAATGAAATGAGAAGAAACAAGATCTATGATCTCAGAGCTGCTATTTTTCAAACTGATGAGAATGATCCAGATTTAAGAGAGATCAAGGTAGCTATGGAGATTGAACTTGAGAATGCTGAGAGAAGATTGTTGATTGATTATCTCAGAACAACTCCAGATCTTGAGGAGGTTAGGTAGACAGAATCTGTAAGTAATTCAAATTTTCTGTAAATTTTGCTAAGTCAAGTTTAAACTCTGATTATATGTTAAACACTGTGTTTTTATTTGTTAGTTTTGACATCATCAATTATTATGAACTTGTACATTTTTCTAATGAACAAGTTGGGGGAGATTGTTAGATATAATTGATGTGATTTAATGTCAGTGTTTAAGTGTTACAGGTAAAGAGAGTTTAACTTGTTATTGAAAGCAGTTGTAACAGAGTTTGAGTATACGCTGATTGCTGGAAGCGCAAACGCTGACAGAGGAAAGCGTAAACACTGATAGCTGAATACATGGAAGCGCAAACACTGTTAGCATGGAGAGAACAGAGTTTGTTAAAGTCTGTCTACTGGGAGCGTCTACGAGTCAACAGAGTTTGAAGATTAATTTAATATTAATATGGAAGCGATATCTTTGAAGATTGGATAGCTATCAAAGAGATTGAGTTGACTTAGAAGACGTGTAGCAATCGTAATTGATATCAATTGTATAGCTTAATTTTAGGAGAATCAATTTACGATTGTACGTAGCTGTATATCTTATAAATACAGTTAGGTTAACCCTAGAGGGGTATTCATCGTGAACGAATAACATTCTTGTAACCTAAGCAGCTCTCTGTGATACTTTACATCACCGAGAGAGGAATTATTTATTCCAAACAGTTTTAAGAGTTAAAACGTGTGTTCTTGTTACTTATTCATACAGTACTTGATTATATATTGTGTATTCGACCTAACAGTGTATAACAATGTTCTTGTATGTATAGATTTTTGATAGAATAATGTTATTATTATTTTATGATTGTATTAGAATTTGTTTTCCTTGTAGTCATCTTTTTTACTTTGTTATTATGATCTTTGGCTTTGGCTCATCACAATTGTCATCAGCTAGGACAATGCAGACGGTATCTTTTCTTTTTTTTAACCCTGAAACGTAACATATAAGAATTAAAATAATTTGTATTAATAGCAGATTAAACCTATTCACACAAGAACAATAAACTATTTTCTAGGGGGACTGAAAAATTAATAAGTGAAGTAAATTTTCATGCAAAAACAAATTGATGAAGAAAGGGTATTATAGTAAATTAACAAAGTCAAAATATAAATAAATATATAAGGATATAATTTATAATCCAACGGATGGCTTTTAACCCAACTTTTTAATCCAACGGATCATATGCTTTTGGTAGTACAGCGACCAGACCAAAAATTTGAATAAGATCTCCCTTATGCTTATTATATATAAGGTATAAATTATATATAAGGATATAATTATAAATGAGCTCTTGATCTATGTTATTACTTTTTTATAATATTCCTCTTAATTTAATTATATAATAAGATATAATTAACTAACAACTATACATGTATTAATTCACAAAAAGCAAGCATAGATAGAATATGATAGAAGATTTTTAGGCAGAGACATTAACAAACCAAATGTGTAAACTTAGTGCGCTTATTAATTAAGCTTTATTAGTGACTTTAAATTTAATTTATAAAATATATGTTATTGTTATGAGTCGAACCATGGACCTATAGTAGTACTTGTTTATTATCCCTCTTACTCTTATTATATCATACTAGCTTATAACCCGTGCGTTGCATGACTCCTTTTTTAATATTTATAATTATATTAGTTTTTTAAATTTTATATGTTATTAATTTACATATTAAATTGTTGTTAAAAAAATTGATATATATAAGATTTTATCATATATATGATAACATCTTATATATATGATTATGTTATATATATGATAAATTGATACTTTTTAATAACCATGTATATGATTATTTCGCAATAACCATATACATGATTATTGTGAAATAATCATCTTAGATAATTATTATATATGATGATTTCACCATATATATGGTGAATTCATCTTTTATTAACAAATAAAAGATGATTTCACCATATATAATGTTAATAATCACCATATTAGTGGTTTATTATTATATGGTATGGACACTTCAACTCATCTTTTATTCTAAGAATCGTGCGTTGCCCGTCGGAATACAACCGACTCCAAACATCATTCAAACTATACTAACCATTATTACTCGAAATCAATCATATTAACCAAATTCATATTCTACAAACATGTCAAAACACTCAAGCAACATGATTAATACTAAACTAACATAATCTTTTCATTTAACATTGATATATATTGAATTCATACAATTAATAACTCGAAATTTTGAACTAAACACGTTTACAAAAATCTGAAAATTACTAACTAAATCAACAATCATCAATTTAAACTAATCAATCCATAATAATTATCTAATAATCATACAAAGCATACTTATCACTCAATATTCAACATTAACACATAAAATTTCAAGAACAAGTACATAAACATCGAAAAATTTAAAAATAAATAATTAAATTCACGTGACATTAATTTAAACAAAAAATCGACTCAATTTCATCATCGTCGAAGTCCCAGGCTCATCGAGTTCATCACCGGAGGAGTAAAAATTCGAGGGTTTAAAAAATATGGCTTCCAACTCGAATTTCCACCATAAAATTCCACAAAATCGAAGGGTATGCACAAATAATCATCAAGAAAGAAGGAATTATCACAAACCTAACACATAACCCATATATACTCACATATATACATACGGGCGAGTATATATACACACACGAATCCACAAAATCTGAGTAGGATCAAAAACTAGAGAAGTTTAGCATCAGTTTAGCAGTATTTATCTGGTGACATCATATTTACTGCCATGTTTATGTCTTACTGGGCATATTGGGTCATTATACATTAGTATTAGTTTCGACTTTCATTATACTTGCTTAATGAGTGGATTATTGTAAGATTGTTTTTGTAATTTATATTGCGGGTGTTACTAAATGCAATAAAAATTTATTTCATATAGTAATAAGAAATTACTAAAAAAAACCTTCAATATTTAAGGTAAACATGTTGATCTACGATAACACATTTGTGATCTATGACTAATCCAATAATAATAAACATTAACGTCAGTCTTATTGTGCATGACTATCTTTATAATCTAACTAATATAAGTATTTAACACAAAATCCTCAATCATCAAAGTAAATTTAAGCTACTTATACACAGGGGCGGCCCTGAGAATCGAGGGTCCTAGGTGAACTTAAATTACGGGTCTAATTTTTTTTTTTTCACACACAAAATATACACTTAAAATTTACTAATAAAACAGATGATGACATAATATGTAAAATAATCTCATTATTTTATTTAAAATAACACGCCTTGCATTTTTGGATGCAAAAATATCAATCAAATTCACATAGTAAAATTTTTGAACCATGTCCTTTTTTATCGATAACAAAGCTGAATCATTTAACCTTTCTTGAGACATGGTTGAACGAAGGTAGTATTTCATCAGCTTTAATTTTGAAAAACTTTGTTCCGCATAAGCAATAGTAACAAGTATGGTTAGAAGACTCTTATAAAAAATTCAAATATTTGGATAGCTACCTTTCATCTCTTTTATGTAGTTTAACACATCTGTTGCTCTTCTAATATCTTCCGTCAAATTTCGACTCAATATTTAGAAGTCTTCATACAAAAACACCTACTATATCTCAAAAATTTGGGGTCCTTGGATTTTGGGAGCCCTAGACACAAGACTACTTCGCTTATAGCTAGGGCCACCCCTGCTTATACATATGTATGAATGATTTTTAATTTATTACTATATAGAGAATTTTAAGAATTTAATAATTTTGATAAGATTATAATTGTTAATTTGTACTAACTTATGACTAGTGCAATGCACGGGTTTTTTTTTAAATATTTATAATCATGTAAATTTATGAAATTTTCTTAATATGATTACTTTTTTAATTTTTAAACAATATTTCATTTTTTTAAACAATTTAAATATTAATTTTAATATATTGTTGTTAGAGTTCAAACTTTAAATTTTTAAAAAATTATTCACCTATAATGATTTAAAATAGTTCGTTATATAAAATTCAACAGACCTTATCTATTTAAATTTTTTTTATTTTTATTTAAAATAGTTTAAATTAATATACGATTTTATACAATATACTAGAATATTAGTTAATATTTTGTATCGAATTTGATTTTAATTAGATAAATTTTATAATTTCATTACAATAAATAAAGAGTTTTTAAATTTGAAAGAATTAGAGAAAAAAATTATCAAATAAAGCTAAAAAAATAGAAATAAAAATTTATTAGACTTTATTAAACGCTCACTTTATTGTTTTCGTTTTATCTTGAAATCCAAAAATCAAATTTTGACGATTTCACAGTTCACAAATCTCAAGAAATAATATTTATTTTAATAATAATTTAACAATTATTTTTTAACCATAATTTATTAGAAACTAAATACAAAGGAAAGTTACAATTTATATTGAAAATTCTATTGAATTTATAAAATTAGTTTATAAATGATTTAAATTATTAAATACACTTTTTAATATTTGAATATTGTGATTCTACTGACAACCCATGCTCTTTTTAAAATTAAATCAAAAGATTCTCATTTATTTATTTAAGAGCTAACGTTATGAGTTTGATTGACCAAAATTTTGAATAATACCTCTTTACCGCTTACTATAATATAAGGATATAACTAAATTACTTTACTAAAAAAACATAAACAAAATTCATTGATCAAGTTAGTAATATCATAATATAAATTTTGCTAAATATAACTTTCAATTTTATGAAAAAATTTTAGAAGAATTAAAATTATGTAATAAAATAACGATCAACATAAAATGAGTTTTTAATAAAAGTAATACTATTTTGTTTCAAAAATTTATATGTTATTAGTGTTGATAAAATATTTGAATAACGAACAAATATTTTGACCAAAAAAAAATAAAGAATAAGGATAATAATAATATAATAATAAGAGAGAAAGAGAAAGGAAAATGCATTAATCACTTATTAATCATTATGTGGAAAATCTGTTACAACTTACAAGCAATAAATGAGGTTACTGCTTATGTTTTAAGCTGAGATCAAATCTATACATATATAAATATTGATGGAAACCAGCTCTCGCTCTTGCTCTCCCCTTCTAAACAAACCCATTTCTCAAAATCCTATCCCCACCATCTTCACTCTTTTTTTCCCCAAATCATCTCTTGAATTAATCAAGATTTAAGCTTTGTAAGTTTCCATCATGACGACGATATCATATAGTTTGCCGAAACCAAAGTTGAAGATAAAAACAACTCAATTGCTGAAAACTGGGTCTTGTGAAGCTAGCAAGCAGCGGTGGATAAAGGAGAATTGTGCTCTGAATATATCTCTTAATGGGAACAAGGACTTCATGAGGAAGGAATCAAGAAAAGGTGCGCCTCACTCTTTAGACAGCTTCAAATTGAATGGTGTTGGTTATAACATAAATGATTATGGATGTCCTGTGCGAAGCTCTGTGAAGCGTGGACCATCAGGGGTTATAGATACTGGTGTCCTAAATAAAAGACAGAAGATGGATCGTAGTTTGAAGCTCTGTGAAACAAGGCATCTCTGCCCTAGAGAATCAGCTCCTTTGACGGTTGGATTAGCTCCTATGATGTCTATGTCTTTTGAAGAAAAGAGAAAGCTGACAAAATATCCTGGGGAAAACGTGGCTGATTATGTGAAGATTTCAAATGCAAGACCTGCAAATGAGGAAGCTGCTAGAAAAATACAAAATAGCAGGTGCCCTGGAAAGATCTTACGTAAAGGCACACCCAATGGTAAGAGGACTACTTTTCGTTCAGTTAAAACCATAGCCTCTTTTAATGTGCTTGCTACTAGATGCGGTTCATGTGGTTGTTTGAAATGCGAGTGCAGCCCTAAGAAAGGTTATGCTTATGAATCCTCCAATAATTTGCCTTCTGAAAGATATACGGGACAAAATTGTGTTGCTTCCAAAATGGAACATGAAAGCAGTTTAACATTTAATACTTGTAAATCAGATCCAGAATCTGATGTGGCTGTAAGTACATTGGATGAGGAAAGTAACTGTTCTAGTCCTCAACCATCTAGTGGTACAACCGTTGCTTCTGCCGATGACTGGACTCCTGCTGTTGATCTTCAGTTGTCTCCTAAGAAAGCCCTACGTGCTACAATGCTTAAAAAATGCTTTGCTGACACTATTTTAAAGGTAAAAGAGAAACAGAAAAGCCTTCTTGGTCATGTTGATCCCAAAAATTTGCGGCAGGAAAAAGAAAAACTGGAGAGGCAACAACAAGAGGAGAAAGCAAGAATCGAGGACCAAATCAGAGCTGCTAAAGTTGCCTCATCGTTGAAGGCTCAGGAAGAACCGAGACTACGTCGAGAGAGAGAACGAGAAGCTGCTCGTATTGCACTACAGAAGATGGAAAAGATTGTTGAGATAGAGGACAATATGAAGGTACTGGAGGAACTTGAAATAATACTCTTTAAAACAAGACAGGGCGATCGGTTCGGAAATATAATGGAACGTATTGGCCTCTTCTTAAAGAATGATTACATGGATTACGAAGACGAGGAAGATGGATTATTTTTACAAGACTGGGAGGAGGGAGAGATATACGACTAGCAGCTGCTCGGTGTTGATCTTTTTGGTTGGTTGTCTAAGGGAAACTGGACATAAGAGCTTTTGTATTCATAATTGCTAAATGCAGTTAAGTTTTACTTTATGCAGTAAGCTGAAATTGCAATACTAACCTTGACTCATTATCTATGCATTACGGAAAACTAGTGAATTTAATACATTCATTTACTAGTGTTTATTTGTATCTATTTCAAATTAGCAATGTCAAATAATTTGTTCTCTCGCTTTCCTTAGTTATTTTTTGCATATGTTGAATGTACGTATGTTGCCATTATCTTATATTGGTGTTTTTAGGTGTTTCAAGTCTCATGTTATCCTGATAGTTTTGGCCTTTGGATTTCCGATCCATTTTTAGCGCTGCAACGTAAATCTGCCTTCTCCTTTATACGAAGAGTGTTGATAGGCGTTTGATAGGTGCTGCTGAAAGGGAGTTATTAACACTCAACATCCCTCGAAAGGTAGTGAATTATATCACATGTTGATACTACTATAAAGTGTTTAAATTGATAGTTTTGGACTAATTCTGGATAAAAAAAAAGGTTACATTCTTTGCTATTTACTGAGCC
The DNA here is from genome assembly GCA_036435485.1 of Saposhnikovia divaricata. Taxonomy (NCBI): domain Eukaryota; kingdom Viridiplantae; phylum Streptophyta; class Magnoliopsida; order Apiales; family Apiaceae; genus Saposhnikovia; species Saposhnikovia divaricata. Next base: position 54,249,201 of record CM071595.1, on the reverse strand, counting down.
TTACCGGTGCTTGCATTCATGAGAAACTTTTATAGCTAATTTTCTTGAATAGAGCTCTATGTTGCTTGCCCTTTTATAGAGGTGGGTGGCTACATATAAATCGCTGATTCTTGGAAGGATTACATTCTCTTTTATTCATTGCGTGAGCCCATGCTTAACTAGATAAAAAAAACAATAAACTTTGGAGAGTTATGCGGAAGAAATGAATTCCAAGCAATGTCATAATGTTGTACAATAGAAAACCTGAAACATGACATCTATAGGTTACAAATACTATGATTTAAGTAGCTGCCAGAGTTTAGTGTCTTACCTTGGTGTATTGAAATTGAAAAATGATTAGTTAAATCTATATAAAATTCCAAAATGTGGTAATTGTCATTCTATCATCTGGTGGTTTCACGATCATTTCAAAGTGGTAGGTGCACACAACAGGCATGTAGAAATCTTGTTTTCCATTTCGCAGGTCTATAGTTGGTTAACTTTTTTTTTTCCTGTTTAATGGAGGGTTTAAGGTATGTATCAGACACATTTATCCTTCTATATCCACAATATAATCCTGATTATAAGAATTGGAATGCTTTAATATATTGTTAACTGTTATTAGGATTAGTACTTTTTAAAGAGCTCCCGATCATATATATGCTTAACCAGTCAATGTTTAGCATGCTTTCTTGCCATCTAATAGGTGAGCTTTGAATTTTTTTACTATATACGAAGTAGAAGCTCACCTCTAAATAGGCATACCATACTGTGTAAAAACATTTACAAAAAGAAATTCCGTTCTCAGGAACCGGAAACAAGTCACATGTTTATTCTGTCTTTGTTGGTATTATGTTCAATATTGCTCCAGAGTTTTCACTTTTTAACTCATAATCTTTGAGCATATCCTGTTATTACAAACAATTATCACATAACCATCAGTTTTTTTACATCTCACTAGAATTTACAATTATTGTTGCTGCTATTTGTTCTATTCCGGATTCTAATGTTTGTGATCAACAAATAGACGCAGCTTGCAGCCTTGCTTTGATCTATATGAAGGATCCATGTTCAAAGTATAAAGAGATGATGCGCTTTGACTTTGTGATAGTCTCTGTAAGTTCTGCTTTACTACCTTTATATTATAGAATATGCATTTTTCAGTTTTAAGGAAAAACAAAACTGCATTTTACATCCATTCATGCATTTTTAACAGAAAAGACTATGCATTCTAATCTAAATAGCCTATGTATTTTGCATATGAGTCAACATCTTTAAAACGTTGATTACCACTTACACAAAAGAGCACTTCTGCACATAGTTAAAGACTTTTTTGCTGTTACAACATTATTCTTCCTAGTGATCTTGCTGGTTTTGCCGCAATCTGTGGGTTTTGCCGTTGATCAAGGAAACATCGTCTATTGCTCTCTTCCCATTCAAGTGAGTTACTTAAACCCTCATATATTTCTTTCCTTCTCTCTCTATCGAATTTTTCCTGCCTCGGTTGCTGTCAAGATTTGGTCATAATGGTTAGTTGGTTGCATATATACTGTTAAGGATAATCTATGGTGCTAGACTGTCAATCACATGTAAAGCCATTATGGTAGAACATGTAGCTGTCATGATTAGTAGTAGTGCTGTAGTAGTGCGATCTGCTAGCTCATGTGATTGCACAAAGATAATCACAAGCTTGCTATAAATATGTCCAATGTCAAGTCTATACGATAACTCAACACAATGTAGTCCTCTATCTATAGCTTTATCTTAATCTCCATTAATGGAGTCTATACAAACTCTATCATGGTATCAGAGCATCAAAGGACTAACAGCCCTTCGATCCTTCCGCAAATATCATCAAAAACTGCAGATTTTTCAATTTTTCTGCAGTTTTCCAGTTTTTCCAGAAATTTTTTAAAATTTTCTGCGTCTCTTTTTTTATAAATTTTCTGCTCAATCATCTTCTTGAGGTCACTCTTTTTTCCTAAAGTGATTTTTAATGAGGACCTCCTCCATTTGTTGCTCATTTTTCCGGTTTGAGCACATCATAAACACAAAATCATCAACACAAATGTTCTCATTTTTCTGCAGAATATTTCAATTTTTCTGCAGTGTTCTTCATAAATTTCTGCAGATTTTTAATCAATTTTCTGCACTTATAATTTTTCTTCAGTGCACCACCAACACCATCATAACCATGAACACTTCATCTCAAGCACAGCAGCAGCCCCGGCACAAATAATTTAACTTTTCATTTTTTATTTTGCAGATTTTTCAAGCTAGTCTATAGTTACTTTTGGCAAGTAGATAGCTTCACGTCCGGCATGTCTATAGCTGTTCTACCGGCATGTAGATAGCTAGTGTGTTTTGGAAAGCTTCCCTCTCATCTCTCTCTAAGCTTTATGATCATTAGAAAAACTGCATACTCTTGTATTTTCAGGGTGACTGTGATGATTAATTCCAGCCCTTATGAGCCTTGTGTGCTCCGCTCCAAAGTGAGCTTTTTATGCCCAAGATGGCCGATATATTATGAGCTTGTAATGCTCCGTCTGATGCCTTAATTTGTTCCTCCGCCATTTGCTGCTGTTGAGCCTCTTGTTCGTTGTCGTTCCTTCAAGTTGGTTGGTTGCCGTTGTTGTTCAAGATCAATGTTTCGTTTCACTCCCACATTCATCTTGAGGGGGGATGTTAAGGATAATCTATGGTGCTAGACTGTCAATCACATGTAAAGCCATTATGGTAGAACATGTAGCTGTCATGATTAGTAGTAGTGCTGTAGTAGTGCGATCTGCTAGCTCATGTGATTGCACAAAGATAATCACAAGCTTGCTATAAATATGTCCAATGTCAAGTCTATACGATAACTCAACACAATGTAGTCCTCTATCTATAGCTTTATCTTAAGCTCCATTAATGGAGTCTATACAAACTCTATCATGATGGTCGTTATATTATGAGCTTGTAATGATCCGTCTGATGCCTTAATTTGTTGCTCCTCCATTTGCTGCTGTTGAGCCTCTTGTTCGTTGTCGCTTCTTCAAGTTGGTTGGTTGCCGTTGTTGTTCAAGATCAATGTTTCGTTTCACTCCCACATTCATCTTGAGGGGGGATGTTAAGGATAATCTATGGTGCTAGACTGTCAATCACATGTAAAGCCATTATGGTAGAACATGTAGCTGTCATGATTAGTAGTAGTGATGTAGTAGTGCGATCTGCTAGCTCACACTACACCATATATGGCCTATTGCAACACCAATATGTATTTGTGTTGCACAAAGTGTTACAATAAATACAAAACTTGGTAGTCTATTGCAATATTTTATTAAATGTTTCAAGAAATACGAAATGTGTTGCAAGCAAAATGATCATTTTAAAATTTTATAACAATTGCAATACTTTAGCAAAAGCGTTACAAAACACAATTTAATTTTGCAACACTTTGGTCAACTTGACCGAAATTATAAGCGGGAATTCAATTTTCATTGGCCGTCTTTACCAAAAAAAATTGGTGCCAAAAATTTTATTACACAAAAATAATGTTTTATTACACAAAAACATTACTCATCTCAGATCTGACGACACTCTCTCGTATCTCCCTCATCTCTCTCGACCTCACGTCTCTCATCGGCCTCACCTCTCGACCATCTCTCCCTCTCTGCATCTCTTTCCCTCTCTCTTTCTCTCCCTCTTTCTGTCTCTCTCCATCCCCCCTCTCTCTCCCTCTTCCAATCTTTCAATTTAGGGATTTAAGCTTCGATTTAGGATTGAATCAACGTTTTGGTTACAATTAGGGCTTCAATTGGGATCCTTCTCTTATCTAGAGCTCTAGCTTCAATTAGGGCTTCAATTGAAAATTGAAAACAAGCAACAAAACCACTTTAAACCTTCACCGGAGCCGGTACAAAGTGGCCGTCGACGTCGACGAAGGACGCTGACAGAGAGAAGATAATATATATGGTGGAGATCCGACATAATCGAAGAATTTCAAGCTCACCAATTGAAATCTACTGTTACTCAACTCGAAATAAAGGTCAATTTTATTATGTTTCTTTGTTAATTTTTGCTTAATTAGTTTATTTTAGCTGTGAAAGTGTATTTTTTTTGTAGAGGTCTTTTGGTTAAAACATAAAATGTACTCGTTAAGTTCCTTGTACTATTTAATTGGCTGGTGTGTTGTTTGATGTATATATACTTAATTGTGAGTGACCAGGTGGGGATGTCCTCCTAGCAAATTCCCATGGACATACTCTAAGAAAGAAACATGCTATCTGCTCAAGGGGAAGGTGAAAGTTTATCCTGATGGGTCCGATGAGGCTGTTGAATTTGGAGCTGGGGACATGGTTGTATTTCCAAAGGGAATGAGCTGCACTTGGGATGTCTCTAAAACCGTGGACAAGCACTATCTGTTTGAATAGAAGCGAGATGTATGAACTAGCAATGTATGTGAACTGGGATATAATGTTAAAACTTTAGAAATAAACAACTCCATCCTTGAAGGTTGATCCTTTATTAGTCATATCTAGTTTAGCATATTTATGTGCGAGCCAGTGATCTACATCTACTAGTAGTAATTATGAAGAACTATTGGCTGTTGTAAATGCAGTTGCTGATTCTGGTATCGTTCTTTCTGATATTGTATTCCTTTACTTTATATTATTAATATATGTTTGCCATTCTGATACACATCATTGTCATTGTAGCTTATAGCTTTTCAAGTTCATTTTGGAGGCATATGGAGCAGTTCTTTCGTGTTGTTTCTGATGTCAACATTGACTATCTAAAGCAGCAGGTATTGTTTGGCATTTACTTTAGTTGTGTAAAGAATAAATTAGTGACACGCATTATATAGTAACGCTGTATACATTAGTTCTTTTGTAACGCATTTACTTTAGTTCTTTTATTTTCCAAATGTTGTCACTGAATCACTGATTATATACATTACTATTTAACCATGTATTTATCACTTTTGGTTGTCTATAGTAGAAAGTAAGCATAAAGAAGGTCCCTGTGCTGGAACCAAAGGTTGTCCATATTGCATTGTGATAAATTTCTAGCAGATATTGAGATTTGAGGTTAAGATTCAAGTCATGTGGGCTTACGAATTTAACAGTAAAGGTTCTAATCGTAAATTTAACAGTAAAGGTCCAGTAAGCAATGCAGTACATAGATCAAACACCAGACATTGAAACTAAATCTGAGCTGATAAAAAAAATTAATGGTGCCATATGCTGATTCAGCTGAATTGTTGGCTTTTGGACTTTCATAGTGCAAGAAATGTTACTTCTAAGAAATGTCATTTCATAGTGCAAGAAATGATAGCCGGCTAACGAATTCCTGCTACTCGAATTTATCATTTTTATACATTGTAATAATTACTTTGATCAATAACTGATGTTTGTGACTAAGAGGTTAAAATTGATTTCTAGGAGGATGCAGGTTACCAAGACATAATAGAATTTTCTAATGCCCTCACTAAGGTATGCCAGTTTTAGCACGTTTGTGACACATTTTCAACACTGGCTAGTTAGTCCAGGTGTTGTCTCTTCTTTGCTCGCATAGTTTTCATACTGATGCTCTGTTATTGCAGCTCCTTCAAGTGGACCCAGAGAAGGTTTTAATCGAATCAACTGGTGTAGTAGGTCAAAGTATTAAAAAAGGTAACAGATAAATGCATATAATACTGCACTCAAACTCTAGCTCCTTTTATCATTTGTTTTGGCAAAAATAAAATAAATTAGATATTATGTATAGCATATGATATTAATTTTATTTATTACTACCATAATATATCCCCTAGTGATGTGTTGTAGTTGAATGTGGTTTTTTATCCTTGTACATAAACCTGAATTATTGAAATATATATAGTTCCACAAAATTATTACGTTGAGATTCATTAGGTTTTGTAGATAATCTTTCTTTCTTTCTTGTTTTTGGCCCAGCAGGAACTGAAATCCTAGCTACTGGCATGATTGGTACCAAGACTGACTATTGCTATTTGGTGTATGTGAAACTGGGGTCTGAGACTTTTACCGTTAATCTTTGTACAACATCACTAACAAATAATCTCACAGGTCCTGTGTAATTCTTTGTTTATTTCTTAGTTAAATGTCAATATTGATTAATGGTCTTATTATGTATTCAGTTGCTTGTTCATTCCTTGTCGTACTAGCAAGCAATAGATCATGTAACACTTAACATGCTACTTCTTTTTATGTGAAAATGTGTTGGAGAAAGCTCCATATGTTGCTAATGCAGAGGAGAGGAAGAAGGATTACAACATGAGAATACAAATCTACTATCTATTAAAGGTAAAGCTAATTTTAATTTTAATTTTAATTTTCTTTTCATTTCCCTTCATTTCTTAAATGCTTGCATTTGCATTTTTAAGAAAATGACGTTAGATTAGATTTAGGCTGAGTCTTATCACATCTGGCAAGTCCAAGTCTGCGATTTGTGGTGCAGTTGAGAGTAAAAAGGTGTATTAGATATACATGTTTTTGCATTATATATTAAGTGCTTTGAGTCATTTGATTTATTTGTAATAATGTGAACAAACCTATGTACTTGCATAGCGGCGGCTTACATAGCGTTTAAAAGCGTTATGCAAGTGCAAAAAAAAATGCTATGCAAGTGCAAATTTGTAGTAGTAATATTATGTGCAAATGAGATATGTCAAATCTTTAAACTAGTTAGATTTCCCATCTCTAGTTTATATCCATATAATTAAGATTAGTGCTTTTGCATTTTAATATTTCTTTTTTTATTGAGTCTGAGTGTGTCTGAGTGTATCTGATGCAATTATACTCAGTAAATATTTTTATAAATTCATCCTCTAGCTGGTCGTTAGGATTTTACGGACAGAGCCAAAAGGAAGTAGACACTGATTACTTTTATTTATTATAAGCAAAGACTCAAAAGCACAGAAAGAATCTTACAGCCTATACCCGTCATTGCTTTCTTGCAGGTTGGTGATATTATATTCTTGGTTTTGATTATTCTCTTAACCTTATTTGTTTATATTATTTCATAACAGATTTCTGATATTATAGTATTGTTTCTTGATCTACAGCAAAACTAATTGAGCTTATGGTAGGAGCTGTAAGTTAAGTTTTACAGTTTGTATAGAGTTATAATTAGTTTTCCTTAGCATCCTTCACTTCAGACCTTAGCATCCTTCACTTCAGACCTGTGAGGAACAACCATATAGTTGTTTGGCATGAAGAATCATCATATTAATTTGTATTTATATAGATGCTTTTGATGGTGTTACATTAATTTGTAACTTTTTTCTGGTGTTATCTTCATACAAGATAGTTATGGTTCTATGTGATCATTTTTACAGGATGCTAAGTTCATATATATTAATAACTCCTTTATCTACACAGGTACATGATGCTAAGTTAATATATATTAATAACTGTTTAGCAATTCATATGTTGGTTTAGCAATTCTTTGTTGCATTAGGATGATAAAGCTTATGCCAAACTACAACTTCTTGTGTAAATGCAGGCCTCGAGTATGCAGTCTGAACCACCTAAACATTCATCCCCTGTCATTTCTGAACCACCTAAGGTTCCAAAATGTTGCATATAAATGTTGCAAAAAAAACCAAAAGTATTGCAAAATGCATAATAATGTTGCAAAAATATGTTGCAATAAACTCACTTTGTAACATTTTTAAGTCAATTAATGTTGCAAAAAAGTGTTGCATTCGTCTGTTGTAACATATTTAAAATGTTGCTAAAACATGCAAAAGTGTTACAACAAACTACACCAAACTCTTTTTGTAATACTTTGAAAAGCGTTGCAATAAACACAAAAAGCGTTGCTACAGAAGGCTGTTGCCACGCCGGCAAATGCAACACTGACTTTTAGCAAAAGTGTTGCATAAACAGGTATTGTAACACTTTTGGAGCCTAATGATACACTTTTTCGGTATTGCAACAGGCCTTATTCCTTGTAGTGTCATGTGATTGCACAAAGATAATCACAAGCTTGCTATAAATATGTCCAATGTCAAGTCTATACGATAACTCAACACAATGTAGTCCTCTATCTATAGCTTTATCTTAAGCTCCATTAATGGAGTCTATACAAACTCTATCATATACTGTCCCGTTTTGAGATCTTTTTTTCCCCTGTACACTGTAAAACCGGTTTTAGACCATAGTTTTAGTCCTTAAATTCTTGGCGTTCATCTTTTTCATTTCTAGGACTCTCTAGTAGTTGGCAAATCTTTAGTTACTGGGGGGTGTCCGGTGATTAGTGGTTCGTTGATAAATTGAAAGTTGGTGGAGTTATGGTTTATAGTGGTAACTTTCCAGAAGCAAGTCTTTTTTAGCTCCCTTTCAAACTGATGGGAACAACGCAAGGTATAGTGCTTTGTAGACTTCACTACTTGATCTTCTTCTCAACTTCAATACTAATTATATGTTCGATTTTTTCTCATAGATGTATAATTGACTCATTTAGGTTGGTGTAATGTTCTGTCATTTTGACTTTTGAATCAACGGGCTATGTTGTCCGCAAGCCGGTGAACTAATAGTAGACTGTCTTTCTGTAACTTCCTTTGATATTGTATATATGTACAAGTCCTTAGCTCTATAGGAAGTTTAGACCTTTATATTTTTAGTGCTTTCACAATCTTTGACAATTACGCGTGCAACATAAAAACTAAGTTTAGTAAATGTCTTAATATATATCATTGTCGAGTATAGAACCAATTTGTCACTGAGTAGAAGAACATATCTTGGCTGATGAGATCATATGTAATGTGTTAAGTCTGCTTCATTACCTAGGAAAAAGTGACGGATTTGTTTGTGTATTGGAAGAAATGGTTTTTTGTTCTCATGTTTTTAGCAAGTGGCACGTAAGAGAGTTTCAAGGAGAAAAAAGTGTTACTACAAGTTTAGGTTTTCAGAAAATATTGTATAAAAAGCTTTTGTCTTACAAATTTTATTGGGCTCTAAAAAAAATTTGAGCTACCTCATGTTTATATTACCACTGTGTTACTAAATCCTTGCATTTCCAGTGGATGCACCACTCTTAAACTGGTACGGCGGTATCTGTTCTGACGACTAGTCTTATCCTTAATCAGTGATTCGGTAGGAATCCTCTGGTGCAGTACCATGTTAGCTCGGTGCCTTCAGTATGTATTCCTTGGGTAACATAGAACTCACTATTGTTTAGGGGCAGATTTTTCTGGATTTATATACCAATACCAATACAGAGTAACAATACTATTGATTTATTGTGTCTGACACAATTTGCACAAAATCTCAATTGTATTGATTCCATGCTAACGTTGGAAGCATTTTATATAGTTCACTTTAGTTCTATGTTTCATATCATAGTGTCAAATTGAAGTTAAGAAGACTGTAATAACAGATTCATTTAGTTATTCTGACCACAAATTTGTTATAAAGTAAATTTGAATACAAGTCACTGGAAAGATTCTCATGTGCAGGTATGTGGCAAGTAAGCTGCCATCTGACATTGTCGTTAGCGTTGGGGATGTAAATTTTCATCTACACAAAGTAAAATTTTCAACATCCCTGTAATAACCTTCTATAATGTAATTATATGATTCTTTTCAGAAATTTGTACTTTCTTCCGTGTTAGATCTACTGTTGCCTAAATAGCTAAATCATTCAACTAAATGAACTTTCTAGTCTTAACTGTTTCTTTTGAGCATCTTCATGATGATTCTTGTATATTCATTGATCTAATATGGTTTTCCGAGTGATTGGTGTCTCGGTACAAAAGGAGGGTTATGATAATACAAAATTTACAGTTCGTCGTGAACTAACCATTCTCTGTTGAAGTTCTGAATATTTTTTTTAAAGAAATTGGTGATATTTATGTAGTTATATTTAGAAAGTAAGCCCCTAATTAACTTTAGCACGAACAAATAGAACTAATGGTTAAGCGTCATAGGGTACTAGTTTGCAGCGCTTTCCTGGAATTACCAAAGTTTCTGCTAATTTTCAAAAAATTTAAAGTAAATTATTTAGGTACATGAAGCATTCATCAGTTTATCAAAAATAACATTTATCATCCCATTCATGAATTGATTAATGCTAAGCTTTAATTGAAGATTAATCAAGTAAAGAAAAAGTTGATCCCTGGTTTGTACGAGGTCTCTGGTGCTTAGAGTCCAAGCCGTAATCTTGGTTGAAGTAGGGTTGACCTGCGTTCTTGCTGATTCTTATAATCGTGCCGAAGATGCTAATCTTCTACTTTTGCTAATCAGCTTTTACGGTATTGCAGTTTCCTCTTTTGTCCAAAAGTGCTCGTTTTCAGAAGTTGGTTGCTACTTTGAATGAAGGGAATGACGATGAAATTGACATACAAGACATTCCAGGAAGGCCAACTGCATTTGAATATGTACAAAGTTTTGCTATGGTATGACTATCACACTTAATGCTCATTATGTCATTGCAGCACATTCTGAAGCTGAGTATCTGGAGATGCTTGAGACAAAAGAGAATGGAAACCTAGTGTACAAGATTGAAGTATTCCTCAACTCTAGCATCCTTAAAAGCTGAAAAGATTATATTTTAGTTATTAAGATTACAAAACCATTATTAGCTTTGTCCGAAGAACTGAAGTTAGTCAGCCATTGCATTAATTCTGTATCTTCGATGCCTTCTGTTGATGTTTCAAAGGTCGATTGATCTTATACCTGCAATCGGGAAAGCTGTCAGAGGATAGTGCAAATGATACTAATTGGAACAGTGTTAGAACCAAATTGGTTCCCAAGGATTGGTGGGTTGAGGACTTGTGTGAACTTGGAATGGATTTATACAAACGAGTATTTATTAGTATAACAAATAAAGGAATAGTTTCTCATGAAGTAATTGGAGAAGCTTTAAAAGCTTATGCTTAGAGAAGGCTACCAGGCTTTAGTAAGGGCATCCAAAGTGGAGATGTCCTGAAAACCTGTTCAATAGTGGAGATGGTTGTATGGCTCTTACGTCTCAGGTAGTTTCTTGCTCAAGCTGTTAAAAGCAGCTATAAGGATGAACTAATTATAAGAATTGGTCAGCAACTGGAGGAGGCTTTTGTTAGTGATCTCCTTGTAAAGAATCAAATTGGTGAAACGCTTCTATACAGTGTCAACATGTACCACAAAATACTAGATGAGTTTAAGATGCAAGAACAGAATTTTAGAGCTAATGTAGCAGATGGTTATGAGATTCAGGAGAGAAAAAGGCCAGGCATATTATTAGAAGCATCAAAACTTATGGTGGGAAAACTGGTAGACGGACACCTTAAGGTTTTGGTGTTATTGTGATCAGGGTTTGTTCTATGAAACTCATGTCAACTTATTTTGAATATTTTTGCGTATCATTGGTGTTGTGTAAAATTAACTGAATTATTGTCTGAATATTAATTTGCTGAACGTATTTGGTTTGAACAGAATATGGCTAAAGTATTTTGTCAATGTCATTAAATTGATATAAGATTGAGGAGCATGAGATGTATTTCAGGAAAATTACCTGAGATACATAGAATATTGTATGCAAGTATAGGATGAACATTTCTGTAAAATCATAATTTTTTAATTAGCCATGCGGATCCAATTAAATTTATAGTATATTTTTAAGTATCTCATTAAAAGTTCCCTGAGATTCTTAGGATCCTTTTTCTCATTTGATATAATCTTGCATAACGTGTCCGTTACATATTATTATGTTTTATCATGAGGGGTGATAGACAAGAATAACCTGTTTTTAAATAATTTTTACCAAAATAACCGGTTTGATAACCGATGGGATACGCATGTACTAATAAGGTAACTTGAATATGCATTTTTTATTGGAGTAACATGTAAATTATGAAGAGAATACGCAAATGTGATCCATATATTATGAATTAGATAAGCATTCATCTCATGCGTATTATTATATATATGCATTCAGTAAATGCGTAATATATTATAATAATTAATCTCCCGCTATTTCATCATACACTCTTGAAAGGAGATTATACCGGGCCCCCCATGTGATGTGATTATTGATCGTGTTTCCTTTTTCCATTTTTAGTTCTTTTCTAGTAGTTGACTTCAACATTTTGCAGCTGACTACGGAAAATATACAACTTTTAGAATATTTTTAAATTCAATAAGAACTCCCCAAATAAAAATTATTTAATCGTAAAAAAAGTATTAATAAAAATTTAAAATATTAATTAAAAAAATAATAAATAAATTTGGAGTTCAAATATGATCAATTCAAATTATTTTTTCTTACTTAGCTCGGCGATTTGATTTAAAAAAAATTATTTTTTCTTACCGAGTCCGGCGACCTGATTTTTAAAAAATCAGATACCAACCCAATTTTCTAAAAATCAGGATATATTAGGGTTTTGGGTTTCTTAGTCCGTATACAGTTTATTTGTCATTTTGAATATTTCTAAAACCCAATATGGAAACGTTAAACCATAAAGGTTAAGTGTTGAACATCTAAAAGAATATAGATAAAATTAAAAAAAAATTACCTAAAAATTTGAATATTTCTAAATACCAAATAAAATCCGTTGAACCCTAAATAAAAACTATTTAATCCCAAAAAAAAATATTGATAAAAATTTAAAATATTAATTGAAAAATATAATATATAAAATTTTCTATCACATAATATGCAATCTCGGTCAGGATATTATAAACATAATAAGCCGAATACGCATATTATGAGTGCTTATTCTGTATTTAATAAATATATAGTAACCCACTAACCATGTCTCCTCCAGAAGTTTGCCCATCTTTTTCGTTTTGCAACTGCCACCAAACAGAAAGTGACTTCAAAGTTCAGACTAAAGGTACAAAGGCACGAGCTTCAAATTTCAATACACTAAATACGCATTTGTGTGTGGTGTATTGAAATGGTTAAAGTTGGCCACTTATTTAAGAATGGTCATTTTCGTTAAAGAAACCTTTGAAAGAAGTTATTTATGTCATTTTTTCTATCATGAGCTCAACCAGAGTACCGCAATGTTAACTTTAGATTGTTATTTTAACTTTTTTAAATCTCTTTTGTAACGTTTGCTTTCTTGATTTACCAGTTGGTTACAAGTTAAAGATAAGTAGTGGCACATCCAGAAACTTGGATTACAAACTAATCCGCCAGATAATCGGGCATGGGCTTCACATCTACTATGGTCTATGAACAGTTGAAGGGAGCTGGCACCTTTAAAATTTCTTTAAGATATTTAACTTGGTTTTATTTAATAGTTTTATTTAGTTTGTCTGAACCTATTTGCTTTGAATACCTTGTGGTTGGGCAAGACCTCTTGTTTTTATGTTCATGTCTGTCATCTAATGGCATGCATGACACCTGCATGTCTTTTTTATGGTAAAGTAGAAAAGTCATGGGGTGTATTGTGTAACTATTGAAAGCGTAACTTATAGGTAAATTACGAATCTAAAAGAAAGTTTCATGCTAAAAAACATAATTTGCTGACAACTTAATTGCAAATGCGCGCCAAATGGTGAATAGTATCAGTATGTTCTTATTTTATACGTCATGTTACAGCATTCGACTTTCAGTATGAAAATCAGCAGTTGTCATCCCATCTAACGGCATTGAGATATATTTAATGCAATTTCTGAAAAGGATGGCTTGTACTAAAGATCTCCACAAATAGTAATGTTTCTTAACCATCTCACTAAATTAGGAATAATTGTATTTTTCTATGTCAAATAACATGACAGGGAGTCGCTAATAATCTGATGCCAAAGTCATCCTTTATAGCTAATCTCTATAAAACTATTACGTCTTCGATAAATTAATTGTCATATATTTTTTCATATGTATACAAATAATTATACTTCCTTTACATGACATATAGAGGGGGGAAGGTCAACTAAACACATTAAAGGAACAGACAAAGTAAGAGAAATAAACCTTTTGGGCCATTTCTTCTGTAATAACTAAGGTCTTCAGGAAAAACACACAGCATCCTTCAGTTGTCTTAGTTTTTTCTTTAGCCTCTGGAAATTGGGTTTCATTGGCTACTAGCACTGGTTTCCTGCTTTGCCCTAATCTGCAGCATGAGCAGGTCCAAATAGAATGAGAGCATTTTTTATAAACATGCATTCTTCTGTATCGACACCGCTTGAGATTTTAGGTGGAGGTACTCTTTTTCCTCATTTGTGTTGGTACCTAAAGCCTTTCCAGTATTCTTGAAGTTGGTTCATCTGGGTTTCTATTACCAATATCTGGTTATGAAAAAAAGCTGGGTCAAACTTAGGCTTCTTAATGTATGTTGGAAGATGTCTTTTAGGGATCTCATTAACAATCAACTGTTCTAACTCTATTGCAAAACGTGCGGTCATGCTGTCTTCTCAAGCTTTAAGATCCAACTGTGTTACTTCCTCTTCTGTAAGCACAATGTCAGTAGCTTGCTTTAGTTGTTTGGTGTTTTCTAGAGAACTTATCTTTGGTGTTCCATTCCCAAGTATCTGCTCCTACCCCTTTACCACATGCTTGGAACTTCTATCTTCTTCGGATTTTAACTCAAAATGTGACAGTCCCTCTTCCATGATTACAATATCCACAGCTTGCTTTAATAACAAAATCTCTTCTGGAGAACTTTGTTGGGTAGAGATGGATATATTTTTAATGACTATGAGATATTTTGAGTGGAAATTAATCAATAATAATCAATAATAATCGGGGCTAATTAGTGTCTAAAAGGAATATTTTATTAATCTCATAATCAATGAGAGGTTCTCTTCTCAATGTTTCATCCCCCTCCAAGTAAGGTGATACAGGAATATTTATAGGGGATCCCTACCTTTATTTGGAGAGTAAGCACAAACTTTATTTACATGTTTGGGCTTCTAGGCCCATTAAGAGAATAGAATACATATGGTCCTAACTACAAACTGGGCCTAACTATAAACTAAGTCTCATTTGGTCCTAATAACCAAATGTATTTCAAATATTATTTTAGCTAAATATTGTGGCCCAACATTTGTCCCCCCTAATTTGTGTCAATATCTTTAGATTTGCTTTGTATAGCTGGAAATTTACTTATTTATTGTTTTATTATTATTATTATTATTATTATTATTATTATTATTATTATTATTATTATTATTATTATATATTTTATTATTATTTTTTGTGTGGGGTTGTGTCTATATATATCTCTGTTTTTCAGTTTATGTGCAGTTTTTTGGAGGTGACGGTTCGAATTTCAAGAGTTGCAATCAGGAGGCTATTAGGAGCACTTTCTCCCGTTTCAAAGGTACGAGTTTTTATTTATTCTTTCTTTCCCTTTTCTTTTTATAACTCTCGAATCACCGTCGCCAGTCTTGCCGTAAATTGTCGTGATATTGTTTCCTTTTAGCAAGTTTCTAGTCACTATGTCGCTTTCGTTTTCTTCATCTTCTTCCCGAACTGTCCCTTCTAAAGATTTCGGTAAACATCTGGTTAAGGAGGAGTCCTTTGACTCTATTTTTAACTTAGACCATCTTGAGCTTCCGGACACAAGGTCCACTCAATTTTTTGGGTTTTTAGATGATATTGAAGCGGATACTCTTCCAAAAACAACACTTTTAATTCCCAGAACCCTAGCTTTGCGGGATGGGATTGTTCAATTAGTGAGAGAAGAGGGTAAGAAAGAGTTTGCAGATAAGCCTAGTTTAACCTATACAAGTACGTATGCCGCCCGCCCTATTAATTGCGATTTTCTGAGTTCGTAGGTCGATCTTGATAATGGATGGCGTTGTTTAGTACCTGATGTCAAGGACCCAGTTTGGTTAATACCCGAGTATGGTATACACGGGATTCCTTTGATATATTTCGAGTTTGGGTTGCGTCTCCCTATGCACCCTTTTCATCTAGCGGTATACGAAGCTCTAGGTTGTGGGATTGCCCAATTAACACCTAACTCGGTTGCTTAGGTGAGCGGTTTTATTGCTCGATGTACCGAGCTTGATCGAATGCCATCGTTGCAAGATGTTTCGAGTTTGTTAATCCTTGTGGGAGGGTCTCTACGGATGCCATTGCTAAGTTGGCGAGCCTGAAAAAATATGACAATGAGTTCTTAGACTCTTTTCAAGGCCGGACTCCGTTATACGATC
Organism: Saposhnikovia divaricata; assembly: GCA_036435485.1. Taxonomy (NCBI): domain Eukaryota; kingdom Viridiplantae; phylum Streptophyta; class Magnoliopsida; order Apiales; family Apiaceae; genus Saposhnikovia; species Saposhnikovia divaricata. The sequence goes on along the minus strand of CM071595.1, from coordinate 54,233,132 downwards.
TTCGTCAATTAAAGAATACTAAGTTTTTAGAAGAGCATAATCGTAATGTTTATATGTTTTTGTTGTTTTTTTCTTGTATCTTTGTGATTAACAGATGTTTGTATGATGGTGTGACTGTGCCTTTTCGTTTCTTGTAGTTGCAGGCGAGTCTTTGAAAGCAATTTTTACAAGTGGTTTGAAAGAAAAATGGATCGAGCGTTGATGTTACTAGCCAAGCAATCTGCTACGTCGAAGACCGTGGGGGGCAGTTCGTCCACGAGGACAGGTGGGGTATTTTCAAAGCCTATAGGCCCTAGTCGTGTTGAAGTCGCTGTTGGGGCTGAGATTGAGAATGAGGTGGGTGGACCGTTGGTTACTGAAGACGCGGGTCTTCGCGAAAGGAAGCGTTCCCGGGATCGTGAGAGCGGGACATCTCGTCGCATTGTTTTAAGGAGATGTGAAGATTCGGGTCGTTAGAATGCCAAATTTCCTGTTATCAATGAAGTAACTGAGTTGCCTCCCATCTTGCAACCGGCTGACCCTATCTCTTCTGTTCGAGTAGAAGTTTCTCCTAATCAACGCTGGACTACTGGTCCGAATTCCCCCGTGCAGGTGTTTCAAGTGTTTGACCTTCGCCAGGATTTAAGTTCTTATGTTGATAAATCCCTGGCTGAGATTGCAGAACGGTGCCTGACGCGTGGTGGCCAGGTATTTTTCTTTTCGTTGTTTTTATTTTTGTAGAATTTGGAATTTCTACATCATTTACATGATTATTTTGTTTTTGTTTTCTATAGTTCTTGTCTGATTTGACTCACATTGTTAATGCTTATAAGATCGACGTTGATTTTCGAAAGAATTATCGGGTCGATCAAGAGTGGTCCGAAATGAAGGGTCTAGTTGTTAATGCTGAAAAGCGAGCTGTTGAGGCGGAGAGGCGGGAGATCGAAGTCGCCAAGAAGAATTTTTCTAATGAGACTTTGTTGAAGGAGGAAGCTCGTGTTTTGAATGAGAATTTGACCATTTTGACTGATGATCTGACTAAGGCTAGGGCTGTCGCTGATTCGGAGCAAGGAAAAAGTGTCAACCTCGAGAAGGATTTAGGTCGTGAGCGGGATAGAATGAAAGAGCTCGTGGACGAGAATACTGTTTTAAAGGCTGATGTTGAGAAGGGGGTCGCCGATGTGGCGAGGGCACTAGGGGTCAGATACAGGTATTGTTATGATTGTTTAAAGGCTACGGGGATCGACCTTACGGGTCATTCCTTTGAAGACTATTGTGCCGGCCTAGCTAAGACTATGCCATCCGTTGCCGAAGGGGATGTTCCAAAAGATAATTGAAGGCGAGGTATGCCTCGTTTGATTTGTGAAAACTTTTAACTGTTATTTATCAAATTTATCGGGTTTATTTGTCAGGGTATGCCCTGTGGGTTTTGTAAGTTAACTTGGTTTTCTTAAATTTGAATTCGTCCTGAGGATGCTCCATGTAATTGTATCGTTTAATTTGGTGTTGCCTTTAAATTCGGTGATTTTACTCTTTTATGTTTAAGTGTCCTAAAATTTGCACGTTTAATCTTCAGTCACCATATATTATGGTTATTGGACTCCATTTTTGATGATAAAGGCTTTATATCCTGGGACTAACTGATTTAGTGAAAGTGTGGTTCATATTTAGATTCCGCTTTCTGCGGATAAATTTATTGTTCCAATCTTGTATGCTTCTTTGGATTTTCTAGGAAGAAAGTCAGTAGGTGATTAATTACGGTGACCTGAAGTAATTGAGGTTTTGTTCTAGGAAATTTGTACATATAACAAATTGGCCTTTTAGAGGATGGATCATGAGATGATTCTTATGTTAAGGATTATTGGTTGAATACCTATTACCGAATGTTATGGCGAAAGAAAGGTAAGTATTAGAAATCGTTTGCGAGTCTCACGATCTCGTTTGATCAAGTAATTAGATGGTTTCGTGTTTTAAATGAAAGAGAATACAAAAAAGACAGTAAAGAGGATCTGTACTATTTTTTGTATTATTGTAATTTTGGAGAAAGATTGAGAATTTAACTAAAGGCAGTAGTATTTTTCCATAATATCCCGTTTAAGAGTAAGCGATTAAGAGTGAGCGTCCAATTCCACAGGAAGATGTAAAAGGAAATGGGGGCTTTTTATTGAGTAATTTAAAGGGGATCTAAGTGAGGACCTCGTATCAGCCCTTTTTCACTTAAACAATTTTTAGGTGGAAAGCAAGAGTTTGCCCCCACTTACAATAAAATGAGTACATTATTGATACAACTTTTTAAGGTGGATTCCATCCCACACATTTTTGATAAACTCGCCACTGACCTGTTTCACAACGAGCAGGGAGTCGCTGAAGATATCAATGTCTTTCACCTCGATCTCAGTTACAAGTTTAAACCCAGCGAGGAGAGCCTCGTATTCTGATTCATTGTTGGTCACTTGAAAGGCGAACCAAACTGCTTGCTGAACGCGGAATCTATCGGGGCTTAAAAGAATTAACCCCGCCCCACTCGTGTCTGCTGTCGAGGATCCATTGACGTTGAGAGTCCGTGTCTTTGTAGCCTTGTTGGCGATCTCCCCTTTCGGAGTGTCAGATTTATAAAACTGGCATTCTGCCATAAAGTCTGATAGCACTTTGCTTTCAATGCTATTCTGGGTTTAAACTCGATGTGGAACTGACTTAGCTCGATGATCCAAGTTGCAAGGTGACCTGTCATGTCGGGCTTGTGTAAAATCCTTTTAAAGGGTTGATTCGTCATCACCCGTATCTCTCGTCCTTGAAAGTAGTGTCTTAGCTTTCTACTAGCAACGACAAGAAAATAGACCAATTTTTTGACTTGTGGGTATCTTGTTTCGGCATCGCATAGAGTATGACTTATATAGTACACAGGGATTTCCTTCCCCATTTCCTGTTTAACCAAGACAGCTGCCACTGTGAGGTCACATGCCGAGAGGTAAACTCGTAGGGGCTTGCCCGACGATGTCTTGGTTAGAATCGGGGGCGAAGTGAGAAAATTTTTAAGTTCAGATAGGTTATTTTTACAATCCTCGTTCCAAATCAGTCTCGATTGTTTTGATGCTCCCTTGATGACCTGGAAGAAGCGAATACAACGCTTTGAGGATTGAGGAATGAATCTTCGTAGTGCTGCGATGCAGCCTGAGTGTTATTGGACTTCTTTCAACGAGGTGGGGTCTTTCATGTCGAGGATGGCTTTGATTTGGTTGGGATCAGCTTCAATACCTCGTTGAGTGAGGAAGAATCCTAAGAACTTGCCTGAAGTTAAGTCGAAGGAGCATTTGCTCGGATTTGGTCTCATTTGATGTTTTCTCACGTTTTCGAAAGGTTTCTCTCAGATCTGCGACATGGTCCTTTGCTTTCTTAGATTTTGCAATCATTTCGTCGACATAAACTTGGAGATTTCGCCCGATTTGCGAGACAAATATGGTGTCCATCATCTGTTGGAATGTTGCTCCAGCATTTACGAGGCCAAACGACATATTTTTATAGGCGAATACCCCTCGATGGGTTATGAATACCCACGCAAATATGTCTTTGAATTCTCGGATTAACTGAATTATTTTCTGGCAAAGGTCGGGATCGAGATTCTTTCCGACCTTGGTGACTTTAGTTGGGTCGTCCACTATGACCTTGACCTCCTCTGTGTCCTCTAATTAGAGCACAATTTGACTCGCTCGGGACCTCGATGAGGTCTCGAGGGTCCATATACACGACTTGATTAATGGAGTTGTCTTCAACTTGTTTTTTCTTAGGTACAGCCATTGTCAAATAGCATTGTCTTGCCGCGGCTTGGTCGCCCACGTCCTCTCCGACGCCGAAGTCTGTTGGAAATTTCATTTTCAAATGTGGGATGGAGGTGATTGCCTTTAAGGTTATCAAAGTCGTTCTTCCTAATATGGCGTTGAAGCTTGATACCGCATTAATAACGTGGAATTTCACTGTGTGCTATTCTATATTTAAATCCCTCTTCTAAAGATTGTAAATTTACATTAAGATTTTATAATTAGTTCAAATCAATACATATCATTTATTAAATAACTATTATTACTACTAATAATTTTATTAATTAATTACAAAATTAAATTATATCCATAATAAATTATTATACTCTATTTTATTTAATCATATAATATTTAAAGTATTTAGAAGTAACCCGTGCTTTACACGGGCTATAAACTAGTATATCTAATACAACAATAAGGGGGTTTAGTGTGCATTTAATTCGTGGATTATTTTACTCTTATCCTTACTATATGTTTTTTAAGGTTATTTTGGTCTTTTAACATTAACATATTTAGTACATATTAATGTCTAATTTTCATTAAGGTATAATTATTAATTATACATACATACATACATACATACATACATACATACATACATACATACATAGACACATACATACATATATACATTTATGTTATATAACCTATTAATTTTTCACTAATTTTAATCTATTAATTATTTTATAATTAATACGCATATTTATACATACATACATATATACATATATGTATACGTATATACATTTATGTGGATATGTAATAATATATGATAATATTCACTTACATGTAGCATATCTCATTGTATATTTAGATCTACCGTAAATATTTATGAATCAAAATTATAAAAAAATATCACATGAAAAAAAAATCTATATAGGATAAAAAAAGTTATACACCCGTTGTTCATTATATTGTGTCGAAATGAATTAATATTCTAATTAAATAAATTCTTATGCTATTACTGAACATGTATGTGATGAGAGGAGCGTCAGCTTTAAAAAATGTTATTCTATTGATTTCACCGGAATCACAAGAACGCGCCTACTACTCACACACGGACTGCTGTGTACACACACCCACGACTCATCTCTACACGCAACACACGCACACACTCTGTTTGAAATGGAGAAGAAAGAAGAGGGATGACGATTAGAGAGAGATTCTGGGAGAGATTGCCAGAGAAAGAGGGAGAGATTAGAGATAAAGAGAGCAGGGGTTTCGTTTGATTAAAATTGAAAAAGAATGAAGAAGACTCGAGAAGCTGCTGGTGGATATGGTTAAGAAATAATAGGAGTAAAACTGATTTTCTTTTTCACAATGTTGAAAAATCAAATTAAAATTGGCTAACCTGCCTTTATAAATCGAATTTAAATAGAAGAATAATGAAAAATAAAACTTTTCATTTTTAAAATATAGAGTATAAAATTACGAAGGCTGGCACGGGAGGGTACCAAAGAGGACCGGGAGATCGATAGTTCCTATCACTTTTACCTCATTTCCCATGAACCTGTACAGGGGAATGTTCACATTTTTTAACTTTCGTTCTCCGAGGTTCATTCTGGAGAAAGCACTGTAATATAAGATATCCACAGAGCTACCATTGTCCACGAGGATCTTTTTAACAGTGTTAGTTCCAACTTTAGCTATGATTACTAAGGCGTCTTGATGGGGTTCAACCATTCCTGGGGGATAATCCTCATCAGAGAAAGAGATTATTTGCGTGGGGTTAGGCCTTGGCCGTTTTTGTAGTTCAGGATGAATGCAGAACACCTCACGAGCATATAATTTCTTGACGTTGTTGGAGGAACCTCCCACGGCATGACCACCGATTATGACATCAATGATCCTATCGGGATCACGTTGGCGATTTCGTTGATTATTGGCGTCATTATCAATGTAATTAGCAAATTTTCCTTGCTTTAGTTTGCCTTCTATGAGGAAGCTAAGTTGGAAACAAGCCTCGGTGGTATGACCATGATCCTCGTGAAATTCGCAGTATTTTGAACTCGGCGGTCGACCCTGCTTCATCGGCCTCGGGGGTTGAAAGTCGGGCTCAGATTTCAAGATGGCAAAGATGGTTGATTTATCCACCGTTAGCTTCGTGAACTCTTTTTCTGATTTTTCTCGTGGTTTCCACGATCTATCGGAGCGAGGAGTTCGATCTGATCGAGGACTCCTCTTATCTCGGGATCTCGAGTATGAGCCACCGTCCTTTCGATGATCTAATCTTGGAGATCTGAATCCGGAGTTTGAGTTTCTGTCCCACCTTTGGGGATGTCATCTTGGAGCAGCTTCTTGGAGTGTCATTCTATTTTCCATGATCTGAAAGGCTGCTTGGAGAGATCGTGGACTTTTTTCAAAATATTCCTCCAGGAGATTGCTATGTCTGTGTTTATCGATACCCGCCGCGAGGTAATTGATGGCGAGCTCTTCCACGAGGTTTGGTATCTCGGCGACCTCAGCTCGGAATCGAATTAAAAAATCTCTTAATGACTCGTTGAAGCGTTGTCTTATTGTCATGAGTGAGGCAGTGATCTTGCCACCTCTGTAGTTGCTGGAGAATTGATAAGTGGATTTTATATCCACTTAGAGCGTTCCATATCGGCTTAAATTGATTGTCTTGGACTCAAGTTTATTGTAGTTTTGATGTATTTTGCTTAGTTGTGCAGAGTTACAAGAATGTCGATTATGGTGGATGCTTCTATCGTGTTTGGAGGATTAATTGATTAAAATTCGGATTTTCCGGGAAGGTTGCGCAGTCTACACTGTTTTGGCCATATCTGGAGTTCTAGAAGTCCGTTTTCAGCAATCTTATAGCTCACGCGAAGCTTGAGAGATTTTCTACAACTTGGGATAGAAAGCAGCTGCAGAGAGCGTGTAGTTAAAATTTTGCCCTTTTTCTAATTCTAATTATATTTTGGGCAGGTTTTAGTATCTTAATCAAATTCTAATTGTAATAGAAGGTAATTTCTTGCTGGGCAAGAGATCTAGAGCCTATTTAAACACATCTTAGCATTGTAATTAGGAGAGTTATTATTATTGTAACATAGCTTAGATCTGTAAGGGAGAAAAGGAGAGAAGGATTCAACGCTCGTGACAAGCAACGGATCTAGATCTACTTCATCTTTTGTGTTATTCTGGATTCTAAATTTGTTTTCTTAATTCTTTGTTTATTAATATAATTACTTCTTTTATTCATATCTTGTTTTATATCATGTTTTCATCAAATCCCATGACGATGAACGGTTCAATTATGAGCTAATCGTTGTCATGGGATTCTAACGGATTTATCTATGTAGCTTAGTAGTTTGTATGCTTTAAAGATTTATGTGTGGTGAATTCTTGATATCCTCGTATGGTTGTGTTTCATGTATTTAGATGCGTCGGGAACATCTAATTTGTTAATCTCTTGCTAAACGAGAGTGGATCTTGAGATTTAGAACTTGTCATGCTAGCATAGGATAGGTTGATATTATTATCATGATTTGCGGCATAAATATAGATATTATGCTGCCCTATGTGATCTAAGTGGATAACTTGTGCTTAAACCTTTATGTTTTCAAATTCTATAGAGATATAGGGTCTAAACATATTTGGTGTCTACCCATCTTCTATCTCTTTTGTGGATGCATGCGTAGTTTGGTATTAGTATACCGAGAGGTAGCTTTTACTTGTTTCGTGTTATCCGATTAGATATCAAAAGCATCATATGTTTTGATTAAAGGATGCGACTCTAAGTGAAGTAGATAATGAAGTTAGGATCCCATGTTTTTATTCTTATAAGTAATTCAGATTTAATTCTCATTAGTTAATTATTTTTTACTTTGCATCTTAGTTTAATTTAGATAATTAAAACCCATATTTGTTAATTATCTTAGCAGTGAATTAAGATCATACATTGTTGAATAGGTGCATTTACTGAAAAGAACCATAACTTGATCCCTGTGGGAACGAATTTGGACTTAACCTTATATATTACTTGTGACCACGTACGTTTGCGTGATATTATGTAAACAAGTTTTTGGCACCGCTGTCGGGGATCATCGGTGTTTTATTTTTGGTTTATGTGCTTGTCATTAATGGTCGTTAGCGTTCACTGACTCGGATTTCTTATTTAGTTTGTTTGTTTCGTGATGTTTTCAGGTACTTGAACGTGTATGCGAACACGTTTGCAAACGCGTAACCTGGCAGAAGAAGAACTTGCAGCAGCAAAAGAGATGGCAGACTTACCAGCAGGAGTCAAGGCTTTGAAGGACTATTCGCAGCCAAAGATCAATGACATACAATCTAGTATTGTCCGTCCAGCTATTGCAGCGAACAACTTCGAGATCAAGCCGAGCATAATTCAGATGGTGCAGAATTCGGTTCAGTTTGGGGGTGCTTCTACGGAGGATCCTAACATGCATATTCGGGACTTTATCGAGATCTGCGATACTTTCAGATTCAATGGTGTGTCGGATGATGCTATTAAGTTGAGGCTTTTCCCATTCTCTCTGAGGGATAAGGCTAAGGGCTGGCTACACTCTTTACCACCTGGTTCCATTACTACATGGGAGGATCTTGCTCAGAAGTTCCTTACTAAATTCTTCCCTATGGCGAAAACTGCAGCAATAAGGAACCAGTTGACTCAATTCCAACAGCAATCTGGCGAGTCCTTGTGTGAGGCTTGGGAACGCTATAAGGAGATGCTACGAAGGTGTCCTCATCATGGCATGCCTGATTGGATGGTTATTAATGGTTTCTACAATGGGTTGGGAGCACAGTCTAGGCCTTTGCTAGATGCAGCATCAGGTGGAGCTCTGTGGGCTAAGAGCTATGAGGAGTCTTATGATATTATTGAGATGATGTCTGCTAATGAATATCAAAATCCAACCCAGAGGCTATCACAAGGTAGGGTAGCAGGTGTTCTTGAAGTTGACACAGCTTCAGCTATTGCATCTCAGTTGAAGGCTCTTACTATGAAGGTGAATTCTCTTGCTAATTATGGAGTTCAGCAGGTTGCGAGTATTTGTGAGCTATGTGCAGGCGCACACGAGACGAATCAGTGTGCTATCTCTTCTGAATCAGCACAGTTTGTAAGTAATTTTCAGAGACCTGCTGCACCAGTTCCAGCCACCTATCATCCAAACAATAGGAATCATCCTAACTTCAGCTGGAGCAACAATCAAGGTGCTCAACAACCTCAGCAGCCCTATCAGCAGTTTCAGGGTCAGCAAGCAAGGCCATTCAATCAAGGTTATCAGCAGAAGTATGCTCCAAGGCAATCATATCAGCCTCCGGGATTTCAGCAACAGCCCCAGGCTCATGCGGGGCAATCATCTAATGAAAAATCAGAAATGGATGATTTGAGGATGATGGTGAAGAACCTGCAAGCTTCTCAAAAGGTATTGGAAAACCAGATAGGACAGATTGTTAGTGCTTTACATAGTAGGCCACAAGGAACTCTACCTAGCGATACGGAGGTTAATCCAGGCAGAAGGGAAAGCAAAGAACAGGTCAATGCAGTTTCTTTGAGATCTAGAAAAGTCACGAGGGATCCTAAATCAGCAGCTAAGGAAGATGAAGATGTTCAGAATCAGCAGGTTGAAAAATCTGCAGTGCCAAAAATTGAGAAATCTGATTTAGTGGCTGATCAGCTTGATGGTGAGAAGAGCAAGAAACCTGTTGAAAAGTCTACTCCGGAGCAATCTTCAAAGAATAATCAGATCTATCCTCCTCCTCCTCCATATCCTGGGCGTTTGCGGAAAAGTCAAGAGAAACAGTTTCAGAAGTTTATGGATGTCTTTAAGAAATTGTCCATTAACATTCCTTTTGTTGAAGCATTGGAGCAGATGCCGAGGTATGCAAAGTTCATGAAGGATATTTTGTCACGAAAGAGAAGGTTGGAAGAATTTGAAACAGTGGCATTAACGGAGGAGTGTAGTGCAGTTCTGGAGCAGAAGTTGCCACCCAAACTTAAAGATCCGGGAAGTTTCACCATCCCTTGCACTATTAGCAACCTTTCTTTTAGCAAGTGCTTGTGTGACTTGGGAGCTAGCATCAATCTCATGCCTTTATATGTGTTCAAGCAACTTGGTCTGCCGGAGCCAAAGCCAACCAATATCTCTTTGTAGTTGGCTGATCGATCTATTGCATATCTAAGGGGCATAGTGGAGGACGTTTTGGTGAAAGTTGATAAGCTTATCTTCCCAGCTGATTTTGTTATCTTGGATTTTGAAGAAGACAAGAAGATTCCCATAATCTTGGGAAGGCCTTTTCTAGCTACAGGCCATACTTTGATTGATGTGCAAAAAGGAGAGCTTACAATGAGGGTGCAAGATCAGATTGTCACCTTCAATGTTTTCAAGGCCATGAAATTTCCGACAGAGGAGGAAGAGTGTTGCAGTGTGGAAATAGTTGATACGGGTCAGAGAAAGAAGTTTGATCAGTTGTTGAGCAAACAGTCGGACACACACGTGCTAAAGCATCACATCAGTGATTTCATTGACAGTTCTTCAATTCGAGATCTTTCGAATGTAAAGCTTGGGAAACTTCCACCACATTTGAGGTATGTCCTTTTGAATAATGAGTTAGTGATTTTTGAAGAGGGGCATGATAATGTGTTGCGAAGGTGGAAAGCCGATGATAAGGAAGAAGAAAGCTTGTCGTTCGAGTCGGAGAAGCACATTAGAGGTGTGAAGAAGAAAAAGAAGAAGATTAAGCTGTTGGATAGTAAAATCAGGTTGAAGTCTGAGGGAAGAGAATTGTGGAAAGTCAGCAAACAGGATGTTAACGTTCGTATGAATGGTCTATCTGTTGAGGACGGTTCAGTTATTCTTTTGAAACCGCCATGAGTTGAGGAAGTAACGTCAAGCTATTGACGTTAAAGGAGCGCTTCGTGGGAGGCACACGCATTAGTGTAGGAAAAAAAATATTGTTGTGAAAAAAAAATGAGTGTTGAAAAAAAAAAAGAACAGTGTTGTGAAAAAAAAATTGAGAGTTGTATTAAAAAAAAAGGAACAGTGTTTTTCACGCAGGTTGCGCCTGCGTGACAGCTGGTTGTGCAGGTTATTTTCAGCTGTTTTGTATAAAAAAAATTCTTTTTCTTTTTTTTTCTTTCAACCCCAATTCTTTTCTACTCCTATTCTTTTATCCCTAACCTATTCCTAATTTCATAACAATCCCCCATCTTCTATTCAAATCTCTAATCCTATATCTATTCTAATTCTTTTTCTCTAAATTATTAAATCCTTTTTCTATCTTACCTCAAATTCATACCCACTCAAAATTTCTCCTTTACACGTTCAATTTTTATTCATCCAATCCCTCCATTATATATACCCACCTATACATACAAATCCAATTCCTTTTCTAATTCTTTAAATCTCTAAAAATTCAATTTTAAAGAGGAATTAATTGCAAGTTCACCTCTTCGATTCGTATTGGGTAAATCTTTTTCTCTAATCTTATTTTTATTACGAATTTGTGTTCTTGTAATTGGGGGTTTTGTAGTATGCTTGTTATTTGGGAAGTGGCCAGTCTATGGAGCTCGTACGCATCATCCTCCACTAGATTCATCCGAGGAGGGTGATGACTCAGCTGGTTAGGTATGTTTTCTACTATCTCTCGTATTTACTTCCATTCAACGCGGACATTGAATATTTTAAGTTTGGGGGTGGTTTCAGGGATTAGTAGTTGTTGTTGTATTATGTGTTCATGTAGGATTTCATGTTTTGCATATTATTAGTAGTAATTCTTGCATGTATGTTCGTATTAATTATGTTTGTTTCATATAGGACATTCTGTTTTTATTTTTCGTATACCATGTGAGTTCATATTAGTTGCATTTGCATAGCATGCATATTTCATGGTCCCTTAAGACGAGCTAATTCTGATTGGTAGGTAGGTGTCTAATTGAGTGTGGTAATGATGAATAGAGGGTTGACTTATAGTTTCTATGAAATTGACTTATGTGTTTCAGAAACACTTTAGTCTTATTGGGTGCTTTTGGGCTAGGTTGAGGTCATGCTTGTTTGGATGTTTTGAGATTTAATCACTTGATTATAGTTAGAATTTTCTTTATTCCCTTGATGGCCTAGAACACTTTAGTCTAAGTTTGGGGGAAAACAGGGATTTCATGCTTAAATTGTAAATAATTGTCAATAATTGCTAGATGTCAAATGACTAGTAGCCGGCTCATATTTATATGAGTAGTCTAGGGTTGGAATTGAGAATTCTCATTCCAAATTGCATAGAAAAAAAAAAGAAAAAAAAAAGCAAAAAAAAAAAAGAAAAAAAAATAGTCAAAAGTGTCAATTGTTTATATGCAAAATTAACTAGGGTGAGCTCTTTAATACTCGAGCTATTAAGTTCGCGGGGACTTTGTGCCTAGTGACCTAAGGCTTTTATAGTCTGGGATCCACTAACCTAACGCTCGCTACATGGGTATTATTGTATAAGCCTTTCGGGGTCTCATCCATTGCACGGTTAAATAAGCATGCTTGTATATATGTGTCGTAGTAGTTAGTAATAAAGCATGAATTTCTGTCTACCTTGGATAAGGATGGAGGTGTTCTTAGGTTATGAAGTGTCTACAGTCTATTCTATTTATAAACCTGTGATTGTCTTGACGAAGAGCATGTATGATCTTTGACCTAGTTTTGGGAGTATTTCTGATGAGCATTGCACACACACACACACACACACGTTTCTGTTCATGTAATGTTAGTATACGGGAACTTGGTCGAGCTCTATTTGGATTTAGTTGCATTCTCTAAGATATTTTCTTGCTAGTTGGTTTTAGTTAGTTTGAAGGGGATCATTACATTTTTCATATTAGTTGCATTCATGCATTGCATTGCATTAGGTTAAATGGATTTTGTGGGTACATTCGCTATAGGCCCTCACGAGACCTTACTCGTCCACTAGGGCTGCCTAGGGGTTTAAAGGGCTTGTTGCATATGCCAAATGCAACCGTGATCACCTATGGAAGTGGTACTAGTTAGTTAGTTAGTTGTAATTGTTATGCTTGAGGACAAGCATCGGTTTAAGTTTGGGGGTGTGATAAGTGGATTTTATATCCACTTGGAGCGTTCCATATCGGCTTAAATTGATTGTCTTGGACTCAAGTTTGTTGTAGTTTTGATGTGTTTTTCTTAGTTGTGCAGAGTTACAAGAATATCGATTATGGTGGATGCTTCTATCGTGTTTGGAGGATAAATTGATTAAAATTCGGATTTTCCGGGAAGGTTGCGCAGTCTACACTGTTTTGGCCATATCTGGAGTTCTAGAAGTCCGTTTTCAGCGATCTTACAGCTCACGCGAAGCTTGAGAGATTTTCTACAACTTGGGATAGAAAGCAGCTGCAGAGAGCGTGTAGTTAAAATTCGCGCACGTGTTCTTTGTGAAGCAAGGCTGAAAGATTACTATTTTGCCCTTTTTCTAATTCTAATTATATTTTGGGCAGGTTTTAGTATCTTAATCAAATTCTAATTGTAATAGAAGGTAATTTCTTGCCGGGCAAGAGATCTAGAGCCTATTTAAACACATCTTAGCATTGTAATTAGGAGAGTTATTATTATTGTAACATAGCTTAGATCTGTAAGGGAGAAAAGGAGAGAAGGATTCAACGCTCGTGACAAGCAACGGATCTAGATCTACTTCATCTTTTGTGTTATTCTGGATTCTAGATTTGTTTTCTTAACTCTTTGTTTATTAATATAATTACTTCTTTTATTCATATCTTGTTTTATATCATGTTTTCATCAAATCCCATGACGATGAACGGTTCAATTATGAGCTAATCGTTGTCATGGGATTCTAACGGATTTATCTATGTAGCTTAGTAGTTTGTATGCTTTAAAGATTCATGTGTGGTGAATTCTTGATATCCTCGTATGGTTGTGTTTCATGTATTTAGATGCGTCGCGAACATCTAATTTGTTAATCTCTTGCTAAACGAGAGTGGATCTTGAGATTTAGAACTTGCCATGCTAGCATAGGATAGGTTGATATTATTATCATGATTTGTGGCGTAAATAGAGATATTATGCTGCCATATGTGATCTAAGTGGATAACTTGTGCTTAAACCTTTATATTTTCAAATTCTATAGAGATATAGGGTCTAAACATATTTGGTGTCTACCCATCTTCTATCTCTCTTGTGGATGCATGCGTAGTTTAGTATTAGTATACCGAGAGGTAGATTTTACTTGTTTCGTGTTATCCGATCAGATATCAAAAGCATCACATGTTTTGATTAAAGGCTGCGACTCTAAGTGAAGTAGATAATGAAGTTAGGATCCCATGTTTTTATTCTTATAAGTAATTCAGATTTAATTCTCATTAGTTAATTAGTTTTTACTTTGCATCTTAGTTTAATTTAGATAATTAAAACCCATATTTGTTAATTATCTTAGCTGTGAATTAAGATCATACATTGTTGAATAGGTGCATTTACTGAAAAGAACCATAACTTGATCCCTGTGGGAACGAATTTGGACTTAACCTTATATATTACTTGTGACCACGTACGCTTGCGTGATATTATGTAAACAAGAATCTTCCTTTGAACTTGGTTTTTAACAAATCCCACGAGTCAATAGACCACGGGGGTAAGTTATTGTACCATCGTAGGGTCGTGCCTCAGAGGCAAGTAGAAAAGAACTGACACCTAGCGACCTCGAAATGTCCACAGAACGCCATCCTACCGTCGTAGGTGTTTAGGAATTCACTAGGGTCCGTAGATCCATTGAATTGGTCAATTGGTGGAGTTTTCAAAGTCCTATTTATTCTTGCTTTCTCAATTCTGATGGCGAGGGGGCTCTCCGTTGGAACATCGGAGCCCGCCTGGCTTAGAATAAATTTTTTACACATCTCGATGTCGCTTTGTAGTTGTGGGATTTCACCTGATCTATAAGATCCGCTTGACTCGCTTTGCCACGAGGCGTCTTCCTGAGACCTCGTTTGTCTTCTCTTAGGGGGGATTTGGAACGACCTGTTTGATTCCGTTTCATCTCCGTAGCTCGCATCGTCGTCGTAACCTTCGGAATTGTGACTAGCAGATCGATACTCGGAGGAGTGGGCTGACAATGATGTTTGTTGTAGCTCGAGTTGGAGGTTTCTTTTTTCTCTTCTATTTCTCAACTTTTCTTCTAACTTCCTTCTTTGAGTTTTGAGGGCTAGTAGCTCGTCATCCGAGCCATATGAGTCCTCGATCTCATCTTCAACTTCTATATCGTAATTCTGTCTTCGTAGTCTCTCGAGGTGAAGGCAAGCATCGCTCGTCTACACCTGCTTGCCTGAGGCCATTGGCACCCTCATGTGGGTGTCAGATCGACGTTTTTTCTTATCTGCAATGTGTTCTGTGCCGGGGGGTATCTGGGATCCCTCAGACACTTCATGATCTTTCGGAGCTGAGAATATCCGTCGTGGCTGGAGTGTTGGCCGTATAGCTTCGGCGTCTTCACGAGGAACCGTTCGTCTTTCCTCTTCCGTGAGACGTCAAACCACCGGTTCTTCTTCTTCAATATGCATTTTTTCGTGATGAAACTCAAGTAGAGAAGCTCTTTCTAGCGCCAAATGATGACTATGAGATATTTTGAGTGAAAATTAATCAATAATAATCGGGCTAATTAGTGTCTAAAAGGAATATTTTATTAATCTCATAATCAATGAGAGGTTCTCTTCTCAATGTTTCATCCCCCCTCCAAGTAAGGTGATACAAGAATATTTATATGGGATCCCCTGTGGGTCCCTTTCTCTAACTACCTTTACTTGGAGATTAAGCTACAGACTTTATTTACATGTTTGGGCTTCTAGGCCCATTAAGAGAATAGAATACATATGGTCCTAACTACAAACTGGGCCTAACTATAAACTATGTCTCATTTGGTCCTAATAACCAAATGTATTTTACATATTATTTTAGCTAAATATTGTGGCCCAACAATTTTCATAGTAGTAAGTAGTTCCCCGGATAACCCAACAATCTGAAACGACAAAATTACTCCATAACAAGCTTACAAAGATAGCAATTGATCATTCGTCAAAAAAAAAAAGATAGCAATTGATCACATATCATAATAAAATCGCTCTCCCCATCTAGTGCGAACAACCGATATTTTTTATAGAAGTCAACTGAAAACAATATCAAATTATAAAATCCTAGGAATCAATTAACTTTAATGAAGACAAATAAGCAACATGACATTCAACTTAGACAATCTAGGAAACTATAGTACATATTTGTCTTGGTACAAAGGAAAGCAAGTTTCTAGTTATTTTGAATTGCATGTACTTGAGAAAGTCTTGCATCAGATACTTCTTTAGCCAAACTGTAGACTTTCCTTTACAAGGACGTTCAGTTTTTTCTGGAAGCCCCTCTCATGCAGGACAAGATTGCGGTATCTTGCTTCCATCTGTAAACAACAAGGGACATGTGAAATCCATTTCTCGTGTGTGTGCAAATAAAGATTTCAGATTTTAAAAGACCAGCTCATCTTTTATTTGTAGCAAAGGATCGAAATTTACCATTGCGATCCTTATATATGGTATATGGATCGCAATAAGCATAGACAATAAATGATCGCTAATAAATGATCCTTATATATGGTATATGGTATAATAATTATCCTTTTCGATCACCATAGCAAAGGATCATTTATTATACTAATATAATTTATTATATTAGTTTCAAATAACCATATAATTTCGCAATAACCATGTGAAATCATATTTTATTTGTTAATAATCACTAATATTTATATTAATAATGGTGTGTGTGCAAAGAAAGATTAGTTTTTTCATACTAATCTTTTATTATAACCCGTGCAACGTACGACTCTTTTCTAATATTTATTATATATATATATATGTATATATATATATATATATATATATATATATATGGCTACTCTAATGAGACCCCTGTTATAATGAGAACTGCACATTGGGTCGCATAAAAAAAGCCCAATAAACAAAAAGGCGCGCATCCTCTCCCCCTGCTTCTCTGCTCCTTCTTCTCTGCTCAATCAACCTTGTTCGCACTAAATCACGCAAGAGTACGCGGTCACAAGTAATATAAGGTTAAGTTAAGTTCGTTCCCACAGAGACTGGTGTATTTCAGATTATGCACTTATGCAACAATGTATGATTATTATTCACTGCTAAGACAAGTATCAAAGTTGTGTTTTGTTTAACTAAATTAACTAACAAGAAATTTAACAATAGTAAGAATTAATTAACTAATGAGATTAAATTCGAATTACTTATAAGAGATAAAACATGGGATCCTAACTTCATTAAATACTTCATTTAGAGTTAATGCCTTTAATCAATGTATCTAATGGTTATGACAAACAATCGGACAACACGAAATTAGTACACGCTACTTTTCAGCATACGTATACCAAACCACTCACCATCCACAAAATAGATAGAAGCTGGGTAGACACCAATTATGTTTAGACCCTATATGTGTATAAGATTCGAAAACATAACGGTTTAAGTACAAGTTATCCATTGAGATTACATAGGGCAGCGTAAGAAGGTTAAAATTACACTACGAATCATGCATGTCAAAACATCCATAAACCTTTGCTAGCTTGGCAAATTCTAAATAGATATTAACAATACAACTTAGATGTTAGCTAAGCATCCAAGAAAAATAAGCACAACCATACGAGGAAATCAATAAGTCATCATACACACATCTTTAAAGCAATCAAACTAATAAAATCCGTAAATAAATCCGTTAGAATCCCATGACAACGATTAGTTCATAATCGAACGGATCGTCATCATGGGATCTAATGATAACATGATAATAAACAAGATTGGAATAATAACGAGAGTATTAGAGTAATAAAGTTTAGAAAACAAATCCAAAACGAGCATTCAAAAGGATCGCCTAATTTGGAGAAAACAAAAGAAGTAGATCTAGATCTCCGATAGTTGTCATGATCTTCGATGAATCTTTCTCCAAGTCTCTCTTGTCTCTCCTCTCAGTAAAAAAAACGTCCTTCTAATGATGTCTACATGTGTATTTATAGCCCCAAGCGTCTTGTCCTCCAAAAAAAATACGTCTCAGAAACAAATTAGGATTTTGAGCAGACCGCAGCAGCGCGCCCGTGCAGCATGAAGGCGTGCCCGCGCTTCAACAATGACTCTCTCGCGCGCCCGCGCAGCTATGGAACGCGCCCGGGCTTGTAGCTTCTGGAAATTTTTCTACCTTTGCCAATTTTCTCTCTTTTTGAGTCCGATTCTTCTGTAAGCTACCGTCCTTCAATAGTTAGCACCAATCCACCATATTATCATGGAAAAACCTCACCCATGCTTCCAGTTAGTTGTTCTGCACAAACTCACTAAAACATATCAAAAACACGACATACTTGAGGTCAAGTCATCAATTTAAGCCGATACGAAGCGTTCTAAGTGGATATGACATCCACTTATCAAACCTCACTGTTATTCCCAGATTACACACTTGAATAATTGTAGAAGGGGGGGTTGAATACAATTCTTGATATTTATAAATTTTTGATAAGAACTCCAGAAATCTATACTTAGATAATTGCTGTAGAAAGATTAATGCACAAACATATAAAAATCAGGTGGTTAAATGCACCACCTGAAGCTTTTATTTGAAGAAAACTCTGTGATACAAAAGTACACAGCTTCTGTTTTTACAACTCTTTGCTCTCTAAGAATATTCAATAGAAACCCTAAGCAAAACGTATGTGTTTTCTTAACCTACAAAGAGTTGCTACACTTGGTTATAAATCCCAAGTTTTACAAGTACTACTGGAATAAGATAATATTAATCTAATTCTAGTTGACTTGCTACTACACTCCAAATACACATGTAGCCGAAAGGTTGTCCTTGTGTTCAGACATGTCTCCTGCACCTTTCTTGTATTCATAGTGTAGATAGAATGCTTCTTTCTTCTGTGTTTCCAAAGTATGGCTGCCATACTGCTTTTTGTATCTACTATCAACCCATGTGATCTGTCAGTCAAACATGTCCTTATCAACTGCTAATCCCCAGCTAATCATAGAAGACAGTGTCAATGATTATCCGTTGATATTGTACACTGACATCCGTTGATGATGTATTGAGCGGTATCCGTTGATATTGGGACTTGAGCTGTATCCGTTGATAGAGTGGATTTGAGTTGTATCCGTTGATAGAGTTTTGTCTTCATCTGTTGATACACTTTCACTTAGACGAAATTACATAGCATAGCTTATTTACAATTGGCTTACCTATTCTGCCTATCCGTTGATGGTCAACATGACTGTGGATAAAAACACTATCAACTGATAACATAGAGATACTGCAGTATGCTACAAAACCTCATCCGTTGATGAGCTACCTGTCAACGGATAGAGTTATAAATCTCATCCGTTGACAGCAACAAAACCTTATACAATTTGATTGATTGTGAAGTTATCATCAAGTACAACATATTCCTAACAATCTCCCCCAATTTATACTTGATGGCAATAAAGCATAAATTCAGGACCTTGATGATAACAAAACATTCCTAAAGATATATATAGAACAATGCAAAAATTGTATTAAGCTACAAAAATTAAAAACTGAAAGTTTGAGAAATTTACAGAGAAGTGCTCCTCTAGACTGAGCAAATTAAGACTGTTTCTTTTCTCTTGTTGGCATCACCCTTGATTTTCCTTCTTTGGCAGAGTTGGACTCAATTTGTATTTGGAGTTGCCTATAGAAGGCATCTTCTTCATCAACCTTTGGATTTAGCTTTTGTTGTAGCCATCCCAGGTATTGAGAACTAGCCTTTGGTAGTTGGTCTTCTAACCTGAAGAATCTCCTGTTACCATCTTCATCCCTGAACTCCATCATCCAGAAGGGTTGAAGGTGGATTTTCTGTCCATTGTATGGGATCTTCATCTTCCTTGGTAGACTTGATGGTGAGTTCCATTCCCTCCTTATTTGTTCTATTCTGTCCAGTATCTCCCCTTTTGCTATCTTGGAGAACCCTGTGTATCTCTTGATTGCAGAGAACACTTTGGTTAAGGTCTGATAATTTTCTCCAAGAACCCTTTGTAGTGGCCATGTCCTTTCCATTCCTCCCTTGTATACAAAGACCAATCTTTCAGGCAAATGTTTATATTTGTCAATTCCTCTTACTTCTGACAATTCATCCAGATAAAGATTCATGCCAGAGTATTCTTCAATATCTGCCTGATAGATAAAATCATCCTTGTTTTCCAAGATTGGCTGCCTGACAATAGCAGGTACCCTAGCAACTTGAATTGGTTCCTTTGAAGGTTGCTTCCTTGGTTTCCTTTTCTTCTGTATAGGCTTCTGTTGAGGCTTCAGCAAGAATGAAGGAACCTCAATGGAGTCAAGATTCATTGGTTCCTCTTTAGGTACTATGGGATCACCATGGAAATTCACAGCTGGGTTGAATACTTTTTAGAAGTAGGTTGTGATGACCCAACTTTCTCCTTGCTTTCAATTTCTGGAGAGACAGGCCTCCATGCCTTTGATTTCATTCTCTTAGATTTGGATTTGGGGACTGATTTCCCTTTCCTTTTGGATTTGGGGACTTCCTCAGGTTCCCTTGTTTCATCTTCTACCTCATCCATTAACTCTTGAGCCAGCCTTGCTTGCTTCTCATCTGAGTTTTCATATTGATATTTAGTGCTTGGTTGAGATTCTCTTAGCAGCCTTGAATTCTCTTCTCTCTTGGCTTCAACAAATCTAGGATGGCTGTTGGATATGTTTAGAACTTTTCCATTCCTTATGATTACAGCCATCCATTCTCTTACACAACTGTTAGTCTTCTCCTTGAATTCCTTAATTTGCTTACCCATCAGCTTCTCTTCATCATCCTTGGGAAATGGAAAGTCCAGTTGTAGCTTGTTCTTCCCATTTGCTTTTGGTGGTGAGTAGGGTCTTGTTTTGATGTAGGGTTCAAATTCTTTAACATGAGAAGGCTCAGCATCATAGAATGTAGGAGCCACAATTGCTGGAGTGAGCACCTTCAGAATTGTGGTAGATATTGTTGGAGCTGAGGTTTGGCTAGAGAACAGAGTTGATGCAATAGATTGATTGATCAATCTTTATGACCTCATTATCCTTTCATAGTTTTCCTCTTTCATCTTTTGTAGAGCTTCAATTTTGCTTTTCCTCTTCTGTCATGTTTGAGAAATCAAACTCTTCAGATAGAGCTACTTGTACAGGTTTGGATTTGCTGGGGGAAGCTGTGACAATGAAGTCCTGTGGATTGACCACTATGGTAGGCTGCTGCTCCCCGTCACTTGCTGCTTCCCTCCTTTCAGAAATTAAGATTTGACTTGTAGTTGCCACAGCCTCTTCCACTTTCTCCCGCTTTTTGTTAGCATCAAGGGTTTGACTAGAAGTTGGGGCTGCAACTAACTTTTCTAGCAGTTGGGTTTGCAGTTTTTGATGTTGAAGAAATTGCTCCATCTGGGTTTCCATCTTTTCCACTCTTGAGGTGAGGAGTTGCACAGACTTAGCCAGGTTGTCTTCTTTGATGAACCTTTGTTGCAACACCCTCTGAGTGGCTGTAGGAGCTAGTTGCTCTAATTTGGAATCCACAGAGATCTTCACATCCTTGATTTCTTGTTTGACCTCCTCTAAGTTGGATCTCTGAATCACCATTTGCATCTTTTGTAACTTAAGGGAGTCAATTGCCTGTTGAAGAACAACCTTTCTCTGTGGATCTGCTTCTGGGTGCTCAGCCAGGGCAGATTTATATTGCCTTATGATTTCCACATCAAGTTGATGATAGGTGTAGTTGTGAGCAAATTTAAAATCATGAATACTGCTACCACCTTCATCTTCAGAGCTCTGGCTGTCTTCATCTTCAGAATCTTCAAATTCTTCACTCTCAGCAGTGGTTGGCAGAGCTGCTATAGATTCTTTAGCTCTAAGTAGAGACTGTGAGGTGTGCACTAGGTGCATTGCCTCCTCTGCTTCCACATTGCCCTGTTGTGCCAGAATTTGATAGGCAGGAACAGGGTGAGTAAAGGTTTCAGCATCCAAAGAAATGGAGTCAATCATGGACTGATATTCTCTTTGAAATTCCATTTCCTTGGCTGCATCCTCAACCTCCATTGACTCACTAGCAATGGCTGCTTCTTCCATCCTTATTTCTCCTGTAGTCCCTTCTCTCCTCTCATCTCTCTTTTCTTGCATCAAGGGCTCCCCTTGGCTCACACCTCTCACACCCTCACCTTCACCTATTAAGGTGGAACTCTCAGACTCTCCTTTTGCCTGACCGGAAGAAATGGCCAGCCTCTCATTATTTACCTCTCCTTTTGCCTGCTCACAAGGCAGCCTCTCACTCCCTTCCCTCAATCCTAAAAGTGTTTCAACTACTGAGAACTCCTCCACACTTGACACAGGAATGTCAGATATAGCAGTGGTAGAGTGAATTATCAACGGATAAGGAATATCCGTTGATGGAGTAGTTATAGCTGTCAACGGATGGCTAGATAGAGGCGCATCCGTTGATGGAGAAACACTTGTCAACGGATGAAGGATATCCGTTGAGGAAGGAATAATTTTATCCGTTGAAGAGAAAACCAACACTGAATCTGTGGAGATTGATTTTAAGTTCGAGGCCACAGTCTGTGTTGAGAATTCTGGAAGGGAAGATTGATGGTCCAACAAATCATCTAAAAGATGATGACCACCAATTGCAGAGTGGGGCTTCTCCAAGAATCTTAAAGATGGAGAATCAGGAATTGATGTAGATATCATATCCACATCCAGAGATGGAGTTGGTGATGGTGGATTGTAATGTGTGTCGATTTGAAGATTAAGATCAAGGGGCTGTGACTCCACATTTATTGAAGCCACATCAAACTGAGTTTGAGAAGGTACAGTTTCCTGTACTGTGTGTGCACCCTGTGATTCCCCTGTGGTTTTAGATTTCACTCTTCTTCCATAGGTTTTTGAGAGTGGGCTATTTGTGTCTCTAACCCTCTTGTGCAGTGTTCCTTGTGGGGAACTTGATTCAGTAGTCACACTCTGTTGAGAGAGTGTAACTAGAATTTGGCTTGAAGTTACATTAGCAGTCTTTTGAGAGACTGAAATGGTGGTTGCACTCATCTCTCCTTCCTTATCCTTAGGGCTTCTTTGATGTTCACCCTATCCCTCACCACTCACTACCACCTTCACACTCCCCTCAAGAGTTTTGGTAGGTTTTACAACAGGTGTCTTTTGAGAGACACTTGAGGTTTGCTTTTTAGAATGTGATTTTAGAACTCTGGATTTGGTCACTTTGGTAGGAGCCTGTTTGGTCACAACTACAGACTCCATTGTGACACTAGAAGGCAAAGAAATTTGGGGGTTGGAGATAGGGGTTTCAGAGTTAGAAATAGTTACCTGAACAATTGGTAGATATACCAATTGTACTCCTGCATTGAGGTTCATTCGAATTAGGTCACTTAAGACTCTCTTCTCCTGAACAAAACATTGGAACTTGCTATCCGGGTTAGCAATGGATAGCATATTCTCAGATACATGCAGTGCTAAGAGCATTAAAAATCTATCAAAGTAGATATTCTTGCTCCTAGTTTCCTTTTTACCTAACTTTGCACCTATCTCATACATAACTAATGTGCCAAAATTATAGAATTTATCATTTAAGAGCATACACATCATAGATAGCATGGACTGGGTAACAGCATCAAAATTACTAATTTTGCCTGAAAAAGTTTTAATGAAGGCATCACAGAAATAGCTCCATTCTTTAACCATTCCTTTCCTAACAATTTTCCCTAAGTTTTCAGTACTAAGGGCATAATTAATAGAATTAAGCATGGCAACAATTTCAGCATCAGTGGGTACTTTCAGACAGTTATTCTCAGGCAATTTTAAACAAGCAGTTATTACATCAGAATTAACCACATAGTTTTTACCCTTTAAAGAAAAAGCAATTGTACCGTCTGTGCCATTGTACTCAGCAGATGTCCACATTTCTTCAATTACCTCGTGGATTAAGGGAGTGGTGGCAGTCATAGCATATGACAGTTTGCATTTCTTCACAAAACTCATCAAAGTGTGGTAAGCTTCTGGAGCATTCACTGTGTCAACAAAGGCCGCGAAATTGTTCTTCTCATAGGTAAACCCAGTGGAGGACATCATCTTAACAATGGGCGCCATTGAAGTGTTTGAACTTTGGTTACAGAGAGTTTTAGAGAAGAAGATGCAGTTAACTTTTGATATGCTTGAAAATGAATAAAAGTGAGATGTGAGAGTACAAGTCCGCCTTTTATATTTTTCAAGAATTAAAAATGAAATAATTAAAAGTAATTATTCCATTGGTCAAAAGTAACTGTCAGATAATAAATGAAAAGAAAATAAGTACAGCCATGATTAGATATACACGGTTACCAACGGTTAAAAAAAATGTATATCAACGGATATAGAATGAACGCTTGAGATACAGTTTATCCGTTGATGACGTGGATAGCCTGTTACCCGTTGACATGCGAAAATCTAGTAATGTGTTTATACTATCAATGGATAAAAGGATATCCGTTGATAAGCTAATTTTGCCTTAGACAAAATTTCTGCAGAAAATTTTCTGAAAGTTTTAACTTTCAAGTAAATCAAAACACATTTCTAGCTTCAATGCAGTGAGATCAAATATCACTAGGAATTATGACAAGTTAAGCATACCTAGCTCACCTACCAATCTTGTGAATGTGGATTCATCAAGAGGCTTGGTGAAGATATCTGCAAGCTGCATTTCACTTGGCACAAAGTGCATTTCTACTGTACCATTCATCACATGTTCTCTAATGAAGTGGTATTTGATGTCAATGTTCTTGGTTCTCGAATGTTGCACTGGATTCCCTGTGATGGCAATAGCACTTGTGTTGTCACAGAAAATTGGAATCTTCTCAACTTTTAGACCATAGTCAATGAGTTAGTTTCTCATCCATAGAATCTGTGCACAACAGCTTCCGGCAGCAATGTACTCAGCTTCAGCTGTTGAAGTGGAGACTGAGTTTTGTTTCTTACTGAACCATGAAACAAGCCTGTTTCCTAGAAATTGACAGGAACCTGTAGTACTTTTCCTATCAACTCTGCAACCTGCATAATCTGCATCTGAATAGCCAGTTAGATCAAAACCAGATTCTCTTGGGTACCAAATGCCAAGGTTTGGTGTTCCCTTAAGATACCTGAAAATTCTTTTAATAGCTATTAAGTGAGACTCTCTAGGGTCAGCTTGAAATCTAGCACAAAGACAAGTAGAAAACATTATATCAGGTCTACTAGCTGTTAGGTATAGAAGTGAACCTACCATGCCTCTATAGCTTGAGATGTCCACAGACTTTTCCTTAGTATTCAACTCAAGTTTAGTTGCAGTGGCCATAGGTGTTTTAGCAGATGTACAATCCATTAAGTCAAATTTCTTTAAGAGATCATAAATATATTTTGTTTGACTTATGAAAATGCCCTCATTAACTTGCTTTACTTGTAGGCCAAGAAAGTAAGTTAATTCACCCATCATGCTCATTTCATACCTACTTTGCATAAGTTTGGCAAACTTTTTGCAAAGCTTCTCATCTGTAGACCCAAAAATAATATCATCTACATAGATTTGAACAAGTATTGAAGAGCCATTAATATTCCTATGATATAAGGTTTTATCTACTGTACCTCTAGTGAAGTGGTTCTCCAAAAGAAATTGAGATAAAGTGTCATACCAGGCTCTTGGTGCTTGCTTCAAACCATAAAGTGCTTTCATGAGAAGATATACATATTCTGGAAATTCTGGATCCTCAAAACCAGGAGGTTGATGGACATAGACCTCTTCTTCCAGTTCCCCATTTAGAAAGGCACTTTTGACATCCATCTGATAGACTTTGAAATTGGCATGTGCTGCATAGGCTAGAAAGATTCTTATTGCCTCAAGTCTTGCCACTGGAGCAAAAGTTTCATCAAAATCTATTCTTTCTTCTTGAGAGTAGCCCTTTGCCACTAATCTAGCTTTATTCCTCACAATTATGCCATTTTCATCTGTCTTATTCTTGAGAACCCATTTAGTACCTATGACACTTCTATCATCAGGTTTGGGCACAAGTTTCCATACTTTATTTCTTTCAAATTGGTTTAGCTCTTCTTGTATTGCTAACACCCAATCTGGATCTAGAAGGGCATCTTCCACTTTCTTAGGTTCCTCTTGAGACAGGAAGCTACTGTATAGACATTCTGCTTGAGTGGCCCTTCTAGTTTGGACTCTTGAATTTGATTCACCAATGATTAACTCAAATGGATGATTTCTAGTCCATTTTCTTGCAGGTGGAAGGTTTGATCTTGATGAGGTTGCTTCATTTCCATGAGCATGATCATGTTGATTTAGCATTGAATCTTGACCTTGAGAAACTCCCCCTGAGTTTGTTGTCCTTGCTGAATTATGAAGTTGACTGTCAATGGATGCATCATTTTGCCTGTCGACGGATGCTTGAGAATATCTGTCAACGGATGCATCTCTAATATTGTCAACGGATGTTGCAGAATGACTGTCAACGGATGTTGCAGAATGACTGTCAACGGATGCTTCATTTTCAGTGTAAGCATCACTTCTAGTTGGTATAACAGCTCTAGGTGGATCTCTGTGGTCATGATCTTCATTTTCCTCATCATCATCATAGTACATTCTTCCTTCACCTTCATTCTCAAATTCCAACTTTTCATGGTAACCTTCATCGTTTAGGCCTAGAATCTTTTGATCATCAAACACAACATGTACAGATTCCATAACAATGTTGGTTCTTAGATTGTAGACCTTGTAGGCTTTCCCTGCCGCATATCCAACGAAAATAGCTTCATCTGCCTTTGCTTCAAATTTGCCCAAGTTATCTCCATGATTTCTTAGCACAAAACACTTACATCCAAAGACATGTAGGAAAGCTAAAGTTGGTTTCTTGTTGGTTAATAACTGATAAGGAGTCATTCCTCTAGCTTGATTGACCAAGGAAATATTCTGAGTAAAGCATGCAGTGTTGACAGCTTCAGCCCAGAAATATGTTGGTAACCTTGATTCACTTAACATTGTTCTAGCTGCTTCAATGAGAGTTCTGTTTTTCCTTTCAACAACCCCATTTTGTTGAGGTGTTCTGGCAGCAGAAAACTCATGGACAATTCCATTCTCTTCACAGAAAATCTTCATTGTGGAATTCTTGAATTCAGTACCATTGTCACTCCTGATTCTTTGTACTCTGTCTTCAGAACCATTGTTTAGTATTCTGAGGTGATTGATGATGATTTCACTTGCACAATCCTTGGAGTGCAGGAAGAAGGTCCATGTGAACTTAGAAAAATCATCTACAATCACCAGACAGTATTTCTTCTTTGAAATAGACATGACATTTACTGGACCAAGTAAGTCCATATGCAGCAATTGAAGAGGCTTAACAATGGATGACTCTGTCTTGCTTTTGAAGGATGATTTCTTTTGTTTCCCTAATTGGCAGGCATCACACAACCCATCTCTGACAAACTCCAATTGAGGGATTCCTCTAGCAAGATCCTTTCTTACCAAATCATTCATAACTTTAAAATTCAAATGTGACAGCTTCTTATGCCATAGCCAACTCTCATCCTTACTTGCTTTGCTGAAGAGACAAGTAATGGATTCTGAGCATGCTGAATTGAAGTCAGCTATGTAGACATTTCCTTTTCTAAAGCCTGTCAATACCACATTGTTGTCTTCCTTGGCAGAAACAACACAGGCTTCATTTGTGAACTTTACTTCATAGTCTTTGTCACAAATCTGACTGATACTCAGCAAATTGTGCTTCAAACCTTCAACTAAAGCCACTTCTTCAATGATGACATTGTCTTTTGAAATCAGGCCATATCCCTTAGTATGTCCTTTTTTTTCTTTTTTTTTTTAACATGGGAACCCGCAGCCGCTACCCTTCGGGTGCGCTCTGGGTAAACCCATGGGTTCACGCAATAGCCTGCAAACCACGTGATCCAAGGCAAACCGCACAAGTGCGACAGGCTCTGCCCCAGGATGGCATGATCACAAATCCGCCTCCCATGGGAGTCGAACCTGTGACCAAGAGGTGAGATGACCTCTCTTTAACCAACTGAGACAACCCTTGCGGGCCCCTTAGTATATCCTTTGCTGTCATCTCCAAAGGTAATTCTATGGCCAGCTCCTTCCTTGAACTCTGTGAGCAGGGTTGAATCTCCTGTCATGTGCCTAGAGCATCCACTGTCTAGGTACCATAGATTCCTTCTGTTTCCCTGCACACATTTCAAAAACAGATCAAGTTGATTTTGGTACCCAAGCTTCCTTGGGTCCTTTCTTGTTAGCCTTTGACTTTGCACTCTTAGCATTCTTCAACTTAGGTGTAGATGCTTGAGTGATGGGGTTTGACAAATGCTCATTTGCATGAATATTGGATGCATGCATGTGTGGAAAATTTGCATACATATTATTCATGTTAAGTATGTTCCATGACATTTGTGGCACATTCATAAAGTAAGGATTAGACATATATGGCATGTTCACATATGGATTTGAAAAACTAGCATTTTGATACAAACCAGGCATTGCAGGCATACATGGCATTGGTTGAGGTACATGAACAGGAGCCTTGTTGACAATCTTGCAATTAGAAGATAGATGATTAACACTATTACAATTACTACAAGTTTTCCTAGGAGCAAACTTGTCAGGAGAGTAATTATTTTTCTTGTTGATGCCTATCTTACCATTTCTGTTCTTTTTCTTTTTTATCCTCAACTTCTACCTTTTCATTATCTGATTTACCAACAGCCTTTTTGTTGTGTAAATCACCTGTCTTAGCCTTCCCACTGGTTTTGGTTTTGCTGCACTCACCACTAACAAAATTCTTGTTGACTGGACCATACTTGATATCCAGTTTCCTAAGTTCCTTCTTACTAACAGACTTTTTGTTAGTCGAGGATACCTCTCATCCGTTGACGGTTCATCTATCAACGGATGATCACTATCCGTTGATTCACAAATAGTCTCTAGATCCTCAAGGCCAGGTTCTAGCTCCTTTTTCTTTTGAGTCCAGGTATCCTTCACAAACGATTCTATTCCCTGAACTTCTATTATGTTTTGTGAAATATTCCTACAACTTTGAAATTTACAATTATCCCTTGTTCTTTTTCAAGCTGGTCTTTTAAAATCAGTTCTCTTTTTAACACAGCTTCAAGTTCACTTTTAGCATTATTGCAATCAACTCTCATTTTCTCAAATTCTAGAAATTGAGTTTCTAGAGCAGCATTTCTATCACTTAAAAACAGATTAGACTCTTTAATTCTAATGTTCTCTTTAGTAAGTGATTTAAGAGTAACACTTAAGTGATATAGTTCAGTAGACATTTCATCTATAACACTATTGCATTCCTCTTTAGTGAGCTCAGAGAGATTAGTAGAAAATACCTGATTGCTAGCTGAACTTGCTTCCTGCTCTCCAGAATCAGCCATTAAAGCAAGGTTGACTAACTCAACATCATCATCAGAATGATTGTCATCAACAGCCCAGTCATACTCTTGGGTCAAGAATGCCTTTCCTTTCTGCCTGAGAAGATCAAAATATTTCTTCTTATAGTCAACAGCCTCAGTTGGCTTTCCCTTGTTCTCAGATCTAGGTTTCCTGCATTCACTTATCATATGACCAGCAATTCCACAATTGTAGCATTTAATTTTGGATTTATCCACATAGTTGTTTGTGGAAAAATCCTTGTTAAATGGCTTGGCCACCCCAGAGTTTCTCTTGAATTTCAGCTTAGAGAATCTCCTAGATAGAAAAGCTAAGTGCTCATCTATCTCATCCAATTCATCCTGCTGAAGAGCATTCAATTCCTCAGACACCTTTTCCTTGCTCCTGCTTGATTCTGCTCTACCTTTACAAACCTCCCTGTTTGGTGTAGAACTAGCAGTTTCTGTCATTTCCTCCTTTTGCTCCAAGTTGGCAACAAGTGCAACTGACCCACTTTTCTTTTGAGACTTCTCAATCTCTTCATCCTGCTCCATTTCCATCTCATAGGTCTTTAAAGTTCCATAGAGCCTTTCAAGAGTAAATGTCTTGTACTCTTGAGTGTTTCTTAGAGAAACAGTCATTGGCTTCCATTCCTTGGGCAGTGATCTCAGAAATTTGAAATTAGAATCTTTAACTTGATAGATTCTTCCATACAGTTTCAAACCATTTAGTAGCTTTTGAAATCTACTAAATGTATCATTCAATGTTTCTCCACTCTTAAAGTGAAAATGTTCATACTGTTGGATTAGTAGTTGCATCTTGTTTTCCCTTACCTGTTCTATTCCTTCACATAGGGTTTGAACAGTGTCCCATACTTCCTTGGCGGTAGTACAGTTAATAACATTGTCAACCATGTCTGTTTCTAGACCATTGAACAGAATATTCATGGTCTTTTTGTCTTTGTGGACTTCTGCAATATCTTCAAGACTCCACTCAGAGACAGGTTTGGGAATGAGAGTGTCGGGCACATCATCAGCCAGGACAACTCTTGTTGCTGTCTTCATTGGAACGTGAGGACCCTTGTCAATGCAATCCACAAAGCCCTCATCAATAGACGAGAGATGTAGACGCATTTTTACTTTCCAGTGAAAGTAATTTTCTCTATCAAGAACTGGAATCTTTACTCCATAATCCTTCTTAGACATATTGGAAGTGTGTTGATCTTTAAACTTCAAATATGTTAGAAGCTTGCTCTGATACCAATTGTTATTCCCAGATTACACACTTGAATAATTGTAGAAGGGGGGGTTGAATACAATTCTTGATATTTATAAATTTCTGATAAGAACTCCAGAAATCTATACTTAGATAATTGCTGTAGAAAGATTAATGCACAAACATATAAAAATCAGGTGGTTAAATGCACCACCTGAAGCTTTTATTTGAAGAAAACTCTGTGATACAAAAGTACACAGCTTCTGTTTTTACAACTCTTTGCTCTCTAAGAATATTCAATAGAAACCCTAAGCAAAACGTATGTGTTTTCTTAACCTACAAAGAGTTGCTACACTTGGTTATAAATCCCAAGTTTTACAAGTACTACTGGAATAAGATAATATTAATCTAATTCTAGTTGACTTGCTACTACACTCCAAATACACATGTAGCCGAAAGGTTGTCCTTGTGTTCAGACATGTCTCCTGCACCTTTCTTGTATTCATAGTGTAGATAGAATGCTTCTTTCTTCTGTGTTTCCAAAGTATGGCTGCCATACTGCTTTTTGTATCTACTATCAACCCATGTGATCTGTCAGTCAAACATGTCCTTATCAACTGCTAATCCCCAGCTAATCATAGAAGACAGTGTCAATGATTATCCGTTGATATTGTACACTGACATCCGTTGATGATGTATTGAGCGGTATCCGTTGATATTGGGACTTGAGCTGTATCCGTTGATAGAGTGGATTTGAGTTGTATCCGTTGATAGAGTTTTGTCTTCATCTGTTGATACACTTTCACTTAGACAGAATTACATAGCATAGCTTATTTACAATTGGCTACCCTATTCTGCCTATCCGTTGATGGTCAACATGACTGTGGATAAAAACACTATCAACTGGTAACATAGAGATACTGCAGTATGCTACAAAACCTCATCCGTTGATGAGCTACCTGTCAACGGATAGAGTTATAAATCCTCATCCGTTGATAGCTACAAAACCTTATACAATTTGATTGATTGTGAAGTTATCATCAAGTACAACATATTCCTAACACTCACCTCCGACCACTCCGCACCACCAGCCTCCGGTAATAACATTCACCTCCAATCAACCACGCTGCCACCATATTCAACCTCAGCTCCGACCATGCTACCACCACCGGAACTGCACATCACCACCCCCAACATCACCTTACTACCATATCACCACCGTCGTTACCACCATCACACCATAACCACCATCACTCCACAACCACCACACCACAAATCATATATCACCAAATCACCACCACTCCTATCACCCACAGAATCAATAATTTTCGGTCAAAATCGCCAAAAATTCAAAGCAAATCACCAAAAATTCAAAGCAAATCACCAAAAAATTCAATACAAATCATCCAATATTCGAGCATAAATCATCAAAAAAAATCCAGATCTGAGACAAGACAAAATCACAACACCACCATCTCCGGTCCTTACCACCACCACCACTAACCACCTGCTCATTTCTGATTTGTGACGAGTTTTTCAATCAAGTCTCCACTTTTTTCTTCATCATAAATCACGTGCTCACCGGATGGAGATTGAACCATGGACGGAGATCGAACCATGGACGGAGATCGGAGGAAGATGATAGAGATGGTGCCCCTGCGGGGCCAGACGTAAATTAAACTCAAATTACTGAAATTTATAAGCAAATCACTAATTCTTTTAGCGCAAATCAGTAAATTTGTTGAAAGCAATTGCTTAAAAACTTTCAGATTTGTATATTACTTCCATGGAAAGGTCGCAAGTCACTGATTGTTATTGAAAAGAATTCGATTATCGATGCATTTATGGTCGTCAGTGATGGAGGAGAGATGAAGATGGAGAGGATATATACGTATGTATACGTGTGTATATAGATACAGTATGTATATATGATGCCGGAGAAGATGACCGGTTCCAATACCGGTACCGATGGGGGATGGGGGATGGGGATGAGGGTAGGGTGGGGTGGGGTGGGGTGGGGTGGGGTGGGCTGGGGTGGGTGGGGGTGGGAGTCCGGGGTAGGAAATTGACACAGTACGTACTATAATTAGATTAGATTGTGGGGTAATATAGTATAAAATAGAAAGGTCTCAGTTCTCACTATAAGGGGGTCTCATTTGAGCACATGCCAATATATATATATAGGCCTTTGCTCCATACAGAACACTCTTATATAACAAACAACAAAGAACACCTTAGATCTATTAGATCCTTTGGCCCCGCCAGGGGCACCCAATACAAAAAGTTGTTATTTTTTTACCCTCTATCAAGTCTGCAAAAAAATTGAAAATTACTGTTCACTGATGACGTCACTGATGACGTCATCAATGAACAGTAAATTTTCAATTTTTTTTTTGCTGGTTTGCTAGAGGATAAAAAAATAACAACTTTTTGTATTGGGTGCTATGACGGAACTCTTAAATTATATTAGATATGAGGTGTTCTTTATTGTTTGTTATATAAGGTGTTTGCTATGGAGTGCAACTCTATATATATATATATATATATATATATATATATATATATATATATATATATATATATATATATATATATATATATATATAAGATTTTATGCGTTCAATTATTATGTGTTTTATCTTGAATTCTTAAAACTTAATTTGGATGATTTTACAACCTACGTGAAATTAACAAAATAATCTTTAATTTAGTAATGATTTAACAATTTTCTCCAATTAAAACTATCAAGAAACAAAAGAGGGATGAAATTGATGATTTATTATATTGAAAATTCTATTCTATTTAGGAAATCTACTTATATTTTGTTTTGATTATCAAAATAACCCTCTTATTATTTGAAGATAGTTGTACTAACAACCAAATACAGTTTTAATAATACGTATAGGAGGGATTTTGTCCAAAACTTTGGTAGTTGGTAGTCTGGTCCTCAGTACGATAAAATAAATAAGAACCGTTAAATCTTAAAATAAATAGATAAAAAAACGTTGGATCTAGAATAAAAAATATTTAATATTTTAACATGTAAACTAAAAAGTGTATTTATATTGAAATACGAAAAAGTGCTTGTCAATGATTTAAATCATATATATTAGGTTTTCTATATTGAATGGAATTATTAATGTAGGTATTCTACACTAAATAGGATTAATGTAAAAATTCGTAATTATATTTTCTCTTGAGATTCTAAGTGTTTTCATTTGGATAATAATCGTTAAATCATCACCAAATTAAAGATAATTTTATGAGTTTCGCATGGACTGTAAAAACATCCAAATCTGATTTCTATATCTCGAGATAGAGCCTATATAGTAAATATATATAAACCTTTTTTAATATTAATAAATAAATAAATAAAATTCAGTTCTAATACAATCTTTTATATCCTTTTCAGATTATAACTTCTTTTTAAAATTCAATTCTAATACAACCATTTTAACTATATTCTTTTTTAGATTATATTTTTTTTAAATATATAATCTTGATCGTCTGTTTTTAAAAATATTATATTCGACGGTTGAGATTATTTTGGTGGTACAGTGACCAAACCAAAACTATGGATAAGATCCCTCTTACGCTTATTATATATAAGGATATAACTAGCTTATAACCCGTGCAGCGCACGGTTCCTTTTTTAATATCTATAATTATATTAATTTTTTTAATTTTATATGTTATTAATTTACATATCAATTTGTTATTAAAAAAATGATATTTATATAAGATTTTACACATTCAATTTAATATTTATACTCTATCTTGAATTCTTAAAATTTCATTTGAACGACTTTACAGCCCACGTGAAATTAACAAAATAATCTTAAATTTAGTAATAATTTAACAATTATTTTCCAATTAAACCTACACAAAAACAAAAAAGAGAAGAAATTGACGATTTTTTACGTTGAAAATTCTATTCGATTTATGAAATATACTTATAATTTGTTTTGATTATCAAAATACCCTTGTTATTATTTGAAGATTGTTCTACTAACAATCAAATACAATTTTAATAATAAGAAGTATGTCAAAAGTGTATTTATATTGAAATACGAAAAGGTGTATGTCAATGATTTAAATCATATATAATTATGTTTTCTACATTGAATAGATTAATGTATGTCTTCTACACTGAATAGGATTAATGCAAAAAATCGTAATTATATTTTTTCTTGAGATTCTGAATGTTTCTATATGAATAATAATTATTAAATTATCATTAAATTAAAGATAATTTTATGAGTTTCGCGTGGAATGTAAAATCATCCAAATCTGAATTTTAGATCTCAAGATAGAGCCCAAATAGCAAATATGAATTTTTTTAATACTAATAAAAAATAAATAAAATTCAATTCTAGTACAACCTTTTTTAATTATATTCTTTTCAGATTATGATTTTCTTTTTAAAATTCAATTCTAATACAACATTTTTTAATTATATCCTTTCTAGATTATAATTTTCTTTCTAAAATTCATTTCTAATGCAACCTTTTCTAATTATATCCATTTTAGATTATAATTTTCTCTTTTAATATGATATAATCTTGATCGTCTATTTTTAAAAATATTAGATTCGACGGTTGAGATTATTTTGGTAATATAGTGACGCAAATTATGGATAAGATCCCTCTTACGCTTATTATATATTAGGATATAAAGTGTAAGAGGGATCTTGTCCAAAACTTTGATAATCAGTAGTCTGGTCCTCCGTACGACAAAATTAATAAAAACCGTTATATCTTAAAATAAAAAGATGATAATCGTTGGATCTAGCACAAAACAATATTTTATATTTTATTATGTTATAAACTAAAAAGTGTGTTTATATTGAAATACGAAAAGATGTATGTCAATGATTTAAATCATATATATATATATATATATATATATATATATATATAATTAGGTTTTTTACATTGAATATCATTATTAATTTAGGACTTCTACGTTAAATAGGATTAATGTAAAAATTCGTAATTATATTTTCTTTTAAGATTCTGAGTGTTTCCATTTGAATAATAATTATTAATTCATCACTAAATTAAAGATAATTTTATGAGCTAGTTTCGCGTGGATTGTAAAATCATCCAAATCTGATTTCTAGATCTCAAGATAGAGCCCAAATAGTAAATATGAATTATTTTTTTATACTAATAAAAAATAAATAAAATTCATTTCTAATACAACATTTTTTAATTATATCCTTTTCATATTATAATTTTCTTTTTAAAATTCAATTATAATACAACCTTTTTTAATTATATCTTTTTTAGATTATAATTTCCTTTTAAAATTCACTTCTAATGCAACCTTTTCTAATTATATCATTTTTAGATTATAATTTTCTTTTTAATATGTTGTAATCTTGATCGTCTATTTTTAAAAATATTAGATTAAACGGTTGAGATTATTTACCAAAATTATTGATAAAATCCCTCTTACGCTTGTTATATATAAGGATATAATTAATGGCTAACATGTATTTTTATATTATAATTATTTTATAAAAAATTTATATATGTAACTAATAATAAGTTGTTTTTTGACTTTTTTGTTACATCTTATTATTACCTAATTTTTTTCCCCAAAATTAACGAAAATTATATGCACATATGAAGTACAAAAGATGAACATAAATTTTTGCTTTGTACTTGTTAAAGTCAGGTTTGCTTTGGATTGTTTCTCGAAAACCAGGGCGTGGTAGTTTTCTATAGAAGAGATGAGGGTTGCTTCGTTCTTATGCATTCGCAATTTTTCAATACTATCTTGTAAACTAAATTTTTAGTGTGTACTAATATCAAATTTAATAGATGATTAATGAGTTTTGAAAAGTGAATTTTATCATATGCTTTATTAGTATATTTAAAATTATAAATATTAAATTTAATTATGTTGTTAGTGAGAGTCGAACCCTGGACCTATGGTAGTACTCGATAATTATCTCTTTTACTCTGGTTATATAATAGGATATAATATAATATATAATATATAATAGGATATAATGGTTTGTTCCGTCTTAAATTCACAAAAAAGTAATTAAACCCAAATGATCTAAAGGTTACCTACTAAATTTTGTTTGAAGGAAACATATGTTGTCTATATGCCACAGTTTTGTTAATACAATTTTAAAAAGTGATGACTTTTTTTGTGATTATTAATAAGATACAAAAGCTAGTTAAAAAAAAAAAAAAAAGATAAAAGATTTCTGCAAGATAAAAACTCGTGCATGTAATAAAATTACCTAGCTAGCCAATCTATTCAACCAATCCATCTAACACATCTGAGATACATATTTTAGTTCATTAATCATAAAAATGACATAAAAATGAAGGTTAGCTTCCTCATTCTCATGAAATAGATTTCCATTTACATCATAAATTTCTAACAATTTGATGATACCATTTCATCCACCAGTTGTCCATCAAAAGCTACCATATTGATTCTGCGAAGATTGCATTTGCATCATATGCATGTCTGTGCTTGTTTGACATGAATTTTCTTCACTCATCATGCTCCTGCCAAAATGATAAATAGTAACAGTAGCTAGGAATGAGAGACTGACGATGCAACACAACTCAAACCCGACTCGATTATCAACACGATTTACGTAAACTAAATTTGGAAATGACACGGACATGACTAATCCCAAATTTAATTACAGCAATTTGCTATCCATAAAAAGCTAGTGGTGCAACTTTAATAATATAAGTTCTGATTTCATACGAGTTTTAAATTATTATTGACGTTTTACGGCTACAGGTAAAAAATTAGAAGATAGATCTCACCCTCGAGGACGTGAAGCCCAGAGGGAACTTAAAGCTCGTAATCGTGCATAGTATTCTCCAATGATCAGAAAACATCTTGCGGCTTGACGAACAGTGAGTATTCGGCGCAATTGGTGAAGCGTTTGCTGCCTTAAATTGTCAGCCTGTAATATCAACATCAAAGACCAACTAATCATAATCAACAAATGTTTAATTTAGTAAACTAATATCAAATCAAGAGGAGACAAAATTAAAGTATAAACAAGTACTCATATTTAACAAGAGCAGGACACTGTCAATGCGCGTGCTGACAATATATATTAAATGAATGTTGAAACCATTGAAGTTGTCGTATCTACAAGATTAGGACTAATTTAATCACTGAATCAATATCAATTGATTTTAGTACATGATCAATAAGTTAAATATTGTGTCGATAGCTCAAGCAGAGTGGTTTGTGTTTCACTATCAGCACACCGTTGAGAATTAATACACGGGAGAATCCAAAACAGACATTATGTATGATTAAACTTTGCGTTTACAATTAGGCAATGTATAACTTTACTGATATATAATGGAGAGCAGTTCTATGGTTGAACTGAAATATATTCGAAACTAGCCGAAAAGTAAACTACTATAATACAAAGTTGAGAGGTACAACATACTAGAACTTTCAAATGTAGAATCGGATAAAGTTGACATGTTTTACAAATAAAAAACATATTTTAGACGACGTTCCTTCCTCGGTAGATACATGTCATTGGAGGGAAGAAGTTATTGAAATTTTAAATGAAGTAATGCGAGAGAGACGAACATGTTTGATAAACTTGAAGTTTTTTATGCATGTATAAGGTCAATAAACATGCAAAGACAGTATCAAGTAGTCAAGAACTATTGCAAAAATGAAATTGCGATAATTTTTTCTGAATTTTGGCCTTATCACTAGCATTCTGATTTGTCACATATGTACTTCTTTTGGAATTAATAAGATAATCTGTACTCTGCATATCGTAATTTTGGGGGGGGGGGGGGGAATGAAATTATCATGATCATCCTAAATCATTATGTTACCGATTCAATCTGAGAATAGAGAAAGAAAGCACCATGGTGATTTCATACAACTTTTATAGAATCTATATGTCATCTTACTTTTCTGCACCTTTATATAATGGCCTACCTGTGTGGTATGTATCAATTTCCTTTTAAAGAAGATGAAGTAATGAAAATTATCTTGTCCTTCCATATTTATTATAATAGCATTTCCTGTATTTCATTTCATTTCTTTCTCTCTTTATCCCACAATAAAGTATATGAACATACACTAAAAGTAAGGATAGAGCATAAGACATCAAAAAGGACAAGAAAATTATCTGATACTTTTCTTTTGGATTAAAGTTTATATATTATTTGGGCAAATACGAAAGTTGGCAGTAAATGCTAGGATAACGTAGTGAGTACAGAAGTGATAGAAAGCTCCCTTAACACAGCAGAGTTTACGGGTGCAATGACACTATAAAAAGCTTCCTTTATGTAAAGAATATGCGGTTCATCTAAATACTAAAGGCGTAAAGCATAATAATCCAAGAAGTTGCTGTATTATTGATTTGAAGGAAAAGATTTATCATGACACCTCCTAAGCTTTTTAAAAGGTTTACACGATAAACTTACACTAGATTAGTTTTGCGTCAGTTGTATATATGCAAATAGGATTTATAACTAGAAAACAAAATGGATATTTATGCGATGATGATTGATGAGTATACCTGACAGACAAAACCTTCAAGGTTTGTAAGCTTGCCAAGTGCTACCGCCATATGATGCATTCCATCATTTATTGATCCACTTGCTACTGTATCGATAAGGGACTGTTGTAGCTGTTCTAGACCTTGGGACAGAGCTTCCTCTGCCTGCTGCGAGGAATGCTGGAGACTGTATATTCCTACGAGTTGCTGCTCAGTTAATGGATCCATTTGCGCTATCAATGTCTGATCAATATCAATTCAAAAATAACTTAACAAATGATTATATATAATATTCATGTTCAAAAAATATAGCTTAGGCCAGCAACTACAATGTTGTATAATTGTAATATACGATGACAGATTGTCCGGGACTGATACTATAATATTTTGATGCTGAAGATTAATTATAAACCTGAAAATGTCACAGATCACTTTACATGGAAACTACTACTAATAAGCCTAACCTTGATTAGCTCAGAGGGACGGAAACCACCCATCCACAAGAAGCAACGCTCAGCTGGAGTAGTCCACAATCCAGTAATGAGGTGGAAGACATCTGATTTTGCTGCCACTCCTTTTAGACGAAAAATTTCATCATAATGTGCAATATGTCCATCTACTATTACTCGGAGATCACCATCTGATAAATGTGCCTGCAATCCAGTTCGGAGTTCTGCCATATGTCTGTGATCATCATCCAACCATCGTGCATATTCCATATCAAATAATGCAGCACCTTCAGAAGATAATTTAACAGTTTTTAAATTAGTTAGTACGTATAAGAGCCCTACTCTTCGTTTTATGATTCAATTTCTTTTTTGTGATTTAAAGTAAATGTCCAGACTCGAGAACTTTATTCATCTACTTTACATACGTTTATTATTTACACACTATGTTATCCTAGTATTATGTTATGTAACTTAAACGATTAGTATAATTATAAACAGTTACTATAACTTTCTATGGTTATCCTTCAACTGATTTTACTAAACTTTCAATTATATTACTTGTGTGTGTGTGAAGAAAAAAGGGAGAACAAAAAGCATGATTGGCAAATTGCTTGAATTGGATAGGTAGACTTTGCAACTAAATTTAAAGTATGTTTTTTTAAAAACATCTGTAGAAGAAAGGACCTCCACAATTTTTAAGTGAAATAAAGAAAAAGTTGTGAATATGGCAACCTTACCTTTCCAATCACATAGGTGCTCTTTAAGAAACGTAAAAAGTTACATTTGTGGTAATCCTATCCAGGCAGTGTAATAAACTCACCTGGGCTCATACTTCCTCCAGCATTGCCACCACTACCACCTCCCATAAACAAGCCCTATTGACCAAAACTATGAATACCATTATTATATATAACAAAAAAACTGAAATGATTCTTGAAGTATAAATTGTATTTGATTTATAATGATGACATTATAGACCTGAGATCGAGCTCTTTGAAGGTCTTGCTCCAGCTGTGATAACCTTATCCTACTGGATTCCAGCTGTTGAACATATGCCTGCACAAATAGATCACATTATGACCTCAAGGTTAAAATTTGAAAGAGCATAACAAAAACAGATCTTAACTTTTAGCCGATACAGTTACCTTTTTTCTGAGTCTGCTTTTTCGTGCTGCTTCTCTGTTTTGAGCTAACCGTCTCAGCGTCTGAAAACACATACATGAGCAGATTAACCTTTGAACGGAAGAATCTTTTAATAAAAAGTCCAACTTCTATTATAACAAAAGAGGGTGAAAAGTTTCAGTTTTGATCAACCTTAGGATCAAGCACCCTATCAGAGGTTGCACCTGGTCCTCTTCTCTGCAAAATCCATGAAACAAGAAAATGGTAAGAGCAAATTTTAAATCTACATTAGCAGATAGTTTGTGTAGTTAATGATAAGCAGTGCTCACACACTGAACAAGCATAGCTGGCTTTTTTTATGCTGATATGAGAAACAGTTCTGACTTCTGATTACTTGATGAGGTATATATTGGCTAGTCATATGGTATCAATTACAAGCATTTTTCCACTCAGTTATTTGCCATTTCAAGATAATTTAAAGGTTATGATACATTAAATTTAAGAAGGAATGAAGGATACATTTACAAACTGTATCCACAGTCTTGGAATCATAAGAGGAAGTCATTATTATATTAATAATTTCAGAAAATTATTAATATAGTAATAATTTCAGTGGAGGAAGTTATGTATAATTATTATTGTTAAATTCTCTTTCCTATAGGCTATAGCCCATTATTTGTCAGACAAATCATATCAGAAATCTCCAACACATCAAAAAATCTTCCCCTCTGTTGATTCTTAGAAGGTTTTTGTAGTGAGTATAGTACCTTTCATCTGAAAAGATAGATGTATATAAAAGACAGAGAGCAAGAACAAAAGATGCCACCTTTTTCCTACGTTCTTGAGAAAAGAAAAGAGTTAAGGGAAAAATTTACAACCTTTTCAAGAATAGTATTTGAAGATGGTTGAGTTTGTGATGGTCCTGAGGATGATCTTGGACTATCACTTGCCATCTCTACAACCTGTAGCTGCTGTTGATGGTGGTGGTGATTTTCTTGTGGGAACTGAAGATGGTTATGGTCAAAAGCCTGTTGATGATCAGAAGATAGTTTTGTACTAACTGGAGATTCTGGTTCCATATGGCCCCCAGCTTTACTTGAAAGTGTGTTAACTGCTGATCCTGAATCAGTACTCTCTCCTCCTGACCTTGAACTCCCCTATATATAAAACAAACAGACAACCCATGAATAAAATGATTCCAAAAGGGTACCTGCACAAAATCCACAAAAGTACCCTTTTCTACAAAAGAAAAATGAATATAAATTCAAAGCTGGTAACACAAAAAAAGAGAATACAGAAGAAATGAGAAGTACTTATATTGTGGTCCTTGTTAAGAGTTTTGAGTTCAAAGTTCTTTACAAGAAGAGAGAAAAAGCCCACATACAAGTTAAAAAAAATAAAGGTCAAAGATAGGAGTAATGGAGATTTAAAACTACCCCTGGAGTTTGTTGAAGTTTCATAGGCCAAGAAGGAAACATTTCCAATGTT
This sequence comes from Saposhnikovia divaricata, assembly GCA_036435485.1. NCBI lineage: Eukaryota > Viridiplantae > Streptophyta > Magnoliopsida > Apiales > Apiaceae > Saposhnikovia > Saposhnikovia divaricata. The sequence continues at coordinate 54,191,070 of CM071595.1, read as the reverse complement.
GCTGCAGGTTTAGCTGTATAAAAAGCTGCAGAAAATCACAAAAAGCCCACAAAATCTCTAAGAATCAGCAAAAATTAAAGAGAATTTCAAGAAAACTCAAGTAAATAATATAGGGAACTCCTAAAGGCAAGTAACCTTATCCCTCCAACCCACCTTTATTCACTTTTTCTTCTTCTGCAGTTATGGAGTTAGTAAAACATGCAAAGTATACAAGTTTCCTTATTTGAAACCTTACACCATTCAACTCTTTTGCTAAAAAATGATTACTATGTTAAAATGGCAAAGCCCCATCTTGGCCTTTATTATAGAGACAGACATATTCAAACTTCTGTCTCTATAGGTTTTAGTAGTCAGTTATACTTGGCAAACGTCAGAAAAATTAAGGAAAAAGGAGGGAAAACAAAAGTACAGAAAGAACCATACAAAATTTAGAATCATCATGATTAAGCTTTAAGTTTTGTAGCACAATGGCCTCTTCAAGTTCTCCAAAATCAAAAGCAGATCCTTCTTGATGATTCCTAAAACATAAATTACATTCAATACCCTTGTCAGAAATATATGAACACACATTTTACAACAAACATAAAAGAAAAAATGTTTCAAGAAATTACAAGAAGATAAACAAGAACAAGCAGAACAATACATAAAGTTTGTACTAAGAGGAGGAAGGCCATGAGGAACTGCATATGGGATGTGGTGGTGCTGGTGGTAATGATGAATGTTTGAAGGCCCTGAGTTTGACAAACCAGTATCTCCAACTCTCTGACTCCCCATGCAAACAGCTCTATATCAAACCATTCTATCACATGAAAAAGACAAGAACCTTAAAACCCACAAATATATATCTTGGAAAATGAAATAAATGGAAGTTCTTGGGAGAAAACATGGGGAAAAAAGTACATACCTCTTGGAATTTCTTAGAGTTGAACTTCAGTTTTCTGGAAAAAACTTGATATCCAACTGGTAGAAAGACCCAAGAAACAAGAAAAATTAAAGGTTTTTACATCAAAGCATATGTGTGTTTATATATTTTGTGTTTGTATCCAAGAAGGCACCAGAAGATGGTATAGTATTTTTCTCAAACACCTCTCTTTGCAACTTTTGATCTCTCTCAAGGGTCTCTATCTTGTATTTCTCTCCTTCTCCATGAAGAAACTATATATTATTTTTGCATTATTTTTGTTGAGGTTGCTTTAGTTATCTCTTTGTGTACTATAAGCAATTATGAGATTTTTAAACTCATCTCATGGTCAGAAGATCTTGTCCTGGGAACAAAAGTTCCCTCAGTCCTTCTGGCCTTTGTGGGGTTTGCAGACAAAACTAGTATGTATATAATAATGTAAAACAAATATAAAATATTTGCATGTAAGGTGAACCCACTAGAATTAGTGACTCCTACTCCACTCTCTCCCTCCCTATCTCTAAACACCTATGCCTTCTCATTGGCTCTTTTCCACAGCTCTAAGTGAAGTTTACAAGATGTTTTATTACAATTTTAATTTTTTAGAGCAAGTTCAATGATATTCTAAATATTGCTCTAAATCAATATTTAGGATATTTAGAGCAACTCCAAGAGATCCCTTATATGACCTCCTAACTCAAATTATAAGGGATTATGTTTAAAATTGTGCTCCAACAGGCTCTTAACTTTTCCTTAAAAAGTTAAGAGCATCGTGTCATCCCTTATCTTTAAGGGTTCCCTTATTTCACTTTTATCAATAAAATATTATTTTCCCTCCACTTTTCAATTGTTTCCCTCTTTTTTTGTTCTTGCTTCCTTCCTTTTATTTATTATTTAATAATATAAGGATCAATTATAAGGAAGCTTGTTGGAGTTGTCATACCTTATAATATCCTAAATCACTAAGAGCTAATATTTTATAATATTTATAAGGAAAACACAAGGAGTCTGTTGGAGTTGCTCTTAGTCATTTTTTGTGTTTCAATAATATCCTAGTGGTGCCTTAAAACACTAGGACATTCATGTCATGTCTTTTTTTAAGATGAAGCCCAACATTCATGTCTCTAAGGCATCTCTATACTAGTCCTAAATCATTTTAACAATTAAAAATTAACTTCTCTCTTTTCTACACTTCTCTCTCTCTCTCTCTTTTTTCCCTTCAATTCTAATTCAAATATATTATAATTTTAATTTATAAGTCACAAGTATAAAGTATGTTGTTGAAATTGATACAAAAAATCATGACTTAAATCACTAAAATACTATATTTTATTATATTTATAGGGCACCTACTAAAACATTGTTGGACTTGCTCTTAACTATCGACCAACAAGTGAAGTGAGACAAAAAAAATTTCTCCAAACGGGCCAACAGAAAGCTTTTGAGGGTAAAAGCTCACGGGAGTTTTTTTAGCACTACATATTAAATGTTTGACAATTAATTGATAGCGGATTGAATTAAGAGAAAATTATCAAAATAATTATATTTGAGCATGTCTGGTCCTATTTACCGATCTAATACGACGTTTCGTGTGAAGTATCAGTGATTAATACGGCGTTTCGTGTGTCGTATCAGCAACTGATACGGCGTTTGGTGTGCCGTATCAGCAGCTAATACGGCGTTTGGTGTGCCGTATCAGTGTTGATACTTCACACGAAACGCCGTATCAGTGCTGATACTCTTATAGGCCCCGCTAGGGGTACTAAACTTTTAACCTAATACGTTACACCAAATGCTGTATCTCAATGTTGCGGCACATGAAACGCCGTATCAGATGATGATACGGCACACGAAACGCCGTATTTGAAGGATACGGTGCACGCAATACCGTATCCCGTCAGTATTTAGGGCAACTTTTCCAGAATCAGTAATTTGGGCAAATTTATCCCAAAAATGATTATTTTGGGCCTTCACCCTTGAATTAACTGTTTTGACTAGCGGATTTAAATTAGCTGTTTTAAATAAAAGTGTTTGGTAAATAACTTTTTGAGTAACTTTTTGTGACACATAATAAACTTCTAATTGAAAAAACTCCTAAAATGAGCTTTTTCAAAATTAGCTTTTTGATACCAAACCTCTAACAACCAAACACTCACATTAGAGGTTTCATTTGGTCAAACCTCTAATTTCACCTAGGGGTGAGCAGAACCGAACCGGAACCGAAGAACCGAACCACACAATTTCGGTTCGGTTCGATCCAAATTTTTTTCTTTTTCGGTCGGTTCGGTTCTTTTGGTTAGAACCGAAATAAATTTCGGTTCGGTTCGGTTCTTCCGTAAGTAATTTCGGTTAGAACCGAACCACCCTAATTATATATATATGTATATATATATATATATAATAATAATAATAATAATATATACAATAAATATTTAATACTTAATAATAATATATACAATAATATATAAATATAAATATATATATTTATATTTATAATAATATATTTATAATAATAATATATTTATATTAATAATAATATATATAATAATAATTCAAAATTCAAAAAATTCGGTTCTTATGGATCGGACCGAACCGACCGAATTATTTCGGTTCGGGTCTGGTTCGGTCCAGAATTTTATTCGGTTCGATTCGGTTCTAAAATAATTGAAAATTCGGTTCTCGGTTCTTTCGGTTTGGTTCGGTTCTGAACCGAACCGACCGAATGCTCACCCCTAATTTCACCCCAAACCTCTAACTTCCAAACACCTCCATGAATATACTCCAATAACCAAAAAAAGGCTCTTTTTAAATCCACTATAGCCCACAATTTCAATAAATGAGAATATTGGGGTAGGGGAGAAACTCGAACCAAAAACCTCCCACATCCAAAGCTCTGATATCATATATCATGTTAAGTTACATATTCTCCAAGAAGCTCAAGGTTTTAGAAGCCCCAAGATCATATATTTTATCTCAACAAAAACACATTTGCCCACAGTCTAGTATTTAATCCAAGGATTAGAGGTGGATTAGTTTGGTATTATCCTCTTTGTTGATGGGTCAACATCCATTTTCTGTCATTTGCTCAAAGCCTTGCATGCCACATGAATATTCCTTTCTACTAATAGGAAATTAGTTCCTCTGTACAACTCAACAGTATAGTGGATTAAGCTGCAATTGCTCCCTCACTAGGTTAGACTAATCTCTAAATGGCCTCCCAATAAACTGCCCCTTTAGTGATTTTAGTGATTCTGTTTCTACTCTAGCTCAACAGCTCTCCATCTAATGCTTCTTAGTTCTTACTCTAAATCCATCCATCACAGAGGATCTCGATTCTGAAACAATATTTCACCGATTCTGATAATATTTTTTTTTCAACAATATTTGAGCCAAAACAACAGATTAAAATTAGATATTGGAGGGCTAAAAATGTGGAGGGACCATAATACAGATATAATGTTCTGTAACTGTTCATCTGCGATCTTTTTGTAATATGCCTATGTACCAAATGATTGGCTACGAAAAGGCTGTGGTCTAAAACCGAAGTATTTCATGGTTTAGATACATGTAAGTATTCTTAGATTCCATTTAACCACATGGGAAAGTTTATCTGTATGTAATTTTAAGAATCATAAGAGGATCTATGGATCTTTATTTCCTTTCAAAATCTATTACTATATTGTTTTGCCTCATCTCTGTCTAAACTTGATTGATCAAATTAACATTGTTTGTGACTTTGAAAGCAGTAGATCAGTTTAAGTCATTGTTTGTCACCTAAGATTCCCACCTAGATATGACATATAATACAATTCACAATGATGTGGCTTGCAATATTATCTTTTAAAACAGAGCAATCTAGGTACAGATTTCTTTTACTATTTCTTCTCATAAGAATATAGAACCTCAAGTCAATGTGATTCTGTAGACTTCTGTTTTTAAATCTAATTATGAAAAGAGACTTTAGCATAGCTAAGTTGTTATTTTACTATTGGATTGGATACATGTATCAAATACTACTGAAGATCAAACATTTATTTCAAATATATGATAGAGAGGTACATGTAATTTTTTACCAGAAAACAATTTGGAGAGACTGAATTTGATATCTCATCATGATTGTTGCAACTTTCAGAACTCTGATAATATCTGTTCTGTCAAGTCAACTCTAACACATATATCTCACATTGATTTGAATGGTTCATGATAAGAAATTTGCCAAATTATCAACTGTAGAAAAGTTGCACTTCCCATGTAACTTTTGCAATTTGCAAGAAGTTGGGGGTTCCATTGTCCATATATATGTGTGTCTCTTAGTAACTCAAAATTACCATGTCTATAAAGTAATTGAACTAGCCCATAATCAAACAATTGAAGTGATAAACTCCATTCCCACTAATGATTAGTTTATAATTGCTATTATACAAAATAATTATTTCCAGGAAGTGTTCATGCATACAGATGTATTTATTCTTTGATTAGGTGGTATATTTTAAAACATTCTAAAACCTTAACCCTCTTGTCCTCATGCATCTCAAGTAGGAGACATATTTATCAACACTCAATTTATCATGCTTTTCTTTGTAATGTTCACATCTGTATGGAGAATGGCTCAACCAAGCTTGCAGAGTGTAGTAGGCATAATGCATTAATACTATTTTAGTCAATATATTATCATGATTATGATAAAGGTCATCTCAACATCAACAGCTTTAGCCATTGCATAAACAGAGAAGAAGACAAAGCCAGCTGCTTTAGTCTTGTAATGTTCTTTCTTTCAATTTTTTGTGGCTTAAATCTCCAATATCTAATTGATGCTTTAAGTATATTATTTAATCTCCAATATCTACTTAATGCTTTAGGTAAATTATTTAAAGGAAAGAAAAAGAAATAAGATACACCCACTAAAGTTTTTGGGTATTTTAACAAAATTTTGTTGTTTGGGCAGTATATGAGTGTTTAATTCACCACTTAAAATACTAAATAAATATCACAGTGGTGATGCTTATTAGAGCTTATAAGCATGACTCTCTCTATATATACCCATGATTTTTAGGGTTGATGGTAAATGATTCAGTAGTTATCCATTTCAAACGTGGAAATGTTCCATAACGAACGTTTTAAATTTGGAGATGTTCCATAGTGAACGTGTGTTATTATAGCATATTATACCACGATAAATAATCAAGACTTGATAAATGAAATTCTCTACATTTACATTAGAAACCTTAATTTAAGATGTACTGCGGTAAATAGTCATAGTAGGACTAGGATATGCTATAACAAGTGTATGTCATATCAGGGACCAAACCCTCCAAATATTTAAAATTTTGGGAGATCTATTAACAACTCTACTGGCCTTTCAAAAGATACAACCTTTGTTTAAGTTGTCATTAGTTTCTTTTAAGGGGTCCGGTCTGGTGCAAACGTATGCACCAGACTGTTTATGGAACATACGATTTCAGAGCCGTTGGATTGTTATCCAATGGCTCTGATTTAAAAAAAAAATTCACCGCACCGCAACAAGTTTCCGCGGTACGGAGAAATTACAAAAATATCCTTACTGTTCACGTATCGCAGAAACTTTCTGCGGTACGGTGAACAGTAGATTTTTATGTGAAAATAGGGGGCATTTTGGTAATTGCCCCGTACCGCGAAAACTTGTTGCGGTACGATGAAATTTTTTTTTTTTAAATCAGAGTCGTTGGATCAACGATCCAACGATTCTGGAACCGTATGTTCCATAAAAAGTCTGGTGCATTTGCACCAGACCATTTGCCTTCTTTTAATAGCAATAGTAACACTGTAGTCCGAGACCAGTGACACTGCTTTACAAAACATGCCCTGAAATTTTTAAAAATGATTAAAAACAATAGGATACAATATTAGGAACTCGAGTTGCATCAACTTCAAACTATTGGTTTCAATTAATCAGAAAAAATGTTGTTGGAACAAAAAGGAATTATCTACATTTGGGCTCATTCAAAAGAGGATTACATGAGCCTATCATATCCGGTAGCAATTATAATAAAAAGGGGTTAAGTATCAAAGTGGTTGAAGGTAGTGTTTTTCGAAGTTCGTTCACAGGGAAGGACTCTCAATATTGATTTCGAGTATATTATCTCTTACAATCTAGTAGTGTGGAAAATGAGGGGGTTTTGAGTTTGGTTGAGGCATTTTAACAAACACCTTGCCTACGATAAATAAATTGCTACAAAAACACAACTAAATTAATGGCTAATATCCAAATTTGCCAACACAACAACACAATGAGCAAATTAACAAGACAAGGGATATTTGACCCAAGGATTATGGATATTCAAGCACTTCAACCCAACAACAAACAAATATATCCAACTCTACCTAACCAAGATAATTGGTGAAGCACACAATCACTTATTTCTCTTCTATTATAAACACTAATTTAGTGAAGCACATAAATTAGTTCTCTTGATACTAGCAACCAATAGTGAAGCACTACCAATTTAACCAAATCAAGGAATCAATCAAAGAGAGGCTAGGACAAACCCAAGGATGAGGAGCTCAACCTAGGTATTTGCACTTGAATTTTGAGAATTTAGGTACACTAAACTTGTGCTAATGTACTAACAATTACGGATTAGCACAAACAATTAGCAATTGATATTACAAGAAGAGCAAATTGAAGCAACTTACAATTCTCCAAGCAAAATCATAAACAATACAACTCAAGAATTCAAGATAGAGTGCAATAGATCTTACTTAAATTGAAATGGGTTTAGTACAAGAATTCCTCCTTGAGCCAAATTATGGAGTTAGTTACTCATAATCTACTCCTACTAACCCTAATTTTATGTTCTTTGAAGAGCTAAAAATGAAGAAGAAGAAGTTAGATGTATTAGAAGTTAAGATGTGTTTGGCTATATTTCTTTTAATACACAGCAGGGGTCGTACGGCCTGTCGAACGGCCGTACAGCTGCCCGTACAGAAAATCTGCTTCTTTGAACGGCCTGTCGAACGGCCGTACCTCAGCCCGTACGAGATAAAATCTTCAAGATAATACATTAAACACCTCCCGACATCGCGAGCTTTCATCTTCTAACTTCCCTCTTGAATAATCTTCGCTTTCATGCCCAAATTAAGCCATCTTTTCAACAATTAAGCACGAGGCACTGAAAGACGAAAAACATAACAAATATTAATAAAACAACATTCGAAACTAACAAAAATGCAAAAGAATAAAAGACAAAACGTGTATAAAATACACATGATCAAATCTTCCCCCACTTAAACTTTGCTAGTCCCGAGCAAACTAAAATTAACATAATCATTTACTCCTAACTAGTACCACTTCCGTAGGTGATCACGGTTGCATTTGGCATATGCAACAAGCCCTTGGAACCCCTAGGTAGCCCTAGTGGACGAGTGAGGTCTCGTGAGAGTTTATAGATGATGTACCCACAAATCACAAAAATCACCAATAAACAAAACACTAACAATACCTACTAATTAAGCTAACTACTACACTCACATGTCCGAGCCGTCTACTTGTAACTAAAATCAAACATATAGAGCTATTCACCTTGTCATCCACTAAAACGAGCTAACAACCAATTCAAGAATGATAACACACCTCGTGCAAGATGTAACAAAGACATTAAAGATAGAATGAATGCACTTCAATCGTGAACACTAGACAAGATTATCACAAAGCATACATGGCTTCGCATTAAGAAGATGAAATTGCATGGTGAAAAATCTCACATCTCTCAATTATGTATCACACAAGTATGGGCTAGAGATTTCACTCAACTCCAAGTCTAAATGCATGCGCTCTACTTGACCTTGCATGTTCACCTAAATTCCGGATTGCACCAAAAACAAGGAATTCATAAAATGGGTTGTAATGAGGCTAGGGTGAAGGTGTGAAAATTTAAGTTCAAGGAAGGTGTAAAAGTCTCGCTAGTTGAGTCAAAATGACGCTTGCTCGCTTCATCCACCAAATTCTCAAACTAAAGAATGTCTTCACTCATTTACAATTACAAAACACAACCACATTTACCAAGAAAATTGAAACAAAATAAAGTACAAAGATTTATTGCTTTTTTTACTTTTTTTTTCTTTTTTTTATATCCCCTTTTATTATTATTTTTTTTGGCAAAGGGAATGCATAACATAAATAAATACTACAAAGAACTTTGAACCACATCTAGATATACACATCAAACTAGTTCCCACTTACAATAATTAGAATCCTTCCTTTTCACAACATCTCCAAATCACATGCTCATCAATCAATTCTTTCCAAGACTCAACTAGCCCAACTAGGTCGAGAGTGAAGTATTTGGCTTTGACTCGTGTATAAAAGGAGAAAGTGACGAAGAAAAATATGGATAAAAGCTTTAAAGGGGTAACTAGGGATTATTTTCATGGTTCACAAGCTAAAAAAGTCAAAAAGGTTATCCTAAATAGAATTTACTTATTATGGTGCATCCATGAATGAAGGTTTAATGCAAGCCCTAGAGCAACAAACACACATAAAGAGGGAGCAACACACAAGCAAAAGAATCATCGTTCAAGATCTCACAAGGTTTAAGTTTTAATAACATCTTCTCGATTTGACTTCATGCATGCTAAGAGATAATCGTCATGTCCACAATTTAATTACAACAATTTAGACTTTTCATGTCATTTTAAGTGTGTGTGTGTGCAAAAGAGGTGCATCAAACTTATAGATTCACATCAAATTGGTAATGCTAGGCACGAAATAGGAGAAAACAAGGCTACAAGCTCACAATGTCTTAAATTTTACAAACAAGTAAACTCGCTCATGACGAAACTTATTTCCCAAATGCAAACAAAATGGACATCAAATGAAACAAAAGGGATTACTAATACTAGCTACACATATTATACAAGGATCAACATAAACAATCCTTCCCCCACTTAAAACATGGCATGTCCTCATGCATGACAATAAAAATGAAGTAGAGATATGAGTGAAAGAGAACTCCCCTAAAAATAAATAACAAGGACCGGGAACACCACTCATATTTGCCAAAATCCAACTCCGAAATTGCACGCCAAGAATTGAACTATCACCACACACCACAATCAACCCCACGAAAATAACCAACAAGCCAAATCCACACCCTACAAAGCCCTGCAATACACTAATTAAGGAAATAGAAATAATAAAAATATTTATTTTTGTTTTTTTTTTAAAAAATAAAATAAAATAACATAAAATAACTAACCAATTAATAAAATAAAATAAAAATCAAATCAAATTTAAAACTGAAATAATAATAAAATCAAAAATCAAATTAAAAACTAAAACTAAAATCAAATCAAAAATCAAATTTAAAAGTAAAACCAAAATAATATAATTACTTAGTTTAGAAAATTAAAAACTAAAATCAAAATTAAAAAGAAATAAATTTTGGTTTTTGATTTTTTGGTTTTAGTTTTTTTTATAAAAAAAATAAATAAAATGAAATAAAATAAAATAAATCACTAACCAATTAAAAATAAAATAAAAAATCATGATAAAATAAATTTAAATTCATTTCTGAATTTATAAAATAAAAAAAATTAGTTTAGAAAATTAAAAACTAAAAACAAAAATTAATAATAAAAAAAAGTGAATAAAACTAACTAAAATAAAGTAAATCAAATAAAAATAAAAACAAAAAAAACAAGAATGAAAAATGAAGTAAAGGGAAGTGCTGTACGAAGTCGTGGGAGTTGGGGGAATTGAGTTGTGGGTGAAAAAGAAAGGGATGATGCGGGTGGAGTGGTGGTGTAGGAATAGGATTGGGTTGGTGATGGAGAGAATGGATGGGGTGAACGGAGATGTAAACAGCTGGTGGAATGAAGGGAAGGAGGGGGAGTACGGAGGTTGAAGGAGACGGAACGTTGAAGAAGGGAGTTGCGGTTGTTGGAAGGGTTGGGCAGGGTGAATATGCAGGTGGTGAGTGAAAAGGAAATGGGTGACAGGTGGTGCTGTGGAGAAGTGATTGGATGAGATGACCGGCGCTGAACGGAGTAGAATGAAGGGCCGGAGATAGTGAACGGTGGTAGCAGCATGGTTGGGGTTGAGTAACAGAGGTGAGAGGAAACCAAAGGGGAAAGTAGAGTAAGGGATTGCTTGTTCTGTTTTTGCATTTGTCTTTTTTTAAAACGAGTTGCACAGCCCGTGCAACAAGTGGGTGAATTTTTTATGGACCCCCTCATTTTGCACTAAGTTATGGACAGAAGAAGCAAAAAAATTGTACAAGCTGGTGCACGGCTTGTTGCACGGTCTGCACCCCGTACGACAGCCCGTGCAGCCCTGAAATTTTACAAAAACTAATTTTTTTTATTACTTTGCACAGAAAATTCCCAAATATCCTTGAATGCTTGAATAAATTACCAATTCCTGAAAACATGAAACAAACACATCAAGGCACAAGTGGAACAAATTTAAAAATTATAAAAACTATAATTAATGATACTAAATATTATTGAGCGGGACATTATTATTACAATTTATATATATATATATATATATATATATATATATATATATATATATATTTTGAAAATCTATTATAAAATTCATTAATCACACCACAAAAATACATAATAATTTTTTTTTTTGGGTTATTTACTTAGAATTAAAATAGACGAAAAATTGAATCCCCACTCACTAATATTTAGATCAATCCTCAAATTCACAATATGCATAACACCATATATATTTGCAAGCGAGGAACAAAATCTAGCACACGCATAAAAATATATAAATACATGCGTACCTTGGGTTGCCTCCCAAAAAGCGCTTTGTTTATTGTCGTTGGCTCGACTTATTTACACAATTACCATAACTAATGAGGTGAAAAAGCAAATAAATGCACATACCTACGAATCAATAATAAAAATAAGGTGTGCAAATATACCTTTGATCCATAAAAATATAAAAATATTTTTATGATCTTCACATCTTCAAGAGACTTTGAAAAAGAAAAGTAGTTAGAAAAATCGTCAGAATAATTATTATAACTACGACTCAAAAATTGTTCCCAAATTGGATCCTTATATACCCAAGCAAAAATTTCAACCTCATCAATCTTAAGCTCAAATTCCTTCTCAATTTCAATTGGACATTCATCAATTTTATCTCATCTACCAATTCATTAAGCACAAAAGTATTTTCTATGTTTGGTAGATCCTCAACTACATCCAATTTATCATTGTCAAGCTTAGGGCAATCGTCAACTAAACAAGCAGATTCATCATGCACAAAATTTTCATCAATTACAAAACAAGAATCATGATTAGTAGGAGAATTGACCTCCGCTAATTGACTCACGGTTTCGGCTAGTTGACTCATTTGCTTCTCCAAGTTGGATATGATTTGAGAAGTGTTCTTTTCCAAGTTGGATATCCTTTGAAAAGTGATGTTTTGAAATTGGAGGTTGTTTTTCGCCATTTGTTTCATCATCTCCTCTAATGATGATAAGGAAGATGAAGAAGACCCTTGATGGCATTGGGAATTATATTGCGGATCATAACATTGATTTTCAAAAGCATATGAATAATCGATGCTAGGATGGTAAGGAGCATAACATGAGTTCGTAGAATAGAAAGAATTCACCTGATACGCATTAAAATTCTGAAAAGAATTAAAATCTTGATATCGTTCTTGATCATAGGTGAAATCTTGAGCATTATTCCAACCATAATAATTATCCATCGTCTCCTGAAAGAGTTAGTTGATGTCTATATACAATAAACATGAAGACACACCAATAACAAAACAAACAAACAAAGAAAAAAACTATATACAAAGATAAAATTTAAAATATAAGAAACAATTAACTCAAAATTAATATATTGTTGCCTTCCCCGGCAGCGGCGCCAATTTGAAGGTAGTGTTTTTCGAAGTTCGTTCACAGGGAAGGACTCTCAATATTGATTTCGAGTATATTATCTCTTACAATCTAGTAGTGTGGAAAATGAGGGGGTTTTGAGTTTGGTTGAGGCATTTTAACAAACACCTTGCCTACGATAAATAAATTGCTACAAAAACACAACTAAGTTAATGGCTAATATCCAAATTTGCCAACACAACAACACAATGAGCAAATTAACAAGACAAAGGATATTTGACCCAAGGATTATGGATATTCAAGCACTTCAACCCAACAACAAGCAAATATATCCAACTCTACTTAACCAAGATAATTGGTGAAGCATACAATCACTTATTTCTCTTCTATTATAAACACTAATTTAGTGAAGCACATAAATTAGTTCTCTTGATACTAGCAACCAATAGTGAAGCACTACCAATTTAACCAAATCAAGGAATCAATCAAAGAGAGGCTAGGACAAACCCAAGGATGAGGAGCTCAACCTAGGTATTTGCACTTGAATTTTGAGAATTTAGGTACACTAAACTTGTGCTACTATAATGAATGTACTAACAATTACGGATTAGCACAAACAATTAGCAATTGATATAACAAGAAGAGCAAATTGAAGCAACTTACAATTCTCCAAGCAAATTCATAAACAATACAACTCAAGAATTCAAGATAGAGTGAAATAGATCTTACTTAAATTGAAATGGGTTTAGTACAAGAATTCCTCCTTGAGCCAAATTATGGAGTTAGTTACTCATAATCTACTCCTACTAACCCTAATTTTATGTTATTTGAAGAGCTAAAAATGAAGAAGAAGAAGTTAGATGTGTTAGAAGTTAAGATGTGTTTGGCTATATTTCTTTTAATACACAGCAGGGGTCGTACGGCCTGTCGAACGGCCGTACAGCTGCCCGTACAGAAAATCTGCTTCTTTGAACGGCCTGTCGAACGGCCGTACCTCAGCCCGTACGAGATAAAATCTTCAAGATAATACATTAAACACCTCCCGACATCGCGAGCTTTCATCTTCTAACTTCCCTCTTGAATAATCTTCGCTTTCATGCCCAAATTAAGCCATCTTTTCAACAATTAAGCACGAGGCACTGAAAGATGAAAAACATAACAAATATTAGTAAAACAACATTCGAAACTAACAAAAATGCAAAAGAATAAAAGACAAAACGTGTATAAAATACACATTATCAGTGGTCACTGAAGTGAAACCCGTATATCAATTCGTTCACCGATCTTTTAGGGGTATCATTTGAATCAATAAAGTCATAATAAATATCAAATGGATATCTTGAAAATGTACTCGAGAAATAAAAATAATTTTTCATTAAGTTCTACACATTTTTCTTGAATGCTTCTATACCCAAAAAAAAAGGTTAACAATTCTATTATTTCTGATAATATTTTTAGATTTTTAAAAATTCATTTAGTATTTATTTTTAATTTTATTGTCATTTTCCTTGTTTTAATTAAAAATAAATAGTAAATAAACTTTTTGAATTCTAAATATATTATCAAAAATACTAGAATAAATAACCTTTCATTTGATTATAATAGCATTTAAGAAAAATGTGTAGAACTCGATGAAAAATTAATTTTACTTCTCGAATACATATATAGAGGTATTTGTTTGATATTTATTAAGACTTTAATGATTCAAATGATACCCCTGAAAGATCGGTGAATGAATTGATATATGGCTTCCGCTTCGGTGACCACTTTGATACTTAACCCTAATAAAAAGAACAACATAACCATGATGCTTGTTCACACAAGAAGCAATTGAGAAATAAACAGACACTTCCTGCGGTTTACCAATTGAGGTACAACATAAGAGCAAGTCCAATGCAATGCTATTCTTGGTTCTATTGCTATATTATAGCACCAAATGCTAAAAAATCCAACTCCAAAGGGGTGCTATAATTGGATGCAAATATGCATAAATGCATCCTTGGTTCTAAATTTGAAACCAAGGATGCATTTATGCATCCATGACACATCATCATTTAACCATATATGAATTGTATGTTGATGTACTTTAAATGAAAGATAGGAGAGAGAAACAAAAAAATAGCTAAATTTGGAATTAATTGAATGTAAAATGCAACTAGCATTGGAGTTGAAATTCTATTTTAGCACCAAAAAACACTTTTTGATGCTAAATTATAGCAATAGCTATAACTATTTAACATCTAGCATTGGACTTGCTCTAAGAGCAAGTCCAATGCATTGTTATCCTTGATGCTATTGCTATATTATAGCACCAATTACTAAGAAACTCATCTCCAAAGGGGTGCTATAGTTGGATGCATCCTTGGTGCTATTACTATATTATGCATCCTTGGTGCTAAATTTGAAACCAAGGATGCATTTATGCATCCATGCCACATCATCATTTAACTAGAATGAGATGAGTTTGTTGAGAATATTCAATAGAAGTTAAAAGAATTATGTAAAAGTTAAAAGAATTGGTTAAATTTGAAACTAGTTATAGAACTAGCTTTGGAGGGTGAATTTTATTTTAGCACCAAAATTCACTTTTTGGTTCTATATTATAGCAATAGCAATTTAGCATCTAGCATTGGACTTGCTCTAACAAACAAACTTGCAGCTTTCAAATCCAAAAGATAACCAAAAATGGCTCCCAAAAAATGTCCAAAATGATGTGACGGAATTGACTTTGCAAAATGAGTTGTTTTAATTGGGTACTCATATTAATGTACGCGGGTTCACAAGATTAGTTATTATTGTCAACAAATAACAAGCAAACATGTGACATTTTGGGCAAATTTTTGGAATTTTTGTTTGGTTCCCTAGTATTTTTGAAAAAATTCTGGAGAACCAGCAACTTTGATCTATTGCAAAACTGACTGTCCAACATAATGCATGATGTTAAAGCTAAAGCATCATCTTCGCTTTCAATGGCCAGGAAAGCTGCTCTGCTTCCATTGAATGTAATGTAAAGAAACTTTTAGATTTGTAATGGTAGACTACTTGTAAATATGATTCCATGTGTTCATGAACACTTACACTTTGTCTACGATCTTGAGTTGCTCTTAATATGTAATCTTTCATGTTAACTTACATGTTTATAGTAAACTCTTATTACCTTGTCTATAAATACAAGTGTCTATTAAAGAAAAACTGACTCTTTTTTTAAAAGAAAAAATGACTCAAAACATTCTATATATTGATTGCTCTGCGAGGAGAAAAAGCATGGCATACTAACAAGTGATATTCTGCCTTGGTTTAGGCAATCAACCGGGAGCTCACATCTTAAAAGTAAATCATTTACTTGATTAGGACCACGAGAAAAATCATCCAAGTAAAGATGGAGGTTCTCAACCTATGCAAGACTCCCAACCCTTCTTTAATTCATAAACAACATTAGGTTATTATTTTGTAACCAACTACTTCGTTTGTAAATTTTCTTAATGATAAAACAAGGAAAATTAACTAGAAAATAAAGGGAGAAGCCATTAAAACATATATTAAAGGAAAAGATAATACAACTTTGTGCTACTGGTTGCAGAGGTACAAGAGAGAAGAAAATGGAAACAACAAAATAAGAAAATGCATAATTCCAGTCTAAGTCTCATTCTCTCTCTCCTGGCCTATTTCTACTCCTTCCCTAGTCCACGTGTCAGCTTCTAAGTGGAGAGACTATCTTATTGTTATAGCGTGCACCCCAATGCCAAAGTCATGTTTATTCCCTTTCAATTGATGCCACCTCATACTACAACTCCCGCCAAAACAAAAGGTCCAATAAATTAATTAAATATTGTGACAACGGTTACATTGCCTCCTTCTGAAAACAATCCTTGTCCTCAAGGATTGAAATCTGGGTATTGCTCAGAGATAGCAGCTGCATCCTCCCATCTTGCATCCTCCGGAGTGGAGTGTGACCACTGGACAAGCCACTGCACTACTGCACTATTTCCCTTCTTGACTATTCTTCGATCAATGACTGCAGCTGGATAGACTAAAAACCGCCCTTCCTCTCCCAGTTTGGGTAGCTCAGTAGTGACATGGAATTTTGATCCTACTTTCTTCTTGAGTAAACTGACGTGGAAAACCGGGTGCACCAAACTGCCCACTGGTAGCTCGAGTTTATAAGCTACCGTACCCACCTTTTCTATCACTTTGTAAGGCCCAAAGAACTTATGTGCCAGCTTCTAATATTTCCGAATGGCCACAGATAATTGCCTATGCGGTTGGAGTTTCAGAAACACCCAATCACCCACCTCAAACTGCACTTCCCTGCGTTTTTTGTCAGCATATGTCTTGTATTTGTGCTGGGCATTATGAATAACTTCCTGTAAGACATGGTTCATGGCTTCCCTTTCAATTTGAAAGTCAGCCACTGCCCCTACAGTAGTCCTACAATTCGAAGGAACACATAACTGGCGAGGTTGCACTCCATACAAAGCCTCATACGGACTCATTTGAAATGCAGAATGGAACGAAGAGTTGTACCACCATTCGGCTAAAGGCAACCACTTACTCCATTGCTTGGGTCGTTTACTCACCATAGCTCTTAAATAGTGTTCGAGGCATCTATTGAGCCGTTCCGTTTGTCCATCCGATTGGGGGTGGTACGACGTGCTGAAATTCAGTTGTGTACCCATCGTAGAAAACAGCTCTTTCCAGAAATTACTTGTGAAAATCTTGTCTCTATCAGAGACGATAGACCTTGGCAGCCCATGTAATTTATATACGTTATCAAGGAAGATTTGAGCCACCTGAATTGCTGTGAAGGGGTGAGATAGTGCAATGAAATGACCTACTTTGGAAAGTCGATCCACAACTACCATTATGCTATTTTTCCCTCCTGAAGTAGGCAGTCCTTCGATAAAGTCACAAGAAATGTCCTCCCAGACCTGATTTGGGACCGGTAAGGGTTGTAATAGCCCATTTGGAAAATGAGTTCCCGTTTTCACCCTTTGACAGACATCACAGCAGCGTACGTACTCATTGACATCCTTTCTCATTGTCTTCCAATAAAAGAACTGTGATTATCTCTTATAGGTAGCATCTTGCCCCGAATGTCCTCCTAACACTCCATCGTGGAATTCCCATATGAGCTTGGTTCTGAATTCTCCACCCTGTCCCACATACAGTTTATCACCATACCTGATCAACCCTTTACTGTACTGGAACTCATTGAAGTTCTCATCATTAGTTACCACTCCCGAAATGATTTCTACAGATTCTGGGTCATTGATATAGCTGTCAACAATATCAGTAAGCCACCCTGGTTGAGCCGTAGTGATGCTTTGCAATTCCCCTTCAGCCACCGGTACGTGCATCCTAGACAATGCATCCGCAACCGTATTTTCCTTCCCCTTCTTATACACGATCTCATACTCTAAGCCCATTAGTTTTGCAAGCCACTTCTGTTGGACGAGAGTCGAGAGCCTTTGTTCCAACAAATACTTCAAGGACTGGTGGTCCGTCTTAATTATAAAACGATGGCCTTGTAAATACGAATGCCACTTATGCGTAGCCAATACAATGGCTAATAACTCCTTTTCGTACGTCGACATAGCTTGTTGTCGTGCTGATAAACTCTTGCTATAATAACCAATTGGTTTACCTTGTTGCATCAACACAGCACCCACTCCGGTACCACTGGCATCCACTTCTATGGTAAAAGGTTTAGTGTAGTCTGGCATAGTGAGTACAGGCGTAGTAACCATGACCTGTTTTAAACGATCAAATGCTTGCTGAGCCTCTTGGCTCCACTGAAATGTTCCCTTCCTTAAGCAACTCTGTAAGAGGTTTGCAAATAAGGCCATAGTTTTGGACAAATCTACGGTAATACCCCGTAAGTCCTAAGAACCCCCTGAGTTGCTTAACAGTTTTTGGAGTTGGCCATTCCACCATTGATTTCACCTTGCTTGCATCCGTAGCAACCCCCTCCTTTGATATGATATGACCAAGGTATTCTAGCTGATTTTGTCCGAAAGAACACTTGCTTTCCTTAATGAACAGGTTATGCAGTCTCATAATCTTTAAAACCTCCTCCAAGTGGACCAAATGCTCTTCAAATGTACTGCTATATACCAGAATATCGTCAAAGAAGACAAGTACCGTTTTTCACAATTGGGACTGGAAAACTTCGTTCATAAGAGCTTGAAACGAGGCCGGGGCGTTCGTCAAGCCAAACGGCATAACTTTGAATTCATATAATCCTTGGTGGGTCTTAAATGCTGTCTTATATTCCTCACCTTCAGCCATCCTAATTTGATGATACCCAGCCCGTAAATCCAACTTAGTGAACCAACTTGCTCCTCTTAACTCGTCCAACAATTCGTCTATAACCGGTATAGGGTATTTATTCTTCACCGTTATATCATTTAGCTTTCGATAATCGATACACATTCTCCACGTTCCGTCCTTTTTCTTTACCAAGATAACCGGAGAAGCAAACGGGCTAGTGCTGGGTTGGATTACCCCTGTTTTGATCATTTCTGCCACTTGCCTTTCTATTTCATACTTCTGAAAATAAGGTACCCTATAGCTTTGCTGGTTCACTGGCTGACTTCCTTCCATCAAGGGTATTCGATGATCATGGTATCTATGGGGAGGTAGGCCTTTAGGCTCTTGAAAAACGTCACTATACTGTTGCAACAGTAGAGAAATCTCAGTTGGAACAGGGGAAGCTGTTTCATCCTTTTGTTCTTCCTTGCAAGCACTGACCATGCATAAGTACCCCTGTGATATTGTCTGCTTTCCTCTCATGAGCTTACACAATCCTTTCCCACTAATGGTTTTAAGTGCACATTTATATTTCAGCACTGATTTATATTTCAGGATTCCTCCTTTTTAAAATTTTTATGATATTTTCAACTTTAGAGCATATATTAACTCATATTTCCTTTTTGATCGTTTCCGTTGTAATTACAATTCATTTGATAACTTTATTAATCGATGAAATCATAAAACTAAATGATTCGTCAGAAAAGGGAATGATAGCTACTTTTTTATGTATAACCGTATTATTAGTCACTCGTTGGATTTATTCGGGGCATTTCCCACTAAGTGATTTATATGAATCATTAATCTTTCTTTCTTGGAGTTTATCAGTTATTCAGATAGTTCCATATTTCAAAAAAAAAAAAAAGCCATTTAAGCACAATAACTGTGTCAAGTGTTATTTTTACCCAAGGCTTTGCTACTTCGGGTGATTCTCTCCTTGTAGCACTACCTTCTTTCCCTCTTTAAGAATCGTGATACTAAGGTCTTCATAGTTAAAAGTAACTGGGCTATTTCTTCTCAACCAATCTACCCCAAGAACCAAATCTGACCCCCCAAGTGAATATAGCATTAGTTCATTTGAGAATGAGTGCCCCTGTATACAGTAAGTGAGATTTTTACAGGCCAATTCACTTACAGATTTCGATCCATATGCTACACTAACCATCAGTGTGGGTACCTTTTCTACTACCAATCCCAAATGCTTAACCACCTTGTCATCTATAAAACTGTGAGTTGAGCCGCTATCGATTAGAATGCTCACCCTCTGCTTCTTAATCTTGCCTTGTAGACGAATTGTGCTTGAGGTCTGGTTACCAAACATGGCATTGATAGAAATTTCCCCTGGGTTACACTCTTCGTCCTCCACTATCTCCTCAACTTCCATGCCTTCTTCTCCACAGCTATTGTCCTCCTCTCCGATCATAGAGTACAGTCTTGCTCTACAATCTTTACCCGGGTGATACTTATCGTCGCAATGAAAGCATAGACCCCGTGCTCTCCTTTCCAAAATCTCTTTACTAGATAAAGTAGACCTGTTAGCAGGCTGTTCCTTCTTGACCCCTGTATTCACAGAGTAGTTCCCTTTATTCTCTACCCCCATGCTTGAACTTGTCTTGGTCGTGAAGGTCTTGATTGTGCTACTATTATTTCTCAAAGTTTTGGATTCTTCTTGTTTTGCTAAGAACACTGCATCTACCAAAACTTGTGGCCTGGACATTTTCACTGCCCCTTTTATATGATCCTTCAAACCACTGATAAAACTCGAAACGAAGTATTCTTCTGATAAGTGCTTGTTTCTAGCTACCACCATTGCACGTAACTCTTCAAATTTGTCTTCGTATTCTGTAACCGTGCCCACTTGCCTCAGCTTATTGAACAGGTCCTGTACATCACGATTTTCAGGATTTTCGAACCTTGACAATAGGTCAGTTTAAAATATCTTCCAATTAGAGTTTCCCCGGCTGTTCTGATAGAAGCGATACCACACATTAGCCTTCCCTTCAAAATGAAGGCCAACCAGCTTCACTTTCTTGGTCTCTTCGATGTTAATGAACTCAAAATACTGGTCAGCTTTTACAATCCATCCCTTAGGGTCATAACCGTCGAACCTTCGGAATTCTATTTTAGGGATGGGATTAAAATTCGGTGAGTGAGGGACAGCATGTGGTTGGGAGTACGGTGGTCCATTCGGAGTGTGAGTATAGAATGGAACCTGAGTTTGAGGATTAGTATATGAAGGTATGTATATCTGTTGTGGCACTATAAAACTAGGATTAGTTGAACCAGCCTGTGTAGATATGGTAGTGGAGTAATAAGGTGGAGCGGAGTAGATCGGAATTGGTTGTGCTGAATATTGTGGGCTTTGAGGATGTAAGTTATTTGGGTGAGACTGATTGAAACCCATGGTGAAAGGATGTGGTGACCCCATAGATGTAACAGGAATAACAGGAATAGTAGTTGAATACAAAGGATTAATAAACCCAGAAATAGGTGGTACCTCTTCTTTGGATCCATTCTTCGATTCTGGCCTAGATCTGGCTTCGGCAGTACGGCTTTGGCTGAGAGGCGAATCTCCTTCCCTTCCCCGTTGTTGCCCATTTAAGATCAACGCCTTCAACTCGTCAAATCTATCATCCACTTTACTCAACCCAACGCCCAATCCTTCAATTTGCTGACTCATTTCTCCCATTTTTTGGTTAATCGCTGTTCTTCCTTGAATGTTTTCTTCAGTCATCTCTTTGAAATTCCCTTCTAATACTACCAACCTCTCATCCAAGCTTTTCATACGAGTACCTTCAACCATGTTTTACTCACTTTTTGGCCAAGGAATAACTGCTTTGATATCACTTTGTAACCAACTACTTCGTTTGTAAATTTTCATATTGATAAAACAAGGAAAATTAACTAGAAAATAAAGGGAGAAGCCATTAAAACATATATTAAAGGAAAAGATAATACAACTTTGTGCTACTGGTTGCAGAGGTACAAGAGAGAAGAAAATGGAAACAACAAAATAAGAAAATGCATAATTCCAGTCTAAGTCTCATTCTGTCTCTCCTGGCCTATTTCTACTCCTTCCCTAGTCCACGTGTCAGCTTCTAAGTGGAGAGACTATCTTATTGTTATAGCCTGCACCCCAATGCCAAAGTCATGTTTATTCCCTCTCAATTGATGCCACCTCATACTACAACTCCCGCCAAAACAAAAGGTCCAATAAATTAATTAAATATTGTGACAACGGTTACATGTTTAGGCCATCTGTTACATAGAACATGAAATCGATAATGAGGATTGGTGGATCGCTTTTTTTCAAGACTTGCTAGTAGCAAGAATGTCTCCATTGAGACTACAAAACCCAACCTCACTAATTGGCCTTTTTTTCACAGAAGATACTTAAAAAACAAATCCTCGTGGAGATTGTAACTTGTCATTTGTCCCGGTATTCTAAAAGAAATTGTTTCTCTCAAATGAAGGCAGTTCTCCTCCAACATTTCGGATTATGAAGATGAGGTATCGGCAGGCCCAACCTTGTTTTTCGACTTGGAATGTAAAGTAGAGAACAATATCGTGAATCATATTACTGTACAACATGTACTACAAGTTGATTCACTTGTGGGCTAATAAACTGTGTCCAAACTAAGCGGAAAGTACCAAGACTAGGTAAAACACAAGACTGAGCCCAATATTCCTCTCAAGTCATACTCCCCTCATGTTAGAGCACATAAATCACAATAATTGACCATACATCGATATCTCAAAAATTCTGTAAAAATGTCCGCCAACTTTCCATTCATAGGAACATGAGAGGTGAAATTTCTGACCCTAAGGACACGATTATTACACTCTTTGAACTCTCATCAGTTACTCTTCAAAATCTGCCACGGCTCAAGAGTTTCAGTGGCACTGTGAGCTATGTTTTCAATATGCCTAAATTAACTAGTTTTAATCTCTTTGAGTGTTATGAGCTAGAGAATTTCACTTACTTGAGAGCAAGCACAGGATTAGTGTCAGTTCTTAGTTCTTACAGATCTGAATGACTGCAATGCATAAGAGAGTATCGCATAGCAAAACAATCCACAGATCTTATATGGTCCTCAAGAACAAAATTCAGACAATTTTCCTTGCATCAACAACCATTTTCCTCGAATAGTAAACAGCAGAGGTATTTTTACGTGTACATTTAGTTCGGTTAGCTAGTATAAAGTCTTCTTCTTCTTCTCCTTCTTATTAACATGTGTTACGATTATGCAAGATATTAAAGTTAGTAGCAATAATTTTCTCTATGAACTTACTTAAATATTATCATATTACATACACATTGCTAAAAATTTTCTTTTTAATTAAAAATTGTATTAGTTTTAATTTCATACTAAATTAAACTGAATAGTTGATTGTTTGTAAACTAAAAGTTATATTTGACGAAGAGATATAACAAATTAGGTGTCCTTGAACTTTATTAATTACCATGTTTATTTAAATTTTCATGGCTAATGAGAAGTTTGTATTGCTTTCATGTTGCAGTTAGCCAGTCGCTGCCCAACTGGTTTTGACTATGTTGCCAAGTTTTGGATGGGTGTAACACCGATCTTCGAATTCAAACATGTGAAGGTGGGGAACCATAATAACTTGTGAAGAAAATACCAAAAAATGGCAACAAAAACAAAGATGTCGAAGCTGCGAAGCCAACTGCTGGAAATGGAAAATGCAAGCAAAGAATAATATTTGGAGAGGTTTACATTCCATATGAAAATGTAAAATTTGATCTTTGATTTAGTATGATTGTTCTTGTATCCTTCAAAATTTGCATGATAGTTCATTTGTTTCTTAAAATAATTTATAGAGAGGTATACATTCAATTAGAAAATGTAAAATTTGAGACTCGTATATCTGATGAATGGGCACTACATCAGAGTGAAGAGATGAGAGAACAAGAAACTAGCCCCACTGGAGAACAATTCCGCCACTGCTAGCATCGCAATTTCTTCACCAAATTTAGATATTCATCATTAAGAAAAGGTAGTTCTCTATATTTTTTTTACCTATTTCTTAGTTCTTAAATCTTACTGAAACAAATATTAACTCGCATTCTAAGTATTTGAGAAAATGCCTCAAAGAAAAATTTCAGTTTTGAGTTCATACAATTCTTATTATTTATTAATGTACTCAATGTTTGATAATTGAACAGATTTTAAGGATGTGTGATCAACAACCCAAGAAACGAATGAAGTCCCTCTTTTCTTTCTACAAGAAATAGAGTAATGTACAAACACCTACATCAAATTCAAATATTCCCATGACTGATCAGCATCAGCCTGATCTTGAAGATGTTTCAGCTCTTAATTTGCCTACAATTGAAGTGGATATTCCTGTTGATGCTCCGAAAGAGCAGACTATTCAACCTGATCATGGTCTTGAAATGCCTAAAATGGATGCAGCTTACTCAATGGGGACTGGTCGTGGTTGTCAACAACATGATTTTATTACAAATGAACATCATTATCATTTTAGCATGTTTAATGTGATTATTGATGTTCAAATGACAGAGCTAAATGACAGATTCACGGAGCAAAGTATAGAACTACTTGTTTTGAGTTCTACATTGGATCCTAAAGATCGGTTTAAAAAGTTTGACATCGACAAGATTTGTGAACTTGCAGAGAAGTTCTATCCAGGAGATTTTGATACATCAGAGGTACGGGCTTTAAGATTACAATTAGAACATTATAGATGTCAAGTAGTTTCTCAAAAAAAATTTCAAGATTTATCTTCTCTTGCACAACTGTGTAGACAGTTGAAACAAGTTTAGCCAAGCTTTTTCCCTTAGTTGATATATTGATTCGTTTGGTCTTGACACTTCCCGTTTTCACTGCAACTACTGAACGTGCATTTTCGGCGATGAAAATCATAAAAACTCAGCTTAGAAACAAGATGGAAGACGAATATCTTTAGTGTTGTATGATGCTTCACATTGAAAAAGAATATGTTGATGGTGTTGATTCGGAGGATGTGATTGATCACTTCGAGTCTACCGGAGATCGTAGAGCTCAATTTAGATAAGGTACTATTTGTTTGCTTGTAATTTGTATGTTGGAAAAAAATTCTTATCATGTAGAACAATTCCGCTGGGTGAATTATTTTTGTTAGATTCGCCACTGACTGTGAGGCTTCCCTTCCAATATAAGTTGAAAACTGCTTCATGGTCCCGAAGCTCACTTAACGTTGCCGGAGGCCTACATATGATCATGTCCCACAACTACATAAGATGATTGTCCACATAAATAAAATTATATTGCAGCTTAAAAGTGACTCCAAACATTTCATATATTGATTACTCTGCAAGGGAAAAAGGGAAGGCAGGATCACAAGTGATCTTCGCCCTGGTTTAGGCAATCAACTGGGAGCTCACATGTAAGAAGCAAATTATTTGCGCTATCAGAACCATGAGCAATAATCATCCAACTAATGATAGAGGTTCGACTAAACCGACTATTCCAAGTCATCTTAGGCCATCTCTTAGGTAGAACATGAACTTAATAATCCATATATCAATAAGTTTCAGCAGACGTGAATTTCAATGATCTTTTTGCGCACTTAAAAAACAAAATCTGTTTCTGCAGTGCTTTTCAGAACAGTTATGTGATAGAATTAAATCAAAAGGTCGGATCGTCTGACAATAAATATAAAAATTATGTACATTTGAAAAGAAGCCACAGAAATTAATCTGACGAGGTTCACAGGGAGTAAATTATATATTTCAAATTTAAAAAAGTTTCAATGGAAGAATCCACAAAACATAGAAGACAAGGGGAAAGAATAAGGACGAGATGACACATATACTAATGGCGAGGGCTGGTGAGTGACCTAAGACAGCATAAGTCCCTGTAAGGAAAGCAAGCATCATCGCTATAAGTGAATAACTGGTGAGCCCACTAGCGCCATAGACCATGTATTGAAAGATATTGGTATGTTGGTACATTGGTGTGTTGATGTAGAGGACTAGTGCAGAAATTGAAAACAAAAGGGCTATTGCATCAGTTACCATAAACGCTTGGAAAGCTGTCTTTCTTACAAGAACTGCGGATCCTTGGCTAGGGCCTTCATTTCCATTAAAGCCACCTGGCATGGCAAATCCTGCTGTTAAGGCTACTGTTGCTATGAGTGCAGCCACTATCATTTGGCTGTTAATGACTTTGTTGAATAATTCTACTCCTTCCTGTCTCCTTTTTTGATTGTTTAGATGTCCTACAGCTGTTGTTGTTCCCTTCTCAATGTCAACCTTCTCACCATTTGGATATTTAAGTGTACGCCACAACTGCCAATTCTGTCTAGATTGAAGATCATTAACAAGTCTGTGTCTAATTTTCGTATTCTGCAATTATAAGAAGTCACAAGTATGAGATTAGTATAAAGAGAGATAACTATATGCAAATTAAATGCTAGCTAGATCGCATACGTACTTCACGGGATGGTAACATCTGGTCGGATAGGTTGATATCTAGTAGGTCTACGGGAGTGAGATTTTTGTGGTTTAGTACATCCCAGTCAAGTGTACTTAGATCCATAAGTTCCTGGACATGGCATTCAAACTTAGCAATCAGGTGGAGAGGTGTATTTCCTTCTTTGTCCCTTTGAATTAGAAGTTTATTGCTTGTTCTATCACCTTGTGACAATATAAATCGGATCACCTCCTTTTGGCTATGTATGGCAGCGATGTGCAATATATTTCGATCAAATGAATCCAAAATGTCTAAGGAATCTGGAATATATTTGACAAGTTCTTTCAACACATCAACATTTCCTCGATATGCTGCTATATGAAGAGCTGTTCTCCTACATTCTTTATCTGCTAGGTACGCTGCAGATTTGTCTACACCAACTAGATATTCAACTAATGAATGATGATTAAAATATGCCACGTAATGAAATACCGTCCATCCGTAGTCGTCAGCTATCTTTACAAGATCATTGTTTTTTTTCAATCAAATTTTTCATACGTCCTGGCATAGGAAGAATTATTTAGCGTAAGAATGTGTACTCCCAAGTCCCAACTCAAAAATTAAATATCAAATTCAAAGAGCTAAACTAAACTGTGATATCCCCCCCCCCCCCTTACCAAAATATAAATTACTTTAACTGTATTTGTTAAATAAATCATTGAAATTGGCCACACTTTTAACTTTTTATTGCTAGTAAACTATGAGGCAGGGATAAAGGAGAAAAGAAGAGGCATTTTATTAATTATGAGTTTGGGATTGATAAAAAGAAATAAAACACCAAATGATTGAAGATAAAATTTTTGAAGAACATATATTAGAGCAACACACAAAATTAAATATTGGTAGCAAAAAATCAGCAGGCATGGTAAGAATTCAGAATTAATTATAATATAATTTACCGTCGCGCGAATCCAGAACTGCAGCATGCAAAGCTGTCCTCCCCTCAGGACCACCAAAAGTTGCCGATTCACAATGGTCAAGAATTGTTTTACTTATTCTCGCGTCACCCTTAATACAAGCCAAGTAGAGTGGAGTTTCGTCATACATATTTCGAGGATGTGGATGACTTGGATCTTGTGTGACCAGCAATCTAATCACATCGTAGTGATTGTTTCGTACTGCAACGTGCAAGGCAGTTTCATATTCAACATTGGCTAATCTTATCAGAAACTGAATGACCGTGGTTGATGTGTTTTCAAGTATTAGATGTGAAGAGTTAGCTGTACTAATGAGTGTTTCGACCACATCAGTATGTCCTTCTCTTGCTGCCAGGTGAAGTGCGGTCTCACCTCTGGAGTCGAGATTTAGTAGTAGTGATTCATACTCATTTAATATCTCTTTAACACAATCTATGCTCCCATAATGGCATGCCAGATGAAGCACCGTACTACCCGTAGGTGTCCGTTCATCGCCTACGCTAAGCCTGCCCTCCAACTCCTTTAGGACATCAACTTTATTGTAGGTGACAGCATCATACAATTCAGAATCCATTATGCATATGATCGATTTGTCTCCTAAATTGAAAGTATAGTTAGGCAATGAATGTCTCTCTATAGATGACTCGACGAACAAAATGCATATACATATTTAAGCATGTCAGATGTGGCTAATCTAACTAACATATTTTACAGAAAATTCAATTCAGTTAATAATGTCTCATTCATTTGGTTGTTAGAGCATCTCACTGCCAACCTATGACTAACATAATTAATGATTAATTGATAATCTACAGAAACATGTTTAATGCTGCGATTATAAGATAACTTCAACACTCAAACAGCTGTCTTAAAAGCAATTCATTAGGTGATTAATAGTCACCTAAATATATTTAAAGAAACTAATGCAAGTTGAGAAACTATTAGTCAACTTAGTAAATATTACCTTCAAAAAAAAACCCTAGCAACTTTTTTCTTTTATTCTAAGCAACAATTTTTATTTTTATGTGACAAATTAATGTCGGATTGAATTTGATAGCATTTCATTAATTTCACAGGAAGTTAACTGCATCTGTAATATGTTCTCTCTCGAGTAAGATAGTTGAGTTTAGCCCATTTTCATTCTAGTGTTGTTGGTTTTGTAAAAAAGGAATTTTACATCTCCCAATTTTTAAATTTCACTAAAAAGTTTGCATTCCATGATCGAATACTTCTAATATTTCAGTAACCCAAATCTTGAAAATTAAGCCCTATAAGATCATTAAATTCTTATGATACTCCATTACCATTAGGTGAGGTTTATCTCTATCTGACCTAACTAACATATTTTACAGAAAATTCAATTCAGTTATCAATTCAGTATAGTGGATTCAGCTGCAGTTATACCATTAGGTGAGGTTTATCTCTATCTGACCTCCTAATAAACTGCCCCAGAAGTTTATTAACCAGAAAAGTATATTAATTTAGTAATTCTGTTTGTGCTCTAGCACTCTAAATTCACCTACGGAGAATGCAGATGCAAATTAGGATTTTTACGGTTGTAGATGCTACACACTAATACATGATCTTGATTCAGGAAACAAAATTTTGACAAAGGATTAATATGAGGTCTTATCATAATCTCTCAAACATCAGTTTAGAATTAGGAGGCTAAAATGTTGGTTGCTCCAATGTGTATATCTGTTTAAATTTAAAATATATATGATGCTCTGTTCATCTACCATCGTTTTGTAACATGCCCATGTACCTATGATTGCCCAAGAAAAAGCCTTTGGTCTAAAAGCAGAAAAATCTCGTGGTTTAGAAACATACTAGTATTTGATGCCATTACTTGTATTCAAAATGAACCACATGGAAAAGTTTATCTTTATGTAATTCTAAGAAGCAAACAAGGATCTATCATCTATGGACCTTCAAAATTATTAACTCTGTTGTTTTGTCTCATCTCTGTCTAAAGCTGTGGTTTGTGACTTTGAAAGCAGTTGATCAGTTTATAGTCACTTATTAAGATTACAATTCAGATGTAACATTCAATTATGTACGTTTTCAGTTTTCTACAATTCAAAAAACATTTTTTATATTGATTGCCCTGCAAGGAAAAAATGCAGCGCATAACAAATGATCCTTTGTCCTGGTTTGGGTAATCAAGTGAGAGCTTACTTGTTAGAAAAGCCTAAAATTGTATATGATGTTATTCACGGGATCAAACTACTATATTACAGTACTTTTAACGGAAGATGCCAGAACACAAAATAGACAAGGGGAAAGAAAAAGGATGATGTGACACAGATACTAATGGCAAGGCCTGTTGAGTGACCTAATAAGACAGCACAAGTCCCTATAATGAATGAAAGCATTATTGCTATAAGCAAAAAAAAGGTTGAGCATTGTAGCTGCTAGGACCATGATTCCCAAGACATCGGCATTATGGTAAAAAGGTGTTCTAAAGTAGAGGAATAATGAAGATATTGAAAACAACAGGGCTATCGAATCAGTCACTATAAATGCTTGAAAAGCTGTCTTTCTTACAAGAACTGCAGATCCTTGCTTAGGTCCTTCATTCCCATCGAAGCCACCTGGCATGGCGAATCCTGCTGTTAAGGATACAGTGACAATGAGTGCAGGCACTATCATATGGGTATTGATGATTTTGTTATAAAATTCTACTGCTTCCTTGTTCGTTTTTCCCTTATGCCTGATGATTTTGGTTCCCTTCTCAATGTCTAGCTTCAAACTGTCCGGATCTTTAAGTGTACGCCACAAGTGCCAATGTTGTCTAGATCCAAGATCATCAACAAGTCTGTTTCTAATCATAATATTCTGCAATCATAAGAAATCATAAGTGTGAGATAAGCATATAGAGATAATTGTATGGAACTTGGAGAATTAGTGTCATTTATGCAAATTAAAATTTAGCTAGCTCGCATACGTACTTTATGGGATAGAGAAATCTGGTCGGGTAGGGTGCTTCCACTAGGTCTAGGGGAGTGAGATTGCTGTTGTTTAGTACTTCCTAGTCAAGTGTACTCAGATTCATGAGTTCCTGTACATCGCATTCAAACTTAGCAATCAGGTGGAGAGGTGCATTTCCTTCTTTGTCCCTTTGAATCAAAAGTTTATTGATAGCTTTATTGCCTTGCGACAATAAAAATCGGATCACCTCCTTTCGGTCTTGCTCCACCGCAATGTGCAATATATTTCGACCACTTACATCTAAAACCTCCAAAGTACCTGGAATATATTTCACAAGTTCTTTCAACACATCAACGTTTCCATGATATGCTGCTATATGAAGAGCTGTTCTCTTATATTCCTTATCTGCTAGGTATGCTGCAGATATGTCTGCACCAACTAGATCTTCAACTATAGTATGAATATCGTGATGCCATGTAATGAAATACCGTCCATCCGGTCAGCTATCTTTACAAGATCTTTGTTTTTTTGCAATAAAAGTTCAACACATTCTGTCATAAAAAGAATTATGGTAATTAGTAGTAGTAAGATATATAATCAGTATTGAAATGCATAGAGGCTTAACAGGTGCATTTGTCCTAGAGGTTTAACTAAACCGTGGGTGCATTTGTGGTTATTCAACAAGATGATTGTCATCTCAGTGCATCTCCAGGGAAGCCCAAATTTCGTCCATCACTTCCAGAACCTTGTGTACTACTACTAGTTTCTCCAATTCAGTTATGCATTTGGTCATGATTCAAAGCAATGTAAACATATTATTTTGTCAGAAGGCACATCAAATAGTACTTCCTCATGTCATGTTACAAGAAAATGTGAACTATATAGCCAAATTATCTTACAGACACTAAGATTTTTATGCAACATTAAGCTTTACGCCCACCTCGCTATCTAAAAGCAAATGTTACTCTAGAAAAAGTAACAGCTCTTGATGTTTACCTAATTTCTGGTGTTTCTCCTGGCCTTTCATCATCACCGGAAAGCCGAAAGAAGGCAAATGTTACATCCTTCAGTCCTGACTTCCGTTAGTAATTTAGATTAGTTTGTGCATTTGGAAATTTAAAGATTGTTGGGATTAAAATGAACCCTGCACCTGAACTACCAGAGGATAATAATTAAGAAGTATGTTGCTTGTTCTGGTTGCAAGAAGTTTAGAAAATTAAACCTACCAAAAGAGAACTTGTGTGCCAATGCGTTATAAAATGTGTATCACAATAAAATTATATTATGAACCATTCTAAACAGAGAATCAAAAAATCAGTTCTTAAATATAATAAAAATACTTGTACACTGTACATGAGTACAATAAAGATACACTTACTATATTATAAATATAGATTAAATTTGTAAATTAAAATAGGAAAGAAATCAGTAAAATTTGTAGTGAATCTTTATCAATTCTTTTCCACAAAAATTTAAATAATACACAATTTCATATCTTACAAGAATCACGTAATAAAATTAATAATCAAGATTGGATTTCATCTTTTAAGTTCAAATTTTAAATATAGAGAAGTTCAAATGTAGAACTTTTGAAGTTCATGTGTGAACTTATTTAAGTTAATAAAAGTAAATATGTTTGGCGTATGAACTAACATATTTGCACCACATAATCTATACATGAATGTTCTAGATCTTCGAATTCACATGTAAGACATAAACAAGTTTAAATGTAGAACTTTCAAAGTTCATGTGTCGAACTTATTATTTAATTTAATAAAAAAAAATACGTTCTGCGTATGAACTTATGTATTTGCTCTACATGTTCTTCACGTGAACTTTCAGCTTCAGTTCCATAACATTTAAAGTTTAAGTATTGAACGAGCAGAAGTAATATTGTGTGTAAAAAGACACTTACAGATACATTATAGAAGAAAAAACATACAAATATTGTGTATTTTATAAAAAAATGTTACAATTATTTGGTTACATTTTTTATTGATTTGTGAATATTCTACATTAATTGTTTTTGAAAAAAAAATTAACCATTAATTGAATACTGATCCAAATGGATCTCCGATTCTCTTTTACGCACATGTGTCATAATAAAATTACGCATATTATAATTGTGTGTCATAACAAAATTATATATCCTAAAAGAAATAGGAATAAAAGTGTTAGGAATATGTTGTACTTGATGATAACTTCACAATCAATCAAATTGTTTAAGGTTTTGTAGCTGTCAACGGATGAGGATTTATAACTCTATCCGTTGACAGGTAGCTCATCAACGGATGAGGTTTTGTAGCATACTGCAGTATCTCTATGTTATCAGTTGATAGTGTTTTTATCCACAGTCATGTTGACCATCAACGGATAGGCAGAATAGGGTAGCCAATTGTAAATAAGCTATGCTATGTAATTCTGTCTAAGTGAAAGTGTATCAACAGATAAAGACAAAACTCTATCAACGGATGCAACTCAAATTCTCTCTATCAACGGATACAGCTCAAGTCTCAATATCAACGGATACCGCTCAATACATCATCAACGGATGTCAGGGTACAACATCAACGGATAATCATTGACACTGTCTTCTATGATTAGCTGGGGATTAGCAGTTGATAAGGACATGTTTGACTGACAGATCACATGGGTTGATAGTATATACAAAAAACAGTATGGCAGCCATACTTTGGAAACACAGAAGAAAGAAGCATTCCATTTACACTATGAATACAAGAAAGGTGCAGGAGACATGTCTGAACACAAGGACAACCTTTCGGCTACATGTGTATTTGGAGTGTAGCAGCAAGTCAACTAGAATTAGATTAGTATTATCTTATTCCAGTAGTACTTGTAAAACTTGGGATATATAACCAAGTGTAGCAACTCTTTGTAGGTTAAGAAAACAGACATATTTGCTTAGGGTTTCTTGAATATCCTTAGAAGCAAAGAGTTGTAAAACGGCAGCTGTGTACATTTTGTATCACAGAGTTTTCTTCAAATAAAAGCTTCAGGTGGTGCATATTAACCACCTGATTTTATATGTGTTTGTGTTTAAATCTTACATTTCAATTATCTCTGCATAAATTTCTGGAGTTCTTATCAGAAATTTATAAATATCAAGAATTGTATTCAACCCCCCCTTCTACAATTATACAAGTGTGTAATCTGGGAATAACAATTGGTATCAGAGCAAGCTTCTAACATATTTGAAGTTTAAAGATCAACACACTTCCAACATGTCTAAGAAGGATTATGGAGTAAAGATTCCAGTTCTTGATAGAGAAAATTACTTTCACTGGAAAGTAAAAATGCGTCTACATCTCTCCTCTATTGATGAGGGTTTTGTGGATTGCATTGACAAGGGTCCTCACGTTCCAATGAAGACAGCAACAAGAGTTGGCCTGGCTGATGATGTGCCTGACACTCTCATTCCCAAACCTGTTTCTGAGTGGAGTCTTGAAGATATTGCAGAAGTCCACAAAGACAAAAAGGCCATGAATATTCTGTTCAATGGTCTAGAAACAGACATGGTTGACAATGTTATTAACTGCACTACCGCCAAGGAAGTATGGGACATTGTTCAAACCCTGTGTGAAGGAACAGAACAGGTAAGGGAAAACAAGATGCAACTACTAATCCAACAGTGTGAACATTTTCACTTTAAGAGTGGAGAAACATTGAATGATACATTTAGTAGATTTCAAAAGCTACTAAATGGTTTGAAACTGTATGGAAGAATCTATCAAGTTAAAGATTCTAATCTCAAATTTCTGAGATCACTGCCCAAGGAATGGAAGCCAATGACTGTTTCTCTAAGAAACACTCAAGAGTACAAGACATTTACTCTTGAAAGGCTCTATGGAACTTTAAAGACCTATGAGCTGGAAATGGAGCAGGATGAAGAGATTGAGAAGTCTCAAAAGAAAAGTGGGTCAGTTGCACTTGTTGCCAACTTGGAGCAAAAGGAGGAAAGGACGGAAACTGCTAGTTCTACACCAAACAGGGAGGTTTGTAAAGGTAGAGCAGAATCAAGCAGGAGCAAGGAAAAGGTGTCTGAGGAATTGAATGCTCTTCAGCAGGATGAATTGGATGAGATAGATGAGCACTTAGCCTTTCTATCTAGGAGATTCTCTAAGCTGAAATTCAAGAGAAACTCTGGGGTGGCCAAGCCATTTAACAAGGATTTTTCCACAAGCAACTATGTGGATAAATCCAAAATTAAATGCTACAATTGTGGAATTGCTGGTCATATGATAAGTGAATGCAGGAAACCTAGATCTGAGAACAAGGGAAAGCCAACTGAGGCTGTTGACTATAAGAAGAAATATTTTGATCTTCTCAGGCAGAAAGGAAAGGCATTCTTGACCCAAGAGTATGACTGGGCTGTTGATGACAGTCATTCTGATGATGATGTTGAGTTAGTCAACCTTGCTTTAATGGCTGATTCTGGAGAGCAGGAAGCAAGTTCAGCTAGCAATCAGGTATTTTCTACTAATCTCTCTGAGCTCACTAAAGAGGAATGCAATAGTGTTATAGATGAAATGTCTACTGAACTATATCACTTAAGTGTTACTCTTAAATCACTTACTAAAGAGAACAATAGAATTAAAGAGTCTAATCTGTTTTTAAGTGATAGAAATGCTGCTCTAGAATCTCAATTTCTAGAATTTGAGAAAATGAGAGTTGATTGCAATAATGCTAAAAGTGAACTTGAAGCTGTGTTAAAAAGAGAACTGATCTTAAAAGACCAGCTTGAAAAAGAACAAGGGATAATTGCTAAATTTCAAAGTTGTAGGAATATTTCTCAAAACATAATAGAAGTTCAGGGAATAGAATCATTTGTGAAGGATACCTGGACTCAAAAGAAAAAGGAGCTAGAACCTGGCCTTGAGGATCTAGAGACTATTTGTGAATCAACGGATAGTGATCATCCGTTGACAGATGAACCGTCAACGGATGAGAGGTATCCGTCGACTAACAAAAAGTCAGTTAGTAAGAAGGAACTTAGGAAACCGGATATCAAGTATGGTCCAGTAAACAAGAATTTTGTTAGTGGTGAGTGCAGCAAAACCAAATCCAGTGGGAAGGCTAAGATAGGTGATTTACACGACAAAAAGGCTGTTGGTAAATCAGACAATGAAAAGGTAGAAATTGAGGGCAAAAAGAAAAAGAACAGAAATGGTAAGATAGGCATCAACAAGAAAAACAATTACTCCCCTGACAAGTTTGCTAGTAGGAAAACTTGTAGTAATTGTAATAGTGTCAATCATCTATCTTCTAATTGCAAGATTGTCAACAAGGCTCCTGTTCATGTACCTCAACCAATGCCATGTATGCCTGCAATGCCTGTTATGCCTGGTTTGTATCAAAATGCTAGTTTTTCAAATCCATATGTGAACATGCCATATATGTCTAATCCTTACTTTCAATCTATGAATGTGCCACAAATGTCATGGAACATACCTAACATGAATAATATGTATGCCAATTTTCCACACATGCATGCATCCAATATTCATGCAAATGAGCATTTGTCAAACCCCATCACTCAAGCATCTACACCTAAGTTGAAGAATGCTAAGAGTGCAAAGTCAAAGGCTAACAAGAAAGGACCCAAGGAAGCTTGGGTACCAAAATCAACTTCATTTGTTTTTGAAATGTGTGCAGGGAAACAGAAGGAATCTATGGTACCTAGACAGTGGATGCTCTAGGCACATGACAGGAGATTCAACCCTGCTCACAGAGTTCAAGGAAGGAGCTGGCCCTAGAATTACCTTTGGAGATGACAGCAAAGGATATACTAAGGGATATGGCCTGATTTCAAAAGACAATGTCATCATTGAAGAAGTGGTTTTAGTTGAAGGTTTGAAGCACAATTTGCTGAGTATCAGTCAGATTTGTGACAAAGACTATGAAGTAAAGTTCACAAAAGAAGCCTGTGTTGTTTCTGCCAAGGAAGACAACAATGTGGTATTGACAGGCTTTAGAAAAGGAAATGTTTACATAGCTGACTTCAATTCAGCATGCTCAGAATCCATTACTTGTCTCTTCAGCAAAGCAAGTAAGGATGAGAGTTGGCTATGGCATAAGAAGCTGTCACATTTGAATTTTAAAGTTATGAATGATTTGGTAAGAAAGGATCTTGCTAGAGGAATCCCTCAATTGGAGTTTGTCAGAGATGGGCTGTGTGATGCCTGCCAATTAGGGAAACAAAAGAAATCATCCTTCAAAAGCAAGACAGAGTCATCCATTGTTAAGCCTCTTCAATTGCTGCATATGGATTTATTTGGTCCAGTAAATGTCATGTCTATTTCAAAGAAGAAATACTGTCTGGTAATTGTAGATGATTTTTCTAAGTTCACATGGACCTTCTTCCTGCACTCCAAGGATTGTGCAAGTGAAATCATCATCAATCACCTCAGAATGCTAAACAATGGTTCTGAAGACAGAGTACAAAAAATCAGGAGTGACAATGGTACTGAATTCAAGAATTCCACAATGAAGATTTTCTGTGAAGAGAATGGAATGTCCATGAGTTTTCTGCTGCCAGAACACCTCAACAAAATGGGGTTGTTGAAAGGAAAAACAGAACCCTCATTGAAGCAGCTAGAACAATGTTAAGTGAATCAAGGTTACCAACATATTTCTGGGCTGAAGCTGTCAACACTGCATGCTTTACTCAGAATATTTCCTTGGTCAATCAAGCTAGAGGAATGACTCCTTATCAGTTATTAACCAACAAGAAACCAACTTTAGCTTTCCTACATGTCTTTGGATGTAAGTGTTTTGTGCTAAGGAATCATGGAGATAACTTGGGCAAATTTGAAGCAAAGGCAGATGAAGCTATTTTCGTTGGATATGCAGCAGGGAAAGCCTACAAGGTCTACAATCTAAGAACCAACATTGTTATGGAATCTGTACATGTTGTGTTTGATGATCAAAAGATTCTAGGCCTAAATGATGAAGGTTACCATGAAAAGTTGGAATTTGAGAATGAAGGTGAAGGAAGAATGTACTATGATGATGATGAGGAAAATGAAGATCATGACCACAGAGATCCACCTAGAGCTGTTATACCAACTAGAAGTGATGCTTACACTGAAAATGAAGCATCCGTTGACAGTCATTCTGGAACATCCGTTGACAGTCATTCTGCAACATCCGTTGACACTATTAGAGATGCATCCGTTGACAGATATTCTCAAGCATCCGTCGATAGGCAAAATGATGCATCCATTGACAGTCAACTTCATAACTCAGCAAGGACAACAAACTCAGGGGGAGTTTCTCAAGGTCAAAATTCAATGCTAAATCAACATGATCATGGAAATGAAGCAACCTCATCAAGATCAAACCTTCCACCTGCAAGAAAATGGACTAGAAATCATCCATTTGAGTTAATCATTGGTGAATCAAATTCAAGAGTCCAAACTAGAAGGGCCACTCAAGCAGAATGTCTATACAGTAGCTTCCTGTCTCAAGAGGAACCGAAGAAAGTGGAAGATGCCCTTCTAGATCCAGATTGGGTGTTAGCAATGCAAGAAGAGCTAAACCAATTTGAAAGAAATAAAGTATGGAAACTTGTGCCCAAACCTGATGATAGAAGTGTCATAGGTACTAAATGGGTTCTCAAGAATAAGACAGATGAAAATGGCATAATTGTGAGGAATAAAGCTAGATTAGTGGCAAAGGGCTACTCTCAAGAAGAAGGAATAGATTTTGATGAAACTTTTGCTCCAGTGGCAAGACTTGAGGCAATAAGAATCTTTCTAGCCTATGCAGCACATGCCAATTTCAAAGTCTATCAGATGGATGTCAAAAGTGCCTTTCTAAATGGGGAACTGGAAGAAGAGGTCTATGTCCATCAACCTCCTGGTTTTGAGGATCCAGAATTTCCAGAATATGTATATCTTCTCATGAAAGCACTTTATGGTTTGAAGCAAGCACCAAGAGCCTGGTATGACACTTTATCTCAATTTCTTTTGGAGAACCACTTCACTAGAGGTACAGTAGATAAAACCTTATTTCATAGGGATATTAATGGCTCTTCAATACTTGTTCAAATCTATGTAGATGATATTATTTTTGGGTCTACAGATGAGAAGATTTGCAAAAAGTTTGCCAAACTTATGCAAAGTAGGTATGAAATGAGCATGATGGGTGAATTAACTTACTTTCTTGGCCTACAAGTAAAGCAAGTTAATGAGGGCATTTTCATAAGTCAAACAAAATATATTTATGATCTCTTAAAGAAATTTGACTTAATGGATTGTACATCTGCTAAAACACCTATGGCCACTGCAACTAAGCTTGAGTTGAATACTAAGGAAAAGTCTGTGGACATCTCAAGCTATAGAGGCATGGTAGGTTCACTTCTATACCTAACAGCTAGTAGACCTGATATAATGTTTTCTACTTGTCTTTGTGCTAGATTTCAAGCTGACCCTAGAGAGTCTCACTTAATAGCTATTAAAAGAATTTTCAGATATCTTAAGGGAACACCAAACCTTGGCATTTGGTACCCAAGAGAATCTGGTTTTGATCTAACTGGCTATTCAGATGCAGATTATGCAGGTTGCAGAGTTGACAGGAAAAGTACTACAGGTTCCTGTCAATTTCTAGGAAACAGGCTTGTTTCATGGTTCAGTAAGAAACAAAACTCAGTCTCCACCTCAACAGCTGAAGCTGAGTACATTGCTGCTGGAAGCTGTTGTGCACAGATTCTATGGATGAGAAACCAACTCATTGACTATGGTCTAAAAGTTGAGAAGATTCCAATTTTCTGTGACAACACAAGTGCTATTGCCATCACAGGGAATCCAGTGCAACATTCGAGAACCAAGCACATTGACATCAAATACCACTTCATTAGAGAACATGTGATGAATGGTACAGTAGAAATGCACTTTGTGCCAAGTGAAATGCAGCTTGCAGGTATCTTCACCAAGCCTCTTGATGAATCCACATTCACAAGATTGGTAAGTGAGCTAGGTATGCTTAACTTGTCATAATTCCTAGTGATATTTGATTTCACTGCATTGAAGCTAGAAATGTGTTTTGATTTACTTGAAAGTTAAAACTTTCAGAAAAATTTTCTACAGGAATTTTGTCTAAGGCAAAATTAGCTTATCAACGGATATCCTTTTATCCGTTGATAGTATAAACACATTACTAGATTTTCGCATGTCAACGGGTAACAGGCTATCCACGTCATCAACGGATAAACTGTATCTCAACAGTTCATTCTATATCCGTTGATATACATTTTTTTATATATAATCATTGATAACTGTGTATATCTAATCATGGTTGTACTTATTTTCTTTTCATTTATTATCTGACAGTTACTTTTGACCAATGGAGTAATTATTTTTAATTATTTCATTTTTAATTCTTGAAAAATATAAAAGGCTGACTTGTACTCTCACATCTCACTTTTATTCATTTTCAAGCATATCAAAAGTTAACTGCATCTTCTTCTCTAAAACTCTCTGTAACCAAAGTTCAAACACTTCAATGGCGCCCATTGTTAAGATGATGTCCTCCACTGGGTTTACCTATGAGAAGAACAATTTCGCGGCCTTTGTTGACACAGTGAATGCTCCAGAAGCTTACCACACTTTGATGAGTTTCGTGAAGAAATGTAAACTGTCATATGCTATGACTGCCACCACTCCCTTAATCCACGAGGTAATTGAAGAAATGTGGACATCTGCTGAGTACAATGGCACAGACGGTACAATTGCTTTTTCTTTAAAGGGTAAAAACTATGTGGTTAATTCTGATGTAATAACTGCGTGTTTAAAATTGCCTGAGAATAACTGTCTGAAAGTACCCACTGATGCTGAAATTGTTGCCATGCTTAATTCTATTAATTATGCCCTTAGTACTGAAAACTTAGGGAAAATTGTTAGGAAAGGAATGGTTAAAGAATGGAGCTATTTCTGTGATGCCTTCATTAAAACTTTTTCAGGCAAAATTAGTAATTTTGATGCTGTTACCCTGTCCATGCTAACTATGATGTGTATGCTCTTAAATGACAAATTCTATAATTTTGGCACATTAGTTATGTATGAGATAGCTGCAAAGTTGGGTAAAAAGGAAACTAGGAGCAAGAATATCTACTTTGCTAGATTTTTAATGCTCTTAGCACTGCATGTATCTGAGAATAAGCTATCCATTGCTAACCCGGATAGCAAGTTTCAATGTTTTGTTCAGGAGAAGAGAGTCTTAAGTGACCTAATGTAAGAACCCAGATTTTGGGTGGAATTAAAACTTTTATGTATTTAATGATGTAAGAATGAATAGTGGATATGGCTACAGTGTAATAATTGATAATTGGGAAAGAATGAATAGAATCCGACTTTATTATGTTTATGTCCTGAAGAATGCTAAAGGGTGACAACATAGGTAAGAATAATCTATCTTCTAAAGGAATAAGATATGGCAACTTCAAGCAAGAGAATACTCTCATGTCATCCAGATCGATAACGATTAATCCAGTAGTTCCGTAAAAAGGTTAAGGAACGATCGAAAGAGAATACGGACAATTATACAACCCTAAGAGAACAAGTAAAGAATACAGAATGAATAGTGTTTTGGTGGGAGTATATAATAAAATGAGACGACACTATATAGAAGTATTCGGAACGGATTTCCGAGTTCGTATTAGTGATCCAGGGGGAAAATAAGTGTATGTAAAAGCTGTCGGATTCTGAAAAACCGCACTTTTATTTTCTCCGAGAGTTCCCTGGACACTGATAGCCTTAAGTATTTAACGAATGGATTAAAGGAATATAAAATGGAAAGTTAGAATGAAAGATGAAGAATGATAGTATTAATATTAGAAAGATTCCCGGTAAACCCTAAATAGAAATCCGCGAAATATTCCTACGAACGATCAATCGAAACGGGTAATAACCGGACACAGAATCAAGCAGAGAAAGCAAGATATATGTATGTTCAAGTAGATGGAGTAATAGAAACCAAAGTATGTCACATGTAAGTCAACTACAAGCTAAGTGGTATAAGTGCATTTTTGCAAAAAGGATGTGCTTAATAAGGAACCTACACTTGTCATAAGATGAAGCACCAAGATTAGGCTAGTGGAGTATGATGTAATCACTTTAGGATAGATATTATCTTAAGATAACACCTAATAATTCATTTCCACCAAGCCAAGAAAGAAACCAAAGCAAAACTCTCCATTTCCCCTTTTGAAACACAACTCTCGGCCAAGGTGCTAGAAGAGGAGGTTCCCACCATTTTTTGTTCTTCTAATTTTTAGGGTAAGTACTTCATATCATGGCTTAGATCCCCTAGAAATTTCAGCCTCAAATTCACTTCCTTTCATTTTCAAATAAATCATCAAAGGTGATGATGAATAGTGTTTCCAAGAACTAATCTTTGTTTTTCTTGTTTTCATGGTTGATCCTAGCTAAGTTAAGGCTATCCAAGGGCAATACAAAGCTTTGTGAGGCTATTACATACTACAAGGAAGGTATAAGACTTGGAACCCTTGCTCTACTTTGAGTTTTAAGCATGTTCTTGAATGGATCTAGCTTAGTTATGTTTATGTTCATGTTATAAGCATGTTTAGTTAGTGATTTAGTGATTTGATTAACATGATGAGTTTGATACTAAGATCAGTGGCTTCTGGACTTGTTGAGGTGCTTATTATGTGTATAAGTTGATTAGATGCCCGGTGTGGCTTGGTTGTTGCGTAATGAATTTTAGAACGCTCGATTCGTAGCCGTCGTAATGCCCGATTTTCATTAACACTAAGAAACCGAACTGGTCAGTAGCCATAACTCTCTGTTCTTGGCAAGTTAATGAACCCTACTGATAGAGTTTTGAACATAGATCACTTTGGCGAAAGAATCGAAGCATTTTGATTTACGGTTTAGAAATTATGACCAAATTACTAAAAGTAGTTCGAATCCGTAAACGAATTCGTAACTGAAATTGAACCCTCGTAATCTATGTAACGTCATGGAGAATCTTGGTAAATAAATACTAGGGGTAAGAAGGAAGGTGTGAAAGAAAACCGTATGTCAAAAAGAGCATTTTTCGATTTATTAAAAATGTTCGAGTCAAGGTTAAACGCGAACGAACCCCTAAAAGACGACTCTTTTATAACTTTGGTAAAACACTTAGAAAACGGGCGATAAAACTCGGAGTAAAATATTGGTTCGTAACGATCAACCTTAGAACTCATATGACTTAAGTATGTCCCAAGTATAAGTGCAGTGACATGTCGTATTAACGAACGAATGTCGGGTCGGATCAGCGATAATAAGTAATCCACTAAAAGGGGTATAACGAGATAACTCGAGAACGTGTTTCGATTTAAGTATAACTTAACTTTTAATATGTTAAGTGATTAATCTCGTATGCCTTGGCTATTTATAGATCACCAAGCTGAACCGGGACCCGCTACCACTACCCTTTACCGTACTCGACTACCAGGCAAGTTTCAATTCCCTTCTTTTAGGCTGTTGTTGTGACTGAATAATATATATATGATTGCTGATATACATATGCCATTGTATGCATGTCTACTTTCAAGTTGAATTGATATACTTGTTCCCTGAATGTTATTGTTGGCTTATAAGCTAGATAGTTATATATCAGTTATAAGCCGGTTATTGTAAGACCCTCATAGAAGGGCGTATATATCTTATTAATCAGTAATAGACCGGGAGTCAATATTCCTTGATATATCGAGATTACCTCGGAGGAAAATATTTAAGTAAATATTTTCTATTATTTGGGCGACGAATATTATTTGAATATTCGTTCGAGACTAATTATTTTAACGATCCTTACTTCAAATAATTATTTGAACGTAACTATTCATCGAATAATATTTCTCAATATTCATTCAGAGTCGAATTGATTATCGACTATTATTTCAAATATTCTTCTAAAGATGAGACTATTAAATAAATATTATTTGGATATTCCTTTAGAATATTATTTTATTAAATAAATATTACTTTTGAATATTCATTTAAGATATTAAATACTTGATGAACATTATTTTAATATTCATCTGAAGCTTGATTTAATTATCGAATATTATCTCGAATATTCCTTAAGGCTTGGATTACTAAATGAATATTACTTGATATTCATTTAGGATATTATTCATTAAATGAATATTACTTTTGAATATTCATTTAAATTCCTAATTAATTATGAATATTACCTTAAATATTCTTTTCAGGTCTTATTAATTAATGAATATTGTTTTGAATATTCATTTAAATATTTATTTATTCAATAAATATTCCCCTGATATTTCTTCAGGGATTATTTTGAGAAATACTCTGATTAAAGATATTCTTTCATATTCCCAAATATTCTTTAAATATTTTAACTCAATAAATATTCTCTGAATATTTATTCCATACTTAGAATAATCTCGATGAGGTTTATCTTCTTCGATTATTACAGAAAATATTTCGAAGTCATATTATTATTAATCTTATATCAAGAAAGGTTCTCAGACATTATTCTTCTTTGAGTCTATCTCCTTAATAATAAGGGAACCTTACTTGGAAAATGTTATTTATCTTGTCGACTTCCCGGTCATAAAGTATTCCCTTCACTCGCAACTCGGATACTGTTGACTTATTAAGTCGTTGCTTACCTTCTCATCTTTCGAGGGGTAAGATTACTGGAACAAGTTGATATCCGTTACCAAGTAATAGCTTGGGAGCTATTGGTAAATTTTCCTTTCCAATTAGATACGACTACCTTGTGGAGTCTTATCAACAAGTATTATACTTGGGGAAAGGGGGACGAACGTTACATTCAGAATCATGAATTCTATTTGAACTAGGAGTCGTGTAAGAGGCCGAGTAGCGCCGGTCCATCCCCTTTGGCCCAACCGTTGGCCGGGGAGAGCTAGCAAGGCGGTATACAAGTAAAGCCGTCAGTTCTTCCTTCTACCGGTAGTA
This sequence comes from Saposhnikovia divaricata, assembly GCA_036435485.1. Classification (NCBI taxonomy): domain Eukaryota; kingdom Viridiplantae; phylum Streptophyta; class Magnoliopsida; order Apiales; family Apiaceae; genus Saposhnikovia; species Saposhnikovia divaricata. The sequence continues at coordinate 54,146,697 of CM071595.1, read as the reverse complement.
AATCTAAATTGAGCTGTACGATCTCGACTGATCATCAAGATTGGAACAGCGGGCGCGGTGAATACTCCATCATTGGTTCATCATCCAAATTTATTTACTTCCTGCAACATGATTACTGTTGGCAGAGTTGGAAAAGTGTCATAACTGGAATTGCAACCTTTTCTTGCAAGTTCCTCTTCTTAATAACAATAAGAATATCTCGCTTACTTTGATGTAGCAGATATTTCTTCAAACAAATACTTTCAGTTACCTTGTAACTTCATCGTTCATATTATACTGGCATCATTTCCGTAAATGCGTGGCATATGGTTTGAAAGATAGCGTTGAACTGTTTTAAATTATCGTCAGTATATATTTGTTGGTGGGCTTTCGCTCACCCCCTTGCTTTGTTTATATTATGTCACAACAACAGCTAGGACAGATGGCTCGCGTCAGGCGCACTCGGCGCAAGCAGGTTACCCGACCCACCGGACTACCCGCTGAGATGCTAGCCGCCATTGCTGAGGTAGCATAGTTAGACAGCTTTTGTTTCCTGTTTAACTATATGTATAATTAATGTAATCAACGGCAAAACTTTTAAACCTATGATGTTATCCTTTTGGGATTGTAATAACTTTTATTCGTAACCCCTTTAATGTAAGACTTATTTCAATTTCATCTCTGGGACTATAACTGTTGTGTGTGTGAGTGGTAATTATTGTGGGGTCACAGCATGTGATTTATTTATTGTGGACTCAAGTCAAGTATTATGAATGGATGTAAGACCGTAACCACCAGATCCCTGACCCCGGATTTGGGGGTGTTACACCTAATTCGAATGAACCTCAATGCAGGAGTACAATTGGTATATTTACCAATTGTTCAGGTAACTATCTCTAACTCTGAAACTCCTATCTCCAACCCCCAAATTTCTTTGCCTTCTAGTGTCACAATGGAGTCTGTAGTTGTGACCAAACAGGCTCCTACCAAAGTGACCAAATCCAGAGTTCCAAAACCACATTCTAAAAAGCAAACCTCAAGTGTCTCTCAAAAGACACCTGTTGTAAAATCTACCAAAACTCTTGAGGGGAGTGTGAAGGTGGTAGTGAGTGGTGAGGGACAGGGTGAACATCAAAGAAGCCCTAAGGATAAGGAAGGAGAGATGAGTGCAACCACCATTTCAGCCTCTCAAAAGACTGCTAATGTAACTACAAGCCAAATTCTAGTTACACTCTCTCAATAGAGTGTGACTACTGTATCAAGTTCCCCACAAGGAACACTGCACAAGAGGGTTAGAGACACATATAGCCCAATCTCAAAAACCTATGGAAGAAGAGTGAAATCTAAAACCACAGGGGAATCACAGGGTGCACACACAGTACAGGAAACTGTACCTTCTCAAACTCAGTTTGATGTGGCTTCAATAAATGTGGAGTCACAGCCCCTTGATCTCAATCTTCAAATCGATACACATTACAATCCACCATCACCAACTCCATCTCTGGATGTGGATATGATATCTACATCAATTCCTGATTCTCAATCTTTAAGATTCTTGGAGAAGCCCCACTCTGAAATTGGTGGTCATCATCTTTTAGATGATTTGTTGGACCATCAATCTTCCCTTCCAGAATTCTCAACACAGACTGTGGCCTCGAACTTAAAATCAATCTCCACAGATTCAGTGTTGGTTTTCTCTTCAACGGATAAAATTATTCCTTCCTCAACGGATATCCTTCATCCGTTGACAAGTGTTTCTCCATCAACGGATGCGCCTCTATCTAGCCATCCGTTGACAGCTATAACTACTCCATCAACGGATATTCCTTATCCGTTAATAACTCACTCTACCACTGCTATATCTGACATTCCTATGTCAAGTGTGGAGGAGTTCTCAGTGGTTGAAACACTTTTAGGATTGAGGGAAGGGAGTGAGAGGCTGCCTTGTGAGCAGGCAAAAGGAGAGGTAAATAATGAGAGGCTGGCCATTTCTTCCGGTCAGGCAAAAGGAGAATTTGAGAGTTCCACCTTAGTAGGTGAAGGTGAGGGTGTGAGAGGTGTGAGCCAAGGGGAGCCCTTGATGCAAGAGGGCAATGTGGAAGCAGAGGAGGCAATGCACCTAGTGCACACCTCACAGTCTCTACTTAGAGCTAAGGAATCTATAGAAGCTCTGCCAACCACTGCTGAGAGTGAAGAATTTGAAGATTCTGAAGATGAAGACAGCCAGAGCCCTGAAGATGAAGGTGGTAGCAGTATTCATGATTTTGCATTTGCTCACAACTACACCTATCATCAACTGGATATGGAAATCATAAGGCAATATAAATCTGCCCTGGCTGAGCACCCAGAAGCAGATCCACAGAGAAAGGTTGTTCTTCAACAGGCAATTGACTCCCTAAAGTTACAAAAGATGCAAATGGTGATTCAGAGATCCAACTTAGAGGAGGTCAAGCAAGAAATCAAGGATGTGAAGATCTCTGTGGATTCCAAGTTAGAGTAACTAGCTCCTACAGCCACTCAGAGGGTGTTGCAACAAAGGTTCATCAAAGAAGACAACCTGGCTAAGTCTGTGCAACTCCTCACCTCAAGAGTGGAAAAGATGGAATCCCAGATGGAGCAATTTCTTCAACATCAGAAACTGCAAACCCAACTGCTAGAAAAGTTAGTTGCAGCCCCAACTTCTAGTCAAACCCTTGATGCTAACAAAAAGGGGGAGAAAGTGGAAGAGGCTGTAGCAACTACAGGTCAAATCTTAATTTCTGAAAGGAGGGAAGCAGCAAGTGAGGGGGAGCAGCAGCCTACCATAGTGGTCAATCCACAGGAATTCATTGTCATAGCTTCCCCCAGCAAATCCAAACCTGAACAAGTAGCTCTATCTGAAGAGTTTGATTTCTCAAACTTGACAGAAGAGGAAAAGCTAGCCAAAATTGAAGCTCTACAAAAGATGAAAGAGGAAAACTATGAAAGGATAATGAGGACAGAAAGATTGATCAATCAATCTATTGCATCAACTCTGTTCTCTAGCCAAACCTCAGCTCCAACAATATCTACAACAATTCTGAAGGTGCTCACTCCAGCAATTGTGGCTCCTACATTCTATGATGCTGAGCCTTCTCATGTTAAAGAATTTGAACCCTACATCAAAGCAAGACCCTACTCACCACCAAAAGCAAATAGGAAGAACAAGCTACAACTGGACTTTCCATTTCCCAAGGATGATGAAGAGAAGCTGATGGGTAAGCAAATTAAGGAATTCAAGGAGAAGGCTAACAGTTGTGTAAGAGAATGGATGGCTGTAATCATAAGGAATGGAAAAGTTCTAAACATATCCAACAGCCATCCTAGATTTGTTGAAGCCAAGAGAGAAGAGACTTCAAGGCTGCTAAGAGAATCTCAACCAAGCACTGAATATCAATATGAAAACTCAGATGAGAAGCAAGCAAGGCTGGCTCAAGAGTTAATGGATGAGGTAGAGGATGAATTGAGGGAACCTGAGGAAGTTCCCAAATTCAAAAAGAAAGGGAAATCAGTCCCCAAATCCAAATCTAAGAGAATAAAATCAAAGGCAAGGAGGCCTGTCTCTCCAGAAATTGAAAACAAGGAGACAGTTGGCTCACCACAACCTACTTCTGTAAAAGTATTCAACCCTGCTGTGAATTTCCATGGTGATCCCATAGTACCTAAAGAGGAACCAATGAATCTTGACTCCATTGAGGTTCCTTCATTCTTGCTGAAGCCTCAACAGAAGCCTATACAGAAGAAAAGGAAACCAAGGAAGCAACCTTCAAAGGAACCAATTCAAGTTGCTAGGGTACCTGCAATTGTCAGGCAGCCAATCTTGGAAAACAAGGATGTTTTTATCTATCAGGCAGATATTGAAGAATACTCTGGCATGAATCTTTATCTGGATGAATTGTCAGAAGTAAGAGGAATTGACAAATATAAACATTTGCCTGAAAGATTGGTCTTTGTATACAAGGGAGGAATGGAAAGGACATGGCCACTACAGAGGGTTCTTGGAGAAAATTATCATACCTTAACCAAAGTGTTCTCTGCAATCAAGAGATACACAGGGTTCTCCAAGATAGCAAAAGGGGAGATACTGGACAGAATAGAACAAATAAGGAGGGAATGGAACTCACCATCAAGTCTACCAAGGAAAATGAAGATCCCATACAATGGACAGAAAATCCAGCTTCAACCCTTCTGGATGATGGAGTTCAGAGATGAAGATGGTAACAGGAGATTCTTCAGGTCAGAAGACCAACTACCAAAGGCTAGTTCTCAATACCTGAGATGGTTACAACAAAAGCTAAATCCAAAGGTAGATGAAGAAGATGCCTTCTATAGGCAACTCCAAATACAGATTGAGTCCAACTCTGCCAAAGAAGGAAAATCAAGGGTGATGCCAACAAGAGAAAAGAAACAGTCTTAAACTGCTCAGTCTAGAGGAGCACTTCTCTGTAAATTTCTCAAACTTTCAGTTTTTAATTTTTGTAGCTTAATACAATTTATGCATTGTTCTTTATATATCTTTAGGAATGTTTTGTTATCATCAAGGTCCTGAATTTATGCTTTATTGCCATCAAGTATAAATTGAGGGAGATTGTTAGGAATATGTTGTACTTGATGATGACTTCACAATCAATCAAATTGTTTAAGGTTTTGTAGCTGTCAACGGATGAGGATTTATAACTCTATCCGTTGACAGGTAGCTCATCAACGGATGAGGTTTTGTAGCATACTGCAGTATCTCTATGTTATCAGTTGATAGTGTTTTTATCCACAGTCATGTTGACCATCAACGGATAGGCAGAATAGGGTAGCCAATTGTAAATAAGCTATGCTATGTAATTCTGTCTAAGTGAAAGTGTATCAACAGATAAAGACAAAACTCTATCAACGGATGCAACTCAAATTCTCTCTATCAACGGATACAGCTCAAGTCTCAATATCAACGGATACCGCTCAATACATCATCAACGGATGTCAGGGTACAACATCAACGGATAATCATTGACACTGTCTTCTATGATTAGCTGGGGATTAGCAGTTGATAAGGACATGTTTGACTGACAGATCACATGGGTTGATAGTATATACAAAAAACAGTATGGCAGCCATACTTTGGAAACACAGAAGAAAAAAGCATTCCATTTACACTATGAATAAAAGAAAGGTGCAGGAGACATGTCTGAACACAAGGACAACCTTTCGGCTACATGTGTATTTGGAGTGTAGCAGCAAGTCAACTAGAATTAGATTAGTATTATCTTATTCCAGTAGTACTTGTAAAACTTGGGATATATAACCAAGTGTAGCAACTCTTTGTAGGTTAAGAAAACAGACATATTTGCTTAGGGTTTCTTGAATATCCTTAGAAGCAAAGAGTTGTAAAACGGCAGCTGTGTACATTTTGTATCACAGAGTTTTCTTCAAATAAAAGCTTCAGGTGGTGCATATTAACCACCTGATTTTATATGTGTTTGTGTTTAAATCTTACATTGCAATTATCTCTGCATAAATTTCTGGAGTTCTTATCAGAAATTTATAAATATCAAGAATTGTATTCAACCCCCCCTTCTACAATTATACAAGTGTGTAATCTGGGAATAACAAAAAGTTGCTATATGTATTATCAAAACTGTTTGGTAAAATCCAAAAGGTGCTATCTGGAAAAGCGTTTTTGGGCAAAAAACTACTGCTAAAAAAAGCATGTTCCTTCATGCTTTTGAAAAAAGCTGCTTTTCAGCTTTTGCAGAAAGTAATTATATGTTTGAACATCAAACCTTCCCAAAAAAATTATTTTTATATATTATATCTCAAAATATGCACAAATTAAAAAAAATTACCAAATAGTCATATGATTTTTCTGACATCACTTTTTTCGTCAACACTTTTTCTCACAGCAAACAGTTTTCAACAGCAATCCCAAGCAGAACCTTAGTTAAAAACGCGTACATGAATGAATGTACCGAAATTAGATAGTAATAAAATATTAATTAAATCATTTCTAAATTATTAAATATATCTTATATGTATTAGCTATGTGTGTTTTAATATTTATAAATTTAAAACCCGTATAATGCATAGATTTTTTTAATTTGATTTTTTTAATTTGATTTAAATTTTTTAAAATATGAATTTTGTTCTTCTGCCATTAATATTACTTGCATAAAATACATAAAATATCAAAATCAAGCATCATTTTCTAAGGGAGGAGAATCCAGCTGAAATTGGAGATAAAAAATTGATAACCAAAATAAAATGGGCAAATGAGTAATTAGGTAAGTAGGTCTAAACTATATTGTCTGTACAATTTTGTACAAGTAAACACCCGCGCCACCCAACCCTTTGTTTCAATATATACACACAATTATACACACGCCAACAATGCATTGCTTCGCCTCTTTTGTAGCTCCGCTCTACCCCCACGCAGCTATTCTCTAAAACCCACATTTCAATTTCATCAACCACAAGCACCGTAAGATTTCTTCTTTTTTGATTCATTTTTATTAATTCTTGTAATTGATTTGTTCTTATTCTTATTGTTGATGTACCTTTAATTTGCACTTGTGTTTTGTTTTTTTACTGGTTTGTAGGATGTGCTGTATTTGTGTGTTGCTTAATGGTGTGTTTTATGTGTGATTTTGTATATGAATCTGCAAAGCATTGGGGTGGGTGTGTGTGTGTGAGAGAGAGAGAGAGGGAGGGAGGGAGGGAGGGAGGGAGCCAGAGAGAGAGAGAGAGAGAGAGAGAGAGAGAGAGAGAGAGAGTACATGAATATAAAAGTAAAGGAAAAATGGCTATATAAAGATTTCATTTTGTGACTGCCCACTTTGATTTCTAGACAGATACTATATGAATGTAAAATAAATAAAATTTGGGTATCAAGAGATTTCATTTTTATGATTACCCACTTTTTGATTTCGGAGGCAAATTTGCTAAAATTAAATTTGGTTTTGTGGATATAACTATTGTTTTGAAAGAGCTATAAACCAAGAGGTCCTTGATTCATCGAGTTAAGTGCATTGTTTATAACTTGGTAAAATATGGAGCCTCGAGTGAAGAACAGAGAGCTGCTCGCTTGTTTCTTCTCATAGTGCTCCAAACATCTACTGCCTTGACAGAAATGGATAATGTAGTTCTATTATCTTGTCAATTCTGTTAAGGCGCATATATTTTGTAACATCTATTTGAGATATAATGATTGATTGCCTTTGGACATACTGTTTGAAAAATTGGGTCACTGAAAGATTTTTTTTTTATTCCCTACTTTGATATTTCTGGATTAGATTAGATGAATGCAAGGTAGAGAAAGTGAGTATCAAAAATTTTAAAATGCCCACCTTGTTTTCTAGGAAGATGCTACATGACTATAAACTTTAAAGCAATTGAAAATAGTTTGTTAGTAAAGTTGAGATATTAAGTATGAACTGAAAAATACATAATATCATTCAGTTTTTAAATAATATTGGAGGAAGCGTCATTTGCGTTTATTTTTTTGGGATATTACTTGCTTGTGTGTTATAGCACTAGTTATGACCTCCGTACTTAAACGGGATCTAAAGCTTGAGGACCTTAATGTTATTGATAATATTCAATTTGAGTGCATTGTTTATCACTCAATATAGTGTGGACTGTGGAGCCTCGAGTGAAGAACAGAGAGCTGCTCACTTGTTCTTCTCATAGTGCTCCAAACATCTACTGCCTTGACAGAAATGGATGATATAGTTCTATTATCTTGTCAATTCTTTAAGGCGTATATATTTTGTTACATCTATTTGGGATATAATGATTATTTGCCTTTGGACATACCGTTTGAAAATTTGGGTAACTGAAAGATTTTTTTTTTTTTTCTTCTTATTCCCTAATTTGATTTCTGGATTAGATTATATAAATGTGAAGTAGACAAAGTTTGGGTATCAAAAACTTTAAAATGCCGACCTTGATTTCTGGGCATACTACATGACTATAAACTTTGAAGTAAATGAAAATAGTTTGTGAAGTAAAGTTGAGTTTTTAAGGATGAAGTGAGTATATAATGTAACTGAGAGTATGGTGTTATAGCTTGTGTGAAATATATGCTACCAGTTTCTGTTCTTAATTTGTAAAAATCAAAATAGAAGTACACAATACATTAACAGTTTTAAAATAAATTAAGGAGGCGTAATTTACTTTTTTTATTTGGATGTTACTGGCTTGTGTCTTATAGCAAAAGATAGGACCTTTGTACTTAAAAGGGATCTACAGCTTGAGGTCCTTAATGTTTTTGATAATATTCAATTCATCTGTCGAGTGCATTGTTTATAATTTAATGTAGTGTGGAGCCTCGAGTGAAGAACAGAGAGCTACTCACTTGTTTGGAGTCCAAACATGTACTGCCTTTACAGAAGTGGCTGATAATCTGATATAGTCCTATTTCTTGCAGTTCTGTCAGCAAATATGTTTGTTACATCTAGTTGGAGATAATAATATGAATAATGGTATTTGATCTAGTATAATTGTTTTTCTGTATACAGTGGCTGGCACAGATTTTTTTTTTAGGGGGGTCTGAATGTTTTAGAAAAAAGAGTGAAAAATCCTAACAGATGTTAAAATGATAGGCTGGTATTTGCATAGTAATTAAGATGCAATGCATAGTATCACTGAGTAAGAAGTGTACTGCCAGAATTGGATAACAAAGAAAAGAATAATAAAAAGACAGTTGAGGAATCGAACCCTGGGCTCTTGGAAAGAAGACTCTATCATAAACCAGCCGAGCTGCATAAACAATTCTTACAACTTACATACTAGCTACTCTATATTCGGATCTCGGGGGGGGGGGGGGGGGATGGACCCCTCTGGACTCCCCCTTAAATCCGCCTCTGTCTGTATATAAATACTTATATTTCAACTTCAGTGCTAAGGTTTGTTTGTATTTATTCAAGTTTATAGGGGAATGTAGTATACATTTGTTGCATCTTATGTGAAGGTCTTGTGCAAGCACAGATTTTTTCCCGTCTAAAATTTGATAATTTCTTGATTCCTTTAAATAATTCATGGAGATGTTTACCTTTGATAATTTGATATACGTATATCTGATGAAGTGAGCAACTTATAATAATTTGTTTTCAGATAATCATGTCAATTGTGAGGCTTCCGTCCCAGTATATGTTAACTGCTCCTCGGTCCCAAAGCTCAATTAATATTGCCAGAGGCCCAACTTCTGTTGCAGCAGTAAAGAGCATCTCCAAATCCTTTGGCTTGAAATCGTCGAATGGTTTCAGAACATCAGCAATGACGGTGTACAAGGTTAAGCTGGTTGGACCGGAAGGTGAGGAGCAAGAGTTTGATGCCCCTGATGATGCTTACATTCTAGATGCTGCTGAGGAGGCAGGGTTTGAGCTGCCATATTCATGCAGGGCAGGTGCATGTTCCACCTGCGCTGGTAAAGTGGTGTCGGGAGCTGTCGACCAGTCAGATGGATCCTTTCTCGAAGAGAACCAGATGAAAGAAGGTTATCTGCTGACCTGCGTCTCGTACCCGACTTCTGATTGTGTAATTCACACCCACAAAGAATCTGATCTTTATTGAGTAATATGTATTAGGCTACAAGGCGTCTTTTCTGCTGCGTATAGCTAATTTGTAATGTTCAAACCATATACCAAATAATACATAAATAAAGCTGTTGAGACCTTCGTTAAATGTTCTAGTCATTGACTCATTGTTCATTGCAGTAGCCTTGGTTTAATTAAGAATTGCTCATCTTACAATTTTATGGCGCCTCTATAACACACTCTCCAACTGTTATCACTCATTCCCATTGATACTGCTATCAGTTTGGAATAACACAGGAGATAACTATATTTCATCAGGAGCCCGGAGCTGTGTTCTTCTGGTTGGGGAGGGAATTTCAAATTTGGTGTTCGTAAATCATATTAATGATTTGTATAAAATCAGGTCCAACTCTGTCAGATATTGTAACCCCTTCACCTTGAACACCAGATCAGAAATGTGAAGAATGGTTCGAATTTCATTGATATAAATTAAACCAGTTATGTAATTAATTAGCAGGTGGTTAAAAGAAAAGACATGTACTCAATGTTATAACTAATAAAAATGATATAAATACCAAGATAATAAAATAAGAAGGATCGCATGATTTGTTTAAGAAATATTACCAACCCGACGTAATTAAACTAGGACCCATAAAATGATAATAGGTCATATGTACTTAAGATATTACAGTCAAAATAAAGATTGAAAGCCAATCATATACCATGAGAAATGAAGTTAAAAAAAGACAGTAAATCATACATCATGAATAGTGAAGTCAAAATAAGACAAATCAAAATACTCAAGAACATTAAGATGAAATTATTACATATTTAAAAACTTAATTGCAAATGTTACGTTTGTTAATCGCTGTACGATGAAATTATTATCGCATTTAAAAACTTAATTGCAAATGTTACATTTGTAATCGCAGTTGTACATGATTCAAAGAAACCCATAAATTAGTAGAATAAAAAAGGAAACAGTGAATTCGATGAACTACATGTAAAAACGATTTTTTTTCGATCACGGTGGGACTCGAACCCACAATCTCCCGCTCCGGAGGCGAGCGCCTTATCCATTAGGCCACGCGACCAAGTATTTAAAAGGCGTCTCTTTTTTGTCATTATATAACGACGGCGGAACAGCGTTAAAGTATATCGTTGTTACTTGTGCGCACTACATTAATAAATTAAATTATTTGGTGTTGTAAAGTCTCATAATGTAAAATTTTTACTTTCTAGAGTGTGTTTTAAGAACCCAGATAACAATCAAATTAGTGATGCTAATAATATTATGTTTAAACCCAGGAAAAGAAAAAGGAAGAAAAATTGTATTATCATTTATTATTCCAAAAAAAAAAAATTCACAAATATTACTTTGTGTCTTTGTTCCATTTAAAATTAGGTGACCAAACAATCTAATTCTTTTTGTTTTAGCAATTATGTTTGCATATCTTACAATTGAGTATTTATTTTCAAAAAACTTTGGAATGAACCAAAATCAAATCTTTAGAACAAAATGAAATGAAATGAAAAAAACTCTTATTACTTGGATTATCTTAAGAAACTTCAAGTTATGATGTTGGGTTTTATTAAAACAAAAGACAAGATCTCATTTGTATAATTTATCAAAATTACATTACCTTGACCGTTTGTCTAGTACAGAACATGAGAGTATGTTGAATGATTATGATAAAACTAGCATGGTAACCCGTGCAAAGCATGGGCTTCATTTAAATTTATATGATTCGATTATTTTGATTTTTGAGGTAAATGACTCGTAATTTTTAAAACACTATACATTATGTGTGTGATATATTTGACATAATATATTTTTTATGGACATTGATAATAGCTTAAACTTTTTACTTGAATTTCACATATGATCATTATAGTATAATCATGCCTAATAATTTAAAAAACATAACTTAGAAAGACTGAACAATATATATAGACAAGTTATAAAATAAGAACTTGTATTAAAATGAGAACTGAGAACTTATTTCGGGATTTTATTTTTTATACATATATTTCATCGTTGACACACATTCAAATCTAATTTACATCTCCACCTTCACCCACCTTCATCTTCATGTCCCCCTTCATTTTTGGTGATCTTTTACACCATCTCATACACAGGCACAGCCGTTATCACCACCTCTTTTCAGCATGTACATTCCATTTATCATCATCGTTCATGACACACACATACACATATATGTATAGTGTATGTGTGTGTGTGTGAGTGTATAAACCATTCTCACTTTGCAATTTCATCATGTTACCAAATCGACCACCATTCCGACAATAACTTACGAACATATTTGTCACTGAATTCCAGTCACATTCCCGACCACACCTCTTATAACTCATTCATCTCGTAATTTGTCCTATCTCAAGATATCTGAGTTCGTAAAGCTCATCAACGTCCTTTTCACCCACTCTACCGCCTTAACACCATCACCAACACCTTTGAACACTAACAAAATTTCAAATTTGAAATATTTTGGTAATTTGCGTTCAAAATTTTTAATATTTTTGCTCAAATTTTAATAAGTAGAATTGAACTTTTAGTGACTGTGCTTAAATTTTGGTTATTTTGGTGGTGTAAGTGGCTGTATTCATGTGATTATAGTTAAAATTTTGATGATTTTGGCAGTCATAGTGGTATGACAGTGGTGATGTGACCGTTATGGTGGTATTGGTGTTAACGATTGTTTTTGGTGGTGATGGTGATACTGATGTGTCAATAAAAAATGAAATAAAGATTTCTTACTCAACATATATAGTTTTTTTTACTACAAAATTATTGAAAAATATGAAATATACTATGCATAATTCAATTTATTTTTTTCTTGAAATAAGCTCTACAAGTAATCCAATAATTATATATATATATATATATGTGTGTGTGTGTGTGTGTGTGTGTATTACATGTAGTTTTATTTCAAAAATTCACTTTTATTAATCTAAAATTTATATAAAATCTAATTAGTTATTTTTAGAATCTATCTTCTTAAATCCAACCATTTTTACTGTCCCTAAATTCAACTAATCGATTATTATAACTTGTGTATTATATACAATCCAGTATCACATTTAATTAAATATATATCTTTCATTAACATAGTCATACATTTTTATCTTATAATTGTTTGTATTGCATATAGAATTTAATTTATCATGTCGTATTCTAACCAAATTATGTATTTTTTAAATTATTTAATTGACAATCAATATAATGTTATATCTCATATGTAAATTATTTCATTTTTTTTTCTTATTTTAAACATATATTTATCGTGTCATAGTCATACTATAACCAATTTTAACGCTAGTATACTCATATAAAACCTTATATTAAAATTAACTAAAAATTTGGCATGCACATAAATACAATGTGGTATGTTATCATAAGTATCATATTTTCATAATACAGTTAGATGTTTTAAATCTATAATTATTTTCATGTAGTATCTATAATCTATTTTATAATATATAATTATAAGTTAATTATGTATTTTACCTAAATATTTATTCGATAACTAATATGAACTTCAAATCTCATTTGTAATGGTTTTTGTTTGTTTTTATAAAATTATATTTTTAGTCTATTAAAATATTTTACCTAGTAGCAATGAGAGGGGTGTAATCGAACCGAGCCAAGCCGGGTAACAATGTCAGGCTCGAGTTTGAACTCCACTAAAAAGATCGGGCTCAAGCTCCAGTTTGACAGACACTTAAATTTTAAGCTCGTAGCTCGTCTAATAAAAAGATCGATACATTCGAACTCGGCTCGAAAGCTCGAATTAATTTAACCCTATTTCGATAAAAGTTTGAATGTGAACGGTTAGGCTCGGGTTTGACTCGAATCAGGCTCGGGTTCGCCTCCACAAAATGTATAAATTGTATAAAAATATTGAATATTTATATTGAAATATATTTATAATACACAAAGAATTAAAATAATAAAAGCTCGATTAGGTTGCTCGAACTAAACTCGATAAAATATTCAAATAGCTCGAGCTTGAGCTCAACTCGAATACTATCAAGCCGAATTCGAATATTTTACGAGCTGAGACCGAGTAGCTCAAGAACATAATTCATTTGTAATGATATTTTTTGACATAAATTTGTAATAATATTTTTAACAATTTGCGAGTGCTAAATATTTTGATAGTTTTATCTTAATTAAATCTTAAATGAAATGCGAAATGTATTATAACAAATGAGTTCTTAGTCCATATAGTTAATGATGTATAAAAAGGTACTAAAAATTTCTTTGGTGTAGTGGTTGGAGATATGATCATAATTCATTAATGTCATGGAGGACATGGGTTCAATTCCCACGATAACATTTTTTTAACTTTAAATTTTTTATTGTAGAAGGGTATATAAGTAATTTATTAAATAACCTTGAAAGGCCTTGTTGGCCTATAATAGATATAATAGATAAATGGAAATATAACTATAATTTATTATAAAAATTAGTTTTTGATGTTAAAATAGCATCATGTCCTTCTAAATCATGTTTTAAAAAAAAAAAAATTTACCCATATTTTTTTATTAGGTAAAAAAATGATATCATCCCTTTATCCATTTTCTCACATTTTCTAATTTTTGATGAATTGTCAATAACAACTCCATCTTGTAAAGCATAATGTAATGTAATATGTAATAGAGAACATATATAACTCAACTAGGATAAAAGATAAATAATATTAACTCTATACAGGGATAGTGAAATTTGAAGAACAGGCATCAACAAGGATCAAGTCGCTGAAAGAAGTTAATTGAACTGATCAAGCCTCAATGACAAAATAAGATGTACAGACGATTCAGTTGAAGGGCCAAAAAATTCCAGTGATAAAGTTTTATGATTGCATGATTCTTAGCAGTGTTCTTAAAGACATGATATGAAGACCACGAATGAATGTTAGTCATCTGTGAACCAGACCAGTTGCACTAGGCATCAACACTTCACAAAGGAATCGAAGTATCTAACTCAGAAAAACTGTTAAGAGATATGATTGAGTTTAGAGCAGTGTTGATATCCTCTAGTTAGTTGGAAGCTGAATATTTAAGTATGTCAAATTAAGAGGAAAATGAATAGTGTTCGAATTTACTATTCATATGAATAGTAAATTACTATTGATATGAATAGTAACCGAAATTACTATTCATATGAACAGTATCCGAAATTACTATTCATATGAATAGTAATTAAAATTTCTATTCATATGAATAGTTCTATTCATATGAATATTAACCAAAATTACTATTCATTTGACAAAGTAAAAGCATGTGGGTAAAAACATTTGGGGCCCAGTCAAAACTAAAATTTGTTGAAAAGAAGTTTGGCAGGAATTGAAGAAATGGAGCAGTTCGGCAGAAAATTGAAAAATGGAGCAGGCAGACGTAATCAGTTACGTATATTAGCCGCATAGTAACTTTCTAAAGTCTATAAATAGGCCTGTTGTATTTCATTTCAAAAACACACCTCAACACACAATTTTCTCTTCTCTCTCTTATATATTCTCTATGTAAGCTGCTAGACAGTCCATCTAGTAGGAAAGCCGGCTTAGCCCGCTTTCAGAAAGTGTCGGGTAGAAGGTCCTCGTGCCTAAACTATCCTTAGGAGTGTTCTGGTTTTGAAGCTAATCCATTGGATTAGAAGTTGTAACACCCCTTCGGGTTTATTATCAATAAAAATATATTCCTCAAATTGTGTTTCGTTATTTTGATTTCAAGATCCGAAAAATTGTTATCCGCAAAAATCTTGAAAATCGAAATATTTTGGTAGTATCGTATTCAACCCCCCCTTCTACGATACTTCGGGACCTAACAATTGGTATTAGAGTAAGCTTCTAACATACAAGAAGTTTAAAGATCAAAACCATGGGAAGGAAGGATACAGGTGTAAAGATTCCAATGCTTGACAAAGATAATTAGTTTCACTGGAAAGTAAAAATGCACCTTCATCTCTCAACCATCGATGAAGGCTATGTAGATTGCATAGAGAAAGGACCTCATGTTCCAATGAAGGCCAACTCTGGGATTGGTGAAGATGCTGGCACTGTAGCTGCTGGAAGACCTATTCCAAAGAATCAAGCTGAGTACACAGATGAAGACTTGGACGAGATTCACAAAGATAAGAAGGCTATGAACATCCTATTCAATGGCATCGACCAAGATATGTTTGATTTTGTTATAAACTGCACCACTTCCAAGCAAGTGTGGGACAGTATTCAAACAATCTGTGAAGGAACTGAGCAAGTCAGAGAAAATAAAATGCAGCTCCTAATACAACAATATGAGCATTTTCACTACTCCTCTGGTAAAAATCTAAAAGACATATTCAGTAGGTTTCAAAAGTTACTTAATGGTCTAAAGTTGTATGGGAGAAAATATGAAACCAAGGACTCCAACCTAAAGTTTCTGAGATCTCTTCCTAAGGAATGGAAACCAGTGACAGTCTCGTTGAGGAACTCTCAAAACTACAAAGATTTTACACTTGAGAGACTGTATGGCATCCTGAAGACCTATGAGCTTGAAATGCAGCAAGATGAGGAAGTGGAGAAAATCCAGAAGAAAGGTGGATCTGTTGCCTTGGTGGCCAATATTCCAGTAAGCCAGGTGAGTGAGAAGATGGAGAGCACTCAAGCCACACAAAGTTCAAAGACTTGTGAAGGTGGAGCTGAAACTAGCAGAGGGAAAAGCAAGTTGGTTGAAGAACTTGATGCATTGAGTGGAGATGAATCTGATGACTTGGATGATTATCTAGCATTCTTGTCAAGGAGATTCTCGAAGATCAAATTCAAGAGAAATCCAGCAGGAGGCAAGCAATTCGGAAAAGGTTTTCAGCCATCCAGAGACATGGTTGAAAGGTCTAAGTTCAAATGTTTTAACTGTGGAATTGCTGGCCATTTTGCCAATGAATGTAGAAAGCCTAAAGCTGAGAATGAGAAGAAACAGATTGGAACTATTGACTACAAGAAGAAATATTTCGATCTTCTCAAGCAAAAGGAGAAAGCATTCATGTCTAGACACAATGATTGGGCCGCTGGTGGAGAGTCAAATACAGAAGATAAGTTTGTCAATCTTGCACTCATGGCAAACGAAACTAATGAAGAAGCTAGCTCAGCAAGCAACCAGGTATTCTCTACAGTCTTAACTGATCTTTCTAAAGCTGAATGTGCTAGTACAATTGATAAAATGTCTATTGAATTGTACAACATGCATGTTACCTTGAAATCACTTAATAGAGAGAACAAGAGGATTAAAGACCTTAATGAAAAGTTAAGTGATAGGAATGCTTTAATAGAAACACAGTTGATTGAGTTTGAAATGATGAGAAGAGATTTCTTGGATGCTAAAAATAAAATGATTGAGGCTATAAAGAGAGAGGAAGTTTTAAAGAAACAGTTAGTAGAGGAACAAAGTCTGATTGCTAAGTGGAAAGGATCAACAGTTGTAACTAAGGAAATTTGCAATGTTTAAGGAATTGATTCTTTCTGTAAATTAGCAGAAGCTAAGTTAGATGTTGATAGGGAAGTTGCTTCAGATAGTGATTTAGTCGAAAATGAATGTTCTTTGAGACCTAAGCCTATTAGCAAAGCAACTTTAACTAAATTGAATAAAAAGTACGGACCTGTCAATAAGAACTTTCTTAATGGAGAATGTAGCAATACTAAATCAGTTGAGAAAAGAAACATAGGCAACTTGTCCCACAAGCAATTGAAGGACAAGCTAGAAAAAGTTAAGTCAGGTGTTAAGGACAAGAAAAAGAACAGAAATGGTAAGGTAGGGATTAACAAACATAACAATTACACATCTGATAAATATGCTCCTAGGAAAGAATGTGTAAAGTGTGGAAATATTAATCATTTATCTACCAACTTCAAAGCTATGAAAGATCCTTTGATGCCTAACATGCCTATGCCTGCTGTGAATGTTATGCCAAATATGTATGCTCCCTCTGCTCATGCATCTAGTCAGTATGCTAACATGCCATTCATGCATAATCCATATTACAATACTTTTTACATGCCTTAGTTGCCATGGATGATGAATAACATGTTTGCACAGACTATGCCAAATTATACATCTAGTTTTAATGCATGTGAGCAAGTGGAACAACCTATTTTTCAGAAACCTACACCAAGAGTTAAGGTTGATTTAACTCGATCAGAACCCCTGGGTAGTAAGGGCTTGAAAAATAAGAAAAAGGCTAACAGGGCGGGACCCAAGCAAACTTGGGTACCAAAATCAACTTGATTTTGTTTTGATGTATGCAGGGAAACAGAAATAATCTTTGGTATCTGGACAGTGGCTGTTCTAGGCATATGACTGGAGATTCTACCCTGCTTACTAAGTTTGAGGAGAGAGATGGCCCTAGCATTACCTTTGGAGACAACAGCAAAGGATATACTAGAGGATATGGCTTGATTTCACAAGGGACTGTTGTCATTGAAGAAGTAGCACTGGTTGATGGACTTAAGCATAACTTGCTAAGTGTCAGTCAACTGTGTGACAAAGGCCAGAATGTCTGGTTCACATCTGAAGCTTGTGCCATTTTCAAGAAAAGTGACAACAAGGTAGTGTTGATAGGAGATAGAAGAGGAAATGTGTACATTGCTGACTTCAATTCAACAAATGCAAACATGACTACGTGTCTTCTCAGCAAGGCAAATGTAGATGAAAGATGGCTTTGGCACAAAAGACTGTCACACTTGAGTTTTAATTCAATGAATGAGTTGGTAAAGAAGGATTTGGTCAGAGGTATTCCAAAATTGGATTACTGCAAGGATGGATTGTGTGATGCATGCCAGAAGGGGAAGCAAAAGAAGGCCTCTTTCAAATCAAAGTCAATGTCATTAATTGATCAACCCTTGCAACTACTTCACATGGATCTCATTGGACCAGTCAATGTGTTGTCAATCTCAAAGAAGAAATACTGTCTTGTGATTATTGATGATTTCTCAAAATTCTCTTGGACATTCTTTCTACACTCTAAGGATGAGGCAGGTGAAGTCATTATAAATCACATCAAGATAGTCAACAACAATCCTTTACTCAATGTAAGGACAATCAGAAGTGACAATGGAACTGAGTTCAAGAATTCTATAATAAGAGAGTTTTGTGAAGAAGAAGGAATTATCCAAGAATTCTCTGCACCAAGAACTCCTCAACAAAATGGTGTAGTGGAAAGAAAGAACAGAACTCTAATTGAAGCTGCAAGGACAATGCTTGAAGAATCTAAGCTACCAACATACTTCTGGGCAGAAGCTGTAAACACTGCATGCTACACTCAGAATATTTCTTTGGTCAATCAAGCAAAAGGCATGACACCTTATCAACTTTTCAAAGGCAAGAAACCAACAATCAACTTTCTGCATGTCTTTGGATGCAAATGCTTTGTACTGAAAAGTCATGGTGAGCATCTTGGAATATTTGATTCAAAGGCAGATGAAGCTATCTTTGTTGGATACTCAACTGGAAAATCTTACAGAGTCTACAACCTAAGACTAAACATTGTAATGGAGTCCATACATGTTGTCTTTGATGACAAGAAAATATCTGGTCTAGTAGATGAAGGTTTTCATGAGTCTCTCTCATTTGAGAATGAGAGAAGTGGTGAAGAAAGTGAAGATGATGATGAAGAATGGAGATTAAATAGTGTAAGAAACAGACAAGGATCATCAGTTGAAGTGCAGAATGAACCACCTGTTGAAGAGCAACTTACACCATCAGTTGGAAATCAATTTGAAGCATCTGTTGATGAATCTGCAAGAACTCCATCAATCTCGAGGGCCATACACTCAGGGGGAGTTTCTCACAGTCAAAACTCAACAACAAACCACAATGATCAACACAGAAAAAATGAAGCCACTTCATCAAGGTCAAACTTACCACCACAAAGAAAGTGGACCAGGGATCATCCATTTGAGCTTATCATTGGAGATCCTAATGCAAAGGTCCAAACCAGAAGAGCAACTCAAGAAGAATGCTTATATAGTAGTTTTCTATCCAAAGAGGAACCTAAGAAAGTTGAACATGCTCTTCTGGATCCAGACTGGGTTTTAGCAATGCAAGAAAAGTTAAACCAGTTTGAAAGAAATGAAGTATGGAAACTTGTACCCAAACCTAAAGACAAATTAGTGATTGGCACTAAGTGGGTATTCAAGAACAAGATGGATGAGAATGGCATAGTCACAAGGAATAAAGCTAGAATAGTTGTTAAAGGCTACTATCAAGAGGAAACCTTTGCACCAGTGGCAAGGTTAGAAGCAATAAGGATCTTCCTGGCCTATGCAGCGCATGCAAATTTCAAAGTCTATCAAATGGATGTCAAGAGTGCATTTCTGAATGGAATTTTGGAGGAGGAGGTATATGTTAGTCAACCGCCTGGTTTTGAAGATCCAGACTTTCCAGAATATGTGTTCTTTCTACTCAAAGCACTCTATGGCCTGAAGCAAGCACCTAGAGCCTGGTATGACACACTCTCACAGTTCCTTATAGAGAATCACTTCATTCGAGGTACTATTGATAAAACTCTCTTTTATAGAAATGTCAATGGCTCTATGATACTTGTCCAAATTTATGTAGATGATATAATATTTGAGTCTACAGATGAGAAACTTTGCAAGAGGTTTGCCAAACTCATGCAAAGTAGATATGAAATGAGTATGATGGGTGAATTAACTTATTTTCTTGGTTTACAAGTAAAACAAGTGAATGAGGGAATTTTTATAAGTCAAACAAAATACATTTATGATCTTTTAAAAAGGTTTGATTTAGCAGATTGCTCTTCTGCAAAAACACCCATGGCCACTGCCACTAAGTTTGAACTGAATACTAAGAAAAAGAAGGTGGACATGAAAAGCTATAGGGGCATGGTTGGATCTCTTTTATACTTAACAGCTAGTAGACCTGATATTATGTTTGCTACATGTTTATGTTTTAGATTTCAAGCTGATCCTAGGGAATCTCACTTGGTAGCTATTAAGAGGATTTTCAGATATCTCAAGGGAACACCAAACCTTGGCATTTGGTACCCTAGAGATTCTGGTTTTGATCTAATTGGTTACTCAGATGCAGATTATGCAGGTTGCAAAATGGATAGAAAAAGTACCACAGGAACCTGTCAATTCTTGGGAAACAAGCTGGTATCATGGTTCAGTAAGAAGCAGAACTCGGTATCTACCTCAACTGCAGAGGCTGAATACATAGCAGCTGGGAGTTATTGTGCACAGATTCTATGGATGAGAAATCAACTACTTGACTATGGAGTTAAAGTTAAAAAGATCCCAATTTTCTGTGACAACACTAGTGCAATTGCAATATCACAGAATCCAGTGTAGCATTCTAGAACCAAGCACATAGACATCAGATACCATTTCATCAGGGAGCATGTGATGGAAGGCACTGTGGAACTGCATTTTGTTCCTAGTGAAAAACAGCTGGCAGACATTTTTACTAAAGCTTTGGATGAAGCAACCTTTTCAAGGTTGGTAAGTGAGTTTGGTATGTTAAATTTCTCATGATCTTTTAAAATGTCTGTTCAATTAGTTGTAGCCAGTGAATTTCATTCTCTGAATTTTGTTTGTTTTATTTGCTTATCTGCATGATTATTCTGGAGATATCATTGTAGCATAATTAAATAAATATTTTATTGACATATATCAATTAATGATATTTTGTTAATTTTATGTCTATTTGAGTGTAGGTTTATTATTGTGGATTAATTCTTAATTTACTGCGTGATTATATTTAAATCCATAATAATTAGAAGTATTAAATATGTGTATATGTGTATAGGCTGATAGGTCGGCTGACAGGTTTCGGTGATAATATGTTAGCCTCCATTGTTGAATTCATGAAATGTGGCTACCTAACATGGTGGCTACCTAACATTGTTGACAATTTACTACTTGTTGTAGAGAGTTTGAATTCTTTAAACAAAACCTGTCACTATTTCACCTAACCCACTGAACCTTGAAACATTATAAATGATGAGTTTTTGTTTGTGTTTAACATCATCATTTTTCAGATATACAGAGCATATACACACAATTGCTGAATATTTTGAGCTTTGATCGGAAATATCTCTCAATCTAGCTGGAGGTTTTTATATCGGATTTCATATTCTTGCTTTATACATCATCTTTTATAAAAACTAACCCTTGTTTTTGAATTTCCTCAAAGTTTTAAAAATGGCATTGCAGGGAAGTTTTTTAATTGCTAAAGCTAATCCTACTTCCATTCAGCAAATCGAAACCATCTATGATGAGCAATTTCGGGCTTGGGCACAATTTCTGAATGAACATTCATTAATTCGCTATGCTTTAGTTACACCGGTGCAGCTTAACCATGATGCATTACGTGAACTATATTGCAGTGCGGTTAAAACTTCTGGACAGGACGGGTGTGCATTCACATATCGACTGTTTGGTAGGTCGATTAGGGTCACTGAACGAGATGTTAATCGAATTCTTCATTTTCCTACGGAAAATCTTGTTTCTAATCCTACACCTGAACAGATTGAAATGTTCTTTCATTTTATAAGGTACCAAGATGGCAATTTCAATACCGGTAATATCTCTAGAACATTTCTAACCTAGTACTGGAATTTTGATACCTGAATTTATTCAAAAAATAGGGTATGCGGTCGCCAATAATTTGAGGATTAATTTTGGAAAAATAGTGCTTGGTCAAATCATTTTAAAGATGAAACACTTGTGAACAAGAGATGTTCAGACTCAAAACATCAAATGTCTATATCCAAGGTTTCTACAGCTAATATTAAATGATTTTTTGAATGATGAAGACAGGGTACACTCGGAAAATGGTCGAAAGGTGGAATGTTCTTACATGAAGACGAATGTAATTTATTACATAAGCAAAAAGAACTATACGGATGTGCCTATAGTCCTCACTGAATATCTAAAGACTGTCTCACTTCCGTTGTTACCAAGACCAGTGAGAGCAGGTATACGACAAGGTAATATTTCAATCCCTGCTATCCCAACCTCTGTATTCCCTATTGTATCAGAGGAAATACAGTTCCTACAGCCCCTAGTGGCCATCTTACCCGACCAAGAAATCCCAGCGACTCTAACACAGGTCGAAGAGCTCATTCTACAAATACAAACACAAACTGAACAAACTCCTACACCTCAATTGTCACTTAAACGACCAGTCATCCACATTATTGAGGGAGATAGTGCCTCAGCAGCACCACATAAGGAGTTAGTTACATCAGCCGCTCTGCCTCATTCTAAACGGAGTAAACCCAATGAACCTGAGGTAACGGCAACTGTTAGTGAAACAATTCTTTCTTATCCAATGAGTGAAAATGTAAATAAGACTGAATTGATGGGAGCAACTATCTTGAGTTCCATTTCACGGAACATAAGAGTGGTTGATGATCTTTCTAAAGATCAAATGCCTTCACATGCATCCGAGGTGGAATTACCTACCTCAAGAACTGCTGGTGAATCTTCCATTTTACGGAAAGATCCATCGGTAGGAGGTTCTTTTATGAACCAAGTGTCTTCACAGACGTACGAGGGAAACTTGGGTTTTGTGCCATTTAATCGATTTAAGTTTAACCTCCCAGAGGGAAAATCTCTGGATCTCTTTCGAGATTTACCACTTTTTACCAGTGGTCGGCAACTCGCTTCACGCGAGGACGGAAGCTCACGAACTTTCATTGCACCATCCGTGACCCCTGAAAAAGGGGCTAGGATGATTTCATTTGCAGGTACACATATCGGTGGAAGCTCTGGAGGAGAGTGGAGAGAAACACGAACAGAACATGTAAGTGTAACCCAAACCACTAAACCGAGTGAATATAGAGTGTTAAGTGAAACACCTGCAGAACGTATGAGTGAGCAACCTACTCAACCACATGCACCTATAACCAGAAAGGAATACAGCAGACTCCTTACACGGGTCCAAACAATGGAGAAAGAGTTGTCAAATATCTGTAAGTCCATTGCAAAAATCAAAAATTTGCAACTTATTCAACATGATGCATTCCAGGTTCAGTTAAGTTCCATGACATCCTAGTTTAGTCATGCAATTAATTCCTTGGCAAAACCATCTTCGTCTAATTTACCAACTCCACATCCTACTACTCTGGAGGATAACCCAATTGAGGGGGAGAAGTTGGATGATCAAGAAAAATCAACTAGGCGTAAGGGCAAGGAAAAGGTTGTTGACACGGAATTAACTTTATTTTGGGAAAGGAAAAGCTAGTGGGAGTATTAGTAGAAAGAAAGCAAGGTAAAATTGAAGATATGTTCAGTCTAGAGGAACAATTTATCTTGCATTTGTTCAAATTTTAGAAATCTGGAAAATGTATATATGATCCAGAATGCGCTTTAATATTATTTATCTTTGTACTTCATTTTTTTTTGTATCAGTTGAGTTATCCTCTAGGAATTTGCCTATCAAACCCAAACAATCAAATAGGGGGAGATTGTAAAGCATAATGTAATGTAATATGTAATAGAGGACATATATAACTCAACTAGGATAAAAGATAAATAATATTAACTCTATACAGGGATCGTGAAATTTGAAGAACAGGCATCAACAAGGATCAAGTCGCTGAAAGAAGTTCATTAAACTGATCAAGCCTCAGTGACAAAATAAGATGTACAGATGATTCAGTTGAAGGGCCAAAAGATTCCAGTGATAAAGTTTTTATGATTGCACAATTCTTAGCAGTGTTCTTAAAGACATGATATGAAGACCACGAGTAAATGTTAGTCATCTGTGAACCAGACCAGTTGCACTAGGCGTCAACACTTCACAAAGGAATCGAAGTATCTAACTCAGAAAAACTGTTAAGAGATATGATTGAGTTTAGAGCAGTGTTGATATCCTCTAGTTAGTTGGAAGCTGAATATTTAAGGATGTCAAATTAAGAGGAAAATGAATAGTATCAGAAATTACTATTCATATGAATAATAAATTACTATTCATATGAATAGTAACCAAAATTACTATTCATATAAACAGTATCCGAAATTACTATTCATATGAATAGTAACTGAAATTTCTATTCATATGAATAGTTCTATTCATATGAATATTAACCAAAATTACTATTCATTTGACAAAGTAAAAGCATGTGGGTAAAAACATGTGGGGCCCAGTCAAAACCAAAATTTGTTGAAAAGAAGTTTGGCGAAGAAATGGAGCAGTTCGGTAGAAAATTAAAAAATGGAGCAGTAATCAGTTACGTATATTAGCCGCATAGTAACTTTCTAAAGTCTATAAATAGATCTGTTGTATTTCATTTCAAAAACACACCTCAACACAAAATTCTCTCTTCTCTCTCTTATATCTTCTCTGTGTAAGCTGCTAGACAGTCCATCTAGTAGGAAAGCCGGCTTAGCCCGCTTTCAGGAAGTATTGGGTAGAAGGTCCTCGTGCCTAAACTATCCTTAGGAGTGTTCTGGTTTTGAAGCTAATCCATTGGATTAGAATTTGTAACACCCCTTCGGGTTTATTATCAATAAAGATATATTCCTGAAATTGTGTTTCGTTATTTTGATTTCAAGATCCGAAAAATTGTTATCCGCAAAAATCTTGAAAATCGAAATATTTTGGTAGTATCGTATTCAACCCCGCGTTCTACGATACTTCGGGACCTAACAATCCATCTATTTTTTGTTCTATAGTTAAAACAAATTATAATTTTGTGTTATTTCAATGTTCAGCACACCACTCTAATAATGATGAATTTTAATTTATATTCTATAATATACTTCTTCCGTCCTAAAATATATGTTCCTTTTAAAAAATGAATTTATCCCATATTATATGTCATTTTTCTTTTTTAAATATAAATTTAAGGATTGTTTTTCAAAATTATCCTTACATTTATTGTATCTAAGATTTGACTTTTTTCAAACTTAACACTATTCATATTTTTCAATGTATTAATTAAGGGTATTAGTTGGAAAATTTTATACAACTAACATTTCTCTTAATATGTGTGTATTTTATAGTTTGAAAAATTTTATACAACTAACATTTCTCTTAACATGCATGTATTTTATAAAAAGCGACATGTAAAATGGGACGGAGGGAATAATATTCAACAATATATCATACATTTGTCATAAATAAATGATTAATAACTAAACATATCTGCCTAAAAGTCACAAGGTTCATGTTCTAAAGTCTGAATTTTCTACGAGAAGATTATTTTTATTCGAAACAAATCACATCCCAAGTACTGCTTTAATTATTCATGGAATACACCAACTTACCAACCATCAATCTACCATAATGTAGCACCCCAACAAAAATCAAAATGAAACTATCGCAGTGTATGTTTGGGGTATCTTAAAATGAGTAGCTTATGACTTATAAGTAGGGATGATAATTTGTACCGATTCGATGGATACCCAATTCGTTTCGACCCGAATGGGTCCAACCGAACCCGAAATTTTCGGGTTTGGGTTTGATTTTTAAACCCGAATCAATTTCGGGTCGGGTTTGGGTTTTGGCAATACCGACCCGAAGCCGACCCGAAAACCCGAAACCCGTATCAAACCCGATCCGAAATTGATTCGGGTTTATTATTTTATACATAATATTTAACATTTAATATATATTATCTATTATTATATATATTTAACATTTAATATGTAATAAAAATTAAAATATTTTAGATATTTATGTTTTATATTATTTTTAATATAAAAAATATTTATTTTTTTAGTGTTTCGGTTCGGGTTTCGGGTCCGAAACCCGTTTCGTATCCAACGGGTTCGGGTTTACAATTTCGGGTATTTTCGGGTTCGGGTTCGGTTAAAAATTTCGGGTTCGGGTTTGGCAAAACCCGTTTCGACCGACCCGATTGCCATCCCTACTTATAAGCACTTATGTCATATAAGTGATAAGTAGAGTAGAGATTAGAGTGTTTGGTAAATCAGAACTTATAATCAGTGGCCTGTTTGGATAAATCAGAACTTATAAGTTAATTTTTTTTATAATTTTCAAAATATTTGTTTTTTTATATATAACAATGGATATCAATGGATGGATCTCGATGAATAGGGGAATTTGATATATACATATCAACTTTCTAATGAATGGATTGAGAGATATATGATTTTGAAGATTTGAAGGATATTATAAATTATAAGTTGAACGTTAAGGATTCTTAACATTCAACTTATGAACTTATAAGTTATAAGTTTAGCTAAAATTTATTTTGGCAAACACCCCATAAGGACTTATGGGCTTATAAGCCATAAGTCAACAGTAAAATGAGAAAACAAACAGGCCCATAATAGGCTTATTCGATATTAATTTGCTAAACCATGAAGTTCCAAATATAACTTGAACAAAACAATTTCTGGATCCATCTAGTGAAGATAAAAAAATAGTCTATTCGTTGAAATCAGAACGAAAGCTCCATCTACGTCGTTTCCTGTGTAAAAAACCCGAATCAGACAAGATGACTGATGGAAGATAAGAAAGTTACAACCTACTTACAAAAGTTAATCTTGCTTAATTTTGTCTTAGTTAAGCATAATTATATTCTCCACTAAAGTGTTAAAGCAAATATCAAATCTTCTTTATACAATGAAGTTGATGGCCTTCCAACCATTAGCTAAACTGCTAAATATAATAGTAGCTGTAATAATTCATCAAATAATGATGTGAAAGGGGATTAGGTTCATCCAGACAGATGAATTATTCTTAGTTTCTTACAATCATGAATGATCGATTACTTGGTAAACATATTAGGCTTACCAAAAGTGCATGCTTTTTTCCCCGGCATATATAGAATATAACTTTGTAGATTTCTTTACCTTATTCCGGTGTATTATTCTTTTTACTCTTTCTAATCTGCAATTACATGCCCCAAGAGGAACATGAAACACTTATAAAGTTGGTCTTAATTATTCTAAAGGAAATTGATTTTACCCCGAAAAGAATGGGGACCATGTTAACATCAAGTTCAACAATTTGTTGCAAATAAAATTTTAGATGTTTCCTCATTCTATGCCAATTGATAGTTTTTTTACATCGGTGACATTATGAACCGATGTTAAAGGGACGATGTCTATTCTACTTTTACTAGCAGTTCTCCAAACCCGTGTTCTTATGAAGCCCATGTATAGGACCACTGCGGTATGTAGGTCCGAATTTCTTCAAATACCAGCAAGGATGATATAGAAAGGTGGCCTTGCAGTTGCTAAAAAATCTTGACAGTTAGGTTTGTATATCTTATCCCTTCTATATAGCTTTCTTGCCTATGCAAGGATTGTTCAGAATGCCAAATCTGACTAGATGATGTCGAGAGCCTCTAGTAAGCGTAGACATCAAGATAAAATCTGTCCCAACGAGAAATGGATTCTGCTGGTTATGTGATCCCCAAAGGGCCTTGCACTAGCATTAACACTAAGCATTGATTTCAATCACGACCAAACTACAACTACTATCCCAATGTGTATGAACACTAAGAGGACACAATCAGCTCGCCTACGTGATCAATGTGAATTCTGCTAAGAACAAACCGCACAATACATAGAAAGTTGGTATTAGACGTAATACTGAAACCGACAGCAGATGAGACCAGGAATTAGTGGGGTACTAAGCCACCTAAGGCTGATGGAGCATCATCAACTTTTTAATAGAGAGATTACTAAAGAAAGCAACAGTTTCAAATCTGTGAGCTTTCAAATTTGGCGGTTTATAAGAAAAAGCTTAAATGCCAAAATACGTGACATTGATGGTGGCTACTTTTACGATACAAGCAAGCAACTTTGGACTTTCGTCAAGTTGGAGGCCGGAGGAATTTTCTGCACAACCCAACTCAAATACAAAATTACAACCAGAGATCATAATGGAGAATACTATTGTATATAGTATTATAAATCTAGGTGTGTGGGAGAAGAATTCTATAATTGAAGTGCGCAGATGGTGATAGTATAATATTCAAGAAGTAGATCAGGACTTAATCAACAGATAATACCATGAATTCTTTATATGAACAAGTTGTTTGACTATAAATTCTTAAACTTTTCAAAGTGTTCAGAAATAATACCAACTCAAACTAATACATTCTTTATATTTCTAGAGTCGTAAATTTTTTAAACTTGTAAATGGTAGTGATCATAATTACAATTGTAATTGATGGCCCGAAACTGACAACTTTGGACTGAATCTTTTAACCTATTTACTAAACAAAAAATAAAAGGAACAGCTGACCGATTAATGAAGATAGGTTAAATCTACCCCTGTTTGGACATACAATAAAATATGAATAGTGAGAAAAAGCAAAAGATAACCTTAAATTATTACCTCTAATACTTCAGGCAAGTACCACTGAAACCTCGAGTCCATGTTTCCTTGCCCTCAATTTGTACAACACTCTAGTATTCAAACAAGAGTAAAAGTGCAACATAAGTGAGGAGAAAGGTGATCATAGACAAACTGGCCTGTAAATTACGATAAGCAATATAACTGAAAGTTGAAAAAAAATACCTTGAGGGAAACTAAAGGTGGAAAGCAGAAAATGTATTTGTAAACTAGAATTTCTATTATATTTTGCCAATGTTTACAAGAAAGATAAAAACAATATTCCTAATCCATTGCAAATACATTTGTTAGAAATGAACACCAGAGGAGGGACAACACTAAAAATAACAAAATGTTTCCTACATTCTTCTGAGAAGCTGAATAATCAATATGTGAAAGATCAATACCAGGAACATTACTGACTTTACCCTGTAGGCCAATGTCATACACGGGACTAACATTAGGATAATAGAGCCCGTAGTTCCTTTCCGATACCGGACCAGTCTTTAAATTCTCATTGAAAAGTGCAAAAACATAAACGTCGATTGGTACTGACGGTTTAGCTGGAGTACCTTGTCTTTCTGCTATTCTTTGCATCAAATTTCTATTGTATATACCTGCATTTTCAACGGAAGCTCCTACCTCATCAGAATCCCCCTTAGAAGGCCACCCAGTCTCAGAAATTTGAACCGCTATGTCCGAATGACCCATTGCTTTCATTGCTGCATAAACAGCATCAATTTGTGCATATAACATGTTATCATATTTAAGATTTGTACCAGGATCCTTCATCCCAGCATTAGGCTGGAAAAGAACGTAATCAAGAGAAATCTGATCAGGATCATCTTTGTATGCAAAAAAAGGATATGCATTAATAAGAAACGGTGAACTGGTCTGAGAATGAAAAGCAAGAATTGGCTGCATATATTGAGCAAGATCTTCACGGAAAGTCCCCGAAGATGGTGGAAAGGAATTTCCCAAAATTTGAAATGAATGAGCTGTTGTCACTAACACTTGTTTGTTCAAGCCAAGATTACCAAGTGCCCGATACACTGATTGCATGGCAGGTGCAAGGTAAGACTTTAACTGATTGTCCTCTCCTGATAACACCTCATTCCCGACAAAAATGCAAGAAATCTTGGTCTGGCTAAGGTGTGGTTGAACATTCTCTTGAATCCAACTTTGGGCTTTCATGGGGTCACCCATAGCTTGAAGATCTTGATTTCCAAGTCCGATAATGAATTCAACATTAGAATTTGAAAATGCAGATAACACTTTCGGGTCAGCATTATAAAGCTTCACTCTAGTTATGTTGAGAGATTTAAGCAGAGACGAAACCCTTGAGGGAGGAGGGAGATTGTCTGCAATCTGACCATAATTTACTCCAACTCCAATACCATGAATCCCAATAAATAAATCTGCAACCATGTATACAGAAACCACCATTAAAACACAATCAGCAAAAAAAAAAAACACCAAAACATCTAAATCAAATAGTCAGCACATACATTTAAGACGTGAAAGCAGTCTACAATATACAATCAAATCCAAATTCATTCCAAATTTTTCAACACAATTTTGTTGAAAAAGTAGAAGAGATGCCCACATCAAGAAAGTGGAAGTCACATCAATATAGAATCAATGACAGCTATATTCATTACAAATCAAGTAAACCTCTAGTGCCATACAATTCAATAACTTTAAATCATTAAATTTCTTAATGACACCTCAATAAATACCCACAAAAACAAGAATGAAAAGCTACCTACTGAATTTGGCAGAAGGCAAAATATGCAGAATGTCAAAAATGGTACTTAAAAAACTGAATATAGTTTATAAACACAGCAATTCTATACATACCCAATTGAGCAAAAGACCCAAAATTGATTGGAATAACACAAATATTCACTGAAGAATCAGAACAAATATTTACAAAAATTACTTCAAATTAAAGACCCACAATTCTTTACATTCAAACAATTCTCAACTAAAGTTCAAGAGAGAGAGAGAGAGAGATGGTAAAAAAAATCACAGTCTTTATTACCCAAATCAAGAAATGAACCAATTTCCAGCTAAACAAAAACACAACAATTCACACATATCTACACACCATTCATTTCAAAATGAAAAACCGACAATTCTCCACATCTTTTTAACAAGTTAAAAAAAAATGAACAAGGGCAGAAAGAAGAGAAAAAAGAATTAAGAGTGGAACCTGAGAAAGAGAGAAGTTGAAGAAGAAGAATAAGAGACTTGAAAACGATGGCCATTTTATTTTACTCTTTTTCTTGAAACTCTCTTTGCACCCTTTTTTATTTAACGACTCCTTTGCATATAATTTTGTGCAAAAGTGTATTGTAGTAATATAGTATGTGTGAGCTTTTCTTATACAAGTACATACATATGTTTATATAGAGAGAAGGGTCTAGTCTACAGGTGATATCTTGTGATGTGTTTTCACATGACTAGTTTACACGGATATGTTGTCCCCATTGTACCCATGCTTATGTTCGGTTCCCAATGTTGATATTACCGACATGCCACTTTCCTTCCGCGAACCTGCAATTGCACTAAAAATCTTGTAGATTTTTTTTTTTTTTAATAATTAGACTTATAATCTTACAATTAAGTATATATTCTAAAAAAAATTCGGAATGAGTTATAGTCGAACCAAATACTAAAATAATAAAAGAAAAGTCTTATCACTTGACTATCCAATCGTGCTAAAAAAAAAAAAAATTCTTGCAATTTAATATATTTGTATTTACTATTTAATGAGTTATTAAATTATTATGTTTATAAAGAATCCATAGAATTGAATATGTGATCTTTCTTAAATAAATTTCTCTTTGAAATTATTAATGTATTTCGTTAATTTGTATTTAAACTTGTTACAAAAAATTAATTGTTGGGTCCACATGAATATAAGAAAGCTATGCCTAAGATTTTATCTTTTTTCATATAATATAAAAGGGTATTTTTGTAATTATATCATTCATATTTTAAATTTAAGGGATATTTTCTTAAAATTTTACATGTAAACATCTTATAAAGATTTTAAATTCCCCAAATTTTCTCTTATTTTAATTGATTTTTTTGTAAAGATTCATCTTAATTTGACTTATTAACTATTTTAAATAAATTCTTAACATGAATTGCAATTAAGAGAGTTGTGGTTTGAATGTACAAAATTTGTAGATAATACGAAAATTAAATTTACATTAAAATAATCAATTTTTGATTTACTAGGTTATTCTTGATGTTTAAGAAATTCCACAGCCATAACGCCATACCCCCAAGGGTGAATTCTTCCTTCATAGTGCTAGCCCCGAGGAGAGTTAATCCAGAATCAGTTTCTGATTATCGTCCTATTAGCTTAATTAATTGCTCAGTCAAGATTCTTTTAAAAATTTTATCGAATAGGCTCACTAGAGTATTGCTCAGTCAAGATGCTTCACAAACCTATAGTGTCGGAAGTGCAATCAGGCTTTGTGAAGAACAGAAATATTTCAGATACTCTCTTCATTGCAAATGAAGTGGTGCACAACATACAATCCAACAAAGTAAAAGGATTGATTCTTAAACTTGACTTGGCCAAAGCGTTTGACTCAATGAACTGGTGGTTCCTTCTTCAAGTAATGGAAGGCATGGGTTTCTCGTAAAAATGGTTGGAATGGACTAAATCAGTCTTCAACTCAATAAAAATGTCAATTTTAATCAATGGAAGCCCTTCAGAGGAATTTAAAATCAAGAGAGGACTCAGACAAGGAGATCCTCTATCTCCCCTTCTCTTTAATATAGTGGCAGAGATTTTGCACCTACTACTACTTAAAGCTGAGCAACTAGGTATCATCAAAGGCATCAGATTAGGGGAAGGTCCTTCTTTATCTCATCTTCAATTAGCAGACGACATAGTAATCTTCATAGAAAGCTCGAACCACTCTTGCATAGGCATCAGAATAGTACTAAAGCTATTTGAAGTGCTATCAGGCTTAAAAATCAACTTTAACAAAAGCTTTCTATATTTCTCCAAGGAGCAACATGGAGTTGCTGTCGAGGGAGCCTCAATCTTAGGTTGTGAATTAGGCTCGTGGCCTATGCCTTATTTGGGGGCCACTCTAGGAAGCTCGCCAAAAAAACATAAGTTCTGGATCCCTTTAGTTAAGAAGGTTCGATTGCAACTATCAAAGTGGAAATGTAGCTCCCTTAACAAGGCTGGCAGGGTAATTTTAACCTCCTCAACCTTGAATAATATCCCAGCTTATTGGTTCCAGCTTTTCTATGCTCCCAAAATAGTGATTAAACAGATAGATAGATTAAGAAGAGATTTTTTCTGGAATGAGATGGATGAAACAGGCAGATCGAGGAGAAAACTTCACACCATAGGCTGGAACAAGGTCATTATTCCAAAGGATTTGGGGGGCCTAGGACTAGTTGATTTAATCTCCAAAAACATTGCTCTAATGTCAAAGTGGTGGTGGAAGCTAAAACAAGACAGAAATAAGCTATGGCACAAAATAATAGCTGGTAAATATGGTAACGAGATCTCATTAAGTGGAGAACCTATCGTCCTCACAGCAAAGAAATATTCTCCAATTATGATGAGTGTGCTTCAAATGACAAAAATTCAGGATTCAAATAATCTTTTATCAGAACCTTTTAAATGGATCGCGAGGGATGGATCATCTATTAATTTCTGGCATGACAGTTGGCTTCCTTCAGGTCCATTACTTACAGTCTTTCAAAATCTCTTCGACATAGTAAAAGAAAAACAATGCACATTGAAGACAATGAAGATCAAATGGCAAACACTCTCAGGACTAGAAGAACAGCTGTGGATTAGACCACTCACATCACAAGAGGTTCGGGATGCACTGAAACTAAAAGAAATACTAGATGCAGTAATCCTACGAAATGAGAAAGACATTCTAACTTGGGGTCCAATGAAAGGTAAATTCAAAGCATCAATTTTCTATATAGGGCTTCTTAATAATAATGCTTTCAGGGGCTCATGGAAGAAAATCTGGAAATTGAAAACCCCAAACAAAGTCAAACTTTTCTTATGGCAATTTGCTTATAATAGTCTGCCAACACTGATATTTCTACTAGAAAGGAAAATATTAGAAAATGCATGCTGCAAATGGTGTGGCCTGGGTGACGAAAGTTTAACTCATCTTTTCTAGCAATGCTCGCTAGCCAAGGAGGCATGGAAATTCATCTCTAAGTGGTTAGAGATTGACATTACTGGTTTTGAATCATTTAGTTTGGAGAACTCTTTCTCAGTCATAGCTGGTAATAAATTCAGAATTGGTGGAGGATTATGCTTGGCAGCTTTGCTATGGGCTATTTGGATAGTCAGAAATGAATTAGTATTCAAAAATCAGAGAATGTCAATGCCATCGTTGCACTCCCTCATTGTAAACATTTTTTTCTCATGGGGCTTAGCTTTCAAGTTATTATGGCCTAACCAACTTAACGTATGGTTCCAAAACCCTAAGCACTTGTTCGATGTGAATACAAGAATGGCAAAGCGTAATCTGATCTTTTAGTGGACTGAAGTTTCTACAATAGTGGGTTTTGTGGATGGAGCATGGAAAAAGAATGAAAGAGGCACCGTCATTTATCCTTTATCTTCTCAGGACCTTTACAAAGTTTATCAACACATGACACGAAAGTAGAAGCACTATTCTTTATTCTCAGAGGTATAGTAGTCAGCAAATACAAAATGGAAAAAATCACTATCTTTTCAGATTCTAGATCCCTAGTGAATAACATGCTCAGACTCAGAAGTCAATTACAGTCTCCTTCACAAAAAGTCACAAACTTGATTCACAAGGTGCATATAGTACACATTGACAGAAGGTTAAATCAAGAAGCTGATCGATTGGCAAAAGAAGAAATGTATAGGAAAAAGATGATCTCAGCATGGGTCAATTAGCAAAGTCAGCTTCTGACCTTAGATTATACAAAGAATGCACTCTAAAATTCTGCTTAGAGGGGATTTTTGACCACGTAATTATTATTGGGCTAGCATGGAGAAGGGAGATAAGTTATTACTATAAACTTGGTCCAACTCGTGCCCATACCAGTATGATATCTACTCAACAAGA
This sequence comes from Saposhnikovia divaricata, assembly GCA_036435485.1. Classification (NCBI taxonomy): domain Eukaryota; kingdom Viridiplantae; phylum Streptophyta; class Magnoliopsida; order Apiales; family Apiaceae; genus Saposhnikovia; species Saposhnikovia divaricata. The sequence goes on along the minus strand of CM071595.1, from coordinate 54,111,734 downwards.
GGCCTTTTACAACAAAATGTTAGGGCACAATTCTCTAATTTGAGTGGGATTCGATCGCGTCTTTCTCTTTTAATTGAATTTTAAGACTATTCTTATCTTATGGGCAACTGGATAGAGTTAGGAGAGCATTTATGAAGCAGATATTCTCCTGCACAAAATCTTTTCAGAGGAGAGGATATAATAAATGCACCATAGGGCATTTAACTCCACCTTCCAGAACCCTAGATGCAGAGGCCTCCTCAACAAGCGGGAGAACGGCTTAGCATTTCAAATTTTCAAGGATCCCTTTCTAATCACCTAGCCCCATTGATCATGCATTCACTTTTTAATACCAGTCACTATTGCTGATAGATGCGGTTGAAGGAAGGTGCATACTATTAATAGTAATACTTATCTCATAATCCAAGGCCCATATGCCCCTATATATAGCTACCTCAGCTGGCCTCCTCATAAATACGCTCATCTCTCTCTAAAACTCTTCAACTCAAACAATGCCTTACCACTAGGTACCACCACCTCCGGGTATGTTGAAGATCAATGTGCATGGCACATCTTCAAGAATCCCATATGCTTTTGGGTTCAAAACAGCCATAGGAGCTGCCTACAGAGACTCAGAAGGAGTCCTCAAACACCTCACCCCTAGAGTTATTCCACAACTCTCGAGTCTGGGGAATCAGCTGTGGGCGATCTACATCGTACTAAGGCGAGCCTTTAAGCTTGGTTACAGGGATGTCATACTTGAAACAGACAACCTAGAGGCTTTCTTGGTCGTCAAAAACTATCATGTCGGTGCTCCGGCAGGGGTGTTCCACTTGGCCTCTCAGATCGACATCCTTCTTAGAGACAGAAGGTGGTTCTGCATGATTGCTTATGTAGTTCCCAACCATAACAAAGTTGCCAGATTTCTTTCAAGGTTGGGGAGGAGGGTGTGCGACATGTTATACACATGTAACAGACCAGTAGGGGGGTTGAAGAACTTCTAGATTGGGATATGGGGATGGGCTTGGACGACCCTAGCTACCAAGACATGGTTCTGCCAGACGGGGTACCCAGCCCAGTAAACTTCGATGAGAGTATCCTTCTCTCTGACCAAACTGAGGAACTAGGTCTAGGCCAGGTCGATGCTCCAACCCATGTGTCTGTGGATAGAGAAATAGATGCAGAAAACAATGAGGAGGATGTAATGATGGAGGAAATCATCCATGGTGGAATAATAGCTGCAGAAAACACTATGTTCATGGGTGACCAGGTCGCAGCAGCAGCTTAACTCAACCCTTCAAGTCTTTCAGCTAGTACTTAATCCTAAAGAGATGTTATCTCTATCTATCTGAAAGACTTAGTTTTCCAGTGCTCATGCAGGTATAGTATTGTAGGTCTTTGTACTATTATCCCAGGTTTATGTCGATACTCACTAACTTAGTACTCGGTTCTTAGTTTGCTTCTAGTATATTCCAGTAATGCCAGTTTGCTAGTGGCTAAGTTGGCTATAACTTAGTTGGTTCCAGGATGTTACTGTGACGAGCAGTCTCTCGTCTTTTGCCAATGAAAGCTTCCTAATTATCAAAAAAAGTATTCCTTTCTAAGTAGGGTTGAATTTTAAGTTTATCAAATCTTGATTGGATTTGAGTAGGGTAGAGCAAATCTCGGTTCGGTTCGGTTTTTGGGTAAAATCGAAATCGAAATTCTTCGGTTTTAAAAATCAAAAATCGCAACGCAACCGAATCATCGACTTCAATTTTGGTTTAAAAATCCTCGGTTCGGTTTTAATCGATTCGGTTTTGGTTTTAAAACCGAATGAATTATTAATATTATAAATTCAATTAAATAAAACACAATTTAAAAAATAATTTTACAATCTACATATGCATACATATAAGTAACAGATGATGCAATAAATGATCACAAAAACTGGAATAGGGAAATGTAGTGCTACCAAAAATCACACCTGACTGTATTACATATCATTTCTTTCGAATGTGACCGCATTATATCATTTGAAAAGGAGATAAATATATAAATAATATAAATATTCGAATCTATTCAATTTTTTGCAGTTCAGTTCCAACCTAAAACCGGAACTGGAACCGAAAGTCTCGGTTTTTAAAAATCAAAAACTTTAACCGCGGGTTAGGTTTCAATTTCGGTTTTTCGATTCGGTTTTCATTGATTTCGGTTTCGATTTTCGATTTTTCGATTTTTTTGCTCACCCAGATTTGAGTGTGTCGAATTGTGTAATGTTTTTTTATATTTAAATCTCGCTTATTTTGTGTGATGTCGAGCATTCGAATTTTGTCAAAAATAAGATGGATATATAAGTGTTTTAAGTATCAAAAGAAAAAGCAAAAAAAAAAAAAAAACTAATTTTTTGAATAATATTTATTCTCAAATACCTAGTATCATAATATTATTACAACTATTTCAAAAACATAATATAAACAGGATTGACAACTTTAGAAATAACTTTTTTTTATAATCACCTTTTCATAATTTTATTCAATTATATAAATATAAATTTTAATTTGATTGTAATGTAATATATTATATAACATATATATGAAAACACTCTAATTAATAATTAATTAAATTATTGTAATAAGTAAACTTTCTCTTTACTATAATAATGAAGGTTAAATATAAATTTTACCACTCTCTCAAATTCATGACATTCACAGCAATGAATATGAAGACTCTTCTAATATTTAAAACAGAATCATCGATTCAATTAATTTTAGGCTTAATGACCTTTTAGCCCTCGAAATTTTATACGAAATACCTATCAGCCCTCAATATTTCAAAACGTTCCTTTTAGCCCCTAAAGTATTCGTAAAGGTCCAATTAACCCTTGTACCGGTACAAAAAATTGTAACGGTACGTATTGGATGGGCAAAATAGACATTACATGTGTCCGTTACAATTTTTTTTTAATTTGTACCGGTATAAGGGTTAATAGGACCTTTCCGGATACTTCAGGGGCTAAAAGGTACAACGTATTAAACTTGAGGGTTTGATGGGTACAAAAGGTCATTACTATATCTACTAGTTTAATTCAATTACCATTATCTCCATACCACTCGAGTAAGACTTACATACACTAACGTTTAATTCAGTTACATGCTATCAATTTGAAATTTGAAAAAAATAAAATTTTATTATAGATATTTGAAAATTGTAATTCGATATTTGAAGTATTAAGTATTTAAATATTCTATTTTAATAATGTCTATTTTTTATAAAACTCTCGTAGCACTAACGTGTACTACGCTCATGCGATTTTAAAGAAGTGTGTATATCCATATGTATAGAATTGTGTATATATATTATACAATTACAATGGATTACAAATAATTCTAATGATTAATTATGTAATTATTATTAAATAAAAATAGAGAAACATTAATTAAACTAATATCTTATGTATATTAATGATCAATTAAAATTTATTCTTATATAATTATAAGTTAGATATTACTAATTATATCCTATTATTCTTATATAATAAGAGTAATAGGGATAATAAACGTGTACTATCATACTTCAACAGGTTCGACTCTACAAATTACATAATAAAAAAATATTTAATTATATAAAAATATATCCTATTATTATACATAAATATAAGAAGGCTAATAAAAAAAATGATACAATAGATCTTTGTATATCAAGAATTCTCATCTAAAATATGTTATTACAAGAAAAATTTTGGATTTTTTAATAATATATCCAAATTTAAAACATGGTTTGTAAATATGTCTTATATATATTTGAAATTTCAAATCTATCCTAAAATCAGTTTTTCATTCAAATTTTAACAGAAATGGACCATTGTACCCTTTTTAATCAAATTTATTTTAAAATATAATGTCTCACAAAAACATGATTTGTTTAATTTAAATTATAAATTTTAATATTTTATTAAATATTAAAATTTAAGACATGAATTTTGCACGCTTAAAATTTTAAATGATATGATTTGATAATAATTATATACTAGCCGATACCCGTGCAAAGCACGGACTATCATATATTATTATTATAAATTAATATATTAATTTTTGATTTAATATAAAATTTAATTTATTTAAATAAATTTCATTATTAAGTTTAAATTTACATATGTTCATCATTTAATTTAACATTATTTTTAAATTTATTGTTAAATATCTTAAGATTTCAATATATATTTTTTTAAAAATTATTTAGTGTAACCTAAAATCATAGAAGAAAAAATTGTAGGAAGAAGTGTGTGCGGGCAACAGAACACCTTGAAGACATTTGATGAAGAAGGCTTGCTCCACCCGACCATGATCAAAAGAAGAAGAATATTTAGACTACAATTACTAAAGAATAGATTGATTTGTGAAGAAACTAGCATCCAATGATGGTGTTTATATAGTAGATTATGCATTAAATTCAAGCCCAGCACCCTTACATTGGCCTCTGCTTCGATCTGCTTATAGGATGTAGCATTATGAATTCCATATATTTATTTTGGTAGTGGTAAGCAAAGAGAGAAGAGTGTATGTAAGTCTTACTCGAGGGGTATGGAGATAGTGGTGGCTGAATTAAACTAGAAGATATAGTAATGACCTTTTGTACCCATCAAATCCTCAAGTTTAATACGTTGTACCTTTTAGCCCCTGAAGTATCCGGAAAGGTCCTATTAACCCTTATACCGGTACAAATTAAAAAAAATTGTAACGGACACATGTAATGTCTATTTTACCCATCCGATACGTACCGTTACAATTTTTCGTAACGGTACAAGGGTTAATTGGACCTTTACGGATACTTTAGGGGCTAAAAGGAACGTTTTGAAATATTGAGGGCTGATAGGTATTTCGTATAAAACTTCGAGGGTTAAAAGGTCATTAAGCCTTAATTTTAAAATTCAAAACAAAATCATTCGAACAATCAATTTCACATTTCCAGCCAAAATCACCCACATAATCAGTTTCGAGTTTCGAAACGGACTCAACCATTCCTCTCAGTTTCTTCGTCAATATCGTCTTTTTTATCCTAATCGTCATCATTGGTAAATTAATTTAGCGTTTGTCATTGTATCCTTTTTTGATATCTTCTTTTTCGTTATGATTTGGACTAAATTTTTTACAACTTTTCATCGTTGTTTTGATTTCACTCATTATCATTTCAATTTTTAAAAATTAAATTTATTTTTTCTCACACATTAATTCTCGAAGAATTCACAAATTCTCATAAAATACTTTTTACACCCTTATTAATCTAAGCTTGAAAGATAAACCATATATAAAAATAAGTTTATTTAGCAATCAACTTATTATAATCATATTTTACTTCAAAGACAACCGTTTAATTCTATTACAACATAATAACTAATTTTTTTTGAATAAACAATATAATAACAATTTAGAAAATTAGTAACCAAAAAGCTTTCTACTAAATAAACTATTATAGAAATCTAATTCTACAATATAATAATTGGCCTGTTTGGCCAGACTTAAAATAAGTCCTTTTGGACTTATTTTCGGGTAAAAATTTCATATTTTGATAATTTTTTTTATACAAATATTTAATGTATGTTCGTGATTCTATAAGTTGCAAAAAAAGTTGACCTTTTTCAGAAAAAAGTTAGGAATCTCTAACTTTGTCTTAAAATAAATTGACTTATTTGGAAAAAAGTTCCCCCAAACATCCCCAATATCTGTTAACAATAGTCAATAGTAATTCAACTTACTATTAACTGAGAAGAAGAGAACTAGCCATGAGGCCAAATCTCGTAATTAAAATTTCAATGGCTGCTACGAATGTTTTTATGGACCGGTTGAAAGATGCTTTTGAGCCATACACAGGAAAGGACATAAAATTGATTGTAATGTTATGCTGGGCTTTCTGGAAAGATAGAAATGATATAGTATGGAACCAACGGAGCATGCAGGTTGCAGATGTAGTGGTGTTAGCAAAGTCTACGCTTAATCAATGGTTTAGTGCTCAGGACAAACACTTTAATACATCTCTTGGTCTCATGATACAAGAAGATGGAACGGAACATTGGATCGTCCCAGGAATTAATAAGATTAAGATCAACACTGATGCTTCTATTTTCGAGACTTCGCAATGTTACAGTTATTCCATGGTTGCAAGAAATCATACTGGAGAATTGGTGGAGGCTTTCTCAAAGTGCACTCAAGGAAGGATGAATCCAGAGATGGCTGAGGCAATAGGGGTGAGAGAGGCACTGAGTTGGATCAAGAGGAAGAACTGGTGTAATGTCGAGGTTGAAACTGATAGTCTAGTTACAGTTCAAGCCATACGAAGCAAGTCAATCATTTATCGTATTTTGGAAGGATTATAGAAGATTGTAAGTAGACTCTTGAGGAGTTAAAAGATTCTAGTATATCTTTGAGGTTTGTTAAACGTTCCGCCAACAATGTGGCTCACTTTATAGCGACATACACTAGTTTTATAGCTGAGTGTTAGGAATCTGCCCGATTCTCGGTGAATGCGGAAGCGACTTGGTAAATATGTGTGCTTAGATCCCACAAATATACGTGATAGTAATGAAGCAACAAACCAACAATAAAGTAAATGAGACAAGAGATTTAACATGGTTCGGCCCAGCCTACATCCACAAGAGCAACAACTTCACACTAGATAAAAGAGATTACAATATTCGGGTATCCGGCCCCTGAATTTTATACACAAATTCAGCCCTACAATACCTATTATGTATATCCCCAACTCACTGAAGTGTTTATCTCAAAACCTCCTCCTATCACTATTTCCCGACAACCTTTCCTTCTCTCCCTTTCCCAACCCGGAAAGTGTCACACAACCTGATAGAAAGACCCCTGCAGCGGGAGCACCTCTGATGGCTGCAGTCAGACCCAAGTACCCTAAGGAATAATTTAGGCACGAGGACCTTCTATCCCGACACTTCCTGAAAGCGGGCTAAACCGGTTCCCCTACTTGACGGACTATCTAGCAGCAATATAGAGAGAGAAGAGAGAATTATGGGGTATTTGATATTGAAGGAGGAGAGGAGTATTTATAGAAGTTAGATGTAGTGGGTGGAGGTTGGTGAAGTTTGGTTGGTGAAGAGTTTGGTGCAGTTTGGCAAGAAAAAGGTCGTTGCCTAACAATCTCCCCCTCTTTCCAAACTCACAGCTCTTCACTTGCACTCCATACCTGCGCCTTGTTGGCACAACTCCAACTTTTCCTCGATCCGTATCATTCCCTACGACCAAAACTCCTCCCGAGTCCAAGACTCCAAACTATACCCTAGTTTGCACATTCATTCTCGAATGCCTACTTGCTATACGCACAAGTGTACCATTGACCTCTATTTGTCCAACTACATACATGTGAAGCAATCTGTTGTATACACACATACTCACTTGATTCACGTCGGCCAATCCCATATGTAGTCCATCACACATGCAAGTGTGACCATCACACACGCAAGTGTGACCATCGATCTTTCATTTACTCCCCAACTGCATATCAAACAAATCAATCTGTTGCATGGTTCACTGCTCACTTGATTTGTGTTGATCGATGCCCATATGCAGTTGCAACACACCAACTACTCGTTGATGTCGTAGAAGCCCTTCGACCAAGCATCCATCCCATCAATCTTTGCACCATCATCTAGACTGGAAGGCAATACAACCGCATCAGTATCCTTCAAGTCACTCTTCCCTCGTGCACGAGATAACCAGATTTTCGAAGTTCCGGTACGTTCTGGCCACGTACTAATCAGACGATATATTCCCCCACGAAGCTCTCCCTTCATCCGAACCACACGGCCTCTTTTGATATTCATAGCTCCCCCTACTACAGAGCATCTGTAGCCTTCTGAAGCTAACCGATCGATAGATATTAGATTCTTCCTCAGCTTAGGCACATATCTTACCCCGTTCAAGCTGCGAACTATTCCATCGAACATTTTGATTTTCACAATTCCAATCCCCTTGATCTCACAAGTATATCCATCAGCCAAAGAAACTACTTCATTCTTTGTATCTTGGAATTTGTAAAAATGCTCCCTCTCGGAACATACATGATAAGATGACCCTGAGTCTAATATCCATTCTCCTGGAGAACTAGTGCCTCGATTGAAGACGGTGCAAACATCTTCACAATCGAGAGTAACCACAATCAATGATTCATCTGGATCATTCTTATTAAGCGGACAATTCGGCCTAATATGACCCCACTCCTTGCAACCAAAGCACTGCATGCCCTTTTCACTGTATCTGGATTTACCCCTGGTGTTGGTAGATCCTCTCACAGCACCCCTTCCTCTATTATTTTGACTACGCAAAGCCAAAACCGTCATTCCGTCCTTGTCACCATCCTGGTTCTTCCTTCCAGCATTTGACAAAAGTGCTGACTGAACCTCTTCCATTTTTAACGTGTCCTTTCCGTACAAAATGGTTGTGACCAAATGATCGAATGACTCCGGAAGCGAAGTAAGAAGAATAAGGGCCTTATCTTCTTCTTCCAATTTTACATCAACCTTTTCAAGTTGATCAACAATACCATTAAACACATTCATGTGCTCAATAACATTGCCTTGAGCTGCCATCTTCAGCTTGTATAACTCGCGCTTCAGATTTAACTTTGTAGTCAAGTTCTTCCCGAGATACAATGTCTCCAACTTCGACCATAATTCCTTCGGCGTGCTTTCGTCAACAACATTATTGATAATGTTATCAGCAATGCATAGTCTGATGGTACTCATGCATTGCGACTCAGCATCCTCCCAATCTTCATCGCTCATCTTTGTTGGTTTTTCCTCCTTCCCTTTCAAAGCCCTTGCTAGCTTCTGTTGGGTTAGGATATCCTTTACCCTTCTCTGCCAAAGAGTAAAACTTCCTTTACCATCATATGGAGTCACCTTGAATCCTCCAATACTTGCCATGATCTTCGTTTGCACACACAAACCATTCCAAACAACTAAATCAATTGGCCAGGTAAGTGTAAGAAACAATAGGAGCACTTCCACCAAAACGGCGCTTAATTAGACAAACACTTTTCTTAACGACTTTCTTTCGGTACCAATAATTTAGACACAACTAGCTTTGATGCCAACTGTTAGGAATCTGCCCGATTCCCAGCGAATGCGGAAGCGATTTGGTAAATATGTGTGCTTAGATCCCACAAATATACGTGATAGTAATGAATCAACAAACCAACAATACAGTAAAAGAGACAAGAGATTTAACGTGATTCGGCCTAGCCTACATCCACAAGAGCAACAACTTCACACTAGATAAAAGAGATTACAATATGCGGGTATCCGGCCCCTGAATTTTATACACAAATTCAGCCCTACAATACCTATTATGTATATCCCCAACTCACTGAAGTGTTTATCTCAAAACCTCCTCCTATCACTATTTTCCGACAACATTTCCTTCTCTCCCTCTCCCAACCCGGACAGTGCCACACAACCAGAAAGACCCCTGCAGCGGGACCACCTCCGATGGCTGCAGTCAGACCCAAGTACCCTAAGGAATAGTTTAGGCACGAGGACCTTCTATCCCGACACTTCCTGAAAGCGGGCTAAACCGGCTCCCCTACTAGACGGACTATCTAGCAATTATATAAAGAGAGAGAAAAGAGAATTATGGTGTATTTGATATTGAAGGAGGAGAGGAGTATTTATAGAAGTTAAAAGTAGTGGTGGGGTTGGTGAAGTTTGGTTGGTGAAGAGTTTAGTGGAGTTTGGAAAGAAAAAGGCTGCGGCCTAACACTGAGCGTATTTGTAGTGCGGATAGTACCCACTCGGATATTATGAATGTAACATTGAGGATTTGAAGTTTTAATGAAGCGTTTATTTTGTGACAAAAAAAATATTAAATTAATTAGTAGAAACTAAGAATTTTATTGTACAGAATTAAGCAGACGACCAGAGGCAGCCTGGACACCCCCGTCCCGTGCGTTTAAGCCGCATCTATTTATTTATGTACGCTGTGTGGTTTGTTGTATGCAAGTTGGACTTGTATTCTGGGACTAGAACTTGGCATGCGTTCGGCAACGCGGTTTTCCTAGTTTATCCATTCCCAACTGGACTAAATTAGTAAAGTATTGATTGAAGTTTTGATTAAATAAGCAAAACATGTTATGTCACATCCATTCTATCATGTTTCGTTTGTTCTAAAAGACGTTATTGTTGAATAATATTCGTTTTAGTATAAAATATTATTAGGATCTTATTTTGATATCTTAAAGTTTTGAAATAATTAATTATTTAATATGGTACTAGAATTCAGTTTAGAAAAGATTTTAACTTCGTCCTTGCTTATTTAATTTAAATATTTGTAAATATTAATAATTAATTTATATTCAATTATATTATTGCCCGTCTGGTGAAATGATTGGTTATTTAACATACACTGTAATATTTAGAACATGTGTCAGTGATGTTTAATTTAGTAAATTTATCATTATATGTAGTAATTTTTTTATATGACTTAATTTTTCGATCATTCTATATATACTAGGACCAAATAAGTATTTTAAAGACGGAAATCGATATTATTCAGTAGTCGCACCTTTTAGTTAGATCAATTAATTGGAATATTAATCGGAAGCAATTTAATTTAATAAATAATATTATATAATTTAAGTAAACATCATCAAACTACAAACATATTTAGAACCAAACACTATATATCATTAGTCTAACATTTGTATTCAATTATTAAGATTTACAAAAAAAATCACATATCATTGATTCATACTTGCCATGAACAAAAAGAATAATTTAAGTTGAGAGAATAAACGGTAAATTAAGGTTTTTATTAAAGAATATAGTTGATAAATTAACTTTTACTAATATATAATAATCAATATATTATTTATTATTTCTTTTTTAAAAATTTTAATTTTTTGTAAAATTTTAATTTTTTTTCTCAATTTTGATTGATTAATAAGATATTTGAATATTTTGAGTCAGTAGGAAATGAATCGGTAAGAAATAAATGGTAGAAATAACCCGTTTTTCTTGTAGTGTATTAATTCCGTATCACCAGATTTCTAATTAACTTCTTGAAGAAAACAATTCTTTGATCCAAATTCTTTTTAATTGAAATGGACGATTAATCAGTTAGTTGGCCAACTTTTAGAAAGTTAATTGGCCAACTTTTAGAATGACCAAAGCGAAATCAATACTTAAGCTTCAAGTATAAGTTGTACATAAAATATTTAGCAACCGTTGGTTTCGAGAAAGGGTAATCCGTTTGCTAGCCTCTAGGTATTTAGAAGCCAAATTAGATATTCTGTTTTTACAAAAGGCGCCTTTGTCGCTTTGGGGGTGTGAACTGACGAACTGCGATGAAGATCGATATACAAAATCAGGTAACATCAAATCAAATATTATAGTTGTGCAACAGTTGTTTTACGCAACTTATTAAAATATTGAAAAAAAGTAATTTAAAATAATGTGAAATGAAAAAGAACGGCGAAGTATGAAAGTGTTTGGAATATTGTTCTCTAGCTAAATAACGGCACACAAATGAAACGTTTTTCATTTTTGTTTTGCTATATTTTAATTGATGGACCAGTGGTGAATCGTGATAAATTAGAGAGTTGGACTTGCACGGATTGTTTAAACCACCACCGACTCTATCCCATTATTTTTTTTATGTACAGTACTTATAAATTTACAAAAGTTTCGGTAGGTTGATAAAAAATACACCCTTAACAAGATGGCAGATAAGATTACATTATCATAAATTGTTGTCTTGTAAAAATTCATTAAATTTTGAAACAGAATAATATATTTATTAGATGGGATCTCCTTTTATTTTTAAGCTCACCAACATATTATATTTTAAGTTCGAAAAATGTTATTTTTAAAACTTTTTTTTAATTTTCAAAATTACTTGTAACACATTATATTAAAATATACTATAAATTGTGAATGAAGGAGAATATATCAAGAATATGGCTTTAAACATTAAAAAAAAACAATTATGAAACTAACATTTTTCTCGTTTAATGAGAATATTAGTACTAAGAAAGAAATTGAGCTTGGGATCTATTACACAAACAAAACTATTATATTCTGTTAAATTATTAATTATCAAAATATTAGTGATTGAATTTAATTAGATCATTTTATATTTTCAATAACATTAATCATCCGTCACATGACAAAAAAAAAATTGACAAAAGGAATATGTAGAATTTAATCCCCTACCCTAAAATTTAAGTTCAGTGAAAAATTTTAGTTTGAATTTTTCTGTGATTTTAGATTAATCAAGAAGGGATGTGCTTAGCAACAATCAAATTGGGGGAAAAAAATTGTTTTTATCAATTTTACTGCCAACGTCAAATCAAATTATTTATGATTTTTTTATTATAACCAAAATTATGAACACACCAATAATTTCCCACGATATAACAAATTCATATTAAGAAACCCTAATCTTTAATCTATTTTTTTTTTCTTTTGATCCAAATCAGCTATAAAACGGCATAAATTAGTGGCGAAGATTGGATCATAGATCATCGATCACATGTTCAATTTTTCCCTTTTTTGATCATTTTTTTTCACAGGAAACAAAATGGGTCAGGACAAATTCCCGACTACCAATACAATCAGATTGTAAAACTAATAACCAACTAAAAATAATTAGGTGATTTGTTTGCTGATCGTTTAATATACAGAATTTAAAATTCTTGAAATTAAAAATGAGATCAAATACATCTCAAGCGATATAAACTCCACCAACAATCCTGAAAGCAGCAACATCATAACTGACCTTATCACATAACAACCGTTATTAACCTAATATTCAGAAGCCCCAATTGAATAAATTGAGTTTAGAGGAACGGCATCCTAACTATCTACATGCCGGATACCAGTTATAGACATGCCAAAAGTGAAAATCCGATGAACAATCTTTGTTTGTGAAAGGTGAGCTCTGGAATTCTTAAAATTTAATTTTGACGATTTTACAGTCCACATGAAATCAACAAAATAATCTTAGAATTAGTGATGAATTAACAATTATTTTCTAATTAAAACTACGCAGAAACAAAAAAAAGAAAAAGAAATTGACGATTTTTTACATTAAAAATTCTGTTCGATTTATGAAATTTACTTATATTTTGTTTTGATAATCAAAATACCCTTTTTATTATTTGAAGATAGTTCTACTAACAACTAAATATAGTTTTAATAATAAGTGTAAGACTGATTTTGTCCAAAACTTTGGTAGTCGGTAGTCTTGTCTTCAGTACAATAAAATAAATAAGAACCGTTAGATCATAAAATAAATAGATGAAAAACGATGGATCTAGCATAAAAAGTGTTGTGGGAGGAATTTAGCACAACAGGTTATGAGGCCTCGTGCTGGAATAGCGCCAATAAACAAGGAATCGTCCAACCACCCAGAAAGGCTCGTGGTTGAAGATCAATAGCTAGCCGCCCGGGAAGGCTCACGACTAGGGTTACCGAAGAACACGGGATGTGGTTCCTCGGAAGGATCGGACTGAATCTACGGGATGAGAGCTCAAGGACCAAATGTTGGCCAGCCAAGAACCCTAATTTGACTATGTCACACAAGAGTGCACGTGCTCTAGCTACTCAAGGAGTGTAAGTGTCGAAGAAGATCCCGTAAACTGCCTACATACCACTATTTATAGTGGATCAAGCCCGAATGTAGTTCTTGAAGGATATGATCGTTTGTTTATGATAAGTTATCCTCTCTCCAGTGGGATAATGACTGTTATTTCTGATAATAATCGAGTATGATGTGTATAATCAGGTTACCAAGCAGTTTAGGTAACATAGAATGATTATCTCTTGTATTTATCATGATTTTGTATCATTTATCAAGTATATATGACATATATCCTCAAATAACTGAATGTTTATCTGTTTGAGAGTGTTTTTAGATGATATAAACGTGTTACTAAAAAGTAGGAGGCGTGCCTTATCTGATTTGGCAGCCTGATCAGGCTTCCGGCAGAAGCTGGGGGTACCGCCCGGTAGCCTGGCTCCGGTACCCCCTCCGGTAACCCCTATCACGGAAGCTACTCTGGAAGCTCTACTGGATGACTGATAATAGTTATAGGTTATCCTCAAGGGGATACCTTGAGACCCTTAGTCATGCGTTCCCGTGCTGCAGTGTACATGGTAACCCCTAGGGCTACCGCAGGCCTCCGGAAACCCGACAGATTACACATTCTCTTCATGGATCTGGACCCTAATCCTCTAGTGGGCCTAAATCTAACCCATGCAAGATTTTGGTCACAACAACTACCCCCCGGTTCCCTTAAGTACTGTGTGCAAGGGGAACCTAATATTCACAGGGTGCCGTTTCCTAGGAAGATTCAGGCTTATGCCGTCTTGTCAAGTCAGCATTCTTTATGGTACTAGCCTTGAAAACTCTTTATCGTAAACGTCAAAGTTAATATTATCGTTTATTCGAAGGCTCCTTGTAACAATATCATGAAAGCTAAAATTGGGTCTACCAATGAACGGAAACCTCATAATTTATATGTTTTAAGGATAAGTTAATCATTTTAAATCTACGAAGATAAAAATGATAACTATTAAGGGAGGAGAATCAGGCTGGGACTCTACCGTTTTTACAAAAATAAATTCAAAAAATAGCCCATTTTCCACACAAAGGACGTTTCCCACTCCACCTTGTTTTCTGTGCCACATTCATTAATCAAAGGGGACACGTCTCTTTTCTCTCCGTTTGTATATATCTATTCACTTAGCCCTTTGTATTTTATCTTTTCTCCACATCCTCTTTTGGGCAAGAAAGGGTTTCTTTGAGAGCTTCCAGCAAAGGCTTATCCGGCGGAGGCTTAGGCGTTTCAATCATCCGTACCTTCCATCTCGTCCAGGTATACCTCTGAATTTCTCAATTCAGTTTTGATGCCAAGCTCTCTAATTTATTCTTTGTGCACACATTGAGTTAATCAATGATACTTCTAGTGCGTATTATGTGTTCTAGGCTTCGATGTTTCCAAATTTGATATCTCCACTTATAGATTCTTGTTGTCATTCCTAGACCTTGAATCGTATATAGGTTAGATCTTTATACACAAATCTTAATTGACATATGCATGTATGAGTTTTCATCTGGCGTTGTGAATCGAAGCGGTTGGCGCGATTTGTATTTTGGTTGGCCTGTTGACCGTTTCTTAGTATGCATTTAGCTTGTTTGATGTTTGATTTCAATGAATATTGTCATTTTAGGTATGCTACCCTAAGTTTAATACTCGTAACTTGCTCGTTTAGGCATTCTTATTACACCTTATCTCTGTATGCCTTTTTCCATTTCGCTTAGCTAGAAGTGGGGTTAATAGGTTATGCAGCCATGTGGATGGTTACCCCCCGAGTCTTGACTCCTCGATTTTGGTCTGGTAGCCTCATCAGTGGCTGGGAGCTGTTGCCTTATTCGACCCTGAACTTTTCGATTTCAATCCCCCTTACTAATCTGCCTCCCTCTTTTGTGGTTGCAGATGTCTCTTTCATCGGCATCGAGGGAGTCTTCCCAGTGTTTATGATATTTATCACCCGTGTCTGGGGAACCGTCTGATTCGGGGTCCACCCATCTTAATAATCTTTTGCTCTCCCAGCCCCTGCTTGAATCTAAACCATCAGTTAGCTCCAGGACACGTTCCCAGGTAGAAGTAATAGATCCCTTGTCCGCTGAGATTGTCAGCCGGTATCCTAGCCTTTCCCTGGAGGCCGGTTCATCGAATTCGGATGGTGGAGAGGCAGAAAGGATTGATGTTAGTTCCAACACTGATGAAGGGGAAAAAACTATAAATGATCTTTGGCTAGGTGGTGAACAGCCATTCTTCAGTAATGATGATGTGACGGAAAAGAATGATAATGTTGGGATGCCCATGTTCCTGCAGGTTTTGTTCCCTCTTGTGAGGATACAGATTCGTCCATGAATGCTGACAGACTTGCGAGGTTGAAGGAATCATGCAATCCAGGATGCGACCTGGTGGTACCTACCACCGGTGAGAGGTGCCATAGGCTTGGCAACTTTGAACCTGATCAAGCTATACCCAATGCGGTACTGTCTGCATCCTTTTTCAAGCTGGGATTCTCTATGCCGATGCATCCGTTTTTTGTTGACATGCTGAACTTCTACGAGATAGCTCCTATGCAACTGTCACTTAATTCCTTCAGGGTGGCGGCATGTATGTATATCCTCTACGATCAAACCTTTTCTGTCCCCCTTACCCCTAGGGAATTAGGGTACTTTTATCAACTAAAGGGTGTGGGAAGGAAGATAGGTATTTTTTACCTCACCTCCTGGAACGACAGGCAAGGGAGATGTATTAAGGGAAATAAGCGGGGAATGTATGACTGGATGGAAATGTTTTTGTATTGTTATGATTGTGAAGAGGTGAGAAAAGAGTGGAATCTGACTCCGGGTAAGCATCCGGTACCCTCGTTCATTACTGGTAACCTTTATTTGGTTGATTCTCTACATAGCTCTTACCCCCTTTTTACTATATATTATCTCATTTAGGGATCCCATCGCAAACTCTGCTCGAGGGGGCTGAGGCAAAAAGAGCCGAAAAGATTATGAGGTTGGCAACTAGTTTAGGAGATGGCGAGAGTCTGTTAACTCCGGAAACCTTAGTGAGGTTGGGATTTACGAGACCCCTGGCTCCCTCTCCCCCTGCCCAGGGGATGGAGGTGTCTGTTAGAAATTCTGATACTTACGGTACCGCTTGGGAGGAGAAGGGGGCTACCGACCGCTCCAGCCCTGGTAACCTAGGCTTTCGCTTTCTACTTTTGTACCTTTTTACTCACTGTGCCGCACTTCTCTTTGGTGTTTTTCTTTTTATTCGTTTTTATCCGTATCTTTATGGGCCTCCATGCGTGTGTCGATTACATGGTAGTTACTGTTTATCCTGTAACTGGCCACTTTTTCCACATTTCTCTTTGCATATTTATGTTATGATTTTTAACATTCTGGCTATCTTGTCTTTTCAGGTATGTCTGGTACCGTTCCATCCTTTGTACAACCTTCGGAGAAATACGAAGATTTGTTCCCAGAAGATGAGTTGATGACACTGGAACCCCCAATTAATGCTACCCCTATCTCCCAGGCTAAGGTTCCTACTTCTGGGAAGGTTGGATCCACTCCGGCTGATAAGAGAAGGTTCTCCCAAGCCTCTGGCAGCCTGGCTTCTACCCCAGAAACTAGGTCTTCCAAGAGAGTCAAATTGCCACAGTCACCCAGCATACCACAAGAGATTCAGCAATTCCACAGGTTAACCGAAGGGCAGATCCCCTTGGAGGTCATCTCAGGATGGTCCAAGCTCAAGATCTCTGATGCCGTACGGGCTATGCTATATTCTTCTGGGGAGAATCTGTTTCATCATATGAGGATCGGTAACCAGCTGGTAGCGGCTACTCGTGGTGACATGAAGTTAAAGGAGGACCTTAAGCAGGCAAAATCTGATCTCGAAACTGTTGAAGGGGAAAGAAAGAAGCTCGCTGATGCTAATAAAAAGTTGAAGAGTGAGATCTCCGTGGTAACGAAGGAGAAGGAGAAATTTGGTAGGCTAGTTTTTTCTCAAGATAAGGAGAAGGAAGAGTTGGTGGCTGCCCATGCCACTGAGGTTGGAGAATTGAAGGTGCAAGTGGATACTTTTCAGGCTTCCACGAGAAAAATGAAGGAGGTACTCCCTGAGAGGTACAAGCTGGGGTTCGCCAAAGGGGTCAATGATTACTTGAAGGCTACTTGGAAGGTGATGCCGAATCTTGACTGGGCGCTCCTGGGTGAAGACGCGGTAAAGCAGGTGGAAAGTTTCAAGGCTGAGGCTGCCAAGTCCCAAGTTCCCGTCACCAAAGGGGTCTCCAAGTCATCAGCTATCCAACAAGATGATATCGAAGATGCTCAGGCTACCAGGGTTGAGGCTCCCACGGACGTGGTTGAGGTTACTACAGGCGATTCCACTAAGAAGGTTGACCCTGTCGAGGATTCCCCTGGCTCTGAGGCTACCAAAGACCCTTCTGCCTCTCAGTAACTTCTTTTTTGGTTATGGAAAATTTTATCCAGTTGGTTTTATGAACTTATGGTTTTAACTAAGGGGGTGGGCTCCTATAACGCTCCACACGTGTATTTTTGGATTCGTAACTTAACTGTTTTACGGCCATGGGGCCCTGGTGCTCTTGAACTGGTTTTATTCCTCAAATGCATGTTTGTTTTATTATCTAATTCTTTCTGTGGTAAGTATAATTATTGTACTATAATTGGTTATGCCTTAGATGCCAGACTTGTTTTCCTTAATGGCAACGAAGTTCACTAACTCAACTAAAAAGCCTTAAATCTGCTAAGTGGGACGAGTGATGCCTTAACTTAAAACAACTCGCGACCGAATATTACTATCGAATTCTAATGGATAGTGTGACTCTGGGTGTTGATCCTAATACAGGTTTATACGAGTATTTAGAGGATATATGCCATATTCACGCTGATTAAACGAAATAAATGATAAATCATGAATCAGGAATTGAATGATAGCATGGTAACGTAACATGGAAATGTACTTGAGAAGCGATGACTGCGTGTACCTGGATAAGCAGTCACGTAAATGGTGAACTACTTGTACCTTAGTCTGCGTGGTTACCACTATGGGTATGGGGATACCGTCCGGTAACCCTATTATATCTGGGAGCACGTAGGCGGGAACTTGACTCCGGGAGCCCCTTGGCCGGTAGCACATATCCGGTAGCCTGGATGCCGGAGGCTCAGCCTGGAAACCTTTGTTCCGGGAGTCCCAATCAATTAATGAATCATATGTGGTGATGCCATGTAAGCCATTCCTGTAAGGCCGTGTTTGTATGGTATTTGGTAATCCATATGGGTTAACTCTTGTAACAACATAGGCTGATGATTGAATAATTAATGTATGTCAGTCATGATTTCATACACGATTATTGGCTAAGTGAGATATGTGAACCATTCAAGGTTACGCACATGTCTCATATTGAAAAGGATCCAAGTGTGCCGAACAAGGTACCACACAAGCCCAAGTAATGAAGGGAACCATGTATGCCGAACTGGGTTCCATACATGCCCTGATAACCAAGTAAGCCATGTGAACCACTCAAGGTTCCATACATGTCTGGTGTTGAAGGGATCCAAGTGTGCCGAACAGGGTACACACAAGCCCAAGTAATGAAGGGAACCATGTATGCCGAACAGGGTTCCATACATGCCCTGATAACCAAGTAAGCCATGTGAACCACTCAAGGTTCCATACATGTCTGGTGTTGAAGGGATCCAAGTGTGCCGAACAAGGTACACACAAGCCCAAGTAATGAAGGGAACCATGTATGCCGAACAGGGTTCCATACATGCCCTGATTACCAAGTAAGCCATGTGAACCACTCAAGGTTCTATACATGTCTGGTATTGAAGGGATCTAAGTGTGCCGAACAGGGTACACACAAGCCCAAGTAATGAAGGGAACCATGTATGCCGAACAAGGTTCCATACATGCCCTGATAACCAAGTAAGCCATGTGAACCACTCAAGGTTCCATACATGTCTGGTGTTGAAGGGATCCAAGTGTGCCGAACAGGGTACCACACAAGCCCAAGTAATGAAGGGAACCATGTATGCCGAACAGGGTTCCATACATGCCCTGATAACCAAGTAAGCCATGTGAACCACTCAAGGTTCTGTACATGTCTGGTGTTGAAGGGATCCAAGTGTGCCGAACACGGTACCACACAAGCCCAAGTAATGAAGGGAACCATGTATGCCGAACAGGGTTCCATACATGCCCTGATAACCAAGTAAGCCATGTGAACCACTCAAGGTTCTGTACATGTCTGGTAATGAAAATTTTAAAATTCTAATAATTTCAACCTGTTAAGCTGAGAGGTGTATCCACTACTACCCCCTAGTTCTGGATGGTAGCCTGGCTGCCATGTAGAACTATGCTTGTTGGTCTTACATATCTTTCTGAAAATATTTATAAGTGGTAAATGTAAAAGGAAACAATCAACTTCTACTTTTACTGAAAATCAAAGAGTACGATTACATCAAATTTCATCCAGACGGGGTGTGCATCCACTACCCCCGGGCATCTACTAAAAATCATGAAATCCTGAGAACTGAAAGGGAAATGACGCAACCACAACTAGTAGGTTGCCTTTATTTATCATAAGCCTGAAAGAGGCCTACGTTTGCTCTGAAAAGAGTCTTACTGATAGTACTTTTTTAGGTGCTCGGCATTCCAAGCGCGGGGAATAGTGTTCCCATCCATGTCTTCAAGGTGGTAAGTGCCTTCCCAAAAGATAGACTTTATTTTGTAAGGCCCTTCCCAATTTGCTCCAAAGGCTCCGTGCCCGGGAACCCGCATATTGGGCATCATTCTTCTCAGTACTAGGTCGCCAACCTTGAGGGGTCGAGGGCGTACCTTGTTGTTGTAGTATTTGCGGGTCCTCTGCTGATAAGCCGCAAGTTTCAGCTGGGCGGTAGCCCGGGTTTCTTCTACCATATCTAGGGCCAACCTCTGATTTATTTCATTTGGCTCTTGACTGAAATTGTCCCTCCGGTAGGACCCTGTCCCGACTTCCACTGGGACCATAGCTTCACATCCATAGGTTAGAACAAAGGGAGACTCTCCGGTAGTGGACCTTGGAGTAGTGTTGTAAGACCATAAGACCATTGGAAGTTCCTCAGGCCAGTTTCCCTTTTTGTCTTCCAACTTAGCTTTCAGAGTGTGCTTGATGATTTTGTTCACAGCCTCTGTCTGTCCGTTGCTCTGGGGATGGCAAACGGCTGAGAAATCTTTCTTTATTTCCAAGTCTTCACATAGACTTCTCATTTCTTTACTATCAAATTGCTTGCCATTATCTGAAATCAGTTTGTACGGTACCCCGTATCTACATATAATGGCTCTTTTGACAAATTCCTTCAGCTTGCCGGCAGTGATGGTAGCCAGGGGTTCCGCCTCTGCCCACTTGGTAAAGTAGTCAACAGCTACCACAACATATTTCACACCACCTCTGCCTTTAGGAAGCTCCCCAATCATATCAATTCCCCATATTGCAAAGGGCCAGGGGCTTCCAATGGGCCTTAATTCCACAGCTGGGTTGCTATTGAAGTTAGCAAACCTTTGACACTGATCACAAGCTTTAGCAAAGTCATAAGCATCAGTTTTCATGGTAGGCCAGTAGTAGCCTTGCCGTAGCACTTTGTGGGCCAGGGAGGTACCCCCCGACTGGTTTCCACAAATGCCTTCATGAATTTCCCTTAGGATGTATTCACATTCATTTCCAGATATGCATTTAAGTAGAGGTTGATTAAAACCCCTCTTGTATAGGATGCCATCATAGATCACATAACGGGCAGCCTTATATTTGAGTTTCCGAGCTTCATCTTTGTCTTCCGGAAGTGTCCCCTTGGTGATATACTCACGTATTGAGGTTGCTCATTGGCTTTCCGTTGAAGATTCTATTTCCATAGTCTCCTCTCGATGGATACTTGGTTGGAGTTGCACTTCAAGGGGTATCACCCCTAACAGAACAGCTTCTTTTTGGGATCCCAACTTGGCAAGGGCATCAGCATTGGTATTTTCCACCCTTGGGATTTGATTTAGATTTAGCAATTTGAACCTACTGATAAGTTCTTGGGCATACCTCATGTAGAGTTCAGTGCGGGGGCCTCGACTCTGGAAGCTTCCTTTAATTTGCCACACAATCAGCATGGATTCACTAAACACATTTAGGTATTCTACCTTCATTTCCAGAGCCAGTTTCAAGCCAACAATCAGGGCCTCATACTCTGCATCATTGTTGGTAGCCTTGAAGCCAAAGTGTATGGCACTCTGAATTCGGTGCCCCTCTGGGCTTACCAACTCTATTCCTGCACCTCCCCCATTACTGTTTACTGCTCCATCAACATACAGGTTCCACCATAATTGGGGGCTTTCGGCATCCCCTTCGGTAACTGGGGATACCGGGGTACAATCTTCTCCGGTAACCTCAAAATCAGGAGGAAACTCCAGTAAGAAATCGGCCAGCGCTTGGCCTTTGATAGCAGTTCGGGGCTTGTAATCTATTTCAAACTGTCCTAGCTCGACAGCCCATTTCATCATTCTACCGGAGGCTTCCGTCTTGTGCATCACTTGCCTTAGCGGGAAGGATGTTCTAACTTCAACTTTATGGGCCTGAAAGTAAGGCCTTAGCTTCCTGGAAGCCAATATTAGAGCATATGCTAGCTTTTCCATGCTGGGATACCGGGTTTCCGCATCCAACAGCCTTTTGCTCACATAATATACCGGGTATTGTACTTGTTCTTCCTCCCGGATCAACACAGCACTTATAGAGTATTCAGAAACAGCTAAATATAAAATGAGTACCTCACCTTCCAAGGGTTTGGAGAGCAATGGTGGGCTTCCCAACTGTTCTTTTAGTTTCTTGAAGGCTTCCTCACATTCCGGGGTCCATTCAAAGTTTTGACCCTTCTTGATAGCCTTGAAAAACTCCTTGCACTTGTCGGAAGACCGAGATACGAATCTATTTAGGGCTGCTACCCTTCCGGTAAGCCCTTGGACTTCTTTTACATTCCTTGGGGACCTCAGTTCCAGCAATGCTTTGATTTTGGCAGGGTTTGCCTCAATCCCTCCGTGGTTCACAATGAATCCAAGAAATTTTCCAGACTCCACACCAAAAACACACTTTTGAGGGTTCAACTTCATCCGGTACTTCCTTAGGATATCAAACATCTCAGATAGGTGCAACACATGGTCGGCTGCCACCTTTGATTTGACCAACATGTCGTCAACATAGACTTCCATAGTCTTACTAATCTGTTCTTTAAACATCATGTTTACCAGCCTTTGGTAGGTTGCCCCGGCATTCAATAGCCCAAACGGCATCCCCACATAACAGTACAGTCCCCTATCGGTTATGAAGCTGGTATGCTCCTGGTCTGGTTCATGCATCGGAATCTGGTTATATCCGGAGTAGGCATCCATGAAACTTAGCAAAGCATGGCCTGCCGTGGCATCCACCAGTTGATCAATTCTGTGTAGCGGGAAGCTATCCTTAGGGCATGCCTTATTCAGATCAGTAAAGTCAACACATGTCCTCCATTTCCCATTGGGCTTCCGGACCAGTACCGGTTTTGCTAGCCATGTTGGGTAGAAGGATTCTTTGATCAAACCAGCCTTTAATAACCGGTCTACCTCTTCCTGGAGGGTGATAGCCCTTTCACCACTGACAGGCCTTCTTTTCTGCCGGATACCCCTTCTCTCAAGGTCAATGTTCAAGTGGTGGCACATGACTTTCGGGTCGATCCCCACCATTTCAGAATGACACCATGCAAACACATCAAGGTTGCTTTTAAGGAAAGCAGTCAACCTTTCTCTTGTCTTTTCATCTAGCTGTTGTCCAATTTTCAAGATTTTACCAGGATCTTCAGCATCCACTAGTATGGGGATAGTATCTTCGGCAGCCCCTGCCTTTTCCAGGGTACCGGGCATCCTGGGATCAATGTCAATCTCAACCGGGAGTCCTTTCTCCGCTCCCTGGTTCTCATTCTCTAGCATTGCTACGCCTAGATCATCATCAGAGGCATTTCTTACTATGCCTTCCAATGAAATGTTTTGAATTTCATCATTTTTCTCGGCAGCTTCCAACAACAAGCTTTGTGGTGGTATTACCCCCGAAAAACGGGAACCTCTTCAGTAGGTTCCTCTGGTAATTCCACTATCATGATGGCACTACACGATGCTTTTCCAAACTTTTGTGGCTCAAGCCCATGGCTTCTCATTAGGGCTTCCCCATCAGTCTTTTCTTCAACATGAATAGATTTATCCGTCTTCTCGGCAGCCTGCACAGCTCTGTTATAGCATTCCCTTGACTCATGTTGACATCCTTTCACACACCCAATGCCATTTGGTGTAGGAAACTTCATTGAAAAGTGGTATATTGAGGTTACCACCCTCATATCCTTCAACATTGGTCTACCGAGAATTGCATTGTGGGAAATGTCTTCATCTACCACCATGAATTCTGCCATTTGGGTAGCCTTGCAGGGATCCATACCCAATGTCAGGGGCAATTTGATCTTTCCCATAATTTGGACAGGGTTGCCGGTAAACCCATATAGCTCATTATTGGTAGGCAGTAACTCTTTGTCCAAAAGTCCCAATTTCTGGAATGTGGTATATGCCAAGATATTTACTGAGCTTCCATTATCAACCAGCACTCTGTGCACATTCATTCCACCAATACTCACGGTTACCACCAAAGCATCATTATGAGGGTGGTGAACCCACTTGGCATCCTCCTCGGTAAAGGAAATATCAGCGGTTTCCCCTTTGAACAGCATAGGGGGCCTTTCTGCAAGGTGGAACACATTAGTTAGGGGTTTGCCCCTGGCTTCCCGGGCATACCTATCTCTGGCATTCTGACTGGCACCCCCCAAATAAGGGCCGCCAAAGATGGTATGGATGCTATTAGCTCGGGTAGTCCTTTCTTGGTTTCCAGGTGCCTTGTCCTTGTTATCTCTACCTTCTTTATACTTCTTAGCCTCTTGGGCTACAAATTCAGTATGGTATCCACCTCTAATCAATTCTTCAATTTGATCTTTCAAGTGCCTGCAATCAGCAGTCTCGTGACCATTCACTTCATGGAATGCACAGTACTTTCCCTGATCTTTCACTCCTGGGGGGCCTGCCCGGTAGGGCCTCCGGAATAGCCCATTCTTCTCATTCACTTCGAGAATATGACTAATTGGGACAGTCAAAGGAGTATACTCTGAGTATTTCTGAAAATTTGCCTTTGGAGTGAGTCTGTCCTTGGCAGAAACTCTATCCTTAGTTGCATTAACAGCAATAGGGGCAGTCTTGTCATCATACCGGGGGGCTCCCAAACCGGCAGTACCACTCCCGGAAGCCCTCTTATTTGAATCCCTTTTAGGGCTGTAAGAACGATTTCTTTTGTTCCTGCTCCAACCTCGGGAATTGGAATCTTTGGACAGTTTTGCCATGGATTCCTCAATCACTTTGTGGCGTTCTGCTTGTTGGTAGAATTCTGCCAGGGTTCCGGGCTCCTCAGTTTGCAATTCCTTCCAAAACTCGGTTCCAGGCCTAACCCCGGCTATCAGGAAATTCTTCAGAGTTTCATCAGAGGCCTTCTTCACTTTTGGCACTTGTTCATTAAATCTTTTGAAGTATTGTCTTAAAGATTCGTGGGGTTCTTGCTTGATATTAGCCAGAGTATTCACCGGTGGGGCATAGGCCACGGTAGCCCTGAATTGAGAGATAAACTGGTCTCCCATCTTCCTCCAGGATTTGATAGACCCTTCGGCTAACCTTGTGAACCATTGGTGGGCATTCCCACTCAGTGTGGATGCCAGAAGCCTACACCTTGCTAAGTCCTCCACTTGGTAGACATCCATTTCCGTATTAAAACTGCTCAAGTATTCAACTGGATCTGAATTTCCATTGAATTTCAGGTCAGTATTCATCTTGAAGAACCTTGGCAAGGCTGCCTTTTTCACTTTTATAGAAAATGGGGAACCGGCAGTGATACCGGACTTAAATTTTTTCTCCTCCTTGATCTTTTCCAAGGCCTTTTTCCAGTCAGACATCCTGAACTGTCCATTTTCACCATCCGAAAGCATATCACTTCCAGAGTCATCATCTTCATTGGCTGTCTTGCTTCTTCTAGGGACTGAACTTTGATGGGAGCCGGAATCCTGATCGGTACCCCCACCGGTTGGGACTTCGGTAGAGCGGGATTTCCTGTTTCTATGCCAAGAAGAGTGACTGCTTTGCCTATAACTCCTTCTGCCATCAGATCTGGACCTCCTGGAAGTACTTCTTGGGGGTACCGAGTGGGACCTCTCTCGGCGTTCTCGGGAACCCTGAGTTATGGAACCCCCATTTCCGTTCCTTCGATCTTTGTTTCCAGTATGACTCAACTTGTGACGAAGGTCTTTTTTGGTCAGTCTTTTGCCAACTCGATCAAAAACACTTAGGCTTCTGGTGGGTGAGCCTACGGTATCCTGGGCTTCCGGAACGTCAGATTGGTCGCCCTCATATTCTTCTTCCACAGGCTCTTCTGCGTCTTCTTTAGATGGGACATGATCAGTGTTGTCCTCAATATTATCCTCAGACTCGAAATTCAGCCTTGTCGGAGTCACGATCTTCTTTTTTGACTTCGACTTGCACTTTCTTTGCCATTTTTTCATTTTCTCGGAACCTTTTTCCAAGTTGTTGACTCTTTCATTCATCATTTTCCAATAGTCCATGATGTCCTTGTTGCTAACATCATCACCACCTTTGTTTCGTCCATTACCATCCCGAGACGGTGTATTATCACTTTCAGAATTGTCACTCGCCATATCTCCTCCAAATGACGATTTTTGAGGCCCCTCATTCGGGCGCCAATTGTTGTGGGAGGAATTTAGCACAACAGATTATGAGGCCTCGTGCTGGAATAGCGCCAATAAACAAGGAATCGTCCAACCACCCAGAAAGGCTCGTGGTTGAAGATCAATAGCTAGCCGCCCGGGAAGGCTCACGACTAGGGTTACCGAAGAACACGGGATGTGGTTCCTCGGAAGGATCGGACTGAATCTACGGGATGAGAGCTCAAGGACCAAATGTTGGCCAGCCAAGAACCCTAATTTGACTATGTCACACAAGAGTGCACGTGCTCTAGCTACTCAAGGAGTGTAATTGTCGAAGAAGATCCCGTAAACTGCCTACATACCACTATTTATAGTGGATCAAGCCCGAATGTAGTTCTTGAAGGATATGATCGTTTGTTTATGATAAGTTATCCTCTCTACAGTGGGATAATGACTGTTATTTCTGATAATAATCGAGTATGATGTGTATAATCAGGTTACCAAGCAGTTTAGGTAACATAGAATGATTATCTCTTGTATTTATCATGATTTTGTATCATTTATCAAGTATATATGACATATATCCTCAAATAACTGAATGTTTATCTGTTTGAGAGTGTTTTTAGATGATATAAACGTGTTCCTAAAAAGTAGGAGGCGTGCCTTATCTGATTTGGCAGCCTGATCAGGCTTCCGGTAGAAGCTGGGGGTACCGCCCGGTAGCCTGGCTCCGGTACCCCCTCTGGTAACCCCTATCACGGAAGCTACTCTGGAAGCTCTACTGGATGACTGATAATAGTTATAGGTTATCCTCAAGGGGATACCTTGAGACCCTTAGTCATGCGTTCCCGTGCTGCAGTGTACATGGTAACCCCTAGGGCTACCGCAGGCCTCCGGAAACCCGATAGATTACACATTCTCTTCATGGATCTGGACCCTAATCCTCTAGTGGGCCTAAATCTAACCCATGCAAGATTTTGGTCACAACAAAAAGTATTTTATTTTTAACATGTAAATTAAAAAGTGTATTTATATTGAAATACAAAAATGTGTATGTCAATAATTTAAATCATATAATTTGGTTTCTACATTTAATAAGATTATCAGTGTAGGTCTTCTACACTGAATATGATTAATCTAAAAATTCGTAATTGTTATGCCATATTTTGGTATGTCTAATAACTCCCAAATTCCTAATAATATTAATTACTAATTCAGATTAATAATTATAACTTAACTCCTAAGTTTTATCCTCTCTCTGAAATGAGGAAAGAATCAATCTCAATCAATCAATAACGGAAAATATCTCCAAACGATATTCTTCAAATCAGGAAGATATCACAACGATAAGATTAAATCAGATAAAATCAATCATTACCCACATTAACGTAACTTATCCCTTAAGTCTCTTGGGATAAGCCCAATTAATTCACAGAACTGCGTGGGGCTTGATCCTATATAAACATAGGTACGCAGGCATCTTGGCAGAAGAGATGATCGATATACGAGACAAATCGAGATACCTGCCGAGTCCAGCCCCCTCTTTTTTCATAAACCCTAATCCCCTAAAACAGTCACATTCATACAATTCGCTCTATTATTCCAGCATCTCTCCAATTTCGTGTTGTTACGAAATTCCTCCAACAACATTTGACGCTAGAAGGAGGGATAATTTTTCGTTTGTGGAGGACAAACGAATACCAGAAAATTCATGGGGGTTTTTGGATTTTATTAATACGGAAAAAAAAACATGACAAACAGAACTTTAGGCATGAATTGTTTAGAGCGACTGTTAGGAAAAAAAACAAGAGACGAAATCAAAAGTAGACATGACACGGGAGCTAACAACTGCACAAGATCAAGCATGGAAAAAGAACGATCATGAAAAAAGAATCAAATGGTGGTTTGTTCGCGGGGCCACCCAAAAGAAAGAAAATTTACAAAAACAAATCAGCCTTAAGCAGTCAAGCAACAGGAAAAAGGAAAAAGAAAAATGGAGCCAGCAAGTTACCACTGTCCGAACAACATAGCCTTCGCAGAGGAATTGCAACGAGATAAGTCTTCGATTTATCTTTAATTGTTTTTACAATTTATTTTATATTAATATATTATGCCATGCATGCATATTTAAAATCATGTTTTTAAATATTTTTTAGAAAAAATATTTATTATTCAAAAATTCGTGTGAACAATATATTTTTATGCTTGTAAAATTATTGCGATTTAGAAAATATTATACGAGATATTTATGTGGATGAATTGTGGACATTTATGCTGATTGATTGTGAATATTTTACAATCCCGTACGAACTGCATTATTCTCAAGAAATATATATATATATATATATATATATATATATATATATATATATATATATATATATATATATATATATATATATATGCGAGACGCATAATTTTGGAAAAGATTTTCTACAAAAAGGAGGACATTATATTTATACAAAATAAATGTCGCGACATTTTAAAAGATCACATTTATTATTGCATATTGGATTTGTAAAATATTTTTCATATATTGTCGCGATAGAACATATATGTCAAAAATATCTTCAAACTTGCGAACTAAAGTTTCAAGTAGGTTAGCCTGGACAAGCTATAAATCTCGCAATGCTACATGCTTAGTAAATTGCAGTGCAACACCATCTGGATTATTGAAGGCCCATGAGATATCATTATATCGAATGGGTGGAGGCATCCCTATGCAAACTATCTTTATTGAAGGCCTATGAGATATCACTATATCGAATGGGTGGAGGCATCCCTATGCAAACTAGTTCGCCAGAACTACATCTACATCTACATCTCTTAGTGACAGTCCCGTCAGAAACGAAGACACATCCTTATGTGGTTGCATCAGACACTTGAACAGCGTGTATGCCAATTCGGGATATATACAAGTGCCAAGGTCCTAACTAGACAACAAGGATCGCAAAGGATTTCAAAAATATTATTTATGCTCGCACATTTGAAAACCTTGGCAAAAATATATTTATCCTATAATGGTCATCGCATGCTATCACATTTGCATCCGCATACGCCTAACGAGCACAGTGGTGCTCTAAGTATTTTTCTAATCATCTATTTTCAGCTGTTTCAGCGATCGAAAAAATTTGGAAGCTTAAAGAATTCTTAGTTCTCCACTGCAGCAAGCTACACTGAAGAACTGGGGGCTAGTTGTTATGCCATATTTTGGCATGTCTAATAACTCCCAAATTCCTAATAATATTAATTTTTAATTTAGATTAATAATTATAACTTAACTCCTAAGTTTTATCCTCTCTCTGAAATGAGGAAAGAATCAATCTCAATCAATCAATAACGGAAAATATCTCTAAACGATATTCTTCAAATCAGGAAGATATCACAACGATAAGATTAAATCAGATAAAATCAATCATTACCCACATGAACGTAACTTATCCCTTAAGTCTCTCGGGATAAGCCCAATTAATTCACAGAACTGCGTGGGGCTTGATCCTATATAAACATAGGTACGCAGGCATCTTGGAAGAAGAGATGACCGATATACGAGACAAATCGAGACACCTGCCGAGTCCTGCCCCCTCTTTTTTCATAAACCCTAATCCCCTAAAACAGTCACATTCATACAATTCGCTCTATTATTCCAGCATCTCTCCAATTTCGTGTTGTTACGAAATTCCTCCAACAACAGTAATTATATTTTCTCTTGATATTGTGAGTGTTTCCATTTCGATAATATTTGTTAAATCATCACTAAATGAAAGATAATTTTGTGAGCTTCGCGTGGGTCATAAAATAATCAAAATCTAATTTCTAGATCTCAAGATACAACCCAAATAGTAAATATGAACTTTTTTTAATATTAATAAAAATAAATAAAATTCAATTGTATTCTTTTTTAATCATATCCTTTTCATATTAAAATTTTCTTTTAAAATTCAATTATAATACAAAACTTTTTTTTTATTATATCTTTTTTAGATTTTAATTTTCTTTTTAATATGTAATACAATGACCAAACTAAAAAATTAAAACAAAATTATGTATAAAATTCCCTTTACACTTATTATATATAAAAATATAATTTAGGATGATCCCTATATTTTATAATCTACTAGATTATAGCCCGTGTAAAGCACGAGTTACTTTTAAATATTTTTTAAATTATATGATTAAACAAAATAGAGTATAATAATTTATTAAGAATATAATTTAACTTTGTAATATTAATTAATAAATTTTTTAGAAATAATATTATTTATTTAATAAATGAAATGTAATATTGTTTAAAACTAATATTATAAAATCTTAATGTAAATTTATTATTAACGGGATTCGAACCTTGGATCTTTAGACGAGGAATTTAAATATATAATATTCCTTATTATTAGATCTAACGATTATCATCTATTTACTAAATATTTAACGGTCACCATTCTTTTAACGATTGGTTGAACCAAACAACCAAAATACCAATGATCCCCTAAATTAGTACTCTCTCCGTTTCAAAAAACCTTTCTCGTTTTGACTATCTATACTGTTCATTATAAGCGGTTGACTACTAATTTACATATAATTTATAAGAGAAAATATAGTCATGAGTGATTTTGTTTGATTCGTATTTATGAGTACTTTAACACAGTGAAGTTTTTATATTTAATACTAATACGAAATTAAAGATATTAACGATTAAAAGTGTGCGTTGACAAACGTGTTCAAAGTAAACCGGAAAAGTTTTATGGAACAAAAAGCTCAAGAGATCATCTTGACTCTCTATAATGTGAACATAAATACAGTATATAGTTTGCTTATTATAGATTAGTATAGATATCTACCCCTTGAAATTTAGTTGAGAACTACATTTCATACTAGGGCTGAGCAAAACCGATCCGAACCCGAAAAACCGAACCGAAATATATAATTTCGGTTCGGTTCGGTTCCAAATATTTTGAAATTTCGGGTATTCGGTTTTTTCGGTTTGAACCGAAATAAATTTCGGACCGGTTCGGTTTTTTTAAACAAATTTCGGTCCAAAACCGAAATACCCGAATTGTAATAAACATATATTTACATCAAGTCTTCAACACAGTACACTACACACTAGACTACACACGGGCCGACGGCTAGACCTAATCAAGTCTTCCCTGTGTTGCTGTAAGTACATAGTAATAAGACATTACAAATAATTTTGCTTATGTTTGTCTTAAGTTATACATTAATGTTGATTAATGATTTTGTTGCAGCTTCCAAACATACTGGGTTTTATATTGGGAGTGCTTCAGATGTGGCAGAAGTACACATAAATATCATAGACATTGTGAAAAATGTACCCGGAGCTGTTGATCAAGTTTATCCCCTGGATTCTCAAACAAGTAGTTGTAGTAGCAGTAACGGTGTCAGCAGTGACGATGACGAAATCAAGTTTATCCCCTGGATTCTCAAACAAGTAGTTGTAGTAGCAGTAATGAAGCTTGTGACGTTTGTATCTGTATTGTTTCTTAGTTCTACAGACAGTGAAAGTAGTAACTGTAATCCCATTTTTCTTAGTTGTATTTGTATCTGTATTGATAAAGTTGTATGTTGCCCTCCCAATTGCTTTTGGAAATGACTATATGAATATACTGTTTTTTTGGTTGCATCATTTGTTTTTGTCTCTTCAAGATCCATAAGTTATCATGTTTTCATGATCATCTGGAATTCGAATTGGCCATGCTAGGAGCTGGGGATGAAACAAGTGCATGTGATACCACTGAAATATGAACAGCTATTTGGTACTGTATTATTTGAAGCTTTCCAAAGTTCTACCGGTTTCATAAAATAGATTATGTCATTATGGAAATATTTTTTCTAGGCACTACTACAAATTTCGGGTTTTCTGGGTAGAACCGAATAGACCGAATTATTTCGGTTCTGGTTCGGTTCGGTTCCTATGCTTATTCGGTCCGGTTCGGTTCCGCAAAAAACGCTTGTTCGGATTTTCGGGTTTTTCGATTCGGTTCGGTTTTGGACCGAATTACCCGAATGCTCAGCACTATTTCATACCAAAAAATTAGAAAATTTAAAAGTGTTAAACTGCATTGGTAAATCCAAAAGCGAGGTTTTTTTTAAAAAAAATTCTAGTTAAGGCTCTAAAATCAAAGAACAAGAAAATTAGTTAAATTGTCTTTTACATACCTATAAAAACCACCACATTACTTGTAAAAGTCAAAATTTTCCGTTTAAACTCTACTACAACATGCAAATTCATAAATTTAAAATGATGTCGTGATATTTCAACATGAGGATTGAGTTGTCAATGTATTGCCATCTTACCGGACTGGTCACCAGTTTCTGGACCATAATCTTTTTACAAATGTTTGTAAATACATATATATTTTACTTGTGTATGATTTTTTACTAAAAATTTTACTAAAAAAGTCCCTACGACGTACTTTTATTAAATTTGAAAGTTCTAATACCGATTTCTGAAATTTTCGATCTCTTGGATGTAGTTTTGTTTTTTAACATTTTGATTGGTTTATGATAAATTGAATGTCATTATAACTTTCTTAAATACGTTTCAAATAAAAAAAAAACTTTCATAAATGAATTGCATCTTGTGGTTTTTAGTAAACTGAGTGTCATTGTTTGGTTAAGTAATATGCAACTATGAGTTACATATTTAATTTTAGTAAATTAAATTATATTTTTAATAAAAAAATTGAACAATTTGTAATATCGGGATATGTGGGTTTTTTCGATTTGAAATAAATACAAAGAGTTAGGGATCCCGAAATGGTTTCCGAAAATATACCCGAATACCAAATATCATTTTTTAATTCGTAAAGCGCATATTAATATGTGGAGGACCTTTTTATTTTTGAAATACTTATCCAATCAAATCTTGTCAACTAAGCATTTGAAAATAGTTTTGGGAATTTTTTTAAGACCCTAGCATTTTTCAAACCCAAATATCTTAGTACTTTCTAACCTAAAATTATATAAAGGTAACTCGTCACTTTCAAGGAAATTCCGGTTCTGGAATTGAATTCATTGAAACAAACGCGACCTTAATTTCATATCCTTATTGTCTAGGGATTTCCTCTCCCACAACCACAATTCAACAGCTGATTCCTCGACAATAAATGGTTTTTTATTGATGGAAACATTCAAATAATTACTTCCTCCGTCCCAATTTAATGTGATCATATTTTTTATTTTATTTGTCCCAGAATTAATATTATCCAAATCTAATTAATATAATAACTTTATTGTTAATTATGTTAATTTATTTTAAAAATAATATAATTTTTGATAATTATTAATTTCTTTAATATAATTGAATAAAAGATGGAAATTTTATTGGTAACAAAATGAATAGAATGGAGAAATATATTTTTATAAGTTCATTAATTTTAATTAAGTGAAATTTGTGCACATATAGAAAACCCATTATTATTATTATTGAAAATAAAATTAATCAAAAATATATCAAGCTAAACTCCATGAATACAGATTAGATGAATCGTTTTATAAATGAACGATTCTTCCTCAATCAGGTTTTATTCCTTTTTTTTTTATAAGCAAGCTAGTCTTTGTATTGCACCCTCATGGGGAAAATCATAAGGAGACCACCTCGAATAGCTTCGAGGTTACAAGCAAACCGGAAATAGCAACGGACTTACTAAGCAGCAACCTAAACCAAACTAAACATACTAACAACACCAGTGACAAACAGAAGCCATACATGCATACCAAAAACCATACATAAAATACTATGTAATCAGTCCACATCTTGAAGTGGATCATCACCTTACTTTAGGGCTATTAAACCCAACCCGCTACCAAAGATGCTCTGCATTTCCCTTCTTCTGCTAGATTGTCTGCCTCCGTATTAAATAGTCTATTGATATGCACTACATTGAGAAGTGGTAGCGAATTAAGAGCTTGAGAGATAGGGTGGTTGCCATTTTGATTTCCCAAATCGTCTGTACAAAGTTTGAAGAGCAGAGCTGAGTCTGTAGCAATGATGATAGGCGTTGTGAGTAGTTCTATGGTCTAAAATGGCCTCTAAAATGAATAGAAGAGCGTATTCTTCCGTGGCTAGAGGGGTTGACGCTGAGCTTGGGCCTGAGAAAATGAAGTGAACCTGGGCCTTTTCGTCTAAACCTGCTCTAGCTGGGCCTGCATGAGGTTGGGACCAGGCACCATCCACAAAACCTAATAATGCGTGTTTTTGAAACCAGTATGTTAGCAACAATTGTAGGCTAGCAGTCCTTTGTCTTTTGTATGCCTCTACTGGGCTCACCGCCCAAAGACTGCTCCACTTGTCTGTAATTAGATTATTTGCTGTGCTCCATTGCCACGCCCTAATTTTAATGAGTTTACATGTTGTGTCAAAGCCTGCACTTGAACCTCGGAATAATTTTTCATTTCTTGCCAACCAAATCGACCAAATAATTGCACCAAAACAGGTTAGTTTGCCCATTGACTCCTTTCCCTTGGCCAGAAATTTTAATACCTCTTCTATATTATTTAGTGCAAGGTTGGGAATACCTAACCAAGAAGAAAAGAAGGCCCAGCAGTCTCTGGATAATTTGCATTCCCAAATTAAATGATCAAGGTTTTCTACCGAGTCACCGCATCCTTTACAAGTAGAGTCTGTAGTAATTCCTCTGATATTGAGAAATGATGCCGTTGGAATCGCTTTATGCATTGCATGCCAGATGAACAACTTGACTTTGTTTGGGATTTTAATTTTCCACAATATTGTCCATTCGATTGAGGCCTCCTGATTTTCTTGAAGTGAGTTGTAACCCTGATGAGATGTATATTCTAAGTTAGACTTCTTCCAAAGTAGTCTATCTTGTTTGATGATGGAAGAGTTAACTTTGGTTACTTGCTCTAGTTTTCTAAGATCTTCTAACTCCCATCCTCTGAGTGTTCTTCTCCAGAATTGGTGGTTGTTGAGGCTTATTACATTCCAGTTGAGCCTCATGTTAGACAGTGAGATGCTTTTGTCTATGAACAAGGAAAATAGCCTTGGGAATTTGAGTGATAATGGGGTATCCTCATACCAACAGTCTGTCCAAAAGTTGATTTTGTTACCTTTTCCTGCCACCCATTGGAAGTCACGTGCATCGAAAAGCTTAAGACAGTCAAATTCTCTTATTGATGCAATGCTGTTGATCATGGGTGATTTGAGATTTCTACTGCTGGTGGGGTTTGTAAAGAAATTTTCTCCATATTTGGAGACAAGGAGCTTATGCCAAAGTTTTGTTTTTTCTAATCTTGCTCTCCACCACCACTTCGCTAATAGTGCCGCATTTTTCCACGCCAACACCTGGATCCCTAAACCACCCTTGTGCTTAGGTTTTGAGATGATCTCCCATCTTATACTGTGAAGTTTTCTGGGTTTCGCATCACTTCCATTTACCTCACCCCAAAAGAACCGTCTTTTTAGCTTTTCTAATTCCTTTAGCGTACCTTTTGGAATTTTAAAAAGGCTCAACCAATAAGTTGGTAGTGAATCAAGCACTGATTTGATTAACACAAATCTTCCCGCCTTCGATAGGGTGGTGCTTTTCCACGTAGTAAACTTGGATTTCAATTTTCTCTTTAGTGGTAGCCAAAATCTCTTGCTCTTTGAGCTAAGGCCTATCGAGGTACCAAGATAATCAAAGGGGAATTCCCTAATCTTACAACCTTGTGAGTTTGCCCAGATACTTGCCTTGCTTTTATCTCTTTTTTTCACATAGAGATGGCTCTTTGAATAGTTTACTTTCAGCCATGTAATTGTCTGGAAAATTGTCAATATAACCTTGATTCGTTAGATGGAGTGAGTGGAGTTTTCCAGGAAGAAAATAGTGTCATCAGCGTATTGGAGATGCGAGATGCTCCAGCTGTTGTTGAAGTGAATACCACGTATTATATTCAATTGCATTGCCTTTTGTACGAGTATGTGTAGGAATTCTGAAACTATGATGAATAGCATAGGTGACAAAGGGTCGCCCTGTCTAAGTCCTTTGAACATGGAAAATTCTTTAGAGGGGCTACCATTGACAAGGACTGAAAGTCTGATCGAAGATATTATGGATTTTATCCAAATATTCCATTTGTCCCCAAAACCTAGTAACTTCAACATTTTCAACATGAAATCCCAATGGATGGAGTCGAAGGCCTTTTCAAAGTCTATCTTGAAGACTATTCCTGGGACAATATTGTGTTGAATGCTGTGAACAATCTCACCTGTTATGAAAATGCAATCTGAAATATATCTTCCTTGCACGAATGTAAATTGAACTTCTGACACCAGCAACGGCAGTAAGGGTTTGAGTCTTTTAGCTAGCAGCTTGAGGAGAATTTTGAGTGTGCAGTTGATCAAATTGATAGGTCGATAGTCTTGCACACTCCTAGGGAATGATGATTTTGGAATCATTGTGAGAAAGGAAGAATTGACTCCCCCCGGTAACTCCCCTGTGATGTGGAAAGATGAGTATAGATTTATTAAATCTTGCTTGAGTGATGGCCACAATTTTCTCATGTAGAATCTGTTGAAACCATCTGGACCCGGAGATTTGTCTGGGCCAATGTCTAATAAGGCCAGTGATATTTCTGGTCCAAGGAATTTTACTTCCAGTGAATTGGCTTGATCGAGCGGAATTGTATTTTTTATCAAAGGCTCGAACCCTAGACATATATCTCCATTTAGAGGCGCAAATCTTTCTTCAAAGTGGTTTGCAAAGATTCTCTTAACATATGAGGGGTTTGTTATCCATCTATCTTTATGTAAAACTCCTTGGATGTTAGTTCTCCCTTGCCTTCTCTTTATTGAGGAATGAAAGAATCGTGTGTTAGCGTCACCCTCCTGGAGCCAATGAAGTCTGCTCTTTTGTTTAAAAATTGCATCATGTTCCTCATATTTTCCCCAAAGAGAGAATTGGACCTCATTTTCTTTCTGCAAGTCTCCTGCATTGTCTGCGATTAACAACTCCTTTTCGAGTTGGCCGATAACTTTTTGACAATGACCATTTTCCTCTTGGTTCCATCTTTGTACACGTGATCTGATTATTCGTAACATTTCCTGGAGCGGTTTTTCTTGTAGACTCAAATCAGCGACTGTATTATCTATTAGGTCTTTACAAATGGTGTTTGAGAACCATGTGTTGAAGAGTTTCACAGGTTTAGGCCCCCAGTCTACCTCCGAATTGTATAAATACAGGGAGTATGATCTGATGATTTCCTTGGCAAGCCTTTGACCTTCCAGTTTGAGTTATTTGTCCAGCTGGTATTAACCAGTATCCTGTCTAGCTTACTGCTTTTGCCTGACTTGGAGAAACAGGTGAACTGCTGGTTGAGAATTTGGATGTCCTATAAACCATTATCTTGTATGAAGTGTTGGAATGGTCTCGTGTCTTTGTTCCTATAAATGCAATTCTTTGATTCCCTGATATTCTTTATACTATTGAAGTCACCTGTAACACAAAAAGGTTCTAGGTATTTTCACATAAGTAACAGACCTATATCTTCCCATATCTGGTTTTTCTTAGTGGCAGTCTGTGGACCGTATACATTTATACAGTTTAGAAATGCCGGCGCATCCTTCGAATACATTATCAATTGATATCTCACCCAGATCCAATTTGTGAAGATTTTGTACTCGTTCAGGCTAAGTACATTTTTATCCTAAAGTGTAGCCAGTCCACCTGATTGTCCCTGGGCTTTTGATGAAAGCCAAGTGTACGAATCATCTACGATTGACTGCCTGGATTGATCTGGTTCTTGAATGAAGATCACCCACGATTTCTCTTTCTGGATAATACCTCTTAGATTTCTTCTAGCTATGTCATTGTTGAACCCCCTTATGTTCCATGTAAGCAAAGAAAAATTGTCAAAGCTCTGCATTTAAATCAATTATGTTGTAAGAGCTTTCCCCTAAGTTGGTTTGAATCATTTACAAAGCCTCATCCCTGTTTTGGTTCAATTGTAAGCCCATTAATTGTGCAGATTCCAGAATGTTTTCGGCCATCATTTGTGTTTTAATTACTCTATGATCCTGAGCAATATTTTTAGGAACTACAGATTGAGCTCGATTCTGCATATTTGATGGGTTTTTAACCTGTTTCCCTTTGCCTCCCACAAAATGTCTTTTTTTTACCTTTTGTTTGGCCTTTCTTCACAGTGAAATCAAAGAACTTGTAGAATCAATTTAGTTTTCGAGGCCTACCTCTACTTCGTCCTAGTTTGAGTTTTGGGAGACTCTGTTGTAAGTTGTAGATCTCAGCACTGTTATTAGTGGTGCTAGTTGAAATAGCTCTTTCATATGCCATTTCCGTCTCCAAGTTGACAAGGTCTACACAACTGTCATTGTCTGAGCAGACTGATATCGAGTCCTCTGGATCTCTCCACTGGTTTCTCAGGTTATTTTGTGTAAGAACCCTAATTTTTGGTAATATTTCCTTTTATTTAAATATCTCGTGACATTGTCGTTGTGGAACCTTTCTAGTCATCCCCGTTGATTTATCGAATTGATTTTCTGAGAAACTGCGTTGTTGCATTTATGATGTAAGATATACAGAGAGAGATTACGAAGGCAAGAGTCTTACGGTTAGTAATATTTATGAAAATTGGAATTTGAGAATGGTTAGAGTATTAAAGGATTTATTAAGAATAATGACATGGAATTAGCTAGTTAGAAAAGACAAGAAACTAGCATGTTGGATGATGCACCTAGGGGGACACTAGGGCATGGGAGACAACCTAGGCTATAGCTTAGCACATGGGACTACTCCTTGTTAACAACAATACCTAGCATGCTTGCATTCTTTTTCTCATTTCAAACAAAACAAAAACAAAAACACTCCCCCCCCCTTGAACAAGCAAACTGCCGAACTGCTCTAGGGAGAGAGAGAGAGATTTTTCTCTCCAAGTTTCTTCACTTACAACCATCCTAAGGCTTCCTTGGATCATATTAGAGGTATGGTAAAAATTTCAAAGCTTTCCATCCATTAGTTTTTGAGTTATGAATTGTTGAAAGTGAGAGAAGTGGTTAACATAAGTTTTTATCTTTTAGATCTTGCATTGTGAGTGTTGTAGGAGGCCATCTAAGGTGTTTTTAAGTTGTGTAAAGTTTGTACCAGGTCTCTAGTAGCTCAAGAAGGTATGAAATCTCAAACCACCCTTGGATAAGTGTTGTTCATTTAATATGGTAGTAGATCCATGTATTTTAGGGCTTATCTTGAATGTATATGTGATGGATAGTATGGATCTTGAGTTTGATGTTGAGATTATGATTTTTATGATTATGGTCAAGATATATATCTCCATGAGTGTTATGGATCATGACCTAAGTGTTTTAAGTGGTGTTTATGTTATGGAAGTATGAAAAATGGTTGATGTAAGTGATTTGAGCTTGCTGAATCTGTCCAGGAACTTTGACCTGTGTTGTAGCACGAGTTTGAATACCCAAATGATGTCCCCTGATGTCCTACCTTATGTTGTTGGAAAGATAATTGAATGTAGTTTCTGGAAAAGTAAGATTCATAGCCATGTGATGTGTGGATTTTTAGTTATGGCCGGAGGAGTGAATTTTGTTTCTGGACTAGGGACTGCATTAAGTAACCCCCTTGTGAACCTTGTTTAAACACCTTAAAATATATTTGGGGTCGTGGTAAAATTTGAGAATGTAAGTAATGCAGTGGTGAAGACCACCCAAAAGGAATTGGATTAAAATATGAATTTTTGGATTTTATAAAAATGCTAGAGTAAAATTCGCGCAATGGAAAAATGTCGATTAGTGGAACATTATTCTAGGGTTAGTGGTTAGGGTTCGAACGTGGTAACTAAATTAAGTCGAGTAAGTGACGAGCGTAAAAGAGTGATGTCATGGACCTATAGTGGGGCTAGGGAGTCATAAGACGAAGTCGTTAAGTAAATTTCGTACCCCCTTAAAACCCCGTAATTAGAGAGAAGTTGTTGAGGTACTAACGAACGATTATTGTTTATGTATAGATCGTTCGAATTCGCACGCTCGACCACCCCAACCAAACCAAGGCAAGTTTACTTTTCAAAACTTATCCATATACAAGGATTTTTACCGTTGTGTTGTAGTTTTCAAATGATATCAAATGCTATGTTTATCGAAGTATTGATGCAATTGAGATTGAACAAGTATATGTATGTTTTTACCCCTTGAACTTAGATTGAAATGTTTTCTCCGGACAACGACTCTAGCAATAGAGGTCGTAGCGGTCCGTATATACTATTGACCAGGGAGCGGTATATTATTATATCGTATCTATAGTGCGAAAACCCGAAGGGTCATTCGGGTGGTTTCGTATATTCAAATAAATATCGTTATATCTTCGTAAATACTCGAAACCCTATCTTGGATTAAGATTTTATTTTATCGAATAATTATTTTATTAATTATTAATATTAAATCTTAAAATATTATTTATTAATTACTGTTCATTATTTAAAGACAAAGTTAATCCAAGATACTTTTAAAATACTTCAAACTCGAACTCTTTCGAACTCGAAACATTTTCGAAAACCCCTGGTCAGATTCTGCTTCTTGTATGATTTCAAGAATCATCGGTCGACTGATGTCGGACCTCAATTACTCTGTTTTCAATCAAAATCAAGTTTTGAAAGAAAAGAAAAAGGGACTCTGGCGGTGTGGGAACCGTTGACGAGCGATTCCTGTGATGTGTAAGCGGCCGCGAGCCAGGCGGTCCATCACTTATTATTCCGGCCCAGGTGTTGCCGAAGGATGATTACGGATGGAGTTTTCATCGAGGGTGATTACGGATGTAGTTTTCACCCGAGGGATAGTTACGGATGGAGTTTCTATCCTTCTACCGGTAGAGAAGACCCGCGGATTATTGGACTTGGATGTGGCGACTGATCATCGTCAATCCTTGTCAGGTTTTTATGTTTTCTTTAAGTCCCATCCTCCACTTTGGAAAAATACTCAAACACTGCTTCTTGGGCCTAAGTGCCAAGTGGTTGATAGTGTTGTTTTGATGAGAAAATATTGACATCGTGCAGTATCTAGAACTGCAAGATTTTCTATAAAGATTGGCACGTGATAGTGCACTCTTGCAATTGTTTCAACGAATGAAATGTTTTTGTATGAGAAGCCTTCTAAGCTAAAGGAAGGAAAGAGGTTTGAAATGATATATTCCCTGTACAGTATGATGATTGTAGAGTGTTTTGCCGAAAATGATATACTCATATGTATATATATTTTCAAACTTGAGATATATTGAAATGGGAACCTTATAAAGGGTTCATATGTTATTCTTAAAGCTCCCTAGTGAGTATAGATGTTTCATTCAAACTCGGGCATATATATTGTCCAATTATGTTTTGAAATCTGAGATATATGCCCATATAGTTGGGAACGTTTTCGAAATGAACCACATTATTATTTTACAAAATGGTGAACTTGCTGAGCATTATGTAGCTCATTCTTGCTTTATAAAAACTTTTCAGAAAGAGAAGAATTTGGTCGGTTAACTCCGCGACAGCAGAAGAGGAGTGGAAGATTTACCCCAGAGATGATTTAGTTCCTGATAAATACTGCAGAGTGAGTCTGATAGGTTTTCAACTGTAATAGTAAGACTTGTCTTCAAGTGTAGTTGTATAAGTGGAATTGCGTAAGACTCTGATTTGTACAAATGAATTGTAATATTTAGTGGCACCTTTGAATATCGTTTCTGAGACTCTAACTTGATGGTGTGTAAGATTGAGGTATGAATGGATGTATTGTTGAGTTGTAAAGTTAATACAGGTATGATATGGTTGAATGGTGGCGTGACGACCTGAATCTCTGACCTCAGATTTGGGGGCGTCACAGAAATGGTATCAGAGCAATAAGTTACAGTACTCAGAAACGAGAGTGTTGAGAGTTAAGTCTAAGTAGGAGAATTACATAAGAGATCGTAGTAAACTTATGATTGGACTACCGGAAGAGGTACCGATGAGTAGAATGGACTGGAGTGTTACTGGAGGTATTATACTAGGGTCGATAGAATCCTTAGAGACCTTCAGAATGATGAATAGAGGTTTGAGAGTCGTACATGACCTATCATTGGTAATGATATAGGAAGCAGAGCGAAATCTCAAGAGCAGCTGATGTAGAGGCGATATCGCCAATATGATCGGATGGCTAGACTGGCATAAATTCTATGGCCCATAGTCCTCCAGAGTTTAGGAGGCGGCATTTTAAGAATCAAGAAGTTTGGACTTCCCTACATAATTAAGGGTACTTAGTACTTGGAGTAATGAAAGTCTTTTACTTTGGTTATAAGACCCGATTTTCGATAAGTAACGGGTTTACCTGGAGGTTGGTCACTATGTCGTTGTGGATTCCATTACCCTTGGTGGCGAATTTTACATGTGTTATATGAGGATGTTATCATAAGTGAGCGTGCTAGATAATGCCACGCATGATTCAGACGCTAGAACATGGTAGTTCAACTTAGAGAACAAACAAGTAGAATTAACAAAGGGACTCGAGAGAAGTTGAGCATGGTCGCAACGAGCGATACAGTGATCTCAGAGCCTACCAAAAGAAAAGACCAGCGGGTCTAGAGTGGGATCCTTTGATAGAGATGTTAGCATGGACTACGTATATACGTATTGTAGACCTCAATATTTTTGGTATATGTTCACATACACACACCCGCCACTGAACCTATGGACTGCACTGAGATCCCTGAGAGATCTCTTTGATCTATTTCCAGGGGGAACTGGCCACTTGTGATTCATGTCGGAAGGCATGAAGTAGGACCCTATGGACTTAGCAGGTGTCCCCGAAATGATGTGACGTTTGGTCTTCAAGATAAAGCACGGAAATGACAGATATATTTGTGAAACCCCAACTCGATAAATGACTTTAAGATGATGATTGAGAGACACACTAGTTGGTGTCTTGTATTACGAAGACGAAGAGATGGAGTTACCCTCATAGTGGTGATAATGAGATGCACGAGTGATTATTAACTTATTTTGGTAACTACCGGCTGGTGCACTACTTCATTTTAAACTTTTCATTAACCATGTTACCTCGATTAGTTTATATCAGGTAATCCTTCTAGCTTTCTACTTCAAATTTGTGGAATAACAACCAGTGATATACCCTCCCTAAAGCAGGACTTATCCGAAGTAATTTTATTTGACCCATGAACATTCTATTCAAAAATTTATGATGATCTTGTTCGGCTCAGGCCTATTTACACTTTCTTTCAATTATCCAAGGAATGTTCCATGAATACTTCCTTAATTATTCGACGAATATTACTTAACGAATATTGATATTTGATTGCTTCTTTCATACTTGCACCCTTCAGTTGAGCTCATAAATATTTAACAAATTATTGGGGACATGGATGATCTAACGTCCAGACATCCTTCATGAATTCTTTTCTTCTATTCAAGATGAGATTGTACATCGTACATCGAAATCATAGTAAGGATATCATTTTGATATTGGTATTCTGAATTTAATTCTACTGTATGATCTGATAAAGCTTGGGTACGGAGGCACCCTTGGGTGGACCGTTTCACTGGTAAGTAATATTTGATGAGAGGTTATCGATTGTTCCGATGCCTAGAACATTCTCTTCAGATTTTATAGTTTTCTTTTTCAAACTTAATAACTTCTTATTTTCCATTCGTTGTCCGAGTAGCCTAAAGTTTCTTCAGTGGCTACGATGTTGAAATTCCGTTCTAGCCAGTTGAAACCGGCTAGTCGATATGTCAATATGAGTGACTAGTTGATTGTTCTAACTAGTCGAAATTGTAATGTTGTGAAGAACACCTAGCTAATTGTCCTAGCTAGTGGTGGTGTCTCAAACAGGTGAACTAGCAAATTTTGTCTCGCTAGTTGCTAGTGTTTCTTGAAAAGGACTAGTTATTGTTCCACTGGTCCAACTCCCGATTTAATTCATTCCGCAATG
Organism: Saposhnikovia divaricata; assembly: GCA_036435485.1. NCBI lineage: Eukaryota > Viridiplantae > Streptophyta > Magnoliopsida > Apiales > Apiaceae > Saposhnikovia > Saposhnikovia divaricata. The sequence goes on along the minus strand of CM071595.1, from coordinate 54,067,420 downwards.
CATTTTGCATGTGGTAAAGTATGATGATGAAAGTTTTGACGAATAACTTGATTGAGACCAAATGAGGTCGCCCACTCAACTTGAATTCTACCCATCTTCGTATCAGACTTTATATCACTTGAATATTTTATTCTTTCATTCACACAATGAGAATTCATTTGAAACCACTGATTACTTGAATGGTGGACTACTTCATTCTTTAATTGTCATGGAGTAGAATTGCTATCTATTGGCTGACCTTCATCAATGCGACTTTAAGATTTCCGCTTATTATTCAGGAGGAAAAGTATCCACCCGATGTAGGAATTGTATAAAGACCGTCTTTATGACTTTTGTATCCAACAATCATTGCCCTTGTGCAACATTCTCTATGGTGTCATATTACAGAATTATCAGGACGGGAAGGAATAAACCTTGTTGTATTCTTTCTGTCCATCCTTACATCTCCAAAAATCGAGACTCCTAGTATTTGGAACCATCCACATTCTTGGAACATCCAATGTGGAATTCTTATTGAGATTATCTATTGGACCTTGTTATTTTGGAAGCCGTTCCTTTCAAAGTGATTACTCTAAGGTGAACGGGAGGTACAATTGTGAACCGTTACACCAATATGAGATCAAAAACCAAATGTTGTAATTGTGCAGCCAGAGCGTTATGCCGAGTAATTATTGAAGTAGAGATAACATGTCAGGGCATGCCACAAGACCTTTAATATTGGTGTGGGGAAAGTTATAAGAAATGATGAGGTGGTTGGGAGCACGGTCCTACCAACCGTTGTCAGGATGTTATATTAATGAATTCTGGAGTTACCAAGCCTTTTCCTGATCCAAGAAATGCAAATTGATTGCGATGTAAAACATATCCTTAGAAGAAACTACCTGGAAGTGAGATGGACAAGAAAGGAAGAAATATCATGGCAAGAATGTGAAGCTTTATTTAGCTAAAAGGGATTGATGCACATAGAGAGACATAAATTTTAACAGGCCCCTAATAGCAAATGGATGCATGGAGATATGCCAATGATCCTTCGAGATTACCACCTAATCAAGCTTATTGGGAATCGCAGCTGCATGCAGGCCTCAGGCTGATTGGCGCCAGTTGTGAAGGAGGACGAGCGTAGGACATCTTACATATACCATCGAGAACTGATACCCTTATCGAAAATGGAGGAATTGTTGACTAGTTGAAATGAGTAGTTGTTTTTCAAAGATAAGGTTGAAGGGAAGGTTTTACCAACTCAAGATCGACCCTTGTACTGTGCCAAAGTTGGCAGTTAACACTAATATAAACGTTATAAAATTGTGGTAGTATCGTCTGAATGGACTAATGAGTCAGAAGCCTTTATGGATTAATGAATAAAGTTTTAAGAATGATATGAGAGATTAGTAACAACCTCGTTGTTAGCTATACTTTATAATGGAGAAATTTGTTATTTCCCAGGAAAGGCCAGTGTGGTGGTCGATACCTATAGAAGGGATTATTCGAAATTGGAGTTCAGTCAGAATTGACCAAGAAAATAGAGTATATACAATAAAGAATAATGTTAGAAGAAAATGACTAAATTATGGGGAAGGACAAAGATGTACAGAGAATTAAGAGAATGTTTGGCAAACGGATATGAAGAATGGTATTGGCAAACTATTAAGTATGAACGCAACATGTCAAAAACAAGATGATAGAGATCTAGTGGATCAATTCCGCCCGTAGAAAATCTTGAACGTGGACCAAATTATAATGAATTTCATTAGTACGTCGCCGAAGACCGAGCCAAGAGATGGCCCTAGTTGATTTATAAATGCTGGACTAAGTGATTTACCTACGAGATACTTTCCATTTAGAAGATTATCGATTTATATACGGAAGAGATGGTGGTGCAATATAAAACTTCTGCAGCGATTACGTCAGATAAAGACTTAAGGTTAAACTTCGAATATTGAAGGTGCTTCCAAGTATTTTAACGAAGAGATTGAGCGTATGTACTAATTTAATCTGTGACTGATGGACATGGAAGAAGAATTGTCTAGACGATCGAATTTGTATTTAGTGTCGTGCCTTAGACTTCACGGGGAAATCGAGAATAAAAACTTATCTATGAAATGAATGTTGTTATCACGATCATCACCATGCGAACGTAAGGACGTCTCTTGTAAAGCGTACTGCGAAAGAAGAAGTTTCGCTTTTCTTGCGTTACGAAGAAGTCAATGAACGAGGGATATAGTAGCTGAACTGGTTCGACGTATACCGAAGACTATACAGTATCCATAGCAAGTGTTAACGGCTGGCGGGAGGCAACACATGCTTGCTAATCAAGCGAAGGAATATGAGGAATACCGTGCGTATTGACGTTTCTAAAACACGACCACAAAGTATTCACGGGCCAACGATACACGGACTCAACACGGATACTATGAACAAGGTTGAAGAGAAACGTATAAGTAGTGGGGTAGAAATTTTCATTCATAGAACAACCGATAAGGAATACAGGTCGAGGAGAGCATGCGTTGAGAAACAACATTAAAGCGATGGTGAGACCAAGGTGAGAGAACAAAAGGGTCGAAGTGTCAACCTGAGAGTTTGAAGGGGTAAAGTTGGGATTGTATCCACAACTATTTTCCCTAGGTTCTTAACATAGAATCCTTTTAAGGAGAGGAGACTGCATTAACCCTCACTTTCGGGAATATTCGAAACCTGGACGAATAGTAATTTTATGGGTGGATGAGAGATTTTTGCAATCACGATATGTACGAATTATTAAATGAAGATTTCGAATGTATATTACGTCTTTACGGTACAGACGAGTGTATGTAAAAGTCATTAGTTTTTTTTTTATGAGACCCATTATTTCGAATGATCAAACTTTATGAGATATCTAAGGAGATCGTGGTAAGGCATGGGGTTCCTGTGAGCATTAGAGACCCAAGGTTCAACCCCAGGTTTTGGAGGAGTTTTCAGGATTGTGTGGAGACCAAATTAATCATGAGTACTGCATACCACCCCCAATCAGACGGACAGAGCGAGAGAACCATCCAGACCATAGAGGACATGTTGAGAGTATGTGCCATCGATTTTAAGGGAAGTTGGGTTGACCACTTGCCGTTGATCGAATTTTCCTACAACAACAGTTACCATGCGAGTATAGGCATGCCCCATATGAAGCTTTATACGGACGAAGATGTCGGTCTCCCTTGTGTTGGGAAGAAGTGGGAGAGCGGAAGATTTTAGGGCCTGAACTGGTCCAACAGACAAGAGCAACTATCGATCTCATAAGAGGACGGCTGGTAGCCGCCCAGGACAGACAGAAGAAGTATGCGGACCAGACCCGCAAGGACAAAGAATATGAAGTAGGAGAGTTTTTTTTTGTGTTGAAAGTATCACCGTGGAAAGGATTGATGAGATTTGGTAAGGAGGGAAAACTAAGCCCGAGGTTTATTGGACCTTTTGAGATCTTGAAACGAGTTGGGAAGTTAGCCTATGAATTGGCTTTACCCCCGAGCTTCCAGCAAGTACATAACGTGTTCCATGTGTCCATGCTACGACCCTACCATACCGACTTCCGACATGTGATAGAACATGATCAAGTGGATTTGCAGCCAGACTTGACATATGTGGAGCAACCCGTAGAGATCATGGATAGAAAAGCACAGGTGCTGAGGAACAAGGTTGTCAAACTAGTGAGAGTCTTGTGGAGAAATCAGAATGTCGAAGAATCAACATGGGAACTAGAGAGCGCAATGCGTGAAAAGCACCCCCAACTGTTTTCAACCTGATTCCGGGACGGAATCCTTTTAAGGAGGGGAGGCTGTAAGAACCCTAATTTTTGGTAATATTTCCTTTTATTTAAATATCTCGTGACATTGTCGTTGTGGAACCTTTCTAGTCATCCCCGTTGATTTATCGAATTGATTTTCTGAGAAACTGCGTTGTTGCATTTATGATGTAAGATATACAGAGAGAGATTACGAAGGCAAGAGTCTTACGGTTAGTAATATTTATGAAAATTGGAATTTGAGAATGGTTAGAGTATTAAAGGATTTATTAAGAATAATGACATGGAATTAGCTAGTTAGAAAAGACAAGAAACTAGCATGTTGGATGATGCACCTAGGGGGACACTAGGGCATGGGAGACAACCTAGGCTATAGCTTAGCACATGGGACTACTCCTTGTTAACAACAATACCTAGCATGCTTGCATTCTTTTTCTCATTTCAAACAAAACAAAAACAAAAACACTCCCCCCCCCTTGAACAAGCAAACTGCCGAACTGCTCTAGGGAGAGAGAGAGAGATTTTTCTCTCCAAGTTTCTTCACTTACAACCATCCTAAGGCTTCCTTGGATCATATTAGAGGTATGGTAAAAATTTCAAAGCTTTCCATCCATTAGTTTTTGAGTTATGAATTGTTGAAAGTGAGAGAAGTGGTTAACATAAGTTTTTATCTTTTAGATCTTGCATTGTGAGTGTTGTAGGAGGCCATCTAAGGTGTTTTTAAGTTGTGTAAAGTTTGTACCAGGTCTCTAGTAGCTCAAGAAGGTATGAAATCTCAAACCACCCTTGGATAAGTGTTGTTCATTTAATATGGTAGTAGATCCATGTATTTTAGGGCTTATCTTGAATGTATATGTGATGGATAGTATGGATCTTGAGTTTGATGTTGAGATTATGATTTTTATGATTATGGTCAAGATATATATCTCCATGAGTGTTATGGATCATGACCTAAGTGTTTTAAGTGGTGTTTATGTTATGGAAGTATGAAAAATGGTTGATGTAAGTGATTTGAGCTTGCTGAATCTGTCCAGGAACTTTGACCTGTGTTGTAGCACGAGTTTGAATACCCAAATGATGTCCCCTGATGTCCTACCTTATGTTGTTGGAAAGATAATTGAATGTAGTTTCTGGAAAAGTAAGATTCATAGCCATGTGATGTGTGGATTTTTAGTTATGGCCGGAGGAGTGAATTTTGTTTCTGGACTAGGGACTGCATTAAGTAACCCCCTTGTGAACCTTGTTTAAACACCTTAAAATATATTTGGGGTCGTGGTAAAATTTGAGAATGTAAGTAATGCAGTGGTGAAGACCACCCAAAAGGAATTGGATTAAAATATGAATTTTTGGATTTTATAAAAATGCTAGAGTAAAATTCGCGCAATGGAAAAATGTCGATTAGTGGAACATTATTCTAGGGTTAGTGGTTAGGGTTCGAACGTGGTAACTAAATTAAGTCGAGTAAGTGACGAGCGTAAACGAGTGATGTCATGGACCTATAGTGGGGCTAGGGAGTCATAAGACGAAGTCGTTAAGTAAATTTTGTACCCCCTTAAAACCCCGTAATTAGAGAGAAGTTGTTGAGGTACTAACGAACGATTATTGTTTATGTATAGATCGTTCGAATTCGCACGCTCGACCACCCCAACCAAACCAAGGCAAGTTTACTTTTCAAAACTTATCCATATACAAGGATTTTTACCGTTGTGTTGTAGTTTTCAAATGATATCAAATGCTATGTTTATCGAAGTATTGATGCAATTGAGATTGAACAAGTATATGTATGTTTTTACCCCTTGAACTTAGATTGAAATGTTTTCTCCGGACAACGACTCTAGCAATAGAGGTCGTAGCGGTCCGTATATACTATTGACCAGGGAGCGGTATATTATTATATCGTATCTATAGTGCGAAAACCCGAAGGGTCATTCGGGTGGTTTCGTATATTCAAATAAATATCGTTATATCTTCGTAAATACTCGAAACCCTATCTTGGATTAAGATTTTATTTTACCGAATAATTATTTTATTAATTATTAATATTAAATCTTAAAATATTATTTATTAATTACTGTTCATTATTTAAAGACAAAGTTAATCCAAGATACTTTTAAAATACTTCAAACTCGAACTCTTTCGAACTCGAAACATTTTCGAAAACCCCTGGTCAGATTCTGCTTCTTGTATAATTTCAAGAATCATCGGTCGACTGATGTCGGACCTCAATTACTCTGTTTTCAATCAAAATCAAGTTTTGAAAGAAAAGAAAAAGGGACTCTGGCGGTGTGGGAACCGTTGACGAGCGATTCCTGTGATGTGTAAGCGGCCGCGAGCCAGGCGGTCCATCACTTATTATTCCGGCCCAGGTGTTGCCGAAGGATGATTACGGATGGAGTTTTCATCGAGGGTGATTACGGATGTAGTTTTCACCCGAGGGATAGTTACGGATGGAGTTTCTATCCTTCTACCGGTAGAGAAGACCCGCGGATTATTGGACTTGGATGTGGCGACTGATCATCGTCAATCCTTGTCAGGTTTTTATGTTTTCTTTAAGTCCCATCCTCCACTTTGGAAAAATACTCAAACACTGCTTCTTGGGCCTAAGTGCCAAGTGGTTGATAGTGTTGTTTTGATGAGAAAATATTGACATCGTGCAGTATCTAGAACTGCAAGATTTTCTATAAAGATTGGCACGTGATAGTGCACTCTTGCAATTGTTTCAACGAATGAAATGTTTTTGTATGAGAAGCCTTCTAAGCTAAAGGAAGGAAAGAGGTTTGAAATGATATATTCCCTGTACAGTATGATGATTGTAGAGTGTTTTGCCGAAAATGATATACTCATATGTATATATATTTTCAAACTTGAGATATATTGAAATGGGAACCTTATAAAGGGTTCATATGTTATTCTTAAAGCTCCCTAGTGAGTATAGATGTTTCATTCAAACTCGGGCATATATATTGTCCAATTATGTTTTGAAATCTGAGATATATGCCCATATAGTTGGGAACGTTTTCGAAATGAACCACATTATTATTTTACAAAATGGTGAACTTGCTGAGCATTATGTAGCTCATTCTTGCTTTATAAAAACTTTTCAGAAAGAGAAGAATTTGGTCGGTTAACTCCGCGACAGCAGAAGAGGAGTGGAAGATTTACCCCAGAGATGATTTAGTTCCTGATAAATACTGCAGAGTGAGTCTGATAGGTTTTCAACTGTAATAGTAAGACTTGTCTTCAAGTGTAGTTGTATAAGTGGAATTGCGTAAGACTCTGATTTGTACAAATGAATTGTAATATTTAGTGGCACCTTTGAATATCGTTTCTGAGACTCTAACTTGATGGTGTGTAAGATTGAGGTATGAATGGATGTATTGTTGAGTTGTAAAGTTAATACAGGTATGATATGGTTGAATGGTGGCGTGACGACCTGAATCTCTGACCTCAGATTTGGGGGCGTCACATTTTGTGTGTATGTTTCCTGATTATGTAGGGACAAATACTCTATCATCTCTTGTCCGCATATATCATTCCCAGTAGAAGGGTTGAGGTGATGAGAAGGGGAGGATGGCGAACTTGAACGAGAGGGAGAAAGAGAGATGAGTCTGCTTTATGAGGTGACAAGGTCCCTTCATTGCTGTCACTTTCCATAGGGGAAGATCTATTAGAAGAACATATGTTTGGTCTCTCTTCCCTAACAAAGCTGTTATGTGTTTCTTTCAACCTGACCCAGTAACCAATATTCTGAATCTCTACCTTTATTGTTTCATCTATCTCTAGTACTTTGTGGGTAGAAATACAGATTTTCCTTTTTTGAAACATTTGACAAATTTGTGGGTAGCTTGTGGTTGAGATTACCTGTCCCCAATCTCCTAAGATGGCTTTAAGGTTTTTTTCATTCCAAACTGAGATGGGAAGACCATCACAATGAATCCAAGTTATTCTTGGTTGAATTAAATCTCTGTGATTCCATGCTCTAACTTCCGAGAACCATTCTTTGAATATATTTTTGTCTGTATCAGACTTCTCTTTGACAGAAAGAAAGGTAATGATGAATTTGTTAGGAGAAATACCTTTGATAGAGATTCCATCTATACCTGCTAATAGGGTTTTTTCTTGCAGAACGTCTGGCCTTCTTCCTCTGTTTCCTCATCCACCGTGAGAGTGATACATCTGTTTTTTGGTTGAACAACCAGGTTATCCACTTCAGGTGGCTTATATTGATTCATTGATCACAACATCTATTATATATCTAATACGACAACATACTACTTTGTGAGTGATTTTATTCCCTATCAAATTACAATTTTAACCCCTATCCTCTGTTGCCTATTGTATACTGTTGTTTTACAAGTGTATTAAACTTTCTCCTTTCACATGAAATATTGATACTTACGGATACAGACACGACTATCGCGATCGAGAGAGTTGAAGTTCGATAATCCGTATCCCATTGTACAAAATTCATAATTATGTACGAATCCTAAAAAAAATCCTTTATTCTTCTGTTCTCTCATCAATTTAGGGTTTTTAATTTCTTATTCTTGTAAACTTTTTTGTAATGTTTTTTGAAAATTTAAAGTACTCTCTCTGCACTTTGGTTGTTTGGATTACTGATTAACATATGCAATTTGAATTCAAATTCTTTTTGATTATATATATGTGTTTGTGTTTGAATTTAGGGTTTATGTCATATATGCAGAGAGTTAAATCTAATTTTTGTTCTCAGCTTTAAAATGTAAAATTTTTAGTATGTTAACCCTTGTAATGCCCTTTCTAATTGATTTGTGTCTGGTCCAGCACGGTAAAAAGGAAAGAAAATGAGTCTATGTAGAAATCATTCCTGAATATGAGGAGCAAATACGAAGAGATATTCGTCCAGAAAATAAAATAGTCGATACAATCCCAATTCCAGGTGCATCGTCCTAGGACAAGATTGTTTAATTTCTATTTTGCAACGATCACTACATCTGCCTAGAATACGTTACAATTGCCAAAATCTATCTCAAGTTCATGGTATGCGTGTATAAATTTTTAGTCTGGGAGTTATCTACCTGCAGAATATGTTTTTGTGTATAGGTTTATAAGTTTTAGCCAGGTAGACAAAAGTAGCTTAATGTGGTCACTTTGGAGTGTCATGCGACTGCAAAATCACTACAATAATATTGTCATTATGGATTCTTACTTGATAAGTATGATAAACATCATGAATTAAGATAATATCTAGATACTCCTTGTGACGTGTGAGAGATTGGAAACTACATAATTGCCTGTTCACGCCACGCCTTGACTTTTGGTATATCTCCATGTTCTGTTATTTTTGGTATTCTTGTCTATATCTTACAAAGTTTATATTGAAAAGAATAGTTATTGTTGTTTCCTTTAAAAGCTTGTTTTATGTTAACTACTCTACTCAATTAAGAAGATTGCTAATTGTTTCTAATGGACTTGCTATGGAGAATAAAAGACAACATCAAGTGCATCCTACTCTAAAGGAATTTTTTTTTTCACCTGGGTAGTTATGATTGAGCTGTTACGAAATCAGTTGATGAAGCAATAGCTAAAACTTTTACGATTGTGAGGAGTACCAAATTGCAAAAGTTCCAAAAGTACACCTCAGGGCATCTAATGGCTGTTATCTACAGGTATGTTCACAAAATATCACGCAAGCGTACGCGGTCACAAGTAATATATAAGGTTAAGTCCAAATTCGTTCCCACAGAGACTGGTTTAGGTTCAATACAGATTTATGTACCTATGCAACAATGTATGATTATTATTCACTGCTAAGACAATATCAAAGATGGGTTTTGATTATCTAAATTAACTAAGAAGTAATTTAACAAAACTAAGAATTACTTAACTAATGAGAATTAAAATCGAATTACTTAAGAGAATTAAAACATGGGATCTTAACTTCATTAAATACTTCGTCTAGAGTTGATGCCTTTAATCAAAGTATGTGATGGTTATGATAACTGATCGGACAACACGAAATATGTATAGGCTACCTGTCAGTATACGAATACCAAACTACTCATACATGCACAAAAGAGATAGAAGATGGGTAGACACCAATTATGTTTAGACCCTATATGTCTATAAGATTTGAAAACATAACGGTTTAAGCACAAGTTATCCATTGAGATCACATAAGGTAGCGTAAGATGGTTAAAATTACGCTACAAATCATGATGTCAAAACATACATAATCCTATGCTAGCATGGCAAGTTCTAAATCTCAAGATCCATTCTCGCTTCACAAGAGATTAACAAGGCAACTTAGATGTTAGCTACGCATCTAAGAAGATTTAGCACAACCATACGAGGATATTAACAATTCACCACACAAAAATCTTTAAAGCAATCAAACAACTAAACTACATAAATAAATCCGTTAGAATCCCATGACAACGATTAGTTCATAATCGAATGGCTCATCATCGTGGGATCTGATGAAACCATGGTAGTAAACAAAGTATGAATAGTAATTATGCTAGAGTAATAGAGTTAAGAAAAACAAATTCGAAATCCAGAGTATCACCTAATTAGAAGAAACAAAAAGTAGATCTAGATCTCCGTATGTTGTCACGAGCTTCGTAAAATCCTTCTCCAACTTGTCTCCCTTGTTTCTCTGATAAAAACATGATTTTATTGATGCATAGATGTGTTTATATAGCCACAGAAGTCTATTCAAGAAAGAAACTACCAAAACAGAATTAAAATAGAATTTCTGCAGTTCGACACAAAATACGTTTCCTAAACTGATTCTGTTTTGAAGGAAAATTCGTAACTGACTTTTCTTCTGTATTTCTGGGCCATTCCAGTTATATTTGGACATCTGGACCACTTTAGAATGAAAGAGAATTCCGTTATCTTCGCGTGGACTGTAAGATCGTCCAAAACGGACTTGTAGAACTAAAGATATGGCCAAAACAATGCATCATCAATTCTGGCAGAATAGGACCCACGCCGCAGCACCCGTTTCCGCGCCGTAGCATCCGTCTGCAGCCTTTCCACGTCGTAGCGCCCGCACCACACGCCGCAGCGCCCGTGGCTTCTGCCGGAAGCTGTTTTTTTGCTGTTTTTCTTCGTTTTAACTCCTTTTCCCTTCGTTTCTTTTGCAAGTTGTCACTCTTCCCTTCTTGAACTCAAATCCACCATAAAATATGCAATTTATATCTTCCAACCTTAAGTTAGCAACCCTGCACAATCTCACTAAAACGAATCAAAAACACGACATACTTGAGGTCAAGACACCAATTTAAGCCGAAATGAAGCGTTCCAAGTGGATATAAAATCCACTTATCAAGGTACTATAATGGCTTACCTTTTATATGTTACAAATTTAGTAAGTTCGCCTTCCAATTTAATTTACACAGTAAGGAAGCTTGGATTTTACTGGGCAACCAATGCTAATTCCTATTAATAAATCATGTTGTTTGTACAAACTATATAGTGAGTATGCAGTGTTAGTGACTTTATTACAGGACAACTTGAATAGTAACATAATTAAGATGACTTCAGGTGATGTCCGTGAGTGGTCTGAATGCCTTTTTGGGGTTCGTTGCAAGCTCTAGACAATGCTTTTGCTTGGGGTAAGTAATTTTCTATCGAAGGACTCAGAATTTAAGTTAGCTTTTGTCGATTTGTATATAATTCGTGTGATTTGTATTTGCTGTTTCATGAATTACAATATGAATGATTTAATGTGACAGGATGACTTAACGTGACAGGACATGGGCAAAGATCAAAATGTGAGTCTCTTACCACTGCTACAACATGAGTCAATTTATTCAAGGTAAAAAGATAGATAGTATCCTTCTCTATTCACCCCTTTAAATGTTTCACTATACTCGCCACAGTCCTCCTAGATTGTCGTATCTACTTGTGGTTGGTGCCTTTGGAGTTTGGACCATTAACTTATTCTTTTTTCTAGCAACGATTTTATGGTTGGAACAGATTTTTCAATGATTTTATGGTTGGAACAGATTTTTCAATTTTATACATGTCCAGTAACAGGTTGGATCCCTGACCACAGGCAAGTATGATTTTTGTTTTGTATATATTTTTTAAATATTAATGTGGTGGTTAAAAACACTTTCGGATTCAGACATTTCTTGCGCTCCTTATAAGAGGTGGCACAAACCAGGGTCTATATATGGCTGCTCCAATTTTCTGATTCCACCTTTCAATCTTCCTATTCTCTAATTTCATTTTTCAGATTCCAATTCTTTGTCTTAACCAATACAAATTGTTTCAATTAAAGCTTCTGTTGATGAGTGGATTTTGTAACAACTTTTGAGAGGTTTACGGGTAGTTGTATAGGCTAATGATCAACTGTTCTGTGAAAGGTTTGGGTTTGATTATGGGGTTGAGCTGTGCTCGAGGGTGTCTCCAATAATCTCAAGTGCCTTTAGAGAGAATTAGAGAACTGAATGTGTCTTACCCTCGAGGTGCCTACGTACCCTTGTTTATATAGGGATCAAGCTCACGTAGTTCTAATGGGACTCTGTATCTTGCTGGAATGGCTGTATTCAATTACCTAGTTCATGTAGGACTCAGGTTCCTTTAGAGCCTTCCACGAACTAGTTGGCTAAGTAGAGTAGAACTCGAGTTCGTACCCTACTATGATTCTCTCATTGGTCAGAGACATTCTAGGATCATCTGCGCCCTAGCATTATACTCAAATACCAATTTGTTTATCTGTTCTAGATGGCTTCTAGAACCTTCAGTTGGCTACTCGTAGGAACCTGGCGCTCAGGAACCTATATCTCAAGAGCATGTTTCTCAGGAACCTCCTTATTTCGGGACATATCACTTAGGGACCTCCCTTTAGGCATCAGTACCTGCACAAATAACAAACTGGTTAGACTGGATAGCTCTTCACATGCTCTCGTCGTCTCTATGGCTGTTGCTATGCTAACTCGAACTCTTCCGCTGGGAGGAACCTGGTCTTCTAATGTTCAGCTCAGCTTCCTGACCATTGGGAACCTCCTTATACTCGTACTTCCTTTGTAATTTCTTCTATCTGATCTTCATAACTCACACTGGACCTATCCTTTAGCTCGTATGGATTGAACCCTAGGGCCTAATGGGCCTACATTCAGCCCATGATGATTTTGGGCACAACAAGTACCCCCGGTTCCTTGAAATCATGTAATGTGAAAGGAACCTATTTTTACTCTCTCTCTCGATCATAGGTCCAATGCTAAATTATTTCTACAACAATACCTCGCTTTAACATTTTATATCCAAGCCTACATGAGCTAACCCGGCGTAGGAAACAGGACATGAAATATTTTTAGCTAACCTAATCTTGAGTAAGCTTCCTTCATACCAAGGAACCTGTTACCTTGCTATTTTCTTCTTCAGATCGCAGCTCTCGAAATCAACTTTATGTTTGCATTTAGCTTCCCAGGGAACCAAATTTATTTCTCATTATCACGTCTCTTCGAATTTTCACAATTTGAGAAGGGACAAAGGTTGGCAGTTAATATCCTCAAGAGATAATTTCAAAATTCAAATTACTCTTATCACTTACTAAAGCTGCAATTAATGAGTGAGTTCCCAAGGTTCACACGCCTCTCACGCGTGTATCTCTTCACTTACCGCTCCAATAAACCGTTGCCACGTGCACGGGGCTGTCCCCTGTTTACCTTGATTATATAAACATATTTCTACATCCAGGTTCAGTTTTTTACCTTTACCAAAACTCTACGAAAAACCCTCGGAGAGAGAAGAAGAAGACCGACGGCCATTTGCTCAATTCAACTTCTCGACCACCGCTTTCTTTTGACCAAGGTTTGACTTTAATTACTTCTTTCTATCCTTTCATATTCTCGACTCCATTTCATACTTTCTGTGCTTTTGTATTCTTGCATGTTGTCTCGATGGTATGAATATGTCTGCACATGTACCGATTCCTCACACTTCATGTTTCACACACACGAATATTCACGATACTTTGTTTAATGACTGTTCACTTGTTGGTTCGTAGTCATTCCGTCATGATTTTTACTGTAACTTTTTAATGGTCTGTTCATCTTCTATATGCTTCTTACTGCAATCGATGTACGGTCTATATGAGGTTTTCTCAGAGCATCCCTAATTTGCTACCGTGGCGCTTTAGATGTCTTAGAACTATCCTCGAACCTGACCTCTCTTCGTCTGTTTTTTGCAGATGTCTTCCGATTCGACACACTCTGACCTTCATTCTTCAATAAAACCCGTTATTATTAAATCTGTTAGCCATAGGACTAGGTCTAGAGTCCTAATTCCAAACACCAGCGAACCCCAAGACATCCTCATGAAACCCCTGAGCACCAATGTTCAAAAAGAACCTCTTAGTCTAATCAACTTAGGGAATGATTGGTCTGATAGTGAGGAAGTGTCTAAGCATGACCAGAAAATACTTCCTGAACCTGATTTTGACAACGAGATTATTGTCGAAAGAGAGTCATACAAACAGGAGATTGTGCCTTTCTGTGAGAAAGTCGATTCGTCTATGACTTCAGCTAGACTAGAGAAGTTGTGGGAAGAATGTGTTCGTCCAAACTGCCCGATTGTTGTTCCGGAACCTGGTGAGAGGGCTCACAGGTTTGACACTAGAGTTCCCGAGCGTGGTGTTCCTAATGCAGTAACCTCTGCTGCCTTCTTCAGAGTGGGTGTCTACTTCCCCCTCCATCCTTTTTTGCAAGAAGTTCTTGATTTTTATGGCTTAGCCCCTCTCCAATTGACTCCCAATTCCTATAGACTAGCCATGAGCACATATGTCCTATACTCCAGTTTGTTCACTACTCCCTTATCTGCACCTGAATTAGGTTATTTCTTCAGATTAAAAGATACTGGAAAGGGTTCCGGTTGCTTTTATCTGACCGCCTGGCCTTGTCATCAAGGTCAGTGTATAAAAGGTATGAAGCAAAACTTTGACCAACGGAAGGAGCAATTTCTTTACTGCTATGATTGTCCCCCTGTCCGTTTCCAGTTCAACCGCTGTCCTCATATTCCCAAACAAACCTTTCTTTCTGGAGTATGCCTACAAAGAGCTGAAGAGGCTTTGAAACACTCTTCATCCCTTAGGGATTGTATGATTCTATTAACACCTGACAATCTCGTCGCCTTAGGTTTTCTCCCTAATCCCCCTGGTAAGAATTTCATTTCCTTTGTATCTATTTATACTCGTACAACTCATATACTTTATCTTGTTTCTTTTATCTGTTCTGACTTATCTCTTGTCTTGTATTCACAGGTATGGCTCCCAAGATTCCGTCATTCATTAAGAGATCCAAGAATGTTGAAGAAGTCTTCAAGACTGAGAACGAAACCAAGGAGGCCCCGTTAGTTGCAACTCCAATCAGCCAGGTTCCAACCCCTACTTCTGTCCAGATTCAACCTTCTGGGTCTTCTAAACGCAAGTTAGCTCAGACCACCCTAGACTTGTCCGGAAGCTCGCAAACCCGCGCTATGAGGAAGGGTAAAGCTGTGAAAGTGGATCCTGCCATCGTCGAGAATCAATTTAAGGACTTGATTGACATTCATGTTCCTGCTGAGGTTATTACTGGCTGGTCAAAAATGGACTCTAGTAAAGAACGCATTCTTTACTCTTAGATTCTGTGATGACTTAGCTTTGAGGACCCAATATGACCTTCGACTGCAAGGGGAGATTGAAAAGCTCAAGAAAGACCTAGCTGCTGCAGAAGACAGATCAAACATTTCCACTGCTGCAGTGCGACGAGCAAAGACTGTTGAAACCTCGTTGAAAAAGGAGAAAGTGGAGCTTCAAGGCCAAGTCAAGAATCTTAAGGACGAAAAGTTGTCAACACTGGAGAAGGTTAATGAGCTGGAAGTTCAAGTTGATGCCCTAAACGCTACCGCTAATGCCGTTAAGTCTTCTATGCTAACTAAGGAGAAAGCTCAATATGACGAGGGCTATGACGAAGGCATCAGAGATTACATGCGATCAACTTGGGAGAAAATGCCTGGCCTGGACTGGTCCCTCCTCGGAGAAGATGTGATAGGCATGATTAAAGATTTTGAGAGAGAAGCTGCGGCTGCAAACTCTGTACCTCCCGTGGAAACGGTCGAGAGGTCTCCAGGTTCTAACCTTAAGACTGCAGAGGTTCCTGCTACTGAAGATGCTCAACCTACCCTTCCAATTCCTCCAGCTGTTGAAGATTCAGACAAAACTCCTACTGCTTGAAGCTTTATGATTTATTGAACTTTTGATAACTTTTGATGAGGTCGCGGGCCCCTCGTAGCGCCTCGCAAGTTGTAACCCTAAATTTGGTTCTTTAAGGCCTTCGTGCCTATAACTTTGAATTGATGGTTTTCAGGGTCGGGGTACCCTATAATTTCTATGCTTTTGATAATGATAACTATCTATTTTGCTATATCTCTATTCACATGTCACATGTTTATACCTGTATGCTCCTATAGTAATGTCTTACCTTTATTCCCCTTAGCAATTACTTAGTGTCTGTACTTGTGCATTCAAGCTTACGTGGGCTAGCCCTTTGTAAGAAACAGAATACACTCGTACTTTCACTTTATAATTTTCTGAAATAAAAGGCAATTGAATCCTAACAATATTACAACAACTTACTTGTAAGCTTAAAAACGTCTTTTCTTATGCTTCACCTAACATTTTCAAAGTCGCATTCTGAACTAAAACCCTTTCTGATAATATTATATTTTTTATTGCTAAATAGTTTGACCAGGTTCCTCGTTCATTAATCCTGCAAAATAAACATAAAACAGAAACTAGTTAAAGTTAACAAAACTTCCCTCGTTCCATTCGGGTCAACTGGTGGAAAGGTTCCCTGCTTGGGTCCCAGTCCTATACTCTAGGTCATGTGCTCAAGGAACTTGAGACTTTCAAGTGATGCTCAGGAAGCTACCTGAGGCTTTTGGCTAAAATACTTTGCTCAGTCAGCTGAGGCTTTTCGATCAAGTGTGCTCAGGAAACTGCCTGAGGCTTTTCTCAATGCAGGCTCGGGAAGCTACCCAAGGCTTAATTCATGCTCAGGAAGCTACCTGAGGCTTTTCTCAATGCGTGCTCGGGAAGCTACCCATGGCTTTGGTTTATGTCAATCATTCTCAATCTGCATACTCTGTCAAATCACATTCATACTTTGCACATACTATCAATGCCACAGGAACCTGTTAGTCAAGGTAACCTGCAAATACTATCAATGCTACAGGAACCTGTTAGCCAAGGTAACCTGCACATACAATATGAGTACTAAAGCAAGCACTTAAATAATTTCAAATTGGCATATGAAACATCAAATCATATCATGCACAATACTGTCTAAGTAGGAATACTGCCCCAGTTCTTTTGGGTAATTATTGTTACGTAAAAGAACTATTAAGGAGTTATAACTGCTAAAAATGCATTCAAAATATTCAATCGTAGAGCTATAAATCGCTCAATACTTAAAAAACTGTCTTGCAAGTATGGAGGTTCACATCAAGTACCCCCCGGTTACATGCACAATTAAATACTGAAATCAAAATGCTGGTCAGCTATAACTAATAAGCTAGCTTTATTCTTAGGCTGAAAGAGCCTTACTTTTCCTAAGAAAAAACACAGTAAAAGAGTTACTAATAATACTTCTTGAGATGTTCTGCATTCCAAGCTCTCGGAATGAGATTCCCATCCATATCCATCAAGTGGTAGGTTCCATCCTAAATGGCTGACTTTATCTGGTAAGGTCCCTCCCAATTTGCTCCAAAAGCTCTGTGTGCCAGAACCTTGGTGTTTGGCATGACTTTCCTCAAAACCAGGTCTCCAACTTTAAAAGGTCTTGCTTTCACCTTTTTGTTGTAATACCTTCGAACTCTCTGTTGATATGCTGCTAGCTTCACTTGCGAATTTGCTCTCAACTCTTCGACCATGTCCAAATACAGTCTATGATTGACCTCATTGTTCTTGGGATCAAAATGTTTTCTTCTCAGGAAACCTGTTCCAACTTCCACAGGTACCATAGCTTCACAACCATAAGTGAGAGTAAAAGGAGACTCAGCAGTTGTAGTTCAAGGAGTGGTGTTATACGACCACAGGACTCCAGGAAGCTCCTCTGGCCAGCTTCCTTTCTTATCTTCAAGCCTTGCCTTCAAAGTATGCTTGATAATTTTGTTCACAGCTTCAGTCTGTCCATTACTCTGTGGATAATACACTGCTGAGAATGCTTTCTGAATTCCAAACTGCTCACACAATCCTCTAAGCTCTCTGCTTTCAAACTACTTCCCGTTGTCAGAAATCAGCTTCTGCGGAATACCAAACCTGCATACAATGGCTCGAAACACGAACTCAGTCAACTTTGCTGCTGTAATCTTTGCAAGTGGTTCTGCTTCTGCCCACTTTGTGAAGTAATCAACTGCAACCACTGCATATTTCACTCCTCCTTTTCCTTTCGGGAGCTCTCCAATGAGGTCTATCCCCCAAACGGCAAATGGCCAAGGACTGACAATCTGTTTGATAGGTGCTACAGGACGATTATCAAAATTTGCAAACCACTGACAGTTGCCGCATGACTGTGCAAACTTAGAGGCATCTGCTTTAATGGTTGGCCAATAATATCCTTGTCGAAGGACCTTCATGGCTAAAGAATTACCCCCCGAGTGATTTCCACATACTCCTTCATGAATCTCCTCGAGGATATACTTGCATTGCTCTCCAGCTACACATTTAAGCAAAGGTTTATTGAATCCTCATCTATACAGAACTCCATCATAGATTACATACTTGGCTGCATGATACCTCAGTTTTCTGGCTTCATCTTGACTGGGAGGTAGATCCCCTTTATCCATGTAACGATATATTGGGGTCATCCAGGAATCTTCAACAGGAAATTCGATGTCTATCACTTCTTCTTTGAAAATGCTAGGTTGCTCCTGAATCTGAAGTGGAATTACTCCCAATAATGTGGACTCTCTCTGAGACCCTAGCTTGGCTAATGCATCGGCATTGGTATTCTTTCCTCGTGGTATCTGATCTAACTTCACCTCTTTGAACTTTGCGATCAATTCCTGGGAGTACCTCAAATACAAGTCTGTTCGTGGACCTCTTGCTTGAAAGCCACCACGAATCTGCCAAACTACTAACATCGAATCACTGAACACTCTGATATTCTCAACTTTCATCCCCAAAGCTAGCTTTAGGCCTGCAATCAATGCCTCATACTCTGCATCATTGTTTGTGGCTCTGAAAGCAAAATGAATCGAGCTATGGATTTTGTGTCCTTCCGGACTAACTGGCTCTATGCCTGCACCTGCTCCACTACTGTTAGCAGCTCCATCTACATACAATGTCCACTAGGGTGCACAGTTATCATTCTCTGTCTGTTCTTCCACCATTTCTCTTGGTTCCTCTTGACCAATAACCTCCACATGGGGTGGAAACTCAATTAGGAAATCTGCTAGAACTTGAGCCTTGATTGCTGTCTTTGGCTTGTATTCTATGTCGAACTGTCCCAACTCCACAGCCCACTTTAACATTCTTCCCGAAGTTTCTGGCCTATGCGTCACTTGCCTAAGTGGATAAGAGGTTCTCACCTTGATCTTGTGAGCTTGGAAGTAAGGTCGCAGCTTCCTGGAAGCTAGAATTAATGCGTAAACCAGATTCTCCATTCCTGTATACCTCGTTTCTGCATCAAGTAACCTTTTACTGACATAGTAGACTGGGCTCTGCTGTCCATTCTCTTCTCGAACCAAAACTGCACTAATGGAATATTCTGATACAGCCAGGTAAAGTATCAATGTTTCTCCATCCACAGGTTTGGCTAAAAGTGGGGGGCTCCCCAAATGCTCCTTTAACTTTCCAAATGCTATCTCACATTCCTCTGTTCACTCAAACTTGCTCCCTTTCTTTATGGCTTTAAAGAACTCCTGACACCTATCAGTGGACTTCGAGATGAATCTGTTCAAGGCTGCGACTCTCCCTGTATGGGACTGAACCTCTCTCACAGTCCTTGGTGACCTCATATCAATCAATGCTTTAATCTTGGCTGGGTTGGCTTCTATACCTCTGTGATTTACCATAAAACCCAGAAATTTTCCTGATTCTACCCCAAACACACATTTCTGGGGATTTAGCTTCATTCTGTACTTTCGCAAGATTCCAAACATTTTTTCTAAGTGTTTTACATGGTCAACAGCTTCCTTGGATTTGACTAGCATGTCATCCACATATACCTCCATAGTATTACCGATTTGGTCTTTAAACATCATATTCACCAGTCGTTGGTACGTGGCTCCAGCATTAATCAACCCGAATGGCATGCATACATAGCAATAAAGACCTCTATCCGTAATAAATGAAGTATGCTCTTGGTCAGGTTCATACATAGGGATTTGATTGTAACCTGAATATGCATCCATGAAGCTGAGGAGGGCATGTCTAGTAGTTGCATCCACTAACTGATCAATTCGTGGCAGCGGGAAACTGTCCTTCGGGCATGCTTTTTTGAGATCTGTGAAGCCCATACAGGTTCTCCACTTCCCATTAAGTTTCTTCACCAAGACAGGGTTTGCCAACCATATCGGGTAGAAAGATTCTTTAACCAACCCTGCATCCAATAACCTGTCAACCTCTTCTTTCAATGCTTGAGCTCTCTCTCCACTAACTGGTCTTCGCTTCTATCTCACTCCTTTCTTTTCTGGATCGATATTCAACTTGTGACATATGACTCTTGGATCTATCCCCTCCATATCTGCGTGACACCATGCAAACACATCCAGGTTCCTACCCAAAAAGGTAATAAGAGATTCCTTTAAGGCTGGGTCGAGTCGAGCTCCAATCTTTAACACATTCGTACCATCTTTGTCATTTATCTTCACATCTAAAGTCTCACCAGCTGGTCCAGCCTTGACCATGGTTTCTGGCATTCGAGGATCTAAGTCTACATCCATTTCTGTGGGTAAATCCTTTTGAGGTTCCTAGATTGCAGATGGTTCATGAACTCCGTGCATGACATTCCTTCTCTTTGAGGCTGGCTGACTGTCTTCACTGCTTCCATTATGTTTCAGTTTTCTAGATTTTTCTTCATCCAACTCTTCTGCCACTCACACATTACCATCCTTGTCCATAGGGGGTGCACTTTCTAACAGCAAGTAAGGGGTATCTGGTCCCCGAAAAACTGGAATCTCAGCATGAGGTTCCTCTTCTATAATCTCTTCAATTCTTATAGCTCTACAGGATGCTGGTACAAAACCTTCCAAGGGCGGACTACACAGATCGAGTGTTATTTTATCTGGGTTCTTTCCTGGAAAATCATCAGGAACCTCATCCATTGGCTCAGGTAACTTAGCTGCCTTAGCAGCAAGTTGCAAAGCTTTGGTGTAGCACTCTCTAGACTCATACTGGCATCCTCGAACTATACCAATTCCATTTGGTGTTGGGAACTTCATAGTCAGGTGGTAAATGGAGGTTATCACCCTCATTTCTTTCAGGATGGGTCTTCCCAGAATAGCATTGTAGTTCATATTGTCCTCTATAACAATGAATTCTGCTAGCTATGTAATGCAACATGGTTTGTCACCTAGAGTTACTGGTAAACGAATCTTACCCTTGATAGGAACCTGGTTGTTAGTGAAGCCATACAAGGTATCCTTCGTTGGGGTTAAGTCTTTATCCAGAAAATGCATCTTTTTGAAAGCTGAGTAAGACAACATGTTTACAGAGCTTCCATTATCCACTAGTACTCGATGGACCTCATAAGACCCGATACCTGCTTCGACCACTAAGGCATCCGTGTGGGGATGGTGTACCCAAGAAGCATCTCCTTCAGTGAAGGTAATATCTACATCCTCTCCTTCAAATAGCTTGGGAGACCTCTGTGATAGATTGTAAATACTGGTCAAAGGACGTTCTTTAGCTTCACGAGTGTACCTCTCCATGGCGCTCCTGCTACTTCCTCCAATGTGGGGACCTCCTATAATTGTGCGTATGCACCCAGCCTTGGGTGGTCCTTCCATCATAACAGGTTCCTGTACCTTCTGAGTCTTCTCATCTCTATACTTTTTGCCTTCCTGAGCCACCCATTCACTTAACTGCCCTTGCCTGATTAGAGTTTCAATTAAGTCCCTGAGGTGACGGTAGTCTGCAGTATTATGCCCATTGTTATCATGAAAATCACAGTATGGACGCTCATTCTTATTCCCTGGAGGGCCAGTTCTGAAAGGTTTCTTAAACCATGAGGACTTTTCATTCACTGCGTAGATGTGATCGATTGGAGCTACCAAAGGGGTGAAAGTTTCATAGACGGGTCTCTCACGTTTGTTGTTGTTATAGGAAGCTGGTAGTGGGACCTGACTCATGACAGGTCTGGTAGGATTCACAGCTTCAGCTTCAGGCTTCACCTGGGATGTACGACTAACCACTTTTTTACTGTCACGACCATTGGGGCTTCTGGGCCTTGACCTCTTGCTTCCTGACCACCCACTTTGCCTTACGAAATCTGGATCCTTCTTCAAATCAGCCAAAGATTCCTCCACGAGACGAAAAGGTTCCGCTTGGGCATAAAAATCTGCCAATGTCTCTGGTTCTTTTCCCTGAAGTGCTTTCCCAAAATCTGAGCCTCCTTTGACTCCAGCAATTAAAAAATTCTTTATGGTTTCCTCAGATTCTTTCCTAACCTTCGGTACCTCTGCATTGAACCTCTTGAAGTATTCTGTCAATGTCTCACTAGGTCTCTGCTTGATGTTGGCCAGGGTGTTGGTAGGTGGTGCAAACGCGACAGATGCTCTGAATTGGATAATAAAGAGCTTTCCCATGTTCTCCAAAGAACCGATCGAATCAGCAGGTAACCTCTTGAACCATTGATGAGCTCCACCCTGTAGAGTTGCAGCCAGTAACCTACATCTAGTGGCCTCCTTCACTTGATAGACATCCATCTCCGTGTCGAAATGACTTAGGTACTCGATTGGATCAGTGGTTCCATCGAATTTCAACTAATTCGAGGGCCTGTAAGATCTAGCAGAGCCGACTTTCGAACCCTTTTGGTGAAAGGAGAAGCAGTTATAGGATTCACAGCAAGATTCTTTTCATCCTTGAGTTGAGCCAAAATTTTCTTGATATCTTCTGCTGTCACCTCTCCAGTAGCTTTTGCCTTTGTCTTTTTGCTCGTTCTTCCTCCTCTTTGACTGTGCAGTGCTGGATTCTTCAGTAACCTCATCTGAGTATGTTTCCTCTTCTTCAATTATCTCAATAGATGGGTCTTTGTCTTTCTTCTTTTTCTGTGGGGAACCTCCAGTGTTAACCTTCTTCTTTCCCTTAGACTCTGTGCGGGCTTGGGAAGGTCCCTTTTTGCTAGGAGTTTTGTCCTTCTCAGGATTCTCTGGTTCTTCATCACCATTATCCTTTCTTTGCTCTTCATCATCTTCTGGAACTTCCTCTTCATCTTCGGGTTCTTCTTCCTCGAAATTCAGTTGTTTTGGAGTCACCTTCGACTTCTTGCCTTTCTTTTCCTTCTTTTTCTTCTTTTTGCTTGAAGCCTGCTCCAAAGTCGACAATCGTTCTCCAACGGTCTTTAAGATTTCCATCATATCTTCTTTGGTAACCTTCTTGCTTTTCGAGGAGATTTGTTTTCATTGTGAATTTGTTCCTCAGAACGGGTTGCTTCGCTATCAGAGTCGCCTGCCATCTTTTCCACTCTTAAGATGTTAACTCCCCTCCTTTTAGCGCCAATGTTGATGAGTGGATTTTGTAACAACTTTTGAGAGGTTTACGAGTAGTTGTATAGGCTAACGATCAACTGTTCTGTGAAAGGTTTGGGTTTGCTTGTGGGGGTTGAGCTGTGCTCGAGGGTGTCTCCAATAATCTCAAGTGCCTTTAGAGAGAATTAGAGAACTGAATGTGTCTTACCCCCGAGGTGCCTACGTACCCTTGTTTATATAGGGATCAAGCTCACGTAGTTCTAATGGGACTTTGTATCTTGCTGGAATGGCTGTATTCAATTACCTAGTTCGTGTAGGACTCAGGTTATTTTAGAGCCTTCCACGAACTAGTTGGCTAAGTAGAGTAGAACTCGAGTTCGTACCCTACTGTTAGGTCCGATAAGATTGTAGAAGGGGGGGTTGAATACAATCTTTACCTTTTTATCAAAATTTGTCCTTTAAATTAAATTTGATAAATACAAATTTATGTGCGGAATTATTTAACACAATTTTTCAAGTTGAATATAACTGTATATTAACTTGATGTGGTGTTACAAAATCAGTATAACAACTTATCAAGATGTTAATAACTAATTAGAAAATTCGACATGAACTTTTCTAATTTAGTTAATAATAATCAAGATAAGAACTAGGAAACTTAATTCGCTAGTAGTACAAGAATCACAAATAAACAAGTTCTAACGGATAGAATATAACAAAGATGAAGAACTTGAATTTCTGGGAATTGTTTAAGCTTTGGTGTTCTTGATATTCTTGAGAGAGAGAATTCTGTTCTGAATATTATGTTTTCTGCTGTGTTTCTCCGTTATGACTTAATCTGCTCTGTTCTGTTCTTTTATATCAGTATCAGGTCTTGCTGGCTTTCTGTAGGATATTTAACTGCTCCAGGATGACATAAACTGCTTCCAAGACTTGATTTTCCTTCATTAAGACTTACACAAACCTCCATTAAGACATAAAACTTGTCGGTATGACTTAACAGAAATTCGGTAAGACTTACAACAGCTGGCAGAGGTCGGTAAGACTTAAATCAGGTCGGTAAGACATAATCCTGAAAAGCTACTGTCGGTATGACTTAAAATTAGGTCATACCGAATTTTTCTTCTCCAAGACTTAATCCAATCTTCTTTCTTTAAGTCATATTGATCCATTTAATTAATTAATGATTAACTAATTCATATTTAATTTAATAAATAAATTAATTCTTCCAGAATTAATTCATTCAATTAAATCAACTAAATGATTTATATCAATTATAAATGAATTTAATTAAATCAATAAATAATTAATTTAATTCTTACAAACCACTGAATGTAGTAAAGAATTACCACTGATTTGTGTTGACGTTCGATGTACTGTCTGGTTCATGAACGACTAACTTCAACGATGCTTCTTCACTTTTGACTTTAGGTTGTGGTTTATTTCTTCTCTCAATTCTCTTGTACTGTAACTGATCTTCAAACTATCACTCGAAAAATCTCTGTCACTGTTCAAATGAATTCATTCACTTCAATGCTATACTGGGGCTTGATCAGATAACTGAATCGTCTTCCAGTGTATGACATCAAAACTATAGATTGACTTTTCTTCTTTCTTCTGACAGATAATACTTCTTGAGATTCCTGTGACAGTTCATATGTATATTTACTTATTACAATTTGGTTTAAGTCGATTAGGATCCTCTAACTACAAATAGGCTGAGTCATATGCCTTTCAATCTCCCCCTATTTGTTTGTTAGACAATAACAAGCAAATTCCTAGAGGATACCTCAACTAATCCAACTTAACCAAATGAAAGATAAAACTTTAAATACTAAGTAAATATGAAAAAAAGTCCTGGTTTATATTTAACATTTGCCAGATTCAAACATGAAAGATAAATACAAGATAGATGATCCTCTAGACTGATCATATGATACAAATTCCTATCAAGATTTATCTAAGCTCTAAAGATATAACATGTAGAGCAATTCTTTTTCTTCAGTTATCTTCCCTTCTGAATTCTCCTTCTTCTGGCTCATCTGTGACTTGAAGTTTCATGTGTAGATCAGAATCAACAAGACGTTCTCTTCTTGATGACAATCCTTGAGGTAAGACTAAAGGAATTCCAAGCTTCTTTCTCAGTTCACCTTGAAATTTCTTATAATCTTTTATGTTCGTTTGTGCATAGGATCGAATGTGATCTGCAGCTTTTACCTTTTCTTCAGTCAAGAATCCATGATTTCTGAGAGCATATTCAGCATATACCAAGTGTTTTGCATGATGTTCATATAACTCATCTGTCTGAAGATTGATTGAGTGAAGTACCTCTCCCTTAAGAAATTTTACTTGTGGAGGTTCCTTAATCATTTCTGGTCCAGCTCTTTCAGCAAATTCTTTGAACTTCTCATGTAATAACACACCTAGCTCAGAAGATGTTCTTACCTTAGGTCTAAGTACCCAAATCTCTGTTAGCGATCTGTCATAAAAGAACTGAATAGATACTCTGAAAGTTCCAACTTTATGACAATCCACAAATATTACCAGCTCATCAGATTTGGGTTCAAATGCAGTAGTTATCCTGATGACTTCTACCTGTAAGGCCTTTATATACATATCATGAATTGGATTTACCAGTTTGAAGTCCTCGAGAATTTGTCCAAGACGACGATCTTCATAATCAGAACTCTGAGGTGAATCAATTGCTCTTTGAGCACGTTCCCATTTGTCACCGCTCTTTAGTCTGATATATGTTTTTCTCTTCTCAACATTTATAGCATGTAATCGTTGTAATGCTTGCTGTTCAGCTTTCTGAAGTTCTTCATTTCGTGCAATTTGCTCTAATGACTTTTGAATTTTTTCTTCTCTCATTTGCAAATTAGCTTCCCTTTGAGCAAATAATTCTTCAGATTCTTTCTCAGCTTGTTGAGCTTCAAATTCAGATATCACTGGTCCTTCATCTTCCCAGTGACTAAGATCAGGTTCAGGAAGTTCTTCACCTTGATCAGGGAATTCAAGATCAGCAAAAACATCAAAGTTATCCGGTTCACCCGTGTAATAATAACCTGTGTTCTTGTCTTGAATTTCTTCTTCAGTTTCTTCAACTACTTTCTTCCTCTTATCTTCACTTTGGTCAGATTTTCCAGATTTTCCTTCTCCTCCCTCTCTTTCTTTAGTTTTATCTTGTGACCCCTTTGATTTCTCCCCCTTAGTTGAGGAATCCTCTACAGATTTATCAGTTGCCCCAGCTTCCGGATCTTGTTCATCATCATCGCCACCCTTACTTGTAAAGAATTCAATTTCTTCATTTGTAGGTTTGCGACTTTGACTTACAAGATTAAACAGATGTCTTAACCCTTTAGCCTGGTGTGCATTTTGCTTTTCGATCTGGTCCAGACGAGAATCAGTAGATTCCTGATTGTGCTGTACCTCTGACTGTAGAGTGTCAACTTTCATGGAAATTTCAGAAATTAACATGTCTTGAGCAATAGTAATATCTCCAGAGTCATCAAGTGCCTTTTCATGAGAGAGTTCGAGAGATTCTATCTTCTTGGTGAAAGA
The DNA here is from genome assembly GCA_036435485.1 of Saposhnikovia divaricata. NCBI lineage: Eukaryota > Viridiplantae > Streptophyta > Magnoliopsida > Apiales > Apiaceae > Saposhnikovia > Saposhnikovia divaricata. Next base: position 54,040,428 of record CM071595.1, on the reverse strand, counting down.
TGTCTTTAAGTAGTTTATGTCCTTCTTGATTACAACAAGCTGACTGTTGACAGAGGTGGATGAAGAAGATCGCTCACCCACTTGTGCTTTAAGGATTTCTGTTTCAGCCTTGCTGACTGCAAGTTCTTTCTCTAAAGCAGTTATCTTTTCTAATAGTGAGAGAGTGTATGTGTCAGTGTGTGCGCTCACCTGACGTTCACTTTGAGATCCACTCACCTGAAGTGCATGTGTTTCACTCAATTTTATGGTATTCCTCACATCACTCCTCTCAGATTCCTTAGCTGCTTCCAGATTTGTACCTGCATGTAAAATCACCCTAGCCTCTTCTGGGAAGGTCAGTGGTGGTGCAATGGGAGTTCGCAAATCCCTTTCCTTAATCAGATCTACTTGAACATTTGAAATTGTTGACTGAATTGCTTCAGTAGTAGATTGATCAAGTTGCCTTCCACTTTCTCCAGTCGAAACTGTGAGTGGAAAATCCCTTGTGGGAGCCAGGAGTGTTTGTCCTGGGAGGGGAGATGATGGTTTTATTAAAGTTGGCTGAGAACCAAGATTTCCCTCTAAAGCCTGTGAAGACTCTTCTACCGTAACTATGGTAGGCACTGTCAAATTTTCTACGTGCTCTCCTTGCAATGTGTCCTGAGACTCATCTAAAGGTATGTCTTCCCCCATTGTGAGTAATAGGGGTGTGCTTGACTCACTACAAGGTGCCACGGCCCTATGGCGAATTTCAATAGAATCATCCTGTTGAGAAGATGATTCTAGTAACTGTGTAACAGCCATATCAACTTCCATATCCTGTTGGGAGGATATAGACGGGCTTATAGTTGCCTCAGTTTGAGTTCTACTTTTCTTTTCTAGAGGCAGAGCTGTGGGTTCACTCATACTATCACTACTGATTCGACTTCTTTTAACTTGCAATTTCTTTCTGGAGTGAAAAGATATGAGTTTTGTTGGTTGAGTATTTGGCTCTACGACCTTGGTTAGAGGTTGTGGTACTACAACCCCTTGGTCAGACCTACCAACCACTTGGGTTCCAGAAATAGATTGAGAAATAGTAGTTTGAGGAACAGAAGGCAATACCTGGTCAGCTGATTCCGCAACAGTCTCTGATAAGATGGGTTGATCTGATTCAGGTTCAGGGACAGATGCAGTTTCTTGCACTGGATGTTCAACAGCAAGTGCAGCTGGCTGAGGAACAATTTGCTGAACAGGTTCAACTCGTTGATTGCCTTGATCTTCATTATCAACAAGTATGTTTTCCACTGGTGGTTCAGGGTTTTGTTCAGGTTGTTCAGGTTCTGGTACAGGTTCAATGACAGGTAGTTGTATATAGTTTGACATGTATTGGGTGACAACTACAGGTATGTTTGTGAATTTAGGCTTGTTGCTGTACTCAGTGAACAATCTGGTAGTAGGTTTACCTGACGCCAGTGATTCTCCATTCAGGAATTGGGCTTGGTTTTCTAGTTCCACAAGATGATTAAAAATCAATGACAAGAATCTTGGATAATAGCATGATACTTTATGTCCATTATCAAAATTCTTCTTTGCATTAATGATTCTTCTAACCATCGGAACACACAGTAGTCTACCAATATTAATTCTTCGGTTGTGTGCAACTGCATATCCAATATACTGTAAGAAGGATGGTAATACCCCGAAGTTTCCTTTAGTAGAATTGGCAAAGACTCTACCTAATGTGTCAAACAGATAATCCCATTCCTGAACAAAGTTCTTTTTATTCCAGACAGTTTGATCAGGACTGTCTTGATAGAATACACCATTCAAAAAATTTATCAATTCTTGATCTGATGGTAATTCTTCGAAATTTTCAGTTGGAAAATTTAAGACCGTATTTATTGTATTTTCATTCACTGTGTACTGATTGTCTCCTACAGAGAAGACAAATGATCTGTTATCATTAGAAACGACAGCAGTAGTACACATGATTCGCAAAGGTTCAATTTTCAGAGGAGCATCCAATCTCAAAGCAGTGCGAACCAGTGAATTTTCATTTAAAAATCGAATCCACGGTCGAAAACGTTCAACTGAACATTTTTCTGGATCAAAATAACCGATTAAATTATGTTTAATAATTTCAAATCGATCAGCCATTTTAATCAAGATTTAATTTCCTTGAAAATTTCAGATTTTACAAAATTATAATTTAAAAATTAATTTTTCGAATTAATAATTAATTAAAAATTCGAAAAAATTAAAAGTTGTTGAAAAATTCTGAAAAATTCACACAATGATCCTCTTACACACACGAACACACGTATATTTTTAGATTTGCAAGAATCGAACCCAGTTTTTCAGAAAAACAGATCTTAAAACCGATTTTTTGAAAATTAAACTCTTTAAAAACTGGACCAAATCACGATTTTAAACAATCAAAACGTAGATAATCAATCAAGGAATCCAAATATGTGGTTAGATCGTGAAATGGATGAGTGATTCCGGTCAAAAATCCGGCAGAGGTTCGACAGTAATGGTTGTGTGTATCGTATGTATCTGTTTTTTGTTCTCTAAGACTTAACTTGAGAGAAAGACTAAAATGAAATTATGACTTAACACATTCTAACTCTTATATATATACTAAGACCTATAATAAGACTTAAAAAATATATTAAGACATAACTGATATGTATATACTATACTCGAATATGACTTAAATTAATAGACAAGATTCTATTATGACTTAATTAAAACTAAGACTTAAAAACTCGAATAAGACTTAAATTAAAAACAAACGAGTAAGACTTAACTAAAATACATATTACAAATAAGACTTAGATTAAAAACTCGCTAAGACTTAACTTATATACAGGTGAATAAGACTTAATTTATATACAGACTAGCGAATATGACTTAATTAAAAAAAAACTCGGTAAGACTTAACCTGTTTAAGTCATACCGATTTTAAGTTAAGTCATATTGATTGTTTTTCCTAATTTTAAGTCATATTTACTTTAAACAAACATTAAAAAACACAATAAAATATACAATTAACTTATAAAAATAATAAAAATATTATAGAAAACTAAACAAATAATAAAAATAATTATAAATACCATATGCTAACCTATTAACGAAAACAAAGCAATATTATCAGGACAAACATTACAAAACATATGATAAATTAATTAATAAAATAGAAATAAATATCTACAAATATTCTAAAAATACAGAAGTATGAAGTATTAAATAATATGAATAAACAGAGTGAAAAGTAACTAAACAAGCAAGAAAATCAGATGGTAAAATAATAATACAAGTGATTTCAAACAACAAATATTCACATAATAATCACTTGCAAAATTATTAAAGATCAAATTTCAGATATTAACAGTATTAAATACTAGGACTGTTTAACATACCCAATTCACTAACAATTTTAGTGAATGAGGATTCATTAAGCGACTTAGTAAAAATATCTGCAGTTTGATCTCCAGATCCTACAAATAGTAGTTGTACTGTACCATTCATTACATGCTCTCTTATAAAATGATACCTTATGTCAATGTGCTTTGTCCTTGAGTGCTGCACAGGATTGCTAGCGATTGCTATGGCACTTGTATTATCACATAAAATAGGAATATTTTCCAATACAATGCCATAGTCCATTAATTGATTCCTTATCCATAAGATCTGAGCACAACAGCTTCCAGCAGCTATATATTCAGCTTCGGCTGTAGAGTTGGAAACTGTTTGCTGTTTCTTACTGAACCAGGATACCAATCTTCCACCTAGGTATTGACAACTCCCAGATGTACTTTTCATGTCTACAACACTTCCTGCATAGTCAGAATCTGTATATCCAATTAAAGTAAAACCAGTTTCATTAGGGTACCAGATGCCTAAATTAGGCGTACCCTTTAGATATCTTAAGATTCTTTTGACAGCAGTGAGATGGATTTCTTTAGGGTTCGCTTGGAACCTTGCACACAAGCATGTGGCAAACATTATATCTGGTCTACTAGCAGTTAGGTAAAGAAATGAGCCAATCATACCTCTATAGCCTGTGATATCTACCTTGGCAGAACTTTCACATAAACCAATTTTGACAGCTATAGTTGATGGTGTCTTTGCTGATGAGCACTCCTCCATGTGATATTTCTTGAGGAGCTCCTTAATGTACTTGGATTGACAAATAAATATTCCATCTTGTCTCTGACTTATTTGTAATCCAAGAAATTTCAGTTCTCCCATCATGCTCATTTCAAACCTACCTTGCATTAACTTAGAAAACTTCTTGCATAGAAGCTCATTAGTAGACCCAAATATAATATCGTCCACATAGACTTGGACTAGTATTATATCATTCTTATGTCTTTTAGTGAAGAGCGTTTTGTCTATGACACCTCTTATAAAACCATTTTCTAATAGAAATTCAGAGAGAGTGTCATACCATTTTCTTGGGGCTTGCTTAAGACCATAGATAGCTTTGTAAAGAAAGTAGACATAGTCCAGATGATCTTGATCTTCAAAACCAGGGGGCTGTTCTACATACACTTCTTCATCCAGCTTACCATTCAGAAAGGCACTCTTGACATCCATTTGATAAACTTTGAATCTTGAATAGGACGCAAATGCCAAGAATATTCTGATGGCCTCAAGTCTTGCCACTGGAGCATAGGTCTCGTCATAATCAATGCCTTCAGCTTGAGAATAACCTTTAGCTACCAGTCTTGCTTTGTTTCTTATCACAGTGCCATCTTCATCTAGTTTGTTTCTGAATACTCATCTTGTGTCCACCACTTTTCTATCTTTAGGTCTGGGTACCAGCTTCCATACTTCTAGTTGCTTAAATTGATTGAGTTCATCTTGCATAGCAATCACCCAATCAGGATCAGATAGAGCTTCTTCTAATTTCTTAGGTTCCATGACAGACAGGAACCCAGAATAGTTACATTGATTCTGATAAGCTCTTCTTGTTTTCACACCAACATCTGGATCACCAAGAATCAGCTCAAAAGGATGAGCTCTATTCCAAACAGTTTGTCTGGGAAGAATTGATCTTGACGATTCGCCTTGAACTTCTGTATGATGTTGAGTATGACTTGTTGACCCTTCATTATCTCCCCCTGAGTTGTTGCCAGTTTGACTTGTTGATGGTTCAAGAGTATCAGTGGTGTCTTGAAAATTATCATTGTTTTCACCAGCATCACCTTGATCATTACCACCAACATTTGGATTATTATTATCAGCAACAACGTCAGGTTGGTTGTCATCATCTGAATCTGAGTCTGACATATCATCAAACTTAAGCTTTTCAGATGGATCTTCATTTTGGATATTTGGGAGTTTTGTGTCATCAAATGTAACATTGACACTTTCCAAGGTTTTCTGTTGATCAATAAGATACACCTTGTAGGCTCTTCTAGTATAACCAATAAATAATGCTTCATGTGTTTTTTCTTCAAATTTACCACCTTGATCATCTCCTTCTTTCAGCAAAAATCATTTTGTCCCAAATACATGGAAGTACTTGAGAGTTGGTTTCTTATCATGTAGAGCTTCATATGGTGTCTTCATTAAGTCTTTATTGATAAGTGTTCGATTCTGGATATAGCATGCAGTGTTGACAGCTTCAGCCCAAAAGCTCAATGGAAGCCTTGATTCACTTAGCATAGTACGTGCAGCTTCAATCAAGGTTCTATTCTTTCTTTCAACTACCCCATTTTGTTGAGGAGTTCTGGGAGTTGAGTACTGTCTAGTTATACCCTTTTCAGTGCAAAAGTCATTCAGAACTGCATTCTTGAATTCAGTTCCGTTGTCTGACCTTATAGCTCTTACTGGACGATTAGAGTCCAGCTCAATTAACTTAATGTGATCAACTACCAGTTGTGGAGTTTCATCTTTTGAGTTCAGAAATAGTACCCATGTGAATTTTGAGAAATCATCAACAATCACTAGAGCATATCTTTTTCTTGACATAGACATCACACTAACTGGACCAAATAAATCCATATGGAGAAGTTGTAATGGTTCAGTTATTGATGATATGTTAGTGCTCCTGTGAGTTGCCCTTTTTAACTTCCCTTTTTGACAAGCATCACATAGACCTTCCTGAGTAAATTCAATCGAAGGTAAACCTCTCACCAATTCTCTTTTAACTAGAGAATTCATTGTTTTGAAGTTTAGGTGAGAAAGTTTCTTGTGCCATAACCAACTTTCATCAGTAGATGCCTTTGAATAAAAACATATAATTTTTTCTGTGCTTCCAGAGTTCATATTGGCTATGTACAAGTTTCCTTTTCTTACTCCAGTCAACTGCGGCCTTTCATTTCTCTTGTGTGATATTAGACAATTCTTCTTGTTGAAATGAACTTCATAACCTTTGTCACAAAATTGACTAATACTGAGCAAATTGTGCTCAAGGCCGTTCACAAAAGAGACATCTTCAACGATAACATTTCCAGCTTCTAATCTGCCATATCCATCAGTTTTACCTTTGCTGTTATCTCCAAAGGTAACGACTGGGCCGGCCTTCTCCACCACATTTGTCAGCAGGGCTCTATCTCCGGTCATATGCCTTGAACATCCACTGTCCAGAATCCACATGACTCGTTCAACCTGTTTCAAACCCTGCAATGACAAATTGGTTAGACTTTCTTCAGAACCCAAATTTGATTGGGTCCGGAGTACTTAAAGAATTGACCTTTATCAGGTAAAGCAACACTTTTTATTTTAACAACATTTTCTTCAGGTACTGGACATTTAACCCTATAAACAGCTTTAACTTGTTTTGGTTTCAGCTTGGGTAACCATGTCTTTACCATATCCTGAGAAGGACTTGGAGTCCTAATCTTAGAATTAGGTGATGTTACAGTCCTGGATCTAACATGTTTATTTCTGCTCATATGCTGTCTAGGAACATTCTTATCAACACATGCATGATTACAGTTAAAGTAAGCAGACATTATATTAAAAGCACAAGACATGCAATTAACAGCATTACACTTTTTATGAGCAGTATCAATAACAGGAATAGCATGCATGGTAGATATGTTGTTGCATTTATTCATGTTGTTACTTCTACTACTAGTTTTCAAGGAACTAGTAGACTCACCAACTCTTTCTGTTTTCTTAAACACAGACTTTCTATCTTCATCATTTTTAACAATTTGATTACTTTCTAAGACTACGCCATTAGCTAAATCCTCAATGCGCATCTCTTCCTTAATGATTAAAGATGTTGTATCCAAAGGTTCTGCTATGGATGTCTTAAAGAGTGGGTTACTAACACCCTTAAGCACTATTGGTATACCCCTATCTACAACACTGACACGATTAGGGGTAATAATGCTTTTTCGACCAATAGCTTCATTATAATCAAACCCAATTCCTACGGTTTGATTAATAGCTTGTTGGTTAAACAACTCTTTAGCCACTTTGCATGAATTAGAAGTAGCACTAACCCTTATTTCTAGCTCAGCTATTGTTTCACGTTATTGAACCACTATCAACGCTAGAGACCTCTCAAGTTCTTTTAGAATTCTTATTTCTGATTTTTGTTTATCATGGCAATTTTGTACATCGTGTAATTCTGATAATTGATTACTAAGATCTGTATTTAACAAATTGATCCTTTCAATCTCTCTATTAGCATTACCTAGTGTATCACTAAGCTGATAGATATATTGACTTTCAGTACATGATACCTCAGATGAAGTACCACCGGAGTTATCAGATTTTGCCATCAGGGCAAGATTGCCATACTCTTCATCTTCAGAGTCTGTATCATCCCAACTCTTACCAGCAGCCACATAGGCTTTACCTGTCTTCTTCTTCTCAGATCCAAAGTCTTTTCTTTGGTTTTGTTTTGGCTTCTGACATTCAGTAGCGAAATGTCCAAGTTCATTACAGTTGTAACATCTAATTTTACTTCATTCAACTGTTCCAGTTTTGTAACCTCCTCTGTTACTTGAGGATGAAGAACCTCCTCTCTGGAACCTGTTATAGTTAGATGTGTACCTGAACTTGGGATTCTTCCTGAATCTGAAGTTGCTGAATTTCCTTACCAACAAAGCCATGGACTCATCTTCCAACTGATCTAGCTCTTCTAACGAATAGAAGTCTCCTTCATCTGGACTAGCATTCGTTTGACCAACTTCAACTTCAAGTTTACCACTGTCAACATTACAAGGTTGAATAACCTTATCTTCCACTTCCTGTTTGTTCTCAACAATAAGAGCTGTAGAAGTATTAGCAACTCTTCCTTTTCCATAAATATCATTTTGTTGAGATTGTTCCAGTTCATAGGTTTTTAAAACACCAAAGAGTCTTTCTATAGTAATTTCACTTAGATTCCTCGACTCTCTGATAGCTGTAATTCTATGTTCTAGATGAACAGGCATTGATAGTAGAAATTTTCTGTTGATCTCTTTCTGAGTGTAGTACTTGCCATGCATCTGTAAATTGTTTACAAGTTTGTTATATCTTTCAAACACATCTTGAATACTTTCATTGTATGCTGATCGAAAGTGTTCATACTCAGATGTCAGAATTTCTAGACGATTCTCCCTAACTTCCTCTGTTCCTTCATTCACAGTTTCAATGGTTTCCCACATTTGCTTTGCAGTCTTGCAGTTAATCACATGACTGTACATTACAGAGTCTAGAGAGTCTATTAAGATCAGTCTTTAATTAATGTCAAGTCCAGCTTCCTCTCTTTCAACAAGAATGTATTCAGAAGAATCTTTGTGTACATACCTTGCAGGGGAAATAACTTTTCCATCAGTAACAACTTCAGGAATTAATCCAAAAGGTATTATTGGTCCTTCTGATAAGACTTTCATGTATTTAGGATTTGCAACCTCGAGGAACATTAACATTTTGTTCTTCCACATATCATAACTGTTTTTGTCATATATGGGAATTTTCACAGTTCCAACTTTAGAAGACATGATGAATTTTTTAAGAGAGTTAAAAAATTCGGGGATGATTTTTAATCGAGTAAAATGGGATCTTTGATTTGTGTATCAATCAATCAGCTCTGATACCAATTGTTAGGTCCGATAAGATTGTAGAAGGGGGGTTGAATACAATCTTTACCTTTTTATCGAAATTTGTCCTTTAAATAAAATTTGATAAAGACAAATTTATATGCGGAATTATTTAACACAATTTTTCAAGTTGAATATAACTGTATATTAACTTGATGTGGTGTTACAAAATAAGTATAACAACTTATCAAGATGTTAATAACTAATTAGAAAATTCGACATGAACTTTTCTAATTTAGTTAATAATAATCAAAATAAGAACTAGGAAACTTAATTCGCTAGTAGTACAAGAATCACAAATAAACAAGTTCTAACGGATAGAATATAACAAAGATGAAGAACTTGAATTTCTGGGAATTGTTTAAGCTTTGGTGTTCTTGATATTCTTGAGAGAGAGAATTCTGTTCTGAATATTATGTTTTCTGCTGTGTTTCTCCGTTATGACTTAATCTGCTCTGTTCTGTTCTTTTATATCAGTAACAGGTCTTGCTGGCTTTCTGTAGGATATTTAACTGCTCCAGGATGACTTAAACTGCTTCCAAGACTTGATTTTCCTTCATTAAGACTTACACAAACCTTCATTAAGACATAAAACTTGTCGGTATGACTAACAGAAATTCGGTAAGACTTACAACAGCTGGCAGAGGTCGGTAAGACTTAAATCAGGTCGGTAAGACATAATCCTGAAAAGCTACTGTCGGTATGACTTAAAATTAGGTCATACCGAATTTTTCTTCTCCAAGACTTAATCCAATCTTCTTTCTTTAAGTCATATTGATCCATTTAATTAATTAATGATTAACTAATTCATATTTAATTTAATAAATAAATTAATTCTTCCAGAATTAATTCATTCAATTAAATCAACTAAATGATTTATATCAATTATAAATGAATTTAATTAAATCAATAAATAATTAATTTAATTCTTACAAACCACTGAATGTAGTAAAGAATTACCACTGATTTGTGTTGACGTTCGATGTACTGTCTGGTTCATGAACGACTAACTTCAACGATGCTTCTTCACTTTTGACTTTAGGTTGTGGTTTATTTCTTCTCTCAATTCTCTTGTACTGTAACTGATCTTCAAACTATCACTGTTCAAATGAATCCATTCACTTCAATGCTATACTGGGGCTTGATCAGATAACTGAATCGTCTTCCAGTGTATGACATCAAAACTATAGATTGACTTTTCTTCTTTCTTCTGACAGATAATACTTCTTGAGATTCCTGTGACAGTTCATATGTATATTTACTTATTACAATTTGGTTTAAGTTGATTAGGATCCTCTAACTACAAATAGGCTGAGTCATATGCCTTTCACCTACTATGATTCTCTCATTCGTCAGAGACATTCTAGGATCATCTGCGCCCTAGAATTATACTCAAATACCAATTTGTTTATCTGTTCTAGATGGCTTCTAGAACCTTCTGTTGGCTACTCGTAGGAACCTGGCGCTCAAGAACCTATATCTCAGGAGCCTGTTTCTCAGGAACCTCCTTATTTCGGGACATATCACTTAGGGACCTCCCTTTAGGCATCAGTACCTGCACAAATAACAAACTGGTTAGACTGGATAGCTCTTCACATGCTCTCGTCGTCTCTATGGCTGTTGCTATGCTAACTCGAACTCTTCCGCTGGGAGGAACCTGGTCTTCTAATGTTCAGCTCAGCTTCCTGACCATTGGGAACCTCCTTATACTCGTACTTCCTTAGTCATTTCTTCTATCTGATCTTCATAACTCACACTAGACCTATCCTTTAGCTCGTATGGATTGAACCCTAGGGCCTAATGGGCCTACATTCAGCCCATGATGATTTTGGGCACAACAGCTTCCATCATATGAGACTGTTCTGGTTTCAAATACTGCTTTCAATAGCCAATCTTAAGTCATTTAATGATATGATTGCAATATCAACCAAGGCAAATTATCTGATATTCATGTAGCCTCAGTGGTTTTCAAGTGTTTCAATCGATTTTATATTTTCCTGTAATGATGTCTCAACCATTGACCTTTTGATATTTCTCTGCATACATATTATTGTTAAAACCAGATAAAATTGGTTTAACTTAAAAGACATTTTCATTCTTTAGCTATAATAACTTGATTATTTGAGGAAAAGGCGAGTGTTCTCATGCATGAGTGCGTATCGCCAATCCCATTCAGAGTGAATATTTTGCTCGATATGCTCGTGGGAACCTTAGTTCTTTTACGTATCAAAGAACGATTTGTAAGGCATTAAGAGAGCTTAACATCTCTAACATAATGGTCGGTTGTAAAATATATTGATTGCCAAAGCGTTTATGATTTTTACATATCTGAGATGAGTTGCCTTTGTATAAGATTAAAAATAAGTTTAACATAGATATACAAGTTATACTTAACTACAGCTATCTCCCTATTCAGTGTACTCTTTTTGATCAATTTTGGAAACATGCAGTAGAAATGCTTTAATAATTAAATGCATAGAATAATTTATGTTTTACTCTATTGAAACTACGTAGTTCATTTACAATAGGAATAGATATAATGTACACATAGGTTTTCCAGGTTAAGTAATATTAACTTATGAAGCCACTAAATTGTACCAGCATATAAAAGAACATGGTTTACATGTAATTATTATTTATAAATTTATATATTTTTATCTTAAATAGTAAACACCGATAAAACACGTAAAATAGATTGGCAAGATCAATATTTACGAAATAAACGATACAAAGAAGGCAAATATCAGAGAATGCTAATGGATGACCATATTTGCACTCTTAATAATCAACTTTGTACTACGAGATAGATTATTATTAGTAAAATAAATTTACTTGCGTTCATTGAAATAGTGAAATAGTATGTGTTTCAAGTGTTGACCTAATCTTTTGAATGAGCTTTGAAATGTATTTAGCTAAGTAGAGTATCAAAGATTCTCCAATTGTCTTCACGATAAAATATTTCAAATAAATGGTTTGGGCTATTGCATGGGTTGGAGAGTCTAGGGAAGCCTACGTGGTTGCTATGTGCAAACGTTCTGGACAACTTTTAGTACTGTCTTGGGGTCCGCCAAATGGCCATCTATAGTGCTTGTAATATTTTACCTAAATCGCGCTTATGCTTCAAAGCTTGGAACAAACTAATCTTTCTAGCAACTTCTGTTATTCATGTTTAGTTACTTTGTTTTTATTAGCTATAGTTTGCAACACATGTGTCATACATTCCTTCTAGCTAAACCACATGCGAGATCATTCTATTGAAGTGAGATATTTTATTATTGATGTCTAACAAAAAATTTTTTGCTACAGTTTGGATCGTCGGACATATCCTTGTTATTCATAAACAAATGCAGTTTTACTTAATTAGCAAAAAAAATGCAGTTTTACTTGTATTGGTGCCTATGTTGTTGGTCTATGCAAAGATATGGGGATTAGACATGCTAACTTAAGCACAAAATTATACTTTTGCCCCACTGGTAACCCACTTTCCTACTCTCTTATCTTGCAAGTACTGATTCCAGAATACCGTGCCATGAAACCTCATGTTGACATAAATAGATTCAAAATGACCTGCAATAGTTACCCATTTGCCTAAGATTACTACAAAAGAGGTCTATAGATGGTTGCTTTATCAGCCTTTCAAGTATGAATGAGTTTGAGTTTGCCGGATTTTATCAACCAGATGATCATTTGACCTATTATGACTTTTAGCATCTAAGTACTGCCCTCTTACATGCTTTTAAACTTATTTAGTGCTTATTTTTATACACGAGGTTATGGGTTTAAATATCAGGATGCAATCTCTTTTGATCAGATTGCAAGGCAGGTATCTTTTTATTCAAGGCATTATTATATATTTTTGACAGAAAGAACCATTAATTTGGTATGACATGAGAGACACTTATGTAGATTTGATTTGTGTGCAATGTAGATAATTAAAAATACAAAACTTCACACAGTGTGACCTGAGTATAAACCTACATATAACTTCAATGCATTGTATGTTCTGGGCCAACATTATGAAGACAATATGTTTTGATCTTCTTGTATTAGTGTTTGCACTAAATCACGCAAGCGTACGTGGTCACAAGTAATATATGAATAAGTCGAGTTTGTTCCCACAGGGATCTGGTTTAGGTTTTAATTCAGTCAATGTACCTATGCAACAATGTATGGTTATTACTCACTGCTAGGACAATTAACAAGATTGGGATTGATTAACTAAAATTAACTAAAAAGGAAATTAACAAACTAAGAATTACTTAACTAATGAGAATTGGAATTGAATTACTTCTACAAGAGTAAACATGGGATCCTAACTTCATTAAATACTTCGCTTAGATTTGACGCCTTTAATCACTATATGCAATGGTTATGATATCTGATCGGATAACACGGAACAAGTACACGCTACCTGTCAGCATACGTATACCAAACTAAACATACATCCACAAAAGAGATAGAAGATGAATAAACACCAATTATGCTTAGACCCTATATGTCTATAGAATTTGAAAACATAATGGTTGAAGAACAAGTTATCCATAAAGATCACACAGGGTAGTATAAGTATTTTCATCTCATACTACGAATCATGTTGATAAACAATCATGAACCTATGCTAGCATGGCAAGTTCTAAATCTCAAGATCCACTTTCACTACACAAGAAATTAACAAATTAGATGTTCGCAATGCATCTATCAATTAAGCATAACCATACAAGGATATCAGATATACATCACACACAGATCTTTAAAGAAATCAAGATACTAAAGCTCCATAAATAAATCCGTTAGAATCCCATGACAACGATTAGTTCATAATCGAACCTCTCGTCATCATGGGATCTGATGAAACCATGATAAAAACAAAGTATGAAAAGATACAAATAAACCTAAGTTATTGATATGTAATGGTGTTCCAAATTACAATGGTAGGATGTGTTTAAATAGGCTCTGGAAGTCTTGCCCAGCAAGGAAACTACCAAATCAGAATTAAAATAGAATACGTTTCCTAAACTGATTCTGTTTTTAAGGAAAATTCGTAGCTGGCTTTTCTTCAATATTTCTGGGCCGTTCCAGTTGTAATTGGACCTCTGAACCACTTTATAATGATAGAGAATCTCGTTATCTTCGCGTGGACAGTATGATCGTCCAAAACGAACTTGTAGAACTCAAGATATGGCCAAAACAGTGAATAAGGGCAAAACTGTAATTTTTCAGCAACGCGCGCGCGCAACTTGCCCCTCAGGCGCGCAACCTGCCCCGATCCAACTGCATTATGCGCAGCCTGCGCCTGGTTTGGGGTAACTTGCGCCTGGCTCTCCGTCGCGTCATTTTTCAGCTCTAATTCCTTCGTTCTTGCTCCGTTTTCGCCCGTTCTTTTTGCGTTAGATCACATTTTTTATTTCCCTTTACTTAGGATCCTTCATGAGAGTTTAATGACAACTCCATTCTTCATTCCATTGCACAAATTTAACTCCAAAAACGACGGAAGCATCAACCATAATCGACATTCTTACAAACCTGCACAACTGATAGAATATAATTTACATATATTTTAGAGGATTTTATTCCCATATTTAATGAGCTTTTGCGAATAATCGTGTCGATTTAATAAGTTTTATTGGAGTTTATTGCAGGAAATAAATAATTCCCAAACTTGGAAGGAATTGAGTTTATTTGGACTTAAATTACTAGAAAATTCGTAACTATTGGGCAGCTTGCGTGTACATCACTGTTTGGGCCATAACTTGAGTTTCAGACATCAGAATTGGGTGATCTTACAGCCCACGCGAAGATAACAGAATTTTCTACAAGTCAAAGGTGGTCCAATATCAATATTCCAACTGGAGAAGCCCAGAAACAGGCCTGAAAGACAGATGACGAATTTCACTTCCTGGAATCCTATTTCAATTCTAATTACGGCAAATCTTGGACAACAAATTCTTATCCAACACAAAGAGGGAAATTACCAGAAGTCTACGAGGCTTATCTAATTCAAGGAGGATATTTCTTTTTTTATTCCTACTTCTATTACAATTGTAATATTTTATTAGCTGTTTCCTACTTAGTTTTGGTTAGCTAATTTTTAGGCTCCTGGTGCCTATATAAACACATCTAGGGGTATTGTTTTATCATCCAATCTTAGAGATCAAAAGCATTGGTACGTATACTTTTGTAAACACTTTTTCTCTATTCTTATAATTATATGTTCTTATATTCATTCTTGTTTTGTTAATTCAATCATGTGTGAGTAGTTTATTAATCTAGGGTTGAGTTGAACCCTAGTTATGGTCGATGTGTGAATTCCCCAATTTGATTGTTTAATTGCTCTTGCTTATTGAGTTGTTTTAATTAGCAATTGCAGATCAGACGTGATTATGTGTATTGTTTGAACCATTATCTATTTATCAACGAGAGTTTGATTTAGATGGTTGTGATTTATCCAATAAGAACATGAACTTCTCCATGAGAATAGGTAGAACGGATTGTTAGGAAGTTAGGGTGCTGTTATTAATGTCTCTGAATTGCATGATACCATGAGAATAGGCTTGATTGTATTTTAGAGAAGCCATTAATACCCGAGAGGGATTATTGGTATTTATAGGGCGCATCTTTCCTGTTGAGTATTATACGATTAATTGGGGAGGAAAATTCACGATTGCATTGACCATGCTAGTGGGGATACTTAATTCTGGATGTTTTTAGATCTGATTAGTATAAACACAATTCTTCTTAGTATAAATTAGTTTAATTAAATCCTCAAAATTTATTGTGTTACTTGCTTAGCTAAATTAAATCAGAAAAAGACTGGTGATTGGCACTTTTGTCTCTGTGGGAACGACTCTGACTTACCCTACTGCATAGTTAGAAGGATTTGTTAGATTTTTATTATTTGATAGGCACGCGACAGCCTTGTCAAATTTTTGGCGCCGCTGCCGGGGACAAAGCAGTGTTAGATTAGTTAATTTTTGAGTTAGTTTGGCCAAGTTGTTTAGTTGTGTTGCTTCGGCTATTATTCTTGTTCTGTTTGATCTTTGCTTGTGGTTTTTCTTGTTTCTTGTATAGTTGATTTTCAGGTTCCTACAACAAGAAATTAACCGAGTAAAGAGAGGAGCAAGAAGAAAGCATGGAGGCATTGATTGAGACTATGCGGGCATTTTCTCAAAAGATCGATGAAATTGAGTCAAGAAATTCTTATTTGGTTGCTACTTGTGATGTTTGCGGTATACAGGGACACACTCAAAATTTTTGCCAATATAATACCCCTTATTACCCAAGCCAAGCACAATATTGGGATAATAATTTTCATTACAATGCCCATTACAACTCTGACCAGCCACCACAATACAATCCTTATTCCGAAACATACACTTCTAGTTTGGAAAATTATTCTGATTTTTCCTACCAAAGCAATCCAGCTCAACCAGAAAAATCTAGCTTGGAAACTGCCTTGGAAACTTATTTCTCTCCATGTGTCAAGATGAATGAGTCTTTAGCCACTTGTGATGCTCAACGTCAACAGTTTAATGCTCAGTTTGAAGAGATGCAAGTTAGTCCATGCCAAGCTCAACCACCTCAAATCAACTACTTTCAGCCACCACAAAAATCCAACTTGGAAAGTCTGTTGGAAAGAGTTGTTGTTACACAGCTGAACAAGAATGAAGAGGTTGAGACAAGTCTTAATGAGTTGAAAGTTCAAGGTAAGTTGATTGAAAACTCAATTGCTCAACTAGCTCAAGAGGTAACTGAATTCGTTGAGAGGCGCTCTCAATTGGAGGAAATACCAATGAGTCAATTTGATGATACAACTTTGTGGAGTGGTAAGGAGTTCAAAGAGTCACCAAACGAGGTTAGTAATAGTGAGCTAATTTTTGATGATTATGATGATTTTGATGATGATTTTGAAAGTCTCACTCTTATTGACCCATATGCTTCTCAAGAAATTAACTCGTGTGAAAACTCTTTTGATAATAATGATGTTGATATCTTAGATGACTCTATTTGCATGCTATTTGACGAGGGTGATAGTATGGTTGTGGAAGATTTAAATTTGAATAAGGATATTGTGATTCCCATTGTGGTAGACGAGATAGAACCGAATTTGGATACACTTGACTTGAATAATGCTAAGATTGAGAATGTGTATATGCCTGTTGTAGACCCAATTTGGGAGGGATTTGTGAAAAGTAGTCATAAATGGTTTGATGCGGATTTTGCTAAATTTTTTCACATCCCGAAATTTCGTGAGCATCACATGAGTCTCACATGCCAATTTATGTATCTTATTGGTTATCTAATTGGTGCTCACATCATTAGATTAATTCAAATTAGGAGATATGTACATTTATATGCTTTTTCGCCAGGATAATTGTCAATAGGCGTCGGGCTAACGACGTTAAACAAATGCGCTTCTTGGGAGGCAACCCATGAGTTTTTTTTTAGCTTAGATATTTTTATTTTTATTTATTTACTCCTACAAGGTACTTTGATGAATTTGGTGTGAGGTGTTTTCAGGAACATAAAGAATTTTTGCAGGTTGATACTATTATGACAGATTTTAGCAATTCTTTTCCGGCCAGACACGTCATGCTAAGGCATAGGGGAGTATTTCTTTCTTTCTTTTAATTAGTTAAAATACTTAGTATTGTGTCATTGAGGACATTGCCACATTTAAGTGTGGGGATGTGTTCTTTGTAGTATCATAGTATTAGTAGTATAATTAAAAAAATATAATAATTAAAAAAAATTGAAAAATACCAAAAATAATTCTAGCCATGTGAAGATTACTTACGTAAATACACCCATGCATGCTTAGAAATCTTGTGTTTATGGATGCTTTAGTTTGAGAAGTGATATGTGATGTTCTTGTGCACACACGTACACTAGCAAGTAGAAACTAGTAGACTTATTAAATGTGCTAAGTGATTAGAATGACATGAATATATGCAATGTAATTTGGTTTATATGCTTTGAATACAAGTAGATGCGTTAGAGAGACTGTTACTTTGGGATTGATTATGTTTTTGTCACACCAAGCGAGTTTTGAGCCTATATGCATATCTTTTGCATGATTTTTCGTTTGCTTGAGTGTCCACTTGTTATTTGCATTGCTAGCACGTGTTTGAGGTCTTTCTTGAGATGCATGACATTAATTGGTGACAACATGATAAAGGCAATAGGTTAACCTCATATTTCCCATATTACCAAACCATTTATACATGATCAATTAGTTAACCCTTTGAGCTTAATCCTATTCTTTCGGTGACACACCACGTTACTTGCCATATATCCTTTTTATTGTATTGGCCTTACATTAATTTGAACCCAATTGTCAAAGGCTAGTATTGTTCTTAAGGGAGTAATAAGGTGTGCATGAAGGGGGGTATTGATGATCATAACTTTGGGGAAATTTTGAGTTGGGTTGTGTACTTGTTAGTCGAAATTTGTAAAATATCAATGGATCATTGTTCTTGCTTGCTATTAGCTCTTTCTGGAAAAAAAAAAAAAAAAAAAAAGAAGAAAAAATCAGAAAAAGAAAAAAATAATAATAAATTGGAGAGCATTCTTATCTTGTATGATCCTACTTTGATTCGGCTAGTCAAGTTGTTATAAATAAAAGCTCAAGTGTGGGGATGAAAGTATGGGAGTTGTTAATTTCATTGTTGAGTACTATGCTTTTGTCTTAACCTTCTTTGGCTTTACTTGACATACCTTGTCCCTAGCCTACATTACAACCCTAATAAAAGACCTTTTGATTGTCATTGATTGTGTATGTTGTGTTGAGAGTTAGATTGATACCACGTGTAAAGCATGCTTATGATATTGATGGAGTTGAGTGATATACTTACCACCCTGTTTGGAGTGAATATCTTTTGTGAGTGAATGGTGAGTTTTTGCTTTTGCATAGGAGATCCCAGGTTTTGTCTCAAAGATGTGCTCTTGTGTGCTTAGCATGTTTACCAATGATTTTTGCATTTGACATGGAATTCTATGATGTTATTCATGTGATTTGAGTATGCTATGTGGATACTTGCACTTTAGACACCAAGGCATTGCATTTTCATTTTGATTCTTAAGTGGATATGGCATGAGAGGACTTTGTGTGTGTGGTATTGTGTTGATGTGTGGTCTTTTGCATGAGCTAGATGGATTTTGTGGGTATATTCGCTATAAGCCCTCACGAGACCCTACTCGTCCACTAGGGCTACCTAGGGGTTTAAAGGACTTGTTGCATATGTTAAATGCAACCGTGATCACCTACGGAAGTGGTACTAATTAGTTAGTGTAGTTATTATTTTAGCTTGCACGAGGACGCGCAAAGTGCTAAGTGTGGGGATATTTGATAGAATATAATTTACATATATTTTAGAGGATTTTATTCCCATATTTAATGAGCTTTTGCGAATAATCGTGTCGATTTAATAAGTTTTATTGGAGTTTATTGCAGGAAATAAATAATTCCCAAACTTGGAAGGAATTGAGTTTATTTGGACTTAAATTACTAGAAAATTCGTAACTATTGGGCAGCTTGCGTGTACATCACTGTTTGGGCCATAACTTGAGTTTCAGACATCAGAATTGGGTGATCTTACAGCCCACGCGAAGATAACAGAATTTTCTACAAGTCAAAGGTGGTCCAATATCAATATTCCAACTGGAGAAGCCCAGAAACAGGCCTGAAAGACAGATGACGAATTTCACTTCCTGGAATCCTATTTCAATTCTAATTACGGCAAATCTTGGACAACAAATTCTTATCCAACACAAAGAGGGAAATTACCAGAAGTCTACGAGGCTTATCTAATTCAAGGAGGATATTTCTTTTTTTATTCCTACTTCTATTACAATTGTAATATTTTATTAGCTGTTTCCTACTTAGTTTTGGTTAGCTAATTTTTAGGCTCCTGGTGCCTATATAAACACATCTAGGGGTATTGTTTTATCATCCAATCTTAGAGATCAAAAGCATTGGTACGTATACTTTTGTAAACACTTTTTCTCTATTCTTATAATTATATGTTCTTATATTCATTCTTGTTTTGTTAATTCAATTATGTGTGAGTAGTTTATTAATCTAGGGTTGAGTTGAACCCTAGTTATGGTCGATGTGTGAATTCCCCAATTTGATTGTTTAATTGCTCTTGCTTATTGAGTTGTTTTAATTAGCAATTGCAGATCAGACGTGATTATGTGTATTGTTTGAACCATTATCTATTTATCAACGAGAGTTTGATTTAGATGGTTGTGATTTATCCAATAAGAACATGAACTTCTCCATGAGAATAGGTAGAACGGATTGTTAGGAAGTTAGGGTGCTGTTATTAATGTCTCTGAATTGCATGATACCATGAGAATAGGCTTGATTGTATTTTAGAGAAGCCATTAATACCCGAGAGGGATTATTGGTATTTATAGGGCGCATCTTTCCTGTTGAGTATTATACGATTAATTGGGGAGGAAAATTCACGATTGCATTGACCATGCTAGTGGGGATACTTAATTCTGGATGTTTTTAGATCTGATTAGTATAAACACAATTCTTCTTAGTATAAATTAGTTTAATTAAATCCTCAAAATTTATTGTGTTACTTGCTTAGCTAAATTAAATCAGAAAAAGACTGGTGATTGGCACTTTTGTCTCTGTGGGAACGACTCTGACTTACCCTACTGCATAGTTAGAAGGATTTGTTAGATTTTTATTATTTGATAGGCACGCGACAGCCTTGTCAACAACTACACAAAACACATCAAAACTACAACAAACTTGAGTCCAAGACAATCAATTTAAGCCGAATTGAAACGATCCAAGTGGATATAAAATCCACTTATCAATTAGCATAATAGTGATTATCCTAAATATTAACATTGTTATTTTTCCTAAAAGAAAATGAAAACATATGAAAATATGATATATTAAAAAGTTGTGCCATTTAAACATTTTCCAGCAGCGAGTGCAACAGATGGCACAAATGATTAAAGTAATGATTATTTTTTCTCTTCCTAAACCTGTTGCAACTCAAGAAATTGTCAAAGTAGTTCACTTGGTTGGTTATGGATGCCATCTCGTGCAAGAAAAAGATGGAACCTCTATACAATCACAATCATGTTACTCAGCATGTTTGGTGGCTATGCATAGTATATTTCTTCCATGTCACTTGTGATGAATATTTTGTAAATGATTGTGTTTTCTTAAAGCTAAGTCCTTCACCACACAGGTTGAATGCATTAAGTTCAATCGTTGTGTATTAGTAATTTTAGTTGTTTAATTTCTAAGTCTTATATTAGACATTTATTGTTAACACAAAATTACGCAAGTGCACGTAGTCACAAGTAATATAATTAAAGTTCGTTCCGCAGAGATCTAGTTAAGTTTAAATCAGTAAATATGCCTATGCAACAATGTTTAGTTTTAATCCACTGCTAAGACAAATAACAAGAATGAGGTTTTAATTATCTAAATTAACTAGGATGCAAATTATTAAGCTAAGAATAATTAACTAATGAGAATTAAATATGAATTACTTATATGAGATAAAACATGGAATCCTAATTTCATTATCTACTTCACTTAGAGTCGGAGCCTTTAATCAATACATGTGATGGTTTTGATATCTGATCGGATAACACGAAACAAGTAAAAGTTACCTCTCGGTATACTAGCACCAAACTACACATACATCCATAAAAGAGATAGAAGATGAGTAGACACCTATTATGTTTAGACCCTATATCTCTATAGAATTTGAAAACATAGAGGTTTAAGCACAAGTTATCCACATAGATCACATAGGGTAGCATAATATCTCTATTTACGCCACAAATCATGATGTTAAAACATCAACCTATCCTATGCTAGCATGGCAAGTTTTAAATCTCAAGATCCACTCTCGTTTAGCAAGAGATTAACATATTAGATGTTAGCTACGCATCTAAATTCATGAAGCACAACCATACAAGGATATCAAGAATTCACCACACATAAATCTTTAAAGCATACAAACTACTAAGCTACATAGATAAATCCATTAGGATCCAATGACAACGATTAGTTCATAGTTGAACCGTTCGTCACCATGGGATTAGATGAAAACATGATATTAACAAGATATGAAAGAAACTAATAATGATATTAATAAAAACAACAGTTGAGAGAACAAATCTATAATCCAAAGTATACAAAAGATGAAGTAGATCTAGATCTTTGCTTGTCACCGAGCTTGAATCCTTCTCCACTTTTCTCTCTTGCAGTTCTACGTTACAATAATGAAAATCTCATACAAATTACATGGTAGGATGTGTTTAAATAGACTCTAGAAGTCTTGCCCAATAAGCAATTACCTTATATTACAATTAGAATTCGGTTAAGGTACCAAAAACTGCCCAAAATACAATTAGAATTAGAAAAAGGGCAAAACTGGAATTTTTCTGCTTTGCTTCTCATAGAACACGTGCGCGATTTTATTCAGCACGTCCCCTGCACCTGCTATCTATCCCAGGTTGTAGAAAATCTCTCAAGCTTCGCGTGAGCTGTAAGATCGCTGAAAACGGACTTCTAGAACTCCAGATATGGCCAAAACAGTGTAGACTGCGCAACCTTCCCGGAAAATCCGAATTTAAATCAATTAATCCTCCAAACACGATAGAAGCATCACCCATAATCTACATTCTTGTAAGTCTGCACAATTAAGCAAAACACATCAAAACTACAATAAACTTGAGGCCAAGTCAATCAATTTAAGCCGAATTTAAGCGATCCAAGTGGATATAAAATCCACTTATCACACCCCCAAACTTAAACCGATGCTTGTCCTCAAGCATAAACAATTAAAACTAACTAACTAACTAGTACCACTTCCGTAGGTGATCACGGTTGCATTTGGCATATGCAACAAGCCCTTTAAACCCCTAGGCAGCCCTAGTGGACGAGTAAGGTCTCGTGAGGGCCTATCGCGAATGTACCCACAAAATCCATTTAACCTAATGCAATGCAATGCATGAATGCAACTAATATGAAAAATGCAACGATCCCCTTCAAACTAACCAAAACCAACTAGCAAGCAAATATCTTAGAGAATGCAACTAAATCCAAATAGAGCTCGACCAAGTTCCCGTATACTAACAATACATGAACAGAAACGTGCGTGTGTGCAATGCTCATCAGAAATACTTCCAAAACTAGGTAAAAAATCATACATGCTCTTCGTCAAGACAATCACAGGTTTATAAATAGAATAGACTGTAGACACTTCATAACCTAAGAACACCTCCATCCTTATCCAAGGTAGACAGAAATTCATGCTTTATTACTAACTACTACGACACATATATACAAGTATGCTTATTTAACCGTGCAATGGATGAGACCCCGAAAGGCTTATACAATAATACCCATGTAGCGAGCGTTGGGTTAGTAGATCCCAGACTATAAAAGCCTTAGGTCACTAGGCACAAAGTCCCCGCGAACTTAATAGCTCGAGTATTAAAGAGCTCACCCCAGTTAATTTTGCATATAAACAATTCACACTTTTGACTCTTTTTTTTCCTTTTTCTTTTTTTTTCTTTTTTTTTTTCTTTTTTTTTCTTTTTTTTTTTCTATGCAATCTGGAATGAGAATTCTCAATTCCAATCCTAGACTACTCATATAAATATGAGCCGGCTACTAGCCATTTGACGCCTAGCCATTATTGACAATTATTTACAATTTAAGCATGACATCCCTGTTTTCCCCCAAACTTAGACTTAAGTGTTCTAGGCCATCAAGGGAATAACGAAAATTCTAAATATGAACAAGTGATTAAATCTCAAAACATCCAAACAAGCATGACCTCAACCAAGCCCAAAAGCACCCAATGAGACTGTGTAATTAGTGTTGTTTCTGAAACACATAAGTCAATTTCATGGAAACTATAAATCAACCCTCTATTCATCATTACCACACTCAATTAGACACCTACCTACCAATCAGAATTAGCTCGTTCTAAGGGATCATGAAATATGCATGCCATGAAATGCAACTAATATGAACTCACATGGTATACGAAACAAAAACAGAATGTCCTACATGAAACAAACGTAAATAACACGCACATACATGCATAATTTACTACTACTAATATGCAAAGCATGAAATCCTACATGAACACATAATACAACAACAACTACTAATCCCTCAAACCACCCCCAAACTTAAAATATTCAATGTTCGCATTGAATGGAAGTAAATACGAGGGATAGCAGAAAACATACCTACTCGTCCTCATCCTCGGATGATCAGTATCTGGCGGTGGATAAGGTGTACGAGCTCCATAGACGGGCCACTGAGCCTGAATACCCGCATCTCTCAAAGCTGTAGCCATATCCTCAGCATACTCCCGGTTACTAGCATGTATATCATCCATACGCCTATACAAACGTCTAAAGTGAGCATCCAAAACCCTTGGTACTCTCGAAACTCGTGGCGGAGCGCCCGCTCCCTGACCACTAGTACCAGCACCACTAACATCATACCCGAACCCTCTAGGATGTGGGATTCCACCTTGCCATTCTGGCATCCGATCAGTAGACACGTCAACAATAGAAGGCAAAGGTGACTGCAACTCCTCATCCGCACCCCATGTAACACCACTAACCATACACAACCCAACTATGATAGAAGCATGGGGCATCGATGACAGTGCACTAGAATTTAAACACCTGCGAATATTCTGCTGAACAATATGGGCGACATCAATGTATTTTCCCTTTAGAATGCCCCAAAGAATAATCGCTCTATCAGCTGTGACCTCACCCGTATGAGAAGTAGGCATAATATTGGCACAAAGAAATAGATACCATGCTCGTGCAAACTTATTCATAGCAGAAGACAGAAAAGAAAGAGGCTCATTAGTTCCCAATTTATACTTCCACCTTGTACCGGGAACAAAAAGTTCATGAACAATCGCCTCCATATCCGCATCATCACTAGTCTTCAGTGCCAAATTTTCATCCCCCACAAGCTTAGGTGGTTGTCCCAAAATCGGACGAATAGCATCTCCACAAACCATACACACACCATTCTGCTCATCTTTAGCATTCGCATAAAACTCCATAACCACATTCACCGGAACCGGAGTAGGTGCCTTACAAATCTCTCCCCAACATAACTCACTAATTACCTCAACCAACCTATAATGACGAGTTGGCAAAAACCCCCTTTCCTTCGCCACCGGCCTTGACAACAATCGATTATACTCAACCTCCGCCTCCGGAGAAGAAAATCTCTCCACCCTACTAGAACTACCCCTCATTCGCTTAGGAGCCATAATAATCAAAATCCCACTCAACAATAATTCCACCAACAACCACCAAGCAAAAATCACAACAAAAACACCCAAATAACAAGACTAATATAAAACCCCCAATTTACAAGAACACAAATTCATAGTAAAAATAAAATTAGAGAAAAGATATACCCACTATGAATCAAAGAAGTGAACTTGTACAACTTCCCCCAAACTTGAATCCTTCTTGAACTTGAATTTTTAGAGATGTAGATATGGAGAGAGTGAATTGGGTTTGTATGTATAGGTGTATACATAATGGAGTGATAGGATGAATTTAAATTTGATTGTGGAAAGGAGAAATTGGAATGGGTTTGAATTTGATGTAGGATAGAATTAAGAATTAAAAAAAATTAGAAAAGAATTGGGTGTAGAAATTTAGAAGAGATTTGGGAGGTTTTGGAATTGATATAGGATTAGGATTGGGTTTAAGGAGGTGATAGTATATAAAGGAGAAAAGAAATTGGGGAGAAGAATTTTTTTTTTTTTATATGAACAACAGGTGAGAAAATTCGTGCAAACAAACTGCATAAGGGGCAGGCTGCGCGCGGCTGGCGCAGTCTGCGTTTAACTCAGTAACGCAGGCGCAGCCTGTGTCACATACAGAAACGCAGGCGCAGCCTACGTTACGCAGGCGCAACCTGCGCGACCAGTATATATATTTTTTTTTTCACAACAACTTTTTTTTTTCACAACACTCATTTTTTTTACACTCTTTTTTTTTCACAACACTCATTTTTTTTTCTATACAACAAATACTACATCACTTGGGTTGCCTCCCAAGAAGCGCTCGTTTAATGTCATTAGCTTGACATTCTTCCGATAATTCACGAACAAGATAAAACTACGGCAACCTTCTCGCGGTTCACCATTCCTCCATAATACGGCTTAAGTCTCTGTCCATTTACCTTGAAAGCATCATCAATAGAACCCCTATATATCTCCACTGCTCCATGTGGAAACACGGTTTTGACTGTAAACGGACCTGACCACTTTGACTTGAGCTTACCCGGAAAAGGTTTAAGGCGAGAATTATAAAGCAAAACCTGTTGGCCTGACACAAACGACTTATGCACCAACTTCATATCATGCCACCTCTTCACTTTCTCCTTGTACATCTTAGCATTCTCGTAAGCCTGCTCACGAAATTCCTCGAGCTCATTTAACTGAAGTAGACGTTTCTCACCCGCAGCTGAAATATCTAAGTTTAACTTCTTCAATGCCCAATAGGCCCTGTGCTCTAACTCTACCGGCAAATGACAAGCCTTACCAAATACCAACTGATAAGGAGACATACCTAGGGGTGTCTTGTAAGCAGTTCTATACGCCCAAACCGCTTCGTCTAACTTCAAAGACCAATCCTTCCTTGACGGATTTACCACTTTCTCGAGAATTCTCTTGATCTCACGATTCGAAACCTCCGCTTGACCATTAGTTTGAGGATGATACGCTGTGGCAACACGATGAGTAACATTATACCTTGCCATCATAGCAGTAAATTGACGGTTACAGAAGTGTGTCCCCTCGTCACTGATTATAGCTCGTGGAGTTCCAAAACGCGTGAAAATCTGCTTGTGAAGAAAATTCAGCACCACCTTAGCATCATTGGTCGGTAAAGCCTTCACCTCGACCCATTTAGACACGTAATCCACTGCTAAGAGAATGTACTGATTGTTGCAAGACGAAACAAACGGACCCATGAAATCAATTCCCCACACATCAAAAATCTCAACTTCAAGAATCGTACTAAGAGGCATCTCGTTCCTCCTAGAAATATTACCAACCCTTTGACATCGATCACAACTCATCACGAACCTATGAGAATCTTTAAACAGAGTTGGCCAATAGAATCCCGCTTGAAGCACTTTCTGAGCTGCTTTTTCACCACCGTAATGGCCTCCATATGTGGTAGAATGACAATCATGCAAAATACCTTCCATTTCACTATACGGAATGCACCTCCTCAAAATCTGATCCACACCAAGCTTGAACAAGAAAGGCTCATCCCAACGGTACCACTTCACATCATGCAGAAACTTCTTCTTTTGAGCATAAGAAAATTCCGGAGGAATAACATTGCTAACCAAATAGTTCACATAATCTGCAAACCATGGCTCTTCACCTTGCACTCCAAAAAGCTGCTCATCTGGAAAAGATTCATTAATAAGAGATTTGTTATGCGAATCCTTACCACGGTCCTCTAAGCGTGAGAGATAATCCGCTACTTGATTTTCCGTGCCTTTCCTATCCTTGATTTCCACATCAAATTCTTGCAAAAGAAGCACCCAACGAATCAATCTAGGCTTTGAATCCTTCTTCGACATGAGATATCGAATAGCAGCATGATCCGTATACACAATTACCTTCGTACCAAGAAAATAAGATCTGAATTTCTCGAAACCATAGACAACTGCTAGCAACTCCTTCTCCGTAGTAGTGTAGTTCAGCTGTGCATCATTGAGGGTTTTACTAGCATAGTAAACCACATGAAAAATTCTATCCTTCCTTTGACCAAGCACAGCTCCAACAGCATAGTCACTAGCATCACACATAAGTTCGAGCGGTTCCTCCCAATCAGGTGCGGTAATGACTGGTGTAGTAGTCAACTTCTTCTTCAAGAGCTCAAAAGCTGCAAGACACTCATCATCAAACTTGAAAGGAACATCCTTCTCCAAGAGATTGCACAAGGGTTTAGAAATTTTTGAGAAGTCTTTGATGAATCGCCGATAGAAACCCGCATGACCAAGAAAACTACGAATTCCTTTAACAGAGATAGGTGGAGGAAGATTTTCGATTGTCTCCACCTTAGCTTTATCCACTTCAAGCCCCTTAACAGATACCTTGTGCCCAAGAATAATTCCTTCTTGCACCATGAAGTGACACTTCTCCCAATTAAGCACCAAGTTACTCTCCACACAACGTTTCAATACAAAGCCAAGATTATGCAAGCACTCGTCATATGAAGTACCAAAAACTGAGAAGTCATCCATAAAAACCTCCACATTCGAGCCAATCATGTCTGAGAAAATAGCCATCATGCACCTTTGAAAAGTGGCGGGAGCACCACAAAGTCCGAAAGAAACCCGTCGAAAAGCAAAGGTACCAAAAGGACATGTGAATGTGGTCTTCTCTTGATTTTCCGGAGCAATGCAAATCTGATTATAGCCTGAATAACCATCAAGGAGGCAATAGTACTCATGTCCCGCCAACCTGTCTAGCATCTGATCAATGAATGGAAGAGGAAAGTGATCTTTTCTCGTGGCTTTGTTGAGCTTCCTATAGTCCATGCAAACTCTCCACCCCGTGACTGTTCGAGTAGGGATGAGCTCATTCTTTTCATTAGCAACAACTGTCATGCCTCCTTTCTTTGGCACACATTGAACCGGGCTCACCCAAGAATTGTCTGAGATAGGATATATAATACCCGCATCAAGCCACTTTAGAATTTCCTTCTTCACCACCTCTTTCATAATCGGATTAAGTCTCCGCTGATGCTCAACAGTATGCTTAGCTCCCTCCTCTAACAGAATTTTGTGCATGCAATAAGAA
Organism: Saposhnikovia divaricata; assembly: GCA_036435485.1. NCBI lineage: Eukaryota > Viridiplantae > Streptophyta > Magnoliopsida > Apiales > Apiaceae > Saposhnikovia > Saposhnikovia divaricata. Next base: position 54,011,543 of record CM071595.1, on the reverse strand, counting down.
GGGATGATTCCCTTGATATCTGCTATAGTCCAACCAATTGCTGATTGAACTCCCTCAAAATTCGCAAAAGCTTTTCTTCCGCACTAGCTGACAAGTTAGAGGCAATAATAACTGGTAATGTAGATGCATCACCAAGAAAGACATTCCTCAAGTGTTCCGGAAGTGGTTTGAGTTCAAGTGTAGGAGCTTCCTCAATAGATGGTTTCAGGCGCCCCTCCGAATTTTTAAGTTCTGCTAACCCAAGAGATTTAAAAGGCAAATCAAATCTCCTTTTCCAAGGAGCTGAATTTAGCTGCTAAAGTTGCTCGGCTATTTCCTCATCTTCAAAATCAGAGTCACCAACTAAAACTTTTTCCAAAGTATCTGACTTAAGCAACTGCTACATTTCCATAGTAACTGCAGAATCAACCCAATCCACCTTCAAACATTCTTCTTCATCTGAGGGAAATTTCATTGCATTAAAGACATTGAAAGTGACATTCTGGTCTTGCACCCTCATGGTGAGCTCCCCTTTCTGCACATCAATCAAAGTCTTACCCGTAGCCAAGAATGGTCTTCCCAAGATTATGGGAATCTTCTTATCTTCTTCGAAATCCAAGATAACAAAATCAGCAGGAAATATGAGTTTGTCAACTTTTACCAACACATCCTCCACTATGCCTCTCAGATATGTAACTGAACGATCAGCCAACTGCAAAGAGATGTTGGTAGGCTTTGGTTCCGGTAGACCAAGTTGCATATAGACTGACAAGGGCATGAGATTGATGCTAGCTCCCAAGTCACACAAGCACTTCGCAAAAGACAAATTACCAATAGTGCATGGAATAGTAAAGCTACCAGGATCCTTTAGTTTTGGAGGCAATTTCTGTTGCAGCACAGCACTGCACTCTTCCGTTAGAGCAACGGTCTCTAATTCCTCGAGCTTCAATTTACGAGAAAGAATCCCCTTCATGAACTTGGCATAGCTCGACATCTGTTAAAGAGCTTCGGCAAAGGGAATGTTAATCTTCAACTTCTTGAACACCTATAAGAACTTAGCAAATTTCTTATCCAACTGCTGCTTCTGGAGTCTTCTAGGATAAGGAGGAGGAGGATAGATCTGATTGTTCTTCGTAGACTGCTCCATAGAATTTTTAACAGGTTCCTTGCTCTTCTCTACTTCACCACCTTGCTGATCAGCCACAAAATCAGATTGAGCAATTTCGGGCACTGCAGATTTTTCAACCTGCTTATTCTGAACATTTTCATCTTCTCCAGCTGCTGATTTAGGGCCTGCTATAACTTTTCCCGATCTCAAAGTCACAGCCTTCACCTGTTCCTTGTTGTCCCTCCTACCTGGATTTGCTTCCGTATCACTAGGAAGAGTTCCTTGTTGCCTAATAAGTAAGGCACTTGCAATCTGTCCCACCTGGGTTTCCAAGACCTTTTGAGAAGCTTGTAGGTTCTTCACCATCATCCAAAAATCATCCCTTTCTGATTTTTCATTAGATGATTGCCCCGCATGAGCCTGGGGCTGTTGCTGCTGAAATCCCGGAGGCTGATATGATTGCCTTGGAGCATACTGCTGCTGATAACCTTGATTGAATGGCCTTGCTTGCTGTCCCTAAAACTGCTGATAAGGCTGAGGTTGTTGAGCACCTTGGTTGTTGCTCCAGCTGAAGTTAGGATGATTCCTGTTGTTTGGATGATAGGTGGCTGGAACTGGTGCAGCAGGTCTCTGAAAATTACTTACAAACTGTGCTGATTCAGAAGAGATAGCACACTGATTCGTCTCATGTGCGCCCGCACATAGCTCACAAATACTAGCAACCTACTGAACTCCATAATTAGCAAGAGAATCCACCTTCATCGTAAGAGCCTTCAACTGAGCTGCAATGGCTGAAGCTGTGTCAACTTCAAGAACACCTGCTACCTTGCCTTGAGAAAGCCTCTTTGTTGGATTCTGATATTCATTACCAGCCATTATCTCAATAAGATCATAAGCTTCCTCATAACTCTTCGCCCGCAGAGCTCCACCTGATGCTACATCTAGCAAAGGCCTAGACTGTGCTCCCAACCCATTGTAAAAACCATTAATAACCATCCAATCAGGCATGCCATGATGAGGACACTTTCGTAGCATCTCCTTATAACGTTCCCAAGCCTCACACAAAGACTCGCCAGATTGCTGTTGAAATTGAGTTAACTAGTTCCTTATTGCTGCAGTTTTCGCCATAGGGAAGAATTTAGTAAGAAACTTCTGAGCAAGATCCTCCCATGTAGTAATGGAACCAGCTGGTATAGAGTGTAACCAGCCCTTAGCCTTATCCCTTAAAGAAAATGGAAAAAGCCTCAACTTGATAGCATCATCCGACACACCATTAAATTTGAAAGTGTCGCAGATCTCGATAAAGTCCCGGATGTGCATGTTAGGATCCTCTGTCGAAGCACCCCCAAACAGAACCGAATTCTACACCATCTGAATTGTGCTCGGCTTGATCTCAAAGTTGTTCGCTGCAATAGCTGGCCTGACAATACTAGATTGTATGTCATTGATCTTTGGCAGCAAATAGTCCTTCAAAGCCTTGACTGCTGCTGGTAAATCTTCCATCTCTACAGTAGTTTCAAGTTCCTCTTCTGCCAGTTTTTCCTTACGAGCCTGCAAACGTGTTCGCATACACGTTCAAGTACCTGAAAACACCACGAAACAAACAACTAAGTAAGAAATCCGAGTCAGTGAACGCTAACGACCACTGATGACAAGCACATAAACTAAACAAAACACCGATGATCCCCGACAGCGGCGCCAAAAACTTGTTAACACAAAATTACGCAAGTGCACGTAGTCACAAGTAATATAATTAAAGTTCGTTCCGTAGAGATCTGGTTAAGTTAAAATCAGTAAATATGCCTATGCAACAATGTTTAGTTTTAATCCACTGCTAAGACAAATAACAAGAATGAGGTTTTGATTATCTAAATTAACTAGGATGCAAATTATTAAGCTAAGAATAATTAACTAATGAGAATTAAATATGAATTACTTATATGAGATAAAACATGGAATCCTAATTTCATTATCTACTTCACTTAGAGTCGCAGCCTTTAATCAATACATGTGATGGTTTTGATATCTGATCGGATAACACGAAACAAGTAAAAGTTACCTCTCGGTATACTAGCACCAAACTACACATACATCCACAAAAGAGATAGAAGATGAGTAGACACCTATTATGTTTAGACCCTATATCTCTATAGAATTTGAAAACATAGAGGTTTAAGCACAAGTTATCCACATAGATCACATAGGGTAGCATAATATCTCTATTTACGCCACAAATAATGATGTTAAAACATCAACCTATCCTATGCTAGCATGGTAAGTTCTAAATCTCAAGATCCACTCTCGTTTAGCAAGAGATTAATATATTAGATGTTAGCTACGCATCTAAATTCATGAAGCACAACCATATAAGGATATCAAGAATTCACCACACATAAATCTTTAAAGCATACAAACTACTAAGCTACATAGATAAATCCATTAGGATCCCATGACAACGATTAGTTCATAGTTGAACCGTTCGTCACCATGGGATTAGATGAAAACATGATATTAACAAGATATGAAAGAAAGTAATAATGATATTAATAAAAACAAGAGTTGAGAGAACAAATCTATAATCCAAAGTATACAAAAGATGAAGTAGATCTAGATCTTTGCTTGTCACCGAGCTTGAATCCTTCTCCACTTTTCTCTCTTGCAGTTCTACGTTACAATAATGAAAATCTCATACAAATTACATGGTAGGATGTGTTTAAATAGACTCTAGAAGTCTTGCCCAATAAGCAATTACCTTATATTACAATTAGAATTCGATTAAGGTACCAAAAACTGCCCAAAATAGAATTAGAATTAGAAAAAGGGCAAAACTGGAATTTTTCTGCTTTGCTTCTCATAGAACACGTGCGCGATTTTATTCAGCACGTCCCCTGCACCTGCTATCTATCCCAGGTTGTAGAAAATCTCTCAAGCTTCGCGTGAGCTGTAAGATCGCTGAAAACGGACTTCTAGAACTCCAGATATGGCCAAAACAGTGTAGACTGCGCAACCTTCCCGGAAAATCCGAATTTAAATCAATTAATCCTCCAAACACGATAGAAGCATCACCCATAATCGACATTCTTATAAGTCTGCACAACTAAGCAAAACACATCAAAATTACAATAAACTTGAGGCCAAGTCAATCAATTTAAGCCGAATTTAAGCGATTTAAGTGGATATAAAATCCACTTATCATTTATGCTTTATAGGCTTTGGAGGGATTAGCGATCCTGCAAGCATTAGTGAGGGGGAATAGTGTTCACAAGCAAAGCGCACATGACTACACGATGCATGCAAACACTTGTAGAACTACACAAGTGCAGTTTAGAGTTTCCCCGCATAAAATCCAATCAACCCATAAAAAGTTTAAGGAAAGGATAGGAAGAAAAATGATACATGAGGAAGCTCATCACATACATGATAATGCCACTAACAACTTTCGTAGTAGATGCTTGGAACACAATGCGAGTCTTGCCCAGTAATATGACATCTTACCAAAACACTGTGGAATTATTTAATGTCTTTACTTTGTTCCTAAATAAATACGTGCATAATATTATGGTGGAAATTACGTATCTAGGACATGCCCGTGCCTTGCACGGGCTATAAACTAGTTTATATTTTATACTAACAAAACTGGTTGAGTGCAAATGTGCAATGGCCGAGCTCGGACTATCTTGTTCAAGGTCCAGTAATTAGTTGGTTGTGTGTTTACATTGTAAGAACCCCAAATTTTGGATATAATTAAAACTTTTTATTAAGTAATGATAAAATGAGGAACAATGATTCCGACAACAAGGTCACCAGCTCTAATGAATGGTGGTTTCAAAGAACAATGATTGTAATGAATGGATATTGCTTTGGACAATAATCCTGATGCATTGGTATATTGTCAGAATAGAGTAATTCGATGGTTGAGGACCTAGATAAGAATAATCTACCATCCAGGAAGGAGCTAATGGATCCTTGAAGGGAAATGAGTACGTGCATAATGTTTCCCATACGTGCATAGTGTTTCCCGTACGTGCATAGTGTTTCCCATACGTGCATAGTGTTTCCTGTACGTGCATAGTAATTTGGTGGATGAATAGTGATTTTGTAAGTTGGAAAACTTTTCACGCCACCCTATGTACGGGACGTGATATGGATGTTTCGAAGTCATATTAGTAATACGCGGAGGAAATAAGTGAATGCAGAGACGATCGGAATTCAGAAATTCCAAATTATTTTTCGGTATAATATTTGACCGGACAGTGGATTAAATATTATTATAATCCAAGAATTGAGATATTAACGTTGAGGATTTGATATTTTGGGATGTTATTATATTTGATTTAAGAATGAAGGTAGGAAACCACTGAGGCAGTGAAACAAGCGTTCTAGAAACCGCTAAAACGTTATAACGTGATTAATCAATAAAGCGAACGAATCCTAGATTACGGATTAAGTTCGTATCGAGATTAAATATCCTACATGGTCATCACGAGGATTATATTAAGGATTGGGGAAGGTATTATGAATATCGAGAAATTTCCCGGTAAACCCTAGAGGTGAAACTACTTAGTTATTCGCCCGAACGATCAATCGAAACGAGCAATAACCGGACAAAAGAAACAAGCAGTGGAAGCAAGAGTCATGCATAAGCTACTAGATAAATATCTAGCAACCAAGTGGGCTAAGTAACTAGCATGTTAAGGATTGAACTAGTAGTTAGCCAAATCAAACTCTAGTTAGCCATAAATCAATCCAAGTGCTACACATGCTTTCAAATCTCACCATTCATTCCAAAAGCACTTTAATAAAGTAAAAAGAGATGAGATATCATCCAAGGCTCATCACTTTATGAATTATTATCAAAACAACCAAGCAAACACAAAGAACTCTCCATTTTCCTTTCTTCCTTGAAAAATTCTGCCAAGGTGCTAGAAGTAAGGCTTCCAACCATCATTTGATCTTGAAATATTTATGGTGAGTACTTCATATCATATCTTAGATCCCCTAGAAATTTCAGCTTCAAATTCATCTTTTTCCATTTTCAAATAAATCATCAAAGCTGATGATGAATAGTGTTTTCAAGAACTAATCTTTGTTTTTCTTGTTTTCATGGTTGATCCTAGCTAACTTAATGCTATCCAAGGACCATACCAAGATTTGTGAGGGTAGTACATACTCCAAGGAAGGTATAAGAATTGAAAACCCTAGATCTACTTTGAGTTTTAAGCATGTTCTTGATGGATCTAGCTTAGTTATGATTATGTTCATGTTATAAGCATGTTTAGTTAGTGATTTAGTGATTTGATTATCATGATGATTTTGATACTAAGATCAGTGGTTTCTGGACTTGTTGAGGTGCTTAATATGTTTATAAGTTGTTTAGATGCCCGGTGTGGCTTGGGTTGTTGATTGTGATTTTTGGAACGTCCGATTTATAGCCGTCGTAATGCCCGATTTTTGTTAACCTTAAGAAATCGTGTTTGACATTAGCCATTAGTCACTGTCCAGTATCATGTTCTGCCATGGCAAGATAGATCATGTTATAAGCTTCGTTTTGATATAAAGATCATGTGAAACGGACTTACGGTTTAGGAATTATGGCCGATTCACTAAAAGATGTTCGAAACCGTAAGTACGAGTTCGTTATTAAAATTGAACCCTCGTGAAATACGTAAGTCAGTGGCGAATCTTGGTAATTAAATACTAGAGGTAAAAAGGAAGGTGTGAGAGAAAACCTCATGTGAAACGGATCGTTTTCCGATTTTATAAAAAAGTTCGAATCAAAGTTAATCGTAAACGAACCCCTAAAAACCAGCTTGATTATAACTTCGGTAAAACACTTAGAAAACGGGCGATAAAACTCGGAGCATAATATTGATTTGTAACGATCGACCTTAGAACTCGTATGACTTAAGTATATCCCAAGTATAAGTACAGTGACATGTCGTATTAACGAACGAATGTCGGGTCGGATCAGTGATAAAAAGAAATCCACTAAAAGGGATATAACGAGATAACTCGAGAACGTGTTTCGATTTAAGTACAACTTAACTTTTAATATGTTAAGTGATTAATCCCGAATGCCTTGGCTATTTATAGATCACAAAGCTGACCCGGGACCCGCTACCACTACCCCTTACCGTACTCGACTACCAGGTAAGTTTCAATTCCCTTCTTTTAGGCTATTGTTGTGATTGAATATATATATATGTTTTCTGTTGTACATATGCCATAGCATGCATGCCTACTTTCAAGTTATATCATTATGCTTGTTCCCTGATTGTTTATTGGCTTATAAATTAGACAGCTAACGTATCAATTATAAGCCGGTTTGTTAGATGTAATTGATGTGATTTAATGTAAGTGTTTAAGTGTTACAGGTAAAGAGAGTTTAACTTGTTATTGAAAGCAGTTGTAACAGAGTTTGAGTATACGCTGATTGCTGGAAGCGCAAACGCTGACAGAGGAAAGCGTAAACACTGATAGCTGAATACATGGAAGCGCAAACACTGTTAGCATGGAGAGAACAGAGTTTGCTAAAGTCTGTCTACTGGGAGCGTCTACAAGTCAACAGAGTTTGAAGATTAATTTAATATTAATATGGAAGCGATATCTTTGAAGATTGGATAGCTATCAAAGAGATTGAGTTGACCTAGAAGACGTGTAGCAATCGTAATTGATATCAATTGTATAGCTTAATTTTAGGAGAATCAATTTACGATTGTACGTAGCTGTATATCTTATAAATACAGTTAGGTTAACCCTAGAAGGGTATCCATCGTGAACGAATAACATTCTTGTAACCTAAGCAGCTCTCTGTGATACTTTACATCACCGAGAGAGGAATTATCTATTCCAAACAGTTTTAAGAGTTAAAACGTGTGTTCTTGTTACTTATTCATACAGTACTTGATTATATATTGTGTATTCGACCTAACAAGTGGTATCAGAGCCAAATCTGTTACTTTATTACAGTTAAAGATCCAAACGCAATAGTAATCAATGGCAGAGATACCTCCACCATCTGAGAAAGCTCTTACTACTGTTAGTAGGTATGAAACAATTAGGGTTCCTATACTAAGGCCGTTAGAGTATGCAATTTGGAAGGTGAAGATGACCATGTTTCTGGAGGCTACAGATCCAGAATATCTGGACAGAATTTATGAAGGTCCTCACAAACCTACAAAGTTATCTACTGCTGCTGCCGGTGAGGAATCAAAAGTTATTCCAAAAGAGAAGAAAGATCTAACTGCTGAGGATCTTTCATCTATTGCAAAGGATGCGAAAGTAAGGCATTTACTTCACAGTGCGTTAGACAATGTTATGTCTAATAAAGTGATAAACTGCACAACTGCAAAGGAGGTATGGGATGCACTTGAGGTTAGATGTCAAGGAACTCCTGCAATTAAGAAGAACAGAAGGAACATACTCACTCAGGAGTATGAGCATTTTGAGGCAAAATCTGATGAAACCATGACAGAAACATTTGACAGATTCTGTAAACTGCTCAATGATTTGTCATTGGTGAACAAAGAGTATGATTTAGAAGATTCAAATCTCAAGTTTCTTCTCTCTTTACCTGAAAAGTGGGATGTGAAAACAACCACTATAAGAGATAATTATGAACTTGATGAAACAGAAATTGATGAAATTTATGGACTACTCAAAACCCATGAATTGGAATTGGAGCAGAGAAACAAAAGATCTAGTAGAAAGTCAAAGTCTGTTGCTCTTAAGGCTGAGGAGAAACCATCAAAGAAGGAAGCATCAAGAAAAAAGGCAAAAGGAAAAGCTTTAGTCATTCATTCAGAGAATGAGTCATCAAACACTGATGTTGACTCAAACACAGATGAATCATCTGATTCTGAAGATGATGAGGAGATGATGCAAATGGCTGCATTGATGGTAAAGACCTTCAAGAAGATGGGATACAAGAACTTCAAGAAGGGAAAGAGATTCTCCAAGGACTACTCAAAGTTTGACAAGAAGAATTTCAAGAAATCAGAGGGAAAGGACTTCAAATCTGGTAAGAAAGATAAGTCTGAGATTCAATGCTACAAGTGTAAGGAGATGGGTCACTATGCTCCTGAGTGCAAGAAGGGTAAAACTGAAAAGGCACTCTACACCAAAGGCAGAGATTTGGCAGACACTTCAGATTCAGATGAGGAAGTCAACTATGCTCTCATGGCTACTACTAAGACTGAAAATGATGATCTAAAGGTACCTCCAACTACCTATGCTTATAACACTGATGATATAACTGAATTGAGAATTTATCTTAAAGCATTGCATATCAGTTATAGGGATCAGACTTTAGAAAATGAGAGGATAAAGTCTGAGTGTTCTCAACTCAAAGAAAGAAATAAACTTGTTGAGGAACAGCTAGAGAACATGAATAAAATTCAAAAAGAGAGAGATGATGCAGTGTTTATTGAACAGGAGTTGCTAGGTAAGTATAAGCAACTAGAATCTGAATTGGAGGATACTAAACACATCATTAAAACATGGACACACTCTGGTAAAGACACTCAAGAAGTGTTTCAGTCAGATACAGTAGGTCTAGGTTACTCTGTAGGAGATGAACTTAGATTTGAAAATCAGGTAAAGGTTAGACCACATTGTTCATCTGAGGGTAATGTCATGGGAACAGGTGGACCTAAGACTGAAGCACAGAAAAAGGCTGTTAAAGAGTCATATGCTAAAACTTTTGTTAAAGAGGCTAACATTGGTTTAATGACAGATAAACAACTCAAGCATAAGCTTAAGGAGATAAAATCTGTCAACAAACAGAGAATGCCTAAGAAAAACAGAAATGGTAAGGTAGGCATAACATCAGGAATAAAGCCAATGCTTGCTTCATTAGCCCCTAGGAAAACATGCTTTAACTGTTGTAGCACTAATCATCTTGCTAATTTCTGCAGTAAGAATAAAAACATTAATTCTTTGCCCTCTAAAACTGCAGTAAAGAGTGATTATGTGAGAACAAGACCACAGACTTTATGCAAACACTGTGCAAGTACTTGGCACTCTATTTACACTTGCAGAGATTATCATGCTATTTACTATAATTACTATGAACCCAAACCAAATTTGAAATGGGTTAAAGTAAACTCTGCAAATGTAAACTCTGAAAAAGTTAGCTTAAACTCTGTTAATGTGAATTCCGCTGCAAAAGCTAACAGAATTAAGAAAGCCAAAGGATCCAAGCAAGTCTGGATCCTTAAAACTAATAATCAGTGATTGTTTGTGATTGCAGGGCACCAGGGTCAGTACCCTAGTCGTGGACAGTGGATGTTCAGGACACATGACTGGAAATAAAGCCCTGCTATCAGAGTATGAGGAGAAGGCTGGCCCAGAAGTTTCCTATGGAGCTGGCAACATAGGACATACACTGGGATATGGCAATATTAATCTTGGAAATGTCATCATCACAATTGTAGCTCTGGTTCCAGGACTCAAGCATGATTTGCTATCTGTGAGTCAAATCTGTGACAGAGGATATCATGTAGATTTTCAGCCTGAATATTGCCAAGTGATCAGTAAATCTACAGGGAAAGTTGCTCTAGTTGGAAACAGACACAACAACATCTATGAAATAAAATTGTCAACCAACTCAGATGGAAAAGCAGTGTGTCTGTCTACAAGAATGTCCAGTGAAGAGAGTTGGAAATGGCACAAGAAACTCTCTCATTTGAACCTGAACAACATCAATGAGCTAATCAAGAATGATCTTGTAAGAGGTCTACCAAAGTCCTTGTTGAATGTAGAAGGACTGTGTGATTCTTGTCAAAAGGCTAAACAGAGAAAAGTCTCCTTCAAAAGCAAATCTGAGTCTTCAATTGTTGATCCTTATCATCTACTACATGTTGATCTTTTTGGTCCAGTGAATGTGATGTCTCTTGGAAAGAAGAAATATGCATTAGTCATTGTTGATGAATATACCAGATTCACATGGGTATATTTTCTTGCAAAGAAGGATGAAACATCATTAACACTGACAGAACATATAATCCAACTGGACAAAGGGTCAGAGCATCAAGTGAAGATAATCAGAAGTGACAATGGAACTGAGTTCAGAAATTCATCTATGGAAGAATTTTGCAAGAGTAAAGGGATCAAACAAGAGTTTTCTGCACCTGGCACTCCACAACAAAATGGTGTAGTGGAGAGGAAGAACAGAACTTTGATAGAAGCTGCTAGAACCATGCTAGATGAAGCAAAGTTGCCAACTTATTTCTGGGCAGAAGCAGTTCAAACTGCTTGTTTTACTCAAAATGCAACACTGATCAACAAGCATGGTAAAACACCATATGAAATGGTGAAGAAGAAGAAGCCAAATCTAAAATATTTTCATATTTTTGGATGCAAGTGCTTTGTGTTGAAGACTCATCCTGAACAGTTGACCAAATTTGACCTAAAGGCAGATGAAGGAATTTTTGTTGGCTATCCACTGTCAACAAAGGCATTCAGAGTTTATAATTTGAGAACCAGAGTGATCATGGAGTCTATTCATGTGTCATTTGATGACAAGAAAATAACTGGACTTGAAGATGTTAATGAGCATGATCAACTGCACTTTGAAAATGAAGATTTATTAAACTCGGATGATATAGATCTGACAAACACTGTTGAGGTCAATTCTGAACCTCTACTGGTAAAAACTGAAGAAACTTTTCAATCAGAAACAAGGGAAGAACCAGTTGAGGGGGAGCATGAAGAATCACATCAAATTGATAATTCAAACACTGATAGTGACTCAATTGATAACTCTGAATCAAACACTGTTGATTCAAACTCTGAACATTCAAATTCTGAGTAGTCACATTCAGGGGGAGCATCAGAAAGTGAAGAAAGGCACCAAGAAAATCAGGAGAGCATGGATCAAGGGGGAGGATCACATGATGACAGAAGCAATCTGCCTTCTGCAAGAAAATGGACTAAGTCACATACACCTGATTTAATTATTGGTGATCCAGATGCAAGAGTAAGGACAAGAAGTGCAACAACAAATGAATGTCTGTTTCATGCATTCTTGTCACAAACTGAGCCAAAGAAAGTAGAAGAAGCTCTGAAAGATGCTGACTGGATAACAGCAATGCAAGAAGAGCTAAATGAATTTGAGAGAAATGAGGTGTGGACCCTTGTACCAAGGCCAAAGAACAGATCTATTGTTGGTACTAAATGGGTTTTCAGAAATAAAACTGACAGTGATGGTGTGATCACAAGGAACAAAGCAAGACTGGTAGCTAAAGGCTATTCACAGCAGGAAGGAATAGATTATGATGAGACTTTTGCACCAGTTGCCAGGTTGGAGGCAATAAGGATGTTTCTTGCCTATGCTTCTCACAAGAAATTCAAGGTTTTTCAAATGGATGTGAAAAGTGCTTTTCTGAATGGAAAACTTGAAGAAGAAGTATTTTTTGAACAACCACCTGGTTTTGTAGATCCAAAATATCCAGATCATGTCTACAGGTTAGACAAAGCACTCTATGGACTCAAACAGGCACCTAGGGCATGGTACGAAACACTTGCTAAATTTCTACTAGAAAGTGGGTTTCACAGAGGTACTATTGACAAAACTCTGTTTTACTTTCAATCTGGTAATGACCTGCTCTTAGTTCAGATATATGTAGATGATATCATTTTTGGATCTACTAATGATAAACTCTGTAAGAAATTTGCCAAGCTCATGCAGTCTAGATATCAAATGAGTATGATGGGAGAGTTAAGTTATTTTCTAGGCTTACAGGTGAAGCAAACAGATGATGGAATTTTCATTAATCAAGCAAAATATACCAGAAATCTTCTCAAGAAATTTGGTATGCTTGACTGTTCATCTGCAACAACTCCCATGGCAACTGCAACAAAACTGGACAAAGATACAGGTTCATCAGTGGATATGACAAGTTACAGAGGGATGATTGGTTCTCTACTCTATTTAACAGCTAGTAGACCTGATATCATGTATGCCACCTGTCTGTGTGCAAGGTTTCAGGCAGATCCAAGGGAACCACATTTAACAGCTGTGAAGAGGATTTTCAAATATCTCAAGGGAACTGTAACCTTAGGACTGTGGTACCCAAGAGAATCAGATTTTAAGCTACTTGGTTACTCTGATGCAGATTTTGCTGGCTGTAAGATTGACAGAAAAAGCACAAGTGGAAGTTGTCAATTTCTTGGTGACAGACTAGTGTCTTGGTACAGCAAGAAACAGAAGTCAATATCTACATCTACAGCTGAAGCAGAGTATATTGCTGCTGGTAGCTGTTGTGCACAGATTTTATGGATGAAGAATCAACTACTGGATTATGGGTTGAGGTATAGTAAAATACCTATTTTCTGTGATAATCAAAGTGCTATTGCAATGACAGGTAATCCAGTACAACACTCAATGACCAAGCACATCAGCATAAGGTATCACTTTATCAGAGAGCATGTAGAGGAAGGCAATATTGAGCTTCACTTTGTGCCTACAGATCAACAACTTGCAGATGTTTTCACAAAGCCTCTAAGTGAAGCAACATTTACAAGATTGGTCAATGAACTAGGGATGGTATCTGGTTTTGACTAAACATGTTGGTTAGACTCAAACTCTTTCAAATAAAATGTGTTGCTCATATCTCTGAAAATTGCTATAGTGCTATGTGAACCTTATTAATTAAATTCTGTCAGCATGATTGTTGGTCATACACTGTTAATACGTTTGTTGAACTCTGTGAATTCTGAGTTGATTTTTGTCTGAATGAAAATACCGATGAAGAAAAATGTATAGAGCATGATTTTCAGTGAATCAAGATTCTTTTTGAGTCACTGTAATCTAATCAGAAACTGCACAGTAAGTTAACACAGCATGATACTGTTTCATATTTAGAGCATCTCTTATTTTATTTGATCCTAAACTCTGAATCTATGAATACTGCATGCATTGCATCTCATGAATAACTCTGATATTGATGAACTCTAAACTCTGATTAGTGACACTCTGTTTTCAAGTCATACTTAATTCTTGATGATTCTTTGTTTGCACTTGTGAAAATTTTAAAACTTGAGATGTGTCATTGTTTATTTTGGTGAGAAACAGTTCATGTCTAAACCCTGTGAGATTTTGAGCTGAATAAGTGATTGATACATTTTATATCAATCAGACTTTATTGTTGTGTGATGTTCATCAGTAAGTATGTTGCTCTAGAACTTGCATTAAACCATTTTGGGACTACATGATATATGTGTGCATGAAGATGATAAAGGCATTAGGATTAACCATCTTTCTTCAAACACTGTTCATAAAACACAACCCTTAGTAAACCCCTTTGAGCCAAATTAACTGCTCATTTTTCTTGAATACTGAAGTATTAAGAGCAGTTATATTCGTTTGTTAAATCAAATTCAAGCAGGTGAGTATTTCTTAAGAAAAGATATCTTACTCAGTGTATATATATATAAAAAAAAAGGGGGGGGGGTATATATACTGATCATCTTGTACAAATATGTACTAATCATTTGACTGAATATTTTGATCAAATAAATTGTTCAGTTAGAAATTCTCATCTCTTCTCATCTGTTTGATTTCACTCAATTATAACCCTGAACAAAGTCCTTTTGATTTGTGCATAAATATAATCGAAGTGGTGTAGATTTGGTGGACATTCAAGCTTATGGTAGCATCTGCCTTTACTGAATGAATCTGAGAGTAAACACTTCACCTAAACACTTGTGTGATGTGAGAGTTTGTGAGACAATCCTTGACATGTAACTCACTGAATGATGCTTTGATGTTTATCTCTTGTTATTTTTGTCTATAATGACTGTGTGCTTACTTGGATAATCATGAACATAAACTGGAACAGGGATATTCAGATTTCTGTAATTAAGGAACTACAGAGTTTAGCATTCATCATATACTCTGTGTTTAATATGAGAGTTTGTGCATTCAGTGTTTATTGTTTTGATTTATGGATTTTATGAAATATTAGATGCTATAAAAATTGATTTGGTAAACTCTGCTACTCACACACGAAAATCACGACTGTGCATTTTTGAAAGGGTTTTTGTGATAAAGATTGAGTATTGGACAAATACTGATTGATTGTGTTATGTACTCTAAGGTAAATTTTCATTAAGATAATTTGAAAATTTTGGAGTAAATGGAGTAAGTGACAACTGTTAATTGGTGTACTTAGTGGTAACGTGTCTTGATAAACGGAACGACAGCGGTAATAATGGCTTTTACTGCGCATGTATTAAGTGAACCGTTGCATGTGTGACACGTGTCCCACTCACTCATCAATGTGTCTCATTTTTTACACTTTTCAAGGGAACAGTTGTGTGTTTTCAAGTAAAATCTTTTGAGTTTAGTTTTTAATTAAAACTCAAATTACTTTTTCTCACAATCACTTTTACCCACTCGTATTCACTTTACCAAAACAGAAAACATCTTTGTTCTTCACTTTGGCATTTTCACAAACACCTTTCTTGCAAAACATTTTCACAGTTGCTTCTTGCTTATTTCTTGATTCAATGGCAACTAAACCTTTCACTGTCTTTGGTCTACGTTTTGTGCCTAACAATTATGCAGCTTTACTTGAGAACGGCCGGGCTCCAGAGGCGTTCCATCTAATGCAAAATTTTCTTCGAAATTCTGAGATTGGCTACTCTATCTGCTTCCCAAGTTGTTAGTTTCTGGCAAAATTCAAGATATATAGAAGGAGGAGCGAGTGAAACTCCGTCTATCATCTTCTCTCATGAAGACCAAGAGTTTGTGATTACTCCACAAACTGTTCGTGATGTCATGGATTTCGACACACATACTTCATATGAAGTTGTCTCTGAGGAAAATCTGAGGGAAATGCTCACAGAGATTGGGTACATGGAATCACTTGCCAAGCTGGGCAGTGTGAAGAGGCCAAACTTGAGAAAAGAGTGGAATTTTTTCTTTGATTGTATCACCAGGACATTCCAAAAGAAGATCACCAACTGGGATGCTATTCCAATGGACAGTCTGCAAATTGGGTATTCTCTACTCTATGGCAGTAATTTTGATTTTGGTAGATATGTTTTAATGAATTTGGGTGATAAGTTGTCAGAGTCTACTACAGTTTACTTTGCTAGATTTTGTCAACTTCTGTTCAATGCATGTGTTTCTGGGTTAACTATTGATGAAGCTGATAAAATTCAACCTTTTCGAGTCACTAAGAGAATATTCTCTGATATGACTAACAAAGATGTTGGAAAAGACATACCTCCTTTAGTATTGCCACTTGCTTTACAGAACTTTGTCAATCAACCACAAGATTCTTCATCATCAAACCATGACTCACATGAACCACATCAACCAGAACCACAATCTATGCCTGAACCTTTAGCCACTGATCGTACAGAAAACATCCCATCTCAACCTACTCAATCACCTGAGCCGATACCAACAACCACTGATCAACCTATATAACCTCAAACACAAACAGAACCTCAACAACAATCTGACCACATGACTACTGAACCAACAAACCCTGTCACTACCACTCATCCACAATCATCACAAAAGCCAAAAAGGAAGATACATACTGCAATCAACACCAAACATGCTAGAAGATTCAAACAAAGGGCAAATAGACCTTCTAGTGCACAAGAAGAATTTGTTGTAGTACCTCAAGCTAAGAGGAGAAGGCTTATTTTAACTGATTCTGATGATGAGCATGTTGAAGAGGCTCAAGAGAAAATCTCTTTTGATATTCCTACTGGTGAGCCAGAGGTTATCATAGAATCTATAATACCAGAATCTGAAGTCAAGCTTTCTGAACCAGAAGTTGTTAAGGTTCAAGAAAATGAAGCTGTTAGAGATGTTTTGTCTCCAATGGAAGAGTTTGCTGAAACTCCACTTTCTTTTAATCATGAAGCATCTACTCCACCACTCATGGAGGTTACACTTTCTATCGATACTGGTGTTGCTGATGGGCCTACTGTTGTTCTTGAAGACACTGTGGTTGCATCACACACTGAGTTGAACTCTGATGCTAATCATGTTTCTGCTCATAATGAGGAGGTTGATAAACCAGAAAAGGTTCTTTCTTCAGAGCAAACTCCAGTTGATAAAGGAAAACAGGTTGCTCAAGAACCTATTTCTGCTCAAGAACCTATTGCTTCTGTTGCCTCTACTAGTGAGTCAATCAGTGATTCAGTTGAAGCTAAGAGTACAGGAGTTGCACAACCACAAAATCAGACTGATGGTCAGAAAATAGGAGAAAAACCAGATTTTGCTGGCCCTTCTAATAATGAAATTGATGCTGGTTATTTGGCCAAGCAAACTGCTGATTGGTACAAGTCAGAGTGTATTTTTCCTCCTGGAAGGGCAGAAAAGTTTCTTGAAGTCAATTCTAAGAAGATTAAAAATCCAGAAATTTTCACTTGTTTGCAAGGCACAGTGATTCAAATCAAAACTTTGAATAATAGATTTGATGATACTCAGAAATCTATTGTTGATCTTCGAACAGAAGTTGCTACTCATGAAGAGACAGCTCAACTAGCTAATGCTAAGCTCTTTCAACAATTTGCCAAAGCTCAAGCAAATTTAAATGACAGACTGAGCACAGTTGAAAAGAATCAGATTTTACTAAATGAGAAGGTTGATTCAATTGCAAACTCTCTTGAATTAATCACCTCAATTCTGATTCAAGATGATGATGATGTCAAAAAGGGGGAGAGAATTGCTAAAACCAAGTGTAAGCAAACTCAAACTCTGCCAAAGAAAGATCATCTTGATGATGAAGGTACCAATGCTGAGAAGGGCTTAAGAAATGTAAATTCTAGACAAGGACATGGGAGGTCTACAAGGTCAAAGCCTAATTTGGTGATAGATACAAATGCTCAGAGTATTTCTGGTTCAAAGCCAAAGGATTTGTCATTCTCTGACAATCCACAAACAGATGAAGAATTGGCTGTGAAACTATTTCGTGAAGAGAATGCTGAAGCTACACTTGAGGATATTCAAGCTGAAGAAAAGCTGTTGCAGAAAGAGCATTTAAAAGCTCAAAAGTCCAAGAAAGTGAATAAAGTTGTTAAAGCTTCAAAGTCTTCAAGGCATGAAATGAAAGGAATTGAGATCAAAGAGAGATTATCTGAAATTCAAGAAGAAGAAGAAGAAGAAGAGGATAAAGGAAAGCTGATTAGAAAGTCTTCTATTGATGCCAAGCTGAAAGGAGTGATGGGTGAAGAGAGCAAGAATAAAATGATAATTACAACCTCTGTTGGTACACATGTTGTACAGAAGAATAAAGACACAACCTCTGTTGCTACACAAGTTGTGACTACACCGATATTGTCTTCTCAGTTGAAATCAAGATTTCGAAAAGGTGCTCTTCATGATTCGAGTCTTGCAGCTACAGCTCCAGCTACAGCTTCAATGGATTTTACTGATGGTAGAGCTTTATCTGGTAAAATTGCATATAACAAAGGAGGCATTGGCTCACATAGAGATAAAAGACAGAATGTTGCTCCCAGAGATCCTTCTTCATTGTCTGTTCCAGGTCGTGGTGTCACTCAAGAGAGTTTAGACAGACTGGAGTCAGTACAGCTTGTTCATCAGAAAAGTTTAGGGAAGGATTTCTTGTTATACTTCATGACTGATGGAACGGTGTTCAAGATTGCTGAGAATGATATTGATTTAAAATTCTGGGAAGAACTAGAGTATGTTCTGTACATTTTCAGAGTAAGAAATCAAAGAGCTCAATCAGTTGCAAATGTGCTCAGACAAAAGATGATACAGAATCTTGCAAATAGACATATGAAATACAGCAAGTATGTTCCAAAGTACAGAGACTGGAATGGGAATTTGATTGAAATGCAGAAGGGAACTACAAAGCTGAAGACTGATCTTGGGATTACTGTTCTAGATTTTAATGTAAAGTCTGAAGAAGTGAAGTTTATCAGATTGGGAAATGAAATGAGAAGAAACAAGATCTATGATCTCAGAGCTGCTATTTTTCAAACTGATGAGAATGATCCAGATTTAAGAGAGATCAAGGTAGCTATGGAGATTGAACTTGAGAATGCTGAGAGGAGGTTGTTGATTGATTATCTCAGAACAACTCCAGATCTTGAGGAGGTTAGGTAGACAGAATCTGTAAGTAATTCAAATTTTCTGTAAATTTTGCTAAGTCAAGTTTAAACTCTGATTATATGTTAAACACTGTGTTTTTATTTGTTAGTTTTGACATCATCAATTATTATGAACTTGTACATTTTTCTAATGAACAAGTTGGGGGAGATTGTTAGATATAATTGATGTGATTTAATGTCAGTGTTTAAGTGTTACAGGTAAAGAGAGTTTAACTTGTTATTGAAAGCAGTTGTAACAGAGTTTGAGTATACGCTGATTGCTGGAAGTGCAAACGCTGACAGAGGAAAGCGTAAACACTGATAGCTGAATACATGGAAGCGCAAACACTGTTAGCATGGAGAGAACAGAGTTTGCTAAAGTCTGTCTACTGGGAGCGTCTACAAGTCAACAGAGTTTGAAGATTAATTTAATATTAATATGGAAGCGATATCTTTGAAGATTGGATAGCTATCAAAGAGATTGAGTTGACCTAGAAGACGTGTAGCAATCGTAATTGATATCAATTGTATAGCTTAATTTTAGGAGAATCAATTTACGATTGTACGTAGCTGTATATCTTATAAATACAGTTAGGTTAACCCTAGAAGGGTATCCATCGTGAACGAATAACATTCTTGTAACCTAAGCAGCTCTCTGTGATACTTT
The DNA here is from genome assembly GCA_036435485.1 of Saposhnikovia divaricata. Lineage (NCBI taxonomy): Eukaryota > Viridiplantae > Streptophyta > Magnoliopsida > Apiales > Apiaceae > Saposhnikovia > Saposhnikovia divaricata. Next base: position 53,991,705 of record CM071595.1, on the reverse strand, counting down.
ACATCACCGAGAGAGGAATTATCTATTCCAAACAGTTTTAAGAGTTAAAACGTGTGTTCTTGTTACTTATTCATACAGTACTTGATTATATATTGTGTATTCGACCTAACACGGTTATTGTAAGACCCTCCGAGAAGGGTGTATATATCTTATTCATCAACTATAGACCGGGAGTCAATATTTCTTGATATATCAAGGTTACCTCGAAGGAAAATATTTAAGTAAATATTTTCCCTTATTCGGGCGACGAATATTATTTGAATATTCGTTCGAGATTATTTATTTAACGATCCTTACTTCAAATAATTATTTGAACGTAACCATTCGACGAATAATATTTCTCAATATTCATTCAGAGTCGAATTGATTATCGATTATTATTTCGAATATTCTTCTAAAGATGAGACTACTAAATGAATATTATTTGGATATTCATTTAGAATATTATTTTATTAAATAAATATTACTTTTGAAAATTCAGTTAAGATATTAATTACTTGATGAATATTATTTTAAATATTCATCTGAAGCCTGATTTATTTATCGAATATTATCTCGAATATTCCTTTAGGGCTTGGATTACTAAATGAATATTACCTGATATTCATTTAGAATATTATTCATTAAATGAATATTACTATTTGAATATTCATTTAAATTCCTAATTAATTATGAATATTATCTTAATTATTCCTTTCAGGCCCTATTAATTAATGAATATTATTTTTGAATATTCATTTAAATATTTATTTATTCAATAAATATTCTCCTGATGTTTCACCAGGGATTATTTTGAGAAATACCCTGATTAAAGATATCCTTTAATATTCTTAAATATTCTTAAAATATTTTTAATTCAATAAATATTCTCTGAATATTTATTTCATACTTAGAATAACCTCAATAAGGTTTATCTTCTTCGATTATTACAGAAAATATCTCGGAGTCATATTATTATTAATCTTATATCAAGAAAGGTTCCCAGACATCATTCTTCTTTGAGTCTACCTCCCTGATAATAAGGGAACCTTACTTGGAAAAATGTTATTTATCTTGTCGACTTCCCGGTCATAGAGTATTCTCTTCACTCGCAACTCGGGTGCTGTTGACTTATTAAGTCATTGTTTACCTTCTCATCTTTCGAGAGGTAAGATTGTTGGAACAAGTTGATATTCGATACCAAGCCACAGCTTGGAAGTTATTGGTGAATTTTCCTTTCCAACTAGATACGACTACCTTGTAGAGTCTTATCAACAAGTATTATACTTGGGGAAAGGGGGACGAACGTTACATTCAGAATCATGAATTCTATTTGAACTAGGAGTCGTGTAAGAGGCCGAGTAGCGCCGGTCCATCCCCTTTGGCCCAACCGTTGGCCGGGGAGAGCTAGTAAGGCGGTATACAAGTAAAGCCGTCAGTTCTTCCTTCTACCGGTAGTAAATCTAATTTGAGCTGTACGATCTCGACTGATCATCAAGATTGGAACAGCGGGCGCGGTGAATACTCCCTCATTGGTTCATCATCCAAACTTATTAATTTCCTGCAACATGATTTCTGTTGGCAGAGCTGGAAAAGTGTTCATAACTGGAATTGCAACCTTTTCATGCAAGTTCTTCTTCTTAATAACAATGAGAATATCTCGCTTACTTTTGATGTAGCAGATATTTCTACAAACAAATACTTTAAGTTACCTTGTAACTTCATCGTTCATATTATACTGGCATCATTTCCATAAATGCATGGCATATGGTTTGAAAGATACTTTTGAACTGTTATACATTATCGTTCAGTTATATATTATTGTTGGTGGGCTATTGCTCACCCTTGCTTTATTATTATATCACAACAACAGCTAGACCAGATGACTCGCACAAGGCGCACTCGACGCGGGCGAGGACGATGAGACTACCAGAGCTGAAGAAGAAGCTATTGGTAGGATATATTTATTCTTTCAGTACCAAGAATATGGTCTAGTATGACTTATGTAAATGGATGGCAAAGAGTATGTATTTATATTGAAATTCTTTTGGATTGTAAGAACTCATAATGTGATTAATAAAAATTTGATTGTTACTCTGATTTCATCTCTGGGACTATAACAAGTGTGTTTTATATTGTTGTGTTGGGTCATAGAGACGTAATTTATTTTATGTTAAGGAAAGTTCAATTGTTGTGGACAGAATTGGAAACCGTAACCACCGGATCCCGGACCCCGGATCTGGGGGTGTTACAGAAGTGGTATCAGAGCGTACGTTATAAATCCCAGAGATGAGGTGACGTTAAAACAATAAATTCAATAAGATAATAAGAACTCTTGCCAAGTTCATAGTCGGACTACTTAATGTAGTGATGACATATAAAACCCTTATGGGAACTCGTAAGTATCATGATAGTAACTTAGCTCGATATCGTATCGACGAGTAAGGTGACAGACCTTGAGGCATACGAGCAGCAGCGCGATGATGCTTTAAATGCTGAAGATCAGCGGGTAATTCGCTGGAGTACCCTACTGGAGACCCGGAAGAGGTTCCAGCAGATAAGGAAAATCTTATTAGGATAAGGAGCTTACCCTCGAGGAATGAGGGCTGTAGCCAGAAAGACTGAGATGATTAAGGTATAGAGCTCAGAAAAGTGGGCATAAAGAACTAAGCTATTAGCAAGAGAACTGAAGATTCATGTTGGATTCGTGGCTGGACTACTGGAGGTAGTACCAGCAAGTAAGACGGATTGGAAGAATTACTTGAGATCTTATACGGAAATAGATGAGAATCCTTAGAGATTTTCATCTTAACAAAGAAAGAGCTAGAGGGATGTATGATTATCAAAGACAGCGATATAGGACGAGGAGCAGAGTCCCTAGGAATAGTTGAGAATGAGGCAGTAAGTGCCATATCATTTGATAAATGAATCAGTATGAATATTGTCAGTAATAATTCGCCACGAGAAGGCAGATGTCATAGGTTATAATTTACGAAACCAAAGTGAGGTTAATAAGGTGGTTTTATTCAGGGAAATGTTCATGAATGAATCAGTAGAAAGTAAAGACATTGGGAAGTGACAGCATGAGTGGGTAAAGTTATATAAGGAAGTAGTAAGCAAGACAATGATCTCAGAACCTACCGGAAGATAAGACCAGTGAGTCAAGATGAACTCGTAATGAGACTACTGTCAGAGACTGAGTATAGAGTTAATTCAACTCAGTTAAATGATGAACCAGAAACGTTAGATGCATGTGATTCAGAGGAATATTAAATTCTTTCTTTTCTTTGAATGGATTATAGTAGTTACCTTAAGTTTACTCCGACACGGAATTATAATGGATCAAGTAATACGATCAGCAGTTAAAGGGAAAAATGTGAGAAAATCTTCCTGGAGCTAAAAGATGAAAGTGGTAATGACCAAGAGTTGGCATTGCTTAATGGAAAAAGGAGACTTTGTGCTTCCAACGACGCTTCACATAAAGGATTAGGATGTGTGCTTGCGCAGCATGACAAAGTACTGGCGGATGCATTTGGACAACACGGTTCACCAGGTTCGGATGGCCTTAGTAGTGCCAAATTTTTTTGAACAACCAACTCCGACGGTAAGGTTATTGCTGAGACTAGTGGTTGGGTAGACTAACATTTGGTAATATTGAATATCAGGACATATAGGTATCAGGAAGTTGTGACTGGTTTCAGTTTGAAACTGTTGATTCCCCTCTAAAGGATGTATATAATTGGTTCCTCTCCAGTGGTTAAACTTCCAACCTGAAGATGATTATTTCGTTAATTATGACTGCTTATGGTTCTACCTGCTTGGAGGTTCATAGAACTATTCTTCAGGTTTCGAAATTGGTCTCCTTAATGTTACCAGTAGGTGAATAGATTGACCAAAATTTCCCTGATTCAAAGAAAAATGGAATTCATCGAATTTTGGCAAATCTTGTCTTTCTGATTATCATAGAACATCATTAAAGAGAATGGAAACTGGAGCGAACCCTGTGGATTGGGTAAGGTTGCCGTCATATATGGGTTAGTAGACGGACCCTGAGTATTACAATCGACGGTAGTGATAAAATGATGAAGTGAGATTGGACGAAAACAGGAAATGTAAGTAAGAAACCAGCCGGACTGAGAAATTCCAGGATTGACTTAAATGAAAAGGCTGTTATGCCAGGAATGGTAAGCTTGTGTGGCACGCGGGATTGATAAGAATAGTTGAAAAGATAAAAGTGGAGGAAAGGTGACCGGAGACGGTGCCGAGTAGTCGATTAAGACTTATATGGAGTAAAGTGTTGGAAAGGTAGAAAGGTATCAAAGAAGAAGGCACTATGCCGGCAATTGCTAGAAAAGTAATGCTATTAGCCAACCCCTAAAATCATATATTTTTATTTTAGTGTGGCCAGTTGAGGCCAAGTCACAACAGACTATAAAGTGACTAGACCAACAATGAAAAGACAAAGCAGGGTTGCTTCTAAGAAAGCACCGACTGCAAGACCTTCTGATATAAAGGAAACATTAATGAGATCGTAGGAATCTTCTGCTGAACAGCCCATGTTTTGATTGGGAATTCACTAGACCTTTTTGGGATGGGGTCACCCGTACTAAAGTGACTCATGTGTATATGGTTGTCCAAGATTACGAGTAAAATGGGAGTATAATGACTTGAGATGTATGATGTTAGGGTATCATGAATACCATGAATATATTATGACGGAGGAAAGTAAACAATGAAGGTATATGAAGAGAGTATAGAAATGGTCAGAAATTGAACAATATGCTGTAGGAATTTTCTCTAAGGCAAGTACCTTTGCGAAGAACGATAAGCACTAGGAAATTCACGTTGAACTCGACCAATATCTTTCAGAACATCCTTGCTACCATTAACAAGTTCTGTAAGAGAGCAGATAGACATACGTTGTCTTTTGGAAGGTCAAATAGGTTGACCACTATCTAAAAGAAGAAATTAGCAGTAAGCTACCGATCGATTATCAAATAAGAATGATTGAAAAGAGACCCTTATTAAGGATACATGATTTGATTTCCAATTATAGGATGCAGGAATTCCTTGGCAGTTGAATTAAGGATAAGATATCCATAGAGTAAGGAAAACCTGGGGAATGGACAAGGGATGGTATTACCCCTAATAAAGGAAATTGTGAATTTGGATGATATAAATTGAATTGATTAAGGCGACATCAAACTTTGAGGATTTATAAAAAAAAAGCAGTTTTGAAAGGTATATAGACAGAATTATTATATGATTAATTACTGATATTTTGATGTGCCCTGTACCCAGAAAATACAGGAAGAATGATGAGGATTACCTAAGAAACCTTACAAGGAAAAAGGTAATATTCTGAAGTTCAAAATGGAAGTTTGGTAGGGAATATATGACATAGAAATAATTATGCCAGACGAGGCATGTGTGAAACCCTGAGGAAGTATGGATTGAACCTATAAAGGTTGAGATTATCCTAAGATAAGGAAAGAACTAAGAAGAGAAGTATCCTAAGTAGGATTGGGAATAAACGTGATAAAGTTCCCACGGGTAGGTGGAAGCAATGACTTATGGAGAAAGACTGATAAATATATTTTTCTCCATCAGCAGAGCTTAAGGGAGAATGCTTTCACCCAACAATGATGGGAATGAGGTAGAAATGTTTGAATTGGAATATATCCAGAGAACAAGGATTACCAGAAATTATTATTATCAGGAAAGGCCAATGAGGTGGCCGATAGTCTAATTATAAATGTTCATACCGAAGAAACAAAATGATATTTGGAAAGGCCTTGAAGGTCATATTGGAGTGGAGGAAGTTACATTCCTTTTGATGATTGTGCAAGAATCGAAGGTAATAATAGTTTAAGTAAAGATTCGGTTCCTGATGGAGTCTTAAGCATATTACGTACCTTAGAAGGTCCCGTTTTGAGGCAAACCAGGACCATGGTACAAAATTGATGAAGTAAATCGTTAAGTTTCCAGTCTTTTATGGAAGATGCATAAGTGATAGTTTCATCAACCGGACCTAGCTGCGATGCTTGAAACTCTTCTGCAATTCTATCTACTTCATGTTATATCTACATCAAGTTCAGGAAGTGTTCCTTATGGATAAGGAATAGTGGTTACTTTGTCTCCCTAAGGGATTTGAAACCCGTAGGGTTAGCTATTAATGCACTACGTAAACAACAAGCGATGGTGATTCTTCTAAGAAAGTAGATGACAATGTAAAGATAAAGAAAGTGCTGCCATTGATTAACTAAATGGCATGTTGATGAATGACAAACAAGTTTATGTTAGTGTACTTCTGCGCAAACAAGATAGAGAATATGAGGTTGATGATTCATGATGTTAAAGATATTCCCATGGAAAGAATTAATGAGACTTGGAGGGAAGGGCGGTTGAGCCCGAGACTAATTGGGCCACCTGAGAGTTTAAAGTGTTCGGACGGCGGTATTCGAGCCAGCCTTACCCCCAAAACTTATAGCACGGTCATAACGGGTTTTCATGTGGCAAGGCTACGCCAGTAAAATGCAGATGTTCAACAGATGATAGGAGTACGAGCATGTAGATATACGACCTGGTCTGACTTACGAAAGACAACTTGTGGAAAACCACGGATAGAAAAGAACAAGTGATGAGAAACAAGGTTGGCAGAAGTAGATTATATGAATCTAAGTTAAAGGGATCGGGCCAGATTCATTTCGGAAAGTTTAAATTGGAATAACGTGATGATTATAGAATAAATGTGACAGAATACCGATAAGGAGGTACCAAGTGCAAAAAGGTGTCTCAATAAAGAGGTGAAGGTGAAAGTAAATAATAGAAATGAGTAAGAATCAGATAATAAGAAGGATGTGATTGATAAAGAAAAGGCTGGGAAAGCAACTATGGAATGAGAAGTAAGGAATGTTATGAATGGGTTTTCTAATGAATTCTCAGGATGACAACCTGATAGTATCAATATTATAGTTATGAAAAAGCTAGTAACATGATATGGGATGTCAGTAATAATGATGTCAAGTGAGAAATCTAAGATTTAACCTGAAAGGTTGAAGGATTTCCCGAATGTGAGTATCGCTAAGATTGAACAAGAGTATTTGTCCATAGAATAATGGACAAAGCAACAAGATATGTTGTCACGTGAGATTGCGATCAAATAGTATTGGATATAATTATGATTAATTTCTTCTTTGATAAACCTCTATAGTTCAGAGGTAAATTCTGAGTATGATATTCTACAATCATGAAAGCTTTCTATAATCCTTTAGAACTCTGTTCTCTTCTTCTCTCTTATTCATCTTCTTTATGAATTGAGAAGAACAACCCTTTTAGGAGGGGAGGTACTGCTACGTGACTATCTGTCTATGTGATAGAAGTCTAAGTGGAATACCATAACTTGTTTAATTGCTTGTCAAGTACTAAAGGCTGGCCCCCTTCTGTACTAACTATGCAATATAACAAATGTTCAATTGATCATAGTGATCTCTCAATAAATCTTTCCACTTCTCTATATTGATCGAGATTGCGAAGATTAAAGCAATCAGGAAATGCACAGTACGAGCGAGGTTACCTCCGAATTCGTAGGGTGATAGTGATACCAATGTTACTGCAGGTATCAATAAGGATAAGACTGAGTAAGAGTATAACCCGGATAGTGAGTTGTACGAAAAGTAGCAACGTTGATGGAAAAAGGATACAGTATGGATTGTAGCACTAGAAGATGTGCTGAGGAAGGGTAGAACGACTAATAATTGACCGGGAAGCTAAAAAGTGAACGACAGGCAAACGACTCTTTGCTTCCTACCTGATTCCGGGACGGAATCCTTTTAAGGAGGGGAGACTGTAAGAACCCCAAATTTTGGATATAATTAAAATTTTTTATTAAGTAATGATAAAATGAGGAACAATGATTCCGACAACAAGGTCACCAGCTCTAATGAATGGTGGTTTCAAAGAACAATGATTGTAATGAATGGATATTGCTTTGGACAATGATCCTGATGCATTGGTATATTGTCAGAATAGAGTAATTCGATGGTTGAGGACCTAGATAAGAATAATCTACCATCCAGGAAGGAGCTAATGGATCCTTGAAGGGAAATGAGTATGTGCATAGTGTTTCCCATACGTGCATAGTGTTTCCCGTACGTGCATAGTGTTTCCCATACGTGCATAGTGTTTCCTGTACGTGCATAGTAATTTGGTGGATGAATAGTGATTTTGTAAGTTGGAAAACTTTTCACGCCACCCTATGTACGGGACGTGATATGGATGTTTCGAAGTCATATTAGTAATACGCGGAGGAAATAAGTGAATGCAGAGACGATCGGAATTCAGAAATTCCAAATTATTTTTCGGTATAATATTTGACCGGACAGTGGATTAAATATTATTATAATCCAAGAATTGAGATATTAACTTTGAGGATTTGATATTTTGGGATGTTATTATATTTGATTTAAGAATGAAGGTAGGAAACCACTGAGGCAGTGAAACAAGCGTTCTAGAAACCGCTAAAACGTTATAACGTGATTAATCAATAAAGCGAACGAATCCTAGATTACGGATTAAGTTCGTATCGAGATTAAATATCCTACATGGTCATCACGAGGATTATATTAAGGATTGGGGAAGGTATTATGAATATCGAGAAATTTCCCGGTAAACCCTAGAGGTGAAACTACTTAGTTATTCGCCCGAACGATCAATCGAAACGAGCAATAACCGGACAAAAGAAACAAGCAGTGGAAGCAAGAGTCATGCATAAGCTACTAGATAAATATCTAGCAACCAAGTGGGCTAAGTAACTAGCATGTTAAGGATTGAACTAGTAGTTAGCCAAATCAAACTCTAGTTAGCCATAAATCAATCCAAGTGCTACACATGCTTTCAAATCTCACCATTCATTCCAAAAGCACTTTAATAAAGTAAAAAGAGATGAGATATCATCCAAGGCTCATCACTTTATGAATTATTATCAAAACAACCAAGCAAACACAAAGAACTCTCCATTTTCCTTTCTTCCTTGAAAAATTCTGCCAAGGTACTAGAAGTAAGGCTTCCAACCATCATTTGATCTTGAAATATTTATGGTGAGTACTTCATATCATATCTTAGATCCCCTAGAAATTTCAGCTTCAAATTCATCTTTTTCCATTTTCAAATAAATCATCAAAGCTGATGATGAATAGTGTTTTCAAGAACTAATCTTTGTTTTTCTTGTTTTCATGGTTGATCCTAGCTAACTTAAGGCTATCCAAGGACCATACCAAGATTTGTGAGGGTAGTACATACTCCAAGGAAGGTATAAGAATTGAAAACCCTAGATCTACTTTGAGTTTTAAGCATGTTCTTGATGGATCTAGATTAGTTATGATTATGTTCATGTTATAAGCATGTTTAGTTAGTGATTTAGTGATTTGATTATCATGATGATTTTGATACTAAGATCAGTGGTTTCTGGACTTGTTGAGGTGCTTAATATGTTTATAAGTTGTTTAGATGCCCGGTGTGGCTTGGGTTGTTGATTGTGATTTTTGGAACGTCCGATTTATAGCCGTCGTAATGCCCGATTTTTGTTAACCTTAAGAAATCGTGTTTGACAGTAGCCATTAGTCACTGTCCAGTATCATGTTCTGCCATGTCAAGATAGATCATGTTATAAGCTTCGTTTTGATATAAAGATCATGTGAAACGGACTTACGGTTTAGGAATTATGGCCGATTCACTAAAAGATGTTCGAAACCGTAAGTACGAGTTCGTTATTAAAATTGAACCCTCGTGAAATACGTAAGTCAGTGGCGAATCTTGGTAATTAAATACTAGAGGTAAAAAGGAAGGTGTGAGAGAAAACCTCATGTGAAACGGATCGTTTTCCGATTTTATAAAAATGTTCGAATCAAAGTTAATCGTAAACGAACCCCTAAAAACCCGCTTGATTATAACTTCGGTAAAACACTTAGAAAACGGGCGATAAAACTCGGAGCATAATATTGATTTGTAACGATCGACCTTAGAACTCGTATGACTTAAATATATCCCAAGTATAAGTACAGTGACATGTCGTATTAACGAACGAATGTCGGGTCGGATCAGTGATAAAAAGGAATCCACTAAAAGGGATATAAGGAGATAACTCGAGAACGTGTTTCGATTTAAGTACAACTTAACTTTTAATATGTTAAGTGATTAATCCCGAATGCCTTGGCTATTTATAGATCACCAAGCTGACCCGGGACCCGCTACCACTACCCCTTACCGTACTCGACTACCAGGCAAGTTTCAATTCCCTTCTTTTAGGCTGTTGTTGTGATTGAATATATATATATATATATATATATATATATGTTTTCTGTTGTACATATGCCATAGCATGCATGCCTACTTTCAAGTTATATCATTATGCTTGTTCCCTGATTGTTTATTGGCTTATAAATTAGACAGCTAACGTATCAATTATAAGCCGGTTATTGTAAGACCCTCAGAGAAGGGTGTATATATCTTATTCATCAACTATAGACCGGGAGTCAATATTTCTTGATATATCAAGGTTACCTCGAAGGAAAATATTTAAGTAAATATTTTCCCTTATTCGGGCGACGAATATTATTTGAATATTCGTTCGAGATTATTTATTTAACGATCCTTACTTCAAATAATTATTTGAACGTAACCATTCGACGAATAATATTTCTCAATATTCATTCAGAGTCGAATTGATTATCGATTATTTTTCGAATATTCTTCTAAAGATGAGACTACTAAATGAATATTATTTGGATATTCATTTAGAATATTATTTTATTAAATAAATATTACTTTTGAAAATTCAGTTAAGATATTAATTACTTGATGAATATTATTTTAAATATTCATCTGAAGCCTGATTTATTTATCGAATATTATCTCGAATATTCCTTTAGGGCTTGGATTACTAAATGAATATTACCTGATATTCATTTAGAATATTATTCATTAAATGAATATTACTATTTGAATATTCATTTAAATTCCTAATTAATTATGAATATTATCTTAATTATTCCTTTCAGGCCCTATTAATTAATGAATATTATTTTTGAATATTCATTTAAATATTTATTTATTCAATAAATATTCTCCTGATGTTTCACCAGGGATTATTTTGAGAAATACCCTGATTAAAGATATCCTTTAATATTCTTAAATATTCTTTAAATATTTTTAATTCAATAAATATTCTCTGAATATTTATTTCATACTTAGAATAACCTCAATAAGGTTTATCTTCTTCGATTATTACAGAAAATATCTCGGAGTCATATTATTATTAATCTTATATCAAGAAAGGTTCCCAGACATCATTCTTCTTTGAGTCTACCTCCCTGATAATAAGAGAACCTTACTTGGAAAAATGTTATTTATCTTGTCGACTTCCCGGTCATAGAGTATTCTCTTCACTCGCAACTCGGGTGCTGTTGACTTATTAAGTCGTTGTTTACCTTCTCATCTTTCGAGAGGTAAGATTGTTGGAACAAGTTGATATTCGATACCAAGCCACAGCTTGGAAGTTATTGGTGAATTTTCCTTTCCAACTAGATACGACTACCTTGTAGAGTCTTATCAACAAGTATTATACTTGGGGAAAGGGGGACGAACGTTACATTCAGAATCATGAATTCTATTTGAACTAGGAGTCGTGTAAGAGGCCGAGTAGCGCCGGTCCATCCCCTTTGGCCCAACCGTTGGCCGGGGAGAGCTAGTAAGGCGGTATACAAGTAAAGCCGTCAGTTCTTCCTTCTACCGGTAGTAAATCTAATTTGAGCTGTACGATCTCGACTGATCATCAAGATTGGAACAGCGGGCGCGGTGAATACTCCCTCATTGGTTCATCATCCAAACTTATTAATTTCCTGCAACATGATTTCTGTTGGCAGAGCTGGAAAAGTGTTCATAACTGGAATTGCAACCTTTTCATGCAAGTTCCTCTTCTTAATAACAATGAGAATATCTCGCTTACTTTTGATGTAGCAGATATTTCTACAAACAAATACTTTAAGTTACCTTGTAACTTCATCGTTCATATTATACTGGCATCATTTCCGTAAATGCATGGCATATGGTTTGAAAGATACTTTTGAACTGTTATACATTATCGTTCAGTTATATATTATTGTTGGTGGGCTATTGCTCACCCTTGCTTTATTATTATATCACAACAACAGCTAGACCAGATGACTCGCACAAGGCGCACTCGACGCGGGCGAGGACGATGAGACTACCAGAGCTGAAGAAGAAGCTATTGGTAGGATATATTTATTCTTTCAGTACCAAGAATATGGTCTAGTATAACTTATGTAAATGGATGGCAAAGAGTATGTATTTATATTGAAATTCTTTTGGATTGTAAGAACTCATAATGTGATTAATAAAAATTTGATTGTTACTCTGATTTCATCTCTGGGACTATAACGAGTGTGTTTTATATTGTTGTGTTGGGTCATAGAGACGTAATTTATTTTATGTTAAGGAAAGTTCAATTGTTGTGGACAGAATTGGAAACCGTAACCACCGGATCCCGGACCCGGATCTGGGGGTGTTACATACATGGAGCCCGGGCCTGATCTTGTTCAAGGCCCAATAGTTGGTTGTGCACAGACCATAGTGGCTTTATTTTTATTTATCTTTTGAATTTTTTGAAAGATTTTTGGCTTTATTCTTGTTGGCAATATTTTCCATGTAGCTTGTTCAAGGCCCAATAGTTGGTTGTGCACAGACCATGGTGGCTTTATTTTTATTTATCTTTTGAATTTTTTGAAAGATTTTTGACTTTATTCTTGTTGGCAATATTTTCCATGTAGCTAGTGCGGAGTGCCTAGTGGCTAGTAGTACATCTTTATTTAAAACAATAAACAGAAGATTAACGAGTTCCTAATCTGTCCCTTTCATTTTTATACGTTTTTTAGAGTGTCTTACACGTATTTTAAGGTGCATAACTAGTATAGTTTCATAACTTATTTTTAAAATTTTCTTTTTTTTATAAAAATAGGATTATTCTATTTTTATACAAAAAAAGAAAATTGTAAAAATAAGTTATGTAACAATAGAAGTTAGGAGCCTTAAAATGCGTGTCACGCCCCGTCCCCCAATGTATATAATTCATTGGGACGGAGGGAGTATCGATTATGCATTTCATAATTGTTTTCATTTATTATTTATAATCTTTTAATAATCAATTAATGTTATATCTTTTATATAATTATCAAATCAGTATTTAGATATCTTTAGATAATAGATAAATACATTTGTTTTATTTTTATTATAATTATCAAATTAAAGTCTAAATATCTTTAGATTATAAATAAATACATATTCTTGCATTAATAGGCCTTGAATACTTAAATCTTTCTTAAATTAGCCTCATAATATTTTTTTTCTTAAACTATCTCTTAATCTTATCATGTATAGGATTTGTGTATACAATATAATTTTACAATCATAAAATATTGAATTTAAAACCTAATTTTATTACAACAAATATTTTATCATCCATTGATTTAAGTTGTTAAGTATCTAGCATCTACGATAATCCATGTATGATAAAAAAAAAAAAAAGAGAATAGTTTTACATTCATGGTATAAACTATAAAATATTATCATACGCCCTCCTTCATTTTTTTCAATTCTAAGGTTAAAAAAAAAGATATGAAACAAGAAAAAAAATTATAGACATGAAATACACATTATTATTATTATTATTATTATTATTATTATTATTATTATTATATATATATATATATATGCAGTAAAAAATATACAATTAAAAAAGTTTCCTACATTTAAAATATACTTTTCCTGCAATCTCGTAAAAATAAAAAATTGGAACTTCCAAAATCATTTTGTCGGAAGGGAAAGTGGACCTGAAATTATTATGCCTAGATTTGGAAAAGTACACACTTCTGAACACACTTCCCGAGGAACATAAATATAAGTACACGTACGCATACTATCGAGTGTACAAACTTAAACTGTGTCTTTACCAACTGGAAGAAAAGATGGCGAATAAAACGGCTGTGATGGCGGATACAGAGGAGCTGCCCAAGACTATCGTACGCCGGTTGGTGAAGGATGCGCTTTCTCAGTGCTCTAAAAACGGTGACGTTTTGGTACTCAAAGACTCCCTCATGGCTTTCTCTGTTTGTTGTCGAATCTTCATTCAGTACCTCTCTGCAACGTGAGTAAAAGTTTCTCAATTCTGATTATATTTTATGTGTACATTGATTGCTGAAATGGGGTTTAATTTGTTTAGCAGAAACAAAAACAAATGAGGTTCAATTTTTTAGTATGACTTGTGAGAAATGAATTGAAATTTATGTTGGATTTTGGGAATTTAAAATGGGTTTAATGTTTTCAAGAATTGGATTTTTTTTAATGATACGGGTTAAGTTTGAATAGGATTGAGTTAGATTTGAGTGGTTAAATTTGGAAGAAAGTGATTCTTTGAATACTTTGTGTGAAATTTGAATGGATTAATTTATTTATTTTTGGATATGGTTGAATTTGCAGTGCGAATGATTTGTGCAAGGATGCTAACAGGAATATAATTACTGCTAATGATGTTTTCAAGGCTCTAGAAGAGATAGAGTTTCCTGAATTAGTAGAGCCACTCAAAGCATCTCTTGAAGGTTTGTTGAAAATTGTAGTTTCTGATATGCATTTTTGTTTGTTTTTGTCGTGAATGTAGTTTCTCGTTAGTTAATTTGTGTGGATGGGATTGGATGTTTATGGTTATATGAGTGATATAGTAAGATTTGTAGAATTTTGAATCTCAAAATTTGGTCAGTGTAGTTTGTATGTTTCTGCTGATAACAATGTGTAGTTAAAATTCTCGATATGGCCCGGCGTAGGTTCGAGGATATTGGTGTCTGATTTGTGAGGTTATATCTTGAATTAATGCAACTAATATTTGGTAAAAATGATGTCACTTCCATAGGCTGCTGAATGAAAGATCATGACGGTGATTAGCTATATGGTTTAAACAAATTGGTAAAGATCTTTTCGATGGTTGGGGTTTTATCGTTTTTGGTTGTCAGGTGTGTATTTGAGCATAATTGAGCGATTGAGCGGCTAAGTTTGTAGGTTATGTGTTGTAGAATGAATATAGTATTCATTTATGTAAGTGCTAACATGGTAGCACAACTTTCATCTCAGCTCGTTCCAACCCACCAAACCTGCCTACAGGTTTTCAGACCATATAATTTAAGCTAAAATGTGTGCTACAAGGTAATGATAAAGCAACGTGAACCCTCACAATTAGATTGTTTAGGACGAAATAGTATTTATTGCTTGGACATGTTCAATTAAATGGTAGCATGTTATTATTATGAGCTGATGAGCATCTATATAGTTTCGTATCTGGGACTTGGTTATATTGTCGTGAATCATAATTTTATTGCACTTCTTTAAAGATTTCTGGTTTAAGGAATGTTTACTATATTTGAAACCCTTACCACCAAATCCATCCTTCAACAAAAGATCATTGGTGTACCAAATCCACCATTATTGCATTTGTCCTGCTGTATGTGTGGATTTTGTTCCTTCTTTCTTTCTTAGTCAGAATTTCAAGAACTTTTGATTAATAGTGCAATTCCTTTTCAGTCGTAACAACTTTGCACAACTTATTTCTTGTTACAATGTTAATACACAACTGATTGCATTTGGTCTTCTTTATTATTGAAAACATTTTAATCATTCTTTTTCAATTTGCTCTACAAAAAAAGTGAAGCTAAGAGCGGATTACTTTTATTCAGCATCTGGAACTCAACAGTATAATATCAAAAGTAGAGACTTTTTGTTATGACCCCAATCCGAAACACAGTAACTCCTGAAGACATCTTTGAAATAATCTTTAGGTCACTTGATTTGTTAACTACTTATTAATAATTACCCATTTCTTTCAACTTTAAAATAAATAACCATTCCTTACTCCCATAATAATTGCCTACACGTACAAATCACATTTAACAGTACTCTCATTTTCCATCTACTATTTGAATAATTTTATTTTTACTTAAGTTAAGCAGGTAGATTCTGCTTAGGCTCTTCTAGTACCGAGGAAGGAAAACTTCAGCACTAATAAACTATATAAAACTTTTACAATGTACTACATGTCTGTTTATCAAGAAAAATGAATTAGTTTTTATTTTCTTTTGCTAAATTAAAAACGAAATAGTTTGCCTCTTGTTAAACTAAATCTGGTCACATCTATGAAGTAACAAAGCAGAATTACTGTCATTCTTTATTTAATCATTATACCTTGCCCGCCTTGAGAAGTATAATGCATTGTGTTTGCATTGATCGCAACATATTAAAGCCTACACTTTGTAGCCTTTTTAGTGTTGTTGGCTTAATCCAAATCAAGAGAGCACATGAATGAAAAATATATGTAGTTGTCAATTCGTTGCCCGACCCTATGGGCTATACTTTAAAACTCTTTCTGTAATTTTGTTTTAACTGGATTTCTCTTTCCAAAATTATATGGCATATACTTAGGTTTCCTCTTCCTTAAAAAAACTGAAATTTGTTCTTTAATGGCATGATTTTCTTATCTATGTCAACCAAATGACCAGCCTTTTCTAATGGCATGATTTTTACCCTTGGTATTACACTTTACCTCCACAGCATGTACTCATTCATTACAAATACTTTCCAAATGCACTAGTACAATTTCACAATCTTGTTGTATTTGGCTTCGTTATATAAAGTTTCAAAATTATCTACCCTTTTTGACCTCGTTCTCTAGATCACCAAATTTTTCAGAAGCAACAACATACTGACCGGTATGGTCTTTCTTTAGGCCAACAAGCCTAGGATCAGAGCTCCAACAATCCCACCTCATCCCATAATTCCACAACCCATGTGAATGACAACCTATATGTGATTCTGTCTAAAAATCAACTTCACAAAATTGGTGATTAGGGTAACTCCAGGATTGATAATTTCTACTTTTGGATAACAAAGTCCAAACCTGTGAAGTTCTAGGATTTGGATGACCAACTACACATCTTTTTTTTTAATTACACGTTTTGTGAAAATCATGATCAATTGATCACCGAGATGATAGATGAATCAATGGTATGTCATTGTCACCTTGCCAACTTTCAAGAACTGATCTCTTCCTCAGTCTCTGTTCGGTCATAACTCATAAGATGCTGATACATTTGATTGATCACGTCTTTATAATTGATTACCTTTGGTCCTTTTTCTTTTTCTTTTCTTTTATGTACATATAATTCTCTACACTTCTTAAAAAATTATCTCTGTGTTGCTTAATTTTGCAAAAGGTACAAGGTGTACTAAACCTATACTGGAAAAATCCATCCTACCACAGTTATGTCATATCTCTGCTTCATCTGTTAAGTTTCATTTAGCGATTCCCTTACTTGAATCTCCTTATATATCTTTTCATTATGATTCCATGTGAAGGATACATGATTCATTGATCATGTAGAACTTCCAGTATGGTATTGCTAATTGATACTGCAAAGAATTGCTAGTGTGGTATTTGATAGATATGAAAGGGGTAGAGTAGGGCTGTTCTAGTAAATACTTCCAGCTTCAGCATTAACTTATATGGAAACAAACCAAATGCAGGATTTAGAGCAAATCTGACCAAATTTCAGTGATATGGGTAATAAAACGTATGCGTAAGAACAATTTTAAAACAAAAGATATCACGGAAAAAAAAAAGGTAATAGGTCTTCAATATGTAACGACTCGGTCACTCGGGTAATGTAGACCTGGGTAATGCATAAGAACCTTAATAATGTAAGTAGAATTATGGTAAGCTTTTAGTTCTATAATATTATAGAAGATTGTTGATTGCTAACCATATTCCCTTCTTCTGTACAGAGTTCAAGAAGAAAAATTCTGTAAAAAGGTCAGGACCCTCTACTGGAAAGGAAGCTGGAAAGAAACGCAAAGTAGAGGATGATTAGGAAGAATGTCATTTGGTGAATACTGAATACATGACGGCCTGTACATGTTTGGTACTTCGGACTAACCCCCTTTGTTTTTCATGGATAAGGATATTTGCAGTGGGAGTTTTTTAGATTCAAATTATACATCTTTTAGGCAACTTTTGCATTTCTGGGAGTTTATATGAGCTTTTTTAAGGGTGCAGTCATTAGTATGTTGCATGAAATGAATGTTGTTTTCTTCTAAAATGAACCCTAGTCCTGTAGTGTAGTTAAGTGGATATCCCTTTAGCGGAGCTAGATTTCGGTTTCAATAGATTTACTGGGTTTTTTAAGTATTTAGTCTCATGCAACTGATCACTACCAAACAAACAAAAACTATGTATAGTTACGATTTCTTGCTTAATCCGTAACCAAGTAGATTTGATGAGCAAGTAGTAATTATATGGTATCCATCAAGTCACTGCCTTCTAGCAATTCAATATTTAAGCCTAATCTCCTCTAAGATTCATTTAGTTTCAGTCTTCAAAGCTCAATAAAAAAATTGTATTGATTTGCAAGTATTTTGAAGTATTAGCACACTTCGCCTCCCCCGTCTTCAATAAACTGCACCCATTCTGACATGCTGTTAAGCTCAACTCCAGTGGAATCCTGAAATGTTATTGCAGAAACCCGAATACTCACGCACACTTATTAGTCACAAGCCTAACACACACCAGTGAGCATTGACATGATCAGTAAAGGTCTAGTTCATCATTGGCTGAGTCGGAAATATTAGTAATTTTTTTAAAATTGAGTCTCATTTTTTCCTTAAAAATCAGGAACAATTTTGCTTCAAGTCCCGACAGATGCTGAATACATGTCAAACCATAGGTCCATATGCGCTTGAACTTAATTCCAAGCGCTTGGTTTTCTCAATTGGTGACGATACCAGAAAGTGGACCATGTAGGGAGTAGTGTGTCATCTTTGTATGATGCATCATGTTTGATATCGGAAGTTGTTCACCCCTTGTAATATCCCTTTGTGTTGTCTCATTTTACTCTGAAATATTTATTTTTCTTATTATGGTGCTTATGATTGCATTTTTTTGAAGGTTTATCATACAAACTGATCTCTGAACTTTCGTGATAAATTATTTTGGATGAGTTTCTTCTTCGGGTATATTGGGGCATTTTTTATATCGTTATTCGAGTAGATTACAGTGTGTTTCTTTTCCTACGAAAAGGGAGTCCCAGTCCTGTAAAAACTGGGTTTTTGCAGACAAGTTCTGGCATGGAATTGTTCACAAACCCGGGCAGGCTGAATTGTGGATGAAATAAAAGATTATGGAGCCTCCGAGGTGGCTCCTTTGTCCGCACCATAAGTATGAAATGTAAAATGTGTTTTACTCAGTTTCATTTTTGGGGGTTACCCTGGACTGTGACTATGTTAGACACACATTAAAGGATTAGGATACTGCAAACAAAATGCATGAACCCTCCCTCACGCAAACACACATTCTTATTGGGAAAAAATCATTCTTATTCTTTTCATCCTAATTATGTATACATTAAAATACAATTAACAATATTAAATGTAGTAAAAAGGAAGAAACCAGCACTGAAAACTATCAAGGTTTCCATGCTAAAACAAAGAATTCCCTAACCTGCTAAAGCTGACCTCATGTGCCTCCGCAACACACTTCTTTTTACCATTACTTTCTTCAACATGGGTGTGTGTGCAGTGAGCACACAGACATACCACATATTTCTTCATAATCTCCACCACCTAATTATGATCATGATCTCGTAAATTGTGATCTTCTTATTTCTTCTCTCTAGCTACATTTCATCCGCAGTATCTTCATCCATAGTTTCTTCATCTGATTGAATGTACTGCAGCTTCAGACGTCCATCTTCTCGACGCGAGTGTACCAGTTCTTGGCTTGGAACCTTTACTTCCCTAAGAACAAATCTCCCATCATTCCTAAAAGACTTGAAACATACCCAAGGCTTTCCATTCCTAGAGATTGAAGATATAGGTGGAGGCATTTCTTCACCGGTGATTCTTGATACCCTTGGTTCTCCATTGCTTAAATACGCGTTAAATGTACGCTTTGAGTCGTATAAAAACTCATTTGATTTATGTCTTATGTGGTTTCTCCTTGAATGCACTTGTCTTTTGAAATCTTTGTTGCTTTTGTTGATGACGGAGATCTCAAAATTCTCACAGCTTTCAAGTCCAAGATTTTCAGTGCAAAATGATAAACTTTCTGAACTCATGGAATAACGCCGTCTCCGAACTTTTGGCTGAAAATTTATGGGGAATGACGAGGATGATGATGAAGATGAGAATGGCGACGACGAAAAGGATGTTAGAGAACATGAAGGGGATGACATTGGTGACAATGATGAAGATGAGTCATCTCCAAAACTTACAGATACTTCAAGAGGTTTAAAATGATTCCTCAAAGGTAATGGCTTGTCATGTATGTGTTGAAGGCTTTTGCAGGCTGCCATGGCTTGCCTCTGTTTATTATCCTTTGTGGGATTATAGAAGGGACAAACAAATATAAGAAATGAGTCGAATGGTATAGATAAGGTTTTCTTGAGAGAGTGTTGAGGAGGGATACTCGGAAAAAGAATGGAAGGATTGATTGCTGGGAAATGAGTTGAGAGAAGGTGCTACTTAATTGGAATAGGATAAAGATTGATGGTTATTAATATCATTAACATATTTTACTCAACTATACCTTTTTTTCTTTGACAATCGCAATGAGGTTTTATTAACTTGCCAAATCTGATGATAATACAATATGGAAAATGCTAAGTATCCTAAATTAGTACCCAAAAAATTTCCTAAATGTCAAGTGTAGCAATTCAATTGGTTATAATAACAGTCACACCAACCACCCAATCAAAAAATTTCCCTATGCCATGTAAACTTTGCCACATCATTTGGGAGCAATATTTGGGTACCTAGCATTACTCATACAATATTAAGAGCATCCCCAATGGAGAAAACCCCTTGGCTAAAATCATAAATATATTACCATAAATAAAATTTATAGAAATTATGTAAAAAAAACATCACTCCAATGGAACATTACTGTTAGCAAAAAATTTAGATAATCTCTTTTCGTTGGCTATATTTGGCTAACCTCTAGAGACCTGTAAGGAAGATTTTACATGATCTATTACCTTAAAAAAATAGATTCTATTAATAACAACCTGAAATAATAATAACATACTATATTTACAATATATACAACATTATAGCCAATATACCATTGGAGCACAACTTCTTACAGGTTCAGCAAATTTTACATAATCAATATTAATATGGGCTGAAAATGAGCCTTAAAGACACATTTAATGTGGCATTAACTAGGCCGAAATTAGTCCAAACGTGGGGCCCACTAGCTGGGCCCAAAACCCTGATTATAGTATTAATTTCGTAATTAATATTAAGGGTAATAAACAGCTCAGCAAATAAGAGTTGGATAAGGATAATATCCCCTTCAGACTTATCCAATAAGGCATCCAATTCAATATGGAAACTGATTCCTACAAGGAATAGATCTAGAACATTCCTCAAAGACTTGCCCACCAAGTCTCCAAATCCTACCATAATTCTAAGGCTTCTCAGCCTATATAAAGGGTCAGACCCCTCACCTCAGAACTACGTTTTATTGGCTTGATTCTCTAATTTATAGAGATACGTAGGCATTCTGTGAGGACCGTTTAAGTCTCGAACGCAGAAGCAGCCATTAAAGCACGAAGCTCACGAACCCTAGCATTAAATATACAAACCCCAGCCGCAATAATTTCAACCTAGTTTTTATTCCACAACATATATTTTATCTGATTTAGCCAACCATTTTTAGCTAATACCATTGGAGATGCTCTAAGGAGGCGTATTTAATAGAATATTTTTGGATTTCAAAAATTTGAGAGAATTCAATCACAATTTTAAAAAATTTGGATATATTTAATAAAGAATTTAAACAATCCTTTAAAATTTGATGATATTCAATTCAAATTTTAAAAAGTTTGGAATATTCAATCCGAATTTCAAACAATTTTTTGAAAATCTAGATGTATTCATTATGGATTATAAGCAATTTATTAAAATCTATTGTATTCAAAAATTTATTGATTTTGAAGGATTTTAAAATTTCGTGATTTTGTTGGATTATTTTTAATGTTTTGAAATCCCACCAAAATCCAAGAGATTTTTGTGGATTTAAGCTCAATTCTACGCTCAACGAATTCTATGTCAATTTTGCATGGACTCTACCAATTCTGCATAGATTCTACGTAGAAATTAAATCAGCAACAATCTACCAAAATCCATGGATTATTAATAATTCGTTAAAATCAGAATTGAATACACCTCCTAAGATTAATTAATAGGAACATCTCTCCTATTAATAACTCGATCTGGAATTGAATATGACTCCGTAAAATGTGGGCAGCTATATTAACAGACCGTTTTATACTGACTTGGTATATATTTACAACAAAAACAATTGAGTTGTCATATTTCATCTAATTATTTAATACTAGCATAAATACCCGTGCGAGGCACGGGCCGCTATCTTAAATTATGTTTTTAAATTAAATCGTGTATGATCAATGTCATTTGAAGTATAAAATTGATTTTCATAGAGTTTTGATTGTTAATGGTATATGTAACTATTGCGTACTTACTTAAATATGTTCAAATTTGTAATTTGGAAACTAATTGATAAGTGCATTTTTTTGCATATTTTTATTACCTATTTATTGCTTGAACTCGTATTTTAATAATTTATTTTGTTGCATTTCAGGAAATTCGTGAATAAATAAAGAAATGACAAAATAAAGAAATAAAGAATAAGGAAGGGAAAAAGAGGAAGAAAAATGACTTAAATGAAGAAAGGAAAAAGAATTAGGAGCTTGGTGGAAAAGGAATCTTGGAGGGCATGTGGAAGGTGGAGATCATCCCAACACACTACATAAGTGTATGGCCAAGATCAACTCTTCAAAGCTTAAAGTGGAAGGAAACAAATAGATGGCTAGGATTTCACCACCACACACCACAAATGTATGGTGGGGATTTACCCCACACCCCCTTAACCCTAATTCTTGTCCTATAAATACCCCCTCACCCTCCTTGTATTTGGTAACTTAGATTTTAGGGTAGCTTTAATTTTTTACTTTTTTTAGTTTCAAATCTTATAAACACTTTTTATTTTAATGCAAAAGTTCCGTTTCCTTTAATTTCTCTTCTTGTTCTCTCGTTTATTTTGCCTTGCATTCGTTATTTTCGTAAATCCATGTAGTGGACAAAGTAGCGAAAAGCTAACCACTATGGGTTGAAAATAACGATTTTTATTTTCTTGCTCGTAGTTTTAGTTTTAGTTCGTAATTTTGCCCTTTAAATTTTGATTTTATTGTGGGCCATTTTAATTCCAAATCAAATCCTTGTTTTAATGTCCTTAGATTAAATTTTAATTTCGTAAATTACTGTCTTTATTTCCGTAGTTAATTTTCACAAAAAAAAAAAAATTAGTTTTGTAAAATTTCATTTTTAAATCTACGTTCTTTTTCTGTATTTACACGAACCTTCACCCCTGTTTTTCTTCTAAAAATCGCCTTCTCCTCCTCCTTCTTATTCCAGACCAAACCCATCCCATTTCTTTTCTTTCTTTCTTTTCCTTAAGACCCAGTTTTCTTCGTAAATCCTTTATTTCTTCGTTTTCAGAGATCAAGAATTTCCCCCTCCCCTTCTTTCTTTTTCTTTTTGTTTCCTCTTCGAACCATTATCACACAGCAAGCTATTTTTACTTGGTTTTTGATTCAAGTTCCGTGGTCGAATTTCGTTGAATTAAGTCTGATTTCTTAGTAGTAATCGAGTCAATTGCTGTTTGCTTTCCTGGTTTAATCGGTGTTTTGAGTTCAGTTGTATGATACTAAGTTACTGTGTAGTATCGACTTGGGTTTTCATGTCCAAATTCTGTCAAGTTGTGGTCTGAATTTGATTACTGGTTTTAGCTGAGTTTTTCATCCGTTGGGTTGATTGGTATTGAAGCCGTCGAGTTATTTTTGCTACGTTTTTTTTATTATCCAATTACTGAGTTACCAAGTCACAGATTTGCTTGTGTTGATTTTGCGAGTTCCTGAGTTAGTTCTGCTGAGTTGACCCGTTTTTGCTGCGTTTCGTGCTGGTGTTTTTCTGAGTTTTGTTATGAATTTTTAATTGCTGCTTCCCGAACGTTGCTGAGTTTAGTCGAGTCATTTGTTTTCCTGAGTTGATGGACTCGGTTCTGAGTCCCGTTGTTCGAATCATTCTTGCATTAAGTTCGTTTTGTTTCTTTTCGTTGTTTGTTGCCAGAGTTGCTGTTGGTTCTATTGTTTTGAGTTGCCATTAGATTTTGTTCGATTTGTTCTGTTCGGTTTGTTTTATCGAGTCTGAGTCCAGAGTGTTGCTTTTGCTGAGTTTTTTATGAGTGTTTGCTCTGTAGTCTTCTGTGTAGTCATTGAATCATTCTTTCAATATTTAAACGAATTATGAGATTGATTTTTTCTGGGGTTAGTGAATAATTGGCTATTTCAATTTACGATTAAGTCATGTTGAATTGTAATTATTTTTTTTGTTTTTTAAATAAAATTAGTTAAATTTGAATTTCTACTTTTTAGAATTAATTCAGTTTTTGCTCCTTTCATTTTTAATAGATTAGTTTAGATTTTAGAATCAAATTTAGTTTTCTTTTAAAAATAGTTTAAATTTCTTTTGGTAATTAAATAGTAAAAAAAATATTCCAAATTATCAAAAATCAAACTTGTTCTAATTCGATTAAATTAAGAATTAAGGTTTGCGAAAATATTAGTCTCCGAGGAACGAACCTAAAATAATTCAACGAATGAGTCGTGCGCTTGCGATTCTAAATTGTAATTATTTTAGCACAACAAGTTTTGGTGCCGTTGCCGGGGACTAATTATTTTTCGCACCTTAGTTTTTAATTTTTCGGATTAGCTCTTTTCTCACCCTTTTTCTTGTTTGCATTTTTTCGAGGAATTTGGAGGAAAATTCGGGAAACTTGGATTAAAGTGGAAGAATTTTCTCGGAATTTTGGAAGCTTTGCTTGAGTAAACCGTATCTCTCTCCTCTTTCGTTTTTTTTCCTTATTTAGAAAATCACAAAAAAAAATTTAAAAAAACAAAAAAAAAATTAAAATTTAAAATCCAAAAAAATTAGTTAGAAATTTCATAATTGTTGCATCATGCATTTAATCACTTAGGGCACATTATCTAGATTTTTATTTTCTTGTTTTTAATTTTTCGTACCTTATAATTGTGGTGATCGCTGGAGGACCCCAAGGTACGTTAAATTCTTTTTTTTTCTTTAGTTAGAGCACGTAGTTAAGCATCCATAAATGTTTATAGTTTTTATACCTTTTTGTTTGTTGCATCATTTTGTAAATAAATCTTAAGGGCAAAACCTCTCAAAAGATAAGGGAAGGGATTTCATCACTCTTTCCTTAGCCCAAAAACAATAAATCCCTCATTTTGCATACCCTAGCCATTAATAAAATTAATTAGACGTTTGCCCCTAGGAATCTCGCGCTCATTTAGGAAGGTGCTTAAGAAACGAAGTAATCTTTAATTATTCCGACTTTTTGGTGTCTAGGAAAGCGAAAGCTGACCTGGCCAATTAAGGTTTTGGTGTCTAGGCTGGTGTTTAGCCTCTTGGCAATGCTTGCACCTACCTGGCCAAGCCAGTTCGAATTATTATTGATTTACTTAGTTTTTGGTAGCCCTTAAAGTTAGGAGCATGGTCTACTTCAATTTTTTTTTATGAAACCCTAGATATAGGATTTTTCACCCTTTCCCTTTGTGTGTTTATTTTATCGCACTTATTTGCTACGTGTTCCCTTTCATGGTTTATGCGAACTATTTGGATTAGGGATAATTCTTCTAGACTAGTGAGATCGTTTGAGATTTCTTCCTATTCTGATTTCGAGTCTTTAGATAATTCCGAACCGATAGTAAACATGGCCATGTCTCTAAAGGACTGTTGTTATCCCACCCGTTCTGCCCAACCCTCGTGCATCACTCTTCCTCCCGTAAATGGTAATAATTTCAAAATTAAAGCTCAACACATTAGCATGTTACCCAAATTTACCGGGAGTGAAGGTGAGGACCCGTATCTTTTCATCCATGAATTCGAGGAGGTTTGTGCCTTACAAAAACTCCAACAATTAACCGAGGACTCGATTAGGCTTAGGCTCATTAATTTTGCGCTTAAAGAAAATGCTAAAAAATGGTTGTATAGCCTACCGGTTAATTCTATTTCTACGTGGGAGGGATTTTTGGTAATTTTTCTAAAAAAATATTTTCCAAACCATAAGACTACAAGGATTACAAACGAGATAAACCAATTTCATCAAAAGGAAAATGAGTCTTTTTGGAAATATTTTGATCGTTTAAAAGTCTTTTATCACAATGCCTCCACCACGGAATAGAAAAATGGAGACTTTGTAAGATCGTTTACGAGGCCTTAGATAGTCCAACAACCGCGTTGTTAGAGTCTATGCGCCAAAGTAAATTCATGGAAAAAGATGAGGACGAAGAGTGGGCATTTTTCGAGGAATTAGCCGAGAAGACCATGTTGTGGGAGTCTACTAGGGAGCCTCATAAGTCTAACGAGTCGTCTAGTTCTTCTAGGGGTATGCATTTAATTGGAAACAATATTGCTACTGATGCCAAGTTAGCCACCCTTACTAGAAGACTCGAAGCCCTAGAAACTAGTAAGGCCCCCTCAAATGTGTCTATGTACTCTAATTTTAATCAAGGTTTTTCGGACTTTCCCGGCTATGATCAAATTAAAGCGGTGTTTCAACCAATCCCTAGGAATGATCCGGTTGCACCTACTTATAATCCCGGTTGGAGGAATCACCCGAATTTCTCGTGGAACCAAGGCCAAAACTACCAATCTCCGCCACCTTCTTTTCAACCTCCTTGTTTTCAAAAGCCCAATCAAAACTCATACCCGATTCAAAATCAAGTTCCTTATCCAAACTCGATTCAAGCCCCGACTCAAGCACCCGCCCACCCTCCCGGCTTTCATGAGTCGGATAAGAGAATTAATTCCTTGGAAAAGACTCTTGATGCGATTTTGAAATCAACAACTAATTTGGCTCAATCTCAACAAACCTTCATGCAAACCATGACTCAAGATAGGCAACTTTTGAATGCTAGTACTCAAGCCATATCTAAGTTAGAGGTTCAAGTGAGTCAATTAACCAACGCCATGTGTGAGCGTGAGAAGAACAAGTTCCCGAGTCAACCCGAGGTCAACCCTAAATTTCCTCTCAACCAAAGACCTCCCGAAAATGTTAATGCTATCATTTCTCTAAGGTCGGGAAACAAAGTTGATAATCAAGTTGGGGTCGAGTCCCCCGACGAAGAAGACGAGTCAAATGTTGAACCAAACTCTAAACTCAATCCTTCAAACCATCTTCCTAATCCCGAGCCTTTCGAATCATCTAGTCCCACACCTTCACCACTTGAACCCTCATCTTCAAAATCCACTCCCGAATCATCAGAATCTTCTCATAAATCATCATCATCTAGCGAGCCTTCATCGACTAAAACACCACCTTCACCTAACGAATCTTCGATTGTTGTTCCACTTTCCAATTCCATTCCCGATGTGTCTAGCGAATGAGTCTTTAAGCCTAAAGCTCCTTATCCTCAAAGACTTCTTTCCAACAAATAATCGCCTCAAATAGAAAAGATTTTAGAAGTTTTCAAACAAGTCGAGATCAACATTCCTCTTTTAGATGCCATTCAACAAATTCCCTCTTAAGCTAAGTGTCTAAAAGATTTATGTTCTCACAAACGTTCCACCCACGTCTAAGAAAGCCTTTTTGACTTCTCATGTTAGTTCAATTCTTTCGAACCAAATTCCCATGAAATATAAGGACCCCGGTTGTCCTACAATTTCATGTGTCATAGGCAATACTTTTGTGGACAAGGCGTTATTTGACTTAGGAGCGAGTGTGAATCTTCTTCCATTTTTGGTCTATCAAGCCCTAGGTTTAGGCGAACTTCAAAAGACGAACATGACAATTCAATTAGCCGATCGTTTTGTCAAAACGCCTAAGGGAATAATTGAGGATGTGCTAATTAAGGTTGGTGAATTCATCTTTCCGGTTGATTTTGTTGTCCTCGAGACTCAACCCATCACGAATCCTAAGAACCAAATCCCGATCATTCTAGGAAGACCTTTTCTTGCTACATCTAATGCCTTGATTAATTGTAGGGATGGTTCGATGAAACTTACTTTTGGTAATGTGACAATTAACCTTAACATCTTTAATGTCGAAAAAGAACCCAATGAGCTTCGAACAAACAATAGGGGTTAGTCTTGTTGATGACATTGTTAATTGGTCAAACCTTGAGGATAGTGAGATTGAGTCTCTTCTCAATGAGGATTTCAAAGTCAACTATGAGTCTAATCGAGAGTATGTTGATTCGTTAAAAGATATGACCTCGGAAGAGATGTTGAGAGAGTTGGACGACATTTGTTCTAAATGGGAGACTCCACCCGAGGATGTTAATGTTGAGCCCGTTGTCAAAAATCCCGTTGGTGAACCACCTACTTTCGATGAGTTGTTAGGGGCTTTAAATCACATTTGTTCTAAATGGGAAGCTGAATCTAATACTGACCATGTCAACCCTAGTACCATTGTTACAACTCCCGTTGGTGAGCCACCTCCACTTGATTTCGTAACACACCCCTCCACCTTCGATCACATTTTCTTGCAAAAAGACAAAAATTCTCTCTGCTGTTATCAATAGTGATTTAAACCCGGACCAAGAAATCCAATTAATTAATTTGCTTAAACAACATAAAGAAGCCTTACTTTGGTCTGTGGAAAACACTAGTGGTTACAATGCTTTTACTTTGAAAGAATATTTTTGTCTTCTTGCAAAAGTCACTAAGGTGTTAGAGCTTCAACGGCATCTTGAGCTCTTCTCGAAAATTCATTCCTTGCTTCCTACCGGCATCGGCTAATTCGAGTATATTCCATTGCCTCCCCTCGTGAAATTCAGGTATGGGGGAGTATAAGTGTGCGTGAGTAGTGTTAATTAGTTGTTTTTCATTTTCGTTCCTCTCCGTCATCCCTTACAGGTATTTCATCGTTCTCCTTTACTCATTTCTCTTGCATTTGCATACATTGAGGATAATGCATGATTTAGGTATGGGGGAGGGTTTTTAGTGTAAATATAAAAATCAGAAAATCCAAAAAAATTAAAAAATGAAAAAATCACAAAAAGAGTTGTAGAATTGTAAATAGTAGAGCTCTAATCTTATTCTAGTCTTGTTAATTGATTGATAGTTGCTTGATGCACCCTCACATGCTATGATAATCTTGTGATCCTTTAACTTTTGATTGAGAAGTGATTTGCTAAGTTCTTGTCCACACACTTACACTAGCAAGGTGAAACTAGTAGACTTATTTGATTTGTGCAAGAAATTAGAAGGTCATGATTAGGTGTAAGATGATTTGGTTTTCATGGTTTGAGTACAAGTAGGTGCATTGAGGATACATTTACTTGAGATTGATTATGATCTACCATACCAAGTGAGTTTTGAGCCTATATGCACATCTTTTGCATTTATATTCTTTTGCTTGAGTGTCCACTTGTCATTTGCATTGCTAGCACTTGTTTGAGTTCTTTCTTGAAACACATGACATTGATTGATGATAAGATAATAAAGGCATTTAGGAATAACCCATATTTCCCAAAATATCCACACCATTCTTATGTGATCAATTAGTTACCCCTTCGAGCTTAATCAAATTTTTTCGGTGACACACCACATTACTCGCCTAAGACCTTTTTCTTGTACAGCCTTACGTATACTTGATCCCAATTTGTCAAAGGCTAGTAGGAACTTGAGGGAGTAATAAGATGTGTGAGGTGGGTATACTTTTGTTCATAACTTTTGAGGAAATATATGTTTTGTTGATTACCTTGTTAGTCGATTTTCAAGTTAAATCTAAAGGAGGATTATGGTTTCTTATAGCTCTCATAATAAAAAATAATAATAATAATAAAATAAAATAAAATAAAAAATTATATATATATATATATATATATATATATATATATATATGAGAGCATACTTATGTCTTTGTAATTCTCCTTCATTCGACTAGTCAAGTGTTTTTGTTGAAAATAGAAAAATAATTGTGTGGGGAGGAAGTTTGGTGTTGTGCATGATTTCCATGGTGACTACTAGCTTTTGACACTTCACCTTGTTTTGGCCTTACTTGACATACCCTGTCCCTAGCCCCATTACAACCCAAATAAAGACCCTTTGATTGTCATCATTGATGTATGTTGTGTTTAAGTTAGAATGATACCAAATATCAAGCATGTTTTTGATTTTGTTGGAATTAGTTATACACTTACCCTTGTTCTTGAGTGAATGATCTTTTGTGCGTGAAATATGAGGTATTGCTTGTTTCTTTTGCATATGAGATCTCAAGTTTTGGCTCTAAGGTGTGCTCTTGTAAACTTAGCATGGTTTCCAATAATTTTTGCACTTGGCATGAACTTGTAATCACTCGTGCATGCTTCTTTAAGTAGACTATGTGAATCCTTAAACTTTCCACACCAAGACTTTGCAAATTCATTTTGATTCTTAAGTTGATGTATCATGAGAGGACATGTATGTGTGGTGTTGCATTGCCATGTAATCTTTTATACAAACTAGATGGATTTTGTGGGTACATTCACTATAGGCCCCCACGAGACCTCACTCGTCCACTAAGGCTCCCTAGGGATTTAAAGGGCTTGTTGCATACGCCAAATGCAACCATCACACCTACGAAAAGGAGTATATGACTTTTTATCTAAATTTTCTTTTTGTTTTGTTTTACTCGAGGACGAGCAAAAGATAGGTATGGGGGCATTTGATAATTGCATTTTTTTGCATATTTTTATTACCTATTTTTTGCTTGAACTCGTATTTTAATAATTTATTTTGTTGCATTTCAGGAAATTCGTGAATAAATAAAGAAATGGAAAAGTAAAGAAATAAAGAAATAAAGAACAAGGAAGTGAAAAAGAGGAAGAAAAAGGACTTCAATGAATAAAGGAAAAAGAATTAGGAGCTTGGTGGAAAAGGAATCTTGGAGAACATGTGGAAGGTGGAGATCATCCCAACACACTACATAATTGTATGGCCAAGATCAACTCTTCAAAGCTTAAGGGGGAAGGAAACAAATAGATGGCTAGGATTTCACCACCACACACCATAAATGTATGGTGGGGATTTACCCAACACCCCCTTAACCCTAATTCTTGTCCTATAAATATTCTCCCACCCCCCTTGTATTTGGTAACTTAGATTTTAGGGTAGCTTTAATTTCTTGTTTTTTTTTGTTTCAAATCTTGTAAACACTTTTTATTTTAATGCAAAAGTTCCGTTTCCTTTAATTTCACGTCTTGTTCTCTCGTTTATTTTACCTTGCATTCGTTATTTTTGTAAATCCATGTAGTGGACAAAGTAGCGAAAAGCTAACCACTATGGGTTGAAAATAACGATTTTTATTTTCTTGCTCGTAGTTTTAATTTTAGTTCGTAATTTTGCCCCTTTAAATTTCGATTTTATTGTGGGCCATTTTAATTCCAAATCAAATCCTTGTTTTAATGTCCTTAGATTAAATTTTAATTTCGTAAATTACTGTCTTTATTTCCGTAGTTAATTTTCACAAAAAAAAATTTAGTTTTGTAAAATTTCATTTTTAAATCTACGTTCTTTTTCTGTATTTACATGAACCTTCACCCCTGTTTTTCTTCTAAAAATCGCTTTCTCCTCCTCCTTCTTATTCCAGACCAAACCCAGCCCATTTCTTTTTTTTCTTTCTTTTCCTTAAAACCCAGTTTTCTCCGTAAATCCTTTATTTCTTCGTTTTCAGAGATCAAGAATTTCCCCCTCCCTTTCTTTCTTTTTCTTTTTGTTTCCTATTTGAACCATTATCACACATCAAGCTATTTTTACTTGGTTTTTTATTCAAGTTCCGTGGTCGAATTTCGTTGAATTAAGTCTGATTTCTGAGTAGTAATCGAGTCAATTGTTGTTTGCTTTGCTGGTTTAATCGGTGTTTTGAGTTCAGTTGTGTAATACAAAGTTATTGTGTAGTACCAAGTTGGGTTTTCATGTCCAAATTCAGTCAAGCTGTGGTCTGAATTTGATTACTGGTTTTAGCTGAGTTTTTCATCCGTTGGGTTGATTGGTATTGTAGCCGTCGAGTTATTTTTGCTACATTTTTTTTATTATCCAATTACTGAGTTACCAAGTCACAGATTTGTTTGTGTTGATTTACTGTTTCTGTTTTGCGAGTTCCTGAGTTAGTTCTGCTGAGTTGACCCATTTTTGCTGCGTTTCGTGCTGGTGTTTTTCTGAGTTTTGTTGTGAATTTTTAATTGCTGCTTCCCGAACGTTGCTGAGTTTAGTCGAGTCATTTGTTTTCCTGAGTTGATGGACTCGGTTCTGAGTCCCGTTGTTCGAATCATTCTTGCATGAAGTTCGTTTTGTTTCTTTTCGTTGTTTGTAGCCAGAGTTGCTGTTGGTTCTATTGTTTTGAGTTGCCATTAGATTTTGTTCGATTTGTTCTGTTCGGTTTGTTTTATCGAGTCTGAGTCCAGAGTGTTGCTTTTGCTGAGTTTTTGATGAGTGTTTGCTGTGTAGTCTTCTGTGTAGTCATTGAATCATTCTTTCAATATTTAAACGAATTATGAGATTGATTTTTTTCTGGGGTTAGTGAATAATTGGCTATTTCAATTTACGATTAAGTCATGTTAAATTGTAATTAATTTTTTTTTGTTTTGTAAATAAAATTAGTTAAATTTGAATTTCTACTTTTTAGAATTAATTCAGTTTTTGCTCCTTTCATTTTTAATCGATTAGTTTAGATTTTAGAATCAAATTTAGTTTTCTTTTAAAAATAGTTTAAATTTCTTTTGGTAATTAAATAGTAAAAAAAATTCCAAATTATCAAAAATCAAACTTGCTCTAATTCGATTAAATTAAGAATTAAGGTTTGCGAAAATATTAATCTCCGACGAACGAACCTAAAATAATTCAACGAACGAGTCGTGCGGTTGCGATTCTAAATTGTAATTATTTTAGCACAACACTAATAAAAGTAGTACTGATAGTAGTCATGTCAGATTTTAATTTTGTTATGGATCATTGAATAGAATCTGAGTGTTCAATAGCTGATGTCTATGATATATAAGTTCCGCAAATCATATATTATACATGATCCTGTATATATATTTTTTTGAATTACATTTATAAATAATACAACATATATTACATGTGATCCTTTTTTTTCTTCAAATGCCATATTTTAAATCAAACATTAGTTAATTTGTATATAAAATGTAATGTGTTATTTTTAGGATTTGTCTTTTCAAAACCAAATATTTTTACTACCCAAAGAGTTTGACTGATAAATTATTGTATCTTGTGTAATAATATACAATTTTCTTATTACGTTAACAAATCAATATATTCATTCTAATATATTGTTGGATAATATCCATAATATTAATTATAATATCATTTTGTAATCCAATTATATATTTTATGTGGTTCTTTAATTAATAAATGAAAATCAATAAAAAGTCCCAATCTCATTTAAAACCCAATAATATTTAACCAATATTATTTCATATATCATACAGATACATAATGGGTGTATGATTTAGAACACATGTGAAAGTGTGACCTAGTGGTATGTAGATGCACAAGTTAACTTGATGTTCCAACTTTGGTTTTTACTAAAAATGAATTTTTATATATAAACAACAATATAGGGGTAAATTAGTCATTTTAAATTATGAATAAAATAACTCACGAATTTTAAGTCTTGTTCGTGTATTATATATAAAATAGATAGATTTTAGATATTAGTTTTACAATCAATTAATCTTACATATTTATTTTGTATGTTGTTTTAACGAAGAAGTTATGTATATTTTCGTTTTAAAAAAATACATATGTTCCAACTATTTCTCATTCAAGTCGCACACACGCATTCACATAGTATGTTTAAAGAATGTAGGAAGTTGTAAAAACCCGACTTTTCGGAATATTATTTCTAAATTCTCAACCAAAATAAAATACAATTTTTTATTCAATAAATCTGAAATTAATGAAAGTCAAATCGAAAGTCAACACAATAATTTGAAACAATCAAATTAGAAACGCAGATACACAAATTCAATAATCAATGTCTAATTAAAAACTGGAATTATTCTATAATACGATAAATTTTTTCCAATCAGGTAGCACAAAATCCACAAGTTCAAATCCTTATTCGATCCAAAGCTTAGTAACCTGAAATATATTAAAACAATGAGTTGCGAAGCCCAGCAAGTAACTATCGCCTGACGGCTCAAAATAATACTTTAAAAAAAATAACAAAAGTTCTAAAGCTATAAATCGATAAAAGAATCTTAATAGTAAAATCACATTTTATTCCCACAGTTCTAAGTCACGATCACACTATGCCAGTGACACGGCTTCTACAGTTCGATGGGGGTCAGTTTACGTCCCTCGTTAAGTCAAACTCAACAAGGTATCTATGTGTTCCGGAACGTGCGTAAACTAGTTCTATGCGTCACACTATCCAGTGACCGAATTCTACAATTCGATACGCAACTAAAAATGGGGATTTCTAAAAGTCTTTTCTAAAATCGATTTTCATTGTCACAATTTTCAGAATTCAAATCGATCACATATGTTGAATAAAACAATATTTAATCGAATAAAATAGATTTAATAATGCTTATGAGCAACAAAAAGTTACTTACCTCAAATGCGATAGAAATACTGAAAATTAATATGCAAACTATTCCTATAATTTAATTAACAAAAATCAAAACACAATTAATCGATCTATCTTAAATACCTTAACACATAATTAATTATCCATTTTTAATATAAACAAAAGTAAATATGCCTCAAGCCCAACATGGCATATATACATGCAGCTTGATCGAGTGCACAATCACAGAAAGGTGCTTATTCTTTTAAAATTTTAACATGGATTTATATACATGCATTAATGCATACTACAATAATCAATATACATGTTTTTGTTCCTGCATGCTGGTGTCAAAACACAACACAACTCAAATTATAATCATTTGTTTTATTCAACATGGCAGCTATCCTATATGGTCACGAAATTAATTACAAAATTATAATCATGCTTCATAAAAATCTAGCATAAAGTCTTAAAATTAAACATTAAATATTTAAATCGTATTAAAATTTTACCTAATTCACACAAGCAAGTAATATTTAATATACCATAATGCAAAATTTTAATATATACACATAAAATTTTGATATGAATTTAAGGAGTGGATACTACTAACAAATAAATTAAATTAAAAATTAAACTAACATGCATTAGAAGAAATCGGGAGATTATAAAATTGTACATATAACAACAAGCTAAAATTCATGTACGTAATATTAATTTAAACAAATAGGTATTGATCATGACGGATATACATTGTTATGCCCAAAACTAGTCTCGTTTACTTTTTG
The DNA here is from genome assembly GCA_036435485.1 of Saposhnikovia divaricata. NCBI lineage: Eukaryota > Viridiplantae > Streptophyta > Magnoliopsida > Apiales > Apiaceae > Saposhnikovia > Saposhnikovia divaricata. The sequence goes on along the minus strand of CM071595.1, from coordinate 53,956,152 downwards.
GGCCTTGCCCTGTGAACCTCGCCAATGGGCTCGCTAGAGGTATCTCGCCCTCTGTGAATAGCTAAGCCCAGTATCCGGATAACTCGGCATTAGGGTAATTGAAGATTATGGGCTTTGAATTGGGTCCCTTAAATGAATGAGGTCTCGCCCTCGAAGAAGGCCTCGCCCTTTGATGAACAATGTCACCTTTTCACAGTTCTCAGGGTCGTCTTACCAGCTATTTAATCTCTGTGACCTGGGATAGGCGCTGACTCCGGTTTTCTCGGGTCAATAGCTTAATCACTACTTTCCAAGAAAATAGTTGGGCTTTAGGTCCATTCTGATACTGTCAAAGGCGGTGGCTTTGACCCAATGGGCTTCCTAAACAAGGAAACCTATCCCATTACGATTACTTGTTCTCCAAGAACTACGTTTGGCTTGATCCCTATAAATAGGGTACGTAGGCACATTGTATGGTACGATGCAAACCCTCGCACAAGAGAGAGAATTCAACATTCGATCTTAATTGCTACACACATCTCAGCATACAATCTCAGCCATCCCCAAATCATAAACCCTAACCCTAAACGTCATACGCTATTCGCCGTCATCAACCACCATCACAATTCCAGTAACCCTCCCCGAATCTGTTTTCCCAAATTCCTCCATTAACAAGTGGCGCTAGAAGGAGGGGCTTTTTAGCATCTCAGGAGGAAGGATGTCGCATTCAAACCGAGAGCGCGTTGATGATCATCGAGGAGAGGATACTAGGACCGCAGAGAATTTACCCCCGCCACCACCAAGAAATTCTGCTACAAGGAATTCGATGCTGAGAAACCTTGATCGCTCACATCCAAGGGGCTCAAGCCGAAGATCTACTACACCCAGGGTTCCTAATGGACAGTCGATGCCACAGATAGGAGGAGATCCCCCTGTCTTGATGAGTATACTGAGCTTTTGAATCAGATCACTTATATGGGAAATACTATTACCCGGATGGGTGCGAGGATGGACGCAATGGAAAGAGAGAGGCAATTTTTTGAAGGATCTCGCCCGAATCATGATGGGCGACGCCCACTAGATGGGAGAGGAGAGAATACGGGGGCGACTTACCATGACTGGGAAATAAATTATCGCACACCAGGTGGAGATCAGCGTGTTGATAGGGAATCTGCTATGAACCACCAACGTAACTCGCATAGGGAAATCCCTTTTGAGAGAGAGGTTCAGATTGTCGGGGAAGCTAGGACTGACCAGCGGTTCCGAGCTATTACTCCCAGGGCTTTGACCTATGGATAGCGGTATGTTGAGTTCCCACTAGACAGAGAGGTGCCCCAACACCCGAGTCAAGTGCGACTGCAGGATGAAAGGACTGAGAGGGGGCGAGAGCTTCAGAGGGAGGAAGATTTGGTTGATGGCCAAAGAGCGTTGGACCAAGAGAGACCTAATGGATGACACCGCTTTAATCACGAGAATGAGATTTTGGGAGACTCTGATGTGATTCCTCTCGCAATGGTTCAAACTAGTGACCCAAATCATCAGAGGAGGACTCCGAACCATTATAGCCTGGGTTATGGGGAAAGAAGATCTTATGCCAACCTCCTTAATCGGGCAGAAAGAGGTCAAAGAGGACCTTTGGAATCTTATTTGGAGAGGGATTTGATGGCTGCTCGCAGATATAATTTGCCTCATTTGGAGAACTCTGTCGGGGATCGGTATAGATTTGAAGAGTTAATGAATCAGCAGAGACGGGAGGAAGCGTCTCGTAGGATACCCAGGTTTGAGGATCTAGACTTGAATGCTTTGCGCAGGCTTCTGGCGAAATCAGAAGAGCGGTCGGGAGTTATGTTTGAACCGGCTCCATCGCCTTTCTCATTGGCGGTTTGTGAAGCACCTCTTCCTCCATCCTTTCGAGGGGTGGGAGATCTGAGGTTTACAGGAAGCTCTGACCCAGCTGAGTATATTGCGAGGTTCAACACAGAGATGGAGCTTTACCAAGTGGAGGACTTGACGAAGTGTAGGTTGTTAGCCTCGACTCTGCGGGGGAATGCTCATCAATGGTTTCAAAAGTTGGGATCGGCCTCTATTGATAAGATATATTTTTATGTACATTTCAGATAATTTTATTCACATATTTAATTGCATTTTGCATTGATTTGGATTTTTATTTAATTAATTTTGATGTTTTATTGTAGGAAGACAAGAATTTCTAAATTGGAAGAATTTGGGCTTAAAGAGCTATTTTGGAAGAAATTCGGAAAAATAAAGAAATAAAGTGCAAAGAAGAAATAAAAGAAGAAGGAAAAAGAATTAGAAATTTGGAGCAAATTGGAATATTTCAAACACACCCCAAAGCCAGTCATTATTTCAACATACGTGAATTACGGAGCAGACTTTGAAGAAGAACAACAGAATTTGAAAAGAAGTGCAGCCGTTCTTTGAAAACAAAAGCAGCATCTTGGAAAACAAAATAAACAAAAAAGTCCAGCATGAATTTTATGACTAGCATGTTGTTTTCATACACTAACAAGTTGATTAGACAAGTACTATAAAAAGACACAGACAAAAACAAAAGAGGGGGCATTGATTAGAGATAGAAAAAAAAACACTCTGCAACACTTTACATATTTTCCATCTCATTCATTTTCATTCGGCGAGACTGAAAGGTTTTATTTTGGAGCTAGGGGCTTGATTTTCTTTCCACTCCTTTATGTACAATTTGTCTTAATTCCACATTTTATTGCAAATCTGACGTACTCCTTAATTTTATCTTGTGTATTAATATATATTTTACATGTCTTGTTTAATTATTTTAATCAACTTTATTAATATCATGAGTGAGTAGTTTATTTCTAGGGTGTAAGGGAAAGCCATGTTTACACCACAATAGTGCTTTAATTTTATTAGTTGTTTAACGGATATAAAATAATTCTAATCGATATGTTATGAACTTTAATTTGTGTTATCGGCCGGTATCATTAATTAATTATTTGCGAATATGAATAATAGATCGAGAGATTTTATTCATTAGAGGCATACATACGATTAGCGGAATTGAATTTTAGTGCGAGAGCATAATTGGATTTCCGAGAACGTTAATGCTTGAGAAAGATTAACACATGCTCTAATTATTTAAATCCGTTAAATTACTACATCCATATAATTTATTTAGGTATAAACATGGTGAACCCGGTCACTCTAGACTTTTAATTAATCAGCTTTAAAACACATTTATTTGCGTTATTTAGTTATATAAAAATTCTCAATAATTGTTTTTAATAATTTGTGATAATTAAATTAAAATTGATAAAACCAGTCTCCCTGCGAACGAACACAAAAATATACCACATCAAATTGGCGCCGCTGCCGGGGAGACGGTTAGTTTTATAAATTTTAGTTTAATTATAGATTTAATTTTCATGCTTATGTGTTAAAAAATAATAAAAAAAAAAAACCACAAAAATATTATTATTTTTAATTTTCAGTACGTAATTTTCATGTTTTATCTGTTTAATTCGATGCAATACTTCACCTCCCCTGTTATTGTTTAACTCAAATACACAAACCCAGCTTCTCCCAAACCCAACCCCTACCCCGTAGCTGTAAACACGAGAACTCATTCTCTCCCTCTCCTTTGTCTGCATCATCGAACCCCAACTCTCTCTCCACCTCTCTTCTTCCTGTTTTATTCTCAATCCCTTCCCCCTCTCTTTTTCCAGTAAACATCACCAAACCCATCATTTTATTTCCTCTTTTCACCACATCTTCTCCCATCTCCCAAACTCCCCTGCATCACCACTGTCTACCATTCTTCAACCCAGCAAATCCTTTCAACTCACCTACGCAGCTATCCATTCCCTCCTCCTTCATCAATTCGCACAGCCTCGCCCATTTTCCTCCGACCACTACCACTGCCCCTTCTCTGTTTTTCATCTCCTCCTCCGGCCTCCCGCAATAGCTACAATCCCCCTTTCCCCAGTTCGAGTTTTGTTATCTGAGTTGAGGCGAGTTTTTGTTATCTGTATTAAGTTCGCTAAATTTGAGGCGCTATTGTTGCAGTTTGAGAGTCGTTGGGTTTGGTGATTCTGTTATGTCCTGATTACGTTTTGTTTGTTAATATCACCCTTTGTAGCAGGTTAGTCGAGTAGTTGCTGCGATTGTATGAGTTTTAGCCTATCACTGATGTTCGAATCGACTGGGCTTGTAATGATGTGTTTGAGTTTGTTTCTGAGTCGTTTTTACTAAGTTCACCGAATGCGCTGAGTTCCGTTTTCTTGTTTGAAAATTTGAGTAGTGATACTGAGGTTGCTGTGGCCAGTGGTGTAGTTCAGATTACGTTCTTTAGCTGAAAAATCTTGTTTCATAGCCGAGTTTGTCACTGAGTCTGTAAATTGCCGAGTTAGTTCGTGGCTGAGTTTAGTTCGTTTTTGTGACAAGAAATCCGGGTTGGCTGGTTTGTTGCTGGCTAGTCGTAATTACGAACAAGTCATGCTTAATTTTTAAAATTTTTTGTAAATAAAATTTATTTCAAAAAAAAAAGTTTTAGAATAAATCTAGTTGATAATTCGAATTTGGATTTTTTTTTTAATAAATTGATTTCTGTTCTTTTCAAGAATTAGTTTAGAAATAGAATAATAAATTTAAAAATAGCCAAAAAACAAAAATAAAAATTAAAAATAAAAAAATTAAAAATAAAAATAAATAAAAAATAAACATTTTATATTTTGTTTAATTTATTAAATTTTTAATTAATCTATTTTTCCATTGTCTCATTAGGACTTTAGTTCCAATCGAGACCGATTTTACTGTTTTTCTTATTTTTGTTGTTAATGCACAGGTATACAGAAGATGAAATTATAACTCCTGATTCTACTCAGGGTCTTGATTCCGGAGAACCTCTGCAACAATACATCGACAAACAGAGAAATAAAACGCAGCGAAAGATCCATTTCTCAGATATTAAAATGGCCAACCTTCCTTTTAAATCTTTGAAGAACTATTCGCAGCCTTCTCCGAGTGGGGTACCGGTTGGTCTCGCTATGCCAGCTATTCAAGCAGCAAACTTTGAGATCAAACCGGCGTTGCTCAGTATGATCCAACATAATCAGTTTGCTGGTCTTCCATCCGAAGACCCTACACTTCATCTGCAAAGGTTTCAACAGCTCTGTTCTACCATTAAACATCAGGGAGTCACTCCAGACCAGTTAAAAGTCATGTTGTTCGGTTTCTCTCTTCGTGACAAAGCTAAAAAATGGTTGAATGATATTGACTTGACCGAGTGGGATGAGATTGCTCAAGCTTTCTTAACTGAGTTCTTCCCTCCTAACAGAACCGACGATTTGATCGACAAGATGATGGGCTTTAAACAAGATTATGGCGAATCTCTTCGGGATGCTTGGGACAGATTCAAGGATTATCAACGTGCATGCCCTCACCATGGTCTTGAGAAGTGGTTTCTGCTTAAACGCTTCTACAATGGTCTTGATCTTGAAACAAAAGGTACAGTTGATAACACTGTAGGTGGCGTGTTTTTAGACAAAGGAGTTGATGATGCACATGCTTTTCTTTCAAATTTAGCTGCCAATCACTTCAGTAACCCGAGAGCAGCCAAGAAAGGGGGTAAACTCGAAGTGGATGCATATTCTCTATTATCATCTCAACTCGCTGCATTGACTCAGGAGATCCACTCATTTAAGACATCTCAGCCCTCTACTCCACCTATGAGTATCAATGCATTGTCATCCGTGGCTCCTATGAATTATACTGTTTGTGAAGTCTGTGGCATCCAAGGCCACTATGGTAACGATTGCCAATACAATGCTCAAAATTCATAAAATTTTCAGATGGAGCAAGCAAATGTTTTCCAACAAAGGCAGCAGTACAATCCGTATTCCAACACTTACAATCCTGGTTGGAAAGATCATCCGAACTTCTCATATAGGAACAATAACGCTCAGAATTCAAATGTTCCTAATCAGCAGCAGCAATATCAGCAGTCGTATCAGCCTCCTCCACAGCAGCAGTATAGGCCCCCGCAAGGACCTATGAATCCCCCTGGATTTCAGAAGCCCTATCAGAATTATGCTCCTCAAGCCAATCAAGCTGCACAGGCTGATAATCAAGGTGATATGATGAAGATATTGTTGCAAATGCAAAAGAGTATGGAGGATACCAATAGGAAGATGAACCAGATGGAGATTCATAATAAGATGCTAGAACATCAGATTGCTCAAATGGCTAGTTCTTCGTCTACAAGGCAACAAGGCTCTCTACCAGCACAACCAACTCAGCCAAAGGAAAATGTGAATGCCATTACTCTTAGGAGTGGTCATACATATGATGCTCCTCCAATGCCTACTAACGATGTTCCTACTAAGAAAGAAAAAGAGAATTATGAGGAAGACAAGGTAGAGAAAGTTGTTGAAGACACAAACGAAGGTGAAACTGAGGAAAGAAAGGAAAAGGACAAAGAAAAGACTGCAGCCACCCCTCCACCATTTGTGCCAAAGCTCCCATTCCCTAGTAGGATGAATAGAACTAAGGTGGACCGGCAGTTTGGTAAGTTCATGACACTTGTCAAGAACCTTGAGGTAACAGTTCCTTTCACTGATTTAATTTCTCAAGTTCCATCATATGCAAAGTTTCTCAAAGATATTCTGACTAAGAAAAGGTCCTTTGGTGAGGTAGAGACAGTAGCTTTTACTGAGGAATGTAGTGCTGTTTTACAGAATAAGTCTCCACCTAAGCTTAAAGATCCTGGTAGTTTTTCGATCCCGTGTCATTTAGGTGCAGTGTTTATTGATAAAGCTTTATGTGATTTAAGCGCTAGCGTCTCAGCCATGCCTCTCTCGATTTTTCAAAAATTAAACATGGGAGAATTAAAATGTACACAGATGACTTTGCAAATGGCAGACCGTTCGATAAAATATCCTCTTGGAATTTTAGAGGATGTGCCTGTTAGGGTTGGAAAATTCTATATTCCTGTAGACTTTGTAGTTTTAGATATGGAAGAGGATAGCCAAATACCTATTATTTTAGGTAGACCATTTCTCTGTACTGCAGGTGCTGTAATTGATGTTAAAAATGGGACTCTCACACTGAGCGTCGGTGATGATAAAATTACTTTTACTCTAACCTCTGCTCTTAAATCCCCTTTGCTTGAGAAACTTGCTGCAGGATTGATGTTATAGATGAAATTGTCCAAAATGAGACGCCTCAGATTCTATTGAATGATGCATTGGAAGCAGTGCTCATGCTTGAAGCATATGAAGGAGAAGGACATGCTGAAGTCGATTCATTGATTCTTGAGTTGGATGGTGTAGCTGATCCGAATTGTGAGGTAACCAACACTGTCACTTCTTGTGGTCAACCTCAGGTAAAAAAGTTAGAGTTAAAGCCTTTGCCATCTAATCTTAAATATGTGTTTCTTGATGATGAAAAGACTTGTCCTGTGATTGTTAGCTCTAGTCTTGATGATAACCAGGTTTTTAAGCTTCTTACTGTTTTGCGTGTGCATAGAAAAGCTATTGGGTATAGTATTGATGATCTTACAGGGATTAGCCCAGACTTTTGCATGCATAGAATTCACTTAGATGATGACCATAAGCCTTGCATACAGGGACAACGTCGCTTGAACCCTAACATGCAAGTGGTTGTTAAAAAAGAAGTTTTGAAGTTGTTAGATGCAGGCATCATTTACCCGATTTCCGATTCTAAATGGGTAAGCCCAATTCAGGTAGTTCCTAAGAAAGGAGGAACAACGGTAATTAAGAATGATAAAGATGAATTAATTCCCACTCGAATTGTCACCGGTTAGCGAATGTGCATTGATTACCGTAAGTTAAACACTGCTACTAGAAAAGATCATTACCCTCTCCCATTTATTGATCAGATGCTTGAAAGACTTGCTAAGCATAAGTACTTTTGCTATTTAGATGGATATTCAGGGTTCTTTCAGATCCCTATACATCCTGATGACCAAGAAAAGACTACATTTACTTTCCCATATGGTACTTTTGCATATCGTAGAGTGCCTTTTGGATTGTGCAATGCCCCTGCTACTTTTCAGCGTTGCATGACTGCCATATTTTCTGATTTCATAGAGTCTATCATGGAAGTATTTATGGATGATTTCAGTGTTTATAGGTCTGATTTTGATGTATGTCTGCATAATCTTTCTAAAGTGCTTAAACGTTGTGAAGAGGTGAATTTGGTTTTGAATTGGGAAAAGTGCCACTTCATGGTAAATGAAGGAGTGGTACTTGGTCACTTGATTTCTGAACGTGGCATCCAGGTTGACAAAGCAAAAATTGAGGTGATTGAGAAGCTTCCTCCTCCTGTTAATGTCAAGGGAGTGAGGAGTTTCCTTGGTCATGCGGGTTTTTATCGTCGTTTTATAAAAGATTTTTCAAAAATTGCAAAACCCCTCACTCAATTGTTGCTTAAGGATGCCACCTTTGTGTTTACTGACGCTTGTTTGGAGTCTTTTAACAGGATCAAGGAAGCTTTGATAAATGCACCAATCATCCAATCTCCAGATTGGAATCTTCCATTTGAAATCATGTGTGATGCAAGTGATTATGCTGTTGGAGTAGTTCTCGGTCAAAGGAAAGACAAGGTATTGCACGCCATCTACTATGCAAGTAAAACCTTGGACGAAGCTCAAGTTAATTATGCTACGACTGAGAAGGAACTTCTAGCTGTGGTATACGCTCTTGACAAATTCCGAGCCTATCTCATTGGCTCCAAAGTCATTGTTCACACTGATCATTCAGCACTCAAGTATCTGTTGGCAAAGAAAGAAGCAAAGCCAAGGCTTATTCGTTGGATTCTCTTACTTCAAGAGTTTGACTTGGAAATCAAGGATAAGAAAGGTGTTGAGAATGTGGTTGCAGATCATCTCTCACGGTTGCGTTTCAAATCTGATATTGCGTCAAGTACTCCTATTGACGATTCTTTTCCAGATGATCACCTGTTTTCGGTTGCTACTCAAACTCCATGGTATGCAGATTTTGTAAATTTCTGTGTTAGTGGATCACATCCTCCAGACTTGACCTATCAACAACGAAAGCGGTTCCATCATGATGCTAAACAATATTTTTGGGATGACCCTTTCTTGTATCGAAAGTGTGCTGATGGGATCTTTCGTAAATGTGTCCCTGAGTTTGAAGTTAATGACATTCTCAAGCACTGTCATTCTCTTGCATGTGGAGGGCACCATGGTCCTTCTAAAACTGCTGCTAAGGTACTTCAATCTGGTTTCTTTTGGCCTTCTCTATTTAAAGATGCTCGTGTTTTCTGTTTGGCTTGTGATGCATGTCAAAGAACGGGTAATATTTCTAAACGCAATGAGATGCCTCAGACCGGTATTCTTGAGGTTGAGATATTTGATGTATGGGGTATTGATTTTATGGGACCGTTCCCAACTTCTTGTGGGATGAAATACATCTTAGTTGCAGTTGATTATGTTTCCAAATGGGTTGAAGAAATTGGATCGCGCACCAATGATTCTAAGGTTGTTATGAATCTCTTCAAGAAAATCATCTTCCCGCGCTTTGGAGTTCCAAGAACCGTGATAAGTGATGGTGGTTCTCATTTTCACCACCGACAATTTGAAACTTTGTTGAAGAAGTATGGTGTCACTCACAAGGTTGGTATTGCTTATCATCCTCAAACAAGTGGCCAAGTGGAGGTTTCAAATCGTCAAATTAAAAGCATTCTAGAGAAGGTGGTTGCAAAATCTAGAAAAGATTGGTACTTGAAGCTAGATGATGCTTTGTGGGCTTATCGGACAGCATATAAGACCCCTATTGGAACTACCCCATATCGGTTAGTATATGGCAAGGCATGTCACTTGCCAGTTGAGTTGGAATATCGTGCTTTTTGGGCTATAAAAGAACTCAACATGGATTTAAAAGCCGCGGGACAAGCAAGACTTCTTCAATTAAATGAATTAGATGAGCTTCGATTTGATGCTTATGATAAAACTCAGATTTACAAAGAGAGAACGAAGAAAATGCATGATAAGATGATCCAGCGAAGAGATTTTCAAGTTGGTGACAAGGTATTGTTATTTAACTCAAGGCTCCGACTCTTTCCTGGGAAGCTTAAATCTAGATGGTCTGGACCCTTCACTATAACTGGAGTTAAATTTCATGGTGCTATTGAGATCATGGGGCAAGATGGAGAAAAATTTAAGGTAAACGGTCAACGCCTTAAATTATATGTGGACGGCGCATTTGTTGGAAAAATGGAGACGATTCGGCTTGACAATCTCTCCATGGAACCTTGATTCGAAGGCAGAAGTCAAGCTAGTGATGGTAAAAGAGCGCTTATTGGGAGGCAACCCAATGGTTTGAGCAGGCTATTAGGGGAGTATTTCTTACTTTTCTTTATATTTCTTACTTCTCTTTTATATAATTGTTCATTGAGGACAATGAACCACTTAAGTGTGGGGATGAGTTCTCGATGATTAAAAAAAATCCAAAAAAATTATATATTATAAAATTCAAAAAAAAAATTAAAAATTCCAAAAAAAAAATTAGAAAATTAGAAAATTAATTGCCTCGTCTCATAGTGTGTTAACAAGGATATGTACACATCTTTTGAACTTATTTTGCATGATTATTTGACATGTCAGATCTCTGAAAGTTATTTGTTAATTGATGATTCCTTGTACGTACTTGCGAAAATTTTAAAACTTGAGATGTGTCTTTGTCAATTTTAGTGAGTACTGAAGCATGCTTTCACCTTGTGAGATCTTGAGCCTAATTTATGATTGGTACATTTTATATCGATCGATTTTTATTGTTGTGTGTTGTTCATCATTTGGCATGTTGCTCTAGAACTTGCTTTAAACCATTTTGAGATTACATGGTATATGTATGCATGAAAATGATAAAGGCACTAGGATTAACCGTATTTATCCAAACAGTACCCTTGAATCATATATCCCTAGTAAACCCCTTTGAGCTTTTTATCCGTTATTTTTGTATATGACCAATCTAAATTCTTGAGCCTACTTGTTTATTCTTCTCTTGATTTACTAGTAGAGCATTTTGATTCATTTGGAGGTTGGTGAGTGAATAGTGTGGGGATTTCTTTGTTAAAGTGCGAAAAATTTGGTGGGAATCAAAAAGAAAAATATATATATATAAAAAAAGAAAAAAAAAATATATATATATATATATATATATATAAAAGATCAAGTAGAGTTGTGTTCATTGGTTTGTGCAATATGAAAATGGAAAAGTACATGGTAATATGTGCTTGGGGTTTAATGCTTGTGAGAGTTTGCTCAGCTGTTACATGATCGAAATTTCATGTTGAGTGCTTTAATTAGAAATGAACATTGTGCTCTATTAGTTTGTCGAGTTAGCCACTTGTTAGCCTTTTTCTTGATTCCCTACCCTTTACCTTAGCCACGTTACAACCTTTAACAAAGACCTTTTGATTTGTGCATGCATGTATTCAAGGTAGTGGAGATTTGGTGGACAACCAAGCATATGGTAGCACATGACTTAATTGATTGAACTTGAGCGAATACACTTCACCTATACACTTGTGTGATTTGAGAGTTATGTGAGATTTTCTATCCATAGCATGTTACTCACTGAATGCGAAATTGATACCTATTTCATGATCTTTTTATCTATCTAGACTGTGTATTTACTTGGATAGTCTTGTGCATATGATGTGTAAGTGAACAGACTTTCAGTATTGTGAAATTGCGATTTACTGGTGTGGAGTACTATGATAGGTTGCATACTTGAGACTTGGCAGAAAAAAAAATGAATTTTGTGGGTAAATTCACTATAAACCCTCACGAGACAACACTCGTCCTACTAGGGCTGCCTAGGGGTTTAACGGCTTGTTGCATATGCTCAATGCAATCGTGTCATCTACGAAAGTGATATTAGGATTTAGTTTTTATTTCGCTTATTTGCCCGAGGACGTGCAAATGCTTTGTGTGGGGATGTTTGATAAGATATATTTTTATATACATTTCAGATAATTTTATTCCCATATTTAATTGAATTTTGCATTGATTTGGATTTTTATTTAATTAATTTTGATGTTTTATTGTAGGAAGACAAGAATTTCTAAATTGGAAGAATTTGGGCTTAAAGAGCTATTTTGGAGCTAAAATTGGAAGAAATTCGGAAAAATAAAGAAATAAAGTGCAAAGAAGAAATAAAAGAAGAAGGAAAAAGAATTAGAAATTTGGAGCAAATTGGAAACACACCCCAAAGCCAGTCATTATTTCAACATACGTGAATTACGGAGCAGACTTTCAAGAAGAGCAGCAGAATTTGAAAAGAAGTGCAGCCGTCCTTTGAAAACAAAAGCAGCATCTTGGAAAACAAAATAAACAAAAAAGTCCAGCATGAATTTTATGACTAGCATGTTGTTTTCATACACTAACAAGTTGATTAGACAAGTACTATAAAAAGACACAGACAAAAACAAAAGAGGGGGCATTGATTAGAGATAGAAAAAAAACACTCTGCAACACTTTACATATTTTCCATCACATTCATTTTCATTCGGCGAGACTGCAAGGTTTTATTTTGGAGCTAGGGGCTTGATTTTCTTTCCTCTCCTTTATGTACAATTTGTCTTAATTCCACGTTTTATTGCAAATCTGAGGTACTCCTTAATTTTATCTTGTGTATTAATATATATTTTACATGTCTTGTTTAATTATTTTAATCAATTTTATTAATATCATGAGTGAGTAGTTTATTTCTAGGGTGTAAGGGAAAGCCATGTTTACACCACAATAGTGCTTTAATTTTATTAGTTGTTTAACGGATATAAAATAATTCTAATCGATATGTTATGAACTTTAATTTGTGTTATCGGCCAGTATCATTAATTAATTATTTGCGAATATGAATAATAGATCGAGAGATTTTATTCATTAGAGGCATACATACGATTAGCGGAATTGAATTTTAGTGCGAGAGCATAATTGGATTTCTGAGAACGTTAATGCTTGAGAAAGATTAACACATGCTCTAATTATTTAAATCCGTTAAATTACTACATCCATATAATTTATTTAGGTGTAAACATGGTGAACCCGGTCACTCTAGACTTTTAGTTAATCAGCTTTAAAACACATTTATTTGCGTTATTTAGTTATATAAAAATTCTCAATAATTGTTTTTAATAATTTGTGATAATTAAATTAAAATTGATAAAACCTGTCTCCCTGCGAGCGAACACAAAAATATACCACATCATCTATCACCTCTTGGGATAAAATGAGGAGATTGTTCTTGATTCAATTTCAGTCATCTATCGTCTATGCTCCACCTGTAATGACTTTGGCTAATATAAAGCAGAGAGAGGGAGAGACTCTGCAATCCTACTTTAGGCGTTTTAATGCAGAGGTCCCAACCGTCCGAGGGGCTTCAGATGAAACCATCAAGAATTTCCTCATAGCTGGGGTGAGGGTGAATTCAGGTTTCTGGAAAGAGCTTCAACGGAAAGAACCTCCTACACTTGCAGATCTGTATGCACAAGCCGAACCCTTTAAGAGGGAGGAAGAAGCTCTGAAGAGGAGTGATTACCCTGAAACCAGTCGTAGGGGCAAGCGCAAGGACAGGTCTCCGAGTCCGAAGGGGGATGGAAGGAAGAATGGTAGAGGGGATGTTAATATTGTTGACACTTGGAGGACAGACCGACCGAGATCGCCTAGCCCGATGCCACGGTACCCACCACCACCTCTTTATTCTCAAAGAGATCAGGGTTACTCCCAGACCAGCATTTTCACGCCTCTAGTGGCGTCTATTGACCACATCTATGAGGTGACAAAAAAGGATGGATTGTATAAGCCACCTCTCCCACTTTCGAAGAATGCACAAAAGGATAAAAAGAGATACTGTACTTATCATGAATCCCATGGCCATGACACTCATCAATGTCGGCAATTGAGGGAGGAAATTGAGCTGCTGATTAGGAATGGGAAGTTGATTGAATGGGTCAGAAAAAATAAGGGGGACGTTCCTCCTAGGGAAGAAAGTAAGAAGGAAGGTCTTGAAGACAAAGATAAACCGGATCATCAGGAGAGGACAACGTTCGTGAAAGAGGCAAGTATTCATACTATTTTTGGTGGGCCTCATATTGGTGGAAACGGAAGAAATGCTATGGAGAGATATGTTTATGAAGCAAGGAACCCTCCTCTAACGAACGTAAATCATTTATCAGAAAGACCTTCTTAATTGTTCAAGGGGGAGGACACGCAGATAATTTTTTCGAAAGAAGATGCTAAATGGGTTCATCACCTGCACAGTGATGCCTTGGTGGTTAATGTTAAGATTGGTTCGAGGAGTGTTCATCGGGTGTTTATTGATAATGGAAGTTCAGTGAACATCCTTTACTATGGGACTTACAAGAAAATGGAGCTTCTAGATAAGGAAATGACTCATGGAACGACCCACATATACGGCTTTACAGGAGATTCCGTTCGGGTCAAGGGTACAGTGAAGTTGCCTCTCACTTTAGGGGAGGACCCTTACTCAGCTACTCAGGTGTTCAAATTTCTGGTAGTTGATCAACCTACATGCTACAATGCACTGCTCGGGAGACCGGTTTTAAAGGAGATGAGGGTGGTAACGTCAATTTACCATCTGGCCATGAAGTTTCCCACTCCTACAGGGATTGGGTGTGTGAAGGGATGTCAGTATGATTCTAGGGATTGTTACAACAAAATGATGAAGTCTTCATCAAAAGGTAAGCAAGGGGATGAGATGTTGGATTTCAAGGAGGAGGGCGCTCAGGAAACTTTGAAATCTTTTGGACCTAAGTCATCAACAAAGGCAGTTACCAATATGGTATATACGGTGGAATTCCCTGATGATGATGTTTTGACAAGTTATGAGGCGTTAGCTAAACAGGGTACCCCGCTCTTTCTGTTGGAAGCACCTCCGTCTCTGGGGGTACCGTGGAAGTTACAGTAGAAGACATTGCGGATACTTTTGAGGGCGAAATTTCGTTAGAGGAAGGTATCATGGTCAATAATATGCAATATAGAGTATTGATGATTGGGGGACCTCCTTCCTCGGCCAATCAAAACCCCTTCAGGAAAGGTGTTGTGGAGGACATTACTGATGAAGAAGAGGAAAAAAGGAATCTTAAGGCGAAAAAGGGGAAGTTTGTTATGGATTGTGAAATGGCGCCCATGGTAGAATTTCCAGATGACTTGACAAGTAAGAAGGAACCTCAGCGGTCTGAGGGCGAGGTCATTTCCACACAGGAACTGGGCGAGTCCAGTGGAACGAAGGGGGTTGAGTTTGACTTGGATCCACAATTACCTGAATCAAATAAGATGGGACCAGCAGAGGATACTGTGTCAATTCTTGTGGATGAAACAGATTCATCTAAAGCATTGCAAATTGGGGCGAGATTAGAGCCAAGTTTGAGGGCTAGGCTGGTTACTTTCTTGAAGGATAATTTGGATGTATTTGCTTGGAGTCATGCAGACAAGATGGGGATAGATCCCGAAGTAGTGTGTCATCGTCTCAACATAGATCCCTCCAAAAAGGGAGTTCGATAAAAAAGATGGGCAGTTATTGGGGAGCGAGCTATTGCTTTGAAAAAAGAGGTTGATCGACTGCTGAATGTCGGGTTGGTTAAGGAATCCTTCTATCCGGATTGGTTGGCGAATCCAGTTTTGGTGAAGAAGTCTAATGGAAAGTGGAGAGTTTATGTTGATTATACCGACTTAAATTAGGCTTGTAAGAAGGATAGTTTTCCTCTACCTAGGATCGATCAGTTGGTAGATGCTACTGCTGGGCACGCTCTTCTTAGTTTCATGGACGCCTACTACGGATATAATCAAATCCCGATGTTTGGGCCAGATCAGGAAAACACCTCCTTCATCACGGATCGGGGTTTATATTGTTACATTGGGATGCCGTTTGGATTGATCAATGCAGGGGCAACTTATCAGAGGTTAGTCAATATGATGTTTAAGGAGCAGATTGGGAAAACAATGGAAGTTTATGTGGATGACATGCTGGTAAAATCCAAGGAAGCAAGGGAACACATTCAGCATTTGGATGAGATGTTTCAGATTCTCAGAAAGTATCGCATGAAGCTTATTCCTCAAAAATGTGTATTCTGGGTAGAGTCTTGAAAGTTTTTGGGTTTCATGGTAAATCATAGAGGGATAGAGGTGAATCCTGCAAAGATAAAAGCTCTTCTCGATATGAAGTCTCCCCGGACGGTAAAGGAGGTGCAAAGCCTGACTGGGAGAGTTGCCGCTTTGAACCGTTTTGTGTCAAAGTCATCTGATAAATGCAAGGAATTCTTCAAGGCAATTAAAGGTGTCGGGAAGAAGTTTGAATGGACATTGGAGTGTGCAGAAGCTTTTCAGGCGTTAAAGAGCCATCTGGGATCTCCCCTACTTTTGTCTAAGCCACGTGAGGGAGAGATTCTTATTCTATATCTTGCTATTTCATAATATTCTGTTAGTGGAGTTCTTGTGCGAGAAGAGGGTGACATCCAGTACCCTATATACTACGTTAGCAAGAGGTTGTTGGATGCAGAGACGAGGTATTTGAATATGGAGAAGTTAGTGTATGCTTTGATTTTGGCCTCCAGGAAGTTGCGACCCTACTTTCAGGTGCATAAGGTAGAAGTCCGAACATCGTATCCTTTGAGGCAGATACTGCATAAACCGGAAACTTCTGGGCGGATGTTGAAATGGGCAGTGGAATTGGGACAATTTGATGTGGAGTATAAACCTAGAAGTGCTATAAAGGGACAGGCTCTCGCCGATTTCATTTTGGAATTTCCTCTGGATCAAGAGGGCGACGTCCTGGCTGTCATACCTAGCCCTCTACCAGAGCTGAGTCAGGAACGTTCTACTCCAGCACCTTGGTGGACTTTATATGTGGATGGTGCATCGAACAATGAAGGTGCAGGTGTAGGAATTGTTTTGGTTAGCCCGGAGGGACACCGTCTTTGAAGTACGATTCACTTTGCTTTTCATGCTACAAATAATGATGCTGAGTATGAGGCTTTGATTTCGGGTTTGAAGCTCGCCCTTGAGATGAGGGTGGAAAATATAAACATCATGAGTGATTCGATGCTGGTTGTTTATCAGGTTAATGGGGGGTTTCAAGCTCGTGGACCTCGAACTGAGTTATACATGAGGTGTACGCAAAGATTAATTGGCCTATTTCGGGAGGCGAGGTTGGAGCAACTTCCTAGAGATAGTAATGATAAAGCCGATGCCCTGGCTAAGTTGGGGTCTCAAAGAGAGGCCACTCTTTTAGGTGTCATTCCCTTGGAAGTCCAGAAGCAACCTAGCATTCCGGAAGTGGAATTGATGCAGGTTGATGTTCCTATGCAAGATACTTGGATGACTCCTATCTGGAGGTATTTGAAGGAAGGAATTTTACCAGATGATAGGATTGAGGCCAGGAAGCTGAGGTATAAGGCAGCACGTTATGTTGATTTTGGGGGATCTCTTTATAGAAGGGGTTTTAATCAGCCATTGTTGAAGTGTATAGATGGGGAGGAATGTACTTACGTTCTTCGGGAAGTTCACGAGGGAATTTGTGGAAATCACTCGGGGGTGGTTCACTTGCGCAGAAAATATTACGTCAAGGGTATTATTGGCCTACTCTTCGGGAAGATTCAATGGTTTTTGCTAGGTCTTGCGACAAGTGTCAGCAATATGCGAACTATGTGAACAGTCCCGCAGCTCCTCTTACTTCATTGACTAGTCCTTGGCCCTTTGCTATGTGGGGAATTGACTTTATAGGAGAACTCCCTAAGGGAAAAGGAGGGGTGAAGTATGCCGTTGTGGCAGTGGATTATTTTACTAAGTGGGCAGAGGCAGAGCCTTTGGCGTCAATCATAGCGAAAAAGTTGGTGGACTTTTTGTATCGATCCATCATTTGTCGCTTTGGCATACCGTACAAGCTGATATCTGATAACGGGAAGCAATTTGATAGTAAGGAAATGAGACAGTTGTGCGACAATTTGGGAATTATTAAAAGTTTCTCTGCTGTTAGTCATCCTCAGACTAACGGTCAGACTGAGGCGGTGAACAAGATAATCAAACATACGCTTAAGGCGAGGTTAGATGACAGTAAGGGGAATTGGCCGGAAGAGTTGCCTAATGTCTTGTGGAGCTATAACACGACACCTAGGACTGCCACGGGGGAAACCCCTTTCTCTTTAACATATGGTTGTGAGGCTATGGTTCCAGTTGAGTTGGGGGCAAGCTCTTTTAGAAGAGATAACTATCAACCGGAAGTGAATGAGGTTAACCATCGTCTTTACCTGGATATGGTGGAGGAGTTCAGAACAACTTCTCAAACTAGGTTGGTGTCTTACCAACAGAGGGTGGCGAGGTTTTATAATTCAAAGGTAAGGGCGAGACCTCTGAAGGTGGGCGATTACGTTCTCCGGCGAGTGATGCCTAACACAAAAATCCAGAATCACGGGGTATTTGGCGCTAATTGGGAAGGTCCCTATAGGGTGAGAACATTTTTGTGGGAAGGAACTTATTATTTGGCAGATATGGAAGGGAAGCATATCCCGCGTGCATGGAACATGGAACACTTGAAGAAATATTATCAGTAATGTATTTCTACTTTTGTTATACTTTCCTTTAATTATTATTTTCATGAAAGTCTAGGGGGGTAGTGCATGTACTCTTCCTTAGCCAGGATTTTAATATTTATGAATAAAACATGCTTGTTTTTTCTTCAAATTTTGTTGAATTTCTGTGATGGATGATCTCCTTTAAAGAGAATCTTCGTGGAATATGAGAAAAGATGATCTCCTGTGAGGAGAGCTACTAAAAATAACTTCGGAAAATCCACCTCCTGTGAGGATGGATATTTCTGGAATGGAGAACGACCTCCTTTGAGGAGGGTATCTCGAATTATAAAATCCTTGCAAAAACCGTACTTCCGGGGGGGATGTCCGTACTTCCGGCGCCTCATCAAGGTTCTAGCTTCGGAAAATCCACCTCCTGTGAGGAGGGTATTTCTGAACAAAAACTGATCTTCTTTGAGGAGAGTACCTTAAATTATTAAATCCTTGCAAAAACCGTACTTCCGGGGGGGGATGTCCGTACTTCCGGTGCCTCATCAAGGTTCGAGTTTCGGAAAATCCACCTCCTGGGAGGAGGGTATTTCTGAACTAAGAAACGACCTCCCTTTGTGGAGGATATCCTAAATTTATAAATTATGAGGAAAATGATCCCCTTCGAGGGGGATACCCTCTAGAAGACATGGTAAGGATAACCTTAGAGCTGGAAGATATTTATAAAAGTTCATTTTTTTGAACAAGGTGGAAGAAGGGCGAGATGCCAATGGAAAGGCGAGCCTCCCACAGAAGGACGAGATTTCGGGTTAATTAAATACTTGTAAGATGCAAGGAAAATATAGACAGATACTTAAAGAAGACATGGATATGGAAAGCGAATAGTTAAAGTTAATAAAATGGCGACGACATTAACAGGAGGGCGCGCACTCCAAAAGGTTTAGATGAAATCCATAAATTTTACAACTGGCGAGGCCATTACAGGAGGGCCCGCACTCCGATAGTGTTTGCAATAATAAATAGGTCATGAAGTCAGGAGGCAACATTGTGAGAGGGCGAAGCTATAGTACCAGTCCCATTACCAGCTCCTTTCTTTCTCCCTCCCCTTCAGCTATGGCTTTCTTCTCTGCCTCGATCTTCAAGCGAAGCTCTTCCTTGGCAGCATTAATGAGATCAGCATTGTCACCCTGAAATTTAAGCATGTAGTTGGGAGTGGAGGGAACGAAGTGTACGGACCAATCATAATTGGGGTCGGCCGCTAGGAAATTATGCAAGTAATCCAGAAATCCGACATTGTATGCTTCAGTCTAGCCTTTTCTCATCCCCGTTGACAGCTTATCATTCTCGCCCTGCAGCTTGGCATTCTCGTCCTCTAG
This sequence comes from Saposhnikovia divaricata, assembly GCA_036435485.1. Classification (NCBI taxonomy): domain Eukaryota; kingdom Viridiplantae; phylum Streptophyta; class Magnoliopsida; order Apiales; family Apiaceae; genus Saposhnikovia; species Saposhnikovia divaricata. Next base: position 53,936,224 of record CM071595.1, on the reverse strand, counting down.
CAGTTTGATGGCATTCTCAGAATCAACTTTCAATTTGTCAAAGGCGGATTGGAGCTTATCAACATCGTCCTTCCTCGCCTTTGCCTCGTTGTCGAATTTTTTCTGGGCATCACTTAGTTTAGAGTGAAAGGACGAGGACTCATTCCTCAGTTTCTTCAGAATCTTTTCCTGGTCTTTGATGGTGGCATTCTTTTGGGCGAGAACCTTGAGCCCATGGTAGAAGGCGTCGTCCAGACCCACTTTGAAATTAAATTCAGCTTCCTCGTCTGTGCGAGATGTTAGAATCTTCGCATCTTGGTTGGAGTAATTTTCCGCAACAATTGATCCAAAAACGGAGGCAACTGAGTCGGAAGGAGAGTCTTCAGCAGCGGTCGACTTGTGCTTCTTACTCTGCAAATTTTTAGCAGCATCCACTAGTTCTCGTTTTTTATTTATGTCGTGCTTCTCGCCCAGATTAGTTTGAGAAGGAGTCCGGTGAGGTTGATTCGCCAGAGTTGAGATAGAAGGGCGAGATGGGTTGACTGTCGCAGAAGGCGCCGGCTCAGCGAACGGGTTTCGTCCGAAGGGAAGTCTCGACATTTGACCTGCACAATGAGAAGGAAGGTTATTTGCATTTTAAATCGAAGAATAACAAGTAATGAAATGACTACTAAGAGAAAGGGCGAGGTGTATACAGAAGGCGAGGTACCTTTACCAGTAAGTCGGCCTTCGACTAGTTTTCTACGGGTATTTCTTTTAATTCCTCTTTTGAATTTAATGTGTGAAATTTTCCCATAACCCTCGTTATAGAAACCATGGGCACGGAGATTATCAGGTGTCACTAAAATGTCGAGGTCTTTCTTTGACCTAGGGAGTTCAGAAATAACCAGGTCTCTAGAGGCAGCCTCGCCCGTTAATTTCGTCTGGGCGGGTTTATCTAGAGGAAATTAAATACGAATGTTAAAAGAAAAGACGGACAAAGGATGAGATCTAAGATCAGAAGGCGAGATACTTACAAGGGTGTAGGTTAAATTGAGTTCTGATCCTTGGAACGTCAAACATATAAAAGAGATCTTCCTTCCATACCTTCATATTACTGGGGTTACCGGTAATGAAGCCTTTCTTGTTATGACTCGACCAATAGGCGAGGTAGTAGAATCCCACGTCTTTTCCGCATCGCCTTAGAGAAAGGAAATGGCTTAATTCGGCTGTGGTTGGAGCATCATATCCCTCGTTCTTATAAATCATGTATAGGCCAATAGCCGCCCTATAGCTATTTGGTTATAGTTGCACTGAGGCGATATTAAAATAGGTGATAATTTGGTGAAGGAAAGGGTGCATTGGTGTTCCAAAGCCGAGTTCTACCAGTTTATTGGTGAGGACCATTCTCGGTGTTGGTAGTCCAATAATGTCAAAGACATGAATTCTCATGAAAGAGCGAGGTCGTAGCCATTTCCCTTCCAAGTTGTAGTATTCGATTAAGAACATGATTTCTTCAGAAGAAATTGAAGAGGAAAGTCCCGCACAGGAGACAATGCCTTGATCGAATCTGTGTTTCATCCTGAGAGATTCACTGACATCATCTTCAAACTCCAGGTCGACATCACAAGGGCGGACGGGTTGCATATATGGGTTATTTGGAGGAGAGGGCATTTCCATTGCATAATGCACAGGCGAGATAGATAAAACTTCATCTTCGTTCCCAACATCAGCATCCTCATAGTCGATATTCTCTTCATCTTGATTGGAGCTCTCGTCCTCTTCTACGTTCTCATCCTCGTCAATGACTCCTTTATCTTTTGCTTCGTCGAGCATTTTCTTAAATCTCATCAGATCTTTGCCACGGTTTTTTCCTAATCTAGAGGGACCAGGTTCTTGAGGGTCTACATCGGTAAAAAGATCATATAGATCATCCTCTCCCTCACCCGTATCGTCTAAATCCTGAGCGTGATAGACGCTCGCCAGATCATCAGCATCATCGCCTACTTGAAAGTTATCAGAGATGGATAGAGTTTCATCCTCGTGGAAAGAATCCGAGGTAGAAGGCGACGATGACCCATGGTCAGAAGAAGAGTCCTCTCTTGACATCTATAAGAGAGGGCGAGGTCCATGTTAAAAATTATTCTCTGATAGGAAAATTATTGTTATTAAGCACGAATGGGTCCTCACCCTCATATCAAAAACGGTCTTAAAGGGAGACTAACGAGAAAAGATGTTGACCTATCTTAAGTGAGTTGTCTCTGTTTCATCGATTATTTATTTATAAAAGTAAGAAACGACAAACAACGATAAGCGTGATAATGTAAAGGGTGATACCTGAGAAGAAGAAGTCGTCTTTGAGAAAGAAGGGTCGCCCGAAAGATTGGAGGTCACGCTACAATACAGGATATCTCGCCCGCTTTATAAATTCTTTGGCAGCAACTTCGTAAGAGCTTCTGAAGATAGAAGAAGAATGAGAAAAGTTAGAAGTTTATATAGTAGTTGAAGAGAGAGGAAAAAAAAGGCCACGTGGCAAATTCTGGTTGGATGTCGGTTCAAAAATCGAAGTACAGCTGTTCGGCGGGAAAGTTTTTCTCTTTGTTCCTGCTATTTTTGAAAACTCGCCCTTTTGGAAGAATTTTTACAGAATTAGTTTCTTTTATAAAATAATTATCTCAAGAAACTGGGGGTAGTTGTTATGCCCAAAACCAATCTCGTTTACTTTTTGGGCCTCGCCCTGTGAACCTCGCCCATGGGCTCGCTAGAGGTATCTCGCCCTCTGTGAATAGCTAAGCCCAGTATCCGGATAACTCAGCATTAGGGTAATTGAAGATTATGGGCTTTGAATTGGGTTCCTTAAATGAATGAGGTCTCGCCCTTTGATGAACAATGTCGCCTTTTCACAGTTCTCAGGGCCGTCTTACCAGCTATTTAATCTCAGTGACCTGGGATAGGCGCTGACTCCGGTTTTCTCGGGTCAATAGCTTAATCATTACGTTCCGAGAAATTAGTTGGGCTTTAGGTCCATTCTTATAACGACCTAGAAATTTTTTTAATTTTGAATATTTATTTTAAATATAAATTATGAATATTATTATGTGATTATTATTGGAGGTGATATATATGTGAGGTTGTGTTTTGTGTTTATATGATGATATGTGTGTACTGTGGAAGTCGATGTATTTTTTTATTATTTTATTTGTATTTTTGAGGATTTAAATATGTTTAAATCTTGTATTATTGGTCTTCTAAAGATTTTATAAAATCATCAGATTTACTAAAAATCCTGAAATCTTTTGTAATATTGTCTTTATAATATTATTTAATTTTTAAAATTTTCGGGAGAATTATTTTGGGTGTTTTAGTATTTTAAAATGATTTTAAGAGTTTTATGGTATTTTAAAGGATCAAAACTTTGAAAATTCATATTTAATTCATTTTTGATCCGAAAAATATTTTGAAAATATGTGGATGTTCGTAATTTTATATTCTTTATTTTAAGAATGAAAAGTGTAATTTTCCGAACATTTTATTTAATTTCGATTTATGGGAGTTGTTTATTAGTTTTGAAAGTACATATAAGTAGTATATTTTAATAGTAGTATTGTTATAGTTTGGGCCAAGCCCATTTATTAGAACCACAGCAGCCCATTTAGTAGAAGGAAGCGTCGAGAGAATTCGAGAAGAGGGAGAAGAGATGTACACAGCTCGATAAAAAGAAATCGGAGAGAAGAGAGTGATTTGGGGAGAGAAATAGAAATCTTTACACACATATATTTGTATATATATACGCGTGTGTGTGTATTTATGCGTGGGAATTAGTAGGCGACGGGAGAGGAAGAAACAAGGCGATGGGAGAGGAAGAACAGTGGCGGCGGCGCTGCGTGGTGGCGGCCGGCAACGGTAGCAGCTGGAGGTGGAGGAGAAAGGAAGGAAAGAAGGGGAGGAGGCTGCCTTGTGGGTGTTTACAGAGAGAGAGAGAGAGAGAGAGAGAGAGAGAGAGAGAGAGAGAGAGAGAGAGAGAGAGAGAGAGAGAGAGAGAGAGAGAGAGAGAGAGAGAGAGAGAGAGAGAGGAGAGATTGATTCTGGTTCCGGTTGTCCGCAGCGGCGCAAGGTGGTCCCGTGGCGGTCATGGTCCCCGGAAAACGTATCCTTAATTATTTTTATTTCCGTTAATTATTTCATAATATCATTTGTGATTGGTATTTAAATTTTTGGTATGTTAAGTAGGAATTTTATGAATGTTATTTGTGTTTTAGAAATTTAATTTAGAAACCCGATATACGTTTGAGTTTAAATATTTTCAAAGGTTGACGGTTATCAATCATAGTTTAAGTGATTATTGTACTTAAATTGTTATTTGTAAATGGTACTCGGTTTAGTCGTAGTAAACGAGTTATGTTATTATTGATGGTATTGTTGTGAATTGGACTTGTAGGGGCTGAGACCTCGTATTTGATATTGTATTGGTTTTTGCGATTTGTTGAGGGGTATGACCCCGGGATAGTTTTATTTACAAATACTACATGCCGAATTTTCTAAAAATTCCCTATACCTAAATCTATTTAACTTATCTGATTTGTTAATAAGTGAGTAATTAGATTTATTGGTTTGTGTATTGATTTTGTAATTAATTTAGATTATAAAATGTGTTGATAGTGCTAAATAGTATGTTTGCGAAAGCTTATATTTATGCATAATTATCGTATTTTAATTATGTAATTGATGTAATTTAATCAAATTTGAATTTCCGAGATTATTGTGTAATTTCTGTTATTTATTCGGAAAGCATATTAGTAAGTTATGATTGTGGGATTAATTATGAGACCGATACTATGTTTTGATGATTGTTAGTCGCTAATCATTGTTATTGCCGTATAAGGCGTGTTAAAAGTTTATTTGAGTTGTTGAGTTATAAATGCTAAGTGCTTATCTGTTAAATTCTTGGTGGTAAATTATAGGTGGTCGAATGATTTTGATTAAGAAATGATATAATTGCTTAAGTTGTATAATTGTATAAATGTTAAGTTGTGGTTTCTGAAAGGTGCCACTGGCTCTAGAGGCCGTGTGGTTGTTTGACTTAGTTTTCAAATGAAATTTATAGTAAGTTAAATTATCAATTTACTTTTCTTACGTGTTGAGGTGCCGCATGTCTGGGCGGATACTTTTTCTTATGTGTTTATCTGCGAGGAGTGAAATGAGATCACGAGTCTTAAATGTCAATATTTAAGTACTTGTGTAATTCTCTTCCACTAGTTCTCGGGCTTACGAGTATCAATGATTAATTGTCACGAGTATAATTAATATGCTTTAGTGGCATGATCATTGATATAGCGTAAGTAATAGTTAGTGCTAGGGGTTGTTCCCTAGGGCTTACGAACATCAATGATTGGTTGTCACGTGTATCATTAAAATGCGTGAGAAATACGATCATTGGTGTAGCGTAAGTAGTAGTGTTAATTATTATGTGCTAGGTGCCGCATGTCTGGGCGGGTACTTTTCTTACTTGTTTACTTTTATGTTGCTGTAAGTGAGGCAGCTTTATTTTTGCAAAAACAGGGATTGAATTGTTTATGTTTGATATTGAGGGGCAGTGCCCATAGTCCGATAAACGAATACTTCATGTCGAAATTTTCTAAAAATTCCCTGTATTTAAAGTTAATTAAATTATTTGATTTAAAGGCATGTATGTGTATGAGTGTTTAAACATATGGATGGTATTTCAAGGATTTAAGTATTGTTTACGCTTAGCTACCAAACACACGTGGACTCAATCGCGATGAATCAAGTTCGTGTCGAGAGCAAGTACATCAGACCAGAGAAGGACCAAATGAATGATCGAATATTGTGGGACAGACGAAGGAATGGTATTCTAAGTTGCCGAGCGTATTTATAGCTAGGATCTAAGGCAAGTTATTTAACTATACTCTATTGTTCAGAGTATGTATATATATTTTAAAAGTATGATGCCTGAATTTCAAGTTTAAAAGAAAATATATATATATATATATATATATATATATATATATATATATATATATATACATATATATATATATATATATATATTTATGTTGGTTGCTATATATAACATTGAGATTGCTTAAAAATGAAAGTCCTGTTATTATACATGTTTCCCAAAATGTTTATTCCATATATCGGACGCTTCTCTGTTCCTAAATCTTTTAGTATTGTTTCCTAAAATGGCTTAATTAATTAAAGATGTTTTTAAAATTCCTTATACTGGGCTGATCTGTTATTAGTGAGTATAAAGGACTGAAAAGTGAAATGTTTTAAAGCGTTAATAAGATTGCTTATAAATTTGATAAGCGTAAGAGGCTAGGGTGGTCCTAGTCCAGCACTTTTGTTTAGCGTAAGAGGCTAGGGTGGTCCTAGTCCAGCACTTTTGTTTAGCGTAAGAGGCTAGGGTGGTCCTAGTCCAGCATTAAAGGCCAATGTGTTGCCTAATTGGGAACCCAAATTTCAAAGGAAGGGGGACTTTACGTGGCTGATCACCCGTATTGTCCATAAACAGGAGGTTTATGAATCAACTTAAAATGTTTTAAAAAGTTTTACGGAAAGTATGTTCTATTGATGGAATGGTTTTAAAGAGATGAATGTTTTGATAAGCTATATCTGTTTTACTGTAGATGGCCATTGTTTTAGAAATTGTGTATATCAGAGTTAGTTGTTGACTATTTGATAAAATTTGAAACCTGGGTAAAATAATGAGATTAAGGATGGATAGAAGTTCCCAGTTATTCCCTTCGCAAGTAACATTGTACGTGAAAGCGGAGTAAGAATGATTGGGGGATTCTGGATATTCTTTCTCTCAAAGTTTTATCTGGGGCAGAGATGGTTTGTAGTAAATAGAAGTGTGTTATGTTAGGATATTAAAGGGTGTGTTTAGGTTATGAAAAAGGGTATGAGTAAAGAAAATAGATAATGTTATTTTATAAGAGAAGTTGTATATTTTCGCTCGCTATGAATCAAACATCAAATATTTTTGTAGACTGATTTTAAACTAATTCGAGATTTATATTGTCACTGAAGCATTTGCTGCACAGTGACAGTAGAATCGAGAATGAATCAAGATCTTCTTACTGTTCTCTTTTCACCATTGTCAGGCCGGTTTGGCAGCTAAGCATACGAGTGCTTAGCCGACAATAGTGAAATTACGAATAGTTGTGAATTTCTTGCAATTGTTTTGGATTTCTAAAAATATTGTTTCCTAGTAGCTGAAGCATCTGTTGCTCAGTGAACGAAGGTTTTTATCAAAAGTTAGTGAAAGCTTCTAAAGTGTAATTCCATAAATTATCCCTTTATCAAGGAATTTTCGTAATAAGTATTTTATGAATGAGATCATCCATACATTGGATTTGAAAACTTCAAAATTATTTTAATTAAGTGGTATACTCTATTATACTTGCTGAGCGCCTTTTTCGCTCATTCTTTCTTTTGTTTTAAATTTTATTTTTCAGAGATATAATAGTGAAGCAGTTGAATTAGTTAACTCGAAGCAGGGCATTTTCATGGACGCAGATTTGGCTCAAAGAAACATTGGTATAGTCTACTAGATGTACAGTTAGAATGGTATGATGTGTATTATTTGTTGTAATAATTGTTGTATTAGTTATTGTGGCTGTTGTATATCCTATATCAGGGTGATACAGATGGCATAGGTTGTATAAAGTGATTGTTGTAGTTAGAGTTTTGAGTTGTAATAAAAGAAGTTGTATTAATATTTTGGATTCTTGTTCCTAGTCTATAACCTGAAAAGATTCTTGGGTAAGTTTGGGGTCAGCTGTAATGTTTTAGATTAATTTAATTTCATTACTTGTTTGTTATTAAGTTTTTTTCGCGGTAGCGACCCATTTCCGTTGACCCCCGGATTTGGGGGCGTTACAATTCTGATACTGTCAAAGGCGGTGGCTTTGACCCAATGGGCTTCCTAAACAAGGAAACCTAGCCCATTACGATTACTTGTTCTCCAAGAACTACGTTTGGCTTGATCCCTATAAATAGGGTACGTAGGCACATTGTATGGTACGATGCAAACCCTAGTACAGAGAGAGAATTCAACAATCGATCTTAATTGCTACACACATCTTAGCATACAATCTCAGCCATCCCCAAATCATAAACCCTAACCCTAAACGTCCTACGCTGTTCGCCGGCATCAACCACCATCACAATTCCAGCAACCCTCCCCGAATCTGTTTTCCAAAATTCCTTCGTTAACATACATAACCAGCATTCAGATTAATTCACAGAAGCATGGATGGAATGAAAATAAAACATACCTGTCTGACTCTCTCGTTGGGTGAGTTTCTGTATGACCTTCTCGATTTTAGGGGATTCTTATATAGTTACACTAAACTTAAATTAAATTAGGTCATTCCAAACTTGTCAATAAAATTCCTACAACTCTTCAAGTAATACTTAAAATAAAATAAAAGATTCTATTTACGATATCAATCTTCTAAAATATTCTCACGCTTCTTTCCCATAATAACAAATATTTTCTTTAATCTAAATAACTTGTACAAAAAGAAATTCTAGAATTCTCTAAATAAGAATTAATCACATATATTTTTAAAACTCTAATCCCAATTTTACTAATTATCCTAATTTTAGAATCTCATCCATATTTTAGACTCATATTTTCTAATTCAATTTTAATTCCTAACCTTTAAAAATTTTTATTCATTTTTTTTCTATTATTCTTTTATTATTATTACCTAAAAATTACGGGAGGTTACAGAAGTCAATCAAAAAAAGTGTATGATTTATGACACAAATGAATGTCTAGCCTAGTGGTATGATTTTGTCCAAATTTGTTGTATGACCCAAATTTAATTCTCACCAACCAAAAAATACAATTCAAATTAAAAAAAATTGTATTACAAAATTTCATGCATCGCACGGGTTTTAAACTAGTTTAAATAATTCAGGAATATGTATAAGTTGACTACATACTATATATTATTAATTTATATATAAATGTACAAATAAAATCGTGACTAATATATTGTTAATAAGTCTCAATGATCAAAATACTAAATATTTAATTTTCACACAACACACATATGTATAATTGATTACACATGTCTATTGTGCTTAAGTATTATGAATATGTACAATTTTTAAAGATATAACCTATGTTTAATTTAGCTCCATAATTATTTTTATATGCTTTGAAGTTAGACAAATGTATTACTGTTAAACGACATTCATATATTACGTGTATAATGTGAATACACATGTGATAATGTAGTTCAGTGGTAAGAGAATGCATAAGTTACTTGATAGACTCAAGTTCGATTCCTACAAACAACATTTTTTAATAAATATTAAACATGGGGACAAATTAGTCATTTCAAATACATTAAAAATTCTCACAATTTTATCTTGTGTTGGTGTATTATATATACTAGCATAAAAATCCGTGCGTCGCACGGGCCGCTATCTTAAATTGTGTCTATAAATTAAACCATGTACGATCATTATCATTTGAAATATAAAATTGATTTTCATAGAGTTTTGCTTGTTAATGGTATATGTGGCTATTGCGTACTTACTTAAATATATTTAAATTTGTAATTTAGAAACTAATATAAGTAGTACTGAAAGCAGTCATATCATTTTGTGGATCATTGAATAGAATCTGAGTGTTCAATAGGTGTTATCTAATTAAAATGATTTTTCAAAACAATTAAAATCCTAAACTTTTTTCCCAGTTCTTCAAAAATGAAACATCCATTTAGCTAGATCTTCAACAATATTCAAGTTAAAAACTAAATATTCTTTAAGATGCTACATTCTAAATTATCAATTAAACTATATATTATAATTTAATAATTTTAGTATGCATTATATATGATTTTGTTTTGAATATTTCATTCCATCGCCAATATTAATTTTGTACACATATTTAAATAATTCTCACATATAATGTAAAATTTTATTGTTTTTGCTACTAAATTATGAAACACAATTATTTTTAAATGACATGAATTTGACTAACCGATTATAATATTAATTTTTATAAAATATTATTTACTATCATAACTTAAAGTCTCATATTTTGTTACATGAACCTTTATAGTTTGTACATACAAATTTTATATAATCTTCGTCTTCTATGATATATAAGTTCCGCAAATCATATATTATACATGATCTTGTATAAATATTTTTTTGAGTTACTTTTATAAATAACACAACATATACTATATATGAACCTTCTTTTTCTTCGAATGTCATATTTTAAATGAAAAATTAGTTAATATATATGTAAAATGTAATGTGTCATTTTTAGGATTCGTCTTTTCGAGGCCAAATATTTTAACTACCCGATTTGACTGATAAATTATTGTATCTTGTATAATAATATACAATTTTCATATTACGTTAACAGCTGAATATATATATTTTTTTTTGAAGGGAAAAGGATCCATTAATAATAAGCCGTACGACATCTATAAAGATAATCAAACATTAACGAACACATAATAAAGATCAAATCAAAAATTTCTTCGTTGAAACTACTATCATCGAGTAGATCTTGCATTGTGGAGCATCCCTCGCTCATGGTGTAGTTGTGAAGAATATGCATACCGGATTTGTCATAATGTATTTGAAATATTGACCATAACTGCGATACCATGTAAACCCTTATCAACGAATCTTTATTATAATACTCCCGTAGATCTACGATCCTGGACATAAAACAAACTAAACTCTCACAAGGAGAGATAAACAAACCAAACTCTCACAAGGAGAGACAAACAAACCCAATTAATGAGTAGAACTATTCTCACAAAGAGAGAAATTTATTGAATAATAATAATAATAATAATAATAATAATAATAATAATAATAATAATAATAATTATTATTATTATTATTATTATTATTATTATTATTATTATTATTATTATTATTATTAAGGCAAAAATAGTAAATGGGGGCTTATCACCAACCAAGAAGGTTGATGATAACCCCTAAATCGATATATTGAACTTAGGGATTTCTTGATAAGGAGAGAAAAAGAGAGCAGGGGAGGATTTTTTAATATCTAGGTTATAACAGCTCAATATTTTCTTTCTAATATATTGTTGATAGTATCCATAATATTAATTATAATATCATTTTATAACCCAATTATATATTTTATGTAGTTCATTAATCAATAAGTGAAAACCAAAAAAAAATTCCAAATCTCATTTAAAACACAATAATATTTAATCAATATTATTTCATATACCATGCATATACATATTGTGTGTATGATCCAAAACACATGTGAAAGTGTGGCCTAGTGGCATGTAAATGCACAAGTTAACTTGATGGTCCAAGTTTGATTCTCACTAAAAATGAATTTTTTATATATAAATAACAATAAAGAGGTAAATTAATCATTTTAAATCATGAATAAAATATCTCATGAATTTTAAGTCTTGTTGGTAAATTAGTTTTATAATTAACTAATCTTACATATTTATTTTGTATATTGTTTTAACGAAGAGGTTGTATTTTTTCCTTTAAAAAAAGTACAAATGTTCCAACTATTTCTCATTCAAGTCGCACACCCGCATTCACATATTATGTGTATGATTTATGAATTATGACATAAATGAATGATTAGCCTAGTTGTATGATTGTATCCAAATTTGGTGGATGACCCAAATTCAATTTCCACCCATCATAACTTTTTTTAAAAAAATTGAGAATAGATGAATAAATTAATAATTTCTAGAGATGAGGGGTAAGTTGAACATTTCAAATGCATTAAAAATTCTTAAGAATTGTATTTTGTGTTGGTGTATTATTATATTCTTATATATAATAAGCATAAGAGGGATCTTATCCAAATTTTTGGTCTGGTCGCTGTACTACCAAAATCATATGATCCGTTGGATTAAAAATAGACGATTAAGATTAGATCACATTAAAAAGAAAATTATAATCTAAAAAGGATATAATAAGAAAAGGTTGTATTAGAAGTGTATTTTAAAAAGAAAATTATAATCTAAAACGGAAATAATTAAAAAATGTTGTATTATAATTGAATTTTTAAAAAGAAAATCATAATCTGAAAATGAAATAATTAAAAAATGTTATATTAGAATTGAATTGAAAAAATGACCAAATTACACTATTTTTGGAAATCCACTACCCAAAATACCTACCGGCGGGGGAGTCCGCCATTTCTACCCATTGAATGCGCATGTTGGACATGCGTTTTCCCTACACGCAATTGCACACTGCGTAGTCTTCTTATTTGAATGACAATGATGTGTTGGTCAAGGCCACGTGTCAGTCAGGAGGCAAGCCTACGCAAGTTCTTAATGCATATACAGACTACGTATATAACAAATGTGTAGGGCTTCAATATTTTTTGGGGTTAAAATAGTTTTTATTTGGTTTTAACGGATTCCATTTGGGGTTTAGAAATATTCAATTTTTTAATTAATTTTTTTTTTAATTTACGTGTATTCCCTTAGGGTTCAACGGTTAACCTTTAAAGTTCAACTTTTACATTTGGATTTTAGAAATATTTAGAATGACGAATAAACTATATACGGACTTAGGGTTTAGGGTTTAGGGTTTAGGATTTAGGGTTGTTTACAACCCTAGACCCAAAACCCTAATTTATCCTAATTTTTAAAAAATCGGGACTGGCCCCCGATTTTTTAAAAATCAGGCCGCCGGACTCATTAAAATTTCAATTTTTTTATTTATTTGTATTCCCTTGGGGGTTCAATTTTTCTATTTTGGATTTTAGAAATATTCAGAATATGTGAACTTTTTTAAACCTAAAATTTAAATTATATTTAAAAAAAATGAACTACACACACATTACACGCATATAACAAATGTGTGGTCTATTTAAAAAAAAAAAAAAATACGCATGATTGAATTGCGTGGCCTGCTTCTTAAAAAACTATTAGTATGTGGTTGTTTGGAGTTGAAGTGCTAGCAGGGAACACGAATTGGTTTTGTCATATTAAAATGTGGGTTTTTGGAGATTTCACCCAATTGAATTTTATATTTTTTTTTTATTAGTATTAAAAATATCATATTTACTATTTGGGCTCTATTTTGAGATCTAGAAATCAGATTTGGATGATTTTACAATCTATGCGAATCACATAAAATTATCTTTAATTTAGTGATAGATTTAATAATTATTATTCCAATGGATACACTCAGAATCTCAAGATAAAATATAATTAAAAAATTTTATTATTCCTATTCAATGTAGAAGTCCTACATTTTTTTTGTCAAGAATATACATTCTCGTATATGAATTGTATCGAAATACAATACCGGCAAAACCAGAGAAAGGGGTTTAGTTTCTTTCATCCAATAAAGTTTATCATCTAACCGAAAGGCATGCATAGATGTCCTTGGAAATTTAGATAATAAGACTTTAAAGTCCGAAAAGAGACTTCCCAAAGTCTTCTCACCTGAAAAAACAACAATAAAACTGATTAAAAAATATATTTATAATTAATATTAAATTAAATAACACAACAAAAAATTATTCCTAAATCCTAGTGATATTAAAAACATTATTTCAATGAAAAATGAAAGTAAAATCTAATCAACTGTAAAAATAAAATCTAATCAAAGGGAAACCCTTTGATTAGACACAATAACACACATCTAGACCTATAAAATTTAAGTACACACTCATACAAACAACTAACTAATAGTCACAACTCAATAAGTAGTTTACTATACCGGCCTCCTGGAGTCGATTACAAATATGAAAAAATAATAATCATCAATAATGACTCAACTCGTCAAAAGATGACATCAAAATAACCCAAAATTGATCCCAAAAGCCACAATAAATGGCACACCCTCAAAGGTACAACAACCATATAAAATGGTACAATCATATTATTTAAGACTTTTCAAAATAAGCAATTAGACCAAAATAAAACACAATCAATTAGTCCACTTAAAAGTCAAAGCCTCAAAAAACAAGAATCAATTAGCATTTAATAAAGATGATTTCAAATCTTCATTAAAAAACAAATTAAACACGATCTATTCTAACCTTATTAATACATGTAAAGAAATTGAAATTGACTGAAATTTAAAATAATTTAAACTAAATCAAATTCTGCGGTAAATATAATAGCATAAAATTAGCTATGCATTAAAGATTGAATAAAATCAAAATAAGGCATGCAATAAATGTAATAGCATAACTAAAGGGAACTACATATGTACTAAATTTAAAGCCTAAATTATATGTAATTCACGAGTTACGTAACTGAAAATATAATAAGAAAACCCCAAATAAACGAATTAAAAGATATACACTAATAAGTACGAACTACATCATGGTCAACACGGAAATCCGAACAGAATTAAAACATGGCAAATTCCGGTCAGAAGAAAATAAACCGACAAGACAAACCAACATCGAGAACTTCACAAGTTATTAACTAAGCATGCTTACAGAACTATCTATACTGACTCATGGATAGATCTGATTTTATCAAGATTTACAAAGATCTCACCCTAATTGTGGAGTCCATTCACACAACTACCAATCATATATAACACCACTGTTGCCAGTGGTCACAGCCACCATCAAGCTTTCCGATGACCTCAGCCCGCCATCGCGCGTCACCCCTACAACTGCTGCTACAGCCCCGCTAACTCCACTTCCGTCCGAACTATCGCTGAAGCAACAATCATATACAAGCTAGATGACTCTTGAATCTTCTGAGTTTTGACACCTAACATCTTCAATCCTCATCTTCATCGTTCTGGCACATATACAAGTAACCACACAACACCAGCACACACCACCACCATTCTGCCGTCACACTTCCGGCGACCTCAGTCACAAATCAATTGAGTCAGTGTCGAGTCTTGACCGAGTTATGCTAACTAAGAATTTTTAATTGTTAAAGATGCTCTAAAGAAAGAAAAGAAAAGAAAAGAAGGTGGTGCCTGCTCTAAACAAAGAACCATGTTAAACATAGTGAAATTACAAATTCTATGTGTAAGTCCTACATTGATAATGTTATTCAATGTAGAAAACCTAATTATATATGATTTAAATCATTGATATATATATTTTTGTATTTTAGTATAAATATACATTTTAGTTTATAGCATATTAAAATAAAAAAATTATGCTAGATTTAACAGTTTTCATCTATTTATTTTATGATCTTTGTCGTACGGGGGACCAGACTATCGATTATCAAAATTTTGGATAAAATCTCTCTTACACTTATTATTAACAATATCTTATACTCGTGCGATGCACGGTTTTTTTTTTAATTTTCTTTATTTAATAAATTAATTTCTGTGTTTTTTATTTTGAAAATTGCTATTTTTATGTATGGCGTCATCGAAATAATTTTAGTTTATAACACGATTTTAAATTTTATTAATAATATTGTACAAAGTTAAATCTTTAAATAATTATATTTTTTTATCAATGTTAAGTTAAGGATTTCAAATTTTGTAAAAAACATTACAACGTTAAACAAATATAAGAATCAATTTTATTTAAAATTTTCTTTTCATTATTTACATTAATAATTGCCTTTTTAGTTAAAAGTTTTTTTAAAATTTGTGTTTCCTACTTTTTTTAAAGAAATTCATTTTTTTTAAAATTTGAATAAGCTATGTAATTTAATAATTTTGTTTTTTATTTACAAGTAATAATTTTATTTCTTATACAAATAATGTGATGTTGGTTTTTTTTTATAATAACGGACTTTTATATTTTTTTGTCTATTTTTGAAATAAACATAAAGAAAAAACATTAAAAAAAAATTCAGACACAAAAATATACACACGGACAGTCAATCACCTACACGAACGGACACGCACTAAACGTTTTGATTGCAGATGGGATGAAGTTGGAGGCAATGAAGAATAATTATTTTGAAGTAACTAATGGTCTTGTATTTATAGATTTCTTCTTGGTAGAATAATGTAATTATAGTTCTATCTATTATTGTATTAGGATTTCCTTTCCAATTCATTGTAGAAATCTTTTAAATTTGTTAATTTGTAATTTATTATAGTTTTTTATACATATTTCATGGTGAGCAACCCAAAAAATATGCAAGGGAGTATAAATTTATACAGTCATCTACAGTTCGAGTGATATATAATATTTCCCAGAAAATAAGTTAATATCTTCCTCCGCATCTCTCAAGATCCCGTTTATGCTTTATAGTGGCTTTGCGAGCTTCAAATTCTTCTCAGCTCGATCGGGGGACCACCGCCACCATTAAAACCCATCCCAAATTCAGCAAGGTCCCTGATATAAGTCAAATAAATAAAAACCGCAACATATATATTAACACCTAAAAGCAATAAAAGAGAAGTAAATAAATTTATACAACTTTTTTTAAGGATATCCTTTTTAGATATTAACACCTAAAAGCAATAAAAAAGAAGTAAATAAATTTATACAACCTTTTTTAATGATATCCGTTTTAGATTATAATTTCCCTTTTAATATGATATAATCTTGATCGTCTATTTTTAAAAATATTAGATTCGCCGGTTGAGATTATTTTGGTAGTACAAAAAAGAAGTAAATAAATTTATACAATCTTTTTCAATGATATCCTTTTTAGATATTAATTAACACCTAAAGAAATAAAAAAGAAGTCAATAAATTTATACAACCTTTTTTTAATGATATCCTTTTTGGATTATAATTTCCTTTTTAATATGATATAATCTTGATCGTCTGTTTTTAAAAATATTAGATTCGACGGTTGAGATTACTTTTGTAGTACAGTGATATCTTTTTTAGATTATAATTTTCTTTTTAATATGATATAATCTTGATAGTCTATTTTTAAAAATATTAGATTCGACGGTTGAGATTATTTTGGTAGTACAGTGATATCCTTTTTAGATTATAATTTTCTTTTTAATATGATATAATCTTGATCATCTATTTTTAAAAATATTAGATTCGACGGTTGAGATTATTTTGGTAGTACAGTGACCAAATCAAAGTTATTGATAAGATTCCTCTTACGCTTAAGGATATAATTGTATATGGTTGTTTGTAGAACTATCCTCAAATAATTACATGGGTATTTTGATAATCAAAATGAAATATAAGTAGAATTCATAAATCAAATAGAATTTTTAACGTAAAAAATCGTCAATATTTGCGTAGGTTTAATTGAAAATTAATTGTTAAACCATCACAAATTAAAGATTATTTTGCTAATTTCACTTTTTTAACAACAATTTAATATGTAAATTAATAACATATAAAATTAAAAAATTAATATAATTATAAATATTAAAAATGAGTCGTGCACGGGTTATAAACTAGTATATATAATAGACGTGTTGGTGTATTATATATATAACTAGCTTCATTACCCGTGCAAGGCACGGGGATATTCTAGCTTTATTGTAAGATTTTGGTTTTTAATAGTTATGATCAAGAATATTCTTAAATTTGTTTCAATGTTGCCTAAATATAGATTAACTTACTCTCTTTTCAATTGCTCTCACTTTCTAATATGTTTTGTCTAAAAAAATTCTAATATTCAATCAATTATTCATCTAGTTCAATGATTTTAGTTATAAATTTAAATTCTTTATATTTAGAACTGAGATGTCACAGTTTCGATTCTAGACAATGTGAAAATTAACTAACGTTTTCATAGCATTTGACTTTAGGTGGGTTTTAGAGTAAAATCATAGGAAATTGGAAGGCATAAATATGAAATGATACTAATTAAAATGTGGAATATTGCGATATTTTGGTTTTTAATAGTTCAATTTTGTGGCCGTGAACACCTTTCAATTTGTAGTAGTGTTGCCTAAATCTAGCTTAGCAAACTCTTTTCTCTAGGGCTTAATTTTCAACACGATCTGTCCAATATTTATAATATCTGCTAAGATAGTAATCTAATTCAATAATTTTAGCCGTGAATTTAAATTCACTGGGATGTTAGAGTTTCGGTTCTCGATGGTGTGTAGATCAACTAATATTTTTATAGTATTTGATTTTGGGGGTTTCGATTCACGACAATGAGAATGTAACTAACAATTTTATTGTATTTTGACCAGATTTCTCTTATTTGCGATTTAGTTATTTCGATTCAAGATTTTAATTTGTAGCTTGTATTAATCATGCTCATATGTACTATAACTTTTAGGATTTTTTATATTCCCATCTTTTTTATATCTCTAATTATACAACAATATATTTGATTGAAATATATCGTGTATTTCAAAAATTTTGTTTGGCACTTCGACGTCCCAATTTTATCGAGAATTTTTTTAGAAATCACATTATTCCCAAATGAAGTCTCCACAATACAATTTTTTATATTGTGTGTTGGTAAAAAAAATTTCATACTTGTTGTACTTTCTAGTGAGCATGTGTTTTCAACGTTGTTTTTCCGACCCTTTATTATCAAAAAGTATATACAAACGTTTCGATTACTTAGAAATTGCAACCATAACACTTTTCAATCAATATGTAGAACTTAATTATGTATGTGCTAAAATTCATTTATATGAAAACTGTACTCAGTCATAAAGAATATATTATTTCATTCTTTTGCAGAATTAATACAATTATTTAATTAAAAATATAATTACAACTAATAAATTATATAAGTATCATTAATAGAGTAAGCATATGGATATTTGTGTAGGAGTGTAATTTGAGCCGAGTTGAGTCGAGCCCAAAAATTATCAAACCTAAAATTTATATTCGAACTTGACTCGTTTACTATACGAGACGAGTTCGAGGTGTTATTGAGTTTTTAGACGAGTTTTCGAGCTTATCGATTTTTTAACGAGTTTTTGAGTTTTTCAAATTACCGAATGTTCGAGTTTTTGAGTTTTCAAGTTTATTAGGTTCAGATCGAGTTTTCGAGCTTGTCCGGTTCTTGACAAATTTTCGAGTTTATCAGATTCTTATCGAGTCTTAACTTCATTTCCATTAAAACTATTTGACTGGATTATTATTCATTCAAATTTAACCTCAAAATATTATTTTTTATTGTGAACAAACATTACTTTTATTTTTCTAGAAATAGGCACTGTTACATTGAAAGTCACTAATGGTTTTATAAATTGGATTTTTAATTTATTAGCAATATTGTATATCATAATGTTACCATATTCTCATTTATGTAGGTTATAATTGTACAAGGTATATCTATGTAAAAGTTAGAACTTGATCTTGATAAAAAAAAAAAAAAAAAAAAAGCATTGCTCTATATAGCTAAAGAATTATAACAGTTGCACAAATATGTATTTGGCTCAATGGTTGCTATGATGAGTTAAAAGTTCACTATAATTGGGATATCATAGGTTCAATTCTTAACAATATAAAGATTATTAAAAAAAGAGAAAGCATTGCTCTATATAGCTAATGAATTATAACAGTTGCACAAATATGTATTTGGCTCAATGGTTGCTATGACGAGTTAAAAGTTCATTATAATTGGATATCATAGATTCAATTCTTAACAATGTAAAAATTATTTACTTTTTTGTAGGCTTTTATTTCTAAGGACGGAAGAGTGAAATTACACGAGGGCATAAATGTAAAATAGTATGAGGGCATAAATGTAAAATAGTATGAATAAAATGGTACATGTTGTCCTATTATATATATAATAACTAGCTCTTTAGCCCGTGCAAAGCACAGGCACCCTCCAAATTTCACTAATTTATTGATTTTTAAAAATATATCTAATATATCTGTATGTTGTACGTGATAGTTAATATTTGTACTATTCATCTTGTAATATTTGTACTATTCATCTTGTGAAGCTAATCATTGTCCAATTCGTTAACGTGTTATACTTGCTGATATGGGCTAAAAGTAAGCCCTAAAGGTATAGTTAATGTTGCATTAATTAGACCTAGCTTGACCAGAATACGAAGCCCTGTAACGAGGCCCAAGACCCTAATTAATTACTAATTTTCGTAATTGATTAGAGGGATAAATCAACATCTCATTAATTTGAGATATAATGGGAAACAACTCCTACAAAGGAAAGAAATTAGTATATACAATCATATCACGATTCTAATTCCACGTAATAGGAATTAGGATTGACTCTTATCAGAAAAGGATTCTGGATAACTATTACTACATGGAAACTAATTCCTACATGGAAGGAGGTTAGAAACTTCTAGAATTGAGCCAAGGAAGTGACTTGCCCACCAAGTCACCTATCCCTGTTCTAACTCTAGGCTTTTCATGCCTATATAAAGAACGCAACCCCTCATCTCAGATAACGTTTTTTGGGCAGAGCTCAATACGTCATCAACGTTTTAGGCTTCATCCTCGAATAAGGACACACAAGCCACTACGTCACTACGCCGCGAGGGCGCATCAAGCCACGTAGGCAACTCTAGAACTACGTTTTGGCTTGATTCTTGATATTCATCAAGGTACGTAGGCATCTTGTTAGGACCGAGTTAGTCCCCGACAACAAGAGCAGCCACCATTAAAGCTCGAAACTCACCCCCCTTTGCATTCAATACACACTCCCTAGCTGCAATTTCAATACTTGTGATTTTCATCCACAACATTTGGCGCCGTCTGTGGGACAACGACACAGCAACCATGGTTAACGCACGGAGATCTACACCAACAATCACCGACACCAACGCTAGCACCGCTGTGCCACCCATCAACTCTAGCACCGTTGTGTCTCCAACCACTGGATAAGGGTCGACACCCCAAACGGAAGGATCTCAAATTCCTCCTATCCAACCCCAAGAGACGAATCCTCGGGAGCAGAGACTCAGACTCAAGGGATGATTACCCATGATCCTACACAAGGGCTAAATACCCCTCAAGAAGCATGATAAACAATTTCTTAAGAAAATTCGCAGCATATTACATGTGCAGGCCAGCAGACTTTGAAAATTCGTAGAAAATTCGTCATACATCGGAATTCAATGATTCTGGACTCTTTGGAAAGATATTTTCCTCTTCTACAACTTTCGTTCTTTATGAATTTCGAAAAAACGTCATCTAGAGGGACTAAATCGACAAAAACTAAACTGATTCGCAGATGCAAAGCACAGCAGCCCAGCAATCTTGGAAAAATCATAACAAATTCATCTTACATCAGAATTAATTGGTTCTAGACTCTTTGGAAAGATATTTTCTTTCTCCACGACTTTCGTTCTTCGTATTTCTCAAGAAAACATCATCTAGAGTGCCAAAAAAGCCAAAAACGGGACTGACCATATGGGCAACAGCCTCATGCACGACCGTCCGGCAAGCAGAATAAACTGCTCTCTTCCAGAATTTTATGGGCATCAAGACCTACACCATTGGAAAGCTCTTGGAGTCTAGTTTCTTATGCAAAAAACGGTTCGCAAAAAGAAATTTTCTACAAAGAGTTACGGTTATTTTAGTAAAGGGGGCAGGATTGTTATGACTACCCATCCTTGATAAAAACCTCCGAAAATTGTGCACCATGAAGCAAATTCACCAAGGTCAGAGGGAACTCATAGCTACTCCACACCCGAAGGTAAGGGTTATCAATTTGGAAAGAACTCCCCGAAGAAGGGATGAAGAAAACTGCGAACGAAGGGCTGCGCCCATAGCACTAATGCCTCTTGCAGATCCAGTTAATCATACTCCCCCTCTCACGGACGAAATTATGAACACCACAACATCTAGGAAGTTTAAGATGTCTCTGGCCAAGCTCCCTCTAACCGATACGAAAGGGTGGTTTTAGCCTCGAAATGGCAGTATTAGCATCGAAAGGGCATTTTTAGCCTCACAATTAAGAACAGAAAGCTCCTCCTCCATTAAGGGCCGATGCCTCACCATGAAGAGCAGAAAGTTCCTCCTTCATTAAGGGCCGATGCCTCACCATGAAGAGCAGAAAGCTCCTCCTCCATTAAGGGTCGTTGCCCACCACCGAGAGCTGAAAGCTCCTCTTCAGCCAAGGCATGAGCCCCCTCTTGTGACTGATAGTGCCCCAAACAGGAGAGAACCTCCAAGGGCTGATCCTGCCAAACTAATGGCTTTAGGAGATCTGATGATCCAACTCCGCCCTTTAAACGGATGAAATTATGAATGCTCGAATTTCAAGGAAAATGAAGATGCCAACTATCATGCCTCACGATGGCACGGGTGATCCCGAAAATCATGTAAGGACGTTCCCCAACGCTCTGCTTCTCGAGCCCATATCTGATGCACTTAAGTGCAGGGCCTTTCCTCAAATACTGGGGGGCATGGCTCAACATTGGTACATCCGTCTGCCTCCAAATTCGGTAGGCTCGTTTAAGGACCTGAACAAGGCTTTTATAGCCCAATGTGTTAGTGGAAAAACTCTTGAGAAAAGCTCTGCTTCACTGATGAACTTGGGGCAAAGAAAGGATGGATCCCCGAGGGACTATCTGAATATATTCATGAAGGAAGCACAGAGAGTGCAGGATCTTGACGAGCAAGTGACCATGGTAGTCCTGCAACAAAGAACTATGGACGTGTATTTTAAAAGGTCATTGGCCAAACATCCTCCGGAAAACATGAATATGCTCCAATGTAGGGCAGGAAGATATATTAAGTCTAAAGAAAGTATGAAGAGGGAAGCCACGGCTGGCAATAATGGAAACAATGACAACTCAAAGAAGTGGAAGGCAGAGCCAGAGTACGATGCTAGGGACAAGTATCCCAGGAATGGCAAAGACTCCGATTCTGTACCCAGAAAGAGCCAAGGACCAAGGGTTGAATGCTCCAAAGAGCCAAATCTTGATGGACATCGAGAAAGACAAGGACGTAAGATGGCCGAAGCCAATAAGGGGCGAATTTCCCCATGATGACCTGTTGGTCATAACACCTGTGATAGGCAACTCACAAGTGAAGCGAGTCTTGGTAGACAACAGAGCTTCTGTGGACATTCTGTTACACGACGTCTTTCCTAAGATGAGATATAACGATTCACAGTTGACTCCATCGAACATGTCAATCTACGGATTTAATGGCGTTCAGCTACCCATAACTATTCGGTAGAAGCCAAAAAAAAGCCACTCAGATATTGAACCTTTTGTTGGTTAAAGCAACTTCTGCTTACAATGATATCCTTCAAAGGACAGGCTTGCATGTCTTTAAGGCGGTTACCTCAAGATAAGACCCGATGGTCACATTTTCTACAAGGAAGGGAGTTGATGAAGAAAAGAGAGATCGAACAATGACAAAGAATTACTACCTGGCCTCCTTGAGGATTGATGAAGTCGGGGGGTAGGTCCTCCCAATTGAAGACACGGATGTCCGAGAAGATGAAAACAAAGAGTAAAGCTCACTGAGGACTTGGTCCCCATTCACTTAGTTCTTGAAGAACCTGAAAAGTTGCTCACGTAAGGCATTACTGAATGAGCCCTTTAAGGGCAAATTGGATGTGTCCTCCACGGGGCCGGGTGAAATTACTCCACTATTGAGGAGTTCGCACTAGCACTGATTGCCGCATCAAGAAAGCTACGGCCTTACTTTCAGGCACACAAGATCAAGGTCCTTACAGACCAGCCTCTGAGAAACATCTTGCACAACCTTAAAGCCAGTGTAAGGCTCATCAAGTACAAGCCTAGGATGGCCATCAAAGCCCAGGCTCTAGCTGACTTCGTGGTTTAATGTACCATTGACAACCAAGAAGTCGGGGGGCAGAATGTAATAGACCAGAAAGGTCAGCAAGGTGAGAAGCCCCTGGAAGAGAAGAAGGAGTATTGGATGCTCTATTTTGATGGGGCATCAAAAACAAAAACCAGTGGTACCGGTTTAGTTCTGCAAAGCCCCGATGGATTCGCAGTTGAGTATGCCTTGAAGTTGGACTTCCAAACAACCTACAACGAGGCATAGTATGAAGCTCTGACAACCGGCCTTGGATTGGCAAGAGCCCTGAGGGAGGGTGAAGAACCTGAAGGTCTGTGGAGACTCAAAGCTGGTAGTCTCACAAGTCAATGGAGAGTTTGAGGCTAGAGAAAAGAATATGACCAAGTACTTGAGGATTGTGAAAGCTGTGAATTGTGATGGCTCAATACGATGAGTGCTATGTGGAGCACATTCCAAGAAATGAGAACATTAAGGCCGATGCCCTATCTAAGTTCGCCTCTTCTGAGATAGAGAATTATGCGGGGAGTTTTTACTTCCAGGTCCTGAAGACCCCACCATCGATTCAAAATTGGTAGCACCGGTTGATGTAAGCTAAAGGATAGACCCTATCAAAGCTCATCTTGAGACTGGTTGGCTTCCTGATAATGCCTTGAAGGCACGAAAACTGTTAGTGAAAATATTGAGATAAGAGATCCTTTGTCATTCCATACTTAAAATCTTGAATCTCAACAAAGTTTAAGCCTTGATGGCCAACAAGGCTATCTACCTCCAATCGAGCTTGTCGTTTGAATTCAAGGCCTTGAATCAAGAGTCGTCAGTCAAATTCAAGCCTAAGCAAGGTTCTATTAGCCTAAGAAGAAGGATTGAAAACCAACCAAGGCATCCTAGACTTGAAGTCAAGTGTTAAGGAGTAAGAGAACTCCCTGAACGATCAACAAAAAAGTAAGACCTCCTCCGTGTAAAACAAGGGGGGCAGGAAAAAAAATTCTACAAACGGATTGGTGATAACCAACAACCACGAATGATTTCAAGGTTTCAAATATTCAGCAAACGAATTAAGGCCCGAAGGTCAAGAAAGCTAAGAAACGGGTCATTTGAAGGTTCCACAAGAATCTCAAAATTCGAAAAATAATAAGGTTGGGAGCCCACAAATAATAAGGTTGGGAGCCCGACAAAAGCCAATTTTCCATGCCGCGCACACGAGAAAGAGCCTCCTTGGCGGGGGTACCCACGCCCCGGGGGTACTTCTCCAAGTGAAGGAAGGTAAAATGACTAACGCCCAGGAGGCTAAAACTCCTAGGCGGGGGTACCTCTCCAAGTGAAGGAAGGTAAAAAACCAACGTACAGGAGGCTAAAACTCCTAGGCATTGTTCACCAAATGACCTCCTTGGCGCGGGTACCCACGCCCAGGGGAATCTCACCAAGTAAAGGATGACCAACGCCCAGGGAGCTGTTTCCTCTAGGCGTGATTTAAGAAAGGGTCTCCTAGGCGGAGGTACCCACGCCCAGGAGTCACTTTTCTTGAAAGATTCGTTTTTTGAATCATTTTAAATAAGCAAGAAGAAAAATACCCGTGAGTACATAAAAATTCCTAAATTATTAGGAATAATTAAGAAAAATACTTGTGAGTACAAAGAAGGTTCCGAAAAGTGCAAGAAAATTGTGATGATTTTCTATAAGACACCAGAACCATTGTTTAGCCTTGAATAAGGCAAATCGTCGTAAATGTGTAGGTCGCTCCACACTTTACAGTCAAGACGATATCTGTGAAACACTAGTGTAAAATAAAATCCCCATATAAGGGTAGGAAAATTAAGTCCCAGGTAAGGGATAAAAATGACCCCGAGTCTCGAAAAAGGCAATTATAACTTCTACGAAAATCTGATCAGTTTTCCTAGCAGTTGGGGGGCAAATGATATGGGCTAAAAGTAAGCCCTAAAGGTATAGTTAATGTTGCATTAATTAGACCTAGCTTGACCAGAATACGAAGCCCTGTAACGAGGCCCAAGACCCTAATTAATTACTAATTTTCGTAATTGATTAGAGGGATAAATCAACATCTCATTAATTTGAGATATAATGGGAAACAACTCCTACAAAGGAAAGAAATTAGTATATACAATCATATCACGATTCTAATTCCACGTAATAGGAATTAGGATTGACTCTTATCAGAAAAGGATTCTGGATAACTATTACTACATGGAAACTAATTCCTACATGGAAGGATGTTAGAAACTTCTAGAATTGAGCCAAGGAAGTGACTTGCCCACCAAGTCACCTATCCCTGTTCTAACTCTAGGCTTTTCATGCCTATATAAAGAACGCAACCCCTCATCTCAGATAACGTTTTTTGGGCAGAGCTCAATACGTCATCAACGTTTTAGGCTTCATCCTCGAATAAGGATACACAAGCCACTACGTCACTACGCCGCGAGGGCGCATCAAGCCACGTAGGCAACTCTAGAACTACGTTTTGGCTTGATTCTTGATATTCATCAAGGTACGTAGGCATCTTGTTAGGACCGAGTTAGTCCCCGACAACAAGAGCAGCCACCATTAAAGCTCGAAACTCACCCCCCCTTTGCATTCAATACACACTCCCTAGCTGCAATTTCAATACTTGTGATTTTCATCCACAACACTTGCATATGTGAAAGTTTATTTATTATCTTTATGTAAATTTGAACTTATTTCTAATATGAAATTAATACTTTTAAAGAATGATTTAGTACAATGCCAAATGTAATAATCATTATATTGTGGGTATAATTATTTTTTGTAATATAATTTAGATGTCAAGAATTATGAATGACCACATCACAAGTTGAATATAAACGTATTATATGACAAGTTTTGCATGTGTATTTTAAAAATATTGCTCTAATTTGGTGGTGATGATTGTCCCATTTCACTTTTTAATCGGATCATATATAAATTTTATATATTTTTTACTTTTTAAATATAATGTATAAAAAGTATCTAATATTTGAGGTTAGATAATATGACGTGCAATAGATGTACATAATATTTATTTATATTATAATATAAATAAATATTATATACATAATATGACGTGCAATATGACGGGTAATTATATATATATTAATATTTGAGGTTAGATAATATGACGTGCAATAATATTTGAGGTTAGATAATATGACGTGCAATATGACGGGTAATTATATATATATTAATTAGATTTTACATAATATGACGTGCAATATGACGTGCAATAGATGTACATAATATTTATATATATATATATACATACATACATACATACATACATACATACATACATACATACATACATATATGTGTGTGTGATAATTTTCTCACAAATTTATACCACCTAAAATCTAATTTTGTAATCACTTTTTTCACTTAAATCAATTCGGTTAATTGCAATTAACTTTTTTCGTCTAAGACACAAGTAGACATATAAGTCATAAGAACATGTTTGCTCAAGTACAAATTGTAATATGAAAATATTGAAATAATATTAAATAATAAGATATGTGTGTGTTTTAATGTGTAATTTCACTATATAATTATGACCATTATTTTTTTCCCATGTATAGTATTATGGAATACTACCTACATTACCCGTGCAAGGCACGAGGATATTCTAGCTTTATTGCGGGATTTTTGGTTTTTAATAGTTGTGATCATGAATATTTTTCAATTTGTTCCAATGTTGCCTAAATATAGATTAACTTATTCTCTTTTCAAGTGCTCTCACTTTCTAATAGGTCGTGTCTAAAAATTCTAATATCCAATCAATTAGTCATCTCGTTCAATGATTTTAGTTATAAATTTAAATTCATTAATTTAGTACTGAGATGTCACAGTTTCGATGCTGGACAATGCTAAGATTAACTAATATTTTCATAGCATTTGACTTTAGGGGGGGTTTAGAGTAAAACATAGAAAATTGGAATGCATAAATGTGATATGATATTAAATAAAATGTGAACACCTTTGTGGCTGTGAACACCTTTCAATTTCTAGCGGTGTTGCCTAACTATAGAATAGTACGTAAACTCTCTTTTCGAGGGTTTCATTTTCAACATGATCTATGTAAGATTTATAATATCTGCGAAGATAGTCATCCAATTCAATCTTTTCAGCCGTGAATTTAAATTCACTTTATTCAGAATTGAGAATTTAAATCTAATTACTCGCTATTAACTTTTAAATAGTATATTTTACTACAAATAAGACATATCAAATACCATTATAATACTAAAATATATACGTTTATTATTCATGTTATTCCTACACTTAATTCCTAATCGCGAACCCAATCGCTTAGTTTCAGTTCCCGAATTTTATGAGTATTTCTATGCGTTATTATTCATTTATTGGCGTAATTATATATTAATTTACCCATGAAATTTATTCTAAATATATGCACCAATATAAATTATTAATTGCCAAAGTTATTGGCTATTATTAGTTTGTTATAATTAATTACATAATACTTAAATAGATATTAAATAAACACATATTGAATACAAGATTATTAAATGATTTATATTATTAAATGATATATATTAAATATATGAAGGGTTAAAATAGTAACTTTGGAAGGAATAAAATGTAACTTGTAGTATTATATATATAGGGTCTTGTTCTAATAGAAACTAACTTAAAATAGAAACTAGAAACTAAACCTAAATTAAATATTCCAAGCTAATCTAATGACCAAATTAGGGGTACTCCAATACAAAAAACGTTTAAAATTATTGTCTCTATTCAACAAAAATTTAAAAAAAAAAAATTTAAAAAAAAAGTTACTGTTCACGTGATGACGTGGCACATGAACAGTAAATTTTTTTTAAATTTTTTTTTTTTATATTTTTGTTGAATAAAGCCAAGAATTTTAAACGTTTTTTGTGAAGGTGCCCCTAGCGGGGCCATTAAATAAATGAAATATAATTTATTTAGTGTAGGTTCTAGTTTATATTCTAAAGTTGGTTTCTATTTGAACGCTAGCCTATATATATAATAGATAATAGATAATAATATAATAATAGATAGATCGGAAAAAACATTATACAGTATGCATTTATTCCAGTTGTAATTAAGGTACTCCAGGGTTTGAAATGTGCAGCTTTCCTTATTTTTCTTAGTTTATTTTCCTAAAAACATGTATAGCCACTACAAATTATCCAAAAAATTATTTTTACGCTTATTATTGCATATTCCATTTGGGACAATTTCTCTATTACAAAGCATTTTGGATCCGTAATGCTTCTGTCATAACTCAGGAATATACTGTGTCAGAAAGTTACAGTGAATATGCAAAACAGGCTTTCAGTGAAAAAGATTGTCAGTTACATTCACTGATTCACATGCACCACAGTCATTTCACATTGCCGCAGCCTTGATCAAATTGTTTAAAGGGAGTTTATTGCCAGAGATAAATTTGAATTTCAATACAAAAGAATGTGGCAAAAAAATAATCAGCCAATAGCATTAAAACACCATGAAATCGACAATTACTTCAACGCATACTCGTAAAAGTTAATATAAATTTAATTCACTGAATTGGTCAGGGCATCAACATTGCTTACTTTCTGCATATCATCGCCATGCTGTGATTCTCTCTGACCTTGCGTTTATCCTGCTCAGACTGCTAATTCCTTTGCTATCAATGGATCTCAAGGCTTGAACCACAATTTGTTTGCCCTTGATCTGTTCAGAAATCTTGCTACTGTAAGTTGATTCACTTGACTGACCTTCTATACTCACTTGAGCAGTGTCTTCAAGCAGCACTTTTGCAGGACTGGATAAGCTTGATTCGGACGTATTATCGACAGAAGAAATACGACTGGGAGTGTCAACATATCCCTTTCCATCAGACTCGTCAGTAATAGTGTAACTGAGATGTTCTTCATTGCTGATATTGCTTACATAACTATCTACAGAGGAAAAATGACTGGGTGTGTCAGCATATCCTCCCCCATCAGTCTCTTCAGGAGTAGTGTAACTAAGATGTTCTTCATCGCTGATGTTGCTTATGTAATTAAAGTCGCATCCAGTTCCTGGATGAGGATCTTCCGTACTAAAGGACTGTTCTCTCTTTTCATCTTCTTTAGCAGTTTCTTCAAGGCAAAGTTGGAAAGCACTCTGATGTCCATTCTCGTCAGAAGGGTCCACATGTGAAAAGGGGGATGCTTCTACTACTGAACTCTTTCTTTCTTTGAGTGTTTTTGTAATAAGTGTCTTAAGAAAGTTCATGACTTGTACAGCATACATCAATGCCGTCAATGGATCTGCCATCTGCAACAGGTGAAATAGGGACACTATTAGCAGTGGGAAAAAATATCAGCAGTATATAATGCTAAGACCGATCAAACACCCAAAGTACCACATAACAGCAAAAGAAAAAAAGGGTGCAAGATATGCAAGTCCATGCCAAAATTCAGATCACTAAGTAGATCATCAGTGAGCTAACAATACAATAGGGAAATAACATGATCAGAACATTATGCAAATCTCAGGTATTTGGAAAGAAAACAAAAGAAACATAAATGTCTCCTTAGAACTTGCAGAGAGACCTTGAATTATCAAACACTTAAATTACGACATAACATCAAACAAAAAATTAATAGAAATAATAGAACGAGGTATCCCACAGAGAGCCTAGTATCCACTTGGCATGGAAACCATCAATGTTCCTCTACCACCGCAGTAACAAGTAGCTCCATCCATGCCAACAATTAGATTACTAAATACATCATCAATGAGATTAAAAGATAACAGGGAAAAATTCCGAGTAGAACATCCTGCAAAACTCTATTGTTTAAAGGGGAAAAAAAGAGGGCGACAAAGAACTAGCAGAGAGGTGAATGATTTAACACCTACATTACCATATAATAATAATTAAAAAAAAATGACATAGGAACATTTAATCCCTCAGAGCGCCTAGTATCCACCTGGCATGGAAACAATCATGGTTCCTCTACCACTGCAATAACAAGCAGGAGCACCAGTCTAGCAAGTCCATGCCAAAATTCAGATTACTAAATACATCATCAGCGAGATAAAAGAAAACTTAAACATCTTGCAAATCTCGGGTATTTGAAAGGAGAAAACACAACTGGCATGAATGCGACTAATGTCTGCTTAATACTAGCAGAAGAGAAGCTTTGAATTATCAAACAGCTAACTGACCATGTCAAAGAAAATAAAAAAGTAAAAAAAATAATTGAACATATGTCCCTCAGAGAGCCTAGTATCCACCTGGCATAGAAACAATCATGGTTCCTCTACCACTGCAATAAAAAGCAGGAGGAGCACCAGTCTAGCAGTTCATGCCAAAATTCAGATTACTAAATACATCATCAGCGAGATAATAAGATAACAGGGTAAATCACAAGTAGATTATCATGCAAATATTGGGTATCCAAAAAAAAAAGTCTTATAAATGTAAACATTGCCTTCTTAGAAGTTAGAACTAGCAGGGAGGCGTGGACCGATCAAACACCTAAAATTACCACATAAGAGAAAACAAGAAAGTAACAACACAAGAATGATCGATCTATCCCTTAGTAAAGACCTGGAACAGAAACAATTATGGTTCCTCTACCACTACGATAACAAAAGCAGGAGGAGCACCCATCTAGCAAATGCATTTCAAAATTCAGATTTCTAAATACATCATCAGCGAAATCAAAAGACAACAGGGAAAAAACACGAATAGAACATCATGCAAATCTTGGGCATTTAAATACGAAAGGTGACGAGTAAATGTTACCGTCTGCTCAAAACTTGAATAGAGGCCTTGAATGAATAAACACCTAAATTACTATACAACAGAAAATCAAAAAAAAAGAAGAAAAAGAAATACAAAAACGATTTATCCATCAGAAAGCCTAGTATCCACCTGGAACAGAAACAAATATGAAATATGGTTCTCTAACACTGCAATAACAAGCAGGAGGAGCAACAGTCTAGCAAGTCCATGCCAAAATTCAGATTACTAAATACATCAGCCAGATAATAAGATAACAGCGTAAAAACAAGAGTAGAACATCATACAAATATTGGATATTTTTTTATCTTTCAAAAAGTGACCAATAATTGTGACTGATGTCTGCTTAGAAGTTGTAACTAGCAGAGAGGCCTTGAATGATCAAACACCTTAATTACCACATAACAGAAACTAAGATAATAAAAAAATAAGTAAAATTTGTCCCTCAGAAAGCCTAGTATCCACCTGGCATGGTAACAATCCTGGTTCCTCAACCACTGCAATAACAAGCAGGAGGAGCACCAGTCTAGCAAGTCCATACCAAAATTCAGATTACTAAATACATCATCAGCGAGATTTGAAATATAACTGGGTAAAACGACTAGTAGAAGATAATGCAAATTTTGGGTATTTGAAAAGAAAGGTGAGTCTGGTGACATAAATGTAACTAATCTATCTATATCTACATATTATAAATTGCTGCATAAACCATTCCTCAGGTTTGGTACCCATACTTTGGTTCGGATGAAAATTTTAACTTTATTTTGATATCCATTATTTAGGTTTTGTACCCATTTTAGCTTTGTATAAGATCCATATTGTTATTTGACCCATGTTTAATTATGGAAAATCTGTATATCGACTTCAAATGTCATTAATGTATTTTATTATATTTTTGGTAAGCTTATTATTAAAAATTTCAATTTAGATAATCTCATCAATGCATATCATCCCATAACATATGTAATAAAATATTTAACTAAATTGACTTTTAAATATATTTATTATAATGTATAAATAATTTTTATTCAACAATATTTTGAAGTACCATGTGCGTAGCACGGGCTATAATCTAGTGTCTGCTTAGAACTAGCAGCGTCTTGAATGTTCAAACACCTAGATTACAAATAACAGAAAATAAAAGAAGACAAAAAGAAACACAAGAACAATTTATCCCTCAGAGAGCCTAGTATCCACCTGGCATGGAAACAAACATAGTTCCTCTACCTCTGCAATAACAAGCAGGAGGAGCACCATTGTAGGTCCATGCCAAAATTCAGATTACTAAATACAACATCAGCGAGATAATAAGATGACAGGATAGGACAGAAGTAGAACATCATGCAAATCTCAAGTAAATTTTAAAAAAACAACATATAACTGTGACTAATGTCTGCTTAGCACTAGCAGAGAGGCCATGAAAAGGAACACCACAACTCAAGTTCCTATTGCTGTAAATACTTTTCTCACTCTAATTAGGTATACAAGAAGTTCGCAGTGTTGGTGAAAATTCAAATGATAATTGTATTATTCTTGAACCACAATATAACCGTCATAATAAATTTATGCTGTGTGAAAAGGACACAAACATAATATAAAGACAAAAAGGCAAAGTAAAATAATTTTATGATCTTTAAGTTACCAAAAATCTGCTATAGAAATGTATTATCTTTTCTTCTTCATAATGTTTTGTTTGCACAGAAGTGATAACTAAGATAATTTTCATAACAGTTCCTACAAGAATGGCTTGAATATCGATAGAATGAAATGAAAAACAGAACCGAGCACTCAAAGTGCATGCATGACAATAACTCACCTGCGTCATGTTTGGTGCAAATACCATTGCAACATTGCGTGCATTCATCTTGTTTAAATGTTCGTGTTCAACAACATCAGCCATTAAGTTAACAGCCCAGTTTAGAAGAGCAGCTTCTGCTGCAGGAAGAAGCATCACAAGCGTGGAGCAGTCCTCTTCAGTCTGGCACTGCATCACCTGTTCAGGCGATAGCGAGTCCAAAACACCTGCAGGTAGCTCTCTGAACCATGCCTATAGTAGCAGACAAACAATGGTCAAGAACATACCATTAGAATGACAGTATGTGATTTCATTAGTCATAGCATGAAAAAATTTATGTGCATCTCTAAGGGTCTACGATTCTAGACTGGCTTTGTTTAGCATGTGCAACTACTAGTTCAAGTTTCAAAACTACCTGTTTCAAGAGCAATCTGTTTGCCACCAGGGGCATGGATACTCAGTGCCAAGGGTACTCTTGGAGTACCCTGGATTTTCTGCAGCTAATAGTTATAGGTTTCACTTGCATGAAAAAATAAGGGAGCGCCCCAATTGGTTAAAGGTAATGATATATTAGAGGTGTTCACATTCATATGTTTCTTGCAAACTATGGGAAGAACAGTATTGGGTAAACAAAGTATTGCAGAAGGCTAATGATGTTTACACAATAATATTCTCATCATGGACAAGCTTCAAAATTTGTAGTTTATTTCTATTAGATAATATACAGTAATATACAGTGAGAGGATGTTATCAAAATGTCCCCCCAAAATGACTAGAAAGTGATCAAAACTTATTCATGGAATAAATTTGATAAAATGAGTAATTGAGCATGAATAGGGAACGGATTGTAGCAAATGCACAAGGTTCAGCATTCCACATTAGCAGAATCTGGGAAAGTCCTAGTGTATGCGGCCCTATTCTTATTATACATAAAGATTTGACTTATAGACTGTTTCCATGATTTTAACCCCTGACCTAGCGGCTCTCGAAAAAAATAAACCCTGACCTAGCGGATGGTGGATGGACACGCCAAACACCACCTTCGCACAATAACTACATGATATTAGAAAATTTTGCAGAAAACTAGAGCAAGATTTCCACTATAGAATAATACCTTGATGAGACCAGCCAAACAGTGCACATCAATGCCTACTGGAACAACTCCTGCATTTAGTTGATTTCTCACAAACTCTTCCTGACCGTTATCAGCATTGATTCGGAATATTCCTTCTGCCTGCGTGTGCGTATCAATCAAAAGTAAGTAACGATTTCAGACTAAGAGATATATGCATACAAATGATTCATGAAAGACAAACTAATGTTAGAATACAATATATTCAAAGCTAAACTCATAATGAAGATCTGGAGAAACACTAGGGTACCTGTAATCCTTCTTGAGCATATAAACGTTGTTGCATCAGCAGCAATATTGTGGGGACACTGTTGCCTCTGTGATCATATGACAACTGCATGGATTCTGTGGAAACTCCAAAAACAGTGGTGCTACAAAATGGAAACTTCAAATTAGATGTGACAGGAAAAAAAAATGCGACTCCAAGACTCTCCTGAACTTAGTGGTAAACGTAATGAACAAAGAATAACATGTTACATGCGTATATTATTACTTACTGAAAATAAACAGAATAGCAGAAAGAACTGTGAGCAGTGCAACTACTACGAGGTACCAATGCTTTCCTCTTTATCAAAAAAAGCATATTGTGAGAACAAACCTTTTAAAAAATTTAGATGTGGTAGCCTGTCATTTGGAAAGTGTGTAAGCCTAGATGCCTAATGCAACTCGAATCAACTCGGCCACTTTAAATAGAACATGGTAAACAAGCAAAAGCTTCAAAATAATATAAGCTACTAACACTGCAGAGTTGCGTATAAGTTAGACCAGAGCAAGTGAAAGGAGGTCAATCCAACCTAAGTTCACTATGTGCTTGTGTGCCCACAAGTTAAGCTGAGAATTGACTTAATAAGTAATCTATAATATAAATTTGAATAGAGAATTTTAGCCCAGGTAAGCGAGATAAACGTTTTCTTTTAGTGAGGGCCATCTAGTTACCGCCAACTAATTTAATGAGCTTCTCTTTAAGATATACATTGAAATCATACATATTAATCCTGAAGTTAAACACTTAAAGCAACATATCCATAAGCAATATAATAGTTAGATGGAAATATATTGCACATATATTGCGTCAATATCCTCTCCGCTGGTTCCTGACCTCACACAATATACACAACATCCTGACTGAGTTTCCAACACCTTGTTTCCACTTTAACAGAGCAAAAAAATGTTCGAGCACATTATTCACCCTCTGACAACAACTATAGAGCGCACACTGCAAACGCTGTAGGTACGTCTTTCACTGTTATTACTAGCAAACCACAATCTTTGACATAGTTACAAAGCTGGTGCTGAGCCCATTGTAACCATACAGATAGGCAGTTTAGGCTTCTTAAACTTATTAAATACTATCAAGTGTCAAAACTCAAATCAACAAATTTTTGAAGATAAAAACATTCAGAATGTAATTATAATGCACGATAGACAAACCTAAAGGCTATTACAAAGGTAAATCATCTGATGTTATGCAACAAAAAATGACATTTGCACTAGCACTAACATAGAGCATGCTAAAATGAAAACTTAAGTAGTTTGACATACATGGAGCGTCAATATAGTCATGGTTTATTTAGGAGAAACTACGAACAATGGAGAAAGCTTATACTTGAAGACCACAAAGACATAAATCCAGAGTTAATCTCTTTAACTTATACTTGAAGACCACAAAGACATAAATCCAGAGTTAATCTCTTAATGTATCTTACATCTTTCAGTATTAAATTCGCTATCTTGTAAAGATGACCTAATGTTACATAGTACTCCAGGCAAAAAAAAATCAAGAACATAACAAAACAAATCAAGAAACCCTTCAAACAAACACAACCAAATTTAGATCCAGATGAAAATCAACAACCCATCAAAAAACATACCAGCACACACATTGTCAAAAGCACATACATACAAACATTTAAAAAGGACCAAATAAACAACCTTGCACTAGGAGCTCTCCTAGGAACTTCAGGCTCAAACTCAACAGGCAAACCCAAGAACCCATTAAATCTATCAAA
This sequence comes from Saposhnikovia divaricata, assembly GCA_036435485.1. Lineage (NCBI taxonomy): Eukaryota > Viridiplantae > Streptophyta > Magnoliopsida > Apiales > Apiaceae > Saposhnikovia > Saposhnikovia divaricata. The sequence continues at coordinate 53,899,939 of CM071595.1, read as the reverse complement.
AGTAACATGAGCAACATGTTGCACATTAGTAGGCCACCCAATATCCATACCACTAAGCTTAGCTCTATCAACACTTGTACAAGTGACCCAGAATGATTTTCTGAAAAGGGTCACCAAAACTGCCAATAAAGACAACTGATCTCTACTATTCTTGTCTCTCTCCTTAACTTCGTGTTCATCTGTTTCTTGTTCTTGGAATGAGTTAGACTCAAAGTTGTGGAGAGAAGAGGAAGATGAGGAGGTGGGTGAGGACTGAATCACCTCTGTCATGGCTGTAGACATAGAATGTGTGTGTGTTTTCTTGAATAAAGAATTGGGTTTGGAGATTTGATTAGAGGAGAATCAAGAGATGGGTTATGGAGTTTAAGACGTGAGAAACATGAAGTGTTGTTTTTGATTGAGTTTGGGTTTGCGATGTCTGAAGTGTGGCTTTGAAGTGCTCTTGGAGAGAGGGAGGGGGGCTAGGGATATCTGCGTGCTCTAGGTTCTAGCTTAGCCCCTTTGGAATTGTTTTTCGATTCAAAAAATAAATATTTTATCTTCGTTTTACATTATTCAAATGGGAATTAAGGTAAAGGTAAGACTCAACAATATTCCATTATATTTAATTATTTATCAGTTATTTTCATGATTATAAAAATTGAAAATATATACGATATCTATACTATCTGTACAATATATGTTGGAAATCTATACTATATTATAATAAGCGAAAGGGGGTATAATTTGTAGTTGGTTATCCCCTTATTTTTGGTTATCCCCTTATTTTTGGTTATCCTCATTCACAACCGTTAGATCTTCAATTCAAATAGATCATGACCGTTAGATACAACAATACTAAAAGTTGAAGGTCTAAGGTTCGAATCCCGCCAACAATATGTTAATATAAAATTAATACTAGATTATGTTATATAGAAAGGTTGAAGGTTCGATTCCCACCAACAGCATATTAATTTAGATTTAATACTAAACTAAAAATAATGTTTAAAATATTATATATACTAAACTATAAACAATTTAAAAAAAAATAAAAACAACCCGTGATTTGCAAGGGCTATAAGCTAGTATTAACTAATACAGCAACATAGAGGCAGTTATATATCGTATTTAACAAGCCAAGGTCAAGCAAACAATTAACGAAACAAAACAAGAAGGTATAAAACATGCATATCAGTAACTGTAAGAACGAAGGAAAGAAAGTAGACATACCAGTAGCCATAGCTATAATAGTATATCAAACAAGTAGAAACACCAGCTGAGTCGTCAGGATTTGCTCGAATTCCTGACTGCTCTTGAAGAGATAATTGCCTCCACTTACACTGTGTCAGGATGCTGGCAATATTCTTCCAGGATAAAACAGCTCCGAGCTATATGATCACAGTAAATCAGACAGCTCAACTTCGACTAGCACCTCAGTCGCCAGAAAAACCCACAACTCACAAGCACAGAGAAGCTACAGACAGGAGGGAATATAAAGTGTAGAGAGGAGAAGAGAATGTAGGGTGTAGTGTGTATAAAATCAGAGAGGAGAAGAGAATGTAGGGTGTAGTGTGTATAAAATCAGTAGCTTAGCTCTCTATTTATAGGAGAGGCCAAACGTAACTGATACCACCCTCATCAATATTGTAACCCACATTCCATTTAATAATAATGAAACGGTCGATTTAATATAATCAAAACGGCTGTAAAAGCTGATTTCCAATTAAATAAATCGTAACAGTTACGTTATATTTTATCCACATATTTCAGTTTTATTTAAATTAATCAGAATATATATATATATATATATATTATCAAATTCTGATCAGGACCCAACATCAGGATTTTCATCCGTCAGGATCTGATGGCCATCAGTATTTGATCACCATCATCAGGATCTGGTACCGTCAGGATTTCATCCATCAGGACTTGGCCCATCAGAATTAGATGTCTGACCTGTTCCTGATTTATTCCAAGTACTGATCCTAATTGAAATATATATATTTATTCTAATTAAAATATTAATTAAACACATAAATAAAATCCCTCGCCCAGGTCGCCTCGCGTACACGAGACGCCGAGACATTCGCCCAAATCGCCCTTCGACCGAGCCGACCCGAGTCGAGTCGAGACGTGACGTGGCGTGGCGTGGCGAGGCGGGCGGCGGCGGCGCGCGCGTGAAGCACACAGTAACACCATGCACCATCATACACCTTAGTAGTTGTACACTACCCATGTGTGTGATTCTATATAAAGCCAACAACCCCTTTTATTTATTTCAATGTGGGACAAATACACATTCTCTTTTTCAAGCTCTTTCAAGCTACCCACTTTAACTCTATTTCTCTATGGATTTCACTAAGAAAATTACTTAGACCCATATATGAAAATTTAAGTCCTTATAACAAGGACCAATTTCCAATACGTAAAACCGGAATTAACATCAAGAACATAAAATACTTATGCTCTCAAAACTCCATTTTCTAACAATCCCCCACAAATCCATACAGAAATGCTTCAGGTTTTTTTTTCATCATGACTTGTTTTTCAGAGTCGGTACCCTTCCGGGTTTGAACCCTCCTGAGTCCCCTACTTTGATGATTACCGGATTCAGATGGAATGTTTCACCTTTAATCTTAATCCGTCTGGTGTAACCATGTTCCATAGACGACGACAAGTCAAAGGCTATGGTGCCAATCTACGGCTTTGAGACATTAATGGTCTTGTCTCGATCCTGTTCGTCGAATGCTTCGTGGAATAACCCTTCCCTCTAATTGCGACCACACAATTACATTCGCTTAGCTGGGCATCTCCAAAGATGTACTGCTACCATCTCGTCGAATGACTTGACCCCATTCAGAGTTATAATAACTCTAGCTTACTAGCAGCGTCAGTACCTTCTAGGTTTACAGGGGATAGACTCAGATACAACAGTATCATCTATGTAGCAAAGGTACTACCAATTCATCCTTACAGCTTGTTATTACCACATTGAATACACTTCAAGGGATCTCCTCTCATGTATATTGGGCTCCCACTGATGATGAACTATTATGGGTTGACAGCCCCATCCCCAACCTTGACTTAAGGACCACTACAGGTTCCAGTCCTTTAGTCAAAGGATCAGCTATATTATTCTGATTTCCTATGAACTCTACAGCTATAATCCTATCAGACACTAAACCCCTTATAGACTTTAGTCTAACTTGGATGTGCCTCTTTGTCTTAGCATTATACTTTTTACTGCTAATCTTGTCGATAGTTGTTTTACTATCACAATGAATAGCAATCGCAGGAAGCGGTCTGCTTACTACAGGTATCACGGACATAAGTCTGTGTAACCATTCAGCCTCCGTCCCCGTGGCATCAAGTGCACACAACTCAGCTTCAAAAGTAGACCGAGTTACTATAGTCTGTTTGGTCGACTTCCAGTATATTGCTCCACCTGCTAAGGTGAACACGTATCCAGTCACTCCATTGGAACCAGACTTCTTAGCTATCCAACTTGCATCACTTTACCCCTCAAGTACACCAGGAAATCTCCTATAATGTAAACTAAGGTACATTGTGCCTTTCAGATATCTAAGTACTCTATCAAGAGCATCCCAATGAGTTCTGTTTGGACAACTTGTATATCTAGCCAACTTAGACACAGAGTATGAAATTTCTGGTATAGTACAGTTAGCAAGATACTGCAAGCTCCCTATAATCTGATAATACCTTAACTGAGACACAGGTACTCCTGAAGTATTCTTAACAAGGGCAACTTTAGGATCATAGGGTGTACTAGCGATTCTACACTGTGAATAACCATATTTCTCAAGTATAGATTTCTCTATATAATGAGACTGTGATAACGTTATTCCCTCAGCTGACTGAGTCAGCTTGAGACCAAGAATCACACTAGCCTCGCCCATATCCTTCATTTCAAAATGCCTTTTCAAGAAAGCTTTTGTCTCGTTAATAATCTCAATATTGGTTCCAAACAATAATATGTCATCTACATATAGGCACAAGATGACACACTCACTACCTTTAACTTTGGTGTAGACACACTTGTCACTTTCATTAATATCATAACTGAACGGCAACACAGTTTCATCAAACATTTTATGCCAATCCCTAGGAGCTTGTTTCAAACCATAGATGGATTTGATCAACTTACATACTTTCCTTTCGTTACCAGATGCAACAAATCCCTCAGGCTGATCCATATAAATCTCTTCTTCAAGTTCACCATGAAGAAAAGCTGTCTTTACATCCATTTGATGGATGATAAGACCATGTACGGACGCCAATGCTACAAGCATTCGGATTGTTATTATTCTAGCTACAGGAGAGTATGTATCAAAGTAATCAATGCCCTCCTTTTGCTTAAAACCCTTAGCTACCAGTCTAGCTTTGTACTTATCTGTTGAGCCGTCAGAGTTCAACTTCCTTTTAAAGATCCATCTGCACCCGATAGTAGAACACCCAGGAGGGAGATCAACTAACTCCCATGTTCCATTAGAAACAATAGAGTCAATTTCACTCTTTACAGCGCCCTTCCAGTGCCTAGACTCTGAAGAATCCATAGCTTGTCGGAAAGTTAAAGGTTCATCCTCGACATTGTAAGTGATAAAATCACTTCCAAACTCCTTGACTACCTTTGCACGCTTACTTCTTCGTGGTTCCTCTACCTCCTTAGGAGTAGAGCTACTACTAGGTTCCGCCCCCACATTTGTCATCTTTTCCACATGATCAGGAATAGAACTCGATGTGTGAGTAGGATCTTCATTAGAAGTATCTTGAGGCATACAAGTCTTCATAGGGTAAACATCCTCAAAGAATGTAGCATCACGAAATTCAACTATCGTGTTTGCTACTATACCATCTATGTCAGATTTTAACACTAAAAACCTCATAGCTGTAGTAGTCTCAAGATAGCCTAGAAAGATACAATCAACAGTCTTAGGACCTAGTTTCTTTCTCTTGTGTTCAGGTACAAGTACCTTAGCAAGGCACCCCCACACACGAAGATACTTAAGACTAGTCTTCTTGCTCTTCCATAACTCATAGGGTGTCTTATCCATGTGTTTCAGAGGGACTCTATTCAGAATATGGCAAGTCGTATTCAAAGCCTCTCCCCACATGTATTTAGGCAACCCAGAATTAATAAGCATACTATTAATCATATTTTTAAAAGTTCTGTTCTTTCGCTCAGCAACCCCATTAGACTCAGGTGTGTATGGTGGGGTAACTTCATGAACTATACCATTGCTTGCACAAAATTCATTAAAAGCGTTACTCGTATACTCACCACCTCTATCAGATCTCAACCGTTTAAGTACCTTACTAGTTTGTTTTTCTACTTCAGTTTATATATAATGAATTTACTAAGTGCTTCATCCTTATGTCTAAGTAAATAAACATAACAGTATCTACTACTATCATCTATAAAGGTAATGAAGTATCTAAACTGGTCTTTAGTCAACACACCGCCAAATTCACAAATATCAGTGTGTACTAAATCTAACAAACCTGAATCCCTAACAATATTATGAAAAGGTTTCCTTATTTGTTTAGCAGACACACATACTTGACATTTAGAATTCTTTTCTATGGTATGTCTTTGAATCAACTCTAAGTTCATCATATTTTTAAGAGCACCAAAATTTAAGTGACCAAGTCTAGCATGCCATAAATTTGAAGATTCAATACAATTCACAGAAGGAGTAATATTATTAATCAACGAACCCACAACGGGCTCAACATTTATTACAAATAAACCATTTGACAAGTAACCCTTGCCAAAAAATGTAGCAATATGAATAAGAACTACTTTATTACATTTGAAAGAGACTTCAAAACCATTAGCTACTAAACAGCTTCCACTTATTATATTTCTACGCATGTCGGGAACATGATGCACTCTCGTCAGGGATAGAACACGACCCGAAGGAAACTTCAGGTCCATGTTTCCTACTCCATGTACTTGAGCCGCACTTGCGTTCCCCATCGTCACTGTTAAGCTATGACTCTGTTGAAAAGATACAAATAAACTAATGTCAGCACAAATATGCACATTAGCTCCAATATCAATCAACCATTCATTTAACAGATAAGTGGAAAATAGTATAGGGTTGTAGGTAACATACCGGTCCACGTTGGTTTCAGAAGCCGTAGCCTCACCAACAACCATGTTCACTATAGGCCCACTTGCGGTTCCAAGCACAGCATTCGCTTGAGCTACCACCTCGGCTTTCTTCGCTTTCTTTGTCGGGAAGTTCTTACTCCAGTGCCCAACCTGCCCACAAGACCAACATGGTTTGTTTGCCTTTGGTTTCTTGGCCTTATCCTTGTCATTCTTAGGTTTATTACTATTACCCTTCTTAGAGACAGCCTTCCTTTTCTGTCCTACAGTTGCTACATTCACCTTCGAGCTTCCGTGCTCAGTGGGCACCACATGTCCCTGTTTGGACTTGTGTTGTTCTTGCACTGAGATGTCCAGCATAAGGTTGGTCCAGGTGATCTCTCCTTTCTGTCTTTTCAGGGAGGGAGAGAACTCTTCCTAAGACTTTGGGTGTTTTTCAATCACACTCATCACCTTAAACTTTTCGGGGAGGTCCATTCCGGACTCCTTCAAAGCATGCACAGTCATCTCGAACTCATGCACTTGCTCCGTCATGGACTTATTGTCCACCAGCTTGAAATCAAGGAACCTAGCCACAGAATACTTTTCCAGACCTTGTGAGTCAGTATTATGTGTCTGGTCCAGCTTCTCCCATAAGAGTTTTGCGGTGTAGGCATCAGAGGAGTACACATCAAACAAGGTGTTCGTTAGAGCAGCCAAAATAGCCGCCCTAGCCACGCCATCCTTCTCAGCCCACTTCGCAAAACCCTTAACTGATTCAGCCTTTGCTTGATCCACAACCGGCTTCTCATATTCCACAACAGGCCATAGACCCTTTACAGTCAACCACAACTTCATCCTTTTCTGCCAACGAGAAAAGCCAACGCCCCCATTGAATTTCTCCGCAACCCAGTCAATTCAACGAGTTGTGGAAAACTGTAATTGGTCCAGTCCACGACCCCAGCATATGCACCAGAACTACCACTAACAGGAGCACTAACATGACCACTAACAGGAACTTCAGTCTCATTAACCATTATGCTAAATACTATATAACAGATTATCTCTTCAAGAATGTTGGAAATATTAACTAATACAGCAACATAGAGGCAGTTATATATCGTATTTAACAAGCCAAGGCCAAGCAAACAATTAACGAAAAAAAACACGAAGGTATAAAACATGCATATCAGTAACTATAAGAACGAAGGAAAGAAAGTAGACATACCAGTAGCCATAGCTATAATAGTATATCAAACAAGTAGAAACACCAGCTGAGTCGTCAGGATTTGCTCGAAGTCCTGACTGCTCTTGAAGAGATAATTGCCTCCACTTACACTGTGTCAGGATGTTGGCAATATTCTTCCAGGATAAAACAGCTCCGAGCTATATGATCACAGTTAATCAGACAGCTCAACTTCGACTAGCACCTCAGTCGCCAGAAAAACCCACAACTCACAAGCACAGAGAAGCTACAGACAGGAGGGAATATAAAGTGTAGAGAGGAGAAGAGAATGTAGGGTGTAGTGTGTATAAAATCAGTAGCTTAGCTCTCTATTTATAGGAGAGGCCAAACGTAACTGATACCACCCTCATCAATATTGTAACCCCCATTCCATTTAATAATAATGAAACGGTCGATTTAATATAATCAAAACGGCTGTAACAGCTGATTTCCAATTAAATAAATCGTAATAGTTACGTTATATTTTATCCACATATTTCAGTTTTATTTAAATTAATCAGAATATATATATATATATATAATCAAATTCTGATCAGGACCCAACATCAGGATTTTCATCCGTCAGGATCTGATGGCCATCAGTATTTGATCTTCATCAGGATCTGGTACCGTCAGGATTTCATCCATCAGGACTTGGCCCATCAGTATTAGATGTCTGACCAGTTCCTGATTTATTCCAAGTACTGATCCTAATTGAAATATATATATTTATTCTAATTAAAATATTAATTAAACACATAAATAAAATCCCTCGCCCAGGTCGCCTCGCGTACGCGAGACGCCGAGACATTCACCCAAATCGCCCTTCGCCCAAAATACATTCACCCCCCTCTGTATTTTCTTGTGTGTATTTCATACTCATCAATAATCGAAACATTAAAAGTTTGATCGGGCGATTGGTCGGCATGATATTATTTTTTTTTTACATAGTTATCCTTACTTAACTTAATTTCAGATAAAATCCATCGTTCTAACTATTCAATTTCCTTTTCAGGTTAAACTTACTACCTTTACTATTTTTTGATAATTAATTAATTTTTTTTTAGATAAAACACAATATCTTTTATATCTTATCTAATTAAATTTCTCATTTTCTAAAAACACAACGTGCATTTTTATTTAATTAAATAAAATAATTTTACATAATAATTACTATTAACTAATTAATTACCTTTTCAGATAAAACACATTACCTTTTACATTTTCTCTAACTAAAACATCTCTTTTTAATTATATTATAATTATTATTAACTAATCATTTACCTTTTCAGCTAAAACATGGTACATTTTCTTTTTTGTTTACCTAAAACCTCTCTTTTTCCAATTATATCACTTACGATTCTATTTAATAAAATAAAATAATATTATAATTACTAATAATTAACCGATGACCTTTTTCAGCTAAAACGTACCATTTTTTTATATTTGTTAACTAAACTCCCTCATTTTCTAGAAATATCACGAACAACATTTATATATTTATTATCAAATCATATCATATCATTTAAAAATTTAACCCTCCATAATTCATGTCTTAACAAATTCAATACAAATTAGAAAAACAATCACACGTTACTTTTTCTTTTTTCTTTACCTAAAACCTCTCATTTTTCAGTTATATCATAGACAGTTCTATTTAGTAAAATAAAATAATAAAATAATAATTATAAATAATTAACCAATTACCTTTTTCAGCTAAAACATATCATCTTTTCTATATTTTCTAACTAAAATCCCTCATTTTTTAGAAATATCATGGACAAAATTTATATAATTACTATCAAACCGTATCATTTAAAAACTGGATATTTACAAAAGTACCTAACTTTTTGATTTTTTTTTTAAAAATACTACCGAAGTTGCAAATGAGGTTGCAACGCTGGCATCGTAGGAGAAAATCGGTTTCAAATGAGGTTGCAAATGTTGCAACTGGGGTTGCAAACCATGTTGTAAATGTTGCAACCGTATTTTTGAAAAAAAGTTTTGCAACTTGGGTATTTTTGAAAAAAATCATTTAAAAATTTAAGCGTACAAATTTCATGTCTTAACAAATTCAACACAAATTAGAAAAAAAAATTATATAATATTAAAGAAAATCCGTACATCACACGGATTTTAAGCTATGTATACTATATTATATTAAAATCGAAATATTAAAAGTTTGTCGGTTTGTTTTCGGTACGGTTTTCCGAATTATTAAAATGAATAATAAAATAATATAATTAATGACAATTAGTCAATTGCATTTCTTAAGTAAAACACTTTTACCATTAATTGAAAAATATTAACTTTTATAAACACCTAAAAATATCAGTTGTACCAGAATCTTCCAATCCTTAAATTTTTTTAATTAAAACATGTTAACTTTTAATTTAAAATATAATTTTACAATCATTAATATATACCCAAAAATTCATCACATAATATCTTTTAATCAATAATAAAATATATTAAAAATTTGTATCTATACAATTATATTAAAGCCAAACAAGGAAAGCTTTAGTTTTTGGCTTTCGATTTTCGATCCTTTTTTTAATTAATAAATAATATAATAATATAATTAACAAAAACTAGCCGGTTGCATTTTCTATTTAAAACATGTTACCTTTTAATTAAAAGGTATTACCTTTTATAAACAACTAAAACACCAATTTTACTATATCTTCCAATCATTTATATGTCTTTTCTTATTGAGAAATAACTAGAATCCAAAATACCCGTTTTCATAAACACTAATCGAAATACCCGGTTAAATACTTTATTTACAGTGGATATCAGAGGTGATACTCCTCACCCAATAGAACGTCAAGAGTGATATTCCACTACCGACGTTCAGATACTCCACTACGAATGGAGTATCTGACCTGATACTCCATTGTAAGTGATACTCGACTGTCAATGGAATATCCGACCTGATACTCCACTATTACTTCACCGGTAGTGGAGTATGTCCCTGATACTCCTTTGGGAGTGACGTGTCATCCTAATATTCCACTACCAGTGGAGTATCTGATGGGTATTTAGGACCATATTTACCGATCACATCTATGTATATGCAGTGATCCAATCTCTGCAAAATATAGGTGGTGAATGTAAAATTAAACTTATAGAGAAATTTATGGAGAAAATGACCAAGAGAATCTTGCATGGACAGTGGACAAGAATGGAAGATGTGATCTATACTGCACATTACTCTTTCTAGTATAGGCAAATTTTATTAAGGGATCTAGTCTCTTACTAAGTAGAGTAATTTTGTAAAAGTGTGTGTACAATCTTTTTATATAGTGTACACACCACCTCTCTTTGTTGTTAGACTTCAAAAGTAAATTCGAAAACTCTCTATAGGAAAGTAGAAGATGAGAATACATTATATTGTATTCAGAGGTTGTAGCAACACTTTATCTAATACAATTATTAAATCGAATTAAGATTTTAATGTTCTTGTTTTAATTATCACATCTCATACACTCATAAATCAGTAGCTACTCAACTTTCGATTCTTACTAAATGAATTTCAAAAAATTAATAAAAATACATTGTTATAGTCACCCCATGTGTATTGGGACTCACAACTAACAAGATCTATCTATAGTATTAATACTAGTACACGAACCGTAAAATCCCGCAAATTTATTTTATTTTTATTATTAGATATTAGATTTTAATGTGATTTTTTTTAATTTGTTTATTCAGATAATTGTTTTAGTTAGAAATTGTAGAATTCTCTTTGTGCAAGATATTTCGAATGAAGATGATATTTGTTATTAAAGTAAAGAAAAGTGAGAATATTATAGAAGATAATATCTTCTAATTAAGGTATTTTTGTGTATAATATAATTAAATATTAGGAATTACTTAGAGAGGTTATAGATTTTAGGAGGAAAGTATTAGAATTACCCGAATAAAATTAGGTTTTGTATGTCTATATAAGAACCCCATTATTATACAATTAAGCTTGTACAGAAAATTCGTTCAAGAGGTACGTTTCTCACCTTTGACTTAATAAATATGTCTGCATGCTTTTGTATGTTTTAATCGAACTATTATTATTTATTTTCTTGGTTTCATCTTGCTAGCTACTAATTACTGATTATATTGTAGTTTAAAAAAAAATTACTGATTATATTGTATTATGGATTAGTCGGATTTATCAGTGAAATAAGTCGGCTATAATGCATGTGTTTGGCCTCCTGAACTTATGTGCTTGTGTGGTAGAATGCCATGATAACAATTTGGTAATTGTATGCTAATCATTATTTTTAGAAATTGTAGGTTGAAATCATACATGTTATATGTTAGATTAATTGCTCTACATGATTGTTAGGATTTATGGGTGATAGCGTAGAGACAACTTAACTAGTACTTAGTTTATTTGTATAGGCTAAGTAGAACATACTATCACAGCCAGAGTGTGTTCTTGTAATCAAATAATTGCTAAAATGTAATAAGTATGTATCTTGGAAGAAGTTCATTGATATGTTTAAGCCTCAAGAGAATACATCAGTTCGACAGCAATAATAAAGTTACTGTCAATACATTGATGGTAACGTTACAAGAAGACAGCATGTTGCAAGTTCACGACAGCAAGTCTCATTTGACAGCAACATTGGCTGAAGCATGGGACAGCAACATTCTCACACTTGACAGCAAGTCTGGAGTTCTGACAGCAACATTGGCGGGAGCTCATACTGTCAACTACTGAATATTCCTATGACAGCAAACTTGGCGGCAAAGGTTACTGTCTCACTAAATTATTTGATTTGGAGATTTTATCTCAGTCAAACCCCCGTGATAGTTTAGATGTTCGAGAAACAGATTTGCTGCCATTCGTCAAATATTGTAGCAGACCTGCAAGACTACGACAGAAGCTTGGGAGATCACAAGACGAGGCTCGACAATTCAAGAGTATGACAAGTCTGCATCTACCAGAATTGTTATAGCTAATTTTAGAAAGAACCCAGAATGCCTTATGCTTAATGATAACTCTGTTTGTATAGCATTTTAGGAAAGGTCACATGGGTGGGCAACTTGTGAGGAGCTGCTATTTGAAAACGATAACAGCTCCGTGACCCATTTGACTGAGATGTTAGAGAAAGATTAGTCTATATAGAGACACATCTCTCATTCTTTCAGGAGTGATTTTTTTCAAGAAGTCGAAGCTTGAGAAAAGCATTTTTCTCGAGGTTGTAGCAACACATTACAAAATAAATAAAATATTTATTTTGTGAGAATATCTTGAATTACTACTTTTGTTGCAATTCTTGTGTAGATAGTTTATAATCTTTATCGTTGTTGTTGAGCTAAAGATTTGAAATTATATATATTACATTCAACCCCCCCTTCTGCAATATACTCCGGGACCAACAACTGGTATCAAAGAAACAGATTGATATACAAATCTGAAGATCATGTCGAGTGTTCAGAAGTCAAGTGGTATCAAGATTCCAGTCTTTGATAAAGAGAACTACAATTTCTGGAAAAGAAAAATCTTGTTATTTATCAAAGCTGCCCATCCACTATACATGGAAATCTTTGAGAACAGCCCCTTCATTCCTTAAAAGGAAGTAGCTGCTGCTACTGTAAATGATGAAGTCATTCCAGCCCATTGGGTTGCCAAGAGGCCTTCAGAATACATAGAGACCGAAAAGGAGAAAGTAGCCTTGGATGACTACTTACAACTTATCTTGCTCGACTCTCTCACTTTAGACAAAGCCATGTGTGGTAATGTCATGGGATGTTCATCTGCAAAAGAGATGTGGAGTAAGATAGAGTTGCTGTGTGAAGGAAGTGAAGAGGTCCGAGAAAATCAAAGGCAAATCCTTGTATCACAATATGAAGCCTTCATGGCCAAGCCAAGCGAAGAACTCACACACAAGTTTGAAAGGTTCAGTAAGCTAATAGCTGAGTTACAAATTCATGGGAAGTTCTATAATAGAAAGGAGATCAACATCAAATTTCTGCTCTCTCTCTCTCTGAGCATCTTGAGCACAAAGTCACAGCCATAAGAGAAGGAAGAAACTTGAACGATGTCTCTCTAGAAACTCTTTATGGTGTGCTCAAATCATACGAACTCGAACTCTTTCAAAAGAGAGCTATTCAAACTGGAACCAAAGGAAAGTTGGCAAACATGTCAGGAGCCCTTGTAGCTCATGAACCACAAGTAGCTTGTCCAAGTGAATCCTCAAAAAGTTCACAACCAACACAAGTACCACCATTGAAGATTCAAGAGGTGTTGGATGACGAGGAGAAGGTGGTTCTGCAGCTCAAAGATGTTGAAGATGAAGACTTCTACACAGTAGAAAAGATTGAAAGCATGGATAATCCAACCATGGCTTATATGGCTAGGAGATTCAAGAACATCAAGTTCAGAAGGGACAAGTCATACAAGCCACAGGGTCAAACATCTAAGTTCAACAAGGGGAGTTTTTCAAATGCTGCTGGTGGTGCCACGAGAGGTGGATACAAGACCGGGATGGTGGATAGGTCAAAGTTCAGGTGTTACAATTGCAATGAGCTAGGTCATTTTGCTACTGAATGCAGAAGACCAAAACAGCATCAAGGAAAAGGATCTGGAAATCAGTTTAAGAGGAATTAAGGTAAAGCCTACGTGGCTGAAGGAAAATGCTAGGATGATTATGAAGATGAGGAAGAAGAAGAGTTTGTAAACTTGGCCCTCATGGCTAAATCTGATGATGGAGCTTCTAGTTCCTCGACTCAGGTACCATATCTAGTCTTACTTGATATGTCTAAAACTGAATACAAGTATACCATTGAAGATTTAATTGCTGAGATGTTTAACATTCATGTTAGTTTATCTGCTGCTCATGAAGAAATTGCTAAGTAAACTAAACAGAATGAAACTCTCAAATCTGAAAATAAAATGTTATTGCTTAGAACTAGTCCTCTAGATTTGTTAGCTCAAGAGAATACAAGATTGAAAAATGATATTTTCTGTGCTAAGGAAATAGAAGAATTTCTCAGGAATCAAATTACAGAAAATGAGTTTAAACTTAAAGCATTTAGAAACTCTTCTAAGTTAGTCCAGGAATATCATGATAATCACACTGAGAATCAAAGATAGGTATAGGCTTCGAGTATGGTAGGAGGCATGGAAAGGCAATTGCTCTTGATGATAGTGATGCTGTCAAACCTCATATTCTCAAAAGAGTTTACAAACCGATTTTCAAAAATCTTCAAGCTGATTTTGATGAAACCTCCCTGTTCATCAAATAAAAGCTTCTTGATGAGGATGAGTGCGTTGACAGCACACTAGATGAATGGAAAGATACCGTCAAGTCTCCCGTGACAGAAACTTTGCCAATCAATCTGACAGAATGTTCTAAAGTAGCTGTTAACAAAGATATGACAGAAACTTCAAAAGATACTGTCAAGAGAGAACCCAAGACAGCAACTTTCAAGCCTGCTGTCAAGATAGAGGGAAAGAAAGGTACTGTCAAAGGTAGCTCGACAACAACTTCAGAACATACTGTCAAGGCAAATGCCTACAAGCCTAAGAATAGGAATGGCAAGTTAGGAATTGACAAGAAGAATGGATATGCTCATGTTAAAGACGCTCCTAGGAAGCTTTGCAATAATTGTGGCTCATCTCAACATTTAACATTTGTTTGTAAGAAATCCAACAAGGACAAGGTTAATGCGACCAATGTTAGTGGTAACTTGCATAGAACCCCCATCATGCAAAGAGAAGTGGACGTCTGTAATAATATTGACTGTATGCCATGCAAGATTGTTGTTATGAGTACTTGTTTCAATTTGCCTATTCTGTCTACTGAAAGATGTTCCTATATGGAAACTGCTGAGACTTCTACGCCTGCCTATGTTGGTAAAAAGGCAACATCCACCAAGAGAAAGACCAAGTCTAACTCTAAGCCTAAGTGGACTGTGAAAGAAGTCAAACAAGAGGATTCTAGTGTTGATTCAAATGTGAAAAAGAATGATATGAATAATGATGCTGTAACTGCAGGAGCCAACAGAGTTTGGGTACCAGATGCAAATTAAAATCATCTGTTTTGCAGGGCAAAAAGCAGAAGCAAGTCATGTGGATCATCGATAGTGGATGTTCCAGACACATGACAGGTGATATAGCCCTGCTATCATATTTTGTGGAGAAAGCCGGCCCAATCATAACTTTTGGAGACAACAGCAAAGGTTACACTGTGGGATATGGCTGTTTGGAAATTGGAAATGTTGTCATTGAAGACATTGCTCTTGTAGATGGATTGAAGCATAACCTACTCAGTGTCAGCCAGTTCAGTGACAGGGGATTCAAGGTTGACTTTGATATGATCGTTTGCAATATCTATCACAAGAAGGATGGAAGCCTCTCCTTGAAAGGAGTCAGGAAAGGAAGCTTGTTTGTTGCAGGCTTAAATTCTGTGAAGAAAGACAAGGCTTACTATTTTTACAGTAAAGCATCAGTTGGTGAAAGCATGCTTTGGCACAAGAAGCTCTCCCATCTCAATTTCAAGAATATGAATATTCTGATGAAGAAGGATTTGGTGAGAGGACTACCTCAACAGGAATTCTGTCAAGAAGGATTGTGCGAGGATTGTCAAATGGGTAAATTGAAAAGATCAGTGCACAAGTTAAAGCAAGTGAATACCAACACTGAGCCACTCAAATTAATTCATATGAATTTGTTTGGTCCAGTAAATGTTCAATCTCTTGCAAGAAAGAGTATGCCCTGGTAATGGTGGATTATTACTCGAGGTACACTTGGGTAAAGTTCTTACAGACAAAGGACGAAGCTGCTCAAGAAATCATTGATCACATAAGAGTTCTTGATAGAACCCTGAATGCAAAAATTCAATATCTGAGAAGTGACAATGGTACTGAGTTCAAAAATGCCACATTGGGAAACTTCTACAAGGAAGAAGGCATTGTCCAACAATTCTCCACTGCCAGGACACCACAACAAAATGGAGTTGTAGAAAGGAAGAATAGAACTCTGATTGAAGCTGCGAGAACTATGTTGAATGATTCTAAATTACCAACATATTTCTGGGCAGAAGTTGTTAATAAAGCTTGCTACACACAGAACAGAACCTTGATCAACAAGACTCATGGAAACACTCCTTACTATCTATTAATAGGAAAGAAACCAACCATCAAATATTTTCATGTATTTGGGAGTAAGTGTTTCATGATGATTGACAACCATGAAAGGAAAGGAAAGTTTGATGCTAAAGCTTATGAAGGCATTTTCATGGGATATGGATTGGAAAGGATTGCATATAGAGTCTATGTCATTGATCACAAAGTCATTGAAGAAAGTGTAAATGTCACATTTGATGAAACCAAGTTCCCTGGATTACAAGAGGATGGTTAAATGGAGCCTCTTGGATTTGAAAATTAAGGTTACTTGGAGGAGGAAGAAGTTGTTGCTGATGAACCTACTTGCACTCAGACCATTGAGTTTGAAAGAGATGTTGTTAACACCAATGATGTTACTCAAACTCCAGCTCAGTCTCAAACAATAACTCCCAATCATCAGAATGAGAATGAGTTTGGAGATGTTGAAGAACATGAAGGAGAAACCATCAATGGTGGAGAATCAACTCCTCAAAGAGGAACTGATCAAGCAGATCAAGAAAGAAGCTTGCCTAGAACCACTAAGTGGAACAGAGATCACACCAGCAATCTAATCATTGGTGATCCCACTACTGGTATAAGGACAAGGAGAAATGTTTCTGCAGACAGCATGTTCTCTTGCTTTCTATCTCAAACTGAGCCAAAGTCAATTGATAAAGCATTGTTGGATTCATATTGGGTGATAGCCATGCAAGAAGAGATCAACCAATTTGAGAGAAACAATGTATGGAAGCTAGTCCCTAGACCTAAAGAGAAATCAGTTGTTGACACAAAGTGGGTCTTCAGAAACAAACTGGATGAAGGTGGAAACGTGACAAGGAACAAAGCAAGACTAGTGGCCAAATGATACTGTCAACAGGAAGGAATAGACTATGATGAAACATTTGCACCTGTTGCCAGACTTGAAGCCATAAGAATTTTTCTAGCCTATGATGCACACTGTAACTTCAAAGTGTTCCAAATGGATATCAAAAGTGCTTTTCTCAATGGAGAGCTAGAGGAGGAAGTGTATGTTGAACAGCCACCTGTCATCACTACATTAAGTAGTCCGACTATGAACTTGGCAAGAGTTCTTATTATCTTATTGAATTTATTGTTTTAACGTCACCTCATCTCTGGGGTTTATAACGTACGCTCTGATACCACTTCTGTAACACCCCCAGATCCGGGGTCCGGGATCCAGTGGTTACGGTTTCCAATTCTGTCCATAACAATTGAACTTTCCTTAACATAAAATAAATTACGTCTCTATGACCCAACACAACAATATAAAACACACCCGTTATAGTACCAGAGATGAAATCAGAGTCACAATCAAATTTTTATTAATCACATTATGAGTTCTTACAATCCAAAAGAATTTCAATATAATTACATACTCTTTGCCATCCATTTACATAAGTCATACTAGACTATATTCTTGGTACTGAAAGAATAAATATATCCTACCAATAGCTTCTTCTTCAGCTCTGGTAGTCTCATCGTCCTCGCCCGCGTCGAGTGCGCCTTGTGCGAGTCATCTGGTCTAGCTGTTGTTGTGATATAATAATAAAGCAAGGGTGAGCAATAGCCCACCAACAATAATAGATAACTGAACGATAATGTATAACAGTTCAAAAGTATCTTTCAAACCATATGCCATGCATTTGCGGAAATGATGCCAGTATAATATGAACGATGAAGTTACAAGGTAACTTAAAGTATTTGTGTTAGTCACAGAGGCATGCCTGAATACATCTAATAACAAGCCTAAGTATGTGTAATGCTATGCATTACCTACATGACCTCTTAACTGAGGGAACCTCTAGTTGTAGAGTTTCTATTTGTTCTGTACTTGTAATAGGCATCAAATTCTAGTTGTGTTACTGTAATTATAAAGTCAAGAATAATGCTTGAAAGAAGTTCCAAGGTTCATGCCTCAAGCAAGGAGATAAAGACTACCAAATAATCACAGTTGGGATTTGAAGAAATGAAGAATTTGTCTAAGTACCAATTCGAGAAGTACATTTGTCTATTCGAGAAGTCTAGCATTCGAGAAGTCTGAAGTTCGATATCTCAGAAGACACTATTCGATATCTCTGAATACACTGTTCGATATCTCAGGGATTCGATATGTCAAAATGCTCTGTTCGATATCTCAGGGATTCGATATGTCAAAATGCTCTATTCGATATCTCAAGGAGTCCCAGAGAAAAGAGCTATTCGAGAAGTGATTCGATATGTCAAGATAACGCTATTCGAGAACTCAGAGTTATCGATCAAGTCAACTCCAGTTCTCGAATCACTCACTTAGTCACTTCTCGAATACATTCTTGAGGACAAAATACTGAAGAATTGTACAAGTCAGAAACCTGCAACAAGCCAGCACACTTTATTTGACTCTGTCCTATAAAGCATGCTGGAAAGCCTACAAAGAAGCTTGGAGAGATAAGACAAGGGACAAGGAGCTGAAGAAGTGGATCTAAACAGGCTTTTCAAAGTCAAATCTGTAGCCGTTTGGACTCTTACTAAAGTGAGATTGACAGACTGGAAAGTGCTTTTGTTTACCTACCTCATTTGTAGTAAGTGGGTGTATCCATGTCTATAAGGATACAGCCTCACTTCCTTAGCTGTTAAGGTTTTGAAGTTTCTCAACAATATCCAGAAAATATCTCTCTGAGAAAAACGAAGCTGAGAATACTATCATTTGTATTCACAGATTGTAGCAAGATCTTTATCTAATAAAATATTAGATTAAAGTGATATTGTGTTGTGTTTGTGTTTAATTTTCCGCATCTTCATATCTCACACACTCATCACTTATCTTGCTGCAAAGATTCAAAACCGAAGAAAAATTCAAGAATCCATTCACCCCCCCCTCTGTATTCTTTTACTGTATTCAATACTCAACAAGTGGTATCAAAGCAGGCTGTTTAATCTAAACAGAAAACGATCATGAGTTCGAATACACCAAAGACTACAGGTACGGTAAAGGTCCCTAAGTTCGACAAAGAGAATTACAACCTCTGGAAAATAAAAATGCTGTTGTTCATCAAAGCTGCCAATCCTCTCTACCCTGACATTCTAAAGAATGGTCCATTCATACCACAACAAGAAGTTGCTGAATCCACAGTGGGCGCAGTAGTCATTCCTAGATCATACGTTCCAAAAAAGCCATCCAAATGGACGGACTCAGAGAAGGAAAAGATTGCCCTAGACAGCCACCTCATGTTGTTAATCATAGACTCCTTGGATATGTCGATGTTTGCCAACGTAGCATCATGCAGATCAGCCAAGGACATGTGGAATCACATCGAGGTGTTATGTGAAGGGACAGAGGAGGTAAGAGAAAATAAGAAACAGATACTGGTCACACAGTATGAGGCGTTCATGGCACAGCCCAAGGAAAGTATCACTGATATGTTTGAAAGATTTCACAAGCTGGTGACTGAGCTCCAAATGAATGGGAAGGTTTACAGCACTAAGGAATTAAATATGAAGTTTCTACTATCGTCACCAAACCATCTAGAGCAAAGGGTCATATCTCTAAGGGAAAGAGATTTGAACAAAGTCACGTATGATGTGCTCTATGGGGTTTTAAAGACACACGAGCTTGAGTTGCTTCAAAAGAGGGCTATCCAAGCTAACCAAGGCAGAATGATAAACACATCCTGTGCCTTGATTGTCAACAAATCTATTCAAGATCTGGAAGCATCTACAAGTCAGCTGAGAATAGAAGAGATAGTAGATGATGAAGAAACTGAGGAAGTAGTGACTGAACCTGCTGATGACAAGGAAGAAGATGAGTTCTACACTCTTGAAGAGCTGGATGGCATGGAAAATACATCATATGCTTTTATGGCTAGAAAATTCCCAAACATCAGATTCAAGAGGAATCAGCCCTTCAAGCCTAGACCTCAAAATCATTCATTCAACAAGAGCAAGGCACCTATGAAAACAAACAAGAACAGATTCAAAACCGGCTATGTGGATAGGTCATCTGTAAGATGTTACAGATGCAATGACCTAGGGCATTTTGCCAGTGAATGCAAGAAGCCTAAAAAGAAGGATAAGGAGTTTCTTGAGCTTGAAGCTAAGTATGAGGCCCTTCTAAAGAAGCAGACACCAGGTAAGGCTTACATAGCTGAAGGGAAGTGTTGGGATGATTCTGACAGTGATGGGGAAGAACAAGAATTCTGCAACTATGCCTTGATGGCCAATTCCAAGGAAGAACCATCTGCATCAGACTCACAGGTACCATCTCTCACTACCATAGACTTGTCTGTTTCTGAATATAAATCTTTGGTTGAACAACTATCTGTTGAGATGTTTAACATTCATACTAGTATGACTGCTGCTAATGAAGAGATTGCTAAACTGTCTACTAGGAATGAACTGTTAAATAAGAGAAATGAGGAACTAGAGCTAACTACTGTGCAAATAGAAAATCTTAAACAAGAGATTGAGTATCTAAAGAACAAAGTTCTATGTGCTAGTCAAGTTGAGAAAGCTCTTAGGGATGAATTAGCTGAAAATGAATTTAAGTTGAAAACATTTAAGAATTCCTCTAGTCTATTGCAGTCTTATCATGAGAAAAATCTAGCTAGACCTAAGGCTGCCATTGGACTTGATTATGACACTCTTAAACAGAGGAAAGGCTATGCAGTCATTGAAGATGACATTGTTGTTCAAGAGGAGGTGCCTCAGGTTTTGAAAAAGACTGAGAATCCAATATTTAAAACACCAACACTTGAGATTGATGAGGATGCCTTACTCATCAAGCAAATGTTGGAGGATGAAGATGAGGCACAATCAAATGAACAACAAGCATCCTCTGAGAGTAAGAATGTCAAAACCAAAGCCAAGGAGCCAGTAGGAGGTAGACCTAGACTTGAGAAACCTGTAAAGTTTGTTTCAGCTGGAAATTATGAGACTAAGAAGAAAGTGACTAATAAGAGACCAAACAGGAATGGCAAATTAGGGATTAACAAAGATAACAACTATGCTTATGTGCCAAATGCCCCTAGGAAAGTTTGTCAAAACTGTTTTAGCTCTAATCATTTAACTCATGCTTGCAAGAAACCATCTGGTAGTGTTGCTAAACCATTCTATGATTGCTCTGTGCCTTTAAGACATAGAGACTCTCCTTTCTGTGATAAACTTGATTGTGTGCCATGTAACATGAATGTGATGACTAGTTGTTTTAATTTGAGAAGACAATTCATGGAGGGCTGTATCAATCATAATGTTCACACACACTACACAAGGACAAAGTCTTCAAGTCCTCCTAAAGTTAGGAAGGTACCTCTGTCACCTAAGTCTAAGAACTCTGATTCTAAGACTCCCAACAGTGACAAGAAGACCAACATCAAGAAAACTGATAAGCATGCTGATTTTGATAAAACTGTCACTAAGTCACATGGACCCAAACTCGTTTGGGTACCAAAGAAGAAGTAATACTTTTGTGTTTGCAGGGCAAAGAAAGTAAAAAGAAGGTCATGTGGATTTTGGACAGTGGATGCTCAAATCATATGACTGGTGATATGGCCCTGCTATCACAGTATGAGGAAAAGGCTGGCCCAATGGTTGCTTTTGGAGATGACAGCATTGGCAACACACTGGGATATGGCAAGTTGGAAATTGGAAATGTCATCATTGAGAATGTAGCACTGGTCAAGGGGCTCAAGCATAATCTTCTGAGTGTTGGTCAATTCACTGACAGAGGCTTCAAAGTGAACTTTGACAAAGATGAATGTTTGATCACCCACAAGAAGACTGGTGATTTTGCTCTGTCTGGAGTAAGGAAGGGAAGCCTGTTTGTAGCCAATATGGACTCTGCAAGCAAGGACACAATTTGTTGCTTCTACTCAAAAGCATCAAATGAAGACAGTTGGCTGTGGCACAAGAAGCTATCACACCTGAACTTCAAAGCCATTAATTCCCTAGTCAAAAGGGAGTTAGTGAGAGGCATGCCCACACTTGAATTCTGTCAAGAAGGAGTGTGTGAGGCGTGTCAAAAGGGAAAAATGAAAAGATCAAGCCACAAGTCAAAAACAGTGACATCTATAACCAAGCCCCTGCAACTGATTCATATGGATTTGTTTGGGCCTGTCAATATTATGTCACTAGGAAGGAAGAAGTATGCTCTAGTGATGGTTGATGATTTCACAAGGTATACATGGGTAGAATTTCTGGCATCAAAGGATGAGGCTCCACAAGTAATCATTGAGCACATAAAGAAAGTTGACAAAGAAGCAAAGGCCATAAATGCAAGTGTGATTGCATTAAGGAGTGATAATGGGACAGAATTCAGAAATGCCATGCTTGGAGCATTCTGCAAAGAAAATGGTATTTCTCAACAATTCTCAGCTCCAAGGACTCCACAACAAAATGGAGTTGTTGAGAGAAAGAATAGGACTCTGATAGAGGCTGCTAGAACAATGCTACTTGATGCAAAGATGCCTACATGTTTTTGGGCTGAGGCTGTGAGCACTGCATGCTACATCCAAAACAGAACCCTCATCAACAAAAACACTGGAAAGACACCTTACAACTTGATGACTGGAAAGAAGCCTACTCTAAAGTATGTTCATACTTTTGGAAGCAAGTGCTTTGTGCTAAAAGATAATTCAGAATATGTTGGAAAATTTGATGCAAAGGCATTTGAAGGAATCTTTCTTGGCTATTCTATGGAAAGAATTGCATACAAAGTTTATGTCATTTGTCAAAAGAAAGTAATGGAGAGCACAGATGTAACATTTGATGACAGCAAACTACCTGGATTAGAAGAAGCCAATGATGAAGATAAAGATCCCTTGAGGTTTGACAATCTAGATGATTCTGATGAGGAGATTGAAAGTGAATCTGAACTCATAATCCAACAAACTCAAGTGAATGAAGAACCTGTGTCAACCAACAATGAAGAAACAAGCATCCAAGGTACACCTGTGAGGAGTGACAACTTCACAGGGGGAGGAAATGTAGATGATCATGATCTAAATGATGAAGCAACATCAAGGATGAGAAATCAATCTGAACACACAAGGAAATGGGATAGATCACACACTGCAGATCAGATAATTGGAAATCCAAATGCAGGAGTAAGGACAAGAAGAGCAACTATAAATGAATGTCTCTATGGCTGCTTTCTATCCCAAGTTGAGCCTAAGAAACTTGATGATGCATTGTTGGACCCTGACTGGATAATTGCTATGCAAGAGGAGCTAAATCAATTTGAAAGGAGCAAAGTATGGGAACTAGTGCCTGCACCAAAGGATAGAACCGTTGTTGGAACTAAATGGGTTCTAAGGAATAAGATGGATGAAAATGGTGTAGTCATAAGGAACAAAGCAAGGTTGGTTGCAAAAGGATACTCTCAACAGGAAGGTATTGACTATGATGAGACCTTTGCCCCTGTTGCTAGACTAGAAGCCATCAGAATTTTCTTGGCATTTGCTGCACATTCTAATTTCAAGGTCTATCAAATGGATGTCAAGAGTGCATTCCTGAATGGGGAGTTGGAAGAAGAAGTATATGTGCAACAACCACCTGGCTTTGAGGATCCACAGTTTCCCCACTTTGTCTACAGATTACTTAAAGCATTGTATGGACTCAAGCAAGCTCCCAGGGCATGGTATGACACACTATCACAATTTCTACTGGAGAATCAATTCACTAGAGGCACACTGGACAAGACACTGTTCTACAAGAAACATGATGATGATATTATCCTAGTTCAAATCTATGTGGATGATATCATATTTGGCTCTACAAATGAGAAGCTGTGTGAAAAATTCTCTAAGCTCATGCAAAGCAGATATGAGATGAGTATGATGGGAGAATTAACATTCTTTCTTGGACTGCAAGTTAGTCAAAGGAAGGATGGCATTCTTATAAGTCAAACCAAATACATTAAAGATTTACTGAAGAAATTTGATTTGGAAGAATGTTCACCTGCAAAGACACCCATGGCCACTGCCACCAAGTTAGATGATGATGCTAAGGGCAAAAAGGTAGATATCTCAATCTACAGAGGCATGGTTGGTTCTCTACTCTACCTCACTGCTAGTAGGCCAGATATCATGTTTGCTACATGCTTATGTGCAAGGTTTCAATCAAACCCAAAGGAATCACACATGATAGCAATAAAAAGGATCTTCAAATATCTGAAAGGCACACCAAACTTGGGGTTATGGTATCCTAAGGACACAGGGTTCAATCTGGTTGGTTATTCTGATGCTGATTATGCTGGATGCAGAGTGGATAGGAAAAGCACATCAGGTAGCTGCCAGTTTCTTGGACAAAGGTTAGTCTCTTGGTACAGCAAGAAACAACAATCTGTGTCAACTTCCACAGCTGAAGCTGAATACATAGCTGCTGGAAGTTGCTGTGCTCAAGTGCTTTGGATTAGAAACCAACTTAGAGATTATGGACTTGTGTTGGAAAGAATTCCTATCATGTGTGACAACACAAGTGCAATCTCTATAGTTGCCAATCCTGTCAATCATTCTAGGACAAAGCACATTGACATCAGATATCATTTCATAAGGGAGCATGCAACTAATGGAACCATTGAGTTACATTATGTTCCCACAGAAAAACAACTAGCTGACATATTCACTAAGCCACTAGATGAAGCCGCCTTCACAAGGTTGGTTAGTGAGATTGGAATGCTGAATTCTTCAAATTCTGGCTAAGTGAATATATCAACTAGATTGTTGCAGCAGTAAATACTTACCTTATCAAATGCTCAATATTTTTAGAGTAAGTATTGGCTGGAGTATGATGTATAAATATTCCAATGCTGCACATGTTGAAAATCATACATCTTTAGCTTGAAATTTCTGTGAAATTTTGAGAAAATCACTATTTAATTTAGTAGAATATTCTTCAGTGAATATTTCTGGTAAATTTTAAAAGATAGTGAAAATTGAATTTTATGAGTGAAAAGTATAGTTCGATAAGTCAGACTTCTCGAATGGTTCATTGTTATGTCTTGGCTCGAGTTCTCAAATAGGCCTATCTAGAACCCTCTTGAGTTCTCGAATAGTGTCTTTTAGAGAAATCGAATAGCACACTTTGAGTTCTCGAATAGAGTATTTTAGTTCTCTAATAATAGAGTTCTCGAATACTGCATTTGAGTTATCGAATCATTTGAAAAGGCTGATTTTTCGCTGACACTTAATCGCTTTTTGGATTTATATTCAAACCTTCATTTCACTCATAAAAATATATTCTTAACTTTGAATTATTTTCTGAGTTAAATCACTGCCAGCTGTGAGTTAAAAACTGCCTGAGATATCGAATAAGCCTTTCTTGACTTCTCGAATAGTTGTTTCATACTTCTCGAATGACTTGTCGCTACAGAACACTTATCTATCGACAACTCAAGACATTCATATATACATATACAACTTCACAACTATTCAATTCATTTCGTTCGATTTCTCAAGCATCTCAACTCCTGAAACCTCTGAAAAACCCTAACTGCGAATTTCTTCTTCAAGCCTAATTTTCTTTTCTTCTCTACCCAAATGGCAAACACTCAACTCCCCATACCATCCCAAACTAATTTCATCGCAATCACCAGTGATGTGGAAGCACCGAATGCCAATTTCAAGTGCTTTGTTCGGTGGTTGTCTGAATCATACATCAAGAGTGCGCTCTCAGCCAACCCAACTCTGTACATAGATCTATTGGAACAATTCTGGAGGACTGCTACTGTGGAGGTCATCGCTCTTGAGAATGCTATCACTTCTTATATTGTTCACTGCAAGATTCAAGGAGAGGATATCACTATCACCACTGCAGACATGAATCAAGCCTTGGATATGCAGCAAGAGACGTATGATGCTCTGGCCTCCAATGATGAGTTGGAAGAATTCTTTGACTTCATCAACTACTCTGATACTATCAAGCTGGGAAAGTTGAATAGGAAGTTCTTAAGGAAAGAATGGAGCTTTGTATTTGCTACACTCCTTCATGTATTCACTGCACGGAAATCAAGCTTTGATCAGATTAGTACACCCGTGCAGCAGCTTGCCTATGCCTTGGCTCATGGGAGAAAGATAGATGTTGGACTTCTCATCCTACAGGAACTCTATGGGAGACTTGGTCAGACCACAGCCAAGAGAGGTAATGAAATTTTCTTTCCTCGCTTTATTCAATCAGTACTCAACTTTAAAAATGCTTCATTGATTGAATTGCCTGGAGCAGATAAGAGCAAAATAGGCTATCCTAGGTCCATGACCAAACTCATTTTTGGTAATTTGGAGACTAGGAATGATGTGGATGTAAGACTTAGCATAACTCCCCACATGGAGGGTTTGTTTAGGTCTTACCCCCACAACATGCCAATATTTGATTCAAAATCTAAGTTAGCACAGCCTAAGCAAGGAGAACATAGTGCTAACCCAAGGCCTGCTAACCAACCCCCTCAGCCAAACACTCTATCCAGCAAAGAGCCAACTGCATCATCCTCTCAAAAGGGTGATGTTAGTAAAAAGAAGAGAAAACAGGTTGCTTCTGAACCCTTAGAAATCTTAACTGAAGCAGCCTTGGCTGTAGAACTAGGGTTAGAAAGTGAGACACCTGAGTTACCTATCATAAGCCTAAAGAAGAAGAAGAAGTCTAAAACCACCTCTTCAGTCACTCAAATGGCTGAAGTTGTAAAATCAGGGGCACACAGCTCACTAGATGTATCCTCTCAACAGGATGCATCTATAGAATCAAGCATCCTCCCCAATGCACCTTTCTGTAAAGAGTCAGCACAAGGGAGTGATAAGGCTGGCACAACACTGAGTGGAGAGCACATCATAACTGAAACTCCCTCTATTTCTCAGGGGGAGTTGCCAAAATCTTGTCTACAACATACTTCTCTTTCAGAATCTACCACTCATATTTCTTTGAAGCCTGCAACTCAAGCAATTGAGGAGCAAGGCATTGATCATCAAGAATTCTTTTCCTTTGATGAGCCAATGAATTCAAGTGACTTGGTGCATGACACCTTGCTCACCACCCAGGTACCACATTTGGATGGTCAGGGAATGCATGCTGGGGCATATCCTAATGACACCATCACAAACACAGAGGATTCACTAGTTCTTACTAGAGACTCTGTGCCTGTGTCAACTACTGTTGTAACTCATCCCACTTCTGTGGAGACAACAGTAGTAGAGTCTGTTCATCCGGTTGCAGAAGTTGCATCTGTAACTGAGGAGCCTAGCAAGCCTAGCTCTAGCTCTAACTTTTTGTCTCAATGGCTGAAGCCTGTGCAACATGACAGTGCTTCAGGATCAGGGTCTGTTCCACCACAATTGACGGTTGAAGCACTTCAAAGCTTAGTTGTGGATCAGATCCCTGAGTTCACAAAAATTGCTCAGCACCTTCTCACTGCAAACATGCCCAATCCAGACTATGAAGCTATTCTCCTATGTCACAAAGAGGATGTAGAGCTACAGAAGGAGAAAATCATAGATGAAACTGAGAGAGATGGGAATATCGATGCTTGGCTGCAAGGAACCAATTCAATCCCTCTCTCAGAAGGTCTCCAGTATCTCAGAGAAGAGTACATCACTTCACTAGGGTCCAATGCCAAATCTCTCAACCCTACTGATGTGTTTGAAGCAGTGAATGACAGCTATAAAGGCATTCTCAAGGCTGCACACTATCTTGGTAAAGGCTTAAAGACAGAAATTGATGAAGTGTGTTCAGCTACAACCAAGGAGGTGCATGAGATCAAGAGGACTTTTGATGCTAAATTCCCTCAATTGGAGACTGTTCTCAAGGACATTCGAACCTGCAATGCTACTTGCACCAGGATGGACAATGGTTTGGCTATTCTCAAGGATGCTGTCACAGGTCTGGGGCACAAATTTCAATCTTTATCAGATCAGACAACTGATGCCAATGCCATGCTCAGGACCCTCTTTGCAAATCAATATGGAGACAAGCTGGTCACTGAGGTTCCTGTGCATGAGATGTCAAGGTTCGAAGTGCAGAGACTGAAGGATCAATCCCAATCTGGTTTTAAGGCCAATGAACTCTTCATTAAAGTGGATACTCTTGAAAAGGAGGTAGTCTCTCTCCACAAGTCCAATGCTCATCTTACAGACACTGTGACAACTCTGACTGAGCAGTTGAACACTCAAGCCACCACCACAGCTGATGTTCTTCTGCATCAACAATCAATGTTGTCTGCAATGATGAAGCACATGGGTCTCCCTCTACCTGATGAATCTTCAACTCCAAAGGTGCCTCTTACAGTCCCTGTGTCTGTCAACAAGCCTAAGGGGGAGAAGAGGATATCAAAGAACTCAAATCCAAAGGGGGAGAGACCACTAGAAAAGGGCATCAAGATCACTGAGGGTGGCCATCAGAGAACTTTGAAATCTACTACTCATGTGCCTGGAAAAGGAAAGGACAAAGTTGATGAGCCTCCCACTTCTCTGCCAGTTGTCACTCTACCAACTGTGCACATCACTACTCCTGATGGTCAAAGGCAGTCTATCACAACCACAGTGGTTGCTGGGAGTATGCCATCTGACAAGCCTCGAATCTCAATATCTAAGAGTGCCAAGCCAGTAGAAGTGAAGATGGTCACTGAGGCCAAGCTACAAGAAATTGCAAACTCAAATGTCTATCATGATGATGCATTCTTGGAGCTTCTGAAAGTCTCTAGAGAACAGGCTGGTGATGCTCTGCTATATCATGAGAGTTTGAAGAGTCAAATTGACTGTCTCACTGTAGTACCAAGGAGGCTTAATGATCTATGGCTCAAGGAGATATTGATGGTAGGAAAGAACAAGATATGGCACTTAACCATCAATACTCTACAGAGTCTAAAGCACTCAGAAGTGAATGTGCTCCTTGGACTAATTGAGAAGGGAAATGAGAACAACAAGAGTCTTCATGATGAATTGAGGAATGGTCAACCTTCAAGGCTACCTGAAGTTTTCACAGATCCTAGAACTATTATCTACCAGGCTGGAACAAGAATTGAAGATATCAAGCAGCTGGTCATTCCTAAGCATCTAACACCTCAAAATAAAAATCTCATCATAGCCATCATTGAGAAACTGATCAAGAAGAAGGGATCAAGAACAGCAGAAGAATTAGAAGCTATATCTTATCTCAGGTCATATATTGCAACTGGAATTGTATCTGAGACTGCTAAGTTCAACCCAAGCAAAGATCAAGACAAGGATGAAGATAAAAGTGATGGAAGGAGAAGACATCACAGGAGTAATAAGGGTGATGAAGACAAGAAGAAGAAGAAGGATGATGAGAAGAGGAAGAATGATGATGATCAAGGTAAAGGCTCTGAGAGGAAAAGTGGAAGACAGCAAGCCTCAGGCATTGCTGACAGTAACCTCACCACAACACAAGACTCTAAGTCTAGGGTGAATGCTGCCAGTAGTGACCTTTCAAAATTTGCATCTATGGCTTCTGCAACTGTCTTGCCACCTCAAGAAGAGAAGAAGATTCAAGTCAAGAAACCATCTGTATGTTTCAAAAAGCAAACTGCTAATGGAATACTACAATGGTCTACAAACAAAGGTCACATACTGCTGCCAAGTAATCATGTAAAAAGAATCAAATTCAAGCAAGCTGCAAGGAAATCAAAGCCAACCACATCAAAAACCCTGACAATCTATCCAGGCCTAAAACTCCAACCACTAGATGAAGATTATGATGTAGACCAACTGCAATTTTTGCAAGCTCAAAGAATCTATCATGTTGCCATTGTTGATAATTGCCTTGAGATTAAATATTCTGATGGAAGGGAGGA
The DNA here is from genome assembly GCA_036435485.1 of Saposhnikovia divaricata. Classification (NCBI taxonomy): domain Eukaryota; kingdom Viridiplantae; phylum Streptophyta; class Magnoliopsida; order Apiales; family Apiaceae; genus Saposhnikovia; species Saposhnikovia divaricata. The sequence continues at coordinate 53,869,723 of CM071595.1, read as the reverse complement.
GAAATTCAAACAAGGAGGATGTCAACACTGGGGCAAGCTATATGACATAGAGAGAATCATTGCACTGTTGAGCTCAGAAGATAAAGTGGAGAGAGTATGGAAACTGGAGCTAATTGATTTTGTGAAAATGAAGAGAGATCATGAAGAAAAAGTCAGAAAAGAGTGTCTTGAGAAATGGCTGGCAAGGGAGAGAGAAATTGAGAGACTGGAAAGTGAAGCAGAAAAGCTGAGGAAAAAGGGTTTGTGTAGAGTTCAGTTCAACCCCTACATGGTAAAGTATAGGAGGAGGAATGGAAATCAAGTCAACATCAGAATGAATCTACTCAACCACTATCCTGCAAATATTCTGGAACCAGTACTTGAAGATTTCAAAGACTCAATTTTGCTTGAAGAATTGGATGCTATGGCAGAAATAATAAAAGTTATGGATGAGAATACAAGGAAGGAGAAAGAAAGAAGAGAGAAAGAATATGATGAATTTCAAGCCAAAGCTATGGAAAGGGAATCAAAAGACAATGGCTAGTTCTTCATCATAGGCTGTAAGATTACTCACTCTGTAGTTCTATCCAAATTGCTGATGGAAATTCATACCTGTACTGTCAAGTTTTATCTTTATGTATGATAGGCTTGTTATCAGACATGAAATTGTGACTAAGGGTCTTACTCACAATTTGGGGGAGATTGTTAGTCATAGAGGCATGCCTGAATACATCTAATAACAAGCCTAAGTATGTGTAATGCTATGCATTACCTACATGACCTCTTAACTGAGGGAACCTCTAGTTGTAGAGTTTCTATTTGTTCTGTACTTGTAATAGGCATCAAATTCTAGTTGTGTTACTGTAATTATAAAGTCAAGAATAATGCTTGAAAGAAGTTCCAAGGTTCATGCCTCAAGCAAGGAGATAAAGACTACCAAATAATCACAGTTGGGATTTGAAGAAATGAAGAATTTGTCTAAGTACCAATTCGAGAAGTACATTTGTCTATTCGAGAAGTCTAGCATTCGAGAAGTCTGAAGTTCGATATCTCAGAAGACACTATTCGATATCTCTGAATACACTGTTCGATATCTCAGGGATTCGATATGTCAAAATGCTCTGTTCGATATCTCAGGGATTCGATATGTCAAAATGCTCTATTCGATATCTCAAGGAGTCCCAGAGAAAAGAGCTATTCGAGAAGTGATTCGATATGTCAAGATAACGCTATTTGAGAACTCAGAGTTATCGATCAAGTCAACTCCAGTTCTCGAATCACTCACTTAGTCACTTCTCGAATACATTCTTGAGGACAAAATACTGAAGAATTGTACAAGTCAGAAACCTGCAACAAGCCAGCACACTTTATTTGACTCTGTCCTATAAAGCATGCTGGAAAGCCTACAAAGAAGCTTGGAGAGATAAGACAAGGGACAAGGAGCTGAAGAAGTGGATCTAAACAGGCTTTTCAAAGTCAAATCTGTAGCCGTTTGGACTCTTACTAAAGTGAGATTGACAGACTGGAAAGTGCTTTTGTTTACCTACCTCATTTGTAGTAAGTGGGTGTATCCATGTCTATAAGGATACAGCCTCACTTCCTTAGCTGTTAAGGTTTTGAAGTTTCTCAACAATATCCAGAAAATATCTCTCTGAGAAAAACGAAGCTGAGAATACTATCATTTGTATTCACAGATTGTAGCAAGATCTTTATCTAATAAAATATTAGATTAAAGTGATATTGTGTTGTGTTTGTGTTTAATTTTCCGCATCTTCATATCTCACACACTCATCACTTATCTTGCTGCAAAGATTCAAAACCGAAGAAAAATTCAAGAATCCATTCACCCCCCCCCTCTGTATTCTTTTACTGTATTCAATACTCAACAATTTGTTTGTAGAAATATCTGCTACATCAAAGTAAGCAAGATATTCTTATTGTTATTAAGAAGAGGAACTTGCAAGAAAAGGTTGCAATTCCAGTTATGACCCTTTTCCAACTCTGCCAACAGTAATCATGTTGCAGGAAATAAATAAATTTGGATGATGAACCAATGATGGAGTATTCACCGCGCCCGCTGTTCCAATCTTGATGATCAGTCGAGATCGTACAGCTCAATTTAGATTTACTACCGGTAGAAGGAAGAACTGACGGCTTTACTTGTATACCGCCTTACTAGCTCTCCCCGGCCAACGGTTGGGCCAAAGGGGATGGACCGGCGCTACTCGGCCTCTTACACGACTCCTAGTTCAAATAGAATTCATGATTCTGAATGTAACGTTCGTCCCCCTTTCCCCAAGTATAATACTTGTTGATAAGACTCCACAAAGTAGTCGTATCTAGTTGGAAAGGAAAATTTACCAATACTCCCAAGCTATTACTTGGTAACGGATATCAACTTGTTCCAGTAATCTTACCCCTCGAAAGATGAGAAGGTAAGCAACGACTTAATAAGTCAACAGCACCCGAGTTGCGGGTGAAGGGAATACTTTATGACCGGGAAGTCGACAAGATAAATAACATTTTCCAAGTAAGGTTCCCTTATTAGTAAGGAGATAGACTCAAAGAAGAATGATGTCTGAGAACCTTTCTTGATATAAGATTAATAATAATATGATTCCGAAATATTTTCTGTAATAATCGAAGAAGATAAACCTTATCGAGGTTATTCTAAGTATGGAATAAATATTCAGAGAATATTTATTGAAGTAAAATATTTTACAGAATATTTAGGAATATGAAAGAATATCTTTAATAAGAGTATTTCTCAAATAATCCTTGAAGAAATATCTAGAGAATATTTATTGCATAATTAAATATTCAAATGAATATTCAGAATAATATTCATTAATTAATAAGTCCTGAAAGGAATATTTAAAAGATTTAGAATAATATTCGGTGATTAAATAGAACCCTGGATGAATATTCAAAATAATATTCATAATTAATAAGGAATTTAAACGAATATTGATAAAGTAATATTCATTTAATGGATAGTATTCTAAATGAATATCAAGTAATGTTCATTTAGTAATCCAAGCTTTAAAGGAATATTAGAGATAAGACTCGATAAATAAATCAAGTTTCAGATGAACATTAAAATAATATTCGATAGGTAATTACTGTCTTAATTGAATACTCAAAAGTAATATTCATTTAATGAATAATATTCTAAATGAATATCCAATTAATATTCATTTAGTAGTCCAACCTTTAGAAGAATATTCGTAATAATAATCGATAAATAATTCGACTCTGAATGAATATTAAAAATATTATTCGTCGAATAGTTACGTTCAAATAATTATTTGAAGTAAAGATTGTTAAAATAAATAATCTCGAACGAATATTCAAATAATATTCGTCGCCCGAATAATGGAAAATATTTACTTAAATATTTTCCTCCGAGGAAATCTCGATATATCAAGAAATATTGACTCCCGGTCTATATAAGATGTATACGCCCTTCTATGAGGGTCTTACTATAATCGGCTTATAACTGATGTATAACTATCTAGCTTATAAGCCAACAATAACATTCAGGGAACAAGTATATCAATTCAACTTGAAAGTAGGCATGCATGCAATGGCATATGTATATCAGCAATCATATATATATATATTTATTCAATCACAACAACAGCCTAAAGAAGGGAATTGAAACTTGCCTGGTAGTCGAGTACGGTAAGGGGTAGTGGTAGCGGGTCCCGGTTCAGCTTGGTGATCTATAAATAGCCAAGGCATTCGGGATTAATCACTTAACATATTAAAAGTTAAGTTATACTTAATTCGAAACACGTTCTCGAGTTATCTCGTTATACCCCTTTTAGTGGATTACTTATTATCACTGATCCGACCCGACATTCGTTCGTTAATACGACATGTCACTGCACTTATACTTGGGACATACTTAAGTCATATGAGTTCTAAGGTTGATCGTTACGAACCAATATTATACTCCGAGTTTTATCGCCCGTTTTCTAAGTGTTTTACCGAAGTTATAAAAGAGTCGTCTTTTAGGGGTTCGTTCGCGTTTAACCTCGACTCGAACATTTTTAATAAATCGAAAAATGCTCTTTTTGACATACGGTTTTCTTTCACACCTTCCTTCTTACCCCTAGTATTTATTTACCAAGATTCGCCATGACGTTACATAGTTTACGAGGGTTCAATTTCAGTTACGAACTTTCGTTTACGGATTCGAACTACTTTTAGTAATCCGGCCGTAACTCCTAAACCGTAAGTCCGTTTCACGTGATCTTTATATCAAAACGAAGCTTAGAACATTACCTATCCTATCATGGCAGATAAAGTCTCTGGACAGTAGGGGTTCGACATGGAAAATGGCATACAAAACATGGTATTATAAAATCGGGCATTATAACGGCTGTAAATCGAATATCTACCAATTTCGAACCTTCCCATAAACATAGTATCCAACCCAAACATCATATACATGACTTATACACATGAACTGAGGCCAAGCAATGCCTTTCCGTTCATCTAGCTATACTATCATCTCATAAAACCCACACATAGATCTAGTACTCTAAATATGCATACAACACTAAAACTCATCCAAAACTCCATTAAAACTCAAATCAAAGACTAGGGTTCTTGAAGTTTATACCTTCCTTGGAGTATTTAAGACCTTGATAAACCTTGATTAATCCTTAGAACACCTTATCAAAGCTTGGATCATTCAAAAGAATCAAGAAAATCAAAGTTAGTTTCATGGAAGCACTATTCACCCTCCTCTTTCTTGATTTTTTTTGAAAATGGAAACAAGGGAGTTTGAAGCTAAAATTTTGAGGAGATTACTTTCTTGAAATATAGGACTCACCTTAAAAATTACAAGATCAAACAAGGAGTGGAAGCTTGATTTCCCCTTTTGAATTTATGGAAAAGCCGAATGGCTTTTAGAGAGAGTGTTGGAGTTGCTTGGTTGTTTCTTTGATAATAATGCATCAAGTGGATGAGGTTTAGATAATATCTCATCTAAAAGCCACTTTAATAAAGTGATGATGTATAGGATGATGAAAATGGATGGACAAGTGTTGGGATTTTGATGGTTCTCATGTAACTAGTGGTTTGATTTTTGCTAAGTGCTATTTAATCTCCAAACATGCTAGTTACTTATGTAACTAAGTAGTTACTAGATATTTATTCTAGTAGCTTGCACAAGACTCTTGCTTCCTCTGCTTGTTTCTGTGTCCGGTTATTGCCCGTTTCGATTGATCGTTCGTGAGAATATTTCACGGATTTCTAATTAGGGTTTACCGGGAATCCTCTTTAATATTAATACTTTCATTCTCCATCTTTCATTCTAACTTTCCAATTTATATTCCTTAAATCCATTCGTTAAATACTTAAGGCTATCAGTGTCCAGGGAACTCTCGGAGAAAATAAAAGTGCGGTTTTTCAGAATCCGACAGCTTTTACATACACTTATTTTCCCCCTGGATCACTAATACGAACTCGGAAATCCGTTCCGAATACTTTTATATAGTGTCGTCTCATAATATTATATACTCCCACCACAACACTATTCATTCTGTATTCTTTACTTGTTCTCTTAGGGTTGTATAATTGTCCGTATTCTCTTTCGATCGTTCCTTATCCTTTTTACGGAACTACTGGATTAATCGTTACCGATCTGGATGACATGAGAATATTCTCCTGCTTGAAATTGCCATATCTTATTCCCTTAGAAGATAGATTATTCTTACCTATGTTGTTACCCTTTAGCATTCTTCAAGACATAGAAATAATAAAGTCGAATTCCATTCATTCTTTCCAAATATCAATTATTACATTGTAGCCATAACCACTCCTCAGTGGTTTCCTACCTTCATTCTTAAATCAATATAATAACATCCCAAAATATCAAATCCTCAAAGTTAATATCTCAATTCTTGGAATATAATAATATTTAATCCACTGTCCGGTCAAATATTATACCGAAAAAGAATTTGGAATTTCTGAATTCCGATCGTCTTTGCATTCACTTATTTCCTCCGCGTATTACTAATATGACTTCGAAATATCCATATCACGTCCCGTACATAGGGTGGAGTGAAAAGTTTTCCAACTTACAAATCACTATTCATCCACCAAATTACTATGCACGTACAGGAAACACTATGCACGTACGGGAAATACTATGCACGTACGGGAAATACTATGCACGTATGGGAAACACTATGCACGTACTCATTTCCTTTCAAGGATCCATTAGCTCCTTCCTGGATGGTAGATTATTCTTATCTAGGTCCTCAACCATCGAATTACTCTATTCTGACAATATACCAATGCATCAGGATCATTGTCCAGAGCAATATCCATTCATTACAATCCTTGTTCTTTGAAACCACCATTCATTAGAGCTGGTGACCTTGTTGTCGGAATCATTGTTCCTCATTTTATCATTACTTAATAAAAAGTTTTAATTATATCCAAAATTTGGGGTTCTTACAGTCTCCCCTCCTTAAAAGGATTCCGTCCCGGAATCAGGTAGGAAGCAAAGAGTCGTTTGCCTGCCGTTCACTCTTTTAGCTTCCCGGTCAATTCTTAGTCGTTCTACCCTTCCTCAGCACATCTTCTAGTGCTACAATTCATACTTTATCCTTTTTCCATCAACGTTGCTACTTTTCGTACAACTCACTATCCGGGTTATACTCTTACTCAGTCTTATCCTTATTGATACCTGCAGTAACATTGGTATCACTATCACCCTACGATTCGGAGGTAACCTCGCTCGTACTGTGCATTTCCTGATTGCTTTAATCTTCGCAATCTCGATCAATATAGAGAAGTGGAAAGATTTATTGAGAGATCACTATGATCAATTGAACATTTGTTATATTGCATAGTTAGTACAGAAGGGGGCCAGCCTTTAGTACTTGACAAGCAATTAAACAAGTCATGGTATTCCACTTAGACTTCTATCACATAGACAGATAGTCACGTAGCGGTACCTCCCCCCCTAAAAGGGTTGTTCTTCTCAATTCATAAAGAAGATGAATAAGAGAGAAGAAGAGAAAAGAGTTCTAAAGGATTATAGAAAGCTTTCATGATTGTAGAATATCATACTCAGAATTTACCTCTGAACTATAGAGGTTTATCAAAGAAGAAATTAATCATAATTATATCCAATACTATTTGATCGCAATCTCACGTGTCAACATATCTTGCTGCTTTGTCCATTATTCTATGGACAAATACTCTTGTTCAATCTTAGCGATACTCACATTCGGGAAATCCTTCAACCTTTCAGGTTAAATCTTAGATTTCTCATTTGACATCATTATTACTGACATCCCATATCATGTTACTAGCTTTTTCATAACTATAATATTGACACTATCAGGTTGTCATCCTGAGAATTCATTAGAAAACCCATTCATAACATTCCTTGCTTCTCATTCCATAGTTGCTTTCCCAGCCTTTTCTTTATCACTCACATCCTTCTTATTATCTGATTCTTACTCATTTCTATTATTTACTTTCACCTTCACCTCTTTATTGAGACACCTTTTTGCACTTGGTACCTCCTTATCGGTATTCCGTCACATTTATTCTATAATCATCACGTTATTCCAATTTAAACTTTCCGAAATGAATCTGGCCCGATCCCTTTAACTTAGATTCATATAATCTACTTCTGCCAACCGTGTTTCTCATCACTTGTTCTTTTCTAACCGTGGTTTTCCACAGGTTGTCTTTCGTAAGTCAGACCAGGTTGTATATCTACATGCTCGTACTCCTATCATCTGTTGAACATCTGCATTTTATTGACGTAGCCTGGCCACATGAAAACCCGTTATGACCGTGCTATAAGCCTTGGGGGTAAGGCTGGCTCGAATACCGCCGTCCGAACACTTTAAACTCTCAGGTGGCCCAATAAGTCTCGGGCTCAACCGCCCTTCCCTCCAAGTCTCATTAATTCTTTCCATGGGAATATCTTTAACATCATGAATCATCAACCTCATATTCTCTATCTTGTTTGCGCAGAAGTACACTAACATAAACTTGTTTGTCATTCATCAACATGCCATTTAGTTAATCAATGGCAGCACTTTCTTTATCTTTACATTGTCATCTACTTTCTTAGAAGAATCACCATCACTTGTTGTTTACGTAGTGCATTAATAGCTAACCCTACGGGTTTCAAATCCCTTAGGGAGACAAAGTAATCACTATTCCTTATCCATAGGAACACTTCCTGAACTTGTTGTAGATATAACATGAAGTAGATAGAATTGCAGAAGAGTTTCAGGCATCGCAGCTAGGTCCGGTTGATGAAACTATCACTTATGCATCTTCCATAAAAGACTGGAAACTTAACGGTTTACTTCATCAATTTTGTACCATGGTCCTGGTTTGCCTCAAAACGGGACCTTCTAAGGTACGTAACATGCTTAAGACTCCATCAGGAATCGAATCTTTACTTAAACTATTATTACTGTTAATTCTTGCACAGTCATCAGAAGGAATGTAAATTCCTCCCTTCCGATATGACATTCAAGGTCCTTCCAAATATCATCCTGTTTCTTCGGTATGAACATTTGTAATTATTCCTTTATACTTAGATTGTCGGCCACCTCATTGGCCTTTCTTGATGATAATGATTTCTTGTAACCCAGGTTTTCTGGGTACATTCCAGCTCAAGTTTTTTTTTTTTTACCTCATTCCCATCACTGTTGGGTTAAAGCATTCTCCCTTAAGCTCTGCTGAAGGAGAAAATATAACTATCAGTCATTTCCATAAGTCATTGCTTCCACCTACCCGTGGGAACTTTATCACGTTTATTCTCAATCCTACTTAGGATACTTCTTTTCTTAGTTCTTTCTTTATCTTAGGATAATCTCAACCTTTATAGGTTCAACCCATACTTCCTCAGGGTTTCATACATGCCTCATCTGGCATTATTGTTATGATGTCATACATTCCTTACCAAACTTCCATTTTTGAAGTTCGGAATATTACCCTTTTTCCTTGTAAGGTTTCGTAGGCCATCCTTATCATTCCTCCGGTATTTTCTGGGTACCGGGTATATCAAAATGTCATTGATCAATACTCTAATAATTCTATCCATGTTCTTTCCAGAACCCTTTTTAATACTCCTTACCGGTCATTGTTGCCTTAGCAAGTCCAGCTCATATCATCTGAAGTCATAATGTCGTTATTAGGGTTAATGCCACCCCTTGTGCATTCCCTAGGGTTTGTCTTAATTTATGGATATCCTATCCTTAATTCAACTGCCAAGGAATTCTTGTATCTTATAATTGGCAATCAGATCATGTATCCTTAATAAAGGTCTCTTTTCAATCATTCACATTTGATAATCGATCGGTGGTTTAATGCCACCCTCTTCTTTCAGATAGTTGTCAGCCTATTTGGCCTCAGACAAAATTCATACAGCATACTGTTCAATTTCTGACCTTTTCTATACCCTCTTCATATACCTTCATCGTTTTCTTTCCTCCGTCATAATATATTCATGGTATTCATGATACCCTAACATCATACATCTCAAGTCACTATACTTCCATTTTACTCGAAATCTTGGACAACCATATACCCATGAGTCACTTTAGTACGGGTGACCCCATCCCAAAAAGGTCTAGTGAATTCCCAATCAAAACATGGGTTGTTCGGCAGAAGATTCAAACGATCTCATTAATGTTTCCTTTATATCAGAAGCCCTTGCAGTCGGTGCTTTCTTAGAAGCAACCCTGCTTTGTCTTTTCATTGCTGGTCTAGTCACTTTATAGTCCGTTGGGACTTGGCCTCAACTGGCCACACATAAAAATATATGATTTTAGGGGTTGGCTAATAGCATTACTTTTCTAGCAATTGCCGGCATAGTGCCTTCTTCTTTGATACCTTTCTACCTTTCCAAAACTTTACTCCATATAAGTCTTAATCGACTACTCGGCACCGTCTCCGGTCACCTTTCCTCCACTTTTATCTTTTCAACTATTCTTATCAATCCTGCGTGCCACACAAGCTTACCATTCCTGGCATAACAGCCTTCTCATTTAAGTCAATCCTGGAATTTCTCAGTCCGGCTGGTTTCTTACTTACATTTCCCGTTTTCGTCCAATCTCACTTCATCATTTTATCACTACCGTCGATTGTAATGCTCAGGGTCCGTTTATTAACCCATTTTACAGCATCCTTACCCAAATCACAGGGTTTGCTCCAGTTTCTACTCTCTTCCATGACATTCTCTGATAATCAGAAAGAAAAGGTTTGCCAAAATTCACCGAATTCCTTTCCAGACTCAGGGAAATTTTGATCAATCTACCCCCTACTGGTAACATTAAGGAGACCAGTTTCGAAACCTGAAGAATAGTTCTATGAACCTCCAAGCAGGTGGAATCATAAGCAGTCATAGTTAACGAAATAATCATCATCAGATTGGAAGTTTACCCACTGGAGAGGAATCAATTATATCCATCCCTTAGAAGGGAATCAATAGTTTCAAACTGAAACCTGTCACAACGTCCAGATATTCAATACTACCAAATGTCGGTCTACCTAACCCTTTATGCGAAGCGTCATTGGAAGCACAAAGTCTTCTTTTTCCATTAAGCAATGCCAGCTCTTGGTCATTACCAATTTCACCTTTTAGCTCCAGGAAGATTTTCTCACATTTTTCTCTTTAACTGCTGATTGTATTACTTGATCTATTATAATTCCGCATCGGAATAAACTTAAGGCACTACTATAATCCATTCAAAGAGAAGAAGGAATTTAATATTCCTCTGAATCACATGCATCTAACGTTTCTGGTTCATCATTTAACTGAGCTAAATTAACTCTATACTCAGTCTCTGGCAGTAGTCTCATTACGAGTTCATCTTGACTCACTGGTCTTATCTTCCGGTAAGTTCTGAGATCATTTTCTTGCTTACTACTTCCTTATATAATTTTACCCAATCATGCTGTCACTTCCCAATGTCTTTACTTTCTACTGATTCATTCATGAACATTTCCCTGAATAAAACCACCTCATTAACCTCACTTTGGTTTCGTAAATTATAACCTATGACATCTGCCTTCTCGTGGCAAATTATTACTGACAATATTCATACTGATTCATTTATCAAATGATATGGCACTTACTGCCTCATTCTCAATTATTCCTAGGGACTCTGCTCCTCGTCCTATATCGCTGTCTTTGATAGTCATACATCCCTCTAGCTCTTTCTTTGTTAAGATGAAAATCTCTAAGGATTCTCATCTAGTTCCGTATAAGATCTCAAGTAATTCTTCCAATCCTTCTTTCTTGCTGGTACTACATCTGGTAGTCCGGCTATGAATTCAACATGCATCTTCAGATCTCTCAATAATATCTCGGTTCTTTATACTCACTTTTCTGAGCACCATATCTTAATCATCACAGTCATTCTAACTGCGACCCTCATTACCCAAGGGTAAGCTCCTTATCCTAACAGGATTTTCCTTATCTGCTGGAACCTCTTCCGGGTCTCCAGTAGGGTACTCCATCGAATTACCCGCTGATCTTTAGCATATAAAGCATCATCGCGCTGTTGCTCGTATGCCTCAAGGTCAGTCGCCTTACTCGTCGATACGATATCGAGCTAAGTTACTATCATTATACTTACGAGTTCCCATAAGGGTTTTTATATGTCATCACTACATTAAGTAGTCCGACTATGAACTTGGCAAGAGTTCTTATTATCTTATTGAATTTATTGTTTTAACGTCACCTCATCTCTGGGGTTTATAACGTACGCTCTGATACCACTTCTGTAACACCCCCAGATCCGGGGTCCGGGATCCAGTGGTTACGGTTTCCAATTCTGTCCATAACAATTGAACTTTCCTTAACATAAAATAAATTACGTCTCTATGGCCCAACACAACAATATAAAACACACCCGTTATAGTACCAGAGATGAAATCAGAGTCACAATCAAATTTTTATTAATCACATTATGAGTTCTTACAATCCAAAAGAATTTCAATATAATTACATACTCTTTGCCATCCATTTACATAAGTCATACTAGACTATATTCTTGGTACTGAAAGAATAAATATATCCTACCAATAGCTTCTTCTTCAGCTCTGGTAGTCTCATCGTCCTCGCCCGCGTCGAGTGCGCCTTGTGCGAGTCATCTGGTCTAGCTGTTGTTGTGATATAATAATAAAGCAAGGGTGAGCAATAGCCCACCAACAATAATAGATAACTGAACGATAATGTATAACAGTTCAAAAGTATCTTTCAAACCATATGCCATGCATTTGCGGAAATGATGCCAGTATAATATGAACGATGAAGTTACAAGGTAACTTAAAGTATTTGTTTGTAGAAATATCTGCTACATCAAAGTAAGCAAGATATTCTTATTGTTATTAAGAAGAGGAACTTGCAAGAAAAGGTTGCAATTCCAGTTATGACCCTTTTCCAACTCTGCCAACAGTAATCATGTTGCAGGAAATAAATAAATTTGGATGATGAACCAATGATGGAGTATTCACCGCGCCCGCTGTTCCAATCTTGATGATCAGTCGAGATCGTACAGCTCAATTTAGATTTACTACCGGTAGAAGGAAGAACTGACGGCTTTACTTGTATACCGCCTTACTAGCTCTCCCCGGCCAACGGTTGGGCCAAAGGGGATGGACCGGCGCTACTCGGCCTCTTACACGACTCCTAGTTCAAATAGAATTCATGATTCTGAATGTAACGTTCGTCCCCCTTTCCCCAAGTATAATACTTGTTGATAAGACTCCACAAAGTAGTCGTATCTAGTTGGAAAGGAAAATTTACCAATACTCCCAAGCTATTACTTGGTAACGGATATCAACTTGTTCCAGTAATCTTACCCCTCGAAAGATGAGAAGGTAAGCAACGACTTAATAAGTCAACAACACCCGAGTTGCGGGTGAAGGGAATACTTTATGACCGGGAAGTCGACAAGATAAATAACATTTTCCAAGTAAGGTTCCCTTATTAGTAAGGAGATAGACTCAAAGAAGAATGATGTCTGAGAACCTTTCTTGATATAAGATTAATAATAATATGATTCCGAAATATTTTCTGTAATAATCGAAGAAGATAAACCTTATCGAGGTTATTCTAAGTATGGAATAAATATTCAGAGAATATTTATTGAAGTAAAATATTTTACAGAATATTTAGGAATATGAAAGAATATCTTTAATAAGAGTATTTCTCAAATAATCCTTGAAGAAATATCTAGAGAATATTTATTGCATAATTAAATATTCAAATGAATATTCAGAATAATATTCATTAATTAATAAGTCCTGAAAGGAATATTTAAAAGATTTAGAATAATATTCGGTGATTAAATAGAACCCTGGATGAATATTCAAAATAATATTCATAATTAATAAGGAATTTAAACGAATATTGATAAAGTAATATTCATTTAATGGATAGTATTCTAAATGAATATCAAGTAATGTTCATTTAGTAATCCAAGCTTTAAAGGAATATTAGAGATAAGACTCGATAAATAAATCAAGTTTCAGATGAACATTAAAATAATATTCGATAGGTAATTACTGTCTTAATTGAATACTCAAAAGTAATATTCATTTAATGAATAATATTCTAAATGAATATCCAATTAATATTCATTTAGTAGTCCAACCTTTAGAAGAATATTCGCAATAATAATCGATAAATAATTCGACTCTGAATGAATATTAAAAATATTATTCGTCGAATAGTTACGTTCAAATAATTATTTGAAGTAAAGATTGTTAAAATAAATAATCTCGAACGAATATTCAAATAATATTCGTCGCCCGAATAATGGAAAATATTTACTTAAATATTTTCCTCCGAGGAAATCTCGATATATCAAGAAATATTGACTCCCGGTCTATATAAGATGTATACGCCCTTCTATGAGGGTCTTACTATAATCGGCTTATAACTGATGTATAACTATCTAGCTTATAAGCCAACAATAACATTCAGGGAACAAGTATATCAATTCAACTTGAAAGTAGGCATGCATGCAATGGCATATGTATATCAGCAATCATATATATATATATTTATTCAATCACAACAACAGCCTAAAGAAGGGAATTGAAACTTGCCTGGTAGTCGAGTACGGTAAGGGGTAGTGGTAGCGGGTCCCGGTTCAACTTGGTGATCTATAAATAGCCAAGGCATTCGGGATTAATCACTTAACATATTAAAAGTTAAGTTATACTTAATTCGAAACACGTTCTCGAGTTATCTCGTTATACCCCTTTTAGTGGATTACTTATTATCACTGATCCGACCCGACATTCGTTCGTTAATACGACATGTCACTGCACTTATACTTGGGACATACTTAAGTCATATGAGTTCTAAGGTTGATCGTTACGAACCAATATTATACTCCGAGTTTTATCGCCCGTTTTCTAAGTGTTTTACCGAAGTTATAAAAGAGTCGTCTTTTAGGGGTTCGTTCGCGTTTAACCTCGACTCGAACATTTTTAATAAATCGAAAAATGCTCTTTTTGACATACGGTTTTCTTTCACACCTTCCTTCTTACCCCTAGTATTTATTTACCAAGATTCGCCATGACGTTACATAGTTTACGAGGGTTCAATTTCAGTTACGAACTTTCGTTTACGGATTCGAACTACTTTTAGTAATCCGGCTGTAACTCCTAAACCGTAAGTCCGTTTCACGTGATCTTTATATCAAAACGAAGCTTAGAACATTACCTATCCTATCATGGCAGATAAAGTCTCTGGACAGTAGGGGTTCGACATGTAAAATGGCATACAAAACATGGTATTGTAAAATCGGGCATTATAACGGCTGTAAATCGAATATCTACCAATTTCGAACCTTCCCATAAACATAGTATCCAACCCAAACATCATATACATGACTTATACACATGAACTGAGGCCAAGCAATGCCTTTCCGTTCATCTAGCTATACTATCATCTCATAAAACCCACACATAGATCTAGTACTCTAAATATGCATACAACACTAAAACTCATCCAAAACTCCATTAAAACTCAAATCAAAGACTAGGGTTCTTGAAGTTTATACCTTCCTTGGAGTATTTAAGACCTTGATAAACCTTGATTAATCCTTAGAACACCTTATCAAAGCTTGGATCATTCAAAAGAATCAAGAAAATCAAAGTTAGTTTCATGGAAGCACTATTCACCCTCCTCTTTCTTGATTTTTTTTGAAAATGGAAACAAGGGAGTTTGAAGCTAAAATTTTGAGTAGATTACTTTCTTGAAATATAGGACTCACCTTAAAAATTACAAGATCAAACAAGGAGTGGAAGCTTGATTTCCCCTTTTGAATTTATGGAAAAGCCGAATGGCTTTTAGAGAGAGTGTTGGAGTTGCTTGGTTGTTTCTTTGATAATAATGCATCAAGTGGATGAGGTTTAGATAATATCTCATCTAAAAGCCACTTTAATAAAGTGATGATGTATAGGATGATGAAAATGGATGGACAAGTGTTGGGATTTTGATGGTTCTCATGTAACTAGTGGTTTGATTTTTGCTAAGTGCTATTTAATCTCCAAACATGCTAGTTACTTATGTAACTAAGTAGTTACTAGATATTTATTCTAGTAGCTTGCACAAGACTCTTGCTTCCTCTGCTTGTTTCTGTGTCCGGTTATTGCCCGTTTCGATTGATCGTTCGTGAGAATATTTCACGGATTTCTAATTAGGGTTTACCGGGAATCCTCTTTAATATTAATACTTTCATTCTCCATCTTTCATTCTAACTTTCCAATTTATATTCCTTAAATCCATTCGTTAAATACTTAAGGCTATCAGTGTCCAGGGAACTCTCGGAGAAAATAAAAGTGCGGTTTTTCAGAATCCGACAGCTTTTACATACACTTATTTTCCCCCTGGATCACTAATACGAACTCGGAAATCCGTTCCGAATACTTTTATATAGTGTCGTCTCATAATATTATATACTCCCACCACAACACTATTCATTCTGTATTCTTTACTTGTTCTCTTAGGGTTGTATAATTGTCCGTATTCTCTTTCGATCGTTCCTTATCCTTTTTACGGAACTACTGGATTAATCGTTACCGATCTGGATGACATGAGAATATTCTCCTGCTTGAAATTGCCATATCTTATTCCCTTAGAAGATAGATTATTCTTACCTATGTTGTTACCCTTTAGCATTCTTCAAGACATAGAAATAATAAAGTCGAATTCCATTCATTCTTTCCAAATATCAATTATTACATTGTAGCCATAACCACTCCTCAGTGGGTTCCTACCTTCATTCTTAAATCAATATAATAACATCCCAAAATATCAAATCCTCAAAGTTAATATCTCAATTCTTGGATTATAATAATATTTAATCCACTGTCCGGTCAAATATTATACCGAAAAAGAATTTGGAATTTCTGAATTCCGATCGTCTTTGCATTCACTTATTTCCTCCGCGTATTACTAATATGACTTCGAAATATCCATATCACGTCCCGTACATAGGGTGGAGTGAAAAGTTTTCCAACTTACAAATCACTATTCATCCACCAAATTACTATGCACGTACAGGAAACACTATGCACGTACGGGAAATACTATGCACGTACGGGAAATACTATGCACGTATGGGAAACACTATGCACGTACTCATTTCCTTTCAAGGATCCATTAGCTCCTTCCTGGATGGTAGATTATTCTTATCTAGGTCCTCAACCATCGAATTACTCTATTCTGACAATATACCAATGCATCAGGATCATTGTCCAGAGCAATATCCATTCATTACAATCCTTGTTCTTTGAAACCACCATTCATTAGAGCTGGTGACCTTGTTGTCGGAATCATTGTTCCTCATTTTATCATTACTTAATAAAAAGTTTTAATTATATCCAAAATTTGGGGTTCTTACAATTATGGTTTAAAGTTGTCCAATATTCCTATTTATTGTGATAACACCAGTGCTATAGCCATCTCAGATAATCCAGTTCAACACTCTAGGACGAAGCACATTGATATTAGACATCATTTCATCAAAGAGCATGTTGAAAAGGGAACTGTGAAGCTAGTTTATGTTCCAACAGAAAAGCAACTTGCAGACATCTTCACGAAGCCACTAGATGAAGTAACCTTCAACAAGTTGGTAAGTGAATTGGGAATGCTAAATCTTGTATGTTAACTTACTAGTTTTTACATTTTTAAAGTGGTTAAATCGCAGCTTGTGACCATAACTTTCAATGTTACTGTCATGAGAAGTTACTGTCGTATGTGCTACTTGTTTAATTGATAGCATTTTTGCTATGACTATGCTAAATTCAAATTACATGACTGTTTTAACTTATGTAATGAGCACGTGACATTAATTTAAACCATACGCGTGCCAGTGACAACTAGTCGGGTCATTTCAAATGAGCTCGGGCATTAGTCAGTCTTTTTATTTTAAAGTTTAATACTTTATTAAAAAGAAGCGTGTGGGAAGCTGTAGCGTCACTTAATGTGTTATAAATAAGACTGAGGCCAAACCCTTATTCTTCATTACACACTTAAGAAACTCTAGAGACTATGAACAAGAGGAAGGCGTCAGATATGTCAACTTCGGAGGGCTCAAACTCCAAAGCTGAACTAGTGCCAAAGAAGCAGAAAGAGATCACTGCAGAGCACCCCCTTGATCCATTCTTCGATAAGCTTCAAGCTTATCTAACATGCTGGGGGTCTCCGATGAGAAGGAGATAGAGAAGGTTGTGGAAGGGCTGCTGCTGGAAGCTTTTCCAAACTTAAAATAATGTTTAGTTCTTAAGAACTTTTATGTATTGTTTTAAGTTTTTTTTTTGAAAAGATTATCGCTTCATCTTCCCAGTGTTCTTGCATGTCTTATTTACCTTTATCTTCTCATCTTAGTTAACTGTTGGTGTATGCATGTGTATACTTGTGTGTGTGGATGTATGTGGATGTGTTCTTGCTTAACAAATATGTGCTTAAATCGATTAAAATGCTAATTGGTAATTTTACTCTTAAGCAATGGGCGAAGTCGATTAAAATTCATGACACAAATTATTTCTGCACAAGTTGCTGTCAATAAGTGAAGATGCTGTCATGATGTGCCTTGACGGCAAGTTCCTTATCAGCAACGAAAAAAGTTTCTGTCATGAAATTTAAAGGAAATTGTATAAATTTCTTAATGGTGACATCATGTTCTTGCGCCGATGTTACTGTCAAGCAAAACTTGCTGTCATCCTCCCAAATTACTAATGAATTTGTTACATCGCACAGGTTACTGTTAAGATTAGTGGACCGATTTAATTGGGATTTTACCTCCACGATTTACAGCCACTAAAAAGTAACTATCCACAACACCACGTGACTGATTAATGGGCTAAGACATTGCTCTTTCCCTTCTTCAGTAAAACATTTGCTATTTTCATGTAAGCAACTGTCAAACACACAAACACACAACACTCAACATAACCTCTCTCTCTCTCAAAAGCAAAAATCTCTATCTCCCAAAACTCAAAGCGAAAATGGCACCCAAACAATCCTCTTCTCAAACAAACTTTGCTGGTATTCTCTCTACTGGAGATACTGGTGAAGGTTTCAAAGGACTCGCATCCTTCTTAAACAAGTCCTATCTAGGTCATGCTATAACCTCTACTCCATCTTTGGACCTAGAAAGACTTGAAGAATTCTGGAAATCTGCTTTTGTTCCAGGAGGTGCATGTAAAGACACCATAAACTACAAAATCAAAGGGGTTACCTGCATCCTCACAATAAAAAGTATCAACGAAGCTTTGGGAACTGGACTGCAAGCTAAAGAATCATACAAGGAACTTGCAAGTGATGAAACCCTAAAGAAGTTTTTCTTGAAAATTGGGTATTCTGGTCCTGTCCTTGAAGAGGGTATATCAAATTGGTAATCAACTGGTGAAATGGATAGAAAGCATTTGAGAAAATAATGGAGCATGATTTTTGATGTCATGGTGAAGGTTTTCTCAACCAAAACCACTGGCTGGAATGGAATTCCCTCCTACATCAAGAAGCTCACTCACTCTTTAGTCCATGGTTACAAAGTGGATGTTGGAAAGCTGCTTATGAGTCAACTCAAGTTAGCTCTGAGCAGGAAGGTACATGTCTATCCTCGATTTCTTACAATGCGTTTAAATTCATTATGTGGTATTGATGATAATGCATCTCTAACTATGGAGTGCAATGTTTTGAAAAGAAATACACACACATCACTTAATTCACAAAATTTGAATGCACATATTCCACTCTATTTAACCAAGCACATGGCTGATCAAGAGCCTAATCTTGATTTTGAACTACCTTCTGGGTATGTTAATTTCTCCCTTGAGAATGAAGCTGAATTAGACACAAATTCAGTTAACCCACATTCTACACATTCGTTCCAATCAGACCTTCCAGACAAACAAAAGCCACAAAAATAGCCTTGCAAGAATCCAAGAAAAGACCCTTGGAAACTGGAGTTTGTGGTAGTTCTGAGAATGTTGAGGGAGAAACTGCACCTGATGCAGCAAACAAGGATGTTAGTAAAAGTGAACCCATAGTGGTTCCTCTTGAGTCTAAGAAGAAGAGAGCTAAGAGGGACAAAACCACTGTCAGCCACCCCTCAGTCTCACAAAAGGCTGTGGAGGACAAAAGGGAATCAAACACATCCCTAGGTGCTTCTTCTCAACAAGAAGTATCTATTGAAACTGGCCTGTCTCCCAAGGCATCCTGTAAAGAGTCTGCACAACCTCATGTACTCACTCATGAGGAGCCTACACTTGCAGAAATGCACACGGAGTTAGGGCACAGTGAGGGTCATGAAACTTCCACTCTTGCTGTTCCACAAGTTATCTCTGTGGAACAGCCAGAAATCTCTTATATACCATCACCTTCCTTATTCTCTAATTCGTCAATTGTTTCTTCTCAACAACCTAGAGAGGGGGACAGTCCCAACCCTTCAGGTTTTGATCATCCATCTCAAGTCATGGATGAGCCCCAATCAAGTGGTCCAGAAGAACCCATTTCTCAAAGTGAAATGGATACCACTCCCTCAAACACTGAGATAGATCAAGATGGCAATCTGACAGAAAATGAATCAGCCAACATCTTGGTCGACCTCCAAAAAGCAACTAACCTTCAGGAAGTTGCTGTCTCAGCCTCATCTACTGTCAAAGACACCGCAAAAGTTGCTGTCAACCCACCTGTGGACAGTAACATTTTGGGCAAAGATGATGTCACCTCTTCACAGTTTGATCAAGATTCAGTAATTATTGAAGATGCTTTTGATGATGATCATGTGCCAATCTCTACTTTCAGAAAGGTAAAATCTAAACCTTCTCTTTCAATGCATGTAAGTACTGCTCATACCCATGCATCTAGGATGAGTGAGGGAGTGCAAAAAAAAAGAGAGATAAAAGAAAAGAGAGGTGGGCATAAAAATGAGAGGCAGCCAAATGAGCTGGCAAAAGGAGAGGGACTTGAGCACATCCAGAGTGAATTTAAAGGAACCCCACACAAAAAGGCACTAGGCCTTGAGAGTCATTCTGTGAGGAGTGATGAGATCACTCAAAAAAACAATGAGAGTGTGAGACACCCCATAGCCTCCTTGCCTCAGTCTTTTCTTTTCTCATAAAAAAGGTTAAGGTCTGATGGTCCTTCTAAACAAGCTGAATCAAGGTTGAAATCCCTTGAGGGCAGATGTACATCCATGGAAGCTAAACTTAATGCTCTGTCCACCATGGTAGCTACTGGTTTCGCTGAGATTCAACAAAATCTGTTATCATTTTCTACTGCCCTTAGTGTTGTCAACTTAACTAAGGGGGAGACAGTGGTAGATAAGAATAAAGTGCAAAATCAGAATACTGTAAGTCCAGTAGAGAAGATGACACAAGGTGGAGCAACAAGCAAGGGGGAGTCTAGTAGAGAGGGGGAGCAAATGGAAGAAGATGGAGATGGAAGTAAGGGGGAGCAAAATGCAAATGAAGATTGAATCTTTGGTGAAGAGTTGAGAGCTAGTGGAATTGGTGAATCTGTTGAAGTAGATGGTGAGCCAATGTTGGTGACTAAAGAAATATTGGAGCAATTACAAATGGCTCAAACATCAACATTGCCTCCTCTGAAAATCAATGAACCAGTTCCTGAAGTCATGTAAAATCCACTGCAGAAACATTGGAGAGAAATGGAAGAGTCCAACAGACTCGGCAAGGGCAAAGACAAAATGCCTGAAAAGGTAAATCCCACAACAGGATACATTTGGTCTGATGGAAGTGGATATAGTCCAGAAGAGGCAGAAACGATGATGGTTAGCTACATGGAGAGTACTTTGCAGAACAAAGATGAAGAATTCAGTGCATTGGTGAATAGTGCCATAAAAGAGGCAGGAGGAGTATATACAAAACTGTCACCAATACTGAAGGACAAAATAACAAGTATCTCTGTGAAGGTGAATCTGGAGAAAAGATGGGCAGTTGATGTTTATCTGAAAACTGGCATCTCTATATTCATTACAATGTAGCTACTGCAAAGTCTGCAAGCTAGAGTGCTGAATGCCATAGGAACGAAAGTGAAAGCTAATTCTAAAATCTTCAATAATGATCTGCTAGCACAAATTAAAGGTCTTATTGAAGAAAATCTACCAGAAGTGATTGAAGAACCCTATGGTATTTGCTACAGAACAACCACAAGCACAGGAGCTAAAAGGATTGGATTTCTGATCCTAAGTGAAGAACCCAGATTGCACTCTAACACAATTATGGGAGTGCTGAAACAAATCCTCAAATCTAAGATAAATAGAGACAAAGTTAAGGCTGTCAAAGATATTCATAAACTGCTGGCGAAGAGAGATGAAAGTCTTAGCTCTTAAGTGAAGAAATTGATTTCTGAAGCTAATGCCAGAAGAAGTGAAAGTGGTGGAAGCTGCACATATGATGACACCCTTGATGATGATGATGATCTTGATGGAACTGGAGGATCTGGTACATCTGGAAGTGGTCAAGAAACTGATGAGATTACTGGAAGTCAGACTCAGGAGGAAGCAAAGGAAGAAGCTCCCAAGGATGATAAGAAAGATGCTGAAGCTAAAGATGAGGGAGAGACAGATATTCTTGACACACTGGAAGGAAGTATCTTAAGATTTGTTATTGACTATTTTGATGCTAAAAAATATACTGTCAACAAGGAAGCTGTCAAGAATGGTGAAGTTACTGTCGAAGAAGCTGCTGTCAAAGAAGACACTGTTAAGAGCTTGAATGAAGAAGCTGTCACAGGCAAAACTGTCAAGACATCCAAGTCTAAAAAGACAAAACAAAGAGCAAAATCCTGGCGTACAGTTCCAAGAAAGGGTAAGACAAAGGCTGCAGCAAGGAAAAAGAAGCATGGAGTGGTGATTCGTAAGAAGCCTATTCGAAGAAGAGAAACAAATAACTTCGAAATCCAGAAGGAAGCTGTGACAAGAGATATCACTTCAGTCAAATTGGAGCTGGATAACTCTAAGGAATATGCATCCAGATACATTCTTTGGAAAGATAAAGCAAAAGTCATGTTTGTTGAGAAGGATTTCACTATGGTGAAGACGTCAACAATAATAGACAGATACACTCTCAAACAAACATCATAAGAAGTAAGGCGTAGAGTTGATTACTTCATGCTGGAAAGAATGGTGGAGCTTATAGGGACGTATAAAAATGTTCCTAAAAAAGCCATGGAACACATCCAAAAGTACTATGCTGAAAGATATGCTGAACTTTATGAGAAATATTGTGATTAGAGAGATATCGATGATGCGAATGAGGATGTGAGTATAGATGAGGAAGAACTTGTGTCTAAGTATGATTGGACAGAGAGGATGCCCTCCTATACACCTGAAGCAATGGCTGCCTATGAAGCCGAATTAGCTGCTGAATTTGCTAGGAGAAAAGCTAATATTGGTAAATGGACTGCTGAGGTAGTGGAAGCTGAGCTGAAAGAAAAATGCAAGAAAGTCAACAAGATGAACAGTGAAGCTCCAAACTATCAGCCATGTGCACTGGAAAATCCTCTCAGGATCATAGATGGCAAAGAAGAAATCTATGCAGATAGTTTTCACAAGCTAAGGACCAGTGTACTGAAAGGTCTATACTGGAAAGTTGTTGGATCATCTCACAAACTGGAAATGCTGTGTGCATGGGAATTGGAAGTTATTTTTGATAGTAAGAGAGATGAAGATCCAAAACTTGACAGAAATAGAAGAGTGACCTTAAATTCTTTTCCTGGTAGAAGATTCTAGATTGAGAACAACATCTTGAAATTCAGAACTTACACCTATGATTTTGAATCATGGTTTGATCTGAAAGATGTTCAGAATGTCTCTTGGGTTGATCAGTCATTATGGAAAGCTTCCTCTGCCTTGAGGAATGGGACCGAAATTGGAGCCGAGTGACGTGCCAGCACTACTAATTGAGTGCGGTTTCGGCTACTACTCTTTATTATATGATGCAATTTCGGTATAAACAAATCCAACAGTACATTGATGAGATTGAAGATGATGTTATATCTGCTGATGAAAAGAAGCTAGTGCAAGGTCTCAGAAAGTACTTGGAATAAGCTCTCCACAGAGAGAAAGAGAGAGAATAGACAGATGATAAGTGGATTTTTATCCACTTGGATCGCTTCATTTTGGCTTAAATTGATCGCTTGTATCTTAAGTATTTGTGTGTTTTAATATGTTTTGTGTAGCTATGCAGGTTAGCAAAATGCCAGCTATGATTGTTGATTTTCGTCGGTCTTGGAGTTTAAATTGAGCTTTGGAATGAAGGGTGGTGAATTTCCCTAGGCTACCATGAGGATTCATAATTCAAGAATTGAAGAACGGGAAGTGGCAAAAGAATCGGAAGAGAAAACGGAAGAGAAATGAGCAAATTGTAGGAAATTTGGATTTGCCGGTAGGTTGCGCAGTCTACTTTGTTTTGGCCATATCTGGAGTTCTACAAGTCCGTTTGAGGCCCGTAAGCTGTCCACGCGAAGCTTGGAGAATGTTCTAGAGCATAAAAATATTTCTGGCAGAATGCAGAACGCGGGCGCGATGGATTTGCACTGTTTTGGAGCGCGGCCGCGCTGGTAGAATTGCTGAGAGGATTTTGGAGAGCGCGGGAGCGCCCGTTTTACACTAAAATGGCACGCGGCCGCACCTGCCACCGCCAGACTCGGACAGAATGCTGCTGGAAACTGATTTTGAGAAGGAAATTGCTTTGTTTGCTAATTCTAATCATTATGGAATCACATGAACGGTCAGAAACTTCCAGAATCAGACTTATACATGGAATTTGCAATTCTATTTCATTCAAAGATGGAATTTGCCAATCTTCTATTCCAACTCAAAGAAGGCAATTACTTGGAGAAGAGGACACTTGGGGCTATAAATACACATCTTGGGGGACAGAAAAAAACACACATTATTACATATCAATTAATTAGTTTTATTTGTGTCTTTTCAAACTTTGTTTTTATCATGGTTTCATCAGATCCCATGATGACGAGAGGTTCGATTATGAACTAATCGTTGTCATGGGATTCTAACGGATTTATTTATGGAGCTTAGTATTTTGATGCTTTAAAGATCTGTGTGTGATGTATATCTGATATCCTTGTATGGTTATGCTTAATTGATAGATGCGTAGCTAACATCTAATCTGTTAATCTCTTGTGCAGTGAAAGTGGATCTTGAGATTTAGAACTTGCCATGCTAGCATAGGTTCATGATTGTTTATCAACATGATTCGTAGTATGAGATGAAAATACTTATATTGCCCTGTGTGATCTTTATGGATAACTTGTTCTTCAACCGTTATGTTTTCAAATTCTATAGACATATAGGGTCTAAGCATAATTGGTGTCTATTCATCTTCTATCTCTTTTGTGGATGTATGTTTAGTTTGGTATTCGTATACTGAGAAGTAGCGTATACTTGTTTCGTGTTATCCGATCAGATATCATAACCATTGCATATAGTGATTAAAGGCGTCAGATCTAAGCGAAGTATTTAATGAAGTTAGGATCCCATGTTACTCTTGTAGACGTAATTCAATTTCAATTCTCGTTAGTTAGTTAATTCTTAGTTGTTAATTTACTTCTTAGTTAATTTAGTTTATTAAACCCAAAATTGTTATTTATCTTAGCAGTGAATAATAATCATACATTGTTGCATAGGTACATCTACTGAATTAAAACCATAACCAGATCTCTGTGGGAACGAACTTGACTTATTCATATATTACTTGTGACCTCGTACGCTTGCGTGATTTAGTGCAAACAAGTTTTTGGCGCCGCTACCGGGGATCATCGGTGTTTTATTTTTGGTTTATGTGCTTGTCAATAGTGGTCGTTAGAGTTCACTGACTCGGATTGTTTCTTACACAGTTGTTTAGTTTGATGTGTTGCAGGTAGCAATGGAAGAACCAGCAGCAGCAGCGAAAGCATTGATGTATTATTCTCAACCAAAGATCAAGGACATCCAATTTAGCATTGTCAGGCCAGCTATTACAGCTAATACTTTTGAAATCAAGCCTAGCATAATTCAGATGGTGCAGAACTCAGTTCAGTTTGGGGGTGCTCCGATTGAAGATCTTAACATGCACATCGGGAATTTCATTGAGATCTGCGACACTTTCAAGATCAACGGGGTGTCGGAAGATGCTATCAAATTAAGACTTTTCCCATTCTCTTTGAGGGATAAAGCTAAGAGGTGGTTGCACTCTCTACCAGCCGGTTCTATTACTACTTGGGAGGATCTTGCTCAGAAATTTCTCACTAAATTTTTCCCAATGGCAAAGACCGTAGCAATCAGGAACGCTATTACTCAATTTTCACAGCAGTCTGAAGAATCTTTGTGCGAGGCTTGGGAGCGATATAATGAGATGCTAAGGAAGTGTCCACATCATGGGATGCCTGAGTGGAAGGTGATTAACTGCTTTTATAATGGTTTGGGTGCACAGTCAAGACCCATGCTAGATGTAGCATCAGGTGGAGCTTTATGGGCTAAGAGCTATGCGGAAGCTTATGAGCTAATTGAGATGATGGCTGCGAATGAATACCAGAATCTAACTCAGAGATTTTCACAAGGCAAATTAGAGGGAATTCTGGAAGTTCATACAGTCACAGCT
Organism: Saposhnikovia divaricata; assembly: GCA_036435485.1. NCBI lineage: Eukaryota > Viridiplantae > Streptophyta > Magnoliopsida > Apiales > Apiaceae > Saposhnikovia > Saposhnikovia divaricata. The sequence goes on along the minus strand of CM071595.1, from coordinate 53,843,596 downwards.
CTAGCAGCTCAGCTAGAGGCACTTAATAAGAAATTGGATTTTATGTCAAAGCATGGGGTACCTCAAGTTGCTAGTGTTTGTGAGCTATGTGAGGGCGTGCATGAGACGAGTCAATGTGCCATATCTTCTGAATCGGCACAGTTTGTGAGCAACTTCCAGCAACCTTCGCAACCAGCTCCAGCCACCTATCATCCTAATTTCGGCTGGAGCAACAATCAAGATTTTCAGCGGCAACAGTTTCATGGGGATGATGGTCAATCTTCGAATGAAAAATCTGAATTGGATGAATTGAGGTTGATGATTGAAAGTCAGGCGGTATCTCTCATGACATTGGAGAATCAGATTGGGCAAATTGAAAGTGCCTTTCTCAACGGACCACAGGGAGTTCTTCATAGTGACACAGAGGTGAATCCAGGAAAACAAGATGGCATGGAGCAGGTTAATGTCATAACGCTCAGATCTGGAAAAGTCACGAACGATCAGAATTCAGCAATTGAGGATGAAGAAGGAATTCATGATCAGGATCCTATAGAAAAAGAAGAAAATTCTATTTTATCAGAACCTGTGGTGGATAGTGATGAGGAGGAAGAGTGTGAGTCACTCGGCTTGGCTGATCTCTGGGATTCTAAGGTGCTGATTGATGAGGTTGTTTCATGGTCAAATCTTGAGGATAGTACAATTGAGTCTTTTCTTGAGGAAGACAAATTCCAAGGTGAGGTGAGTGTTCACAAGCCATGTAAGGAATTTGATCATGTTAGGATGGTGGATGATTTGGAAAGGGCGCTATTTGGGACAGACACTGATGGGCTGCACAAATTTCAAGAATTGGTATGTGCGTACCAAGAGGCTGATGACCATGGGAAAGATGCAGGTCTTCTACTTGTCTCAGATTATAAAGATGGAGGTAGCGCATTAGAGCCAATGGAGGAAGTTCTCTTTCAGGAACCAAAGGCTTTAGCAACTTACATTTACCCTCCTCCATTATATTCAAGCGAAGCCCGCGAGTGTGTGTTATTCTACAAATTGACAGATTTTGGGTCAACCGATGAAGGCATTGGAATTGGACATATTTGTTATACGAATAGGCCAAGCGAGGAGAAGGGGCAGAAAGTGTGCCGCCGTGATGACGATGAAGTCTCACGAAGAGAGGACCGGGCAAACTATTATCATCCTTAATGGAGGTTTGGAAGTAACGTCAAGCTATTGACGTTAAAGAAGCGCTTCTTGGGAGGCAACCCAAGCATTGTTGTATACTGGTATGTTTTCTACTTTTCCTCATATTTACTTCCATTCAATGAGGACATTGAATATTTTAAGTTTGGGGGTGGTTTGAGGGATAAGTAGTGTATATATATGTGATTATTAGTCATTGTGTTCATGTAGGATTTCATGCTTTGCATATTAGTATTAGTAAATTATGCATTTATGTTCGTGATATCTACGTTTGTTTCATATAGGACATTCTGTTTTTATATTCGTTTATCATGTGAGTTCATAGTAGTTTGCATTTGCACCCATGCTTGATAGGAATTTTGTGTTGTTGACACTTTTGATTGAGAAGTGATATGCTTTGTTCGTGTACACGCACATACACTAGTAAGTTGAAGCTAGTAGACTTATTGAATGTTGTAAGTAACTAGAAGGACATGAATATGTGCAAGTTGATTTAGTTTGCATGCTTTGAATACAAGTAGGGGCATTAGAGAGGTTTTTGCTTGGGACTGAGTATGTTTTCCTACCAAGCGAGCTTTTGAGCCTTATTGCATATTTGTTGCAATTTATTCGTTTGCTTGAGTGTCCACGGATTGTTTGCATTGTTAGCAGTTGTTTGAGATATTTCTTGAAACGCATGACATTATTTGACGATTAAAATGATAAAGGCATTTATGATTAACCGCATATTTTCCCATATTACCACACCATGTTTACATGATCAATTAGTTAACCCGTTGAGCTTAATCCTATTTTTTCGGTGACATACCACATTACTTGCCTAGACCTTTTTCTTGTATTGGCCTTACATTAATTTGAACCCACATGGTCAAAGGCTAGTAGGGTGCTTAAGGGAGTAATAAGGTGTGCAAGGAGGGGTTTATTGTTGGTCATAATTTTGGGGGAAATATTGAAAATTGGGTATTGGTTGTTGCTTGATAGTCGGCATGTGTAATAAAATTGTGGGATCATTGTTATTGTTGATATTATTGTGTTTTGTTATATTTAGCTCTCGAAAAAAAAAGAAAAAAAATGAAAAAAAAAATGAAAAAAAAGAAGAAAAGAAAAATATATTATGAGAGCATGTTTGTGTTTGTTGTGATCCTATTTTAGTCGACTAGTTGAGTGTTTGTTTCTAGATAAAAGTATGTGGGGGGAAAAATAGGTGTTGTGTATGATTCATCATGGTACTTACTAGCTTTTGGCACTTCACCTGTTTTGGCTTATCTGACATACCATGTCCCTAGCCCCGTTACAACCCAAATAAAGACCTTTTGATTATCGTCATTGATGTATGTTGTGTTAAGAGTTAGATTGATACCAAATGTCAAGCATGCTTATGATTTTGTTGGAAATGAGTGATACACTTACCCTTGTTCTTGAGTGAATATTCTTTTGTGAGTGGATTGTGAGGGTTTGCTTGTTTTTGCATATAAGATCCCGAGTTTTGTCTCAAAGATGTACTCTTGTAGGCTTAGCATGTTTACTAACTTATTCTTACACTTGACATGGACTTGTGAGAACTTATGCATGTTCATTGAGTAGACTATGTGAATACTTGCACTTTCGACACCAAGACATTGCGTATTTACTTTGATTCTTAAGTTGATATGGCATGAGAGGATTTGAAGGTATGGTAGGATATTAGTACTAGATTAATTGCATTTTCATTTAGTTGCATTCATGCATTGCATTGCATTAGGTTACATGGATTTTGTGGGTACATTCACTATAGGCCCTCACGAGACCTTACTCGTCCACTAGGGCTGCCTAGGGGTTTAAAGGGCTTGTTGCATATGCCAAATGCAACTGTGATCACCTACGGAAGTGGTACTAGTTAGTGTAGATAGATTTTTATGTTTATGCTTGAGGACAAGCATCGGTTTAAGTTTGGGGGTGTGATAAGTGGATTTTTATCCACTTGGATCGCTTCATTTTGGCTTAAATTGATCGCTTGTATCTCAAGTATTTGTGTGTTTTAATATGTTTTGTGTAGCTATGCAGGTTAGCAAAATGCCAGCTATGATTGTTGATTTTCGTTGGTCTTGGAGTTTAAATTGAGCTTTGGAATGAAGGGTGGTGAATTTACCTAGGCTACCATGAGGATTCATAATTCAAGAATTGAAGAACGGGAAGTGGCAAAAGAATCGGAAGAGAAAACGGAAGAGAAATGAGCAAATTGTAGGAAATTCGGATTTGCTGGTAGGTTGCGCAGTCTACTTTGTTTTGGCCATATCAGGAGTTCTACAAGTCCGTTTGAGGCCCGTAAGCTGTCCACGCGAAGCTTGGAGAATGTTCTAGAGCCTAAAAATATTTCTGGCAGAATGAAGAGCGCGGGTGCGCCGGATTTGCACTGTTTTGGAGCGCGGCCGCGCTTGTAGAATTGCTGAGAGGATTTTGGAGAGCGCGGGAGCACCCGTTTTACACTAAAATGGCGCGCGGCCGCGCCTGCCACCGCCAGACTCGGACAGAATGCTGCTGGAAACTGATTTTGAGAAGGAAATTGCTTTGTTTGCTAATTCTAATCATTATGGAATCACATGAACGGTCAGAAACTTCCAGAATCAGACTTATACATGGAATTTGCAATTCTATTTCATTCAAAGATGGAATTTTCCAATCTTCTATTCCAACTCAAAGAAGGCAATTACTTGGAGAGAGGACACTTGGGGCTATAAATACACATCTTGGGGGACAGAAAAAAACACACATTATTACATATCAATTAATTAGTTTTATTTGTGTCTTTTCAAACTTTGTTTTTATCATGGTTTCATCAGATCCCATGATGACGAGAGGTTCGATTATGAACTAATCGTTGTCATGGGATTCTAACGGATTTATTTATGGAGCTTAGTATTTTGATGCTTTAAAGATCTGTGTGTGATGTATATCTGATATCCTTGTATGGTTATGATTAATTGATAGATGCGTAGCTAACATCTAATCTGTTAATCTCTTGTGAAGTGAAAGTGGATCTTGAGATTTAGAACTTGCCATGCTAGCATAGGTTCATGATTGTTTATCAACATGATTCGTAGTATGAGATGAAAATACTTATATTGCCCTGTGTGATCTTTATGGATAACTTGTTCTTCAACCGTTATGTTTTCAAATTCTATAGACATATAGGGTCTAAGCATAATTGGTGTCTATTCATCTTCTATCTCTTTTGTGGATGTATGGTTAGTTTGGTATTCGTATACTGAGAAGTAGCGTATACTTGTTTCGTGTTATCCGATCAGATATCATAACCATTGCATATAGTGATTAAAGGCGTCAGATCTAAGCGAAGTATTTAATGAAGTTAGGATCCCATGTTACTCTTGTAGACGTAATTCAATTTCAATTCTCGTTAGTTAGTTAATTCTTAGTTGTTAATTTACTTCTTAGTTAATTTAGTTTATTAAACCCAAAATTGTTATTTATCTTAGCAGTGAATAATAATCATACATTGTTGCATAGGTACATCTACTGAATTAAAACCATAACCAGATCTCTGTGGGAACGAACTTGACTTATTCATATATTACTTGTGACCACGTACGCTTGCGTGATTTAGTGCAAACAACAGAACAGGAAAGCTTAATAACAAGATAAGTAAATCTCATATCTACTCAACCTTGAGGAGTACTTGTTTTGCTTTAGATCATTGTCCTATGTAATGCTAAATGCTTGGAAATGTTCTAGAATCCTATTTTGATCTATGTTAGTTAAATTGTCAGCATGCTTTGTTGTTATTGTCCATAAAAACAAATTGGGGGAGATTGTTAGGATTTATGGGTGATAGCGTAGAGAAAACTTAACTAGTACTTAGTTTATTTGTATAGGCTAAGTAGAACATACTGTCACAGCCAGAGTGTGTTCTTGTAATCAAATAATTGCTGAAATGTAATAAGTATGTATCTTGGAAGAAGTTCATTGATTTGCTCAAGCCTCAAGAGAATGCATCAGTTCGACATCAATAATAAAGTTACTGTCAATACATTGATGGTAACGTTACAAGAAGACTGCATGTTGCAAGGTCACGACAGCAAGTCTCATTTGACAGAAACATTAGCTGAAGCATGGGACAACAACATTCTCACACTTGACAGCAAGTCTGGAGTTCTGACAGCAACATTGGCGAGAGCTCATACTGTCAACTACTGAATATTCCTATGACAGCAAACTTGGCGGCAAAGGTTACTGTCTCACTGAATTATTTGATTTGGAGATTTTATCTCAGTCAAACCCCCGTGACAGTTTAGATGTTCGAGAAACAGATTTACTGCAATTCGTCAAAGATTGTAGCAGACCTGCAAGACTACGATAGAAGCTTGAGAGATCAGAAGACGAGGCTCGACAATTCAAGAGCATGACAAGTCTGCATCTACTAGAATTGTTATAGCTAATTTTAGAAAGAACCCAGAATGCCTTATGCTTAATGATAACTATGTTTGTATAGCTTTTTAGGAAAGGTCACTTGGGTGGGCAACTTGTGAGGAACTGCCGCTTGAAAATGACAACAGCTCCGCGACCCATGTGACTGAGATGTTAGAGAAAGATTAGTCTATATAGAGACACATCTCTCATTCTTTCAGGTGTGATTTTTTTCAAGAAGTCGAAGCTTGAGAAAACCATTTTTCTCGAGGTTGTAGCAACACATTACAAAATAAATAAAATATTTATTTTGTGAGAATATCTTGAATTACTACTTGTGTTTGCAATTCTTGTGTAGATAGTTTACAATCTTTATCGTTGTTGTTGAGCTAAACATTTGAAATTATCTATATTGCATTCAACCCCCCCTTCTGCAATATACTCCGGGACCAACAATGATTTACTTTTATTTTACTATCCGTAAATTCAATTCGTTAATGTTTTATTATAAAATGAAATTAAGGTTGTGATAGAATATATTTATATATATATTTTAGATGATTGTATTCTCATATTTATTGTGTTTTGCATTGATTTGGATATTTATTTAATAGATTTGATTATTTTATTGTAGGAAATAAGAAATTCATAAGTTGAAAGGATTTGTAGCAAAAAGAGCTATTTTGGAGTTTAAATAGAAGAAAATTTGTATTATTGGGTGTTAATAGTATTTTTGTTGTTCGTTCGCAGGGAAGGACTGAATGTAATATCAAGTTCAAGTATCCTATCTCTCGCAATTTAGAAGTTTAGAAGAATGTTTGGTTTGTTTATAAACTAAATTAGACTAATTATCAATCGAGAGTAAAATATATATGAGGAAAACAATCCAAGAACTGGGGTTCTTCACTTGGTTTCAATACACATTCAATATCTATGTGACATCTACGTTCTTACTCTGCTAAAAACAATTCTTCTAAGGTTATAATGTTCTCTTCCAAGATACAATATAGTGTCTACAACTACACCTTAATTGTCATTTCCGTGATACAATCAAAGTACAATCATAAACTATTACGCACCAAGAATTATAAGTCTCACAACTCTCCTATTAATCTTCCAATCAAATATTCGAGTTATGTTTGTTAAATCCGGTACTAAAATTGCAACTCCTCTTCCAAGTTATTACAATCCCTAAAATCCAATCAAAGGTTCATGACTCCTCTAATTGTGTTAAGCCCTCAATAACAGATCAGCAAAGCAAGAAAATCACAGATAATTAAACAGGCATGAATACCAAGGAATACTACCCAATTCTCAGATTAGAGAATTAGTTACACATGATTAAATTAAGAAAACAAGAATTAATAGAAGAAATCATAATTAGAAGAATATAGAAAAGAAACCTTTTAACTTCAATCTTCAAAGAAAATAATGGTTCTCCAGAAAAAAATCCTAAAAGCTGCGTACAAATTGTATCTCTCTAACAATGAACTCTTTTTTTCCCATCCCTAGATGTGTTTATATAGATACTCCTAATCTTGCCCAACAAGAAATTACCTTCTATTACAATTAGAATTTAAAGAAGGTACCAAAACTGCCCAAAATACAATTAGAATTAGAAAAAGGGCAAAACAGTAAATTTAAAGCCTTCTTTTAAAAGATCATGTGCGCGAATTTAATCAGCACGTTCCTTGCACCTGCTTCCTATCCCATATTGTAGAAAATCTCTCAAGCTTCGCGTGGGCAGTAAGATCGCTGAAAACGGACTTCTAGAACTCCAGATATGGCCAAAACAGTATAAGCTGCGCAGCCTTCCCGGAAAATCCGAATTTTAATCAAATAAATCTCCAAAAACAATAGAAGCATCAACTTTAATCAACATTCTCTTAAATCTGCACAACTAAGCAAAACACATCAAAACTACAACATCTTGAGTCCAAAAAAATCAATTTAAGCCGAACTGAGGCATTCCAAGTGGATATAAAATCCACTTATCAAACCCCCAAACTTAAACTGATGCTTGTCCTCAAGCATAAACAATTACAACTAACTAACTAGTACCACTTCCGTAGGTGATCACGGTTGCATTTGGCATATGCAACAAGCCCTTTAAACCCCTAGGCAGCCCTAGTGGACGAGTAAGGTCTCGTGAGGGCCTATAGCGAATGTACCCACAAAATCCATTTAACCTAATGCAATGCAATGCATGAATGCAACTAATATGAAATATGCAACGATCCCCTTCAAACTAACCAAAACCAACTAACAAGAAAATATCTCAAAGAATGCAACTAAATCCAAATAGAGCTCGACCAAGTTCCCGTATACTAACAATACATGAAGAGAAACGTGCGTGTGTGCAATGCTCATCAGAAATACTCCCAAAACTAGGTCAAAATCATACATGCTCTTCGCCAAGACAATCACAGGTTTATAAATAGAATAGACTGTAGACACTTCATAACCGAAGAACACCTCCATCCTTATCCAAGGTAGACAGAAATTCATGCTTTATTACTACTACTACGACACATATATACAATCATGCTTATTTAACCGTGCAATGAATGAGATCCCAAAAGGCTTATACAATAATACCCATGTAGCGAGCGTTAGGTCAGTGGATCCCAGACTATAAAAGCCTTAGGTCACTAGGACTAAGTCCCCTCAGACTTAATTACTCGAGTATTAAAGAGCTCACCCTGGTTAATTTTACATATAACAATTGAAACTTTTTTTTTTCTTTTTTTTTCTGTTTTTTTTTCTATGCAATCTGGAATGAGAATTCTCAATTCCAACCCTAGACTACTCATATAAATATGAGCCGGCTACTAGCCATTTGTTTCTAGCAATTATTGACAATTATTTACAATTTAGCATGAAATCCCTGTTTTCCCCCAAACTTAGACTTAAGTGTTACTACGCTATCAAGGGAATAACGAAAATTCTAAATATAATCAGGTGATTAAATCACAAAACATCCAAACAGGCATGACCTTAACCTAGCCCAAAAGCACCCAATGAGTTTATGTAAAAATTTTGTTCCCGTAACATGCAAGTCAATTTCCTAGAAACTATAAATCAACCCTCTACTCATCATCACCACACTCAATTAAACATCTACCTATCAATCAGAATAAGCTCGTCCTAAGGGATCATGAAAAATGCATGCCATGAAAATGCAACTAGAATGAACTCACATGGTATACGAAACAAAAAATAGAATGTCCTATATGAAACAAACGCAGATAACACGAACATATATGCATGAATTACTACTACTAATATGCAACGCACGAAATCCTACATGAACAAATAATACAACAACAACTACTAATCCCTCAAACCACCCCCAAACTTAAAATATTCAATGCCCTCATTGAATGGAAGTAAATACGAGGGACAACAGAAACATACCTACTCGTCCTCACTCTCGGATGAATCAGAATCTGGTGGTGGATACTGTGTACGAGCTCCATAAACTGGCCACCTTGCCTGAATACCCGCATCTCTCAAAGCTGCAGCCATATCCTCAGCATACTCCCGGTTACTAGCATGTATAGCATCCATACGCCTATACAACCGCCTAAAGTGGGCATCTAAAACTCTTGGAACTCTCCTAGCACGTGGCGGAGCGCCCGCTCCCTGACCACTAGAACCAGCACCACTTACAACATAACCAAGCCCCCTCGGATGTGGAACCCCACCTTGCCATTCCGGCATTCGATCAATAGACACGTCCACAATGGAAGCCAAAGGTGACTGGAAATCCTCCTCCGTACCCCATATAACACCACTATCCTTACACAAACCAGCTATAATAGAAGCATGGGGCATCGCTGACAGTGCATTAGACTTTAAAAACCTGACAATATTCTGATAAACAATATATCCGACGTCAATGTATTTGCCCTTTAGAATTCCCCAAAGAAGAATCGCTCTATCAGCTGTTACCTCACCCGTATGAGAAGTAGGCATAATATTTGCACAGATAAATAAATACCAAGCTCGTGCAAACTTATTCAGAGCAGAAGACGGAAAATTAATCGGCTCAGTAGTTCCCAATTTATACTTCCAAACTGTATCGGGAACACATAACTCATGAACAATCGCCTCCATATCCACATCCGCACTAGTCTTCCTTGCCCAATCTTCATCCCCCACAACCTTAGGTGGTTGTCCCAAAATTGGACGAATAGCATCTGGACTGTAATCCACCTGTTTACCTCGAACCACACTCACCCCATCCGGCTTACCTTTAGCATTCGCATAAAACTCCCTAACAACATTCAACGGAACCGGAGCAGGCGCCTTACAAATCTCTCCCCAACGTAACTCACTAATCACATCAACCAACCCATAATGACGAGTTGGCAAGAATCCCCTTTCCTTCGCCACAGACCGTGACAACAATCGATTATACTCAACCTCCGCATCCGGAGAAGAAAATCTCTCCACCCTAATAGAACCACCCCTCATTCACTTAGGCGCCATAATAATCAAAACCCCTCTCAACAATAGCTTCACCAACAACCACCAAGAAATATCCCACCAAAAACCACCAAGCAATATCACACCAAAAATACCCAATTAACAAGAATAATACAAAACCCCCAATTTACAAGAACACAAATTCGTAATAAAAAAAATAAAATAGAGAAGAGATATCCCAACTACGAATCGAAGAGGTGAACTTGTACTAATCTTCCCCCAAACTTGAATTTTTAGAGATGTAGAGGAGGAAGATAATAAATTGGGTGTGTATGTATGGGTATATATAGGCAATGGAGTGATATGATGAATTTAAGAATTTTAATGTGAAAAGAAAAAATTTTTGGTGGAATTTGGAATTTGATATAGGATAGAAAAAGATTTGATGAATAAAAGAAAAAGAATTAGAATGGATAAATGATTTTTGAAGAAAATATAGAGGGTTTTGGAATTGATTTAGGATTTGATTTGGGTGGAAAGATGAGAGAAAAAGAGATATAAATAAGATTAGGGGGGTTGAGTTTTTTTTTCTTTTTTTTATATATACATAAACGTACAACAGCTGCTGAACATACTTGCAAAACCTCGGACAAAAATCTGGAAGAACCGCAGTCTGCGCGCGCGTGAGGCAAAGTGCTGGAGGGGCAGTTGCGCAGGAGCAACCTGCGCAACAAGGGGGCAGACTGCGCTGAGTACAGTAACGCAGGCGCAGCCTGCATTACAGAGTGGCAGACTGCGGGAATAGCAGAAACGCAGGGGCAGCCTGCGTTACAGGGCTGCAACCTGCTCAAAAATTCGATTTTTTTTTCTACAACACTCAACAATTTTTTTTTCCTTTTCTACACTAATGCGTGGGTTGCCTCCCACAAAGCGCTTCTTTAACGTCAATAGCTTGACGCCGATTCTCAACTGATGATAAGGTCTTGGAGGTGAAGAATGCTCATTCCTCGCTCCACTGTTTCTGCAAGCAGGTATGGCTTAAGTCTCTGCCCGTTCACCTTGAATACATCTGACCCTTCTCTAGTAATCTCACAAACTCCATTAGGATAGACCTTCACAATCTCAAATGGTCCGGACCATCGTGATCTGAGCTTTCCGGGGAATAAACGGAGTCTTGAATTAAACAATAGAACATGTTGCCCAACCTCAAATTCCTTCTTCTGAATATGCTTGTCATGCCACAATTTAGTCTTCTCCTTGTAAATACTAGCATTTTCATAAGATTGGAGCCTAATCTCCTCAAGCTCTCCAAGTTGAAGCAAACGCTTCTCTCCCGCAGATTTTAGATCAAAATTCAAATTTCTCGTTGCCCAAAACGCCTTATGCTGAAGTTCCACCGGCAAATGACATGGCTTCCCAAAGACCAACCTATATGGAGACATCCCAATAGGTGTTTTAAATGCCGTTCTATATGCCCAAAGAGCATCATCAAGCTTTGTTGACCAATCCTTTCTCGAACTTGCCACCGTCTTCTCTAAAATTGACTTCAGCTCACGATTCGAAATCTCGACTTGTCCACTTGTTTGCGGATGATAAGGAGTTGCTACCTTTTGTGTCACACCATATTTTTTCAAGAGATCAGCCACCTGTTTATTGCAAAAGTGTGAACCTCCATCATTGATAATAGCCCGTGGCACTCCAAATCTAGTGAACACATGCTTCTTTAAGAACTTCTTCACCACTCTAGCATCGTTAGTAGGAGACGCAATCGCCTCAACCCATTTAGAGACATAATCAACTCCCACCAAAATATACTGATTCCCATAAGAAGATGGAAATGGACCCATGAAATCCATCCCCCACACATCGAAAATCTCCACCTCAAGAACAGACTGTAAAGGCATCTCGTTCCTCCTCGAAATATTCCCAACTCGTTGACATCTATCACATTTAGCCACAAAGTCTCTAGCATCTTTATGCATGGTTGGCCAATAGAATCCTGATTGCAAAACTTTCGCCACTGTCTTCATGCTACTGTTATGACCTCCACACTCTAGAGAATGGCAATGTCTGAAAATATAAGGAACTTCATCATGAGGTACACATCTACGAAACATTCCATCAGCACACTCCTTGTAAAGTAGCGGTTCCTCCCAATAGTAGTGCTTCACATCATAAAAGAATTTCTTCTTTTGGTTATAAGAGAGATTATCCGGCACAACTCCTCCCACAATGTAATTCACAAAATCTGCATACCATGGTGTAGACATAGACACAACTAGAAGTTGCTCCTCCGGAAATTTATCATTAATAGGTGTTTCACCTCCTACCTCTCCATCTCCTTGGTCCAACCTAGATAAATGATCAGCTACCAAGTTCTCGCACCCCTTCTTATCTCGAATCTCTAGATCAAATTCCTGAAGTAAAAGAATCCAACGATCTAGACGAGGTTTGGCATCCTTCTTTGTCATCAAGAAACGAATCGCAGCATGATCCGAATAGACAATCACCTTAGACCCAACAAGATAGGATCTGAATTTATCAAGTGCAAATACCACTGCGAGTAGCTCTTTCTCCGTAGTGGAATAGTTGATTTGTGCATCATCAAGAGTCTTGCTTGCATAAGATATCACGTGCATCCGCTTATCCTTCTTCTGCCCAAGAATAACACCCACAGCATAGTCACTAGCATCACACATGAGCTCAAATGGCAAGCTCCAATTGGGAGATGTAACTATGGGTGCAGAAGTAAGTTCCTTCTTCAACCTGTTAAAAGCATCAAGACAACTTTCATCAAAGTCAAAAACACGATCCTTTTCGAGAAGATTGCAGAGTGGCCGAGCTAACTTGGAGAAATCCTTGATGAACCGTCGATAAAAACCAGCATGCCCAAGAAAGCTTCGAATACCTTTCACAGATGAAGGTGGTGGCAATTTTTCAATAACTTCAATTTTTTCTCTATCGACCTCAATGCCTTTACTAGAGATTTTATGCCCAAGCACAATGCCCTCCTTCACCATGAAGTGACATTTTTCCCAATTAAGAACAAGATTCGTTTTAGTACATCTCTGCAACACCTTCGATAAACTGGCTAGACATAATTCAAAAAAAGAACCATAAACCGTGAAGTCATCCATAAAGACCTCCATGTCTCGCCCTATAAAATCTGAAAAAATGTGGTTCATGAGCCGTTGAAACGTCGAAGGACCATTACACAAACCAAAAGGAAGCCTCCGATAAGCAAAAGTGCCATAAGGACAAGTAAAGGTGGTCTTCTCTTGATCTTCGGGTGCAATAGGAATCTGAAAGTAACCCGAGAATCCATCCAGAAAGTTGTAATACTCATTACCCGCCAACCTTTCGAGCATTTGATCAATGAATGGGAGGGGAAAGTGATCTTTGCGAGTAGCGTTATTCAACTTCCTATAATCAATGCAAACTCTCCAACCTGTTACTCTTTTCTCGTAGGAATCAACTCATTCTTCTCATTGTGAACAACAGTCATCCCACCTTTCTTCGGCACAACATGAATAGGGCTAACCCATTTACTGTGTGGAACCGAATATATGATACCAGCATCAAGCAACTTAGTGATTTCTTTCTTCACCACCTCTTGCAAATTCGGATTCAATCTTCTTTGTCCCTCAATCACAGGCTTATGATTATCTTCTAAGGCAATTCTATGTATGCAAAGAGCAGGGCTAATTCCCTTGATATCTTGAATTGTCCAACCAATAGCTGATTTATATTGCCGAAGAACATGTAATAACTTTTCTAGCTCATCATCACTAAGCAAAGCAGAAACTACCACAGGATATGTATCATTAGGACCCAAAAAAGCATACCTCAAATTAGCAGGTAGAGGTTTAAGTTCAACCTGTGGTGCCTCTGAAAGTGTAAAAGCCATCTCAACTTCTGTGTCTCGTACAACAAGTGCTTCTTCTTCTACTACATCATCTAACACCCGTTCTGCTCCCACGAAGTGTTCATTCTCGAGCTGCACAATGTCATCCACTATGTCAATGGTAAAACAAGTTGCTCCAAAAGGAGGTATCTTCATTGCTTTATTCAGATCAAATTCCACTTTGTCCTCGCCAACATTCAATGTCAATTTTCCAGCTTTAACATCAATTGTAGTGCCAGCAGTAGCCAAGAATGGCCGTCCCAAGATAATAGGTATCTCGACATCTTCATCCATCTCTAACACCACAAAATCACAAGGTATGACAAATTTATCCACTTTAACAACCACATCTTCAATAACCACAAATGGATACTTAACAGAACGATCCGCCAACTGAAGTGAAATCCGTGTCTTTTTAAGTTCTCCAAGACCAAGCCTTTTGCAGATTGAATATGGCATCAAACTCACACTTGCCCCTAAGTCACACAAGGCTTTCATGTTTTCCATCTTCCCAATAGTGCAAGGCAAAGAGAAGCTTCCCGGATCTTTCAATTTCTGAGGAATAGCCTTCTGGATGACTGCACTGCATTCTGCATTAAGAGTAATGGTTTCTGCATCCTCAAGTTTCCTCTTCTTTGTCAACATCTCCTTAAGAAATTTAGCATAAAGTGTCATTTGATTCAAAGCTTCAGCCAACGAAATATTAACATGCAACTGCCGGAACATAGTCAAGAACTTCTCGTACTGCTTCTCTAACTGCCTGTTGTGAAGTCTCTGTGGAAATGGAATAGGAGGAACATAAGGTGGTGGAGGAACGTACGGCTTTTCTGATTCTTCTTCCTTCTTCTTCTTCTCATCTTCTTTTTCTGACGTGTCTGCAGCAATCTCTACTGGCTCATCCTCTTTCTCAGCATCACTCTCTTTAGGCTTAAGAACCTCAACCTCGGGCAACTCTTTTCCGCTCCTCAAAGTAATTGCTTTGCATTGCTCTTTACCAGTCTGGTCGAGTTGACTAGGAAGAGACCCTTGCTCACGAACACCCATCTTTGAGGCAATCTGTCCAATCTGTGTTTCTAGCATCTTTTGAGATGATGCCATCTGATCTATTCTTGATTCCATATTAGCCAATGCCCCAGAAGTCCCTTGCATAATCTTATTTAGAGCAACCTCCCACTCAGCTGGTTCTTTCTTTGGTGGAGGTTGATACTGCTGCTGTGCTTGATATGGCGGTCGTGACTGAAAACCAGGAGGTTGATTCTGCCTTGGAAATGCATAGGAAGGATTAGCTGCATGATTATTGCTGTAAGAAAGATTGTTGTTTGGCCTTTGATTCGGATTGTAGTAAGAATTATTCTGCACAGGCCAATGCTGTCTTCCTTGAATAAAAGATGCTTCTCCTGGAAATTGTTGCACATAAGAGTTTTGACTAGCACCATAATCATTATACCCTTCCATAGGTGAAGAAATAGCATTCACATTTGCCCTTTGTCCTCGCACCTCCTGAGTTAGAGTATCCAACTTTTGAGCCAGCATGTTGATCATCTAAGATTCTTATGCTGCTTTTGCTGAGCTCGTCCCACTAGGTGCCCATGAATAATTATTAGATGCTAATTCCTCAAGGAGTGCTTTACCCTGTGTAGTTGGTGCCTTCTTGAAATTTCCACCAGCAGCCACATCCAAACTCAAACGAATATCTGCATTCATGGCCCCATAAAAAGTACTAATGATCTGCCAATCTTGCAAACCGTGATGTGGACACTTCCTCAATAATGCATTAAATCTCTCTCATGCCTGATATAGACCTTCACCCGGTTGTGCTTTAAAACTCATAATCATAGTCCTCAACTGTTGCGTCTTGTCAGAAGGATAGTATTTGGACAAGAATGCCGTAGAAAGACTCTCCCATGTAGCAACCGCAGTGTTTGGAAGTTGCCGAAACCATTCCAAAGCTCTTCCCTTAATAGAGTAGGGAAACATATGGAGACGAATCTGATCACTCGTAACACCAGTGATTCTGAATGAGCCACACATCTGCACAAAATGCTCTAGATGTCTGTGTGGGTCTTCTAATTCAATGTCTCCTTCAAAAGCTTAATTGCTGATCATCTGAATTAAGCTCGGATTAATATGGAACTGAGCTGCACCAATCTCTGGAGTTTTGTACATGCAATTGGCTGGATTCGGTGTCTCATGGTCCCAAATAGAAGACTGATCAACATTAACAACTGGTCGAGGTTCTGGCTCTCCCATCTTAGCTTTATCTTTTCTTAGCTTTCTCAATGTACGCTCGATTTTAGGGTCAAATTCCAATTTTCTAGCGCAAGATGAACGTAGCATACACCTGAAGATCACCAACAAAACAACTTGTGGAACCAATTAAAATCTAAACAATAAGAAACAATTAACCTAAACTCAAATATACTGCCTTCCCCGGCAGCGGCGCCAATTTGTTAATAGTATTTTTGTTGTTCGTTCGCAGGGAAGGACTGAATGCAATATCAAGTTCAAGTATCCTATCTCTCACAATTTAGAAGTTTAGAAGAATGTTTGGTTTGTTTATAAACTAAATTAGACTAATTATCAATCGAGAGTAAAATATATATGAGGAAAACAATCCAAGAACTGGGGTTCTTCACTTGGCTTCAATACACATTCAATATCTATGTGACATCTACGTTCTTACTCTGCTGAAAACAATTCTTCTAAGGTTATAATGTTCTCTTCCAAGATAAAATATAGTGTCTACAACTACACCTTAATTGTCACTTCCGTGATACAATCAAAGTACAATCATAAACTATTACGCACCAAGAATTATAAGTCTCACAACTCTCCTATTAATCTTCCAATCAAATATTCGAGTTATGTCTGTTAAATCCTGTACTAAAATTGCAACTCCTCTTCCAAGTTATTACAATCCCTAAAATACAATCAAAGGTTCATGACTCCCCTAATTGTGTTAAGCCCTCAATAACAGATCAGCAAAGCAAGAAAATCACAGATAATTAAACAGGCATGAATACCAAGGAATACTACCCAATTCTCAGATTAGAGAATTAGTTACACATGATTAAATTAACAAAACAAGAATTAATAGAAGAAATCATAATTAGAAGAATATAGAAAAGAAACCTTTTAACTTCAATCTTCAAAGAAAATAATGGTTCTCCAGAAAAAAATCCTAAAAGCTGCGTACAAATTGTATCTCTCTAACAATGAACTCTTTTTTTCCCATCCCTAGATGTGTTTATATATATACTCCTAATCTTGCCCAACAAGCAATTACCTTCTATTACAATTAATATTTAAAGATGGTACCAAAACTGCCCAAAATACAATTAGAATTAGAAAAAGGGCAAAACAGTAAATTTAAAGCCTTCTTTTAAAAGATCATCTGCGCGAATTTAATCAGCACGTTCCTTGCACCTGCTTCCGATCCCATATTGTAGAAAATCTCTCAAGCTTCGCGTGGGCAGTAAGATCGCTGAAAACGGACTTCTAGAACTCCAGATATGGCCAAAACAGTATAAGCTGCGCAGCCTTCCCGGAAAATCCGAATATTAATCAAATAAATCTCCAAAAACAATAGAAGCATCAACTTTAATCAACATTCTCGTAAATCTGCACAACTAAGCAAACCCATCAAAACTACAACATCTTGAGTCCAAAACAATCAATTTAAGCCGAACTGAGGCATTCCAAGTGGATAGTGGTAAGTATTCCCGCCTGTCACGCGGGTGACCCGGGTTCGATCCCCGGCAGCGGCGCCAATTTGTTAATAGTATTTTTGTTGTTCGTTCGCAGGGAAGGACTGAATGTAATATCAAGTTCAAGTATCCTATCTCTCACAATTTAGAAGTTTAGAAGAATGTTTGGTTTGTTTATAAACTAAATTAGACTAATTATCAATCGAGAGTAAAATATATATGAGGAAAACAATCCAAGAACTGGGGTTCTTCACTTGGTTTCAATACACATTCAATATCTATGTGACATCTACGTTCTTACTCTGCTGAAAACAATTCTTCTAAGGTTATAATGTTCTCTTCCAAGATACAATATAGTGTCTACAACTACACCTTAATTGTCACTTCGTGATACAATCAAAGTACAATCATAAACTATTACGCACCAAGAATTATAAGTCTCACAACTCTCCTATTAATCTTCCAATCAAATATTCGAGTTATGTCTGTTAAATCCTGTACTAAAATTGCAACTCCTCTTCCAAGTTATTACAATCCCTAAAATCCAATCAAAGGTTCATGACTCCCCTAATTGTGTTAAGCCCTCAATAACAGATCAGCAAAGCAAGAAAAACACAGATAATTAAACAGGCATGAATACCAAGGAATACTACCCAATTCTCAGATTAGAGAATTAGTTACACATGATTAAATTAAAAAACAAGAATTAATAGAAGAAATCATAATTAGAAGAATATAGAAAAGAAACCTTTTAACTTCAATCTTCAAAGAAAATAATGGTTCTCCAGAAAAAAATCCTAAAAGCTGCGTACAAATTGTATCTCTCTAACAATGAACTCTTTTTTTCCCATCCCTAGATGTGTTTATATAGATACTCCTAATCTTGCCCAACAAGCAATTACCTTCTATTACAATTAATATTTAAAGAAGGTACCAAAACTGCCCAAAATACAATTAGAATTAGAAAAAGGGCAAAACAGTAAATTTAAAGCCTTCTTTTAAAAGATCATGTGCGCGAATTTAATCAGCACGTTCCTTGCACCTGCTTCCTATCCCATATTGTAGAAAATCTCTCAAGCTTCGCGTGGGCAGTAAGATCGCTGAAAACGGACTTCTAGAACTCCAGATATGGCCAAAACAGTATAAGCTGCGCAGCCTTCCCGGAAAATCTGAATTTTAATCAAATAAATCTCCAAAAACAATAGAAGCATCAACTTTAATCAGCATTCTCGTAAATCTGTACAACTAAGCAAAACACATCAAAACTACAACATCTTGAGTCCAAAACAATCAATTTAAGCCGAACTGAGGCATTCCAAGTGGATAGTGGTTAGTATTCCCGCCTGTCACGCCGGTGACCCGAGTTCGATCCCCGGCAGCGGCGCCAATTTGTTAATAGTATTTTTGTTGTTCGCTCGCAGGGAGGACTGAATGTAATATCAAGTTCAAGTATCCTATCTCTCACAATTTAGAAGTTTAGAAGAATGTTTGGTTTGTTTATAAACTAAATTAGACTAATTATCAATCGAGAGTAAACTATATATGAGGAAAACAATCCAAGAACTGGGGTTCTTCACTTGGTTTCAATACACATTCAATATCTATGTGACATCTACGTTCTTACTCTGCTGAAAACAATTCTTCTAAGGTTATAATGTTCTCTTCCAAGATACAATATAGTGTCTACAACTACACCTTAATTGTCACTTCGTGATACAATCAAAGTACAATCATAAACTATTACGCACCAAGAATTATAAGTCTCACAACTCTCCTATTAATCTTCCAATCAAATATTCGAGTTATGTCTGTTAAATCCTGTACTAAAATTGCAACTCCTCTTCCAAGTTATTACAATCCCTAAAATCCAATCAAAGGTTCATGACTCCTCTAATTGTGTTAAGCCCTCAATAACAGATCAGCAAAGCAAGAAAATCACAGATAATTAAACAGGCATGAATACCAAGGAATACTACCCAATTCTCAGATTAGAGAATTAGTTACACATGATTAAATTAAGAAAACAAGAATTAATAGAAGAAATCATAATTAGAAGAATATAGAAAAGAAACCTTTTAACTTCAATCTTCAAAGAAAATAATGGTTCTCCAGAAAAAAATCCTAAAAGCTGCGTACAAATTGTATCTCTCTAACAATGAACTCTTTTTTTCCCATCCCTAGATGTGTTTATATAGATACTCCTAATCTTGCCCAACAAGCAATTACCTTCTATTACAATTAAAATTTAAAGAAGGTACCAAAATTGCCCAAAATACAATTAGAATTAGAAAAAAGGCAAAACAGTAAATTTAAAGCCTTCTTTTAAAAGATCATGTGCGCGAATTTAATCAGCACGTTCCTTGCACCTGCTTCCTATCCCATATTGTAGAAAATCTCTCAAGCTTCGCGTGGGCAGTAAGATCGTTGAAAACGGACTTCTAGAACTCCAGATATGGCCAAAATAGTATAAGCTGCGCAGCCTTCCCGGAAAATCCGAATTTTAATCAAATAAATCTACAAAAACAATAGAAGCATCAACTTTATTCAACATTCTCGTAAATCTGCACAACTAAGCAAAACACATCAAAACTACAACATCTTGAGTCCAAAACAATCAATTTAAGCCGAACTGAGGCATTCCAAGTGGATATAAAATCCACTTATCATTGGGCTACACGGGCTGCCTACACTGTTTGGGCCCTATCTTGAGTTTCGGAAGTCGAATTTTGACGTTCTTACAGTCCACGTGAAGCTTACTGAATTTTGTACAAGTTAGAGATGGTCCAATAATCAAAGTCCAACTGGAAAAGCCCAGAAACTGAGGAGCAAAAGCAGTTACGAATTTTACATAAAGAATCCTAATCAATTATGGATATCTTTTTGTAAATTTATTAAAACATTAAAAATACTTTTATTAGGGGATAGAGATCAGATTTTATGAGAATCTTTTTATTATTAGCTTTAGTGAGGAAGATAGACACGCTACTTTGGAATACTTCTAGCTAGGGTTTCTCGTCTTCACCTCTTGGAGGATGAGATGTACTTTTATTAGCTTGGATTCATCACCATTAATATAAGTTCAGGTATTTATTATATTCTCTTGTTTATTAGTGTACGGTTTATATGATGTTCTTCATTATTTTTATTACTTTTAATTTTAGTATTAGCGAGTAGTCGTTTCTAGGGTATTAAGGGGAAGCCATGTTTGCACTATGATCTTGGCATGATTTCACTGTGATTTGATTGATTATGGTCATTCTAATTGATTATGTTTTATATTAATTTGTGTAATCGGCCGATATCATGAATTAATTGAATGCAAGTAGGAGTATGATCGAGAGATATACTACTAGAGGCAAACATACAATTAGCATATTTGAATTTGAGTGCGAGGGCATCATTGGATTTCTGAGAGCGTTGGTGCTTGAGAGAGATTAACAATTGCTCTAATTACCTAACTGATCGAATTACTAAAAGTGGTTAATTGTGTTGAATATTTCGAGAGTGTTAATTTATGTGATTACATTATTTGCTTTAGCTTAGAAGCCGGACATTTTGTAAGCATGGTGGACCTGATTGCCCAAGATTTTTAATATATTAATTTAGTGTCTATTTAGTTAGTGTTAATTTAGTTATAATTATTAGTTAGTTAAAAATATCCACATAATCGTTTTGTACTGGAAACAATTGTTAATAACTGAATCAGAATCGATAGAACCTGTCTCCTAGTGGATACGACGCGCTTGCCATTTTGTACTAGCAATAGACACCGTGCACTTGCGGTTAGATATAAATAGACACATCAAGTTTTTGGCGCCGCTGTCGGGGAGACGACCAGTTTCTGTTGATTTTAATTTTGTTGTTTAGATTGTTTCCTTGGTCTCATTGGAACCCTTGTTCTAATTGAGGCAGATTTTACTTCGTTTTCTTGGCTTTGTTGAGTGTTTACAGGTTATTATGGATGAAGTTGATACTTTAGCACTCCTCTCTTCCATGTTGGAGGCACGAACTCAGGGAGTTGCCTCATTGCAGACTGCATAGCCCACTATGCGTTCGATAAGTATCAATGAGATGTCACAAGTGGCCCCTAAAACTTACAATTTTTGTCCAATTTGTGGTGTCCAGGGCCACTACGGTTATGAATGCTCTTACAATATATATAATTCTCAGAGTGCTCATTGGGGACAAGTGAATTCTTTTGAAGAAGAATATGGGTACAATCAATACTCTAATACTTGTGATCAAGAATGGATGGGTCAATCGACTTTCTCATACATGGACAATGGTGTTCAAAATTTTCCATATCATGATCAACAACAGTTTGAGCTACAATATTATCATCCATATGAGCAGCCGCCACTTTAAGAATATGAATATCCTCCACTACAAGAAGATCTACAAGTTTTTCAAACCAATGTAGATGTGCAACCAGTTTAAACGAGTGAGTTGTGGGATATGATAATGAAATTGAAAAACAGTTATGATGAGACCACTGAGATGATTAAAGAAATTAAAAATCAAAAGCTTATAATGGAGAGTGAAATTGTAAACTTGGGTGGCTTCTTCTATCTCATGGCAACCTGACTCTTTCCTACCATCTACCCAGCCAAAAGAGGACTTAAATGCTATCATTTTTACAAGTGATCAAGAGTATGATAGTTTCTCCATGGGTGTTGATGATGTGATTATTGATAAAGAAGAGGAATATGCCACTGATGATAAGATAAATGATGATGTTGTTGCTGAGGACAATTTGAGTGATGATGAGGTAACAAAAGAAAGCAATATTGAGATAGTTGTTGCTTCTCTTCCACAACTCGTGTCTAAGCTACCATTCCCAAATCAAAACATAGCTCATGTGGATCAATGGTTTGGTATTGGTAAATTTTCTCTCGATCTGGCCTCTACTTACAAGGCTCCTCTACTTGAGAATAGTTGCTACAAGGTTGGTATGATAACAAAAATTGTCCATGATGATCATTTTCAAATTTTGGTTGGTTCTCCCTACAAAGTGGCTCTTACATTTCAAGCCCAAGAAGAGGGAGAAGATGAAAGTATCTTCTTAATCAATGATGTGATAAGCCAAGATGTTCGAAAGACTCCTGTGAAAGTAAGGAGTGAAGAAAAGCCACCACCTGAGCCTGCACCTCATGTGAATATTAAGGGAGTTCAATATTTTTGTGGTTTCGAATTTTATCGTTGTTTTATCATAAAGTTTTACAAAGCTGCACAAGCATTAAATCAATTGTTGCTTATTGATGTAATATTTTATTATACTGATGCTTGTTTGAAAACTTTTTGCAGGATAAAAATCACTTCTAATGAGACTTTTGATACTTTTTGTGGTGGCGAGTTTATGATCGAGAAATTGGATATATCACCTGCACTAAAGTAATTTGGAGGAGGTCAAGCTAATGACTCTAAATAAGCGCTTCTTGGGAGGCAACCCATGATTTTTGTAAGATTAGTAATATTTAATTTTAATTTTTTTGTATTTTTTTAGTTTAGATATTTTTTATAGTATATTTTTATTACTCTCGCAAGGTGCTTTGATGAGTTTTTATGAAGTGTTTCAGGTCAAAAGTTATATAGGGTGGAAATTTTTATTTAAGACACTCGATTTTTTATTTGAATTTTAGAAGTAATAATTTTGAGAAAAAAAGAAAGAAAGAGAGAATGAGTTGCTAAAAAGTAGCAGCAAAAGAAAAAATTGATGAACAGGAATTATATGTTGGCCGTGCGAATTCTCGGTGGCCGTGAAAAAATTTATGTAGTTCTAGAGCGCTTAAAATGCTGGGCGTGTGAATTTTGTGAGCCTCGTGCATTATTTCCTGTTGCTCCCTTTCACAATTCAAGCTCTCTTTCACTTCCGCGCGTTGCATGCCATGCAAGCCTGCGACCGAACCTTCCTTCCGAACCTGGTTCCGAAGCTATCCCGCACCTACTGGCCAAGCCTAACTCCAAAGATGGCACCAAACCTAGCTCTAGACCTGCCATATCTGCCATCCGAGCCTGCAACACGGACCTGAGCTACATCAACACCAAAGCACTTATAATGTGCTATTTTAAAAAAATCGCAGGAGGAGGGATTGGATCCCTTGACCATGTGGTGTTAATAGAGTCTTCGATGCACACTTACAACCACCTGTGCAAGGCTGTTAGCTGTGTTAAAGTTTCTCCTGCTCATTAATAATCAAATCAAGGGACTGGAATTGTGCAAGCCAACCACTTGTTCACTTCTTCTTTGGTTTGGCCACTTCATGCTTTTACATTAGGGGAGTATTCTTCACCTTTCTTTGTATATTTATTGGTATTATTATTATTATTATTATTATTATTATTATTATTATTATTATTTTTTTTTTTTTCTATTATTTTTTGTATTTTATTTAGGAATCTTTTAGTATAATTTTTTTTTCTTTTATTTATTTTCATTCTTTATTTCATATATTTGTTCATTGAGGACAATGAACCAATTAAGTGTGGGGATGAGTACTCGATGATTAAAAAAATCCAAAAAAATTATATATTGTAAAATTCAAAAAAAAATTAAAAATTTTAAAAATCCAAAAAAAATTAGAAAATTAGAAAATTAATTGTCTCGTCTCATAGTGTGTTAACAAGGATAAATACACATTTTGTGGGCTTATTTTGCATGATTATTTGATAGGTCATATTTCTGAAAATCATGTTACTTGACGATTCTTTGTTTGTGCTTGCGAAAATTATAAAACTTGAGATGTGTATTTGTCAATTTTAGTGAGTACTGAAGCATGCTTTCACCTTCTGAGATCTTGAGCCTAATTTATGATTGGTACATTTTATATCAATCGATTTTTATTGTTGTGTGTTGTTCATCATTAAGTATGTTGCTCTAGAACTTGCTTTAAGCCATTTTGAGATTACATGATATGTGTATGCATGAAGATGATAAAGGCACTAGGATTAACCACAGTTATCCAAACAGTACCCGTGAATTATATCCTTAGTGAACCCCTTTGAGCCTTTTATCCGTTATTTTTGTATATCACCACTCTAAATTCTTGAGCCTACTCGTTTATTCTTCTCTTGATTTACTAGTAGAGCATTTTGATTCATTTGGGGGTTGGTGTGTACATAGTGTGGGGATTTCTTTGTTAAAGTGTGAAAATTTGGTGGGAATCAATATGAAAGAAAAAAGGAAAAAAATAGAGGCTATGTACTTCTTTGAGACCAATGGGTGGCCAGTGCAATGTCATATGAAAGGGACGATTTATGTACATGTGCTGGTATTAAGTGCATTGTACTAGAAATTATCCTTGGTGACTTTTCACTGCCCTTGGTTACTGGAGTTTAAAAAAAAAGAAAAAAAAAAAGATCAAGTAGAGTTTATGTTCATTGGCTTGTGCAATATGAAAGTGAAGAAGTACATGGTAATATGTGCTTGGGGTTTATTCTTTTTGAGAGTTTGCTCAGCTTTTACATGATCAAAATTTCATGTTGAGTGCTTTAATTAGAAATGAACATTATGCTCTATGAGTTTGTCGAGTTAGCCACTTGTTAACCTTTTTCTTGATTTCCTACCCTTCACCTTAGCCATGTTAACCTTTAACAAAGACCTTTGATTTGTGTATGCATGTATTCAAAGTAGTGGAGATTTGGTGGACAACCAAGCATATGGTAGAACATGACTTTATTGATTGAACTTGAGCGAATACACTTCACCTATACACTTGTGTGATTTGAGAGTTATGTGAGCTTTTCTATCCATAGCATGTTACTCACTGAATGTGACATTGATATCTATTTCATGATCTTTTGTCTATCTAAACTATGTGCTTATTAGGATAGTCTTGTACATATGATGTGTAAGTGAATAGACTTTCAATATTGTGCGATTGAGGTTTACTTGTGTGGAGTACTATGATATGTTGCATGCTTGAGACTTGGTAGAAAGAAATGGATTTTGTGGGTAAATTCACTATAAATCCTCATGAGACAGCACTCGTCCTACTAGGGTTGCCTAGGGGTTTAACGGCTTGTTGCATATGCTCAATGCAATCGTGTCATCTACGAAATTGATGTTTGTTAGGACTTAGTTTTTATTTCACTTATTTGCCCGAGGACCTGCAAATGCTTAGTGTGGGGATGTTTGATAGAATATATATATATATATATTAGATGATTTTATTCTCATATTTATTGTGTTTTGCCCTGATTTGGATATTTATTTAATAGATTTGATTGTTTTATTGTAGGAAATAAGAAATTCATAAGTTGAAAGGATTTGTAGTAAAAAGAGCTATTTTGGAGTTTAAATAGAAGAAAATTTGTATTATTGGGCTACACGGGCTGCCTACACTATTTGGGCCCTATCTTGAGTTCTGGAAGTCGGATTTTGACATTCTTACAGTCCACGCGAAGCTTACTGAATTTCCTACAAGTCAGAGATGGTCCAATAATCAAAGTCCAACTGGAAAAGCCCAGAAACTGAGGAGCAAAAGCAGTTACGAATTTTACATAAAGAATCCTATTCAATTATGGATATCATTTTGTAAATTTATTAAAACATTAAAAATACTTTTATTAGGGGATAGAGATCAGATTTTATGAGGAGTTTTTTATTATTAGTTTTAGTGAGGAAGATAGACATGCTACTTTGACATACTTCTAGCTAGGGTTTGTCTTCTTCACCTCTTGGAGGATGAGACCATCACCATTAATGTAAGTTAAGGTATTTATTATATTCTCTTGATTATTAGTGTATGGTTTATATGATGTTCTTCATTATTTTTGTTGCTTTTAATCTTAGTATTAGCGAGTAGTCGTTTCTAGGGTATTAAGGGGAAGCCATGTTTGCATTATGATCTTGGCATGATTTCACCGTGATTTGGTTGATTATGGTCATTCTAATTGATTATGTTTTATAATAATTTGTGTAATAGGCCGATATCATGAATTAATTGAATGCAAATAGGAGTATGATCGAGAGATTTACTACTAGAGGCACACATACAATTAGCAGAATTGAATTTGAGTGCGAGAGCATCATTGGATTTCTGAGAGCGTTGATGCTTGGGAGAGATTAACAATTGCTCTAATTACATAACCGATCGAATTACTAAAAGTGGTTAATTGTGTTGAATGTTTCGAGAGTGTTAATGCTTGAGAGAGATTAGGATACCCTAGTTATGTGATTACATTAATTGCTTTAGCTTAGAAGCCGGTCATTGTGTAAGCATGGTGGACTTGATTGCCCTAGATTTTTAATATATTAATTTAGAGTCTATGACCTGATTGCCTTAGATTTTTAATATATTAATTTAGTTAGTGTTAATTTAGTTATAATTATTAGTTAGTTTAAAATATCCACATAATCGTTTTGCTCTTGAAACAATTGTTAATAATTGAATCAGAATCGATAGAACCTGTCTCCTTATGGATACGACCCGCTTGCCATTCTGTACTAGCAATAGACACCGTGCGCTTGTAGTTAGATATAAATAAACACACCAGGTTGCCATCTTTTGTTGTAGTTGTGGTCTTCTGCTTCGATCAATGCATATTAATTATTTTGACAAGTGACAAAGTTTGGTTAAATTAATGGCCAAAACATGATAAGGTGCAAGCTTGATATATATGCTTATATTTGGATAATATTGTCTAAATTGTTATTAATAGTTGAAGTTGCTCAGTGTGTTAACCTCTGTGCATGTACTAAGTTATTAATTTAGTGAACAGAAGAGGATGACATTAGTTATTGTATACATGCATATAGTAGTGCTACCTCTGTGTAAGTTAAATACACATCCTATTCAGATTCATGTTAATGTATTAACTTTACATTCGACTAAGTTTAACATTTATATGATTTTTTTTGTGCTATCATTGTTAATTGATTGTTAATTAAATTTTAGGATTTGTTCGTAAATTAACATTAGTGTTTGATCGCTTTTGAGGTAAGTGACTTTTCATTACTTACTATGAATCTATTTTTATTAAGAACATTTGATTGATTTGATTATCTAAAATTTTGACATCGAAAATTGATTTTAGAAAAAGAAGTTTTTATAGAATTCCCCAGTTTTAGTTGCGTATGGAATCATAGAATCCGGTCACTGGATAGTGTGTCATATAGAATTATAAAACTAGTTTACGCACGTTCCGGAACATAGATACCTTGTTGAGTGAGACTTAACGAGGGACGTAAACTAGCCCCCATCGATCCATAGAACCGTGTCACTAGTTTAGTGTGACCGTAATTTAGAACCGCGGGAATAAAATATGATTTCATTGCTTTGATTTTTGTATCGATTTAAGGTTTCAGAAATTTTTTTCTCTTTTAAAAATATTATTTTTGAGCTGTTGGCCGATAATTACTTGTTGGGCTTCGCAGCTCATTGTTTTAATATGTTTCAGGTTCAGACTTTTGGAAGCTTATTAAGATTAAGGATTTGATCTGTGTGGATTTCGTGCTACTTGATTTAGATGCTATTAAAGGAAAAGGCTTATCGGATCATTGATTAATTTTTCAGTACATTATTAGATATTGAATATTGGATTTGTGGAGCTACGTCTGCGGTTTGATGATTTTAGAACATTGAATTTGATCGCTGCATCTGACTTTCGTTAATTTCGGATTATTTGAATCCTATTTTATTTTATTTATGATTTAGAAATAATAGTCTGAAAATTCGGGCTATTACACGAGCAGACTTTGAATATTGAATGAAACATAAGGCGTACAAGTAATTATTCATAAGGAAACTTTTAACCATATAGTAACAAAGAACTATGGGTTGAGAGTAGCTCAGTTGGTAAATCTATCCATCAGTCGTCCCCAAGGTCTTGGGTTCGATTGTCACCTATATCAAGTTTGTATCGAACGGATACTAATGACTATTGTAAAGTTTAATTAAATAAAGTAACAAAGACCTGCACTACTACATAAGGTACCATAACCTATCATAAAACATCATTATCTGAGAGAAAATTTAATTATACGACGACTTGATTACAAAAGTTTTGGTTGTGATTTATATGTATTACAAATTATAATGTAATCGGTATAAAATATAAGTATTAATTTATTTAATTAGTTATTTGTATACTAATTTAGGAAAAAAGATTATTATAATCTTTACGATCTTTTCACGTATTTCTATATCATGAATGCATATATTTACCAACATACACTAACATAAATATAATACTGATAAAACAAATGTATATTTATAAATTCTCATACATTTTTTTTTATCTATAAGTCTTAAATACTTACCTCAAATAAAGTCAATGAACCATTAACATCCAACCACATAATAATCAATAAACTAATTCTAACTTTAACTCATTCGATTATACAAACAATAAAAGTTTAAGGTATCCACATAAACATATATATGTACAACTAATAGTTTACTATAATATCATGACAAGTTTATAGTTAAATGAGATTTCCGTCTTAGTATTGGTGTTAGTTAGACATTTAAATAGAAGGTCTTACATTTGTATTTTTATGAAAGTTTAGACAACACTGGCATTTAAGAAAGATTCACTATGTCATAACTAATTTTATATATTAAAAGTATACGACTCACATACACTGTTATACTTATTATTTAGATTATTACACATGAAATAATTATTTATATAATCTTATATACAAGTCATAACTACTACTAGTCTAAAATAAATTCAAACTAAACCCAAACATCCAACTACATTTTAATTAAACATATTAATTCAAAATCTAACATATTTGTAATCCTATAAAAAGAAATTCTCAAACATTATAAGTTCAAAATCACAATATAGGAAAATTCTAATGGCAACTATAAGGTTGCAGCTTTGTATTTTGTTCTGCATAGTGCTTTTATCTCAATTGGTTGTCCATAAATGTAAGTATGTCTATGTGCGATTGTATAATTTTTCATTATGTATTATACTAAAATTGGTACAAATATGTTGTTTATTTTTTAATTATGCTTATGTACTTATTTCATTTATTTTTAGGTGATATAATGCAGAAAAATGATAACATTGTGACAACAAATGTTAAAGGTACAGTGAACGGGGGACTTCACGTTTGCTACCCAGCACTATGTTTAGGTAAATTCACTGGAATATGTTGGTGTTGTGTTCGAAATCTTAAATGTTGGAAATCACATGCAGCTTGTAATAGACATTGTTGATGATAACAAAGAGTGCTATATAATTTCATATATAAGCAATAAATGTTTTATTTACCTGATTAAAAATGTTTATTCATATTGCATTCAATCCATATTTCATACAATTATTTGTATTTTTAAAATTTAAGGGATATCAAATAAAATTTTGTTGAGTTATTTCATAAGCTACATCTTATTACAGATATGCATATTAGCAGGTTTATTGCTTCTAAAATTAACACATTTAAATTATGTATTGCTACTCTTTTTTTAATCATAGAATCTTTTGGGTATCTAGAGTAAAAAGCAGATTATGTCCCTGAAGTTTGGCCAATGTGTAGATTGTGTAATGGTATTTTAGAAAATATCATAATGTATACCAAAATTTTGTGCGTAAATTTATGACATCCGCGTACAACTGTTAGTTATGTCCCTGAAGTTTGGCCAATGTGTAGATTGTGTACTGGTATTTTAGAAAATATCATAACGTGTACCCAAATTTTGTGCGTAAATTTATGACATCCGCGTACAACTGTTAGTTTACCTTTGATACTGTTTATAAATACAATGAATGATGAAGGACATTTTTATCAACCAACTACTATAACTTATTTCTCAATATACACTTGATACAATAGAACCTCGGTAAATTAATACACGATAAATTAATAACCTCACAAAATATTTAATTTTCTTGACTTGGGCCAGTTCAAAAAAATGATCAATTTCGATAAGATAATAAAATCATAATTTTTTCAAAAAAATCCTATATAAGAATGTGGATGCAATAATATTATAAATTAATAATTCTCTTGTAATCATAAATAATATCTATTACACTTTTGTAAGATATGATTCTAGTTTTGTCTATTTTTTCTTAAAATTTAAATTTACATGAAGCTCATCCCTTGTATCCAAAAGCTATAATGTAGTCACTACAAGAAAATCTGCCTATTATGATGAAAATCTTGTAATAAATGCTAATTTGTGATGATACGTTGTGACGGATTGGGGGTACATAATAAGTTTTGACTACTATAAACACAAGGTAATCTATCACAAGTACCTTGTGACAAATGTTCATCTTCTTCGCAAGAATAATATTTTGTTATTATTTTTTGGCGCCCTTTACTTATAAGTTTGTTAAATTTTTTTACCAGCCAAAATAACACTGTTTTCAGTTTTCAAACTTATGACGATTCGTCACAACATGAACGTACATATTTCTATATATTTAAATATATGAAAAAGCAAACTTGTGACGGATAGTAGTATTTCGTCACGTAGTCACCTATGACGAGAAAATCTATTACCACAAATTAAATGCCGCCAACTAAACTTTAAACTTCAATGGAAAAATATATTATTTTAATAAACTTGTGACGGATAGTATTATGTTCGTCACAAGTACTATACTATATTCCCCTGCCTTCTTTTCTTCTTTCTTTCTTTTGTCCTTTTCCTATCTTCCATGTCCAAACTGATCAACATCATATCTTACATCAATGTGGGTATCACTTCTATTATTATTAGTTTTTTCCTTACGAAAATGAAAATATATGTTGAAGTTAGATGTTTATAATTCTTGAATATTATGTGGCTGTGCAATGCAAATGTTATCCTTATACGTGCACATGTGATTAATAATAATACTACCTGAATATTCTTGTATGCAATGCATTTAGATGTTTCTAATTGTATGCAATTTTATGGTTCATAAAAATTATTTGTGCTATCAACTTTTGATAATTCATTTATGTATTTTATTCTTATGCATGCCATTTATGCATTTTTTAGATGACTCATGATCATTATTGGATCCACAAACGAACAGATCCAGAAGGATATGATTTTACGAATGAATATTGTAAGGGGATTAAATTATTTTTAAAATTTGCAAGAGATAGTAAAGGCACTCGATCAAATGGTGATCTTAGAAGTCCATGTAATAGATGTAAGAATTTTTTGATTCAGAGTCCACAGGAGGTTGAGTATCACTTGTTGGCCATTGGATTTTTGGACTGATTGTTCGTCACTTTAAACTCGTGGACTCCACTTTAAACTTGTGACAAAAAATTGGTCTTGTGTAGGGATGGGCGTCGGGTCACTTCGGGGTCCGGGAGTGCGATCCCCGCCCCCAATCCCCGAACCCCAACCCGTTCCCCGAACCCGTCCCGATCCCCGAACGGGGAATATTTTGCTCCCCGATCTTCGCCCCAAACGGGGAACGGGGATTCCCGCCCCAAACGAGGATCCCCGTCCCAAACGGGGAACGGGAATCCCCGCGGGGAATCAAGGATTTTTATTTTTATTAAAATAAATTTTATACATTCTCTAACAAATTTCAAAAAATTAATTTGCTAAATTATGATAAATAATATATATTTTAAATTCAATAACCTATTCTTAAAAATATTTTAAAATAATATTTTTTTGTACAAAAAGATATAATTAAATTGTTATAATAAAATTTCACTATTAAACTTTTGAATCTATGAAATGAATTAAAAATTTTAAGCACTAATAATATATATAAATATATTTACTTATAATAATTTAATTATATATATATATATATATATATATATATATATATATATATATATATATATATATATTAAAAATAAAATCGGGGATCGGGGGGGGGATCGGGGTGGGGATCCCATAATCCCCGATCCCCATATTTTTTTTAAAATATTCGCCGTTCCCCGTCCCGAACCCGAAAATTCCTCGAATCTCCAACCCGAACGGGGTGGGAATCGGATCTGAATCGAGCGGGGCGAGTGAAATGCCCATCCCTAGTCTTGTGACAAAAATCTTAAATTTTAGACAGGATTTTAAGTGACGGACGAAAAGCGTCACAAGTAGACTATTGGTGACGGATTTAGGCTTAAAAATTTGTGACTTTAAGCAGATTTTGGTGTAGTGGGTGTTTTTACGTGTAATAAGTTCCAAAGTGTATTTCAATATCTTTAATACATCTAGATGTACATAATTTTTTACTTTAAATTTTGCTAATGCACATTAAATTTGTAAATTAATATACATTAAATTAAATTAATTAAGTTTAAAACATTTATTGTATAATTCATTTTATTTAAATGAATAAAAGTTAATGTTATATGATATTAAAAATTTCTATAAATTAAATATTTTTAACATATTGATTAATTAATAATTCTATAAATTTATAAAACTTTCAATCCCAACTATATTAATTTATAGAAATTATAGTGTATATTTTATCGAGTTATTTTTCCCAAATTAAAAAAATTTGATCATATAAATCAATCAAGGTAAATATCCTTTTCCCCTTAAAAAAAAGGTAAATATCCTTCTCACTATAAAGCTTTCTCTACCAGTTTCCCTTCTTCATAATGGAAAAATGGTTGATGCATTGTCAAGATTGTACGAAGACTGGGATCAGTAGAGAATATATATAACAACTACCGAAGTCAATTTGTTATGGTGAGCGTATATCAAAAATTGATGGGAAAGATTGTATTGTGAAAAAATTGGGGATGAGGAAATAAAGTGATAGTAATAAGAGATGAATTAATGTAATTGATTTAATTGGAAGGATTATTTAGGAATTTCGAAATTGACCAGCAAATGAATGAAGCCATCGCTAACTATTCTTTCCAACGAAGGACCAAGTACATGCGCAGTGAATCATGATTCTAGCTATCTCCATAATTATACCGTGCAAAACACGAGTTACTTTTAAATACTTTTAAAATTATATGATTAAATAAAATAGAGTATAATAATTTATTATAGATATAATATAACTTTGTAATTAATTAATAAAATTATTAGTAATAATAATAGTTATTTAATAAATGATATGTATTGATTAGAACTAATAATATAAAATCTTAATTTAAATTTGTTGTTGACGGGATTCGAACCTTGGATCTTTAGAAGAGGAATTTAAATATAGAATATTCTTTATTATTAGATCTAATGGCTATCATCTATTTACTAAATATCTAACGGTCACTATTCTTTTAGCTGATTAAACCAAGTTGAACCAAACAACCGAATTACACCCCTATTTGCTTATTATATAGGCTTAATGACCTTTTAACCCTCAAAGTTTCCACTGATATACCCATCAGCCCTTAATATTTTAAAACGTTCCTTTTAACCTTCGAACTATCCATAAAGGTCCTACTAACCCTTAAACCGGTACAAAAAATAAAAAAATAAAAAACTCGGATGGGCAAAAGAGACATTTCACAAACCGATACCGAGGGTTAAAAGGTATACTTTAGATACTTTAGGGGTTAAAAGGTGTACTTTAGATACTTTGGGGGTTAAAAGGTATATCTATTAAGAATCCCAGCTTTTCCGAGTTTTGTAAAGATTGTTTTTTTGCGGGTTCAATCAATGGCATAATCGATGCCTGGAGTTAACTGATGAACTAGAAGATAACAGATGTAAGACAGAAAAACTGAAGAAGGAGATGCAGGAACTTGTGTCATCAGGGAAACTGGTTGATACTGCTGAAAGAAAGAACCGAATCTGATGCAACCAACATGAAGCTGCTAAGAAAATCATTAAAGCTTGAAAGAATGCAAACGAAGCATGCAAAACAAGTTGCTAGTTTGGAAAGGGATCGCAATATTTTACTTCAACAGGAAATCCGGCGCATAAAGGTGGCATTTTCCGGAATCATTGATCAGCTTGACATACTAGATAAGTGTTCCTCACGCGGGGATGAAGGTATAAATGACCTTGACAAGAATTCCAATGTTTCAAGAAGGCAAGGTAAAAAAAGAAAATTCTTGGACGAAGAACTAAGTCAGGTACACCATAGTGGAAATGAACTTATGAAGTCTAGTTCAACCTTGGATACTTATGATGCTTTCAAGCATCGCAAGCAATGTACCGCACCATTACTTTCATCAACAAAATGTACTGAACCCCTATCAGGTATTGAATCGGCTGAACATATGTATCGTGAGGGTAAGAAGAGGTGCCGACAAATAGAGGAAAGTGTATCTATGCTGCAGGATATGCTGGAATGTAGCATAGGAAAACGATTCGGAGAGACAAGGGGCTTGCTACCTAGCATAAATTGCGCTAATGAAGAAAAAATAAATCCAGTTTCCCGGGAAGAACTAGCCATGCAGCATCTAAATATGTCTGATGAGCTAAAGACACATTCGCACCCCACTGATTCTCGACCAATGTCTGATCTGACCAGGATTACTCATGCCTGCAATGAAGAAACTGGGGATGCTAACAGGAATTATGTGGGTAGTTTTGATGAAGTGGAGGATGGTAACTATCTTAAATTGCTTTCCTTAGATAATCCTTTGGATGAAGAAATTTATGGTGTTGCGATTGAAAGGACCTTGTCGCCAACTCTTCCTGAGATACGGCCTTTAAGTGTGGGAGCACATGAAAACGATAACAATGACCACATCGATGTTGTATCCCTCAAACTATTGCTTAATGGAGTATGTAGCTAGCTTGAGATATGGATAGTCCTCTGCTAAAAGTGTAAATTTTGCATAGCTTAATTTATTTTGTAGAAATTTTTGTAAATTTTGTAAAGCATATCAAAATATGTATAAACTTGCGTTTTTTTTAAAGTTTTTGTTTTTTGTTTTTTTGCATAACAACAAACTTGGCAATAATTTTATAACAACACTGTTTTGTATATTATGCAATCAAATCATTAATTTTTTACAACGATGTCAATAATATTTTTTTAATATATTACTAGTAAATGCTTTATATTTTAATTAATTTATATTTTTACAATTTCACTGATAAATTTGTGAGAAAAAATTTTAATATTATTTTTTCAATAGTTTTATCTTAAGATTTTTACTATTATTTTTTGATAATTTTATCTTATGAAGTAAACATCAATATCTGGAATTTTGGGCACAGACAACATTCTCTTATGTAAAATGTCTCATTACATGATTAATTTTATGGTAATGCACGCTTTTAAATTATGTGGTTACGAACAAAATTAAATACAAATTTTTTGAAATATAAATTTACAATTTTTTTTTCAACACATATATAATTGAATAAAAAGCGTTTTTACTCATTACATGGTCATAATAAATTAAAATACTCACGCGCAGAAGGTGTTGTCCCCATACTCCTTTTCCAGCTGCGCAATGCATTGTCACGCCATAACATGAAAAGTATCCATTTGTTACGTCCTGGACTAAATAGCATCTAAGAGCATCTCCAACTCCAAGGTACCCTTTGATGGATGCCAATTTTGACACATAATCAAAATATTACAGTATTTTTTATATTATCTCACACAAATTATAAGTTAGTATGAATATTTTTTTTTTTGAAACAAAGTTAGTATGAATAATTTATGAATTATTTATTGCACAAATATGAAGTTAACAATTCCAAATTTTTCAGTAAAACTATCATATCTTGGTAGAATCCTAGAGGAATGAAAACACTTGTTATTTGAGTTAAAAGATCAAAAATGTCTTTAAAATTTGTTAAGCGATTCATGAACAATTATAATTCTTTATCATGTATGACGAATGAATAATATCTATCTTTTACTGATCATGTATGAGACAAATGGGTAATGTGCATTCGAAGTTCATTAATGTGATGATGAACGAATTAATTTATTAATGAAACTCATTTCTTTGCATAAAAAAACGAGGAGGATAAACAGATTATGCCATTGATTGAACCCGCAAAAAAACAATCTTTACAAAACTCGGAAAAGCTGGGATTCTTAATAGATATACCTTTTAACCCCCAAAGTATCTAAAGTATAACTTTTAACCCCTAAAGTATCTAAAGTATACCTTTTAACCCTCGGTATCGGTTTGTGAAATGTCTCTTTTGCCCATCCGAGTTATACCGTTTTTTTATTTTTTATTTTTTGTACCGGTTTAAGGGTTATTAGGACCTTTATGGATACTTCGAGGGTTAAAAGGAACGTTTTGAAATATTAAGGGCTGATGGGTATATCAGTGGAAACTTTGAGGGTTAAAAGGTCATTAAGCCTATTATATAATAGTATAGATACCACCTAAACTTTTTAGAGAGCACAAAGATTCCCACCTTTTCCAATGTAACTTCCTTTTATCACCTCTCTGACCCCACCAGAATTTTGCCCATCCCCACCTGAATGTCCTGTGTAACAGATGTGGGTCGCTTATAGACTCCCATCAAGTAAGTTGGTACTGCCTTGAGAAGGATTTTCGTTCCTGCTTATGAAAGAAGTTTTTCCTTCCAACCTTGAGGTTTTTTCCTGTTCCTATCGAGCAAAGCTCTAAAAACCACTTTTTTTTACCTTCTTGCTATAGTCGGAATTCCAAGATGCTTATCATGCTTTTGTACTTGGTGCATTTTCAATAATCCCAGAAGTTCATCTTTCCTTGCTAAAGTGACTCCTCCACTAAAAGAAATCTCCGACTTGTTATAATTTCTTTTTTGCCCGGAAGTTGCTTCGTATTTGTTGAGAATATCAACAATTTTTGAGCATTCCCGTCGGTTGACTCTAGTAAATAACATACTGTCATCAACAAATAATAGATGTGAAACCTCTGGACCTTTACAGCTAGCCTTGACTCCATGAATTTTTTGATCAAAAATAGCCTTGTGAATCATTTGTAAAAAAGCATCATCAACTAAAATGAACCAATAAGGTGACAGTGGATCATCTTGTCGTAAACCTCATTTAGGTGTCACCATTCCACATGTTCCCCTGTTGATGATAAAAGAAAATTTAGAAAAAGAAACACAGTCCATAATCAACTTCACAAAACAATCTACAAACCACATCTTAATCAGCAGCTTTTGCAAAAATCCCCATTCCACTTTATCATAGGCTTTACGCATATCTAATATCATCGCAATCAAACCTTTCTTGCTTTTATTTCTATTCTGTATACTATGGAAAAGCTCTAAAGCAATAAGGACATTGTCTATGATAAGCCTTCCTGGGATGAAAGCACTCTGGTTCTCTGAAATAAATTATGCCTGGCAACACATGCTTCAATCTTTTCACGATAACCTTTGAGACTAGCTTGTACGACACATTACATAAACTTATTGGCAAGAATTCAAAGATCTGAGTAGGGGATTTCACCTTTGGAATAAGAGCTATGTTAGTACCATTGATGTGACTCATAGACGATACGCCCTGTAGAATTTTAGTAATGTAATCCACTACTTCATCACCTATTTTGTGCCAGAACTTCTGATAAAAATTGTGTGCATTCCATCAGGTCCCGTGCTTTGCACGGGTGCATTTGTTTCAGAGAAGTATATATTTCTTCTTTGAAAATGGTCTCAGTAAGTCCACATTAGTCTCCTAACAAATCACCCAATCCACACATCTTAAAGCCTCTTCACAGCTTCCCTCCTTAGGAGAGTCAGAAGAAAATAATTGCTCATAATACTTTGTAACAATATTCTCCACTAAGTCATGTTTGGTCTGCCACTCTCCATTCTCATCATAAAGACCTTCGATGGTGTTGCGTTTCTTATGTTGAGAGGATTGATGATGAAAATATTTTATATTACGATCACCATCGCGGACTTCTAAGACATGCGATCTGATGAACCAGTAGGCCTCCTGTTTTTGTAAAAGATTGTCAAGCTGTTTTTCTAACCTTGCACACTCCTCTAAATCGAGCAAGGTACCTGGTTGCGTTTTTGCACATTTTAATTTCTTTTCACTCTCATTAATTTTCTTTTCCAACTCAGAGAAATTATCCTTGCTCCATAGTGTTAGGTGTCTTGCAAATGTACCCAATTTTTCCATGATGTTGCTACCAGTCGAAGAAATCTAAGCATTTTTTAATACCTCTTTACACCCCTCATCTAGTAACCAGCTTGTTTCAAATTTAAACCCTTTTCCTCTCCTATTCTTCCTCCTATTTTCTGCAATTTTTACCAGAATGGGGTGTGATCAGATTTAAAACGTACCAAATGTTTGACTATAAACTGAGGGTGCAAAAAAATGTTAGAAAATGGAAAGTTTGAGGCATTATTTAGATGTGCTCTTGATGTAATTTCCGAAAACTAACTTATGGAAGTTGTTCCTTGATATGAGGACTTAAACTTTTATGTTTGGATCTAAGACATTTTCTTAGTGTAATTTCTTAGTGTAATCCATAATTATATGTAGGCAAAGTTGCTAGTTGAAATATGATTTTTCTTAAAATACCACATCGAGAAGAATTTGAACTTAGCAACTTGATTTGCCTATATATAGAAGGGTCTACTTGAGTTTTTTTTAGTAAGTAATCTCAAGTGCCTACCTTGCATTCATTTATAAGTTGCATAGGTTTTTTCGGCGAACTGAGGTGCTAGTCGCTGTTGATCCCTGCCGTGTCTGTGACCGGATTGATCTGAGCTGTTTTATCCTGGAAGCGATATTGCTGCAACCCATCACAGCGTAAGTGGGGCAATAATCTCTTCAAGAACAGTCAAGACTTTTCGAAGCCTTGGCGACTCAGCTGTTCTGTTCTTTCAGAATTTTAAAGCTTCTGTTGGAGCTAATTAGTGTTCTCTCCTTTCTTTTGTTTTTTACAGTATTTAATTATATATTTTATTTTGCCATCGTGTTTGTTTCGTTATTTGGTTATTTTCCTGTTCTTGTTAATTGTAATATAACTGTCCCATTGTTGCGTTGTTTAGTGTAATATACCCAACAATGTTGAAGAGATTATTTGTTATATTTGTTAATTAGCAAGATGGTTAATGAAACTGAAACTCTTGTTGTTGAGACTGACTGTAGGTCTGGTGTTACTGCACCCACCATTGATTGGACCACATACCGTTTCCCACAACCTATTGATTTGTCGGGTATGCCCGATAAATTCGGTGGGGGTGTTGGTTTTTCTCGTTAGCAGAAAAAGATGAAACTATGGCTTACGGTAAAGGGTCTATGGCCGACGGTGCAGTATGAGAAACCAGTTGTGGTTAAGAAAAAGGCTTAAATTGTTAAGGCTTATGCTATGTGGGAGGAAAAGGATGGGGTGGCTAGGGCTGCAATTCTGGCAGCTTTAGCGAACACTCTGTTTGATGTTTATTCATCGGATTCTTACACAGCTAAGCTCTTATGGGAGAAGCTGGATCAGACACATAATACTGACTTGCAAGGGTTTGAAAAGTATTCTGTGGCTCGGTTCCTTGATTTTAAACTAGTGGATACTAAATCCATGACTGAGCAGGTGCACGAGTTTGAGATGTTGGTGCATGCTTTGAAGGAGTCCGGTATGGTCCTTCCTGAGAAGTTCAGGTTATGGAAGTGATTGAAAAGCTCCCGAAGTCTTGGGAAGAGTTTGCTCTCTGCCTGAAGAGACAGAAAGGAGAGATCACATGGACTAATATGATGTTGGACATCTTAGTGCAGGAGCAGCATAAGTCCAAACAGGGACATGTGATTCCTGTTGAACATGATAGTAGTTCGAAGGTGAATGTTATGACTTTTGGTAAGAAAAGAAAAGAATTTACTATGAAGGAAAACACTAATTCTAATAAAGACAAGAACAAGGCTAAGAAACCAAAGGCAAACAAACCATGTTGGTCTTGTGGACAGGTTGGTCATTGGAGCAAGGACTGTCCTGTAAAGAAAGTGAAGAAAGCTGATGTGGTTGCTCAAGCAAACACTATGCTTGGAGTTGGAACCATTAATGGGCCTATGGCTAACATAGTTATTGGTGAAGCATCTGCTTCTGTAACCAATGACGGGTATGTTACCTATAAGCCTATTATACTATCCACTTATTTGTCTCATGAATGGTTGATTGATACTGGAGCTAATGTGCACATTTGTGCTGATAAAACTCTGTTTGTATCTTATCAACAAACTCATGGAGTGACAGTGACGATGGGGAATGCTGGTGCTGCACAAGTGCTCAGAATAGGAAACGTGGACCTGAAGTTTGCTTCTGGGCGTGTTCTATCCCTCACTAGAGTGCATTATGTTCCTGATATTCGTAGAAATATAATAATTGGAAGTTATTTAGTTAAGAATGGATTTGAACTTTCTTTGAAGTGTAATAAAGTAGTTATTACACATACTGGTGTTTTTGTTGGCAAAGGTTACTTGTCTGATGGACTGTTTTTGATAAATGTTGAGCCTGTTTTGGGCAGTTTTAATAATGATAATGTTGCTCCTTCTATTAATTATGTTGAATCTTCAAATTTATGGCATGCTAGACTTGGTCACTTAAATTTTGGTGCTCTTAAAAATATGATGAACTTAGAGTTGATTCCAAAACACACTATAGAAAAGAATTCTAAATGTCAAGTATGTGTGTCTGCTAAACAAATAAGGAAACCTTTTCATAATATTGTTAGGGATTCAGGCTTGTTAGATTTAGTACACACTGATATTTGTGAATTTGGCGGTGTATTGACTAAGGACCAGTTTAGATACTTCATTGCCTTTATAGATGATTGTAGCATATACTGTTATGTTTACTTACTTAGACATAAGGATGAAGCACTTAGTAAATTCATTATATATAAAATTGAAGTAGAAAAACAAACTAGTAAGGTACTTAAACGGTTGAGATATGATAGGGTGGTGATTATACGAGTAATGTTTTTAATGAATGTTGTGCAAGCAATGGTATAGTTCATGAAGTTACCCCTCCATACACACCTGAGTCTAATGGGGCTGCTGAGCGAAAGAACAGAACGGTTAAAGATATGATTAATAGTATGCTTATTAATTCTGGGTTGCCTAAATACATGTGGGGAGAGGCTTTGAACACGGCTTTCCATATTCTGAATAGAGTCCCTCTAAAACACATGGATAAGACACCCTATGAGTTATGGAAGGGCAAGAAGACTAGTCTTAAGTATCTTCGTGTGTGAGGGTGTCTTGCTAAGGTACTTGTCCCTGAATACAAGAGAAAGAAGCTAGGTCCAAAGACTATTGATTGTATCTTTCTGGGCTATCTTGAGACCACTACGGCTATGAGATTTTTACTGTTAAAATCTGACATAGACGGTATAGTGGCAAACACGATAGTTGAATTTCGTGATGCTACATTCTTTGAGGATGTCTACCCTATGAATACTGGTATGCCTCAAGATACTTCTAATGAAGATCCTACTCACACATTTCTATTCCTGATCATGTGAAAAAGATGACAAATGTGGGGGCGGAACCTAGTAGTAGCTCTACTCCTAAGGAAGTAGAGGAACCACGAAGGGGTAAGCGTGCAAAGGTAGTCAAGGATTTTGGAAGTGATTTTATAACTTACAATATCGAGGACGAACCTTTAACTTTCTGACAAGCTATGGATTCTTTAGAGTCTAGGCACTGGAAGGGCGCTGTGAAGAGTGAAATTGACTCTATTGTTTCTAATGGAACATGGGAGTTAGTTGATCTCCGTTGAAACCTGACGGCTCAATAGATAAGTACAAAGCTAGACTGGTAGCTAAGGGTTTTAAGCAAAAGGAAGGCATTGATTACTTTGATACGTACTCTCCAGTTGCTAGGATGACAACAATCCGAATGCTTATAGCATTGGCATCCGTCCATGGTCTTATCATCCATCAGATGGATGTAAAGACAGCTTTTCTTCATGGTGAACTTGAAGAAGAGATTTATATGGATCAGCCTGAGGGATTTGTTGCATCAGGGAATGAATGAAAAGTATGTAAGTTGATCAAGTCCATCTACGGCTTGAAACAAGCTCCCAGGGATTGGCATAAAAAGTTTGATGAAACTGTATTTCCGTTCAGTTATGTTATTAATGAAAGTGACAAGTGTGTCTACACCAAAGTTAAAGGTAGTGAGTGTGTCATATTGTGCCTATATGTGGATGACATATTACTGTTTGGAACCAATATTGAGATTATTAACGAGACAAAAGCTTTCTTGAAAAGGCATTTTGAAATGAAGGATATGGGTGAGGCTAGTGTGATTCTTGGTCTCAAGCTGACTCAATCAGCTGAGGGAATAACTTTATCACAGTCTCATTATATAAAGAAATCTATACTTGAGAAATATGGTTATTCACAGTGTAGAATCGCTAGTACACCCTATGATCCTAAAGTTTCCCTTGTCAAGAATACTTCAGGAGTACCTGTGTCTCAGTTAAGGTATTCTCAGATTATAGGGAGCTTGCAGTATCTTGCTAGCTGTACTAGACCAGATATTTCATACTCTGTGTCTAAGTTGGATAGATATACAAGTTGTCCAAACAGAACTCATTGAGATGCTCTTGATAGAGTACTTAGATATCTGAAAGGCACAATGTACCTTAGTTTATACTATAGGAGATTTCCTGGTGTACTTGAGGGGTACAGTGATGCAAGTTGGATAGCTAAGAAGTCTGGTTCCAATGGAGTGACTGGATACGTGTTCACCTTGGCAGGTGGAGCAATATCCTGGAAGTCGACAAAACAGACTATAGTAACTCGGTCTACTTTTGAGGCTGAGTTGTGTGCGCTTGATGCCACGGGGACGGAGGCTGAATGGTTACATGGACTAATGTCCGCGATACCTGTAGTAAGTAGACCGCTTCCTGCGATTGCTGTTCATTGTGATAGTCGAACGACTATTGACAAGATTAGCAGTAAAAAGTATAATGCTAAAACAAAGAGGCACATCCAAGTTAGACTAAAGTCTATAAGGGGTTTAGTGTCTGAAAGGATTATAGCTATAGAGTTCATAGGAACTCAGAATAATATAGCTGATCCTTTGACTAAAGGACTGGAACCTGCAGCGGTCCTTAAGTCTAGGTTGGGGATGGGACTGATAGCCCATCATGATTTATCTACAACGGGAACCTAATACACATGAGAGGAG
Source organism: Saposhnikovia divaricata (assembly GCA_036435485.1). NCBI lineage: Eukaryota > Viridiplantae > Streptophyta > Magnoliopsida > Apiales > Apiaceae > Saposhnikovia > Saposhnikovia divaricata. The sequence continues at coordinate 53,800,033 of CM071595.1, read as the reverse complement.
ATCCCTCGAAAGTGTATTCAATGTGGTAAGAACAAGTTGTAAGGATGAATTGGTTGTACCTTTAACTACATAGATTGATACTCACGTATTTGGAGTCTATTCCCTGTAAACCTAAAAGGTACTGTAACTGCCAGAATAGCAAGAGTTATTTGAACTCTTAATGGGGTCAAGTCATATGACGAGATGCTAGCAGTACATCTCTGGAGATGCCCAGCTAAGCGAATGTAATTGTGCGGTCGCAATTAGAGGAAAGGGTTATTCCTTGAAGCATTCGACAAACAGGATCGAGACATGACCATTAACGTCTCAAAGCCGTAGATTAGCACCATAGTCTTTGACTTGTCGTCGTCTATGGAGTGTGGTTACACCAAACGGATAAAGATTCAAGGTGAAACATTCCATCTATATCCGGTTGCCATCGAAGTAGAGGACTTAGGAGGGTTCAAACTCGGAAGGGTACTGACTCTGAAAAGCAAGTCATGAGTAAAAATCTGATATGCATTACTATATGGATTTGTGGAGGATTGTTAGAAAATGGAAAGTTTGAGGCATTTTTTAGATGTGCTCTTGATGTAATTTCCGGAAACTAACTTATGGAAGTTGTTCCTTGATATGAGGACTTAAACTTTCATGTTTGGATCTAAAACATTTTCTTAGTGTAATTTCTTAGTGTAATCCATAATTATATGTAGGCAAAGTTGCTAGTTGAAATGTGATTTTTCTTAAAATACCACATCGAGAAGAACTTGAACTTAGCAACTTGATTTGCCTATATATAAAAGGGTCTACTTGAGTTTTTTTTTAATAAGTAATCTCAAGTGGCTACCTTGCATTCATTTATAAGTTGCATAGGTTTTTGGGCGAACTGAGGTGCTAGTCGTTGTTAATCTCTGCCGTGTCTGTGACCGGATTGATCTGAGCTATTTTATCCTGGAAGCGATATTGCTGCAACCCATCACAGCGTAAGTGGGGCAATAATCTCTTCAAGAACAGTCAAGACTTTTCGAAACCTTGGCGACTCAGCTGTTCTGTTCTTTCAAAATTTTAAAGCTTCTGTTAGAGCTAGGTGTTCTCTCCTTTCTTTTGTTTTTTACAGTATTTAATTATATATTTTGTTTTGCCATCGTGTTTGTTTCGTTATTTGGTTATTTGCCGTTTTTGTTAATTGTAATATAACTGTCCCATTGTTACGTTGTTTAGTGTAATATAACCAACAAAAAATCCATGATGGAGATGCTAAAAATAGATCTAATCTCTCTCGGACACGGAGCTCGAGTGTATTTCCTCTCTCCCATGTGTACCATTGGCCTTTGTAACCCAAATCTCGAATTCCACATTCATCTCTAACCTCCATGTAGGGATGGGCGTCGGGGCACTTCGGGGCCGGGGAGTGCTATCCCCGCCCCCATCCCCGAATTTAAACCAGATCCCCGTCCCCGGCCCGATCCCCGTCGGGGACTATTTTTCATTCCCCGTCCCCGGCCCAAACGGGTAACGGGGATCCCCGCGGGGAATCGGGGAATTTTATTTAAAACTAAAAATAATTTTAAATAATTTTAAATACTAATTATTGAGCTCAAATGCACTAAATTAAGATAAAAAAAAATATTACTTAAAGAAACAATTATAAATAACATGGAAATGAAGTTATTTAACTACTAAAAAGACAAACATATAAAATTAAAAGATCTTTTTGTTTCCAATATGAAGTATTGGAAATTCGTTTATATTAATATATGATTAATATATATATATATATATATATATATATATATATATATATATATATATATATATATATGTATGTATATATGCATGTGTGTGTGTATATATATATATATATATATATATATATATATATATATATATATGTATGTATTAAAGTGTGGTGAAATCGAGTCGGGATTGAAAATCGGGGAGGGGGTCGGGGATCGGGCCGGGGACACATAAAAACCCGATCCCGGCCCGCTCCCCATTTTTTTTGAAAATTGTCCCCGCTCCCCGGCCCGTACCCGAAAAAATCCCCGAATCCCCGCCCCGTTCGGTGCGGGGATCGGATCGGGATCGGGCGGGCCGGGATGAATGCCCATCCCTACCTCCCTGAAACATACCTCCCTGAAACATCCAATATCTCTCCTTCCACGTTCAGCTCCGCTTCTTTTTCATCGTATGCTAATATCTCATTATAGTCTCCACCTAGCAATATAGGTTTATCAGACCCCTCACACAATTTTCGGATCAGTTCCCATGTTCTGTACTTGTTTGATGAATCTGGCCAACCGTAAATACCTACAAACCTCCATGGAGCAGCACCTTTAACGACATCCCCAAAAATATGATTCTTCGAAAAGGAAACTGAAGAAAACTCAATATTTTCATTCTTCCAGAACAAACAGAACCCACCTGAATTCCCAACACTATCTACACTAAAAGCATTTAAAAAGCCTAATTTCCATCTCAGTGATTCAGCATGTTCTCTACCAATCATTGTTTCTGACAGGAAAACAATGTCTGGGCTAAGAGTTGCACTCCAATGACGGAGCGCCCGAACTGACCGAGGATTGTCCATTCTTCGGTAGGTCCAACATAAATAACTCATTGTTGTTCGCGGGGTTGGTCACTCCCAACCTTCGCTACTTTATTAGTAATAGCCTTTGAAGCTACAAAAGTACCCCCGTTTAACTTCTTTCCACCCTCTGAAGCAACTGAAAACTCTTCAACCTCCATTTCCGTGTTTTCTTTGCGTTTACCACACACCTGCTCACTGAACTTTATTTGCGTACTTCACTGCTTGATTCAACAATCCCTTCTTGCCTTACTTTTTTATATTTTCGACCGTATATGTAGGAATGACACCCTGAGATGGCTTGCTGGCCCCTTTTAAATCCCCTCCAACCTCATTTGACTTTACAGTATTGTCATTTTCACGATCCTCCAAAGTGTTTTGGTCAGTTGGTCCATTTTCCTCCACTACATTATTTCCATCAATCGTGACTACAATTTTTGCTTTTTCTGGCCTGTGCACGCATTCCGTATTCATTTGAGAGATAGGGACAATAGCATTTTCCCCTGTTTCTGTGTTTGTTGAATCATCTTCTATTGCCAAAGACACACCCTCGAGTTTCTTTGCAACTTGCTCAACACCCTCGCCTCCCTCCTTATTTTCTTCGTTATTCCTTTTTGTGACAAAGAGACGTCGAACACTTCCTGCACTACTTTTGCCAGGCTCGGGAAAACCACCAACATTTGCCTTCCAGGGAGAAGCACGCATATCTGCACCAAATTTAAAAACAGGTGTTTGTTCACCTTTGTTCATATCACAATCTTTTTCTCCGTGTCCGAGTCCACCACAAATGTAGCAGTAGAGTGGTAACTTGTCATACTTTCCCTCAACCTTCTCCTTGTTCTTTCCCTTTAACTTAATATCGACATGTTGGACAAGTGGTTTTCTGGCATCAATTAAAACTCTAATACGCATAGATTTATTTATACCAACAACGTCAGACTTGTCCATACTCATAAACTTTCCACTTTATTTCCAATGGTTTTGGCATTATTTTCATTATTGCTTCCACGAAATGGGAGATTATAAACTCTTACCCAAAATGGAATAAGAAATAAAGGCACATCAGAGGGTTTTTCATCATCTGTGATATCACTAAGAACCAAAGCATGCCTATCAAAATGCAAAGGTTGAGGATCCACCACATAAGCTTTGTCCCTCCAATGATAAAACTGGAAAAAAAAAGGTTTTTTCCCATACAATTCACCTCCATACCATGTTTAGGGTTCCAAACCCGCTTCATAGTTGTGATCAAAGCATTTGAATTAATGTTTCTCTCAGTCCGGATCTTCCCTACCAAACACAGTGTGACTCTTGCCTCGTCCTCTTCTTCTCCATCCACTTCCCATTCCACTGTGTCCTCGTCAGTAGGTTTATTGGTAGCCATATTTTCAAAAACTCGGAAAATCGAGATGAATTACGTTCGAAAAAGAAAAGACTAGCAGAAGCTAGAAAAAAAACCCTCCCAAGAGTCAAACCCTAGAAGTAGCTTTACAATTTTTTAGTTTGAGACTTTTTACTATCAGGCTTAGTGGGATACTGCAGGGCAAGAACGTTTTAGAACAATCACTAGCAGCTGTTTCGGCGGGCACATGATAACATAGCGAGGCACATATACTAATTCTGATCTATAATGTTATCCAATATTCCAATGGTTCTTTTCCGCAGTATATAATCTACTCTGCATTGCGCACTTTCCATTTGTCTTTTCGACAATAGGTTTTAATGATGTGACAAACCAAGATAGCTTCAATAGTGTGAAGCAATAGCTGAGTGAAATCGACCGATATGCTTGCGAGAATGTCAATAAGCTTCGCCTTCTTGTTGGGAACAAGTGCGACCTTACTGCAAAAAAAGGTGGATCATATTAAACAGGCAAGGTAATTAGCACCAGTCGGGTTACCTTTTCTTATCATTGTAAAACAATAAATATGCTATTCAGCTTGCAAAGTGGGAAACAAAGTGGTGCCCTCAAGGATTATTGTGTATCTACTTTGTCATAGGCATCCGTTGATGAAATTGGCATTCCATTCATGGAGTCAAGAGTGCAAAAGATGCTACCATTGTGGAGCAGGCTTTTACAAAGTTATAGGGGATTGGCACTTGCTATTCGTGGTGTTCAATCACTGCGGCGCTCGTTCTTCAGTCGCTGATAACTGCTTAGTAACTGTTATGCCCAAAATTCGGTTCGAGTATTCTAAAATGGATCCGGGTCAGATACGGGTTCAATTTGGGGATTTTCATGATAAATTAGGGTTTTGGCATAGATTGAAGAAACCAGGCCGCGCCCTCATAGGGAGGGCGCGCCCTAATTGATACTTCCATATCAGAGATTTCTACTCAAGCTGGAATTCTACTCAAGATGGAATTCTACTCAAGTTTTTATAGTTTTTAATGAAGGATTCTACTTAAGCTTGGATTCCACTCAAGCTTGGATTCCACTCAGGCTTAAATTCCAATAGATATTGAAGAATTCCCTCCTGTCGTATCTCAGGAGGGGGATGTCCGTCGCAGAAGGACTCCAGGGGTTTTCCTGGATATAAGGACCCTTCTTAGACACTAAGGGCGCGCCCTAAGGTGGAAAGATGGGGACTTTCTGGTGTGTGCTTTGGGAGCTCTGTTCCTGTAGCCAATGGGCGCGCTCTCATTGGGGAACTTTGGAGTAATCCTGCACTTTGCACCCAAAAGCTCCGGATCACCTGTCCTGCTATCTGGTGGGTGCTTCTCATTCGGGGGACAGGGATGCGTTCTGCACTTGGGGTAAACCACGGCTATACCTGCATCCTTGAAATCAAGAAATAGCTGGTAGCAGATAGGACTAGTCCTCGACGGGGGAAGTTTCCTTATCTGTGAAGTCTTGAGATCTTGGATGAGCCTTGGGCCTTTTGTGGTTAGGCCTCATAGTAGAGCATTCCGGAAGCTAGACCGACAATCCAAGCCCAATTGGGTTTCTTGCTCTCTAAGAACTACGTGGGCTTGATCCTCTATAAATATAGAGGTACGTAGGCAAATTGAGGGGGATGGAAGCGAAGAGCTACGAGCCACCACCAATAACCCTCTCAATCTCAGCCCCCAATTCATCACAACCACCACACTCCGGCGACTTATCCGGCGAAGAACCACCATCATAGATCTTGATTCCGGCGACAGACCTCAAACTTTGTTGTTACCAAATTCCTCCGTCAACAAATTGGCGCTAGAAGGAGGGGTGCTGATTAAGATCATAATCCAAGGAGGATGGATTTCTCACCACGATGAAGGTTCTTAAGAAACGACAAGCAAGATCTAAGGAATAACCCTCGATAAGGTTGCAGATCTGCAGCAACGGAGAAAATCCAAGGATGGCGATTTCTGGCAGGGGGGTCGAACAAGATCTGAAGGTGAACTGATTTTTAGGCTGCTGCTGCAAAAAGATGGTTCCGATTATCTCGAAGGCGGTGATTTCCGATCAGCAGCTTTGAAATAAGTTTTTCAAGGGGAGATTCCGAATATGATTCAAGGAAGGATGTTCCAAGAAAGAGACGCAATTATCGAGATCTCGTCCTCATCACGGAGGGCGCGCCCTCACTATCAGGATGCATCCTCAAGAAATCTGAGGGCGCGCCCTAAGGGTGGTATCCAAGGTTCAGATGATTTCCAACAAGTTATGGGAGAATTTAATGACTAAACACGCTCTCATCTCCAGGATGCCTCCTCCAGGTTACGATTCTCATCATGGTTTGAAGATATGGTCTCAAGTATGGCTTAATTGATGATGGGTCATCGATCTTGGAGTTAAAATATATGAAAATTCGTATGTATTGTGCTGCACGCGCTACCTACACTATTTGGGTCATATCTTGAGTTCTAGAAGTCTGATTTGGACGATTTTACAGCCCACGCGAAGCTTATTAAATTCTCGTTAACCCAAAGGTGTTACAATCTGAAGAATTTGGCTGGAATCAGTCCGAAACTGGAGAGAAAAAACAATTACGAATTTTTAATGAAGAATTCTACTTGGTTTAGGAAACCTATTGGTAATTGGTTTAGGATGAAATCCACATCCTATTCTGAGGTGGTTATAGTGAAAGCTAGCACAGGAGAAAGTTGGGATGCAAACACATGAAGATGGAGTCTTACGTATATGACATAATTATCAGGAGTTGCATTTTTATCTCAAGGGGCGCCTACCAGTATTCTACTTTCAAGTGGAGAAACACATGAAGCTGCATATTCATCTCTCATCATCATCTCTCAGGGCGCGTCCCCAGGTCTTTGAAGGAGGGCTACCATATAAGAGAAAAGTTTCAAGTATGTTTGAGAGGTGCGCCTCCCTCTGACATGGCATCCTCACAGGAAGGAGGTCACATCAATAAAAGCCTCAAAGATTTTCTAAAAAGGCGCAACATCTCTTATCAAGGGCGTACTGCAGGACGCGCCATAGAGCACACCCATGAAAGATGATATAGAAGAGGAAGCTGCAAATGGTGGGTTTTGCTAATACAAGCAGAGCATGCCACAGAAGATTATTAAGAAGCGCGTCTTCCCCTGACTGGGTGCGCCTCCAGGTAATATCCAACCTCTATATTATTTTGCTCTATATATTTGTTGCATGTATAAAGTTACAGGGATTTACTTGATGAGAAGGCCTACAGGGGTTTGCCTGGTGAGAAGGCCTACAGGGGTTTGCCTGGTGAGAAGGCCTACATGGGTTTGCTTGGCCAGAAGAAAGGGGAACACTTGGAATCGAGGCCCCATGATCCACAGCGCGTGCCCCCTGATTACAGGTCGAGGCCCCTTGGACATGAGCGAGCCCTTCCTCAAGGTCGTGGTCCACAGCGCGCGCCCCCTTATTACAGGTCGAGGCCCCTTGGACACGAGAGAGCCCTGCTTTGAGATTTTGTTGGAAGAGAATGAAGCCGAAGATGTAGGAATGACGTTGTCAAGCCTAATCACCAAAGTTAGCCCTTGACACATTGCTGAGGGCGCGCCCTCATGAAAGGCCCTACATTTGTTCTCTTGGTTTCTTGTAGTGCAACTAGTGGAAGAGAGGGTGAGAATCCTCAACCTCAGGGAAATGCTCTACATCAAGACTTAGCTTCAAGAAAATGCTCCAACATAGGACGCGCCCTCAAGGAATTCTCCCTCAGAGGATCTTTCTGGTTAGGCCGCGCCCTCAAAGAAAGATGAAAATTCTCAAGCGGACTCCAGTATATACGAGGATAATTTACTACTTGGACTCCAGAAGGAAAGAAGCTGTTGAGTTGCGGCCCCACGAACCATACTGTGTGCCCCCTGATTATCAGGTTGAGGCCCCAAGGTCGTGAGCAAGCCCCTCTATGAAGAAACAATACTTTGCTACAGAGGACGCGCCCTCGTATCTACAATGACCTGGAAGATAGGTATCAGGGCGCGCCCTAACTTAACAACCTCATGATGTGGCTTCGTCTGCAAGTATGATCGCAATGATCCATGGCATATCTTTTGTTTGAAGAAAATTGTATTGATGTGCGGCCCCATGAATCTTAGGATGTGCCCCCTGATAGGCAGGTTGAGGCCCCAAGGTCATGAGTGAGCCCCTCTACCCAAGAATGACATTCATCCGGACTAGAAGAGACTTTGTCATTGCCCTCATCCATATAGGGCGCGCCCTAAGCAACAGGGCGCGTCCTCAGCAACTCCAACGATTCTCTCTTAAGGAATGATATTCTGATGCTGGGGGGTAGTATTGATGCACCTCCCTAGCCCTATGTATACATGTATTTCATGATAATTTGTGTGAACAGCGGAATACCCCCACGAGGATGCCTCTTCGTGAGATGCCTTTCATATGATGCCTCCTTGTGAGATGCCTCTTCGTGAGATGCCCTTTGTTGGATGCCTCCTAGTGAGATGCCTCTTCGAGAGATGTTATTCATAGGATGCCTCATTTTGAGATTCCCCTTCATGGGATGAGATTTGAAGTAGCCCGTGACTGGAGAATGCACTCTTTCTACCAGAAATTGATTGAAGTAGAACAATGCCAGAATAGTAGACTACAAGGTAAATTAATTACCTCCTAGTCTAGGGGGGGTAGTCCATGTACACTTTCCCTAGACTTAGTTGAGTGAAATTTTCAACTTTTTCGAGAATACAAGATTATGCTTGTAGGGAGCGCCCCGAAGGGTGAGTTTGAATAGTTCTCGTCAATGGAGGATGCGCCCTTGAGTAGAAGATTCGATGCGGAACTTTTTCTTGTAAGCATGCAAGCTTTCCCTCTTTTGAGGACGCGCCTTCTATCACCACATCCTTTTGAAGCTCTAGTGCAATTCTCTTAGATTTGATGGATGCAGCCTCCGAACTCTAAAGTCATCAATCCACTTGACAGTATCTTGATCAAATTTGGATATGTCTCACAATCAAGGTGGAGGTTCTCATGAAGAAAATGGTTATGATTTTGAAGATAGCTTGGGGGTAATCAAGCTCGTCACGAAGCTTATATTCCGGAAGAGATCCCTGATCCCCCACACTATTATGGAAATCCTGCTACCGGTGGACAGCCGCCCGTTCTTATTAGCAACGTGGAGTTGATGGAGCAGTTATATCATATGGGTACTACCATAAATAACTTCGGGGCAAGATTGGATTCAGTGGAGCAAGAGCAAGGAAGTAGGAGAAAATCTCGGAGTATTCCACGAAATCACCGTCGAACAGGGAAAGCTTTTCAAGTTGAGGAAAGCTCTCGAAAAGGTGAAGAAGTGCAAGAACGGAGGTTTCAATTGTATGTCAGATGTTCAAGAGAGAGCGCGCTCTCATCCTCATCGTTCTGGGCACCCGCTAGTGAAATCCAGCGGGTTGAAGAGAGAATGTCTAGGGATAAGAAAGACTTTGCAAGCTTGAAGAAACTCTTAGGGATGATGATCTAAGGATGGTACTCCTTGAGCATCAGAAGAAATAGAAGCACTTGGAATTGAGGCCCCGTAATCCACAGCGCGCGCCCCCTGATTACAGGTCGAGGCTCCTTGCACATGAGCGAGCCCTTCCTCAAGATGGTGATCCACAGTGCGCGCCCCCTATTAACAACAGGTCGCGGCCCCTTGGACTTGAACAAGCTCCTCATCATGATAATACTGGAAGAAGAGGAAACCGTTATGACGGTGATAGAAGAATGGAGTTATATCGAGGAAACAGGCAACCGCGTAATCAGGGCGCGCCCTCTGGTGATAGGTCACCTCATATCCATCAGATTCCCTCAAGCACCTCTAGTGAGTCCAGGTCGAGGACGCGTCCTCACTTAGGGGAACAGTACCAGAGAGGCTCTCAAGGGAATCCACAGCCTCAAGGGAATCCATGACCTCAGGGGAATCCACAGATTGAAGAGAATCCACAAGCTCAAGGTCAAAAGGAACAAACTCAAACTCAAGAGGTAATTCTCACACAACTTCATGTCGGAGTTCCAGGAAATGCTCAGACGACAACTCAACCTTCACCCTTGGGGGGGTACTCAAAACAACTGTGCCACCAAATAGTCAAAATATTCCAGGTGTGGGCATTTTTAATGTCGTCGACTTGAAGAGGCTTCTTTCTCACTTGGATGGAGGAAGGATATCTGCTACGGCACAAACTCCTTCTCCACTTTCAACAGAGGTTAGAGAGGCACAGCTCCCTACAGGATATAGATCTATGACCAATGATCTACGTTTTCATGAAAATGCAAACCCTGTGGAATTCTTAGGATGTTTTGACACTGAGATGGATGTTTACCAAGTAACTGACTTGGATAGATGACATCTGCTGGCAACTACTTTCAGTGAGAATGCTTAGCAATGGTTTCAAAAGCTTGGATCTGGAGTAATTACCTATTGAGCAATCCTTGGTAGAAAATCGGAAGACAGAAGCTCAGGTAATGCTAAGGGGAAGATTACAAGTCCTGTATATCGTATTGGAATCAGCACTAACGGAGTGAATGCAACTAGTGTTGGAAGAGAATGGGGAACTCCAGATACGTATTCTTATGATCGAAGGACAAATAATTACACTCCGTTGGTGACTTCGATTGAACACATATTTGAGGTGAACAAGAATAAATGGCTTTTTAAGAAGCCGGTTCCTCTATCTGCCTGGAAAAGCAAGGATAAGAAGAAGCACTGTGAGTACTATGAGTCGACAAGTCACAATACTCATGAATGTCGTCAGCTGAAGGATAAAATTGAAGATTTGATCAAGGAAGGATACTTGACCGATTGGATTGTCAGAGAAGTCAAGAAGCATAAGGAGAATCCTGAGAAGAACGGAGGGCGCGCCCTTCGTAATGAAGACATGCCTGAAGAGAAGAAGTTTACTAAAGAGGGAAGTATCTACACTATCTTTGGAAGACAACACTTGGGGGGTGATAATAAAAATGCATTGGAGAGATATGCTTGAGAGGCAAGATATACCTCTCACCGATGTGAATAGCTTGGGGTTAAGGCCGCCCAAATTGTTCAAGGGAAAGTGTGCGGATATCACTTTTACTGAGGAAGAATCTAAATGGGTACACCATCCACACAATGATGCTCTGGTGATGGCAATCCAGATTGGATCCAAGAATGTGCATCGGGTTTTTGTCGACAATGGGAATTCGGTGAATATCTTATACTATGGCACTTACAAGAAGTTGGGACTTCTGGATAAGGATATGATTCTAGACAATGGATGGATTTATGGTTTTTCGGGTGAGTCTGTGAAAGTTATGGGAACTATCAAGCTACCGGTAACTCTTGGGGAAGGAGCTCTTTCTGTGACTCAGATGATGGATTTTATGATTTTGGATGTGGAATCATCGCACAATGCTTTGGTAGGGCGCCCTTTGTTGAAGGAAATGAAGGTTGTGACTTCTATCTACCATCTTGCAATGAAATTTCCAACACCCAATGGAGTAGGAACTATTCGAGGATCCCAGCATGATTCGAGGGATTGTTATCATAAGGCAATCAAAGGGTTTAGAAGACAACGAGATGGAGGGCGCGCCCTCAGTGAAAGTAGTTCATTATCTTGTCCAAGAAGCAAAAGAGGAAGCGCCCCCTATCAGGGCGCGCCTTGGGAAATTGCATAAGGAAAGTGCCCCAGTTCTTGGTGATCTTCAAGAAGGGATTCTGGAAGAGATTGAGGAAGATTCGGAGGACGTCATCTCCATCAATCTTAGAGGTGAGCAAGTTGAAGGTAGGCGGATGTTGCTTGAAGGCTTGCTGCATACCCTTGTTGAGGAAGACTTCCCTCTAAAAGAGGACGTGCCCTCCAAGGATGGTTCCATGATTGAAAACCCTCGAAGTCTTGATTTTGATATTGATCGAAGAATTCCTCAACCGGTGGAAAAGACAGATTCGACAGAAGATACAATCTCAATGTTGGTGGATGCTAGAGATTCAAGTAAAATTTTGAAGATCGGTTCTTAGTTGAATTCTGAGTAGAGAGATATGCTCACAAGCTTTCTTTTGACAAATTGAGATGTTTTTGCATTGGAGTCATGCTAGTATGGTGGACATCGACCCAAAGGTCATGTGTCATCACTTGAATATAAATCCTGACAGGAAGGGTATTAGGCAGAAGTGACGCCCAGTAATTGGGGAAAGAGCTATTGCATTGAAGGAAGAAGTTGATAAATTATTAAACGTTGGCTTGATTAAAGAGTTTTACTACCGGAGTGGCTAGCTAACCAGGTTCTCGTTATGAAGGTTAATGGGAAATAGAGGATTTGTGTAGATTTCACTGATATAAACAAAGGCTTGCCCAAAGGATAGTTTTCCTCTTCCTCGGATTGGTCTGTTGGAAGATGCAACAGCACATGTTTTCTTGAGTTTCCTGAACGCTTATTCGGGTTATAATCAGATTTCCATGTATGCACCTGATCAAGAGCACACCTTTTCATCACAGATAGAGGATTATACTGTTACATTGGAATGCCCTTTGGCTTGATTAATGCAGAGGGAACTTGAAAAGACCATGGAAGTGTATGTGGATGATAGCTGAAGGGGTCCGTACGTCATAATATCATAAGGCGCGCCCTCTGTAAATATATATATATTTAGCTTTAGGGCAAGCTCGGTGAGAGGTTTACACTTGTGCATAATATCTCTTGTTTCTTACGCCGAGTTAGCTCATGTAAGCTTAGAGATGTTGTGCATTTATGTTATTCCTCTATGAAGAAGCCAAAATTAGAGATGGATGCAAAAGCTTAGAGATGTGGATTGAAGAATTTCAGGACGCGCCCTCCGCATAGAATCTTGAAGATAAAAAGAATAAGGACGCGCCCTGGAGGAGAAAAGCTACATAAATTTTGGGTTTTTTGAGGAAAATTCCATATAACATCTCTGATTTCATATGGAATTGGGGGGTAGTTGTTATGCCCAAAATTCGGTTCGAGTATTCTAAAATGGATCCGGGTCAGATACGGGTTCAATTTGGGGATTTTCATGATAAATTAGGATTTTGGCATAGATTGAAGAAACCAGGCCGCGCCCTCATAGGGAGGGCGCGCCCTAATTGATACTTCCATATCAGAGATTTCTACTCAAGCTGGAATTCTACTCAAGATGGAATTCTACTCAAGTTTTTATAGTTTTTAATGAAGGATTCTACTTAAGCTTGGATTCCACTCAAGCTTGGATTCCACTCAGGCTTAAATTCCAATAGATATTGAAGAATTCCCTCCTGTCGTATCTCAGGAGGGGGATGTCCGTCGCAGAAGGCCTCCAGGGGTTTTCCTGGATATAAGGACCCTTCTTAGACACTAAGGGCGCGCCCTAAGGTGGAAAGATGGGGACTTTCTGGTGTGTGCTTTGGGAGCTCTGTTCCTGTAGCCAATGGGCGCGCTCTCATTGGGGAACTTTGGAGTAATCCTGCACTTTGCACCCAAAAGCTCCGGATCACCTGTCCTGCTATCTGGTGGGTGCTTCTCATTCGGGGGACAGGGATGCGTTCTGCACTTGGGGTAAACCACGGCTATACCTGCATCCTTGAAATCAAGAAATAGCTGGTAGCAGATAGGACTAGTCCTCGACGGGGGAAGTTTCCTTATCTGTGAAGTCTTGAGATCTTGGATGAGCCTTGGGCCTTTTGTGGTTAGGCCTCATAGTAGAGCATTCCGGAAGCTAGACCGACAATCCAAGCCCAATTGGGTTTCTTGCTCTCTAAGAACTACGTGGGCTTGATCCTCCATAAACATAGAGGTACGTAGGCAAATTGAGGGGGATGGAAGCGAAGAGCTACGAGCCACCACCAATAACCCTCTCAATCTCAGCCCCCAATTCATCACAACCACCACACTCCGGCGACTTATTCGGCGAAGAACCACCATCATAGATCTTGATTCCGGCGACAGACCTCAAACTTTGTTGTTACCAAATTCCTCCGTCAACAGTAACTTAAAACTTTTAATGCCGCATGTGGAGCCAACCATCGATGAATAATGCAAAGCCGCTAACAATGAACATCCATGGACAGCCTGTGGTGCAGAGCAGCCACTGCTGTTCTTCGTAAGAAAGACTGATGTTGCTTAAAATGCTGGCATGTAAGATTTCTCTATCATGTGTGGTTGTTTTTCTTCGTAGTTGTGTTTATCTTGGTCGTTCTGTTGTTTAGTTGTTATACGTGTAATTATAAATAGGAACAAAAAATCAGAAAAAAACGTTCATATTCACATGTAGATTCTTCTCATATTTCCCTCGACGTTGATCCTATTACACTGTAATCCAGTTGACAAGAGAGTTCTGTAATATTGACATATTTCGCTTGCTGCTAGACTCTCTGTCGACTTTGCTCAACTAATGGAGCAGAGTCCTCTGCATGATCTCAACACTCTGGTCATGTTTACTAATGAATAAACGTGGTCATTATGCATTATCCTCTTCCTGGATAACTGCTGTAATGCTCTTCCAGCTTGGCCTCCTGGATTCAAGTCTTGCAAATTCCCCTAGCACTAGTTAAAATGCTAATGGTACGCTTTGAATTGCAATTGTTCATAAGTCCCTCTGAGATCCGAGTACTTGCAATCTCATGTACTGAATCTTTAGAATATTCTTGAGTTTGATCCTTTAATAGACACGGTTCACCAAATTTAATACCATGTGATGCTTGAATATATAAAATTTTGCAATACACTCTATCAATCTATTTTTACACAGTTGAATATAATACCAAAAAAGAATAGAAATTTCATCCCACATAAAATACAATAATTTATCTTAATCAAACATCCCACAAATATTACATCAAAGTTCGACGATTACAATGAACAAGGATGAATAGCCCAAATTAAGGCTATATCCTTTGTCGATCCAAGTCATGGGTTCCACCCTCGCTCATCCCGACTTATAAGCATTTTATTGTGAAAAAAAAAAAAAGTTCGACGATTACAAACTAAACAACCTATTCAATTAATCAGTAACCAACAACTCCATCTCAGCCTTATTCTCCTGCTCAATAACATCAAACATAACAGGATCAACAATCACAGTACTCTTTACATGACACCTAAACTTATGATTGTAAAACAAAACCTTAGCCACTCCTTCAATATCCGCCGTCGCATTCATCACCATCTCTCTCCCCGCAACATCAGCAAGAAATTTACTTGCATGATGCGCAAACTCCTTGCTCTTCAACGTAGCCGGGAGCTGGAGAAGCTGACAAGACTTGGCTGATTGCGAACCAGCATCTACGTTAGCCGTGCCGATAAGCGAGCCTTCGTAGAAAATGGAAAGGATGGTGGAGTTGTAGGAGATGGGAACGATGTTAGGGTTAGTGACTTCGATGGTCATGATGACTTCAGCATCTGAAAAAGGAAGGTTGAGTTTGAGGGAAGTGAGTTTTATGGAAACTAAGTGGAAGATTGGGTCTTTTGGTACTACGGATAGAATTGCTGATGTTGCTGCTTCTGTTGCTTCTCCTACCACTCCTGAAATCCAGCCGAAGCTCATTTTACAGAGGAGAGGATTCGAGGGAGTTGGGGTTTTGTAGGACATGAGATAGATTAGTTGTTTTCGTTCTTAAATATTGGTCTGTTGACTCGTGGCTTCATCAGAGTATTGACACGAAGCTTTTAGTCGACCATCTTTTTCGTCACGCTGTCCGCTTATGGCACGTGTTAGTCGACCATCTTTAATTGTACAATATAATGTTTTTTTTTAAATTTAAAATTTAAAAAAAACAATATATTATAAATTCTAATATAATGTTTTTTTTTAAAATTTTAATTTTTTATTTAAGGAAATAAAAAAATTAAATTTGAAAGTTTTAGAGAAAAAATAATCAAATTGGAGTATAAATTTGTAAAAAATAATTATTATTAGATTTCACAAGTTCAATTTACTATTTTTGCTCTATATTGAATTCTAAAAATCTTGTTTAAACGATTTTACAAGCCACACAAAACTCAAAAAAATATCTTTAATTTAATGATGATTTAACAATCATTATTCAACTGAAACTACTCAAAAATTGAAGGGAAAAAAAAGTTACAAATTTTTACATTAAAAATTTTGTTCAGTTTAGAAAACCTACTTATATTTGGTTTAAATTAATAAAATTTATTTTTTCGTATTTATACTACTACTAATCAAATAAATTACTTTCCAATATTAAATCTAATTCTATACCAACTTATATTTGATTTAAATTATTAAATTTATTTTTGATATTTTAATATTATTAATCAAAGTAAACATTTAAATATTAGATCCAAAGGATCAGATTTATCTAATAAAAAAAATAGGATAAGATTTCCTTACACTTATTACATATACTATCTTATACGGTTGTCTCACTTGGTTAAATAGAGGCCATGACTGCGGGTTCCCATGTTAAAAAAAAAAGAAGAAGGTACGACTCTTTTTCTAAATATTTATATTTATATTATTTTTACAATATTTATTTGTTATTATTTTGTATAAAATTATTATTACCAAATTGATATATATAAAATTTTACACGTTCAATTAATTATGTGTTTTATCTAAAATTTTTAAAATTTAATTTGAACGATTTTAGGTCCACGTGGAAATTAACAAAATGATATTTAATTTAGTAATTGTTTACAATTATTTTCCAATTATAACTACCAATAACAAAAAGAAAGAAGTTGGATATAATACAAAAAGAATAGAAATTTCATCCTTCATAAAAAATGCAATAATTTGTCTTAATCAAACATCCCCAAATATTACATTGAAGGAATTAGATTACAAACTAAACAACCTAATCAATGAATCAATCAGCAACCAAGAACTCCATCTCAGCCTTATTCTCCTGCTCAATAACATCAAACATAACAGGATCAACAATCACAGTACTCTTCACATGACACCTAAACTTATGCTTGTAAAACAAAACCTTAGCCAGTCCTTCAATATCCACCGTCGCATTCATCACCATTTCTCTCCGCGCGACATCAGCAAGAAACTTACTTGCATGATGCGCAAACTCCTTGCTCTTCAACGTAGCGGGGAGCTGGAGCAGCTGACAGGACTTAGCTGATTGCGAACCAGCCTTAACGTTGGCTGTTCCGATAAGCGAGCCTTCGTAGAAAATGGAGAGTATGGTGGAGTTGTAGGAGATGGGAACGCTGTTAGGGTTAGTGACATGGATGGTCATGATGACTTCAGCATCTGAAAAAGGAAGGTTGAGTTTGAGTGAAGTGAGTTTTATGGAAACTAAGTGGAAGATTGGGTCTTTGGGTACTGAGGATAGGATTGCTGAGGTTGCTGCTGCTGTTGCTGCTCCTACGATTGCTGAAGACCAGCTGAAGCTCATATTTGAGTGTTTTTAACAGGGGAGGATTTAAGGGAGTTGGGGTATGTAGCAGATGGATGAGATTAGTTGTTGGTTCTTGAGGGAATGGTGTGTTGACTTGTGGTTTCAGCGAGAGATAAGTATTGACACGTGTCAGTTAGTGAGAGACCATCTATTTTGTCACACTGTCTGGTTACATCATCTGTTTTGGTGTTTCTTTACATACAAGACTAAGATTAGAATGATTTAGCCTGTTTGGCTTACTCTTTTTTAAGTTAATGTGAACTTATTTTTTGGTTAAAATTTCATATTTTGATAATTTTTTTAATATAAGTATTTACTGTATTTTGAGAATCTATAAGTTGTAAAAAAAAAGTTAACTTTTTTTAGAAAAAAAGTTAATTTTTTTCAAAAGAAAAATTAGAAATCTCTAATTTTGTCTTAAAATAAGTTGACTTATTCTGGAAAAAAGTTATCCCAAACACCCCCTAAATATTCTGATATGCATTTTAGATCTTTGAAATTAATGTATAAATTGTTATAATTAATTGCCATTAAAGTCAATGGTAAATAGTTGAGCTAGGTATTGGTAAAGGAAATGTTACACTACCTTTAATTCCCTTGCTTGCTCTCTTTTTTATAAATAGATTCATCCGGTAATGGAAATGATGCACCAAGCAACAATCTTTCTTTCTATACTGCTTTCCTTTATCTTTCTGCTCTCTTTCTCTAGCAGTTAATATTATTAGTATAGTTAGTAATTTATAACACGTTATCAACACGAAGCCCTACCGAAACTGAAAAGGTATAATTTTATTTTAATATACATATTATATACGTGGTTATGCCTTCTACTAATAACTAATATATATATATATATATATATATATATATATATATATATATATAGAGTCCTACTCTACTACAAACTAAAATTAACTACAAACTAAACACTAATTCAATATTTCATGCTAATCTAATGATCAAACTAGGGGTACCCCAATACAAAAAGTGTTTAAAATAATTGGCTCCATTCAGCAAAAAAATAAATAAAAATAAAAAATAAAAAAAATTTCACTGTTCACGTGATGACGTGGCAGTGGATTTCACTGGTTAACGGTGCTTCGCACCTTCTTGTACGGCGCTTCGCGCCTTTATCATTCTAAAGTTGTAAGGAATGACAATCAATGGTAAAGGCAATAGACGATTGACGGGTGTGTCGAGGGCCTGCGGCCCTCATGACTACCTAACTCATCCGTTTACTGTCTTAAATGCTTCGCATTTCCACGGCAAGTTTTTTTTTTTTTTTTGGTGGATAGAGCCAATTATTTTAAGCATTTTTTGTGAAGGTACCCTTGGCGGGAACCTTAGAATAAATGAAATATAATTAATCTAGTGTTAGTTTGTAGTTTGTATTTAAGGATTTGTTTGTATTTGAGCAAAAGCCTATATATATATATATATATGGCCAGAGCACCGCCTACTAATAACTAAAAATATATGGTCGGAGAACCGCCTAATAAAACGGTACCATTTAATTTTGGGTAATACCGAAATATTTTGGGAACCTTTTAATTACATTGTCATTGATATATAAATTGTTGTTATATTTTAACTGACCTTTATCTACACTGTTGTTAAAATGGTACCATTCATCAAAATATATTGTGGGAACATTTTTATGATTATTATTTATTGTAAAATAATCTTTGTACATGAACTAACTTATGCAGGATTTTCTATCTAAATATATTTATCAGTCGGAGATAACATGTATACGCAGACGTCCGTAAGGCGGGTGAAAATCCATTTGTTGTTCTATACATAGATTTGTTTATAATATCAATGATAATAATGATATATACATTTATTATTGCGTATTTGTTAACGCACCCGATTAACTAGGATTTATGTAATATTTATATTGATGATTTAAGTTTAATAATTTATGTGTTAAATTCAGATTTAGTATGACAAACCTTACAAGCTTATCGTTCGTTGCATTGGACATTTCTGGAGATAATTATTTGTCATGGGTGCAAGATGTAAAACTGCATCTTGGTTCAAAGAAATTAAGCGATACGATAAAGGCAGAAAATACAGCCACGGTTGAAGAAAACTTTACCTCTATTATTTTTCTCTGACACCACATGCATGAAGATTTAAAATCTGAATACCTAGAAGTCGAGGATCCTTATATTTTATGAGAAAATCTAAAAGATAGGTTTGACCACCAGAAACTAGTTTATCTGCCTGTAGCTGAAAATGATTGGGCTAATCTACGACTTTTGTAACACCCCTAGATCGGGGGTCAACGATCCAGGTTGTTATGCCGATCTAGATTCCAATTTTATCGAATTACCGTCCCTGATTATTAATCATTTTACTAACTACTAATATTACCGTTGACAGTGACCCCTAAATCAATAACATCCATCATAGGTTATAAGCTCAGAGCGAAAGCAAGACATTACTTAAAGTACTAAATACAATCCAAAAGGTAAAGTTATTACAGACCCATGAGTTATGATCTAGAAAGGTTTAAAATCCACAAAAGTTGCTACCGTAGGTGATGAAAAATGTGGGATAGTTTCCGGGTTTTCAAAAGCTTACACAAGTCATGCTTGTAAATAAACCTAACCAATCTAAGCTATAACCCTATCCGACTGAGTTTGCTCACCGGTGGTAACGGTACTGGATGCGGCCTGCGCACCTGTCTAGTAAACAACCTCCTAAACTGCTGGCCGGTAAGCACCTGCTTGCGAGGGGTCTGTCTTATTCTTGCCATGCTTATCTGTTGTTGTTTGTGATATATATAGAAAAGCAAGTATGAGCATCGTTGCTCAGCAATGTAGTAACAGTACTATAATAATACCATTATCATATATGATACTGAGTAATGTAATATCTTTTCAGCTTTTAATAAATCTTTCGTACACGGTGTCATTTTCAAAACAGGACCATTCAAGTTTCAAAATCTTTTCTTGATGAGTTCAACACTGACAACACTGTCGGTACTAGAGCACCTGGGCTCCCAGTACAGTATTGCAGCACAATTCCAATTGGAAGAAAAGGACTATTCTGGAGTACCACCCGATACAAGGTGATCAGCCATTGTATCGTACAAACTTTGCTACTAGTAGACGGGAGACGAACCTACTATGGAGGTCGTGGCCCTGACCGCATTCAGGTCTTATAGTGGACTTACTCACCTGTAAGCCTCTTTCATCATCTTGATGGACTCGCCTACCTGCGGGCCTCTCACACTTAAACACCCTCCAGTCCCCAGAGTCGTTTTAAACCAGCCTTGATACCTTTTTAAAAATCTTTACTTCCGGAAGAAAATAAGGAAGTAAGTTCATCTCATTAGTTGATCTTCGTCAACTATTTTCTTTACTCAGGAAATTCTTTTCGAACTTTGTCGGGGAGTTATTCGGAGTTTTCTTGAGGATTTTCTAAAATCTAACCCTCCTGGATGAGGTAGGGTCACTGCTTTAGTTTATAGCGAAGGGAGAAAACATTCTTAATTGCTCCCAAAACCTTTGGCTCTCAAGTTTTGATAAGTTCGTAAACTGTTGGGGTAGTATTTACGAAGCGTAGGTAATTATAAAAATATTTGAGAACCCTTACTATTTTTAAATATTTTTCTGAATGCCAGAAAATATTTAAATAAATTTTTAAAAGCCAAAAATAATTTTTAAATAGGTCAAATGATTTTTAAATATTTTTTAAGGAATTTTAGAATATTTAAATCATTTTTAATTAATAAACAAATAATTAATAATTAATTATTAGTTATTAAATAATTAATCATTAATCAAATAATTAAATAAATCAACTTTAAATGAATATATATTAATATTCATCTAATAAATAAATATTCAAATATTATATAATTCCGATATTCGTAAATATTTAAATTATCGGAATCTATTCGATTATCGAAAATATCCGTCTCCGGGGTTACCGGGTTTTTTTTTACACCAAATACTCTGACTCCCGATTCATACCCGAAAGTACATACGCTCTATCCGAGCCTTAAACATCATCATGTATGTATATACGTGTAAGCCATTGGGTGTATACATTCATATACAAAAACTTCACAAGTACTTAGGGAAATCATGCATACGTTTGTAAATTTAATTGCAAGATAATTGAAACAGTACATGCATTTATATCACAACAACAATAGTTTTCAAATCATACTTAAATTTTAGGTACGGAAAACTTGCCTGGTAGTGTCGGGGGAGTAGACTCGTACTTCTTAAGGTAATGATCTATAATCAATCAAGGAAATGCTAGGGTTAGTTTCATACCCGAACTATCTAATCAACGCCTATATAACGAAAGTAATTCCCTGAGAGGACTACTAGTATTAATGTTGAACTTATAAGCTTATGGTAATGATCGTTGACCGAATTAATATTACCAATTTATTCGGGTCGTGTTTCAAATCCGTTTGAGTTTATTCGTTCGTCCCCTAACGGTAGTTTTCGTTCGCGCACCCTTGATTCGAACATTTTTATCAAATCGAAAAATAAATCTTTTTATGAAATTCTTTTTCCCAGGCCTTCCTTATTGTACCTTGTATTTTCTATCAATTTTTCATGACTTATAATCTTTTACAAGGTCCTCAATTAAAGCCCTAAAAATGTTCTACTCTGCTGGAAATTTTCTTGCGCAGCTTCTACTCTTTGATTTTTATAAAATCGAAAAATTCACTTTTTAACTCAATTCTTTCTGTGATGTCTTCCTCACTTTAAAATCTAACTTCACAAAAGTTTTCATAATTTAACTCGAATTTAAGTGGTCCGTTAATCACTTCAAAGTCAGTGGTTCTACCAAATGCGTTCGTTTAAACCGATTTTACTAAATCAAGCATAACTCTTACACCGTAAATCCATTTTATGCGATTCAAATTCTCAAATACTCTTCAAGATCACGTCTACATGTTTCTAAGCAGTTTGGTCCAAAAATAACATCTTAACAAACCGTGAGTTTTCTGCATAACTAGGTTATCGAAAATCCGGCATTATAACGGCTATAACACGAAGATTTTCCATTTTTATCCAATCCAAACACACATCCAAGACCACCATACAACCTCCATATCATTTTAACATCTTCAAAGGTCACAAAAAATCAGTGGTAGCATTATTTTACCAACATCCAAGATTTATCATAAAAACAAAATCTTTAACCACTAAAACCACTAAATCATCTCATAAATAACATTCTCTATATAATCTCTTTAAATCTTAAAGAACCAAAAGCTTGAATGAGATGTTCTTACCTTCTTGAAGCTTGGATGACCTTAACAAGGCTTGATATCCTCCAAAAACACCTTGGTTATCTCTTACAAACATTAAACTTTAAGATCAAAAAAAAAATTCTGACCATAAGCTACTACTCAACCTTGAACTTTGAGAATTTTTTTGACTAGGCTAAACTTCAAGAAATATTCTGAAATTTTTATCATACCTTAGTATTACCTTGAAGAGGCTTGGGTTAAATATTTATGAATATTGAGTGAGTGGAAGGCAAGGAGAAAAATCGAACTCTCCTTCTTGTTTTTGAGCTCAGCTGAGAGTTTCAAATGGGGGAGAGAAAAGCTTTGCCTTGGCTACTTTTAGTGTGATAAAATGATGTGTATTACGTGTGTATATGGCTGATATATCAGCCCTCAAATTGTCCAAGGCTAGCCCCTAGGTTACTATTTTACTTTTTGAATTTTTGTTGTCCTTGTCCTTAACTCAAGGATCTTGTTTTCTAACTATTACTTAGTTTTCTAACTTTTTAGTTTGGTTTCCAACTACTCTAACTACTTGGTTACTATCTTGTCTACCACCTTGCATGCATGTAGCTAGGTTTTGCATGGCACTTGTTATTCTAATTAATTTCTAGTTTTTATTCCATAATTTCCATGCAACCTAATTTTAATCCGTAAAACATTCTTAGCGAATAAAATCTCTTCAAGTGTTCTTCATTCCACCAAATTCCTTCTTAGCACTTATTCCATAATATTCTCACGTTTTAAGGTCCTTGGCCGTGTCACGGCTTTCGTATTTATCGCTTTCTCGAAAATCGTAATTTATTAACGAAGTGTGATTTACTGATTTCTGATGGCTTTTACATACACTCATTTCACTTATAAAATTAATATGGATTTAAAATCCTCAAATTTCCATTACATAATCTTGGGTAGGATTTGTTTTTCTTACACACCGGAGTTACTATTTATCCGGGTCCTTTCTACAGTAGTACAAAATCAGGGTTATTACAATCTCCCCCTCTTAAAGGATTCCGTCCCGGAATCAGTCCGTGAATAGTTGGGGGTATTTCTCCTGCATCTCGCTTTCCAGCTCCCAAGTTGATTCTTCTACATTGTGGTTTTGCCATAGAACTCTGACCAGCTTGACAACCTTGTTCCTCAGCACTTGTTCTTTGCGATCCATGATTTCCACTGGTTTCTCTATGTAGGACAGATCTGGCTGCAGGTCTACTTGCTCATACTCCACTATATGTTTGGCATCAGGGTTGTACTTCCTTAGCATGGACACATGGAATACATTGTGCACTTGTCGTAGGTTTGGGGGTAAGGCTAATTCATAAGCCACTGGTCCAATGCACCGTAAGATCTCAAAAGGTCCAATAAACCTCGGACTCAACTTTCCTTTCTTCCCGAACCTCATCAATCCTTTCCAAGGGGATACTTTCAAGAACACCATATCACCTACTTCATATTCCTTATCCTTTCGGGCTAGGTCTGCATACCTACGCTGTCTATCCTAAGCCGCTGCCAGTCTTCCTCTAATCAATACTATGACATCCCTCGTTTGCTGTACCAAGTCAGGTCCTAATATTTTCGTTCGCCGACCTCTTCCCAACATAAAGGGGAACGACACTTCCGGCCATAGAGGGCTTCGTACGGGGGCATTCCTATGCTCGAATGGTAGCTGTTGTTATATGCGAACTCGATTAAGGGTAAATGTTCCTCCCAACTCCCTTTGAAATCTATGACACACACCCTCAACATATCTTCCAAGGTTTGGATAGTTGTTTCACTCTGCCCGTCTGTCTGTGGATGATAAGCGGTACTCATTTTCAACTTGGTCCCTACACACTCCTGGAAACCTCTCCAAAACCTAGAGTTAAACCTGGGATCCCTATCAGACACAATGGTCACTGGAACTCCATGTCGTACCACTATCTCTCGTATGTAAATATCCACTAACCTGTCAACGGTGTACTTTTCGTTGATGGGTAGGAAGTGAGCAGACTTGGTTAATCTGTCTATGATTACCCATATCGCGTCATGATTGGTCCTAGTCTTGGGTAGTCCTACCACGAAGTCCATGGCTATATGCTCCCATTTCCACTCCGGGATCTCTAAAGGTTGTAGCAGGCCACTGGGTCTTTGGTGTTCCGCTTTCACTCGTTGACAGGTCAAACATCTATTCACCCACTCTGTCACATCCTTTTTCATGTTAGGCCACCAATAGTATTCTTTAAGGTCTCTATACATTTTGGTGCTTCCGGGGTGTACCGAATATCTGGCATTATGGCCTTCGTATAAGATTTCGTCCTTCAATTCCTGAACATTCGGGACCCATATCCTTGTGGCATATCGCATGATTCCATTTTTGTCCCTTTCACATTTGATTTCCTCTCCGGTCATGATTTCCTCCTCAGAGTTAGCTTCCTCCTCCATCTTTTGCTCCTGACATCGTCTAATCTTTTCTAGCAACGGCGGTTCGATCTAAATCTCCATCAGCACCTCCTGACCATCGGCTGGTCTCTTGATTTCTATCTCTAGTTTTTCAAAATCTCTCACCAACTCCTCCACTGAGGTCAGCATCTTGAGTTTCTCCTTCCTACTAAGGGCATCGGCCTCCACATTGGCCTTCCCTGGGTGATAACGAATCTCACAATCATAATCCTTTATCAGCTCTAACCACCTCCTCTGCCTCATGTTTAATTCTTTCTGAGTGAAGATGTACTTAAGGCTCTTGTGGTCCGTATAAATCTCACACTTTTCTCCGTATAAATAGTGTCTCCATATCTTTAGCGCGAATACAATTGCGGCTAACTCTAAGTCATGAGTAGGGTATCTTACTTTGTACTCCTTCAATTGTCTGGACGCATACGCAATCACCTTGCCATGTTGCATGAGCACACAGCCTAATCCCTTGTGGGATGCGTCACTATAAATCACGAAGTCTCCCCTTTCATCTGGTAGCGCCAGCACAGGGGCGGTCACTAACCGTTTCTTCAGCCCCTGGAAGATGTCTTCACATTTCTCCGTCCATACGAACTTCTCTGTCTTTCTGGTAAGTCGGGTAAGCGGGGCTGCCAGCTTGGAAAAGTCTTTCACGAATCGCCTATAGTAGCCTGCCAATCCTATGAAGCTTCTTACTTCCGTCGGGGTGGTCGGTCTTTCCCAATTTGATATGGCCTCTATCTTGGCAGGGTCAACTAATACTCCCTCACTGCTTACCACGTGGCCTAGAAATTGCACTTCTCTAAGCCAAAACTCACACTTAGAGAATTTGGCATACAGTTTCTCAGCTATTAGAATTCCTAGGACTATCCTCAAATGTTCTGCGTGTTCTTCCTCAGTCCTTGAATAAATCAGAATATCATCGATAGATACTATGACGCATTTGTCTAGGTATTGCTTAAACACGCGATTCATCAGGTCCATATAGGCTGCTGGTGCATTGGTTAATCCAAAGGACATGACCAGAAATTCATAATGTCCGTACCGAGTGCGAAATGCGGTCTCGGGTATATCCTCCGGCTTAATCTTTAATTGGTGATATCCGGTTCTCAAGTCTATTTTTGAGAAGCAGACTGCTCCTTTTAACTGGTCGAATAGGTCGTCGATCCTAGGTAGAGGGTACTTATTCTTGATGGTTAGTTTATTCAGCTCCCTATAATCTATGCATAATCTCATGCTACCATCCTTCTTCTTCATAAACAGTACTGGAGCGCCCCATGGAGATACACTCGGCCTTATCAGCCCCTTGTCCAACAACTCTTGTAACTGTGTCGCTAGTTCTTTCATCTCCACAGGAGCTAACCTATACGGGGCCTTGGAAACAGGTGCAGCCCCGGGTGCCAATTCTATCGCGAACTCGATCTCCCTATCGGGTGGCAATCCTGGTAGTTCTTCGGGAAATACATCTTCGAATTCTCTAACGACAGGGATACCATACAATTTAGGGGCCTCCTGTTCTGTGTCTACAACATAGGCCAGGAAGGCTTCGTTCCCCTTACGTACCAGCTTCCTGGCTTGCGCGACGGTGAGAAATTTCCGAGTTTGTCACTGCCCCTTAAACACTACTCTTTTCTTTCCTGACACCATCATCTTGACTTTCTTGCCCTTGCAGTCGATCTGGGCGTTATTACTGGACATCCAGTCCATGCCTAAGATAACATCGAATCCTCCCAACACAAAAGGTATTAGGTTGGCTTGAAAATGACAACCTCCTATTTCTAGATCGCAGTCGGGGTAGAATTAGCTCACAGGAATCACTTCACGATTAGCTATTTCTACCATTAGCTGCTCTTTCAGAGCCTCCGCCTTAAGATTTAATTTGCATACGAATTCGTGCGATATAAAAGATCGAGTAGCTCCAGAATCAAACAAGACATTTGCATTTACCGAGTTAAGGGTTAGGGTACCAGCGATAACATCTGAGTCTCTGACAGCATCCTGCACGGTCATGTTAAAGGTCCTGGCAGTAGGTGGTCGATTGGAAGCTGCTCCACTCACTCTTGATCCAGATAGGTTTAGCTTAGGGCAGTCCTTCTTCATATGCCCCATTCCTCCGCATTGGTAGCACTTAAGGCCTTGAGTTTGTTGGGGGCAACTATTGGAGTAGTGTCCCGTGCGCCCGCACTTGTAGCATGTTACTGACGACCGGCATGTGCCCAAATGTTTCTTTCCACAAGTCTTGCATTCAGGTATGGGGGTGCGTGATTGGGTGAAGGTGGTCGCTCTGGACTGTCCACCTCCCTGATTAACACTTTCGCTTCCAGCCCTCTTTGTAGCTGGACCAACGGTCGGATGAGACGCAGTTGCTCGGTTGAATTTGTTAAAGCGGCGTCCGCTACTAGATCCTCCTCCTAGACTCACAGCCTTCCTTTTCTTGTTCTCCTTCATCCTCAAGCTCATTTCACTACCAGCTTCCACTATTGAGGCCTTTTGTACCAAGGTAGCGTAGTCTGTTATTTCCAACATAGCGACACGGTTTTGGATCCAAGGTTTTAGTCCTAGCTGAAACCTTTTTGCTCTTTTCCCCTCAGTATCCACAAAGCTGGGCACAAACCTTGATAGTTCCGTGAATTTGGCCTCGTACTCCGCCACTGTCATGTTTTCCTGTTTCAGCTCTAGGAACTTCAGCTCCATCTGGGTTTCCATATACTTGGGAAAATACTTATCCAAGAACAATCTACAGATCCTTTCCCAAGTCACTACGCCTACGGGCTCCAGGTTGCGCTTGGCTTCCCACCAATAATTCGCCTCTCCTTTCAGTAAGTAAGCAGCAAAGACCGTCTTCTGGGTTTCATCCACACCTAAAATCTCGAAGGATTTCTCCATCTCCTTCAACCAAGCTCTTGCTGCCACAGGGTCAGCAGTGCCTTTAAATTCTGGGGGTTTCAGGGATTTAAAGGCGCGAAAGGCGTTAGCGTTGGTGGTATTGAGGTTCCTTGGTGGTGGGGGTGGTTGCTGTAAGTTTCGCCTGAGCAGATTCATAAATTGCTCCATAGGGTTCTCATCTCTGCCTTCCTCAATTTGAGTGGCTTCGTCTTCTCCCTCCTCCTGATCTGCATTATCATGTTCATTAAAGTCTTGCCCTTCCTCCTCACGGGCTTGACTTTGGTGTTCTTCCTCTCTACGCTGATCATTGCCATGAGTGGCAGATTCAGCATTGCGGTCTACTGTGTTTCTTCGTCTGGGTGGCATCTTTCTGAAACATATACATTTATATATATACAATTGTTAGGGTTACCTTGCATAAGTAAGTGTTACCTAAAAGGGTAGTTCATTCCGGATATATAAGTGCTTTCTTGTTGTAAACAGTTAATATATAAAGCAGTGTGCGTAATGAACTTTAACAGAACTTTGTACCAAAAGGGGCAAACAACCATATATATATATATATATATATATATATATATATAAGGGGTACCATCAAAGGGTTACCCTAAAAGTCACAAGTCACATAATACATCGTCTGAGTACATAAGGCCTACCAAAAGATACAACACATGCTTTCTCAGTCGGACTAGCTGCTACCTGCTACTACCATACCAAAAGTACAACTAACATCTTGTTAGGTCCAAATGTGTTGTAGAGGGGGGGTGAATACAACTTTTCGAATTTGATAAGCAATAAATACGATGCAATAAATGAACACACAGATTCAAGGAATATATGTCTTATATATAACTTGAAGTGGTTGCTACAACATTCATTACAAAGTATAACAGAAGTTCAGAGAGTAGTGAATGATACTAAGTTCTGTGAATACACTCTCTCTTTTTTACATGTGTTTCTCTCAGGAATTGCTCTCACACAAAAACATTACACAAGTACTTCTATTTATACTACATGTAATCTATGTCCTGTAGACTTCAAAGACTAAGATATACGTGGCCCAATGATGTCCACATAAATCTTGCCTTATCTTGAAAGCTTGGAAATCTGCCAATCAGAAGATGCCATGTGTCATGTTGAAACTGCACTCTAAGTAGAACTTCTACTTGAGAATTTCTACTTAGCCATCTCGAATTTCTAAGTAGAACTTCTACTTAGAAATATTCTACTTGGTCATCTAGAATATTTAGTACTTAGAAAATATTCTGGTTTTCAACTTGAAACTTCAATGCACATCTTGAACTTGTGATATCTTCATATCTTCTTTATTCTTCACCAAGCTCTTGAACATGGATCTTTATTACTGACATAAACTTGCTATCAATGTCCTGACACTTGATGCACTGGTCTGGTTCATAAGTGACTAGTCTTGATAGTGTTTTTGCTTCTTGAATAAATTACCACATTCAATTAGTAATGAGGCTTTCCAATGTTAGCTTTCCTTCTTGTTCACTTGAAATCAATTTGTCTTATTGATACTGATAGTTATGATCTTGATTCTTGGCTTTTCAAATCACTGAGGCATGAACAACTTTGACTTGAACTTCTTTCAATGATTTCTTCTTGGCTTGATTATGGTTAGCATGTTGAATTGTATCAATTACCTTGTCTTCATTTAGTGTTGATTTCTTTGTGACTTCTTGTTCTTGATTGTCTTCTGGTTAAGTATCTTTTCTTTTAGTTGAGTAACATTAGTTATAGTGTTACAAGTTTACACACTCTGCCTTTCACATCTAGTCCCCACTGGAAAGCTAATAGTCATAATACATCATCTGGATACATCAATCCTACCAAAAGATACATAACAAGCTTTTCCAGTCGGACTAGCTACTACTATCCCCAAAAGTACATCTATCAACTACGGTCCGCACTGGAAAGCTAACATTAGTTATAGTGTTACAAGTTTACACACTCTGCCTTTCAATCTCCCCCTATTTGACTGTCTAACAATGACATTCAAATTAATAAAGGATAACTCAACTAAACAATGAGACGAGAAAAGATAACTAACATTAAAGTCTTCAATAATTTACAATTGAAATGTACTTGGAAAAAAATACAAAGAACTTAAACTAGAAACAGAATTCGAACTTCGAATTAAGGATCATTTGAGTAATTCCTATCACCTGGATTATTTCATACCTTTTAGTCGAACTTATATCACCTTATTTGATCCACTATGAGGTGAATTTTCCTCAAGTGAGTTAAAGCAACCGAAAGACATGAAGTTTTTCCAACTTCAAGTTCACACCACTCTGACCTTTAATCCTAATTCCGTTTCCTCTTCCTAGCTTCAGCAGCTTGGCGCTTCTCCTCTTTATGCTCTCTGCGCTTCTCTTTCTGCCACTGTTCTTTCTTATATACTGGATCATGAAGCTGCTTCCACCTAGCATTAAATAAACTTACTGCTTCCATTTCTAGAGGATTCGTTGGCTCTGGATAAGGATGTTTGAAAAGCCTTCTGAGTTTGTCCACTTCCTGAGTAGTCCTGATCTTTGGAATGTCCTCAAAATTCTTCATAATGAGCTGAGGTTTCCAATGTGCTTTATCAGCTTTAAACTGACAATAGATCATTTTGGGGTAGCCCTTGACACGGTTAGTATTGTGGACACTAGCTGCATCTCGCTCCATCCGCTTCTTTTCCACCACTACCTCAGACAAGTAACTCACGAGTCTCTGCTTTTCTTCCACATACTTATTCTCCACTTTGCTCCATTTGAACACATATAAAACTCTCTCCAGAAATGCAGCATCTTGAGTCTGTAACAGCCATGTTCTACTCATATGCAAGAGTGTTTGATTCTGGTCTGCGTCTATGAATGCCAAGGCATCAGCCGTGTCATCGACATATGCGTGTATCCAGTATACACTATCTCTTCCTGGAACACCAACTGCATCCCTTATCTCTCCTTGTTCCAGTGATCCAGACGGAAGAGTCAGAGCTTCATCGACATTTTTCATTGCTTGAAGAATATTCCATTTCTTCTCCATTAGCTCCGGCTCAACCTTCACAGTATCTAGAGGGTTTGGAGCAATAATATCACACTTCCATATTTCATTGCTCTTCTTGAATATGATTCTTTCAATGACCTTCACATATTTTTCGTTAATTTCAGAGTAAAACCCCTTACTTATCATTTGTCTACAGACAGCTTTGAGAGATTCCACTGAAAGATCCATTAAATCATATCCTTCCAAACTTACCCTCTTCATCTTCCCATCTACTACCATTCGGACAACATCAGGATATGCTGAGAATTCTGGACCCTTGTCCTCTGCTAGCTGCTTTAACTGATCTCTATACAGAATGCTGAGCTCCTCAGATTGAGAGTATTGAATTTTTGTTGCTAGCAAGAACAACTCTGACGCAGATCTTCTCGCGATGAATTGATCATCCACATACAGGAAAGACGTTGGGATTCCTTCTACTAGAGACAAGATAACCTGCCACTCCTTAAGCATCACATTGTATCCAACCCTGACTTTCGAAATTATGCTCTTCAACGCACTTATGTAGTTCACAGTCAGTGGATTCTGCATGTTCAAGTTATAGAACAAGTCATCTGCCTCCTTGTTGTTAACTCCTTTCGCACAAGGTCCCCTCAAAATCTTCCTTGCATCATCCCACTTTTGTCCAATCCTTCTCTTGTCCAAATCAACTTGAGGATCAGCTAGCCTTGCAAGCTCATGATCATACTGCTTCCCTTGGAGCTCTACTTTCTTTTCAAGGAACGCAGCATGTTCTTGCATCATCTTCATTTTATGGAACTGAGCTTGTTCCAAGGCTAATTGTTGAGATTTCAGAGTCTCCTCATCAACAGGAATTTCTTCAGGCTTTCCGGAAGTCATCCCAGCACCTCCACCTTGTTCCTTCAAAGATCTATTTATTGCATGGGCTAAAGGTACGTCCTCCATGTCAGAGTCTGAATCAAGTACCTCCTGTACTTTTTCTTGATGATGACTCAGGTCAATGAATGGTTCATCTTGCTCAACCATCATTGCCTTACCCTTTCTCTTCCTCAAAACCTCTTCATCACCAACCAGCTCACTTTCTTTTTCTTTGACAATATCAGCCTGTTGTTCAATTTCTTCGATTTGAACTCCCTGCTGTCTCGTCTCCTTTCCACTCTCCCCCTTAGGTGAGTTATCCTGAACACCACCTTGCTCTCCAAAGCCACCATCAACATATGATCCACCAAAACCAGAACCAGAGGCTCCAGCTCCACTAGCACCACTAGCACCACCAGCATTATCATCGGGGGGAGGTTGATTGTATTGCGACTCGAAACACTCTGGGGGCACAAAACTCCTGACTGCAAACATCATTTTACTGATCTCCACCGTCATTGTATGCATTGTAGACTCCATTGCTCCCATTCTTTCATTCAGAGTGCTTCCCAAGACACCACCAGCATGGCCCAAGTCATTGACCTTGTTTGTCAATACATCGAATGCTGTAGCTTGACTTGCCATTCGTGCTGCGTAGTCATCAAGAGCCCTTTGATTATTTCCAACATTGATCCCTAACTGCCCCATCGATTGCCCGAACTGCCTCATTTGATCTTCCATTGAAGTCATACGTGTTTCAAGATTTTGAATATTAAGGGACGGTGTTTGGCTTAGGTGACCTCGCTCTAATACTGGTTCTGATAGTATTTGGCGCTCGTTTTTGGGCCTTAAAAATGAAGGTCCCTCTCTCCCTAAACGCTCACACACACTCCCTGTCTCACGCTCGTGTATGTCTTCAATAATATATCCAAAATAAGAAGCAGTACCTGCAAAAACTGGATAAGAAAAATAATTTCCAGTTATGGGATCTGTTCCTGTTGTTTCCTGAGTTGGAATCTCAGGCTGAGAGGCTGCAAAGTGTTCTTGTACAACATCAGAACCGATTATCTTTGCAGCATCAGTACGTACCGGTGAAGGTACTTCTGAAGTTCGTAAAGCTTCATGTCCTTTTGAAGCAACAATATCTTCAAAAGGTACAAATTCTTTACCAAAATCCCTATGTGCAGACTGTGCAAGGGGAGAATCACTCACGTGAGTTGGAGTGATTGAGTGCGACACACTAGGTTTGGACTGGGCTGTTGAAGTGGCAGCATGAAAAGTTTTGGCTTTCTTTCGAATAAGTGGCTGCTCTTCAGGGTCACTCTCAATATCATTTCCTAAATCTATAGGTGCTGGCCATTTAGCTTCCGTCAACAGAGGTGAAAGAGAATAAGAATGTGTGTCAGACTCAGAAATATAGCTCTCACCCTGGGATAGATCCTGCGGGCTAGCAGTCTCTTGGGTCTCAGAATCAAAGACATAGGAAGAGGTTTGAGTAGTATGCAGAGAGAGATTACCTTCGTCATTACCTTGTTCATCATCACTTTGCTCATCAGGAATCGCTTCAAATGCTTCAGCATGAGCAGACGGATTCTGAGCATATGACGATACTTGCGATGATTCCGCCAAAGTAGTAACTCCTGCATCATACGTAAGCCACAGTTGAATGTTTTCAGGAATTGACATTGGTTTACCTTGATGTTTATCCTGATTGGCAATTGTAGTAAGTGACTTAGTGCCCATCCCTAGCGGTGCAGATGTTGGACTTCTGGCAAATCCCTATCGAACAACAAGAGCATCCCTCGGTACTAAATGATTAATAAGCATTTGTAAGAAACGAGGATACCAGCATACAACATCAGTTGTAGTAAGGTCTCTGCTTGCAGGAGATCCCATTGAAGCCACTATCTCGGAGAGAACTATGCGTCCATAATTGATATCCAGTTCTCGTGCTAGGGCAACTCCAAAGATTTGCATGGGAATTGGAATCTGATGATAATCTTTTTCGCGTGCCCGAAAACATCTTGTGATGGCCTCGAAAAAGTAATTCCATTCCACATGAAAGAATTGTTTCTGGATGTTTCCAGTGATCCGGCCAGTCGGAGGATAACATCCTATTTCTTCAAAGAATGTGAGGCGTTCTGCCGCTGTAGGTTCGGGATCATAAACAGCTTTGACTGGGAATTCCAGAACCCTGTTGAAAGTTTCCTCTGTCACCTCATATTCTTGACCCGCCAAGGTAAACCTGAAACCATAGGGGGTAGATTTGCTCCCAAAAGTAACCGCACTAGTCCATAATTACTGTAAAGCATCATGTACCAGTGTGGGTTTAGCAGTAAAAGCAAAGCTAGCCTTGGAATACAAATTAAGAAATCGTACCCAAAACTTAAAGCGCGAGAGTTGATCACCAATTTCCGTAGAGATGTTATAAAAATTATTTTTGGCAAGTGAAAATTGGTGAGCCATTTTAATTAAATGTTTTTCCTTAATAAATATGATATTTTTTGTTTTTGAAAAACAATCAATTAAAGAATCCAAAGTTATAGCCCTTTTAATTTATCGAGAAGACCAAAAGTCACTTTGAGAAATTAAACTACGGGATATACACAATAGCCAATTACTAAATCTGTAATATTCAATGGAGATGTATATGCGTATGTGTGTACCAGTGAAATCGTGTGTGTATATATATATAGAGAATGAGGAAATCGTGTGTATGAACAGTTACACAAACACGCTAACACAGAGATTAATGGTCACACACAGATAATAGTAGTCTAAAATTGGCAGTAATTCGTGTTCTGTATGAGTTTAATCACAAAAACAATGAATAGTGGTTTGCAATTTTGAAATCGCCTTGATTTTGTGTGGTGGCTGCTGTAAAAGTGAAATTAGGTAAAAGTGAGAGAATCATCGAGTTAGAGATGTATATATAGACATGATTGTGAAATGACAAAAGTGATCCTGTTAAAAAGAGTGAAACACAAAGTACATACAGGGAAGACCTAAGTCGAACAGTATCTCGAACATAAGTCGAACTTCGAGATGAAGTTTGAGATAGATGCTAACTCGAACAAACACACTTAAACCATGTAAGCAGCAAAAACTACTAGGGAAACCTATCTCAAACTTCAAGTCGAAATTCGAAATAAGTTTCGAGTTAGGAGTTAACTCGAAAAATCCCTGTAACCAACTGAGAATTCTATCTCGAACATCAAGTCAAAATTCGAGATGAGTTTCGAGATAGAGATAACTCGAAGTTATTCTCAGAATTGGATCTTTTCAAAATATCCCCTCAAGTGGAACCTCATCTCAAACTTCGAGATAAAGTTCGAGATAGACCTTATCTCGAATATTTTGAAGATAGAACTAGGCACTGGTAACTCGAACTCGAACCCTAAGTCGAGTTTCGAGATGAAGTTCGAGATAGACACTAACTCGAAAATCTTCCCAGACTTAGAATTTTCAAAACTTCACTCCGGAAGCTCAAATCGAAATCCAAGTCGAATTTCTAGATGAGTTTCGAGATAGAAACTAACTCGAAATTTTGAAGATACTTAGATTTCTCAACAATTAA
Organism: Saposhnikovia divaricata; assembly: GCA_036435485.1. Classification (NCBI taxonomy): domain Eukaryota; kingdom Viridiplantae; phylum Streptophyta; class Magnoliopsida; order Apiales; family Apiaceae; genus Saposhnikovia; species Saposhnikovia divaricata. The sequence continues at coordinate 53,764,672 of CM071595.1, read as the reverse complement.
ATTTTCAAATTAATATAATTATCAATTCAAGGATTTTTAATAAGTGACATAATTAAAACATTCCTTGATAATTCTAAGGCCTCTAATTACATGAAAAACATAGGTAAATTCATCAAAAAAAATCATGCAAAATTTAGAATATTATGAATTTAACTCCCCTTATGATCATGCAATCTAACAAGCATAAATTCAAAGATTTGTACTATTAAATACACTTAAAACACAATGAATTCATGCAAAATGACACTATATTCAACCTATAACAATCATTAATTAGGCATTTTAAAGTCTAAGCACATAATGATTAAATAGCTTGCACAAAAGAAAATTTGGATTTTACAGATAGGAAGCTTTACTAACTTGTGTTAAGCATTCCCAATTCACCAACCAATCTATTGAATGTTACTTCATCAAGAGGTTTGGTGAATATATCTGCAATTTGTTGCATTGTGGGCACAAAATGTAGCTCCACATTCCCCTCCTCGACATGTTCTCTTATGAAGTGATACCTGATGTCGATGTGCTTGGTTCTTGAGTGATCTACAGGATTGTTGGTTATGGAAATAGCACTTGTATTGTCACACATAATTTGAACTTTCTTGTGCTCCATGCCATAATCCTTCAATTGGTTCTTCATCCACAGTATTTGAGCTACACAGCTTCCAGCAGCAATGTACTCAGCTTCAGCAGTAGAAGTAGATACTGTATGTTGCTTTTTTACTTTGCCAGGATACCAATCTTCTGCCAAGAAATTGACAAGCACCAGATGTGCTCTTCCTATCAATCCTGCAACCTGCATAGTCTGAATCCGAATAGCCAATTAGATTAAAACCTGTATCTCTTGGGTACCAAATCCCTAAATTTGGTGTGCCCTTGAGATACCTAAAAATTCTTTTGACGGCTACGAGATGTGATTCTCTAGGATCCGCTTGGAACCTTGCACATAAACAAGTTGCGAACATTATATCGGGTCTACTTGCAGTTAAATAGAGAAGGGAGCCAATCATACCTCGATAGCTTGTGATGTCAACTGATTTACCTGATTTGTCTTCATCAAGCTTCGTGGCTGTTGCCATGGGAGTCTTAGCTGCTGATGCATCTTCTAGATTGTACTTCTTGAGTAAATCTCTGACGTACTTGGATTGACAAATAAAGATACCATCTTTTCTTTGACTGATCTGTAATCCAAGGAAGAAGGACAACTCTCCCATCATGCTCATCTCATATTTTTCCTGCATTAGCTTAGCAAATTTCTCGCACAAGCGCTCATTAGATGACCCAAAAATAATATCGTCCACATAGACTTGAACAAGTATTAAATCATTCCTTACATTTTTATAGAACAATGTTTTATCAATTACTCCCCTAGTAAAACCATTTTCAATTAAGAATAAGGATAGGGTTTCATACCATCGCCTTGGGGATTGCTTGAGGCCATAGACAGATTTGAAGAGAAGATACACAAAATCTACAAGTTCTAGATCGATGAAGCCAGGCGGCTGTTCCAGATACACTTCTTCTTCTAACTCTCCGTTCAGGAAGGCACTTTTCACATCCATTTGAAAAACCTTGAAGTTCTTATGTGCTGCAAATGTCAAGAATATCCTCCAAGAACATCCTGACTGCCTCAAGTCTTGCAACCGGTGCATAGGTCTCATCATAATCAATTCCTTCTCGCTGAGAATAACCTTTTGCAACCAAACAAGCCTTGTTTCGTGTTACAAGTCCGTTTTCATCCAGTTTATTTCTGAATACCCACCTAGCTCCAATTACTGATATGTTCTTTGGTCGGGGTACCAGTTTCTAAACTTTCTGCCTTTCAAACTGATTGAGTTCCTCTTGCATTGCAATCACCCAATCAGCATCACCAAGAGCTTCTTCTATTTCTTTAGGTTCAGGCTTGGATAAGAACCCAGAATATAAGCAAATATTAGCCAGGTCAGCTCTTGCAGTTCTTCTAGTAGTCATACCAACATCTGGATCACCAATAATTAATTCAAACGGATGATCTCTATTCCATACCCGTTCTCTTGGAAATTGTCTTGATGATTCAGCTTGACTTTCTGAGTTGTAGTGTTGACTACTTTGATTATTTTCAGTAACTCCCCCTGAGTTAGTGCCAGCTCCTACAGAACTAGTGTCAACTCGTCTCGAGCTTTGAACAGTTGTTCTTGAGCTGCTACTTACTCCCCCTGAGTTGTTGCCGGTTCGTACTGAAGAAGTCTCTTCTGATCTTGTAGAATTAGATCGTTCACTAGACTCAGGTTCTTCACATACACTTGGGACATTCAATGGGACAACTAACTCAGGTTCATATTCAAGTTCATCCAAGTCCAGATTCTGAAATTTTAGGGACTCAGGTTCATTAGAATCTCTAGAAATTGATGGGAGTTTGGTATCGTCGAATCTGACGTTGTAGCTTTCAGTCACTTTTCGATCATTCACTAAGAACACCCTATAAGCTGCCACCACATCTGTGGAGTAACCAACAAAGATTCCTTCACGAGCTTTTGCTGCAAACTTGCCTAGTTTTTCATCATCTATAAGTACATAGCATTTTGCTCCAAAGACATGAAAGTATTTGATTGTTGGTCTTCTGTTGTTCATTAGCTCACATGGTGTCTTTTCTGTATCTTTTACGATCAAGGTTCTATTTTGAGTGTAACACGTGGTACTCACTGCTTCGGCCCAGAAGTACAGAGGAAGTTTCGAATCATACAACAAAGTTCTTGCTGCTTCAACCAAAGTTCTATTCTTCCTTTCAACTACTCCATTTTGCTGTGGAGTTCTCGGGGCTGAATACTGACGACGTATTCCCTTAGATACACAGAAGTCATTCAGCACTGCGTTTTTGAATTCAGTGCCATTGTCTGATCTAATAGTCTTCACAGTAAGTGTTGAAACATTCTCAATTTGAGTGATGTGATCAATGATTAGAAAAGGTACTTCATCTTTCGTCATTGCGAACAATACCCATGTATACTTGGAGAAGTCATCCACGATTACCAATGCATATCTTTTCCTAGACAAAGATAGGACATTCACTGGGCCAAACAAATCCATATGAAGAAGTTGCAGAGGCTCAGTAATACTAGAAATTTCTTTGCTTTTATGCGATGCTCGCTTTGACTTTCCCATTTCACAAGCTTCACAGAGTCCTTTTGGAGCGAACTCCATTTGAGGTAGATCTCTCACCAATTCTCGTCTCGCGAGAGCATTCATCATTTTGAAGTTTAAGTGAGATAGCTTTTTGTGCCATAACCAGCTTTCATCATCCGAAGCTTTGCTGTAAAAACAGCTGAATCCATGCCCGCCACAAAAAGATCTACCTTTCGAACTCCTCTTAAAGCCAATGAGCCTTCCTTGATGTGAGTAATTGATACACCTTTCTTGTTGAAGACAATTTCGTAAGCTTTGTCACAGAATTGACTGATACTCAACAGATTGTGCTTCAGTCCCTCAACATAGGAAATATCTTCAATGATGACATTACCCGTCTTCAGTTTGCCATATCCCTTTGTCACACTTATGCTGTCATCTCCAAAGGTAACATAAGGGCCAGCCTTCATAACCAACTCTGTAAGCAGGGACTTGTTTCCAGTCATATGCCTCGATGCTCCACTATCTAGCACCCATATAACTTTACTTCTGTTCTGCTTAATGCCCTGCATTGACAGATTGATTAGACGTTCTTTGGAACCCAACTTTGATTGGGCCCGGCTTTTCTATAAGATCGAGAATCAACAGATTTAACAACAGGAGATGCACTTTTCTTAACATTACTAGAGCTTTCGACTTTCTCCTTTCCTTTCTCAGACTTGACAGATTTGTCAGTCTTAGGAGAAGGTTTGTCACTCCTAACTTTAGGAGGACTAACAGTCTTGGCTCTCACATGCTTCTTTTTGATGTTTGAACTAGCAGCAGTATTTGAGCATGACTGGCTAGATGCATTCATTAAATTCATAAAAGTTTGCATGATGTTAAAAGTGCATGGCATACAATTAGGTTGACCACACTGTGCATGATTCTGATGCAAATTATTCATTGTATGTGTGGCAGGCATGGCATGTGCAGCAGGAACATTTATGTTAGCTTTACATGCATAAGAAAGATGTTCAGTAGATTTACAGTGATAACATGCTTTCTTATTTGTTCAGCCTTAACCTCTTTTATACCTTTTTCTTTCTTACCTTGTTGTTTAACAGCCTTAGCTCCTAATCCTGCTCTAGATTCATCTCTAGGGAAATTGATTTTAACTTGTTTGATAGGAGTTATAGGTTGTGCTTTCTGGCGATCTTCCATCTCAATCTCATATCTAGCTATTAATTCAGTCTCTTCTTCTAATCGAGGAACAAGGTGTTTGAAGATAGGTTTGACAGCTGATTTAAGAGGGCTGGGAATTTCTTTTTTAAGGTCACTGGAACTAGTGTCGATAGGTCTCTTTCCTTCTTTCTTAGGAAGGTTAGAATAGTCAAGTCCTATACCTATTCCAGTTATTTTCTTAAATGTGTCGTTATCTACATACACATTACTAGCAGCTAGTTTGTAAGCTTCGCATTTAGTTTCTAACTCAGCTAGGTCGTTCCTAAGACATGCTTCTATTTCTTCCTTAAGGATGAGCTTGTGTTCCAAAGATTTAATAAAGTCTCTTAGGGAAGTATCTACAGTGCAAGCAGCCTCTAACTCTTCCACTTTTGCCTCAAGCATTCTACTTTTGGCGACAAGTGTTTTCTGTTCCTTTTGAGAAGTGTCTAGGCTTTTGCACAACATATAGATCTCTTCACTAAGAGCCCCGTTCTGTTCCTTATACTCATCAATGGACATTTCTACTTTAAGGGTTAGAACTGGTACCTCTGGTTCCTCTGATGTCTCAGCCATGAGGGCAAAGTTTGCTACATGAGTAACATCTTCCTCATCTGAATCATCCCAAGCTCTTCCTTCTGTTACTAATAAAGCTCTTTTTCCATGTCTTTCCTTCACCAGCGATTCATACTTGCTTTTGAGGGCTTCATATGTCTCTTTTGGATAAGTCTGTTTAGGCTTTTTGCAGTCCGTAGCAAAATGTCCAGCTTCACCACAGTTATAGCATTTGAACTTCATTTTGAAATCCAAAGGAGATTTGTAGCTGGTACTCTTGACTTTACCTTTGTAGCCTGACGAATTTCTCTGAGGTCGGTTGCTCTTTCTGAATCTCATATTGCTAAACTTCCTTGCCATGTATGCCACGACACTATCGTCCATGTTGTCCAGCTCCTCTTGGGTGAAGTAGTCATCATCACTGTTAGATGTGCACTCGTCATCATTATTAACTTTATGTGGTGCAGGTGATGATTTAGACTTTTCTGCAACTATTGCCTTCTTAGACTCTTCCTCATCAGCAACTAATCCTGATGCAGTTTCTTTTCCTTTTGAATCATTGTCCCATGCTTGATCATGAAGTGTCTCCAGCTCATAGGTCTTTAGTATTCCATAATACTCTTCCAGAGAAGTTGTATGCAAATCTCTGGTTTCTCTTACATCGTAGACCCTATGTTCAATGCTCTTTGGCTGGTTCCTCAGATATCTCGTATTGGTCTCAACCATGGGGAGAGTTACACCTCTCAGATTCAAATCCAATACCAACTGACTGAATCTTAGATAGACGTCTGTTATGCCTTCTCCTTTTCTTATTCTGAAGGTGTCATACTCCATCTTGAGTATGAGTGTTTTGTTGCTTCTAACCTCTGCAGATCCTTCCATGACAACTTCTATCTTGTCCCAAATCTTCTTTGCTGTATTCAGACCTTTGACTATGTTGAACATTTCATGATCAAGGGATTCCATCAAGGTTTGTCGTACGGAAGTATCATAAGCTATTTGCTCCTTGTCAGCATCTGAAAACTCCGATGCCTTTTTAGGCTCAGACCGAGGTGGTATAACCTCCTTTCCTTCCGTATGCTCAGGAATAATCACCATTGGAACAAATTTACCCTTGTCAAGGACTTCCAGATATTCAGGGTTAACTGTCTCTAAGTAGAGTCTCATTCTCAAAACCCATTCTTCATAGTGATCTCGGTTGAACATTGGGATCTTGAATGCATTTTTAGGAGCCATTTCAATTCTGGTCACCAAAAGTTTCTAAGTACCCAAGACTTGGCTATGTAGAATATATATGTAGAAGTTCTGCCTAAGTCGAAATTTCTCTAAGTAGAAATTTTTGTTCAAGTCGAACTTCACCAAGTAGAAATTATCCAAGTCGAATTTTTATATAGAAAATCTCAAGTAGAAACTCTATGTAAAACTTTTGTCCTTGGAATAAATTTGCTGCAGATTACTTTAATATTGAATAAACAATATTATCTCTTTAACACCTTTTTGACTTTTGAGGCTTTACTCACCTAAATTACCTAACCCACGTGCTAGGTACTGAGTATGTTCTGCTATGCTTTCTGCCGTGAATAACGCACATCAAAAGTCCAAAAACACCCTTTTTTTTTACTTTTAATCTTTTTGAGAAAGAAATCAAAAAGTTGTTGGGTTGTCTTTTTTAATAAGAACAAATGATGAACACTCAAGAACACCAAATATCAAAGTACCCAGATTAATTCATAAAAATTAATTAAAATACATCCAAGCTAAATAATAACAATAATAACACCTGGAGTATTTAAATAATTATCTTTGGATGAGTTTTCACTACAAACGAATTAAAGCTCACTTTTCTAGAATTTTAGAAAAGTAGATCTAGAAAATGAAAACTTACGATTCTTCTACCAAACACGAGGATCTATGTTTTGTGTGTTAAACATATAGCTCTGATACCAATTGTTAGGTCCAAATGTGTTGTAGAGGGGGGGGTGAATACAACTTTTCGAATTTGATAAGTAATAAATACGATGCAATAAATGAACACACAGATTCAAGGAATATATGTCTTATATATAACTTGAAGTGGTTGCTACAACATTCATTACAAAGTATAACAGAAGTTCAGAGAGTAGTGAATGATACTAAGCTCTGTGAATACACTCTCTCTCTTTTACATGTGTTTCTCTCAGGAATTGCTCTCACACAAAAACATTACACAAGTACTTCTATTTATACTACATGTAATCTATGTCCTGTAGTCTTCAAAGACTAAGATATACGTGGCCCAATGATGTCCACATAAATCTTGCCTTATCTTGAAAGCTTGGAAATCTGCCAATCAGAAGATGCCACGTGTCATGTTGAAACTGCACTCTAAGTAGAACTTCTACTTGAGAATTTCTACTTAGCCATCTCGAATTTCTAAGTAGAACTTCTACTTAGAAATATTCTACTTGGTCATATAGAATATTTAGTACTTAGAAAATATTCTGGTTTTAAACTTGAAACTTCAATGCACATCTTGAACTTGTGATATCTTCATATCTTCTTTATTCTTCACCAAGCTCTTGAACATGGATCTTTATTACTGACATAAACTTGCTATCAATGTCCTGACACTTGATGCACTGGTCTGGTTCATAAGTGACTAGTCTTGATAGTGTTTTTGCTTCTTGAATAAATTACCACATTCAATTAGTAATGAGGCTTTCCAATGTTAGCTTTCCTTCTTGTTCACTTGAAATCAATTTGTCTTATTGATACTGATAGTTATGATCTTGATTCTTGGCTTTTCAAATCACTGAGGCATGAACAACTTTGACTTGAACTTCTTTCAATGATTTCTTCTTGGCTTGATCATAGTTAGCATGTTGAATTGTATCAATTACCTTGTCTTCATTTAGTGTTGATTTCTTTGTGACTTCTTGTTCTTGATTGTCTTCTGGTTAAGTATCTTTTCTTTTAGTTGAGTAACATTAGTTATAGTGTTACAAGTTTACACACTCTGCCTTTCACATCTAGTCCCCACTGGAAAGCTAATAGTCATAATACATCATCTGGATACATCAATCCTACCAAAAGATACATAACAAGCTTTTCCAGTCGGACTAGCTACTACTATCCCCAAAAGTACATCTATCAACTACGGTCCGCACTGGAAAGCTAACAGTCATACATATCATCAGTAACGGTGGGAGCGGGTCTCGTCCATGAGCCTCTTCATAGCTGATGACAGAATCCGCTCTGCCTCTCTCTCTCTGATACTCCCGTCCGAGCGGGATGATGCCCTGAACCTAGAGATGGCCCTCCGCTCGAATCGGAATGTCATCCAGCACAACTCTCTGGCCATAGAATCTGATCTCTCCCGACGAGTGTGGTGACGGTGCCTCCTCTCCTCTCTCAACTGAAACCTCAGCTCCTCCGCCCGAGCCTCAGAAGCTACTAACCTAGCGGTGAGTCTGGCAACCTCCCAATCATACTCCGCAGCTAAAACAACAAGAACTGGGGGTGGAGGTGGGGACTGCGGCGCACTCTGCGGAGCTATCTCAGTGTCAGCATCATAAGTAATCAACTCCTCCGACTCCTCTGCGGGGAGTGGGCTCAGTGGTGGGGAGACAGGCGGTGATGGCTCCCTACGGGGAGGCCTAGGGGAGTACATGGGGATGTCTGTCCAGGCTACTGAGTCATCCTCTGGGTCCTCTCCTACGGTGGGGTCAGCTGGGGCATCGTCCCTAGGGTCCTCCTCCGGATCCTCATCCGGGTCCTCCTCAGGGTCCTCATCATGGTCACTCTCCTGCTCATCCATAGGCATGGGGTCAACTGGGTCAGCCTCTGCTGGGTCCTCCATAGGGTCTGCTACTGGGTCAACCACTGGATCAACGACTGGGTCCATAACGGGCTCCTCGGGAATCTACACAGGAAAGGGAAAAGGGTTACTATCTCAAAAGTTTCAATATATAATTATCTTAAATGACTTAGGTTCGGTAGGGCTATGTCTACTAGCCCGTCCATAAACTTGGTAAAGGTTTACATCCTTAACCTTCCTTTCGTCTCTGAGACTATAACCTAGAGCTCTGATACCATTTCTGTAACACCCCTAGATCGGGGGTCAACGATCCAGATTGTTATGCCGATCTAGATTCCAATTTTATCGAATTACCGTCCCTGATTATTAATCATTTTACTAACTACTAATATTACCGTTGACAGTGACCCCTAAATCAATAACATCCATCACAGGTTATAAGCTCAGAGCGAAAGCAAGACATTACTTAAAGTACTAAATACAATCCAAAAGGTAAAGTTATTACAGACCCATGAGTTATAATCTAGAAAGGTTTAAAATCCACAAAAGTTGCTACCGTAGGTGATGAAAAATGTGGGATAGTTTCCGGGTTTTAAAAAGCTTACACAAGTCATGCTTGAAATAAACCTAACCAATCTAAGCTATAACCCTATCCGACTGAGTTTGCTCACCGGTGGTAACGGTACTGGATGCGGTTTGCGCACCTGTCTAGTAAACAACCTCCTAAACTGCTGGCCGGTAAGCACCTGCTTGCGAGGGGTCTGTCATGTTCTTGCCATGCTTATCTGTTGTTGTTTGTGATATATATAGAAAAGCAAGTATGAGCATCGTTGCTCAGCAATGTAGTAACAGTACTATAATAATACCATTATCATATATGATATTGAGTAATGTAATATCTTTTCAGCTTTTAATAAATCTTTCGTACACGGTGTCATTTTCAAAACAGGACCATTCAAGTTTCAAAATCTTTTCTTGATGAGTTCAACACTGACAACACTGTCGGTACTAGAGCACCTGGGCTCCCAGTACAGTATTGCAGCACAATTCCAATTGGAAGAAAGGGACTATTCTGGAGTACCACCCGATACAAGGTGATCAGCCATTGTATCGTACAAACTTTGCTACTAGTAGACGGGAGACGAACCTACTATGAAGGTCGTGGCCCTGACCGCATTCGGGTCTTATAGTGGACTTACTCACCTATAAGCCTCTTTCATTATCTTGATGGACTCGCCTACCTGCGGGCCTCTCACACTTAAACACCCTCCAGTCCCCAGAGTCGTTTTAAACCAGCCTTGATACCTTTTTAAAAATCTTTACTTCCGGAAGAAAATAAGGAAGTAAGTTCATCTCACTAGTTGATCTTCGTCAACTATTTTCTTTACTCAGGAAATTCTTTTCGAACTTTGTCGGGGAGTTATTCGGAGTTTTCTTGAGGATTTTCTAAAATCTAACCCTCCTGGATGAGGTAGGGTCACTGCTTTAGTTTATAGCGAAGGGAGAAAACATTCTTAATTGCTCCCAAAACCTTGGGCTCTCAAGTTTTGATAAGTTCGTAAACTGTTGGGGTAGTATTTACGAAGCGTAGGTAATTATAAAAATATTTGAGAACCCTTACTATTTTTAAATATTTTTCTGAACGCCAGAAAATATTTAAATAAATTTTTAAAAGCCAAAAATAATTTTTAAATAGGTCAAATGATTTTTAAATAATTTTTAAGGAATTTTAGAATATTTAAATCATTTTTAATTAATAAACAAATAATTAATAATTAATTATTAGTTACTAAAATAATTAATCATTAATCAAATAATTAAATAAATCAACTTTAAATGAATATATATTAATATTCATCTAATAAATAAATATTCAAATATTATATAATTCCGATATTCGTAAATATTTAAATTATCGGAATCAATTCGATTATCGAAAATATCCGTCTCCGGGGTTACCGGGTTTTTTTTTACACCAAATACTCCGACTCCCGATTCATACCCGAAAGTACATACGCTCTATCCGAGCCTTAAACATCATCATGTATGTATATACGTGTAAGCCATTGGGTGTATACATTCATTTACAAAAACTTCAAAAGTACTTAGGGAAATCATGCATACGTTTGTAAATTTAATTGCAAGATAATTGAAACAGTACATGCATTTATATCACAACAACAACGGTTTTCAAATCATACTTAAAGTTTAGGTACGGAAAACTTGCCTGGTAGTGTCGGGGAGTAGACTCGTACTTCTTAAGGTAATGATTTATAATCAATCAAGGAAATGCTAGGGTTAGTTTCGTACCCGAACTATCTAATCAACGCCTATATAACGAAAGTAATTCCCTGAGAGGACTACTAGTATTAATGTTGAACTTATAAGCTTATGGTAATGATCGTTGACCGAATTAATATTACCAATTTATTCGGGTCGTGTTTCAAATCCGTTTGAGTTTATTCGTTCGTCCCCTAACGGTAGTTTTCGTTCGCGCACCCTTGATTCGAACATTTTTATCAAATTGAAAAATAAATCTTTTTATGAAATTCTTTTTCCCAGGCCTTCCTTATTGTACCTTGTATTTTCTATCAATTTTTCATGACTTATAATCTTTTACAAGGTCCTCAATTAAATCCCTAAAATGTTCTACTCTGCTGGAAATTTTCTTGCGCAGCTTCTACTCTTTGATTTTTATAAAATCGAAAAATTCACTTTTTAACTCAATTCTTTCTGTGATGTCTTCCTGACTTTAAAATCTAACTTCACAAAAGTTTTCATAATTTAACTCGAATTTAAGTGGTCCGTTAATCACTTCAAAGTCAGTGGTTCTACCAAATGCGTTCGTTTAAACCGATTTTACTAAATCAAGCATAACTCTTACACCGTAAATCCGTTTTATGCGATTCAAATTCTCAAATATTCTTCAAGATCACGTCTACATGTTTCTAAGCAGTTTGGTCCAAAAATAACATCTTAACAAACCGTGAGTTTTCTGCATAACTAGGTTATCGAAAATCCGGCATTATAACGGCTATAACACGAAGATTTTCCATTTTTATCCAATCCAAACACACATCCAAGACCACCATACAACCTCCATATCATTTTAACATCTTCAAAGGTCACAAAAAAATCAGTGGTAGCATTATTTTACCAACATCCAAGATTTATCATAAAAACAAAATCTTTAACCACTAAAACCACTAAATCATCTCATAAATAACATTCTCTATATAATCTCTTTAAATCTTAAAGAACCAAAAGCTTGAATGAGATGTTCTTACCTTCTTGAAGCTTGGATGACCTTAACAAGGCTTGATATCCTCCAAAAACACCTTGGTTATCTCTTACAAACATTAAACTTTAAGATCAAAAAAAAAATTCTGAACCATAAGCTACTACTCAACCTTGAACTTTGAGAATTTTTTTGACTAGGCTAAACTTCAAGAAATATTCTGAAATTTTTATCATACCTTATTATTACCTTGAAGAGGCTTGGGTTAAAGTTTTATGAATATTGAGTGAGTGGAAGGCAAGGAGAAAAATCGAACTCTCCTTCTTGTTTTTGAGCTCAGCTGAGAGCTTCAAATGGGGGAGAGAAAAGCTTTGCCTTGGCTACTTTTTGTGTGATAAAATGATGTGTATTACGTGTGTATATGGCTGATATATCAGCCCTCAAATTGTCCAAGGCTAGCCCCTAGGTTACTATTTTACGTTTTGAATTTTTGTTGTCCTTGTCCTTAACTCAAGGATCTTGTTTTCTAACTATTACTTAGTTTTCTAACTTTCTAGTTTGGTTTCCAACTACTCTAACTACTTGGTTACTATCTTGTCTACCACCTTGCATGCATGTAGCTAGGTTTCGCATGGCACTTGTTATTCTAATTATTTTCTAGTTTTTATTCCATAATTTCCATGCAACCTAATTTTAATCCGTAAAATATTCTTAGCGAATAAAATCTCTTCAAGTGTTCTTCATTCCACCAAATTCCTTATTAGCACTTATTTCATAATATTCTCACGTTTTAAGGTCGTTGGCCGTGTCACGGCTTTCGTATTTATCGCTTTCTCAAAAATCGTAATTTATTAACGAAGTGTGATTTACTGATTTCTGATGGCTTTTACATACACTCATTTCACTTATAAAATTAATATGGATTTAAAATCCTCAAATTTCCATTACATAATCTTGGGTAGGATTTGTTTTTCTTAGACACCGGAGTTACTATTTATCCGGGTCCTTTCTACAGTAGTACAAAATCAGGGTTATTACAACTTTAGAATTTTAAAAGTGTTCGGGCATATAGTTCTGCTTTATTCAAGATAAGTTCTAGGCTCATTATGTGCGGTGCGAAAGTTACTGGGAAAGAAAAATAGTTAAAACAATATCAACTTTTCACCCCAATAATATCAACTTAGCTGATATGTATAGGGAGCGCAAATTCACCAAGTTCGGGGATCTTCTATCAACTCTCCTTGTTGCTGAACAGAATCATGAATTGGTGATTAAGAATCATCAATCCTGTCCAACAGGATCTGCCCCTTTACCTGAAGTAAATAACATGTCATTCCAGCAGAATGTACGTGGAAAAGGGTATAGAGGTGGACGAGACCAAGGTCGATACCGTGGACGAGGTCGAAGTCATGGGCATTTTTGTCATTATAACAGCTCTGGTCATCGAAAATGGCAATCTGAACATAGCAAAAGAAAGGCATCACAAGGAGGGAAAATGGATAATACATGCCATAAGTGCGAAATGGAAGGACATTGGGCACGTAATTGTCATATCCGAAAACATCTTGTTGATCTATACCAAACATCTCAGAAGTCAAAAGGAAAAATGGTGAAAACAAATATCGCCAACAATAATCTAGATGATTCCCCGATAGTTACAACTGGAGGAATAAACATTAATGGTCCGAATGAATCTAACGAAACTCCCATATGGGAGGCTGAAGATTTGTTTCATAAAATTACTATAATAGCATGTATTATCTTGTTTAACTATGTAGTGTATTATATTTCTATCGAATAAAAGTGTGTTTCTTAATTATGTACAGAATGAATTCTGAGGATATATGTATTGCTGATTGTCGTACAACTCATACGATTCTACAGAGCCAGAAATATTTTACCCTTCTAACCAAAACCAAAGCACAAGTTGGGACCATATCTGGTGTATCTAATATAATTGAAGGTTTTGGAAAAGCTAGTTTTATCTTACCTAATGGTACACACTTACGTATTCCAAATGCATTATTTTCTAGTAAGTCCACTAGAAATCTTCTTAGTTTTAAGGATATTCGACTCAACAATTTTCACATCGAAACCACTTCCGAGGCTGGTAAAGAATATCTTCTTATCACTTCAGCTAATTCTAGCAGTAAGAAAATCTTAGAAAAGTTTCACTCACTTTTCTCAGGATTATATATGTTGAAAATTAGATCCATTGAGTCACAAAATGTCATTGTTTCCAAGCTAATAGATCCAAAATTATTTACACTTTGGAATGAAAGATTAGGTCACCCTGGTGTCTCTATGATGCGTCACATTATAGAGATTTCTACTGGACATCCTCTTATAGTTCTTGAAGTTCTTTCAAGCAATGACCTTCCTTGTTCAACATGTTCTTTAGGAAAATTGATTACTCGGCCATCTCCTACTAAAGTTCAGCTTGAGAGTCCAAATTTTCTTGAAAGGATCCAAGGCAACATTTGTGGCCCACCCATCTTCTGGCTAGTTTAGGTACTTCATGGTATTAATTGATGCCTCAACTAGATGGTCCTTTGTTTGTCTTCTCTCAACTCGTAATGATACTTTTGCCAAATTACTTGCAAAAATAATCAAATTACGAACTCAATTCCAAGATCATTGCATCAAGTCAATTCGTTTAGATAATGTAACGCCCCAAATCAGATATACTCTAATTTGCGTCGTCACGCCATCTCACAATCACACATGTCACATAATACAATAATATACAAAATCTGCTCCATAATATTACAACTTAAACCAAAATAATATTACAAACTATTCCTCAAATTCGTTTATATCATTACAACATAAAATATAATATAAGGTCCTTAACAAAAGTTGTTACACAATACTAAGGCATTATAGCTATGCCAGTAAAACTCCCAGCCTGGTGAATACTACTAAGACATCTTCTCTTTCCCTGCTCCTGCATAGGGGCGGGTCTCCTGATTTTCTCCCTTAACTGTAAAATATAAACGAGTAATATCGTGATCGAAAAAATCGCTCAGCAAGGCTACTACTAGAGTAGCAAGATACACCAGATAATTCCCATTTATAAATGATATATTCATTAATGAAGTAACTATAAAAGAATGGAAATGGTTTGATTAAGAACAGAATCTCCACTTACTCGTTTGCTCATAACTCAAGAACTCTAATGATCTCTAATATGTGAAACTCATTTATTAAAGATGGAAGGAACTCAATGAGCACTGGTCTAGGTCACCTTTTTCCCCATAGTCGGTGATCAGCCGATCTATGGCACCTACTTTACTGCTAGTAGATGGATGCACATGTCACCCAGGCCACACATGATCCATATTTCACCTTTGTTCAAGTATTTTGAATTCTTGAACAAAATCATTACCGGGACTCGATTTCTCGAATATTCCCGTTGAACAGTATCAAATGAAAATATGCATTTGGAAGTAACAGTACAAGCTCATTTATAAGAATAAAAGTATTCAAATATAATCATGGTTAGCTAACTCGAACAATTGAGGTTAGCTTATGCCTCCGAACATTTGTTTGTAGTCCCGAAGAATTGAGACCACAGTGTAATAACTAACACTCTCAAGATTCATCATAAGATGTTGAAATCACATTCATCATTCACTTGGTTCGATTCAATGAACCCGCTCAATAGAATTAAATGGAATTATACTAATCTGAATCAATAGATTAGTATGTTGCTTCTCATACAAGTTGTAATATAAGATAGCCCTCAAATAGAATCACCCTTAGCTAACTCGAACAAATGATGCTAGCTCGTTATGGTTGACTGAGGTGCTATCTTGAATGAATAAGATCAGCAAAATACAAAATCTTCGATATTTTAATAATCTATCTTCCTTGGAAAATGCTCACGTAAGAGTAATGTACTCAAAATCTTTATTTTTATAAAAGTTCATGAATATAAAAGAATATAGGAATTCAGTCATCTCGAAGAAAGTTGGATAAATAACTAATCAGCTCAAGAGTTTACAACTGCATAATAAAATATAACAATAATAAATAAGAAGAACATTCTCCAAGTAGAAAGAGGATAGTAGACTTGCCTGGAGTCCTTAGCTAATAAATAAAAGAAAGTAACAAAGAGTAAGTATATTTTCGCGTTTCAGTGTGAAAGTCCTCCAAAAAGATTAGGCTCTAGAAGAACAGAACAATATATCTCACGTTAGTAATATATTTAATATCAACCCAAGTGTAACTCAAGTAAAGTTCTATGTCGAACAATTACTATCGCAATTCTATTTGACAACTTTGTCTCTAATTTACTTCTTAATTTCTTAGTCTCAAAGTTAACTACTTAACTCCATCTTATAACAATAACTCTTATCTTATATACCACGCGACTTCCTTTTAAACTTAATTTTAATAATAGCTCTTATTTATATATTTATTTCTAACGAAAATTCGGCATGACCTATTCATTTTTCGGACTATCCAAAAATACCACACAATCAAATTAGGCCCATGCCAATCTCCAAACATTAATCAATACTCAACACCATCGCCAACCACAATTCATCTACCATTTTCAACTATAACTCCATTAAATTCCTAAATCAAAACCTTAACCACCAATACAATGCATACCATATTTGGTAGACAACTAGACAAGGCCAAAACAAACAACTTTCATCTTTTGACCAACATCAAATAAGATCTTTAACCCAAGAAAAATGACTCTCCAAAACAAGGCAACCAAATCGGAAACATATAATGCTACCACGCACGCTTTACTCAAATTTTTTTAATAAAATGAGAAATAATCTTTATAACAAGAAACTTTCCAGATTTAATCTCTAATATCATGTCAAGCTTCCATAAAATTTTATCTCAAAACCAGTTCATTTACTTAGGAAACAATTATGTTATCTTGAGTGACTACACAGAAAATTTCAGTTTTGCGTTACCTTCACTAAAACATGCAGAACTTTTAGCTCATTTACTCTATCGATGCATGGTTTTCACGTACACAAACTAGACTCTAAATAGAACATCTTTCATGAAGAGACCACTGCCCAGATCAGAGCACAACCTGCTCGAATTCCTCTTGCAAAAACTGGGCAGACCCTAAAAATTTCTGAACAGGTTTGTATAACTTTCCGTTTTCACAAATCTTACTCATTAACTACTACTAATCACAAGCAACAACCAATTTCATAAGGAAAAAAAACTCAAGAACGCTAATTCTACATAAACTCTAATTATATAATTAAACACAAGCATGCCATCTTTATCCTTAAAGAATCAAGAATCATACCTTTTTCAAGCTTAAAACCAACAACCAAGTTTCAATCCAACAAAGCTTCCACTTTTTCCACCAAAACTACTATTCATCATCTTCCTCTTTTCCTCCTCTTTCCAATCCACCACCAATACAAGTTAAAGCTCCAATACAAGCTTTACCCACTATTAATATGTGTTTATACTTTGATTCCATGCACTCACAAGAAAATTTCAAGCCTTTTCTTCTCTCTTTTTCTCTCTTTTTCTTTTCTCTTTTTCCTTTTTTTTTCTAATTTAGCCGAATATATGCTTCAAATGGGGGGTTTTAGGACACTTGTCACCTCCTTAGACAATGCTTTTCCTTTCTTCACTTTTCTAGAATTCTCTATACTTTTGTTTTATTAAATTATTTCTATTTTTAAAACTAATAAAATCTAATAATATTAAATCCATGAATAAATCCCAAAACTCCAAATAAATTACTATAATTTAACATAGTTAAACTCTAGTTCTCTCGAGTCTAAAATAATATTCTCCTGCTCTAAAACTCATTCTCATAATTAAATCTCTAATTAAACTCATTTTTCTCAAAAATTGAAATAATTGGAATCAATTCTCAAATTAATTCTCAATATTCTCAAAAGTTTATCTAAATTCTAAAATATACTAATCCATCAAGATCCCATAGCCCCATATGCTCTCCATAATTTATAACCATTTTCCGGGTACTCAAAATAATTAATACTAGCACTAATCGAACAAATTTCCTAGATATTGGTTCGGATTTTCTCAAGATAAAAAAAATTCCAAATTCCAAATTGATGTTTTAAAGTCTCGATGTTTAATTCCTCAATCTCATGGTCTCAAGAATTTCTCCAAATAAATCCCCAAATATTAATACGACTTATATTATGAAAGAAAACTTACAGAATATATTCTGAGAATCTTGGTTATTACAGATAATGCCGGCGAGTTCACATCTCCAACTTTTGTTGACTATTGCATGTATGTAGGGATCTCAGTTGAACACCCAGTTCCTCATGTACATACACAAAATGGATTAGCCGAGTACTTTATCAAAAGACTTCAACTTATTGCAAGACCGCTGTTGTTGAAAGAAAAATTACCCACATCTATTTGGGGTCATGTAATACTTCACGCTGCCAATATTATTAGGGTTAGACCAACTGCCTATAACAAACATTCTCCATTACAAATGGTACTTGGCAAAATTCCTAATATTTCCCATTTTAAAATTTTCGAAAGTGCTGTATATGTACCGATTGCTCCACAACAGAGATCGAAGATGGGAGCTCAAAGAAGAATATGTATCTATATTGGTTTTGATTCTACATCTATAATTAGATATCTTGAACCACTAACTGGAGATTTATTTACCGCAAGATATGCATGTTGTCATTTTGACGAGTCCGTGTTCCCTCCTTTAGGGGGAGATAAATATTCGAATAAAGCTAATCCTGACATTACATGGAATGCATCGGGATTAAATTTTCTAGATCCACGTACATGTCAATGTGAAATTGAAGTTAAAGGAATTATTCATATGCAAAATATCGCAAACCAAATGCCTGGCGCATTTAACGATTCTAAAAAAATTATAAAATCTCATATTCCTACAGTAAACACTCCAGCTTGAATAGATGTACCAATTAAAGAATCAAATACAAAAGAATTAGTTACGGAATCAAATCCGTGCTTGAAGTGTGGTAAACCAGTTGGTGCAAAAGATGTTACACCACGAAAACGAAAAACAAAGAAAAATGCCCCTGAAGTGGCACATGCTCCAGAAGTAGCAAATACCCCTGAAGTGGTATTATCTCCTGAAGAGATTCTAGTCCCTAAAGATGAAGGATTAAGTAATCATGAAATTTCAATAAATTATGTGCATGACATGAAATTATGGGATCGAAGTAAGACCATAATCGATGATATATTTGTGTATTCTGCGACATTGGATGTCAACATAAATTCTGATCCTGAACCACAAAGTGTTGATGAATGCCGTCGAAGAAAAGACTGGCTAAAATGGAAAGACAGAATTCAAACAGAATTAAATTCATTGCGTAAAAGAGAAGTATTTGGACCTGTTGTCCAACCACTAATTGGTGTGAACCCAGTTGGAAATAAATGGGTATTCGTAAGAAAACGAAATGAAAAGAATGGGATAGTGAGATACAAAGCCCAACTTATGGCTCAAGGATTTTCTCAAAGACCTGGCATTGATTATCAAGAGACATACTCGCCAGTAATGGATGGAATTACTTTTTGTTTTATATTAGATATGGCATCAAATGAAAAACTGGAAACACGTCTTATGGATGTCGTTACTACATACCTATATGGTTCACTTCATCGTGAAATTTTTATGAAAATCCTAGAAGGATTGAAAATGTATGAGTTCAAGAAACCTCATCATATATACTCCATTAAACTTCAACGATCATTGTATGGACTGAAACAATCTGGTCGCATGTGGTATAATAGGTTATTTACAAAAGAATTGGTACATTAGTAATCAAATTTGTCCATGCATTTTTATCAAGAAATCACAATCTGGTTTTGTGATCATTGCGGTATATGTGGATGATTTAAACCTTGTAGGAATAGCTACAGAGGTCGATGATGCTGTCATATATCTAAAGACAGAATTTTAAAATGAAAGATCTTGGAAAGACAAAATATTGTCTTTGTATACAGGTCGAGCACTTGTCATCAGGAATTTTTCTCCACCAATCTACATATATAGAAAAAGTTTTGAGTATATTTTACATGGATAAATCTCATCCTTTGACCACTCCAATGGTGGTTAGATCTTTAGAACCTGATAAGATCCATTTCGACCACGAGAAGATGATGAAGATGTTCTTGGTCCTAAAATTCCATATCTTGGTGCAATTGGTTCACTTATGTATCTTACGAATAATACCAGACCAGATATTGCATTTTTTGTGAATTTATTAGCTAGGTTTAGCTCTGCTCCGATGGATAGACATTGGAATGGGATCAAACATATATTCCATTATCTTAGTCGAACAATTGATTTTGGGTTATTCTTCCCAAAAAACGCGACATCTCAGTTGATTGGATATGCAAAGGCTGGGTATTTGTCAGATCTTCATTTTGGCAAATCACAAACTGGATACGTATTTACATATTGCGATATAGCCATTTCCTGAAAATCCACAAAGCAAACTATAGTGGCAACCTCATCAAATCACTCAGAACTAATTGCAATTCATGAAGCTAGTAGAGAATGTGTTTGGTTGCGGTCTTTCATTAAGAATATTCAAGAATCATGTGGATTACCGGACATCACGAGAAGTCCCACTGTTATGTTTGTAGATAACACTACATGTATTGATCAACTCAAGGAAGGATACATCAAAGGAGACAAAACGAAGCATATTTCACCAAAATTCTTCTACACTCATGAGCTGCAAAAGAATGGTGAAATCGATCTACAACAAATTCGATCATGTGATAACCTTGCATACTTATTCATAAAATCATTACCGAATTCAGCATTCAGGAAGCTACGACATAACATTGGAATGCGTCGACTCAAGGACATGTTGCAACAAAACACCAATGAATGATCGATTTCTTCCAAGGGGAGATTGTACTCTTTTTCTTCGTCAAAGTTTTTATCCCACTAAGTTTTTCTCTGAAATAGTTTTAATGAGGCAATCTATGATCCACAATGTAATTCCAATCAAATGGGAGTGTTATAATTGATTGCCATTACAGTCAATGGTAAATAGTTGATCGAGCTAGGCATAGGTAAAGAAAATGTTGCACTACATTTAATTCCCTTGCTTGCTCTCTTTCTCTAGCCGTTAATATTATTAGTATAGCTAGTAATTTATAACATAAATTGTATTTTTGGGCCACAACATAGTCAATTAATGTATCTTTAATCTTTAATAAAGTTACTTCTTTAATCTTTAATAAAGTTACTTCTATGAAGTGGTTAGACTGTTTCCAACGGGGCAAATTTCTTAGCTACAATTTTAAATAACTTAACAAAATTAAAAATTTTATATATTAAATTCAAATTTCATCGCTCGCATTTTTCTTATCTAAAATTTTAGCCAATCTTCTATATTCTTTCAATATTGATATATTTGTTGAAACTCTATAGATTTGTAGTAAATGGCATGTTATTTTCTGCCCGTTTTCCCCATAATTTGGTAAAAAAATTTAAAAATAATGATAATGTATTTTTTTTGAAATATAACCAACCATTATAGTCAATTTTATTGGGAAAAAAATCCTACAAATTAAACAAAATTTAGCCAACCATTATATTTTTTACAATTTAGTCAACCAACTTAATCAATATCATTAGAGATCCTAATTTATTTGATTGCGGTTAGGGATGAATATTTGTACAAATATAATTTATATTGTTAAATTATTTGATGGAATATTAGACTTGATTTTACGAAAATAATTTTCAAAATTATAAAATTTGTTCGATCGAAATCCGATCTAAAGTCCTTTGTAACCCAATAAAAGTTACTTCTACTTGCACTAAACATGAAGAAATATCCTCGTGTAAGCGCGGTGATGAGGACAATAAGCTGGGACAGATATAACAGGAAGGTATACATGTATAATGGCGATTGTTCTATAAAGAACCACCTTACGTAGAGAATCGTGGAGAACCACTAATTTGTGATTCTATGACATAACCAAAGTTCTATTTTTTTGGTTCTATAAAAAAGGACCAAATTTTCTTGGTTCTACAAAAACTGCACCAATGTTGACGTGGCAACCCTGCTGACATGGCAGTGCCATGTCACCTGCCACAGCATCATTGCTGACGTGGCATGGCAGTGCCACGTCATCGATGATGACATCATTGATGACGTGGCACTAACACGTGGCACTGCTATGTCAGCAGTGATGTCGTGGCAGGTGACGTTGGCACTGTCACGTGGCACTACAACGTCATCACTACTGACGTGGTGGCTGGCGTGGTAGTGCCACGTCAGCAGTACTGACGTCATCGATGACGTGGCACTACCAGGTCAGCACTACTGACGTGACACTGCTACGTCAGCACTGCTGACGTGACAGCGCCAGATTTTATTTTTTTTAAAAAATTTTGGTTCTGCTACACAATCAGAAAAAATAAGATGGAGAAAAAAATTTTGGTTCTGCTAAAGAATCAGAAAAAATAAGGTGGTTCTTCACGGTTCTCCACGTAAGATGGTTCTCCACGGAGTGCTATTCGATGTATCATTAGATTTTTAGAATTTTAGTAGTTAAAAAAGAATCTTATTTTTATTATTATATATTTTATTTATTTTATTAAAGATTCAAAGTTCTAATCTTGTCAATAACAAATTTAATTTAAAATTTTTAAATACAAATTTTAAATCATGCATGTCATAATTAAAATTATATTAAATTAAAATGATTATGAAAATAATGATTATATAAAAAAATGATTATAACATAAAATAAAATTTGTAACATATCAAAAGAAATTCATGGATTTTAAGCTAGTATCCATAAAATGTGTTTTATAAATGCATTTTATTTAGTGTGTATAAAGGTTTGTAAATTAATTTTAATAGACATGTAATGTAATTATTAAATACTGAATAATTTTTTTTTATTTTCAATGGACGAATGGATTAATTTGTTAATTTTTGAATTAAATAAAATAATCATATAATTTAAGATTCAATAATGAATATATAAAACATGATAAAATACGCTTATAGCTATCGATTATAAAATATAATTTATTTTTTTAAATAAATATTAAAAAAATAGAAGATTAAGGTATATTATCTCAAAATTTCAACATCTCAATTTACATATATAATAGTCTACATCTTAAAATAAAAATAATAATTAATTAGTGAACATAAATATATATTATATAAATAGTAGAAAAAATGATAAATAATGGAGTAATTTGTGATTTCACTTCTATTTTTTTTGAAGGGATATTAATATAAGTGCTTTTCAAGTAAAAAGTTATAAGTTAACATTACATCTAAAAAGTTTTTTTTTTATCATAATGAGTTAATATTTTTATTTAAAAAATAGAGTTAAAATAATTACTGGGGTGTGATTTGTAATAATACTGTAATTGTAATCATGGAGTGCATTTTTGTTATAGTTTAAAATTAATGAACCATTCTTCATATGTTCTTTTGCATGGAAAATGAGTAAAGGATGCAATATGAAGCAAAGTCTAAACTTGAGGAATGCTACCTATAGATATTAAAAATTTGAGACCAAATCAAAAAAATGACCAAAAGTAAGGGATACAAAGTGATATTTAATCATTTATAATTGAGTGGGAAAACTCTCGCTAACTTCTACAAATTTAATATGATAGATATCACTCAAAAATACTCCTTTCGTTGTATTTATCATTTCCGTTTAATTTACCAAAAAAGTGGGGAAAGGTGAAAAAAATTGGCATCCTTTAAATTTGATTGTTCCGTTATGTTTATAAAATGGTTAATTTGATGGACATCCATTACAATTATTTAATCGACGGACATTCCTCAAATTTAATCACCTTAACTTTCGATTGAATTTGTCCGTCAAATTTACCGTAACCTGTTGGAATACACACACTACAAGAGATAGGAGCAGACGTGACGACAAATTAGGAATAATCGGTCGCAAAGTCAATTAACGACGGATAATAAGGCTTCCGTCGCAATGTACTTTACGACAACAAGTTTCCATCGCAAAATTAATATTTTATTAATTTATCTCCCGCTTTGACATCAGTTTCGATATATATTTTCCCTCGCTTGACCTTGCGACGGAATCTTGTAAAATCCGTCGTATAGTACTTTGCGACTGAATAATCCGTCGTAAGTTGGACAAATTGCGCCGGAATTTTAAGACTTCCGTCGCAAAATAAATCTTGCGATAGATTTGTTAATTTCCGTCCTAAGTTCCACCAGCATTAATATTAAATTCCCACTGCTCTGAATTATTGCAAGGCAGTGAAATAGCATTACTTTATTAAAGTTCCACCATCATTATTTTATTAAAGTTCCACCAGCATTAATATTAAATTCTCAAATCGATGAATTATTGCAAGGAAGTGGAATAATATTATTTTATTATAACTTGTGACAGAAATGAGAATCCGTCGCAAAGTGTTTTCATTAAATGCAGATCGAGGCATCGAGGCAGTAACATTTTTCTTTTCACTTCCAGCATTTCTCTTTTAATTTTCTCCATTCTTTAACTTTTCTTACCTCAAAAAAAATTCAAGTGGATCATCACACCTGATCCTATGCACCAATGTGAGTATTTATCTTTAATTATTTGTGTATTTTACAAGTTCCTTCAATATTATATATATACTTCATATTGAATTGTTCAAACATATATGTAGTTAGTGTATATATGCATATGTTATTGACATGTATGTGTTATATATATATATATATATATATATATATATATATATTGTAGATGTCTTTTGATCGTAATTGGATCAATCATCGTTTTCATGCCGGGACAAATTGTTATACTAGAGAGTTTTTGAATGGTGTAGATGAATTTCTTATTTTTGCCAAAAATCATTGTGAGGAAGATGAAGAAGAAATTAGATGCCCATGTACTCATTGTTGTAATGTTCCTTTAAAAAGTTTTCATGAAGTGAGATTTGATATCTTGACATATGGATTTTGTCAACACTACACTTTTTGGGATTTACACGGGGAAAGCGAAAGAGAGCCATATGGTAGTAGCTCGAGGAATGTAGCTAATGATCGTGATAATGTGTTTGATCATTACGAGATGTTAAGAGATGCGGGAGCTTATAATGATTGGGACAACGAGGATGATGAGATTAATGGTTCGGAGTCGGATGACGAAAATTCTAAATTTTCCGGTTTGAAAATTGATGCGGGGGTCCCTTTATATCCCGAAAGTACAAAACACACAAGATTGTCATTTGTTAGTAAATTGTTGCATTTTAAGAGCACTCATGGATGTAGTGAGAGGGGGTTCAATGAGCTTCTTGATCTTATTGGAGATGTGTTGCCTGAAGAACATAAACTACCATCAAATTACAACGAGATCAAGAAGATATTTAAGGATATGAACTTGGGATATGAGAAAATTCATGCATGTGAAAATGATTGCATGTTGTTCTATGGTGTTGATAGTGACAAACAAGAGTGTCATATTTGTGGCATGAGTCGGTATAAAGTGGCAAAAGAGGGCAGTAGAAGAAGCATTCCAAGAAAGATTTTGAGATATTTTCCACTTAAGTTGAGACTACAGCGGTTGTATATGTCATCACGTACTGCTGAGAGTATGAGGTGGTACAAGAACATAGAGGTAACTGATGGTATTATGACACATCCAGCGGATGGGGAAGAGTGGAAACAATTTGACAGAAATTACACAGATTTTTCACAAGAGATTTGCAATGTTAGACTTGGACTTGCCACTGATGGATTCGCTCCGTACAGCAACGCATCATCGAGGATTACTTACTCAGTATGGCCTATTATAATGGTTGTGTACAACCTTCCACCTTCTATGTGTCTGAAGGATCCCTACATGTACATGACTTTGCTCATACCAGGGGAAAAAAGCCCCACGAGAGATATCAATGTCTATTTGAGGCCTCTTATTGATGAGCTGAGACAGATGTGGAGTGTTGGTGTACATACTTATGATGCTTATACAAACACTCATTTTACATTTAGGGCAGCCCTACTATGGACAATCAATGACTTCCCTGCTTATGCAATGTTGAGTGGTTGGTCAACCAAAGGCAAGTTGTCTTGCCCAGTTTGTATGGGGGATGTTAGGGCTGCACAACTTCCACATAGTCGGAAGTGTAGTTTTTGGGGAACAGTAAAAAAGTTTAGAAGATCAGGCCAGATTCGTCGACGACAAACAGGGTGGGAAGTTCGCAATAATTGTGAAAAAATAGCTTTTCCATTGCCTGGGAAAAAATATCTAAAGTCTAGGGCTGATGGATTTGGTGTGACATATAATTTTACACATTTCTCGATCTTCTTTGAGCTCCCGTATTGGCACTCACTCCGCCTACGTCACTGCATTGATGTCATGCATACGGAAAAAATCCAAGGACACCACTAATGCAAGAGCAGATTTGAAATCATTTGGCATTAAAGAAGAGTTATGGATGCGTGGAAATGCAAAACCTCGAGCGTCATACACTCTCTCCCGAGAACAGCAGTGTCAGGTTTATAATTGGATTAGTGAACTAAGGATGCCAGATGGTTGTGCTTCAAATATCGCAAGATGCAGCAAGGTGGAAAAGAAAGAGTTAAGTGGCATGATGTCTCATGATTGTCATGTATTTATGCAAAGGTTATTGCCTTCTGCTTTTCGTGACATTTTGCCGAGTGATGTGCATAATGCAATTTGTAACTTATCAAGCTACTTCAAAGGAATATGCTCAACAACGATAGTGTTGGATGATTTGGCGATCTTGGAGAAAAATATAGTAAACATCATGTCCAACATGGAAAATATTTTTCCAGGCGCCCTATTTCATCTGATGGAGCATGTTCTTCTTCATCTTGTAGAAGAGTGTAGACTTGGCGGTCCTGTCCCGTATCGATGGATGTATTGGGTTGAAAGACAGATGCATCGGATGAAAGTAAAGGTGAGAAACAAAGCACAGGTTGAGGGATCTATTGCAGAACGTTATGCTGAAGAGGAGCTTGTAAATTTTTGTTCCCTATTCTTTGAGTCTTCAGCTCAGACAGTGCACAACAGGATAGGTCGCAATATGGTTGATGGTAGCATGCGCGATCCGACAAAACTCGAGGTGTTCACATATCCTACCAGACTCTTCGGTGCATCAAATGGTTATTTTTTAGATGATAGGTCACTTCAAATCGCAACCAATTATGTGCTCTTTAATATGCCAGAAGTAACACCGTACAGATTGTAAGAACCCGATAACTTGTTATACCATAAATAATGTGAACAATTAATTTTATCTTATTCTCATGTATCCTAATATTTTTTTCAGAAATTTTGAAGCAAAAATGAGGGCACAAGATCCGCAACTCAGTCTTGATGAGATGAATGCAATTGTTGACACATAATTCAATGCTTGGATGCTTAATGAGGTATACTGATTTATTACATATTGCATTGACAAATTGACATACATAAAAAGATGCGTGTTTGATTATTATTACATCATAGGTACGACGAGATCGTGAAGGATATCGATAAGTTCTGCCCACATTGGTGGAGGTTGATCAGGAAAAAGTTTTTTGTACGTAGTTTTCATTTTAATTTTAATTGCATATATGTATGTAGTTTTTAATATACTTACCTATTATGCAATGCATCTCACTTGTTGTTGTAGAGGTACTACACATATGATTCTAGATATGGGACTGAGCAGGATGCTCGTAGGGCAGTAAGCTATCATATGCATGATAATATACGCAAGACTCAAGCCAATGAGCGAAAACGTGTCCGAAGGCTGATTAAGGACAAGGGGGGATCATTTCTTGATCACAGACCCTCATATCTTTCAGAAGCTGTATGGAAAGTATTTTGTGAGTATTGGGACTCACCCGAGTTTCAAAAAAAGTCTAAGGCTGCCAAGAATAATCGAAAGAAGCTGACATGTAAACACAGATCTGGCGCCACTTCTTTCCGACGTCGTGCTTGGGTATGTTTTTGATCCCACACTTTATTTCCATTATCTTCTAAAGTGTAAAACTAATTTTTTTTTTCACAAATGTGTAGAATGCATATATAAGGTTAACCAAACAACTTGACGATGAATTTGAGATGTGTTACTTTATAACATGAAATATGTCAGAAATAATTCGTAAGAAAAGAGGAGTACAATAGGCATAAGCAGCAAATTTTATATGTATGTCATTGATTGCTGTATAATTACATAAATCTTATTGAACTTGCATATAGTATTAATTCTGGCCTTCCGGACTAAGTAGGATAAAAACCTTGTTTGCCAGGATTATGTTTGTGAGTAAATAGATAATTATATGATAGTAACCTAATGTGTTCTGGTATAAAATTTGGCAGGATGTACTTGATGAAACCGGTAAGGAACCTGGGGAATATCATTTGTTCCTGAAAACGCACACCGATGAAAATGGTGTTTACACTTCAGAGAACGTAGGCGTTCTCATGGTAAGTTTATTTATTAAACTGGAAAGGATGACAAAACCCTTTGTTCCCATGTAAATTATATTTTATTTATACCTTATATAGAAGAATATGGATGCTTTGGACACATGATATATGCATCCTCAGAAATTAATTTAAATTTGTTGTAAACTGTGTACAAGAGCGATATGTTGAACTGTGCCTGATGCAGAATGTGGACCCCAATGATGCGCCGATCCACATATGGGCAAAGGCTGTTGGTGTGCAGAAGAATAGCATCATTGGTGTTCCTCACACCAAAGCTTCTGATATCATACGTATGATTTTATACATTTAATTATTTACTCCTTTTATATTCATACACACAATTTTGCATGTATAAAAACAACATTCATAATAAATTATTATAATATGAAACTCTTACTCTGTATCCCTATAGTGAGTACGGCTGCAAGGTGGTCGACATAGTTGACACTTGGTAAATGTGATGTTTGTAGTCAACTGTGTCCACAACCTTGCAGCCGCGAATCAGCCCTCACTCGTAGAAGGAGGGGCCTACAACACCAAAAGCAAATAGGAGCACTCTCATAAAAAGAATTCTGCTTATACCTCACATAACTTGCAAGTCGTTTTGTAAACTTGGTGTCATATATTCTAGACTTCCACGATGCACATGCAAATGATTAGAAATGGTATTGATTTAAGCTAGACAGGTTAAATTAGTTTTGACACACAAGTTCAGATGTTTATGAATGTTTTTTACAATATAATTAAGTGCACTAAGAACTTGATTTGTAAAGGTGAAATACATGTTTGGTTTTTTTTTGGTAAAACATGCTTAGGTTTATAGAAAACAAAGATACTGTTGGTCTGGTTTAGTTATTTGTTGATGTAGAGGCAACATTTGGTTTGAAAAAAGGATCTAAACGTTACTACAAGGTTTGGTATTGTACTGAAAGATAATATAAATGGAAAGCTATATGATATCTAAGATGTTTTTAAGTTTGATATATAAGGCTGGGTGACAGTTGAGTCAGTCGAGTTATTGTTGTTAAGAAGGGTTATAGCTTTGTTTAGATGATACATGTCCAGTCACACTACTAGTGTCAATTGAACTTCGCATTTCTTTCTTATTTTTTGAAGCATTATGTGGATCGTTGTTGTCAACAGATTTTATATTTTTGTACTATATGTATTTGCAGCAATTAAACGATCTCGTAAAAGGCACCGGAGATACGAGGATGATGAATCCGGCGCTTTCACCAATGGTAGATCTCTCCACATGGCAGATGAATGTTTAATTCAAACGGTTGACCAAACCGTAGCATATGCACGTGCCCACCCGGAGGATTTTCAGCTTGCACCTGAGCAGGTCCTGATGTTGGAAAATTCAGTGTCTGTGGTGGAGGGAGATGGTAAGCTGCCATCAGACCATCCGTTGAGCATGGGGACTATGACAGAGTTGGTGCGGGTTATGGTCTCGGTGTTGACGGACATTCAAGCACGTAAAAAATCTGATAGCAACAAGGTGAGTTATTTGTAAAACAGTAGTTGACTGGTTAACTTTAAGCAGTTTTTTTATCTTTATTGAGTGTTGATTGTCATATCTGTTTACAACTTTATAGGGTAATGGTAAGGATAAGTCTGTAATGCATGAGGATGGTTCAAGCTTTGATAGGGAGACTACTCCCCATCTGCCTCATTCTCCACAGCCCGATGAAGGTTGTACAAGGGAGGATTAGATTATAGTGAGGAAGGGATAGCTCTGGTAGCTTATTTTGGTAGTTATGAACTTGCGCCTATTATCTTTTGTGATTTTGGAATGATGGTTTCAATTATGATATGTATTTGCTTTTGTTGCAAACGTTCTGAACTTGGTTGTAGTTCAGATTTTAGACTAGGTCAGTAGACCGTATGGTGGTTTCTCAGTATTACATAAAAGGGTAATGGATCATTTGTTGTCGTTTTGACAAGTTTTAAATATTTTAAAGTAGTTATTTGTGGTGAATGAAAGATTTTTACTTTTCCAGTTTGTTGATATAATAAAATTGTGTAGATCTCTTATATTTTGCTGATTGTGGGTCTTTGTGGATGAGACAGTGATAATTTCATTATATAAATATGTTTTGTCATGTGTAATGACCGGGAATTTTAGAAATTTTTGTGAGGATTGTGCCGGATTCCGGCATAAATTATGACAGATAGTTCCGTTGTAATTTGTGACGGATAATTCCGTTGTAATTTGTGACAAGTAATTCCGTCATAATACACCTACCTTTGTGACGAACGATTCTGTCATAATTTGTGACGGATTATCTATCACAACACCTCAACTGGGTCCATCGTAACTTTGCGACTGAAATAAGAATTTGTGACAGAATAGTGAATTTGCGACGAGTCATTTGTGACAGACTACTTCCGTCATAAATTAAGGAGATTGCGACGGATTCTTTGTTATAATTCCGTCACAAGTATCCCTGTTTTCTTGTAGTGACATGCTATAAAACTTTTTAACAAATTTTATACAACTTATCTAAAAAAAAAAAACTAATTTTATACAGGAGATTTCAAATTACTTAATACTAAGAAAAGAGAACAAAAACATCTGGATCTATATAATTGATTACAAGAAATTCTTCAAAGTTAGGAATAAAATAGTTGCCAATAACAATTTATAATAAGCATGAATGCAGCAACAAGAAACACCACTATGATTGCCACTGTTATGGGGTTTTCTTTGATCATTATAAGCACCACCAGCCCCGGCACCAGCAATAACTCCGTATTTGGGTAGGGCATTGCTATGATCACCTCCTCCTACTCCATGCCCGTAACTACTTCCGTGGCTGCCACTGTGAGCTGCGGCACCATGGCCCCCATGACCTCCTCCCCCGCCCCCACCCCCACCAGCACGTCTATTGACGTTACTCACATCTTTTTCTTTAATTTCTGTCTCTTGTTTCACCATATTTTCCTTGTGTATAGTTTGCTCCTTGTTGATTGCTACAAATTAAATTTATCGTATTGATAAGTATCATATGGCAGGAAGTAAACAAGAAAAACTTCGGCGTTGTTAATGAAATAAAATGAAAATGAAATTTTAATACAAAAATATAATAGATCGAATTTCAACACATCCTCATTAACCAAGTTGAAATTGTATGATCGCAAGAAAATCATTAGTGTAAAAATGATGTACCTGGGTTCGAGAGAAGTGGTGAAGAAAGCTGACTTGATGCAAGGAGATGTTGGAGTTGGAAAAACAGCAGAAGCACTGGTAATAGTCTCATGTTATTTCTATGTCTCTCACTCTATAAATTTCTTGTAAATACTAGAAGTACCTAGCTAGTAGTAATTTCGAGTGCTCATGCAACTTCTGATGTACAAAATATAAAATTTTGTAAACATCTTTGGTAAGGTTTAAAAAGTTAATAAGATGTACCGCGTTGAGTTTTACCTTAACTCATAAGCAACGTATTCGATTCTTTGTTTGTGTTTGATACATGTACACCACGTCATTTTGCAGTGGATACCTATGTATCACACACACTCAACTTTTGTGGCAACTGGCAACACTTCTGTTATAAAAATGGGAGATCCCAAATATAACATGTCATTATTAGATTGGTTATTATGTATCAATATTAATTGATCGTTGTATTTACATCAATTTTGTTCTTAAAAATATTTCAAAACAGTTATTTGTCAGCACATTTTTATACCTTAGCATAATCCTAAAAAAATATATTTTATTAAACGCGTCTTTTGAAAGCCTCTTAATTGTGACAATTTTTTCAATTTGCATATTGTAAGATAACTTTACATAATAAACACCCGGATACTTAATTTTGAGCTCAAATTCCCGGGAGTTACAATTAAGCCTATATAGTATTTAAGTATGTGAAGAAATAAAAATGCATATAAAGTTTTAGTTATTCTTACAATAAAATTTTCATTAAAAGTTATACCTTTTCATGGCAAATGTCAAGAAAATCAACTGACCTTTACCCGGCACATTCCTAAAGTTTCTGAGGAAGAACAGCTCGAGAGGAGGAGGGCCAAAGCCCATGTCCGTCTAATTTGAGAGGTCAAAGCCCTTGCCCGTCGAGTCTGAGAGGTAATTAGTAGGCCCGAGAATGTGAAGGAACAGATAAAATTAGAATTGGTCGAGATATTTGTTGGGTATATTACACTAAACGACGTAACAATGGGATAGTTATATTACAATTAATAAGAACAGACAAATAACCAAATAACGAAACAAACACGATGGTAAAACAAAATATATAATTAAAGACTGTAAAACAAAAGAAAGGAAAGAACACTTAACTCTAACAGAAGCTTTAAAACTCTGAAAGAAGAGAACAGAACAGCTGAGTCGTTAAGGCTTAAAGAAGTCTTGACTGTTCTTGAAGAGATTATTGCCCCACTTATGCTGTGCTGAGTTGCAGCAATATCGCTTCCAGGATAAAATAGCTCAGATCAATCCGGTCACAGACACGACAGAGATCAACAGCGACTAGCACCTCAATTCGCCCAAAAAACCTATGCAACTTATAAATGAATGTAAGGTAGGCACTTGAGATTATCTTCTAAAACTCAAGCATAAGCCTTCTATGTATAGACATTTCAAGTAGCTTAGTTCAATATCTTTTCAATGTGGGATTTAAGAAAAAACTCATTTCAACTTATTTCAAACTAGCAATTTTGCCTATATATAATTATGGATACCACTAAGAAAATGTCTTAGATCCAAACATGAAAGTTTAAGTCCTCATATCAAGGAACAACTTCCATAAGTTAGTTTCCGGAAATTACATCAAGAGCACATCTAAAATGTGTCTCAAACTTTCCATTTTCTAACAATCCCCCACAAAACCATACATTAATGCATATCAGATTCTACTCATGACTTGCTTTTCAGAGTCGGTACCCTTCTGGGTTTGAACCCTCCTAAGTCCCCTACTTCGATGGCTATCGGATATAGATGGAATGTTTCACCTTGAATCTTTATCCGTTTAGTGTAACCACATTCCATAGACGACAACAAATCAAAGGCTATGGTGCTAATCTACGGCTTTGAGACGTTAACGGTCATGTCTCGATCCTGTTCGTCGAATGTTTCAAGGAATAACCCTTTCCTCTAATTTCGACAACACAATTGAAAAACAACACCTAGAGGGGGGGGTGAATAGGTGTTTATGGTTAATAATGTTAATTTATGAACTGTTTTGAAAATAACTGAAAACAGCTTGCTGTTTGTAATAACACAGTTCACAAACAGCACGCTGTTTGTATCTAAAATGCAATGCAGAAAGAGTAAGAACAGTAAGTAAAAGAGACACACAATCTTTTAGCCAGGTTCGACCCCTAATCCCCTATGGTCTACGTCCTGGTCCCTTACCAAACTTGGTAAGAGAATATATCATTGATCAACTATAATCCAATTACAAGATACAACAATATATCTCCCTTAACCCTTGCTGCTTACAAATGGCTTGCTGTTTACCTGTGCTGAACCAACCCTCTAAGTACTACTTCCCAAGTGTACTTCTCTAGTAGTTCGACTCACCCTAAAACCTGAAGCCAATATTGTACAGCAACAAAACAATACACTTTGAACAATACAAATGTTTTGAACGAATTACAACAAAACCTATGAACCCTTCTGAATAAATATGCGTGTAACTGAATATTGGGTTTTTGAAGGTTTGAAGAATTTAGCAAAGAAGGCTTGTGGTTGTATATGAATTCTTGTTTTTGTACTGTAAGGGATGATTAAGAACTGAGCATATCACGTTCTTAAATAGATGAACAAGAATGTAAATGAAATCAAATCTTAACGGCATGAATTGTAACCGTTAGAAGTGTTTTTGTAGAATAAAGAAGATGATGAACTTATAGAATGTGTATGTCAGATGATGATATAGGTAGGAGCGTGTTTTGTATGATGAGGAATATTTGATATGATTTTGAAAGACATCCCCATGTGTTTGTTTGTGAGTGGAGGTGGTGTGAGGCATTAAAATAATGAAAAGTGAATCTTACTTTTCTTATTTTTATGACAAGGAAAAGGTTTGTCTCCCAATATCTCTTGGATATGAGTAGATGTAACTTCAGATATATTCAGAGAGGTCCTTACAATATTCTAATATCATCTATACTTGATTCTTCATCAAAAACCGTAGCCTCCTGTTTTTCTGACAGACGCAGTCAGCGCTGTTTGTACAAATGGTACGCTGTTTGTACAACTGGTACGCTGATTGACCAGAACTCGTCTTGCTGTTTGAGACAGATGTAAACTGACTAAGGTCTACACTTGGCTTACCAATTTCTGTTTGAGTCATACTGATTGCACAATCAGTAAGCTGAATTGCCCTGCAAAACCAAGTTAAAGTGTCTACAAATGGCATGCTGTTTATATCTGTTACTAAGCCAAATGGCTTACTGTTTGTGATCATCAAAACTTAGGAGTTTCAATCTCCCCCTTTTTGATGATTACAACTAATTTAGGAGAAATTTTTAAAAAACTCCCCCTAAATCCCTGCATAACAATATTAGATATAAACCAAATTATAAGCAAACAACAAATATCCAACTTAAGCATTAAACCATAGCAAATAACTAGAACCAACTTAAACACTTAATCCACAGCAAACAACTTAGCAAATATTCAGAACAACTTTGCAAATATCCAGGCAAATATCCAGAAAGACTAAAGGTTTTTAAAAGTTTTTTTAAAAAGACTCCAAATTTTCTCCCCCTTAATTCATCAAAAATTAAGAAGCTTTGGGATCTTGAACAATGGTTGGTGGAGCATCTGAAGTGGTGGCATCTGTGTCAACTTCTTCAGCTTGTTTCTGAGCAGCTTTTGCCAATTCATCCAATCCAGCTTCTTCTTCCATAGCAGAGTGAGTTGTAGATGTTATTCCAGAAGGTTTGAGCATCAATTCCTTGACAGACTTAATTTCAGATAGAAATTCTTTCATTATGCTCTTAATTGTCTGATACTCAGCCTTCACAGATTGAAGATTCACTTTCACATCTTGTAAGTCCATCTTGACAGATTGCACATCATTTCTGATGGATTGAGTATCACTACGAAGGGAGATCAGCTCACTGGACATAATGGTTACATCTGCATGAAGTGACTGAGAAAACAGATTATGTGCCATAGAAACAGGCTCTGCAGAGGTTGTAGGAGCAACTAATGAAGGTTCTTCTGGAGGAGATAGTACAATCCTAGATAGAACACCATCC
Organism: Saposhnikovia divaricata; assembly: GCA_036435485.1. Lineage (NCBI taxonomy): Eukaryota > Viridiplantae > Streptophyta > Magnoliopsida > Apiales > Apiaceae > Saposhnikovia > Saposhnikovia divaricata. Next base: position 53,729,108 of record CM071595.1, on the reverse strand, counting down.
TCAATTTGCAAATTATTCATAGCTAGGAACTTAACATCAACTTCCTTGACAGTAACCTTAATAGCATCTTTTGAATCCACTTTGAACCATTCAAACACCTTTGTTAACCAAAGCCCATATGGTATTCCACTCACTGTTTTATCAAGTGTAGCTAACATTTTCTGAAGTATCAGAGATGATACATCAAAGGGTTTTCCAGACATTAACATGGCAACAACTACTACATCTTGATAAGTAAAGTTTGATTTATTACCAATCCTTGGGCAAATGTGAGACCTAGCAAGTTTGAACAAAAGGTGAGCCATAGGTGTAACCACAGTTGTAGGAGGAGGATTTGTATCCTTAATATTATCATCACCCATTATCAATTTCATTTGCTCAATAATACTTAAATCAGGTATTGATACAGAACCCTGGGCAGTGTACACATCAACATCACTATCCTTTTTGATTTTCAAAATCGAACTCAAAATAGGGGGATTCAACTGGATTTTCTTACCCCTAACCATAGATACGATACTCCCAAATTTATCAGTTTGCATGTTGGCATAATACTCTCGAACTAAATCAGGGAAGTATATTTTAGGCATATCCATAAAAAAGGATTCTAATCCAACATCTTGAAACAATTTAAAAGCTCCACAACGAGTAAGTGAAGGAACGAGCTTACTTGAAATCGGTTGGCCAGGAATGATGGTGCGCGATCCTAATTCCATCTCTTTAAAGCGAGATTCACAGTCGGGAGACACAAAAGACGGAGACACAGACATCTTGAGTTTCTTCGATTCGGGAGTTTGAGAAACTTCATCCTCGCTTTCTTTTAGTTCCAGAGCAACATCTTCCTTCATTGATGCAGATGGAGTGGGTGCTCTTCGTGCCCTTGTCTTACGAACCATGATGATTGATGGGATTGAAAAACTGGTTGATTCCGATTGAAACCTTAATCGCCTCTTTTGACAGGAGTAGAGTGTTTTAAAGAAATGAACCGTCCCAAGTTCCTTGTTTTGATAAATATTAGGGGAGAAATATTGATAAAATAAAACCCACTTAACATTTATCTAAAAAAAACATGCATATTTTAATACTGAGATGTTTAATTACTAAGTATCACAAGTATTAATCACATTAGTTCAAATCACATAATCGTACATATTATTTAAACAGCACATTTTAAATCACTTAAATGAAACTAATGTAAAAATAATGTAAACATATCATACCAATAGTAAGCTAGAAGTGGTGACAATCAGTATACCATTTGTCATAGAGACTCGAACAAATGGTAAGCTAACCTGCTCTGCAATTTTCCAAACAGCATGCTGATTTTACATGGAGCACATACCAAGTTGCATTCGAATGATTGAAAATCTTTCCTCTGCAAGGGGCTTGGTGAATATATCAACTAGTTGGAATTCAGTTGGGACAAAGACTAACTCTATCTTGCCCTTAGCAACATTGTCTCTCAAGAAATGATGTCGAACATCAATATGCTTCGTTCTTGAGTGATTCACCGGATTCTTGGAAATGCTTATGGTGCTAGTGTTGTCACAGTTGATTGGAACCTTTTTACACTTGATATCAAAGTCCCTCAGAGTTTGAATCATCCATAGAAGTTGAGAACAACAGCTCCCAGCTGCTAGATACTCCCCTTCTGCAGTGGATAAAGCAACCGAAGTTTGTTTCTTGCATTGCCAAGAAACTAGGCTTTGTCCAAGGAATGTACAAACACCACTAGTACTTTTTCTATCAATTAAGAAACCTGCATAATCTGCATCACTATACCCAACAAGATCAAAAGTATTTGTGATAGGATAAAACAAACCAAGAGAAATGGTACCACTTAAATATCGAAATATTCTTTTAATGGCATTTAAGTGAGATTCTTTGGGGTTTGATTGAAACCTTGTACAAACACATACACTGTACATTATGTCAGGTCTAGAAGCAGTTAAATACAGTAGACTTCCAATCATACCTCGATATCTTTTAATATCAACAGCCTTACCATTTTCATCTACAATCAGCTTGCTGTTTTGCACCATGGGAGTTGATTTTGGTTTTACATCTTCAAAACCGAATCTCTTCAATAGACTTTGTGTATATTTGGATTGGTGCACAAAAATTCCATCTTTAGATTGCTTGATTTGAAGGCCCAAGAAGTAATTTAGTTCGCCCATCATGCTCATTTCGAACTCACTATGCATACACTTGGAAAACCACTTACACATAGATTCATTAGTAGCACCAAAAATAATATCATCCACATATATTTGTACAATCAAAATATCTTTACCATTTTGCATAATAAATAATGTGGGATCAATTTTACCTCGAGTGAATCCATTTTGGATTAGATACTTACTAAGCCTTTTGTACCAAGCTCTAGGGGCTTGCTTTAGACCATAAAGAGCCTTCTTTAGCTTGAATGCATAGTTTGGATATTGTTCATTTTCGAATCCGGGAGGTTGTTTAACATAGACTTCCTCTTCTAGCACACCATTTAGGAATGCACTCTTTACATCCATTTGATATAGCTTGATTTTCTTGAAACATGCATAAGCCAGAAGCATCCTTATTGATTCCAAACGAGCAACAGGAGCATAGGTTTGATCAAAATCAATGCCTTCTTGTTGGTTGTAGCCTTGAGCTACAAGTCTTGCTTTATTTCGAGTAATGGTGCCAAATTCATCAACTTTGTTTTTGAACACCCATTTAGTTCCTATAAGTGAGGCATCCTTTGGTGGCTTGACAAGTTCCCAAACATTACATCTTTCAAATTGATTTAATTCTTCTTGCATGGCCATGATCCAATTCTCATCTTTTAATGCATCATCTATATTTTTAGGTTCTTCTTGAGCTAGGAAGGCTGCATGAGCACAATAATTTGCCTTCCCTCTTCTTGTAGTAATTCCATCAGTAATATTACCAATGACTAACTCAGGTGGATGATTTTTAACCGTTCTTGTTGCCCTTGGTAAAGAATGTTGAGCTATTTCTTCATGAGTTGTCTTTCTCATCTTTGATGGTGGTGACTGTTCTTCTCCATCATATAGAGGCAATTTTGCAGTAGCTCTTGATTCTCTAGGGCCTTCCAAAGTCATCTTTGCTATTTTTGTAATTGAATCTTACACTTCAGCCTGCTGTTTTGAGCTTTCAGCTTGCTGAATGTCAGTGTCTGCATCCTCTTTGGCTTGCTGACTTTCAGTGTCACTTTCATCTTCATCTTGCTGATTTGAACTGCCATTTTGCTGATTTTCACTTCCAGCTTGCTGATTTGCACTTCCAGCTTGCTGATTTGTACTTCCAGCTTGCTGACTGTCAGTGACTTGAGGTTGCACATTTTCTTCTTCACCTGCAAATCCTTCCTCAACTCTTGGTAGATCATTGTTAGGTTCTTGAAAAGTAACATCAATAGATTCTTCAACAATATTCTTATTTATATTATAAATTCTATAAGCTCTACTTGTTAAAGAATAACCAAGAAATATGGCTTCATAGGATTTAGCATCAAATTTACCATCTTTACCAATTGTTTTGAGGACAAAACACTTTGAACCAAAAATCTTGAAGTAACTGATATTTGGCTTCTTGTTTCTCAACAATTGATAGGGAGTTTTGTCCAGTAATGGCCTGATTATGATTCGATTCAACAAATAGCATGCTGTATTCACAGCTCCGGCCCAAAAACTTCTAGGTAGCTTGCTTTCTTGCAGTAGAGTCCTTGCTGTTTCTTGAAGTGACCTATTCTTTCTTTCCACCACTCCATTTTGTTGAGGAGTCCTTGGAGCAGAAAATTCATGAGAGATTCCCTTTTGTTCACAATATGTGATAAATTTGTCATTGACAAATTCACCTCCTCTATCACTTCTTATACCTACAAGTCTTGTATCATGCTTGTTCTCAAGTAGTTTAATCAGTTTCTCAAATTCATCAAAAGCACAATCTTTAGTACTAAGGAACAATACCCAAGTAAATCTAGAATAATCATCTACAATTACAACACCATATTGTTTACCTCCAATACTTTTATAAGATTCTGGACCAAATAAATCTAAGTGCAGAAGCTCTAAGGGTTTAGAAGTAGATACCATTTTCTTAGCTTTGTGAGTGCTTCGAATTTGTTTACCCAATTGGCATGCTGAACATACTTCGACCTTAGTATATTTCAGTTTTGGTAGCCCTCTGACCAGATTCTTACTTGAAAGTTTATTGATCAAGTCCATGTGTGCATGTCCCAACCTCCTATGCCATATATATGGATCATTGTCGATTGCAGCCAAACAGCATGTTGTTTCCTGCATTTCGAAGTCTAATACATATATATTTCCTTCCCTTCTAGCAACTAGTGGGATTTTGTTAGCACCAATAGTAATAATAGTTTTATCTATGCCAAACTGAACAAAATGTCCATCATCAAATAATTGAGTGACACTAAGTAAATTATATGAAAGACCCTTGACATATTGAACTTTATCGATTGAAATGTTACTATTACCAATAGAACCAATACCAAGGATTCGAAGAGTTTTGCTATTGCCAATTGTAACCCTTCCTCCTTTCTTCATGTTGAGACTTATGAACTGAGACTTGTCTCCACACATATGTCTAGTGCAACCGCTATCCAAGATCCATTGTTTCGACTTTATTTTGGCGGCAAGACATATCTACAAAACAAACAAACACAAACTTAATGTTTTGGTACCCATATAGGTTTGGGTCCAAACTGGTTAGTAGCAAGAATATATAACACATTTAATTCAGCTTTCTTGATCCATTTTTGGATCACTTTTGGTGACTGTTGGCGTGCTGTTTGTCTTCTGTCAGGAGCAGTCTGGTATGCTGTTTGTCGCCTGGCTTGTCCATTCTGGTAAGCTGTTTTCCCTTTACCATTGATTTTGACCACACAATGAATTTCCAGATGGCCTTTTCCTCCACATTTGTTGCATGTTTTCCAAGGCATGGCATAATCATAAGGTATGCCAATTTTACCATCATATTTGAGGACTCCAAGCTTCTTGTGTATGTCCATGCCAACTCCTTCTCTTACTACAGGAACTTTTGCCTTTTTCATCATTGTCTTTAAGGTGTCTTCTCCTAGTACAAAAGTTTCCATTCCTTTCTGGAGGTCCTTGACCTCTTTTTCCAGAAGAGAAATCAAATCAGCTTGCTGATTGATAAGTTCAGCTTGCTGTTTTCGCTTTTCCACAGATTTTGAGGATTCGGCTTGGTTTGACTCTGTGTTCTTGAATGATTGTATGCATTCATTCCTTTCTTCAATCTCTGACTTCAATCTCCTAAGTTCTTTCATAAGAACTTCATTTCTTTGTAGAATCACTTTGTTGACTCCTTCGAATTGAACTAATTTCTCCTTTAAATCAGTAATAAGATCATTGTGATTTGTTTCTGGATTCTTTTCATCCATTAAATCAGCAATCATTTTCTTCAACTGATTGTTGTTCTTTTCCAGCTTGCTATTCTTATGTTTTAGTTCCATAAACTCAATTATGGATACATGATTTGGTACCTGCACGGTTAGTTCTTCTAGCATATTATGAGATGAATTTAAATCAGAATATATTGAATTTACCTCACTTGCATCATCTTCTGAATTCGAATAATCACTATCCACACAATCTTCTTTTATGGATCCTAGTGAACTTTCTTCATCATGTAGACCTACAAGGGCCAAATTCACCATGTCCTCGCTTGAGTCATCACTGGAGTCTGAATCATCATCACTCCAAGTCAGTAGAGCCTTTGCTTTTCTCTTGTCCTTGAAAGCAGCTTGCTGTTTGGACTTTAGCTTAAAACAGTCCTTCTTAAAATGGCCTGGCTTGCCACATTCGAAACAAGTTTGTTCCTTGGCTTTCCTTTTGGAGTATTCACCTCTTTCCTTTTTCATTCTATTTTTCTTTTCAATCAGCCTCTTGATCTTTTGTGAGATGAGTGCCATTTCTTCGTCAGATTCTTCATCAGATTCAAACAGCTTGTTGTTTGCAGACTCTGGCTTGCCGTTTGTAGAATGAAGAGCCAAATTCCTCATTTTGGCTATGGGGACCCGAACATCTTCAGCCTGACCTTTGCTTATCTTGCTTTCGAATTGTTCTAGCTCTGCAAACACAGCTAGGTGATCCATAGTGTCGATTGTTGAGGATGATTCCAAAGCCGTGACCTTTGCTTCATAAATAAATGGTACCGCACTTAACACTTTCATGTTAATTTCATCTTGTGGAATGTCTTTTCCAAGTCTCTTTAATGAGTTTATAGTAACTTGGAACCTTGCTTGACCTTCTTTGATAGTTTCATTGTCCTTGAGCTTGAAGTTTCCAAAATCATTCATTAGTTTGCTAAGCTTTACCTTCCTCAAGGTTTTTGATCCTTCATGATAGGTTTCCAAAGCATCCCACATTTCTTTTTCTGTTTTTAGGGAGGAGACTTTGTCATACTCAGCTTGATCTAGAGCATTCATTATGGAATTTCTAGCTTCTCCATTAAAACCGCATTTGATAATTTCATCCATAGTGAGATCATCTACATCTTTTGGTTGATTCTTTTCATCCAAGAATTGATAATCTCCTTTCTGTACAACTCTTAACACCAGTGGCCTCTTGGATAAGAATGTTTCCATTCTACATTTCCACCAATTGTAATTTTCTGATCCAGTGAGGAGAGGAGCCCTATAATCGGCTTTTGCTTCAAGATAATGTTCTGCCATGATCGATACTTTCCTGTTACAGAATTGTTAGTATACCACGCTCTGATACAAATTGAAAAACAACACCTAGAGGGGGGGTGAATAGGTGTTTATGGTTAATAATGTGAATTTATGAACTGTTTTGAAAATAACTGAAAACAGCTTGCTGTTTGTAATAACACAGTTCACAAGCAGCACGCTGTTTGTATCTAAAATGCAATGCAGAAAGAGTAAGAACAGTAAGTAAAAGAGACACACAATCTTTTAGCCAGGTTCGACCCCTAATCCCCTATGGTCTACGTCCTGGTCCCTTACCAAACTTGGTAAGAGAATATATTATTGATCAACTATAATCCAATTACAAGATACAACAATATATCTCCCTTAACCCTTGCTGCTTACAAATGGCTTGCTGTTTACCTGTGCTGAACCAACCCTCTAAGTACTACTTCCCAAGTATACTTCTCTAGTAGTTCGACTCACCCTAAAACCTGAAGCCAATATTGTACAGCAACAAAACAATACACTTTGAACAATACAAATGTTTTGAACGAATTACAACAAAACCTATGAACCCTTCTGAATAAATATGCGTGTAAGTGAATATTGGGTTTTTGAAGGTTTGAAGAATTTAGCAAAGAAGGCTTGTGGTTGTATATGAATTCTTGTTTTTGCACTGTAAGGGATGATTAAGAACTGAGCATATCACGTTCTTAAATAGATGAACAAGAATGTAAATGAAATCAAATCTTAACGGCATGAATTGTAACCGTTAGAAGTGTTTTTGTAGAATAAAGAAGATGATGAACATATAGAATGTGTATGTCAGATGATGATATAGGTAGGAGCGTGTTTTGTATGATGAGGAATATTTGATATGATTTTGAAAGACATCCCCATGTGTTTGTTTGTGAGTGGAGGTGGTGTGAGGCATTAAAATAATGAAAAGTGAATCTTACTTTTCTTATTTTTATGACAAGGAAAAGGTTTGTCTCCCAATATCTCTTGGATATGAGTAAATGTAACTTCAGATATATTCAGAGAGGTCCTTACAATATTCTAATATCATCTATACTTGATTCTTCATCAAAAACCGTAGCCTCCTGTTTTTCTGACAGACGCAGTCAGCGTGCTGTTTGTACAAATGGTACGCTGTTTGTACAACTGGTACGCTGATTGACCAGAATTCGTCTTGCTGTTTGAGATAGATGTAAACTGACTAAGGTCTACACTTGGCTTACCAATTTCTGTTTGAGTCATACTGATTGCACAATCAGTAAGCTGAATTGCCCTGCAAAACCAAGTTAAAGTGTCTACAAATGGCATGCTGTTTATATCTGTTACTAAGCCAAATGGCTTACTGTTTGTGATCATCAAAACTTAGGAGTTTCAACAATTACATTCGCTTAGCTGAGCATTTCTAGAGATGTACTGCTAGTATCTCGTCATATGACTTGACCCCATTCAGAGTTCAAATAACTCTTTCTATTCTGGAAGTTACAGTACCTTATAGGTTTACAGGGGATAGACTCCAAATACTTGAGTATCAATCTATGTAGTTAAATTACAACCAATTCACCCTTACAACGTGTTATTACAACATTGAATACACTTTCGAGGGATCTCCTCTCACGTGTATTGGGTTCCCGTTGTAGATGAATCATTCTGGGCTATCAGCCCCATCCCTAACCCAGACTTAAGGATAACGGCATGCTCAAGTCCCTTAGTCAAAGGATCAGCTAGGTTATGTCGAGTTCCAATAAACTCAACTGCTATGATCCTTTCAGACATTAGACCCCTTATAGACTTCAGTCTAACTTGGAAATGTCTCTTTGTTTTCATATTATACTTCTTACTGTTAATCTTATCGATAGTTGTACGGCTATCACAATGAACTGAAAAAGCAGGAAGTGGTCGGCTTACTACATGTAACACTGACATAAGTCCATGTAACCATTCAGCCTCAGTCCCTGTGGCATCTAATGCACACAACTCAGCCTCAAAAGTAGACCGAGTTATAACCGTCTGTCTAAAAGACTTCCATGATACTGCTCCACCCGCAAGGGTAAACAAGTATCCAGTCACTCCATTGGAACCAGACTTCTTAGCTATCCAACTTGCACCACTATTGTTAGTCACAGAGTGAAAGGCAGAGTGTATAAACTTGTAACACTATAACTAATGTAACTCAAACTAAAGGAAAAGATACTTAACCAGAAGACAATCAAGAACAAGAAGTCACAAGAAATCAACACTAAATGAAGACAAGGTAATTGATACAATTCAACATGTTAACTATGATCAATCCAAGAAGAAATCATTGAGAGAAGTTCAAGTCAAAGTTGTTCATGCCTCAGTGATTTGGAAAGCCAAAGATCAAGATCATAACTATCAGTATCAATAAGACCAATTGATTTCAAGTGAACAAGAAGGAAAGCAAATATTGGAAAGCCACATTTCTAATTGGATATGGTAATTTATTCAAGAAGCAAAAACCCTATCAAGACTAGTCACTTATGAACCAGACCGTTGCATCAAGTGTCAGGACATTGATAGCAAGTTTTTGTCAGTAATAAAGATCCATATTCAAGAGCTTAGTGAAGAATAAAGAAGACATGAAGATATCACAAGTTCGAGATGTGCATTGAAGTTTCAAGTTGAAGACCAGAATATTTTCTAAGTACTAAATATTCTAGATAGCCAAGTAGAAGTTTCTAAGTAGAAGTTCTACTTAGAACTTCGAGATGGCTAAGTAGAAATTCTCAAGTAGAAGTTCTACTTAGAGTGCAGCTTCAACATGACACATGGCATCTTCTGATTGGCAGATTTCCAAGCTTTCAAGATAAGGCAAGATTTATGTGGACATCATTGGGCCACGTACATCTTAGTCTTTGAAGACTACAGGACATAGATTACATGTAGTATAAATAGAAGTACTTGTGTAATGTTTTAGTTAGTGAGCAATTCTAGAGAAAAACACAAGAGAAAAAGAGAGAGTGCATTCACAGAGCTTAGTATCATTCACTTCTCTCTCAACTTCTGTTATACTTTGTAATGAATGTTGTAGCAACCCTTTCAAGTTATATATAAGACATATATTCCTTGAATCTGTGTGTTCATTTATTGCATCGTATTTATTGCTTCTCATATTCGAAAAGTTGTATTCACCCCCCCCTCTACAACACATTTGGACCTAACAATTGGTATCAGAGCTATATGTTTAACATACAAAACATAGATCCTTGTGTTGAGTAGAAGAATCGTGAGTTTTCATTTTTCAGATCTACTTGTCATTTTCTCGAAAAGTGTGTTTTAATTCGTTGGTAGTGAAAACTCATCTGAAAAATTATTTAAATACTCCAGGTGTGATTATTTAGCTTGGGTGTATTTTAACTAATTTTTGTGAATTTATCTGGGTTCGTTCATATTTGGTGTTCTTGAGTGTCCATCATCTGTTCTTATCAAAGAAGACAACCCAACAACTTTTTGATCTCCTTTTCAAACAGAAAAATAGTAAAAGAATAAAAAGGTGTTTTTGGACTTTGTAATTTGCATTATTCACGGCCGAAAGTGAACAAGACATATTCATTGCCTAGCACGTGGGTTAGGTGGGTTAGGTGAGTAAAGCATTCAAAGTCAAAAGGTGTTAAAGAGATAATATTGTTTATTCAATATTAAAGTAATCTGCAGAAAAATAATTCTAAGGCAAAATTTCTACATAGAATTTCTACTTGAGAATTTCTACATAGAATTTCGACTTGGACAATTTCTACTTGGTGATTTCGACTTGAGCAAAATTTCTACTTAGAGAAATTTCGACTTAGGCAAAAGTTCTACATAAATATTCTACATAGCCTAGTCTTGGGTACTTAGAAACTTTTAGTGACCAGAATTGAGATGGCTCCTAAAAATGCATTCAAGATCCCAATGTTCAACAAAGATCACTATGAAGAATGGGTTTTCAGAATGAGACTATATCTAGAGACTGTTAACCCTGAATATCTGGAAGTCCTTGACAAGGGTAAATTTATCCCAATGGTAGTTATTCCTTCACATACGGAAGGAGGAGTGGTTATACCACCTCGGTCTGAGCCTAAAAAGGTCTCGGAGTTTTCGGATGCTGATAAGGAACAAATAGCTTGTGATACTGCCGTTCGACAAACCTTGATGGAATCTCTTGATCATGAAATGTTCAACATAGTCAAAGGTCTGACTACAGCGAAGAAGATTTGGGACAAGATAGAAGTTGTCATGGAAGGATCTGCAGAGGTCAGAAGCAACAAAACACTCATACTCAAGATGGAGTATGACACCTTTAGAATAAGGAAAGGAGAAGGCATAACAGATGTCTACCTACGATTCAGTCAGTTGGTATTGGATTTGAATCTGAGAGGTGTAACTCTCCCCATGGTTGAGACTAATACGAGATATCTGAGGAACCAGCCAAAAAGCATTGAACATAGGGTCTACGCAATAAGAGAAACCAGAGATTTGCATACAACTTCTCTGGAAGAATATTATGGAATATTAAAGACCTATGAGCTGGAAACTCTTCAAGATCAAGCATGGGACAATGATTCAAAGGGAAAAGAAAGTGCATCAGGATTAGTTGCTGATGAGGAAGAGTCTAAGAAGGCAATGGTTGCAGCAAAGCCTAAATCATCACTTGCACCACATCAAGTTGATAATGATGACGAGTGCGCATCTGACAGTGATGATGACTACTACACCCAAGAAGAGCTGGACAACATGGACGATAGTGTCGTGGCATACATGGCAAGGAAGTTCAGCAACATGAGATTTAGAAAGAGCAACCGACCACAGAGAAAATCTTCATCTTATTATCGGGCTGCTAGGGGTGGTGGTAGTTCGTCAGGCTACAAAGGAAAAGGCAAGGATACCAGCTACAAATCTCCTTTGGATTTCAAAATGAAGTTCAAATGCTATAATTGTGGTGAAGCTGGACACTTTGCCTCGGACTGCAAAAAGCCTAAACAGACTTATCCAAAAGAGACATTTGAAGCCCTCAAAAGCAACTATGAAGCACTGTTGAAGGAAAGACATGGAAAACGAGCTTTATTAGTGACAGAAGGAAGAGCTTGGGATGATTCAGATGAGGAAGATGTTACTCATGTAGCAAACTTTGCCCTCATGGCTGAGACATCATAGGAACCAGAGGTACCAGTTCTGACTCTTAAAGTAGAAATGTCTATTGATGATTATAAAGAACAGAACGGGGCTCTTAGTGAAGAGATCTATATGTTGTGCAAAAGCCTAGACTCTTCTCAAAAGGAACAGAAAACACTTGTTGCCAAATGCAGAATGCTTGAGGCAAAAGTGGAAGAGCTAGAGGCTGCTTGCACTGTAGATACTTCTCTAAGAGACTTTATTAAATCTCTGGAACACAAGCTCGTCCTTAAGGAAGAAGTAGAAGCATGTCTTAGGAACAATCTAGCTGAGTTAGAAACAAAATGCGAAACTTACAAACTAGCGGCTAGTAAAGTGTATGTAGATAATGACACATTTAAGAAAATAACTGGAGTAGGTATAGGACTTGATTATTCTGACCTTCCTAAGAAAGAAGGAAAGAGACCTATTGACCCTAGTTCCAGTGACCTTAAACAGGAAACACCTAGAATTCTTAAATCGGCTGTCAAACCTATCTACAAACATCTTGTTCCTAGAATAGAAGAAGAAGAGACTGAATTGATAGCTAGATATGAGATTGAGATGGAAGATCGCCAGAAAGAACAACCTACAACTCCTATTAAACAAGTTAAAATCAATTTCCCTAGAGATGAATCTAGACTAGGATTAGGAGCTAAGGCTGTTAAACAACAAGGAAAGAGAGAGAAAGGCATAAAAGAAGTTAAGGCTGAACGAATAAAGAAAGCATGTTATCATTGTAAATCTACTGAACATCTTTCTTACGCATGCAAAGCTAACATGAATGTTCCTGCTGCACATGCCATGCCTATCACACATACAATGAATAATCTGCATCAGAATCATGCACAGTGTGGTCAACCTAATTGTATGCCATGCACTTTTAACATCATGCAAACTTTTGTGCATTTAATGAATGCATCTAGCCAGTCATGCTCAAATACTGTTGCTAGTTCAAGTATCAAGAAAAAGTATGGTAGAGCCAAGACTGTCAGTCCTCCTAAAGTTAGGAGTGACAAACCTTCTCCTAAGACTGACAAATCTGTCAAGTCTGAGAAAGGAAAGGAGATAGTCGAAAGCTCTAGTAATGTGAAGAAAAGTGCATCTCCTGTTGTTAAATCTGTTGATTCTCGATCTTATCGAAAAGCCGGGCCCAATCAAAGTTGGGTTCCGAAGAATGTCTAACCAATCTGTCATTGCAGGGCATTAAGCAGAATAGAAATAAAGTTATATGGGTGCTAGACAGTGGAGCATCGAGGCATATGACTGGAAACAAGTCCCTGCTTACAGAGTTGGTTATGAAGGCTGGCCCTTATGTTACCTTTGGAGATGACAGCATAGGTGTGACTAAGGGATATGGCAAACTGAAAACTGGCAATGTCATCATTGAAGATATTTCCTATGTTGAGGGACTAAAGCACAATCTGTTGAGTATAAGTCAATTCTGTGACAAAGGTTACGAAATTGTCTTCAACAAGAAAGGTGTCTCAATCACTCACATCAAGGAAGGCTCACTAGCTTTGAGAGGAGTTCGAAAGGCAGATCTTTTTGTTGCAGATATGGATTCAGCAAATCAGGATGAGGTCACCTGTTTCTACAGCAAAGCCTCGGATGATGAAAGCTGGTTATGGCACAAAAAGCTATCTCACTTAAACTTCAAAACGATGAATGCTCTCGCGAGGCGAGAATTAGTGAGAGATCTACCTCAAATGGAGTTCGCTCCGAAAGGACTCTGTGAAGCTTGTGAAATGGGAAAGTCGAAGCGAGCATCGCATAAAAGCAAAGAAATTTCTAGTATTACTGAGCCTCTGCAACTTCTTCATATGGATTTGTTTGGACCAGTGAATGTCCTATCTTTGTCTAGGAAAAGATATGCTTTAGTAATCATGGATGACTTCTCCAAGTATACATGGGTATTGTTCGCAATGACGAAAGACGAAGTACCTTTCTTAATCATTGATCACATCACTCAAATTGAGAATGTTTCAACACTTACTGTGAAGACGATTAGATCAGACAATGGCACTGAATTCAAAAACGCAGTGCTAAATGACTTCTGTGTATCTAAAGGAATACGTCGTCAGTATTCAGCCCCGAGAACTCCACAGCAAAATGTAGTAGTTGAAAGGAAGAATAGAACTTTGGTTGAAGCAGCAAGAACTTTGTTGTATGATTCAAAACTTCCTTTGTATTTCTGGGCCGAAGCAGTGAGCACCGCTTGTTACACTCAAAATAGAACCTTGATCATAAAAGATAAAGAAAAGACACCATGTGAGCTAATGAACAACAGAAGACCAACAATCAAATACTTTCATGTCTTCGGAGCAAAATGCTATGTGCTTATAGATGATGAAAATCTAGGCAAGTTTGCAGCAAAAGCTCGTGAAGGAATCTTTGTTGGTTACTCTACAGACGTGGTGGCAGCTTATAGAGTGTTCTTGGTGAATGATCGAAAAGTGACTGAAAGTTACAACGTTAGATTCGACGATACCAAACTCTCATCAATTTCAAGAGATTCTAGTGAACCTGAGTCCCTAAAATTTCAGAATCTGGACTTAGAAGATCTTGAAGATGAACCTGAGTTGGTTGCTCCATTAAATGTTCCAAGCGTACATGAAGAACCTGAGTCTAGTGAACAAGCTAATTCTACAAGATCAGGAGAGAATTCTTCAGTACCAACCGGCAACAACTCAGGGGGAGTAAATAGCAGCTCAAGGACTACTGTTCAAGGCTCGAGTCGAGTTGACTCTAGTTCTGTAGGAGCTGGCACTAACTCAGGGGGAGTTAGTGAACATAATCAAAGTAGTCAGCACCCCAACTCAGAAATTCAAGCTGAATCATCAAGACAATTTCCAGGTGAACGGGTATGGAATAGAGACCATCTGTTTGAGTTAATTATTGGTGATCCAGATGCTGGTGTGACTACTAGAAGAACTGCAAGAGCTGACATGGCTAATATCTCCTTATATTCTGGGTTCTTATCCAAGCTTGAACCTAAAGAAATAGAAGAAGCTCTTGGCGATGCTGATTGGGTGATTGCAATGCAAGAGGAACTCAATCAGTTTGAAAGGCAGAAAGTTTGGAAACTGGTACCCCGACCAAAGAACAAATCCGTAATTGGAGCTAGGTGGGTATTCAGAAATAAACTGGATGAAAACGGACTTGTAACACGAAACAAGGCTCGTTTGGTTGCAAAAGGTTATTCTCAGCGAGAAGGAATTGATTATGATGAAACCTATGCACCAGTTGCAAGACTTGAGGCAGTCAGGATGTTCTTGGCATTTGCAGCACATAAGAACTTCAAAGTTTTCCAGATGGACGTGAAAAGTGCCTTCCTGAACGGAGAGTTAGAAGAAGAAGTGTATCTGGAACAGCCGCCTGGCTTCGTTGATCCAGAACATGCAGATTTTGTGTATCTACTCTTCAAATCTGTCTATGGCCTCAGGCAATCCCCAAGGCGATGGTATGAAACCCTATCCTTATTCTTAATTGAAAATGGTTTTGTTAGGGGAGTAATTGATAAAACATTGTTCTATAAAGTTGTGAGAAATGACTTAATACTTGTTCAAGTATATGTGGACGATATTATTTTTGGGTCATCAAATGAGCGCTTGTGCGAGAAATTTACCAAGCTAATGCAGGAAAAATATGAGATGAGCATGATGGGAGAGCTGTCCTTCTTCCTTGGATTACAGATCAGTCAGAGAAAAGATGGTATCTTTATCTGTCAATCCAAGTACGTCAGAGATTTACTCAAGAAGTATAATCTAGAAGATGCATCAGCAGCTAAGACTCCCATGGCAACAGCCACGAAGCTTGATGAAGACAAATCAGGTAAATCAGTTGACATCACAAGCTATCGAGGTATGATTGGCTCACTCCTCTATTTAACTGCAAGTAGACCAGATATAATGTTCGCAACTTGTTTATGTGCAAGGTTCCAAGCGGATCCTAGAGAATCACATCTCGTAGCCGTCAAAAGAATTTTTAGGTATCTCAAGGGCACACCAAATCTAGGGATTTGGTACCCAAGGGATACAGGTTTTAATCTTATTGGCTATTCGGATTCAGACTATGCAGGTTGCAGGATTGATAGGAAAAGCACATCTGGTGCTTGCCAATTTCTTGGAAGAAGATTGGTGTCCTGGCAAAGTAAAAAGCAACATACAATATCTACTTCTACTGCTGAAGCTGAGTACATTGCTGCTGGAAGCTGTGTAGCTCAAATACTGTGGATGAGGAACCAATTGAAGGATTATGGCATGGAGCACAAGAAAATTCCAATCATGTGTGACAACACAAGTGCCATTTCCATAACCAACAATCCTGTAGATCACTCAAGAACCAAGCATATTGACATCAGGTATCATTTCATAAGAGAACATGTCGAGGAGGGGACTGTGGAGCTACATTTTGTGCCCACAATGCAACAAATTGCAGATATATTCACCAAACCTCTTGATGAAGTAACATTCAATAGGTTGGTTGGTGAATTGGGAATGCTTAACACAAGTTAGTAAAGCTCTCTATCTGTAAAATCCATGTTTATGTTTGTATGTGCAAGCTACTCAATCATTATGTGCTTAGACTTTAATATGCCTAATCAATGATTGTTATAGGTTGCATATAGTGTGATTTTGCATGAATTCATTGTGTTTTAAGTGTCTTTTATAGCACAAATCTGTGAATTTATGCTTGTTAGATTGCATGATCATAGGGGGAGTTAAATTCATAATATTCTAAATATTGCATCATTTTTAGATGAATTTACCTATGATTTTCATGTAATTAGAGGCCTTAGAATTGAAAAACTTCAAAATTTCGAGTTAGGTTCTATCTCGAAACTCATCTAGAAATTCGACTTGAATTTCGACTTAAGCTGTCAGAGTGAAGTTTTTGAAAAATTCTAAGTCTGGGAAGAATTTCGAGTTGGCTATCTCGAAATTTATCTCGAAATTCGACTTAGAGTTCGAGTTCGAGTTACCAGTGTGCCTAGTTCTATCTTCAAAATATTCAAGATAAATTCTATCTCGAAGTTTATCTCAAAGGTTGAGATGAGATTTCCATTAAGGGAATATTTTGAAAAGAACTGAGAATTAACTTCGAGTTAGTCTATCTCGAACTTTATCTCGAAGTTCGACTTGTTGTTCGAGATAGAGTTCTTAGTCTATCTCGAAACTCAACTCGAATTTCGACTTGATCTTCGAGATAGAATTCTCAGTTAAGCTAAAGGGAATTTTTCGAGTTACACTCCTTACTCGAAACATATCTTGAATTACCCTGTACTTTTTGCTTCAAGGGGGTATTTTGGAAAGAATTTGAGATTAACTTCGAGTTAGTCTATCTCGAAACTCAACTCGAATTTCGACTTGATGTTCGAGATAGAGTTCTTAGTCTATCTCGAAACTCAACTCGAATTTCGACTTGATGTTCGAGATAGACTTCTACCTCGAAAAATATCTTGAATTTTCTTTTTTCCAAGTTTACTACAATTCAATAATGTTCAAGATAGGATTTCTCTATAGTTTCTGCTGTAATATTGGTTAAAGTGCTTATTTGTGCATAATTGTTCGAGTTAACCTCTATCTCGAACTTTATCTCGAAGTTCGACTTGATGTTCGAGATAGAGATGTTCGAGATAGAAAAGTTCGAGATAGAGTTCGACTTAGATGTCCCCTGTATGGACTTAGTACTTTTCACATTTTTTAACAGGGACATTTTTGTCATTTCACATTCACCTATATATACATCTCTAACTCGATGCCCAATTCACTTTACCTAATTTCTTTTTCACAGCAGCCGTTTCACAAGAACAGTGCGATTTCATAACTTCATATCGTTAACCCGTGTTTTTGTGATTAAACTCGTACTAATCACGAATTACTGCCAAATTTTTGACTGTTAATCACTATGTTATCCTTAATCTTTGTGTGAGTGTGTTTTGTGTTCATCAATATACACGCGCATATACATACACACGAACATATAACTGTTTGTGTACTGTTCATAAAACGCAATTCCATTTTCACCATTCATAAACACACACGATTTCACTGGTACACACGAATATTCATCCTCTTTGAATATTCAGATTTGGTCATTGGTTTTTGTTTGTTCATCCCGTAGTTTAATTTTCTCTAAGGGACTTTTGTTCTTTTTGATAAATTAAAAAGGATACATCATTTAATTCGTAAATTATTTGTTTTTCAAATTAAACAAAAATTCACATCTTTTAAAAGAAAAACATTTAATTAAAATGGCTCACCAATTTTCACTTGCTAAAAACAGTTTTTATAATATTTCTACGGAAATTGGTGATCAACTCCCGCGGTTTAAGTTTTGGATACGATTTCTCAATTTGTATTCCAAAGCTAGCCATGCTTTTACTGCTAAACCTACACTAGTACATGATGCTTTACAGCAGTTATGGACTAGTGCGGTTACTTTTAGGAGTAAATCAACCCCCTACGGTTTCAGGTTTACCTTAGCGGGTCAGGAATATGAGGTGACCGAAGAAATTGTCAACAGAGTTCTGGGATTCCCAATTAAAGATGCCTATGATCCAGAACCTACTGCTGCAGAACGCCTCAGATTCTTTGAAGAAATTGGATGTTATCCTCCAAAAGGCCCAATCACAGGAAATATCCAAAAGCAATTCTTCCATGCGGAATGGAATTACTTTTTCGAGGCCATCACAAGATGTTTTCGGGCACGCGAAAAAGACTTTCATCAAATTCCAATTCCAATGCAAACCTTTGCAGTTGCCCTAGCAAGAGAACTGGATATAAACTATGGACGCATAGTTCTCTCTGAGATAGTGGCCTCAATGGGATCCCTTGCAAGCAGAGACCTCTCTTCCACTGATGTCGTCTGCTGGTTTCCTCGGTTTCTTCAAATGCTAATCAATGACTTAATACCGAAGGATGCTCTTGCTATTAGACAGGGATTTGCCAGAAGCCCCACATCTGAATCGCTAGGGATGGGCACTAAGTCACTTGCAACCATTGCTAATCAGGATAAACATCAAGGTAAACCAGTGTCTACTCCTGAAAATATTCAAATGTGGCTTAGATATGATGCAGGAGTTACCAATTTGGAGGCATCGTCACAAGTTTCATCACATGCTCAAAATCCATCTGTTCATGCTGAGGCATTTGATGAGATCCCTGATGAGGAAAGCGATGATGCCCAAGGTAATCAATCAGGTAATCTCTCCCTGCATACTATTCATTCCTCCTCCTATGTTTCTGATTCCGCGACCCAAGAGACTGCTAACCCGCAGGATCTATCCCAGGGTAAGAGCCATATTTTTGACTCTGAGTCTGATACACATTCCTATTCTCTATCACCCCTGTTAACGGAACTCAGAAAACCAGCACGTATATATATACAAGATGATGAGGAGAGTGAACCCGAAGAGCAGCAACTTATTCAAAAGAAAGCCAAACTGTTCCACGCTGCTACTTCACAACCACAGTCAAACCCTAGCGTGTCACACGCAACCACTCCACCTCACGCGAGTGGTTCACCCCTTGAACATTCTGCACATAGGGATTTTGATTTTGGTGAGGATGATGTGCCTCTTGAAGATACTGTTGCTTCAAGAGGACATGAAGTCTTAAGAACTTCAGCCGTACCTTCACCGGTACGTACTGATGCTGCAAAGAGGATCGGTTCTGATGTCGTACAAGGACACTTTGCAGCCTCTCAGCCTGAGATTCCAACTCAGGAACAAACAGAATTTGATCCCATAACTGTCAACAACATTTCTTATCAATTTTCTGCAGGTACTGCTTCACTATTTGGATCAGTCATTGAAGACATACACGAGCGTGAGACAGGGAGTGTGTGTGAGAGGTTAGGGAGAGAGGGACCTTCATTTTCAAGGCCCGAAACCGAGCGTCAAATACCAACAGAACGAGTATTAGAGCGAGGTCACCTAAACCAAACACCGTCCCTTAACACTGAAAATCTTGATACGCGTATGACTTCAATGGAAAATCAGATGAGGCAGTTCGGGCAGACGATGGGGCAGTTCGGGATCAATATTGGAAACAACCAAAGGGCTCTAGACGACTACGCAGCAAGAATGGCAAGTCAAGCTACAGCTTTTGATGATTTGACAAATAGGGTCAATGACTTTGGCCATGCTGGTGGTGTCTTGGGAAGCACTCTCAATGAGAGGATGGGGGCATTGGAGTCTACAATGCATTCAATGGCTGTGGAAATCAGTAGATTGATGTTCGCAGTCAGGAGTTTTGTGCCCCCGGAGTGCTTCGAGTCGCAACAACCTCCCCCCGATGCTGGTGCAGGTGGTACTAGTGGAGCGGGAGCCTCTGGTTCTGGTTTTGGAGGTTCCTATGCAGCTGGTGGATCTGAAGACCATGGTGGAGCTCAGGATAACTCACCTAAGGGGGAGAGTGGAAAGGAGACGAGACAGCAGGCAGTTCACTGTTGGGACAATCAGATCTTGGCACTGCGAATTTCGATACAATAAATTAACGAGTACGAATAGAAAAATCACCTTGTTAACGGTTGATTCCACGCTCTTCTATTGTATTCCCAAATTCCCTTGAGCGAAGTGTGGCCTTCGTCTTCTCAAGTTTACCTCTCTTCTTGCTCCTGGGTGGCTACCAATTTTTTCGACCAGCCCCCAGCAAGAAGAGAATAGGAATATATATAGGCTACAATAGGGATCATGGATAATTAGGTTGGGCCTTCTAATTACATCTTGAGCCTAGCCCAATGTAATTAAATATTAATTCAATCCACTAAAGAATTAATATTTGCACTACCTTTCCTAATACCGTAATTTAATTAATTAATTCGGTTCCAATATTATTTGCTTATTAAATTCCCCATGTTTAAAATATCGCATGTCCATTAATTAAATAAATTACTGATAATTCATTTAATTAATATCTTTTATCCTTGATCATCCACTCAACCTTTATTTAATTATGCCGGAATAAATCCACCTGCAGGGTTTCACATAATTAAATCTTTTTGAGCTTTCAAGGGGACATCATTAACCCGAATATTATCAGGACATGGATTCCTTCAATAAATAATATCCCACCATATATATTATTTCATCACCCAAAATATAATGAAATAAATCAAAAGAATTATTTCATATATAAATCAAAGCATGTAAATAATATATACGTGTCAATTATTATTTCCGGATTAAGAACCTAAGCATTAATAATAACATAGAATCTTAGTTCACCTTCTTAATCAGTATAAGGGAACAATTCTAAATTTGATCCTGTTCAATATACACAAAGTATACTAGTATTATTTATTAGTCAATATAAACTAATCTAAATAATACTACAGCCATTCCAGTGGATTGTCTAACTCCACCTGTGCTGTGAACCTTATTATATTATATAAACCGTATCTAATAATCTAATATTCTGTATCCCATTTGATACTAGATTATTCACAATATATAATATTTAGACAACATGTAAACATTTAAATGATTCTCAATTAAACCGGCCAGAAATAAATGTAAATACTTCAAATAAATATTTTCAGTATACACCAACAATCTCCCACTTATACTCAAAATATTCTATGAGTATATCAGTGTTTATTTAATCCACTATTACACAGAAAACTATGTGTCCATCCATCTGACTCCTATCGCTTCCACATGCCTGTCAAAAACCTTGGCTGGCAAACTCTTTGTGAAAGGATCTGCCCGGTTGTCTTCTGATGATATGTGAGCCACAACTATATCTCCTCGCTTTACGATTCCTCGTATGAGATGATACTTACGTTCAATATGTTTAGCTGCCTTGTGATCTCGCGGTTCCTTCGAATTTGCCACAGCACCAGTGTTATCACAATACACTGTGAAGCTCCTAGGCAAATTAGGTACCACATCCAAGTCCAAAAGGAAGTTCCTGAACCATACAGCCTCCTTTGCAGCCTCAGAGGCCGCCACGTACTCGGCTTCCATGGTAGAGTCTGCAATGCATTTCTGCTTTACACTCCTCCATATAACAGCTCCACCTCCCAAAGTAAAAACATATCCCGAGGTCGATTTCCTTTATCCCTATCTGATTGGAAATCTGAATCAGTATATCCCAAAGGAAATAGATCTGAGGCCTTGTAAATTAACATATACTCCTTAGTCCTTCTCAGGTACTTGAGTATAGTTTTTACTGCACTCCAATGTTCCAGACCTGGGTTCGACTGATATCTACTAACCATGCCTACAGCAAAGCAGATGTCAGGCCTCGTACATAACATAGCATACATTAAGCTTCCACATGCCGAAGCATAAGGAACTGCTTTCATGCTCTTTATATCCTTAGGTGTCGAAGGACACTGCTCCTTGGATAGAGCCACTCCATGCTTAAAAGGTAGAAAACCTTTCTTAGAGTTCTGCATGTTAAAACGAGCTAATACTTCATCAATGTAGGGCTCTTGAGATAACGCCAACATCCTTTTCTTGCGATCCCTTATTACTTTGATCCCAAGGATGTATGCCGCTTCACCTAAGTCCTTCATTTCAAATTGTTTGAACAACCATGCCTTTATTGATGACAACATCTTAACATTGTTTCCAATGAGTAAAATATCATCTACATACAGTACTAGAAAAACCACTGCATTACCCTCACTTCTCTTATACACACATGATTCGCTTGGACTTTGATCAAATCCATATGAATGGACTGCCTGATCAAAACGAATATTCCAGTCCCTAGAAGCTTGTTTTAGTCCATAAATAGACCTCTTAAGCTTACAAACAAGATGTTCTTGGCCTTCCTTAATGAATCCTTTTGGTTGTTGCATATAGATGGTTTCCTCAAGACTTCCATTAAGGAAAGCTGTCTTGACATCCATTTGCCAAATCTCATAATCGAGATGAGCTGCTATAGATAAAAGAATCCGGATCGACTTAAGCATAACAACTGGCGAAAAGGTTTCCTCATAATCGATCCCTTCTTTCTGAGTATACCCTTTCGCAACAAGTCGTGCTTTCCAGGCTTTCACCTTTTTGTCAGATCCTCTTTTCTTCTTGTAGATCCACATACATCCAATGGGTTTTACACCTTTGGGTGGTTCCACGAGCTCCCAAACTTGATTAGAATACATAGATTCCATCTCAGATTCCATTGCCTTTTGCCAAAGATCTGCATCTTTATCTAGAATTGCTTGTTCGTATGTCCTGGGATCCTCATCATGTTCACCAGAGACCAAGTCCGAGGACTCTCCCAAAAACATGAATCTATCAGGTTGTTGAACAACCCTCCCACTACGACGAAGCACCGGTGTGGTATTAGTGACAGGTTGTGCGTTTTCTTGTGGTTGATCTACTTGTACTATCGGCACTTGGGGATTATCTGTCCCTCCCACTAGTTCCTCTAAAACGATACTACTCATGGGTTTGTGTTTCATTATATAGTCTTCTTCTAAGAATCTAGCATTGGTGCTAACAATGATATCTCGATCCCTAGGACTATAAAATGAATAACCTTTCGTTCCCATGGGATAGCCTACAAACAGCCTTGCTTCTGTACGAGATTCTAACTTGGCCGCGTTCTTGTTCAGCACATGTGCTGGACAACCCCAAATCCGAATATGTCTTAGACTTGGTTTGCTACCAGTCCACAATTCTATTGGAGTCTTGGGAACCGACTTAGAAGGTACCAAGTTTAGAAGGTAAGCCGCTGTTTCTATAGCATATCCCCAGAACGACTTGGGTAAATCTGAATAACTCATCATCGATCTAACACTCTCTAAAAGAGTCCGATTCCTTCTTTCTGCTACACCATTCTGCTGAGGTGTGCCAGGTGCAGACAACTGGGATGCAATCCCATTTTCTGATAAATATTCCCTAAATTCTCCAAGCAAGTATTCGCCACCACGATCTGATCGTAGTGACTTGATACATTTTCCAAGATGTCGCTTCTCCGCACTTGCTTTGTACTCTTTGAATTTTTCAAAGCATTCAGACTTACGGCGCAACAAATAAATGTACCCATATCTAGAATAATCGTCAATGAAAGTGACAAAATACTCATAACCTCCTCTTGCTTGGATACTCATAGGTCCACATAAATCAGTATGAACCAATTCTAACACTTCTTTAGCTCTATTCCCCTTTGCTTTAAAAGGCTTATTAGTCATCTTACCTTCCAAGCAGGATTCACAAACTGGAAATGGCTCCACTGCCAACGAGCCTAATGGCCCATCTACTACCAGTCTTTGAATCCTCCTCAAGTTAATATGACCTAATCTTAAGTGCCAAAGATATGTTTGGTTCAATTCAGAAGGTTTCTTTCTTTTATTTGAGCTAGAAAGAATGTTATTAGTTTCCTTATGTTGCAGCATTGGTTGGATAGGATTAATAATATATAAATTGTCTTGCAATGTACCAGAACATATAACTCGTTTATTCATCATAATAGAAACATTACGATCCAAACAAACATTATAACCATCCATGGCAAGTTTAGAAACCGAAATTAAATTCCTTCTAAACGAAGGTACATAAAGACAATTGTTCAAAACCAAAATCCTATCATCACCAAAAGATAATGTAATTATTCCAACTGCAACTACTGCTACTTTCGTAGCATCTCCCATGAACACATATATCTCGCCATCTCTAAGCATTCTGGATTGCTGGAACCCCTGCATAGAGTTACAAACATGGTCAGTGGCTCCTGTATCTACACACCAAGTGCTCGTAGATATAGCCGCTATATATGTTTCTGTAACTAGAGAAAGAGACATACCAGTATTGTTTGTCTTCTTAGGAAGAGGACAATCCTGTTTCCAGTGACCTGACTGCTTGCACCTGAAGCACTTGCCCTTAGGCTTTTTCACACCACCTTGAACTCCCACTGCATTAGCAATCTTTCCAGCTTTCTGTGTCTGAGTCTTTTTCTTCTTCTTACCTTTCGGCTTAGATGAAGAAGCTTTCTCGGCCACATTCACTTGAACATTCTGCTTAAAGAGTCCTTCAGCTGCCTGAAGTTCTGTCAGAAGTTCCGCGAGACTATACATCCTTTTGTTCATGGTGTAATTCAAGCGGAACTGCTCAAAACTTTTGGGCAAGCTCATAAGGATGATATCGATCTGGGTTTCCCCATCAATATCAGCACCAAGGATCTCCATCTCATTCAGATGAGACATCATTCTGAGAACATGATCCCTTACAGGTGTTCCTTCAACCATCTGAGTGTTCATTAAAGCCTTCATTGCTACTTGCCTAGCAGCCCTATTCTGTTCTCCAAAAAGTTCCTTGAGATTAAAGAGCATATCTGAAGCAGTGGGCATAGCCTGATGCTGATGCTGCAAAACACCCGACATTGCTGCCAGAATGTAACATCGCGACATCTCATCAGCCTTAATCCACCGCTTATAATACTCCTTCTCACTTTCAGGAGCATCTTCAGCAGGCTGGTCTGGCTTGGGTTCATAAGTACAAAATTTGTACTCCTCAGCAGTCAACACTATGTCCAAATTACGTTTCCATTCAATATAGTTCGGTCCAGTAAGTTTGTTATCCTTAAGTATGGTGAATAGTGGATTAAAGCCCATAGTGATCTAATCCTGAGAATCATACATGTAACACATAATCAGATAGTCGCATAAATCTTAAATCCTATTGGTTTCCTCTAACAATTAATTAAAATTAATGCACTAATATTTAAACCCCATAAGTATCTGGTACGCCACGATGGATGACATATATACCACTTAAATTCGTTTAAATATTACTTCGGTCCTATTACTAAATAATACGCCACGTTAGGGTGGACTATATATTATTTTTCATAGCTAAGTGTATACCATTATTAAATCTTAAATTAATAAAAAGACTGGATACCACCATTAAATATTTCAAATCAATAATCGATAATAGGATAATTCCCAGATCGGGGGGAGCATTGTCAAGAGGCATCACTTAAGACCCCTTTCTAGACAGAATCATCCTTTCTCTCTATATTGAAATCTATATTCAATCAGTGGTACCATTCTAATTAATTGAATTCTATGAAACTTGGTACGCCACGATGGGTGGCATGTATACCTTTCAATATTCGTAATTAATTTAGGAAGTTTGTTCTAGTAATATCCATAACACTACCTGACACCATAAATCATACGCCACGATGGGTGGCATGTATATAATTTATATTCGTCTCGGTGTTAAATTACATACAAACAATAATGGAGACCATGGGATTTAATTCCTAATTAATTCCCTCACCCACTTAGAATTTTTATTTAAAATTGAGGAATTTTATATAGATGCATCGCCCTATGTTATTTTTTCAAGGTCCACATGTTATAAAAATAACAAAACAAAGAACACATAACATAGCAGCATGCATCATAAAATTAAAGCAATAAATAAAATTAATGTCCATGTCGTCCTAATTATGTTAAACATGCAATTAAAAATTACACACATAATTAACAACACACATAATAATTATTTAAAGCAATAATTAAAAAATTAAATAGCGGAATTAAAATTAAAAAAAAAACATAATTTAAATCCACTATTATGGCCCCTTGAAAAAAAAATTAAATTTCTGCAGCCTCCAAACAAGACACACTGTTGCACGTGCAGCTGCTGAAAAAAAAAATTTCTGGCTTCCACGGCAGTGACGCAGTTGAGACCTGCGTTACCCACATTAAAGACCCTGTAACGCAGGAAGGCCTGGCGTTACACCTGGTTTCAACTGGTAACGCAGGACTGTCCTGAGTTACAGACCTGTACCAGTTTTTTTTTTTTTTTTTTTCAGCGAATTGTCATCTTCTGCTTCTGTTAATCGAAAGCGAATTCTCTGAAAACTTCTTCTTTTCAACAACCAACAGCAGCCCTTAACCAGCTACGCAGCGGAATAATTTTAGTCTCCGTTTCGATTTCCGATCGCACATAATTGTTACAAAATTCCCGGATCTTAATAAAATCCAACAAACAATTACATACAAAACAGATCTAATACAAAACTAATTTTGTAAATCTATTCTAACACGATCAACCCTCGTGTTTTACAACCACGATAAACCACGTGGAAACCAAACAAAATAACCACGATTAAACCACGTGGGATCCAAACACATAATTAAAATTACATGGCCATAATAGTGGATACTAAACAACCTCCAAAAGATTATTATCCAAGCACACCACTATACACATGCATATATAATTACGACATGGACATCGTATCAAAATTCGCAGAACCAATGAACCAGGCTCTTGATACCAATTGTTGGGACAATCAGATCTTGGCACTGCGAATTTCGATACAATAAATTAACGAGTACGAATAGAAAAATCACCTTGTTAACGGTTGATTCCACGCTCTTCTATTGTATTCCCAAATTCCCTTGAGCGAAGTGTGGCCTTCGTCTTCTCAAGTTTACCTCTCTTCTTGCTCCTGGGTGGCTACCAATTTTTTCGACCAGCCCCCAGCAAGAAGAGAATAGGAATATATATAGGCTACAATAGGGATCATGGATAATTAGGTTGGGCCTTCTAATTACATCTTGAGCCTAGCCCAATGTAATTAAATATTAATTCAATCCACTAAAGAATTAATATTTGCACTACCTTTCCTAATACCGTAATTTAATTAATTAATTCGGTTCCAATTTTATTTGCTTATTAAATTCCCCATGTTTAAAATATCGCATGTCCATTAATTAAATAAATTACTGATAATTCATTTAATTAATATCTTTTATCCTTGATCATCCACTCAACCTTTATTTAATTATGCCGGAATAAATCCACCTGCAGGGTTTCACATAATTAAATCTTTTTGAGCTTTCAAGGGGACATCATTAACCCGAATATTATCAGGACATGGATTCCTTCAATAAATAATATCCCACCATATATATTATTTCATCACCCAAAATATAATGAAATAAATCAAAAGAATTATTTCATATATAAATCAAAGCATGTAAATAATATATACGTGTCAATTATTATTTCCGGATTAAGAACCTAAGCATTAATAATAACATAGAATCTTAGTTCACCTTCTTAATCAGTATAAGGGAACAATTCTAAATTTGATCCTGTTCAATATACACAAAGTATACTAGTATTATTTATTAGTCAATATAAACTAATCTAAATAATACTACAGCCATTCCAGTGGATTGTCTAACTCCGCCTGTGCTGTGAACCTTATTATATTATATAAACCGTATCTAATAATCTAATATTCTGTATCCCATTTGATACTAGATTATTCACAATATATAATATTTAGACAACATGTAAACATTTAAATGATTCTCAATTAAACCGGCCAGAAATAAATGTAAATACTTCAAATAAATATTTTCAGTATACACCAACATTCACATCGAAGAAATTGAAGAACCCGCTGATCTTATCAAGGAACCAGAAGTTGAGCCGTCTGTTGATGAAGAGGCTCTGAGGATGAGAAAGGGTAAGGCAGTAATGGTTGATGAACCATTTGTTGATCTGAGTCATCAGGAAACAGTACAGGAGGTACTTGACTCAGATTCTGACATGGAAGACGTACCGCTGGCACATGCAATAGAAAGATCTTTGAAGGAACAAGGTGGAGGTGCTGGGATGTCTTCCGGAATGCCTGAAGAATTTCCTGTTGATGAGGAAACCCTAAAAGCTCAACAGTTAGCCTTGGAACAAGCTCAGTTCCATAAAATGAAGATGATGCAAGAACATGCTGCATTCCTAGAACAGAAAGGGGAGCTACAAGGGAAGCAGTATGAGTATGAGCTTGCAAGGCTAGCTAATCCTCAAGTTGATCTGGACAAACGAAGGATAGGGCAGAAATGGGATGAAGCAAGGAAGATAATGATGGGACCCTGTGCAAAAGGAGTTCATAACAAGGATGCAGATGATCTGTTCTACAACTTGAATTTGCAGAATCCAATGACGGGGGACTATATAAATGCTTTGAAGAGATTAATTTCTAAAGTCAGGGTTGGATACAATGCAAATCTTAAGGAGTGGCAGGTTATCTTGTCTTTGGTAGAAGGAGTCCCAACATCTTTCTTATATGTGGATGACCAATTCATAATGAGAAGATCTGCGTCAGAGTTGTTGTTGCTAGCGACTAAAATTTAGTACTCTCAATCTGAGGAGCTAAGCATTCTGTACAGGGATCAGTTAATGCAGCTAGCAGAGGACAAGGGTCCAGAATTCTCAGCTTATCCAAATTTTGTCCGGATGGTAGTTGATGGAAAGATGAAGAGGGTTAGCATGGAGGAAAATGATCTGATGGAGCTTTCAGTAGAATTTCTCAAAGCTGTCTGTAGACAAATGATGAGCAAGGGATTCGCTTCTGAGCTTAAAGATAAATCCGTGAAGATCATTGAAAGAGTTATATTCAAGAAGAGCAATGAGGTGTGGAAGTGTGATGTCATTGCTCCAAACCCTCTTGATGACGTGAAGATTGAGCCGGAGCTGATAGAAAAGAAATGGAATATTCTTCAAGCCATGAAGAATGTAGATGAAGCTCTGACTCTTCCTTCTGGAGCACTAGAACAAGGAGAAATAAGGGAGGCTATTGGTGTTCCAGGAAGTGAAAGTGTATACTGGATACATGCTTATGTTGAAGATACAGCTGATGCCTTAGTATTCATAGATGCAGACCAGAATCAAACAATCTTGCATATGAGTAGACAATGGCTGCTAAGGACTCAAGATGCTGCATTTCTGGAGAGAGTGTTATATGTATTCAAATGGGGCGAAGTGGAAGATAAGTTTGTTGAAGAAAAGCAGAGACTCATGAGTTACCTGTCTGAAGTAGTGGTGGAAAAGAAGAGAATGGAGCGAGATGCGGCCAGTGTCCACAATACTGACCGTGTCAATGGCTACCCCAAGATGATCTATTGTCAGTTCAAATCTGATAAATCTCACTGGAAACCTCAGCTCATCATGAAGAACTTCGAGGATATTCCAAAGATCAGAACTACTCAGGAGGTGGACAAACTCAGAAGGCTTTTCAAACATCCTTATCCAGAGCCCAAGAACCCTCTAGAAATGGAAGCTGTGAGTCTGTTGAATGCTAGGTGGAAGCTGTAAGAACCCAGATTTTGGGTGGAATTAAAACTTTTATGTATTTAATGATGTAAGAATGAATAGTGGTTATGACTGCGATGTAACGAAGATCTATTAAATAAATGGAACGGATTTGAATTCAATTACTTATATGTCATGCAGAATACTTTTGGTTGACGGCATAGATAAGAATGATCTATCTCCTAAGAATATAAGTATATTACTTCAAGTAAGATTATTCTTATGTCATCCAAATCAATACCTATTATAAGTCCAGCGGTTCCGTAAAAAGGTTAAGAAGCACTCGAGAGTGAACCAGGTTCATTTTCCTAATTATAGGAATTAAATAAAAATAAGTGATGAATAGTGATTTTGGTGGAATTTGGAATATTATTATAATAATGATATACCCGGTATTCGGAACGGATTTCTGAGTTCGTATTAGTGATCCAGGGGGAAAATAAGTGTATGTAAAAGCTGTCGGATTCAGAAAAAGAGCACTTTTATTTTCTCCGAGAGTTCCCTGGACACTGATAGCCTTAAGTATTTAACGAATGGATTAAAGGAATATATAATGGAAAGTTAGAATGAAAGATGGAGAATGAAAGTATTAATATTAAAGAGGATTCCCGGTAAACCCTAACTAGAAATCCGTGGAATATTCTCACGAACAATCAATCGAATCGAGCAATAACCGGACAAAAGAACAAGCAAAGGACCAAGATACATACATAAGCTAGTGGAAATATCTAGTAACTAAGTAGTACATAAACAAACTAGTATCCTTGGAGGATCCACCAAGTACTTAGCCATTTCATACAAATCCAACCAAGAAACCAATACTTATCCTTCCATTTTCATCATCCATTACCTCATCACTTTATTAAAGTAGCTTTTAGATGAGATATTATCTTAGAAACATCACTTTATGCATTATTGTAAATCAACCAAGCAAAGCAAACTCCTTTCCTCTCCATTTCTCTTCATTCGGCCTTCTTGGAAATTCCAAAGTCAAAAACCAACTTCCAACCATTTGTTGATCTTGAAACTTTTATGGTGAGACTTACATTTCATATAAATGATCTCCTCAAAATCCTAGCTTCAATCTCTTCTTTTTCCATTTTCAAAAAAATGATTTAAGAGGAGGGTGAATAGTGTTTTCATGAACTAATCTTGTTTTTCCTTGATTTCTTTGGTTGATTTAGCAAGCTTAAGCACTTCTAAGGATCATACCAAGCATAGTGAGGCTAGATCATACTCCAATGAAGGTATAACAACTTTAAACCCTAGGCTTTACCTTGAGATTTTGCATGCTCTTGATGGGTTTTAGTATAAGATGTGATATTAGCATGATTATAAGCATGTATATGATGTAGTTTTGATAAATGTTAAAAATAGTTTAGATGAACGGAAAGGCATTGCTTGGCCTCAGTTCATGTATATAAGTCATGTATATGTTGTTTGGGTTGGATGCTATGTGTAAGGGAAGATTCGAAATTGATAGATATTCGATTTACAGCCGTTATAATGCCCGATTTTACAATACCATGTTTTGTATGCCATTTTCCATGTCAAACCCCTACTGTCCAGAGACCTTATCTGCCATGATAGGATAGGTAATGTTCTAAGCTTTGTTTTGATATAAAGATCACGTGAAACGGACTTACGGTTTAGGATTTATGACCAAATTACTAAAAGTAGTTCGAATCCGTAAACGAAAGTTCGTAACTGAAATTGAACCCTCGTAAGCTATGTAACGTCATGGCGAATCTTGGTAAATAAATACTAGGGGTAAGAAGGAAGGTGTGAAAGAAAACCGTATGTCAAAAAGAGCATTTTTCGATTTACTAAAAATGTTCGAGTAAAGGTTAAACGCGAACGAACCCCTAAAAGACGACTCTTTTGTAACTTTGGTAAAACACTTAGAAAACGGGCGATAAAACTCGGAGTATAATATTGGTTCGTAACGATCAACCTTAGAACTCGTATGACTCAAGTATGTCCCAAGTATAAGTGCAGTGACATGTCGTATTAACGAACGAATGTCGGGTCGGATCAGTGATAATAAGTAATCCACTAATAGGGGTATAACGAGATAACTCGAGAACGTGTTTCGATTTAAGTGTAACTTAACTTTTATATGTTAAGTGATTAATCCCAAATGCCTTGGCTATTTATAGATCACCAGGCTGAACCGGGACCCGCTACCACTACCCCTTACCGTACTCGACTACCAGGCAAGTTTCAATTCCCTTCTTTTAGGCTGTTGTTGTGATTGAATAAATATATATATATGATTGCTGATATACATATGCCATTGCATGCATGCCTACTTTCAAGTTGAATTGATATACTTGTTCCCTAAGTGTTATTGTTGGCTTATAAGCTAGATAGTTATATCAGTTATAAGCCAGTTATTGTAAGACCCTCATAGAAGGGCGTATATATCTTATTAATCAAAATAGACCGGAAGTCAATATTTCTTGATATATCGAGATTACCTCGGAAGAAAATATTTAAGTAAATATTTTCTATTATTTGGGCGACGAATATTATTTGAATATTCGTTCGAGACTAATTATTTTAACGATCCTTACTTCAAATAATTATTTGAATTTAACTATTCAACGAATAATACTTCTCAATATTCATTCAGAGTCGAATTGGTTATCGACTATTATTTCGAATATTCTTCTAAAAGATAAGACTGTTAGATGAATATTATTTGGATATTCTTTTAGATTATTATTTTATTAAATAAATATTACTTTCGAATATTCATTTAAGATATTAAATACTTGATGAATATTATTTTAATATTCATCTGAAGCTTGATTTAATTATCGAATATTATTTCGAATATTCCTTAAGGCTTGGATTACTAAATGAATATTACTTGATATTCATTTAGGATATTATTTATTAAATGAATATTACTTTTGAATATTCATTTAAATTCCTAATTAATCATGAATATTACCTTAAATATTCTTTTCAGGTCCTGTTAATTAATGAATATTGTTTTGAATATTCATTTAAATATTTATTTATTCAATAAATATTCTCCTGATATTTCTTCAGGGATTATTTTGAGAAATACTCCGATTAAAAATATTCTTTCATATTCCCAAATATTCTTTCAATATTTTAATTCAATAAATATTCTCTGAATATTTATTCCATACTTAGAATAACCTCGATAAGGTTTATCTTCTTCGATTATTACAGAAAATATTTCGAAGTCATATTATTATTAATCTTATATCAAGAAAGGTTCCCAGACATCATTCGTCTTTGAGTCTATCTTCTTAATAATAAGGGAACCTTACTTGGAAAAATGTTATTTATCTTGTCGACTTCCCGGTCTTAAAGTATTCCCTTCACCCGCAGCTCGGGTGCTGTTGACTTATTAAAGTCGTTGTTTACCTTCTCATCTTTCGAGGGGTAAGATTTCTGGAACAAGTTGATATCCGTTACCAAGTAATAGCTTGGGAGATATCGGTAAATTTTCCTTTCCAACTAGATACGACTACTTTGTGGAGTCTTATCAACAAGTATTATACTTGGGGAAAGGGGGACGAACGTTATATTCAGAATCATGAACTCTATTTGAACTAGGAGTCGTGTAAGAGGCCGAGTAGCGCCGGTCCATCCCCTTGGCCCAACCGTTGGCCGGGGAGAGCTAGCATGGCGGTATACAAGTAAAGCCGTCAGTTCTTCCTTCTACCGGTAGTAAATCTAAATTGAGCTGTACGATCTCGACTGATCATCAAGATTGGAACAGCGGGCGCGGTGAATACTCCATCATTGGTTCATCATCCAAATTCATTTATTTCCTGCAACATGATTACTGTTGGCAGAGTTGGAGAAGAGTCATAACTGGAATTGCAACCCTTTCTTGCAAGTTCCTCTTCGTATTATCGATAATAATATCTCGCTTACTTTGATGTAGCAGATATTTCTTCAAACAAATACTTTAAGTTACCTTGTAACTTCATCGTTCATATTATACTGGCATCATTTCCGTAAATGCATGGCATATGGTTTAAAAGATAGCTTTGAACTGTTTTAAATTATCGTTCAGTTATATATTTGTTGGTGGGCTTTCGCTCACCCTTGCTTTGTTTATATTATGTCACAACAACAGCTAGGACAGATGGCTCGCGTCAGGCGCACTCGGCGCAAGCAGGTTACCCGACCCACCGGACTACCCGCTGAGATGCTAGCCGCCATTGCTGAGGTAGCATAGTTAGACAGCTTTTGTTTCCTGTTTAACTATATGTATAATTAATGTAATCCACGGCAAAACTTTTAAACCTATGATGTTATCCTTTTGGGATTGTAATAACTTTTATTCGTAAACCCTTTAATGTAAGACTTATTTCAATTTCATCTCTGGGACTATAACTGTTGGGTGTGTGAGTGGTAATTATTGTGGGGTCACAGCATGTGATTTATTTATTATGGACTCAAGTCAAGTATTATGAATGGATGTAAGACCGTAACCACCAGATTCCTGACCCCGGATCTGGGGGTGTTACAGAGATGGTATCAGAGCGAGAGTTATATATCCCAAGAGATGATACGACGTTATATAATAATAAATTCAATAATATAATAAGAACCCTTGCCAGGTTCACCTAAAACCCTTACGGGAACTTTTTAAGTATCATGATAGTAACATAGTTCGTCTTGTGTAGGCGAGCGACTTGTCGGCCCAGGAGGCAGCTGCGAGACAGCATGATGAGGACATGTTCCGGACTAGGGACCCATACTATGAGCACTTGCCTGAGGATGATACTGAGCCTGAGGAGGAGGACGCTGAGGAGGTCCAGGTTGAGGCTGATACTGATGTGATCGAGTCTGAGGAGGAGGACCCTGAGGAGGTCCAGGATGATGCTGACACAGATGTTGTTGAGACTGAGGGGGAGGAGGACCCGGAGGGGGTCCAGACAGGACAGGACGCTGAGTTAGTGGTTGAGGATGATGATTATTGGGTTATGACTGAGTTCAGGACTATGGGAGATGACACTGACATGACCACGGTTCAGGGGGTGCCGGTGGATGAGGGTGTTGAGGGAGATATAGATGAGCCAGTAGTTGGTGCTGTAGGGAGTTCTGGACTTTTTGTGCCACTCCTCCCTGTTGAGAGAGCCCCTACCCCACCACCACTACCTGTGAGCCCCTATCCCGACGAGTTTGAGGAGCTTACCCCAGAGCCCCAGCAGACAGAGACTGCCGCTCCAGCTGAGCCATCCACCCCACCTCATGCCCCGATAGGAGGAGTCCCAGTATGTGTTCACAACTTGATTGTGAACGGGCTTTATAGAGAGTTGTCTGTGGCAGATGCCAGGTTGGCAGAGTCTAGGAGTGAGTTAGCAGCAGAGAGAGCCGCCCGGATGAGGGTGCAGGGCAGGAGGACTATCAGTGACAGAGTTGGGTATAGGGCTGTGACCCGCATCGAGCTGAGGGCTCGGGTGAGGGTGCGACAGTTGCCTACTGATGGGCATGGTAGGGTAGACAGAGCAGCGGCTGAGGAGGTTTTCCGCATCGCCATGGGGAGGGTTCGGAGGATGTTTCGTCGTGACGGCTGATTTCAGATGTAGTGATGCAGTGGTCTAGTTGTCTAGTCATGTACGGACATAGTAGTGCCGGCTTTTGTAGGGATGGTTTTCTTGTACTTGTTTTCCCTTTT
Source organism: Saposhnikovia divaricata (assembly GCA_036435485.1). Taxonomy (NCBI): domain Eukaryota; kingdom Viridiplantae; phylum Streptophyta; class Magnoliopsida; order Apiales; family Apiaceae; genus Saposhnikovia; species Saposhnikovia divaricata. The sequence continues at coordinate 53,693,495 of CM071595.1, read as the reverse complement.
TGCAGACTAGACAGATAGACAGCATATTTCACTTTTGACTTGTTGTTGTTGTTAGGATGGTTGTACTTTAAACTATTGTTGTAACTCGGATGTTGTACCTTTTCGGTACCTGGTATATATTTGTTTCCATTTCAGTCATTACAATTTTGTTGGGATGTGATCACGAGTTTATTAGCATATGTATTACTTTTCGATTAAGTTGCCATGAGATATAAAACTGTGGGATTTTAAACCCAATCATGTAAAGAAATGTGCAAGGAAAAATCCTCTAAAAACAGATCAGTGAACCTAATGTATAACTTTCCAAATTTTCAGTAAAATGCCTCCAAGACGGATGGGCACAAGGGCTAACCCCCGCGAATCTACTGACCAAGAAAGTCACAACCAACACGAGGAAAACCGTGGAAGTAGTGAAGAACAAGATCAGGACTATAATGAGCAAGAAGATTCCCAGTATGGAGCAGAGGATGAACCCCTGTACTCTGAAGAATTTGAAAGGGAAATAGAGGGTGGAGAAACTGAAGTAGAACAGGAAGGGGAGAACCAGGGCGGAAACCCCATGGGCCAGTTTATGGATCTACTTAGGCGGAATTTGAACCAATACCCCCAACCACCACCAAGCAACAACACGTCAGTGGCAAATTCCTTTAGGGCCTTTAAGTCCCTTAAGCCCCCAGAGTTCCACGGATCGGCTGATCCCGTTGAGGCGAGGGCCTGGATCAAAGAAATGGAAAAGTCTTTTGAGATTCTGAGTATCAATGAGGCTCAGAAGACTGTTTTTGCTACTTACCTACTAAAGGGAGAGGCCAATTATTGGTGGGAAGCCAAGAAAAACATGGAGACTGATGCTGTCATAGCCTGGGAAAGGTTCAAACAATTATTCCTGGAGAAGTACTTCCCGAAGTTCATGAAAACCCAGATGGAACTTAAGTTCTTGGAACTGAAACAGAACAATATGTCAGTGGCTGACTATGAGGCTAAATTTACTGAGCTATCAAGATTTGTGCCAGAGTTTGTAGACACAGAAGAGAAGAAAGCTAACAGGTTTCAACAAGGGCTGAAACAGTGGATCCAGAATAGGGTGGCTGTTTTAGAGATTACAGATTATGCCACCTTGGTGCAGAAGGCAACCATTGTGGAGGCTGGTAGTGATCAGATGCAGAGAGAGAGAGAGAAAGGGGGGATAAAGAGAAAACATGTTAGTATGGGCGGAAGATCCGCTGGAGGAAAACCCCCAACCAAGTTTAATCGAGGAGCGGTTTCCCTACCAGGGAGGAGTGTAGGGTTTAAACCATCTGCGAGTGTAAGTGTGAGCCAGGGCGGCCACCAATCAGGAATGTCCCGTTCCAACCCTTCTCGACCTCCATTGCCGTTGTGTGCTACTTGTGGGAAGAGGCACTCCGGGGTGTGCAACCTGAAGCAGATAAACTGTTATAAGTGTGGGCGAGCTGGGCATTATGCCACCTCTTGCACCACGGTCATCCCTAACAGCACAACCTGTTTCCAGTGTGGACAGCGAGGGCACATGAGGAAGGATTGCCCAAAGAGCAAACCAGCAGCATCAGGAGCAAGCAAGGTTGCCTCAAATAGGCCACCAACTGCTAGGACTTTCAATATGTCAGTACAAGATGCCGTGAGGGACACCGATGTGATAGCAGGTACTTTTTCTCTTAATTCAGTCAGTGCAAATGTCTTATTTGATTCAGGAGCAACTAAGTCTTTTATATCTAGAGATTTTGCGCGTAAGTTGAAACTTAAAACCCAGCAACTAAGAGATTCCTTACAAGTAGAAATAGCTAATCAGGAAATCGTACCGGTTAATCAAATTCACCCCGATTGTAAGCTAGAAATAGGAGGACGATCCTTCTATGTCGATTTAATTCCTTTTAAGCTAGGGGAATTCGATGTCATTTTGGGTATGGATTGGTTATCTCGCAATGATGCGCAGATAGATTGTAAAGGGAAAAAGGTTAAGTTGAAAACCCCAGGGAAGAAAGAAATAGTGTTTAAAGGGATGCGACAGACCCAGAAAATTCTGACCATGGCACAAACCAAGAGATTGTTACGAAAAGGGAACGAGGCTTATTTAGCCTACGTTATAGATACTCAGAAGGAAGTACCAAGATTGCAGGACATTCTGGTAGTTAATGAGTTCGAGGACGTGTTCCCACAAGATCTTCCTGGACTACCACCTGATAGGGTAATTGAGTTTGCCATCGAATTAGCCCCGGGGACGGCGCCAGTTTCGAAGGCCCCGTACCGACTAGCCCCAGTAGAAATGAAGGAGCTAGCTAAACAATTACAGGAATTGTTGGATAAGGGCATGATAAGGCCCAGTGTGTCGCCTTGGGGCGCACCAGTGTTGTTTGTTAAGAAAAAGGATGGAAGTATGAGGTTATGCATCGACTACAGAGAATTGAACAAGCTAACCATAAAGAATAAGTATCCATTGCCCAGGATAGACGATTTGTTTGACCAGCTAAGAGGAGCTGAATACTTCTGTAAGATTGATTTGAGAACGGGATATCACCAACTGAAGATCAAACCTGAAGATATCCCGAAGACTGCATTCCGCACCAGGTATGGACATTATGAGTTCTTAGTTATGTCGTTTGGATTGACCAACGCCCCAGCAGCCTTCATGGACCTAATGAATAGAGTGTTCAAGGAATATTTGGACCAATTCGTGATAGTTTTCATTGACGATATTCTCATCTACTCAAAGACAGAGGCAGAACACGCTGAACATTTAAGGATAACCTTAGAAATACTCAGGAAAGAGCAGTTATATGCCAAGTTCTCCAAGTGTGAGTTTTGGAAAAATGAGGTACAATTCTTAGGGCACGTGATCAATAGAGAAGGAGTGTTGGTTGACCCCTCCAAGATAGAAGCAGTTTCAAACTGGGAACGGCCAACTACTCCAACCGAGGTGAGGAGTTTCATTGGACTGGCCGGATATTACAGGAGATTTGTCCAAGACTTTGCGAAACTCGCAGCTCCATTAACTCGACTTACCCGTAAAACCGAGAAATTTGAATGGACTGAGAAATGCGAGAAGAGTTTCCAAGAGTTAAAGAAGAGGCTGGTGACAGCCCCAGTGCTGGCATTACCTGATGGAAAAGGAGATTTCGTGATTTACAGTGATGCTTCGCATAAAGGACTGGGATGCGTGCTTATGCAGCACGGCAAGGTAATAGCATATGCGTCTAGGCAATTGAAGGATTATGAAGTCAGATATCCCACGCATGATCTAGAACTAGCAGCCATAGTCTTCGCCTTAAAGATTTGGAGACACTACCTGTATGGGGAAAAATGCGAGATTTACACAGATCATAAGAGCCTCAAATACATTTTCACTCAGAAAGAGCTTAACATGCGCCAGAGGAGGTGGTTAGAGTTAATCAAGGATTACGACTGTGAAATTCGATATCACCCGGGTAAAGCCAATGTGGTGGCTGACGCCCTTAGTCGGAAAGAGAAGCTCAAGATGATAACTTCAGAGAAAGAGCTAGTGAAGGATTTTGAGAAGTTGGAAATCGAGGTTAAGTTACCTGAAGAGGGCCAAGAAAGGTTGATGGAAATTAGAATCCAACCTCCATTGCTAGAAAAGATTAGACTGTGCCAGGAACGGATGATGGAGGAAGAAAAGAACTCCACAGAAGAGCTAATGACCGGGGAGGAAATTAAGTGCGAAAGAGACAAGGAAGGGATCATGAGGTACACATACAGGATATGGATCCCAAATGTTCAGGAGCTCAAGGATGAGATTTTAAATGAGGCACACAACTCAAGATACTCAGTGCACCCCGGTAGCACTAAAATGTATAGGGATTTGAAGGAGTATTACTGGTGGCCCAATATGAAAAAGGACGTAGCAGAGTGGGTAAGCAGATGCTTGACCTGCCAACGAGTGAAGGCAGAGCACCAGAGACCCAGCGGACTTCTACATCCCTTAGAGATTCCAGAATGGAAATGGGAACATATAGCCATGGATTTCGTAGTAGGTTTACCCAGGACCAAGGCTAATCATGACACCATATGGGTAATTGTAGATCGACTGACGAAATCGGCTCACTTTCTCCCGATCAACGAAAGGTACACGGTCGATAGACTAGTGGACATCTACTTAAAAGAGATAGTGGCGCGACATGGAGTCCCCGTCGCAATAGTATCCGATCGAGATCCTAGATTTAACTCCAGGTTTTGGAGAAGTTTTCAAGAATGCGTAGGGACCCGGCTGAACATGAGCACAGCCTACCACCCCCAGACAGATGGGCAAAGTGAAAGGACCATCCAAACACTAGAGGATATGTTGAGAGTCTGCGCGATAGACTTCAAGGGGAGTTGGGATGACCACTTGCCATTGGTTGAGTTCTCCTATAATAACAGTTATCATTCAAGCATTGGGATGCCACCTTATGAGGCCCTTTATGGAAGAAAATGTCGATCTCCCTTGTATTGGGATGAAGTTGGAGAGCGGAAGATGCTCGGGCCCGAAGTGGTCCAACGAACTAAAGATGCAGTAGATCTAATCAGAGGACGGTTGGTAGCAGCCCAGGATCGACAAAAGAAATATGCCGACTTAGCTCGGAAAGGCAAGGAATACGAGGTGGGGGACCTAGTGTTCTTGAAAGTGTCACCTTGGAAAGGTTTAATGAGATTTGGGAAGAAAGGAAAGCTGAGTCCCAGATACATTGGACCATTTGAGATCTTGAGACGAATTGGGGAACTAGCTTATGAACTCGCATTGCCCCCGAATCTACAGCAGGTGCACAATGTGTTCCATGTTTCGATGCTGAGGAAGTATAACCCGGATGCTAAGCATATTGTAGAGTATGAGCAAGTGGACATGCAACCAGACCTGACCTATGTGGAGCAACCTGTGGAAATCATAGACCGGAAAGAACAAGTGCTCCGGAACAAGGTCATTCAGCTAGTCAGAGTTTTGTGGCAGAACCACAATGTAGAAGAATCCACCTGGGAACTTGAAAGCGCAATGCAAGAAAAGTACCCCCACTTGTTTTCAAACTGATTCCGGGACGGAATCCTTTTAAGGAGGGGAGACTGTAAGAACCCAGATTTTGGGTGGAATTAAAACTTTTATGTATTTAATGATGTAAGAATGAATAGTGGTTATGACTGCGATGTAACGAAGATCTATTAAATAAATGGAACGGATTTGAATTCAATTACTTATATGTCATGCAGAATACTTTTGGTTGACGGCATAGATAAGAATGATCTATCTCCTAAGAATATAAGTATATTACTTCAAGTAAGATTATTCTTATGTCATCCAAATCAATACCTATTATAAGTCCAGCGGTTCCGTAAAAAGGTTAAGAAGCACTCGAGAGTGAACCAGGTTCATTTTCCTAATTATAGGAATTAAATAAAAATAAGTGATGAATAGTGATTTTGGTGGAATTTGGAATATTATTATAATAATGATATACCCGGTATTCGGAACGGATTTCTGAGTTCGTATTAGTGATCCAGGGGGAAAATAAGTGTATGTAAAAGCTGTCGGATTCAGAAAAAGAGCACTTTTATTTTCTCCGAGAGTTCCCTGGACACTGATAGCCTTAAGTATTTAACGAATGGATTAAAGGAATATATAATGGAAAGTTAGAATGAAAGATGGAGAATGAAAGTATTAATATTAAAGAGGATTCCCGGTAAACCCTAACTAGAAATCCGTGGAATATTCTCACGAACAATCAATCGAATCGAGCAATAACCGGACAAAAGAACAAGCAAAGGACCAAGATACATACATAAGCTAGTGGAAATATCTAGTAACTAAGTAGTACATAAACAAACTAGTATCCTTGGAGGATCCACCAAGTACTTAGCCATTTCATACAAATCCAACCAAGAAACCAATACTTATCCTTCCATTTTCATCATCCATTACCTCATCACTTTATTAAAGTAGCTTTTAGATGAGATATTATCTTAGAAACATCACTTTATGCATTATTGTAAATCAACCAAGCAAAGCAAACTCCTTTCCTCTCCATTTCTCTTCATTCGGCCTTCTTGGAAATTCCAAAGTCAAAAACCAACTTCCAACCATTTGTTGATCTTGAAACTTTTATGGTGAGACTTACATTTCATATAAATGATCTCCTCAAAATCCTAGCTTCAATCTCTTCTTTTTCCATTTTCAAAAAAATGATTTAAGAGGAGGGTGAATAGTGTTTTCATGAACTAATCTTGTTTTTCCTTGATTTCTTTGGTTGATTTAGCAAGCTTAAGCACTTCTAAGGATCATACCAAGCATAGTGAGGCTAGATCATACTCCAAGGAAGGTATAACAACTTTAAACCCTAGGCTTTACCTTGAGATTTTGCATGCTCTTGATGGGTTTTAGTATAAGATGTGATATTAGCATGATTATAAGCATGTATATGATGTAGTTTTGATAAATGTTAAAAATAGTTTAGATGAACGGAAAGGCATTGCTTGGCCTCAGTTCATGTATATAAGTCATGTATATGTTGTTTGGGTTGGATGCTATGTGTAAGGGAAGATTCGAAATTGATAGATATTCGATTTACAGCCGTTATAATGCCCGATTTTACAATACCATGTTTTGTATGCCATTTTCCATGTCAAACCCCTACTGTCCAGAGACCTTATCTGCCATGATAGGATAGGTAATGTTCTAAGCTTTGTTTTGATATAAAGATCACGTGAAACGGACTTACGGTTTAGGATTTATGACCAAATTACTAAAAGTAGTTCGAATCCGTAAACGAAAGTTCGTAACTGAAATTGAACCCTCGTAAGCTATGTAACGTCATGGCGAATCTTGGTAAATAAATACTAGGGGTAAGAAGGAAGGTGTGAAAGAAAACCGTATGTCAAAAAGAGCATTTTTCGATTTATTAAAAATGTTCGAGTAAAGGTTAAACGCGAACGAACCCCTAAAAGACGACTCTTTTGTAACTTTGGTAAAACACTTAGAAAACGGGCGATAAAACTCGGAGTATAATATTGGTTCGTAACGATCAACCTTAGAACTCGTATGACTCAAGTATGTCCCAAGTATAAGTGCAGTGACATGTCGTATTAACGAACGAATGTCGGGTCGGATCAGTGATAATAAGTAATCCACTAATAGGGGTATAACGAGATAACTCGAGAACGTGTTTCGATTTAAGTGTAACTTAACTTTTATATGTTAAGTGATTAATCCCAAATGCCTTGGCTATTTATAGATCACCAGGCTGAACCGGGACCCGCTACCACTACCCCTTACCGTACTCGACTACCAGGCAAGTTTCAATTCCCTTCTTTTAGGCTGTTGTTGTGATTGAATAAATATATATATATGATTGCTGATATACATATGCCATTGCATGCATGCCTACTTTCAAGTTGAATTGATATACTTGTTCCCTAAGTGTTATTGTTGGCTTATAAGCTAGATAGTTATATCAGTTATAAGCCAGTTATTGTAAGACCCTCATAGAAGGGCGTATATATCTTATTAATCAAAATAGACCGGAAGTCAATATTTCTTGATATATCGAGATTACCTCGGAAGAAAATATTTAAGTAAATATTTTCTATTATTTGGGCGACGAATATTATTTGAATATTCGTTCGAGACTAATTATTTTAACGATCCTTACTTCAAATAATTATTTGAATTTAACTATTCAACGAATAATACTTCTCAATATTCATTCAGAGTCGAATTGGTTATCGACTATTATTTCGAATATTCTTCTAAAAGATAAGACTGTTAGATGAATATTATTTGGATATTCTTTTAGATTATTATTTTATTAAATAAATATTACTTTCGAATATTCATTTAAGATATTAAATACTTGATGAATATTATTTTAATATTCATCTGAAGCTTGATTTAATTATCGAATATTATTTCGAATATTCCTTAAGGCTTGGATTACTAAATGAATATTACTTGATATTCATTTAGGATATTATTTATTAAATGAATATTACTTTTGAATATTCATTTAAATTCCTAATTAATCATGAATATTACCTTAAATATTCTTTTCAGGTCCTGTTAATTAATGAATATTGTTTTGAATATTCATTTAAATATTTATTTATTCAATAAATATTCTCCTGATATTTCTTCAGGGATTATTTTGAGAAATACTCCGATTAAAAATATTCTTTCATATTCCCAAATATTCTTTCAATATTTTAATTCAATAAATATTCTCTGAATATTTATTCCATACTTAGAATAACCTCGATAAGGTTTATCTTCTTCGATTATTACAGAAAATATTTCGAAGTCATATTATTATTAATCTTATATCAAGAAAGGTTCCCAGACATCATTCGTCTTTGAGTCTATCTTCTTAATAATAAGGGAACCTTACTTGGAAAAATGTTATTTATCTTGTCGACTTCCCGGTCTTAAAGTATTCCCTTCACCCGCAGCTCGGGTGCTGTTGACTTATTAAAGTCGTTGTTTACCTTCTCATCTTTCGAGGGGTAAGATTTCTGGAACAAGTTGATATCCGTTACCAAGTAATAGCTTGGGAGATATCGGTAAATTTTCCTTTCCAACTAGATACGACTACTTTGTGGAGTCTTATCAACAAGTATTATACTTGGGGAAAGGGGGACGAACGTTATATTCAGAATCATGAACTCTATTTGAACTAGGAGTCGTGTAAGAGGCCGAGTAGCGCCGGTCCATCCCCTTGGCCCAACCGTTGGCCGGGGAGAGCTAGCATGGCGGTATACAAGTAAAGCCGTCAGTTCTTCCTTCTACCGGTAGTAAATCTAAATTGAGCTGTACGATCTCGACTGATCATCAAGATTGGAATAGCGGGCGCGGTGAATACTCCATCATTGGTTCATCATCCAAATTCATTTATTTCCTGCAACATGATTACTGTTGGCAGAGTTGGAGAAGAGTCATAACTGGAATTGCAACCCTTTCTTGCAAGTTCCTCTTCGTATTATCGATAATAATATCTCGCTTACTTTGATGTAGCAGATATTTCTTCAAACAAATACTTTAAGTTACCTTGTAACTTCATCGTTCATATTATACTGGCATCATTTCCGTAAATGCATGGCATATGGTTTAAAAGATAGCTTTGAACTGTTTTAAATTATCGTTCAGTTATATATTTGTTGGTGGGCTTTCGCTCACCCTTGCTTTGTTTATATTATGTCACAACAACAGCTAGGACAGATGGCTCGCGTCAGGCGCACTCGGCGCAAGCAGGTTACCCGACCCACCGGACTACCCGCTGAGATGCTAGCCGCCATTGCTGAGGTAGCATAGTTAGACAGCTTTTGTTTCCTGTTTAACTATATGTATAATTAATGTAATCCACGGCAAAACTTTTAAACCTATGATGTTATCCTTTTGGGATTGTAATAACTTTTATTCGTAAACCCTTTAATGTAAGACTTATTTCAATTTCATCTCTGGGACTATAACTGTTGGGTGTGTGAGTGGTAATTATTGTGGGGTCACAGCATGTGATTTATTTATTATGGACTCAAGTCAAGTATTATGAATGGATGTAAGACCGTAACCACCAGATTCCTGACCCCGGATCTGGGGGTGTTACAGAAGCAGCTTAAAGATCCAGTATACAAGAAAGAAAAGCAGCAGAAGGAGAAGCTCAAAAGGCAGAAAGAAGAGAGAGACCAAGCTGCTGAAGCTAGAAAGAGGAAACGGAATTAGGGTTAAAGGTCAGAGTGGTGTGAACTTGAAATTGGAAAAACTTCATGTCTTTCGGTTGCTTTAACTCACTTGAGGAAAATTCACCTTAGAGTGAATCCAATAAGGTGATACAAGTTTGACTAAAACGTATGAAATAATCCAGGTGATAGGAATCACTCAAATGATCTTTAATTCGAAGTTCGAATTCTGTTTCTAGTTTAAGTTCTTTGTATTGTTTTCATGTAAATATTGTAAATTATTCAAGACTGTAATGTTAATTATCTTTTCTCGTCTCATTGTTTAGTTGAGTTATCCTTCATTAATTTGAATGTCATTGTTAGACAATCAAATTGGGGGAGATTGAAAGGCAGAGTGTATAAACTTGTAACACTATAACTAATGTAACTCAAACTAAAGGAAAAGATACTTAACCAGAAGACAATCAAGAACAAGAAGTCACAAGAAATCAACACTAAATGAAGACAAGGTAATTGATACAATTCAACATGTTAACTATGATCAATCCAAGAAGAAATCATTGAGAGAAGTTCAAGTCAAAGTTGTTCATGCCTCAGTGATTTGGAAAGCCAAAGATCAAGATCATAACTATCAGTATCAATAAGACCAATTGATTTCAAGTGAACAAGAAGGAAAGCAAATATTGGAAAGCCACATTTCTAATTGGATATGGTAATTTATTCAAGAAGCAAAAACCCTATCAAGACTAGTCACTTATGAACCAGACCGTTGCATCAAGTGTCAGGACATTGATAGCAAGTTTTTGTCAGTAATAAAGATCCATATTCAAGAGCTTAGTGAAGAATAAAGAAGACATGAAGATATCACAAGTTCGAGATGTGCATTGAAGTTTCAAGTTGAAGACCAGAATATTTTCTAAGTACTAAATATTCTAGATAGCCAAGTAGAAGTTTCTAAGTAGAAGTTCTACTTAGAACTTCGAGATGGCTAAGTAGAAATTCTCAAGTAGAAGTTCTACTTAGAGTGCAGCTTCAACATGACACATGGCATCTTCTGATTGGCAGATTTCCAAGCTTTCAAGATAAGGCAAGATTTATGTGGACATCATTGGGCCACGTACATCTTAGTTTTTGAAGACTACAGGACATAGATTACATGTAGTATAAATAGAAGTACTTGTGTAATGTTTTAGTTAGTGAGCAATTCTAGAGAAAAACACAAGAGAAAAAGAGAGAGTCCATTCACAGAGCTTAGTATCATTCACTTCTCTCTCAACTTCTGTTATACTTTGTAATGAATGTTGTAGCAACCCTTTCAAGTTATATATAAGACATATATTCCTTGAATCTGTGTGTTCATTTATTGCATCGTATTTATTGCTTCTCATATTCGAAAAGTTGTATTCACCCCCCCCACTCTACAACACATTTGGACCTAACACAGAGGCATGTCTGAGTACATCTAATAACAATCCTAATTGTTTGTAATGCTTTGCATTACCTACATGACCTCTTAACTGAGGGAACCTCTAGTTGTAGAGTTTCTATTTGTTTAGTACTTGTAATAGGCATCAATTTCTATCTGTGTAACTGTAATTAAAAGTCAGAGAATAATGCTTGAAAGAAGTTCCAAGGATCATGCCTCAAGCTTGAAGATCAAGATTGTCAAAATAAACATAGTTAGATTTTGGAGAATGAAGATTTGCCTAAGTACCAATTCGAGAAGTATGTTTGTTATATTCGAGAAGTCAGGGATTCGATATCTCAAAAGACACTATTCGATATCTTTTGATGCACTGTTCGATATCTCATTAGATATCTCAGAGATTCGATATGTCTACTACAGTATTCGAGAACTTAGAAAGTCAATAAGTCAAAGCATCATTCGAGTTCTCTAGGAGTCAACAAGTCAAGGTTCATTCGATATCTAAAAGACTCAGAAAGCTATTCGATATCTCAGGGATTCGATAAGTAAAATGCTCTATTCGACAACTCAAGGATTCCTGAAGAAAAGAGCTATTCGAGAAGTGATTCGATATGTCAACTTTGAAATATTCGAGAACTCAGAGTTATCTAATCCTAGTTCTCGAACCAATCACTTAGCCACTTCTCGAATACATTCTTGGAGACAAATTACTGAAGAAATTTTAAAAGTTAGAAACCTGCAACAAGCTAAAGCACTTTATGGACCACAAACTATAAATTACTTTGGAAAGCCTACAAAGAAGCTTAGAGAGATGTACAAGAGACAAAGAGCTAAAGAAGTGGATCTGAGCAGAACCTCAAGAAGTCAAACCTGTAGCCATTTGGATGCTTACTCAAAAAGGATAGACACACTAGAAACTAAATTTGTTTAGCTACCTCATTTGTAGTAAGTAGGCTGTATTCATGTTCTATAAGAACACAGCCTCACTTCTCTAGCAGTTAAGTTTTTCACATACATATTCAAGATATACATCCCTCTGAGAAAAACGAAGCTGAGAATACTACCATTTTTATTCACAGGTTGTAGCAAATCTTTATCTAATAAAATATTAGATTAAAGTGATATTGTGTCTTGTGTTGTTCATTTTCCGCACCTATATTTCTGCACACACATAACACATATCTTGCTACATACATCAAACAGATTCAACAACAAGAAAAGTTCAATAATCCATTCACCCCCTCTATATTCTTTTGTGTGTTAAATACTCAACAAGTGGTATCAAAGCAGGCTATTTATTTAAAAACAGAAAAAGATCATGAATACACCAAAGACTACAGGAACAGTGAAGGTCCCTAAGTTCGACAAAGAGAATTACAACCTCTGGAAGATTAAAATGCTGTTGTTCATCAAAGCTGCTAACCCTCTATATCCTAAGATATTCAAGAATGGTCCCTTTGTTCCACAACAGGAGATTCCTGAAAAGACTGTTGGAACTGTAACCATTCCAAGATCCTATGTGGCTAAAGAACCATCCAAATGGACAGAGAAAGAAAAGGAGATGGTTGCTCTCGACAGTCATCTCATGTTATTAATCATAGATTCTATGGAACTGTCAATGTTTGCTAACATAGCCTCTTGCAAAATAGCAAAGGAGATGTGGGATCATATTGAGGTGTTATGTGAAGGAACAGAGGAGGTTAGAGAAAACAAGAAATAGATATTGGTCACACAGTATAAAGCTTTCATGGCTCAGACCAAGGAAAGCATTACTGACATGTTTGAAAGGTTTCACAAGCTGGTGACTGAGCTATAGATGAATGGGAAGGTTTACAGCACCAAGAAGTTGAACATGAAGTTTCTATTGTCTTCACCAAACCATCTAGAGCAAAGGGTCATTTCTCTAAGAGAAAGAGATTTGAACAAAGTCACATATGATGTGCTCTATGGGGTTTTAAAGACTCATGAGCTTGAGTTGCTTCAGAAGAGGGCTATCCAAGCCAACCAAGGCAGAATGATAAACACATCATGTGCCTTGATTGTCAACAAATCTGTTCAAGACCTAGAAGCATGTACTAGTCAGCTGAGGATAGAGGAGATAGTAGATGATGAAGAAAATGATGGTGAAGTGACTGAACCTGTTGAGGATAAGGAAGAAGAAGAGTTCTATACTCTTGAAGAGCTAGATGGCATGGAAAACACTTCATATGCTTTCATGGCCAGAAAATTTCCAAACATCAGATTCAAAAGAAACCAACCCTTCAAACCTAGACCCCAAAACCATTCATTCAACAAGAGCAAGACACCTGTGAAAGCAAACAAGAATAAATTCAAAACCAGCCATGTGGATAGGTCATCTGTAAGGTGTTATAGATGCAATGACCTAGGGCATTTTGCCAGTGAATGCAAGAAGCCTAAAAAGAAGGATAAGGAGTTTCTAGAGCTTGAAGCTAAGTATGAGGCCCTTCTTAGAAAGCAAACACAAGGCAAGGCCAATATAGCTGAAGGGAAGTGTTGGGATGACTCTGATAGTGATGGAGAAGAGCAAGAATTCTGCAACTATGCCTTGATGGCTGATTCCAAGGATGAACAATCTTCATCTGACTCTCAGGTACCATCTCTCACTACCATAGATATGTCTGTTTCAGAATATAAATGTATGGTTGAACAACTGTCTATTGAAATGTTTAATATTCACACTAGACAGAAATGAATTGTTAAACAGGAAGAATGAGGAACTTGAGCTAACTGCTATTCAAGTAGATAACCTTAAGAAAGAAGTTGAATACCTGCAGAGTAAGGTTCTATGTGCTAGTCAGGTTGAGAAGGCTTTTAGTGATGAGCTAGCTGAAAATGAATTCAAACTAAAATCTTTTAAGAACTCATCTAGTCTATTGCAGTCCTACCATGTGAGAAACCAAGCAAAACCCAAGGTTGCCATTGGACTTGACTATGACACTCTTAAATAGAGGAAATGCTATGCTGTCATTGAAGATGACATAGTTGTTCAGAAGGAAGTACCTCACATTTTGAAAAAGGCTGAGTTTCCAATTTTTAAAGAACCAACATTTGAGATTGATGAGGATGCCTTACTCATTAAACAAATGTTGAATGATGAGGATGAGGCATAGTCTACTGAACAACCAGCATCCTCTAAGGGTGAGAGTGTCAAGCCAAAAGCCAAGGAGCCAGTAGGAGGTAGACCAAGACCTGAGAAGTTTGTGAAGTTTGTTTCAGCTGGGAAAAATGAATCTAAGAAAAGAATGGCTAATAAGAAACATAACAGGAATGGAAAACTAGGGATAAACAAGAATAACAATTATGCTTATGTGCCAAATGCCCCTAGGAAAGTTTATCAAAATTGTTTCGCACTAATCACTTAACTCATGCATGCAAGAACCAACTAGTAGTGTAGCTAAACCATTCTATGATTGATCTGTGCCTTTAAGACATAGAGATTCACCTTTTTGTGATAAACTTGACTGTATGCCATGGAATGTTATGACTAGCTGTTTTAATTTGAGAAGACAATTCATGGATGGTTGCAACAGTCACAACATTCACACACACTACACAAGGCCAGAGTCTTCAAGTCCTCCTAGAGCTAGGAAGGTACCTCTGTCACCTTAATCTGAGATCTCAGTTTCTAAGACTTCTAGTAGTGACAAGAAGACTAGTCCTAAGAAAACTAATAAGTATGCTATTTTTGATAAATCTGTTTCTAAGCCAAGTGGACCCAAACTTGTTTGGGTACCAAAGGTGAAGTAATACCTTTGTGTATGTAGGGCAAAGAACAAGAAAAGAAAGTCATGTGGATTTTGGACAGTGGATGCTCAAATCATATGACTGGTGATATGGCCCTGCTATCATAGTATGAGGAGAAGGATGGTCTAATGGTTGCTTTTGGAGATGACATCATGGGTAACACATTGGGATATGGCAAGTTAAAAGTTGGTAATGTCATCATTGAAGATGTAGCACTAGTCAAGGGACTCAAGCATAATCTGCTAAGTGTTGGTCAGTTTACTGATAGAGGATTCAAAGTAAACTTTGACAAGGATGAATCTTTAATCACCCACAAGAAGACTAGTGACTTTGCTCTATCTAGAGTGAGGAAAAGAAGCCTGTTTGTAGCCAATATGGACTCTGCATGCAAGGACAAAGTTTGTTGCTTCTACTCAAAAGCATCAAATGAAGATTGTTGGCTGTGGCACAAGAAGCTATCACACTTGAACTTCAAGGCCATTAATTCTCTCGTCAAAAGAGAGTTAGTAAGAGGCATTCCCACACTTGAATTCTGTCAAGAAGGAGTGTGTGAGGCTTGTCAGAAGGGAAAAATGAAAAGGTCAAGCCACAAGTAAAAGACAGTGACATCAATCACCAAGCCCCTACAATTAACTCATATGGATTTGTTTGGGCCTGTCAATATTATGTCACTCTCAAGAAAGAAGTATACCCTGGTGATGGTTGATGACTACACAAGGTATACATGGGTGGAATTTCTAGCATCAAAGGATGAGGCTCCACAAGTGATCATTGAGCACATAAAGAAAGTTGATAAGGAAGCAAAGGCCAACAATGCAAGTGTGATTGCATTGAGAAGTGATAATGGAACAGAGTTCAGAAATGCCTTACTTAAAGCATTTTGCAAAGAGAATGGCATTTCTCAACAATTTTCAGCTCCAAGGACTCCACAACAAAATGGAGTTGTTGAGAGATAGAATAGAACTCTGATTGAGGCTGCTAGAACAATGTTGCTTGATGCAAAGATGCCTACATGTTTTTGGGCTGAGGCTATGAGCACTGCATGCTATATCCAGAACAGAACTCTCATCAACAAAAACACTGGAAAGACACCTTACAATTTGATGACTGGAAAGAAGCCTACTCTTAAGTATGTTCATACTTTTGGAAGCAAATGCTTTGTGTTAAAGGATAATTCAGAATATGTTGGAAAGTTTGATGCAAAGGCATTTGAAGGAATTTTTCTTGGCTATTCTATGGAGAGAATTGCATACAAAGTTTATGTCATCAGTCAAAAGAAAGTTATGGAAAGCACAGATGTGACATTTGATGACAGAAAACTACCTGGATTAGAAGAAGCCAATGATGAAGATAGAGATCCATTAAAGTTTGAAAATCTATATGACTCCGATGAAGAGATTGAAACTAAAGTTAAAACTGTAGTTCAACAAACTCAAGTGAATGATGGAGCAAAAGAAGAATTTGTGCCAATCAACAGTGAAGAGACAAGCATCCAAGACACACCTATAAATAGTGGAAACTTCATAGGGGGAGGAAATGAAAATGATCACGACTTGGATGATGAAGCAACATCAAGGTTGAGAAATCAAATTGAGCATTCAAGGAAATGGGATAGATCACACACTGCATAGCAAATTATTGGAGATCCAAATGCAGGAGTGAGAACTAGGAGAGCAACTCAAAATGAGTGTCTCTATGGTTGCTTTCTATCTCAGATTGAGCCTAAGAAACTTGATGATGCACTGTTGGATCCAGATTGGATTATTGCTATGCAAGAGGAGCTGAATCAATTTGAAAGAAATAAAGTATGGGAACTTGTCCCTGCACCAAAGAACAGAACCATTGTTGGAACAAAATGGGTTCTGAAGAATAAGATGGATGAAGATGGTGTAATAGTAAGAAACAAATCAAGGTTGGTTGCAAAAGGATACTCTCAATAGGAAGGCATTGATTATGATGAGACATTTGCCCCTGTTGCTAGATTGGAAGCCATTAGAATCTTCTTGGCATTTGTTGCTCATTCAAATTTTAAAGTCTATCAAATGGATGTCAAGAGTGCATCTAAATGGGGAGTTGGAAGAAGAAGTTTATGTGCAACAACCACCTGGCTTTGAGGATCCAAATTTCCCAGAATTTGTCTACATATTGCTTAAGGCATTGTATGGACTTAAGCAGGCTCCAAGGGCATGGTGTGATACTTTATTACAATTTCTTCTTGAAAATCAATTCAATAGAGGCACATTGGACAAGACACTGTTTTACAAGTAGCATGGTGATGATATTATCCTAGTTCAGATCTATGTGGATGATATCATATTTGGCTCTACTAATGAGAAACTGTGTGAGAAATCCTATAAGCTCATGCAAAGCAGATATGAGATGAGTATGATGAGAGAGTTAACATTCTTTCTTGGATTGCAAGTTAGTGAGAGGAAGGATGGTATCTTCATCAGTCAAAGCAAGTACATCAAGGATTTATTGAAGAAGTTTGACTTAGAAGACTGCTCACCTGCAAAGACACCCATGGCCACTGCCACCAAATTGGATGAAGATGTCAAAGGCAAGAGAGTAGATATCTCAGTCTACAAAGGCATGGTTGGTTCTCTACTCTATCTCACTGCAAGTAGGCCAGACATCATGTTTGCTACATGTCTGTGTGCAAGGTTTCAATCAAATCCAAAAGAGTCACATTTGATTGCTATAAAAAGGATTTTTAAATACCTGAAGGGCACTCCAAACTTGGGTTTATGGTATCCTAAAGACACAGGGTTCAATCTAGTTGGTTATTCTGATGCTGATTATGCTGGATGCAGAGTGGATAGGAAAAGCACCGCATGTAGCTGCCAGTTTCTTGGACAAAGGTTAGTCTCTTGGTACATCAAGAAACAACAATCTGTGTCAACTTCCACAGCTGAGGCTGAATACATAGCTACTGGAAGTTGCTGTGCTCAAGTGCTTTGTATTAGAAATCAACTTAGAGACTATGGACTTGTGTTGGAAAGAATTCCAATCATGTGTGATAGACAACACAAGTGCAATCTCTATAGTTGCCAATCCTATCAATCATTCTAGAACAAAGCACATTGACATCAGATATCATTTCATCAGAGAGCATGCAACTAATGGAACCATTGAGTTGCATTATGTCTCTACAGATAAGCAACTAGCTGACATATTCACTAAGCCATTAGATGAAGCCACCTTTACAAGGTTGGTTAGTGAAATTGGAATGGTGAATTCTTCAGATTCCGGCTAAGTGAAAATATCAGCTAGGTTGTTGCAGCAGTAAACACTTACTTTATCTAAATGCTTAATATTTTTGAAGTAATTTTGGCTGGAATATGATTTATAAATATTTCAGATTTGCTGAATATGTTGAAAATCATATTCGAATTAGCTTGAAATTTCTATGAAATTTTAAGATTATCACTATTTAATTCGTTAGAATATTCTTCATTGAATAATTCTGGTGAATTTTGAAAAGATAGTGAAAATTAAATTTTATGAGTGGAGAGTATAGCTCGATAAGTCAGACTTCTCTAATGACTTCTATGTTTATGGTGGACTTCTCTAACAAGTCTATTTGGAACACTCTTGAGTTCTCGAATAGTGCATTTTGGAGAAATCGAACAGAGACTTGCTTGACTTCTCGAATAGGACATTTGAGTTCTCTAATGACTGAGTTCTCGAATAGAACATTTGAGTTGTCGAATCATTTGAAAAGGCTAAATTTTCGCTGAATCTTAACCATTTTTGGATTTTTATTCAAAATTTTAAATCACTCATAAAGACATATTTTATTTAATTTGGAATTATTTCTAAGTTAGATAATTGCCAGCTGTGAGTTACAAACTACTTGAGATATCGATTAAGCCTTTCTTGACTTATCGAATAGTTGATTTCTACTTCTCGAATGCCGGACTTGTCGATACAAAACATATATCTAATCGACAATTCAAGTACTTCATACTTATACAATTTTACATCTATTGGTTTCATTTCATTCGATTTCTCAAGCATCTAAAGTTCCAAAACCTCCGAAAACCCTAACTTCAAAAGCTAAATTTCTTCTTCAACCTTCATTCTCTTCTCTCATCTGTATATGTAACAATGGCAAATACCCAACTCCCAATTCCTACCCACACCAACTTCGTTCGCTGGATGTCTGAGTCATACATCAAGGATGCACTCTCAGCCAACCCAACTCTATACCTAGATCTTCTAGAACAGTTTTGGAGGATAGCCACTGTGGAAGTTGTTGCTCTCGAAAATGCAGTAACCTCTTATATCATCTACTGCAAAATAAAAGAGAAAGAGGTTACTATCACTACAGAGGATATGAATCAAGCACTAGGACTTCATCAGGACCTGTATCACCCTCTGGTATCTGATGATGATTTGATTACATTCTTCGACTTTATCAGATATGCTGATACAATCAAGATTGGAAAAATGAACCGGAAGTGTCTCAGAAAGGAATGAAGTTTTGTGTTTGCCACACTACTACAGGTGTTCACTGCTAAAAAGTCGAGTTTTGATCAAATCAGTGCACCTGCACAGCAAATTGCATACTCCCTGGCATATGATAGGAAAATCAATGTGGGTAATCTAATTATGTAGGAGCTATATGGGAGACTTGGTAAGAACTCAACCAAGAGAGGTACTGAAATTTTCTTCCCTCGTTTTATTCAATTTGCTCTTAATTTTGTAGATAATAAACTGATTGAATTGGCTGGGATAGATAGAAATAGAATAGGCTATCCAAAATCCATGACCAAACTCATTTTTGGTAACTTGGAGACTAGGAATGATGTGGATGTGAGACTTGAAATAACTCCTCATATGCAGAGTTTATTTGAGTCTTACCCCCAAAACATGCCAACATTTGCCTCTAAGTTTGAGTTAGCACAGCCCAAGCAAGTAGAACAAAATGCTAACCCAGGGCCTACTAACCAACCCCCTCCACTAAACACTATACCAAACACAGAGCCACCTGCATCATCCTCTTAACAGGGTGGTGTTAGTAAAAAGGAGAAGAAGAGAAAACAGATTGAATCTGAACCCTTGAATATCTTGACAGAAGCAGCATTGGCTGTAGAATTAGGTCTAGAAAGTAAGGAACCTGAGTCACCCTTACAGAGACCAAAGAAGAAGAAATCTAAAGCCACCTATTCAGTCACAAAAATGGCTGAAGTTGTAAAATCAGGGGCAAACAGCTCACTAGATGTATCCTCTCAACAGGGTGCATCTATAGAATCAAGCATCCTCCCCAATGCATCTACTTGTAATGAGTCAGCACTGGGAGTGATAAGGCTGGCACAACACTGAGTAGAGAGCACATCACACTTGAAACTCCCTCTATTTCTTAGGGGGAGTTGCCAAAATCAAATCTACAAGACACTTCTCTTCCAGAATCTATCACTGAAATTTTTTTGGAGCCTACAACTCAAGCAATTAAGGAGCAAGGCATTGATCACCAAGAATTCTCTTCTCTTGGTAAGCCAATGGACTCAAGTGACTTAGTGCATGACACTTTGCTCACCACCCAAGAACAACATTTAGATGGTGAGGGAATGCAAGCTGGGTCATATCCTGATGACACCATCACAAATACATAGGATTCACTAGTTTTCACTAGAGACTCTGTGCCTGTGTCAACTAATGTTGTAACTCATCCAACTCCTATGGAGACAACAGTAGTAGAGTCAATCCATCCAGTTACAGAAGTTCCATCTGTAACTAAGGAGTCTAGCTTGCCTAGATCTAGCTCTGACTTTTTGTCATAATGTGTAACAGCCCCAGATCCAGGATTGGGGATTCGGTCGTCACGGTCTCAATTTCCATCCACAACATCAACATAAATTAACTTACAACCTTGTGACCCAAAACAACAACATAAACCACACCCGTTATAGTCCCAGAGATGAAATTAGAGTAACCAACAAATATTATTAATCACAAGTTTTGTGTTCGTATAACCCAAAAGAATTACATACTCTTTGCCATCCATTTACATATGTCATATAAGTAAATACATCTGATAAATCAAAAGCTGACAGTCTAGCCTACTGGTTGATTCTAACTCAGAAATGCAGTCCATGACATCAGTAGGCAACCCTTATAACTGTTGTCCCTGCTTGCACCGAGTGCTCTTTGGGTTGGCCATCAGATCTAGCTATTGTTGTGATATAGTAAATAAAGCAAGGGTGAGCAATAGCCCACCAAAAATAATATGTAACTGAACAATAATATATAACAGTTATGAAATATCTTCGAAACCATATGCCATGCATTAACGAACATAGTGCCAGTATAATACAAACGATGAAATTACAAGGTAAGCAAAAGTAATTTCAGTTTTGAACAATTCTCGACCCTGTCAACAAGAGTGATGCTTCATGTTGTAGACAATAAATAAATTTGGATGATGAACTAATGCTGGAGTATTCACCGCGTCCGCTGTTCCAATCCTTACGATGATCAGTCGCAGATTGTACAACTCAAATTAGTTTTACTATCGGTAAAAGGAAGAGCTGACGGATTTACTTGTCTACCGCCCTGTTAGATCTCCCCGGCCAATGGTTCGGCCAAATGGGATGGACTGGTGCTACTCGGCCTCTTACACAACTCCTAGTCCGAATAGAATCCTTGACTCTGAACGTAAAGTTCGTCCCCCTTTCCCCAAGTATAATACTTGTTGATAAGACTCCACAAAGTAGTCGTATCTAGTTGGAAAGGAAAATTCACCAATATTTTCCAAGCTATTGCTTGTTAATGGATATAAACTTGTTCCATCGATCTTACCCCTCGAGTGTTGAGGAGGTAACCAAAAAGACTCATATCGATGTTTGAAAAGAATCGAGATGTGAGTGAAAAAGGTAGTTTAACAAGTATATGACCGGGCAGTCAAAGAAATAACATCTCTCCAGCAAGGTTCCCTTATATTTTAGAAGATAGATTCGAATGAAGAATAGAGTTTTGAGAACCTTCCTTGATATTACAAGAAATAGTTCAAGAATATTTTTGATATAATTATTGCTCATGATTAACCCTCGAATAAGTAAATATAAAATATTCATTAAATAAATAATTCCTCGAATAAATATTCAAAATAATATTCAAGAAAATAATTAAAACCTTAAATGAATATCCAAGATAATATTCATTAATTAAATAAGCTCAAATGAATATATATAAAATAAACAATTAAACTCAAATGAATATTCGAAATATATTCATTTAAATAAATAAAGCTCAAATGAATATTAAAGATAACATTCCTTAAATAAATAAACTCGAATGAATATTCAAAATAATATTCATATAATACTTCTCGATTGAGATAATATTCAAATAACATTCCTCGAGTGATTTCCAAGTACTAATACTTATGGAAATATAGACAATGTTAATAAATAACATTCCTAAAGTAATCTGTCACTGGAATCTCTCCGGATTTCCACGACTATCTCTATATTACAAAATACCGACTCCCGGCCTTTATTAGAAAAATGAAGTTCATATGCCCTTCATTATGGGTCTTAACAATATCCGGCTTATAATTAGTATATCTTGTATCTAACTTATAAGCCAACATCAGTCAGGGAACAAGTATCACAATATCAATTTTGAAAGTAGGCATGCATGCTATTGAATATGTATAATAACATCAAATCATATATATATTATCACAACAACAGCTTCAAATTGATTGAAGACTTGTCTGGTACTCCCGCTATGCTAGTGGTATGACTCGGGGTGGTCCGGCAATCTATAAACAACAAAAATTATCCCGGGTTAATCACATATCACATTGAAATGCCAAGTAAATACTTTACTTAAGCTAAAGCATGTTTTCAAGTTATCGCTCATTAACACCGTTATGTCATTACACTTACACTTGGTAGGTACTTAAGCCATATAAGTTCTAAGGTCGAAAGATTATACCTCGAGATTTATCGATCGTTATCTAAGTGATTTTCCAAAGTTATAACCACTCGTTCTTTTTATGGGTTCATTCGCACTTAACCCTGATTCGAATATTTTTATAAAATCGAAAAACGATCTTTTTAACATGAGGTCTTCTCTTACACCTTCCTTATGATCTCTAATATTTAATTACCAAGATTCGTCATTGAATTACTCGACTTAAGGGGGTTCAATTTCAATTACGAATTTTCATTTACGGTTTCGAACAACTTTTAGTAAATCGGCCATAATTCCTAAACCGTAAGTCCGTTTGCTTCGATTCTTTCGCCAAAACGATCTATGACTCGAGATCTATAAGGTCAGTTCATAAAATCATCAAGAACAGAAATTTAAGGCTACTGTCCTACACGGTTTTTAATGGTTAAGGAAATTTTTTCATTACGACGGCTATAACTCAGATATTTCCAAAATTAAAACACTCCAACAATCATGGTTTCCACTCTAAACCACATATACATGATAATTACCAAAGAACTGAGGACAAGCACTGCCTTTCCGTTCTTACTAACTAGTTTAACATATAACAAAGCTTAATCACATCTCTAAGAGTTATACATGCATATATCATCCAAAACTCCATAAAAACTCAAGATTCAAGCTAGGGTTTCAAGTGCTATACCTTCCTTGGAGTGTGTAGTAGCCCTAATAATCCTTATATAGTCCCTGTATAACCTTAAGATAGCTTGAATCATCCAAATCAAGCAAGAAAACAAAGTTAGTTTCTATGGGTTACTATTCATCACCACTTTTGTAAAAATCATAGAAAATCGAAAAATAATAGTTTAGCTCTCAAATTTTTACCTCATCGTGGGCTCTTCATAAGATTTGTTTTGAGCTATAGATCATGAGATTTGAAGCTTGGTAGCTTTGGTTTTGAACCAGTTTCCCGCTGGACAGAAACTGTCAAGAACAGGAAGTTTGGCTTCTTCAACTTAGGGAGGATATTTGACTAGGCTATACTAATTAGATTGCCTTGAAATTTTGAAAGAACCTTACCCATGGAGTGGAGAAGCTTTGGTTAATATTTGGTGATTTTAGAATGGGTAGAAGTGGAGATATGAATTTTTCTTTCCATGATGCTCCTGCTGGGCAGTTTGAGAGAGATGGAGTTGGTTGGCTTTTCTTTTGGTTTATTCTCATCTAATCTTGTATTATTGCTAGGATTAGAAAATATCAAGGCCATAAAGCTACTTTAATAAAGGTATGAGGTCATGGATGATGTTTTTGGAGTGGACAAGTGTTGAGTTTGTGTGGTTGGATGAGAAGATCATGCTAAGTACTTGGCTTGTTCTCTAAGTGTGCTAGTTACTAGATATTCCACTAGTAACTACTTGGTTACTAGATATTTTCCACTAGCACATGCATGCACCTTGATCTTCTGCTTGTTTCTTTGTCTGGTTATTGCTTAATTCCTTGATCGTTCGGAGGAATATCTCAAGGATTTCTAGTTAGGGTTTTACCGGAAACCGTCTTAATATTTATAATATCATTCTCAATTCTCTTTAATAATTCTTGAATCCATATTCCTTAAATCCTTTCAATAATCCCTTAAGTCTTTCAGTGTCCAGGGAAATCTCGGGGAAAATAAAAGTGCTATTTTTCAGAATCTGATAACTTTTACATACACCTTTTTTCCCCTTGGATCATTAATACGACTAAGAAATCCGTTCCGGGTACTTCTATATAGTGTCATTTAATAATATTCCTATTTCCACAAAAAATACTATTCATCACTTGTTCTCTCTTTATTCCTTATAATTAGAAAAATGTCCTTGTGCTTTCCCGAGCGTTCCCTAACCCTTTTTACGAAACCACTGGACTTATACTAGATATCGATTTGGATGACATGAGACTACTTCCTCTGTTTGTATGCCATATCCTACTTTCTTGACGATAGATTATTCTTACCTAAGTTGTCAACCCATTGCATTGTTCATGACATATAAATATTGGAATCCATATCCATTCCATAATAAAAGCTTTAATTCCTACCAAAAATCGGGGTTCTTACACTCTCCCCTCCTTAAAAGGATTCCGTCCTGGAATCAGGTAGGAAACAAAGAGTAGTTTGTTTGTCGTTTCGCCTTTCAGCTTCCCGATCAATTATTAGTTGTTCTACCCTTTCTCACCACATCTACTGGTGCTACAATATATACTTTATCCTTTTTCCATCAACTTTGCTACTTTTCGTACAACACACTATTTGGGTTATGCTCTTACTCAGTCCTATACTATTATCCTTATTGATATCTACAGTGATATTGGTATCACTATCGCATTGTGAATTCGGAGTTAACCACACTCACTCTATGCATTTCCTGATCGCTTTAATCTTCGCAATCTCGATCAATATAGAGAGGTGGAGAGATTTATTGAGAGATCACTATGATCAATGAACATTTGTTATATTGCATAGTTAGTACAAAAGGGGGCCAGCCTTTAGTACTTGACAAGCAATTAAACAAATTATGGTATTCCACTTAGACTTCTATCACACAGACATATAGTCACGTAGCAGTACCTCCCCTCCTTAAGGGGTTGTTCTTCTCAATTCAAAAAGAAGATGAATAAGAGAGAAGAAAAGAAAAGAATTTCAAAGAATTATAGAAAGTTTTCATGATTGCAAAATATCATACTTAGATTTTTCCTCTGAACTATAGAGGTTCATTAATGAAGAAAATTATCGTATTTATATCAAATATTACTTCATCGTAATCTCACGTGTCAACATGTCCTCATTTCTCCGTCCATCATTCCATGGACCTATATTCTTGTTTAATCTTAGCAACGCTCACCTTAGGAAATTCCTTCAACCTTTCACGTTCAATCTTAGGTTTCTCGCTTGACATCATTGGTACTGACATTCCATGCCACGTTACTAGCTTTTTTATATTTATAATACTAACACTATCAAGTGGTAATCTCGAGAATTCATTAGAAAGCCCATTCATTAATCCAGTCATAACATTCCTTGCTTTACATTCCATAGTTACTTTCCCGGTCTTTTCCTTATCAATCACATCCTTCTTATTATCTGATTCCTATTCACTTCTGTTATTTACCTCCACCGTCATCTCTTTATTGAGACATCTTTTGCACTTGGCACCTTCTTATTGGTATCCCGTCACATTTACTCTATAATCATCATATTATTCCAATTTAAACCTTCCGAAATGAATCTGGCCGATTTCTTTAACTTAGATCCAATATAATCTACTTCTGCCAATCTTCTTTCTCATTACTTGTTCTTTTCTATCCGTGATTTTCCACAGGTTGTTCTTCGTAAGTCAGACCAAGTCGTATATCTACCTACTCATACTCTTATCATCTGTCGAGCATCTCCGTTTTACTGGTGTAGCCTTGCCACATGAAACACGTTACGACCATGTTATAAGTTTTGGGGATAAGGCTGGCTCAAATGCCACCTTCCGAACATTTTTAAACTCTTAGATGGCCCAATAAAAAATCTCGGGCTCAACTGTCCTTCCCTCCAAGTCTCATTAATTCTTTCTACGAGAATACCTTTAGCATCATGAATCTCCAACCTCGTATTCTCTATCTTGTTTACGCAGAAATACACTAACATAAACTTGCTTGTCATTCACCAACATGCCATTTAGCTTTTCAATAGCAGCACTATCCTTATCTTTGCGTTGTCATCTACTTTCTTAGAAGAATCACCACTACATTAATGTAGTCCATTGTTGAATCACCAGCGTTTGCTGCTTACGTAGTGCTTTAATAGTTAATCAGACGGGTTTCATAGTTGTCATATCCAAAATTCTCTAGGAAGACGAACTAATCACTATTTCTTATTCATAAGGTATACTTCCTGAACTTGATGTAGGTATTAATGAAGCAGATAAAATCGCAGAAGAGTTTCAATAACCGCAGCTATGTCAGATTGATGAAATTATTAATCACATGTCTTCATTAGAAGACTTGAAACTTCACAGTTCACTTAATCAATTTCGTATCATGGTCCTGGTTTACCTCAAAATGGGACCTTCTAAGGTATGTAATATGCTTAAGACGCCATCAAGAATCGAATCTTTACTTAAACTATTATTACCATCGATTCTTGCACAATCATTAGAAGGAATGTAAATTCCTCCACCACATTATGACCTTCAAGGTCCTTCCAAATATCGTTCTGTTTTATTTGGTATGAGCATTTATAATTACTCCTCTATACTTAAAGTGTCGGCCACCTCATTGGCCTTTCCTGATAATAATAACTTTTCACAATCAATGTTTTCTGAATCTATTCCAACTCAAACTTTTCTACCTCATTCCCATCACTATTGGGTGAATGCATTCTCCCTTAAGCTCTTCTGAAGGAAAAAATATCTATCAGTCTTTTTCCATAAGTCATTGTTTCCACCTTTTCGTGTGAACTTTATCACGGTTACTCCCAATCATACCTAGGATATTTCTTTTCTTAATCTTTTCTTGTTTTAGGATAATTTCAACCTTTATTTGGTTCAATCCATACTTCCTCATGGTCTCACACATGCCTCGTCTGGCATTATTATTATTGGGTCATACATTCCCTACCAAACTTGTATTTTGAAACTCAGAATATTACCTTTTTTTCCTGTAAGGTTTCTTAGGTCATCCTCGTCGTTCCTCCTGTATTTTCTAGGTACAGGGTATATCAAAATATCCTTAATCGATGCTATAACAATTCTGTCTATGTACTTTCTGAAACTCCTTTCAGTAACTCCTTAAAGATTATTGTTGCCTTGTTCAATCCAACTCATATCATCTGAATTCACAATGTCATTATTAGGGGTAATGCCACCCTTTGTGCATCCCCAGGGTTCATCTTAATTTATGGATATTCTATCCTCAATTCTATTTTTCAAAAATACTTACATCCTTTAGTTAACAATCACTTCATAATTCCTTAATAAGGGTCTCTTTTCAATCATTCACATCTTCATAATCTATAGGTAGCTTCATGCTAACCTTCTCTTTCAAACGGATGTCATTATACATGGCCTTCAAAAGACAACATACATTTGGTAATGGTAACAAGGATGTTCTGGAAGATATTGGTCATGTTCTACTTGAATCTTTTAGTACTTATCACTCTTCTTAAAGATACAAAGTTTCAGATAACCTTTATACATCATACTGCACAATCTTTGACAATCTCCATAAGCCTTTTATTGATCACTTTCCTCAGTCATACTATGTTCATTGTATTTATAAAATCCCAACATTATGTACCTCAATTCACTATAGTTGGGTTTCTAGCTCATAAGCTGGTCAATCATATACACATGAATTACTTTACTTTGTATCGAAAGTTCTCACGGTTGGCGCTCGGTTAGAAGCACCCCGCTTTGTCCTTACATTGCTGGCCTAGTCACTTTATAATTCTTCACCACATGGCCCCAAATGGCCGCGCTACAGTATGTGAATTTAGGGTTAGCTAATGGCATTACTTTTCTAGCAATTTCCTGGCATAGTGCCTCCTTCGTCCATAGCGAAGATAATTTATCTAGGGTAGGTTACGCTTATCAATATGCTTTTTCCCGCGTACTCTTAAACTTCTTCTTTTTTGTATTTGTTCACTACTTTCCTCACACAGCAAATCTTGGGTGCCAGAGTGGCATAGTCACTCTTCATTCATCCTTCTTCCCTTGATACGGTTTCTGATCTTTTCCAAAATCTCAATCGACTTCTCGATACCGTCTCCAGGCACCTTTCCTTTGTTTTTAACTTTTCACATTCTCGTATCGATCCCACGTGCTATACAAGTTTACACTTTTGGCATAATAATTTTTTGATTTAAGTCAATCCCGGAACTCTTCAGTCCGTTTTGGTCCTTAAGTACATTTCCCCTTTACCGTCCAATCTCAACTTCATCATTTTATTTCTACAATCAATCGCAATAATCAGGGTCGGTCCACCAACCCATATAGCGGCTACCTTACCCAATCCACAGGGTTAGCCCTAGTCTACACTCTCTTTAGTGACGTTCTCTGATAATCAGAAAGACTGGGTTTGCCAAAGTTTGTTGAATTTCTTTCCAGAATCAGGAAAATTTTGGTTAATCTATCCACCCACTGGTAACAATTAAGATCAGTTTCGAAACCTAAAAATCAGTTCTATGAACATCCAAGCAGGTAGAATTGTATGCAGTTATAATACGGAAGGTTTAACACAAAGTTGAAAGTTTATCCACTGGAAAGGAATCAAATATATACATCCCATATAAGGGAAATCAGAAGTTTCAAACTGAAACATGCCACACCCTCCTGATACATATACATCTTAATAGTCAATACTATCAAATGTCAGTTTACCTAACCATTAGTCTCAGAAGGACCAATACCGTCGGAGTTTGTTGTTCCACAAAATTAGCACTACCAAGGCTATCCGAACCTGATGAATCGTGTTGTCCGAATGCATCCGAAATTACTCTACCATACTACATATGCATACCACCTAAACCTGTGTGAGATGCATCATATTATATCACAAAGTATTCCTTCTTCCATTAGGCAACGCTAACGCCGGGTCATTTCGCTTTTAGCTCCAGGAAGATTTTCTCACATTTTCCTGGTGAATCTTATGAAATTTCTCACCTTAGTTGGTGTGGTTGGCCTTTCTCAATTGAAACTGCCTTTAACCCGGCTGGGTCAACAAACACTACTCACTATTGATCACATGTCCTAATAGCTGAACTTTATTTTATCAAAATTCATACTTCGAGAACTTGGCATGCACTTGCTCTTTCCGGTTTCATCTCAAAACACTCTCCATTACCTATTAACCACTGATCGTATTACTTGATCCATTTATGATTCAGCGTAGGAGTAAACTTAATGTAGCTATTATAATCCATTCAAGGAAAAGAATGAATTTAATATTCTTCTGAACCACATGCATCTAATGTTTCTGGTTCGTCATTTCATTGAGTTGAAATAACCCTATACTTAATCCCTGACAGTAGTCTTATTACTAGTTTATCATAGACTCACTGGTCTTCTCTTCTTGTAGGCTCTGAGATCGTCATTTCGCTTACTACTTCCATATATAACTTTATCCAATCATGCGATCATTTCACACTGTGTTTACTTTCTAAGCTGATACATTCAACGAAATATGAACATTTCCTGGATAAGATCACCTCCTCTATCTTAATTTTACTTCATAATTTATAACCTATGGAATCTGCCTTCTTATGGGGAATTACCTTTGACAATATTCACACTAATTCATTTATCCAATGATATGACACTTGCTGCCTCTATCTCAACTGCTCCTGGAGACTCTGCTCCCCGTCCTATATCGATGTCTTTGACAATCACGCATTATTCTAACTCTTTTCTCACTGATCTGAAAGTCTCTAAGGATTCTCATCTATCCCCTTATGAGTTCTCAAGTAATCCTTTCAATCCGTCTTACTTGCTGGTACTACATCCGGTAGTCCGGCTATGACTCCAATATGCACATTTAGTTCTTTTAATAATATTTCAGTTCTTTTCGCTCACTTCTCTGAGCACAATACCTTTAACTCTCACAGTCTCTTTGGCTGCAGCCCTCATTTCCTCAAGGGTAAATTTTTATCCTTAACAGGATTCTCCTCCTTAGATGGAACCTCCTTCGAGTCCTCAGTAGGGTAATCTATCGAGTCTTCAAGCCGATCGTCAACATATAATAAAGCATCCTCATGCTGCTGCTCGTATGCCTCAATGTCTGTCGCCTTTCTCGTCGATACGATATCGAGCTAAGTTACTATTATGATACTTAAAAGTTCCCATAAGGGTTTTATATGTCAGTACTACATTAATTAGTCCGACTATGAACTTGGCAAGAATTCTAATTATCTTAGTGAATTTATCGTTTTAACGTCGCGTCATCTCTGGGGTTTATAACGTAACGCTCTGATGCCATTTTTGTAACAGCCCTAGATACAAGGTCGGGGATCCGGTCTCACGGTCTCAATTTCCATCCACAACATCAACATAAATCAACTTACAACCTTGTGACCCAAAACAACAACATAAACCACACCCGTTATAGTCCCAGAGATGAAATCAGAGTAACCAAAAAATATTATTAATCACAAGTTTTGTGTTCTTGTAACCCAAAAGAATTAATACTCTTTGCCATCCATTTACATATGTCATATAAGTAAATACATCTGATAAATCAAAAGCTGACAGTCTATCCTACTGGTTGCTTCTACCTCAGCAATGCAGTCCATGACATCAGTAGGCAACCCTTATAACTGCTGTCCCTGCTTGCACCGAGTGCTCTTTGGGTTGGCCATCAGATCTAGCTGTTGTTGTGATATAATAAATAAAGCAAGGGTGAGCAATAGCCCACCAAAAATAATATGTAACTGAACAATAATATATAACAGTTCTGAAATATCTTCGAAACCATATGTCATGCATTAATGATCA
Organism: Saposhnikovia divaricata; assembly: GCA_036435485.1. Classification (NCBI taxonomy): domain Eukaryota; kingdom Viridiplantae; phylum Streptophyta; class Magnoliopsida; order Apiales; family Apiaceae; genus Saposhnikovia; species Saposhnikovia divaricata. Next base: position 53,662,229 of record CM071595.1, on the reverse strand, counting down.
TAGTGCCAGTATAATATAAACGACGAAGTTACAAGGTAAGCAAAAGTACTTTCAGTTTTGAACAATTCTCGACCCTGTCAACAAGAGTGATACTTCATGTTGCAGAAAATAAATAAATTTGGATGATGAACTAATGCTGGAGTATTCACCGCGCCCGCTGTTCCAATCCTTACGATGATCAGTCACATATTGTACAGCTGAAATTAGTTTTACTACCGGTAGAAGGAAGAGCTGAGGGATTTACTTATCTACCGCTCGTTAGATCTCCCCGGCCAACGGTTGGGCCAAATGGGATGGACCGGCGCTACTCGACCTCTTACACAACTCCTAGTCCGAATAGAATCCTTGACTCTGAACGTAAAGTTCGTCCCCCTTTCCCCAAGTATAATACTTGTTGATAAGACTCCACAAAGTAGTCATATCTAGTTGAAAAGGAAAATTCACCAATATTTCCCAAGCTATTGCTTGTTAATGGATATAAACTTGTTCCATGAATCTTACCCCTCGAGTGTTGAGGAGGTAACCAAAAAGACTCATATCGATGTTTGAAAAGAATCGAGATGTGATTGAAAAAGGTAGTTTAACAAATATATGACCGGGCAGTCAAAGAAATAACATCTCTCCTTCAAGGTTCCCTTATATTTTAGAAGATAGATTCGAATGAAGAATAGAGTTTTGAGAACCTTCCTTGATATTACCAGATATAGTTCAAGAATATTCTTGATATAAATATTGCTCATGATTAACCTTCGAATAAGTATATATAAAATATTCATTAAATAAATAATTCCTCGAATAAATATTCAAAATAATATTCAAGAAAGTAATTAAAACCTTAAATGGATATCCAAGATAATATTCATTAATTAAATAAGCTCAAATGAATATATATAAAATAAACAATTAAACTCAAATGAATATTCAAAATAATATTCATTTAAATAAATAAAGCTCAAATGAATATTAAAGATAATATTCCTTAAATAAATAAACTCGAATGAATATTCAAAATAATATTCATATACTACTTCTCGATTGAGATAATATTCAAATAACATTCCTCGAGAGATTTCCAAGTACTAATATTTATGGAAATATAGACAATGTTCATAAATAACATTCCTCAAGTAATCTGTCACTGGAATCCCTCCGGGTTTCCACGACTATCTCTATATCTTAAAATACCGACTCCCGGTCTTTATTAGAAAAATGAGGTTCATATGCCCTTCACTAAGGGTCTTAGAAATATCCGGCTTACAATTGTATATCTTGTATCTAACTTATAAGCCAACATCAATCAGGGAACAAGTATCACAATATCAATTTTGAAAGTAGGCATGCATGCTATGGCATATGTATAATAACATCAAATCATATATATATTGAGAGTAGGGAGCCTGAGATATATCTCAGGTAAGTTCCCTGAGATAACTACTTTTTACATATAAAAATGGGGTGGATATTTTAGTAATTTCAAAAAATTTTAATTAGCCCTGCGGGCCCAGCATGATTTAAAGAATATTTTATATGCATCTTAGGAAAAGTTCCCTGAGATATATCTCAGGGTCCTTTTCCTCATATATATTATCACAACAACAGCTTCAAATTGATTGAAGATTTGCCTGGTACTCCCGCTATGCTAGTGGTATCACTCGGGGTGGTCCGGCAATCTATAAACAACCAAAATTATCCCGGGTTAATCACCTATCACTTTGAAACGCCAAGTAAATACTTTACTTAAGCTAAAGCACGTTTTCAAGTTATCGCTCATTAACACCGTTCCAAAGTTATAACCACTCGTTCTTTTTAGGGGTTCATTCGTACTTAACCCTGATTCGAATATTTTTATAAAATCGAAAAACGATCTTTTTAACATGAGGTCTTCTCTCATACCTTCCTTATTATCTCTAATATTTAATTACCAAGATTCGTCACTGAATTACTCGAGTTAAGGGGGTTCAATTTCAATTACGAATTTGAATTTACGGTTTCGAACAACTTTTAGTAAATCGGCAATAATTCCTAAACCGTAAGTCCGTTTGCTTCGATTCTTTCGCCAAAACGATCTATGACTCAAGATCTATAAGCTCAGTTCATAAAATCATCAAGAACAGAAATTTAAGGCTACTGTCCTACACGATTTTTAATGATTAAGGAAATTTCGGCATTACGACGGCTATAACTCGGATATTTCCAAAATTAAAACAGTCCAACAATCATGGTTTTCACTCTAAACCATATATACATGATAATTACCATAGAACTGAGGCCAACTGCCTTTCCGTTCTTACTAACTAGTTTAACATATAACAAAGCTTAATCACATCTCTAAGAGTTATACATGCATATATCATACAAAACTCCATAAAAACTCAAGATTCAAGCTAGGGTTTCAAGTGCTATACTTTCCTCGGAGTGTTTAGTAGCCCTAATAATCCTTATATAGTCCTTGTATAACCTTAAGATATCTTGAATCATCCAAATCAAGCAAGAAAACAAAGTTAGTTTCTAAGGGTTACTATTCATCATCACTTTTGTAAAAATCATAGGAAATAGAAAAATAAGAGTTTAGCTCTCAAATTTTTACCACATCTTGGGCTCTTCATAAGATTTGTTTTGAGCTATAGATCATGAGATTTGAAGCTTGGTAGCTATGGTTTTGAACCAGTTTTCCCCGCTGGACAGAAACTGTCAAGAACAGGCAGTTTGGCTTCTTCAACTTGGGGAGGAGATTTGACTAAGCGATACTCATTAGTTTGCCATGAAATTTCGAACGAACCTTAACCATGGAGTGGAGAAGCTATGGTTAATATTTGGTGATTTTAGATTGGGTAGAAGGGAGATATGAATTTTTCTTTCCTTGATGCTCCTGCTGGCCAGTTTGAGAGAGATGGAGTTGCTTGGCTTTTCTTTTGGTTTAATCTTATCTAATCTTGTATTATTTCTAAGCTAAGAAAATATTAAGGCCATAAAGCTACTTTAATAAAGGTATGAGGTCATGGATGATGTTTTTGGAGTGGACAAGTGTTGAGTTTGTGTGGTTGGATGAGAAGATTATGCTAAATACTTGGCTTGTTCTCTAAGTGTGCTAGTTACTAGATATTCCACTAGTAACTACTTGGTTACTAGATATTTTCCGCTAGCACATGCATGCACCTTGATCCTATGCTTGTTTCTTTGTCTGGTTATTGCTTAATTCATTGATCGTTCGGAGGAATATCTCAAGGATTTCTTGTTAGAGTTTTACCGGAAACCGTCTTAATATTTATACTATCATTCTCAATTCTTTTTAATAATTCTTGAATCCATATTCCTTAAATCCTTTCAATAATCCCTTAAGTCTTTCAGTGTCCAGGGAAATCTAGGGGAAAATAAAATTGCTATTTTTCAGAATCCGATAACTTTTACATACACTCTTTTTCCCCTTGGATCATTAATACGAACTCAGAAATCCATCCCGGGTTCTTCTATATAGTGTCGTCTAATAATATTCCTATTTCCACCAAAAACACTATTCATCACTTATTCTCTCTTTATTCCTTATGAATAGAAAAATGTCCTTGCGCTTTCCCGAACATTCCTTAACCCTTTTTACGGAATCACTGGACTTATACTAGATATCGATTTGGATGACATGAGACTACTTCCTCTGTTTGTATGCCATATCCTACTTTCTTGACGATAGATTATTCTTACCTAAGTTGTCAACCCATTGCATTCTTCATGATATAAATATTGGAATCCATATCCATTCCATAATAAAAGTTTTAATTCCTACCAAAAATCGGGGTTTTTACAAAATGGCTGAAGCTTGTGCAACTTGACAGTGCTTCAGGATCAGGGTCTGCTCCACCACAATTGACGGTTGAAGCACTTCAAAGCTTAGTTGTGGATTAGATCCCTGAGTTTGTTAAAAAAGCCCAAAACCTGGTCACATCCAACATATCAAATCCAGACTATGAAGCCATTCTGCTGTGTCACAAAGATGATGTGAAGATGCAAAAGGAGAAAATAGCAGATGAAGCTGAGAGAGATGGCAATGTAGATGCCTGGCTGCAAGGAAAATATGACATTACTCTCAATGAAACTCTTCAATACCTAAGAGAGGAATACATAACTTCACTGGGCTCTATTGCCAAATCTCTGACTCCTGGTGAAGTGTATGAGGCTATAAATGATTCTTACAAGGGATTCCTCAAGGCTGCTCACTATCTTGGGAAGGGAGTTAAAATAGAAATCAATAAAGTATTTGATGCAATAACCAATGAAGTAAGTGAAATAAAAAGAGAATTTGCTGCCAAGTTTCCCACTCTAGATCCTGTCCTCAAAACTATACAAGACTGCAAATATACCTGCACCAAGATGGACAATGGCTTGGCTTTGCTTCATGGAACTGTCAGTAATCTAGCAACTCAATTTCAAAATCTATCTAGTCAGACAACTGATGCCAATGCCATGCTAAGGACCCTGTTTGCAAATCAATATGGAGATAAGTTGGTGATTGAAATCCCTGTTCATGAAATGACCAAATTTGAGGTATTGAGGCTCAAGGAACAATCACTGCTTGGTTTTAAATCTACTGAGTTATTCAACAAGGTGGATGCTCTGGAGAAAGAAGTGACCTCTCTCAAACAGTCAAATGCTCATCTTACAGACATAGTTACAATTCTTACTGAAAAGTTGGACACTCAAGCCACCACCACAGCTGAGGTTCTTCTTCACCAATAACTGATGCTATCTGCTATGATGAAGCATATGGGACTCCCTCTGCCTAATGAATCTATCAATCCCACCTCTTCCAACCCAAAACAAGCCTAAGGGGGAGAAGAGGACCTTAAGGAACTCAAAACCTAAGGGGGAGAAACCTAAGAGGAAAGGTATTGTCATCACTAAGGGTGGTCAAGGTTCAAAAACTACAACTCATGCTCAAGGCAAAGGGAAAGCTAAAACTGATGAACCTCCATCTTTTCTGCCAATTGTTACTCTACCACCTGTGCACATCGCTACTCCAAGTGGCCAAAAGCAAACTGTCACTACTACAGTGGTGGCAGGTTCCATGCTAAGTGATCTAGTGCAAACCTCTAGACATGAAAATGATCAGCCAGTTGAAGTTAGTGTAGTTACAGAGGCCAAGCTAATAGAAGTATCAAACTTAGAGATCTATCATGATGATGCCTTCTTGAAGTTTCTGCAAGTCTCTAAGGCAAAGGTTAGAGGAGACACACTGTTGTACAGAAGAAGTCTTAAAGAACAAATCAAATATCTGACAGTGATACCAAGGAAGCTAAATCAAATCAATCTCAAGGAGATTATGATGGTATCAAATGGCAAAATATGGCATCTATCTTATGACACCTTGAAAGTCCTAAAATTCACTGAGATTGATGCTATCTTGGAACTAATTGAGCAGAAAGGGGAGAACAACAAGAGTCTGTACTCTGAACTTAGGAATGGTCAACAAGCTAGATTGCCTGAAGTGTGCATTAATCCAAGAACCATTCTCTATCAGTCTGGTACAAAGATAGAAGATGTCAATCAGGTTGTCATTCCCAAGGATCTCACTATCAAAAATCACAGACTTATAATTGACATCATTGATCAATTGCAAAAGAAGAATAAGATAAGGACTGCTGAAGAGTTGGAAGCATTGAATATTCTCAGATCTTTCATAGCAACTGGCTCTGTCCCAGAGATGGCTAAAGCAAGGAGGAATAAGGATGATAAAGATGAAGACAAGAGTAATGGGAGGAGAAGACATCACAGGAGTGACAAAGGTGATGAAGACAAGAAGAAGAAGAAGAAGAAGGATAGTAAAGACAAGAAAAGTGATGATGACCAAGGCAAAGTCTATGAGAGGAAAAGTGGAAAACAGTAAGCCTTAGGCATTACTAACTGTAATCTCACCATAACACAAGACTCTAAGTCTAGGGTGAATACAATTAGTAGTGACCTACCAAAATCTACACCCTTGGCCTCTACAACTGCTTTGCCACCTCAAGAACAGAAGAAGATACAAATCAAGAAACCATCTGTATGTTTCCAAAAGGAAATTGCTAATGGTATACTACAGTGGTCTACAAGCAAAGGTCATAAGTTTCTGCCAAGAATTGGAGTGACAAAGGTTAAATTCAAGCATGCTGCAAGAAGAGTTAAGTTACCCAAATCAAGGGCCCTAACTATCTATTCAGGACTGAAACTCCAACCACTAGATGAAGATTTTGATGAAGACCAACTTCAATTTCTAAGAGCTCAAAGAATCTACTATGCTGCAATTGTGAATGATTGCCTTGAAATCAAATACACTGATAGAAAGAATTATTTCATTATTGGATTCTGAAGACAAAATGGAGAGAGTATGGAAGTTGGAGTTGAATGATTTTGTGAAGATGAAGAGAGACTATGCTTAGAAGATAAGAAAGGGGTGCTTTGAGAAATGGCTACAAAGGGAGAAGGAGATTGATAGGCTAGAAGTTGAAGCAGAAAAGCTAAAGGCAAAAGGATTGTGTAGAGTTCAATTCAATCCCTATGTTATGAAGTATAGGAGAAGAAATGGAGATCAGTTCAATATAAGAATGAACCTACTCAATCACTATCCTGCCAACATTCTGAAGCAAGTACTTGAAGATTTCAAGAACTCTATTCTGCTTGAAGAATTAGATGCTATGGCAGATATCATAAGAGCTATGGATGAGAATGAAAGAAAGGAGAAAGAAAGGAAACAGAAGGCATATGATGATCCACTAGCCAAGGCAATGGAGATGGAATCAAATGACAAAGGCTAGTATGTCATCATAATCTGTAAGATCACTCATTGTAGTTCTATCCATGTTGTTAATCAATTTCATACATGTACTGTCAAGTTTTATCTTTATGTATGTTAGTCTTGTTATCAGACATGATATTGTGACTAAGGGTCTCACTCACAATTTGGGGGAGATTGTTAGTCACAGAGGCATGACTGAGTACATCTAATAACAAGCCTAATTCTTTGTAATGTTGTGCATTACCTACATGACCTCTTAACTGAGGGAACCTCTAGTTGTAGAGTTTCTATTTGTTTAGTACTTGTAATAGGCATCAATTTCTATCTGTGTAACTGTAATTAAAAGTCAGAGAATAATGCTTGAAAGAAGTTCCAAGGATCATGCCTCAAGCTTGAAGATCAAGACTGTCAAAATAAACACAGTTAGATTTTGGAGAATGAAGATTTGCCTAAGTACCAATTCGAGAAGTATGTTTGTTATATTCGAGAAGTCTAGCCTTCGAGAAGTCAGGGATTCGATATCTCAAAAGACAATATTCGATATCTCTGGATGCACTATTCGATATCTCATTTGATATCTCAGAGATTCGATATGTCTACTACTCTATTCGGGAACTCAGAAAGTCAACAAGTCAAAGGATCATTCGAGTTCTCTAGGAGTCAAGAAGTCAAGGTTCATTCGATATCTCAAAGACTCAAAAAGATATTTGATATCTCAGGGATTCGATAAGTTAAATGCTCTATTCGACAACTCAAAGATTCCTGAAGAAAAGAGCTATTCGAGAAGTGATTCGATATGTCAACTTTGCAATATTCGAGAACTCAGAGTTATCCAATCCTAGTTCTCGAACCAATCACTTAGCCACTTCTCGAATACATTCTTGGAGACAAATTACTGAAGAAATTGTACAAGTCAGAAACCTGCAACAAGCTAAAGCACTTTATGGACCACAAACAATAAAGTACTTTGGAAAGCCTACAAAGAAGCTTAGAGAGATGTACAAGAGACAAAGAGCTAAAAAAGTGGATCTGAGCAGAACCTCAAGAAGTCAAACCTGTAGCCGTTTGGATGCTTACTCAAAAAGGATAGACACAGTAGAAAGTAAATTTGTTTAGCTACCTCATTTGTAGTAAGTAGGCTGTATTCATGTTCTATAAGAACACAGCCTCACTTCTCTAGCAGTTAAGTTTTTCATATACATATTCAGGATATATAGCTCTCTGAGAAAAACGAAGCTGAGAATACTACCATTTGTATTCATAGGTTGTAGCAAATCTTTATCTAATAAAATATTAGATTAAAGTTATATTGTGTCTTATGTTGTTCATTTTCCGCACCTATATTTCTGCACACACATAACACATATCTTGCTACATACATCAAACAGATTCAAGAACAAGAAAAGTTCAAGAATCCATTCACCCCCCCTCTGTATTATTTTTTGTGTTCAATACTCAACAACTATATCCCTCTAGCACTCGAGGAAACCTCCTGTAATGCAAACCAAGATAGATGGTGCCTTTCACATACCTAAGTACTCTATCAAGAGCATCCCAATGAGTCTTGTCTGGATAGCTTGTATATCTTGCTAACTTAGACACTGATATACTTGCTAACTTAGGCACTGAATATGAAATATTCGGCCTAGTACAATTTGCAAGATACTGCAAACTCCTAATAATCTGAGAATACCTTAACTGAGACACAGGAACTCCTGAACTATTCTTGACAAGGGCAACTTTAGGTTCATAGGGAGTACTCGCGATTCTACAATTTGAATAACCATACTTCTCAAGTATAGATTTCTCTATATAATGAGATTGTGACAGGGTTATTCCATCAGTTGATTGAGTCAACTTGATTCCAAGAATCACACTAGCCTCACCCATATCCTTTATTTCAAAGTGCCTTTTCAAGAGCCTTTTAGTCTCGTTAATAATCTCAATATTGGTTCCAAACAATAAAATATCATCCACATATAGGTACATAATAATACATTCATTTCCTTTAACCATGTAGTAGACACACTTGCTACTTTCATTAACTACAAACTCTGATTCTAAAACAGTTTCATCAAACTTTTTATGCCAGTCTCTTGGAGCTTGTTTTAAGCCATATATAGACTTGATTAACTTACATACTTTCCTTTCATTTCTAGATGCAACAAATACCTCAGGCTAGTCCATATAAATCTCTTCTTCAAGTTCACTATGAAGAAAAGCTGTCTTTACATCCATTTGATGGATGATAAGACCATGTACGGAAGCCAATGCTACAAGCATTCGGATTGTTGTCAGTCTAGCAACACCAGAGTACGTATCAAAGTAATCAATGCCATCCTTTTGCTTAAAACCCTTAGCTACTAGCCTAGCTTTATACTTATCTATTGAGCCATCCGGGTTCATCTTCCTTTTGAAAACCCATTTACATCCTATAGTAGAACACTCGGGAGGTAGATCAACCAACTCCCATGTTTCGTTAGAAATAATAGAGTCAATCTCACTTTTTACCGCACCTTTCCAGTACCTAGATTCTAAAGAATCCATGGCCTGCCGGAAAGTTAAAGGTTCATCATCAACATTGTAAATGATAAAATCACTTCCAAAGTCCTTGACTACCTTCGCACGCTTACTCCTTCTAGGTTCCTCTACTTCATCAAGAGTAGAGCTACTATTAGAATCCACCCCCACATTAGTCATCCTTTCCACATGATCAGGAATGGAACTCGATGTGCGAGTAGGATCATCATCAGAAGTACCCTGGGGCATACCAGTCTTCATAGGAAACACATCCTCAAAGAATGTTGCATCACGAAATTCAACTATAGTGTTAGCCACTATTCCGTCTATGTCAGATTTTAAGACTAAAAATCTTATAGCCGTAGTGGTTTCAATATAGTCCAAAAAGATGCAATCAACAGTTTTTGTCCCTAATTTCTTTCTCTTGTGTTCAGGGACAAGTACCTTTACGAGGCACCCCCACACATGAAGATATTTTAAACTAGTCTTTTTCTTTATCCATAATTCATAAGGTATCTTGTCCATATGTTTCAGAGGAACTCTATTCAGAATATGGCAAGCAGTATTCAGAGCCTCCCCCCACATGTACTTAGGCAACCCTGAATTAATAAGCATACTATTGATCATATCTTTAAAAGTTCTGTTCTTTCGTTCTGCTACCCCAACTACTAGAAAAATTGCTTTAGACATCGGCTAAAAACCGATGTAAAAAAATATTTGACCGATGTCTTTGCAGGTGTAGAGAAAAACCAGACTCTTTCACATCGGTTTTAAGCCGATGTCTAAAGTAGTTGCAGACAACGTTTTCCTTTTATTTTCCATTGTCTTTAGTTAATAATAACCATTCTATAACTAGACTATCATTTCAAAATTTCTATATTATATGATGTATGTCAACTTAAACATGTGACATATAGGGAATAAATTGAAAAATACATCGATTTTATTTAAGGAACCGATGTTGAATAAGACTTTTGACATCGCTGATTTATATATTTGATGTTAACAAGTACAATAGACATCTCCTACTTGGAGCTTTACATTCTTAACCGTTGTTAAAGATCAAAATTAACATCGGTTCTTTGAGGCTCATCAGATTTTTGTTTTACAACTGATGTCTTTGGCTCAATTAGACATTGGTTTTTTAGTATTAAACTGTTGTCATTTATTCATATCAACATCAGTTTCACTTTCTTTGTGTTGTTAATTTGCTTTAAGTCACAACTGTGCCTTCAGATATATATGAACCAAAAAAAATAGAACCATACACAATATCGCAAAATGAAACTGTAACACCCCCAGATCCGGGGTCCGGGATCCGGTGGTTACGGTTTCCAATTCTGTCCACAACAATTGAACTTTCCTTAACATAAAATAAATTACGTCTCTATAACCCAACACAACAATATAAAACACACCCGTTATAGTCCCAGAGATGAAATCAGAGTAACAATCAAATTTTTATTAATCACATTATGAGTTCTTACAATCCAAAAGGATTTCAATATAAATACATACTCTTTGCCATCCATTTACATAAGTCATACTAGACCATATTCTTGGTACTGAAAGAATAAATATACCCTACCAATAGCTTCTTCTTCAGCTCTGGTAGTCTCATCGTCCTCGCCCGCGTCGAGTGCGCCTTGTGCGAGTCATCTGGTCTAGCTGTTGTTGTGATATAATAATAAAGCAAGGGTGAGCAATAGCCCACCAACAATAATATATAACTGAACGATAATGTATAACAGTTCAAAAGTATCTTTCAAACCATATGCCATGCATTTACGAAAATGATGCCAGTATAATATGAACGATGAAGTTACAGGGTAACTTAAAGTATTTGTTTGTAGAAATATCTGCTACATCAAAAGTAAGCGAGATATTCTCATTGTTATTAAGAAGAGGAACTGGCATGAAAAGGTTGCAATTCCACTTATGAACACTTTTCCAGCTCTGCCAACAGTAATCATGTTGCAGGAAATAAATAAGTTTGGATGATGAACCAATGATGGAGTATTCACCGCGCCCGCTGTTCCAATCTTGATGATCAGTCGAGATCGTACAGCTCAATTTAGATTTACTACCGGTAGAAGGAAGAACTGACGGCTTTACTTGTATACCGCCTTGCTAGCTCTCCCCGGCCAACGGTTGGGCCAAAGGGGATGGACCGGCGCTACTCGGCCTCTTACACGACTCCTAGTTCAAATAGAATTCATGATTCTGAATGTAACGTTCGTCCCCCTTTCCCCAAGTATAATACTTGTTGATAAGACTCCACAAAGTAGTCGTATCTAGTTGGAAAGGAAAATTTACCAATAACTCCCAAGCTATTACTTGGTAACGGATATCAACTTGTTCCAGTGATCTTACCCCTCGAAAGATGAGAAGGTAAGCAACGACTTAATAAGTCAACAGCACCCGAGTTGCGAGTGAAGGGAATACTTTATGACCGGGAAGTCGACAAGATAAATAACATATTCCAAGTAAGGTTCCCTTATTATTAAGGAGATAGACTCAAAGAAGAATGATGTCTGAGAACCTTTCTTGATATAAGATTAATAATAATATGACTCCGAAATATTTTCTGTAATAATCGAAGAAGATAAACCTTATCGAGGTTATTCTGAGTATGGAATAAATATTCAGAGAATATTTATTGAATTAAAATATTTTACGGAATATTTAGGAATATGAAAGAATATCTTTAATCAGAGTATCTCTCAAATAATTCTTGAAGAAATATCGAGAGAATATTTATTGCATAACTAAACATTCAAATGAATATTCCAAATAATATTCATTAATTAATAAGACCTGAAAGGAATATTTAAAATAATATTCGATGATTAATAGAACCCTGGATGAATATTCAAAATAATATTCATAATTAATTAGGAATTTAAATGAATATTGATAAAGTAATATTCATTTAATGGATAATATTCTAAATGAATATCAAGTAATGTTCATTTAGTAATCCAAGATTTAAAGGAATATTCGAGATAAGACTCCATAAATAAATCAAGTTTCAGATGAACATTAAAATAATATTCGATAGGTAATTACTGTCTTAAATGAATACTCAAAAGTAATATTCATTTAATGAATAATATTCTAAATGAATATCCAAATAATATTCATTTAGTAGTCCAACCTTTAGAAGAATATTCGCAATAATAATCGATAAATAATTCGACTCTGAATGAATATTAAAAATATTATTCGTCGAATAGTTACGTTCAAATAATTATTTGAAGTAAAGATCGTTAAAATAAATAATCTCGAACGAATATTCAAATAATATTCGTCGCCTGAATAATGGAAAATATTTACTTAAATATTTTCCTCCGAGGTAATCTCGATATATCAAGAAATATTGACTCCCGGTCTATATTTGATGAATAAGATGTATACGCCCTTCTATGAGGGTCTTACAATAACCGACTTATAACTGATGTATAACTATCTAGCTTATAAGCCAACAATAACATTCAGGGAACAAGTATATCAATTCAACTTGAAAGTAGGCATGCATGCAATGGCATAGGTATATCAGCAATCATATATATATATTTATTCAATCACAACAACAGCCTAAAAGAAGGGAATTGAAACTTGCCTGGTAGTCGAGTACGGTAAGGGGTAGTGGTAGCGGGTCCCGGTTCAGCTTGGTGATCTATAAATAGCCAAGGCATTCGGGATTAATCACTTAACATATTAAAAGTTAAGTTATACTTAATTCGAAACACGTTCTCGAGTTATCTCGTTATACCCCTTTTTAGTGGATTACTTATTATCACTGATCCGACCCGACATTCGTTCGTTAATACGACATGTCACTGCACTTATACTTGGGACATACTTAAGTCATATGAGTTCTAAGGTTGATCGTTACGAACCAATATTATACTCCGAGTTTTATCGCCCGTTTTCTAAGTGTTTTACCGAAGTTATAAAAGAGTCGTCTTTTAGGGGTTCGTTCGCGTTTAACCTTGACTCGAACATTTTTAATAAATCGAAAAATGCTCTTTTTGACATACGGTTTTCTTTCACACCTTCCTTCTTACCCCTAGTATTTATTTACCAAGATTCTCCATGACGTTACATGGTTTACGAGGGTTCAATTTCAGTTACGAACTTTCGTTTACGGATTCGAACTACTTTTAGTAATTTGGTCATAATTCCTAAACCGTAAATCAAAATGCTTCGATTCTTTCGCCAAAGTGATCTATGTTCAAAAATCTATCAGTAGGGTTCATTAACTTGCCAAGAACAGAGAGTTATGGCTACTGACCAGTTCGGTTTCTTAGTGTTAATGAAAATCGGGCATTACGACGGCTACGAATCGAGCGTTCTAAAATTCATTACGCAACAACCAAGCCACACCGGGCATCTAATCAACTTATACACATAATAAGCACCCCAACAAGTCCAGAAGCCACTGATCTTAGTATCAAACTCATCATGTTAATCAAATCACTAAATCACTAACTAAACATGCTTATAACATGAACATAATCATAACTAAGCTAGATCCATCAAGAACATGCTTAAAACTCAAAGTAGAGCAAGGGTTTTCAAGTCTTATACCTTCCTTGTAGTATGTAATAGCCTCAAAAAGCTTGGTATTGCCATTGGATGGCCTTAACTTAGCTAGGATCAACCATGAAAACAAGAAAAACAAAGATTAGTTCTTAGAAACACTATTCATCATCACCTTTGATGATTTATTTGAAAATGAAAGGAAGTGAATTTGAGGCTGAAATTTCTAGGGGATCTAAGCTATGATATGTAGTACTTACCCTAAAAATTAGAAGAACAAACAATGGTGGGAACCTCCTTTTCTAGCTCCTTGGCCGAAACTTTGAAGAAAAGAAAGGAATGGAGAGTGTTTGCTTGGTTTCTTGCTTTTCCTTGGTCAATTTTGTATAAAGTGAATTTGGATAGATAATATCTCATCCTAGTTGTGTTAGTGGAGTGTGATGTCATGGATGAGGCAATTTGGAGAGACAAGTGTTATGTTTTGGATGGTGGAAGGCTAAGTATTGGTTGGTTTTTCTAAGTACTACTTCCATCTCCAAGTATGCTAGTTACTTTAAGCCACTTGGTTGCTAGATATTTATTCTAGTAGCTTACACAAGACTCTTGCTTCCTCTGCTTGTTTCTGTGTCCGGTTATTACCCGTTTCGATTGATCGTTCGTGAGAATATTTCACGGATTTCTAATTACGGTTTACTGGGAATCCTCTTTAATATTAATACTTTCATTCCCCATCTTTCATTCTAACTTTCCAATTTATATTCCTTAAATCCATTCGTTAAATACTTAAGGCTATCAGTATCCAGGGAACTCTCGGAGAAAATAAAAGTGCGATTTTTCAGAATCCGACAGCTTTTACATACACTTATTTTGCCCCTAGATCACTAATACGAACTCGGAAATCCGTTCCGAATGCTTCTGTATAGTGTCGTCTCATATTATTATATACTCCCACCAAACACTATTCATTCTGTATTCCTTACTTGTTCTCTTAGGGTGGTACAATTGTCCGTATTCTCTTTCGATCGTTCCTTAACCTTTTTACGGAACTACTGGATTAATCGTTATCGATCTAGATGACATGAGGGTATTCTCTTGCTTGAAGTTGCCATATCTTATTCCCTTAGAAGATAGATTATTCTTACCTATGTTGTCACCCTTTAGCATTCTTCAAGACATAAACATAATAAGGTCGAATTCCATTCATTCTTTCCAAATATCAATAATTACATTGTAGCCATAACCACTCCTCAGTGGTTTCCTACCTTCATTCTTAAATCAAATATAATAACATCCCAAAATATCAAATCCTCAAAGTTAATATCTCAATTCTTGGATTATAATAATATTTAATCCACTGTCCGGTCAAATATTATACCGAAAAGAATTTGGAATTTCTAAATTCCGATCGTCTCTGCATTCACTTATTTCCTCCGCGTATTACTAATATGACTTCGAAACATCCATATCACGTCCCGTACATAGGGTGGAGTGAAAAGTTTTCCAACTTACAAAATCACTATTCATCCACCAAATTACTATGCACGTACAGGAAACACTATGCACGTACGGGAAACACTATGCACGTACGGGAAACACTATGCACGTACGGGAAACACTATGCACGTACTCATTTCCCTTCAAGGATCCATTAGCTCCTTCCTGGATGGTAGATTATTCTTATCTAGGTCCTCAACCATCGAATTACTCTATTCTGACAATATACCAATGCATCAGGATCATTGTCCAAAGCAATATCCATTCATTACAATCATTGTTCTTTGAAACCACTATTCATTAGAGCTGGTGACCTTGTTATCGGAATCATTGTTCCTCATTTTATCATTACTTAATAAAAAGTTTTAATTATATCCAAAATTTGGGGTTCTTACAGAAACCAGAAAATTCTCATACTTTGATTACCAAATCACCCGTTCCATTACACCAACATCAACTATCCAAAATACCAACATCAACTATCCAAAATACCAACATACACAACCAACAACATAACTAGCATAATTTTCAGAAACATAAAAATTCCAATTCTAATCCGTGCAGGTAGTACTACCAACCTTCCAATCAACAAGTACTACCACTGTCTAAACAAAATATACCAATCCCATACGTACAACTGCCAAATACATACATATACCAAAAACTACCTAATATTCGAGGATCAATTAAAGAGACTAGAGAGGGGCAGAAGTGCTATCCAGAAGTGCTAATCCAGAAGTGCTAATCCCCATACATTTTTTCTTGGATATACGTGAGCGTCTCTATACGCACCTTGTCCAACTCCTCCATGGTGTAAGACTTCCGACTCTTGCTCGCCCACTAAATAGAATATAGCACACCAACACCAAATTACAATTAGTATAACGTTCAAATATTCAATTAACCTAGTTAGCAATTATAATTATATTACATGCAGTCAAGTTCCATCAAAATATCATAAAATATACCTTGGTAGTAAAAGTCATTTCTTTATCACAGATTATATCTTCCATGTAGCGCATAACAATGTAACCACATTCATGGCCATCAGGTTATTTAGGAGATCCCTATTAAATAACAAGCTTACACTATCAATCAGTCGCAAAAAACAAAAATCTTATCGATCAAACAAAATGAAGTGCTGAAATACTTACAGCAAGATTCTTTACTTTAGGGACTTTGCTTCCCATTCCAGTTTGAGCATTGTAAGATTTAAGTGCAATGTAAAAAAGAATGTGGTCATGTCTCAATAATAATAGAGCAATTTAAGAAATAAATTGATACACATTTAAATCTGACAGCAAATATATTAAATTTACCTTGATAATGCTCTTTCTAACTCCGAAAAATGTGTTGGATGAGACAAAGGATTGAGGATAAAAATTTCACTAACCCAAATTGCGACCGAAATCCAATGATAACTGTTTTCATTAAAATACCATTCATAATTTTAAAAAATTAGAAAAAAAACCTTAATTAATTAGCAAAAAAACACTTACTGCTGATTATGCGGCATCAAGAGCATGCGATCATAACTACCATCCAGCAATCGCTTAACAACAGAAGACTCAAAATCTTTATTGATGGTAAATGTGGCTCCCGGATCAACAAAACCAAACAAATCCAAATCGTTATTTTCACGAACCAAAGTGTACAAGTACCTACAAATAGAGAGATTATACTCAACTATCACAGTATAAAATATGCAGAATGAGACAAGAATGTAGGGAAAAACTTACGACATGTGCGCAGATATTGCACCTTGCCCAATCTCCTTAAAAGTTAATAAGTCGACTAAATTCTCATGCAATATGTATATTGTTCTTTCAAATCCAAACACTTCGGCATGACATTTTATTTCTATAGAGATCCCACACTCTTTCATAGTTGATGTTGCATGTTGATACAACAATTTAAAGCCCTTTGGTACATTCTCAGTTGGCTCCATTTCATTAACAAATTTCCAATTATTAGCAACTAACTTTTCTATTTTTTCTTTGATGATGATCCTTCCTTTCTAATTTTCTGTAATTAAATAGCAAATAATTAAACAACACTTGAATAACAACACATTCTATTTCAGCAATTATTCAAAAAGTACATCCGACCATAAAATGTACTTGAATAACCGTATATTTTAATTTTGTACAACTTCTCAATGACTAAAAGAATGTCAAAAAGTACCTACCACAACATGTGCAAAGGTGATTAAGTCTTGAGGCCATGCTACCATAGAACCAATAGCTTGTTTCACTTTCTCTATTTCACCTTCAATCGGCACGGGAATTAAGGCATCTGGTTGGATGGCTCCGTCCACTGACACGCGAATACATCCCGGCTTTAAAGGCACTCCATGAACTAGACTATTCATTTCAGGCTCATCAAAAATTGTGCCAAATGCAACCTTATTTGTTATGTTGTCCACAGACAGCTCACACGATCGCGGGCCCTGCATTTATCACAAGATATTTAAAATTAAATTTCCATGTGTTGATTAATTATAGTCCTGTCTCTTGTGTCCACTATCATATACGTACAATTTTTTTACCTTCTTTTCAGGTGGAGTAGGATCAATAGGAACACATTCAACATTGTCATCAACAATAAACGGTTCAACTCCTACTAGTTTGAGTACTGAATGAGGTGAATCTTTTCTTGCTAGCTGGAAATTTGCTTTATCAGAATAAGGTGGAGAGGATGTACTCTGTAAACCACTAATCATAGCATTAAGCTCAGCCAGCTCCCGTTTTGTTCTCTCCATTTCCTCATCCCTTTGTCGATCACGGGCCTACAAGTCAGACTTTGTGATTCTAGTTCTTTTTGGGGTTGGAAAATTGAAGAACATTGTTGGGGTGACAAAGCCTCTAACTCCTCTAACCCGGACCGAATGCTCAGGAGTTTGCAGTGCTCTAGTTAATACATCGTCACTTCCAGATGGTTAAAATTCACCCGTGCGCTTCAGCTCTAGAAAGTTATCCTATCAACACAACATGCATTCATACATGGATAAAATACTCATTATTATTTCACTGACTCTATAAATTAAATCAAAAAGATGAGACACAAAGAGTAGCTTACAATTCTTTCAACTACCACAGCCACTTCAGGATCAACTGTCTGGTCCTTTTTGATGCGAGCCTTTTTCCATAAAATCGCTCGATCAAGTACATCTCCGGGCTCAAGTTTTCCTGACTTTACCTAAAAAAAAATGGAAAAACATGTCTAATATCCATTATCAAACTAAAATTACAATAACAATTACACATTCTTACTTCTTCTTTTATCAAGCCAATGTAGCCTTTCCTGGATGTGCGGTGTGGATATTTTAATTTCTTCACTCTTCCGCTCTGTGATTCACGAAGCATCAACAAGTGTAGTCAGATTTATTATCTATTAGGTATGCCATCTAGTAAATTAGATTTGTTCCCTGAGCAAAACATTCAAATAAAAATAGAACAACGCATACCATCTAGTCATCACCTATCCTCCGTCCAACAAATTTCTTCCAAATATCTTTACCAACAAATTTATACTTCCTTGGAGGCTTCCTCAGTTTCTTCTTGTCTCCCTTAAATGGCATCACATGCTTAGCAGTTAGTGTAGATTTGAATTGTCTCCACTTTCTGCCAGCAGAGTGGATAATATACGCCTCACCTTTTGGAGAAATTTTGAATGTATTCTGAAATAATTACCGACATAATATAAAACCCTAAATATTTGAAGGAATTTAGAATGTATTTTGAATGTCAAAATATGTTTCCTTTGTTGTTGGATTTTACTTGGACATCATTCCATAACTTCTTTTTTAAATCAGAATTCACATTTGGCCAACTTCGAATATCGATCGGAATCGTATTCCTAGCCACCATTCCTATGTAAGAGGATAAAAACATGCCTACTTTTTCCAATAGGGACTCCAAGATGATTGGTTCTAACTTTTATCTTCTTGCCCTGAGCCTTCTTTATCACCACTTTGTACATAGCTGAGGGACCTCGAGGAGCTCCATACTTCTTTTTAGTAGATTCAGTACTAGTAACCGTTGCTTGTAAAGAGTCTGATTCTTGACGAGGTTCAGGTTGCATTGCTTGTCCGGCTTCTGGCTCATCATGAGTTGCCAATACTTTATCCTCCAGCACCAACTGTTTAATTTTTTCAGGGCTGCAACCTTTTTCGAATTGTACTTTCTGATTTTTTTTGCTTTTTAGGTGCCATTTGTCTCCTTCAATCTGTAGAATTATACACTCTATTAGTCAATGCAGGTATGCATATTTGAAAAGAACTATTGTGGAATAAAAATCGAGTTATCGAATTGCGATTAGGGTTTGTGTGTATTTAATGCTAAGGGATGGTGAGCTTCAAGCTTTAATGGCTGTTTCCGTGTTCGAGACTAATCGGTCCTTACAGAGTGCCTACGAATCTCGTTATTGAGAATCAAGCCAAAAAACGTAGTTCTGAGATGAGGGGTCTAGCCCTTTATATAGGCTGTAGGAGCCTTAGAATCGTAGTAGGATTCGGATACTTGGTGGGCAAGCCACCGCCTTGAGGAAGGTTCTAGACTCCTTCCTTGTAGGATTCTATTTCCATATTGAATTGGGTGCCTTGGAGGCTAAGTCTGGTAGGAATAGTATCCTTATCTGATTATTATTGCTGAGCTGTTTATTACCCTTAATATTAATTACGAAATTAATATTAAAATAGGGATTTTGACCTAATTAATGGGCCCCACGTCTGGACCATGCTGGGTCTAATTAATGCCATATTAAATGTGTCTTTAGGGCTTATTTTCAGCCCATATCATTTGCCCCCCAACTTCTAGGAACACTGATCAGGTTTTCCTTGAAGTTTTAATGGCCTTTTCGAGACTTGGGTCAGGGTTTATTGCTTTTACGCGAGTATTCAATAATATCGTCTTAATGTAAGGCGTGGAGCGACCGACGAATTTACAACGATATTGAACGACACTAACAGTGTTAAACGGCACAAAACAGCACTAGTCGGCACTAAACAGCGCTAATAAGCCTCAAACAACGTTTAAACAGTGTTAAACGATGTTAGATGGCATAAAATGGCACTAACGGCGCTAATCGACACTAAACGGTGTTTAATTGGCACTAAACAGCGCTAATCGGTGCTAATCAGCCTCAAACAACGTTTAAACAGTGTTAAACGATGTTAGACGGCATAAAACGGCACTAATAGTGCTAATCGGCACTAAACGGTGCTTAATCGGCACTAAACAGTGCTAATCGGCACTAATCGGTGCTAATTCTTAATTTCAACTTCCACTTGATTATTTTGTTCAAAACAATCTCAATAGTGATCTTGAAGATCAAGACGGAAAAACAAAAAATGTGAAATCCCGACTCGATCACCACTGTCAGTTGGCCGGGTTGAAAAATGCATACTGACAACCAATGTCTATCGGCCGGGAGGTCACCGATGTGCCGGTCGGTCGGTACCAGGTCGGCCAATTTTTTTTTTTCACGTCGAAGCAAAATATTGATACCGAGAATCAATGTCGATCGGCCGGGACGTCCCAGGGAGGCCGATCGGCCTGGAGCCAATCGGCCGAAGCAAAAACTCATAACGACGGTCGACGTCGGTCGGCCGAATTTTTTTTTTTTTGTCGATCAAAGCAAAATATCGATACCGACAACCAACGTCGGTCGGCCGATGAGTCCCCGGGAGGCCGGTCGGCCGGGAGACAATCGGTTGACAAAAAAACTCGACTCGAAGGTCGATGTCGGTCGGCCGAAGGGTTCAATTTTGCCTCAGTCGGCCTGTTCTCGGTAGGCCGTCACGCCCCACGTGCCTCGGTCGGCTGGGGTGCGGTCGGCTGAAGCTTCTTCGAGGCCTCGGTCGGTCGGTGCCCTCGTGGGTGCTTTGTTCGGCTGGTTCATGGTCTGCGAGTTTTGATTTTCAATATCGACCTCGATCATCAATATTAACATTCGCACATCGGCTTTCAAAAGCTAATCAACTAGGCCACACATGGCTTTTATTTAAGATTTTACTTAAAACCTCGATCAGCATTATTAACCCCGTATTTAGGACTAATTTCTTGATTATCCTCTCTTAAGCACGCTTAGCTTCCAGAGCTCAACTGACTACTTTGGTGAAATGTCTTCTCGGATATTCATTTAAATTCTCCGTTTCTTTTCCGGAATTTCATGAGTTGTAACGACTCTTTCCATCTATAATAGATGGTTTTTTCTCCTTTTTCATATTTTATCGATACTTGACCTGTAAACGCGAACCGGGATGCATTTCAACCTGAGGTAGCAGGTCATCCTTTTCCTATAAAAGGAGGGGAGTATCCTTCATTTTTATTCACTTCTTCATTTCTCAAACTTTTCTCAAGTCTTCAAGTTCTTTAGTTTTCAAGCTTCCAAGTTCATGCTTCAAGTTCAAGCTTCAAGTTCAGTATGGCCGACAAGCATGCATCTGCCCCCCAAATCTCCATGGAGGAAGCCTTCAAGAAGAGGAGCATGGCGAGAACCATGAAAGGTAAACTAAAACTCATGCCTTCTAAATATATTGAGCGTCGATTCGAGTCTACATTAGATTTGTTAAATACCATGAGAGAGTCATTCCCCAATAGTTTAGATTTAGATGTCTTTCATAGTCCTTTCAAGTTAAAGAGAAAAGATGTAGAGAAGATTGAAAGCACGTATGGTTTTCCAAGTGTGATCAAAGTTTGCCTTCCCAACCCTGGGGATAGAACTTGCAATTGGCATCCTGAAAGGATCTGCGTTTACAAAGGCACCTTAGAAGCGGGGTTGAGGTTCCCCGTCCATCCATTCATTATCAGGTTCTTAGCGGAGCTCCAAGTTCATCCTTGCCAGCTATACCCAAATTCATGGAGGTTCCTTATTATTTTCATGTTGAGGTGCCGGGAATTGGAGATCCCTCTGAGCACAACAATGTTTAGGAGCATCTTCTTAGTGAAAAACTCTTCTGATTCTAAGGCAGAGCGGATTAACTTCTAACTTCGAAGTAATCTTCCTCATATAGTAAATTCTTTCTCCTTTCATGGCTCCCATCATCTCTGGGATAGAGAGTTTGTTGTTTTGGAATGGCAAGGCGGTGACTGGGGTCAGTTTTCGTTAAGAGGTTTGGATATGTAGAGGATAGTTCGCACTTCGTGTGTGATCTTAGCCATAAAGAATTGCTAACAGAGACATATTGCTGGAAAATGATGGTCGTACCCATTACAAAACTATTCTGACAGAGAAGAAGCTTATCGAAGCCGGCTTAAGCATTCTTTTTTTAGGGTAATTTTCCTTTGTTCCTTTATCATGAACTATGTTTGTTCTTATTCCGATATCTCTTTCTTTTTTGTTTCAGCTGCTGAGGAGTTGAATCAGCCACATGTTACCAAACGAATGGCAAAGAAAGCGGAAGAGCATCTGAATCCTACTGGTCGAAAAGTTCCTTCATTCTTGGAGGGATGTTCACAAGGGGGAAGAGGTCCCGGACCGTCGCTGAAGGTACTCGAGTCCCATTCACTCTGGATTGGGGTATTTGTGAGCAGGACTCTATCTTGGGAAGTTCTTCCTTAGCCTTGGCCTGGTCCAGGCTCTCTATCACTGCTCCTGATATCCTGACAGTTACTGCGGGAGATAAGATCGACGAAGCTGAGCGCCTTGGAGCTCAGGCTCTTTATCAGGTACCAAATTATGCACTTGATGTTCTTGTTTGCCCAATTTTTTGTTAAGTGCCTTACCTATCTCCTTATTGCAGGCAAACGCTTATCTTCAATCCGCCACCCGTCAAGGCCGAGCCCATAGGGATAGCAACGTGGAACTGTTGCCAAGAAGAAATCCTCCGATGCTGACAAGGTGATTGATGCCTACCATAGGTCGGAAGCTTTTACAAAGTTTATAGATGATCATGATGATGAGATGCGGCCCTTTAACATGTCAGTTGGGTGGAACAAAGTTGTTGGCGCTGTTAGCCACAAGTATCCTTCGATGGTGAATCCAGCAGACTTCCCTTGCCCTAATTGGGCTGCTTCCGTCGGAAGTCACGGGGATCATGCATTGGGCTCCGGGGATAGTCGTCCTTCTGGTTCTGGTTTGAGGAAGGCGGCCAATGTTGTTATTTCCAGTTCGACCTCTTCCCGTTCAGCTGGGAAAAAGGCCATGTCGGAGAGGGAGGCGACTGTGAGACGATCATTTCCTGGCAAAAAACTTCGGATTAGACCCAACTCCTCGACTGAAACTTCAAACAAAGATGGGGACGTGGTGAAGAGGGGAGTGGCGCAACCCATGGAAACAGAAGCCGAAGATGATGACGATGAGGGCTCCGAAGAGGAGGGAGATGAAGAAGAGGGAGACAGAGAGGAAGAGGGAGAAGGGAAAGAAGTGGTGGAGGAGTCCTCCGAGGAGTAGATGTCTTTGATCAAGGGCCTTGTATGGCCTTCACAGCCATATGTGGCTTTGTCTTTTTAGTTTTAAATCAAGGTCCTTCGGGACTTAACTTTTATTCGCGGTTGCTCCAGTTAGGGGCTAGCTTTCCTTTCTCTCCAACTCCTGAAGCTTCTATTTTCCTTATAACCAAGTCGCCTTGTCGAAAGAACCTCTCCTTAACCCTTAAATTGTAGTAGAAAGACGCTCTCTTCTGATGCTCTGCATTCCTGGCATTTGCTTCATCCCTAACCTCATCAATTAGGTCAAGGGCGAGTCTCATGCCCTCTTCATTAACTTCTGGTTCATGTGCTTCAACTCGAGGTGATGCATGCATAATCTCGAGGGGCACAACTGCCTCGGCCCCATAAGCCAACAAGAACGGGGTTGCTCCAGTTGATACTTTATAGGTGGTACGATACGCCCATAGTATAGGCAATAGCTCGTCCACCCAAGTGTTCCTAGAACGTTCGACCCTCTTCTTCAGTCCATCAAGGATGATTCGATTGGCGACCTCTGCCTGTCCATTCGCTTGCGGATGTGCTACTGAAGTAAAACGAAGCTCAATGGCATTTTCCTCGCAGTACTTCTTAAATTCTTCATTGTTAAACTGTGTCCCGTTATCCATCACAAGGACTCGAGGGATCCCATATCTGCAAATGATGTTCTCCCAAAAGAAATGGGAAAATTGCTTGGTGGTTATTTTGGCCAAAGGCCTAGCCTCAATCCACTTAGTGAAGTAGTCGATAGCAACTATCAGAAACTTCCTTTGTGTTGAAGCTACGGGGAAAGGACCAAGTATATCCATTCCCCACATTGCAAATGGAATAGGGGAGCTAATCGACGTTAAAATCTCAGGCGGCTGCCTTACTATCGGAGCGTGCTTCTGGCATCTATCGCATCGCTTGACATAGCTCTGTGCATCGGCCAACATCTCTGGCCAGTAGAATCCCAAACGAGTTATTTTGTGAGCTAGGGCTCTGCCCCCAAGTGCTGCCCACAGATACCTTCATGAACTTCTTCCAAAGCTTCCCTTGCGTCTTGGGGCCTCAGACACTTCAAGTATGGGATGACAAAAGACCATTTGTAAAGGACACCTTCAATCAAGGCATATCTCAATGCTCTCACTGACAGCTTTCGTGCCTCCAAGTCATTGTCAGGGAGCCATCCTGTTTCGAGGTGAGCTTTGATAGGATCTATCCAACAGCTTTCTACATCAATTGGTGCCACCAATTTTGAGTTGATGGTCGGGGCCTTCAAGACCTGGAAGTAAACACTTCTTGCATAATTTTCTATCTCAGAAGAAGCGAACTTGGACAGGGCATCGGCATTAACGTTCTCCTCTCTCGGAATATGTTCCACATAACACTCATCAAACTGAGTCATCACTGCCTTCACAACTCTCAAATACTTCGCCATAGTTTCATCTATGGCCTCAAATTCACCATTTACTTGTGATACCACTAGTCTTGAATCCCCACATAATTTGAGATTTTTGACCCTCATGATTCTGGCCAAGCCTAAACCGGCTATCAAGGCTTCATACTCAGCTTCGTTGTTGGTTGTCGGAAAGTCCAACTTCAAAGCATACTCCACCATGAACCCATCGGGGCTTTGTAAAACCACACCTGCACAACTAGATTTTGTTTTTGATGCTCCATCAAAATAGAGCACCCAATACTCCTTCAGATCAGGCCTAAACTCTTCATCTTTATCCTCTTTCCCAGGGGTAGTTATCATCTCCTGCCCCCCGACTTCTTGGTTGCTAATGGTGCATTCAACCACGAAGTCAGCCAATGCCTGAGCCTTAATGGTTGTTCGAGGTTTATACGTGATGTCAAATTCTACAAGTTCAATCGCCCACTTGATTATCCTTCCACTAGCCTTCGGGCTATGCAATATGTTCCTCAACTGTTGGTCCGTCAGGACTTCAATATTATGTGCCTGAAAGTACGGGCGTAGCTTCCTCGAGGCTGTTATCAATGCCAAGGCGA
Source organism: Saposhnikovia divaricata (assembly GCA_036435485.1). Taxonomy (NCBI): domain Eukaryota; kingdom Viridiplantae; phylum Streptophyta; class Magnoliopsida; order Apiales; family Apiaceae; genus Saposhnikovia; species Saposhnikovia divaricata. The sequence continues at coordinate 53,636,504 of CM071595.1, read as the reverse complement.
ACTTCTCAATGGGAGAGTAATTCAACTCAGCCCCGTGCAACACCTTGCTCACATAGTAGATAGGTTTCTGGACCTTCTTCTCTTCTCGAATGAGAACGGCGCTCAACGCTTGCTCAGATCCCGCCAGGTATAGATAAAAAGTCTCCCCGGGACTAGGTTTGGCCAGCAACAAAGCTTCAGCCATGTACTTCTTCAGTTGTTCAAAGGCCTCTTGGCTCTCAGTGATCCACTCAAAATTTTTCACCTTCTTCAATGCTTGAAAGAAAGGCAAGCATTTATCACCAGACTTGGAGATGAATCTTCCTAAAGCCGCTACCCGGCCTGTCAACTTTTGCACATCTATTATAGAGCGTGGCGGTTCCATATCTAAGATCGCCTTGATCTTGTCAGGGTTGGCCTTTATGCCTCTATTTGAAACCATCAAACCTAAGAATTTTCCAGATCCAACACCAGAAGCACACTTGGCTGGATTCAACATCATCTTGTGGTGCCTCAGCACTTCGAATGCCTCTCTGAGGTGCTTAATGTGGTCTTCCTTGAACAGGCTCTTGACTAGCATGTCGTCAACATAGACCTTCATGGTTTTTCCAGTCAGATGGGCGAATATTTTATTCACCAGTCGTTGGTAGGTAGCTCCTGCATTCTTTCGACCAAAAGCCATAACAAGGTAGCAGAAAACACCAAAGTCAGTTATGAAAGATACCTTTGGGATGTCATCCTTGTGCATCTTAATATGATTTTAGCCGCTGAACCCATCCATGAAGCTCAACATCTCATGTCCAGCTGTGGCGTCTGTCAGCATGTCTATTGTCGGTAGGGGAAAACAATCCTTCGGACATGCATCATTCAAATTGGTGAAGTCTATACACATCCTCCACTTCCCATTTGCTTTCTTGACCATCACAGGGTTACCCAACCATTCGGGAAACTGAATTTCTTCAACAAACCCAGCCTCTAAGAGATTATCAACTTCTTGCTATATATCCTCTTGCCTTTCAGGTGCAAAGTTCCTCTTCTTCTGCTGTATTATCTTCCGGTTAGGATCGAAATTCAATCTGTGAGTTATGAGTTGGGGATCAATCCCTGGCATATCAGCTGCCATCCAAGCAAACACATCATTATTTTCTTGTAAGAATGCTATCAACTTGCCCGTCAGGGGTTCCTTCAAAGAGGCTCCTATATAAGTTACTTTCTCAGGGTCGCCTAGCTCCAGAGGAATGGGGATTAGGTCCTCTGTTGGCTTCCCTCGGTGTTCATCATCACCACGGACATCCATGTCTTCGATCGGAAGTACCTGCCCCCCGATTCCATCAGCTCTTAACGCGGACACATAACAACTTCTTGCCATCTTCTGATCACCCTTTTGTTCTCCAACACCATTCCTGGTTGGAAACTTAAACTTCATGTGATATGTGGAGGCAACAGCCTTGAATGCATGAAGTCCAGTCCTTCCCAGGATCGCGTTATAAGTCGAGGATGCCTTGATCACAAGGAAATTCTGTTAGGAGTTGTCCCACATCGGTTGTGGGAGGGGCAGATAGCTAGTTTATAAGCAGCAAGATTAACTCCATTAGTATGAGGCCTTTTGTGATGTGCCCAAAAACAAATCCGTGCGGGCTCGGCCCAAAGCGGACAATATCATACTAATGTGGAGTTAAGACCTGATTAGCAAGCCCAACAAGTGGTATCAGAGCTATGGTTATAACGGTCCAGAACAATCTCATATGGGCTTCCAGAATGGGCCTAGGAAGAGGCATGTGGCTACCCAGGATAGGCTTAAGGGGGAGGCAGGTGGGCCTTTCAGTATGAGCCCGGGGAGCAAGATAGCCGCAAGATAGCCAGGAGCTTAGTATGGGTCAAGGGGGAGCCAGACCACACAGAATGGTGGCAAATTTGGCAGGTGTCGAGCCCGATGTGTGAAGGGGGAGATTGTTAGGAGTTGTCCCACATCGGTTGTGGGAGGGGCAGATAGCTAGTTTATAAGCAGCCAGATTAACTCCACTAGTATGAGGCCTTTTGGGATGTGATCAAAAACAAGTCCGTGCGGGCTCGGCCCAAAGCGGACAATATCATACTAATGTGGAGTTAAGACCTGATTAGCAAGCCCAACAAATTCAACATCTGAGTAGCCTCTTTAGGTTCTTGTCGAATTGTCATGGGTAACTGAATAGTCCCTTCAACCTTGGACTCAACTCCATTAAATTCGTAGATCGGCATGTTGGTCGGGGTCAATTGAGAATTGGTGTACCCCATCTTTACAAATGCATCATGAAACAAGATATCAACAGGAGTTATGACCAACGGGTCGTCATGGGGGAACTTTACCCCTTCGAGCTCTGAATCATCAAATCCAATGGCTATTTCAGTCCTAGCACGTTTTGGGGCTTCTCCCACGATGTGCATCACTTCTCTGGCATATGCCTTTTGAGAGTTTCGAGTCGACCGGCCGCTGTCGGGCCTCCCCAAATCATATTAATAACTGGCCCTCGGGGCTGTAGATTACGATCACGATCACGATCGTTATCCCTTCTGTCATTGTCTCTTCTGTCATAGTCCCTTCTTTGAGTCCCATGATCATCACCCTTCGTGAACTTGCTCAGCTTTTCCTTTCGGATCAAGAACTCAATCTCATCTTTCAACTGCCTACAATCATCTGTATCATGTCCCACATCACGGTGGTACCTACAGTATTGCTCCTTGTTTCTCTTTGCGGGATCACCCCTAAGTGGCTTCGGCCATAGAAAGTCTTTATCCTTCTCAATATCTAACAAGATTTGTCTCCTAGGAGCGTTCAGCCTTGCATAATAAGAAAACCTCGGTCCTAAACCCTTCTTTGGTGGTGACTCGGAATCCTTGCTAGTCCAGGGATACTTGTCCCTAGCGTCGTACTCTTGCTCTTCCTTTCGTTTCTTTGAGTCATTGGAACCCTTGCCATTGCCTCCTGCGGTTTCCTTCTTTATGCTGTCCTCAGCCTTGATATACTTGTCGGCCCTTCGTTGGAGCTTGACCATGTTTTCAAGAGGATGTTTTGCCAAAGACCTTTTAAAGAAGAGATCAGTGGTTCCGTGTTCCAGGGCTACCATGGCCACCTTATTTTCCAGATCAGAGATATTCAAAGTCTCCTTGGTGAATTGCTAGAGGTAATCCCTCAAATTCTCATTCTTCCCCTGCACCACATACATGAGAGATGCAGAACTTTTTTCATGAACTCTCCTACTAATGAACTGGCTGACAAAGGCAGCGCTCAGATCCTTAAAAGAACCAATCGATTTTGCAGGTAGGCGGCTATACCACCTTTGAGCCATGCCCGACAAGGTTTAATGGAACGCCCTACACTTTAAGGTGTCGCTCGCAAGCTGCAGCAGCAGTGCGTTTGAGAATGTCCTAACATGGTTTGCGGGGTCGCCCGTTCCATCATAAGCCTTAATTGTCGGCATCTTGAACTTCCTTGAGATGCGGGCATTCATCACCTCTTCAGTAAACGTAGGTGTGGGATCATCAGGATCCCCAAGTGACATCAGATCCTTGGGGTTACTTCTGGGGGTCTCCACCCTTGTCGATTTTTCAGTTGGGGCATCAGCCCATCGCTGTCTCCTTGAAGACCTCTCCAGATTTATAATGGGAATCCTCCCTGTCACTGGAGGAGGTCGAATCAGACTTTGCCTTGCTTGCTCCCTAGCAATATCATCCTTTATCCTTTGGATATCAGCCTCATGAGCCTTAATTCTTTCCTCAGCCGTTTGTGGGGGCCCATCATGGATTCTTTAGGACCTCCTTCGAGGTTCTCTACTAGCACGTCGTCTTCTTGGGGCTTCTTCGCGATCATCATCGTCATCCTCAGATGTCAAATCATCAGTATAAGGGTCGGAGTAGTCATTGTACTCTCGATCTCGGATCTGTAGGGCGTGACCGCTTGGTCCAGGTTCCCTTTGTCGAGGGGGATAATTAGGCAGCCCATACATCGGGTTGGTATTCAAGGGGAGATCCGTGGTGTGGATCTGATTCCCGGGGGTAGCGTACGATCAACGTTATCAAGAGGAGAAACCACCATCTGGAGAGGGTTAGCTTCTTGGTTCTGATGGACAACTACGGGTAGAGTTCCCTCAACATGGGGAATTATCCTTGGGGGTTGAGAGGCTAGAGATTGAATGATCGCCCCTGTTGATGGGGGTAATTGTCCTTCTTCAGTAGTGGCAGGTGGAGCAGAGCTAAGGGGTATGGCCTCAGTCGAGGTTGATGTTGCTCTCCGTGTTTAAACCATGGTTGATGTTTTCTTCCCACAGACGGTGCCAAATGTTGTTGAATAAAAATCGAGTTATCGAATTGCGATTAGGGTTTGTGTGTATTTAATGCTAAGGGATGGTGAGCTTCAAGCTTTAATGGTTGTTTCCGTGTTCGAGACTAATCGGTCCTCACAGAGTGCCTACGTATCTCGTTATTGAGAATCAAGCCAAAAAACGTAGTTCTGAGATGAGGGGTCTGGCCCTTTATATAGGCTGTAGGAGCCTTAGAATCGTAGTAGGATTTGGATACTTGGTGGGCAAGCTGCTACCTTGAGGAAGGTTCTAGACTCCTTCCTTGTAGGAGTCTGTTTCCATATTGAATTGGGTGTCTTGGAGGCTAAGTCTGGGAGGAATAGTATCCTTATCTGATTACTATTGCTGAGCTGTTTATTACCCTTAATATTAATTATGAAATTAATATTAAAATAGGGATTCTGACCTCATTAATGGGCCCCACATCTGGACCATGCTGGGTCTAATTAATGCCATATTAAATGTGTCTTTAGGGCTTATTTTCAGCCCATATCAAGAACCTAAAATAAAATTCAATTAATTAGCTAAGGAACACTAAAATCACGATTAATTAGGCACATATACAATTTTAAAAAATGCAATTACCTTCATATAGTCATTGCAGCAACAAAATTAAAAGAAAATTGTAGCAAATAGTAACACTACTATACAATTCAAGTAGGCACAGGAAAAGCAAATAACTAAAAGTACTGATATTGAAAATACGAGACGCATTACAAAGTGATAACAAACTAAAATAAAGAGGACATGATATAAAGACAGTGTCTCCTAAAGAGCTACATTACACTAATTGTTTTTTAACCCAAATTCCTTTAATGTTCTGTCTACAATTGCTAACACTATGCTCAACATCATCGACGACATCACATGTTGGAATTTTGGAGCAAAATGGGGGATTTTCCAAGACAGTGTCTCCTAAATCATCTTCGTTATACACATCATGATAATCTCGAGTCGTAGAGGTTAATACAACAGACCATCTAGCATCAACCGGATCTTTCTCATAGAAGACTTGCTTGACCTGGTCAACAGACACATATTTATCCTTCTTGTGTCCTTGTCGATTAAAGTCCATAAGTGGGAAGCCAAGATCATCTACCTTTATGCCTTTATCATTTTCAGCCCATTTACACAAGAATAAAGGGGCTTTGAATGCATGGTAATCTAACTCCCATATTTCTAGGATGATGCCATAAAATGTCATATCGCTCTCGACGGGATTTAAATCCTTGGCACTAGAGAATCTTGAGTTCGCTGGTTTGCATGCCAAGTCATCATCTCAGCAGTAGAAGCAGATTTAAACATCCGTTTAAATCTGGGAATAATGGGGAAGTACCACATCACTTTCGCTGGAATATTAATCATAACCTTTTTATCCTTCCCCACTTTCCAATGAGATACACGGCACTTGGGACACTCAGAAGCATCACTGTATATACCCTATACAATATGCAGTCATTTGGACATGCGTGGAACTTTACATAGTCAAGACCTAAATCAGATAAGTTTTTTTTTTGCTTCATACGCATTAGCTGGCAACACATGATCATTCGCAAGCATAGATCCAACAGAAGACAACAACTCGGTGAAGGCAGTATCACTAATTCCAAACCTCGATTTCCAGTTATGTAGTTTTAACATTGATTCTAACTTAGTGCAATCACTACCCTTAAACAGAGGTTGCTTAGAATCAGCCACAAACCTCTGAAACTCATGCGACTCATCATCGTAATCACTCCTATCGTATGCTGCCTCATAGACTTTTTTCGTTTGTGATTCAGCAATATTCTCCGAAGGAGGGCATGCACTATTAACAGAAGACCTAGTATCGGGACATTTTTCTCCATGCCAAATCCAATCAGTATACCCTAAACTAAAACCATTTTCATATAGATGACCTCTTATTATTTTTACGGAGAATTTTTTGAAATTAACACATTTTCCACATGGACAAGGAATTTTCTTAGGATTAGGTGCATTTTCTTTCGCATATATTAAGATTTCAACCCCCATTTCATATTCTAAGGAATCCCTATCTTTCAAAGTCTACAACTTATCCATAGCTTCAGAAACACGTATAACCAAAATCAGCCTACCTGATTGCCATTTAAACATACAAAAAATACAAATCAAAATGGAAATAAGAAAAACAAACAATGACATGTACATGAAACAAACAAGGGCATGAATAATTATGAAGCTATGAACTAAACATTCATATAACAAATAAGAAGTTAAAACAATCATATATATCATGAGTTGAGGAGCACGCTAACCTCTGAAGTCCGAAAAATATTAGAAAATGCTTTAAACTTAATCAAAGCCCTAAAGTCAAATTGATATGCTCCTGCAAAACCAAATTGATTAAATATTGTCAAATTCATTAACAAAGATCACAACATTGATAAATTAAAACTTGCATTTACGCACAAAAGAACAGAAATACATAATTATTTTCAAAGACCAAAACTTTTATCATTTAAAGAACAAAACTTTAATTTGGGAAAACAAAACACATTAATTTAACATTTCGCCTACTTGTGCGAGGCACAAAAGACCTTCTTAGAAATTATTTGAGCTAGAGTTTTATAAATCATATAAAGGGAATATCCAAATTTCAGAGGTAAATCATATAAAATAAATATCCAAATTTCAGAGGCTTTTAAACAAAAAAAAGTACATATACAAATCATAAAAATCATATTAAAATCAGAGAATATAAACAACAATTAATAACAGTCATATTATTTGCAAATCAATGGAAGAAAATTAGAATAAACAACTAGAGAAAATACATATAGCATACATACGTATATGCATACATAAATAAATTAGAGAATATACATGCATGCAAATAAAAATCCAGATCTGTTGAACAAAAGAGAATAAAATTAAAGAGAGTGAACAGAGAGTTGATACCTTAAACCGAACGAGCTAATTTGAACGAGCTAATTCCAGATCTGTTGAAGAAAAGAAATTAAAGAGAGTTCTTTAATTTGAAAAGAAATTAAAGAGTGTGAAGGAGCTAATTAAACCCACCTTAGAGATTTAATTAATTGGGTCCAATCGAACCAACTCCATTTGCATGTAATCTTCGATTAGGGTTTATGTTCTTCGATTAGGGTTTGTTTTCTTCGATTTGTCGAACGAGAGAGATGGGAGAGGGAGATGGCGAGAGAGAGAGAAGTGAGAGTGAGAGAGTGAGAGAGAAGTGAGAGTGAGAGAGAGTGCTGGGAAAGGGGAGAAAGGGGGAAAAGGGGGGCGCGGGGGGTTAAGGGGGGAATTAGAATTTTGGTTAAGGGGGGAAACTAAAATTTGTCTAAGGGGAAGTTAAAGAGGGAAATAAAAGGTACTGTGTTTTTATTTTTTTTTTAAAATGCATTAGACAACGGTTACTTTAAAAACCGATGTAGTTGTTTTTTGAAAACGCAATTAGACAACGGTCACTTTAAAAACCGATGCGGAGAAACTACTATAACATCGTTTTAAAAAAACAAAGTTAAAAAAGGCTTTGACATTGGTGGCTTTACTGTCCGATGTTAAAGGTGTGATGTCTATTGCAGTTTTTCTAGTAGTGCCCATTTGATTCAGGTGTGTATGGTGGAGTTACCTCGTGAACTATACCATTGCTCTTGCAAAATTCATTAAACGAGGTACTCGTATACTCACCACCTCTATCTGATCTGAAACGTTTAAGTACTTTACCTGTTTGTGTTTCAGCTTCAGTTTTGAATATAATGAATTTTTCTAGTGCTTCATTTTTATGTAAAAGCAAATAAACATAACAATATCTACTGCAGTCATCAATAAAGGTAATGAAATATTTTTTATTATCCTTAGTCACTATACCACTAAATTCACATATGTCCATGTGCACTAAATCTAGCACTCCTGAATCCCTTACTACATTATGAAAAGGTTTCCTAGTTTGTTTAGCTGTCACACATACTTGACATTTAGATTTCTTATCAATGGCATGTTTTGGAATCAACTCTAAACTCATCATGTTCTTTAGAGCGCCAAAATTCGAGTGACCAAGACGTAAGTGCCACAAATCAGATGATTCAACACAATTAACAGAAGGAGCAACATTATCATTAATAAAATTGCCCAAAATAGGCTCAACATTTATCAAAAACAATCCATCAGACAAGTAACCTTTGCCAATAAAAACACCAGTATGTGTAATAACTACTTTATTACACTTCCGAGAAAGTTCAAATCCATTCTTAACTAAACAACTTCCACTTAATATATTTCTATGAATATCAGGAACATGATGCACTCTAGTGAGGGACAGAACACGCCCAGAAGCAAACTTCAGGTCTACGTTTCCTGTTCCAAGCAATTGTGCAGCACTAGCATTCCCAATCATCACTGTCACTCCATGAGTCTGTTGATAAGATACAAACAGAGTTTTATCAGCACAAATGTGCACATTAGCTCCAGTATCAATCAACCATGCATTCATGAGAGAAATAAGTGGATAGTATAACAGGCTTTTAGGTAACATACCTGTCATTGGTTACAGAAGCAGATGCTTCACCAATAACCATGTTAGCCATAGGCCCATCAATGGTTCCAGCTCCAAGCACAATGTTTGCTTGAGCAACCACATCAACTTTCTTCGCTTTCTTTACAAGACAGTCCTTGTTCCACTGACCAACCTTTCCACAAGACCAGCATGGTTTGTTAATTGCCTTTGGTTTCTTAGCCTTGTTCTTGTCTTTATTAGACTTAATGTTTTCCTTCTTAGTAAATTCTTTTCTTTTCTTATCAACAGTCATTACATTCACCTTCGAACTACTATCATGTTCAGCAGGCATAACATGTCCCTGTTTGGACTTATGCTGCTCCTACACTGAGATGTCCAACATCAAATTAGTCCACGTGATCTCTCCTTTCTGTCTCTTCAGGAAGAGAGCAAACTCTTCCCAAGACTTCGGGAGCTTTTCAATCACTGCCATAACCTGAAACTTCTCAAGAAGGACCATACCAGACTCCTTCAAAGCATGCACCAACATCTCAAACTCGTGCACCTGCTCAGTCATGGATTTAGTATCCACCAGTTTTAAATCAAGGAACCGAGCCACAGAATACTTTTCTAACCCTTGTAAGTCAGTAAAAAAGTGTCTGGTCCAGCTTCTCCCATTAGAGCTTAGCTGTGTAGGAATCCGATGAATAAACATCAAACAGAGTGTTCGCTAAAGCTGCCAGAATTACAGCCCCAGCCACCCCATCCTTTTCCTCCCATATAGCATAAGCCCTAACAGTTTCAACCTTTTCCCTAACCACAACTAGTTTCTCATACTGCACTGCTGGCCATAGACCCTTTACCGTAAGCCATAGTTTCATCTTTTTTTGCCAACGAGAAAAACCAACACCCCCACCGAATTTATTGGGCATACCCGACAAATTGATAGGTTGTGGGAAATGGTACGTGGTCCAATTAATGGTGGGTGCAGTAACACCAGACCCAGAGCCAGTCTCAACAACAGGAGTTTCAGTTTCATTAACCATCTTGCTAATTAACAAATATAACAAATAATCTCTTCAAGATTGTTGGGTATATTACACTAAACAACTCAACAATAGGACAGTTATACTAAAATTAACAAGAACAGGCAAATAACTAAATAACTAAACAAACACGATAGCAAAATAAAATATATAATTAAATACTGTAAAACAAAAGAAAGGAGAGAACACTTAGCTCTAACACAAGCTTTAAAACTCTGAAAGAAGAGAACAGAACAGCTGAGTCGCCAAGGCTTAAAGAAGTCTTGACTGTTCTTCAAGAGATTATTGCCCACTTATGCTGTGATGGGTTGTAGCAATATCGCTTTCAGGATTAAATAGCTCTGATCAACAACGACTAGCACCTCAATTCGCCCAAAAAATCTATGCACCTTATAAATGAATGCAAGGTAGGCACTTGAGATTATCTTCTAAAACTCAAGCATAAGCCTTCTATATATAAACATTTCAAGTAGCTTAGTTCAATATCTTTTCAATGTGGGATTTAAGAAAAACCCATTTCAACTTATTTCAAACTAGCAACTTTATCTATATATATTTATGGATTCCACTAAGAAAATGTAATAGATCCAAACATGAAAGTTTAAGTCTTCATATCAAAGAACAACTTCCATAAGTTAGTTTCCGGAAATTACATCAAGAGCACATCTAAAATGTGTCTCAAACTTTCCATTTTCTAACAATATTATCTTTTATGAATATCTAAAAACATCAATCATATCATATATTTTCATCATTAATATTTCCTTTCGAATTAAAACAGCTTACCTTTTTAATTTAAAACAAATCTTACAATCATTAATATATACCCGAAAATATCATATCATAATTTTCAAGAAAAATATAACACCTAAAATAAATAATAACATAATATAATTAATGGTAATTAGTCGATTAACATAATAAAATTAATGGTAATTAGTCGATTGCCTTTTCACATTAATATAATAAAATTAATGGTAATTAGTCGATTGCCTTTTTCACATTTACTTTTAGTTGAAGATATTACCTTCTATAAAAACATTCGTATCATATATTTCGATCATTAATATTTCCTTTCGAATTAAAAAACGTTACCTTTTTAATTTAAAACAAATTTTACAATCATTAATATATACCCAAAAATATCATACCATAATTTTCAAGAAAAATATAACATCTAAAATAAATAATAACATAATATAATTAATGGTAATTAGTCGATTGCCTTTTTCACATTTACTTTTAGCTGAAGATATTACCTTTTATAAATATCTAAAAAGATCAATCGTATGATATCTTTCAATCATTAATATTTCCTTTCTAATTAAAACATGTTACCTTTTTAATTTACAACAAATCTAAAAATCATTAATATATACTCAAAAATATCACACACTTTTTTCAATTATTAATAAAATATATTATCGTATACGTTGTTTAGAATAAGGAAACATTAGTATAGTCCGTAAAAATGATTATATTAAATAATATCAAATTAAAATTAAAAAAATTAATAAAAATAATGATTATATAAAAACATAGTTATAATATTAAATAAAAGGGAAATGCTAACCATACCCCTTAGGGCTATGGTTAAGCATTAAATATTCTCATATTGTCAACATTGATTTTAGTTATATAATTGATTTTTTGTTTTTCAATGCTCTTTTGCAACATCAATTTAATTTTCCAAGTAATAATAGTGGATCCCCTGCATTCACATAATTTTCACTAATAAAAACATCCCAAATTGCTAAATAATTATATTAAAATTCGTGCAAACTTGATGTAATTAGCATTACCCTAAATAAATTTTATAAAAATTCCTTGCAGGTCATAAGCTAGTATATCATAAACACTCCAACATATATTAATATTATAGGGATATTATGAATGCTACCCTTATGGTATTGGCTTTTATGAATGGTACCACTACATATTTTTGACTTACGAGTGGTACTATCAAGATTTTGGTTTCTCATTAAAAATGCCCCTCCGTTATTCAAAAGTTAATGAATATTTGGTTAACGTTTTGAATAACGGAGGGGCATTTTTAATGAGAAACCAAAATCTTGATAGTACCACTCGTAAGTCAAAAATATGTAGTGATATCATTCGTAAAAGGCAATACCTGAAGGGTACCATTCATAATATCCCTATATTATATTACTTCTCTCTTGTATGAATGATATTGGTTCTAGCTAGCTCAAACAAGAAGCTAAGGCCTAAGGATCTATGTCAAGATCAGTTGGATGAGCATTAAATGAACACGAGTAGTCGTCTTTCTCTTTGGTGCATGAATCAAAATTCTATGCACATAGTTGCGACATGTACGACATAGGTGAGAGTCCAGTACAGTTCTGGTTCACATAATTTGGTAGCACATTACATGAAACACGAGCATGTAATCGATCTGAACAAACATGTTAACATGATCGATACTAGCTCAACCATAGAACGGTTTTCATAGTGTACAAATTTCTCCTGATCGACATGTACGTTGTCTGATATACATTTTGAAATTGTTCAGACAAGGTAAAACAAAGGATATGTTGGAAGCCCATCTTCCCATTGGGCCGAACATAAGGCCCAATATCAAAACAGGCCATACGGTCGGTCGGCCCATGGTCGTTCGGCCCATATTCCGCCCAGTCCATTTCCCTTCAACGGTCACATGGTCTTCTCATCTTTAACAGATCACACAGACACTTTACTTGGTACGGGGGACAATGAAGAATAATGATGTCTCCTCATCATACCGATCCAGATCGGATCCAAGGAGAAAAAGGTGAAACCAAGTCTATAAAAAGAGAAGTATAATTAAACTTCAGGACAACCAATTTCAAACACACACAAACACTCTACGTTTTACCTTATTTCTCTCTAAAAACCGATTTACTGATTCTAACACCGGAGGTGAATCGAGGGTCAATCCCTCGCATTCTTCTCTTTTTGTAGGTGTGCCCGAACCAAGGCTTGGCAGAAATCTGGTTATAACATTTGGCGTCGTCTGTGGGAACGTAGAGATACGATTTGTGTTGAAAATCACCACCTACCAACTGCTATGGCTAACGAAGAAACTCCAATAAGCACCCCGGCAGGAGGCAGCCGTCCACCTCCTGTCACACCAAGAAATTTAAACTTCGACGAGGAAGGAGAAATGCCAACCCCCGAAGAACAGCAACAAATGCTCCAAAAGTGGAGAGAGGAGCGAAAAACCAAAGGAAAACGAAAAGAAAAAAGCGACAAGGACGCCGAAAGATTGGCCAAACAAAAAATGGCCGATCAGTTGAAACTACAATCCTTGAAACTCCAAAGGGAGGAAATAGAACTCGAGGAGAAATTGCTATGAGAAGCCCTGGAAACTGAAGGTCTCGAAATCGAAAGCCGAAGAGAAAAAAGGACCAGAGATGACGAAGACGACTCAGAAAATTCCGAGCCATGCTTCATCCGATCCCGATCGAAGGTGGTTTATACCTCAGATTCAGACGAGGATGACTCATATGTGGGTGAAAGAATAAAAAGGATTGAGAAGGTAATGTTCGGAGATAGGAAGGTCAGTCACGAACCTGTGGTGAACGAAGACATCGAACAGTATCGACCACCACCCGGAAGACAGTTCCCGAAGATGCACGAGTTTAACGGAAAGGGTGATCCCGAAGACCATTGCGAAAAATACGAGTCTCTCATGACTGGTATGGGGCACTGTGATGTCATGCTATGCAAGATGTTCAAAACTTACTTAAAGGGAGCGGCGTCTATGTGGTACCATTCGCTAAGACCAAGGTCGATCAGTTCATACGGACGAATCAAAAGAAAATTTTTGAGGCACTATTCCCACCTGTGCCGAAGAGAAAAGGATACCGAAGCCCTAATCCACTGTAGACAAAAACCGAACGAAGAGCTTGGCGATTATCTGGCCAGGTTTAAAGAAGAAGCAGGAATGGTGACAAACTTAGATAAAGTTAAAGCCGCAGGATTCCTCTCCGCAGGCCTCGACCCCGTGAAAGGAAAAAAGCTTCGGTCTTCATTATACGACGTACCACCGAAATCATTAAACGATATATACCTTCGGGGGGAAGCCATTAGAAGAAAAATAGAGTCAATAGGAGGGTATAAAGAGGAAAAAAGGAGCGGTTCCGGTAAAGACGAAAGAAAGGATGATCGACGAGAAGATCGAAGAAGCCGAGGAGATATCAAAAGCCCGGTTGAAATAGAGATATCAAAAACCCGACGAGATAGAGATAGCGTGGTGTTTACACCCTTAAATACACCTATCTCGAAGATTCTCCATGAGATTAAAGGTAAGCCCGGATTCGTTCGGCCAGCCAGGCTTAGAACCTTAGAACACCGAAGGAACGAGAACAAGTATTGTGATTACCATCAAGATAAAGGGCACAACACAGACGAATGCTTCCATCTGAAGAGATTGATAGAAAAAATGATCAAGGATGGAGACTTAACATAATTCATCGGAGATCTGAGGGAAAAGCTAGATAACAAGGAAAAGAAGAAGAATACCAAAGGATCGGAAAAATTCCGAGGCGAAGTGAGAACCATTTCTGGGGGGACGATATTAGACCGGGACAGTAAAATATCTCGTAAGAAATACGCCAGACAAATCTACAACTTATATCAGTAAATCACAACGAAGCAGCCATTGCATATCTCCTTCACAGAGGATGACTATGAGGATGTAATTTGGCCACACGAAGACCCACTCGTCATCAACCCTGTCATCGAGGAAAACAAGATTTGGAAAGTGCTGGTCGATGAAGGTAGTTCGGTAAACATTCTGTACTACCGAACATACTGCAAAATGAACTTGGGAGGCGAACAACTGGAGGCATGCCATGAGGCACCGCTTTACGGCTTCGGGAATCAACCCGAACCAATCGAAGGAATTATCACACTCTCTTTCCTAATGGGAAAAGCACCGTATACAGCGACGAAGGAAGCCAAGTTCTATGTTGTTCGGGTAGACAGCCCATACAATGGAATTCTCGGGAGGCCAGCTTTATCACTGTTCCAGGTTGTATCATCGATCCCTCATTTAAAGTTGAAATTCCCGACCGAACATGGGATCGGAGAAATGGGAGGCGACCAGAAGGCCGCACGGATAATTATGCCGGAGGACCTTGAAAAAGACAAAGACGTGGAAATGACCGAAGCCAGAAAAAGAAAAAGGGGCAAAAGCAATGCTGGAGGCAATTACCAACTATTAAACATTGAGTTGGAGAAGTTGGGAGCTGACCTATCCAACCCGATTGCCGAACCAGCAGCTGAAACCGAAGAAGTCGAGTTGTTTTTGGGTCAATCAGGAAAAATGATCCAAATAGGCAAAGACATGGAGCCTGAATTAAAGGAGAAGGTCGTCAAAATCATTAGACAGTACCACGACGTGTTTGCCTGGGGGCCCGAAGATATGCCTGGATTAGATCCGTCAATAGCCAAACACTGTCTCAACGTCAAGGCCGATGCATAGCTTGTAAAACAAAAGAAAAGAAACTTCGCCATGGAAAGGCAGCAAGTCATTCAGGCCGAAGTAGAAAAATTGCTGGAGGAAAAATTCATAGAAGAAATTGACAACCCCGATTGGCTGGCAAACGTGGTGGTAGTCAAAAAAATTGAACGGCAAATGGAGAATGTGCGTGGATTACACTGATTTGAACAAAAACTGTCCGAAGGACCATTATCCCTTGCCGAACATCGATCAACTGATAGACGCCACTTCGGGGCATCAAATCAGTTTCTTAGACGCTTTCTCAGGATACCACCAAATAACGATGAATATCAAGGATATACCGAAGACATCATTCATCGCACCGAACGGCACATATGCCTACGTAAAAATGCCCTTCGGTTTGAAGAACGCAGGGGCAACATTCCAAAAAATGATCAACAAGGTTTTCAAACATCAGATTGGCCGAAACATGGAATGCTACGTAGATGACATGATCGTCAAATCATTGAACAAATATCATGCCGAAGACCTTAAAGAATGTTTCGAAACATTAAGGAAAAACAATATGAAGATCAATCCGAACAAGTGTACGTTCGGAATGGGCAGTGGCAAGTTTCTAGGCTATATGGTCAGTGCATGAGGAATCGAGGCAAATCCTGAAAAAATACAAGCTGTAATCGACATGAAAGCGCCGAAGACAATTGGGGAAATCCAAAAGCTGACCGGACGAATAGCAGCTCTAAGGAGATTTATCTCTAGATCAGCCGAAAAAGCTCTACCATTCTTTGAAGTACTTCGGGGGACAAAGACCTTTGAATGGTCCAAATTGTCAAAAAGCATTTGAAGAACTCAAAGAATATCTGGTAAAAAACCCCTCTTAATGAAACCAAGCCCGAACGAAACTCTGCAGCTATATTTAGCAGTGATCGACCGCACACTGGGGGCAGCTCTGATCAAACAACACGAAGGGAATCAATACCTAGTGTTCTACGTCTCTCACATACCAAAAGATGCAAAAACAAGATACCCCAATGCAGAAAAATTCGCTTATGGGGTGGTTATGGCCTAAAGAAAGTTACGACATTACTTCTAAGGCCGAACGGTGCAAGTAGTAACCGATCAACCATTGAAGAAAATTATGCAACGACCCGAGGCTTCGGGCAGAGTGGTCACTTGGTCGGTCGAATTAGGAGAATTTGACCTAGAATTCGTCCCAAGAACAGCAATTAAAGCACAAGCCCTAGCCAACTTTATAGTGGAATGGTCTTTCTCTGATTCAAAGGATTTGGACCTCGAAGAAAAATCAATTCGGCCACCAGGAAAGTGGAAACTCTTTGTTGATGGGTCGGTAGCCGGATTGAAGTATAGAGCAGGACTCATCCTAACTAGTCCCGAAGGCTTCGAGATATGCCAAGCCATCAGATTTACCTTCCCATTGACCAATAACGAAGCGGAATATGAAGCACTGATAGAAGGATTGGATTAGGCAAAAAGCTTGGAAGTAAAACACCTAAGAGCCTTTAGTGACTCTATGCTAGTCGTCAAGCAGTTCTCGGGAGAGCATGGACAAAAAGATCCATAAACGAAGGCCTACGCTACGAAGGTACGTGAAAGTTCGGAGCTATTTGAATCATTTGAATTAAGCCAAGTGGCTAGGGAGAATAACAGCAGAGCCGATACAAGGTTAGCTTCAGCAGAAATGCAGAACCTCACAGGTTCAATTTATCTGACCGAAGTAAAGACACCTTCGATAGATAGGAAGCGATGTCTGGAAATACACCGAGGAATTAATTGGATGACGCCAATCAGAGCCTTCTTGGAGAAAGGTATCCTTCCACTTAACAAAAAAGATGCCCAAAGAATCAAATATCTCTCGGCCAGTTACTCCATTATTGATGGAAGGCTGTTCAGAAGGTCAGTCACTCAACCATTGCTTCGGTGCCTGGATCCCGAAGGACAGCGAATGGCTCTAGAAAGTGTCCACGAAGGCATTTACGGAGAGCATCTCGCCGGACAATCACTGGCCTTCAAAATCCTCAGACAAGGATTCTTTTGGCCAACAATAAGGGAAGATGCAAATGGGTTGAAGCCAAACCCGTCTCAGCTATCACCGAAGAAGCGGCAAAGAAGTTCGTATTAGAATAGATAATATTAAGATTCGGCATCCCGATGATCTGTGTGTCCGACAACGGAACACAATTCATTGGAAGCAAATTCAGGAAATTCTTAGCTGAATTTGGGATTGAACAAAAGTTCAGCTCAGTCGGTCATCCTCAAGGGAATGGGGCGATCAAAGCAGCTAACAAAATCATTTGTCGATGGAATCAAGAAAAGGCTTGGAGATTCAAAGGGACTTTGGGCCGAAGAACTGCCATATGTCCTATGGGCCTACCGAACAACTCCAAGATCGTCAACTGAAGAAACGCCATTCAGACTAGCCTTCGGAACTGACGCCTTGATGCCAACAGAAGTCGGTCTGGAGTCATATCGGACACAAGTATTTAATTTGGAAACAAATGAAGATGGACTCCGAGCGAACGTTGATTTGCTTGAAGAAGAAAGGGAGGCGGCCTACCGAAGGAACTTAAAATACTAGCTTCAGGTAACTCAGTATTACGATTCGGGAATAAGAAAGAGATCCTTCCAAGTGGGAGACCTAGTACTTCGACAACTAGCTACTTCCATGCCAACAAAACAGGGGAAACTCATGCCCAACTGGGAAGGACCCTACACAGTGGTAGAAATAGTTCGCCCTGGCAAATATAAGCTAGCCCATTCGGGCGTAAGTCTCATTAAAAACACGTGGCACGCAGCACGCCTTCGTCGCTTCTATCAGTAAGCTTCCTTTATGCCTACGATTGTTAGCTAAAGCACAACGAAAATCAAATGACGAATTATGCTTAACGAACCCATGTTCGGAAACGATTGAATAAAATATGTGTTCCTATATTTGTTTAAGTATTTAGTTCTTTTGACATGATTAAGGCAAGGAGGAAATATTTTTCACCGACCGAATAGAACCTTAATCATTTACAAAATACCAAAACACTAGGGACAGACAAGTTGTGATCTAATGTAACCAAACATGCTAGGCCGAAGATGCATAAACCCGAAAAAAAATATGCTAATGCCAAACACGGCCAAAGATGCATAAAATTAGAATTATGCTTAGGCCGAACAGGCCGAAGATGCATAACCAACCTGAAATTATGCTAAGGCCGAATAGGCCGAAGATGCATAACAAAGCTAAAATTATGCTTAGGCCGAACAGGCCGAAGATGCATAACAAAGCTAAAATTATGCTATGGCCGAATAGGCATAACAAATCTAAAATTATGCTAAGGCCGAACAGGCCAAAGATGCATAAAAATATAGAAACTATGCTAAGGCAAAATAATGCCGAAGATGCATAAAAGAAGAAATTATGCTAGGCTGATGACGCCAAAAATGCATAAGTAAAATAAAAGTAATTATGCTAAAATAACATCACACCAAAGATGCATAAAAATAATCTAAGTCAAAGGTAAAGAAGCCCGAAGGCAATGTTAAGATTTACAAGCCCGAAGGCTACCCAAATAAACAGTTCAAAAGAAAACTACTATACTAGTCGGAAAGAGCCTCATCTTCGCCCGAAGAGACTACCAGGGGTTCATCGGATTTTTCCCTACCAACGGGATCTGACATACCAAGCTCGGCATCAAGTAACCGAGTATGATCGAAATCGAGAGTATGTGCCTTCACCACAGCATCTTCGTAACCCATCTGGTAACATCTCTCTTCCGTCAACTCTAGCGTCTTCTGCAGCTTTCGGACGTTCTTCCTACTAGCCTTTAGCTGCTGATTTCTCCATTCAATGCACTTCTTCAAGGTATCAACCTCCTTCAGTTTCTCTTGGAGAGCATCATTGTTTAACTTCAAGGCTTCGGCTTGACCAGTCACTCGCTCCAACTCAATCGCCGAGTTTCGAAGGTCCTCTTCTGCCTTAACTGCCCGAGTCTCCAACTTGTCTACTTGCTTCAATCGGGTTTGCATTTGTTCAACTCGTTCGGTCACCACAGCCGACCAGGCAGCACCCTGAAAATAAACATGGGAAAAGTTAATGTAAGAACCCCAAATTTTGGATATAATTAAAACTTTTTATTAAGTAATGATAAAATGAAGAACAATGATTGTAATGAATGGATATTGCTTTGGACAATGATCCTGATGCATTGGTATATTGTCAGAATAGAGTAATTCGATGGTTGAGGACCTAGATAAGAATAATCTACCATCCAGGAAGGAGCTAATGGATCCTTGAAGGGAAATGAGTACGTGCACAGTATTTCCCATACGTGCATAGTATTTCCCGTACGTGCATAGTGTTTCCCGTACGTGCATAGTGTTTCCTGTACGTGCATAGTAATTTGGTGGATGAATAGTGATTTTGTAAGTTGGAAAACTTTTCACGCCACCCTATGTACGGGACGTGATATGGATGTTTCGAAGTCATATTAGTAATACGCGGAGGAAATAAGTGAATGCAGAGACGATCGGAATTCAGAAATTCCAAATTCTTTTTCGGTATAATATTTGACCGGACAGTGGATTAAATATTATTATAATCCAAGAATTGAGATATTAACTTTGAGGATTTGATATTTTGGGATGTTATTATATTTGATTTAAGAATGAAGGTAGGAAACCACTGAGGCAGTGAAACAAGCGTTCTAGAAACCGCTAAAACGTTATAACGAGATTAATCAATAAAGCGAACGAATCCTAGATTACGGATTAAGTTCGTATCGAGATTAAATATCATACATGGTCATCACGAGGATTATATTAAGGATTGGGGAAGGTATTATGAATATCGAGAAATTTCCCGGTAAACCCTAGAGGTGAAACTACTTAGTTATTCGTCCGAACGATCAATGAATTGAGCAATAACCGGACAAAGAAACAAGCTGAGAACCAAGAGACAACCATGTGCAAGTGGATGAGATCACCACCATGGCATCATCACTTTATTAAGGTAGCTTTATGAAGATATTATCTAAGCTAAGTTAGCTTCTTCAAGAAGCTTGTTTTTCTACCAAACTAGAGGGGGCAACTTGCATTTGTGTCAAACAAATATCTTCCTAAATAATTCACTCATCCTTATCCATTCTTCATCACAATAATGCAATGAACTAAGCAAGTTTCATACATACAAGTATCATTGGAGACAAACTAAACTAGTTAGCATGAGGGTGTAACATAAGGCACCAATACATGTCCACATGGAAGCAAATCCTTAACCAAGCCTTAACCCATCAACTAGACTATAGTTAGCCAAACAAATATCTTGTTTTAATGATCACTTTATGCAATCAACCAAGCAAAACAACTCCACTTCTCTCATCCATGGAGCATTCGAATTTTTCAAGAAATTCAAAGGAAGAAATCAAGCTTCCACTCCTTGTTTGATCTCCAAATTTTTATCCTAGATCCTATATTTCATAAAAATGATACCCTAGAAATCTTAGCCTCAAAATCCAATGTTTCCATTTTCAATAAAATCATCAAAGTAGAGGGTGAATAGTAACCTCAAGAACAAAACTCTTGGATCTTGATTTTGGTGGATGATTCAAGCTACATGGAGGCTATACAAGGACCATACAAGGATTATTAGGGCTTGTACACTCTCTAAGGAAGGTATAACTCTTAAGAACCATGGATCTCATTTTGAGTTTTTAGCATGTTCTTGATGATTTGGCTTAGTTATGATTATGGTAACATTATAAGCATGCTTG
The DNA here is from genome assembly GCA_036435485.1 of Saposhnikovia divaricata. NCBI lineage: Eukaryota > Viridiplantae > Streptophyta > Magnoliopsida > Apiales > Apiaceae > Saposhnikovia > Saposhnikovia divaricata. The sequence goes on along the minus strand of CM071595.1, from coordinate 53,615,430 downwards.
GTTAATGATTTAGTGATTTAAGTAGCATAATGATTATTATGGTAAAGCATGATGTTCTTGGGCTTGCTGAGATGAGAATCATGTATAAATGATGTATGGATGCCCGGTGTGGCTTGGCTTGATTGTTGTGAATTTTAGAACGTCCGATTTATAGCCGTCGTAATGCCCGATTTTTGTTAACCTTAAGAAATCGTGGTTGATAGTAGCCATAAGTCACTGTCCAGTTTCATGTTCTGCCATGGAAAGATAGATCATGTTATAAGCTTCGTTTTGATATAAAGATCATGTGAAACGGACTTACGGTTTAGGAATTATGGCCGATTCACTAAAAGTCGTTCGAAACCGTAAGTACGAGTTCGTTATTAAAATTGAACCCTCGTAAAATATGTAAAGTCATGACGAATCTTGGTAAATAAATACTAGGGGTAAGAAGGAAGGTGTGAAAGAAAACCGTATGTCAAAAAGAGCATTTTTCGATTTATTAAAAATGTTCGAGTCAAGGTTAAACGCGAACGAACCCCTAAAAGACAACTCTTTTATAACTTCGGTAAAACACTTAGAAAACGGGTGATAAAACTCGGAGTATAATATTGGTTCGTAACGATCAACCTTAGAACTCATATGACTTAAGTATGTCCCAAGTATAAGTGCAGTGACATGTCGTATTAACGAACGAATGTCGGGTCGGATCAGTGATGATAAGTAATCCACAAAAAGGGGTATAAAGAGATAACTCGAGAACGTGTTTCGATTTAAGTATAACTTAACTTTTAAGATGTTAAGTGATCAATCCCGAATGTCTTGGCTATTTATAGATCACCAAGCTGACCCGGGACCCGCTACCACTACCCCTTACCGTACTCGACTACCAGGCAAGTTTCAATTCCCTTCTTTTAGGCTGTTGTTGTGATTGAATATATATATATATATGATTGCTGATATACATATGCCATTGCATGCATGCCTACTTTCAAGTTCAATTGATATACTTGTTCCCTGAATGTTATTGTTGGCTTATAAGCTAGATAGTTATATATCAGTTATAAGCCGGTTATTGTAAGACCCTCATAGAAGGGCGTATACATCTTATTAATCAAATATAGACCGGGAGTCAATATTCCTTGATATATCGAGATTACCTCGGAGGAAAATATTTAAGTAAATATTTTCTATTATTTGGGTGACGGATATTATTTGAATATTCGTTCGAGACTAATTATTTTAACGATCCTTACTTCAAATAAATTTTTGAACGTAACTATTCAACGAATAATATTTCTCAATATTCATTCAGAGTCGAATTGATTATCGACTATTATTTCGAATATTCTTCTAAAGATGAGACTACTAAATGAATATTATTTGGATATTCTTTTAGAATATTATTTTATTAAATAAATATTACTTTTGAATATTCATTTAAGATATTAAATACTTGATGAATATTATTTTAATATTCATCTGAAGCTTGATTTAATTATCGAATATTATCTCGAATATTCCTGAAGGCTTGGATTACTAAATGAATATTACTTGATATTCATTTAGGATATTATTCATTAAATGAATATTACTTTTGAATATTCATCTAAATTCCTAATTAATTATGAATATTACCTTAAATATTCTTTTCAGGTCTTATTAATTAATGAATATTGTTTTGAATATTCATTTAAATATTTATTTATTCAATAAATATTCTCCTAATATTTCTTCAGGGATTATTTTGAGAAATACTCTGATTAAAGATATTCTTTCATATTCCCAAATATTCTTTAAATATTTTAACTCAATAAATATTCTCTGAATATTTATTCCAAACTTACAATAATCTCGATAAGGTTTATCTTCTTCGATTATTACGAAAAAATATCTCGGAGTCATATTATTATTAATCTTATATCAAGAAAGGTTCTCAGACATCATTCTTCTTTGAGTCTATCTCCTGAATAATAAGGGAACCTTACTTGGAAAATGTTATTTATCTTGTCGACTTCCCGGTCATAAAGTATTCCCTTCATCCGCAACTCGGGTGCTGTGACTTATTAAGTCGTTGCTTACCTTCTCATCTTTCGAGGGGTAAGATTACTGGAACAAGTTGATATCCGTTACCAAGTAATAGCTTGGGAGTTATTGGTAAATTTTCCTTTCCAACTAGATACGACTACTTTGTGGAGTCTTATCAACAAGTATTATACTTGGGGAAAGGGGGACGAACGTTACATTCAGAATCATGAATTCTATTTGAACTAGGAGTCGTGTAAGAGGCCGAGTAGCGCCGGTCCATCCCCTTTGGCCCAACCGTTGGCCGGGGAGAGCTAGTAAGGCGGTATACAAGTAAAGCCGTCAGTTCTTCCTTCTACCGGTAGTAAATCTAAATTGAGCTGTACGATCTCGACTGATCATCAAGATTGGAACAGCGGGCGCGGTGAATACTCCATCATTGGTTCATCATCCAAATTTATTTATTTCCTGCAACATGATTACTGTTGGCAGAGTTGGAAAAGTGTCATAACTGGAATTGCAACCTTTTCTTGCAAGTTCCTCTTCTTAATAACAATAAGAATATCTCGCTTACTTTGATGTAGCAGATATTTCTACAAACAAATACTTTAAGTTACCTTGTAACTTCATCGTTCATATTATACTGGCATCATTTCCGTAAATGCATGGCATATGGTTTGAAAGATACTTTTGAACTGTTGTACATTATCGTTCAGTTATATATTATTGTTGGTGGGCTATTGCTCACCCTTGCTTTATTATTATATCACAACAACAGCTAGACCAGATGACTCGCACAAGGCGCACTCGATGCAGGCGAGGACGATGTGACTACCAGAGCTGAAGAAGAAGCTATTGGTAGGATATATTTATTCTTTCAGTACCAAGAATATGGTCTAGTATGACTTATGTAAATGGATGGCAAAGAGTATGTATTTATATTGAAATTCTTTTGGATTGTAAGAACTCATAATGTGATTAATAAAAATTTGATTGTTACTCTGATTTCATCTCTGGGACTATAACGGGTGTGTTTTATATTGTTATGTTGGGTCATAGAGACGTAATTTATTTTATGTTAAGGAAAGTTCAATTGTTGTGGACAGAATTGGAAACCGTAACCACCAGATCCCGGACCCCGGATCTGGGGGTGTTACAGAAGTGGTATCAGAGCGTACGTTATAAACCCCAGAGATGAGGTGACGTTAAAACGATAAATTCAATAAGATAATAAGAACTCTTGCCAAGTTCATAGTCGGACTACTTAATGTAGTGATGACATATAAAACCCTTATGGGAACTCGTAAGTATAATGATAATAACTTAGCTCGATATCGTATCGACGAGTAAGGCGACTGACCTTGAGGCATACGAACAACAGCGCGATGATGCTTTATATGCTGAAGATCAGCGGGTAATTCGATGGAGTACCCTACTGGAGACCCGGAAGAGGTTCCAGCAGATAAGGAAAATCCTGTTAGGATAAGGAGCTTACCCTTGGGTAATGAGGGTCGCAGCCAGAATGACTGTGATGATTAAGATATGGTGCTCAGAAAAGTGAGTATAAAGAACCGAGATATTATTAAGAGATCTGAAGATGCATGTTGAATTCATAGCCGGACTACCAGATGTAGTACCAGCAAGAAAGAAGGATTGGAAGAATTACTTGAGATCTTATACGGAAATAGATGAGAATCCTTAGAGATTTTCATCTTAACAAAGAAAGAGCTAGAGGGATGTATGATTATCAAAGACATCGATTTAGGGCGAGGAGCAGAGTCCCTAGGAATAGTTGAGAAGGAGGCAGTAAGTGCCATATCATTTGATAAATGAATTAGTATGAATATGGTCAGTAATAATTCACCATGAGAAGGCAGGTGTCGTAGGTTGTAAATTATGGAACCAAATTGAGGTTAATAAGGTGGTTTTATTAAGGAAAATGTTCATTTTATGAATGAATCATTTAGAAAGTAAAGACATTGGGAAGTGATAGCATGATTGGGTAAAGTTATATAAGGAAGTAGTAAGCAAGACAATGATCTCAGAACCTACCGGAAGATAAGACCAGTGAGTCAAGATGAACTCGTAATGAGACTATTGCCAAAGACTAAGTATAGAGTTAATTCAACTCAGTTAAATGATGAACCAGAAACGTTAGATGCATGTGATTCAGAGGAATATTAAATTCCTTCTTCTCTTTGAATGGATTATAGTAGTACCTTAAGTTTATTCCGATGCGGAATTATAATAGATCAAGTAATATGATCAGTAGTTAAAGAGAAAAATGTGAGAAAATCTTCCTGGAGCTAAAAGGTGAAATTGGTAATGACCAAGAGCTGGCATTGCTTAATGGAAAAAGGAGACTTTGTGCTTCCAATGACGCTTCGCATAATGGGTTAGGTAGACCGACATTTGGTAGTATTGAATATCAGGACGTTGTGACAGGTTTCAGTTTGAAACTATTGATTCCCTTCTAAGGGATGGATATAATTGATTCCTCTCCAGTGGGTAAACTTCCAATCTGATGATGATTATTTCGTTAACTATGACTGCTTATGATTCCACCTGCTTGGAGGTTCATAGAACTATTCTTCAGGTTTCGAAACTGGTCTCCTTAATGTTACCAGTAGGTGAGTAGATTGATCAAAATTTCCCTGAGTCTGGAAAGGAATTCGGTGAATTTTGGCAAACCTTGTCTTTCTGATTATCAGGGAATGTCATGGAAGAGAGTAAAAATTGGAGCAAACCCTGTGATTTGGGTAAGGATGCTATAAAATGGGTTAGTAAACGGACCCTGAGCATTACGATCGACGGTAGTGATAAAATGATGAAGTGAGAATGGACGAAAATAGGAAATGTAAGTAAGAAATTAGCCAGACAGAGAAACTCCGGGATTGACTTAAGTGAAAAGGCAGTTATGCCAGGAATGGTAAGCTTGCGTGGCAAGCGGGATTGATAAGAATAGTTGAAAAGATAAAAGTGGAGGAAAGGTGACCGGAGACGGTGCCGAGTAGTCGATTAAGACTTATATGGAGTAAAGTTTTGGAAAGGTAGAAAGGTATCAAAGAAGAAGGCACTATGCCGGCAATTGCTAGAAAAGTAATGCTATTAGCCAACCCCTAAAATCATATATTTTTTTTATTTTAGTGTGGCCAGTTGAGGCCAAGTCACAAAGGATTATCGAGTGACTAGACCAGCAATGAAAGGAAACATTAATGAGATTGTTTGAATCTTCTGCCGAACAACCCATGTTTTGATTGGGAATTCACTAGACCTTTTTGGGATGGGGTCACCCGTACTGAAGTGACTCATGTGTATATGGGTGTCCAAGATTTCGAGTAAAATGGAAGTATAGTGACTTGAGATGTATGATGTTAAGGTATCATGAATACCATGAATATATTATGACGGAGGAAAGTAAACAATGAAGGTATATGAAGAGGGTATAGAAAAGGTCAGAAATTGAACAGTATGCTGTAGGAATTTTGTCTAAGGCAAGTACCTTTGCGAAGAACGATAAGCACTAAGAGATTCAAGTTGAACTCGACCAATCTCTTCCAGAACATCCTTGCTACCATTAACAAGTTCGGTAAGAGAAGAGATAGGCATACGTTGCCTTTTTGGAAGGCCAAATAGGCTGACAACTATCTGAAAGAAGAGGGTGGCATTAAACCACCGATCGATCATCAAATGAGAATGATTGAAAAGAGACCTTTATTAAGGATACATGATCTGATTGCCAATTATAAGATGCAAGAATTCCTTGGCAGTTGAATTAAGGATAGGATATCCATAAATTAAGACAAACCCTGGGAAATGCACAAGGGGTGGCATTAACCCTAATAACGACATTATGACTTCAGATGATATGAGCTGGACTTGCTAAGGCAACAATGACTGGTAAGGATTATTAAAAAGAGTTCTGGAAAGAACATAGATAGAATTATTATAGTATTGATCAATGACATTTTGATATACCCGGTACCCAGAAAATACCGGAGGAATGATAAGGATGGCCTACGAAACCTTACAAGGAAAAAGGTAATATTCCGAACTTCAAAATGGAAGTTTGGTAAGGAATGCATGACATCGTAACAATAATGCCAGATGAGGCATGTATGAAACCCTAAGGAAGCATGGGTTGAACCTATAAAGGTTGAGATTATCCTAAGATAAAGAAAGAACTAACAAAAGAAGTATCCTAAGTAGGATTGGGAATAAACGTGGTAAAGTTCCCACGGGTAGGTGGAAGCAATGACTTATGGAAATGAATGATAGTTATATTTTCTCCCTCAGCAGAGTTTAAGGGAGAATGCTTTAACCCAACAGTGATGGGAATGAGGTAGAAAAACTTGAGCTGGAATGTACCCAGAAAACATGGGTTACAAGAAATCATTATCATCAAGAAAGGCCACTGAGGTGGCCGACCATCTAAGTATAAAGGAATAATTACAAATGTTCATACCGAAGAAACAGGATGATATTTGGAAGGATTTGAAGGTCATATCGGAATGGAGGAATTTACATTCCTTCTGATGACTGTGCAAGAATTAACAGTAATAATAGTTTAAGTAAAGATTCGATTCCTGATGGAGTCTTAAGCATATTACGTACCTTAGAAGGTCCCGTTTTGAGGCAAACCAGGACCATGGTACAAAATTGATGAAGTAAACCGTTAAGTTTCCAGTCTTTTATGGAAGATGCATAAGTGATAGTTTCATCAACTGGACCTAGCTGCGATGCTTGAAACTCTTCTGCAATTCTATCTGCTTCATGTTATATCTACATCAAGTTCAGGAAGTGTACCTTATGGATAAGGAATAATGATTACTTTGTCTCCATAAGGGATTTGAAACCCGTAGGGTTAGCTATTAACGCACTACGTAAACAACAAGCGATGGTGATTCTTCTAAGAAAGTAGATGACAACGTAAAGATAAAGAAAGTGCTGCTATTGATAAGCTAAATGGCATGTTGATGAATGACAAGTAAGTTTGTGTTAGTGTACTTCTGCACAAACAAGATAGAGAATATGAGGTTGATAATTCTTGATGCTAAACGTATTCCCGTAGAAAGAATTAATGAGACTTGGAGAAAAGGGCGGTTGAGCCCGAGACTTATTGGGCCACCTGAGAGTTTATAAGTGTTCGGACGGTGGTATTCGAGCCAGCCTTACTCCCAAAACTTATAGCACGGTCATAACGGGTTTTCATGTGGCCAGGCTACGCCAGTAAACTGCAGATGCTCGATAGATGATAAGAGCATGAGCCGGTAGATATACGACCTGGTCTGACTTACGAAAGACAACCTGTGGAAAACCACGGATAGAAAAGAACAAGTGATGAGAAACAAGGTTGGCAGAAGTAGATTATATGAATCTAAGTTAAAGGGATCGGGCCAGATTCATTTCGGAAAGTTTAAATTGGGATAACGTGATGATTATAGAATAAATGTGACGGAATACCGATAAAGAGGTACCAAGTACAAAAAGGTGTCTCAATAAAGAGGTGAAGGTGAAAGTAAATAATAGAAATGAGTAAGAATCAGATAATAAGAAGGATGTGATTGATAAAGAAAAGGCTGGGAAAGCAACTATGGAATGAGAAGCAAGGAATGTTATGAATGGGCTTTCTAATGAATTCTCAGGATGACAACCTGATAGTGTCAATATTATAGTATAAAAAAGCTAGTAACATGATATGGGATGTCAGTAATAATGATGTCAAGTGAGAAATCTAAGATTTAACCTGAAAGGTTGAAGGATTTCCCGAATGTGAGTATCGCTAAGATTGAACAAGAGTATTTGTCCATAGAATAATGGACAAAGCAGCAAGATATGTTGACACGTGAGATTGCGATCAAATAGTATTGGATATAATTATGATTAATTTCTTCTTTGATAAACCTCTATAGTTCAGAGGTAAAGCCCGAGTATGATATTCTACAATCATGAAAGCTTTCTATAATCCTTTAGAACTCTTTTCTCTTCTTCTCTCTTATTCATCTTCTTTATGAATTGAGAAGAACAACCCTTTTAGGAGGGGAGGTACTGCTACGTGACTATATGTCTATGTGATAGAAGTCTAAGTGGAATGCCATGACTTGTTTAATTGCTTGTCAAGTACTAAAGGCTGGCCCCCTTCTGTACTAACTATGCAATATAACAAATGTTCAATTGATCATAGTGATCTCTCAATAAATCTTTCCACTTCTCTATAATGATCGAGATTGCGAAGATTAAAGCAATCACGAAATGCATAGTACGAGCGAGGTTACCTCCGAATTCGTAGGATGATAGTGATACCAATGTTACTGCAGGTATCAATAAGGATAAGACTGAGTAAGAGTATAACCCGGATAGTGAGTTGTACGAAAAGTAGCAACGTTGATGGAAAAAGGATACAGTATGGATTGTAGCACTAGAAGATGTGCTGAGGAAGGGTAGAACGACTAAGAATTGACCGGGAAGCTAAAAAGGGAACGACAGGCAAACGACTCTTTGCTTTCTACCTGATTCCGGGACGGAATCCTTTTAAGGAGGGGAGACTGTAAGAACCCCAAATTTTGGATATAATTAAAACTTTTTATTAAGTAATGATAAAATGAAGAACAATGATTGTAATGAATGGTTATTGCTTTGGACAATGATCCTGATGCATTGGTATATTGTCAGAATAGAGTAATTCGATGGTTGAGGACCTAGATAAGAATAATCTACCATCCAGGAAGGAGCTAATGGATCCTTGAAGGGAAATGAGTACGTGCACAGTATTTCCCATACGTGCATAGTATTTCCCGTACGTGCATAGTGTTTCCCGTACATGCATAGTGTTTCCTGTACGTGCATAGTAATTTGGTGGATGAATAGTGATTTTGTAAGTTGGAAAACTTTTCACGCCACCCTATGTACGGGACGTGATATGGATGTTTCGAAGTCATATTAGTAATACGCGGAGGAAATAAGTGAATGCAGAGACGATCGGAATTCAGAAATTCCAAATTCTTTTTCGGTATAATATTTGACCGGACAGTGGATTAAATATTATTATAATCCAAGAATTGAGATATTAACTTTGAGGATTTGATATTTTGGGATGTTATTATATTTGATTTAAGAATGAAGGTAGGAAACCACTGAGGCAGTGAAACAAGCGTTCTAGAAACCGCTAAAACGTTATAACGAGATTAATCAATAAAGCGAATGAATCCTAGATTACGGATTAAGTTCGTATCGAGATTAAATATCATACATGGTCATCACGAGGATTATATTAAGGATTGGGGAAGGTATTATGAATATCGAGAAATTTCCCGGTAAACCCTAGAGGTGAAACTACTTAGTTATTCGTCCGAACGATCAATGAATTGAGCAATAACCGGACAAAGAAACAAGCTGAGAACCAAGAGACAACCATGTGCAAGTGGATGAGATCACCACCATGGCATCATCACTTTATTAAGGTAGCTTTATGAAGATATTATCTAAGCTAAGTTAGCTTCTTCAAGAAGCTTGTTTTTCTACCAAACTAGAGGGGGCAACTTGCATTTGTGTCAAACAAATATCTTCCTAAATAATTCACTCATCCTTATCCCTTCTTCATCACAATAATGCAAGGAACCAAGCAAGTTTCATACATACAAGTATCACTGGAGACAAACTAAACTAGTTAGCATGAGGGTGTAACATAAGGCACCAATACATGTCCACATGGAAGCAAATCCTTAACCAAGCCTTAACCCATCAACTAGACTATAGTTAGCCAAACAAATATCTTGTTTTAATGATCACTTTATGCAATCAACCAAGCAAAACAACTCCACTTCTCTCATCCATGGAGCATTCGAATTTTTCAAGAAATTCAAAGGAAGAAATCAAGCTTCCACTCCTTGTTTGATCTCCAAATTTTTATCCTAGATCCTATATTTCATAAAAATGATACCCTAGAAATCTTAGCCTCAAAATCCAATGTTTCCATTTTCAATAAAATCATCAAAGTAGAGGGTGAATAGTAACCTCAAGAACAAAACTCTTGGATCTTGATTTTGGTGGATGATTCAAGCTACATGGAGGCTATACAAGGACCATACAAGGATTATTAGGGCTTGTACACTCTCTAAGGAAGGTATAACTCTTAAGAACCATGGATCTCATTTTGAGTTTTTAGCATGTTCTTGATGATTTGGCTTAGTTATGATTATGGTAACATTATAAGCATGCTTGGTTAATGATTTAGTGATTTAAGTAGCATAATGATTATTATGGTAAAGCATGATGTTCTTGGGCTTGCTGAGATGAGAATCATGTATAAATGATGTATGGATGCCCGGTGTGGCTTGGCTTGATTGTTGTGAATTTTAGAACGTCCGATTTATAGCCGTCGTAATGCCCGATTTTTGTTAACCTTAAGAAATCGTGGTTGACAGTAGCCATTAGTCACTTTCCAGTTTCATGTTCTGCCATGGCAAGATAGATCATGTTATAAGCTTCGTTTTGATATAAAGATCATGTGAAACGGACTTACGGTTTAGGAATTATGGCCGATTCACTAAAAATCGTTCGAAACCGTAAGTACGAGTTCGTTATTAAAATTGAACCCTCGTAAAATATGTAAAGTCATGACGAATCTTGGTAAATAAATACTAGGGGTAAGAAGGAAGGTGTGAAAGAAAACCGTATGTCAAAAAGAGCATTTTTCGATTTATTAAAAATGTTCGAGTCAAGGTTAAACGCGAACGAACCCCTAAAAGACAACTCTTTTATAACTTCGGTAAAACACTTAGAAAACGGGCGATAAAACTCGGAGTATAATATTGGTTCGTAACGATCAATCTTAGAACTCATATGACTTAAGTATGTCCCAAGTATAAGTGCAGTGACATGTCGTATTAACGAACGAATGTCGGGTCGGATCAGTGATGATAAGTAATCCACAAAAAGGGGTATAAAGAGATAACTCGAGAACGTGTTTCGATTTAAGTATAACTTAACTTTTAAGATGTTAAGTGATTAATCCCGAATGTCTTGGCTATTTATAGATCACCAAGCTGACCCGGGACCCGCTACCACTACCCCTTACCGTACTCGACTACCAGACAAGTTTCAATTCCCTTCTTTTAGGCTGTTGTTGTGATTGAATATATATATATATATATATATATATATATATGATTGCTGATATACATATGCCATTGCATGCATGCCTACTTTCAAGTTGAATTGATATACTTGTTCCCTGAATGTTATTGTTGGCTTATAAGCTAGATAGTTATATATCAGTTATAAGCCGGTTATTGTAAGACCCTCATAGAAGGGCGTATACATCTTATTAATCAAATATAGACCGGGAGTCAATATTCCTTGATATATCGAGATTACCTCGGAGTAAAATATTTAAGTAAATATTTTCTATTATTTGGGTGACGGATATTATTTGAATATTCGTTCGAGACTAATTATTTTAACGATCCTTACTTCAAATAATTATTTGAACGTAACTATTCAACGAATAATATTTCTCAATATTCATTCAGAGTCGAATTGATTATCGACTATTATTTCGAATATTCTTCTAAAGATGAGACTACTAAATGAATATTATTTGGATATTCTTTTAGAATATTATTTTATTAAATAAATATTACTTTTGAATATTCATTTAAGATATTAAATACTTGATGAATATTATTTTAATATTCATCTGAAGCTTGATTTAATTATCGAATATTATCTCGAATATTCCTGAAGGCTTGGATTACTAAATGAATATTACTTGATATTCATTTAGGATATTATTCATTAAATGAATATTACTTTTGAATATTCATCTAAATTCCTAATTAATTATGAATATTACCTTAAATATTCTTTTCAGGTCTTATTAATTAATGAATATTGTTTTGAATATTCATTTAAATATTTATTTATTCAATAAATATTCTCCTGATATTTCTTCAGGGATTATTTTGAGAAATACTCTGATTAAAGATATTCTTTCATATTCCCAAATATTCTTTAAATATTACTTACAATAATCTCGATAAGGTTTATCTTCTTCGATTATTACGAAAAAATATCTCGGAGTCATATTATTATTAATCTTATATCAAGAAAGGTTCTCAGACATCATTCTTCTTTGAGTCTATCTCCTGAATAATAAGGGAACCTTACTTGGAAAATGTTATTTATCTTGTCGACTTCCCGGTCATAAAGTATTCCCTTCATCCGCAACTCGGGTGCTGTGACTTATTAAGTCGTTGCTTACCTTCTCATCTTTCGAGGGGTAAGATTACTGGAACAAGTTGATATCCATTACCAAGTAATAGCTTGGGAGTTATTGGTAAATTTTCCTTTCCAACTAGATACGACTACTTTGTGGAGTCTTATCAACAAGTATTATACTTGGGGAAAGGGGGACGAACGTTACATTCAGAATCATGAATTCTATTTGAACTAGGAGTCGTGTAAGAGGCCGAGTAGCGCCGGTCCATCCCCTTTGGCCCAACCGTTGGCCGGGGAGAGCTAGTAAGGCGGTATACAAGTAAAGCCGTCAGTTCTTCCTTCTACCGGTAGTAAATCTAAATTGAGCTGTACGATCTCGACTGATCATCAAGATTGGAACAGCGGGCGCGGTGAATACTCCATCATCGGTTCATCATCCAAATTTATTTATTTCCTGCAACATGATTACTGTTGGCAGAGTTGGAAAAGTGTCATAACTGGAATTGCAACCTTTTCTTGCAAGTTCCTCTTCTTAATAACAATAAGAATATCTCGCTTACTTTGATGTAGCAGATATTTCTACAAACAAATACTTTAAGTTACCTTGTAACTTCATCGTTCATATTATACTGGCATCATTTCCGTAAATGCATGGCATATGGTTTGAAAGATACTTTTGAACTGTTGTACATTATCGTTCAGTTATATATTATTGTTGGTGGGCTATTGCTCACCCTTGCTTTATTATTATATCACAACAACAGCTAGACCAGATGACTCGCACAAGGCGCACTCGATGCAGGCGAGGACGATGTGACTACCAGAGCTGAAGAAGAAGCTATTGGTAGGATATATTTATTCTTTCAGTACCAAGAATATGGTCTAGTATGACTTATGTAAATGGATGGCAAAGAGTATGTATTTATATTGAAATTCTTTTGGATTGTAAGAACTCATAATGTGATTAATAAAAATTTGATTGTTACTCTGATTTCATCTCTGGGACTATAACGGGTGTGTTTTATATTGTTATGTTGGGTCATAGAGACGTAATTTATTTTATGTTAAGGAAAGTTCAATTGTTGTGGACAGAATTGGAAACCGTAACCACCAGATCCCGGACCCCGGATCTGGGGGTGTTACAGTTAAAAAAAAAACTAAGGCAAGTAAATATGGCCGAAGAAGAAGAAGTTTACCATGGACAAAAGGGTCATCATTTCGGTGCAAGCTTGAAGGTCATCAACCTTAGAAATCGTCGGACGATTAGCCGGAAGAATGAGACTACGACAGAGATCAGGACCCACATTCCTAGATAAAGGAGGAACTGGAACAATTATCTGATCACTCTCCAAGACTCCCCATTGAGGAGAATACACCTTAATCTCCGTATCCCCGACCGAAGCCTCTTCCTTGGTTCGACTGAAGCGTTCAGATCCCCTCCCTTCGATCCTGGTCCCTGAAGAGGTGAAGAAGCAGGTGGAGTAACGGCCAAACTCCTCTCCCCCTGGTCGGAAGCCGATTTTTCCACCCCTTCGGCCTACTTAGCAACAGCCTCTTCAGCAGCCAGAGCGGTAGCAGCAAGTTCGGCCGCCTTCCTCCTTTTCCGTTCCAGAATCTCCTCTCGAGAAGCCACTGCATAGACAAATACAAATAGACATGCTAAGGCAAATATGCAAGATTATACTAGGATGAAGCTGAAGATGTGTAAAAACAGGAATAATCATGGCTTCAGAAAGATAAATATAAAACGAAAGAAGGTTACCACTACCCCAAAGACCGAGCAACCATTCATTATCCTGACTGTCCGCTAGAGGAACCTTATCCATTTTGAGCTCACAGAGAAGCTTATAATCATGCTTGTCTGCCCCCGAGGGATCTGCAAATCTCAATTTCTGTGGATCGACCTCTCTCCATACACCGAACTTCTCCATCCTCGGGCCCGAAACAAACGCCCACCTGATTTGAGTTTCTTTGTTACTCGAATTTGTTTGTGCCCAGTCGGCTCGGTTATTCCTATGAGTGATGGAGTAGAAACCCTTACTCTTCGGGTTCCTACGAAACTTATAGTGCATCCAAAAGAGACTCGTTCTGGGTACTAACTCACAGGCCAAACATCGGGCCTGGAAGGTTTTTATATGTATAAATTAAGCTGTAAACGAACCGAGCTGAGCTCGGGATCGACTCGACTCGGTAAAAACCCGACTCGGCTCGGTTCGGTTCGTTAACGAACTCGAGTTCGGCAAGGAAAAAAAACTCGTTAAGCTTAACGAGTCGAGTCGAGTTTTTTGATCGTTCGACTCGACTCGACTCGGTAATCGGTAAGAAATACAAAAAAAATAAAAAAATAAAATATTTTTATTGTTTTAGTTTTTAATTTTTAATGTTTTAATTTTAGTTTATATATATATATATATATATATATATATATATATATATATCTAGTTTAGTTCTTAATGTTTTAATTTTAGTTTTTATTTATTAAATTATTATTAACAATAATATATATCTAGTTTTGTGAGGTTCTTGTGTTTAGAAAATTAATCTAAAATTTTAAAATATTATATTGTAATTCCTTGTTTTAAGATTTTCTGTTTGTTTGTTAGACTATAACTAGCTTGCATCTTTTCCTAACTAGCTTGTGTTTCTACAACTGCTGCCGAATATTTTTAAAAAATAACCCCAAAAGAAATTTAAAAAAAAGCCTAAAAAAAATATAAAAAAATCTAAAAACTCGAACTCGACTCGAACTCGGGATCGACTCGGTAGGCTCGTTACCGGCTCAACTCGACTCGATCGTTAACGAACCCGAGTTCGGCAAGAAAAAAAAGCTCGTTAAGATAATCGAGCTCGAGCTCGACTCGGTCAGAAAAAGCTCGGGATCGACTCGACTCGGTAGAAACTGACTCGATTCGTTTACAGCTCTATGTATAAAACTATTCGGATCAAATTGTCCTAAGGCGATCCCGGTCTGTTTCAATATGCTTTTGAGAATATGAAGCATAGGCAACCGAAAGCCGCATTTAAACGCTGCTTCAGATATGCCCATCGCTCGACCTCCTCTGCAAAACATGGGAACCTCGGGGTTATGCCAGATCCTATCGTTCTCCCTAGGAGCATAAAAGTACCATGTATACTTATCTATGAGGAAATATGATGGGTATGACTCAGTATCGTCTTCGATCAGTTTAGATCGTAAGTTGGCGTTCTGATATAACTCGGCATCACTAAATGGATTTTTCTGGCCCACATCTTCGGTCGGCCGATCCATGTCCCTGCATTCGGAAATGAAGAGACATTAAGCCATGTACTCGGACAACAATAAAAGATGATAGAAATTACCTGACCGAATACAGCGGGCCAAGATCGGTCGGGGACAATTCCATGACCTAAGGCAAAGAAAGTCGAAGAACCTAAAATCTACGGTCAAAAGATGGGGACAGCCCAAAGGAAGTTATCTAGACCTCAAAATCCCGAAGGCCGTTCCTGTCCTAGACCATTTTTAGAAGAAACCCGAAAAAGTTTTTCCCCGATAAAATTAAGAAAACTTAAAGCAGAAACGGGGTACAAACACATATACATTTTGCTCGAGAAATGCAGGAGGATTCACACATATACATACAGTTATACATACATATACACACGATATGAACTATGAAGAAATAAAATATGTAAATTATCGTGCCTGAGAATTACGGAAAAAAGAAAGGGAAAAGGAACTTACTTGAAGAAATAAGATCGAGTTCTTGAGGATATGTATTTCGGAGATAGGTTGATACCAGAACCGGAGAACCAAGGCTTTTCGACGATGAAGTGACGTTCCCAATCGTTGGCAGAGCTTTTCTGAAAGGTTTTTGTTTTATAATCTCTGAAAAAAGAAGTGTATGAAAAAGATGGATCTAGGGTATATTCCGAAGATGGATCTAGGGTTTGACCTTCGTCCTAAGGATATCTCCGAACGAAGCTCAGGGACATGTTGGAAGCCCATCTTCCCATTGGGCTGAACATAAGGCCCAATATCAAAACAGGCCATACGGTCGGTCGGCCCATGGTCGTTCGGCCCATATTCGGCCCAGTCCATTTCCCTTCAACGGTCACATGGTCTTCTCATCTTTAACAGATCACACAGACACTTTACTTGAGTACGGGGGACCATGAAGAATAATGATGTCTCCTTATCATACCGATCCAGATCGGATCCAAGGAGAAAAAGGTGAAACCAAGTCTATAAAAAGAGAAGTATAATTAAACTTCAGGACAACCAATTTCAAACACACACAAACAGTCTACGTTTTACCTTATTTCTCTCTAAAAACCGATTTACTGATTCTTACACCGGAGGTGAATCGGGGGACCAATCCCTCGCATTCTTCTCTTTTTGCAGGTGTACCCGAACAAAGGCTTGGCAGAAATCTGGTTATAACAGGATATGAAAATGTATATCATTTAAACCTGATAAAAAAATTGAAGATATCTTCTCGGTGCCATTAACCACAACCAAAATGTATAGGACATTGAGAGACTGCATCAATCCAATAATGAACCAATGACTTACAATAAGAACAAGATCAGATGATCATTTTTTAATTTAAAATGATAACGATTTACAACAAAAATGACAACCCCATGATAGTTTCTCCATAGAAACAACAAAAATTACAACGATCAACGACCAGCGACGATCGTTTTCTTAATTAAAAACAGTGACGATGACTATTTTCAAACTCTCGATATTTTGAGTAACTTGAGTGGTGTAATACTGGGAAGTTATCGTAATTATCATTATTATTTAATAAGGTTAATTTCCTTATTACATTTGTTAACTTTATTATCGTTTATGTATTAATTATGTAAGCAATCATTATACTTTTAATAAATCAAAATTTATAGTGTGAACGAGTATTTATGATGAGTATTTGCAAATATTTTATCAATAGGACATTATTTACATAAAACAACCTGTCCTAAGCTCCCTTTGGTCTCTTTCCACACACCCAAAACATGCATGCAGATATGGTACATATATAAGCAGGGCAAAAACAAAACCTAATTAAACAGCATACGTAAAATCCCAAGTTTAGACTATAATCTCACTTGATATTTTAAAATTAGTAACTTTTTTGAATTTCAATGTAGAGTAAAAAATCAATAAATATTTATTTTAAACTCTAATAAATTTTTAAACGTTCGTAATAAAAAATTTGGCATCGATTGTTTAGATTTTCAAAATTCGTCAATTATTTTAAACCACCTACCGTGCAAAACCTCATACATCGAATAACATGAACATTTTCATCAGTTCCAATTTGGGAATTAAACATTATATATATATATATATATATATATATATATATATATATATATATATATATATATAGGTCAATTTCTGATATTGAGAAAAATGGGTTGGTCCTTAATTTGAATCAACCACATTCTGCCCGGTCAACATGCTCTAACATAAATAAGTGAAAATGATAGACAAAATATATATGAGAATAGGGATTTTAATTAATATTAATATATTTTTTTTGAGATATTGCTTGATTTGATATCCTCCATTTTTCTAATATAAAATAAAACAAAAATTTGATAAATGAATATTTGATAAAAAATGATTAAATATATATTCTTTAGGATAGTTGACTTTAGGATCCTGAAATTGACTTTGATAATAATTCAGCTTGATTGCTGAGATAATAATATTCTTTATGATTCTAAGGTTGACTTTGATAATAATTCAGTTTTATACGCGAATCAAAATGGTACCATTTTGGTGTCCAAATTTTCTATTCAATTATAATTGAGTTAATTTCGGATGTTAAGCTGAATAATATGAAAAAATAAATATTGCTAGAAACTAATTAGAATTAGAATGAAAAAAAAAGGCTAAGTGCATAATCAAAATGCTTTTATATGCTTATGGAGTTATGGTGCAGAGATCAGCATGTTTCTGTCTTGGCTCTTCTAATCTTGTTTATCATCTGATAATTATAATTATATCCTACCACCACTCGCAATTGAAGTAAGAACTTCATGTTCCACGGTTCACTTGTAAAAATGACAAGAGGTATAAATGGACTATGGACAGACTACTTGAAAAACCATCAAAATTACTATGGACAGTTGTAGTAATAATAAAAGAAACTGTCTCAACTTTCTTAAACTCTCTCAAGCTCTAACTAGCCGTTATCGGCCACTGGCCTGTACTGACCGGCGTTCCGCCGGAATTCTTGACTAAACACAGCTTTCAGCATTTGTATTTCCTGTTTTTTTTTCTTTCGTCGTTGTTGTCGTCGGCGTCACCATCCCCTGTTTTTTCCTCAACTTCAAGCCCTTCTCCCGGAATTCTTGCACAGCTATTAACTCCCTTAATCTCTGCCTCTTAACCTCATTCACTTCCGACTCAATCGTCACCGTCTTCTCTGCAACTTTCCCATCTCCACCCTCAATACCCACACCCTTATCTTCCCCAATTCCCATTCCTCCCCCAACACTCGCATTCTTTTCACCCTCCTTACCCTCCCCTTCCACATTCCCACTTTCCTCACAATCCCTTAAGAACACCTCCATTCCTCGAATAGCAGCTTTAGGCAAATTCCCCTTCAAGAACTCGGCCCCCCTCTTTTTTTCCCGCAACCCGATTCTCCCTCTCCCTCAGTCCTTTCTCCGCCCGGCTTCCACCCCATCCTCTTCTCCCTCGTTTTTTCACTCCACTGAATCATCTCCCCAATCCCCCTTTCTGACTCTCCTAGTCTCTCGCCCACCCCCTCTTTGCCTCCCCGTTCTCGACTTGCTGTCGTTTCTATTTTTGTTTTTATTCTTACTTCGTTTTTATTTTTTGTTTTTAGTTTTGTTTTTATTGTGTCTCCTTTGTTCTTATTTTTGTTTTTGTTTTTATTTTTGTTTTTATTTTTGTTTTTATTTTTGTTTTTAATTTTATTTTTGTTTTTATTTTTGTTAATATTTATGGGGCTTGCTTTAATTGCTTTATTTGTGGGTATTAATTGTGTTTTCGCTTGTTAGTTCTGACGATGTTGCCTAATTTACGTGTTGGAAGTTTGAATGTAGGTACCTTAACGGGCAAATTTTTGGAGTTAGTGGATGTGCTGAAGAAGCGAAGAGTGGATGTGGCATGTATTCAAGAGACTAGGTGGAAGGGGGCTCAGTCAAGACAAGCGAACGGGTATAAATTGTGGTACTCAGGTCTTGCCAACTCGAGGAACGGAGTGGGTATCCTTCTGGCGAAGGATTTAAAAGACAACGTCGTGGAAGTGAAGAGGTGTAACGACAGGATCATGGCCGTCAGGGTTATGGTTGGGGAAAAGGTTGTGAACGTGGTGTGTGCGTATGCCCCTCAAGTCGGTTTGGGGGACTCGGAGAAGGAGGCGTTCTGGGTCTGTTTAGATGAGTTGGTCGGAAGTATCCCTGACGACCAACTTTTAGTGTTGGGTGGCGATTTCAATGGTCATATTGGTGAGAGGGTAGATGGATATCTCAACGCGCATGGAGGTTTCGGCTTCGGGGTCAGAAATGTCGGTGGGTCCGCGTTGTTGGAGTTTGATACTGCGCAGGAGTTGATTATTGTGAATTCTGTTTTCCAGAAGAGGGCCGAGCACCTCATCACCTTTAGCAGTGGGGGGCACAACACTCAAATAGATTACCTTCTTATGCAAAGGCGCGACGTTAGGGCGTGCGTGTATTGCAAGGTGTTCCGGAGTGAGGCGTGTGCTTCCCAGCACCGTCTGTTAGCCATGGATCTATCCATGGTGGGGCGGGTTTCTCGCAGGATGAGAGAGTATAGACCAAGAATTCCTTGGAAAAATTTGAAGGGTGAGAAGGCGGCCGTTTTCAGGGAGTCTCTACTCAACGAAGGCTGTTTTGCGCGTGGTGAGGATGCCAACCATATGTGGACCTGCATGGCGAAGGCTATCCGGTGTATGGGCGAAAAGGTGGTGGGGGTCTCATCAGGTAAATTCAGTGGTCGTAAGGAGTCGTGGTGGTGGAACGAGGAGGTTCAATTTATAGTCAAGGCTAAACTAGCGCTCTTTAAGGAGCTTTTGTCGAGTCCTGCAGGGGAGGAGAAGATTCTGAAGATGGAAACGTACAAGGTGGCGAGACGGGAGGAAAAAAAGGCCGTGACGAAAACCAAAAGCGAAGCGTATGAGGGCCTTTACAAGTGCCTGGATACCAAGGAAGGAGCGAACGCTATTTTTAAACTAGCCAAAGCTAGGGAGAGAGGGCGGCTCGACCTGGGCTCTGTTAAGTTTGTTAAGGATGTTTTGGGCCAATTGTTAGTTAATGAAAACGCTATTAAGGATAGATGGTGTTCGTATTTTCATAATCTCTTCAATGAGGCTAGGAGGAGTGGTGCAGGTGTGGAGCAAGAGGGTTCTCTCTCGTCGGTGCTTTCTTTAGGTGCCTGTGAGCGTATCAGCAATGAGGAAGACGATAGGGAGGCTGTTTCCGTGAAGACCCCCAGCTTAGTGCACAACATAAAAATAGAGTGATATTTACACAGGTTTCAAAACATTTTGGCAAAAATCGCAAATCGCAGCCATACCTGTGCCCACGGCTTTGAACACATGGGGCTTACCTACCAGGGGATTGACTACCCCGCACTGCCAGACACTCAGTTTTAAGATGCCACCAAGCTAAGCTCCTTTTTCCTGCAAAACTAGACAACAGAAGATAGTAAAACGAAAACTGAGAACGATAAAGCCAAACCTCAATAAAATAGCTAACCGGGACAAAGCAACTCTGAGGCTCTCAACAACAGAGCCGCTCCCTAACAGAGAGTCCACCACTCTGATCTGACGCCTCCAAGAACATCTATCCGAGGTCAAGGTCTCATTTAAATTTAAGGCCTTCATATCCAACCTAAGCTGCTCTTCCCACGATCTCCTCGGTCTACCTCTCCTCCTCACCCTTACAACCGAAAGACTCTCGACCCTCCTCACTGGCGCTTCTGGCCGCCTCCTACTGATGTGGCCGAACCACCTCAACCTCCTTTCCCTAACTTTCGCAGACAAAGGTGCTACTTCTAGCTCGCTCCTAAAAACCGCATTTGGGATTCTGTCCAACATCGTGCGCCCACAAGACCACCGCAACATCCTCATTTCGGCTGCTTCCAACTTGCTCTCAAGAGCCTTCTTCGCCGCCCAACACTCAGAACCATACAACATCGCAGGACGGATTGCAGCTCTATAGAATTTCCCTTTCAACTTTAAAGGTACTTTCTTGTCGCACATCACCCCTGACGCTGCCCTCCACTTTAGCCACCCAGCCTTGATACGATGTGTGACGTCGTCTTCAATCTCTCCTTCCTTCTGGATGATTGAACCCAAATACTTGAACTTATCTGTACGAGGGGCGATCTGATCTTCAATCCTAACCTCCATCCCTTCCTCGTTTGCCTCACCACTGAAGTTACACCAGAGATACTCGGTTTTAGACCGACTCAAACGCAATCCTTGGGACTCCAACGTAGCTCTCCATAGCTCCAACTTCTCATAGTGGGAGAGAGTAGTTGAACGTCGGATTAGAAGAGTAGTTGAAGTATCAGAGAATCAATTTGGTTTTATGCCTGGAAGATCGACGACTGAGGCCATTCATCTCGTCAGACGCCTTTTGGAGAAGTTCAGGGAGCGGCGCAAAGACCTCCATATGGTGTTCATTGACCTTGAGAAGGCGTATGATAGCATCCCCCGTGAAGTTATTTGGAAGAGCCTTGAGGAGAGGAGTGTTTCGGCGTCGTACGTTAGGGTGATTCAAGACATGTACTTCCAAGCTAGTTCTTGCGTTAGAACCCCAGTTGGTGACTCCCGTTTTTTCCCTGTTCAGATTGGGCTCCACCAGGGTTCAGCCCTAAGTCCTCTTCTTTTCGCCCTTATCATTGATGTCATGTCGCGAGGGATTCAAGATGCCGTCCCTTGGTGCATGCTCTTCGCGGATGATATCGTGTTAGTGGCGGAGTCGAGGGGGGAGGTGAATGAGAAGTTGGAGTTATGGAGAGCTACGTTGGAGTCCCAAGGATTGCGTTTGAGTCGGTCTAAAACCGAGTATCTCTGGTGTAACTTCAGTGGTGAGGCAAACGAGGAAGGGATGGAGGTTAGGATTGAAGATCAGATCATCCCTCGTACAGATAAGTTCAAGTATTTGGGTTCAATCATCCAGAAGGAAGGAGAGATTAAAGACGACGTCACACATCGTATCAAGTCTGGGTGGCTAAAGTGGAGGGCAGCGTCAGGGGTGATGTGCGACAAGAAAGTACCTTTAAAGTTGAAAGGGAAATTCTATAGAGCGGTAATCCGTCCTGCGATGTTGTATGGTTCTGAGTGTTGGGCGGCGAAGAAGGCTCTTGAGAGCAAGTTGGAAGCAGCCGAAATGAGGATGTTGCGGTGGTCTTGTGGGTGCACGATGTTGGACAGAATCCCCAATGCGGTTTTTAGGAGCGAGCTAGAAGTAGCACCTTTGTCTGCGAAAGTTAGGGAAGGGAGGTTGAGGTGGTTCGGCCACGCCAGTAGGAGGCGGCCAGAAGCGCCAGTGAGGAGGGTCGAGAGTCTTTCGGTTGTAGGGGTGAGGAGGAGAGGTAGACCGAGGAGATCGTGGGAAGAGCAGCTTAGGTTGGATATAAGGCCTTAAATTTAAATGAGACCTTGAACTCGGATAGATGTTCTTGGCGGCGTCAGATCAGAGTGGTGGACTCTCTGTTAGGGAGCGGCTCTGTTGTTGAGAGCCTCAGAGTTGCTTTGTCCCGGTTAGCTATTTTATAGAGGTTTGGCTTTATCGTTCTCACTTGTCTTCTGTTGTCTAGTTTTGCAGGAAAAAGGAGCTTAGCTTGGTGGCATCTTAAAACTGAGTGTCTGGCAGTGCGGGGTAGTCAATCCCCTGGTAGGTAAGCCCCATGTGTTCAAAGCCGTGGGCACAGGTATGGTTGCGATTTGCGATTTTTGCCAAAATGTTTTGAAGCCTGTGTAAATATCACACTCTATTTTTATGTTGTGCACTAAGCTGGGGGTCTTCATGGAAACAGCCTCCGTATCGTAAAAAATAGGGGCATGGTCTGCGTACACTTCACCCTCCCCAGACCCTGCTCTGTGCGGGATATACTGGGTATGTTTGGTTTGGTTTGGTTTAGTTGTAGTAATAATTTTGCAATTAATTTGACTACGTCCCCAGCTCGACATGCATTGCTTATTCTACGTGTTGAATTTTCTTCCCCAGTACTTACCTTTATTTAATAGAGTTATGTTGTTCGCCTACACCTACGGTTATTAAATTAAATTGCACTAAAATCAAATGAGGTATTCGGTACTGTACTGTATGACACACGAGGCGGCCAGATCGAGAAGCAGCAAATAGGTGAGGATCGAACTGATGGCGGCTAGTAGCGAGGGACGAACAAAACTCTCACTGTATTCGTTCGAATATAGTGAATTTGGGTGCAATTTACTCCACGTAAAACTACATTTGATAATTCGTTCGAATTGGATGCAATTTACTCCTCGTAGGAATTGACATGCACCTTGATGGATTCAATAAGGGAGAGCATTTTGTTGTACTTGCATTTAACGTGTCAGAGCACTGATAGTTATTTCTCGAAATATATTAAAATAATAATTATCTAAAATATAGAGATTCATAAAGTGATTTCATTCCAATAGTATTATCGATAATCTTTACCCATATCTTCAGACAATATATATAATCATTATTTCATATTTTATATTAAAAAAATCAGTTATAAAACTATTTTATTCATATTATAAAAAATTAGCTTATAGTCCGTGCAAACCACGAGTTAATTTTAATTTGTTTATAGTTGATATGGGCTGAAAATAAGCCCTAAAGACACATTTAATATGGTATTAATTAGACCCAGTGTGGTCCAAACGTGGGGCCCATTAATGAGGTCAGAATCCCTATTTTAATATTAATTTCGTATGTAACACCCCCAGATCCGGGGTCAGGGATCTGGTGGTTACGGTCTTACATCCATTCATAATACTTGACTTGAGTCCACAATAAATAAATCACATGCTGTGACCCCACAATAATTACCACTCACACACACAACAGTTATAGTCCCAGAGATGAAATTGAAATAAGTCTTACATTAAAGGGTTACGAATAAAAGTTATTACAATCCCAAAAGGATAACATCATAGGTTTAAAAGTTTTGCCGTTGATTACATTAATTATACATATAGTTAAACAGGAAACAAAAGCTGTCTAACTATGCTACCTCAGCAATGGCGGCTAGCATCTCAGCGGGTAGTCCGGTGGGTCGGGTAACCTGCTTGCGCCGAGTGCGCCTGACGCGAGCCATCTGTCCTAGCTGTTGTTGTGACATAATATAAACAAAGCAAGGGTGAGCGAAAGCCCACCAACAAATATATAACTGAACGATAATTTGAAACAGTTCAAAGCTATCTTTTAAACCATATGCCATGCATTTACGGAAATGATGCCAGTATAATATGAACGATGAAGTTACAAGGTAACTTAAAGTATTTGTTTGAAGGAATATCTGCTACATCAAAGTAAGCGAGATATTATTATCGTTATTAAGAAGAGGAACTTGCAAGAAAGGGTTGCAATTCCAGTTATGACTCTTTTCCAACTCTGCCAACAGTAATCATGTTGCAGGAAATAAATGAATTTGGATGATGAACCAATGATGGAGTATTCACCGCGCCCGCTGTTCCAATCTTGATGATCAGTCGAGATCGTACAGCTCAATTTAGATTTACTACCGGTAGAAGGAAGAACTGACGGCTTTACTTGTATACCGCCATGCTAGCTCTCCCCGGCCAACGGTTGGGCCAAGGGGATGGACCGGCGCTACTCGGCCTCTTACACGACTCCTAGTTCAAATAGAGTTCATGATTCTGAATATAACGTTCGTCCCCCTTTCCCCAAGTATAATACTTGTTGATAAGACTCCACAAAGTAGTCGTATCTAGTTGGAAAGGAAAATTTACCAATAACTCCCAAGCTATTACTTGGTAACGGATATCAACTTGTTCCAGTAATCTTACCCCTCGAAAGATGAGAAGGTAAACAACGACTTAATAAGTCAACGGTGTTAGTCACAGAGGCATGCCTGAATACATCTAATAACAAGCCCAAGTGGTTCGTAATGCTATGCATTACCTACATGACCTCTTAACTGAGGGAACCTCTAGTTGTAGAGTTTCTACTTGTTTGTACTATGTAATAGGCATCAAATTCTATCTGTGTAACTGTACCTACTAAGTCAAGAATAAAGCTTGAAAGAAGTTCTAAGGTTCATGCCTCAAGCAAGGAAATGAAGACTGTCAAATAATCACAGTTGGGATTTGAAGAATTGAAGAAATGAAGAAATTGCCTAAGTACTAATTCGAGAAGTACATTTGTTTATTCGAGAAGTCTAGCATTCGAGAAGTCTGGAGTTCGATATCTCAGAAGACACTATTCGATATCTCTCGATATCTCATTCGATATCTCAGGGATTCGATATGTCCATTACACGGTTCGAGAACTCAAGGAGTCAACAGTTCGAGTTCTCAAAGGGTCAACAAGTCAATGCTACATTCGATATCTCAAAGACTCAATATGCTATTCGATATCTCAGGGATTCGATATGTCAAAATGCTCTATTCGATATCTCAAGGAGTCCCAGAGAAAAGAGCTATTCGAGAAGTGATTCGATATGTCAAGATAACACTATTCGAGAACTCAGAGTTATCGATCAAGTCAACTCCAGTTCTCGAATCACTCACTTAGTCACTTCTCGAATACATTCTTGAGGACAAAATACTGAAGAATTGTACAAGTCAGAAACCTGCAACAAGCCAGGATACTTTATTTGACTCTGTCCTATAAAGCATGCTGGAAAGCCTACAAAGAAGCTTGGAGAGATAAGACAAGGGACAAGGAGCTGAAGAAGTGGATCTAAACAGGCTTTTCAAAGTCAAATCTGTAGCCGTTTGGACTCTTACTAAAATGAGATAGACAGACTGGAAAGTGTTTTTGTTTTTACCTACCTCATTTGTAGTAAGTGGGTGTATCCATGTCTATAAGGATACAGCCTCACTTCCTTAGCTGTCAAGGTGTTGAAGTTTCTCAAATACCCAGAAAATATCTCTCTGAGAAAAATGAAGCTGAGAATACTATCATTTGTATTCACAGATTGTAGCAAAATCTTAATCTAATAAGATATTAGATTAAAGTGATATTGTGTTGTGTTTGTCTTTAATTATCCGCATCTTCATATCTCACACACTCATCACTTATCTTGCTGCAAAGATTCAAGAACAAAGAAAAGTTCAAGAATCCATTCACCCCCCCTCTGTATTCTTTTACTGTATTCAATACTCAACAAGTGGTATCAGAGCAGGCTGTTTAATCTAAACAGAAAACGATCATGAGTTCGAATACACCAAAGACTACAGGTACGGTAAAGGTCCCTAAGTTCGACAAAGAGAATTACAACCTCTGGAAAATAAAAATGCTGTTGTTCATCAAAGCTGCCAATCCTCTCTACCCTGACATTCTCAAGAATGGTCCATTCATACCACAACAAGAAGTTGCTGAATCCACAGTGGGCGCAGTAGTCATTCCTAGATCATACGTTTCAAAAGAGCCATCCAAATGGACGGACTCAGAGAAGGAAAAGATTGCCCTAGACAGCCACCTCATGTTGTTAATCATAGACTCCATGGATATGTCGATGTTTGCCAACATAGCATCATGCAGATCAGCCAAGGACATGTGGAATCACATCGAGGTGTTATGTGAAGGGACAGAGGAGGTAAGAGAAAATAAGAAACAGATACTGGTCACACAGTATGAGGCGTTCATGGCACAGCCCAAGGAAAGTATCACTGATATGTTTGAAAGATTTCACAAGCTGGTGACTGAGCTCCAAATGAATGGGAAGGTTTACAGCACTAAGGAATTAAATATGAAGTTTCTACTATCGTCACCAAACCATCTAGAGCAAAGGGTCATATCCCTAAGAGAAAGAGATTTGAACAAAGTCACGTATGATGTGCTCTATGGGGTTTTAAAGACACACGAGCTTGAGTTGCTTCAAAAGAGGGCTATCCAAGCTAACCAAGGCAGAATGATAAACACATCCTGTGCCTTGATTGTCAACAAATCTATTCAAGACCTGGAAGCATCTGCAAGTCAGCTGAGAATAGAAGAGATAGTAGATGATGAAGAAACTGAGGAAGTAGTGACTGAACCTGCTGATGACAAGGAAGAAGATGAGTTCTACACTCTTGAAGAGCTGGATGGCATGGAAAATACATCATATGCTTTTATGGCTAGAAAATTCCCAAACATCAGATTCAAGAGGAATCAGCCCTTCAAGCCTAGACCTCAAAATCATTCATTCAACAAGAGCAAGGCACCTATGAAAACAAATAAGAACAGATTCAAAACCAGCTATGTGGATAGGTCATCTGTAAGATGTTACAGATGCAATGACCTAGGGCATTTTGCCAGTGAATGCAAGAAGCCTAAAAAGAAGGATAAGGAGTTTCTTGAGCTTGAAGCTAAGTATGAGGCCCTTCTAAAGAAGCAGACACCAGGTAAGGCTTACATAGCTGAAGGGAAGTGTTGGGATGATTCTGACAGTGATGGGGAAGAACAAGAATTCTGCAACTATGCCTTGATGGCCAATTCCAAGGAAGAACCATCTGCATCAGACTCACAGGGCAAAGAAAGTAAAAAGAAGGTCATGTGGATTTTGGACAGTGGATGCTCAAATCATATGACTGGTGATATGGCCCTGCTATCACAGTATGAGGAAAAGGCTGGCCCAATGGTTGCTTTTGGAGATGACAGCATTGGCAACACACTGGGATATGGCAAGTTGGAAATTGGAAATGTCATCATTGAGAATGTAGCACTGGTCAAGGGGCTCAAGCATAATCTACTGAGTGTTGGTCAATTCACTGACAGAGGCTTCAAAGTGAACTTTGACAAAGATGAATGTTTGATCACCCACAAGAAGACTGGTGATTTTGCTCTGTCTGGAGTAAGGAAGGGAAGCCTGTTTGTAGCCAATATGGACTCTGCAAGCAAGGACACAATTTGTTGCTTCTACTCAAAAGCATCAAATGAAGACAGTTGGCTGTGGCACAAGAAGCTATCACACCTGAACTTCAAAGCCATTAATTCCCTAGTCAAAAGGGAGTTAGTGAGAGGCATTCCCACACTTGAATTCTGTCAAGAAGGAGTGTGTGAGGCGTGTCAAAAGGGAAAAATGAAAAGATCAAGCCACAAGTCAAAAACAGTGACATCTATAACCAAGCCCCTGCAACTGATTCATATGGATTTGTTTGGGCCTGTCAATATTATGTCACTAGGAAGGAAGAAGTATGCTCTAGTGATGGTTGATGATTTTACAAGGTATACATGGGTAGAATTTCTGGCATCAAAGGATGAGGCTCCACAAGTAATCATTGAGCACATAAAGAAAGTTGACAAAGAAGCAAAGGCCATAAATGCAAGTGTGATTGCATTAAGAAGTGATAATGGGACAGAATTCAGAAATGCCATGCTTGGAGCATTCTGCAAAGAAAATGGTATTTCTCAACAATTCTCAGCTCCAAGGACCCCACAACAAAATGGAGTTGTTGAGAGAAAGAATAGGACTCTGATAGAGGCTGCTAGAACAATGCTACTTGATGCAAAGATGCCTACATGTTTTTGGGCTGAGGCTGTGAGCACTGCATGCTACATCCAAAACAGAACCCTCATCAACAAAAACACTGGAAAGACACCTTACAACTTGATGACTGGAAAGAAGCCTACTCTAAAGTATGTTTATACTTTTGGAAGCAAGTGCTTTGTGCTAAAAGATAACTCAGAATATGTTGGAAAGTTTGATGCAAAGGCATTTGAAGGAATCTTTCTTGGCTATTCTATGGAAAGAATTGCATACAAAGTTTATGTCATTTGTCAAAAGAAAGTAATGGAGAGCACAGATGTAACATTTGATGACAGCAAACTACCTGGATTAGAAGAAGCCAATGATGAAGATAAAGATCCCTTGAAGTTTGACAATCTAGATGATTCTGATGAGGAGATTGAAAGTGAATCTGAACTCATAATCCAACAAACTCAAGTGAATGAAGAACCTGTGTCAACCAACAATGAAGAAACAAGCATCCAAGATACACCTGTGAGGAGTGACAACTTCACAGGGGGAGGAAATGTAGATGATCATGATCTAAATGATGAAGCAACATCAAGGATGAGAAATCAATCTGAACATACAAGGAAATGGGATAGATCACACACTGCAGATCAGATAATTGGAAATCCAAATGCAGGAGTAAGGACAAGGAGAGCAACTATAAATGAATGTCTCTATGGCTGCTTTCTATCCCAAGTTGAGCCTAAGAAACTTGATGATGCATTGTTGGATCCTGACTGGATAATTGCTATGCAAGAGGAGCTAAATCAATTTGAAAGGAGCAAAGTATGGGAACTAGTGCCTGCACCAAAGGATAGAACCGTTGTTGGAACTAAATGGGTTCTAAGGAATAAGATGGATGAAAATGGTGTAGTCATAAGGAACAAAGCAAGGTTGGTTGCAAAAGGATACTCTCAACAGGAAGGTATTGACTATGATGAGACCTTTGCCCCTGTTGCTAGACTAGAAGCCATCAGAATTTTCTTGGCATTTGCTGCACATTCTAATTTCAAGGTCTATCAAATGGATGTCAAGAGTGCATTCCTGAATGGGGAGTTGGAAGAAGAAGTATATGTGCAACAACCACCTGGCTTTGAGGATCCACAGTTTCCCCACTTTGTCTACAGATTACTTAAAGCATTGTATGGACTCAAGCAAGCTCCCAGGGCATGGTATGACACACTATCACAATTTCTACTGGAGAATCAATTCACTAGAGGCACACTGGACAAGACACTGTTCTACAAGAAACATGATGATGATATTATCCTAGTTCAAATCTATGTGGATGATATCATATTTGGCTCTACAAATGAGAAGCTGTGTGAAAAATTCTCTAAGCTCATGCAAAGCAGATATGAGATGAGTATGATGGGAGAATTAACATTCTTTCTTGGACTGCAAGTTAGTCAAAGGAAGGATGGCATTTTTATAAGCCAAACCAAATACATTAAAGATTTACTGAAGAAATTTGATTTGGAAGAATGTTCACCTGCAAAGACACCCATGGCCACTGCCACCAAGTTAGATGATGACGCTAAGGGCAAAAAGGTAGATATCTCAATCTACAGAGGCATGGTTGGTTCTCTACTCTACCTCACTGCTAGTAGGCCAGATATCATGTTTGCTACATGCTTATGTGCAAGGTTTCAATCAAACCCAAAGGAATCACACATGATAGCAATAAAAAGGATCTTCAAATATCTGAAAGGCACACCAAACTTGGGGTTATGGTATCCTAAGGACACAGGGTTCAATCTGGTTGGTTATTCTGATGCTGATTATGCTGGATGCAGAGTGGATAGGAAAAGCACATCAGGTAGCTGCCAGTTTCTTGGACAAAGGTTAGTCTCTTGGTACAGCAAGAAACAACAATCTGTGTCAACTTCCACAGCTGAAGCTGAATACATAGCTGCTGGAAGTTGCTGTGCTCAAGTGCTTTGGATTAGAAACCAACTTAGAGATTATGGACTTGTGTTGGAAAGAATTCCTATCATGTGTGACAACACAAGTGCAATCTCTATAGTTGCCAATCCTGTCAATCATTCTAGGACAAAGCACATTGACATCAGATATCATTTCATTAGAGAACATGCAACTAATGGAACCATTGAGTTGCATTATGTCTCTACAGAAAAACAACTAGCTGACATATTCACTAAGCCATTAGATGAAGCCACCTTCACTAGGCTGGTCAGTGAGATTGGAATGCTGAATTCTTCGAATTCTGGCTAAGTGAATATATCAACTAGATTGTTGCAGCAGTAAATACTTACTTTATCAAATGCCTAATATTTCTGAAGTAAGTATTGGCTGGAGTATGATGTATAAATATTCCAATGCTGCACATGTTGAAAATCATACATATGTAGCTTGAAATTTCTGTAAAAATTTTGAGTAAACCACTATTTAATTTGGTAGAATATTCGTCAATGAATATTTCTAGTAAATTTTAAAGGATGGTGGAAATTGAATTTTATGAGTGAAAAGTACAGTTCGATAAGTCAGACTTCTCGAATGGTTCATTGTTATGTCTTGGCTCGAGTTCTCGAATAGGCCTCTCTAGAACCCTCTTGAGTTCTCGAATAGTGTCTTTTAGAGAAATCGAATAGCACACTTTGAGTTCTCGAATAGAGTATTTTAGTTCTCTAATGATAGAGTTCTCGAATACTGCATTTGAGTTATCGAATCATTTGAAAAGGCTGATTTTTCGCTGACACTTAATCGCTTTTTGGATTTATATTCAAACCTTCATTTCACTCATAAAAATATATTCTTAACTTTGAATTATTTTCTGAGTTAAATCACTGCCAGCTGTGAGTTAAAAACTGCCTGAGATATCGAATAAGCCTTTCTTGACTTCTCGAATAGTTGTTTCATACTTCTCGAATGACTTGTCGCTACAGAACACTTATCTATCGACAACTCAAGACATTCATATATATATATACAACTTCACAACTATTCAATTCATTTCGTTCGATTTCTCAAGCATCTCAACTCCTGAAACCTCTGAAAAACCCTAACTGCGAATTTCTTCTTCAATCCTAATTCTCTTTTCTTCTCTACCCAAATGGCAAACACTCAACTCACCATACCATCCCAAACTAATTTCATCGCAATCTCCAGTGATGTGGAAGCACCGAATGCCAATTTCAAGTGCTTTGTTCGGTGGTTGTCTGAATCATACATCAAGAGTGCGCTCTCAGCCAACCCAACTCTGTACATAGATCTATTGGAACAATTCTGGAGGACTGCTAATGTGGAGGTCATCGCTCTTGAGAATGCTATCACCTCTTATATTGTTCACTGCAAGATTCAAGGAGAGGATATCACTATCACCACTGCAGACATGAATCAAGCCTTGGATATGCAGCAAGAGACGTATGATGCTCTGGCCTCCAATGATGAGTTGGAAGAATTCTTTGACTTCATCAACTACTCTGATACTATCAAGCTGGGAAAGTTGAATAGGAAGTTCTTGAGGAAATAATGGAGCTTTGTATTTGCTACACTCCTTCAAGTATTCACTGCACGGAAATCAAGCTTTGATCAGATTAGTACACCCGTGCAGCAGCTTGCCTATGCCTTGGCTCATGGGAGAAAGACAGATGTTGGACTTCTCATCCTACAGGAACTCTATGGGAGACTTGGTCAGACCACAGCCAAGAGAGGTAATGAAATTTTCTTTCCTCGCTTTATTCAATCAGTGCTTAACTTTAAAAATGCTTCTTTGATTGAATTGCCTGGAGTAGATAAGAGTAAAATAGGCTATCCTAAGTCCATGACCAAACTCATTTTTGGTAATTTGGAGACTAGGAATGATGTGGATGTAAGACTTAACATAACTCCCCACATGGAGGGGTTTGTTTAGGTCTTACCCCCACAACATGCCAATATTTGATTCAAAATCACAGTTAGCACAGCCTAAGCAAGGAGAACAAAGTGCTAACCCAAGGCCTGCTAACCAACCCCCTCAGCCAAACACTCTATCCAGCAAAGAGCCAACTGCATCATCCTCTCAAAAGGGTGATGTTAGTAAAAAGAAGAGAAAACAGGCTGCTTCTGAACCTTTAGAAATCTTAACTGAAGCAGCCTTGGCTGTAGAACTAGGGTTAGAAAGTGAGAAACCTGAGTCACCTATCATAAGCCTAAAGAAGAAGAAGAAGTCTAAAACCACCTCTTCAGTCACTCAAATGGCTGAAGTTGTAAAATCAGGGGCACACAGCTCACTAGATGTATCCTCTCAACAGGATGCATCTATAGAATCAAGCATCCTCCCCAATGCACCTATCTGTAAAGAGTCAGCACAAGGGAGTGATAAGGCTGGCACAACACTGAGTGGAGAGCACATCATAACTGAAACTCCCTCTATTTCTCAGGGGGAGTTGCCAAAATCTTGTCTACAACACACTTCTCTTTCAGAATCTACCACTCATATTTCTTTGAAGCCTGCAACTCAAGCAATTGAGGAGCAAGGCATTGATCATCAAGAATTCTTTTCCTTTGATGAGCCAATGAATTCAAGTGACTTGGTGCATGACACCCTGCTCACCACCCAGGTACCACATTTGGATGGTCAGGGAATGCATGCTGGGGCATATCCTAATGACACCATCACAAACACAGAGGATTCACTAGTTCTTACTAGAGACTCTGTGCCTGTGTCAACTACTGTTGTAACTCATCCCACTTCTGTGGAGACAGCAGTAGTAGAGTCTGTTCATCCGGTTGCAGAAGTTGCATCTGTAACTGAGGAGCCTAGCAAGCCTAGCTCTAGCTCTAACTTTTTGTCTCAATGGCTGAAGCCTGTGCAACATGACAGTGCTTCAGGATCAGGGTCTGTTCCACCACAATTGACGGTTGAAGCACTTCAAAGCTTAGTTGTGGATCAGATCCCTGAGTTCACAAAAATTGCTCAGCACCTTCTCACTGCAAACATGCCCAATCCAGACTATGAAGCTATTCTCCTATGTCACAAAGAGGATGTAGAGCTACAGAAGGAGAAGATCATAGATGAAACTGAGAGAGATGGGAATATCGATGCTTGGCTGCAAGGAACCAATTCAATCCCTCTCTCAGAAGGTCTCCAGTATCTCAGAGAAGAGTACATCACTTCACTAGGGTCCAATGCCAAATCTCTCAACCCTACAGATGTGTTTGAAGCAGTGAATGATAGCTATAAAGGCATTCTCAAGGCTGCACACTATCTTGGTAAAGGCTTAAAGTCAGAAATTAATGAAGTGTGTTCAGCTACAACCAAGGAGGTGCATGAGATCAAGAGGACTTTTGATGCTAAATTCCCTCAATTGGAGACTGTTCTCAAGGACATTCGAACCTGCAATGCTACTTGCACCAGGATGGACAATGGTTTGGCTATTCTCAAGGATGCTGTCACAAGTCTGGGGCACAAATTTCAATCCTTATCAGATCAGACAACTGATGCCAATGCCATGCTCAGGACCCTCTTTGCAAATCAATATGGAGACAAGCTGGTCACTGAGGTTCCTGTGCATGAGATGTCAAGGTTCGAAGTGCAGAGACTGAAGGATCAATCCCTATCTGGTTTTAAGGCCAATGAACTCTTCATTAAAGTGGATACTCTTGAAAAGGAGGTAGTCTCTCTCCACAAGTCCAATGCTCATCTTACAGACACTGTGACAACTCTGACTGAGCAGTTGAACACTCAAGCCACCACCACAGCTGATGTTCTTCTGCATCAACAATCAATGTTGTCTGCAATGATGAAGCACATGGGTCTCCCTCTACCTGATGAATCTTCAACTCCAAAGGTGCCTCCTACAGCCCCTGTGTCTGTCAACAAGCCTAAGGGGGAGAAGAGGATATCAAAGAACTCAAATCCAAAGGGGGAGAGAACACTAGAAAAGGGCATCAAGATCACTGAGGGTGGCCATCAGAGAACTTTGAAATCTACTACTCATGTGCCTGGAAAAGGAAAGGACAAAGTTGATGAGCCTCCCACTTCTCTGCCAGTTGTCACTCTACCAACTGTGCACATCACTACTCCTGATGGTCAAAGGCAGTCTATCACAACCACAGTGGTTGCGGGGAGTATGCCATCTGACAAGCCTCGAATCTCAATATCTAAGAGTGCCAAGCCAGTAGAAGTGAAGGTGGTCACTGAGGCCAAGCTACAAGAAATTGCAAACTCAAATGTCTATCATGATGATGCATTCTTGGAGTTTCTGAAAGTCTCTAGAGAACAGGCTGGTGATGCTCTGCTATATCATGAGAGTTTGAAGAGTCAGATTGACTGTCTCACTGTAGTACCAAGGAGGCTTAATGATCTATGGCTCAAGGAGATATTGATGGTAGGAAAGAACAAGATATGGCACTTAACCATCAATACTCTACAGAGTCTAAAGCACTCAGAAGTGAATGTGCTCCTTGGACTAATTGAGAAGGGAAATGAGAACAACAAGAGTCTTCATGATGACTTGAGGAATGGTCAACCTTCAAGGCTACCTGAAGTTTTCACAGATCCTAGAACTATTATCTACCAGGCTGGAACAAGAATTGAAGATATCAAGCAGCTGGTCATTCCTAAGCATCTAACTCCTCAAAATAAAAATCTCATCATAGCCATCATTGAGAAACTGATCAAGAAGAAGGGATCAAGAACAGCAGAAGAATTAGAAGCTATATCTTATCTCAGGTCATATATTGCAACTGGCATTGTATCTGAGACTGCTAAGTTCAACCCAAGCAAAGATCAAGACAAGGATGAAGATAAAAGTGACGGAAGGGGAAGACATCACAGGAGTAATAAGGGTGATGAAGACAAGAAGAAGAAGAAGGATGATGAGAAGAGGAAGAATGATGATGATCAAGGTAAAGGCTCTGAGAGGAAAAGTGGAAGACAGCAAGCCTCAGGCATTGCTGACAGTAACCTCACCACAACGCAAGACTCTAAGTCTAGGGTGAATGCTGCCAGTAGTGACCTTTCAAAATTTGCATCTATGGCTTCTGCAACTGTCTTGCCACCTCAAGAAGAGAAGAAGATTCAAGTCAAGAAACCATCTGTATGTTTCAAAAAGCAAACTGCTAATGGAATACTACAATGGTCTACAAACAAAGGTCACATACTGCTGCCAAGTAATCATGTAAAAAGAATCAAGTTCAAGCAAGCTGCAAGGAAATCAAAGCCAACCATATCAAAAACCCTGACAATCTATCCAGGCCTAAAACTCCAACCACTAGATGAAGATTATGATGTAGACCAACTGCAATTTTTGCAAGCTCAAAGAATCTATCATGTTGCCATTGTTGATAATTGCCTTGAGATTAAATATTTTGATGGAAGGGAGGAGAAATTCAAACAAGGAGGATGTCAACACTGGGGCAAGCTATATGACATAGAGAGAATTATTGCACTGTTGAGCTCAGAAGATAAAGTGGAGAGAGTATGGAAGCTGGAGCTAATTGATTTTGTGAAAATGAAGAGAGATCATGAGGAAAAAGTCAGAAAAGGGTGTTTTGAGAAATGGCTGGCAAGAGAGAGAGAAATTGAGAGACTGGAAAGTGAAGCAGAAAAGCTGAGGAAAAAGGGTTTGTGTAGAGTTCAGTTCAACCCCTACATGGTAAAGTATAGGAGGAGAAATGGGAATCAAGTCAACATCAGAATGAATCTACTCAACCACTATCCTGCAAATATTCTGGAACCAGTACTTGAAGATTTCAAAGACTCAATTTTGCTTGAAGAATTGGATGCTATGGCAGAAATAATAAAAGCTATGGATGAGAATACAAGGAAGGAGAAAGAAAGAAGAGAGAAAGAATATGATGAATTTCAAGCCAAAGCTATGGAAAGGAAATCAAAAGACAATGGCTAGTTCTTCATCATAGGCTGTAAGATTACTCACTCTGTAGTTCTATCCAAATTGCTAATGGAAATTCATACATGTACTGTCAAGTTTTATCTTTATGTATGTTAGGCTTGTTATCAGACATGAAATTGTGACTAAGGGTCTTACTCACAATTTGGGGGAGATTGTTAGTCACAGAGGCATGCCTGAATACATCTAATAACAAGCCCAAGTGGTTCGTAATGCTATGCATTACCTACATGACCTCTTAACTGAGGGAACCTCTAGTTGTAGAGTTTCTACTTGTTTGTACTATGTAATAGGCATCAAATTCTATCTGTGTAACTGTACCTACTAAGTCAAGAATAAAGCTTGAAAGAAGTTCTAAGGTTCATGCCTCAAGCAAGGAAATGAAGACTGTCAAATAATCACAGTTGGGATTTGAAGAATTGAAGAAATGAAGAAATTGCCTAAGTACTAATTCGAGAAGTACATTTGTTTATTCGAGAAGTCTAGCATTCGAGAAGTCTGGAGTTCGATATCTCAGAAGACACTATTCGATATCTCTCGATATCTCATTCGATATCTCAGGGATTCGATATGTCCATTACACGGTTCGAGAACTCAAGGAGTCAACAGTTCGAGTTCTCAAAGGGTCAACAAGTCAATGCTACATTCGATATCTCAAAGACTCAATATGCTATTCGATATCTCAGGGATTCGATATGTCAAAATGCTCTATTCGATATCTCAAGGAGTCCCAGAGAAAAGAGCTATTCAGGAAGTGATTCGATATGTCAAGATAACACTATTCGAGAACTCAGAGTTATCGATCAAGTCAACTCCAGTTCTCGAATCACTCACTTAGTCACTTCTCGAATACATTCTTGAGGACAAAATACTGAAGAATTGTACAAGTCAGAAACCTGCAACAAGCCAGGATACTTTATTTGACTATGTCCTATAAAGCATGCTGGAAAGCCTACAAAGAAGCTTGGAGAGATAAGACAAGGGACAAGGAGCTGAAGAAGTGGATCTAAACAGGCTTTTCAAAGTCAAATCTGTAGCCGTTTGGACTCTTACTAAAATGAGATAGACAGACTGGAAAGTGTTTTTGTTTTTACCTACCTCATTTGTAGTAAGTGGGTGTATCCATGTCTATAAGGATACAGCCTCACTTCCTTAGCTGTCAAGGTGTTGAAGTTTCTCAAATACCCAGAAAATATCTCTCTGAGAAAAACGAAGCTGAGAATACTATCATTTGTATTCACAGATTGTAGCAAAATCTTAATCTAATAAGATATTAGATTAAAGTGATATTGTGTTGTGTTTGTCTTTAATTATCCGCATCTTCATATCTCACACACTCATCACTTATCTTGCTGCAAAGATTCAAGAACAAAGAAAAGTTCAAGAATCCATTCACCCCCCCTCTGTATTCTTTTACTGTATTCAATACTCAACAAACGGCACCCGAGTTGCGGGTGAAGGGAATACTTTATGACCGGGAAGTCGACAAGATAAATAACATTTTTCCAAGTAAGGTTCCCTTATTATTAAGAAGATAGACTCAAAGATGAATGATGTATGGGAACCTTTCTTGATATAAGATTAATAATAATATGACTTCGAAATATTTTCTGTAATAATCGAAGAAGATTAACCTTATCGAGATTATTCTAAGTATGGAATAAATATTCAGAGAATATTTATTGAGTTAAAATATTGAAAGAATATTTGGGAATATGAAAGAATATTTTTAATCAGAGTATTTCTAAAAATAATCCCTGAAGAAATATCAGGAGAATATTTATTGAATAAATAAATATTTAAATGAATATTCAAAACAATATTCATTAATTAATAAGACCTGAAAAGAATATTTAAGGTAATATTCATGATTAATTAGGAATTTAAATGAATATTCAAAAGTAATATTCATTTAATGAATAATATCCTAAATGAATATCAAGTAATATTCATTTAGTAATCCAAGCCTTAAGGAATATTCGAAATAATATTCGATAATTAAATCAAGCTTCAGATGAATATTAAAATAATATTCATCAAGTATTTAATATCTTAAATGAATATTCAAAAGTAATATTGATTTAATAAAATAATAATCTAAAAGAATATCCAAAATAATATTCATTTAATAGTCTCATCTTTAGAAGAATATTCGAAATAATAGTCGATAATCAGTTCGACTCTGAATGAATATTGAGAAATATTATTCGTTGAATAGTTACGTTCAAATAATTATTTGAAGTAAGGATCGTTAAAATAATTAGCCTCGAACGAATATTCAAATAATATTCGTCGCCCAAATAATAGAAAATATTTACTTAAATATCTTCTTCCGAGGTAATCTCGATATATCAAGGAATATTGACTCCCGGTCTATTTTTGATTAATAAGATATATACGCCCTTCTATGAGGGTCTTATAATAACCGGCTTATAACTGATATATAACTATCTAGCTTATAAGCCAACAATAACATTCAGGGAACAAGTATATCAATTCAACTTGAAAGTAGGCATGCATGCAATGGCATATGTATATCAGCAATCATATATATATATTTATTCAATCACAACAACAGCCTAAAAGAAGGGAATTGAAACTTGCCTGGTAGTCGAGTACGGTAAGGGGTAGTGG
The DNA here is from genome assembly GCA_036435485.1 of Saposhnikovia divaricata. NCBI lineage: Eukaryota > Viridiplantae > Streptophyta > Magnoliopsida > Apiales > Apiaceae > Saposhnikovia > Saposhnikovia divaricata. Next base: position 53,576,028 of record CM071595.1, on the reverse strand, counting down.
TAGCGGGTCCCGGTTCAGCCTGGTGATCTATAAATAGCCAAGGCATTCGGGATTAATCACTTAACATATTAAAAGTTAAGTTATACTTAAATCGAAACACGTTCTCGAGTTATCTCGTTATACCCCTATTAGTGGATTACTTATTATCACTGATCCGACCCGACATTCGTTCGTTAATACGACATGTCACTGCACTTATACTTGGGACATACTTGAGTCATACGAGTTCTAAGGTTGATCGTTACGAACCAATTTTATACTCCGAGTTTTATCGCCCGTTTTCTAAGTGTTTTACCAAAGTTACAACAGAGTCGTCTTTTAGGGGTTCGTTCGCGTTTAACCTTGACTCGAACATTTTTAATAAATCGAAAAATGCTCTTTTTGACATACGGTTTTCTTTCACACCTTCCTTCTTACCCCTAGTATTTATTTACCAAGATTCGCCATGACGTTACATTGCTTACGAGGGTTCAATTTCAGTAACGAACTTTTGTTTACGGATTCGAACTACTTTTAGTAATTTAGTCATAAATCCTAAACCGTAAGTCCGTTTCACGTGATCTTTATATCAAAACGAAGCTTATAACATAATCTAGCCTTTCATGGCAAAATCCGAGACTGGACAGTGTGTTCATGCTACTGCTAATCACGGTTTCTTAAGGCTAACGACAATCGGGCATTACGACGGCTATGTTTACATGATTTCCAAATTTCAAACCATCCAATAATTATAGTTTCCACTCCAAACAACATTTACATGTTATTCAACCATGAACTAAGACCAAGCAATGTCTTTCCGTTCATCTAAACTAATTTCACATTTAATAAATCCCAATCATAATCTTAAGGTCCTAAACATGCATTAAATCCATATAACTCATCTAAAATACCAAAACTTAAACTAAGAGCTTGGTTTTCAAGAGTGGTATACCTTCCTTGGTGTATGTATGAACTTATCAAGCCTTGTTTAGCCCTTATCTAGCCTTAGTATAGCTTGAATAATCAAAAGAAATCAAGAAATAAAAGTTAGTTTATGAAGAACACTATTCATCATCATCTTTGATGATTTATTTGAAAATGATAAAAGATGAATTTGAAGCTGAAATTTCTAGGAGATCATTACCATGATATGTAGTACTTACCATAAAAATTTGAAGAACAAGTGATGGTTGGAAGTTGGACTTCCAATTAGCTAAGAATGGGCAGATTTTTATGAAGAAATGGAGAAAAATGGTGGTGGTTTGTTTTGTTTTGGTGATTTATGGCTAATACATGTATAACCCTTGCATATATAATGGATGCATCTCTTTTAATGTGTTGTTGGCAATCCAATGGTGCCACTTGTTGCTTCCTCATTGGGCCAAGTGTTGGCACTACAACAAACAACTCCATTTTTGCAAGAATGCAATTACACCACTCATCTTGTAGTTGACTTATAAGGATGTTACTTGGGTTTCTCCTTTTCCCACCAATTGCACTTGTTTGTCTCTTGGTTATTTATTCGTTCCTTTGTCTGGGTATTACTCAATTTCCTTGCTTGTTCGTTGATCGTTCGAGGGAATAACTCATTCGTTTCTAGTTAGGGTTTTACCGAAAACCTTCTTAATATTTCTAATACTATTCTTCATCTTACTTAATACTTCTCGAATTTAAATTCCTTAATTCCCTTTTATAACTCCTTAAGTCTTGTAGTGTCCAGGGAAATCTCGGAGAAAATAAAAGTGCTCTTTTTCTGAATCCGACGGCTTTTACATACACTTATTTTCTTCCTGGATCACTAATACGAACTCAGAAATCCGTTCCGAATACCGGGTATATCATTATTATAATAATATTCCAAATTCCACCAAAATCACTATTCATCACTTATTTTTATTTAATTCCTATAATTAGGAAAATGAACCTGGTTCACTCTCGAGTGCTTCTTAACCTTTTTACGGAACCGCTGGACTTATAATAGATATTGATTTGGATGACACAAGAATAATCTTACTTGAAGTAATATACTTATATCCTTAGGAGATAGATCATTCTTACCTATGCCGTCAACCAAAAGTATTCTGCATGACATGTAAGTAATTGAATTCAAATCCGTTCCATTTATTTAATAGATCTTCGTTACATCGCAGTCATAACCACTATTCATTCTTACATCATTAAATACATAAAAGTTTTAATCCCACCCAAAATCTGGGTTCTTACAGTCTCCCCTCCTTAAAAGGATTCCGTCCCGGAATCAGTTTGAAAACAAGTGGGGGTACTTTTCTTGCATTGCGCTTTCAAGTTCCCAGGTGGATTCTTCTACATTGTGGTTCTGCCACAAAACTCTGACTAGCTGAATGACCTTGTTTCGGAGCACTTGCTCTTTCCGGTCTATGATTTCCACAGGTTGCTCCACATAGGTCAGGTCTGGTTGCATATCCACTTGCTCATACTCTACAATATGCTTTGCATCCGGATTATACTTCCTCAGCATCGAAACATGAAACACATTGTGCACCTGCTGTAGATTCGGGGGCAATGCGAGTTCATAAGCTAGTTCCCCAATCCGTCTCAAGATCTCAAATGGTCCAATGTATCTGGGACTCAGCTTTCCTTTCTTCCCAAATCTCATTAAACCTTTCCAAGGTGACACTTTCAAGAACACTAGGTCCCCTACCTCGTATTCCTTGCCTTTCCGAGCTAAGTCGGCATATTTCTTTTGTCGATCCTGGGCTGCTACCAACCGTCCTCTGATTAGATCTACTGCATCTTTAGTTCGTTGGACCACTTCGGGCCCGAGCATCTTTCGCTCTCCAACTTCATCCCAATACAAGGGAGATCGACATTTTCTTCCATAAAGGGCCTCATAAGGTGGCATCCCAATGCTTGAATGATAACTGTTATTATAGGAGAACTCAACCAATGGCAAGTGATCATCCCAACTCCCCTTGAAGTCTATCGCGCAGACTCTCAACATATCCTCTAGTGTTTGGATGGTCCTTTCACTTTTCCCATCTGTCTGGGGGTGGTAGGCTGTGCTCATGTTCAGCCGGGTCCCTACACATTCTTGAAAACTTCTCCAAAACCTGGAGTTAAATCTAGGATCTCGATCGGATACTATTGCGACTGGGACTCCATGTCGCGCCACTATCTCTTTTAAGTAGATGTCCACTAGTCTATCGACCGTGTACCTTTCGTTGATCGGGAGAAAGTGAGCCGATTTCGTCAGTCGATCTACAATTACCCATATGGTGTCATGATTAGCCTTGGTCCTGGGTAAACCTACTACGAAATCCATGGCTATATGTTCCCATTTCCATTCTGGAATCTCTAAGGGATGTAGAAGTCCGCTGGGTCTCTGGTGCTCTGCCTTCACTCGTTGGCAGGTCAAGCATCTGCTTACCCACTCTGCTACGTCCTTTTTCATATTGGGCCACCAGTAATACTCCTTCAAATCCCTATACATTTTAGTGCTACCGGGGTGCACTGAGTATCTTGAGTTGTGTGCCTCATTTAAAATCTCATCCTTGAGCTCCTGAACATTTGGGATCCATATCCTGTACGTGTACCTCATGATCCCTTCCTTGTCTCTTTCGCACTTAATTTCCTCCCCGGTCATTAGCTCTTCTGTGGAGTTCTTTTCTTCCTCCATCATCCGTTCCTGGCACAGTCTAATCTTTTCTAGCAATGGAGGTTGGATTCTAATTTCCATCAACTTTTCTTGGCCCTCTTCAGGTAACTTAACCTCGATTTCCAACTTCTCAAAATCCTTCACTAGCTCTTTCTCTGAAGTTATCATCTTGAGCTTCTCTTTCCGACTAAGGGCGTCAGCCACCACATTGGCTTTACCCGGGTGATATCGAATTTCACAGTCGTAATCCTTGATTAACTCTAACCACCTCCTCTGGCGCATGTTAAGCTCTTTCTGAGTGAAAATGTATTTGAGGCTCTTATGGTCTGTGTAAATCTCGCATTTTTCCCCATACAGGTAGTGTCTCCAAATCTTTAAAGCGAAGACTATGGCTGCTAGTTCTAGATCATGCGTGGGATATCTGACTTCATAATCCTTCAATTGCCTAGACGCATACGCTATTACCTTGCCGTGCTGCATAAGCACGCATCCCAGTCCTTTATGCGAAGCGTCACTGTAAATCACGAAATCTCCTTTTCCATCAGGTAATGCCAGCACTGGGGCTGTCACCAGCCTCTTCTTTAACTCCTGGAAACTCTTCTCGCATTTCTCAGTCCATTCAAATTTCTCGGTTTTACGGGTAAGTCGAGTTAATGGAGCTGCGAGTTTCGCAAAGTCTTGGACAAATCTCCTGTAATATCCGGCCAGTCCAATGAAACTCCTCACCTCGGTTGGAGTAGTTGGCCGTTCCCAGTTTGAAACTGCTTCTATCTTGGAGGGGTCAACCAACACTCCTTCTCTATTGATCACGTGCCCTAAGAATTGTACCTCATTTTTCCAAAACTCACACTTGGAGAACTTGGCATATAACTGCTCCTTCCTGAGTATTTCTAAGGTTATCCTTAAATGTTCAGCGTGTTCTGCCTCTGTCTTTGAGTAGATGAGAATATCATCAATGAAAACTATCACGAATTTGTCCAAATATTCCTTGAACACCCTATTCATTAGGTCCATGAAGGCTGCTGGGGCGTTGGTCAATCCAAACGACATAACTAAGAACTCATAATGTCCATACCTGGTGCGGAATGCAGTCTTTGGGATATCTTTAGGTTTGATCTTCAGTTGGTGATATCCCGTTCTCAAATCAATCTTAGAGAAGTATTCAGCTCCTCTTAGCTGGTCAAACAAATCGTCTATCCTGGGCAATGGATACTTATTCTTTATGGTTAGCTTGTTCAATTCTCTGTAGTCGATGCATAACCTCATACTTCCATCCTTTTTCTTAACAAACAACACTGGTGCGCCCCAAGGCGACACACTGGGCCTTATCATGCCCTTATCCAACAATTCCTGTAATTGTTTAGCTAGCTCCTTCATTTCTACTGGGGCTAGTCGGTACGGGGCCTTCGAAACTGGCGCCGTCCCCGGGGCTAATTCGATGGCAAACTCAATTACCCTATCAGGTGGTAGTCTAGGAAGATCTTGTGGGAACACGTCCTCGAACTCATTAACTACCAGAATGTCCTGCAATCTTGGCACTTCCTTCTGAGTATCTATAACGTAGGCTAAATAAGCCTCGTTCCCTTTTCGTAACAATCTCTTGGTTTGCGCCATGGTCAGAATTTTCTGGGTCTGTCGCATCCCTTTAAACACTATTTCTTTCTTCCCTGGGGTTTTCAACTTAACCTTTTTCCCTTTACAATCTATCTGCGCATCATTGCGAGACAACCAATCCATACCCAAAATGACATCGAATTCCCCTAGCTTAAAAGGAATTAAATCGACATAGAAGGATCGTCCTCCTATTTCTAGCTTACAATCGGGGTGAATTTGATTAACCGGTACGATTTCCTGATTAGCTATTTCTACTTGTAAGGAATCTCTTAGTTGCTGGGTTTTAAGTTTCAAGTTATGCGCAAAATCTCTAGATATAAAAGACTTAGTTGCTCCTGAATCAAATAAGACATTTGCACTGACTGAATTAAGAGAAAAAGTACCTGCTATCACATCTGTGTCCCTCACGGCATCTTGTACTGACATATTGAAAGTCCTAGCAGTTGGTGGCCTATTTGAGGCAACCTTGCTTGCTCCTGATGCTGCTGGTTTGCTCTTTGGGCAATCCTTCCTCATGTGCCCTCGCTGTCCACACTGGAAACAGGTTGTGCTGTTAGGGATGACCGTGGTGCAAGCGGTAGCATAATGCCCAGCTCGCCCACACTTATAACAGTTTATCTGCTTCCGGTTGCACACCCCGGAGTGCCTCTTCCCACAAGTAGCACACAATGGCAATGGAGGTCGAGAAGGGTTGGAACGGGACATTCCTGATTGGTGGCCGCCCTGGCTCACACTCACACTCGCAGATGGTTTAAACCCTACACTCCTCCCTGGTAGGGAAACCGCTCCTCGATTAAACTTGGTTGGGGGTTTTCCTCCAGCGGATCTTCCGCCCATACTAACATGCTTTCTCTTTATCCCCCCTTTCTCTCTCTCTCTCTGCATCTGATCACTACCAGCCTCCACAATGGTTGCCTTCTGCACCAAGGTGGCATAATCTGTAATCTCTAAAACAGCCACCCTATTCTGGATCCACTGTTTCAGCCCTTGTTGAAACCTGTTAGCTTTCTTCTCTTCTGTGTCTACAAACTCTGGCACAAATCTTGATAGCTCAGTAAATTTAGCCTCATAGTCAGCCACTGACATATTGTTCTGTTTCAGTTCCAAGAACTTAAGTTCCATCTGGGTTTTCATGAACTTCGGGAAGTACTTCTCCAGGAATAATTGTTTGAACCTTTCCCAGGCTATGACAGCATCAGTCTCCATGTTTTTCTTGGCTTCCCACCAATAATTGGCCTCTCCCTTTAGTAGGTAAGTAGCAAAAACAGTCTTCTGAGCCTCATTGATACTCAGAATCTCAAAAGACTTTTCCATTTCTTTGATCCAGGCCCTCGCCTCAACGGGATCAGCCGATCCGTGGAACTCTGGGGGCTTAAGGGACTTAAAGGCCCTAAAGGAATTTGCCACTGAAGTGTTGTTGCTTGGTGGTGGTTGGGGGTATTGGTTCAAATTCTGCCTAAGTAGATCCATAAACTGGCCCATGGGGTTTCCGCCCTGGTTCTCCCCTTCCTGTTCTACTTCAGTTTCTCCACCCTCTATTTCCCTTTCAAATTCTTCAGAGTACAGGGGTTCATCCTCTGCTCCATACTGGGAATCTTCTTGCTCATTATAGTCCTGATCTTGTTCCTCACTACTTCCACGGTTTTCCTCGTGTTGGTTGTGACTTTCTTGGTCAGTAGATTCGCGGGGGTTAGCCCTAGTGCCCATTCGTCTTGGAGGCATTTTACTGAAAATTTGGAAAGTTATACATTAGGTTCACTGATCTGTTTTAGAGGATTTTTCCTTGCACATTTCTTTACATGATTGGGTTTAAAATCCCACAGTTTTATATCTCATGGCAACTTAATCGAAAAGTAATACATATGCTAATAAACTCGTGATCACATCCCAACAAAATTGTAATGACTGAAATGGAAACAAATATATACCAGGTACCGAAAAGGTACCACATCCGAGTTACAACGATAGTTTAAAGTACAACCATCCTAACAACAACAACAAGTCAAAAGTGAAATATGCTGTCTATCTGTCTAGTCTGCAAAAAGGGAAAACAAGTACAAGAAAACCATCCCTACAAAAGCCGGCACCACTATGTCCGTACATGACTAGACAACTAGACCACTGCATCACTACATCTGAAATCAGCCGTCACGACGAAACATCCTCCGAACCCTCCCCATGGCGATGCGGAAAACCTCCTCAGCCGCTGCTCTGTCTACCCTACCATGCCCATCAGTAGGCAACTGTCGCACCCTCACCCGAGCCCTCAGCTCGATGCGGGTCACAGCCCTATACCCAACTCTGTCACTGATAGTCCTCCTGCCCTGCACCCTCATCCGGGCGGCTCTCTTTGCTGCTAACTCACTCCTAGACTCTGCCAACCTGGCATCTGCCACAGACAACTCTCTATAAAGCCCGTTCACAATCAAGTTGTGAACACATACTGGGACTCCTCCTATCGGGGCATGAGGTGGGGTGGATGGCTCAGCTGGAACGGCAGTCTCTATCTGCTGGGGCTCTGGGGTAAGCTCCTCAAACTCGTCGGGGTAGGGGCTCACAGGTAGTGGTGGTGGGGTAGGGGCTCTCTCAACAGGGAGGAGTGGCACAAAAAGTCCAGGACTCCCTACAGCACCAACTACTGGCTCATCTATATCTCCCTCAACACCCTCATCCACCGGCACCACCTGATCCGTGGTCATGTCAGTGTCATCTCCCATAGTCCTGAACTCAGTCATAACCCAATAATCATCATCCTCAACCACTAACTCAGCGTCCTGTCCTGTCTGGACCCCCTCCGGGTCCTCCTCCCCCTCAGTCTCAACAACATCTGTGTCAGCATCATCCTGGACCTCCTCAGGGTCCTCCTCCTCAGACTCGATCACATCAGTATCAGCCTCAACCTGGACCTCCTCAGCGTCCTCCTCCTCAGGCTCAGTATCATCCTCAGGCAAGTGCTCATAGTATGGGTCCCTAGTCCGGAACATGTCCTCATCATGCTGTCTCGCAGCTGCCTCCTGGGCCGACAAGTCGCTCGCCTACACAAGACGAACTATGTTACTATCATGATACTTAAAAAGTTCCCGTAAGGGTTTTAGGTGAACCTGGCAAGGGTTCTTATTATATTATTGAATTTATTATTATATAACGTCGTATCATCTCTTGGGATATATAACTCTCGCTCTGATACCATCTCTGTAACACCCCCAGATCTGGGGTCAGGGATCTGGTGGTTACGGTCTTACATCCATTCATAATACTTGACTTGAGTCCACAATAAATAAATCACATGCTGTGACCCCACAATAATTACCACTCACACACACAACAGTTATAGACCCAGAGATGAAATTGAAATAAGTCTTACATTAAAGGGTTACGAATAAAAGTTATTACAATCCCAAAAGGATAACATCATAGGTTTAAAAGTTTTGCCGTTGATTACATTAATTATACATATAGTTAAACAGGAAACAAAAGCTGTCTAACTATGCTACCTCAGCAATGGCGGCTAGCATCTCAGCGGGTAGTCCGGTGGGTCGGGTAACCTGCTTGCGCCGAGTGCGCCTGACGCGAGCCATCTGTCCTAGCTGTTGTTGTGACATAATATAAACAAAGCAAGGGTGAGCGAAAGCCCACCAACAAATATATAACTGAACGATAATTTGAAACAGTTCAAAGCTATCTTTTAAACCATATGCCATGCATTTACGGAAATGATGCCAGTATAATATGAACGATGAAGTTACAAGGTAACTTAAAGTATTTGTTTGAAGGAATATCTGCTACATCAAAGTAAGCGAGATATTATTATCGTTATTAAGAAGAGGAACTTGCAAGAAAGGGTTGCAATTCCTGTTATGACTCTTTTCCAACTCTGCCAACAGTAATCATGTTGCAGGAAATAAATGAATTTGGATGATGAACCAATGATGGAGTATTCACCGCGCCCGCTGTTCCAATCTTGATGATCAGTCGAGATCGTACAGCTCAATTTAGATTTACTACCGGTAGAAGGAAGAACTGACGGCTTTACTTGTATACCGCCATGCTAGCTCTCCCCGGCCAACGGTTGGGCCAAGGGGATGGACCGGCGCTACTCGGCCTCTTACACGACTCCTAGTTCAAATAGAGTTCATGATTCTGAATATAACGTTCGTCCCCCTTTCCCCAAGTATAATACTTGTTGATAAGACTCCACAAAGTAGTCGTATCTAGTTGGAAAGGAAAATTTACCAATAACTCCCAAGCTATTACTTGGTAACGGATATCAACTTGTTCCAGTAATCTTACCCCTCGAAAGATGAGAAGGTAAACAACGACTTAATAAGTCAACGGCACCCGAGTTGCGGGTGAAGGGAATACTTTATGACCGGGAAGTCGACAAGATAAATAACATTTTTCCAAGTAAGGTTCCCTTATTATTAAGAAGATAGACTCAAAGATGAATGATGTCTGGGAACCTTTCTTGATATAAGATTAATAATAATATGACTTCGAAATATTTTCTGTAATAATCGAAGAAGATTAACCTTATCGAGATTATTCTAAGTATGGAATAAATATTCAGAGAATATTTATTGAGTTAAAATATTGAAAGAATATTTGGGAATATGAAAGAATATTTTTAATCAGAGTATTTCTCAAAATAATCCCTGAAGAAATATCAGGAGAATATTTATTGAATAAATAAATATTTAAATGAATATTCAAAACAATATTCATTAATTAATAAGACCTGAAAAGAATATTTAAGGTAATATTCATGATTAATTAGGAATTTAAATGAATATTCAAAAGTAATATTCATTTAATGAATAATATCCTAAATGAATATCAAGTAATATTCATTTAGTAATCCAAGCCTTAAGGAATATTCGAAATAATATTCGATAATTAAATCAAGCTTCAGATGAATATTAAAATAATATTCATCAAGTATTTAATATCTTAAATGAATATTCAAAAGTAATATTGATTTAATAAAATAATAATCTAAAAGAATATCCAAAATAATATTCATTTAATAGTCTCATCTTTAGAAGAATATTCGAAATAATAGTCGATAATCAGTTCGACTCTGAATGAATATTGAAAAATATTATTCGTTGAATAGTTACGTTCAAATAATTATTTGAAGTAAGGATCGTTAAAATAATTAGTCTCGAACGAATATTCAAATAATATTCGTCGCCCAAATAATAGAAAATATTTACTTAAATATCTTCTTCCGAGGTAATCTCGATATATCAAGGAATATTGACTCCCGGTCTATTTTTGATTAATAAGATATATACGCCCTTCTATGAGGGTCTTATAATAACCGGCTTATAACTGATATATAACTATCTAGCTTATAAGCCAACAATAACATTCAGGGAACAAGTATATCAATTCAACTTGAAAGTAGGCATGCATGCAATGGCATATGTATATCAGCAATCATATATATATATTTATTCAATCACAACAACAGCCTAAAAGAAGGGAATTGAAACTTGCCTGGTAGTCGAGTACGGTAAGGGGTAGTGGTAGCGGGTCCCGGTTCAGCCTGGTGATCTATAAATAGCCAAGGCATTCGGGATTAATCATTTAACATATTAAAAGTTAAGTTATACTTAAATCGAAACACGTTCTCGAGTTATCTCGTTATACCCCTATTAGTGGATTACTTATTATCACTGATCCGACCCGACATTCGTTCGTTAATACGACATGTCACTGCACTTATACTTGGGACATACTTGAGTCATACGAGTTCTAAGGTTGATCATTACGAACCAATCTTATACTCCGAGTTTTATCGCCCGTTTTCTAAGTGTTTTACCAAAGTTACAATAGAGTCGTCTTTTAGGGGTTCGTTCGCGTTTAACCTTGACTCGAACATTTTTAATAAATCGAAAAATGCTCTTTTTGACATACGGTTTTCTTTCACACCTTCCTTCTTACCCCTAGTATTTATTTACCAAGATTCGCCATGACGTTACATTGCTTACGAGGGTTCAATTTCAGTTACGAACTTTTGTTTACGGATTCGAACTACTTTTAGTAATTTAGTCATAAATCCTAAACCGTAAGTCCGTTTCACGTGATCTTTATATCAAAACGAAGCTTATAACATAATCTAGCCTTTCATGGCAAAATCCGAGACTGGACAGTGTGTTCATGCTACTGCTAATCACGGTTTCTTAAGGCTAACGACAATCGGGCATTACGACGGCTATGTTTACATGATTTCCAAATTTCAAACCATCCAATAATTATAGTTTCCACTCCAAACAACATTTACATGTTATTCAACCATGAACTAAGACCAAGCAATGTCTTTCCGTTCATCTAAACTAATTTCACATTTAATAAATCCCAATCATAATCTTAAGGTACTAAACATGCATTAAATCCATATAACTCATCTAAAATACCAAAACTTAAACTAAGAGCTTGGTTTTCAAGAGTGGTATACCTTCCTTGGTGTATGTATGAACTTATCAAGCCTTGTTTAGCCCTTATCTAGCCTTAGTATAGCTTGAATAATCAAAAGAAATCAAGAAATAAAAGTTAGTTTATGAAGAACACTATTCATCATCATCTTTGATGATTTATTTGAAAATGATAAAAGATGAATTTGAAGCTGAAATTTCTAGGAGATCATTACCATGATATGTAGTACTTACCATAAAAATTTGAAGAACAAGTGATGGTTGGAAGTTGGACTTCCAATTAGCTAAGAATGGGCAGATTTTTATGAAGAAATGGAGAAAAATGGTGGTGGTTTGTTTTGTTTTGGTGATTTATGGCTAATACATGTATAACCCTTGCATATATAATGGATGCATCTCTTTTAATGTGTTGTTGGCAATCCAATGGTGCCACTTGTTGCTTCCTCATTGGGCCAAGTGTTGGCACTACAACAAACAACTCCATTTTTGCAAGAATGCAATTACACCACTCATCTTGTAGTTGACTTATAAGGATGTTACTTGGGTTTCTCCTTTTCCCACCAATTGCACTTGTTTGTCTCTTGGTTATTTATTCGTTCCTTTGTCCGGGTGTTACTCAATTTCCTTGCTTGTTCGTTGATCGTTCGAGGGAATAACTCATTCGTTTCTAGTTAGGGTTTTACCGAAAACCTTCTTAATATTTCTAATACTATTCTTCATCTTACTTAATAATTCTCGAATTTAAATTCCTTAATTCCCTTTTATAACTCCTTAAGTCTTGTAGTGTCCAGGGAAATCTCGGAGAAAATAAAAGTGCTCTTTTTCTGAATCCGACGGCTTTTACATACACTTATTTTCTTCCTGGATCACTAATACGAACTCAGAAATCCGTTCCGAATACCGGGTATATCATTATTATAATAATATTCCAAATTCCACCAAAATCACTATTCATCACTTATTTTTATTTAATTCCTATAATTAGGAAAATGAACCTGGTTCACTCTCGAGTGCTTCTTAACCTTTTTACGGAACCGCTGGACTTATAATAGATATTGATTTGGATGACACAAGAATAATCTTACTTGAAGTAATATACTTATATCCTTAGGAGATAGATCATTCTTACCTATGCCGTCAACCAAAAGTATTCTGCATGACATGTAAGTAATTGAATTCAAATCCGTTCCATTTATTTAATAGATCTTCGTTACATCGCAGTCATAACCACTATTCATTCTTACATCATTAAATACATAAAAGTTTTAATCCCACCCAAAATCTGGGTTCTTACATCGTAATTAATATTGGGGGAAATAAACAGCTCAGCAATAAGAGTTGGATAAGGATAACATCCTCATCAGACTTAGCCACCAAGGCATCCAATTCGATATGGAAACTGATTCCTATTAAGAATAGATCTAGAACCTTCCTCAAAGACTTGTCCACCAAGTCTCCGAATCCTACCATAATTCTAAGGCTTCTCAGCCTATATAAAGGGCCTGACCCCTCATTCTCAGAACTACGTTTTTGGCTTGATTCTTGATATTCATCAAGGTACGTAGGCATCTTGTGAAGGCAGATTCAGCCACGAGCACGAGAGCAGCCATTAAAGCACGAAGCTCACACACCTTTACATTAAATACACAAATCCCTAGCCGCTATACTAGTAACCTAGTTTTTATTCCACAACATTTGGCGCCGTCTGTGGGAAGATAACATCAACCATGGTTCAAACACGAAGAACAACATCAACCGAGGTCGTGCCCCTTAACTCTGCTCCACCAGCCACTTCTGATCCGCTCATCGTCACTGAGGAAGGACAAATACTCCCATCAACAGGGGCGGTCATTCAACCTCTACCTACTCAGCCCCCAGGGACGACTCCCCATGTAGAGGGGACCCACTCAGTGATTGGTAACGTTGATCGCACGGGGGTACAGATCCATACTACGGATCTCCCTTTGAACACCAACCCTATGTATGGGCTGCCTAATTACCCCCCTCGACGAAGGGAACCTGGACCAAGTGGTCACGCCTTACAGATCCGGGATCGAGAATATGATGACTACTCTGGTCCCTATACTGATGATCCAATATCATCTGAGGATGATGATCGAGATGAAGCCCCGAAGAGGCGACGTGCTAGCAAAGAACCTCTAAGAAGGACACGAAGAATCCATGATGGACTCCCCTTGACAACTGCTGAGAAAATCAAGGCTTATGAGGCAGAGATCTTGAAATTGAAGGACGATATTGCAAGAGAACAAGATAGATTGAATCAAACTCAGCCTCGTCGAACTGCAGAGAGGATTCCCATTATAAATTTGGAGAGGCCTTCAAGAAGGCAAAGGAGGGCTGATACCCGAACCGAAATATCAACAAGGGTAGAGACCCCCAGAAGCAACCCCAAAGATCTGATGCCACTTGGGGACCCTGACGACCCCACACCTCCGTTTACTGAGGAGGTGATGAATGGCCACATCTCAAGGAAATTTAAGATGCCGACTATTAAGGCTTATGATGGAACGGGCGATCCCGCAAACCATGTCAGGACATTCTCAAACGCACTGCTGCTGCAGCCTGCTAGTGACGCCTTAAAGTGTAGGGCGTTCCCTCAAACTCTGTTCGGCATGGCTCAAAGATGGTATAGCCGTCTACCTGCAAACTCGATTGGCTCTTTTAAGGAGTTGAGCGCTGCCTTTATCAGCCAATTCATCAGTGGGAGAATTCATGAGAAAAGTTCCGCATCCCTCATATATGTGGTGCAGGGAAAGAATGAGAACTTAAGGGATTATCTCAAGCGATTCACCAAAGAGACGTTGAATATCACCGATCTGGAAAATAAGGTGGCCGTGGTAGCCCTGGAACACGGAACCACTGACCTCTTCTTTAAAAGGTCCTTGGCAAAACACCCTCCTGAAAACATGGCCGAGCTCCAGAGAATAGCCGATAAATATATCAAGGCTGAGGACAGCATGAAGAAGGAAACCACAGGAGGCAATGGCAAGGGTTCTAATGATTCAAAGAAACGAAATCCAGAGCAAGAGTACGACGCTAGGGACAAGTATCCCCGGGCTGGCAAGGATTCCGAGTCATCACCCAAGAAGGGTTTTGGGCCGAGGTTTTCCGATTATGCAAGGCTGAACGCTCCTAGGAGTCAAATTTTGTTAGAAATTGAGAATGATAAGGACTTTCGTTGGCCTAAACCACTCAGGGGTGACCTCGAAAAGAGAAACAAAGATCTGTATTGTAGATTCCATAGGGATGTGGGACATGACACAGATGACTGCAGACAGTTAAAGGATGAAATTGAATTTTTAATCCGGAAGGGAAAGTTAAACAAGTTCACCAAGGGTGAAGATCGTGGAGCCCCGAAAAGGGATTATGATAGAAGAGACAATGAAAGGAGGGATAACGATCGTGATCATAACCCACAGCCTCGAGGGCCAGTAATCAATATGATTTGGGGAGGACCAACAGCGGCCGGCACTACCCGAAACTCTCGAAAGGCCTATGCCAGAGAAGTGATGCACATCATAGGAGAAGCCCCGAAGCGTGCTAAGACTGAGACAGTGATTGGTTTTGATGATTCAGACCTTGAAGGGGTGAAATTCCCCCATGACGACCCGTTGGTCATAACTCCTGTAATTGGAAACTCAGAAGTGAAGCGGGTCCTGATAGACAATGGAGCTTCTGTCGATATCTTGTTTCATGACGCTTTTGTGAAGATGGGGTACACTGACTCTCAACTAACCCCGACTAACATGCCTATCTACGGGTTTAATGGAGTTGAGTCCAGGTTTAAGGGACCATTCAGCTGCCCATGACAATAGGGCAAGAACCTAAGGAAGCCACCCATATGTTGAATTTTGTAGTGATTAAGGCTGCCTCGACGTACAATGCAATCTTGGGGAGGACCGGACTTCATGCATTCAAGGCTGTTGCCTCTACCTATCACATGAAGGTCAAATTTCCAACCAGGAATGGTGTTGGGGAACAGAAAGGAGATCAGAAAATGGCCAGGAGTTGCTATGTTGCTGCTTTAAGAGCTGATGGAACCGGTGGGCAGGTACTCCCGATCGAAGACATGGATGTCCGTGGTGATGATGAACACCGAGGAAGGCCAGCAGAGGACTTGGTTCCCATACCTCTAGAGCTAGGCGACCCTGAGAAGGTGACTTATATAGGAGCCTCTTTGAAAGAACCCCTGAAGGGCAAGTTGATAACATTCTTACAAGAAAATATTGATGTGTTTGCCTGGACAACAGCTGATATGCCAGGGATTGATCCCCAACTCATAACTCATAGATTGAATGTCGACCCTAATCGGAAGATAATACAGCAGAAGAAGAGGAATTTTGCTCCGAAAAGGCAAGAGGCCATTAAGCAAGAGGTGGACAAACTCTTGGAAGCTGGGTTTATTGAAGAGATTCAATTTCCAGAATGGTTGGCTAACCCTGTGATGGTCAAGAAAGCCAACGGTAAGTGGAGGATGTGTATAGACTTCACCGACTTGAATGATGCATGCCCTAAGGATTGCTTCCCTTTACCAAGGATAGACATGTTAATAGATGCCACAGCGGGACATGAGATGTTGAGCTTTATGGATGGGTTCAGCGGCTACAATCAAATTAAGATGCACAAGGATGACATCCCAAAGGTATCTTTCATAACTGACTTTGGTGTTTTCTGCTATCTTGTTATGGCGTTTGGTCTAAAGAATCCAGGAACTACTTACCAACGATTGGTGAATAAGATATTCACCCATCTGATTGGAAAAACCATGGAGGTCTATGTCGATGATATGATGGTTAAAAGCTTGGTCAAGGCGGACCATATTAAACACCTCAAAGAGGCATTTGAAGTGCTGAGGCACCACAAAATGATGTTGAATCCAGCCAAGTGTGCCTTTGGGGTGGGATCAGGCAAATTTTTGGGTCTGATGGTTTCCAAGAGAGGCATAGAGGCCAACCCTGACAAGATCAAGGCAATCTTAGATATGGAACCCCCACGCTCTATAAGAGATGTGCAGAAGTTGACAGGCCGGGTAGCGGCTTTAGGAAGATTCATCTCCAAGTCTGGTGACAAATGCTTGCCTTTCTTTCAAGCATTGAAGAAGGTGAAAAATTTTGAGTGGACACCTGAGACCCAAGAGGCCTTTGAGCAACTGAAGAAATACATGGTTGAAGCCCCGTTATTGACCAAACCAAGCCCTAGGGAGACTCTTTGTCTATACCTGGCGGTATCTGAACAAGCCCTAAGTGCTATCCTCGTTCGAGAAGAGGAGAAAGTCCAGAAACCTATTTACTATGTGAGTAAAGTGTTGCATGGGGCTGAGTTAATTAATCACCCATAGAAAAGTTTGCTTTGGCATTGGTAACTACCTCGAGGAAGTTGCGTCCTTACTTCCAGGCACATAAGATTCAAGTCCTGACAAACCAGCAGTTGAGAAACATATTACGTAGCCCTAAGGCCAGTGGAAGGCTAATCAAATGGGCGATTGAGTTAGGAGAGTTTGATATCACATACAAGCCTCGGACAGCCATCAAGGCTCAAGCATTGGCTGACTTCGTGGTTGAATGCACTATTAACAACCAAGAAGTCGGGGGGCAAGAGATAGTGACTACCGCTGGGCAAGAGAAAAAAGAAGCGGAACTTACACCTGATCTGAAGGAATATTGGGTGCTCTATTTTGATGGAGCATCAAAAACAAAATCTAGTGGTGCAGGTTTGGTTTTGCAAAGCCCCGATGGATTCACAGTTGAGTATGCTTTAAAGTTGGATTTTCCTACTACCAACAATGAGGCGGAGTATGAGGCATTAATAGCTGGTTTGGGTTTGGCTAGAATCATGAGGGTCAAAAATCTCAAAGTTTGTTGAGATTCAAGGCTTGTAGTATCACAAGTAAATGGTGAATTCGAGGATAAGGACGAGACTATGGCGAAATACCTGAGAGTAGTAAAGGCTGTTATGTCTAAGTTTGAGGAGTGCTATGTTGAGCACATTCCGAGAGAAGAAAACATTAAGGCCGATGCCTTGTCTAAGTTCGCTTCTTCTGTAAGAACCCCAAATTTTGGATATAATTAAAAACTTTTTATTAAGTAATGATAAAATGAGGAACAATGATTCCGACAACAAGGTCACCAGCTTTAATGGATGGTGGTTTCAAAGAACAATGATTGTAATGAATGGATATTGCTTTGGACAATGATCCTGATGCATTGGTATATTGTCAGAATAGAGTAATTCGATGGTTGAGGACCTAGATAAGAATAATCTACCATCCAGGAAGGAGCTAATGGATCCTTGAAGGAAAATGAGTACGTGCATAGTATTTTCCGTACGTGCATAGTATTTTCCGTACGTGCATAGTGTTTCTCGTACGTGCATAGTGTTTCCTGTACATGCATAGTAATTTGGTGGATGAATAGTGATTTTGTAAGTTGGAAAACTTTTCACGCCACCCTATGTACGGGACGTGATATGGATGTTTCGAAGTCATATTAGTGATACGCGGAGGAAATAAGTGAATGCAGAGACGATCGGAATTCAGAAATTCCAAATTCTTTTCGGTATAATATTTGACCGGGCAGTGGATTAAATATTATTATAATCCAAGAATTGAGATAGTAACTTTGAGGATTTGATATTTTGGGATGTTATTATATTGATTTAAGAATGAAGGTAGGAAACCACTGAGGAGTGGTTATGGCTACAAGGTAATAATTGATATTTGGAAAGAATGAATGGAATTCGACTTTATTATTTCTATGTCTTGAAGAATACTAAAGGGTAACAACATAGGTAAGAATAATCTATCTTCTAAGGGAATAAGATATGGCAATTTCAAGCAGGAGAATATTCTCATGTCATCCAGATCGGTAACGATTAATCCAGTAGTTCCGTAAAAAGGATAAGGAACGATCGAAAGAGAATACGGACAATTATACAACCCTAAGAGAACAAGTAAAGAATGCAGAATGAATAGTGTTTTGGTGGGAGTATATAATAATATGAGACGACACTATATAGAAGTATTCAGAACGGATTTCCGAGTTCGTATTAGTGATCCGGAGGGAAAAAGAGTGTATGTAAAAGCTGTCGGATTCTGAAAAACCGCACTTTTATTTTCTCCGAGAGTTCCCTAGACACTGATAGCCCTAAGTATTTAACGAATGGATTTAAGAAATATAAATTGGAAAGTTAGAAAGAAAGATGGAGAATGATAGTATTAATATTAGAAAGATTCCCGGTAAACCCTAATTAGAAATCCGTGAAATATTCCTACGAACGATCAATCGAAACGGGCAATAACCGGACACAGAAACAAGCAGAGGAAGCAAGAGTCTTGTGCAAGATACTAGAAGAAATATCTAGTAACTACTTAGTTACATAAGTAACTAGCATGTTTGGAGATTAAATAGCACTTAGCAAAAATATCAAACCTCTCTCTCCATTACATCCATTCGACCTATGCTCTAAATTCAAGACCAAAATCCAACTTCCAACCATCATTTGATCTAGTAATTTTTAAGGTGAGTCCTATAATTCAAGAAACTAATCTCCTAGAAATTTCAAGCCCAAATTCCTTTGTTTCCATTTTCAAAAAAATCACTAAACATGATGATGAATAGTGTTCTTCATGTATTAACCTTGTTTTCTTTGAATCTTTTGATTGTTCTAGCAAGTTTAAGCACTCCTAAGGACCATACAAGGCTTAGTAAGGCTATATCACTATCTAAGGAAGGTATAAAGCTCTTGAAACCCTAACCCTTGTTTGAGATTTAAGCATGTTTATGATAGTTATAACTTAGTTATGGTTATGTTAAGATTATAAGCATGATTATGTATGGATTTTGGATTAATGATGTAAATAGCTAGATGAACGGAAAGGCATTGCTTGGCCTCAGTTCATGTGTATAAGTCATGTATATGATGTTTGGGTTGGATACTATGTTTAGGGGAAGATTCGAAATTGGTAGATATTCGATTTACAGCCGTTATAATGCCCGATTTTACAATACCATGTTTTGTATGCCATTTTCCATGTCGAACCCCTACTGTCCAGAGACCTTATCTACCATGATAGGATAGGTAATGTTCTAAGCTTCGTTTTGATATAAAGATCACGTGAAACGGACTTACGGTTTAGGATTTATGACCAAATTACTAAAAGTAGTTCGAATCCGTAAACGAAAGTTCGTAACTATAATTGAACCCTCGTAAACTATGTAACGTCATGGAGAATCTTGGTAAATAAATACTAGAGGTAAAAAGGAAGGCGTGAAAGAAAACCATATGTCAAAAGGATCATTTTTCGATTTATTAAAAATGTTC
This sequence comes from Saposhnikovia divaricata, assembly GCA_036435485.1. Classification (NCBI taxonomy): domain Eukaryota; kingdom Viridiplantae; phylum Streptophyta; class Magnoliopsida; order Apiales; family Apiaceae; genus Saposhnikovia; species Saposhnikovia divaricata. The sequence goes on along the minus strand of CM071595.1, from coordinate 53,556,024 downwards.
GAGTCGAGGTTAAACGCGAACGAACCCCTAAAAGACGACTCTTTTATAACTTCGGTAAAACACTTAGAAAACGGGCGATAAAACTCGGAGTATAATATTGGTTCGTAACGATCAACCTTAGAACTCATATGACTTAAGTATGTCCCAAGTATAAATGCAGTGACATGTCGTATTAACGAACGAATGTCGGGTCGGATCAGTGATAATAAGTAATCCACTAAAGGGGGTATAACGAGATAACTCGAGAACGTATTTCGATTTAAGTATAACTTAACTTTTAATTTGTTAAGTGATTAATCCCGAATGCCTTGGCTATTTATAGATCACCAAGCTGAACCGGGACCCGCTACTACTACCCCTTACCGTACTCGACTACCAGGCAAGTTTCGATTCCCTTCTTTAAGGCTGTTGTTGTGATTGAATAAATATATATATATGATTACTGATATACATATGCCATTGCATGCATGCCTACTTTCAAGTTGAATTGATATACTTGTTCCCTGAATGTTATTGTTGGCTTATAAGCTAGATAGTTATATATCAGTTATAAGCCGGTTATTGTAAGACCCTCATAGAAGGGCGTATACATCTTATTAATCAAAAATAGACCGGGAGTCAATATTCCTTGATATATCGAGATTACCTCGGAGGAAAATATTTAAGTAAATATTTTCTATTATTTGGGCGACGAATATTATTTGAATATTCGTTCGAGACTAATTATTTTAACGATCCTTACTTCAAATAATTATTTGAACGTAACTATTCAACGAATAATATTTCTCAATATTCATTCAGAGTCGAATTAATTATCGATTATTATTTCGAATATTCTTCTAAAGGTTGACTACTAAATGAATATTATTTGGATATTCATTTAGAATATTATTGATTAAATGAATATTACTTTTGGAGTATTCATTTAAGATAGTAATTACCTGTCGAATATTATTTTAATGTTCATCTGAAACTTGATTTATTTATCGAGTCTTATCTCGAATATTCCTTTAAAGCTTGGATTACTAAATGAACATTACTTGATATTCATTTAGAATATTATCCAGTAAATGAATATTACTTTATCAATATTCATTTAAATTCCTAATTAATTATGAATATTATTTTGAATATTCATCCAGGGTTCTACTTAATCATCGAATATTATTTTAAATATTTTAAATATTCCTTTCAGGTCTTATTAATTAATGAATATTATTTTGAATATTCATTTGAATATTTAATTATGCAATAAATATTCTCTCGATATTTCTTCAAGAATTATTTGAGAGATACTCTGATTAAAGATATTCTTTCATATTCCTAAATATTCTGTAAAATATTTTAATTCAATAAATATTCTCTGAATATTTATTCCATACTTAGAATAACTTTGATAAGGTTTATCTTCTTCGATTATTACGAAAAATATTTCGGAGTCATATTATTATTAATCTTATATCAAGAAAGGTTCTCAGACATCATTCTTCTTTGAGTCTACCTCTCTAATAATAAGGGAACCTTACTTGGAAATTGTTATTTATCTTGTCGACTTCCCGGTCATAAAGTATTCCCTTCACCCGCAACTCGGGTGCTGTTGACTTATTAAGTCGTTGCATACCTTCTCATCTTTCGAGGGGTAAGATTACTGGAACAAGTTGATATCCGTTACCAAGTAATAGCTTGGGAGTTTTCGGTAAATTTTCCTTTCCAACTAGATACGACTACTTTGTGGAGTCTTATCAACAAGTATTATACTTGGGGAAAGGGGGACGAACGTTACATTCAGAATCATGAATTCTATTTGAACTAGGAGTCGTGTAAGAGGTCGAGTAGCGCCGGTCCATCCCCTTTGGCCCAACCGTTGGCCGGGAAGAGCTAGTAAGGCGGTATACAAGTAAAGCCGTCAGTTCTTCCTTCTACCGGTAGTAAATCTAAATTGAGCTGTACGATCTCGACTGATCATCAAGATTGGAACAGCGGGCGCGGTGAATACTCCATCATTGGTTCATCATCCAAATTTATTTATTTCCTGCAACATGATTACTGTTGGCAGAATTGGAAAAGTGTCATAACTGGAATTGCAACCTTTTCTTGCAAGTTCCTCTTCTTAATAACAATAAGAACATCTCGCTTACTTTGATGTAGCAGATATTTCTACAAACAAATACTTTAAGTTACCTTGTAACTTCATCGTTCATATTATACTGGCATCATTTCCGTAAATGCATGGCATATGGTTTGAAAGATACTTTTGAACTGTTCTATATTATCGTTCAATTATATATTATTGTGGGTGGGCTATTGCTCACCCTTGCTTTATTATTATATCACAACAACAGCTAGACCAGATGACTCGCACAAGGCGCACTCGACGCGGGCGAGGACGATGAGACTACCAGAGCTGAAGAAGAAGCTATTGGTAGGGTATATTTATTCTTTCGGTACCAAGAATATGGTCTAATATGACTTATGTAAATGGATGGCAAAGAGTATGTATTTATATTGAAATTCTTTTGGATTGTAAGAACTCATAATGTGATTAATAAAACTTTGATTGTTACTCTGATTTCATCTCTGGGACTATAACGGGTGTGTTTTATATTGTTGTGTTGGGTTATAGAGACGTAATTTATTTTATGTTAAGGAAAGTTCAATTGTTGTGGACAGAATTGGAAACCGTAACCACCGGATCCCGGACCCCGGATCTGGGGGTGTTACAGAAGTGGTATCAGAGCGTACGTTATAAACCCCAGAGATGAGGTGACGTTAAAACAATAAATTCAATAAGATAATAAGAACTCTTGCCAAGTTCATAGTCGGACTACTTAATGTAGTGATGACATATAAAAACCCTTATGGGAACTCGTAAGTATAATGATAGTAACTTAGCTCGATATCGTATCGACGAGTAAGGCGACTGACCTTGAGGCATACGAGCAACAGCGCGATGATGCTTTATATGCTAAAGATCAACGGGTAATTCGATGGAGTACCCTACTGGAGACCCGGAAGAGGTTCCAGCAGATAAGGAAAATCCTGTTAGGATAAGGAGCTTACCCTTGGGTAATGAGGGTCGCAGTTAGAATGACTGTGATGATTAAGATATGGTGCTCAGAAAAGTGAGTATAAAGAACCGAGATATTATTGAGAGATCTGAAGATGCATGTTGAATTCATAGCCGGACTACCAGATGTAGTACCAGCAAGAAAGAAGGATTGGAAGAATTACTTGAGATCTTATACGGAACTAGATGAGAATCCTTAGAGATTTTCATCTTAACAAAGAAAGAGCTAGAGGGATGTATGACTATCAAAGACAGCGATATAGGACGAGGAGCAGAGTCCCTAGGAATAATTGAGAATGAGGCAGTAAGTGCCATATCATTTGATAAATGAATCAGTATGAATATTGTCAATAATAATTTGCCACGAGAAGGCAGATGTCATAGGTTATAATTTACGAAACCAAATTGAGGTTAATGAGGTGGTTTTATTCAGGGAAATGTTCATGAATGAGTCAGTAGAAAGTAAAGACATTGGGAAGTGACAGCATGATTGGGTAAAATTATATAAGGAAGTAGTAAGCAAGACAATGATCTCAGAACTTACAGGAAAATAAGACCAGTGAGTCAAGATGAACTCGTAATGAGACTACTGCCAGAGACTGAGTATAGAGTTAATTCAGCTCAGTTAAATGATGAACCAGAAACGTTAGATGCATGTGATTCAGAGGAATATTAAATTCCTTCTTCTCTTTGAATGGATTATAGTAGTGCCTTAAGTTTATTCCGATGCGGAATTATAATAGATCAAGTAATACAATCAGCAGTTAAAGAGAAAAATGTGAGAAAATCTTCCTGGAGCTAAAAGGTGAAATTGGTAATGACCAAGAGCTGGCATTGCTTAATGGAAAAAGGAGACTTTGTGCTTCCAATGACGCTTCGCATAAAGGGTTAGGTAGACCGACATTTGGTAGTATTGAATATCAGGACGTATAGGTATCAGGATATTGTGACAGGTTTCAGTTTGAAACGGTTGATTCCCTTCTAAGGGATGGATATAATTGATTCCTCTCCAGTGGGTAAACTTCCAATCTGATGATGATTATTTCATTAACTATGACTGCTTATGATTCCACCTGCTTGGAGGTTCATAGAACTATTCTACAGGTTTCGAAACTGGTCTCCTTAATGTTACCAGTAGGTGGGTAGATTGATCAAAATTTCCCTGAGTCTGGAAAGGAATTCGGTGAATTTTGGCAAACATTGTCTTTCTGATTATCAGAGAATGTCATGGAAGAGAGTAAAAATTGGAGCAAACCCTGTGATTTGGGTAAGGATGCTGTAAATGGGTTAGTAAACGGACCCTGAGCATTACAATCGATGGTAGTGATAAAATGATGAAGTGAGATTGGACGAAAATAGGAAATGTAAGTAAGGAACCAGCCGGACTGAGAAATTCCAGGATTGACTTAAATGAAAAGGCTGTTATGCCAGGATGGCAAGCTTGTGTGGCACGCAGGATTGATAAGAATAGTTGAAAAGATAAAAGTGGAGGAAAGGTGACCGGAGACGGTGCCGAGTAGTCGATTAAGACTTATATGGAGTAAAGTTTTGGAAAGGTAGAAAGGTATCAAAGAAGAAGGCACTATGCCGGCAATTGCTAGAAAAGTAATGCTATTAGCCAACCCCTAAAATCATATATTTTTATGTGTGGCCAGTTGAGGCCAAGTCACAACGGACTATAAAGTGACTAGACCAGCCATGAAAAGACAAAGCAGGGTTGCTCCTAAGAAAGCACCGACTGCAAGGGCTTCTGATATAAAAGAAACATTAATGAGATCGTTTGAATCTTCTGCCGAACAACCCATGTTTTGATTGGGAATTCACTAGACCTTTTTGGGATGGGGTCACTCGTACTGAAGTGACTCATGTGTATATGGTTGTCCAAGATTTCGAGTAAAATGGAAGTATAGTGACTTGAGATGTATGATGTTAGGGTATCATGAATACCATGAATATATTATGACGGAGGAAAGTAAACAGTGAAGGTATATGAAGAGGGTATAGAAAAGGTCAGAAATTGAACAGTATGTTGTAGGAATTTTGTCTGAGGCAAGTACCTTTGCGAAGAACGATAAGCACTAAGAGATTCACGTTGAACTCGACCAATATCTTCCAGAACATCCTTGCTACCATTAACAAGTTCGGTAAGAGAAGAGATAGGCATACGTTGCCTTTTTGAAAGGCCAAATAGGCTGACAACTATCTGAAAGAAGAGGGTGGCATTAAACCACCGATCGATTATCAAATGAGAATTATTGAAAAGAGACCTTTATTAAGGATACATGATCTGATTGCCAATTATAAGATGCAAGAATTCCTTGGCAGTTGAATTAAGGATAGGATATCCATAAATTAAGACAAACCCTGGGGAATGCACAAGGGGTGGCATTAACCCTAATAACGACATTATGACTTCAGATGATATGAGCTGGACTTGCTAAGGCAACAATGACCGGTAAGGATTATTAAAGAGAGTTCTGGAAAGAACATAGATAGAATTATTAGAGTATTGATCAATGACATTTTGATATACCCGGTACCCAGAAAATACCGGAGGAATGATAAGGATGGCCTATGAAACCTTACAAGGAAAAAGGTAATATTCCGAACTTCAAAAATGGAAGTTTGGTAAGGAATGTATGACATCGTAACAATAATGCCAGATGAGGCATGTATGAAACCCTGAGGAAGTATGGGTTGAACCTATAAAGGTTGAGATTATCCTAAGATAAAGAAAGAACTAAGAAAAGAAGCATCCTAAGTAGGATTGGGAATAAACGTGATAAAGTTCCCACGGGTAGGTGGAAGCAATGACTTATGGAAATGACTGATAGTTATATTTTCTCCTTCAGCAGAGCTTAAGGGAGAATGCTTTAACCCAACCGTGATGGGAATGAGGTAGAAAAAACTTGAGTTGGAGTGCACCCAGAGAACATGGGTTACAAGAAATCATTATCATCAAGAAAGGCCAATGAGGTGGCCGACAATCTAAGTATAAAGGAATAATTACAAATGTTCATACCGAAGAAACATGATGATATTTGGAAGGACCTTGAAGGTCATATCGGAATGGAGGAATTTACATTCCTTCTGATGACTGTGTAAGAATTGACAGTAATAATAGTTTAAGTAAAGATTCGATTCCTGATGGAGTCTTAAGCATATTACGTACCTTAGAAGGTCCCGTTTTGAGGCAAACCAGGACCATGGTACAAAATTGATGAAGTAAACCGTTAAGTTTCCAGCCTTTTATGGAAGATGCATAAGTGATAGTTTCATCAACTGGACCTAGTTGCGATGCTTGAAACTCTTCTGCAATTCTATCTGCTTCATATGGATAAGGAATAATGATTACTTTGTCTCCCTAAGGGATTTGAAACCCGTAGGGTTAGCTATTAACGCACTACGTAAACAACAAGCGATGGTGATTCTTCTAAGAAAGGAGATGACAACGTAAAGATAAAGAAAGTGCTGCTATTGATAAGCTAAATGGCATGTTGATGAATGACAAGCAAGTTTGTGTTAGTGTACTTCTGCACAAACAAGATAGAAAATATGAGGTTGATAATTCGTGATGCTAAACATATTCCCGTAGAAAGAATTAATGAGGCTTAGAGAGAAGGGCAGTTGAGCCCGAGACTTATTAGGCCACCTGAGAGTTTAAAAGTGTACGGAAGGTGGCATTCGAGCCAGTTTTACCCCCAAAGCTTATAGCGTGGTAGTAACGTGTTTCATGTGGCAAAGCTACACCAGTAAAATGCAGATGTTCAACAGATGATAGGAGTACGAGCATGTAGATATACGACCTGGTCTGATTTACGAAAGACAACCTGTGGAAAACCACGGATAGAAAAGAACCAGTGATGAGAAACAAGGTTGGCAGAAGTAGATTATATGAATCTAAGTTAAAGGAATCGGGCCAGATTCATTTCGGAAAGTTTAAATTGAAATAACGTGATGATTATAGAATAAATGAGACGGAATGCCGATAAGGAGGTACCAAGTGCAAAAAGGTGTCTCAATAAAGAGGTGAAGGTGAAAGTAAATAATAGAAATGAGTAAGAATCAGCTAATAAGATGGATGTGATTGATAAAGAAAAGGCTGGGGAAGCAACTATGGAATGAGAAGCAAGGAATGTTATGAATGGGTTTTCTAATGAATTCTCAGGATGACAACCTGATAGTGTCAATATTATAGTTATGAAAAAGCTAGTAACATGATATGGGATGTCAGTAATAATGATGTCAAGTGAGAAATCTAAGATTTAACCCGAAAGGTTGAAGGATTTCCCGAATGTGAGTATCGCTAAGATTGAACAAGAGTATTTGTCCATAGAATAATGGACAAAGCAGCAAGATATGTTGACACGTGAGATTGCGATCAAATAGTATTGGATATAATTATGATTAATTTCTTCTTTGATAAACCTCTATAGTTCAGAGGTAAATTCTGAGTAAGATATTCTACAATCATGAAAGCTTTCTATAATCCTTTAGAACTCTTTTCTCTTCTTCTCTCTTATTCATCTTCTTTATGAATTGAGAAGAACAACCCTTTTAGGAGGGGGGGTACTGCTACGTGACTATCTGTCTATGTGATAGACGTCTAAGTGGAATGCCATGACTTGTTTAATTGCTTATCAAGTACTAAAGGCTGGCCCCCTTCTGTACTAACTATGCAATATAACAAATGTTCAATTGATCATAGTGATCTCTCAATAAATCTTTCCACTTCTCTATATTGATCGAGATTGCGAAGATTAAAGCGATCAGGAATGCACAGTACGAGCGAGGTTACCTCCGAATTCGTAGGGTGATAGTGATACCAATGTTACTGCAGGTATCAATAAGGATAAGACTGAGTAAGAGTATAACCCGGATAGTGAGTTATACGAAAAGTAGCAACGTTGATGAAAAAAAAAAAAAGGATACAGTATGGATTGTAGCACTAGAAGATGTGCTGAGGAAGGGTAGAACGACTAAGAATTGACCGGGAAGCTAAAAAGGGAACGACAGGCAAACGACTCTTTGCTTCCTACCTGATTCCGGGACGGAATCCTTTTAAGGAGGGGAGACTGTAAGAACCCCAAATTTTGGATATAATTAAAAACTTTTTATTAAGTAATGATAAAATGAGGAACAATGATTCCGACAACAAGGTCACCAGCTTTAATGAATGGTGGTTTCAAAGAACAATGATTGTAATGAATGGATATTGCTTTGGACAATGATCCTGATGCATTGGTATATTGTCAGAATAGAGTAATTCGATGGTTGAGGACCTAGATAAGAATAATCTACCATCCAGGAAGGAGCTAATGGATCCTTGAAGGGAAATGAGTACGTGCATAGTATTTTCCGTACGTGCATAGTATTTTCCGTACGTGCATAGTGTTTCTCGTACGTGCATAGTGTTTCCTGTACATGCATAGTAATTTGGTGGATGAATAGTGATTTTGTAAGTTGGAAAACTTTTCACGCCACCCTATGTACGGGACGTGATATGGATGTTTCGAAGTCATATTAGTGATACGCGGAGGAAATAAGTGAATGCAGAGACGATCGGAATTCAGAAATTCCAAATTCTTTTCGGTATAATATTTGACCGGGCAGTGGATTAAATATTATTATAATCCAAGAATTGAGATAGTAACTTTGAGGATTTGATATTTTGGGATGTTATTATATTGATTTAAGAATGAAGGTAGGAAACCACTGAGGAGTGGTTATGGCTACAAGGTAATAATTGATATTTGGAAAGAATGAATGGAATTCGACTTTATTATTTCTATGTCTTGAAGAATGCTAAAGGGTAACAACATAGGTAAGAATAATCTATCTTCTAAGGGAATAAGATATGGCAATTTCAAGCAGGAGAATATTCTCATGTCATCCAGATCGGTAACGATTAATCCAGTAGTTCCGTAAAAAGGATAAGGAACGATCGAAAGAGAATACGGACAATTATACAACCCTAAGAGAACAAGTAAAGAATGCAGAATGAATAGTGTTTTGGTGGGAGTATATAATAATATGAGACGACACTATATAGAAGTATTCGGAACGGATTTCCGAGTTCGTATTAGTGATCCGGAGGGAAAAAGAGTGTATGTAAAAGCTGTCGGATTCTGAAAAACCGCACTTTTATTTTCTCCGAGAGTTCCCTAGACACTGATAGCCCTAAGTATTTAACGAATGGATTTAAGGAATATAAATTGGAAAGTTAGAAAGAAATATGGAGAATGATAGTATTAATATTAGAAAGATTCCCGGTAAACCCTAATTAGAAATCCGTGAAATATTCCTACGAACGATCAATCGAAACGGGCAATAACCGGACACAGAAACAAGCAGAGGAAGCAAGAGTCTTGTGCAAGATACTAGAAGAAATATCTAGTAACTACTTAGTTACATAAGTAACTAGCATGTTTGGAGATTAAATAGCACTTAGCAAAAATCAAACCACTAGTTACATGAGAACCATCAAAATCTCAACACTTGTCCATCCATTTTCATCATCCTATACATCATCACTTTATTAAAGTGGCTTTTAGATGAGATATTATCTAAACCTCATCCACTTGATGCATTATTATCACATTAACCAAGCAAAGAACATAAAAATATCAAACCTCTCTCTCCATTACATCCATTCGACCTATGCTCTAAATTCAAGACCAAAATCCAACTTCCAACCATCATTTGATCTTGTAATTTTTAAGGTGAGTCCTATAATTCAAGAAACTAATCTCCTAGAAATTTCAAGCCCAAATTCCTTTGTTTCCATTTTCAAAAAAATCACTAAACATGATGATGAATAGTGTTCTTCATGTATTAACCTTGTTTTCTTTGAATCTTTTGATTGTTCTAGCAAGTTTAAGCACTCCTAAGGACCATACAAGGCTTAGTAAGGCTATATCACTATCTAAGGAAGGTATAAAGCTCTTGAAACCCTAACCCTTGTTTGAGATTTAAGCATGTTTATGATAGTTATAACTTAGTTATGGTTATGTTAAGATTATAAGCATGATTATGTATGGATTTTGGATTAATGATGTAAATAGCTAGATGAACGGAAAGGCATTGCTTGGCCTCAGTTCATGTGTATAAGTCATGTATATGATGTTTGGGTTGGATACTATGTTTAGGGGAAGATTCGAAATTGGTAGATATTCGATTTACAGCCGTTATAATGCCCGATTTTACAATACCATGTTTTGTATGCCATTTTCCATGTCGAACCCCTACTGTCCAGAGACCTTATCTACCATGATAGGATAGGTAATGTTCTAAGCTTCGTTTTGATATAAAGATCACGTGAAACGGACTTACGGTTTAGGATTTATGACCAAATTACTAAAAGTAGTTCGAATCCGTAAACGAAAGTTCGTAACTATAATTGAACCCTCGTAAACTATGTAACGTCATGGAGAATCTTGGTAAATAAATACTAGAGGTAAAAAGGAAGGCGTGAAAGAAAACCATATGTCAAAAGGATCATTTTTCGATTTATTAAAAATGTTCGAGTCGAGGTTAAACGCGAACGAACCCCTAAAAGACGACTCTTTTATAACTTCGGTAAAACACTTAGAAAACGGGCGATAAAACTCGGAGTATAATATTGGTTCGTAACGATCAACCTTAGAACTCATATGACTTAAGTATGTCCCAAGTATAAATGCAGTGACATGTCGTATTAACGAACGAATGTCGGGTCGGATCAGTGATAATAAGTAATCCACTAAAGGGGGTATAACGAGATAACTCGAGAACGTATTTCGATTTAAGTATAACTTAACTTTTAATATGTTAAGTGATTAATCCCGAATGCCTTGGCTATTTATAGATCACCAAGCTGAACCGGGACCCGCTACTACTACCCCTTACCGTACTCGACTACCAGGCAAGTTTCGATTCCCTTCTTTAAGGCTGTTGTTGTGATTGAATAAATATATATATATATGATTACTGATATACATATGCCATTGCATGCATGCCTACTTTCAAGTTGAATTGATATACTTGTTCCCTGAATGTTATTGTTGGTTTATAAGCTAGATAGTTATATATCAGTTATAAGCCGGTTATTGTAAGACCCTCATAGAAGGGCGTATACATCTTATTAATCAAAAATAGACCGGGAGTCAATATTCCTTGATATATCGAGATTACCTCGGAGGAAAATATTTAAGTAAATATTTTCTATTATTTGGGCGACGAATATTATTTGAATATTCGTTCGAGACTAATTATTTTAACGATCCTTACTTCAAATAATTATTTGAACGTAACTATTCAACGAATAATATTTCTCAATATTCATTCAGAGTCGAATTAATTATCGATTATTATTTCGAATATTCTTCTAAAGGTTGACTACTAAATGAATATTATTTGGATATTCATTTAGAATATTATTGATTAAATGAATATTACTTTTGGAGTATTCATTTAAGATAGTAATTACCTGTCGAATATTATTTTAATGTTAATCTGAAACTTGATTTATTTATCGAGTCTTATCTCGAATATTCCTTTAAAGCTTGGATTACTAAATGAACATTACTTGATATTCATTTAGAATATTATCCAGTAAATGAATATTACTTTATCAATATTCATTTAAATTCCTAATTAATTATGAATATTATTTTGAATATTCATCCAGGGTTCTACTTAATCATCGAATATTATTTTAAATATTTTAAATATTCCTTTCAGGTCTTATTAATTAATGAATATTATTTTGAATATTCATTTGAATATTTAATTATGCAATAAATATTCTCTCGATATTTCTTCAAGAATTATTTGAGAGATACTCTGATTAAAGATATTCTTTCATATTCCTAAATATTCTGTAAAATATTTTAATTCAATAAATATTCTCTGAATATTTATTCCATACTTAGAATAACTTTGATAAGGTTTATCTTCTTCGATTATTACGAAAAATATTTCGGAGTCATATTATTATTAATCTTATATCAAGAAAGGTTCTCAGACATCATTCTTCTTTGAGTCTACCTCTCTAATAATAAGGGAACCTTACTTGGAAATTGTTATTTATCTTGTCGACTTCCCGGTCATAAAGTATTCCCTTCACCCGCAACTCGGGTGCTGTTGACTTATTAAGTCGTTGCATACCTTCTCATCTTTCGAGGGGTAAGATTACTGGAACAAGTTGATATCCGTTACCAAGTAATAGCTTGGGAGTTTTCGGTAAATTTTCCTTTCCAACTAGATACGACTACTTTGTGGAGTCTTATCAACAAGTATTATACTTGGGGAAAGGGGGACGAACGTTACATTCAGAATCATGAATTCTATTTGAACTAGGAGTCGTGTAAGAGGCCGAGTAGCGCCGGTCCATCCCCTTTGGCCCAACCGTTGGCCGGGAAGAGCTAGTAAGGCGGTATACAAGTAAAGCCGTCAGTTCTTCCTTCTACCGGTAGTAAATCTAAATTGAGCTGTACGATCTCGACTGATCATCAAGATTGGAACAGCGGGCGCGGTGAATACTCCATCATTGGTTCATCATCCAAATTTATTTATTTCCTGCAACATGATTACTGTTGGCAGAATTGGAAAAGTGTCATAACTGGAATTGCAACCTTTTCTTGCAAGTTCCTCTTCTTAATAACAATAAGAACATCTCGCTTACTTTGATGTAGCAGATATTTCTACAAACAAATACTTTAAGTTACCTTGTAACTTCATCCTTCATATTATACTGGCATCATTTCCGTAAATGCATGGCATATGGTTTGAAAGATACTTTTGAACTGTTCTATATTATCGTTCAGTTATATATTATTGTTGGTGGGCTATTGCTCACCCTTGCTTTATTATTATATCACAACAACAGCTAGACCAGATGACTCGCACAAGGCGCACTCGACGCGGGCGAGGACGATGAGACTACCAGAGCTGAAGAAGAAGCTATTGGTAGGGTATATTTATTCTTTCGGTACCAAGAATATGGTCTAATATGACTTATGTAAATGGATGGCAAAGAGTATGTATTTATATTGAAATTCTTTTGGATTGTAAGAACTCATAATGTGATTAATAAAACTTTGATTGTTACTCTGATTTCATCTCTGGGACTATAACGGGTGTGTTTTATATTGTTGTGTTGGGTTATAGAGACGTAATTTATTTTATGTTAAGGAAAGTTCAATTGTTGTGGACAGAATTGGAAACCGTAACCACCGGATCCCGGACCCCGGATCTGGGGGTGTTACATCTTCCGAGATAGAAAATTATTCTGGGAGTGTCTACTTTCAGGTCTTGAAGGCCCCGACCGTTAACTCAAAGTTAGTGGCACCGATTGATATTGGGGGCTCTTGGATAGATCCTATCAAGGCACACCTTGAGACCGGATGGCTCCCAGACAATGCCTTGGAGGCACGAAAACTTTCAGTAAGGGCATTGAGATACACTTTGATTGAAGGCATTCTGTACAAAAGGTCGTTTGTCATCCCGTACTTAAAGTGTTTAAGGCCTCAAGAGGCAAGAGAAGCATTGGAGGAAGTTCATGAAGGGATCTGTGGGCAACACTTGGGGGGCAGAGCCCTAGCTCACAAGATAATTCGTTTAGGGTTTTATTGGCTGGAGATGTTGGCTGATGCACAAAACTACGTCAAGAGATGTGAGAGATACCAGAAGCATGCTCCAATTGTGAGGCAACCGCCTGAGATGTTAACTTCAATTAACTCTCCCATTCCATTTTCGATGTGGGGGATGGATATACTTGGACCTTTTCCCATGGCTTCAGCACAAAGGAAATTCCTGATAGTGGCCATTGATTACTTCACTAAATGGATTGAGGTTAAACCTCTGGCCAAGATAACCACCAAACAAGTTTCCAAGTTCTTTTGGGAGAACATAATCTGCAGGTACGGAATCCCACGAATCCTTGTAACAGAAAATGGGACACAGTTCAATAATGAAGAGTTCAAGAAATATTGTGAGGAGAATGCGATTGAGCTCCGTTTTACCTCAGTGGCACACCCACAAGCCAATGGGCAAGCTGAGGTAGCTAATCGAATTGTCCTTGATGGACTGAAAAAGAGGATCGAACGCTCTAGGAACACTTGGGTAGATGAATTGCTGCCCATACTTTGGGCATATCGTACCACTTGTAAGGTAACAACTGGAGCAACCCCATTTTTGCTGGCTTATGGAGCTGAGGCAGTTGTGCCTTTAGAGATCATGCAAGCGTCACCTCGAGTTGAGGCATATGAGCCAGAAACTAATGACGAAGGAATGAGACTTGCCCTTGACTTAATTGACGAGGTCAGAGATGAAGCTAATGTTAGGAATGCTGAATATCAGAAGAGAGCCTCTTTTCACTACAACCAAAGAGTTAAGGAAAGATTCTTTCAACAAGGCGACATGGTTCTAAGGAAGATTGAAGCCTCAGGAGTTGGCCAGAAAGGAAAGTTAGCACCTAACTGGGAAGGACCATATCTAGTCAGAAAGGTGTTAGGACGAGGATCCTACAAGTTAGAAACCTTGGACGGGGTTGAGGTGCCCCGAACTTGGCATGCTGTGAACCTCAAAGTTTATTATGTTTAAGTTCTTTTGACAAAGGCTTGGACTTTTATCTATTTATTAGGAATAAGGTTCGAATGAAACCATTATAGAGCATGTTGCTCCCAGTAGGAGATAGAGTATTTATGTAAGGGTTGAACCCATCTTATTGATGTCCTTTGACATCATAATGGAATTTATTCTGTTTTCTCTATGAGTTATTCCTCCTTGTTAAAATAAATACGAAAGGCAAATGTTGAACTAGCTTGTGAGTTTAGTACCAGCCAGGGGGCCAAGTACTCGAAAAATTCTAAAGTTTAACGAACTATAAGCAAAAACGAGAATATGGAAAAAAAAGAAACTAACTGCTTAGATAAATTAAGTCATAAACCCCGAAGGGCAAAAGTTCAGAATAAATAAAGATAAAAAGCAGAAATAAGCCACGCAGGGCCATCTACACATCTAGGTCATCAACTACAACATCTCCTTGGGTAGAAGGAGGATCTGCTGCCTCTATCCCAGGAGAAGAAGGTGGATCCTGAGTGGGATAAGAGTCCCCATCCACAGCTGTCTCTGTAGCAACCTCCATAGCAGCTATCACTCCAGGGATAGTAGGAACCGGGAACCTCTCCAGGGACACCCCCTCAATCTTCCCACTCAGCTCCTCGATGATCTCCTCCCAGCACTCCTTGAAGGTACCAGGAAAGTTTGCATCATACTCGGCATTCAGGACATCTTGAAAGTCCTTAGAAGCCTTGTAATCAGCTATGATGTGGTCCCTGTTCTGCTGCACCTCCAACTGCAGCTTCCTGTTCCTCTCCTTCTCAACACACAGCTCCTTCTCCACCTCCCTAAAACGAGCAAAGTTTGCCTCAGAGGAGGCAAAATATCTGTCTCTGTCCCTCTCAGCTATAGTCTTGTCAGCACGTACCTCCTTCAGGTTATGAACGGCGGCATGAAGGTAGGCGTTCATCTGCAAAGAAGACAAGTGAATAAGGGAAACAGAAATACAATTAAATTAAGGAGTTGAACAAGAAATTACCGAAGCAACAGCTTGGGCCCCAAGAAGCTCAATCTGCAAATCATCAGAAGACTCCACAATGTGGACCCTATCTCGTGGAGTAACCACGCTCCTAGACCACTCAGCTGCAGCCCAAGAGTCTCCTACAGCTGTGTCCCTATTGCATAAACCCCATCCCACTGTGAAGGGAGTGAGGTCTTCCTCAATGGGAACTGGCTTTTCTTGAAGAAGAGCAGGAACATGCTCCACCGCAGGAGAAGCATCATCAGTCCTGGCCCTTTTGGCCCTAGGGTTTTCTGTTACTACCCTAGCAGCAGCAGCAGCCTCCCTCTGCTTAAAAATTGCTCCCAGAGCAGCTTTGGCTGCAAGATGATTACAAAATGATAGAAAATTATATCTAACATAAAATGTTAATAAGGCAAGAGGTGAGGATTTCAAGTTAATTACCCTCGGGGCCCAAATCGCTTAGCCCATGGGCCTGCAACGAATCTTCAGAAATCAAATTTGCACATTGATGCAAATTATCAGATGTTAACAAAGCTATGGCAGCCTCTTCTTCCACACCCAATTTTATACTCCTGACAGGCCCATCAACGGCTCTTCAGAAATTGGGCCGAAAATAGTTGTCCCAATCATCCCCATCCAAAAAGACATAAAACCACTCCCTCTTCCAATCAGGAAGGGAATCAGGAGCGGAATCCGAAACAAAACAAGAACGGGCTAAAGAACGATGTTGGATTTTGACCCAGCGCGAATTGTCAGAAGAATTGACAAATTTGAATAAATATCGAAAAACAGAAATACTGGGCTCAAGCCCATGTTTCTTACATTAGACCATGAAACAATAGATAAAACGCCATGCATTTGGCATAATTTGGGTTGGACAAACCCTGGCTTCAGCCAAAAGACGGCAAACAAAAGGAGGAGGTGGAAGGCGGAAACAGCATAAAAAGTTTCTTTGTAAACCCTAATTGCCCCAGGCTTTGGGTGACAAGCCCTTTCATTTGAGGCCGGAACAACGGCCCTATAAGGCCCATTAATACGAAAAAGTTGGGCTAAAATATCTACCCTATGCTGTTTGTATTTTGATTTATACTCATAAGCATCTAAATGAATCATATTGGGAAAAGCTTGACCAAATTCATTTAAAAGATCTCTAAGGGAAAAAACACTGGCATGGACAAGAGATGTTTTAGGGTTCTTACCCCTTGAAAGCCTTGGAGCAGTGGTAGAGGTATTAGCGAGTTGAGACTGGCCTGAAGAGCTGGAATCCTCCATTGAAGCGTTTCCTTTAAAAGCTTGAACCCAGAAATGTTGAAAGAAGAAGTTGGGGAAGATGAAGATTCAACGATCTTCAAACGGAAACTGGAGAATAGGGTGGTGGAAAGATGCCAGAAATCGACTCGCGACAGAACCCTAGCAGAGCTTTTTGGAAAGTATTTGTGGGATATTGAGAGAAAATTCTTGTAGAAAAGTGAGATGTGAAATGAGGGACGCACACCACTCTTTTATAGAGTTCACGGTTGGTCACTCAACCGGTTATAGCAAGTAAATGGGCTGTCAACAGGTGACTGGGCCATTGAATAGGCGGGAAGCCCATGAAATTCAAATTTTGAATTAATTTTACTAAATTCTAGAATGTTCTATGACATTTTTAGAAAATAGGATAAAAGTCTATCAAAGTTTAGAGGCAGGAAGCCAAATTAAAAGGGGCCACGACCAGGAGACCAAACCTCCTAGGCATGCCTAAGGAAGGAGTCTCCTTGGCGGGGGTACCCACGCCTAAGTTGGTTTTTTAAAACAAGGGTATACCCACGCCTAGGAGACCAAACCTCCTAGGCGTGCCTAAGGAAGGAGTCTCCTTGGCGGGGGTACCCACGCCCAAGTTGGTTTTTTAAAACTAGGGTATACCCACGCCCAGGAGACCAAACCTCCTAGGCGTGCCTAAGGATGGTGTCTCCTTGGCGGGGGTACCCACGCCCACGTTGACTTTTGAGGGATGAGGATATACCCACGCCCAGGAGACCAAACCTCCTAGGCGTGCCTAAGGAGGGTGTCTCCTTGGCGGGGGTACCCACGCCCACGTTGACTTTTGAGGGATAAGGATATACCCACGCCCAGGAGACCAAACCTCCTAGGCGTGCCTAAGGAAGGTGTTTCCTTGGCGGGGGTACCCACGCCCAGGATGATTTATAAAGGACGAAGGTATACCCACGCCCAGGAGACCAAACTTTCTAGGCGTCCCTAAGGAAAGTGTCTCCTTGGCGGGGGTACCCACGCCCAGGAAGCTTCATTTTTTTTGGCAGGATATCTTTCTGAAATTAATGAAAGAAAATCCTTTAAAAATTCTGAAAACAAGTCAATGATGATTATAATCCCGAATAATGGAAAAATTATTATATGCTTGAAAGTACTATTGATTATTTTTGGAAAATATCCAAAAATAATTAAAATACATGTGGGTACAAAAAAATTCCTAAATTATTAGGAAAAATTACGAAAAATACCTGTGGGTACATAAAGAACGCAAAGAAATTATCTATAATTCCCTGTAAACACGTAAATACCATTAGCATCGAATAAAGCCAAACGTCGTAAATGTGTAGGTCGCTCCACACTTTACATTAAGACGGTATTCGTGAAACACTAGTGTACGACAAGCGATAAACCCAGACCCAAGTCTCAGAAAGGCCGTTAAAACTTCGAGGAAAACCTGATCAGTTTTCCTAGAAGTTGGGGGCAAATGATATGGGCTGAAAATAAGCCCTAAAGACACATTTAATATGGTATTAATTAGACCCAGTGTGGTCCAAACGTGGGGCCCATTAATGAGGTCAGAATCCCTATTTTAATATTAATTTCGTAATTAATATTGGGGGTAATAAACAGCTCAGCAATAAGAGTTGGATAAGGATAACATCCCCATCAGACTTAGCCACCAAGGCATCCAATTCGATATGGAAACTGATTCCTATAAGGAATAGATCTAGAACCTTCCTCAAAGACTTGTCCACCAAGTCTCCGAATCCTACCATAATTCTAAGGCTTCTCAGCCTATATAAAGGGCCTGACCCCTCATTCTCAGAACTACGTTTTTGGCTTGATTCTTGATATTTATCAAGGTACGTAGGCATCTTGTGAAGGCTGATTCAGCCACGAGCACGAGAGCAGCCATTAAAGCACGAAGCTCACACACCTTTGCATTAAATACACAAGTCCCTCACCTCAATACTAGTAACCTAGTTTTTATTCCACAACAATAGTGTAGTGTAATACTATAAAAATTAATATTAATATATTATTAAAAGAATTTGAATCTTACATTTTTGTATATAATAATTTTTTGTATTAAACATAAATTAATATATTGTTGGCGGGAATTGAACCTGACCTCTGTATATAACAACTTTTAGTATTGTTGTATTTAACGATCATGATCTATTTGAGTTGAAGATCTAACGGTTCTGAATGAGGGATAACCAAAATAAAAAAATGAGGGATAACCAAACTACGAATTATACCCCGTTTTGCTTATTATAATATAATAGATGTATGAATAAAAACAAATAATGCACAATAAGAAAAATGGGTTTTTTCTACCGATTAATCATTTCCTACGGAGAAATTCCTACTAGTAATATGGATGACGACGACGTCGATGGTGGTTAACCGATTAGTAATGGTGACTTTAAACCTTTTACGTATTAAACATTATTATGGTTTATGGTAATTTAGTACTTGGTTAATTATGGTTTGTGGTAATTTAGAACTAGTTTAATTATAGTTTGTTGGATGTTTTGAATTATAATGATTTTCGGATCTTTTGGTTGATTTTGATGGTGATATACTTGAATTATTGGTGTGATAAGGCGGAAATGTTTATTGGTGTGATAAGATGGATGTTTAAGTATGTAATGGTGAAGGGTTGGATTTTGTGAATGAATTGGTTTACATGGTTTGATTTATATGTTAGTTTGATTTATATGTTGGTTTGTATGGTTTGATTTATATATTGGTTTATTTTTGGTTTGTATGTATGTTTTGTATGATTGGTACTATTTGAGGAACAGGGGAAACCAAGAATAAAATATATATAAAAAAATCCAGTAATTCTTATCGACCTAACCCATTTCCTACCGGTCTTATCATTCAAAATCCAGTATTTTCTATCACTTTCATGCTATTTCCTACCGCATTCAAAAGGCACGGTAGGAAATGGCTAGTAAAAAATAATAAACGATGGTAAGAATTGAGCAGTAGTAAATGCTATTTTACATGGTGACTGAAACAATTCCTATGGATATTTGTAAAAATAGTCGATATTTGCTACAATTTCCACATCAGGAACTGACATGGTTGATGACGTGTGAGGCACCCGCCCACGTGTCCTAGCTATGACATGGCACCTAACGTGGTATCACGTCATCGTCTAAGTTGGCATATGGATCCTCATCATGTGACAGGCCATGTCAGCATGTGGGATCCATGTTGACCCGGTATCATTTCCGACCAAAGACATTTCCTATTTATGCGTTTCCTATCGATTTAAGACCTTTTCCTATCTATTTGATGGTAAGAAAAGATCATTTTATTTGTAGAGATGGAAAGTTTTGTTAACTAATTCAACAAAATAAAGAAATAAATTTTGGATCGAATTTACCACAAAGACGAATAACAAAGATAAGAAAGAAAAGATGGATTCCCAAATTAATGTAGGGATACATTTTCTTTCGCCTAACATTTTTAGGTAAGGATTGTAAATGTTGGAGACGGATTTTTGAACAAGGATCCCTATAATTGTATTTTTGGCAAATATTTAGGGAAGGAAAGGGGTGGGTTGCATGTACATGTCCTAAGAAATTTGTCCTTCACATCCACACCATTATATTAACGAGTATTGATATGGTATATCCATATCCAATCCATATTCAACCCGCATGAATAGGAGCCGGTATTTTATATTATCTTTTGTTTTTATGTTATTTTTAATCTTAGACCAAAAAACTTAATCATTGTTTTAGAAAATTAAATAAGACTAATTTTATAAATGTAGATATTCTAATTTATCACCACGATTATAACTAAAATGGATTTTAATTTTAATTTTATTTTACATATAAATAATTCAGGACATTAATCTTTATACAATGTATAATATATTAATATCATATTAGATTAAACAAATCGAGTCGAATTTAATGAGTTCGAGCCAATTCCGAATTAAACGAGTCGAGTTCAAATCGAATAGGTATAAAACTCGGTTCAAACTCGTTTATTTATCGAACACATGTTCTTGTTCAAACTCGGGTTCAATTAGAGTCAGGATCCCCTCTCCCTTTCTCCATGCCACTGCTTTTTTGTATTAGAATAGTGTCCCCGATGGGTCCATTTTAAAGAAAATAAAAATGAAAATATCATTTTTATTAAAATGGGTCAAGCCATGGACACTCTTTTAATACAAAAAGAACAGAAGGGGCATGGAGAAGAGACAAATGATTCGGGTCACGAACGGTTATGTTAATTTATAATTTAGTGGAAAGAAACCAAGAGAGAGCGTCTGCTAGGTTGTCTTTTTAATTTTAACGCAACTGATCGTATATAATAATATTAGAGTGTAAATCAATCGTGTGTTAAACGGTTAGATCATTGCAGTAATGATATACTTTTGACATGTAAAAATATTATTAAGTATTATAATAATGAATCGCAAAATTTTAATATAAAAATTTTGTTTTTTAGAAAAAAAAAATGTTTCAATCATGAAATATTTTAGAATAAAATTTGTTTGAGAAATAAGTTGTAGGTGATCCAAAATTTAAATATATAGGTTTTGAATATGTATTTTAAGCCATTTTAGGGTTCGGCTTAATCAAACTTTGCCTGTTGGTTAAAACACAGATGACATAAGTAAATTATTAGATTCAGTACAATATTGTGAAATTTGGTTTCGTTTTTTATTCTTTACAATTGAAATTCATTCTAATTTTGGGTGCATTTTATTCAATTAGGATTCTGCTCCAAATCAATGAGGAATTATGGTTGAAAAGGCTTTCAACCAGAAGAATTCTCTGAGCTTAATTCGAATAGGATCCTGATCGAAATCAACCATTAATTGACCAGGTCTCCGGTCGAAAATTTCTCACTAAAAATTTATTATTTTAAAAAAAAGAAAAATTAGTTAAAAATGATATTTCTTGAGAAAAACTGGATATAAAATTCCAAAAATCTAGAATAGTGAACCCATTATGTATACTTTTACCTAATAAGAAATATAGATAACACCATTACAATATATATCCTTACTCTCACTAATAATGTTACATAATTATTATAATCAATCAAGATAATCATCTATTTTACCTATTATTCTTGGAGATGTTCTAAAAACAAATTCAATAATCTCTTAATTTAATATTTAAAAATAATTAAAAATATTGAGACATAGATAAGTATCTTTACCTACTTTACTTATTATTATTGGAGGTATTGTTTAAATATTTTTTCAGACATAGATAAGTAATTTAAGACGTAGATAAATATTATTTTTCACAAAATCCTTTGAAGTTAAATGGAGACTTTTAGTTCGGCCAGCATCCTCTAACAAAAACACTACTACAGAAACTGTCTTGCATAACGTTTTTTTTAAACTTCCATAGCGTTTTTAAACGCTATGCAAGTAGGCGCTATGGAAGTGCACTCAGCTTCGATAGCGTTTATTTATACATTCTTGTAGTATGTTACTTAGGTCGCTGTTATTGAAACGCTAAGGAAGTAAGTGTGATGCAAGTAAATGCCTCAATAACACTTCTATAAACGTTATTGAAGTAGAAAATTAATATGCATACTTTCTTGCATAGCTATTCCATAAACGCTATTGTAGTGGGTACGTAGAATTTTAAAATAATTAATGCTTTTTCTTTCAGTTCTATATATATAGTGGATTTTGTGCACAATTTAAAAATGCTAATTCGAATAAATTTTTACCTGTAATTTTAAAAAATATCGTAGACAATAAATCCATAACAAAAAATAAAATAAAATAGACTATCTCACATATATATAATCATATTACTTGAGTACAATTGAAATAAGGGAAAGATCTATTCATAATCAAAAGTGTAAATATTTCAAGTTGAGATCGTTTCCATGGATTTTTGCTTCTAACATACAAAACTACTTCATCAGCAACTTGTTTCTGAGAAACCGATTGTAGAAGTAGCCTGCCCAATTTTTCTGGAAGCTGGTCATCTTATCAGGAGGATAGGTCTTCAACTTTGGGGAATGGGTAAACTATTCATCAACAAAATTATAAAAACAATTAGATCATGTGCAAAACTATACTAGCAAAAACATTAAAAATACTAGCAAAAACATTAAAAATACGTACATTAACATTGATTGTTGTTTCATTCCTGCATATTATATCCTCGATAAAGCATCCGACATAATAGGCGCAATATATGCCATCATCCGAAGCCTGCTTCGGGCACTGCAAAACAGAGCATTTCCAACCATCAAAGTGTAGTTCAGAGTAATTGACGTAAGTACAGATCAAAACACCTACATTAACTCCTCCAAACTAACATGAGCAGAGATGAACAACACAGGGGATACTAGCTCAGGATGTTAGCAATGAATTAATGCATGTTCAAGAAATTAGGTAAGGCCCTAGTGTTGATAAAATCCATGCTGATGCGCAATCATGTACGCAGCATCAGCAGCAGAGTAAGAAGTATGTTCAAGAAATTACCACCAATCTAAGACGCCCTGCACCTTCAGTTACTTTAGCATTCAAATACCTCCACTGAATCATAAGAACTATACAGGCATACTCATGTTCTCTAAATTACATTAAAGAAACAATTCAATATGTGACTCCAAAAATGAATTGATGTCTTCATCTAGGCAATACAGATAAGGGACATCATACACAAATACTACATTATCTTATTTGCAACTCGAATTGTTGGCTGGACAGCTGGACCTGAATTATACTCCAACTCAATAATATATATTGCATCTCAGACGTAGGGGAAGCGTGACTAACATTATGTGAGGGTAGTTTGAGCAGGAACTATAACCACACCACCACAGTACTGTCTTGGTTTGTTCTTTGATTCAGTTCTATGGGGTCTAGCACAGCTTTTTGTATGCCATGGGAGCTACTTATTCTTGGCCCTTGGATTCTTTACTATGCAACTATCAATTTGCAATTATGGTGAATTGCTTATCCTTAATGAGGCTTTGGCTGATTTAATAAATTAGCTAAATATTCTGTTCTGCTCCTGTGTTTGTTATAATATGATACAGCACCAATAATGATACATGTGTATGAATCAGTTGCTGGTCAACTTGTGGCAATTACTCTCTGCTTCTGATTTCAGTTAAACAGGGATCTGGTAGATATTGAATTTATAATAACAAACAATTCTGACAATAATATGATAATATAAGTTGCCAAGGAAAAAACAAACTGCTGACTTGCTCAAGAGATAATAGAGATTGATAAACATGTAAATCACATGTAAAAGGATCAGGTCTGCTACCTGATTAACAACTATTTCACGAAGTATGAGAAGCCACTCAGAAAAAAATATTAAGTACCTGTACATTCATCCATGTGAAACTATTAAAAGCTGTCCAGGTATAGCTCTTTCGATTGTGAGTGCGAAAAGTCCTTAGAGCACTAGAAACATAAAACAGATTACATATAATTAAATAACACATTATCGGTCATATGCAGCATAAATTGTAAAATACAGAGACAATTAAATTTTTACTGACGTTTCTATAAGTGTTTTCACATCCTTGTAATATATGGCGTTAGTCATCCGAGCTGGATCCATAAAGTAGATGTCCTCTGTTTTTGTATTAATGGCAACAAGTACCCAATGTTTTCTAAAAAAAAATATTTTAGTCAGGGGTAATTGCATAAAATTAACAAAAATATAAATGTACATGTAAAAATATCACTTACGAAACATTGTAAGGCAACAGAAGTAGGTGATCTTTGTTGATATGTCCCAATAAACACTTTGCCAGGGCTGTATCACTATTCTTTACCAAGGGAGACACCATATGCGGGGATACAAAAGAGAATTTGGATGCCAATTCCAGATTTTTTGATAAATAGACATCATACAAATACCTAGAATTAAAAAAAACATGACAGATCAGAACTTGGTAGCTACAGATCAGAACTTGGTAATTAATTTATCTTGTGTTACTAGCTACAAATATTGGTTCATTCTGTAACTAATTATCCCAAGGCACAAACAACTACCAGAGAACAAAAAAGTAAAACATCTAATATTTGGAAGATTGATATCAATTCTAGATATTACCTAATGTAAAAGCAAAGGCTGGATGAACTCAACCATTGTGCATCCAACACCTCCAAAACATTCTCCTTATTAATGTGTTCAATCCAAGGATTTGCATTCCAATAAATACATTCCATAGGAACCTCAACATCAGTAACACGTTCCAACACTATTTCAACACGAACAATCTCCATAACTCCATCATGACAAGCATCATCCAGGAGAGGATAACCTAGCGGTCTCGAGGACACAACAATGTTTGACTCTACAGTTTTTTCCTTCTGTATGTCATCAGGCTTTTTCTTATGGTTCATACCGTGCTTACGTACACCGTTGTTAACTTTTTCGTTGTTAATGGCTCTTTCCTTATTAATGGTTCTTGCAGGCGTCTGGCAAAAATAATAATACATAACAAAAACAAATTACACAAGCTGATCAAATAATTAATAATAATTACATATCTACACATAAATGTACTTGCCTTATGAACCAAGTATATAACAGAAATAGGAATAAATGTTTGACCTCAAGATTCAAGGAAACCAATTTGCGTGGCCATGCAAGGATATACCCAGGAGCTTCACCAACAAGATTGGCCTCGTCACAAGGTACAGGTAGCTTAGTCTGGAACTCTGACTTTACGGCCACCTCAAATTGCACCCTGACAAATCCCTCTTCTAGTGGGACACCATGAAGAATTCTATCATTGAGGTCATTATGCAATATCCCTTGGCCAACATGTCTACGACCAGGGTCCAAATACAAAAAGCAAGGATTTTTCCCCTATAAAAATTAATTACTATTTAATTATCACCATATAACAAAACTCTGTGTACGATCTAAGTAGTTAAGATTTAGTAAGCTGTACAGAGGATAATCTTCAAAGACATATATATACAGGCAAAACTAGTATTATAGTTATACATACACAGACACAATAGAAAAAGAGCTCTATATGTGCATATATTAATCCTCAACCCTTCATCTATTAGCAACAGCTAGGCATAACTTGTCAAAATTTCAAGAGGGTGTCAACTTAATATGTACAGTCCTAAAGACAACCATAAAATACAGTAGTGCTGGTTGTGTTCTTGCTGAATTATATGCAGGACAACCTATTTTCTCTGGAAGAACGGAGGTATATGGTTTGCAAATGTGTTGTTACAGACAAATAAACATGTAATGGTTATTGAACAGATATATAGCATGTAATAGCATTTCATATAAAGCTAAACATTATAGATTGAAACAACCACTTCATTCATTCATCAACCATACATAAAAACACTACAAGTTCTTAACAGTTGACACTACAAGTTCTAACAGTTGAAACCCAGCAAATAGACCTTTACACCCAAATCCACAAACCCTAACAATCATCTAGGAACTCGTAAACTTAGTAACAGCCTTAGTCCCCTCCGACACCGCATGCTTAGCCAATTCCCCAGGTAACACAACCATCAAATACAGTTTCTGGTTTGGAGGGAAAGACTGTTACGTGTTTGGATGCAAACCATATCAAATTGCAACTCAACATATTTGCAAGATTCAGTATAAAAGCATACAAAAAATGCAAATGAGATTCATAATGAAATTCCAATCACGTAAAATTTAGCTAGCAATACATGAGTGTACGATTCACAAATAATACAAACAGGATTCTTGAACTTCAATTTTTTTTAATCGGATCATCTTTTCTTTTTTGGTAAGTAAAGCTACTCGGATACTCACGGGCTATTTCTTGATTCTTCTACTAGAAAGTAAATGGTTTAAAAGACTTTAGCAGTGAAAAGAGGCAGGACTCTAAGGCATAATCCTGTAAGATTTGGCATTAAAGGGAAGTAAAGATATCTAGTACACATCATGAAAAAAACATTCTTTAAAAGTGGACTACCCATTGTTTGCATTTAACAGCCTAAACATGATATGACAATATAGAGCAGAGAGTATGCAGGAAAAAATATACCTGAGGTAGGTCTTCACCAGCAACAACATTATGATCATTATCATGGTCCCAATTATCAAGATTATTCATGTTGAAATTATCCATATCACTTGATCCACCGGATTGCACCCCTGAAGAATAGCCCTTGCGTTTTAATTCCATGATTTCATTTTTCAAATAAGAAATATCATTTTTCAACTTTGACATTTCGCTCGTAGATGATACTGCCTGCAATGATGTCTTTGTTACACCCCATCCAACACCTATTACTCATCCAGGATACTCAGTAGGTATTAATCGCTTAAGCAAATCATCAGCTCCAATATTAGTTAGCTCTTCTTCTGTCAAGCGATCTGACATTACAACCTGATAACAAATAAATCAATTGCAAATATAATAGTGATATAGAATATATAGCGGTAAAATGCCAGTAATTGAAAAAAAAAAGTTGAAAGAATAATTATTACCACTTCCTCAAGCAGTTTCAATGTAGCAGGATCATCGACTACATCATTCTTGTTACGCCTAGCGTACTCCCACACATCTAGTCGACTGACTACAGGGTCTTCTGCACCCTGTTTAACTTTATCTTGAATCTGTATACAAAGTTCAGTTGCAATAAACATGTTAGCTATCCCTGACTTCTTGTTAACTTGAATATCATATTGTTAATTACTTGTAATTAACAGAATATGTTCTTTCTATTCAGTTAACTTAATTAAACTCACTATTAACTCTCTAATTCGCGCGTAGCCAAGACAAGCCTTCCTGTACCGTGCCTCCATTTTTTCGGCTTGCTCTTTATTCCTTTTACTTTTTTCCTGCAATATTATTGTGTTTTTCTTTGTTAGTCGAGTACAAGATTTATGCCAAGTAAAAAAATTAAATAGACATAATCATTACAAAATGACTTAAAAAATACCTTAAATTCTTCTTTCCTTGCCTGTTCGACAAACTCTTTCCAGTAAGGCGTCACCGAGGAAAAGCTTGCGTACTCTGCTGGTGGCTCTGCAGAGTAGTTACCATTCTCATCTTTAGCCAAACTCCTCAGCCTCCCTCTAAACTGTCTGTGAAGCTCACCAGCACGTTTTTTAATATTTTTCATATGTTCATCACCAATCCCATGAAAAGTTTCCTGCACAATTGGTATACAAATATTTAATCAATAAACACCTGCTAATAAAGTAATAATAACACCTGCTAATAATAACCCTGATCAGAAATGCAAAAAAATAAGATTTGAGGTCAAATATACATTTGTCTGAAGTAGCTATATACAATTCACATCTTTTGTTATTTGTTCTCGAAATTGTTTGTCATAGTAATAGAATAAATTGTAAAAAACAACTGTGAAAATACATAAGTAAATATTCCCCATAATAGCTGTGCAAATTAATCACATTAGTAAATTAAAGATTATATTTTACTCTTAATCACATGACCTTTACTACGGAGCATAGGGAGTATAAATTTATAGGAAAACAAATATGTTTCATGTATTATAAAACTTGTATATCTGCACTATAGTGATTAGAAAGAAAACAAAATTTTCTGTGCTAAGGCATAAAGATCTTGACAGAGTTGAAAAACTGCTGTTGAAAAGGGGGTAGTGTGCTTCGGCCAGTAATATTTAGGATATTTTTCTGTGAATTATATTACACACAAAGAATTCCCACTGTCCAATAATGAATTTGTTTTAGATTTTGTCCCCATTTCATCATCACAAATTTTCTCCAAAATCAAAAACTGATAAACGTATCCAGATACTACTACAACACATTCAGAAAAAATTCAGCAATGACCCAGTAATCCTACCACAATTACCATAGACTAGGGTGGGTTAAGCATTCATATAGCCAACTCTAAATAACATACATAAACTTATCATCATCTGTAGTAGTGCATAGTAAACTTATCATCATCTGGTAACTGCCATCATCTGTAGTAAAGGCCAGATATGAAATTTATCGTAAATACATTAGTAAGCTGTACAGAGGATAATCTTCAAGCTCAGTTACCAGTTTAAATTTACTAGTAGTAACTTAGTATAACAGTATAGTGAAAAACTGCATCTACCTCTTTAGTAGTGCATAGTGCAGGGAACAAAATTGTATGAACTACTAAAAATGAACATTGGTAGCTGCTGGTCTTTAAGGGGAAAAAAAATCGACAAAATTTTAAAGTATATGATTCGTGTGATAGTAGATGTTGATTCTTGAAAAATGAGAGCAAAATAGCACAAGAAATTGATGCTTTACACAGGAAAATGGTACCTTTATTTCATCGCACAGAGCTTGTTTAACAGGAAGCCACTCTTTTTTGCGCCAATCATCACATGTGATTGGTATATTCCGTCTTGCATAATTGCCAATAAAAAATGCAAGTTTTGTTGACTCTTTGCCAATTGGTTGTCCCCGATCATTCCATTCAACCTAAAACAATATTTAAATAAATTTTTAAATCTCAAAGCATGTGTTAAATAAATCTTTATATGCATGTTTTGTAGATTTATCTTATTACCGTCTGCACTAGCCCCTTACTCCTAGCTCTCTTTACATTCAACATGTTAACTATCCCTCGCTTCCTGCTTTTTTCTGTGACACCAGTTTCATCTATGCCATCTGTCCCACATGTTTTTTTGGAGGAGGATTCCATAATCCTGAAATAAACACACACACAACAATTAATACATGAATTTAGCAAAAAAAAACAATTAATACATGAAAATCTAAGAATTTGCTGTCTGGAATTTGTAAAGCAATTACATAACCAGTAACATGATATCACAGATGGTAAATCCGCTGAAAATTCTCCCTTAACCGGAAACTAAAAGCAGAACATGATATTCTATGCCCAGTAACAGTTAGAAAAACAAGTTTATTATTACAAGTATTTATATTAGTTTGTATGTTGTATAAGATGGTAGCATGCACAGCAAGGACAACAGTACTAGTTATCAAAATGAAACAGTAGAGCCTTGTAATTTCAGCTCATCAATCCACTATGGTGGCCAAGAAGTTTATTCTACAGATATCCAACCTAAAAAGACTCATAGTGCTGTAAGTAACTTTTTTCATCCTAACAACTCTGTTTTACAATTATACTGCATCCATAATACAAGTTTATAGACGAAAATAAACACAACATTTGAGAAAAATCAATTCTGAGAGACAAGTTTACGTACATTTCTTAGATTTGCTTTTCCTTTTGCGTTTTTTTATTAGGCTTTGATCTTTCGTGCCCATGCACATTAAAAAATTCCGGATTCACATATTCACCCTCGTCATGATCATTTCTAGAATAAAAATATTCAAAATCATCATTGTGCGTGAAGCTCGTGGGAATATTCAGTCCAACAAAAGGATCATCAACATTATCCACTTCTTCGTCTACACCATCACTAACTTGATAGCTATTGTTGAGCTTGTTTGACAGGATAACAATGGACCACTTCTTATCAACTGGATCAGTAACATAGAAAACTTGTTGGGCTTGTGTTGCCATTATGAATGAATCATCTTTGTAACCAACCTTGAAAAGATCAACTCGTATGAATCCGGAATCTTCAACATGTACACCACCAACATTATTAACCCAAAGGCAATCAAAAACAGGCACTTTGAACCCAACATAGTCAAGATCCCAAATATTTGCAATCCTTCCAAAGTATGTCGTGTCTGCCAAAACTGGATTCCTGTCATTACTTGACTGGTGCAGTGCCGTCGCTGTTATTGAAACTCCACTATTCTGCATTGTGCTTGTCGAATCATGTTCTTGTGTGTAGAAAGTGTATCCATTTATGAGATAACATTTGTAAGAATACACAAAGGAATCGGGACCTCTTGACAACCACTTAACTCTATCTGAAATTGATTCATTGTTTTGCATCAACTCATTTGATACATAACTCTTGAACCAATCAACAAATGTGTGATTGTGCTCAACTTCAATCCAATTAGCACCTTTACCTGGATGTTCAGCAGTGATAGATTTCTTATGCAAATCTACAAAGGGAACAACATCAACAGTGTTGTGTAGAACACAAAGGTGCACTCGATGCCATTGTGCACTATCGATCTGAACTTGTTCACCTCCGGTTACACCTTCACCATGAAGCCTACCACTATGACGATCAATTGGCAAACCAATTGCTTCCACATTTGGGATAAATTCTGACCAAAACTCTATTGCTTCTTCTATTAAATAGCGTTCAGCGATGCATCCCTCTGGTCGATATCTGTTCATCACATATGCTTTTAAAATTTTTAAATATCGCTCAACTGGATACATCCATCTCATACGAGCAGGACCACACATCCTAGTCTCATAAATCAAGTGCACAGTTAGATGAATCATAATGTCGAAGAAGGCTGGTGAAAAATACATCTCAACCTCACAAAGTGTCTCAACAATTTGTCTTTGTAGATATGACAACCTTCTTGGGTCAATGACTTTGCTACTCATTGATTTAAAGAACCAACATAACTTTGTGATCGTTATCCGTACCTTTTCTGGCAAAATCGAACGAATAGCAATTGGAAGCAAATTCTCCATGATGCATGACAATCATGTGATTTTAAACCTTTTAACTTTAAATCACTCAAAGATACAAGATTCTTGATGTTGGATGAGTATCCTTCTGGCACCTTAACAGAATGGAGTGATTGTAGTAGCACTCTCTTCTCATCCTTGGAGAGAGTATGGGCAGCAGGAGGTAAATATGGTGTTGATTTGCCTGGTATATTCATAGGAACTAGTTCGTCTCTTATTCCCATCTCCGCCAAATCCATCCGTGCATTATGACCATCTTTAGTTTTACCCGGAACACTAAGCATGGTATTAATTAGGCTGTCAAAAACATTTTTCTGCACATGCATGAGATCAATAAAATGTCTAACGTAAAGGTCCTTCCAATAGCTCAACTCAAAGAAGATTGAACGCTTCTTCCAACCCCTAGTGGGAACATCCTTGGCAAATTTCTTACCAAATTGTATGTTTAAATTTTCAACTTCTTTAAACACTTCATCACCTGATCTTATAGGAGGAGCACCTCGTTCTTCCACTTCACCATTGAATGCTAATGGCATATTTCTGTAACGATGGTTTGAGGGCAACCACCGCCTATGCCCCATATAAACACATTTCTTGCAATGTTTCAATCGGATATGATCGGTCTGCTCACCACATAAAGGACATGCATAATATCCTTTTACACTATATCCAGAAATATTGTTGTAAGCAGGAAAATCAATTATTGTTCCGAATAACATGGCCTTCAACCTAAACTGATCTTTCCTATATCCATCAAGTACTTCAATGCCCTCTTCCCAAAGTAGCTTCAGGTCCTCGATTAAAGGTTCCAAGTATACATCAATGTCATTACCAGGCTGTATAGGACCAGATATAAGGATAGACATCATCATATACTTGCGCTTCATGCAAAGCCACGGTGCCAAGTTATAGATCATCAGAATCACAGGCCACGTACTATGAGAACTACTTTGAAGACCGTGTGGATTCATCCCATCTGTTGAAAGTGCTAGACGGAGATTCCTTGGTTCCTTCCCAAAATCCTTATGCATATCATCAAAAGTCTTCCACTGAGGTGAATCAGCAGGGTGTCTCAACATCCCATCTTTAACTCTCCCATCATGATGCCATGTCAAATTTTTAGCATCTTCCACACTAGAATACAAACGCCGAAGTCTGGGTATAAGTGGAAAATACCACATGACCTTGGCCGGAGAATTGCCATTCTTGTAACGTTCTAAATCACACTTTGGACATTTATCCAACTCTGCATACTCCTTTCGATATAAAATACAATCATTAGGGCAAGCATGAATCCTATTATTTACTAACCCAATGGATTTGAGCATTTGTTTAGCCTCATAGGTTCTATGAGGGAGGACATTGCCTTCTGGCAAGAGTTCACTAACAGCTGTGAGCATCTCTGTGAAGAACACATCAGAAACTTGATGCCCAACTTTTAAGTTATATAAAGTCAACACAACTGATAATTTAGAAAACTTGGTGCACCCAGGCCATAATGGTAAAGCACAATCATCCTTTAACCTCTCGCTCATATCAGGATGATCGTGTAACTCTTCATTGAGCACGTTTGGAATATCATTTTTATCACCAAAATTACTACCATCGTTGTCCATAAAATTACTATCCCTTTTATCTGTAAATGAATAGTTTGAATTTAAATTACTTGTACTACATTCTCCTTTCTTTTCACCATGATATGTCCAACATGTATAAGTTTTATCAATACCGTGGATTCTCAAGTGTTCCATCAATTTGGCCAGCCCATCAACTTCAACAACATTCAGACATTTTTGACATGGACACAAGATGAACCTAGTATCTTTTACATGTTTTTCTACATATTTACAGAACTCCGTCACACCTTTCTTATATTCTTCTGACATACGATTGGCTTTCACCCAATTACGATCCATTGTAGCACCAAAAAATATTAGTGTTTTAATTCTACAATTCAACTAGAAAGAATCCCTTCAAGTTCTTTCTCGTATGGGAACTTCTCTTTCCTCTGAAACTGAATTAATGACAGCAAAATATTAGCATTTACAGTCATGCTTTAATGAGGTCATGGGCAGCTGCAGAAACAAAGGCAATTGAAAACGGAAAGGAGACAGTAATAGTAAGAGTAAAAGGTAGATATTAGTGTTAATGTAGTTGTTTCTTTTTGAAGTCTTTTTTCATTCTGTTAGAATTTATTTTATTTTTATTGTTGATTGAATTGTTTTAGTTACAACTTACTACATCTATAATTATTTTGTAGCAAGACAATACACATAGATGAACAAACATATGTTCGGTGAAGGAGAACAATTCACCTGAACAGGTGAATAACTGATGAGCATGTAAATTATCGTAGCTTATTACATTTCTTTTGAGGTGACACTTAATTGCCTATCATATTTTTCTTATTCCTCCATCGTGTCTTTCTCAACTCCCACCACTTGGCTAGTCCTCTTTCTTATTAATTAACATACATATCCCTGACTCCTATTGCTCTCTTTTGTGACAATGAATTAATCTTACATGTTGCTTTCAACCATATACTAGGAGAGAACTACATTTAGGTACCGATTGTCATTTAGCAAGACGTTTACTCCAAGATTTTATACACCAAGTATGTTCTCTGTCCTTAACTTAGGCCTAGCAGATTTGGTTTGTTAAATTGTAGTAGTCAGAACATTTGAAATGGCCTGAACATTTGAGCTTTTACATAACTATATCAACTTGGTACTGCTTTTGTCTTGCATTCCTACCTTGTAAAACACATCTCTAAAGATACTATTTGAAACAACCCAAAGAACAAACATATACCCACAA
Source organism: Saposhnikovia divaricata (assembly GCA_036435485.1). Lineage (NCBI taxonomy): Eukaryota > Viridiplantae > Streptophyta > Magnoliopsida > Apiales > Apiaceae > Saposhnikovia > Saposhnikovia divaricata. The sequence continues at coordinate 53,521,762 of CM071595.1, read as the reverse complement.
ATGAACATTACAATAAGAATAAACATATACCCATAGATGAACATTACAATAAGAACATTACATACCTGTTGTACCAAGCTCAAAACTCGCAAACCCAAGCTCAAAACTCGCAGCTCACGGCTCCAAGTCTCAAAACTCTGTGTACGATCTAAGTAGTTAAGATTTAGTAAGCTGTACAGAGGATAATCTTCAAAGACATATATATACAGGCAAAACTAGTATTATAGTTATACATACACAGACACAATAGAAAAAGAGCTCTATATGTGCATATATTAATCCTCAACCCTTCATCTATTAGCAACAGCTAGGCATAACTGGTCAAAACTTCAAGAGGGTGTCAACTTAATATGTACAGTCCTAAAGACAACCATAAAATACAGTAGTGCTGGTTGTGTTCTTGCTGAATTATATGCAGGACAACCTATTTTCTCTGGAAGAACGGAGGTACATGGTTTGCAAATGTGTTGTTACAGACAAATAAACATGTAATGGTTATTGAACAGATATATAGCAGAAACAACTTTGCTTATACGGTATGTAATGGTTATTGAACAGATATATAGCAGAAACAACTTTGCTTATACGGTTTATAGTTGATTACTTGGAAACTATATTGCAGCACCTTAGCATCTGCAATCTGTTTATCATATTTTCTTGTATGGCTAATAGTACTGTGAATTTGACTACCTCTGATGATGGTGGAAAAGAAAATACAACAAAAACATTAAATTACACATTTCGCTAAAACCTCACATTATGTTCTTAATTACAGAATCTCCAAAAACAGTACAACAAACATCATCCAGTACTACAGTTGTTTACAATGCCTCAATTAGTATGATAATTCTTTAATATGCGATTACAAACCTACACAAATCATGAAATAAAAACACATCCATACCCAAATTGAAATCAAGCAAGTACATATAAAACAACACAATAGCATTTCATATAAAGCTAAACATTATAGATTGAAACAATAAGAACATTACATACCTGTTGTACCAAGCTCAAAACTCGCAAACCCAAGCTCAAAACTCGCAGCTCACGGCTACAAGTCTCCAAACTCCAAACTCCGAGCCTTCAAACTCCGAATCTGTGGACCAAACAACAAATCGAGTGAGAAGATAGTCGAAATAAAAGCAAGAAAAGAAACTAGGGAAAGGGGTGAAGCTAATTCATAAGCTAATTCAGCAAATGAGGGGCGAAGATAGTCGATTGAATGAGATAGGGGGAGAGCTAGGGTTCTTGTGGGTATTTGTTCTCTGGGTTGTAAAACTCAAATCCAAAAACAGCAAATTCGTAATACCTAATTCGTAATATGTTTGTTCTCTGATGGGTTGTAAAACTTGTAATTGTAAGTTGTCGGTGATGTCGCTGATGAAAATCGCTGATGAAATCGTTAAAACTTTTGGGTGTTCTTCAGAGAAAAGAGAAAAGCAATGGGTCGGGTTAATTTTTAATCGATTGGATACGTATATTATTGTTTTAATTATAAAAAATGATATTAAAACTACTTGGGATACACTTACTACAATAACGTTTCTTGAAGCGTTGCCCAAGTATCAACAATTACAAAATAAATTAATTCAAAATTACTTAAAATACATTACCTTCCATAGCGTTTCAATAAACGGCATAGAAGTGCACACTTGCATAGCGTTTGGACAAAAAACGCTACTGTAGCATTTTTTCGTTTTTATTTTGATTTTTCTAATTTTTCAATTGTTACTTCCATAACGTTTATTAACAAAAACGCTATGCAAGTGAACTACTTCCATAACGTATAGTTAAAACGTTATTGTAGTACCATGTCCTAAACTCAAATTTGTAGTAGTGAAATCAAAAATAAGTACATGATGGACATGTCTTAAATAATTAAGTGTGTGTTAATCATCGACCATCGCCGCAATACAATACATAATAATATAAATGTGCTGGTTAATCGTTTTTGATGTTTTCTTTTCCCAATAATTCATGATGTTTATCTTCCTAATATAATACTCCTATCAAGAAAACATGTACATTTACTTGTACTATCAACGGATCTTAAAAATATTCATAATGTTCACTCCACAACTCCATCTAGAACAGCTTTTCACTCTATTAAATACAAATCGACCGCATTGCTTTTTCGACAGAGTCAGTTTGAAATTTTCGGCATATATATATATAGTAACAGGAGCTGCAACGAACAGGCATTGCTTGGAAGTTGCCTGAAACTGCAGTTGCCTGCAATTGCAGTTAGAATTAAGCTTCGTTATACCACAGTTCAGTTGTGAAAATGATAGATCTCTATGGACGGACCACAGAGAATTGGCTCAGATATGATAAAAGGTTATACACAATTAATACATCGCAACTACTTACCTAACATGCATTGCTTGTACTAGGTGTTGAACTTTCTTCTCCCGTCTTTAAAATTATTGACTATCGGTATGTCGTTGACAAGACCTACAGTTATTGATTGCACTAAAATCGAAATAAGTTTCTGTCTGTACTGCATGTTAGAGGAGGAGGCCGGATCTAGACAGCAGTAAAAGGTGAGGATCGAACTGATGGCGACTAGGAGATACGGACGGACTCGCAAAAATTAAAATTGCACCTAAAAATCAAACGAAAATTGTACTGATAAAATCCAAACCAAATTGTACTGAATCTAATTATCTTAACTATTTTATTTAAATATGAGAATAATGGAAAATATGAGAATAATGGAGTATTTGTACATATTTTTGTTAGTTCCAGTTTCCTGAGTGTTATCATTTGGCTGATTAACTTACGAGTAGTGCTAGGTGCACTGAAAATATGCACAGAAAAATTTACATAATGAGTGGGATTCAACTAATTGATATTTTTATTGGTTGATATTAATGTGAATGCAGAGGGCCCATTGAATTATAACCAATCACATTGAGACACTTACCATTTTGTGAAACTTTATTTAACTCTAGCAATTTCCTTAACTTATTTGCATTGGTTCTGTTTGCAGAACAGTAAATAGCGGCCAATATTTTCAGTTATTGATTTTATACCTTCTGGGTTGTTTTCAAAGATTACAAGATTCATAATTTATCGAAATACATGAACGTATTATTTGTGTAGCATTTCAGGTATTAATTGTGTAGTATTTCAGTACTTTTTCATATATCGGAACCTGAGTACTGACCCAGATGTAAGGTTCAGTCTGGTCCGGTTTCAGAATGAAAGATCTAGTCCGGATTTTCTGTCTAACCATGTTTCTTGTGCAGCTAGCCCTTACACTTTCTCATAATTGTAAATGTTTTGTAAGCATTGTTGTAAGTATAGAAATGTTGAATAACAAACTTTTTTATTAGTAATTTGGGAATGAAAATATTACACAGAGGCTTATATAGTAGCTTATAGAATAGAGTTTGTTACTAACTAACTATTACAACTCAGCACTGACAGCTAAGCATTAGGTTCATACACAATAAGCAAGTTGAACGTTGACTTGAGACACCAAAGCATGCTGAATAGAAGACTTGTAGTGAGTATGTTGATCAAGGTGTGCCACAGCAGCATTAGTAGTTACAAAATTAATACTCTCACTCGTATTACTCCCCCCACAAGTTGGACTTACACAAGGATTGTGTAAACCCAACTTGGAACAAATGAACCAATGAGCTGCACCTCCTAAAGCTTTGGTAAAAATATCAGCAAGCTGGAACTTGGTAGAAATCTTAGTAGGCAAAATGACACTAGACTGAACTTTCTCTCGAATGAAATGACAATCCAATTCAATGTGCTTGGTACGACCATGATTAACAGGATTCAAAGCAATGTCAATGGCTGCCTGATTATCACAAAACATAAAAACTGCATCAGTAACAGGAATGCATAAATCAGCTAACAAATACTGCATCCACATAATCTCCGAAGTAACAGTAGCCAGAGCACGATACTCTGCTTCAGCAGTGCTTAACGAAGTCACAGTTTGTTTCTTAGCTTGCCAAGAAACTAGAACATCTCCCAGAAAAAGACAATAGCCTATAACAAACCTGCCAGACATTGTGCAACTACCCCAATCACTGTCACAATAAGCCTTAAAAGCTTAGTCATTCTGAGCTGGAAAGAAGAGACCCAACCCAACAGTACATTTCAAGTATCGAAGCATTCTGTAAACTGCAGCAAAATGCTTTTGTCTAGGTGCCTTCATAAACTGACTAAGCAAATGAATAGAAAAACTTATATCCGGTCTGGTAAATGTGAGATAAAGAAGTTTGCCTACTAAACTTTGATATAAAGATGGATTTTCTACCAAAGGTCCAGATTGATCACTGTCATACAATTTAATGTTTTGATCCAAAGGAATAGACAAGGGTTTAGCATCTAGAAGATCTGCAACACTTAACATATCTAGAATGAATTTCTTTTGACTTATAGTAATCCCATTGTCATTCCTAGAGATTTCTAACCCCAAATAATATTTGGCTTCCCCAAAGTCTTTTATGCTAAACTGAACATCGAGAGCAGTTTTGAGATCATTGATAAAAGATAAACTGCTCTCAGTAAGCAAAATATCATCCATATAAACGACAGTACACACCAAAATAGAATTATTCTTGTAGATGAACAGTGAATAATCAGCTAGAGACTGATGAAATCCATAAGTGAAAAGAAAATCTGACAATTTAGTGAACCAGCATCTAGAACTTGTCGTAACCCATAAATGGATTTTAACAATTTGCAAACCAAAGAAGGACCAGGAGGAACTTGATACCCCAATGGTAAATCCATATAAACTTCCTCAACAAGAGTTCAATGTAAAAAAGCATTATTTATATCAAGTTGAAAAATGGGCCAATTTTTAGAAGCAGCAAGAGAAACAACTGTCTTGACAGTAACTCCTTTAGCCACAGGAGCAAAAGTATCATGAAAATCCTCCCTTGCCTCTTGTGTGTAACCCTGGGCTACCAAACGAGCCTTATATCGTTCTATGTCACCATTAGCCAGATATTTAATCTTGTAAACCCACCTACAGCCAACTGTTTGTTTACCAGCAGGTAAAGAGACCAAAATCCATGTAGAATTAGCTTCTGAGGCATCTAGTTCTTTATTCATTGCCATGATCCAATTAGGATTCAATAAAGCTTCACCATAAGTTCTAGGTTCCTGGTGAGCATCAACAGAAGCCAGAAAATGCCTATGTGATGGAGATAAAGAATGTGCAGACAAGTAGTGTGACATTGGATATTTAGAAACACTAGAATTAGCAACAGACTGTGAAATAACATAGTCTGTCCACCAAGCAGGTCTAGCTCTGGTTCTAGTAGATTTTCTAGGGATATGAGACAAATCTTCATTAGAAATATTAGTTAGAGTATCACTATCACGTGGAAGATGATCAAGAAAAACATCTGATGAACTAGACACAGTAGAAGAATGATCAGTAGATTCAGAAGACTGTATGGGAAACTGTATGGGAGAAGACTGAGAAGATTCAGAAGATTCAAAATGACTTAAAGGAGAAGAATCTAATGAGTCACCACTAGAATAAAGATCAACAGGAGTAGTGGTATCAAAATTAAGCCAATGTTGTAAAAAATATGGATCAGACTCAGTAGTAGAATGAGAATGGTCTAAAAATGGAAAGACTGTTTCATGAAAAACAACATGACGAGAGATAAACTGTTTGTGTGTTTGCAAATCAAGAAGTTTATACCCTTTGTGACCATGTGGATAACCAATGAAGACACATCTAAGGGCACGAGAAGAAAATTTGTCTGAATTATGTACAGAAGCATAACAAAGACACCTAAAAGACTTTAAAAATGTCATAATCTGGCAACTCTTTATAAAGACATTCAAAAGGAGTCTTATACTCTAAGACTGGTGTAGGGATTCTGTTAATGATGTAAGTAGTAGTAAGGATACACTCCCCCCAAGACTTAATAGGAAGACCTGATTGAAAACGTAAAGACCTAGCAATAGCCAATAATTGTTTGTGTTTTCGTTCTACTCTACCATTTTGAGCAGGAGTAGCTACACAAGAAGCCTGCTGAGTAATACCATGTTTCAACAAATATGAAACTAAGAATTGATTGAAGAACTCAGTTCCATGATCACTCCGGAAAGATTTAACAGTAGTGCTAAACTTATTTTGAACATAAGAGAAGAAATGGGTAAGTTGTTGAAAAATATGTTGTTTAGCGTGGCCAACAAGAAAGTCCAAACTGCTCTAGAAAAATCATCCACAATAGTAAAAAAGAATCTACATCCTTGACCAGTTTCATGAGCATAGGGTCCCCACAAGTCAACATGTATTAGCTCAAAGATGTTACTGGCATGAGAAGAACTTAAGGGAAAAGACAGAGCACTTTGTTTGGCTAGAGGACAAACGGGACAAGACTTAGTGCACTCTTCAGAAACAGATTTAAACAAGGAAGGAATTTTGTGCAGAACAGGATATGACACATGCCCCAACCTCATGTGCCAAATAGCACTGAGCTATCATTTAGTCAAGACAGCATTACTCAAATGAGAAACTGAGTCTACTTTGGAAGGAACAGACAAATAATATAGCCCCCCCTCAACATTACCAACAGCTATTATGGTTTTCTTATCATTATGTTGAAAAACACAATGTGTGGGAAAGATATTAACAAGATGACCGGTATCTTCAGTCCACTTAGGCATAGAAAATAGATTATAATGAAAATGTGGGACATAAAGAACATGTGGAAGCACCAAAGTATCAGTGACATTAACAGATCCAACTTGACTAACAGCAACAGAAGATCCATTAGGCAAAGACATATGAATAGGAGCGGGCAAAGTAAGTATGTCATGCATAGTACTCAAATTGCAACACATATGATCTGTGGCCCCTGTATCAATAAGCTATACTCGTCTTGAATCAGAACAAACCAGATTGGTAGAAACCATACCTGCCATGTGGTCTTCTGGTTTTAAGTGGCATGCCAGAACCAACAAACATAGTAACCATCTGACTAAGTTGATTGATCTGATTTTGCAACTAAGAAAATTGACTTGAATGATGATCAATCTCTGAAGTATTTGTTGCTACTTGATTAGCTTTAGGCAAAGGTCTGAAGCCAGGAACAGAATTACTAGCACCAGGAGTAGAATTTCTAGAAGATGAACTATTAGGCTTCTTCTTTTTCTTCCAATTAGGAGGATATCCAATCAACTTGTAGCATGTTTCTCTGTTATGACCATTGAAGTTGCAATAGGTACACTTCAAAGGTGACTTAGATGTGACTGCTGTCTTAACATAAGGTTTCTTAACTGCAGATGAGCTACTCTCTGTACTAGCAACCAATGAATTAGCAACTAATGTAGAGTCAGAAAAATGACTAAGAGAAGAAGCCCCTTGCCTAGCCTTCTCATCCTGTTTAATGAAAGCATAAGCCTGAGATATCGAGGGCAAAGGATCCATCATGAGAATCTGACCTCGCACAGTTCAATTACTATCATGTAATCCCATAAGAAACTGCAGAAGCTTCCTCTTCTGATCTCTCTCTACCTGTAACTTGTGAGCTCCACAATCACAAACAATTACAGGTTCTAAAACCGCGTATTCATCCTACAAGCTCTTAAGTTTGTGAAAATAAACTTCAACAGAATGATTTCCCTTGCTCTACAGCATGTATTTCTTTCATTATCTGAGAAATCCTATGGCCGTTAGTACCAGAAAACCTCTTATGTAACTCATACCACACTTCAGCAGTAGTAGTTACATAGCTTAAACCATCACTTATATCATCAGCCACAGAGTTTAAGATCCAAGTAATAACTAAGTCATTGACACGCTCCCACTGAGCATACATCACAGAGTCAACATCTGGTTTAGGAAAACTTCCATTAACTAGAACAAACTTGTTTCTAGCATTTAAAGAGATTTGCATCGAATGACTCCACGGACCAAAATTATCAGGTCCTGACAACTTTTAAACAATCAAGATTAAGCCTGGATGATCATTATTGTGCAAAAACAATGGATGTGTGTTGTTATCTACAAAATCAGTGCTATAAGTGATTTGAGTTTTGTTCTTATCCTTTCTCAACGAATCACTACGATTCTCATCAATATGATTCATAGGAGTAGTAATATTATCACGATTAATCGTAGATGAACTACTCGGTGATGTGTTATGTCGACCTTGAACTACGTTCGCAAAGCTATCTTTCATCATGACTAAAATTCTAAGCAATTTCAAAGATCTCAACAAAAAATCTCTAGAAAAATCCCAAAACTAGGGTTTCGTGATCAATCTCAATTGAAAAACGTGAAAGCGTAGCAAAACAATCTCAATTGATGCTATCGAAAACACAAAACGAAGACGAAGAAACGAAATGAAGATGAAAACAGCGTGAAATTACCAGTACTGACGCTCGAAAGAAGACGATTTAGTCATGAGAGCTCTGATACCATCTTAGAATTGTAAATGTTTTGTAAGCATTGTTGTAAGTATAGAAATGTTGAATAACAAACTTTGTATTTAGTAACTTGGGAATGAAAATATTACAAACAGAGGCTTATATAGTAGCTTATAGAATAGAGTTTGTTACTAACTAACTATTACAACTACAGCTAAGCATTAGGTCCATACACAATGAGCAAGTTGAACGTTGACTTGAGACACCAAAGCATGCTGAATAGAAGACTTGTACTGAGTATGTTTATCAAGGTGTGCCACAACAGCATTAGTATTTACAAAATTAATACTCTCACTCGTCTTACACATGTAACGCCAAAATTAAAATGCATGCACTGGTGGCAAAAACAAAGTTTATCGACTCAAAATATATACTCCCTCCGTCCCTCTTATTTCTTTACAGTTTCTATTTTGGGACGTCCCTCTCATTTCTTTACATACCATAAATAGAAACTTTTAACAATAAAATACATTATTACATCCACTACTTCACTCCACTTTTTCAACACTTTACACTATTACACCCACTCTTTCACTTATTTTAACAATAAAATCACTATTACACCCACTACTTCACTTATTTTAAAAAATCACTATTACACCCACTACTTCACTTATTTTAATCATAATCCTTTGTCTCCGTGAAAAAACCCAACGTAAAGAACCACGAGGGACAGAGGGAGTATATAATTACTTAATCATTTGCACGTACAACTGTATTATTGCAATATCAAATTATCATTGTTACAATTATTCGAATCCCAGAAACTTCAAGGGGAACACAAGCAAATATATAAAAACTTATATATCTATATAGTAAAACCTCTATAAATTAATATAGTTGGGACAGAAGAATTCTATTAATTTAAAGAGATATTAATTAATCGATAAATTAATAATTATTAATTTATAGAGAACTTTTGATATCAAAGAAAATTAATTTCCAATTATATACATTTAACTAGAATGAATTGCACAATTTATATTTTATACTTAAGTCAATTAATTCAATATATATTGTTTACAAATTTAATGAGTATTTGCGAGATTCAAAGTAAATATTCATGTATATTTAGATGATATCAAGGATAAAATAACATTTTTTGAACTTTTTTCACGTAAAGAAGCACCCAAGACATCAAAAACATTGACTAATAACTTTTTAATGCTTTACGGAAACACCACATTCGAACTTTTGGATGCAACAAAGATGGTTAAAGATTTTCATATAAATTCAAATTTTAAGAACCCTAAAATCATATAATACAAAAGGGTAATACATATATTTTTATGATTATAAAAGAATTATTAATTTATAATATTATTGGGACCATATATTTATATTGGGTTTTCAAAAAAAAAATTATCTTATTATCTTATCGAAATTGATCATATTTTGAACTGACCAAAGTTCGACCAGAAGAAATTATTAACTTAGAGAGATTATTAATTTATCGAGTATTAATTTAACGAGGTTTTACTGTATCTGGATACATGAGATAGATACATAACACTGAGTACTGTTTTATTGATGTATATAGATAGATAGGTAGATAGATAGATAGATAGATACAAGTAACGCACGGGAAAGGTTGACAATGAAGCAGCAATAGAGCCAGCCGAAAAAGGCCTCGTAATATTGTAATGACAAGAAACACCAGCGGGGGGAGCTCAGAGAGCGGGTGATTTAGGACCTTTACTATTATTATCAGTGTCCCCTGGGGAATCAGTGTCTTTCGGTGGTGTGGCTTTTGCACCAGTGTCTGTAGGTTTCTTATTTTTCTGCCCTGAAGGAGGTGTTTGAGAACCACTGGGTACGATGTTACCTCTCTTCGCTGCAGTACTTGAAATAGGTGTTTCTGTTTGGTTATCAGTAGAAGCACCACCAGGTTCGTTATTTTTTATTGGCGCAGGTTTTGAAGAAGGTGCTTCCCCCTGTTTTTTAGAAGAACGAGAACCACCCATTAGGTTAGTATCGTTCTTCGGCACAATGGATGGAGATTTTGATTTATTCTGGTTCTGTGAAGTAACACCTACTAGGTTAGTATCGTTTATTTTCGGCACAGGGGCTGGAGATTTTGGTTCTTTCCGGTTCTGAGAATTAGGAACACCAATTATGTTAGTATCGTTCTTCAGCCCAGTGGGTGTAGATTGTTTTTCCTTCTTCTTCTGAGAATTAGGAACACCAATTACATTTGTACCGTTATTCAGCACAGTGGATGAAGAACCATGTGTTTCCTTCTTCTTGTCAGAAGTAATACCAACTACGTGTACGTTGGTACTGTTCTTTGGCAGAGTGGTTGAAGACGGTTTTTTTTTAGAACCAGCACTACGTGTATCTTTCTTTGTTGCTTCTTCCTTTAAACGAGGACTATCGGTTTCTGCCGCTGGAGGTTTATCTGTGCCCTCAGAGCTTCCACGGGATTCCTCAGAGCTTCCACGGGATTCTGTATTTTTATTGTCGGGGACTTCCCCGCTCTTAGTTTTTTTCTTCTCACCATCATTCCCCATATATCTCGGTTATGAATGCTCTAATTTTTACTTGATACGAGTGGATGTCTAATGTATTTGTAGTGAGAAAGGGCAGCGTATGTGAATATGTGAATCATGGTAATTCCTATTCTCATCCTCATCTATCTACTTCTAACCAATACAGGTCTGTTTTGAATGTTGCATTTATTTTTTGGAAAACGCTAAAACCACCAAAACCACCAGATTGGATATTTTTTTTTTTTTTTTTTTTACAAAATGACATCTGTCATCAATTAAATATATTGAATTCCTAAACTCACACTACTACGTAAAAATATTCTTATTTTTTGTACATAATATTACTCCCTCCGTCCTATCCATTTTTTTACATTTTTTTTCACTTTCTGACACGCATTTTAAGGTGCATTTTAAGGATAGTTCCATAACTTATTTTTAAACTTTTCTTTTTTTTTTTGTATAAAAATAGATATGTTCTATTTTTATAAAAATAAAAATAAAAATAAGTTTTGGATCTATCCTTAAAATCCACTTTAAAATGCGTGTCAGACAATCTATTTTGAAATGATAAGAAATGGAAAGGACGGAGGGAGTATATACCTAACATTACTCTTATATTTTTGGGAAATTACACAATATACTATCTTTTTAAAACTATTTTAAAAAATACTACCACTTTAAAAGTTATTTATAAAAATTCTATCTTTTAAATTTTATTTTCAAAAATACTATCTTTTAAATTTTATTTTCAAAAATACTATCTTTTAAGTTTTATTTTCAAAAATATGATTTGCAAAACCTATGCAACCTTTTGTATATATGGGCGGCGCCAACCACAACTTTTAATTTTTGTTTGCAAAGGTTGCAAAGGTTGGAACGGTTGCAAAGGTTGCAAAGGAATTTCTGATTGCAAGTTCTAGTTTTCAACGACCGGTCGTCGAAAAAGAGGTACCTCTTTTTCGAAATATATATATATATTTCCAGTTTTCAGTTTTCAGTTGAGGTTGCTTAACCTTATATGCTATATAGGAACGAATTTCCGATTGCAAGTTCGAGTTTTCAGTTGTCATTTTCGACCTCTTTTTTGAATTTATATATATATATATATATATATATATATATATATATATATATATATATATATATATATAATAGATTTCAAAAAAAAAGGTCGAAAGTGACAACTGTAAACTGGAAGTTCAACTTGAACTTCCAGTTTACAGTTTTTGGTTGCATATAAGGTTGCATATGAGAGCAAATCCAATGCTAGATGCTAAATTGCTATTGTTATAATATAGAATCAAAAAGTAAATTTTGATGCTAAAATAAAACTCACCCTCCAAAGCTAGTTCTATAACTAGTTTCAAATTTAACCAACTCTTTTAACTTTTACCTAACTCTTTTAACTTCTATTGAATATTCTCAAAAAACTCATCTCATTCTAGTTAAATGATGATGTGGCATGTATGCATAAATGCATCCTTGGTTTCAAATTTAGCACGAAAGATGCAGAATATAGCAATAGCACCAAGGACAGCATAGCATTGGACTTGCTAGCAACCTCATATGCAACCTTATATGCTATATAGAGCAGACGAATTTCCAACCTTTGCAACTTTTGCAACCTCCAGTTTTCAGTTGCAACCTTTGCAACTTTTGCAACCTCATTTGCAACTGCGCCGCCAGAAGTTATAAATGAGGTTACACAGGTTGCAAACCATATTTTTGAAAAACGAATTTTAAAGAACGGTATTTTTATAAATAGTTCTAAAGGTATTACTATTTTTAAAAAAAAAATAATTTGAAGGATGAATATTTTTGAAAAAACCCGTATTTTTTTAAGCTTGGCGGTGACATAGTGTCTACTCTCATTCTTTGGATTTTAATATCAGATGAATGGCCGTGCTGAAACTTACACCCACACACTCATGCTAAAAATATAATTCTAGTACTTGTTCCATATTAAAAATTAAAAGAGATATTCTAAATAAAGTTGTTTTAAATACGTTCCGAAATATTGAGTTTTCATCATACAATTAATTATCCTTTTATGAAAGATATAGATTCAAAGATGAAAATACATCATATATCATATAGAAATATTACTTTGGTGCAAGTAATATTATTCAAATTGAAAGTCATCAACCAGTCGTAAAAAAAAAAAAATCAAAGTTTATTTGATCGAGTTAAGTGAATTGAACAATATTATGTCCAGGTAAAAATTTGTAAAAATAACTCAAACATTTGCCTAGTTAATAAATAAATAAAATATATAAGAAAAAAAAAAGAAATAAATGATGTTTATAAACATATATACATGCATGCGTTGCATTTAAGAACCCCGTCATAATATTTAATTTGTTTTTCATAAAAAATTGATTTATTAGTAATTTAACAACAATTAGGTTTCTTTTTTTCGGTAAGCGATGAATTTATATCATAAAAAGGCAAGATTTGAGTCTTGCTTGAACACCTCACAGCATCAAGACTTACTAGAAGATTGCAAACTAAAGACCTAGGAATGAAAACAATTAACTACAATGCTCAAAACTTAGACAAAATGATCCCGGTAAAATGGTTCTGCTTTTGCAGGTACGATCTGTAGTACTACTCCATACGAACTACTCCATTCTCATGATCACCTGAGTGTCACCAATGAACAATCCATTTTCTGCAACCAGTAAACCTCCATGCACAACTTCTTCCATCATTACTTCCTCTAACCTATTAACCGCATCTCTCTTTATATCTATACCCACATGTGTAGGGGGATTCTCCTAGCCAAGCCCTATCTCTTCGGTTTGTTCTGATGGCAACTCTTCCTGATCATCCACATCAACTGGGCTAGGAGCTTCTCCTGCAGGGACAATTATATCTTGAAATTACTTGGATGATTTAATTATCCCCATGCCCATGTCCCAATCCAGCAATGCTTCTACGCCTCCCACTGGACTATTGCATGTGTATAGCATATCACAGTCTTTCTTCCCCAACCGAGATAGAATCCAGAAGAGAATCCAACATAGAAAATTTTGTAAAATAAAATTATTTATAATCGTGTTATATTTGATTCTTGTTAAATTCTATTTTTATACATAAAAAACGTTTTATGGGGTAAAAATAAGAATCTAATGCAATTTTATGAAATATTCTAGGATGTTCTTCATTATTCTTTATATAATGGTGTTGAATGGCCTATATTATATATATATGTAGAGTAAAATCTCTATAAATTAATATTATCGGGATTAACAAATTTTTTAATTTAACGAGATTATTAATCAATCGAGATTAATTTACACTATTGCTAATATGTTGGGATCAAAATATTATTTAAAAAATATTAATTTATAATAGATTATTAATTTATCAAGTATTAATTAGTCAATGTTCACTGTATATTAATTGTTCAATAAAAAATATTTATACTACTATAATTTAAAGTGTGAAAGTTCAAAAATTATATACACTAATATTTATGGGAAATTATATAAAATAACCAAATTTTTTATATTTTTTTAAAAATACGATCAAAAGTTGCAGATAAAATTGTAAAAGTTGCATTTTGGGTTGCAAACGATGTTCATATTTGGGTTGCAAATTAGGTTGCACGGTATTTTTGAAAAACTATTTTTGCAAAATTTGGATATTTTTGAAAAAAAATCCAATATTTATTTATTTATTGCCCACCCTCTCTACGCGTGTTGGATTTTCTTTACTGAAACAAATGAAATAATATAATTGATTAATTATTAATACTATGCATCCCGATGGATCAGTTTCAAAATTCTCATTTTTTTCTCCTTTGAATACTAAAATTTATCAATTTTTATCAATTATACAATTATTAAAAATTATTTATTAAGCAAGCAAAGTAGTCATTAAAAAGTCGATTTCTACTAAATATCTAAAATCAGTAATTGAAATAATACTCTAAACTTCACAAATGAAATTAGAAATTAATGCAAATTGCTGGAAATGCAATCGAGTCTTTAATCAATTTTATAGTAATTAATATCGAAAACCGAAAATGTTTTCAAAAACAATAGTGATGTGCCAAAATAATTTAAAAAAAAAATTGTATGGTACAGTAAAACCTCTATAACTTAATATAGTTGGGACCAAAAATTTTATTAATATATTAATATAAAGAGGTATTAATTAATCGATAAATTAATAATTATTAAATTATATAAAATTTTTGACAGCAAAGAAAATTAATTTTCAATTATATACATTTAAATAGAATGAATTGTACAATTTATGTTTTATACTTAGTTCAATTAATTCAATATACATTGTAAAGCATAATGTAATGTAATATGTAATAGAGGACATATATAACTCAAATAGGAACAACACATTAATTCACAGAAATAATTACGAAAGCATATTGACGATCAAGGACAAACATAATATCTCAAGCAGAAGAAATAGAAGAGAGAAGCCCAAAAGAAGCAGCCAAAAATAGTAATACTATGCAAAGTTACTATGCACAATTACTATGCAAGATTACTATGCACGGTTACTGTGCAAATGACGGTTACTATGCAAATGGCGGTTACTGTGCAAATGACGGTTACTGTGCAAATGGCGATTACGGCTGGTGGGGCCCAAGGGGTTGTTGGATTAATAGTGCAGCATAGTAACTTTCTAAAACCTATAAATAGGCTTGTTGTATTTCATTTCAAAACACACCTCAACATACAACTCTCTCTTCTCTCTCTTATATCTTCTCTGTGTAAGCTGCTAGACAGTCCATCTAGTAGGGAAGCCGGCTTAGCCCGCTTTCAGGAAGTGTCGGGTAGAAGGTCCTCGTGCTTAAACTATCCTAGGAGTGTTTGATTTTGTAGCTGATCCATAGGATTAGATTGTGTAGCAAACCTCCGGGTTTTATCTATTCAAAGATATTTTCCAAACAGTTGTGTTATTTCGATTCAGTGTTTTTGATCTCATATCCACATCAAAAATCGAAATATTTTTGAATAACGCATTCAACCCCCCTTCTACGTTATTCCGGACCTAACAATTGGCATCAGAGCCACTCTGTTATTTTATAACAGTTAAGATCCAAAAAGCTATACAATCATGACAAAGAAAGCCAAAGCTAATGAAGGTCAAGCTTACATCACAAAGAAGAAGGACTGGGCTGACAAAGATGAGGTGAACTATGTCTTGATGGCAAATGTTGATAGTATCTCTAAAGCTACTGAGACCAAAGTACCTCGCCCTACTCTAGCTTTTGATACTACTGATATATCTGAGTTAAGACTCTTTCTTAAAAACTTGCATGTTAGCTACAGAGATCAGACTTTAGAAAATGAAAGAATAAAATCTGAAAGTCTAGACCTTAGAAAGAGAAATGACTATATAGAATTAGAATTAGTCCAGATGTTAAAAATTCAGAAAGAGAGAGATGATGTTATTATTGTTAAAACTGAATTATTGAAAAAGCATGCTTATCTTGAATCTGAACTTGCTAAAGAAAGAAAAATTATTAAAACTTGGACTAACTCTGGTACAACTACTCAGAGTATCTTAGAGAATGGTTATTGGAAACAAGGTCTAGGTTACACTGATAAAAAGAAAACTGCCAACCTAGAAGCTGAGACCTCTAAACCGGTATTTTCTGAAAGGGCTGCAAAGCCCAAAATTAATCTTGTGAGGTTTGTACCAAAATCTGTCAAGCCTAAATCTGTCAAGCAAGTCAGGGTCCTTAAAACTAATCATTAGTGGTTTTTGTGATTGCAGGATAACATGAAAAATATCCTTGTTCTGGACAGTGGATGCTCAGGACACATGACTGGAAATAAAGCCCTGTTATCAGAATTTGTGAAGAAAGCTGGCCCAACTGTCTCTTATGGAGATGGCAACATATGAAGGACTCTGGGATATGGCAATATCAATCTTGGGAATGTCATCATTGAAACTGTAGCTCTAGTCTCAGGACTCAAACATAATCTGCTAAGTGTGAGTCAAATATGTGATAGAGGTTATCATGTGGATTTCTTTGAAGAACACTGTGAAGTTATAATCAAATCTACAGGCAAAGTGAAAAACACACCTAGAGGGGGGGTGAATAGGTGTTATGGCCAACTATATCCAATTTTAAAGATTATCGAAAAATAAAAGTGCTGACTAGTTAGCTTGCTGATTGGAATATAAAACAGTCTGTCAGCTAGCTAAGATGAGTAATGCAGTGCAGAAAAATAAGAACAAGAACACCAAGAATTTTAGCTAGGTTCGACCCCTAATTCTCTATGGTCTACGTCCTAATCCCTTACCAACCTGGTAAGAGAATATATTATTGATCAATGAAAATACCGATTACAAGATCAACTAATATATCTCCCTTTCTCACCCTTCTGGTAGCTAGCTAACTGGAACCCCTGTTCTTGAACTAAATGCTCTCTAAGACCTATACTTCCCAAGTACACTCTTCTCTAGAAAACTAGTTCCCAACCCTTGTTACCACGTTAGCTCAGCTATCAACAACACTTTACACTTGAACAAATAAAGCAATGTTTGTGTTTACAACTCAAATAATCGAACTCTCTCAATATACTCTCGGTACTGAAAATGAGTTCTCTTTGAAATCTGGAAATGAATTGCAGGAGTTGTGCTTGTGTATTCTCTTGTAGTGTGTTGTCTTTGTTTTGCAGATAACTCATGAATATATAGAGAAGCACGCAGCACATCCAAATCTTCAAGGACGCTCCCACGTTCATGCCATCATGGATTGATCAGATTTGTGGAGTGCTAAGATTCCTTTAATGCCGTTGCTAATAAACTTTGCAGAGCCTGTTTTGAATATCTTCTAGTGGCTGAGCATAAGTGAAAATGTTAGAAGGAATTGTAATGGTTTTCAGTGAGTAGCCGAAGCATGTGCTTAGTACATTTACATTATTCCTAGACAATGTGTAGTGGTGTAATCATGAGACATGCTTTCTAATAATCTATTAGATTGAAAGACAACGGTTATTAAGGAGTAATACCTTTAGATTTAAACAAAGACCCTGAATAGAATATTCTCATGCTAGACAAGATATAATGGAGCACATGAGTGCTTAATTGTTTAATCAATATTTTGTCAAAAGTAATCCTTATATTAAGATAACATATCTTGAAATATTCTCTGTGTCTAGAACAAGTAATTGAGCAATAGCAATGATGTGAATATGCTCTAACACGTTTTAATCAATTTTATGCAATTAATAATCAAGATGAAAAACTTGACAAGCAGTTTTTCTGGACGCCCAGGCAGCTAGCTGATGAGCACAAATTCTATCAACTCAGCTTGCTTATATAACACTTAAGCTATATAACAAACATCTCAAGCTTGCTGACTAGAGATATTTAGCTATTTAATTAAGTCCTGCAAAACAAAGTTAGAGCACAACCAAACAGCTAGCTATAACATTCGGTTACAAGCTTATCAGCTTGCTGACAGAGTGATCATCAAAACTATAAGGCTATCAATCTCCCCCTTTTTGATGATTACTCAATAATTTATAGGAGAGTAAAACTCCCCCTAAATCCATGCTTCCTATAAAACAAGATTAGATAATAAAGCATGAAATATTCACAAACAACATTTGTATTCATCATCAAAATATCGAGCTAACAATCTCCCCCTTTTTGATGATGACATACTAGAAAACATCGGAGAGACTATGTTGCTCCCCCTAAAACAATGATCTCCCTGATTAACAAAATATCTCAACATATAGACATGTAATCAGGTTAACATATATCGTCATATGCAATACGATATAAACATAACTCATCCTTGCATAGTCGATAAATCCCAAACATGTATAAAATATAACATTATATCTCTTTTATCACATGTATTCATATTCTTCTCCCCCTATGACTTCATCAGAAAAGGGGTTAACAAGATAAGTATGTAAGCATAAAACATGTGGTAAATCAATTAACAATTAATAGGCTGATTATTGTATAAATAAAGTTGAATTAATCAAACCAGCATGCTGAAAGCACATTTTCGAGCTTTCTGCCATAGCAATTCTTCTAGTGGATTGTATAGTAGCTTACTGCTTAGGCAGTACACATTCTAAATGATCATGAATGTGACTTCATCTCATAGTTTTCTCCTTTTCCATTTTATGCACAATACAATACATATACATATATTTGTCCCATCTATATACTAGAGGAATCTCATTAGTACCACAATAATAATATACTAATATTCAAGGAAATGTAAATGGACAAATAACATACTTACTACTTGGATACCCAAATTTGGTTGGATCTACCATGGTCAGTAGATAGAACATAAAGAACATGTAGATCAGACTTCTTGACCCACTTTTGAATTACTTTTGGAGCTTGATTCTTTGTTCTCTTTATTCTATTAGCTTGCTGTCGGTAAGCTGTCTGTCTGTTTTAGCTTGCTGGATTTGCATTCTGAATTTTGCAATACTTTGACAAATGATCCTTTTTTCCACATTTGTTGCAGATTCTCCAAGGCATATCATAATCATAAGGAATACCATACTTCCCATCATATTTAAGAGCCTTATCCGTCGAAGTTGAAGCGATTCCAAGTTCTTCCTTTTCCAATGGAACTTTGGTTTGCTTCATCATAGATATGAGTATTTCCTCTCCTTGGACAGACTTTCCCATTCCCTTTTGAAAATTCTTTATCTCTTGTTCCAGCTATTTTATTCTTATAGCTTACTGAGATACCATTTCAGCTTGCTGAGATACCATTTCAGCTTGCTGAGATGATTCTTTTATTGCAGATTCCTTATGTTTGAATGTCTCAATTTTTGCTTTCAAGGATTTGATTGTGTCTGAAGATTCATTTGAAGTTGCTTCCTCAATCTTGAATGTCTCAAGACATACATCTCTTGCTTCGATATCTGATCTTAGCTCGCTGATTTCCTTTTGTAGAATATCATTTCTTTTGAGAATAACCTTATTCAATCCTTCTAGTTGGGTAACCTTGGCCTTAAGGTCAGAAACTTCACCAAGTGTATTTTCTGGGACATCTTCAGTCATAAGATCAGAAACCACCTTTTTAAGATGGGCATTCTTCTCTTTCAGCTTGCTATTTTCAGCTTTAAGTGCTAGAAATTCCTCCATAGGCACATTACTATGTTCCTCACTACTAATGCTCTCCGAATCCAAGACATCAGTTTCGATAAGAACTTCTTCTGTGTCCCCTTGTATGATATCTTCATCATCAATTCCAACAAGTGCAAGATTTATCATTTCATCACTTGACTCATCATCAAAAGCTATTTCCTCATCATCACTCCATGAAAAAAATGCTTTAGATTTTTCTTTGTCCCTTGAGGCAGCTTGCTTGTTCGGCTTGTTTTTCATCTTGTAACAATTTCTTTTGTAGTGGCCCATCTTGCCACATTCAAAACATGTTTGATCATTGCTTTCTCTGGAGAACTTTTTGTTGTTGGAGAGTATCTTCTCCTTCTTCATCTTGTTTCTGAGCTTAATCATTTTATTGATCTTCCTTGTTATGATAGCAAGCTCTTCATCGGATTCATCATCAGATTCCAGCTTACTGACAGAGTCAGCATGAAGTGCTAAGTTCTTCATTTGAGAGGCTGGAGCGTGAGTATCACTTGTTTTGCTTTCCAGAATTTTGCTTTCAAATTGCTCCAATTCAGCAAACACAGCCAATTGTTCCATAGTATCAATGTTTGGTGATGATTCCAAGGCCGTCACCTTTGGTTCGAAGATAAATGGCACCGCACTTAGGATTTTCATATTGATTTCTTCTTGAGGGATGGTCTTTCCAAGTTGCTTTAGTGCATTCATATTCATTTGGAACCTTTCTTGACTTTCTCTGATTGTTTCATCTTCTTCGAGCTTGAAATTTCCAAATTCATTCATTAGCTTGCTCAATTTCACCTTCTTTAGACTTTTAGATCCTTCATGACATTACTCCAATGTATCCCATATTTCTTTTGCTATTTTGCATGAAGATATCTTGTCACATTCAGTTGAACATAATCCACTCATGAGGGAGTTCCAAGCCTTGCCATTGTAGCCATACTTTATAAGTTCGACATCCGTAAGCTCGTCAACATCTTTTGGGTTGCCATCTTTTTTAAAGAATTCAAAATTGCCCTTTTGCACAACTCTTAGCACAAGTGGTTCTCTAGAAAGATAGACCTCCATACGACATTTCCACCAATTGTAATTTTCGGTACCAAGCAATAGAGGAGCCCGAAAATCTGATGTTCCTTCGGGATATCTGTCAGCCATTAGATCGATACTTTTCCTGTTACAGAAATTTTAGTATACCAAGCTCTGATACCAACTGAAAAACACACCTAGAGGGGGGGTGAATAGGTGTTATGGCCAACTATATCCAATTTTAAAGATTATCGAACAATAAAACTGCTGACTAGTCAGCTTGCTGATTGGAATATAAAACAGTCTGTCAGCTAGCTAAGATGAGTAATGCAGTGCAGAAAAATAAGAACAAGAACACCAAGAATTTTAGCTAGGTTCGACCCCTAATTCTCTATGGTCTACGTCCTAGTCCCTTACCAACCTGGTAAGAGAATATATTATTGATCAATGAAAATACCGATTACAAGATCAACTAATATATCTCCCTTTCTCACCCTTGCTGGCAGCTAGCTAACTGGAACCCCTGTTCTTGAAGTAAATGCTCTCTAAGACCTATACTTCCCAAGTACACTCTTCTCTAGAAAACTAGTTCCCAACCCTTGTTACCACGTTAACTCAACTATCAACAACACTTTACACTTGAACAAATAAAGCAATGTTTGTGTTTACAACTCAAATAATCGAACTCTCTCAATATACTCTCGGTACTGAAAATGAGTTCTCTTTGAAATCTGGAAATGAATTGCAGGAGTTGTGCTTGTGTATTCTCTTGTAGTGTGTTGTCTTTGTTTTGCAGATAACTCATGATTATATAGAGAAGCACGCAGCACATCCAAATCTTCAAGGACGCTCCCACGTTCATGCCATCATGGATTGATCAGATTTGTGGAGTGCTAAGATTCCTTTATTGCCGTTGCTAATAAACTTTGCAGAGCCCGTTTTGAATATCTTCTAGTGGCTGAGCATAAGTGAAAATGTTAGAAGGAATTGTAATGGTTTTCTGTGAGTAGCCGAAGCATGTGCTTAGTACATTTACATTATTCCTAGACAATGTGTAGTGGTGTAATCATGAGACATGCTTTCTAATAATCTATTAGATTGAAAGACAACGGTTATTAAGGAGTAATACCTTTAGATTTAAACAAAGACCATGAATAGAATATTCTCATGCTAGACAAGATATAATGGAGCACATGAGTGCTTAATTGTTTAATCAATATTTTGTCAAAAGTAATCCTTATATTAAGATAACATATCTTAAAATATTCTCTGTGTCTAGAACAAGTAATTGAGCAATAGCAATGATGTGAATATGCTCTAACACGTTTTAATCAATTTTATGCAATTAATAACCAAGATGAAAAACTTGACAAGCAGTTTTTCTGGACGCCCAGGCAGCTAGCTGATGAGCACAAATTCTATCAACTCAGCTTGCTTATATAACACTTAAGCTATATAACAAACATCTCAAGCTTGCTGACTAGAGATATTTAGCTATTTAATTAAGTCCTGCAAAACAAAGTTAGAGCACAACCAAACAGCTAGCTATAACATTCGGTTACAAGCTTATCAGCTTGCTGACAGAGTGATCATAAAAACTATAAGGCTATCACAAAGTTGTTCTGAAGGGATACAGGCATGGTAACATTTATAAAGCCAAGCTTTCAACAAACTCTGAAGGTTCTGCAATCTGTCTACTGAGTAGAGCATCAATTGAAGAAAGCTGGAACTGGCACAAGAGACTTTCTCATCTGAATTTCAACAGCATTAATGAGCTAGTGAAGAAAGATCTTTTGAGAGGATTTCCCAAATCAGTTTTTACTCCAGATGGCCTATGTGACTCATGTTAAAAGGCAAAACAAAGGAAAACTTCATTCAAAAGTAAGACTGAATCCTCAATTCTTGAGCAATATCACTTATTGCATGTTGATTTATTTGGTCCATTAAATATAATGTCTATTGGAAAGAAAAGATATGTGTTGGTTATTGTTGATGAATACACCACATATACATGGGTGTATTTCATGCATAAAAAAGAAGAAACTGCATCAATCTTAACAGAGCATATCAGACAACTACACAAAGGATATAAGCATACAGTGAAAATCATAAGAATTGATAATGGCATTGAGTTCAAAAATGCAGCCATGGAAGAATATTGTAAAGAAAAGGGAATAAAGTAAGAATTCTCTGCACCTGGAACTCCATAGCAAAATGGAGTAATAGAGAGAAAGAACAGGACTCTCATAGAAGCTGCAAGGACCATGCTTGATGAAGCAAAGCTGCCAACTTTCTTCTGGGCTAAAGTTGTGCAAGTTGATTATTTCACTTATAATGCTACACTCATAAACAAGCATGGTAAAACACCGTATGAGATGGTAAAAAATAAGAAGCCGAACTTGAAGTACTATCACGTATTTGGATGTAAGTGTTTTGTTCTTAAGACTCATCCAGAACAGCTTTCCAAATTTGATTTAAAAGCTAATGAAGGAATCTTTGTTGGATACCCACTATCCACAAAAGCATTCAGAGTCTACAATCTGAGAACAAAAGTGGTCATGGAAACTATCCATGTGTCTTTTGATGATAAGAAGATAACAGGACTTGAAGATTTTGATGAACATGACCAGCTGAGATTTGAGAATGAAGAAATGAATGTTGATCTACAAAATATTGATACTCTTTCAGACTATATTGATCAATATATACAAGTAGATCAGACTGCAGCACATGTTGAGGGGGAGCAAGTGAACGATCAAAATGAACCCCAATCAAGTGAAGAAACATAAAAAAATGCATCTACTGCTAATGATTCATCAAACTCTGAAAGCAACAGCTCAGGGGGAGCAAACAATGATTTTGGATCTACTAGTCACCACACTCAACACAATTATGAACTTGGGGAATCATCAAGATCAAATCTGCTGAGACAAAGGGTATGGAGTAGAACGCATCCCTTTGAACAGATCATTGGTGAACCGGACACGGGTGTACAGACTAGAAGAGCAACACAGAATGAATGCAATTTCGCAGGATTTTTATCTCAAATTGAACCTAAAAAGGTTGATGAAGCTCTTGATGATCCAGATTGGGTAACTGCAATGCAGGAAGAACTCAATCAGTTCGAAAGGCAGAAAGTATGGAAGCTGGTGCCAAGACCAAAAGATAAATCTGTAATTAGCACTAGATGGGTGTTTAGAAATAAACTGGATGAAAATGGTATTGTTACGAGGAACAAGGCGCGATTGGTAGCAAAGGGTTACTCTCAAGAAGAGGGAATTGATTATGATGAAACCTATGCTCCAGTTGCAAGGCTTGAAGCAATCAGGATGTTCTTAGCATTTGCTGCACACTCCAACTTTAAGGTTTTTCATATGTATGTGAAGAGTGCATTTTTGAACGGAGATCTAGAAGAAGAAGTCTATGTTGAACAGCCCCCTGGGTTCGAAGACAAGGAATTTGAAGGTTCTGTGTACTTTTTCTTCAAAGCTCTCTATGGTCTCAAGCAAGCCCCTCGAACATGGTATGATACTCTCTCCAAGTTTTTACATGAAAATGGTTTTACAAGAGGTATCATCGAAAAAACTCTCTTTCATAAAAAGCATAAAAATGATATGATTCTGGTACAAGTCTATGTGGATGATATAATATTTGGCTCTACTAATGATTTGTTATGCAAGAGATTTGATAAGCTAATGCAGAGTAAGTACGAGATGAGCATGATGGGTGAGTTGTCCTTCTTCCTTGGACTTCAAGTTGTTCAGAAGCCTGATGGTATTTTCATCTACCAGTCAAAATACATAAAGGATCTTCTGAAGAAGTATGGGATGGAAGAAACAGCTACTGCCAAGACCCCGATGCCAACTGCTATCAAGCTTGATCAAGACAAATCTTGTAAGTCAGTTGACATCACGAAGTATCGAGGTATGATCGGCTCTTTCTTGTACTTAACTGCTAGTAGACCAGATATTATGTTCGCAACTTGTTTATGTGCTAGATTCCAGGCTAACCCTAAAGAGTCACATCTTATAGCTGTTAAACGTATTTTCAGATACCTGAAGGGAACCCCCAATCTTGGGATTTAGTACCCTAAAGGAATAGGTTTTGACCTAGTTGGCTATACAGATTCTGACTTCGCGTGTTGTAATATTGATCGGAAAAGTACTTCTGGAAGTTGTCAGTTTCTAGGAAGAAAGTTGGTATCTTGGTACAGCAAGAAGCAACACTCAGTATCTACCTCGACAGCCGAAGCAGAATACATTGCGGCAGGTAGTTGTTGTGCTCAGATCCTGTGGATGAGAAATCAACTTCAGGACTATAGACTCATGTTAGACAAAATTCCAATTCTATGCGACAACACGAGTGTCATTGCCATTACCAATAATCCAGTTCAACACACTAGGACAAAGCACATTGATATCAGGTATCATTTCTTACGAGAGCATGTCATGAATGGAACTGTGGTATTATATTTTGTTCCCACAGATCAATAAATTGCAGACATCTTTACTAAACCACTGGATGAATCCACTTTCTCCAGGTTAGTTGGTGAACATGGGATGTTAAATCTGTCTAATTAATTTTGGATAATCAATAATTGCAATTTGTTATAAGTTCACATGTATTTTAAATGTCCATATGTTTAGGACTTGTGAATTTATTTGCATCCAGTCCTCATATTATAGTTATCTCTATATTAATTACCATGCGTATAAATGCTATATTTTATTGTAATTAGTTAGTAAATAATTGTGTTAATTGTAGCATAATTAAATAAATATTTTATTGACATATATCAATTAATGATATTTTGTTAATTTTATGTCTATTTAATTGTGAGTTTATCTGATTATTGTGGATTAATTCCTGATTTACTGCGTGATTATTTTTAAATCCATAATAATTAGAAGTATAAATATGTGTGTGTATATATATATATAGGCTGGTAGGTTTCGGTGATAAGATGTTTTTCGGACGACAGGTTTCGCTGATAATATGTTTTTTTGGCAAATTAGGTTGTTAGGTGAGAAATTATTGAGCGGTGTTATTCTTTAAACATAACCTATCACTATTACACCTAACCTACTAATCCTTGAAACCTTATAAATGATGAGTTTTTGTTTGTGTTTAACATCATCATTTTTCAGATATACAGAGCATATACACACAATTGCTGAAAATTTCAAGCTTTGACCGGAAAGATCTCACAATCTAGCTGGTGGTTTTTAGAGTGGATTTCATATTCCTGTTATACGCACTAACCCTTGTTTTTGAATTTCCTCGAAGTTTTGAAAATGACATTGCAGGGAAGCTTTCTAATTGCTAAAGTTAATCCTATTTCCATTCAGGAAATCGAAACCATTCAGGATGAGCAATTTTGGGCTTGGACACAATTTCTGAATGAACATTCATTAATTCGCTATGCTTTAGTTACACAGGTGCAGCTTAACCATGATGCATTGCATGAACTATATTGCAGTGCGGTTAACACTTCTGGACAGAACGGGTGTGCAATCACATATCGACTGTTTGATAGGTCGATTGGGGTCACTGAACGAGATGTTAATCGAATTCTCTATTTTCCTATGGATAATTTCGTTTTTGATCCTACACCTGAACAGATTGAAATGTTCTTTCGTTTTATAAGGTACCAAGATGGCAATTTCAATACTGGTAATCTTTCTAGAACGTTTCTGGCCCAGTACTGGAATTTCTTCCTTCACACTCTTAATCATTTTTTGTCCTCAGATAGAACAAATCAAGATCGAATACCTGAATTTATTCAAAAAATAGGGTATGCGGTCGCCAATAATTTGAGGATTAATTTTGAAAAAATAATGCTTGGTCAAATCATTTTAAAAATGAAACGCTTGGGAACAAGAGATGTTCGAACTCAAAATGTCAAATGTCTATATCCAAGGTTTCTACAGCTAATATTAAATGATTTTTTGAATGATGAAGACAGGGTACGGTTGGAAAATGGTCAAAAGGTGGAATGTTCTTACATGAAGACGAATGTAATTAATTACATAAACAAAAAGAACTATATGAATGTGCCTACAGTCCTAACTGAATATCTAAAGATTGTCCCACTTCCGTTGTTACCAAGACCAGTGAGAGCAGGTATACGACAAGGTAATATTTCAATCCCTGCTATTCCAACCTCTGTATTCCCTGTTATGTCACAAGAAATACAGTTTCTACAGCCCCTAGTGGCCATCTTACCCGACCAAGAGCAGGAAATCCCACCAACTCTAACACAGGTCGAAGAGCCCATTCTACAAATGCAAACACAAACACAACAAACTCCTACACCTCAATTGTCACTTAAACGACCAGCCATAACACTTTTGAGGGAGATAGTGCCTCAGCAGCACCACATAAGGAGTTAGTTACATCAGCCGTTCTACCTCATTCTAAACGGAGTAAACCCAATGAACCTGAGGTAACGGTAACTGTTAGTGAAACAATTCTTCCTTGTCAAATGAGTGAAAATCTAAATAAGGTTGAATTGATGGGAGCAACTATCTTGAGTTCCATTTCACGGAACATAAGAATGGTTGATGATCTCTCTAAAGATCAAATGCCTTCACAGGCATCCGAGGTGGAATTACATAGCTCAATAACTGCTGGTGAATCTTCCATTTTACGGAAAGTTCCATCGGTAGGAGGTTCTTTTATGAACCAAGTGTCTTCATAGACGTAAGAGGGAAACTTGGGTTTTGTGCCATTTAATCGATTGAAGTTTAACCTCCTAGAGGGAAAATCTCTAGATCTCTTTCGAGATTTACCACTCTTTACCAGTGGTCGGCAACTCGCTTCACGCGAGGAAGGAAGCTCACGAACTTTCATTGCACCATCCGTGACCTTTGAAAAAGGGGCTAGGATGATTTCATTTACAGGTACACATATCGGTGGAAGCTCTGGAGGAGAGTTGAGGGAAACACGAACAGAACATGTAAGTGTCACCCAAACCACTAAACTGAGTGAATATATAGTGTTGAGTGAAACACCTGCAGAACGTACGAGTGAGCAACCTACTCAACCACATGCACCTGTAATTAGAAAGGAATACAGCATACTCCTTACACGGGTCAAAACAATGGAGAAAAAGTTGTAAAATATCTGTAAGTCCATTGCAGAAATCAAAAATTTGCAACTTATTCAACATGATGTATTCCAGGTTCAATTGAATACCATGGCAACCCAGTTTAATGATGCAATCAACTCCTTGATAAAGTCATCTTCGTCTAATTTACCAACTCCACATCCTACTACTCTGGAGGATAACCCAACTGAGGGGGAGAAGGTGGATGACCAAGAAAAATCTACTAGGCGTAAGAGCAAGGAGAATGTTGTTGACACGGAATTAACTTTATTTTGGGAAAGGAAAGCTAATGGGAGTATTAGTGCTATGCGGAAAGAAAGCAAGGCAAAATTGAAGATATGTTCAATCTAGAGGAACAATTTGTCTTGCAGTTGTTCAAATTTTAGAAATCTGGAAAATGTATATATGATCCAGAATGCGCTTTAATATTATTTATCTTTGTATTTCATTTTTCTTGTATCAGTTGAGTTATCCTCTAGGAATTTGCTTGACAAACCCTAACAATCAAATAGGGGGAGATTGTAAAGCATAATTTAATGTAATATGTAATAGAGGACATATATACCTCAACTAGGATAAAAGATAAATAATATTAACTCTATACAGGGATCGTGAAATTTGAAGCGACAAGGATCAAGTCGCTGAAAGAAGTTCATTAACATGATCAAGCCTCAGTGACAGAATAAGATGTACACATGATTCAGTTGAAAGGCCAAAAGATTTCAGGTGTTTATAATAACCTTAATCAACAAAAAGTATGAGACAACAAAAAGTATGAGACAGAGTACTAAGTAGTAAAATTTGAAAACTTCTCACTTTTAGTAATTTTTTTGGTTGGTGTTATCTATTTTATCCCATATTAATCTTATGTATTTTTTAGGCGATAAGGAGGGCTCAAAAAGGCAGCGATAGCACCACCACCAGGAACAAGGATGGCGGCAACGAGAGAAGGGGAGAATGCATGGTGAGGATGGCGGCGCTTAATTAGGCCATATTCTATTTTTAACTTTGTTTGGTTAAAGAACATGTAGTTGGTTGATGTACATGTTGAATAGTTGGTCTAAGATTGAAATTGTAGTTGCTTTTATTGGTGAATTATGTATTTGGTTTAATGGTTTGATGCACGTAATAGATAATTAGCTTATGGGAATTGATTTTTTGTATGTTGGTTTCAATTTGTTCGAATATAATATGAAGTTGATCTGTGTTTGTTTGGCTGGTTGAAATGTTAGGTTTGTTTTTGTTACGATGGTTGGCATGTTCATTTGTGTGTGTTTGGATGGTTGGAATGTTGATTGATAGTATTTATGTACATGAAGTGACAATTGTAGTAGTATTTATAAGAAAATTTTGGAACAATTCCGACCACCATGCTAAATTACGACCAAAAATGATTATTTCTGGGTAGCAGAAAATGACTGACTACAAAAAAATAAGACTGCATTCATAATTTTCCGACCGCATTCATAAGAAACGATCATTATTTATCAGTCGTAGAGTAATGATCAAGACGGTCGGTTACTTATACTGATCGAATTACTAACCACCCGAAAAATGATCGAAAATGCGGTCGTATATTGGATTATAGTTAGATCATAATCTACTTTTATTAATCTGACGTGGCTAGACACGTGTCAAAGGTGTCCTGAGCACGTGGCTGTACACGTCACCAAAGTGGTCTATCCATGTCAGTTGGGTCCCAGCCAGGTGGCATGTATACGTAGAAGAAGTATTCTATCAGTCAATGATAATTACGACCAGAGTCTACAAAAACGACCATGTTTTATATGACCGATGTGCGTCGGTCGTTATTGGAAAATACCTACTACTTTTGGCTTAATAACCACTACTTATGCGATCGGTAAAAGTCATGTTTCTTGTAATGAATAGCGCATAAAAATCCTTCCTGTGCACGCCTTTCCAAATTACAGAAACATGTATAGTTCCTACATAGACACCTTTGAGATTTTAAGAAAATATTAAAAATAAATTACTAAGAGACATTGATCGAAAACCTGAACACCAAACCCACTTTCCACATCCCACATAAACATCAAGCATCAAGCTACAAAATAACACACGTTCATTTGTAGACTAATTAAAGCGCTAATATACATTTTTTAACAGATAATTACACGATAATTCAGAGATATACATCATCAATACATGATAATTCATACATTCTTGTGATAAACATCAGTGGATAGGCTTCCAACAGTCTTGATATGACTTGGAAACTTGATAATACATCACCATCAGTTGATAAATGATATATTAGTCATAATCCCATTAGAAACGGGATAACTCATCACAAACGATCGATCATATCACTCAAGAACTACATACGGGTTTGATCCACTATAAACAGTGGTATAAGGCAGTTTGCGGGACTTCTTCGACACTTTAACACCTTGAGGTACTGAGCACGTACACTCTTGTTGACACAACTAAATTAAGGTTCTTGGCAGGCCAACACATCGACATTGTACGACTCTTGAGCTCTATTCTCGCAGATTAAGTCTGATCCTTCGAGGAACCACCTCCCGTGTTCTTCGGAAACCTAACTGTGAGCCTTTCTGGGCAGCTAGTCAACACCAAATTTTACGGTGATATTCCGGCAACGACCTCCACGTAGTTATGCTAAAATCCTCCCACAACAGCTGCCAAATATTCGCGATCATTAAGAAATAAACTTACAAAAAGTGGACTAAACTTACTAACGGAATAGCAATAGATATATTTTAATGTCATTTCTGTTGGTATGGTGTTGGTGATCCCTTACTGGGCGGTAATTTTGGCGCCTATTTTTCCAAAAAAATATTCTGTTGGTAAATATTCGTCGGTAATCCATTGGGCACCAATTTATGGAATTAACTTTTCAGAATTTTGAGGTTTTGTTAGCAATTTGTTGATAATTACCAATGGATTGATTTCCGTTGGTAAATTCCTTCGGCATAATCGCATATTCTTGTAGTGTCATATGGATGGAACAACTGAAGTACCGACCCCTACAATAATACAATCTAATAAGGCTATCCCTCATATATGATGGCATATTTGTGCCTTAAAGAGGTAACTTTGGCCATGATTTTGGCTTATACTGTGATTGTGATAATCAGTTTTGTACCTTTATTGGGGGTCATAACTGATGGCATATTTATGCCTTGAAGAGGTAATTTTGAACATGATTTTGGCTTATTTTTGTGATTGTGATAATCAATTTTGTACCTTTATTGGGGCCATAAATGATGGCATATTTGTGCTTTGAAGAGGTAATTTGTGTCATAAAAGATGACAAGATGCGTGTAGTACTCTTTTGACCTAATAAATGAGTAATTGGTATTTATTATCTTTTCAAAATTACCAACTAAATTTTAGTTGTGGTTTAAATTAAAGTATTTTCTAATGTAAACAATTACTACTACAAATTTGCACTTGCATAGCGCTTTTTTTAACACTTGCATAGCGTTTTTAAGCGCGCTATATGTATGGCGGTGCTATTAGGGGTGAGCAAAAAAAATTCGAAAATCGGATTATCCGATTTTCCGATCCGGTATCCGATTATGAAAATCCGGAAATTAGGATATCCGATCCGAAAAAACCGGATTGGATATTCGATCCGGATTATTTTTATGAATTCGGATACGGATCCGGATCACAACTTTTAACAAATCCGGATATCCAGATCCGATCCGATTTTTAATATCTATTAAAAATAATTTTTATATTTAATAAATAACGAATTTATTGTAGACAAATAACTCAACATTGAACATATTAAATTAAGTAATGAATTATCACTAATAAATAATGAATTTGACCAAAATGATTAATAAATTAATAAATTTATTCTTAAATCAACCTTGATAAATACTTTCTCTTACTTAATCATTTTATCCAAAGTGATTGATTAAGAAATTATAATATTAAAAAAATTAAAAACAAATTAAGCAAATGGAAGAATATTTTCTTTTAATAATATTTTCACTTAAAATTATGAATTCGAGAGCTAACGTGTTACTCCCTCTATCCCGTTTATATTGGTCATCAATCAAAAAATACGTATTGAGCAATCAAGTGAAAATTGCCATACTTACTCTCAATTGTTCGCATACTTTGAAAACAATAACACTGTTAATACTTTTTTTTGAAACAACATTATTAATACTTAATTTGATTTATTTAGAAAATGTGGCCACTATTTTTGGGACATGCAAAAAAAGAATTGTGACAAATATAAACGGGATGAAGGTAGTATTCGTATCTTTTAAAAAATATTTATAAGAACTCGTTAAAGAAATGAATGGTAGTTTATGATAGGTTATTATAAAATTAGGAAAAAAATGAATATACAAATGTTAAAATATGAGATGATGATATCTAAATTTTTATTAATTAATTTATCATTTGTAAAGTTAACGATAACTTATTAAAAATGTAATAAAATTCATTTATTTATACTAACAAAAATAAATTTTACTTAACTAATTCGGATCCGGATTATTCTATTTCCGATCCGGTTTAAACGGATATCCGAATTTTGAATATTCGATTAAACTGGAACCGAAACTGGAATAGATTTTTCATAATCCGAAAAATCGGTATCCGATCTGAATTTTAAAACCGGACTGGATATCCGGTTTTACTCACCCCTTGGCGCTATGCAAGTTTATTTCACTTACATAGCGCTTTTTTTTGTGCTCTCCAAGTACATTACTTAGATAGCACTTTTGGAAGTGTTATGCAAGTAAGCGTTGTCCAAGTACACTTTCTTCTTATATAACACTTCCAAAAACGTTATTTAAGCCTTTTGACTTAAAAACAACATCACTTACATAGCATTTTGAGAAACGCTATAGTAGCTTTATATTTTAAAAATAATAATAATTTAATTAATTTTTGTCATTTTTTAACCTGCAATATTCTTGAAAAAATCAAAATGCATAGATACAATAAAAATTTGACAATTCCAACTAATATCCCAAATTAAACTAGACTATCAACTTAAAATACTTCCATATTAATAAATAAAAATTTCAAATATCAACAACGTACATGAACCTTATAAACAACATCAGTACCTACAAATCAAATATTCCTCATCTATTGGTATACATAATATGCCTAAAGTATTGCAACTACATATTATAATAAAATATTGAAAACTACTCCATCGACAATTTGCCTTTGAGGAATGAGTTGTCCCAATATTAATTCGGGAAGCAAGCCTGCTTATTTTCAAGTAGCACAACTTGTCCTCTGCGTCAGCAACTTCATTCACATCTATTTCTGTGGATTTCTTTTTCTTGCTCTTTCTTATTGAGGACTTTGCAGTTGCTCCATTCACATCCTCCTCTGCACCTACAACTTGAAATCAGCCAGGATAAGGACATCACAATGATCACAAATACAAAAAAGTTGAATGTCAATGAATTCTAGTCACTTAAAAATACAAAAAAATGTAAACCTAATGTACTCAGGTACAGAGTAAATTCAACACTCAGCAGATGAAACAATCTATGGTCATATGCTTTATACAAGACAGTACTCCCCAAATACCTTTTTAAATGAAGTCCGGGCATATATATAAGACCTCAATTAGTTGCAGAAATAACCTACAAGAATCTCTTCCAATAAAATATAAGAGCCACCAACAATCTAAGATCATGTAATAACAATCTGAATCTAAATACATGATTGTGGTCATCAAGAAGTTCCAACTCTCAGTGCTAGTAGTGGCAGGAAGTCTAATTTCACATTAACTTCTCAAAGACTTGCCATGAAGATATAAGCAAGATGAATTTACATGTATTATAGACTAATTGGTAAGCTAGCAGGACAACCATGACAACAAATGACAGGATAAGATGCGCAGAGATAATTAAGAGAAGCATGTGCATTTTTAATTAGTTGAATAAGTTTGAAAGTTAAGAACCTTTAATTGCATGAAGCAGAAAATTCTTCACAACCTCCCCTTCTCCATTAAGCAGAAATGCAAAAGCAGATGACAAAATCACGGGGTAAAGACCTGATCATAGTTGAGTGGTGTAGAATCAACTGGATGACTAGCTGCAATGAATAAGTAATGATATAAAAAGAAGAGGTAAAATAAATTGATTATGTAAACTCCCACAAATTCGAATATAACAATTATCCAGTCTTATTTTTAATGCAACTGCAAACTGCATAGTTGCCACAACTGCAACCTCCTGTATCAGCAATCAAGGGAACAACAAAATTTCTGGATAACTTAAGAGTTTACAGCTTTAAAAGATCACACAAATAAAATGTATTAGAAAAAGAAAATTGCACAAACATATCAATTACTTTAAAAGATCACACAAAGACCGGAGAAATACCTATCTTTGCCATTGATGGTGCAAGAGACTGATCACCCAGGCAATAATGTAGCAGGGCAAAATGAAGCAAACAGTTCGTAGCAAGATAAACTGTAAATACAAATACATTGGCATATAATCCTTAGAATCATGTAAGTAATGGTTGAAGATGCTGAATTTGTAGCTTACAGAAAGGGTACTTAGTGAAAAAATCAGACCCGTTATCTTCTTCGTAATATTACTTGGCAGTTTATTGTCTAGTATAGTTCAATACAAGGAAACTACATGAATAATATAGAGCTCAAACCCCAAAAAAATAACCTCATAGACAAAGGCTTGCAATTACATTCTGTAGAACTTTTATCAAAAAGAAAGCAACAGTCCTAAAACATTGCTCAGTAGAACTTTTATTTCCTTAATGATTTTGCTTCTTTATTGCCTTCACTAGTAACTACTACACTGAATATTTGTGGGCGTTACTCCCCTGGATGCTAGACACACAAAACAGATAATAGAATGTTATTGAGCTGTAGCGTTTTAGATTTAATCTATTCTTGTCTTAATTCGACATCCTATACAATAATACAATAATAATCATATTACACGATGTTCTTTTTTAGGGGAAAGGAAAGGGGTTGAATTAACGTAAATGCAAGATTACAAAAATTGCATGGATTGTTAATAAATTACAGAGAAATAGAGAATATAGAAATTACCCTATATCTATAGTAGTTGTCTCGAACTGGGGACGAGGATGAGCAGTATAACCAGGTTTGTAAGGCTGCACATTAATAGCATAAAAACATTACCATTCAAAAGACAAAATACAATTATCTGTGACCATTGTATACTAGTCATTGCATAGTACTACCAAATGTGCTTAATTATATTATATAATTTTATTCTTTAACATAGAAGTCAAGAACCACTACCAAAGTAATTAGTCTATTAAATTTAAGAGGATCTTGAATTTCCATGGCTTCGACTTCTCAACTAAGTTTCTCTCAGTCAGAAGTGTTAAAACTCGAAAGTAATCCATTTTTTAAATATAGATGCAACATGCCAAGCTACTTCATCCCAGTATATCATGATCCTTTATTCTTCTTCGAGATTAGAAAGATAACACACGTTTTTGGGAGCCATCCATTTGTTGATGCAGGACAAGGCTTGTGTAGCAGCTTTCTACACTACTCCAATCTGCAGCAAATGAATTCCCAACAGAGAGTTATTGTCGGATTCTACATAGTTTATAAAAAATGTAGAAAACAGAGTGAGGCAGAAAATTAGACTCACCTAAAACTACTTCAAAAATGTACTACTTGATTATAGTTAAAAGTTCACAAACATTTAAATACTTGAGCAAATTGTCGTATTCAACTACACATGGATAAAATGTCGAAGAAAAGAGGAGCAATTGAAATCACTTACTTCATCACGATAAACTGCGATGGGGTGTTTCCCGAGATCATGCTGAAGCGCTTGAAAGATTTGGTCCTCGGTTTCATTAATAAGTCTGATGAAACCCAATTCAAGAAATTAATAATAATAAATAACAACAATTAAGGTAATTCAAGAATTGAAGAAAGAATAAGAGAACATACCTTTCCAGATTTACAAGAAGAAAAAGAGAGTGGAAAGTGTCACGAACCTGGCGGGAACTGCTATTTGTTTTAATTACCAAAACGATGTTGTTTGCTTTCCTCGTTTATTTTAATAAGTTAGTTATCAGAATTACTGGTGACAGTACTATCTAGGTAGTGGGTAGAATTGTTCTCTAGTACGTTATTGGTAGCTGTAGTGGTCCCCAGCATTTCCTATTTAAACCAGGCATTGGCCATGTACTGATTATGGATGAATGATAATGTTCTTTCCTTTCTTCATTTTACCTGTTTTCTTTTCTTGAATTCTTAGATCTAGTTTTATATTCAATTGCTTACAACTGGTATCAGAGAAGACGATTCTTGGCTTACCATGGCTGATAAACATGCTTTACAAAAACATGAACAAGCTATTTCTAGCTTGGAAGCTGGTGTAGAAGGGTTGAAGGTTACCATGGAGGCTAATAAATCTCAACTTTCAGCCATGGATGGTACCTTATCCAGGCTGACCGAATCTAACGATGAGCTTAGAAGAAACTTCTCAGATCTAGTCTCACTTTTGAAGAAAGACACTGCCCTTGAAGGTGATGGTGAAGGTAGCTCTACTCATGTCAACAAGAGATCTACTATGGCAGGTAAACAACCCTTAAACCCTCAAACTCCTACCAGATTTGGTACTATAAATAGCTCCACTGTGTTAGATGAGAATGGTAGAGTATTATCTTGTACACCTGCCTCAGTGAATCACTACCCTGTACACCAACCTGAGATAATTGCTAGCACTAGACCTGTCTCAGCTACTCATATTGATGTTATCAATGGAAAACCTCAATACTTGCCACCTCCCTGTTTCACAGTCACAAGCTAAACCACCATTCCAACAACCTTATATGTACTATCCACCAGGGCCTAGCTTTATTACTGTAAACCCTTTCTCGAATCTTCCTCCTTATAACAATATGAAAAACTCTCATCACAGCCAACCCTCAACATACTCCTATGTGTCTGGGCTAAACCAAGCCAGTTCTGCTATGCCACAGCCACACATTTTTTCCTCAATACCACCTCCTATTCCCTCAACCACCCATATCAATAATTCAAATTGGCAACAGTTTGATTTTGGTCCATCAAGATTTACCTTCAGTAGCCCTGTGTATAAACCTCCAAAAGTAGATTTTCCCAGGCTTGATGGAAAGGAACCTAGGTCTTGGGTGAGCAAGTGTGAAAAGTATTTGTTAGGAATATGTTGTACTTGATTTTAACTTCACAATCAATCAAATTGTATAAGGTTTTGTAGCTGTCAACGGATGAGGATTTATAACTCTATCCGTTGACAGGTAGCTCATCAACGGATGAGGTTTTGTAGCATACTGTAGTATCTCTATGTTATCAGTTGATAGTGTTTTTATCCACAGTCATGTTGACCATCAACGGATAGGCAGAATAGGGTAGCCAATTGTAAATAAGCTATGCTATGTAATTCTGTCTAAGTGAAAGTGTATCAACAGATGAAGACAAAACTCTATCAACGGATACAACTAGGGATGGGCATCGGGTCACTTCGGGGCCGGGGAGTGGTATCCCCGCCCCCATCCCCGAATTTAAACCAAATCCCCGTCCCCGGCCCGATCCCCGTCGGGGATTATATTTCATCCCCCGTCCCCGGCCCAAACGGGGAACGGGGATCCCCGCGGGGATTCGGGGAATTTTTATTTTAATAAAAAAATAATGCTAGATATATTTTTTTTTCCAACAAATGATAAAAATAGTAACAACAGTTAGATACGCATGCAAATTACAAGTCTCTTTGATCATCATAAAATCTAATACAAAAACCTAGCACATCTCAGACATCTGCAGTAGCTCCATAGTCCATACACATTAACTTTGACAAAAAAATATTACTTAAAAAAAACTATCTTCAATAGCATGACACTGAAAGACAACCAGACAAGGTAGCATTAGTGCATCACTCTTTGTTTCCAACATAAAAACTATATGATAAATTGTTATTATAAGAAATAGATTAAAAACTATACTTTAATTTAAAAAGATGAGATTAAATATAGAATGTTGGCTAGAACAATGGATAAAAAAAATTATTGATTTGACAAGTTACTTTTAGTCTTTTATCAAATTTTCATATATCAAGCTTCCAACTCTATACTCTTACTTTTATAGCTTTGAAAAATATATTATATATGAAAAACATAGACTATGTATGAAATATATGATAAATTATACAATCTAAGTAATTTTGTTATTGACAAGATATAATATAAGTACTAAGTAATTGTTACTACAAGAAATAGATTAAAAAGTATAATTTATTTTAAAAAGATGAGATTAAATATAGAATGTTGGCTAGAAGAATGGATATAAAAATTATTAATTTGACAAGTTACTTTTAGTCTCATATCAAATTTTCATGTATCAAGCTTACAACTCTATACTCTTACTTTTATAGCTTTGAAAAATATATTATATATGAAAAACATAGACTATGTATGAAATATATGATAAATTATACAATCTAAGTAATTTTGTTATTGACAAGATATAATATAAGTACTAAGTAATTGTTACTACAAGAAATAGATCAAAAAGTATAATTTATTTTAAAATGATGAGATTAAATATAGAATGTTGGCTAGAAGAATGGATATAAAAAATATTAATTTGACAAGTTACTTTTAGTCTCATATCAAATTTTCATGTATCAAGCTTACAACTCTATACTCTTACTTTTATAGCTTTGAAAAATATATTATATATGACAAACATAGACTATGTATGAAATATATGATAAATTATACAATCTAAGTAATTTTGTTATTGACAAGATATAATATAAGTACTAAGTAATTGTTACTACAAGAAATAGATCAAAAAGTATAATTTATTTTAAAAAGATGAGATTAAATATAGAATGTTGGCTAGAAGAATGGATATAAAAATTATTAATTTGACAAGTTACTTTTAGTCTCATATCAAATTTTCATGTATCAAGCTTACAACTCTATACTCTTACTTTTATAGCTTTGAAAAATATATTATATATGAAAAACATAGACTATGTATGAAATATATGATAAATTATACAATCTAAGTAATTTTGTTATTGACAAGATATAATATAAGTACTAAGTAATTGTTACTACAAGAAATAGATTAAAAAGTATAATTTATTTTAAAAATATGAGATTAAATATAGAATGTTGGCTAGAACAATGGATAAAAAAATTATTAATTTGACAAGTTACTTTTAGTCTCATATCAAATTTTCATGTATTAAGCTTACAACTCTATACTCTTACTTTTATAGCTTTGAAAAATATATTATATATGAAAAACATAGACTATGTATGAAATATATGATAAATTATACAATCTAAGTAATTTTGTTATTGACATGAGATTAAATATAGAATGTTGGCTAGAACAATGGATAAAAAAATTATTAATTTGACAAGTTACTATCAAAATTTAATAGTAGTAGTTCATATGTATATTATATTTGTCAAAGTCGAAAAATAACAATTTTAATAGTTTTGATAATTGGGACATGACACCATATTTGTAACATAAAAATATAGGTTAAGATTCAAGAGAGATTCTAAGAAGGAAGGAATCACCTTTAAAATTAAATTTAAAATTTGAAAACTTTAATAAATATTCTTATATAGTTATGGTACTTTCAAAAAATCAATTACAAATGACAATTTCTTTGTAAATATAAAAAATGATACATTTCAGAATATGCTTTTGCATCTCATAAACTTTAAAAATCTGATTTTGAATCCAAATTTTAAGAATCTATTTCTAATCTCATTTAATTTTTTTTGCAAATTTTACATGAATCTTATTCCATATTCAATTATTGATTCAAATTTTATTTTAAAGTTATATGAATGACAAATAAAATGGAAATATATAACTATTTTTAAAAATATATGTATTTTGAATATTACATTCTTCGATTTTTTTAATAAGAGACTCTCTCTCAAACAGTCAAACTTTACTCATTTATGTATAAAAAAGTTATATATAACAACTGAGACAAGTAATCATTGTAATTAGTTTAATTTCATGAATTTAAAAATTTTGATTTTCGGCTCTTAAGTAAAACAATATTTATTAATGAAATAAAATTTGTTGGGGTGCACATCTAACTTACACATAAACATAAGGTCATAACACAAATAAAACAGTAAAATGAAACGTAAGATTGTTTGGTTAGGGTGGTTCACAGGTGTCTTGCAAGATTGGTGGCGTGTGTTCGATTCCTGCCACTTCCATACTTTTTAAACACATTTAAAAAGTAATAATAGAAACCTACAATTTGGAAAATTGCACCACAAAAATGTTAACATAGAATTATATATATATATATATATATATATATATATATATATAATCGGGCCGGGGAATCGGGGATCGGGCCGGGGACGGGGATCGGGCCGGGGACGGGCCGGGGAGACATAGAAAACCGGCCCCGGCCCGATCCCCGATTTTTTTTTGAAATTATCCCCGTTCCCCGGCCCGTACCCGAAAAAATCCCCGAATCCCCGTCCCGTACGGTGCGGGGAACGGATCGGGATCGGGCGGGCCGGAGTCAATGCCCATCCCTAGATACAACTCAAATCCACTCTATCAACGGATACAGCTCAAGTCTCAATATCAACGAATACAGCTCAATACATCATCAACGGATGTCAGTGTACAATATCAATGGATAATCATTGACACTGTCCTCTATGCTAAGCTGGGGATTAGCAGTTGATAAGGACAGGTTTGACTGACAGATCACATGGGTTGATAGTAGATACAAAAAGTAGTATGGCAGCCATACTTTGGAAACACAGAAGAAAGAAGCATTCCGTTTACACTATGAATACAAGAAAGGTGCAGGAGACATGTCTGTTCACAGGGACAACCTTTCGGCTACATGTGTATTTGGAGTGTAGTAGCAAGTCAACTAGAATTAGATTAATATTATCTTATTCCAGTAGTACTTGTAAAACTTGGGATTTATAACCAAGTGTAGCAACTCTTTGTAGGCTAAGAAAACAGATACATTTGCTTAGGGTTTTTATTGAATATCCTTAGAAAGCAAAGAGTTGTAAAACAGAAGCTGTGTACTTTTGTATCACAGAGTTTTCTTCGAATATAAGCTTCAGGTGGTGCATTTAACCACCTGATTTTTTATGTGTTTGTGCATTAATCTTTCTACAGCAATTATCTAAGTATAGATTTCTGGAGTTCTTATCAGAAATTTATAAATATCAAGAATTGTATTCAACCCCCCCTTCTACAATTATACAAGTGTGTAATCTGGGAATAACAATTGGTATCAGAGCAAGCTTCTAACATATTTGAAGTTTAAAGATCAACACACTTCCAACATGTCTAAGAAGGATTCTGGAGTAAAGATTCCAGTTCTTGATAGAGAGAATTACTTTCACTGGAAAGTAAAAATGCGTCTACATCTCTCGTCTAGTGATGAGGGTTTTGTGGATTACATTGACAAGGATCCTCACATTCCAATGAAGACTGCAACAAGAGTTGGCCTGGCTGAAGGTGTGCCTGACACTCTCATTCCCAAACCTGTTTCTGAATTGAGTCTTGAAGATATTGCAGAAGTCCACAAAGACAAAAAGACCATGAAAATACTGTTCAATGGTCTAGAAACAGACATGGTTGACAATGTTATTAACTGTACTACCTCCAAGGAAGTATAGGACACTGTTCAAACCCTTTGTGAAGGAACAGAATAGGTGAGGGAAAACAAGATGCAACTACTAATCCAACAGTATGAACATTTCCACTTTAAGAGTGGAGAAACATTGAATGATACATTTAGTAGATTTCAAAAGCTACTAAATGGTTTGAAACTGTATGGAAGAATCTATAAGTTAAAGATTCTAATCTCAAATTTCTGAGATCACTGCCCAAGGAATGGAAGCCAATGACTGTTTCTCTAAGAAACACTCAAGAGTACAAGACATTTACTCTTGAAAGGCTCTATGGAACTTTAAAGACATATGAGCTGGAAATGGAGCAGGATGAAGAGATTGAGAAGTCTCAAAAGAAAAGTGGGTCAGTTGCACTTGTTGCCAACTTGGAGCAAAAGGAGGAAAGGACAGAAGCTGCTAGTTCTACACCAAACAGGGAGGTTTGTAAAGGTAGAGCAGAATCAAGCAGGAGCAAGGAAAAGGTGTCTGAGGAATTGAATGTCCTTCAGCAGGATGAATTGGATGAGATAGATGAGCACTTAGCTTTTATATCTAGGAGATTCTCTAAGCTGAAATTCAAGAGAAACTCTGGGGTGGCCAAGCCATTTAACAAGGATTTTTCCACAAGCAACTATGTGGATAAATCCAAAATTAAATGCTACAATTGTGGAATTGCTGGTCACATGATAAGTGAATGCAGGAAACCTAGATCTGATAACAAGGGAAAGTCAACTAAGGTTGTTGACTACAAGAAGAAATATTTTGATCTTCTCAGGCAGAAAGGAAAGGCATTCTTGACCCAAGAGTATGACTGGGTTGTTGATGACAATCATTCTGATGACGATGTTGAGTTTGTCAACCTTGCATTGATGGCTGATTCTGGAGAGCAGGAAGCAAGTTCAGCTAGCAATCAGGTATTTTCTACTAATCTCTCTGAGCTCACCAAAGAGGAATGCAATAGTGTTATAGATGAAATGTCTACTGAACTATATCACTTAAGTGTTACTCTTAAATCACTTACTAAAGAGAACAATAGGATTAAAGAGTCTAATCTGCTTTTAAGTGATAGAAATGCTGCTCTAGAAGCTCAATTTCTAGAATTTGAGAAAATGAGAGTTGATTGCAATAATGCTAAAAGTGAACTTGAAGCTGTGTTAAAAAGAGAACTGATTTTAAAAGACCAGCTTGAAAAAGAACAAGGGATAATTGCTAAATTTCAAAGTTGTAGGAATATTTCTCAAAACATAATAGAAGTCCAGGGAATAGAATCGTTTGTGAAGGATACCTGGACTCAAAAGAAAAAGGAGCTAGAACCTGGCCTTGAGGATCTAGAGACTATTTGTGAATCAACGGATAGTGATCATCCGTTGACAGATGAACCATCAACGGATGAGAGGTATCTGTCGACTAACAAAAAGTTTTTTAGTAAGAAGGAACTCAGGAAACTGGATATCAAGTATGGTCCAGTCAACAAGAACTTTGTTAGTGGTGAGTGTAGCAAAACCAAATCTAGTGGGAAGGCTAAGGCAGGTGATTTACATAACAAAAAGGCTGTTGGTAAATCAGATAATGAAAAGGTAGAAATTGAGGGTAAAAAGAAAAAGAACAGAAATGGTAAGATAGGCATCAACAAGAAAAACAATTATTCTCCTGACAAGTTGGCTCCTAGGAAAATTTGTAGTAATTGTAATAATGTCAATCACCTATCTTCTAATTGCAAGATTGTCAACAAGGCTCCTGTTCATGTACCTCAAACAATGCCATGTATGCCTACAATGCCTATTATGCCTGGTTTGTATCAAAATGCTAGTTTTTCAAATCCATATGTGAACATGCCATATGTGTCTAATCCTTATTTTCAATCTGTGAATGTGCCACAAATGTCATGGAGCATTCCTAGCATGAATAATATGTATGCCAATTTTCCACAAATGCATACATCAAATATTCATGCAAATGAGCATTTGTCAAACCCCATCACTCAAGCATCTACACCTAAGTTGAAGAATGCTAAGAGTGCAAAGTCAAAGGCTAACAAGAAAGGACCCAAGGAAGCTTGGGTACCAAAATCAACTTGATTTGTTTTTGAAATGTGTGCAGGGAAACAGAAGGAATCTATGGTACCTAGACAGTGGATGCTTTAGGCACATGGCAGGAGATTCAACCCTGCACACAGAGTTCAAGGAAGGAGCTGGCCCAAGAATTACCTTTGGAGATGACAGCAAAGGATATACTAAGGGATATGGCCTGATTTCAAAAGACAATATCATCATTGAAGAAGTGGCTTTAGTTGAAGGTTTGAAGCACAATTTGCTGAGTGTCAGTCAGATTTGTGACAAAGACTATGAAGTAAAGTTCACAAAAGAAGCCTGTGTTGTTTCTTCCAAGGAAGACAACAATGTGTTATTGACAGGCTTTAGAAAAGGAAATGTTTACATAGCTGACTTCAATTCAGCATCCTCAGAATCCATTACTTGTCTCTTCAGCAAAGCA
The DNA here is from genome assembly GCA_036435485.1 of Saposhnikovia divaricata. Classification (NCBI taxonomy): domain Eukaryota; kingdom Viridiplantae; phylum Streptophyta; class Magnoliopsida; order Apiales; family Apiaceae; genus Saposhnikovia; species Saposhnikovia divaricata. The sequence goes on along the minus strand of CM071595.1, from coordinate 53,477,443 downwards.
AGTAAGGATGAGAGTTGGCTATGGCATAAGAAGCTGTCACATTTGAATTTTAAAGTTATGAATGATTTGGTAAGAAAGGATCTTGCTAGAGGAATCCCTCAATTGGAATTTGTTAGAGATGGACTGTGTGATGCCTGCCAATTAGGGAAACAAAATAATCATCCTTCAAAAGCAAGACAGAGTCATCCATTGTTAAACCTCTTCAATTGCTGCATATGGACTTATTTGGTCCAGTAAATGTCATGTCTATTTCAAAGAAGAAATACTGTCTGGTGATTGTAGATGATTTTTCTAAGTTCACATGGACCTTCTTCCTGCACTCCAAGGATTGTGCAAGTGAAATCATCATCAATCACCTCAGAATACTAAACAATGGTTCTGAAGACAGAGTACAAAGAATCAGGAGTGACAATGGTACTGAATTCAAGAATTCCACAATGAAGATTTTCTGTGAAGAGAATGGAATTGTCCATGAGTTTTCTGCTGCCAGAACACGTCAACAAAATGCGGTTGTTGAAAGGAAAAATAGAACTCTCATTGAAGTAGCTAGAACAATGTTAAGTGAATCAAGGTTACCAACATATTTCTGGGCTGAAGCTGTCAACACTGCATGCTTTACTCAGAATATTTCTTTGGTCAATCAAGCTAGAGGAATGACTCCTTATCAGTTGTTAACTAACAAGAAACCAACTTTAGCTTTCCTTCATGTCTTTGGATGTAAGTGTTTTGTGCTAAGGAATCATGGAGATAACTTGGGCAAATTTGAAGCAAAGGCAGATGAAGCTATTTTCGTTGGATATGCAGCAGGGAAAGCCTACAAAGTCTACAATCTAAGAACCAACATTGTTATGGAATCTGTACATGTTGTGTTTGATGATCAAAAGATTCTAGGCCTAAATGATGAAGGCTCCCATGAAAAGTTGGAATTTGAGAATGAAGGTGAAGGAAGTATGTAATATGATGATGATGAGGAAGATGAAGATCATGACCACAGAGATCCACCAAGAGTTGTTGTACCAACTAGAAGTGATGCTTACACTGGAAATGAAGCATCCGTTGACAGTCATTCTGGAGCATCCGTTGACATTATTAGAGATGCATCCGTTGATAGAGATTCTCAAGCATCCGTCGACAGGCAAAATGATGCATCCATTGACAGTCAACTTCATAATTCAGCAAGGACAACAAACTCAGGGGGAGTTTCTCAAGGTCAAAATTCAATTCTAAATCAACATGATCATGCTCATGGAAATGAAGCAACCTCATCAAGATCAAACCTTCCACCTGCAAGAAAATAGACTAGAGATCATCCATTTGAGTTAATCATTGGTGAATCAAATTCAAGAGTCCAAATTAGAAGGGCCACTCAAGCAGAATGTCTATACAGTAGCTTCCTGTCTCAAGAGGAACCTAAGAGAGTGGAAGATGCCCTTCTAGATCCAGATTGGGCCTTAGCAATGCAAGAAGAGCTAAACCAATTTGAAAGAAATAAAGTATGGAAACTTGTGCCCAAACCTGATGATAGAAGTGTCATAGGTACTAAATGGGTTCTCAAGAATAAGACAAATGAAAATGGCATAATTGTGAGGAATAAAGCTAGATTAGTGGCAAAAGGCTACTCTCAAGAAGAAGGAATAGATTTTGATGAAACTTTTGCTCCAGTGGCAAGACTTGAGGCAATAAGAATCTTTCTAGCCTATGCAGCACATGCCAATTTCAAAGTCTATCAGATGGATGTCAAAAGTGCCTTTCTAAATGGGGAACTGGAAGAAGAGGTCTATGTCCATCAACCTCCTGGCTTTGAGGATCCAGAATTTCCAGAATATGTATATCTTCTCATAAGAGCACTTTATGGTTTGAAGCAAGCACCAAGAGCCTGGTATAACACTTTATCTCAATTTCTTTTGGAGAACCACTTCACTAGAGGTACAGTAGATAAAACCTTATTTCATAGGAATATCAATGGCTCTTCAATACTTGTTCAAATCTATGTAGATGATATTATTTTTGGGTCTATAGATGAGAAGCTTTGCAAAAGGTTTGCCAAACTTATGGAAAGTAGGTATGAAATGAGCATGATGGGTGAATTAACGTACTTTCTTGGCCTACAAGTAAAGCAAGTTAATGAGGGCATTTTCATAAGTCAAACAAAATATATTTATGATCTCTTAAAGAAATTTGACTTAATGGATTGTACCTCTGCAAAAACACCTATGGCCACTGCAACTAAGCTTGAGTTGAATACTAAGGAAAAGTCTGTGGACATCTCAAGCTATAGAGGCATGGTAGGTTCACTTCTATATCTAACAGCTAGTAGACCTGATATAATGTTTTCTACTTGTCTTTGTGCTAGATTTCAAGCTGACCCTAGAGAGTCTCACTTAATAGCTACTAAAAGAATTTTCAGGTATCTCAAGGGAACACCAAACCTTGGCATTTGGTACCCAAGAGAATCTGGTTTTGATCTAACTGGCTATTCAGATGCAGATTATGCAGGTTGCAGAGTTGATAGGAAAAGTACTACAGGTTCCTGCCAATTTCTAGGAAACAGGCTTGTTTCATGGTTCCGTAAGAAACAGAACTCAGTCTCCACTTCTACAGCTGAAGCTGAGTACATTGCAGCTGGAAGCTGTTGTGCATAGATTCTATGGATGAGAAATCAACTTATTGACTATGGTCTAAAAGTTGAGAAGATTCCAATTTTCTGTGACAACAAAAGTGCTATTGCCATCACAGGGAATCCAGTGCAACATTCGAGAACCAAGCACATTGACATCAAATACCACTTCATTAGAGAACATGTGATGAATGGTACAATAGAAATGTACTTTGTGCCAAGTGAAATGCAACTTCTAGATATCTTCACCAAGCCTCTTGATGAATCCACATTCACAAGATTGGTAGGTGAGCTAGGTATGCTTAACTTGTCATAATTCCTAGTGATATTTGATTTTACTGCATTGCAGCTAGGAATGTGTTTTGATTTACTTGAGAATTAAAAACTCTCAGAAAAAAAAAATTCTTCAGAAATTTTGTCCAAGGCAAAATTATCTTATCAACGGATATCCTTTTACCCGTTGATAGCATAAACACATTCCTAGATTTTTGTATATCAACGGATAACAGCTTATCCACGTCATCAACGGATAAACTGTTTCTCAACCGTTCATTTCATATCCGTTGATATACATACTTTCTTTTAAATATAACCGTTGGTAAACGTGTATCTATATAGGACTGGTTGTATTTATTTTCTTTTATTATTTGACAGTTACTTTTGACCAATGGGTAATTACTTTTAATTATTTCATTTTCAATTCTTGAAAAGTATAAAAGGCTGTCTTGTGCTCTCACATTTCACTTTTATCGACTTTCAAGATTCTCTTAAGTAAACTGCATCTTCTTCACAAAAATTCCCTGCAACAAAAGTTCAAACTCTTCAATGGCGCCTATTGTTAAGATGATGTCTTCCACTGGGTTCACCTATGAGAAGAACAATTTCGCGGCCTATGTCGATACAGTGAATGCCCCAGAAGCTTATCACACCATGATGAATTTTGTGAAGAACTGTAAACTTTCGTATGCTATGACTGCCACCACTCCTCTAATCCACGAGGTAATCAAAGAGGTGTGGGCATCCGCTGAGTACAATGGCACAGACGGTACAATTGCTTTTTCTCTAAAGGGTAAAAACTATGTAGCTAACTCTGATGTGATAACTGCTTGTTTAAAATTGCATGAGAATAACTGTCTGAAAGTACCCAGTGATGCTGAAATAGTTGCCATGCTTAATTCCATAAATTATGCCCTTAGTACTGATAATTTAGGAAAAATTGCTAGGAAAGGGATGGTTAAAGAATGGATTTATTTTTGTGATGCCTTCACTAAAACTTTTTCAGGCAAAATTAGTAAGTTTGATGCTGTTACCCATTCCATGCTAGTTATATTATGTATGCTTCTGACTGATAAATTCTATAACTTTGGCACACTAGTCATGTATGAGATAGCAGCAAAATTAGGTAAAAAGGAAACTAGGGGCAAGAATATCTATTTTGCTAGATTTTTTATGCTCTTAGCACTGCATGTATATGAGAATAAGCTATCCATTGCTAACCCGGATAGCAAGTTCACATGTTTTGTTCAGGAGAAGAGAGTCTTAAGTGATTTAATTCGAATGAACTCCAATGCAGAAGTACAATTGGTATATCTACCAATTGTTCAGGTAACTCTTTCTAACCTTGGAACTCCTATCTCTAACCCCCAAATTTCTTTGCCTTCCCCAGTCACAATGGAGTCTGTAGTAGTGACCAAACAGGCTCCTACCCAAGTGACTAAAACAAAAGTTTCCAAACCAAAATCTAAGAGACAAACCTCAGGTGTTTCTCAAAAAGCATCTGTTGCAAAAACTACCACAGCTCTTGAGGGAAGTGTGAAGGAGGTAGTGAGTGGTGAGGGACAGGGTGCAAGCCCTAAGAATAAGGTAGGTGAGGAAAGTGCACCAAATAGCCAAGCCCAAGTTACATCCTCTCAACAGGGTGTGACTACTTGTTCTACAGCAACTCTGCACAAAAGGGTAAGGGACACTAGCCCTCTCTCAAAAACCTATGAAAGAAGAGTAAAATCTAAAACCATAGGGGAAGCACAGGGAGCACACACAGTACAGCAAACTGTACCTTCTCAAATTCAGTTTGATGTGACTTCAATAAACGTGGAGTCACAGCCCCTTGATCTTAACCTTCAAATCGTTACACATTACAATCCACCATCACCAACTCCATCTCTGGATGTGGATATGATATCTACATCAATTCCTGATTCTCCATCTTTAAGATTCTTGGAGAAGCCCCACTCTACAATTGGTGGTCATCATCTTTTAGATGATTTGTTGGGCCATCAACCTTCCATTCCTGAATTCACAACAACATCTGTGGCCTCATCTTTAAAATCAATCTCCACAGATTAAGTGTTGGTTTTCACTTCAACGGATATTATCATTCCTTCATCAACGGATATCCTTCATCTATTGACAAGTGTTTCTCCATCAACGGATGCGCCTCTGTCTAGCCATCCGTTGACAGCTATAACTACTCCATCAACGGATATCCCTTATCCGTTGATAACTCACTCTACCACTGCTATATCTGACATTCCTGTGTCAAGTGTGGAGTAGTTCTCAGTAGTTGAAACACTTTTAGGATTGAGGGAAGGGAGTGAGAGGCTACCTTGTGAGCAGGCAAAAGGAGAGGCAAATAATGAGAGGCTGACCATTTCTTCAGGTCAGGCAAAAGGAGAGCAAGAGAGTTCCACCTTAGTAGGTGAAGGTGAGGGTGTGAGTGGTGTGAGCCGGGGGGAGCCCCTGATGCAAGAAAAGAGAGATGAGAGGAGAGAAGGGACTATAGGAGAAATAAGGCAGGAAGATTCAGCCATTGCAAGTGAGTTAATGGAGGTTAATGAAGCTTCTAAAGAGATTGAATTTCGACAAGAATATCAGTCAATTATTGACTCCTTCTCTTTGGATCCTGAAACCTTTACTCACCCTGTTTCTGCCTATCAAGTCATGGCACAACAGGGCAATGTGGAAGCAGAGGAGGCAATGCACCTAGTGCACACCTCACAATCTCTACAAAGAGCAAAGAAAGCTTTGACAACTCTGCTTTCAGATGCTGACAGTGAAGAGTTTGGCAGTGATGACAGTGACAGCACAGCAAATGATGAAGAAGTCAATGTGGCAGATACTCCAGACTGGCTATTTTCTACTGCCACTGTGGCTGGTGACTTCAATGTGGAGATTGTGAAGCAATATCAATCTGCTAGGGCTGAGCACCAAAATGCAGATCCACAGAGAAAGGCTGTCCTTCAGCAATTAATGGACTCCCTGAAACTTCACAAAATGCACATGGTCATTCAAAGAACACAACAAGAGGAGGTCCAAACTGCAATTAGAGAAATGAAAGTGGAACTAGATGCCAGGATTGAGGCACTAGCCCCTACTACCACTCAGAAGGTGCGGACTAGCAAATTATTGAAGGAAGATAGCCTGGCCAAATCTGTTCAGCATCTCTCCTCCAGAGTGGATAGTATGGAATCTCAAATGCAGACACTCATTGCCAATCAAGCCAAACAGACTGAGCTACTGGAAAGGCTACTTCTAGTCATATTCCAGCTTCCAGTAGCAAGATAGCACAGATTGAGGCGGAGCAACAGCCAATGATAGTGGTCTATCCAAAAGAGTTTACTATAGAGGCTTCCCCTGTGAAGAAACAAAAGGCTTTGCCTGTGATTCCTGACCTATCAGAAATCTCAGATGGTGAAAGGCAAGCCAGAATAGAGGCCTTAGAAAAGATCAACAAGGAGGCAAATGAAAGAATGATGAGAACAGAAAGGATGATCAATGAATCAATTGTATCAAATCTGTTCTCTACTCAGTCCTCAGCTCCAACAATATCAACTACAATTCTGAAGGTGCTCACTCCAGAGATTGTAGCTCCTACATTCTATGATGCTGAACCATCTTATGTCAAAGAATTTGAACCATACATAAAAACTAGAGCCTACTCTACACCAAAGGCAAATGGGAAGAACAAGTTACAATTGGACTTTCCATTTCCCAAGGATGATGAAGGGAAGCTAATGGGAAAGCAAATTAAGGAGTTCAATGAAAATGCCAATAGGAGTGTAAGAGAATGGATGGCTGTAATTATAAGGAATGGAAAAGTCTTAAATATATCCAATAGCCATCCTAGATTTGTTGAAGCAAAAAGAGAGGAGACCTCCAGACTTCTCAGGGAAGCTCATCCAAGTGAAGAAAATCAATATGAAAACTCAGATGAGAAGCAAGCCAGGCTAGCTCAGGAGTTAATGGATGAGGTAGAAGATGAAATGAGGGAACCTGAGGAAGTCCCCAAATCCAAAAGGAAAGTGAAATCAGTCCTCAAATCCAAATCTAAGAGAGTGAAATCAAAGGCAAGGAGGCCTGTCTCTCCAGAAATTGAAAGAAATGAGACAGTTGGCCCATCACAACCTGTTTCTATAAAAGTATTCAACCCAGTTGTGAATTTCCATGGTGATCCTATAGTACCTAAAGAGGAACCAATGAATCTTGACTCCATTGAGGTTCCTTCATTCTTGCTGGAGCCTCAACAGAAGCCTATACAGAAGAAAAGGATACCAAGGAAGCAATCTTCAAAGGAACCAATTCAAGTTGCTAGGGTACCTGCTATTGTCAAGCAGCCAATCTTGGAAAACAAGGATGATTTTATCTATCAGGCAGATATTGAAGAATACTCTGGCATGAATCTGTATCTGGATGAATTGTCAGAAGTAAGAAGAATTGACAAATATAAACATTTGCCTGAGAGATTGGTCTTTATATACAAGGGAGGAAAGGAAAGGACATGGCCACTACAGAGGGTTCTTGGAGAAAATTATCTGACCTTAACCAAAGTGTTCTCTACAATCAAGAGATACACAGGGTTCTCCAAGATAGCAAAAGGGGAGATACTGGACAGAATAGAACAGATAAGGAGGGAATGGAACTCACCATCAAGTCTACCAAGGAAGATGAAGATCCCATACAATGGATAGAAAATCCACCTTCAACCCTTCTGGATGATGGAGTTCAGGGATGAAGATGGTAACAGGAGATTCTTCAGGTTAGAAGACCAACTATCAAAGGCTACTTCTCAATACCTGAGATGGTTACAACAAAAGCTAAATCCAAAGGTTGATGAAGAAGATGCCTTCTATAGGCAACTCCAAATGCAGATTGAGTCCAACTCTGCCAAAGAAGGAAAATCAAGGGTGATGCCAACAAGAGAAAAGAAACAGTCTTAATCTGCTCAGTCTAGAGGAGCACTTCTCTGTAAATTTCTCAAACTTTCAGTTTTTAATTTTTGTAGCTTAATACAATTTTTGCATTGTTATATATATATATATATATATATATATATATATATATATATATATATATATATATATATATATATATATATATATCTTTAGGAATGTTTTGTTATCATCAAGGTCCTGAATTTATGCTTTATTGCCATCAAGTATAAATTGGGGGAGATTGTTAGGAAATTGTTGTACTTGATGATAACTTCACAATCAATCAAATTGTATAAGGTTTTGTAGCTGTCAACGGATGAGGATTTATAACTCTATCCGTTGACAGGTAGCTCATCAACGGATGAGGTTTTGTAGCATATTGCAGTATCTCTATGTTATCAGTTGATAGTGTTTTTATCCACAGTCATGTTGACCATCAACGGATAGGCAGAATAGGGTAGCCAATTGTAAATAAGCTATGCAATGTAATTCTGTCTAAGTGAAAGGGTATCAACAGATGAAGACAAAACTCTATCAACGGATACAACTCAAATCCACTCTATCAACGGATACAGCTCAAGTCTCAATATCAACGGATACAGCTCAATAAGTCATCAACGGATGTTAGTGTACAATATCAACGGATAATCATTGACACTGTCTTCTATGCTAAGCTGGGGATTAGCAGTTGATAAGGACAGGTTTGACTGACAGATCATATGGGTTGATAGTAGATACAAAAAGCAGTATGGCAGCCATACTTTGGAAACACAGAAGAAAGAAGCATTTGGTTTACACTATGAATACAAGAAAGGTGCAGGAGACATGTCTGTTCACAAGGACAACCTTTCGGCTACATGTGTATTTGGAGTGTAGTAGCAAGTCAACTAGAATTAGATTAATATTATCTTATTCCAGTAGTACTTGTAAAACTTGGGATTTATAACCAAGTGTAGCAACTCTTTGTAGGCTAAGAAAACAGATACATTTGCTTAGGGTTTTTATTGAATATCTTTAGAAAGCAAAGAGTTGTAAAACAGAAGCTGTGTACTTTTGTATCACAGAGTTTTCTTCGAATAAAAGCTTCAGGTGGTGCATTTAACCACCTGATTTTTTATGTGTTTGTGCATTAATCTTTCTACAGCAATTATCTAAGTATAGATTTCTGGAGTTCTTATCAGAAATTTATAAATATCAAGAATTGTATTCAACCCCCCCTTCTACAATTATACAAGTGTGTAATCTGGGAATAACAGTATTTCCAGCTGAACCCCTCCTTAGATGCTAGGGCCAGAGTAATTTATGCAACAATATACTTGGAAGGGGAGGCCGATGTGTGGTTCAGATCATTGGAGGAAGAACACCCAAACTTACTATGGCCTGAGTTTGCTGAAAAGATCTGCCACAGATTTTCAAAGGTGGGATATGAGAACTTTGTAGGCCAATTCAACAATTTGGTACAGAAGGGTAAGGTGGAATATTACATAACTCAATTTGATGAGCTGAGAAGCCATGTTATGAGCCAGGAGGGCCATCACAGAGAGTCCTACTATGTTGACACATTTATTAGTGGTTTAAAGGAAGAGATTTCACAATCTCTCTACAATAGTAGGCGTAGCACACTACAAGAAGCAAGGAACTTAGCAAGAGGGCAAGAATACCTCTTTGGGGTGCTTGATAAAAGATACAGAGCCACCAACAAACCCTTCACAATAGGTTATGCATCCTCTTTCAAACCTGGTTTCTCTGCCAACAAGGGTCCTTCCACTGTAGAAGCTGGTAAGGGATCAACCAAGACATTCACTGAATCTAAGAGTTAACCTTGGAGGAGATTAACGACAAAAGAAGGAAGGGAATGTGCTTCCATTGTGATGAGAAGTTCACCCCTGGGCATGACTGCAGAAAGAAAAAACTATATGTTATTATGGACAGTCAAGTGGAAGATGAAACTGAGGAATTGGCTGTGATTTGGGAAGAAGATGAATTGTTGACTGGAGTGCAGGATGAAGGTGAAGCTGGCATCTCCTTACATGCACTAATGGGATCTAAGGGAACTCATACAATCAAAATTAAGGGCTATATCAAGAATAGACCTATCTCAGTGCTTGTAGACAGTGGTTCCACCCATAATTTTATATCTCAAGGTTTGGTTAAGCAACTCAAATTACCTACAAGCCCTTGCAACACCTTCAATGTGACTGTAGCCAATGGAGATAAGTTGGTTTGTAGCTCTAAAAGTGAATCTGTGAAATGGGAGATGGCTAGCAGAATGTTTACTGAGGATATGAATGTAATTCCATTAGGTGGATATGACTTAATATTGGGAGTTAAGTGGATGCAGACAGTAAGCCCTATCACCTTTGACTTTAATGCTGGACATATTACCATCTATTGGCAGAAGGAAAAGGTGATTTTGTAGCAGGACAACAATGTACCTGTAATTAAAGTGGAGCCTGATGTTAAGAACCACTTCAGAATCATGGAGGAAGAGGTCTACTTACTGGTGCAAATCACTACAATTGATGGAAGCAGTGATAAGGATAAGGAATTACCTCAGGGAATTCATAAACTGTTGCAAAATTATGAAGACATCTTCAAAACCCCAACTGAGCTACCTCCTAATAGATCCCAAAATCACACCATTACAATCAAGCGTGGAAGTCAACCTGTAAATTCTAAACCCTACAGATGTCCTTATTTTCAGAAGGAAGAAATTGAGAGAATTACTAAAGAGATGCTCTCTAGTGGAATAATCAGAAATAGCTCCTCACCCTATGCTTCTCCAGTGTTACTGGTGAAAAAGGACAATAGCTGGAGATTGGTTGTGGATTACAGGGCTCTGAATGCTATTACTGTCAAAAACAAGTATCCTATTCCCATCATTGAAGAGTTACTAGCTGAATTAAAAGGCAGCTCAGTGTTCACAAAGTTGGATCTAAGGAGTGGATATCACCAAATCAAGGTGAATGAAGAGGATGTCTTTAAAATAGAATTCAAGACTCACCAAGGACATTATGAGTTCTTGGTGATGCCATTTGCCCTCACCAATGAAGTTTTCAATGAGTAGCTAAGGAAAAATATATTAGTCTTTGTTGCAAAGATTCAAGAACAAAGAAAAGTTCAAGAATCCATTCACCCCCCCCCCCTCTGTATTCTTTTACTGTATTCAATACTCAACAAGTGGTATCAGAGCAGGCTGTTTAATCTAAACAGAAAACGATCATGAGTTCGACTACACCAAAGACTACAGGTACGGTGAAGGTCCCTAAGTTCGACAAAGAGAATTACAACCTCTGGAAAATAAAAATGTTGTTGTTCATCAAAGTTGTCAATCCTCTCTACTCTGACATCCTCAAGAATGGTCCATTTGTACCACAACAAGAAATTGCTGAATCTATAGTGGGCACAATAGTAATTCCTAGATCATATGTTGCAAAAGAGCCATCCAAATGGACGGACTCAGGGAAGGAAAAGGTTGCCCTAGACAGTCATCTCATGTTGCTGATCATAGACTCCATGGATATGTCGATGTTTGCTAATATAGCATCATGCACATCAGCCAAGGACATGTGGAACCACATCGAGGTGTTATGTGAAGGGACAGAGGAGGTAAGAGAAAATAGGAAACAGATACTGGTCACACAGTATGAAGCTTTCATGGCACAGTCCAAAGAAAGTATTACTGATATGTTTGAGAGATTTCACAAGCTGGTGACTGAGCTTCAAATGAATGGGAAGGTTTACAGCACTAAGGAATTAAACATGAAGTTTCTACTATCTGCACCAAACCATCTAGAGCAAAGGGTCATATCTCTAAGAGAAAGAGATTTGAACAAAGTCACATATGATGTGCTCTATGGGGTTTTAAAAGCTCATGAGCTTGAGTTGCTTCAGAAGAGGGCTATTCAAGCCAACCAAGGCAGAATGATAAACACATCCTGTGCCTTGATTGTCAACAAATCCGTTCAAGACCTGGAAGCATCTACAAGTCAACTGAGAATAGAAGAGATAGTAGATGATGAAGAGACTGAAGAAGAAGTGACTGAACCTGTTGATGAAAAGGAAGAAGATGAGTTCTATACTCTTGAAGAGTTGGATACCATGGAAAACACTTCATATGCTTTTATGGCTAGAAAATTCCCAAACATCAGATTTAAGAGGAATCAGCCCTTCAAGTCTAGATCTCAAAATCATTCATTCAACAAGAGCAAGGCACCTGTGAAAGCAAACAAAAACAAATTCAAAACCAGCTATGTGGATAGGTCATCTGTGAGATGTTATAGATGCAATGACCTAGGGCATTTTGCCAGTGAATGCAAGAAGCCTAAGAAGAAGGATAAGGAGTTTCTTGAGCTTGAAGCTAAGTATGAGGCTCTGCTAAAGAAGCATGCACCAGGTAAGGCCTACATAGCTGAAGGGAAGTGTTGGGATGATTCTGATAGTGATGGAGAAGAACAAGAATTCTGCAACTATGCCTTGATGGCCAACTCCAAGGAAGAACCATCTGAATCAGACTCTCAGGTACCATCCCTCACTACTATAGACATGTCTGTTTCTGAATACAAATCTATGGTTGAACAACTATCTGTTGAGATGTTTAATATTCATACTAGTATGACTGCTGCTAATGAAGAGATTGCTAAACTGTCTACTAGGAATGAACTGTTAAACAAAAGGAATGAGGAACTAGAACTAACTGCTATGCAAATAGAAAACCTTAAACAAGAAATCGAATATCTAAAGAATAAGGTTCTATGTGCTAGTCAAGTTGAGAAAGCTCTTAGGGATGAACTAGCTGAAAATGAATTTAAATTGAAAACATTCAAGAATTCCTCTAGTCTATTGCAGTCCTACCATGAGAAAAATCTAGCTAGACCTAAGGCTGCTATTGGACTTGATTATGACACTCTCAAGCAGAGGAAAGGCTATGCAGTCATTGAAGATGACATTGTTGTTCAAGAGGAAGTGCCTCAGGTTTTGAAAAAGGCTGAGACCCCAATATTTAAAACACGAACACTTGAGATTGATGAGGATGCCTTACTCATTAAGCAAATGTTGGATGATGAAGATAAGGCACAATCAAATGAACAACAAGCATCCTCTAAGAGTGAGAATGTCAAAACCAAAGCTAAGAAGTCAGTAGGAGGTAAACCTAGACTTGAGAAATTTGTAAAGTTTGTTTCAGCTGGGAATAATGAGTTTGAGAAGAAAGTGGCTAAAAAGAAACAAAACAGGAATGGCAAATTAGGGATTAACATGGACAACAATTATGCTTATGTGCCAAATGCCCCTAGGAAAGTTTGTCAAAATTGTTTTAGCACTAATCATTTAACTCATGCATGCAAGAAACCATCTGGTAGTGTTGCTAAACCATTCTATGATTGCTCTGTGCCTTTAGGACATAGAGACTCTCCTTTCTGTGATAAATTTGATTGTATGCCATGTAACATGAATGTAATGACTAGTTGCTTTAACTTGAGAAGATAATTCATGGAAGGTTGTATCAGTCACAATGTTCACACACACTACACAAGAACAAAGTCTTCAAGTCCTCCTAAAGTTAGGAAGGTGCCTCTGTCACCTAAGTCTAAGAACCCTGATTCTAAGACTTCTAACAGTGATAAGAAGACTAACATCAAGAAAATTGATAAGCATGCTGTTTATGATAAGACTGTTGCTAAGCCACATGGACCCAAACTTGTTTGGGTACCAAAGGAGAAGTAATACCTTTGTGTTTGCAGGGCAAAGAAAGTGAAAGAAAGGTCATGTGGATTTTGGACAGTGGATGCTCAAACCATATGACTGGTGATTTGGCCCTGCTATCACAGTATGAGGAGAAGGCTGGCCCAATGGTTGCTTTTGGAGATGACAGCATTGGCAACACACTGGGATATGGCAAGTTGGAAATTGGAAATGTCATCATTGAAAATGTAGCACTGGTCAAGGGACTCAAGCACAATCTACTGAGTGTTGGTCAATTTACTGACAGAGGCTTCAAAGTGAATTTTGACAAAGATGAATGTTTGATCACCCACAAAAAGACTGGTGACTTTGCTCTATCTGGAGTAAGGAAAGGAAACCTGTTTGTAGCCAATATGAACTCTGCAAACAAGGACAAAATCTGTTGCTTTTACTCAAAAGCATCAAATGAAGACAGTTGGCTGTGGCATAAGAAGCTATCACACTTGAACTTCAAAGGCATTAATTCTCTAGTCAAAAGAGAGTTAGTAAGAGGCATGCCCACACTTGAATTCTGTCAAGAAGGAGTGTGTGAGGCTTGTCAAAAGGGAAAAATGAAAAGATCAAGCCACAAGTCAAAGACAGTGACATCAATAACCAAGCCCCTACAACTAATTCATATGGACTTGTTTGGGCCTGTCAATATTATGTCACTAGGAAGGAAAAAGTATGCTCTGGTGATGGTTGATGATTTCACAAGCTATACATGGGTAGAATTTCTGGCATCAAAAGATGAGGCTCCCCAAGTAATCATTGAGCATATAAAGAAAATTGACAAGGAAGCAAAGCCCAACAATGCAAGTGTGATTGCATTAAGGAGTGATAATGGAACAGAGTTCAGAAATGCCATGCTTGAAGCATTCTGCAAAGAAAATGGTATTTCTCAACAATTCTCAGCTCCAAGGACTCCACAACAAAATGGAGTTGTTGAAGGAAAGAATAGAACTCTGATTGAGGCTGCTAGAACAATGTTACTTTATGCAAAGATGCCTACATGTTTTTGGGCTGAGGCTGTGAGCACTGCATGCTATATCCAAAACATAACCCTTATCAACAAAAACACTGGAAAGACACCTTACAACTTGATGACTGGAAAGAAGCCCACCCTAAAGTATGTTCATACTTTTGGAAGCAAATGCTTTGTGTTAAAAGACAACTCAGAATATGTTGGAAAGTTTGATGCAAAAGCATTTGAAGGAATTTTTCTTGGCTACTCTATGGAAAGAATTGCATACAAAGTTTATGTCATCACTCAAAAGAAAGTTATGGAAAGCACAGATGTAACATTTGATGACAGCAAACTACCTGGATTAGAAGAAGCCAATGATGAAGATAAAGATCCTTTGAAGTTTGACAATCAAGATGATTCTGATGAGGAGATTGAAACTGAACTTGAGCCCACAATTCAACAAACTCAAGTGAATGAAAAACCTGTGTCAACCAACAATGAAGAAACAAGCATCCAAGACACACCTGTGATTAGTGGAAACTTCACAGGGGGAGGAAATGTAAATGATCATGATCTGGATGATGAAGCAACATCAAGGCTGAGAAATCAATCTGAACATACAAGGAAATGGGATAGATCACATACTGCAGAACAGATAATTGGAGATCTAAATACAGGAGTGAGGACAAGGAGAGCAACTCTAAATGAATGTCTCTATGGTTGCTTTCTATCCCAAGTTGAGCCTAAGAAACTTGAAGATGCATTGTTGGATCCTGATTGGATAATTGCTATGCAAGAGGAGCTAAACCAATTTGAAAGAAGCAAAGTATGGGAACTTGTGCCTGCACCAAAGGATAGAACCATTGTTGGAACAAAATGGGTTCTAAGGAATAAGATGGATGAAAATGGTGTAGTCATAAGAAACAAAGCAGGGTTGGTTGCAAAAGGATACTCTCAACATGAGGGCATTGACTATGATGAGACTTTTGCCCCTGTTGCCAGACTAGAGGCCATCAGAATTTTCTTGGCATTTGCTGCACATTCTAATTTCAAGGTCTATCAAATGGATGTCAAGAGTGCATTTCTGAATGGGGAGTTGGAAGAAGAAGTATATGTGCAACAGCCACCTGGCTTTGAGGATCCACAATTCCCTCACTGTGTCTACAGATTGCTTAAAGCATTGTATGGACTTAAGCAAGCTCCTAGGGCATGGTATGACACATTGTCACAATTTCTACTTGAGAATCAATTCTCTAGAGGCACACTAGACAAGACACTGTTTTACAAGAAACATGGTGATGATATTATCTTAGTTCAAATCTATGTGGATGATATCATATTTGGCTCTACAAATGAGCTGTGTGAGAAATTCTCTAAGCTCATGCAGAGCAGATATGAGATGAGCATGATGGGAGAATTAACATTCTTTCTTGGGCTGCAAGTGAGTCAAAGGAAGGATGACATTTTTGTAAGTCAAACCAAATACATCAAGGATCTATTGAAGAAATTTGACTTAGAAGAATGCTTACCTGCAAAGACACCCATGGCCACTGCCACCAAGTTAGATGAAGATGGTAAGGGCAAGAAGGTAGATATCTCAATCTATAGAGGCATGGTTGGTTCTCTACTCTACCTCACTGCTAGTAGGCCAGACATCATGTTTGCAACATGCTTGTGTGCAAGGTTTCAATCAAATCCAAAGGAATCACATATGATAGCAATAAAGAGGATTTTCAGATATCTGAAGGGCACACCAAACTTGGGGTTATGGTATCCTAAGGACACATGGTTCAATCTGGTTGGTTATTCTGATGCTTATTATGCTGGATGCAGAGTGGATAGGAAAAGCACCTCAGGTAGCTGTCAGTTTCTTGGACAAAGGTTAGTCTCTTGGTACAGCAAGAAACAACAATCTGTGTCAACTTCCACAGCTGAAGCTGAGTACATAGCTGCTGGAAGTTGCTGTGCTCAAGTGCTTTGGATCAGAAACCAACTTAGAGATTATGGACTTGTGCTGGAAAGAATTCCAATCATGTGTGACAACACAAGTGCAATCTCTATAGTTTCCAATCCTGTCAATCATTCTAGGACAAAGCACATTGACATCCGATATCACTTCATAAGGGAGCATGCAACTAATGGAACCATTGAGTTACATTATGTTCCCACAGAGAAACAACTAGCTGACATATTCACTAAGCCATTAGATGAAGCCACCTTCAAAAGGTTGGTTAGTGAGATTGAAATGCTGAATTCTTCAAATTCTGGCTGAGTGAATATATCAACTAGATTGTTGCAGCAGTAAATACTTACTTTATCAAATGCTCAATATTTTTAAAAGTAAGTATTGGCTGGATTATGATTTATAAATATTCCACAATGCTGCATATGTTGAAAATCATACATCTTTAGCTTGAAATTTCTGTGAAATTTTGAGAGAATCACTATTTAATTTAGTAGAATATTCTTCAGTGAATATTTCTGGTAAATTTTAAAAGATAGTGAAAATTGAATTTTATGAGTGAAAAGTATAGTTCGATAAGTCAGACTTCTCGAATGGTTCATTGTTTTGTCATGGCTCGAGTTCTCGAATAGGCCTATCAAGAACCCTCATGAGTTCTGGAATAGTGTCTTTTTGAGAAATCGAATAGCACACTTTGAGTTCTCGAATAGAGTATTTTAGTTCTCTAATGATGGAGTTCTCGAATACTGTATTTGAGTTAACGAATCATTTGAAAAGGCTGATTTTTCGCTGACACTTAATCGCTTTTTGGATTTATATTCAAAATTTCATTTCGCTCATAAAAACATATTTTATTTAGCTTAGAATTATTTTCTGAGTTAAATAACTGCCAGCTGTGAGTTACAAATTGCTTGAGATATCGAATAAGCCTTTCTTGACTTATCGAATAGTTGTTTTATACTTCTCGAATGACTGACTTGTCGATACAAAACTTATATCTAATCGACAACTCAAGTCACTCACATATATACAATTCCACAACTGTTCAAATCATTTCATTCGATTTCTCAGGCAGCTAAAGTTCCAAAACCTCTGTAAACCCTAACGTCAAAAGCTAAATTTCTTCTTCAACCTTCATTCTCTTCTCATCTCTCTATGTAACAATGGCAAATACCCAACTTACAATTCCTACCCACACCAATTTCATAGCAATAACCAACGATGTTGAAGCACCCAATGCAAACTTTAAGTGCTTCGTTCGATGGATGGCTGAATCATACATCAAGGATGCACTCTCACAAACCCAACTCTGTATCTAGATTTACTAGAACAGTTTTGGAGAACTACTACTGTGGAGGTCGTGGCCCTAGAGAATGCAATAACTTCATACGTAATCTATTGCAAGATTCAGGACAAGGAAATCACCATCACTACTGAAAATATGAATCAAGCACTGGGGTTACAACAAGGAGTGTATGACAGTCAAGCAACTGATCAGGAATTGGAAGATTTCTTTGATTTTATCAACTACTCAGATAGAATCAAGCTTGGAAATTTGAATAGGAAGTACTTGAGGAAGGAATGGAGCTATGTCTTTGCCACTCTTCTTCAAGTCTTCACAGCAAGGAAGTCCAGCTTTGATCAAATCAGCACACCTGTTCAACAAATAGGATATGCTCTAGCATATGGGAAAAAGATTGATGTTGGTTTGATCATAATGCAAGAATTGTATGGGAAACTTGGTAAGAACTCAGCCAAGAGAGGTAATGAAATTTTCTTCCCTCGCTTTATTCAATCTGTACTTAATTTCATAGTTGTTAAATTGATTGAATTGCCTGGGTTAGACAAAAATAGAATAGGCTATCCGAAATCCATGACCAAACTCATTTTTGGTAGCTTGGAGACTAGGAATGATATGGATGTAAGGCTCAAAATAACTCCCCTTCTGGAGAGTTTATTTAGGACTTACCCCCACAACATGCCAATATGTGCCTCAAAATCTGAGTTAGCTAGGCCCAAGCATGTAGAGCAAAATGCTAACCCAGGGCCTGCTAACCAACTCTCTCAGCCAAACACTTTACCAAACACAGAGACAACTGCATCATCCTCTCAAAAGGGTGATGTTAGTAAAAAGAAGAGAAAACAGGTTGCTTCTGAACCTCTAAAAATCTTAACTGAAGCAGCCTTGGCTGTAGAATTAGGCATAGCAAGTGAGGAACCTGAGTCACCCTTACTAAGGCCAAAGAAGAAGAAGAAGAAGTCTAAAACCACCTCTTCAGTCACCCAAATGGCTGAAGTTGTAAAATCAGGGGCAAACAGCTCACTAGATGTATCCTCTCAACAGGGTGCATCTATAGAATCAAGCATTCTCCCCAATGCACCTACTTGTACAGAGTCAGCACATGGGAGTGATAAAGCTGGCACAACACTGAGTGGAAAGCACATCACAATTGAAACTCCCTCTATCTCTTAAGGGGAGTTGCCAAAATCTAATCTACAACACACTTCTATTCCAGAATCTACCACTCATATTTCTTTGGAGCCTGCAACTCAAGCAATTGAGGAGCAAGGCATTGATCATCAAGAATTCTTTTCTCTTGATGAGCCAATGGATTCAAGTGACTTGGTGCATGACACCTTGCTCACCACCCAGGTACCACATTTAGATGGTCAGGGAATGCATGCTGGGGCATCTCCTAATGACACCATCACAAACACAGAGGATTCACTAGTTTTAACTAGAGACTCCGTGCCTGTGTCAACTACTGTTGTAACTCATCCCACTTCTGTGGAGACAACAGTAGCAGAGTCTTTCCATCCGGTTACAGAAGTTGCATCTGTAACTGAAGAGTCTAGCTTGCCTAGCTCTAGCTCTCACTTTTTGTCCCAATGGCTGAAGCCTGTGCAACATGACAGTGCTTCAGGATCAGGGTCTGTTCCACCACAAATGTCAATTGAAGCTCTCCAAAGCTATGTTGTGGATAAGATTCCTGAGTTTGTCAAAATAGCCCAGAACCTTGTCACCTCCAACATCTCAAATCCAGATTATGAAGCCATTCTACTATGCCATAGGGATGATGTGGAGATGTAGAAGGCCAAGATTATTGATGATGCTGAGAGAGATGGCAATGTAGATGCCTGGATGCAAGGAAAGTATGATGTAACTCTCAGTGAAGCACTTCAATATCTTAGAGAGGAATACATCACTTCACTGGGTTCAAATGCAAAATCCCTGTCCCCTAGTGAAGTGTATGAAGCTGTCAATGATTCCTACAAGGGTTTTCTCAAGGCTGCACACTATCTTGGCAAAGGAGTCAAAACTGAAGTCAACAAAGTAAGTGACAAGACAGCCACTTCAGTAGAAGAGATAAAGAGGGCCTTTGATGCCAAATTTCCTCAACTAGACAGTGTGGTCAAAGATATCAGACACTGCAACACTACCTGCACCAAGATGGATAATAGTCTAGCTCTCCTTAAAGATACAGTCACAGGTCTAGGAAGCAAATTTCAAATTCTATCTGATCAGACTACAGATGCCAATGCCATGCTTAGGACACTCTTTGAAAATCAATATGGAGACAAGCTGGTAACTGAGGTTCTTGTGGATGAGCTGTCTAGATTTGAAGTGCAGAGACTTAAAGAACAATCCCTATCTGGCTTCAAATCTAATGCATTATTCAGTAAGGTAGATGCACTTGAAAAGGAGGTACCTACTCTCACTCAGCCCAATGCTCATCTTACAGACAATGTACACACTCTAACTGAGCAGTTGAACACTCAAGCCACCACCACAGCTGATGTTCTTCTGCATCAACAATCAATGTTGTCTGCAATGATGAAGCACATGGGTCTCCCTCTACCTGAAGAATCTTCAACCCCAAAGGTCAATACTACAGCCTCTGTGCCTGACAACAAGCCTAAGGGGGAGAAGAGGACATCAAGGAACTCAAATACAAAGGGGGAGAAACCACCAGTAAAGGGCATCAAAATCATTGAAGGTGCTCATCAAAGAACTTCAAAATCTCTAATTCATGTGCCTGGCAAAGGAAAAGACAAAGTTGATGAGCCTCCTACTTCTCTGCCAGTTGTCACTCTACCAACTGTGCACATCACTACTTCCAGTGGTCAAAAGCAAACTATCACAACCACAGTGGTTGCAGGGACTATGCCATCTGATAAACCTTCACTCTCCATATCTAAAAGTGCCAAGCCTGTAGAAGTGAAGGTGGTCACTGAGGCCAAGCTACAAGAAATTGCAAACTCAAATGTTTATCATGATGATGAATTCTTGGAGTTTCTGAAAGTATTAAGAGAACAGGCTGGTGACACTCAATTGTATCTAAGGAGCTTGAAGGATCAGACCGATTACTTCACAGTGGTACCTAGAAATGTTGATAGCTCATGGCTCAAGGAAGTAATGATGGTAGCAAAATCCAGAATCTGGCATCTAACCTAAAAAACTCTACATGCCTTGAAACATTCAGAGATAGATGCACTGATAGAGCTCATAGAGAAGAGGAATGTAAATGAAAACAATAAGAGTCTGTATGATGACTTGAGGAATGGCCAACCTTCAAGGCTGCCAGAAGTGATTAAGAAGCCATGGACCATCATCTATTAGTCTGGCACTAGAATTGAAGAGATTAAACAATTGGTCATTCTCAATGATCTCACTTCTCGAAATCACAAACTCATTATTGCCATCATTGATCTACTGCAAAAGAAGAAGGGGACAAGTACTGCTGATGAAATAGAGGCACTGCACATTCTCAGATCATACATTGCAACTGGTGTAATTCCAGAAATGGCCAAGCCAAGGAGGAATAAGGTTGATGAAGATGAAGACAAGAGTGATGGGAGGAGAAGTCATCACAGGAGTGATAAAGGGGATGATGATAAGAAGAAGAAGAAAGACAGCAAGGATAAGAAGGATGATGACCAAGGCAAAGTCTATGAGAGGAAGAATGGAAAACAGCAAGCCTTAGGCATTGCTAGCAGTAATCTCACCACAACACAAGATTCTAAGTCTAGGGTGAATGCTGTTAGTAATGACCTACCAAAATCTAATCCCATGGCTTCTGCAACTGTTTTACCACCTCAAGAAGAGAAGAAGATTCAAGTCAAGAGACCATCTGTACATTTAAAAAAGCATACTGCTAATGGAATACTACAATGGTCCACAAACAAAGGTCACATGCTACTACCAGGCAACCATGTCAAAAGGATCAAATTCAAACAAGCTGCAAGGAAACCAAAGCTATCAAAGTCAAGGACTCTGACAATCTATCCAGGCTTAAAACTCCAACCACTAGATGAAGATTTTGATGAAGACCAACTGCAATTCTTACAAGCTCAAAGAATCTATCATGTTGCCATTGTTGATAACTGCCTTGAGATCAAATATACTGATGGAAGGGAGGAGAAATTCAAACAAGGAGGATGTCAACACTGGGGCAAACTACATGACATAGAAAGAATCATTGCATTGTTGAGCTCAGAAGATAAAGTGGAAAGAGTATGGAAGCTGGAGCTAATTGATTTTGTGAAGATGAAGAGAGATCATAAGAAGAAAATCAGAAAAGAGTGTCTTGAGAAATGGCTAGCAAGGGAGAAAGAAATTGAGAGACTGGAGATTGAAGCAGAAAAGCTAAGGGCAAAGGGATTGTGTAGAGTTCAGTTTAACCCCTATGTGGTGAAGTATAGGAGGAGAAATGGGAATCAGATCCACATCAGAATGAATCTACTCAACCACTATCCTACAAGCATTCTGAATTCAGTACTTGAAGATTTCAAAGACTCAATTTTGCTTGAAGAATTGGATGCTATGGCAGAAATAATAAAAGCTATGGATGAGAATACAAGGAAGGAGAAAGAAAGAAGACAGAAAGCATATGATGATTTGCAAGCCAAAGCTATGAAAAGGGAAACAAATGACAATGGCTAGTACTTCATCATAGGTTGTAAATTACTCTCCCTGTAAGTTCTATCCACATTGCTAATCAAAATTCATACATGTACTGTCAAGTTTTATCTTTATGTATGTTAGGCTTGTTATCAGACATGAAATTGTGACTAAGGGTCTTACTCACAATTTGGGGGAGATTGTTAGTCACAGAGGCATGCCTGAATACATCTTATAACAAGCCTAAGTATGTGTAATGCTATGCATTACCTACATGACCTCTTAACTGAGGGAACCTCTAGTTGTAGAGTTTCTATTTGTTCTGTACTTGTAATAGGCATCAAATTCTAGTTGTGTTACTGTACTTATAAAGTCAAGAATAAAGCTTGAAAGAAGTTCCAAGGTTCATGCCTCAAGCAAGGAGATAAAGACTACCAAATAATCACATTTGGGATTTGAAGAAATGAAGAATTTGCCAAAGTACCAATTCGAGAAGTACATTTGTCTATTCGAGAAGTCTAGCATTCGAGAAGTCAGAGATTCGATATCTCAGAAGACAATATTCGATATCTCTGAATACACTCTTCGATATCTCATTCGATATCTCAGAGATTCGATATGTCTATTACTCTATTCGAGAACTCATGGAGTCAACAAGTCAAAGCATCATTCGAGTTCTCTAAGAGTCAACAAGTCAATGATCTATTCGATATCTCAAGGACTAAAGTAGCTATTCGACATCTCAGGGATTCGATATGTCAAAATGCTCTATTCGATATCTCAAGAAGTCCCAGAGAAAAGAGCTATTCGAGAAGTAATTCGATATGTCAATATAACACTATTCGAGTTCTCGAATCAATCACTTAGCCACTTCTCGAATACATTCTTGGAGACAAAATACTGAAGAATTGTACAAGTCAGAAACCTGCAACAAGCCGAGACGCTTTATTTGACTATGTACTATAAAGCAGATTGGAAAGCCTACAAAGAAGCTTGGAGAGATAAGACAAAGGGACAAGGAGCTAAAGAAGTGGATCTGAACAGGCTTTGCAAAGTCAAATCTGTAGCCGTTTGGACTCTTACTCAAATAAGATAGACAGACTGGAAAGTATTTTGTTTACCTACCTTATTTGTAGTAAGTAGGTGTATCCATGTCTATAAGGATACAGCCTCACTTCCTTAGCTAAAAAGAGTGATAAGTTTTTCAAGATACATCACATTTCTTGGAGAGATAAGACAACTATGTATCTTGAAAAACTTATCACTCTTTTTACCTAAGGAAGTGAGGCTGTATCCTTATAGACATGGATACACCTACTTACTACAAATAAGGTAGGTAAACAAAATACTTTCCAGTCTGTCTATCTTATTTGAGTAAGAGTCCAAACGGCTACAGATTTGACTTTGCAAAGCCTGTTCAGATCCACTTCTTTAGCTCCTTGTCCCTTTGTCTTATCTCTCCAAGCTTCTTTGTAGGATTTCCAATCTGCTTTATAGTACATAGTCAAATAAATCGTCTCGGCTTGTTGCAGGTTTCTGACTTGTACAATTCTTCAGTATTTTGTCTCCCAGAATGTATTCGAGAAGTGGCTAAGTGATTGATTCGAGAACTCGAATTGACTTAATCGATAACTCTGAGTTCTCGAATAGTGTTATATTGACATATCGAATTACTTCTCGAATAGCTCTTTTCTCTGGGACTCCTTGAGATATCGAATAGAGCATTTTGACATATCGAATCCCTAAGATGTCGAATAGCTTCTTTAGTCCTTGAGATATCGAATAGATCATTGACTTGTTGACTCTTAGAGAACTCGAATGATGCTTTGACTTGTTGACTCCATGAGTTCTCGAATAGAGTAATAGACATATCGAATCTCTGAGATATCGAATGAGATATCGAAGAGTGTATTCAGAGATATCGAATAGTGTCTTCTGAGATATCGAATCTCTGACTTCTCGAATGCTAGACTTCTCGAATAGACAAATGTACTTCTCAAATTGGTACTTAAGCAAATTCTTCATTTCTTCAAATCCCAATTGTGATTATTTGGCAGTCTTTATCTCCTTGCTTGAGGCATGAACCTTAGAACTTCTTTCAAGCATTATTCTTGACTTTATAAGTACAGTAACACAACTAGAATTTGATGCCTATTACAAGTACAGAACAAATAGAAACTCTACAACTAGAGGTTCCCTCAGTTAAGAGGTCATGTAGGTAATGCATAGCATTACACATACTTAGGCTTGTTATAAGATGTATTCAGGCATGCCTCTGCGACTAACAGTCTTCTTTGATGACATTTTGGTTTATAGCAAGAATGAACAGGAACATGAGAAGCATTTTGAAGCTATTTTTGAAGTTCTCAGAGCCCATAAACTGTTTGTCAAGAAATCCAAATGTAAGTTTGCTAGCAGTCAAATAGAGTATTTGGGGCATATCATCTCCAAAGATGGAGTGGCTGCTGACAATACTAAGATCCAAGCTATGTTGGAATGGCCAAAACCAGTAAACATCAAATCACTAAGGGGTTTCCTTGGACTAACTGGTTACTATAGGAGGTTTGTAAGGAACTATGGCATCTTGAGTAAACCCTTGAATCAACTTCTAAAGAAAGGAGCATTCAATGGGAATGAACAAGTAGAAAAGGCTTTCAATAGTCTAAAGGTGGCAATGACCAATACACCAGTACTCACTATGCCAGATTTTGAAAAGGTCTTCATAGTAGAGACTGATGCTTGCAAAACTGGAGTGGGAGCTGTACTTATCCAGGATGGGAGACCAATTGCCTTCATGAGTAAGGCATTGAGCCCAAAGCACTTAGGGCTATCAACTTATGAAAAAGAAATGCTAGCAGTAATTATGGCAGTTCAGAAATGGAGATCTTATCTATTGGGGCATAAGTTTATTATCAGAACTGACCATGAGGCCATAAAGTACATTATGGAGCAAAAGATTACCACTGGAGTGCAACAGAACTGGATTTCAAGGCTGCTAGGATATGATTATAATCACCTATAAAAGGGGGAGAGAAAATGTGGCTGCGGATTCATTGTCAAGGATTTATGAACATGAAGGGGATTGTAATGCACTTACAGTGATACAACCTGCTTGGAAACACTACGCCATAAATGCTCATATGCAACGCTTTTAGAAAGTGTTTCACTGAAAGTGTTTCGTTAGATATAAAATTTTGGCTCTAATGAAACAGAACTTGAACTGGTGTTGCATTAGATATAATTTAGTGTTCCATTTGACCCACGGTGTTTTACATAATGCAACACTAAGAGCTGGCGTTGCATTAGATATTTTCTAATTTAAAAAAAGTTGACGTGGCAGAAGTGTGGGTCCCACAGTTGCTGACGTGTCATAACTGGGACCCACATGTACTGATGTGGCATTTGCTGACGTGGCAGAAGCGTTGCATTAGGTGACACATGTGTTGCATTTGCTGTTCTAAAGTGTTGCATTAGCTAGGTTTTAATTTTTTATAAATATTGACGTGGCAGTGTGGGACCCACGTGTGCTGACGTGGCATTTTCTGACGTGGCAGAAGCGTTGCATTAGGTAACAACTGTGTTGCATTTGTTGTTCTGAAGTGTTGCATTAGCTAATTTCTTATATTTAATAAATGCTGACGTGGCAGTGTAGGGCCCACAAGGTGACGTGGCTGGAGCCCATAGCTGCTGACGTGGCAATTGTGGGGCCCACAATTTCTGGTGTGGCAGAAGTGGGACCCACCTGTGCTGATGTGGCATTTGCTGATGTGGCCAAAGCGTTGCATTAGGTGGCAAAAGTTTTCCATTTGCTGTTCTAAAGTGTTGCATTAACTAGTTTTTTATTTTTAATAAATGCTGATGTGGCAGGCACGGGGCCCACAATGCTGACATGTCAGTGTGGGTCTACAAGGGTAAATTTATTACTTTTAATAAATTTTTAAAAAATTTGGTAGATGTATTTGGTTTGGTTTTATAACGGTCAAACCGGTCAAATATTGACTTTCCTTCTAACTAGTCTTGTCCCGAATGGTGAATCTATTTTTTTAAATTATTTTTTCGACGTTCCAATCACACGGATGACAAGATATAACGGTTTTAGTGAAGTGGTAAATTTTTAAAAAATTTGGTAGATGTATTTGGTTTGGTTTTATAACGGTCAAACCGGTCAAATTAGACTTTCCTTCTAACTAGTCTTGTCCCGAATGATGAATCTATTTTTTTAAATTATTTTTTTGACTTTCCAATCATACGGATGACAAGATATAATGGTTTTAGTGAAGTGGTAAATTTTTAAAAAATTTGGTAGATGTATTTGGTTTGGTTTTATAACGGTCAAACCGGTCAAATTAGACTTTCCTTCTAACTAGTCTTGTCCCGAATGATGAATCTATTTTTTTAAATTATTTTTTCGACGTTCCAATCATACGGATGACAAGATATAACGGTTTTAGTGAAGCGGTAAATTTTTAAAAAATTTGGTAGATGTATTTGGTTTGGTTTTATAACGGTCAAACCGGTCAAATTAGACTTTCCTTCTAACTAGTCTTGTCCCGAATGATGAATCTATTTTTTTAAATTATTTTTTCGACTTTCCAATCATACAGATGACAAGATATAATGGTTTTAGTGAAGTGGTAAATTTTTAAAAAATTTGGTAGATGTATTTGGTTTGGTTTTATAACGGTCAAACCGGTCAAATTAGACTTTCCTTCTAACTAGTCTTGTCCCGAATGATGAATCTATTTTTTCAAATTATTTTTTCGACATTCCGATTGTACGGATGACAAGATATAACGGTTTTAGTGAAGCGGTAAATTTTTAAAAAATTTGGTAGATGTATTTGGTTTGGTTTTATAACGGTCAAACCGGTCAAATTAGACTTTCCTTCTAACTAGTCTTGTCCCGAATGATGAATCTACTTTTTTTAAATTATTTTTTCGACGTTCCAATCATACAGATGACAAGATATAATGGTTTTATTGAAGTGGTAAATTTTTAAAAAATTTGGTAGATGTATTTGGTTTGGTTTTATAACGGTCAAACCGGTCAAAGTAGACATTCTAGTTTAAAATGCTTGTTTAAAATTTCGTAGAGTAAATTTTTTTAAAAAGCCTGTTTATCGAAATATATAAAATGAAAATACATTTTAATCTTTTTTCAGTTTAAAATTTGATAAATAATATGTCGTAATTTGTTTTTAAAAAATTGTATTTTACAATAAAGAAAATGTAATAAGAGTACACACACGTGACACACACACACAAGCAGCACAAGTGAAAAATTGGGCAGAAAAATTCCCCCCTTAATTTTTAGAAGACTTTCCCCCTTTAACACTCTCTCTCTCAAACATACATACTCTCAATTCTCAAACGTACATACTCTCTCTCTCAAACATACATACTCTCTCTCTCTCTCAGATCTGTTATACATGAAGGGGCTTCAGCTTAATTAGGCTTCAGTTTAATTAAGAAAATCAGTTTGGGAATATGAACAAGCAAAACCATAGAAGTGATTGCCCTTTTAAAAAGAAGTCAATTTTTTTTGATCTACCATATTGGTGTCATAATCCACTTTGACATAACCTAGATTCCATGCACATAGAGAAGAACATATGCGACAAAATATTAGGCACTTTGCTTAATATAAGTGGCAAGTCGAAGGATCACTTAGAAGCTCATTACGATTTACAGGAGCGGGGCATAAGAAAGGCCCTTCATCCTGTTGATTTTGGTGATGCGGAAAGCATGTTGAAATTAGGGCAGCGATATTTGACATGACAAATAAGGAGAAAGAAATCTTTTGCATCGTATTGAAGAATGCCAAACTGCCCTATGGTTGTGCCTCGAATGCTAGTCGATAATGTGCACATAAAAGAGAGAAAGGTGGTGGGGTATAAGAGCCATGATGCTCATTTCATACTCCACCATTTATTACAATTTGCCATGAAAAATACATTAAAACCCGAGGTCTGTGGGGCAAGGTCATTGAATTGGATGATATCAAGAGACTGCAAAAAGAAATTATCGAGATACTTTGCCAATTTGAAACGATTTTTGTAGATCCTTTTTTCGATATAACGGTCCACTAACCAGTTCATTTATGCAGAGAAGTCGAATACGGTGGACCTGAACTGTTCAATTCCGGTAATAAGGAAATAGGGAGTTTGATCGAGTAAGTTCTTAAGTCCCTTTTTCATTTTACTCAACACTTTAATATTAATGTCTGCATTTTATAGATTATTTAACCTTAATAATTATTCAGGGAGCATCGAGCTTTACAAAATGGTTTTGCAAGTGAAAGAAGGTACAAAAGGGAACGAGCACACACCGAAGATTTTTCGAAATGGTTAAAGGATGAGATTCTGAAAAAGGAAAATATTTCAAGGGAATTAGAGGTGTTTCTTTGGGTCCTAATCGAGTAGCTAGGAAGTTTAAGGGCTTTGTAATAAATGGATATAAATTCCACACCAAATTTTGAGATGCTCGATGTACCACACAAAATAGCAGGGTATTTTTGACTACTGAAGCCACTAGTTTTGCAAGTTCGAAAGACCAAAACCCAAAAGTTGGGGCTGTCAATTACTACGGATCAATTGAAGAAATTATTGAACTTGACTATTTGGGAGCTTTTAGAGTGGTCCTTTTTAAGTGCTCCTGGTACCAAGAAGAAAAAGATCCGTATGGTCTTACTCGAGTTAATTTTAATAAGCTATGCTATAAATCTGATCCTTATGTCCTGTCTTCACAAGTTCAACAAGTCTTTTATGTGGAAGATCCATTTGAAAAGAACTGTCACTATGTTATTAAGAAGTTGCCGAGGGACTGGTCTTATGCTGAAAATCAGAACGCAATGGAAGTAGACATGTGTTCACATGATATTGGAATAGATATTGGAATAGATCTTGAAATAGAAGCTGAAGTTGTTGAAGGGGGTGGATTAGGGATGATGTTCCCTTAACACAAATTCCTGTTCCCTCTCCTTAAATCAAAGAAACTACTGGCTGTTTACTTTATGATGTATTTGGCACTTTATGATGTATTAGGCACTTTTTGATTTGGTTGTAATTCTTTACCTTTGATTAATGTATGTGGCAGTACTTTTTAAAAATTCAATTTAGACTATGTATTTCTTTACACTATGGCATAAATCAGTATACTTTTTAGGAATTGTGTTATATATTTAATTTTTATATGTGCTAATGTTTAATAATTTTCATAGTTTGTCTTTATATTTTCAATTTTGTGTTGCACAAATACAGCCATTAATGTATTTATTTTGTACACGATGGATAAAACTCTACATGTCAGGCTGCATTGAAAACACACCTAAAGGGGGGGGGGAATAGGTGTATTATGGCTGTTATTGATTAACTATGACCTGTTTTAAATTTTCCAAAAATGGCTTGCTGATATGACTTAACTAGTTAATAACAGCAGGCTGATTTTAAGAACAGATGCAATGCAAAATGAAATGTGCAGAATAATAACATGAAACACACTATATTTTAGCCAGGTTCGACCCCTAATCCCCTATGGTCTACGTCCTGGTCCCTTACTAACTTGGTAAGAGAATACATTATTGATCAATATAAACCGATTACAAGATCCAACAATATATCTCCCTTTACACCCAGCTGCTTACAATTTGGCTTGCTGAATTTGCTGTGCTGATATGAACTAACTCTCTAAGCAATACTTCCCAAGTATCCTTCTCTAGTCTAGTTCTACCCACCCAAAACCTGAAGCCAAAACTTGTACATCAACTAAACTTTACAACTTGAACAATACAAAGTTTTTGAATGTTTACAACTCAACCTACAAAACCCTATGAAAATATATATATTCGAATGAATGTGAGTTTGAAATGTTTTCAAGAATGTAGCAAGAAAGCTCGAAGTTATGTGTTTATTGTATCTTGTTTTTGCACTCGGTTGGATGTTTTTAACTGATCAAGCAAGTTCAATATTTATAGTTAAACAAGATTGATTTGAGATATAGTCTTCAAAAGGCTCCCTCGATTTTTCTAAGTTTTGTAATCATAAATGATGAAGAAGTGGAGGAGCCGTTTGGAGGAGCTGTTGTCTTCAAGAGGAGCATGTATATCTGTAATGATGGTGAAGACAAAGAAGGAATATAGAATGTGTTTGTTGGGTATAGTCAAATAAAGAATGTAAAGTTAGTCAAGTGCTTTCCTTATTCAAAGGAAAAAGAATAAGTTGTCTCCCACTTGCTAGACTTGAGTAATAGAATATTGAGGTGTATGATGTATTTGTATAATTCAGAGGGTCCCTTACAATATTCCTAAATAACACAAATAGCTCCTTGAAAAACGAATTTCTTCTTGGATTCTGTTCTTTCTGTCGCCCAGAATCAGCAGGCTGATTTTGTATTATCCGTAATTTTAGCTTGCTGAAATATATCAAATTGTCCATAACAGCTTGCTGAAATACAACAGTTAGTCTGACTGAAAATAATCCTCTACATCATAACACAACTTGCTGAATTGATAAACAATATGAAATACAGCTTGCTGTTTTATAATCATCAAAACA
The DNA here is from genome assembly GCA_036435485.1 of Saposhnikovia divaricata. NCBI lineage: Eukaryota > Viridiplantae > Streptophyta > Magnoliopsida > Apiales > Apiaceae > Saposhnikovia > Saposhnikovia divaricata. Next base: position 53,446,512 of record CM071595.1, on the reverse strand, counting down.
TAAGGGTTACAATCTCCCCCTTTTTGATGATTATTGAAGTATTATTTTAGGAGAGAAATCTCCCCCTAAATTCCTGCAATCCTGTAAACTGGATTAAACAATTATAGCACATGCATTCATAAATACCAGTTTAAGCAATTAGATCACAGATATCATAGTTAAAGCCAACATAATTCAAGCCAACACATAAAGCACAGAGTGCTATAATTCAACAACCAAACACAGATAGTCAAAGTTTTACAAAACCAAATTTAATTCAAAAGTTATCAAAGAGAGCAGTTTTTCAAGCAATACTACTAAAATATTCTCCCCCTTAATCATTAAAAAGGGAACAGGTTTATGCATGAGCTTCCATGGAGTCTTCTTTCTCAGAATTAGTAGCATTAGCAGCAGGAGGAACACTAGTAGTACTAGAAGCAGGAGGAATAGCAGTAGCATCAGGAACTTCTGCAGACTCATCTTTCCAATAAGCATTGATATCATGGTTTTTAGAACCTTGATTTCCTCTTCAAGTGCAGAGATTTTATCAACCAGGACAGTATGATTTCCTTTGAGGATTGTAGTATCAACCACAACTTGTTCTACTAGTTTAATTACCTCAGATGTAGCATATGTAGCAGGAGTATCCCCAGTATTAACCTCAACCGGCTGATTTGGTTCTGAGATGTGAATTAGAGAACCATTTGCATTTTTCAGGTTTGATTGAGCTAAGTTCTTAGCATCCATATGTTCTTTAGCCTGAACTGAATCAAATCCAGTGAGATTGACCTTATAGAACAGAAGAATTCTTGTGATTAAGCATCCATATGGCAATCCAGAATTGTGTTTTCCAATAACAGCAAACATAGTAACCAAGACAAGTTTGGTTAAGTTAAAAGGCATTTTGGACATAATCCTAGCACATACACAAACATCCTGCCAAGTAAGGTTTGAACGACCTCCCAACCTAGGACAGATATTGGCCCATGAAATCTTAAACATCAAGTGTGCCATTGGATTGATCAGCGAGGTTGTGGGTAGGGCTAATTCCATCAGTTTGTTTGGTGCAACTAAGACATTGAGTTGGTCAACATACGAGAATCCAGTGAAACTAAGTGAGCCATGAGTGAACACATCAACAGATGAATTAACATTGATTTCTAAAATCATAGCAAGAAACGGAGGGTTTAATTGAATGTGCTTCTCATTCACAATAGTAGTTAAATTCCCAAATTCGTCTTTCTCCAAGTTAGCATAAAATTGATGAATTAAATCAGGATAGTATAACTTCGGCAAATCAATGACAAAAGAACGCATACCGATTGCATCAATTAAGTCCAAAGCACCGCATGCAGAGTGAAGTTTCAAGGTAATAGGCTTACCAGGAACAATGGGGCGAGTACCAATGTGGTGATCAAAGAACCGATTAGTGAGAGCTTCTGATGCTATGTCAAATGCCGGTTTGACTCTCTTTGTTGCAGGAGAACCCATCGGAGTAGTGTCGGAACTTTGTTCGGTTTGAACACTCGGAGAACCAAAATCGTCCATTGAGAGTGGAATAGGAGACGATGGTGGTGTGGTTTGACGATTGGCTTTGTTCTTGGTACGGCGGGTGCGGGATGACATGGTTGATTGAAGAGAGAACCCTATTTTTTGTTGGAATTAGGAGAAGTGAAATGGAGTGATGCCGTGTTTTCCCAATTTAAGATATAAGGGGAAAATATTTTCAATATTTTTTTTAACTTAAAATAAATAATCACTTATAAAATTATGGCAAGATTACTATATTTATGAAATAAAGCCTGTAACCACTTAGCATAAAATAGGAAAAAATGTAACCATGGCAAGTTTAAAATTTTTATTTTAAGAAATAAAGCATGTAACCACTTAGCATAAATATAGGCAAATTTAATCATGACATATTTTAGGCAATTTAACAGATAGATTATGTCAATAGATTTAGACCAACTTACCATATAAAAATCACAGATAAATTATTTTAAGAAGATTAGAGAGGATATTACCAGTCATGTTGAAAACAGCTTGCTGTTTTATACTTCACACATACCAAGTTCACGCCTGATTAAGTTGAATCTTTCTGTTGCAAGAGGCTTTGTAAAAATATTAGCAAGCTGATATTCCGTAGGGACAAAAATCAGCTTGATCTTTCCTTTAGCAACATTGTCTCGTAGGAAGTGATGGCGTACATCAATATGTTTGGTGCGAGAATGATTTACTGGATTTTCAGATATGTTGATAGTACTTGTATTATCACAATTTATTGGAACTTGACCACAATTGATTCCAAAATCTCTCAGAGTTTGAATCATCCATAATATTTGTGAGCAACAACTCCCGGCTGCCAAATATTCTCCTTTCGCTGTACACAAAGCAATAGATGATTATTTCTTACTTTGCCAAGAAACTAGACTTTGTCCAAGAATTGCACAAATTCCACTAGTACTTTTACGATCAGTTTGGCTTCCTGCATAGTCAGCATCACTAAATCCAACAAGTTCGAAGGAATTTGTGATGGGATAGAACAACCCAAGATTTGTTGTACCACGGAGATATTTAAAAATACGTTTAATGGCACTTAGATGAGATTCCTTTGGATTGGCCTGAAATCGAGCACAAACGCAAACACTATACATAATATCAGGTCGTGAAGCAATTAGATATAGAAGACTTCCAATCATCCCTCGGTATTGACGAATATCAACACTTTTTCCATTTTCATCCGAAATCAGCTTGCTATTTTGGCACATTGGAGTAGATTTCGGCTTGACGTTTTCAAATCCGTATTTTTCAGTAGGTTGTTGACATATTTCGTTTGATGAACATAAATACCATCTTGAGTTTGCTTGATTTGGAGTCCCAAAAAGAAGTTCAGATCGCCCATCATCCTCATATCAAACTCATTGTGCATACGCTTGGAAAACCACTTACACATTGAATCATTAGTTGAGCCAAAAATAATATCATCAACATATATTTGCACAACTAAGATATCATTACCATTTAATCTTGTGAATAGGGTAGGGTCGATTTTACCTCTAAGAAATCCATGTTTGATCAGAAATTCACTTAGACGTTCATACCAAGACCTAGGAGCCTGTCTTAATCCATACAGTGCCTTTTTAAGCTTTAATACATGGTTTGGAAACTGAGCACTTTCAAATCCAGGAGGCTGTTTTACGTATACTTCTTCTTTCAGCCTGCCATTTAAGAAGGCACTCTTCACGTCCATTTGATGAAGCTTGATTTTCTTGAAGCATGTAAAGGAGAGAAGCATTCTGATTGATTCTAGACGTGCAACAGGTGCATATGTTTGATCAAAATCAATCCCCTCTTGCTGATTATATCCTTGAGCTACAAGTCTAGCCTTGTTTCGAGTGACCGTCCCAAATTCATCAACCTTATTCTTAAAAATCGATTTGGTACCAATGATGGAAACATCTTTAGGTGGTTCCACTAGTTCCCAAACGTCACACCTTTCGAATTGACTAAGTTCTTCTTGCATTGCTATGAGCCAATTTTCATCATTTAAAGCTTCTTTTAAATTTTTCGGTTCCTCTTGTGCAAGAAAGGCAGAAAACGCACAGATATTTGCTTGAGCTTTCCTTGTCTTGATGCCATCTGTCTTTTCTCCAATAAGAAGCTGTGGAGGATGATTTTTAACCGTCCTAGTGGCTTTAGGAAGAGAGTGTTGAGGTATAACTTCTTGTTCTGCAAGTCTGATCATTTTGTGAGGTTGAATCCCTTGAGCATGAAGTTCCCTTTTTGAACTTAGATTTGCTTCTTGCTCTTCCAAGGTTAATTTTGCAAGTTTTTCTGACGATTCATCAACAGGAATAGTGAAATCAGCTTGCTGTTTTTCTTCATCAACTGGTGCAGTTTGTGTTTCTTCATTTTGCTTAACTGATGAAATCAGCTTGCTGTTTGTATCTGTTCCTGCATCAACTTCCTCTTCTCTTGGCAGATCATTATTAGTTTCTTGAAAAGATACATTAATTGATTCTTCAACAATTTGTTTAGATATATTATATACTCTATAAGATTTACTAGATAGAGAGTAACCAAGAAAAATAGCCTCATATGATTTTACATCGAATTTACCGTCGCGATAAATTGTTTTGAGCACAAAGCATCTTTATCCAAATATCTTAAAATAACTGATGTTTGGCGTTCTTTTATTCAACAATTCATCTGGAGTTTTGTTGAGAATTTGTCTGATGAGAACTCTGTTAAGAACATAGCAAGCTGTATTTACAGCTTCTACCCAAAAATTCCTCGGCAACTTGCTTTCTTGAAGTATAGTCCTTGTTGTTTCTTGTAGAGACCTGTTCTTCCTTTCTACTACCCCGTTTTGTTGTGGAGTTCGGGGTGCTGAAAATTCATGAGAGATACCTCTATCTTTACAATAGGTGATGAACTCCTTTTGAAATTCACCTCCATGATCACTTCAAATCCCTACAAGTCTTGTATTCAACTTATTTTCAAGTAACTTGATTAGATTCTCAAATTCCTCAAAAGCACAATCTTTAGTTTTAAGAAACAATACCCAAGTGAATCTTGAATAATCATCGACAATAACAAAGGCATATTGTTTACCTCCAATGCTTTTATATGCTTCTGGACCAAAAAGGTCTAGATGCATAAGTTCTAAGGGTTTAGAAGATGATACCATGTTCTTTGATCTGTGAGGAGTTCCAATTTGTTTGCCTAATTGGCAAGCTGAACATGTATCTGTTTTTACATATTTCATTTTAGGTAACCCTCGAACTAAATTCTTTGAAATCAGCTTGCTGAGTTGATCCATATGAACATGTCCTAGCCTTCTATGCCATAGATTAGGAGATGTGTCAACTGCAGCTAAACAGTAGGCTGTTTCTTGTAACTTAAAATCCAATATATATATATATATATATATATATATATATATACATATTTCCTTCCCTTCTAGCGACTAGTGGGATTTTGTTAGTACCAAGATTGATAATACATTTTTCTTTATCAAAAACAACATTATGACCATCATCATATAATTGACTTATACTAAGCAAATTATACTTTAAACCTTGAACAAATTGAACTTTGTCACTTGAAAGCATGTTGTTACCGATTTTGCCTTTTCCAAATATTTGAAGAGTTTTGCTATCACCAATTGTAACTTTTCCACCCTTCTTCTTTTTGAGAGTGATAAACTGAGACTCATCTCCACACATGTGCCTTGTACACCCGCTATCCAAAATCCATTCCTTTGAGTTTGTCTTCGCGGCTAGGCATACCTAAGAAAGAAATAAGAACAACTTATCCTTTTGGTACCCAAATTTTGTTGGGTCCAGCATGGTTAGTAGATAGAACATATAAGTCAAGTAGTTCAGATTTTTTGATCCATTTTTGGATCCATCTTGGTCCATGATTTCTTGTATTTCTCCTTCTGTCAGTCTGAAAATATTAGGTTGTTTTCCTATTTCGGTAGGCTGATTCTATCTGAGTAGTGCAGTGCTGTGCAAGATGTCCCTTCTTTTGACACTTGTTACATATCTTCCAAGGCATTGCATAATCATAAGGAATTCCACGTGTACCATCATATTTGAGAGCATTTTCTTTTGAGGTTAAAGCTAATCCAACTCCTTCTTTTTCTATAGGAACTGCAGCTTTCTTCACCATTGATATGCGAGTTTCTTCACCTTGAACAAATTTTCCCATTCCTTTGTTAAGTCTCTTTATCTCCTCCTCGAGTTCTTTTATTTTATCAGCTTGTTGAATAACTTCCTGTGAAGCTTCTGTTTCTTCTTTCAGCTTGCTGATATGAATATCTTTGAATCCTATTTCATCATTCAGCTTGCTGATTTGAATTTCTCTGGTTTCTATATCAGCTTTCAGCTCGCTGAGTTGCTTGATTAGAACATCATTTCTTCTGAGTATTACTTTGTTGAGTCCTTCTAATTGTGTTATGCTATCCTTCAACCTTGTAATCATAGATTCATGTTCATCTAAAGCTTTTTCTTTCATTAGATCTCTGACTAATTTTTTAAGATGAGTATTTTTCTCTTTTAACTTGTTGTTCTCTGTCTTTATTTTGAGAAATTCTTCAGAAGATTCCTGCATTGTTATTTTTTCTATAACATATGTAGTAGGTAATGAATTAAATGAATTTACCTCACTGTTGTTATCATCTGAGTCTATTTCGTTGCTTTCCACTTCGGTGTTATCCTCTTCATCGAGACCAACCAAAGCTAAATTAACCATATCATCACTTGAGTCTTCTTCAGAGGTAGAGTCATCACTCCAAGTCATCAAAGCCTTGGATTTTCTTTTGTCCTTGAATCCAGCTTGCTGTTTTGACTTGTTCTTTAATTTGAAGCAATCTCTTCGATAGTGTCCCTTTTTGCCACACTCAAAACACGTTTCTTTTTTGGATTCTTTGTTATCTAGATAATTTCCTTTAGCTTTCCTCATTTGATTCTTCTTTTCAATGAGTCTTTTGATTTTCTTTGAAATAAGAGCTAAGTCCTAATCTGATTCTGATTCCTCTTCAGGGTCCAGCTTGCTGTTTTGCGAATGAAGTGCCAAATTCTTCATCTTTGCAACTGGAGCTTGTGATGATCTAGCTTGACTTACATTTATTTTTGCTTCAAAGTGTTCAAGTTCAGCAAAAACAGCCAATGTATCCATAGTGTCAATTTGTGAGGAAGATTCCAACGCTATCACCTTAGGCAAATAAGACCAAGGTACATCACTCAAGATTTTCATGTTTATTTCAGCTTGAGGTATTATTTTCCCAAGCAGTTTGAGACCATTCATTGTCTTCTGAAATCTTGCTTGACTTTGCCTTATCGCCTCATCATCCTTGACAATAAAGCTTCCAAATTCATTCATCAAGGTATTGAGTTTTACTTTCTTTAATGAAGTCGAACCTTCATGATAAAGTTCTAATGTGTCCCACATTTCTTTTGCGGATTTGCATGAGGAGACTTTATCACTTTCACTTGCAGAAAGGCCATTCATGATAGTGTTCATTGCCCTGGTGTTGTAGCTTTCTTTGATCAATTCAGCATCAGTAAGCTCATCAATGTCTTTCGGCTTGCTTTCTTTTTCAAGAAATACATACGGGCCTTTGTTGACAACTCTCCATTCTAGTGGTTCCTTTGACAGGTGCATCTTCATGCGATCTTTCCACCGGTTATAGTTTTCAGTCCCGAGCAGCAAAGGTTCACGGTGATTAGATGAACCGAGAGGATAATCATCAGCCATATCGATCGATACTTTTCCTGTTACAGAAAGATTAGTATACCAAAGCTCTGATACCAACTGAAAACACACCTAGAGGGGGGAATACGTGTATTATGGCTGTTATTGATTAACTATGACCTGTTTTAAATTTTCCAAAAATGGCTTGCTGATATGACTTAACTAGTTAATAACAACAGACTGATTTTAAGAACAGATGCAATGCAAAATGAAATGTGCAGAATAATAACATGAAACACACGATCTTTTAGCCATGTTCGACCCCTAATCCCCTATGGTCTACGTCCTGGTCCCTTACCAACTAGGTAAGAGAATATATTATTGATCACTATAAACCGATTACAAGATCCAACAATATATCTCCCTTTACACCCAGCTGCTTACAATTTGGCTTGCTGAATTTGCTGTGCTGATATGAACTAACTCTCTAAGCAATACTTCCCAAGTATCCTTCTCTAGTCTAGTTCTACCCACCCAAAACCTGAAGCCAAAACTTGTACAGCAACTAAACTTTACAACTTGAACAATACAAAGTTTTTGAATGTTTACAACTCAACCTACAAAACCCTCTGAAAATATATATATTCGAATGAATGTGAGTTTGAAAGGTTTATAAGAATGTAGCAAGAAAGCTCGAAGTTATGTGTTTATTGTGTCTTGTTTTTGCACTCGGTTGGAAGTTTTTAACTGATCAAGTAAGTTCAATATTTATAGTTAAACAAGATTGATTTGAGATATAGTCTTCAAAAGGCTCCCTCGATTTTTCTAAGTTTTGTAATCATAAATGATGAAAAAGTGGAGGAGCCGTTTGGAGGAGCTGTTGTCTTCAAGAGGAGCATGTATATCTGTAATGATGGTGAAGACAAAGAAGGAATATAGAATGTGTTTGTTGGGTATAGTCAAATAAAGAATGTAAAGTTAGTCAAGTGCTTTCCTTATTCAAAGGAAAAAGAATAAGTTGTCTCCCACTTGCTAGACTTGAGTAATAGAATATTGAGGTGTATGATGTATTTGTATAATTCAGAGGGTCCCTTATAATATGGCTTAATGACCTTTTAACCCTCAAAGTTTCCACTGATATACCCATCAGCCCTCAATATTTTAAAACGTTCCTTTAAACCCTCGAAGTATCCATAAAGGTCCTAATAACCCTTAAACTGGTACAAAAAATAAAAAATAAAAAAACGGTATAACTCGGATGGGCAAAAGAGACATTTCACAAACCGATACCGAGGGTTAAAAGGTATACTTTAGACACTTTAGGGGTTAAAAGGTATACTTTAGATACTTTGGGGGTTAAAATGTATAACTCGTACAAATGAAGTTATTCTAGAAAAATGTCACAACAATGTCCATCAAGCTTATGAGAAGCTGAAAGAGCTGTTGGTTCAGATATTCGACTGTCACACGCTGATGCAGTTGGTTCTGACGAATTGGACGAAGAGTTTGATACATTTCCAACTTCTAAAGGATCAGATACAGTTCGAATGAGGTATGATCGACTTAGGAGCATTGGTGGGAGGATTCAGACTGTGGTTGGAGACTTGGCAGCTCAAAGCGAGAGGCTACAAGCTCTCCTAAATTGGAGAGATCCAAGGACGTCAGCATTGTTCATCACATTCTGTTTAATGTCTGCAATAGTACTCTATGTTACACCATTCCAAGTTGTGGCACTTTTGATGGGATTTTACGTGCTGAGACATCCCAGATTCCGACAAAAACATCCTGCATTGCCTGCTAATTTCTTCAGGAGGCTACCAGCGAAAACAGACTGCATGATATAATAAATGACATTGGTTATTTGTTAAACCCTCGAAGCATCAAGTAACAAAACTTGATATGTGGTCACTGCTTCCAATGTGCTACACCATCAGATATCCTCTACTCTGTTAACTCAGTACCACATAATGTAGCTTAAATTGTTTATCTTAATCTAATCAATTTGTGTTGTGAACTCATTTCAATCAGACAACTAAAAGGCCTGTTTGATACATCAGGCGGTGCTTTTGCAATTCAACCCCGTAAAACATTGAAATTAGAAAATAAAAAAAAACAATTTGAAATTGTGATCTATTAGTTAGCAAGTAGACACTTGATCCAGCAAAACCCTGATGAACATGTAAAGTAGTTATAGCTTGGCTTAGGGGTACGATTTAACATATATCTATTTGAATTTCTCACCTTGAAATCTTTTCCTCCCATACAAATGTAATATTTTCAAATACAAAATTCATTAGTGTTGAACTGATTGCATATAAGGTGTAGTAAAAATATTATTATTGCAATTTTGATAATTATTCACTCAATATAAGTTAATATTCTTATGTACTATAACATTATTCGAAAGTCGCCATGAAAAAAGTTATTATTTTAAAGGAAAATCATATCATGAATAAATTAAATTATTGAGAAATAAATTTTTAAAAAATAAATAGAGTACTTCTACCAAGTATAAATATTAAACGGCGAAAATACTACTACTACTACTACTACTACTACTACTACTACTACTACTACTACTACTAAGTACAAATATTAAATTTTTAATGACCTAACTTATTTCCCTCATGTACTGTACACTTGTATAAACATTTTCTGAGTTATACCTTTTAACCCTTAAAGTATCTAAAGTATACCTTTTAACCCCCAAAGTATCTAAAGTATACCTTTTAACCCTCGGTATCGGTTTGTGAAATGTCTCTTTTGCCCATCTGAGTTATACCGTTTTTTTTATTTTTTATTTTTCATACCGGGTTAAGGGTTATTAGGACCTTTATGGATACTCCTAGGGTTAAAAGGAACGGTTTGAAATATTGAGGGCTGATGGGTATATTAGTGAAAACTTTGAGGGCTAAAAGGCCATTAAGCCTTACAATATTCCTAAATAACAAAAATAGCTCCTTGAAAAACGAATTTCTTCTTGGATTCTGTTCTTTCTGTCGCCCAGAATTAGCAGGCTGATTTTGTACTGTCCGTAAGTTCAGCTTGCTGAAATATATCAAATTGTCCATAACAGCTTGTGTTATATATTTAATTTTTATAGTGCTACTGTTTAATAATTTTCATAGTTTGTCTTTATATTTTCAATTTTGTGTTGCACAAATACAGCCATTAATGTATTTATTTTGTACACGATGGATAAAACTCTACATGTCAGGCTGCATTACGCTGGAGAGTTTCACAAGACAAGTTATGTGGGTGGAAAATCTTTGCTAGCACCCGTGGATTCTGAGAGATTTTCATATACTGTGCTTATGGAGAATGTGAAAGATTACCTCGAGTTCACAGAAATTGGAGGAGTCTATATCAGCTTAGAAAAGAGGGGTGGCTGGGAGCTTGTGTTGGCTGACAAGGATGTGACCAACTTTGTAAAAGGCTTCAATAATGAAGAAGAAATTGATTTTTACATTGACAACACTGTGGACAAAGACATTGAGCCCACTAGTCAAATGCAGCCACATGTAATAATACCGCCAAGGAAAAATATAATTCAAGGTATATATGTATATGTAATTTAGATGTCATTCTCGTGTTATATATGGTTATATATGTGTAATGAATAATGAAGTCCACCATTTTTATTTCTGTTGTTACAGATTCTGCTAAGAAACCAGTGGCAAAGCGCAAGTACACTACCACACATCAACTTCAGCAGCAACAAAAAATGTCGAAAAGAAAGTCACCTCGGCTGAGTAAGGGGACAAAACCTGTGCCTGATTTGACTACTAGTAAACAAGATGTGGGTATGAAAGAAAATGGAACGACGAGGAAATTGAATTTAGAAATTGGACAAGATGACCATGCAGATACCGGAGAGAATGATGTTGAGGTACTTTTGACTTATCATTTTCTGTTCAAATTTCCTGTACATTAGTAATATGTAACTAGCACATTTTTTGCTTAACCTGCTTACAGTTGCAACCACCACCACCATTGACGAATTATGAGCTAGAGAGATTAGCACGCATGAAAGAAAATGATGTAGTTTTTGAATCACTTGGGTTGCGCAAATTAGTTACTGATATGACAACTTCTGCACAACAGAATATGAAAAGAAAAGGTAAAGATCGTGAGGCATGCGATGAATATATTCCTGAAAATGAGGGTGAAGATGATAGTGATGATTCATCAGAGGTGCATAAAGATAATTTGTTTACTACTTACTGTCTTGTTTTTATGCACATAAAAATTATCAAGCTAATAATCCTGAATTTTACTGAAATGTAGAGAACAAAAGTTGTTCAGTCAAGCAAACCTACTGGACCAAGAACTCGTTCGCGAGCCAATGCAGCCCTTCAGATTGAGAAAGAACCAACAAACGCTCCCACTACAACCGAGAAGCAACCAAAGAAAGCTGGCACTACCATGGGAGCTACAAGCTCGTCTCGTCCTTCAGTTTTGAAACCAACATGTAGCAAATTGTTTAAACAACCAAGCAATCCTGGAGAAGCTGGTTCAGTCGTTGCTTATTTAGCGATGCGGGAACGTCAAAAGCAGAATGTTACAGCTCCAGTAATGGAAAATGTCAATGAATTAGACCAAGAAGGGATTGAAAATGAAGAAGTTGAAGAAGGTACAATGTCATATTTCTCTTATGATTTTTATGTTTTCCATTATATGTTTTTGTGAGGTTGTACATTGATTTTTTTATTCATTTTCTTTGAACCTGGTATGTAAAGTACAAGCTCCAAGAAAACCAAGAGGGCAGTCAAAAATGAGTAAGGTTCAAGCAAGAGGTCCTGATGATAAAGTAGTTCTCTCTGTGAATGAAGATGGTCAACCAATTTCTGATAACCGAAAAGCAGTTAATGAGTTAAGTAATTTTCTAGGGATACTAGTGAAGGATAATGTGTCTCTCACTTACATCAATTGGCATGTTGTTCCTATCCAATTAAGAAAAGAAATGATGGAATATACACTGGTAATCTCTATCACCCTAAATCATATATAGTTGAACAGACTTACTTTATTTATGATTTTAATTAACCAATTTATTTCATGAATTCTATGTTTGATATATTGCAGGCTAGGTATGATATTCCGGAAGGAGGACACAAGTGGGTCATGCACACACTTAATGAAGCTTGGAGGTGGCACAAGTCTGTGATGAAAGCAGCGCATTATAAAAAATATGCAACTGATGAGCAAAAGATTGAGAACAGGCCCAACGCAATTCCTCTTGAAGATTTTAAAATGCTCTTGAAGTACTGGGGGGATGAATCAGTTCAGGTACTTCTTAAATGTGACAAAAAAATATAGTGACCTACTTTGTATAATGCTAATTTAGTATTAGACTGATGTGATTTAGTTAATAATATTAGTTCACATTTTAATTTATCAAGAATTTTCATATACTAGTTCACATTTTAATTTATCTTGTTTAGTCAGAATCCTTTAATTAAAAAAAAATCTTTTGATTTTCTGTTTTGTTTTAATTTTCAGGCCCTAGCCGAGGATAATGCAGCACGTCGTAATACAATAAGTGAGACACATACTTTGGGTCCCTTAACTCATGCACAAGCTAAAGAAAAGCTAGTATGTGTTTTTTCTGAACTCCACGTTACAATAGATTGAACTTAACTCTTTATTTAATTCTGATTCTTTTTCACTTTTATCTGAATTCTTGACCTTGCAGTGGTTATAGTTAAAATCTTTATGTTTATATTTATGTTCTTGTAATTAAATTGGTCCTTGTGAAGGTAATGTGTAGAAAGCAAAAAAATTAATACTTGGATAAATTTTATTATTCCAAATTATATGAACCGCTGGTAGGATATAGTCTCCCTATGATTCCAAAGTTATGGTTCAATTTGTTGCTACTAATTAAGTCTGTGGGAATTGCAAGTCTGTGCTAATTGATACTTGCCTCTAAGTTTATGTTTTTTCTCCAATTAAAGATTTTCTAGATTTATATATATATATATATATATATATATATATATATATATATATATCCATGGATTGTATGTGCGTAAGATTTGCTTATCCATTGGCAGTTAGATTTTTAAACTCTTAATATTGAATGTTAAAAATTCTGTTTAATATTGATAATGTTGATACTTAACAGAGAAAGGACAAGAACTTGCCAATCCATCTGATGCTGAGATATATTTGGAAACCTATAAACGAGAACCAGGGAAAACTTACAAGGCAGATACAGAAAAACTGAGAACCAAATATGTAAGTACTACGTGGATAGGAATGTGCTGATTTAGGTTTCTTATATTGATGCTAAAAGTTGCATTTTTCTAGTAAAATGGAGATGGAAAAATAATATTGTTTACAGAAGAAGTTTAGTTCATAGTTCATACTTATCAAAAATTCCTACTCAAGCCAATGGTACTCAACGTAACTGTCTATAGATAGTTTCCCACATTTGCTGTTTTGTGAAATGTACAAGTACGTATTTTTGTCTTGTATTTAGAAACCTCCGTGATTTAATATTACCATTTGTTTTGAATAGCTTCTCCCAGTTAGCTGTCTATAGATATGGATATAATCACTTTATATTATATCAAAAAAATTAGTTTATTTAGTTTATGTAAGTATATTATATCATGCATAAGTAGTTTGAATTCATGTATGGTTTCTAATATTAATGTAACCACTTCCTGTAGATGAAAGTTCAGGAATTGGTAAATGCTGGAAAAATTGATGAGGCCAATGAACTTGTCGCTGGTGGGAGAACTCATGGACAGAACTGGTTAGTGGGCAGGAGAGGTAAAAAATCTGAACAAAATAAAACTCCTCCTGCTCCTTCAGACAGTTATGTGCAGGAAATGACCATGAAAATAAAGCAAAATCTTGAGGCTGATTTTATGGCCAAGGTGAACACAAAAGTGAAAGAGAATATGTCATGGATGTTGAACAAACTTGGTGAAGATAATCCAGGTCTTAAAATCGATGTGAAAGAGTTGTGTCCGCTTCAAGTAATTATGATGACAACGGTACTCCTATGACTCAAGGCGGCACCACCGAATAGCAATATGTAATGGTTTCGTACTTTTAGAATTTAGACTTAATCGTATGTGCTTTTTGGTTTAGAATTATGTTGGTTTAGAAGTTGGTTTAGCACACTTGTTCTTTTGGTATTAGTATGATGTTGGTGTGGATGATTGTAACTATTTGGTGGCTGTTGAATATTTGGTGGCTGTTGAATGTTTTGGATGGCTTTGAATGCCTTTGAATGTATTTTGATGGGTTTCTTTATGTAAGAAACAGAACATTGTAGAAATTTTCATTAAAGCATTGCATTTGATATTTCTTGTGTTGCATTTCTACTGTTTTATTAGATACTTCTAGTGTTTTAAAAAGCAGATAAAAGCGTTGCATTACATAGATGTGGGGCCCAGTGTTGACGTAGCATGTGGGACCCTGTGCTGACGTGGCACGTGGACCCATGTACTGACGTGGCATGTGGACCCACTACTGACGTGGCATGGTAGACCCCATCCCTGACATGGCACGTGGGCCCCACATGCTGACATGGCATGCCAGCTGTACTGTTGCTGACGTGGCATGCTAGCTGGACTGTTGCTGACGTGGCGTGCTAGCTGGACCCATTGCTGATGTGGCATGCTTGTGGGGCCCACATTCGTGACGTGGAATTGGAACTATGTCTAATGTCAAATGCAATGCCTCTTTGGTGTTGCATTTGCTTGCTGTGGTGTTGCATTACATGTCAGATGCAACGCTTATTGCTGTTACTTTAGATGCCAAAAAGCGTTGAATTATGGGGTCTAACGAGACGGTCTCGAATGCAACGCCCCCTAGTGTTGCATTTGGTCTAATGCAACGCTTTTTTGGCCTAAAGCAATAGTAAACATGGCGTTGCATATGAGCATTTTTGGCGTAGTGAAAGAAGAATTGCAGTGCAGCTACATTGATGATGAGCTAGCAATTGAGTTACTTTCTGGAGCCAGTGTTGATGGGAGCTCTACAGAAGAATTTAAGGTGGTAAAAGGGGAGATAAAATGGAAAGGAAGGTACTATGTGGGTTCTGGAAGCAATCTCAGAGCTATGATTTGCTCAAATATCCACAGTAACATGGAAGGAGGACATTCAGGCATTGCAGCAACCATAAAGAGAATGGAGCAACTGTTTTACTGGCCAGGCATGAGAGATGATGTGACAAAGTTGGTGAAGGAATGTGATGTGTGTTTAAGGAATAAGACTGAAAGGGTACCATACCCTGGTCTTCTGCAACCTATCACCATACCAGAGAATGCCTGGGAAGTGATCTCTATGGACTTCATAGAGGGACTACCTAAATCTAAAGGAAGAGACTCCATCCTGGTAGTAGTGGGCAAATTGACCAAGTACTGTCATTTAATTCCACTAACTCACCCTTTCACTGCTAATAAGGTTGCAGAAGATATGCTTAATCATGTTGTCAAACTACATTGAGTACCAACAACCATCATCAGTGATAGAGACCCCATCTTTCTTAGTACATTCTGGCAAGAACTGTTTAAAGCAATGGGAACTGACATATGGCTTAGCTCTGCCTATCACCCTCAATCAGATGGCCAAACTGAAAGGGTGAACCAATGCATTGAGATGTATCTCAGATGCATGACTGGTCAAAAACCAACAGAGTGGTGCAGCTGGATTCCAATGGCAGAATGGTGGTATAATACATCCTTTCATACTTCAGCTAGTATGAGTCCATTCCAGGCTTTATATAGTCAGCTAGTATGAGTCCATTCCAGGCTTTATTTCCTACCAGGGTGCTAAGTGTAGTGATGCAACAGTGGCTCAGTTCCTCAAAGATAGACTTCACACACAGAGCTTACTTAAAGAAAACCTCACCAAGGCTCAAGAAAGAATGAAGCATTATGCAGACAAGAAGAGAAGTGACAGGGAGTTTCAGATTGGTGATGAGGTTTATCTCAGATTGGAGCCCTATAGGCAAATGTCTGTTAACTTCAGAAGCAACCAAAAACTGGCTGCTAGATACTATGGTCCCTACAGAGTGCTTAAAAGGATAGGGTAGGTAGCCTATCAAATCGACTTTCCATCTGGATCTAAGGTGCATAATGTCTTTCATGTCTCTCAGCTCAAGAAAAAATTGAGCAGTCATAAAGTGTTTCAAGTTGAGTTGCCAGGAGTTAATGAACAGGAGGAATTGGAACAAGGCATGTGAAGATTTTGGATAGGAGATTGGTAAAGAAAGGAATTAAACCTGCAGTGGAAGTGATGGTACAGTGGGAGCATGGTGATGCTAGTGTAGCAACTTGGGAAGGCTGGAACAAGTTCATCAAGAAATATCCTCAATTTAGTCCTTGAGGACAAGGATTGTTTGAAGAATAGGGGAGTTGTCACGATTCTGGCGGGAACTGCTATTTGTTTTAATTACCAAAACGATGTCGTTTGCTTTCCTCATTTATTTTAATAAGTTAGTTATCAGAATTACAGGTGGCAATACTGTCTTGGTAGTGGGTAGAATTGTTCTCTAGTACTTTATTGGTAGTTGTAGTGGTCCCCAGCATTTCCTATTTAAACCAGGCATTAGCCATGTACTGATTATGGATGAATGATAATGTTATTTCCTTTCTTCATTTTACCTGTTTTCTTTTCTTGAATTCTTAGATCTAGTTTTATTTTCAATTCCTTACAGAAAGTCAGTTGAATCAGAAGAAGATTGATGATTCTTGAGCTTTTCAATGCAACCCATTTCTAAACAACCAAGATCCATCTTATATGTTTTGATGTATGAATAATCTAAATCAGACACTGTATCTATTTAATATATACATGACAATCAAGAAAGAATGCAATCAAAGCATACTAGCACTAGAGAAATACTGTGTGAGAGAGAGAGAGATAGGTAGAGAGAGATCTGGAGAGGCTAAGAAGATGAGTCACAGAGGCGGAAGAGGCGGTCTTA
The DNA here is from genome assembly GCA_036435485.1 of Saposhnikovia divaricata. Classification (NCBI taxonomy): domain Eukaryota; kingdom Viridiplantae; phylum Streptophyta; class Magnoliopsida; order Apiales; family Apiaceae; genus Saposhnikovia; species Saposhnikovia divaricata. Next base: position 53,429,384 of record CM071595.1, on the reverse strand, counting down.
GGGATTGAGAAACTAATTTGGTCGATGAGTCAATTACAAAAATTAAAATATAACTTAAAAAATGGTATCTACAATAGTGGTCAGTAAAAACGCTATAGAAGAGGAATCTATTATAGCGTTTCATCCATAAACGCTCTGTTAGTGCATTTTTTTTAATTTTTAATTTATTTTTATTTTTTTATATAATAGCTTGCATAGCATTTTTACTGAAACACTATGCAAGTAGTATCTCTTAAATTTAATTTTGTAGTATGGGTATTAATTTTATAAGTTTAGTGATATTTCATTTCTTTATTTAGGTTTGAATTTTAAAATAATAATAATTTTTAAATACTTAATTTTTCTCATTATGCTTTATTAATGAAAAATGATTTAAATGAGTATGTAACCAAAGGACCTCCTTTGGTTAGATTCTACTTTATTATTTTATGATGTCATTTATTAATTTTGTTTTTCGAGATCTTTTATAATATACTGCATATAATAAATGTTTAAAGTATATTCGATTAATGGTTCATTGACATGGTCTAATTTGGCGTGGTTATTTTGGTGATTTTTCAGTTTTACTTGGGTGGGATGTTGTTTTCTTTGGGTGGAAAATGTTTTTAAGAGAAGATGGATGGAGGCAGAATCTTGGGTTTTGTAGTAGAAACAACAAGAAGTCTTTAGCATTTTGTTTTATCCTTTATGTAAATCGATGTATTATTGCATTAGGTGGGGCACTCTTCTTTCTTCTTAGGTTTTTTTTCTTAACTTTTTTTCCCACATAATTTTGTTCTTACGGAATTTTAACGAGGCCTACTTGTTAGGAGTCTTCTTCTTTGATATAAAGGTTTTATTGTCTAAACTTCCGGAAGAATCTCTTTCTCATGTCAGTCGTAATTTAGGTTACGACCCATGAATTGGTTAAGCATACCTTTCGGTTAGATGATAAACTTTTGTGGATAAAAGAATGTCTCACAATTTCTTTCCTCTTTGGATTGTGTAAATTCTATCATTAATAAATAAAATCATTTCATTTTGCAAAAAAAAAAAAAATAATAATAATAATATGGTTGTCCCCAATCCAGAGTATCATTTGTGAATTCGAAATACAATTCAAGTGTTGCATATGGTGAAAGAAAGTTTGCAGGAAAGCACAATTCAAGATGAATTTTTTGCTGATTATAAGAGAACAATGAGGAGTTTTGTTATGGGTGATTGGGTAAACCTCAAATTACAACCTTAAAGAAAATAATATATTGCAATCAGGACGTCTCTAAAAGGGTATGCCAAATTATTTGGACAACTTCGATTGATAGAGAAGATTGGTAAATGTAGCTCATAAGCTGAAGCTACCCGCTCATTCCAAAGTTCATCCTATTCTTATGTTTCTTTACTGAGAAAGCTTGTGGGGAATACTTTCGTGACTTGTGAAAATTTACGAAGAGTTCAACCAGGAAAATGTGATTTCATTAGAGCTTATGAAAGTGCTGTAGAAAAGACAGATTTTAGGATGAGATCAGCCAATTGGTTCAGTTGTTAATTCAACGAAACGGGATAAAACAGTTTGAGGCATGTTGGGAGGATACAGCTTTTATTAAATTAAGACAATTTTCTACATCCTAGGCTTCAGAACAATACAAGCCTTAAATTCATAATAAATCAACTGAGAGTTGGCTAATGTAGAAAAGTACCATTTCTAAATCTATTTGTTTTGTTGAGTAATAAACTCTGTTCTTCTGTTTTCTGCCTCATTTCTATCTTTCTCTTTGTTTTTGTTCTTCTGTTTTCTTCCACATTTGTATCTTTCTCTTTGTTTTTTAATACTCCCTCTGTAACACCCCCAGATCCGGGGTCAGGGATCTGGTGGTTACGGTCTTACATCCATTCATAATACTTGACTTGAGTCCACAATAAATAAATCACATGCTGTGACCCCACAATAATTACCACTCACACACACAACAGTTATAGTCCCAGAGATGAAATTGAAATAAGTCTTACATTAAAGGGGTTACGAATAAAAGTTATTACAATCCCAAAAGGATAACATCATAGGTTTAAAAGTTTTGCCGTTCATTACATTAATTATACATATAGTTAAACAGGAAACAAAAGCTGTCTAACTATGCTACCTCAGCAATGGCGGCTAGCATCTCAGCGGGTAGTCCGGTGGGTCGGGTAACCTGCTTGCGCCGAGTGCGCCTAACGCGAGCCATCTGTCCTAGCTGTTGTTGTGACATAATATAAACAAAGCAAGGGTGAGCGAAAGCCCACCAACAAATATATAACTGAACGATAATTTAAAACAGTTCAAAGCTATCTTTCAAACCATATGCCATGCATTTACGGAAATGATGCCAGTATAATATGAACGATGAAGTTACAAGGTAACTGAAAGTATTTGTTTGAAGAAATATCTACTACATCAAAGTAAGCAAGATATTCTTATTGTTATTAAGAAGAGGAACTTGCAAGAAAAGGTTGCAATTCCAGTTATGACACTTTTCCAACTCTGCCAACAGTAATCATGTTGCAGGAAATAAATAAATTTGGATGATGAACCAATGATGGAGTATTCACCGCGCCCGCTGTTCCAATCTTGATGATCAGTCGAGATCGTACAGCTCAATTTAGATTTACTACCAGTAGAAGGAAGAACTGACGGCTTTACTTGTATACCGCCTTACTACCTCTCCCCGGCCAACGGTTGGGCCAAAGGGGATGGACCGGCGCTACTCGGCCTCTTACACGACTCCTAGTTCAAATAGAATTCATGATTCTGAATGTAACGTTCGTCCCCCTTTCCCCAAGTATAATACTTGTTGATAAGACTCCACAAAGTAGTCGTATCTAGTTGGAAAGGAAAATTTTACCAATAACTCCAAAGCTATTACTTGGTAACGGATATCAACTTGTTCCAGTAATCTTACCCCTCGAAAGATGAGAAGGTAAGCAACGACTTAATAAGTCAACAGCACCCGAGTTGCGGGTGAAGGGAATACTATATGACCGGGAAGTCGACAAGATAAATAACATTTTCCAAGTAAGGTTCCCTTATTATTAAGGAGATAGACTCAAAGAAGAATGATGTCTGAGAACCTTTCTTGATATAAGATTAATAATAATATGACTCCGAGATATTTTTCGTAATAATCGAAGAAGATAACCCTTATTGAGGTTATTCTACGTATGGAATAAATATTCAGAGAATATTTATTGAATTAAAATATTTTACAGAATATTTAGGAATATGAAAGAATATCTTAAATCAGAGTATTTCTCAAAATAATCCCTGAAGAAATATCAGGAGAATATTTATTGAATAAATAAATATTTAAATGAATATTCAAAACAATATTCATTAATTAATAAGACCTGAAAAGAATATTTAAGGTAATATTCATAATTAATTAGGAATTTAAATAAATATTCAAAAGTAATATTCATTTAATGAATAATATCCTAAATGAATATCAAGTAATATTCATTTAGTAATCCAAGCCTTAAGGAATATTCGAGATAATATTCGATAATTAAATCAAGCTTCAGATGAATATTAAAATAATATTCATCAAGTATTTAATATCTTAAATGAATATTCAAAAGTAATATTTATTTAATAAAATAATATTCTAAAAGAATATCCAAATAATATTCATTTAATAGTCTCATCTTTAGAAGAATATTCGAAATAATAGTCGATAATCAATTCGACTCTGAATGAATATTGAGAAATATTATTCGTTGAATAGTTACGTTCAAATAATTATTTGAAGTAAGGATCGTTAAAATAATTAGTCTCGAACGAATATTCAAATAATATTCGTCGCCCAAATAATAGAAAATATTTACTTAAATATTTTCTTCCGAGGTAATCTCGATATATCAAGGAATATTGACTCCCGGTCTATTTTTGATTAATAAGATATATACGCCCTTCTATGAGGGTCTTACAATAACCGGCTTATAACTGATATATAACTATCTAGCTTATAAGCCAACAATAACATTCAGGGAACAAGTATATCAATTCAACTTGAAAGTAGGCATGCATGCAATGACATATGTATATCAGCAATCATATATATATATATATATATATATATATATATATATTATTCAATCACAACAACAGCCTAAAAGAAGGGAATTGAAACTTGCCTGGTAGTCGAGTACGGTAAGGGGTAGTGGTAGCGGGTCCCGGTTCAGCTTGGTGATCTATAAATAGCCAAGGCATTCGGGATTAATCACTTAACATATTAAAAGTTAAGTTATACTTAAATCGAAACACTTTCTCGAATTATCTCGTTATACCCCTTTTAGTGGATTACTTAGTATCGCTGATCCGACCCGACATTCGTTCGTTAATACGACATGTCACTGCACTTATACTTGGAACATACTTAAGTCATATGAGTTCTAAGGTTGATCGTTACGAACCAATATTATACTCCGAGTTTTATCGCCCGTTTTCTAAGTGTTTTACCAAAGTTATAAAAGAGTCGTCTTTTAGGGGTTCGTTCGCGTTTAACCTTGACTCGAACATTTTTAATAAATCGAAAAATGCTCTTTTTGACATACGGTTTTCTTTCACACCTTCCTTCTTACCCCTAGTATTTATTTACCAAGATTCGCCATGACGTTACATAGTTTACGAGGGTTCAATTTCAGTTACGAAAGTTCGTTTACGGATTCGAACTACTTTTAATAATTTGGTCATAAATCCTAAACCGTAAGTCTGTTTCACGTGATCTTTATATCAAAACGAACCTTAGAACATTACCTATCCTATCATGGCAGATAAGGTCTCTGGACAGTAGGGGTTCGACATGGAAAATGTCATACAAAACATGGTATTGTAAAATCGGGCATTATAACGGCTGTAAATCGAATATCTACCAATTTCGAATCTTCCCATAAACATAGTATCCAACCCAAACAACATATACATGACTTATATACATGAACTGAGTCCAAGCAATGCCTTTCCGTTCATCTAGCTATTTACATCATTAATCCAAAATCCATACATAATCATGCTTATAATCTTAACATAACCATAACTAAGTTATAACTATCATAAACATGCTTAAATCTCAAACAAGGGTTAGGGTTTCAAGAGCTTTATACCTTCCTTAGATAGTGATATAGCCTTACTAAGCCTTGTATGGTCCTTAGGAGTGATTATGCTTGCTAGATTAACCATGGAAAATCAAGAAAACAAAGTTAGTACATGATGAACACTATTCACCCTCCTCTTGTTTGATTTTTTTTGAAAATGGAAAAGGATGAGTTTGAAGCTAATATTTTGAGGAGATAAGTTTTATGAAATGTAAGACTCACCTTAATTATTTCAAGAACAAACAATGGTGGGAAGGTGGAGTTTGGATTTTGAATTAATGGTGAGGCCGAATGGTTTCTTGAAATGGGGGGGAGAGTTGCTTGGTTCTTTTGATTTTTTCGTGTTTTAATCTCATTCACTCTCATCCACTTACAACATAATATTTTGTAAAAGTCACTTTATTAAAGTGATGAGGTGTTGGATGATCAAATGGCAAGACATGTGTTGGTTTTATGGTGGTTAAAGCTTAACTAGGTTGCTACTTGCTAAGTACTTAGTTCTTCCTCTAAGGTGCTAGTTCCTTGCTTCTAGTTTAGTTACTAGATATTTATACTAGTAGCTTGCACAAGACTCTTGCTTCCTCTGCTTGTTTCTGTGTCCGGTTATTACCCGTTTCGATTGATCGTTCGTGAGAATATTTCACGGATTTCTAATTAGGGTTTACCGGGAATCCTCTTTAATATTAATACTTTCATTCTCCATCTTTCATTCTAACTTTCCATTTTATATTCCTTTAATCCATTCGTTAAATACTTAAGGCTATCAGTGTCCAGGGAACTCTCGGAGAAAATAAAAGTGCGGTTTTTCAGAATCCGACAGCTTTTACATACACTTATTTTCCCCCTGGATCACTAATACGAACTCGGAAATCCGTTCCGAATACTTCTATATAGTGTCGTCTCATATTATTATATACTCCCACCAAAACACTATTCATTCTGTATTCTTTACTTGTTCTCTTAGGGTTGTATAATTGTCCGTATTCTCTTTCGATCGTTCCTTAACCTTTTTACGGAACTACTGGATTAATCGTTATCGATCTGGATGACATGAGAGTATTCTCTTGCTTGAAGTTGCCATATCTAATTCCCTTAGAAGATAGATTATTCTTACCTATGTTGTCACCCTTTAGCATTCTTCAAGACATAAACATAATAAAGTCGAATTCCATTCATTCTTTCCCAAATATCAATTATTACATTGTAGCCATATCCACTATTCATTCTTACATCATTAAATACATAAAAGTTTTAATTCCACCCAAAATCTGGGTTCTTACAGTCTCCCCTCCTTAAAAGGATTCCGTCCCGGAATCAGTTTGAAAACAAGTGGGGGTACTTCTCTTGCATTGCGCTTTCAAGTTCCCAGGTGGATTCTTCTACATTGTGGTTCTGCCACAAAACTCTGACTAGCTGAATGACCTTGTTTCGGAGCACTTGTTCTTTCCGGTCTATTGTTCGCTATTTTCTCTACGCAAGTATACGCAGTCCAAAAGCAATATAGGGAAATAAGGATCGTTCCCATGAAGACTTGGTGTATTTAAGTAAATATGTTTATTCAACAACGTTCGGTTAATTATAGAAGCCTGAACAACGAAATGGTTGGTTTGATTAAATCACAATTAATTAATGAAAAATAATATGATAAAGATTATATGAGATAAACATGGGATTCTAATTTCATTATTTATTTCATTTAGAATTGATGCCTTAATTTAAAGTGATTCTGATAATTTTGAAAGCTAGCCGGGAACACGAAACAATTATATAAGCGCCTTTCAGCCTTAACTTATATCAAACCATACAAACATCCACTTAAAAAGATAGAAGTTGCGTGGACACCATTTATGCTTAGACCCTATATCTCTATAAGATTTGAAAACATAACTGGTTTACGAATAAATTCCTGGTTTATGGCTACACAGGGCGATGTGATTCAAAACCCTACCACTAATCGTAATTATATATGAAAATTACGAACCTGTGCTAACATGGCAAATTCTAAATTCTCAAATCCACTTTCGCATTCATTAAGAATTAATAATTTAGATGATAGCTACGCATCTAATAAATGAAGCACAACCACGTTAGGCAATCGGAAATTTTTATCATAACACAATTTATTAAGGCATCGAATTACTAAATTACGTAAATAAATCCATTAGAATCCCATGACGGCGATTAGTTCATAATTAAACGAATCGTCATCATGGGATTAATTGAAATCATAATAATAATAATAATAATAATAATAATAATAATAATAATAACAATAATAATAATAATAATAAAACTAAATTAAAAATTACGATAAATTAAATATGAAAATTATAAAAGTATAGAAACTAAAACCGAAATAATTTCCACTTGCAAGAAACGAGCACTCCGATAATTCCCTGTAAAATAAGAAATTAAAAAATAAAACCGAAATAGCTTCCACCGAAAGAGAAGAGCACTCCAAATAATTCCCGTAATTTCTTCAACCCAAAATGAAATTTATACTAAAATTACAGAAAATTTAATTGTATAAAAATAAAATTACAAAAGAAGCTACTGAAATTTAGAGATCAAAGGAGAGAATTAAGTTGAGAGGTGTGAGATGTGTGAGGTGTGTTTCCAACTGCAAGAAATAAGCCCTATTTATAGTACAATGCTAGCAGACCAGGGCAATAAAATACAAATGAAAAGAATAAAAAAGAAGTAAAAAAAAATAAACAAACAGCACATAATGCCGAAAGTGACACAGCTAGCAATTACTCCACAGTGCACTCAGCAGACCAGACAAAAAAAACCACACGCAGGATGAACCGTGCGCGTCACGCGCGAGTATTCACAGCATTAGCCTGGCGCGTGCCTCCCACGCGCGAGTGGGAGGGTGGGCCGACAGAACCAGGCCGACAGAACAGGTTTCTTGCTCTTATATTTTTTTTATAAAAATTGCCGACAGCACATCATGGCTTTGTGCACTTGATTTTTTTATTTCCCACCTGCTACACAAATGTGTACAGCAATCGTATTCTTTTCTCTTTTTTTGTTTTTTTTGTTTTTGTTTTTTTTTTCTTTTCTTTTGTTTATTCAACTTTGCATAACAAAATATATTTAATTAATAAATACTTAATTTAATTCCGAATTTATAAAAATAAATATCTAATAATATTAGATATTTATAAATATAATTTTCTAAATAAATAAAGTATTTATTAATATAAATAAATTTTTAAGTCCAAAGTTGCGGTAAATTGCGGGCCTAAAACCAGACTCCTTTTTCTTAACGAAAAATATATCAAATCCAACCGGGACTTTCTTTTTAAGAATATATCACTTTCCATTTTTTTGTGATAATTCTATTTTCTCCTTGCTCGCTCAGGTGTGAATTACGGCCTGCTGAGGATCTGAAACTGGATTCCTTTTGCGAAACGAAAAATATATCAATTCCAACCGGGGTTCCAGATTTAAGAATATATCACTCAGAATTTCTTTATGATAATTCTTTTTCCTCGTAGCCAGTCCTCTTGATAAAACTGAGATAAAAATCCACCGTTTTTAGCCCTTTTATTGCCACAAAACCTAAAGTTGCGATTTCTGCACAACAAATAATTAAACAACAAACACGAATTAAAAGACACAACATATTTAAGGATAAACCACCAATCTAGGTCCATTTAGTACATAATAAGTGGATATAAAATCCACTTATCACACCCCCAAACTTAAACTGAAGCTTGTCCTCAAGCGAAAACAGACTCGAATATCTCTAAATGCATGAATGCAAACGATGCAAGGATCCCATAGGCAAAGCAAAAACCAATTTAGCAGAGTGTCTCACAGAATGTGATAACTCCAAATAGAGATCGACTAAATATCACCATATTAACATTTACAAGTACAGAAACGTGCGTGTGTGCAATACTCATCAGAATTACTCTTAGCACTAGATCAAAACCATACATATTCTTCGTCATAACAATCACAAGTTTATAAATAGAATGGACGCTAGACACTTCATAACCTAGAAACACCTCCATCATCATTTGAGTTAGACAGGAATTCATGCTTTATTAACAACTACGACGCATAATACTATACACAACACCCATGCTTATTTGACCGTGCAATGGATGAGACCCCAAAAGGCTTATACAATAATACCCATGTAGCGAGCGTTAGGTTAGTGGATCCCAGACCGGAAAAGTCTTAGGTCACTAGGCTTGAGTCCCCTAGAACTTAATTGCTCGAGTATTAAAGAGCTCACCCTGATCAATTTTTCACACACACACATACTCCTTTTTCTTTTTTTCTTTTTTTTTCTTTTTTTTTCATTTTTTTTTATATGCGATCTGGAATGAGAATTCTCAGTTCCAACCCTAGACTACTCATATAAATATGAGCTGGCTACTAGCCAATTGACACCTATCCATTATTAACAAATACACACAAACTAGCATGAACCCTAGCTTCCCCCAAACTTATATTTAGTGATTCTACGCTATCAAGGGAATAAAGAAAATTCCAAATATAAACAGGTGATTAAATTTCAACAACCAAACAAGCATGACCTTAACCTAGCCCAAAAGTAACCGATGAGTTGTGTAAGATTGTGTTTCTGCAACATGCACGTCAATTCATAAATATTTAAATCAGCCCTCTATCCATCATTATCACACTCAAATTCATCATTGACTACTAAACGGAATTGCCAAGCGCTACGGGATCAAGGAAAATATGATATGCAACTAATCATGATTATGCAATTTTTTTTTTTATGAATTATATGAAATTATACTAGCATGGTATATTATGAACTATATGAAACTATATGCATACTATGACTCCATTAATTAATTATCCTAAATCACCCCCAAACTTAAAATATTCAATGTCCTCATTGAAGGTATAGATAAAGGATAAACGAGAACTCCCCTAACTGTTGGCATCGTTACCCTCCCCGGGTGGTGAATCAGGTGGTGGCAATGAGCTCCAAACTGAGGCAATGACCTGCACTTTCGACAAAATACTAAACAAAATCACACCAAATCAAACCACACATAAAAACACCAAACCTATGGGTTGCCTCCCATGAAGCGCTTGTTTATTGTCGCTAGCTTGACGATTATACTGAGAATCATGTGGTGGCCAACTTGGTGGTATCAGCCTCACGGTTCACCGTGTAACCAAAATAGGGTTTCAATCTCTGCCCATTCACTTTGAACGATTGATCGGGTGATTTCTCAAAGATTTCCACCGCTCCGTGTGGAAACACAGTTTTGACAACAAATGGCCCTGACCATCTCGATTTGAGCTTCCCTGGAAACAATCAAAGACGAGAGTTATATAATAAGTCCGACTGGCCAGGAACGAATACCTTTTGAATCAGACGATGATCATGCCATCGTTTCACTTTCTCCTTATAGAGCTTATTGTTCTCATATGCCAGCAATCGAAACTCGTCCATCTCGTTGAGTTGCACCATCCTTTTCTCACCTGCAGCCTTAAGATCGAAATTTAGCTTCTTCAAAGCCCAATAAGCTTTGTGCTCTAGTTCGGCAGGCAGATGACAAACCTTCCCATAGACAAGCTGATATGGTGACATACCCAAGGGTGTTTTATATGCTGTACGATAAGCCCATGCGGCTTCATCGAGTTTTAAAGACCAATCCTTTCTCGAAGGATTCACCACTTTTTCCAGAATGCGTTTAATCTCGTGATTAGATACCTCGGCTTGGCCATTGGTTTGCGGGTGGTATGCCGTAGCTACCCGGTGGTTGATGTTGTACCTTGCCATAAGATTAGTAAATTTGCGATTGCAAAAGTGAGTACCTTCATCGCTTATGATTACTCGAGGAGTGCCGAATCTTGTGAAGATGTTTTTGTGAAGGAAATTGAGCACGACATTGGCATTATTGGTCGAAAGTGCCTTGACTTCAACCCATTTGGAAACATAATCAACGGCTAGCAAGATGTATTGGTTGTTACATGAGGAAATGAATGGTCCCATGAAATCGATGCCCCAAACATCGAAGATTTCCACCTCTAGCATTATATTGAGGGGCATCTCATTCCTTCTAGATATGTTACCAACACGCTGACAACGATCACACTTTAGCACAAACTGATGGGCATCCTTAAAAAGGGATGGCCAATAAAATCCCGCTTGAAGAATTCGAGTTGCGGTCTTTTCACTTCCATAATGGCCACCATATGTCGTGGCGTGATAATCCTTTAGAATAGCCTCTGTTTCACTGTATGGCACACATCTCCTAATCACCTGATCGGCTCCTTGTTTAAACAGATATGGTTCGTCCCAACGATACCATTTGACTTCATGCAAGAATTTCTTTCTTTGTGCAAAAGAGAGCTCGGGAGGAATCACTCGACTCACCAGAAAGTTCACAATGTCTGCAAACCAAGGCTCTTCTTCTTGTATCCCAAACAACTGTTCATCAGGAAAGGATTCATTAATGACGGTTTTGTCTTGGGATGTCTTGCCAAGGTCTTCCAATCGTGAAAGATGGTCGGCTACTTGGTTTTCTGTCCCTTTTCTATCCTTGATTTCCACATCGAATTCTTGCAGCAGAAGAATCCATCGAATCAATCTAGGTTTGGAGTCCTTTTTAGAGAGCAGATATCTGATAGCCGCGTGATCAGTGTACACAGTCACCTTCGTGCCAAGCAAGTATGAACGGAATTTTTCAAAACCATAAACTATGGCCAACAACTCCTTCTCAGTGGTAGTGTAGTTTAATTGAGCTTCGCTGAGGGTTTTGCTTGCATAATAGATGACATGAAACATTTTATTTTTCTTTTGGCCAAGAACGGCCCCAACTGCGTAATCGCTAGCATCACACATCATAGCGAAAGGCTCACTCCAATCTGGAGCAATGATCACGGGTGCTGAAATCAATTTCTTCTTCAGAGTCTCGAAAGCTGTGAGACATTCTTCGTTAAATTTGAAGTGAATATCTTTTTCCAGCAGCTGACACAAAGGTTTGGAAATTTTTGCGAAGTCCTTGATGAAACGCCTGTAGAAACCTGCGTGCCCAAGGAAACTGCGAATCCCTCGCACTGAATTAGGTGGCGGCAGCTTTTCAATAGCTTCTATCTTTGATCTGTCCACTTCTAGACCCTTCCTTGACACCTTGTGCCCGAGAATAGTTCCTTCTTGTACCATAAAGTGGCACTTCTCCCAATTGAGCACTAGGTTAGTTTCCACGCATCTTTTCAGCACTGAGCCAAGATTTTGCAAGCATTCATCAAAAGATAGACCGAATACAGAGAAGTCGTCCATGAAGACTTCTACGGTCTTGCCAATCATGTTTGAGAAGATGGCCATCATGCACCTCTGAAAAGTACCAGGTGCTCCACACAAGCCAAAAGAAACCCGCCGAAAGGCAAAAGTGCCGAATGGGCATGTAAATGTTGTTTTCTCCTGATCCTCAGGAGCAATGCAGATTTGGTTATATCCAGAATAACCATCCAGGAGGCAGTAATAATCATGGCCGACTAGTCTATCTAGCATCTGATCAATGAAAGGAAGGGGAAAATGATCCTTCCTTGTGGCTTTATTCAACTTCCGGTAGTCCATGCAGATTCGCCAACCGGTGACTGTGCGAGTAGAGATGAGTTCATTCTTTTCATTGGTAATCACAGTCATGCCTCCCTTCTTCGGTACACATTGCACTGGACTCACCCATGCACTGTCAGAAATGGGATAGATAATCCCTGCATCCAGCCACTTGATGATTTCTTTCTTCACTACCTCTTTCATAAGAGGATTTAGCCGTCGTTGATGCTCCACTGTTGGTTTACTACCTTCTTCCAATGGAATTTTATGTTGACAATAAGCTGGGCTGATGCCTTTGATACCCGCTAGGGTCCAACCAATGGCTGTTTTGAATTCCCTCAGGACTCTTAAAAGCTTGTCTTCCTCAGAGTCTGAAAGGTTAGCAGATATAATCACAGGTAAGGTAGATGATTCACCAGGAGAAGCATACTTTAAGTGATTAGGAAGTGGTTTGAGCTCTAGAGTTGGAGCTTCCTCGATAGATGGTTTCATTTACTGATGCGACCCCTTTAGTTCTGGCAGATCCAATGATTCAACTGGTCTTTCAAATTTTCTTTGCCACGGCAAAGCATCTAGATATTGCAATTGTTCATCTATATCATCTTCATCTAATGAATACTCTCCACTGAGGGCTTTTTCCAAAGTGTCATTCATGAACATGTGATCCAACTTTTCTTGTACCGTAGACTCAATCAAGTCTACCTTCAGACACTGATCTTCTTCTGTTGGAAACTTCATGGCTTTTAAAAACGTTGAAAGTGACATTTTGATTATGCACCCTCATTGTAAGTTCCCCCTTTTGGACGTCAATCAATGTTTGTCCTGTCGCCAATAATGGTCTACCAAGAATGATCGGAATCTTCTTGTCCTCTTCGAAATCAAGTATGACAAAATCAGCTGGGAAGATAAGTTTGTCTACTTTCACTAGGACATCTTCAACAACTCCCCGAGGATAAGTGATAGAGCGATCAGCCAACTGAAGTGACATGTTCGTCGGGGTTGGCTCAGGAAGGCCAAGTTGTAAGAAAACTGAGTATGGCATGAGGTTGATGCTTGCTCCTAAATCACATAAACATTAGTCAAAAGACAAATTCCCAATGGTGCATGGTATGGTGAAACTGCCAGGATCTTTTAGCTTAGGCGGTAACTTTTGTTGCAATACCGCACTACACTCCTCTGTCAAAGCAACAGTTTCTAAGTCCTCAAGTTTTACTTTTCTCGATAGAATGCCCTTCATGAACTTGGCATAACTCGGCATTTGCTCCAGGGCTTCAGCAAATGGAATGTTGATATGTAATTTCTTAAAGACTTCAAGAAATTTGCCAAACTGCTTGTCCAGTTTCTGTTTTTGCAAACGTCGAGGAAATGGCGGAGGTGGATAGACATGCTCTTCTGCTTCTTTCTGTGCAGGGACTGATTGTTTAGGAGGTGGTACACTTTCTTCTACCTCCGTGCTTGAAATTGGAGCCTTACCCTTGTCCTCGGTGTCTCCCAAGTTCACTGCTTCCGTTTCTTCATCGGGCAGAATTTTATTTGCTCTTTCCAATTCAATGCCTTCTGTGACTTTCCCCGATCTTAAAGTGATGGCCTTAATGTGCTCTTGGTTGTTCTTTCTCCCTGGATTAGCTTCAGTATCACTGGGGAGTGTTCCTTGTGGTCGGCTCATCATGAAACTAGCGAGTTGTCCCAATTGAGTTTCCAGATTTTTAATAGAAGCTGCTTGGCTTTTGGACGCCAACCTCAACTCTTCCAATTCTGTCTTTTCACTAGAAGATGATTGCCCAGAATTCCCATAGGATTGTTGTTGAAATCCTGGGGGTTGAAATTGTCGTGGGGCATATTGTTGCTGATATTGCTGCCCCTGCTGTTGCTGGAATCCAGATGGATTATATGGCCTAGCTCCAAACTGCTGATTTTGAAATTGTTGGTAGGGCTGATTTGATTGTTGTGCTCCTCCTTGATTATTGCTCCAACTGAAATTTGGATGATTTTGGTTGTTCGGATGGTAGGAATTTGGAGCTGGCTGTTGCTGTCTTTGGAAATTGCTTACGAATTGAACCGACTCGTTTGAGATGGCACATTGGTTTGATTCATGTGCGCCCGCACACAACTCACAAACACTAGCAACTTGATGAAATCCTTGTGCTGTCAAAGAGTCTATTTTCAAGTTCAAAGCCTCTATTTGAGCTGCTAAGGAAGTGGCCTTGTCGACATTAAGAATTCCTGCTACCTTCTGTTGTGGCATCCTCTGAGTTGGATTTTGATATTCATTAGCTGCCATCATCTCGATAAGATCGTAGGCCTCCTCATAACTTTTAGCCCATAATGCTCCCCCTGAAGCTGGATCTACCATTGGCCTTGACTGTATTCCTAGTCCATTATAGAAGCAATTTATGACCATCCAATTTGGCATGCCATGATGAGGGCATTGTCGAAGCATTTCCTTGTATCTTTCCCATGCTTCACATAAAGATTCACCAGACTGTTGAGAAAATTGCGTGATAGCATTCCTTATAGCTGCAGTCTTTGCCATGGGGAAGAATTTGCTAAGAAACTTTTGAGCTAGATCAGCCCAAGTGGTGATAGATCCCGGTGGCAGAGAGTGTAACCAACTTTTGGCCTTGTCTCTTAAGGAAAACGGGAAGAGTCTTAACTTCACAGCATCATCTGACACATTGTTGAATCTAAATGTGTCGCATATTTCTATGAAGTTCCTGATGTGTAAGTTAGGATCTTCCGTTGCAGTTCCTCCGTACTGTACTTGATTCTGCACCATCTGAATAGTGCTGGATTTAATTTCAAATGTAGGAGCCGCAATTGCTGGACGAATGATACTTGACTGAATGTCATCAATCTTCGGTTGCGAGTAGTCCATTAAAGCCCTTGCTGCTGCAGGTGCAACTACTTCGGTTTCCCCGTCCATCTTGTGAGTATTTGCTAGTTTAAGTACTTGTTTGGCCTTTGATGCTTTAGCACGTGTTAGCATAAAAATCCAAGTATCTGAACACAAATAATCACTTCAAAATATAAGATCAAATGTTCAAGTCAAACAAATTAACTTCTATTGTAGTAAAACACATAAACAAAATAACACCGAGTCCCCAGCAGCGGCGCCAAAAACTTGTTCGCTATTTTCTCTACGCAAGTATACGCAGTCCAAAAGCAATATAGAGAAATAAGGATCGTTCCCACGAAGACTTGGTGTATTTAAGTAAATATGTTTATTCAACAACGTTCGGTTAATTATAGAAGCCTGAACAACGAAATGGTTGGCTTGATTAAATCACAATTAATTAGTGAAAAATAATATGATAAAGATTATATGAGATAAACATGGGATTCTAATTTCATTATTTATTTCATTTAGAATTGATGCCTTAATTTAAAGTGATTCTGATAATTATGAAAGCTAGCCGGGAACACGAAACTAATATAAGCGCCTTTCAGCCTTAACTTATATCAAACCATACAAACATCCACTTAAAAAGATAGAAGTTGCGTGGACACCATTTATGCTTAGACCCTATATGTCTATAAGATTTGAAAACATAACTGGTTTACGAATAAATTCCTGGTTTATGGCTACACAGGGCGATGTGATTCAAAACCCTACCACTAATCGTAATTATATATGAAAATTACGAACCTGTGCTAACATGGCAAATTCTAAATTCTCAAATCCACTTTCGCATTCATTAAGAATTAATAATTTAGATGATAGCTACGCATCTAATAAATTAAGCACAACCACGTTAGGCAATTGGAAATTTTTATCATAACACAATTTATTAAGGCATCGAATTACTAAATTACGTAAATAAATCCATTAGAATCCCATGACGGCGATTAGTTCATAATTAAACGAATCATCATCATGGGATTAATTGAAATCATAATAATAATAATAATAATAATAATAATAATAATAATAATAATAATAATAATAATAATAAAATAATAACAATAACAATAATAATAATAATAATAATAAAACTAAATTAAAAATTACGATAAATTAAATATGAAAATTATAAAAGTATAGAAACTAAAACCGAAATAATTTCCACTTGCAAGAAACGAGCACTCCGATAATTCCCTGTAAAATAAGAAATTAAAAAATAAAACCGAAATAGCTTCCACCGAAAGAGAAGAGCACTCCAAATAATTCCCGTAATTTCTTCAACCCAAAATGAAATTTATACTAAAATTACAGAAAATTTAATTGTATAAAAATAAAATTACAAAAGAAGCTACTGAAATTTAGAGATCAAAGGAGAGAATTAAGTTGAGAGGTGTGAGATGTGTGAGGTGTGTTTCCAACTGCAAGAAATAAGCCCTATTTATAGTACAATGCTAGCACACCAGGGCAATAAAATACAAATGAAAAGAATAAAAAAGAAGTAAAAAAAAAATAAACAAACAGCACATAATGCCGAAAGTGACACAGCTAGCAATTACTCCACAGTGCACTCAGCCGACCAGACAAAAAAAACCACACGCAGGATGCACCGTGCGCGTCACGCGCGAGTATTCACAGCATTAGCCTGGCGCGTGCCTCCCACGCGCGAGTGGGAGGGTGGGCCGACAGAACCAGGCCGACAGAACAGGTTTCTTGCTCTTATATTTTTTTTATAAAAATTGCCGACAGCACATCATGGCTTTGTGCACTTGATTTTTTTATTTCCCACCTGCTACACAAATGTGTACAGCAATCGTATTCTTTTCTCTTTTTTTGTTTTTTTTTTGTTTTTTTTTTCTTTTCTTTTGTTTATTCAACTATGCATAACAAAATATATTTAATTAATAAATACTTAATTTAATTCCGAATTTATAAAAATAAATATCTAATATTATTAGATATTTATAAATATAATTTTCTAATTAAATAAAGTATTTATTAATATAAATAAATTTTTAAGTCCAAAGTTGCGGTAAATTGCGGGCCTAAAACCAGACTCCTTTTTCTTAACGAAAAATATATCAAATCCAACCGGGACTTTCTTTTTAAGAATATATCACTTTCCATTTTTTTTTTGATAATTCTATTTTCTCCTTGCTCGCTCAGGTGTGAATTACGGCCTGCTGAGGATCTGAAATTGGATTCCTTTTGCGAAACGAAAAATATATCAATTCCAATCGGGGTTCCAGATTTAAGAATATATCACTCAGAATTTCTTTATGATAATTCTTTTTCCTCGTAGCCAGTCCTCTTGATAAAACTGAGATAAAAATCCACCGTTTTTAGCCCTTTTATTGCCACAAAACCTAAAGTTGCGATTTCTGCACAACAAATAATTAAACAACAAAAACGAATTAAAAGACACAACATATTTAAGGATAAACCACCAATCTAGGTCCATTTAGTGCATAATAAGTGGATATAAAATCCACTTATCATCTATGATTTCCACAGGTTGCTCCACATATGTCAGGTCTGGTTGCATGTCCACTTGCTCATACTCTACAATATGCTTAGCATCCGGATTATACTTCCTCAGCATCGAAACATGGAACACATTGTGCACCTGCTGTAGATTCGGGGGCAATGCGAGCTCATAAGCTAGTTCCCCAATCCGTCTCAAGATCTCAAATGGTCCAATGTATCTGGGACTCAGCTTTCCTTTCTTCCCAAATCTCATTAAACCTTTCCAAGGTGACACTTTCAAGAACACTAGGTCCCCTACTTCGTATTCCTTGCCTTTCCGAGCTAAGTCGGCATATTTCTTTTGTCGATCCTGGGCTGCTACCAACCGTCCTCTGATTAGATCTACTGCATCTTTAGTTCGTTGGACCACTTCGGGCCCGAGCATCTCTCGCTCTCCAACTTCATCCCAATACAAGGGAGATCGACATTTTCTTCCATAAAGGGCCTCATAAGGTGGCATCCCAATGCTTGAATGATAACTGTTATTATAAGAGAACTCAACCAATGGCAAGTGATCATCCCAACTTCCCTTGAAGTCTACCGCGCAGACTCTCAACATATCCTCTAGCGTTTGGATGGTCCTTTCACTTTGCCCATCTGTCTGGGGGTGGTAGGCTGTGCTCATGTTCAGCCGGGTCCCTACACATTCTTGAAAACTTCTCCAAAACCTGGAGTTAAATCTAGGATCTCGATCGGATACTATTGCGACTGGGACTCCATGTCGCGCCACTATCTCTTTTAAGTAGATGTCCACTAGTCTGTCGACCATGTACCTTTCGTTGATCGGGAGAAAGTGAGCCGATTTCGTCAGTCGATCTACAATTACCCATATGGCGTCATGATTAGCCTTGGTCCTTGGTAAACCTACTACGAAATCCATGGCTATATGTTCCCATTTCCATTCTGGGATCTCTAAGGGATGTAGAAGTCCGCTGGGTTTCTGGTGCTCTGCTTTCACTCGTTGGCAGGTCAAGCATCTGCTTACCCACTCTGCTACGTCCTTTTTCATATTGGGCCACCAGTAATACTCCTTCAAATCCCTATACATTTTGGTGCTACCGGGGTGCACTGAGTATCTTGAGTTGTGTGCCTCATTTAAAATCTCATCCTTGAGTTCCTGAACATTTGGGATCCATATCCTGTATGTGTACCTCATGATCCCTTCCTTGTCTCTTTCGCACTTAATTTCCTCCCCGGTCATTAGCTCTTCTGTGGAGTTCTTTTCTTCCTCCATCATCCGTTCCTGGCACAGTATAATCTTTTCTAGCAATGGAGGTTGGATTCTAATTTCCATCAACTTTTCTTGGCCCTCTCCAGGTAACTTAACCTCGATTTCCAACTTCTCAAAATCCTTCACTAGCTCTTTCTCTGAAGTTATCATCTTGAGCTTCTCTTTCCAACTAAGGGCGTCAGCCACCACATTGGCTTTGCCCGGGTGATAGCGAATTTCACAGTCGTAATCTTTGATTAACTCTAACCATCTCCTCTGGCGCATGTTAAGCTCTTTCTGAGTGAAAATGTATTTGAGGCTCTTATGGTCTGTGTAAATCTCGCATTTTTCCCCATACAGGTAGTGTCTCCAAATCTTTAAAGCGAAGACTATGGCTGCTAGTTCTAGATCATGCGTGGGATATCTGACTTCATAATCCTTCAATTGCCTAGACGCATACGCTATTACCTTGCCGTGCTGCATAAGCACGCATCCCAGTCCTTTATGCGAAGCATCACTGTAAATCACGAAATCTCCTTTTCCATCAGGTAATGCCAGCACTGGGGCTGTCACCAGCCTCTTCTTTAACTCTTGGAAACTCTTCTCGCATTTCTCAGTCCATTCAAATTTCTCGGTTTTACGGGTAAGTCGAGTTAATGGAGCTGCGATTTTCGCAAAGTCTTGGACAAATCTCCTGTAATATCCGGCCAGTCCAATGAAACTTCTCACTTCGGTTGGAGTAGTTGGCCGTTCCCAGTTTGAAACTGCTTCTATCTTGGAGGGGTCAACCAACACTCCTTCTCTATTGATCACGTGCCCTAAGAATTGTACCTCATTTTTCCAAAACTCACACTTGGAGAACTTGGCATACAACTGCTCTTTCCTGAGTATTTCTAAGGTTATCCTTAAATGTTCAGCGTGTTCTGTCTCTGTCTTTGAGTAGATGAGAATATCATCAATGAAAACTATCACGAATTTGTCCAAATATTCCTTGAACACTCTATTCATTAGGTCCATGAAGGCTGCTGGGGCGTTGGTCAATCCAAATGACATAACTAAGAACTCATAATGTCCATATCTGGTGCGGAATGCAGTCTTCGGGATATCTTCAGGTTTGACCTTCAGTTGGTGATATCCCGTTCTCAAATCAATCTTAGAGAAGTATTCAGCTCCTCTTAGCTGGTCAAACAAATCGTCTATCCTGGGCAATGGATACTTATTCTTTATGGTTAGCTTGTTCAATTCTCTGTAGTCGATGCATAACCTCATACTTCCATCCTTTTTCTTAACAAACAACACTTGTGCGCCCCAAGGCGACACACTGGGCCTTATCATGCCCTTATCCAACAATTCCTGTAATTGTTTAGCTAGCTCCTTCATTTCTATT
Organism: Saposhnikovia divaricata; assembly: GCA_036435485.1. Classification (NCBI taxonomy): domain Eukaryota; kingdom Viridiplantae; phylum Streptophyta; class Magnoliopsida; order Apiales; family Apiaceae; genus Saposhnikovia; species Saposhnikovia divaricata. The sequence continues at coordinate 53,408,695 of CM071595.1, read as the reverse complement.
GGGGCTAGTCGGTACGGGGCCTTCGAAACCAGCGCCGTCCCCGGGGCTAATTCGATGGCAAACTCAATTACCCTATCAGGTGGTAGTCCGGGAAGATCTTGTGGGAACACGTCCTCGAACTCATTAACTACCAGAATGTCTTGCAATCTTGGCACTTCCTTCTGAGTATCTATTGCGTAGGCTAAATAAGCCTCGTTCCCTTTTCGTAACAATCTCTTGGTTTGCGCCATGGTCAGAATTTTCTGGGTCTGTCGCATCCCCTTAAACACTATTTCTTTCTTCCCTGGGGTTTTCAACTTAACCTTTTTCCCTTTACAATCTATCCGGGCATCATTGCGAGACAACCAATCCATACCCAAAATGACATCGAATTCCCCTAGCTTAAAAGGAATTAAATCGACATAGAAGGATCGTCCTCCTATTTCTAGCTTACAATCGGGGTGAATTTGATTAACCGGTACGATTTCCTGATTAGCTATTTCTACTAGTAAGGAATCTCTTAGTTGCTGGGTTTTAAGTTTCAACTTATGCGCAAAATCTCTAGATATAAAAGACTTAGTTGCTCCTGAATCAAATAAGACATTTGCACTGACTGAATTGAGAGAAAAATTACCTGATATCACATCTGTGTCCCTCACGGCATCTTGTACTGACATATTGAAAGTCCTAGCAGTTGGTGGCCTATTTGAGGCAACCTTGCTTGCTCCTGATGCTGCTGGTTTGCTCTTTGGGCAATCCTTCCTCATGTGCCCTCGCTGTCCACACTGGAAATAGGTTGTGCTGTTAGGGATGATCGTGGTGCAAGCGGTAGCATAATGCCCAGCTCGCCCACACTTATAACAGTTTATCTGCTTCAGGTTGCACACCCCGGAGTGCCTCTTCCCATAAGTAGCACACGATGGCAATGGAGGTCGAGAAGGGTTGGAACGGGACATTCCTGATTGATGGCCGCCCTGGCTCACACTTACACTCGCAAATGGTTTAAACCCTACATTCCTCCCTGGTAGGGAAACCGCTCCTTGATTAAACTTGGTTGGGGGTTTTCCTCCAGCGGATCTTCCGCCCATACTAACATGCTTTCTTTTTATCCCCCCTTTTTCTCTCTCTCTCTGCATCTGATCACTACCAGCCTCCACAATGGTTGCCTTCTGCACCAAGGTGGCATAATCTGTAATCTCTAAAACCGCCACCCTATTCTGGATCCACTGCTTCAGCCCTTGTTGAAACCTGTTAGCTTTCTTCTCTTCTGTGTCTACAAACTCTGGCACAAATCTCGATAGCTCAGTAAATTTGGCCTCATAGTCCGCCACTGACATATTGTTCTGTTTCAGTTCCAAAAACTTAAGTTCCATCTGGGTCTTCATGAACTTCGGGAAGTACTTCTCCAGGAATAATTGTTTGAACCTTTCCCAGGCTATGACAGCATCAGTCTCCATGTTCTTCTTGGCTTCCCACCAATAATTGGCCTCTCCCTTTAGCAGGTAAGTAGCAAAAACAGTCTTCTGAGCCTCATTGATACTCAGAATCTCAAAAGATTTTTCCATTTCCTTGATCAAGGCCCTCGCCTCAACGGGATCAGCCGATCCGTGGAACTCTTGGGGCTTAAAGGACTTAAAGGCCCTAAAGGAATTTTCCACTAAAGTGTTGTTGCCTGGTGGTGGTTGGGGGTATTGGTTCAAATTCTGCCTAAGTAGATCCATAAACTGGCCCATGAGGTTTCCGCCCTGGTTCTCCCCTTCCTGTTCTACTTCAGTTTCTCCACCCTCTATTTCCCTTTCAAATTCTTCAGAGTACAGGGGTTCATCCTCTGCTCCATACTGGGAATCTTCTTGCTCATTATAGTCCTGATCTTGTTCCTCACTACTTTCACGGTTTTCCTCGTGTTGGTTGTGACTCTCTTGGTCAGTAGATTCGCGGGGGTTAGCCCTAGTGCCCATTCGTCTCGGAGGCATTTTACTGACAATTTGGAAAATTATACATTAGGTTCACTTACCTGTTTTAAAGGATTTTTCCTTGCATAATTCTTTACATGATTGGGTTTAAAATCCCACAGTTTTATATCTCATGGCAACTTAATCGAAAAGTAATACATATGCTAATAAACTCTTGATCACATCCCAACAAAATTGTAATGACTGAAATGGAAACAAATATATACCAGGTACCGAAAAGGTACAACATCCGAGTTACAACGATAGTTTAAAGTACATCCATCCTAACAACAACAACAAGTCAAAAGTGAAATATGCTGTCTATCTGTCTAGTCTGCAAAAAGGGAAAACAAGTACAGAAAACCATCCCTACAAAAGCCGGCACTACTTTGTCCGTACATGACTAGACAACTAGACCACTGCATCACTACATCTGAAATCAGCCGCCACGACGAAACATCCTCCGAACCCTCCCCATGGCGATGCGGAAAACCTCCTCAGCCTCTGCTCTGTCTACCCTACCATGCCCATCAGTAGGCAACTGTCGCACCCTCACCCGAGCCCTCAGCTCGATGCGGGTCACAACCCTATACCCAACTCGGTCACTGATAGTCCTCCTGCCCTGCAACCTCATCCGGGCGGCTCTCTCTGCTGCTAACTCACTCCTAGACTCTGCCAACCTGGCATCTGCCACAGACAACTCTCTATAAAGCCCGTTCACAATCAAGTTGTGAACACATACTGGGACTCCTCCTATCGGGGCATGAGGTGGGGTGGATGGCTCAGCTGGAGCGGCAGTTTCTGTCTGCTGGGGCTCTGGGGTAAGCTCCTCAAACTCGTCGGGGTACGGGCTCACAGGTAGTGGAGGTGGGGTAGGGGCTCTCTCAACAGGGAGGAGTGGCAAAAAAAGTCCAGAACTCCCTACAACACCAACTACTGGCTCATCTATATCTCCCTCAACACCCACATCTACCGGCACCACCTGATCCGTGGTCATGTCAGTGTCATTTCCCAAAGTCCTGATCTCAGTCACAACCCAATAATCATCATCCTCAACCACTAACTCAGCATCCTGTCCTGTCTGGATCCCCTCCGGGTCCTCCTCCCCCTCAGTCTCAACAATATCTGTGTCAGCATCGTCCTGGACCTCCTCAGGGTCCTCCTCCTCAGACTCGATCACATCAGTATCAGCATCAACCTGGACCTCCTCAGTGTCCTCCTCCTCAGGCTCAGTATCCTCCTCAGGCAAGTGCTCATAGTATGGGTCCCTAGTCCGGAACATGTCCTCATCATGCTGTCTCGCAGCTGCCTCCTGGGCCGACAAGTCGCTCGCCTACACAAGACGAACTATGTTACTATCATGATACTTAAAAAGTTCCCGTAAGGGTTTTAGGTGAACCTGGCAAGGGTTCTTATTATATTATTGAATTTATTATTATATAACGTCGTATCATCTCTTGGGATATATAACTCTCGCTCTGATACCATCTCTGTAACACCCCCAGATCCGGGGTCAGGGATCTGGTGGTTACGGTCTTACATCCATTCATAATACTTGACTTGAGTCCACAATAAATAAATCACATGCTGTGACCCCACAATAATTACCACTCACACACACAACAGTTATAGTCCCAGAGATGAAATTGAAATAAGTCTTACATTAAAGGGGTTACGAATAAAAGTTATTACAATCCCAAAAGGATAACATCATAGGTTTAAACGTTTTGCCGTTCATTACATTAATTATACATATAGTTAAACAGGAAACAAAAGCTGTCTAACTATGCTACCTCAGCAATGGCGGCTAGCATCTCAGCGGGTAGTCCGCTGGGTCGGGTAACCTGCTTGCGCCGAGTGCGCCTGACGCGAGCCATCTGTCCTAGCTGTTGTTGTGACATAATATAAACAAAGCAAGGGTGAGCGAAAGCCCACCAACAAATATATAACTGAACGATAATTTAAAACAGTTCAATGCTATCTTTCAAACCATATGCCATGCATTTACGGAAATGATGCCAGTATAATATGAACGATGAAGTTACAAGGTAACTGAAAGTATTTGTTTGAAGAAATATCTGCTACATCAAAGTAAGCAAGATATTTTTATTGTTATTAAGAAGAGGAACTTGCAAGAAAAGGTTGCAATTCCAGTTATGACACTTTTCCAACTCTGCCAACAGTAATCATGTTGTAGGAAATAAATAAATTTGGATGAAGAACCAATGATGGAGTATTCACCGCACCCGCTGTTCCAATCTTGATGATCAGTCGAGATCGTACAGCTCAATTTAGATTTACTACCGGTAGAAGGAAGAACTGACGGCTTTACTTGTATACCGCCTTACTAGCTCTCCCCGGCCAACGGTTTGGCCAAAGGGGATGGACCGGCGCTACTCGGCCTCTTACACGACTCCTAGTTCAAATAGAATTCATGATTCTGAATGTAACGTTCGTCCCCCTTTCCCCAAGTATAATACTTGTTGATAAAACTCCACAAAGTAGTCGTATCTAGTTGGAAAGGAAAATTTTACCAATAACTCCAAAGCTATTACTTGGTAACGGATATCAACTTGTTCCAGTAATCTTACCCCTCGAAAGATGAGAAGGTAAGCAACGACTTAATAAGTCAACAGCACCCGAGTTGCGGGTGAAGGGAATACTATATGACCGGGAAGTCGACAAGATAAATAACATTTTCCAAGTAAGGTTCCCTTATTATTAAGGAGATAGACTCAAAGAAGAATGATGTCTGAGAACCTTTCTTGATATAAGATTAATAATAATATGACTCCGAGATATTTTTCGTAATAATCGAAGAAGATAACCCTTATTGAGGTTATTCTACGTATGGAATAAATATTCAGAGAATATTTATTGAATTAAAATATTTTACAGAATATTTAGGAATATGAAAGAATATCTTAAATCAGAGTATTTCTCAAAATAATCCCTGAAGAAATATCAGGAGAATATTTATTGAATAAATAAATATTTAAATGAATATTCAAAACAATATTCATTAATTAATAAGACCTGAAAAGAATATTTAAGGTAATATTCATAATTAATTAGGAATTTAAATAAATATTCAAAAGTAATATTCATTTAATGAATAATATCCTAAATGAATATCAAGTAATATTCATTTAGTAATCCAAGCCTTAAGGAATATTCGAGATAATATTCGATAATTAAATCAAGCTTCAGATGAATATTAAAATAATATTCATCAAGTATTTAATATCTTAAATGAATATTCAAAAGTAATATTTATTTAATAAAATAATATTCTAAAAGAATATCCAAATAATATTCATTTAATAGTCTCATCTTTAGAAGAATATTCGAAATAATAGTCGATAATCAATTCGACTCTGAATGAATATTGAGAAATATTATTCGTTGAATAGTTACGTTCAAATAATTATTTGAAGTAAGGATCGTTAAAATAATTAGTCTCGAACGAATATTCAAATAATATTCGTCGCCCAAATAATAGAAAATATTTACTTAAATATTTTCTTCCGAGGTAATCTCGATATATCAAGGAATATTGAATCCCGGTCTATTTTTGATTAATAAGATATATACGCCCTTCTATGAGGGTCTTACAATAACTGGCTTATAACTGATATATAACTATCTAGCTTATAAGCCAACAATAACATTCAGGGAACAAGTATATCAATTCAACTTGAAAGTAGGCATGCATGCAATGGCATATGTATATCAGCAATCATATATATATATATATTATTCAATCACAACAACAGCCTAAAAGAAGGGAATTGAAACTTGCCTGGTAGTCGAGTACGGTAAGGGGTAGTGGTAGCGGGTCCCGGTTCAGCTTAGTGATCTATAAATAGCCAAGGCATTCGGGATTAATCACTTAACATATTAAAAGTTAAGTTATACTTAAATCGAAACACGTTCTCGAATTATCTCGTTATACCCCTTTTAGTGGATTACTTAGTATCGCTGATCCGACCCGACATTCGTTCGTTAATACGACATGTCACTGCACTTATACTTGGGACATACTTAAGTCATATGAGTTCTAAGGTTGATCGTTACGAACCAATATTATACTCCGAGTTTTATCGCCCGTTTTCTAAGTGTTTTACCAAAGTTATAAAAGAGTCGTCTTTCAGGGGTTCGTTCGCGTTTAACCTTGACTCGAACATTTTTAATAAATCAAAAAATGCTCTTTTTGACATACGGTTTTCTTTCACACCTTCCTTCTTACCCCTAGTATTTATTTACCAAGATTTGCCATGACGTTACATAGCTTACGAGGGTTCAATTTCAGTTACGAACTTTCGTTTACGGATTCGAACTACTTTTAGTAATTTGGTCATAAATCCTAAACCGTAAGTCCGTTTCACGTGATCTTTATATCAAAACGAAGCTTAGAACATTACCTATCCTATCATGGCAGATAAGGTCTCTGGACAGTAGGGGTTCGACATGGAAAATGGCATACAAAACATGGTATTGTAAAATCGGGCATTATAACGGCTGTAAATCGAATATCTACCAATTTCGAATCTTCCCATAAACATAGTATCCAACCCAAACAACATATACATGACTTATATACATGAACTGAGGCCAAGCAATGCCTTTCCGTTCATCTAGCTATTTACATCATTAATCCAAAATCCATACATAATCATGCTTATAATCTTAACATAACCATAACTAAGTTATAACTATCATAAACATGCTTAAATCTCAAACAAGGGTTAGGGTTTCAAGAGCTTTATACCTTCCTTAGATAGTGATATAGCCTTACTAAGCCTTGTATGGTCCTTAGGAGTGATTATGCTTGCTAGATTAACCATGGAAAATCAAGAAAACAAAGTTAGTACATGATGAACACTATTCACCCTCCTCTTGTTTGATTTTTTTTGAAAATGGAAAAGGATGAGTTTGAAGCTAATATTTTGAGGAGATAAGTTTTATGAAATGTAAGACTCACCTTAATTATTTCAAGAACAAACAATGGTGGGAAGGTGGAGTTTGGATTTTGAATTAATGGTGAGGCCGAATGGTTTCTTGAAATGGGGGGGGGGGGGAGAGTTGCTTGGTTCTTTTGATTTTTTTGTGTTTTAATCTCATTCACTCTCATCCACTTACAACATAATATCTTGTAAAAGTCACTTTATTAAAGTGATGAGGTGTTGGATGATCAAATGGCAAGACATGTGTTGGTTTTATGGTGGTTAAAGCTTAACTAGGTAGTTACTTGCTAAGTACTTAGTTCTTCCTCTAAGGTGCTAGTTCCTTGCTTCTAGTTTAGTTACTAGATATTTATACTAGTAGCTTGAACAAGACTCTTCCTTCCTCTGCTTGTTTCTGTGTTCGGTTATTACCCGTTTCGATTGATCGTTCGTGAGAATATTTCACGGATTTCTAATTAGGGTTTACCGGGAATCCTCTTTAATATTAATACTTTCATTCTCCATCTTTCATTCTAACTTTCCATTTTATATTCCTTTAATCCATTCGTTAAATACTTAAGGCTATCAGTGTCCAGGGAACTCTCGGAGAAAATAAAAGTGCGGTTTTTCAGAATCCGACAGCTTTTACATACACTTATTTTCCCCCTGGATCACTAATACGAACTCGGAAATCCGTTCCGAATACTTCTATATAGTGTCGTCTCATATTATTATATACTCCCACCAAAACACTATTCATTCTGTATTCTTTACTTGTTCTCTTAGGGTTGTATAATTGTCCGTATTCTCTTTCGATCGTTCCTTAACCTTTTTACGGAACTACTGGATCAATCGTTATCGATCTGGATGACATGAGAGTATTCTCTTGCTTGAAGTTGCCATATCTTATTCCCTTAGAAGATAGATTATTCTTACCTATGTTGTCACCCTTTAGCATTCTTCAAGACATAAACATAATAAAGTCGAATTCCATTCATTCTTTCCCAAATATCAATTATTACATTGTAGCCGTATCCACTATTCATTCTTACATCATTAAATACATAAAAGTTTTAATTCCACCCAAAATCTGGGTTCTTACACCCTCCGTCCCAGTTTTATTATCCACATTACTTTTTGCACACATTTTAAGGAGCTAATAAAATATATCTCCATTAATTTTTTTTCAAAATTTCTTTTTCTGAATAAAAATTCAGTATCTAAACTTTTATTCAGAAAAAGAAATTTTTTAAAAAAATATATGGAACTATCACTACGCCATAAATGCTCATATGCAATGCTTTTAGAAAGTGTTTCACTGAAAGTGTTCTGTTAGGTATGAAATTTTAGCTCTAATGAAACAGAACTTGAACTCGTGTTGCATTACACATAATTAGCGTTGCATTTGATCCACGGTGTTTCACATAATGCAACACTAACAGCTGGCGTTGCATTAGATATTTTTTAATTTTAAAAAATGCTGATGTGGCAGCAGTGGGGCCCACATTTGCTGACGTGGCAGATGTGGGGCCCACATTTGCTGACGTGGCAGAAGCGTTGCATTAGGTGAAAAAGGCGTTGCATTTGCTATATAAAAAAATTGCATTAGTTATTTTTGAATTTTAATAAATGCTGACGTGGCTGTTATGGGACCCACCTAGGTGACGTGGCAGTGTGGGGACCACAAGGATGACGTGGCAAGAGGCCAGAGATGCTGACGTGGCAAGTGTGGAGCCCACAATAGCTGACGTGGCAGATGTGGGGCCCATATATGCTGACGTGGCATTCGCTGACGTGGCAGAAGCGTTGCATTAGGTGAGAAAAGCGTTGCATTTGCTATATAAAAGCGTTGCATTAGCTGTTTTTTTAATATTAATAAAGTCTGCCGTGGCAGCTGTGGGGCCAACTAAGGGTGACGTGGCAGTGTGGGGCCCACAAGGGTGACGTGGCAGGAGGTCCACAGATGCGGACGTGGCAGGTGTGGGGCCCACAATTGCTGACGTGGCAGGTGTGGGGCCCACATTTGCTGACGTGGCATTCGCTGACGTGGCAGAAGCGTTGCATTAGGTGAAAAAGCGTTGCATTTGCTATATAAAAGCGTTGCATTAGGTATTTTTAATATTAATAAAGTCTGACGTGGCAGCTGTGGGGCCCACTAAGGGTGACGTGGCAGGGTGGGGCCCACAAGGGTGACGTGGCAGGTGGTCCACAGATGCTGACGTGGCATGTGTGGTGCCCACAATTGCTGACGTGGCAGGTGTGGGGCCCACATTTGCTGACGTGGCATTCGCTGACGTGGCAGAAGCGTTGCATTAGAAGAAAAAAGCGTTGCATTTGCTGTTTTGAAGTGTTGCGTTAACTGCTGCTCTTACCGGAATGATGAAACTATTTTTAAAAAAAAAAAATTCGACATTGCAATCGTACGGATGTCAAGATATAACGGTTTTGGTGAAGTGGTAAATTTTTAAAAAATTTGTTAGATGTATTTGGTTTGGTTTTATAACGGTCAAACCGGTCAACGTAGACTTCCCTTTTAAATAGTCTTGTCCCGAATGATGAAACTATTTTTTAAAATCTTTTTTTCGACGTTCCAATCGTACGGATGTCAATATATAACGGTTTTAGTGAAGTGGTAAATTTTTTAAAAATTTGCTAGATGTATTTGGTTTATTTTTATAACGGTCAAACCGGTCAACGTAGACTTCCCTTTTAAATAGTCTTGTCCCGAATGATGAAAATATTTTTTAAAATCTTTTTTTCGACGTTCCAATCGTACGGATGTCAAGATATAACGGTTTTAGTGAAGTGGTAAATTTTTAAAAAATTGCTAGATGTATTTGGTTTGGTTTTATAACGGTCAAACCGGTCAACGTAGACTTCCCTTTTAAATAGTCTTGTCCCGAATGATGACACTATTTTTTAAAATCTTTTTTTCGACGTTCCAATCGTACGGATGTCAAGATATAACGGTTTTAGTGAAGTGGTAAATTTGTAAAAAATTTGCTAGATGTATTGGGTTTGGTTTTATAACGGTCAAACCGGTCAACGTAGACTTCCCTTTTAAATAGTCTTGTCCCGAATGATGAAACTATTTTTTAAAATCTTTTTTTCGACGTTCCAATCGTACGGATGTCAAGATATAACGGTTTTAGTGAAGTGGTAAATTTTTAAAAAATTTGCTAGATGTATTTGGTTTGGTTTTATAATGGTCAAACCGGTCAACGTAGACTTCCCTTTTAAATAGTCTTGTCCTGAATGATGAAACTATTTTTTAAAATCTTTTTTTCGACGTTCCAATCGTACAGATGTCAAGATATAACGGTTTCAGTGAAGTGGTAAATTTTTAAAAAAATTGCTAGATGTATTTGGTTTGGTTTTATAACGGCCAAACCGGTCAGCGTAGACTTCCCTTTTAAATAGTCTTGTCCCGAATGATGAAACTATTTTTTAAAATCTTTTTTTCGACGTTCCAATCATACGGATGTCAAGATATAACGGTTTTAGTGAAGTGGTAAATTTTTAAAAAATTTGATAGATGTATTTGGTTTGGTTTTATAACGGTCAAACCGGTCAACGTAGACTTCCCTTTTAAATAGTCTTGTCCCGAATGATGAAACTATTTTTTAAAATCTTTTTTTCGACGTTCCAATCGTACGGATGTCAAGATATAACGGTTTTAGTGAAGTGGTAAATTTTTAAAAAATTTGCTAGATGTATTTGGTTTGGTTTTATAACGGTCAAACCGGTCAACGTAGACTTCCCTTTTAAATAGTCTTGTCCCGAATGATGAAACTATTTTTTAAAATCTTTTTTTCGACGTTCCAATCGTACGGATGTCAAGATATAACGGTTTTAGTGAAGTGGTACATTTTTAAAAAATTTGCTAGATGTATTTGATTTGGTTTTATAACGGTCAAACCGGTCAACGTAGACTTCCCTTTTAAATAGTCTTGTCCCGAATGATGAAACTATTTTTTAAAATCTTTTTTTCGACGTTCCAATCATACGGATGTCAAGATATAACGGTTTTAGTGAAGTGGTAAATTTTTAAAAAATTTGCTAGATGTATTTGGTTTGGTTTTATAACGGTCAAACCGGTCAACGTAGACTTCCCTTTTAAATAGTCTTGTCCCGAATGATGAAACTATTTTTTAAAATCTTTTTTTCGACGTTCCAATCGTACGGATGTCAAGATATAACGGTTTTAGTGAAGTGGTAAATTTTTAAAAAATTTGCTAGATGTATTTGGTTTGGTTTTATAACGGTCAAACCGGTCAACGTAGACTTCCATTTTAAATAGTCTTGTCCCGAATGATGAAACTATTTTTTAAAATATTTTTTTCGACGTTCCAATCGTACGGATGTCAAGATATAACGGTTTTAGTGAAGTGGTAAATTTTTAAAAAATTTGCTAGATGTATTGGTTTGGTTTTATAATGGTCAAACCGATCAACGTAGACTTCCCTTTTAAATAGTCTTGTCCCGAATGATGAAACTATTTTTTAAAATCTTTTTTTCGACGTTCCAATCGTACGGATGTCAAGATATAACGGTTTTAGTGAAGTGGTAAATTTTTAAAAAATTTGCTAGGTGTATTTGGTTTGGTTTTATAACGGTCAAACCGGTCAACGTAGACTTCCTTTTTAAATAGTCTTGTCCCGAATGATGAAATTATTTTTTAAAATCTTTTTTTCGACGTTCCAATCGTACGGATGTCAAGATATAACGGTTTTAGTGAAGTGGTAAATTTGTAAAAAATTTGCTAGATGTATTTGGTTTGGTTTTATAACGGTCAAACCGGTCAACGTAGACTTCCCTTTTAAATAGTCTTGTCCCGAATGATGAAACTATTTTTTAAAATCTTTTTTTCGACGTTCCAATCGTACGGATGTCAAGATATAACGGTTTTAGTGAAGTGGTAAATTTTTAAAAAATTTGCTAGATGTATTTGGTTTGGTTTTATAACGGTCAAACCGGTCAACGTAGACTTCCCTTTTAAATAGTCTTGTCCCGAATGATAAAACTATTTTTTAAAATCTTTTTTTCGACGTTCCAATCGTACGGATGTCAAGATATAACGGTTTTAGTGAAGTGGTAAATTTTTAAAAAATTTGCTAGATGTATTTGGTTTGGTTTTATAACGGTCAAACCGGTCAACGTAGACTTCCCTTTTAAATAGTCTTGTCCTGAATGATGAAACTATTTTTTAAAATCTTTTTTTCGACGTTCCAATCGTACGGATGTCAAGATATAACGGTTTTAGTGAAGTGGTAAATTTTTAAAAAATTTGCTAGATGTATTTGGTTTGGTTTTATAACGGTCAAACCGGTCAACGTAGACTTCCCTTTTAAATAGTCTTGCCCGAATGATGAAACTATTTTTTAAAATCTTTTTTTCGACGTTCCAATCGTACGGATGTCAAGATATAACGGTTTTAGTGAAGTGGTAAATTTTTAAAAAATTTGATAGATGTATTTGGTTTGGTTTTATAACGGTCAAACCGGTCAACGTAGACTTCCCTTTTAAATAGTCTTGTCCCGAATGATGAAACTATTTTTTAAAATCTTTTTTTCGACGTTCCAATCGTACGGATGTCAAGATATAACGGTTTTAGTGAAGTGGTAAATTTTTAAAAAATTTGCTAGAAGTATTTGGTTTGGTTTTATAACGGTCAAACCGGTCAACGTAGACTTCCCTTTTAAATAGTCTTGTCCCGAATGATGAAACTATTTTTTAAAATCTTTTTTTCGACGTTCCAATCGTACGGATGTCAAGATATAATGGTTTTAGTGAAGTGGTAGATTTTTAAAAAATTTGATAGATGTATTTGGTTTGGTTTTATAACGGTCAAACCGGTCAACGTAGACTTCCCTTTTAAATAGTCTTGTCCCGAATGATGAAACTATTTTTTAAAATCTTTTTTTCGACGTTCCAATCGTACGGATGTCAAGATATAACGGTTTTAGTGAAGTGGTAAATTTTTAAAAAATTTGCTAGATGTATTTGGTTTGGTTTTATAACGGTCAAACCGGTCAACGTAGACTTCCCTTTTAAATAGTCTTGTCCCGAATGATGAAACTATTTTTTAAAATCTTTTTTCGACGTTCCAATCGTACGGATGTCAAGATATAACGGTTTTAGTGAAGTGGTAAATTTTTAAAAAATTTGCTAGATGTATTTGATTTGGTTTTATAACGGTCAAACCGGTCAACGTAGACTTCCCTTTTAAATAGTCTTGTCCCGAATGATGAAACTATTTTTTAAAATCTTTTTTTCGACGTTCCAATCATACGGATGTCAAGATATAACGGTTTTAGTGAAGTGGTAAATTTTTAAAAAATTTGCTAGATGTATTTGGTTTGGTTTTATAACGGTCAAACCGGTCAACGTAGACTTCCCTTTTAAATAGTCTTGTCCCGAATGATGAAACTATTTTTTAAAATCTTTTTTTCGACGTTCCAATCGTACGGATGTCAAGATATAACGGTTTTAGTGAAGTGGTAAATTTTTAAAAAATTTGCTAGATGTATTTGGTTTGGTTTTATAACGGTCAAACCGGTCAACGTAGACTTCCCTTTTAAATAGTCTTGTCCCGAATGATGAAATTATTTTTTAAAATCTTTTTTTCGACGTTCCAATCGTACGGATGTCAAGATATAACGGTTTTAGTTAAGTGGTAAATTTTTAAAAAATTTGCTAGATGTATTTGGTTTGGTTTTATAACGGTCAAACCGGTCAACGTAGACTTTCCTTTTAACTAGTCTCTTCCCGAATGATGAATTTATTTTTCTAAATAATTTTTTGTCGTTCAAAACGTACGGATGTCAAGATCTACCGATTTTAGTACCGAATCAACATAATAATTTTTATTTACTATTGAAAATTGTTATATACAAAGCTGTAATATTCGTATCTTTCCAACAACTTATTAAATGTAAAATTTATAATATAATACTATATTATAAACAAATAAGAAAAAAAATGAAAGTAACTCGTGCTTCACACGGGATATAAGCTAGTATTATATACAAGTATAATAATTAAAGTTAATTATATTAACAAAAAAATATCAATAAAACAATTTTTTTATATTAAAAACAAAATGAAATAAGCTGGGCGGCTAAATATCCCGTTCTTTATTTTTCACATCCTGCTCTCACTTTTGAACACCCAGACCATAAGAAAACAACCCTTGTTTGTACTCTTCATTCTTTACATATTAACGCGCACACACACATTATATCCGCACACACTTTCAAACCTACCAATTCACAAATCTAACACCGATCTATTTCAGATCCTTGTTCTAATTACAATCCCAAATTCATTAATTTGATATAATCTTAAAAACAACAAAACCCCCAATTTAAGTTTCTTGAATTATGGTTTTTAGTTTAATGGCTTCTACTGCGATTTTCCCCTTTTTTCTCTTCTTTAAGCCGTATGCACAAGGTAATCTCTCTCTCTCTCTCTCTCTCTCTCTCTCTCTCTCTCTCTCTCTCTCTCTCTCTCTCTCTCTCTCTCTCTCTCCCTTCTTATAAGATATATCTAGAGTTGATGTGGCTGTGTAAGTCAAGTTTTTTTTATTCGATTTTGAATCTTTGTTACTCGTTTTCTGTTGATTACATTTTTACTGATGATTTACTTTGTTATTCAACTACTTACAAGTAAAAGATTGAAGCTTTACACAGTTACTCATTTATATGTCTTCATTTATTTGATTATACTGTGATTTATTTATACATAGTGATTGTGTGTGTGTGGTAATATTTTACCATTGTTCACCGTATGAGGAGATTTGTCTTTCTTGAAGCATATAATTTGGTCAATGATCTTGATGATTTAGTGTTTTGAAATCGAAAATTCCCGGGGTTTATTCCAGTGTGTAGTGTGAGGCTTCATGTGATTGTTGTGAAATTTCTGGAGTAAAAGAGTAGTTTTGCACTGGATATGTTAATACGCTTTGTTTCTTGAACAAAAAAGCCTTTCAGAAAGAAATAAAACATTCATAAGATCCAGTTCTTTTTTGGTCAACATTATGTGTCCAGTTAAATAGTGAAATAGTATCAACAATACTGATTTCCTATGGCATAAAACTTGAGTTGAAAGTATTTTCAGAGAGTATAATACTTCACTTTTATTTTTCGGCCTGATTCCGGGGGTGTTCATGTTCCATGATCCGCATCCCTTACCTCTTGCTCCTAACATACTGGACAATAGAACTATAGAAGCATATACATACGAGAGTTGGGATTTACGTTACGTGTTGGTAACTAGTATGCATCTCATTGTATATTTCCCTATTGTGAATATATTTACAGTTTTAAAAATGGAATTGTGTTAATGTTTATTAACTTCTCTATAACTATTTATTCGGAAACTATTCGGATATGTTTTATTTGATGCTTTGCTAGATTAACCATTGAGTGCAGCTATCATTTTGTCTTCTATCTAACTCTTCCTGTGAGTAATGTTTAGATATGTTCATCCAGGTGTTGCAATGAACGGGATTCAGAATGGCAAAATTCTTAAATTTTTAAGAACCTTTTTCAGGATGCTGTAGTAAAATGGGGAACCTGTTTGATCTGACTGCAGGCATGCCAGGAAACCAGCTGCTTACTGAGAAGCCTTATCGTAATGGTATTTTTCATTAATTTTACATAATGGCTTAAACTTCATCCCCATTTTACTGTGATTTACTTCTATCCCCAAAATGTCACAAGTGTTCGCCGTCTATGATGCCCCAAATTCATGTATGTTTCTGTATCTATATGTATGTATAGGTATTTCTTTATTTTGTACTTGGTTTTTAAAGATTGTGTTTTGATGAGTCTCCTTGACATTTATTATTCATACACATTTGTATATATAAAGGTACAGGAGGAGAGTATGCTTTAATTTCACCCCAATCAGAGAATTCCGAAAAATGGCTTCAAATGATGCTGGAGTTAAGTTGAGGAATCTAAAAAATAAAAAGGAATGGTTGTTAAGAATGATTTAAAAAGTATTTTGATTCTTGATGTAACGACTCCAAATTTGATTCAAGACCTTTTCAAAAGTTAACTTTGTTTATGTTATTGCAGTTACCCCCACATGAACCTGGAGTTGTTATAAAAGCCGTGAATCATTTTTTACAGGTATGTTTTTTCTTTCTAACGAATCTTGGGCATAAAAGGGTAGCTGGATGATTAGTCTTTGCATGATTTATCTGTTCATCTTTTCAGAAACACACTTGGACTTTTTCTGTTTTTGCTGGCTTCATTTTGGCTATCATAGTGATCTAAATTCCAAAATAATTTTTCAGTTTTTTCAAAGATTAACCAAGTAGGTAACACATACTCCAATTCGTCGTTAAAAATCACAATTACATGTTTGGGTAATTGTGATTTTTTCATACAGTTCTTATCTATACAACTTCTCTTATTTTATAAATGAGGACCGAGCTTGGCATGTGCCTGAGGCGCTGGATCTATCAGCAATGCAGGTTGCTTAACATTTTCCAGTTATATGTATTGCTGGCTATACGTTTCTAGTACAAATAAATTCGTTAATCATTATGGTCTCTTATATATTATTCTGTTCAGAAAGCATGTAAAGTTCTTGCTGGACATCACTATTTTAGTTCCTTTAGATCGGCAGCTTGTCAGGTTTGTCCAATCTTCAAGAATTGGACATCACGTTTTCGTGTGCTAGTACATTTTATAGATGACCATGAAGTTAGCCCTGGACATATTTTAGGATTCTGTCAATGCGCAAACCTTGATTTTGACCACTGTTTTTTACCTCATCTGAGCTGCTCACTGTTACACTTGATTATAGATTCTGGTTTTCATACTAGAATGTCATCTTCTGATTGGTGTATTTCTCTATGTATGTTCAAATTTGCTGCAGCCTTCAAGTTCTCATGAACTTGTACAAAGTCAAATTGATACGTTATAAGTTTATGAATTTGGCAGCTAAGAATAACATATTTTTTTTGGAATCTTTGCTTGATTGTCTCTAAGTTTATGAATTTATGTGCATATTATTTAGCTGGAAGAATAGTTCAACTATATGCTCTCTGCTGATTGAATTCTTTTCAGCAAGCAAAATCTCTACGACATAAAGTTCTTAACACTTGATTATGTACTCTTGTACACTTAACACTGAACCACATCCTGGAAATTGTCCAATTCAAACTTGACAAGCTGTGCATGATCTTATGTGCAAGACCGGGTGTCAGAAGGAAGTGCAAACACTTTCTAGTAATATGAGGTTTTTTAGACTCGAATTTCAGGATTGACCGAGATCGGGTCCTTGCAAAAAATTTAATGTCAGAAGAATGTTTATTGTTAGCGGATTAATGTCAGAAGCTTGATTAATTAGCTAATATATAAATTCTGTTATTGCAGGTTGGATTCAGGTGCCCCGGTTTGCTTTCCAATAGTGGTCATGACTTGCAGCTCTATGATGGATGCAGGGAGTTGATACTAAACTAGCTTTTTAGTGGCATCTGCTCTATGAACTAATAGTCTTGTATTATGTAGAATTAGAATTGAATATTAGACTTTTTCTTGTATTATGTTATGTGGTTAGTTTTGGTAGTTAGTTATATTTTGAGAAGTATTTGTATGGTGTTGATGGGATGAAAATTATTTGGATGGCTAGTAGGATGGATTTGAATGTATTTTGATGTTCTGGATAGGTTTTCTTATGTATCCAACAAGATACTGCATAAATTTTAATCAAAGCGTTGCATTTGATATTTCTAGCGTTGCATTTCTAGTGTTGCATTAGATATTTTAGTGTTGCATTTGATAAGATTGTAGTGTTTTAAAAAAACAAATAAAAGCGTTGCATTACATGGCACGTGGGACCCACTAGTGATGTGCCATGTGGGCCCCACTACTGGCATGGCACATGGGCCCCATTGATGACGTGGCAAGTGGGCCCCACAAGCTGACATGGCAAGTGGACCCATATACTGACATGGCATGCCAACTGGACTGTTGCTGACGTGGCATGCCAGCTGGACCGACTGCTGACGTGGCAAGCTAGTGGGACCCACTTAGGGACGTGGAATTAAAATTTTATCTAATAACAAATGCAACGCCTCTTTGGTGTAGCATTTGCTTGCTGTGGTGTTGCATTACATGTCAGATGCAACGTTTATTGCTGTTGCTTTAGATGCCAAAAAGCGTTGCATTATGGGGTCTAACGAGACGGTCTCGAATGCAACGCCCCCTGGTGTTGCATTTGGTCTAATGCAACGCTTTTTTGGCCTAAACCAACATTAAACATGGCGTTGCATTTGAGCGTTTATGGCGTAGTGTATGTTTAATTTAGACCTTAAAATGCGTGCAAAAAGTAAAGTGGACAATTAAATCGGGACGGAGGGAGTAGTACATATGTTAGTTTATAGCACATAACATTAGCATGTCAAAATTATAGAATTCCAGGAGTTCAGGGGGCCATGTCTCCTACTGCGTTAACAATATATTCAAACCCCCCCCCCCCCCCGGGGCGCTCCCAGGTACAATGTCTTTGTTTTCAATCAAAGCTATGTATTTTCAACCTTGATAAATGAGTAACTCTTGGATCCATGTTATTCATTTATTCAGATTAATTAATAATTTGTAAAGATTCTAGCTAACACCATCGCAACCATATATCATTGACTGATTCAAAACCTAATATCTCAAAACAATACCAGTAACATTTACATATATCTGAAAGTTTTGCCTAATCACATAAAAGATAAAACAGGTGCAACTTTAGGTAGAAATATGGGAAAAATATCAAAGTCCTCATTTTCTACTTAACAATGTATCAATGTCATCATCAAAGAAATTCTTGACTCACTTAAGGCACTAACTACTTAAAAAAGTACACGTCGTCAGAGTCAAAGCCATTTGTAGTCAAACTAAACGTTTTCTGTCCGTTAATTGCTGACTAGAATCCACGTTGGTTGTTGACAGGGCATGCCAATTAGGATGACCTAACATATTACATATTACATACAATAACATAACATAATCAGACACAAATAATACCCAAAAACCCATTCAACCAAACCCACCACCAAAACACATAAATTCAATAAAATTCACAACAATCAACCAATTTCATATCCACCAAACCTAAAGCTACAATCTTTCCAACAACTGGACCATTGAGTCGATTAGAAAAAGGGGTGCCTTGAAACCTCCGTTGCAATTCAAGAACCATACGAGGATCAAGCTCAACAGCAATAACAGACTTGCCAGCTTCAAGAAGCTTCTTGGTAAGATTACCAGTACCAGGCCCAATTTCAAGAATGATATCAGTGGGTTTAATACCTGATTTTTGAACAATTGAGTCAATTAAAAGTGGGTTTTTTAAAATATGCTGACCCTTTGATTTGTGAAATTGAATGCCTCCTTGATATGGTTGGCTTCTTGATGATGATGAGGGCTTTTCTTTCTTGAACTTGCCGCCTGCCATTGTTTTAATTGAGGTGGAGCTCAGCTAGCTAGGGTTTTGAGTTCACAAATTAGGGTTTATATATGACCATACGGTCTCGTATTATAGGCAGCGATAATTATAAATATAATTATCACTTTTTTTTTATCAAAAATCTGATTTTTTTAAGCTATTTTGTAATTTTAGCATCTTGTGAAAAAATTTACAAAAACATGAGTTGTAATCAAATGTAATTTAATTTTACATTTTCTTGAAAAAAAAAAAATTAATGTTGCACTCCAGCTGAATTTGATTTAATCAGTTAACTTATTAAACAATATATTATGTAACAAAAAATAATTTTCAATTACTTAAATTTTTAAAATTATATTTATAATTTTAAAATTATATTTAAAATTATATTATGTCAAATACTATTTTTTACAAAAAAAATTTGAATCTTAGTTATTTTTGGAAAAATCCCAATAATAATTGTTTGCAATTGCTCTTGAACTATTTTGTAAAATTAGTTAAAATAAAATCGGTTGTAATTTTGAAAACATAAAAACAATATTTTAATCAGTAAAAGGAACACATATACGTAGAGCCTGCGTTCCCTCTCTAGTCAAAGACAATCGAAAAAATAAATGACGGTAAATTGGACGATGGGTTAAAAAAGATAAAATTTGTGGGGACAAAAATGTATCAAGCTAAATTTAGATTGAGCAATTTTATGGAAGATAGCCGGGTCACAGTCCAGGTGTGCAAGCTAGCCGTTGACTGTTAAATGGATTATTGACTCTGACGGCATGTACTTTTTTAAGTAGTTAGTGACTTAAGTGAGTCAAGAATTTCTTTGATGATGACATTGATACATTGTTAAGTAGAAAATGAGGACTTTGATATTTTTCCCGTAGAAATATACCACAACAAGTGTTTTTCGACATAGACTGCTCTAGATATGTTACACACTCGGCACCATAGCGCCTTCATTAAAATTGCTAGTGGAGGCATATAGTTTTACAATACATGTCCAGATGGATCATCTCTGTACGTAATTATTAGACATCATAGACTAAATTCATGAACATTTCCGGAGAGCTTCACTGACAATGAATGTACTGCGCGCGGTATTAGACGTTCGAGCAGAAAAGGGAACGTGAGACACCAGTTGATTTGAATATATCAACCAAGAGGCGGCACTTAAGACGAAAATACAGGACTGGTACACAAGCAACAAACAATAGGACGAGTCCAAAAACCCATGAAAGACCATAATATAGGTATATGGTAGTGGAAAAGGTTATGACCATGGATGCTAGTGAGAAAAACAAAGCCAAAACTCCAATCATCAACTTACACTGTAAAGAGCTTTCAAATGCATATTTGTTGACACGTGATGTCAGGATAGATAAGAACATTAGGATTGAGGTGGAGGAGAAGAGCATTCCAATGACTTCAAATACGGAAAAAATCTGGAACGATACCTCGTTTAACATAATGGGACGCCCTTTTTTATCAGTACCGCCAGGTACTGTAAAGGCAGACGCAAACATTACGGTGGCATTAAGAGCTGCAACCAACATGCATGACTTAGCAGTTGCCTTCATCCACTTCTCACCTTCTTCCAATAAACTTTTTTTCTGGCGATCGAAGATATCAGCTGGTGTACATTTTTCCTCATTTTTCATGTTTTTATATGAAGGCGGAACTATCTTTTCCACCGCCTACAATTGGAATTAAGATTTCCGTTATTCAAAAAGTTACCTATCCACAGTTGTAAAAAAAAAAAAAACACATAAGACTAAAGATGATGTCAACTAATTAACTTAAACCTTTAACGTACTGGTTGAAAATTACAAAAATAGGTCGAATATGCAAGTACATACACAAACAGAAGTACATAATGATGTATGCATATTTGAAAGGATCTATCTATTTTTTTAGGCACTTGACAAACTAAGCAGAAGTAAACTAGCTACCATTACTTGTATAATTAATTTTCTGAGACAAAAACAACACTTAGACAATGAATATACCTACTCAACACTCATACAGCAGATTACAAACAAATACTTATATATGCTTACCTTGTACCAACGTATTGCTTCCTGCATCTGAAAAGCTGCTCCAGTTACAGCATTGAGCTTATCCTTCGGTTCTACGGTCGCTGCTAAATGCAGCATGTTGTCATTAGTGTTCTCATCGAAATAAGTAGTGACTAACTTCCTGACCGACTCCATGTCATTGAGTAACTCGAAGATGCTTTCATGGCCATGCTGAACAGCAACATGGAACATGCTCACACCGTCGCAGTTAGTCCTCCACACAAGTTCAGGGTAATAGTAAATCAACCGCTTGAAGAAATGGAAGTTGCCTAGTTCAGCAGCATCAAATAAAAGCTGTTCAGCCTTTTTATTGTTAGCTATGCATTCAATACTCAAGTCATCATCCATGAAAGCATGGTGCAACATGCATTCTAACAGTTCAGCTGCTTGAATCTTCAGTAAATCTGCTTCCTTCATGCCTGTTTTCAATATGTATGATTTCAGTGAATGTGATAAAAGATTAAATTGCAAAGTAAAAAGAAAAATTACAAGCTTATTGGATTTTGAACTACAAATTTTTTAACTTAAATATTTAAAATTGATTATGATGAATTTAAAGTTAGATAGTTATTATACTAAAATTAGTTGGTTATTGTGTGGAGAAAAATAATTGGCGATAAGATAGTAAAAATTAACAATATTAATGAGTATTTTTGGTTAATATTTTATAACTCCAAAGTGAAGAATAATTTTCCGAAATAATTCTCTATAAAAAATTTGGTCCCCTCCCACCACTCATGTAAATCAGTTACGAATATATTCTGGAGTATAACTTGATTGCTTCAGCAACAGGATATGATCTTCTAAATCTGTACTGCACGATTCTATCAAATTTCGATGAATAAAGCAAAGCAGATATATGCTGTTAGAATTCAAACTCCATATTTCTACTAGAATTTTAGGTTAAGAAAATAAGTAAAATAAAAACACACATGTTCATACATGTATGAGGTAAGTGAATATATCATCCTTGAATTTATGTAAGTAATGATGTAATCAATTATAGCCTATAAATACTAGTACCTAGAAGAACAATAATCATACCGAAGTGTAAGAGAGCAGAGACATAGAAAGAAAGAGCTGAAGCTCTTATGTGAGAGAAAGAAAGAAATTATAATTTCTTCTTATATATATATACAGTTTGTTGTTTGAGTTAAATATTTGGTATAAGCCCATCTACGTTTCCAACAAGTGGTATCACAGCTAAGGTTTCGTTCGGAAAAGAAATGGAAAATTTTTGGGGAAAAAAATTTTCAGGTCACTATTTCTATCAGAAAATACTATTCATATATACGGTACTTATACTGTGCAAGGATATTTTTTGAAAGAAAAAAAAACATGGCAAATATGATGCAGCCACAAATTCCGAAATTGACGGGTACAAATTACGGGAATTGGACTATCCAAATGAAGGTGTTACTTGGTTCCTATGACAACTGGGATATCGTCGAAAGTGGGTATAGTGAACCCGCAAATGCAGCCGCTGAAACAGCACTTCTTAATGCCGAGAAGACGGCGTTAAAAAGATTCCGAAAAAAAGACAAGGAGGCATTATTTACAATTTTTCAAGGTGTCGACGAATCAACCTTTGAAAAAATCTCGGAAGCTAAGACAGAAAAAGAGGTGTGGGAGATTTTAGAAAAATCATTCCAAGGTGTCGAGAAAATGAAAAAGGTACGGCTCCAAGTTCTTCGTGGAGAATTTGAAAATATAAAAATGAAGACTTCAGAGAATATCGGTGAATATGTTACGCGTTTGAAAACGGTGACAAACGAAAAGAAAAGAAATGGCGAAAGTCTCGATGATGTTCGGGTCATGGAAAAATTGCTCCGCTCGCTAACAAGAAAATTTGATTATGTTGTTACTGCTATCGAGGAGTCGAAAGATTTGTCCACGATTTCTATTGATGAGCTAGTTGGTTCACTTCAAGCGCATGAGCAACGGATGAACCAATATGATGATGCAAGCCATTTGGAAAAGGCGTTGCAAAGTAAAGTATCCATCGGTGACAGTTCTGGCAGTAGCAGTTCTTCACATGGCAGAGGTGACTATAGAGGTAGCTACCGAGGTGGACAAGGACGTGGAAGACAGACGTTCAGTAGAGGCCAGAATAATGAAGACTATCAACCATCTGGTCGTGGTAAAAATTTTAGAGGCCGGGGTAGAGGCAGATTCCAGCAATAAGGTGATAAGTCTCAGTTTCAATGTTATAATTGTAACAAATATGGTCACTTCAGTTATGAGTGTAGATCTCCAAAATTGGAAGAAAGAAGTCACTTTGCCGCAGCAAAAGAAGACAAAGATGTTGATTCTGCTATGTTCCTTACTTACAAAGGAGATTAAGAAGGCAAGAAGAATATTTGGTATCTTGATTCCGGTGCCAGCAACCACATGTGCGGTCACAAGGAATTATTTAAGGAGCTAGACAACACCATCAGCGGAGAAGTTACTTTTGGTAACTCGTCAAAAATTCCGGTCAAAGGGAAAAGTACTGTTACGATTGTGACAAAGAGAGGTGTAAAAAGTATATAAATGATGTATATTATATACTTGCTTTGAAAAGTAAAATCATCAGTCTTGTCCAACTCGTGGAGAAAGGATACAATATTCAGATGCTGGATAATTCTCTTACTATCAGAAATCAAGTTCGAGAATTGATTGCCAATGTAGAGATGTTAAAGAATAGTTTGTTCACACTTGATATGCAGACAAATGTGCAGAAGTGTTTGAAGTCACTAATTAAAAATGACTCGTGGTTATGGCATTTAAGATTTGGTCATCTTGGATTTTCTGGTTTGAAGTTAATGTCAAAGACAAAGATGGTGGACGGTTTTCCAGCAACCAACGAACCAAATCAGTTGTGTGAAGCTTGTGTTAAAGGAAAGCAACATCGACAAATCTTTCCAGTTGGAAAATCATGGCAAACTAGAAGGCCATTGGAGATTGTTCACACTGATATTGCTGGTCCATTTGAAATTCCATCACTTGGCAGAAATAGGTATTACCTAACTTTTATCGATGATTTTAGCAGGAAAAGTTGGGTGTATATTCTGAAGAAAAGGCGGAGGCTCTTGATAAATTCAAGGAGTTCAAAGCTTTGGCAGAAAATCAAAGTGGTCATTATTTGAAGGTACTTAGATCGGACAGAGGAGGCGAGTATACTTTAAATCTGTTCAAAAGCTTTTGCCGAGCACATGGAATTAATCATCAGTTGACAACCGCATATACTCCACAACAGACTGGTGTTGCGGAGAGGAAGAATCGCACCATTCTAGACATGGCAAGGAGTATGGTGAAAGCAAAGCACATGCCAAGAACTTTTTGGGCTGAAGCAGTTTTATGTGGAGTTTATTTGTTAAATCGCTGTCCAACAAAAAGTGTCAGAAACAAAACTCCAAATGAATCATGGAGTGGTAGTAAACCATCAGTTGGGCATCTCAGAATTTTTGGGTGCATTGCATATGCCCATGTTCCAGATCAGAAAAGAAAAAAGCTGGATGACAAAGGCGAAAAGTGCATCTTTACCGGATATGATAAGAGGAGCAAGGCGTACAGACTCTATAATCCCCTCACGAAGAAATTAATCATTTCTCGAGATGTTGAGTTCGATGAATCTGATTATTGGAGATGGAGCGAGGAAGAAAGAAAACTTGCAGGCTTATTCTTTAATGATGATGATGGTGATGACTCCAACATAGAAGATGGTGGAGATGATGATCCAACTCCTCCCCAAAGTCCAAATCAGCAAACTCCTGCCTCGACACCATCGAGTTTAGGAAGCAGCAGTAGCAGCAGTTCGATGAATCTGATTATTGGAGATGGAGCGAGGAAGAAAGAAAACTTGCAGGCTTATTCTTTAATGATGATGATGGTGATGACTCCAACATAGAAGATGGTGGAGATGATGATCCAACTCCTCCCCAAAGTCCAAATCAGCAAACTCCTGCCTCGACACCATCGAGTTCAGGAAGCAGCAGTAGCAGCAGTTCAGGGGGAGCACCCAGAAAAATGCGGAGTCTGGATAGTATTTATGAGGCAACAAGTCTGGTACAGACATCCTTTGATTATTCTTTATTTTGTTTGATGGCTGAGTGTGATCCAATTACATTTGAGGAAGCTTCTGAAGAAAGCAAATGGAACAAAGCCATGGATGAAGAAATTGGTGCTATTAAAAAGAATGATACTTGGGAGCTTACAAGTCTTCCAGAAGGACACAAAGCAATTGGTGTCAAATGGGTCTATAAGACCAAGACAAATCAAGAAGGCAAAGTGGAAAAACACAAGG
This sequence comes from Saposhnikovia divaricata, assembly GCA_036435485.1. Taxonomy (NCBI): domain Eukaryota; kingdom Viridiplantae; phylum Streptophyta; class Magnoliopsida; order Apiales; family Apiaceae; genus Saposhnikovia; species Saposhnikovia divaricata. The sequence goes on along the minus strand of CM071595.1, from coordinate 53,383,005 downwards.
CGAGGTTGGTGGCTAAAGGCTACAAGCAAAGATATTGCATTGACTACGATGAGGTATTCGCTCCAGTTGTAAGAGTTGATACCATCAGACTTCTTACAACAATTGCAGCTCAGAATCAGTGGAATATTTATCAGATGGATGTGAAGTCAGCATTCCTGAATGGTTATCTTGAAGAAGAAGTCTACATCGAGCAACCTCCTGGATATGTTCAGAAAGGGCAGGAAAATAAAGTCTATAGACTGAAGAAAGCCTTGTATGGTTTGAAGCAAGCTCCAAGGGCAAGGAATACAAGGGTTGATGAATACTTTCAGAAGAATGGTTTTGTAAAAAGTACATACCAGCATGCACTCTACACAAAGACAAATTCAGGGGGAGATATCATGATAGTGTGCTTGTACGTGGATGACATGATTTTCACTGGCAACAACCCTGGTATGTTCAAAGATTTTAATAAAGTTATGACGAACGAATTTGAGATGATAGATATTTGTCAAATGTCAAACTTTCTTTGAGTTGAAATCAACCAAAGCAAAGACGGGATTTTTATGTCTCAGGAAAAATATGTCGAACAGATTTTAAGTAAGTTCAAAATGGAAGATTGCAAGCCAGTGAGCACGCCAGCAGAAGGAAGCATAAAGTTGAGAATTGATTCAACAAGGGAGTCGGTAAATCCGACATTGTTCAAAAGTTTGGTTGGAAGTCTGAGGTACCTAACTTTCACTCGTCCGGATATTATGTATGCAGTTGAAATGGTTAGTAGGTACATGGAGAAGCCGAAGCAAGATCACTTCATGGCAGCTAAAAAAATTTTGAGGTACATAAAAGGTACACTTGATCATGGTTTGTTTTACACGCATTCTCAAGATTCAAAATTAGTTGGCTATTCAGATAGTGATTATGGTGGAGATTTGGATGACGGGAAAAGCACTTCATGATATGCTTTTCATATCGGTTCGGCAATAATTTCGTGGTCTTCAAAGAAGCAACAAACAGTTGCGCTCTCAACATGTGAGGTAGAATACATCGCAGCAGTAGCGTGTGCATTTTAAGCTATGTGGCTAGGCTATATATTGAGCGAGTTAAAACTTGCAAAGAAAGATCCGATTACTATTTATGTGGATAACAAATCTGCTATATCACTCGCGAAAAATTCAGTGTCACACAGTCGAAGCAAGCACATCAATATTAAATATCATTTTATTCGAGAACAAGTGAACGATAAAATCGTGGAGTTGGTGCACTGCAGGATCGAAAAAAATTTAGCAGATATTTTCACGAAACCATTGAAGCCAGAGATATTTCAGAAAATGAAAAAGAAGCTCAGAATGGAAAATTGAGTTTGAGGGGGAGTGTTAGAATTCAAACTCCATATATTCTAGAATTGTATGCTAAGAAAACAAGTCAAATAAAAACACACATGTTCATACATGTATGAGATAAGTGAATATGTCATCCTTAAATTTATGTAAGCAATGATGTAATCAATTATAGCCTATAAGTACTAGTACCTAGAAGAACAATAATCATACACGAAGTGTAAGAGAGTAGAGAGATAGAAAGAAATAACTGAAGCTCTTGTGTGAGAGAAAGAAAAAAAATTGTAATTTCTTCTTATATATATATATATAATTTATTATTTGAGTTAAATATTTGGTATAAGCCCAAACACGTTTCTAACATATGCAATATAAAAACTAATGAGATCTGTAGGGGGAAATAGGCATACGTACGCGAACGTGGATGCTGATGATCATTAACAGCAAGAAGTACCTCCTGATTAGACCTGTTTTGGTCAGGGGTACTGTTATTTCTCAACCCTTGTAATAGTTCCGGATCAGCATTAATTTCCGAGTTGGTCGACTCTGGAATTGTCGGCCGATCTGACATTTCAATCTCCGACCCTGAAAACTGTCTATCATACGTTGCTTCATCATATATTGCTGCATAACGAATTTTTATGACAGTCATATTTATACTCAAGCAGCAGCGGCAGAACAATAGTTTAATTTAAACTGAGAGATTTTCAATTTACTTTATACTTTCTTAAATTTCAGCTTATCTTTATACTAAACTCTATTCCTCCCATTCAACAACAAAAATACAATTTAGCAAAAAATTTATCTCATCAAATTTCATTTTTAAATTTTCTACTTTATGGCATCTTTATCTTTCCTTGGTTAATCTATTTTTCTAAGGTTACATTATATTTTAAACTATGTCCATATATTATATACTACATAATCATATTTTAAAATTTTACACAGTCTAATCTCATATAATATAATGTAAAATACCGTAACTCAACCCCTTTTTCTTTAATTTAAAACAAATTCCTTGGCACATATGCTTTTTTTTATTTATTATTATAAATATATAAAATTCCATTAAAATGTTGATGTATACTGTAAAAATTGAAAAAATTATTTTTGGTGTAACATTAAGTCAATTGTAAATCTGATAAACCAATATTTAATAAATTATTGCACACTACACAATATAATATCTTAACTAACAAAATATTGATTATAATTGTCGACTTACAAACTTGTAAAGAAATTGATATATTTATTTATAGGATCAGGAATCCAATTACATGAACTACATATTACTATCCACTTCTATAGATATTAAATACTGTATGTCTGTATGATTTCAATAAATATAATATATTTAAATTATATTGAAGTTCAGAAGGACTAACCCGAATCCCATTGTTCCCCTGGCATAGGCTTTGTAACCAGCACTTCAAGTGCTGTATAACAAACAGCTAGTTCTCTATTCCTCTTAATCATCTTCAGGGCGAAACCTATGCATCCATGACAACGGAACAAAAAATGGAGAAGAAAACTTTACTTCAAGGTTTGTATGAAAAATGATCTGTCGAACGATGAAGTAATTAAGAATATATTCAGTCTGTCATCAAATTTATATGCCAACGTACAGATTTCTTGAAGTCCATTCAACTTGTGTCAAAAATGTAAATCAAAATAATATTCCAGGAAAACTATTATTAACACAGAGACTTGTATATTAAAAACTAATTATACTATAGTTCTGCTTTTAATTCAACCAACCAAAACACTAATTTATACTTTCCATCCAAACAATTAACACAATAAGTACTCGAAAGGAAAACAAACACCAACCAAACAAGTCGGAAGATATACACTTCGTGAACAACTCAGCCTCTTCCTCTTGAGTCATCCTTTGATTACTTCTGTATGAAAAGTCATAAAGATACTCTACCATGTCTTCATTTCCTAATCTAGCAGCTAACATGACTGGTAGAGTATTATTGTCAGCTCCACCATGAATCAGGACAAGGTTACTGTTTTTTTGGATTAGCGCTTCGGCTATGTCGACGTTCCCGTTGACTGCAGCTAGAAAGAGGGCATTACAACCTTTCGCATTTCTGATTGCTAGGTCATCTGGGTTCATCCTGTCAACTAAGTTTGTAACAAAATCAACCTTGTTTGATAAAGCAGAGATGTGAAGCGCTGTTTCCCATCCTTCAGTAACGTAAGCACGAATAGCATTTTCATCCCTTCCAAAGATTTCTTCAGCAACATTCCAGATTCCCTCACTTGCAGCTTTATAAAGCGGCAAACCTTTAGTACGGTAGTCCCTTTTTACTTCGCTCCCATAGGCTTCAAAAATAAATAATTAAGTGGACAATTAAGCTAAAACAAGGAACATATATATGGATCAATATTACCATCCATGCATAGACTAAATTTTTGCTACGATACATGTAGATAGGCAGGTTAAAAATTCCCTGTTTTCTAGCATTAACTTCTTAAGAATGTACCAGAAACCAAAAGTTTGCAAAAATAGGGTTTTTTTAAAAAAAAAAAATAACTTGGAAAAAAATTATCTTTCAAATTTTATTTTAAAATACAATATGCAACGTTTCAAAATACGTTTTATTATTTCTAGGAATAAACTTTTGAAATTGTTTTAGGTTGTAACATTTACATTTTTTTTTTGAAGAAAGTTGAGTCACCCAACAAATATAACGGTATAATCAATCAAATGCACCGTTTCACTTTTGAAATTAATTTTTGTGTTAAATATTATTTTTTAAATTAATAGTTGGAAACAACATCGAACAAACACCGCTTAGGAGATCTGACAACTTCCCATCATAAACATAATTAGGTTTATTTGGTGATCGGTAGGTGTAGGGTTAAAGTTCCTGAATAACACAAAATGAGAAGAATTGACCAAAATAATAACATTTTGTTCCCTTCTAGCACTGATATATTAACGCAGTTAATATACATTAATTATGTATACTATTCCAAGCACTTCTTTGCTTCAGCGGTCATGATATGAATTATATATGAAGTTTGGGCATGTCCTGCACTTGGATATTTTTTTTTTTGGATAAGGTACGTACTGCACTTGTTTGATTCTGTCAAAATTCAGTAGATAAAGCAAATCCATATGTGAATTCTATACTGAATAACCAATGACAACTTTTTGGGGGGTGGGGGGGTGGGGGGGGGGGGGGCGGAAGGCATACGCACGGGAACGTAGATATAGATGATCAGGAGAGTTGTTTGGAGGAGAACTGCGTCCGCCAGGAGAGTTGTTTGGAGGAGAACTGCTTCCGCAAAGCGACGACTCTGGGTCATTACTCATTCTACTCCTGCTGCCAGTGTACATACAAATGTCATTAAATTATATGTTGTTCACACCAAAAATCCAAGAAAAGATACAAATACTGTATGTCAGAGTTGTCCAAACAACCAATATAAATATGCGTCTTTACAAACACAAACACATAACTTTTAATGTTAGTATACATATAATGTTCATCCCTAAAGCTGAAGATAGCCAAATCGATTTGTGTGTAATTTTGTGTACGTGAGCATGTACAACTCATGCATACAAACTAATTGGTTATATGTCATGGTAAAAACAGGAAGAAGAAGAAGAGAAGGAGTGACCTTGGATTTTTCTTGCAAATCTACCAGGACTGTGAGAAGTGTAGAGCTTCAATTCATAGAATACAATGTGAAGTGTACGCATATTTAGGCAGGAGATGTTGGCTTTTAGGTTAAAAAAAAAATATCCAGCTTCATAATTTATCTTCCAAAATTGCAAATAATAAGTTTTAAGTAAACCAAAAGCTAATAAAGAAATTAATTAATGTACGCTTACTATTATCTTTTTTAGACTTAATACATGTAAATGTAGGGAAGGAGGGTCTCCCGTCTGTGTGTGTATGTCAGATTGTGTCGCACGCCAGAATGCAAGATTCTATTTGATTTCTATACAAAGGTTACACACTTACATGTTATATGCAACACTGGCAATGAGAGAAAAAGTAAGAAAAAGTAGAAACTGTAATCAGTAAACATACAATTATATCTTATATATAATAATGATAAGAGAGAGATCATATCCATAATTTATTTTTGTCACTTACTACCAAAATAATTTCAGAATGTAATATTTTTAAAAGATTATATCATATTAAAATCTAAAATGGATATAATTAGAAAAGATTGCATTAGAAGTGAATTTTAGAAAGAAAATTATCATCTTAAAAGGATATAATTAAAAAAGATTGTATTGGAATTGAATTTTAAAAATAAACTCATAATCTGAAAAGGATATAATTAAAAGAGAAAATGACCAAAATGCCTATTTTTCACAAATTTTTGCCCAAAATACTGATTTTGAAAAAAATGGCCCGAAATACCGACGGGATACGGAGCATGGTCTTCCGTGTTAGCATGATGCGGAGCATCGTCCTCCGTATTACCTAGATACGGAGCTGTGTCTTCCGTGTTATGCATGATACGGTGGACGGTGTTCCGTGTTAGGTGGGTGCGCAACACTGTCACGGAACACGGTACACCCTATCATGCATAACACGGAAGACACAGCTCCGTAACATGCCCTGTTACGGAAGATCGTGCTCCGCAACACACCCCCTGTCACGGTACACGATGTACCGTGTCCCGTCAGTAAAAAGGGCCAACCAGTTTCCCAAGTGATTATTTTGGGCCATCACCCTAATTAAAAAGGTTGTATTCGAAAATTTTAATTATTTTTTATTAGTATTAAAAAAATTATATTTACCATTTGGGCTATATCTTGAGATCTAGATTTGGATGATTTTAAAATCCACGCGAAACTCACAAATTTATTTTTAATTCAGTGATGATTTAATAATTATTATTCAAATGAAAACACTTAGAATCCCAAGAAAAAAATATAATTATGAATTTTTGCATTAATCGTACTCAATGTAGAAGACATACATTTTTCTATTCAATGTAGAAAAGCTAAATATATATGATTTAAATCATTGACATACACCTTTTCATATTTCAACATAAATACACTTTTTAGTTTATAACATATTAAAATATTAAATATTTTTTTTATGTTAGATCTAACAGTTTTCATCTATTTATTTTAACATCTAACGGTTCTTATTTATTTTAGCGTACGGAGGACCAGACTACCGATAATACTATATCTTTAAATAATGACAAGGATATTTTGATAATCAAAATGAATTATAAGTAGAATTCATAAATCTAATAAAATTTTCACCGTAAAATATCGTCAATTTCTTCTCTCTTTTTATTTCTGCATAGGTTTAATTGAAAAACAATTATTAAACCGTTACTAATTTAGAAATTATTTTGTTAATTTCACGTGGGCTGTAAAATCATTCAAATCAAATTTTAAGAATTCAAGATATAGTATACATATTAAATCGAATGTATATGTAAAATCTTATATATATATATATATATATATATATATATATATATATATATCAATTTTTAACAACAATTTAATATGTAAATTAATAACATGTAAAATTAAAAAAAGTAATTTAATTGTAGATATTAAAAAAGAAACCGTGCTAAGCTAGTATATTTAATTTATATAAAAATTTAATTTCCAAAGCCAGTTTTTAAGCCTGTCGTTTCCGCAATGTGATTGTACTGCATTCAACGTGAAAAGTGTTAAAGTTTGTGTTTTGTATAATGCTCCGCCTCAGAGGTTTGATGTTATGCTCTGCAGATTCATGATAAAACGAGTGTAGTTTGTTGAATATGTGTTTAATCTAAACGTGTCTAGAAAATAAATGTAGTGTGTCTAGAAAATAAAATATAGCTGTTATGGGCTATCCTACGTGAGCTATAGATAGTTGATTTGGTCATTGGTTGTTTTGATAGATAGTTGAATTGGTCAGTGGTTGTTTGAGTAGGAATAGGAGTCAATAAGTTAGTAGAGATAAGGTAGGAGGTAGATCCTACTTTGTAGCACCACCTGGGTGTTTAAATATTCTTGTATGTTGCTTCATTTTATTAATAGAAAGTTTTATCTTCTTCCAGTATAATACAAACAAGTGTGCGTGTGTGTGTTATATCAGTGCATTATCTGGTATCAGAGCTTCAGTGATCATTCGAGCAGTGTCCTCAGGGAGTTCATCATGGAAACAACCAAAAAGGAAAACACGATTGGTGTCAGCTACCCAATGTTAACGAAAACCAACTACACAGCATGGGCTCTTAAAATGAGAGTGTTTATGCAAGCCTATGGTGTGTGGGAGGCGATCAAACCAAAGGACGAGAAGGCGGTAATCGAAGACAAGATGGACAAGAAAGCTTTGGCGGTTATATATCAAGGAATTCCTGAGGAGGTGCTGTTGGCCCTTGCAGACAAGAAGACGTCGAAAGAAGCCTGGAATGCTGTAAAAGTTATGAGCCTGGGAGCAGACAAGGTGAAGGCAGCGAAATCTCAGACTTTGAAAGGCGAATTTGAAGCATTGAGCATGAAAGAGAATGAATCGCTAGATGATTTCTATCTGAAATTACATGGTTTGGTCACCAATATCAGGGCACTAGGAGAGACAATGGAATAAAGTTATGTGGTAAAGAAACTTCTCAGAGTTGTTCCTTCGAAGTTCCTCCATATTGCTTCAGCTATTGAGCAATTCGGAAAACTAGAAGAGATGTCCATTGAAGAGGTCGTTGGCTCACTAAAGGCCCATGAAGAACGTGTACGGGGCCAAACGGAATTGGTGACAGGCCAAAACCATCTCTTGCTGACTGAAGAGAAGTGGAGGCGAAAAGAAAATCAAACTGGAGAACTCTTGCTGACTCGTGAAGAATGGATGAAAAGGAGCAGCAAGGATAGAAGTCGAGGTGGTAGTGAATACCGTGGGAAAGAGATTGTACGAGGGGTTCGGGACAGAAGCAGAGGTTACGGTGCTATAATTTCCAGGGTCTTGGGCATTTTGCTCATGAATGTCGCAAATCTCGAAAGGGAGACAGAGAAATGACTAAGGAGGTGAACCTTTCCCAATTACAAGAAGATGAACCAGCCTTGTTGATGGCTGAGATCGAGAATGGAGACAGCATGCTGTTAAGGGAGGAGAATGTAGTTCCAAAACTACGAGCAAAAAGAGAGGAACGAAGACAATCCCAGGTGTGGTATTTAGATAACGGGGCGAGCAATCATATGACTGGAGAACAGGGAAAATTCAAAACATTGGATGAAAGTGTGAAGGGACAGGTTAAATTCGGAGATGGATCCACAGTTTGTATTAAAGGAAAGGGAGTCATTTCATTCAAATGCAAGAACGGTGAAGAAAGAATAATGAAGGATGTATATTACATACCGGAATTGTGCAACAACATAATAAGTTTGGGGCAATTATCCGAGGAAGGGAATTAGATTGTTATTGATGGAGATTATTTGTGGATATATGAGAAAAGTGGGAAGACGTTAATGAAAGTGAAGAAGTCAGATAATCGGTTGTATAAGATTAGTCTCGAGGAGAACAGTTCTATGTGCTTGATGACGAAAATAGAGCAAGACTCATGGCTTTGGCACGCTCGACTCGGTCATGTGAATTTCCAAGCACTAGAACTCATGTCAAAAGAAAAGATGGCCAAAGGAATTCCAAAATTGGTTCAGCCAGCTAAGAGGTGTGAAGGTTGTTTAATGTCCAAGCAGCCCAGAAATTCGTTCCCGACAAGTGCAAACTTCAGTGCTAAGGAGAAGCTGGAACTGGTCTATGCGGATATTTGTGGACCTATCTCGCCAATCACTCCGGGAGGTAATCAATATTTTCTCCTACTTGTAGATGATTATAGTAGAAAGATGTGGGTATATTTGTTAAAGGAGAAGAGTAGTGCTCTTGAAGTGTTTAAAAAATTTAAGGTGTTGGTTGAAAATAGAACCGAAAAAAGCATTAAGATGTTAAGAACAGATCGTGGTGGTGAGTTCTGTTCTAAGGAGTTCACATTGTATTGTGAAAGTGTGGGAATTGAGCGTCAATATACAGCTCCGTACACCCCACAACAGAACGGAGTAGTCGAACGAAGAAATCGCACGGTGGCTGGTATGGTCAGAAGTTTTCTAAAGGGCTCAAAAATGCCGTCAACCATGTGGGGGGAAGCTGTAAGACATTCGGTGTATGTCTTGAACAGGGTGCCCACTCGAGTGTTAGGAGGAAAGACTCCGTACGAGGCTTGGAGTGGAAAAACACCTGATCTAAGACATGTGAAGGTGTTTGGGTGTTCTGCATATATGAAGGTTCCATCAGTTCATGTTAAGAAGTTGGATGACCGTAGCAAACGAGTTGTGTACCTTGGAAGGGAGCCAGGAACAAAGGGAAATCGTCTATATGATCCAATCACGGGTTCAATGCACATAAGCAGAGATGTGGTGTTCTTTGAGAATGATTTTTGGCCATGGGAGAAAACGGAAGAAGCTGGGTTATTGTGTCCAGGACAGTTGTTTGAGTTTGATGAACCACAAGAAGTTGCACGAGATGTCGACACGGAACAAGGAATGTCAACACCTGTACGAACACCAGTACAAACAACTCGTAGTGAAACTGGAAGGGAATCAACAGAAAGAACAGATTTTTCGTCTGTGGCTAGTGGTAGTTCTTCTGCAGCTAGTAGTGAACCGAAAAAATTCAGGTCGTTGGAAGAAATATACAACGAGACAGAGGTGATAGAATTGATTGATGAACTCATGTTATTAAAAGCAGAGGAACCTTCAGTTTATAGTGAAGCTTCAACTGAACAGGAATGGATGAATGCAATGAAATTAGAGGTGGAAATGATAGAGAAGAACAAAACTTGGGTTCTCACAGATTTACCAGATGGGCACAAACCTATAGGACTGAAGTGGGTGTACAAGTTGAAGAAAGACTCGGAGGGAAATGTATCAAAGTATAAAGCTAGGCTCGTCGCGAAGGGCTATGTACAAAGAAAAGGGATAGATTACAACGAAGTGTTTGCACCAGTGGCACGATTAGATACGATTCGAATGTTATTAGCACTGGCAGCAAAAGAGGGATGGGAGGTACACCACCTTGATGTGAAATCAGCGTTTTTAAATGGGGAGCTTCTTGAAGAAGTTTATGTTACACAGCCCGAGGGTTTTGTTAAGACAGGTCAAGAAGGAAAGGTGTATCGACTGTTGAAGGCATTGTACGGGTTGCGCCAGGCACCTAGAGCTTGGAATGCATGTCTTGATAAATGTCTGAGAGATTTGGGTTTTAACAGGTGTCAACACGAACAAGCAGTGTATACGAAGTATACAAATGGAAGTATCTTAGTAGTTGGGGTGTACGTCGATGACTTGATAGTGGCAGGAGCAAGCAAGACTGAGATAAATGATTTTAAGAAGATGATGAATCACCAATTTGAGATGAGTGACTTAGGTTTGCTGTCATATTATCTTGGTATCGAGGTTAAACAAGGATGCACGTCTATAACTCTGAAACAATCTGCATATGCTAAAAGAATTCTTGAGAAGGCTGAGATGTTAAGTTGCAATCTCTCTAGGTGTCCAATGGATCAAAAGCTGCAGTTAGACAAAGATGAAGGAGGGGAGCTGGTAGATGCTACTGAGTATCGTTGTATTGTGGGGAGTCTGAGGTACTTGACACATACACGACCGGACATTTCCTACGCAGTCGGGTTGGTGAGTAGATTCATGGAGCAACCTACCATAAAGCACAAGCAGGCAGTGAAGCAAATACTGAGATACATACAAGGTACAATTAATCATGGGTTGGTATACATGCGAGATAGAAACAAGAATTCGCTGTCTGGGTACACGGATAGTGATTTAGCAGGCGATGTAGTAGACAGAAGAAGTACGGGCGGAATGTGCTTCTACTTGAATGGTAATTTGATCTCTTGGGCATCTCAAAAGCAGAGGGTAATTGCTCTCTCGTCATGTGAAGCTGAATATATGGCTGCAACCATCGCAGCATGCCAAGGTATATGGCTTCGAGGGTTGCTAAAGGAAATTACAGGTCAGCAAGTTGGCTCAGTCATTTTGTGCATCGACAACAAATCTGCGATAGAGTTGATAAAGAATCCTGTGCTACATGGAAGGAGTAAACATATAGATGTGAGGTTCCATTTCATCCGAGAATGTATTGAACGGGGTGAGTTACTTGTTAAGTTCGTTGGCACACAGGAGCAGAGAGCTGATATCTTAACTAAAGCACTAGGAAGTGTCAAGTTCGAGGCCATGAAGAAGCTGATAGGAGTTAAGGATCTTGCAGCAGTGGAGTCATGTGTGTAGGTTGAAAGACATGTTTAGATTAAGGGGGAATGTGTTGAATATGTGTTTAATCTAAACGTGTCTAGAAAATAAATGTAGTGTGTCTAGAAAATAAAATATAGCTGTTATGGGCTATCCTACGTGAGCTATAGATAGTTGATTTGGTCATTGGTTGTTTTGATAGATAGTTGAATTGGTCAGTGGTTGTTTGAGTAGGAATAGGAGTCAATAAGTTAGTAGAGATAAGGTAGGAGGTAGATCCTACTTTGTAGCACCACCTGGGTGTTTAAATATTCTTGTATGTTGCTTCATTTTATTAATAGAAAGTTTTATCTTCTTCCAGTATAATACAAACAAGTGTGCGTGTGTGTGTTATATCAGTGCATTATAGTTTCCATGGTTATTCCAGGAAATTTCATCTGTATCCTTGGTACCAAAGGAATCAATATGATCAGATGCAAACGCAGAAACCTAAAAAACTTTTCTCCTATTTTGAAAGTCGGCCGCCTTACATAGCTTTCGTCCATCCTTCACCGCCCCATTCTTCCTCAAATTCACATTCATCCCACCCTTCCTTTCATCTCATTTTCTCTATTTCTGAATCTTTAATTTCTATTCTTTAGTTTTTCAATAAAATCGAGATCCAATCTTTTTTGGTTGAGATCTTTTTGTCATACCCATCTTATTGGGTCGTTGATTGTCCCCAATTTTTTGAGGTTTATGTTTTGTTGCGTTTTTTATTTTTTGTCATGTTGCGTTAAAAATGATTTATGTGGTGTATTGGGAGATCTGAGAAACCCGCTTCAAATCCGGAATGGTGAGAATTATCGCGAGAGCTCACCTTGCACAACAAAGGATTGTTCAATATACGGGGTATCCCAACCTCAATTGGTGTAACTGATGGGTATGAACACTGGTCTATTACCGGGTTTTTTTTGTGCGCAGGTCAATTGTGATTCTTTTATTTTCAGGGATGTTGGTGTCAACCTCGAGAAGCCTTTGTAATCATTTTTATTATCAAGAATATTTATATTCTATATGTTAAGCAATCTGAAAACAAAACAACTTTTTTTTAGTTCGCTTTTGTTTCACAATCTGGTTATAGTGACAGTTTAGGGGTTTGTCCCGGCTGAATTTTGTTTGATGCAAGTTAATAAAATCCTTTTGTTTATCACAAAAAAAAATAATATATGATCAGATGCAATGCACAGTGCGCAATCCTACTCTAATGACGACTGCAACTAGCTCCATCAGTTGCAGTAACTATAGATTAAAGTTAAGTAAGGAGGATTTAGCAACTGATCTCACACAATTGGTGCATTCTAAACCCCAGCGCTAGTGTTAAATTTGGAACATTATTTGGGGAGGGGGGGCACCCTTCTAATGTTAATGTTATCTTTAACGGTTTAGATCAAGAGCAACAACCATGCACTAATCTGTTATCACTTCTCAATATTCATTGATTACCAGTCAAGACCTCTGCAGATCGGGTGTTATATATCAAAGATCAACATTTTCATATATAATAAACAAAAAATGACATGGTCTTCTCCTGTGCACACTGACTGATTTTTTATTCGTATTAATAACATGTTTTGCAGTAGTTATTAGCTTGTATTCCTGCTGCGCATGTTTATTTCAAATTCCACCGTGTATTTTCTTAATTATAACTTATTTTATTGTTTAATTTACTATGTGTTTATCTGTTTTCTTCAGTATCAATATTTTGCCCGATTCATTTTTCTCTAATATAGCATTGTATTTGTGAGAATCAATTTATATATTATAAATTAGTGGATAGCGCGTTCCTTAGGTTTGGTATCCATATTTAAATTCGGGTAAAATGGCTTAATCATAATTGAACTCGTGGTCAACTTGCAAGTGGGTCACTAAACTGAAAAAGCTTGCTAACTTGAATTAGACTTAACTTGCTATTTAGTCATTGAACATTAAAATTTTTGCACAAACGTTAACTCATCTTTGACTTTAACGGAATCCGTTGGGTATTTTTTATTTTTTTGCTTAATTATGATTGTTCAGTCAAATTGGTGGGTTGTATGGCTTCCCATGATTGTTTTGCAGTAGTCAAATTGATTCCGTTAGTGCATATTAACGGCAGTTACCTAAATGCAAGTTTTTATCAGTTTAATAAGTTGAGTGCAAGTTTTTTGAGTTCAGTTACCCAAGTGCAAGTTAGGGGGTAGTTCAATTATGATTAAGCCATTTTACCCATTTAGATTCGGATAAAATTTTCAACATTATTTCGATCCATGAACTATCCACTTCATAGATATGGTATCCATTTTAGCTTCGTATAGGATCCATATTAATATTTAACTCATGTTCAGTTATGGAAATTTTATATATTAATTTTAAATTTCATTAATGTCCATTATATTTTTGGTAGGTTCATTAACAAAAATTTCAATTAATCTTTTAATTTTAGTAATCAAATTAATGCATATCATCACATGATATATATAACAAAAGTTTGATTAAATTAATTCTTAAATGTATTTATTATATTATGTGCTTTTAAGTACGTGCTCACCTAAAGTTAGGTGAAATATATTAGATTTTTTATTGCAAATATACTAGAAGTACTTTTGTAATTGCACGACTTCACTATATAATTACAACTCTGTCATCTATGTCCTAAGTACGTAGTTAGGGGCATTTTTCTCTTATATTATATAAAATAGTATTTAATGGTATTAATATTAGTTGTTTCAAAATTTTATTATTTAATCATTATTAAATTATTTCGTTTAATTACTTTTCATTATTAGAATATATTAATATTTTTTATAAAATAATATTTTGAAGTACCGTGTGCGTAGCACGAAATATAAACCCTTTCCTCAGCTTCAGGATCCATATTTAGGTTCGGTTAAAATTTTTAACTATATTTTGACCAATGGACTATCCATTTTTCAGGTTTGTTATCCATATTTAGGTTTGTAAATATACATGTATTTATTTAACCCATTCTTTATTATGAAAAATCTACAAATCAATTTAAATATCATAATGTCAATCCTAATGTTTATGGTAAGGTCATTAATAAAAATTTGCATTAATCTTTTAATTCAGGTAATTTCTTCAATGAATATCATCATACAAAATATACAATAAAATATTTTAATTGAAATAATCTTTAATGTATTTGTTATAATAATAAAAAGATAACCTTTTATTTCATTGATATTATTTCTTTCACAATTATAATTAAAAATATGCAATTTTTTAATTTTTTAATTAACCAATAATTTCCTATATTTATAATTTTTATAAAATTATTTTTTGAAATACCTGTATTCGTAGTACGGGCTATAATCTAGTATAGTAAATAAAATCCGATTAGGATCTGATATGGGCTGAAAGTAAGCCCTAAAGACACACTTAATGTTGCGTTAATTAAACCTAGATTGGTCAAGGTTAAAGCCCATTAATGAGGCCCAAAACCATAATTAAATAATAAATTTGTGGCTAATAAATCAACCAAATAAAAGACTCTGTTGTCGAGTCCAAAAGGAAATCAAATCATCTATGGAGTAGCCTCCAAGGCATACAACTCCTATAGTTATCCACCTCCCTCATGGAAAGATCTAGAATTGGGCCCAAACTGTATAACTTGCCCACCAAGTTACTAAACCCTAATTCCAAGGCTTCTCAAGCCTATATAAAGGGACTAACCCCTCATTCTAAAAGAAAACGTTTTTTTAGGCACGACTCAATACGTCACCCACCACGTTTTGGCTTAATCCTCGAATAAGGACATACAAACCACTGCGTCCTAGGTGAGCTCTCGCCGCCATAGCCTCGAGGGCACCATCACCTAGAACTACGTTTTTGGCTTGATTCTAAATACGAGATACGTAGGCACTTTGTGAGGACCGATCAGTCTCGAACACTGTTGTGCTAAAAATAATTAAAACATTTGAATTGCAAGCGCACAATTCGTTTCGTTGTAAAATTTGATTCGTTCCACAGGGACTAGTTTATTTTCGCAAACCTAAACTTTTAACTTAATCGAATTAGAACAATTGATTTGAAAATGTGATTTTACTAATTAATTCCGAAAACGAAATTTAATTTAATTTTAAAAGGAAACTAAATTTTATTCTAAATCTAAAAAAATGAGCAAATTATTCTAACAATTATTGAAAGTAGAAATTTAAATTAAACTACAAAGTTGGATTTTTTTTTTAAGAATTCGGATTATTACTAAAAAGAAATTTTAAACTACTAAATTAATTCTAATTAATTAAAAGAACAAAAACTAAATTATCAAAGGATTCTAAATTTGGAAAAAACAAAAAAAAACTGGATTTTAAAGAAACAACTGAGACTCAGAATGACTCAGAACCACTCAATGTCAACTTGCAAAAAAAAACAACTCGGTATAAACATAGCACTGCCCAACTAAAACAAACAAAACTAAGAATAGTAAACTACGACTCAACAGATTTCGACAACAAAACGGACTGAAATTTACAACCAGCTCAATAACACAATCAGGTGAATTGAAAGCAACCGCAGGAAACTTGAAAAGAAACTCAGACTCAACTAAACGCAGAAAATGCATAACACGCAGAACTTAGGAAAACCAGTGAAGAACATCAAATAAACCGTAAAAACAGCCATGAAACCAGGGGAAAACAAACTCGACGCAAGCGATCTCGATAGTAATTAAAAGAACACGAACAAGAAGATCCTAATTTGATAACCTAGGTAACATTACAAAACTTGCAGCAACAACAAACATTGATCACAAGAACTCAGAAAAAAAAAACAACGCGAATAAACAATAAAACGACTCAACAGCCACTACTTCAACAATGCGACTCAACAGAAAATTCATGAAATTAACTCGGTAATGACTCGATCAATAACTCGGAGTGCAGCAAACAAACAGCGAAATCACAGGCTAACATTTTTCCAGAAACAACAAAAAAAAAAACTAAACCCAAGCCAAGAACCCGACTGTGAATCTCAGCAGCAATTAAACAAACAATTCGATGAACAGCAAAACAAAATGGTGACTCGGCAATTAACACAAAACGGAAAATAGAAAATCTAAAAACTAAATTAAAGAGTGAGGGGAGAGGGGTGATGGGTTTGTTAATTCAAAATAAAGAGACAGGGGAGAGAGAGAGAGAGAGAGAGAGAGAGAGAGAGAGAGAGAGAGAGAGAGAGAGAGAGAGAGAGAGAGAGAGAGAAGAAGGAGGGTGGTGTTTGTGCTTTAGACAGAAAAGAAGAAAGAGAGAAGTAAGGAAGGAGGAGGAGGCTGGGAAAATTCGTGTTTTGTGGGTTTGTCGTTTAGAAGAAAGGGAAGAAGCATAAGCAGGGGAGAAGCTGTATATACGAAGTAGAAGGAAAGAAAAACAGAGCAAATGACTAAATGCTTCGAATTAAACAAAAAGAACGAGACATAAAACAACTACTGAAAATTAATAAAATAATATTTTTGTGTTTTTTTATTTTTATTTTTTTAGAAAATTAATTACAAAATCTAGAAAATAAACTCAGAAATTAAAATTAAACTACCTTTAGTTGATGATTTAAAATTAAGACCCACAATAAAATTGATTTTTAAAGGGGCTTACTACGAATTAAAAACTAAAAACACGAAATTAAAATTTCGTTAATTTCAACCCATAGTGGTTAGCTTTCGCTAATTTGTCCACTACTTGGATTTACGAAAATAACGAAACAAGGCAACAATAACGAAAGAGCAAGACAAGAAGTAAAAAAAATAAAAATTGCATTAATTATAATAGAGTGTTTACAAGATTTGAAACTAAAGAAAATACAAGAAATTAAAACTACCCTAAAATCTAAGTTACTAAATACAAGGGGGGTGAGGGGGTATTTATAGGATAGGAATTAGGGTTAAGGAGGGTGTTAGGTAAATCCCCACCATACATTTGGGTTGTGTGGTGGTGAAATCCTAGCCATCTATTTGTTTTCTTCCCCCTTAAGCTTTGAAGAGTTGATCTTGGCCATACACTTTTCTAATGTGTTGGGATGATCTCCACCTTCCACTTGTCTTGAAATATTTCTTTTGCTCCAAGCTCCTAATTCTTTTCCTTCTTTCATTTCTGGTCCTTTTTCTTCCTCTTTTTCCCTTCCTTGCTCTTTATTTATCTATTTTGCCATTTCTTTATTTATTTACGAATTTCCTGAAATGCAACAAAATAAATTATTAAAATACGAGTTCAAGCAAATAAATAGGTAATAAAAATATGCAAAAATATGCACTTATCAAATTCCCCCATACCTATCTTTTGCTCGTCCTCGAGTAAAACAAAAAGAAAAATAAAATCTATATAAAAAGTCCTATACTCCTTTTCGTAGGTGTGACGGTTGCATTTGGCATATGCAACAAGTCCTTTAAACCCCTAGGCAGCCCTAGTGGACGGGTGAGGTCTCCTGAGGGCCTATAGTGAATGTACCCACAAAATCCATCTAGCTTGTATAAACGATCACATGGCAATGCACGCCACACATACATGTCCTCTCATGATACATCAACTTAAGAATCAAAATGAATTTGCAAAGTCTTGGTGTGGAAAGTGCAAGGATTCACATAGTCTACTTAAAGAACCATGCAAGAGTGATTATAAGTTCATGTCAAGTGCAAAAATTATTGGTAGCCATGCTAAGTCTACAAGAGCACAGCTCAGAATCAAAACTTGAGATCTCATATGCAAAACAAGCAATACCTCACATTTCACTCACAAAAGAATATTCACTCAAGAACAAGGGTAAGTGTATCACTCAATTCCAACGAAATCAAATGCATGCTTGACACTTGGTATCATCCCAACTTAAATCACAACATACATTAATAATGACAATCAAAATGTCTTTATTGGGGTTGTAATGGGGCTAGGGACAAGGTATGTCAAGAAAGGCCAAAATAAAGAGAAGTGTCAAAAGCTAGTAGTAACCATGAATATCATGCACAACACCAAACTTCCTCCCCACACAATTTATTTTTATTTTTTCAACAAAAAGACTTGAATAGTCGAATGAAGGAGGATTACAAAATCATAAGTATGGTCTCATATGTATATTTTTCATTTTTTTCTCTTTTTTTTTAATTTTTTTTTTCATAAAGAAAAATGATAAATGTAACAATAATCCTCCTTTAGATTTAATTTTGAAAATCGACTATCAAGGTAACAACAAATATTTCCTCAAAAGTTATGAACAAAAGTAAACCCTATTTCACACACCTTATTGTTCCCTCAAGTTCCTACTAGCCTTTGACAAAATGGGATCAAGAGTACGTAAGGCTAAACAAGAAAAAGGTCTTAGGTGAGTAATGTGGTGTGTCACCGAAAGAAAATGATTAGGCTCAAAGGGTTAACTAATTGATCATATAAGAATGGTGTGGATAATTTGGAAATATAGGTTATTCCTAAGTGCCTTTATCATCTTATCATCAATCAATGTCATGTATTTTAAGAAAGAATTCAAACAAGTGTTAGCAATGCAAATGAAAAGTGGACGCTCAAGCAAACGAATATAAATGCAAAAGATGTGCATATAGGCTCAAAACTCATTTGGTGTGGTAGAACATAATCAATCTAAAGTAAAGGTATCCTCAATGCACCTACTTGTACTCAAAGCATGAAGACCAAATCATCTTACACCTAATCATGTCCTTTTAATTTCATTCACAATTCAAATAAGTCTACTAGCTTCACCTTGCTAGTGTAAGTGTGTGAACAAGAACTTTAGCAAATCACTTCTCAAACAAAAGCTAATGGATCATAAGATTATCATAGCATGCAAGGGTGCATCAAGCAACTAGCAATCAATTAACAAGACTAGAATACGAAAAGAACTCTTTTTGATTTTTTCATTTTTTAATTTTTTTGGATTTTTCAATTTTTACTATTTACACTAAAAACCCTCCCCCATACCTAAATCATGCATTGTCCTCAATGTATGCAAATGCAAGATAAATGAGTAAATGAGAACGAGGAGATAATACCTGACAAGGAAAGAAGGAGAGAATTTACCTACTGAAAGAAACTTACATGAATCACGGGTCGATGAGGTGGGTGACCTCATCCTCGGGATCAAATGGAAGCTCTAAAAATGGTTTGATTCTTTGTCCATTAACTTTAAATACATCACCATTTTTAGGATTTTCAATTTCAACAGCACCGTGAGGAAAAATGGTCCTAACAATGTAAGGACCTTCCCACCTAGATCTCAATTTCCCGGGGAATAAATGAAGCCTAGAATTGTACAAAAGAAGTTTTTGACCCGGAGAAAAAGATTTTCTCAAAATGGATTTATCATGAAAAAGTTTCGTTCTTTCTTTATAAATCTTAGCATTTTCATAGGGCTCATTTTTTAATTCCTCTAGTTCTGACAATTGCAACTTCCTATGACTACCAACGGTTGGTAAGTCAAAGTTCAAATCTCTAATGGCCCACAAGGCCCTATGCTCTAGTTCAACGGGCAAGTGAAAGGCTTTGCCAAACACAATTCTGTAAGGGGACATGCCCAAAACAGTCTTAAAAGCGGTCCGATAGGCCCATAAAGCATCTATCGGTTTGATTGACCAATCCTTCCTGTTCGAGTTGACAATCTTTTCTAAGATTTGCTTAATTTGCCTATTCGAGACTTCAACTTGACCACTAGTTTGAGGATGATAAGGGGTAGCCAGCCTATGAGTAATTGAGTACTTTTTCAAAAGGGACTCAAATTGACGATTCTTAAAGTGCGTACCTTGGTCACTAATGATAGCCTTAGGTGTGCCAAATCGAGAAAAGATATTCTCTTTTAAGAATTTAAGAACGACCTTGTTATCATTGGACTTAGTCGGTATGGCTTCTACCCATTTAGACACATAATCAACCGCTAAGCGAATGTAGAGGTTACCAAAAGAACTAGGAAGGGACCCATAAAATCTATGCCCCACACATCAAAAATCTCAATGATTAAGATAGGACTCATTGGCATCATGTTTCTCCTAGTGATCTTTCCTAAGTGTTGACACCTACTACAAGCGGCACAGAATTCAGCAGCATCCTTAAACAAACTAGGCCAATAAAAACCGCTTTGGAGGATTTTAGCTGTTGTTTTCTTAGCACTTAAATGACCTCCACAAGCTTGATCATGACAAAAGGAAAGGATACTTCGAAACTCATGGTTTGGGACGCACCTCCGAATGATTTGATCGGGACAATATTTAAAAAGATACGGGTCGTCCCAAAAGAAGTGTTTGACTTGAGAGAAAAATTTCGATTTATCTTGTGTGGACCAATGAGAGGGGATGTCGCCGGTTGCAAGGTAATTTACAATGTCGGCGAACCAAGGAGGATTAGAGATAGAAAAGAGATGTTCGTCGGGAAAAGATTCATTCAAAGGCAAGTCAGTGGTGGACTCCACTACTAATCGAGAAAGGTGATCGGCAACGACATTATCGGACCCTTTCTTATCCCTAATTTCTAGGTCAAACTCTTGGAGCAACAAGATCCACCTAATCAATCGGGCCTTAGAGTCTTTCTTAGAGAAGAGATATCGAAGGGCGGAATGATCGGTGTAAACAATGATTTTGAACCAATAAGATACGACATAAACTTCTCGAGGGCAAAAACTACGGCTAGAAGCTCCTTCTCGGTGGTTGAATAATTGAGTTGCACATCATTTAAGGTCTTACTAGCTTAGTATATGACATGAGGTATCTTATTGATTCGTTGTCCGAATACCGCCCCTAATGCGTAATCAGATGCATCGCACATTAACTCGAAAGGTTGACTCCAATCGGGAGACTTGATAATCGGGGCCGAAGTCAACTCTTTCTTAAGGTGTTCAAAAGATTGTAAACAATCTATATTGAACTCGAATTTAACATCTTTACCAAGAAGGGTGGTCAAGGGTCTAGCATTTTTGCTAAAATCTTTAATGAAACGCCTATAAAAACCCGCATGTCCTAAAAAGGAACGAATTCCTTTGACCGATGTTGGTGGGGGTTGATTGGCAATGAGGTCAACTTTAGATTTATCTACTTCGATCCCCTTTTTAGAAATTCTATGACCAAGAACGATTCCTTCTTTAACCATGAAATGACATTTTTCCCAATTAAGAACGAGGTTGGTTTCTTTACATCTCTTTAAGACTAACTCAAGATGGTTTAGGCATTGATGAAAAGTCGAACCAAAAATGGAGAAGTCATCTATGAAAATCTCTAGGAATTCACCTACCATGCCAGAAAAGATGCTCATCATGCACCTTTGGAAGGTGGCCGGGGTAGTGGTTAGACCGAAAGCTAAGCGACGATAAGCAAAGGTTCCAAAGGGACATGTGAAAGTGGTTTTCTCTTGGTCTTCGGGAGCTATAGGAATTTGAAAATAACCGTAATAACCATCTAGAAAGTAATAGTAGGCATGACCCGCTAACCTTTCTAACATTTGATCTATGATTGGCAAAGGAAAGTGGTCTTTTCTAGTGGCATCGTTGAGTTTCCTATAGTCTATGCATACCCTCCAACCGGATTGGACACGAGTAGGAACTTGCTCATTGTTCTCGTTAGTTACCACGGTAATACCCGACTTTTTAGGTACTACCTGAATCGGGCTAACCCAAGAGCTATCAGAAATGGGATAAATGATTCCATTATCTAGACATTTAAGAATTTCCTTCCGAACAACTTCCATCATGGTAGGGTTCAACTGCCTTTGTGGCTCACGAACTGGTTTGGCATCATCAACTAAGTGAATCCGATGTTGGACAATGGCCGGACTAATTCCTTTAATATCCGAGATACTCCAACCTATGGCTTCCTTATGTTCTCTAAGCATACTTACAAGCTCATCCTCTTGTGACTGGGTCAAATTAGATGCAATTATAACGGGAAGAGACTCGTTAGGACCTAAGAAGGGGTACTTAAGAGTGTCGGGAAGAGGTTTGAGTTCTAAATCGGGCGGCTTTGACTCAACGGGTTCACTAGCTTCGAAAAGTGGCAAAGGAGGTGGTTCACATGCTTGGTTATTTGTAGGAATGGTGGAATCTAACATTGCATTGACCTCATTTGTATATTCAGAATCATCCCAATCTTGACCAAAGTGTTTTAAACAAAAATCAAGAGCATCATTAGGGTTGATGAATTCTTGATCAACTATATCATCAATTAAATTGACATCCATAGGTTGATCATAGAGATCATCGGGTTGTTTCCCTATGTGAAAAATATTGAGGTCAATGGTTATGTTCCCAAATGTTAGTTTCATTAATCCATTTCTACAATTAATCAAAGCATTGGAGGTGGCTAGAAATGGCCTTCCTAGAATGATAGGAATCTGATTCTTAGGGTTCTTGACCGGTTCGGTTTCTAGGACGACAAAATCAACGGGAAAGAAAAAGTCACCTACTTTAATCAGCACGTCTTAAATAATCCCCTTAGGAACTTTGACAGAACGATCGGCTAATTGAAGTGTAACATTAGTTCTTTGAAGTTCTCCTAAACCTAGGGCTTGATAAACCGAAAATGGAAGCAAGTTCACACTAGCGCCTAAGTCGAGTAATGCCTTGTCCACAAAGGTATTGCCTATGACACATGAAATTGTAGGACAACCGGGGTCCTTATATTTCACGGGAATTTGGTTCGAAAGAATTGAGCATACTTGGGACGTCAAGAAGGCTTTCTTAGGGACGTGAGTAGTTCGCTTATGTGTGCACAAATCTTTTAGACATTTCGCATACGAAGAAATTTGTTGAATCACGTCTAAAAGAGGGATGTTGACTTTGACTTGCTTAAAAACTTCTAAGATCTTGTCCATTTGGGCCGTTTGTTTAGGAGAAATGAGTCGTTGGGGGTAAGGAGCTTTTGGCTTAAAGACTCGTTCACTAGGTTCTTCGGGGACGGGTTTTGTCCCACTCGTTGATCCTTGTTCCTTAGAACTCTCGGGTTCAAGATTAGCGTTTGGTTCAGAATTTGATTCGTCTTCTTCGGAGACTTGTCACCGACTTGATTTTCAACTTGCTTACCGGACCTTAAGGAAATGACAGCGTTCACATTGTGAGGAGGTCTTTGATTGATTGGAAATTTAGGGTTTACCTCGGTTTGACTTGGAAGTTTATTCTTCTCTCGTTCACAAATGGCTTGAGTACTAGCATTTAAAATTTGCCTATCTTGAGTCATGGTTTGCATGAAGGTCTGTTGAGATTGAGCCAAATTAGTTGTTGATTTTAGAAGCGCATCGAGAGTCTTTTCCAAGGAATTAATTCTCTTATCCGACTCATGAAAGCCGAGTGGGTGGGCGGGTGCTTGATTTTGATAAGGAATGTGATTTTGAGTCGTGTTTGAAAAAGGAACTTGGTTTGGATAGTTCGGCTTTTGAAAAGATGGTGGAGATTGGAAATTTTGGCCTTGGTTCCACGAGAAATTCGGGTGGTTCTTCCACCCGGGATTGTAAGTCGGTGCAAACGGGTCATTCCGAGGTCTCGGTTGGAACATTGCGTTCACTTGCTCAAAATCAGGACAAGGTTGAGACTCAAAGTTCGAAGAATTAAAATTTGGGTACATAGACATAGTGGGGGACTACTATGAGTTTCTAGAGCTTCGAGTCTCCTAGTAAGGGTGGCTAGCTTGGCATCGGTTGCAATATTTTTTCCAATTGAATGTAGACCCCTAGAAGAACTAGATGACTCGTTGGACTTGTGAGGTTCCCTAGTAGACTCCCACAACATAGTCTTCTCGGCTAATTCCTCGAAAAACTCCCACCCTTCGTCTTCATTTTTCTCCATGAATTTTCCTTGGCACATAGACTCTACCAACGCGGTTGTTGGACTATCTAGGGCCTTGTAAACAATCTTGCAAAGCCTCCATTTTTCTATTCCGTGGTGGGGGCATTGTGATAAGAGATTTTTAAAGCGATCAAAATATTTCCAAAAAGACTCATTTTCCTTTTGATGAAATTGATTTATTTCGTTTGTAATCCTTGTAGTCTTATGGTTTGGAAAATATTTTTTAAGAAAAATTATCACAAATCCCTCCCACGTGGAAATCGAATTAACCGGAAGACTATACAACCATTTTTTGGCATTTTCTTTTAAGGCGAAGTTGATAAGTCTAAGCCTAATGGAGTCTTCGGTCAATTGTTGGAGTTTTTGTAGAGCACAAACCTCCTCGAATTGATGAAGGAAAATATACGAATCCTCACCATCACTCCCGGTAAACTTAGGTAACATGCTAATATGGTGAGCTTTGATCTCGAAATTATTACCATTTACGGGAGGAAGAGTGATGCACGAAGGTTGAGCGGAACGGGTTAGGTAGCAACGGTCCTTAAGAGACATGGCCATATTTACTTTCGGTTCGGAATTATATAAAGACTCGGAATCAGAAGAGGAAGAAATCTCAAACGATCTCACTAGTCTAGAAGAATTATCCATAATCCAAATAGTTCGCATAAACCATGTAAGGAAACACGTAGCAAATAAGTGCGATAAAATAAACACATAAAAAGAAAGGGGTGTAAAATTAAAAGAAAAATTCTAAACCTAGGGTTCCCTAATAAAATAACTAGACCTTGCTCCTAACTTTAAGGACTACCAAAAACTAGGTAAATCAATAATTATTCGAACCGGCTAGGCCAGGTAGGTGCAAGCATTGCCAAGAGGCTAAACACCAGCCTAGACACCAAAGCCTTAATTGGCTAGGTCAGCTTTCGCTTTCCTAGACACCCAAAAGTCGGAATAATTAAAGATTACTTCGTTTCTTAAACACCTTCCTAATTGAGCGCGAAAATCCTAGGGGCAAACTTCTAATTAATTTTATTAAAGGCTAGGTATGCAAAATGAGGGATTAAATTGTTTTTGGGCTAAGGAAAGAGTGATGAAATCCCTTCCCTTATCTTTTGAGAGGTTTTGCCCTTAATGTTTATTTACAAAATGATGCAACAAACAAAGAGGTATAAAAAAAACAATAAACATTTATGGATGCTTTAAACTACGTGTTCTAACTAAAGAAAAGAAAGAATTTAACGTACCTTGGGGTCCTCCAGCGATCACCACAATTTATAGGGTACGAAAAATTAAAAGGGTTAATGACCTTTTAACCCTCAAAGTTTCCACCAAAATACCCATCAGCCCTTACTGTTTCAAAACGTTCCTTTTGACCCTCCAAGTATCCGTAAAGGTCCAATTAGCCCTTATACCGGATAGAAAATGGTGAGTTTGGGTGACTTTTGGTTCGTTTTAATCGGTTTCTAGCCGGAATTTTGCTGTATTGTTGTTGTGTCGATTAAAACGAACCAACAATCACCCAAACTCACCATTTCCTATACCGGTATAAGGGCTAATTGGACCTTTACGGATACTTGGAGGGTCAAAAGGAACGTTTTGAAACAGTGAGGGCTGATGGGTATTTTGGTGGAAACTTTGAGGGCTAAAAGGCCATTAAGCCAAATTAAAAACAAGAAAATAAAAATCTAGATGATGTGCCCTAAGTGATTAAATGCATGATGCAACAATTATGTATTTACAACTGTTTTTTTTTTTTTTTTTAATTTTTAATTTTTAATTTTTTTTTTGGTGATTTTTGTATTTTTTTTTTTGTGTTTTTCTAAAAATAAAAAGGGCGAAAAGAGTGAGATACGGTTACCGAAGCAAGCTTTCCATAAATTCCAATTTTCCACGCTTCTTGAGAAGAGTTCCGAAATCTCACAATTTCCTAAAAAGAACGAAATAAGACAAGAAATAAAACTTACTCGAAAAATTAAAAATTAAGGCGCGAAAAATAATTAATCCCCGGCACCGGCGCCAAAAACTTGTTGTGCTAAAAATAATTAAAACATTTGAATCGCAAGCGCACAATTCGTTTCGTTGTAAAATTTGATTCGTTCCACAGGGACTAGTTTATTTTCGCAAACCTTAACTTTTAACTTAATCGAATTAGAACAATTGATTTGAAAATGTGATTTTACTAATTAATTCCGAAAACGAAATTTAATCTAATTTTAAAAGGAAACTAAATTTTATTCTAAATCTAAAAAAATGAGCAAATTATTCTAACAATTATTGAAAGTAGAAATTTAAATTAAACTACAAAGTTGGATTTTTTTTTTTTAAGAATTCGGATTATTACTAAAAAGAAATTTTAAACTACTAAATTAATTGTAATTAATTAAAAGAACAAAAACTAAATTATCTAAGGATTCTAAATTTGGAAAAAACAAAAAAAACTGGATTTTAAAGAAACAACTCAGACTCAGAATGACTCAGAACCACTCAATGTCAACTCGCAAAAAAAAAACAACTCGGTATAAACATAGCACAGCCCAACTAAAACAAACAAAACTAAGAATAGTAAACTACGACTCAACAGATTTCGACAACAAAACGGACTGAAATTTACAACCAGCTCAATAACACAATCAGGTGAAATGAAAGCAACCGTAGGAAACTTGAAAATAAACTCAGACTCAACTAAACGCAAAAAATGCATAACAAGCAGAACTCAGGAAAACCAGTGAAGAACATCAAATAAACCGTAAAAACAGCCAAGAAACCAGGGGAAAACAAACTCGACGCAAGCGATCTCGATAGTAATTAAAAGAACACGAACAAGAAGATCCTAATTTGACAACCTAGGTAACATTACAAAACTTGCAGCAACAACAAACATTGATCACAACAACTCAGGAAAAAAAAAACAACGCGAATAAACAATAAAACGACTCAACGGCCACTACTTCAACAATGCGACTCAACAGAAAATTCATGAAATTAACTCGGTAATGACTCGATCAATAACTCGGAGTTCAGCAAACAAACAACGAAATAACAGGCTAACATTTTTCCAGAAACAACAAAAAAAAAACTAAACCCAAGCCAAGAACCCGACTGTGAATCTCAGTAGCAATTAAACAAACAATTCGATGAATAGCAAAACAAAATGGTGACTCGGCAATTAACACAAAACGGAAAATAGAAAATCTAAAAACTAAATTAAAGAGTGAGGGGAGAGGGGTGATGGGTTTGTTAATTCGAAATAAAGAGACAAGGAAGTGGTGTGATGGAGAGAGAGAGAGAGAGAGAGAGAGAGAGAGAGAGAGAGAGAGAGAGAGAGAGAGAGAGAGAGGAGGGTGGTGTTTGTGCTTTAGACAGAAAAGAAGAAAGAGAGAAGTAAGGAAAGAGGAGGAGGCTGGGAAAATTCATGTTTTGTGGGTCTGTTGTTTAGAAGAAAGGGAAGAAGCATAAGCAGGGGAGAAGCTGTATATACGAAGTAGAAGGAAAGAAAAACAGAGCAAATGACTAAATGCTTCGAATTAAACAAAAAGAACGAGACATAAAACAACTACTGAAAATTAATAAAATAATATTTTTGTGTTTTTTTTTATTTTTATTTTTTTTTAGAAAATTAATTACAAAATCTAGAAAATAAACTCAAAAATTAAAATTAAACTACCTTAAGTTGATGATTTAAAATTAAGACCCACAATAAAATTGATTTTTAAAGGGGCTTACTACGAATTAAAAACTAAAAACACGAAATTAAAATTTCGTTAATTTCAACCCATAGTGGTTAGCTTTCGCTACTTTGTCCACTACTTGGATTTACGAAAATAACGAAACAAGGCAACAATAACGAAAGTGCAAGACAAGAAGTAAAAAAAATAAAAATTGCATTAATTATAATAGAGTGTTTACAAGATTTGAAACTAAAGAAAATACAAAAAATTAAAACTACCCTAAAATCTAAGTTACTAAATACAAGGGGGGTGAGGGGGTATTTATAGGATAGGAATTAGGGTTAAGGGGGTGTTGGGTAAATCCCCACCATACATTTGGGTTGTGTGGTGGTGAAATCCTAGCCATCTATTTGTTTCCTTCCCCTTTAAGCTTTGAAGAGTTGATCTTGGCCATACACTTTTCTAATGTGTTGGGATGATCTCCACCTTCCACTTGTCTTGAAATATTCCTTTTGCTCCAAGCTCCTAATTCTTTTCCTTCTTTCATTTTTGGTCCTTTTTCTTCCTCTTTTTCCCTTCCTTGCTCTTTATTTATCTATTTTGCCATTTCTTTATTTATTTACGAATTTCCTGAAATGCAACAAAATAAATTATTAAAATACTATAGGTAATAAAAATATGTAAAAATATGCACTTATCAAACACGGAAACAACCATTAAAGCTCGAAGCTCCCACAAATCTTAGTAGTTAATACGCAATAAATATACCATACTTTTTATTCCACAACATTTGGTACCGTCTGTGGGACAAAGACATCAACCATGGAAATCACAGATAAAAAAAAAAGCGAACGAAAGTGACGATCCACCAACCTCAATATATGCTCTGACCACCATTGTTGGAGCACAACCCACACCTACCACTATTCAAGGGATGAACCCTCTAGGAACAAGAATTTTAAACGAGTCTCCAAGGATATGGAGTCCAAAGAATGAGTCTAAACTCTCAAGGGGTGGATCCCCCAATCCTAGGCATGATTATGCCCACAATAGACAAGCATGATTATAAATCTTTACCATGGTGGTTCCACCACTAACAGGTCAAAACGCAAGCTATGGGCTTCCACCCCAACGAGGGGATGATTCGCCACGTATTTAAGTCTTGTGACCTCCATATATAGTAAGAGAAAGAAGTCCCAATCGTGCACTAATGACAATGAAAGAACATTCAGATTGATGATCCACTCACCTCGACTTCTAATCAAGGAACAACTCCTCCAGAGACGCATCTCCAAGAGGTGATCCTCAAGGGACGATCCGAAGTCCACGAATTCAAGGAGCGAATCCCCAATTGTAGATGGTGGTCTCACCTCTGGTTAATGGAGCATAAGGAGCGCATATCGCCACCACCGTCATGCTAATCCCAATAACTCAAAACCACATTTATGGGTTATCACCATTCCTAATTGCTGATGGAACCATCGATTTACTCATGAGAAGTGTGTGCCTCAATACATTAAAGGCTTGGTCCCCTTGGGAAGAAATCAAAGTTTATCCGGACCATACACCAAAGACGACTTCTCGTCTGAAGAAGGTGAAGAAGAGGACGTTCGTTCTAGCAAGAGACGTCAAGGTAAGGAGCCCGTCATAGGATCAGGACGTTTTTAACCCCGAGGGAATCAAGGAACTGCTCTTTAGGCCATAAACGAAAGGATTTGGGGGCTCAAATTACTCATCTGCAGCAGTCGATTGTGGGTTTAATGAATTCAAGGATGAATCCCCTCCGGACAATGGTGCCGCCCCTCTAGTGCACCGTTGGGACTATAGATGTCTATCTCCATCGTTAAATGATGAACTTAGGTTCCCACCAATGGGATGTCGTTCATCGATGGTAGGAGTAGCCAGCAACACGAGGCGTACGTACCTCAATATATTCAATGCCTAGAACACCAATGAAGGAGTCATGATTTTCCCAGACCCTATATTGTTGACAATTTGTCATCCACTAAAGAAGATAACTATTTCAGGAGGAGAACCAGGCAAGGAGCTCGAATGAGAGTTAGGGCTTTCTCATCCCCGAGAATCCAAAGGACTAGCTCCCAAGACTTCAGGAAGGAGGACATATAATCGCTCATGAAGCACATATCCGAAAATTAAAGAAAGATCTGGAAGTACAATAGGCTAGGCAGCCCCCAAGGGCTAAGATCCCCCATGTTATAAATTTGAGTGATACCCCTATGAGGAGAAGGGTTGATACACAAAGAGGTGATCCCGATGATTCTATGCCTCTAGGAGATCATGATGATCATATCCTATCATTCGCCAACAAGATAATGAATGCTCATGTCTCAAGGAAATTCAAGACGCCCACCATTGAGGTGTATGTTAGGGCAGTAGACCCCACTAATCATGTGAAGACATCCTCCAATGTACTACAAATTTTTACCCATGATTAACGTAATCTAGTATATGGCGTTCCCTCAAACCCTAGGGGGCATAACACAATGATGGTAAAGTCGGTTGCCCCCGAACTCAATCAGCTCTTTTAAAGGACTAAGAAGGGCATTCGTCGCCCCGTTTATTAATGGAAAGTTCATGAGAAACGTTTTACATCTCCATGAATGTAGAAAATGAATGAATCCTTGGGGGATTACATGAACCGAATCACTAAGGAAGCCTTGATGGTCCCGAAATTGGATAATAGAGTAGATATCAAGGTAGATGACCTCAACCCCTGATAGAGATAATGCAGGTAATAACAAGAAGTGAAGGTGGTCACAAGTAGAATGTTAAGGATATGTATCCTCGAACAAGTAAAGACTCTGACTCTCCCTGGAAGAAGAACAATCAAGGATCGAGGTTCACCAACTATGCACATTTCTTCAAAGAGCCAAATCCCGATGGACATTAATAAACACAAGGGTCTATGATGGTTGAAACCACTAAGGACTGATCCCGGGAAAAGAAACAAGAACCACTATGATCAGTTCCATAAGCCATTTGGGGATAATACTCACGATTGTAAACAGTTGAAACACAAGGTCAAGTTTCTGATCCAAAGAGCAAGATTGAATAAGTTCTCCAAGGATGGCCAATAGGGTAACCTAAGGAAGGATTATGAAGTAGAGATCATGAAAGGAAGGATGGAAATCAAGATTTCAATCCATAACCCCAGAGGGCCGATGATAAACATGATTTCTGAAGACCCGATGACGGTCGGGAATACAAGGAGCTCCCATAAAGCTTATGCTCGAGAAGCTATGAACATTGTAGGAGAAGCTCTATAACGAGTAAAAATTGAAAATGGCATATGCCTTTGATGATTCTGACTTGGAAGCGGTGAAGTGCCTCCATGATGGCCCGTTGGTCATAACACCTGTGATAGGCAATTCGCAAGTGAAAGGAGTCTCGGTAGACAATTGGACTTCAGTGGCTATCTCGAAGATGGGAAACAAAGATTCTCAATTGACCCCCTCCAATATGCCCGTCTATGGGTTCTATAGAGTTAAGTCAAGAGTTAAAGAAACTATTTGGCTATCAATGATAGTAGGATGAGAGCCTAGAGAGGCCACTCATATGACGAACCTTTTGCTGGTTAAAGCAACTTTCGCTTACAATGCGATCCTTGGGAGGACATGCTTGCACGCCTTTAAGGTAGTTGCCTCGAGCTAAGACCTGAAGATCAAATTTCCAACAAGGAATGAAGTTGATGAAGAGAAGGGAGATCAAACAATAACAAAGATTTGCTATCCAGCCATGTTGAGACCTGATGGAGTCAGAGGGAAGGTACTCCCGATTGAAGACATGAATGTCCAAGAAGCTGAGAAACAAAGAGGAAATCTCACCGAGGACTTGGTCCCCATTCCCTTAGTTAATAAAGAACCGGAAAAGTTACCTACGTAGGGCATTGCTGAATGAATCCTTGAAGGACGAATTGGATGCGTTCCTACAAAAGAACGGTTTGTGTTTGCTTGGACAGTAGCTGATATGCCAGGGGTCGATCCTCAATTGATTACGTAAACTAAACATCCACCCGAATAGGGAGACGATGAAACGGAAGGAAAGAAAGTTTGATTCCAAAAGGCATGAAAGCCAATGGAGAGTGATGGATGTGCATGGACTTCATTGATATGAATTATGCATGTCTCAGGACTACTTCCCCCTACCAAGGAACGATATATTGACCAATGCAGCAGCTGGTCATGAAATGCTAGGATCAAAATGCATAAAGGTGATGTCCCAAACGGGCGACATATCGAAGATAAATGAATAAGAATTTTGAGCACCTTATTGGGAAGACTATAGAAGTATATGTAAATGACATGTTAATCATGAGTCTCGATAAGGCACATCACATTGCGCATTCGCATGAGATGTTTGAGGTGTTAAGGTACCACGAGATGATACTGAATCTAACTTAATGCGCCTTCAGCATAGGATCAGGAAAATTTTTGGGTTTGTTGGTCTCCAAGCATGGAAATTGAGGCCAACCCTGATAAGCGTAGAGCAATCCTTGACACAGAACCTCACGTGTTAACATAACCGAATTACGTAAAGTCATTGTATCTATACTTGGCTGTACTTAATATAGCTTTGAGTGTCGTCCTCGCGAAAGAGGAAAACAAGGTTCAGAAACCCATCTGTTACGTGGAAAAAGTCTTGCAATGGACATAGTAACCACAATAAATCCCCAAGCACTCACTGACTTCATGGTTGAATGCACCATTGACAACCAAGAAGTCGGGGGGCAGGAGGTAGTACCCTAGGAGGGCATGGAATTAGAAAAAGAAGGTTGAAGAGCGGTACTCAAGAGTATTGGATGCTCAATTTTGATGGATAATCAAAAACAAAATTAAGTTAGAACATACCCCGATGGGCTTATGCTTGAGTATGCCCCGAAGTTGGATTTCCCAACGACAAACAACGAGGCTGAATGCAAAGCCTTGATAGCCGGACTTGGCTTGAGGCCTGAGGGTCATAAACCTCAAAGTCTGTGGAGACTCAAGATCGGTAATACCACAAATGAAAGGTGAGTTTGAGGCCAGGGCTTGAACCACGAAAAAATGCTTGAAGCTTGACTCAATTCAATGAGTGTTACATGAAGTACATCCAGATGAAGGAAAACGTAAAGGCTGATGTCCTACCAAAGTTTGCCTCCTCGGAGTTAGAGAATTTTATAAAATTTTATACTTCCAAGTCTTGGAGACCCGAAGCGTTGATAGAAAAGATGATAACACCTATAGGTATGAAAAGCCGGTGGATATATCCTACAGAGGCTCACCAGGAAACCAGTTGGTTACCCGACAATGCCTTGGAGGCACGAAAGTTGTCAATAAGAACACTGAGGCCTCAAAACGTGAATTTAGCCTTGAAGGGGGCAGGACCCTTGCCCAAAAGATGACCCGATTTGGATTCTATTAGCCAGGCTTGATGGATGATGCCAGAAGTTATGTGCGATCGATATACAAAAACACGTAACTGTTGATCAATCCCCTGAAATGTTGAAAACCATAAGTTCCACCATTCCCAGTGGCAAATGCCCAGAGGAACTACCTGATAGTTGCAATTGATACCTTCATGAAGTAGACTGAGGCCAAACCCCAAGCCTGGAT
The DNA here is from genome assembly GCA_036435485.1 of Saposhnikovia divaricata. Taxonomy (NCBI): domain Eukaryota; kingdom Viridiplantae; phylum Streptophyta; class Magnoliopsida; order Apiales; family Apiaceae; genus Saposhnikovia; species Saposhnikovia divaricata. The sequence continues at coordinate 53,349,380 of CM071595.1, read as the reverse complement.
AACCACCAAGCAAATGACACAATTCTTGTGGGAAAGTGTGATACGAAGATATGGACTTCCACCAATCCTTGTAGCCAGAAATGGATGACAATTCAAAAATGAGGCTCTTACAAGCTGGAATTGTTTGAAAGAAATATGGTGCCTAGACTTGGCACACCCCAAACCTCAAGGTTTATCGTATCTGAGCATCCGGTTAGGACACTCCACCTGATCAGATTAAGTAGAAATAAGGTTTGATGAAAGCACAAGATTCTAGCTCTAAGGAATTGAAGGCTCGAATAGGCCGCATTCCATTCAGTTGAAGGCTCTAATAAGCCAATGTTCCATGAAATTGAAGGCTCATCAAGTGAGCAATCAAACTAGGAGAATTTGATGTTAAGTACAAGCCTAGGACGACCATCAAGCCCAGGCTCTAGCTAACTTCGTGGTTGAACATACCATTGACAACCAAGAAGTCGGGGGGCAGGAGGTAATAGACCAGGAAGGTCAGCAATGTGAGAAGCTCCTAGAAGAGGAGAAGAAGTATTGGATGCTCTATTTTGAGGTAATAGACCAGGAAGGTCAGCAAGGTGAGAAGCTCCTAGAAGAGGAGAAGGAGTATTGGATGCTCTATTTTGATGGGGCATCAAAAACAAGAACCAGTGGTACAGGTTTAGTTCTGCAAAGCCCCGATGGGTTCGCAGTCAAGTATGCCTTGAAGTTGGACTTCCAAACAACCTACAACGAGGTAGAGTATGAAGCTCTGATAGCCGGCCTTGGATTGACAAGAGCCCTGAGGGTGAAGAACTTGAAAGTCTGTGGAGACTCAAAGCTGGTAGTCTCATAAGTCGATAGAGAGCTTGAGGCTAGAGAAAAGAATATGGCCAAATACTTGAGGGTTGTGAAAGCTGCGATAGCCTAGTTCGACGAGTGCTACATTGAGTATATATTCCAAGGGAGGAGAATAGAAAGGTCGATGCCTTATCTCGGTATACTTCTTCAAAGGTCAAGACCCATTCTGGGAACGTCTACTTCCAAGTTCTGAGAACCCCTACAATTGATTCTAAGCTTATTGCTCTTATCGGGATAGGAGGATGCTGGATAGATCCTATCAAAGAATACCTTGAGAATGGCTAGTTACCAAATGATGCCACGGAGGCAAGGAAGCTAGCTGTAAGGAACTAAAGGCTCGAAGAGGCCACGTTCCACCCGACTGAAGGCTCGTAAAGGCCCCACTCCGTCCAAATGAAGGCTCATAGAGACCGTGTTTCGTCCAACCAAAGGCTCGAAAAGGCCACGTACCATCCATTTGAAGGCTCAAAGCTCAAAAAATGAAAGAAATAAGTTTACAAAAATATTGCAAGGAGTTAGAGCTCGAAACAAGCTTCGATTCGATATATTGTAAGCTCAAATCGGAGCAACGAGCAAAAAGATATGGATTTTTTTAATACTCATGGAATAAGCGGGCCTAATAATCGAGTTAAAGGACAAAAATGTGACTTCAATCCATGTCTTCAGGGGCTGGAATTTCAAGTCACAATTGACCACCTCTAGGTCTCAGAAGTAAGGTTGTGATGACCCAAGACCTAGGACAAACGAGGTTTTAAAAAGACTTTAATCGAGGTCATATAATGAAGTCACACACTCCGTAACCAATGTAAAATTGAGGCAAAATACGACCTCAATCTAGGTCCTAGAATGAGGTCACAGACCTCACGACCAGTCAAAAAGGGAGCCTTTATACGATTCCAATCCAGGTCGTGGATGAAGCTCTTAAGTCCCACGAACAGCCAAAAATGAAGCCTTGTGGCGAACTCAATTCAAATCGTAATTGAGGTCGTAGAACCTCAAGACCCGGGTAAAATTGAGTCATTCCAAGACCTCAATCTAGGTCGTGCTTTGAGATAGTAGACCTCACGACCATTGATATTAAGGGTCCTTACACGAGCTCAGTCCAGGTCGTGGTTTGAGATCGTTGGCCTCGCGACCTCTGAAAAATTGGGTCAATACACGACCTCAATCCAGCTCTTGGATTGAGGTGTAAAGCTCCACGACCATGTCAAAATGAAGGAATTTCAAGACCTCAATCTAGTTCTTGAATTGAGGTCTCAAATCTCACGATCAGTGTCAAAAGAAGGTCTTACACGACCTCAATCCAGGTCGTGGATTGAGGTCGTAAGCCTCACGACCAGCCTAAATTAACGACTTCAATCCAGGTCGTAATTGAGGTCCTAGAACCTCAAGACCTGTAATAAATGAAAGCCATGTGGAGGCCTCAAACCAGGCCTAAGAGTTGAGGTCCAATTAGATCCTAGACCTGGTTAATTTGAGGGCCTAGTTAGATCTCAATTCAAGTCTATCAGGGCTAGGACCCCCACACAAAGTTAAAAGAAATTATTATTATTTAATAATAATTTGTAAAAAAATTATTATTATTTAATAAAAAAAATCCGATAGGACTTTACTCAAGCAAAATTTTATCCGGGTAGGACAACCCTGATTTGGGTATAAAAGTTATTCAAATTTTGAATAAAATAAATAATATTATTCAATAATATTATTTTTTTTAAAAAATAAAATAATCACGACCTCAAATGAGGTCGGAGATGACCTAGGAAAAGCCGCGAGCACTACCTAAATGAACCCTTTGACGACCTCATTTAAGGTTGAAGTTGACCTCAAAAATAATCACGACCTGCTCCACAAATGAAGCAAAAGAACGACCTCAGATGAGGTCGGCTGGAAAAGTGCGGCATAGTGACATATTACAAGAAAATATTATTATTTAATAATAATTTTTAACAAATTATTATTATTTAATATTAAAATCCGATCGAATTTTATTCAAACGAAAATTTTGTCCCGGTAGGATAACCCTGATTTGGGTATAAAAGTTATTCAAAATTTGAATAAAATAAATAATATTATTCAAAAATATTATTTAAAAAAAAAGAAGGAAAAAAAATCGTCACGACCTCAATTGAGGTCGGAAATTGAGCTCGTGAAGTCTACGACACCGCCCAATTGAGAGCTTGGACAACCTGAAATGATGTCGCGGTTGTCCTCTAAAAATGATACGACATGCACACGAACTCAAATAAGGTTGGTTGGAAAAGTAATATTTAGTACCATAAACTTTGTAAAGTTTATGTATTGATCCCTCAAGTTAATAAAATGACATATTTAAATTGTCAGGAATAATTAAGAAAAATACCTATGGGTACAAGAAAATTCCTAAAATATTAGGAATAATTACGAAAAATACCTGTGGGTACATAAAAATTCCTAAAATGTTATGAATAATTAAGAAAAATACCTGTGGGTACATAAAAATTCCTAAATTATTAGGAATAATTAAGAAAAATACCTGTGATTAAACAAAAATTCCTCAAACATTAGGAAAGGTACAGAAAAATATGAGAAAAATTATAGAAATATTTTCTTGACAAATTGAGCAATAATTTGTGCTAATAGTGCATAAAAGCTCTATGAAAATGCCGAAATTGCTAAAAGCAAGCACAAGTTAAAGCCGCGAATAAGGCAAAACGTCGTAAATGTGTAGGTCGCTCCACACTTTACAATAAGACGATATATATGAAACACTAGTGTAAACCAAAATCCCTATATAAGGGTAGGAAAATTAAGAAGTCCCAGGTAAGGGATAAAAATGACCCCAAGTCTCGATTAAGGCAAATATAACTTCTACGAAAACCTGATCAGTTTTCCTAGAAGTTGGGGGGCAAATGATATGGGCTGAAAGTAAGCCCTAAAGACACACTTAATGTTGCGTTAATTAAACCTAGATAGGTCCAAGGTTAAAGCCCATTAATGAGGCCCAAAATCCTAATTAAATAATAAATTCGTGGCTAATAAATCAGCCAAATAAAAGACTCTGTTATCGAGTCGAAAAGGAAATCAAATCATCTATGGAGTAGCCTCCAAGGCATACAACTCCTATAGTTATCCACCTCCCTCATGGAAGGATCTAGAATTGGGCCCAAATTGTATAACTTGCCCACCAAGTTACTAAACCCTAATTCCAAGGCTTCTCAAGCCTATATAAAGGGACTAACCCCTCATTCTAAAAGAAAACGTTTTTTGGGCACGACTCAATACGTCACCTACCACGTTTTGGCTTAATCCTCGAATAAGGACATACAAACCACTGGGCCCTAGGTGAGCTCTCGCCGCCATAGCCTCGAGGGCACCATCACCTAGAACTACGTTTTTGGCTTGATTCTCAATACGAGATACGTAGGCACTTTGTGAGGACCGATCAGTCTCGAACACGGAAACAACCATTAAAGCTCGAAGCTCCCACAAATCTTAGTAGTTAATACGCAATAAATATACCATACTTTTTATTCCACAACAGGATCCTTCTCGAGTGATTGGTTACTTAACATGATATCAGAGCTCAGGCACGCAGAGGTCTCACACTACGCCATAGATGGCTTGCAGCAACCTTTTAAAACAGTTGTAGCAAGTCAAAAAAACGTTGTTGTAGCGCAAAAAAAAGAAGCGGCAACACTTTTTCAGTGTTGCATTTTTCACCGCTGCCATAGGGGTCTACGGTAACTCTTTTATTCACTACATCAACACTACTATTTTTGTTACTAGAATATTCTATGGCATTATTAAACATAGTCTACACCAACACTAAACTATAGTGTTGTAGTAGATGTCAACATTTTGAAAATTGTGGGTCCCACGTGGGAGCCCATAAGGGAACACCCATGTGGGACCCACCCATGGATTTTCAAGTGGGCTCCACATAAACAAATTTTGAGCAATTGATGACAACAATATAGAATACCTACAACACTTTTATAATAAAAATTTTAAGAGGAACAATTTGTATATATTCATTTCCCAGAAATTAAAAACCTGTTTTATTACACCAATACCAAAATTCATCAATACAAGTGTTGAGTATTGAATACGGTAAAAGAATACAGAAGGGGGGAGTGAATGGATTCTTGAACTTTTCTTTGTTCTTGAATCTTTGCAGCAAGATATGTGTTGAATGTGTAAAATATGTAAGAACAGATAACAAAGACAAACACAACACAATGTCACTTTAATCTAATAATTTATTAGATAAAGATTTTGCTACAATCTGTGAATACAAATGGTAGTATTCTCAGCTTCGTTTTTCTTAGAGAGATATTTCTTGTAATGTTTCTTGAAAAACTTATCTGCTAAGGAAGTGAGGTTGTATCATTATAGACATGGATACACCTACTTACTACAAATAAGGTAGGTAAAACAAACTACTTTTCAGTATGTCTATCTCATTTGAGTAAGAGTCCAAACGGCTACAGATTTGACTTTGCAAAACCTGTTCAGATCCACTTCTTTAGATCCTTGTCCCTTTGTCTTATCTCTCCAAGCTTCTTTGTAGGCTTTCCAATCTGCTTTATAGTACATAGTCAAATAAAGCGTCTTGGCTTGTTGCAGGTTTCTGACTTGTACAATTCTTCAGTATTTTGTCTCCAAGAATGTATTCGAGAAGTGGCTAAGTGATTAATTCGAGAACTCGAATTGACTTAATCGATAACTCTGAGTTCTCCAATAGTGTTATATTGACATATCAAATTACTTCTCGAATAGCTCTTTTCTCTGGGACTCCTTGAGATATCGAATAGAGCATTTTGACATATCGAATCCCTGAGATGTCGAATAGCTTCTTTAGTCCTTGAGATATCGAATAGATCATTGACTTGTTGACTCTTAGAGAACTCGAATGATGCTTTGACTTGTTGACTCCATGAGTTCTCGAATAGAGTAATAGACATATTGAATCTCTGAGATATCGAGTGAGATATCGAACAGTGTATTCAGAGATATCGAATAGTGTCTTCTGAGATATCGAATCTCTGACTTCTCGAATGCTAGACTTCTCGAATAGACAAATGTACTTCTCGAATTGGTACTTAGGCAAATTCTTCATTTCTTCAAATCCCAACTGTGATTATTTGGAAGTCTTTATCTCCTTGCTTGAGGCATGAACCTTGGAACTTCTTTCAAGCATTATTCTTGACTTTATAAGTACAGTAACACAACTAGAATTTGATGCATATTACAAGTACAGAACAAATAGAAACTCTACAACTAGAGGTTCCCTCAGTTAAGAGGTCATGTAGGTAATGCATAGCATTACACATACTTAGGTTTGTTATTAGATGTATTCAGGCATGCCTCTATGACTAACAACAAGTTAATGGGCTGCATAACCTTTAACCCAAAACAAAAAATTACAATCCAATACTACAAGAAATAAATAAAATCCTTTTCCATTTCTTTAGGAGGAAGATGCCACCCATGTCCACCAATTCATCCTCTTCAACTTCAAATCCAGCAAACCCGACAACAACTTCCTGAAATATTTTTCAAATACAGTAAGATGAGGGGAGAAGGTAGAAAGAATTCTAAGGATAGGAGTGACTTTCAGGCTTCAGCCCAACTGGGTAATTTGATTTTATTATTTTATTTAATTTTCGCAATTCGAATCTGATCCCCGGGTAGGGAAAAAAGGTAAAAAGAAAGAAAATATAAATTTGTAACCAGAATTGCAATGACAATAATATTAGCTAACTGAAGAATCCAACAAGAAAAGCAAAGGAATTGGAATTAGTTTCATCACAATTCGCCAAAATGCAGACCCTTATTTCAATCCATTAAACTGCATAACATATTGCATATTACTTGAGACTCATTTCCAGGTACATAATAGCTTTCATAGAGATTGAATGATGATTACAACCTCAGTGAAGTGTAACAAATACCAATGTGGAGGAGGTTTAATGTTGTTTAGATCAATATGCACAAGAGGATGTGTACACGATACTTACAATAAACTCATCAGGAGATTTACTGATATGTGAAGAATATACTCACACATAGACTGGTAAAAGAGAAGAAAACACAATAAATTAGCTTTCAATATTTACCGGGTCCGCAGCTTCAGAACTTCTATGAGATAGAAACATTGCGACATCATACCTGAAAAGATCCACATGTGTCAAGTACTTCCAGAGTAAATACTTATTAATCGGAAGATACTTATATTAGCTTAGAAACTTTAAAAAATAGAATACAAATATCCTGAAACACTAACCATGCACCATCCCTTGCAGATTTAGCTTCAAACTCCATTGAGCTACTGTCTGCTCCATTCCTACCTGTACCTTGAACCAGTAAGTAAAGAATGAAAGTAACAAACTAAAGCACGGTAAATAAAGTAGCAATATCAGAGTTTCATCTAGAGACCAAAGACAAAGGAACTAGACTTCTGAGTTTCACAGATCATGTTAAGATATAAACATTAGGAATTGGATGATATGTGAAGAGACTCATGATTTTGACCATAGCTTAAGTACGGTACACCACTCTCCATTCTGCTACTAAACTAAATTCTACTCTCACTTAATTACTCAAACTTATTCTATTCATTTGAAGAAAAAGATTATAAATATGAGCATACCGCCTATTCTAGAACCAATTATATGTAGGTTGCAGAAACTCAACCAGAAAACAACACATGAAAAAATCACCGTTCCACTAGCACATGTAGTAATTTCTGATATGGTACTAGCTGCAGTTTGGACATGGTCTGCGACACATATATCATATCCTCGAAACAAAGCTTGGGGATTTTCCATTGCTCTAAAGACTGCAGTTTCTATCTCAGTTCTATACTTTACTATGTACTCGTCATCTTTTAGAATTAAAGGCCTTTCATCTATTTTATGCATTGAAATTTTTCAGTTGAAAACACAAGTTACAAACTGCATAGGTTACTTGCATAATCAAGAAAGTCCTATGGACTTACCAACATATCTGCCCTGCCGATAACTTTCTTTTCACCATCATGCCGATATTACCCAAGCTCTATAGAAAAAACTACAAATTTGTGTTAGTACATACGTCTACTATTGACAGTGACATACTGCACGTAATTGAGAAGGATACACACAGCTATTACAATATATATAAATTCAGTTTCAACGTGTATGACTTAGCAAAATTAGGTGTCTATTTCTTTGATATTAATTAACAAGGAGAAATATAATTATGCTACATCATTGGCAGCACTACAAACTTAGCTAGAATAAGTGCATACATAAGTAATTGTACAAATTAACCAAATTAGAATAATATGAAAGGAACATGACAACAATTAGTCCTTAATTGCCTGCAACGCTTTGGTAAAAGCATGATTCAAACAATGTTATCCATGAAGATCATGAAATTAATAATACAAATCAAAAAAAAAGATGTAAGCACAATACCTAATTGAATCAAAACCGAGATATCAAAACTGAGATGAAATAAAAAGTCCAGTAGAAGTGAAACCCCACTTGAATAAACCTCACTTGAATAAGCCCCACTTGAAAAATCCCTAATTGAAGCTTGAAGCAAAAACCCAATTCAAGAAACCATGACTAAAGAATCCTAAATCTATTTGTATGAAACCTAAGCCCTTACAACTCTGTGTAAAACCCAATTGAATGGAACCCCAATCGAAACCCTAACTAATTAAGCCCGCTGGATCGGTAAGATAAATCAAACTTGAACAAATCCCAAATCTTGAAAACCATCTTTCTTGAAGAACCGATATGTTGACAGCGAGAGAAACAGTGCCTCTACTTTGAAAGTGAGAGAGAGAGAGAGAGAGAGAGAGAGAGAGAGGCTTGTATATGTTTGTGTGGTAGTTTGTCTAAATAACTGTCAATTTTGTTTAATAAAATTTCGTCAAAAAACATGGCGGCAACCGCTTCTACATTTTCACTCCCTGCCCCTTCATCTCAAGCCTTCCTTCCTTTCATGTATAATTTTCTTTCAATTAAATTTTTTGCTTTCATAATATTTTGTTTATTTTATATTTGTTAAAAATATTGTACTTTAAAAATAATATCATAAATCACTTCATTAATGAATTTTTAATTTTAGAAATTTAAAATACTTTTTTAATATGTAATCATTTTTGTGTAAAATAATTTTTTTTTATTTTTTAAAATAATTTATTATCATTTAATATTTTTATCTTTTTAAAATTATTAAAGCATATATTATTTTTATTATAAAATCATAACTCAATCTATTAGCACACTGCTAATTGCTAAATCTATTAGCACACTGTTAATTTTTATAATAATGATAATTTACAAATGTAATAATCCTTCAACTCACAAATGTGTAAGGTGATTATAAAAATGCCAATATTGAATTTAATAATAAACTTCAAAAATTTAAATTATATGTTTTTCAAATTAAATAATTTTAATTCACAATAATTATTTAATCAATTTTTTTGTTAAAAAAGTTGTATTTAAAGCATGTTAATGGCAACACTTCACCAGGGTTGCAACTTGCTACGTTTCTTATAGCTACAGCAACACCAAGTTTAGGTATACAACAACACCAAAAAAAATGTAGCAATAGGCATTAATTGTTAGAATTTATGGGTGATAGCTTAGAGACAACTTAACTAGATTTTCTTATACTTAATTTTTCACTAAGTAGAAAATATTGTCACAGCCAGAGTGTGTTCTTGTAATCAAATAAATTACTATCATGTAATAATTGTATGTCATGGAAGAAGTTCATGCATTTGTTCCCTCAAGGTAAACATCAAGAAGACAACAAGAATAAATGTTGTTGTCACAGCATTGACGGTAAGGTTATAAGAAGACAGCATGTTGCAAGTCATGACAGCAGGCTATATCTGACAGCAACATTGGCAAAAGCATGAGACAGCAACATTCTCACAGCTTGACAGCAAGTTTAGAATCCCGACAGCAACTTTGGCGGGAACTCATACTGTCAACCAAAGAACATTCTCTTGACAGCAGACTTGGCGGTTAAGGTTACTGTCTCACTGAATTATTTGATTTGGGGATTTATCTTAGTCAAACCCGTGACAGTTTAGATGTTCAAGATACAGATTTGCTGCAACACTCCAAGGATTGTAGCAGACCTGCAAGATTACGATAGAATCTTGAGAGATCACAAGACGAAGCTCGTCAATTCAAGAGTATGACAATTCTACATCTACTAGAATTGTATTAGCTTAAATAAGAAAGAATCTAGGTTGCTTTACATGTAATGTTAACTCTGTTTGTATAGCAATTTTGGAAAGTCACATGGGTATGCAAGTTGTAAGGAGCTGCCACTTAAAAATGACAGCAGCTCCACAACCCATGAGATAGAGACAATAGAGCAACCAAGCCTTATGTCTCTAATTCTTTCTGTATGCTTCAACGCAACAACCGAGTATCTCTCGAGAAACCGAAGCTGGAGAAAAAATCATTTTTCTCTACGTTGTAGCAACACTTTGCAAAATAAATAAAACATTTATTTTGTGAGAAAAATCTTGATTCACTACTTGTGTTGGCATTTCTTTTACTGATAGATTAGAATCTTTATTGTTGTTGTTGAGGTAAAGGTTTGAATTTATCAGTATTGCATTCAACCCCCCCCCCCCCTTCTGCAATACTCCGGGACCAACATCAATTTTAGAGCTACTACAACGTTTTTTAAGGCAACACCAAAAAAAAGTTGTTGAAAGCCATCTATGGCCTAATGTCAGTTTCAACTTACTTAACATGATATCAGAACTGAGCCATGTAGAAGTATTAGGTTTGACTCTCTACGGTCCCCAGTATTCTAAATATTTATTATGAACACGAAAGGAAAATTATGCCCTATGGACACCTATGATTAGACCCGGTTTCTGGATCCGAAGAACTGAACCAAAATTCATGGAACCGAATCCGATTTTATATCTGAATTGAAAAATTAGATAATTATCCGAAAACCAATTTGATCCGATCTGAAAAATATCTAAACCAAAAATTTAATTGAAAATAATCCGAAATTCAAAACCCGATTGTGACCTGAAACCGATCAAAACCAAATAAAAAATTATCCGAACCAAATTTGACTTGAAATATTGAATCCGGTCTAGATCCGAATTAGAAAAATGATGAATTAAGTAGTTGTTATAGTTTTTGTTACAATTTTAAAGAGTTTTAATGAATAGTCTATATACATTAACGCATATTTCATTGAATATTTACCCACTTATGAGCAAGATGCATGTTTAAAACAAATGTTTAAATCTTTTTTTTTTTGAAGAAATACATAATTTTATACTAGAAACATTATATTAAATAATAAGGTACTTTTTAAAATCTTAAAAATTAAAATTATTTTTGAGTAATGATCCGAAAGGATCCGAACCAATTCAAATCCGAATTAAAATCCATCTGATCTTAATCTGAATTTCATCCGATTTTAATCCAAATTAGACCCGAATCAAATTAGATTCGATCTGATCCGAACTACATTCAAATATATCAAAACCAAAAAATGATCCGATCCGAAACCGATCCGATTATCCGAATTGCCAGGCTCACATATCCACTCTTCAACCCAAAATTGAGCTTTCGCCTGAATGAAATTGTTAGAATGGATAAGTCCTTTATCGAACAAATTAAAATATTAGATCGACTAGTTACTCAACATTTCACTATTCAAAGTTTATAGATTACTAATATTTCTCTAAATTGTCATTTTTCACTTAATTAGAGTTCTTAAAATATAGTTTTGTTAAGAAAATAAATCTAAAATACATTATTTAAATACGTATGTTGTATAAATTAGATGAGTTCTGTCAAGAGAAACGCCTTAACATCAAAATTGAAAGTTTAGATAATTTTTGGAAATATTTGAATTTAGGTTAAAAATAAATTGATATTAATGAGCTAAACTGAAATGAATTGAAATTAGTAATATGGATGAAAAAAAAATTATATAAAAGAATACTAAGATATGTGTGGTAAAAGTAAATATATTACTTAAGTTTATGTTCTAATCCTTGTCTACCTACCTATATTTTACCTCTTTATCACTCTCATTAGGCAATAAATCGATTTAGTTACTATTATCAATTATTTAGTTGATTATAAGTTCCAATTTCATTGTCTATTCTTAATTTTGTTCTTATTTCACTAGTGGAAAAATTTAATAGATATTGGGTTTTAACCAATATATATGTAAATTTTGATCGATGTCTTTATTGATATGTAGAGAAAGGTGTGTACATTAGACGTTGATTCAGGAAAGATTTTGGACATTAGTTTTTGAAAAAAAAAATCATAACATAATTTCAATACGAATAATTTATAACATCTAATTGAACGCTAATCGACTGAAGAGAATCATCCTCATCGAAAATTATGATGAAAACACAAATAACTCTGAATAATCAGAATAAGTCAACAAATTCAAATAATATAACACATATAACTTACTAAAAGTCCACTCATCATGGGGAGTTTAAACCACACTATGGTGTAATAATACTTGTCCCTATCTCAATAAACAGACATTCTGCACCTCTAAATCTGCTCTTAATCGTTTAGAATTTAGATATCCGAGTAAGGAAGACAGTCATCCAAAATTCAGGAAGATCCGACTGTTGGATTTCCGAAAAATAAAAAAACAAAATAGCTAACTAAACCAAAAAAAAAATTCTATGAATTTTTAAAATTAGTTCCAAAAAACTAATCCTACTTTTCAATTTTACAATTAATAAGCTCTGATCCCATGATAAAAGTTAAATAATAAAAAAAAAATTAAAATTTTATTATATTTTATAGTACATCAATATAAACTAAATTATTAAACTATCCATAATATAAGATATCATTAACTTATATTAAAAATATATATATAGGCTCCTTGTTCAAATAAGAACCCCATATTATAGTGAGAGAAGTGAGATCTAATCTCAACCATTCATTTAAAATAAAAAAAAATTATCTGCACCGCACATCACTTCCTCTCTCCTTCCCCCACTAACTTCTTCCTCCCTCCTTCTACACTCTCCTATTACTATTTTCAGCCGATCACGAACGTCACTTGTACCAACGCAATATTCACCTTTTGGCCTCTCCTATACATACATATACATATATTCTCCCCCCTCCCCTTCTCTCTGAATTTCACTGAAACATATATGAAATTGAAACAATGCCACCATCATTGTAAATATGATACTTACAACAACGAAATCAATTCCCAAATCTAAGAAATGGATGATTTTTTTATCAAATTCTGGTGATTTGTGTATCCAAGTTTGTGATTGATGTTTAATTTTTCGTTGAATTAGATGTTCTAAAAATCGTAGTTGATATGGGTCAATAGTAAGCCCTAAAACATATTTAATATAGCATTAATTAAACCTAGTTTGATCCAAAGAGGAAGCCATTAATAAGATCCAAAATTCTAATTAAATAATAAATTCATAATTAATGTTAGAGCTGATAATTAGACTCCGTTATTGAGTCCAATAGGGTGCCAATTCCTACGAGTAGTAGTCCCCAAGACACCAAGATACAATAGGAATCAACCTTCTCCAGGAAGATCTAGAATTTCACTCTAAGTAGGTGACTTGCCCACCAAGTCTCCAAACCCTACTCAAAGTCTAAGGCACCCAATGCCTCTATAAAGGGTCTGACCCCTAATTCTCAGAACTACGTTTTTTGGCTTGATTCTCAGCAATCATTGAGATACGTATGCATCTTTGTGAATACTCGAATCAGGTCATGAAACACAAGAACAACCATTAAACCTCGAAGCTCTTAAACCCTAGCAATTATACGCAATAAATACGCCCTAATTTTTATTCAACAATAATAGTAGTGGCACTACTAGAAAAAGTATAATAGACATCGCCCCTTTAACATCGGTTCATGATGTCCCCGATGTAAAAACTATCAATAACATCGGTCGACAAAAAACTGATGTCTTTAACATATTATGAAATCACTTTACCAGCCAACCGATGTCATTGACATATCATTGAAAAATTAATGACATCGGTCAAGAAAACAACTGATGTCTTTCATATATTATGACATCGATCAAAAATAAACCGATGTCTAAAGTATGCTTAAAAAAATTTGCACTCCGCGCCCACACAATTAACTTTCCCCCCTTAGCCAATATTTTAGTTCCCCCCTTTATTTCCCCCGTCAGCCAATTTTTTAATTCCCCCTTTTTTTGAGCTCTTTCATACAAAAACTAAGTACACCTCTATCACACAAAATTAAAACAAAATATACGGGCTCTGCTATCTCTCTTTCTCTCCTCTCTGGCGACGACGGCTCTCTTTCTCACCTCACCTCTCTCAACAGCCCCTCTCTCTCACCTCACCTCTCTCAACAGCCCCCCCCCCTCTCTCCCAACAACCACCCTCTCTCTCTCTCTCTCCCGCTCTCTCTTTCACTCTCGTAACCCTAATTTCTAAAACTGCGCCTCAATTGTTAATTGGTCAATTCACTTCACAGATCCATTTGTTTACTGCTTAAAATCAGCCCTAAATTGAGGTCTGCAAGGCTATACAAGCTCTAGTCGACCCGTATAACACGAATCGAGCTCTAATTTGTAAGGGTATTTCAAATTCATGTTTAATTTTTTTTTGTTTTATTGATTTCACTTTTTTGAACAGATTAATTAGTGATTTTGGCACTTCTCAACTCTGGTGAGTTCCCTTCTTTGTTATACACTATGTTTATATTTGTTTATTTTACATACTATGTGATTTTGTTACTTTTATTTTGGTCATTAACATACTCAGTTCAGTTCCATCTATGAGTCGTTATTGGTAAATTTGCAGTGGCAATAATCTCAATTTTGTGTCATCTTTAGATGCCTTTGAAGAGAAATATCCTTCCAGTGCCTTCGAAGCAAGTGAAGATGGCTTTAGAGATCTGGTTCGGCACAATGTGTTCTTTCATAATATGAATATAACTGTTTTTCATCTTATATATGAATTTGCTCTACCTTTGCCTAAAAACTTGTTTGGAATTTTTATGTTCAAAATATGTGTAGGTGGTTTGGCTTAAGGTTGAATTATCTAAGTTGCTTGATGAGAAACGTTCGGCTATATTCAGGTTATATTATTTTCTTTGATATGTGATTCGAAAAGTTATCATGACCAGAAGTAAATAGAATTAGTTGTATTTGCAACCTTGTTAGATTAACGTTATTAACTCCAGTTAGTAACATATCTCGTGATAGCCTTGACTTGTAACATCTTTGAATTTAGTTTAATTACTTTCAGTAAAGACCTGAAACCTAAAACACTTGTCAATGGAATATTTGTTGGTGTCATAGTTTTGTTAATTTTTTAGTGTGAATTCACGCGATCATGTACTTCTTAATGTTTATAAGTTATATCTTTTTGTTTTTTTTTGTTTCATTCTTTTAAGATTTGTTGTTTTTATTATTATCGCATTAAGGTTACTAATAGGGTCCGGAGGTTTAACACCACCAGCTTTTCTTACTTATAGTGTTTGAATATTTATCAATAATATTTATATTCATTACATTAGTGATTATGGTCATATAATTACTGTATGGGGTATAGATGTTAGATAGCAATATGCACGTGTAATTGTTAGTCATTTAACACCAAACTGACTTGTGTTTAATTTCCTTTTCCAGGGTGTATGCAATTTTAAATGTTTTGGGGTTCAATAGTTCGCGAAAGAGGATGTCTGTTATTATTAGAAATGAAGAGGGAAAGTTGTTATTACTCTGCAAAGGTGCTGACAGGTTGGTCAAATTTTCTGCTTAT
The DNA here is from genome assembly GCA_036435485.1 of Saposhnikovia divaricata. Lineage (NCBI taxonomy): Eukaryota > Viridiplantae > Streptophyta > Magnoliopsida > Apiales > Apiaceae > Saposhnikovia > Saposhnikovia divaricata. Next base: position 53,333,749 of record CM071595.1, on the reverse strand, counting down.
GCTGCATCACTTTTCTTTACTATTTAAGGTATTATCCTCTTTCTGTGATTAGCATATCCATATGACTCTGCTTCTGCCTTCTATTGAGTTCTCATGAACACTCGCTGCCAGGCTGGAGCAGTTGGACTATTTTTATAGGCTTCACTTCTGATGATGGTTGTTGCTGTGTACTAGAGTGGCACTCTCTCTCAGCAGACACCACTACTCTTCTTTCTTTTTCTTATTCTGAGTTCCTCTATTTAATTGACTATGCAAATACATATTATAGTTTGCATTTGAGATCATCTTCATGTGTGTGTGTATGTGTTCCTGTGATGTTAATTTTTGTATCATATGGATGATAATTGATCGCATATCCATATGACTCTGCTTCTGCCTTCTATTGAGTTCTCATGAACACTCGCTACCAGGCTGGAGCAGTTGGACTACTTTTACAGGCTTCACTTCTGATGATGGTTGTTGCTGTGTACTAGAGTGGCACTCTCTCTCATCAGACACCAATACTCTTCTTTCTTTTTCTTATTGTGAGTTCCTCGATTTAATTGACTATGCAAATACATATTATAGTTTGCATTTGAGCTCATGTTCATGTGTGTGTGTGTGTGTTTTCCTGTGGTGTTAATTTTTGTATCATATGGATGATAATTGATCGCAACTCGCAAGTTCTCATATTGTTAGAAGAAAGTTATCATTTTCATTTTCTTGATATAAATAAAAATGAAGTGATCCAATACTTTTTAAAGGTTTTTTCAAGTTTAGTACGCATTTCATATGATATTGTGGGAGCACAAATTCTTCAAACTAGGTCCCAGCAAGCAAAGCAAATCTTATTGGTACAACATTTGAGAAAACTTATGCCTAACATTAGCTAGAAGTAACTAGTGCTTGAATTCAGTAACATAGCAGTTGCTTTTGATGATATGATTGTCACAATCACCGTCGAAGAAAACCTCAACCAGAATCATTGTACATGAGTTCCCATGGCTTTCTTTCAGATTACAAAGGTTCGATCTTTTATCAAATTATGCAAATATAATGTTCGTCTCATTGTGAAAAAGAATTGGGCTTGAAAGTAAAATGTTAGTAGGTTGTCCATGTGGAATTTTTACCTAGTGATACACTTGCAATGATGGGGTTGTATGAAGAAGTAATTATCACTAGATATTCGTCATACTACTTGTCGTATCTTATAGTCTAGGTTTCTTTATTTTACCTGATCATTTGCTGTCCATATAACTTTTATTTCGTCCAAATATACAGAACTTGTAGTATTGGTGAAATGATTTGAAATGTTGACTGTTTCTCTTTTCAATGTGAATATAGCATCAGATGAAGGATTTCTCAAGGATGGTCAGGATCCGGTGCTTTGAAGATAGTTTACTTGTAACGCCCTGACTTCCCAATACTGAAAATATACTTTTTATAATAAAATAGACTTTGATACAGGGGAATTTTAGAAAATTTTGGCATGAAGTATTCGTAAATCGGACTATCCACCCGTATGTAAAATTTAATACACCAACGATTCTTCACCGAGGATCGATTCTAGGTTATGGTATGAAACAAGAATCTACACTATATAAATTATTGCAACTTCTATCTCTGATTCAAATACAAACCTCTATATCACCTAACCAAAAGCGCAATCCAAATAGTATATGCTCGTGCTGCCTCTGTAACTAACCTTTGAAAAAATGCACCATCGCTCTCATTTGAATTATAACGCGCATGTATCCAACTCTTTAAACCTAACTGAAAGGGAAGGTAGAACAAACCAAGAGTGAGCCAAAGAACGCTCAGCAAGTTAATAATATAGTGAACAACAATTTTTCAATATTTCATTGATGAACAATATCAAGAATCAAACTATCTCGAGGAAATAAATCAATTTCTATCGTAGAATAAAACTTCTCAAAATAATTCTTTTCTTTAAACCATTCTATCATCAAAACATACTTTTCATAAAACTTTTTTTTAAAGACGTTTAAGTTGATTTTATTATTCTCCTGATTTCAGACAATACGGGTGATCAGCCACGTAAAGTCCCCCTTCCTTTGAAATTGGGTTCCCAATTAGGCAACACATTGGCCTTTAATGCTGGACTGGGCACTCCCCCAACCTCTTACGCTAAAAAGAAACGCTGGATTGGGCACTCCTCCAGCCTCTTATGCCTCTAATCTGAAGGAATTCGTGAAAAACATTCTAACGGAATTCCCCCACAATAAAATCTATAAAACCTTTTAAAAATTTCACTTTTTAAGTCCTTTATACTCACTGATAACAGATCAGCCCGGTATAAGGAATTTTAAAAACATTTTTAATTAATAGTCCGTTTTAATGAGCAACAATAAAAGATTTAGGGATAGTGAAGCATTCGATATAAGGAATCATAAACATCAAAGCAGTAAGATTAAACTAAGCAGGGTATGGTTCAATAAGGAACATGATAAATTAAATAACTGAGCAATTATTTAAATTCTAGAAATGGAACAACAATCATAAAGAAAGCAGGGAATAGAGAAAATTCAAAGTTCAACAGAAGATTTAAGTTACTGCACTGGCTAACCACTTATTTCAAGGATTATCAATTTATGAAATTACGCTATAAAGTTTGAACAACCAGAATAGATTTGAATATATTAAAATGAAGATTTAAGAAATTCTAAATTACTCAAGGTCTCACTCATGTCGGCTAAGCACTCATAGGCTTTACCTGCCAGAACCGGCATGAAGGTAATGAGTTTGAATAATTAAGAAGATCTCAATTCATTCACGGTTTTAACCGTCACTGAGCAACACATGCTTCAACAACAGTATAAACCTCGAATTAATTTACAACAATTTGAAAGAAAACGTACTTTGAAAATATTAGTATAGACGAGGAATATTGAAATAAAATAATTTTAAAAGAATTCAACACCTGAATGATAGGTGAAGAAAATAAACAATGACAAAATAATTTGAGAATGAGTGTTTGTAAATTAATAAAAGAAGAATGTCACTGGAAATAAAATAAATGGGTATAGACACGAGCCACATGGTTTGAAAGGAATATCGTATAATTAACAAAAATAGGTTTACATTATTCTGAATAGAAAATGAAGAGTATAATTTCTTGCAAAAAGGGATATCAAAAGAACAATTAAATAACACAGAAGGTTTCACATCAATTGAACAATAAGTGAGGTATAGTAAACTTGCCCCAATACATGAAGTTTCCAACTCCCACATCTTCATTCTCTACTCACTTTTCATCAGTTTCTCCTTCTTTATACATTAATCTCTAACCAATCACGCATCTGTCTTTCTTCTATGACTTGTCAGCCGCTCCACGAGCATACTCGTCAATTTCCATAATTATTCCATTCCTCAAAATTTCATCTACCCGTGCACTGGCTCTTAGCTGGCCTCCTATTCATACCTATTTACAGGTAAAGTACTGCTTTAGTACAAACCAATCAAACATTATCGTATTCTAGTCTACCCATACTTCTGCTTTACACACACATCACATATAACATATTAGGTCATACTAAAAAAATAGTCTCAGTACAGTCAACTAATCCAAGTCAACACATAGCACGTATTGCCAATTAATACTTATGATTTATAACTCATATATAACATTGTTATACAAGTAATTCTTATTAAAATACTGTAAAAGTCGTTTAATAATTCAAATAAAAATTCAACCTCATTTCCACTAAGATCTCTACATAACCTGTCGGAATACATTCGATTTGGTCGATAATCAATCCATAATTTCCAAAATCGAATCTCAACTTTAAGTCATCAATACGACTTACGACTACTATTCAAATGTAACCCGGAATATAACATTAATTATTCGCGAACCAATATACAGCTTTTAGACTAACTCAAATACTTGCACATACGACCAATTATATTTCACAATTTATATTAACGATTAACAAGTATAATTTAAAAGTAACTGTATTGGTTTCTAATTATATCAACAATAACCAGCATGTTATGACTTATTACACTACACATTCACTTAAAGTACTCAACCTACATCCAATTTAGTAAACCTTTGTACACCCTCATGTACCCACCTGAACATTTCCCATGTCACACTCAGCACTTCCACACTACCTGTGCTCCCAACACTAGCTCTAATACCTTTTCCAGCTACCTTTTAAAACCAGCCACACATAACCCATTTCCTCTCTTAACTTCCCTGTCTCCTCACCTAAATAATCTTAGCACTTACCCATTTGGCCTTGTCCGAACATAACCTAAACACACACTTACTAACCAAGTCATCCCCCATTCGGTTACACTAACACTTGCAGCATCACATATACAATACCCCCTATTTCTAACCTTTCTCACCTTTCTTGCTACCACCTTCAACATCCCAACATCATCTCTCTCTCAATCTGCCTCCCACAACCCTACAACGACACCACCACCACTGCCTAATACATCCTAGCTGCTTCGACGACCTATCTTCCACCATCTCGAAACTTTTCTCAGTCCTCCCTCTTCCTTGCCCCGTGAACATACCTGCAGACACGCTAATACCCCTGCCCCTCTTACCTTTTGCCACTCCAATACCATAATCAAATAGTACCCATCATCAACACAACCCCTTAACTCTGCACACCAATTCGACCCACACACACACACCCTCAAACTCTAATTAACCCACACATGAAACCCCCAATTCGAGCGCAACATAACCCAAACATCCCATTAACCTTCAACAACCGAAATCACTATCCTCCTTCCAAACTCGACCATCAATTTCTACAAACACCCACCTGAACCTTCTTTGAATTACTCAGCTATATACACGACCAAAATGCACACAACTCCGACCCACCATAACTCGCGCCCAAATCAACACCCACTTAGTAGCATCAGACACTAGAGGCGTTTACTAGTATTTTGACAACAAAATCGGACAAACCTAGAAAGAAATAGAACTCGTGTGAAGCTAGTCACTGAAGGACCGAGAGGAAACTCTCCAACGGAAAGAAAAAAAACACAGCCGCACACACATACATACACGGATTGTACACACACAGTTAAATCGTAGGGGAGAAGAGTAAGGGAGTGAGAGAGAGAAGAGAGAGATTGCTAGAGAGAGATTAAAAGAGAAAGATTGTGCGAGAGAGAGATTAAGGAGAGAGCGAGAGAGTTCGAGAGAGAGTATTCCCGAGCAGAACAATCGAGAACAGTCAGGAAATGGGGAAGAATAGCTGGGTTTCAACTGGATAAAAGCAGGGGCAAAAAAATGTATTTTCAACATTCTGAAAATAAAAAAATCACTTTAAATCAATTTCAAAAATAGAAATTAATCAGAAAATTAGTATAAAAATAAATTTAAAATTTCTAAAATATATTTTATAAAATTACAAGCCTTCCCATATTTTTTAAAAAATATTTATGATAAAAAATGAATTAAATATAAATCTTACAAGTTATGATCTTTTAAATGAAATAAAACTCTAAAAATTATTTTAAAATACTTAAACACCCAAAATAATTCTCCCAATAATTTTAAAAACTAACTAATTATACAAAGATGTTATTACAAAATATTTCGTGATTTATAATAACTCCGTTGAATCTATAAAAAAAAATTCGAAGATCAATAATGCATAATTTAAATAGTTTTAATCATAAAAATTCAAATAAAAATACATCGACTTACACGTCACACCTACGTCATCATCATATAAACATACAAACATGAGGTCACATATATTTATCTTAAAAAAAATCACCTCATATAATCCACATTTAATATTAAATAATAATATTTATAATTACGAATTTTCTAAGGCGTTATATCCTTCCCCCCTTAATAGGATTCTGTCCTCAGAATCAATCTTAAGAAAACACAATGACGATATTACTCAAACATTTCTATTTCAATTTCCAAGTCATTTCTTTCATTCTAGAATTCCTTTCAATTCAATTCACATCGATAGGCTCATCATGTAGGCCTTCAAATTCCAACATAACTTAAACCTTTGGTTTACATGTCTCGTTAATTCTAGATACTGATCACTCATACGTGACGATCCTTTTCTACCGAAAATCGAACATGACCTATTCGTATAATGGACTATGCCTTGTACACAATGTCTCAAGTACTAATCCAATCATCCATAAACAACTCATTCATATACAATACTAAAATAAAACCCGCTTTGACTTGCAGTAAACAGGTAAATAATTAAATCTTTAAAATGAAATACACGTGACTAAAACAATTAATACCACTTCCATGCTCCTACTCATAATTCAGATTGACTCAAATAAAACTTTGAGAAAAAGAATATCAAGAAATCTCCAAATCATTCTTACTCCCCTTTCAACGTGCAATGTTACTCGAGGAGGGAATAACTGGGAAACTTCTATCCATCCTTAATCCCATTGTTTTACTGAGTAACCTTTTCGAAACTAATAACCATTTACCTTGAAACGTATATATCTTATTCACAATACAACTATCTCGGGGTCACTGCCCCTCAATACCATTCAAAATCAAACTTTCATCCAATTAAACTCTAACTCTAATATTCGCTAATATCAAAACTCGACTTCCAAACCATTACTCTATATATCTTACAAATCGCCAAAATTTAACCTCTGCACATTACAACTCCCATATTTATCAAGAATTCATTTCCTTGAACTATTTCATTCTTCTACATTCATCAACTTTACCTACTGCTCCCGTCAACTTCGCTTGGTACTTCCTACTTTCCTCTAACGATTCATTCACGGTAATCTGGACCTTTAAATCATATATCTACAACGTTCCACATTCTTTGAGCATTTTAAGCACATTCGATCCTTCCTCATTTGTCTGGTTGCCCTAGTACTGGAGCAGTTCTAAATCTCTTCGTTGGCTTCTAAAAACTTTCTTCACGTTGACTTATCCTTTTCCTTCTTGGTAAGCGTGTCTATTGATGTAGCTATCTTGGTAAAACCTTTGACAACCTTCAATAATTCCTAGTTGGTCCTTCAAAGTTTCGATCTCTGCTGGCATATTAGTCTTTTTCGATTCATTACTGCTTCATCATCACGGCATTCACTTTGATCCTTTCATCATCTCCTGAAATTATAGTTCTTCCAATTGCAAAGCTCGTACTTAGCAATCGTATATGTGTTCTTCTCATGTTCCTGAATTTCCTGAGATGCCTTGCGAATCTTGGCTCCTAACGTAACCACCTCTTGGTCTGCGTGATTGTTAAACTCCTTTGTCCGCTTGTGGCTTCGAAACACAACCTCTACATTCCTTGGGAATCATAACTTCACTTACGTATCCTTACAATCTTTCTTGCACCTCATAGTCGATCAATTGATTCAATCCTAAAATCACACCTTATTCTCTTCACTGTCACCATATCCGTACTCAGTTCATCATATTATCGAATCTTGTACGTGTGTCGTCAATCCAATGCGTAATCTAACTTGATATTCAATTCATGCTTTAACATTAATTCTCAAACTTGATCAACCAATTCTCAGTCGACGTAATTGTAGCTTCGACCACTCAAAATTTCATCATCTCCATCTTTACCGCCTTCAATCATTAATAACTTTTAGAAATCACAACGGTTTATAACAAAAGAAATCAATGAGATAGACAGGTGATAATATGTATGAATGAGTTGAGTTTTGTTTGATATGAATTTTATAAAATAATTTACCGAGAGATCAAAATGATCATTGAACTATTTTCAGGTTGCATTTGTCACTTAGGTCCACAGCCATAGTACAAAAGGTGGCCATCCTTTAGTACTTTCATGACAAACACAATTAGTGGCGTCCCACCAGACTTCTATCACATAGATAATATGTCCCTGAATCCCTTATATACATAGGGTTGTTCATCCCAGTCAGAATAAATAAGGTTAAGTATTCAAAGAGAAAAAAAAAGAATTCAAAAGTTTCAAAAAGTTTATAGATATACAATGTTGAATAAGGAATAACAATTATTCGGGGAAATTAGAAAGAATTCAAGGGTCTCAATAATTTATATTCATCATGTTGAATCAAGTGATCCCCCGAAAAATAGAGGTATCTTTGAAAAATAGAAATGTGTTTAAATGAATTTGAAAAATTCGTCATCAATTGAAATATAGTTGATTATCAAAGGTAATGGGGTATTATCAAGATAAGAAGAAACAGAAAGAAAGGTTAAATCTCCTTAATCAATAAATAGAATGAAATCAACGGCTAGTAATGAATAATCATGTCCTTACTCCATCACATGACAGAAATCACATTTCGCATCTTGTTTACCGTCCTTTCTTACTTTTTATGTCGTTCACGGGGTAACTAAAGTCGAAAAGGAAATTCTAAAACATACACGAAGGTCTACACGTAGCATCCTCCAAGTTGGTAACTCCGGTCTTCTATTTAAGGTAGGTAGCGCCGAATCAACTGCCTCGTCCAAAGTTGAATCTTCAGATAAATCAAACACCTGCTCGCACGATATCGAAATACCAAATAATGTCCTAACAGTCGTCCTAATAACGTAAAGCAAACCTTAACCTAAATCGTTTCATCTAACATCTAACTTAAATAATTAAACCTAACTGTCCTAACTTCTTTCAGTGACCATAACCTGTCGCTCTGATACCAACCTGTAACGCCCCGACTTCCCAATACAGAAAATATACTTTTTATAATAAAATAGACTTTGATACAGGGGAATTTTAGAAAATTTCGGCATGAAGTATTCGTAAATTGGACTATCCACCTGTATGTAAAATTTAATACACCAACGATTCCTCACCGAGGATCGATTCCAGGTTATGGTATGAAACAAGAATCTACACTATATAAATTATTACAACTTCTATCTCTGATCCAAATACAAACCTCTATATCACCTAACCAAAAGCGCAATCCAAATAGTATATGCCCGTGCTGGCTCTGTAACTAACCTTTGAAAAAATGTACCATCGCTCTCATTTGAATTATAACGCGCAGGTATCCAACTCTTTAACCCTAACTGAAAGGGAAGGTAGAACAAAGCAAGAGTGAGCCAAAGAACGCTCAGCAAGTTAATAATATAGTGAACAACAATTTTTCAATATTTCATTGATGAACAATATCAAGAATCAAACTATCTCGAGGAAATAAATCAATTTCGATCATAGAATAAAACTTCTCAAAATAATTCTTTTCTTTAAACCATTCTATCATCAAAACATACTTTTCATAAAACTTTTTTTTGAAAACGTTTAAGTTGATTTTATTATTCTCCTGATTCAGACAATACGGGTGATCAGCCACGTAAAGTCCCCCTTCCTTTGAAATTGGGTTCCCAATTAAGCAACACATTGGCCTTTAATGCTGGACTGGGCACTCCACCAGCCTCTTACGCTAAAAAGAAATGATGGACTGGGCACTCAAAGAACGCTCAGCAAGTTAATAATATAGTGAACAACAATTTTTCAATATTTCATTGATGAACAATATCAAGAATCAAACTATCTCGAGGAAATAAATCAATTTCGATCGTAGAATAAAACTTCTAAAAATAATTCTTTTCTTTAAACCATTCTATCATTAAAACATACTTTTCATAAAACTTTTTTTTTAAAACGTTTAATTTGATTTTATTATTCTCCTGATTTCAGACAATACGGGTGATCAGCCACGTAAAGTCCCCCATCCTTTGAAATTGGGTTCCCAATTAGGCAACACATTGGCCTTCAATGCTGGACTGGGCACTCCCCCGGCCTCTTACGCTAAAAAGAAATGGTGGACTGGGCACTCCTCCAGCCTCTTACGCCTCTAATCTGAAGGAATTCGTGGAAAACATTTTAACGGAATTCCCCTACAATAAAATTATTAAAACCTTTAAAAAATTTCACTTTTTAAGTCCTTTATACTCACTGATAATAGATCAGCCCAGTATAAGGAATTTTAAAAACATTTTTAATTAATAGTCCGTTTTAATGAGCAACAATAAAAGATTTAGGGATAGTGAAGCATTCGATATAAGGAATCATAAACATCAAAGCAGTAAGATTAAACTAATCAGGGTATGGTTCAACAAGGAACATGATAAATTAAATAACTGAGCAATTATTTAAATTCTAGAAATGGAACAACAATTATAAAGAAAGCAGGGAATAAAGAAAATTCAAAGTTCGACAGAAGATTTAAGTTACTACCACTGGCTAACCACATATTTCAAGGATTATCAATTTATGAAATTACGCTGTAAGGTTTGAACAACCAGAATAGATTTGAATATATTAAAATGAAGATTTAAGAAATTCTAAATTACTCAAGGTCTCACTCCTGTCGGCTAAGCACTCATAGGCTTTACCTGCCAGAACGGGCATGACAACAATGAGTTTGAATAATTAAGAAGAACTCAATTCATTCACGGTTTTAACCGTCACTGAGCAACACATGCTTCAACAACAGTATAAACCTCGAATTAATTTACAACAATTTGAAGGAAAACGTACTTTGAAAATATTAGTATAGACGAGGAATATTGAAATAAAATAATTTTAAAAGAATTCAACACCTGAACGATAGGTGAGGAAAATATATAATGACAAAATAATTTAAGAATGAGTGTTTGTAAATTAATAGAAAAAGAATGTCACTGGAAATAAAATAAAGGGGTATAGACACTAGCCACATAGTTTGAAAGGAATATCGTATAATTAACAAAAACAGGTTTACATTATTCATAATAAAAACTGAAGAGTATAATTGATTGCAAGAAGGGATATCGAAAGAACAATTAAATAACACAGAAGGTTTCACATCACTTGAACAATAAGTGAGGTATAGTAAACTTGCATCAATACATGAAGTTTCCAACTCCCACATCTTCATTCTCTACTCACTTTTCATCAGTTTCTCCTTCTTTATACATTAATCTCTAACCAATCACGCATCTGTCTTTCTTCCATAACTTATCAGCCGCTCCACGAGCATACTCGTCAATTTCCATAATTATTCCATTCCTCAAAATTTCATCTACCCGTGCACTGGCTCTTAACTGGCCTCCTATTCATACCTATTTACAGGTAAAGTACTGCTTTAGTACAAACCAATCAAACATTATCGTATTCTAGTCTACCCATACGATACCTATTCCGCTTTACACACACATCACATATAACATATTAGGTCATACTAAAAAAATAGTCTCAGAATAATAGTCGATAATGTTTATATGTTATATAACATATAACATATAAACATTATCGACTATTATTCTGAGATTGAGATTATTCTGAACGAATTTGAATATCCAAAATAAGTTGCAATATATATATATAAAATGACAAGAGATTAATAGCGATTAATTTTTTGTGAGTGAAACTACTAATCTTTAGTTTAGTGACCTGAATGAAAATTTCTTCGAGTTTGATGACCCGATTGCAAGTTTTTAGTCAATTGAGTGACCAAAATGCGGTTTCAGCTGACTGTACATGCCACGGTGGATTTGTTCAAGGCAACTCACCAAACTTAGTCAGCTTTCCGTCTAATTTTTAACGGAGTTTAACGGTCAGTGACCTGAATGAAAATTTTTAAGAGTATAATGATGTGATTGAAAACTTTTTGAGTTTAATGACCCAATTGAAAATTTTCAGTCAGTTAAGTGACCAAAACGCCATTTAACCCTTTATAATTTTAGAAAATGACTGGTGCACGAATTATTATGCTAATTGATGTTAACAGGAGAAATGAACTGAATTCCAATTTTTTTTGGTTAAGAAAATCACATGATAAGCCTAGCAAAAAAATAGTAGATAACTTTGTAAGAATATCTTCAATGAGGTTGATTAAATTGGAATATATCAATAATTAGTTAACAAATTTTGAACTATAATAATTGATTATAATAATTGACTATATTTTTAAAATAATAATTTATTATTATATGAAATTGCTATAATTGAAAAAAAATATCAATATAATAATAAATGATGTGAATTTTTGTTACCAGTCTAAAAAGTTTTGTCTGGAGTGTCAATTTTTTTACCTATCTAATTGTGTTTTCCTCTAAGATATTAGAACTAATGACTAATTAACCGCCATGAATACCCATGATTCACTCTATATTAGATTATAATATAAAAAATTACCTTATTCTAATAGCTACGATTTTAGGACCACCTAAAAAAATTTTTGTTATAGCAACTCCAATGCTCTTCCCTTTCTTTAATCCCTAAAATAGGGATTATTAAAAATATAGGTAATGAAAATTATGTTTCACTCCAATCATATACCCTATATTCATACCCTATATTTTAAAAGTAATTTTTAGTGTAGTTTTTTGAAATTTAAATTTTGAATATTCTTATAAATTAACCAATGAGGTGGAGGATATGAGGTGGAGGATATAGGGGATCTAATTTTGATCCCTCAAATAAGGGGTTATATTTTCTCTCCCCTAAAAAATAAAGGGGATGAGGGGTAGGGTTGGAGCTTTATTTTTAAACTAAAATCCCTATATTTGTCCACCTAGGCACATTATAGGTAAGGAACATGTATGGTTGGAGTTGCTCTTAAGGATTTTGTGAGCTTTGACATGTTCTAATACCGGCATATATATACTTTGTTTTTTCTGTAAGATTTATTTAACATGTGATTACCACGTTTTGTAGATTAATAGATGTACTAGCCTATAACCATGCGATGCACGGCTTTCTTAAAATTAAAGAATTTTTTATTTATATTTAAATAATTATTTATCTTATATATATATATAGAGTTGCACTCCATAAAAACACCTTATATAACAAACAATAAAAAACACCTCATATCTAATCTAATATAAGAGTTTCGTCCTGGCACCCAATACAAAAAGTTGTTATTTTTTACCCTCTATCCGTCCAGCAAAAAAATAAAAAAAAAATTTAAAATTACTGTTCATGATGATGTCACTGACGTCATCATGAACGGTAAATTTTTTTTAAATTTTTTTATTGTTTTTTGCTGGATGGATAGAGGGTAAAAAAATAACAACATTTTGTATTGGGTGCCCCTGGCGGGGCCATTGAATCTATTACCTCTAAGATGTTCTTTATTGTTTGTTAGTGTTCTGTATTGAGCAATGGCTATGAATGGATAGAGGGTAGAATTATAAGACTTTTTTGTATTGGGTACCCCTATTTGGTCATTAGATTAGCTTAAATATTGGATTGAAATTTGGTTTTTAGATTTGTATTCTAAGGAGATTTGTATTGGAGTAGCCCCCTATATATATATATTACTTAATATAATATTGGTATAATATATATTATTAAATAATAATTGATTAATTATATGATATATTATTCGAATTATGACTATATATATATATATATATATATATATTACTTAATATAATATTGGTATAATATATATTATTAAATAATAATTGATTAATTATATGATATATTATTCGAATTATGACTATATTTTGTCATAATAATATAAATATAAATGGAAGTATCGTATATACTTACATTCAAATTTTTGTTGATATTATCATATTCAAATTATGATTCCATAATAATGAATGTAATACTCCGTATTTGTTTAAAATAGAATTTAATATTGATTTGTAATTGTGTGAAATTATTATTGTTTATTATATAGTTTTAGTTTGTTTTCACTTCGTTGATTTATAATTTGTTGTAAATTTGTTAATAAATATGTAATATTAAAATTATTAAAAATGGTTTTGAAAATATTTGGTTTTCAAGTAATTAAAAGAGTCTAAAAAAGTTGGGTGCTGAAGAATTTTAACTCAAATATAACCAAAAGAGTACGTAAGTGAATATTAATTGGAGTGTAATTTAAAGAGTTTGTTATTAAGTTAAATATGTGGTTTATCTTTTGTAAAATTACATTTTATATGTATTTTAATTTATTATTTCATTTTTTGAAGGTGTTAGCAAAATTTTTGAACGGTGGTTTATAGTATAGTATAGATATAGATTATCATATTCAAATTATGATTTCATAATAATGCATAATATAATACTCCGTATTTGTTTAAAATAGAATTTGATATTTATTTGTAATTATGTGAAATTTTTATTGTTTATTATATAGCACTACTACAAATATAGGCAAAGGAACCGCTAACAAGCGACCACCTTATTCAAATAATTGATTACTTAAGAAAAGAAACCACACTTTTTTAAAAAACGGTCTCTTATAATATAAGTAAAGAGACCTCTTATTTAAATAAGTGGTTATTTAATAACAGAAACCTCATTTTTTTAAAAAAAGAGATCTCTTATAATATATGAAAAGAGACCTCTTTAATTAAAAAGGTGGTTTCTTATCATTCTTTAATTAGACGAACTTTTCAAATCCAGATATTTTTCACGTTCTGGTACATATCTGTCCAGCCCAAATCACAAAGCCCAAGCCCAACTAAAGATATTTTGCCATTTTTGAAAATGAATTGAAATAAATTGAAATCATTTCAATATATACATCCCCTTCCGCCTTTTCTCCCCCTTTTCAAAACAGTTACTCTCCTCTCCTTCTCCCCGAACCTATACACACAACTTCCTCGATCCACACACTCACCATGTCTCTCCGTCCAAACGCGAGAACCGAGGTTCGTCGGAGCAAGTACAAGGTCGCCGTCGACGCCGATGAAGGTCGGAGAAGGAGAGAAGAGAATATGGTGGAGATCAGGAAGAGTCGGAGAGAAGAGAATCTTCAGAAGAAGCGGAGAGAAGGCGTACAAGCTCCGCAGCTCGAGAATCCCTCATCTACTGCTGTTCATCTTGAACAGAGGGTATTGATTGTGATTAAATTGATTTTTATGTGTATTTATGTGTTTTGATGTGTTTTGATGGCTTCGTGATTCGATTAGTATCAGTTTAGATTGAACGGAGGGTATTAATTATGATTACATTGATTTTTATGTGTATTTGTGTGTTTTCATGTGTTTCGATGGCTTGAAATGTTTAATTTTTGTTTTTGTGCTTCAATTGGTTTTGAAGGTTACGAAAAGAGACTCGAAATCTGCTTTTCCGAGCCAAGCATTTTTGCTGATCCTGAAGGAATGGGTCTACGAACTCTCTCCAGAACTCAGTTGGATGAGATACTAGGACCTGCAGAATGCACTATAGTTGCTTCATTGTCAAATGAGCATGTCGACTCTTATGTTCTCTCTGAGTCAAGTCTCTTTGTCTATGCATACATGATCATCAAAACTTGTGGAACAACCAAGCTGCTCAAGTCAATTCCACCCATACAGGATTTGGCTGAATCCATCTCCCTCACTGTGCGTTCTGTGAGATTAATTGTGTCTATCCTGAGTACTCTTGGTTAATAATATTTAACTATTACCATAAAGTTAAATAATGAAGGTGTGGAATATCTATCTTTCAAGACCGTGCACAATCCTAGACAAGGTGGTTATAAGCCCACCCTTTTCATATTTGGTAAGTAGTAAGCACTAAACCCCATAATTCATTATAATTTTGGCAAGAACAAGCATTTCTTTACTGTTTCATGAACTAAGCATGGCCGTATCGAATTCATTTTCATGCAAATTGCAGTGCTAATGTTGCTGGATAACATAGGCTTTGTTGCAAACATGGTAAGCCTGGTTCTTTATTTTATAAATGTCATACATTTTGATCTGTACGGCTCTGCAAACACCACCACCAACTTCCTGGGCACTGCATTTTTGCTGACACTTGTCGGAGGCCTTGTTTCTGATAGTTACATGAATCGCCTCAACACCTGCCTCCTATTTGGTGGAATCGAGTTACTGGTAAGTAAAGAATGATTGATCGGTAATTTATTAATTTCTACTTCGATCCTTCCTACAAGAATGTCACTATATATTCAGGTTTATTTTACATTAGTTCATGCAATATTGCAGGGGTACTTATTGATCACAATTCAGTCATATTATGCTAAATTACAACCTGAAGCATGTGGGGAGTATAGTTGTGTAAAGGGTACTAAAGCTCTACTATTTTATGCCTCAATTTATTTGTTGGCACTGAGGGGAGGTGGTATTAGAGGATCGGTGCTTTCTCTCATGGCAGCCTCGATTCCTGTTATTCCTCTATTGTTTATGTGCATTCTTGTACCAATATACGAAGTTTTATTTGTCCCCTTGTTTAGAAAACTGACAGGTCTTCCAAATGGCATTAGCCATCTCCAGAGAGTTGGTGTTGGGCTAGTTCTCTCAGCCATTTCTATGGTGGTAACCGGACTTGTAGAAGTGAAACGAAGAAATGAATTTGTAAACCACAACAAGCGCATTAGTCTCTTCTGGCTCTCATACCAGTACGGGATTTTTGGAGTAGCAGACATGTTTACGTTTGTAGGGTTAATGGAATTCTTCTACAGTGAGGCACCGAAAGGCATGAAATCACTCTCCACTTCTTTTTCATGGTTATCCCTCTCAATAGGATATTACTTGAGCACGGTTTTTGTGGAAATCATAAATTCGGTGACTGGAAATTATACATCAAGCAAGAGAGGATGGCTAGAATGGCTTGATATGAACAAGAACCATGTTGAACTTTTTTACTGGTTCCTAGCAATTCTAAGTATTGTCAATTTAGGAAATTACGTATATTGGGCCAACTGGTACAAGTACAAGAAAGATGTTCCAATTGCACAGTTTTGAGTTGCCAAGTTGCAGTTTTGTAGATGTACAGATTTTGTTTTTATAGTTGTATATCTGTGCACATTTATAATATTAGTGTATTCATTAGTTAGTTATTTTTTCATAATATTCTGTAAATATAAGAATATTATTATAATAATTAATAATAATAATCTCAATGACAATTAATAATATAAAAATAATAATTAATTTGAGAAATTTAATCCTATTCAGAGCAAAGAGACCACCTTTTAGAGACAACCGATTTTTTTAGAGAAATCAAATAGACCACTTATTGGTCTATGTGGTTTCTTTACTAGAACCAGAGAGACCATCTAATCTAAATAAGTGGTTTTTTTTCCTTCCATCTAAGAGACCACTTTTCTGAAATAGCTGGTCTGGTATTTCTATTTAAGAAACCCCCTCAAAGAAGAGGTCTCTTATCCTAAGAGACCACTGACCTAGAGACCTCCTCTTGAGGTAGTCTCTAAGATGGTTTTCAGGTGGTCTCTTCAGGCTTTTTTGTAGTAGTGTAGTTTTAGTTTGTTTTCACTTTGTTGATTTATAATTTGTTGTAAATTTGTTAATAAATATGTGATATCAAAATTATTACAAATGATTTTGAAAATATTTTGTTTTCAAGTAATTGAAGGAGTCTACAAAAGTTGGGTGCAGCTGAAGAATTTTAACTCAAATATAATCAAAAGAGTATGTAATTGAATATTAATTGGAGTGTAATTAAAAGAGTTTGTTATTAAGTTAAATATGTAATTTTTCTTTCGTAAAATTACATTTTATATGTATTTTAATTTATTTTTCATTTTGGGAAGGTGTTAGCAAAAGTTTTGGGAAGGTGTTAATCGACAGACCAACCAATCAATTATATTCTGTTTCGATTATAATAGTATAGTATAGATATGGATATGACATGAACAATGGGTTAAAACCTAAATTACCTTAATTATTAACTAAAATATTATATTTAGAAAATATGTCCTTATGGTAGAGACGAGACTAGCACGTTGCACGTATGAATAAGCCCTAGAATTGAAGAACATAATTGAAATTCATCTCAAAGACGCGTATTACCCTCGTGGGTGAGGTGCAGCAAGAATGATTAATAGGTTACCCAAATAAATGAATAATGTGCATACGAATAAGAAATAAGCAGGAGAATCCAACCATGTCTAGTCTAAATTGTACGTATGAGCAGATAGTGAGCTGATAGTCATCCTGAAAGTTGATGTTTCTTTTGCTTTTTTCTCGTGACATGAACATGAGTGCTTGAGGAGAAGGTACAATTTTTGTTTGATTTTTGTTGCCATCTATATTTTGCCGTCAAATTATTTTTTATTGCCATTTGCCATGCTTATTTAATTTTATTTTCTTTTTGAATAGGCTTGCCTACAGTATTTGGTTAAATTACTTGTAATTATTAATTGACTGGAAAAAACTGTTAATTTAAATTTAAACACACCAATATTTCCTTTTTGCTAAATTTTCAAGGCACCCATATATTTACATACATTTTACACGCTACAATGCATATATAATTGGAAGCTGAAGTCGAGATTGCAGGAGTTGAGGACCACTGAGAACTGATAAAGATGACTTGACATCACTCAACTAAGTGTCCGGCAAACTATTCTTTCCTCGGTACAAAAGGAATCTCTTTTTTTTTATTATTATTGAAGAGCGGTACAAAAGGAATAATGAGAAAAAAATACATAGTATGTACCCAATCATGCCCCTATACAAAGGTAGAGAGATTGTTTCCGGTTTTTTTGACCCCTGGCAGGAGTCGAACCCGTGACCTCACGGTTCACGGATTGGGAACTTACCACTGTGAACCCTGAGACATACGAGTAATTGCTTTAAGATAAAGACAATTTATTATAATTCTTTCGTCCTACAATAAATGTTTTAATTTTTTTTAAATCTCTCGCACGTGTTTTCACGCATATAAAAAACTTAGTTATAGGTAATATTTTTTCGAATTTTTTGTTTTGTATAAAAATTTTAATATCCTACATTTATACAAGACAGAAATGAGAAAATAATATTTATAATTACGTTTTTTACATATGTCAAAATGCGAAACTTGGAAAAAATTAAAATATTGGTTATGTGTCGGAATCAGTTTATTTTAGATTTACTTAAGGGGAAAAAAGCAAAGGCATTAATAAGGAAAGTAAGATTTTAGTCAGAATTGTACAAATTTAAAATTTTTCTGTGTTTAATGTAACTTTAAGATAATAAATTTGTACTCATTCGATATCTTTTGCTAAGTATTTGTTCAATTTCAATTAATATTATAAATGATGTAAGGCCTTGCATTTGCAAATTGATTTACTACAAAAAATAATAAATCATGAAGTTACTATTTAATATATTACTAGCTTAAAATCTGTGCGATGCACGGATTATATTATATGAAATTTTTTATTAATTTAAATTATATTTTTTAAAACATGAATTTTGGTGGCTTGGATTTTTAAATGAGATGATTTGATAATAATTACATAAATATTATCCATGATATTTCTAGAAAAGGAGATATTTTATTTAGATAATACAGAAAAGATGATAGATTTTAGTTGAAAAAGGTAATCGGTTAATTATTAGTAATTATAAAATTATTATTTTATTTTATTAAATAGAATGTCCGTGATATAATTGGAAAAAGAGAAATGTTAGTTTGAGAAAATTAAAAAGGTAACATGTTTTAGGTGAAAACGGTAATTAATTAGTTTATAGTAATTATAATTTAATTATGTTATTTTATTAAATAAAGTTGCTCGTAATGTTTTTAGAAAAATAGAAATTAAAGTTGTCTGTGATATTGCCAGAAAAAGAGGGATTTTAGTTAGAAAATATAGAAAAAATAATATGTTTTAGCTGAAAAAGGTCATCGGTTAATTATTAGTATTATAATATTATTTTATTAAATAAAACCACCCATGATATAATTGGAAAAAGAGAGATTTCGTGATAAAACAAAAAAAGAGATATTTTAGTTAGAGAAAATAGAAAAGTTAACGTGAAAATTAAAAAGGTGACATGTTTTAGGTGAAAGTTAATTGATTAGGTCATAGTAATTATAATTTAATTATCTTATTTTACTAAATAAAATTGCTCGTAGTGTTTTTATAAAATAAGAAATTAATGTTGCCCATGATATCTCTAGAAAAAAAGGAAATTTAATTAGAAAAGAAGGAAAAAAATATTACGTTTTAGCTGAAAAGGTAATCAGTTAATTATTAATATTATTATTTTATTATTTTATTATTTTATTTTTATTAAATAGAACCGCCCGTGATATAATCGGAAAGAGAGAGATTTTAGTTAAAAAAGAGAAAAGGTAACGTATTTTGGCTGAAAAATGTAAATGCCTGTGATATAATTGGAAAAAAAGAAATTTTAGTTAGAGAAAAGAGAAAAGGTAAGTCCTCGGTTTGTAAAATAAATAAAAAAGGGAATTTAATTAGAAAAAATGGAAAAAATGATACGTTTTAGCTGAAAAGGTAATCAGTTAATTATTAATATTCTAATATTATTATTTTAATTTTATTAAATAGAATCGCCCGTGATATAATTGGAAAGAGAGAGATTTTAGTTAGAGAAAAGGTAATGTGTTTTGGTTGAAAAAGGTAATTGTCCGTGATATAATTGGAAAAAAAGAGATTTTAGTTAGAGAAAAGAGAAAAGGTAATGTGTGGTAATTAATTATTTAATAGTAATTATAATATAATTAAGTTATCTTATTAAACAAAATTGCTCGTAAGGTTTTTAAAAAGGAGTAGTTAGATAAAATATTAAAGATATTGTACTTTACTTGAAAAGGGAAATTATTTAGTTTTGAAAAATTGAAAAGGTAATATGTTTAACCTGAAAAAGAAAATTGATTGGTAAAGGAGAAATTTTAGTTAGATAAAATAAAAAAGTTATTGTAGTTTACCTGAAAAATGAAATTATTTAGTTATTGAAAAATAGAATAGATAATATGTTTAATCTGAAAAAGAAAATTGATTAGTTAGTAGGATGTATTTTATTTTTAATTAAGGGTAAATTAGTAAAATTAACAAGTACTGTACCGACCAACCAAACTTTTAATGTTTCGGCTTTTATATAATAGTATAGATTGGGTATATAAAATTAAATTAATATGTGTAATAAATATTATCATTTTATATTATAAATCAGTTAATATCATAAATACTATTACATTAAGTAATTTAAATATTTAGCCTCCGAATAAATCTACTTCTCACAACATTGGAATACTAGCATAAAATTTAATAAGATTAAGGTTAGAACTCAGCTTTTTTTCCATCTTCCTCCAACAGATGCGTACTTATAGACATGCATATACCGATTGGTGCCTAGTGCGGTCGGCTACCCGACACTATATAGAATATTGGCACATTGTATTAGGGTTGTATAAACTATCTGCTCAACTGCAATGGAACCACAAAACACTAGCAACTGAGCCGCATTTTGCGGATAATCGTGAAATGCGGGTTGGTTACGAATTGAATTTTTAAGAATCGCATATTTGCGTGTTGGTTGCGGATTTGAATATTGAAAAATCGCAAAATCGCATCCGTAAACCACACATATATATTTATAATAATTTATATCTTTAAAAATATATTTTATATTATATAAATTAATAAATTATACACATAAGCCTTAGAAGTTTCTTTTCCGGGAGTGGATATATATTTTCTGGGAGTTGATATATGGATATACCTGCCCATTTACCAAATATATTTACCCAGTCCATTTACTCGAATCCAATTCAATATCTAACCTACAAATTGCATAGTGTTAGGAATATGTTGTACTTGATGATAACTTCACAATCAATCAAATTGTATAAGGTTTTGTAGCTGTCAACGGATGAGGATTTATAACTCTATCCGTTGACAGGTAGCTCATCAACGGATGAGGTTTTGTAGCATACTGCAGTATCTCTATGATATCAGTTGATAGTGTTTTTATCCATAGTCATGTTAACCATCAATGGATAGGCAGAATAGGGTAGCCAATTGTAAATAAGCTATGCTACGTAATTCTGTCTAAGTGAAAGTGTATCAACGGATGAAGACAAAACTCTATCAACGGATACAACTCAAATCCACTCTATCAACGGATACAGCTCAAGTCTCAATATCAACGGATACAGCTCAATATATCATCAACGGATGTCAGTGTACAATATCAACGGATAATCATTGACACTTACTTCTATGCTAAGCTGGGGATTAGCAGTTGATAAGGACAGGTTTGACTGACAGATCACATGGGTTGATAGTAGATACGAAAAGCAGTATGGCAGCCATACTTTTGAAACACGGAAGAAAGAAGCATTCCGTTTACACTATGAATACAAGAAAGGTGCAGGAGACATGTCTGTTCACAAGGACAACCTTTCGGTTACATGTGTATTTGGAGTGTAGTAGCAAGTCATCTAGAATTAGATTAATATTATCTTATTCCAGTAGTACTTGTAAACTTGGGATTTATAACCAAGTGTAGCAACTCTTTAGAAGCTAAGAAAACAGATACATTTGCTTAGGGTTTTTGTTGAATATCCTTAGAAAGCAAAGAGTTGTAAAACAGAAGCTGTGTACTTTTGTATCACAGAGTTTTCTTCGAATAAAAGCTTCAGGTGGTGCATTTAACCACCTGGTTTTTATGTGTTTGTGCATTAATCTTTCTATAGCAATTATCTAAGTATAGATTTCTGGAGTTCTTATCAGAAATTTATAAATATCAAGAATTGTATTCAACCCCCCCTCCCTTCTACAATTATACAAGTGTGTAATCTGGATATAACAATTGGTATCAGAGCAAGCTTCTAACATATTTGAAGTTTAAAGATCAACACACTTCCAACATGTCTAAGAAGGATTATGGAGTAAAGATTCCAGTTCTTGATAGAGAGAATTACTTTCACTGGAAAGTAAAAATGCGTCCACATCTCTTGTCTATTGATGTGGGTTTTGTGGATTGCATTGACAAGGGTCCTCATGTTCCAATGAAGACTGCAACAAGAGTTGGCCTGGCTGAAGATGTGCCTGACAATCTCATTCCCAAACCTGTTTCTGAATAGAGTCTTGAAGATATTGCAGAAGTCCACAAAGACAAAAAGACCATGAATATATTGTTCAATGGTCTAGAAACAGACATGGTTGACAATGTTATTAACTGTACTACCTCCAAGGAAGTACGGGACACTGTTCAAACCCTTTGTGAAGGAACAGAACAGGTGAGGGAAAAAAAGATGCAACTACTAATCCAACAGTATGAACATTTCCACTTTAAGAGTGGAGAAACATTGAATGATACATTTAGTAGATTTCAAAAGCTACTAAATGGTTTGAAACTGTATGGAAGAATCTATCAAGTTAAAGATTCTAATCTCAAATTTCTGAGATCACTGCCCAAGGAATGGAAGCCAATGACTGTTTCTCTAAGAAACACTCAAGAGTACAAGACATTTACTCTTGAAAGGCTCTATGGAACTTTAAAGACATATGAGCTGGAAATGGAGCAGGATGAAGAGATTGAGAAGTTTCAAAAGAAAAGTGGGTCAGTTGCACTTGTTGCCAACTTGGAGCAGAAGGAGGAAAGGACAGAAGCTGCTAGTTCTACACCAAACAGGGAGGTTTGTAAAGGTAGAGCATAATCAAGTAGGAGCAAGGAAAAGGTGTCTGAGGAATTGAATGTCCTTCAGCAGGATGAATTGGATGAAATAGATGAGCACTTAGCTTTTCTATCTAGGAGATTCTCTAAGCTAAAATTCAAGAGAAACTCTGGGATGGCCAAGCCATTTAACAAGGATTTTTCCACAAGCAACTATGTGGATAAATCCAAAATTAAATGCTACAATTGTGGAATTGCTGGTCACATGATAAGTGAATGCAGGAAACCTAGATCTGAGAACAAGGGAAAGTCAACTGAGATTGTTGACTACAAGAAGAAATATTTTGATCTTCTCAGGCAGAAAGGAAAGGCATTCTTGACCCAAGAGTATGACTGGGCTGTTGATGACAATCATTCTGATGATGATGCTGAGTTTGTCAACCTTGCATTGATGGCTGATTCTGGAGAGCAGGAACCAAGTTCAGCTAGCAATCAGGTATTTTCTACTAATCTCTCTGAGCTCACCAAAGAGGAATGCAATAGCGTTATAGATGAAATGTCTACTGAACTATATCAATTAAGTGTTACCCTTAAATCACTTACTAAAGAGAACAATATGATTAAAGAGTCTAATCTGTTTTTAAGTGATAGAAATGCTGCTCTAGAAGCTCAATTCTAGAATTTGAGAAAATGAGAGTTGATTGCAATAATGCTAAAAGTGAACTTGAAGCTATGTTAAAAAGAGAACTGATTTTAAAAGACCAGCTTGAAAAAGAACAAGGGATAATTGCTAAATTTCAAAGTTGTAGGAATATTTCTCAAAACATAATAAAAGTCCAGGGAATAGAATCGTTTGTGAAGGATACCTGGACTCAAAAGAAAAAGGAGCTAGAACCTGGCCTTGAGGATCTAGAGACTATTTTTGAATCAACGGATAGTGATCATCCATTGACAGATGAACCATCAACGGATGAGAGGTATCCGTCGACTAACAAAAAGTTTGTTAGTAAGAAGGAGCTCAGGTAACTGGATATCAAGTATGGTCCAGTCAACAAGAACTTTGTTAGTGGTGAGAGTAGCAAAACCAAATCTAGTGGGAAGGCTAAGGCAGGTGATTTACATAACAAAAAAGATGTTGGTAAATCAGATAATGAAAAGGTAGAAATTGAGGGTAAAAAGAAAAAGAACAGAAATGGTAAGATAGGCATCAACAAGAAAAACAATTATTCTCCTGACAAGTTTGCTCCTAGGAAAACTTGTAGTAATTGTAATAGTGTCAATCACCTATCTTCTAATTGCAAGATTGTCAACAAGGCTCCTGTTCACGTACCTCAAACAATACCATGTATGCCTGAAATGTCTGTTATGCCTGGTTTGTATCAAAATGATAGTTTTTCAAATCCATATGTGAACATGACATATGTGTCTAATCCTTATTTTCAATCTGTGAATGTGCCACAAATGTCATGGAGCATTCCTAGCATGAATAATATGTATGCCAATTTTCCACAAATGCATGCATCAAATATTCATGCAAATGAGCATTTGTCAAACCCCATCACTCAAGCATCTACACCTAAGTTGAAGAATGCTTAGAGTGCAAAGTCAAAGGCTAACAAGAAAGGACCCAAGGAAGCTTGGGTACCAAAATCAACTTGATTTGTTTTTGAAATGTTTGCAGGGAAACAGAAGGAATCTATGGTACCTAGACAGTGGATGCTCTAGGCACATGACAGGAGATTCAACCCTGCTCACAGAGTTCAAGGAAGGAGCTGGCCCTAGAATTACCTTTGGAGATGACAGCAAGGGATATACTAAGGGATATGGCCTGATCTCAAAAGCAATGTCATCATTGAAGAAGTGGCTTTAGTTGAAGGTTTGAAGCACAATTTGCTGAGTGTCAGTCAGATTTGTGACAAAGACTATGAAGTAAAGTTCACAAAAGAAGCCTGTGTTGTTTCTGCCAAGGAAGACAACAATGTGGTATTGACAGGCTTTAGAAAAGGAAATGTTTACATAGCTGACTTCAATTCAGCATGCTCAAAATCCATTACTTGTCTCTTCAGCAAAGCAAGTAAGGATGAGAGTTGGCTATGGCATAAGAAGCTGTCACATTTGAATTTTAAAGTTATGAATGATTTGGTAAGAAAGGATCTTGCTAGAGGAATCCCTCAATTGGAATTTGTTAGAGATGGACTGTGTGATGCCTGCCAATTAGGGAAACAAAAGAAATCATCCTTCAAAAGCAAGACAGAGTCATCCATTGTTAAGCCTCTTCAATTGCTGCATATGGACTTATTTGGTCCAGTAAATGTCATGTCTATTTCAAAGAAGAAATACTGTCTGGTGATTGTAGATGATTTTTCTAAGTTCAAATGGACCTTCTTCCTGCACTCCAAGGATTGTGCAAGTGAAATCATCATCAATCACCTCAGAATACTAAACAATGGTTCTGAAGACAGAGTACAAAGAATCAGGAGTGATAATGGTACTGAATTCAAGAATTCCACAATGAAGATTTTCTGTGAAGAGAATGGAATTGTCCATGAGTTTTCTGCTGCCAGAACACCTCAACAAAATGGGGTTGTTGAAAGGAAAAACAGAACTCTCATTGAAGCAGCTAGAACAATGTTAAGTGAATCAAGGTTACCAACATATTTCTGGGCTGAAGCTGTCAACACTGCATGCTTTACTCAGAATATTTCCTTGGTCAATCAAGCTAGAGGAATGACTCCTTATCAGTTGTTAACCAACAAGAAACCAACTTTAGCTTTCCTTCATGTCTTTGGATGTAAGTGTTTTGTGCTAAGGAATCATGGAGATAACTTGGGCAAATTTGAAGCAAAGGCAGATGAAGCTATTTTCGTTGGATATGCAGCAGGGAAAGCCTACAAAGTCTACAATCTAAGAACCAACATTGTTATGGAATCTGTACATGTTGTGTTTGATGATCAAAAGATTCTAGGCCTAAATGATGAAAGCTCCCATGAAAAGTTGGAATTTCAGAATGAAGGTGAAGGAAGAACGTGCTATGATGATGATGAGGAAGATGAAGATCATGACCACAGAGATCCACCAAGAGTTGTTGTACCAACTAGAAGTGATGCTTACACTGGAAATGAAGCATCCGTTGACAGTCATCCTGGAGCATCCGTTGGCAATATTAGAGATGCATCCATTGACAGAGATTCTCAAGCAACCGTCGATAGGCAAAATGATGCATCCATTGACAGTCAACTTCATAATTCAGCAAGGACAACAAACTCAGGGGGAGTTTCTCAAGGTCAAAATTCAATGCTAAATCAACATGATCATGCTCATAGAAATGAAGCAACCTCATCAAGATCAAACCTTCCACCTGCAATAAAATGGACTAGAGATCATCCATTTGAGTTAATCATTGGTGAATCAAATTCAAGAGTCCAAACTAGAAGGGCCACTCAAGCAGAATGTCTATACAGTAGCTTCCTATCTCAAGAGGAACCTAAGAGAGTGGAAGATGCCCTTCTAGATCCATATTGGGTCTTAGCAATGCAAGAAGAGCTAAACCAATTTAAAAGAAATAAAGTATGGAAACTTGTGCCCAAACCTGATGATAGAAGTGTCATAGGTACTAAATGGGTTCTCAAGAATAAGACAGATGAAAATGGCATAATTGTGAGGAATAAAGCTAGATTAGTGGCAAAGGGCTATTCTCAAGAAGAAGGGATAGATTTTGATGAAACTTTTGCTCCAGTGGCAAGACTTGAGGCAATAAAAATCTTTCTAGCCTATGCAGCACATGCCAATTTCAAAGTCTATCAGATGGATGACAAAAGTGCCTTTCTAAATGGGGAACTGGAAGAAGAGGTCTATGTCCATCAACCTCCTGGCTTTGAGGATCCAGAATTTCCAGAATATGTATATCTTCTCATGAAAGCACTTTATGGTTTGAAGCAAGCACCAAGAGCCTGGTATGACACTTTATCTCAATTTCTTTTGGAGAACCACTTCACTAGAGGTACAGTAGATAAAACCCTATTTCATAGGAATATCAATGGATCTTCAATACTTGTCCAAATCTATGTAGATGATATTATTTTTGGGTCTACAGATGAGAAGCTTTGCAAAAGGTTTGCCAAACTTATGCAAAGTAGGTATGAAATGAGCATGAAGGGTGAATTAACTTACTTTCTTGGCCTACAAGTAAAGAAAGTTAATGAGGGCATTTTCATAAGTCAAACAAAATATATTTATGATCTCTTAAAGAAATTTGACTTAATGGATTGTACCTCTGCAAAAACACCTATGGCCACTGCAACTAAGCTTGAGTTGAATACTAAGGAAAAGTCTGTGGACATCTCAAGCTATAGAGGCATGGTAGGTTCACTTCTATACCTAACAGCTAGTAGACCTGATATAATGTTTTCTACTTGTCTTTGTGCTAGATTTCAAGCTGACCCTAGAGAGTCTCACTTAATAGCTATTAAAAGAATTTTCAGGTATCTCAAGGGAACACCAAACCTTGGCATTTGGTACCTAAGAGAATCTGGTTTTGATCTAACTGGCTATTCAGATGCAGATTATGCAGGTTGCAGAGTTGATACGAAAAGTACTACAGGTTCCTGTCAATTTCTAGGAAACAGGCTTGTTTCATGGTTCAGTAAGAAACAGAACTCAGTCTCCACTTCTACAGCTGAAGCTGAGTACATTGCTGTTGGAAGCTGTTGTGCACAGATTCTATGGATGAGAAATCAACTCATTGACTATGGTCTAAAAGTTGAGAAGATTCCAATTTTCTGTGACAACACAAGTGCTATTGCCATCACAGGGAATCCAGTGCAACATTCGAGAACCAAGCACATTGACATCAAATACCACTTCATTAGAGAACATGTGATGAATGGTACAGTAGAAATGCACTTTGTGCCAAGTGAAATGCAGCTTGCAGATATCTTTTCCAAGCCTCTTGATGAATCCACATTCACAAGGTTGGTAGGTGAGCTAGGTATGCTTAACTTGTCATAATTCCTAGTGATATTTGATTTTACTGCATTGCAGCTAGGAATGTGTTTTGATTTACTTGAGAATTAAAAACTCTCAGAAAAATTTTCTTCAGAAATTTTGTCCAAGGCAAAATTATCTTATCAACGGGTATCCTTTTACCCGTTGATAGCATAATCACATTCCTAGATTTTTGTATATCAACGGATAACAGCTTATCCACGTCATCAACGGATAAACTGTTTCTCAACCGTTCATTTCATATCCGTTGATATACATATTTTCTTTTAAATATAACCGTTGGTAAACGTGTATCTATATAACACTGGTTATATTTATTTTCTTTTATTATTTGACAGTTACTTTTGACCAATGGGTAATTACTTTTAATTATTTCATTTTCAATTCTTGAAAAGTATAAAAGGCTGTCTTTTGCTCTCACATCTCACTTTTATCGACTTTCAAGATTCTCTTAAGTAAACTACATCTTCTTCACAAAAATTCTCTGCAACAAAAGTTCAAACTCTTCAATGGCGCCTATTGTTTAGATGATGTCTTCCACTGGGTTCACCTATGAGAAGAACAATTTCGCGGCCTATGTCGATACAGTGAATGCCCCAGAAGCTTATCACACCATGATGAATTTTGTGAAGAACTGTAAACTTTCGTATGCTATAACTGCCACCACTCCTCTAATCCACGAGGTAATCGAAGAGGTGTGGGCATCTGCTGAGTTCAATGGCACAGACGGTACAATTGCTTTTTCTCTAAAGGGTAAAAACTATGTAGTTAACTCTGATGTGATAACTGCTTATTTAAAATTGCCTGAGAATAATTGTCTAAAAGTACCCAGTGATGCTGAAATAGTTGTCATGCTTAATTCCATAAATTATGCCCTTAGTACTGATAATTTAGGGAAAATTGTTAGGAAAGGAATGGTTAAAGAATGGAGTTATTATTGTGATGCCTTCATTAAAACTTTTTCAGGCAAAATTAGTAACTTTCATGTTGTTACCCATTCCATGCTAGTGACGTTGTGTATGCCTCTGACTGATAAATTCTACAACTTTGGCACACTAATCATGTATGAGATAGCAGCAAAATTAGGTAAAAAGGAAACTAGGAGCAAGAATATCTATTTTGCTAGATTTTTTATGCTCTTAGCACTGCATGTATCTGAGAATAAGCTATCCATTGCTAACCCGGATAGCAAGTTCACATGTTTTGTTCAGGATAAGTGTAACGCCCCCAAATCCGGGGTCAGGGATATGGGTCGCTACCGCGGAAAACCTTAACAACCAAACAATCACCTGTCAATATTTAATCTAAAACATGCCATCCGACCCCTAACTACCAAGAATCTTTTCAGGTTATAGACTTGGAAACAAGAAACCAAAACACTTATAATAACTTCTTTTATTACAACTCAAATCCCTAAACACAACAATCTCTTATACAATCTTATGCTGTTTGTATCACCTTGATAAAAGGTATACAACGGCCACAATATTCTAATACAACAAATAATACAATACAAGAATATGAATACCATACCAGTCTAACTAAACATCTAGTAGACTAACTCAAAAGACAGAATCGCTCTGAGCCAAACATCAACTCGATCCATGACTTGCACTGCTTCGAGCTAAACTAAGTCAACTGCATCCACTATCTATCTCTGTAAAATAAGATTTAAACAAAAGCAAGAATGAGCGAAAGAGGCGCTCAGCAAGTATATAATAGAGTATACTAAAATACTTTTAGAAAACTTTGAAGGTTCTAAAATCCAACTTGAGGATGATACCATTCTTGAAATATTCATAACGATAATTTTTCGATAGGAAGGAGGTTTACAGAATCCAACAAGAAATTCACCTCGACAGCTTTATAAACGACTGTGATATTTATCTCAACAATTATTATAGCGATTTCTGATAAAAACTTTGAGCAACTGAGCAACAGATGCTTCAGCTACTAAGAGACGACATTTAAGAAATTCACGAAGATACATCAACTCTCAATTTAACAAACATTCAAGAAATTCTCAATTATTCAGAATCTCACTCTCGTCGACTAAGTACTTGCATACCCAGCTACCAAACCGGCCTGACAATAACGAGTTCATGAATAAATAAGAAGATCTCACTTCATTCTCAATTTGTAACCGTCACTGTGCAACAAATGCTTCAACGACAATCTAAATCTCGAATTAATTTAGAACAATTCAAAAAGATTCGACGTTTGATTCTCAACAATAAAGAATATGATTTTTTTAGAATAAATAACCCTTAAAGATTGGAACCACGATAAGACGCTACGAGCTAAGCTGGGTGATCAGCCCATGACAGAGCTCAAATCCCGTATACACAATACGGGTTCTCAAAAGAAAGGGGATCCCAAGCCAAAGCTTATACATCATCAGGCGTCACTGCTACTGATGACATAAATATAAAAATTGGTGACCGGCGCCTCAGTCAAAAGGACGTTCCAATTACAACAAGGATATTCAGAAAGAAGGATTCCCATTCCCAACAGATATTGAAGTGTGTCATAATCATGACAGAATATAAAACAGTTCTTATAGGGGTGAAGAACAATTGTAAACTTTTATAACACAATGGATAAAATCACGAGTGGGAATAAATTGAAAGCAGTTATCAAACTGATATAAATAGACTTAAACGATTTCTCACGAATTTAAGAGTTTTAAATAAGGCATTTACAGAACTTTTATCATAGATATTTTAAAAAAAACATATATACTCTGAAAGAAAGAGCACGGTTAGAAGACTTGCAATACCTGTATCATACTTTCGATATAATATATACTCTGAACAATAGAGCATAAAAGAGATAATTTGCAATTATGGATTTAAAACTAGTTCGCACATTTCATATATTTTAAAGATACGAATACTCTGAATGATAGAGTATGCATAAATAAACTTGCCTTAGGTCGCAGCTAATAAGTTCGCTTGACGATTCAGAAAGTATATTCCTTCGCTTGTTCCGCGTGTCCAATCCCATTATTTTGATCCCCTTCCGATTTGATGCACTTGCGATTGCAACCATTCTGCTTCATCGCGATTGAGCCCGCGCAACTATGTCTACCATTAAGTGTAACACAGTACTTTGATTTCCAGAATACAGTCTTTACATACAATAATTATTTATAACTTAAGCCAATATATTCTATAGAAAATCGGGCATGAACTTTTCATAATTAGACCTTCCTTGTGTAAAAACACCTTAACAACAATCCCTAACAATACCAATTCCAATCATTTATCCATGTCTCCAACATTCTCAATTCATCTATACATAATACTAACATGAAATGAAACCGACCTTGACTTGCAACGAACATATACCACAACAATCTAACAATTAATCCTCGACAATTATTCAAATCCGCAATTTGAATCTCCAAATTAAATGATTAACGTCTACCCTTATGACGTTTTACAATAAATAATCAAACACTTAATCCTCGAAGAAGAAAGTCAACTGACAATTCTAATCTGTAACTTAATAATTAACGTCTAACCTCGACGACGTCTTAAAATCAGACAATACAGATAAACAAGTTTGATTCTAAAATATATAGCAGTCGAACTTAATTAATCGCGTAATCACATTAACTCGGTTATAACACATAAGCAATTAAACATATGACTCAATAATAAATCTAAAAATAAGTTTTCAAAACATTTATTCAAGTGGATTAATTTAATAAATCAATTTACAAAATCAAATTGATTAATTAAACTAATTAATCACTTATAAAACACTTTAATCACTAAATTAAAGAAATCATTTTAAATCTATTTTTAATATCTTACACCATTTTAAAATAATTAATTAAATTAATCAAGTACAATCAACCCATAATAACCAATAACCTTGAAAGGCACTAAACCCCAATAATCCGAGTTCTCGACATTTAAATTCCCAGAAATATACATCTAAATATTTTTTTTTATATTATTCAAACCCAAAATCCGACTACACCATTAAATCCAGAAAATTATTTACTTAAACTTTCATATAAAACACTTTTTCTAATTCCTTCATTTAACCCCTCAAATAAAATAATTACTCATTTCAATATTCTAGCCAATCAGAACTCGCCACGTCATCATCTTCCTCACCCAAAACACAGCAGTTTCTCTCTCCTCGAAGTCAACTGCCATGGCCAAACTTTGACCGGCTAATAACTCACTCATTATTTATCCGATTTACATGATTCAAGAGCCTATTTCACGTATTTTCTCGCAAGGATTCCAAATATGCTATTAGAATTTAAATCCGACTTTAACAGCTAAAAACCGAATATTAATTTAATTAGAAAATAACAATTAAGGATATATATTTGGTCTTCGGAAAACCGCCGGCCATCTCCACCATTTCCGGCCGCAACTCCGGCCACCTCCGATCATTACCAAAATGTCACAAAATACTCCTCAAGCTTCGATCTAAACACCCCTAACCTCAAGAACATCTCTCATCGACTATATATATCCAAATCGGACCAAATCTAAAAATGGTCGGAAAACAAATCTTCATAAAATCGTGATTTCAATATATGTATGCGTAGGTATCGATTTGAGGAGTTCAAATATGCAATCGGATTTTGATTTGGATAAGTGGTTGATTTGTTATGAATTTTGGAAGGTTGTAATATATGTATGTTTATGTGTATATAATGAGAGATAGAAATGGAAGGAAAAGGCTATGCGGCTGGAAAAGAAAGGATGGGGTGGGGAAAACCCTACCTCTTTCTATTTATATCCCTCCCACAAGTTTCGTACTCGTACCAATTTCTGTTCGTTAATTAAATAAATAATGAACCAATAAATCTTTTATATTTTTAAAAACTCCACAATAAATTTATAAGTTATTGAAATAATTCTACTAATTATCTTAATAACTCAAATCTTTAAAATAATATTTTTAGGACCCATAATTATTTAACTCTGGAATTTACAAGAAGTAGACTTTAAAAATGAAAATATATTTTATAAAATCATTCAAAAATCCTTAAATTCCAAAAATAACTAACATTTCATTTTTATAACCAAGCGTATGAAATTAGGAACACATACTCACCAAAAATATATTTTTACAACTTGTAATCATTAAACTAGAAATTTTACAATATAATTTATCTAAAAAGAAATTCATGCTTTAAAAATCTCTAAAAATTATGGGAGCCAAAATAAACTAAACTTGCATTTTTAGAATGTTTCTAAATGCTGAAGAAACATTATGAAAGAGGTTTCGTGATTTTGCGATGCTCCAAGATTTTTAGAAAAATCCAACAGTGCTTTAACTAGTATATAAATGGAATAACAACCCATATAAGCATATTTAATAATACTGACTATACATATAAGTCACATATACATATAAACTTAATTCAGATAATACATATAATCATCTAGAAATTAAGTCACATTGACTTAATTCACAAAATTTGAAAGAAACCCATTTTCCACTTAATCACACACAAACAACATTAAATCACATAATGCTCCACAATCGAATAAATACTATAATATAATAATTAACTATTCTCTTCTCTCATCAATTCTATCGGTCGATATAAAATAATAATAATAATTTAATAATAATTTATTCAAAAATATTCGGGTTGTTACAGTCTTCCCTCCTTAATAGGATTTCGTCCTCGGAATCAACAGAAGAAAGAACGGGATTCTAAGACGCACCGCTTCCTTCCGACTGAAATTCCCATGGCCTACGGAAATCCCCGCAACTTCGCTATCTCGCTACTCAGACGATTCGGTACACCTATTTCCAATTCTTCATATCCATAGTGCTTCGGGTTATACTTGTGAAAACCACGATTCGATTTTCAACGAACAATGTCGATCGAGGAACCTAACAATCGGAAGATCTCGATTTATTCCTTAATCAACTATTTACCGAGCAACAACGCTAGAACCCGAATACCATGTCGCCATTCGTTAATATACAAAAGAATAATGAAAACAACTGAAATGATGGAAACTTTGAATAAAAGAGATTCCTTATCAATTTGAATGTCACACAATGTGATCATGAGTAAAAGCTTGAGGCAACCATTAAAGGTTACAAAAGAATAACTGAGAGATCAATATGATCCAAGAAACTCAACGTTGCGTGTCTCAATTAAGACATTACTAAAGGTAATCAGCCTTCTTGTATTGCACAACACACAAGTGATGGCGTCCCATCCAACTTCTATCACACAGACAGATAGTCCTTGTGTCCCCTATATAATAGGGTTGTTTGTCTCAGTTAGAGTAAGGAGCTTTGAAAAGAATTTCTGGTTAAACAATAAATAGCATCTTCTGGCAAGAAACTTTCGAACGTACACCTTGGACAAAACTAAACAAATTCCAAAGGTGTTAATCCCGAAAGAAAAATTTACGGGAGAAGGATACTAGCACATGACGAACAAGCAGTGTTGTACCACGAATAAAATTTTTATCCACCAATAGAGAAAAATAAAGGCGGAAGTTTGATTTGAACAAACTTGACAGGGCCTCAGAAAAAACCTGAAAAATAGGTATCATGAAAGCCTCTGACACAATCGAAACCCAACATTCGGGTGAATACAAGTGTTTAAAAGAACTATAATTTAGAAGACGGAATATATCTTCTAACACAATCCTCCAATGAAGGAGTATCAAATAATTTATGGATGAAAAAGAATATTGTCGCGATTCTCCACATATGCATCCTCGGTCGGCTCTTCTGACGAACGATCGATCAATTCTAAACTCTCTTCGCAACGTCTTAAGACACACGATACCCTACATCGATAACAATTCATAGCAGTCTTAAAAGACTCTACTGCCACTATCTCCAATCACAAGGAATTCTACTCGGCTCGGAACCATCATCCTAAGGTAGAATCCTAACCTCGACTTACTCATTGGAATATATCTGATAATCCAACACGAACTCTATGTGAGTTCAGACACCCTCACATAACTATATATATAATCCTACGCTCTCACTTGTTTCCAGTTTCTATAACCTTCGCTCTGATACCATTCTGTAACGCCCCCAAATCCGGGGTCAGGGATATGGGTCGCTACCGCGGAAAACCTTAACAACCAAACAATCACCTGTCAATATTTAATCTAAAACATGCCATCCGACCCCTAACTACCAAGAATCTTTTCAGGTTATAGACTTGGAAACAAGAAACCAAAACACTTATAATAACTTCTTTTATTACAACTCAAATCCCTAAACACAACAATCTCTTATACAATCTTATGCTGTTTGTATCACCTTGATAAAAGGTATACAACGGCCACAATATTCTAATACAACAAATAATACAATACAAGAATATGAATACCATACCAGTCTAACTAAACATCTAGTAGACTAACTCAAAAGACAGAATCGCTCTGAGCCAAACATCAACTCGATCCATGACTTGCACTGCTTCGAGCTAAACTAAGTCAACTGCATCCACTATCTATCTCTGTAAAATAAGATTTAAACAAAAGCAAGAATGAGCGAAAGAGGCGCTCAGCAAGTATATAATAGAGTATACTAAAATACTTTTAGAAAACTTTGAAGGTTCTAAAATCCAACTTGAGGATGATACCATTCTTGAAATATTCATAACGATAATTTTTCGATAGGAAGGAGGTTTACAGAATCCAACAAGAAATTCACCTCGACAGCTTTATAAACGACTGTGATATTTATCTCAACAATTATTATAGCGATTTCTGATAAAAACTTTGAGCAACTGAGCAACAGATGCTTCAGCTACTAAGAGACGACATTTAAGAAATTCACGAAGATACATCAACTCTCAATTTAACAAACATTCAAGAAATTCTCAATTATTCAGAATCTCACTCTCGTCGACTAAGTACTTGCATACCCAGCTACCAAACCGGCCTGACAATAACGAGTTCATGAATAAATAAGAAGATCTCACTTCATTCTCAATTTGTAACCGTCACTGTGCAACAAATGCTTCAACGACAATCTAAATCTCGAATTAATTTAGAACAATTCAAAAAGATTCGACGTTTGATTCTCAACAATAAAGAATATGA
Source organism: Saposhnikovia divaricata (assembly GCA_036435485.1). Taxonomy (NCBI): domain Eukaryota; kingdom Viridiplantae; phylum Streptophyta; class Magnoliopsida; order Apiales; family Apiaceae; genus Saposhnikovia; species Saposhnikovia divaricata. Next base: position 53,297,413 of record CM071595.1, on the reverse strand, counting down.
TTTTTTTAGAATAAATAACCCTTAAAGATTGGAACCACGATAAGACGCTACGAGCTAAGCTGGGTGATCAGCCCATGACAGAGCTCAAATCCCGTATACACAATACGGGTTCTCAAAAGAAAGGGGATCCCAAGCCAAAGCTTATACATCATCAGGCGTCACTGCTACTGATGACATAAATATAAAAATTGGTGACCGGCGCCTCAGTCAAAAGGACGTTCCAATTACAACAAGGATATTCAGAAAGAAGGATTCCCATTCCCAACAGATATTGAAGTGTGTCATAATCATGACAGAATATAAAACAGTTCTTATAGGGGTGAAGAACAATTGTAAACTTTTATAACACAATGGATAAAATCACGAGTGGGAATAAATTGAAAGCAGTTATCAAACTGATATAAATAGACTTAAACGATTTCTCACGAATTTAAGAGTTTTAAATAAGGCATTTACAGAACTTTTATCATAGATATTTTAAAAAAAACATATATACTCTGAAAGAAAGAGCACGGTTAGAAGACTTGCAATACCTGTATCATACTTTCGATATAATATATACTCTGAACAATAGAGCATAAAAGAGATAATTTGCAATTATGGATTTAAAACTAGTTCGCACATTTCATATATTTTAAAGATACGAATACTCTGAATGATAGAGTATGCATAAATAAACTTGCCTTAGGTCGCAGCTAATAAGTTCGCTTGACGATTCAGAAAGTATATTCCTTCGCTTGTTCCGCGTGTCCAATCCCATTATTTTGATCCCCTTCCGATTTGATGCACTTGCGATTGCAACCATTCTGCTTCATCGCGATTGAGCCCGCGCAACTATGTCTACCATTAAGTGTAACACAGTACTTTGATTTCCAGAATACAGTCTTTACATACAATAATTATTTATAACTTAAGCCAATATATTCTATAGAAAATCGGGCATGAACTTTTCATAATTAGACCTTCCTTGTGTAAAAACACCTTAACAACAATCCCTAACAATACCAATTCCAATCATTTATCCATGTCTCCAACATTCTCAATTCATCTATACATAATACTAACATGAAATGAAACCGACCTTGACTTGCAACGAACATATACCACAACAATCTAACAATTAATCCTCGACAATTATTCAAATCCGCAATTTGAATCTCCAAATTAAATGATTAACGTCTACCCTTATGACGTTTTACAATAAATAATCAAACACTTAATCCTCGAAGAAGAAAGTCAACTGACAATTCTAATCTGTAACTTAATAATTAACGTCTAACCTCGACGACGTCTTAAAATCAGACAATACAGATAAACAAGTTTGATTCTAAAATATATAGCAGTCGAACTTAATTAATCGCGTAATCACATTAACTCGGTTATAACACATAAGCAATTAAACATATGACTCAATAATAAATCTAAAAATAAGTTTTCAAAACATTTATTCAAGTGGATTAATTTAATAAATCAATTTACAAAATCAAATTGATTAATTAAACTAATTAATCACTTATAAAACACTTTAATCACTAAATTAAAGAAATCATTTTAAATCTATTTTTAATATCTTACACCATTTTAAAATAATTAATTAAATTAATCAAGTACAATCAACCCATAATAACCAATAACCTTGAAAGGCACTAAACCCCAATAATCCGAGTTCTCGACATTTAAATTCCCAGAAATATACATCTAAATATTTTTTTTTATATTATTCAAACCCAAAATCCGACTACACCATTAAATCCAGAAAATTATTTACTTAAACTTTCATATAAAACACTTTTTCTAATTCCTTCATTTAACCCCTCAAATAAAATAATTACTCATTTCAATATTCTAGCCAATCAGAACTCGCCACGTCATCATCTTCCTCACCCAAAACACAGCAGTTTCTCTCTCCTCGAAGTCAACTGCCATGGCCAAACTTTGACCGGCTAATAACTCACTCATTATTTATCCGATTTACATGATTCAAGAGCCTATTTCACGTATTTTCTCGCAAGGATTCCAAATATGCTATTAGAATTTAAATCCGACTTTAACAGCTAAAAACCGAATATTAATTTAATTAGAAAATAACAATTAAGGATATATATTTGGTCTTCGGAAAACCGCCGGCCATCTCCACCATTTCCGGCCGCAACTCCGGCCACCTCCGATCATTACCAAAATGTCACAAAATACTCCTCAAGCTTCGATCTAAACACCCCTAACCTCAAGAACATCTCTCATCGACTATATATATCCAAATCGGACCAAATCTAAAAATGGTCGGAAAACAAATCTTCATAAAATCGTGATTTCAATATATGTATGCGTAGGTATCGATTTGAGGAGTTCAAATATGCAATCGGATTTTGATTTGGATAAGTGGTTGATTTGTTATGAATTTTGGAAGGTTGTAATATATGTATGTTTATGTGTATATAATGAGAGATAGAAATGGAAGGAAAAGGCTATGCGGCTGGAAAAGAAAGGATGGGGTGGGGAAAACCCTACCTCTTTCTATTTATATCCCTCCCACAAGTTTCGTACTCGTACCAATTTCTGTTCGTTAATTAAATAAATAATGAACCAATAAATCTTTTATATTTTTAAAAACTCCACAATAAATTTATAAGTTATTGAAATAATTCTACTAATTATCTTAATAACTCAAATCTTTAAAATAATATTTTTAGGACCCATAATTATTTAACTCTGGAATTTACAAGAAGTAGACTTTAAAAATGAAAATATATTTTATAAAATCATTCAAAAATCCTTAAATTCCAAAAATAACTAACATTTCATTTTTATAACCAAGCGTATGAAATTAGGAACACATACTCACCAAAAATATATTTTTACAACTTGTAATCATTAAACTAGAAATTTTACAATATAATTTATCTAAAAAGAAATTCATGCTTTAAAAATCTCTAAAAATTATGGGAGCCAAAATAAACTAAACTTGCATTTTTAGAATGTTTCTAAATGCTGAAGAAACATTATGAAAGAGGTTTCGTGATTTTGCGATGCTCCAAGATTTTTAGAAAAATCCAACAGTGCTTTAACTAGTATATAAATGGAATAACAACCCATATAAGCATATTTAATAATACTGACTATACATATAAGTCACATATACATATAAACTTAATTCAGATAATACATATAATCATCTAGAAATTAAGTCACATTGACTTAATTCACAAAATTTGAAAGAAACCCATTTTCCACTTAATCACACACAAACAACATTAAATCACATAATGCTCCACAATCGAATAAATACTATAATATAATAATTAACTATTCTCTTCTCTCATCAATTCTATCGGTCGATATAAAATAATAATAATAATTTAATAATAATTTATTCAAAAATATTCGGGTTGTTACAATAAGAGAGTCTTAAGTGATTTAATTCAAATGAACTCCAATGCAGAAGTACAATTGATATATCTACCAATTGTTCAGGTAACTCTTTCTAACCTTGAAACTCCTATCTCTAACCCCCAAATTTCTTTGCCTTCCTCAGTCACAATGGAGTCTGTAGTAATGACCAAACAGGCTCCTACCCAAATGACTAAAACAAAAGTTTCGAAACCAAAATCTAAGAAACAAACCTTAGGTGTTTCTCAAAAAGCACTTGTTGCAAAAACTACCACAACTCTTGAGGGGAGTGTGAAGGAGGTAGTGAGTGGTGAGGGACAGGGTGCAAGCCCTAAGAATAAGGTAGGTGAGGAAAGTGCACCAATTAGCCAAGCCCAAGTTACATCCTCTCAACAGGGTGTGACTACTAGTTCTACAGCAACTCTGCACAAAAGGGTAAGGGACACTAGCCCACACTCAAAAACCTATTAAAGAAGAGTAAAATCTAAAACCATAGGGGAAACACAGGGTGCACACACAGTACAGCAAACTGTACCTTCTCAAATTCAGTTTGATGTGACTTCAATAAATGTGGAGTCACAGCCCCTTGATATTAACCTTCAAATCGATACACATTACAATCCACCATCACCAACTCCATCTCTGGATGTGGATATGATATCTACATCAATTCCTGATTCTCCATCTTTAAGATTCTTGGAGAAGCCCCACTCTGCAATTGGTGGTCATCATCTTTTAGATGACTTGTTGGGTCATCAACCTTCCATTCCAGAATTCACAACAACATCTGTGGCCTTATCTTTAAAATCAATCTCCACAGATTCAGTGTTGGTTTTCACTTCAACGGATATTATCATCCCTTCATCAACGGATATCCTTCATCCGTTGACAAGTGTTTCTCCATCAACGGATGCGCCTATGTCTAGCCATCCGTTGATAGCTATGACTACTTCATCAACGGATATTCCTTATCCGTTGATAACTCACTCTACCACTGCTATATCTGACATTACTGTGTCAAGTGTGGAGGAGTTCTCAGTAGTTGAAACACTTTTAGGATTGAGAGAAGGGAGTGAGAGGCTGCCTTGTGAGCAGGCAAAAGGAGAGGCAAATAATGAGAGGCTGACCATTTCTTCAGGTCAGGCAAAAGGAAAGCCAGAGAGTTCCACCTTAGTAGGTGAAGGTGAGGGTGTGAGAGGTGTGAGCCAGGGGGAGCCCCTGATGTAAGAAAAGAGAGATGAGTGGAGAGAAGGGACTACATGAGAAATAAGGCAGGAAGATCCAGCCATTGCAAGTGAGTTAATGGAGGTTAATGAAGCTTCCAAAGAGATGGAATTTCGACAAGAATATCAGTCAATCATTGACTCCATCTCTTTGGATCCTGAAACCTTTACTCATCTTGTTTCTGCCTATCAAGTCATGGCACAACAGGGCATTGTGGAGGCAGAGGAGGCAATGCACCTAGTGCACACCTCACAATCTTTACAAAGAGCAAAGGAAGCTTTCACAACTCTGCCTTCAGATGCTGACAGTGAAGAGTTTGGCAGTGATGACAGTGACAGCACAGCAAATGATGAAGAAGTCAATGTGGCAGATACTTCAGACTGGCTATTTTCTACTGCCATTGTGGCTGGTGACTTCAATGTGGAGATTGTGAAGCAATATCAATTTGCTAGGGCTGAGCACCAAAATGCAGATCCACAGAGAAAGGCTGTTCTTCAGCAAATAATGGACTCCCTGAAACTTCACAAAATGCACATGGTCATTCAAAGAACACAACAGGAGGAGGTCCAAACTGCAATTAGAGAAATGAAAGTGGAACTAGATGCAAGGAATGAGGCACTAGCCCCTACTACCTCTCAGAAGGTGCTGACTAGCAAACTATTGAAGGAAGATAGCCTGGCCAAATCTGTTCAGCATCTCTCCTCCAGAGTGGATAGTATGGAATCTCAAATGCAGACGCTCATTGCCAATCAAGCTAAACAGACTGAGCTACTGGAAAGGCTGCTTGCAGCCTCACCTCCAGCCCTTGATGCTAACAAAAAGGGGGAGAAAAAGGTAGAAGAGGCAGCTACTTCTAGTCAAATTCCAGCTTCCAGTAGCAAGATAGCACAAATTGAGGGGGAGCAACAGCCAATGATAGTGGTCAATCCAAAAGAGTTTACTATAGAGGCTTCCCCTATGAAGAAACAAAAGGCTGTGCTTCCAGTTCCTGACTTATCAAAAATCTCAGAAGATGAGAGGCAAGCCAGAATTAAAGAATTAGAGAAGATCAACAAGGAGGCAAATTAAAGAATGATGAGAACAGAAAGGATGATCAATGAATCAATATCAACTACAATTCTGAAGGTGATCACTCCAGAGATTGTGGCTCCTACATTCTATGATGCTGAGCCATCTTATGTCAAAGAATTTGAACCATACATAAAAACCAGAGCCTACTCTCCACCAAAGGCAAATGGGAAGAACAAGTTACAATTGGACTTTCCATTTCCCAAGGATGATGATGAGAAGCTAATGGGAAAGACAATCAAAGAGTTCAAGAAAAAGACAAATAAGAGTGTAAGAGATTGGATGGCTGTAATAATAAGGAATGGAAAAGTGTTAAATATATCCAACAGCCATCCTAGATTTGTTGAAGCGACAAGAGAGGAGACCTCCAAACTTATAAGGGAAGCTCATCCAAGTGAAGAAAATTAATATGAAAACTCAGATGAGAAGCAAGCCAGGCTGGCTCAGGAGTTAATGGATGAGGTAGAGGATGAAATGAGGGAACCTGAGGAAGTCCCCAAATCCAAAAGGAAAGTGAAATCAGTCCCCAAATCCAAATCTAAGAGAGTGAAATCAAAGGCAAGGAGGCCTGTCTCTCCAGAAATTGAAAGCAAGGAAACAGTTAGCTCATCACAACCTATTTCTGTAAAAGTATTCAACCCAGCTGTGAATTTCCATGGTGATCCTATAGTACCTAAAGAAGAACCAATGAATCTTGACTCCATTGAGGTTCCTTCATTCTTGCTGAAGCCTCAACAGAAGCCTATACAGAAGAAAAGGATACCAAGGAAGCAACCTTCAAAGGAACCAATTCAAGTTGCTAGGGTACCTGCTATTGTCAAGCAGCCAATCTTGGAAAACAAGGAGGATTTTATCTATCAGGCAGATATTGAAGAATACTCTGGCATGAATCTATATTTGGATGAATTGTCAGAAGTAAGAGGAATTGACAAATATAAACATTTTCCTGAGAGATTGGTCTTTGTATACAAGGGAGGAAAGGAAAGGACATGGCCACTACAGAGGGTTCTTGGAGAAAATTATCTGACCTTAACCAAACTGTTCTCTGCAATCAAAAGATACACAGGGTTCTCCAAGATAGCAAAAGGGGAGATACTGGACAGAATAGAACAGATAAGGAGAGAATGGAACTCACCATCAAGTCTACCAAGGAAGATGAAGATCGCATACAATGGACAGAAAATCCACCTTCAACCCTTCTGGATGACGGAGTTCAGGGATGAAGATGGTGACAGGAGATTCTTCAGGTTAGAAGACCAACTATCAAAGGCTAGTTCTCAATACCTGAGATGGTTACAACAAAAGCTAAATCCAAAGGTTGATGAAGAAGATGCCTTCTATAGGCAACTCCAAATGCAGATTGAGTCCAACTCTGCCAAAGAAGGAAAATCAAGGGTGATGCCAACAAGAGAAAAGAAACAGTCTTAATCTGCTCAGTCTAGAGGAGCACTTCTCTATAACTTTCTCAAACTTTCAGTTTTTAATTTTTGTAGCTTAATACAATTTTTGCATTGTTCTATATATATATATATATATATATATATATATATATATATATATATATATATATATATATATATCTTTAGGAATGTTTTGTTATCATCGAGGTCCTGAATTTATGCTTTATTGCCATCAAGTATAAATTGGGGAAGATTGTTAGGAATATGTTATACTTGATGATAACTTCACAATCAATCAAATTGTATAAGGTTTTGTAGCTGTCAACGGATGAGGATTTATAACTCTATCCGTTGACAGGTAGCTCATCAACGGATGAGGTTTTGTAGCATACTGCAGTATCTCTATGATATCAGTTGATAGTGTTTTTATCCACAGTCATGTTGACCATCAATGGATAGGCAGAATAGGGTAGCCAATTGTAAATAAGCTATGCTATGTAATTCTGTCTAAGTGAAAGTGTATCAAAGGATGAAGACAAAACTCTATCAACGGATACAGCTCAAGTCTCAATATCAACGGATACAGCTCAATATATCATCAACGGATGTCAGTGTACAATATCAACGGATAATCATTGACACTTACTTCTATGCTAAGCTGGGGATTAGCAGTTGATAAGGACAGGTTTGACTGACAGATCACATGGGTTGATAGTAGATACAAAAAGTAGTATGGCAGCCATACTTTGGAAACACAGTAGAAAGAAGCATTCCGTTTACACTATGAATACAAGAAAGGTGCAGGAGACATGTCTGTTCACAAGGACAACCTTTCGGCTACATGTGTATTTGGAGTGTAGTAGAAAGTCAACTAGAATTAGATTAATATTATCTTATTCCAGTAGTACTTGTAAACTTGGGATTTATAACCAAGTGTAGCAACTCTTTAGAAGCTAAGAAAACAGATACATTTGCTTAGGGTTTTTGTTGAATATCCTTAGAAAGCAAAGAGTTGTAAAACAGAAGCTGTGTACTTTTGTATCACAGAGTTTTCTTCGAATAAAAGCTTCAGGTGGTGCATTTAACCACCTGATTTTTATGTGTTTGTGCATTAATGTTTCTACAGCAATTATCTAAGTATAGATTTTTGGAGTTCTTATCAGAAATTTATAAATATCAATAATTGTATTCAACCCCCCCCCCTTCTACAATTATATAAGTGTGTAATCTGGGAATAACACATAGTTATGTCTAATCAATTATGTTTATTCTGTTGCACTAGACATAACTACACCAGGAATTACTGATGATGATTTGCTATTGTACTGATGATATTGTACTGACGGGCTATATTTATGTGCTTGCAGCCTTGCACCAATAAAGTCTGTGATATTGTACTGACTCTTTTTTTTACCGACTTGTAATTGAATTTTAATTTTTATTAAAATAAACTTAGGTGATTAATCGCAAACCGAACCGCATCAACCGCGGTTAATCGCAAACGCATCATGCGGTTAACCGCAACCGCATTTGCGGCTGTGGTTAGATATTTCCAAAACCGCCAAAATCAAAAAATCGCATCAACCGCCAAAAATCGAACCGCGTACACCCCTACATTGTATCTACACAAAATCTCTAATCCTTTCGTCCCAGCCGGTTCTTTACATATGGCTGGGATACAGAGACCAATATATATATATATATATATATATATATATATTTATATATATATTTATTTATTTATTTAAGTAGGTAAAGTGATGAAAAGTGAGTAAAGTAATGGGACCTATTAATATTTAATAATAGATTTGAGAAAATAGAGAAAAACAGTGGATGTAATTGTCTTTTTTATTATTAAATATGAGATAGTGGGAGAATGTAGTGGGTGTAATAGTGAGAAAACTTACTATTTTTGAAATGTAAAGAAATGAATGGAATAATCCAAAATAGTAACTATAAAAAACCTGTTGGGATGGAGGGAGTATGATTTAGGACCCTATTGACTGAGGAATTTGGGAACAACAAAATTCGAGGTACGTCGCCGGAAACAAGATCTGATGCGGTGGTTCTTTGCCAGAGAAAACGGTGGTGTGTAGTTCTTGAGCGTAATTGGTGGCTGAGATTGATAGGGTTAGTGGCGGCTATTTCTGAGCTCTCGACTTCCAACCCCTCAATCGGCCTACGTACCCCAGTATTTATAGGGGATCAAGCCATACGTAGTTCTTGGAGAGCAAGAAACCCAAATGGGCTTGGATTCTAGGTCCAGCATCCGGAATGTTCTGCTATGAGGCCTAACCACAAAGGCCCAAGGCTCATCCAAGATCTCAAGACTTCACAGATAAGGAAACTTCCCCCGTCGAGGACTAGTCCTATCCGCTTCCAGCTATTTCTTGATTTCAAGGATGCAGGTATAGCCATGGTTTACCCCAAGTGCAGAACCCATCCCTGTCCCCCGAATGAGAAGCACCCACCAGATAGCAGGACAGGTGATCCATAGCTTTTGGGGGCAGAGTGCAGGATTACTCCAAAGTTCCCCAATGAGAGCACGCCCATTGAATATAGGAACAGATCTCCCAAAGCACACACCAGAAAGTCCCCATCTTTCCACCTTAGGGCGCGCCCTTATTGTTTAAGAAGGGTCCTCATAACCAGGCAAACCCCTGGAGGCCTTCTGCGACGGACATCCCCCTCCTGAGATACGACAGGAGGGAATTCTTCAACAACTCCTGGAATCCCAGCCTAAGTGGAATCCCAGAAGAGAATTCTTCAATGGTTCTTGGAAAATCAATTTTGTTATCATTTTTTAGTATTGAGGGCGCGCCCTCATTATAGAACAAGAGAGGGCGCGGCCTGACTTCTGTATTTCTGCCAAATCCATAATTTAATCTAGAATTCCCCAAATTGAACTAGTATTTTGACCCGAATCCATCTTGAAATATTCGAACCGAAATTTGACTATAACAACTACCCCCCAATTCATATGAAATTAGAAATAAAATATGGAATTTTCTTAAAAGATCCAAAATTTCCTTAACACAACCCCAGGGCGCGCCCTGACGTACGACGCGTCCTCAGAATTCCAATCGACTTGAGTGGTTGACAGCTGTCTTCCACTATTTCTCCAAATGCCTATAAATATTCAACTATCACTTTCATTTTACTCTTTTACATTCTCTCTCTCACCAAAAACCCACTCCGATGAATTAAACTTTCCGAGCAAGAATCTGATCGATTGCAGCGTGTTTTCTCGATTTTCTTCCCAAATCTTCAATCTACAACTCTCAAGGTACGCCCCCATACACAAATTTTTTATTTTTACCGCATATTTCGTTGAATATGACCATTTGACTGTTAATATTCTTCGTGTTCTTTATTTTTCCGATGTATGTATATATGTATGTATGCATGCTAGATCCTCTTTTAGTGTTCCCACTTTCTTCAAACATGTTTTTTTAATTTTAGTTCCTTTAGTATTTTAGGACGCGCCTTAGGCCTATGATACCCTTCAATCATAGGGCGCGCCCTAATCTTCTTTAAGGGTATACTTTCCCCTAGAAATTCATCCTTCGCAACAATTATTTTATCCCTTTAAGATACCTTCATACCATGACCCGTAGAAAATTTTCCTTCTCTTTTACTACTTTCTTGGACGCGCCCTTAGCTTTTCTTTTTATTTTGCAGCTGGAGGGCGCGTCTTCTCCATTTCATCCTTTTAAGGAGTTTAATAAACGTATTGGGATATACTCTCCCTTGCCGTCTCCTCTACCGCCTAGTTCACCCAAGCCTCTCTTTTCATTCACATCTTCAGAAGATAAGGCGCGCCTTATTCAAGAATTTCAAGACGCCACCATGAGCTTTTCTAGTGAAGATTCCCTCAACCACACCACACTAAATGTTCAACCTTCTAAAGAATCTCAAACCCCCCCCCCCGAAGTAAACAATTCTTACAATTCCATGGATGATAGTGATTTTATTCCAATCTCGGGAACATCTGGGGATTCTCATTCTTCAGATACATACTCGGTTGAGGGCGCGCCTTCAGCCTCTTCTATTTCCCCCTTAATAAACTCCGAGCCAACATCTCCTCCTCCTTCCCCAACTCCCTTTGAGAACTTGGAAGTTCTTAATGAAGAAATCGACATTGAATGGGGAAGATATGGAGACATGACTGAGAAAGAAAAGAATCAACTTCGAAAGAAACGAGTTAAATTGGCCTGTGTGAGCATGTCCTCTACTGCAACAAATGATGAAGTAGAGTGGGCCATGAAATACTATGGTCAAGAAGGACTTTGGGCCATTCCACACTCTCACCACCGTCCTCATATTTTCAACTACGGTGGAAATTTCAGAATTCCAAGGATGGTTTTGACCCCAAGACTTGTAGCCCTTGGTGTGGGCGCGCCTTTGCATCCATACTTAAGGGAAATCCTCGAATGGTATAATCTAGCCCCAATTCAACTCTTTCCCAACAGCTACAAACTTGTTTTAGGTTTGTTCATTCTCTACCATGATTTGGGATTTGAAGCACCCTCTATGCCAGAAATAAGTTACTTTTTCAGCATCCGTCAATCAAACATTGGATATTATTATCTAGTGATCAACAAACCCCACAACAATAAAGGCTTTTCTGACGGAAGGATTAGCCATATTAAACGATGGAAGGAACCTTATTTCTTTGTTTGGGATGTTCCTCGAGTTCGTCTTCAATTCAGCACAAATCCATGTAAGTGAGGGCGCGTCTTAAATTTCTCTTATATTTCTTCCTTTTAAGTTTTTATTAACTCCTTAAGTTAAAACAGATAGAAGAATTCAAAAAACTCTTCAGGGCGCGGCCTCATCTCGGGCCACTGCCGTCCTCAAAGTTGCAGCAGATAAATTCAACCTTCAAACCCTAATTACCGAGGAAAACCTAAAAAGGGTTGGAATCCTTTATGATAGGGTTAGATCAATCTGTAAATTTAGGAAATTCAGAAATGGTATTGCCGTTTCCCTGTCCTCTTCTAATGATAGTGATAATGAAAATCTCAACTCTGATCAGGATGAAGGTATGAAATCTTAAATTAGGGCGCGCCCTAACCTTTTGGTTTCACCTTCATTATTATTTTTCTTTTTAACGTGATACATCTTGCAACTTGTCTTCATATGAAAAACCTATTTCATGATTTAATATTTCTGTTTTTTTTTCTCCGGTGCAGATATGGCCCCCCAAATTCCTCGTGGCTTTGGAGCTGGAAAGAAAAATGACAAAGAGAAGCTGAATGACAGGGCTGATACTTCTCACACTAGGGCGCGCCCTATCCAACAGCAACAGCAAGAGTCTAACCAAGCAATTCCACCCTCTTCCAGATCTTCGAAGAGGAATACTGAGACCCAAGATCCTCCTGTTGATAAGGGAAAAAGACAAAGAACTGAGGGCGCGCCCTCATATGTTGAAACCCTTATTGGGCCAGCTGCTGCGTCACTTGTCAACGAAAAGGAGGTTGATCTTTGGCAAAATATGAATGCTGATGACGAGACAAACTCCATGATCAAAGCTTCTGCTCAGCTTTTGGTTCAATCCTTAGGGCACGCCCAGAGGATTCATAAAGAAAAGCTTCACATCAACAAGCTCGAGGCTGAGAATAGAAAATATGCAAAAATGATTGTGAAGAGTGACAACAAATGGAAAAAAGAATGTGATTCCAGGGATGCTACTATTCAATATCTTAAACATGATTTACAAGACGCTGTTGACCATCGCCAACTTCTAGCCGACAAGAATGATAAGTTGGAAAAAGAGAATGAAGACTTGAAAGTGCAGCGGGATGCTCTTGAAATTGAAAAATCTGACTGTTGGAAGGGTGAAAAGCAGGCTATGGAAGATCGTAATTTTCAAGCTGGTTTTGAGTATTATCTTCTTGGATTCCTAGCCAACGATCCTGATTATAATTGGACTGAGAAGTTTGGGGCTGACAGTGCTGAAGACATAACCACATTCAAGATCAAGAGTGCCGATGCTATCAAAGCAAAAAGAATTGAACTGGGACTAGAGGAGACTTCTCAGGACGCGCCTTCGACAGAAGACGTGCCTAACAGTCCTGAACAAGTGCCACAAACTACAACCAATTCTGACCAACTGCCTCCTGATGTAACCTCCAATCAGGATTCTATTCCCGAGATGACCAGTCCCCTTACTCAGCCTGATTATATCCCGGGCGCGTCCCCTACTGCCTCAAAGGGCGCGCCTTGATATCAAAAATGTTTCCCTAAGTTTTAATCAACCCAACTTTTGCTTGAACTATTAATTTTCTAAGGTGCAGGTCCTTTGTAAAACCTTGCAATTTGTAATTTGAATTTATCCCTTTCATGTTTTCTGGTAACTTCAAATATTTAACATGTTATGTTTCTTCAAGTTCTCTGCATCATTATTATCAAATACTTTTGCCGACAAATAAAGGGCGCGCCCTAATGTATTAGGGCGACTTCCTTGAAATCCTTTCAAATTGTTTTAACACTTTTAACATAAGTTTAAAGCATATCTTCAAACAGATCTTCAAGTTATTATTATATGTAATCTAAGGGCGCGCCTTGATACGCTAGGGCGTGGCCTCCAGATCAAATTCCTTCAAATATTAACGAAAAACACTTAAATTCTTCAGTATAAACATAGGGCGCACCCTGTTGAATTAGGGCGCGGCCTTTTGTATTTCAACAACCGATATTCTTCTAACAATCTTCAAATATATTAAAAGCCTTAAAAAATTTGAAATCTTCATTAAACTTGAGTCTCTTCAGAACAAGGGAAGGTGTAAAAATACTACCCCCCCTAGTTAAGGAGAATGGTTATTGAAAAGCATAAAAATCAGCAAGCCTCGACTAACTCTAAGGAAGGCATATATACACTACCCTCCTAGACTAGGAGAAGAATTATTGATACTAGTCTATAACTTAAATATAAGCCTTCATAAAATAGGGGGCCGAAGCCGTACCCTATTGATAATATTTCTTCAAATGCTCCGCATTCCATGCCCTTGGAATCGTGTTACCATCCAAGTCTTCTAAGTGATAAGTGCCTTCCCAAATGATAGACTTGATCCTGTAAGGTCCTTCCCAATTGGGACCAAAGACTCCATGAGCAGCTACCCTAATATTTGGCATGACCTTCCGAAGAACCAGATCACCCACCTTAAAAAGATGGGTCTTCACCTTTCGATTAAAATACCTTGCAGCCCTTTGCTGGTAAGTTGTCAACCTCAGCTGTGAATTGGTTCTTGTTTTTCAAAAAAATCCAGACCCAGCCTTTGATTTACCATATTGGTTTCTTCATCATAGAAATCTCTCCTGAATGATCCCGCTCCAATTTCTACCGGAACCATCGCCTCACATCCATAAGACAACACAAAAGGAGACTCTCCAGTAGTAGTTCTCGGAGTTGTGTTGTATGACCACAACACCATGGGAAGTTCTTCAGGCCAATTCCCCTTGCTTTCTTCCAACTTCGTCTTCAAGGTATGCTTGATTATTTTGTTGATAGCCTTTGTCTGCCCATTACTTTGAGGATGATACACAGCTGCAAATTCTTTCTTTATCCCCAAGTCATCACACAACTTCCGTAACTATTTGCTGTCGAACTGCTTTCCATTATCCGACACGAGTTTATATGGAATTCCAAACATGCACACAATAGAGTTGAAAACAAAATCTCGAATTTTCCTTGTAGTAATGGTGGCCAAGGGCATTGCTCCGCCCACTTGGTAAAGTAATCCACAGCAACAACAGCATACTTCACACCTCTCTTAGCTTTAGGGAGTTCTCCAATGAGATCTATTCCCCACATAGCAAATGTCCATGGACTCATTAAAGCAGTCAAAGTAGTAACAGGGCTGGTAGAATAGTTGGCAAACCTCTGACACTTGTCACATGCCTTAACAAACTCGTAAGTATCCTTCTTCAAGGTAGGCCAATAATATCCTTGCCTTAACACCATCATTGCTAACGAACCACCCCCCGGGTGATTGCCGCAAATCCCTTCATGAATCTCCCTAAGGATGTAATTACACTCATCTCCATCTATGCACTTGAGAAGTGGTTGATTGAAACCCCTCTTATATAATATCCCATCATATTCCACGAATCTAGCTGCTTAATACTGAAGCCGCCTTGCCTCAAGCTTCTCACTTGGAAGTATACCTCCTTGGATATATTTTTGAATGGGAGTCATCCAAGTAACATGTGGGGTTGATTCCACTTCCATGACTTCTATCTCTGGAATACTAGGTACTTCCTGAATTTGCAAAGGAACTGTTCCCAACAGCATAGCATCTTTTTTGGACCTTAACTTGGCTAACACATCTGCACTACAATTCTCATCTCGTGGAATACATTCTACCCGTACTTCTCGGAATTTTTTGATCAACCGCTGAGCACACCTCATGTTAAGCTCTGTCCTTGGACCTCTACACTGATATCCACCCTTTACCTGTCCAACCACTAATTCTGAATCACTTAACACAATGAGATTCACTACCTTCACCTCCAAAGCCATTTTCATCCCATTAATCAAGGCTTCATACTCTGCATCATTGTTGGTTGCTTGAAATTTGAAGTGAATAGCACTCATGAGTTGATTCCCTTCGGGGGTAAACAAGATTATACCTGCTCCAGCCCCCCCCCCCATTATTGACAGCTCCATCTACTTGTAACTTCCACCAAGGTTGAGGAACTTCTTCAAATGGGCTCGCCCTCTTACGTGGAATTTCAGGCTCAACCAATACAATCGATTTTTCTCCATTTTCTGCCTCGAATTCAAGAATGAAATCAGCTAGAGCTTGACCCTTGATAGCAGTCCTTGGAGTATATTCCAAATCAAATTGTCCCAACTCAATTGCCCATTTTAACATTCGACCAGAGGTTTCCAGCTTATGGAGAATTCCTCTCAATGGATATGCCGTACGAACCTCAATCTTGTGAGCTTGAAAATAAGGCCGAAGCTTCCTGGATGCTAGAACTAAGGCATAGACCAACTTCTCCATGCTAGTGTATCTGGTTTCCGCATCGAGCAAACGCTTACTCACATAGTAAACCAGAGACTGATGATCAACTTCTTCTCTTACCAACACCGCACTGATGGAATGTTCCGAAACGGCCAAGTATAAAATTAACGTCTCTCCTTCCACAGGCTTAGCTAAAAGTGGAGGATTTCCCAAGTGCTCCTTTATTCTCTGAAAAGCTTCCTCACATTCAGATGTCCATACAAAATCCTTGGCTGCCCCCTTTATTGCTTTGATGAATTCTCTGCATTTATCCGATGATTTTGATACGAAACGATTAAGGGCAGCTATCCTTCCCGTGAGACTCTGAACTTGCTTCACACTAGATGGAGATTTCATGTCAAGAAGAGCTTTAATTTTTGCTGGATTTGCCTCGATTCCACGATGATTAACAATAAATCCTAGAAACTTCCCGGACTCTACCCCGAAGACACATTTTTGAGGATTCAGCTTCATCCTAAGCTTCCTCAAAATCTCGAACATCTGTTCCAAATGCTTTACATGGTCCTCTGCTTTTAAGGATTTAACAAGCATGTCATCCACGTATACCTCCATGGTTTTCCCTATCAAATCTTTAAACATCATATTTACCAACCTCTGATAGGTTGCGCCAGCATTGATCAACCCGAAAGGCATCCCAATATAACAATACAATCCTCGATCCGTAATAAAGGAAGTGTGCTCTTGATCCGGTTCATACATAGGGATCTGGTTGTAACCCGAGTAAGCATCCATGAAACTTAAAAGAGCGTGTCCTGCCATGGCATCCACCAACTGATCAATCCTTGGGAGTGGAAAGCTATCCTTCGGGCATGCCTTATTCAGATCAGTGAAATCCACACAAGTCCTCCATTTTCCATTTGGTTTTTTCAAGAGAACTGGATTAGCCAACCAATCTGGATAATATGACTCCTTGATCAGCCCAACATCTAGAAGTCTATCCACCTCTTCTTTCAATGCTATGGCTCTCTCTCCACTCACTAGCCGGCGTTTCTGGCGGATTCCCTTTTTGGTAGGATCTATATTCAGACGATGACACATAATCTCTGGATCAATTCCAACCATGTCAGCATGACTCCAATCAAAAACATCCAGATTGTTTAAAAGGAAGTTGGTGAGCATGCCTCTTAACTTGGAGTTCAACTGCGATCCAATCTTCAGAACCTTAGTTGGATCCGTTTCATCTACCAAAATTGAAATTGTATCCTCTGCAGGGCCAGTCTTTTCAACCAACTGCGGTGTTCTTGGATCAAGGTCGGAATCAAAACTCCGAGGATCTTCGATTGGAGCTTCATCGTTGGAGGGCGCGTCCTCTTTAAGAGGGAAGTCTTCCTCAACAAGGGTATGCATCAAGCCTTCAAGTAACATTCGTCTTCCTTCAACTTGTTCACCTCTGATGTTGATAGAGATTATATCTTCTGAATCTTCTTCAATTTCTTCCAGAACCCCTTCTTGAAGATCGCCAAAAAACTGGGACATCTTCCTCTGGGTGTACCCTGTAAAGAGGCACTTCTTCTTCCGACTCTTGGACGAGATAATGAATGTTAACTTCTCCCAGAGCAATGCTCATGACTCCTAAATTATCTGTAGCTCCACCTTGTTGTCTCCTAAAACCTTTGATTGCCTTTTGATAACAATCTCTGGAATCATGTTGAGAACCCCTTATAGTCCCCACACCATTGGGTGTAGGAAACTTCATTGCAAGATGATAAATGGAGGTCACAATTTTCATTTCCTTCAACAAGGGGCGCCCTACCAAAGCATTATGCGACGATTCCACATTCAGAATCATAAAATCCATCATTTGAGTTACAGAAAGAACTCCTTCCCCAAGGGTTACCGGTAATTTGATGGCTCCTAAAACTTTCAAAGATTCGCCCGAAAAACCATAGATCCATCCATTGTCTTGAATCATATCCTTATCTAGAAGTCCCAACTTTTTATAAGCGCTGTAATACAAGATATTCACCGAACTTCCATTGTCAACAAAAACCCGATGTAATTTTTGAATCCGAGTTCATCTTTGCAAGACGCTGTGCTGCTTTGTCCGCCATTGATCTTCAAGAGATGAATGCACCAACCCGTAAATCTTGAATGAAGAAGATGAATATTCAACAGAAACTCGGAAAATCTTTAAATAACCCAAAAACCGGTGAAAGATATGCCGGAAATAATGAAATTGCTGGAGAAAACTTCCGAGAATCGCCTTAACTCTAAGAAATACTTAAGAGAATTTTTAGAGGAAAGTGGAGTGTATTAGAGTGAAGTGAGAAATGAATCTCACTCCACTCTTTTATAGAAATTTTGTAACTGGCTTGCAGCCGGTTAAAATTCCAAGTAACCGCTGATAACCGGTTAATGCCCATTGAGAGGCCCATAGGCCCAAAGAAAGGAAGGACCTAGAAGATTCTAGAAGATGTAGGAGGTCCCAAAGTAAATAAAATAGTATATGGGTTAATTAAATCCAATATTTCAATTAAATGAGAATGGGTTAAGGCCCAGAAAGATTGGCAGGCCCAATTTGTAAACCCAAATTTATTCGACTAGGATCCTGATCGAAATGTCGACCAGGAATCCATGTCGAAATGCCTTCGAGCAGGCTGTCAAAATGGCATTTATTCGACTAGGATCCTGATCGAAATGTCGACTAGGAATCCATGTCGAAATGCCTTCGAGCAGAGTGTCAAAATGGCATTTGTTCGACTAGGATCCTGATCGAAATGTCGACCAGGAATCCATGTTGAAATACCTTCGAGCAGGCTGTCAAAATGGCATTTATTCGACTAGGATCCTGATCAAAATGTCGACCAGGAATCCATGTCGAAATGCCTTCGAGCAGGCTGCCAAAATGGCATTTGATCGACTAGGATCCTGATCGAAATGTCGACCTGGAATCCATGTCGAAATACCTTCGAGCAGGCTGTCAAAATGGCGTTTATTCGACTAGGATCCTGATCGAAATGTCGACCAGGAATCCATGTCGAAATGCCTTCGAGCAGGCTGTTAAAATAGCATTTATTCGACCAGAATCCTGATCGAAATGTCGACCAGGAATCCTCGTCGAAAGGTTATCGACCAGAGTGTTAAAATGAAGTTTTGTCGACTAGGATCCTGATCGAAATGTCGATCAGGAATCCTCGTCGAAGTATTGTCGACCAGACTGCAGAATTGAAGTTAAATCGACCAGGATCTTGGTCGAAAGTTCGATCAGGAATCCTGGTCGAAATGCCTTCGACCAGAATGCTAGAGTTGTGATTTTTCGACCAGGATCCTGGTCGAAAATTCGATCAGGAATCCTGGTCGAAATTTTCTGATGGATTTTGCTGATTTTCCTAAAAATGGGATTTTTTGGAAAAATTTCAGAAGTTCTGCACAATTATGGTGTGATTAAAATGATGATAGTAGAAAATACTCGTGAGTATAAGAAAAATAAGGATATTGTCAAGAAGATGTATGACATTCAGACCAAGCAGGTTAATACATTGATCAAACTTGTTGACATCCGTGCTAATAAGAAGAAGATTAAGAACGCTACTTATAGCATCCCTGTAAAAATTGATTAGCCACGAATAAGGCAATTCGTCGTAAATGTGTAGGTCGCTTCACACTTTACATTCAAGAAGATATCTGTGAAACACTAGTGTACATGAACCTTTTAACTTCAATGAAAATCTGGTCAGTTTTCTTAGAAGTTGGGGGGCAAATGATATGGGTTGAAAGTGAGCCCTAGAAATACATTTAATGACACATTGAATGAACCTTGGTGGTCCAAAGTCAAAGCCCAATTATGAGGCCCAAAACCATAATTATGATAATAATTTCGTAATTAGATAAATCAGCCAAAATAGGGCTCCGTTATCAAGTCCTATGGATACCCAAATTCTTTAAAGAGTAGTCTCCAAGTCATATGAGTCCAATACGAATTAGCCTTCCTCATGGAAGGATCCAGAATCGGGCTTAGAGTGGGTATCTTGTCCACCAAGATACCAAACCCTACCCTAACTTTAAGGCTTCGAATGCCTATATAAAGGACCTGATCCTTCAACCTAGAACTACGTTTTATTGGCCTGATTCTTGATATTTGCAAGATACGTAGGCATCTTGTGAGGACCCGAGTTAAGTCACGAAACACTTGATCAGCCATTAAAGCTCGAAACTTTCATAAACCCTAACATTAAATACGCGGCAAATACACCCTATTTTTCGTTCCACAACAATATATATATATATATATATATATATATAGTCCAAAAAAGAGGTCGAAAATGACAACTGAAAAATGGAACTTGAAATCAGTAACTGAATGCAACCACATGCAACTAAATTTGCAACTACATCCAACTGAATGTAATTTTTGTTTTTCAGTTGCATTCAGTTGAATATGCCCCTGCGGGGCCTTGCAACCCAAATACACCAAAATCACCCCACCGTTTTTTCTTTAAAAAAAAGTGGAATATGGTTGCAATCAGTTGAATATTGCCCCTAGCGGGGCCTTGAAACCCAAATCCACCAATTCAGTTGCATGTGATTGCATTCAGTTGCATTCAGTTGAATATTGCCTCTGGCGGGGCCTTGAAACCCAAATCCACCAATTCAGTTGCATGTGGTTGAATATTGCCCCTGGCGGGGCCTTGAAACCCAAATCCATCAATTTAGTTGCATGTGGTTGCATTCAGTTGAATATTGCCCCTAGCGGAGCCTTGAAACCCAAATCCACCAATTCAGTTGCATATGGTTGCATTAAGTTGCATTGAGTTGCATTGAGTTGAATATTACCTCTTGCAACCCTAATCCAACATATCATCCCACCTTAAAAAAAAAAAAAATCGATGAACAGTACCTGCCACGCCGCTGCCACGTGGCAGGTATTGTTCATCGACAGGTTACTGTTCATCCGAATTATTTTTTAAAAAAAAAAGAAAAAAGGGTTGGAAAAGGAAATATAGTATTTTTGCAATCAAGAAACTTGAGATAATAAATATGCAATGAATTAAAGAAGATAGTATTTTTGCAAAAAAAAAAACTTGAAACCTAGTATTTTTGGTAAATTCTCTTTAACTTATGTTATACTTGATTTTTTTTAACAATGTCTCTTTACATGGATCAGATTAGACAATCTTGGTAATTATTAAAGTTTAAAAATATTTGTTGAGTAGATTATAGTGTAGTGATCATCATTTGCATTAAATTTCAAAAAAAATTATTAAATTTTCAAGTTTATAAATAAATAATCAATTTTTGTTTTCACCTTTTTATAGAATGGTTTCCGTTTATTTTAAACATAAAAGGAAGTCATTATATCGCTATATATAATAAGCGTAAGGGGATCTTATCCATAATTTTGGTTATTATACTATCAAAATAATTTCAACCGTCGAATCTAATATTTTTAAAAATAAACGATCAAAATTATATCATATTAAAAGAGAAAATTATAATTTAAAAAGGATATAATTAGAAAAGGTTGCATTAGAAGTGAATTTTATAAGAAAATTATAATCTGAAAAATATATAATTAAAAAAGGTTGTACTAGAATTGAATCTTAAAAAGAAAATTATAATCTAAAAAGATATAATTAAAAAAATTGTTTAAAAATTGATTTTTTTATTTTTTTATTAGTATAAAAAAAATTCATACTTACTATTTGGGCTCAATCTTGAGATCTTGAAATCTGATTTTGATTATTTTACAATCCACGCGAAACTTATGAAATTATATTTAATTTAATGATAATTTAATAATTATTATTCAAATGAAAACACTCAGAATCTCAAGAGAAATATAAATACGAAATTTTTGCATTAATCATATTCAATATAGAAGACGTACATTGATAATTCCATTCAATGTAGAATACGTAATTATATATGATTTAAATCATCGACATATACCTTTTCTTATTTCAAAATAAATACACTTTTTAGTTTATAACTTATTAAAATATAAAATAATTTTTTTATATAAGATCTAACGGTTTTCATCTATTTATTTTATGATCTAACGATTCTTATTTATTTTTGTTGTACGGAGGACCAGGCTATCGATTATCAAAGTTTTGGACAAATCTCTCTTAAACTTACATATATTTTTTATGCTATATCCAACGATTTTCATCTATTTATTTTAAGATCTAACGGTTCTTATTTATTTGGCGAGGACCAGACTACCGATTATCAAAATTTTGGACAAAATCTCTCTTACACATAGTATTAAAACTGTATTTGGTTATTAGTACAAATATATTCAAATAATAACACGGATATTTTGATAATCAAAACAAATTATAAGGAGAATTCATAAATCGAATAGAATTTTCAACGTAAAAAATCGTCAATTTCTTCTCTTTTTTTGTTTCTGCGTGAGTTTAATTGGAAAATAATTATCAAACCATCACTAAATTAAAGATTATTTTTTTAATTTCATGTGGGCTGTAAAATCATCCGAATCAAATTATAAAAATTAAAGATAGAGTACAAATATTAAATTGAATGTGTAAAATTTTGTATATATCAAGTTTTTAACAACATTTTGATATGTAAATTAGTAACATATAAAATTAAAAAAATTAATATAATCATAAATATTAAAAAAGGATTCGTGTATTACACGAGTTATAAGCTAGTTCTTTTAAAAGGTGTAAACAAAGTCTGACCATTTTTTTTTAAAAAGGTCAACGGGACAATTTTTCAAAATGCCAAATTTAAAATTGATTACTAATTTACAAACTTGAAAATTTAACAATTTATTAAAAATTAGTATAAATTATTAGTACTACTCGGTAGAAGTGGCCAAACGGGCGGTTCGACCTGGACAGTTCGCGAATTATTCGTCAAAAAAGCACGTTCAGCACGTTACAGTAACAAACAGGCCCAGCCCGTTCAGCCCGCTACAATAAATGTGCCGTGCGCGAGTCCATATTTTCCAAACCGCAGCCCGTTCGGCACGGACGTGGAATCCCGTCTAAATAAAAATTATAATTTTCGGCTCGTTATGCTGTCTCCATTTCTTCCCGATTCTTTATTTTCTGTACTTAATTTTTTATTTTTTTGTAACTAATATATAAATGAACAAATATTTCAATGAGTTTTAGCTCCTGCGATAATGATCTTGGCTTATATAAGCTTGATTGACTAAATGGAGAGATTAGAAAAAATTAATTAATTGGTTGAAACTACTAAACTAGTGAGTTTGTTTACCTATTCTGTTGTACTTTCAAATACTCACGTGCCATGTCATTGTGCTGTGCCGAATTTATTTATTTGTAATTTTGTAAACATGTTTAATGCGGTTTGTTCCGTTTTTTAGAGAGAGTCCTCTCACACCATTTGTAAAATACTTTTTAATTAATAAAATTTTATAGAGGTACCGTCCTCTTTCAGTCCTTTTTTATTTCAATATAATTCATATCTTTCGGTCCTTTTTTATTTCAATATAATTCATATAATCGTATCTTCTTAAAAATTCGAAACATTTTAATATATAATAAAATTAAAAGAAAAAATTTACAAATTCGAAATATTTTAATTCGAAACATTTCATATTTTGAGAATATTAATAACAAAAAAAATTCAAATTTTATGTACAATTTCTGAGTGTCTATCTTCGAATTTTCCTTAAAAAAAAAGGCCCACCAACCCGCCTAGCTCGCGTGTCAGTCACGGATTTTAAATTCAGGAACACGGCACGGCACGTCCGAACCGTGCGTGCGTGCCCGTACCATGTTTGATGGAGCTCGGCACGTGGCCAAACCGGCACGGCCCGCACGGCACGACCGTTTGGCCACCACCACTACTCGATAATTTACTAAAATTTCTTTCCTTTATATGTTGCGGCATGCTTCTAGATTTGCTTCGATTTGTTGAAGAGAAAAGGATGAAATTGACGGATGATATAGTCCATCATCTTTACGATACTTTTCACAGTCCACTCCAAGTCCGGTGATTTTGAACTTTGAACGATTCGCTAGAAAGTGAAAAAGGCGTAGATAGACTAATCACTAACGGCAAGGAAAGCTTCAAAGAATTATTCATGAAAGCAAAACAGAAAGGTGAAGCAAAAAACAAGGAGGCAATATCACTTTTGCTTAAATTGAAAGAACTCATTCGTAATTTTCACTGAACAATTTACTTTTGTGATAATGCAAAAGGGTCCTAAATCATACTCCCTCCATCCCAACAGGTTTTTTATAGTTACTGTTTTGGATTATTCCATTCATTTCTTTACATTTCAAAAATAGTAAGTTTTCTCACTATTACACCCACTACAACATATTATTAAATCCACTGTTTTTCTCTATTTTCTCAAATCTATTATTAAATATTAATAGGTCCCATTACTTTACTTACTTTTCATCACTTTACTTACTTAAATATATATATATATATATATATATATATATATATATATATATATATATATATATATATATATATTGGTCTCTGTATCCCAGCAGTATGTAAAGAACCGGCCGGGACGGAAGGATTAGAGATTTTGTGTAGATACAATGTAGGGGTGTACGCGGTTCGGTTGCGGTTCGATTTTTGGCGGTTGATGCGATTTTTTGATTTTGGCCATTTTGGAAATATCTAACCACAGGCGCAAATGCGGTTGCGGTTAACCGCATGATGCATTTGCGATTAACCGCGGTTGATGCGGTTCGGTTTGCGATTAATCACCTAAGTTTATTTTAATAAAAATTAAAATCCAATTACAAGTCGGTAAAAAAAAAAAAGAGTCAGTACAATATCACGGAATTTTTTGGTGCATGGCTGCAAGCACATAAATATAGCCCGTTAGTACAATATCATCAGTACAATAGCAAATCATCATCAGTAATTCCTGGTGTAGTTATGTCCAGTGCAACAGAATAAACATAATTGATTAGACATAACTATGCAATTTGTTGGTTAGATATTGAATTGGATTCGAGTAAATGGACTGGGTAAATATATTTGGTAAATGGGCAGGTATATCCATATATCAACTCCCAGAAAATATATATCCACTCCCGGAAAAGAAACTTCTATGTCTTATGTGTATAATTTATTAATTTATATAATATAAAAATATTTTTAAAGATATAAATTATTATAAA
Organism: Saposhnikovia divaricata; assembly: GCA_036435485.1. Lineage (NCBI taxonomy): Eukaryota > Viridiplantae > Streptophyta > Magnoliopsida > Apiales > Apiaceae > Saposhnikovia > Saposhnikovia divaricata. Next base: position 53,272,210 of record CM071595.1, on the reverse strand, counting down.
TATATATGTGCGGTTTGCGGATGCGATTTTGCAATTTTTCAATATTCAAATCCGCAACCAACCCGCAAATATGCGATTCTTAAAAATTCAATCAGCAACCAACCCGCATTTCACGATTATCCACAAAATGCGGCTCAGTTGCTAGTGTTTTTTGATTCTATTGCGGTTGAGCAGATAGTCTATACAACCCTAATACAATGTACCAATATTCTATATAGTGTCGGGTAGCCGACCGCACTAGGCACCAATCGGTATATGCATGTCTATAAGTACGCATCTGTTGGAGGAAGATGGAAAAAAAGCTGAGCTCTAACCTTAATCTTATTAAATTTTATGCTAGTATTCCAATGTTGTGAGAAGTAGATTTATTCGGAGGCTAAAGATTTAAAGTACTTAATGTAATAGTATTTATGATATTAACTGATTTATAATATAAAATGATAATATTTATTACACATATTAATTTAATTTTATATACCCAATCTATACTATTATATAAAAGCCGAAACATTAAAAGTTTGGTTGGTCGGTACAGTACTTGTTGATTTTACTAATTTACCCTTACTTAATTAAAAATAAAATTCATCCTACAAACTAATCAATTTTCTTTTTCAGGTTAAACATATTATCTATTCTATTTTTCAATAACTAAATAATTTCCTTTTTCAGGTAAACTACAATATTTTTTTCTATTTTATCTAACTAAAATTTCTCCTTTACCAATCAATTTTCTTTTTCAGGTTAAACATGTTACCTTTTCAATTTTTCAAAACTAAATAATTTCCCTTTTCAAGTAAAGTACAATATCTTTTATATTTTATCTAACTAAAATTTCTCCTTTTTAAAAATCTTACGAGCAATTTTGTTTAATAAGATAACTTAATTATATTATAATTACTATTAAATAATTAATTACCACACATTACGTTTTCTCTTTTCTCTAACTAAAATCTCTTTTTTTTCAATTATATCACGGGCAATTACCTTTTCCAACCAAAACACATTACCTTTTCTCTTTTCTCTAACTAAAATCTCTCTTTCCAATTATATCACGGGTGGTTCTATTTAATAAAATTAAAATAATAATATTAGAATATTAATAATTAACTGATTACCTTTTCAGCTAAAACGTATCATTTTTTTCATTTTTTCTAATTAAATTCCCTTTTTTATTTATTTTACAAACCGAGGACTTACCTTTTCTCTTTTCTCTAACTAAAATTTCTTTTTTCCCAATTATATCACGGGCATTTACCTTTTTCAGCCAAAATACGTTACCTTTCCCCTTTTTTTAACTAAAATCTCTTTCTTTCCGATTATATCACGGGCGGTTCTATTTAATAAAAATGAAATAATAAAATAATAATATTAATAATTAACTGATTACCTTTTCAGCTAAAACGTAATATTTTTTTCCTTCTTTTCTAATTAAATTTCCTTTTTTCCTAGAGATATCATGGGCAACATTAATTTCTCATTTTATAAAAACACTACGAGCAATTTTATTTAGTAAAATAAGGTAATTAAATTATAATTACTATGACCTAATCAATTAACTTTCACCTAAAACATGTCACCTTTTTAATTTTCACGTTACCTTTTCTATTTTCTCTAACTAAAATATCTCTTTTTTTTATCACGAAATCTCTCTTTTTCCAATTATATCATGGGTGGTTTTATTTAATAAAATAATATTATAATACTAATAATTAACCGATGACCTTTTTTAGCTAAAACATATTATTTTTTCTAAATTTTCTAACTAAAATCCCTCTTTTTCTGGCAATATCACGGGCAACTTTAATTTCTTCTTTTCTAAAAATATTACGAGCAACTTTATTTAATAAAATAACATAATTAAATTATAATTACTATAAACTAATTAATTACCGTTTTCACCTAAAACATGTTACCTTTTTAATTTTCTCAAACTAACATTTCTCTTTTTCCAATTATATCACGGACATTCTATTCAATAAAATAAAATAATAATTTTATAATTACTAATAATTAACCGATTACCCTTTTCAACTAAAATCTATCATCTTTTCTGTATTATCTAAATAAAATATCTCCTTTTCTAGAAATATCATGGATAACATTTATGTAATTATTATCAAATCATCTCATTTAAAAATCTAAGCCTCCAAAATTCATGTTTTAAAAAAAATAATTTAAATTAATAAAAAATTTCATATAATATAATCCATGTATCGCACAGGTTTTAAGTTAGTAATATATTAAATAGTAACTTCATGATTTATTATTTTTTGTAGTAAATCAATTTGCAAATGCAAGGCCTTACATCATTTATAATATTAATTGAAATTGAACAAATACTTAGCAAAAGATATCGAATGAGTACAAATTTATTATCTTAAAGTTACATTAAACACAGAAAAATTTTAAATTTGTACAATTCTGACTGAAATCTTACTTTCCTTATTAATGCCTTTGCTTTTTTCCCCTTAAGTAAATCTAAAATAAACTGATTCCGACACATAACCAATATTTTAATTTTTTCCAAGTTTCGCATTTTGACATATGTAAAAAACGTAATTATAAATATTATTTTCTCATTTCTGTCTTGTATAAAAGTAGGATATTAAAATTTTTATACAAAACAAAAAATTCGAAAAAATATTACCTATAACTAAGTTTTTTATATGCGTGAAAACACTTGCGAGAGACTTAAAAAAAATTAAAACATTTATTATAGAACGAAAGAATTATAATAAATTGTCTTTATCTTAAAGCAATTACTCGTATGTCTCATGATTCCTTTTGTACCGCTCTTCAATAATAATAAAAAAAAAGAGATTCCTTTTGTACCGAGAAAAGAATAGTTTGCCGGACATTTAGTTGAGTGATGTCAAGTCATCTTTATCAGTTCTCAGTGGCCCTCAACTCCTGCAATCTCGACTTCAGCTTCCAATTATATATGCATTGTAGCGTGTAAAATGTATGTAAATATATGGGTGCCTTGAAAATTTAGCAAAAAGGAAATATTGGTGTGTTTAAATTTAAATTAACAGTTTTTTCCAGTCAATTAATAATTACAAGTAATTTAACCAAATACTGTAGGCATGCCTATTCAAAAAGAAAATAAAATTAAATAAGCATGGCAAATGGCAATAAAAAATAATTTGACGGCAAAATATAGATGGCAACAAAAATCAAACAAAAATTGTACCTTCTCCTCAAGCACTCATGTTCATGTCACGAGGAAAAAGCAAAAGAAACATCAACTTTCAGGATGACTATCAGCTCACTATCTGCTCATACGTACAATTTAGACTAGACATGGTTGGATTCTCCTGCTTATTTCTTATTCGTATGCACATTAATCATTTACTACTTTTATACCCGTGCAATGCACATATGCTTTATAAATATGATTTATTTATTTTTTATATTAAATTTTTATTTTATGAATTTTTGTTAGAAGAATTGCAAAATAATGTTTACAAATTACATTAAATTGATAACAGTTATTTTAGGATTTTTTCCAAAAATACTCATGTTGCAATTTGTTTTGTTAAAAATACTGTGTTTGCAACTTGAAAAACAACTGTTTTCAACTTGCTTTACAACCTCATATAAAAGTTTGAAAACATAGGTATTTTTGATAATTTTTCTATATTTTATTAACATCAATTTGTATCATTTTATAAGTTATTATATTTTTTTTACCCGAAATTCATGTTTTTCAAATTTTCAAACTTTTAAACGTTAATATTTTCTTCACTCAATAACTTTATTATATTTTATATAATTAATTTCCAAAAAATTCAAAAATAATATCTATAAATCATATTTTTCATTTTTGAAATAAGGTGTACAATTTAACAATATTTTTAAATTTTACTTTATATTATTTAAAATATAATTTTTAAAATACTCTATATAATTAATTTTGATTTTCTCTGAAACTTTTCAAAATAATACCTATATGTCCTATTCATAATTTTGGAAATAAGGTGTACAATTTTTTACTTAATATTATTTAAAAATACAATTATTTTAAATACTTTTTAAATAACACATTTGTATGGACGATCAAATCACATTAAACTGCCTTACACCAATTATATAATGTCTAGAAATTCTATTCATAATTTTTGAAATAAGGTGTACTATTTAATAATATTATAAATTTTTATTTAACCTTATTTTCTTTTTTTTTGACAAACAAAGGAATTTTATTAACTTCCATCAACCAAAATTACAGAATTAACTCCAATGAGAACAGAACTCCCATCGAAAATCCGAGACATGCAAAAACATAAATCACAGCCAGGACAAACCCCTGAACTGACACTACAACCTGAATGGAAACAGATAAACGAGCTAAATAAATAATCGCTTATGTTTTCAGACTGTTTAACATCATGAATTTCGAAATTCTTTGAATGAAAAAAGATTAAAATGGCTTCCCTATCAATCAAACCTGCACCAATCTTGGAACCAGTAATATCACAAATGACCTTCACATGCGCACCGCCTGTAGCCCAATGTTCAAAAACACCCCAGCTATCTACATACCGAAAACCAGCTATAGACATGTCGAAGGTGAAAGATCTCATAAGATGAACAAATTTTAGTTGTGAAAAGTAATCTCTTGCAATATCCAACACCAACCCAAATCCAATGCACGAATTACAGATCTCCCACAAAACCACATAAATCATTTTCAAAGTAGCCAGGAACAAAACACATACCAACATCAAAAAAACATACCTTAACATCCAAATAAAAAGGGTAACAAGCCAGACACACACCAAAAGGCGAGACTAAAAACCAAAAATTCAAAGTCCTCGAAATGACACCAAATTTTGGTATGATGTTAAGGAGGAGAATTTGAATCTAAAGGTATTTTTTATTTGCGAAGTCGGACTCAAAACCAAGATAGATCTGAGAAATAAATTCTAGATGTTTGACTTTGGTTCGATTTTTATTGAAAAAAGGCTAGAACAAAAAAAGGGGTTTAGATGATTGAGAGGAGGACATGAGGATGGTTTGAAGGGGGGAACGAAGCTGTAGATGGAGAAAAGGGGGCGGCGGCTATGGTAACCTCGGGGAATCGACTCTCATGCGCTTTTTTCAAAATCAGATTAGGGGTAGTAGTGTAGTACATTATGGATATGTTTCTAATCAAAACTAACCTCGTATTTAATTTTATTTAAGAATATAAGAAATAGTATATTTGAAAGGACACACAACCAAACCACTTTAAGTTTTTTTTTCAGGGAAACCACTTTAAGTTCTATACACCAATTATATAATTTTTGAAATAAGGTGTACGTTTTAATACCTTATTTAAGAATATTAAATATAATATTTTTGAAATGACTGTTATATCCCTGACGACCAAACCAACCACATGATCTCCTTTACACCAATTATATATATACTAGCTTATAACCCGTGCGATGCACGGATTTCTCTTGATATGTTGTAAATTTTATTTTATATTTATGTTTTTATATAATTATTAATTTTAAAAATTATTTTAATATTAATTTAATAAAATTTGAAGTAAATTTAAAATAAATTTTTAAGGTAAATATGTCGTTAACAAAATTCGAACCTTGAATATTTAGTAAATTATTTTAATCATTAAATATACCTTATAATTACATCTAACGGTTCTTACTAATTACTAAAAATCTAACAGTAATATGGTGTCATATTTTTGGGTATACATTAATGATTGTAAATTTATGTTTTAAATTAAAAGGTAGTGTATTTAATTAGAAAGAAATATCAATGATTGGAAGATTATGATTGCAAAATTATGTTTTAAATTAAAAGGTAACATGTTTTAATTAGAAAATAAATGTTAATGATTGGAAGTTACGACATTTTAGGTACACATAAACATATTTCAAATTGATTGAAAGATAAAATATTTTAGGTATTTATTAAATTTTAGTTAATAGTACAATTATGTTTTTATATAATTATCAATTTAATAATTTTTTCAATTTTAATTTAACACAATTTAATATACACATATTTACGTATTATACTAATATTTTTTTTATTATAAACAATGTACAGAGATTTTAATATATTTTATTAATAATTAAAAATCTGGTGTGATATTTTTGAGTATATATTAATGATTGTAAGATTAGTTTTAAATAAAAAAGGTAACATATTTTAATTAGAAAGGAAATATTAATGATTTGAAAATATGGTACGATTGATGTTTTTATTAAAGGTAATATCTTGAATTAAAAGTAAATGTGAAAATGGTAATAACTAATTATCATTAATTATATTATGTCATTATTTATTTTAATAATTAGGATAACCAAACCGACCAAACTTTCAATCTTTCGTCTTTAATATATTAGTATAGATGTATACGATTTTTAATATATTTTATTAATAATTGAGAAATATGATGTGATATTTTCATGTATATATTAATGATTGTAAGATTTGTTGTAAATTAAAAAGGTAACGTAAAAATATTAATGATTGAAAGATATGATAAAATTGATGTTTTTAGGCGTTTATAAAAGGTAATATGTTTAACTAAAAGTAAATGTGAAAAAGGCAATCACTAATTACCATTAATTTTATTATATTAATTTGAAAAAGACAATTGACTAATTACCATTAATTTTATTATCTTAATCGACTAATTATCATTAATTATAACGTGTTTTAATTGGAAAGAAAATATTAATGATGGAAAGATATGATACGATTGATGTTTTTAGGTGTTTATAAAAGGTATTATCTCGACTAATTACCATTAATTATATTATGTTATTATTTATTTTAGGTGTATTTTTTTTTTGAGTAAAATTCCATTCATTAATGATAAGTCATACGACATCTACAAAAATAGTCGAACAACGAAAAACATAAACAAATACTGATTAAACCATAATCAGACAATTTGTTGAAGATGATATTGCCCCTCTCGTATGGAGATTTATATGTACTCGCTGCGGTTGGACCTCCACCTGGGGCTAATGCTGCTTGAATATTTGACCATAAATGCAACATCCTATAAACTTGTTTCATTGAATATCCTATAATGCTGCTTGAATATTTTAGGTGTATTTATGTTTCTTTATAATGAAGGGTATATAAGTAAATTCATTAAGTACCAAAAAACCGGTACCAAAACTTTCAATGTTTCGGAATTTATATAATAGTATAGATTATATAATAAATTTTATTTAATATTATGATTATATTTTTTATATCATTATTTTCAATAATTTTTTAATTTTAAATTGATGTAATTTAATATACTCATGTTTACGGATTATATTAATGTTTTATTATTATAAACAATGTATACAATTTTTAGTATATTTTATTAATAATTGAAAAATATGGTGTGATATTTTCGGGTATATATTAATGATTGTAAGATTTGTTATAAATTAAAAAGGTAACGTGTTTTAATTAGAAAGGAAATATTAATGATTAAAAGATATGATACGATTGATCTTTTTAGATGTTTATAAAAAGTAATATCTTCAGCTAAAAGTAAATGTGAAAAAGGCAATCGAGTAATTACAATTAATTATATTATGTTATTATTTATTTTAGGTGTTCTATTTTTCTTGAAAATTATGGTGTGATATTTTCGGGTATATATAATTGTAAGATTTGTTTTAAATTAAAAAGGTAATGTGTTTTAATTCGAAAGGAAATATTAATGATCGAAATATATGATATGAATGTTTTTAGGTGTTTATAAAAGGTAATATCTTCAACTAAAAGTAACTGTGAAAAGGCAATCGACTAATTACCATAAATTTTATTATACTAATGTGAAAAAGGTAGTCGACTAATACCATTAATTTTATTATGTTAATCGACTAATTACTATTAATTATATTATGTTATTATTTATTTTAGGTGTAATATTTTTCTTGAAATTTATGTTGTGATATTTTCAGGTATATATTAATGATGGTAAGATTTGTTTTAAATTAAAATGGTAACGTGTTTTAATTCGAAAGGAAATATTAATGATGAAAATATATGATACGATTGAGGTTTTTAGGTGTTTATAAAATGTAATATCTCGACTAATTACCATGAATTATATTATGTTATTATTTATTTTAGGTGTGTTTATTTTTCTTGATAATGAAGGGTAAATAAGTAAATTCACTTAGTACCAAAAAACAGGTACCAAAACTTTTAATATTTCGGAATTTATATAATAGTATATATATATATATATTATTCATTTATTTGGGTAAATTATTGTTGGACCATGAAGCCCAAGTGATATAATTTGTATATAGATTAATAAACTAATTTAGATTGTATTAGGTCCATTAATACTTGTATTCATAATTTGGGCCCAGAAGCCCACAAATGTAAATTTAGTGGCCAAGTAAATTAAGGGATCCACAAGGAATCCTCTATAAATACTAAACAAACCCCACTTATAAAGGAGTCCGGATCCTATGTCTCCTTCTCCATGCCCCTTCTGTGTCCCCTATATTAAAAAGTATCTCTGGCGGGGCAATTTGTAAATTAGAGAGTTGTACCTCCGAAAAGGAGAGAAACATATTTTAATAAATATTATCTTCACCTACTTCTAGATCTTTTCCCTAATCATATTATCAATATTATAATCAGGATTAACTTTCCATCACCTATTCATCATTCTTGCTGCACCTCACCCACGAGGGTAATACGCGTCTTTGAGATGAATTTAAATTATGTTCTTCAATTCTAGGGCTTATTCATACGTGCAACGTGCTAGTCTCGTCTCTACATAAGGACAGATTTTCTAAATATAATATTTTAGTTAATGAAGGAAATTAATCCGTGACTGTTTCATTCCAATCTCCAAAGATATATACATGTTACAAGATAATGTTTAGGCTAACTAAACGCTACCAGCTAGGCTATAAATTAGGCTACAGATCAGCCTTGAATATTTAAACTATGGAAACTAAATATGTACTAACTAAAAATAGAATAAATCTATTAAACAGAATATATACGTATGCTATATTCTAACACACCCCCTCAGTTGAAGCAGGAGGTTCTCGTATGCTTAGACTGTCTCTGAAATCAGTGAATAAGATTCGCGGAAGCCCTTTTGTAAAAATATCTGCAATTTGGTAACGAGACGGTACATGAAGCACACAAACTTCGCCACGAGCCACTTTTTCACGGACGAAGTGAATATCCATCTCAATATGTTTGGTGCGTTGATGTTGAACAGGATTTCCAGATAAGTATATGGCACTAACATTATCGCAATAAACCAGTGTAGCCTTCTGAACAGGATAATGTAATTCTAAAAGCAAATTCCTGATCCAACATGAATCAGACACCACATTAGCGACACCCCTGTACTCTGCCTCCGCACTGCTGCGTGAGAGAGTTGGTTGCCGTTTCGAGGACCAAGATACTAAGTTATCTCCGATGAAAACACAATAACCAGAGGTAGAACGACGGGTGTCGGGACACCCACCCCAATCGACATCAGTATATGAGACAATACTAGTCATATCTGACTTATACAAATGGAGGCCAAATGACAGAGTACCCTGAACATATCGTATGATGCGCTTTAGAGCACTCATATGCTCGTTAGTCAGAGCATGCATATGAAGACAGATTTGTTGTACAGCGTAGGATATGTCAGGGCGAGTGAATGTGAGATACTGAAGAGCACCTGCAAGACTACGGTACTTAGTTGGATCATCATAGGGAGTGTCTGCAGTAGCACTAAGTTTGGACTTAGTATCAACAGGAGTTGGACATGCACTGCAGTTAGACATGCCAGCGCGCTCTATAATTTTAGTAGCATACTGTGTCTGGGATAAGAAAAGACCATGAGCATGACGAGTAACGGCAATGCCCAAGAAAAAACTCAAAGGACCAAGATCCTTCATAGCAAACTCTGAAGCTAAGATGCTCATAATAGACTTACGAAGACTAGAGGAAGAAGCTGTAATTATAATGTCATCGACATATAACAGAATATAAGCAACATTAGACCCGTTCTTGTAGATAAACAGGGAGTGATCTGACTTACTGTGAGAGAACCCAATGGTAGCAACAAAATCAGCAAATCGTTGGTACCACGTACGAGGAGATTGCTGTAATCCATATATAGATTTCTTCAGACGACAAACATAATCTGGATAATTTTTGTCACGAAAACCCATGGGTTGATGCATATAAACTGTTTCGTTGAGATGACCGTGTAAAAACGCATTCTTTATGTCCAGTTGATGAATGGACCAAGACTGAGAGAGAGCAATGCTGAGAACCGTTCTAATGGTGGCGGGTTTAACAACCGGACTAAAAGTCTCATCACAATCAACACCCTTTAGCTGAGTGCTTCCATCACCTACAAGACGAGCCTTATATCGCTCAAAAGAACCGTCAGACTTATGTTTGTGGCGAAAAATCCACATAGACCGAATTACATTTACATTCGGTGGTCGAGGCACTAATTCCCAAGTCTCATTATCAATTAAAGCATTAAACTCATCTAACATTGCATTATTCCAATTATGATCACGAAGTGCACTAACATGATTTTTTGGAAGAGGAGATATCTCTGTAGTGGTGGAAGTGTGGTAATTGGAAGAGTATTTGGGGTTGGGTTTAACAATGCCATGAGAAGCACGAGTACTCATGCGGGTGGTTGTGGGATTAGTTGGCCTTGAAGCTCGGGGAGGTTGCACAGAAGGAGTAGGGGGAATAGGTTCTGGGTCCGTGTGAGACTGCGACCTAGAATGAGGGAGAGTGGAAGAGTCGGGCGGTGCATTTGGGTCAGGCTGCATGACATGTTGTGTGATGTTCTGAGTGATATACTGTAATACTTGAGGATGAACATCATCACTCAAGAACTCATAATTTGGTGGTTGTGGTTTGTGTATTTTGGAAAATGGGAATTCAGTTTCAATGAAACGAACATGGCGACAAATTATGATTTTTCCACTAGACATGTCATAGCATTTCGAGCCACGACGATTAGGAGCTGGACCTAAATAAGCACATGGAGTCGACCTTTCTTGTAATTTATGAATGGTAGCGGATGGGAATAACGGGAAACATAAACAACCAAAAGTGCGCAAACCTGAATAATCAGGATCACTTTGATATAGTATTTGAGTAGGTGATTGATAATTCAATACCTTAGAAGGGAGAATATTGAGAAGATATGTAGCCATGGCTAAGGCATGATGCCAAAAAGAAGGTGGCATAGAGGCATGAGAGAGTAGTGTTCGAATGATATTATTTATGGATTTGATATGTCTTTCGGCCTTCCCGTTTTGAGGAGAGGTGTGAGGACAAGAGAGACGGAAAAGCATGCCATGTTGCTCAAAAAACTTGTGAAATGAACCATTGACGTATTCTGTTCCATTGTCACATTGGAAAGTTTTAATATTTCTTTCAAATTGAGTTTTGACTAAAGCATGAAATGTGAAGAAATGTTGTTTAACTTGAGATTTGTTTGCAATTGGAACGGTCCATAAAAATTTGCTGTAATCATCAAGAAACAAAACATAATAGCAATGTCCAGAACTACTAACAATAGGAGAGGTCCATAAATCACTATGAATAATATCAAACGGTAGAAATGTATATGACATAGAATCAGAAAAAGGAAGTTTAGTCTGTTTCCCAAGAGAACAAGAAGAACAAAAAGTTTTACGAGCCTTATTACAATCAATCAAATTTTTGCTGCAAAGAGATTTAATAATAGCATTTCCCGGATGACCTAACCGGTTGTGCCAAATGTCCGATGGCAAAGCAGTAAAAGCAGAATGATTGTTAGAAGAAATGGCTTGAGTGGTGGAGACAAGTGGATATAATTCCCCAGTGCTATTACATCTCATAAGAGTGTTCCCCGTCTGTAAGTCATTCACAGAGAAACCAAAAGGGTCAAAAGAGATAGACACCTTATTATCAGATGTAAATTGACGAACAGAAATCAGATTTTTAATGAGTTTAGGAGCATGTAACATATGGTTTAGAGTAAATGGTGGATATGGGGGAGGCAATGTAGTGCATCCGTGACCAACAACTGGAATTAAATCACCACTACCGACAACAATGTTATGATGCTTATTGCTAGAATTGAAATAAGATGAGAAAATACCTGCATCTGCTGTCATGTGAGATGTAGCACCAGTATCCATATAGTAATTACCATCAGGTTGAGAGAAGGAAAGAGCATGCATAGCAGCCTCAATATCAGTAGGAGTATAACTCGGAGTAGTAGGCGTGTAGTTTGAAGCAGGAGAAGCAGCAACATTAAAAGCTTGAGGTCGAGGCCCAAGTAAACCAGACTTAGAAGAGGGAGGACGGTTGGCCGCTGCATTGGGTCTTGGCTGCCAGGAGTATGCTGGAAAAGGACAAGGCGGAATAGTCCACCCACCCCAACCAGGCCATTGTTGAGAGACGGACTGTTGCCTTGGTTGGTATTGTTGGTGCTGATATGGTGTCTTACCAGGCCCGACTCCATTAAAATGTTGTTGAGCCTTTTTCATGCCATTATTTTTCACATTCTTCCCTTTATTATTGTTGTTGCGCCTGTTTCTGGCAGAGGAGTCAGACGACACAGAAGAATCAGCCGCAACCATAGCAACATCACTAGACTTACTTCCAGAACCACCTGTTTCACGAACGTGACGAGCCTTGATAGTACGTTCTGCCATTTTCAACCTCGAACGACAACTTTCAAAGGATGGCAGAGGCTCTTGATTTTGAATAAAATCCACCGTACCACTATATGCCTCTGGTAAAGATCCAATGAGACGTAAAACTAGACGACCATTGTTCACAGGAGCATCAACATCAGCCAACCTGTCTGCTAGAGATTGTAGATGATTACAATAATTATCCATTGAGGTGAAATTCTCAAAAACAGAATTAGTAAATTCCTCCTCGAGATGAGTAGCCCGAGAGGCTTTGTTGTCCTGAAATAGTGCTTCAAGACGATTCCATGCCCCTTCCGCTGTGTCATTGCGTTTGAGGATAGCATGAAGAAGATCGTTCGAGATGGTGCCATAAATCCATTGTAATACAACAGCATCCAAACGCGTCCAAAGGTTCAGGTCTTCAGACTTAGAAGCTTCGTAAGCTGCCTTAGCCTTCGCTTCAGTTGGTGGAACCAAATGATCGTAAAGATCATGAACCCTAGCAAGATTGGTAAATAAAGTAGCCCAAGAATGGTACAAGCCCTGCTCATTATCTAATGTTATAGGAACAAGAGATTTAACATTAGTGATGGTAAGGGCGGAGTGAAACTTGGGTGAGGCAGAGGCAGAAGCCGCCATGAACGAAAGATTGACGAGAGAAGAAGAAACAAGGAGAAGATGAAGATTGAATCAAGAGAGGATTGTAACCTGCTCTGATACCATGAAGGAAATTAATCCGTGACTGTTTCATTCCAATCTCCAAAGATATATACATGTTACAAGATAATGTTTAGGCTAACTAAACGCTACCAGCTAGGCTATAAATTAGGCTACAGATCAGCCTTGAATATTTAAACTATGGAAACTAAATATGTACTAACTAAAAATAGAATAAATCTATTAAACAGAATATATACGTATGCTATATTCTAACAGTTAATAATTAAGGTAATTTAGGTTTTAACCCATTGTTCATGTCATATCCATATACATCTATTAATCTACAAAACGTGGTAATCACATGTTAAATAAGGAGTATATATACTGGATCTTACAGAAAAAACAAAGAGTATATATATGCCGGTATTAGAACATGTCAAAGCTCACAAAATCCTTAACAAAAAAAATTTTTAGGTGGTCCTAAAATCTTAGCAATTAGAAGAAGGTAATTTTTTATATTATAATCTAATATAGAGTGAATCATGGGTATTCATGCCGGTTAATTAGTCATTAGTTCTAATATCTTAGAGGAAAACACAATTAGATAGGTAAAAAAATTGACACTCCAGACAAAACTTTTTAGACTGGTAACAAAAATTCACATCATTTATTATTATATTGATAATTTTTTTCAATTATAGCAATTTCATATAATAATAAATTATTATTTTAAAAATATAATCAATTATTATAATCAATTATTATAGTTCAAATTTTGTTAACTAATTATTGATATATTCCAATTTAATCAACCTCATTGAAGATATTCTTACAAAGTTATCTACTATTTTTTTGCTAGGCTTATCATGTGATTTTCTTAACCAAAATTTTTTTTTTTGAATTCAGTTCATTTCTCCTGTTAACATCAATTAGCATAATAATTCGTGCACCAGTCATTTTCTAAAATTATAAATTAATATGCAAACTTATTATATTTATTGCATAATTTTGATAATTTTATGATATTTTTTCTTTCATGATTTTAAGTTTTCTGACGTCATGACAATCATATCTATTTGTAAGTGTGCCAACGAAAACAATGACATCACTGCTGGGATTTAACTCAAATGAGAACCCATTTATTATGAGAAATGAAATATAATACTAACATTTCATTTTATTTTTTTTGTGTTAATCTCTCTCATACATATTCTTCTCTCTCTTTCACCTACCTATCTTTTTTCATCGGGTGTATCTACCCATTGCACCATCATCAACTACCACTTCACATTACTAACTCCGATCACCAACTTTAATCACCATTTTCGATCACCTAAAAATCATTAATATCTTAAAAAATCATTAGATGTAAACAAAAATCACCATCATATATCAAACGAAGACTATCACCAGATCGATTTCAATCATCTTTTCCAGCCAACTACAAATCACCATCGTATAATCACTAATCACCACCGTCATAATAGTATCCCTAACTCCAGTTACTAACTATAATTATCATTACAATTATCAATGCTATCACCACACACCATTACAAACATCACCATTACCATCACCACCATTACCGAGAACACGACCTCCATCAACACAAATCATAAAATCTTTAAATTCATTGTTAAATCATCAAAACTTAAACATAATAACCAAATAATATATTATCATTATCATTACCACCACCACCACACTACTAGAAACAGGTCAATAGACATCGGCTAAAAACTGATGTCTGACCTTTTTTCAACCGATGTCTATGTGGGTGTAGAGAAAGGTTCAATCCTTTTCACATCGGTTTGAAACCGATGTAAAAGAGTATCTATCACATCGTTCACTTCCTTTTCACATCGGTGTGTAACCGATGTCAAAGATTATCTATCACATCGTTCACTAGAACTTGACTGATGTTAGATACTGTCTGAAACATCGGTTACTAGCAACTAACCGATGTCAAAGAGTGCTTGAGACATCGTTTACTGTAATATAACCGATGTGTATCATACATATTAACATCAGTTAGACACCGATGTGAAAAGCATCAACAATGTGACACCATTGTGTTTAAATACATCAGTTTGTTTTGTGTTAACGATGTTACTTTGTGTCTTTTACAACAGTTTTATTTGTACTAATGATGTTTCTATTAATTATAAACATCGGTTTCATTGGATTTAACTGATGTGTTATTGTTATAACAATACTAGCCAAAACAGTAGCATATATAATTTTAAACCATTCTCACAAACCAAATTAACAAAGAAATTCTCACATAAATCAAAAGAACAAACTTTGTATATTAATGTAACAAAGACATTCATTACAATTGTTCAAAATAAGTCCACATATTCTAAAATTAAGAGAACACTCAACGAGAGGCACAAAAACTAAGTCACAAACCAAAACTAGAATAATACCAATAACGTATAGTCTTCCAAAATCAGATGCATAACAACAATGAAGCTTGAGATTGTGCGAACGATATTTTTCCACGAACTGCATAACATCTTGTTCCACGTGCTGCATAATGGTATGTGCAGATGTTACTAGTTCATTTCTATCCAACCACACTTTAGCAGCAATGTCCTGGCCCTCTTCAAGATGATACATATCATTATTCAGTTACAGAAATAGCGTATTTGACAGATAACAATAAACTACGAATTATGTATATTCTAAGAGCACACGAGATTGGATGATACAAAGTCAGTAAGCATACATAATAAACTTGCAGGAAATAAATCACAAATGAGATACTAACTGCATATACCAAGTCACAAGGACTAAAAGGAGTGTCTATTCAGGCATATATATAGTAGTTCCAACTTCCAAGGATCCGACCATCATACACCACGTAGCCATTTTTTTACATTAATAAAACCTACAGACCAATAAAACTTCTATCAGTTTTAAGATGTTCAAATAGTATACCTTTCTCGGGAGTAAATCTCCACAAACCAACTATTCTTATGTTCACATGTTAACAGTTCATTCCGTTTCTCTTGTGTTATGTTTCAGAATTTAAACTTTTAAAAAGAATGAGATAGATGAATATACTCTTATAGCATTGCTTAACCAGTACTTCCAGGATACCAAGAATCTATGAATCAAATAGAATAATTAATTTATACAGAATTAAAACAAAGAAATAAAATTTGTGCATGGAAAATGACAAATGCTATATAGTCAAAAGACAATAAAGGGAACCTAAAAGAAGAGCACAGAATATACATAAACATACTTTAAAGCCAACTCTGTATGTTGGAGCCTATAGTAGAAAACCGCTAAACCTCCGTAACTTTTCATCGTATCTGGGTGATCAAGTCCAAGCTCTCTCTCATTAATATCTAGAGCTTTTTGCTAGCTGATATATGGTAGCCTAATTTTATAAGAGAAAAAATAGGTGTGAACGACATTGAGTTGCACCAATTGGAAATTATTACATGAGCACAGGCATCTGTGGCAGTGAAAGAAAAATCACTTTTACCCTATCAAGGCAAAAAAAAAAACATACCTGGTTGAAATCCCCAGTATGGTAGTATGGTAGAGCACTACAACCAAAAGACTATATTTGATGGTAAGGGCCACAGACTGCCACGAGTTTCGAAATTGCCTACAAAAATTCAAAGATGACGTTGATCAATGAGTTTATCGGTAAAATTAAAAAGTATATATTTAACAAGAACATTGGTAGTCGGTTACCTTGGTGCCATAATTGACATCATCCTCCAGTTTTCCTTTGCCAGGGAAGTCTTAGATGAATCCATATCATAGTCCCTCGGGACAATCTCAAGTCCAACTTGATGAAAAATTACGTCAGAGTATTGGATAAGGTGTAATACGTAATTTAGAAGGCACCAAGTTTCAAGTGGAGAATACTATACTTTCTGCCAAAGCCCACGAAGAACAGAGAATTTACGGAGATCCTGATAGTTTTCATATTTCCACTGCATTCCAAATCTCCTCATTATCAAGAGTTGTCAGTGGCACATTATTATCAATTGACCCAACATCACTATAGACTTACAAGTATCAAGGCCAACAAGCTTTCCAGATTATATATTCAGTAAACTATCTTCAAAGCACAGGATCCTGACCATCCTTGAGAAATCCTTCATCTGATGCTATATTCACATTGAAAAGAGAAACAATCAACATTTCAAATCATTTCACCAATACTACAAGTTCTGTATATTTGGCTGAAATAAAAGTTATATGGACAGCAAATGATCAGGTAAAATAAGGAAACCTACACTATAAGATACCACAAGTAGTTTGACGAATCTGAGTTTAACTGAAATGATCAACCTCAGTGGAGATGATTATCCATCACTATCTGATTTAGATGCTTATAATTGTTGTAACAAATTTCATGATGAAGATATGATTAAGAGCTATAATAAACTTTATGAAATTAAAACCCCCTATAGGCTTTTCAAGGCTGGGCCTGGTGACAGGCCTTGTCATTGGAGGCCCAACGGGCTTTGTGTTTTTAGAGATGCCCTCGTAGCTGGGCTTAGGTTCCCTTTCCATGAGTTTATTCCCAGACTCTTGGCTGACGTTCAAATCAACCCATGTCAACTTCCTCCCAATGCCTGGCGATCCATTTTATGTTTTATGGTTTTATGCCTCAGGAAAAAAATTCCTCTTTCTGTACCTTTGTTTAGGAAAATATTTCAGTTCTATAATAGTTCCTCTGTTCAACCTGGGTGGGTCTATATTAGACAACGCCCTTAAATACCACACATATCCAATGGCCACTCGGTTGTTGACAACAACCCTAAGTGGAAAGAGGAGTTCATGTACTTGGTTTGGAAAGGGGGTGATTGGGGCACCCTTTTTCGAAGTTCTTTTGGCAAGGTTGTTGATGGGAACCAAAACAAAATTGTTCTCAACACGGAGGAACAAGCTGCTTACGAAGAGCTTATCAAAGATAATGGGGAAACTCTGTGTTGGGACCTCATCAATGAGGATTCATTAAGGGCCGTAGGCCTTTCTGCTGTTTCTGATCTTGGTAATTTCTAACTCCCTTGCTTCTTTCTTTATTTCTATTTCTCTTGTATTAACGTATTTTATTTCATCTTTTATATACGGCCAAGAAGGAGGAGCTTATCGATGAGTATATGGATTCTGTGGATTTTCAGAGCTTGATGGAAAAACATGACGAGGTTCTTTATCCAGTCCAGTATACAGATGGCTGGGATGAGGCTCTGGAGGCGGTGGTTAAGAAACACCCTGGACTGTTTTCCCTCGAGGACTTTCCGAGCCCACATCCCCCTCCTCCTCCTGTCGAGGAGGAAGAAGGTGGGGATGAGCATATGGGAGATGACGATAGGATTCTTGCTCCAGGGGTTTCTCCCCTTCGGAGAGCTTCAGATACCACTCATACATCCCCATCTCACTCTGCAGGTGTCTTGAAGACTCGGGGAGACGAGGAGAAGTCTGCTTCTGAAGCTGATGCTTAGTTCTTTTATCGTGGCCCTGCGTGGCACTTTGGCTTATATCTTGGTTATGTAACTTAACTTTTATAGCCTTCGGGCTTATTTGTTTAATTATGCAATTTTCAGTATTTCATTCTACTTGGTTATTTTGCCTGTTGCACTGTGGCTTTCTTTAGCTAACAACTTAAATATGCTTTTGGTACATGATAGACATAAAATAGCAACCAAGAGAGGAAAGAAAACCAACTTGCATTAATAAAATCTTGAATTGGGTCCAACCCTTACATAAATATTCTAAATTCCTACTCGGAGTTTGAAAAACTCTGAAATGGTCCCATCGACCTTATTTCTACTTTCCTACTAGATATAAGCCATATCCCATGCAGGATAATCAAACATAATAGACTTTGAGGTTTGATGCGTGCCAAGTACGAGGCACCTCATTTCCTTCCAACGTCTCCAACTTGTATGATCCACGTCCCAGTGTTTCCTTGACCCGATACGGGCCTTCCCAATTCGGGGATGGCTTTCCCTTTTGTCCAACTCCAGATGCTTCAATCTTTCTAAGCACCAGGTCCCCCTGACGGAAGAACCTTTCTTTCACCCTTAGGTTATAGTAGAAAGAAGCTTTCTTCTGATGTTCAGTATTCCTAGCATGGGCTTCGTCCCTTACCTCATCGATCAAGTCGAGGGCTAACCTCATTCCTTCTTCATTTATGTCTGGTTCAAAGGCTTCAACCCGTGGTGATGCATGCATGATTTTCACGGGCACCACAGCTTCAGCCCCGTAGGCTAACATGAATGGGGTTTCACCAGTCGTCACTTTGCAGGTGGTGCGATATGCCCAAAGTATGGGTAACAGCTCATCCACCCAAGTGTTCCTAGAACGTTCCACCCTTTTCTTAAGTCCATCAAGGATGATTCGATTAGCAACCTCAGCTTGCCCATTGGCTTGAGGATGGGCAACCGAGGTGAATCGAAGCTCAATTCCATTTTCATCACAGTAATCTCTAAATTCTTTGTTGTTGAATTATAACCCATTGTCCGTAACTAGGATCCGTGGTATCCCGTACCTACACATGACATTCTCCCAGAAGAACTTCATAACTTGCTTGGTTGTGATTTTAGCCAAGGGTTTGGCCTCAATCCACTTGGTGAAGTAATCAATAGCTACCACTAGAAACTTCCTTTGAGCAGTAGCCATAGGAAAAGGCCCAAGAATATCCATCCCCCACATAGCAAACGGAATGGGGGAGTTAACGGATGTTAACATCTCTGGTGGTTGCCTAACCACTGGTGCGTGTTTCTGACACCGATCACACTTTTTACGTACTCTTTGGCATCAGCCATCATCTCAGGCCAATAGAATCCAAGCCTGACTATCTTGTGAGCTAGGGCCCTGCCCCCCAAGTGTTGTCCACAAATTCCCTCATGGACCTCCTAAATAGCTGATTTGGCTTCTTCGGGCCTTAAACACTTTAGATACGGAATCACAAAAGACATTTTGTAGAGTATCCCTTCAATCAGAGCGTACCTCAATGCCCTCAAAGATAATTTTCGTGCCTCCATGGCATTAGTCGGGAGCCAACCGATCTCAAGGTGTGCTTTTATGGGATCTATCCAACATTCCCTCAACCCGATAGGTGCGACTAACTTTGAATCGATGGGTAGGGGTTCTCAGAACTTGGAAGTAGACACTTCCAGAGTAATTCTCTATCTCAGAGGAGGCAAACTTGGATAAGGCATCAGCCTTGGTGTTTTCTTCCCTCGGAAGGTGCTCAATGTAGCACTCATCAAATTGAGTCATTACTGCCTTCACAAGCCTTAAGTACTTGGCCATGGTTTCATCCTTTGCCTCAAACTCTCTATTGACTTGGGCCACAACTAGCCTTGAATCTCCACAAACTTTAAGATTCTTGACCCTCAGTAATCCTTCCAAACCAAGCCCAGCTATTAAAGCTTCATACTCTGCCTCATTATTGGTTGTTGGAAAGTCCAACTTCAAGGCGTATTCAATCGTGAATCCATCAGGACTTTGTAGGACAAGACCTGCACCATTTGTTTTTGTTTTTGATGCCCCATCAAAATAGAGCATCCAGTATTCCTTCTCTTCGATCATAGGTTCTTTGTCTTCCTTATTGCCTTCCAGAGGTATCTCCTGCCCCCCGACTTCTTGGTTGTCAATGGTGCATTCAACCACGAAGTCAGCAAGTGCCTGAGCTTTGATGGTCGTCCTTGGCTTGTACTTAATATCGAATTCTCCCAACTCAATTGCCCAGTTAATGAGCCTACCACTGGATTTAGGGCTTTGCAAAATATTCCTTAATGGCTGTCCTGTAAGGACCTCAATCTTATGTGCCTGAAAATAGGGCCGTAGTTTTCTAGAGGCAGTTACCAATGCTAAGGCAAACTTCTCAACAGTGGAGTAGTTCAACTCTGCTCCCTGTAAAACTTTGCTCACATAGTATACGGGTTTCTGAACCTTGTTTTCCTCCTTTACTAGCATCGCACTCACAGCTTGACCTGAAATTGCAAAGTAAAGATAGAGGATTTCTCCCGTACTAGGCTTGGCCAACAGCGGGGCCTCAGACAAATACTTCTTCATCTGCTCAAAGGCCTCTTGGCTTTCCTCTGTCCACTCAAAGTTTTTTATCTTATTCAAGGTTTGAAATAATGGCAAGCACTTGTCCCCGGATTTAGAGACGAACCTCCCTAACGCAGCAATCCTCCCGGTTAACTTTTGTACGTCCCTTATAGAACGTGGTGGTTCCATGTCCAAAATATCTTTGATTTTGTCGGGGTTGGCCTCAATTCCCCGTTTCGAGACCATGAGACCCAAAAATTTTCCAGACCCAACACCAAAAGCACACTTGGCCGGATTCAACATCATCTAATGGTGCCTCAACACTTCAAATGCCTCGCGTAGGTGTTCAATGTGATCTGCCTTGTATAGGCTTTTCACCAGCATATCATCCACATAAACCTCCATAGTCTTTCCAATGAGATGAGCGAAAATCTAGTTTACCAACCTCTGATAGGTAGCTCCTGCATTTTTCAGTCCAAAAGCCATGACCAGGTAACAATACACACCGAAGTCGGTGATGAACGATACCTTAGGAATATCATCCTTATGCATCTTGATTTGATTATATCCATTAAATCCATCCATGAAGCTTAACATCTCGTGCCCAGCCGTGGCATCTATCAACGTATCGATCCTTGCATGGCAAGGGAAAACAGTCCTTTGGGCATGCGTCGTTCAGATCAGTGAAGTCTATACACATCCTCCACTTTCCATTAGCCTTCTTGACCATCACAGGATTGGCCAACCATTCCGGGAACTGGATTTCCTCAAAGAACCCTGCCTCTAGGAGTTTGTCAACTTCCTGTTTTATGGCTTCTTGCCTCAGGTGCAAAATTTCTCTTCTTTTGTTTCACCGTCTTCCAGTTTGGATCCACATTCAGGCTGTGTGTTATCAATTGGGGATTTATCCCTGGCATGTCAGCTGCTGTCCACGCAAAGACATCACTATTGTCTTGCAAGAAGGTGATCAATTTGCTTTTCAAGGGGTCTTTCAAAGATGCCCCGATGTAAGTAACCTTCTCAGAATCTCCCAACTCTAAAGGTATGGGAACCAAGTCCTCTGCTGGTTTTCCTCTCCGCTCTTCATTCTCTCGAACATCCATATCCTCGATTGGGAGGACTTGCCCCCGGTTCCATCCGGCCTCAGTGCGGCCACATAACAACTCCTTGCCATCTTTTGATCCCCTTTCTCCTCTCCTACTCCATTTTTGGTTGGGAACTTAACCTTTAAATGATAGGTAGAGGCAACCACCTTAAAAGCATGTAGTCCCGTCCTACCTAGGATAGCATTGTATGTGGATGTAGCTTTAATAACCAAGAAATTTAACATCTGAGTAGCCTCCCGTGGCTCCTGCCCTATAGTCATGGGTAGCTGAATTGTCCCCTCAACTTTCGACTCCACTCCGTTGAACCCATATATGGGCATGTTTGACGGTATCAACTGAGACTTAGTATATCCCATCTTCAAGAAGGCATCATGAAACAGAATGTCCACTGATGCTCCATTGTCAATCAAGACTCTCTTCACTTGGGAGTTGCCTATCACAGGTGAGATAACCAGTGGGTCATCATGGGGAAACTTCACCCCTTCAAGGTCCAAATCATCGAATCCAATTGAGACTTCCGTCTTTGCACGTTTTGGGGATTCCCCTACGATGTGCATCACCTCTCGTGCATATGCCTTTCTGGAATTTCTACTTGTCCCGGCCGCTGTCGAGCCACCAAAGATCATGTTGATCACTGGCCCCCGGGGCTGCTGATTGCGGTTACGATCCTCATCTTTCCTATCATAATCTCATCTTGGGTTTGCTTGATTCCCATCTTTGCAGAACTTATTCAGCCTTCCCCTTCGAATCAGGAACTCAATCTCATCTTTCAATTGCCTACAATCGTCATTGTCATGTCCCACGTCTTTGTGGAATCGACAATACTGGTTCTTGTTTCTCTTCTCAAGATCAGTCCTTAATGGTTTCGGCCATCTCACATCTTTATCATTCTCTATTTCCATCAGGATTTGACTCCTCGGGGCGTTCAACCTTGCATAATCCGTAAATCTTTGCCCCGGACTTCCCTTTTTAGGGGCTGAATCAGAATCTCTGCTCGTACACGGGTACTTATCTTTTCCCTCATATTCATGTTCTGGTTTACGCTTCTTGGAATTGTCACCATACCCGGTGTTTCCCGTCCCTGACTCCTTCTTTAGGCTATCCTCAGCTTTGATGTACTTACTCGCCCTTTGTTGGAGCTCAACCATGTCCTCAGGGGGATGCTTGGCCAATGACATCTTAAAATAAACATTCGAAGTTCCATTCTGCAATGCCACCATGGCCACTTTATTCTCTAGGTTAGTAATGTTGAGCGTCTCTTTGGTAAACCGTTTGAGATAATCTCTAAGACTCTCGTTCTTTCCCTGTACCACAGTCATGAGGGATGCGGAATCTTTCTCATGAATCCTTCCACCAATAAATTGGCTGACAAAAGCGTTGCTTAACTCCTTAAAGGAGGCGATAGAGTTAGGCGGTAGGCGACTGTACCAGTGTTGCGCCATGCGTGCTAGGGTTTGGGGAAACGCCCTACACTTTAAAGCATCACTGGCGGGTTGTAACATCAGTGCATTAGAAAATGTCCTTACATGATTAGCGGGATCCCCCATTCTATCATAAGCTTTTATGGTGGGCATATTAAACTTCCGAGATATGTGTGCATTCATCACCTCCTCGGTGAAGGGAGGAGTTGGATCATCAGGATCTCCTAACTACATCAAATCTTTGGGATCAGCTCTGGGGATTTCGACCCTTGTGTTCCCAGTTCTTGGAACCTCAATCCCTCTTTCTCTCCTAGGGGCTTCCAAATCAACAAAAGGAATTTCTCCCCCATTAGGTGGGGGTCGATTCTGATTTTGTCTCTGCCTCTCTTTCCTAATGTCTTCCTTCAGCTTTTGGATCTTTGCCTCATGGGCCCTAATTTTTTCAGCAGCTGTTAGGGGAGGTCCATCATGGGTCCTTCGACGAGTTTGTACAATAGGATCCTTTGAACGGCGCCTCCGTTGGGGTAAATCCCTATCCTCGTCCTCCAAGGATGAGTCATCTGAGTAAGGACCGGAGTAATCACGACACTCGTTGCCTTGGTCGGGTCCTAGATCTCTGATGTATGGTGGGTGGTACGGCTCATGTATCTGAAGGGCATGACCGCTTGGTCCGGCCTAATATGGAGGATAATTGGGCAACCCATACATCGGGTTCGTGCTTGCGGGGATCAAGGTCGTAGAGATTTGAGCGATGGGTGGAGCGGATTGTCCTCCGAGAGGGGCGACCACCATCTGATGGGATTCGTCACTAAGGGTAACGATCCATGAGTTTGCGTTTCGGTTCCTTGAGGTTGAGTGGTTAGTGTCTGGGAATCCGTCCTTCGGGGTACCTGTTCCCCAATCGGGGGTGCGGTGGTGCTGGTAATGGTTTCAGAAAGTGTTGGTGTTCTCCGGGTGGTAAACATGGTTGATATCCACGTCCCACGGACGGTGCCAAATGTTATGGAACGAAAAATAGGGTGTATTTACCACGTATTTAATGCTAGGGTTTATGGAAGTTTCGAGCTTTAATGGTTGATCAAGTGTTTCGTGACTTAACTCGGGTCCTCACAAGATGCCTACGTATCTTGCAAATATCAAAAATCAAGCCAATAAAACGTAGTTCTAGGTTGAAGGATCAGGTCCTTTATATAGGCATTCGAAGCCTTAGAGTTAGAGTAGGGTTTGGTATCTTTACCCACTCTAAGCCCGATTCTGGATCCTTCCATGAGGAAGGCTAATTCGTATTGGACTCATATGACTTGGGGACCACTCTTTAAAGAATTTAGGTATCCATAGGACTTGATAACGGAGCCCTATTTTGGCTGATTTATCTAATTACGAAATTATTATCATAATAAGGGTTTTGGGCCTCATAATTGGGCTTTGATTTTGGACCACCCAGGTTCATTCAATGTGTCATTAAATGTATTTCTAGGGCTCACTTTCAGCCCATATCATATATATATACATACATATATATATATATATATATATAGTTAAAAAAAAGGTCGAAGATGACAACTGAAAAATGGAACTTGAAATCAGATATTTAGTTGCATGTGGTTGCATTCAGTTGCAAATTTAGTTGCATGTGGTTGCATTCAGTTGCTGATTTCAAGTTCCATTTTTCAATTGTCATTTTCGACCTCTTTTTTGAATATATATATATATATATATATATATATATATATATATATATATATATATATATATATAAGAGTTCAAAAATGAGGTCGAAAATGACAACTGAAAAATGGAACTTGAAATCAGTAACTGAATGCAACTGAATGCAACCACATGCAACTAAATTTCTGATTTCAAGTTCCATTTTTCAGTTGTCATTTTCGACCTCATTTTTGAACTCTATATATTTCAAAAATGAGGTCGAAAATGACAACTGAAAAATGGAACTTGAAATCAGAAATTTAGTTGCATGTGGTTGCATTTAGTTGATTCTGGTTGCATTCAGTTGAATATGTCCATGCGGGGACTTGCAACCCAAATCCACCAAAATAGCACCCCACCTTAAAAAAAAAGAAAAAAAAAAGAAAAGAGTCGAACTGGGCAGGCTGGGCAGGGGAAGTGGTGCCCTAATTTCTAGTATTTTTGCAATTTAGAAACTTAGTTTAATAAAATTGCAAATAACTATTCGTAACAAAAGTAAATGTGCAAAAATTTAATTTTCCCTATTTATTTATGAAAAAAGCCCTAAGTTAAAACATAATGAAAAATTGTTTATAGGGTTTGGTTCGATTCGATTCAGATTTCATAAATTTAAAATTAAATTTTAAATTTAAATATTTTTTGATTTAAAAATTAAATCGAAATCTATCCAATTTCGGATTGAATTTTTTCCTATCCAATATTAAATATAATTTAATTGGATTTAATCACTACTACACGCAAATAACATTAGTTATATACGTATTTTTTTTTATAGAGTAACTAAAATTATGATGACTAAATTAAGTAAAGTTAGCAAATGTAACATATTACAAATATTA
The DNA here is from genome assembly GCA_036435485.1 of Saposhnikovia divaricata. Classification (NCBI taxonomy): domain Eukaryota; kingdom Viridiplantae; phylum Streptophyta; class Magnoliopsida; order Apiales; family Apiaceae; genus Saposhnikovia; species Saposhnikovia divaricata. The sequence continues at coordinate 53,245,778 of CM071595.1, read as the reverse complement.
AAATACTAAATAAAATCTAAATATGTTAATAAAGCAATTCTTCAAACACCAACACAAAGGAATATTTATGTAAAGTAAAGAAAATTACATTTTAAATACATCAATAATATTTGAAATTGAGAAAGAGGAGTTCTAATTATTAAATTAGTTATTTCTAGTGAACTAACAAATGAAAAAATAATTAATTATGTGTTACATCTAAATTATTGTATATAATAATTTCATATCATAATATTAGATTATTATGTATCGGATTTTTATCGGGTTTTTGGTTTGGATCGAAATTCAAATTTTGATCGGATTTAATCGGATTTTGGATTATGAATCGGGTATCAGTTCGTTATAAATAAAATCTAAATCAAATTATTTTAGGATTAAAATTTAAATCCAATTACAAATCGAAATTGAAATTTGGAATCAATATATTCTAAATTTCGGATTTCTTGTTGAATGTTTATTAGATTGGATCCAACTAATTTGTCACCACTATTATTTGACCGACGTTTCATCAAAGTATTTGGAGTCAAATCAGAATTAAAATTTCATCCTCGTGAAAAAATTTCATTCTCTGTGTTTGATTATACCTTCAACCGTATTCATGCTAATATTTTGCCAAACGGGTAATAATGACATATCTTTTTGAACAGAGAAATTCTTTGTTCGGACTTTTTTCTGTGTTGGCGTGTGTTGGCTGAGACCTTGACATAAAGGTGGTTTAAAAAACATCTCATCATTGTCATCGTATTGATCATGATTGAACACATTAGTGTGATACGAACTCTTTTTCATGCACAGTAAACAGAATATCATAGACTAAATTCACGAGGGCAAGACAAATATTTTAAAATAAAAATCGATATGAGAATGACATCCTCGTATGATTATGACCTAATTAGAATTGATATTTGATTACTTTTAGGAGATTGTGTGATTTATTTTCGTCTGTCCAGTTAGATTTAAATCCATTAAGCATTGTACTTCCCCTTGAAAAAATAAACAGAAAAAAAAAAGCATCAATGTCACTAAAATTTAAAAGTAAATAGCACATTGCAATTAACATCATGATCTCAGCTGAATTCCGGAACAAGTAAAAATTTAAGACAGCAAAAAGCAGAAAAATGATACAAATGTAAGGTGCTTGGGACAAAAGAAAGTGATTTACAGTCTGAAATTCATCAACCGTAAGCCAGATGCATTTGTTACGAAAGATGAGTTGTAGATGCGAGTGTTACAGAACAAAAAAAAACACCATAATTCGTGCTCATAATCCCCACTTAGCATGTTAACCATCTACGGTTTATAAATAGATAAATTTTGAATTTTCTGCATGCATTTTAAATTAAATTGACCATATAATTAGAATTATTATTTTTAAAATCTTCTATTTTTGGATAAAAATATGCAACTGCTATAATAATTTTTTAAAAAAAAACTTAAATTAATAATTCTAAAACGCATCCAAAAAATCAAAAGAGAACTATTGAAAGGCAGAGTAACTATAACTTCAGGTTTATCTAGGGACATCGGGCAGAGCCTGAAGTTATGGTTGTTACGACTCTTTGTGAACATTATTCGACACTTTCCACAAATTACGTCTCTCAATGTACATTATGCTTCGTCAAAGAGTCGTAACAACCATAAACACCTGATAGACAAATACATGTACAGAAAACTACACATCAAAAAATGGAATAATTCATCTCAATTGGTGCTCTAAACGTTCAATACTGGTTACATTACCGGTTAGTTCATGCATTTTGAGCTGAGACATCCTATTATTAGTGATGGAGATCATCTGCTGGCTTGGGCATGCAGTCAGGTACACCAAGCTAGCTATCAACGATGAGCTACAGCCAATAAGGAAGACTCAAATGAACCTGCATTATCAATTAGTGACAATCGAGAGAGTAAACACTGTATCCGTATAACATTCACACTATCTTTCCTGAATCAATTTTATGACATTCCAAACACACTCCGCATTAAAGCAGGTGTTCTTACAGGAGAGCACTAGATCATGCTTTTAAGAAAGCAATGGGATTACAATCGACAAATGTACATAGAAAATGAATATATGATTGATGTTTATTGCGATAACAATAATACATAAGAATTCCTAACCCTATACTTATAAGTTTAAGGCAGTAACCATGGTAAAATCTGTGTGTATGCATTCTATTGTATAGCTTCATCCATAGAGATGTAGATATGGCTGGGATCCATGTAAATTTCTCTCCATGCAATGCAAGCAAATTCTACCACTTGCCACATTTTCATAGAAAAACATTTCCTCGAGACAAAGCAGCATAAAAACTAGAAATTCTTCTTACAACATATGAACAAAAAATAATCTAAGTTAGAAAATATAAACTACATTTTTATATAAAATTTTACACTAACTGTTCTCCAAGGTCAACATGTAAGGATTAAAGGATCAAGGCTGAGCATCAACAGCCTTCAACCGTATCTAAGAGAGCCCTAAGCCCAAAAAAGGTTACATTTATCATGACAAAATGTTCTCTGCAAGTCAAAAGTCTCTTAATTGAAACTGTATATAGAATTACAAGGATCAAAAACTAAAGCTTCCTTCCATATTGATATGATTAACCCATAGATCAGATTAGCCTACCAAGGGGGAAAAAGACATCACATAGATTTGCTTCCACTTGCATCCAGGAGTAGAACCAAAGCTAACCATAGGAAGAAACTGCTAATAAGCTCAATGCTACCCCTTTAAATATCAAGCTGTTTTTACTTTGCGTGAAGGAGGACGTCGAAATAGACTGATGAGATCATCAAGACCCTGTTGAAATTCAAAAAATAAATGTAACTGATTATAGACGATGTTTCTTCTAATCTAGTTCTACACAGCCAAGTACAGATACTTCAAATATATATAATCAACCCTCATAATATTATATAAATATATATTAAATTTTGAACCAAAACTCTGCATTTAGGCAAAAGTAAAATCATACCCTGGTTGTTATAACAAGAAAACTGAAAAGGACGATCAAGTAGGATCCCAGCACTAGCAATACAAGTAAATCGAATGTCACACTAGCAACCTGCAAATAGGATGATCAAATAGTTTAGCCACAAGTAAAGAGAAATTGACTAATAACTTCTAGTCTTTTATGTAATTACAAACTGGTAGGAACCACACAGGCTGAGTAAAAAACAAAACGAGGTTAGCACTTAGCAGGATCCATGCGCCGGGAAAAGTGAGACTGAGAGTGAAGGTTGGTTCATGCTTTTTGTTACTGTGCTAACCACGAACTATTTTAAAACAGAACAGAAATTCTGCAATTTTTAGACCCTTTGACCTTGAACCTGAAACTCTTCAGGTTATTATATACATATATATGTGATATATCTTTTAAACTCTGTCAACACAAAAAACTGCCTTTAAAATCTACTGTAAAAGATCGATAAATGAAAATTCGATAAGTGAATAACCTCATCAAATGAATTCGGTCTCAACATAATAGAGAGTTAGAGACGGTGTATTTTAAATCTTGATAAATGGAGAAAAAAAAAAATGGGTCTTAAGGGTATTCACTTATCAAGGTGTAACTGTACTGGGAAGAGTTTCAAATCTAGACAGCCTAATATAGATAACAGTACATAAATTAAGCAAATTTTGCTACTTGATAATCACCATCCAGTTTTTGTGCAAATCTTTTTGCATCCAACCAGAAGCTTGATTCCTGTGATTGAATCTCTATCATATAGGTTGTGGGATCTACATAGTCCTCTATTTTTAGAGCTGTAAACGAACCGAACTCGGACGAACTTTTAACGAACACGAACAAATTCTTAACGAACCGAACAATGTTCGGTAAACTTATCGGACAATTTTTCTTGTCCGAACTCGAGTTCGGTAATGAACCGAACCGAACATGAACTGTTCGCGAACATACCGAACCGAACCGAACAGTTCGGTAATTATATATATAATATTGTATAACAAATTAATATAATAATTTGAAAATTAAAAAAATTAAAACAAAATTGTAAATTTTATTGTTTTTATCGAACGAACCGAACTCGAACCGAACTCGGACGAACTCGGACGAAATCTTAACGAACCGAACAATGTTCGATAACCTTAACGAACATACTTTCTTGTTCGAACTCGAGTTCGGTAAGCTTATCGGACGAGCTAACCGAACTCGAACACGAACGAACGAACCAAGCTTAACGAACAGTTCGGTTCGTTAAACAGCTCTATCTATTTTCATGTGTATACCCTTATTTTTCCAATTGTTTTATATATTCTTGTTCACGGTTTATCCTGCATCAGATTTAGATTAGGTGTTAAGTTGTACTGGTGATATGGTGGCACTTCTTGATGTAGGACAGGGGTTGAAAACAAGTAAAAGGATAGATAATTGTGTGGATTAACCGCAGAAAATCCACACCCTAAGGTGATGCAACCGAACCGCAGAAGAGAAGAATTATCATGGATCGCAACCCGTAACAGGAGCAAAACAATTCTCAATTCAATAATCAATCAAAGTCTTTTTAATAATGATATTACATCTCCTTATATAAGACCTAAACTTAGCCAACAAGTAAAAATCTTTCTAATAAAGGAAACAAATCCTTTTTCTTTATTCTCTACCATATTCTATAATATTCCTACTAATATATACAATTAAACTATATAATCAGTTACAATTATATCTATTCCTAAACAATAACATAATAAATATAAATTAATACTATTATTCTTCGTTCTGCATCATTCTCTCCGCCTTTGAAAAAAACTCGTCCACGAGTTTTATAGAGGTTAAGAATCAACGAATAAAGAGAAGACTTGTCATAGCACGTGAAGAAATCATAATCCAACTCCATAAGCAAGATCTTTGGAAACAATACGTGCATAATAAGATTTTTTGATGTGGCAGGTGTTCCCAATATCTTTTCAATGCCTATAAAATCAACATATTCCACCTTGATGATGTTCTCGCGATTTACAACTTTTTCACTTTTAACGACCTTGTCTACTTTTTCAATGTTAAAACACTGAATAGACGCCTCTGCCTTTTGTTTGTCAATGTTAAAACACTGAATTGTGGGCGGTTGAACAATCTGACTTTCTTTTACCATCGGATTTTCTTCAACCATCACATGTTTCCTATGTGATTTAATATCCTCGTGGTGTTGAAGAGGCTCCCTTGACACTTTTTTCCCACCGCATTTTACTACTAAGTCATCGACCATAACAAGAATATACTTAAGATCCTCCTTAATACTAACGGCGGTAACTATCATCTCATCAAGATTGCTCTATAATTCTGGCCATGGAAGTTTTTTTTTGCTGATGAACAGTGCTGTGAATATTGTTTGACTAATGAAAAGTAACCGTGAACAGTGAGACTTTTTTTTTCCTTTTTTTTTTTGGGGTAAGTTGCAGGGAAGGTGTTTGATAAAAGGTTTAGGTGATTTAATGGCTGGTTGGGACTGTTGGTAGGCTGCTGGAGGTAGGATACACTGGCTGGTGGTTGCTGATGGCTATTGGCGGCTTCTGGTGGTGGCTGATTTTGGCTGCTAGTGGCTGCCAGAGGCTGGTGGTTGTTTGCGGTGGCTGTTGGAGGCTGACGGTGGCAGGAACCTGGTGTTTGAATGGAAGAACGGTGGCTCTGATACCACTTGATGTAGGACAGGGGTTGAAAACAAGTAAAAGGATAGATAATTGTGTGGATTAACCGCAGAAAATCCACACCCTAAGGTGATCCAACCGAAGAACCACTACCCTAGGGTTTTCTCAACCGCAGAAGAGAAGAATTATCATGGATCGCAACCCGTAACAAGAGAGAAACAATTCTCAATTCAATAATCAATCAAAGTCTTTTTAATAATGATATTACATCTCCTTATATAAGAGGAGTAAAACCCTAAACTTAGCCAACAAGTAAAAATCATTCTAATAAAGGAAACAAATCCTTTTTTTTATTCTCTACCATATTCTATAATATTCCTACTAATATATATAATTAAACTATATAATCAGTTACAATTATATCTATTCCTAAACAATAACATAAAATAAATATAAATTAATAGTATTATTCTTCGTTCTGCATCACTTCTACTCTACTACTATGTATGGCTGAGCCTCTTCTACTGTACTATTGTATATGGCTGAGCCTAGTTGATACTAACAATTTATTTAGTTAGCTCATACAATCATATGTTGTTCATTCTATCTCCTCATAATATGTTGCTACAACATTATCTTAGCCCAGGTGACCGATTCATCATTGGTGGAAATGTGTTGTAAGTTGTAACATTATGTTTATATCTCAAGTTAGCAAGTCAACTGACAAAATACTCACACAGGAATAAGGATGCAAATTTAAGTTGGAGAACAGTCAAGTGAGAAAAATGCTTATACAGAGTAAGAAAAGGTTATGCTAAAGAAATAATGTGAAGGTAGTTACTGTATCGATACACAAGAACACACCCATGTGTGTGCCCGTTCTCGTGTTAGAAGGTGAAAAGGTGTAAATCTTACCTGATAAATGTGCAACTTAGCGCTTGTTGAATCATAGAAAGTGAAAATCCCATCTAGTACTTCATGTTGCACATTCACCTCAACAGTATGATCTGCTAATTCCTGACAGAAGAAAGGCCAAGAAAAGAACAGATTAATAACCCTCCCACCATCCTCTTACAAGACTGATCCAATTATAGTTGATAGAGCTAATGCACACTACTATACAAGTGGCGCTTGCACATAATAGTACCTTTTTCAGTGCCATGACAAATGGATCGTTCTTTGGAAGAAATGGTGCGACCCTAGGGGTGGTGGACAATAGGTGCAACCACGACTGTATATATGATGGCTGAACTGCTAAACTACTATTCTCTTCAAATACTTTAATATTCTTTCCTTGCTGGCCGTAAACATGTCTCTGCAAAATATTATGACATAATTAGAACCATTCAATTATTGTAAAAGAAGAGAGACCAATTCTCTTCTCAAAAGGAAAATATAAAGGAATTAAATCCCCAAAAAACAAATAAAATAATACATAAATAAAAAAATTGAAATGCATCGCAATAGGGTGTTTCTTCTACATAATATCTTACATAATATTTCATGTGCTTATTCCATACATTTATTCTTATAACAATGTTTCAGATAAGCTCTGTTTTTTACCTATGCCCTTTGCACAAATTAACTTTAAAGGAAAATGTGAAGGATTCAAAATCCACAAAATGACATGTCTAAAAAAAATGAAATGCATTGCAATGCAGGGTACTAAGTTTTAACAAAATTCGTACTTCGACACAGATGGCAAAAGACTTTTCACGATAAGCATCACTCCACAGTACCATACACGGATCACAAGATGAAGCTCAGTACAGTGCAATGTTGTCAAATACTCGTATAAGTACTGATTGTGAACATTAGAAACTGTTTGGAGAGTTTCGGACAAAAAATTACATAACACATGGAAGGAGCTGTGCCCATAATTGCGTGTGCAAGGCTAGTAAAGATGCCAATAAAGCTTCAGTTGCCACCAACTTGTAACCAGAAAGCATTACCTTTCAAGACTTCTATTTCATATCATCGTCATCTGATTTTTTGGTTAAGTAAAAATTTAAATATTATGATATAAATCTATGCATAACCATACTGTTGATATGCTTATCAAAAAAAAAAAAAAGCATGCTGTTGATATATTGCAGTCATGCAAGAAAACTTAAGATTCTCCGTATATAAATGCAAGCAACTAAAGATATAGCAATGATAAAATCTGCAAAGTGATTCAAAATGTTAATTTTTCACAGTTGAACATAACGATTCCGTCATAACATCAAAAATTGTAAGATCAAGGGCAAAGCGTCTACATGTTACCACTGAAGTGTAAGTGTCTGCATACACAACTCCAGAAGATCACCCACAAAAGAAAAGCTTTCAATTATAAAATTGATTGTAGAAAACCTTACCGCAAGACTCTCCGCAACTAATGATACAGTCCGTGCAACTGCAGCTTCACTAGTAAAATGTCTGAAAAACAATTGTCTACAATTTTAGCAATATATCATATTAATTGTCTACAATTTTAAAGTGAGAAATTAGCTTTAAATCGACCTGTTATCCGATAGGCCTCCAGTGCTCTCCAGCAATTCTGGTGCAACGGGAAGCTTAGAAAGTGTTGCTGCTGTAACTCTCAGCCTTGAAAATTGTTCATGCTCCCAAGCTACCTACAGAAATTTAATCCCTTCAACACTAGAACTGAATGCTTGAATCTTATTTACAATAAAAATTAAGGTAACATATTATCACTCTTAATCAAATACTATAATCATAACAGTAAGGAGGAGTTATGCAGAATACTGAATACATTAGTAAGATATAACTATCACTCATGAGCAACAAATTTATCCTTTATGATGAAATGAAAATCATGATGATGATTTGTGAGAAAATGCAACCATATTATCAGTATACATTATAGATTTAAATATGATCCTATATTACATTAAACATCATTTTACATGGGTTCAATTTTTAGGAAGATCAAAGACCGCCTACAATATTTCGATACTGGAAACTCTTTTATTGTTTTTCTTAAAAAAATTTTGATTTTCCTCTAAATAAAACAGATTTACTTACTCGAGGATTTGAAATATTTATTTTCTTGTGCTTAAGGCCAACTTTGAGTCCCAACTCTTCTGCTACATTAGAAAAACCCTGCAAAAAGGAACCTTATAACCTTCAAGTTGTGCGGCAGAAATGATTATCGCTTTACTCAGTTTTAAAAAGAAATTAAATGAAGTACTTACATCAAAAATTTGCTTTATGTTGGCATTTTCTGGAGGCTTGGAAACATGGAGCCATAACTCATTGCCTGATGAACCAATGCTATTAAGACAAATAGCATACTCAATATTCTCCCGTAAGCGTTGGTCGAAACTGCGAAGCCACTTGTATCAAACAAAAACAACATTAAGTAGGTGAACAATATAATCTGCAACACAAACCATATGTTGACGTCCAACTTTCATATGCATGTATCCATGTAGATATGCATATTGAGGTGTGTATGCTTGTTGTGTTAAAAAGTTTAGTCTCCTGGACAAGCCAAGCACCTTGTGTGTTCCGTTGTAGTTGTAAGGTCCACCAGATGTCAGCCCAAAGAGAAGATTATATCTCCCTCTTGTTTTAGGATTTGAATAGAGTAGTGAAAATAACCTAGCAATTTCAAGGAGTGCCACAACACCGCTACCGTTGCTGTCACTTCCAACTGACAGTGCCTACAAATTAACAGAAACATGTTCAAGTCTTCCCATTACCATAAAAATTATATAAAGTATCCAAAATACTTTTAAGTATATACAGGTGCAGCTCCAAACGTGTCATATGAGGCCACTATAGCAATAGTTGGGAGTTGATTTGAATCTCCTTCAGCTTTCAGTCCGGGTAACCATCCCTGACAATATTAATCAGTTATATTATGTAAATGTCCAATCAGTAACACTAGCAACTGTTTAATCAGCTACCTACCAGAAGAAAATCAAAGTTACTAACATAACATTACCTGACAACAGTGGCATGATAGGTAGTTAATTGCGTAATGAGAACTTAAAAAGCAAAACTGATATTTTAGCACTACTAGTATTACAGAGAAACATCGAAAGAAAAGAAAATATTATATACAAACTAGCTCTTCGTATAATTGGTCATCACGACTCTTATTACAAGAAGGAATTATCAAGGAAAAAAAATTAAAACCTGAATATTCGTAATAGCAGGAGTCGCAACTTTCCTAGGTTCAGGAGCACTGACAACAAACTTGTACCTGACAATTAAGGAAACACAACTTATATGAGCTAATATGTTATCTTGTAGTCTGATTTATAAATGGAAAGTATCTTATTGAGTTGCAAACTTGAAATGACTTTAACATTAAGACGACATCTGCACTTGTGAGATGATGCATAAGATGTCAGCTACACATGAGTTTGCAAAAACTAATACTCCCTCTGTCCCACTCAAACTGGCTTGTTTGACTTTTCTGGTTCAAATTGACCAATTTTGTAATTTATATTACGTATATCATATGTTAAATATAATTAATGAAAAAATTATGATAAGAAAATATATATATATATATATATATATAATCTATTATAGCATGCATTTTTTAGATTTAAAAAAATGCACGTCAATAATTTTTAAAAATAATTCAAAGTTTGGTCAATTTGACCAAAAAAAATCAAACAAGCCAGGTTGAGTGGGACGGAGGGAGTACAAAATAACAAATCAAAGGAGTTCCTCAATATAATCAACATAAATGCAATTCATACAATATTTTATGGTAGCCAACAAATGAAGAAAGAATCCATATCTGAAGCAAAAAAAAAAAAAGAAAGAAAAAAAAAACATTGCACCTCCTCTATATGCATTAAAGCTTCACCACTTGGTTATTTAACATACACTATTTCAAAGTTAGTTCCAGGCTACCCGATTTCAACATATGTTAGTTACCAAAACCTGTTTCAGAAGTCTCCTGTCTATTATACTCAGAAATTAGGAGGAAACTTTAGATCTTGATCATTCAAACTAGGAATGTTTTGGTAGCATAAGAGTTCATCAGTGTACCTTTCGGAAAGGCAGAATCAAATGATGCAACTGACAACCCATTAAAACCGTAGGTGCTACAATGCATAGCATGCATCTTTCAAAAGGTCTTTCACAATATGAAACAACTCTGGAGTTTGGACTAGAGAATTGATCATTAGGAACCAATTTTGGAGCACCAATCAGTGGCATTGCCGATCGTAAATGTGTGAGATATAATTAGTGTCTCTCCGATGCTCAAACTTAAGAAATCGTGGCAAATGTGCGATTGATAGTGAGTCTTAGACATTTAGGTTTTAATGTTATACTTAAATACTTAAATGTATATCACATCCTTTACAGAAACTACAACAGGCTGAAAAGTGACAATTATGTGTTGACTCTTAATTGCATTGTGACGGAAGAGAATAAGAGGATATCTCCCGTCATTAGGTGGTACAATCAATAATATAACTGCGATAGTCTACGTATTATGTACTGTGATGGCAGATATAAATACACACAGATTCTTTCCGATATTACTTTGTTTGTCATAACGCAACTTAATATGATTTTCAGTATCCATTTTCAGAGTTTACAAACTAACCCGCCAGTTGTTGCAGTTGCAGGCTGGCCCGTAGCATCATTCCTCTTCACATCAGCTAACACAGCATCAATGTCGTCATCCTCAAAGGCAAAGTAGACAGGATACTGTACCACACAAAGTCACCTCTAATAAATGATAATATACCTTGGTTAAAAAAATATATATAATTTTTAAGCAAGTGGATACAATTGTATATAAACATCAAGTAGAATGCAAAACCAGGCTTTCTAAAACATGAGTTATTAGTGCAGATGCATAAAGTATAAACAGATCCTTCGAATGGAGGTGGGAAGATTGTTCGAATAGGTATTATAGAATAGATATTAACAAATTATTATAAAGAATATATATCTGCATCAATTCAATCAAAGTACGAATATAACAGACCAGCTATCTCTGGAAAGCATGTAACTACTTAATGGAGAGTCAAGGAAGGCACCATTTAGTCCTTACCCCCAAGAAAGGCATAAAATATTATGACGAGATACATGCCAGTATACAAGGACAGAAAATTATGAATATAGAGAAAAAAAAAAGTATGAGATTGATGTGGAAGCAGGAAACAGAAAAGAAACCAAGAAAACTCACACGGATGTTGGCATGTATAAGTAACCGCTCCAGCTCTGCCAATAGGTTTCTAATTAGCTCCTTTTCAGAGTTCGGGTCATCTTCTGCACCGTCTTTGTTCCCAGAATTAAACATTTGAGGAAGCATGAGTAACAAACCTCCTAATGGCTTTTTCTGCCCAATACACTCTGCATTGTAGTAAAAACAAATAATATCAGGATATAATCATGTTATAAGTAACCACAATTTGTCCAATACAATTCCAGCAACGAAAAAACAATGATATTGGATGATGTAATTATAATGGATTTGTAATGGTAATACAATGCACTTGTATGATTTCACTTTGCAAATTATGCACTCGTGCAACATCATTTTTTACTACTACATCAAGATTCAACTTTGAGGTGAAATAATATACCTCCCTAATTTGATATTTGTACACGTATTTGTTCTTGTAGTGCATTTGTTAGATCAACTTTTGTGTTTTTGCAACACTTGTGTTTGTCTACTTGATATTACTTTGCAATTCAAGCGTCATGTGGTTTGCATTATACAAGTGTTATGTACAGTCTTCAAAAGTACTAGGACTACTAATCAAAAATATAATACAACTAGATTTAATTGGTGAAAAAGAAAGGAATATGGATGACTTGATATATTATAATACCGATATGTGGGTAGATCAATTACTGCCACTAACCGAAATCACATTCCGATACACCTAACTAGATTTATTTTATTTAAATGAGAGTCATGAGATAAATATATCAGGGCATCACAACATTGTGATTCACTATTACATTACCGTTCAAATAAATGTATCGGACACGAACCAAAGGAAAGCCCAAGGACTAATCAAAATGAACTATTGTCGCAATCACATATAATACTTTGATATCTATAACCTACCAAAAACATGGAAAATTATAATTACAAAATTTTAACATTTGGAAATGATATATTCCATATTGTAATTTGTAAGATACTTGGATCTTTTTAGCATTAGCCATAATTTTGTGGAATTTGAGAACGTTTTGTCATTAATAACAATTAACCTATATATTATTTCTGCAAATAACAGTATATGCAATTTTGGAAAATATATATTGTGAACGCCATATAACCATAGGAGTTAGGATGCCTTTTCGCCATGGAGTCTTAGTGGTCCTTACCAACATAATGAGACAATAGCGCCATAACTATGAATCCCAATAGTTTCTCCAATAGCAATTTAACATATTGTGTGAAGTACTAGCACCACATGTTTGCCTTTGCACACTTTAGTATGATAGTTTAGACGGAAATCAAAAGAACTAAGAAACAATTAGGAACAAAGAAAGAGAGCCTAGGTGAAAAGGGGATAAACTTACTTGCCAAGCTTGTCCTTTTTATCAAAAAAAAAGAATTTTAAATAAAATTTTAATATATTATAATTCATTCAAAATTAATATGTAGTTTACAACTTTTACTGAATCGGGCTCGAGCCGAACTATTACAATTAAGCTTTTGTCAATATCTAGTGTAGTTAATTCAAACTTTCGACCCGAGCTCTAGCTTCTTGAACTTTTTTCACACCGTCCTTCAAGCTTGAAATATATGGCTCCGTCAAGCTCAAGCCCAGCGTTCGGCTTAGCTTGTTCTCACCTGGAGTGAAGGATTTACTTCGACTAGTCGCCTTGCCAATTAAAATTAATGACATCATACAGAGATCCAGTTTTAATACTTCAATCGTAGTTCAGTTACAACAGGACTCGACCTGAGTTTTAATTTAGTGAGCCAAATAAAAGTTTCTTTAGTTCAGCGTTAAACTTCGTTGTTGGTTAGTTTTTCACGCATATAAAGTAATCCTGTTCCTTTTAGGCAACAATGGAATTAGAAAATAATAATATTCTAGACATGAATAATCTAACCCGTTTTCTAGTGGCATTACTAATTTCTCAAGCCTTACTTTCATACACTCATCGAATCCTACATGTTACATAGAATCTTAAAATCCTATTCGTTAAATAGAACTCACTTCTATAATTCCTAAGACCAATCCTCTGGCACTTGACCAAAATTTCAAGTTCTGTAAACTTACTTTGCCAATTCAACACCAATTCTCACAATAAAATTTCGATAAACTTCAATTACGTACACAATTCACATCAAATCCAACACTACTAATTACCGCAACTCCGATAACTAACCGAAACACAACAACAAACTAAATAACACACAAATCAATCAACAAACTCAACATCTCAACAAACAATACCTTTAATAAAAGTGAGATTCAGATCACGAACAGGAAGTATAACAACAGTCCTGGAGAGATCCGTATGATGCGACAACAGCGTCGACGCGTGATGATTGAGCGACGCTAATCGCGATCCGAACTGTTCGCCGGCGATATCGTACTGAATTAACCGGTAAACGTCGACAACGGTGGCGGCGTCGCAGATTTCGACGCAAGCGACGAGAATGAAGAGGAGAGAGATCATAGAATACAGTGAATCGAAGAGCTCTTTTCTCGCCGCCATTGATGAGATGCTAGGGTTTTGCAGAAGTGAAGTGGATTGTGTTGAGATGATCTGGATTAATAGTTTAAGTGAGTGCGATAGTTGGAGTTTACAGAGTTGGTGTTAATGTAATCAGTAATGATTGTATTATAATGTGTGGAAATTATTATTGGATGGGTTAAAATGAAAAACAACCAAATGAATGATTTCAAATGAAAAAAAAGAAAGAATAGTTTGCGGAGGGTAATTAGGCAACTTATTCGGGCTTAGCGCGGTTCACAAATTTTCATTTAAAAATATTAGAAATAGATGAATTAATTTTTTTATTTTTTAAATTTTCTAAAAATATTGATTCAAAACAATTTACATGAAATATAAGTTTGAAAATACTCTCATTATATATCTAAAATTTTAATAATTTCAAAAATATAATAAAAACAAAAAGTAGCAATTATAATACAAACTTAGTCATTACGATAAAAAGTTATAAATATTATTTATAATAACACTTTATAAAACCGACGCCCCTCTCAATAATATACACTAGCATTTTACCCGTGCTACGCACCGAAAACACAATTTTAAAATTTTAAAATAGTTACAAAAATATATAGTGTATTAAAAAATAAATTATTTTGTTATATTTTGTTTTGAGTGTAGCGAAGCCAATATGCATCTCTAAGTAACTTTTCTCAAATTATGTATAATTGTATGGATGCGTGTTAAAAAAAATTGAAAATTTGTTTATATAAAAAAAGATTAATATCAAAACACATTCATTTGATATATGATAAAATTTACCTGAGATACATATCAATTTTCTTATTCCTTTTTGTTTTTTCCCCAAGTAATTTAACGACATTTTATGCTATTTTTACGGAAAGTTCGGTTCAATATAATCATGTTTGAGAATCAGGCGTTGAAAACAGTAAAAACTTAATTAGTACTAATAGAAAAAATAAATCAAATACATATTTTTCATTCTATAAATGAAAATAAAATAGGAAATGAGCAATTTGCTAGAGTAATTCTAGAGGTCCCTAAAAAAATCTCAAAAAGTTAGTTATCATATTTTGATTGGTTAGTGTTCTACCCGTGCTACGCACCGAATGATAAAATTTATTAATTAATTAATATAAACATAATATTATTCATTATTTATAAAAAAAGAAGAAGATAATTTCATTAAAATTTAAGTATAAATTATCGTCAATTTATACCAATTGCATTAATATCAATATTATCAAAAAATTATCATACCATTCACATCCCAGCTCAAACATTCCAAACCTCTCTTTATTGTTTTTTCTTAATTTTATTTTACATTTGATTTCTTTCATTTTTTAGAATATTTCAACCAAGTTCATAAGTTTTTTATCCATATTTTAAGTTTCCTATGTGTTTGTTCCATATCATTTTTACAAATTTTATGTTCTTTTATTAGTTATTTGATTTAGTACTATAGCAAAATAAACATTATCAATTAACCAAACAAATCCAATACATCCCGTTATTTGAGTAAGATATATCTGTTAGAGTTTATGATCAGTTTGTTTTTAATGACAACTTTAAATGTGCATATTTAGTTTGGGAATTTGTATGTTGAATTTTTTTATTCTTTTCCATCAGAATATGGTATATTGAATATTAGTTTTCTTTTACGCATTAATAAGGAAGGGAAATTAATTCGATATGATGGTACCCCATTCCAACCCAAACCCGAATTTTTGGATTCAGGTTTGGATATAAATTTTAAAATCGAAATAGTTTCGATTTGCATTTGGATTTAAGTTGTACTGAACCGATAGCCTATCCAAAATCTGAAACCCAATACACTATCGAAACCCTATACATATGTAATATAATACATTAATTTGAAATTATTTCATGTAATATTTTAGATGTAATACATATTATTTTGTTTATTTTTTTTTTCAAATATTTCATTATAAATAGTCAATACTAATTTAGTAATTAGAACTTATATTTCTCAATATCTAATTTTATTGATATATTCAAGATGTAATTTTGTTTACATTAATTTTTCATTTCTATGTATAAAAGGAATTATTTTTTTAACATATTTTAAATTTTACTTAGTATATTAATTCGTATAATATGTTATATTTTGACTACTTAAGTTAATCATTTTACTTTTTAATTTTTGTATAAATATACTTAATATTGTTTGCGTGTAACAATTATTTTAATTTTGACTACATTATTACTAATTTTGGATACCCAGAAAAGTCAAATCTAATCCGAAATCCGACGAATTTGGTTTTAGATATTGAATTTTGGATTTGGATTTATTTTTAAAACCCAAAAATATTTGGATGTGGGTTGAATTTTACAAAATTCGGATCAAACCCAACCCGTTGTCATCCAAACGCGTAAAATAAAATATTTGAAAATGAGTATCACCTATCTTTTTTCTATTTGATTAAGATGTTAAAATAGAAAACTGTACATGAAACTAAAATCAAATGTGTAATATATAAACACATAATCACATTATTATATATTTGTCCTTTTACATAATCATAATATATTATATATTATATAATTTATTTTAGGTAAATGTGTAAATCATTTACCTAAAAAAAATTAGTGATTTAAAAGAAAATTTGAATGATTATTTGTGTGGATGATAATATATGCCATTTTGTTGATAAATAATTAACCATTGCAAATATAGTGATTTATTAGAATTTTTGCGCTGAGTTGACCAATTTGCTATGAAATAAAAAAAAATGATTTTTTAGAATTTTTGCGCTCAGTTAACCAATTTGCTATATAAATATTCACTAACAATATTTTTATTGATTCTGTAATGAATTTTTTTTTTAGATTGATAATTTATACAACAAATAATGTCTAATACTATTTGAGAGTATATTTAGTATCTTGAAAAATTCAAAAATATCGTCAAGTCAATTTATTTGTCCCATTAATTCTTGAAAAATAACGATAAGTAAAATTTTAATGATAACTGGTTTAAATTTCATTTTTAATATTTTAATTGGTTGAATTTAGCCTTTTTTTTTAATAATTGATTAATTTAATAGTTTATATAACTTAAATTTTGAAGGTTAAGTAACCACGATAAGTAAATTAGGATGAGAATGCTATGATTAATTTAATTTTAGTGGTTAATTTTGACTGGCTCTTATATATATTTATGAAAATTAATCCGTAATATATAATAATGTTATTATGATTAACTATAAATCAAAGTGTGAAAGATTAATATTGCGAAAATTGCTTCATAATATATATTTATATAATCATGATTGGTTTTGATTTAAAATATTAATTTATTATATTAAAAAAATAAAATATACGAATATGTTAAATCAAGTAAGTTACTCTATTTAAATTTGAATTGTTAACTAACCATAGTTAGTATAATAGAATGAGAATGGTAAATAAAGAAAATTTTTAATATAATATGATTGGTCTAAAATTTAGGAATGACCTTGATACTAAAATAATTCAAAGTTTTGCATTTTTTATATTTGTATAATCCTGATTGATTTTGATTTAAAATATTAATTTATTATAATTATTTTTTGACATTAAAAAAATAAAATATATGGATATGTTAAATCAAGTAAGTTACTCTATTTAAATTAGAATTGTTAACTAACCATAGTTAGTATAATAGAATAAGAATGGTAAATAAGGAAAATTTTTAATATAATATTATTGGTGTGGTAGACTCAGGTTTGATTTCTATTTTAATAATTTTAATAATATTATGATTCTATTTGTAATTCTGTTTAGGATTATAATTCAATTTTAAATATACTTAGAATGATTGATGGGTTTAACCTTGGTTAAAAGATAGCAAGTTAAATTATATAAGGAAACAGATTTGTTTTAATTTGATTGGTCCATGATTTAAATTTTAAATATATTTAGAATGATTGATGAGTTTAACCTTGGTTAAAAGATAGCAAGTTAAATTATATAAGGAAACAAATTTGTTTTAATTTGATTGGTCCATGATTTAGAAGTGATCTATGATTGGTTCTAAAATAATTCATAGTTTTCTGATTGGTTAACTGGGTACGTGATTAATTAACTGGATAGTATGGTAGACTCAGGTTTGATAATAAAGGATGTTCAATAGTAGTGTAAGAATTTATGTAATTAGAATATTAATTTATTTTGACACGATATAATGAACAACGGGCGTATAACTTTTTTATCGAATAAATCTAACGATAAAATTGGGTTTTTTTTATCAATTTAATCGTTTTGGTCATAACTTATGTGTAATTTATTCATGTATAAAAATAAAAAATTATTTGTATTATTTTATTACAGGTGTTAAGCGAAGATTTATATACTTACATATTTTATTACGATTTCCATAATCACTAATAATAAAGATTGCTTGAAATGTTAAGGGTCGTTTGTACTAAAAGAAATTGCAGTGGTATTAGTGGTATACGATAGCTAATAAAAAAGGACGCAATGTAAACAATTTTTAATCGTCATTTTACCTAAAAATAAACCTAATTCTATATGTAACTAATATTTAATATTGAAATAATCATTATAATGGTCAAATAAAGTTTTCTATTTTTTTAAATAAATAAATTTAATATATATTCATTAGCTATAATTAATGACAAATTAATATGTCATTAAGAGCTATTTAATGCAAGAAAATAAATTTAATAAAAAAATCAAAAAACGAAAATTCAAAAAAAATATCTTAAACGCTTCCCGTACCTTTCCAATCTCCAAGAATTAGAATATATATATATATATATATATATATATATATATATATATATATATATATATATATAAAGATTACTTGATTTTGAAAAACATTTTGAAACTTCTGAGTGAAAGACTCTCTGGTCTCCTAACATTATAATCGCCACTCCCACAGAAGTATGAGGGACATTCTCCACTGGTTATCAGGTCGGATACTCAACTCGTAGTGAAGTATTTGAACGTCCTGATGTTCCATTGTACTTCATCATTTATTTAATCAAAATGGATACTTTGGTTAGTGTTTCTAAAAATGTATAGTTTTTCTCTTTTCATCCTAGGTCCTGGGTTCGATTCTCGCTCATCCCAAAATTTATTGAGAATAAATACTCACTGTAAGTCATATAAACCTAGTTAGTAAAAGAAAAACATACAAAAATGAGCTATAAGAGAAACGAAGCCGGACGACTTTTTTTTTTTTAGGGCAACAAAGAGGATAGGTCCTCAACAATGCAAACAACTTTTTTTTTAAACAACAATGCGAACATTTCGTTGAATGTATTTGTAAGAAAGTAAATGAAATACGTTTAATCAAATAATTTCATAATTTATAACGATTTTCACATATAAAAAGTTGTTTGAGATGTTAAGATCGTCTATACTATAATCATCCAAAAAAAATTTCAATGAAAAATTCTAAAAATATTTTAAACAATTTCTTTATTTTATTGTCCCCTGGAATCCGAGGTAGGTGGCGCACAACTCCTCAGCTCCGACATTTTTTTCCTTTATTTTCAGTATTGTATTTCATCCGTCTTAGCAACCAATGTCTGCAGTGTCATTTCGTCAAATAAACTACCCGATATATGCAAGGAGAGGGTGGAATCGAATTCAATCAACACTCTATACTATTTTATGAAATTGAAAGAAGCCATAACTTTATATTTTATATAGTGTTTTTGTGCCGCATCGATATAAACCTACATTTTTAACTATTATTATTATTTTTGAGAAATAACAAATTTTGATATGAAAAGATTAACTAAACACCTTTAATTTTTCTTTTATTTTATTAAAGGTTAACGCATTTCTGCTAAAAAAACTTAATTAAAACTCTAATAGTAATTTTAATAAATAAATGTCAAAATAAGTGTAACAAATTTGTTATACTTGTACTTCGTTCGTAGAACTCTATTTTTTAGTTCAAATGTTCACTTTAACAAAATGAGATACAGGGAAATAAAATATTTATACAAAAATAGCCTAGTAATAATTTAGGGAAATTCTCAATGGTACGCCTATAGATTTGGCTTTTCTAAATGGTACACCAAATAAAATTGTCTTCTCGATGGTACCCTTGTACTAATGTACTTCTCTTCACTATTTAATCAAACGTTAATTAACCTTAAAATAAAAAGGGAAATTCCCAATGGTACACCTATAGATATGGCTTTTCTAAATGGTACACCAAATAAAATTGTCTTCTCGTTGGTACCCTTGTACTAATGTACTTCTCTTCACTATACCCCTCTCGTCACTTTGGTTATCTTTAATTAACCTTAAAATAAAAATACAAATACAAAAAAAAAATGTAAAAACCTGAATTAAGTAAGGGAGTCATTTAAGACAAAAGTGACTCCTTTAATACAAACAAACATTAGGGGACTTTCCAAGTACTCTAATTCTAGACACGTAATAATCAGGTAAACTAAAAGGCAGCAAAACAGTTCTCTTAACTTCATCTCATCTTCAATCTCACACACTCAAAACACACACAAAATGGAAAAAACATCTGCCGCTCACTAAAAGGTACTAACCCTAATTCAGCTCTTTACTCTTTTCGTTCTTTTAATCTTCTGAATTTATTTATTACATATACATACACATATATATATATGCTAGTGGTCAAATACCTTAGAATAGAAACCTAGAAACTTACACTAAATAAATTATATTTCATTAATTATTAATGTTGGAGGAATGATTTGATAGCATGATCAACGGGCGCCACTGAAGTCGGATGTGGTATGCTAAAAATTATAGAAATGAGTAAAAAAGACTCCTGATGTTGCCACTTCACGGCTCAAGTCGCCTCCTTTTATTATATATACTAGTTTTATACCCGTGCGATGCACGGGTAACTTTATTAATATTTTGTAGTATAATTTTAATTATAATTTTTTTCTTGAAAAATTAGTTTTATAACATTTCGAATAATTTGTTTTTACTTTTAAATATATAGATACTATATTCGTGTAACAATTTATTATTATTATTTTATCTTTTTGATTATGTAATGTAATGCTTATCTTAAAATTCTTAGATATTTTGTTATAATGTTTTTATAGTTTTTTAAGGCATCTTTTTAATTTTTTTGGAAATATGTGTGGTATTAAATTTTTTTATTTGTTTGAATATTGATTATTTTTTATGTTAATTTTATATTTTTGCCATATGTAATGTTTATTATGTGTTTTTATAGTTATCTTAGGGGTTTTTATGTTGTATTATATTTTGATGTTAATAAAAATTTATTTTGTGGGTGTTTAGATTGCTTTCTAATTTAAAATATGTTCATTTATTGATTTGTGTTCACTTTTTTCAATTAAAATTTTTTCTTTGCAAAATAAGAATTTGTTTATTTGTTGATTTGTGCTCACATTTTTTTAATTTAAATTTTAGAAATATATTTATTGTCAAACCTAAAAATAGAATCTTTAATGTTTTTTAATAAAATAATTTTTCCATAAAGCACTTTAATTTGGTAACCTATTTTTTTAAAAAAAATTAGATTTTAAATTGTAGCCTAACATATATTTTAATATTTAATATTTTATGGGGAGTTTTCTTCAATTTTATTAAAATATATATAATATAGTTTAGACATGTGGAACTTATTAGTTTAACTATTCTTTATACATGTATATGTGATTATGTAATTGTGAACACACATATATTTGTTTTTTTTTTTAAAGTTTGTACTATCTTTTTATCTTTTTGTGTTGGTATATATTTGTTAAAGTGCATTAGATTAAAGTTAATTATTGATTTTAGTTTTCTACATTTAGATCTTTTTTTTAATTGACGTTTGTTTTGTAGATTATATTTTGTTGAATTTTGGTGTCATTTATGATGTTTTTTATTACTGTTTGATTATCTTATTTTAGCATATATTTTCTTAAAAACTTCTTTTTTGTTTTGTAATTAAATAATTAAATGTACATTCTTGTTTTTAAAAAATTATTTTTTGAATTGAAATTCTGATAATATGCTTTGTTTACTTGTTTATTATATATAAAGAATGAATTTGCAACTTATTTTTAATTATGATTTTTTGCTAGTTTATCCTTGGTTGTTGATATTAGAAACATATTTGTTGTCAAACCTAAAAATAGAATCTTTAATGATTTTTATTAAAATAATATTTTTCTTAAAACACTTTTATTTGGTAAACAATTTTTTTGAAAATTATATTTTAAGGTTTAGCCTAACATATATTTTAATGTTTAATATTTTTTGCCTTGTTTTCTTCTATTTATTAGAATATATATAATATAATTTAGACATGTGGAAACTAATTAAACTTATTGTAATTTGACATACATGTGAACACATATACATTTTACTTATTTTTAAAGAAAGTTTAGTTTATACTATCTTTTATATTTTTGTGTTGGTTTATATTTATTTTAAGTGCATTATATTAAATTTTATTGTTGATTTTAATTTTTCTAAATTTAGATTTTTTGATTTAAATTAGCATTTGATTTGTAAATTATATTTTGTTGAATTTTTGTGTCATTTATAATTATAACTTGTTTTTGATTACTTTTTTAATATCTTGTTTTACATATATTTTCCTTTAAAAAATTTGGTTTGTAATTAAATGTAAATTCTCTTTTTTAAAAAAAAATTATTTTCTGAATTAAAATTCTGATGGTATGCTTTGTATACTTGTTTATTTTATATAAAGATTGAATTTGTGATTTATTTTTCATTATGGTTTTTTACTATTTTATCCTTATTTGTTAATTTGTGTGTAAGTTTTGTGCTACTACAACTCTTTTTCATATAATAATAATAATTAAATAAGTTGATGATGAATATTTTATTAGTTTTATTTTTTTATTAATTTACTTTAAAATTTATTGTTGATGAAATTTAATATTTTTGTAACTTTTAAATTATTAAATTATTATAAAAAATTTTGTACTTATTATATTTAGATTCTCTATTAATTATTTTATTTTGGATTTTAGGATTGTTTTTAATTTATTTACAACTTTATTACCGAATTTAGAATATTTGCAAAATAATAAAATATTAATTTATTGGTTTCTGATGGCTTTTGTTAGTATAAATTTTAAAAACATGTTTGTTGTAAAATCTAAAAGTAATTTTTTTAAAAAAATTAAGTTTTCTTAAACTTTTTTTGTGGTAAGGTTTTTTTTAAATTATATTTTAAACTTTATTCTAAATTATTTTTGTATTAATTTTAGTTAACAATAATTTTCTCTAACTTTAATTTTTTCTATTTTATCATGTGTTATTTATTTTAGTGCATTCTTTTTTATTTTATTTGTAAAATTAAAAATAACATTAATTACTTGGTTTATTTTAGTGAATTTTTTCTTATTCATAATGCATGGTTTATGTTAATGCAAATTAGAAACTCCTTTCTAATTTCATTCACTCTAGCCAGAGATTCCTGAACTAGCACAAAAAGAATAGCATAGGATATTCTCTTCTTTACTGGAAGGGGTAGATCTTTTATTGACCGTTAACTATCTCCATACACAAATCCCTATGCCCAGAATAGACCTATGGGTGTCCTTGAGACTAAGGACTAAACCAAAGCATTGTTCATTATATACAAGATTACTCTAATGATCTCAAGTCTAAGGACACTTGTACAACTATCACTTAGTGAATAACTATCGACACGTGAGTAAACTCCATTAGTTCCTTGAAAGGCAGAGTGTGTAAACTTGTAACACTATAACTAATGTAACTCAACTAAAGGAAAAGATACTTAACCAGAAGACAATCAAGAACAAGAAGCCACAAAGAAATCAACACTAAATGAAGACAAGGTAATTGATACAATTCAACATGTTAACTATGATCAAGCCAAGAAGAAATCATTGAGAGAAGTTCAAGTCAAAGTTGTTCATGCCTCAGTGATTTGAAAAGCCAAGAATCAAGATCATAACTATCAGTATCAATAAGACAAATTGATTTCAAGTGAACAAGAAGGAAAGCTAACATTGGAAAGCCACATTACTAATTGAATATGGTAATTTATTCAAGAAGCAAAAACACTATCAAGACTAGTCACTTATGAACCAGACCAGTGCATCAAGTGTCAGGACATTGATAGCAAGTTTATGTCAGTAATAAAGATCCATGTTCAAGAGCTTAGTGAAGAATAAAGAAGACATGAAGATATCACAAGTTCAAGATGTGCATTGAAGTTTCAAGTTGAAGACCAGAATATTTTCTAAGTACTAAATATTCTAGATGACCAAGTAGAATATTTATAAGTAGAAGTTCTACTTAGAAATTCGAGATGGCTAAGTAGAAATTCTCAAGTAGAAGTTCTACTTAGAGTGCAGTTTCAACATGACACATGGCATCTTCTGATTGGCAGATTTCCAAGCTTTCAAGATAAGACAAGATTTATGTGGACATCATTGGGCCACGTATATCTTAGTCTTTGAAGACTACAGGACATAGATTACATGTAGTATAAATAGAAGTACTTGTGTAATGTTTTATGAGAGCAATTCTTGAGAGAAACACATGTAAAAGAGAGAGAGTGTATTCACAGAGCTTAGTATCATTCACTACTCTCTGAACTTCTGTTATACTTTGTAATGAATGTTGTAGCAACCACTTCAAGTTATATATAAGACATATATTCCTTGAATCTGTGTGTTCATTTATTGCATCGTATTTATTGCTTATCAAATTCGAAAAGTTGTATTCACCCCCCCTATACAACACATTTGGACCTAACATTCCTCCACTGATCGAGTCATGTTCAGTGAACTTATTCCTTAATAAGCACCTACATACTAGCTATAGTGTCACCACACAAATGCCTATGAGGACAGACATCCTTCCTAGGAAGCTAGCATAGTATGTACTGATCTTTACGGATTAACTAACTTCCAGTCAGTTATCCTATGATCAGGAACAGTTTTAAGTCTAGTGTTATCATCTTCTAGATCTCACTATTATAATCTCATTATAATTCTAGAAGCTTTACTCTAAACTATGGAACATCTGATTTAATACAATTTAAATAGATAAAGCCCGTATAAAGACAAATATGTCTTTCACTAATAATCATAAAACCTACTACGATTACAAGAAAGTTTATCCTAACTCATCATCCATGATTGGATTTAGGACACTTCTCTTTCAATCTCCCACTTGTACTAAAACCAATCACTTCGATATCCCATACTCATCTTCACTATGTGAAGATCAAAGTGATATGAGAAACGGCTTTAACATGGGTCTACTACGTTGTTTGTGTATGTCAACTTACACAATGTTGACAACCTCTCTTTCAACGATCTCCATAATCGGATGAGAGAGCCGCAATTATGTGTTTAGACCTTAGATGGGATCACGGTTCCTTAGCATGCAATAATCTGATGCCCTTGAGTTGTCACATTACAACTCAATGGCTTATTATCTGCCAGGAACTAACCCAACACAAAAACTAGTTTTCCTATCCACTGTTGCAACACATTTGCAACAAAACACACTATGCTTTCTGATCTAATATTAATGAGTGTCTACTGCTTGAAACTATTTCAACTCACTGTCTTTCCACTCAGGACTATCAAGTGCTCCGAAATGAATCTACTATCAAACTGATCTTGATTAAAACTTGAGTCTACAAGGACCTCTAGTTTTAATTTAGATCCATTAGAGAAAATAAATATATCGCCATGCCTTCTCAATTATACTACAACATTTTATTGTCATCTGATCCTTTTCTCCTAGAAGTAGATTGATATTTGCTTGTCACAACAAGAAATATCATTATTTGTACATATCATGTAACACAGAATGGATTAAAATGATTCTCAGAGACATTCCATTTACGTGTCCTCTCTCTCAGAGAGATATTCTCCCATGTTCATCATTATGAAACATCACTTGGAGTGTCCATGCTAAACACTTTAGCATCCAATCAATGTACATTATTTACGTCAGACCTCTTATCCTAATCATGATCTATCAACATAGATCATCACACTTAGTTTATTCGAGGCCTAACTCTAGTCTAAGAAAAAATTCTTTGATAGCTTAATTCTAATGAAAACCAAAATTATCAAAGGTATATTTTCATTAATATATCCACATATATTACTTTATTACATCACTCCCACTAAACTCCTGTACCATTAAATGGATCATTCACCTTTTGATAAAGTCAAACTCTTTGACTATCTCATCAAAATTAATGCTCCATTGCCGAGAAGCATGCATGCGAAATCTTCATGGTTCTGATCATGGCTATTCGATAAAGGTTTCTTTAAGGTGATCACAATACCTTCACTTAAACCTTTACAACTAGCCTGGCTTTATAGGTCTCTACCTTGCCATCCATTGATAAACTCTCTTACAAAACCATTATTGATTCCATGACACTCTGTCACTTCTCAGAGTCATTAAAACTCAAAACATTGTCGTTATCATTTATAGTGGATATCGCATCACCATTCCAAATGATGAAACCATGATAAATGTTATAGGGAGAATATTGTATAACAATATTTTGGAGGTTGCTGGAATCACGGAGCAAAATACGGATATTTTGCTAAGAACACGGAGGTGATTTGTAACTGTTTGTGGTTGATCTTGTCTATTGATATTCAGTGGTGAACTGTTTCTCAGACTTTACAAGATGCCTATGTACCCTATTTATAGGGATCAAGCCACACGTAGTTCTCTTGGAGAAGAAGTTATCTAGACGGGCTAGGGTTTCTTATGGGCTCAACTTGACCCAAATCCACTAGACGTCTCCTTGGGCTAATATATTTTACCCATTTATCCTGCTCATGACCCATGGCCCATAAAAGGTTACCCATGGCTAGCATGATGCTCTAATTAAACATTGTTACTGGCGAAACTGGCTATATGGCCTCGCATGCGACCTCGCTGGGCTAGTCATGCGAGGTGATCCGTGATGTATGGAGATAATCGCACTCACGCGACTTCGCTGGGTCTAACCGTAAGCCTTCATAATAAGTATATTCTAGGCCATGCTGGACCTCTAGGCCTCGCTAGACCTCGTGAACTGCGACCCCATCCCTTTGGGATCGCTGGCGATGCCGCTTTACCGAATAATGTCCTGAATTCCTCTATGATGATGAACTTTAATGACCCGTTCTTCTTTCCTAGGCCCATTATGTGTGATGCAATATTATTCTAGCCCATTTAGGCCTGCTTAGGACTTATGCCAAATTAGGGCATAACAACTACACCCGAGTCCATATTGCCATTGGAAATGCGATGTGGACTCAAAAGTCTCCTTTCCAAGAAATTCTGGTGCGAGGACAAGGCCCATTATTCATCATTTTCGGCCTCTCTTCGCAGGCCCAATGAATTTGAACGGTTTCTAACAGCTGTCATGTCTCAAGATCCGCTCTGGGTTGCCAGGATGATGACACGTGTAACAGATCCTTCTCTCTCCTGCCTACTATATAAACTCAGATTTCCTAATCATTTGTCACTTTCCTTATAAAAAACGCAACGAATTGCTGCCAATTTGCTCCCAGATCAAACAGAGAACCGGATCGCTTTCATACAAGAACGACCTCGAACTTTTCTAAGATCTTCACACTTTCTTCAATCAACAGTAAGATTTCTTCTCTTGTTCTTCATTTTTAATTCATTTAAATGCATGCATAGTTTATAATTCCCTCTTTTATCACTTGCACATGTATGCGATGCGAGCCCTAATGTATGCGACCCCTCCTTTGTAGTTTAATACTGCGAGCCTAGCCCCGCCAGGATAGAAAATGCGATCCCTCACTTAGATACAAAACAGTCCTTTCCTCTTTAGAATATAAGTCAACCCTTTCACCATGTGCGATGTGAGGACACTTAGAACCTTCTATATTTCTGAATCCCCTTGATATTCTGTAAGTGCACACACTAATAATTCACTTTTACAGATGTCTACCGACGATAGCTCAAGGACTCCTTCACCCCTTCCCCACATCACAATAAGCGAGCAGGCGGCCGCTAACATTGCTAAAGCTACAAGTGCGAGCGACAGTTGGTTCAAATTGTATTTGGACCATCAATGGTCCAATGAAGAATACACTCGGGAAACTGATGATGGCGGCCTCGATGAAGTAGCCAAGGTCGTCAATTTCACTGATTATAATTATATACCAGAAGTTTCTCCCCAACCTTACGCACCAACTCCCCAGCCTGAGCTAGAAGGAACTATATATGTTGGCGGACCTCGTCATGAAGATATTGAACCAGGTTCGAAAGTGAAACCCGGCCAGCCTCGCGTCCTAGCCTGCAGAAATCTATCAACGACCCTAGATACAGAGTCTCTAGCTAAGGCGGTTGACATTTTCAGGCCAGAAGGCAAAATTATTCTCCCCAAATCTTCAATGCGATGTTACCGCTTTGATCATCAAGAAAATGGTGGCAGAGTGCCTCGAATGGTTCTGACCTCATCAATGATGAAAATAGGCGTCTCCTTTCCCCTCCACCCTTTTATTAGGGATGTCTGTGAAATGTACCATCTGGCCCCGATCCAAATAAACCCCAACGGCTACAGAGCCATGATTGCCCTCTACGTTCTTTACCATAAACTTGAATATCCTAAGTTGGATGCGAGGACCAGTGTTGTTAAAGGCGCGATTAATTGCGCGATTAATGGCGCTTCACGCTTAGTTGCAAGGTGTGCGATTCGAAAATGTGCGATTTGGCACGATTCTGAAATCGTCCAAAAGGCGCTCATGAGGCGGTAAAAAGCGCAAAAAGGCGCAAAGAAGCGCTAAAAGGCGCAAAAAGGCGAAAAAGACGCTCATAACAGTGAAAGACATGAATACCCTTAAAAAGGAGGGTAAAAGGAAAAAAACCCCTAAAATTATTTCACACAACTAATGGAAGATCTTTTGAAGTCCGATAGATGATAATGAAGAGGAAGAGCGATAATTTGAGGGGCCGGAGATTGAGTTAGATGACACCGAATCTTTTGAATTAGAGAACTTTATAAATGAAGGCTTCATTATTGATATTATTATCATTTATTTATGTTCTTTGTTATGTTTGAATGTTAAGATTATGTTAAGTAATAGTTTATTGTTAAATATGTGCTTATCTTTTTTTGGTAAAAAGGCGCGCGATTAATGGCGCTTTGCGATTCGCGCCTCAAATTTGGGTCTTGCGCTTTTTTATAATTAGCGCCTTAAACAACACTGGCGAGGACCATGGGTTATTTTCTGCAGCTGAAGCGATGCGGGGCCTCAGACTTTGGCTACGTCTATTTCTCAGTCTGGACAGAGTTCAACAAAAAAGAACTTTATCATAGTGCTCCAAGTAACGTAGGATCGTGGAAAGGTCCTTACTTCTATGTCCACGAGGTGCCCAGAGTTAAGACTTCCTTTAACTACCTCCCAGGTATGGAACTATCCTTTTAACTTCACCCTCCTTTTATTCAACCCGTACGCTAATTCATTCTTCCTGAGATCGCAGTTGGTCAAGTGTGAACCGTCCTGAAGGGCGAAGAGAAGAAACGTGCTGACGATGTGCTGAAAACTCCACGAGAGGCCCGCAACATTCGAACCCTACTTTCTCTTGAGAATCTGGTCGAGTGCGGTTTCTTGAAAGAAGGAGTTGGTTTTCCTTCAAAAACGAGGCCTTCAAATGCGAAGAAGGCTTCATTGAAAAGAAAAGCTCATGAGGAGGCCTCGTCCTCTCGAGTTGTAGTTACCACTAGCGAGGGTATTCTCCTCGTCACAACGCGACCATTACTCCGTCCTCGTTAACTTTAACACTGCTTTAATCTTTACTGTTCTCGTATTTGTATAACTTGTATTATTATGCTTCTAATTGTATTCTACTTCCACTTCTCAGGTATGTCGGGCAAAAGTGGTCGCAGGCCTCCCTTTCTCCAAAAGAGCGGGGCCGTCCCTGTCACGAAAACTGCTACGGTCCCCCAAAAGCCAAAGACTACCGAATTACCGCCTCCTCCACCATTGACAACAAACATCGAAACTATCCAACGAGTCCAGGGTACCCCTGAAGAACATGCTTCCAAGAGAACTAGAAGGGACGAACCAGTGCTTCCTGTTCCCAAGCCTCCAACAACCGCTACTCCTGTTCATCACCTTTTTGCGAAGCATGGATATAATCATGCTACTGAAGAGGAATGTACGAGCTGGGTTGGAGTCGAGCTGGTTGACAATGTCGAATCTCTTTCCAAGTGATTAGCTGAGGTGTTCATTCGTCAAACTTCGCATCTCAAGGAATTGAAGACCCTCGCATATGTCAAAGCCAAATTGGAGAAGGAGGTTACAGTCGTTAAGTTCCAAAAGGAAGAAGACAAGAGGTCACTGATGGAGACTCATAGGCGAGCCCTTGAAACAGAGACTGCCACCTTGCGATCCGAGCTTAAGAAGATCACCAATGAAAGGAATACTCTCAACAAATCTCTGAAGGAGGAGAGGAGCACGAGGAAACTCTTAAGAGGGAGCATGGGGAAGAGCTGGGTAAGCTGAAGAAGGATCTCGAGGCTGCCAAACTTGATCACGATACTGTGGTGGAGGCTGCCCAGGTCGAATTCATGAAAGGCTTCATCAGAAAAATTCCTGAATTCGACTGGGAAAGGATCGGGCTTGGTAATGCTGAATTTGCAGAATCTCTTCACAAAGAGATCGAAGAAGAAGATGAGAAGGAGGCAGCCAGGCTCGCTAGCGAAGTCACCCAGACCAACGCAACCGAAGCCGCTAAATAATGAACTCTTTTCTTTTGATTCTGATTATCGAACTGGGGATGCGGACACCCCTTGAATGTCTCGCAACATGTAATATTTTTTCATAACTGTCCTGATAACTTATTTGGGCTCGCATAGCGACCCATTAACTGTTGGAATTTTGATAACTGTTATAACATCTTGCATGTCCTCATCGCTTCGTAAAATACATTGTGTATACTCTTAACTGTCTGTAGTTAATATTGCTTTCATCCTTTGTATATTCGAAACATTGCCAAGTAGACTAGCCTCGCAGCTGCGAAGCATCCTTTGCAATTGAAATCGTAGCTTTCCTTTTTCTTGTAACTTTTATATTTGATTTATCAACTTCAAAGTGTGCCTCATCCCCTTTGGAATCATGATGTGCGGTGCCTTCCTTGCGAGGTCGCAGACACGATCCCGAGGCTGAGTTTACCCCTTGACTTTTTTTCATTTTGAACTTCTTTGAGTAGATATGCTTTTCAGTAACTAATATTCGAGAACAGTCCCTCAGGTCGCAGTAAGTGTACGCTTACATCTTCCTTGACCTAAGGGGGATTCGGCTACGCATCCACTATGCTGGCCTAGTCCTGAGAATTTAAAATGCTAACAGAAAAAATAAAAATTGCACAATGTTTTTGTAGAACAAACTTCATATATAAATACTAGGGACGATGCCCAACTTTCATTACATCATAAAGAGGAGGTGTCTATATGATCACTACCCCTCAGTACTTTGTATGAATTTATTCATGCTAAGTAATGATAGATAGAGACTACCAGGGGCGAGGCCTCTACCGATAGTGTTTCCTTAAATGTTCTGCATTCCAAGCTCGAGGTACGACCTTATCATCTATATCTGTTAGATAATAAGTCCCCTCATTGATAACAGCATAGATTTTGTAGGGCCCCTCCCAATTTGCTCCAAAGACTCTATGAGCTGAGACCTTGGTGTTAGGCATCATTCTCCTAAGCACCAAGTCCCCTACGTGAAGATGCGGTACACGAACCTTCCCATTATAATACCTCGCAGCTCTTCTTTGATAAGCTGCGAGCCTTAATTGAGCTTCCTCCCTTGATTCCTGGATCATGTCTAAATATAGCCTGTGATTGACCTCATTTGCTTCGGAGTCGTAATGCTCTCGCCTGAACGAGCCCGAGCCTACCTCAACGGGCACCATGGCCTCGCATCCATAAGTCAAAGAGAATGGGGTCTCTCCGGTGGTAGACCTTGGCGTCGTTTTGTATGACCACAAGACCCTTGGTAACTCCTCAGGCCAACTGCCCTTGCTCTCCTCCAATTTAGACTTCAGGGTATGTTTAATTATTTTGTTAATGGCCTCGGTTTGCCCATTTGTTTGTGGATGGCTCACTGCAAAGAAACTTTTCTTTATACCCAAATTTTCACAAAACTCTTTCATTTCCTTACTGTCAAATTGCTTCCCATTATCGGATATGAGCTGATATGGGATTCCATAGCGACATACAATAGCCCTGTACACAAAGTCCTTCAATTTTTTGGCCGTGATGGTAGCGAGGGGCTCAGCTTCGACCCACTTGGTGAAGTAGTCCACGGCCACGACTGCATATTTGACTCCTCCTTTGGCTTTGGGTAGTTCACCAATAAGATCGATCCCCACATAGCGAAGGGCCAGGGGCTCATTAGCGAGGTGAGGTTCGCTACTGGAGCATTACTGAAATTGGTGTTTCTCTGACATTTATCACACCTTCTAGCGAATTCAAAAGCATCTCTTTTCAATGTAGGCCAGAAATACCCTTGTCGTAAGATTTTTTGAGCTAGGGAACTACCCCCCGAGTGATTGCCACATATTCCTTCATGGACCTCCCTTAGGATGTAATTGCATTCTTCTCCATCTACACACCTCAACAGTGGTGTATTGAACCCTCTTCGATATAGCACCCCATCATAAATCACATAGCGAGCTGCCTGATATTTGACCTTCCTCGCTTCTTTCTTTTCTTGAGGTAGAACTCCCTTCTTGACATACTCCCATATAGGGGTCATCCATGTCGACCCCTGGCTCGCTAGTTCCAGAACAAATTCCTCCGGAACACTGGGTTTACTTTGAATTTCCAACGGAATGATCCAAAGTATAGTGGCCTCGCGACGCGAGCCTAATTTGGCAAGGGCATCGGCTCCCTGATTCTTCTCCCTTCTTATGTGAACCACTTTGACTTCGTTAAACTTCTTGATCAGCCTCTGTGCACATCGCAGATATAGCTCGATCTGCTCACCCCTAGCTTGCCAGCCACAATAAAGTTGATATGTCACTAACATAGAATCACTGTAGGCTGTAAGGTTCTCCACCTTCATTTCCAATGCTAGTTTGAGACCAATGATCAAGGCCTCATATTCTGCTGCATTGTTAGAAGCTTCAAATGCGAAGTGAATGGCACTGCTTAACTTGCGACCCTCAGGGGTGACAAGCTCGATCCCGGCCCCAGCTCCTTCTTTATTAGACGCCCCATCAACATATAGTTCCCACCACGAAGCTGAATTCTCATTTTTGACCTCGGGGTCTGTTACCTCTGGGATCGCTATTAATGCCCAGGCATCTTCCTCAGATTGGGAAGGGAATTCCAATATAAAATCTGCTAAGGCTTGCCCCTTTATTGCACCTCGAGGCTTGTACTCAATATCGAACTGACTCAGCTCTATCGTCCACTTTAATAGTCTTCCTGAGGCCTCGGGCTTATGCATCACTTGCCTCAAAGGGTAGGCAGTACGAACCTGAATGCTGTGTGCCTGAAAATAGGGCCTCAACTTCCTTGAAGCCAATATTAAAGCGTAAGCTAGCTTCTCCATGTTGGTGTAACGAGTCTCCGCGTCTAACAGCCTCTTACTTACATAATAGACAGGGTATTGAGCTTTCTCCTCCTCTCGAACGAGGACAGCACTGACCGCATGCTCTGAGACAGCCAGGTAAACGATGAGGACTTCTCCTTCCTTAGGCTTAGAAAGCAGAGGCGGCGAGCCTAAGTGTTTCTTTATTTTTTGGAAAGCCTCCTCGCATTCAGGGGTCCATTCAAAATTTTTGCCCACCTTCTTAATGGCTTTGAAGAACTCATGACACCTGTCTGATGATTTAGAAACAAATCGATTGAGGGCTGCTATCCTTCCAGTTAGACTTTGAACCTCTTTGACATTTCTAGGTGATCTCATTTCCATTAGGGCCTTTATCTTGGCTGGATTGGCCTCAATTCCTCTGTGGTTTACAATGAACCCCAAGAATTTTCCTGATTCGACCCCGAAAACACACTTCTGGGGGTTAAGCTTCATCATGTACTTCCTCAGTATGTTAAACATTTCTGCGAGGTGGGATATATGATCCCTGGCCTCCTTAGACTTCACGAGCATGTCATCAACATAGACCTCCATTGTCTTCCCAATTTGCCTCTCAAACATCATGTTGACGAGCCTTTGATAGGTGGCCCCGGCATTAAGGAGACCGAAGGGCATCCCAATGTAACAGTAGAGGCCTCTATCCGTGATGAACGAGGTGTGCTCCTGATCAGGTCCATACATTAGTATTTGATTATACCCAGAATAAGCATCCATGAAGCTTAGGAGCGCATGCCCCGCTGTCGCATCCACCAGCTGATCAATCCTTGGGAGTGGGAAACTGTCATTGGGGCAGTGCTTGTTGAGATCAGTGAAATCTACACAGGTTCTCCACTTGCCATTCGGTTTCTTCACTAGGACAGGGTTCGCGAGCGAATCAGGGTAGAATGATTCCCTAACGAGCCCGACCTCGAGGAGCCTGTCTACTTCTTCTTTGAGAGCCTCGGCTCGCTCTCCACTTATGGGTCTCCTCTTCTGCCCCACCCCCTTTTTACTGGGGTCTATATTAAGCCTGTGGCACATCACATTAGGATCTATGCTAATCATATCCTCATATGACCATGCAAATACATCAAAATTAGCTTTAAAAAATTCCACGAGCCTCCCCCTAAGGTCAGGGTTTAGCTGCGACCCGACCCTTAGCACTTTAGTAGAATCCTTGGCATCGACAAGAATAGAAACTGTGTCTTTAGCAGCTCCGGCTCGCTCCACATGCTCGGTGATACGAGGATCTAAATCAATTTCAACCTCGCGAGCCCTGCTAGACTCTGCTTCCTCTTGCCTTGTTCCTCCTGTCACAGGGGTTGCACCGACATGGCCATGTTCAGTTACAACTGTTGTTTCTCGAGTAATTCCATTAGGTAAATCCTCCAATGTTGATCTCTCCTTGCGAACCCATTTCCCCTTACGGGCTCGCACAGCGGCTTGTTCTGGACTTTCCTCGTCATCACTAGCCTCTTCAACAATTCCTTCTTGAAAAACGAATACTGGATGCGAAGCCTGCATCATAATAGCCCCTGGCACTGGCTGTACTTGTATACCTAAATTGTCGAAGTAATCCTTCGGCAACTCTTTGATAGATATTATATTACACCCAACCGGGGGTCACGAGACATCTTTGTGAGCTCTTTCTTCCTCCTCGCACTCCATTGTATCTATCACAGAGCTGCTTCCCTTTTCTGCTGATTTAAGGGCCCTGTTGTAGCACTCCCGAGA
Organism: Saposhnikovia divaricata; assembly: GCA_036435485.1. Classification (NCBI taxonomy): domain Eukaryota; kingdom Viridiplantae; phylum Streptophyta; class Magnoliopsida; order Apiales; family Apiaceae; genus Saposhnikovia; species Saposhnikovia divaricata. Next base: position 53,210,207 of record CM071595.1, on the reverse strand, counting down.
TTCATGCTGAATTCCTCTAACGCAACCCACGCCCTGCGGAGTGGGGAACTTCATCGAGAGGTGGTAAATAGAAGTGACCACCCTCATTTCCTTAAAAATTTGTCTTCCTACTATAGCATTATAAGCCGATGGTTGATCTACGACCATGAAATCTGCAACTTGGGTGGTGATGCAGGGCTCGTCCCCTAAAGTAAAAGGAAGATTGATGAGGCCTTTCACACTGACCGAAGCTCCGGTGAATCCATAAAGATGCCCCACTGTAGGAATAAGGTCCTTGTCCACGTATCCCATCTTCTTATAAACATCATACATTAACACATTCACACCGCTTCCGTTGTCCACTAAGACTCTATATACATTCTGAGATCCAATGCGAACTCGAACTACCAAAGCATAAGAATGAGGATGGTGGACCCACTTCGCATCTTCTTCTGTGAACATAATATTTTTATCCTCCCCCTTAAAGAGCTTTGGGGGCCTCTCTTGCAGGTGATGGACATTAGTAAGGGGTCGCTCTCTAGCCTCGCGAGCATACCTCTCTCTGGCCTTGTTACTATCTCCTCCAATATGAGGTCCTCCTATGATCACATGGATGCTACCGCCTCGTTCTTTTCTCTCCTTGCGAGGCGCCACATTCTGTCCGACAGGAGGGACATTGGTGTATCCCAATCCTGGTTTGCCAGAGTTCCCTTGATGTTTCTTTACTTCCCGGACTGCCTGTAAGAACCCAGATTTTTGATAGAATTAAAACTTTTTATTATGTAATGAATAGTGGTTATGACTGCAATGTAACGAATGTCTATTAAATGAATGGGATGGATTTAAATTCAAATATTTATATGTCATGAAGAATGCTTCTGGTTGATAGCATAGATAAGAATGATCTATCTTCTAGGGTTATAAGTTATATTATTCCAAGAGAGATTATTCTTGTGTCATCCAAATCAATATCTGTTATTAGTCCAGCGGTTCCGTAAAAAGGTTAAGGAACACCCGAGAGTAAACCAGGTTCATTTTCCTAATTATAGGAATTAAGTAAAAAATGAGTTATGAATAGTGTTTTGGTGGAAATTGGAATATTATTAGACGACGCTATATAGAAGCGGTCTGAATGGATTTCCGAGTTCGTATTAATAATCAGTGGATGAAATAAGTGTATGTAAATGATATCGGAATCAGAAAAATAGCACTTTTATTTTCTCTGAGATTTCCCGAGATCTTAAAGGATTTAAGAATTTACTATTGAGATTAAGGGATTTAAATACAAAGGTTACAAATGAGTATTGAGAATATTAGTAAAGTTATCAAGAAAGTTTCCAGTAAATCCATAACTAGAAATCCTTGAGATATTCCTTTGAATGAACAAGGAAATTGAGTAATACCCGGACAAAGGAACGAATAAATAACCAAGAGACCAACAAGTGCAATTGGTGGGAAAAGGAGAAACCAAAGTATCATCCTTATAAGTCAACTACAAGATGAGTGGTGTAATTGCATTCTTGCAAAAATGGAGTTGTTTGTTGTAGTGCCAACACTTGGTTCAATAAGAAGGCAACAAGTGGACCAATAGATGGTTGACAACACAAAAAGAAGAGATGCATCCAATTATATACATAAAGATACATGCATTAAGCCATTTTACACATCAAAAAAAACACAAAACTCTCTCTCATTTCCTCTCCATTCTGCTGCTCACAGTTTAAGCTAAAAAGGGGGATTCCCACCATCATTTGATCTTGAAATTTTTATGGTGAGTACTTCATATCATAGTTTAGATCCCCTAAAAATTTCAGCTCCAAATTCATCTTTTTCCATTTTCAAATAAATCATCAAAGTGATGATGAATATTGCTTTCATGAAACTAACTTTTATTTCTTGATTTCTTTTGATCATCCAAGCTATACTAAGGCTAGATAAGGGCTAAACAAGGCTTGATAAGTTCATACATACACCAAGGAAGGTATACCACTCTTGAAAACCTAGCTCTTAGTTTAAGTTTTGGTATTTTAGATGAGTTATATGGATTTAATGCATGTTTAGGACCTTAGATTATGATTGGGCTTTGTTAAATGTTAAATTAGTTTAGATGAACGGAAAGACATTGCTTGGTCTTAGTTCATGGATAAATAGCATGTATGTGTTGTTTGGAGTGTAAACCATGATCATTGAATGGTTTGAAATTTGGAAATCATGTAAACATAGTCGTCGTAATGCCCGATTGTCGTTAACCTTAAGAAACCGTGAATAGCAGTAGCATTACCTTACTGTCCAGTCCCGGATTTTGCTATGTTTAGTTAGTTCATGTTACGAGCTTCGTTTTGATATAAAGATTGAGTGAAATGGATATACGGTTTAGGAGTTATGGTCGAATTAAGATAAGTGGTTCGTAAACGAGAGCACCAGTTCGTAATCAGAATTGAACCTGTATAAATTCGGTAATGCAGTAGCGAACCATCGTAATTAAATACTAGAGATGATAAGGAAGGTGTGAGAGAAAACCTTCCGTTAAAAAGATCGTTTTACGATTTTATAAAAATGTTCGAATCAAGGTTAAACGCGAACGAACCCCTAGAAGCATGCTTGATTATGACCTTGGTTAATAACTTAGAAAACGGATGATAAAACTCGTAGTACAATCTTGATTCGTAAATGATCGATATTAAAACTTACATCGCTTAAGTACGTATTAAGTGTGGGTACAATGACGGGTCATAATAGCGAACGTATGTCGAACCGCATCGGTGATAAAAAGAGTTACACTAAGAGGTGTATAACGAGATAATTCGAAAACGTGTTTCGACTTAAGTGAAGTCTATATTTAATCTTGTAAAGTGTTAAGTGATTAATCCCTAATGCCTTGGCTATTTATAGATCGTCAGGCTGACCCGGGACACGCTACCACCACCCTTACCCGCACTCGCTTTCCAGGCAAGTTTCAAATCCTTCTTTAAGGCTGTTGTTGTGAATATAAATATGTTTTTTTTTGTTACATTACATATGCCATAGCATACATGCCTACTTTTAAAGTCATATTGTTATACTTGTTCCCTGAATTGTTGTTGGCTTATGAGCTAGATAGCTATTATATCAGTTATAAGCCGGAAATTTCTAAAACCCTTAAGCGAAGGGTAGTTGAATCTCATTCTTTGGTTATAGACCGGGAGTCGTTATTTCTTGATATATTAATATTATTCTCGGAGAAAAATATTTAAGTAAATATTTTCCAGTTATTATTTGGTGAATAATATTGGAATATCCTTTGAGATTATTTTGTAAGTATTATTCGGATTAATCATCAGATATTTATTTACTCGATGAACATTATCTTTAATAATCATCTAAGGTCGATTTAATATTCGAATATTATTTCGAACTCTCAGCTAAGTTAATTACTTAGGGAATGTTCATTCTTATTTCTTCGATAACTATTATTTTGAATATTCATTCGAGTTTATTTATTTAATGAATATTATTTTAATATTCAGTCGGGCCTTATTTATTTAAATGAATATTATTCCGAATATTCATTCAATCCCTATTTATTTTATAAATATTAGTTGAACGTTGATTCGAACTCCAGACATTCGATAAATATTATTTCAAATATTCATTCGATAATCAATTCTTCTATAAATATTATTAATTGAATATTCATTAGTTGTTCAATGAATATTGTCTCAATTATTCAGTTGATCATTATTTCATCAATAAGTATCATTCTTAAATATAATATTCATTATTGATTCAATGAATATTATTTCAATTATCCGTTTGAGGATTATTTCATCAACAAATATTATTATTAATTTGAATATTCATTATTTGTTCAATGAATATTATTCAGAGTATTTACTCAAAGATTATTCCAAGCAACCCTTTTTCAATGTCTGCGACTAATAAATATTCTTTGAATATTTATTTAATTCTTCTAACTCGTTTCAAAAATGATTTACTTCATTCGCATAGTATCATCGACCTTCAAATATTATATGAATTATTCCAAAGTCTTATTATTATTACAATATTATCAAGGAAGGTTCTCAGTAATTCTATTCTTCCTTCGATTCGAATATAAGGGAACCTGACTTGAAGAATGTTATTTATCTTGTGACTGCCCGGTCATAAATTATTCATTTCGTTCGCAACTTGGTTGCTATTATTCATGGAATTGTGTATACCCACTCATTATTCGAGGGGTAAGAATGTTGGAACAAGTTGGTATCCATTAACAAGCAGCGGCTTGGGAAATATTGGTGAATTTTTCTTTCCAATTAGATACGATTACTTTGTGGAGTCTTATCAACAAGTATTATACTTGGGGAAAGGGAGACGAACTTTACGTTTCAAGTTATGGATGTGAAATGAACTAGGAGATGCGTAATTGACCCAGTGGCGCCGGTCCAGCAAATGGCCCAACCGTTGGCCGAGGGGGTTCCAGAGGGCGGTAGACAAGTAAATCCGTCGGTGCTTCCTTCTACATGTAGTAAACAAGAGGTGGGGAGCATAACATGCGACTGATCATCGTGTAAATGCTATGTCTCCTGGCGCGTCAAACTCCAGTATTAGTTCATCACTCAATGTTGGAAATTTTCTGCAACATCATCATGGTTGGCAGAGTTGAAAAGTATTTCAAACTGGAATAGCAATATCTTTCTTGCAAACTCGGCGCAAGCAGGTTACCCGTCGCACAGGACTCCCCGCTGATATTGTTGCTGCCATTGCTGAGGTAGCACAGATAGTCAGCTTTTGCTTCTAGTTTAATTATATGTATCAATAATGTTAATCAACGGCAAGAACTTTAAACTTATGATGTTATCCTTTTGGCTTGTAATAACTTTTATTCGTAACCCTTTAATGTAAGACTTATTTCAATTTCATCTCTGGGACTATAACTGTTGTGTGTGTGTGAGTGGAAATTATTGTGGGGTCACAACATGTGATTTATTTATTGTGGACTCAAGTCAAGTATTATGAATGGATGTAAGACCGTGACAACCCGATCCCGGACCCCGGATTTGGGGGTGTTACAGAAATGGTATCAGAGCGAGAGTTATAAATCCCAAGAGATGATGCGACGTTATACAATAATAAATTCAATAATATAATAAGAACCCTTGCCAGGTTCACCTAAAACCCTTACGGGAACTTTTAAGTATCATGATAGTAACATAGTTCGTCTCGTGTAGGCGAGCGACATGTCGGCCCAGGAGGCAGCTGCGAGACAGCATGATGAGGACATGTTCCGGACTAGGGACCCATACTATGAGCACTTGCCTGAGGAGGATACTGAGCCTGAGGAGGAGGACGCTGAGGAGGTCCAGGTTGATGCTGATACTGATGTGATCGAGTCTAAGGAGGAGGACCCTGAGGAGGTCCAGTTTGATGTTGACAAAGATGTTGTTGAGACTGAGGGGGAGGAGGACCCGGAGGGGATCCAGACAGGACAGGATGCTGAGTTAGTTGTTGAGGATGAGGATTATTGGGTGGTATCTGAGATTAAGACCATGGAGGAGGATACTGATATGACCACTGAGCAGGTCGTGGCTGCTGTTGTTGGACAGGCTGCGGATGAGGTTGAGCCAGTGGAGGATGCAATAGGGAGTTCCGGACTACGAGTGCCACCCCTCCCTGTTGAGAGAGCCCCTACCCCACCACCACTACCTGTGAGCCCATACCCCGATGAGTTTGAGGAGCTTACCCCAGAGCCCCAGCAGACAGAGACTGCTGCTCCAGCTGAGCCATCCACCCCACCTCATGCCCCGATAGGAGGAGTCCCAGTATGTGTTCACAACTTGATTGTGAACGGGCTTTATAGAGAGTTGTCTGTGGCAGATGCCAGGTTGGCAGAGTCTAGGAGGGAGTTAGCAGCAGAGAGAGCCGCCCGGATGAGGTTGCAGGGCAGGAGGACTATCAGTGACAGGGTTGGGTATAGGGCTGTGACCCGCATCGAGCTGAGGGCTCGGGTGAGGGTGCGACAGTTGCCTACTGATGGGCATGGTAGGGTAGACAGAGCAGAGGCTGAGGAGATTTTCCGCATCGCCATGGGGAGGGTTCGGAAGATGTTTCGTCGTGGCGGCTGATTTCAGATATAGTGATGCAGTGGTCTAGTTGTCTAGTCATGTACGAACGTAGTAGTGCCGGCTTTTGTAGGGATGGTTTTCTTGTACTTGTTTTCCCTTTTTGCAGACTAGACAGATAGACAACGTAGTTCACTTTTGACTTGTTGTTGTTGTTAGGATGGCTGTACTTTAAACTATTGTTGTAACTCGGATGTTGTACCTTTTCGGTACCTGGTATATATTTGTTTCCCTTTCAGTCATTACAATTTTGTTGGGATGTGATCACGAGTTTATTAGCATATGTACTTTTTTTTCTTTGATTAAGTTGCCATGAGATATAAAACTGTGGGATCTTAAACCCAATCATATAAAGAATTATGCAAGGAAAAAAAAAATCCTTTAAAACAGGTAAGTGAACCTAATGTATAATTTTCCAAATTTTCAGTAAAATGCCTCCAAGACGAATGGGCACTAGGGCTAACCCCCGAGAATCTACTGACCAAGAGAGTCACAACCAACACGAGGAAAACCATGAAAGTAGTGAAGAACAAGATCAGGATTATAATGAGCAAGAAGATTCCCAGTATGGAGCAGAGGATGAACCCCTGTACTCTGAAGAATTTGAGGGGGAAATCGAGGGTGGAGAAACTGAAGTAGAACAGGAAGGGGAGAACCAGGGCGGAAATCCCATGGGCCAGTTTATGGATCTACTTAGGCAGAATTTGAACCAATACCCCTAACCACCACCAGGCAACAACACTTCAGTGGCAAATTCCTTTAGGGCCTTTAAGTCCCTTAAGCCCCCCGAGTTCCACGGATCGGCTGATCCCGTTGAGGCGAGGGCCTGGATCAAGGAAATGGAAAAATCTTTCGAGATTCTGAGTATCAATGAGGCTCAGAAGACTGTTTTTGCTACTTACCTACTAAAGGGAGAGGCCAATTATTGGTGGGAAGCCAAGAAGAACATGGAGACTGATGCTGTCATAGCCTGGGAAAGGTTCAAACAATTATTCCTGGAGAAGTATTTCCCAAAGTTTATGAAAACCTAGATGGAGCTTAAGTTTCTAGAGTTAAAGCAGAATAACTTGTCGGTGGCCGATTATGAAGCCAAGTTTACTGAGTTATCAAGGTTTGTGCCGGAATTTGTGGATACTGAGGAGAAGAAGGCTAACAGGTTTCAGCAGGGGTTGAAACAATGGATTCAGAATCGAGTGGCGGTTTTAGAGATTAATGATTATGCCACCTTGGTGCAAAAGGCGACCATTGTGGAAGTAGGTAGTGATCAGGCACAGAGAGAAAGAGAAAAAGGGGGATTAAAGAGAAAGCATGCCAGTATGGGCGGAGGTTCCGCAGGAGAAAGACCCCCGAATAGGTTCAATCGAGGAGAGTATCCCTACCTGGGAGGAGTGGTGGGTTTAAACCATCTGTGAGTGCAACTGTGAGCCAGGGCGGCCAGCAGTTAGGAATGTCCCGTTCTCACCTTTCCAGACCTCCACTACCAGCATGCACAACTTGTGGGAAAAGGCACCCTGGAGTATGCAATCAGAAGCAGTCCGTCTGTTATAAGTGTGGACGAGTGGGTCACTACTCCAACAGGTGTACCGCGGTTAATCCTACTGCTAGTAAGAGCAATACCTATTTCCAGTGTGGACGTCCAGGGCACATGAGGAAGGACTGCCCAATGAACAAACCAGCAGTTTCAGGGGCAAGCAAGGCTGCCTCTAACCGACCACCAACTGCTAGGACTTTTAACATGACAGTGCAAGATGCCGTGAGAGACACGGATGCGATAGCAGGTACATTTTCCCTCAATTCAGTCAGTGCAAATGCTTTGTTTGATTCTGGAGCAACTAAGTCTTTTATATCTAGAGATTTTGCGCATAAATTGAAACTTAAAACTCAACCGCTAAGGGAGTCTTTGCAAGTAGAGATAGCTAATCAGGAAGTCGTTCCAGTTAATCAGATTCACCCCGATTGCAAAATAGAAATAGGAGGACGATCCTTCTGTGTTGATTTGAACCCTTTTAAGCTAGGGGAATTCGATGTTATTTTGGGTATGGACTGGTTGTCTCGTAATAATGCGCAAATAGATTGTAAAGGGAAAAAGGTTAAGTTGAAAACCCCAGGAAAGAAGGAAATAGTGTTTAAAGGGATACGACAGACCCATACCATTCTAACCATGGCGCAAACCAAGAGACTGCTACGAAAAGGGAATGAAGCTTATTTAGCTTACGTTATAGACACCCAGAAAGAGGCGCCCAAGATACAAGATATTCCGGTAGTTAACGAATTTGAAGACGTGTTTCCTCAAGATCTTCCCGGATTACCACCAGATAGAGTGATTGAGTTTGCTATCGAGTTAGCCCCGGGGACGACGCCAGTCTCAAAGGCCCCGTATCGATTAGCACCAGTGGAAATGAAAGAGCTAGCAAAACAATTACATGAATTGTTGGATAAGGGTATGATAAGACCCAGTGTGTCGCCTTGGGGCGCACCAGTGTTGTTTGTTAAGAAAAAGGATGGGAGTATGAGGTTATGCATCGACTATAGAGAATTGAACAAGCTAACCATAAAGAATAAGTATCCATTGCCCAGGATAGACGATTTGTTTGACCAGCTAAGAGGCGCCGAATACTTCTCAAAGATTGATCTGAGAACGGGATATCACCAACTGAAGATCAAACCTGAAGATATCCCGAAGACTGCATTCCGTACCAGATATGGACATTATGAGTTCTTAGTTATGTCATTTGGATTGACCAACGCCCCAGCAGCCTTCATGGACCTAATGACTAGAGTGTTCAAGGAATATTTGGACAAATTCATGATAGTCTTCATTGATGGTATTCTCATCTACTCAAAGACAGAGGCAGAACACGCTGAACATTTAAGGATAACCTTAGAAATACTCAGGAAGGAGCAGTTATATGCCAAGTTCTCCAAGTGTGAGTTTTGGAAAAATGAGGTACAATTCTTAGGGCATGTAATCAATAGAGAAGGAGTGTTGGTTGACCCCTCCAAGATAGAAGCAGTTTCAAACTGGGAACGGCCAACTACTCCAACCGAGGTGAGGAGTTTCATTGGACTGACCGGATATTACAGGAGATTTGTCCAAGACTTTGCGAAAATCGCAGCTCCGTTTACTCGACTTACCCGTAAAACTGAGAAATTTGAATGGACTGAAAAATGCGAGAAGAGTTTTCAAGAGCTGAAGAAGAGGTTGGTAACGGCCCCAGTGTTGGCGTTGCCTGATGGAAAAGGAGATTTCGTAATTTACAGTGATGCTTCGCATAAAAGATTGGGATGCGTGCTTATGCAACACGGCAAGGTAATAGCGTATGCGTCTAGGCAATTGAAGGATTATGAGGTCAGATATCCCACGCATGATCTAGAACTAGCAGCCATAGTCTTCGCTTTAAAGATTTGGAGACACTACCTGTATGGGGAAAAATGCGAGATTTACACTGACCATAAGATCCTCAAGTACATTTTCACTCAGAAAGAGCTTAACATGCGCCAGAGGAGATGGTTAGAGTTAATCAAGGATTACGACTGTGAAATTCGCTATCACCCGGGCAAAGCCAATGTGGTGGCTGACGCCCTTAGTAGGAAAGAAAAGCTCAAGATGATAACTTCAGAGGAAGAACTAGTGAAAGATTTTGAGAAATTGGAAATTGAGGTTAAGTTACCTGGAGAGGGCCAAGAAAAGTTGATGGAAATTAGAATCCAACCTCCATTGTTAGAAAAGATTAGACTGTGCCAGGAAAGGATGATGGAGGAAGAAAAGAACTCCACAGAAGAGCTAATGACCGGAGAGGAAATTAAGTGCGAAAGAGACAAGGAAGGGATCATGAGGTACACATACAGGATATGGATCCCAAACGTTCAGGAACTCAAGGATGAGATTTTAAATGAGGCACACAACTCAAGATACTCAGTGCACCCCGGTAGCACCAAAATGTATAGGGATTTGAAGGAGTATTACTGGTGGCCCAACATGAAAAAGGACGTAGCAGAATGGGTAAGCAGATGCTTGACCTGCCAACGAGTGAAAGCAGAGCACCAGAGGCCTAGTGGACTTCTACATCCCTTGGAGATTCCCGAATGGAAATGGGAACATATAGCTATGGATTTCGTAGTAGGTTTACCAAGGACCAAAGCAAATCATGACGCCATATGGGTGATTATAGACCGACTAACAAAGACAGCTCACTTTCTTCCTATTAATGAAAGGTACACGGTCGATAGGCTAGTAGATATCTACCTCAAAGAGATAGTGGCGTGACATGGAGTCCCAGTCGCCATAGTATCCGACAGAGATCCCAGATTTAACTCCAGGTTTTGGAGGAGCTTTCAGGAATGTGTGGGAACCAGGCTAAACATGTGTACAGCTTACCATCCCCAGACAGACGGGCAAAGTGAAAGGACCATCCAGACGCTAGAAGATATGTTGAGAGTCTGTGCTATAGACTTTAAAGGGAATTGGGATGATCACTTGCCATTGATTGAGTTCTCCTACAACAATAGCTTTCATTCAAGCATAGGAATGCCGCCTTACGAGGCCCTTTATGGAAGGAAACACTACTACAAAAATGGCATTAGACATCGGCTAAAAACCGATGTAAAAAAAAAACTGAAGTGATGTCTTCGCATGTGTAGAGAAAGGTGGTGGTTTTTGACATCGGTTTTTAACCGATGTATATCCTTATTATAGACATCGGCTATAAAACGTATTCTGATGTCTTTGCATCAAGTAACCATTCAGTTTGCAATGATATTTTATTACACAAGCGATGTCTATACAGATATAAACATCGATTGTTTAAAATAATCGTTGTTAGATTAGCCTTTTTACATCGGTTACTTGTTGATCAAGTGTTGTATTACTGTCGTTTTACATCAGTTTGGTTTTACTGTACTGATGTTATTAGACTGTTTACACATCGGTTTTCCATTAGACAGCTGTTGTAAAATGTTTTATATAACATTGGTTTTACATTGGTAAGCTGTTGCCAAATAAACTATAGACATCGTTTACAATGGTTACATGATGTTAATTATGGTCGAATTTATCATTCTCCCATCTGCAGTATACCATATATAAACCAAAAAAACGAAAATCATTCTAAACACAATACCATACCAAAACCCAACTTCATATATCCAAATATTCATCAGTTATACCGATCGACAAAAACTACAAACCATTCGACCAACCTTGTAGCTTACAATGTAGATCAACATAACGGAACGACAAACATATATGCCTCTTAGCTAGCTATAGTACAAACCAACATATTTATCAACTTACTGTACTCCACAGACCATAATTACTTAGTACGTACTTAACAAAATGACCGGCACGATATTGTCAAACCCAAGTATTTCCATAAACATCTAATATTTGCCTTGAACTAACATTAAAAGACCGTGGCAGCTGGAAACCTAATCCTTCACATTTTGTCTTCGATTTGCTCAAGCGTCGTCACACGAACCTCATCAAGTTCAGCCATTGTGTAAGTCAGCCTAGTCTTGGTGGACCACTACAAATTACACAGAGCACACAGATAATAATTAGCACATATATAACTTTTCACTTAATATTATTCAGTATTCTCCAAATTCATTAATACCTTAGGAATTAAAGTCATTTCTTCATCCTTGAGTAAATCAGCCATATAGCGCAAAACCACATAACCGCATTCATTGCCTCCGGGCTGTTTAGGTGATCCCTAGAAATAATCCAAAATTTACAATATTGATCAGTGCTAAAAGACGAAAATAAACTTAATTGAGTGCGGAAAATACTTACAACAACATAGACGACTTTTGGAGGTTTGTTTCCCCTTCCAGTTTCAGCATTGAATGACTGAATGGCCCTATACATACAGGAGATTGACATAACAAAATAGATCATTAATCACAGAACTAAAATGCTTAAAAACAATTTAAGACTGATTTTTTTACCTTGATAATGCATTCTGTAGTGCAGTATATTGTGTCTTTTGAGGCAAAGGATTGAGGATGTAAATGTCACCTTCCCAAAATATGACCAAAATCCAATGCATACTATGAAAATTATAAAAAAGAAAAAATTATAAAAAGAGAAAAAGAATACACGGCAAGACTAAAACACTTAATTAGAAAAATCATACTCCTGATTATGCGGCATGAAAAACATGCGGTCCGGATTGCCCTCTTTCAGCCGCTTAACAATATAAGCTTCAAAATCTTTGTTAATGTTATATGTGGCCGCGGGATCAACAAATGCATAGAGTTCCAAGTCATTTCGAGCACGAATCACAGTGTGCAAGTAACTAGAAATAAAAAAAATAGAATAAATCACAGTTTCATTATGGAATATATATGCAGAACTAGACGAATAACAAATTTACTTACGACATATATGCACATATTGCAGATTGGCCAATCTGACCAAAGTTTAGCAAGGCAATTATATTCTCATGCAATATGTATATCACTTTCTCAAATCCGAACACTTCTGCATCACATGGAATTGGTATCGAGAGTCCACTATCCTTCATAACTGTTGCGTGTTTATACAGCAACTTAAACCGGGCTGGCACTTTCTTACTTATCTCTACATTTCTAAACATGCTCTCCATTGTCTTCAACATATTTTTCTCATTTTTCTTTTGCGACCACACTGGGACTTTAGGTTTCTGTAATTAATTTTACAAACCACATATATCAATAAATTCTATTTTTGTGGCCATTTAAATATGGAACAGAAATGGGAAAAATATTGACAAAATATAGAAAAACATACCTGCGCAGATGTAAAACTTATCAAGTTCAGTGGCCAAGCCACCTGAGAACCAACAACTTGGAAGACTTTCTCCATTTGACCTGGTATCGGCACAGGAATCAATGCATCGCCTTGGATCACTCCATCCACCAACACGCGAACACATCCAGGCTGCAGACTGTCTTCATGAATATACGCGTCATCAAAAACCATACCAAAAGCAACTTTGTTCTCTATGCAGTCCACCGATAGCTCACATGGTCGCGGACCCTACATTCATTATAAGAGTTATGTATATTCTTAATTTCCCGTATAAATAATTTCCTACGTATATTCTTATAAAAGTTACTTATATTCTTAATTTCCCATATAATTAATTTCCTACGTATATTCTTATAAGAGTTACGTATATTTTTAATTTCCCATATAATTAATTTCTTACGTATATTTTTATAAGAGTTAGAATATTTTTTACCTTTTTACCGGATGGTGGAGTATGATGAAAAGCAGTACACTGATCATCATCATCAGCCATCAATCCTTTGGCAGATGATGGTTTTCCATTTACTTCATGCATCGGTTGTGAACTAGCTTTGTCGGACAATGGAGATTCAATATTAGATGTTCTCATCAGCTCCTTAAGTGCAGAAATCTCCAACAACAAAAGTTGTTTTGTTTTCTCCAGTTCTTCGGTCCTCTGTTTATCACGAGCCAACAACTCAGCCTTGGTAATTCTGGTCCTTTTCTCTTTCGGCAAATCAAAGAACACTTTAGGGGTGACAAAACTTCCAACTCCTCTGACCCTGCCTGAATGCTCAGGAGTTTTTAGTGCCGTGGTCAATACATCTTGAGTTCCAGATGGTACAAAATCACCCCTTTCCTTCTGCTCTAGTAACATATCCTACCAACAACAAAAAAATAAACATAAAAGCATAATTACTCCTATATATTACTAATTACTTCACTAATCATTGAGTTTGAGGAATTTAAAAAAATTAAGATACAAATTCTTACAATTCTTTCATTCATCTCCACTTGCTCCGGATCAACTACCTCTCCATTTTTTGGCTTGCGAGCTTTCTTCCAGAAAATCGCACGATCAGGTAATTGTTTGCGTTTCAGATTTCCTTTTTTTATCTGTTAAAAATGAAAAGACATTTATATTCCAATAATGAAGGGGGGAAATTACACTAAAAGTAAATAAATCTTACTTCTTCCTCTCGTAAACCAACGTAGCCTTTTCTGGATAGACGATGTGGATATTTTCGTTTTTTGACTCTCTCACTCTGTATTTTGCGAACTTCCATCCACCATGGACTTGCTTTCTGGAGCAACTTTGAAAGTTGCCTGAATGTCAACATGCAAGCACAGATATTAATGTATGTTATAAACATGCGAACTTTGAATATACTATTTCTTGGAACAATTTACTTTACCTGAATATCAACCCATAACTTAGATTTCAGTTCAGGATCCACATTTGGCCAAGACGGAACATCGATTGGAATCATATTTCTAGCCAGCATTCCTATGTAGGACTGCAATGTGTGCCTAGTACTTCCAATAGGAACTCCAAGTTCATTATATCTGATTTTGAACTGCTTGCCTTGAGCCTTCTTCACCACAACTTTATACATAGCAGCAGGACCTCGCGAACCTCCATACCTCTTTTTGGAACTTTCAGTACTAGTAAGCGTAGCTTCAGATGCTTCGGTATTTTGAGTTTCAGTAGCGGATATGGTATGTTCACGACGCTCTGATTGTATGTCCTCCAATGCCAACTGTTTCCCTTCTTCTGATTTATTATCACCATCTTTGAACTGAACTTTACGAACTTTCAGCTTTTTAGGAGCCATTTATGTCCTTCAATCTGTTAAAAAAAACACTTAAACAGGTCAGTACACCGATGAAATAAAAATGCAAATTAAAACTAAATTAAACTAAATTATTGATCATTACAATATTAAGGTATAATTAAACATGTAAACAAATAAAAAATGCAAATACATATAAAATGGTTCATAACGTGGAAACAATGTTACACAATTTAAGCAGTCACCATAAATACAAATACAAGACCATTTTCAACACATAACAACTAAACTATACATATCATTTTTTAACCCAAATTCCCTCAACATTAGGTCTACAGTTGCTAATTGTATGCTCAGCGGTATCATCCACATCACAGGAAGGGATTTTAGAGCAAAATGGGGGATTCTCCATGGTCGTGTCTCCTAAATCGTCCTCATTATACACCTCGTGATAGTCTCGAGTGGTGGAGGTCAATACAACTGACCAGTTAGAATCAACGGGATCTTCAACATAGAATACTTGTTTGACTTGGTCGACGGACACATATTTACCATCCTTCCCTACTTTCCAGCGAGATAGTTGGCACTTTGGACACTCGGAATGATCAGCATTCAAACCCCTATAGAGTACGCAGTCATTCGGACATGCGTGGTACTTTACGTACTCAAGGCCTAAGTCAGATAGGTTTTTCTTTGACTCATAAGCATTTGTTGGCAACACATTATCAGGTGGAAGGAAGGAGCCAACACATGACAACAGATTGGTGAAGGCAGTGTCACTAATGCCAAACCTAGATTTCCAATTTTGCAATTTCAATACTGACTCTAATTTAGTAATATCACTACCCTCAAACAACGGTTGTTTAGCATCAGCCACAAACCTTTTAAAATCGTCTAAATCATTGACATTATCACTCTTATTGTATGCTGCCTCACACACGTGAACCGTTTGTGATGCATCAACCTCCTCTTTTTGGTCAGGAGGGAATACACTACCGGTAGAAGAAACCTTTGTTGGAGAAACCGTTTCTCCATGCCAAATCCAATCAACATACCCTAAACTAAACCCATACTCGTATAGATGACCCCGGATTATATTTACAGAGAATTTTTTAAAATTGACGCAACGTCCACAAGGACAAGGAATTTTCCTAGGGTTATCTGCAGTTTCTTCAGCATATATTAGAAAGTTTTCAACCCCCATTTCGTACTCTAAAGAATCCCTATCTTCCTTAATCCATGACTTATCCATCAATTTCCAAATTTCTCGAAAGCAACCTACGTTATACCAAATTCAAATTTCAATAACAATAGCCTAACATACAGTCAAACCATATATATGTCTAAAGATTACAATAAATTTATAACATGACCTAAATTCCTAACTTAACAAATTCTAATTTTTAAGTATAAAGCAAGAAACAACTCAATATGTACTTAACAGGAAATCAACGAAACAGGGCATGAATAAGAAAATATAATTAACATTAAAAATGAATAAGCATATTTAATCAACAAAAACAAAATCCAAAAACAAACTTATATCAAAATCGAACAGAGCATATATATTTAATAATACTTAACATGAAATCAAATAAACAGGGCATGAATAAGCATATATAATTAACATTAAACATGAATAAGCATATTTAATCAATAAAAGCCTCATCCAAATATAAACTTACATCACAATCAACAGAGCATATATATTTAAAAACAGGGGAAAATCCAAACAAAATATAGGGTTTTTATAAACCTCGAGATAAGCTTTCAAAATCAAAGCTCCACGCAATTAAAGTTCCTACAAAATCAAAATTAAAAATAAATAATCGATGATTTGATTAAGAAACAGATTGGTTAGCAATAATCGACTAAAAACTCAAGAAAATGATGAATACTTACTAATTTACGAACCCTCCTTGCACTTAACCTGTTGAAAAATCAAAAATCAAATGCTCAGCATCAATAAACTCAGATTTAACATTAATAAACGAAAATATAAACGAATTAAAACTCATTTAAGCCTAATTAGCATCAATAAACTCAGGTACTCACATTCGACATCAATTAGTTTGTGATTTTGCATGTGGGTTTATAATTAAAAATCTAGGGTTTATAGAGAAAAGGTAATATGTGTGTGTGTGTTTGTGTTGACAGAGACAGAGAGACCGGAAAGACGAGAGAGAGAACGGAAAGATGAGAGAGAGAGAGAGAGAGAGAGAGAGAGAGAGAGAGAGAGAGAGAGAGAGAGAGAGAGAGAGAGAGAGAGAGAGAGTACCGAGAGAGACCGGAAAGACGAGAGAGAGAACGGAAAGATGAGAGAGAGAGAGAGAGAGAGAGAGAGAGAGAGGGAGAGAGAGAGAGAGAGAGAGAGAGAGAGAGAGAGAGAGAGAGAGAGAGTACCGAGAGAGAGAGAGTGATGACTGATGAGAGTATACGGAAATTAATGTTTTTTTAGTAAAAGGGGGAAATGATTTTTAGGACAAGGCGGGGGAGTTTTAGGACATGGATGGCGGGGAAATTAATGCGCGTGTTTTTTTTATTTTAAAAAAGACAACAGACATCGCTTATTTTATCAACCGTTGTCCTAGAACATATTTAACATCGCTAAATAAATATCCGATGTTAAAAATTATTTTAACATCACTGGTTTTAGGGAGCGATGTCTAAGGTGTGATGTCTAATGCAGTATTTCTAGTAGTGAAATGCCGATCTCCCCTATATTGGGATGAAGTTGGAGAGCGAAAGATGCTCGGGCCCGAAGTGGTCCAACGAACTAAAGATGCAGTAGATCTAATCAGAGGACGGTTGGTAGCAGCCCAGGATCGACAAAAGAAATATGCCGACTTAGCTCGGAAAGGCAAGGAATACGAAGTAGGGGACCTAGTGTTCTTGAAAGTGTCACCTTGGAAAGGTTTAATGAGGTTTGGAAAGAAAGGGAAGCTGAGCCCTAGATATATTGGACCATTTGAGATCTTAAGACGTATTGGGGAGCTAGCTTATGAACTGGCATTACCCCCGAACCTGCAGCAAGTGCACAATGTGTTCCATGTCTCAATGCTAAGGAAGTATAACCCAGATGCCAAGCACATAGTGGAATATGAGCACGTGGACATGCAACCAGACTTGACCTATGTAGAGCAACCTGTGGAAATCATAGACAAAAAAGATCAAGTGCTCCGAAACAAGGTCATCAAGCTTGTCAGAGTTTTATGGCAGAACCACAACATAGAGGAATCAACCTGGGAGCTAGAAAGTGCAATGAGGATGGTGGACCCACTTCGCATCTTCTTCTGTGAACATAATATTTTTATCCTCCCCCTTAAAGAGCTTTGGGGGCCTCTCTTGCAGGTGATGGACATTAGTAAGGGGTCGCTCTCTAGCCTCGCGAGCATACCTCTCTCTGGCCTTGTTACTGTCTCCTCCAATATGAGGTCCTCCTATGATCACATGGATGCTACCGCCTCGTTCTTTTCTCTCCTTGCGAGGCGCCACATTCTGTCCGACATGAGGGACATTGGTGTATCCCAATCCTGGTTTGCCAAAGTTCCCTTGATGTTTCTTTACTTCCCGGACTGCCTGTAAGAACCCAGATTTTTGATAGAATTAAAACTTTTTATTATGTAATGAATAGTGGTTATGACTGCAATGTAACGAATGTCTATTAAATGAATGGGATGGATTTAAATTCAAATATTTATATGTCATGAAGAATGCTTCTGGTTGATAGCATAGATAAGAATGATCTATCTTCTAGGGTTATAAGTTATATTATTCCAAGAGAGATTATTCTTGTGTCATCCAAATCAATATCTGTTATTAGTCCAGCGGTTCCGTAAAAAGGTCAAGGAACACCCGAGAGTAAACCAGGTTCATTTTCCTAATTATAGGAATTAAGTAAAAAATGAGTTATGAATAGTGTTTTGGTGGAAATTGGAATATTATTAGACGACGCTATATAGAAGCGGTCTGAATGGATTTCCGAGTTCGTATTAATAATCAGTGGATGAAATAAGTGTATGTAAATGATATCGGAATCAGAAAAATAGCACTTTTATTTTCTTTGAGATTTCCCGAGACCTTAAAGGATTTAAGAATTTACTATTGAGATTTAAGGGATTTAAATACAAAGGTTACAAATGAGTATTGAGAATATTAGTAAAGTTATCAAAAAAGTTTCCAGTAAATCCATAACTAGAAATCCTTGAGATATTCCTTTGAATGAACAAGGAAATTGAGTAATACCCGGACAAAGGAACGAATAAATAACCAAGAGACCAACAAGTGCAATTGGTGGGAAAAGGAGAAACCAAAGTATCATCCTTATAAGTCAACTACAAGATGAGTGGTGTAATTGCATTCTTGCAAAAATGGAGTTGTTTGTTGTAGTGCCAACACTTGGTTCAATAAAAAGGCAACAAGTGGACCAATAGATGGTTGACAACACAAAAAGAAGAGATGCATCCAAGTATATACATAAAGATACATGCATTAAGCCATTTTACACATAAAAAAAAAACACAAAACTCTCTCTCATTTCCTCTCCATTCTGCTGCTCACGGTTTAAGCTAAAAAGGGGGGTTCCCACCATCATTTGATCTTGAAATTTTTATGGTGAGTACTTCATATCATAGTTTAGATCCCCTAAAAATTTCAGCTCCAAATTCATCTTTTTCCATTTTCAAATAAATCATCAAAGTGATGATGAATATTGCTTTCATGAAACTAACTTTTATTTCTTGATTTCTTTTGATCATCCAAGCAATACTAAGGCTAGATAAGGGCTAAACAAGGCTTGATAAGTTCATACATACACCAAGGAAGGTATACCACTCTTGAAAACCTAGCTCTTAGTTTAAGTTTTGGTATTTTAGATGAGTTATATGGATTTAATGCATGTTTAGGACCTTAAGATTATGATTGGGCTTTGTTAAATGTTAAATTAGTTTAGATGAACGGAAAGACATTGCTTGGTCTTAGTTCATGGATAAATAGCATGTATGTGTTGTTTGGAGTGTAAACCATGATCATTGAATGGTTTGAAATTTGGAAATCATGTAAACATAGTCGTCGTAATGCCCGATTGTCGTTAACCTTAAGAAACCGTGAATAGCAGTAGCATTACCTTACTGTCCAGTCCCGGATTTTGCTATGTTTAGTTAGTTCATGTTACGAGCTTCGTTTTGATATAAAGATCGAGTGAAATGGATATACGGTTTAGGAGTTATGGTCGAATTAAGATAAGTTGTTCGTAAACGAGAGCACCAGTTCGTAATCAGAATTGAACCTGTATAAATTCGGTAATGCAGTAGCGAACCATCGTAATTAAATACTAGAGATGATAAGGAAGGTGTGAGAGAAAACCTTGCGTTAAAAGGATCGTTTTACGATTTTATAAAAATGTTCGAATCAAGGTTAAACGCGAACGAACCCCTAGAAGCATGCTTGATTATGACCTTGGTTAATAACTTAGAAAACGGATGATAAAACTCGTAGTACAATCTTGATTCGTAAATGATCGATATTAAAACTTACATGGCTTAAGTACGTATTAAGTGTGGGTACAATGACGGGTCATAATAGCGAACGGATGTCAAACCGCCTCGGTGATAAAAAGAGTTACACTAAGAGGTGTATAACGAGATAATTCGAAAACGTGTTTCGACTTAAGTGAAGTCTATATTTAATCTTGTAAAGTGTTAAGTGATTAATCCCGAATGCCTTGGCTATTTATAGATCGTCAGGCTGACCCGGGACACGCTACCACCACCCTTACCCGCACTCGCTTTCCAGGCAAGTTTCAAATCCTTCTTTAAGGCTGTTGTTGTGAATATAAATATGTTTTTTTTGTTACATTACATATGCCATAGCATACATGCCTACTTTTAAAGTCATATTGTTATACTTGTTCCCTGAATTGTTATTGGCTTATGAGCTAGATAGCTATTATATCAGTTATAAGCCGGAAATTTCTAAAACCCTTAAGCGAAGGGTAGTTGAATCTCATTCTTTGGTTATAGACCGGGAGTCGTTATTTCTTGATATATTAATATTATTCTTGGAGAAAAATATTTAACTAAATATTTTCCAGTTATTATTTGGCGAATAATATTGGAATATCCTTTGAGATTATTTTGTAAGTATTATTCGGATTAATCATCATATATTTATTTACTCGATGAACATTATCTTTAATAATCATCTAAGGTCGATTTAATATTCGAATATTATTTCGAACTCTCAGCTAAGTTAATTACTTAGGGAATGTTCATTCTTATTTCTTCGATAAATATTATTTTGAATATTCATTCGAGTTTATTTATTTAATGAATATTATTTTAATATTCAGTCGGGCCTTATTTATTTAAATGAATATTATTCCGAATATTCATTCAATCCCTATTTATTTTATAAATATTAGTTGAACGTTGATTCGAACTCCAGACATTCGATAAATATTATTTCAAATATTCATTCGATAATCAATTCTTCTATAAATATTATTAAGTGAATATTCATTAGTTGTTCAATGAATATTGTCTCAATTATTCAGTTGATCATTATTTCATCAATAAGTATCATTCTTAAATATAATATTCATTATTGATTCAATGAATATTATTTCAATTATCCGTTTGAGGATTATTTCATCAACAAATATTATTATTAATTTGAATATTCATTATTTGTTCAATGAATATTATTCAGAGTATTTACTCAAAGATTATTCCAAGCAACCCTTTTTCAATGTCTACGACTAATAAATATTCTTGGAATATTTATTTAATTCTTCTAACTCGTTTCAAAAATGATTTACTTCATTCGCATAGTATCATCGACCTTCGAATATTATATGAATTATTCCAAAGTCTTATTATTATTACAATATTATCAAGGAAGGTTCTCAGTAATTCTATTCTTCCTTCGATTCGAATATAAGGGAACCTGACTTGAAGAATGTTATTTATCTTGTGACTGCCCGGTCATAAATTATTCATTTCGTTCGCAACTTGGTTGATATTATTCATGGAATTGTGTATACCCACTCATTATTCGAGGGGTAAGAATGTTGGAACAAGTTGGTATCCATTAACAAGCAGCGGCTTGGGAAATATTGGTGAATTTTCCTTTCCAATTAGATACGATTACTTTGTGGAGTCTTATCAACAAGTATTATACTTGGGGAAAGGGAGACGAACTTTACGTTTCAAGTTATGGATGTGAAATGAACTAGGAGATGCGTAAGTGACCCAGTGGCGCCGGTCCAGCAAATGGCCCAACCGTTGGCCGAGGGGGTTCCTGAGGGCGGTAGACAAGTAAATCCGTCGGTGCTTCCTTCTACATGTATAGGGATGGCAACGGGTTGGATCGGGTTGGATACCTGTGATATCCAAATCCAAACCCGAATCTGAAATCCAAATCCAAACCCGATCCAAATCCAATCGGATCTGGAAATTCAAAATCCAAACCCGATCCATCGGGTTTGGATCGGGTTCGGGTTTATCCAAACCCGAATTACATAAAAATTTCATAAAAAATAAAATTACAATTACAAATAAATATTCAGATTCCAAAAACATAAAAATAAATATGTCCAAGTTACACCACTCTAAATATCACTATCCAGGGACATATTACTTAGTGTAACTAAGTAATATGTATTTTTTTTAAGATTATATATGTATATATAAATATATATATATATATATATATATATATATATATATATATATAAATATATTATATATATAAATATATATATATATATATATATATTATATATATATATCGGGTTTTTTTCGGGTTTCGGGTTTGGATCGGGTTTTCGGGTTTCGGGTTTGGATCGGGTTGGATATAGTTAATATCCAAATCCAAATCCAAACTCTTTCGGGTTTAAAAATCAAATCCAAATCCAAATCCAAATCCAAAAAATCGGGTTTGGTAAGATCCAATCGGGTCGAATTGGATCGGGTATCCATCGGATCGGTTTTTTTTGCCATCCCTATACATGTAGTAAACAAGAGGTGGGGAGCATAACATGCGACTGATCATCGTGTAAATGCTATGTCTCCTGGCGTGTCAAACTCCAGTATTAGTTGAGTTACCTTGTAACTTCATCCTTTATATTAAACTGGCACTATTTTCGCAAATGCATGGCATATGATTTCGAAACATATCTTTGAACTATCTTATATATTACTGCACAGTTATATATTGTTGGTGGGCTATTGCTCACCCTTGCTTATTTATTATGTCACAATAACAGCTAGGTCTCATGGCCCGCGTAAGGCGCACTCGGCGCAAGCAGGTTACCCGTCCCACAGGACTCCCCGCTGATATTGTTGCTGCCATTGCTGAGGTAGCACAGATAGTCAGCATTTGCTTCTAGTTTAATTATATGTATCAATAATGTTAATCAACGGCAAGAACTTTAAACTTATGATGTTATCCTTTTGGCTTGTAATGACTTTTATTCGTAACGCTTTAATGTAAGACTTATTTCAATTTCATCTCTGGGACTATAACTGTTGTGTGTGTGAGTGGAAATTATTGTGGGGTCACAACATGTGATTTATTTATTGTGGACTCAAGTCAAGTATTATGAATGGATGTAAGACCGTAACAACCCGATCCCGGACCCCGGATTTGGGGGTGTTACACTGCCCACTCTGTTAACTTTCCTTCTCAAATTAAACGATCAATTTGCTCTTTAAGGTGCCAGCAATCTGCAGTATCATGCCCCGTCTGTTCATGAAAATCGCAATATTTCTTTGTATTCCAGGTTCCTTGTGCACCCATGGCAGGAGGTTTTGTGAACACCCCCTTATCAGCATTGACTGCATAAATATGATCAACGGAGGCGACCAGGGGAGTGAATTTGTCTTCATCTCTAGCTGGGCGAGCCCGAGGTGGGGAACGCCTCGGGGGATCGCGGTCCCTTCTTTTTGGGCTTGGACTACGATCTTGTCTTCGCCTGGGACTCCGAGAATCTTTCCTCTTTACTCCCTTACTCTTGCTTCCACTACTTTCTCCTTTGCTCTTTCTTAACTCTTCCATTGATTTCTCAACCCGCTGAAAAGGTTCTGCCTCTTTGTATAATTCAGCGAGCGTACTGGGTGTGGATGCTTGCAATTTCTTCCAAAGCTTGGTTCCTTCTCGCAACCCAGCAATGAGAAAATTCTTCACAGCCTCGTCATTTGCTCCTCGCACTTTAGGGACTTCGGCATTGAATCTTTTAAAATACTTTTGTAGGCTCTCTCCTTCTCTTTGCTTAATATTAGCCAAAGTGGACACAGGGGGTGCATAAAGCATCGAGGATTGGAACTGCTTGATAAAGATGTCTACAAACTGATCCCAAGAATCAATAGTTACTCGGGCCCCGAGCTTTGAAAACCACTGCTGAGCACTTCCCCTTAGCGAGGCCGCAAACAGTCTACACCTCGCTAGTTGCGAGACCTGATAAACATCCATCTCATTATTGAATCGAATCACAAACTCTGCTGGATCAGTATCGCCATTATAGGTCATATCAGAATGATGGCCTCGAAACACTGCAGGAAGTAGAGCAGTTCGAATTTCATGGGTGAAGGGCGAAGATGAGCCCATAGTGCTAAAAATCCCTTTCTCATTATTCATCGCATCCAAGGCCTTTTTTAGCTCTTCCAACTTGTAGTCCCCAATTTTGGCCTCCTTATCTTCCTTTCCCTTCTCTCCAGTACTTCCATGATGAGATTGAGTCTTCTTAGGGGCACTAGACTCCTCCTGATCGTTTTTGCGATCCTTCTTTTTAAGATCCTCCTCGCGATGTCAGGATCGCTCATGGTCTCGATGAGATGGGGGTCTGTCATCGCGACAATGGGACCGCTCATGCTCTCTGTGAGAAGGGGGTCTGTCATCGCGACGATATGACCGCTCACGATCTCGAAGTGGAGACACTGGTCGATAAGAACCCTTGCTTTTATTTTAAGATCCTCCCCCCTTAACATCATTAACCCTTTCTAACTTGTGGCGAAGGTCATGCTCAGTCATCTTCTTTCCAAGACGGTCAAAGACACTTACTGATCGTCCTTCAGATGAGGCGGGCTTACCATGTGAGCCTCCTTTTTCTTCCCTAGTAGCTTCCTCTTCGTCCTAATAAGGGTTCATTTGGACTGTTACTACATCATCAAAGTCTTCTATTAACTTCTTGGTGGGGCCTTTACTTCCCTCCCCCTCATGGGTTTGGGGTCTCATTCTTGCATTCCTCTTCACACCCCTAGAGCTATGCCGCTTCTCCATCTTAGCCATCCTTTCTTGCACGGATGCCACTGTGTCTCCGATCCCCTTTAGAAAAGACATGACTTCGCTCTCTAATGTCACCTTCTGGACAGGGGGTGGTGTTTTTTCCTTCTCGAACTTAGCCTCGGTACCATCTCCATACGCTTCGCTCTCTGGTGAATCCTTCCTCTGAGGGTCATCTTTGTTTTTCTTGTGCGACCCCGGGGTCTCCCCCACTCCGTTTTTCTTCTTGTTCGATTTAGTCATTGTTCTCCCAATTCAACGACTACCCCCTCCTTCTAGCGCCAAATGTTATATGGAGAATATTGTATAACAATATTTTGGAGGTTGCTGGAATCACGGAGCAAAATACGGATATTTTGCTAAGAACACGAAGAACACGGAGGTGTTTTGTAACTGTTTGTGGCTGATCTTGTCTACTGATATTCAGTGGTGAACTGTTTCTCAGACTTTACAAGATGCCTACGTACCCTATTTATAGGGATCAAGCCACACGTAGTTCTCTTGGAGAAGAAGTTATCTAGACGGGCTAGGGTTTCTTATGGGCTCAACTTGACCCAAATCCACTAGACGTCTCCTTGGGCTAATATATTTTACCCATTTATCCTGCTCATGACCCATGGCCCATAAAAGGTTACCCATGGCTAGCATGATGCTCTAATTAAACATTGTTACTGGCGAAACTGGCTAAATGGCCTCGCATGCGACCTCGTTGGGCTAGTCATGCGAGGTGATCCGTGATGTATGGAGATAATCGCACTCACGCGACCTCGCTTGGTCTGATCGTAAGCCTTCATAATAAGTATACTCTAGGCCATGCTAGACCTCTAGGCCTCGCTAGACCTCGTGAACTGCGACCCCATCCCTTTGGGATCGCTGGCGATGCCGCCTTACCGAATAATGTCCTGAATTCCTCTATGATGATGAACTTTAATGACCCGTTCTTCTTTCCTAGGCCCATTATGTGTGATGCAATATTATTCTAGCCCATTTAGGCCTGCTTAGGACTTATGCCAAATTAGGGCATAACAATACCCTCCTAGATTACAACAGTGTTGTTGTACAGAAAGTTCAACTACTCAAACAGGTTCCATACTTAATCCGCGATGATTTGTGGTTCTTGAACTTCATTAAGTTCACTATAGCTCCCATTGAGCCCTTGAAGGGTAAACTAATTTTCAAAAGGTGGAGTATCTACAAAAAAAAAAAAAAAAACACTCCCAGTGTCTATAAAATAAATACTCCTTGCTCAGCAAGATTGCATATAGTTGTCCTAAACTCTGTTTAAGACTAACCACAAACCTTCTTTATTCAGATTCAGTCTATAACTTATTCAACTCTTGACATAGGTTAGACAACCCCAAATCTCAACACAATTGAGACTTGTGTTTCCTTAATCCACATCTCATGGAGACTTTAGTTAACGTGTGTTGAGGATACCTTATCGAGTAGTTTGACTATTCTACTAAGTCATTTTCTTAATAGGTACCGAAATTATTGATATCATTCACTATGAACTGAACCATGTCTAACAAGAGTCTTCAATGAACTAATATCATGATATCTGAGATAGTTCAGGAACTGACTATTTAAATATTGACAAACCTCAATCTCATTGAATGTTTCCAATACTCTTAAATAGTTCGTTGTCGTACCTCAGCATTCATTGAACCTATCAATAAAACTTGGATTTTGTATTTCAACAAATACACATATCCTTATTTACAATGATCGTCATTGAATGTGACAAGGTATCAAACCTGATCTATCTCATTATATCTAGTTTGTTCAATATGAAACATATAATCCATAAGTCCAACAGCACGAGAAATCAACAAGTTCTCATAATTGAAACAACAACGGTTGTTCTATTTCAATTATGTAGGATTTCATCGACGTCTAGCTATCTACTTGTCCATTGGTTAAGATTCGTAATCCTTGAACCTAAGTGGTGTCTAATACCCAAGTAGATGATTGACTTATAGACTTATTCATTTCAACTATTAACAAACTTATATTGAAGTTGAGGTTACACTAACCTTTTACTTCCTTGATTCTGTAAGACTTATCTTACATAATCCAATTCCAATATCCTATCCTTCTTTAGTGGAAGTCTAATACCTTTGCTTTCTTGGCTAACACTTATCTTAAAGATTGTGTCTTTTAAACTCACCTTCCTATTCTTATAATAAGACCTCAAGATCACATCTTGACTTTATTCTTACAATGAGATTTCAAGATCACATCTTGAATTAACTATATATTTATCTAAAGACCAGTTATATATATTAACGAATAATCTAATTGATCATATAAAACAAGGTCATTGACAGAAATATTGCTAAACCATTGTTATCGATAAACAACATCGAAATCTTATATCTATGTCCCTAACTTATTCATCTAACAAACCTTGTAGATGAACAAAATGAGACATCTCACTCATCGTTAGATACATCTCTCACAACTTGCAAAGATTGGTGAGTTCAAGACGAAAAACAATCTATTCTACTTGTGAAAACATTCTCACTTTCCTTATCAACAAGTCATTGACCTAGCATCCATTATGCTGTTTATACAGTGCAGAAGACATCACATTTATATTTTAAAATCTTTAAATAAAATTAACAACATAAGTAGAATATTCGATTTTATAATCTTAACACCAAATGAATCGGGTCTTTATTCATTGGCGGCTCCCACTATTTTATCTAAGTTATATAACCCTCTATATGTATAACTGAGCATTCACAATGCTAGTGAGAATAGGGATCCTACTTTCCATCACACAACCCCGGCTGTGGCACGAAACGCCATGTGATGTTCCATAGGGAGACAACTCTTGTCAATTACATCTCATGTTATTCCCTAATAAAACTTTAGCCTCTTGAATCATTGAGTCACGGCTGTGGCACGACAAACTCAATATTCTAAGTCAAGTCAAACCCAACATCTCGTTCAAATTAAATCAGATTTCAATAGCCCACGGCTGTGGCACGTAACGACCATTGAACTCTAATTGATTCATGCATCTAATGTAATAGACCAGTACCCCCTATTTCAGAAACAAATCCCTCAGCTGTGGCACGAAACGACAATGCCCTAAAATAAGAACCACTTTCAACCATGTTGGAAGGCTATGACCGACACAAGCCCGTTGTGCCTTTGGCCATTTTATCACTTGATATTTAATAAAAGAGGGTTTTTATTTAACTAAGGTTACGAAACATTTTCGTATAAACCTATAAGTCTAACGTGTTTTAAGTCTAATAGATAATCTAAATCTATAATAAAAACACGACAAAATTCAATATTATTAAGTCAGGTCAGAACCAACATCTCGTACAATTAAATAAGATTCCAATAGCCCACGGCTGTAGCTCGTAACGACCACTGAAATCTAATTTTTGTACACATCTAATGTAATAGACAAGTACTTTCATATTGATCGGTAACAAAGCCCACGGCTGTAGCACGAAACGACAATGCACCGAAAACAAGAAACACTTTCTATCATGTTGAAAGACCATAACCGACACAAACCCTTTTGTGTCTTTGGCCAATTACAACTTGACTTATTTAATATTAGAGGGATTATTTTATGTTACAATAATAATCATATTATAAAGAGATTCTTCCTTTTAAATTAAATATTTTAAATCAATAATCGATAATTGGATGATTCCCAGATCGGGGGGAGCATTGTCAAGAGGCGCCACTTAATACCCCATTCTTACAGATCGTAATCCGTTTTTGACAGAATCATTCTTTCTCTCAATATTGAAAATTCATATTTAATTACGTGTTTCACAAACACAAGAATCTCATGATTGTATTCATAATATTATTGCCAAGGCAAGAAACGATTCCTATTCTAGACTTTTCTAGAGCACGCCTTATGTTGATTAAGGTTCACCTAAATCTATCATCGCATGGTAAATCTATGCATATATCGCATATATAAACCTTTATAAACGTATAACTAAGCAAGTCGTATCATGTCATACGATGATATAAAGATGTATGGATTTATCATGGCATTTAAAAGCAATTAAAACGTACTCTAAAATGCTTCTAGGGAAAATAAATATTTCAAAAATATTTTATAAAAAATATTTGACCATGCCATTGGATCCGTCTCAGAAAAACGAATTCAACGGTATATTACACGTCTCAAACGGAGTCTCCAAGCTTCCGGAAAAGCCAAAGAAAGAAAATAACATCCCTGTCACTCATTCGCAGTATGCGTTACAGGGTTAAAACCTATTTTAACCCTGTAACGCAGGTTTTAACCCTGTAACGCACCCTGTAACGCATGCGTTACAGTCCTATAACGCGTTCCCAATATGCGTTACAGGCTACTTCTGGCGGTCCAACCTTCAGAACAGCAGACAGCCACCGACAGAATCAATTCATTATTGGTATCAATCGGTACGTACACAGCAACACTGTCAGTACGATGTCAGGCATCTTTTTCAATCAACTTTTCAGAGTAAGTTTTCCGTGCAAACAATCAAATCGTTATTCACCCATAATTAAATCTGATATGTATTAATAATACGAATTTAAATGAAAACAATTTTCAAAAATTCATAATAATTAATCTACACATCAGAAAATTATGGAAAAAATATCCAGACGATCTGCAACAATTGTAGAACCCAGATCAACAGTTAAATATCACAGAAAAATTTATTTTGAATTAATTCATAATCAAATCAAAATAAACTTGTAAAATTCATAATAAATTCATACATCACATAAAAATTGTGAAAAATTACAGATGAATCTATATGCATACAACCTATGCTCTGATACAATTGAAGGAATTTTATGCATAAACGGAAGCATAAATCACAATTTTCAATGTATATATCACATATATAACGCATACGATTCATGTATCAATATGTGGGATCGATTACTAACCTTTAAAAGAGATCCAAGGAGGCGTAGAGAGGCTCCTAGCAGCTGCTCCTCAAGTGTGAAGCACTCTACCGGTATCCACCAAGAGTCTTGATTCAATGGAGGGAGGAAGAGGGCTGAGAGAATTAGGGTTGTCTCCTTTTTCTTTTTACGTGTTGTAAAAATCGGGTTAGCTCTTTTGAGGGTTTATAAGTGTATATTTATAGGCAAAATTTCAACTGAATTTTTCCTATAAAATTAATATAATTATTAACCCCACAAATCAATTAATCTCATTAATCAATTAATTAATAATTAAAACTCTTTTAATCTTTAATTCTTTTTCTAAACTCTTTAGAAAATAATTCTCTCACTTGATTTAATTTCTTAAATTAAATCCTTAATTAATAATATTAAGAACTCTTCTTAATTAATTTATAATCAATTAAATCTTATTTAATCAATTATAAAAATTGCTAATAAATTATTTATTTCACAAATAAATAATTACTAGCCATTATTAATTAATTCCTCCACCAATAAATCAGTCTCTTTTATTGTGTGACCCTGTAGGTTCAATATTAAGCCCGTAGTAGAAATAAATAATAATAAAACTATTTTATTATTATTTATATGAATTCTTCTAATTCATTAAATATAATTAATTAAATAATTAATCATATTTGTAACACCCCCAGATCCGGGATCAGGGATCTGGTTGTTACGGTCTCAATCTCCATAATTAACACTTGACTTGAGTCCAAAATAAATAAGTAGCATACTGCGACCCCACAATAATATCCACTCACACACACAACAGTTATAGTCCCAGAGATGAAATTGAAATAAGTCTCACATTAAAGGATTTACGAATAAAAGTTATTACAGTCCAAAAGGAGTAACAACATAAGTTTAAAGTTCTTGCCGTTGCTTAGGATTAATTATACATATAATTAAACTGGTAAACCAAAAGCTGTCTATCGATGCTACCTCAGCAATGGCAGCGATGATATCAGCGGGTAGACCTCTGGCTGGGGTAACCTGCTTGCGCCGAGTGCGCCTTACGCGGGCCATTCTGCCTAGTTGTTGTTGTGACATAATAAATAAGCAAGGGTGAGTAATAGCCCACCAACAATAATATAACTGAACAGTGAAAATATATGTAACAGTTCAAATATCTTTGAAGCCATATGCCATGCATTAACGAAGATAGTATAATGTAAAGGATGAAGTTACAAGGTAACTCAAAAATATACTTCTGTGGAAATTTCTGCTATGTCAAAGATAAGCAAGATAGCATTATTTATCATAAAAGAGGAACTTGCAGAAAAATATTGCAATTCCAGATTCAATCACTTTTTCACCTGCCAACACTGATAGTGTTGCAGAAAATTCCACTTTGACGAATGAACTAATTCTGGAGCATTGACGCGCCAGGAGACATAACATTCACGATGATCAATCGCAGGTTATGCTCCCCACTTTTGTTCTCTACATGTAGAAGGAAACACCGACGGATTTACTTGTCTACCGCCCTCTGGAACCCCCCGGCCAACGGTTGGGCCATTGCTGGACCGGCGCCACTCGGCCACTTACGCGGCTCCTAGTTCGTATAACATCCATAACTCTGAAACATAGAGTTCGTCCCCCTTTCCCCAAGTATAATACTTGTTGATAATACTCCACAAAGTAGTCGTATCTAGTTGGAAAGGAAAATTCACCAATATTTCCCAAGCTGCTACTTGTTAATGGATACCAACTTGTTCCAACACTCTTATCCCTCGAATGATGAGTGGGTACACATGATTCAATGAATAATAACAATCAAGTTGCGAGTGAAAAGAATGGTTTCAAGAATTTATGACCGGGTAGTCAACAAGATAAATAACATTTCTCTAGTAAGGTTCCCTTATAATCTGAGAGATAGAATTGAATAAAGAATAGAGTTTCTGAGAACCTTCCTTGATAAAATAATATTAATAATTAGGCTCTGGAATAACTTACATAAGATTCGAAGGTCAAAGATAATATTCGAATGAAATAAATCATTTTTAATCGAGTCAGAAGAATTAAATAAATATTCCAAAGAATATTTATTAAGTCAAAAATATTGAAGGAATAATCCTAATATAAAATATTACTCGGAATAATTCTCGAATAAATATTCACAAATAATATTCATTAAATATTTAATGAATATTTAAATAAATAGTACTTAATAAATAAAGCTCTAATGAATATCTGAAATAATATTCACTGAATAAATAGTGAATACTCGAACTAATAATACTTATTGAAGAAATAATTATCAATTGAATATTGATAGTATTTATTGAATAAATAATGAATATTCAACTTAATAATACCCATTGAAGAAATAATTATCAAATGAATATTCGAATAATATTCATTGAATAAATAATGATCAAATGAATATTTGAAATGATATTCCAAATGAATATTCGAAATAATATTCGATAATTGAGTCGACTTTAAATGAATATTGAAGATAATATTCATTGAATAAATAAAGTTCAAGCGAATATTTAAAATAATATTCATTAAATAAATAATGGAAAATATTTAATGAAATATTTTTCTCCGAAATAATCACGATATATCAAGGAATACTAACTCCCGGTCTATGTTCGAAGAATGAGATTCATATGCCCTTCTCTAAGGGTCTTGGCAATATCCGGCTTATAACTGATATATTTTCTATCTAGCTTATAAGCCAACAATAATTCAGGGAACAAGCATATCAATACAACTTGAAAGTAGGCATGCATGCTATGGCATATGTATAACAGAAAGCATATATATATTCACAACAACAGCCTTTAAAAGGATTTGAAACTTGCCTGGTAGTTGGGTGTGGGTAAAGGTAGTGTGCCCTGGGTCTGCTCGGTGATATATAAACAATCAGAATATCCGAGATTAATTACTTAACACTTTTTAAAAGGCTAAGTATAAACTTTACTTAAGTCGAAACGCATTTCCAAGTTATCTCGTTATGCACCTTTTAGTGTAACTCTTTTTATCACCGATACGATCCGACATTTGTTCGCTTATTACGGCTCGTCATTATACTTACACTTGGTATATACTTAAGTCATGTAAGTGCTAAAGTAGGTCGTTTACGAACCAAGATTATACCTCAAGTTTTATCGCCCGTTTTCTAAGTGTTTTACCAAAGTTATAACCGAGCGGGTTTTTAGGGGTTCGTTCGCGTTTAACCTTGATTCAAACATTTTTATAAAATTGAAAAATGATCCGTTTGACACGAGGTTTTCTCCTGCACCTTCCTTATGATCTCTAATACTTAATTACCATGATTCGTCACTAAGTTACATATTTTACCGAGGTTCAATTTTAGTAATGAATTCGTACTTACGGTTTCGAGCGACTTTTAGTAAATCGGCAATAATTCCTAAACTGTAAGTCCGTTTGTTTCGATTCTTTCGCCAAAACGATCTATGACTCGAGATCTACAAGGACATGTCATAATATTACCAAGGTCAGGAATTATATCAACTGTTATTCTCGGTTTCTAAGTGTTAAAAAAAATTCGGCATTACGACTGCTATAAATCGGACGTTCCAAAAATCATAACAACCAAACCAAGCCACACCGGGCACTATACAACTTATACACATGATTTCTCATCTCAAAATGTCCAAGAACATATCACTTTATCATAATAATCATCATGTTATAAAATCATCTATAAGATCATATTATCATGCTTATAATAACAATAATAACATAACTAATCTAAAATCCATCAAGAATATGCATATATCTCAAAGTAAGATCTAGGGTTTCAAGTGATTATACCTTCTTGAGAGTATTTAATATCCTTACTAAGCTTGGTATGGCCCTTGTCTAGCTTTAACACACCTTAGATCAACCATGAAATCAAGAAAAAACAAATTTAGTTCATAAGAACACTATTCATTCTCCTCTTTGATGATTTTTTTGAAAATGGAAACAAAGGAGTTTGGATTTGAAATTTTTAGGAGATCACTTTTATGAATTATAGGACTTACCATAAAAGTTTCAAGATCAAACAATGGTGGGAAGTGAGATTTTGGTCTTGGAATTACAAGAGGGCCGAAAGGATGAGTTTTGGAGAGGAAATGGTTTCTTTTGCTTGGTTGATTTTCAATAATGCATAAAGTGATGTAAATTTGATAATATCTCATCCTAAAGCTACTTTAATAAAGTGATGATGTAATGGATGATGAAAATTGGAGGGACAAATGTTAATCCTTGATTGAATCCATGCTAACTAGTAGTTAGATTGCTAAGTAGTTGATTTGTTGCTAAGTGTTCTAGTTGGTTATGTAACTAGCTTGGTTACTAGATATTTTATACTTGCACATGCATGCATCTTGCTTTCCTTCTTGCTTCCTTGTCCGGTTATTGCTTAATTAGCTAATCGTTTGGTGGAATAACTCAAGGATTTCTAGTTAGGGTTTTACCGGAAACCTCCTTAATATTTCTATAACTATTCTTAATATTCTTATATAATCTTTCATTCCAGCTTTCTCAAATCTTTTTAAATAAATCCTTAAATCATTCCGTATCTGGGGAATCTCGGAGAAAATAAAAGTGCCGTTTTTCAGAATCCGACAGCTTTTACATACACTCTTTTTCCCCCTAGATCACTAATACGAACTCAGAATTTCGTTCCGGGTACTTCTATATAGCGTTGTCTAATAATATTCCTAATTCCACCAAAATCAATATTCATCCCTTTTTCTTTACTTATTCTTTTAGGGTTATATAGATGTCCCGGTTGTCTTTCGATCATTTCTTAACCCTTTTACGGAACCACTGGACTGATAACAGATATCGATTTGGATGACATAAGAATAACCTTCCCCTTCGGAATTATCAAATCTTAATTTCCTAGGAGATAGATAATTCTTATCTAGATTGTCAACCAATAGCATTCTTCATGACATATAAATATTTGAATCCAAATCCATTCCATTCGTTCATTAGAACAATCGTTACTTCGTAGTCGCAACCACTATTCACTATTACATCCATACATAATAAAAAGTTTTAATTCTATCCAAAATCTGGGTTCTTACAATATTTATTCTACATCGTGAGGGATACTTCTCAGCATATCGCGACTATCCGGATAATATGAAGTCATTGCTTAGAATACCTAGAACCTAGTCAGTTAATAGTTACCGTACAATCAATTCCTTTCACCCTACAATATCCCGATTCAATACAAGGCATGGAACTTGTGTCAAGCCTATCAAATTTAATCATATGATTCCTTATTCATAATGCATAGTTCATGTTAATGCAAATTAGAAACTCCTTTTAATTCCATTCACTCTGGCCAGAGATTCCTGAACTAACACAAAAAGAATAGCATAGGATATTCTCTTCCTTTACTGGAAGGGGTAGATCCTTTAATGACCGTTAACTATCTCCATACACAAATCCCTATGCCCAGAATAGACCTAATGGGTGTCCTTGAGACTAAGGACTAAACTAAAGCATAGTTCATTATATACAAGATTACTCTAACGATCTCAAGTCTAAGGACACTTGTACAACTATCACTTAGTGAATAACTATCGACACGTGAGTAAACTCCATTAGTTGCTTCACTGATCAAGTCATGTTCAGTGAACTTATTCCTTAATAAGCACCTACATACTAGCTATAGTGTCACCACACAAATTCCTATGAGAACAGACATCCTTCCTAGGAAGCTAGCATAGTATGTACTGATCTTTACTGATTAACTAACTTCCAGTCAGTTATCCTATGATCAAGAACAGTTATAAGTCTAGTGTTATCATCTTCTAGATCTCACTATTATAATCTCATTATAATTCTAGAAGCTTTACTCTAAACTATGGAACATCTGATTTAATACACTTTAAATAGATAAACCCCGTATAAATACAAATATGTCTTTCACTAATAATCATAAAACCTACTAAGATTACAAGAAAGTTTATCCAAACTCATCATCCATGATTGGATTTAGGACACTTCTCTTTCAGCTACATGTGCAAATGTTATCATGTAACTGCACAGTATGTTTGTTCCCACCTTTTTGACCACGTTTCATAGGAGTCACCTCAAATACCGAAGTATTCCTGTCAAATAATATCACATGATGTCCACTTGCATGCTTTATCCATTTGGTCAGAATCTGATTTGCATGCTTTGTGAACTCATTACCTTTAAGGCTTTGTTTCTCTATCTCCAACCTTCGTTAGTCAAAATAATTAACCACCTTATAAAACAAAGAAGTAACCAATGTAGTGATCGGGAGTTTTCTTGAAGCTTTAATGGCATTGTTCCAAGAGCCATAAACAATACTAGTAGCAATCCTTCTTGCATCCCTAACCTTTTTCTTTGATGGTGTATAACCAAATTCCTCCAAAATTGTAGACTCCAACTCTTTTTCTGAAACAAAAGGATCTGCAGCTATTAGACTAGTAATGTTTTGTGCAATATTCGAAGCATTCAAATTGTGATGATCTTGTGAGATTGATTGATTGAGGTAAGTGTGAGGACTCCTAGTGTACATAATTTTAAAACAGCTATGTGTTGCCCTCTTTCTAGCCCTCAACTTCCATGGACAACCGGTTGTAGCCAACTTGCATTCCAAATCCCAAGTCAACGGATCAGACCTTACCACTTTGAACTCTTGATGATGGACTTTATGAACACGCTTTACCACCTCCAACAATTCATCTTTTGTCTTAAATACCACCCCCTTGTCAACTCTATTGGACTATGCAAATCACCAACATTTTGCATAACTGGATCGTGATATGAAATAACCATTGACGAGCCATTAAATGACCTATAATAAGGTATGTCATCATCTCCAAACGCACTACTTCCTCTTGAGTTCCCTTCACTATCCACACGGGACATATATAATGACCAATTTGAACTACCACTTGAAATATTTTCACCCCATTTCACACATTTTGGGTTGTATGAAGTTGAAGTATTTTCAGAGCTTTCACCAATCTTCGAACACTGAACCATATCAACTGAATTTTGAGCCAAATCAATCGAAACTTTTTTAACATAAAGTTCCACATGAACCTTACTCCCCGTGTCACACCCTGCCTTCCCGATACTGAAAATATACTTTTTAAAAAGAATATACATTAATTCTCTAAAATACTTTTGTAATGCAGAAGCTGAAAACTTTAGAAAATGTGACTCAATATACACGTAACACTTAGCAATTAAAGCATGCTCTCAACTATTGGAATTAATTAGATAAAATGGACTTTGATATAGGGGAATTTTAGAAATTTCGGCATGAAGTATTCGTAAATCGGACTACTCACTTCTAATTCAAACCAAATCAAATTCCATTTAACAACCAAACAACAATTCCAACTTTTAAAAGAAAAACAACCACACGTCCAACCTGTCCTAACCGATCAGGTGAACAACTATACAATACAACTCAACACGATAACTCAACATTTAATCTTAATAGCGGAGATAAAAACTTAACATATTTATATATGCAAATACTGAGGAGGAGGGACTCTGGAGATCCAGCTTGCCGACCATGCAACTTAACCTGAAAAACATGAGCGATTTTAATGAGTCGCAACTTAGTGAACATATATCATCATATAATATACTCTGGTAAAATTTACATATTTCTAAACCGACAATACAGTATTTCGCATTTTATAAATATATATGTATATACCTGTTAACTCGTAAAAACTCGTAGTGTCATTACATGTACCTGTAATTCATTCTCTCTTTATTTACCTAACTCTCCTTGTATCTTTCCGTAGTCTTATCCATGTTATCAGTTCAACGATTCTAATCTACACATTTATTATTACAAACAATTTTATATATAAGATCTGAATATTATATAACCCGGAAGTCATCTATGGACTTAACGGTCATCTGTATATTTGTGATAATTAGTTAAGCCATTCACATTGAACCTTGTAGGCTAATCATATATATATATATATATATATATAACGAGTACATATCATCCAATCATATCTTTGAATACGTAGTCGACTTATCCTCACATAAATTAATTTCAGATAATCATTTCATTATTATTCAAGAAATCATATACAACCAGCACGTATAGGAGAAATTCATAATATCACCATATATTTTCAAAGAACATGTTAGTGCACCTTGTCAACACATAGTCACGCAAATAATTCCAAGTCATCATTTAATAAATCCAAGTAATCATTTACTATGAATGTATGCAACATATGCATGAGACTCACTTTTCTTTCACCTTGTTTCTTTACTTTGTTGTGACTGACCAACTTGACTTTATTATCTCCCGGGATCTCTTGGCCTCAAGGCTCTTTTTCTATTCACGTTGCTCTATAGTCTAAAGGACTTTTCTATTCACGTTGCTTTATAGTCCAGAGGACTTTCCTATTCACGTTGATGGCTAGCTAGGCCATTTATTTACATTGCTGATACAAAAGTATTGGCAGTCACAACGCCTTTACTTATTGGGACTCAAATGAAACAATATGCACATCATATATCATGTTTCATTTCTTCCTTCCATGTACTTATTCATGTTGACATTTTCCTTTCATGTAATCCACATCGATCACATAATGACCCTTTTCAAGTCAATGATACTGCCATCATGTATTCACATTGCTCATACATCACAATGATCTTGTATTCACCTTTCTCATATATCAAGTATATGCACATTTCAGATAACTCATTCAAATAACACTTATCACATTTAGCAGATAACACTTATAACGTAAGATCATACTTGAGAGAATTTATTCAAATAACAATCATTTATAACCACGTGATATATATATATATATATATATATATATATATATATATATATATATATATATAAAGCAAAGCTTTGGTAAATGCTCACCTTGGCCTCTGCACCTCTTTGAATGATTTTTAGTGATATTCTATCCACGCTCCTTCCATGTCTCGGGTACTCTATAAACACATAAGAACCAATCTTTATTACACTTATGTGTGCACTTGGTTAAATCTAGTTTCATATCCTTATACTAATTTTCTGCCCAACACTTCACCTTCTCGGGCCTACGTTAACTATTCATAAAACTATCTTGTTAAAGGTTTATAATCAAGTTATTTAAGCCCCAAAACACCTACTTGTAATGATTTTCTTAAGAAATCCTTATTAAATCCCTATGTTATGACATTTTTCATAATTCCAAAACTTAACATTTTCGCACGAAACCTTTTCCATTTCAATCTCTAACATAAGACCTTTCTATCCTCAAGTTTTCAGATTAAAACGATTAATATAGCTAGGTCAAATGTTTGCTCAAAATTTGGTACAAAAATCTGTAAAGAAATGTCAAAATAGTGGTGTTTCCTCACCGAGACAGCCGTACTCTAACATTTTTAATAAATCCAAAAATGTTCTATAAATCACCAAATTTTACAAACATCTTTCTTAATCATCGATACACCTTACATAAAAGTTTCAGTTCTAATTAAGGAATCTAGCTAGGTGAAACATATTTCCAAAGTTCATTCTTATTCCAAACCCGTAGGTTATGGACTACTTATACTAAAACGGCAATAACTCCTAGCTCGTTAATCTAATCGCCTCACCGTTTATGGCTACGCAAACTAGACCGAGTAGAACATTTCCCTCACATACCCACTGCCAACACATGACCATAAATCGTCCAAACCATTCATTCAAAACAGTGGCAGAACCTGTCCAAAATCTGGAATACTAATCCAACCCATTCATTATCATATAATATCACGCTTAATCCTCTTAATCATGCTACTAACCATCATCATATACTAATCTCTATGTATACATCGTAAACCCAGAATATTATATGTGTAAATGCAACTACAAAACGTCATGAAAATCATTGAAATAGAAAGATTCATGTTTAGGATTATACCCCTTGAAACTAGCTCTTCTTCTTCCTTTTTCTCTTACAAAACCCAAGCTCAAAACCATATCTTCTTGTGCTCCCCTTGATAATCCAACTATGCTTATATATATATATATATATATATATATATATATATATATATATATATATATATATATATATATATATATATATATATATATATATATATATATATATATATATATATATATATTTATTTATTTATTTATTTATTTATTTATTTGGAAATTTTTAGAGCAAGATAATAATTTAATAAAAAATTTTCTCCATGGCTTCTTCCATGGAAGCTTTCCTTCTACCCTATCAAGAATGAGATGAGGATGAGTTGAACTTGGCTTACTAATGAAGATAAGTAGTAATTATCTCTTATTTATCCCCCTTTTTTTTTTATAAAAAACAAGTAAAGTTGACCAAGCTTTTACTTAGCATTTTATTACATTCTTATTAGTAAAAATTGGTCATCTTCATTTGTGTAACATCCCGAATTTTCGGGACATTTAAATCTAATTTCGAAACTTAAATAAAATCAAAACTTTATTCAAATAAGGCAAATAATCCACAAAGTCAAAGCAGCGGTCAAATTCGATAATTCAAAATCATTAAATCGGAGACGCAGCTCAATAAATGCAAAATCCAATATCCAAATTTATTCTAATAATGAGACAAATCTTTTTAATAATTGCATCCAAATCAGCTAACACGAAAATCCACAAAGTCCACATCATTTATTCTTAATAAGCTTCCAAACCGAAACCTGAAATATTAGAAAGGGGGGAGCTACACAGCTCAGCAAGTGACAGATTGACTTACAAATATTCTCAAAATCAGTGGGTGTTTTAATAAAACATATTTTCTCAAAATAATAATAATTTTCGAAAACCTTTTTGCGAAAAAATGATTCAACCCAAAGTTTATATTTTCAAAATTTAGAATTTAAACAGAAGCAGAAGCAGAAAACAGAACAAAGCGAAGATCGAAAATACCACAGTCTTGATCTACGGCCACACTTTGCCAGTGATCGGCATCTTATTCTTATTCTTATTCTTTTGTCACACTTTGCCAGTGACCGGCATCTAAAGTTCAATAATTACGAGCCCTTAATAGGTATCTAAAGTTGCACACTTGTGCGCCTACTAAGGGTATCTGAGGCTAGTTCCGGAACTATATCGTAAATTACGAACGGGTTCGAAACGTAGAGACTGGGTCTAAAATCAAATATTTATATCTTATAAAGTTCGAAACAGAATTCTTATATCTTATACAAAAATCGAAAATCATAATATCAATATCTTTTCGAAGAATAAAAGTAAGTCAAAAGGTACTTACCTCGAAGTCGATACTAAATACTGAAAATAATTTGCACGATCAATCCTATAATTTTAATAACCGAAACATCATTAATAATTTATGCAGTACAAACTTTTAGTCATGTAAATCAATTAAACATTTATTTATAACAGTATCCGAGACTAAAATACATGCTCCCTATAATTAACTGAGTCAAGTTAAGCATATAAAGGACCACCAGGCCAGGACTTTAAACAAGACAATTTATATAAAGACTGGGCAAAGTCTATATTCTCAAAATTTAAGTACCGAAAGATTACAAGATAAACACTTATTTATTACTATACAAACAAATTTCAAATCAAAATATAAACAAGACTAAGGCCCGTTCATATACACACAACTTAGTCCAAATTAATGTCAAATTTCATAAAGACCCCTAAAATATTCCCTATTTTACATATCATGCATTAATAATAAACCAATTTATTACAATAACTTGGCCACCACTGTTCTTCTACACAAAACAAGTACAACACTTAATGGTCAAGATTTATAATCACTCAATAAAATCGGACAACGGACATCACCTAACTAAAGTAACAACAATTGTACCATAATTTAATAAATTTGAAACTCATATGATTTTCTTAAAATATAAATATATCTTTTTTTTAAAATAAATAAATAAAACTTCTCAAACAACAAATTAACAAAATTTTCTAAATTTAGAAAAACTCGAATTAAAAATACGGATCACATGTACATAATGAACTCACATAATTTATATGATCCAGGAAATTAAAGCATGCTGAAATAAAAAAAACATATACATCCAATTAAGGTTTAAATATGGTCTCCATCTACTGTACCTGCGATACTATTCGATTATACATGATTGTTAATAAATTAACTAATACATACATGCCTGATGCACAACAGTCAAATAATTACACATACAAAACATAGCAAAAGTAACCAGTTAGCAAAAGACAATTCATGCTATTAGTAAACAAATTTTGTACTCGTATATCATTACCACATGCACACCAATTCTAACTATAGTTACACATGCTGCATGTTAAACATAAAACAATTTCTAAAAAATTGAGAGGAAATGAAAACAAACGTATGCTAACATGGAGGTATAATAAATAATTAAAACCAAAGTAGAGAGAAGAACATACCTCTATGATGAATATGAGAGCTGTACAATTAATTCATATTGTAAAGAGTCTTTATATAATTACACAAAATCCTTAAATAATCTAGGTACACAATGGTGGGCTAAAGCTATGGTGGGCTAAAACCTATTTTTTTCTAAATCTTTTCTAATTAGTAGATTAAATATTACAATTATTACACAAATATATTAAATTAAATTATACTTGATTTTCTAAAATCTTTTCACAAATAAAATCCTTATTCAAAATATCTTGCACAAAAAGAATTCTGAAAATTACTAATTAACATAATTATCTAAATAAATAAAAATGACTTAAAAAATCTAATATCTAATAATAAAATAAAAAAACGGGGTTTTACATTCTTCCCTCCTTAAAAGAATTTGGTCCCCAAATTCACAATAATAAAACAAAACAAATCACAAAGAAAATAAATCGTACCTTAATAGTTGTTGCGACTTCCACTGAGCTGAAACACACCTCCAATGCCAACCTTCTTATCCGTTTCCTTCCTACTGTAACATCCCGAATTTTCGGGACATTTAAATCTAATTTCGAAACTTAAATAAAATCAAAACTTTATTCAAATAAGGCAAATATTCCACAAAGTCAAAGCAGCGGTCAAATTGATTAATTCAAAATCATTAAATCGGAGACGCAGCTCCATAAATGCAAAATCCAATATCCAAATTTATTCTAATAATGAGACAAATCTTTTTAATAATTGCATCCAAATCAGCTAACACGAAAATCCACAAAGTCCACATCATTTATTCTTAATAAGCTTCCAAATCGAAACCTGAAATATTAGAAAGGGGCGAGCTACACAGCTCAGCAAGTAACAGATTGACTTACAAATATTCTCAAAATCAGTGGGTGTTTTAATAAAACATATTTTCTCAAAATAATAATACTTTTCGAAAACCTTTTTGCGAAAAAATGATTCAACCCAAAGTTTATATTTTCAAAATTTAGAATTTAAACAGAAGCAGAAGCAGAAAACAGAACAAAGCGAAGATCGAAAATACCACAGTCTTGATCTACGGCCACACTTTGCCAGTGACCGACATCTTATTCTTATTCTTATTCTTTTGTCACACTTTGCCAGTGACCGGAATCTAAAGTTCAATAATTACGCGCCCTTAACAGGTATCTAAAGTTGCACACTTGTGCGCCTACTAAGGGTATCTAAGGCTAGTTCCGGAACTATAGCGTAAATTACGAACGGGTTCGAAACGTAGAGACTGGGTCTAAAATCAAATATTTATATCTTATAAAGTTCGAAACAGAATTCCTATATCTTATACGAAAATCGAAAATCATAATATCAATATCTTTTCGAAGAATAAAAGTAAGTCAAAAGGTACTTACCTCGAAGTCGATACTAAATACTGAAAATAATTTACACGATCAATCCTATAATTTTAATAACCGAAACATCATTAATAA
This sequence comes from Saposhnikovia divaricata, assembly GCA_036435485.1. NCBI lineage: Eukaryota > Viridiplantae > Streptophyta > Magnoliopsida > Apiales > Apiaceae > Saposhnikovia > Saposhnikovia divaricata. The sequence goes on along the minus strand of CM071595.1, from coordinate 53,166,494 downwards.
TTTATGCAGTACAAACTTTTAGTCATGTAAATCAATTAAACATTTATTTATAACAGTATCCGAGACTAAAATACATGCTCCCTATAATTAACTGAGTCAAGTTAAGCATATAAAGGACCACCAGGCCAGGACTTTAAACAAAACAATTTATATAAAGACAGGGCAGAGACTATATTCTCAAAATTTAAGTACCGAAAGATTACAAGATAAACACTTATTTATTACTATACAAACGGATTTCAAATCAAAATATAAACAAGACTAAGGCACGTTCATATACACACAACTTAGTCCAAATTAATGTCAAATTTCATAAAGACCCCTAAAATATTCCCTCTTTTACATATCATGCATTAATAATAAACCAATTTATTACAGTAACTTGGCCACCACTGTTCTTCTACACAAAACAAGTACAACACTTAATTGTCATGGATTTATAATCACTCAATAAAATCGGACAACGGACATCACCTAACTAAAGTAACAACAATTGTACCATAATTTAATAAATTTGAAACTCATATGATTTTCTTAAAATATAAATATATCTTTTTTTTAAAATAAATAAATAAAACTTCTCAAACAACAAATTAACAAAATTTTTTAAATTTAGAAAAACTCGTATTAAAAATACGGATCACATGTACATAATGAAATTCACATAATTTATATGATCCAGGAAATTAAAGCATGCTGAAATAAAAAAAAACATATACATCCAGTTAAGGTTTAAATATGGTCTCCATCTACTGTACCTGCGATACTATTCGATTATACATGATTGTTAATGAATTAACTGATACATACATGCCTGATGCACAGCAGTCAAATAATTACACATACAAAACATAGCAAAAGTAACCAGTTAGCAAAAGACAATTCATGCTATTAGTAAACAAATTATATACTCGTATATCATTACCACATGCACACCAATTCTAACTATAGTTGCACATGCTACATGTTAAACATAAAACAATTTCTAAAAAATTGAGAGGAAATGAAAACAAACGTATGCTAACATGGAGGTATAATAAATAATTAAAACCAAAGTAGAGAGAAGAACATACCTCTATGATGAATATGAGAGCTGTGCAACTAATTCATATTGTAAAGAGTCTTTATATAATTACACAAAATCCTTAAATAATCTAGGTACACAATGGTGGGCTAAAGCTATGGTGGGCTAAAACCTATTTTTTTTCTAAATCTTTTCTAATTAGTAGATTAAATATTACAATTATTACACAAATATATTAAATTAAATGATACTTGATTTTCTAAAATCTTTTCACAAATAAAATCCTTATTCAAAATATCTTGCACAAAAAGAATTCTGAAAATTACTAATTAACATAATTATCTAAATAAATAAAAATGACTTAAAAATCTAATATCTAATAATAAAATAAAAAACAAAACAAATCACAAAGAAAATAAATCGTACCTTAATAGTTGTTGCGACTTCCACTGAGCTGAAACACACGTCCAATGCCAACCTTCTTATCAGTTTCCTTCCTATTGTAACATCCCGAATTTTAGGGACATTTAAATCTAATTTCGAAACTTAAATAAAATCAAAACTTTATTCAAATAAGGCAAATATTCCACAAAGTCAAAGCAGCGGTCAAATTCAATAATTCAAAATCATTAAATCGGAGACGCAGCTCCATAAATGCAAAATCCAATATCCAAATTTATTCTAATAATGAGACAAATCTTTTTAATAATTGCATCCAAATCAGGTAACACGAAATTCCACAAAGTCCACATCATTTATTCTTAATAAGCTTCCAAATCGAAACCTGAAATATTAGAAAGGGGCGAACTACACAGCTCAGCAAGTAACAGATTGATTTACAAATATTCTCAAAATCAGTGGGTGTTTTAATAAAACATATTTTCTCAAAATAATAATACTTTTCGAAAACCTTTTTGCGAAAAAATGATTCAACCCAAAGTTTATATTTTCAAAATTTAGAATTTAAACAGAAGCAGAAGCAGAAAACAGAACAAAGCGAAGATCGAAAATACCACAGTCTTGATCTACGGCCACACTTTGCCAGTGACCGACATCTTATTCTTATTCTTATTCTTTTGTCACACTTTGCCAGTGACCGGAATCTAAAGTTCAAAAATTACGCGCCCTTAACAGGTATCTAAAGTTGCACACTTGTGCGCCTACTAAGGGTATCTAAGGCTAGTTCCGGAACTATAGCGTAAATTACGAACGGGTTCGAAACGTAGAGACTGGGTCTAAAATCAAATATTTATATCTTATAAAGTTCGAAACAGAATTCCTATATCTTATACGAAAATCGAAAATCATAATATCAATATCTTTTCGAAGAATAAAAGTAAGTCAAAAGGTACTTACCTCGAAGTCGATACTAAATACTGAAAATAATTTACACGATCAATCCTATAATTTTAATAACCGAAACATCATTAATAATTTATGCAGTACAAACTTTTAGTCATGTAAATCAATTAAACATTTATTTATAACAGTATCCGAGACTAAAATACATGCTCCCTATAATTAACTGAGTCAAGTTAAGCATATAAAGGACCACCAGGCCAGGACTTTAAACAAAACAATTTATATAAAGACAGGGCAGAGACTATATTCTCAAAATTTAAGTACTGAAAGATTACAAGATAAACACTTATTTATTACTATACAAACAGATTTCAAATCAAAATATAAACAAGACTAAGGCACGTTCATATACACACAACTTAGTCCAAATTAATGTCAAATTTCATAAAGACCCCTAAAATATTCCCTCTTTTACATATCATGCATTAATAATAAACCAATTTATTACAGTAACTTGGCCACCACTGTTCTTCTACACAAAACAAGTACAACACTTAATTGTCATGGATTTATAATCACTCAATAAAATCGGACAACGGACATCACCTAACTAAAGTAACAACAATTGTACCATAATTTAATAAATTTGAAACTCATATGATTTTCTTAAAATATAAATATATCTTTTTTTTAAAATAAATAAATAAAACTTCTCAAACAACAAATTAACAAAATTTTTTAAATTTAGAAAAACTCGTATTAAAAATACGGATCACATGTACATAATGAAATTCACATAATTTATATGATCCAGGAAATTAAAGCATGCTGAAATAAAAAAAAACATATACATCCAGTTAAGGTTTAAATATGGTCTCCATCTACTGTACCTGCGATACTATTCGATTATACATGATTGTTAATGAATTAACTGATACATACATGCCTGATGCACAGCAGTCAAATAATTACACATACAAAACATAGCAAAAGTAACCAGTTAGCAAAAGACAATTCATGCTATTAGTAAACAAATTATATACTCGTATATCATTACCACATGCACACCAATTCTAACTATAGTTGCACATGCTACATGTTAAACATAAAACAATTTCTAAAAAATTGAGAGGAAATGAAAACAAACGTATGCTAACATGGAGGTATAATAAATAATTAAAACCAAAGTAGAGAGAAGAACATACCTCTATGATGAATATGAGAGCTGTGCAACTAATTCATATTGTAAAGAGTCTTTATATAATTACACAAAATCCTTAAATAATCTAGGTACACAATGGTGGGCTAAAGCTATGGTGGGCTAAAACCTATTTTTTTTCTAAATCTTTTCTAATTAGTAGATTAAATATTACAATTATTACACAAATATATTAAATTAAATGATACTTGATTTTCTAAAATCTTTTCACAAATAAAATCCTTATTCAAAATATCTTGCACAAAAAGAATTCTGAAAATTACTAATTAACATAATTATCTAAATAAATAAAAATGATTTAAAAATCTAATATCTAATAATAAAATAAAAAAAACGGGGTTTTACATTCTTCCCTCCTTAAAAGAATTTGGTCCCCAAATTCACAATAATAAAACAAAACAAATCACAAAGAAAATAAATCGTACCTTAATAGTTGTTGCGACTTCCACTGAGCTGAAACACACGTCCAATGCCAACCTTCTTATCAGTTTCCTTCCTATTGTAACATCCCGAATTTTAGGGACATTTAAATCTAATTTCGAAACTTAAATAAAATCAAAACTTTATTCAAATAAGGCAAATATTCCACAAAGTCAAAGCAGCGGTCAAATTCAATAATTAAAAATCATTAAATCGGAGACGCAGCTCCATAAATGCAAAATCCAATATCCAAATTTATTCTAATAATGAGACAAATCTTTTTAATAATTGCATCAAAATCAGCTAACACGAAAATCCACAAAGTCCACATCATTTATTCTTAATAAGCTTCCAAATCGAAACCTGAAATATTAGAAAGGGGCGAGATACACAGCTCAGCAAGTAACAGATTGACTTACAAATATTCTCAAAATCAGTGGGTGTTTTCATAAAACATATTTTCTCAAAATAATAATACTTTTCGAAAACCTTTTTGCGAAAAAATGATTCAACCCAAAGTTTATATTTTCAAAATTTAGAATTTAAACAGAAGCAGAAGCAGAAAACAGAACAAAGCGAAGATCGAAAATACCACAGTCTTGATCTACGGCCACACTTTGCCAGTGACCGGCATCTTATTCTTATTCTTATTCTTTTGTCACACTTTGCCAGTGACCGGCATCTAAAGTTCAATAATTACGCGCCCTTAATAGGTATCTAAAGTTGCACACTTGTGCGCCTACTAAGGGTATCTGAGGATAGTTCCGGAACTATAGCGTAAATTACGAACGGGTTCGAAACGTAGAGACTGGGTCTAAAATCAAATATTTATATCTTATAAAGTTCGAAACAGAATTCCTATATCTTATACGAAAATCGAAAATCATAATATCAATATCTTTTCGAAGAATAAAAGTAAGTCAAAAGGTACTTACCTCGAAGTCGATACCAAATACTGAAAATAATTTGCACGATCAATCCTATAATTTTAATAACCGAAACATCATTAATAATTTATGCAGTACAAACTTTTAGTCATGTAAATCAATTAAACATTTATTTATAATAGTATCCGAGACTAAAATACATGCTCCCTATAATTAACTGAGTCAAGTTAAGCATATAAAGGACCACCAGGCCAGGACTTTAAACAAAACAATTTATATAAAGACAGGGCAGAGACTATATTCTCAAAATTTAAGTACCGAAAGATTACAAGATAAACACTTATTTATTACTATACAAACAGATTTCAAATCAAAATATAAACAAGACTAAGGCACGTTCATATACACACAACTTAGTCCAAATTAATGTCAAATTTCATAAAGACCCCTAAAATATTCCCTCTTTTACATATCATGCATTAATAATAAACCAATTTATTACAGTAACTTGGCCACCACTGTTCTTCTACACAAAACAAGTACAACACTTAATTGTCATGGATTTATAATCACTCAATAAAATCGGACAACGGACATCACCTAACTAAAGTAACAACAATTGTACCATAATTTAATAAATTTGAAACTCATATGATTTTCTTAAAATATAAATATATCTTTTTTTTAAAATAAATAAATAAAACTTCTCAAACAACAAATTAACAAAATTTTCTAAATTTAGAAAAACTCGTATTAAAAATACGGATCACATGTACATAATGAAATTCACATAATTTATATGATCCAGGAAATTAAAGCATGCTGAAATAAAAAAAAACATATACATCCAGTTAAGGTTTAAATATGGTCTCCATCTACTGTACCTGCGATACTATTCGATTATACATGATTGTTAATAAATTAACTGATACATACATGCCTGATGCACAACATTCAAATAATTACACATACAAAACATAGCAAAAGTAACCAGTTAGCAAAAGACAATTCATGCTATTAGTAAACAAATTATATACTCGTATATCATTACCACATGCACACCAATTCTAACTATAGTTACACATGCTGCATGTTAAACATAAAACAATTTCTAAAAAATTGAGAGGAAATGAAAACAAACGTATGCTAACATGGAGGTATAATAAATAATTAAAACCAAAGTAGAGAGAAGAACATACCTCAATGATGAATATGAGAGCTGTACAACTAATTCATATTGTAAAGAGTCTTTATATAATTACACAAAATCCTTAAATAATCTAGGTACACAATGGTGGGCTAAAGCTATGGTGGGCTAAAACCTATTTTTTTTCTAAATCTTTTCTAATTAGTAGATTAAATATTACAATTATTACACAAATATATTAAATTAAATGATACTTGATTTTCTAAAATCTTTTCACAAATAAAATCCTTATTCAAAATATCTTCCACAAAAAGAATTCTAAAAATTACTAATTAACATAATTATCTAAATAAATAAAAATGACTTAAAAAACGGGGTTTTACAATTTGGTGGCTAAAAATTTCGATTTCTTGTTCTCAAATCTTATTTCTCATATTTTCCACGTATTCCTCTTTTTCTTACCTTCGCGTGGACTATCTATTTGCGTAATTCTAATGTGTAGATCTTTTCCTACGCATTTTAGAAGTATAACCATTTATATTGTAAAATCTAAAAAATGTTCTACTCTCGTCCAGAGGAATTTTAGAGATAAATTATCGAATAATTTCGAAAGGTAAAATTACATGTATAATATGATCTGTAACATAAGCCACTAAAATTTTCCTGTAAGGTTACTATTCATCACCTCCGAGAAGTTCCTCATTTCTGAAAACAATTCTATTTATTAGAATAAAATATGTAAGCTAGAACAGGGATGTTACAATTCTCCCCTCTTTAAAATATTTCATCCTCGAAATCCTATACCGGTGTAATTGACCAATTACAAATACTCTACCTTTATAATACTATATCCCCTTAATATTCTTGTCAACTCTATCTCCTGAGTTCATAACTCTTTTACTCTATAATCATAGTTACTAGCGATTCTGCAACATAACTTATAGCTTCCGAACTAATCGGTCGATATTTCAGCACCATTCAACCCATTAACCTTACGAGAATTACTCATTTCATCATACCAAACATGATACTTCTGAAAAATACGTTATCCTTTCTATTACTGTAAAAAGACATGTTCCCACTTCTAACAGAACAACTTGAATTTTATAATTTCCAATTTCAACCCCAATATAAGTCATGGTATTGTATGCAAATATCGCAACCATATTCATATCCATTAATCTGTAGACCCACACTAAAGTACAATCACATTCTATCCAATCAGCTTATCTGAATTCCCTTTTGAAAACAAAACTCTTGTATCACGTTAATAATATATATTCATACCGCAACCATATCTATTTTTTTGATAACTCACGTTCATTCGAACAACTCAAAATCTTCAATGCTCAGTAGCATGCTCTAATATATACATATTCTTCAATCCACGTATTTACCCATCAACCATTCACATAAAAATCTATATATCCATATAGTTCAATCTCAAACTCAGTACTGACATACATCAATCATTTCAATTAATCATTATCATCTTATCTGTCTTGTTCGTTCTTACTCTCGTGACAACTCTGTCTCGGATCAACAGTTTGATTATCTATCATATTTGACAACTTAACCTCCAAGAATCTCCTTTCAATCTCTTAAGAACAAACTTCATTTTTCAACATTTATAATCCTACAACTTTCGATGTTAACCCTTATAGTCTTTACCACAACTCATAATACTTCGATCACGATGGTCACTCAGCCATTCCATCACTTATCATTTCTTATTTAAAAGCCAAATCAGCCAATTTATACTAAGTGCATCCAAATTTAAATCTTATCACTTACTCACTTCTTCGTCTCTCATATCACTTGATTCCATTTATACTACGTAACATCTCATGATCTCAACTATTTATTTCTAGATTTCATGATTTATGACTCCTTAACCACTATTACCAGTCAACTAGTCATCAATTTCTAATTTCACTTTCACACTTTCACACTTGTTTTCCTTAGTGTATTTGTTTTCTCAATCACTAACCTCTTATGACCTTTATCGGTTCAGTTTATAGTATATAGCCATCAGTCATCCACTCAGTTATTATCAGCATAATATTCTCATTCGTATTCGAGTAATATTTATCTTATCATTGATATACTAACCTTGAATTAACCATCTCTTTTACTACAATATCTCAAACATGTAGATACTTTATCTCCACACACCATGTTCTCATATAAATAAATTCAAAAGATGCCTCCTGCGAGTATCAACTCTGTGTAGAACTTTATTCCCTTATACATTTACAAATCTTAACTATCATTAGTGAGATTTCTTCTACAGAACGTCACTTTATCTTAGATACAAAACTTTCGACTATCATACTATATGAGATTCTTCTGTAAGCTTCCCATGAGATTTAAAGCTACACTTTGTCTATAATTTTGATTGAAAAGTTTCAAAACACTCTCGCAAGATAAGAAACATTGAAAAATTTCACAACGAGTCGTAACAAGAAACCTGAGTGATTTTGAATCAATGAACTCATCAACAATATATATGAGAGAGAAAAACAAGTTGGATGTGACTGAGATCAACCATAATCGTACTTAAGATGGCCAATCTTTCGTACTCTTTTGGTTTGCAACACATAATTAGCTAGGTGGCGTCCCACCAGCTACCATATGTATTGTTTATCCCAATCCGATGACAAATCATTTATAGAAGGAATAGAGGAATATGATTTTTGAAATAATTTTAGTGAACTTTCCTCTGCAGTTTACTATGTCACATGATAGAAAATTTCTCAAATCTACTACATCATAATTATACTCCTTTCTAGAATTTCAACATCAGATGATTACCTTTCTTCTTGAATCAATTAGAAGAAATATTTGATCAATCTCAATGATAAGAATCAACAACTCTTTGTCCTCTAGAAGAAATTAGAAGGACCTTTTAATAACGTATAGAATATACTTCTCAATAGAAATGAATTCTCAATGCTCCTATCGTTCAACAATAATGGTTCTTGAAATCTCCGTTGAGACAGCTTCTAGTCGTCTTATAACCTTAAGTAGACTCATTTCCTTTCTTGTCCTTCCTTAATCTCTATATACTAACTTAAAAATATAATCAACAATGCATAAGCTTATACATTTATCGAAAGAATTTTACCCGTGATCGTTTCTCACATATCATTTATAGACATAGGCATACATCATATAAACATCCAATTCGTTGCATCTCATAAATATTTTCACATAGCAATCATTTGTACATTATTACATTCTAAAACTTTCCTTTAATTCTAAATAAAGGATTACCTTTTTAGTCTATTCTTCTTTCATTTTATTGCAACACTATAGACTTGACTTTGGCCAGCTATCCCCTCGTTCCTTTATGTAATATGCTCATGCTTATGCATATCTATATGTTCATATTCTCGTACAAACACATGTATGACGAATACCATTTAAATGTATGTATTACATGTACATGTGTGCAAATGTGCCCTACGAAAACATAACAAACTAACCAAACCCGGGCAGTGCTAGTGCACTTCCGGACGGGTGTTAGCTCTGATACCAAGCTGTCACACCCTGCCTTCTCGATACTAAAAATATACTTTTTAAAAAGAATATACATTAATTCTCTAAAATACTTTTGTAATGCAGAAGCTGAAAACTTTAGAAAATGTGACTCACTATACACGTAACACTTAGCAATTAAAGCATGCTCTCAACTATTGGAATTAATTAGATAAAATGGACTTTGATATAGGGGAATTTTAGAAATTTCGGCATGAAGTATTCGTAAATCGGACTACTCACCTGTAATTCAAACCAAATCAAATTCCATTTAACAACCAAACAATAATTCCAACTTTTAAAAGAAAAACAACCACACGTCCAACCTGTCCTAACCGATCAGGTGAACAACTATACAATACAACTCAACACGATAACTCAACATTTAATCTTAATAGCGGAAATAAAAACTTAACACATTTATATATGAAAATACCGAGGAGGAGGGACTCTGGAGATCCAGCTTACCGACCATGAAACTTAACCTGAAAAAACATGAGCGATTTTAATGAGTCGCAACTCAGTGAACATATATCATCATACAATATACTCTGGTAAAATTTACATTTTTCTAAACCGACAATCCAGTATTTCGCATTTTATAAAGATATCGGTATATACCTGTTAACTCGTAAAAACTCGTAGTGTCATTACATGTACCTATAATTCATTCTCTCTTTATTTACCTAACTCTCCTTGTATCTTTTCGTAGTCTTATCCCTGTTATCAGTTCAACGATTCTAATCTACACATTTATTATTACAAACAATTTTATATATAAGATCTGAATATTTTCTGTATATAACCCGGAAGTCATCTATGGACTCGACAGTCATCTGTATATTTGTGATAATTAGTTAAGCCATTCACATTGAACCCTGTAGGCTAATCATATATATATATATATATATATATATATATATATATATATATATATATATATATATATATATATATATCATCCAATCATATCTTTGAACACGTAGTCAACTTATCCTCACATAAATTAATTTCAGATAATCATTTCATTATTATTCAAGAAATCATATACAACCAGCACGTATAGGAGAAATTCATAATATCACCATATATTTTCAAAGAACATGTTAGTGCACCTAGTCAACACATAGTCACACAAATAATTCCAAGTCATCATTTACTAAATCCAAGTAATCATTTACTATGAATGTATGCAACATATGCATGAGACTCACTTTTCTTTCACCTTGTTTCTTTACTTTGTTGTGACTGACCAACTTGACTTTAGTATCTCCCGTGATCTCTTGGCCTCAAGGGCTCTTTTTCTATTCACGTTGCTTTATAGTCCAAAGGACTTTTCTATTCACGTTGCTTTATAGTCCAGATGACTTTCCTAATCACGTTGATGGCATGGCTAGCTAGGCCATTTATTCATATTGCTGATACAAAAGTATTGGCAGTCACAACGCCTTTATTTAGTGGGACTCAAATGAAACAATATGCACATCATATATCCTGTTTCATTTCTTCTTTCCATGTACTTATTCATGTTGACATTTTCCTTTCATGTAATCCACATCGATCACATAATGACCCTTTTTCAAGTCAATGATACTGCCATCATGTATTCACATTGCTCATACATCACGGTGATCTTGTATTCACCTTTCTCATATATCAAGTATATGCACATTTCAGATAACTCATTCAAATAACACTTATCACATTTAGCAGATAACACTTATCACGTAAGATCATACTTGAGAGAATTTATTCAAATAACAATCATTTATAACCACGTGATACTTCATTTCACTATAACATAGTCATCGTGTATGTACTTTCATCACGTAATCATATAAACCCACATATTCTTATAAATCATGTAATTCTTTCTAGTAATATATATATATATATAATGCAAAGCTTTGATAAATGCTCACACTACACCATAGATGGCTTTATACAACATTTAAGGGGGGTGTTACTTTCTCGAGTGTTACCATAGCTATGAAATTTTGGACCTACCACAACGCTCTAGTTTTGATGTTACCATATCCTTAAAGGTATGTTACCATAGTTGTGGGAGGTGTTAAACTTAGTAACACCAAGGAATGTGTTACCTTAGAGTATAATTAACATATTTTTGAATTTTATTTATAATTAATGATTTAATAATTATTAAATTTTAAAATTAAAAGTCAATGAATTTATTATTATGAATATAATATTCTATCAAATACTTGAAATATTTATATTTTTACAATATCAATATATTTTTTAATTATTTTATAAAAAATATCTTAAAATAAAGTAATATTCAAAAAAATTTAAAATTTGATTAAATTCATCAATAAAATTGTTGGAGAAAATAATAGGGTATAATAAATTTAAATTAATATTCAATAACTAAAATGATAATATTTATTGTCATACATTTTTTTATAAAAAAATTAATAAATTTTGCAATATTAGAAACTGAAAAAAAAAGCAACAAAAGAAAAATTGTAAAGAAAATGGTAATTAGCTGGGGCGACCAAAGAAAATGGGAATTGGCTGAGGCGGCAAATCAAAATTGGTCAAAATTTCTTAAGTCGGAGAAAGCCCCTAAAACAAAATTTTGGAGAAACAATAAGGTCACTCACCTCTCTCTCTCTCACCTCACTCACCTCTCTCTCGAACCTGACTCACCTCTCTATCTCTCTTTCTCGCTCAAAATTGGGGAAAAAATCGCTCACGCTCACTAAATCTCACACCCAGTCTCTCTCTGTTCAGTGTCGGCCTCACTTACAATTAGGGTTAATGGTTAATTGGAGGGTTCACTCAAACTCAATCAGTCTCTCTCACTTGCAATTAAGGTATAAATCTCTATTTATATGCTTCGATTTATAATTATAACTGTGTTAATGCTTAGATTTGTAAATATATGTGTTGTATGCTTCGATTTAGACCCCTCTCTCTCTCCGTCTCTCTCTCTCTCTCACCCTTCTCTCTCGGTCTCTCTCTCTCTCTCTCTCTCTCTCTCTCTCTCTCTCTCTCTCTCTCTCTCTCTCTCTCTCTCTCTCTCTCTCTCTCTCCTTCTCTCCATTAGTATACACATTATGCTATAATCTTTTCCCATTAGTATACACAAAGTTAATGTAAACTTTAGAATTGTGACATATCTTCTAATCTGTGCCTCCCGTGTTCATTTTTATTCACTTGCTGGGAGGTTAACAATAAGCCCGGAGGGCAAGCTGATAATATATTTTGCAGTGGAGAAGGCGATGTTTTCGTTGAAGTAGAGGCTAATTGTGCTTTGGAAGAGATTGGTGACAATACAAAGCCGGATCCTGTTACTCTTGGAAAGTTAGTTTCTGATGTTCCTGGGGCTAAAAACATACTAGAGATTCCTCCTCATGTAGCTCAGGTCAGTTAGTTTTTCTTTTATGTCATGATCCATTACATATTAATGATCAAACACCGTTAGTTGTCTCATACTCAGTGTTGAAAGTAATGACGTGAAACAGAGGGAGAGTTTTAATATTCGCTAAAGCGTATCAATGCTAACCAGTATATGAGAGTACAACTACATGTATGCCATGCAGTTTAATTAAGGTTGAATTAGTAGAGATAAAGTTAATTGAGGGACTCGGGTTCAAATGAGAACTGGAGAAACCTTGTACTAGGTACTCTGTACTTGAACTCAAAGTGCAGGGTATCATTTTGATTATGTATTTGATTGGACCATATTAAAGTATCAACAGATTGGTTCTATTTTAATGTCATGGGTACGTAGTACTGATGAATTTCTGTCTAGTATTTATAGTAATTAAATCAGATCTCATGTGTATATTTGGTAGTTCAACAGTGTAGATTGCAAAGTCAATGTTGTATCTATTCTCATGTTATGACTGATTTATATACGTCTTCTAGTGGATTGACTTGTGAAAGTGTTAATGTAACCTTGCTTTTACTTGGATTTCAGCTGTTCATCTCAAGCTCAATAAGACAATCAGAGATGAATGATAGTCATTTACCTAAAGTCACTCGTGGAAATCTCAGAGAAATAGAGATAAATGGATATCATGGTAGCCTGCAACAAGTGGAGCTCTTGAAGTTTTTGGTTAAAAGCGCGGTTAAGCTTGAGCTCCTCATGATTAGTCCATTAGCAAAGGAGTACCAGGATACGGGTTATCTTTTAAAAATAACCATGTTATTTTTTCTAGTACTTGTATGTTTTAAGTTATATTCAATAGTTAGTGTTGGTGAATATTTATAGATGATATGGTTGGTTTAGTAGTAGATGATGGTATTGGAATGATGTTGGATGACATTTTTGGTGAATGAAAACATGAATTGAATTTAGTTTCTAATATTTTCCTGGAAAATGCAATATTTAAATGTTATATTTTTATTTTGTTAATAAAATTTTGAATGTGAAACAAATGTGGGACCCACAGGTGGGATCCCACCAATGTAGGACCCACAAGTGGGACCCAGATAATTGATTAATAATTGATTAATAATTTTGTGTGGGCCCCATGTAATTGATTAATAACTTTGTAAAATTATAACATCTAAGGTAACATAGATTTGGTGTTGCTATAGAATGCTTAGTGTGTTGCTGTATAGGTCTATGGTAACCAAAATGGCTATGTTAGCTTAGGTATGTCGAGGTGTTACCTTATACTCCAAAGGTTACATAGAACAAAACTATCCCACCTAAAGTGTTACCTTAGCCTTTTTTGGGCCTTTGGTAACAGAATTTAGGGTCTAAGGTAACACAGTTGTGGTGTTACTATATGTCATCTATGGCGTAGTGTCACATTGGCCTCTGCACCTCTTTGAATGATTCTTACTGATATTCTATCCACGCTCCTTCCATGTCTCGGGTACTCTATAAACACATAAGAACCAATCTTTATTACACTTATGTGTGCACTTGGTTAAATCTAGTTTCATATCCTTATACTACTTTTCTGCCCAACATTTCACCTTCTCGGGCCAACGTTAACTATTCATAAAACTATCTTGTCAAAGGTTTATAATCAAGTTATTTAAGCCCCAAAACACCAACTTGTAATGATTTTCTTAAGAAATCCTTATTAAATCCCTATGTTACGACATTTTTCATAATTCCAAAACTTAACATTTTCGCACGAAACCTTTTCCATTTCAATCTCTAACATAAGACCTTTCTATCCTCAATTTTTCAGATTAAAACGATTAGTATAGCTAGGTCAAATATTTCCTCAAAGTTGGTACAAAAATCTGTCAAGAAATGTCAAAACAGTGGTGTTTCCTCACCGAGACAGCCGTACTCTAACATTTTTAATAAATCCAAATATGTTCTATAAATCACCAAATTTTACAAACATCTTTCTTAATCATCTATACACCTTACCTAAAATTTTTAGTTCTAATTAAGGACTCTAGCTAGGTGAAACATATTTCCAAAGTTCATTTTTATTCCAAACCCGTAGGTTATGGACTACTTATACTAAAACGGCCATAACTCCTAGCTCGTTAATCTAATCGCCTCACCGTTTGCGGCTACACAAACTAGACTCCGAGTAGAACATTTCCCTCACATACTCAGTGCCAACACATGACAATAAATCGTCCAAACCATTCATTCAAAACAGTGGTAGAACCTGTCAAAAAATCTGGAATACTAATCCAACCCATTCATTATCATATAATATCACTTTTAATCCTCTTAATCATGCTACTAACCATCATCATATACTAATCTCTATGTATACATCATAAACCCAGAATATTTTATGTATAAAAGCAACTACAAAACATCATAAAAATCATTGAAATAGAAAGATTCATGTTTAGGATTATACCCCTTGAAACTAGCTCTTCTTCTTCTTTTTTCTCTTACAAAACCCAAGCTCAAAACCATATCTTCTTGTGCTCCCCTTGATAATCCAACTATGCTTATACGTATACGTATATATATATTTTATATATTATATATATTTATTTGGAAATTTTTAGAGCAAGATAATAATTTAATAAAAATCTTTCTCCATGGCTTCTTCCATGGAAGCTTTCCTTCTACCCTAACAAGAATGAGATGAGGATGAGTTGAACTTGGCTTACTAATGAAGATAAGTAGTAATTATCTCTTATTTATCCCCTTTTTTTAAAGAAACAAGTAAAGTTGACCAAGCTTTGACTTAACATTTTATTACATTCTTATTAGTAAAAATTCGTCATCTTCATTTGGTGGCTAAAAATCTCGATTTCTTGTTCTCAAATCTTATTTATCATATTTTCCACGTATTCCTCTTTTTCTTACCTTCGCGTGGACTATTTATTCGCGTAATTCTAACGTGTAGATCTTTTTCTACGCATTTTAGAAGTATAACCATTTATATAGTAAAATCTAAAAAATGTTCTACTCTCGTCCAGAGGAATTTCAGAGATAAATTATCGAATAATTTCCAAAGGTAAAATTACATGTATAATATGATCTGTAACATAAGCCACTAAAATTTTCCTCAAATGTTACTATTCACCTCGTAAGGTTACTATTCATCACCTCCGAGAAGTTCCTCATTTCTGAAAATAAACTTTGTTTCCATATACTCATTTTTGACGTATATGAATAATATACATACGAATCTTAAGTTCTATGAGTCGTATTATCAATAAACAATTCTATTTATTAGAATAAAATATGTAAGCTAGAACAGGGATGTTACACCCCGAACCATCTAAAGATTCGAACATATAGTCAACTTCATCATCGTCAACAATTGGAGCTACCCCAAACTTGTTTTTTGTACAATTCATAACTCTACGTAATACTTTCAGCTTGTACAAATTTGGATCAATAAACAGTTTTGCATACAAAAGATCCAATAATCCTCTAAATTTCAAATTGAAGAGCAATTCCACAAATCAGATAGGATTTTTATCATATGTATAACCAATCACGTTGTTATTGATGATGTTACCATCACAATACAACCAACACATCACATAATTTGAATCGGAACCAGAAGCCATAATTATAGGATGTTATTTGAATAAGAACTAGGGTTTCAATATGCAATTGGGGAAAAGCAATAAATTTAAATTTCGACTATATGATGAAACAAGAACTCACATGATTAGATGCTCAGCTGGCAAAGCAAATCAGGCGAACAGAGTTGATACAGAGTTGTGTTTTTGGCTAATTTGTGATACAGAGATGATAGTGAGGACTGTAAGAGAAGAGCAGGTAGATGTATATTTAAGAAATACACGCATTCCAAATATGCGCAGTCCTATAACTCGCATTAGAGAAATGCATAGTACTTTGTTCAGCGCATATTGTTTATGCGTGGTTATAGCATCGCATATCCTTTATGCGTAGTCATCCTCAAGATTTTGTCTTTGTTGACTGTGGGCCCGCAGGGCTAAGGGAAGCGCATAAGCATTATGCATGGTACAAAGCATCGCATATTCTTTATGCGTATTCAGCCTTGGGTGATTTTTTTTAACAATTTTTTATCCTTACATTTCATTAAAGGTTAAATTGTATTGATTTTGTTTGCTCCATTTGCAAAATATGATTTGCCTACCTATCATAAAAATATTGAACTGCCTTAACTACATTGTTAATTGAAATCGTACCCAATTGATCAAGATAATTCATTACAATCCATTTAAATCTTGCTAGAAAAGCCTCTGTCGATGTTGTCAAAATCATCCAAATTTTGTAGTTTATCCAACATTTATGTATCGAAAGTTCTCTTCTGAGGTTGCTGTTGAAAAATATTCATATCTCTATAATATCAAATGGCTTGAAAAATGGCCGTTGTTCATGTTTCAATACGACGAAGTATAAGGGATTTGAAACCGTCTTAAAGAAAGTTGGAGTAATGCACTATGTATAGGTCAGTTCCTCCCATGTTCTTTCATCCATTTCGAGCGAGCAACTGAAAACAACATTTTGTAAATAAAAGTACACTTTGTAAATAAATCCTAAAGATAAAAAATCGGGATTTTTTGAAATTACAAGATAATTTGATTGGAATAATAGATACATGATTATTTTATTACCTTAAAATGATTGGAATGAGGCTTGCTTCGATATCTTCCCTTTTGTGTTCGTCTCTTACTTCTGTGTTGTCTCTTACTTCCTTATGTTTATGTTCCTGACTCTGTAACCATGTTTTATTTAAAAAAAAAAATATTGTTTACGCATTCAAAGAATGCGTGGTCAGTGCATGGACTTTCACCAAATGCGTAGTCGACCCTATAACCAGGTATTATTTTTAAAAAAAACAACTTCAGCTTACGCATTCAAAGAATGCGTGGTCTATACATACACATGCTCCAAATGCGTAGTCGACCCTTCGCATACGTGTGTTGTAAATTTGACTTAATATGATAAATATAAATAAAATAAAATACATTAATTTGCATGAGATTACAAATATATTTCATTTATTACAAGAAAAAATATATTTGATATATTGAATTGGGAGTTACAATTGTGGGAGTTACAAATTGATTGTGAGAGTTACACATTTCTTATTTATTATGGTGAAAGAATCAAGGGGCAGTTACAAGTAAAGGGGTGGAAGATGTTTGAAGAAGCCTATAAATAGAGAAGAAATTCTAGTGGAATAAGGACACAAAAAAAACAAAGCTTGTTTTCAATACTTGCTGGAACCCCTTTACAATCACAAAACCTTTTCTCTTTTGTAAGTACATTGAATTTATTCATTCATATTTTTATTATCTAAATTGGTATTAGAGCATACAGGTGACTGGTCGAATTGGTGAAAGCTTTATGCTGTCCTATTTTCTTGTTCACACGTTTCGTACCACCTCTGTTTTCTTGTCTCTGTTTATTTTTGTGTTGACTCCATACATCTTGGCTGCTTGTGAAATGTATCCACCCCATAATTTATTGTTAGATATTTTATACTTGTTTATGGTTGTTTGTACTAGAGCACATGGATTCTGTTTTCTCCTGCTAACTTACTCTTGTTGTTTTGTCTTATTAATAAACCATCCGACTTGTTTTGTAGATTAATTTATTGTGATTTTGTTTTTGTTTAATACATTGCATGTATATATATTATTTAATTATATGTGACTTGACATTGTTGTGGCGGTTTTTTTTTTGCCATCCAGATTGTTCATGTAAGGTAAATGTTTACCATTTTTGGTGATATTTATCATATATGTTTTTTATTTCTTTTCATGCCATGCCTAGTATCCAATTTTGTGTCATGATTGCCTCCTGTGTAGATTCGTATAAAATAGTCTATTTCATTTATTTTCAAGTCGCATGAATTAGTACATGGTTTTGTTTGTTTAGATTTCTTGAATAATTTATGTGCTCTAGTTTATATTTTTTTTTTTAAAATTGTGGTAATTTTTTTTATAGTTATGCTTCATTATTTTGAAGCATGTCGTTGATTAAGTGTTTGGTTAATCTATCTTTACACAATTTTAATCAATGTTAAATTGTTTTTTTAGATTGAAATGACGAGCAAATTGATTGCATCCGAATTGGCAAAAATCGAAAGATTAAATGGCACTAACTATGATATGTGGAGCCGAAAAATTAGATATGGCTTGATTCATGATAGTTTGGAAAGTGCCATTGAAAAGGTTGGTCCAACATTGGGAGAAAAATCTAGTGATGCTGAAAAGGAGGAGTACGAGCAATGGAAAATTTGTGACAAGAAGGCAAAGAGTCTTATGTTGATGTTTATGGAAGACAACTTGATCAAGGTGTTTGAGACGTATGAAAGTGCCAAAAAGCTTTGAGCGAATCCCAAAGCGTTTTGACGCTTTCATACGTCTCAAACACCTTGATTAAGTTGTCTTCCATAAACATCAACATAAGACTCTTTGCCTTTTTGTCAAAAATTTTCCATTGCTCATACTCCTCCTTTTCAGCATCACTAGATTTTTCTCCCAATGTTGGACCATCCTTTTCAATGGCACTTTCCAAACTATTATGAAATGAGATTCGCTCAAAGAAAAATATGATGCCATTCTGATGTGAATGTGCAACTCCTTTTGCACAAGTACAATACTTGCAAAATGAGTGAGAGCGATAATGTAATTGACCATTGACAAGATGCTAGTGATGGCCAAGGATTTAGCAGCGGCTGGAAATGAGCTATCCGAGAATATGCAAATTGCTGGAATTTTGAATAGTCTCCCGAGCTTACTTAACATGGCTGCAACAACTTTGAGGTTGAATTGAACAATCAAAAGTGCATCTCAACTTTCTGCGGCTTTGGCTATGGAACATGATTTGGTTAATAGCCGAAGACGGTTGGAGTTGAATATGGTGCAAGATGAGGAGCCTAACTTAGCTCAAAGAAAATTTAAGTCAAGCTATCAAAACAAGGGACAAGGAAGGCTAGGTCCTTCGAAAGGAAGAGTTTTTAAGCCACATCAGCAAAAGAAGAAGTTTCCACTTGGAAGTTGTTATGCTTGTGGAAAGTATGGACATTTCAAAAATGAATGTCCCGAGAATCAAGAAGGAGATGAGGGCAAGGGCCAAGATCAAAAGGGGCAAAACAAACGTGAGTTTGTTGGGGTTACTGAATGCAATGCTGGTCATGTAGCCACAGACATTGATGGACGGTGGATTGACTCTGGAGCAATCCGCTGTTAGCGTGATGTTTTGATGATGAATACAAAGGTTGTATCGAAATACTTTATGCGTATCTATCTAATCTTGTTTTGTATAGGAAGTATTGATCATTGATTAAGGGGGATCTTTTAGCTCAATCACATATTGGTATATAATCATCAAAAAGGGGGAGATTGTTACCCTAGTATGTTTTGATGTTATATACAGCAAGCTGATCGCTTATCTTGGACTAGTTTTACTATATTCAGCTTACCATTATATGATTGAATCACTTGATATATCATATGCATATATATGTGTGTTTGCTATGTATAAGTATACTCTCAGGTAACTTGGTTGATGATATGGAAAGGCAAAGATTTAAAGCTATCTATCTGTTCGGCTTGCCAGAACCAAAACAGCAAGCTGACATGAACTCGCCAGACCAAAACAGCAAGCTGACTTGGACTCACCAGAAGCTGTTCCTAGTCAAGTTTGATCTCGATGATTTCTTGAAGATTGCTTAAAGATATCAGAGATTGGCTAGGATTAAATTTGTAAGGACTCTATTATATAATATACAGTATATATAATTAATATAGCTCAAATCTTTTTCAAAAATCTGTTCCTTATTTAGTGGGATTGTGATTTATCTTTCCTTATCCTTTCAAAACAGATTTTACTCAATGTTTTACTTATCTAAACATTCCATAACAGCCCATATTCGTTCATATCCTTTTATAGTTGTTGGAATTTGTTTTTATCATATATATACTATCGTGTATATATATATATATATATATCAAAATGAGTTTGTTGGAGATTCAAATCATTTCAAACATTTTATTTTCAAAACCTCTAACTAATATAGCTGTTGGAGAATGTTTTACGCAATCAAATCTTTTTGATACATCAAATCTTCAACTAGCCGTTTGTGTGTTTTATATATATTCACTTACAACCTTTCTTGTAAGTAACCATGCAAAACACAACCTACAAGTTTGAGACTTGCTTATACACGTTTTAATCATCTCTCTCAAACACCATACATATAAACTCTGAGCTTTATTGTTATATACACTTATATTATATAAGAGAGTTTATAGCTTGAGTTGCAATACTCGATTTCATTATTCTTGATTTGTATTGTTCGATTTGTAAGCATTAGTTGCTGGGCATATTGGCTAGGAACTAGGGTTTGGTGAACGCTGCTAGAGAAGTATACTTGGGAAGTATAGCTTAGAGAGCAAGTTCAGAAACAGGTGTTCGGCAAGCCATTTGTCAACAGCTGGGATAAATTAAAGGGAGATATATTATTGTATCTTGTAATTGGTTTATTTCGTTGATCAATAATATATTCTCTTACCGGGTTGGTAAGGGACCAGGACGTAGACCATAGGAGATTAGGGGTCGAACCTGGCTAAAAGTCTCTTGTGTTCTTTATCTTTCTGTACTTTACTTATTGTCTTTGCATTCAGCTAACCATTTACATTCAGCATACCATTTGCATATGCTTAAATTGAAATCAGTAAGCTGTTTCTGGTAATTATTAAAATTGGACTTAGTTAGCCATATACACCTATTCACCCCCCTCTAGGTATGCATTTTCACCCGCCATATTCCGAAAACTAAGCAAGGCTTGACCGAGTTTGAGGAGTTGAAGAAGGGTGAACAAAGAATTTTTATGGGGAATAACACCTACTTGGATGTTGTGGGGATTGGTTCTTATAGGTTGGATCTTGGGGATAGTGTGATGGTTCTCAAGAATGTGATGTTTGCTCCTAGAATGAGGCGCAATCTAGTTTCTGTTCCTGCACTGCTTAAGAATGGATTGGAAGTGCGGTTTTATAATAATCGAGTTTCGATCGGAAAGGATAAGAAGGTGTATGCTATGGGCAAGTATAAGCCCGATCATGAGTTGTTTAAGCTTTGAATATGTAACATTAATTTATGAATAATGGGCAAGTGTGGGCCCGGTCATGAGTTATTTTTTGAGTTTTATATTGTGTTTTCAGTGTGTCAATAATGGGCATGTATGAACCCATGAAATGTTTGAAGTTTTTGTTGAAGTATTATCAATGATAATAATATACGGATTTCTAGTTTAAATTGTTTTTGTGTTATTTTACATGTGTTTGTATGACATGTAAGTTTGAGATGTTGTGAGAAAATAAATAAATTGTTGCCTATGTTAAGAGTTTTAAGGTTGCAACCAAGAAGTCAAAGGCGAACAAGTTGTTTTAGAGGCTATGGAATCTCTATTTTTGTAAAAGTGTTTAATCGTTTGGGATGTAGAATTGTAGTCTGGCGCCAATCTTGTTGAACATGAAAAAACGATTAAGGTATTGCAATACGAATCCGTGTACTTAGAAGTTTAATGTCTGTTAAAAGGCAAGATGAAAATAACATGTTTTATATTATCACCATTGATGTTTTTTTTATTAATGAGAGAAATTTAACTCTAATCATATTTTAATATGTAAGAAAAGTGGGAGTTACATAGATATTTATCAAATAAGTCAAATGGGAGATGTTGTAAATTTGATTTAATATGATAAATATAAATAAAATAAAATACATTAATTTGCATGAGATTACAAATATATATATAATTTATTACAAGAAAAAATATATTTGATATATTGAATTGGGAGTTACAAAAGTAATTGAGGGAGTTACAATTGTGGGTGTTACAATTGTAGGAGTTACAAATTGATTGTGGGAGTTACACATTTCTTATTTATTATGGTGAAAGAATCAAGGGGCAGTTACAAGTAAAGGGGTGGAAGATGTTTGAAGAAGCCTATAAATATAGAAAAAATTCTAGTGGAATAAGGACACAAAAAAAAAACAAAGCTTGTTGTTTACAATCACAAAACCTTTTCTCTTTTGTAAGTACATTGAATTTATTCATTCATATTTTTATTATCTAATAACGTGTGCATAGTGTAACCAGGTTTTATTTATAAAAAAAAATTGAATGTTACGCATCGCGCATATGCGCAGCCGGTGTCCGCATTTTCCAAATGCATAGTCGTTTGGTTATTTTGGACAACTTTACTGCCAATCATTATTTTGGGCATAACACTTTATAATTTGGTTATTGAGGACTTTCACCCTGTTTCTAGAGAGAAAAGTGGAACACTACTTTAATTGGCATTGGGGGAGGATGCCACATAAAATAGCATAGTTTGGGCCTTTAGGGGTTGGGTACGCTACTTCATGTGCCATATTTAAAAAATTAAATATGGATATATAATGACTAATTAGAATAAAGTTAATAAAATTATCCGAGGAGTTAGGTAATACAACATACATTCAATAATAACATGATTTCTATTATATGTATCTAAATATAGATATTTAAATTTGTACATGTATAATATACAAGAAAATGAATAATTTTTTAACATAAAATAAGTTAACTTTATAATGTTATCTTAGATAAATTTCCTGAATTATTCTCAGGAACTTTCTCATAACTAATCTAGTTGAATGAAATTTGTGTATCCAGCTAAACGAGGCAAGGGACTACTACTAACTGTTATGTATCCGAAAACATTTTCAAATTAAATTTAGTTTTTGTATAATATGATATGGTTGAAGTAATATTTTAAGAAACTTTAATTGATGAAATTTATGTAAATATAATAAAGTTTATCATTATTTTTTAAAAATTTGAGAACTATAACATTTTCCTAAATTTTTACTAAAATGATTATAGGTACATCACTGTCTTTATTAACGTGTTGACAAATCAAACTGTCGGTGTTTATCTTCAAGTCTTTAAAGTGTTTATTGCCAACAACATGTTGGTGTAGTGGTTGAGCCACTGGCCTCCTTTGAAGGAGATCAGGGGTTCGATTCCTGTGTGTGCGTGAGTTTCTTAGTTTGTATTAGGTTTCCTTTATGTATTTGTATTTCTGTATTTGTAATGGTCGGGGGTCCTTCGGAAACAACCTCCTTGTATAGGGGCATGGCCTGCGTACAGCTACCATTATAACTGAGTAAGTTAAGTTTTTTTTTCTTTAAAGTGTTTATCTTCAAGTCTTTAACCCACTTGCAATTACCCTTAATTGCCCATTGGCTTCCCTAAACACTAACGTCAACAAACAAATGTCTCCAAAGAGTAACGAAAAAATACGGACGTGCTAACTTAAGCTTGCCGGCCAATTGAACACCGTTACATATCTACATACAGTATCTACTTTACAATTAACATTTGTAAAGTCTCGGAGATTATATATGTTTACGAATAAAATATTTTAAATTGAATTATTTCATAATTTTTTTCTTAGGTACATCATTATTTCATTAAAAAATTTAAAAATCTTTGTTAACGAAATATTATAAAATTAATTATTCTACAACTATTTGGATAATTTTGCAAAATATACATATTTTACTTGCGAATCATACATGATTTTAAACATTTTTAATGAAATATTTATTTTCATGTACCATACTTTTAAAAAAAATAAATTTTATAATATTTTGAATGTAGAAAATATATAATCTCCAAGTTATTTAATGAAAATTCAAAGAACTCTTCTATATATTACATGCACTTGTACGGATAAAATATTAAAAAAATATATGATATTTTTCTTATATTTTTTTTTGTTTTGTTAGTTGTAATCTAATAAACTTTTTGCCTCTTTTCTCTACATTATATTAGAATTTTGAAATTAAATTTTATTTTTGAGGGGGGGGGAGATTTTCGTCAGTTATCTTTCATTTCAGCTTCTCAAGAATTTTAAAACTAGCTTATAGCTCGTGTAAAGTACGGATTAATTTTAATTTTTTATAATTTATTTATAATATAATATAATATTATAAATGTTAATTTTAATATGTTATTAGAAGAGTTTGAACCTTACATCTTTTTATATAATAATTTTTAGTATTAAAAATGAATTAATATTTTGTTGGCGGGTGGAGGTAGTGTTTTTCGTAGTTCGTTCACAGGGAAGGACTCTCAATATCGATTTCGAGTAGATTGCCTCTTACAATTTAGAAGTATGAACCAATGGGGGTTTTGAGTTTGGTTAAGGTGTTTTATCAAACACCTTGCATACGATAAATAAATTGCTACAAAAACACAACTAAGTTAATGGCTAATATCCAAATTTGCCAACACAACAACACAATGAGCAAATTAACAAGATAAGAGGCATTTGACCCAAGGATTATGGATATTCAAGCACTTCAACCCAACAAGCAAGATATATCCAACTCTACCTAACCAAGATAATTGGTGAAGCACACAATCACTTATTTCTCTTCTAAAAACACTAATTTAGTGAAGCACATAAATTAACTCTCTTGATAATAGCTACCAATAATGAAGCACTACTAGTATAACCAAATCAAGGAATTAAACAAAGAGAGGCTAGGACAAACCCAAGGATGAGAAGCTCAACCAAGGTATTTGCACTTGAATGTTGTGGATTTAGGTACACTAAATCTTGTGCTACTATAATGAATGAACTAACGATTACGTATTAGAACAATCAATTAGCAATTGAAGATACGAGAAGAGTAAGGTGAAGCAACTTACAATCTCCAAGCAAAATCATAAGCAATACATCACAAGTATTCAAGATAGAGTGAAAATAAACCTTACTTAAATGAAATGGGTTTTGTACAAGAAATCCTCCTTGAGCCAAATAAATGGAGTTAGTTACTCATAATCAATGCTAGATTACAAGTAATTAATGTCTCCTCTCTAATTCCTACTAACCCTAATTGTGTTCTTGAAGAGGCAAAGAAGAAGATAAAGAAGTTAGATGTTAGAAGTTATAATCTAGGTTAAGATGTTATGAGCCTTATTTTAATACACAGCAGCTCTGTACGGCCAGTTGAACGGCCGTACAGCTGCCCGTACGAGATAAACTCTTCAATAAAATGCATTAAACACCTCCCGGCATCACGAGCTTGCATCTTCTAACTTCCCTCTTGAATAATCTTCGCTTTCAAGCCCAAAATAAGCCATCTTTTCAACAATTAAGCACGAGGCACTGAAAGATGAAAAACATAACAAATATTAATAAAACAACATTCGAAACTAACAAAAATGCAAGAGAATAAAAGACAAAACGTGTATAAAATACACATTATCAAATGTTCCCCCACTTGAACTTTGCTAGTCCCGAGCAAACTAAAATTAACATAACCATATACTCCTAACTAGTACCACTTCCGTAGGTGATCACGGTTGCATTTGGCATATGCAACAAGCCCTTGGAACCCCTAGGTAGCCCTAGTGGACGAGTGAGGTCTCGTGAGGGTTTATAGATGATGTACCCACAAAATCACAAAAGTCACCAATAAACAAAAAACTAACAATACCTACTAATTAAACTAACTATTACACTCACATATCCAAGCCGTCTACTTGTAAATAAAATCAAACATATAGAGCTATTCACCTTGTCATCCACTAAAACGAGCTAACAACCAATTCAAGAATCAAAATAACACACCTTGTGCAAGATGTAACCAAGACATTAAAGATAGAATGAATGCACTTCAATCGTGAACACTAGACAAGATGATCACAAAGCATACATGGCTTCGCATTAAGAAGATGAAATTGTACGGTGAAAAATCTCACATCTCTCAATTATGTATCACACAAGTATGGGCTAGAGATTTCACTCAACTCCTAGTCTAAATGCATGCGCTCTACTTGACCTTGCATGTTCACCTAAATTCCGGATTGCACCAAAAACAAGGAATTCATAAAATGGGTTGTAATGAGGCTTGGGTGAAGGTGTGAAAATTTAAGTTAAAGGAAGGTGTAAAAGTCTTGCTAGTTGAGTCAAATGACGCTTGCTTTCTTCGTACACCAAATTCTCAAACTAAAGTAGACCTCCGCTCATTTACAATTACAAAACACAACCACATTTACCAAGAAAATTGAAACAAAATAAAGTACAAAGATTTATTGCTTTTTTTCTATTTTTCTATTTTTTTTTCTTTTTTCTTTTTTTTCTTTTTTTTTTACATCCCCTTTATTATTATTTTTTAGCAAAGGGAATGCATAACATAAAAAAAAAAAAAAAATACTACAAAGAACTTTGAACGACATCTAGATATACACATCAAACTAGTTCCCACTTACAATAAATAGAATTCTTCCTCTTCACGATTTCTCCAAATTCACATAATTTCCAATCAATTCTTTTCAAGACTCAACTAGCTCAACTAGGTCGAGAGTGAAGTATTTGGCTTTGACTCATGTATAAAAGGAGAAAGTGACGAAGAAAAATATGGATATAAGCTTCAAAGGGGGTAACTAGGGATTATTTTCATGGTTCATAAGCTAAAAAGGCCAAAATGGTTATCCTAAAAAGAATTTCCTTATTATGGTGCATCCATGAATAAAGGTTTAATGCAAGCCCTAGAGCAACAAACACACATAAAGAGGGAGCAACACACAAGCAAAAAAAAATCATCGTTCAAGGCCTCACAAGGTTTAAGTTGTAATAACATCTTCTCGATTTGATTCCATGCATTCTAAGAGATAATCGTCATGCCCACAATTTAATTACAACAATCTAGACTTTTCATGCCATTTTAAGTGTGTGTGTGTGTGTGTGCAAAAGAGGTGCATCAAACTTATAGATTCACATCAAATTGATAATGCTAGACACGTAATAGGAGAAAACAAGGCCGCAAGCTCACAATGTCATAAATTTTACAAACAAGTAAAGACACTCATGACTAAACTTATTTCCCAAATGCAAACAAAATGGACAACAAGACGGACATCAAAATGAACAATCCTTCCCCCACTTAAAACATGGCATGTCCTCATGCATTACAAATAAAAATGAGGGAGAAACAAGAGTGAAAGAAAACTCCCCTGAAAATAAAGAACAAGAACCGGGAGCAAAGCCAATCATACTTGCCAAAATCCAACTCCGAGATTGCTAGCCACGAATTGAACAAAGCCACGCACCATAAGCAATCGAACAAAAATAACCAACAAGCCAAAATCCAACACCCTACAAAGCCACTTCAACACTTATTAAGGGTATATAAATAATAATAAATATTTGTTTTTGTTTTTTTTTAAAAATAAAAAAATAAAAAAAATAAAAAAAAAACAAAAAAAAAAACTAACCAATTAATAATAAAATCAAATAAAAATCAAATAAAAATAAAATCAAATTTAAAATCGAAATAATAATAAAATCAAAAATCAAATTTAAAACTAAAATAAAATAAAATAATTACCCAGTTTTAGAAAATTTAAAACTAAATTCAAAAATAAAAAGAATTAAATTTTTTTTTTGGCTTTTTTTTAAAAAAAAAATAATAAACAAAAAAAAATGAAATGTAATAAAAATAAAATAATTAAAAAAATACAATAATAATAATAATAATAATAATAATAATAATAATAATAATAATAATAATAATAATAATAAAATCAAAAATAAAGTTTTAAAATGAATTAAAATTAAAATGAAAAATCAAATTTAAAACTAAAATAAAAAAATAAAAAAATAAAAAAAATCAAATTTGAAACTAAAATAAAATAAAATAAAATAATTAATTAATTAATAATAAAATGAAATTTTAAAATAAAAATCAAATTAATAATAAAATAAAATAAATTCTTGATTTTATATTAATTATCTAGTAAAAAAAATTAAAACTGAAAATCAAAATGAAAAATAAAATAAAATAAATAGATAAAAAGAAATAAAATAAACTAAATCAAAAGAAAATAAAATAAAAAAAAAAACAAAAAAAAACGAAAAAACAAAAAAAACAAAACATAAAAGGGGATGGGGGTCGTGGCTAAAAGGGGGGGGGTAAGTGTTTAGTTAGAAAAACAGGGGGTAGTGTTACTGGGGAGTGGAGTCGTGAATGAGAAGAGGTGGGTTGCGGTGGAGTGTGGAGAAAGTGGGAAGGGAGGTTGGACTGGGCGAGTGTTGGTGCTCGAAGGGAAGGCAGGGGATAGGAGAAAGGGAGGCTGGTGTTGGTTGGAGTTGGGTGTTGTAGGAGGAGGTCGCGCAGGCGAGGTGGGTTGGTATTTGGTGTGCGGAGGATGCTGTTGCGGTTGAAGGAGGGAATGGAGGACGACAGTGAAATGAGAGTGGAGGTCGAACGGTGGAATTGGGGGATTGGGGAGTGGTGGCGAGGTTGGAGGAATTGAGTCGTGGGTTGAAGGTGGAGAGGTTGGGTTGATTGTTGTGGTGATTGTAGAAAAATGGAGGCTGTTGGGGAAGAAGTTAAGGGAGGTGATTGTGATGGGAGTTGAGAATGGGTTAAGGCGGAGTGTGGAGTGCAGGCGGGGGAGGAGTGTGGAGTGGCTGGCAGGAGAAAGAATTTGTTTGTGCTCTGTTTTTGCTGCCCCTTTTTTATGAGCTGTACTGCCAGTACAAGAAGTGGGTACAAATTTAAAACACCCCCTTATTTTGAACTAACAAACGGGCAGAAGGAGGAAAAAATTGTGTTGAGTATTGAATACAGTAAAAGAATACAGAGGGGGGGGGGGTGAATGGATTCTTGAACTTTTCTTCGTTCTTGAATCTTTGCAGCAAGATAAGTGATGAGTGTGTGAGATATGAAGATGCGGATAATTAAAGACAAACACAACACAATATCACTTTAATCTAATATCTTATTAGATTAAGATTTTGCTACAATCTGTGAATACAAATGATAGTATTCTCAGCTTCGTTTTTCTCAGAGAGATATTTTCTGGGTATTTGAGAAACTTCAACACCTTAACAGCTAAGGAAGTGAGGCTGTATCCTTATAGACATGGATACACCCACTTACTACAAATGAGGTAGGTAAAAACAAAAACACTTTCCAGTCTGTCTATCTCATTTTAGTAAAAGTCCAAACGGCTACAGATTTGACTTTGAAAAGCCTGTTTAGATCCACTTCTTCAGCTCCTTGTCCCTTGTCTTATCTCTCCAAGCTTCTTTATAGGCTTTCCAGCATGCTTTATAGGACAGAGTCAAATAAAGTATCCTGGCTTGTTGCAGGTTTCTGACTTGTACAATTCTTCAGTATTTTGTCCTCAAGAATGTATTCGAGAAGTGACTAAGTGAGTGATTCGAGAACTGGAGTTGACTTGATCGATAACTCTGAGTTCTCGAATAGTGTTATCTTGACATATCGAATCACTTCTCGAATAGCTCTTTTCTCTGGGACTCCTTGAGATATCGAATAGAGCATTTTGACATATCGAATCCCTGAGATATCGAATAGCATATTGAGTCTTTGAGATATCGAATGTAGCATTGACTTGTTGACCCTTTGAGAACTCGAACTGTTGACTCCTTGAGTTCTCGAACCGTGTAATGGACATATTGAATCCCTGAGATATCGAATAGCATATTGAGAGATATCGAATAGTGTCTTCTGAGATATCGAACTCCAGACTTCTCGAATGCTAGACTTCTCGAATAAACAAATGTACTTCTCGAATTAGTACTTAGGCAATTTCTTCATTTCTTCAATTCTTCAAATCCCAACTGTGATTATTTGACAGTCTTCATTTCCTTGCTTGAGGCATGAACCTTAGAACTTCTTTCAAGCTTTATTCTTGACTTAGTAGGTACAGTTACACAGATAGAATTTGATGTCTATTACATAGTACAAACAAGTAGAAACTCTACAACTAGAGGTTCCCTCAGTTAAGAGGTCATGTAGGTAATGCATAGCATTACGAACCACTTGGGCTTGTTATTAGATGTATTCAGGCATGCCTCTGTGACTAACAATCTCCCCCAAATTGTGAGTAAGACCCTTAGTCACAATTTCATGTCTGATAACAAGCCTAACATACATAAAGATAAAACTTGACAGTACAGGTATGAATTTCCATTAGCAATTTGGATAGAACTACAGAGTGAGTAATCTTACAGCCTATGATGAAGAACTAGCCATTGTCTTTTGATTCCCTTTCCATAGCTTTGGCTTGAAATTCATCATATTCTTTCTCTCTTCTTTCTTTCTCCTTCCTTGTATTCTCATCCATAGCTTTTATTATTTCTGCCATAGCATCCAATTCTTCAAGCAAAATTGAGTCTTTGAAATCTTCAAGTACTGGTTCCAGAATATTTGCAGGATAGTGGTTGAGTAGATTCATTCTGATGTTGACTTGATTCCCATTTCTCCTCCTATACTTTACCATGTAGGGGTTGAACTGAACTCTACACAAACCCTTTTTCCTCAGCTTTTCTGCTTCACTTTCCAGTCTCTCAATTTCTCTCTCTCTTGCCAGCCATTTCTCAAAACACCCTTTTCTGACTTTTTCCTCATGATCTCTCTTCATTTTCACAAAATCAATTAGCTCCAGCTTCCATACTCTCTCCACTTTATCTTCTGAGCTCAACAGTGCAATGATTCTCTCTATGTCATATAGCTTGCCCCAGTGTTGACATCCTCCTTGTTTGAATTTCTCCTCCCTTCCATCAGAATATTTAATCTCAAGGCAATTATCAACAATGGCAACATGATAGATTCTTTGAGCTTGCAAAAATTGCAGTTGGTCTACATCATAATCTTCATCTAGTGGTTGGAGTTTTAGGCCTGGATAGATTGTCAGGGTTTTTGATATGGTTGGCTTTGATTTCCTTGCAGCTTGCTTGAACTTGATTCTTTTTACATGATTACTTGGCAGCAGTATGTGACCTTTGTTTGTAGACCATTGTAGTATTCCATTAGCAGTTTGCTTTTTGAAACATACAGATGGTTTCTTGACTTGAATCTTCTTCTCTTCTTGAGGTGGCAAGACAGTTGCAGAAGCCATAGATGCAAATTTTGAAAGGTCACTACTGGCAGCATTCACCCTAGACTTAGAGTCTTGCGTTGTGGTGAGGTTACTGTCAGCAATGCCTGAGGCTTGCTGTCTTCCACTTTTCCTCTCAGAGCCTTTACCTTGATCATCATCATTCTTCCTCTTCTCATCATCCTTCTTCTTCTTCTTGTCTTCATCACCCTTATTACTCCTGTGATGTCTTCCCCTTCCATCACTTTTATCTTCATCCTTGTCTTGATCTTTGCTTGGGTTGAACTTAGCAGTCTCAGATACAATGCCAGTTGCAATATATGACCTGAGATAAGATATAGCTTCTAATTCTTCTGCTGTTCTTGATCCCTTCTTCTTGATCAGTTTCTCAATGATGGCTATGATGAGATTTTTATTTTGAGGAGTTAGATGCTTAGGAATGACCAGCTGCTTGATATCTTCAATTCTTGTTCCAGCCTGGTAGATAATAGTTCTAGGATCTGTGAAAACTTCAGGTAGCCTTGAAGGTTGACCATTCCTCAAGTCATCATGAAGACTCTTGTTGTTCTCATTTCCCTTCTCAATTAGTCCAAGGAGCACATTCACTTCTGAGTGCTTTAGACTCTGTAGAGTATTGATGGTTAAGTGCCATATCTTGTTCTTTCCTACCATCAATATCTCCTTGAGCCATAGATTATTAAGCCTCCTTGGTACTACAGTGAGACAGTCAATCTGACTCTTCAAACTCTCATGATATAGCAGAGCATCACCAGCCTGTTCTCTAGAGACTTTCAGAAACTCCAAGAATGCATCATCATGATAGACATTTGAGTTTGCAATTTCTTGTAGCTTGGCCTCAGTGACCACCTTCACTTCTACTGGCTTGGCACTCTTAGATATTGAGATTCGAGGCTTGTCAGATGGCATACTCCCCGCAACCACTGTGGTTGTGATAGACTGCCTTTGACCATCAGGAGTAGTGATGTGCACAGTTGGTAG
This sequence comes from Saposhnikovia divaricata, assembly GCA_036435485.1. Classification (NCBI taxonomy): domain Eukaryota; kingdom Viridiplantae; phylum Streptophyta; class Magnoliopsida; order Apiales; family Apiaceae; genus Saposhnikovia; species Saposhnikovia divaricata. Next base: position 53,133,622 of record CM071595.1, on the reverse strand, counting down.
AGTGACAACTGGCAGAGAAGTGGGAGGCTCATCAACTTTGTCCTTTCCTTTTCCAGGCACATGAGTAGTAGATTTCAAAGTTCTCTGATGGCCACCCTCAGTGATCTTGATGCCCTTTGCTAGTGGTCTCTCCCCCTTTGGATTTGAGTTCTCTGATATCCTCTTCTCCTCCTTAGGCTTGTTGACAGACACAGGGACTGTAGGAGGCACCTTTGGAGTTGAAGATTCATCAGGTAGAGGGAGACCCATGTGCTTCATCATTGCAGACAACATTGATTGTTGATGCAGAAGAACATCAGCTGTGGTGGTGGCTTGAGTGTTCAACTGCTCAGTCAGAGTTGTCACAGTGTCTGTAAGATGAGCATTGGACTTGTGGAGAGAGACTACCTCCTTTTCAAGAGTATCCACTTTAATGAAGAGTTCATTGGCCTTAAAACCAGATAGGGATTGATCCTTCAGTCTCTGCACTTCGAACCTTGACATCTCATGCACAGGAACCTCAGTGACCAGCTTGTCTCCATATTGATTTGCAAAGAGGGTCCTGAGCATGGCATTGGCATCAGTTGTCTGATCTGATAAGGATTGAAATTTGTGCCCCAGACCTGTGACAGCATCCTTGAGAATAACCAAACCATTGTCCATCCTGGTGCAAGTAGCATTGCAGGTTCGAATGTCCTTGAGAACAGTCTCCAATTGAGGGAATTTAGCATCAAAAGTCCTCTTGATCTCATGCACCTCCTTGGTTGTAGCTGAACACACTTCATTAATTTCTGTCTTTAAGCCTTTACCAAGATAGTGTGCAGCCTTGAGAATGCCTTTATAGCTATCATTCACTGCTTCAAACACATCAGTAGGGTTGAGAGATTTGGCATTGGACCCTAGTGAAGTGATGTACTCTTCTCTGAGGTACTGGAGACCTTCTGAGAGAGGGATTGAATTGGTTCCTTGCAGCCAAGCATCGATATTCCCATCTCTCTCAGTTTCATCTATGATCTTCTCCTTCTGTAGCTCTACATCCTCTTTGTGACATAGGAGAATAGCTTCATAGTCTGGATTGGGCATGTTTGCAGTGAGAAGGTGCTGAGCAATTTTTGTGAACTCAGGGATCTGATCCACAACTAAGCTTTGAAGTGCTTCAACCGTCAATTGTGGTGGAACAGACCCTGATCCTGAAGCACTGTCATGTTGCACAGGCTTCAGCCATTGAGACAAAAAGTTAGAGCTAGAGCTAGGCTTGCTAGGCTCCTCAGTTACAGATGCAACTTCTACAACCGGATGAACAGACTCTACTACTGCTGTCTCCACAGAAGTGGGATGAGTTACAACAGTAGTTGACACAGGCACAGAGTCTCTAGTAAGAACTAGTGAATCCTCTGTGTTTGTGATGGTGTCATTAGGATATGCCCCAGCATGCATTCCCTGACCATCCAAATGTGGTACCTGGGTGGTGAGCAAGGTGTCATGCACCAAGTCACTTGAATTCATTGGCTCATCAAAGGAAAAGAATTCTTGATGATCAATGCCTTGCTCCTCAATTGCTTGAGTTGCAGGCTTCAAAGAAATATGAGTGGTAGATTCTGAAAGAGAAGTGTGTTGTAGACAAGATTTTGGCAACTCCCCCTGAGAAATAGAGGGAGTTTCAGTTATGATGTGCTCTCCACTCAGTGTTGTGCCAGCCTTATCACTCCCTTGTGCTGACTCTTTACAGATAGGTGCATTGGGGAGGATGCTTGATTCTATAGATGCATCCTGTTGAGAGGATACATCTAGTGAGCTGTGTGCCCCTGATTTTACAACTTCAGCCATTTGAGTGACTGAAGAGGTGGTTTTAGACTTCTTCTTCTTCTTTAGGCTTATGATAGGTGACTCAGGTTTCTCACTTTCTAACCCTAGTTCTACAGCCAAGGCTGCTTCAGTTAAGATTTCTAAAGGTTCAGAAGCAGCCTGTTTTCTCTTCTTTTTACTAACATCACCCTTTTGAGAGGATGATGCAGTTGGCTCTTTGCTGGATAGAGTGTTTGGCTGAGGGGGTTGGTTAGCAGGCCTTGGGTTAGCACTTTGTTCTCCTTGCTTAGGCTGTGCTAACTGTGATTTTGAATCAAATATTGGCATGTTGTGGGGGTAAGACCTAAACAAACCCTCCATGTGGGGAGTTATGTTAAGTCTTACATCCACATCATTCCTAGTCTCCAAATTACCAAAAATGAGTTTGGTCATGGACTTAGGATAGCCTATTTTACTCTTATCTACTCCAGGCAATTCAATCAAAGAAGCATTTTTAAAGTTAAGCACTGATTGAATAAAGCGAGGAAAGAAAATTTCATTACCTCTCTTGGCTGTGGTCTGACCAAGTCTCCCATAGAGTTCCTGTAGGATGAGAAGTCCAACATCTATCTTTCTCCCATGAGCCAAGGCATAGGCAAGCTGCTGCACGGGTGTACTAATCTGATCAAAGCTTGATTTCCGTGCAGTGAATACTTGGAAGGAGTGTAGCAAATACAAAGCTCCATTCTTTCCTCAAGAACTTCCTATTCAACTTTCCCAGCTTGATAGTATCAGAGTAGTTGATGAAGTCAAAGAATTCTTCCAACTCATCATTGGAGGCCAGAGCATCATACGTCTCTTGCCGCATATCCAAGGCTTGATTCATGTTTGCAGTGGTGATAGTGATATCCTCTCCTTGAATCTTGCAGTGAACAATATAAGAGGTGATAGCATTCTCAAGAGCGATGACCTCCACAGTAGCAGTCCTCCAGAATTGTTCCAATAGATCTATGTACAGAGTTGGGTTGGCTGAGAGCGCACTCTTGATGTATGATTCAGACAACCACCGAACAAAGCACTTGAAATTGGCATTCGGTGCTTCCACATCACTGGAGATTGCGATGAAATTAGTTTGGGATGGTATGGTGAGTTGAGTGTTTGCCATTTGGGTAGAGAAGAAAAGAGAATTAGGATTGAAGAAGAAATTCGCAGTTAGGGTTTTTTTCAGAGGTTTCAGGAGTTGAGATGCTTGAGAAATCGAACGAAAAGAATTGAATAGTTGTGAAGTTGTATATATAAATGTCTTGAGTTGTCGATAGATAAGTGTTCTGTAGCGACAAGTCATTCGAGAAGTATGAAACAACTATTCGAGAAGTCAAGAAGGGCTTATTCGATATCTCAGGCAGTTTTTGACTCACAGCTGGCAGTGATTTAACTCAGAAAATAATTCAAAGTTAAGAATATATTTTTATGAGTGAAATGAAGGTTTGAATATAAATCCAAAAAGCGATTAAGTGTCAGCGAAAAATCAGCCTTTTCAAATGATTCGATAACTCAAATGCAGTATTCGAGAACTCTATCATTAGAGAACTAAAATACTCTATTCGAGAACTCAAAGTGTGCTATTCGATTTCTCTAAAAGACACTATTCGAGAACTCAAGAGGGTTCTAGATAGGCCTATTCGAGAACTCGAGCCAAGACATAACAATGAACCATTCGAGAAGTCTGACTTATCGAACTGTACTTTTCACTCATAAAATTCAATTTCCACTATCCTTTAAAATTTACTAGAAATATTCATTGACGAATATTCTACCAAATTAAATAGTGGTTTACTCAAAATTTTTACAGAAATTTCAAGCTACATATGTATGATTTTCAACATGTGCAGCATTGGAATATTTATACATCATACTCCAGCCAATACTTACTTCAGAAATATTAGGCATTTGATAAAGTAAGTATTTACTGCTGCAACAATCTAGTTGATATATTCACTTAGCCAGAATTCGAAGAATTCAGCATTCCAATCTCACTGACCAGCCTAGTGAAGGTGGCTTCATCTAATGGCTTAGTGAATATGTCAGCTAGTTGTTTTTCTGTAGTGACATAATGCAACTCAATGGTTCCATTAGTTGCATGTTCTCTAATGAAATGATATCTGATGTCAATGTGCTTTGTCCTAGAATGATTGACAGGATTGGCAACTATAGAGATTGCACTTGTGTTGTCACACATGATAGGAATTCTTTCCAACACAAGTCCATAATCTCTAAGTTGGTTTCTAATCCAAAGCACTTGAGCACAGCAACTTCCAGCAGCTATGTATTCAGCTTCAGCTGTGGAAGTTGACACAGATTGTTGTTTCTTGCTGTACCAAGAGACTAACCTTTGTCCAAGAAACTGGCAGCTACCTGATGTGCTTTTCCTATCCACTCTGCATCCAGCATAATCAGCATCAGAATAACCAACCAGATTGAACCCTGTGTCCTTAGGATACCATAACCCCAAGTTTGGTGTGCCTTTCAGATATTTGAAGATCCTTTTTATTGCTATCATGTGTGATTCCTTTGGGTTTGATTGAAACCTTGCACATAAGCATGTAGCAAACATGATATCTGGCCTACTAGCAGTGAGGTAGAGTAGAGAACCAACCATGCCTCTGTAGATTGAGATATCTACCTTTTTGCCCTTAGCGTCATCATCTAACTTGGTGGCAGTGGCCATGGGTGTCTTTGCAGGTGAGCATTCTTCCAAATCAAATTTCTTCAGTAAATCTTTAATGTATTTGGTTTGACTTATAAAAATGCCATCCTTCCTTTGACTAACTTGCAGTCCAAGAAAGAATGTTAATTCTCCCATCATACTCATCTCATATCTGCTTTGCATGAGCTTAGAGAATTTTTCACACAGCTTCTCATTTGTAGAGCCAAATATGATATCATCCACATAGATTTGAACTAGGATAATATCATCATCATGTTTCTTGTGGAACAGTGTCTTGTCCAGTGTGCCTCTAGTGAATTGATTCTCCAGTAGAAATTGTGATAGTATGTCATACCATGCCCTAGGAGCTTGCTTGAGTCCATACAATGCTTTAAGTAATCTGTAGACAAAGTGGGGAAACTGTGGATCCTCAAAGCCAGGTGGTTGTTGCACATATACTTCTTCTTCCAACTCCCCATTCAGGAATGCACTCTTGACATCCATTTGATAGACCTTGAAATTAGAATGTGCAGCAAATGCCAAGAAAATTCTGATGGCTTCTAGTCTAGCAACAGGGGCAAAGGTCTCATCATAGTCAATACCTTCCTGTTGAGAGTATCCTTTTGCAACCAACCTTGCTTTGTTCCTTATGACTACACCATTTTCATCCATCTTATTCCTTAGAACCCATTTAGTTCCAACAACGGTTCTATCCTTTGGTGCAGGCACTAGTTCCCATACTTTGCTCCTTTCAAATTGATTTAGCTCCTCTTGCATAGCAATTATCCAGTCAGGATCCAACAATGCATCATCAAGTTTCTTAGGCTCAACTTGGGATAGAAAGCAGCCATAGAGACATTCATTTATAGTTGCTCTCCTTGTCCTTACTCCTGCATTTGGATTTCCAATTATCTGATCTGCAGTGTGTGATCTATCCCATTTCCTTGTATGTTCAGATTGATTTCTCATCCTTGATGTTGCTTCATCATTTAGATCATGATCATCTACATTTCCTCCCCCTGTGAAGTTGTCACTCCTCACAGGTGTATCTTGGATGCTTGTTTCTTCATTGTTGGTTGACACAGGTTCTTCATTCACTTGAGTTTGTTGGATTATGAGTTCAGATTCACTTTCAATCTCCTCATCAGAATCATCTAGATTGTCAAACTTCAAGGGATCTTTATCTTCATCATTGGCTTCTTCTAATCCAGGTAGTTTGCTGTCATCAAATGTTACATCTGTGCTCTCCATTACTTTCTTTTGACAAATGACATAAACTTTGTATGCAATTCTTTCCATAGAATAGCCAAGAAAGATTCCTTCAAATGCCTTTGCATCAAACTTTCCAACATATTCTGAATTATCTTTTAGCACAAAGCACTTGCTTCCAAAAGTATGAACATGCTTTAGAGTAGGCTTCTTTCCAGTCATCAAGTTGTAAGGTGTCTTTCCAGTGTTTTTGTTGATGAGGGTTCTGTTTTGGATGTAGCATGCAGTGCTCACAGCCTCAGCCCAAAAACATGTAGGCATCTTTGCATCAAGTAGCATTGTTCTAGCAGCCTCTATCAGAGTCCTATTCTTTCTCTCAACAACTCCATTTTGTTGTGGGGTCCTTGGAGCTGAGAATTGTTGAGAAATACCATTTTCTTTGCAGAATGCTCCAAGCATGGCATTTCTGAATTCTGTCCCATTATCACTTCTTAATGCAATCACACTTGCATTTATGGCCTTTGCTTCTTTGTCAACTTTCTTTATGTGCTCAATGATTACTTGTGGAGCCTCATCCTTTGATGCCAGAAATTCTACCCATGTATACCTTGTAAAATCATCAACCATCACTAGAGCATACTTCTTCCTTCCTAGTGACACAATATTGACAGGCCCAAACAAATCCATATAAATCAGTTGCAGGGGCTTGGTTATAGATGTCACTGTTTTTGACTTGTGGCTTGATCTTTTCATTTTTCCCTTTTGACACGCCTCACACACTCCTTCTTGACAGAATTCAAGTGTGGGAATGCCTCTCACTAACTCCCTTTTGACTAGGGAATTAATGGCTTTGAAGTTCAGGTGTGATAGCTTCTTGTGCCACAGCCAACTGTCTTCATTTGATGCTTTTGAGTAGAAGCAACAAATTGTGTCCTTGCTTGCAGAGTCCATATTGGCTACAAACAGGCTTCCCTTCCTTACTCCAGACAGAGCAAAATCACCAGTCTTCTTGTGAGTGATCAAACATTCATCTTTGTCAAAGTTCACTTTGAAGCCTCTGTCAGTGAATTGACCAACACTCAGTAGATTATGCTTGAGCCCCTTGACCAGTGCTACATTCTCAATGATGACATTTCCAATTTCCAACTTGCCATATCCCAGTGTGTTGCCAATGCTGTCATCTCCAAAAGCAACCATTGGGCCAGCCTTTTCCTCATACTGTGATAGCAGGGCCATATCACCAGTCATATGATTTGAGCATCCACTGTCCAAAATCCACATGACCTTCTTTTTACTTTCTTTGCCCTGCAAACACAAAAGTATTACTTCTCCTTTGGTACCCAAACGAGTTTGGGTCCATGTGACTTAGTGACAGTTTTATCAAAATCAGCATGCTTATCAGTTTTCTTGATGTTGGTCTTCTTGTCACTGTTGGGAGTCTTAGAATCAGGGTTCTTAGACTTAGGTGACAGAGGTACCTTCCTAACTTTAGGAGGACTTGAAGACTTTGTCCTTGTGTAGTGTGTGTGAACATTATGATTGATACAGCCCTCCATGAATTGTCTTCTCAAATTAAAACAACTAGTCATCACATTCATGTTACATGGCATACAATCAAGTTTATCACAGAAAGGAGAGTCTCTATGTCTTAAAGGCACAGAGCAATCATAGAATGGTTTAGCAACACTACCAGATGGTTTCTTGCAAGCATGAGTCAAATGATTAGAGCTAAAACAGTTTTGACAAACTTTCCTAGGGGCATTTGGCACATAAGCATAGTTGTTATCTTTGTTAATCCCTAATTTGCCATTCCTGTTTGGTCTCTTATTAGTCACTTTCTTCTTAGTCTCATAATTTCCAGCTGAAACAAAATTTACAGATTTCTCAAGTCTAGGTCTACCTCCTACTGGCTCCTTGGCTTTGGTTTTGACATTCTTACTCTCAGAGGATGCTTGTTGTTCATTTGATTGTGCCTCATCTTCATCCTCCAACATTTGCTTGATGAGTAAGGCATCCTCATCAATCTCAAGTGTTGGTGTTTTAAATATTGGATTCTCAGTCTTTTTCAAAACCTGAGGCACCTCCTCTTGAACAACAATGTCATCTTCAATGACTGCATAGCCTTTCCTCTGTTTAAGAGTGTCATAATCAAGTCCAATGGCAGCCTTAGGTCTAGCTAGATTTTTCTCATGATAAGACTGCAATAGACTAGAGGAATTCTTAAATGTTTTCAACTTAAATTCATTTTCAGCTAATTCATCCCTAAGAGCTTTCTCAACTTGACTAGCACATAGAACTTTGTTCTTTAGATACTCAATCTCTTGTTTAAGATTTTCTATTTGCACAGTAGTTAGCTCTAGTTCCTCATTTCTCTTATTTAACAGTTCATTCCTAGTAGACAGTTTAGCAATCTCTTCATTAGCAGCAGTCATACTAGTATGAATGTTAAACATCTCAACGGATAGTTGTTCAACCAAAGATTTATATTCAGAAACAGACATGTCTATGGTAGTGAGAGATGGTACCTGTGAGTCTGATGCAGATGGTTCTTCCTTGGAATTGGCCATCAAGGCATAGTTGCAGAATTCTTGTTCTTCCCCATCACTGTCAGAATCATCCCAACACTTCCCTTCAGCTATGTAAGCCTTACCTGGTGTCTGCTTCTTTAGAAGGGCCTCATACTTAGCTTCAAGCTCAAGAAACTCCTTATCCTTCTTTTTAGGCTTCTTGCATTCACTGGCAAAATGCCCTAGGTCATTGCATCTGTAACATCTTACAGATGACCTATCCACATAGCTGGTTTTGAATCTGTTCTTGTTTGTCTTCATAGGTGCCTTGCTCTTGTTGAATGAATGATTTTGAGGTCTAGGCTTGAAGGGCTGATTCCTCTTGAATCTGATGTTTGGGAATTTTCTAGCCATAAAAGCATATGATGTATTTTCCATGCCATCCAGCTCTTCAAGAGTGTAGAACTCATCTTCTTCCTTGTCATCAGCAGGTTCAGTCACTACTTCCTCAGTTTCTTCATCATCTACTATCTCTTCTATTCTCAGCTGACTTGCAGATGCTTCCAGGTCTTGAATAGATTTGTTGACAATCAAGGCACAGGATGTGTTTATCATTCTGCCTTGGTTAGCTTGGATAGCCCTCTTTTGAAGCAACTCAAGCTCGTGTGTCTTTAAAACCCCATAGAGCACATCATACGTGACTTTGTTCAAATCTCTTTCTCTTAGGGATATGACCCTTTGCTCTAGATGGTTTGGTGACGATAGTAGAAACTTCATATTTAATTCCTTAGTGCTGTAAACCTTCCCATTCATTTGGAGCTCAGTCACCAGCTTGTGAAATCTTTCAAACATATCAGTGATACTTTCCTTGGGCTGTGCCATGAACGCCTCATACTGTGTGACCAGTATCTGTTTCTTATTTTCTCTTACCTCCTCTGTCCCTTCACATAACACCTCGATGTGATTCCACATGTCCTTGGCTGATCTGCATGATGCTATGTTGGCAAACATCGACATATCCATGGAGTCTATGATTAACAACATGAGGTGGCTGTCTAGGGCAATCTTTTCCTTCTCTGAGTCCGTCCATTTGGATGGCTCTTTTGGAACGTATGATCTAGGAATGACTACTGCGCCCACTGTGGATTCAGCAACTTCTTGTTGTGGTATGAATGGACCATTCTTGAGAATGTCAGGGTAGAGAGGATTGGCAGCTTTGATGAACAACAGCATTTTTATTTTCCAGAGGTTGTAATTCTCTTTGTCGAACTTAGGGACCTTTACCGTACCTGTAGTCTTTGGTGTATTCGAACTCATGATCGTTTTCTGTTTAGATTAAACAGCCTGCTCTGATACCACTTGTTGAGTATTGAATACAGTAAAAGAATACAGAGGGGGGGGTCAATGGATTCTTGAACTTTTCTTCGTTCTTGAATCTTTGCAGCAAGATAAGTGATGAGTGTGTGAGATATGAAGATGCGGATAATTAAAGACAAACACAACACAATATCACTTTAATCTAATATCTTATTAGATTAAGATTTTGCTACAATCTGTGAATACAAATGATAGTATTCTCAGCTTCGTTTTTCTCAGAGAGATATTTTCTGGGTATTTGAGAAACTTCAACACCTTAACAGCTAAGGAAGTGAGGCTGTATCCTTATAGACATGGATACACCCACTTACTACAAATGAGGTAGGTAAAAACAAAAACACTTTCCAGTCTGTCTATCTCATTTTAGTAAAAGTCCAAACGGCTACAGATTTGACTTTGAAAAGCCTGTTTAGATCCACTTCTTCAGCTCCTTGTCCCTTGTCTTATCTCTCCAAGCTTCTTTGTAGGCTTTCCAGCATGCTTTATAGGACAGAGTCAAATAAAGTATCCTGGCTTGTTGCAGGTTTCCGACTTGTACAATTCTTCAGTATTTTGTCCTCAAGAATGTATTCGAGAAGTGACTAAGTGAGTGATTCGAGAACTGGAGTTGACTTGATCGATAACTCTGAGTTCTCGAATAGTGTTATCTTGACATATCGAATCACTTCTCGAATAGCTCTTTTCTCTGGGACTCCTTGAGATATCGAATAGAGCATTTTGACATATCGAATCCCTGAGATATCGAATAGCATATTGAGTCTTTGAGATATCGAATGTAGCATTGACTTGTTGACCCTTTGAGAACTCGAACTGTTGACTCCTTGAGTTCTCGAACCGTGTAATGGACATATTGAATCCCTGAGATATCGAATAGCATATTGAGAGATATCGAATAGTGTCTTCTGAGATATCGAACTCCAGACTTCTCGAATGCTAGACTTCTCGAATAAACAAATGTACTTCTCGAATTAGTACTTAGGCAATTTCTTCATTTCTTCAATTCTTCAAATCCCAACTGTGATTATTTGACAGTCTTCATTTCCTTGCTTGAGGCATGAACCTTAGAACTTCTTTCAAGCTTTATTCTTGACTTAGTAGGTACAGTTACACAGATAGAATTTGATGCCTATTACATAGTACAAACAAGTAGAAACTCTACAACTAGAGGTTCCCTCAGTTAAGAGGTCATGTAGGTAATGCATAGCATTACGAACCACTTGGGCTTGTTATTAGATGTATTCAGGCATGCCTCTGTGACTAACAAATTGCACGGGCTGCGGAACGGCTTGCTGCACGGTCTGCACCCCGTACAACAGCCCGTACGGTCCTGAAATTTTACAAAAACTATTTTTTTTTTACAGGAAATTCCCACAAATCCTTGTGTGCTTGAATAAAATATTAATTCCTGCAAACATGAAACAAACACATCAAGGCAAGTGTGGAACAAATCTAAAAATTATAAAAATTAGAATTAACGATACTAAATATTATTGAGCGGGGAATTATTATTACCAATATTTTTTTTTTTTTTTGAAAATCTATTATAAAATTCATTAATCACACCACAAAAATACATTTTTTTTTTGGTTATTTTCTTAGAATAAAAATAGATGAAAAATGGAATCCCCACTCACTAATATTTAGATCAATCCTCAAATCCACAATATGAATAACACCCTACATAAATGCAAGCAAGAAACAAAATCTAACACACGCATAAAAATATATAAAGACATGCGTACCTTGGGTTGCCTCCCAAAAAGCGCTTTGTTTATTGTCGTTGGCTCGACTTATTTATACAAGTATTATAATTAATGAGGTGAAAAAGCAAATAAATGCACATACCTACGAATCAATAATAAGAATAAGGTGTGCAAATATACCTTTGATCCATAAAAATATAAAAATATTTTTAGGACCTTCACATCTTCAAGAGACTTTGAAAAGGCAAAGTAGTTAGAAAAATCGTCAGAATAATCATTATAACTACGACTCAAAAACTCTTCCCAAATTGGATCCTTATACACCCAAGCAAAAATTTCAACTTCATCGATCTTAAGCTCAAATTCCTTCTCAATTTTAATTGGACATTCATCAATTTTTATCTCATCTACCAATTCATTAAGCACAAAAGAACCTTCTAAATTTGGTAGATCCTCAACTACATCCAATTTATCATTGTCAAGCTTAGGGCAATCGTCAACTAAACAAGCAAATTCATCATGCACAACATTTTCATCAATTACAAAACAAGAATCATGATTAGTAGGAGAATTGACCTCCTCTAATCGACTCACGGTTTCGGTTAGTTGACTCATTTGCTTTTCTAAGTTGGATATGCTTTGAGAAGTGTTCTTTTCCATTTGAGAAGTGATCTTTTCCAAGTTAGATATACTTTGAAAAGTGGTGTTTTGGAATTGGAGGTTGTTTGCCGCCATTTGTTTCATCATTTCTTCAAGTGATGACAATGTAGATGAAGAAGACCCTTGATGGTCTTGGGAATTATATTGCGGATCATAGCATCGATTTTCAAAAGCAAGTTGGAGGTTGTTTGCCGCCATTTGGTTTATCATCTCCTCTAATGATGACAATGCAGATGAAGAAGACCCTTGATGGTCTTGGGAATTATATTGCGGATCATAACATTGGTTTTCACAAGCATATGAATAATCGATGCTGGGAGGGTAAGGAGCATAACATGGGTTTGTAGAATATAAAGAATTCACCTGATACGCATTAAAATTCTGAAAAGAATTAAAATCTTGATATCGTTCTTGATCATAGGTGAAATCTTGAGCGTTATTCCAACCAAAATAGTTATCCATCGTCTCCTGAAAGAGTTAGTTCATGTCTATATCCAATAAACATGAAGACACACCAATAAAAAAAACAAAGAAAGAAAGAAAAAATTATATACAAAGATAAAATCTAAAATATAAGAAACAATTAACTCAAAATTAATATTGTTGCCTTCCCCGGCAGCGGCGCCAATTTGGAGGTAGTGTTTTTCGTAGTTCGTTCACAGGGAAGGACTCTCAATATCGATTTCGAGTAGATTGCCTCTTACAATTTAGAAGTATGAACCAATGGGGGTTTTGAGTTTGGTTAAGGTGTTTTATCAAACACCTTGCATACGATAAATAAATTGCTACAAAAACACAACTAAGTTAATGGCTAATATCCAAATTTGCCAACACAACAACACAATGAGCAAATTAACAAGATAAGAGGCATTTGACCCAAGGATTATGGATATTCAAGCACTTCAACCCAACAAGCAAGATATATCCAACTCTACCTAACCAAGATAATTGGTGAAGCACACAATCACTTATTTCTCTTCTAAAAACACTAATTTAGTGAAGCACATAAATTAGCTCTCTTGATAATAGCTACCAATAATGAAGCACTACTAGTATAACCAAATCAAGGAATTAAACAAAGAGAGGCTAGGACAAACCCAAGGATGAGAAGCTCAGCCAAGGTATTTGCACTTGAATGTTGTGGATTTAGGTACACTAAATCTTGTGCTACTATAATGAATGAACTAACGATTACGTATTAGAACAATCAATTAGCAATTGAAGATACGAGAAGAGTAAGGTGAAGCAACTTACAATCTCCAAGCAAAATCATAAGCAATACATCACAAGTATTCAAGATAGAGTGAAAATAAACCTTACTTAAATGAAATGGGTTTTGTACAAGAAATCCTCCTTGAGCCAAATAAATGGAGTTAGTTACTCATAATCAATGCTAGATTACAAGTAATTAATGTCTCCTCTCTAATTCCTACTAACCCTAATTGTGTTCTTGAAGAGGCAAAGAAGAAGATAAAGAAGTTAGATGTTAGAAGTTATAATCTAGGTTAAGATGTTATGAGCCTTATTTTAATACACAGCAGCTCTGTACGGCCAGTTGAACGGCCGTACAGCTGCCCGTACGAGATAAACTCTTCAATAAAATGCATTAAACACCTCCCGGCATCACGAGCTTGCATCTTCTAACTTCCCTCTTGAATAATCTTCGCTTTCAAGCCCAAAATAAGCCATCTTTTCAACAATTAAGCACGAGGCACTGAAAGATGAAAAACATAACAAATATTAATAAAACAACATTCGAAACTAACAAAAATGCAAGAGAATAAAAGACAAAACGTGTATAAAATACACATTATCAGCGGGAATCGAACCTTGGACATCTGTATATAACACTTTTATTATTGTTATATCTAACGCTCATGATCTATTTGAGTTAATGATCTAACGGTTGTGAATGAGGTATTAAATATAAATTGATATGTTGTTGGCGGGAATCGAATTTTTGGACCTTTATATATAACATTTTTAGTATTGTTATAACGATCATGATCTATTTGAGTTGACAATATAACGATTGTGAATGAGGGATAACCAAAAATGGGGAATGACCAAAAAAGAATTAACCAAATTATAAATTATACCCATTTCGTTTATTATAATATAGTATATATACGATATTTTACCGTTTGTACTATGTTAGTAGAATTTTACCAAGATATTTGTTTGAAGAGGTTGTACGTTCAGCTTATTTTAATACATCCATATGCCAACTTGCTGTATTAATTAATGAACTGGAAAGAGATCATCTCAATCCCAATCGGACTGATTAAATATTTATCATCATTATCACATTATGTCAGCTAACAGTAACGACTTCTATCCTTCTACTTGCTCCGTGACAAAGACCAATGTGCACTAGTTTGCCCGTTTGTAAAGTACTGTATCCTGTGAGTGCTCCTAAATACGATTTGACTTATTTAATTTGCAAACATTGTTTATTTTCTTTATTCCATGCAATTTTTTTACACTTTCTTTTTTTGACGTATTTTTTAATTATTTATATTTCAAAATTTTTGAAATAATAAAATTTTATTATATATAAACTAATTACATCCACTACGCCATATATTGGATTTTGCAACCAACACCGAAAAAAAACTCAAAAAGCGTTGCTATTTCCTCAAAAGTTTTTACAAATCCAAAGATATTGTAATGATTTTGAAAAGCGTTGCAATTGAATTAAAAAATTGTTACCTTAGACAAAACTTGTTATCAACTGCAACGATATTAGAAACCGCTGCTGTAGAGCCATAATTTTGGGCTCAAAAGTATTGGCGGGCTCATTAAAAAGAAGCGGACTCTCTAAATTTTTTTCCCGGCTCATGAAGACAAGCGGGATTATTAAAAAAGAAAAAGAAAAACAAAATAATACACCTAAACAAATACATTCACAAAACACTTTGATAAAAACACACAAATACACTGAAGACCGAAGAGGCAAAAGATCGAGGAGAAAAAGGCGAACTTCAAATTAGGGTTCATACTGGAAGATTCAAGCTAGACGAACACTCAAGCTCGAACAAGGTATGTTCCTTAATTTGATTATGCAGATTAATTGGGGTTTATGTTAGAATTGGCAATTAATTGGGTTTTTATTTTGTGTTATCTCTATCTCTATGTGTATATATCTCTATCTCTATGTTCAAACTGGGTTTTTGTTTTGATGGTGTGAATTAAAGTCTTGAATGTGCTTTGGGTTTATGCTGAAACTTACCTTATATGCAGCTTGGAGGGTTTATATCTCCAATTATTGGTAAATTAAGAAGACTCCAGAGGTTGTAAGTTCATAGAACTATGTCTAAAATTTCTTAAGTTTCACTGATTGTGAGTGGTTTTGATAATTGATGTTCATTTATTTCATCAGGGCACTTCACCAGAATAGCTTACATGGTGTTGTTCTGAAGGAAATTGCCACTTGTTCCGAACTCAGAGCTCTGTAAGTAACATGAGGGATTTCATTCTCCTAAGAATGCCTGTGATAGATTGCTAATTTTTCTGTTTATGCTTTTAGATACAGATTTAGTGACATTTTTTTTATCCGCAATCAGGTACTTAAGAGCTAATTATCTTCAAGGCGAAATACCATCAAATATTGGGGACCTTTCATCTCTCAATATATTGTAAGATGCCTCTTTGATCTTAATGACACTTTATATACTTGGCATTATCAAAGTTATCTCATTGATTTTGTTAGAGTTTAATTATAACTTTCATTCTTAAATTTGCATTTCATTCTCAGCGTACACTAGGCAGATTTTGCTTGGTTTGAAGTATCTTCATGACCGAAATGTTTTACACAGGTTGGCATTAGCATTAAATAAGTTACATGATTTAAACCATTTCCAGCAATCAAGAATCTTCCTTCTATCTGTATATGCTGAATGAAGTTTTTAAGACGATGATGTATGGCCAACTTTGGCCATGGATTGCCACATACCCTCTTTGTATTATTATAGCCAACTGAATAAATTGTTTACATTTCTTTCTTCTATATCTTTCTGAGAATTATTGTCCAAGTTGAATTTACATTTCTCTATGCAGTCAATCAACGTGAACGATGTGAAATCTTGCAAGGGTACTGATTTTTGCATGGCTCCTGAGGTTTTACTTTGCCCCTGTCTTTGTTATTTGAGGTCAATAACTGTAATCCGTACTGTAACTTAGATGTGCGAAAACTATACACTAATCAGTACACATACATTACAGTAATTAAAGTATGAATGTCCACATACATTTTCAGGAAATTGAAAATTTTATAATGATGGCCTGAGCTTTGTATGTCCATATTACAGTGAATTATAGTGACATATTACAGTGAATTACAGTAATATTGTTGTATGAATATATGTGTAGAATACACTAATACAGTGACATACATGAATTGCAGTATGTAACTTAGATGTGTGAAAACTATATACTAATCAGTACTAGTGACAAATCATATATTTTATACAAGTATGCAAACTGGTGCTTTAGTCAACTGATAAATGATAAGTATGCAGTTGCAGGAACTTGATGTGTAAGTTTTACAACACATTTCTGTAGTAATTCATCTTGTATTTTAACTGTTAAAACAAATTAGTGAATTCCTATAATGTAAATCTGGCATGAGCTTATTTTCCTTTTTTTTTTTTTACTATCTTGAGTATCGTACACCTATTTAATTGATACTTGTCAAATATAGCATAACTGCATCTAAACATTTACCCCTTTGTTGATTATTTTCTACAAGATATAATGTGTAGTAGCTACTAGATATGTTTCTGAATATCACTCCTATTACTGTTTGTTATTTTTAGAGCAATTTTCTTGTGGAGCAATTTTGCTCAGCCGGAAAAATGGTGCTCTGTTGTCTTCAATTTCGTTGGTGTACTGTGCACATGTTTTAGTCTTTGTTCCACATGTTTTACTATATTATGCTCGTTGTTGTTCAAATGCTTAAATATGACTCTGTCCATATTCTAGAAGGGAATTTTTTGCTTGGAAGTATTATTTTTTATGCCTGTTATTATATTTTCCCCTTCCTTTAATAGCATCTGAATATCGATTACATGTCAGGTAGTGGAATTGTTTCTTTTCTGAGTCGGATATGTGTGTGTCTTTGCTGGTATGTATGTCTACACTGTGTACTTCCAAGAACAGATGGCAAACAAACAGAGTCTTAGACTCTTAGTTATTTCCAAGAACATTGATTTTGATTTTAATTTTGTGATGCTTCTGATGCTATTAATAAATTGTAGCTAGCACTCGTAAACTTGTTTGTATTTAAGTGGGAGAAATAAATTTTTTATGTACCAAATTTCTCTTTATGTATTTTATTGATTGATTTATTTTGAGGAGTGAGTTTGGTTAGAGGGGTCATCATAAGTGTAGGTTTGCGCGTGTTTTGTGGGTGTATGTGTGTAGGTGTTTTGTGTGCATTTTATGTGTAATGGAACTGATTGTGTGAGTTTTTATGACCACAGCTTTTATGACCTATATTGTTGACAAATTATCATCCACTGAAGAAGGTAAATATCTCAGAAGGAGAACCAAGCAAGGAGCTCGAATGAGGTTTATGGCCTTCTCAGCCCCGAGGATCCAAAGGACTGGCTCCCAAGACTTCAGGAGGGAGAATATATAATCGCTCATGAAGAAGCACTTATCTGAAAATTAAAGAAAGATCTGGAAGTACAATAGGCTAGGCAGCCCCTAAGGGCTAGGATCCCCATGTTATTAATTTGAGTGGTTCCCCCTATGAGGAGAAGGGTTGATACACAAAGGGATGATCCCGATGATTTTATGCCTCTAGGAGATCATGATGATCATATCCTATCATTCGCCAACAAGATAATGAATGCTCATATCTCAAGAAAATTCAAGACGCCCACCATCGAGGTGTGTGTTAGGGCAAGAGACCCCACTAATCAAGTGATGACATCCTCCAATGCACTACAAATTTTAACCCGTGATTGACGTAATCAAGTATAGGGCGTTCCCTCAAACCCTGGGGGGCATGACACAATGATGATAAAGTCGGTTGCCCCCGAGCTCAATCAGCTCCTTTAAAGGACTAAGAAAGGCATTCATCCCCCCGTTTATCGATGGAAAGTTCATGAGAAACATTTTACATCCCCGTGAATGTGGAAAATGAATGAATCCTTGGGGGATTACATGAACCGAATCACCAAGGAAGCCTTGAAGGTCCCGAACCTGAATGATAGAGTGGTCATCAAGATAGAGGAAAGTGTAAAGGAAGCCTCAACCCCTGCTGGAGGCAATGGAGGTAAACGAGAAACAAAAGTAGTCACGAGTAGGATGTTAAGGATAGGTATCCTCGAATAAGTAAATAATCTGACTCTACTTGGAAAAAGAGCAATCAAGGATCGAGGTTCGCTAGCTATGCACGTTTGGATACTCCTAACACCCAAATCCTGATGGACATTGCTTAAGACAAGGATCTCCGATGGTCGAAACCACTAATGACTAATCCCGAGCAGAGAAAAAAGAACCAATATTATCGGTTCCATAAGGATGTGAGAAATAAATCTCACGATTATAGACAACCTGAAACATAAGATCAAGTTTCTGGTCCGAAGAATAAGGTTGTATAAGTTCACCAAGGATGGCCAATAGGGTAACCTAAGGCAGGACTATGAAGTAGAGATGATGAAAGGAAGGATGACAATCAAGATCGCAATCCATAACCCCAGAAGGACGATGATAAACATGATTTCTGAAGACCCGACGACGGTCGGGAATACAAGGAGCTCTCACAAAGCTTATGCTCGAGAAGCTATACACATTGTAGGAGAAGCTCTATAACAAGCAAAAACTGAAATGGCATTTGCCTTTGATGATTCTGACTTTGAAGGGGTGAAGTGCCTCTATGATGGCCCGTTGGTCATAACACCTGTGACAGGCAACTCGCAAGTGAAAGGAGTCTCGGTAGACAATGGGACTTCTGTGGATATCTCGAAGATGCAAAACAACGATTCTCAATTGAACCCCTCCAACATGCCCGTGTATGGGTTCCATAGAGTTGAGTCAAGAGTTAAAGAAACTATTCGGTTATCCATAAAATAGGACGAGAGCCTAGGGAAGCTACTCATATGTCGAACCTTTTGCTGTTTGAGCAACTTCCGCTTATAATGTTATCCTTAGGAGGACAAGCTTAAGGCGGTTGCCTCAAGCTAGCTAAGACCTGAAGATCAAATTTCCTACAAGGAATATAGTTGATGAAGAAAAGAGAGAGCATTGCTATCCGGCCACCTTCAGGTCTGATGAAGTCGGGGGGAAGTGTGACGCCCCTAGATCCGGGGTCAAGGATCCAGGTCATCACGGTCCAATTTCCGATCAATATCAATATCTCTTTAGTCTTTTTTTTTACTTAATACTTATACAATTGACCCCACACTAATACACACACACACCAGTCATATGCTCATAGAACAACATCCACAATATTTAAAAGTTTAAAGTTAACAGTTATTACAAGCCCAGAATTTTTACTAAGTACATTGTTGAACAAAGCTTCTACATGAAGCATTTCAACAACCAAAGTTTATTACAACTTACACACTTAATTTACATAAGTATAATAAGCCCCTTTCGCTTGTCACTACCTCGGGGATAGTCGCCAACACTCGCTCAAAAGGTCGCCTTTCCCTTACCCTCTTGCGGGGTGTGGTACGTAGTATCGGCATGGGACCTAGCTGTTATATACATAAATAGCAAGAGTGAGCTATAATAGCTCAGCAAGATAATACTGTAAACTAGTATTTAAAATGTGAACAGGTATACATATATGTATATGCATATATAATAGCAGGAAACAATTAAAATCCTTAAGGAAGAATACAGCTCTTATTTAATAATACATCATCCACTTACTATTATAAAAAAGAAATCAAAAATAATATAATATCAGTTTTTCTTCATCTGTAACCATAATTCCATCATCTCATATCATTATTCTGTTTTCAGTATAGAAATCTGAAAACCATTGTCTACACTTTCTTTTCAAAAACATTGGGGATATCTGCTGTCGCCTGATACGTTAGGACGATGATCAGTCGCCTAATCGTACCTGCTCTCTTTTTACTACCGGTAGAAGGAATGAAGATCATCCCTGGAGGAAGGCCACCTGCTAATATCCTCCCTTGGCATCTTCGTGCCGTAATAAAAATAATAAATGCTGGACCGTGTCGCACACAGCCCTGACACAGCCACTTACGCAAGTCTGTTGCAATCCCCCTTTTTATCACATCATTATTCCCTTTTTAAAATATCATTCCACATTTCCATTTTCTCGCTTTCATTTCCACATATCATTCACTCATATCATTTCCATTCTCGCACATTTCTTCTATAAAATATATATATAACATAATGCTTTGATTATGATCCAGACATCTCTTCCATATTCAGGAATCAAATATACTTTTATATTCATAAAATATTCCGTCTATTTTAAGAGTAATGAATGATAATCAAATAATATTTATTAAACCACTGATATTCAAAAAGAACATTTTTAATATCGTATTATAAACCATATAACCCTAGATAACAACTGATACCATTCTTTTATTTACTTAATCATAAGGCATGTTCACTTCATGCATAATCATCTCTATACATATCCATCTCATACTCCTATCCATATTCATATCCATCTCATACTCATATCCATATTCATATACATCTTCGTATACCTTTCTTTCCAATATCAATACTCAAGGAAGACAATTTCTTCACAATATAGTAATAATAGCATCACATATATTCCATGAAATCAAGTTTCTTTGTGAAGATAAGTAGTTTTACAAAGTAAGGATAGAAGGAATCTTGCCTCGGTTTCGGTATCCTGACAGTATGGCTCGTCCCTCTTCCGGAGTTTCTTTAAACACAAAAGGACTGTCGTTAGAACCACATCTCTTACTCACTACACTCTTGTATAACATTACCTTTGAAACTTTAATATATGTTTAACGTATTACTATTACCCCAAAGGTTCAAGAACTTAACCATTTAAAACCTTAATCAAAGTTTCAGGGGTTTTCACCATTTCCCCTAACGATCACACTTAACTGTAAAAATTTTCAGAAAATATGGATTTCGAATTTACCACAAGGTCAACTGGTAACAACTCTTTGACTACCTTACTACACTATCCCATAGTTAGAGGTACCTGATTTTCAGAAGTTTCTGATTCAGTAGTAGCCATGAGAGCATAGTTCACTTCTTCATCAGAATCTGAAGTATCTGCCCAATCTCTGCCTTTAGTGTAGAGTACCTTTCCAGTTTTACCCTTCTTGCACCCAGGAGCATAGTGACCCATCTCCTTACACTTGTAGCATTAAATTTCAGATTTATCTTTCTTCCCTTTAGAATCTCTCTTATCAGACTTCCTGAAGCTTTTCCTGTTTTCATTTAAATCTCTAGAAAACCTTTTCCCTTTCTTTTCCTTCTTGATGCCTCTTTCTTCTGAGGCTTCTCTTCAACATTAAGAGCAACAGACTTTCCCTTCCTGCTTGATCTCCTGTTTCTCTGCTCCATTTCCAATTCATGAGTTTTGAGCAGCCCATAGATTTCATCAATCTCTGTTTCAGCAAGATCATAGTTGTCTCTAATAGTGGTTGTTTTCACATCCCACTTTTCAGGTAGAGAAAGAAGAAACTTGAGATTTGAGTCTTCTAGATCATACTCTTTGTTGACCAATGACAGATCATTGAGCAGTTTACAGAATTTATCAAATGTTTTTGTCATGGTCTCTTCAGGTTTAGCCTCAAAATGCTCATACTCTTGTGTGAGTATGTTTCTCCTATTCTTCTTAATAGCCGCAGTTCCTTGACACCTGACTTCAAGAGCATCGCATATCTCTTTTGCAGTGGTGCAGTTAATGACTTTGTTAGACATAACATTGTCTAAAGAACTATGCAGTAAATGCCTAACCTTTGCATCCTTAGCAATTGATGATAGATCCTCAGGAGTCATGTCCTTCTTTTCCTTTGGAACTATTTTAGCTTCTTCACCAGCAGCTGCAACAGATAGCTTTGTAGGATTGTGAGGGCCTTCATAAATCCTGTCAAGATATTCTGGATCTGTAGCCTCCAGAAACATAGTCATCTTGACCTTCCACATAGCATACTCTATTGGCCTCAGAATAGGAACCCTGATTGGTTCATAACGACTCATAGTAGTAGGAGCCTTTTCAGAAACAGTAGGTGTTGGTGGAGGAATTGCTGACATGATTATTGTTGTGTTTGGATCTTAACCTGTAATAAAGTAACAGATTGGCTCTGATACCACTTGTTAGGCCGAATACACAATTAATAATCAACTTTGTATGAGAGTTTAACAAGTAAAACGTTTATGCACTTAAAAACTTCTTGTAAATAGAACCCTCTTCGTGATGTAAAATATCACAAAGAGCTGCTAGGTTACAATAAAGATAATTCGTTGTACGATACCCTTCTAGAGTTAACGTAACTGTATTTATAAAACATACAGCTACGATACAATCTCTAATTGATATTCCTAATAATCAGCTATACAATGTTATCAATTACAGATTGTGACACGTCTCCTAAGTCAATTCGATCTCTCTTATAGCTATCCAATCTTCAAAGATATCGCTTCCATAATAAATCTTCAATCACTGTTGACCAGTAGACGCTTCCTCTAGACAGAGTTTGACAAACTCTGTCGAGCTTCCATCTGTCAGAGTTTACACTAAACTCTGACTGCTTCCAGCTAAACTCTGATAATTCACTGTAACACTTAAACACTGATTAAAACACATCAATTATATTTAACAGTTTAAGTATGGTAGTTATAGCCTCAAATTTGGTACAACTACGGTTTCTCGACTTTCGAACGTCTTTCACTAAAACTGACTTTTCTCCTAAACCGTACATCAGATTTTAACGTACCATATATCAAAACGAACTATGAACTAAGCTCTATCATTTCATGGTCAATTGGTCACCTAGGCAGTGAGGTACCGTACGAATACAGGGGTCACTAAACAGGGCAGTTTAGGAATCTAACGAAAATCGGACATTATAACGGCTATATTTTCATACTTTCCATAAATCCAACTCCTCCAAATCAATTATCAAACACAATAATCATCACCTACACCATGTGGTCTTCATTACCAGCCATGGTTACAATTCCAAACACTTCCATATTTAACTTTAATCACTTACCAACACATGGATCATCATAATCTTAACATTTACACCACTTAATCACTAAACCAAACAATATCCATCATAAATATAAAAGAGCAAGCATGATTATACCTTCTTGAAGCTTTGATAACCCTTAACAATCCTTGATATATCCTTAATCAACCTTATACTAGCTTGAATCACTAAAAGAAACCATTAAAACAAAGTTAACACTTGAAAACACTATTCATCATCTTTTCTAGTAACTTCCATGATTTTATTACCTTGGAAAATGATGTTGGTTTGCTATGAAACTTTGTAGATGATCCTTCCTAACCTCCAAGAAGCTCCATGATTTTTCCCTTGAATTGTTATTGAAGAGAGCTAGGGTTTTGGTTTTTTTTCTTCCTTTTTCTCTATTTGGCCGAATGGTACATTGAAGAAGGTGGGGAGAGATTTTTGTGTTTTTGTTGATCTTATCTTGCTAATCTCTTGTTACTCTAGTGTATGGTGGAAGCTTGGAAGATATTTGTGATTAAAAGCCATGCTAAAGTACTAATTTACCCTTAAAATTATTTAGTGGAAAGTGAGGTCATTAGTGATGTCATTAGAATGATCTAATACTCTCATTTCCTTATTTCCTAAATATTATGCTAATAATCTTGGATAATCATAATGTGGTATGCATCCTTGTTAGATTACTAATCTTGGTTGCTTGGTTTCCATACTCGTCTAATCGTGGTTCGTTTCGAGTATACCTCATTATCTCAGTGGTTTTCGAAATCATTTACAAATCCAATTTCCTTTGGCATTCTCTTAACTTAATAATCCCTTGGTTTAATCTAAATTCACTAATCTCTCAATATATAATTCTTATAGGGTTTCTATGCTCCCTAATATCAAAAAGAAGCTTATTCGAAATCAAAATCCTAAAAATCCATATTCAGGAATTTCTGGAATCTATCGTCATTTCGAGTCACTTATTTTCAATGTACAACACTAATATGGTTTCTGTTTATTCATTTTCCATCTCCAATATAGAGTACCTACATACCATTTCCCTAAATCCTCAAAGTTTACTATTCATGTGATCACTGTAGCATTGCTAAAGTTAGGGTTATTACAGTCTTCCTCCTTAAAAGGATTCCGTCCCGGAATCATGTTGAAAATGTCCATGGGTATCTTTTTCATTCACACCTTCTAACTTCCACCCTATTTCCTCTATCCTTTTCCTTTCATAATATCTGTATCTTGTTTGCGCAGAATTACACCAACATAACTTCCTTGTCATTCATCAACATGCCATTTAGTTTATCAATAGCAGTACTTTTACTGTCTTTTCCTCACAAATCTCCTCCTGTTTCCAGTCATTCCATGTTATCTCGTCTCTCCTTCCACTTTCGACGAAGATATCCGCCACCACATTGACCTTTTATGAATGGTAGTGTATCTCACTTATGGTTTGACCATCTTCTGATCTCTATCATGACATAACTATTAACACCTCAATATTCCTATATCTCACCTCTATAAAATTTTCCAGAAAATAAGCTCTAATAATATTCTTTAAAACAATTGTAAGAAAATACTACCTATAATATATATTTCTTGTTCGTCTCAACGAGCTTGTGTTTTCCCAAAACACTCCTACTTTTCTTTTCATAACGTTTCCTAGCCCTTAACAGATACTGATTTTCCTTATCTATATTATTAACTTATTTATTCCATTAATAGATTAAGTCGATCCTTAACCAAAGACTTACACACAAAATTTAAATCGAAAAACAAGTACCTGTATCCGCATCTGGCTTCGTCAACGCTTCCCTTAAGGTCATGTTGTACACTCTAGCAGTAGGCCTATTTGAAGCAGTCACACTCTGACCTGGCGCGTATGACCCACCGGAACGGCAATCTCTAGCAATGTGTCCTAATTTCCCACACTGGTAACACTTAACATCTCTTTTAGGGTTTGTATCAGTTGATGGGCACTGGTTAAGGTAGTGTCCTTTTTGTCCACACTTAAAACAAGTTACTCCCAGCACTCTACAGACTCCTATATGCTTCTTACCACACGTGTCACAATCTGGTAATGGTGGTCGTGATTGATTGGACTGAAATGTTCCTGAAGATTTTTGTCCACAAGACTAGTAGTCTTGTTACCCCCCGACTTTCCCACAAATTGAGATTTTTGTCCTCTACCTCCTTTGTTAAAGTAGCTTCCCTCACTTGAACCTCCTTTCGGACCCTCAAATCTTCTTTTCTTATTCTCTCGACCTATTTGAGCCTGTTCACTCTCGGCCTCTATAATTGATGCCTTTTGAACCACTGTAGCATAATCAGTCAACTCAAATGGGGCCACTCTCGTTCGTAACCAGGGTTTCAATCCTTGTTGAAACCTTTTCGCTCGTTGTTCTTCAGTACGCACAAACTCGGGAACAAACCTCGACAGTTCTGTAAATTTAGTTTCATACTCTGCCACTGTTAGGTTATCCTGTTTTAACTCCAGAAACTTTAATTCCATTTGGTTTTCTAAATACCTAGGAGAATACTTTTCTAGGAACACCCTAGTGAAACGCTCCCAGGTTATCACTCCCGCTTCTTCTAGGTTCTTCTTAGCTTCCCACCAGTAATTTGCCTCTCCCTTTAAGAGATAGGCTGCAAAGACTGTTTTATGATCTTCCTCTATCCTCAGTATCTCGAAAGCTTTCTCCATTTCTTTTAGCCATGCCCTGGCTACTACTGGGTTAGTGGTTCCCTCAAATTCTGGGGGTTTTAATGACTTAAAGGCACGAAAGGAATTAGCTGCCTGATTGGGGAGAACAGGTGGTTGTTGAGGATTCTGTGGATTCGCTAAATTCTGCCTTAATAAGTCCATGAATTGGGCAAAGGGATCACCTCCCGGATTCCTTTGTTGGCCAGTTGATTCCTCTTCTTCTTCTTCTTCATGATTTTCTTCATTATGGGCATTTTCGTTCAGTCTATTACCTTCTATATTTCGACTTCTTTCGTCTCTCTCATTTTCCCTTGCATTCGCTCTACTATCACGTCTAGGCGGCATAGTTCTGTACATAACAATAGTCCTTATTAATTACCCGAATTTGGGTTACAATATACATCATTTCTATATACACAATTATAGCATTAATTAACTCATTTGCACATCACAATATTCTTATCACGCGATTTGCATCTAGTTATATTATAACTTTAGTAGGTAAGTGTATCGCCCTTAACACGATAGCCTTTTCATTAAGTCAATCACCTTTTATACATCAATGTTTTTTAGTCTCAACATTTATTATTAAAAAATGCAGCAAAAATTTAGATAGAAATGCACAAACTTCATTAATTTACATAAATATTTTACAACTTGGGTACATGGTTCGAAACCTACAAACATACTGTACATACTAATCTGCTACAACAAAAGTGCTACTAACTGTCCTCCAATCAAACTGGGATTAAAACAGCAACCAACTAAACTAATCCTCCAAAAAGACATCAGTAAGATGACTAGTCTGATTAGTGACGTAGACTACTATCCCGACTCACAGTCCTGCCCTAATAATGTCCCGGATCTGGACTACCATAGACGTGACTGTATCCACTATCGCAGCCCTCCACTCTGGGTCTCCTCTATCAGCTAACAACCTCCTAATGTCACCCAGGGCCCGTAGCTCAACACTCACTAATCCCAAAGATATACCATCAGGAATGATGCCTCCTCTCCCTCTCTCTGACCTCTGCATCAGTGTGTCTATCACTCGGCGGGACTCCTCCAACTGACCCTGTAGGGCAAAGTACTCCGTCAACAGAATGGCTGGTAGTGAGTCACCTGTCGGTAAGGGTGCCTCCTGAGGGGGCACAGCAGCTGGGGCAGGTGCCTGTACAGGTGGAGGTGGTGGAGGTGCAAATGGTGGGGATGGAGGAATAGACTCGGTATCTGCATCCTCAGACGGATCTCCCTCTATCTCATCCTCTGAGAAGATAAAATGTCCGGGCGGAGTGAATGGCTCAACTGGATCCTCTAGAGGGCCAGGACTCGGTGAGGGAGATGGGACAGGTGATGGTACTGGAATAGGCAAGGCAGGGGTAGGTATCATATGGATATCGGTCCACTCAATCTCCTCCTCCTCCTCCTCAGCTATAACTGACAATCTAGGCCTCTTACGTAACGGCCTCTCCTCCTCCGGAATCTCCCATCTCACTCTAGAAGGACCTGCCTCATCAGATCCTGTAGAAGGTCTACCCATATATGGCACTATGGCCACAACATCTCTCCGTCTCTGCTCCTCTGCCTCCTCTCTCTCAAATCTCTCTCTAGCCGCCGCCCGGCGTCTCTCCCTGAGGTCCTCAACTGCATACTCGGGGACCTCTACCCCAGCCAGCTGAAGATCTAATAGCTCCTGCTCTGACATCCCTAGCCACTGGGGGTCCTGACTCGGCTCACCCATCTCCGCCCCCTATAATAAAACATAAAATTCTATTAGTAACAGTCTATAAAATTATAATATATGCTTAAAGTAAATACTACCTGCGATATACCACCCCTGAACTTGATGGAAGTTCATAATTTATATTATAACTGATATATTTATTATTATCACTTTTGTTCTTGAGCATTATGACTCTTAGCTCTGATACCATCTGTGACGCCCCTAGATCCGGGGTCAAGGATCCAGGTCATCACGGTCCAATTTCCGATCAATATCAATATCTCTTTAGTTTTTTTTTTTACTTAATACTTATGCAATTGACCCCACACTAATACACACACACACACCAGTCATATGCTCATAGAACAACATCCACAATATTTAAAAGTTTAAAGTTAACAGTTATTACAAGCCCAGAATTTTTACTAAGTACATTGTTGAACAAAGCTTCTACAGGAAGCATTTCAACAACCAAAGTTTATTACAACTTACACACTTAATTTACATAAATATATTAAGCCCCTTTCGCTTGTCACTACCTCGTGGATAGTCGCCAACACTCGCTCAAAAGGTCGCCTTTCCCTTACCCTCTTGCGGGGTGTGGTACGTAGTATCGGCATGGGACCTAGCTGTTATATACATAAATAGCAAGAGTGAGCTATAATAGCTCAGCAAGATAATACTGTAAACAAGTATTTAAAATGTGAACAGGTATACATATATGTATATGCATATATAATAGCAGGAAACAATTAAAATCCTTAAGGAAGAATAAAGCTCTTATTTAATAATACATCATCCACTTACTATTATAAGAAAGAAATCTAAAATAATATAATACCAGTTTTTCTTCATCTGTAACCATAATTCCATCATCTCATATCATATTCTGTTTTCAGTATAGAAATCTGAAAACCATTGTCTACACTTTCTTTTCAAAAACATTGGGGATATCTGCTGTCGACTGATACGTTAGGACGATGATCAGTCGCCTAATCGTACCTGCTCTCTTTTTACTACCGGTAGAAGGAATGAAGATCATCCCTGGAGGAAGGCCACCTGCTAACATCCTCCATTGGCATCTTCGTGCCGTAATAAAAATAATAAATGCTGGATCGTGTCGCACACAGCCCTACACAGCCACTTACGCAAGTCTGTTGCAATCCCCCTTTTTATCACATCATTATTCCCTTTTTAAAATATCATTCCACATTTCCATTTTCTCGCTTTCATTTCCACATATCATTCACTCATATCATTTCCATTCTCGCACATTTCTTCTATTAAATATATATATAACATAATGCTTTGATTATGATCCAGACATCTCTTCCATATTCAGGAATCAAATATACTTTTATATTCATAAAATATTCCGTCTATTTTAAGAGTAATGAATGATAATCAAATAATATTTATTAAACTACTTATATTCAAAAAGAACATTTTTAATATCGTATTATAAACCATATAACCCTAGATAACAACTGATACCATTCTTTTATTTACTTAATCATAAGGCATGTTCACTTCATGCATAATCATCTCTATACATATCCATCTCATACTCATATCCATATTCATATCCATCTCATACTCATATCCATATTCATATACATCTTCGTATACCTTTCTTTCCAATATCAATACTCAAGGAAGACAATTTCTTCAAAATATAGTAATAATAGCATCACATATATATTCCATGAAATCAAGTTTCTTTGTGAAGATAAGTAGTTTTACAAAGTAAGGATATAAGGAATCTTGCCTCAGTTTCGGTATCCTGATAGTATGGCTCGTCCCTCTTCCGGAGTTTCTATAAACACAAAAGGACTGTCGTTAGAACCACATCTCTTACTCACTACACTCTTGTATAACATTACCTTTGAAACTTTAATATATGTTTAACGTATTACTATTACCCCCAAAGGTTCAAGAACTTAACCATTTAAAACCTTAATCGAAGTTTCAGGGGTTTTCACCATTTCCCCTAACGATCACACTTAACTGTAAAAATTCTCAGAAAATATGGATTTCGAATTTTACCACAAGGTCAACTGGTAACAACTCTTTGACTACATTACTACACTATCCCAAAGTTTCATAATTTTTAAAAATGTTTAAGTATGGTAGTTATAGCCTCAAAGTTGGTACAACTACGGTTTCTCGACTTTCGAACGTCTTTCACTAAAACTGACTTTTCTCCTAAACCGTACATCAGATTTTAACGTACCTTATATCAAAACGATCTATGAACTAAGCTCTATCATTTCATGGTCAATTGGTCACCTAGGCAGTGAGGTAACGTACGAATACAGGGGTCACTAAACAGGGCAGTTTAGGAATCTAACGAAAATCGGACATTATAACGGCTATATTTTCATACTTTCCGTAAATCCAACTCCTCCAAATCAATTATCAAACACAATAATCATCACCTACATCATGTGGTCTTCATTACCAGCCATGGTTACAATCCCAAACACTTCCATATTTAACTTTAATCACTTACCAACACATGGATCATCATAATCTTAACATTTACACCACTTAATCACTAAACCAAACAATATCCATCATAAATATAAAAGATCAAGCATGATTATACCTTCTTGAAGCTTTGATAACCGTTAACAATCCTTGATATATCCTTAATCAACCTTATACTAGCTTGAATCACTAAAAGAAACCATTAAAACAAAGTTAACACTTGAAAACACTATTCATCATCTTTTCTAGTAACTTCCATGATTTTATTACCTTGGAAAATGATATTGGTTTGCTATGAAACTTTGTAGATGATCCTTCCTAACCTCCAATAAGCTCCATGATTTTTCCCTTGAATTGTTATTGAAGAGAGCTAGGGTTTTGGTTTTTTTTTCTTCCTTTTTCTCTATTTGGCCGAATGGTACATTGAAGAAGGTGGGGAGAGATTTTTGTGTTTTTGTTGATCTTATCTTGCTAATCTCTTGTTACTCTAGTGTATGGTGGAAGCTTGGAAGATATTTGTGATTAAAAGCCATGCTAAAGTACTAATTTACCCTTAAAATTATTTAGTGGAAAGTGAGGTCATTAGTGATGTCATTAGAATGATCTAATACTCTCATTTCCTTATTTCCTAAATATTATGCTAATAATCTTGGATAATCATAATGTGGTATGCATCCTTGTTAGATTACTAATCTTGGTTGCTTGGTTTCCATACTCGTCTAATCGTGGTTCGTTTCGAGTATACCTCATTATCTCAGTGGTTTTCGAAATCATTTACAAATCCAATTTCCTTTGGTATTCTCTTAACTTAATAATCCCTTGGTTTAATCTAAATTCACTAATCTCTCAATATATAATTCTTATAGGGTTTCTATGCTCCCTAATATCAAAAAGAAGCTTATTCGAAATCAAAATCCTAAAAATCCATATTCAAGAATTTCTGGAATCTATCGTCATTTCGAGTCACTTATTTTCAATGTACAACACTAATATGGTTTCTGTTTATTCATTTTCCATCTCCAATATAGAGTACCTACATACCATTTCCCTAAATCCTCAAATTTTACTATTCATGTGATCACTGTAGCATTGCTAAAGTTAGGGTTATTAGGTCCTCCCGATTGAAGACATGGATGTCCAAAAAGATCAGAAACAAAGAGAAAAACCCACCAAGGACTCGGTCCCCGTCCCTTAGTTCCTGAAGAACCTGAAAAGTTACCTACGTAGGGCATTGTTGGATGAATCCTTAAAGAACGAATTGGATGTGTTCCTACAAAAAAAAATGGTTTGTGTTTGCTTGGATAATAGCTGATATGCCAGGGGTCGATCCCCAATTGATTACGTAAACTAAACGTCCACCCGAATAGGGAGACGATGAAACAGAAGGAAAGAAACTTTGATTCTAAGTGGCAGGAAGGCCAATGGAGATTGAAGGATATGTATGGACTTTATTGATATGAATGATGCATGTCCTAGTGACCACTCTCCCCTACCAAAGAACAATACATTAACCAATGCATCGAAGATGACGACCCAAAGAGGCAACATACCGAAGATTGATGAATAAGATCTTTGAGCATCTTAATGGGAAGACTAAAGAAGTCCATGGAAATGATATGTTAATCAAGAGTCTCGATAAGGCACATCTCATCGAGTATTCTCGTAAGGTGTTTGAGGTGTTAAGGCATCACAAGATGATATTGAATCTAACTTAATGCACCTTCAGCATAGAAATAAGAAAATTTTTGGATTTAGTCTCCAATTATGGAAATAAAGGCCAACCCCGATTAGGTTAGAGCAATCCTTGATACGGAACCTCACGTGTTGACAATACTTGACATAACCGAATTACGTAAAGTCATTGTATCTATACTTGACTGTACTTAATACATCTTTGAGTATCGTCCTCGCGAAAGAGGAAAGCAAAGTTCAGAAACCCGTCTGTTACGTGAAAGAGGTCTTGCATCGGACAAAGTAACCATAATAAATCCCCAAGCACTCACTGACTTCATGGTTGAATACACCATTGGCAACCAAGAAGTCGGGGGCAGGAGGTAGTACCCTAGGAGGGCAAGGAATTATAGAAGGAAGGTTGAAGAACGGTACTCAAGAGTAATGGATGCTCAATTTTGATGGAGAATCAAAAACAAAATTAAGTGAGAACATACCTCGATGGGTGCATGATTCCCCAATGAAAAACAATGAGATTGAACGCAAAGCCGTGATAGCCATACTTGGTTGGGCCAGAGCCCCGAGGGTCAAAACCTTAAAGTCTGTGGAGACCCAAGATCGGTAGTACCAAAAGTGAATGGTGAGTACAAGGTCAGGGTTGGAACCACGACAAAATACTTGAAGTTTGACTCAGTTCAATGAGTGTTACATGAAGTACATCCAGAGGAAGGAATATGAAAAGGCTGATGTCCTACCCAAGTTTGCCTCCCCGGAGTTAGAGAATTTTATAGAATTTTTCACTTCAAAGTCTTGAAGGCCCGAAGCAATGACTGAAAAACTAAACAACACCTGTAGGTGTGGAAAGCTATTGGATAGATCCTACAGAGGCTCGCCAGGAAACCGGTTGGTTACCCGACAATGCCTTGGAGGCACGAAAGTTGTCAATAATAACACTGAGGCCCCAAAACGCAAATTTAGCCTTGAAAGAAACTCATCTAGAAATATGGGGGCAGTACTCGGGGGGCAGGACCCTTTCCCAAAAGATGACCCGATTTGGATTCTACTAGCCAGGCATGATGGCTGATGCCAGAAGTTATGTACGATCGATATACATAAACACACAACTGTTGATCAATCCTCTGAAATGTTGAAAACCATCAGTTCCACCATTCCCAGTGGCAAATGCCCAGAGAAAGTTCCTGATAGTTGCAATTGATACCTTCATGAAGTAGACTAAGGCCAAACCCCAAGCCTGGCACTAGTACAGAATGGACCTATAGCGTCGCCACCTATAGCGTCGGTTATTGACCTATAGCGTCGCCTCTTTACCTATTGCGTCGGTTGTTTGAAATAACTGTCGCTTATTGACTTCGGGAAGAACTTATAGCGTCGGTTGTTTACATTAACCGACGCTATAGGTTGCACCTATAGCGTCGCCACCAAAAACGCCGACGCTAAAAAGTGTTTTTGCGTCGGTCAGAAAAGAACCGACGCTATAGTTATACCCTCTAGCGTCGCTTTATGGAATGCCGACGCTATAGGTACACTGTAGCTCTCTCTTAGAGCGTCGCCACTAAAACGCCGACGCTATAGGTACGCTTTAAGTGTGACTTATAGCGTCGCCCCTATAAACGGCGACGCTATAGGCTATAAACGGCGACGTTATAGGTATGTAACAAATTTTTTAATAATTGAAAAAAATTATAATATTTTATATTAGATATAAGTCACACCTATATTATACAATTAAGTTTTGTAAAATAATATTTTTAATATTTTTATCGAACATAAAATGAAAAATTCTTAAATTGACAAAATCAATTAAAATCTTAATTAATTAATTATTTACTTTTAGAATATAAAAAATAAATAATGTTATTTTTTTTTTATCAAAAAAAAAATAATGTTATTTTTTTAATTAAATAATACAGTAGTATATACACCCAGGACCCGGTCTTTCCCCCCTTTTAATTTCGCCCCTTTCTTTTCTAAGCCCTAATTTCCATCTCCCTCTCCCGCACATCTCCCTCTCCCAATTGAACGAACCCAGAACCCAGAACCAAATCTTTGTTTTTTCATCTCCAAATCTCCCAATCCAAATCCACACCCATAAGCTCCATTTCTCTCCAAATCCACATCTCTGCTACTGAGTATATCTCTGCTACGAATTGGAGTCTTAACTTCTACGAGTACGAAGAAGACAATTGTACTCTCCTCCATCTCTGCTGGTTTGTTCTTCAACAATTGTGCTTGAGCCTAAGCAAGAAAACGTACTCATTCTCTGTTGGTATTCTCTCTCTCTCTCTCTCTCTCTCTCCATCTCTCTCTCTCTCCCTCTCTCTCTGTGTCTCTCTCTCTCTCGCCTCGCACACATGTCTGTGTGTGGGAATTGAAATTGTGTTTATATGATCTCTCCCGCGCTTTCAATTTACTTGCAATAGAGAATGTGAATATTTTATTAGTTTTGATAACAAAGCAGTTATCTAGGTTAGCTAACTTAAGGTATGCGACTATATGATATCGGTTGGGACTTGGGAGGGAGTTGTAAATGTGTTTTTGATTGAAATTTACTGACAACTGACAAGTTATGTACGTAATGGATTTTGCATACGAGATGATTTACTCTGCTTTAGATGATAGTGAGCTGAAACTTGTGGTTCTGTAGTAGTTGTTTTTGTTGCACCAGAAACAACTTCGAAATGCAGTATAGATGCATAGAGATTGAGATTTTCGGATCCATTATTCACTCTGCTTTATAAAATGATTGACTTTTTATTTAATTATAACTTTTTAAATAGATTGTTAGGAGAAAACATTATAGACTTTTATGATACAGCCATACAGGTGCATTTTATTAAATTAGAAGTATGCTGGGTGTTTAATTTTTTCTTTTTGCCAGTTAAAAACAAGTTAATGAATGTGATTTAAAGGTGACCTATTATGGATTTAAGTTCACGCAAATTTGGTCAATGGACAACCTTAGTTGTAGGACAATTACTAAGAAGGCCCATGGAAACATGGGTCAAACAATGTTATCGGCTTTGGATACCCAATATTATAATATTATAAGTTATTTCACTTCCATGTGCTGATTTATATATCTCAATACTAAAGCACGAGTATAAATTCTGTAAAACTTCATCCTTCTAGTCATTCTCAGATACTAAAAACTGCTGCCTACATCCTTTTAAAACACCTAAAAATTTGATCGATGGGTTTTTTTACAAATTTTAAAAATTTTAAAAATTCTCAGATACTTGAAACTTGAAAGTCTTAGATTCATATTGGATATGCAGATATTTTTACAAATTTAATTATAATCTTTCATCTTCTCAAATTGTACTCTGTGCTAAGTAACTTGTCAGGACTTTTCCAACTGTTCTAAGATTTTAAAATAGCTGAAAACAGATTATCACTTTAACTAAATTCTTCACCATAAAGGTTTTTACATAACATTTGTCAACACTGAGTTTAACCACGAACGCTTGCTCAAGTCTAGAGGCCCTAACTCTCTTGATGGCCTGCTTGACTTTTGTTTCGAAACAATACCCGATGGTCTGCCTCCCTCGAATGAAAATGCCACTCAAGATCCCCTGTCCTTGTGCTTGTCAACACAGAAGAATTGCTTAGCCCCGTTACGTAAATTGCTAGAAAAGCTCAAGTGTTCGTCTAGTTCTAGGCCACCGGTCAGTTGTATAATACAGGATGGAATCATGAGCTTCGCTATCATAGCTGCGAAATAGATTAGTGTTCCTTCTGTGTGTTTTCGGACCTCACCTGCTACTATCTTGTTGTTGAATAAACATTACAGACAACTTGAAGAAAAAGGCCTTCTACCATCCAAAGGTATGTATGTTTACATGAGTTGCAATGATAACTAAGACCAGATTTGAAACAATTTTGCAGGAGCGGAGAAAGTCGGGAAAGTCACATGCAATTGACCAGTTGGTACTGAGAATTGGTCAAGCGTAGAATCTGCATTAATGAGAATCATAGAATCTACATTAATGATCAGTTCGGAGAAACATGGAGCTACGAAGGCAGCGCTGTGGTGGAAAAAACAGCTTTGGAAAAATTATTTAATGTTACGTTCTTGCAATTTGTAATAATGTATTTAATGGTAGTAACAATTTGTAAGTAACAATTTGTGGACCATAATCTTGCAATTATAATCTTGTAATTCAGTTTATAATCTTGCAATTTGGTTTATATATTGTACAATAGAATTGCAGTGAGTATCCAGGCCAATGTTCTCTTTGTAATGGTGAAATTCCAATTTTCAAATTATTTTTTAAAAAAAAAAAAATTGACCTATACCGTCGGTCATTTGAAAGGGCGACGCTATAGGTTTTTTTTTAAAAAAAAGATTAACCTATAGCGTCGGTCATTTGAAATGGCGACGCTATAAGCTATACCTATAGCGTCGGCATTTAAAGGGGCGACGCTATAAACTGTACCTATAGCGTCGGCATTTTAAAGGTGCGACGCTATAAGATACACCTATAGCGTCGGCATTTTAACGAGCGACGCTGTAAGCTACACCTATAGCGTCGGTTATTTAAATAACCGACGCCTAAAGTAGACTCTAGCGTCGCCATTTTAACCGACACTATAGGCCTATACCTATAGCGTCCCCTGCATATACTACGCCAAACAACCGACGCTATAGGTCTATATGGGCGACGCTATAGGTCCAGTCTGTACTAGTGTGGATAAACATCAAGTAAATGACATAATTCCTGTGGGAAAGTGTGATACGTAGATATGGACTTCCACCAATCCTTGTAGCCAGAAATAGATGACAATTCAAAAATGAGGCTCTTACAAGCTGGAATTGTTTGAAAAAATGTGGTGCTTAGACTTGGCACACCCCAAACCTCATGGTTTATCGTATCTGAGCATTCGGTTAGGACACTCCACATGGTCAGACTAAGTGGAAATAAGGTTCGATGAAACCACAAGCTTCTAGCTCTAAGGAATTGAAGGCTCGAATAGGCCGCATTCCATTCAATTGAAGGCTCTAATAGGCCATGTTCCATGCAATTGAAGGATCGAATAAGCCGTGTTCAATGTAATTAAAGGCTCATTAAGTGAGAAATCGAACTATGAGAATTTGATGTTGAGTACAATCCTAGGACGACCATCAAGCCCAGGCTCTAGCTGACTTCGTGGTTGAATATACCATTGACAACCAAGAATTCGGGGGGCAGGAGGTAATAGGCCAGGAAGGTCAGCAAGGTGAGAAGCCCCTGGAAGTGAAGAAGGAGTGTTGGATGCTCTATTTTGATGGGGCATCAAAAACAAAAACCAGTGGTACAGGTTTAGTTCTGCAAAGCCCCGATTGGTTCGCAGTCGAGTATGCCTTGAAGTTGGACTTCGAAACAACCTACAACGAGGTAGAGTATGAAGCTCTGAAAACCGGCCTTGGATTGACAAGAGCCCTAAGGGTGAAGAACCTGAAAGTCTATGGAGACTCAAAGCTGGTAATCTCACAAGTCGATGGAGAGTTTGAGGCCATAGAAAAGAATATGGCCAATTACTTGAGAATTGTGAAAGCTGCGATAGCCCAGTTCGACGAGTGCAACGTTGAGTATATCCCAAGGGAGGAGAGTACAGAGGTCGATCCCTTATCTCAGTATACTTCTTCAGAAGTTGAGACCCATTCTGAGAGCGTCTACTTCCAAGTTCTGAGAACCCCTACAATTGATTCTAAGCTTATTGCTCATATCGGGATACGAGGATGCTAGATAGATCATATCAAAGCATACCTTGAGAATGGCTGGTTACCAAACGATGCCACGGAGGCAGGGAAGCTAGCTGTAAGGAACTAAAGGCTCGAAAAGGCCACGTACCATCCATTTGATGGTTCAAAAAATGCGAGAAATAAGTTTAAAAAATATATTTCAAGGAATTAGAGCTTGAAACAAGCTTCGATTTGATATATTGTAAGCTCAAATCGGAGCAACGAGCAAAAAGATATGGATTTTTCAATACTTATGGAATAAGTGGGCCTAATAATCGAGTTAAAGGACAAAAATGTGACCTCAGTCAATGTCTTCAAGGGGCTAAAATTTCAAGTCACGATTGAACTCCTCTAGGTCTCAGAGATAAGGTTGTGATGACCCAAGACCTAGGACAAATGAGGCTTTAAAAAGACTTCAATCGAGGTCACAGAATGAGGTCACAGACCTCACGACCAGTCAAAAAGGGGGCCTTTATACGACTTCAATCCAAGTCATGGATAGAGCTCGTAAGTTCTACGACCAGCCGAAAATAAAGCCTTGTGGCGAGCTCGATCCAAGTCGTAATTGAGGTCGTAGAACCTCAAGATCTAAGTAAAATTGAGTCATTTCAAGACCTCAATCCAGGTCGTGGTTTGAGATCGTAGACCTCACGACCATTGATATTTTGGGTCCTTACACGACCTCAATCCAGGCCGTAGATTGAGATCATAAGCCTCACGACCAGCTCAAAGTAGAGGCCTTATATACGACCTCAATCCATGTCATGGATTGAGGTCTGAAACTTCACGATCTCTGAAAAATTGGGCCAATACACGAACTCAATCCAGCTCTTGAATTGAGGTGTAGAACTTCACGACCATGTCAAAAAGAAGGCCTTACACGACCTCAATCCAGGTCATAATTGAGGTCGTAGAACCTCAAGACCTGGGTAAAAGTGAGTCATTTCAAGACCTCAATCCAAGTCATAATTGAGGTCGTAGAACCTCAAGACCTGGAATAAATGAAAGCAATCTGACGACCTCAAACCAGGCCTTAGAATTGAGGTCCCGAAGACCCCAGACCTGGACAATTTGAGGATTTAGTTGACCTCAATTCAGGTCTATCAGGGCTTGAACCCCCACACTAAATTACAAAAAAATATTATTATTTATTAATAATTTGTAATAAATTACTATTAATAATAAAATCCGATCGGACTTTATTCAAGCAAAATTTTATCTGGGTAGGACACCCCTGATTCGGGAATAAAAGTTATTCAAAATTTGAATAAAATAAATAATATTATTCAATAATATTATTTACAAAAAAAAATCTTCACGACCTCAAATGAGGTCGGAATTGACCTCGGAAAAACACACGAGCCCTGCCATATTGAAGCTTTTGACGATCTCACGTGAGCTCGTATTCGTCCTCCAAAAAAGCTACGACCAGGGCCAAATTAAGGCCTTGGACGACCTCAAATGAGGTTGGTTAGAAAAAGTGCAATTTATTACTCCTATTTTTGCCATATTGACAAAAAGAGCCCCTGGAAAATTATGAAATAATCCCCCTAGAATGCATGTGTGCACAAATTTAATGTTTTCGATTAAAATTTTTGAATTATTTTCAAGAATTGTCAAGAATAAATCAAAAAATACCCGTGGGTACAAGAAAATTCCTAAAATATTAGGAATAATTACGAAAAATACCTGTGGGTACAAGAAAATTCCTAAAATATTAGGAATAATTACGAAAAATACCTGTGCGTACCAGAAAATTCCTAAAAAATTAGGAATAATTACGAAAAATACCCGTGGGTACAAGAAAATTCCTAAAAATATTAGGAATAATTACGAAACATACCCGTGGGTACAAGAAAATTCCTAAAATATTAAGAATAATTACGAAAAATACCCGTGGGTACAAGAAAATTCCTAAAATATTAGGAATAATTACGAAAAATACCCGTGGGTACTAGAAAATTCCTAAAAATATTAGGAATAAATACGAAAAATACCTGTGGGTAATAGAAAATTCCTAAAAAATTAGGAATAATTACGAAAAATACCCGTGGGTACATAAAAATTCCTATTATTAGGAATAATTAAGAAAAATACCTGTGAGTATATAAAAATTCCTCAAACATTATGAAGGGTACAGAAAAATATGAAGAAAATTATAGAAATATTTTCTTGACAAATTGAGCAATAATTTATGCTAATAATGCATAAAAGCTCTAGGAAAATGCCAAAATTGCTAAAAGCAAGCACAAGTTAAAGCCGCGAATAAGGCAAATCGTCGTAAATGTGTAGGTCGCTCCACACTTTACAATAATGCGATATATGTGAAACACTAGTGTAAACCAAAGTCCCCATATAAGGGTAGAAAAATTTAGAAGTCCTAGGTAAGGGATAAAAGTGACCCCAAGTCTCGATTAAGGCAAATATAACTTCTACGAAAACCTGATCAGTTTTCCTAAAAGTTGGGGGGCAAATGATATGGGCTGAAAATAAGTCCTAGAGACACATTTAATGTGATACCTAGATTGGTCCAAGGTTAAAGCCCATTAATGAGGCCCAAAACCCTAATTAAATAATAAATCCGTGGTTAATAAATCAGCCAAATAAAAGATTCTGTTATTGAGTACAAAAGGAAACCAAATCATCTATGGAGTAGCCTCCAAGGCATACAACTCCTATAGTTATCCACCTCCCTCATGGAAGGATCTAGAATTGGGCCCAAATTGTATAACTTGCCCACCAAGTTACTAAACCCTAATTCCAAGGCTTCTCAAGCCTATATAAAGGGCCTGACCCCTCATTCTTAGAACAACGTTTTGGGGCACAGCTCAATACGTCCCTCCACGTCCCTCCACGTTTTAGGCTTAATCCTCGAATAAGGACATACAAGCCACTACGTCACTACGTCGCGAGGGCGCATCAAGCCAAGTAAGCAACTACAGAACTACGTTTTGGCTTGATTCTTGATATTCATCAAGGTACGTAGGCATCTTGTTAGGACCGAGTTAGTCCCCGACAACAAGAGCAGCCACCATTAAAGCTCGAAGCTCTCAATCCCTAGCAATCAATACACGAATTAAGTACACCCTACTTTTTATTCCACTACTTTTTATTCCACAACAATAACTAATCTAATTATATTAATTGATTTTTGGTATCCGTTTTAGAAACTAAATTGGAAGTTTTAGGATATTTCCACTTCTAATTTATCATTATTAGGCAAAAATATTTCGTATATTTTTCTTGTTAAGTTATATAAAATTTAACTAAAAAATATTTTTAATACAAACAGAAACAACGATGCCGAAGGAAGGAACGCTGATATTTCAGCAAGTAAAGATCACACCCTACAACACAACACAACGTACTCAGTATATCCCGCATGAGCAGGGTCTGAGGGGGGATGTACGCAATCATGCCCCTACATAAAGGTAGAGAGATTGTTTCCGGTTTTTTGACCCCCGACAGGAGTCGAACCCATGACCTCACGGTTCACGAATTGGGCACTTACCACTGTGCCAACTCAACCCCTTTAAAGATCACACCCTGAATGTGCTAAAAGCCTAATACTAACAACGGGCCCCACTTTCCAGAAGTATGTCACGTTAGGAAATTGTCGCTTTCTTCTGTACCATTGGAAATTGGTCATACATTCGATAATTAACGTTAAGTCCACGTTTTTATTTAATTTAAGATAGTGCTAGCTAGTATTTCATAGGGAGCCCGCCGTACGTAATCAGCACTTATTTTACTATTTTCATTCACATTGTTGACCAGAAGGCCTGCATTATTTTTCAACTATAAAAAACAGGATATATAAACAAGCATTTGCATCTCTATTTTTGTCACTCATTCACAAAGATTCAAATATGTCATCTTACAGTTCTGATCATCAGAGAAATAGTTCTTCTATTTTCGATATTCCTTCCGATATTTTTCGCACCCATATTTTGACCCGGCTTGATGGTTCTAGTTTGGTTTCAACAGGATCTGCATCTTCTGAGTTAAACAAGTTCTTTAAGGATGAAAATCTATGGAAAAACATCTGCAATTCCACTTGGCCATCAACGGATGATCGTCGTCTTCTCGATATTATCAATACTTTTCCGGCTGGCTATCGTTCATTTTTCTCCGATTGCTACCCATCTCTGGACCACAGTCCTAACCCTAAGGTCCACCTTGTTGATCAAGAAATAGGCCATCAGAGTGTATTGAAAATATCAGAACTAATCTCAGCCGTGGATATTCACTACGACAACAAATTAATATATTCCAAGGTACATTCCACAGAAACATCTTCTGATTGGTTTTTATCTTCCCCTTTTCGGGTCGATCTTCTCGACCCTAAAGAAACCATTCCAACACCAGTACAGGTGTTGGAAGGTAACGCTGATTTATTCCGCTCTCAACTCGACCAGAATCTGACTCTGAGTTGGATTCTGGTCAATCCTATAAGTCGGAGGGCTGCAAATCTATCAAGTCTAACACCAGTATCCGTCGAACGTCACTGGCTAAACGAAGACATCCGGGCACATTACATGACCTCTTTACCAGGATTTTTTGTGGGAAAATCACTGGAGTTTGTGCAGTGTAGTATAGTGGTTGTATGCGGTGGAACAGGAGGTGACTTACTGGTCAAGGAAGTGAGCTTGCAAGTGCAAGACATGGACGGAAAGAGTTTGAATGGGAAGGAGAGTTTAGTAATTTTGCACGAAGCCATGGTAGGTCAAAGGATAAAAAAGGGAAAGAGAGAGGAGGAGAGAGAGAGGTATGAGGAGTTTATGGAGATGAGGAGAGAGAGAGGAGAGAGAAAGCAAAGGAAAGAGAGGAGGATGGACATGGTGTGTATGTTAACCGGGGTTACTATTTTCATGGCTTTTTGTGGCTTACTTTGGTTAAGATGAGAGGCGGTATATAATTACAATTACGAGAGACTACCAAGGAAACGGAATAGGTCAATCAAGGAACGTATACAAAAACAGTGTTCAATAGTATTCTTCACCAAACATGTTAAATTTATTATTTATTTCTTCTTTTGTAAATGTCCGTGCAAAACTTTTTATATTTAATTGATATTTAAACTCTCAAGCTTTATAGTAGAAAGAGTGCACTTCATGTTTTACACTTAGGCCAATGAAAGAAAAGCGCATTTTGTTTTTCATTACAAATGATGTGTTTTCTTTTAGTTTTAAACAAGAAATGTAATACATGACACAAAAATATGAAATTAATATTAATCTCATATTTTAAGTAATATATCAATCTCTAATGAAATAATGATGAAGTGTTAAGCTATATATGAGGTCTATAGAAATGCACGAGTAATATAAACATCTTATTCGTAAAAAAAAAAAAAAAAAAAATTCTCTCCTCTCTTCGTCCTTCCTCATCCGGCGGTAACTTTTCTACCGATCAAAAGTTCTCTTTCTTACTTTAATCTTATTTTTCTTTTCAATAATATTCATTCTTGAGTGAGTTGTATTTTCAGTACCCAATTTTTTTGGATTGTTTGTTGTATCTTATGGGAGCCTAAATATGTTTTGAATTTTTTTGTGTTGGTTATTTTGTTGAGAATGATTAATGTGGTGTATTGGGGGATCTGGAATGCTCGCATCGAAATGATGTGAAATGGAATGGTAGTAGAAATCATAAGAGTTCACATT
Organism: Saposhnikovia divaricata; assembly: GCA_036435485.1. Taxonomy (NCBI): domain Eukaryota; kingdom Viridiplantae; phylum Streptophyta; class Magnoliopsida; order Apiales; family Apiaceae; genus Saposhnikovia; species Saposhnikovia divaricata. The sequence goes on along the minus strand of CM071595.1, from coordinate 53,090,515 downwards.
TCACAACAAAAGATTGTTTATACGGGGATAATTGTACCTCCGATCTCGATTAGTACAACTGAATTATCAAAACATTGGACTACATCTAGATTTAATTGTGTGAAGGTCAGTTGTGATGCTATTATTGTTTTCAGGAAGAAATCGAAAGTTGGTATAAGCCAGATTGCTGATGATAACATCGAATTCATTTTTAACTTCAGGAATATTTGTATTCATTATGTTAAGCGATCCAAAAACAAATCAGCTAATTGTTTAACTCGTGATGTGGATACTATCAGGGATGTGTTTAACAGCAGAGACAACAGAAAATTCTGGAACTCACTTTAGATACATTAAGCATAGAGGATGCTTTGTACTGGAGACTGGAAAACACAGGAAGGGGAGAGCACGGATCGGATCGGGTTTTTGGTAAAACCGTTGGTAAAACCGAAACCGAAACCGAAACTATTCGGGTTTTAAAATCTAAAACCGCAACCGAAACCGACGGTTCGGTTTCGGATTCAAACTTGTCGGATCGGTTGCAATCGGTTCGGTTTCGGTTTTAAAATCGCCTCAAATAAAAATAATAAAACCGACATACCTTACTTAAATAAAAAGTATGTAAAATTAAAAATTACATCCATGAAATATTTGTTTTCTCGAAACATACAGAGTTTTAATAATTAAGTACTAAAGTCTAAGATGAAATTTGTCGAAATAAAAGAGTTGTAGACACATAGAGAGTTCCATTCCATCACTACTGCATACTGCGTACTGGACTACTGGTAGCTGGACTACTGGCAAACCTTGTGTTCACCATACTCCTCGTACCCGAAAAAGTGTCATCCAAAATATATTATTTATAACATCAAAACCATAGAAGAGCACAAATTGGAGAAGATTTGAATTACATTTGCGTAATTGACATGTTAAAGAAATCAATTAGCATGAATGCTTAACTATTTCCTCAATAGTTTATCTATATTATGACCTTTCCTACACCAGCTGCCAAGAATTTTTCATACTTGGTACAAACTTCATTTTTTAGAATTCTGGTATTAAAAAAATGGCCATCTTAGAAGAGGGTGTGTAAACCTTCATTTCCATTAAGTTAATGTAACTCGAGACTAAATGAATGGGACAATAATAGGGCCTAAGCAAAATCTGAATACCTTTGAAACACTATAATCTTGTTATTTCTAAGTTGTCATAACTCATAAGAATCAATGGGTTGAGTCTCAAGTGACATAGATATCTAAATGCTAGTTCAAAAAGGACTCAGTTTCGATACAAGTTAAAACATAACAGAGGCACATCTCTGAAACAAGTAGCATTAAGCCATTAACTAGTATTTCGATATAAAATAACCGCTATAACTGGAATACTGGATCATTTTAACACTTTAAATCTAAAAAAGTTACTAGTTGAAAATACGATGTTGATTCTCTAACCAGATTTCCGACACTTGAATAATATTTTGAAATCTCACACAACTTTATGCACAGAAAGTGCAAGGCTGCGTTAACCAGAAAACTAGAAGATCCTGGGCAGAAGAGCTGCAAATGTTCCATAAAGTATTGACTATTACACTACATTCTTCACAGCGGAAACAAACTCTCTGGTTACTGTGTATTCAACATTACGGATGTACCATTTCGTGAATTACAACCCATTATTAGACTACATAACTTACATTTAGCTTTCTCTTGACCACATGGACAATCCGGAATCCTACCAAAATATTCCCATACCACTGAACCCTTTCTATCCTTCTCACAGATTTCATCATCTTCTTTATTATCACATTTTGCTTCATCTTCTAAGTTCACATGTATCTATAATTGAAAAAAATGTAACTAATCTTTAAACAACTTATAAACTAGCATAAACCGAAAGCAAAGAACATAGAACATAAAACAGAAATCGCAGATTGTAAATTATTAAAACATACCACTTCATCTGTTTGTTTTGTAGGTGCTTCTTCTTGAGGAGTTTGATTCTCAGATGGAGCTTCCATGGTTGTGAATATGCCTAAGTTGTTGTTGATTGTAGTCTTAATCAAGATCTGTAATTTGGCCGTGAGAGTTGAGAGATGCAGAAGCAGTCAAGCAGAAACGGGCAGATACTCAGAAAGACGAGAGTGTGTATTCTGATTTCAATTGTGACTATTGTCAATTGTGTAAGGCTTTAACTTGTAAGCGTCTGTGATTCTGTATAGTGATTTAACTAAGCTGCTGGCCCAAATTGTAAAGACAGAGCCCGACCACCCATTTCTAATTTTTAGCCATTATATTTCAAAAAATATGTGTATTTATTAATTATAAATATAAATATATAAATACATATAATTTATTTAATTTAATCGGATCGGATTCGAGTTTTTTCGTATCGGTTTCAACAAGAAACCGAAACCGCATAATCGGATTCGGTTTTTAATTTTTCAGTTTCGGTTTTGGATTGGTTTTATACTAATCAGTTTTTATCGACTTTTAACGGTTTCGGTTTCGGATTTTTTCAGTTTTTTGCTCAGCCCTAAACACAGGTATGTACACGGTGAAAAGTGCATATAAGTTATTGCAGATGCGAAGGGGTAGTTGGCAGGCTCAGGATAGTTCATGCATTTGGAAAATGTTATTGAGTATTAAAGCACCTCCCAAGGCTGCTAATGTAGTCAGGCGTGCATTGTCATAATGTTTGTCTACATTGACTCAATTACAGTTCAAATAAATAGATAAAACCCGTAATAAAACCAAAACAAGTCTTTTATTAATATTAATGAAATCAAATAAGAATACAAAAAAGTTCTTCCTAACCCATCATACATGATTGGATTTGGGACAAACACTTTCAGTTTTTAGGTGTGTATATAAGGTAATATCTTCAACTAAAAGTAAATGTGAAAAAAGCAATCGACTAATTACCATTAATTTTATTATGTTAATGTGAAAGAGGTAATTACCATTGCTTATATTATGTTATTATTTATTTTAGGTGTATTTATTTTTCTTTATAATGAATGGTAAATAAGTAAATTCACGAGGTACCAAAAAACAAGTACCAAAAAATAGGTACCAAAACTTTTAATATTTCGGCTTTTATATAATAGTATAGATTAGTTACGGGCAATCCTATTTTATAAAATAAAATATCTAACTAAAATTTTTCCTTTTCAGCTATTACCTATTTTAGTTATGGACAATCCTATTTTATAAAATAAAATAACAATATTATAGTTCTTAATAACTGACCAATTACCTTTTTCAGCTATTAGCTTTTCTAACGTTTTCAATTAAAATCTCCAAAAATATCATGGATCGTTCTATTTAATGAATTAAACTAATTATGTTATAATTACTAATAACTAACTGATTGTTTTTATCAACTGAAAGGTAATATATTTTCTAACTAAAATATCTCATTTTCAAACTTACTTTTTTACCTTAATTATCCTTACTTAAATATTTATTATTTGTAAAAATATGTAATTCTATTTTATAAAATAAAATAATGATTTTGTAGAGCCTAATAACTAACCAATTACAATTTCTAGCTAAAAGACATTGTCTTTTTTAACTTTTATAACTAGAAACTCTCATTTCCAAAAATATCACGGATCATGCTATTTAATGAACAAAACTAATAATATTATAATTACTAATAACTAAATAATTATATGTTTCATTTAAAATGGTAATATCTTTTCTATATTTTATAACTAAAATATCTTCTTCTAAAACTTGCCTTTTCTTAATTAAATATCCTTACTTAAATATTTATTATTAGTAAAAACACGTACCTTTTCTATTTTTTTAATAACTACTATTATTTTTCAATATTATCACGGACAATTATATTCAATAAAATAATACCATAATAATTAATAATTAACTAATTACTTTTTTAAACTAAAACGTATCATTTTATCTATATCTTATAACTAAATTTTTCCCTTTTTAGAAATATTACGACCAATAGATATATAATTATTATCAAATTATATCATTTAAAAATTTAACTTACAAAATTCATATTTTTAAAATTTATTCAAATTATTGAAAAAGTATATAATATTAAAGAAAATTCGTGTATCGCATGGAGATGCACAGGTTTTTAGCTAGTTATAATAAAACTAGCATTAAAACCCGTGCCTCGCACGGGTCTGCTACTTAAACTGTATTTTTTAATCAAATTATTCAGGATCAATATTGGTTGAAATATGTGATTGTTTTTCATAGAGTTTTTCTTGTTAGTGGCATATGTGATTATTGTGTACTTACTTAAATATGTTCAAGTTTGTTCTTTAGAAACTAATACGAGTAATACTGATAGCAATCATGTCAATTTTTAATTTTGTTGTGGGTCATGGAATATAATTTCATTGTTATGTGGGTGTTGTCTAATTAAGATGATTTTTCAGAGCACCTACAATCCTAAACATTCTTCAAAATTGATGCATCCATTTAGCTAATCTCCAATAATATTCAAGGTAAAAACTGAATACTCTTCAAGATGTTGCATTCTGGAAATGTAGGTTTCAGTCCTGATTCTAATAAAAAATCTTCGTAAATTTTCTAAAATGCTTCTCAGGTCTTGTGCTTACATCTTAAAACCGCATTTCTAACTGTTTTATTTGTTTACATCTAATTTCTTGCCTTTGTTTCTCTTCCAATGTCCGTTTGACTTTCATCGAGTCACCTCCATAATTAAAATAACATATATAATATACGATCCTTTCTTTCTACATAATTTCATATTTTAAATTAAACATTAGCAAATTTGTATGTAAAAGGTAATGTGTTATTTATAGGATTCGTTTTTCTAAAGCTAAATATTTTTACGACCCGAATTGTTTGATTAATAAATTATTGTATGTTGTGTAGTAATATACAATTTTCATTTTACGTTAACACCTCAATATTTTTGCTCTAGTATATTGTTAGATAATATCCATTATATTAATTATAATGTCATTTTATAGCCCAATTGTGTATTTACGAAATTCTTTAATTGATAAATGATAAAAGAGTCCAAAACTCATTTAAAATCCAGTAATATTTAATTAATAATATTTCATCAATATCACACACATACATATTGTGTGTATGATTTAAAATACATTTGATTGTGTGGCATAATGGTATGAAGATGCACAATTTAACTCTATGTTCCAAGTTCAATTAGAATTGAAAATAATACTTCTATATATAAATAGGAACTTAGGGGTAAATTGGTGCTTTTAATTCATGAATAAAGTACTTTAGTTATTGACTTGGTCTTTTATTTAATACTTTTCATAAAAATACAATTGCATTTCATTTTTTTTCTTTATATAAAACCAAATATTGCCCCGATTGTGCGGTACACATAGAGATATCATGTGTATTATTGAAAACACGTATAGATGAGTGCTTAGGTTGTTTAAGAGAATAACAGGTATATAGTAATTTATTATTATTATGTTGATTGTTATTGTTATTACAATTTTATAATATAATCAAATCATATATTATGTACCAATAATTAATATTTTCATATAATATATTATAGTCCAAATCAATAAATGTAAAAGTAAAATCAGGACAAATCATAAAAATACAATATGCATTTCATTTTTTTTCTTGATATAAAACCAAATATTGCCCCGCTTGTGCGGTACACATAGAGATATCATGTGTATTATTGAAAGCACGTATAGATGAGTGCTTAGGTTGTTTAAGAGAATAACAGGTATATAGTAATTTTCTATTATTATTATGTTGATTATTATTGTTATTACAATTTTATAATATAATCAAATCATATATTATGTACCAATAATTAATATTTTGATATAATATATTATAGTCCAAGTCAACAAATGTAAAAGTAAAATCAGGACAAAAAATTATTAGTGTGTCGCACTAATTAAAATATTCACACACACATGCATCTATATTGTGTTTGATTTAAAAAACATGTGATTGAGTGATGTAGTGGTAAAAGAATGCATGAATTAACTAGGAGACCCAAGTTCAATTCCCACCAACCACAATTTTTTAAAAATATTAAGATGAGGGGCAAACTGGACTTTTCATGTACATTAAAAAGTCTCACCATTTTTTTTCTTGTGTTGGCCTATTATATATACTAGGGACTTTGCCCGAGCTACGCATGCGATCTGAAAAAATTATTATTTTTATTAAAATACAATAAAATTTATTATTCTTCTTAATATGTTTAATAATAATTAATTACATAAAAAAGTTTAAATTAGAATGTAACGAAAACAAAATGTTTTGCATCTCAATCAATTCATAAAATGACTAATATTTAACATTTATAAATCATAATTAATTCAAACCTTATTCAGCATCCTCCACTTTTTGTAAAATGACTAATATTTAACATTTATAAAAAAAATTAGTTTAATTATATTATAAAAATCAAATTCAATTATAAAAAGTTTAAAAAAAGTCATATAAAAAATGTTTTGTTAACCTGAAAATGAAATAAAAGACCCAAAAATCAAAAAACCCCCAAAACCTCATAACATAAGCCATATATATACACTTATATGTACGGACGAATTCTGTATAACTGGGTTTTTCTTCCTTAATCTTTGATCGAGCAGGGCAAAACGATCGAGCATAGATCTTTGATCGAGCAGGGAAAGACGGAAAGCATCGATTGAGGTAACTTTAATTGCATCGATTGAGGTAACTTCATGCCTTGAATACATCATATATCATGCCTTGAATCGATGCTTTCCTTTAATCGATTTCTGTATACATCCTTTCTTCCTTAATATTTGATCAAGCAGGGCAAAACGATCGAGCATAGATCTTTGATCGAGCAGGGAAAGACGGAAAGCATCGATTGAGGTAACTTTAATTGCATCGATTGAGGTAACTTCATGCATTGACTACATCATATATTATGTATGTAATGCTTTGATTTTGATTACCAAAGTTATCTCTATTGACCGGTGTATGTTAGATTTGTGCTTTTCATTGTGCGTGACAATTAAAAAATATGGAATACATAGATTTATGTATTTTTATGGATCAAACAAAAATTTGGTAATCTTTTATTCAGCATCCCAAATTTATTTCTGGGTTTTGTATATTTGGATGTGTTATGGACTCTAAGTCATATGTACAAACATGTTCTTCTGATTGTTAGACAATCATGTAGAAATTAATAGATTTTCATGAACTATGCTTTCCAATGTGTCTGCGCTCTTTGATTTGGAACAATGAGTGATATATTTTTTATTTGGGCAAAAATAGGTTACATACCTTTGAAATGTTCTCTTGTGAACCGATATTGGTTGCTTTATATTCCTGACCATATAAGAGAACATATAGATTCTTACATTTAAATATTTTTTTCTTGCAATCCAAAGAGTATTCCTGGAATCATGGTTACGCCGGATGGAAGAATTCTTAAACTCTTGAGATATGTACACTTGGACAAAATTGAAAACAATATCATGGTATGATAACAACTTGGATTTTTAAGTATCTATAACCTATTTGATTGTTTTCTAGCATTATTATCTTACTACGTTTATCTGTTTTAGAGAGTCGAAAAGGATTATGACAATCAATATGGAAAAGAGCTGAATTCAGTTGTCAAATTCCATACACCATATGGACAACAGTTTCATGTGCAATACAGTAAAAAAGAGCTCTGTTTTACAAACTTTGGCAAGATTTACAATGATTTTGATATTAGGGAAAGAGGGGTCATTGTACTATGTTATATAGGTGGTGGAAATTTCTTAATACACGTTTTCAATGAATCCTATACGGAGTACGACTATAACTCTTTAAGACAAAGACCACGTGACATGGTGACCTTAAAAGGTATGTTTTATATGAAATTTTATCTGTTATAGAAATCTTCATTTGGTGCAACTTACTGATACTTTTGGAATTCTCATTTCATACCAGAATGGAAAACAGGAGTAGGTTGGAACTTTCTGTCATTAAGCATTGGTCTCATGCAGACACATGGTGGAGCTGTAAGAAATTCTAAATTCAATCCTATAAACTCATTAACCAATTTCACATTCGCTTAATATCGAATGTTTAACAAATGATAACAGGTCATTCCAGAAACATTCCAACAAATGTTTTGTAGAAAAATGCCAAAGGATGTTTCTATTATACTGAACAATGGAGACGTCTTAGCTGGAAAACTATCTTTGGTGGACAAAAGAATATATGGTCTTTCACCTTTATATAGGAAACAATTTGTCAAAATGTTTGATGTATTAATGTTCACATATTGTGGTAATGGTCGTTTTGAGCTAAGTGTGTTTGATAAAATAAAAGTGGAACGATTATTCGAGCTGCCTGAAATCATTTATGGTAATCTTAAAAATCCATCTTCTTCTGATATAGTAATATTTAAGTTCAAAAATATCATTAACCAAGTTGTTGTATGATTTTTAAATACTCTGCAGTTTCCGAAAATGAAAGCGAAAGTGATGAAGAAATCGAGGACCTGGCAGAAGATCAACTGGAACATGATAATAATGTCAATGATGCTGGTTTTCAAGTTGTTATGACTACTTCAAATGTGAACAATACATGTCATGGTGTGGTAAGACTGAAATCTCAACATTTTGGAATATCCTCAAACTTTGTTCTACTGCATTGTAAACATTAACTAAACACAATTTTATCTAATCTCTTACAGTACATTCCAAGAAATATAACTCCAAGCAACCGTAATTGGATGAAAGGAGATGAAATTATCTTGCAAACTGAAAGAGGAAGTTGGAGAGTTGGTTTGGTCTTGTCTAATGAATCACCAAGAATTTCTGCCGGATGGAATAAGTTCATTAGAGATAATGAAATAGAATTGAACAACAGACGTCGTTTCACTCTGTTGGGGAATATCCAAGGAATTTGGACATTTACTGTTCAGATTCAGTAACACCATAATGCTTTTGCTTGTATTTTTCGATTTTGGAAAGTAACACTGTATTAACATGGCGTATTCATGGTATGAATTTTGAAGGCAATGTACAGTCATTTCTTTGTTTAGTTTTCTCAACCTTTATTATGATGAACATTATTCCTTCTATTGTACAGATGTCCAACTAATATTTGACGTACTTTAGTTTTTAAAGATTACATTAGGAAGTTTGGACAATTTAAAGCACTACGTAACGTAACCAAAATTTAACGTACTTTTGTCATTGTTCTGAATATGATAATGTTTGAATAATGTAGTTTGATTGGATTAAATGACTTTGGGAATAATTAAACCGTGTGCACTAAGAATGACTTTTATAGTAGTTTATGCAAAAACTTTCTGATTGGCATCTAAGGTTTATACATAGGTATTGGATAGATGTTACCATATTTTTTAGACAGTGAAGTGAAATGAGATCATGCAGTTAACATGATTTATTAGGAGTATGGCCAATTGAATTGTAAGGAAATTGTCTAAACTTCATTGTATAAACGATATCTCAACTTCACTGTGATAAAAGAAGTAATTAAATGATATAATGTAAAACAATATCTCAAATTCATTGTGATAAAAGAAGTAATTAAATACACAATGATTAAAAATCAATACCAAGCGGAAACAAAATGCATAAACTTTTATTCAAACCATTTGTAAAATGATGGACAAAAATCAATAATCAAAACAATCCAACCAAATCCAAATTTGATAAAACTCAAAATCAAAACTATTAAGATCATAATCTCCACAAATTTTATTGAAAGGAAAAACTGGGCAAGCAAGTCATATTGAGAGATCTGAAAGTAGAAGACCAGTTCTCCAATGAGTAGTAGTTACTTCTCCTGCAAATTGATCAAAACATAAAGCAACTCAGTATTAGAAAAATAGAAAAATTGTTGCTCCATGATTATAAACGAAAAAATGGGAATGTAACAGAAAGTATCAAGTGTACCATCTTTATCTTCTTATTCACTGACATAGCAGATCCAGGAGTCCTGGCTGTATCATTTCGATCCAATGACTACAATAAGAACAATTCCAATATCAGAAATGCAAAAATTGGGAATTGGAACTATTAAAAATTTAAAATGTGTAAGGCAAATACTAACATCAGTCAATGTAATCATTGGGATTTCTGGAGGAGGTGAACCAATAGTAATGGATGTGCTTGTCTTGTTTTTCTCATACAGATCAGTTGCATGAAAAACAAAACCACTCTCATCAGTACTGTCTTCAATAACGTCTATAGTGACAGTAATCTCATTGCCAGAAAGTCGCGCAATAACATCAGGAACCATCTTCGGATCCTTTAAAATAATAAAAAACCAATGTGTCAAACATTACAAAATCATATGATAATGAAATAGAACAATAACAAAAACTATACATGTACTACGGTCGTGCAAACATGACTAACTTTGATAATTGTAAATATAATTCTGCTTACATTGTCCGTAGATTTTTTAAGATTGGAAGCACTGATTCCAATCATTGCCTTAACAACACGATCCATAAGAAAAACTTTGGTTGAAAGGGTCTGATCTTCACCAACTACCAAAACACGATACCTAAAATAAAAGAAATATATATGGTCATAAGAGTATCAATATTTAATAAGACAGGCCAAAAATTAAAGTTTAGTACTAAAAAAGGTTGATTACCTCTTATCCGCCACTGGAATGCTCCTATCACATTGAAGACATTTGAATATTCTTTCAATCTTTGACACTTGCGAATTACATGAATTACATGAATTATACCACCAGAAACAGTATTCTTCAACTTTGGCAATGACAAAAGTGCAGAAAATATTCTTCTGCCAAAAAATTCATATTCATAAACGATGCTATATGCACTCGAACTAAACTAACAAAGTTAAGTTTAATTCTAAATACCTTGACTCTTTCTTTTGGATTCTCAACTAACTCCTTAAGAGTAACTTCCTCAAAAATGTTAACAATCCTCATATCATTAGTGAAGTCATCCTCATTATGATATGACTTATATCCTTCCTCCTCAAGCCTTGAAAAAATGAATAAATACAGCAATATAAATACAACACTATGAATAAATACAACAATATAAATGTGTAACAATCACTATACATGACAACACTGAAATCCAATAATAAGACAGAATTTAGTATAATACCTCTGCCTCATGTCCACAACATAATCATTCTCTAGATTAAAGTAAACTTTGGATGATGGCAATGTACTAATTTGCACGGTATCTAAAGACATAAAGACATTGAGTAGTTATGTGAAACCTCAAATCAAAAACTACTTTATGATACAATATGTGCACTTATCAACATAATATAAGAAAATCCGTACTCTTGTATGTAGTCAACTTGGTACTGGTGAGTATTGCAATTACAGGTTTCTCCAGTTCAGGATGGTAGTCATCATTCACAGACTTAGCTAATTCTCCCCATATAGCAACTCTGTGACGAACACTACAATCAAACATAACGTTTTACATGTTAATATGATATATTGGGATTCTGAATTATATAAATACGAATAAATATAGATTTTAAAATGTTCATACCTTCCGTCACATAGTTTAAAACGAACAATATCTCTATCTCCAAACCTAGTGTTGATCCTCCTAAGTTTTTCAAAATCTTCAACAACTCCAATGACATCTATAGAATAATATTAAACATGTTAAACAACTATGTATTTGGGACTCTAGATTCAAAAAACAAACTTCTCTAACCTGCTGCAAATTCAGGATTCTCATTGGGCTCATAGAGACTTGCAATATTATAAAGTCCACCAAGGTCTATAAATTCAAACTTGTGTAGGGGTATCATGGAATTATCAACCGAAGGCTCAAATGTAGTCCCATTATTGAACCTTATGGTATTTCTGGTTGACACAGGCTTGAGGTTACCAGCAGTATCCTTAACTACAAAATCTTGGATGACATAAACACCACCCTCAACAACATTTGTGCCAATAGCATTCCATGTATCCGCATAAGAAAAAGCATGCACGTGTGTATTCTACACAAAAAAATATATAAAACATAATGAGTTGAGGCTCTTACTATAATAACGTGTGAAAACAAATCGTTCAAACTCTATTAAAATGTTTAAAGTTCCATACTTACATCATCATCAAGCAGTATAAGGTTATATGACCTTTGGTTATTCCGGTATCTGGTGTAACAGTTGGCCACATCCTGGTTACCCTAACCTTAATTTTCCAGTCCATCCTTGATTTTTCGAGATTGTGGAGACGATCAAACGAAAGCTGAGCCATTGATTAACACGCTGCAAAAGACATAAAATATGTAAATGAAACTCATATATTACAAACAACATCGAAACTATAAAGAAATATGTACTAAGAGTATTACAATAATGAGGTTTATGAGTAGAGACTTGAAAGTCCGGGATGTGGAAGCTTGATAGTACACGTTCTAAATGTCTGTATATAAAGCACTCCAAAAAGAGATAAAATATGAAATATCAATTCTGACAAACTTATTGATTTGATTTTGATAACACCGTGATTTGTTTGATTTGATAACTATAAATTAATTTACATAACAAACTACCTTATCAACGTCTAAGAGTTTGTTATTGGATTAAATGATATGCTTAATGCCAGATACTAATTTATACGTTGTAATATTTTTTAGTAAGATGAAGTTAAACATTTCCTTTTTTACAAATGTTAATCATATATTTGAAATCTCTTCCTCAATTAAATGATATGCTTAATAATCAAAGAATAAATGATTTACATCTATATTCTCTTAAAATCATTTGCATAAATAGTATTACCAATTGCAAATTAAAATCATTTGTAAAAAATTTCATAAATTAAAATCAATTAATGCTGCAATGGCCAAAACCATTAACACATTTATTTCATATTTTTGGTGGTGTTTATAATATGTCTATTACTATTTATTTTGAAAAAAGTATAGGATGAAATAATTTTAATTATTAATGCATATGTTTCAAATGCTATTTCTATGATATAAATTATTATATAGGTTCATAATATGTTTCAATTGCTATTGTTATGCTTGAAATTATTAACATTTCCAATTTTAACATTTTTGTATTCAAAAAAATTTTATATAGAAAAAATATAAAACAATAACTACCATGTAGTTTTTAAGTTATCAACACACACTGCAGTTTCTAAGGATGTGACTTGGTAGTTTTATGGACGTGGTTTACTGGTTAAATAGCCGCAAATATTTGAAACATGTTGGACATGATCTTTCATTGTCAAGTAACCGCAACTAATCAAACTTATTATAGATTATAAATACGTTAGTAAGACTCTGACAAACCTTTCATTGTACACATTTAAAACACTGCATATGTTAAACAATGACTTCAAGATCTGCAAAAAGAAAAAGGTACTCAGACATGAAGAATTTGGTGGTGAATGACTTAAACAACATCAATATTACTTCAGCAGAGTTAAATGAAGATATGCGTTTAGCAAATGAAGATTTTGGACTGTTCTTCAAGAGCATGGCAGACAGGCAGAACGAATTGTTTGCTCGAACTCTTGGCATAGAGGAAAAATACTTGTAAATATATTTGTCTTAGAAAACAACAATTATTGTTTAAGTGATGTTTATTAGTAATGTTTATTCTTGTATCTTATAAAATTAAACTCTGTTCTTTCTTCCAGGAAAATTTTTGAAGTCTTAGACGGAAACAATGGTGGAACAGTTGGAGAATCATCTCAAAGGAATGTTCAGAGTCAGAGTGCTTATGCAGGAAGAGAATATAGATTTGTAGAGGATACTAAAACTTCTCTGAATGGCCATGTAAAACAGTTTAAAGAGTTGCTGGAAGAAATGCTGACAGGTTTCAAGAAATTTGAAGGAGAATGGCTACAAAAGATTAATGGATGGATAGGCAAGGCTGGTGAAATCGAGAAACGCAGAACAGAATTGAGTGCAAAGCTTGTAGATTTCAGCCATAGTATATAGTATGTTAGAAATTATAGATTTCTATATTCATAATATGATGTTTTATCTCAGTTGATTTAAGTTAGGAATATGTCTCTAAGGGAATTATGTAGCATCTCATTCATGTTTGGATTATTGTCATTGGTTATTAAATTAGTTGGTCTATGTTAGTTCATGTTTGTCCAAAATTATATCAAGTTAGTTGTTCACCATTCTTTAAGAATCATAAGGGAGATATAAGTTGAAACATGGATTAATGCCTACTTGATAGAGTTAGAAAGTATGCAATAAATTAATGTTCTGAACAAAGAGCATAAAAGTTTAACTGGTTCCATCAGAATGGATTAATGCCTATTTGTCCCATTATTGAACCTTCCATCATATAACTCAAAGAGCATAAAAGTTTTGACTTCCCAAGGGGTTTGAACCTCTTTAACTGGTTCAATGTTCTGAACAACTCCAACAATGTCTAGATTGATATCACAATTCAAATTAGATTTATGAGAAAATATATAAATGAAACATGGTAATAACTTAACAAAACAAAACAAAAAAATTAACAATACCTATAGCGTACAAAGGAGACAAAGAATGTGAAAAACATGCTGCAATTTCATGAACTTTAGAAAATGGTTGAATTTCGAATTTATGTCTCGGAATAGTGGCAACAGGTATGGGAAAATTTAGTATCCTGGTGAATGTTGTGAAAACAACAACCTTGTCCGAAGATACAGGCCTCATGCGTCCTAATGGTTCTCTTACTATCAAGTTTTCAATCTCATAAGAATTTCCTTCGTAAATAGTATTACCAATTGCATGCCAAACAACTGGATACATGAAAGCAAGTACATGATAGTTCTGTAAAAATACCCATATAACAAAGACTCAGTACAGAAACACTAAAAATGAAAAAAGTTAATGGTGGATTGTAATAATATGTAATACATTACCTCAGAGTCAAGCAATATGAGATTAAAACCTAAAAAATGTTGATTGTTTCCAAAAGAAGGCCACATGCGAGATATCCGTACACGGATAATCCAATCTGTTTTGGAGTTATTCAGTAATGCTAGGTTCTCCTCCATGTTTCCACGTTATTAATCAGATTGTAAGCATAATCAAGGAATAAAGAGTGGTAAAAAATTGATAAAGGACTGAAACATGTAATCTACATATACATGTTGATAAGTTTAGATTAGCATAAGATTAGAACATGATTTAAATTAACATTATTGTAAATCATGGTTGCAATTATAATAATAGTTTGTTAGGATTTCACACAAAGAATGATAATGGGATATCTCATGATTGATTCTATATAATATGGTGTTGATAATTAGTTATATTACAGCGTTGCTAAATATAAATTATTATGCTCTATAATTGATTAAATCAAATGCCAAAGATAAATTAGTATGCTTTGTCACAATTTGTTTTTACAATTTATCCGGTATAATTTTTGGTTGTACTCAGATTTTAGATAACCTTTTATAGCAATTACATAACAAAACCAAAAATAGTGTAGCATAATAAATGATTGCTCAATTTTTCGTACAATTTTGGGAGGAACAGACATAAAGTTATCTTAGTTATCACTTCCAAATTAACGAAAACATTATATGTAAATATGTACATTATTAACATTACAACTTCCTCCCAATTTGGAAGTTTGTATAAAATGTGGAAAACATAATATAAAATAAATAACTATAAAGCTTAACCCAAACTTGGAAGGTTGTAGAAAACCTCCTCAAAAACTACATTAGATGTAATGTTTGTGGTGGAACCTGTATCATCTACAATTAATATATGGAGTCCTCTTGGAGAAGTTACACGTGAAATGGCAACGTAAAGCTGACCATGGCTGAAAACGGATCTCGGAAGATATAATCCAACAGTATCAAGAGACTGTCCTTGACTCTTATTCACAGTCATCGCAAAACATAACTGAATTGGAAATTGAGTCCTCTTGAAGTCAAAAGGCCACTTTGTATCAGTTGGAATCATATCAATCCTAGGTATTAGATGTTTAGAACCAACGTGAGCACCACATAGAATCTGTCACTCTATACTATTTCTTCGGCATCCAATAACTATCATCCTGGTGCCATTGCATAAACCCATGATCTGGTTCAAATTCCTCATTAACATTACCACAACACCAATCTTGACTTTCAACTCATGCTTAGGAAGACATGGCATATTAATAGAATTCAAATATTCAACTGGGAAAGATGCATCAAATTCATTATCCTCTCCACCATTATCGTCTATGGAATCCTGACTGAGGTAAGTATGCATCCTTCCTGGAATCTTGTCAAGAATTTGAGAATTAATATCATCGACCACGACATTAGTTGGAGTCAGAATTGCTCTTGATCTCAAATAATTATGACAATGCATGTTTTTTAAGAAATCTGGATAAATGATATCAATGAGATTCTTTGTAGGCTCTTTTCCACTTGTAACAACATATTGAGGAGGAACAACAAATTCAGGATAACCATTAACATCTTGAGGATTAATATAATCAATCTTGCCATCACCAATTTTGAGTTGCCATTCACTGAATTCGGCTATAATTTTGTTTTGAACGTCCGAATTGCCTGAGTGTAATCGAATATTCTGACGGAGTATGAAAACCTTACAATGGTTCCATAATTTAGATCTGTTCAACGAAGCACGAACAATATCAGCCCTAGTACCCTTTGTTATAACTAGTAAGATCTGACGGAAATCACCACCAAAAACAATTGTGATTCCACCGAATGGTTTATTTCTTCTTGATGGATCAATGGCAGACATTATGTCACGTAATGTACGATCTACACTTTCAAAACCATGTCGATGTTGCATGATAAGTGCATATTTTTGCATATTTTATTTACCTATTTATTGCTTGAACTCGTGTTTTAATAATTTATTTTGTTGCATTTCAGGTAAATCGTAAATAAATAAAGAAATGACAAAATAAATAAATAAAGTGCAAGGAAGGGAAAAAGGAGGAAGAAAAAGAACCAAAAATGAAAGAAGGAAAAGAATTAGGAGCTTGGAGCAAAAGGAATATTTCAAGACAAGTGGAAGGTGGAGATCATCCCAACACATTAGAAAAGTGTATGGCCAAGATCAACTCTTCAAAGCTTAAGGGGGAAGGAAACAAATCGATGGCTAGGATTCCACCACCACATAACCCAAATGTATGGTGGGGATTTACCCAACACCCCCCTTAACCCTAATTCCTATCCTATAAATACCCCCTCACCCCCTTGTATTTAGTAACTTAGATTTTAGGGTAGATTTAATTTCTTGTATTTCTTTTCTTAGTTTCAAATCTTGTAAACACTCTTATTATAATTAATGCAATTTTTATTTTCTTTACTTCTTCTCTTGCTCTTTCATTATTGTTGCCTTGTTTCGTTATTTTCGTAAATCCCGTTGCTAACCACTTGGGGTTGAAAGTAACGAAACTTTAATTTCTTGCTCCTTGTTTTAATTTTTAATTTTGAGCCCCTTTAAATCTCAATTTTATTGTGGGTTCAAAATTTTAAATTACCGTTTTAATTTTTAATTCGTAGTTTGCCCCTTTAAAAATTAATTTTATTGTGGGCCATTAAATTCCAAATTCTCGTTTTAACGTGATTTTTAATTTCGTAGTTAAATTTTATTTTCGTTTTTATTTTAAAAAAAAACCATAAAAATATTAGTTTTGTAAAATTGCAACATTTATTTTCCTGTCTTTATTTTCGTTAATTTGTAGCTTTAGTCAGCGTCCCCTGTTTCT
Source organism: Saposhnikovia divaricata (assembly GCA_036435485.1). Lineage (NCBI taxonomy): Eukaryota > Viridiplantae > Streptophyta > Magnoliopsida > Apiales > Apiaceae > Saposhnikovia > Saposhnikovia divaricata. The sequence goes on along the minus strand of CM071595.1, from coordinate 53,072,838 downwards.
GTGCTTAGATTTTATTCACCTGTTTATTCTTTGTTTTCTTTCACCTGATACATACATAAACATTTCCTGCTCCTTGTTTTATTTCTTCAAAATCCACAAACCCATCAGCTCATCCCTCTCCTCTTTCTATTTTCATTCAAAGCCCCCCCCCCTCTCTCTCTCTCTCTCTCTCTCTCTCTCTCACACACACACACACACACACACACTAAAACCTCAAACCACACTCTTCTTTTTCTTCTTGTTTATAATTGCGATTTTGAATTGTTCGACTTTGAATTATTCTGAGTTCTGTTTTTTATAGTCGAGTATTATGAACTGTTCTTTAAGTATTGTCCGGTTTTTTTTTACGTTTTCTTGTTGCGTTTTCGCGTGTAATGGAATTGGTGTACTAAATCACCGAGCTGCTGTTGAGTTTTGTTTTGGAGATTTTGAGTTTTCTGGGTCTTTGTTGTGGTGTTTGCGGCTGGTTTCACTAAGTTTGGTGCTGTTTAATGTGATTTCTGAGTTGCAGTTCTTGTATTTTTTATGTTTCGATTTGCTGCTACGATTGTGGTATTTCTGTTTAGCTAAGTCGTAATTGTGAAGTCCCGAGTTGAAGTGTTGAATTTACGAGTTGTTCGTTGCTAGCTTTTGGTTTTGTTTGTGGATTGAGTTTCCTGGTTCAGCCGAGTCATGCCGAGTTGACTGGGATCTTTATGAGTTAGTTTGAGTCATATTTTCCATGATTCGGTTTAATTTCGTGTTTTTCGTTTGTTGCATTGCTTTGAAATCTTGTTGCTGTTGAATTTATGAGTTTGTGTTAAGTAGAGATTGTGTTGAATTCTGTTTTCGGATTTTTGGATTGTGTCGAGTTCGAATGATTAACTTCTGAATTCTTTGTTTTTAATTGTTTCGAATTTTGGTACATGTATTTACAAACGGTACTTGCCGAATTTTTCTTAAAATTTTATGTAAATAAAATGGGATTAATTTTTGTTCTTCTCAACTTTAATTTTTTAGAATAAAAAGAATTAATTTTAAATTTTCCTTTTAAAAATAGTTTAGAATTTTCTTTTAGGAATTAATAGTTAAAATCAAAATTCAAAAACCAAACTTTGTCCTAATTCGATTAAATTAGAAATTAAGGAATCCGAATAAAAATAGTCCATGTGGAACGAATCAATAAATTTTACAACGAAACGAATTGTGCGCTTGCGATTCAAATGTTTTAATTATTTCTAGCACAACAAGTTTTTGGCGCTGCTGCCGGGGATCGAACCCGGGTCACCCGCGTGACAGGCGGGAACATTCACTGAATTCGGCTATAATTTTGTTTTGAACTTCCGAATTGCCTGAGTGTAATCGCATATTCTGACGGAGTATGAAAACCTTACAATGGTTCCATAATTTAGATCTGTTCAACGAAGCACGAACAATATCAGCCCTAGTACCCTTTGTTATAACTGGTAAGATCTGATGGAAATCACCACCAAAAACAATTGTGATTCCACCGAATGGTTTATTTTTTCTTGATGGATCAATGGCAGACATTATGTCACGTAATGTACGATCTACACTTTCAAAACCATGTCGATGTTGCATAGGTGCCTCATCCTAAATTATTAAACTTGATTGTTGCAACAATTCAGCTATATCGGTACCATGCTTTATTCCACATGTAGAATATTGATCAAGATTAAGAGGAATATGAAATCTTGAATGAGCTATCCTACCACCTGGAAGCAATGTAGCAGCAATTCCTGAACTTGCTACTGGAAGTACAATCTTACCTTCGGATCGTAAACGGCAACATAGTGTTTGCCATAAAAAGGTTTTACCACATCCACCACTACCGTAAACAAAAAACATGCCTCCTTCACCATTAGCGATATTAGAAATAACAGCATCATATACTTCTCTCTGCTCTGCATTAAGTCTCCCGTGATTTCTTTCATGCATAAATCTCATCTCTTCTTTATCATAACCTGTTTCTTCAAGAATAAGGTGATTTAAAGCACTACCGAAGTAATTCTCATCGGGAAATGGAATCATTGGAAAATCTCTTAGGCTCTTGCCAATATCATTCAACAGCTTTTCAATCTCTGAATTTTAAATGAAAAAGTTAATATTAAGATATTATTACTGAGAAAAAAAAACACATTAATGGAATGTTAAATACCTGCAAGTGCAAAATTTCTAATCTCGTACTCAGACAAATCAAGTTTAGGATTCTCAGACAGTTTACGTCGAATGTATAAAATGTCATCTGATAAAATTTGCCAATGTGCATCCCATAGAGAATATGGATCTGATACTGAACAATAAACCAAAATGTTGACAAACAAAGTACGAAGTTGAGAAGGCATACCAGAATGTGAATTTTCAACCAATGCTTCATGCCATTGGTGATCATTAGTTAACAGACCAAGAGCATCACATGCCTCCTTATATGTAGGATAAACAACACCATCTACGGTACGGAGATCGGAAAATGAGGTCGCACCTCGGATTCGTAACAAAAGCATCCGAAGGTACAGTGTATCCCCACCTGTTGCGTGCACCTCTGTCAACCTTCCAACTACGTCACCTCTTTGGCGTATCTTCCACCTAGATTCCTTGGCCAACCATGTGAAATGGCTTGGGAATTCAGCATATGTATAATTGCGAGCATGGGGAATATCCCTGTTAGCTATGAACCAACCTTCAAGTTTAGAAGTTTTCTTTTTGGCTCTGTCGCAAACCTTTTTCAAATCAGAAGAATTATTAAAATTAATATATTTGGCACCAGGAAGATGAACAGGTAAACGATCCACACTTGGCCAACGGCTGTGAATATCAAAACCAAATATTCTCCATGATGCTTCAGAAGCACATACATATCGGCCATCTAGGTAATTTTGAACTTCATCCAAACTTTTGCTCTTGTTCTGCTTATCGTTTGAGGTTAAAGTACCTTTATTCTTCTTAATCATCATTGTGGCAGTGTCATGTCCTTTCAGACAATACTTAAAAAGGTATTTCAATGATCTTGAACTGTTACAAATCTCTAAATTTATATGGCACTGAAAGCGAACCAATAAATCTCTATTATACGGTACCACATATTGATTATCAAGACTTACACCTTTTTTCGTGACAAAACAGCCAGTTTTACGCCTCCTATATACAGGAAAACCACTATCATCAATGAAAGTATTTCCATTATATCTGCATTGAAAAAATAAAATTATCAAAAACTCAAGGCTAAAACAATCGTATATGATAAGGACTATTAAAAAACTAATAATGTTTACCGCTTTGGAAAATGACGAATACATTTCCCATTAACCATGCAGGGAGAGTAAGAGCAGTCAATACCACAGGGATCATGAATCATATAATTCATTACAGCATGGTATCCTATTGGATCAGAAACTTTATCAGGTATTTCAGCAGATACCAATTGATCAATCTTTTCGATGTTGTTTGGCCTATCATCTGGATGTAACCATATTAACATGTGTACATGGGGCAGTCCTCGTTTTTGAAACTCAATTACATGCATAACTGTTGAAGGGATAGAATTTACAAAATTCAGCAATATGTTTTACTAATAAAATATATTAAAGGAAATAAATGTAAAACAATAATACCTCCAATGCATCTGCCAAAATAGTTTTTTTTTTCTTTATCAAATCAAATAACTGGTCCAGTTTTAACTTAAAAACTCTTGCAATGATGTCGGGGGCATCAACAACATCCACATTTGGTAGGATCTCAAGCATTTTATGAATCTCAGGCCATTTGTATTGCATGTCATGGTGAGAAACAACAAAGGATGACCAATCGCACGACATATGGCCAATGAATCCTTAAAGTATTGAGACATATATCGGGCAGACCCGGTAAATGAAGCCGGAAGTATTACAGCTTTACCAACATAATTCGGATCATGGTCTCCTTTACGTAAAGCATCACGTACAGAATGATATAAATCAGCTCGAATTGTATTCTGATGTGGGGAAACCCAATCCAAACGATATTGTTCAATAGCAGTAAAGGCATCAACAATATATTGTTGCCACAAACGGCCAGCAAGATGAAGAGTTAGACCTATAAAATTGGAAAAAAAATAAATTAATAAAATATTGGATATAACCAATTGGAAAAAAACTATATTGACTTATAAAATTATAATACCCTCAGATGTACGTATCATGACTTTATAGCAATAATACTCCTTCAGAGATACTGTTTCCCTAGATTTTGATTCAGGATCCTGGTCATCGTCACTGTTATGTACATGTACAGGAGTTTTCACATTCTGCAATGGAATGTGTAAGTGAAAACCTTTCCTTCCATGTGGGAACAACAAAGGATACTGAAATTGCATGAACAATGGATCAGTTTCGTATATCCTCTTCAAACCATTTTGTTTAGTACTCACAACAGTGTCTCTCGTACTACCACTATCTGCATTATCAGAGACAATGAAAGCAGCAATCTCGTTAGATGGACCAATGGGATTTGGTCTACCACTCGCTGAACTGGATGAAATAAGAACCAACTTAAAGTCATCAAGATCGTTATTCTCAAACCTATCTCGAGCCATACGAAAATGCCGAACCAACTTATTATTTTGATCAAGCATAGCAAGAAGTGATTCTACAATATCAGGATCAACACTATCGTTATCTCCTCCAAGAGCATTAATTATGTTCTCAACTTCATTTTCCGTATCATAAATATAAAGTTGACAAAATTTAGGCGTACTTCCATCAACAGGAACCAAACTTCCAAGCATATGATAATTCTGTCCTCTTATCTTGAAACAATAAGGACCTCTCCCTCTATTGATACCCTTATCAACTTTGCCATTTGTACTGGTGAAAGCAAACATGCAATTGTATACTCTGATATTTTGTTTGAAATGTTTTGATTTATTACCACCATATAGTAGAGAAGCAAGTGGTGCAGGAGGTTGTGGCTCCTTCTCAAGTAGAACCTGTCCATTTCGGCAACAAAGTGAAAATGTTGGGTATTTCTGTTTGTAACTTTTGTTGTTACGCTCTTCATTCCACATAGTTGCATTACACTTTTGACATGTTTTATCAGGGCAACCAAGATCCATGTACCCTCTCCATAAATCAGGATTAGGAATGAATTCATCTCCTTCTTCATTAATCATGGGATCTTCGGAATCAGGAGGTACATCCATATCATCATAATTTTGATCTGTAGTGTTCATAGGATAGCATTTTCAAAACTAAAATGAAAACATATCATGTTTGAATTTTAAAAAAAAATATGTATATACCTTGATCAAACGTGATAGATTCTTTATATGGGATCCTATTTCCCATGGTAGATTCACCATAATTGATTGATTGTTTTTTGAATATGTTGTTTTTTCCCTCAACATCATCATTATCTTTATTGGAATCATTCATAGGATCGTCGTGATCAGTAGGAACATTGAAGCAATGGGAAAATGAATCTGTATTGTTGTCAGATCAAATAGTAAGAGACATTGGTATGTAAATAAAAAATTATCTAAATCAAAAATTTGTGCAAAACAAACATACCAGCATCATCAAATTCTGCTTGGAGATTCCGTATCCCACTTGAAAAATCAACAGGTAATTTCTTACTTGCATCATTTCCTTTTGGTGGAACTTCAACATCTCCATCATTTAATTTACATAGCGTCTGTTGATATGTAAGAACAGATTGCATTTGATCAAAAGATCGAGGAGTTTCTTCCATCTTACGTTGGAACTCTTTTTCAATGTTAGGACGACGGACACGACGCTTGACAACTGGTAAAAACATTGTGGAACAATTAATGAACCATGTAAATACCAGAGTTTAACTAATTGTAAATAGAGGAAATACCATCAGTGTTTGAATCTATTGACTGTAGAGGAATTCGATCAACTACAAAAAATGAAAAATTAAGAATGTAAATTATGTTTCAAATAAAGACAAAGTTTGATAAAGTCAAAAATGCGATTATCTTGTACATTGCAGCTTATTGACATTAGGTCCACGTGTCTTCTTCTTTTGACCTTGTACTGAATTAAAAGTATGTGGTAATATCAGTAACACAATGGTGAAAAATATATGAATCAACACAATGGATTGAAAGAATACCAGTACTGTTACTTGAATTACACCCTCCCTCTAATACTGATGAACTAACTGCATTGAAATAATTATCATATTTCTGTAAAACAAAAATAGAATAAACATAGCAAATGACAATAGTTTAATGAGTGAGGTGAAAACAGAACATTACCTGAATTGCCAAAAACTCTTGAAGGTGTTATCGAATCTATATTAACATGGAAAAAGTTGCATTAATCAGTGTTAAAAAAATTAATGCTTGACTACAACTTGAATGAATAACGGATACTAAAACATACTAAAGGACTTATTAACATTAGGTCCACGCACTCTACGCTTTGTTCCTGTCATAAAAAATTGTTAATCCAACCTTTCATATACTGTAAAATACATTGTAAAACAATCTTTTCCATATATGAACGATAAGCAACAGTTTTGATAAAGAACAAACCTCTTGAACCATTATACAACGGGAATGGAGATGCTGCTGATGAATTTATGGATGATGGTTTTGATATGTTGGGATTCTGGTTCTTGACATTATGACGGCTACATGGATTTTGCGTGTCAACAGCTATTGTCTGATTCTTGACTACTACGGATTTATCAACAACATGACCAAGATGTGTTCGTTTTGAACCTAACAACAAACACAACAAAAAGAGAATACAAAACAACTGTAAGAAAATACACAACAAAAATCCATATATAATGAACATTTGTAAGGATCCAAAATTGAATGATATTACCTGATTGTTGGTTATTAGATGATTTTAGACCTGATAAATCCATGTGGTTGAACAATATAAGGATCAAAGACGTCCAAAAAATGCACGACCCAAATTCAATGACCTGGATTGATGATTTCGATTACGGCATGGTCTGTCTCTGTTTTTGATCTGATGATTTTTGGAGAATGATTCCTCGAGAATTCAGAAAACAAATCTCTTTTATTCAATAATGATTTTGTTACCTTGAATTTGTTACCTTGAATATAGCTGTCAATCTTTACGTTCAAAATTTAAAAAACAGAGAAATTGTGTATAGCTGTCAATCATTACTACGTTCAAATTTATAAAAACTGCTACAATTATGGAATGTAGTTATTCTAATATCAGTAAAATAGGGTAGATTTAATGGGTGGGTTAAATGGATTATCCATTTAGGAAACGGGTTAAATATGTGAGAGACTTGGGTAAAAAAATTTACCCATGGGTAAATTTAAATGGGTTGCACCACTCATTAAGAATATATAGATAACTAGCATGAAAACTCGTGCAAGGCACGGGTCTCGATACAAACTAAAATAATTCTATCATAAATAATTTTCTACATGAGCCTAGTATTTCTAAATATATTTCTTGTTGTAGCATAATTTGCGAACATTATTTCTTTCGAAAGAAATGGTGTATTTTCTGGCCAAATTCAAAATGGGCGAGGGTATGTGCTTGACAAACTCCTAATAGCTAAGCCAAAGTCGATGCACATTTGTATTAGCCCAGAATACGGATCTAGCTTGACTACGATATTTAGATCTCCGCTCTACTCGTCGAATTGCATTCCGTCAAACTTTATCGCACTCTGCTTTACTCGATAGTTTACATTCCGTCAACTGCTTTACAACATGAAAATTTTAGTCATTGTTGCAATCCTAATGCTAGAATGCATTTAAATATTTAGGGAAAAATGAATTCCCTTCAGATTTCCTTGTTAACAAAAAGAAAATTAACGAATTAGCTTAAAAAACCTCATTAACAAAAAGAAAAATAAAGAATTTAGAAATAGCTTACAATTTTTCTAAGACATTTTTTTGGATTCCTTTCCCATTTCTAGCCTCTAATGAAATCAAGAAAAAAAAATGTTATATTATTAAGAGTATTTTGATAGGGACCTTTGTGTGCTACTCGTATAAAGTGATATTCATGCTAAAAAAACATGGCTTCCTATAAGGTATTATAGACTCATACATTAAAGCACTTCTAGATTGCAACTGCAGCACCATATAAGCATACAAGCATTAGCGTGCACACAGTTTTTTACCAACACACAAAAATGAGTTATTCAATACTAAAAGGCCAAGATGTCTATCTAACAGGCATGTCAAATCATAAGACAAGCGTAAAAGCTAAAACATATTGTGGACAAACAACCAACTAAATTGACTGGAATAGTTGACGCCAATATTTGACTAAAAGCTGACAACCTGTCCAAATAAACACCATCGGCTAAAACTCCTAAATTCTGATACACAGTTCTCAAACATTAATTATGTAATGCCAGTGTAAAGCTCTTGCTAGTTGCTACAATCTCACATATTAGTTGACGCAAGGAGTAATTATGAATGACAAGCAAATATAAACCTCAAAATTGATAGACACAGCAAAATAAAAGGTCTCACGATTATTCAATGACATACTCTTAATAATAAACACAAACTGACAAAAGTTAAATTATGAGTTTGGCTATAGATATATTACCGAGCCCAAGCAAAAGGTTTCTCTAGAGCTAACAATGAACCCCCAACAAAAGGCAGTGGAGGCTAAAGATATATTAGTGCATTATCTCGTGTTGTGTAACTATTCCAGTGGTTCTGTGATTAGATTTTTAAAATTGCATTTCTGTGCTTAGTTTTTTAAAATTCCATACTCATTATACAAGCTATCCAAGTACGATGATTTATGAATAACAATTAGTATAAATAGCCCAGTGGATATGTTTATTGGCAAAATAAGGTTAAGTATATGTGTTTTTTTGGCTAATTGAGTATATGTGTAATATAAACATTCCCAAATTTCATAATTCTTTAATTTCATTATCTTCCAAGCATTGACAGTGCCAGTGGCATTTTTGAGTTAATTTTCACCACCAAACTTTCTAAGGATCTAAAGTCTGAATACTAACGGATCATTATACTCATGCATTACATGTATCAAATCAACTTAAATCATCGTGAGCTTACCAAATATGTAACAGATTAAAAAAAAGTAAGCCATTTAATACCTATTGATAACAGCCATTAGATGTCCTCAGTGTTCTTTAGGAGCTTTTGAAGATCAGTACCCTTTCCAATACCAAAGGTCTCAGCTGTTTATCATCAACTGAAAGTGTTCCACTGGGTAGCTAAAATTTTGATTGGTAACTGAAACCGACTTGCCAAATGGTTCAGCATACAAGTACCTGCCAGACTCTGTGGGCTTGAGCTGCACTTGGTTTCTGTCCTATAGGTAAACATTTTATCTTAAAATCATGATCCTCAAAATAATAATGAAGTCTACTGTAAGTGAAGATATTAAAAAAAGAATCAGTAAATAATATAAAATAAATAATTAGGACAAGAAAAGAATGTACAAAAGGTCAAGGTTGACGATGCCATGAAAGATCATGGAGATTAATAAGCCCATCTTCCAACGGTCAGACATTCTCCAAGGTTAACTGTATCAACAGGAACATCCTGAAAATAAGATACACTGAGCAACTATGTTAAAACAACACAAAGTTAAGGGAATTGCAATTATAATATGAGCCAGAGATGCATGTAAGCTACTTTTTCAGGCTTGCTACAATAAATCCACTTTACAACATTATTAATTTTGGCATCTATTTCAGCTCGTACATATCTAATACGTATTGAAAATTGCTCATACCTTCTTATATTGGTTTTTAATGTAAAATCAAAAATAGATTATATACATCATATCACAAGCACATGGAAACCCGGGGAGAGACTGACCGCAATTTACCTCGACCTTTTCTTCTTCTAAAGCATAGAATATTCTTTTGAAAAGAGCATGTTGATGCATGGAAGATTGACAGGGAATAAAACCCTAGGCCCGTCAAAAGGACATGAATCCTGCACAACAATTCAGCACTTTGTGCACTAGTTGAGCAGCAATTGGTTTGCATCCTACAGGTACACATTCCAGCTTACAATCATGATCCTCAATATAATAACGAAGTTTATCGTAAATGAAATCATCAAAAATCTTGACAATAAATAATGTAAAACAAATAATTAGGGGAGGACAATAATGTGTCTAGACATTTTAGATTGAATTTAAGCACAAAACCTTCAAGTATCAATTCATTCACGTTTAATGGTCAACTCACAAAGTCAGCCGATTGCTATCTAATCAAGTTGAAGGAAATTCATAAAATCCTAAATATCACACATTATGCAATCCATAACCATAAAAGTATCCATAATCCATAATCCTAATTGCCGCATACTAAGTGCCGCAATTACAAAGTGAAACTGTACGAGACAAGAAGAAAAAGAGGCTTAGATCTTATAATTACTTGGAAAAAGCCCAGTATTTAGTCGCTCAACCACAGTAAGCATATGGCACCCAGAACCCTCAACTCTCAAATTTTGATGATTCTCAAACCAACGAGATGAAATCAAACTATGCTACAAATATTGATAATCCTTCCATGCCTTGTCGAACCCTGGATATAGAATCATGATTGTCGACCCTGAATATAGAATCACGATATGGGCCGCTTGTATAAGGAGGGTTTGACAGTGCAGGCGGGGAAACGTCAGGACTCAATATTAGTCTTGAAATGGGCACAATTATCTTATTATGTTAGAATAAAATGTCTCACGATTTATTTGGGGAATAAAATGTGCAAGCAATTATTGACCTAGGTTGGGCTATTAATAATATAATAGATAGATTGCAGGAATATATTAAATTTCAATAAGAAAATGCATATGGATTGCTACACGAAAGAACTATACCAAAAAATACCAATTTTATATCTACGAAAATCCAATTTTAATATATACATTTTAGCAAAAAAAAAAAAAGCCATATATACAAAGATTCATAATCATGTTGCACACAATTTTAACATGTTTACATCATCTAAACCTCAGAAACTTATAAGTCATTCTAACACCTCTGAATCTGCATGAAACTGAATAATACTTTGAACATAAAATCTACCCCTCAGACCAGACACAACGCCAATTTAAAATGTCAAAATCCTGGATGTGTATATGAATGCAGGCCAATATCTTTATCAGATTTATAGCCGCATGAATATATCACAATTGCCGGGAAAAAATTACATAATGGGTGCTATATTCAAATAACCATGCCAGGAAACAACCATTGTTATATACTATTCGGTATATTAACTTACAAGCATTTAAAGTTTCTTCCCTACTATATAATGACAGAATAATATCACTCAGTAAACTACATATCTTAATCCTCTATGAATCGGCATTTTGGTAATAAATACTATTCGTTCATAATATTGATCCCCGAGTGTTAAGGGTCAACAGGAAAATATAATATAGAGGCTATTTTTCTGACTAATCATTGTTAAATTCTATAGATAGTATACAAGGTGTTACAAAAGGCATATGCAAAGCTTTAGATAATAATCAATTACTGGCTTAGAAATTAGAAATTAAAAAGTGAAAGAATCCAGTGTACAATTTTGTGAGGACATGAAAATTCAGCAATCTGCCCTGCAAAAAAAAGAGATTTGATCAGTTAAAGTACAAACGATTACTTACTTTGAAGGATTAATTGACTCTCCCACTTGTCGCCAAAGCTTGCACGAAGTCACCTACAAACAACAGAGTCTTAAAGTAGTAAGCATTCACTACTTGTTCAATCCTAAACATACTTTTGTCTATCAAAATTATGCTCAAAAAACAACTACATACCGACAACATGACAACCGAAGACAGATGAATGAGTTAATCTAATACATAAAAAAATATAAAAATCAATTTCATTTATAGAAGTAGAGCAATATTATTGAAGAAAAAATCAATAGTAATAGCTTCTAAAGGTTTAACAAGCTAGGGCCATGTATGTACATGCCCTTGTTTTCTCGGCCAAAACCAAATAAGAAATGACCTATATCTTTTCAGCCACTTTAAGTCGCCTATATCCTTGTCACTTGAAATATTGAGCCTATCTAGTCAATTTGATAGAAAGCAAGTCTTTTCAACGAATATTTCCAAAATTAAGGCCATGTGACTGGAAGATGCATTGTTAAAGGGACAGTTTTATGTCTTCAGATAACCCATATATACATATAAGAATGATTATTGAAAAAAATTACATTAAGTAAAACACTACAGCATTATATAAATCGCTCAGTAATTAAAGATCAAAATCAAGACCTAAAAATTTAAAATGAACACAGAACTATAGGGAACAATGTAAATAACATTTGTTCCCCGTTCTCCCAGATCTAGACATTTAGAGTTGCCTCTTCCCACCTCCCTAACATCACCCTTGACCTCTAGAACCTTTCAATTTCATGACGCCGAGCAAGGATAAAAGTTGATTGTAATATTATATGCATTCTAATAATAATATTGGATAAAATATTATCAGGAATACTCTAGGTTATAGTAGTTAAGTAATAGAAGGAGCTCCTTCTTTTGTTTAATTATGGTAGTCGATTGGTATTAAGTAGTTTTTTTAATTATGGCTAATGTAGTTTAATTAGAGCTAATGTAGTTTCTTTACTATCAAGGGTAGTTTAAGGATTCACCTTTAGGAGATGCAATTTTTAATAAATTTTTAGAGCTTCTATTTGGGATTGTCTATCTTTTTATGGGTTGTGATGTATAATTTGGGGAATTCTTAGGTGATGGATTTTCTATTGTTAATCCACACAAGTTAATATTTTTATTGGTTTATTCCATGATCTTTGCTTCTAAATGTTGTCCACTGCATTAGCCACCAAGCTCTACGATTATAAAGGGAACAAGTATCTGACTGTCAATTATTAGATCCCAATTTAACTTTAAATATTTCCATGTCCCCTCTTGTGGCTAAACTATTTCTCTTTACCAACTCATGATTAGTATGTCTGAAAGTTATAACAAGTTCACAATTCATTAGGGCAGTTTTATATCGTGTACATAAGCAGTTTAAGCACCCACATAAATTTAGATTTTCTTGTGATTAGTAGGACATTTAGCATATGTTCAGAGTATAATATCTACTTTTAAAGAGTTGCTAATGGGGTTAGAACTATGACTGTTAGTACAGAAACTAAGTTCTTAGTGTTACATTTGATGGACAGCGAAAATTGCAACTACAACCATAAATCAGAGATATTTGAGGATAAGGTAACTCAAGGATATAGCAATTCTACGTTACAGACGACCGCGAAAGTTGGATCAAAGAAGCATTATATGGTCAGACTCAAATAAAGTTCAAAACCCTTATACTGCCAAAAAAATTTATATGATACCCCTATTCCCATGTTTTCCCTCTTCATTAACACCTACCTTAATTTAACATTTTTGTGAAACATATACACAAAACTTTTCTAGACTGTAATTAGAACCTCAAACCCTACCGCCTGTATCCTCAATCCCTACCACCTATATGTTGTTTTAGACAAGTTTCATCTGAAGCAGGTAGCTAAATGCTAAGAATGGCTCAAAACAACCTATTCTCCGGGGCTTATGGTGATCCTTTTAGCACTTGGGTTCTTTTACCTACTAATACTATGATCTCAGAATTATGATTCCACATATTCCTAATTCCAGAGTCCATGAGCTTCTAAATGAGTAATATTTCCTTACTGACCATTTCAGGTCATTATCTTAACTTCTCAGATGAGTCTTTAATCTCATATCTGGTATATCAAAAGCAGAATAAATATCTTCTTAAGATAAACGCTCCCACATAAGGACTGTAACTTCTAACTACGAAGATGATTTTGTGCTTCGGGCACTGAACAAATGTTCGTGCTTTTGCAATACATTTATATATATTGCAGGGGTGAACCCGTACTTGAGGGTAGAATGGAGAACGTAGGACTAGTTATCTAATGAAAGTAGCGGAAAACATAAATATATGTCAAATGTCAATTGCCAAAACTCAAGTGTATAAACATTTAAATCGGCATACTAACAAATATAATGATAGATAGTAAAGCACAAGATAAAACATTAAGCATCAAAGACAATAAGGGGAGTATAGTGCTGATTAACCTGCTCATTGCCACCAAGCTTGATTACTGATCTCCACAACCTAATCAGAAGAGGTATATCAGTTTCAGATTATAAAACCGTGGCATAAATACTTAAAAAATGAAAGGTTGAACTGAAAACACACTTAAGGAAATTTAATGGCTCCTGATAAAATCTTGGAGGCTTGAACTCCAAGAATCTCTCTTTGTGAAAAGTCTCCAGCTCCTTCATAAACTCAGCTCGCTCTTCCTCTGTTCCTGTCTCATCACCCAAAAGTGGATCTGGTCCTAGAAATGAATTGTTTGATGTCTTCGAGAAAACCTCCTGCCTTGTATCTAACTTCAGGTTTCGCAGCTCTCCCTTCAATTCATTGTCCAACACCATGTCCATCCCTCTGACCTTGTTACTCAACTCCTCTTTTCTTCCATTCTCCTGAAGCACATCCAACTCACTCAACGTATCAATCGACGCATCCATCTTTTTTCCATCAATCATAGCAGGATCCCTTTGTATCTCCCCATTGTTTAATTCTTCTTCTTCGCTTCCATTATCTTCACCTGATCCTGCTACTGAAGCCTCGTTGGTTGTATCCATTCCATTCGTCACATTTGTCAACTCCTCATCCTTTCCATCCCTTTCTTTTACCTCGGGGAAACAATCATTACTTGCTACTACTGCCACACCCTGATTCTCTGGCTCATGACTTTTCTTGTCATCCTTTCCAATTCTTTCACCAACATCGTCACCGCCACTAGCTGCGCACAATATTGACATGGTTAGCTTACCTAAATCACATGAACTAATAGTTCAACTCTAAAAGCTCAAAATTAGTAAAGCTCAGGTGCATTCTCAGTGAGTCTTTCACTTTGATTTTTCTAATAAATATCACTTATTTATAATATTAAAGTAATCTTGCCTTCCCATTACCATCTCTTTAGCAAAGCAAAATCTCAATACATAACCGAAACAAATATATATGTGCGCACATTCACAAAATCCCGGGAATCATTTCATTCATGATACAAACGGCAATACATTGCTTCTATTTGAGTCCAAGAAAATTCATGGAGCCCTAAATGGCCAAAAACATGCAATGATAAATAGTGGCCACACACATAACCAAGTACCCAGAATTACGAATTAAAATCATAGGGCCCAAGTAGAGGAGAATGAGAACAGGATGATACAATTACCTGGCACAAGGGAATAATTGAGTCGTTCGGTCCATACCCACATCCAGCCTACGCCACTAAAAACCGCCTGGAAGTCCGAGGACCTTTAGCCACGCCACCAAGTACCCAACGATCAAACCCTCGTAACCTCCCAAAACCATGAGCACAAAACAAAGTGAAGGGGTGGACTGGCAAGGGGCAACCGTTCATAAGAACTACAGTAAATTAGAATGAGCAGGGATAAATTTGACTTTTCAAGTGCATTAAAAATTTCATAATTTTTTCCTTATGTTGGCGCATTATAATATAATAATAGATAGAAGAGAAAAAATGGAGATGCAAAATGAATCGTATAAATGTTATTATTAACCTCTATTTTTCTTTCAAACTTCCCACTAAAAGAAAAACAAAATTTGGAAAGTAATTATTTGAAATTTGTCATCATACTTTTTCTTTTTTTCCTTGAACAAATAGAAATTTACCATATTCCGTGGTCTAAAATTACTGCCACTAATTATCTCATTTTCCATTCTCTCATTAAAATCGTACAGTAAAAAAATAAAAAAGAAATTCAACTATAAGGAAATCGAAAATTTGATTACGGAGGTTTAATGTTACACACAGACATAAATCTCTATCTGACATCTCCCTCTCCCTCCCTCTCCCTCCCTCCAAAAATCTCTCCCACTGCTACTACTATAGAGTACAGACACTACTAAATCTCGGGAAATTCGTATAAATATTGTGATGGCAGCTTTTATTGCAAGGAGAAAAGTGTTTTGTTTGTGGAATACGGTGTTGTTTACTCTTTTGCCTTGAAAAACCCTCCTCCCTACTACCTTAGCTCTGCACTCCAATCTTTCAAATTTATCATCATCCATTTACTCTCAACCTAGCTTTCTTAGGCATTCTCACAATTCTGCTAATCCACCACTCGTAAACGTTTTTTATACTCATTTGATATTGTGAATATTTTTTAGTTGTTACATTAATAGTTCTGATGGAACAAAAGGGGCTAACCTAACCTATACTATAACTAAAACTCGAACTTAATATAAATTATTCTTAAATCCCGATTTTTAGTTTAAAAGCAGACTCGAACTTGTATTAAAAAATTAGCTGTAATTTTTTAATTACATTGATATCGCTATAATTTATTTCAGGTTGGTTGGTGGCATGGGATTTCTGAAGAAGGAAAATGTCCTTACGTGAAATTATTCATATAAGTGCAGAGCATGGAAGATACTTGGCCAAGAAGTTACAGTCCTTGGTATGGTCAATATCTCGGTGGGCACTTTTACTTAAACATCTACAATCTTTCATTACGATTTGTTTTTGTAATAAGCTTTTTAACCACAGTAGTTTGTATCAGAGTAACCTTTATCTGTTTTGTTGAGGTTTTTGGTTGGCAATTGTGTCTTGGTTATAGGCAGCTTGCAACAGCCAAAAGTGGAACCCCAATATTCGAGATATATCACCACTGGATTAGAAGGCGAATACAAGGAGCAGGTACTTTTATATGGAACCTGAACCTCATGTAGTCCTATTCAGTGACATTAAGTTGTCACAAGTATTGAAAACACTAAGGCATAGATGTTTGTTAGAATTGACAAACTCTCCTTATGCTTTACTAGTGGGTTGAATAAATGGCTTCCATCATAAATCATATATGGTAGGCTGCAAGTGTGAAGAAGAGAAAAACAAGGAAAAGAAGTGGTTGATCATTGAATATGAAGTGGAGGCTGTCAAAGTTTCACATTAACGTATGTAAGCCATGATGTAATTATATGAAGCCTATAAATACTAGTACCTGGAAGCATAACAAAATACACCAAAAGAAAAAAAAACACCGAGAGAACTTGTAAGTTCAAGAGAATAGAGCTGAAGCTCTGAGTGAAGGAAAAGGCCGAAGCCTTGTTGTTGTGTAAGAAAGTTGTAGCTTTTTATTAATATATACAGGTGTGTATTTGTGTTATACAAAGAATTTATATATTTGGTGCAAGGCCCATCTACGTTTCCAACAAGTGGCATCAGAGCTAAGGTTTCGTTCGGAAAAGAAATTGGCAAATTTCTGGGGGAAAAAATCCCGTTCACTATTTCTGCAGAAAATACTATTCATCACCGGAGAAGAAGACATTGTTCACGCCGTAGAAGACGAAGTATCGTTTATACGGTACTATTCATACATATGGTACTATTCATGGATACTGTATGACACTATTCATACGGTACTATTCATACATACGATACTGTTCACTTATACTGTGAAAGGATATTTTTTGAAAAAAATGGCGAATATGGTGCAACAAAATATTCCAAAGTTGACGGCTACAAATTATGGAAACTGGAGTATCCAAATGAAGGTGTTACTCGGTTCGTACGATAATTGGGATATCATTGAAAGCGGCTATAGTGAGCCCGAAGATGCTACCGCTGAAGCAGCACTTCCTAATGCCGAGAAGACGGCATTAAAAGAATTTCGGAAAAAAAACAACAAGGCGTTATACACAATTTTTCAAGGTATCGACGAATCCACCTTCGAAAAAATTTCAAATGCAAAGACAGCGAAAGAGGCGTGGGAGATTTTACAAAAATCATTCCAAGGTGTCAAGAAAGTGAAAAAGATACGGCTCCAAGTTCTTCGTGGCGAATTTGAAAATATAAAAATGAAGACTTCAGAGAATATCGGTGAATATGTTACGCGTTTGAAAACGGTGACAAACGAAATGTAAAGAAATGGCGAAAGTCTCGATGATGTTCGGGTCATGGAAAAATTGCTCCGCTCGCTAACAAGAAAATTTGATTATGTTGTTACTGCTATCGAGGAGTCGAAAGATTTGTCCACGATTTCTATTGATGAACTAGTTGGTTCACTTCAAGCGCATGAGTAGCGGATGAACCAATATGATGATGTAAGCTATTTGGAAAAGGCGTTGCAAAGTAAAGTATCCATCGGTGACAGTTCTGGCAGTAGCAGTTCTTCACATGGCAGAGGTTGCTATAGAGGTAGCTACCGAGGTGGACAAGGACGTGGAAGACAATCTTTCAACAGAGGCCAGAATTCTCAAGGTTATCAACCATCTGGTCGTGGTAAAAATTTCAGAGGTCGAGGAAGAGGCGGATTTCAACAAAGAGGTGACAAATCTAAGTTTCAATGTTACAACTGTAATAAATATGGTCATTTCAGTTATGAGTGTAGATCTCCAAAAGTGGAAGAAAGAAGTCATTTTGCCGCAGCAAAAGAAGACAAAGATGTGGGTTCTGCTATGTTTCTCACATACAAAGGAGATGAAGAAGGCAAGAAAAATATTTGGTATCTTGATTCAGGCGCTAGCAATCACATGTGTGGCCATAAAGAATTATTTACGGAGATAAATGACACCATCAACGGAGAAGTTACTTTTGGTTACTCGTCAAAAATTCCAGTCAAAGGGAATGGTACTGCTACGATTGTGACAAAGAGAGGTGATAAAAAGTATATAAATGATGTTTATTATATACCTGCTTTGAAAAGTAATATCATCAGTCTTGGCCAACTTGTGGAGAAGGGATATAATATTCAGATGCAGGATAATTCTCTTATCATCAGAAATCAGGTTCGAGAATTAATTACAAATGTGGAGATGTCAAAGAATCGTCTATTCACTCTGGATATGCAAACTAAGGGTGCAGAAGTGTTTGAAGTCAGTCATTAAAAATGATTCGCGGTTATGGCACTTGAGATTTGGTCATCTTGGATTTACTGGCTTGAAATTATTGTCAAGGACTAAGATGGTGGATGGTTTGCCAGAAATCAATGAACCAAATCAGTTGTGCGAAGCATGTGTTAAAGGGAAGCAACACCGACAAAGCTTTCCAGTTGGAAAATCATGGCGAGCTAGATGGCCGTTGGAGATTGTTCATACGGATATAGCTGGTCCATTTGATATTGCATCATTTGGAGGAAACAGGTATTACCTAACATTTATTGATGATTTTAGCAGGAAAAGTTGGGTATATACTCTGAAAAAAAATCGGAGGCTCTTGATAAATTCAAGGAGTTCAAAGCTTTGGCAGAAAAATAGAGTGGTCATTATTTGAAGGTACTCCGATCAGACAGAGGAGGCAAGTACACTTCAAACTTATTCAGAAGTTTTTGCAGAGCACATGGAATCAATCATCAATTGACAACGGCATATACTCCTCAATAGAATGGCGTTGCAGAAAGGAAGAATCGCACCATTCTAGACATGGCAAGGAGCATGGTGAAAGCAAAGCACATGCCAAGAACTTTCTGGGCTGAAGCCGTTCTATATGCAGTTTATTTGTTGAATCGCTGTCCAACAAAAAGTGTCAGGAACAAAACTCCAAATGAAGCATGGAGTGGTAGCAAATCATTAGTTGGACATCTCAGAATTTTTGGGTGTATTGCATATGCACATGTTCCTAATCAGAAAAGAAATAAGCTGGATGACAAAGGCGAAAAGTGCATCTTTAGAGGATATGATAAGAGGAGCAAGGCGTACAGACTCTATAATCCCCTCACGAAGAAATTAATCATTTCTCGAGATGTTGAGTTCGATGAATCTGATTATTGGAGATGGAACGAGGAAGAAAGAAAAGTTGTAGGCTTATTCTTTAATGATGATGATGATGATGGTGATGACTCCAACATAGAAGATGGTGAAGATGATGATCTAACTCCTCCTCAAAGTCCAAATCAGCAAAATCCTACCTCGACACCATCGAGTTCAAGAAGCAGCAGTAGCAGCAGTTCAGGGGGAGCACCCAGAAAAATGCGGAGTCTGGATAGTATTTATGAAGCAACAAGTCCGGTACAAACAACCTTTGATTATTCATTATTTTGCTTAATGGCTGAGTGTGATCCAGTTACATTTGAGGAAGCTTCTGAAGAAAGCAAATGGAATAAGGCCATGGATGAAGAAATTGGTGCAATCAAGAAGAATGATACTTGGGAGCTCACAGATCTTCTAGAAGGGCACAAAGCTATTGGTGTCAAATGGGTCTATAAGACCAAGACAAATCAAGAAGGAAAAGTGGAAAAGCACAATGCAAGGTTGGTGGCTAAAGGCTACAAGCAAGACATTGACTATGATGAGGTATTCGCTCCAGTTGCAAGAGTTGATACCATCAGACTTCTTACAGCAATTGCAACTCATAATTAGTGGAAGATTTATCAGATGGATATGAAGTCAGCATTCCTGAATGGATATCTCGAAGAAGAGGTCTATATTTAGCAGCCTCCTGGATATGCTCAGAAAGGCAATGAAGATAAAGTCTACTGGCTAAAGAAAGCACTTACGGGTTGACACAAGCCCCGAGAGCATGGAACACAAGGGTTGATGAATACTTTCAGAAGAACGGTTTTGTGAATAGTCCATACGAGCATGCACTCTACACCAAAACAAATTCAGTGGGAGATATTATGATCGTGTGCTTGTACGTGGATGACATGATCTTTACCGGCAGCAACCCTGGTATGTTTGATGATTTTAATAAAGTCATGACTAACGAATTTGAGATGACAGATATTGGTCAAATGTCGTACTTTCTTGGAGTCGAGGTGAAACAAAGCAAAAATGGGATTTTTATGTCTCAGAAAAAATATGCCGAGCAGATTTTAAACAAGTTCAGAATGGAAGATTGCAAGCCAGTAAGCACGCCAGCAGAAGGAAGCATAAAGTTGAGAATTGATTCAATAAGGGAGTCGGTAAATCCGACATTGTTCAAAAGTTTGGTCGGAAGTCTGAGGTACCTAACTTTCACTCGTCCAGATATCATGTATGCAGTTGGACTGGTTAGTAGGTACATGGAGAAGCTGAAGCAAGATCACTTCATGGTAGCTAAAAGAATTTTGAGGTACTTAAAAGGTACACTTGATCATGGTCTGTTCTACATGCATTCTAAAAATTAAAAATTAGTTGGCTACTTAGATAGTGATTATGGTGAAGATTTGGATGACGGGAAAAGCACTTCAGGATATGCTTTTCATATCGGTTCAGAGATATTTTCGTGGTCATCAAAGAAGCAACCAACGGTTGCTCTGTCAACATGTGAGGTGGAGTATATGGTAGCAGCAACGTGCGCATGTCAAGCTATGTGGCTAGGCTACATACTGAGCGAGTTAAATCTTTCAAAGGAGGATCCGGTTACTATATACGTGGATAACAAATCTGCTATCTCACTTGCAAAGAATCCGATGTCACACAGTCGAAGCAAACATATCAACATCAAATATCATTTCATTCGAGAGCAGGTGAATGACAAAATTGTGAAGTTGATGCACAGTAGGATCGAAGAAAATTTAGCAGATATTTTCACGAAGCCGTTGAAGCCGGACGTGTTTGGAAAAATGAAAAAGAAGCTCAGAATGAAAAGTCGAGTTTGAGGGGGAGCGTTAGAATTGACAAACTCTCCTTATGCTTTACTAGTGGGCTGAATAAATGGCTGCCATCATAAGTCATATATGGTAGGCTGCATGTGTGAAGAAGTGAAAAACTAGGAAAAGAAGTGGTTGATCATTGAATATGAAGTGGAGGCTGTCAAAGTTTCACATTAACGTATGTAAGCCATGATGTAATTATATGAAGCCTATAAATACTAGTACCTGGAAGCATAACAAAATACACCAAAAGAAAAACACACCGAGAGAACTTTTAAGTTCAAGAGAAAAGAGCTGAAGCTCTGAGTGAAAAAAAGGCCGAAGCCTTGTTGTTGTGTAAGAAAGTTGTAGCTAATTATTATTAATATATACATGTGTGTGTTTGTGTTATACAAAGAATTTATATATTTGGTGCAAGGCCGATCTACGTTTCCAACATTGTTAAGGTTGTCTACTATCTTTCTTATTATACTATTTAAACATGTGTTATAGGCCATCTACATGAAACATAAGGAAGCTTGTCTCCTTTCTTCAGAGTCCTTACATTGCGAGCAGCTGAATATCTGCACGTTTCCCTTGACAGCACCAGGTTTCAAAACCGATCATGAAAAGTGGGTTGAGACAATTAGGAAAATGGAGGCAACAACTTGACTAGATGTTGACAAAGAGAAATTTGAAGACTTTGTAGCAAATAATGGATCAAACCAGAGGATTGTTAGTGATGAAGAACCTAAGGCTGCCGTGGATTCGCTTGAAGAGAAAACTGTAATATACATTGCCTTTGTTGATGGTGACATTCTAGAGAAGAATCATGGGACTCTTAATAAAAATATAATTAGAGTACCATTAATATTAGAGAGAAAAGGTTGCTTCTCATTTTGTTTGATGTTGGAAGAAAACAAAAGTCAACATGTTTCTGGTGACTACACTCACGAAGTTTATCGTAGTACGAACCATGGTTTCCTTCATGTTGTTGATTGCGTCGGCCGGGGAATACCCATGATGGTTTGTTTCCACTGCATATATATTGAACTTCTTTTCTAATGAAACAATTATTTATTAGAATATGTTACAACCAATATATCATTGTATTGATTTACAGGGGGATTTACAGAACAGAAGGAAGAAAATGAAAAATTCATTCCGCTCCTCCACAGTCGAGCACAAAATCATCAACGGGTTAAATATCAAATTGGTCACTGAAGTGGAGGTCATATATCACTTTACTCACTGATTTCAACGGGGTCTCATTTGAATCACTTAAGTCATAATAAATATCAAACAGATACATCTAAATATGTGATCGAGAATTAAAATAATTTTTTGTTAAGTTCAATAAATTTTTCTTCAATGCCACCATAATCAAATGAAAAGTCATGGGTTCTAATACTTTAGATAATTTATTTAAATTTTTTAAAATTTATTTACTATTTATATTTAATTTTCTAGTTATTTTCTTTGATTTAATTAAAAATAAATAGTAAATAGATTTAAAAAAAATTAAATATATTATCTAAAATATTAGAACTCATGACTTTTTATTTGGTTATGGTGGCATTGAAGAAAAATGTATAGAACTTAACAAAAAATTATTTTAATTCTCGATCACATATTTATAGGTATCTGTTTGATATTTATTATGACTTAATTGATTTAAATGAGACCCCGTTGAAATCCGTGAGTAAAGTGATATATGGCCACCACTTCAGTGACCAGTTTGATATTTAACCCCAAAATAAACAACCACTTTTATCTCAATTAACAACATTTAACCGGATCGACGTTCCAGCATCACCTGACCCTCTCAACGGTAGTGTAACGTAATTTACAAGAAGTGAATGTATTCTGTGTAGAAATAGAAACAAAATACACACTCACACGATGAATGTAAACACAATAAGAACGGAGAAAAATAAACTGTTTTATTACTTGATACTTTAAACTGATTACATCGAACAAAATAAATAGGCTACTACCTAAGAATGATAATAAAGATATGCAACTAAACTCCTATAATGACTCAACGACTCCCTCAATCATAGGACTCTCCATAATCTGTGGAAATAGAAAGATATCACCACAAACTGTGGTAACAAACCAAAACACACGGACTAATGCAGACTAATGCATTTTATTTAATATTTAAAAACCACATTTAGATTAAAACTCCAACAAATTCCCCCATAATCTAAACTGGTTTCTGCAGATTCTTCATTCCCAGCAAAGCTCGCATCTTCTCGAATTTAACAGTCGACATAGCCTTAGTTAAGACATCTGCACGTTGTTCATCTGATTTCACATGCTTAACTATAATTTCTCCGCGTTCAACACATTCTCGTTTGAAATGATAGTGTATGTCTATGTGCTTACTTCTCCCGTGAAACACAGGGTTTCTTGCTAAGTCTATAACAGATTTGTTATCAATATATAGAATCACAGGACCAGTATCAACATCTGAAATTTGTCTCAGCAAATTACGTAACCAAATTCCCTGACAAGCAGCTGCTGTTGCAGCCATAAACTCAGCCTCACATGAGGATAATGCCACACAACGTTGCTTCTGCGATACCCATGTTATCAAGCTCTCATTCAAATAAAAGACCATCCCCCATGTGCTCTTCCTGTCATCCACTTGTCCTGCCAAATCACTATCGGAATACCCTATTAACAAATAACCTCCGTTTCCCCTCGTGTACACCAACCCATGCTCTAGTGTGCCCTTCAAGTACATAAGAATCCGCTTCACTGCACTTAGATGCATAGTTGTAGGCCTTTCCATGAATCTACTCACAATACCTACTGCAAATGCAATGTCTGGGCGGGTATGAACAAGATATCTTAGTCCTCCCACCATGCTTTTATACACTGATGGATCAATTGGATTTCCAGATTCATCCTTGTTCAACTGAATTCTTGGTTCCATCAGATACTTGCAGAAATTGTAGTCTATCATACCAGCCTTCTCCAGTACCTTCTTAGCGTACGATTTTTGCTTTAGCTCAATGTAACTCTTCTCCTGGTTTACTTCAATGAATAAGTAGTATGACAACTTTCCGAGATCACTCATTTCAAACTCACTACTCATCTCTTGTTTAAACTTGTTAATGACTGTAAGGCTCGTATCAGTAATCAGTAGATCGTCCACATAAACACCTATCACCAATGTTTCGTTCCCTTCACGATTAGTGTAAATAGCGTGCTTAAAAGGACATTTAACAAAACCAAACCTTTCTAGGCACTTGCTTAACTTCGCGTACCAGGCTCGTGGTGCCTGACGCAAGCCATACAACGCTTTGATCAACTTATACACCAACTGTTCTTGGCCTTCTTTCACAAAACCATCTGGTTGATACTCGTACACATCCTCCATGAGTTCACCATTTAGGAATGCAGAATTGACGTCTAGATGATGGAATTCCCATCCATTTTTAGCCGCCACCGCTAGCAGAAGTCGTACTGTCTCTAATCGAGTAGCAGGAGCAAACACCTCTTCAAAATCTATGCCTTGCCTTTGTACATACCCCTTTGCCACCAATCGAGCCTTGTACTTCACTATTTCACCATTTGCATTTAATTTTAGTTTGAATACCCACTTCAAACCGATTGCTTTATGACCACTAGGCAGCGCAGTTAGTTTCCACGTATTATTCTTCTCAATGGCTGCAATCTCAATTTCCATAGCTCTCTTCTATTCCTTAACCTTTGCAGCTTTGTTGTAACAAGTAGCTCAATAGCTCCCACAAACATAAGTTCGTCATCTGCTAATTCGATCTCCTCTGTAACGTTATACACATCACTTAACAACCTCAATTTCTTGGGTTCTGTAGAAACTTCAGAGTACTCAGACGTGCTACCATTATTAGAGCTCTGTGTACTTTCAGATAGACCATAGCTGTTTGGTGTCTGCGATCTCACCGGTGTTGTAAATGAATCTCCTGTCACCTCTATATCTTGTACCTCTGTATCTTGTTTATCTTGCTCCACTGGTGCAATGTTAATCACAGTGAATGTATCAACTGTGGCCTGATTCCCTTCATCTTTCCACTCCCAGGACTTATTTTCTTCAAACACAACATCACGACTAACAAGAACTTTGTTACTATTTGGACCATACAACCTGTCAGCCTTGGTACCCGGCTCCCTCCCGAGATAAATAACGGGCTTGCTTCTATCATCTAGCTTTCTTACGTGTGCAATTGGTACTTTCATATATCCCAAACAACCAAAAATCTTAATATGACTGAGGTGTGGTTTTTTACCTGACCATGCTTCATATGGAGTCATATTTGTGAGAGATCGAGTAGATAACCGATTAAACACATACACAGCATGTCTCAAAGCTTCTCCCCATAGGAACAATGGTAATTTTCTTTCCTTAAGAAAACTTCTTACCATAGCCACAACTGTACGATTTCTTCGTTCCACCACGCCATTTTGCTTTGGTGAATACGGGGCCGTATAGTGTCGTTGAATTCCATTCTCCTCACAGTAACTTGTGAATTCATTTGACACAAATTATCCTCGTCTGTCACTTCGGAACACTTCAATCTTTGATGTACCCTTTTCAACCAGTGCCTTGAATTTTTTAAAATTTCCAAGTGCCTCGTCCTTTGTTTTTAACAGATACACCCACATTACCCGGCTGTGATCGTCAATAAGTAGCAAGAAATACCTATTGTCAGCTGCAGTTGGGGGAGAAATAGGACCACATAGGTCTCCATGTATGAGTTCCAACAGAGCTTTAGCTACAAACTCAGTCTTTGAGGGAAAACCCTTTATTGTTTGTTTCGACATTAAACAGCCAGTGCATACTTCCGTGGGATGCTTCAACTTTGGAAAACCATTCACCATCCCGTTGTTCTCCATATGAATCATTGCTTGAAAATTAACGTGCCCCAGTCTAGAATGCCACAGCCATGCTTGCTCCTCTGTCTTCGACATCAAACAAGTAGCCTCAATACTTTCAAGGATAATCTTATATAATCTGTTTGCTGAGCGTTTTACTTTCATTAAAAATCTCCCTTGTTCATCATGAACCCACAAGAATTCCCCTTTTAGCAGAACTCTATTGCCTGTTTCAGATAGTTGCCCCAAACTAATAATGTTATTACACTAAGTAGGAATGTAATATACCTCTTGTAGTGATTTCTCCTCTCCATTTTTACAGTTAAAGACCACAGTTCCCTTGCCTTTTATGCTGACTGTCGATCCATCCCCAAACTTTACCAGTCCAGTAATATTCTCGTCCAACTCTTTGAATTTCGAACGCACTATAGTCATGTGATTACTTGCCCCGTTGTCCAAATACCACAAGTTCGATTCAGCCCCATTCTTGCCACCAGTTTTTAGTTGTGGAACCATGCTCTGTTCATTTAGCAACACCACTTTATCTTTGCTCTCTCCTATTTCTGTAAGTAACAATGTAGGTTCATCATCATCCTCAGCCTAACTTAGGATCAATTCTGTCTTTGACTCCCTTTCACGACGTGGCTTGCGACAATCTTCAGCATTTTGTACCATATTATTATAATTATAACATCTGACTTTGCTTTTGTCATGTCCACCTCGCCAATTTTCTCTGCTTCGTGAGTCTCCAGTTCTATTTTTCTGACCTTCTCTTCCTCCACTGGTTGTTCTCTTCATCCACTCTTCCTTAGTGAGCAGTAGTTGGCTATCATTAGCCTCTCTCTTCCTTCACTCTTCTTCAGTAAGGAGTAATTGACCATCAATTGGTCCCTCGGTTTTACCACGGAGTCGCTCATCATGGGCTTTCAAACGCCCAACAATTTTTTCGACTGTCATTTCTTCCAGATTGCCAAACTGTTCAATAGTTGAGGCAATTTGAAGATACCTTGAAGGAACGGCTCGTAGTAATTTCTTTACCACGTATGTCTCCTCCATCGTCTCTCCCTGTGCACGAATGTTAGTCACCATGCCATACAATTTCATGCAGAAGTCATCAAGTTTTGTTGTCTCCTTCATACTTAGTGATTCAAAATCTACTTTAAGAGTCTGTACCTTAGCTTTCTTTACCCGATCTCCTCCTAGAGACATCATTTTAATGGCTGCCCAGGCATCCTTGGCACATTTCTTTTCTGCAATTGATAGCAACACTTCTCCGGAATTCCTTGGTAAATAGCAGCTAAAGCCATCTTATCCGTCTTGGCCTCAACTGTCACCTTTGGATCATTGGATTGCACTGCCTCCCAAACCCCTTGTGCCTGCATAAATACACTCATCTTTAAGGCCCACGCTATATAATTTTCTCTTGTCAACATGGGACAGTTCAGTCCTATGAATCCTTCCTTTCCCTTTGTCGTATCCATAACTTTGCCTTTCAACATGTGTTCGAGTATACGCTATTGTATGCTCTGATACCAAATGTAGAAATAGAAACAAAATACACACTCACATGATGAATGTAAACACAATAAGAACGGAGAAAAACAAACTATTTTATTACTTGATACTTTAAACTGATTACATTGAACGAAATAAATAGGCTAAATGATAATAAAGATATGCAACTAAACTCCTATAATGACTCAACGACTCCCTCAATCATAGGACTCTCCACACTCTGTGGAAACAGAAAGATATCATCACAAACTATGGTAACAAACCAAAACACACGGACTAATGCAGACTAATGCATTTTATTTAATATTTAAAAACCACGTTTAGATTAAAACTCCAACATTCTGCATATGCACCTGTAAAATTGACTTGCTACAGTGTTCATGTACTTCTTATCTAAGTAACAGTAAGGTTTAAATATTGCAATTACTCATAGTTTATTATGATAATTCCAGTTTTTACAGGACTATATCTTGGCTCGAACGGTTATAGTGAAAAAACGAAGAGAACAAGAAACTATGTATACTGGAAGCAATGCACTTCTTACTACTTGATTGAAAATGAACGATTACAATGTGTTTAAAAAGAAATGTTCTAACTAAGGATTGCATGAAATCAGCATCACACTCCCATGAAACCAGCAGCTCAACTCTGACTTATTTCTGTTTCCTTATTACTACTAACAGACTCCTATAATGACTTCAATTCACCTATGACCATATCTGGTACCATAAATTAGATAATCAAATAAAACAGCTACCAATCTTTATTTTAAATGTGTTTAGATTAAGCTAACACACTCCCCCTTAATCTAAACATGCTGCACGATCTTCTTGATACCCAACAACTCTCGCATCCGTTCAAATTTGACTGTTGACATAGCTTTAGTGAGAATATCTGCGCGCTGATTCTCTGAGCTAACATACTTGATGATAATATCTCCTCGTTCCACACAGTCCCGAATGAAATGGAACCGTACATCAATGTGTTTACTACGCCCATGGAAAACTGGGTTCCTTGCCAGGTCTATTGCTGATCTATTATTCACATACAGAGTAACAGGCTTCGTTTCCACATTTGTGATCTGACTTAGCAATTTCTGAAGCCATAAACCTTGACATGCTGCTACAGTTGCAGCCATAAACTCAGCTTCACATGATGACAAAGCCACGCAACGTTGTTTCTGAGACACCCAAGTTATCAAACTTTCACTTAAGTAGAATGCCATTCCCCCAGTACTTCTTCGATCGTCACTGTTTCATGCAAAATCGCTGTCTGAAAAACCAGATAGCATATGGTTACCTGTTCCCCTTGAATAGATTAGACCATAGTCCAACGTTCCTTTGATATATCGAAGGACACGCTTCACAGCACCCAAATGTAGGAGAGTATGTCGTTCCATAAACCGACTTACCATACCAACTGCATAAGATAGCGTAGTCCACCCACTGTACTTCTATACTTTGAAGGATCCACTGCTTCTCCCGTTTCATCTTTATGAAGTTGTATCTTCGACTCCATAAGGTATTTCCTTGGATTACACTCAGTCATCCCTGCATTATCTAATATCTTTTTCGCATATGTTGATTGCTTTAACTCAATATGACTCTTCTTCTGATCAACCTCTATGCGAAGATAATACGACAATTTTCCCAAATTTCTCATATCAAACTCTTTACTCATGTGTTCCTTAAACTTCAGAATATTCGCAATACATGAACCTGTGACCAATATGTCATCTACATAGACACCAACGATCAGTGAATCTTTCCCTTCACGTTTAGTATAAACTACATGGTCATATGGACACTTCTCGAACCCCAGTTGTTCTAAAAACTTCTTCAGTCGTGCATACCACGCACGAGGGGCTTGCCTCAGCCCATACAAAGCTTTCAGCAGTTTGTACACCTTTCCCTCTTGTCCCTTTACTTCGTAACCAACCGGCTGAGATACGTAGACTTCCTCCTCAATCTCTCCATTAAGGAACGCAGATTTTACGTCTAAATGATGTACTTCCCAACTATTTGTTGTTGCAAGGGCAAGTAGCAGGTGAACTGTTTCTAATCGAGTGACAGGAGCGAATGCTTCTTCAAAATCTATTCCCTATTTTTGTACATAACCCTTCGCCACAAGCCTCACTTTATACTTCACTATAACCCCATTCGAATCCTTCTTGATTTTATACACCCATTTCAACCCAATCACCTTATGACCCCTTGGCAAGTCTGTCAACTTCCACGTATTATTTCTTTCTATTGCCTCAAGTTCTGTATCCATCGCCTGCCTCCATTCCTTTTCTTGCACTGCTAACTCGATGAGCTGGGTTCTTCAACACTTAAAAGTAACAAGTCATCATCCAATTCTATCTCTTCTGTATTATTATAAATATCACTCAGCCGCCTGAATTTTCTAGGTTCACTGCTCATCGTAGTTGACCCCGACCCCTGTTCACTTGCAGATAAATCATACGACTCTGACATTGTGCCTCAGTAATTGGATAATGGAGTCGATGGTTCACTCGACTCATTTGTTTCACTCCCCGTTTCAGTATTTCCTGTATCTCCCAATTCTTCGACTGTGTGCTCAACACCATCGTGTGACCCAAACTCAGGAAATATGATCTCATTGTCAACTTGTTGCTTGTCATCTCGTTGCTTCCATACCCAGAACTCATCCTCTTGGAACACAACATCACGACTAACGTAGATTACTCCTTCCTTTGGATTGTATAACCGACTTGCTTTAGTTTCTGGTTCCTTTCCCAGGTAAATGACTGGTTTACTACGGTCATCTAATTTCTTTGTGTGCACCGAAGGAATTTTCATATATGCAATACATCCAAATGTTCTTAGATGTTGTAAGTCAGGCTTACACCCCGTCCAAGCTTCATATGGAGTTTTTCCCTGTAGCACTCGTGTTGGCAAACGATTAAGCACATAGACTGAGTGCCTCACTGCTTCTCCTCACATAAATGATGGCAGTTTTACACCTTTCAGAAAGCTTCGTGTCATGGCAACCACCGTTTGATTTCTACGATCCACCACCCCATTTTGTTGTGGGGTGTAAGGTGCGGTATAGTGCCTCTATATGCCAGCTTCTTCACAGAACTCCTTAAACTCACTTGAGCAAAATTCTCCACCCCTATCGGTACGGAAGATCTTGATTTTCTGATTCACTTTATTCTCAACAAGTTGTTTAAATTTTTTGAACACACTGAATGCCTCACTTTTCACCTTTAGCATGTATACCCACAGCTTTCTACTTTAATCATCAACTAATAAAAGGAAATAGCGATTACCAGCTGGAGTTGGGTCTGAGATTGGTCCACAAATGTCTCCGTGTATAAGTTCCAGCACCTCTTTAGAATGAAAGTTTGCATGAGAAGGAAATGGTTGCCTTGTTTACTTTGACATCAGACATCCCTCACACTTCCTTGTTGGCTGTTTCATTTTTGGCACACCATATTCCATTTGTTCTTTTGACATTAGTTCCATTGCTTGAAAGTTGACATGGCCAAGGCGAGCATGCCACATCCATGTTTCCTCCTCTACCTTGTTCAATAGACATCCAGACGTACTCTCCTCGAGACTAATTTTGTAGAGTCTATTCCCAGATTTCTTCACCTTCATTAGTAATCTCTCTTTATCGTCATACACCCACAAATAATCACCACTCAGTATTATTCGGTGACGTTCCTCTAATAATTGCCCGAGAGAGATAATATTGTTGCACAAAGTGGGAATATAGTACACATCCTTGAGAATTTTCTCTTCACCATTTTTACATTTGAATGAGATGACTCATTTACCTTTGATACTCACTGTAGACCCATCCCCGAATTTCACATTTCCTGTAACTTTTTCATCCAATTCTTTAAATTTTCCCCGTGCGCCAGTCATGTGATTGCTCGCGCCATTGTCCAGATACCACACTTGTGACTCCCTTTGAACATCATTCTCTGGTCGTAACTGTGGGATAATAGTTTCCTTCTTCAACAACATAGTTTCAGCTTTCATCTCTCCAATCTTCTCAGCAATCAACAGTGCTGGCTCTTCCTCCTGATACTTGGAGAGGTTCACCTCCTTCTGAGCATCTCTGTCCCTTCGAGGTTTACAGCATTCATGTGCAAAATGTCCGTACGCCAAGCAATTGAAACACTTCAACTGGCTTCTGTCTCGTGGTCCATGCATTGCATTCTTTCCACGAAACTCACTACTACCTCGAGTTCCTTATTTAGTGGTCCTCTTTAGCCACTCTTATCTGGTTAGCAACAATTTCCCATCATCATTTCCTTCCTTCTCTATTCTTCCTCTGTCAACAGAATTTTTCCTTGACTCGTTTCAACTTGTCCACGAATTCTTTTTTCATGTGCCTTCAATGAGCCAATGACTTCTTCCATAGGCATCTCCTCGAGATTTCCAAATTGTTCAATAGCAGATGCAATTTGCAGAAATCTTGAGGGAACAACCCTGAGTAGTTTTTTCACCACGTATGCTTCTTCCAAATTCTCTCCAAGCGCTCTGATGTTGGTGACCAAACCATTCAATTTCATATAGAAATCGTCCAATGATTCTGTTTCTCACATATTCAGTGCCTCGAATTCACCTTTCAGAGTTTGTGCTTTTGCCTTCTTCACTTTGTCCGCACCAAGGCTCATTGTCTTAATGGCACCTTTCGCTTCTTTCGAAGTTTTTTTCTGCAATGGACAGCAAGATGTCCTCAGGGATCCCTTGATAAATAACTGCCAATGCACGTTTATCAGTCTTGTCTTCAATCACAGCCTTCGGATCTTTGGATTCTATGGCTTCCCATACACCAAGCGCTTGCAGATACACCTTCATTCTAAGTGCCCACACCGTATAGTTCGACCTCATAAGTGTTGGATAACTCATATTGAAAGAATTCTCCTTTGCCTTGCCATTTTCCATCTCGTATTTAACTGTGTCTGAAGATTTAATATTATTTTGATATGGCTCTGATACCACATATAGTGAAAAAACGAAGAGAACAAGAAACTTTGTATACTGGAAGCAATGCACTTCTTGCTACTTGATTGAAAATTAACGATTATAATGTGTTTAAAAAGAAATGTTCTAACTAATGATTGCATGAAATCAGCATCACACTCCCATGAAACCAGCAACTCAACTCTGACTTATTTCTGTTTCCTTATTACTATTAACAGACTCCTATAATGACTGCAATTCACCTATGACCATATCTGGTACCATAAATTAAGATATTCAAATAAAACAACTACCAATCTTTATTTTAAATGTGTTTAGAATAAGCTAACAACGGTTACCTCGCTACAGAAGTCATTCAAATCAGAAGTGTGTTTGGTCCCTGGCACGAGGTTAGTGCCATGAAAGATGATTCAGATCTTGAGTTGTGTGAATATGTTGAAGCTGTGAATTTGACTGGTGATTTTGATATACCAGCTGGTCAGGCAAGTATTTCACCTCCCCCTTTTAATATGGTCGGATATCTTCTTAATTTTTTTAACAAAAAAAAAAAAATTACAGCCTTACAGGTACCGTAATATGTTCCTTTTCTGTAATGTGTTATTGCATGTGATGTACCAATTTTTTTTTATCTCTTTTAATGTTTTTTATGTTGACATCATCTCTTTAGTGTCTAGAGTACCGTGTTGCGTGTATATCATGCTTTCTTTTATTTGCTTAATCAAATATTATGTACTCAATTACTCATGCAGATATCTTTTGCGTAGTGTGTTTTTGATTATTTTGATGCACTTAAATTATTGATTTCACTAGTAATTTACCCAACTTATGTAGCAGGAGAACTAGAACTTGATGGTTATAATCATCATATTAAACATTATAAGAGAACACTTATTATGATATTCGAGTCAATATTTATCTCAGTTCCTAGTGCTCAATGCTTTTCTTTAGAAGGTTGCCAAGGAACATTTGCCTCAGTTTGCCTTTTCTTTCTTTAATAAATTACCTTTAAGTATTTACTAATCTACAGGTAGCATTTCGGGCAAAGGTTGGGGAAAAATATAAGCTTCGTCCGGGGATTGTTCTAGAACAAAAATATGGAGCTGTACGTTGTTCGACTTTGTAGCTTGAAATTTTTATATTATATTGTCTTTAATATTTAAATTATTTAATTTTTTTCTGCACAAGAAATCTGTTATATTGATCTATAGCCTGTCTTCATTAATCTCTTAACGGCCTTATGTTCTTCACTGAAATTTAGGTTGCTCGATACAAAGAAAGGAAGACTTCCTGGATTTCAGAATTCTGAATGGGTTGATGTTGAAATTGTGATTCTCGGGGAACAGGTTCAGTTTTTTCTTTCTAGTTAAAAGCTATATTATATTAACTCGTTATGAGTTGCTCTTGCTTAAGAGTATCTATAACAATCACTAAAGTGTGCAGCTAACTTATTGCATGCAGTATCCTTGCAAAGATGGTCTTGCTGTTGCAGTTCTATATTCAGCCTCTGAATATTATTTTATGAAGTTTTTTAAGCAGCTGGAACTGCAGAGCTTCCAAGAATCTCACTGATCCTGATTTTTACGTCATTCACCCTTCATTTGTCAAGCTAGTCTAATTCATAGCGAAGCACACTCTATTTAACATAAGCTAATGATTGGTTCAATTGTGTCTGTAATTCACGCCATCGTGGCCTTTCCAGAGCTTAAATTTTGTAGATGAATTAATGTTGCTGCAAATTGAACACTAGATTTCGTACTTTATTTGAATCAGCATTTGCTAATATCTTATCTTTGTATGTTTTCTCGGCAGTTTATATGATGCTTGGTGGTGCGGCATTTTCCATTGGTTCCATCTGTAAAATTAAAAATATTCTTCTCATAGATTAAATAGAACAACAAAATCTAAGACATATGGGTAGATCAATAAACTTTTTTTATTCATGTTAGTAAAAAGTTATTCTGGTATATTATCATTTGTCAATAAAAGGAAAAAATTTGTGGCATACTTTGATCCTTCTTGGTAAATATTCGAGTATGCTATTGATCATATATGTTTTAAGAATGAAACTTTAAATACTAGAAATATTATGTTAGTTTTTGGTTTTATTAAATAAATTACTATGATTATGTTTGAACTCACAAAGTCCAACAAATCGAACCATTATATACATCCTATAATGTGTGCGATGCACGGCTTTTTTAAATTTAAATAATATTTTATTTATATTTAAATAATTATTTATCTCATATATATTACTTAATATAATATTGACAAAATATATATTATTAAATAATAATCATTTAATTATATGATACGGTGAAGGGAAACTAAAGTTAACTTTAGAAGAATTTCCTAAAGTTATCTAATAAAATCAATACACATCATCATAATCATTAATGCCCTGCGGTGCCCTTATAAATAAAAGGTATCAAAAAATTAAAATCACATAATTTTAAAGGTTAACTTTAGGAAATTATCCTAAAGTTAACTTTAGGAACCTTTTTCTCTTATATGATATATTGTTCGAATTATGACTATAATTTGTTATAATAATATAAATATAAATGGAAGTATCGTATATACTTACATTCAAATTTTTGTTGATATTATCATATTTAAATTATGATTCCATAACAATCCATAATGTAATATTTGTTTAAAATAGAATTAAATATTATTTTGTAATTATGTGAAATTTTTATTTATTATATAGTTTTATTTTGTTTTTACTTTGTTGATGGGTTAATTGGCAAATTCATAACTGAACTCGTACTCAACTTGCAGTTGGGTAATCGCCGTTAACTCCATGTAACATCTGTGACGGAAAACTGACGTGACGTGCTGATGTGTTAATTATTTATTTTGCATTACTGAGATTATTACTTACGAAATTCATATTTAATTAATTTTTTATCCTAAAAATGTTTTAAAAAATGGGGAGATAGCTAATCTCATTTTTTACATTTTAAAAATGATATCATGATTTTTCTCAAACATTACTTATTTAAATTCTATTTTTACAAAGTGGATTTAAATTATTTTAATCAGAAAATTAATTAGTAAATTACGATTTTACCATCCCCTCTTTAATCCCTAAATTCGTCAGCCTCCCCAATTCATTTTCCCAACTCAGTTTTGTTCGATTCTGTCGATTGACTCTCTCTCGAAAATTCTCTCTCTCCCCCACCTATCTCTCTCTTCCACCACTTGTTTCCATCTTTTGTCATATTTAAGTTTTGGTGTGTTTTAGAAGAGGGTAGGAGTTTTTTCGTTGGCCTAAACATTGGCCGGAAACTGGAAAATCCAATTTTCGATGGATGTTCTTGGTGATCCGAAATATTCTTGGCCAAAGCACGGATTACCATATATTATTATTATAAATTAATACATAAATTATTTGATTTAATATAAAGTTTATTTATTTTAATAAATTTTATTATTAATTTTAAATTTAAATATGTTCCATACTTAATTTCATCATATAAATAAATATCATTAATTTAACGTTATTTTTAAATTTATTTTAAATATCTTAAGATTCAAAAAAAATTAAAAATTATTTAGTGTTTTATAACCTAAAATCGTAGAAGAAAGAATCGTAGTAAGAAATGTGTGTAGGCGATGATTTTAATCGGGATATAATTAAAAACGTTTATAATTCTATAAAACATGTGTTTTTTATTCTTAATAAATATATATAATTTTACAGAATTTATAATTTTTTACACGTTATTTTAATTAAAAACAAATAACAAATTAAAATGTATTTAATTTTGTTAGTCACAGAGGCATGCCTGAATACATCTAATAACAAGCCCAAGTGGTTCGTAATGCTATGCATTACCTACATGACCTCTTAACTGAGGGAACCTCTAGTTGTAGAGTTTCTACTTGTTTGTACTATGTAATAGGCATCAAATTCTATCTGTGTAACTGTACCTACTAAGTCAAGAATAAAGCTTGAAAGAAGTTCTAAGGTTCATGCCTCAAGCAAGGAAATGAAGACTGTCAAATAATCACAGTTGGGATTTGAAGAATTGAAGAAATGAAGAAATTGCCTAAGTACTAATTCGAGAAGTACATTTGTTTATTCGAGAAGTCTAGCATTCGAGAAGTCTGGAGTTCGATATCTCAGAAGACACTATTCGATATCTCTCGATATCTCATTCGATATCTCAGGGATTCGATATGTCTATTACACGGTTCGAGAACTCAAGGAGTCAACAGTTCGAGTTCTCAAAGGGTCAACAAGTCAATGCTACATTCGATATCTCAAAGACTCAATATGCTATTCGATATCTCAGGGATTCGATATGTCAAAATGCTCTATTCGATATCTCAAGGAGTCCCAGAGAAAAGAGCTATTCGAGAAGTGATTCGATATGTCAAGATAACACTATTCGAGAACTCAGAGTTATCGATCAAGTCAACTCCAGTTCTCGAATCACTCACTTAGTCACTTCTCGAATACATTCTTGAGGACAAAATACTGAAGAATTGTACAAGTCAGAAACCTGCAACAAGCCAGGATACTTTATTTGACTCTGTCCTATAAAGCATGCTGGAAAGCCTACAAAGAAGCTTGGAGAGATAAGACAAGGGACAAGGAGCTGAAGAAGTGGATCTAAACAGGCTTTTCAAAGTCAAATCTGTAGCCGTTTGGACTCTTACTAAAATGAGATAGACAGACTGGAAAGTGTTTTTGTTTTTACCTACCTCATTTGTAGTAAGTGGGTGTATCCATGTCTATAAGGATACAGCCTCACTTCCTTAGCTGTAAAAGGTGTTGAAGTTTCTCAAATACCCAGAAAATATCTCTCTGAGAAAAACGAAGCTGAGAATACTATCATTTGTATTCACAGATTGTAGCAAAATCTTTATCTAATAAGATATTAGATTAAAGTGATATTGTGTTGTGTTTGTCTTTAATTATCCGCATCTTCATATCTCACACACTCATCACTTATCTTGCTGCAAAGATTCAAGAACGAAGAAAAGTTCAAGAATCCATTCACCCCCCCTCTATATTCTTTTACTGTATTCAATACTCAACAAGTGGTATCAAAGCAGGCTGTTTAATCTAAACAGAAAACGATCATGAGTTCGAATACACCAAAGACTACAGGTACGGTAAAGGTCCCTAAGTTCGACAAAGAGAATTACAACCTCTGGAAAATAAAAATGCTGTTGTTCATCAAAGCTGCCAATCCTCTCTACCCTGACATTCTCAAGAATGGTCCATTCATACCACAACAAGAAGTTGCTGAATCCACAGTGGGCGCAGTAGTCATTCCTAGATCATACGTTCCAAAAGAGCCATCCAAATGGACGGACTCAGAGAAGGAAAAGATTGCCCTAGACAGCCACCTCATGTTGTTAATCATAGACTCCATGGATATGTCGATGTTTGCCAACATAGCATCATGCAAATCAGCCAAGGACATGTGGAATCACATCGAGGTGTTATGTGAAGGGACAGAGGAGGTAAGAGAAAATAAGAAACAGATACTGGTCACACAGTATGAGGCGTTCATGGCACAGTCCAAGGAAAGTATCACTGATATGTTTGAAAGATTTCACAAGCTGGTGACTGAGCTCCAAATGAATGGGAAGGTTTACAGCACTAAGGAATTAAATATGAAGTTTCTACTATCGTCACCAAACCATCTAGAGCAAAGGGTCATATCCCTAAGAGAAAGAGATTTGAACAAAGTCACGTATGATGTGCTCTATGGGGTTTTAAAGACACACGAGCTTGAGTTGCTTCAAAAGAGGGCTATCCAAGCTAACCAAGGCAGAATGATAAACACATCCTGTGCCTTGATTGTCAACAAATCTATTCAAGACCTGGAAGCATCTGCAAGTCAGCTGAGAATAGAAGAGATAGTAGATGATGAAGAAACTGAGGAAGTAGTGACTGAACCTGCTGATGACAAGGAAGAAGATGAGTTCTACACTCTTGAAGAGCTGGATGGCATGGAAAATACATCATATGCTTTTATGGCTAGAAAATTCCCAAACATCAGATTCAAGAGGAATCTGCCCTTCAAGCCTAGACCTCAAAATCATTCATTCAACAAGAGCAAGGCACCTATGAAAACAAACAAGAACATATTCAAAACCAGCTATGTGGATAGGTCATCTGTAAGATGTTATAGATGCAATGACCTAGGGCATTTTGCCAGTGAATGCAAGAAGCCTAAAAAGAAGGATAAGGAGTTTCTTGAGCTTGAAGCTAAGTATGAGGCCCTTCTAAAGAAGCAGACACCAGGTAAGGCTTACATAGCTGAAGGGAAGTGTTGGGATGATTCTGACAGTGATGGGGAAGAACAAGAATTCTGCAACTATGCCTTGATGGCCAATTCCAAGGAAGAACCATCTGCATCAGACTCACAGGTACCATCTCTCACTACCATAGACATGTCTGTTTCTGAATATAAATCTTTGGTTGAACAACTATCTGTTGAGATGTTTAACATTCATACTAGTATGACTGCTGCTAATGAAGAGATTGCTAAACTGTCTACTAGGAATGAACTGTTAAATAAGAGAAATGAGGAACTAGAGCTAACTACTGTGCAAATAGAAAATCTTAAACAAGAGATTGAGTATCTAAAGAATAAAGTTCTATGTGCTAGTCAAGTTGAGAAAGCTCTTAGGGATGAATTAGCTGAAAATGAATTTAAGTTGAAGACATTTAAGAATTCCTCTAGTCTATTGCAGTCTTATCATGAGAAAAATCTAGCTAGACCTAAGGCTGCCATTGGACTTGATTATGACACTCTTAAACAGAGGAAAGGCTATGCAGTCATTGAAGATGACCTTGTTGTTCAAGAGGAGGTGCCTCAGGTTTTGAAAAAGACTGAGAATCCAATATTTAAATCACCAACACTTGAGATTGATGAGGATGCCTTACTCATCAAGCAAATGTTGGAGGATGAAGATGAGGCACAATCAAATGAACAACAAGCATCCTCTGAGAGTAAGAATGTCAAAACCAAAGCCAAGGAGCCAGTAGAAGGTAGACCTAGACTTGAGAAATCTGTAAATTTTGTTTCAGCTGGAAATTATGAGACTAAGAAGAAAGTGACTAATAAGAGACCAAACAGGAATGGCAAATTAGGGATTAACAAAGATAACAACTATGCTTATGTGCCAAATGCCCCTAGGAAAGTTTGTCAAAACTGTTTTAGCTCTAATCATTTGACTCATGCTTGCAAGAAACCATCTGGTAGTGTTGCTAAACCATTCTATGATTGCTCTGTGCCTTTAAGACATAGAGACTCTCCTTTCTGTGATAAACTTGATTGTATGCCATGTAACATGAATGTGATGACTAGTTGTTTTAATTTGAGAAGACAATTCATGGAGGGCTGTATCAATCATAATGTTCACACACACTACACAAGGACAAAGTCTTCAAGTCCTCCTAAAGTTAGGAAGGTACCTCTGTCACCTAAGTCTAAGAACCCTGATTCTAAGACTCCCAACAGTGACAAGAAGACCAACATCAAGAAAACTGATAAGCATGCTGATTTTGATAAAACTGTCACTAAGTCACATGGACCCAAACTCGTTTGGGTACCAAAGGAGAAGTAATACTTTTGTGTTTGCAGGGCAAAGAAAATAAAAAGAAGGTCATGTGGATTTTGGACAGTGGATGCTCAAATCATATGACTGGTGATATGGCCCTGCTATCACAGTATGAGGAAAAGGCTGGCCCAATGGTTGCTTTTGGAGATGACAGCATTGGCAACACACTGGGATATGGCAAGTTGGAAATTGGAAATGTCATCATTGAGAATGTAGCACTGGTCAAGGGGCTCAAGCATAATCTACTGAGTGTTGGTCAATTCACTGACAGAGGCTTCAAAGTGAACTTTGACAAAGATGAATGTTTGATCACCCACAAGAAGACTGGTGATTTTGCTCTGTCTGGAGTAAGGAAGGGAAGCCTGTTTGTAGCCAATATGGACTCTGCAAGCAAGGACACAATTTGTTGCTTCTACTCAAAAGCATCAAATGAAGACAGTTGGCTGTGGCACAAGAAGCTATCACACCTGAACTTCAAAGCCATTAATTCCCTAGTCAAAAGGGAGTTAGTGAGAGGCATGCCCACACTTGAATTCTGTCAAGAAGGAGTGTGTGAGGCGTGTCAAAAGGGAAAAATGAAAAGTTCAAGCCACAAGTCAAAAACAGTGACATCTATAACCAAGCCCCTGCAACTGATTCATATGGATTTGTTTGGGCCTGTCAATATTATGTCACTAGGAAGG
Source organism: Saposhnikovia divaricata (assembly GCA_036435485.1). Lineage (NCBI taxonomy): Eukaryota > Viridiplantae > Streptophyta > Magnoliopsida > Apiales > Apiaceae > Saposhnikovia > Saposhnikovia divaricata. The sequence continues at coordinate 53,031,640 of CM071595.1, read as the reverse complement.
AAGAAGTATGCTCTAGTGATGGTTGATGATTTTACAAGGTATACATGGGTAGAATTTCTGGCATCAAAGGATGAGGCTCCACAAGTAATCATTGAGCACATAAAGAAAGTTGACAAAGAAGCAAAGGCCATAAATGCAAGTGTGATTGCATTAAGAAGTGATAATGGGACAGAATTCAGAAATGCCATGCTTGGAGCATTCTGCAAAGAAAATGGTATTTCTCAACAATTCTCAGCTCCAAGGACCCCACAACAAAATGGAGTTGTTGAGAGAAAGAATAGGACTCTGATAGAGGCTGCTAGAACAATGCTACTTGATGCAAAGATGCCTACATGTTTTTGGGCTGAGGCTGTGAGCACTGCATGCTACATCCAAAACAGAACCCTCATCAACAAAAACACTGGAAAGACACCTTACAACTTGATGACTGGAAAGAAGCCTACTCTAAAGTATGTTCATACTTTTGGAAGCAAGTGCTTTGTGCTAAAAGATAATTCAGAATATGTTGGAAAGTTTGATGCAAAGGCATTTGAAGGAATCTTTCTTGGCTATTCTATGGAAAGAATTGCATACAAAGTTTATGTCATTTGTCAAAAGAAAGTAATGGAGAGCACAGATGTAACATTTGATGACAGCAAACTACCTGGATTAGAAGAAGCCAATGATGAAGATAAAGATCCCTTGAAGTTTGACAATCTAGATGATTCTGATGAGGAGATTGAAAGTGAATCTGAACTCATAATCCAACAAACTCAAGTGAATGAAGAACCTGTGTCAACCAACAATGAAGAAACAAGCATCCAAGATACACCTGTGAGGAGTGACAACTTCACAGGGGGAGGAAATGTAGATGATCATGATCTAAATGATGAAGCAACATCAAGGATGAGAAATCAATCTGAACATACAAGGAAATGGGATAGATCACACACTGCAGATCAGATAATTGGAAATCCAAATGCAGGAGTAAGGACAAGGAGAGCAACTATAAATGAATGTCTCTATGGCTGCTTTCTATCCCAAGTTGAGCCTAAGAAACTTGATGATGCATTGTTGGATCCTGACTGGATAATTGCTATGCAAGAGGAGCTAAATCAATTTGAAAGGAGCAAAGTATGGGAACTAGTGCCTGCACCAAAGGATAGAACCGTTGTTGGAACTAAATGGGTTCTAAGGAATAAGATGGATGAAAATGGTGTAGTCATAAGAAACAAAGCAAGGTTGGTTGCAAAAGGATACTCTCAACAGGAAGGTATTGACTATGATGAGACCTTTGCCCCTGTTGCTAGACTAGAAGCCATCAGAATTTTCTTGGCATTTGTTGCACATTCTAATTTCAAGGTCTATCAAATGGATGTCAAGAGTGCATTCCTGAATGGGGAGTTGGAAGAAGAAGTATATGTGCAACAACCACCTGGCTTTGAGGATCCATAGTTCCCCCACTTTGTCTACAGATTACTTAAAGCATTGTATGGACTCAAGCAAGCTCCTAGGGCATGGTATGACACACTATCACAATTTCTACTGGAGAATCAATTCACTAGAGGCACACTGGACAAGACATTGTTCTACAAGAAACATGGTGATGATATTATCCTAGTTCAAATCTATGTGGATGATATCATATTTGGCTCTACAAATGAGAAGCTGTGTGAAAAATTCTCTAAGCTCATGCAAAGCAGATATGAGATGAGTATGATGGGAGAATTAACATTCTTTCTTGGACTGCAAGTTAGTCAAAGGAAGGATGGCATTTTTATAAGTCAAACCAAATACATTAAAGATTTACTGAAGAAATTTGATTTGGAAGAATGTTCACCTGCGAAGACACCCATGGCCACTGCCACCAAGTTAGATGATGACGCTAAGGGCAAAAAGGTAAATATCTCAATCTACAGAGGCATGGTTGGTTCTCTACTCTACCTCACTGCTAGTAGGCCAGATATCATGTTTGCTACATGCTTATGTGCAAGGTTTCAATCAAACCCAAAGGAATCACACATGATAGCAATAAAAAGGATCTTCAAATATCTGAAAGGCACACCAAACTTGGGGTTATGGTATCCTAAGGACACAGGGTTCAATCTGGTTGGTTATTCTGATGCTGATTATGCTGGATGCAGAGTGGATAGGAAAAGCACATCAGGTAGCTGCCAGTTTCTTGGACAAAGGTTAGTCTCTTGGTACAGCAAGAAACAACAATCTATGTCAACTTCCACAGCTGAAGCTGAATACATAGCTGCTGGAAGTTGCTGTGCTCAAGTGCTTTGGATTAGAAACCAACTTAGAGATTATGGACTTGTGTTGGAAAGAATTCCTATCATGTGTGACAACACAAGTGCAATCTCTATAGTTGCCAATCCTGTCAATCATTCTAGGACAAAGCACATTGACATCAGATATCATTTCATTAGAGAACATGCAACTAATGGAACCATTGAGTTGCATTATGTCTCTACAGATAAACAACTAGCTGACATATTCACTAAGCCATTAGATGAAGCCACCTTCACTAGGCTGGTCAGTGAGATTGGAATGCTGAATTCTTCGAATTCTGGCTAAGTGAATATATCAACTAGATTGTTGCAGCAGTAAATACTTACTTTATCAAATGCCTAATATTTCTGAAGTAAGTATTGGCTGGAGTATGATGTATAAATATTCTAATGCTGCACATGTTGAAAATCATACATATGTAGCTTGAAATTTCTGTAAAAATTTTGAGTAAACCACTATTTAATTTGGTAGAATATTCGTCAATGAATATTTCTAGTAAATTTTAAAGGATAGTGGAAATTGAATTTTATGAGTGAAAAGTACAGTTCGATAAGTCAGACTTCTCGAATGGTTCATTGTTATGTCTTGGCTCGAGTTCTCGAATAGGCCTATCTAGAACCCTCTTGAGTTCTCGAATAGTGTCTTTTAGAGAAATCGAATAGCACACTTTGAGTTCTCGAATAGAGTATTTTAATTCTCTAATGATAGAGTTCTCGAATGCTGCATTTGAGTTATCGAATCATTTGAAAAGGCTGATTTTTCGCTGACACTTAATCGCTTTTTGGATTTATATTCAAACCTTCATTTCACTCATAAAAATATATTTTACTTAACTTTGAATTATTTTCTGAGTTAAATCACTGCCAGCTGTGAGTTAAAAACTGCCTGAGATATCGAATAAGCCTTTCTTGACTTCTCGAATAGTTGTTTCATACTTCTCGAATGACTTGTCGCTACAGAACACTTATCTATCGACAACTCAAGACATTCATATATATATATACAACTTCACAACTATTCAATTCATTTCGTTCGATTTCTCAAGCATCTCAACTCCTGAAACCTCTGAAAAACCCTAACTGCGAATTTCTTCTTCAATCCTAATTCTCTTTTCTTCTCTACCCAAATGGCAAACACTCAACTCACCATACCATCCCAAACTAATTTCATCGCAATCTCCAGTGATGTGGAAGCACCGAATGCCAATTTCAAGTGCTTTGTTCGGTGGTTGTCTGAATCATACATCAAGAGTGCGCTCTCAGCCAACCCAACTCTGTACATAGATCTATTCGAACAATTCTGGAGGACTGCTACTGTGGAGGTCATCGCTCTTGAGAATGCTATCACCTCTTATATTGTTCACTGCAAGATTCAAGGAGAGGATATCACTATCACCACTGCAGACATGAATCAAGCCTTGGATATGCAGCAAGAGACGTATGATGCTCTGGCCTCCAATGATGAGTTGGAAGAATTCTTTGACTTCATCAACTACTCTGATACTATCAAGCTGGGAAAGTTGAATAGGAAGTTCTTGAGGAAAGAATGGAGCTTTGTATTTGCTACACTCCTTCAAGTATTCACTGCACGGAAATCAAGCTTTGATCAGATTAGTACACCCGTGCAGCAGCTTGCCTATGCCTTGGCTCATGGGAGAAAGATAGATGTTGGACTTCTCATCCTACAGGAACTCTATGGGAGACTTGGTCAGACCACAGCCAAGAGAGGTAATGAAATTTTCTTTCCTCGCTTTATTCAATCAGTGCTTAACTTTAAAAATGCTTCATTGATTGAATTGCCTGGAGTAGATAAGAGTAAAATAGGCTATCCTAAGTCCATGACCAAACTCATTTTTGGTAATTTGGAGACTAGGAATGATGTGGATGTAAGACTTAACATAACTCCCCACATGGAGGGTTTGTTTAGGTCTTACCCCCACAACATGCCAATATTTGATTCAAAATCACAGTTAGCACAGCCTAAGCAAGGAGAACAAAGTGCTAACCCAAGGCCTGCTAACCAACCCCCTCAGCCAAACACTCTATCCAGCAAAGAGCCAACTGCATCATCCTCTCAAAAGGGTGATGTTAGTAAAAAGAAGAGAAAACAGGCTGCTTCTGAACCTTTAGAAATCTTAACTGAAGCAGCCTTGGCTGTAGAACTAGGGTTAGAAAGTGAGACACCTGAGTCACCTATCATAAGCCTAAAGAAGAAGAAGAAGTCTAAAACCACCTCTTCAGTCACTCAAATGGCTGAAGTTGTAAAATCAGGGGCACACAGCTCACTAGATGTATCCTCTCAACAGGATGCATCTATAGAATCAAGCATCCTCCCCAATGCACCTATCTGTAAAGAGTCAGCACAAGGGAGTGATAAGGCTGGCACAACACTGAGTGGAGAGCACATCATAACTGAAACTCCCTCTATTTCTCAGGGGGAGTTGCCAAAATCTTGTCTACAACACACTTCTCTTTCAGAATCTACCACTCATATTTCTTTGAAGCCTGCAACTCAAGCAATTGAGGAGCAAGGCATTGATCATCAAGAATTCTTTTCCTTTGATGAGCCAATGAATTCAAGTGACTTGGTGCATGACACCTTGCTCACCACCCAGGTACCACATTTGGATGGTCAGGGAATGCATGCTGGGGCATATCCTAATGACACCATCACAAACACAGAGGATTCACTAGTTCTTACTAGAGACTCTGTGCCTGTGTCAACTACTGTTGTAACTCATCCCACTTCTGTGGAGACAGCAGTAGTAGAGTCTGTTCATCCGGTTGCAGAAGTTGCATCTGTAACTGAGGAGCCTAGCAAGCCTAGCTCTAGCTCTAACTTTATGTCTCAATGGCTGAAGCCTGTGCAACATGACAGTGCTTCAGGATCAGGGTCTGTTCCACCACAATTGACGGTTTGAAGCACTTCAAAGCTTAGTTGTGGATCAGATCCCTGAGTTCACAAAAATTGCTCAGCACCTTCTCACTGCAAACATGCCCAATCCAGACTATGAAGCTATTCTCCTATGTCACAAAGAGGATGTAGAGCTACAGAAGGAGAAGATCATAGATGAAACTGAGAGAGATGGGAATATCGATGCTTGGCTGCAAGGAACCAATTCAATCCCTCTCTCAGAAGGTCTCCAGTACCTCAGAGAAGAGTACATCACTTCACTAGGGTCCAATGCCAAATCTCTCAACCCTACTGATGTGTTTGAAGCAGTGAATGATAGCTATAAAGGCATTCTCAAGGCTGCACACTATCTTGGTAAAGGCTTAAAGACAGAAATTAATGAAGTGTGTTCAGCTATAACCAAGGAGGTGCATGAGATCAAGAGGACTTTTGATGCTAAATTCCCTCAATTGGAGACTGTTCTCAAGGACATTCGAACCTGCAATGCTACTTGCACCAGGATGGACAATGGTTTGGCTATTCTCAAGGATGCTGTCACAGGTCTGGGGCACAAATTTCAATCCTTATCAGATCAGACAACTGATGCCAATGCCATGCTCAGGACCCTCTTTGCAAATCAATATGGAGACAAGCTGGTCACTGAGGTTCCTGTGCATGAGATGTCAAGGTTCGAAGTGCAGAGACTGAAGGATCAATCCCTATCTGGTTTTAAGGCCAATGAACTCTTCATTAAAGTGGATACTCTTGAAAAGGAGGTAGTCTCTCTCCACAAGTCCAATGCTCATCTTACAGACACTGTGACAACTCTGACTGAGCAGTTGAACACTCAAGCCACCACCACAGCTGATGTTCTTCTGCATCAACAATCAATGTTGTCTGCAATGATGAAGCACATGGGTCTCCCTCTACCTGATGAATCTTCAACTCCAAAGGTGCCTCCTACAGCCCCTGTGTCTGTCAACAAGCCTAAGGGGGAGAAGAGGATATCAAAGAACTCAAATCCAAAGGGGGAGAGACCACTAGAAAAGGGCATCAAGATCACTGAGGGTGGCCATCAGAGAACTTTGAAATCTACTACTCATGTGCCTGGAAAAGGAAAGGACAAAGTTGATGAGCCTCCCAAGTCTCCCACTTCTCTGCCAGTTGTCACTCTACCAACTGTGCACATCACTACTCTTGATGGTCAAAGGCAGTCTATCACAACCACAGTGGTTGCAGGGAGTATGCCATCTGACAAGCCTCAAATCTCAATATCTAAGAGTGTCAAGCCAGTAGAAGTGAAGGTGGTCACTGAGGCCAAGCTACAAGAAATTGCAAACTCAAATGTCTATCATGATGATGCATTCTTGGAGTTTCTGAAAGTCTCTAGAGAACAGGCTGGTGATGCTCTGCTATATCATGAGAGTTTGAAGAGTCAGATTGACTGTCTCACTGTAGTACCAAGGAGGCTTAATGATCTATGGCTCGAGGAGATATTGATGGTAGGAAAGAACAAGATATGGCACTTAACCATCAATACTCTACAGAGTCTAAAGCACTCAGAAGTGAATGTGCTCCTTGGACTAATTGAGAAGGGAAATGAGAACAACAAGAGTCTTCATGATGACTTGAGGAATGGTCAACCTTCAAGGCTACCTGAAGTTTTCACAGATCCTAGAACTATTATCTACCAGGCTGGAACAAGAATTGAAGATATCAAGCAGCTGGTCATTCCTAAGCATCTAACTCCTCAAAATAAAAATCTCATCATAGCCATCATTGAGAAACTGATCAAGAAGAAGGGATCAAGAACAGCAGAAGAATTAGAAGCTATATCTTATCTCAGGTCATATATTGTAACTGGCATTGTATCTGAGACTGCTAAGTTCAACCCAAGCAAAGATCAAGACAAGGATGAAGATAAAAGTGACGGAAGGAGAAGTCATCACAGGAGTAATAAGGGTGATGAAGACAAGAAGAAGAAGAAGGATGATGAGAAGAGGAAGAATGATGATGATCAAGGTAAAGGCTCTGAGAGGAAAAGTGGAAGACAGCAAGCCTCAGGCATTGCTGACAGTAACCTCACCACAACGCAAGACTCTAAGTCTAGGGTGAATGCTGCCAGTAGTGACCTTTCAAAATTTGCATCTATGGCTTCTGCAACTGTCTTGCCACCTCAAGAAGAGAAGAAGATTCAAGTCAAGAAACCATCTGTATGTTTCAAAAAGCAAACTGCTAATGGAATACTACAATGGTCTACAAACAAAGGTCACATACTGCTGCCAAGTAAGCATGTAAAAAGAATCAAGTTCAAGCAAGCTGCAAGGAAATCAAAGCCAACCATATCAAAAACCCTGACAATCTATCCAGGCCTAAAACTCCAACCACTAGATGAAGATTATGATGTAGACCAACTGCAATTTTTGCAAGCTCAAAGAATCTATCATGTTGCCATTGTTGATAATTGCCTTGAGATTAAATATTCTGATGGAAGGGAGGAGAAATTCAAACAAGGAGGATGTCAACACTGGGGCAAGCTATATGACATAGAGAGAATCATTGCACTGTTGAGCTCAGAAGATAAAGTGGAGAAAGTATGGAAGCTGGAGCTAATTGATTTTGTGAAAATGAAGAGAGATCATGAGGAAAAAGTCAGAAAAGGGTGTTTTGAGAAATGGCTGGCAAGAGAGAGAGAAATTGAGAGACTGGAAAGTGAAGCAGAAAAGTTGAGGAAAAAGGGTTTGTGTAGAGTTCAGTTCAACCCCTACATTGTAAAGTATAGGAGGAGAAATGGAAATCAAGTCAACATCAGAATGAATCTACTCAACCACTATCCTGCAAATATTCTGGAACCAGTACTTGAAGATTTCAAAGACTCAATTTTGCTTGAGGAATTGGATGCTATGGCAGAAATAATAAAAGCTATGGATGAGAATACAAGGAAGGAGAAAGAAAGAAGAGAGAAAGAATATGATGAATTTCAAGCCAAAGCTATGGAAAGGGAATCAAAAGACAATGGCTAGTTCTTCATCATAGGCTGTAAGATTACTCACTCTGTAGTTCTATCCAAATTGCTAATGGAAATTCATACCTGTACTGTCAAGTTTTATCTTTATGTATGTTAGGCTTGTTATCAGACATGAAATTGTGACTAAGGGTCTTACTCACAATTTGGGGGAGATTGTTAGTCACAGAGGCATGCCTGAATACATCTAATAACAAGCCCAAGTGGTTCGTAATGCTATGCATTACCTACATGACCTCTTAACTGAGGGAACCTCTAGTTGTAGAGTTTCTACTTGTTTGTACTATGTAATAGGCATCAAATTCTATCTGTGTAACTGTACCTACTAAGTCAAGAATAAAGCTTGAAAGAAGTTCTAAGGTTCATGCCTCAAGCAAGGAAATGAAGACTGTCAAATAATCACAGTTGGATTTGAAGAATTGAAGAAATGAAGAAATTGCCTAAGTACTAATTCGAGAAGTACATTTGTTTATTCGAGAAGTCTAGCATTCGAGAAGTCTGGAGTTCGATATCTCAGAAGACACTATTCGATATCTCTCGATATCTCATTCGATATCTCAGGGATTCGATATGTCTATTACACGGTTCGAGAACTCAAGGAGTCAACAGTTCGAGTTCTCAAAGGGTCAACAAGTCAATGCTACATTCGATATCTCAAAGACTCAATATGCTATTCGATATCTCAGGGATTCGATATGTCAAAATGCTCTATTCGATATCTCAAGGAGTCCCAGAGAAAAGAGCTATTCGAGAAGTGATTCGATATGTCAAGATAACACTATTCGAGAACTCAGAGTTATCGATCAAGTCAACTCCAGTTCTCGAATCACTCACTTAGTCACTTCTCGAATACATTCTTGAGGACAAAATACTGAAGAATTGTACAAGTCAGAAACCTGCAACAAGCCAGGATACTTTATTTGACTCTGTCCTATAAAGCATGCTGGAAAGCCTACAAAGAAGCTTGGAGAGATAAGACAAGGGACAAGGAGCTGAAGAAGTGGATCTAAACAGGCTTTTCAAAGTCAAATCTGTAGCCGTTTGGACTCTTACTAAAATGAGATAGACAGACTGGAAAGTGTTTTTGTTTTTACCTACCTCATTTGTAGTAAGTGGGTGTATCCATGTCTATAAGGATACAGCCTCACTTCCTTAGCTGTAAAAGGTGTTGAAGTTTCTCAAATACCCAGAAAATATCTCTCTAAGAAAAACGAAGCTGAGAATACTATCATTTGTATTCACAGATTGTAGCAAAATCTTTATCTAATAAGATATTAGATTAAAGTGATATTGTGTTGTGTTTGTCTTTAATTATCCGCATCTTCATATCTCACACACTCATCACTTATCTTGCTGCAAAGATTCAAGAACGAAGAAAAGTTCAAGAATCCATTCACCCCCCCCCCTCTGTATTCTTTTACTGTATTCAATACTCAACAAATTTTAATTAAAATTAAAAAATATTTCGATTATATTTCCATTAAATTCTCCTCCAACACCCAAATTCTCTTCAGACTCTTTCGAGAACCAATATCTTTTAAAATTAATATAAAAAATTTCAATATAAAAAATTATTAATAAGTAAACAATTTAAAAAAAAGGAAAATTAGATGAAAAATAAATATACTACCTATATGTATTATGCTTTTATAAGTAAAATATAGTATAATTGGTTGGTTAGTTAAAATCTTTTTAAAAAACTTATTCGCACTTCTAAAAAACAAATTAAAATATATACTATAATTTACTAAAAAAAATAAAACACATAATTTACATAAATACATACTTTATGAGTTATACTTCAACTGAAATTTAACTACATGTTCTTTCAATTATATTTTTAATATAATTTTTTCAACTTGTTACTTTTAGGAAGGTGTTAACAATTTTTTTGGAAGGCGTTAACCAATCAATCCGTACAAAACACGGGCTATTATCTATTACTCCCTCTGTCCCTCTCATTTCTTTATAGTTTTTTTTACTGCTTGACACGCATTTTAAGGCTCCTGAAAAATATAGTTCCATAACTTATTTTTAAAATTTTCTTTTTTTGTATAAATATAGAACAATTCTATTTTATACAAAAAAAGAAAATTTTAAAAATAAGTTATGAAACTATCCGCAAAATGCATCTTAAAATCCGTGTCAGAATTACGTCCCCCAAGGTAAAGAACCAAGGGGAACAGAGGGAGTATTATTATTATTAGTAATTAATATAAAATTTTAATTTATCTTAATTAATTTTATTAATAATATTAAATTTATATTTTTTTCATACTTAATTTCATGATATAAATAAATATCATTTAACGTTAGTTTTAAATTTGTTGTTAAATATTTTAAAATTTAATAGATATTTTTAATATTTATTTATTGTTACCTAGAATAATAGAATAAAGAATCGTAGAAATAATTTTGTGCGGGCGATGATTCTAATCAAGATATATTCGAAAACTTTTATAATTCTATAAAACATGTGATTTTTTATTTTTAAAAAATTACATACTCTTTCCGTTCCATTTATGTTGATAAACAAATTAAGGGTTAAATATGTTAAGTTTTTCTAAATATATAAACAATTGAGAGTAAGTTTGACAGTTTTCACTTGATTGTTAAATATGTGTTAAAATTTTATTGTTTATTATATAGTTTTAGATTGTCTTTACTTTGTTGATTTATATTTTTTTGTAAATTTGTTAATAAATATGTGATTTTATTTCAAATATAATTGAAAGGATATGTAATAATTAAAGAGTTTGTTATTAAGTTAAATATGTAGTTTATTTTTGCAAAATAAAATTTTATATTCATTTTAATTTATTTTTTATTTTTTGGAAAGTGTAACTATACTTTTTGGGAAGGTGTTAACCAACCGTCCAACCAACCATACCCTGTTTCGCTTATTGATATGGGCTAAAAGTAAGCCCTAAAGACACATTTAATATGGCATTAATTAGACCCAACATGGTCAAAACGTGGGGCCCACCAGGTGGCCCGAAAATCCTAATTAAATATTAATTTCGTAATTAATATTAAGGGTAATAAACAGCTCAGCAATTAGAGTTAAACAAGGATATTATTCCTGCCTGACTTAGCCTCCAAGATACATATTTCAACATGAAAACTGATTCCTACAGGGATGGAGACTAGAACCTTCCTCAAGGCGGTGGCTTGCCCACCAAGTCTCCGACTCCTACCATACTTCTAGAGGCTCCAACAGCCTATATAAAGGGCCTGACCCCTCATTCTCAGAACTACGTTTTATTGGCTTGATTCTCTAATACAGAGATACGTAGGCATTCTGTGAGGACCGGTTAGTCTCGAACGCAGAAGCAGCTATTAAAGCACGAAGCTCACGAACCCTAGCATTAAATACACAAACCCTAGCCGCAATAATTTCAACCTAGTTTTTATTCCACAACATTTGGCGCCGTCTGTGGGAAGACAACATCAACCATGGTTCAAACACGAAGAACAACATCAACCGAGGCCGTGCCACTTAACTCTGCTCCACCAGCCACTTCTGATCCGCTTATCGTCACTGAGGAAGGACAAATACTCCCATCAACAGGGGCGGTCATTCAACCTCTACCCCCAGGGACGACTCCCCATGTAGAGGGACCCACCCAGTGATTGTCCATCAAAGCCACGAAACTAACCCTCTCCAGATGGTGGTTTCTCCTCTTGGTAACGTTGATCGCACGGGGGTACAGATCCATACTACAGATCTCCCTTTGAACACCAACCCTATGTATGGGCTGCCTAATTACCCCCCTCGACGAAGGGAACCTGGACCAAGCGGTCACGCCTTACAGATCCGGGATCGAGAATATGATGACTACTCTGGTCCCTATACTGATGATTCATCATCATCTGAGGATGATGATTGAGATGAAGCCCCGAGGAGGCGACGTGCTAGCAAAGAACCTCTAAGAAGGACACGAAGAATCCATGATGGACTCCCCTTAACAACTGCTGAGAAAATCAAGGCTTATGAGGCAGAGATCTTAAAATTGAAGGACGATATTGTAAGAGAACAAGATAGATTGAATCAAACTCAGCCTCCTCCAACTGCAGAGAGGATTCCCATTATAAATTTGGAGAGGCCTTCAAGGAGGCAAAGGAGGGCTGATACCCGAACCGAAAAATCGACAAGGGTAGAGACCCCCAGAAGCAACCCCAAAGATCTGATGCCACTTGGGGACCCTGACGACCCCACACCTCCGTTTACTGAGGAGGTGATGAAAGCCCACATCTCAAGGAAATTTAAGATGCCGACTATTAAGGCCTATGATGGAACGGGCAATCCCGCAAACCATGTCAGGACATTCTCAAACGCACTCCTGCTGCAGCCTACTAGTGACGCCTTAAAGTGTAGGGCGTTCCCTCAAACCCTGTGAGGCATGGCTCAAAGATGGTATAGCCGATTGCCTGAAAACTCTATTGGCTCTTTTAAGGAGTTGAGTGCCGCCTTCGTTAGCCAATTCATTAGCGGAAGGGTACATGAGAAGAGCTCCGCGTCTCTTATGTATGTGGTACAAGGAAAGAACGAAAATCTGAGGGATTACCTCAAGCGATTCACTAAGGAGACGTTGAACATCACTGACTTGGAAAATAAGGTGGCCATGGTAGCCCTAGAGCATGGAACAACTGACCTCTTCTTTAAAAGGTCATTAGCCAAGCATCCCCCTGAGAATATGGCTGAGCTCCAACGAAGGGCTGATAAGTATATTAAAGCTGAGGATAGCATGAAGAAAGAAGCCACAGTAGGTGGAGGAGGAGGTAACAATGACTCCAAGAAGCGAAAGCAAGACCAGGACTATGATGATCAGGAGTATGATGCTAGGGACAAGTATCCCCGAACTAGCGAGGATTCCGACTCTGCCCCTAAGAAGAACCAAGGGTCAAGGTTCACTGAGTATGCAAGGTTGAATACTCCTAGGAGTCGAATCTTGTTGGACATTGAGAATGATAAGGATTTCAGATGGCCGAAGCCACTCAGGGGTGATCCCGCAAAGAGAAACCAGAATCAGTATTGCAGATTCCATAGAGACGTGGGGCATGACACTGACGATTGCAAGCAACTCAAAGATGAGATCGAGTTTTTGATCCGTAGAGGGAAGCTGAGGCACTTCACTAAGGGTGAAGACCGTGGTAACCAGAGAAGAGACTATAATAGAAGGGATGACGATCAAGATCGCAACCCACAGCCCCGAGGGTCAGTAATCAACATGATCTCAGGAGGCCCGACTGCGGCCGGGACAACTAGGAACTCTCGAAAGGCTTATGCCCGAGAGGTGTTGCACATCGTGGGAGAGGCCCCGAAGCGTGCAAAAACTGAGGTATCGATTAGCTTTGATGACTCAGACTTGGAAGGGGTGAAGTTCCCCCATGATGACCCGTTGGCCATAACTCCTGTGATTGGAAACTCGGAGGTGAAGCGAGTCTTGATAGACAATGGAGCTTCCGTTGACATTCTGTTTCATGATGCGTTTGTGAAGATGGGATACACTGATTCTCAGTTGACCCCCAATAACATGCCTATATAGGATTTAATGGAGTAAAATCCAAAGTTGAAGGGACTATTCAGCTGCCTGTAACTATTGGGCAAGAGCCCAAGGAGGCCAGGCGGATTCAACGTACAACGCTATCCTTGGAAGGACTGGACTTCATGCATTCAAGGCTGTTGCCTCAACCTATCATGTGAAGATCAAGTTCCCTACCAGGAATGGTATTGGAGAACATAAAGGTGATCAGAAGATGGCACGAAGCTGTTATGTAGCCCCGTTAAGGCCTGATGGAGTCGGGGGGCAGGTCCTTCCGATTGAAGACATGGAAGTCCACAGTGGTAAGGAACACAAAGAAAGGTTAGCAGAGGACATCACACAGAAGCCTCGGACAGCCATTGAGGCTAAGGCGTTAACTGACTTTTTGGTTGAGTGTACCATTGGCAACCAAGAAGTTGGGGGGCAGGAGGTAGTACCCCGAGCAGGAAGTGAACTGCAGAATAAGAATGAGGAGACCAGAAGGAGTGGCGGGTGCTCTATTTTGATGGAGCATCAAAAACAAAATCAAGTGGTGCAGGCCTAGTCTTGAAAAACCCCGGTTGGGCTTAAGTTATCCTAGTAGGACTTAGCTTCATATTTATATAGTAGAAGTAGAAATAAGGTTCATTAAAACCATTGCAGAGCATGTTGCTCCAAGTAGGACAGTAGTACTCTATGTAAGGGTTGAACCCATTTCAAGTTATTAATGCAAGTTTGTTTTCCATTCATTGATTGTGATTTTATTTATGTGCCAAGCACCTGATGTGTGAGTCAAAGAAGACCAAGTACCGAAAATAAAAGAATACACGAATGAAAACAAACGAATGCATACCCCAATGGTAGAGTTAGGTTACAGCAGATAAAAGTTTAAGTCCTTGAAGGACCCTGGATAAAGACAAACGTTGAAGTCCTGATGGAACACCCGTTGAAGAAACATATTGCATAGCCCGAAAGCCAATGGAAGGCTCATCAAGTGGGCAATCAAACTAGGAGAATTCGATGTTCAGTACAAGCCTAGGACAGCCATCAAAGCTCAGGCTCTAGCTGACTTCGTGGTTGAATATACCATTGACAACCAAGAAGTCGGGGGGCAGGAGGTAATAGACCAGGAAGGTCAGCAAGGTGAGAAACCCCTGGAAGAGAAGAAGGAATATTGGATGCTCTATTTTGATGGGGTATCAAAAACAAAAAGCTCTATTTTCATGGGGCATCAAAAACAAAAACTAGTGGTGCAGGTTTAGTTCTGCAAAGCCATGATGGGTTCACACTTGAGTATGCCTTAAAGTTGGACTTCCAAACAACCTACAATAAGGCGGAGTATGAAGCTCTGATGGCCAGTCTTGGATTGACGAGAGCCCTGAGGGTGAAGAACCTGAAGGTTTGTGGAGACTCAAATCTGCTAGTCTCACAAGTCAATGGAGAGTTTGAGACTAGAGAAAAGAGTATGGCCAAATACTTGAGGATTGTGAAAGCCGTGATAGCCCCGCTCGATAAATGCCATGTTGAGTATATCCCAAGAGAGAAAAGAACATTAAGGCCGAAGCCCAGTCTAAGTATGGCTCTTCTGAGATAAAGAATTATGCAGAGAGCTTTTGCTTCCAGGTCCTGAAAACCCCACCATCGAATCAAAATTGGTAGCACCAGTTGATGTAAGCTGAAGGATAGACCCTCTTCGAGCTCATCTTGAGACTAGTTGGCTCCCTGATAATGCCTTGAAGGCATAGAAACAGTTAGTGAGAGTGTTGAGATGAGAGGTCCTTTGCCATTCCTTACTTAAAATCTTGAATCTCAAATCCCGACACAAAATTTTAGCCTTGATGGCCAAAAAGGCTGTCTGCCTCCAATCGAATTTGTCATTTGAAGTTTAAGGACTTGAATCAAGAGACTTCAATCGAATATAAACCAAAGCAAGGTCCTGTAAGCATAAGAAGAAGGTTGGAAACCTAGAATCAAGAAAAGAAGGTTAACAACCAGCCAAGACACACCGGACTTGAAGTCAAACGCTGAGGAGCAAGTGAACTCCCTGAACGATCAACTGAAAAGTAAGGCCTCCTCCGTATGAAGCAAAGGGGGCAAGAACTAAGGGACTTCATCATTCCTACATCTTAGAATGAGAATTAAGGGAATCAAGGGTTGATAATAACCTTAAAACCAAGGTCTCAGCAAATAAGTTAAGGCCCAAAAGGTTTGGAAAGGCCCACTGTTACAGTCCAAAACCAAGGAAAGACCCGAAAGAAGGTGGTATGAGGTCGGCACCTACGACCTCGCTTTGCAATAGGATTTCGAGCTCATTCACATAACCAGAAAATCAACTAAAACAAGTCCATTTGAGGCGTGGTTTGAGATCGCAAACTCCAGCTCGAATTTGAATTGAAAAATATGAAAAACCCACACGACCTAGGCCTAACTTGAGGTCGTCTATGTGTTGTGTTGAGGTCGGATTTATACTACAATGAGATTGGTAAATTCTGGTCGTAATTATACTAGAAAGTGTGAAAAATCTGTGCGACCTGGAACCACTTTGAGGTCGTTTCCCATTGGTTTGAGGTCGCCAGCACGAGGTCGAAAATGACTAGAAAAGCCGGGGAGAAGGTCACGACCTGGGTGAAATTCGAGGTCGTTTCCATACCGAATGAGGTCGTATGAATTAGTTCGAAAATGAACTAAAAAACCTGTAAAACAGCCACGACCTGGCCCCCGTTTGAGCTCGAAATTGAGCTCGAAAATACACTGATTTCTCCTTGAAATTTCCAGGTCGAAAATGACTTAGGAAACAAGAAAAATGGCTGCGATCTGGAGGCAGTTTGAGCTCGAAATTGAGCTCGAATTTGGCCTGCAGTTTTTTTTTTAAAAAAAAAATCTCTCGAAAATTCCAGAAACGTGGAAAAATAATTTTACGCTCGATGCACAATCTAATATTCTCAAAAGTAGTGCCGTTTAGCGCCGTTTAGTGCCGTGTAGTGCCGTTTAGCGCCGTGTAGTGCCGTTTAGCGCCGTTTAGTGCCGTTTAGCGTCGATTAACATTCGTCGTAGATGCGTCGGTCGCTCCATGCTTTACAAAAAGACGATACTCGTGAAACACTAGTGTACTAAGATAAACCCTGACCCAAGTCTCGAGAAAGGCCGTAATAACTTCAAGGAAAGCCTGATCAACTTTCCTAGAAGTTGGGGGGCAAATGATATGGGCTAAAAGTAAGCCCTAAAGACACATTTAATATGGCATTAATTAGACCCAACATGGTCAAAACGTGGGGCCCACCAGGTGGCCCGAAAATCCTAATTAAATATTAATTTCGTAATTAATATTAAGGGTAATAAACAGCTCAGCAATTAGAGTTAAACAAGGATATTATTCTTGCCTGACTTAGCCTCCAAGATACATATTTCAACATGGAAACTGATTCCTACAAGGATGGAGACCAGAACCTTCCTCAAGGCGGTGGCTTGCCCACCAAGTCTCCGACTCCTACCATACTTCTAGAGGCTCCAACAGCCTATATAAAGGGCCTGACCCCTCATTCTCAGAACTACGTTTTATTGGCTTGATTCTCTAATACAGAGATACGTAGGCATTCTGTGAGGACCGGTTAGTCTCGAACGCAGAAGCAGCCATTAAAGCACGAAGCTCACGAACCCTAGCATTAAATACACAAACCCTAGCCGCAATAATTTCAACCTAGTTTTTATTCCACAACACTTATAATATAATAGTATAGTATAGATAGGTTTTCAATAAAAAGAACAATATGGAGACATGTAAAATGAATCATTTAATTAGAACTTCGGGGTTTTTGGGAGAACTTATTTTTCAGAATAAGTCAACTTATTTTAAAACAAAGTTAAAGATTCTTAACTTTTTTCTTAAAAAGTTAACATTTTTCTGAAAAAGTTAACTTTTTTTTTTTTGCAACTTATGAAATCTCAAACATACATTAAATATTTGTATAAAAAAATTATCGAAATATGAAATTTTTACCCGAAAATAATTCCATAAGGACTTATTTTAAGTCTCCCCCAAACAGGTCCTTCATTCTTTCTCCCAATCTTCCCAGGGTAAAAAATTGTAAAGAAATTAATTTATATATTTTCATCAGTTTTCATACTTTCTTTTCTTCAAGAATGTGACAAAAAAATAACTAGGAAAACAGAATTCGAGAGTTTTAAATAATTTTTTAATTTATTTTTAAATAATGTGACATAACATACAGAATTTTTTGATTTAAAGAATATCGAATATTTGATTATGAAGGTAAAAGATTTAATTGTGTGAGAAAAAAGAATCTAAAAATCATTACAAAAAAGTTTTCTATTATCGTACCTTAAACTCACAATTTTTAAATATTTAATTAAAAATATAACCGTATGGATGTAAATATAATGTATAAATAGATAAATAAATATGTAAAATTTTAAAGGATTATAGTCCTATCCTTACTTAATCCCATGAAACAAACATGACTTTAGTGTTATTTGCATGTTATATCAATTCAAAACTTTAGCTCACAACAATTAATTAGCAAATTCATTTTTTCAATATATTATCTAAATAGTATGATTCTCTAATTAAAAGGAACCCGACTATTAGAATTGTATTTTAGCTCCAATCTTGATTGAATTTTGATGTTGAATTTTGAAGTTGTGAACATATAATGAATTTCAAACCACACATAAATCTCTTTAAACCTCTCTTGAAAATATAATGATGAGTATTTACCAAAAATACTAGGTTTAAAGTTACTATTTACAAAAATATCATCTCCTTTATTTAATTGCATATTTACTATCTTATATTTTCTTAATTGCACTTTTACTAAATTAAGCTTCAAAATTGCAAAAATACTAACCCTCACCCCTCCCCCCTTCTTTCCCAGTCGACTTCAACAGACTTCAACACTTTTTTTTTCTTTTTTAAGGTGGGGTGTTATTTTGGTGGACTTGAGTTGCAACTGAATGCAACCACATTCAACCGAATGCAACCACTTTTTTTTTTAAGGTGGGGTGCTATTTTGGTGGATTTGAGTTGCAACTGAATGCAACCACATTCAACCGAATGCAACCACATGCAACTTTTTTTTTTTAAGGTGGGATGATTTTGATGGATTTAGGTTGCAAGGCCCTGCCAGGGGCCATATTCAACTGAATGCAATCACATGCAACTTTTTTTTTTAAGGTGGGTGATTTTGGTGGATTTGGGTTGCAAGGCCCCGCCAGGGGCCATATTCAACTGAATGCAACTGAAAAATGAAAGTTTCATTCATTTGCAAGTGGTTGCAGTCAGAAATTTAGTTGCATGTGGTTGCATTCAGTTGCATAAGAAAGTTCCATTTTTCAGTTGTCATTTTCGGCCTCTTTTTTGAAATATATATATATATATATATATATATATATATATATATATATATATATATATATATATATATATATATGTTTTTGCTCAAATACAAACCACTCTTAAAATGAGAACTACAAACCAACACAATATATATTATATTTCATATATTATAAGGGCCCCGCCAGGGGCACCTTCACAAAAAAGTCTTATAATTCAACCCTCTATCCATTCATCAAAAAAAAAACTGCTGCCACGTCATCATTTTTTTTATAAAAAAATTATATTTTTTTAATTTTTTTTTCGATGAATGGATAGAGGGTAGACTTATAAGACTTTTTCGTATTGGGTACCCCTATTTTGGTCATTAGATTAGTTTAATTTTTGGATTGAAATTTGGTTTTTAGGTTTGTATATATATATATATATATATATATATATATAGTTCAAAAAAGAGGTCGAAAATGACAACTGAAAAATGGAACTTGAAATCAGATTTAGTTGGATGTGGTTGCATTTAGTTGAATATGCCCCCGCGGGGCCTTGCAATCCAAATCCACCAAAATAGCACCCCACCTTAAAAAAAATAGCATTTTTGCAATTTAGAAACTTAGTTTAGTAAAATTGCAAATATCTATTCTTAACAAAAGTAAATGTGCAAAAATATACTTTATCCTATTTATTTATGAAAAAAGCCCTTAAATTTATGAGTATTGATCCGAATTATGTAAATCTTTTTTAAATATAACTTATAATTAATACAATTTACAGTTTCAAATTCTGAATATATATTGGATAGAGTTACGTGGGAATCCTGTTATACTTGATGAATACTCATATTAGTTTTAGTTTGTTTTCCGATTATATGTTGGAAAAATTAAGCTAAAATTGTAAATGAACATGGATGAAGGACAAAATTAGTGTGGTTGTCTTTTATATATATATATATATATATATATATATATATATATATATATGTGAGCTAATTATGTGGATATTTTCTTTTTGTTTTGGCCATCTCTAATACATGCAAAAACCAACTAAACTTTCAAACTATATACCACGAGCTACAAGTTTTAATAATTTCATAAAAATTGGACAAATATAGAGAAGATATGAAGGGAACACATACTCTCGTGAATACTTTTTTTTTTTTTTTTTTTTTTTGAAGAACTCTCGTGAATACTATAGTGTGAGTTTTGCTAAACCTGTCAACACTGCAGAGTACGAGACCGTTACTACAATAAATTTGGACGTTTATAATTGTATTATTGATAATTATTTGAAATAATAATACAAGTTCCGATAGGAATGTTTCCACGTTAAATATTTGTGTGTTTTTTTTTTTTGCTTTTTATTTATTATTGATATAAATATAAGTGATACTTGAATAACGTGTAATCGCATTTTGGTGTATTTTGTCAACTAATCGATTGATGTATGTATTTTGTTGGTGTTTGTAAATCTTGGATGGTGTATTTTGTCAACTAATCGATTGATGTATGTATTTGTTGGTGTTTGTAAATCTCGGATTGTGTAAGAGCGTCTCCAATGCTATACACCCCTTAGCTAAAATGCTGAGGTGTCATTTAATTTACAAGGGCTTTCATTTTCTCATCTCCAACCATCTCTCCTCTTGTATGTGATTTTACATAACTTGTTTCAAGTTGGCTATATATAGCCAACATCTATTATTTTTTACAAAAGCTCTATAATGGACACATCATCATGACATCATCAATTATTTGTATTTTTAGCATATAGCCAATCATTTTATATAATTCCACTGCAGTACAGTAGCTTACAGATTTAACAAATTTTACATAATCACTATTTTACATAACCATTATACATAATGCCATTGGAGATGCTCTAAGTCCACTAAATATAGGGACAATTTTTTTTCCCAAATATGATAACTATAAAGGGACGGAGAGAGTACAACATAATATAAATATATGTATTATTAACAACATAAATAATATATATTTAATAAAAGAGAAAAATGTTCCTACAGCTAACTGTAGGAAAATTACCTAAAGTTATTTGCATTTTATATAAAAAAGTAAGATGACATTTTTGTAATAATAGAATCCATCCCCTGGATTTACAAAAATACCCTTACTTTTGTATTGAAATATGACTTAACTTTAGGATATTATCTATAGTTAACTATAGGATCATTAAACCTTAAAAATATACGAGTGTAATAAAATTTATAAGATGATTGAATATATAGATAAATAAAACTACGAAAATTGAAAAAATGGAGTTATATATGTAAATAATATAAATCAACATTTTATTTACTAAAAAGTTAAAACTTAAAAAAACAAGGTAAGTGAAAATGACGTGATTTATTTAATAATATTTCTGAAGGAAATTCGAAAGATAATGTAGTATAGTGATTATGACATGAATTTCTTCAAATGAGGTTGGTGGCTCTACTCCGTAAGTTAACATAACTTCTTCCATTTTTACATTGATTATAAAGGGTTGACACAATTGTTATTTTCAAAACATAAAAGTGAAATAGTAATTTCACAACCATTTTATTGATACTTTTAGCACTTGAGTTAAAGTTTAATATATAATTGAAATAAAAAATGGGATAAAAGAAGATGATGTTGTTTATCTAATAAGATTTTAAAATGTATTCAAAACTAAGTGTAATAAAATATTCGCAAATATTCGTTATTTAATTGTGAAGTCATAAATCTTAATTTGTTTATAACAGGATGATCGCTTATATAGTCAATACCTAAT
The DNA here is from genome assembly GCA_036435485.1 of Saposhnikovia divaricata. NCBI lineage: Eukaryota > Viridiplantae > Streptophyta > Magnoliopsida > Apiales > Apiaceae > Saposhnikovia > Saposhnikovia divaricata. The sequence continues at coordinate 53,009,805 of CM071595.1, read as the reverse complement.
CGTAATAAATGAAACTTTCCCATTTTCCCAAATAATAATAATTATGATAACTTTCCGTTAACATCCCCTCAAAGTCAAGATACTTAAAATAATAGTACCGAGAGTTTGCATAATAATTATAAAAAAAATCTTGAAAATAGTCGTCATCGTTTCCAATCGAGAAACGGTCGTCGTTCATCGTCGGTCGTCATCGTTTGTTGTCATTTCCATCGAGAAACGATCATCGCATCGTCGCCGTTGTTTTCCATCGAAAAGCAATCATCGGATTTTTGTCATTCTTGTTGTATATCCTCATCATTTTTAATTGAAAAACGATCATCTGATCTTGTTGTAAGTCGTCGCATCGTCGTCGGATTGAGACAGTCTCTCCCACAAACTCATCATCGTCATTGTTGTGGTTTCGCCTTATCAACATATTTGTTAATAATCTAGGCTCTTGATACCATGATAAAATATTCGCAAATATTAGTTTATTCAATCGTGAAGACATATATCCTAATTTGTTTATAATAGGATGATCGCTTATACAATCAATACCTAATCGTAATAAAGGAAATTTTCCTGCTTTCTCTAATAATAATAAATACGATAACTTTCCGTATTACATCAATAATAACATGTTAACAAAGTGTAGCATAATGGACATGACATGAATTTGGGAGGGGATGGTGAGGGGTTCGATTACCAACACCAACAAAATTTAACTAATTTTTGCGCAAATATTAAAAGGGTGGCATTTTTGTTAATTTTCAATAATAGGGGTGATGTGCTAAAAATATGACAATTAAAATCGCAAGATCATCGTTTTAATATTTGTGATTCGATCCACAGAGACTATGTAATTTTCGCGACTCCTTAACTCTTAATTTAGGCGAACTAGACAATTAACTTTTGAGATGAGAATTAATTAACCTAATTAGCAAAGATTATCAAATAATACGGAAAACCTAGGAATCCGAATCCGTCAATCAATCACAATTAATATCAACTCGTCCTAAAATCAATCCTCTTTTCTTCACAAATAAGATATATCAATTAACGAGACAAGCATATACTATGAAACTTGCTATCTAACAATAACCTATCAAAACTTCAAAGAGCAAGCATAAGCTATGAAAAATAAATCCGGTAACAATAATATATCAAAATCACTTTGTTAATTGAACAATTAAGCACCAAGAAAAATCATGAGAATTACTTAATAGGAACGAAAAGAAATTAAGAGCAATTAATTTAACTTCATCTTCATCCTAGGATAAGAAAATTAGCTACGCATATTTGACAAATAAAAAAGGTAAAATAAAAATGCTAAAAACATGAATTAATAATTATGTACGAGTAAACTAAATAATTGATATAAACTAATATAAAGTTATATAAACAAGCATTACACATTTATTACGCATAAAGATTCAGGGAAGCATGCAAAAAAAAAAATTAATAAACAAAAAGATTAAATTCATTCCTAAAATTAGCATTGCAGTGAAACAAGAAGTACTAGTGCGGGACAAACAAAAACAAGTAAAAAGAAAATTAAAACAAATTACCAACAATGATTGCTAATGATTAAACAATAAAGAGGATACTATTACAAATGTAAAAGCTAAGGGTGATAAAAAGGAAATGGTGTGAAAAGGGCATGGTGCAGGCACCCAATGAACAAGATAATGAAAAAGATAGTAGAAAACTTAACTTCTAAAATTCATAATTATTAACATATTATCAGAAAAATAAAATAAAAATATCACTATGAAACTCTAAATTATTCTGAATTTAATAAAATATTTCCAAGTAAGATCCAACAAAAATTATTTTAATGTTGTAGCTCACCGGAATCTATGGAGTTGGCCGGAAAATTACCAAGTTTCACCGAAAAATTATTTTTAATCGGAAAATTTGGGTTTTCCAACAAACTCAAACCAAGAAGAAGAATCCCAAGAAAATAAAAAGGGAATGAAAATTTGCTTTAATAAAATGAAAGTGTATACAAGATGGAGGCTACAAAATTTAGGGTAACTAAAAAAAATAAGATATACTAAAAGAAAGCAAAGGAATCGGCCAAAAACAAGAGTAAAGCAAAAAGTTATGCAAAAAGTAAAGTGATTCCTTATTGTTGGTGTCCCCCAGGATGATGAAATGAAGGGCCTTTTATAGGGCTAGTTAATTATCTTGTTTTCATATGAAAACAAGAAATCAAATCTCATGCTGCAGCTTTTAATATTCTCTAACTCATGTTGCACTCTTTCTTTTTCTGAAACTTTTGAAATATAAAGTCAAATGAAGGTTTTGGGGTGAGTTTGAAATATTCCAATTTGCTCCAAACTCCTAATTCTTTTTTTCCCTTCTTCTTTTATTCTTCTTTGCACTTTATTTTCTTTATTTTGTTATTTCTTTATTTTTCTCGAATTCCCTGAAATGCAAAAAAATAATTTATTAAAATATGATTTCAAGCAATAAATAGGTAATAAAAATACGCAAAAATATGCAATTATCAAGGGGCAAAACATTAATTTCACAGTAAATAAAATGGCACTTTTTACCCTTTTGTTTATTTTCAATATATAATCATAGATAATAATGGTCTATTAAATAAATATTATAAAATAAATTATTAAAAGACATCCGATTTGATTGAGAAAATGACCAAACTACACAACTTTTGTATAGAAGCTGCCCGAAATACCCATATGCGGGAGAGTCCGCCTTTTTTGACCACGGTCCGCGCATTCGTCATCTGCGTAGCCATGGATACGCATTTCTCAAATGCGCATTAGGTGTCACGCATGTTCCAAATGCGTGATGACGTCATATGACGTCATTTTTTGCAAAACCCAACCGGCGTTCTCTCCTCCTCAAAATCGCACCTCCGTTCGCCCCCTTCCATTCTCCACATTCATGCTATCTCCACTGCTTCTGAGGGCACCAAAATCAAGCCCATACATCCCTCTCCATTTTCCCCCATTGATCTGTTGAGTTTTGAGCCCGCAGGGGCGTGTACGGCGAAATCAGAAAACACGATCGGAAAGGAGCTCGATTTGGGACTTTAAAATCCGGCAAAACAAATTGAAAATGGTTGGTACAGACATGTAGAGGGTGAGAAGGAGATCAAACTGGTATATACTATGGTAATCAAAGATTGCTTGAAAGAGTTGAACGAATTGGTCAAATATTTGGTCGGAAAACGAGTTCGACGACTTACAAAGGGGACGATGAACAGTGTCCAATACGCATATTCAACATGCGTATCATGGTCGATGTATGTTTGACATGCGTATTCACGGCACTGTTCATTGATGAAAGCAACTGAAATTAACAAAGTGTACGCACTACAGACTTGCGTATACATGCTGTACACATGTTTACTATGCGTATACCTTCCACGCATGTGAAACATGCGTGGTCCGTGGGTAAAAAGGACGGACCGTTCCCCCGATCGGTATTTTGGTTTTTCACCCGATTTAATTCCAATTTTTCATTTCGATAAATCGCCAATTTTTGATAAATCACAAATCGTTAGCTCAACCGAATTAATTTAATAAGCAATTTCTGTAATATTGTCTGCCAATACCAAAAGTACATATATAATTAAAAATTAATTTAAGTGGGATATCTGAATCGCCACATCTACTAATACCAACCTCTTCCATTCTTCAAAAAAAAAAAAAAATACCAACCTCTTCCAACATTATTTTCATCATCTTTGCTCAAATTCAAATTTAAGAGACAGGATAAAAAAAAAATTTATTATAATTTTTATTTATAGAAGTATAAGAATATAAAAAATTAATAAATTATTATTGATGGATTATAAAGCATACTTAAATTACGTTTTATCGACCCGTAGTTACATACAACAGACAATAGAATATTTAAAGATCATAATAGAAAATTTCTCTATTAATACATCATAATATTTTTTATTTATTTAATTAACATAAAATCTAATCATACAAATGTAAATATCAGACAAAAATAAATAAATATGTAAATTTCAAATACTTTTGTAATTTGGATTAATAACTTTTTAACAAATATTTTATGTTCAATCTATATTGTTAAAACTATAAAAGAGTATAAAATCATCATAAAACTGATCATTCATAACCTAAAATTAAATTAAAATATTACATAATTATATCCTGATAAAGTTTGTACATCCATACGATTGAATTAAAAATTAATTTAAATAGAATATCTGAATTGCCGGATCTACTAATACCAACCTCTTCGAAGACTGTTTTGCATCCTCTTGCTCAAATTCAAGTTTAAGAGGCCGAATAAAGAGAATTTATATTATTATTTATATTTATAAAAGCATAAGAGTATAAAAAATTAATAAATTATTATTAATGAATTATGAAGCATACTTAAATTACGTACCATCTATCGACCCGTACTTACATACAACAGACAATCATCAATATATATATATATATATATATATATATATATATATATATATATATATATATATATATATGAGGTTTGGTCCACAACCACCGTTGGTTGGACCAGCCACCAGCAGTACCGCAACCGTTCATTGCGGCAGTACTAGCCGCAACCTTACCGCAACCGTTCATTGCGACAGTAAGTCTTACCGCAATGGTTCATTGCGGCAGTATTTATTAGTTGTTTAATTAAAAATACATAGCATTAGTTTGGGGAGTCGAACTCTTGACCTTTTAGAAATTATACAAAACTTTTCCCACTCCACCAACTTTTCTATATCAATGTAAACAGTATTATCTTATTTATTATTTAAAATTATTAATTTGAAATATATTGATTTATAAATTTAATAAAAAATACAAAATTAAAACCATTCGTTTGGATTCAAACTCTTGACCTTTTCCAAATGATACAAACATTTTGCCGCACCACCAACTTCCACTCTTGCAAGTTTAAGCAAAATTATCTTACATATTATTTTACATTATTGTAATTTGATATATATATTTATAAATTAATAAAAAATAGTAAATTAATAGATAATAACATATGAAATGTGTATAGACGGGTTAATGAACATGGGAACAACTTCCAACCACGTGACATTTAAATTATTAATTAATTAATTTTTGAAACAAATTTAGGAAAAAAATGTTATGTAAAGTCAAAACTTGAAAATAATGAAATATATATTATTATAATCTAAAAAATGAAAAAAATAGCATAAAACATTAATGTAAGTTAAAATGAATGAAAGTGTTAAGAAAAAATTTATATTGAATATTTTAAATAGAAAAAATAACAAAAAATGTTACCATCCTGATTCATTTTTCAACAGTTATCTAAGATTGAGATGTACATGTCATTCCATCAATATTTAAACTACGTAACATGTAAAAAATATCCATAATACATTATTAAAGATACTTTTAAGTTAAAATTAATATAGTTTATTATTTTGATGCATATTTGAAGATTTAAAAATAAAACAAAAAAAAATAAAAAATCATAAATTACTGCCGCAATGACTCATTGCGGTAGTTTTTCCTGCCGCAATGTTTCATTGTGGCTCTGAAAAATTTTACGGCATTAATTATGGTTGGTGGTTGGTAATAAATGAACCACCTGCCGCAATGAAACAATGCGGCAGTTGGCATTTAAGGCTTTCTGCCGCAATGAAACAATGCGGCAGGCATGAAATCTGTTTTCTTTAAGGTAACAGAATTTGTCTTCTTCTTCAATTTATTTTTTTCAAACAGCAGAAAAAACCAACGATTTTCAAGGTTTTGGAGCTCAAAAATTCATCCAAAATTAAGGTTAGTGCTCTATTCAATGGCTTCATTTTTATTTAGCTCTTCTAGTTCATCTAGTGAACATAATGGTGATGATTATGTTACGCCGCCCGTTAAAAAAAATCATGTTTCTCGTAAATTATTTCTTGATGATGTAGATATTGATAATTATTATAGTACTGTTCGTAAACGTAGAGTGAATTACAATGTTCATAAAGATAAAATGAATGTTGATGATGTTGGTGGGAAAAAAAATGATGGTGGAAAGGGTAAAAACAAGATAATTATTAGTGATGGTGATGATGAAACAGATGAGAAATTTGGGATGGGAAAAAATGATGTTGAAGGAGATGAGGATATTAGGATGGAAAAAATTGATGATGAGGAGGATGTTAGGATGGGAAAAAATGTTGATGAGGATGTTAGGATGGGAAAAAATGTTGATGATGAGGATGTTAAGATGGGAAAAAATCATGATGATGAGGATATTGGAAACGAAAATTGTGATTTTACATTTGCGGATGTTAATAAGATTGTGCCTTGTGTTGGAATGATTTTCGATACATTAGATGAGGCAGAAAGTTTTTATAGAAATTATGGTCGAAATGTCGGATTCGAGATAATCATTAGGAATACTCATAAACATCAACGGAGTCATGATCCATCATCCCGTTTGTTTATTTGTAAGAAGGGTGGAAGAGTAGCACCGGAATCGGATTATCTTGGTAAAGGAAAACGACGCATTAGGGATGTAGATCCACGAACGAATTGTCGTGCTCGAATGTACGTATGTCACCTAGTAAATGTAAACAAATGGAAGGTAACTTTGGTTGATTTGAAACACAATCATGCCATGGTAACACCGGATAAGAGACAATTTTTTCAAACATCACGCAATATCGATCCGATCACCCGATCATTAATTGAGTTGTTTAACAAATCGGGGATCGAGACGAGTAAAGTGATGAAATATCTAGGTGAGACATGTGGAGGAATTGAAAATTTAGGGTTTTCTAATCAAGATGTACGCAATGTCATACGGGATATTCGGCACCGAGTGTTTGATTCCGGTGATGCGGAGTGTGGCTTGGTCTTATTACGAAAGTTACAACAAGAGAATGCGTTTGGTCATTTCTTCTATCGAGTGGATGTGGATAACGAGAATCGTGTTAAAGGTTTGGTGTGGGTTGATCCTCGATGCATGAATGCTTACAAGAATTTTGGTGATGTGGTGACGTTCGATTCAACTTATCGAACGAATAGGTATTGTATGCCTTTCATACCTATTACGGGAGTGAACCACCATTACCAAAATATTTTGTTTGGATTTGCACTCATGAGAGATGAGACCGAGACTTCTTATCAATGGGTTTTAGAAACTTGGTTGGAAGCCGTTGACAACAAACCTCCCACTACAATAATTACCGATCAAGATATTGCTTTGGGAAATGCTATTGCCACGGTTATGCCCGAAACAAAACACTTATATTGTACATGGCATATAAGTAGTAAATTTCCCGAGAAGTTATCTAGTTTGTACACCATATATCCAGAATTCAAAACGGATTTTAATGCATGTGTGTACAAGTCGTTGTCACCCACGGAATTTGAAGGTAGATGGGTGGAATTGGTCGAGAAGTACAAACTTGAGGATCATGTTTGGTTAAATGAAATGTATCGCATTAGACATCAATGGATTGGTGCTTACACAAAGTCGCATTTTGCCGCCGGTATGACCACTACCTCTAGAAGCGAATCAATGAATGCCTTTTTTGATGAATATGTGCAAGCATCTACCGGTTTGAAAGAATTCATTGAGAATTCCCAAAAGGCTTTGGAGGCACAATATCTTAGGGAGGTTAAAAGTGACTACGAGAGCGAAGAAAGGGAAAGGAGACTAGTATTGCAATCATCCTTGGAAATTCATGCATCCGAAATTTACACGAAAGAGATGTTTAGGCGTTTTCAAAAGGAGATTCTGAAAAGTACATCTTATGTCGTGACGAAAGCTAAAGGTGGGTGTCATTTATTTAAAATGTTCTTGGTTGAGAAGTCTACCATGTCGGAGGATCGTAGAAGAAGCTATCGGTTGACGGCCCATATTGATGGAAAGATTGAATGTGTTTGTAGGCAATTTGAACATTCCGGGATGATTTGTAAACACATGATCCGTTACCTAGACAAGAAACAAAAAATACGTATTCCGAATGATTACATCATGTCTAGGTGGACAAAAAATGGCAACAAAATTGCCGGACCTCTACCTTATACCCCTCCCGTTCTTGGTAATGTTGGTGAATCACAAGCATCAAGGTATAGTGCACTGTGCAAAGCATTTCAAAATTTAGGCGCTGTTGGTAGTTGTTCGGTCCCACGTTTCAATTACGTGATGAACTTGATTGAGCGAGAGAGGTGTCACGTGGAAAATGCTTTTCCACAAGAAGATAAGACCGAAAAAATCAATGAGTCGTTTCCTCAAGAAGATTGGGATCATGATCCGATATTCGATCCTCCAATGTCACAAACTAAGGGACGAAAGAAGGCGGCAAGATATAAAAGTGGTATTGAAACGTCAACTTCAACAACAAAACAACGAAAGTGCGGAAAATGTGGGTTGGTAGGAGCAAACCATGATAGAAGAAATTGTCCTGGCAATTAGTTTCAATTTTATTATGTAATATTTGATCAATGCAATTGTAATCTTAATTTTCAATGTAAGGTACAAATTTGCAATCCATGCAATATTGAAATATATTTTGATCTTGTTATTTGATTGTATTATTATTTTGTTAATTTTGCTCTGAAAGTAGTTAGTTGTATTGTTGTATTTATATTGGTTGAGATTGTGTTGATATGGTATTGCTGTGTTTATGTGGTTGAAACTCCATATTGCAGTTTATTTTGCTGTATGTTTCTTAGTTTATTCCAGTTTTTCGAATATTAGGAAAAAAACAGGGGAAAACAGGGGAGGAGAGAGAAAAGCTACTGCATAAACTCTATCCGCAACGCCTCATTGCGGATAGCCGCAACCCCTCATTGCGGATAGAGTTTATGCAGTAGCTTTTCTCCCTCCTCCCCTGTTTTCCCCTGTTCTGTTTTTTAATTTTTTTTTGGAAATGCAGTAGTTGAGAGAAAATCAGTTTTTTTTTTCTTTTTAGAAATGAAAAATAATATTTTTCTATTTTTCTGGAATTTTAGGATGAAACTATATTTTATTTTTATTTTTCGAATTTTTAAAAGGAATATTTGGAAAAAGAGATATATTAATTATTATGTTTGACAATTTTAAATTCAAAATTGGGAAAAATATTTTTTTTCATTTTTTTCGAATTTTAAATTAAATATTACGAATAAAAATTATTTTTTCGTTTTTAAGATTTGCACATAAAATATTATGAAACTGAAAAAAAAATAAAAAAAGGCATTATATCCGCAATGAGTCATTGCGGCATATTTTTTAGCTTCCATATTGTTTTCTGTAACTTAATAAAGCTATGTGGCATTCCTGGCCGGGTGGATTTAAACTTATTGGAACTCTTCAGTTAAACGTGCTTGAGCTGTAGTAATTTTAGGATGGGTGACCTTCCGGGAAGCTCATTTTTTTTCCTCGATTCTATTTTTTTTTTTTTGTATCTTTTGCTCATAAAATTCAAATTTATTTTCTTTTTTGGAAATAAAAATAGTGTTTTTTTTAAAGATTCGATTTTCTTTTATCTTTTTCTTATAAAAATCAAATTTTTTTCTTTTTAGAAATGAAAAATAATATTTTTCTATTTTTCTGGAATTTTAGGATGAAACTATATTTTATTAAACTATATTTTATTTTTCAGGAATATCGTTAGATATATTTTTGTTAATTGAATTTGAGACACATTTTAAGCTAATAATACAAAATGTTTAGAATAAGCAACAAAACAAGATTTTAATTCATTAATAAATAATTTGGGAGGGGCTAAACCATCAAAATACAATTTTTTTATTTCCATGCCCGTGGTAGATTGGTAGCCTCCTTCTCCCTCTACGGATCTTCGTGCCCGTACAATTTCTTCAAATATGCAATCTCCATTTTAGCCTCTTCCAAGGTTTCTTGGAGATCTTCAACCTTCACCTCCAAATCAATAACTTGATCTTCAAGAACCAAGATCTTTACTTTAGCTTCTTTCAACTTCTTTTGTAAAATAGCCTCCTTTTCATTTTTTGCATCCATGACAAGTTAGGTTGATAAAGAAAATGAAAAACTTAGGTTGGAGAAAAAATTGAAGAAAATGAACTTAGGTGGTTGATAATGAATTAGAGTGAGTATTTATAGAAAAAAATTGAGAGTAAAAATCTTAAAATTCAAAACAAAATTTAATGAACTTGAAAATAACATTTGAATTTTTGGGAATGTAATTTGATGTCTCGTAAAAAGCTGAGAAAGCTAGCCGCAATGACTCAATGCGGCAGTAGATTCCCAGCCGCAATGCCTCAATGCGGCAGATAACGTCAGCTGGCGTCATTTTTGGGAATATAATTTTTGGGTCATTTTTGGGAATATAATTTTTGGGAATATAATTTTGACTAGAATAGACGGCCGCAATGTCTCATTGCGGCAGCGTCTACTCATATTCCCAGCCGCAATGCCTCAATGCGGCAGATAACGTCAGCTGGCGTCATTTTTGGGAATATAATTTTTGGGTCATTTTTGGGAATATAATTTTTGGGAATATAATTTTGACTAGAATAGACGGCCGCAATGTCTCATTGCGGCAGCGTCTACTCATATTCCATTTAATATTTGGAAAAAACGAATAAAACGATACTTTTTTTTTCGTATTTTAATTTCATAATATTCCATTTAATCAGTCATTGCGGATAGGATGCAGATTTTTTTTTTTTTAATTTCATAATATTTTATGTGCAAATCTTAAAAACGAAAATGTAATTTTTATTCGTAATATTTAATTTAAAATTCGAACAAATTGAAAAAAAGTATTTTTCCAAATTTTGAATTTAAAATTGTCAAACATAATAATTAATTTATTTCTTTTTCCAAATATTCCTTTTAAATATTCGGAAAAAACGAATAAAATATAGTTTCATCCTAAAATTCCTGAAAAATATATTTGTCATTTTTAAAAATAATAAAATAGAGTTTAATCCTAAAATTTCCGAAAAATAGAAAAACACTCTTTTTATTTCCAAAAACAGGGAAAAATTTGATTTTTATGAGCAAAAGATAAAAAAAAAAAATAGAATCGAGGAAAAAAAATGGGCTTCCCGGAAGGTCACCCATCCTAAGATTACTCCCGTTCAAGCACGTTTAACTACAGAGTTCCTATAAGCTCAAATCCACCCGGCCAGGAATGCCACATCTGCCGACTAAGGTACAGAAAATAATATATAAACTAAATCCACACTGCCGCAATGAGTCATTGCGGATAGGATTCAGATTTTTTTTTTATTTTAACATAATATTTTATGTGCAAATCTTAGAAACGAAAATGTAATTTTTATTCGTAATATTTAATTTAAAATTCGAACAAATTGAAAAAAAGTATTTTTCCAAATTTTGAATTTAAAATTTTCAAACATAATAATTAATTTATTTCTTTTTCCAAATATTCCTTTTAAATATTCGGAAAAAACGAATAAAATATAGTTTCATCCTAAAATTCCTGAAAAATATATTTGTCATTTTTAAAAATAATAAAATAGAGTTTAATCCTAAAATTTCCGAAAAATAGAAAAACACTCTTTTTATTTCCAAAAACAGGGAAAAATTTGATTTTTATGAGCAAAAGATAAAAAAAAAAATAGAATCGAGGAAAAAAAATGGGCTTCCCGGAAGGTCACCCATCCTAAGATTACTCCAGTTCAAGCACGTTTAACTACAGAGTTCCTATAAGCTCAAATCCACACGGCCAGGAATGCCACATCTGCCGACTAAGGTACAGAAAACAATATATAAACTAAATCCACACTGCCGCAATGAGTCATTGCGGATAGGATTCAGATTTTTTTTTTATTTTAACATAATATTTTATGTGCAAATCTTAGAAACGAAAATGTAATTTTTATTCGTAATATTTAATTTAAAATTCGAACAAATTGAAAAAAAGTATTTTTCCAAATTTTGAATTTAAAATTGTCAAACATAATAATTAATTTATTTCTTTTTCCAAATATTCCTTTTAAATATTCGGAAAAAACGAATAAAATATAGTTTCATCCTAAAATTCCTGAAAAATATATTTGTCATTTTTAAAAATAATAAAATAGAGTTTAATCCTAAAATTTCCGAAAAATAGAAAAACACTCTTTTTATTTCCAAAAACAGGGAAAAATTTGATTTTTATGAGCAAAAGATAAAAAAAAAAATAGAATCGAGGAAAAAAAATGGGCTTCCCGGAAGGTCACCCATCCTAAGATTACTCCAGTTCAAGCACGTTTAACTACAGAGTTCCAATAAGCTCAAATCCACACGGCCAGGAATGCCACATCTGCCGGCTAAGGTACAGAAAACAATATATAAACTAAATCCACACTGCCGCAATGACTCATTGCGGATAGGATTCAGATTTTTTTTTATTTTAACATAATATTTTATGTGCAAATCTTAGAAACGAAAATGTAATTTTTATTCGTAATATTTAATTTAAAATTCGAATAAATTGAAAAAAAAAATATTTTTCCAAATTTTGAATTTAAAATTGTCAAACATAATAATTAATTTATTTCTTTTTCCAAATATTCCATTTAAATATTCGGAAAAAACGAATAAAATATAGTTTAATTCTAAAATTCCTGAAAAATATATTTTTCATTTTTAAAAATAATAAAATAGAGTTTAATCCTAAAATTTCCGAAAAATAGGAAAACACTATTTTTATTTCCAAAAAGAGGGGAAAACAGGGGATAGCCGCAACCCCTCATTGCGGATAGAGAGAGAAAAACAGGGGAGGAGAGAGAAAAGCTACTGCCTAAACTCTTACCGCAATGAGGGATTGCGGCTATCCGCAATGAGGCGTTGCGGATAGAGTTTATGCAGTAGCTTTTCTCTCTCCTCCCCTGTTTTCCCCTGTTTTTTTCCTAATATTCGAAAAACTGGAATAAACTAAGAAACATACAGCAAAATAAACTGCAATATGGAGTTTCAACCACATAAACACAGCAATATCATATCAACACAATCCCAACCAATATAAATACAACAATACAACTAACTACTTTCAGAGCAAAATTAACAAAATAATAATACAATCAAATAAACAAGATCAAAATTAACTAAAGTCCTAGATTCCTCTGTTGTAACCCGGCATTAGTCATTCTCCGCGCTTCCCCTTTAAAAACCTCCCAAGCTATGCGATATCGAAAAGTCATAACATCATATACAGGGTCCCACCGTGCATCTTTCAATGATATGCCGCCAAGTATAGCATCCATATACTTGCAAACATACACACCACAATCAGAGCCGCCTTGTTGCTTCGGTCGATCCGTAATGAACTTCACATCCATGAAACCGTCTTCAACAAATCTCAAAGGTTCCAAGAAATGAAGCATGCACGGCAATAATTTTTCCTACAAATTTACCACAAAAAATTAAAAACATATTCAAAAAAGAACAAAGAAATAAGTAGGAAAGAAATAGATAACTATGAAGAGCATAGATTACCATGACATAAATCTCCTTGGCGTATGCCTTTCGTAAGTCACAATGTCGAGCATGGTCCCGGAGAGGATCAATTAAAAGCAATTTCATTCTTTCAAGGTTCACAACAAACAAAAACCAATGACTACCTGTGCATACGGGGAACAAAGCAACATCACACATGTGTATTGGTGGCCCAAAGTGCTGGTCTTGGTAGGTAAGATAGAATTGTTCCTGGTCTTTCATTTTCTCCGGAGTTTTACAAGTTGGATGCATCTGCAGATAGGAGAAAATTAGTTATGAAATGCAAGAATTATTTCAATTTCTTTATTTCTTGCATTTTATAACATTATTTCTATAATTTTGCATTTTAGACCTTCATTTCTATATTTCTTGCATTTTAGACCTTCATTTCTATATTTCTTGCATTTTATATCCTTATTTCTATAATTTTGCATTTTAATCCTTCATTTCTCTATTTCTTGCATTTTAGACCTTCATTTCTATATTTCTTGCATTTTAGAACCTCATTTCTATAATTTTGCATTTTAGACCTTCATTTTTCTATTTCTTGCATTTTATATCCTTATTTCTATAATTTTGCATTTTAGACCTTCATTTCTCTATTTCTTGCATTTTAGACCTTCATTTCTATATTTCTTGCATTTTATAACCTTATTTCTATAATTTTGCATTTTATACCTTCATTTCTCTATTTCTTGCATTTTAGACCTTCATTTCTATAATTTTGCATTTTAAAATGCAAAATGAGGCAATAAGTTATGAAATGCAATAATTAACCAAATTAAGGACTAAAATGCAAGAAATTTGAATTGATTTACCTACACGTCGGAGAAAATTAGTTATGAAATGCAAGAATTATTTCAATTTCTTTATTTCTTGCATTTTATAACATTATTTCTATAATTTTGCATTTTAGACCTTCATTTCTATATTTCTTGCATTTTAGACCTTCATTTCTATATTTCTTGCATTTTATATCCTTATTTCTATAATTTTGCATTTTAGACCTTCATTTCTCTATTTCTTGCATTTTAGACCTTCATTTCTATAATTTTGCATTTTAAAATGCAAAATGAGGCAATAAGTTATGAAATGCAATAATTAACCAAATTAAGGACTAAAATGCAAGAAATTTGAATTGATTTACCTCCACGTCGGAGAAAATTAGTTATGAAATGCAAGAATTATTTCAATTTCTTTATTTCTTGCATTTTATAACATTATTTCTATAATTTTGCATTTTAGACCTTCATTTCTATATTTCTTGCATTTTAGACCTTCATTTCTATATTTCTTGCATTTTATATCCTTATTTCTATAATTTTGCATTTTAGACCTTCATTTCTCTATTTCTTGCATTTTAGACCTTCATTTCTATATTTCTTGCATTTTAGAACCTCATTTCTATAATTTTGCATTTTAGACCTTCATTTTTCTATTTCTTGCATTTTATATCCTTATTTCTATAATTTTGCATTTTAGACCTTCATTTCTCTATTTCTTGCATTTTAGACCTTCATTTCTATATTTCTTGCATTTTATAACCTTATTTCTATAATTTTGCATTTTATACCTTCATTTCTCTATTTCTTGCATTTTAGACCTTCATTTCTATAATTTTGCATTTTAAAATGCAAAATGAGGCAATAAGTTATGAAATGCAATAATTAACCAAATTAAGGACTAAAATGCAAGAAATTTGAATTGATTTACCTCCACGTCGGTGCAATGTCCAGCTGCAATAGTCGTGAAATAACTCATGCCAATGAAGAACCTCTTGCATTTTAGTCCTAGCACTTTATTCTGAAAATATGTGCTCTCCCTAAGCTTCAGCATCTCAACATATGCATCTAGAACTGACGACTCCATTTCATGATCGCGTTTTAGGCATTGGACATTTTCCCAAGCAAGCTCCGGAACCATCCCACCAACACTCCTAATAAAATTATGCTTTTCACCCCACCAATGCTTAAACAGCCAGTTGATTTTCCGATTTTTCAGTGGCTTCTTCATATCACCTGATTCATAACCAGTCCGCCTCTGCAGATCCTTGTATTTATCCTCATTTGTGTCCAACTGCAAATACATGTCAAGACCCCTATTCATGATGGATATTCATGGCATATGAGAAAAATAGCAAGCCAAAACGAATGTATGATTCAAGATACATACCCCAAGCATTTCTCTTAACCTATCAGGAATAATACCACTGATACTACCAAACTTCACAAGTCCACCCGCCATTGGGGTTAACTCTGAACCAAGAGTAGTGGTTTCAACCTGCCATTCGATGAAGATACAAAAATCATATACACATTTCAAATACAATACGTCAAGGTTATTTCAAAGTTAAAAATTATTACGTCAAGGTTGACACCAGGAGGGATGGGGCGGTCTGATAAAGGTGTTACCATGGGTGTAGAAGGAGAAGGAGCAACTGTAGTATGAACCTGTATCGGCTGTGAAGGAGGAGGGCTAACCTGCAACCACAATGTGATAAGAACATATTCAAAATTGGTATATAAGAAAGAAAATCACAAATAGGACATATTAGTACCTCAAGATGAGCATCAGGGGGGACAGACTTTGAAGGAGGAGGGCTAGATCCCAGGGTCGGCTGTGTAACAGGAGGAGCAGCTGCTGTAGTCTCAACTGTAGTCTCAACCTACAATTATGATAACAAAAATCAAATTACAACTACAATTATCAATGGTATATAAGAAGAAAATCACAAATAGGAGAGATTAGTACCTCAGTATGAGCATGATGGGGGACAGATGCCGGGGTAGGCTCTGTCACAGCAGGAATAGTGATAGCCTGCAACCACAATGAGATAAATACACGAAGAACATATAAAAAGTTGGTATATAAGAAGGAAATTACAGTAAGGAGAGATTAATATGAGCATGAGGGGGATAGATACCGGGGTAGACTGTGAAGGAGGAGAGCTAGATACCGGGGTCGTCTGTGTAACAGGAGGAGCAGCTGTAGTCTCAACCTACAAGATACACCGATCATATATACATATATTTCTCCACAAGTGACTCGAATTAAACCAGGCATTAAGAAGGGAATCACTATAAGTTGGAAAATTACACATCATGCACATAAAATGGCATTATATTATATTTATAGAAATACAAACCTCGGTATTTCGAGGTATGATCCATTCCTTAGGCCATGCGACATGAGATCCAATTGCTTGCTTGACCATCTCCATCTCACCAACTACCGGAACTGGAATCAAGGCTTCTAGTTTAATTCCTCCATCCACCGACACTCTCAGACATCCAGTAGGCATAGGCTTGCCATGTATTTTCATACTCATTTCTCCTCCATCTTGATAAGCCATGCCAAAGGCAACCTTGTTGTCTATGCTATCCACTGCCAACTCACATGGTATTGGAGCCTACAATTATGATAACAAAAGTCAAATTACAACTACAATTATCAATGGTAAATAAGAAGAAAATCACAAATAGGAGAGATTAGTACCACAATATGAGCATGAGGGGGGACAGATACCGGGGTCGACTCTGTCACAAGAGGAATAGTACTAACCTACAACCACAATGTGATAAAAACATGAAGAACATATTCAAAGTTGGTATATAAGAAGGAAATCACAATAAGGAGAGATTAGTACCTCAATATGAGCATGAGGGGGGACAGATACCGGGGTAGGCTGTGAAGGAGAAGGAGCAGTATTACTAACCTACCATTACATTAAAATACAAAATGAGTAACTAAACGCAAGATATAAAATATTCAGGAACATATTCATGCTAATATAGTGTTGATCCCAACATTAAAGATTAGTACCTCAATATGAACATGAGGAGAGCTAGAGACTGGGATAGGCTGTGTAGCAAGAGCTTCTGTAGTCTCAACCTGCAATTATATGTCAATGCACCGATCATATAGTTATATATATAATTCCTCCTAAGTGACTCGAATTAAACCTAGCATTAAGGATTACTACCTGACGAGGACGTTTATAAGAGACATGAGGTGTGGCATCGTGCGTAAGTGAAGCATGACAGTCAACAATCTCAACCTACAATAACATATACAACAATCATACATATATTCAATCCACTACATTCAAAGATAACAAGTATCAAAAGATTACTACCTCACGCAAACGTTTCTGAGAGACGGCTAGTGGAGGCTGCTGTGAAGATGAAGGACCGCTGGGATCAATATACATATCATGTGCACGAGAGGGTCTATCAAAACTAGGTCTGATAAATCCTGGACCCCTCCACTCAGTAGTGATCCGATCATAACGACCCAAAAACTCAGTGATCAAATCAAAGAACCACTCGGGGGGATCACGCTTGTAAATGGCATGTAATGTCCTCATTCCACAATCCAGCTGCATTGAAGTATTAAGATGCAGGAATTAGAGAAATAAAGGTCTAAAGTGCAAAAGTATATAAATAAAGGTCTAAAATGCAGAATTATACAAATAAATGTCTAAAATGCATGAATTGGAGAAATAAAGGTCTAAAATGCATGAATTAGAGAAATAACGGTATAAAATGCATACCGCATCAGCCATGTCCTGCTGGGGATACCAGTCACGAGGCACAATCTTAGCGCGATGCTCAGCCACAAATGGAGCAATCCTTAACTTACTGACGCGCCTGTACCAATACATGTACTCCTCTGTAGACACGTAATTACCCTCCTCAACAATGGGTATCATGCCATCATTAAAAGCATGCCACTCCTCAACGTAATCTGCCAAGGTCACGGTATGATTGTCCCGCACCCAACGAGATGCTCTCTCCGTCCGCAGTGAAGTCATGTCAACCGGGTCCTGTGGGATATGCTGTAGAATCCCAAACTGTCTCAAGACTCTGTCTGGCATGACATACTCAACAATATCCATGGAAATGAGAGGGACACGACCGAGGGCCATATAGTGAGCATCCATCAGATCGATATTATAATCCACAGAAACATCCTGGATGTCATAAAATCTCTGATAAGGTTGCCATGTCAGCCAACCAAGCTGAAAGCTGTCAAAGTCCCCCCGATAAAGACCTGTATGGTGGTGGGGGTTAACCCTCCTCTCAGCTATCGGCTCAGCCCATGCCAATGCCCTCGGCCAAACAAAATCCGTACGAGGTGCTATCTTCGGTGCCCCAGGCAACAACCTCTCGTAAGACCAAAGCTGCAAAAGCATGGTGCATCCATTAATAGCTTTGGCACCCTTCTGAGCAGCATTGGCCAAACCCCTGTACAAATAACTCAACACCGCAGCTCCCCAGGCATAGTCCTTAATCTCATGCACATTCTGGATTAACTGTAAATACCTGTAAAAAATTCAGGAAATGCAAATTAAGGTAAGAATTCAATAATTGGAGAAATTAAGGATGAACATGCAAGAAATGTGAAATTTAAGGTATAAATTTAAGGTATAAATTTAAGCATAAATTGCAAGGACTAGAGAGAGAAATGAAGTTAAGAAGTACCTAGGATGCACGACGTCTCTGTTCGATGAAGGAAAGAGCACACCCCCAATGATGTAAAAAAGATAAGCCCGGGTGTACACAAGGTCATCATGCTCAATAAACTCGGGAGAAGGATTCTCCGGTTTCTTTTTATAGATTTCCCTCAACCTATGAAGCTTCACCCCACCTAAATTGCAAAGAAATGAAAATTTAAGGTATAACATGCAAAAATTAAACAAATAAAGGATTAAAATGCAAGAAATTAGAATTTATGGATTAAAATGCAAACCTTTTTTATACATATCTTTGCGTTCCTTCTCATTCAACCTCAAATCATGCCACTGTCTTAGCCAATATGGCTTCGGTGTGGAAAGCTCTGTATGAGTAACAGCACGACCACGAACAGGCAAACCCAATATCATGTAAACATCTTCTAGAGTGATGGTAATCTCACCAAATGGGAAATGAAAGGTGTTGGTCTCTGGCCTAAACCTCTCCACCAATGCTGTGATCATTCGGATGTCATTCTGGGGAATCGAGCGTGGGTTAGTAAACGCTCGGAAACCCCAGTCTGACATCAAACTAACCTGGGTGTCATCAAATACCCAATCGTCGAGGTTGGCTGTCAACTGGCGGACATCCAACTTCTCCCGCTCACCCCCCTGCCATATGTGACTGCTAATATGATCATCCTGCATGGTCAAGAGGGACCTATCGAGAGGCCCGCACTGCATATCCATAGCATCTGCAATGTGCAAAATCAAAGAAATAAGGCACATTTCATAAACATGTACCAAAATTGGCTAAAATTATCATTCCATGAAGACATATTTAAAACAAGAATAAATTAACAATGAATATCATTTATCAAATAAAATGCAGTACTAATAACACTAATTAATCAAAATTCGAATTAATAAATCATATTAATTCATAAATTCGAATTTTAAACTCAAAAATTCAAATTAAAATTTCCACAACTCATAAAAAAATTTATAATTATAATTTCATAATTATAAGCCCTAATAATTCGAATTAATTCATAGTTTTAATAAAAATTTGGATAATAATTCGAAACCTAATTCTAAATTGGGCATTTCGAGCTAATAATTCGAACTATGAACCCTAATAATTAGATTTAATTCATGATTTCAACTAAAATGAAGTAAATAAACACCAACCACAGTTAAAAATGAATCAAACCATGTATATAGTAGTGCGTGTGTGTATGTATAACTACATGCGTATGTGTGTAAGTGTCAATTAGAAGATACCTTGAGGAGGAAGATCGCCTGACATTCGCAGCTCTTTGTGTAAATCGCCTGAAATCGCCTGAAATCGCCTGAAATCGCCTGACTCTGTGCTTAATTAGGGTTAGTTCATGTCGCGGAAGCCGCAATGGGTGGTTGTATACTTCTCGTTTCCGCATTGTATCATTGCGGCAGCAGATTTAAGGGTAAAAAAGTAATTCCGTATTTTAATATATCCGCAATGATTCATTGCGGCATTAATAAGGGTAAAAACGTAATTTCAGATTTTATTTCATCCGCTATGTATCATTGCGGCAGCAATTTGGAGGGTGAAAACGTAATTTCATTCTTTTACTTGTTTCTATATTTCAAATTAACAGCTTTTATTAATTTATTATTTTTTATTACTTTTATTAAATATAAAACTATAATAATTTATTTAAAATTTTATATAATAATTCAAATTTTATAAACATTTTTTATTTTATAATGTATTAATTTACCATTTTTTATTAATTTTAAATTAAAACGCTGCCGCAACCTTTCATTGCGGCAGGTGTCCTGCCGCAACCCTTCATTGCGGCAGTTGTCTTTTTTCTTGCCGCAATGAACACTTGCGGCATTGTACGAGTTGGTGGTTCTGGCCCTTTTTTCAACCAACGGTGGCTGTGGAAGGGCACCATATATATATATATATATATATATATGCCATTATTTTAGAGAGGACCTCCTTATATGGAGAATATGAGAGAACTACCAATTTTATGATTCTATAATAGAATCAAAGTTCTAATTTTTTGGTTCTATAAAAAAAATACCAATTTTTTTTGTTCTATAATTAAAAAAAGAGCAATTTGCTGATTCTGTAAAAGAACCAAAATTTTTTTTTTAAAAATTTAAATTTTTTTTAAAAAATTTTTTTATAAAAAAGTCTGCTGACGTGGCAATGACACGTCAGCACTGCCACGTCACTGCTGACGTGTCACTGCCACGTCAGCAGTGACGTCAGCAGTGCTGACGTGACACTGCCACGTCATCAGTAACGTCAGCAGTGATGCTGTGGCACTGCCACGTCAACAATGATGACGTCACTGCTGACGTGGCAGTGACACGTGGCAGTGACACGTGGCAGTGCCACGCCATCACTGCTGACGTGGCAGATCAGAATTTTTTTTATTTGCAATTTTAAAAAAAAAAATTTGCAATAAAAAATTAAAGAAAAAAATTGGTTCTACTGTAGAATCAGAAAAAATTATATGGTTCTCTCCAATTCTCTATCTAACAAGTTCTCTCTAGAAGGGGACTCTATATATATATAAAGGAGGATAGCGTGAGTTTAGGTGGCGCTCTAAGATCGTTTCAATTTATTTTTCTAATTTTCTAGAATTTTAAACAGTAATAAATATAAAAATATTTATTAACATATTAGAAGTAGAATAGGTGTTCGAATTTATAAAGGAGAAGAGTTCGAATTTATAGGGAAGACATATGATTAGAATTTCTATTGGAAGTATAATAAGCATTTATAAGGCATACGATTAAAAGTTCTATTGGAAGTATAATGGGAGTTCAAATTTATAGAGAATAAGAGTTCGAATTTATAGAAAAAATATATAAATAAAAGTTCTACTAGAAGTAGAATAGGTGTTTGAATATATGGAGCAGACATATAATTAAATATTTTATAGAAAGTACGATCTTCTTAAATTATATATTTTTTATATAAGTTAATTATACTTATATTAGGAAAATTTATTCATAAATCCAATACTATTGTCATAAAAAAAGTCACCGTATTTAAAAAGAAAAGAATTGATGTGTTAACATAATAAAAGAACAATCTCATGCAAGAATCCTAAATAAATACAGAAGTATCTATAATATAAAGAGAAAATAAGATATATATAAAGGAGGATACGCGGGAGCTTAAGTGACACTCTAAAATCGTCTCTTTCTTTTTCTCTAATTTTGTAGAGTTTTAGAATTTTAAACATTAAATATGAAAATATCATTTACATATTAGAAGTAGAATAGGTGTTCGAATTTATAGAGGAGAAGAGTTCGAATTTATAGAGGAGACATATGATTCTATCGGAAGTAGATTAAGTATTTATAAGACATATGATTAAAAATTCTATTGGAAGTAGAATAGGAATTCAAGTATATAGAAAATAAAAGTTCAAATTTATAAAAAAATATATATATAAAAAATGTTCTATTAGAAGTAGAATAGGTGTTAGAATATATAGAGCAGACATATAATTAAATATTTTATAGAAAGTACGATCTTCTTATATTATAATTTTTTATATAAGTTAACTATACTTCTATTAGAAAAATCAATATATATATATATATATATATATATATATATATATATATATATATATATATATATGTATGTATGTATGTATACGTATATATAAAGGAGGATACGCGGGAGCTTAGGTGATTTATTCATATATCAAATACTATTATCATAAAAAAAGTCATCGTATCTAAAAATTGTTGGGTTAACATAATAAAAGAACATTCTCATTGCGCTCTAAGATCGTCTCAATCTATTTCTCTAATTTTGTAGAATTTTAGGATTTTAAACATTATTAAATATAAAAATATCATTTAACATATTAAAAGTAGAATTGGTGTTCGAATTTATAGAGGATAAGAGTTCAAATTTATAGAGGAGACATATGATTAGAAGTTCTATTGGAAGTAGAATAAGTATTTATAAGACATATGATTAAAAATTCTATTGGAAGTAGAATAGGAATTCGAATTTATAGAAAATAAGAGTTCAAATTTATAAAAAAAAACATATAAATAAAAGTTCTATTAGAAGTAGAATATGTGTTAGAATATATAGAGCAGACATATAATTAAATATTTTATAGAAAGTACGATCTTCTTATATTATAATTTTTTATATAAGTTAACTATACTTCTATTAGGAAAATTTATTCATAAATTCAATACTATTATCATAAAAAAAGTCGTCGTATTTAAAAATTGATGTGTTAACATAATAAAAGAATATTCTTAAACAAAAATTCTAAATAAATACAGGAATATCTGTAATATGAAGAGAAAATAAGATGTGTTTTCATTTTCTAAAACTCCACAAATTTTAGAAAGTCTAGAGAAAGTATAAATTGGAATTCACTCTATTTTTTAGGTTTTGATTTTAAGGAAAAAGGTTGTTGTGTAAGATAAGTATTATCGATAATATGTAATGAAGTTGGAATTTCTATCCCACGAGAGCGGCTCGAAACGTGTTTAACGGGAAGATGACTCATTATAAAATATTGTATTAGTTATTAATGTATCATATTGATGTTATAATTAATATATTTTTAGAATTTGATTTTAATGGATAAACATTATCATACAAGTGATATATGTAAAATTTAGAATTTTTGTCTTAACGAAAGAGCAAGAAAGAGCGGATCAATAGTAATAATCGTGTTTAACGAGAAAGCGGTTTATTAGAGAAGACCATATAAAACATGTTTGAATATATAAGGAATACATAAAAGAAAATATTTTATGGGAAGTGAAATACGAGGTCTGTGAAGACGTCTTATATGATTTTTAAAAACTATATTGGCCTGTTTGGTTCACCTTATATTAATAACATTTTTGACCATTATCCTCTTTCTGATTTCAATTTTATCTCTTAACCTTAACCACCACTTTTTCTTTGCTTGTCCGGTTGTCCCTTACTACAACTTATTCTACTTGCTGCTCTAAACTTCTGTTAGGCCATTTTTCCCTTATCATAACATTATTTTTTTCTTTTTAATAATTAAACTTATTTACGTTACAAAATGAGTAATTCTTCTAAAAAATCTTAGGGATAGCGAGAATCGAACGACAAACAAGAGATGAACTTGAGCAATCTCATCGCTCTATCACGACAAGTTATA
The DNA here is from genome assembly GCA_036435485.1 of Saposhnikovia divaricata. Taxonomy (NCBI): domain Eukaryota; kingdom Viridiplantae; phylum Streptophyta; class Magnoliopsida; order Apiales; family Apiaceae; genus Saposhnikovia; species Saposhnikovia divaricata. Next base: position 52,985,769 of record CM071595.1, on the reverse strand, counting down.
ATTTATATGTATAATCAATACTGTTTGTAGGTGTTGTCGTGTAGAACCATTTGTTTTTATGTCAAGGTGCTTGATAAAGTCCCCTGAAAAACGTTTTAATTGTAACAACTGAAAATTGTGTGCACTAGTTGTTTACTTTTGATGGGTGAGCCAAACCAGGAAAATGGGTGTTTTTTGGGTCATGTATCCTGTACTACTTTTAACATTCTGGCCCCTATTTACAAACGATTGAGTGACAAGGTATTTGCCATTTCTTTGCTCATTTTAGTGTTTTATAATGTATAGGGTGCTTTATTTTGAATGATTTTGTAGCTTGTATACCTTTGTTTGGATTTTCAGACCCGTGAGAGTGAGTTTCCAGAACTTTGGGTTAGTCGAAATGAGAGCATATTGGATAAGTTACTAGAGATCAAGTCTTCGATTATATGTCTGCAGGTATGCGTGCAAACATAGTTGTTTCATCGAATGTGTTTGTTTTGTGATTTAATATGGTGTTTGTGGTATAACTGGTTATTTACATCAGGAGTTTTGGGTGGGGAATGAAGAGCTAGTTAAAATGTATGAGAACAGGCTTGGAGAAGCCGGTTATAGAACGTACAAACTAGCTCGTCCAAACAACCGCGGAGATGGTAACATTTCTGTAATTTCTGCTCCATTGATTTGATGCTGTGCATTACTTTACTGTAATTTTGTGAGGTTGCACTTAGTTTAGCTGACCAAGTCTGATTTTAAATTAGTCTTGAAGTAAATATGCCTTTTCTGGTGTGATCGTTAAATGCCAGGAAGCAAGTATGGCATGATTTTGCATATTGGACTTTTAGTTTTCCTCAAATAAATTTAAAGTAGTGATTCATATGCTTTTTTCGAATCCCTTTTAAAGATAAACACGAGAACATTATATTTGTATTATATGTTTTATAAGAATTACAAAACCTTACATTGAATTATGCAAATAAATTTGATCACGTAGTTATTCGGCATGCTGCAAAAATACGAAAATCAACTAGCACTTTCTGAAATTGTCATCAGTGGCATAAATACATAAAATTTCTATTAATATTTTGTGTTTCATGTAATTTTTTCTTGGTTTATGATGTTATAATATTAGACTATGTAGCATCTGATCTAGAATTTTACAATTTACCGCTAAGCCATATATGATTATGATTTTCTGTTGTCAATCTTTTTTAGAAGAAATCAGCCAAAAAGTTTTGAATCTTGTATTGGAGTGCTGTTTTCTAAAGCATACAATTTTTCAAAAACTGTTATCAGTTATACACATGTTTTTCTTAGAAACTGAAAGTAGAAGGAACGTTTAAGTTTCAACATAAAATGAAGCAAGGAACAACCCAATCTAGATAATGGTTTTCTACTTCAGAGGGATACAACAAACAACTTGATGGGGAACCAGTTTACCTTTACTAGTATCTACTCTTTATCTTGTGTATTGTCACGAACTATTAGGTTAACTTATACACTTCTGTTAGTTGGAATTAATGAAATTTGTACTATTTAGTGTAAATGTTTAAATTATCATTCCTTATTCCATTGCATTGCTGTAGGCTATGGCTCAAACCCACCGACTTGAGATTGAACGTTTCTTGTCCTTCCTACTCATTTTCTGTATTAACCCTCATTATAAAAAATTTGCACTCTTTCATTTTCTTTCGCCCTACCCACTTACATCCTCCTATCCACCGTAGATTTTGTTCACAACTTTTCATCCCATTTCCATCTTCAGTCCATTCCTCTCAACCAAACAGAGCAATAGTACTTATGGAAATTGATTACATACCTGGTCATACAATACCAGTGTTGCTTTCTGAGTTAACATTGGTTATCAATTTTGTTGAAAGGCTCAAAGTTCTTCCATGAAAGCTACACTACCCAGGCGTATATTGTATCAGTAATTAATAGTGGTAAAGATGTTCTAGTGACTAGAGGGATAACAATGTTGTTTTACTTATCTTGGAATTGGTATTGTTATCTTTTCTTTTCTTTTCTTTTTTTGGCTAAATTGAATTGGTATTGTTAAATAGTCTCTTTGGAGTCTGAGCTTATCTTATCCGCAGTTGGCAAGTTTTCTATATAGCTCTAAACTTTACATGCTCAGTTTGAAACTGTCATATAGCTTGACAAGTTTAAATGTAGCGTTGCATCCAACCTGTCCGCTATAAAATTATACCTTCAACCAAACTTATGATGAATATAACTTTTCCAGAGCAAGAAATTATCAGTCATATTTTTTAGAAAATAAAAACTAGAAAAAAATAAGTAATTAAAACTTAACCACTTATCTAAACTTCATTTGTAACTCTTAAACCTGAATAGATGAACACATCTTGTAAATCTCATCAGTGTCTTCTCTTGTTTCCAGATAGTGGTTACTAGATATTTCTTTTCCATGGATTTATTTAATATTGACCGATTCCTTACTGCTGCTATTTGTATTCAGTTCTCTTCGTGTTCCTAGTTCTTATTTATGAATAGATATTTTGTTACGGATCTTTATATTTATATATTATATGAAGTTCCAGAGTTTGTCTGAATATGTGTTAAAAAAAACGATCACTTTGACTTTAGGTCTACTAGCGGCAGTGCAGCAGAACTCTTTCCATGTTTTGAATTACAAGGAATGTGTATTCAATGGCATCGGTGATCGTGTTGCTCAAGTTTTTGATGTTGAACTTGTTGTTCCTCCTGAAGACCAAATTCACAAATTGGGGATGAGGACTATTATAGTGAATACTCACTTAATTTTTCCACATGACTATAGATATTGCTTTGCCAGGCTAAAACAGGTATTTTTGGTTATTATCTGGTACCAGACTGTGCATGTCTTTGATTAGTAGTTGTCGTGCTTCTTGTGCATTGCTAACATTGATGATTAATCCACATTTAAGGTATACAAAATCTTACAGTTCATCGAATCATACTGCAAGGAATACATGCTCCCATCTATTCCTATCATTTTATGTGGGTAAGTAAAAGGTACCCAAGATAATTCAATAGATGGATTCGCTAAGTTGACACTCGACAACTGTTTATGGTTTATATTTCCTCTTCCCCTTAATTTATTGTCCCCTGATATAGCTTGTAATATTGAAAAAATGTGCAGGGACTGGAATGGGAGCATGAAGGGAAATGTCTGTAGGTTTTTGTTATCACAAGGTTTTGTCTCGGCCTATGATATTGCTCATCCATTCATAGACCATATTGTAGATAACTGCAAGGTAATAAATATTTTTTCAAAAATAACAAATCGGTTATATCTCTCTCTATATATACACGCGCATACATTTGTTTGCATGTATGTGCATTTCCCCTCGTTATTCAGTAACTAAGGGACGGTAAAATGTGTTTCCTATCTCAGTGGGTTAGTCACCATAACCATAGAGGAAATATATGTGCTGTGGATTTTGTTTGGCTCCACAATCCCAACATTCTGCGGAAGCCACTAAAACGGAGTTTCATGGAAGCACTTCTTAGAAATTTTTACGTATGTCAGATTTTTTTTTTTTTTTTTTGTAATATTTTCTAAATAGACATTAATGCAATAGAGTCACTCAGGAGTAAGTTCTTTCCTGTTCCATATCACAGCAATTGCAAAGTAAAGTGACCGAAAGTATCTATGCACTGGCTTTTCCTCAAGTTGATTTGAGTTGTGTAACCTGTACTCAGTTTTCTGAAGCTCTTGCCGAGGTATCCTTTGGTCCTTTAATACAAAAGCCTTGCTTCAAATTTTTTTATCTAAACAAATGTGACATGCACTTTGGTATCTCTGTTTCTGCAGCTAAAATTGATTGGTCCCCCTTTCAATGTCTTTACTGCGGAAGAGATTAAGGACTTTTGGGATCATATAGACTCCAATGGAGATGGGGTGATCGATATGTCACACTTCTCTGTATGTCAGTCCACTTTTGTCTTGCCATTTTAATTTTTGAATGGGATCCCATCATTTAAAGCATAAAAAAAAATAAGCTGCTTGATGAAGTTCTCTTTGCAAAGCATTAAAGAAAACATTTGATCATCAAAACTTTTCAGCAACAGCAAGGCAAGTACACTGAGCAAACTGAAACTCATTCAGAAGAAAAGGATGATGCACTCACCACTGTGTCTACGGTTGGTTTTAATGTTGTTAAAGCGATGCTCTTTCCAGGGGAAGTTGAACAAGGTACATGGCCCCAGAATTATACCCTGTCTGATCATGCATTGTTAACCGTAGAGCTTTCCATGGTGCCCATTCTACACTCAGATTCACCTGAGGAATTGACTGGAGTCGAGAAGACTGAAAACAAGTTTCTTATTGGTGGTTTGTAGATTGAAGATATGTTCAATGTAACAGATCTTTATATATTATGTGTTATTATGTAGTAGGTTTATTAGGATGAATGGGCAACAAGTGGAGTTTAGATTGAGGGAGATGCTGTGAATGTCTTAAAGAATGTGGACAGTATGGCTTATGGTTCTTCTCTACTGCGGCTTATATATTATGATTAAGGCACTATAGCAAAGTGTTTTGATGTTATATTGTTTCTCATGTGAAGAGCTAGAAATAGAGTAGCTCATTTAGTAGAAGCGATGTGAACCAGAGGCAGTCTGGAATTTGTATGTATTTTTTATCCCCCGGGATGTTATAACTCTGGCAAAGCTGCTATTCTTTTTCCTTCAGAAAAGAAGCTTCATTTGTCGTACAGTATATTGTAAAATTGTTCTTGATTATTTCACAACCATATATATTCCCAAGCAGGGCCTTTTATTAAAAGAAACTAATTAGGTGTTTAGATAACTTGCCAGTCGCCACAAAACTGCCAGTATCATCATATATTCTGTTATAGTGTTATCAAGGTTACAACAACGTCAAGAACAAGGCTGAGAGGTTACCTAGTTCCACGACAGTCATTTGAATTGTATGTCACCAGTAAAAAAGGAGTAGCCAGATACACGTACTAGCAATAATGCAAATACTTGACAATGTATGCGTAACTTCACCTACCACTGCCCACCACCTGATTAAAATATATTGCTGATAGAATATCTTGATTAACAACCATCGTCTGAGCGCCCAGAATAGTTGAAGCAAACTCCAACAAAGGTATAATTCTTGTAAACCTGAAGGTACCCATGTCATGATTTCTCTTGCTAATTACTAATATTATACAAAAGAGTGAAACCTGGAACCAAATTTTCCAACAAAATGGCCTTTCGTTTACTCCTAAACAGGCATCATTAACATTACACTACTGTACAGCAAAACAGATGGCTCCTTTTCACAGCTTACTATTCTGACATCTTATAGTGAAACATTCAGATGATTATTAAGAGTTACAATGACTTATGGTTGAACTAGTGGCTTTCTGGATGATTATTCGATCATTCTCCCGAATGCTTAGTTATGTATTAACACATACACCAGGTCACCTCCCTGTAGTCTTAACAACAGAAGGTACCTCCGCTGCACTGGATGAAGGTGTGCTCATTTTAGCCTCCATATACCATTAAGTGGCCCCATCTCATTCCATTCAATTCCAGCTTTCTTACCAGTCATGGAATTCAGTACACTTCAAAAAAAAACTTGCAACTACAAGGATGGCAATGGAAAGGGAATGTTGTGAATTAAATCAACAATGGTACAAGGATACACTCTATTTTCCACATATCTGTAATGCTAACATCACCCTCAGATATAAGCCAGTAATCTGCATCAATCTGCATAAGCCAACAAAAACTTGTTATTTATCAACATATTTCGGTTTATAATTCTGTATCCTCTGGAATAACATTCAACTTGTGTATTTCTGCTCTTGATAAATAATTACAAGAACAATGAACAGTGAAGTTGCTCGAAAGCCTGAACAGTATGATAAACTATAATTACTAGTCAACACTTACGTCTACATCTGGAACTATCTTCATGATCCCACTAGCAACGTTCTGAGATGCAACAGCATCTGAGCATATTGCATTCCTATCCTTCACCTGCATTTCAGTCTCAGTTCCCCTGCTTTCCTCGGCTGCCATTGGTGCAACTTGACATTCTGTGACCGCTGATATTGGAGCAAGGCTCGGGGGCGCCTCAACACCATTAAATTCTTCAAGCTTTTCCTCAAATTGACTAGGTCATAGATACTTATTAGTTGAATAGATGATGGAGCAGAAAACAGATTACAATGAAGGGAAGACGAAGATGGGGACAATCAAAGTAAAGCTGGCTGGATTAGATGACCAATTAACTTTACTAACGTGATCAGCACAAAGAACAAGATTTCTCTGTACAAGAAAATCGGAAAGAAGGTGCCAGAAACTGATTTGCACCAGTAAGTAAAGTTACCTGACAAGATAAATATCTATGGGGCCCATGGTACTTCTCAAGACAATTCGATATCTCCTCTGAGGATAGTCGACAGCCTGATAAGCAACGGAAACTTGTCTTACGAGAATCTTTTACGCAAAATTATATAGAATTTATGAAGTTCTAGGTGATAACCTCGTCTGGATCAGGGACTTCAAGGGTGGTGCCATGTGGAGCTTTAATCGCTACAAGTGTTTCATTCTAGAACCCATGAGCAGTGAAAAATTTTAGTAGCAGGATTAGATTTTAGGTTGAATATTTTGTACAAAAACTGTGTAGTCTTTAGAAAAAATAAAGCTAACAAAGTAAATAATAAATACTTCTTGGAATATTACTACCTGAAAGCAGGGCAACGCCTTAATATCTTCTTCAGTGACGAAAAGCCACCTAAAAACAAAGACATGCAAAACAGAATAAAGGAGCCAACAAGTGCATAGACCAATTGACTGCATAACTTGATAAATAACTGCTATTTTTGAGATGCACATAAATGTCTTGGTTAATGTTTTCACAAATACAGTGAATGGTCACCTCTGGTTATTTTTATCCTCGCTAAGGTCTCTCAATCTGCCTTGTGCTTCTCTGCAGTAAGATAACAATTATACAATATAAAAGGCTAGAAGGATCAGCAGAGTGTATTCTTCAGCTAAACTTAAATAGTTAACTCGCAGTAAAATAGACATAACCTTATTTGTTCATCTAAACGGTGTTCCTCCATGGAAAGATGTTCAACATCTGCCTGCAGAGGGAGAAGTTCCAATTAGAACTAATGCGGCATTCTCTAAATCAACTTTCCAAAAAATAATCCTAATTAGTTTCTAAAATCTGGAGTAACGAAATCATAAACATTTCTTGTGTTGGTTGTTACGTTGGTAAGCCAAGTTGAGTCGACCGGGGTGCCCGGCAAGTCAAGTCGTGACTAGTCGTAGAGGCGACACTAGTCGACATGATATAAAATTAAAAAATACATATTTTTTTTATATACTTAATTACTTATATATATATATATATATATATATATATATATATATAATATGTGTGTTCTAACTTCCAAGTTCTAACAAACTTTTTTCCCTTTTCTCTCATATATATAGGAGATCTTAAACCTACGAAGATAAAGACCACAAGAATATTGAAAGAAGATTAGAGAAAGAAGAGAAGAGAAGAAATAATGTAATCTAATTTTAATTTAGAAATGTACAACTATTATACAAACAAAAAGAATACCAAATCAATGATTCAAAATTCAGTTAAAATTATTCAACTGTCAAATTCTTCCCAACCACATGAAGAATGCAACTCTACAACCACACTGCACAGCAGTGGCTGCAGTCTGCACTGCAGTGCCAGTGGCCGCACTACTGCACTAGTCACTGCAGTGGCTACACTAAACTGAAATTGCAGAATGAAAAATCTGTGCAGTATATAAAACTTCAGAACTGAGAAGAACTCAATTTATCATGCAACTCAATTTATTACAGACTTTATAATATTTCCAAACCTTGACTTTGTATTTTTAGACAAAATGTAAGAAAATACTGCACATAAAAACAGTAATTTAACATAACTGAGAAGAAACAAACTTAAATTCCACTACATTGAGTTTTGAAATGGGTAGGAGTGAAATAGGTACTTAACACGAATTGGATAAAATAATTGAACAGGTTCACATTATTGAACCTTCAATGATTCAAAATTCAGTTAAAATTATTCAACTGTCAAATTCTTCCCAACCACATGAAGAATGCAACTCTACAACCACACTGCACAGCAGTGGCTGCAGTCTGCACTGCAGTGCCAGTGGAAGCACTACTGCACTAGTCACTGCAGTGGCTACACTAAACTGAAATTGCAGATTGAAAAATCTGTGCAGTATATAAAACTGCAGAACTGAGAAGAACTCAATTTATCATGCAACTCAATTTATTACAGACTTTATAATATTTCCAAACCTTGACTTTGTATTTTTAGACAAAATGTAAGAAAATACTGCACATAAAAACCGTAATTTAACATAACTGAGAAGAAACAAACTTAAATTCCACTACATTGAGTTTTGGAATGGGTAGGAGTGAAATAGGTACTTACACGAATTGGATAAAATAATTGAACAGGTTCACATTATTGAACCTCGTCTTCAGGTTTAAAGGATGAGAACGAGAAAAATATATTAAATGAGAATATGATAACGGGTAACGAAAGGTTCCCATTACCCATACTGCCCTTGACTAGCAATATGTTTTTATTATGCATATTATAATTTATTTTTTTTTTGAGATTTTTGGTTTGTAGCAAAGTAGTACGTTCAGACTTTAATGCGGAACAAAATAAACTAAAAAAAAAATTAAAAAAACTAAAAAAAATTGTACAAATATGTTTTTATTATGCATATTAGAGGAATGAAGTCTGCAAATGCATAGAGCTGTAGAATCCAGAATTATAATATCTTAGGAAATTCAGGTGAAATTTCTCACCTCGAATTGTTCGGATATCAATTTTGGGAATGTTCTTGAAAAAAGTGTTAATTTAATGTTTATTTAATCTCATCCCACAGACATAGTTTGTATCGTTATAAAGCCTGTATTACAATACATATCCATAGAACATATAAGAATGACAGTTCGAGCTGATTAAACAGCAAATTTAGTGAAAAGTTTAGAACATTCAAAAAAAGATTTGTGCTAATGACAATTTTTATCTCCTAGTTTGCATTTATTGAGTTTCCTAGTGCATACGCTACCAGTCTTCCCTCTTCTGTTGCATCCCTTTTCTTAATGTGCTTGTGGACTGCACAGAAGACTACCATAGGACTGGATAACTTGACAGGGTATAAAAGTCAAAATAAACAATAATAGCTTAAAATATAAGCTAATAAGATAATATCACAATATGAAAGAATTTGATGAAGATTATTCATTCTTGAATTTTTTATTTCATTAGAACACTATATAAACACTTTCCAATAGAGTTTGATCAATTACTTAACAAAGAAACGTAATATTTAACATGAAAAAACCAATATAGAAAAATTATGATATTTATTGTTAAGATCATCATCATCATGTTCAACATAAAGTGATGCATAAAGTCATTTCTTCTTCATTCTGTCCTACATTAGATGTATATATACTGACGCTCTCCTTAGTCCTTAACAAGTAAAAATCAGTGACAGTAAAGTTATGGGACGAACGAAGTTTCTTTTATGTTTTTTTGCAGAACATTTTACGCTCGCAAAATCGAATTATATATAATTTCATACCTGTAAGCTACCAACAGTCTCATCAATATCCCTGGGCATTGAAGCATCGAGTCCCCTAGTTAATCAATTGAGTGATTAGCATACTTGGTGTTAACTCAGATAGGAACAGAACAAAAGGCAGTTTCAATCACAGAAATTTCAAACACTTCCCCTACTTCCACTGAATTCTGTTCTTAAGCTTCTTTTCTATGAGACCAGTTCCTTCTAGCACATTTGTAATGTCATATATGCGTCTCTTCTGCACCTGTAACCAGCAGAAACCCTTTGATACAAGAGCTAAACACATCACATGACCAATTAATTAAGAATGGTCACCTCTAATGTATCAGCAGCTTTATTAAGATCAAGAATACCATCTTCTGCTTGTTTGATTAGATTTATGAACTTCTTGGTTAACAGACCTAGGTTGAATCACAGATCAGTGTCTTAACATATAATTGCACCAATTACAAAGGCATAAGATGGAGAACATAAAATAATTAAGCTCTAGTGTTACAAAAAAACAAAAAAACAAAAGAAAATTTTATAAAAGATTACCTAGAGAGCTATCATAGCGACATGGACCAGCTGGAGTGAGAGTGTTGGCCGAAGGGGAACCTGCATATCTAAGTAATATGAGTTACTATAACACACTCGGGCTTTCTGATGCTGCGGGGCACGATTTTGGTCAGAAAGCTTTAAAATGGAACTCACCAACACCCGATACAGGAGTAGATGTAGTCTGATTGAACTTAGCAATCCTTGGTACTTTCTGTGCCTTCCCAACTTTTTTAGACGCAGGTCTTTGAAAAGGACTACTGACAACTTCAGTAAACCCAGGATTTAGGTTCGGCTTGTTATAATCACCTTCAAACTCGGGGCCTTCATATTTTCGCTTTATTTGCTAATAAAACATTCAAGAAGATACAGTAAGCAACAAAAGCAAATGTTGTAACAATACTAATCACGAGAAGACAGAGAAGCAACAAATCAAAATTTATAGTAAAACCAAGATCACAGTAACCACAAGAGGGTTTATCTACAATTTTCACCCATAATTATCAAACGTACAGGTCGATCCTTGGTTTTCTTTTAAGTTTGGAAAATTTATTTTGCATGGTATAAGTAGGTAAAATATTAGTCAAAATGGAAATCCTCAATTTCATTGGGCATAACAAAATGGAAATCCTCAATTTCATTGGGCATAGAACTAGTTGTTTTAGACTGGTCAAGGTGAAAATTTGTTGGCAAGGTTGAATATAATTTCTATTCTAAAAACGTCATCTTACAAAAGTTATAAGACCACCATAAAAGCTTTAGGTCAAGATTGTAGACAGTTAACGTTCTACATTAATACTTCATAAATATTAATGAAAATTCTTCTCATAATGGATTATATCAGCTGTTCCTCCCAAAGAATCAAAGATTAAAATTGGCTACTTCTTCTAATCTTCTTCACAAGGACATATATAAAAAGCAGAGGTCGGTGCATAAATAAGTTACATACAATCGTGAAGCAAGCTTGTCAAGGAAAAGAATTGGTTGGTAGCAATAAGTAATAAAACTATGTGGCATATAAATTTCAACATCTTCGTTAGCATATAAGTTTGCTAAATCTTCCAACAAAATAGTTTTCTTTGGAAAGCACCCAGTAGCTCAAGACTCCCTTAGCACCTCGAAGTCAGTACGAAGTCTAATTACGAAGCAAAATTCTAAAATCTAACAAAAAAATGTTCCGATATACAAATTATTTATTCATCCATAAGTGAAATTCTATATCACCTATCAATGTCGATACGATTTTTGATAACAAAGCAAATTTTAGAAACCTAACAAAATAGGTTCCGATATCACCTATCAAAGATCAAACATTTAATTCAATCCAGCTAATACAATCAAAATTAACTTCAATTATCGAAACGACAACATCGATAAACTGTAACAAACTAAACACAATATCATTTGAGCCACTATTTCGAGTTTTCGAAAAATAAAAACCTAACAACCTGTACAACAATAATAAAATTCTTCGAAAAAAAGAGAGATTAAGCTGAAAAATACTGACATGAGAGTAGTCTCCGAGCGGCGGGGAATTACTGGGAGCGGACATGATGGAATGAATTAGGTGAGGGTTTAGGGATTTGAGTTGAGGAGATGGATGATTCAGTGAATTAAGTGGATGAATGAGTAAGATCTGATTGAGTACGATATGATGATGAATTGGAGATGTTTAATTGTGTAAACAAAGTGGCGAGAGAGAGAGAGAGAGAGAGAGAGAGAGAGAGAGAGAGAGAGAGAGAGATGAAAGGGAGGGAGGGAATTTGGTTCGGATATAGATGTGGAGGGAAGCACTAATAAACAACCCCTCTTTGTACATGCACTACATTACATACGCCTAGCCACGTGTCAAGTGAATTATTTCATACTGTTCTACATTTATATTCGATGAAATTAAATTTTGCTACATTAATATTTTAATATCGTTTCTAAGATTTTTGAAATTATTTATTTTTATTCTTTAGGTATCATATTTTTACAATAAAGTGGTCCATAAAAACTTTAATGAAATATAATTGATTTTTTTTACTCTTAGGCATCATATTTTCACAATAAAAATAGGTTCGTTAAAACTTTTATAACCACAATATGGAATCAATTAATTTTATAATACTTTCTTGAGAACATGTTCATTTTCAATTTTAAATATAAGAAGTGATTGTTTTTTCCAAATTATCCTTTTTGAAAATCGTATATCAATTAATGATTTATATTCTTATATAGTCAATACATTTATAATGGGTTTAAGAAAAAATGTATTATATAATTAATATTTTCTTAATGGAAATTGGTCACCAGCCACAGTTGGATAAATATCCAACCAACCCATCTTATACCATTAAAACGTCTAGTCAACGATCAGGATGGACTAGAGTTACGCTATATAATACAGCGTATACGCTCTATTATAAAGCGTAATACGCTATATTATATAGCGTAACAAAAATTCTCATTTTACCCTTAATCTGTTCCGCTCTAGTATATGTCTTAGCCGAGAACTACACCAATTTCAGCTCAAACAGCCCTTCATGTTTTGAAATATCATTTTGTGAGTGTTCTTGAGTTTATACCCAATCTTAAATCATTTGGAGATATATTTTACACCATCACAAACTTAATCTACACCAATTTATACCTATTTCTACTCTACCAATCTTAGTTTATTTGTCAAATCTTACCCAAATTTGAAGATTTTGAAGATTGAGCTTGGAGTACCAATCCCAAATTAAGATTTTTGAAGATTGAGCTTGGAATTTAAGGTTAGCTCTCTATTTAACCCATGGCTTCTTTCATTTTTTCAAAGTTAAATTTACTAATAAGACAGCTAGTAAGATTGAGGTAGAAAATGAAGATGTTAACGAAAGTCCACACACACCTAAAATAATAGATCTTGATGATGATACTAATGAAGATGTTAAGAATGATGATGGTGATGGTGATGTTGTCTATGATGTTGTTGATGATGGTGATGATGTTGAAGATGTTGAGAATGGTGTTTCTTTGGATGATTTGAATGATGTTTGCCCATGTGTTGGTCAATTATTCGATAGTTTAGATGAAGCGGAGAGGTTCTATAGAGATTATGGTAGGCGTATTGGTTTTGAAGTAATAATTAGAACTACACATAAACGTTCAAAAAATAACAAGATTTATTCGCGTTTGTATATATGTCGAAAGGGTGGGAGATTAGCCTCAAAATCTTTGGATGATGAAGATGAAGTTCCGAAAAAAAAAAGAGAAATAGAGATTCTCTTGGTAGAACAAAATGTAAGGCGCGAATGTATGTTGTTCATAGAGAGAAATCATATAAGTGGGAGGCAACATTGGTTCATTTGGTACACAATCATGAGATGGTTTCACCTAGTAAGGTACATTTCATGCAAAGGCCAAGAAACATAACACCCATCATGCGAGAATTGATTATAATTTTGAGTAAGTCGGGTATTGGGCCTCAACAATCTTTGAATGTAATGGGTGAGCTTACGGGAAGCTTAGAGAATATTGGATTTACTAGTCAAGACATTCGGAATGTTTTGCGTGATATTAGACATCATGTATTTAATTCGAGTGATGCCAAAGAAGGTTTAACATTACTCCAAGAATTGAAATGTAATAGTTTTGGGGAATTTTTCTATCGAGTAGATGTTGATGAGGATAATCGGGTGCGTTCCATGTTGTGGGTTGATCCAAGATCATTAAATGCATATAAAAATTTTGGAGACGTGGTAGTATTTGACTCCACATACCGCACAAATAGGTATAGTATGCCATTTGTACCTATTACGGGGGTGAACCACCACTACCAATCCATATTGTTTGGTTTTGCACTAATAAGGGATGAGAAAGAAAGCTCTTATATATGGGTTTTGAAGAATTGGTCGGAAGCTATAGGAAACAACCCTCCAATCTCCATCATCACCGATCAAGACATTGCACTTGGAAATGCAATTGCTGAAGTTTTACCAAACACGAACCATCTTTATTGTACTTGGCATATAAGTACCAAATTCAGGGAGAAGTTATCCGGTTTGTACGCATATGAACCACATTTCAAAGAAGATTTCAACTTATGTTTGTACAAGTCAATGACGGTTGAACAATTTGAAGATAGGTGGAATTATTTGGTTGAAAAATATAACTTGGTTGATCATGGTTGGTTGAAAGAAATGTATTCCGTTCGACATAAGTGGGTTCGTGTGTACACTAAACTTCATTTCACTACCGGGATAACCACTACCTCGAGAAGTGAGTCAATGAATGCATTTTTTAACGAATATGTAAATGGTAGAACCGGTTTGAAAGAGTTTATAGAGAATTCACAAAAAGCATTGGAGAAACAATATCTTCGTGAGAAAGAAGCGGACTATGAAACAAAGGAAAAGGTAAGGTCAAGAATAACATCCTCCTCATTGGAGAATCATGCGGCATCTATTTATACAAAGGAAATGTTTAGACGTTTTCAACACGAACTTAAACAAAGTGGAGCCTATGTTGTGAATGAGAGAGATTCCATGAGTACTATGCTATTTAAGGTGTACGAAGCATATAAGACCACGGTGGCGGAGGAAAATAGAAAAGTGTATCAAATAACCGTGACCAATGATATGATAAATTGTATTTGTCGGAAATTTGAAAGTTCGGGAATGATTTGTCGTCATGTTATTCGATACTTTAATATGATGCAATGGACGGAGATCCCTAACTATTTAATTAACTTGAGATGGACAATTGGAGCAAATAAAATTGCCGGGTCTATATCGTATAAACGTCCTATAATTGGAAATATTCTTCAATCACAACCCGCCCGATATACAACTTTGTGCAAAGCCTTTCAAGATTTAGCAGCTCGTGGAAGTTGTTCGATTCCAAGATTTAAATACGTCATGGGATTGATTGAAAAAGAGGTGGAAGTTGTGGAAATTTTCCTATAGAGAAGCCTTCTACGAAAAAAACTCCATCATGTGAAGATTTTGATGGATTTGAAGATTTTGAAAATTTGGAAGACCCTATAATTTCCACCACTAAAGGTCGCAAGAGGGAAAGAGTGAAGAGTGGCATTGAAATCTCCAACTCAAAAAAACCAAGGAAATGTAATTGTTGCAAAGAACTTGATGCCAAACATGATTCACGAAATTGTCCAAAAAAATTAGCAGAATCGATTTCTGAAAAGTCCAACTCAAAAAAGCCAAGGAAATGTAATTCATGATTTTACTTTTGAGTGAATTTGGTATTGATTTTGTTGATTTGGTTAGCAATTTTCAATTTGTTGCTTTTGATTTTACTTTTGAGTGAATTTGGTATTGATTTTGTTGATTTGGTTAGCAATTTTCAATTTGGTGCTTTTGATTTTAGTAGAAATTTGGTGCTTGAATTTGGTATAGGGAAAAAGAAAAAAACAGAGCAAAAAAAAAAATCTGTAATTACGCTCTATAATACAGCGTAAGTGTTGAAAAATAGGGTATTACGCTCTATAATAGAGCGTAATTCCAGCGCGTTTCCCCTGTTTTTTTTAACACTTACGCTATATTATAAAGCGTAAGTACAGGGCTCTTTTGCCCTGTTTCCCCTGTTTTTGCAACACCACCTTTATATCAAACTCAAACACAATCTAGTATTCCAAACACTTACGCTATATTATAGAGCGTAAGTACAGGGCTCTTTTGCCCTGTTTCCCCTGTTTTTGCAACACCCCCTGTATAGTTGTTGACTCGTAAACACGCAAGTATACGCGATCACAAATAGCAAGTGATAAATAAGATTCGTTCCGCAGAGACTAGGTGTAATGCCAATTTTAGTGCGTATGCAACAATATATGGTTACTTCTTAATGCTTGATAATTATCAAAATTTGGTTGTTGATTACTAGATTTACCAATTAAACAATTATTAACTAAGATTAAATTAACAAACGAGATTACTTATGTGTGAGAAAACATGGAGTTCCAATTTCATCGAAAACTTCACTAAAGGTTGACACATTAAATCGACACGGGTGACGGACAAGATAATTAATCAGATAACACTATGATAATACGAGTTACCTTTCAATATACTCATATCAAACCACTTAACATCCACAACAGATAGAAATCAAGAGGACACCACATTACGATCAAATCATATATGTCTATATAATCTGGAAAAGTAATTGGTTTAAGCACAAGTTATCTTTTATAATTACATGGGGCAATATGCATTGGTTAAATCATACCACTAATCATGAATAAACAAATTAATTCACGAACCGATGCTAGTATGGCAAAATCTCAACTCTTGAATCCACTTTCGCAATCAACAAGAATTAATAAATTAGATGCTAGCTAAACATCTATCAATTAAATCAACCACACTAGATTATCAAAATCAAATCACCCAACAATCAATCACATGTCAAACACAATAATTACGAAATCGAATCCATTGGAACCCCATGACAGTGTTTAGTTCATATTGGAACCCTTCACCATCATGGGTTCAATTGATAACATAATTAAAACACAAGAATTGAAACAATTAATGATTGAGAATAGAATACTTGAAAGTAATTCAATAGTTAACAAAGTATAAAGTTTAGAAGATTCAGAAAAACAATAAAGAAAAAACCCTAGATCTTGAACTTGAGAGTTTCTCCCTTGCTTTCACCTTGGAAGTGTTTTTTATTTTCTCCTCCTCCTTTCTATCTGACGTATCTCGCCTTTTTTAATGATATAACGTGTTGTTTTTAAAAACATAAGCCCTAGAGGTTTTATTCAAACAAGAAATAGCCTAAAAATACAATTTTTATTCCAACCAGGCAAGATTTTCGAGACTTTTTAAGGAAATTTCCGCACGGATCAGATTGCTCCCGAGGCCACATCCTGAGATCTTGAGGCCACGGCCTCAAGTCCATTCTGCCGGGACGTTTTTCAGCATGTATTTCCTTCGTTTTCCCTTCGTTTTGCCTCCGTTTCCTTTAGTTATTTTCCTCAAAGCTTCTATACTACAATTCCTTGCCTTGGAATCTTCATGTTGGCCTATAACAAGACTCCATTATTCATTCTAAACTCCATTTAAACTCCAAGATCCACGAAGAACGCTCATCCCAACCAATAATTACAAACCTGCACATCTACACAAAACACATCAAAAATGCAACAAACTTGAGGCCAAGTGAATCAATTTAAGCCAATATAGGACGTTCCAAGTAGATATAAAATCCACTTATCACACCCCCAAACTTAAACCGATGCTTGTCCTCAAGCATAAACAACTACCCTAACTAACTAGTACCACTTCCGTAGGTGATCACGGTTGCATTTGGCATATGCAACAAGCCCTTTAAACCCCTAGGCAGCCCTAGTGGACGAGTAAGGTCTCGTGAGGGCCTATAGTGAATGTACCCACAAAATCCATCTAACCTAATGCAATGCAATGCATGAATGCAACTACTATGAAAATGCAAAGATCCCCTCAAACTCACCAAAACCAACTAACAAGCAGATATCTCAAGGAATGCAACAAATCCAAGTAGAGCTCGACTAAATCCCCGTATACTAACAATACATGATCATCAACGTGCGTGTGTGCGATGCTCATCAGAAATACTCCCAAAACTAGGTCAAAAATCATACATGCTATCCATCAAGACAATCACAGGTTTATAACTAGAATAGACTGTAGACACTCCATAACCTAGGAACACCTCCACCCTCATCCAAGGTAGACAGAAACTCATGCTCTATTACTCTGACACAATATAATATATACGATACGCATGCTTATTTAACCGTGCAATGAATGAGACCCCAAAAGGCTTATACAATAATACCCATGTAACGAGTGTTGGGTCAGTGAATCCCAGACTGTAAAAGCCTTAGGTCACTAGGACTAAGTCCCCTCAGACTTAATTACTCGAGTATTAAAGAGCTCACTCTGGTTAATTTTGCATTTAACAATTGGACTATTGATTTTTTTTTTCATTTTTTTTTTCTATTTTTTTTTTTTTCTCTTTTTTTTTTTCAATCTGGAATGAGAATTCTCAATTCCAACCCTAGACTACTCATATAAATATGAGCCGGCTACTAGCCATTTGACATCTAGCCATTATTAACAACTAGCATGAAATTCCTGTTTTCCCCCAAACTTAGATTTTAGTGCTCCTACGCCATAAAGGGAATAACGAAAATTCTAAGAATAAACAAGTGATTAAATCTCAAAACATCCCACAGGCATGACCCTAACCTAGCCCAAAAGCACCCAATGAGACTGTGTACTTAGTTTTATTTCCGAAGCATGCAAGTCAATTCCGTAGGGACTGTGAATCAACCCTCTACTCATCATTACCAAACTCAATGAAACACATACCTATCAATCAGAATCAGCTCGTCCTAAGGGATCATGTAAAATGCATGCCATGAAAATGCAACTAATATGAACTCACATGGTAAAACAAACAAAAATAACAGAATGTCCTATATGAAACAAACATAGCTAAAACAAACATAACATGCATGAATTACAACTAATATGCAAAACATGATATCCTACATGAACACATAATATACTAATACTACATATTCAATACTTTTCCCCCAAACCACCCTCAAACTTAAGATATTCAATGACCTCATTGAATGGAAGTAAATACGAGGGAAAGTAAACATACCTATGCCGCAGCATCATCACCCTCCTCGGGTGGAGAATCAGGAGGCGAATAAACAGTGTCTGATCCAAAAACTGGCCACTCCACATGTATACCACTAGCTCCAAAGGCAGTACTAAAAGCCTGTGTCAACCTCGCTGAAAATCGGCTATGACTCTCATACAAGGCATCCATACGCCTCATCATCCTCCTATCATAAGAATCTCTCAGGCCTGCATCACCCTCTCCTCTCGATGCCCTAGGAACACGTGGCGGAGCGCCCGCTCCTTGACCACCAGCACCTGCTCCATCTATAATGTAACCTAGCCCCCTAGGATGCGGAGTGCCGCCCGGCCACTCCGTCATCCGGTCAATGGTAGCATCAGTAATAGGATTAGTTTGCGATTGGAATTGCTCATTATCATCCCAACGAACATTAGCAATCATACACGCACCGGCAACAAAAGAAGCATGCGGAATCGGTGCTTGTGTACATCCGCGCAAGAACCGAAGAATGTTCTGATGCACTATATAACCCACATCAACATACTTACCCGTTAAAATGCCATACAAAATAATGGCTCTCTCCACAGGCACATCATTCGGATGTGTCGAAGGCAAAATACTAGCACATATAAACAAGTTCCACGCCCGTGCAAACTTGTTCAAAGCATTAGCAGGGAAATTAACCTTCTCAGCAGAACCCACTCCCAATTTCCAAACCGTACCTGGCACACATAACTCCGCTATAATGGCATCCAAATCCACCTCGCCTCGAGTTTTCCTAGCCCAATCTTCCACCCCCCTCGGTTTAGGAGGTTGACGAACAACCGTACAGAGAACAGCTGGCCTATAATCCACCTTCATACCACGAACTACACAAAAACCATTCGGATTCGCCTTAGCGTTCGCATAAAATTCCCGCACCACACCTAAGGGAACCGGTGAAGGCACCGCACAAACCTCTTCCCAACCAAGTTCTTGAATCATAGTAACTAACTCTTCATAAGTCTCTGGCACAAACCCTCTTTCACGAGCAACCGACCTCTCCAACAATTTCTTATACTCACTATGTGCCTCCTCAGTCAAAAACCTCTTCACACTAGCATTCTCATCTGAAGATTGGCGAGTACTCCAACTACATCTCTTCCGTTTTGGAGCCATAACAACAAAACCAACTCAATCAATAAAGCTACCAACAATCACCAAACAATCTTACACCAAATTTCCCAATTAACAAGAATGTCACAAAATCCCCTAATATTTCAAGATCACTAATTCGTAATAAACAAGATTAAAGAAAAGATAAACCCGATATGAATCAAAGAGGTGAAACTTGAAATCAAAAATCCCCCAAACTTGAATACTTCTTGAGTCTTGAAATTGGAATGGAGGCTAGAGATTTTAATTTAGGAATTGGGGTTAGGAATTTATGTGTATAGGTGTATATATTGTTAGTCACAGAGGCATGCCTGAATACATCTAATAACAAGCCCAAGTGGTTCGTAATGCTATGCATTACCTACATGACCTCTTAACTGAGGGATCCTCTAGTTGTAGAGTTTCTACTTGTTTGTACTATGTAATAGGCATCAAATTCTATCTGTGTAACTGCACCTACTAAGTCAAGAATAAAGCTTGAAAGAAGTTCTAAGGTTCATGCCTCAAGCAAGGAAATGAAGACTGTCAAATAATCACAGTTGGGATTTGAAGAATTGAAGAAATGAAGAAATTGCCTAAGTACTAATTCGAGAAGTACATTTGTTTATTCGAGAAGTCTAGCATTCGAGAAGTCTGGAGTTCGAGATCTCAGAAGACACTATTCGATATCTCTCGATATCTCATTCGATATCTCAGGGATTCGATATGTCCATTACACGGTTCGAGAACTCAAGGAGTCAACAGTTCGAGTTCTCAAAGGGTCAACAAGTCAATGCTACATTCGATATCTCAAAGACTCAATATGCTATTCGATATCTCAGGGATTCGATATGTCAAAATGCTCTATTCGATATCTCAAGGAGTCTCAGAGAAAAGAGCTATTCGAGAAGTGATTCGATATGTCAAGATAACACTATTCGAGAACTCAGAGTTATCGATCAAGTCAACTCCAGTTCTCGAATCACTCACTTAGTCACTTCTCGAATACATTCGTGAGGACAAAATACTGAAGAATTGTACAAGTCAGAAACCTGCAACAAGCCAGGATACTTTATTTGACTCTGTCCTATAAAGCATGCTGGAAAGCCTACAAAGAAGCTTGGAGAGATAAGACAAGGGACAAGGAGCTGAAGAAGTGGATCTAAACAGGCTTTTCAAAGTCAAATCTGTAGCCGTTTGGACTCTTACTAAAATGAGATAGACAGACTGGAAAGTGTGTTTGTTTTTACCTACCTCATTTGTAGTAAGTGGGTGTATCCATGTCTATAAGGATACAGCCTCACTTCCTTAGCTGTTAAGGTGTTGAAGTTTCTCAAATACCCAGAAAATATCTCTCTGAGAAAAACGAAGCTGAGAATACTATCATTTGTATTCACAGATTGTAGCAAAATCTTAATCTAATAAGATATTAGATTAAAGTGATATTGTGTTGTGTTTGTCTTTAATTATCCGCATCTTCATATCTCACACACTCATCACTTATCTTGCTGCAAAGATTCAAGAACGAAGAAAAGTTCAAGAATCCATTCACCCCCCCTCTGTATTCTTTTACTGTATTCAATACTCAACAAGTGGTATCAAAGCAGGCTGTTTAATCTAAACAGAAAATGATCATGAGTTCGAATACACCAAAGACTACAGGTACGGTAAAGGTCCCTAAGTTCGACAAAGAGAATTACAACCTCTGGAAAATAAAAATGCTGTTGTTCATCAAAGCTGCCAATCCTCTCTACCCTGACATTCTCAAGAATGGTCCATTCATACCACAACAAGAAGTTGCTGAATCCACAGTGGGCGCAGTAGTCATTCCTAGATCATACGTTCCAAAAGAGCCATCCAAATGGACGGACTCAGAGAAGGAAAAGATTGCCCTAGACAGCCACCTCATGTTGTTAATCATAGACTCCATGGATATGTCGATGTTTGCCAACATAGCATCATGCAGATCAGCCAAGGACATGTGGAATCACATCGAGGTGTTATGTGAAGGGACAGAGGAGGTAAGAGAAAATAAGAAACAGATACTGGTCACACAGTATGCGGCGTTCATGGCACAGCCCAAGGAAAGTATCACTGATGTGTTTGAAAGATTTCACAAGCTGGTGACTGAGCTCCAAATGAATGGGAAGGTTTACAGCACTAAGGAATTAAATATGAAGTTTCTACTATCGTCACCAAACCATCTAGAGCAAAGGGTCATATCCCTAAGAGAAAGAGATTTGAACAAAGTCACGTATGATGTGCTCTATGGGGTTTTAAAGACACACGAGCTTGAGTTGCTTCAAAAGAGGGCTATCCAAGCTAACCAAGGCAGAATGATAAACACATCATGTGCCTTGATTGTCAACAAAACTATTCAAGACCTGGAAGCATCTGCAAGTCAGCTGAGAATAGAAGAGATAGTAGATGATGAAGAAACTGAGGAAGTAGTGACTGAACCTGCTGATGACAAGGAAGAAGATGAGTTCTACACTCTTGAAGAGCTGGATGGCATGGAAAATACATCATATGCTTTTATGGCTAGAAAATTCCCAAACATCAGATTCAAGAGGAATCAGCCCTTCAAGCCTAGACCTCAAAATCATTCATTCAACAAGAGCAAGGCACCTATGAAAACAAACAAGAACAGATTCAAAACCAGCTATGTGGATAGGTCATCTGTAAGATGTTACAGATGCAATGACCTAGGGCATTTTGCCAGTGAATGCAAGAAGCCTAAAAAGAAGGATAAGGAGTTCCTTGAGCTTGAAGCTAAGTATGAGGCCCTTCTAAAGAAGCAGACACCAGGTAAGGCTTACATAGCTGAAGGGAAGTGTTGGGATGATTCTGACAGTGATGGGGAAGAACAAGAATTCTGCAACTATGCCTTGATGGCCAATTCCAAGGAAGAACCATCTGCATCAGACTCACAGGTACCATCTCTCACTACCATAGACATGTCTGTTTCTGAATATAAATCTTTGGTTGAACAACTATCCGTTGAGATGTTTAACATTCATACTAGTATGACTGCTGCTAATGAAGAGATTGCTAAACTGTCTACTAGGAATGAACTGTTAAATAAGAGAAATGAGGAACTAGAGCTAACTACTGTGCAAATAGAAAATCTTAAACAAGAGATTGAGTATCTAAAGAACAAAGTTCTATGTGCTAGTCAAGTTGAGAAAGCTCTTAGGGATGAATTAGCTGAAAATGAATTTAAGTTGAAAACATTTAAGAATTCCTCTAGTCTATTGCAGTCTTATCATGAGAAAAATCTAGCTAGACCTAAGGCTGCCATTGGACTTGATTATGACACTCTTAAACAGAGGAAAGGCTATGCAGTCATTGAAGATGACATTGTTGTTCAAGAGGAGGTGCCTCAGGTTTTGAAAAAGACTGAGAATCCAATATTTAAAACACCAACACTTGAGATTGATGAGGATGCCTTACTCATCAAGCAAATGTTGGAGGATGAAGATGAGGCACAATCAAATGAACAACAAGCATCCTCTGAGAGTAAGAATGTCAAAACCAAAGCCAAGGAGCCAGTAGGAGGTAGACCTAGACTTGAGAAATCTGTAAATTTTGTTTCAGCTGGAAATTATGAGACTAAGAAGAAAGTGACTAATAAGAGACCAAACAGGAATGGCAAATTAGGGATTAACAAAGATAACAACTATGCTTATGTGCCAAATGCCCCTAGGAAAGTTTGTCAAAACTGTTTTAGCTCTAATCATTTGACTCATGCTTGCAAGAAACCATCTGGTAGTGTTGCTAAACCATTCTATGATTGCTCTGTGCCTTTAAGACATAGAGACTCTCCTTTCTGTGATAAACTTGATTGTATGCCATGTAACATGAATGTGATAACTAGTTGTTTTAATTTGAGAAGACAATTCATGGAGGGCTGTATCAATCATAATGTTCACACACACTACACAAGGACAAAGTCTTCAAGTCCTCCTAAAGTTAGGAAGGTACCTCTGTCACCTAAGTCTAAGAACCCTGATTCTAAGACTCCCAACAGTGACAAGAAGACCAACATCAAGAAAACTGATAAGCATGCTGATTTTGATAAAACTGTCACTAAGTCACATGGACCCAAACTCGTTTGGGTACCAAAGGAGAAGTAATAATTTTGTGTTTGCAGGGCAAAGAAAGTAAAAAGAAGGTCATGTGGATTTTGGACAGTGGATGCTCAAATCATATGACTGGTGATATGGCCCTGCTATCACAGTATGAGGAAAAGGCTGGCCCAATGGTTGCTTTTGGAGATGACAGCATTGGCAACACACTGGGATATGGCAAGTTGGAAATTGGAAATGTCATCATTGAGAATGTAGCACTGGTCAAGGGGCTCAAGCATAATCTACTGAGTGTTGGTCAATTCACTGACAGAGGCTTCAAAGTGAACTTTGACAAAGATGAATGTTTGATCACCCACAAGAAGACTGGTGATTTTGCTCTGTCTGGAGTAAGGAAGGGAAGCCTGTTTGTAGCCAATATGGACTCTGCAAGCAAGGACACAATTTGTTGCTTCTACTCAAAAGCATCAAATGAAGACAGTTGGCTGTGGCACAAGAAGCTATCACACCTGAACTTCAAAGCCATTAATTCCCTAGTCAAAAGGGAGTTAGTGAGAGGCATTCCCACACTTGAATTCTGTCAAGAAGGAGTGTGTGAGGCGTGTCAAAAGGGAAAAATGAAAAGATGAAGCCACAAGTCAAAAACAGTGACATCTATAACCAAGCCCCTGCAACTGATTCATATGGATTTGTTTGGGCCTGTCAATATTATGTCACTAGGAAGGAAGAAGTATGCTCTAGTGATGGTTGATGATTTTACAAGGTATACATGGGTAGAATTTCTGGCATCAAAGGATGAGGCTCCACAAGTAATCATTGAGCATATAAAGAAAGTTGACAAAGAAGCAAAGGCCATAAATGCAAGTGTGATTGCATTAAGAAGTGATAATGGGACAGAATTCAGAAATGCCATGCTTGGAGCATTCTGCAAAGAAAATGGTATTTCTCAACAATTCTCAGCTCCAAGGACCCCACAACAAAATGGAGTTGTTGAGAGAAAGAATAGGACTCTGATAGAGGCTGCTAGAACAATGCTACTTGATGCAAGGATGCCTACATGTTTTTGGGCTGAGGCTGTGAGCACTGCATGCTACATCCAAAACAGAACCCTCATCAACAAAAACACTGGAAAGACACCTTACAACTTGATGACTGGAAAGAAGCCTACTCTAAAGTATGTTCATACTTTTGGAAGCAAGTGCTTTGTGCTAAAAGATAATTCAGAATATGTTGGAAAGTTTGATGCAAAGGCATTTGAAGGAATCTTTCTTGGCTATTCTATGGAAAGAATTGCATACAAAGTTTATGTCATTTGTCAAAATAAAGTAATGGAGAGCACAGATGTAACATTTGATGACACCAAACTACCTGGATTAGAAGAAGCCAATGATGAAGATAAAGATCCCTTGAAGTTTGACAATCTAGATGATTCTGATGAGGAGATTGAAAGTGAATCTGAACTCATAATCCAACAAACTCAAGTGAATGAAGAACCTGTGTCAACCAACAATGAAGAAACAAGCATCCAAGATACACCTGTGAGGAGTGACAACTTCACAGGGGGAGGAAATGTAGATGATCATGATCTAAATGATGAAGCAACATCAAGGATGAGAAATCAATCTGAACATACAAGGAAATGGGATAGATCACACACTGCAGATCAGATAATTGGAAATCCAAATGCAGGAGTAAGGACAAGGAGAGCAACTATAAATGAATGTCTCTATGGCTGCTTTCTATCCCAAGTTGAGCCTAAGAAACTTGATGATGCATTGTTGGATCCTGACTGGATAATTGCTATGCAAGAGGAGCTAAATCAATTTGAAAGGAGCAAAGTATGGGAACTAGTGCCTGCACCAAAGGATAGAACCGTTGTTGGAACTAAATGGGTTCTAAGGAATAAGATGGATGAAAATGGTGTAGTCATAAGGAACAAAGCAAGGTTGGTTGCAAAAGGATACTCTCAACAGGAAGGTATTGACTATGATGAGACCTTTGCCCCTGTTGCTAGACTAGAAGCCATCAGAATTTTCTTGGCATTTGCTGCACATTCTAATTTCAAGGTCTATCAAATGGATGTCAAGAGTGCATTCCTGAATGGGGAGTTGGAAGAAGAAGTATATGTGCAACAACCACCTGGCTTTGAGGATCCACAGTTTCCCCACTTTGTCTACAGATTACTTAAAGCATTGTATGGACTCAAGCAAGCTCCCAGGGCATGGTATGACACACTATCACAATTTCTACTGGAGAATCAATTCACTAGAGGCACACTGGACAAGACACTGTTCTACAAGAAACATGATGATGATATTATCCTAGTTCAAATCTATGTGGATGATATCATATTTGGCTCTACAAATGAGAAGCTGTGTGAAAAATTCTCTAAGCTCATGCAAAGCAGATATGAGATGAGTATGATGGGAGAATTAACATTCTTTCTTGGACTGCAAGTTAGTCAAAGGAAGGATGGCATTTTTATAAGTCAAACCAAATACATTAAAGATTTACTGAAGAAATTTGATTTGGAAGAATGCTCACCTGCAAAGACACCCATGGCCACTGCCACCAAGTTAGATGATGACGCTAAGGGCAAAAAGGTAGATATCTCAATCTACAGAGGCATGGTTGGTTCTCTACTCTACCTCACTGCTAGTAGGCCAGATATCATGTTTGCTACATGCTTATGTGCAAGGTTTCAATCAAACCCAAAGGAATCACACATGATAGCAATAAAAAGGATCTTCAAATATCTGAAAGGCACACCAAACTTGGGGTTATGGTATCCTAAGGACACAGGGTTCAATCTGGTTGGTTATTCTGATGCTGATTATGCTGGATGCAGAGTGGATAGGAAAAGCACATCAGGTAGCTGCCAGTTTCTTGGACAAAGGTTAGTCTCTTGGTACAGCAAGAAACAACAATCTGTGTCAACTTCCACAGCTGAAGCTGAATACATAGCTGCTGGAAGTTGCTGTGCTCAAGTGCTTTGGATTAGAAACCAACTTAGAGATTATGGACTTGTGTTGGAAAGAATTCCTATCATGTGTGACAACACAAGTGCAATCTCTATAGTTGCCAATCCTGTCAATCATTCTAGGACAAAGCACATTGACATTAGATATCATTTCATTAGAGAACATGCAACTAATGGAACCATTGAGTTGCATTATGTCTCTACAGAAAAACAACTAGCTGACATATTCACTAAGCCATTAGATGAAGCCACCTTCACTAGGCTGGTCAGTGAGATTGGAATGCTGAATTCTTCGAATTCTGGCTAAGTGAATATATCAACTAGATTGTTGCAGCAGTAAATACTTACTTTATCAAATGCCTAATATTTCTGAAGTAAGTATTGGCTGGAGTATGATGTATAAATATTCCAATGCTGCACATGTTGAAAATCATACATATGTAGCTTGAAATTTCTGTAAAAATTTTGAGTAAACCACTACTTAATTTGGTAGAATATTCGTCAATGAATATTTCTAGTAAATTTTAAAGGATAGTGGAAATTGAATTTTATGAGTGAAAAGTACAGTTCGATAAGTCAGACTTCTCGAATGGTTCATTGTTATGTCTTGGCTCGAGTTCTCGAATAGGCCTATCTAGAACCCTCTTGAGTTCTCGAATAGTGTCTTTTAGAGAAATCGAATAGCACACTTTGAGTTCTCGAATAGAGTATTTTAGTTCTCTAATGATAGAGTTCTCGAATACTGCATTTGAGTTATCGAATCATTTGAAAAGGCTGATTTTTCGCTGACACTTAATCGCTTTTTGGATTTATATTCAAACCTTCATTTCACTCATAAAAATATATTCTTAACTTTGAATTATTTTCTGAGTTAAATCACTGCCAGCTGTGAGTTAAAAACTGCCTGAGATATCGAATAAGCCTTTCTTGACTTCTCGAATAGTTGTTTCATACTTCTCGAATGACTTGTCGCTACAGAACACTTATCTATCGACAACTCAAGACATTCATATATATATATACAACTTCACAACTATTCAATTCATTTCGTTCGATTTCTCAAGCACCTCAACTCCTGAAACCTCTGGAAAACCCTAACTGCGAATTTCTTCTTCAATCCTAATTCTCTTTTCTTCTCTACCCAAATGGCAAACACTCAACTCACCATACCATCCCAAACTAATTTCATCGCAATCTCCAGTGATGTGGAAGCACCGAATGCCAATTTCAAGTGCTTTGTTCGGTGGTTGTCTGAATCATACATCAAGAGTGCGCTCTCAGCCAACCCAACTCTGTACATAGATCTATTGGAACAATTCTGGAGGACTGCTACTGTGGAGGTCATCGCTCTTGAGAATGCTATCACCTCTTATATTGTTCACTGCAAGATTCAAGGAGAGGATATCACTATCACCACTGCAGACATGAATCAAGCCTTGGATATGCAGCAAGAGACGTATGATGCTCTGGCCTCCAATGATGAGTTGGAAGAATTCTTTGACTTCATCAACTACTCTGATACTATCAAGCTGGGAAAGTTGAATAGGAAGTTCTTGAGGAAAGAATGGAGCTTTGTATTTGCTACACTCCTTCAAGTATTCACTGCATGGAAATCAAGCTTTGATCAGATTAGTACACCCGTGCAGCAGCTTGCCTATGCCTTGGCTCATGGGAGAAAGATAGATGTTGGACTTCTCATCCTACAGGAACTCTATGGGAGACTTGGTCAGACCACAGCCAAGAGAGGTAATGAAATTTTCTTTCCTCGCTTTATTCAATCAGTGCTTAACTTTAAAAATGCTTCTTTGATTGAATTGCCTGGAGTAGATAAGAGTAAAATAGGCTATCCTAAGTCCATGACCAAACTCATTTTTGGTAATTTGGAGACTAGGAATGATGTGGATGTAAGACTTAACATAACTCCCCACATGGAGGGTTTGTTTAGGTCTTACCCCCACAACATGCCAATATTTGATTCAAAATCACAGTTAGCACAGCCTAAGCAAGGAGAACAAAGTGCTAACCCAAGGCCTGCTAACCAACCCCCTCAGCCAAACACTCTATCCAGCAAAGAGCCAACTGCATCATCCTCTCAAAAGGGTGATGTTAGTAAAAAGAAGAGAAAACAGGCTGCTTCTGAACCTTTAGAAATCTTAACTGAAGCAGCCTTGGCTGTAGAACTAGGGTTAGAAAGTGAGAAACCTGAGTCACCTATCATAAGCCTAAAGAAGAAGAAGAAGTCTAAAACCACCTCTTCAGTCACTCAAATGGCTGAAGTTGTAAAATCAGGGGTACACAGCTCACTAGATGTATCCTCTCAACAGGATGCATCTATAGAATCAAGCATCCTCCCCAATGCACCTATCTGTAAAGAGTCAGCACAAGGGAGTGATAAGGCTGGCACAACACTGAGTGGAGAGCACATCATAACTGAAACTCCCTCTATTTCTCAGGGGGAGTTGCCAAAATCTTGTCTACAACACACTTCTCTTTCAGAATCTACCACTCATATTTCTTTGAAGCCTGCAACTCAAGCAATTGAGGAGCAAGGCATTGATCATCAAGAATTCTTTTCCTTTGATGAGCCAATGAATTCAAGTGACTTGGTGCATGACACCTTGCTCACCACCCAGGTACCACATTTGGATGGTCAGGGAATGCATGCTGGGGCATATCCTAATGACACCATCACAAACACAGAGGATTCACTAGTTCTTACTAGAGACTCTGTGCCTGTGTCAACTACTGTTGTAACTCATCCCACTTCTGTGGAGACAGCAGTAGTAGAGTCTGTTCATCCGGTTGCAGAAGTTGCATCTGTAACTGAGGAGCCTAGCAAACCTAGCTCTAGATCTAACTTTTTGTCTCAATGGCTGAAGCCTGTGCAACATGACAGTGCTTCAGGATCAGGGTCTGTTCCACCACAATTGACGGTTGAAGCACTTCAAAGCTTAGTTGTGGATCAGATCCCTGAGTTCACAAAAATTGCTCAGCACCTTCTCACTGCAAACATGCCCAATCCAGACTATGAAGCTATTCTCCTATGTCACAAAGAGGATGTAGAGCTACAGAAGGAGAAGATCATAGATGAAACTGAGAGAGATGGGAATATCGATGCTTGGCTGCAAGGAACCAATTCAATCCCTCTCTCAGAAGGTCTTCAGTATCTCAGAGAAGAGTACATCACTTCACTAGGGTCCAATGCCAAATCTCTCAACCCTACTGATGTGTTTGAAGCAGTGAATGACAGCTATAAAGGCATTCTCAAGGCTGCACACTATCTTGGTAAAGGCTTAAAGACAGAAATTAATGAAGTGTGTTCAGCTACAACCAAGGAGGTGCATGAGATCAAGAGGACTTTTGATGCTAAATTCCCTCAATTGGAGACTGTTCTCAAGGACATTCGAACCTGCAATGCTACTTGCACCAGGATGGACAATGGTTTGGCCTTTCTCAAGGATGCTGTCACAGGTCTGGGGCACAAATTTCAATCCTTATCAGATCAGACAACTGATGCCAATGCCATGCTCAGGACCCTCTTTGCAAATCAATATGGAGACAAGCTGGTCACTGAGGTTCCTGTGCATGAGATGTCAAGGTTCGAAGTGCAGAGACTGAAGGATCAATCCCTATCTGGTTTTAAGGCCAATGAACTCTTCATTAAAGTGGATACTCTTGAAAAGGAGGTAGTCTCTCTCCACAAGTCCAATGCTCATCTTACAGACACTGTGACAACTCTGACTGAGCAGTTGAACACTCAAGCCACCACCACAGCTGATGTTCTTCTGCATCAACAATCAATGTTGTCTGCAATGATGAAGCACATGGGTCTCCCTCTACCTGATGAATCTTCAACTCCAAAGGTGCCTCCTACAGTCCCTGTGTCTGTCAACAAGCTTAAGGGGGAGAAGAGGATATCAAAGAACTCAAATCCAAAGGGGGAGAGACCACTAGAAAAGGGCATCAAGATCACTGAGGGTGGCCATCAGAGAACTTTGAAATCTACTACTCATGTGCCTGGAAAAGGAAAGGACAAAGTTGATGAGCCTCCCACTTCTCTGCCAGTTGTCACTCTACCAACTGTGCACATCACTACTCCTGATGGTCAAAGGCAGTCTATCACAACCACAGTGGTTGCGGGGAGTATGCCATCTGACAAGCCTCGAATCTCAATATCTAAGAGTGCCAAGCCAGTAGAAGTGAAGGTGGTCACTGAGGC
The DNA here is from genome assembly GCA_036435485.1 of Saposhnikovia divaricata. Lineage (NCBI taxonomy): Eukaryota > Viridiplantae > Streptophyta > Magnoliopsida > Apiales > Apiaceae > Saposhnikovia > Saposhnikovia divaricata. The sequence continues at coordinate 52,954,575 of CM071595.1, read as the reverse complement.
CAAGCTTCAAGAAATTGCAAACTCAAATGTCTATCATGATGATGCATTCTTGGAGTTTCTGAAAGTCTCTAGAGAACAGGCTGGTGATGCTCTACTATATCATGAGAGTTTGAAGAGTCAGATTGACTGTCTCACTGTAGTACCAAGGAGGCTTAATAATCTATGGCTCAAGGAGATATTGATGGTAGGAAAGAACAAGATATGGCACTTAACCATCAATACTCTACAGAGTCTAAAGCACTCAGAAGTGAATGTGCTCCTTGGACTAATTGAGAAGGGAAATGAGAACAACAAGAGTCTTCATGATGACTTGAGGAATGGTCAACCTTCAAGGCTACCTGAAGTTTTCACAGATCCTAGAACTATTATCTACCAGGCTGGAACAAGAATTGAAGATATCAAGCAGCTGGTCATTCCTAAGCATCTAACTCCTCAAAATAAAAATCTCATCATAGCCATCATTGAGAAACTGATCAAGAAGAAGGGATCAAGAACAGCAGAAGAATTAGAAGCTATATCTTATCTCAGGTCATATATTGCAACTGGCATTGTATCTGAGACTGCTAAGTTCAACCCAAGCAAAGATCAAGACAAGGATGAAGATAAAAGTGACGAAAGGAGAAGACATCACAGGAGTAATAAGGGTGATGAAGACAAGAAGAAGAAGAAGGATGATGAGAAGAGGAAGAATGATGATGATCAAGGTAAAGGCTCTGAGAGGAAAAGTGGAAGACAGCAAGCCTCAGGCATTGCTGACAGTAACCTCACCACAACGCAAGACTCTAAGTCTAGGGTGAATGCTGCCAGTAGTGACCTTTCAAAATTTGCATCTATGGCTTCTGCAACTGTCTTGCCACCTCAAGAAGAGAAGAAGATTCAAGTCAAGAAACCATCTGTATGTTTCAAAAAGCAAACTGCTAATGGAATACTACAATGGTCTACAAACAAAGGTCACATACTGCTGCCAAGTAATCATGTAAAAAGAATCAAGTTCAAGCAAGCTGCAAGGAAATCAAAGCCAACCATATCAAAAACCCTGACAATCTATCCAGGCCTAAAACTCCAACCACTAGATGAAGATTATGATGTAGACCAACTGCAATTTTTGCAAGCTCAAAGAATCTATCATGTTGCAATTGTTGATAATTGCCTTGAGATTAAATATTCTGATGGAAGGGAGGAGAAATTCAAACAAGGAGGATGTCAACACTGGGGCAAGCTATATGACATAGAGAGAATCATTGCACTGTTGAGCTCAGAAGATAAAGTGGAGAGAGTATGGAAGCTGGAGCTAATTGATTTTGTGAAAATGAAGAGAGATCATGAGGAAAAAGTCAGAAAAGGGTGTTTTGAGAAATGGCTGGCAAGAGAGAGAGAAATTGAGAGACTGGAAAGTGAAGCAGAAAAGCTGAGGAAAAAGGGTTTGTGTAGAGTTCAGTTCAACCCCTACATGGTAAAGTATAGGAGGAGAAATGGGAATCAAGTCAACATCAGAATGAATCTACTCAACCACTATCCTGCAAATATTCTGGAACCAGTACTTGAAGATTTCAAAGACTCAATTTTGCTTGAAGAATTGGATGCTATGGCAGAAATAATAAAAGCTATGGATGAGAATACAAGGAAGGAGAAAGAAAGAAGAGAGAAAGAATATGATGAATTTCAAGCCAAAGCTATGGAAAGGGAATCAAAAGACAATGGCTAGTTCTTCATCATAGGCTGTAAGATTACTCACTCTGTAGTTCTATCCAAATTGCTAATGGAAATTCATACCTGTACTGTCAAGTTTTATCTTTATGTATGTTAGGCTTGTTATCAGACATGAAATTGTGACTAAGGGTCTTACTCACAATTTGGGGGAGATTGTTAGTCACAGAGGCATGCCTGAATACATCTAATAACAAGCCCAAGTGGTTCGTAATGCTATGCATTACCTACATGACCTCTTAACTGAGGGAACCTCTAGTTGTAGAGTTTCTACTTGTTTGTACTATGTAATAGGCATCAAATTCTATCTGTGTAACTGCACCTACTAAGTCAAGAATAAAGCTTGAAAGAAGTTCTAAGGTTCATGCCTCAAGCAAGGAAATGAAGACTGTCAAATAATCACAGTTGGGATTTGAAGAATTGAAGAAATGAAGAAATTGCCTAAGTACTAATTCGAGAAGTACATTTGTTTATTCGAGAAGTCTAGCATTCGAGAAGTCTGGAGTTCGAGATCTCAGAAGACACTATTCGATATCTCTCGATATCTCATTCGATATCTCAGGGATTCGATATGTCCATTACACGGTTCGAGAACTCAAGGAGTCAACAGTTCGAGTTCTCAAAGGGTCAACAAGTCAATGCTACATTCGATATCTCAAAGACTCAATATGCTATTCGATATCTCAGGGATTCGATATGTCAAAATGCTCTATTCGATATCTCAAGGAGTCTCAGAGAAAAGAGCTATTCGAGAAGTGATTCGATATGTCAAGATAACACTATTCGAGAACTCAGAGTTATCGATCAAGTCAACTCCAGTTCTCGAATCACTCACTTAGTCACTTCTCGAATACATTCTTGAGGACAAAATACTGAAGAATTGTACAAGTCAGAAACCTGCAACAAGCCAGGATACTTTATTTGACTCTGTCCTATAAAGCATGCTGGAAAGCCTACAAAGAAGCTTGGAGAGATAAGACAAGGGACAAGGAGCTGAAGAAGTGGATCTAAACAGGCTTTTCAAAGTCAAATCTGTAGCCGTTTGGACTCTTACTAAAATGAGATAGACAGACTGGAAAGTGTGTTTGTTTTTACCTACCTCATTTGTAGTAAGTGGGTGTATCCATGTCTATAAGGATACAGCCTCACTTCCTTAGCTGTTAAGGTGTTGAAGTTTCTCAAATACCCAGAAAATATCTCTCTGAGAAAAACGAAGCTGAGAATACTATCATTTGTATTCACAGATTGTAGCAAAATCTTAATCTAATAAGATATTAGATTAAAGTGATATTGTGTTGTGTTTGTCTTTAATTATCCGCATCTTCATATCTCACACACTCATCACTTATCTTGCTGCAAAGATTCAAGAACGAAGAAAAGTTCAAGAATCCATTCACCCCCCCCTCTGTATTCTTTTACTGTATTCAATACTCAACATATATATAGGTTTATGTGTAAGGATTTGTGGTAGAGATTTAGAATAGGAGATGGATTGGGAGAGTTTTTGAAATTGATATTGGGTTAGAATTAGGAATTAGGGGTTGGGGTTATAATAATAGGAGGAGAGGTGAGATTTTTTTTTTATAAAAACACAGAATTGCGGTGCAAAACCTGTGCTGACAGAGCAACCTTGGCGCTGCGGCCCCCACCCGAGCGCTGCGGCCTGTACAATGTTCTGCTGCTTTCCAATTTTTTTTGTTTCCTTTTTTTTTTTTTTTATAATCACCCGCCTGTCCCACCAGGCCAACAAAACCTTTGTGGCCACAAAATAAAAAAACGTTACTTGGCCCTTGAAGACACGCGCGCATGGGAGGTAATACACTTGGTTATACACGCCTGTCACAATCTGTCGGCAGGTTGTGTTTATTTGTGTATTTTTTTTTTTTTTTTACTTAAACCCACCTGTACTACAAGTCCTGTACAGGAGAATTATGGCGCCTCAGCTCAAATATCGCGCCGCAGCCTTGCATCTCAACTGCTGTTTGGGAATTTTGTGCGCCTTTTTTTTTTTTTTTTTATAAAACCACCCGCGCCAACACAGGTTCGCATTGTCTAGTAACAGAATGGAAATGGCGCTGTGGCCTCAAAATTGGAGATGCGGCCTGGCAACTTTCTGTTGGTTTTTTTTTTTTTTTTCAAAGATTTTTGCAAAATCCTAATTAATTGTATCCTGAAACACTGCAACAAATTCATCAAGGCATCTTGCGGTAATAATAGTAATAATAGTAATAATAATAATAATAATAATAATAATAATAATAATAATAGTAATAATAATAATAATAATAATACTAATACTAATAATAATAATAATAATAATAATAATAATAATAATAATAATAATAATAATAATAATAATAATACAATACTTACAATAAGCGTGGGTTGCCTCCCGAGAAGCGCTGTCGTTAACGTCATTTAGCCGGACGTTTTCACTGAGAATCAGGTAGTTGCAAGAACAACGGTGGCCGCTTCACGGTTCACCGTACCACCAAAATAGTGATTAAGCCTCTGACCGTTCACTTTAAACGATTGGTCAGGTGATTTATCATAAATTTCCACTGCGCCATGTGGAAACACTGTCTTCACCTTGAAAGGACCAGACCACCTTGATTTAAGCTTTCCCGGAAAGAGTTTGAGCCGGGAGTTGAAAAGAAGTACTAGTTGGCCTGGTTCAAAGGTTTTGGGCATCAATTTTCTGTCGTGCCACTTCTTCACTTTCTCCTTGTACATCTTCGAGTTCTCATAGGCTTGAGAACGGGATTCTTCCAATTCATTTAATTGCAACAACCGCTGCTCACCAGCTAACTTCATGTCAAAGTTCAGCTTCTGCAAAGCCCAGTATGCCTTATGCTCAAGCTCTGCTGGCAGATGATACGCTTTCCCATAAACCAACTGGAATGGTGACATACCCAAAGGCGTTTTATACGCTGTCCTGTAGGCCCATACGGCTTCATCCAATTTCAAAGACCAATCCTTCCTCGAAGGATTCACTACCTTTTCCAAGATTCTTTTGATTTCTCGATTCGAAACTTCGGCTTGCCCATTTGTTTGAGGATGATAGGCTGTTGCAACGCGGTGAGATACTCGATACTTGGTTAATAAAGCCGTGAACTGACGATTGCAAAAATGAGTTCCTTCATCACTGATAATAGCACGAGGTGTTCCAAAACGAGTGAAGATCTGTTTGTGTAGAAAGTTGAGCACTACCTTAGCATCATTCGTCGGTAGAGCTTTCACCTCAACCCATTTGGATACATAATCCACTGCCAAAAGAATGTACTGGTTGTTGCATGAGGGAACAAAAGGTCCCATGAAGTTGATTCCCCAAACATCAAAAATCTCCACTTCAAGCATATTATTTAGAGGCATCTCGTTCCTCCTCGAAATATTACCAACTCTTTGGCATCTATCACATTTCATCACGAACTGATGAGCATCTTTGAATAGAGTTGGCCAGAAAAATCCAGCTTGAAGCACTCGAGCAGCGGTCTTATCTCCACCATAATGTCCACCGTAGATAGTGGCATGACAATCTCGCAAAATCCCTTCCGTCTCACTATATGGAATACAACGCCTGAGCAGCTTATCTGGTCCTTGCTTGAATAAGTAAGGCTCGTACCAAAGGTACCATTTGACATCATGCAGAAATTTCGTCTTTTGAGCATAAGAGAGCTCAGATGGAATGATATTGCTTACCAGATAATTCACGAAGTCTGCAAACCAAGGTACTTCACCTTGCACAAGAAATAACTGCTCGTCCGGAAAGTGTTCATTGATTAGAGTCTCATCCTTCTTGATTTCCTCGCCCCGCTCCAATCTTGATAGATGGTCAGCCACTTGATTTTCAGTCCCCTTTTTGTCCTTAATTTCAAGCTCGAACTCCTGAAGCAAGAGTACCCATCGAATTAATCGAGGTTTAGCATCCTTTTTGGAGAGTAAATATCTGATGGTTGCGTGGTCTGTGTAGATTGTGACCTTTGCACCAAGCAAGTATGATCTGAATTTTTCGAACCCGTAGACAACTGCCAAAAGTTCCTTTTCAGTGGTTGTATAATTCAGCTGTGCATCATTCAGGGTCTTACTAGCATAGTAGACCACATGAAACACATTCATCTTCCGTTGTCCAAGAACCACGCCCACGGCGAAATCACTTGCGTCACACATCATCTCGAATGGCTCTTCCCAGTTAGGGGCTGTAATGACTGGAGTAGTTGTTAGCTTCTTTTTCAAATGCTCGAATGCCTGCAAACATTCCTCAGTGAATTTAAACGGCGTGTCTTTCTCTAGTAAATTGCAGAGTGGCTTTGTGATTTTAGAGAAGTCCTTTATGAAACGCCTATAGAAACCGGCGTGTCCTAGAAAGCTGCGAACTCCTTTGACTGAGATAGGAGGAGGAAGTTTCTCGATTGTCTCTAGCTTGGCCTTATCCACTTCTAAACCCTTTCTAGACACCTTGTGACCTAGAATGATGCCTTCCTGTACCATGAAGTGGCACTTCTCCCAGTTGAGCACTAGATTTGTCTCAACACACCGTTTCAATACCATGCTCAGATTATGTAAACATCCATCATAAGAAGACCCAAAAACTGAGAAATCGTCCATGAAGACTTCCACATTAATTCCAATCATATCAGAAAATATAGCCATCATGCATCTCTGAAAAGTGGCTGGAGCACCACAAAGTCCGAAAGAAACTCGTCGGAATGCAAAAGTTCCAAAGGGACACGTAAAGGTAGTCTTCTCCTGATCTTCTGGAGCTATGGCAATCTGATTATAGCCCGAATACCCATCTAGCAAGCAATAGTACTCGTGACCAGCTAGTCTGTCCAGCATCTGGTCAATGAACGGTAGAGGGAAGTGATCCTTCCTAGTAGCCTTGTTCAATTTTCTGTAGTCCATACACACTCTCCAACCTGTGACTGTCCTAGTTGGAATAAGCTCATTCTTCTTATTGGGTACCATTGTCATACCCCCTTTCTTTGGTACACACTGAACTGGGCTCACCCAAGAACTATCCGAGATGGGATAAATGATGCCCGCATGTAGCCATTTAAGAATCTCCTTCTTGACAACCTCTTTCATGATGGGGTTTAGCCTCCTCTGATGTTCCACAGAAGGTTTGCTTCCCTCATCCATTGGAATTTTGTGCATACAGTAAGAGGGGCTGATGCCCTTGATGTCTGCTATAGTCCACCCTATGGCTGACTTGAACTCTCTCAGAATCCGCAAGAGTTTTTCTTCCTCACTACCTGATAGGTTAGATGCAACAATAACAGGTAAAGTAGAAGCTTCACCAAGAAATGCATACCTTAGATGATCCGGCAGTGGCTTAAGTTCAAGTTCAGGGGCTTCTTCAATAGATGGCTTTAGACGAATCTGTGATTTTTGAAGCTCCGCTAAGCCAAGTGATTCCGGTGGCGCATTGAATTTCCTTTGGTAGGGATTAGCATTAAGCAACTGAACAAACTCTGCCATTTCTTCATCTTCAGAATCATAGTCCCCTTGTAAAGTGCTTACCAAGGCATCTGCATTCGACAACTGCTTCCCTTCCTCATGTTGTAATGATTTAACCATGTCAAGTCTGAAACAATCTTCCTCTTCAGTTGGAAGTTGCATGGCTTTAAACACATTGAATGTAACGTTTTGATCATGCACTCTCATAGTCAGCTCCCCTTTCTGAACATCGATCAACGTTTTGCCAGTGGCCAAGAATGGCCTTCCCAAGATGATAGGGATGTTCTTGTCTTCCTCAAAGTCCAAGATAACAAAGTCAGCGGGAAAAATGAGTTTGTCCACTTTGACTAAGACGTCTTCCACTATTCCACGAGGATATGTAACCGATCTGTCAGCTAGCTGCAAAGAAATATTGGTTGGTTTTGGGTCGGGAAGTCTAAGTGTCATGAATACTGAGAGAGGCATCAGATTAATGCTTGCACCAAGATCACACAAGCATTTGTTGAACGACACGTTTCCAATAGTGCAGGGAATAGTGAAGCTCCCTGGATCCTTAAGCTTTGGAGGTAATTTTTGTTGCAAGATTGCACTACATTCCTCCGTCAATGCAACTGTCTCGAAATCAGCAAGCTTTATCTTCTTTGAAAGAATTCCCTTCATAAATTTGGCATAGCTAGGCATTTGTTCCAAAGCTTCAGCAAATGGGATATTAATATGCAATTTTTTGAATACCTCCAGAAATTTGCCAAATTGCTGATCCAGTTTCTGTTTCTGCATCCTTTGAGGAAATGGTGGAGGTGGATAGACTGGAGGAGTCGCCTCTGAAGGAACTGACTGCTTAGCTGGTTGAGAGATTGGCTGTTTTTCCTTTTCCGCCACTACCTCTTGCTCATCCTGTTCTGAATTCTGCTCAACTTCTGCCCCCCTGTGACTTTTCCTGACCGCAGGGTAATAGCTTGTACCTGTTCTTTGCTCTCTCGTTTGCCTGGATTGGGTTCTGTGTTGCTAGGCAAACTACCTTGCTGTCTTTGGAGTAGGGCATTTGCAAGCTGTCCAATCTGATTTTCCAAAGTCTTGAGAGAAGATGCTTGACTCTGGAGTGATACCGCTTGGCTTTTGACCATTGATCTCAATTCTTCCATTTCAGATTTTTCACTCGACTGTTGCTGAAATCCCGGAGGCTGATATGGCTGCCTCGGTGCATACTGCTGCTGCATCCCTGAAGGATTGAACTGTCTACCCCCAAACTGCTGGTTAAGAGGAGGATAAGATGATTGCTGCGTGTTGTTCTGACTGTTCCCCCAGCTAAAGTTAGGGTGATTCCTGTTGTTTGGATGATATGTATTAGGAGCTGGGACTTGTGGCCTTTGAAAGTTGCTGACGAACTGCGCTGACTCATTAGATATGGCGCATTGACGAGTGTCATGCCCCCCTGCACAAAGCTCGCAGATGCTAGCTACTGGTTGCATCCCAAGATTAGCCAACGAATCCACCTTCATGTTAAGAGCTTCTAACTGAGCTGACAGAGCAGTAGCAGTATCAACTTGAAGAACTCCTGGTACTTTGTTTGGTTGCAATCTCTGCGAAGGATTTTGGTACTCATTTGCAGCCATCATTTCAATCATATCATAGGCTTCCTCGTAGCTTTTAGCCCACAGCGCTCCACCAGAAGCAGCATCTACCATAGGCCTAGATTGGCCTCCCAGTCCATTATAGAAGCAATTAATAACCATCCAGTCGGGCATCCCGTGATGGGGGCATTTTCTGAGCATCTCTTTATAACGCTCCCAAGCTTCACACAATGACTCCCCCTGTGTCTGAGCAAACTGAGCAATAGCATTCCTTATGGCCGCTGTTTTTGCCATAGGAAAGAATTTCGAGAGAAATTTTTGGGCAAGCTCTTCCCAAGTAGTAATCGACCCAGCCGGCAAAGAATGTAACCAGCCTTTAGCTTTGTCCCTTAAAGAGAAAGGGAAGAGTCTCAGTTTCACAGCATCATCAGAAACACCATTGAACTTGAAGGTGTCACAGATTTCGATGAAATTCCTAATATGCATATTAGGGTCCTCTGTTGCACCACCCCCAAACTGCACTGTGTTCTGCACCATCTGGATAGTTCCAGACTTAATCTCGAAAGTATTTGCTGCGATAGCTGGCCTGATGATACTAGACTGAATATCATTGATCTTTGGCCTAGAATATTCCATAAGTGCCTTTGGTTGTACCGGTGGATTAGGATCTCCCATTGTACTAGTTTGTTCAACTTCTTCCTCTAGTAAATCTATCTCTTCCTTCTTTTCTAGTTCCGCTTTGGTTTGAGATCGTGTTCGCATGCACATTCAAGTACCTGAAAAATGAAGGAAAAGAAGAACACAAGATAAGTAATTAAACTGATCAAGTCAATAATCTATAACGACCACTGATGACAAGCACATAAACTACAATTAACACCGAAGTCCCCGGCAGCGGCGCCAAAAACTTGTTGACTCGTAAACACGCAAGTATACGCGATCACAAATAGCAAGTGATAAATAAGATTCGTTCCGCAGAGACTAGGTGTAATGCCAATTTTAGTGCGTATGCAACAATGTATGGTTACTTCTTAATGCTTGATAATTATCAAAATTTGGTTGTTGATTACTAGATTTACCAATTAAACAATTATTAACTAAGATTAAATTAACAAACGAGATTACTTATGTGTGAGAAAACATGGAGTTCCAATTTCATCGAAAACTTCACTAAAGGTTGACACATTAAATCGACACGGGTGACGGACAAGATAATTAATCAGATAACACTATGATAATACGAGTTACCTTTCAATATACTCATATCAAACCACTTAACATCCACAACAGATAGAAATCAAGAGGACACCACATTACGATCAAATCATATATGTCTATATAATCTGGAAAAGTAATTGGTTTAAGCACAAGTTATCTTTTATAATTACATGGGGCAATATGCATTGGTTAAATCATACCACTAATCATGAATAAACAAATTAATTCACGAACCGATGCTAGTATGGCAAAATCTCAACTCTTGAATCCACTTTCGCAATCAACAAGAATTAATAAATTAGATGCTAGCTAAACATCTATCAATTAAATCAACCACACTAGATTATCAAAATCAAATCACCCAACAATTAATCACATGTCAAACACAATAATTACGAAATCGAATCCATTGGAACCCCATGACAGTGTTTAGTTCATATTCGAACCCTTCACCATCATGGGTTCAATTGATAACATAATTAAAACACAAGAATTGAAACAATTAATGATTGAGAATAGAATACTTGAAAGTAATTCAATAGTTAACAAAGTATAAAGTTTAGAAGATTCAGAAAAACAATAAAGAAAAAACCCTAGATCTTGAACTTGAGAGTTTCTCCCTTGCTTTCACCTTGGAAGTGTTTTTTATTTTCTCCTCCTCCTTTCTATCTGACGTATCTCGCCTTTTTTAATGATATAACGTGTTGTTTTTAAAAACATAAGCCCTAGAGGTTTTATGCCAACAAGAAATAGCCTAAAAATACAATTTTTATTCCAACCAGGCAAGATTTTCGAGACTTTTTAAGGAAATTTCCGCACGGATCAGATTGCTCCCGAGGCCACATCCTGAGATCTTGAGGCCACGGCCTCAAGTCCATTCTGCCGGGACGTTTTTCAGCATGTATTTCCTTCGTTTTCCCTTCGTTTTGCCTCCGTTTCCTTTAGTTCTTTTCCTCAAAGCTTCTATACTACAATTCCTTGCCTTGGAATCTTCATGTTGGCCTATAACAAGACTCCATTCTTCATTCCAAACTCCATTTAAACTCCAAGATCCACGAAGAACGCTCATCCCAACCGATAATTACAAACCTGCACATCTACACAAAACACATCAAAAATGCAACAAACTTGAGGCCAAGTGAATCAATTTAAGCCAATATAGGACGTTCCAAGTAGATATAAAATCCACTTATCAATAGTATTCCAAACAATCTCTAATAACATTTCAAACACAATCTATAAAAACAATCCCTAAAAATTTCAACATTTGAAACACAATCTCTAAAAATAATGTATAAAAATTTCAACAATTCAAAATCAATTCAACAATCTATAAAAATCTCTAACTTACAATTCAAAATCAAACAAACTAGTAACTTACAATTTCAAAAACAAACTAGTAACTTACAATCTCTAAAAATTCCAAAAACAAACTAGTAACCTACAATCCCGCTAGTCTACAATCGTGGGAATACAAAGACAAATGCCGAGCTTCATTTTTATGGAGCTCCCAACCAATACGCCGTCGGAATGTTTCAATCACATCTTCATCCCATTGGACACCACACCAAGCTTGGGTATTGCAAGTCAATATACAATCTATATATTTCATAACAAAAACTCTACAATCAACCCCATTGGTTTGCCTAGGTCGTTCATAGATGTTTTCAACATCAAGGAATACGACATGTTCAAATTTTGTAGGATCCAACCGATGCAACATGAGAGGGACCAATTTTTCCTATCAAACAAACATGAATTGTCTTGGTAATGTATCAAACAATATGGACTACTAGAAATTAAAAAAAAGGAAGATAAAATATACCACAATGTAAAACTCCGTCTTGTATAGATCTTTTAATTTCATGTGCTTAGTATCGTCCCTTAGAGGATCAAACAAAGATACTCTAAAAGTGGTCATTGACCACAAGAATAGGATCCAATGACCGCTCGTTGCAACCGGCATGATAATATAGTCGAAATTGGTTACCATTTCCCCCCTTCCTTTATGCCATATGCTCTAAAGTCCGTATCAATGGCCGTCCATTCACTAGCTTTCTTTTTTGCGGGATTCTTCTTCATAGGTTTGCAATGATGAGCCCCCATTACTTGGAAGAACCACGGAGACATGAAGTAATATTTGACGGCACCAATTTGATGACCAAAGAGGGTTCTTTCTCTTTTTTCAAGCAATACAGTATAGCAATCGACTATAGTATCCTCCACTTCATTGCCCGGTTTCAAAGAAATAATCGCTTTTGCACTACAATTACGCGGAAGATTAATAGGCTTAACACATTCCCACCAATTTTCATTCAACCAATCCACTTTATTTATCTTGATCGGCTTTATAAAGGATCCTTTATCAAATTGAGCACTAGGACCAACCATGTCCCTTGGATTTGTTAATAAATCCTAAAATGAACATAGTGAACAAATGAGTTATTAATGACATACTAATTGACAAAGTGGCATTGTGAAATTACAAATAGAAATTATACCTCAACTGGAGCCTCTTCCACTTCGAAGTGTGCACTAGGATCATCGTCGAATTGAGTAGATTAAGAATTGGAGCACTATGACCAATAATAAAAGTTTCCTGAGTATCATAATTAAGGATGGTCATAGCGTTCATACCCCTCGAAATAATTTTCCTTCTCGGGACTAATTTCTTGGGTATTTTTTGCCTTTCTTGCCTTTCTTTTAGGCAAACAACTCTTGAAATCGGGCCTTTCAGAAGTCGGGCCATATGTCTCGAGCATTAATTCATCAAATTTATTCACGAAGTTTGGCAATATTTCCTCGTGAAAAATCCCAGGCATATAATAAGAGCAAAGCCTACTCATGTCTCGCGCGGTACATATGATCTACAATACATATGAAGCAAGGACAAAGTATAAATATAAATATAAGAATATTCAACGAAACTATCTCAAATAACATATTCCATGTTATAAAAAATACGTACCAAGTCCATTGCCTTGAGATTGTCGAACTTGTCTTTCGGTTGTTGGAATATTTTCGGATCCTTGGTTGGTTTTGAAGGCGGAAAAATCTTTAATTTGGTAACATTATAGTACCAATCCATATACTCCTCTACAGATATGGCATTCAAAGGTGGTCCCAAAATACCAATACCATTATTTACAAATTCATTCCAAACAACTACATATCGAGCAAAATTGAGATAATGTTGATATACAAAAGAATGTTCAGATCTCATCCTCAACGTTGCCATATCATCCGGTGCCCGCGGTGGAATGCTTAATGGAAAACCAAACTGTCTTCCCACCCTTTTCGGAAGTTGATGTTTAACATCTTCAAAAAACACAAGGGGCACATGAGCTAAACCGACTATAAGGGCCCACTGAAATTGAAGATCAAAAGGCCGATAGAAGCGAGCATATGGCCTCCACTTAACCCATTGTGCATCAAAGTTATCGAACATCCCGCGATATGCATCAATATTGTGATGGACATTAAAGTACTTAGATTTTCCTGGGCCAACGGGAGCAACCGCCCATGCCAAAGCCGTAGGCCATATATACTTGGTTTGAGATGCTAGCATAGGTTGTCCCGGGCGCAACCTCTCACGTGCCCAAAGCATCAATATTGTCAAGCATCCCGAAATGGACTTGCAATCCTTATGACTTGTCTCAAATAAAGTCCTATATAGATAGGCAAGTGCTGCTATACCCCAAGCATACCCAAAAATTTTAGAAGTATCAATCAACAAGGGAATTAATCTTGAATGAGAAACATTGTTTGATTTTGTGGGGAACAATATCGCCCCACACAAATATAACACATACCCCCGTGTATATATTTCTAGAAGCTTCTGATCCTCCTTGTTCGGGCATTTGCGATATCTCTCCCTCAAAAAATTTAATTTCACACCACCTCTCTCCAAAGCATTCTCCCTTTCCTCAAATGAGAGTGTCGGATCCGGCCAATCACGTAACCAAAGATTTTTTACGTTAATTGTGTCACTCAAAGTTACCGCCTCTCCAAGAACCGGAAGCCCCGTCAACATGTACACATCTTCAAGTGTCACCGTCATCTCCCCGAAATTAAAGTGGAATGTGTTGGTTTCCGACCTCCAGCGCTCCAGTAATGACGTAATTAAAGACACATCATTTTGCATAACGACTCTTGGGTTTGTAAACATTCCGAAACCCCAATGTTGTAAAAGATGAATTTGATATGGCTCTAATTCCCATTGATTAAGCAACGAGGTACTTTGACGGATTGTAAGTTTATCTCGATGATCACCAACCCATATTCTATTACTTATGTGGTTATCTTGGTCGGTAAGGAGAGAACGATCAACCGGACCGCAAAAATCTTCCATCTAAAATCCAATACATACAGAAAAATTTAATCCAAACAAAAAAAAATCCACACTACACAATACATACAAAAAAAATCCAAACTTTATCCACAAATCCAAACTTTATCCACAAATTCATACTTTAATCCAATAAATTCGAATCCTAATTCGAAAATTATCCACAAATTCGAACCCTAATTCGAAAATTATCCACAAATTCGAACCCTAATTCGACTCTAATTCGAAATTAATCCATAAATTCGAACCTTAATTCGACCCTATTCGAAAATTATATACATACATGCTTACATGTACACAAATCTATAATTAGATGATGTTGATGATGTATACATGCATACATATATACATGTACACAAATCTACACACATATTAACAATTAGATGACATATAGATACAATAAATAGACACGAAATTACTCACTTTATACGAAGAAATGATGAAATTGATGATGATTTACTTTCGATTCCGGTGGATTTGCGATTTCCAGTGGTTTGTGGATGATTTGCTCACTTAATATTTTGTAAAATGATGTATATGCAACCACAATACGCTCTATTATGTTATTTTGTCAAATGAACCCGGTTTTCGTCAAAAAAACCGGCTACACTATATTATATAGCGTAAAGTAGACCGACCACGTGGCAGATTTAGAGTTAAAATGGGAATAAGCTTACGCTATATAATATAGCGTAAGCTTTTTAGTCCCAGCCTTCCATTTCTTTAGTGGATGGTTATAGATGGGTTGGATCGATATTAAAAAATATCCAACTGTGGCTGTAGAAGAGGCCCCTTTCTTAATATATATAAAAATTTAAAAAAAGACTACGATAATGAGAAGGAAGGAATAATAATTTAGGATGCTAGGGAACCAAAAAATATTTCAAAAAAGTTTTCCAAAATGATGTAGCACTTCTTACATAGCAAGTTGGGGAATTTTGATTGATGGAATTAATGTGAATGCATGTGAAGTCATTCCATTTATTATTGCTACAACCAATTAAAGTAATACATGTGGCATTAGGTAATTTTTTTGGGAGAATTTTTTTGATCCCCTATCATTTTTCAAAATTTAACATGTCTATGACCTATCTATTTTTAAACTTTAGAATAATATAAGCAGACAAGGCTAAAGTACCTCGTCCCAATTATTTTGATCGTATTTTCTAACTTTACATGTTTTAAAAAGTATTGGCAACATTATTTATAAAGGTAAAAGAGGATTAAATATGTTAAATTTTTTATAAAAATGTTCATAATTGAGCTTGAATATGATAATTTCTGTTATGCCCAAATCTGGCATAATGGCTAAATTGATTTAATTAGCTGAATTGATGGTTCGTAATCTATGATGGGCCTAGAAGATGAAGATTGGGTCACTAAAGCCCACTATTGGAATCAGCCCAGCATGCCTTGGCGATAATACTTCTATTACAGGAGCACCTCACTATATAGAGCCTCGCTGGCGATGTCTGCCAGGGGATCGCTTCGCTTTTTGCATCACATCTATAACTTACATCGAGATCGTTATCTCCTCTTCTCTGGAAGGCTCATGGCCAGACTTAAGGTCGCATGAGTAGCTAGGCACAGGGATCGCTTCGCGTGGCCAGGCCTCTCAAGGTCGCATGCAAGGGCCTTGATTGATCTTTCATTCCGAATCTATCCATTCGAGACTATGGGCTTCTACAGCTGGATCATGGATCATGGATAGATTTGATGACTTACTGCCAAGTCAGCCCTAAACAAGTGGGCTTGGACTTTGGCTTATCTCATAAAACCCTAGCCCGCCTAGGTAACTTGTGGCCCAAGAACTACGTCAGGCTTGATCCCTATAAATAGGGTACGTAGGCATTTTGATACGGATGAGAAACAGTTTACCTGAAAACACCTATCAAGCTCAGCCACATTCAAACACACAAACCCTCATCCTTTGTTCTTCTTTTATTAGCAAAATATCCGTATTTTGCTCTGATAATCCAGCAAACCTCCAAAATATTGTTATACAATATTCTCCCTATAACATTTGGCACTAGAAGGAGGGGCAGTCATTGAATTGGGAGAAGCGATGACTAAATCACACAAAAAGAGGAACGATGGAGAGACCACGGGATCGCATAAGGTGAACAAGGATGATCCCCTGACAAGAGACCCCTCAGAGGACGAGGCGTCCAAGGACAACTCTAAGACTGGGTACAAGGAGGAACATACCCCCCCAGTACAGAGGGTGGCGTTGACCAGCGAGGTCATGTCTTTTCTAAAAGGCCTCGGCGATCAAGTGACCGCTGTGCATGAAAGGGTCGCAAAAGTGGAGAAGCGCTACAGTTCTAGAGGATCGAAGAGGAATGCAAGGACAGGCGGTAGAACACCAGGGGAAGGAAGCAAACTCCCCACTAAAAAACTCATTGACGACTTCAAGGATGTCCTAACAGATCAAACCAACCCTGGCTGGAATGAGGGGGAGGACTCGCTCGAAAAGATAGGGGGATCGCATGACAAGGTCGCCTCATCTGAGGGGAGATCGGTTAGTGTTTTTTACCGTCTCAGAAAGAAGCTAACTGAACATGACCTTCGTTTAAAATTGGAAAAGGTTAATGCGCCTCGACATGAAGTATCTAAGAATAGAAGCAGGGGCACACATCGACCATTGTCTCCTCGAGATCGCGAGCGGTCATATCGTCGTGATGACAGACCCCCTCTCCCCGTAGAGAGCGTGAGCGGTCCCATCGTTGCGAGGACAGACCCCCGTCTCATCGAGACCAAGAACGATCTCAATATCTTGAAGAGGATCGTAGAAAGAAGGATCGCAGGAATGACCAGGAGGAGTCTAGTGTCCTAAAAAAGACCCAGTCACATCATGGAAGTACTGGAGGTAAAAAGGAGGCTGAAAAGGAGGTCAAGGTAGGAGACTATAAGCTGGAGGAGTTGAACAAGGCCCTGGACGCGATGAACAATGAGAAAGGGATCTTTAGCACTATGGGCTCTTCATCACCCTTTACTCATGAAATTCGAACTGCTCCGCTTCCTGCAGTGTTTCGAGGCCATCAACATGATATGACCTATAATGGCGATACTGATCCAGCAGAGTTTGTGATTCGATTCAATAATGAGATGGATGTTTATCAGGTCTCATTACTAGCGAGGTGTAGACTATTTGCGGCCTCGCTGAGGGGAAGCGCTCAGCAGTGGTTTTCGAAGCTAGGGGCGTTGATTGTCATTGATTCTTGGGAACAATTCGTGGACATCTTTATCAAACAGTTCCAGTCCTCGATGCTCTACGCACCCCCTGTGTCCACCTTGGCAAACATAAAACAGAAGGAAGGTGAAACCCTTCATGATTACTTCAAGAGGTTCAATGCTGAGGTGCCTCGCGTGCGAGGTACAAATGAAGAAGCTGTAAAAAAATTTCTCATCGCTGGAGTAAGGGAAGGTACTGAATTTTGGAAGAAATTACAAGAACAAACCCCTAGCACTCTTTCTGAATTGCACAAGGTCACTGAGCCTTTCAAGCGTGTTGAGAAGTCACTCGTAGATTTGAAGAAGAATAATGAAAGGAGTGGCAGTTGGAGTAGGAACCGGGGGGTAAAAAGAAAGGACTCCAGGAGTCCAAGGCGAAGACGGGATCGAAGTCGAAGCCCCAGCCCAAAAAGGAGAGACCGCGATCCTTTGAGGCGATCCCCACCGAGAGCTCGCCCCGTGAGGGATGAAGACAAGTATATTTCTCTGGTCACCCCAATTGATCACATTTATGCAGTCAATGAAAACAAGGGGGTATTCAGGAAGCCTACACCGATGGGTCCAAAGGGGACCGCAAACACTAGCAGGTATTGTGCCTTTCATGAACAAACAGGGCATGATACAACAACCTACCGAGAGCTGAAACAGCAAGTGGATCAGTTAATTCGTGAGGGAAAGTTAACTGAGTGGGCAGTTCGTGAGGTGAAGAAGCATAATCCCAAGTGTGGCCTTAGGTATAATCAAGCCCCCCCACCTGAACAGAATCCAGTCATTAAGGAAAGGGAAGCGCGAGGCGAAAGTATCCACGTAATAATTGGGGGACCCCACATCGGGGGGGATAGCAATAGGGCTAGAGAAAGATATGCCCGCGAAGCTAAGGAGCGACCCCTCACCAATATCCATCACCTACAGGAGCGACCCCCAAAGCTCTTCAAGGGGGAAGATACCAATATCATGTTCACTGAGGAAGATGCGAAGTGGGTCCACCATCCTCATTCGGACGCCCTTGTTGTCCGAGTTCGCATTGGATCGCAGAATGTTCACAGGGTTCTTGTGGACAATGGAAGCGCAGTGAATGTCCTAACCTACGAGGTCTATCAGAAAATGGGGTTCGTGGATAAAGACCTTATCCCTACCGTGGGGCATCTTTATGGTTTTACTGGAGCTTCAGTCAATGTCAAGGGCCTCGTAAGGCTCCCTGTCACTTTTGGGGACGAGCCCTGTATTACCACCCAAATTGCAGATTTTATGGTGGTTGATCAACCTTCAGCCTATAATGCTATCGTGGGGAGGCCGATACTCAAAGAAATGAGGGTGGTTACTTCTATTTACCACCTCTCTATGAAGTTCCCTACCCCAAATGGAGTTGGATGCATCAGGGGGGCACAGCATGAGTCTCGTGAATGTAACAACAAAGCCCTTAAGTCAGCAGAAAAGGGGAGTAATTCTATGACAGACAAGATGGAGTGCGAGGAGGAAGATAGGCCTCGCAAGATGAATTTTGTACCCCCAACAGGCTGTAACATGATCTCGATTGAGGAGCTCCCAGCCGATTATTTTGATAACTTGGGAATTCAAGTAGAGCCAGTACCAGGGGCTTTGATGATGGGAACCTCGCAGCCAGTTATGGCTCTCTAGGAAGGGATCGTGGAAGAGGCTACAGATAGTGACAGCGAGGAGAGCCCGGAGCAGGCCGCTGTGCGAGCCCGAAAGGGAAAATGGGTTCGGAAAGAAACATCCACACTGACAGAACTGCCAAATGGAATTACACAGACTACAACTGTTGTTAAGGAGTATGGGCACGCGGGTGCCAACCCCTGTGAGGCAGAACCAAGTCAGGCTCGCGATTATAATCTAGATCTTGATCCTCGCATCCCTGAACATGTGGAGCGAGCCGGGGCAGCTGAAGACACAATTCCTGTTCTTGTTGATGTGCAGGACCCTTCAAAAGTGTTGAAAATAGGGTCGCAACTCAATCCTGATTTGAGAGAAGGCTGGTTACTTTTCTAAAGGCAAACCTTGACATGTTCGCCTGGTCACATGAAGATATGGTTGGGATCGACCCTAATGTAATTTGCCATAAGCTAAACTTGGATCCAAGCAAGAAGGGGGTCAGACATAAGAGGCGACCCATAAGTGGAGAACGAGCTGAGGCTCTAAAGGCAGAAGTGGATAGACTCCTCGAGGTAGGGCTCGTTAGGGAATCATTCTACCCTGACTGGCTCGCGAACCCTGTCCTCGTGAAGAAGCCAAATGGAAAGTGGAGGACATGTGTGGACTTTACCGACCTCAACAAACATTGTCCCAAAGATAGTTTTCCGCTGCCAAGGATCGACCAGTTAGAGGATGCAACAGCAGGGCATGCACTCCTCTCTTTTATGGATGCTTACTCTGGGTACAATCAGATACCCATGTATGGCCCTGATCAAGAGCACACCTCGTTCATCACAGATAGGGGTCTCTATTGCTACATAGGGATGCCCTTCGGTCTCCTTGATGCTGGGGCTACCTATCAGAGGCTCGTTAATATGATGTTCGAGAAACAAATTGGCAAGACAATTGAAGTCTATGTGGACGACATGTTGGTCAAGTCTAAGGAAGCTGTGGATCACATCTCTCACCTCGCAGAGATGTTTGATATATTAAGGAAGTACAGAATGAAGCTTAACCCCCAGAAGTGTGTCTTTGGGGTCGAATCTGGAAAGTTTCTGGGATTCATTGTCAACCACCGAGGAATTGAAGCGAACCCAGATAAAATAAAGGCTCTAATGGACATGCGATCCCCAAGAAGTGTGAAAGAAGTACAGAGTCTAACAGGAAGGATCGCAGCTCTCAATCGGTTCGTTTCTAAATCATCAGATAAGTGCCATGAGTTCTTTAAGGCCATTAAAAAGGTGGGAAAAAACTC
Organism: Saposhnikovia divaricata; assembly: GCA_036435485.1. Classification (NCBI taxonomy): domain Eukaryota; kingdom Viridiplantae; phylum Streptophyta; class Magnoliopsida; order Apiales; family Apiaceae; genus Saposhnikovia; species Saposhnikovia divaricata. The sequence continues at coordinate 52,934,132 of CM071595.1, read as the reverse complement.
TGAGTGGACATTGGAATGCGAGGAGGCCTTTCAGAAGATAAAGGAACATTTGGGCTCGCCACCACTTCTCTCGAAGCCCCTTAAAGGCGAGGTCCTCATTGTCTATCTCGCTGTGTCTGAACACGCGGTCAGTGCAGTATTGGTTCGCGAGGAGGGAAAAATTCAATATCCAGTATACTATGTCAGTAAAAGAATGTTAGATGCTGAGACTCGATATACAAACATGGAGAAGCTAGCCTATGCCCTGATCTTGGCCTCGCGGAAGTTAAGGCCCTATTTTCAGGCTCACAACATTGAGGTTCGCACTGCCTACCTGCTGAGACAGGTAATGCACAAGCCAGAGTCCTCAGGGAGATTGTTAAAATGGACAGTGGAGCTTAGTCAGTTTGACGTCGAATTTAAGCCTCGCGGCCCTATAAAAGGACAGGCACTGGCGGACTTTATCTTGGAATTTCCTCCCCAATCTGAGGGAGATGATTGGGCCATCGTAGCAGCTCCAGAAATTATAGTTAACGAGGACAAAAAAGAAAATTCGGCCTCGTGGTGGGAATTATACGTAGATGGGGCATCCAACAAGGAAGGATCTGGGGCCGGCATCGAGTTAGTGACTCCAGAGGGTCGCAAGATACAAAGTGCAGTACACTTCGCTTTCGAGGCCACCAACAATGCAGCAGAATACGAGGCCCTCATTATTGGTCTCAAACTGGCACTGGAAATGAAGGTAGAGAATCTCACAGCTTACAGCGATTCCATGCTAGTAACATATCAACTCTGGAGTGGGTGGCAAGCTAGAGGCGAGCAGATTGAGCTATATCTGCGATGTGCACAGAGGTTGATGAAAATATTCAACAATGTCAAAGTGGTTCATATTAGAAGAGAGAAAATCAGGGAGCAGATGCACTGGCAAAGCTGGGGTCGCGTCGCGAGGCCACCCTACTTGGAATTATCCCACTGGAAATTCAGACAAAGCCCAGTGTACCAGAGGAGTTTGTTATGGAGATAGCGACCTCAGGGTCGACCTGGATGACCCCCATATGGGAGTATGTGAAAAATGGAGCCCTGCCTCAAGACAAAAAGGAAGCAAGAAAAATCAAATATCAGGCTGCTCGCTATGTCATCTATGACGGAGTTCTGTATCGAAGAGGGTTCAACATCCCGCTCCTAAGGTGTGTAGATGGAGAAGAATGCAATTACATTCTCAGAGAGGTTCATGAGGGGATATGTGGCAATCACTCGGGGGGTAGTTCTCTGGCCCAAAAGATTCTTCGCCAAGGGTATTACTGGCCTACTTTGAAAAGAGATGCTTTTGAGTTCGCAAGGAAGTGTGATAATTGCCAAAGGATCGCTAACTACAGCAGCGCTCCTGTCTCTCACCTCACCTCGCTAACGAGCCCATGGCCCTTTGCTATGTGGGGCATTGATCTAATTGGGGAGTTACCTAAAGCCAAAGGAGGTGTCAAGTACGCAGTTGTGGCTGTTGATTATTTCACCAAGTGGGCCGAGGCTGAGCCACTTGCCACTATTACTGCAAAGAAACTCAAGGACTTCGTGTACAGGGCAATTTTGTGTCGCTATGGGATTCTTTATCAGCTCATATCAGATAACGGAAAGCAATTTGACAGCAAGGACATGAAAGAACTTTGTGAGAATTTGGGGATCAAAAAGAGTTTTTCAGCTGTGAGTCACCCCCAGACAAACGGCCAAACTGAGGCCATCAACAAAATTATCAAACATACTCTGAAGGCTAAGTTGGAGGAGAGCAAAGGCAATTGGCCTGAAGAATTACCAAGGGTCTTGTGGTCATACAACACGACCCCAAGGACCACAACTGGAGAGACTCCTTTTTCCCTAACATATGGCTGCGAGGCCATGGTCCCTGTTGAAGTGGGCTCCGGGTCGTTTAGAAGGGAACACTACGATCCCGAAGCAAACGAGGTCAATCATAGATTGTACCTAGACATAATAGAAGAAACAAGAAGCGAGGCTCAGCTTCGCCTCGCGGCTTACCAACAAAGGACAACGAGGTATTATAATGGGAAGGTCAAAGCAAGTTCTTTAAAGACAGGTGACCTCGTGCTTAGGAGAGTCATGCCTAACACTAAGGTCCCGGGTCATGGAGTCTTTGGTGCTAATTGGGAAGGGCCTTACAAAATTTATGCTACTCTCTCAGAGGGAACTTACTACCTCACTGACATGAAGGATAAAGTTATTCCGCGAGCTTGGAATGCGGAACACTTACGCAAATACTATCAGTGAAGGCATCGCTCCTGGTAGTTTCTATCTATTTCGCATGAATAAATTCATACAAAATATTGGGGGGTAGTGATCATATAGACACCCTCCTTTTATGATGTAATGACATTGGGCCTCGCCCTACTTACCACTTTTTGGGCCTCGCCCCACGTATCAACTATTGGGCCTCGCCCCACTTATCATTTATTGGGCCTCGCCCCACTTGTCAACTTGTTTGGGCTTCGCCCCGTTTATCAATATAAAAGTTCATTTCTTTATGAATTACTTTTTATTGTGCATTCAAATTTTACTTGCTTGTTTGTTAACATTAACATACTAAGGTCCAAGCCATCTCAACGATGCAAGGATCGCATTTGAAGTTACTGCTACAAAAATCTAGGAATCTAAGCAAAGGCATACAAATCTAGCACTATTCAAGACAATTCAACATGCAAAGATGAAATAAAGATATAATTTCGAAGTCAAGGTACTAAGGAAGCGAAGCTAAATTACTTGTGCAAATATGTTATGTGCAAAAATAACGAGACAATATTGGATGGAAAAGTCAAAGTGATTCCAATTCATAAATAAAGGGTCGCCATGCGATCCCAATACAGTTAAAGGATGATCAGAATTAAAGGATGATCAGAGTTAAACAAAATAATATTACAAATTGCGAAGCATTCTAAGGGTGCCCGCATCCCGAGTTTAAAAGACTTCATCAAATATATAACAAAATTAGGAAGCAGGTGGATCTTGATTGGCAGTAGAAGTCTCTTTCAACAGCCTCGCTTCTTCAGCTAGCCTCGCTTCTTCCTCCAGCCTCGCCTCTGCAGCGTCCTCTTCAGCGATCTCCTTTTTGAGCGTTTCAGCATACTCAGCATTACCTGGCCCCAGTTTATCCCAATCAAAATCAGGGATCGTTCTGATGAACCCCTTCATGAAGGAGACTTGACCCTGGGCCAGAAATGTGTCCTGAGCAGTGGCCAATTCAGCCTTAACAGCATTCAGATCGCTTGCCAGCTTCGCGTTCTCATCAGCGCTCTTTTTTGCAGCTTCCTCGCTGGATTTCTGCAGCTCTAGAAATGCTTTTTCAAAGTCATTTCTTTCTTTCCTGGCATTCTTGAGGTCGGTGCGAAGCGAGGCGGTTTCAGTAGACAGCTGCTTCTTGAACTCAGCCTGGAGGGATCGTTTGTCTTCTACTTTCTTGAATTCAAGAACCTTGTTCTTTTTGTCCAGCAAAAAGTAGTTCTTAGTATGTGCAGCCTGTCGGATGAATGCTTCGGCAAGGCACTTAGTCAGAGCGTTGGCATTTTCCTCAGGGGGCGCCTTCCACCAACCGGATGCCTCAGCCTCCTCAGTATATTTGCTTCCCAGCGAGGCAAAGAGATGCTGGGCCGCGGTAGCATTTACGGTTCGTGAGGTTGGCTGAGACGATCCGTCAGGTTGCCCATCTTTCCTCGGCCACTTCAAAGGGCTCTGATCGGGAGAATTTTGAGTTTGATCCCTAGCAGCATTTGGCTGGGGTGGAGGATCGTTGACAGGCTTGGCCACAGGTGGCTTAATAGGAGGAGGAGGAACCTTCGAGCCAGAGGTCGCCTTTGAGGACGCCCCTCTCTTGCTGCTTTGTAAAAATGGGGGAGGCTGACTTTTCCCACCGCGAGCAGACATATCTGTAGAAAAATGAAGAACAAGTTACAAAACAGTTCAAGTAATACGGCATAAAGTAAAACAAGTTATGCATGTGGAGTAAAAAGGAATGCGATGCATGTTTCGGTATTATCCTAGAAGTACCCTCTTCATCCGTTATTGCGACATGAGAAGACGAGGCCTCTTCTGTTGTCTTTCTCTTCTTCGAGGCTCGCCTCGCATGTGAAGGCCCCGCCTCAGGGGAAGCATCTATTCCTTCTTTGAGGAATCCGCATTCTATTAGGTTCTCAATGGAAAGGAGAGTCCTAATGTTCCTTTCCTCCGCGGTGGATTTCGTTAATACCTCGTCGGCTCGCTGTTTGTCAACACCTCTTAAGACGGTGCGAACTGGAGCGACTGCGATGCCAAAGGAGTTATTAGTTTGAGAATAAAAGGTAAAAAGTACGATAAAGGATTACCGCCTCGATAGCTTACCGGGGAGGTAGTTGAAGCTTGTTTTCACTCAAGGGACCTCGTGTACATAGAAGAAAGGCTCCTTCCACGAGCCCGCATTACTTATCCCGCCGGGGAGGAGGCTTTTCTTGTTGAATTCTGGCCATACCGAGAAGTAGACGTAGCCAAAATCCTTGGCTCCGCATCGCTTCAGCTGAAGGAAGTAGCCCATTGTCTTCGCATCTAAGGGGGGATATCCAAGCTTGTGATAAAGTATGTACAAGGCAATCATGGATCGATAGCCATTAGTGCTGATTTGGATGGGAGCTAGATAGTATGTCTCACAAACATCCCTAATGAATGGGTGGAGAGGAGAAGAGACACCTATCTTCATTAGAGGGACCGTTAGGACCATTCTGGGCACTCTGCCTCCGTTCTCGTCGTGGTTAAAGCGATAGCATCGCATTTTCTTCTTGGGCAAAATGATCTTGCCTTCAGGGCGGAACCTCTTAACACCCTCTGTGATAGTCTTCACGATCAGTGTTGAAGACATATCGCGACATGCAAGTACGCGAGCTTTACCTGGCTTAACCTTTGAACCAGGCTCGATGTCCCTGGGGTTAGGTCCATCAACATAAATAACTCCCTCCAGCTCTGGTTGAGGGGTAGGGACATAAGGATCAGGTGAGGCTTCGGGGACATAGTCATAGTCTCTGAAGTTTACAACTCTGGCCACTTCGTCAAGGCCACCATCATCTGAGGAAGGCTCCTCGTAGTCATCATCATCAGAGTTGGCTTCGTTATCAGCACCTCCCTCGATGTCATAATAGGCATCGCCTAATGAATCTGTTGGAGAATCACTTATGTGAATGGGCGACACGGTTTGTGATGGAGGCATGGTTTGTGGTGGAGGCACTTTGGAGAGAATTTCCGCTGCCTTAGCGCTGAATTCATCTCCTTTCTTTGTCAAAGTTTCGAGGTCATGTTCGATGTCGGTCATGTTGGTGTGAGGCTCGTTCTCAGCTGGGAGTACATCCAGAGATTGATCCCGCGAGCTTGAAGGGTGCTTTGTTCTCCACGAAATTAGAGGCACTTCTCGGGTATATTCTTCGTTAGACCATAGAGGGTCGAAGTATAACTTGAACGAACTTTCGCTGGTGCTCGTAGCTCTCGCGATGTTGGCTGCTGCAGCATCGCTGATTTGTATATGAGGCATGGGAGAAGGTGTCCTTGAACTATCGTCTTGAGACATCTGAAAAGGGTGAAATGATTAAGTGTGTGCTCTTACAGAAAGCGAATGAAGGATGAGAAAGGAATAAATAAGCAGAAAGGCTCTATGTGTTTCTAGGGTATCGCATTTAGGTCTTGGGAAGGGATCGCATCTATGTTCCTATGGGAGAAATTGCATTTCTATCGCAGCGAAGACAGGATCGCATGTTCAAATTAGCATTACGGGATCGCTATCCAAAGGGATCGCATCGCATACAATTAAAGCTATCTAATCATGCAATTACAATGAAGAACAATAATTTAAATGCAAGAAGAAAGAGGAGACTTACTTTTTCTTGAGGAAGGTTGAAGAAATTGGAAGAAGTTTGGAATCGCTTGAAATTTTCTCGCGTTTGATCTGAGAGCAAACTGACAGCACTTCGACAATGTGTTTGTGAGAATGAAAAAAGGTAATGATAGTGACAGGGGTATATATAGCCATCAGGAGAGAGAAAGACATGGGACACGTGTTGAAATCTCGTCCGTTGGACACACATCTCGAGACACAACAACTGTCAAAACCTTTCAAATTCTTAGGGTCGCGACTACTCCAACGGTTATATCTATTCTTGGGCTCGCTTCGCGGTGACAACTCGTAATTTTTGAGTCCACATCGCATCTCCAATGGCAATATGGACTCGGGGGGTAGTTGTTATGCCCAAATCTGGCATAATGGCTAAATTGATTTAATTAGCTGAATTGATGGTTCGTAATCTATGATGGGCCTAGAAGATGAAGATTGGGTCACTAAAGCCCACTATTGGAATCAGCCCAGCATGCCTTGGCGATAATACTTCTATTACAGGAGCACCTCGCTATACAGAGCCTCGCTGGCGATGTCTGCCAGGGGATCGCTTCGCTTTTTGCATCACATCTATAACTTACAGCGAGATCGTTATCTCCTCTTCTCTGGAAGGCTCATGGCCAGACTTAAGGTCGCATGAGTAGCTAGGCACAGGGATCACTTCGCGTGGTCAGGCCTCTCAAGGTCGCATGCAAGGGCCCTGATTGATCTTTCATTCCGAATCTATCCATTCGAGACTATGGGCTTCTACAGCTGGATCATGGATCATGGATAGATTTGATGACTTACTGCCACGTCAGCTCTAAACAAGTGGGCTTGGACTTTGGCTTATCTCATAAAACCCTAGCCCGCCTAGGTAACTTGTGGCCCAAGAACTACGTCAGGCTTGATCCCTATAAATAGAGTACGTAGGCACCTTGATACGGATGAGAAGCAGTTTACCTGAAAACACCTATCAAGCTCAGCCACATTCAAACACACAAACCCTCATCCTTTGTTCTTCTTTTATTAGCAAAATATCCGTATTTTGCTCTGATAATCCAGCAAACCTCCAAAATATTGTTATGCAATATTCTCCCTATAACAATTTCTATTTAATTGTTAGTTATATAAAATTTTATTTTTGGACAATAAAACTGGAACAGAAAACAACGATGAGTTTGCAAGCAACAAAGCTGGTAGAAGGTATAAGTTCGAAGAAATAATTCTAGAATGATGCAGCTAATTTCTTCTCTCGGTACCAATTCTACCCCGTTGTGTTTGGTTCATTTGGATAGTTGACAAGTGTATCCCTGGACAATCTGTCCCAAATTTTGACAGTTAGCCTACCTCTTTTACTAATCATTTTTCTCAAGTAACAATGGACAATGTCACAATTTGTTACAGTTTCCTACCATTTCTTTGCAATTAAGCACATAGATTCTAATCTCCCAAGCCATTTTTTTCTGAAGTTAGGATTTGTAATCTAAAGGATAGCATCACAACAGAGAACATTTTAAAAGATTTCATACATTTGTTGCCAGTAGACCATACATACACAGTCCTCTCAAAATCAGTTCAGGGCGTGAAATTTAAAGCCTTAACAGCAGGGCAACTAGTCTCCAATACTTTTAATCTCAAAAAAACAAAAACTCCAAAATACTATAATTTCGCCAACATATGATAGTGTTAGAACCAGCCTGAGGGTGTTACTGTTCTCGACTTTCTCCACTCCTCCAGTTTCCTGGTCTACCAGATCCTGTTAATCCCCACCGGCTGTTATTTGCTGGTTGATTGGGCCTGACTGTCATTCCAGCTCGTGCATCCCCTATACTAGAGTTCGTTGCTCGCCACACATTGCTTTTTGCACGTTCTTTTGATGATAATGTCCATGCAGCTTGGGTTTGCCCTCTAGCTGGCCCTGTCTCTCGCCACACATTGTTGTTATTTGCTAGTCGATTGGATGTTAGTGTCCATGCACTTTGTGTTTCACCTCTACCAAAACTCGTTTGCCACACATTCACTGGGTGATTGGGTGCTTGTGTCTCTCCTCGACCGAAGTTCCTTGCTCGTGACACATTTTCCTGTTGATCGGGCCTTGATTTTTCTGCAGTTCGTGTTTCCCCTCTACGTATTGCTTGCTGCACATTGTATACTTGTGGTTGATTAGGCTTAAATGTCCCGGTAATTCCTGTTGTGCCTCTGCCAAATATTGGTCTCCATTTTTCATTATTACGCTGCAAAGGCGAGTTAAAATTATGCGGCCTGTAATGTCCAGTCGAAGAACTCCCACCAAAATTTAAACCTGAAGTCGATTTTGGGAGCTCCCCTGGTGCAGCCAAAGTTCTTTCAGCTTTTTCAGCTGTGACCCTGCCTCTACCACTGCCCCAACCAATACCAGCATTCTTCATGATCACAGCTGGGGTTGAATTTGTTACTCTCTTATCAGGTTTCCACTGCCTATGGGGATTCTGGAGTCTAGTAACAGGCCGATGCCCCTGATATTCATGCCACAGCTGTGTCTCATGAATGTCAGCTTCAGTGACCGTCTGCAGAGATACACCATTGCAAAGTTAAACAACTGTTTACTGTCAAAATTGATCAGGCGAACTTAAGTAGTACCTCTTCAGGGACAAAAACTCCTTCTAGTAAACGTGGATTATGCACCCTATGAGGCGGCAACTTGTAATATACACATCTGCAGCTCAAAAGATCGATATACAAGTTATGCATGATCTATCATAACGGACTAACATATAAAACAAAATCTACATTCCAACCAATGAGAAGTATGCAAAAAAAAAAAAAATAGTCTTTTCCTGAGATAGTATACTTACAGAACATCACTGTGATCAGATTGAAGAAGCCCATCAGCTTCATTTCCCCCCATCTTAAAAAGCAGAAACCCATTAAGCCCTCCACTGAAATTTGGCAAATTAAACACAATTCATGATGCACATTGATGTCATTATCTACTGAAAAATTCATTATAATTATACAACAATTAACCAGAAATCATCTAAGTTCATTGTATAGCTCTAACGTGTCTCACCTCAACTTTGCATCAATTTTAATTTCATTATTATTCCTGTTGGAGTCGGTACTTTGGTGATCAGAAATAATATCTGAGCTCGTTCGTCCCAGAAACAAAATATCTAGGCCTTCAGAATTCCTGATTGCTTCATCGCCCTACACATATTTCGATGAGTAGTTTGACTGGTATTAATATATACTGACATGGATTTATTTCTGAAGTAAAGTTATTCTAATCCAATACGATTGATCAAAATCCTAACTTTGTACATAATGAAGAGAATCACAATACTCATTCCACAAACCAAAAACTCAAAATATTTGCACTCACCATGAGCTCACTTTCCAACTTTCGTGTCTCTGCTAAAAGGCGAGCTTCTTCTATAAAAGGAAGTTTGCATATGCCCTTCATAGGAGAATATGTGATGTGAAACTTCACAATTATATAGTACAAAGAGTACTATGCTACATATGCCACATATATGTCTGAAAAGAAAGAAATCAGTAAAACCTGCCACGTGAACCGCGTTCCATCAACATCGACCTGAAAATCTGCATATTGAGAATAATTGAATCAGTCGGATTTTAGAACAATAAACTGTTTCTATAAACTATAAGATGAATACTTGCCTGTACGGTAGAAGTCAATGATACTGGAAGTTTCATCTTTCATTAATCTCTGATAAGGTATAGGTAGTGCATGAGCACTGCAGAGAAAAAACAGTTGCTAAGCAAATCACACAGCTAAAAATTTAAAGAGAAAAATCTAAGATGATCTTAAAACATCACCTCCTGGGAGGAAAAACACCCATAAGTTGTTCAAACGGTTTGAATGGTAGACCCTTCTGGAAAAGTGGTTTAACTCGTGAAAGCCCTTTCATGTCGGAGGCAAATGGCCCATAATGATATGGATAATACCTACAAATATGTTCCAGTTTCGAATATCACTAACGTCCAATGCCATGTACCCAAGTACCTCCTGACACACAAGTCAGCTTAGGAATACACAGAACAAAGTTTTACAATCTTACCATGTCCAGGAAGGAACTCCTGCAAAGTAATAGAGACTCACCCAACACAGGCCTTCAGTGTACTTCTCTACCTATAAGAGAGTTGTGGTTTATCAGGTTATTTTCCCAAAACTTATTTCTAATTACAGTTAAAGGGGAAACGGCTTTTTAAATTATTACAGTGTCAAATATACTCTAATAGCTAATGCAACATTCTTAACATACCACAGCTCTCCTTGTGCTTTCAACATCCACAGGACTAGTTAGCTCAAATTTTTCCATGTAATATCTCTCTCTGTAGCCCGGTAAATGCAATTTTACCTGCGGAAAATAAAAGAACCGAAGTATTAACAATTTTTAATAATTCCAAATTAAGAGTGTTTCTATAGAATGGACGAGCCAAATTCATAGTATTACCTTGTCTGTTCGTAGACCACCATTCTGAAAGCTATCAGCAGCTTTACGACTATATTCTTTCAGTTTGTCTTTCAATTCTTTGGTATTTTCCAGAATCTGGATTATTACAACAATAAGAGCAAACATTTAGTGTATAAGTTCAGTACTACACTTCATGCAAAGTCACAGAAAGGTTGATCCCATAAGTATCCAAAATTAGTACATCTGGAACATAACTCAATGTAATTAGAAGTATAGTGGTGCAATAGTCATTTGTATGAATTCAATAACTAGTCAATCAAGTGTTACTTGAACTAACTGCATAATACAAAGAGGCAGTTTTGGTACCACTTCAGGATCATTGACCCCATTTGAACAAGTAGGCATTTTTTCTGAGCAACTTCCTGAAATTTTCAAAGTTGATAAATCAATTCCGATCGTTCCTGAGTCTTCATTTTCAGCACATTGCTGCAAAAATAAATAAATAAATCGTTAGTATCACATGTCCAGCTACAAAATGAAAATTAATTTATTTTGCCCACTAACTGAATTCTCATAATCTTTAAGGATCTTTTTGAGTATCCTCTCTCTCAGGTCTGCCCTTTTCTTGAATATATTTTCTTCATAATTGCCAACCAGGAGTATGAATTTTTCAACTCTTTTCAGCTTTACATATCCTGAATTCTTAATATCGTTGACCTAGTTAATTCAGCACCAAATGTAGTCAATACATAATAAATCTGCATCAAAAGATTAATACTGAGAACGATAGAAGAAATATAAAAATCATACACGCTGCATGTCAACTAAGTAACCTCCCAAGACTTTGAACTCGGTCTTGTACACGTGCATCAAGAGATCAATTCCACCCTGTCATTTCAATCCATGTTTATCAGCAAATGTAAATCTTTAAGTCTGTAATCTGTAAATGTGGAGAAGGAATTAGTAATTAAAAGGTCACCTCATGGATGTACAGTGAGGGCATGTGAGGTAGAAAATCATTCCCACTAAAAAAACATATGAAGATAAAGTCGTCAATGAGTCTCTCAAAGTCAGGTTGAAATTTCTCATGAGGTGGATTTTTTATTTCCATATCCATTTTCAGATATTCTCTTAGAATCCACAAATGAAGAAACTGTTATGAACATATAAACACGGACGAGCATAGTAAGGAATACCGAATACATATAGTTCCTTGCATGTGACAACAAAAAAAAAACATCAAACCTGATATGGTCTTTTGGCTGATTTTTTTGCTTTGTATACAGCTTCTTTAGTAGATTTTCCTGACAACTCTGTCTCCCCCCACTGAATGATCAATTACTATCAGCAAAATAACTTCACAACTCTTGCGAAAAACATTTACAATATTCGCATTAAAACATAGTTAAAGAATAGGTACATAGTTCCAGTCCACAGTCATAGAAAAAGTTTAATTTTATTTATTATTTGAAAGTTGTAAAATAAAAGGCTTTTTTATGGACAAACATTTGTAATATTATATAGTCAATGTGATTAATAAATAACAAAAAAACTTGTTAATGCGCAATCATATACCTTTTCGAACGATTCCCTTGATTTCGTCATATTTTCGGGTTCACAACTAGCTAACACTTGAGTTGTATGATCACCGGAATTTGGAACTTGCACCATAATATCCTAAATAAAAACTTGTTCAAGTCTTAGTTTGCTCCTATATTCCTAAGACAATAAAAATAGCATCTAATTAATGACATATAGATATAACTTACCTCTCTTAAAATCGAAAAATGAATTTCATGTGTGGCCAAGGCCAGCATAATTAAGTCAGCATCCTGCATTACAATAACAAGTAAACACTGAGGTGATATAGTGAATGTAACAAAATTCATGGTCAAATATTTGAATGTGCACCGAACTTTCAGTTACCAGCATTCTACAAATATGCAGGGTATATTATCATACATACCAAGCCATAAACACAATGGCGTGTATTTGGATCATACTCCGGGAATGTCCGTTGAAGCCTAATAAAGGAAAAAATCTTGTGTTCGCCCTCACCAGGAACACTTGAATCAGATAACAGCACCTGATAAAGAAGAAAATTTCACTTAGGTCATCAACTACAGTGAACATAGTAAATATACACGATTGGTGGAGTACGTAGAATGGAGGTCTCAAGACATAAACCTTGACATTTTTCCAACCAGGATTATTTTTCATCCGACGGTGAACATAGATTTGAAGCTCCTTGGATAATTTGAACATAAACTCTGTTCCTGGAGTTATAATGTTGGAGTCAAAAAGTTCAGTTTCTTGTTTTGGAAGAACTTGTTTTCCATCCAACAGGAACTCCCTTCGTAACCTATCTTCTTCCTTTTCCTGACAATTGAGAACCGCACTTACAGTGAATAAATTTAAACAAACATGTCAAAGTAAATTACAGTATCACACCCTAAAGAACAAAATAACTTAAAGAATCAGGGTTAGGCCACAGAGCGAAAAAACAAAATAATAACTTACTACTTCTACTGCGTCCTTTGCAGTTCTAAACCTTCTCGTTCTTTGTTGATTCATTTTTGCTCTGGGAGCAACACCATCTACAATGCATGTTTTTCAAGCACAAACAGTTAATTTCCACCGTTTTGGATATACAAATTTAGTATACAAAAATAATCCAATAAAATAGACGAGCTTAAGAGAAAATGCAAAAAAGAATACAATGCCATGCAAAAGTATTTTTTTGCGACTTCTTATCATAGATTTAGAGTGAAGAAAAATATATTTGCAAACACACAAATGTGTCCAACCCTAAAATGGGTAAGAATAAAACTAAACAGACTCTCTCTCTCCCTCTCCCTCTCTCTCTCTCTCTCTCTCTCTCTCTCTCTCTCTCTCTCTCTCTCTCTCTCTCTCTCTCTCTCTCTCTCTCACACACACACACACACACACAGAGAAAGAGAGTGAAATTCAAGTTACCTATAGCAAGATATAAAAGCTTCCTTGGCCTAACAATGTTGAAAAGGCGATCAATATAACCAAATATATTGTTGAAAACTTCATCAAAAGTCTTTGGAGTAGCCATCTGAAATAGAATCGGAGAAATTAATCACAAATAGTCAACTAAAAATGTTACTGATATAAACAAGTAAAAATCAAGAACAGAAGAGAGTAAAACAATCACACACATGATCATTTTCCTCCGGATGGAAACAAGGATGTATAATCCCATTCATGTCCAAATAAAGATTGTCAAATTCCATGCCATTCGGGTTTGGTAGGCTAGAATCTACACAAAATCCATTTTCTTCTTTAGCATCTACAACAACAGATTCGTACTTTTTTGTCAGCCATCTATAAAACGAAGGCACACCCATCTTTGATCTTCCTTCTTTCTACTTAAATTTCTTTCCAACTAGCTACGTGTGTGTGATCAAAATCATTGAAGAATAGCTAGCGTCTAGTGCTCCCCTACTCTAGTAGTGGGTGTACTCTACACAAACAGTGTTTGGTGCCACTTGGGCTGCCAACGTACTTATGTCATTACAATTTACAATACACATGCACATATCTCGAGATAATTTTCAACGGGGGGATAGTTACGTTCGTGTCATCTACTCACAGAAAGATGTCGTACAGTATATTTGTACACGACAAATGAAAAATATGTGTGATAAACAGCAACTAGCAGATACCGCTCCTTTGCCTGGAGTCCGTTTGAATTAATTTAAAAATATTGAATTTATTCATTAAAGGTGAAAATTGATAATGTTTAACACTAAGTTAAATGTATTTTTTAACTAATTTACTTAAATGAATTTATATAAAAAAAATTGACTAAGAAAATAGAAATTTATATTTTTCAAATATTAAATAAAAATGTAAAATACAATTATATATATAAATAATTAAACATGAGTTAAAATGTAATTTAAATATATGTATTTTGATGTGAGAAAAAAATAAGTTGAAAAAAAAAAATACCTCGAAGTTACTTAAATTTTTTAACTAAAACTAAATTTAAGTTGAACTACATTGGGGTAGCTTATGGGGTGAAAAACCAAAATACTCACCTTTTTATTCCATTTGCCCAAAATACGTGTAGGCGCGAACCTCCGTCCTTTTTACCCACGGACCACGCATGTCTCACATGCGTACACAGTTTACGCATGTCTCACATGCGTGGTCTTTACAAAACTGAAGGTTGGCGTCACATGCGTATGCGTATTTGTTGCGAATGCGTAACACGAGACACGCATTTGGGAAATGTGCAACCCATGCACTGTCATTGTCTTCACATAGGTGAACGACAAACGATTTTTGAGGCGAAAATCTTCGAAATTCCGGCCACCTTCGTTCACCCCCTACCCAGCAACGTTCACTACCATACCATACATCAACATACTCGTCTTCTCATGCTCTACAAACCTATACTAATCAATTTTTGTTTAGTTCGCCAAATTTGAAAGCCCCAAAACCAAGCTTATATCACCGATTTGTTTTCCGATCTGTCCATACATGCCCCTGCGGGGCCAGAAATCAACAAATAAAGGTGGGAGAATGGAGAGGGAGGTGTGGGCTTTTCTCTGATGCCCTCAGTTTTGGTGGAGGTTGCCGGAGGGAGGAGAATTGATGTGCCGAAAATATGACATTTAATTATCGCAAGCGCACGATCATCGTTTTAGTATTTATGATTCGATCCACAGGGAATAATATTTATTTCGTGATCCTTAAATATTTAATTTAATCGAATTAGACAATTTGGGTTTTCGAGAATTTGATTTTAAACTAATTAATTTCTAAAAGAAATTTAACCACTATTTAAAAGAGAAATTAAATTAATCTACTAAAAACTGAATTTTGCATTTTTATTTAAATTAAGTTTCATTTAAAAGAAAATTAATCTATTTTTTTCTATTTCTAAACTAACTAACTAATAATGAAAAGAAGAAAAAAATAAAAAAAAATTGAATCATTCTATAATTATTATTCATAATGAAATTTTAAAATTAAAATTTAACTAATTCTTATTTACGAGAAATTGTAATAAAAATTTGGCATGACTTAATTGTAAATTGAACTAACCAAATATTCAACAACCCAAAATCAACAATCTCGTGTTTCGATTAAATCTGACTTCGCAATTCTAAAGAATTCAGAAATTCAGCAGCACAAGAAATCAACCGTAACTTATATTCGACTTAGGAAAACCAATATGCAGACTCGGTAATCAAGCAACTCGACATACTCAGCGAAATAAACAATACAAAACTCTGATTACAAACACTGAGTTAACGCAGCAGATAACGAAAACAATTCCATGACTCCAGTCGACATTTCAAACTTCACAGCAAAAACTCAATTACAACTCAAAACTCGCACACCAAACTACTACTCAGAAAACGAAACAAACAAACACAATGAGCCAACTCGCGCACTTGTGGACATGAACTGAAATCGCAGTTTAACAAAAACAACTCAGAAACTTGAAGACTCAAAAATCTCTTAGAACTCCGCACTACAAACACACAGCAACAAGAAGTCTAAACATTTCGAGTAACAAGAACTCGGTAGAGACTTGGAAAATTCTGCACAATTAAACTTCAATAAGACAACAACGAACCCAAAATTCAAAAGAGAAACGAACAATAACTCGCACGGAAACACTTAGCGAAAACAGAACTCGGTAAATACGGATTTAACAAAATTGAACTAATACAAACTCAGCGAAATCGATGAAAGAATAACAAAGCTGAAACAAACAATTTCATTACTACTCGAACGACTTAGAAACCAGACATTCCACGAAATCATTTCAGAAAACAACACAAAATAGACGAAAACCAGAACTTGGATCGTGAACTCAGACTCTCAGAACACGACTCTATTCACAGAACTAAGACAAACGCAGCAATACACTCGACTTATTCTAAGAAGTCAGCCAAGCAACAACAAACAAACAAACGCAACACCAACAATTCGACTCGCGATGGGACTCGAAGAACAGATAAAGGAAATTCAAAACAAAATACAAAATAGGGGACTTCCGAGTTTTATTCGAAGAAGAGAAAAACAAAAACAAAAGGGACTGGGTTTGGTTTGATGCAGAAGAATGGTGTTTGAATAAAAGACGAAAGGGGAAGATTTATGGTTCGATTTATCGAGAATAAGAGGAGGATGGAGATGGGCGATGGGTTTGTTTACAGGGAAGAGTAGTGAAAATAAGAACAAAGGCGAATGTGTATTGTGTATATGTATCGAAGAGAAAGGGGGGTGACAGGGGAAGAAATTGGGAAGAACCGAAGAACAAGAAGAGTAAAAAGGAAATGATGGGCTGGGTTTGGTGTTTATTCTAAAGAAAACAAAAACAGGGGAGCTTAGAAACTCTGCTTCGAATTAACAAAATAACGAAATAAAGAATAAGGAAAGAGATGCAAGAATTTAAAAGAATGATTGAAATTTGCATAAAAATGAAGAGTGTTTACAAGAAAAGTAGAAAATTACAACTACAAATTTTTGGATATGAACTACTAATAACCTAATTCTAGTATGTAAGGTAATTGTTTTTACAAGTGAAGAAATTAAGCCTATTTATAGGAAAATTTTAGGGTTTTAGGTAGGTGTGGGTGAATCTTGGCCCTTGATTTAGTTTTGGATTGGCTAAATCTTGGCCATCCATTTTGGTGGCTACAAAAATGCACCACCCTCCCTAGCTTTTCCTTTTCTTCTTGTTTTGGTCCTTCTTTTTCTTCTTTTGTCATTTATTTATTTATTTTGCCATTTCTTCAGTTTTCTCGAATTTTTCCTGAAATGCAACAAAATAATTTATTAAAATACGAATTCAAACAATAAATAGGCAATAAAAATATGCAAAAATATGCACTTATCAAATGCCCCCATACCTATCTTTTGCTCGTCCTCGAGTAAAACACAAAAAATGCAGAATGAAAAACCTATACTCACTATCGTAGGAATCACGGGTAATTTTAGGTTTACCAACCCGTTAAACCAATAGACGATCTCTACAGGAGGAGTGTTGTCTCCTAAGGGTTTACAGAAGATATACCCATAAAATATTTGAGATAAGTCAGCAAGTATCCAACTTTCCTCTTTTACTCTAGCTTTCATTGGTGTCAACAAAACAATTTTGTAGGAAAATATATGCCTTAAAGATCATTCTAATAATAGCCAAGTTATAGGTTCCCACAATCCACATGATTAGACTCTCAACATTTCTTCCGAAGTCGTATCCTTTAACGAATCAGCATACTCTCGATTAGACTCAGGGTTGACTTTGAAATCCTCAACGAGAAGAGACTCAATTTCACTATCCTCGAAACTAGACCATGTGGCAAACTTGTTGACCACGTTAACCCCTATTGATGGTTCATAAAGCTCATTGGGTTCTTTCCCCACATTGAAAATGTTTAGGTCTATGGTCATGTTACCGAAAGTGAGTTTCATCGAACCATTCCTACAATTAATTAAGGCATTAGATGTAGCAAGAAAAGGTCTTCCTAAGATGACAAGAATTTGATTCTTGGAATTAGTGACGGGTTGAGTCTCGAGGACAACAAAGTCAACCGGAAAGATAAAATCACCAATTTTAATCAAGACATCTTCAATTAATCCCTTGGGCATTTTTATAGAACGATCGGCAAGTTGAAGTGTCATATTGGTCTTTTTGAGCTCGCCTAAACCTAAGGCTTGATAAACGGAAAAAGGAAGCAAGTTCACACTAGCACCTAAGTCAAGTAAAGCCTTGTCCACGAAAGTATTACCTATGACACATGAAATAGTTGGACAACCGGGGTCCTTGTACTTCATGGGAATTTGGTTAGAAAGAATTGAGCTCACTTGGGACGTCAAGAAGGCTTTCTTAGGGACTTGGGTAGTTCGTTTATGGGTGCACAACTCTTTAAGATATTTTGCATAGGAAGGAACTTGTTGAATCACGTCTAAAAGAAGAATGTTTATCTCGACTTGTGATACTCCTAAGTTTTTATGATCACAAACAGTAAGCCATTTGGCTTATTAGTAGATATAAAACAGCATGCTAGTTGTGTAAAGTTTTGATGATCATAAACAGTAAGCCATTTGGCTTATTAGTCGATATAAAACAGCATGCTAGTTGTGTATGTACTCACTTGGTTTTGCAGAATACTCTAGCTTACTGATTGTATAATCAGTTTATCTAACAGCAAGCCAAAGTTGAGATACAGTGATAGTTTGGCAAGCCAGTTGCACACAGTCAATACCCAAACAATATAAAACATCATGTATTTCTGTATTGTACTAACTTGGTTTTGCAGGGTATAATAGCTTACTGATTGTATATTCAGTTTGTCACAAACAGCAAGCCATTTGTACAAACAGCAAGCCATTTTCAACTGTTCAGAATTCCTGTAGATAAAGATCAACTAGACATATCTATGTTCTCAGGAAACTTGGTTGATGATATGGAAATGCAAAAGTATAAAGCCATCTATCCGTTCAGCTCACCAGAACAAAAATAGCAAGCTGACATGAACTTGCTATGTTATTTCGGTACTGTACTAACTTGGTTTTGCAGGGAAAATTAGCTTACTGATTATATAATCAGTATATCACAAACAACAAGCCAAATGCAAGGACAATCAGCATACCAGTCTCACAAACAGCGTGCCAGCTTCACAAACAACAAGCTGATTGTGTCTGACAGAATTAAAGATCAATTCGGAATTCAAATAGCATCAAGTGGAAACATTGTTAGGAATATTTGTAAGGGCCCTCTGAATTAATCTAAATATGTCAGCTCTCATATTTCAAACATTTTGGGAGATAAATTTATTCCTTGTCTTCAAATAAGAAAAGTAAGATCTACTTTTCATTATTTTAATACCCACCATACCTCCACTCAAAGACAACACATGGGACTCATCATAGCAAATATTCTCTCCATGTTTTTGACTCTATACACGCTCCATCTCTTCTGAATTTGCAGAACATCAAGCTCCTCTCTTTTGCTAAAACAATTCATCATCTCTAACGGCTTCAAAAAATTTCCATTTGGACTTGAGTTCAAATATTCTTGTTTACCTATTTAAGGGATGGTCTTGCTCAGTTCCAAAATATCCATTGAATATCCATCAAAGTGCAGAAACAAGATTATACACACAACTTCAAAGCTTTCATTGCCAAATTCTTTAAACCTCACAAACCCTATATACACGCATATATATATATATTCAGAGGGTTCATAGGTTGAGTTGTATCTATTTAAATCTTTGTATTGTTCAAGTTGTAATTGATTTGTTGCTGTACAAGGTTGGCTTAAGGTTTAGGGTGGGTCGAACTAGGCTAGAGAAGGATACTTGGGAAGTATTGCTTAGAGAGCTAGTTCAGCACAGGAAACAGCAAGCCATTTGTAAGCAACAAGGGTGTAAGGGAGATATATTGTTGGATCTTGTAATTGGTTTATATTTGATCAATAATATATTCTCTTACCAAGTTGGTAAGGGACCGGGACGTAGACCATAGGGGTTTAGGGGTCGAACCTGGCTAAAAGATCTTGTGTTCTTTAATTTTCTGCATTTTAGTTACAAACAGCGTACCATTTGCAAACTGATAAAACACAAACAGCAAGCTGTTTGTAGTAATTTTTAAAACAGTTCATAAAATAGGATTTTTAGTCATAAACACCTATTCACCCCCCTCTAGGTGTTGTTTCAATTGGTATCAGAGCTTTGGTGTACTAACATTTTTGTAACAGGAAAGTACAGATCCTATGGCACACATTTATGAAGAGGGAGAATCATCAAACATGCTACCACTTCTCGTTGGTACATAAAATTATGATTTATGGAGACTAAGGATGAAGATGATTCTGATCAGAAATCCACTTGAATGGTTGGTTGTTAAAGATGGTCCATTTACCTTTCTAGATGAAAACGGCAAGCCAAAAGATGTTGATGATCTTACCGGGGAAGAATTGATAAAAGCAAGTTATAATGGAAATGCCAAGTACACACTGATTTGTGGTCTTTCAGATTCAAATTTTGCCAAGGTCAGTTCGTGCATCACAGCAAAGGAGATATGGGATACCTTAGAAATACATTATCAAGCTACAACAAAAGAAGTATGTGTCAATTCAAAACAGCAAGCTGCTTCATGTGACACAAATAAATCTAAGGCGCCACTCCTAACATGGAATGATGATGAGGAATCAGCTTCTAATGATGACTCAAGTGATGAGATGGACAATCTAGCCTTTGTTGGTATTGATGATGAAGATACCGTAAAAAGAAATATCAAAGAAGCCCTTGTAGACAATGATGTGTCAAATTCGGATGATGCAATTGAGGTAAACTCAATTAACTCTGATTTACCTTCTACTTCTACTATGCTAGATGAACTAACCATGCATGTGCCAAGTAATGTATCTATTATTCAGTTCATGGAATTGAAAAATAAAAATAATGAGCTTGAGAAGAAGAATACTCATTTGAAGAAAATCATTTCTGATTTAATGGTTGAAAAGGCTCCTGAAATCAACCATGATGATCTTATTACTGATCTAAAGGAGAAACTCATTCAATTCGAAGGAGTTAATAAAGTAATTATACAAAGGAATGAGGTTCTTATGAAAGAACTCAGGGAATTAAGGTCAAAGATTAAAGCTAGAGATGAGTGCATAGAATCATACAAGATTAAGGAATCTAGCCAAGCTGAATCTTCAAAATCTACTGAGAAGAGACTTCAGCAAGCTGAATGTGCAGACAAACAGCACGCCATTCTTATCAAACAGCAAGCTGAACTGATTTCCTTGCTAGAAAATGAAGTCAAAGATCTTGAGAAAGGAATGGAAACATTTGTTCAAGGAGAAGACAGCTTAAAAACAATCATGAAAAAGGCAAATGTCCCCTTGGTTAGAGAAGGAGTTGGCATGAACTTGAACAAGAAACATGGAGCACTAAAATATGATGGAAGAAATGGCATAACTTACGATTATGCTATGCCTTGGAAGACATGCAACAAGTGTGGTGGAAAAGGCCATCTGGAAAGTCAGTGTGTGGTTCAAATCAATCATAAAAGGAAAACAGCATACCAGAATGGACCAGTCAGACTACAAACAGCTTACCAGAATGCTCCTGACAGAGGACAAACAGCATACCAGAAGAGTAAAAGAAAGCAAAATCAGTTATCAAAAGTGATCCAAATGTGGATCAAGAAAGTTGATTTAAATGTCCTATATACTCTTGCTACTAACCAATTTGGACCCAAACCTATATGGGTACCAATACATTTAGTTGGTAATTGTTTGTTTTTGTAGATATGTCTTGCGGCTAAAGGAAGGTCAAAACAATGGATATTGGATAGCGGATGCACTAGACATATGTGTGGAGACAAGTCTCAGTTCAAAAGTCTCAAAATGAAGAAAGATTGAAGAGTTACAATTGGTAATAGTAAGACTCTTCGAATCCTTGGTATTGGTTCTATTGGTAATAGTAATATATCAATTGATAAAGTTCAATATGTCAAAGGTCTTTCATATAATTTACTTAGTGTCACTCAATTATTTGATGATGGACATTTTGTTCAGTTTGGCATTGATAAAACCACTATTACTATTGGTACTAACAAAATCCCCTTAGTTGCTAGAAGGGAAGGAAATATATATGTATTAGACTTTGAAATGCAGGAAACAGCATGCTGTTTGGCTGCAATAGAGAATGATCCATATATTTGGCATAGAAGATTGGGGCATGCACATATGGACCTGATCAATAAATTTTTAAGCAAGAATCTGATCAGAGGACTACCCAAACTGAAATATACCAAGGTTGAAATCTGTTCAGCTTGCCAATTGGGCAAACAAATTAGAAGTACACACAAAGCAAAGAAAATGGTATCTACTTCTAAACCTTTAGAGCTTCTGCACTTGGACTTATTTGGTCCAGAATCTTATAAAAGTATTGGTGGTAAACAATATGGTTTTGTAATTGTAGATGATTATTCTAGATTTACTTGGGTATTCTTTCTTCGTACTAAAAATTGTGCTTTTAATGAGTTTGAAAAACTGATTAAATTACTTGAGAACAAGCATGATACAAGACTTGTATGTATAAGAAGTGATAGAGGAGGTGAATTTGTCAATGAGAACTTTATTACCTATTGTGAAGAAAGAGGAATCTCCCATGAATTTTCTGCTCCAAGGACTCCACAACAAAATGGAGTGGTGGAAAGGAAGAATAGGTCACTTCAAGAAACAGCA
This sequence comes from Saposhnikovia divaricata, assembly GCA_036435485.1. Taxonomy (NCBI): domain Eukaryota; kingdom Viridiplantae; phylum Streptophyta; class Magnoliopsida; order Apiales; family Apiaceae; genus Saposhnikovia; species Saposhnikovia divaricata. The sequence continues at coordinate 52,911,595 of CM071595.1, read as the reverse complement.
AGGACTCTACTTCAAGAAAACAAGCTGCCTAGGAGTTTTTGGGCCGAAGCTGTGAATACAGCATGCTATTTGTTGAATCGAATCATAATCAGGCCTATTTTGGATAAAACTCCTTATCAATTGTTGAGAAACAAGAAGCCAAACATCAGTTACTTCAAGATTTTTGGCTCTAAGTATTTTTTGCTCAAGACAATTGGTAAAGATGGTAAATTCGATGCAAAATCCTACGAAGCTATATTTCTTGGTTATTCTTTAACAAGTAGGGCTTATAGAGTTTATAATATAAATAAACATATTGTTGAAGAATCTATTGATGTTACATTTCAAGAACCTAACAATGATCTACCAAGAGATGAGGAAGAATTCGCAGGTAAAAGTATGCAATCTCAAATCTCTGACAAACAGCAAGCTGGAAGTTCAAATCAGCAAGCTGGAAGCTCAAATCAGCAAGATGGAGGTTCAAAACAGCAAGCTGAAAGTTCAAATCAGCAAGCTGAAGTTGAGACTGAAACTGGAAGTCAGCAAGCCAAGAAGGATGCAGATTCTGATAAACAGCATGCTGGAAGTTCAAATCAGCAAGCTGGAAGCTCAAATCAGCAAGATGGAGGTTCAAAACATCAAGCTGAAAGTTCAAATCAGCAAGCTGAAGTTGAGACTGAAACTGGAAGTCAGCAAGCCAAGAAGGATGTAGATTCTGACAAACAACAAGCTGGAGGTTCAAAACAGCAAGCTGAAATGGAAGATACGATTTCTAAAGTGGCAAAAATGACTTTGGAAGGTCCTAGAGGTTCAAGGGCTACTGAGAAACTACCTCTCTATGATGGGGAAGATCAGTTACCACCGGCAAAGATAAGAAAGACTACTCATGAAGAAATAGCTCAACATTCTTTACCGAGGTCAACAAGAGTAGTAAAGAATCATCCCCCAGAGTTAGTTATTGGTGATATTACTGATGGAATCACAACAAGAAGAGGAAAGGCAAATTATTGTGCTCACGCTGCCTTCCTAGCTCAAGAAGAACCCAAAAATATCAATAAAGCACTAGAAGATGAAAATTGGATCATGGCTATGCAAGAAGAATTAAATCAATTTGAGAGATGTGATGTTTGGGAACTTGTCAAGCCACCAAAAGATGCTTCAATCATAGGAACAAAATGGGTGTTCAAAAACAAAGTTGATGAATTTGGCACCGTTACTCGAAATAAAGCAAGACTTGTAGCTCAAGGTTACAACCAACAAGAAGGCATTGACTTTGATCAAACATATGCTCCTGTTGCTCGTTTGGAATCAATTAGAATGCTTCTGGCCTATGCATGTTTCAAGAAAATAAAGCTATATCAAATGGATGTAAAGAGTGCATTCCTAAATGGCATGCTGGAAAAGGAAGTTTATATCAAACAGCCTCCTGGATTCGAGCATGAACAGTATCCAAACTATGTATTCAAGCTAAAGAAGGCTCTTTATGGTTTAAAGCAGGCCCCTAGAGCTTGGTACAAAAGGCTTAGTAAGTATCTAATCCAAAATAGATTCATTCGAGGTAAAATCGATCCCACATTATTTATTATGCAAAATGGTAAAGACATTTTAATTGTTCAAATATATGTGGATGATATTATTTTTGGAGCTACTAATGAATCTATGTGCAAGTGGTTTTCAAAGTGTATGCATAGTGAGTTCGAAATGAGCATGATGGGTGAGCTCAATTATTTCTTGGGTATTCAAATCAAGCAATCTAAAGATGGAATTTTTGTAAACCAATCCAAGTATACAAAAAGTCTGCTCAAAAGATTTGGTTATGAAGATGTTAAACCAAAATCAACTCGTATGATCCAAAACAGCAAGCTGTTTGCGGACGAAAATGGTAAGGCAGTTGATATCAAAAGGTATCGAGGTATGATTAGAAGCTTACTGTATTTAACTGCTTCTAGACCTGACATTATGTATAGTGTGTGTGTTTGTGCAAGGTTTCAATCCAATCCTAAGGAGTCTCACTTAAATGCTATTAAAAGAATTTTTCGATATTTAAGTGGTACCATTACTCTTGGTTTGTTCTATCCTATCACAAATACTTTTGATCTTGTTGGGTATAGTGATGCAGATTATGCAGGTTGTCAAGTTGATAGAAAAAGTATTAGTGGTGTTTGTACATTTCTTGGAAAAAGTTTGGTTTCATGGCAATGCAAGAAACAAACTTCTGTAGCGTTATCCACGGCCGAAGGAGAGTATCTAGCAGCTGGGAGCTGTTGTTCTCAACTTCTATGGATGATTCAAACACTAAGGGACTTTGATATCAAGTGTGAAAAGGTTCCAATAAATTGTGACAACACTAGCACCATTAATATTTCAAAGAATCCGGTGAATCACTCAAGAACGAAGCATATTGATGTTCGACACCATTTCTTGAGAGATAATGTTGCTAAAGGCAAGATAGAGTTGGTCTTTGTTCCAACAGAATTTAAACTGCAGATATTTTCACAAAGCCTCTTGCTGAAGAAAGATTTTCTGTCATTCGAATGCAACTTGGTATGTGTCCTATTTAAAACAGCATGCTGGATAATTGTTTGCAGGACAGGTTAGCTTACCATTTGTACAGGTAACATTCAACAAATAGCAAGCTATCTATGCAGGTAAAATACCACATACAGCAAGCTGTTTGTGCAGGTAACATACTGCAAATAGCATACTTTTGTCATCGCTTTTAGATTACCATTTGTTCTATTCGCATGTTACAATTGGTATACTGATTGCATTATATCCTGGCATATCATTTGTTGATCTTAAGTGTTTCAATTTTTGATGGATTAAGGGGGAGAACTTTAGGAGAATACTTAATGAAAATGTATTATTGGATGTTTTTATTTGATCTTGTTAGATTATTGTTTTATATCTAATTTTGAGATGCAGGGATTTAGGGGGAGTTATTATAATTCTCCTAAATTAGTTGTAATCATCAAAAAGGGGGAGATTGATACTCCTAAGTTTTGATGATCACAAACAGTAAGCCATTTGGCTTATTAGTAGATATAAAACAGCATGCTAGTTGTGTAAAGTTTTGATGATCATAAACAGTAAGCCATTTGGCTTATTAGTAGATATAAAACAGCATGCTAGTTGTGTATGTACTCACTTGGTTTTGCAGAATACTCTAGCTTACTGATTGTATAATCAGTTTATCTAACAGCAAGCCAAAGTTGAGATACAGTGATAGTTTGGCAAGCCAGTTGCACACAGTCAATACACAAACAATATAGAACATCATGTATTTCTGTATTGTACTAACTTGGTTTTGCAGGGTATAATAGCTTACTGATTGTATATTCAGTTTGTCACAAACAGCAAGCCATTTGTACAAACAGCAAGCCATTTTCAACTGTTCAGAATTCCTGTAGATAAAGATCAACTAGACATATCTATGTTCTCAGGAAACTTGGTTGATGATATGGAAATGCAAAAGTATAAAGCCATCTATCCGTTCAGCTCACCAGAACAAAAATAGCAAGCTGACATGAACTTGCTATGTTATTTCGGTACTGTACTAACTTGGTTTTGCAGGGAAAATTAGCTTACTGATTATATAATCAGTATATCACAAACAATAAGCCAAATGCATGGACAATCAGCATACCAGTCTCACAAACAGCGTGCCAGCTTCACAAACAACAAGCTGATTGTGTCTGACAGAATTAAAGATCAATTCGGAATTCAAATAGCATCAAGTGGAAACATTGTTAGGAATATTTGTAAGGGCCCTCTGAATTAATCTAAATATGTCAGCTCTCATATTTCAAACATTTTGGGAGATAAATTTATTCCTTGTCTTCAAATAAGAAAAGTAAGATCTACTTTTCATTATTTTAATACCCACCATACCTCCACTCAAAGACAACACATGGGACTCATCATAGCAAATATTCTCTCCATGTTTTTGACTCTATACACGCTCCATCTCTTCTGAATTTGCAGAACATCAAGCTCCTCTCTTTTGCTAAAACAATTCATCATCTCTAACGGCTTCAAAAAATTTCCATTTGGACTTGAGTTCAAAATATTCTTGTTTACCTATTTAAGGGATGGTCTTGCTCAGTTCCAAAATATCCATTGAATATCCATCAAAGTGCAGAAACAAGATTATACACACAACTTCAAAGCTTTCATTGCCAAATTCTTTAAACCTCACAAACCCTATATACACGCATATATATATATATTCAGAGGGTTCATAGGTTGAGTTGTATCTATTTAAATCTTTGTATTGTTCAAGTTGTAATTGATTTGTTGCTGTACAAGGTTGGCTTAAGGTTTAGGGTGGGTCGAACTAGGCTAAAGAAGGATACTTGGGAAGTATTGCTTAGAGAGCTAGTTCAGCACAGGAAACAGCAAGCCATTTGTAAGCAACAAGGGTGTAAGGGAGATGTATTGTTGGATCTTGTAATTGGTTTATATTTTATCAATAATATATTCTCTTACCAAGTTGGTAAGGGACCAGGACGTAGACCATAGGGGTTTAGGGGTCGAACCTAGCTAAAAGATCTTGTGTTCTTTAATTTTCTTCATTTTAGTTACAAACAGCGTACCATTTGCAAACTGATAAAACACAAACAGCAAGCTGTTTGTAGTAATTTTTAAAACAGTTCATAAAATAGGATTTTTAGTCATAAACACCTATTCACCCCCCCTCTAGGTGTTGTTTTCAACTTGCTTGAAAACTTCCAAAATTTTGTCTACTTGAGTCGATTGCTTGGGAAGGAGGAGTCTTTGAGGATACGGAGCTTTTGGCTTAAAGACTCGCTCATTAGACACATCGGGAATGGATTTTTGAAGTGGAGTATCAGATGAAGATTTGTTAGGTGAAGATGAAGAAGGATCACTCGGAGAAGATGGCTTAGTAGTTGATTCGAGAGTTGGTTCGGGAGTGGAATGATCAACGCTAGGTGTTGGTTCAACATTGGACTCTTCTTCCTCTTCGGGGGACTCGACACCTACGTGATTATCAACTTGATTTCCCGACCTTAAAGAGATGATGGCATTCACGTTCTCGTGAGGTCTTTGATTGATAGGGAATTTAGGGTTGACCTCAGGTTGACTCGGGAACTTATTCTTCTCTCGCTCAAACAAGGCGTTGGCTAATTGGCTCACTTGCACCTCTAACTTAGATATGGCTTGAGTACTAGCATCCAAAATCTGCCTATCTTGAGTCATGGTTTGAATGAAGGTTTGTTGAGATTGAGCCATATTAGTGGTGGATTTAAGAAGCGCATCAAGACTCTTTTCCAACGAATTAATTCTCTTATCTGACTCTTGAAAACCAGGTGGGTGGGCGGGAGCTTGAGTTGGTTGAGACGGATAAGGACCATGATTTTGAGGCGGGAAAGAGTTTTGATTTTGCCTTTGATAAGGCGGAGCTTGAGATTGTTGATTTGGGCCTTGAAAAGATGGTGTCGGGGATTGGTAGTTTTGGCCTTGGTTCCACGAGAAATTCGGGTGGTTCTTCCACCCGGGATTGAAAGTAGGAGAGAAAGGGTCATTTCTTTGAAACATTGCATTGACTTGTTGGAAATCTTGGGGATTTTGCATCCCTTGATTCGAGTACATGGGCATGTGTGGGGGACCACTACAAGTTTCTAAGGCTTCGAGACGCCTAGTAAGGGTGGCGAGCTTAGCATCGGTTGCTACATTGTTTCCAATAGAATGCAAACCCCTAGAAGATGACTCGATAGACTTACTCGGTTCTCGAGTAGATTCCCACAACATGGTTTTCTCCGCTAACTCTTCGAAAAATGTCCATCCCTCATCCTCGTCTTTCTCCATGAATTTTCCTTGGCACATAGATTCCAACAACGCGGTTGTTGAACTATCTAGGGCCTCGTAAACAAGCTTACAGAGTCTCCATTTTTCAATTCCGTGGTGGGGACATTGAGATAGAAGATTTTTAAAACGGTCAAGACACGTCCAAAATGGTTCATTGTGTTTTTGACGAAATTGATTAATCTCATTCGTGAGTTTCGTAGTCTTATGGCTTGGAAAGAATTTTTTTAGAAAGATGACTACGAAACCCTCCCACGTGGAAATAGAATTGACGGGTAGACTATACAACCATTTTTTTGCATTATCTTTTAAAGCGAAGTTGATTAGTCTAAGCCGTATGGCGTCCTCGGAAAGTTGTTGGAGTTTTTGCAAAGCGCAAACCTCCTCGAATTCTTGTAGAAAAAGATAAGGATCCTCACCGTCACTCTCGCGAAAATTAGGTAACATGCTAATTTGATGACCTTTGATTTCGAAATTGTTAGCACTTACGGGAGGTAGGGTGATGCAAGAGGGTTGGGCTGATCTGGTGGGGTAACAACGATCTTTTAACGAAACTGCCATGGTTACTACGGGGTCAAGAATTTCTACGGGTTCGGATTTTGAAGAGGATGAACACTCAATTGGTCTCACTAACCTAGCAGAATTATCTCTAACCCAAGTAGTGCGCATGAACAGGAAGAAAACACTTAGCAAATAATTTGCGAAAAATTAAGCACACAAAATAAAGGGTGAAAAATCAAAAGAAAGATCTAACCTAGGTTCCCTAAATAAAATAACTAGACATTGCTCATAACGTTAAGACACACTAAAAATTCCGTAAATTAAGAATTATTCAGACCGATTCGGCCAGATTAGAGCAGGCATTGCCAAGAGGCCAAACTCGTCACTTAGACACCGAATCTTAACAGCCAGGCGAACCTTAGATACTGAAGGTCGTGAATAAGTCTTAATTACGTTTATTTTTAGGCACCTTTCTAATTGAACGTGAAATCCTAGGGGCAAACGTCTAATTAATGCAACAAACAACGATATATATACAAAACTATAAACAATTATGGATGCTTACACTACGTGTTTTAACTAAAAGAAAGAAGAAATTTAACGTACCTTTGGGTCCTCCAGCAATCACCACAATTTATAAGGTACGAAAACTTAAAAGCAGGAAAATAAAAATCTAGATGATGTGCCCTAAGTGATTAAATGCATGATGCAACAATTATGTATTTACTAGCTAATTTTTTTGATTTTTTGATTTTTTTGTGATTTTCTAAAAAATAAAAAGATGAAAAGAGTGAGATACGGGTTACCGAAGCACGCTTCCAGAAATTCCAATTTTTCCACACTCCGAGAGAAGAGTCCCGAAATTTCACGCTTCCCTTAAAAAAACGAAATAAAAAATTAAGGCTAGAAATAAAACTAATCCGAAAAATTAAATATTAAGACGTGAAAAATAATTAACTCCCCGGCAGCGGCGCCAAAAACTTAATGTGCCGAAAATATGACATTTAATTATCGCAAGCGCACGATCATCGTTTTAGTATTTATGATTCGATCCACAGGGAATAATATTTATTTAGCGATCCTTAAATATTTAATTTAATCGAATTAGACAATTTGGGTTTTCGAGAATTTGATTTTAAACTAATTAATTTCTAAAAGAAATTTAACCACTATTTAAAAGAGAAATTAAATTAATCTACTGAAAACTGAATTTTGCATTTTTATTTAAATTAAGTTTTCATTTAAAAGAAAATTAATCTATTTTTTTCTATTTCTAAACTAACTAACTAATAATGAAAAGAAAAAAAAAAATAAAAAAAAATTGAATCATTCTATAATTATTATTCATAATGAAATTTTAAAATTAAAATTTAACTAATTCTTATTTACGAGAAATTGTAATAAAAATTTGGCATGACTTAATTGTAAATTGAACTAACCAAATATTCAACAACCCAAAATCAACAATCTCGTGTTTCGATTAAATTTGACTTCGCAATTCTAAAGAATTCAGAAATTCAGCAGCACAATAAATCAACCGTAACTTATATTCGACTTAGGAAAACCAATATGCAGACTCGGTAATCAAGCAACTCGACATACTCGGCGAAATAAACAATACAAAACTCTGATTACAAACACTGAGTGAACGCAGCAGATAACGAAAACAATTCCATGACTCCAGTCGACATTTCAAACTTCACAGCAAAAACTCAATTACAACTCAAAACTCGCACACCAAACTACTACTCAGAAAACGAAACAAACAAACACAATGAGCCAACTCGCGCACTTGTGGACATGAACTGAAATCGCAGTTTAACAAAAACAACTCAGAAACTTGAAGACTCAACAATCTCTTAGAACTCCGCACTACAAACACACAGCAACAAGAAGTCTAAACATTTCGAGTAACAAGAACTCGGTAGAGACTTGGAAAATTCTGCACAATTAAACTTCAATAAGACAACAACGAACCCAAAATTCAAAAGAGAAACGAACAATAACTCGCACCGAAACACTTAGCGAAAACAGAACTCGGTAAATACGGATTTAACAAAATTGAACTAATACAAACTCAGCGAAATCGATGAAAGAATAACAAAGCTGAAACAAACAATTTCATTACTACTCGAACGACTTAGAAACCAGACATTCCACGAAATCATTTCAGAAAACAACACAAAATAGACGAAAACCAGAACTTGAATCGTGAACTCAGACTCTCAGAACACGACTCTATTCACAGAACTAAGACAAACGCAGCAACACACTCGACTTATTCTAAGAAGTCAGCCAAGCAACAACAAACAAACAAACGCAACACCAACAATTCGACTCGCGATGGGACTCGAAGAATAGATAAAGGAAATTCAAAACAAAATACAAAATATGGGACTTCCGAGTTTTATTCGAAGAAGAGAAAAACAAAAACAAAAGGGACTGGGTTTGGTTTGATGCAGAAGAATGGTGTTTGAATAAAAGACGAAAGGGGAAGATTTATGGTTCGATTTATCGAGAATAAGAGGAGGATGGAGATGGGCGATGGGTTTGTTTACAGGGAAGAGTAGTGAAAATAAGATCAAAGGCGATTGTGTATTGTGTGTATGTATCGAAGAGAAAGGGGGGTGACAGGGGAAGAACCGAAGAACAAAAAGAGTAAAAAGGAAATGATGGGCTGGGTTTGGTGTTTATTCTAAAGAAAATAAAAACAGGGGAGCTTAGAAACTCTGCTTCGAATTAACAAAATAAACGAGACATACAGTACGATATAAAAATTAAATTTGATTTTTGTTTTGTAGTTTTTTTTATTTATTTATTACACTAAAATATCAAACATAAAATTTAGATTTATAATTAAAATTTACCAAACCCACAATAAAATTGAAATTTAAAGGGGCATAACTAATATTAAAACGGAAATTAAAACTTCGAAACAAATTCTTAAATCGATACTTTCAATCCCATGTGGTTAGCAATGCTACTTTATCCACATAAGAATTTACGAAAATAACGAAATAAAGAATAAGGAAAGAGATGCAAGAATTTAAAAGAAGGATTGAAATTTGCATAAAAATGAAGAGTGTTTACAAGAAAAGTTGAAAATTACAACTACAAATTTTTGGATATGAACTACTAATAATGTAATTCTTGTATGTACGGTAATTGTTTTTGCAAGTGAAGAAATGAAGCCTATTTATAGGAAAATTTTAGGGTTTTAGGTAGGTGTGGGTGAATCTTGGCCCTTGATTTAGTTTTGGGTTGGCTAAATCTTGGCCATCCATTTTGGTGGCTACAAAAATGCACCACCCTCCCTAGCTTTTCCTTTTCTTCTTGTTTTGGTCCTTCTTTTTCTTCTTTTGTCATTTATTTCTTTATTTTGCCATTTCTTCAGTTTTCTCGAATTTTTCCTGAAATGCAACAAAATAATTTATTAAAATACGAATTCAAACAATAAATAGGTAATAAAAATATGCAAAAATATGCACTTATCAAGAATGAAGGGGGGCGACGGGGAGGCGGTCGAGAGAGAGAGAGAGACGCCGATTTGGTTTTGTAAAAAGTGACGTCAGCTGACGTCATTGCGCATCTGGGTGATGCGTGATCCCAGATGCGCATTACCAGAATGCGTATCTCAGAGTACGCATGCCCAGCATGTGTACACCGTGTGCAAAAATGGCGGACGTAATTGGATATGGGTATTTCAGGCACCTTCCACACAAATGTGGTGTATTTTTTGGGCATTATTTCTAGTTTATGTCCTATTTTGATTTTTTTGGGATCAAACTGTTCACTAACATTTGTAATTATTAAATTATTTTTTAAAAATAAAAATTACATTTTAAAATAGATTTGTTATATTTTTATTAATATAATTTCTTTTATTTTTCATAATTTATATAATATACATAATTTCAATTAAACTTTGTTCACTTTTATCAATCAAAAATGGAAATAAAACATGTAAATATATAAAGGAATGGAGGGAATAATTTTAAAAAACAAAAGAGTATACGTCCACATTTGACCAAAATATTCATGTTTATTCATTGGATACGCCCATGACAGAGGAGCAATTAGTGGATACGCCCACTACAAAATAGGGGTTGGGATCCTCTGTCCCCTTCATCCATGTCCCCTTTGTGTCCCCTGCTCTTTTTAATAAAAAAAATAGTGCACCTAGCGGACCCATTTTAATAAATAATTATTATTTATTAAAATGGGCCTCGCTAGAGGCACTCTTTTTTTATTAAAAAGAGCAGGGGACACAAAGGAGACATAGAAGAAGGGGACAGAGGATCCGGATCCACAAAATAGTATGCTGCTGGGATACGCATGTCTGTACGACACATCATGTGTAACGCATATGTGACATGTGTGATGATGTCATCTTACGTCATCATCACTTTCTCAGAAAATCGCGAGTTCTGACGATTTTTTACGATCTCTGGCGAATTTCCGACGATGCTCATTCAACACCATCAGTCAATTTCCCGTTACGTTCTATACATCAATAGAATCGCGTTTTCATCCTCTACAACCCTATACCATTCGTTTATCGTTTCTAATGCCGGATTGTAAATCCCCAATTCGAACCTATCCCCCGATTTTTCGACGAACACACTTCTCCTCCGTTCGTCCAGTTCCGTTAACTTTTCGTTGATGTTTTATAGCCCATTAGATTCATATCTAGACGATCTACTATCCTATACCACTATTAACCCAGTTTGATTGCTGATTTTTTCTACCCAAATTGACGATTGTACATCGCCTCTCCCAAGGGCGTATCCCGTGGGTATTTTGGACAGTGTTTTGAAAAGTGGGTAGTAAAAAAGTGGGTATCTTGGACAATTTTTCAATCATACATAAGTTATAAAATGGTAGTTTTTTAAAAGCAATTACAAAATGGTACTTATTTTTAAAATCATATTAAACAAAGTACAGGATAATTTTTTTATTTAGTTCATGATTTAACCCTAAAGATAATAATGTTTGTTAGATATTTGGTACATATATGAGAGTTGTTAGATGAGTATTCTTTTTTAAAGTAGTTTATTAAAAGATCAAAATTCGAATCAAATCAATAACAGATTTAAATTTAAATATTATTTTTTTAAATGTTAGTTCGAAACTATTATTTTTATTATTATTATCAACTACTATTATTATTATTTATATTTTTAAATATATAAGTAACATATTAATTTCATAAATAAATTATTTTAATTAATATTAATTATATAAAAAAGTAACTCTAATATGTTAAAAGAAACAGATAGGTTAAAATAAAAGTTAGTATGAAATAATAATGGTATACAGTATATGGTTGTGGAGGGAGGCACTTAACATCCCCTTTATGCTTTTGTACATTTACTCCATCCTTCTTCACCACGTGTCAAACGAATAATGAACATGAATTTTTGATAAATTATATTTTAATAGGTTTTTAAAAAAAATGAAATTTTTTTGTTAAATAAATATTTTTTTCGATTTAAATATAAAAAAAATCCTAAAAAAATAAATGAAAATTTCTGATCCTTGAAATATGTTTTTATCAACGTACGTAATAATACATTTTTATTAAATATGTGCTACGTCAATGTTTTATAGTATATAATTATATAAATTAAATAATTTGACTAACATATTGGGTAGATAGGTTAAAGAAGGATTTGTTTATTTTTATTAGTGTAGTGCAAAAAATTTGTGCAGTGTTAACTGATTTTAATGAGAAATTGATTTTTTTTCTTTTAGAAAGTTTTGTGACAAAATGGTGCAACTTGGTTTGTTCGATTATAATTTCGAAATGGATAAATCATTTATTTTAGAATCGGACCGCAAGCACTAAATCTGGCAAAGAGGTGTATGAGTTTAATAAATCTTTCTAGAATTCTACTGGAATTCGGGAAATATTTTACCCTATTGTGTTGCGCTCAAATCTTGGTTACTTGGACTCATAATATTTGTTGCCACTAGATTATACATGCCCAGTACTCTCTACATCAGATCCAGACTATGAAATTTAGAGGTTTAACAAGAGAGCAACTAGTCTCTTTTACATTTCTTTTAATCTCAAAAAGAAAATTCCAGAAAACTATTTGTGTGCCAATCTGTAATAGATTTAGAACCGGGCTGAGGGTATTAACGTTCTCGACTTTCTCCACTCCAGTTTCCTGCTCTACCAAATCTCGCTGATCCCTAGAAGTTTTTATTTGTTGGTTGAGGGGACCTTAATTTCACTGCAGTTCGTGTTTCCCTTAAATCAGAGCTCGTTGCTCGCCACACATTGCTATTTGCGCGCTCACTGGATGATGATGTCCATGCAGCTCGTGGCTCCTCTAGATGAACCTGCTGCTCGCCACACATTGCTATTTTCTTGTTGATTAGATGTTAATATCCATGCACCTCATGTTTCACTTCTACCAAACTTGTTGCTCGTCCCACATTGTAATTTTCTTGGTAATTGGGTGCTTGGGTCTCTCCTTGACCCAAGTTCTTTGTTTGCCACACATTATTGGTTTCTAGTAGATCAAACCTTGATTTTTCTCCAATTCGATTTTCCCCTCTACGTACTACTTGCTGGACGTTGTAGACTTGTGGTTGATTAGGCCTAAATGTCTCGGTAACTCGTGTTGCTCTGCCAAAACTTGGTCTCCATTTTTCATTATTACACTGCAAAAGCGGGTTGAAATTATGTGGCCTATTATGTCCTATCGAAGAATTCCAACCAAAATTTGAATTTGAAGTCATTTTTTGCATCTCCCCTGGTGCAACTGATGTTCTTTCTACTTCTTCAGCTATTACCTTGCCTCTACCCCTGCCCCAACCTATACCAGCACCTTTCAGGATCAAAACTGGAATCAAGTCTGTTAAATTTTTTTTAGTCTTCCACTCCCTATGGGGATTTTGGTTTCCAGTAAGAGGCCGATGCCCTTGATATTCATGCCACAGATCTGTCTCTTGAATATCAGCTTCACATACATTCTGTTGCTAGTAAGTTGATCAGGCAAACTTCAGTCTTTAGTAGTACCTTTTCGGGAACAACGACGCCTTCTAGTAAACGTGGATAATGCAACTTATTGGGTGGCAACTTGTAAATTACACATCGGCAGCTTAGAAGATGACAATTTATTCATGATCTATCTTAACTAATAAACATATATAATAAAGAAAGGTTGGCAAGAAAAAAAGTCTTTCACTGAGGTGGTCAGTGTGCTTACAGAATATCATTGTCACATTGGGGAAGCCTATCATCTTCATTAAGCACAAACCCATTAGGTCCTCCACTGAAATTCAGCAAATTAAATGCATCGTATGAGATACGAATATGTCAATATCTAATGAAAATGTTATAGTAACAATTAAACAAAATTTGACCACAAACCAACAAAGACTAATGTAAAACTATTTTCCACAATTTGAGATCCAAAAAACGTGCCTCACCTCAACTTTGCATCAATTTTCATTTCATTATTATGCTTGTGGGTAATATTTTGGTGATCACAAATAATTTGGGAATTAGCTCGTCCCAGAAACAAAATATCAAGACCTTCAGAGTTCCTGATTGCTTCATCAGCCTACACATATATACATAGATAAGTTGGTTGGCTGGTATCAATAAATACTGACACGGATTTGTTTTTAGAAGTGACCTTTTCGATTAATTAAATATCCTAATCATGTGCATAGTGAAGAGAGAGGAGCACGTACTATAGTCGTTGAACCAAACAAAAACTCAGGAAAGGTTGTGCTCACCTTAAGCTCATTCTCCAACTTCCGCGTCTCTGCTAAAAGACGAGCTTCTTCTATAAATGGAAGCTTGCAAATGCCCTTCAAAGGATTATATGTGATGTGAAATTTCAGAAACATATCATCGAAAGAGAACTATGCTACTATGCCACATAATGTCAGAAAACAAAAAAATCATTAAACCTGCCACGTGAACCGCGTTCCATCAACATCAATTCGAAAATCTGCATGTTGAGAAAAATAGAATCAGGCTGATTTCAGGAACACAAGATTGTTGTTATAAACTTCCAGATAAACCCTTGCCTGTACGATAAAAATCAATGATACTGGAATTCTCATCTTTCATTAACCTCTGATAAGGAACAGGTAGTGCATGAGCACTGCAAAAAAGTTAAAGTTGATATACAAATCACAAAACTATAAATCTTAAGAAAACCTTCACATATCATCACCTCCTGGGAGGAAAAACACCCATAAGTTGTTCAAACGGTTTGAATGGTAAGCCCTTCTGGAATTGTGGTTTGACTTGTGAAAGCCCTTTCAGATCTGATGCAACAGGACTGTAATGACATGGATAGTACCTGTAAATGTTCCAATTTGAATATCACTAACCGTCCAATGCCATGTAGCCAATACCATCTCATCTCTAAGTCAACTTAGACACACTTTTGGCCTACAGTCTTACCATGTCCACGAAGGAACTCCAGCAAAGTAATATAGAGTCCCCCAGCAAAGTCCTTCAGTATATCTCTCAACCTAAAAAGGATGTGTTTGTATAATAGGTCATTTCTCAAAAATTATTTTCAATTACAATAAAGGGGCATCGTACTTCTTAAGTTATTATGTATCAAACGTAATCTGAATAAAAGTTAATGCAACATTCTTAGATATACCACAACTCTCCTTGTGCTTTCAATATCCACAGAACTAGTCACCTTAAATTTTTGCATATAATATCTCTCTTTGTGGCCTGATAAAGTCAGCTTTACCTGTTGAAAATATAAGAAATGATGTAATACAAATTTTTAGTAATTCCAAATCAAGGAACCATTTCTATAAGGAAGAAGAAAGCTTATGATGATCTTACCTTATTTGTTCCAAGAGGGCCATTTTGAAAGCTGTCAGCAGCTTTCCGACTATATTCTTTCAGCTTTTCCTTCAATTCTTTTGTATTTTATAAAATCTATAATATTACAAAAATAAAAGCACAAAATTTACTTAGAAGAGGTTGATCACATTAGTATTCAAATTTATACACCTGGAACGTAACTTGTTAGTCACATAGGCATGCCTGTATACATCTAATAACAAGTTTAATTTTAATTGTTTGTAATACTTTGCATTACTTACATGACTCCTTAACTGGGAGAACCTCTAGTTGTAGAGTTTCTACTTGTATTTAGTACTTGTATAGGCATAAAAACTCTACCTGTGTAAACTGTAAATTAAGTCATGGAATAATGCTTGAAAGAAGATCCAGAGATCATGCCTCGAGCTTGAAGAACAAGGCTGTCAAAATAAACATAGTTGGATTTTTGAAGATTGAAGATTTGTCTAAGTACTAATTCGAGAAGTACTTTTGTCTATTAGAGAAGTCCAGCTTTTGAGAAGTCAGGGATTCGATATCTCAAAATACATTGTTCGATATCTCAGGGAGTCAAGAAGTCAAAGTATCATTCGACAACTCAGTGATTCGACATGTCTATAACTCTATTCGAGAACTCAAGAAGTCTACAAGTCAAAGCATCATTCGAGTTCTCAAAGAGTCAACAAGTCAAAGTTACATTCGATATCTCAAGGACTTAAGAAGCTATTCGACATCTCCAAGATTCAATAAGTCAATTGTTCTATTCGACAACTCAAGGACTCCTGAAGAAATAGTCATTTCGAGAAGTAGTTCGATATCTCAAGGATTCAGTATTCGAGAACTCAGAGTCATCTATTAAGTCAATTCTAGTTCTCGAATCGACAACTTAATTACTTCTCGAATGGATTCTTGCAGACAAATTACTAGAAATTGTACAAGTCAAAAACCTGTAACAAGCCAGTACAATTACAGGACCACCATAACTGTTAGTGTACGTGGAAAGCCTACAAGGAAGCTTGAAGAGATATTTTAGAGACAGCTGCTAAAGTGGTGGTACTGAACAGGCTAAGAAGATGGTCAAATTTCATGTCGTTCAGACTCTTTCTCAAAAAGGATAGACACCTTACAAAATAATTTTTGTTTGTTCCATCATTTGTAGAAAGTGGGCTGTACACATGTTCTATAAGTGTACAACCTCACCACCATTAGCAAGGGAGTGAGTGAAGAAAAGTATTAGATAGAGAACTACTCAAGATATATCTCTCTAAGAAAAAGAAGCTGAGAATACTAACTTCTGTATTCACAGTTTGTAGCAAATCTTGATCAAATAAAATATTATATTAAAGTTAATATTGTGTTCGTGTGTTTCTTATTTTCCGCATTCATATTATGATAAACACAAACACACACTGAACTACACAAACATCAAACAAACGTTCTTGAAATTCATATTCAAATAATAGTTTGAAAATACATTCACCCCCCCTCTGTATTTTCCTGTGTGCATGTATTTCATACTCAACAAGTGGTATCAGAGTAGGCTGTTAATCAAAATAGAAAAAGATCATTATGAATACACCAAAGACAACAAGAACGGTGAAAGTCCCCAAGTTTGATAAGGACAACTACAACCTCTGGAAGATCAAGATGATGTTGTTAATCAAAGCTGCTAACCCTCTATACCCTGAGATTCTCAAGAATGGTCCGTTTGTTCCACAACAAGAGATTGCTGAGTCAACTATTGGAACAATAGCCATTCCAAGATCCTATGTTCCCAAGGAACCATCTAAATGGACAGACACAAAAAAAGAGAAGGTTGATCTTGACAGCCATCTCATGTTTCTTATCATAGATTCAATGGAGCTGTCGATGTTTGCCAACATAGCTTCATGTACAACAGCAAAAGAGATGTGGGATCACATTGGAATTTTGTGTGAAGGGACAGAGGAGGTTAGAGAAAACAAGAAACAGATACTGGTCACACAGTATGAGGCTTTCATGGCATAACCCAAAGAAAGCATTACTAACATGTTTGAGAGATTTCACAAGCTGGTGACTGAGCTACAGATGAATTGAAAAGTCTACGGCACCAAGGAGCTGAATATGAAATTTTTACTCTCTTCACCTAACCACCTAGAGCAAAGGGTTATTTCTCTAATGGAAAGAGATTTGAACAGGGTTACATATGATGTGCTTTATGGTGTGTTAAAGACTCATGAGCTGGAGCTGTTGCAGAAGAGGGCTATCCAAGCCAACTAAGGAAAAATGATCAACACATCATGTGCCTTGATTGTAAACAAATCTATACAAGACCTTGAACCCTCTACAAGCAAGCTGAGAATTGAAGAGATATTGGATGAGGAACCAGTAGTAGAGCTGCCTGAGGCTGTTGCTGAGGAACAGAAAGAAGAAGATAAGTTCTATACTCTTGAGGAGCTAGATGACATGGAAAATACATCATATGCTTTCATGGCTAGAAAATTCCCAAATATCAGATTTAAGAGAAAACAACTCTTCAAACCTAAACCTCAGAATCATTCATTCAACAAGAGCAAAGCACCTGTGAAGCCAAACAAAAATAAATTCAAAACTGGCTATGTGGATAGGTCATCTGTGAGATGTTATAGATGTAATGACCTAGGGCATTTTGTTACTGAATGCAAAAAGCCTAAAAAGAAGGATAAAGAGTTTCTAGAGCTTGAAGCTAAATATGAGGCCCTTCTCAGAAAGCAAACACCAGGCAAGGCCTACATAGCTGAAGGGTAGTGTTGGGATGACACTAACAGTGATGGAGAAGAGCAAGAGTTTTGCAACTATGCCTTGATGGCCAATTCCAAGGAAGAGACATCTCCATCAGACTTTCAGGTACCATCTCTCACTACCATAGACATGTCTATTTCTGAATATAAAGATATGATTGAATACCTATCTGTTGAGATGTTTAACATTCATACTAGTATGACTGCTACTAATGAAGAGATTGTGAAATTGTCTGCTAAAAATGAACTATTAAACAAAAGAAATGAGAAACTAGAGCTAACTTCTATGCAAGTAGAAAACCTTAAGAAAGAAGTTGAATATCTAGAGAATAAGGTTCTATGTGCTAGTCAGATTGAAAAGGCTCTTAGGGATGAATTAGCTAAAAATGAGTTTAAGCTAAAGACCTTTAAGAACTTCTCTAGCCTATTTCAGTCCTATCATGAGAAACATCAGAAGAATGCAAAGGCTGCTATTGGCTTTGATTATGATACTCTCAAGAAGAGGAAAGGTTGTGCTGTCATTGAAGATGACAAGGATGTTCATGAGAATGTGCCTCATGTTTTGAAAAATGCTAAGGCACCTATATTTAAAGAATCAACACTTAAAATTGATGAGGAAGCCTTACTCATCAAGCAAATGTTGATTGATGAAGATGAAGCACAATCAAGTGAACAACCAGCATCTTCTAAGAATGAGAATACCAAAGTAAAAACCAAGAAGCCTGTTGGAGTTGAACCTAAAACTGAAAAATCTGTTAAGTTTGAACCAGCTAAAAGGAGTGAATCTGTGAAGAATGTGGATAAAAAGAAACAACACAGGAATGGCAAACTAGGGATCAACAAAGATAACAACTATTCTTATGTGCCTAATGCCCCTAGGAAAACTTGTTAAAACTGTTTTAGCAGTAATCACTTAACTCATGCTTGCAAAAAACTTGTAGGTAGTGTGCCTAAACCTTTCTATGATTGCTCTGTGCCTTTAAGACATAGAGATTCTCTATCTGTGATAAATTTGACTGTATGCCACGCAATATGAATGTTATGACTAGTTGTTTTAATTTGAGAAAACAATTCATTGATGGTTGTATCAGTCATAACACTTACACACACTACACAAGGTCAAAGTCTTCAAGTCCTCCTAAAGCTAGGAAGGCACCTCTGTCACCCAAGTCTGAGAACTCAAGTTCTAAGACTTCTAGCTGTGAGAAGAAGACCAGTCCTAAGAAAGTTGATAAGTATGCTGTTTATGATAAGATTATTTCTAAGCCAAGTGGACCCAAACTTGTTTGGGTACCAAAGAAGAAGTAATACATTTGTGTTTGCAGGGCAAAGAGAAAGAAAAGAAAGTCATTTGGGTGTTGCACAGTGGTTGCTCAAACCACATGACGGGTGATATGGCCCTGCTATCACAGTATGAAGAAAAGGCTGGCCCTATGGTTACTTTTGGAGATGACAGCATTGGTAACACATTGGGATATGGCAAACTGAAAGTTGGTAATGTCATCATTGAGGATGTAGCACTGGTTAAAGGACTCAAGCATAATCTACTTAGTGTTGGTCAGTTTACTGACAGAGGTTTTAAAGTTGATTTTGACAAAAATGAATGTTTGATTACTCAGAAGAAGACTGGTGATCTTGCTCTAACTGGAGTCAGGAAAGGAATCCTGTTTGTAACCAATATGAACTCTGCAAACAAGGACAAAATTTGTTGCTTTTACACAAAGGCATCAAATGAAGATTGTTGGCTGTGGCATAAAAAGTTATCACACCTGAAATTTAAAGCCATTAACTCTTTAGTCAAAAGAGAGTTAGTGAGAGGCATGCCCACACTTGAATTCTGTCAAGGAGTGTGTGAGGCTTGTCAAAAAGGAAAGATGAAAAGGTCAAGCCACAACAGTGACGTCAATAACCAAGCCCCTGCAACTAATTCATATGGATTTGTTTGGGCCTGTCAACATTATGTCACTTGTAAGAAAGAAGTATGCCTTGGTGATGGTTGATGACTTTACAAGGTATACATGGGTGGAATTTCCAGCATAAAAGGATGAGGCTCCACAAGTAATCATTGTGCAGATAAAGAAAGTTGATAAAGAAGCTAAAGCCAACAATGCAAGTGTGACTGCATTGAGAAGTGATAATGGAATAGAGTTCATAAATGCCATGCTTGAGGCATTCTGCAAAGAGAATGGTATTTCATAACAATTCTCAGCTCCAAGGACTCCACAACAAAATGGAGTTGTTGAGAGAAAGAATAGAACTCTAATTGAGGCTGCAAGAACAACGTTGCTTGATGCAAAGATGCCTACATATTTTTGGGCTGAGGCGGTGAGCACTACATGCTATATTCAAAACAGAACCCTCATCAACAAAAATACTGGAAAGACACCTTACAATGTGATGACTGGAAAGAAGCCCACTCTTAACCATGTTCATGCTTTTAGAAGCAAATGCTTTGTGTTGAAGGATAATTCAGAATATGTGGGAAAATTTGATGCAAAGGCATTTGAAGGAATATTTCTTGGCTATTCATTGGAGAGAACAGCTTCTAAGGTTTATGTCATCAGTCAAAAGAAAGTTATGGAAAGCACAGATGTGACATTTGATGACAGCAAACTACCTGGACTAGAAGAAACCAATGCTGAAGATAGGGATCCATTAAGGTTTGAAGATATGGATGATTCTGATGAAGAGATTGAAACAGAAGTTGAGACTACAGCTCAACAAACTCCAGTGAATGATGAAACAAGAGAAGAGTTTGTGCCAATCAACAGTGAAGATACAAGCATCCAAGACACACCTGTGAATGAGAGCACTTTCATAGGGGGAGGAGATGAATCTGATCACAACTTGGATGATGAAGCAACATCTTATTTAAGGAATCAACTTGAGAATACAAGAAAATGGGATAGATCACATAATGCAGAGCAAATTATTGGAGATCCAAGTGCAGGAGTGAGAACAAGGAGAGTACCTCAAAATGAGTGTCTCTATGGTTGCTTTCTGTCTCAAGTTGAGCCTAAGAAACTTGATGATGCACTGTTAGATCCAGACTGGATTATTGTTATGCAAGAGGACATAAATCAATTTAAAAGAAATAAAGTATGGGAGCTTGTGCCTGCACCAAAGAACAGAACCATTGTTGGAACAAAATGGGTTCTGAAAAATAAGATGGATGAAGATGGTGTGATTATAAGGAACAAAGCAAGGTTGGTTGAAAAAGGATACTCTTGTTATTCCCAGATTACACACTTGTATAATTGTAGAAGGGGGGGTTGAATACAATTCTTGATATTTATAAATTTCTGATAAGAACTCCAGAAATTTATGCAGAGCTAATTGCAATGTAAGATTTTAAACACAAACACATATAAAATCAGGTGGTTAATATGCACCACCTGAAGCTTTTATTTGAAGAAAACTCTGTGATACAAAGTGTACACAGCTGCCGTATTACAACTCTTTGCTTCTAAGGATATTCAAGAAACCCTAAGCAAATATGTCTGTTTTCTTAACCTACAAAGAGTTGCTACACTTGGTTATATATCCCAAGTTTTACAAGTACTACTGGAATAAGATAATACTAATCTAATTCTAGTTGACTTGCTACTACACTCCAAATACACATGTAGCCGAAAGGTTGTCCTTGTGTTCAGACATGTCTCCTGCACCTTTCTTGTATTCATAGTGTAAATGGAATGCTTCTTTCTTCTGTGTTTCCAAAGTATGGCTGCCATACTGCTTTTTGTATTTACTATCAACCCATGTGATCTGTCAGTCAAACATGTCCTTATCAACTGCTAATCCCCAGCTAATCATAGAAGACAGTGTCAATGATTATCCGTTGATGTTGTACCCTGACATCCGTTGATGATGTATTGAGCTATCCGTTGATATTGAGACTTGAACTGTATCCGTTGATAGAGTGGATTTGAGTTGCATCCGTTGATAGAGTTTTGTCTTTATCTGTTGATACACTTTCACTTAGACAGAATTACATAGCATAGCTTATTTACAATTGGTCACCCTATTCTGCCTATCCGTTGATGGTCAACATGACTGTGGATAAAAACACTATCAACTGATAACATAGAGATACTGCAGTGTGCTACAAAACCTCATCCGTTGATGAGCTACCTGTCAACGGATAGAGTTATAAATCCTCATCCGTTGACAGCTACAAAACCTTAAACAATTTGATTGATTGTGAAGTTATCATCAAGTACAACATATTCCTAACAATCTCCCCCAATTTATACTTGATGGCAATAAAGCATAAATTCAGGACCTTGATGATAACAAAACATTCCTAAAGATATATAAAGAGCAATGCATAAATTGTATTAAGCTACAAAAATTAAGAAACTGAAAGTTTGTTAAATTTACAGAGAAGTGCTCCTCTAGACTGAGCAGTTTAAGACTGTTTCTTTTCTCTTGTTGGCATCACCCTTGATTTTCCTTCTTTGGCAGAGTTGGACTCAATCTGTATTTGGAGTTGCCTATAGAAGGCATCTTCTTCATCTACCTTTGGATTTAGCTTTTGTTGTAACCATCTCAGGTATTGAGAACTAGCCTTTGGTAGTTGGTCTTCTAACCTGAAGAATCTCCTGTTACCATCTTCATCCTTGAACTCCATCATCCAGAAGGGTTGAAGGTGGATTTTCTGTCCATTGTATGGGATCTTCATTTTCCTTGGTAGACTTGATGGTGAGTTCCATTCCCTCCTTATTTGTTCTATTCTGTCCAGTATCTCCCCTTTTGCTATCTTGGAGAACCCTGTGTATCTCTTGATTGCAGAGAACACTTTGGTTAAGGTATGATAATTTTCTCCAAGAACCCTCTGTAGTGGCCATGTCCTTTCCATTCCTCCCTTGTATACAAAGACCAATCTTTCAGGCAAATGTTTATATTTGTCAATTCCTCTTACTTCTGACAATTCATCCAGATAAAGATTCATGCCAGAGTATTCTTCAATATCTGCCTGATAGATAAAATCATCCTTGTTTTCCAAGATTGGCTGCCTGACAATTGCAGGTACCCTAGCAACTTGAATTGGTTCCTTTGAAGGTTGCTTCCTTGGTTTCCTTTTCTTCTGTATAGGCTTCTGTTGAGGCTTCAGCAAGAATGAAGGAACCTCAATGGAGTCAAGATTCATTGGTTCCTCTTTAGGTACTATGGGATCACCATGGAAATTCACAGCAGGGTTGAATACTTTTACAGAAGTAGGTTGTGGTGAGCCAACTGTCTCCTTGTTTTCAATTTCTGGAGAGACAGGCCTCCTTGCCTTTGATTTTATTCTCTTAGATTTGGATTTGGGGACTGATTTCCCTTTCTTTTTGAATTTGGGAACTTCCTCAGGTTCCCTCAATTCATCCTCTACCTCATCCATTAACTCTTGAGCCAGCCTTGCTTGCTTCTCATCTGAGTTTTCATATTGATATTCAGTGCTTGGTTGAGATTCTCTTAGCAGCCTTGAAGTCTCTTCTCTCTTGGCTTCAACAAATCTAGGATGGCTGTTGGATATGTTTAGAACTTTTCCATTCCTTATGATTACAGCCATCCATTCTCTTACACAACTGTTAGCCTTCTCCTTGAATTCCTTAATTTGCTTACCCATCAGCTTCTCTTCATCATCCTTGGGAAATGGAAAGTCCAGTTGTAGCTTGTTCTTCCCATTTGCTTTTGGTGGTGAGTAGGGTCTTGTTTTGATGTAGGGTTCAAATTCTTTAACATGAGAAGGCTCAGCATCATAGAATGTAGGAGCCACAATTGCTGGAGTGAGCACCTTCAGAATTGTGGTAGATATTGTTGGAGCTGAGGTTTGGCTAGAGAACAGAGTTGATGCAATAGATTGATTGATCAATCTTTCTGTCCTCATTATCCTTTCATAGTTTTCCTCTTTCATCTTTTGTAGAGCTTCAATTTTGGCTAGCTTTTCCTCTTCTGTCAAATTTGAGAAATCAAACTCTTCAGATAGAGCTACTTGTACAGGTTTGGATTTGCTGGGGGAAGCTGTGACAATGAATTCCTGTGGATTGACCACTATGGTAGGTTGCTGCTCCCCCTCACTTGCTGCTTCCCTCCTTTCAGAAATTAAGATTTGACCTGTAGTTGCTACAGCCTCTTCCACTTTCTCCCCCTTTTTGTTAGCATCAAGGGTTTGACTAGAAGTTGGGGCTGCAACTAACTTTTCTAGCAATTGGGTTTGCAGTTTCTGATGTTGAAGAAATTGCTCCATCTGGGATTCCATCTTTTCCACTCTTGAGGTGAGGAGTTGCACAGACTTAGCCAGGTTGTCTTCTTTGATGAACCTTTGTTGCAAAACGCTCTGAGTGGCTGTAGGAGCTAGTTGCTCTAACTTGGAATCCACAAAGATCTTCACATCCTTGATTTCTTGCTTGACCTCCTCTAAGTTGGATCTCTGAATCACCATTTGCATCTTTTGTAACTTTAGGGAGTCAATTGCCTGTTGAAGAACAACCTGTCTCTGTGGATCTGCTTCTGGGTGCTCAGCCAGGGCAGATTTATATTGCCTTATGATTTCCATATCCAGTTGATGATAGGTGTAGTTGTGAGCAAATGCAAAATCATGAATACTGCTACCACCTTCATCTTCAGGGCTCTGGCTGTCTTCATCTTCAGAATCTTCAAATTCTTCACTCTCAGCAGTGGTTGGCAGAGCTGCTATAGATTCCTTAGCTCTAAGTAGAGACTATGAGGTGTGCACTAGGTGCATTGCCTCCTCTGCTTCCACATTGCCCTGTTGTGCCAGAATTTGATAGGCAGGAACAGGGTGAGTAAAGGTTTCAGCATCCAAAGAAATGGAGTCAATCATGGACTGATATTCTCTTTGATATTCCATTTCCTTGGCTGCATCCTCAACCTCCATTGACTCACTAGCAATGGCTGCTTCTTCCATCCTTATTTCTCCTGTAGTCCCTTCTCTCCCCTCATCTCTCTTTTCTTGCATCAAGGGCTCCCCTTGGCTCACACCTCTCACATCCTCACCTTCACCTACTAAGGTGGAACTCTCAAACTCTCCTTTTGCCTGACCGGAAGAAATGGCCAGCCTCTCATTATTTACCTCTCCTTTTGCCTGCTCACAAGGCAGCCTCTCACTCCCTTCCCTCAATCCTAAAAGTGTTTCAACTACTGAGAACTCCTCCACACTTGACACAGGAATGTCAGATATAGCAGTGGTAGAGTGAGTTATCAACGGATAAGGAATATCCGTTGATGGAGTAGTTATAGTTGTCAACGGATGCCTAGTTAAAGGCGAATCCGTTGATGGAGAAACACTTGTCAACGGATGAAGGATATCCGTTGAGGAAGGAATAATTTTATCCGTTGAAGAGAAAACCAACACTGAATCTGTGGAGATTGATTTTAAGTTCGAGGCCACAGTCTGTGTTGAGAATTCTGGAAGGGAAGATTGATGGTCCAACAAATCATCTAAAAGATGATGACCACCAATTTCAGAGTGGGGCTTCTCCAAGAATCTTAAAGATGGAGAATCAGGAATTGATGTAGATATCATATCCACATCCAGAGATGGAGTTGGTGATGGTGGATTGTAATGTGTATCGATTTGGAGATTGAGATCAAGGGGCTGTGACTCCACATTTATTGAAGCCACATCAAACTGAGTTTGAGAAGGTACGATTTCCTGTACAGTGTGTGCACCCTGTGATTCCCCTGTGGTTTTAGATTTCACTCTTCTTCCATAGGTTTTTGAGATTGGGCTATATGTGTCTCTAACCCTCTTGTGCAGTGTTCCTTGTGGGGAACTTGATACAGTAGTCACACTCTGTTGAGAGAGTGTAACTATAATTTGGCTTGTAGTTACATTAGCAGTCTTTTGAGAGACTGAAATGGTGGTTGCACTCATCTCTCCTTCCTTATCCTTAGGGCTTCTTTGATGTTCACCCTGTCCCTCACCACTCACTACCACCTTCACACTCCCCTCAAGAGTTTTGGTAGATTTTACAACAGGTGTCTTTTGAGAGACACTTGAGGTTTGCTTTTTAGAATGTGGTTTTGGAACTCTGGATTTGGTCACTTTGGTAGGAGCCTGTTTGGTCACAACTACAGACTCCATTGTGACACTAGAAGGAAAAGAAATTTGGGGGTTGGAGATAGGAGTTTCAGAGTTAGAGATAGTTACCTGAACAATTGGTAAATATACCAATTGTACTCCTGCATTGAGGTTCATTCGAATTAGGTCACTTAAGACTCTCTTCTCCTGAACAAAACATTGAAACTTGCTATCCGGGTTAGCAATGGATAGCTTATTCTCAGATACATGCAGTGCTAAGAGCATTAAAAATCTAGCAAAGTAGATATTCTTGCTCCTAGTTTCCTTTTTACCCAACTTTGCAGCTATCTCATACATAACTAATGTGCCAAAATTATAGAATTTGTCATTTAAGAGCATACACATCATAGTTAGCATGGACAGGGTAACAGCATCAAAATTACTAATTTTGCCTGAAAAAGTTTTAATGAAGGCATCACAGAAATAGCTCCATTCTTTAACCATTCCTTTCCTAACAATTTTCCCTAAGTTTTCAGTACTAAGGGCATAATTAATAGAATTAAGCATGGCAACAATTTCAGCATCAGTGGGTACTTTCAGACAGTTATTCTCAGGCAATTTTAAACAAGCAGTTATTACATCAGAATTAACCACATAGTTTTTACCCTTTAAAGAAAAAGCAATTGTACCGTCTGTGCCATTGTACTCAGCAGATGTCCACATTTCTTCAATTACCTCGTGGATTAAGGGAGTGGTGGCAGTCATAGCATATGACAGTTTGCATTTCTTCACGAAACTCATCAAAGTGTGGTAGGCTTCAGGAGCATTCACTGTGTCAACAAAGGCCGCGAAATTGTTCTTCTCATAGGTAAACCCAGTGGAGGACATCATCTTAACAATAGGCGCCATTGAAGTGTTTGAACTTTGGTTACAGAGAGTTTTAGAGAAGAATATGCAGTTAACTTTTGATATGCTTGAGAATGAATAAAAGTGATATGTGAGAGTACAAGTCAGCCTTTTATATTTTTCAAGAATTAAAAAAAAAAATAATTAAAAGTAATTACTCCATTGGTCAAAAGTAACTGTCAAATAAATGAAAAGAAAATAAGTACAGCCATGATTAGATATACACGGTTACCAACGGCTATATTAAAAAAATATATATATCAACGGATATAGAATGAACGGTTGAGATACAGTTTATCCGTTGATGACGTGGATAGCCTGTTACCCGTTGACATGCGAAAATCTAGTAATGTGTTTATACTATCAACGGATAAAAGGATATCCGTTGATAAGCTAATTTTGCCTTAGACAAAATTCCTGCAGAAAATTTTTCTGAAAGTTTTAACTTTCAAGTAAATCAAAACACATTTCTAGCTTCAATGCAGTGAAATCAAATATCACTAGGAATTATGACAAGTTAAGCATACCTAGCTCACCTACCAATCTTGTGAATGTGGATTCATCAAGAGGCTTGGTGAAGATATCTGCAAGCTGCATTTCACTTGGCACAAAGTGCATTTCTACTGTACCATTCATCACATGTTCTCTAATGAAGTGGTATTTGATGTCAATGTGCTTGGTTCTCGAATGTTGCACTGGATTCCCTGTGATGGCAATAGCACTTGTGTTGTCACAGAAAATTGGAATCTTCTCAACTTTTAGACCATAGTCAATGAGTTGGTTTCTCATCCATAGAATCTGTGCACAACAACTTCCAGCAGCAATGTACTCAGCTTCAGCTGTTGAGGTGGAGACTGAGTTTTGTTTCTTACTGAACCATGAAACAAGCCTGTTTCCTAGAAATTGACAGGAACCTGTAGTACTTTTCCTGTCAACTCTGCAACCTGCATAATCTGCATCTGAATAGCCAGTTAGATCAAAACCAGATTCTCTTGGGTACCAAATGCCAAGGTTTGGTGTTCCATTAAGATATCTGAAAATTCTTTTAATAGCTATTAAGTGAGACTCTCTAGGGTCAGCTTGAAATCTAGCACAAAGACAAGTAGAAAACATTATATCAGGTCTACTAGCTGTTAGGTACAGAAGTGAACCTACCATGCCTCTATAGCTTGAGATGTCCACAGACTTTTCCTTAGTATTCAACTCAAGCTTAGTTGCAGTGGCCATAGGTGTTTTAGCAGATGTACAATCCATTAAGTCAAATTTCTTTAAGAGATCATAAATATATTTTGTTTGACTTATGAAAATGCCCTCATTAACTTGCTTTACTTGTAGGCCAAGAAAGTAAGTTAATTCACCCATCATGCTCATTTCATACCTACTTTGCATAAGTTTGGCAAACTTTTTGCAAAGCTTCTCATCTGTAGACCCAAAATTAATATCATCTACATAGATTTGAACAAGTATTGAAGAGCCATTAATATCCCTATGAAATAAGGTTTTATCTACTGTACCTCTAGTGAAGTGGTTCTCCAAAAGAAATTGAGATAAAGTGTCATACCAGGCTCTTGGTGCTTGCTTCAAACCATAAAGTGCTTTCATGAGAAGATATACATATTCTGGAAATTCTGGATCCTCAAAACCAGGCGGTTGATGGACATAGACCTCTTCTTCCAGTTCCCCATTTAGAAAGGCACTTTTGACATCCATCTGATAGACTTTGAAATTGGCATGTGCTGCATAGGCTAGAAAGATTCTTATTGCCTCAAGTCTTGCCACTGGAGCAAAAGTTTCATCAAAATCTATTCCTTCTTCTTGAGAGTAGCCCTTTGCCACTAATCTAGCTTTATTCCTCACAATTATGCCATTTTCATCTGTCTTATTCTTGAGAACCCATTTAGTACCTATGACACTTCTATCATCAGGTTTGGGCACAAGTTTCCATACTTTATTTCTTTCAAATTGGTTTAGCTCTTCTTGCATTGCTAACACCCAATCTGGATCTAGAAGGGCATCTTCCACTTTCTTCGGTTCCTCTTGAGACAGGAAGCTACTGTATAGACATTCTGCTTGAGTGGCCCTTCTAGTTTGGACTCTTGAATTTGATTCACCAATGATTAACTCAAATGGATGATTTCTAGTCCATTTTCTTGCAGGTGGAAGGTTTGATCTTGATGAGGTTGCTTCATTTCCATGATCATGTTGATTTAGCATTGAATTTTGACCTTGAGAAACTCCTCCTGAGTTTGTTGTCCTTGCTGAGTTATGAAGTTGACTGTCAATGGATGCATCATTTTGCCTATCGACGGATGCTTGAGAATATCTGTCAACGGATGCATCTCTAATAGTGTCAACGGATGTTGCAGAATGACTGTCAACGGATGTTCCAGAATGACTGTCAACGGATGCTTCATTTTCAGTGTAAGCATCACTTCTAGTTGGTATAACAGCTCTAGGTGGATCTCTGTGGTCATGATCTTCATTCTCCTCATCATCATCATAGTACATTCTTCCTTCACCTTCATTCTCAAATTCCAACTTTTCATGGTAACCTTCATCATTTAGGCCTAGAATCTTTTGATCATCAAACACAACATGTACAGATTCCATAACAATGTTGGTTCTTAGATTGTAGACCTTGTAGGCTTTCCCTGCTGCATATCCAACGAAAATAGCTTCATCTGCCTTTGCTTCAAATTTGCCTAAGTTATCTCCATGATTCCTTAGCACAAAACACTTACATCCAAAGACATGTAGAAAAGCTAAAGTTGGTTTCTTGTTGGTTAATAACTGATAAGGAGTCATTCCTCTAGCTTGATTGACCAAGGAAATATTCTGAGTAAAGCATGCAGTGTTGACAACTTCAGCCCAGAAATATGTTGGTAACCTTGATTCACTTAACATTATTCTAGCTGCTTCAATGAGAGTTCTGTTTTTCCTTTCAACAACCCCATTTTGTTGAGGTGTTCTGGCAGCAGAAAACTCATGGACAATTCCATTCTCTTCACAGAAAATCTTCACTGTGGAATTCTTGAATTCAGTACCATTGTCACTCCTGATTCTTTGTACTCTGTCTTCAGAACCATTGTTTAGCATTCTGAGGTGATTGATGATGATTTCACTTGCACAATCCTTGGAATGCAGGAAGAAGGTCCATGTGAACTTAGAAAAATCATCTACAATCACCAGACAGTATTTCTTCTTTGAAATAGACATGACATTTACTGGACCAAATAAATCCATATGCAGCAATTGAAGAGGCTTAACAATGGATGACTCTGTCTTGCTTTTGAAGGATGATTTCTTTTGTTTCCCTAATTGGCAGGCATCACACAGCCCATCTCTGACAAACTCCAATTGAGGGATTCCTCTAGCAAGATCCTTTCTTACCAAATCATTCATAACTTTAAAATTCAAATGTGACAGCTTCTTATGCCATAGCCAACTCTCATCCTTACTTGCTTTGCTGAAGAGACAAGTAATGGATTCTGAGCATGCTGAATTGAAGTCAGCTATGTAAACATTTCCTTTTCTAAAGCCTGTCAATACCACATTGTTGTCTTCCTTGGCAGAAACAACACAGACTTCTTTTATGAACTTTACTTCATAGTCTTTATCACAAATCTGACTGATACTCAGCAAATTGTGCTTCAAACCTTCAACTAAAGCCACTTCTTCAATGATGACATTGTCTTTTGAAATCAGGCCATATCCCTTAGTATATCCTTTGCTGTCATCTCCAAAGGTAATTCTAGGGCCAGCTCCTTCCTTGAATTCTGTGAGCAGGGTTGAATCTCCTGTCATGTGCCTAGAGCATCCACTGTCTAGGTACCATAGATTCCTTCTGTTTCCCTGCACACATTTCAAAAACAAATCAAGTTGATTTTGGTACCCAAGCTTCCTTGGGTCCTTTCTTGTTAGCCTTTGACTTTGCACTCTTAGCATTCTTCAACTTAGGTGTAGATGCTTGAGTGATGGGGTTTGACAAATGCTCATTTGCATGAATATTGGATGCATGCATGTGTGGAAAATTGGCATACATATTATTCGTGTTAGGTATGTTCCATGACATTTGTGGCACATTCATAGATTGAAAGTAAGGATTAGACATATATGGCATGTTCACATATGGATTTGAAAAACTAGCATTTTGATACAAACCAGGCATTGCAGGCATACATGGCATTGGTTGAGGTACATGAACAGGAGCCTTGTTGACAATCTTGCAATTAGAAGATAGATGGTTGACACTATTACAATTACTACAAGTTTTCCTAGGAGCAAACTTGTCAGGAGAGTAATTGTTTTTTTTGTTGATGCCTATCTTACCATTTCTGTTCTTTTTCTTTTTGCCCTTAATTTCTTCCTTTTCATTGTCCGATTTACCAACAGCCTTTTTGTTGTGTAAATCACCTGTCTTAGCCTTCCCACTGGATTTGGTTTTGCTGCACTCACCACTAACAAAATTCTTGTTTACTGGACCATACTTGATATCCAGTTTCCTTAGTTCCTTCTTACTAACAGACTTTTTGTTAGTCGACGGATACCTCTCATCCGTTGACGGTTCATCTGTCAACGGATGATCACTATCCGTTGATTCACAAATAGTCTCTAGATCCTCAAGGCCAGGTTCTAGCTCCTTTTTCTTTTGACTCCAGGTATCCTTCACAAATGATTCTATTCCCTGAACTTCTATTATGTTTTGAGAAATATTCCTACAACTTTGAAATTTAGCAATTATCCCTTGTTCTTTTTCAAGCTGGTCTTTTAAAATCAGTTCTCTTTTTAACACAGCTTCAAGTTCACTTTTAGCATTATTGCAATCAACTCTCATTTTCTCAAATTCTAGAAATTGAGATTCTAGAGCAGCATTTCTATCACTTAAAAACAGATTAGACTCTTTAATTCTATTGTTCTCTTTAGTAAGTGATTTAAGAGTAACACTTAAGTGATATAGTTCAGTAGACATTTCATCTATAACACTATTGCATTCCTCTTTAGTGAGCTCAGAGAGATTAGTAGAAAATATCTGATTGCTAGCTGAACTTGCTTCCTGCTCTCCAGAATCAGCCATTAAAGCAAGGTTGACTAACTCAACATCATCATCATAATGATTGTCATCAACAGCCCAGTCATACTCTTGGGTCAAGAATGCCTTTCCTTTCTGCCTGAGAAGATCAAAATATTTCTTCTTATAGTCAACAGCCTCAGTTGGCTTTCCCTTGTTCTCAGATCTAGGTTTCCTGCATTCACTTATCATATGACCAGCAATTCCATAATTGTAGCATTTAATTTTGGATTTATCCACATAGTTGCTTGTGAAAAAATCCTTGTTAAATGGCTTTGCCACCCCAGAGTTTCTCTTGAATTTCAGCTTAGAGAATCTCCTAGATAGAAAAGCTAAGTGCTCATCTATCTCATCCAATTCATCCTGCTGAAGAGCATTCAATTCCTCAGACACCTTTTCCTTGCTCCTGCTTGATTCTGCTCTACCTTTACAAACCTCCCTGTTTGGTGTAGAACTAGCAGTTTCCGTCCTTTCCTCCTTTTGCTCCAAGTTGGCAACAAGTGCAACTGACCCACTTTTCTTTTGAGACTTCTCAATCTCTTCATCCTGCTCCATTTCCAGCTCATAGGTCTTTAAAGTTCCATAGAGCCTTTCAAAAGTAAATGTCTTGTACTCTTGAGTGTTTCTTAGAGAAACAGTCATTGACTTCCATTCCTTGGGCAGTGATCTCAGAAATTTGAGATTAGAATCTTTAACTTGATAGATTCTTCCATACAGTTTCAAACCATTTAGTAGCTTTTGAAATCTACTAAATGTATCATTCAATGTTTCTCCACTCTTAAAGTGAAAATGTTCATACTGTTGGATTAGTAGTTGCATCTTGTTTTCCCTTACCTGTTCTGTTCCTTCACACAGGGTTTGAACAATGTCCCATACTTCCTTGGCGGTAGTGCAGTTAATAACATTGTCAACCATGTCTGTTTCTAGACCATTGAACAGAATATTCATGGCCTTTTTGTCTTTGTGGACTTCTGCAATATCTTCAAGACTCCACTCAGAAACAGGTTTGGGAATGAGAGTGTTAGGCACATCATCAGCCAGGCCAACTCTTGTTGCTGTCTTCATTGGAACGTGAGGACCCTTGTCAATGCAATCCACAAAACCCTCATCAATAGACGAGAGATGTAGACGCATTTTTACTTTCCAGTGAAAGTAATTTTCTCTATCAAGAACTGGAATCTTTACTCCATAATCCTTCTTAGACATGTTGGAAGTGTGTTGATCTTTAAACTTCAAATATGTTAGAAGCTTGCTCTGATACCAATTGTTATTCCCAGATTACACACTTGTATAATTGTAGAAGGGGGGGTTGAATACAATTCTTGATATTTATAAATTTCTGATAAGAACTCCAGAAATTTATGCAGAGATAATTGCAATGTAAGATTTTAAACACAAACACATATAAAATCAGGTGGTTAATATGCACCACCTGAAGCTTTTATTTGAAGAAAACTCTGTGATACAAAGTGTACACAGCTGCCGTTTTACAACTCTTTGCTTCTAAGGATATTCAAGAAACCCTAAGCAAATATGTCTGTTTTCTTAACCTACAAAGAGTTGCTACACTTGGTTATATATCCCAAGTTTTACAAGTACTACTGGAATAAGATAATACTAATCTAATTCTAGTTGACTTGCTACTACACTCCAAATACACATGTAGCCGAAAGGTTGTCCTTGTGTTCAGACATGTCTCCTGCACCTTTCTTGTATTCATAGTGTAAATGGAATGCTTCTTTCTTCTGTGTTTCCAAAGTATGGCTGCCATACTGCTTTTTGTATCTACTATCAACCCATGTGATCTGTCAGTCAAACATGTCCTTATCAACTGCTAATCCCCAGCTAATCATAGAAGACAGTGTCAATGATTATCCGTTGATGTTGTACCCTGACATCCGTTGATGATGTATTGAGCTATCCGTTGATATTGAGACTTGAACTGTATCCGTTGATAGAGTGGATTTGAGTTGCATCCGTTGATAGAGTTTTGTCTTTATCTGTTGATACACTTTCACTTAGACAGAATTACATAGCATAGCTTATTTACAATTGGCTACCCTATTCTGCCTATCCGTTGATGGTCAACATGACTGTGGATAAAAACACTATCAACTGATAACATAGAGATACTGCAGTGTGCTACAAAACCTCATCCGTTGATGAGCTACCTGTCAACGGATAGAGTTATAAATCCTCATCCGTTGACAGCTACAAAACCTTAAACAATTTGATTGATTGTGAAGTTATCATCAAGTACAACATATTCCTAACAACTCTCAACAGGAAGGCATTGACTATGATGAGACATTTGCCCCTGTTGCCAGATTGGAAGCCATCAGAATCTTTTTGGCATTTGCTGCACATTCAAATTTCAAAGTTTATCAAATGGATGTCAAGATTGCATTTCTGAATGGAGAGTTGGAAGAAGAAGTATATGTGCAACAACCACCTGGCTTTGAGGATCCACATTTCCCAAACGTTGTCTGTGGACTGCTTAAGGCATTGTATGGATTTAAACAGGCTCCAAGAGCATGGTATGACACTCTATCACAATTTCTTCTTGAAAATCAGTTCACTAGAAGCATATTGGACAAGACACTGTTTTACAAGAAGTATGGTAATGATATTTGTAACAGCCCCAGATCTGGGGTCGGGGATTCGGTCGTTACGAATTAAATTTCCAATCATAAAACCAACATAAACTAAATTACAACCTTGTGACCCAAAACAACAACATAAAACACACCTGTTATAGTCCCAGAGATGAAATCAGAGTAACTATCAAATATTATTAATCACGAGTTTGAGTTATTACAACCCAAAAGAATTACAATTTAACTTACGTACTCTTTGCCATCCATTTACATAAGTCATACTTTTCATTACATCGGATACTCAAGAGCTATCAGTTAGCCTACCAATAGCTTCCTCCTCAGCAATGGTAGCTATGATATCAGCGGGTAACCCTCTGACGGCTGTCACCTGATTGCGTTGAGTACGCCTAGTACGGGCCATCAGATCTAGCTGTTGTTATGATATAATAAATAAAGCAAGGGTAAGCAATAGCCCACCAAAAGTAATATATAACTGAACAATAATATATATAACAGTTCAAAAGTATTTTTAAAACCATATGCCATGCATTAACGAACATAGTGCAAGTATTATAAACGATGAAGTTACCAGGTATTTCAGAGTACTTTTAGTTCTGAACAGTTTTCAAACCCTGTCAACACGAGTGATACTTCATGTTGCAGAAAATAAATAAATTTGGATGATGAACCAATGCTGGAGTATGTCGCGTCGGATGACACCACCTTACGATGATCAGTCGCAGGTCGTGCATCTCAAACTTGTTTCTCTACATGTAGAAGGAAGAACATATGGACACCACCATACGCCGGATCTCCCTAGCCATCTTTGGGCTTAGTCGGGGTCGGTGCCACTCGGTCCCTATTTCCAGGATGGATTGTCCCACAGCCTCTTACACCAGTTTCAATGATGGACTGTCCCACAACCTGTTACACATTATACAAATACTCCTAGTTCGAATAAATCCATGACTCTGAAACGTAAAGCTCATCCCCCTTTCCCCAAGTGTAATACTTGTTGATAGGACTCCACAAGGTAGTCGTATCTAGTTGGAAAGGAAAATTCACCAATATTTCCCAAGCAGTTGCTTGTTAATGGATATCGACTTGTTCCAACAATCTTACCCCTCGAACGATGAGGGAGTAACACAGAGACTCGTCTTGATAAATAACAACCATGTTGCGAGTGAAAAGAATAGTTTTAAAAGATTTATGACCGGGGAGTCAAACAAGTAAATAACAGCTCTCAAGTAAGGTTTCCTCATAATTGGAAGATAGATTTGAGTGGAGAATAGAATTTTGGGAAGCTCTCCTTGATAAAAATAGTCATAATAAGATTCAGAAATATTTTACATAATTTTTGAAGGTCGAAGATAATATTAGAATAAAATAATATATTTTAAAACTAGTTAAAAGAATTACATAAATATTCAAAGAATATTTATGAACTCATAAATATTTAAAGAATATCCTTAATATAAAATATTGCTCAAAGTAACCCTCGAATAAACATATGAGAATATTCATTAAATAAATAATTCCTCGAATAAATATTCGAAATAATATCCGATAATTTAATCAACCTTAAATGAATATTCAAGATAATATTCATTAAAGAAATAAAGCTCAAATGAATATTCCAAAATAATATTCATCTAAATCAATAACCTCAAATGAATATTCATTAAATAAATCAAGTCTTAAATGAATATTCAAATATAATATTCAAATAGTATTTCTCGACTGAGATAATACTCAAATAACGTTCCTCGAATAATTTCCAAGTAATCAATACTTATGGAAATATAAATAATGTTTATAAATAACATTTCTCAAATAATCTGTCACTGGAATCCCTCCGGGTTTCCACGACTATCTCTATATTACAAAATACCTACT
Organism: Saposhnikovia divaricata; assembly: GCA_036435485.1. Lineage (NCBI taxonomy): Eukaryota > Viridiplantae > Streptophyta > Magnoliopsida > Apiales > Apiaceae > Saposhnikovia > Saposhnikovia divaricata. The sequence goes on along the minus strand of CM071595.1, from coordinate 52,875,195 downwards.
CCCGGTCTATATTTAATGAACGAAGATCATATGCCCTTCACTAAGGGTCTTAGCAATATCCGGCTTATAACTTGTATATCTCGTATCTAACTATAAGCCAACATCAATCAGGGAACAAGTATCACAATATAATTTGATAGTAGGCATGCATGCTATGGCATATGTTATAACAACAATCAATTATATATATTATCACAACAACAGTTATAAAGTATTGGAAACTTGCCTGGTACTCGGGTAGGGGTAGCGTGTCTTGGGTCAGTCCGGTGATCTATAAACAATCAGAATATTCGAGATTAATCACTTAACGTCTTGAAAGGCTAAGTATATATTTAACTTAGATCGAAACACGTTTTCAAGTTATCTCGTTATGCACTCTCTAGTGTAACTTTTATTAACACCATTATGACCCGACATTTGTTCGTTATTAAGGCTTGTCATTATACTTACACTTGGTAGGTACTTATGCCACAAAAGTGCTAAGGTCGGTCGTTTACTAATAAATATTATGCCTCAATATTTATTGACCGTTATCCAAGTGATTTTCCAAAGTTATAACCACTTGTCCTTTTTAGGGGTTCATTCGTACTTAACCTTGATTCGAACATTTTTATAAAATCGAAAAACGATCCGTTTGACATGGAGTTTTCTCTCACACCTTCCTTATGATCTCTAATATTTAATTATCAGGATTCGCCACTGAATTAGTAATATTATGGGGGTTCAATTTCAGTCACGAACTTGCACTTACGGTTTCGAACCACTTTTACGATTTTGACCATAACTCCTAAACCGTAAGTCCGTTTGCTTTGATTCTTGCGCCAAAACCATCTATGACTCGAAATCTACAAGAGTATGTCAGAAATTTATACCTACTGTGATGCACGTTTTTAAAGGTTTAACGAAATTTCGGCATTACGACGGCTATAAATCGAACGTTTCTAAATTTGTTACATCAAAACCAAGCCACACCGGGCATACCATAATCAAACCAACAACGTACATACATAATCTATATCTCAACAAGCCCAAGAACATCTCACTTAATCATCATTTACATCTCATCTCTTAGATCAACAAAACTAACTACATAATCACTTATACATGCTTATAACAACATCATCATCATATATCCTCCAAGATCATCAAAAACTTAACATAAGTGCTAGGGTTTCTTGAGATGATTACCTTCCTTGGAGTGTGTATGACCTTAACAAACCTTGTATAGCCCTTATATAACCTTAGGATAGCTTGGATCATTCAAAGAAACAAGAAAACTAAAGTTAGATCTTAAAAGTTAATATTCATCCTCCACTTTGATTATTTATTTAAATATGAAGAAGTGGAATCACTACAAGAAAACAGTCAATAGACATCATACTTTAGACATCGGTCGTAAATGCCACTGATGTTAAAAAATGTAATAACATCATCCCGCATTAAACTGATGTCTTTGTGTTTTGTAGACATCACTATTTTTAAAACTGATGTCTAAAGTCAGACTTTAAAAAATGAAATTGCGCGCCCTTACATTTGTTTTCCCCCTTAGCCAAAATTTCACCCCCTAAATCAAAATTCCCCCCTAACCAAATATTCTCCCCCCTATTTGCCCCCGTTTCAAACAAAACTAAATAAACTAAAAATCTAAAACAAAAAACAGAAAAACTCTCTCGACTCTCACTCTCATCTCTCTCGACTTTCATCTCTCTCGCGTCTCTCACCACCACTCACCTCCACCACCACTCAAATCCGCTCTATCTCTCTCACACCCGAACCCCGAAGAGCTCTCTCTTATAGTCGAACCTCCGAAACTCACTCTTTCTCATATTCAAATCGAAATCGATTTGTTCGAAGGTCAAAGATCGAAGGTTTAAAGTTCGAATTAGTTTGATTTATCAGTGGGTAAGCATAAGTTTGATATGTTCAAACTTACAGGTTTGATTAATTTGATTTTATTATAAATTGGAGGTTTAAAATTGAAACCCTAAGTTTTAATTTGGGGTTAATTTAATTTATATGTAATTTATGTATATATGTATGTGTATAATTATTTTATATGTAATTTCTATATATACTAGTAGTGATATCTGTGTGTTGTGCCTGACTATAGCAACAAGTGTTGCAACTGACTTTTGCTCCAATAATTATAGTCAGTGTTTTTAATTTCTTGTTTATGCTGTTCTATGGATTAATTTTTTCTAATTTATATATATGTATGCTGTTTTCTTCTATTAACTTGTGGTTATTTTGTTATAATTAGTTTCGGCAGTGAGTTTAATTGATAAAGGGATTGGAATTGTGTTTTTTACTTGTTTGTTATTAGTATGGCTCAGTAGTTCTTATTAATTGTACCCTTGTGAATCAATCTTGATTTGTTAAAGCTAAACATTCGTACAGATTATGCAGATGATATGTTATCAGCTGCTGAAAATCTTCTATTGGAATCAATCTCTCTCTCTCTCTCTCTCTCTCTCTCTCTCTCCCTGTCCCTCCTTCCCACTCCTTGTCCCTCCCTCTCCCTATCGCTCTCCCTCCCTCTCTCTCCCTTTCTCTCTGCTCTCTCTCCCTCTCTTTCACATATATCAGTTGCTCTAAGTTAATAATTGCTTGCTTATCTTAAGTTTTTATTGTTGTTTTGTAGGTGACAAGACCCCGATTTACTTGTGCTCCTTGTTGCCGGAGAAAAATGAGACTTGCTCATTGAATATTGAATTTGAGGAGGACGATGAAGTAACCTTGTCTGTTGTCGGGCCTCATAGCGTCCATCTCTCTGGCTATTTCTATGGTCAAAACGAGGATCCATATGGACATGACCATGGGGCGTATCCTTTAACAATTATTTTATGATGCATGTTTTGTTGTTTGCATTATAATGTTGTTATGTAGGTTAACTAGGGTGTTAGATTATAATTACTCGAACTTGTATTTTAATGTTTGCCGGTTCCTTTACTCTCATATAAAGCGATGGTTACGGGGTGGATATTGGGTCGTCTGACAGTGAGTATGTAGAGTCCTCTGACTATGATTCAGATGAAGATATGGATGATTACATTGACCACGATATGGATATGTTCCCACCTTCACATGTTCCTAAAAGTGGAGGTATGTTTTCCTCTGTTTTATAAAATTTTACACTACGTCTTCAAAGAAACCACTTATTGTACATTTGCAATCGAAACAAACTTTGCAACTTTTTTCTAGCAACTTCACTTATTTGTTTTTATCTTAAATGCTTGACCATGCCGTTTAGTTTTGTGGTGTGGAGTATATGTCATCAGGTTGATTATAGATGTTAAGAACTGAACAAAGGTTTCTAATATTTTATTAATATATTGTTTCATAAGAAGGTGAACTGTGAGGATCTTGGATAAATTTTTCATAGAACACGAAACAAAAGCTTTTTACTTCAACTAACATTTGTGGCTGTAACATTGTTTTAGCATGCTTTCCGATGTCTTGTCTGTGGTGCTAAGTGTTGACATTGTTTTAGGGAGAAGAAAAAAAAGAAAAAGAGCAAGAAGCAGGAAAGTGTAGCTGAGGCAAATGTGTTGCCGGCTCCTTCTGAAACTAATCTGTCTAATACGAACATTAGGAAAAAATGGAAGTCAAGCCACTACAAGAAAGGACCTTCCCTAATGGATTAGTGATTCAGGAGTTGGGAATGGGTAAACCAGATGGGAGGAAAGCAGCTCCGGGGAAAAAGGTGAATTTAACTTTCTGTAATTGCTAGTGCTGCATAATTGGTGATTCTAAAATGGACCCGCCTTTTTAGGTTAGTGTACATTACACTGGTAAGCTCAAGAAGAATGGCAAGATATTTGATTCTAATGTTGGCAGAGCTCCATTCAAGTTCCACCTAGGTATGTTCAAGCCTAATACGAGATAGCTTTAATGTCCTTTCTGTTTTTTAAACTAGTGTCTATCGTTTACTCGTGTTCACAGGTATAGGACAAGTGATTAAAGGATGGGATGTTGGAGTGAAAGGTAATCACTTATTTATATTGTTGGTTTGTTCGCTATATTTAAAACATCGTGCATTTATTAGTAATCTCTTTACCACCACTATAAACACTTGGTTATTGCTTTTTATTGTTTGATGTTCTATTATTTTATTGTTTGATGTTTATTATTAAAGAGTCCTCAATCCTACTTTTTTTTTAATTTCTATTCGTTGATGTGTCCTAGGGTATATAGCTAATATAAATGGAGTTAGATTTTATGTCCAGTTTTTTTCATTAGTTATGCCGACATCTAATCTTTATTTCTGGATTTCAATAAAGTTTTATTAGATGTTGGTCCTATCGTGATCACCAAGTTAAAAAAGGGCCCTTTTTTTTAATTCACAGTATATTAACAAGAAATAATGCATAAAAGACAAGATTAAATTGTTTCTGGACACATTCATTAAAGATTAACTATTTATTTCACTGGACTAGTCAGACTTAACAAATGTTGTTTTACACTTGGCCAAAAAAATGAACAGTTGTAAAGTTTTATGCTAATCATGCTTGTAAAGTACTTCTGTTATATTATACACCTAACTCGTGTTCCTTGATGCAGCTATGGGAGTAAAGGTGCTGGTGGATCCATACCACCAAACGCATGGCTTGTTTTTGATGTTGAACTGGTGGATGTAAACTAATTTTAGCTTTTGATGTTCAATGTGTTAGATACCTCATTTAAATTAGCACATACCAGAGAGCTCCAGAGCTATGCCGCATTTGAAAACTTTTGCGTTTTTGTCCCATGCAGTACTTTGTTTTTACAATTTTGGTGCTCATGTTAGAATTTACCAAGTATGAAGATCTCTTGTTTGTTGAATTGTCAAAGATTGGAAATTGTGATCATTCGAGAATTGAAGGTAGTTTTGCAATATATTCATTAAAAATTTTGGTGATTATACATATAGAAACTTTAATCCCATTTTCCCAGATACTAAGTTCTGTACCCACCAAAATTTGTGCAGCTTGATGATACATTAAGTGCTACAAGATTGCAGGATGGACGGATTAAGGTCTGGATACATGTTGCAGACCCGAGTAGTTTAGTTCAACCAGGTAACATTTTGGACAAATAAGTTGACTTGCTACACAACTCGTAAATATTATTTAGGAGATTTTTAAATTTGGATGATTAAAGTTCCGTGATCTGCAGGGAGGCATTTAAAAGAGGAACTTCGGTATTTTTACCAACTGCTACTTATCCCATGTTCCCTGAAAAGCTTGCAATGGAAGGGATGAGCATGAAGCAGGGAAAGCTTTGCAATGCTATTACAGTATCTGTTGTACTTCATTCTGATGGCAGGTAAACTGTTAAATAGTTATCATGTTACCAAGTTTTTTGTAACTTCCTAAGCCTGTGCTAATTATTGTAATGCAGTTGTTCAGAAAGTTGACGAGGGATGTTAGAGGTTATGTGCAAAAGGTTTGAATCAATACTCAGACTTCGATACAGTTTATATATTTGTTTGTCATAATTAGTTTGTGGATGTAACGCCTGAATCTGGTCACTGAAGGGAGATCATCAGCAATTCCTCTGCTGCATCCGATTGTCAATGAAGAAGATGGCTTATCCGAAGAGGTTATTCTTATTATGTTATTCATGTTTTGGAATGTAACTGCCAGTGTTTATTAATTGAGTGTCCATATTCGTATGTCAATAAAGTTTTAATGTATCAGTTGTCTTGATTATCATGATTGCGTGTAAGTTAAAAGATAATGATATATTTAACAGAATATATATTAGTGTCAAAAGCATTGAATCACCAGCTGAATATACCAAATTTCACCAAGTGATTGTAATGTAGAAGCAAGATCAGATGGAAATGAGTGCAGTAGATTCCCAAGATGTAGTGATCGAGTTTCAGGACTTTAATCTAGTAATTATATATGATTGAATTAACTTTGAATATACCAAATTTCACCAAGTGATTGTAATGCATGCAAACGACCTTTCACTATAGTTTGTGAAAATCCTATTAATAAAATCATCTGGCTTCCATTTTTCTTGGATCCATCCATGCCTGCTGTTATCCTTTTGAAAGCTCTTGGGTATAGTTCTGTCTTTCTTATGCCATTAACGTTGAAAAGAAATTTTGTATACGTTTCATGCTAAAGTAGTAAACAGTTAGGGAATTAGAGTCGGCATGCCATGCATACTCTGTAGTTGTGTTTAATAAAATGCATCTTTAATTAATTATGATCCGGGATCATTGATCCTTCTTTCTTAAGTTTTACATTGTATCAAAATACTTGTTACTGCGTTTCAGTTGTGTTACTATTTGGTTAATGTATAACTTGTTAAGTGTTTTCTTTGATTTTATTGAGTTTACATTTATATTTATATGCCTATATAATGCACTGACGGAAGCGAGGTTGGCAGGATTGGCATCCGTCCACCCTGGAATTTTAAATTAGTGTAATTTTAAATTAGTGTATCCCGTGGAACTGATTCGTGTTTTTATAAACAGAAGGAACCAGGCTTTAGTGAAGGAGTTGAGCATCCCACCTTTAGGGGCGAGAGACCTTTATTTCGATACAGAGTATTCCCAGCCAACATGGGGGCAATTTAAATCATGCTTATGGAAACAATGGTTGAGTTATGTAGTTTACTTGGCAATTTACATGTAGTCATGTTTACTTGTTTTGGATTTGGTACATTGGATATGCAGTTTATGTAATTTGGATGTTGATGACATTGATTTTTATTTTGTCAATAGCCACATAATGACAATTGTTACATCTATTATTAGCAAATAAAGTGATTTTACCAAATAATGATGTCTAAAACAAAGATATACATCACATTTTTTCTACAATGTCCCATGTCTAAAAAATAAATAGAAATCACTTTTTATTTATAAAATCTGATGTCTAAGAGACACATATAAATGAGTTTTTTCAAAAAAACTGATGTTTATACCTACATTAGACATCAGTATAGGATGATGTCTAAGATAGCTATACACATCGCTTTTTTTAAAAGAAAATAATGTTTATAAGAACATTAGACATCAGTCTAGGATGATGTCTAAGATAACTATAGACATCAATTTATCTGCTAAAATTATGATGTCTAATATCCAAATAGACATCTTTTCCAAAAAAAGAAAGTGATGTGTATGTGAAAAATAACTTTGTTTATTATATGTTTTCTAGAATATAAGGCATGCAAGTTGTTTATAAAATTAATTATATGTAACCTATTTTGTAGAACAACTGATGTATATTGAAGCAAATACCGATGTCTATGTTAGCACAGACATCAGTTTCTGGCCGATGTCTATAATAGACATCTCCGACCTAGACATCACATGCAAAATAACATAGACATCGGCCATAAACTGATGTCTATTGACCCTTTTCTTGTAGTGAATCTAAGGCTCAAATTTGGAGGATAACTATGATATGAAATTTAGTACTTACCATAAAAATTTGGAGATCAAACAATGGTTGGAAGTTGGATTTTACTTCTTGATTTATGGCAAAAGCCGAATGGAGCAAGGTGAGAGAGATTGTGGAGTTTGCTTGATTCTCTTGCTTGGTTATTATGCTAAATGAATTATTGTGATGAGTTTTAGATAATATCTTGTATAAAGTACCTTTAATAAAGTGATTAGGTCATGGATGATGCATTCTAAGTGGACAAGTGTTGTGTTTTTGTGGTAAGATGATGGGATTATGCTAACTAGTTGGTTTGGTTCTAATGTTGCTAGTTCCTCTTGTAACTATCTTGGTTACTTGCTCTTATCCACTTGCACATGCATGCACCTTAGCTCTCTGCTTGTTTCTTTGTCCAGTTATTGCTCAATTTCATTGATCGTTCGGAGGAATATTTCAAGCATTTCTAGTTAGGGTTTTACCGGAAACCTTCTTAATATTTATACTACCATTCTCAATCCTCCTTTATAATTCTTGAGTTTAAATTCCTTAAATCTTTACATTAAATCCTTAAATCATTCAGTGTCTAGGGAAATCTCGGGAAAAATAAAAGTGCTATTTTTCTGAATCTGATATCGTTTACATACACTTATATTGCCTATCGGTCATTAATACGAACTCAGAAATCCGTTCCAAAAACTCCTATATAGCGTCGTCTGATAATATTTCAATTTACACCAAAGCAATTAATTCTTATAATTAGAAAAATGTCCTCGCGCTTTCCCGAGCGTTCCTTAACCCTTTTACGGAACCACTGGACTTATAACAGATATCGATTTGGATGACATGAGCTACCAAATATCGATTTGGATGACATAAGAATAACCTTGTGGCTTCAAGGCTGCACACTTGTTGAACAAAGTGGACAACTTGGAATCAGACGTGAGTTCTTTAAAAGTTCTCAATTTTGAGCTACAGAACTCTATCAACCAACTCAATGAAAAGTTGGACGCTCAGGATACCACCACAACTGAGGTTCTTCTCAATCAACAACAGATGCTGGCTACAATGATGAAGCATATGGGACTACCTCAACCTGAAGATTCTTACTCTGTCAAACCTTCAGCCACCTCTTCAAACCCAAGGGCCCCATCAAAGACACCTGTGTCTGAGAACAAGCCTAAGGGGGAGAAGGAAGTAAATTCTAAATCTAAGGTGGAGAAGGGTATTGTCATATCTGATCATCCAAAACCTTCAAAATCTACAACTCCTAAAGTTCAAATCCAAGGGAAAGGCAAAGCTAAAGCCACTGAGACTCAAACCTCTAAAACTGTCAAGCCTATCACCTCTCTACCAACTGTCACTCTACCAACTGTGCACATCACTACTTCAAGTTGTTTGAAGCAATCAATCACATGCATCTACAGTAGTGGCAGGTTCTATGCCTCCTGATCAAGCTCAAGCCTTTAGACATGAAGATGATCAGCCAGTTGAAGTGAGTGTAGTCACAGGGGCCAAACTGATAGAAGTTGCAAACTCAGAGATATATCATGATGCTGCTTTCTTGAAGTTTCTACAAGCCTCCAAGGCATCTGTGAGTGGTGATACTCAAAAGTATCTGAGAAGATTGAAGCAGCAAATTGAATACTTCACTGTGTTCCCAGAAAAGTTGATCAAGTGTACTTCAAAGAGATTATGATGGTGTCCAAATCTAAGTTATGGCATCTTTCATATGATACTTTGAGTTCTTTGAAATACAGTGAAGTAGATGTAGTCATCAATTTGATTGAGAAAACTAATCAGAATACTAGGAGCATGTTTGATGATCTGAGAAATGACCAACTCGCAAGGTTGCCAGAAGTGTTTACAAATCCAAGAACAATCATCTATCAATCTAGCACCAAACCTGAAGATATTAAACAACTGGTTATAACGCCCTAGAAAATTTCGTATTTGTTATTATTATAAATATTATTATTTAATATTAAATGTGGAATATATGGTGTGAAATTTTTTTTTTTAGGTTAAATGTAAGTGACATCATGTTTACATGTTTATATGATGATGTATGTGTGACGTGTAAGTCTGTGCATATTTATTTATATTTTTAATGATTTAAATCTATTTAAATTATGCATTAATGATCTTCGAATTTTTTTATAAAATCAATGGAGTTATTATAAATCACGAAACCTTTTGTAATATCATCTTTATATATTTAATTAGTTTTTAAAATTATTGGGTGAATTATTTTGAGTGTTTAAGTATTTTAATATGGTTTTAAGAGTTTTATTGCATTTAAAGGCTCCAACTTGTAAAATTCATATTTAATTCAGTTTTGATCCTAAAAATATTTTAAAAATATAGGAAGGCTTGTAATTTCATAAACTATATTTTATAAATTTTAAATTTATTTTTCTACTCATTTTCTGTTTAATTTTGATTTTAGAAATGATTTTTAAATGTTATATTATAGATTTCCAGCATAGTGAATTTGCTAAAATACCTCTTATCCTCTTTCAATAAAACCGCACATTTCTTTCCCCATTTCCCCTGTGCTTTGTTTTGGGAAACCTCTCGAGATTTCTCTAGAAACCTCTTTCTAATCTCTCTCACAAATCTTTCCCAACCTCTCTCCTTAATCTCTCTCCCTCTCTAATTCTCTCCATCTCTCTCTCGACTACAATCTATCTCCTCTCCTCACATCTCTCTCCCTATGTCCGGCAGCTGTTTGTGCCGCAGTGGTGTTTATGGGTGGGTTGTGGTGTCAATCGTGCATGTGTAAGTGTGTGTTCGTGAGTTGTGATGTATGTGTATATGTGATGTAGTGCATGTATAGGCCGTATGTATCAAGTAACACAGCTGGGTTGTGTTAATTTGTGCGAATTGATTCGATGGTTCCACTCTGTTGCAAATTGGTTCCCTGTGAAATTGGTGGCTGTTCTTTGTGATTGCTCGACTGGAAATTTGTTTCTGTGGTTGTTCTTTGTTCGGCTGCGTTGCAATTTGTGGCTGTGTTGCAATTTGTGTTTAGGTGTTTTACATACTCGATTCTTTTGGGGTATGATGGAAGAAAAATAGTTGGGTTAATTTGGTTCGATTTTATTCAGTAAAATTAACTATTAAATTAATTGTTTAATGTTTTGTAGAGTTTCGGGTCGGAAATCCAATTTCGGGTACCACCGGGACTTTACCCCATCGACGATGACTTAAATTGAGTCGGTGGAAAAGACTATGATGTATTCCTGAGCCGAAATTAAATTATACCTTATACGATATTAATTGTTTTGTATTTAATTTCCGAAAATTTTATATTCGGTTGGTATGATTAGTTTAATATGAGAATTGTTCGGTTTTGGGAATAGTTATAATTTGAGTTGTTTATTTTTGATATAGTGTAATTATGATTTGAATGTGATGGATTGCTGGTTTTGTGTCAGTTGTGTCCGGCTGGTAGGCTACCCGTACAGAGTGGATGCCGTCAAAATTTTCTAAAAATATTATTTATTATTTTACATTTTCTTGAGTATAACCTAGTTGTTATTACTAGACTAATATTCGGATTATGGTCTTATGTTTACATGGAGTTACAATTTAAATTTCAATTATGAATTTAATTTTGATTTAATAGATGTATATTAAGTGCTAAGGGTATGGATGATTAGTAGGATTATAAATTGTGTATGTTGATATGATTGTAATGACTATGAGATTGTATTGAGTTATTTATATTGGAGTAAAGGATGTTTAATTTTCGATTGGTACTTGATAAGTTGTACTCTGCCAGGTTAGGACCTATTTTATAGGAGGTGCTGTCCAATTTTTATTAGAATTATGTTATGATTCTTATAGTATTTTGATAAAGATTTCTGGTGTGCAAATGGTATATGTGTGTTATGAGATATAAGTGTAAATTGATATTACGTGCTAAGTGCTTATATGATTTATGTGATTATATATTACTATTATAAGAATATAATTAGTATGTGCTATATGTGTTAAGCTGTAAAGCGAAATAGGTCACGAATGGGTAGAATAGAGTTAGACGACTAAGGTTATGCGCGTACTGAAATAGTACTTTACTTGTATATAGGTATGCATGGGAGGCCAGCTAAGAGTCAGTGCACGTGTAAATGGAATGTAGAGGAAGGAGATAATTAGCGGGATTGACAAGTGATTAAGGAGAGACGAATGTACGACCAAGTAAAGGCCAGCGAATAAGAATTAGAGACTGATGTAAAGTGAGTAAAGGATTGAAACGTTGGAATTGGAAAATGCGTGTATTGAGGCAAGTATGCTATCCCTCACTTATTGTTCAAGTGATGTGAACCTGTCCCGTAAATTATATGATGTTCTTTCAAATTCCTTCTTGCAAGTATCTGTATCCTTCATTTTCATTTTGAATGATGTAAGTATGTTTCTATTAATTGTGAGTTTTCTTCCAAATCATGTTGCTAGGGTCTGCACCCCTTTCTTTTGTTTAAGTGACTCGAACCCTGTATTGAAACTTTATTACCCAATTGCTATTCCTTTTTAATTATTGTTGAACCCCTTTGTACCTTATTGTTTATTCATTATAAATTACTATTGAAACACCTGTACCTTGCTTATCCTTATGAATCTTCGTTAAAACTTATGTACCCTATTACTTATCCTGTCTCCTGTTGAACTATAATCACTGACTTATAATTTATGCCTTGCATTATCTTAGCTTTTTTTTTTCCTCCTATGTTTATTCCTGTAAACCATACCAGTGAAACCAGATTCATAACCCTTGAATTAAATTCCAGAACCCTAACACTTATTTTGTTCTTTATTAACTAATGACTCTTCAATGATTTATGACCAGCGCAGTAACCCAATTTCTCAATTGAATTTCAGATTCATGTATTCCCTGATTTCCTTATAAATTGTTGTTAAATTATAGAATCTTAAGAATTGCTCTTTTCTTAATTGATTAATGTTTCCTTGTCCATATATGATTCAATTTTTGCTGAACCATGCCATGTTTAGTTCAATCTTATTACTTTGCTGTTTATGATTTCTTGTATCAATTGCTTCCGTGACTCTAAATTTTTTATTGTTACTCGTTAAAATGGATTAATTATTTAAATATGTTTGAAAAATTCCTTATACTGGGCTGATCTGTTATCAGTGAGTAAAAGGACTGAAAAGTGAAATGTTTTAAAGGTTTTAAAGTTTTTAAAGGTTTTATAGATTGGGGAAGCGTAAGAGGCTAGGGGTGGTTCCCCTAGTCCAGCACTTTTTATTTAGCGCAAGAGGCTAGGGGTGGTTCCCCTAGTCCAGCATTAAAGGCCAATGTGTTGCCTAATTGGGAACCCAATTTCAAAGGAAGGGGGACTTTACGTGGCTGATCACCCGTATTGTCCGTAATTAGGATAATAATACAATCAACTTCAATGTTTTTTTAAAAAAAAAAGACTTATGAAAAGTATGTTTTGATGAAAAGAAACATTTTTGAGAACAAGGTTATGATTTAAAGAAAAATGGAAAGTTTTATGCTATGATAGAAATTGAGTTATTCCCTTGAGATAGTTTGATCATTGATATTGTTCATCAATTAATTATTGTAAGATTGTTGTTCACTATACTATGCACTTGCTGAGCGTTCTTTGGCTCACTCTTGCTTTATTTTACCTAACCCTTTGCAATTAGGCTTAAAGATGATCTACCTGCATTTTTCCTTTCGAATGAGAGCGGTGAGACATTCTATTCAAGACAGATTTCAGAGCCAGCGCGAGCAGGCACGGATTTTGTATGAGCTTCTGATTAGACGGTACAATAGTTGAGATTAGATCAGAAATAAAAGTTGTAACAATTTGTATTAATTAGATTCTTGTTTCATACCATAACCTGGAATCGATTCTCGGTGAGGAATTGGTTGTGTATTAAGTTTTATTTGTAATTGTTAATTGGAATTTGGTTTGGGTTGAAATACAGGTGGAGTCCGATTTACAAATTCTTCATGCCGAATTTTTTTAAATTCCCCTGTATCAAAGTTTATTTTATTAAAAAAAATTATATTTTCAGCATTGGGAAGTCGGGGTGCTACAGGTTGGTATCAGAGCGACAGGTTTGTGTCACTTAAACAAGTTAGGATGATTAGGTGCACGTAATTAGGTTAGATGTTAGATGGAACGATTTAGGATAAGGTTCGCGTTAGGTTATTAGGACGACTGTTTCGACGTTATTTGGTATTTCGACATATCGCGCAAGCAGAAATTCGAATCATCCGGAGACTCGATTTAGGACAAGGCAGATAATTTGAAATAGCATACGCTAAATAGGCGAATGGAGCTATTAGCTTGGAAGACGCTACGTGCAGACCTTCGTGTGTTTTTTTTAGTTTCTTTTGCGACTTTAGTTACCCCACGAATGATATAGAAAGTGTGAAAGGATTATAAGCAAGATGTGAAATGCGATTACTGGCATGAGTTGGAGGAATGGCGTGGTTATTCATTAGTAGCCGTTGATTTCATTTATTGATTAAGGAGATTAAACCTTTCTTTCCGTTTCTTCTTATTTTGATAATACCCCATTACCTTTGATAATCGATTTTACTTTATTTATGATGAACTTCGCATATCAGATTTGATTACACACATTTCTATTCTTTCAGAGACACCTCTATTTTCCAGGGGTTATTTCAAAATTTCACTCAAAAACTTTTAAAATTCTTCTATTTTTCTCTGAATACTTAACCCTATTTATTCTGACTAGGATGAAAAACCCTATGTATATAGGGGATTCAGGGACATCTTATCTATGTGATAGAAGTCTGGTGGGATGCCACTGATTGTGTTTGTCATGAAAGTACAGAAGGCTGGCCCCCTTCTTGTGCTATGGTGGTTGACCTAAGTGACAAATGCAACCAGAAATTAGTTCAATGATCATACTGATCTCTCAGTTAAAGTCTTATATAAAATTCTTACCAAACAAAACTCATCTTATATTTATACATGTTATCACATGTCTATCTCATTTATTTCTTTTGCTATGAACCCTGATGATTTCTAAAGTTACCAGTGATGGGAAGCAGTAAAGATGGAGATGATAACATTCTAAGTGGTCCGAGTTATAAATACGTCGACGAAGAATTAGGTTGTCAGGTTTGAGAATTGATGTTAAAAGAAGGATTGAATATCAAGTTAGATTCCTCCTTGGTTTGATAACACGCGTAAAAGATTCGATATTACGGAGAATTGAATATGAATAAGGAGAAGATAAGAAGAACGCAGGATTATTAATTTTGTTAAAGTTGAAAGTAGCGTGAGTATGGATATAATTGGTATGTAATAGTTATCGTAAAGGAAAGATTGTTGAAGAACACTTGTTTATTATATATTTTCACTGTGGATACAGTAGATAGAATACTAAAAAATTTGGATGTTTGAGACCAATTGTCAGATATAAAAGTTTTAGAACCGGAATGGGGTAACTTGATCGAAGCAAAGTAGAGCTAGACAGTTGTCTTTAAGAATTTCAACAGAAATAGAAGCTTTGGATAAAGAAGTGAAGTGATTGTGTCGGACTTAACAACTTATGTAGACATAGTTCGAAGAATCACGAATATTAAGAGTAAAAGAGATTTGACCAAGACGGAATGAGGCCGTAGGAAAAAGGAAGACAGAGAACCATGAAATTTTCAGAATTAGTTAACAGAAAACATGATGTTTAGTGGAAAATAGTGCAGGACCTAGGAGACTTAAAACCAGGAACGCTGGACAAGATAGCCACCGATAGAATATGAATTAGCAGCGACAATAATCATATTGAAAGTGTACTAGGCTAAATATGGAAAGCTATGAGAGCAAGCGGAGAGAATGGTATGGTAGTGAACGACATAGTTAGGAGTCAGAAGTGGTACGCCATAAGCGCGAGAAGATAAGACATTTTGTCGAGAATTGCATTATGTCAGTTCCAACGAATACTATGATAATAACAGCGGGACCCTCTTCTATTAATCGCTCAGGAGCTAGAGGAATCGAAAAGGCTACGAATGACGTTATTAAGTGTGGATAAGATTACAGTTAGGAAAATAAGGTATGATTTTAGGATCGAATCGATTAACAGATTACGAGGTGCAAGCAATGTATAACGACAAGAAAGTGAAGCTATGATTTCCAAGGAATGCTGAAGTTGTGTTCGAGGCCGCAATCGAACAAAAGAGTTTTACCGGTCACACAGACCAAGAGGTTGTTGTAATAACCCAGATTTTTCAAGAAATGATTTATTATTATTTCAATAATAATAATGTTTTTCCTAAAATGAGGAGGAATTTTTTTTATTATTATTTAATTATTTTCGGTTAAATGGAACCGGGACCTTTTTTAAAATTTTATGGACAGAGTAGATATCTCGAGTCAATAAATTATTTGGATAAAGATTTAATTTTGGAGTGTGTAATTATTCAGTATAGATTTTATTTTAAATTATTGAATAAGTTGGATATTTTAAAATCCTTAGAAAATGATTATTTTAATTATTTGAGGATTTATAGAAATTGCTCGATTAATATATAAAATCGAGAATTCGAGGTTTTACTAAAACAATAATGTTTGTAGTATTTTTATAAAGCCCTGTAGATTGTGATTTATGAATCACAATTATTATTTTTATGAGTTGTTTTTATAAATTATCAATAATTTTTAAAATGCATATCAATTCAGAAAAATTAGATTTAATTCTAATTCTTTCTCCAAAAGTCTTTAAAAATAATCTAATATTTAATTATGCTGGAATTATTATTTTTACCGATCGAGGTTTTTAATTCAAAAAATTATTATTTTACCCGAGATATGTTTTGCGGGTTTAAAATTAGAAATGTAGTGTTTAATAGTATTGGGCCAAAGGCCCATTAGGTTTTAACAAAAAAGCACACAGCACACCACAAATATACACACAAATACATACATACGGACACAGCCACATAAGTCAATCGGGAAGGGGGGAAACAGCAGGGAGAGAGAGATTCGCGGAGAGAGAAAGAGAGATGGAGAGGGGAGGAGGCAGGTCGAGGAAGAAAGGGAGAGGAAGGAGCAGCGGAGGCTGAAGACTGCCGGAGAACGCACGGCGGCGGCGCTGACTGGCGAGGTGGTGGCGCGTCGTGGCTGTGCGCGCGGAAGAGACCAGCGGGACTGTGTTGTGGTGTTAGCAGTGGAGTAGAGTTGGTGGTGGTGGTGTTATGTAGAGAGAGAGAGAGAGAGAGAGAGAGAGAGAGAGAGAGAGAGAGAGAGAGACTCCGAGGAGTAGCTTTCCGACGAAATGGTATATTTCTTTATTTTAATTAATTATTTTATTGTGTAATTAATTTAAAGATGAATTGCGATATTTCGAGATTATTGTTGTAATTTAATTAGATTTAAATTGTGAGTTTAATTGTTAATTTTCGTGATTTAATTCAGAGAGCATAGATAATTATAATTGTTGAGTTTAATTATGAGTCCGATTAAATGTTCGAGTTAATAATTTTTAATTGTTAAATTGTTAGTTGCTAATTGGAATTGTGAGATTAATTGTGGTCTCGTTAATATTCGAGTTTAATAGTCGGAGTGGATGTTAGATTTAAAGATTATTATGATTCGTTTTAAATGAATAAAATGATTAAGTGGTTATATGAAATTGCTATACTTAATCGATTAAATGATAATCGAGTTAGTCAACAATCGAGTTTGACCGCAGTATTTGATAAATGTCTTATATGCGAGAATTAGATTTAATCGAGTCGATAATTAAAGGTTTATGTGACTTACTTGTTATATATGGTCATCAATAAATGTTTACGTGCTAAGTGCTATAAGTCGAGTCGTGGTATTTGATGGCTTTACTAATTACGAATGTTGTATGTTATTTAGTTTAACTGCGAGGAGTCGTAAAGAGATCATAAGTTCTAAATGTCAGTATTTAAGGACTGGTGTAATTCTCTTCGACTAAATCCTCGGGCTTACGAATATCAATGATTGATTGTCACAAGTATAATTAATATGCTCAAGTGATATGATCATTGATATAGCGTAAGTAATAGTTAATGCTAGGGGTTGTTCCCTAGGGCTTACGAATATCAATAATTGATTGTCACGTGTATCATTAAAATGCGTGAGTGATACGATTATTGATGTAGAGTAAGTAGTAGTTAATGCTAATATAAATAATTATGTGTTTACTGCATGTCGAGGCAGAATTTCTTATGTGCTAGGTGCCGCATGTCTGGGCGGGTACTTTTTTACTTGTTTACTTTGCTGCAAGTTGAGGCAGCTTTATTTCTGCAAAAACAGGGTTGAATTGTATTTGAGGGGCTGTGCCCATAGTCCGATAAACAAATACTTCATGCCGAAATTTTCTAAAAATTCCCTGCATTTAAATTTATTTAACTCATTTAATATAAATGGTCTAGAGGCATGAAGTGGATGTTAATTGTTTACGTGAATATGTGCTAAGTGAATTATTTTGGAGGTTAATTGTTGTTCCGAGGATTATGTGCTAATTCGAGGATTAAATGTGTCTTGAAGATTAAATGGGTATTATGAGCCTTTATCGAGGATTAAGTATGTTTTGATGATTGCGTATTAATTAAGTTGTCATAGAATGTCAATGGTATTATAGTTGTGTATGTTAAGTGAAATTGATTAAGTGGTATGGTTTGGGGTGGTTAGCACCAGGAAATGTCCACTTTAAAAAGGGGACTCTTCCATGTCATTTTCTTTACTAAATGTGTTATGTGTATTAAGTGGTATTAGAATAGTCAACTATAGGGAGGACACCTATAGTTTGACTTTACGTGACTTAGTGGTAATTCTGAGTCGTGTCTACTCGAGATACGAGGTTGGACTGACACGTAATCGTAACTATTTCAGTACCATTAGGGTATAATCAAGTTGGAGCGACGTGCATCAAAAAGGAAAGGTCGAGGCGTCGTATGAGGGAAGGTAGATACCTCCATGGAATTGCTTGGACGAGGTGCAAAGGAATTATTCGCAGGTTTCTGTTTTCTGCTAAGGACCAGAGGCAAGTTTATTTATGCATACTCTATCGTTCAGAGTATCTGTATTTTGAAATATATGAAATGTGTGGACTAGATTTAAATCCATAATTGCGAGTTTTCCAATCTTGTGCTTCCTCATCAAAATCAGTATATTTTGACCTTGCTCATGTTTAATAAATCCTGCTCGTGCAATAATCAAAACCCCAGGACTTATAATACTGTCGATAGGCGGGGATATTTTTATGATCCTACGTCTTGGGTTATATGGTTTATATTTATAAACTTTTCGTATTATGGAAGTGGACTATATGTTATAAGGTATGTAACTATGTACCGGAATAAGAAAGGCTCAGAGGGTAGAGCATGTATTGAATTTTATAACTTAGCCAGCGTGTCGGGGTTATTTTGTAATATATATTTTCGAAACTCGGACAAAGTTTTTTTTAAGAATTTCGCAATAACTAACCTAAAGGCAACATCACCAATAAACCAATGTTTATTTAATTAGAAAATACTTCTAAAGCATTTACGGATTAAATAAACCTTATTCATCTAATTAAGTTTATTTAATTGGATGAATATCATTTTCAAAACGTTTTCTTAAAATCGCTTTGTTCCGGAATAATAGCAAAGATATTCCCATAATTATAAATTGAATATTTTCGGTTAAAGTACCTGGAATAATATTGATAAACGTTAATTGAGAGTTTATTTAATTCAATGAATATTAATTATAATATTCATTTGGAAAGAATTTATGAATGGTCTATTACCTATTGACTGAGAATCAGTGTGAGTACTTGATAAAGTGGTTAAAGTCCGGGAACTGCCGGAGAGATAACGTCTTGGTTTTAATTAGAAATATTCCAAGAGTTACATTTGGGTGTTTTGAGGTTATTACATATTTCGATATTAGTAGTAAAATTGTTGAATATTCTTTTAAAAAGGGGCTATTGAATATTTTATTCAATAAATATTATGTATTTATTTATTAAATACCCTAAGTGTTTGAAAGGGCATAAAATGTTATTTGGAGGTTATTGAAGGACTTTTATAGTTGATTAAAATATTATTTTTGATTCTACCTATGCAAGTTTTCAAAACCTATACTTTTGAAAGGTTATTGTATAATACTGCATTTGCCAGGTATTTTGTGAGATAGAGGTAGTCGTGGAAACCCGGAAGGATTCCAGCGGCAGATTATTATTTATTTTGAGGAATGTTATTTATAAACATTAACTATATTTCCGTGAAGTATGAATTACTTGGAAACCATTCGAGGATTATTATTTGAATACGATATCATTCAAGGAATTGTATTTGCTTACTAAATCTTTCGAGTAATATTATTTGAGTATTATCTCAGTCAAGAAATACCATATGAATATTATTTCTGTTAAATAGGCGAGTGGAAGGCATAATTGTTTTCGAGGGTACAATGTGGTACTTGTGTTACGATTTGATATTGGCTTATAAGCGAGATATGAGATATATTAGTTATAAGCCGGATGTTGATAAGACCCTTAGCGAAAGGGCATACGAATCTCATTCTTCAAATTTAGACCGGGAGTCGGTATTTCTTGATATATTATGAATATTTTCGAAGGAGAATATTTAAGTAAATATTTCCCATTATTTATTTGAATGAATATTGTATGGATATTCATTCGAGATTGTTTACTTAATGAACATTATTTTAATATTCATTTAAGGATGAATTATTTATTGGATACTATTCCAAATATTTATTCGAGGATTTACTTATTTAAATAATAATTTCCATATACTCATTCGAAGGTTACCTTGAGCAATATTTTATATTAAGAATATCCTTTAATTATTTAGGAGTTAATAAATATTCTTTGAATATTTATTTAATTCTTTTAATTAGTTTTAAAAAGGCATTATTGTATTCAGATATTATCTTCGATCTTCAAATACTATGAAATTATTCCTGAGTCTTATCATTATTACTTCTATCAAGGAAGCTTCTCAGAACTCTATTCTTCATTTGAATCTATCTTTTAAAATAGAAGGGAACCTTACTTGAGAGCTGTTATCTCTTTGACTACCCGGTCATATACTTGTTAAACTACCTTTTCACTCGCATCTTGATTCTTTTCAAATATTGATATGAGTCTTGTTGGTTACCTCCTCAACACTCGAGGGGTAAAATTCATGGAACAAGTTTATATCCATTAACAAGCGTCAGCTTGGGAAATATTGGTGAATTTTCCTTTCCAACTAGATACGACTACTTTGTGGAGTCTTATCAATAAGTATTATACTTGGGGAAAGGGGGACGAACTTTACGTTTCAGAGTCATGGATTTTATTCGAACTAGGAGTCGTGTAAGAGGCCGAGTCGTGCCGGTCCATCCCAAAGGCCCAACCGTTGCCCAGGCAGATCAAAAAGGGCGGTGGACAAGTAAATCCGTCAGTTCTTCCTTCTATCGGTAGTAAAACCAAATTGAGCTATACAATCTGCGACTGATCATCGTAAAGATTGGAACAGCGGGCGCGGTGAATACTCCAGTATTAGTTCATCATCCAATTTGGATATTTCCTGCAACACGTATCGAAGAGACTTCTTTCAGGTTGACGGGTAGTTCCCGCGACACGTATCGAAGAGACTTCTTTCAGGTTGGCAGGGGTTTGAAATATGTTTGAAACTAGGATTGCAATATTTTCCTGCAATTTCCTCGTTGTGATATATGATGATATCTGGCTCATATTTTGCATAGCAGATATTCCTACGAAAGTTATAATTTGAGTTACCATGTAACTTCATCCTTTATCTTATAATTGATGACTCTGTTGATACCTTTCATAACATGAGTTGTGATAAGGAGGTTTTTGATATTGGATCACCTTCTAACTTCATCTTTTAAGTTATATGTTGAGATTCTGCTTATATTCTACATAGCATATATTTTACGGAAAGGTTATATGGAACTATCTTATAACTTTATCTTTTACGATATACTAGCACTATGTTCGTCAATGCATGACATACAGTTTCAAAGATATTTTAGAACTGTTATTACATTGCTGAGGTACAGTATCTTGATATATCAAGTGTTTTGGCAAAAATGATATACTTATATGTATATACTTTAAGACTTGTGAAATACTAAGAAGGGGATCTTTTTATGGTTTGGTTTCTGTTTGATGAAAACACTTGTAGTAGCAGTATATTGCACTACGTATTTTGAAGAGTTTTCTTAAAGGTCGTTGAGACTGCAACTTATACCATTTTGCTAAGGTATGAAGCTTACTATGGTTAGTATAATCCCAGATTGTTCATTTGATGCTACTTCAAATGTTATACTTTCCTTATTGAAGTTCCATAGTTATAAATGTTCCAGAAATGATATTAAATATCATTAGACATTGAATACCCTTGCGTGTATTGGTATGTATATTGTTATGTTCTATTATTACCTTTCTGAGCAATTCTTTCGCTCATTCTTGCTTGTTTCAAATATTAACCTTTCAGAGCAAGGTAGTCGGTTGAGGCTTATCTGCATGGCTCAGAAGAAGCAGGCAGTACGCCCTTATGAAGATGATATGATCCATAAAAGCTATAGCTGGAGTAAGTTATATGTAGGTACATTGATGTGTAATATATATTACTTTGTACTGAGTAGTTCTAGTTGCTGGTGTACTTCCCAACGAAGCTATACTAGCAATATAAGGTTTGTAAGACATAGTGCGATGTAATTGAATGGATGTAATGAGAAATGTAAGTATTTGAATTCTTGTTTCTAGCCCCGTAACCTAAAAGATGCTTGGTGGTTGGGGTCTCAAAGGTTGTAATTCAGTTATTGAGTGACTACAGGTGGTTAATGTTACTAAACAGGTAAATTGACATTGAGAATTTCCGCGTGACGACCAAATTCTTGACCCCGGATTTGGGGGTGTTATAGTTGTTACGTAAGGAGTCAAGATCGGATGACATCTCAAGATATTCAGGAACATGAGAAGAATATAGATGCGATTTCTAAGTACGAGCTTTGCGATTGGAAGAACTATAACTTCAGGATATGACAAAAGGATCAAAGTGAATGCCGGGACGATGAAGCTGTAATGAATCGGGAAAGGCCTAAAACGCTAGTATAGATCAAAAGTTTGGAAGGACCGGCTAGGAATTTCCGAAGATTGTCAAAGATTTTACCAAGACAGTTACAGCAGTGGACAAGCCTACCAATCAGGAACGAACGAATAAAGGTGAAGAAAGCTTTCAGAAGTCAACGAAGAGATTTAGGACCACTCCAGTGCCAGGGCAACCGGAGGAGTGAGGAAAGATCGAATATGCTTACGTTGCTCAAAGAAGTGTCCAGAGAATGTGAAAAATTATAGATAGACGATTCAAAGTTCTAGATTATTACAAATGAATTATTAGAGGAAATTGAGAAGTACCAAGAATAGTTGGCTGAGGTAGAATGTAAAGGAGTTGACTGTAGAAGAAGGGAATAGTTAAACGAGATGAGTGGTGGACGTGTATTATATTTCATTTATTTAGTTGTTGATAAATGTTAGAATTATAATGTGTAAAATTTAAATTTTAACGATTTGTAAAGTATGTAGAGTCATGGTTCGGAAGTCGAGTTTTGATATTAGGGGATATTAGAGTTGGAGTTTGATTTTGAATGGTATTGAGGGGCAGTGACCCCAGAATAGTTGTAATGCGAATAAGTTATATACGTTTCAAGGTAAATGGTTATTAGTTTCGAAAAGATTACCCAGTAAAACAATGGGATTGAGGTTGGATAGAAGTTGTCCAGTTATTCCCTCCTCGAGTAACATTGTACGTTGAAAGGGGAGTAAGAATGATTGCGGGATTTCTTGATATTCTTTTTCTCAAAGTTTTATCTGAGCCAATCTGATTATGAGTAGGAGCGTGAAAGTTGTACCAATTGTTTTAGTTGCGTGGAATTTGTTTTGAATGACTTATTTAGTAATCATGTATTTTCGGTCGAGACAGATTTCGTTTAAGTATTATATATATATATATGTGTGAATTATTATGGATGATTGGGTTAGTACTTAAGGCGTTGCGTACAGGGCATAATCCATTATACGAATAGGTCATGTCCGATTTTCGGTAGAAAAGGGATCGTCACGTGCGGGTGATCAGTATCTATAATTAACGAGACATACAAACCAAAGGATTAAGTTTATGTTAGAAATTCGAAGGCCTACAGGATGAGCCTATCGATATGTGAATTGATATTAAGGAATGCTAGTGTGAAAGGGATGACATGGAAATTGAAGGAGAAATGGTTGAGTAATACTGTCTTTAGGTTTTCTTAAGATTAATTCTGAGGACAGAATCATATTAAGGGGGAAGGATATAACGCCCTAGAAAATTTCGTATTTGTTTTTATTATAAATATTATTATTTAATATTAAATGTTGAATATATGATGTGAATTTTTTTTTTAGGCTAAATGTAAGTGACATCATGTTTACATGTTTATATGATGATGTATATGTGACGTGCAAGTCTGTGTATTTTTATTTATATTTTTAATGATTTAAATCTATTTAAATTATGCATTAATGATCTTCGAATTTTTTTATAAAATCAATGGAGTTATTATAAATCACGAAACCTTTTGTAATATCATCTTTGTATATTTAATTAGTTTTTAAAATTATTGGGTGAATTATTTTGAGTGTTATTTTAAAAGGGTTTTAAGAGTTTTATTGCATTTAAAGGCTCCAAACTTGTAAAATTCATATTTAATTCATTTTTGATCCTAAAAATATTTTAAAAATATTGGAAGGCTTGTAATTTCATAAACTATATTTTAAAAATTTAAATTTATTTTTCTACTCATTTTCTGTTTAATTTTGATTTTAGAAATGATTTTTAAATGTTATATTATAGATTTCCAACATAGTGAATTTGCTAAAATACCTCTTATCCTCTTTCAATAAAACCGCACCTTTCTTTCCCCATTTCCCCTGTGCTTTGTCTTGGGAAAGCTCTCGAGATTTCTCTAGAAACCTCTTTCTAATCTCTCTCACAAATCTTTCCCAACCTCTCTCCTTAATCTCTCTCCCTCTCTAATTCTCTCCATCTCTCTCTCGACTACACTTTCTCTCCTCTCCTCACATCTCTCTCCTCTCTGTCCGGCAGCTATTTGTGCCGCAGTGGTGTTGATGGGTGGGTTGTGGTGTCAACCGTGCGTGTGTAAGTGTGTGTGTACGTGAGTTGTGATGTGTGTGTATATGTGATGTAGTGCGTGTATAGGCCGTGTGTATCAAGTAACACAGCCGGGTTGTGTTAATTTGTGCGAACTGATTTGGTGGTTCCACTCTATTGCAAGTTGGTTCTCTGTGAAATTGGTTCGGCTGTTCTTTGTGATTGCTCGGTTGGAAATTTGTTTCTGTGGTTGTTCTTGGTTCGGCGACGTTGCAATTTGTGGCTGTGATGCAATTTGTGTTTGGGTGTTTTACATACTCGATTCTGTTGGGGTATGATGGGAAAAAAATAGTTGGGTTAATTTGGTTCGATTTTATTCAGTAAAATTAACTATTAAATTAATTGTTTAATGTTGTGTAGAGTTTCGGGTCGGAAATCCAATTTCGGGTACCACCGGGACTTTGCCCCATCGACGATGACTTAAATTGAGTCGGTGGAAAAGGCTATGATTTATTCCTGAGCCGAAATTAAATTATACCTTATACGATATTAATTGTTTTGTGTTTCATTTCCGAAAATTTTATATTCGGTTGGTATGATTAGTTTAATATGAGAATTGTTCGGTTTTGGGAATAGTTATAATTTGAGTTGTTTATTTTTGATATAGTGTAATTATGATTTGAATGTGATGGATTGATGGTTTTGTGTCAGTCGTGTCCGACTGGTAGGCTACCCGTACAGAGGGGATGCCGTTAAAATTTTCTAAAAATATTATTTATTATTTTACATCTTCTTGAGTATAACCTAGCAGTTATTAGTCGACTAATATTCGGATTATGGTTTTATGTTTACATGGATTTACGATTTAAATTTCAATTATTAATATAATTTTGATTTAATAGATGTATATTAAGTGCTAAGGGTATGGATGATCAGTAGGATTATAAATGGTGTATTTTGATATGATTGTAATGACGATGAGATTGTATTGAGTTAGTTATATTGGAGTAAAGGGTGTTTGATTTTCGATTGGTTGATAAGTTGTACTCTGCCAGGTTAGGACCTATTTCAGAGGAGGTGCTGTCCAATTTTTATTAGAATTATGTTATGATTCTTATAGTACTTTGATAAAGATTTCTGGTGTGCAAATGGTATATGTGTGTTATGAGATATAAGTGTAAATTGATATTACGTGCTAAGTGCTTATATGATTTATGTGATTATATATTACTATTTTAAGAATATAATTAGTATGTGTTATGTGTGTTAAGCTGTAAAGCGAAATAGGTCATGATTGGGTAGAATAGAGTTAGACGACTAAGGTTATGCGCGTACTGAAATAGTACTTTACTTGTATATAGGTATGCATAGGAGGCCAGCTAAGAGCCAGTGCATGTGTAAATGGAATATAGAGGAAGGAGATAATTAGCGGGATTGACAAGTGATGAAAGAGAGACGAATGTACGACCAGGTAAAGGCCAGCGAATAAGAATTAGAGATTGAAGTAAAGTGAGTAAAGGATTGAAACGTTGGAATTGGAAAATGCGTGTATTGAGGCATGTATGCATCCCTAACTTATTGTTCAAGTGATGTGAACCTGTCCCGTAAATTATATGATGTTCTTTCAAATTCCTTCTTGCAAGTATCTGTATCCTTCATTTTCATTTTGAATGATGTAAGTATGTTTCTATTAATTGTGAGTTTTCTTCAAAATCATGTTGCTAGGGTCTGCACTCCTTTCTTTTGTTTAAGTGACTCGAACCTTGTATTGAAACTTTATTACCCAATTGCCATTCCTTTTTAATTATTGTTGAACCCCTTTATACCTTATTGTTTATTCTTTATAAATTACTATCGAAACACCTGTACCTTGCTTATCCTTATGAATCTTTATTAAAACTTATGTACCCTATTACTTATCCTATCTCCTGTTGAACTATAATCATTGACTTATAATTTATGCCTTGCATTATCTTAGCTTTTTTTTTCTCTTATGTTTATTCCTTTAAACCATACCAGTGAAACCAGATTCATAACCCTTGAATTAAATTCCAGAACCCTAACACTTATTTTGTTCTTTATTAACTAATGACTCTTCATTGATTTATGACCAGCGCAGTAACCCAATTTCTCAATTGAATTTCAGATTCCTGTATTCCCTGATTTCCTTATAAATTGTTGTTAAATTCTAGAATCTTAACATTTGCTCGTTTCTTAATTGATTAATGTTTCCTTGTTGATATATGATTCAATTTTCGCTGAACCATGCCATGTTTAGTTCAATCTTATTGTTTTGTTGTTTATGATTTCTTGTATCAATTGCTTCCCTGACTCTAAATCTTTTATTGTTACTCGTTAAAATGGATTAATAATTTAAATATGTTTTAAAAATTCCTTATACTGGGCTGATCTGTTATCAGTGAGTATAAGGACTGAAAAGTGAAATGTTTTAAAGGTTTTATAGATTGGGGAAGCGTAAGAGGCTAGGTGTGGTTCCCCTAGTCCAGCACTTTTTATTTAGCGCAAGAGGCTAGGGGTGGTTCCCCTAGTCCAGCATTAAGGGCCAATGTGTTGCCTAATTGCGAACCCAATTTCAAAGGAAAGGGGACTTTACGTGGCTGATCACCCGTATTGTCCGTAATCAGGATAATAATACAATCAACTTAAATGTTTTTTTTATAAAAAAAGTCTTGTGAAAAGTATGTTTTGATGAAAAGAAACGTTTTTGAGAAAAGGTTATGATTTAAAGAAAAATGGAAAGTTTTATGCTATGATAGAAATTGAGTTATTCCCTTGAGATAGTTTGATCATTGATATTGTTCATCAATGAATTATTGTAAGATTGTTGTTCACTATACTATGTACTTGCTGAGCGTTCTTTGGCTCACTCTTGCTTTGTTTTACCTAACCCTTTGCAGTTAGGCTTAAAGAAGATCTACCTACATTTTTCCTTTCGAATTAGAGCGGTGAGACATTCTATTCAAGACAGATTTCAGAGCCAACGCGAGCAGGCACGGATTTTGTATGAGCTTCTGATTAGACGGTACAATAGTTGAGATTAGATCAGAAATAGAAGTTGTAACAATTTGTATTAATTAGATTCTTGTTTCATACCATAACCTGGAATCGATCCTCGGTGAGGAATTGGTTGTGTATTAAGTTTTATTTGTAATTGTTAATTGGAATTTGGTTTGGGTTGAAATACAGGTGGATAGTCCGATTTACGAATACTTCATGCCGAATTTTTTTTAAATTCCCCTGTATCAAAGTCTATTTTATTAAAAAAAAAATATTTTCAGCATTGGGAAGTCGGGGCGCTACACTGGTCATTCCCAAACATCTCACCTCCCAGAACATAAGGTTGATTCATTTAGTCATTGAACAACTAACCAAAAAGAAAGGAACCAGAACTACTGAAGAATTGGAAGCTCTATACATATTGAAGACATTTATAGCAACAGGCTCTGTTCCTGAGATGGAGAAGGCAAGAAGAGACAAGGATGATGATGATGAAGATAGAAGTGATACGAGAGGAAGGCATCACATGAGTGATAAGGATGATAAAGAGAAGAAAAAGAAAGATGACAAGAACAAGGAGGTGATGGTAAAGATGAAGGGAAAGTGTATGAAAGAAAAAGTGGAAGAGAGCAAGCCATGAAAATTGCTAATGACATTCCTACCACAACACAAGGCTCAATGTCTAGGGTGGATGTCACTGGTAATGATTCATCAAAATCCATTTCTAAGGCTTCTGAAACTGTCTTGCCATCTCTACCAAAGGAAACTAAAATCAAGAAACCATCTGTATGTCTCCAAAAGGAAACTGATAATGGTGTACTTCAATGGTCAAAAGGCAAAGGCTTCAAACTTCTCCCTAGTGACAGAGTACAAAAGCTAAAAATCAAATATGTGGTTAGAAAGGCAAGGAAGATGAAGACATCTAAGTCTCAAGCCATCACAATAGTACCTGGACTAAATTTGCCACCTCTAGATGAAGACTATGATGAAGATCAACTGCAATTTCTAAGGGTTCAAAGAATCTATCATGTTGCCATTGTTGACAATTGCCTTGAATTCAAATATACAGATGGGAGAGAAGAAGTTCAAGCAAGGAATGTGTCAGCATTGGGGTAAACTATATGATATTGAAAGGATAATTGCAATGTTGAACTCTGAAGACAAGGTGGAAAGAATGTGGAAGCTAGAACTGGCAGACTTTGTCAAAATGAAGAGGGATCATCAGGCAATGAGGAAAAAGGAGAGTGAAGAATTGCTGAAGAAAAAGATGGAGGAGCTAGATGCACTTGAAATCAAAGCAGAAGAGCTAATGGCAAAAGGATTGTGCAGAGTCAAGTTCAATCCCTATGTTGTGATATAGGAGGAGAAATGGTGACAATGTCAATATCAGAATGGACCTGGTCAATCATTACCCTGCAAACATAATGAATTCAATAATTGAAGATTTTAAGGATTCACCTATGCTTGAGGAGCTAAATGCTATAGTGCATATCTTAGATGCAATGAAAGAAAACAAAAGGAAGGCAGAAGAGAAACAATAGGAGAAACTGAATGAATATCTAGCTAAGACTCAAAGGAAAAATGCTAAAGGCACTGGATAATCTTCAACTGTAAGAATGTCTACTTTTGTATTCAAGATTCAATCAACTTCATACATGAACTGTTAATGTTTTACCTTTATGTATGTTAGGCTTGTTATCGGACATGAAATTGTGACTAAGGATCTTACTCACAATTTGGGGGAGATTGTTAGTCACAGAGGCATGCCTGTATACATCTAATAACAAGCCTAATTGTTTATAATGCTTTGCATTACTTACATGACCCCTTAACTGAGGGAACCTCTAGTTGTAGAGTTTCTACTTGTATTTAGTACTTGTAATAGGCATCAAAACTCTACCTGTGTAAACTATAAATTAAGTCATGGAATAATGCTTGAAAGAAGATCCAGAGATCATGCCTCGAGCTTGAAGAACAAGGCTGTCAAAATAAACACAGTTGGATTTTTGAAGATTGAAGATTTGTTTAAGTTCTAATTCGAGAAGTACTTTTGTCTATTAGAGAAGTCCAGCTTTCGAGAAGTCAGGGATTCGATATCTCAAAAGACACTGTTCGATATCTCAAGGAGTCAACAAGTCAAAGTATCATTCGACAACTCAGGGATTCGACATGTCTATAACTCTATTCGAGAACTCAAGAAGTCTACAAGTCAAAGCATCATTCGAGTTCTCAAAGAGTCAACAAGTCAAAGTTACATTCGATATCTCAAGGACTTAAGAAGCTATTCGACATCTCCAGGATTCAATAAGTCAATTGTTCTATTCGACAACTCAAGGACTCCTGAAGAAATAGTCATTTCGAGAAGTAGTTCGATATCTCAAGGATTCAGTATTCGAGAACTCAGAGTTATCTATTAAGTCAATTCTAGTTCTCGAATCGATCACTTAATTAATTCTCGTATGGATTCTTGGAGACAAATTACTGGAAATTGTACAAGTCAGAAACCTGCAACAAGCCAGTACAATTACAGGACCACCATAACTGTAAGTGTACGTGGAAAGCCTACAAGGAAACTTGGAGAGATATTTCAGAGATAGCTGCTAAAGTGGTGGTACTGAACAGGCTAAGAAGATGGTCAAATTGCATGCCGTTCAGACTCTTTCTCAAAAAGGATAGACACTTTAGAAAATAATTTTTTTTGTTCCATCATTTGTAGGAAGTGGGTTGTACACATGTTCTATAAGTGTACAACCTCACCACCATTAGCAAGGGAGTGAGTGAAGAAAAGTATTGGATAGAGAACTACTCAAGATATATCTCTCTAAGAAAAACAAGCTGAGAATACTAACTTCTGTATTCACAGTTTGTAGCAAATCTTGATCTAATAAAATATTAGATTAAATTGAGTATTGTGTTCGTGTGTTTCTTATTTTCCGCATTCATATTCTGATAAACACAAACACACACTGAGCTACACAAACATCAAACAAACGTTCTTGAAATTCATATTCAAAGAAAAGTTTGAAAATACGTTCACTCCCCCTCTGTATTTTCATCTGTGTGTGTATTTCATACTCAACATAACTTAGAAGAGGGCATAATCTTATAACAGACATTTGTACGAATTCATCAGAGTCAATCAAGTTTACTTAAAGTCTTGAATTAAGTAACTGCATGATAATTAAAAAGCAATTTTGGTACCAGTTCTAGATCATCGGCCCCATTTAAAGATGTATAATTTTTTTCTACGTAAATTCCTGAAATTTTCAAAGTTGATAAATCAATTTCGTTTGTTACCAGATCTTGATTTTCAGCACATCTCTGCAAATTAAAAAAGAAAAGTAGTTACTTTAGCGTCACATGATGTGCAACAACACAAATGATATTTAAATCTTATTTACTAACTGAATCCTCATATTCTTTAAGAATCTTTCTGAGTTTTCAATCTCTGAGGTCTGCCCTCATGAATATTTTTTCTTCATAATTCCCGACTAGGAGAATGAATTTTTCAACTCGTTTGAGCTTTTATATCCTATTTTTTGTCTTTCACCTAGATAGTAGATATTGAAAGGCAGAGTGTGTAAACTTGTAACACTATAACTAATGTAACTCAAATTAAAGGAAAAGATACTTAACCAGAAGACAATCAAGAACAAGAAGTCACAAGAAATCAACACTAAATGAAGACAAGGTAATTGATACAATTCAACATGTTAACTATGATCAATCCAAGAAGAAATCATTGAGAGAAGTTCAAGTCAAAGTTGTTCATGCCTCAGTGATTTGGAAATCCAAGAATCAAGATCATAACTATCAGTATCAATAAGACCAATTGATTTCAAGTGAACAAGAAGGAAAGCAAATATTGGAAAGCCACATTTCTAATTGGATATGGTAATTTATTCAAGAAGCAAAAACCCTATCAAGACTAGTCACTTATGAACCAGACCATTGCATCAAGTGTCAGGACATTGATAGCAAGTTTATGTCAGTAATAAAGATCCATATTCAAGAGCTTGGTGAAGAATAAAGAAGACATGAAGATATCACAAGTTCAAGATGTGCATTGAAGTTTCAAGTTGAAGACCAGAATATTTTCTAAGTACTAAATATTCTAGATGGCCAAGTAGAAGTTTCTAAGTAGAAGTTCTACTTAGAACTTCGAGATGGCTAAGTAGAAATTCTCAAGTAGAAGTTCTACTTAGAGTGCAGCTTCAACATGACACATGGCATTTCTGATTGGCAGATTTCCAAGCTTTCAAGATAAGGCAAGATTTATGTGGACATCATTGGGCCACGTACATCTTAGTCTTTGAAGACTACAGGACATAGATTACATGTAGTATAAATAGAAGTACTTGTGTAATGTTTTAGTTAGAGTGAGCAATTCTTAAGAAAAACACAAGAGAAAAAAGAGAGAGTGCATTCACAGAGCTTAGTATCATTCACTTCTCTCTGATCTTCTGTTATACTTTGTAATGAATGTTGTAGCAACCCTTTCAAGTTATATATAAGACATATATTCCTTGAATCTGTGTGTTCATTTATTGCATCGTATTTATTGCTTCTCATATTCGAAAAGTTGTATTCACCCCCCCTCTACAACACATTTGGACCTAACAATTGGCATCAGAGCTATATGTTTAACATACAAAACATAGATCCTTGTGTTGAGTAGAAGAATCGTGAGTTTTCATTTTCTAGATCTACTTTTCATTTTCTTGAAAAGTGTGCCTTAAATCGTTTGTATTGAAAACTCATCTGAAAAATTATTTAAATACTCCAGGTGTGATTATTTAGCTTGGATGTATTTTAATTAATTTTTGTGAATTAATCTGGGTACTTTCATATTTGGTGTTCTTGAGTGTTCATCATCTGTTCTTATCAAAGAAGACAACCCAACAACTTTTTGATCTCCTTTTCAAACAGAAAAATAGTAAAAGAATAAAAAAGGTGTTTTTTTTGGACTTTGTGATTTGCATTATTCACGGCCGAAAGTGAACAAGACATATTCATTACCTAGCACGTGGGTTAGGTGGGTTAGGTGAGTAAAGCATTCAAAGTCAAAAGGTGTTAAAGAGATAATATTGTTTATTCAATATTAAAGTAATCTGCAGAAAAATTATTCTAAGGACAAAAGTTCTACATAGAATTTCTACTTGAGAATTTCTACATAGAATTTCGACTTGGACAATTTCTACTTGGTGATTTCGACTTGAGCAAAATTTCTACTTAGAGAAATTTCGACTTAGACAAAAGTTCTACATAGCCTAGTCTTGGGTACTTAGAAACTTTTAGTGACCAGAATTGAGATGGCTCCTAAAAATGCATTCAAGATCCCAATGTTCAACAAAGATCACTATGAAGAATGGGTTTTCAGAATGAGACTATATCTAGAGACTGTTAACCCTGAATATCTGGAAGTCCTTGACAAGGGTAAATTTGTCCCAATGGTGGTTATTCCTTCACATACGGAAGGAGGAGTGGTTATACCACCTCGGTCTGAGCCTAAAAAGGTCTCGGAGTTTTCGGATGCTGATAAGGAACAAATAGCTTGTGATACTGCCGTACGACAAACCTTGATGGAATCTCTTGATCATGAAATGTTTAATATAGTCAAAGGTCTGACTACAGCGAAGAAGATTTGGGACAAGATAGAAGTTGTCATGGAAGGATCTGCAGAGGTAAGAAGCAACAAGACACTCATACTCAAGATGGAGTATGACACCTTTAGAATAAGGAAAGGAGAAGGCATAACAGATGTCTACCTACGATTCAGTCAGTTGGTATTGGATTTGAATCTGAGAGGTGTAACTCTCCCCATGGTTGAGACTAATACGAGATATCTGAGGAACCAGCCAAAAAGCATTGAACATAGGGTCTACGCAATAAGAGAAACCAGAGATTTGCATACAACTTCTCTGGAAGAATATTATGGAATATTAAAGACCTATGAGCTGGAAACACTTCAAGATCAAGCATGGGACAATGATTCAAAGGGAAAAGAAAGTGCATCAGGATTAGTTGCTGATGAGGAAGAGTCTAAGAAGGCAATGGTTGCAGCAAAGCCTAAATCATCACTTGCACCACATCAAGTTGATAATGATGACGAGTGCGCATCTGACAGTGATGATGACTACTACACCCAAGAAGAGCTGGACAACATGGACGATAGTGTCGTGGCATACATGGCAAGGAAGTTCAGCAACATGAGATTTAGAAAGAGCAACCGACCACAGAGAAAATCTTCATCTTATTATCGGGCTGCTAGGGGTGGTGGTAGTTCGTCAGGCTACAAAGGAAAAGGCAAGAATACCAGCTACAAATCTCCATTGGATTTCAAAATGAAGTTCAAATGCTATAATTGTGGTGAACCTGGACACTTTGCCTCGGACTGCAAAAAGCCTAAACAGACTTATCCAAAAGAGACATTTGAAGCTCTCAAAAGCAACTATGAAGCACTGTTGAAGGAAAGACATGGAAAACGAGCTTTATTGGTGACAGAAGGAAGAGCTTGGGATGATTCAGATGAGGAAGATGTTACTCATGTAGCAAACTTTGCCCTCATGGCTGAGACATCAGAGGAACCAGAGGTACCAGTTCTGACTCTTAAAGTAGAAATGTCTATTGATGATTATAAGGAACAGAACGGGGCTCTTAGTGAAGAGATCTATATGTTGTGCAAAAGCCTAGACTCTTCTCAAAAGGAACAGAAAACACTTGTTGCCAAATGCAGAATGCTTGAGGCAAAAGTGGAAGAGCTAGAGGCTGCTTGCACTGTAGATACTTCCCTAAGAGACTTTATTAAATCTCTAGAACACAAGCTCGTCCTTAAGGAAGAAGTAGAAGCATGTCTTAGGAACAATCTAGCTGAGTTAGAAACAAAACGCGAAGCTTACAAACTAGCTGTTAGTAAAGTGTATGTAGATAATGACACATTTAAGAAAATAACTGGAGTAGGTATAGGACTTGATTATTCTGACCTTCCTAAGAAAGAAGGAAAGAGACCTATTGACCCTAGTTCCAGTGACCTTAAACAGGAAACACCTAGAATTCTTAAATCGGCTGTCAAACCTATCTACAAACATCTTGTTCCTAGAATAGAAGAAGAAGAAGAGACTGAATTGATAGCTAGATATGAGATTGAGATGGAAGATCGCCAGAAAGAACAACCTACAACTCCTATCAAACAAGTGAAAATCAATTTCCCTAGAGATGAATCTAGACTAGGATTAGGAGCTAAGGCTGTTAAGCAACAAGGAAAGAGAGAGAAAGGCATAAAAGAGGTTAAGGCTGAACGAATAAAGAAAGCATGTTATCATTGTAAATCTACTGAACATCTTTCTTATGCATGCAAAGCTAACATGAATGTTCCTGCTGCACATGCCATGCCTATCACACATACAATGAATAATCTGCATCAGAATCATGCACAGTGTGGTCAACCTAATTGTATGCCATGCACTTTTAACATCATGCAAACTTTTGTGCATTTAATGAATGCATCTAGCCAGTCATGCTCAAATACTGTTGCTAGTTCAAATATCAAGAAAAAGTATGGGAGAGCCAAGACTGTCAGTCCTCCTAAAGTTAGGAGTGACAAACCTTCTCCTAAGACTGACAAATCTGTCAAGTCTTAGAAAGGAAAGGAGATAGTCGAAAGCTCTAGTAATGTGAAGAAAAGTGCATCTCCTGTTGTTAAATCTGTTGATTCTCGATCTTATCGAAAAGCCGAGCCCAATCAAAGTTGGGTTCCGAAGAATGTCTAACCAATCTGTCATTGCAGGGCGTTAAGCAGAATAGAAATAAAGTCATATGGGTGCTAGACAGTGGAGCATCGAGGCATATGACTGGAAACAAGTCCCTGCTTACAGAGTTGGTTATGAAAGCTGGCCCTTATGTTACCTTTGGAGATGACAGCATAGGTGTGACTAAGGGATATGGCAAACTGAAGACTGGCAATGTCATCATTGAAGATATTTCCTATGTTGAGGGACTAAAGCACAATCTGTTGAGTATAAGTCAATTCTGTGACAAATGTTACGAAATTGTCTTCAACAAGAAAGGTGTATCAATCAATCACATCAAGGAAGGCTCACTAGCTTTGAGAGGAGTTCGAAAGGCAGATTTTTTTGTTGCAGATATGGATTCAGCAAATCAGGATGAGGTCACCTGTTTCTACAGCAAAGCCTCGGATGATGAAAGCTGGTTATGGCAAAAAAAGTTATCTCACTTAAACTTCAAAACGATGAATGCTCTCGCGAGGCGAGAACTGGTGAGAGATCTACCTCAAATGGAGTTCGCTCCGAAAGGACTCTGTGAAGCTTGTGAAATGGGAAAGTCGAAGCGAGCATCGCATAAAAGCAAAGAAATTTCTAGTATTACTGAGCCTCTACAACTTCTTCATATGGATTTGTTTGGCCCAGTGAATGTCCTATCTTTGTCTAGGAAAAGATATGCTTTGGTAATCGTGGATGACTTCTCCAAGTATACATGGGTATTGTTCGCAATGACGAAAGACGAAGTACCTTTCTTAATCATTGATCACATCACTCAAATTGAGAATGTTTCAACACTTACTGTGAAGACGATTAGATCAGACAATGGCACTGAATTCAAAAACGCAGTGCTGAATGACTTCTGTGTATCTAAAGGAATACGTCGTCAGTATTCAGCCCCGAGAACTCCACAGCAAAATGGAGTAGTTGAAAGGAAGAATAGAACTTTGGTTGAAGCAGCAAGAACTTTGTTGTATGATTCAAAACTTCCTTTGTATTTCTGGGCCGAAGCAGTGAGTACCGCTTGTTACACTCAAAATAGAACCTTGATCATAAAAGATAAAGAAAAGACACCATGTGAGCTAATGAACAACAGAAGACCAACAATCAAATACTTTCATGTCTTCGGAGCAAAATGCTATGTGCTTATAGATGATGAAAATCTAGGCAAGTTTGCAGCAAAAGCTCGTGAAGGAATCTTTGTTGGTTACTCTACAGACGTGGTGGCAGCTTATAGAGTGTTCTTGGTGAATGATCGAAAAGTGACTGAAAGTTACAACGTCAGATTCGACGATACCAAACTCTCATCAATTTCAAAAGATTCTAGTGAACCCGAGTCCCTAAAATTTCAGAATCTGGACTTAGAAGATCTTGAAGATGAACCTGAGTTGGTTGTTCCATTAAATGTTCCAAGCGTACATGAAGAACCTGAGTCTAGTGAACAAGCTAATTCTACAAGATCAGGAGAGACTTCTTCAGTACGAACCGGCAACAACTCAGGGGGAGTAAATAGCAGCTCAAGGACTACTGTTCAAGGCTCAAGCCGAGTTGACTCTAGTTCTGTAGGAGCTGGCACTAACTCAGGGGGAGTTAGTGAAAATAATCAAAGTAGTCAGCACCCCAACTCAGAAAGTCAAGCTGAATCATCTAGACAATTTCCAGGTGAACGGGTATGGAATAGAGACCATCCGTTTGAGTTAATTATTGGTGATCCAGATGCTGGTGTGACTACTAGAAGAACTGCAAGAGCTGACATGGCAAATATCTCCTTATATTCTGGGTTCTTATCCAAGCTTGAACCTAAAGAAATAGAAGAAGCTCTTGGCGATGCTGATTGGGTGATTGCAATGCAAGAGGAACTCAATCAGTTTGAAAGGCAGAAAGTTTGGAAACTGGTACCCCGACCAAAGAACATATCCGTAATTGGAGCTAGGTGGGTATTCAGAAATAAACTGGATGAAAACGGACTTGTAACACGAAACAAGGCTCGTTTGGTTGCAAAAGGTTATTCTCAGCGAGAAGGAATTGATTATGATGAAACCTATGCACCAGTTGCAAGACTTGAGGCAGTCAGGATGTTCTTGGCATTTGCAGCACATAAGAACTTCAAGGTTTTCCAGATGGACGTGAAAAGTGCCTTCCTGAACGGAGAGTTAGAAGAAGAAGTGTATCTGGAACAGCCGCCTGGCTTCGTTGATCCAGAACATGCAGATTTTGTGTATCTACTCTTCAAATCTGTCTATGGCCTCAAGCAATCCCCAAGACGATGGTATGAAACCCTATCCCTATTCTTAATTGAAAATGGTTTTGTTAGGGGAGTAATTGATAAAACATTGTTCTACAAAGTTGTGAGAAATGACTTAATACTTGTTCAAGTATATGTGGACGATATTATTTTTGGGTCATCAAATGAGCGCTTGTGCGAGAAATTTGCCAAGCTAATGCAGGAAAAATATGAGATGAGCATGATGGGAGAGCTGTCCTTCTTCCTTGGATTACAGATCAGTCAGAGAAAAGATGGTATCTTTATCTGTCAATCCAAGTACGTCAGAGATTTACTCAAGAAGTATAATCTAGAAGATGCATCAGCAGCTAAGACTCTCATGGCAACAGCCACGAAGCTTGATGAAGACAAATCAGGTAAATCAGTTGACATCACAAGCTATCGAGGTATGATTGGCTCACTCCTCTATTTAACTGCAAGTAGACCCGATATAATGTTTGCAACTTGTTTATGTGCAAGGTTCCAAGCGGATCCTAGAGAATCACATCTCGTAGCCGTCAAAAGAATTTTTAGGTATCTCAAGGGCACACCAAATCTAGGGATTTGGTACCCAAGAGATACAGGTTTTAATCTTATTGGCTATTCGGATTCAGACTATGCAGGTTGCAGGATTGATAGGAAAAGCACATCTGGTGCTTGCCAATTCCTTGGCAGAAGATTGGTGTCCTGGCAAAGTAAAAAACAACATACAGTATCTACTTCTACTGCTGAAGCTGAGTACATTGCTGCTGGAAGCTGTGTAGCTCAAATATTGTGGATGAGGAACCAATTGAAGGATTATGGCATGGAGCACAAGAAAATTCCAATCATGTGTGACAACACAAGTGCCATTGCCATAACCAACAATCCTGTAGATCACTCAAGAACCAAGCATATTGACATCAGGTATCATTTCATAAGAGAACATGTCGAGGAGGGGACTGTGGAGCTACATTTTGTGCCCACAATGCAACAAATTGCAGATATATTCACCAAACCTCTTGATGAAGTAACATTCAATAGGTTGGTTGGTGAATTGGGAATGCTTAACACAAGTTAGTAAAGCCTTCTATCTGTAAAATCCATGTTTATGTTTGTATGTGCAAGCTAATCAATCATTATGTGCTTAGACTTTAAAATGCCTAATTAATGATTGTTATAGTTTGCATATAGTGTGATTTTGCATAAATTCCTTGTGTTTTAAGTGTCTTTTATAGCACAAATCTGTGAATTTATGCTTGTTAGATTGCATGATCATAGGGGGAGTTAAATTCATAATATTCTAAATATTGCATAATTTTTAGATGAATTTACCTTTGAGTTTCATGTAATTAGAGACCTTAGAATTAAAAAAAAAAAACTTCATAATTTCGAGTTAGGTTCTATCTCGAAACTCATCTAGAAATTCGACTTGAATTTCGACTTAATCTGTCAGAGTGAAGTTTTTGAAAAATTCTAAGTCTAGGAAGAATTTCGAGTTGGCTATCTCGAAATTCATCTCGAAATTCGACTTAGAGTTCGAGTTCGAGTTACCAGTGTGCCTAGTTCTATCTTCAAAATATTCGAGATAAAGTCTATCTCGAATTTTATCACAAAGGTTGAGATGAGGTTTCCATTAAGGGAATATTTTGAAAAGAACTGAGAATTAACTTCGAGTTAGTATATCTCGAAACTCAACTCGAATTTCGACTTGGTGTTCGAGATAGAGTTCTCAGTTAAGCTAAAGGGAATTTTTCGAGTTACACTCCTAACTCGAAACATATCTTGAATTACCCTGTACTTTTTGGTTCAAGGGGGTATTTTGGAAAGAATTTGAGATTAACTTCGAGTTAGTCTATCTCGAAACTCAACTCGAATTTCGACTTGATGTTCGAGATAGAGCTCTTAGTCTATCTCGAAACTCAACTCGAATTTCGACTTGATGTTCGAGATAGACTTCTAACTCTAAAAGGAATCTTGAATTTCCTTGTCTTTCTTAGAGGGGAATTTTTCAAGTTTACTACATATCATAAATGTTCGAGATAGGATTTCCCTATAGTTTCTGCTGAAAAATTGGTTAAAGTGTTCATTTGTGCTTAATTGTTCGAGTTAACTTCTATCTCGAACTTTATCTCGAAGTTCGACTTGATGTTCGAGATAGAGATGTTCGAGATAGAAATGTTCGAGATAGCGTTCGACTTAGATGTTCCCTGTATGGACTTGGTAATTTTCACTCTTTTTAACAGGGACATTTTTGTCATTTCACATTCATCTATATATACATCTCTAACTCGATGCCTAATTCACTTTACCTAATTTCATTTTTCACAGCAGCCGTTTCACAAAAACAGTGCGATTTCACAGACTTCATACAATTAACCCTTGTTTTTGTGATTAAACTCATACTAATCACGAATTACTGCCAAATTTTTGACTGTTAATCACTGTGTTATCATTAATCATTGTGATACTGTGTTTTGTAACCGCATATACACGCGCATATACATACACACAAGCATCAAGTTTTGTGTATCTGTTCAAAAACACGAATTCATATTCTCCACATATACACACGATTTCACTGATAAACACACGAATATTCATCTTTGTTGAATATTCAGATCTAGTCTTTGGCTGTTCATATTCCGTAGTTTAAATTTTCAGACTATCTTTTGATATTCTCGAAAAATTAAAAGGAATAAAACTGATTAATTCGTAAATTATCTGTTTTCCTCTATTAAAATAAAAAAAAATTCACATCTTTCAAAGAAAAACATTTAATTAAAATGGCTCACCAATTTTCACTTGCTAAAAACAATTTTTATAATATTTCTACGGAAATTGGTGATCAACTCCCGCGGTTTAAGTTTTGGATACGATTTCTCAATTTTTACTCCAAAGCTAGCCATGCTTTTACTGCTAAACCTACATTAGTACATGATGCTTTACAGCAATTATGGACTAGTGCGGTTACTTTTGGGAGCAAATCAACCCCCTTAGGTTTCAGGTTTACCTTAGCGGGTCAGGAATATGAGGTGACTGAAGAGATTGTCAACAGAGTTCTGGGATTCCCAATTAAAGATGCCTATGATCCAGAACCTACTGCTGCAGAACGCCTCAGATTCTTTGAAGAAATTGGATGTTATCCTCCGAAAGGCCCAATCACAGGAAATATCCAAAAACAATTCTTCCATGTGGAATGGAATTACTTTTTCGAGGCCATCACACGATGTTTTCGGGCACGCGAAAAAGACTTTCATCAAATTCCAATTCCAATGCAAACCTTTGCAGTTGCCCTAGCAAGAGAACTGGATATAAACTATGGACGCATAGTTCTCTCTGAAATAGTGGGCTCAATGGGATCTCCTGAAAGCAGAGACCTCACTTCCACTGATGTCGTCTGCTGGTTTCCTCGGTTTCTTCAAATGCTGATCAATGACTTAATACCGAAGGATGCTCTTGCTGTTAGACAGGGATTTGCCAGAAGCCCAACATCTGCATCGCTAGGGATGGGCACTAAGTCACTTTCAACCATTGCTAATCAGGATAAACATCAAGGTAAACCGAGGTCTATTCCTGAAAATATACAAATGTGGCTTAGATATGATGCAGGAGTTACCAATTTGGAGGCATCATCACAAGTCTCATCACATGCTCAAAATCCATCTGTTCATGCTGAGGCATTTGATGAGATTCCTGATGAGGAAAGCGATGATGCACAAGGTAATCAATCAGGTAATCTCTCCCTGCATACTATTCATTCCTCCTCCTATGTATCTGATTCCGCGACCCAAGAGACTGCTAACCCGCAGGATCTATCCCAGGGTGATAGCCATATTTCTGACTCTGAGTCTGATACACATTCCTATTCTCTATCACCCTTGTTAACGGAAGTCAGAAAGCCAGCACGTGTATATGTAGAAGATGATGAGGAGAATGAACCCGAAGAGCAGCAACTTATTCGAAAGAAAGCCAAACTTTTCCACGCTGCTACTTCACAACCACAGTCAAACCCTAGCGTGTCACACGCAACCACTCCACCTCACGCGAGTGGTTCACCCCTTGAACAATCTGCACATAGGGATTTTGATTTTGGTGAGGATGATGTACCTCTTGAAGATACTGTTGCTTCAAGAGGACATGAAGTCTTAAGAACTTCAGCCGTACCTTCACCGGTACGTACTGATGCTGCAAAGAGGATCGGTTCTGATGTTGTACAAGAACACTTTGCAGCCTCTCAGTCTAAGATTCCAACTCAGGAACAAACAGAATTTGATCCCATAACTGTCAACAACATTTCTTATCAATTTTCTGCAGGTACTGCTTCATATTTCGGATCAATAATTGAAGACATACACGAGCGTGAGACAGGGAGGGTGTGTGAGAGGTTAGGGAGAGAGGGACCTTCATTTTTAAGGCCCGAAACCGAGCGCCAAATACCAACAGAACGAGTATTACAGCGAGGTCACCTAAACCAAATACCGTCCCTTAATATTGAAAATTTTGATACTCGTATGACTTCAATGGAAAATCAGATGAGGCAGTTCGGGCAGACGATGGGGCAGTTCGGGATTAACATTGGAAACAACCAAAGGGCTCTAGACGACTACGCAGCAAGAATGGCAAGTCAAGCTACAGCTTTTGATGATTTTACAAATAAGGTCAATGACTTGGGCCATGCTGGTGGTGTCTTGGGAAGCACTCTCAATGAGAGGATGTGGGCATTGGAGTCTACAATGCATACAATGGCTGTGGAAATCAGTAGAATGATGTTCGCAGTCAGGAGTTTTGTGGCCCCGGAGTGTTTCGAGTCGCAACAACCTCCCCCCGATGCTGGTGCAGGTGGTGCAGGTGGTGCTAGTGGAGCGGGAGCCTCTGTTTCTGGTTTTGGAGGTTCCTATGCAGCTGGTGGATCTGAAGACCAAGGTGGAGCTCAGGATAACTCACCTAAGGGGGAGAGTAGAAAGGAGACGAGACAGCAGGCAGTTCAC
Organism: Saposhnikovia divaricata; assembly: GCA_036435485.1. Taxonomy (NCBI): domain Eukaryota; kingdom Viridiplantae; phylum Streptophyta; class Magnoliopsida; order Apiales; family Apiaceae; genus Saposhnikovia; species Saposhnikovia divaricata. The sequence continues at coordinate 52,832,632 of CM071595.1, read as the reverse complement.
ATCGAAGAAATTGAAGAACCCGCTGATCTTGTCAAGGAACCAGAAGTTGAGCCGTCTGTTGATGAAGAGGCTCTGAGGATGAGAAAGGGTAAGGCAGTAATGGTTGATGAACCATTCGTTGACCTGAGTCATCAGGAAACAGTACAGGAGGTACTTGACTCAGATTCTGATATGGAAGACGTACCGTTGGCACATGCTATAAAAAGATCTTTGAAGGAACAAGGTGGAGGTGCTGGGATGTCTTCCGGAATGCCTGAAGAAATTCCTGTTGATGAGGAAACCCTTAAAGCTCAACAGTTAGCCTTGGAACAAGCTCAGTTCCATAAAATGAAGATTATGCAAGAACGTGCTGCCTTCCTAGAAAAGAAAGTGGAGCTACAAGGGAAGCAGTATGTTCATGAGCTTGCAAGGCTAGCTGATCCTCAAGTTGATCTTGACAATAGGAGGATAAGACAGAAGTGGGATGAAGCAAGGAAGATAATGATGGGACCCTGTGCGAAAGGAGTTCATAACAAGGATGCAGATGATCTGTTCTACAACTTGAATTTGCAGAATCCAATGACTGGGGACTATATAAATGCTTTGAAGAGATTAATTTCTAAAGTCAGAGTTGGATACAATGCAAACCTTAAGGAGTGGCAGGTTATTTTGTCTTTGGTAGAAGGAGTCCCAACATCTTTCCTATATGTGGATGACCAATTCATAATGAGAAGATCTGCGTCAGAGTTGTTCTTGCTAGCGACTAAAATTCAATACTCTCAATCTGAGGAGCTAAGCATTCTGTACAGGGATCAGTTAATGCAGCTAGCAGAGGACAAGGGTCCAGAATTCTCAGCATATCCAAATTTTGTCCGGATGGTAGTTGACGGAAAGATGAAGAGGGTTAGCATGGAGGAAAATGATCTAATGGAGCTTTCAGTGGAATCTCTCAAAGCTGTCTGTAGACAAATGATGAGTAAGGGATTCGCTTCTGAGCTTAAAGAAAAATCCGTGAAGATCATTGAAAGAGTCATATTCAAGAAGAGCAATGAGGTGTGGAAGTGTGATGTCATTGCTCCAAACCCTCTTGATGACGTGAAGATTGAGCCGGAGCTGATAGAGAAGAAATGGAATATTCTTCAAGCTATGAAGAATGTAGATGAAGCTCTGACTCTTCCTTCTGGAGCACTAGAACAAGGAGAAATAAGGGAGGCTATTGGTGTTCCAGGAAGTGATAATGTATACTGGATACACGCTTATGTTGAAGATACAGCTGATGCCTTAGTATTCATAGATGCAGACCAGAATCAAACAATCTTGCATATGAGTAGACAATGGCTGCTACGGACTCAAGATGCTGCATTTCTGGAGAGAGTATTATATGTATTCAAATGGGGCGAAGTGGAAGACAAGTATGTGGAAGAAAAGCAGAGACTCATGAGTTACCTGTCTAAAGTAGTAGTGGAAAAGAAGCGAATGGAGCGAGATGCGGCTAGTGTCCACAATACTAACCGTGTCAAGGGCTACCCCAAGATGATCTATTGTCAGTTTAAAGCTGATAAAACACATTGGAAATCTCAGCTCATCATGAAGAACTTTGAGGATATTCCAAAGATCAGGACTACTCAGGAGGTGGACAAACTCAGAAGGCTTTTCAAACATCCTTATCCAGAGCCCAAGAACCCTCTAGAAATGGAAGCTGTAAGTCTGTTGAATGCTAGGTGGAAGCAGCTTAAAGATCCAGTGTACAAGAAAGAACAGCAGCAGAAGGAGAAGCGCAAAAGGCAGAAAGAAGAGAGAGATCAAGCTGCTGAAGCTAGAAAGAGAAAATGGAATTAGGGTTAAAGGTCAGAGTGGTGTGAACTTGAAGTTGGAAGAACTTCATGTCTTTCGGTTGATTTAACTCACTCGAGGAAAATTCACCTTAGAGTGAATCCAATAAGGTGATACAAGTTTGACTAAAAGATATGAAATAATCCAGGTGATAGGAATCACTCAAATGATCTTTAATTCGAAGTTCGAATTCTGTTTCTAGTTTAAGTTCTTTGTATTGTTTTCATGTAAATTTCAATTGTAAATTATTCAAGACTGTAATGTTAATTATCTTTTCTCGTCTCATTGTTTAGTTGAGTTATTCTTCATTAATTTGAATGTCATTGTTAGACAATCAAATTGGGGGAGATTGAAAGGCAGAGTGTGTAAACTTGTAACACTATAACTAATGTAACTCAAACTAAAGGAAAAGATACTTAACCAGAAGACAATCAAGAACAAGAAGTCACAAGAAATCAACACTAAATGAAGACAAGGTAATTGATACAATTCAACATGTTAACTATGATCAATCCAAGAAGAAATCATTGAGAGAAGTTCAAGTCAAAGTTGTTCATGCCTCAGTGATTTGGAAAGCCAAGAATCAAGATCATAACTATCAGTATCAATAAGACCAATTGATTTCAAGTGAACAAGAAGGAAAGCAAATATTGGAAAGCCACATTTCTAATTGGATATGGTAATTTATTCAAGAAGCAAAAACCCTATCAAGACTAGTCACTTATGAACCAGACCATTGCATCAAGTGTCAGGACATTGATAGCAAGTTTATGTCAGTAATAAAGATCCATATTCAAGAGCTTGGTGAAGAATAAAGAAGACATGAAGATATCACAAGTTCAAGATGTGCATTGAAGTTTCAAGTTGAAGACCAGAATATTTTCTAAGTACTAAATATTCTAAATGGCCAAGTAGAAGTTCTACTTAGAACTTCGAGATGGCTAAGTAGAAATTCTCAAGTAGAAGTTCTACTTAGAGTGCAGCTTCAACATGACACATGGCATCTTCTGATTGGCAGATTTCCAAGCTTTCAAGATAAGGCAAGATTTATGTGGACATCATTGGGCCACGTACATCTTAGTCTTTGAAGACTACAGGACATAGATTACATGTAGTATAAATAGAAGTACTTGTGTAATGTTTTAGTTAGAGTGAGCAATTCTTAAGAAAAACACAAGAGAAAAAAGAGAGAGTGCATTCACAGAGCTTAGTATCATTCACTTCTCTCTGATCTTCTGTTATACTTTGTAATGAATGTTGTAGCAACCCTTTCAAGTTATATATAAGACATATATTCCTTGAATCTGTGTGTTCATTTATTGCATCGTATTTATTGCTTCTCATATTCGAAAAGTTGTATTCACCCCCCCTCTACAACACATTTGGACCTAACAGATATCAATTGAGATCGATACATAAAGAATCTCTGTTAAAAAATTTATACCAGGAAGAAGGATATAAAGATCATACTCGTTGCATGTCAATTAAGTAACCTCCCAGATTTTTAAACTCTTTTTTTAGACATGCATCAAGAGATCAATCCCACCCTGCCATTCCCTTCCAAGTTTATTAATAAAAAAAAACGTTCTCAAAGATGCAAATAATTAAGTCCAACATGAAATCTTTGACGCTGGTTGTAATTGTTGAGAAGAATCACTTGAAAGGTTACCTCATGTATGTACAATGAAGGCATGTGGGGTAGAAAATCATTCCCACTAAAAAAACAAGTGAAGATGAAGTCATCAAGGAGTTTTTCAAAATCAGGTTCAAATTTCTCAGGTGGATCACTAATTTTCATATCTAGTTTCAAATACTCTCTTAGAATCCTGCAATAAAGAAACTGTTTAGAATATATAAAGAAAACAGGAACATAGTTAGAAATAGAAATGTTTCCTTTCAAGTAAAAACTTAAAAGTAAGTCAATTTAAACTAGTGAAAAAAATTTATCAAACCTGAAAAGGTCTTCTGGCAGATTTTTCTGTCTTTAAAAAATCCTCCGAACTATTTTTTCCCAAAGAACATGTCTCCCCCCACTGATTAAACAAAAAGAATTAGCACGATAATTTAACTTCACAACTTCTGAGAAAAAAATTACAATTTATTGCATCAAATTCCGGATCACAGTCTTAAAAATTTGTTTTGTTATTTCCCAGTTATACACCACGAGATTGTAGAAGGGAAGGTTAAATACAATCTTGATTAAATTCTTTTCGAATTAGTGAGGTTTTAGACAGTTTGTATAAGAACAAATAGTAGACAAGGTAACTAAGATACATGCAACACAATGTATAAAAATTTTAGGTGGGTTTGTCTGATCCACCTGAGGGTTGTATTGAAGAAAATACTCTGTGTAGAAATACACAGTGCAGGTTACAATGTCTTAGTGTTTACAAGAAAACCTAATGCAATTTACGCTATGCTCGGTGTTTTCTTCTTCTAAAACTATGTTGCTCATAAGATGTAAAAATACATTTTTGGTATAACTTGTCACATGCTTGAAGTGATAACCATTTCTATAAATGTCTTGAAGGTCTTCTCTTCTTGATTTGGATAATTCCAGCATGCTTCAAGTCCGTGTATGTGCTTTCTTCATAAGTTACTAAGTTCTTGAATTGATTTAGCTCCCAAGCCCACGTGATGCTTTATGCAAAAGATCTTTCTGATTAGAAGCTTTATCCTTGAAAATTTACTTTAGCAGAAGATAACCTTTTAGAAAGTCAATAAGCTTTTCTGCTTATTGAGCTATGCTTGAACTTCCCAGACAAACCAGCTGGTCCTTATGCACTCATCAAGTTATCCTTTGAATTCTTCAGTAGTAATGTAATCATGTTGGAGATTGTTTCCACTCTTATTCTTGCCCTTGAAGTCGGATAAACAGTGATTGATTTCACCTTTCACTTGGAAGAGTTTGAGTCTTCAAATATCTATAATTTGACTCCCTACTTGTAACATCCTTTGTGTAATTGATCACTGTCTATAAGTTACGGGTTTCAAAGTAATTCTGGATCAGTTTTTCATTCGATTTGTTCCATTCGAGAACTTTAGAATATTCAGGCTGAGTTCTCGAATTGATACGTCTTGAATTCTCGAATGAGTACTTCTCGAATAGACCTCTTATCGAGTTCTCGGATGACTTCTCAAATAGGCTATCTTGTAGACTTCTTGAATTGAGACTTCTTAGTAGCCTGACTTCTCGAATAACCCTTTTTGTAGAGTTCTCGAATCTGCCATGTTTATGATATCTCGAATGGAGATATTATAGTGGATTGACTTCTCGAACTCTTCTTTTCTTGACTTCTCAAATATACTTGCATGAGTATAGCAAAATCTCTTTTGATTAAAAATACTTGATTACATCATCTCATGCCTTGTTGCAGAAATACTTTCTAACTATTTGCAGAGTTCCATTCACAAGATGTAGCTTTAGTTGATCTACATTTCAGTTAGCTTCCTGATTTATTTGTCAGCTTCGATTTCTTTATTCATTTTCTGCCTTGTGGTATTTGTTATCATTATCTTTAGACATGTATGTCTCAACATGTTTTTTTCAAGTTACAAAAGAATGACTTTATTACGGAAAAACACATTATAAGAATGTAATTCCATATCAACAATAAATAACAAAAAAGGTAAATTAAAATAGCTCATGCACAGTGGAATACCTTTCTAAACCATCCCCTCGATTTTGTCACATTGTCTGTTTCAGATATGCCAAACACTTGAGTCAGATGACCACCAGAACTTGGCTGTTGTGCCAAAATATCCTAAATAAAATTTGAACCACATCTTAGTCATGCTCATATAATTATTAAAATTTAAATATTACTATAAACTAGCATATAAAAAAAAAACTTACCTCTCTCAAAATTGAGAAATGAACCTCATGTGTGGCTAAGGCCAGCATTATTAGATCCGCATCCTACATTACAGCAAGTAAACACATAGTTGGCATAATGAAGCACTGAACTCTCAGTTGCCAGCATTTTAAAGAAAAAGGGAAAATCATCATACATACCAAACCATAAACACAATGGCGTGTATTTGGATTGTATTCTGGGTATGTTCGTTGAAGCCTAATGAAGGAAAAGATCTTGTGTTCCCCCTCACCAGGAACACTGGCATCAGATAGAAGAACCTGAACAAGAAAATTATCACAAAAAATGTATTATCCACAGACACATGTTTGGTCTACAGAGACGTGATAGGTGTAGGATAGAGGGATCAAACATGAATTTACCTTGATATTTTTCCAACCAGGACTATTTTTCATCCGAAGCTGAATATAGCTTTGAAGCTCTTTGGATAATTTGTACATAAATTCTGTACCTGGAGTTATAATGTTGGAATCAGAAAGTTCAGACTCCTCTCTTGGAAGAACTGGTTTGCCTTCCAGTAAGAATTGTCTTCTCAACCTTTCTTCTTCTTCTTCTTCTTCCTGACATTTGTGGATGACAGATACTAATTACAGAGAGTAAATACATTGAACAAGCATACCGAAGTAAATTAGTACGCCCTTATAAGAACAAACCAACATAATTAAATGAGAATTAGGCCACAGAATATAGGAAGATTACCATTTCTTGTGCATCCTTGGCATTTCTGAACCTTCGGGTTCTTTGCTGATTCATTTTGGCACGCGGAGCAACGCCATCTACAATGAATAATACATTCATACACAACAATTCAAGTAAACTTAAAAAAGATGCAGAGAGAAATATAGCAATGCTTAAAAAATATTTAATCCTCAATTCTTATCACAGTGGATGAACACTTGACCACTAAACAAATGTACACACACTCAACTTCTCAAGTCTCTCTCCCTCTCTTGCACACACACAATAATAGGCTAGTTACCTATAGCAAGATATAAAAGTTTACGGGGCCTGATCATGTTGAAAAGCCTATCGATATAACCGAATATATTGTTGAAGACATCATCAAAAGTCTTTGGAGTACCCATCTGGAGATTAGTAAAAAAACAAACGAATTAATCATTAGAAGTTAACTAAATGTCAATGATAGATGATAGTAAAAAAGAGAAGGGTAAGACAATCACATGATCATTTTCCTCCGGATGGAAACAAGGATGTATAATCCCATTCATGTCCAAATAAAGATTATCAAACTCCATGCCATTCGGATTTGGAAGGCTACAATCTACGCAAAATCCATTTTCTTCCTTGGCATTGACTACAATAGACTCGTACTTTTTAGTTAACCATCTATAAAACGAAGGCACGCCCATCTTTACTCTGTAGTTCTTTAATTATTCTTTCCCCTGGTACTGTATATCAGTATATCCTAGCTAGCAGATTACAGAAAATAAAATGAAGTGTGTTTATATACAACACACAATTGAGGAAGATGAAGGGACAAGTTGAAGGGTTTGTACAGTAGTATCTGTGTTACCGTGGTTTCCAACTACATTGGGGTACGTGTATACTCTACACTTACTGGTGCCACTTCGGCTCCCAATGTAACTGTCATTTTACACGCATGCACGTATCTCGACGAGATTTTGAATGAGGGAGTGATATTTTTCGAGAAAATTCAACCTTTGTTAGTAATAATATTCACTCCTGCGCCTACCTTTTAGCAGTGTTCTAAAAATCGGTTAACTCGGCCGAGTATTCGGACTCGGCCCCTATTCCGCACTGATTTCACATTACTCGGACAACAACCCGGTTTTGGGGGAAACTCGATAAAAATCGGTCAAACTCGGTAAAAATCGGTCAAAACTCGGGACAACTAAAAAAAACTAAAAAAGTAAAGTAAAATAAAATTAACTTTGAAGATTCTGATCATGAAATGTGGTGAAATATTAGGCGTCAAAGTTTCTACTTTCTAGTATCAAGTTAACTATGTAATATTGCAGAATATTTTCTAAGTATGATTAAAATTATGGACTTCTCAAGTAAGTGGGTATCAATTTGTTGCTCTTGCTAAGACTTTGATGCAATGTTTATTTTTTATTACTAATTAATTTAAATACTTAAATTAAATAAATTAGAGCATATAGTAAATATATTTTATAATATGTATATATATAAATATATAATAAAATTAATCTTTTAATACATTCGATTTTTGATCCGAGTACTCATTCCGAGTACTCCCCGAATAATCCGAGTACTCATTATTGGGTAGGTTCACCGAGTCAAACCGAATTCCGATTTTTAGAATACTGCCTTTTAGAATGTCACTCACCAAAACAGTAGTACTACGGCCCTGAACAGCTAAGACAATGAAAGTGAGACCAAATAACAACGTTTAATATACTTTTTTATTAGTATATTTTAATTAAGGGTTCTGTTTAGGCTATGATTAAGAATTAATATAAATAGATAAATACATTTATTACATTAATTTTGTACTTAATACATCAACTTTGCACGAAATTCAATAGAATTATTTAACAATTTGGGATGTTTTTGAGGATGAAAATTAATGTGAATGCAGGAGGGACAACTATTATTACTTGGAAAATTAAATTAACGTTGCAAAAATATATTGGAAAACTAAAAATAATTAAATACTTAGTAATAGATGTTGAAAATATAAAATTATTTAATGCTAAACAACAGCCCTTAGGGCTTTTTCCTTTAATTAAATCTCTAATCAAGCGAAAATTAAAATTCTAATTGGCAGACAAATTACATAGTAATATAAACTTCGATTACAAGTCTGGGAGCATATTTAAAATGCTAAATATTTTTACAAAATTGATGGCTAAAGTAATAAGAAAATGCTCCTCATCGATCATATTCCCGAATTAGAAATCTACTAATAATCCGTGTAATTGAAAAACAAACATGATCATAGTAAATTGGTGGCTAAAATAGTAAGAAAATGTTCCTCACCGATCATACCCCCGAATAAGAAATCTACTAATAATCTATGTAACTGAAAAATAAACATGACCATAGTTATAAGCTCTTTGAGCAAGGTTCCTAAGTTGAATTTAGGGAATTTAACACAAAATACCACTCCAACAATATTATAGTGATTCCCTAAAACACTAGATCGCTCTAACTCCATTTTTATCAAATAATATTATATGAATGAGTACGAGATTATGATGAATTGGAGAAGTTTAATTGTGTAAACAAAGTGGAGAGAGAGAGAGAGAGAGAGATGTGGAGGGAAGCACTAATAAACATCCCCTCTTTGTACATGCACTACATTACATACGCCTTAGCCACGTGTCAAGTGAATTAAGCACATATAGATTCTAATCTCTCAAGCCATTTTTTTCTCAAGTTAGGATTTGTAAAAGATTTCATACATTTGTTGCCAGTAGACCATACATGCAGAGTCCTCTCAAAATCAGTTCAGGGCGTGAAATTTAAAGCCTTAACAGGAGGGCAACTAGTCTCCATTTTAATCTCAAAAAAAAAAAAAAAAAACTCCAAAATACTATAATTTCGCCAACATATGATAGTGTTAGAACCAGCCTGAGGGTATTACTGTTCTCGACTTTCTCCACTCCTCCAGTTTCCTTGTGGTCTACCAGATCTTGTTAATCCCCACCGGTTGTTATTTGCTGGTTGATTGGGCCTGACTGTCATTCCAGCTCGTGCATCCCCTATACTAGAATTCGTTGCTCGCCACACATTGCTATTTGCACGTTCATTAGATGATAATGTCCATGCAGCTTGGGTTTGCCCTATAGCTGGCCCTGTCTCTCGCCACACGTTGTTTGCTAGTCGATTGGATGTTAATGTCCGTGCACTTTGTGTTTCACCTCTACCAAAACTCGTTTGCCACACATTCACTGGGTGATTGGGTGATTGTGTCTCTCCTCGACCGAAGTTCCTTGCTCGCGACACATTTTCCTGTTGATTGGGCCTTGATTTTTCTGCAGTTCGTGTTTCCCCTCTACGTATTGCTTGCTGCACATTGTATACTTGTGGTTGATTAGGATTAAATGTCCCAGTAATTCCTGTTGTGCCTCTGCCAAATATTGGTCTCCATTTTTCATTATTACGTTGCCAAGGCGAGTTAAAATTATTCGGCCTGTAATGTCCTGTCGAAGAACTCCCACCAAAATTTAAACCTGGAGTCGATTTTAGGGGCTCCCCTGGTGCAGTCGATGTTCTTTCAACTTCTTCAGCTGTGACCTTGCCTCTACCACTGCCCCAACCAAAACCAGCATTTTTCATGATCACAGCTGGGGTTGAATTTGTTGCTCTCTTGTCAGTTTTCCACTGCCTATGGGGATTCTGGAGTCTAGTAACAGGCCGATGCCCCTGATATTCATGCCACAGCTGTGTCTCATGAATGTCAGCTTCAGTGACCGTCTGCAGAGATACACCATTGCAAAGTTAAACAACTGTTTACTGTCAAAATTGATCAGGCGAACTTAAGTAGTACCTCTTCAGGGACAAAAACTCCTTTTAGTAAACGTGGATTATGCACCCTATGAGGCGGCAACTTGTAATATACACATCTGCAGCTCAAAAGATCGATATACAAGTTATGCAGGATCTATCATAACGGACTAACATATAAAACAAAATCTACATTCCAACCAATGAGAAGTATGCAAAAAGAAAAAAAAATAGTCTTTTCCTGAGATAGTATACTTACAGAACATCACCGTGATCAGATTGAAGAAGCCCATCAGCTTCATTTCCCCCCATCTTAAAAAGCAGAAACCCATTAAGCCCTCCACTGAAATTTGGCAATTTAAACAAAATTCATGATGCACACTGATGTCATTATCTACTGAAAAATTCATTATAATTATACAACAACTAACCAGAAATCATCTAAATTCATTGTATAGCTCTAACGTGTCTCACCTCAACTTTGCATCAATTCTTTGTTCATTACTATTCCTGTTGGAGTCGGTACTTTGGTGATCAGAAATAATATCTGAGCTCGTTCGTCCCAGAAACAAAATATCTAGACCTTCAGAGTTCCTGATTGCTTCATCGCCCTACACATATATCGATGAGTAGTTTGACTGGTATTAATCTATACTGACATGGATTTATTTCTGAAGTAAAGTTTTTCTAATCCAATACGATTGATCAAAAATCCTAACTTTGTACATAATGAAGAGAATCACAATACTCATTGCACAAACCAAAAACTCAACAATATTTGCACTCACCATGAGCTCACTTTCCAATTTTCTTGTCTCTGCTAAAAGGCGAGCTTCTTCTATAAAAGGAAGTTTGCATATGCCCTTCATAGGAGAATATGTGATATGAAACTTCACGATTATATCGTAGAAAGAGAACTATGCTACATATGCCACATATATGTCTGAAAACAAAGAAATCAGCAAAACCTGCCACATGAACCGCGTTCCATCAACATCGACCTGAAAATCTGCATATTGAGAATAATTGAATCAGTCTGATTTTAGATCAATAAACTATAAGATGAATACTTGCCTGTACGATAAAAGTCAATGATACTGGAAGTTTCATCTTTCATTAATCTCTGATAAGGTATAGGTAGTGCATGAGCACTGCAGAGAAAAAACAGTTACTAAACAAATCACGCAACTAAAAATTTAAAGAGAAAAATCTACGATGATCTTAAAACATCACCTCCTTGGAGGAAAAACACCCATAAGTTGTTCAAACGGTTTGAATGGTAGACCCTTTTGGAAAAGTGGTTTAACTCGTGAAAGCCCTTTCATGTCGGAGGCAAATGGACCATAATGATACGGATAATACCTACAAATATGTTCCAGTTTCGAATATCACTAACGTCCAATGCCATGTACTCAGGTACCTCCAGACACACAAATCAGCTTAGGCATACACACAACAAAGTTTTACAGTATTACCATGTCCAGGAAGGAACTCCTGCAAAGTAATAGAGAGTCACCCAACACAGGCCTTCAGTGTACTTCTCTACCTATACGAGAGTTGTGGTTTTTCAGGTTGTTTTCTCAAAACTTATTTCTAATTACAGTAAAAGGGGAAACGGCTTTTTAAATTATTGCAGTGTCAAATATACTCTAAAAGCTAATGCAACATTCTTAACATACCACAGCTCTCCTTGTGCTTTCAACATCCACAGGACTAGTTAGCTCAAATTTTTCCATGTAATATCTCTCTCTGTAGCCTGGTAAATGCAATTTTACCTGGAAAATAAAAGAACTAAAGTATTAACAATTTTTAATAATTCCAAATTAAGAGTGTTTCTATAGAATGGACGAGCCAAATTCATAGTATTACCTTGTCTGTTCGTAGACCACCATTCTGAAAGCTATCAGCAGCTTTACGACTATATTCTTTCAGTTTGTCTTTCAATTCTTTGGTATTTTCCAGAATCTGGATTATTACAACAATAAGAGCAAACACTTAGATGATACTACACTTCATGCAAAGTCACAGAAAGGTTGATCCCATAAGTATCCAAAATTAGTACATCTGGAACATAACTCAATATAATTAGGAGTATAGTGGTACAATAGTCATTTGTATGAATTCAATAACAAGTCAATCAAGTGTTACTTGAACTAACTGCATAATACAAAGAAGCAGTTTTGGTACCACTTCAGGATCATTCACCCCATTTGAACAAGTATGCATTTTTTCTGAGCAACTTCCTGAAATTTTCAAAGTTGATAAATCAATTCCGATCATTCCCGAGTCTTCATTTTCAGCATATTGCTGCAAAACAAATGAATAAATAAATTGTTAGCATCACATGTCCAGCTACAAAACGATAATTAATTTCTTTTGCCCACTAACTGAATTCTCATATTCTTTAAGGATCTTTTTAAGTATCCTCTCTCTCAGGTCTGCCCTTTTCTTGAATATATTTTCTTCATAATTGCCAACCAGGAGAATGAATTTTTCAACTCTTTTCAGCTTTACATATCCTGAATTCTCAATATCGTTGACCTAGATAATTCAGCACCAAATGTAGTCAATACATGATAAATGTGCATCAAAAGATTAATACCGAGAACGATAAAAAAAAATAAAAATCATACACGCTGCATGTCAACTAAGTAACCTCCCAAGACTTTGAACTCGGTCTTGTACACGTGCATCAAGAGATCAATTCCACCCTGCCATTTCAATCCATGTTTATCAGCAAATGTAAATAATCATGTTGCACAGAAAATCTTAAAGTCTGTAATCTGTAAATGTGGAGAAGAAATTACTCCCTCTGTCCCAAGGAGTTGTATTAAAAAAAAAAAGGGTGTCTGGCACGCATTTTAACCTGCATTTTAAGGATAGTTTCATAACCTATTTTTAAAAAATTTCTTTTTTTATATAAAAATTTAACAATGCTATTTTTATACCAAAAAAAAAAATTAAATAAGCTATGGAACCATCCTTAAAATGCGTGCCAGACACACTCTTTTTTTTTTTATACAAATGAATAGGATGGAGGGAGTAGTAATTAAAAGGTCACCTCATGGATGTACAGTGAGGGCATGTGAGGTAGAAAATCATTCCCACTTAAGAAACATATGAAGATGAAGTCATCAATGAGTCTCTCAAAGTCAGGTTGAAATTTCTCATGAGGTGGATTTTTTATTTCCATATCGATTTTCAGATATTCTCTTAGAATCCACAAATGAAGAAACTGTTATGAACATATTAACATGGATGAGCATAGTAAGGAATACATAGAGTTCCTTGAAAAACAAAAAAAATATCAAACCTGATATGGTCTTTTGGCTGATTTTTTTGCTTTGTAGACAGCTTCTTTACTAGATTTTCCTAACAAATCTGTCTCACTGCACTGAATGATCAATTACTATCAGCAAAATAACTTCACAACTCTTGCGAAAAACATTTACAATATTCGCATTAAAACATAGCTAAAGAATAGGTACATAGTTCCAGTCCACAGTCATAGAAAAAGTTTAATTTTATTTATTATTTGAAAGTTGTAAAATAAAAGGCTTTTTTATGGACAAACATTTGTATATCATATAGTCAATGTGATTAATAAATAACAAAAAACTTGTTAATGCACAATCATATACCTTTTCGAACGATTCCCTTGATTTCGTCATATTTTCGGGTTCACAACTAGCTAACACTTGAGTTGTATGATCACCGGAATTTGGAACTTGCACCATAATATCCTAAATAAAAACTTGTTCAAGTCTTAGTTTGCTCCTATGTTCCTAAGACAATAAAAATAGCATCTAATGACATATAGATATAACTTACCTCTCTTAAAATCGAAAAATGAATTTCATGTGTGGCCAAGGCCAGCATAATTAAGTCAGCATCCTGCATTACAATAACAAGTAAACACAGAGGTGACATAGTGAATGTAACAAAATTCATGGTCAAATATTTGAATGTGCACTGAACTTTCAGTTACCAGCATTCTATAAATATGCAGGGTATACTATCATACATACCAAGCCATAAACACAATGGCGTGTATTTGGATCATACTCCGGGAATGTCCGCTGATGCCTAATGAAGGAAAAAATCTTGTGTTCGCCCTCACCAGGAACACTTGAATCAGATAACAGCACCTGATAAAGAAGAAAATTTCACTTAGGTCATCAACTACAGTCAACAGAGTACAGATACACGACTGGTGTAGTACGTAGAATGGAGGTCTCAGACAAATTAACCTTGACGTTTTTCCAACCAGTAATATTTTTCATCCGAAGGTGAACGTAGGTTCGAAGCTCCTTAGATAATTTGAACATAAACTCTGTTCCTGGAGTTATAATGTTGGTGTCGAAAAGTTCAGTTTCTTGTTTTGGAAGAACTTGTTTTCCATCCAACAGGAACTCCCTTCGTAACCTGTCTTCTTCCTTTTCCTGACAATTGAGAACCGTACTTACAGTGAATATATGTATATATATGCATAAATTTTAAACAAACATGTCAAAGTAAATTACAGTATCACACCCTAAAGAACAAAATAACTTAATGAATCAGGGTTAGGCAACAGAGCCAAAAAACAAAATAATAACTTACTACTTCTTCTGCGTCCTTTGCAGTTCTAAACCTTCTGGTTCTTTGTTGATTCATTTTTGCTCTGGGAGCAACACCATCTACAATGCACGTTTTTTCAAGCACAAACGGTTAATTTCCACTGTTTTGGATATACAAATTTAGTATACAAAAATAATCTAATAAAATAGACGAGCTTAAGAGTAAATGCAAAAAAAATACAATGCCATGCAAAACTATTTTTTTCCGACTTCTCATCATAGATTTAGCTGTGTTTCCGAGATTTTTTGGGAGAGAAAAGAAGAGGAGATGGAAAGAGAAGAGAAGAGAAAAGAAATAATAGAAGAAAATTATTCTTTTGTGTGCTCCCGAATTGGAGAGAAAAAACATCTATTTTAATTTTTCCTGTGCTCCTGAGTTGGAAAGAAAAGAATTTTCTTTTTATATTTTTACTATAATACCCTTAAATTTGAAGTTAATAAGAGCATCTCCAAGAGACTCTTTATTTAAGCTCTTAAATGAAAATATAAAGAGGATGATTTAAAATGAGTCTCCAAGAGACTCTTAGAGGTTCTTTAAAAAATTAAGAGCTTCTTCTCTCTCCTCTATTTTAGAAGCAGCTCTTAACTTATTATTTTATTAGTATAATAGTGGTTCTTCTCTCTACTCTATTGATTGTTTGTCCTAGTAGAATTGAAATATGAATAAAATATAAAATAAAGAGTCACAGTAGAGAGCATTGTTGGAGTTGACACATAAATCAATGTAATAACTTGCTAAGAGCTTAATTGTTTATAATATATTTAGGAGTGAGCTAAGAGACTCTTGGAAATGCTCTAATGGCACACTTGAGTTGCTATCCACTACGTGATCATAATGCTAATGTACATTACTTTAAGGTAATGGCAGAGACTAGATCAGCTAATATTTTTAAAAATAATGCTGTTAATTAGGAACACAAATCCCAGCTAAAGATTCTATGGCAGTACTTCTATAGTTATTTAACTTGTTAGAAAACTACCTAACATTTTCAGCCCCTCCCTACAAAAAGCAAGAGCTGTTTTCCGTTTATCAACATCTTGTTTACAGGGAGTGTACACATTATGCTATAATCCTTTCCCAGTAGTATACACAAAGTTAATGTAAACTTTAGAAGTGTGACATATGCTTCATTCTTATTACATCCACCTATCTAACACCGACAACTGATTAATTTTACTTTCCTCATAGGCATGTTCTGGACTCTGGTGATGGTGTCACCCACACAGTGCCTATCTTTGAAGGGTATTCCCTCCCCACACAATTCCGCGTCTTGATCTCGCAGGTCGTGACCTCACAGATGCTCTGATGAAGATACTGACTGAACGTGGTTACTCTTTCACCACAACAGCAGAGCGTGAAATTTTAAGGGACATGAAAAGAGAAACGCACGACCCTTGTATTAATTGATAGATATGGGTATTTTTGGATAACTGAAAAAAGAGATAGTTCCATCCCCATCTTTCCAATTTTGGAGAGAAAATTTTGGGCTCAAAATCTATCCAATCTTCTTTTCTCTTCCTGCTTCTCTTCTTCAAAAAACTCCCTATAAAAGAAAATTTTAAAATTTTCCACCAAAATCTCTTCTCTTCCCTCCCAATTTCAACTCGGAGCACAGTGTTAGAGTGAAAAAAAATATATTTGCAAACACACAAATGTGTCCAACCCTAAAATGGGTAAGAATAAAACTAAACAGACCCTCTCTCTCTCTCACACACACACACAGAAAGAGAGTGAAATTCAAGTTACCTATAGCAAGATATAAAAGCTTCCGGGGCCTAACAATGTTGAAAAGGCGATCAATATAACCAAATATATTGTTGAAAACTTCATCAAAAGTCTTTGGAGTAGCCATCTGAAATAGAATCGGAGAAATTAATCACAAATAGTCAACTAAAAATGTTACTGATATAAACAAGTAAAAATCAAGAGCAGAAGGAGAGTAAAACAATCACACACATGATCATTTTCCTCCGGATGGAAACAAGGATGTATAATCCCATTCATGTCCAAATAAAGATTGTCAAATTCCATGCCATTCGGGTTTGGTAGGCGAGAATCTACACATAATCCATTTTCTTCTTTGAGGGTGTTTGGGGGAACTTTTTTCCGGAATAAGTCAACTTATTTTAAGACAAAGTTAGAGATTTCTAACTTTCCAACTTATTTTCCAACTTATTTTTGCAACTTATTGAATCTCAAACATACATTAAATACTTGTATAAAAAAAATTTATCAAAATATAAAATTTTTATCCGAAAATAAGTCCATAAGTCCATAATATAAGTTATGCCAAACAGGCACTTTAGCATCTACAACAACAGATTCGTACTTTTTTGTTAGCCATCTATAAAACGAAGGCACACCCATCTTTGATCTTTCTTCTTTCTACTTAAATTTCTTTCCAACTAGCTACGTGTGTGTGATCAAAATCATTGAAGAATAGCTAGCGTCTAGTGCTCCCCTACTCTAGTAGTGGGTGTACTCTACACAAACAGTGTTAGGTCAGGTGCCACTTGGGCTGCCAACGTACTTATGTCATTACAATTTACAATACACATGCACATATCTCGAGATAATTTTCAACGGGGGGATAGTTACGTTCGTGTCATCTACTCACAGAAAGATGTCGAACAGTAAATTTGTACAGTATATTTGTATCATTCGCATCTGGGTGATGCGTGATCCCAGATGCCCATTATCAGCATGTGTATCTCAGAGTACGCATGCCCAGCATGCGTACACCACTAACATTTTATTTTTAAATTAAAATATGTACAAAATATTATTTTATTTTATTTTATTTTAAAATAAAATAAAAGATGTCCTATTTTATTTTTTTGGGATCAAACTGGTCACTAACATTTGTAATTATTAAATTATTTTTTAAAAATAAAAATTACATTTTAAAATAGATGTGTTATATTTTTATTAATATAATTTCTTTTATTTTTCATAATTTATATAATATACATAATTTCAATTAAACTTTGTTCACTTTTATCAATCAAAAATGGAAATAAAACATGTAAATATATAAAGGAATGGAGGGAATAAATTAAGAAAAAAAGAGTATACGTCCACATTTGACCAAAATATTCATGTTTATTCATTGGATACGCCCATGACAGAGGTGCAATTAGTGGATACGCCCACCACAAAATAGGGGTTGGGATCCTCTGTCCCCTTCATCCATGTCCCCTTTGTGTCCCCTACTCTTTTTAATAAAAAATTAGTGCACCTGGTGGACCCATTTTAATAAATAATTATTATTTATTAAAATGGGCCTCGCTAGAGGCACTCTTTTTTTATTAAAAAGAGCAGGGGACACAAAGGAGACATAGAAGAAGGGGACAGAGGATCCGGACCCACAAAATAGCATGCTGCTGGGATACGCATGTCTGTACGACACATCATGTGTAACGCATATGTGACATGTGTGATGATGTCATCTTACGTCATCATCACTTTCTCAGAAAATCGCGAGTTCTGGCGATTTTTTATGATTTCTGGCGAATTTTCGACGATGCTCATTCAACACCGCCAGTCACTTTCTCGTTACGTTCTATACATCAATGGAATCGCGTTTTCATCCTCTACAACCCTATACCATTCGTTTATCGTTTCTAATACCGGATTGTAAATCCCCAATTTGAACCTATCCCCCGATTTTTCGACGAACACACTTCTCCTCCGTTTGTCCAGTTCCGTTAACTTTTCGTTGATGTTTTATATCCCATTAGATTCATATCTAGACGATCTACAATCCTAAGTTATTTTAGACGTATCTCGTGAGTATTTTGGACGGTGTTTTGACATGTGGATATTTTGGTAAGTGGGTAGTAAAAAAGTGGGTATTTTGGGCAATTTTTCAATCATACATAAGTTATAAAATGGTAGTTTTTTTAAAACCAATTATAAAATGGTACTTATTTTTAAAATTATATTAAATAAAGTACATGATAATTTTTTTTATTTAGTTCATGATTTAACCCTAAAGATAATAATGATCGTTAGATATTTGGTACATATATGAGAGTTGTTAGATGAGTATTCTTTTTTAAAGTAGTTTATTAAAAGATCAAGATTCGAATCAAATCAATAACAGATTTAAATTTAAATATTATATTTTTAGATGATAGTTCGAAACTATTATTTTTATTATTATTATCAACTACTATTATTATTTATATTTTTAAATATAAAAGTAACATATTAATTTCATAAATAAATTATTTTAATTAATATTAATTATATAAAAAACTAACTCTAATATGTTAAAAGAAACAGATAGGTTAAAATAAAAGTTAGTATGAAATAATAATAGTATATATGGTAGTGGAGGGAGGCACTTAACATCCCCTTTAAGCTTTTGTACATTTACTCCATCTGTTGTGGAATAAAAACTAGGTTACGATTTGTAATTAATGCTAGGGTGGTTGAGCTTCGAGCTTTAATGGCTGTTTCTGTGTTACGAGACTGATCGGTCCTCACAAAGTGCCTACGTATCTCGTTATTGAGAATCAAGCCAAGACGTAGTTCTGAGATGAGGGGTTAGACCCTTTATATAGGCTGAGAAGCCCTAGAATTATGGTAGGAGTCAGAGACTTGGTGGACAAGTCTTCCTTGAGGAAGGTTCTAGATCTATTCCTTATAGGAATCAGTTTCCATGTTGAAATATGTATCTTGGAGGCTAAGTCAGGCAAGAGTAATATCCATGTTTGACTCTTATTTGCTGAGCTGTTTATTACCTTTAATATTAATTACGAAATTAATATTATAAATAGGGTTTGGGCCCATCTGGTGGGCCCCACGTTTGGACCATTTCGGGTCTAATTAATGCCACATTAAATGTGTCTTTTAGGGCTTACTTTTAGCCCATATCATTTGCCCCCCAACTTCTAGGAAAACTGATCAGGTTTTCCTTGAAGTTATAACGGCCTTATTCGAGACTTGGGTCAGGGTTTATTGCTCTTAGGCGAGTATTTTCAACAATATAATCTTAATGTAAAGCGTGGAGCGACCGACAGATTTACGACGATGTTGAACGACACTAAGCGGTGTTAAACAGCACTATACGGCGCTAATCAGCCTTAAACAACGTTTAAACATTGTTAAACAATGTTAAATGGCATAAAACGGCAATAATCGGTGCTAAACGGTGCTAATCGGCACTAATCTGTGCTAACAGGCACTAAACAGTGCTTAAACGGCACCAAACGGTGCTAATCGGCACTAATCTGTGCTAACAGGCACTAAACAGTGCTTAAACGGCACTAAACGGTGCTAATCGTCACTAATCTGTGCTAACAGGCACTAAACATTACTTAAACGGCACTAAGCGGTGCTAATCGGCATTAAACGGTGCTAATCGACACTAAACGGTGCTAATCGGCACTAAACGGTGCTTAATCGGCACTAAACGGTGCTTATTCATCCGTGATCTTAAGGATCGAGAATCTTGATCTTGATCTTGAATCATGGATCTAGGATCTAAAATCATCCGTGATCCTAGGGATCAAGAATCTTGATCTTGATCTCAAATCATCGAGAATCCGAGATTTGCTGGAAAAGTCGAGTTCTGGGACGACAAACTACCCGTGGTCGGCTGCACGGTGATCGGCCGGAGGCCTTCCGGACACGGTGGTCGGCCGGCTCGTGCTCTTCCAGCTCGTGGTCGGCCGGAGGCCTTCCGGACACGGTGGTCTTCCGGCTCGTGGTCTTCCAGCTCGTGGTCTTAAGGATCAAGAATCTTGATCTTGATCTCAAGTCACTATTTTGGTCATTCGTGACTTCGTTATCTTAAGGATCAAGAACCTTGATCTTGATCTCAAGTCATCAGGGATCTAGGATCTAAAATCAACCGTGGTCCTAAGGATCAAGAATCTTGATCTTGATCTTGAATCATCCGTGATCTTTAAGAGAATCATGGATCTAGGATCTAAAATCATCCGTGATCTTAAGGATCAAGAATCTTGATCTTGATCTCAAACCATCGAAAATCATCCGAGATTCGCTGAAAAAAAATCGAGTTCTGGGACCACAAACTACCCGTGATCGGCCGGATCAAAGGGTAGCTCGTGGTCGGCTAGCCCGTGGTCGGCCGAAGGCCCTCAAATCATGGTGGTCGGCCAGCTGGTGGTTGGTGCTATGGAACCCGGATCTAAAATCATTCGTGGTCTTAGAGAGTTATGGATCCCGGACCTAAAATCATCTGTGGTCTTAGAATTTTGGATCTCGGACCTAAAATCAACCGTGGTCTTAGAATTTTGGATCTCGGACCTAAAATCAACTGTGGTCTTAGAAAGTCCCATGGTCGGCCGAAGCCCCTTGGAATGCCGTGGTCGGTCGTTTGGTGGTCGGCTATGGTTCTCCGGGTGTCATGGTCGGCCACCTCGTGGTTGGCTTAGAAACCTGGACCTGACAACCATCTGTGGTCATGAGGATCAAGAATCTTGATCTTGATCTCAAATCATCCGTGATCTCGAGGAGAATCATGGATCTAGGATCTAGGATCTAAAATTATCCGTGATCTTAAGGATCAAGTATCTAGATCTTGATCTCAAGTCACTATTTTGGTTATTCGTGACTTCTAACGATATTACTCCTTAATTTACGATTAGCACTGCTAATCTTGTGCTTAAGGCTAAACTCGTTACTTAACTTCTTAAGCGCAATCATCCTTTCGAATGTCGTCCGTTTCGTGACTTCAGCAAATATATCAGTTGTTTCTTCTCCGACTTGTATGAATTATAACGATTCTTTCTGTATAACGCAGATAATTTCTGACCTTTTTTCATCTATAAACGATGGATGGCCTCGTTCCCATCCAAGGTCTCCAACTTGTAGGATCTTCGTCCTAGCGTCTTCTTGACTCGATACGGCCCTTCCCAATTAGGGGCTAGCTTTCCCTTCTGACCAACTCCAGAAGCTTCTATCTTCCTTAGAACCAGTTCGCCTTGCCGAAAGAACCTCTCCTAAACCCTTCGGTTGTAGTGGAAGGATGCTCTCTTCTGATGCTCTGCATTCCGGGCATTTGCTTCATCCCTAACCTCATCAATTAGGTCTAGGGAAATCCTCATGCCTTCTTCATTAGTCTCTTGCTCATATGCCTCAACTCGAGGTAATGCATGCATGATCTCCAGGGGCACACTGCCTCGGCTCTATAAGCCAACAAAAAACGGGGTCGCTCGAGTTGTCACTTTGCAAGTGGTGCGATATGCCCAAAGTATAGGCAGTAACTCATCCACCCAAGTGTTTCTTGAGCGTTCGGCCCTTTTCTACAGTCCATCAAGGATTATCCGATTGGCTATCTTTGCCTGTCCATTAGTTTGCGGGTGTGCTACTGAAGTAAAACGAAGATCAATAGCATTTTCCTCACAGTACTTCTTGAATTCTTCATTGTTGAATTGCGTCCCATTATCCGTCACAAGGATTCACGGTTCCATATCTACAGATCACGTTCTCCCAAAAGAAATGGGCAACTTGCTTGGTGGTTATCTTGGCTAGGGGTTTAGCCCCAATTCACCTAGTGAAGTAGTCGATGGCTATTATCAAAAACTTTCTTTGTGCAGATGCTACGGGAAAGGGAACAAGTATATCCATTCCCCACATTGCAAACGGAATAGGGGAGCTGATCGAGGTCAACATCTCAGGCGGCTGCCTTACAATCGGAGCGTGCTTTTGGCACCTCTCATAACTCTTAACATAATCTTTTGCATCAGCCAACATCTCTGGGCAATAGAATCCTAGACGAGTGATCTTGTGAGCTAGGGCTCTGCCTTCAAGTGTTGTCCACAGATCCCTCCATGAACTTCTTCCAGCACTTCTCTTGCCTCATGGGGCCTTAAACACTTCAGGTATGGGATGACAAACGATCTCTTGTAGAGAATGCCTTCGATCAGGGCGTATCTCAATGCTCTTACTGACAACTTTCGTGCCTCCAAGGCATCGTCAGGAAGCCATCCAGTTTCAAGGTGAACATTGATGGGATCCATCCAACAGCTTCCTAGATTAATTGGTGCTATCAACTTAGAGTTGATGGACGGGGCCTTCAAGACCTCGAAGTAAACACTTCCTGCATAATTCTCTATTTCAGAGGAAGCAAATTTGGACAAGGCATCAGCCTTAACGTTTTCCTCTCTTGGGATGTGCTCCACATAGCAGTCCTCAAATTAGGTCATAACACCCTTCACGATCCTTAGATATTTTGCCATGGTTTCATCATTGGCCTCAAACTCGCCATTCACTTGTGATACTACAAGCCTTGAGTCTCCACAGACCTTGAGATTCTTGACCCTCATGATTCTTGACAAGCCTAAGCCAACTATCAATGCCTCATATTCAGCTTCATTGTTGGTAGTAGGAAAGTCCAACTTCAAAGCATATTCAACTATGAACCCATTGGGGCTTTGCAACACTAAACCTGCGCCACTAGATTTTGGTTTCATCCTTGGCCTCAAACTCGCCATTCACTTGTGATACTACAAGCCTTGAGTCTCCACAGACTTTGAGATTCTTGACCCTCGTGATTCTTGCCAAGCCTAAGCCAGCTATCAATGCCTCATATTCAGCTTCATTGTTGGTAGTAGGAAAGTCCAACTTCAAAGCATATTCAACTATGAACCCATCGGGGCTTTGCAACACTAGACCTGCGCCACTAGATTTTGTTTTTGATGCTCCATCAAAATAGAGCACCCAATATTCCTTCTGATTCAGGTACGAGTTCTTCATCTTTATCTCCACTTTCAGGGTTAGTTACTATCTCCTGCCCCCCGACTTCTTGGTTGCTAATGGTACATTCAACCACGAAGTCAGCCAATGCCTGAGCCTTGATGGCCGTTCGAGGCTTATACGTGGTCAAACTCTCCAAGTTCGATTGCCCACTTAATCAATCTTCCACTTGCTTTCGGGCTGTGCAATATGTTCCTCAATTGCTGGTCCATCAGGACTTCGATTTTATATGACTGAAAGTACGGTCGTAGTTTCCTTGAAGCTGTTATCAATGCCAAAGCAAATTTCTCGATGGATGAGTAATTTAACTCGGCTCCGTGGAGCACCTTGCTTACATAGTAGATAGGCCTCTGAACCTTGTTCTCTTCCTTAACGAGGACGGCACTCAATGCTTGTTCAGACACTGCTAGATACAGATAAAGAGTCTCTCCGAGACTTGGCTTGGCCAACAACGGGGCTTCGGCCATGTACTTCTTCAATTGTTCAAAGGCCTTTTGCCTTTTATCAGTCCATTCAAAAATTTTCACCTTCTTCAATGCTTGAAAGAAAGGGAAGCATTTGTCACCAGACTTGGAGATAAGTCTCCCTAGAGCTGCCACTCTGCCAGTTAACTTCTGCACATCCCTTACAAAACGGGGTGGTTCCACATCTAAAATTGCTTTGATTTTATCAGGATTGGCTTCTATGCTTCTCTTTGAAACCATCAATCCCAAAAATTTTCCAGATCCAACGCCAAAAGCGCACTTGGCTGGATTCAACATCATCTTGTGGTGCCTCAGCACTTCGAATGCCTCTCTGAGGTGCTTAATGTGATCTGCCTTGAGTAGGCTCTTGACTAACATGTCATCAACATAGACCTCCATGGTTTTTCCAATCAGATGGGCGAATATCTTATTCACCAGTCGTTGGTAAGTAGCTCCTGCATTCTTTAGACCAAAAGCCATAACAAGATAGCAGAAAACACCAAAGTCAGTTATGAAAGATACCTTAGGGATGTCATCCTTGTGCATCTTAATCTGATTGTAACCGCTGAACCCATCCATGAAGCTCAACATCTCATGTCCAGCTGTGGCATTTATCAACATATCAATCATTGGAAGGGGAAAACAATCCTTCGGACATGCATCATTCAAATCAGTGAAGTCTATACACATCCTCCACTTCCCATTCGCTTTCTTGACCATCACATGGTTTGCTAATCATTCGGGAAACTGAATTTCTTCAATAAACCCAGCCTCTAAGAGCTTGTCAACTTCTTGTTAATGGCCTCCTGCCTTTCAGGAGCAAAATTTCTCTTCTTCTGCTTTATGATCTTCCGCCCAGGATCAACATTCAACTTGTGAGTTATGAGTTGGGGATCAATCCCTGGCATGTCTGTTGTAGTCCAAGCAAACGCATCACTATTTTCTTGCAAGAATGCTATCAACTTGCCCTTCAGGGGTTCTTTCAAAGATGCTCCCACATAAGTAACTTTTCAGCTCGTTTGGTCGTCATGGCTTCAATGTTTGTCTTGGTCTTGGGTGTTGAACGTCGATGTTCGAAGGTTGAACGCCAATGTTTGAAATCAAGGGTTTTCAATCTCAGTGGTGTTTTAAATCACCGAAATATCTATCAGAGCTGCCGATCAAAGGCCAGGGGGTTTCTGGTTAGCCCCACGAGATCTTAAACCTTCCCTAGGAGGTTTTCAAAATTACATATTGGTTTTCAAGTCAACATGAAGTTTTAACCTTTGGATCTTAATTGGAGGTTCATGACCCCCTCAAGTTTGGCCTTCATAACTAACCTTGGCCTTCATGGCTAATCTTGGCCTTCATGGCTAACAACTTCTGTTCTTCAACCTAGGATTCGGGGTTGATTCCTCGATTTAGATTTCGATAAATGCAATCCCGTTGGCTTTTTACATTTTAAACTTCTGAGACGAGAGCTTGCTTGATCTTCTTAATCCTTGCTTAAGGTTATCTATTGGCCTTCATTCTTGGATCCTTAATCCAGGTACTTAATAAGTATTGAAGAGTAGCTAGTCCTTAACATCCTCGGCCTTTCATTGCTTTGATTGTTGCATGTGGCTTTTAGCTTCTTGTCTTTTATCCAGGGTCCTTTACAGACTTAAACTCTTACTTGGTTGCGTTGTAACCTAACTCTTGACCCTTCGGGATCTTCACTTATGCATTTATTTGTTTTCCATTCGTGTATTCTTTTACTTTCGGTACTCGGTCATCCTTGACTTGCACTCATCGGGTGCTCGGCACATAAATAAAATCACACAATCAATGAATGGAAATCAAACTTGAATTAATAACTTGAAATGGGTTCAACCCTTACATAGAGTACTACTGTCCTACTCGGAGCAACATGCTCTGCAATGGTTTCAATGAACCTTATTTTTGCTTCTACTAGATAAATATGAAGCTAAGTCCTACTAGGATAACTTGAGCCCATCGGGGGATTGCAAAACTAGGCCTGCATCACTTGATTTTGTTTTTGATGCTCCATCAAAATAGAGCGCCCACCATTCCTTCTGGTCTCCTCATTCTTATTCTGAAGTTCACTTCCTGCTTGGGGTACTACCTCCTGCCCCCCGACTTTTTGGTTGCCAATGGTACATTCAACCACGAAGTCAGTTAATGCCTTAGCTTCAATGGCTGTCCAAGGCTTCTGTGTGATGTCCTCTGTTGGCCTTTCTTGGTGTTCCTTACCTCTGCGGACATCCATGTCTTCAATTGGAGGGACTTGCCCCCCGACTCCATCAGGCCTTAACGAGACTATATAACAGCTTCGTGCCATCTTTTGATCACCTTTATGTTCTCTAATTCCATTCCGGGTTGGAAACTTAATCTTCATGTGATAAGTAGACGCAACAGCCTTGAACGTATGAAGTCCAGTCCTTCCCAGGATTGCGTTATAAGTCGAGGATGCTTTGATCACCAGAAAATTCAGCATCTGAGTAGCCTCTTTAGGTTCTTTCCCAATTGTCATGGGTAACTGAATAGTCCCTTCAACTTTGGACTCAACTCCATTAAATCCGTAAATTGGCATGTTGGTTGGGGTCAACTGAGAGTCGGTGTACCCCATCTTTATAAATACGACATGAAACAAAATATCAACAGAAGCTCCATTATCTATCAAGACCCGCTTCACTTTCGAGTTCCCAATCACAGGGGTTATAACCAACGGGTCATCATGGGGAAACTTCACCCCTTCGAGATCTGAGTCATCAATACCAATAGCTATCTCAGTCCTGGCACGCTTCGGGGCTTCTCCCATGATGTGCATCACTTCTCTGGCATACGCCTTCCGAGAGTTTCGGGTTATACTGGCCGCTGTCGGGCCTTCCCAAATCATGTTAATAACTGACCCTCGGGGCTGTGGGTTACGATCTCGATCTCGATCATCATCCCTTCTATCATTGTGTTTCTATCATAATCCCTCCTTTGAGTTCCACGATCATCATCCTTAGTGAACTTGTTCAGCTTTCCTTTTTGGATCAAGAATTCAATCTCATCCTTCAACTGCCTATAATCATCTGTATCATGCCACACATCGCGGTGGAATCTACAGTACTGATCGTTGTTTCTCTTTGCGGGATCACCCCTAAGTGGCTTTTGCCATCAAAAATCTTTGTCTTTCTCGATATGTAACAAGATCTGACTCCTAGGAGCATTCAGTCTCGCATAGTCGTTGAATCTTGGTCCCAAATTCTTCTTCGGGGGTGAATCAGAATTCTTGCTAGTCCGGGGATACTTGTCCCTAGCATCATACTCTTGTTCTTGCTTCCGTTTCTTAAAATCATTGGAGCCCTTGCCATTGCCTCCAGCAGCTTCTTTTTTCATGCTATCCTCTGCCTTGATATACTTGTTGGCCCTTCGTTGGAGCTCGGTCATGTTCTCAGGAGGATGCTTTGCCAAAGACCTTTTGAAGAAAGGATCAGTGGTTCCGTGTTCCAAGGCTACCATGGCCACTTTATTCTCCAGATCTGTAATATTCAATGTCTCCTTTGTGAATCGCTTGAGATAATCCCTTAGATTCTCGTTCTTCCCTTGCACCACATACATGAGGGATGCAAAACATTTTTCATGAACTCTTCCATTAATGAATTGGCTAACAAAGGCATTTTTCAACTCCTTGAAAGAGCCAATCGAATTTGCAGGTAGCCTGCTATACCACCTTTGAGCCATACCCGACAGGGTCTGAGGGAACGCCCTACACTTTAAGGCGTCACTAGCAGGTTGCAGCAGTAGTGCAGCTGTGAACGTCCTGACATGAGTTTCAGGATCACCTGTTGCATCATAGGCCTTGATCGTCGGCATCTTGAATTTCTTTGAGATGCGGGCATTCATCACTTCCTCAGTGAATGGAGGTGTTGGATCATCAAGATCTAGCGGCATCAGATCATTGGGGTTGTTTCTGGGGGTT
The DNA here is from genome assembly GCA_036435485.1 of Saposhnikovia divaricata. Classification (NCBI taxonomy): domain Eukaryota; kingdom Viridiplantae; phylum Streptophyta; class Magnoliopsida; order Apiales; family Apiaceae; genus Saposhnikovia; species Saposhnikovia divaricata. The sequence goes on along the minus strand of CM071595.1, from coordinate 52,804,727 downwards.
TCCGCCCTTGTTGCTCCTTCAGTTGAGGTATCGGCCCTTCCTGAGATTGGAGGAGGCCGATGCAGACTTTGATTCTGCCTTGCTTGCTCCCTGGCGGCGTCATCTTTCAGCCTCTGGATCTCAGCCTCATGAGCCTTGATCCTTTCCTTAGTCATTTTTAGAGGTCCATCATGGATTCTTCGGGCCCTCCTTCGGGGCTCTCTAATAGCACGTCGCCTCCTTGGGGCCTCGTCACGGTCATCATCGTCATCCTCAGATGTCGAATCAGTAGTATAGGGGCCGGAGTAGTCTAGGTACTCGCGATCTCGGATCTGCAAAGCATGACCACTCGGTCCAGGTTCGCGAACAGGGGGTAGTTGGGCAACCCAAACATTGGATTGGTATTCATGGGGAGATCCGTAGTATGGATCTGTACCCCAGATGGAGGGTGGTTAGGATCAACCAGGGGAGAGATCACCATCTGAAGAGAGTTGGTTCCCTGTTCTGGATGGACAACCATAGGCAGCGTACTCCCAGCAGGGGGATTCATCCCTGGAGGCTGAGAAACTTGAGTTTGGGGGATCGTCCCTTGTTCAAACGTGGTTGTCCCAGAGGTAAGAGGCGGAGCGGAGCTGATTGGTAAAGCTTCGGTAGAGCCTGGTGCAGTTCTTCATGTGCTAACCATGGTTGATGTCTTCTTCCCACAGACGGCGCCAAATGTTGTGGAATAAAAACTAGGTTACGATTTGTAATTAATGCTATGGTGGTTGAGTTTCGAGCTTTAATGGTTGTTTCCGTGTTACGAGACTGATCGGTCCTCAAAAAGTGCCTACGTATCTCGTTATTGAGAATCAAGCCAAGACGTAGTTCTGAGATGAGGGGTTAGACCCTTTATATAGGCTGAGAAGTCCTAGAATTATGGTAGGAGTCAGAGACTTGGTGGACAAGTCTTCCTTGAGGAAGGTTCTAGATCTATTCCTTATATGAATCAGTTTCCATGTTGAAATATTTATCTTGGAGGCTAAGTCAGGCAAGAGTAATATCCTTGTTTGACTATTATTTGCTGAGCTGTTTATTACCCTTAATATCAATTACAAAATTAATATTATAAATAGGGTTTGGGCCCATCTGGTGGGCCCCACGTTTGGACCATTTCGGGTCTAATTAATGCCACATTAAATGTGTCTTTTAGGGCTTACTTTTAGCCCATATCACCATCCTTCTTCACCACGTGTCAAACGAATAATGAACATGAATTTTTGATAAATTATATTTTAATAGGTTTTTAAAAAAAAATGAAATTTTTTTGTTAAATAAATATTTTTTTCGATTTAAATATAACAAAAAATCATAAGAAAATAAATGAAAATTTCTGATCCTTGAAATATGTTTTTATCAACATACGTAATAATACATTATTATTAAATATGTGCTACGTCAATGTTTTATAGTATATAATTATAATAATTTGACTAACACTGGGTAGATAGGTTAAAGAAAGATTTGTTTATTTTTATTAGTGTAGTGCAAAAAATATGTGCAGTGTTAACTGATTTTAATGAGAAATTGATTTTTTTTCTTTATTTTTTTTAGAAAGTTTTGTGACAAAATGGTACAATTTGGTTTGTTCGATTATAATTTCGAAATGGATAAATCATTTATTTTAGAAGCGGACCGCAAGCACTAAATCTGGCAAAGAGACTAAATCTGGCAAAGAGGTGTATGAGTTTAATAAAATCTTTCTAGAATTCTATTGGAATTCGGGAAATATTTTACCCTATTGTGTTGCGCTCAAATCTTGGTTACTTGGACTCATAATATTTGTTGCCACTAGATTATACATGCCCAGTACTCTCTACATCAGATTCAGACTATGAAATTTAGAGGTTTAACAAGAGAGCAACTAGTCTCTTTTACATTTCTTTTAATCTCAAAAAGAAAAATCCATAAAACTATTTTTAGAACCAGGTTGATGGTATTAACGTTCTCGACTTTCTCCACTCCAGTTTCCTGCTCTACCGGATCTCGCCGATCCCCAGAAGTTTATTTGTTGGTGTTATAGCCAAAATTCGGTTTGGATATTTTCAAGATGGATTCGGATCAATAACGGGTTCAATTTGGGGTTTTATAGAACGGATTAGGGTTTTCAAGAGGTTAGGGCGCGCCCTGGGGGTATTAGGCCGCGCCCTAGGTTATGTTGGAATTCCAAGATGATAATAATATCGATTTCCTGTTTGATTATTGAAGAATTCCCTCCTGTCGTATCTCAGGAGGGGGATGTCCGTCGCAGAAGGCCTCCAGGGGTTTGCCTGGATATAAGGGCCCTTCTTAAACACTAAGGGCGCGCCCTATGGTGGAAAGATGGGGACTTCTGGTGTGTGCTTTGGGAGCTCTGTTCCTGTAGCCAATGGGCACGCTCTCATTGGGGAACTTTGGAGTAATCCTGCACTTTGCACCCAAAAGCTCTGGATCACCTGTCCTGCTATCTGGTGGGTGCTTCTCATTCGGGGGACAGGGATGCGTTCTACATTTGGGGTAAACCACGGCTATACCTGCATCCTTGAAATCAAGAAATAGCTGGTAACGAATAGGACTAGTCCTCGACGGGGGAAGTTTCCTTATTTGTGAAGTCTTGAGATCTAGGATGAGCCTTGGGCCTTTGTGGTTAGGCCTCATAGTGGAACATTCCGGAAGCTGGTCCGTTATCCAAGCCCATTTGGGTTTCTTGTTCTCCAAGAACTACGTATGGCTTGATCCCTATAAATACCAGGGTACGTAAGCCGATTGAGGGGTTGGAAGTCGAGGGCTCTGAAATAGCCGCCACTAACCCTATCAATCCCAGCCACCAATTACAAACAGCCACCACACGCCACCACGTTTCTCGGCGAAGAACTACCGCTGTAGATCTTGTTTCCGGCGAAGTACCTCGAAATTTGTTGTTCCTAAATTCCTCCATCAACAAATTGGCGCTAGAAGGAGGGGAGCCAATCAAGATCTACATCTTAGGAGGAAAAGATGTCTCACAATCATGGCAGAGGTTCTCAAGAAGAGGATGGTTACGATTCTGAAGATAGCTTGGGAGATAACCAAGCGCGTCATGAAGCTTATGTCCCGGAAAATATTGCTGCTCCTCCGCGACATCATGGAACTCCGGCCGCCATCGGTGGACAGCCGCCCGTTCTCATCAGTAATTCGGCATTAATGGAACAGCTGTATGTTATGCAAGATGCCATAAATAGTTTCGGGGCGAGATTGGGTTCTGTGGAGGAAGAGCAAGAATCAAGGAGAAAATCTCGGGGTATCCCACGAAATCATCGCCGATCAGGAAAATCCCCTCACATCGAGGAAAATTCTCGAAGGAGGGAGGAAAGTCACGAAAGGAGATTTCAGCTGGTCACTCCTCGAAGGTTAGATTATTCTGATCCTATTGTTGAACATCCTAGTGAAAATAATTCTAAGCGTAGGTCGGTGAATCCTCAAGAGAGGGCGCGCCCTCATCCTCACCGTTCAGGGCGCACTCCTCGTGAGATTCAAAGGGATGAGGAGCAAATGGCTAAAGAAAGGAGAGATTTTGCCAGCTTGAAAGAACGCCTTGGAATAAGGCTTCATGATGATGATTTGAGGATGGTGCTCCTCGAGCTTCAGAAGAAGGACAAATATATGGAATCGAGGCCCCATGATTCACAGCGCGTGCCCCTTGATAACAGGTCGAGGCCCCTTGGACATGAGCGAGCCCTTCCACAGAGTCATGATCCACAGCGCGTGCCCCCTGACAACAGGTCGCGGCCCCTTGGACATGAGCGAACTCTTGCTCGAAATGATAATCCACAGCGCGTGCCCCCTGTTCAAAACAGGTCGCGGCCCCTTGGATTCGAACAAACTCCTCATCGTGATAATACTGGAAGAAGAAACCGTGATAACGGTGACAGAAGAATGGATTGGTACCAGGGAAATAGGCGCCCCCGTAACCAGGGCGCGCCCTCGGGTGGGAGATCCCCCCGTATCCATCAAATCCCCTCAAGAACCTCCAGTGAGTCCAGGTCGAGGACGCACTCTCACTCGGGAGGACAGTATCAGAGAGGTTCTCAAGGGAATTCACAACCTCATGGAAATCCCGAGGGTCATCAAACTCAAACTCAAGAGGAGGTTGTGATTCAACCACAAGTAGAGGTTCAAGGAGGCATTCAGACAGCGGCTCCACCGCCGCCTCCACCCCCGGGGGGTACTCAGACTGTGGAACAGCCAAATATCCAGAATATTCCTGGAGTGGGAACATTTAATGTGGATGATTTAAAGAAACTCCTTGCTCACCTGGATGGAGGAAGAATATCTGCAACTGCGCCAACATCCTCTCCCTTCTCGATTGAAGTTAGAGAGACACAGCTCCCTGCTGGGTATAGATCAATGACAAATGATTTGTGATTTCATGGAAATGCAGACCTTGTGGAATTCCTTGGGCGTTTCGATATCGAGATGGATGTCTATCAAGTTACGGAATTGGCTAGATGTCGATTGTTGGCGGCAACTTTCAGGGAGAGTGCTCAGCAATGGTTTCAGAAGCTCGGTCCAGGGGTAATTACGTCGTGGCAGGTGATGAGGAACTTGTTCTTGACTAAGTTCCAGGCCGCAGTAAAATATGCCCCTCCGATCACAACCTTGGCCAATATCAAGCAAAGGGAAGGGGAGAGTTTGCAATCCTATTTCAAGAGATTCAACTCGGAATCCACTATGGTGAGAGGAGCAACAGATGAAACGCTCAAGAGTTTCCTAATAGCTGGATTGTCAGTAGGAACTGATTTCTGGAAACATCTGCAAGGACGGGATCCACCTACGTTGGCTGATGTGTTTGCACAAGCTGAGTCTTTCAAAATTGTGGAACAATCCTTGGCGGATAACCGAAAAGCTGACAGTCAGAACGACTCTAAGGGAAAGGCCGGTAAAAGGAAGGATAGGTCTCCTAGTCCTACTCGTCGTATAGCAACTGGTGCGAACGGGGTAAATTTAGCTGAAACTGGAAGGAATTGGGGTCCACCTGATACATACACTTACGATCAAAGGCCAGGTAACTATACTCCTTTAGCCGCTTCTATTGAACATATCTTTGAGGTGAATAAGAACAAAGGGTTCTTCAGAAAGCCGGAACCATTGACTTCTCGGCAGAGTAAAGATAAGAAAAAGTATTGTGAATTCCATGAATCCTCAGGGCATAACACTCATGAATGTCGTCAGCTCAGGGAAGAGATTGAGGATTTGATTAAGGAAGGATACCTGACGGAATGGATTGTTAGGGAGGTGAAGAAGCATAAGGAGAATCCTGACAGGAGAGATGGAGGGCGAGCCCTCCACGGAGATGGTAAGACGGAAGAGAAGAAATTCGTCAAAGAAGGGAGTATTCACACCATCTTTGGGGGACACCATCTAGGGGGAGATAGCAATCACGCTATGGAGAGATATTCCAGGGAAGCGAGGTATCGACCTCTCACAAATGTGAATAGCTTGGAGTTGAGGCCACCTAAGTTGTTCAAGGGAGAATGTGCTGACATTACTTTCACCGAAGAAGAAGCTAGATGGGTACATCATCCTCATAATGACGCTCTGGTAGTAGCAATTCAGATTGGCTCGATGAATGTCCATCGGGTTTTCGTGGACAATGGAAGCTCGGTGAATATACTATACTACAGTACTTATAAGAAGCTGGGACTCTTAGACAAGGATATGATTCAAGACAACGGATGGATCTATGGTTTTTCAGGGGAATCGGTAAAAGTTATGGGAGCTATCAAATTACCGGTAACTCTTGGGGAAGGAACCCTTTCTGTGACCCAAATGATGGATTTCATGATTCTGAATGTGGATTCATCACATAATGCTCTGGTAGGACGACCCCTGTTGAAGGAAATGAAAGTTGTGACTTCCATCTACCATCTCGCGATGAAATTTCCTACGCCAAATGGTGTGGGAACTGTACGGGGCTCTCAGCATGACTCCCGAGATTGCTACCATAAGGCGATTAAAGGGTTTAGAAGACAGCAGGATGGAGGGCGCGCCCTACGTGAGAGTGGTTCAGGGGTCATGAGTGTTGTCCCAGAAGAGGTAAAAGCCCATTATCTTGTCCAGGAACCTGAAGAGGAAGAATTGCTATACAGGGCGCGCCTTGAGGATGATACCACGGTTCTTGATGAGCTTCAAGAAGGAATTTTGGAAGAAATCGAGGAAGACGCAGAGGAAGTAATCTCATTTGATCTCAAGGGTGAGCAGGTTGAAGGGAGGCAAATGTTACTTGAAGGTTTGATGCATACCCTTGTCGAGGAAGACTTCCCTCTTAAAGAGGACGTGCCCTCCAAGGATGTAGCACCGGTTGAAGATCCTCGAAGTTTTGATTTCGACCTTGACCCAAGGACACCACAACCGGTGGAAAAGACTGGTCCTGCAGAGGATACAATTTCTATTTTGGTAGATGAAAGGGATCCAACTAAGGTTCTGAAGATTGGATCGTAGTTGAACTCCAAGTTAAAAGGCATGCTCACAAATTTCCTTTTAAATAATCTGGATGTTTTTGCTTGGAGTCATGCTGATATGGTTGGGATTGATCCGAAGGTTATTGTAAGAACCCCAAATTTTGGATATAATTAAAACTTTTTAAGTAAGGATAAAACGAGGAACAATGATTCCGACAACAAGGTCACCAGCTCTAATGAATGGTGGTTTCAAAGAACAATGATTGTAATGAATGGATATTGCTTTGGACAATGATCCTGATGCATTGGTATATTGTCAGAATATAGTAATTCGATGGTTGAGGACCTAGATAAGAATAACCTACCATCCAGAAAGGAGCTAATGGATCCTTGGAGGGAAATGAGTACGTGCATAGTATTTCCCGTACGTGCATAGTATTTCCCATACGTGCATATTGTTTCCCGTACGTGCATAGTGTTTCCTGTACGTGCATAGTATTTTGGTGGATGAATAGTGATTTTGTAAGTTGGAAAACTTTTCACGCCACCCTATGTACGGAACGTGATATGGATGTTTCGAAGTCATATTAGTAATACGCGGAGGAAATAAGTGAATGCAGAGACGATCGGAATTCAGAAATTCCAAATTCTTTTCGGTATAATATTTGACCGGACAGTGGATTAAATATTATTATAATCCAAGAATTGAGATATTAACTTTGAGGATTTGATATTTTGGGATGTTATTATATTTGATTTAAGAATGAAGGTAGGAAACCACTGAGGAGTGGTTATGGCTACTGTAAGAACCCAGATTTTTGATAGAATTAAAACTTTTTAGTATGTAATAATATGGGAATGAATAGTGGTTATGACTGCGATGTAACGAATGTCTATTAAATGAATGGAATGGATTTGAATTCAATTATTTACATGTCATGCAGAATACTTTTGGTTGACGGCATAGGTAAGAATGATCTATCTCCTAAGGATATAAGTATATTACTTCAAATAAGATTATTCTTGTGTCATCCAAATCAATATCTATTATAAGTCCAGCGGTTCCGTAAAAAGGTTAAGAAGCACTCGAGAGTGAACCAGGTTCATTTTCCTAATTATAGGAATTAAATAAAAATAAGTGATGAATAGTGATTTTGGTGGAATTTGGAATATTATTATAATAATGATATACCCGGTATTCGGAACGGATTTCTGAGTTCGTATTAGTGATCCAGGAAGAAAATAAGTGTATGTAAAAGCCGTCGGATTCAGAAAAAGAGCACTTTTATTTTCTCCGAGATTTCCCTGGGCACTACAAGACTTAAGGAGTTATAAAAGGGAATTAAGGAATTTAAATTCGAGAAGTATTAAGTAAGATGAAGAATAGTATTAGAAATATTAAGAAGGTTTTCGGTAAAACCCTAACTAGAAACGAATGAGTTATTCCCTCGAACGATCAACGAACAAGCAAGGAAATTGAGTAATACCCGGACAAAGGAACGAATAAATAACCAAGAGACAAACAAGTGCAATTGGTGGGAAAAGGAGAAACCCAAGTAACATCCTTATAAGTCAACTACAAGATGAGTGGTGTAATTGCATTCTTGCAAAAATGGAGTTGTTTGTTGTAGTGCCAACACTTGGCCCAATGAGGAAGCAACAAGTGGCACCATTGGATTGCCAACAACACATTAAAAGAGATGCATCCATTATATATGCAAGGGTTATACATGTATTAGCCATAAATCACCAAAACAAAACAAACCACCACCATTTTTCTCCATTTCTTCATAAAAATCTGCCCATTCTTAGCTAATTGGAAGTCCAACTTCCAACCATCACTTGTTCTTCAAATTTTTATGGTAAGTACTACATATCATGGTAATGATCTCCTAGAAATTTCAGCTTCAAATTCATCTTTTATCATTTTCAAATAAATCATCAAAGATGATGATGAATAGTGTTCTTCATAAACTAACTTTTATTTCTTGATTTCTTTTGATTATTCAAGCTATACTAAGGCTAGATAAGGGCTAAACAAGGCTTGATAAGTTCATACATACACCAAGGAAGGTATACCACTCTTGAAAACCAAGCTCTTAGTTTAAGTTTTGGTATTTTAGATGAGTTATATGGATTTAATGCATGTTTAGGACCTTAAGATTATGATTGGGATTTATTAAATGTGAAATTAGTTTAGATGAACGGAAAGACATTGCTTGGTCTTAGTTCATGGTTGAATAACATGTAAATGTTGTTTGGAGTGGAAACTATGATTATTGGATGGTTTGAAATTTGGAAATCATGTAAACATAGCCGTCGTAATGCCCGATTGTCGTTAGCCTTAAGAAACCGTGATTAGCAGTAGCATGAACACACTGTCCAGTCTCGGATTTTGCCATGAAAGGCTAGATTATGTTATAAGCTTCGTTTTGATATAAAGATCACGTGAAACGGACTTACGGTTTAGGATTTATGACTAAATTACTAAAAGTAGTTCGAATCCGTAAACAAAAGTTCGTAACTGAAATTGAACCCTCGTAAGCAATGTAACGTCATGGCGAATCTTGGTAAATAAATACTAGGGGTAAGAAGGAAGGTGTGAAAGAAAACCGTATGTCAAAAAGAGCATTTTTCGATTTATTAAAAATGTTCGAGTCAAGGTTAAACGAGAACGAACCCCTAAAAGACGACTCTTTTATAACTTTGGTAAAACGCTTAGAAAACGGGCGATAAAACTCGGAGTAAAATATTGGTTCGTAACGATCAACCTTAGAACTCATATGACTTAAGTATGTCCCAAGTATAAGTGCAGTGACATGTCGTATTAACGAACGAATGTCGGGTCGGATCAGTGATAATAAGTAATCCACTAAAAGGGGTATAACGAGATGACTCGAGAACGTGTTTCGATTTAAGTATAACTTAACGTTTAATATGTTAAGTGATTAATTCCGAATGCCTTGGCTATTTATAGATCACCGGGCTGAACCGGGACCCGCTACCACTACCCCTTACCGTACTCGACTACCAGGCAAGTTTCAATTCCCTTCTTTTAGGCTGTTGTTGTGATTGAATAATATATATATATATATAATTGCTGATATACATATGCCATTGCATGCATGCCTACTTTCAAGTTGAATTGATACACTTGTTCCCTGAATGTTATTGTTGGCTTATAAGCTAGATAGTTATATATCAGTTATAAGCCGGTTATTGTAAGACCCTCATAGAAGGGCGTATATATCTTATTAATCAAAAATAGACCGGGAGTCAATATTCCTTGATATATCGAGATTACCTCGGAAGAAAATATTTAAGTAAATATTTTCTATTATTTGGGCGACGAATATTATTTGAGTATTCGTTCGAGACTAATTATTTTAACGATCCTTACTTCAAATAATTATTTGAACGTAACTATTCAACGAATAATATTTCTCAATATTCATTCAGAGTCGAATTGATTATCGACTATTATTTCGAATATTCTTCTAAAGATGAGACTATTAAATGAATATTGTTTTGGATATTCTTTTAGATTATTATTTTATTAAATAAATATTACTTTTGAATATTCATTTAAGATATTAAATACTTGATGAATATTATTTTAATATTCATCTGAAGCTTGATTTAATTATCGAATATTATCTCGAATATTCCTTAAGGCTTGGATTACTAAATGAATATTACTTGATATTCATTTAGGATATTATTCATTAAATGAATATTACTTTTGAATATTCATTTAAATTCCTAATTAATTATGAATATTACCTTAAATATTCTTTTCAGGTCTTATTAATTAATGAATATTGTTTTGAATATTCATTTAAATATTTATTTATTCAATAAATATTCTCCTGATATTTCTTCAGGGATTATTTTGAGCAATACTCTGATTTAAGACATTCTTTCATATTCCTAAATATTCTGTAAAATATTTTAATTCAATAAATATTCTCTGAATATTTATTCCATACTTAGAATAACCTCAATAAGGGTTATCTTCTTCGATTATTACGAAAAATATTTCGGAGTCATATTATTATTAATCTTATATCAAGAAAGGTTCTCAGACATCATTCTTCTTCGAGTCTATCTCCTTAATAATAAGGGAACCTTACTTGGAAAATGTTATTTATCTTGTCGACTTCCCGGTCATAAAGTATTCCCTTCACCCGCAACTCGGGTGCTGTTGACTTATTAAAAGTCGTTGTTTACCTTCTCATCTTTCGAGGGGTAAGATTACTGGAACAAGTTGATATCCATTACCAAGTAATAGCTTGGGAGATATTGGTAAATTTTCCTTTCCAACTAGATACGACTACTTTGTGGAGTCTTATCAACAAGTCTTATACTTGGGGAAAGGGGGACGAACGTTACATTCAGAATCATGAATTCTATTTGAACTAGGAGTCGTGTAAGAGGCCGAGTAGCGCCGGTCCATCCCCTTGGCCCAACCGTTGGCCGGGGAGAGCTAGCAAGGCGGTATACAAGTAAAGCCGTCAGTTCTTCCTTCTACCGGTAGTAAATCTAAATTGAGCTGTACGATCTCGACTGATCATCAAGATTGGAACAGCGGGCGCGGTGAATACTCCATCATTGGTTCATCATCCAAATTTATTTATTTCCTGCAACATGATTACTGTTGGCAGAGTTTGAAAAGGGTCATAACTGGAATTGCAACCTTTTCTTGCAAGTTCCTCTTCTTAATAACAATAAGAATATCTTGCTTACTTTGATGTAGCAGATATTTCTACAAACAATTACTTTAAGTTACCTTGTAACTTCATCGTTCATATTATACTGGCATCATTTCCGTAAATGCATGGCATATGGTTTGAAAGATACTTTTGAACTGTTATACATTATCGTTCAGTTATATATTATTGTTGGTGGGCTATTGCTCACCCTTGCTTTATTATTATATCACAACAACAGCTAGACCAGATGACTCGCACAAGGCGCACTCGACGCGGGCGAGGACGATGAGACTACCAGAGCTGAAGAAGAAGATATTGGTAGGGTATATTTATTCTTTCAGTACCAAGAATAGGGTCTAGTATGACTTATGTAAATGGATGGCAAAGAGTATGTATTATATTGAAATTCTTTTGGATTGTAAGAACTCATAATGTGATTAATAAAAATTTGATTGTTACTCTGATTTCATCTCTGGGACTATAACGGGTGTGTTTTATATTGTTGTGTTGGGTTATAGAGACGTAATTTATTTTATGTTAAGGAAAGTTCAATTGTTGTGGACAGACTTGGAAACCGTAACCACCGGATCCCGGACCCCGGATCTGGGGGTGTTACAGAAGTGGTATCAGAGCGTACGTTATAAACCCCAGAGATGAGGTGACGTTAAAACAATAAATTCAATAAGATAATAAGAACTCTTGCCAAGTTCATAGTCGGACTACTTAATGTAGTGATGACATATAAAAACCCTTATGGGAACTCGTAAGTATAATGATAGTAACTTAGCTCGATATCGTATCGACGAGTAAGGCGACTGACCTTGAGGCATACGAGCAATAGGGCGATGATGCTTTATATGCTAAAGATCAGCGGGTAATTCGATGGAGTACCCTACTGGAGACCCGGAAGAGGTTCCAGCAGATAAGGAAATCCTGTTAGGATAAGGAGCTTACCCATGGGTAATGAGGGTCGCAGCCAGAATGACTGTGATGATTAAGATATGGTGCTCAGAAAAGTGAGTATAAAGAACCGAGATATTATTAAGAGATCTGAAGATGCATGTTGAATTCATAGCCGGACTACCAGATGTGGTACCAGCAAGAAAGAAGGATTGGAAGAATTACTTGAGATCTTATACGGAAATAGATGAGAATCCTTAGAGATTTTCATCTTAACAAAGAAAGAGCTAGAGGGATGTATGATTACCAAAGACATCGATTTAGGGCGAGGAGCAGAGTCCCTAGGAATAGTTGAGAAGGAGGCAGTAAGTGCCATATCATTTGATAAATGAATAAGTATGAATATGGTTAGTAATAATTCGCCATGAGAAGGCAGATGTCATAGGTTGTAATTTATGGAACCAAATTGAGGTTGATGAAATTGTTTTATTCAGGAAAAATGTCCATGTTATGAATGAGTCAGTTAGAAAGTAAAAACATTGGGAAGTGACAGCATGATTGGATAAAGTTATATAAGGAAGTAGTAAGCAAGACAATGATCTCAGAACCTACCGGAAGATAAGACCAGTGAGTCAAGATGAACTCGTAATGAGACTACTGCCAGAGACTGAGTATAGAGTTAATTCAACTCAGTTAAATGATGAACCAGAAACGTTATATGCATGTGATTCAGAGGAATATTAAATTCCTTCTTCTCTTTGAATGGATTATAGTAGTTACCTTAAGTTTACTCCGACATGGAATTATAATAGATCAAGTAATACGATCAGCAGTTGAAGAGGAAAATGTGAGAAAATCTTCCTGGAGCAAAAAGGTGAAATTGGTAATGACCAAGAGCTGGCATTGCTTAATGGAAAAAGGAGACTTTGTGCTTCCAATGACGCTTCGCATAAAGGGTTAGGTAGACCGACATTTGGTAGTATTGAATATCAGGACGTTGTGACAGGTTTCAGTTTGAAATTATTGATTCCCTTCTAAGGGATGGATATAATTGATTCCTCGCCAGTGGGTAAACTTCCAATCCGATGATGATTATTTCGTTAACTATGACTGCTTATGATTCCACCTGCTTGGAGGTTCATAGAACTATTCTTCGGGTTTCGAAACTGGTCTCCTTAATGTTACCAGTAGGTGGGTAGATTGATCAAAATTTCCCTGAGTCTGGAAAGGAATTCGGTGAATTTTGGCAAACCTTTTCTTTCTGATTATCAGAGAATGTCATGGAAGAGAGTAGAAACTGGAGCAAACCCTGTGATTTGGGTAAGGATGCTGTAAAATGGGTTAGTAAACGGACCCTGAGCATTACAATCGACGGTAGTGATAAAATGATGAAGTGAGATTGGACGAAAACGGGAAATGTAAGTAAGAAACCAGTCGGACTGAGAAATTCCAGGATTGACTTAAATGAAAAGGCTGTTATGCCAGGAATGGTAAGCTTGTGTGGCACGCAGGATTGATAAGAATAGTTGAAAAGATAAAAGTGGAGGAAAGGTGACCGGAGACGGTGCCGAGTAGCTGATTAAGACTTATATGGAGTAAAGTTTTGGAAAGGTAGAAAGGTATCAAAAAAGAAGGCACTATGCCGGCAATTGCTAGAAAAGTAATGCTATTAGCCAACCCCTAAAATCATATATTTTTATGTGTGGCCAGTTGAGGCCAAGTCACAACGGATTATAAAGTGACTAGACCAGCAATGAAAAGACAAAGCAGGGTTGCTTCTAAGAAAGCACCGACTGCAAGGGCTTCTGATATAAAGGAAGCATTAATGAGATCGTTTGAATCTTCTGCCGAACAACCCATGTTTTGATTGGGAATTCACTAGACCTTTTTGGGATGGGGTCACCCGTACGAAAGTGACTCATGTGTATATGGTTGTCCAAGATTTCGAGTAAAATGGAAGTATAGTGACTTGAGATGTATGATGTTAGGGTATCATGAATACCATGAATATATTATGACGGAGGAAAGTAAACAATGAAGGTATATGAAGAGGGTGGCATTAAACCACCGATCGATTATCAAATGTGAATGATTGAAAAGAGACCTTTATTAAGGATACATGATCTGATTGCCAATTATAAGATACAAGAATTCCTTGGCAGTTGAATTACGGATAGGATATCCATAAATTAAGACAAACCCTGGGGAATGCACAAGGGGTGGCATTAACCCTAATAACGACATTATGACTTCAGATGATATGAGCTGGACTTGCTAAGGCAACAATGACCGGTAAGGATTATTAAAAAGAGTCCTGGAAAGAACATAGATAGAGTTATTAGAGTATTGATCAATGACATTTTGATATACCCGGTACCCAGAAAATACCGGAGGAATGATAAGGATGGCCTATGAAACCTTACAAGGAAAAAGGTAATATTCCGAACTTCAAAAATGGAAGTTTGGTAAGGAATGTATGACATCGTAACAATAATGCCAGATGAGGCATGTATGAAACCCTGAGGAAGTATGGGTTGAACCTATAAAGGTTGAGATTACCCTAAGATAAAGAAAGAACTAAGAAAAGAAGTATCCTAAGTAGGATTGGGAATAAACGTGATAAAGTTCCCACGGGTAGGTGGAAGCAATGACTTATGGAAATGACTGATAGTTATATTTTCTCCTTCAGCAGAGCTTAAGGGAGAATGCTTTAACCCAACAGTGATGGGAATGAGGTAGAAATGTTTGAATTGGAATATATCCAGAGAACAAGGGTTACCAGAAATTATTATTATCAGGAAAGGCCAATGAGGTGGCCGACAGTCTAAGTATAAAGGAATAATTATAAATGTTCATACCGAAGAAACAAAATGATATTTGGAAAGACCTTGAAGGTCATATTGGAGTGGAGGAAGTTACATTCCTTTTGATGATTGTGCAAGAATCGAAGGTAATAATAGTTTAAGTAAAGATTCGATTCCTGATGGAGTCTTAAGCATATTACGTAGGTTCCGTTTTGAGGCAAACCAGGACCATGGTACAAAATTGATGAAGTAAACCGTTAAGTTTCCAGTCTTTTCTGGAAGATGCATAAGTGATAGTTTCATCAACCGGACCTAGCTGCGATGCTTGAAACTCTTCTGCAATTCTATCTGCTTCATGTTATATCTACATCAAGTTCAGGAAGTGTTCCTTATGGATAAGGAATAATGATTACTTTGTCTCCCTAAGGGATTTGAAACCCGTAGGGTTAACTATTAACGCACTACGTAAACAACAAGCGATGGTGATTCTTCTAAGAAAGGAGATGACAACGTAAAGATAAAGAAAGTGCTGCTATTGATAAGCTAAATGGCATGTTGATGAATGACAAGCAAGTTTGTGTTAGTGTACTTCTGCACAAACAAGATAGAGAATATGAGGTTGATAATTCGTGATGCTAAACGTATTCCCGTAGAAAGAATTAATGAGACTTGGAGGGAAGGGCGGTTGAGCCCGAGACTTATTGGGCCACCTGAGAGTTTATAAGTGTTCGGACGGCGGTATTCGAGCCAGCCTTACCCCCAAAACTTATAGCACGGTCATAACGGGTTTTCATGTGGCCAGGCTACGCCAGTAAAATGCAGATGTCAACAGATGATAGGAGTACGAGCATGTAGATATACGACCTGGTCTGACTTACGAAAGACAACCTGTGGAAAACCACGGATAGAAAAGAACAAATGATGAGAAACAAGGTTGGCAGAAGTAGATTATATGACTCTAAGTTAAAGGGATCGGGCCAGATTCATTTCGGAAAGTTTAAATTGGAATAACGTGATGATTATAGAATAAATGTGACGGAATACCGATAAAGAGGTACCAAGTGCAAAAAGGTGTCTCAATAAAGAGGTGAAGGTGAAAGTAAATAATAGAAACGAGTAAGAATCAGATAATAAGAAGGATGTGATTGATAAAGAAAAGGCTGGGGAAGCAACTATGGAACGAGAAGCAAGGAATGTTATGAATGGGTTTTCTAATGAATTCTCAGGATGACAACCTGATAGTGTCAATATTATAGCATGAAAAAGCTAGTAACATGATATGGGATGTCAGTAATAATGATGTCAAGTGAGAAATCTAAGATTTAACCTGAAAGGTTGAAGGATTTCCCGAATGTGAGTATCGCTAAGATTGAACAGGAGTATTTGTCCATAGAATAATGGACAAAGCAGCGAGATATGTTGACACGTGAGATTGCGATCAAATAGTATTGGATATAATTATGATTAATTTCTTCTTTGATAAACCTCTATAGTTCAGAGGTAAATTCTGAGTATGATATTCTACAATCATGAAAGCTTTCTATAATCCTTTAGAACTCTTTTCTCTTCTTCTCTCTTATTCATCTTCTTTATGAATTGAGAAGAACAACCCTTTTAGGAGGGGAGGTACTGATACGTGACTATCTGTCTATGTGATAGAAGTCTAAGTGGAATGCCATGACTTGTTTAATTGCTTGTCAAGTACTAAAGGTTGGCCCCCTTCTGTACTAACTATGCAATATAACAAATGTTCAATTGATCATAGTGATCTCTCAATAAATCTTTCCACTTCTCTATATTGATCGAGATTGCGAAGATTAAAGCGATCAGGAAATGCACAGTACGAGCGAGGTTACCTCCGAATTCGTAGGGTGATAGTGATACCAATGTTACTGCAGGTATCAATAAGGATAAGACTGAGTAAGAGTATAACCCGTATAGTGAGTTGTACGAAAGGTAGCAACGTTGATGGAAAAAGGATACAGTATGAATTGTAGCACTAGAAGATGTGCTGAGGAAGGGTAGAACGACTAATAATTGACCGGGAAGCTAAAGAGTGAACGACAGGCAAACGACTCTTTGCTTCCTACCTGATTCCGGGACGGAATCCTTTTAAGGAGGGGAGACTGTAAGAACCCCAAATTTTGGATATAATTAAAACTTTTTAAGTAAGGATAAAACGAGGAACAATGATTCCGACAACAAGGTCACCAGCTCTAATGAATGGTGGTTTCAAAGAACAATGACTGTAATGAATGGATATTGCTTTGGACAATGATCCTGATGCATTGGTATATTGTCAGAATATAGTAATTCGATGGTTGAGGACCTAGATAAGAATAACCTACCATCCAGAAAGGAGCTAATGGATCCTTGGAGGGAAATGAGTACGTGCATAGTATTTCCCGTACGTGCATAGTATTTCCCATACGTGCATATTGTTTCCCGTACGTGCATAGTGTTTCCTGTACGTGCATAGTATTTTGGTGGATGAATAGTGATTTTGTAAGTTGGAAAACTTTTCACGCCACCCTATGTACGGAACGTGATATGGATGTTTCGAAGTCATATTAGTAATACGCGGAGGAAATAAGTGAATGCAGAGACGATCGGAATTCAGAAATTCCAAATTCTTTTCGGTATAATATTTGACCGGACAGTGGATTAAATATTATTATAATCCAAGAATTGAGATATTAACTTTGAGGATTTGATATTTTGGGATGTTATTATATTTGATTTAAGAATGAAGGTAGGAAACCACTGAGGAGTGGTTATGGCTACTGTAAGAACCCAGATTTTTGATAGAATTAAAACTTTTTAGTATGTAATAATATGGGAATGAATAGTGGTTATGACTGCGATGTAACGAATGTCTATTAAATGAATGGAATGGATTTGAATTCAATTATTTACATGTCATGCAGAATACTTTTGGTTGACGGCATAGGTAAGAATGATCTATCTCCTAAGGATATAAGTATATTACTTCAAATAAGATTATTCTTGTGTCATCCAAATCAATATCTATTATAAGTCCAGCGGTTCCGTAAAAAGGTTAAGAAGCACTCGAGAGTGAACCAGGTTCATTTTCCTAATTATAGGAATTAAATAAAAATAAGTGATGAATAGTGATTTTGGTGGAATTTGGAATATTATTATAATAATGATATACCCGGTATTCGGAACGGATTTCTGAGTTCGTATTAGTGATCCAGGAAGAAAATAAGTGTATGTAAAAGCCGTCGGATTCAGAAAAAGAGCACTTTTATTTTCTCCGAGATTTCCCTGGGCACTACAAGACTTAAGGAGTTATAAAAGGGAATTAAGGAATTTAAATTCGAGAAGTATTAAGTAAGATGAAGAATAGTATTAGAAATATTAAGAAGGTTTTCGGTAAAACCCTAACTAGAAACGAATGAGTTATTCCCTCGAACGATCAACGAACAAGCAAGGAAATTGAGTAATACCCGGACAAAGGAACGAATAAATAACCAAGAGACAAACAAGTGCAATTGGTGGGAAAAGGAGAAACCCAAGTAACATCCTTATAAGTCAACTACAAGATGAGTGGTGTAATTGCATTCTTGCAAAAATGGAGTTGTTTGTTGTAGTGCCAACACTTGGCCCAATGAGGAAGCAACAAGTGGCACCATTGGATTGCCAACAACACATTAAAAGAGATGCATCCATTATATATGCAAGGGTTATACATGTATTAGCCATAAATCACCAAAACAAAACAAACCACCACCATTTTTCTCCATTTCTTCATAAAAATCTGCCCATTCTTAGCTAATTGGAAGTCCAACTTCCAACCATCACTTGTTCTTCAAATTTTTATGGTAAGTACTACATATCATGGTAATGATCTCCTAGAAATTTCAGCTTCAAATTCATCTTTTATCATTTTCAAATAAATCATCAAAGATGATGATGAATAGTGTTCTTCATAAACTAACTTTTATTTCTTGATTTCTTTTGATTATTCAAGCTATACTAAGGCTAGATAAGGGCTAAACAAGGCTTGATAAGTTCATACATACACCAAGGAAGGTATACCACTCTTGAAAACCAAGCTCTTAGTTTAAGTTTTGGTATTTTAGATGAGTTATATGGATTTAATGCATGTTTAGGACCTTAAGATTATGATTGGGATTTATTAAATGTGAAATTAGTTTAGATGAACGGAAAGACATTGCTTGGTCTTAGTTCATGGTTGAATAACATGTAAATGTTGTTTGGAGTGGAAACTATGATTATTGGATGGTTTGAAATTTGGAAATCATGTAAACATAGCCGTCGTAATGCCCGATTGTCGTTAGCCTTAAGAAACCGTGATTAGCAGTAGCATGAACACACTGTCCAGTCTCGGATTTTGCCATGAAAGGCTAGATTATGTTATAAGCTTCGTTTTGATATAAAGATCACGTGAAACGGACTTACGGTTTAGGATTTATGACTAAATTACTAAAAGTAGTTCGAATCCGTAAACAAAAGTTCGTAACTGAAATTGAACCCTCGTAAGCAATGTAACGTCATGGCGAATCTTGGTAAATAAATACTAGGGGTAAGAAGGAAGGTGTGAAAGAAAACCGTATGTCAAAAAGAGCATTTTTCGATTTATTAAAAATGTTCGAGTCAAGGTTAAACGAGAACGAACCCCTAAAAGACGACTCTTTTATAACTTTGGTAAAACGCTTAGAAAACGGGCGATAAAACTCGGAGTAAAATATTGGTTCGTAACGATCAACCTTAGAACTCATATGACTTAAGTATGTCCCAAGTATAAGTGCAGTGACATGTCGTATTAACGAACGAATGTCGGGTCGGATCAGTGATAATAAGTAATCCACTAAAAGGGGTATAACGAGATGACTCGAGAACGTGTTTCGATTTAAGTATAACTTAACGTTTAATATGTTAAGTGATTAATTCCGAATGCCTTGGCTATTTATAGATCACCGGGCTGAACCGGGACCCGCTACCACTACCCCTTACCGTACTCGACTACCAGGCAAGTTTCAATTCCCTTCTTTTAGGCTGTTGTTGTGATTGAATAATATATATATATGATTGCTGATATACATATGCCATTGCATGCATGCCTACTTTCAAGTTGAATTGATACACTTGTTCCCTGAATGTTATTGTTGGCTTATAAGCTAGATAGTTATATATCAGTTATAAGCCGGTTATTGTAAGACCCTCATAGAAGGGCGTATATATCTTATTAATCAAAAATAGACCGGGAGTCGATATTCCTTGATATATCGAGATTACCTCGGAAGAAAATATTTAAGTAAATATTTTCTATTATTTGGGCGACGAATATTATTTGAGTATTCGTTCGAGACTAATTATTTTAACGATCCTTACTTCAAATAATTATTTGAACGTAACTATTCAACGAATAATATTTCTCAATATTCATTCAGAGTCGAATTGATTATCGACTATTATTTCGAATATTCTTCTAAAGATGAGACTATTAAATGAATATTGTTTTGGATATTCTTTTAGATTATTATTTTATTAAATAAATATTACTTTTGAATATTCATTTAAGATATTAAATACTTGATGAATATTATTTTAATATTCATCTGAAGCTTGATTTAATTATCGAATATTATCTCGAATATTCCTTAAGGCTTGGATTACTAAATGAATATTACTTGATATTCATTTAGGATATTATTCATTAAATGAATATTACTTTTGAATATTCATTTAAATTCCTAATTAATTATGAATATTACCTTAAATATTCTTTTCAGGTCTTATTAATTAATGAATATTGTTTTGAATATTCATTTAAATATTTATTTATTCAATAAATATTCTCCTGATATTTCTTCAGGGATTATTTTGAGCAATACTCTGATTTAAGACATTCTTTCATATTCCTAAATATTCTGTAAAATATTTTAATTCAATAAATATTCTCTGAATATTTATTCCATACTTAGAATAACCTCAATAAGGGTTATCTTCTTCGATTATTACGAAAAATATTTCGGAGTCATATTATTATTAATCTTATATCAAGAAAGGTTCTCAGACATCATTCTTCTTCGAGTCTATCTCCTTAATAATAAGGGAACCTTACTTGGAAAATGTTATTTATCTTGTCGACTTCCCGGTCATAAAGTATTCCCTTCACCCGCAACTCGGGTGCTGTTGACTTATTAAAAGTCGTTGTTTACCTTCTCATCTTTCGAGGGGTAAGATTACTGGAACAAGTTGATATCCATTACCAAGTAATAGCTTGGGAGATATTGGTAAATTTTCCTTTCCAACTAGATACGACTACTTTGTGGAGTCTTATCAACAAGTCTTATACTTGGGGAAAGGGGGACGAACGTTACATTCAGAATCATGAATTCTATTTGAACTAGGAGTCGTGTAAGAGGCCGAGTAGCGCCGGTCCATCCCCTTGGCCCAACCGTTGGCCGGGGAGAGCTAGCAAGGCGGTATACAAGTAAAGCCGTCAGTTCTTCCTTCTACCGGTAGTAAATCTAAATTGAGCTGTACGATCTCGACTGATCATCAAGATTGGAACAGCGGGCGCGGTGAATACTCCATCATTGGTTCATCATCCAAATTTATTTATTTCCTGCAACATGATTACTGTTGGCAGAGTTTGAAAAGGGTCATAACTGGAATTGCAACCTTTTCTTGCAAGTTCCTCTTCTTAATAACAATAAGAATATCTTGCTTACTTTGATGTAGCAGATATTTCTACAAACAATTACTTTAAGTTACCTTGTAACTTCATCGTTCATATTATACTGGCATCATTTCCGTAAATGCATGGCATATGGTTTGAAAGATACTTTTGAACTGTTATACATTATCGTTCAGTTATATATTATTGTTGGTGGGCTATTGCTCACCCTTGCTTTATTATTATATCACAACAACAGCTAGACCAGATGACTCGCACAAGGCGCACTCGACGCGGGCGAGGACGATGAGACTACCAGAGCTGAAGAAGAAGCTATTGGTAGGGTATATTTATTCTTTCAGTACCAAGAATAGGGTCTAGTATGACTTATGTAAATGGATGGCAAAGAGTATGTATTATATTGAAATTCTTTTGGATTGTAAGAACTCATAATGTGATTAATAAAAATTTGATTGTTACTCTGATTTCATCTCTGGGACTATAACGGGTGTGTTTTATATTGTTGTGTTGGGTTATAGAGACGTAATTTATTTTATGTTAAGGAAAGTTCAATTGTTGTGGACAGACTTGGAAACCGTAACCACCGGATCCCGGACCCCGGATCTGGGGGTGTTACAGTTATGTGTCACCGTCTGAATATAGATCCTACCAGAAAGGGAATCCGCCAGAAATGCCGGCCAGTAAGTGGAGAGAGAGCCATAGCATTGAAAGAAGAGGTGGATAGACTTCTAGATTTTGGGCTGATCAAGGAGTCATATTATCCAGATTGGTTGGCTAATCCATTTCTTGTGAAAAAACCAAATGGAAAATGGAGGACTTGTGTGGATTTCAATGATTTGAACAAGGCATGCCCGAAGGATAGCTTTCCACTCCCGAGGATTGATCAGTTGGTTGATGCCACGGCAGGACACGCTCTTTTAAGTTTCATGGATGCTTACTCTGGTTACAACTAGATCCCTATGTATGAGCCGGATCAAGAGCACACTTCCTTTATTACGGATCGAGGATTGTATTGTTATATTGGCATGCCTTTCGGGTTGATCAATGCTGGCGCAACCTATCAGAGGTTGGTAAATATGATGTTTAAGGATTTGATAGGGAAAACCATGGAGGTATACGTGGATGATATGCTTGTTAAATCCTTAAGAGCGGAGGACCATGTAAAGCATTTGGAACAGATGTTCGAGATTTTGAGGAAGTTTAGGATGAAGTTTATTCCTAAAAAATGTGTCTTCGGGGTAGAATCCGGGAAGTTTCTAGGATTTATTGTCAATCATCGTGGAATCGAGGCAAATCCAGCAAAAATAAAAGCTCTTCTTGACATGAAATCTCCGTCTAGTGTGAAGCAAGTTCAGAGTCTCACGGGAAGGATAGCTGCCCTTAATCGTTTTGTATCAAAATCATCGGATAAATGCAGAGAATTCTTCAAAGCAATAAAGGGGGCAGCCAAAGATTTTGTATGGACATCTGAATGTGAGGAAGCTTTTCAGAGAATAAAGGAGCATTTGGGAAATCCTCCTATCTTAGCTAAGCCTGTGGAGGGAGAGACGTTAATTTTATACTTGGTCGTTTCGGAACATTCTATCAGTGCGGTATTGGTAAGAGAAGAAGTTGATCATCAGTCTCCGGTTTACTATGTGAGTAAGCGTTTGCTCGATGCGGAAACCAAATACATTAGCATGGAAAAGTTGGTTTATGCTTTAGTTCTGGCATTAAGGAAGCTTCAGCCTTATTTTCAATCTCACAGGAATGAAGTTCGTACGGCATATCCATTGAGAGGAATTCTCCACAAGCCGGAAACCTCTGGTCGAATGTTAAAATGGGCAATTGAGTTGGGACAGTTTGATTTAGAATATACTCCAAGGACAGCTATTAAGGGTCAAGCTCTTGCTGATTTTATTCTTGAATTCGAGTCGGAAAATGAAGAAAAATCAATTGTATTGGTTGAGCCTGAAATTCCACTAAAGAGGGCAAGCCCATTTGAAGAAGTTCCTCAACCCTGGTGGAAGTTACAAGTAGATGGAGCTGTTAATAATGGAGGGGCTGGAGCAGGTGTAATCTTGTTTACCCCCGAAGGGGATCAACTCATGAGTGCTATTCCTTTCAAATTTCAAGCAACTAGTAATGATGCGGAGTATGAAGCCTTGATTAATGGGCTGAAGATGGCTTTGGAGATGAAGGTAGTGAATCTCATTGTGTAAAGTGATTCAGAACTAGTGGTTGGACAAGTGAAAGGTGGATTTCAGTGCAGAGGTCCAAGGACAGAGCTTTACATGAGGTGCGCTCAGCGGTTGATCAAAAAGTTTCGAGAAGTACGGGTAGAATGTATTCCACGAGATGAGAACTATAGTGCAGATGTGTTAGCCAAGTTAGGGTCACAGAAAGATGCTATGCTGTTGGGAACAGTACCTTTGCAAGTAGAGGAAGTACCTAGTATTCCAGAGGTTGAAGTCATGGAAGTGGAATCTACTCCCAATGTTACTTGGATGACTCCCATTCAAAAATATATCCGAGAAGGTATACTTCCAAGTGAGAAGCTGGAGGCCAGGCGGCTTCAGTATCAAGCAGCTAGATTTGTGGAGTATGATGGGATATTATATAAGAGGGGTTTCAATCAACCACTTCTCAAGTGCATAGATGGAGATGAATGTAATTACATCGTTAGGGAGATTCATGAAGGGATTTGCGGCAATCACTCGGGGGGTGGTTCGTTGGCAATGAAGGTGTTAAGGCAAGGATATTATTGGCCTACCTTGAAGAAGGATGCTTACGAGTTTGTTAAGGCATGTGACAAGTGTCAGAGGTTTGCCAATTATTCTACCAGCCCTGCTACTACTTTGACTTCTTTAATGAGCCCATGGCCATTTGCTATGTGGGGAATAGATCTCATTGGAGAGCTCCCTAAAGCTAAGGGAGGAGTGAAGTATGCTGTTGTCGCTGTGGATAACTTTACCAAGTGGGCGGAAGCAATGCCCTTGGCTATAATTACTGCAAGGAAGATTCGAGATTTTGTTTTCAATTCTATTGTGTGCAGGTTTGGGATTCCATATAAACTTGTGTCGGATAATGGAAAACAGTTTGGCAGCAAGGAATTGAGAAAGTTGTGTGATGATTTGGGGATAAAGAAGGAATTTGCAGCTGTGTATCATCCTCAAAGTAATGGGCAGACAGAGGCTATCAACAAAATAATCAAGCATACCTTGAAGACGAAGTTGGAAGAAAGCAAAGGGAATTGGCCTGAAGAACTTCCCATGGTCTTATGGTCGTATAACACAACTCCAAGAACCACAACTGGAGAATCTCCTTTCATATTGTCTTATGGATTTGAGGCAATGGTGCCCGTGGAAATTGGAGCAGGATCATTCCGAAGGGATTTTTATGACGAAGAATCAAATATGATAAATCAAAGGCTAAATCTTGATTTCCTAGAAGAAATGAGGGCAAATTCGAAGTTGAGGTTGGCAACTTATCAGCAGAGGACTGCACGGTACTATAACAAGAAGGTGAAGACTCAGCCTTTTAAGGTGGGTGATTTAGTTCTGCAGAAAGTCATGCCAAATACAAGGGTAGCAGCACATGGAGTCTTTGGTCCCAACTGGGAAGGACCTTACAAGATCAAGTCTATCATCTGGGAAGGGACTTATCATCTAGAAGACTTGGATGGCAACACAATTCCAAGAGCATGGAATGCAGAGCATTTGAGAAAATACTATCAGTAGGGTGCGGCTTCAGCCCCCTATTTTGTGAAGGCTTATATTTAAGTTATATACTAGTATCAATAAATATTCTCCTAGTCTAGGGGGTAGTGCCTGTACGCCTTCCTTGGTTCTAGTCGAGACTTTTTGTTTTCCATATTTTTTGATTTAGCTAGGGGATGGTGCATGTTCACACCTTCCCTTGTTTTATCAAGATTCAGGTTTAATGAAGATTTTTAATTCTATGCGTTTCAATGTCTTCAAGAGTTAGAAGAATATTGGCTGATAAAGTACAAGAGGCCGCGCTCAAAGTAACTAGGGCGCGCCCTGTATTTACACTGAAGAATTTACAAGTATTTTAGCTAACAACTTTTCACATCATATGATGTTTGCATAGAAGAATTATCTGAAACTTTTTGAAGATGTGTTTTTAACAGTGATAAAGAAAGTGATAAAGAAAATTTTACGAAGGCCGTCCCCTATATGTTAGGGCGCGCCCTATAACTGTTTTATGGCAAAAGTAATTTGGCAGTTGACAGAATTTTGATAAAACATAATATTTAAAGTCATCAAAGGCACAGATAAAATTCAAATTTAAGTTACAACTTGCAGGGTTTTACAAAGGACCCGCGCCTTGAAAGTTAAAATAAATACGGACAAATTTGAAGATAAAATTCTAGGACGCGTCCTTGGGGGGAGAAGAAGGCGCGTCCTTAGCATCACCAGGGCGAACAACAGTGAGAGGAGAGATCACTTCAGAAACGGAGTTTTGGTTGGAAGGATCAATGGTTTGGATTTCTGGATCTTCGATTTGCTCGGTTTGTAGGGGAGCCTCTTCAGTTGAGGGCGCGCCCTGGGGATCCTTGTCCAATCCCAGCTCGATCCTCTTTGCCTTGATGGCATCTGCGTGCAGTATCTTAAATTGTTCAATATCTTTAGCACTTTCTGGACCAAACTTGTCTTCCCAATTGTAGTCAGGGTCGTTGGCTAGGAAACCAAGGAGATAGAAGTTAAATCCTTTCTGAAAATTCTCATATTCGATGCGTTGCTTCTCATCCTTCCAACCATCAGTTTTTTCAATTTCAAGAGTGTCCCGCTGCACTTTCAAATCTTCATTCTCTTTTTCCAACCTATCATTCTTATCGGCCAGAAGTTGGCGATGGTCGACAGCATCTTGTAGATCATTTTTAAGATCTCGAATAGTAGCATCCTTGGAATCACACTCTTTCTTCCATTTGTTGTCAGCTTCCACAATCATCTTTGCATATTTTCTATTCTCCCCTTCGAGCTTGTTGATGTGAAGCTTCTCTTTATGAATCCTTTGGGCGCGACCTAAGGATTGAACCAAAAGCTGAGCAGAAGCTTTGATCATGGAGTTTGTCTCATCATCAGCATTCATATTTTGCCAAAGGTCAACCTCCTTTTCATTGACAAGTGACGCAGCAGCTGGCCCAATAAGGGTTTCAACATATGAGGGCGCACCCTCAATTCTTTGTCTTTTGCCCTTGTCAATAGGAGGGTCTTGGGCCTCAGTATTCCTCTTCGAAGATCTAGAAGAGGGTGGAATTGCTGGGTTAGACTCTTGCTGCTGCTGAATAGGGCGCGCCCTAGTGTCAGAAGTATCAGCCTTGTCAGTCGACTTTTCTTTGTCATTTTTCTTTCTGGATCCAAAGCCACGAGGAATTTGGGGGGCCATATCTGCACCAGAGAAAAAATAGAAATGTTAAGTCAAAGAATAGGTTATTCATATAACAAGTTACAAGATATATCACGTTAAGAGGTAAATAATAATAATGAAGGCAAAATCAAAAGGTTAGGGCGCACCCTAATTTAAGATTTCATACCTTCATCCTGATCAGAGTCGAAATTTTCGTCATCGCTAGAAGCGGATATGGGGACGGCGATACCATTTCTAAATTTTCTAAATCTACAAGTTGATCCAACCCTATCAGAAAGAATTCCAACCCTTTTTAAATTTTCTTCAGTGATTAGGGTTTGGAGGTTGAATTTTTCTGCTGCAATTTTGAGGACGGCACTAGCTCGAGATGAGGCCGCGCCCTGAAGAGTTTTTTGGATTCTTCTATCTGTTTTAGCTTAAAAAGATTAATAAGAAGTTAATGAAGATGGGAAGGACAAGAAGAGTGTAGGGCGCGCCCTCACTTACATGGATTTGTATTGAATTGAAGACGGACTCTAGGAACATCCCAAACAAAGAAATAAGGTTCCTTCTATCGCTTGATGTGGCTAATCCTTCCGTCAGAAAAGCCTTTGTTGTTGTGAGGTTTGTTGATCACTAGATAATAATATCCAATGTCTGATTGACGGATGCTGAAGAAGTAACTGATTTCTGGCATAGAGGGTGCTTCAAATCCTAAATCACGGTAGAGAATTAACAAACCTAAAACAAGTTTGTAGCTGTTGGGAGAAAGTTGAATTGGGGCTAGATTGTACCATTCGAGGATTTCCCTAAGGTATGGGTGCAAGGGCGCGCCCACACCAAGGGCAACAAGTCTTGGGGTCAAAACCATCCTTGGAATTCTGAAATTCCCACCATAGTTGAAGATATGAGGACGATGGTGAGAGTGTGGAATGGCCCAAAGTCCATCCTGGCCGTAGTATTTCATGGCCCATTCTATTTCGTCATTTGTTGCAGTAGAGGACATGTTTACACAGGCCAACTTGCCTTGTTTCTTTCGGAGTAGATTCTTTTCTTTCTCAGTCATGTTTCCATATCTTCCCCATTCGAGGTCAATTTCTTCGTCACGAACTTCCAAGTGCTCAAAGGGAGTTGGGGAAGGTGGTGGAGATGTCGGCTCAGAGTTTATTAAGGGGGAAATAGAAGAGGCTGAAGGCGCGCCCTCAGCCGAATATGTATCTGAAGAATGCGAATCCCCAGAGGTTTTCGAGGTTGGAATAAAGTCACTATCCTCCATGGAATTGTAAGAATTGTTGACTTCGGTTGGGGTTTGAGATTCTTTGGAAGGTTGAACGTTTAATGTGGTGTGATTGAAGGAGTCTTCACTAGAAAAGCTTATGGTGCCGTCTTCAAATTCTTGAATAAGGCGCGCCCTATCTTCTGAAGATACGAATGAGAAGAGAGGTCTAGGCGGATTAGGAGGTAGAGAGTAAGTCCCAATGCGTTTGTTAAGTTCCTTAAAGGGATGAAATGGAGACGGCGCGCCCTCCAGCTGCAAAATTAAAAGTAAAAAGACTGAGGGCGCGCCCATGAGTGGAGATAGCAAAAAAAAATTTCTACAAGTAATGGAGTATATAATCGTTATTCTACGAAGAATGAATTCGTTTGGAATTGTGGTGTCTTTTCTACAAGCCAAAACTAAAGGGGGTCAAAGAAGTCATTACTGAAACCTAGGAGGTACTGGAATCAAGAATCCTAGGCCGCGCCCTATGTGTAGGGCGCGCCCAACAGATTAATTCAATATACAGAAACATGTTTTGTAGAAGTTATAACAGCAAGAGAAGATCAAATGCATATACATACAAATATACATACAAGCAATATTGTAGAACACGAAGATAACCAACAGTCAAGGTACTAAATCAGGCAAAAAACACGGTGAAAACTTGAAATAAAGACATGAAAACGTACCTTGTAAGTTCTAGAGTTCGATTTAGTGAAAAAATGACCAGAAAAGTGACGAGATTGGCCGGATTAGTGCTCGGAAAACTTAAAGTCACCGGTGTCGGTTTTGGTAGAGAAAGAGAGAGAAAAGAGTAAAGTGAAAGATAAGGGGGTATTCATAGTGGTTTTGAAGAGATAGTGGTTGACAGCTGTAGAATCGGTTAAAATTCCAAGGATGCGCCCTCTCTTAGGGCGCGCCTTGTTCAGAGGGATGTGAGAATTTTGAGTTTTCGTTCGTGGAAAATTCCATATATCATCTTTAATTTCATATGGAATTGGGGGGTAGTTGTTATAGCCAAAATTCGGTTTGGATATTTTCAAGATGGATTCGGATCAATAACGGGTTCAATTTGGGGTTTTATAGAACGGATTAGGGTTTTCAAGAGGTTAGGGAGCGCCCTGGGGGTATTAGGCCGCGCCCTAGGTTATGTTGGAATTCCAAGATGATAATAATATCGATTTCCTGTTTGATTATTGAAGAATTCCCTCCTGTCGTATCTCAGGAGGGGGATGTCCGTCGCAGAAGGCCTCCAGGGGTTTGCCTGGATATAAGGACCCTTCTTAAACACTAAGGGCGCGCCCTATGGTGGAAAGATGGGGACTTCTGGTGTGTGCTTTGGGAGCTCTGTTCCTGTAGCCAATGGGCGCGCTTTCATTGGGGAACTTTGGAGTAATCCTGCACTTTGCACCCAAAAGCTCTGGATCACCTGTCCTGCTATCTGGTGGGTGCTTCTCATTCGGGGGACAGGGATGCGTTCTGCACTTGGGGTAAACCACGGCTATACCTGCATCCTTGAAATCAAGAAATAGCTGGTAACGAATAGGACTAGTCCTCGACGGGGGAAGTTTCCTTATTTGTGAAGTCTTGAGATCTAGGATGAGCCTTGGGCCTTTGTGGTTAGGCCTCATAGTGGAACATTCCGGAAGCTGGTCCGTTATCCAAGCCCATTTGGGTTTCTTGTTCTCCAAGAACTACGTATGGCTTGATCCCTATAAATACCAGGGTACGTAGGCTGATTGAGGGGTTGGAAGTCGAGGGCTCTGAAATAGACGCCACTAACCCTATCAATCCCAGCCACCAATTACAAACAGCCACCACACGCCACCACGTTTCTCGGCGAAGAACCACCGCTGTAGATCTTGTTTCCGGCGAAGTACCTCGAAATTTGTTGTTCCCAAATTCCTCCGTCAACAGTTGGTTGACAGGACCTTGATTTCACTGCAGCTCGTATTTCCCTTAAATCAGAGCTCGTTGCTCGCCACACATTGCTATTTGCGCGCTCACTAGATGATGATGTCCTTGCAGTTCGTGGCTCCCCTCTAGCTGAATCTGCTGCTCGCCACACATTGCTATTTTCTTGTTGATTAGATGTTAATGTCCATGCACTTTGTGTTTCACCTCTGCTAAAACTCGTTTGCCACACATTCACTGGGTGATTGGGTGCTTGTGTCTCCCCTCGACCGAAGTTCCTTGCTCACGATAGATTTTTCTGTTGATCGAACTTTGATTTTTCTACAGTTTGTGTTTTCACTCTACGTATTGCTTGCTGCACATTGTATACTTGTGGTTGATTAGGCTTACATGTCCCGGTAATTCCTGTTGTGCCCCTGCCAAATAATGGTCTCCATTTTTCATTATTACGTTGCAAAGGCGAGTTAAAATTATGCGGCCTGTAATGTCCTGTCGAAGAACTCCCACCAAAATTTAAACCTGGAGCCGATTTTAGGGACTCCCCAGGTGTAGTCGATGGTTTTTCAGCTTCTTCAGCTGTGACCTTTCCTCTACCACTTCCCCAACCAAAACCAGCATTTTTCCCCTCCCCTGGTGCAGTTGATTTCTTTCAGCTTCTTCAGCTGTGACCTTGCCTCTACCACTGCCCCAACCAAAACCAGCATTTTTCATGATCACAGCTGGGTTTGAATTTGTTACTCTCTTGTCAGTTTTCCACTGCCTATGGGGATTCTGGAGTCTAGTAACAGGCCGATGCCCCTGATATTCATGCCACAGCCGTGTCTCATGAATGTCAGCTTCAGTGACATTCTACAAAGATACACCATTGCAAAGTTAAACAACTGTTTACTGTCAAAATTGATCAGGCGAACTTAAGTAGTACCTCTTCAGGGACAAAAACTCCTTTTAGTAAACATGGATTATGCACCCTATGAGGCGGCAACTTGTAATATACACATCTGCAGCTCAAAAGATCGATATACAAGTTATGCAGGATCTATCATAACGGACTAACATATAAAACAAAATCTACATTCCAACCAATGAGAAGTATGCAAAAAGAAAAAAAAAATATTCTTTTCCTGAGATAGTATTGTTAACGAAGGAATTTGGTGATAACAAATTTCGGAGGTTGCTGGAATAATGAAATCATGAAAATAGGGGGATTTGGGATTTGGATGTTTGGGGCTGGACTTTAGAGGTGTCTCGACTTGTTAGATGTGTCGGATCCCTTTTCAAGATGTCTGCGTACCTTATATTTATAAGGATCAAGCCAAGGCAGTTCTGTTAAAATGATTGGTTTTTAATCCCTATGATTGTTAAGGGATGTATTTTGAGAATTAGTAGATTTTATCTCTTTGAATTATATTCGCGTTGGGATACCTTCCTAATTTGAAAGATATCGTTTGGAGATTTTTCCATCATTAATTGGAGATAATTCCTCGTTTCAGAGAGAGAAAATAATTAACTTGGCGATTAAGTTAATTATTATTAGATTCGTATTTGGAAATTTGGGAGATATTAGAGGCAACCGAAAATATGGCGTAACAACTACCCCCAGTTCTTCATTGTAGCTTGCTGCAGTGGAGAACTAAGCATGCTTCGATCTTCCAAATTTCCTGAGTCACTGAAACAACTAGGAGAGGAAGATTAGTAAAAAATATGGAGCACCAAGGTGCTTGTAATATGCATGTAGATGTAAACAAGACAATATGCGAGATGTAAAAAATAAGTTTTATAGGTGTGAGAGAACGTATCCTGGAGAGCCATCCAAGCATTATTCGAAGAGTCGTTCAAAACTTTCCGAGCAATACCCTGAAAAGCAAATATTCAAAGAAATATCCTCTATTAAGCACTCCGAGAAATACCCTCCTCAAAGAAAGACGTATTCTAGAGTTTCCATAACGTATTCCGGAAAATATCCTCCTCAAAAAAGGTCATATCCACCAGAATTTCCATAAATACTTCCAGAGAATACCCTCCTCACGGGAGGTCATATTCCTAGAGCTCGTACCTTGATGAGGCACCGGAAGTACGGACATCCCCCCCGGAAGTGCGGTTTTTGAAAGGATTTAAAAATTTGGGATACCCTCCTCAAAGGAGATCGTTCCCCAGTCCAGAAATATCCCTCCTCACAGGAGGTGGATTTTTCGAAGCTCGTACCTTGATGAGGCGCCGGAAGTACGGACATCCCCCCCGGAAGTGCGGTTTTTGCAAGGATTTAAAAATTTGGGATACCCTCCTCAAAGGAGATCGTTCCCCATTCCAGAAATATCCCTCCTCACAGGAGGTGGATTTTCCGAAGCTCGTACCTTGATGAGGCACCGGAAGTACGGACAACCCCCCCCCCCCCGGAAGTGCAGTTTTTGCAAGGATTTTGATAATTTGGGATACCCTCCTCAAAGGAGGTCGTTCCCCATTCCAGAAATATCCCTCCTCACAGGAGGTGGATTTTCGAAGATCGCCATTCTTCTTAAGACTCTCCTTAGAGGAGATCATCTTTTAAATAAATCACGAAGACCCTCCTTAGAGGAGGTCGTCTAACAAAAAAAATAAGGGAGACCCTCGTAAGAGCAGTCATCTTCCCAAAGCCATATCAATATTCCAAGATTCTTCCAAAAAATATCAGCAACACTTGAAGGGTCTTTCAAAAAATATAAGCAGAACCCGGATGGTCTTCCAAAAATATAACCTCACAAGAAAGGGACTTCCAAAATATTACCCTTGCAAAGGAGGGCCTTCCAAAATAATAAACTCTTTAATTAAGAGCATTCCAAAATATTACCCCTGCAAAGGAGGGCCTTCCAAAATAATAAACTCTTCAATTAATAGTCTTCCAAAATCATGTACCACGAAGATTACACCTAAAATCTTGAAAATCTTCACAATTCAAATTCTGCCCAGATCTGTTTTTGACATTTTTGACCTCCTAAAAGATGTTTTCTTCAAAAACACAAAACATGAAAGTTGTAGATAACGAAAAGATCTTTCCGACAAAATATGGCTCATCAAAAACGGACTTATAACGAATCGGGAATCTAATAAAACGTCTGCTGATTGATTTCTTGATGCTGAAAAACGAGATCTGATTGTTTTTTGTGATTTCGAGAATAGATCGATATATAATCTGAGAAAACTCAAAGAACGAAAGTTATAGGCAATTTAACAAGCTTTTCGAATCATTAAAAATCATCAAAATGTAAATTAGTACGCCTTTATAAGAACAAACCAACATAATTAAATGAGAATTAGGCCACAAAATATGAGGAAGATTACCATTTCTTGTGCATCCTTGGCATTTCTGAACCTTCGGGTTCTTTGCTGATTCATTTTGGCACGCGGAGCAACGCCATCTACAATGAATAATACATTCATACACAACAATTCAAGTAAACTTAAAAAAGATGCAGAGAGAAATATAGCAATGCTTAAAAAATATTTAATCCTCAATTCTTATCACAGTGGATGAACACTTGACCACTAAACAAATGTACACACACTCAACTTCTCAAGTCTCTCTCCCTCTCTTGCACACACACAATAAAAGGCTAGTTACCTATAGCAAGATATAAAAGTTTCCGGGGCCTGACAATGTTGAAAAGCCTATCGATATAACCGAATATATTGTTGAAGACATCATCAAAAGTCTTTGGAGTACCCATCTGGAGATTGTTAGAAAAAACAAACTTGACAACAAATGCTAAGAAAACAAAACAAACTTGGAGAAGTAACTAGAATTGTAGGTTAGGTTAACAAGTCAAATAAAAACACACATGTTCATACATGTATGAGGTAAGTGAATATGTCATCCTTGAATTTATGTAAGCAATGATGTAATCAATTAGAGCCTATAAAAGGCTGCCCATATGCATTGTAAAATAACACACCAAAAGAGATAGAAAGAAAGAGCTGAAGCTCTTGTGAGAGAAAGAAAGAAATTGTAATTTCTTCTTATATATACATACACGTTTCCAACAAGTGGCATCAGAGCTTGGTTGTTAAATTCTGAAAATTCTGCAAATTTCCCGGCAAGTTTCTGTTCCGGCGGCACTGTTCACGTCGTAGAAGACGAAGTACAGTTCACGCGCGGAGAAGACGAAGTACTGTTCATACATACGGTACTGTTCATACGAAGCACTGTTCATATGGTACTGTTCATATGGTACTGTTCATACGGCACTGCTCATATGGTACTGTTCACTTATACTGTACAAGGATATTTTTTCAAAAAAAAAATATGGCAAATATGGTGCAACAAAATATTCCAAAGTTGATGGCTACAATTTATGGAAACTAGAGTATCCAAATGAAGGTGTTACTCGGTTCGTACGATAATTGGGATATCGTTGAAAGCTGCTATAGCGAGCCCGAAGATGCTACCGCTGAAGCAGCGCTTTCTAATGCCGAGAAGACAGCGTTAAAAGAATTTCAAAAAAAAAACAACAAGGCGTTATACATAATTTTTCAAGGTGTCGACGAATCCACCTTCGAAAAAATTTCAAATGCAAAGACAACGAAAGAGGCATGGGAGATTTTGCAAAAATCATGCCAAGGTGTTGAAAAGGTAAAAAAGGTGCGGCTTCAAGTATTACGTGGCGAGTTTGAGAATTTAAAAATGAAGAGCTCGGAAAATATCGGTGAATATGTTACGCGTTTGAAAACGGTGACAAACGAAATGAAAAGAAATGGCAAAAGTCTCGATGATGTTCGGGTCATGGAAAAGCTCCTCCGCTCGCTAACAAGAAAATTTGATTTTGTTGTTACTGCCATCGAGGAGTCGAAAGATTTGTCCACAATTTCTATCGATGAGCTAGTTGGTTCACTTCAAGCGCATGAGCAGTGGATGAACCAGTATGATGATACGAGCCATTTGGAGAAAGCATTGCAAAGCAGCATGTCTATCGGTGAAAATTCTGGCACTAGCAGTTCTGTATGTGGCAGAGGTGCCTATAGAGGTAGCTACCGAGGTGGACAAGGACGTGGAAGACAGACGTTCAGTAGAGGCCAGAATAATGAAGGCTATCAACCATATGGTCGTGGTCAAAATTTTAGAGGCCGAGGAAGAGGCGGATTCCAACAACGAGGTGATAAGTCTCAGTTACAAATTTATAATTGTAACAAATATGGTCATTTCAGTTATGAGTGTAGATCTCCAAAAGTGGAAGAAAGAAGTCATTTTGCCGCAGCAAAAGAAGACAAAGAGGTGGGTTCTGCTATGTTTCTCATATACAAAGGAGATGAAGAAGGCAAGAAAAATATTTGGTATCTTGATTCAGGCGCTAGCAATCACATGTGTGGCCATAAAGAATTATTTACGGAGATAAACGACACCATCAGCGGAGAAGTTACTTTTGGTGACTCATCAAAAATTCCAATCAAAGGGAAAGGTACTGTTACGATTGTGACAAAGAGAGGTGATAAAAAGTATATAAATGATGTTTATTATATACCTGCTTTGAAAAGTAATATCATCAGTCTTGGCCAACTTGTGGAGAAGGGATATAATATTCAGATGCAGGATAATTCTCTTATCATCAGAAATCAGGTTCGAGAATTAATTGCAAATATGGAGATGTCAAAGAATCGTCTATTCACTCTGGATATGCAAACTAAGGTGCAGAAGTGTTTAAAGTCAGTCATTAAAAATGACTCGTGGTTATGGCACTAGAGATTTGGTCATCTTGGATTTACTAGCTTGAAATTATTGTCAAGGACAAAGATGGTGGATGGTTTGCCAGAAATCAATGAACCAAATCAGTTGTGCGAAGCATGTGTTAAAGGGAAGCAACACCGACAAAGCTTTCCAGTTGGAAAATCATGGCGAGCTAGATGGCCTGGAGATTGTTCATACGGATATAGCTGGTCCATTTGATATTGCATCATTTGGCGGAAATAGGTATTACCTAACCTTTATTGATGATTTTAGCAGGAAAAGTTGGGTTTATCTCATTAAAGAAAAGGCGGAGGCTCTTGATAAATTCAAGGAGTTCAAAGCTTTGGTAGAAAAACAGAGTGGTCATTATTTGAAGGTACTCCGATCAGACAGAGGAGGCGAGTACACTTCAAACTTGTTCAGAAGTTTTTGCAGAGCATATGGAATCAATCATCAGTTGACAACGGCATATACTCCACAGCAAAATGGTGTAGCAGAGAGGAAGAATCGCACCATTCTAGATATGGCAAGGAGCATGGTGAAAGCAAAGCACATGCCAAGAACTTTTTGGGCTGAAGCCGTTCTATGTGCAGTTTATTTGTTGAATCGTTGTCCAACTAAAAGTGTCAGAAACAAAACTCCAAATGAAGCATGGAGTGCTAGCAAACCATCAGTTGGGCATCTCAGAATATTTGGGTGTATTGCATATGCCCATGTTCCCGATCAGAAAAGAAAGAAGTTTGATGACAAAGGCGAAAAGTGCATCTTTACCGGATATGACAAAAGAAGCAAGGCGTACAGACTCTATAATCCCCTAACGAAGAAATTAATCATTTCTCGAGATGTTGAGTTCAATGAATCTGATTACTGGAGATGGAGCGAGGAAGAAAGAAAAGTTGCAGGTTTATTTTTTAATGATGATGATGATGATGGTGATGACACCAACATTGAAGATGGCAAGAATGATGATCCAACTCCTCCACAAAGTCCAAATCAACAAACTCCTGCCTCGACGCCATCGAGTTCAGGAAGTAGCAGTAGCAGCAGTTCAGGGGGAGCACCAAGAAAAATGCGGAGTCTGGATAGTATTTATGAAGCAACAAGTCTGGTACAGACATCCTTTGATTATTCTTTATTTTGTTTGATGGCTGAATGTGATCCAGTTACATTTGAGGAAGCTTCTGAAGAAAGCAAATGGAACAAAGCCATGGATGAAGAAATTGGCGCAATCAAGAAGAATGATACTTGATAGCTTACAAGTCTTCCAGAAGGACACAAAGCAATTGGTGTCAAATGGGTCCATAAGACCAAGACAAATCAAGATGGAGAAGTGGAAAAATACAAGGCGAGGCTAGTGGCTAAAGGCTACAAGCAAAGATATGGCATTGACTATGATGAGGTATTTGCTCCAGTTGTAAGAGTTGATACCATAAGACTTCTTACAGCAATTGTA
Source organism: Saposhnikovia divaricata (assembly GCA_036435485.1). NCBI lineage: Eukaryota > Viridiplantae > Streptophyta > Magnoliopsida > Apiales > Apiaceae > Saposhnikovia > Saposhnikovia divaricata. The sequence goes on along the minus strand of CM071595.1, from coordinate 52,767,511 downwards.
GCTCAGAACCAGTGGAAGATCTACCAGATGGATGTGAAGTCCGCATTCCTGAATGGTTATCTTGAAGAAGAAGTCTACATCGAGCAACCACATGGATATGTTCAGAAAGGCCAGGAAAATAAAGTCTACAGACTAAAGAAAGCCTTGTATGGTCTGAAACAAGCTCCGCGAGCATGGAACACAAGGGTTGATGAATATTTTCAGAAGAATGGTTTTGTGAAAAGTCCATATGAGCATGCACTCTACACAAAGACAAATTCAGGAGCAGATATCATGATTGTGTGCTTGTACGTGGATGACATGATTTTCACTGGCAACAATCCTGGTATGTTAAGAGATTTTAAGAAAGTCATGACTAACGAATTTGAGATGACAGATATTGGTCAAATGTCATACTTTCTTGGAGTCGAGATGAAGCAAAGCAAAGGTGGGATTTTTATGTCTCAGAAAAAAATATGCCGAGCAGATTTTAAGCAAGTTCAGAATGGAAGAATGCAAGCCGGTGAGCACGCCCGCAGAAACGAGCATAAAGCTAAAAATGATTCAACGAGAGAGTCGGTAAATCCGACATTGTTCAAAAGTTTGGTTGGAAGTCTGAGGTACCTAACTTTCACTCGTCCAGATATCATGTATGCAGTTGGACTGGTCAGTAGGTATATGGAGAAGCCGAAGCAAGATCACTTCATGGCAGCTAAAAGAATTTTGAGGTACATAAAAGGTACACTTAATCGTTGTCTGTTCTACACGCATTATCAAAATTCAAAATTAGTTGGCTCCTCAGACAGTGATTATGGTGGTGACTTGGATGACGGGAAAAGCACTTCAGGATATGCTTTTCATATCGGTTCAGCAATATTTTCATGGTCATCAAAGAAGCAACAGACAGTAGCTCTGTCAACATGTGAGGCGGAGTATATGGCAGCAACAACGTGCACATGTCAAGCTATGTGGCTAGGCTACATATTGAGCGAGTTAAATCTCGCAAAGGAGGATCCGGTTACTATATACGTGGATAACAAATCTGCTATCTCACTTGCAAAGAATCCGGTGTCACACAGTCGAAGCAAGCACATCAACATCAAATATCATTTCATACGAGAGCAGGTGAATGACAAAATTGTGGAGTTGGTGCACTGCAGGACCGAAGAAAATTTAGCAGATATTTTCACGAAGCCGTTGAAGCCGGAGTTATTTCACAACATGAAGAAGAAACTCGGAATGCAAAGTCAAGTTTGAGGGGGAGTGTTAGAAAAAACAAACTTGACTACAAATGCTAAGAAAACAAAACAAACTTGGAGAAGTAACTAGAATTGTAGGTTAGGTTAACAAGTCAAATAAAAACACACATGTTCATACATGTATGAGGTAAGTGAATATGTCATCCTTGAATTTATGTAAGCAATGATGTAATCAATTAGATCCTATAAAAGGCTGCCCATATGCATTGTAAAATAACACACCAAAAGAGATAGAAAGAAAGGGCTGAAGCTCTTGTCAGAGAAAGAAAGAAATTGTAATTTTTTCTTATATATACATACACGTTTCCAACAGAGATTAGTAAAAAAACAAACGAATTAATCATTAGAAGTTAACTAAATGTCAATGATAGATGAAAGTAAAAAAAAGAAGGGCAAGACAATCACATGATCATTTTCCTCCGGATGGAAACAAGGATGTACAATCCCATTCATGTCCAAATAAAGATTATCAAACTCCATGCCATTCGGATTTGGAAGGCTAGAATCTACACATTCTCCATTTTCTTCCTTTGCATTGACAACAATATACTCATACTTTTTAGTTAACCATCTATAAAACGAAGGCACACCCATCTTTACTCTGTAGTTCTTTAATTATTCTTTCCCCTGGTACTGTATATCAGTATATCCTAGCTAGCAGATTACAGAAAATAAAATGAAGTGTGTTTATATACAACACACAATTGAGGAAGATGAAGGGACAAGTTGAAGGGTTTGTACAGTAGTATCTGTGTTACTGTGGTTTCCAACTACATTGGGGTACGTGTATACTCTACACTTACTGGTGCCACTTCGGCTCCCAATGTAACTGTCATTTTACACGCATGCACGTATCTCGACGAGATTTTGAACGAGGGAGTGATATATTTCGAGAAAATTCAACCTTTGTTAGTAGTAATATTCACTCCTACGCCTACCTTTTAGAATGTCACTCACCAAAACAGTAGTACTACAACCCTGAACAGCTAAGACAATGAAAGTGAGACCAAATAACAACGTTTAATATACTTTTTTATTAGTATATTTTAATTAAGGGTTCTGTTTAGGCTATGATTAAGAATTAATATAAATAGATAAATACATTTATTACATTAATTTTGTACTTAATACATCAATTTTGCACGAAATTCAATAGAATAATTTAACAATTTGGGATGTTTTTGAGGATGAAAATTAATGTGAATGCATGAGGGACAACTATTATTACTTGAAAAATTAAATTAACATTGCAAAAATATATTGGAAAACTAAAAATAATTAAATACTTAGTAATAGATGTTGAAAATATAAAATTATTTAATGCTAAACAACAGCCCTTAGGGCTTTTTTCTTTAATTAAACCTCTAATCAAGCGAAAATTAAAATTCTAATTGGCAGACAAATTACATAGTAATATAAACTTCGATTACAAGTCTGGGAGCATATTTAAAATGCTAAATATTTTTACAAAATTGATGGCTAAAGTAATAAGAAAATGTTCCTCATCGATCATATTCCCGAATTAGAAATCTACTAATAATCCGTGTAATTGAAAAACAAACATGATCATAGTAAATTGGTGGCTAAAATAGTAAGAAAATGTTCCTCACCGATCATATCCCCGAATAAGAAATCTACTAATAATCTATGTAACTGAAAAATAAACATGACCATGTTGTGTTCAATTGGCAGGTATGTTGAATGAGAATAATGTATGGTGCTCAAGACAGGAGGATTTCAGTGCAATAGTAAAAAGATTTTATGAGAATTTATTCACAACGACCTTTCCAGCAGTTGAGAGAATAGAAGAATTGTTGATAGCAGTTCAGCCATTAGTAACAGAAGAGATGAATGGATCTCTGGAGAGAGGTTTTACTGTAGAAGAAGTCAAAGAAGCTGTGTTTGCTATTTCTGGAGACAAGAGTCTAGGACCAGATGGGATGAATGCTACGTTTTACCAACAACATTGGGACATTGTTGGTCCACTTGTCTCTAAAGCAATATTGGATTGTTTAAATGAGAATGCAGAATTGGGCTTGATAAATTCTACACTGGTAACACTTATCCCTAAGATTAAGGAACCTAGGTCAGTAGGTGATTATCGCCCAATAAGTTTGTGTAATGTACTATATAAAGTAATATCAAAGGTTTTAATTAACAGACTCAAACCAATTTTACCTTTGATTATTAATGGTACACAAAGTGCATTCGTTCCAGGTAGACTCATAACAGACAATGCATTAATTGCCTATGAGTGTCTACATCATTTAAGGTTGATGAATGAAGGGAAAAGATGTTATGCAGCAATGAAGTTGGATATGAGTAAAGCCTATGATAGGGTGGAGTGGATCTTCATCGAAAGAATGTTAAGAAAGCTTGGTTTTTCACAACAATGGGTAAACAAGATCATGAAATGTGTCTCTTCAGTTCGTTATTCTTTCCAAATTAATGGCCAAGCATATGGTGAAGTGATTCCAACAAGAGGTCTACGTCAGGGAGACCCTCTTTCACCTTATTTATTCCTTATATGTGCTGAAGGTTTTTCAGCCTTGTTAAGGCTAGCGGAAGTCAGGAAAGATATCTTAGGGCTAAAAATAGCTCGAAATGCACCTTCCATAAGTCACTTATTATTTGCTGATGATAGCTTATTGTTTCTGAAAGCTTCAACAAGATCTCTGCAAAGTATTCAAGATATTTTCTCTCTATATTCCGAATGTTCAGGCCAGGTATCAATATAATTCATATTGATTAAATAAATTACCACACATAATGGTAGAACAAATGAATGCAATCATCAATAAGTTTAGAAGTAGTTGGTAATGTGAAGACTGATTGTTTCATGTGTTTGATTGCAGATGATCAATTTTAACAAATCTCTGTTATTTTTCTCCCCAAATACCACAGAATCTGTACGCTCATTGTTTATAGCTTCACTAAATATGCAGACGACTGAGGCTATTGAAACATATCTTGGATTGCCAATGTTGGGGGTAAAAATAAGAGAGTACTGTTTCGATCAATAAAGGATAGAATATGGGTGCGATTACAATCGTGGAGAGAGAGTATATTTTCGCAAGGTGGAAAGGAAATTCTCTTAAAATCTGTAATCCAAGCCATGTCAACGTACTTTATGTCGTGCTTTAGAATCCCAGAAAGGCAATGCCAAGAAATTGAAAAATTGATGGCTCGATATTGGTGGGGGTCTTTCCAGTCCAAACGTAAGATCCACTGGAGAGCATGGAAAAAGATGAATCTTCCAAAAAGTGAGGGCGGACTAGGGTTCCGAAATTTTGTTCAGTATAATCAAGCGCTACTAGCTAATCAAGCATGGAGAATTTTGATGAATCCAACTTCTCTTATCACACGGGTTTTGCAAGCCAGATATTTCACGAATTCAGATTTTTTGGATGCTAAGGAAGGGAGGTGCCCATCTCTAACTTGGAGAAGTATTTGTTGGGGGAAAAATTTATTAGTTAAAGGAATAAGAAGGCGTATTGGGAATGGACGTAGTACCAAGGCTTTTAAAGATCCTTGGTTACCTAGACCACCTTCTTTCCTACCGATCACTCAAGGATCAAATAATAACATGAGGGTGTCTGATTTCATTCAACATCCAGGGAAGTGGAATAGTGAAAAAATTCAGCAATATTTTCTAAATCTGGATTACCAACTCATCTATACAGTTCCTCTTAGTCCTTTTGATCATACGGATTGCTGGCTTTTGCACTACGATAGTAATGGGAACTACACTGTCAAAAGTGGGTACTATTTAGCTACAAGTATTGATAAATCAGGTGCATCGTCATTATCCGAAGTACTTGCAATGTGGTGGAGGACCTTTTGGACAATTAAAATTCCACGAAAAATTTTAGTTTTTGGGTGGAGGGGCTATCAAGAAATCTTACCCACAACTAAAGGTTTATGTTGCAGGAATGTAACTACCCATAGCACTTGTCCTTTATGTGGCTTTGGTCAATATTCTAATGCACATGCAGTGTTCTGGTGCCCGTTCTCACAAGATCTGTGGGCCTGCCTAGATTATCCTTTCTTGATAGGCCAGAAAGAAGAAATTACTTTCAAAGGGGTATTACTATATGCTTCAGAATTTCTAGAGAAGGAAGATTTTGCAAAAATGTTAACTGCTGCATGGAGTATATGGACAGAAAGAAACAAGAAAACGCATGGTTTACAACCAAGGAACCCACAACAAATCAAATTATGGTTGGATGCGTATTATGAGGATATAAATAGGGTGCATACATCTGAAGTTAGAATATTCCAAAGAACGGGAATTTTATATAGACGTCAAGTGGAAGCACAAGTGCATGATTTCACACTCTGTGTGGATGCCTCGATTTCTACCCCTTTACAGAAAGTAGGATTGGGTGCTGTTATTTTCACAACAAATTGGAGAGTTCAGGCTGTCCTTTCGAAACCTTTAGAAGGCAACCTATCTTTATTAAATGCAGAAGCCTTGACTCTTTTGGGGGGGTTACATTGGGCACAAACTGTAGGATTACCAATCACACAGATTTTATCGGATTCATTGGTGTTGGTTCAGGCTATAAAGAACAAAGTGGTATATCATAATGAACTGGGTATTCTCCTCGATGATATTAGAGTGCTATTGATAAATTACCCAGGGGCTGTTATTTCTCATGTAAATCGCAAGTTAAATGTGACGGCACACAATCTGGCTAAACAGGCTCTTCAATTAGAGGAGGAATTTGTTCAAGTGAATGAAATATTGTTTAATGATGGGAACAATGATCAACTGTAGTAATATATTAGGAAGAAGACTTATAAAGTGCTAATAAAGGTATTTGTAACTCTGGTCTGAAAGTCATAATATGATTTGTGTATTGAATCTCGTTTCCTTTAAAAATCCGGGTGATGAGGTTGATGAGGGTGTAGAAAAATCCAAGTGGACGACAATAAAAGCTGTACTACTGTTGTCACTGGGCACTGTTATTGCAGCTGCATTTGTTGACCCTCTTGTAGATGTTGTTGATAATTTCTCTAGCGCCACAAGCATTCCTTCTTTCTTCATATCCTTCATAGCATTATAAAACGTTTCCTAAACTGATCTTTCCCACCATTTTCGTCTTCACAGGTCATTTTCAAGCTCCCCCCTTTATTACCAAAATTATATATATGTATCATGTATGTATAGATTTTTATTTACTGAATTTGTTGCTTTTTAATCACTTTTTATAACTGGGTACTTATCAATTGTATACATTTTTAAAGGGTTTTTTTATCTTTTTATTCTTCAGTTGTTTTTTTTATAATTTGTGATTATTTGATGGAATTTTTGTTGTTTATCGAATTATTTTTTGTTATCTGGTGTTTAGTGTTTTGTTAATTTTGATTTGATTTATTTATGTTTTAATTTATAAAGGGGTATTGAGTGTATAGATCTTGTTCAATTTAGGTTATTGGGTAATTTTCAGTTTTGTGATCACACACACGCACAAGTTTTTTCAAAAATGAGCTTGATAGAGTTTTTGCAATTTTGCTGGTTTATATTTTAAATTGGTGTTTCATGTCTATAAACACTACAATACATGATTTGATTCTATATATAATATAATCATTATTCATTCATATGCATAAATTAGATTGTCAAATGTCAATCATGTTTTATCGGATATCCACATTGGCGAGAGGTCAGATGGTTTTCCCATTGCCCATGGAGGTTTTGGCTTCGGGACCAGGAATGCCGGTGGGTCCGCACTGTTGGAGTTTGCTTCGGCCCAGGAGTTGGTCATTGTTAATTCTGTTTTTCAGAAGAGGGCCGAGCACCTCATCACCTTTAGTAGCGGGGGACGCAACACTCAAATCGATTACTTACTGGTGCGCAGCCGGGACGCTAGAGCATGCGTGGATTGCAAGGTGTTTAGGAGTGAGGCGTGTGCTTCCCAGAACAGGTTGTTGGCCATGGATCTATCCATGGAGGGTCGAGTTGCTCGCAGGAAGAGAGAGTTTAGACCAAGAATCCTTTGGAAAGACTTGAAGGGCGAGAAGGCGGCGGAATTCAGGGAGGCCTTGATCAACGAAGGTTGTTTTGCGAGTGGGGGAGATGTTAGCTTCAGGTGGACCAAGATGGCTAAGGCCATCCGGAGTGTGGGCGAGAAGGTGGTGGGGGTTTCCTCAGGTAGGTGCAGCGGCCATAAGGAGTCGTGGTGGTGGAACGAGGAGGTTCAAAAGAAAGTTAAGGCTAAACTTGCGCTCTTTAAAGAGCTTTTATCGACCTGCGCAGGGCCGGAGAGGATTCTGAAGCTGGAAGCATACAAGGTGGCTAGACGAGAGGCAAAAAAGGCAGTGGCGAAAGCTAAAAAGGAGGCTTATGAAGGGCTGTACAAGCGCCTAGATTCCAAGGAAGGAGCGAATGCCATCTTTAAGCTAGCTAAAGCTAGGGAGAGAGGGCGGCGCGACCTGGGATCTGTTAAGTTTATTAAGGATGATTCAGGCCAAGTGTTATTGAATGAAGATGCTATTAAGGAGAGGTGGAGTTCGTATTTTCATAATCTTTTCAACGAGGCTAGGAGGAGTGGTGCCGGGGTGGAGCGTGAGGTCTCTCTTTCGCCTATGCTTTCTCTCGATTCCTGTGAGCGCATCAGCAAAGATGAAGTCAAGGGTGCCCTGCAGAAGATGGCTAGAGGGAAGGCGGTTGGCCCGGATCTTATCCCGATCGAGGTTTGGCTTTGTCTTGGTGAGGTTGGCATTCAATGGTTAGCAGATCTGTTCAATGTCCTTCTCTTGGGTGATGAGATGCCAGCTGAATGGAGGCGTAGTGTCGTGGTCCCTTTTTTCAAGAATAAAGGAGATGCTCAGAGTTGTAATAACTACCGGGGAATTAAATTACTCAGTCATACTATGAAACTTTGGGAGAGAGTGGTTGATAGCCGGATTAGAAGAGTAGTTGAAATCTCAGAGAACCAATTTGGATTTATGCCTGGGAGATCGACGACCGAGGCTATTCATCTCGTTAGACGCCTTATGGAGAAGTTCAGGGATCGTCGCAAAGATCTTCATATGGTGTTCATTGATCTTGAGAAGGCGTATGATAGCATCCCCCGTGAAGCTATCTGGAAGAGCCTTCAGGAGAGGGGAGTACCGTCGGCGTACGTTAGGGTGATTCAAGACATGTACTCCCAAGCTAGCTCTTGCGTTCGGACCCCAATGGGGGACTCCCGTTTTTTCCCTGTTGAGATGGGGCTCCATCAGGGGTCGGCCCTTAGTCCTTTTCTTTTCGCCCTTATCCTTGATGTCATGTCGCGAGGGATTCAAGATGCTGTCCCTTGGTGCATGATCTTTGCGGATGATATCGTGCTAGTGGCGGAATCGGGGGGGAGGTGAACGAGAAATTGGAGCTTTGGAGATCCACCTTGGAGTCACAAGGGTAGCCGTTCTAAAACCGAGTATCTCTGGTGTAACTTCAGTGGTGAGACCAGCGAAGAAGGGGTGGAGGTTAGGATTGAAGACCAGATCGTCGCGCAGACGGACAAGTTCAAGTATTTAGGTTCGATCATCCAGAAGGAAGGTGAGATTGAAGCCGATGTCACGCATCGTATCAAGGCAGGGTGGTTAAGGTGGAGGGCAGCGTCAGGGGTGATGTGCGATAAGAAAGTCCCTTTAAAGTTGAAAGGGAAATTCTATAGAGCGGCTATCCGTCCTGCGATGTTATATGGTTCGGAGTGTCGGGCGGAGAAGAAGGCCCTCGTAAACAAGATGGAAGCGGCGGAAATGAGGATGTTGCGGTGGTCTTGTGGGCGCACGTTGTTGGACAGAATCCCAAATTCGGTGTTTAGGAGCGAACTTGAAGTGGCGCCTTTTTCTGCGAAACTTAGGGAAGGAAGGTTGAGATGGTTCGGCCACGTTCGTAGGAGACTGGTTGGAGCCCCGGTGAGGAGGGTCGAGAGTCTTTCGGTTGGTGGGGCGAGGAGGAGAGGCAGACCGAGGAGGTCGTGGGAAGAGCAGCTCAGGCTGGATTTGAAGGCTTTAGACTTAAATGAGACCTTGGTAGCAGATAGGTCTGCTTGGAGGCGGCGTATCAGAGTGGTGGATTCTCTTTTAGGGTGCGGATCGGTTGTCGAGAGCCTAAGAATTGGGTTGTCGCGGTTATCGATTTTGTAGTAGTTCGGCTGTAGCTTTCTCACTTTGCGTTTTTAGTGTCTTCTGTTTTCTGGTTTTGCAGTCTCAGGGATCCTGGCTCGGTACTATCTCTGTGCAGGTTTTTCGTGTACTTGGAGCGCTTCAAGGTATGAGTATCATAAATCTTCGCAGACAGGTATGCCCCATGTGGAGAACGCCATGGGCTCAGGTATGGCTTTGATCATTGCCGTATCAGTTGGTTTCCTTTGTATTTTACCACACTCTTTGTATGTCGAGCACTTAGCCGAGGGTCTACACGGAAACAGCCTCCCCGCTCTAAAAGTGGGGGTATGGTCTGCGTACATCCTACCCTCCCCAGACCCTGCTCTGAGCGGGATATACTGGGTATGTTTGGTTTGGTTTGGATTTTTCTTTATGTCCCGCGCACAAGTAGGGTGTGTCGATTGTTAGTCATTATTTGTTGTATGTTTTCTTTAATATTGGCGAGACCTGTGTGGGACTAGAGAGATGTATATGATGTGATTAAGGTTGCCCTTATGTAAGCCTATTTCGTGGAATTTTCAGCTCTCTTTTAAGTTGGGTGTAACTTTTTCTGTATTATATATTTTAGAATGCTCGCCTGGTAGTAATTTTTTATAATTGTTGTATAAATTGGCCTGAAACCTAACCTGCTTCAGGATCATTGATCCTTTTTCAAGAGAATGACTTGATGTTAAAACCCCCATTTCTCCTAACGTGCCCACTTTCTTTGTCCTAAAAGGAGTTTCTCAGCCATTGGCAACAAACTCTAGTGAGGCAGTGTCAGCTATAATATTTGCTAGCCGAAAGAAGTTACTATTTGCATCCCTTACCTTTTCAGAGGTTAGTATCTGTTAATTTTCTAGCATATATTTCTACTTTGATGTTTGCAAGTATTATCAGCTGCTTGCTAAATTATATAAATAATTACGCTTTCTGTTTATACTATTTTGAGTTTTTGCTGTGCTGTGATTATAAATGCCTAGATGCTCTAATAATTAAACTTCAGAATATCCAGTACAATATATGTTACTGTTGCCTCAGTGCTAACAATTTTCATTCTATGTTTATTATGCAGTTGTATGGAGCCGCAACTATGAACAATGTTCTTTGTCTGTCAGTATTCCTGGCATTAGTTTATGTCAGGGGGTGGTCTGGGACTTCTCCTCAGAAGTGTTGGTTATCCTAATTGTGTGCATTGTGATGGGTGCACTTGGTAGCATCTGCAGCACCTTTCCTTTGTGGACAACTTTAGTTGCTTTCCTGCTTTACCCGTTCTCTTTGGCACTGGTTTACATTCTTGATCATAAGTTTGGCTGGTCATAACTTATAATTATCTGTATTGTGGTGCTATCCTGTTATTGCATCTTGAATGAGTGGTTGAGTGACTATAGTCGCGATAATGACCGAGAAGCATTTTTGGCAGTTTTTATAGATACAAGAGAGCCATATGCATGCATCTCTGTTGAAAACTTCTATTACTTTACAGTCTTAATGAATTAGACTTATAAATTGATGCAGTTCAGTCTTCTTCAAGCTTTTAATATGAGTGGGTCGATGTAGTTTCTCAACTCCCTTGCATTGCCTAGGTTTTGGTGTAATTTTAGACGTTCAGCTAAAGAAGAGGATGCATTTTGTAGTCTCTGTGGTACCTGCATGTTACAGCCTTTTAACTAGCGCCTATCGTAGGCATAAAAATGAGTCAAGTTATCATCATAATATGAAATAAAAATCCGGAACTATAGAGGAATGCTTACCATTATCTCTTTAGCGCGCTTAATCAATGCAAGAATAATCAACAAATGTGCTTTTACATTTCCGTTCGCTGATTGCCCGCGGTTTTAGGATCTCTTTGGATAAAAGCCAAGAAAGCAAGTTATAAGAGCATTATGTGAAAATAAATCTGGTTTTTCCCACTGAATCAAACGGCACTCATCTCAAATCTCACCGTTCGCTGATTTATACCGGTTATGGTAAATTAATGTTATGTCAATTAACATTATGGACATGAAAAACAGCCCTGAAGAGAATTTCCATCTTTTACTTGCGAGGCCAAGACAATAGAGCATGATAGTGTTAAGTGTTGGACCCAGAAGAGAGAAAAGAGAAGTTTATAAGAGCAATGAGATCTGATCATCGAAGAGGTTCTTAGTTTTTGTTTTTTCGAGGGGATGGCTTGGTAGCAGAATGAAGAACTGATTTGTGTGATATGTAGATATATATTTCATGTGTTAGATTAATCTTAAATAACCACAATTTGGATGTGCTATAGTTCCTTTCTTTCATCATATTGACTAATTTTCATGCATCTCATCTTAATTTAACCAAAATTAAATATGTTTCCGAAGAATCTTTGTTGGTCGAAGTAGGCCAAAGAGGTTTTTGGTTGAGATAAATCCCTTCTGTATAAGGATTATGGTGGGACTCAAAATTTATTACAGTATTAATAGAGTTAAAATTAAAAAGGATATAGTTTTTATGGTTAACATCTAACTGTCTAAAAATAGTTTAGATTAGGGACCTAACCAAAGGAACCCCTTTGGTTAGGTTTGTTAGGTTTTTAATACTATTGGGGTTTTAATTTATTTATCAACATATTAAGATATTTTTGAACGTAGTTGTATTTAGTGACTAATTTAGTTGTTTTTAATTTTTCAGGTTCTTTTGAATTACAGGATCGAAGGCACTATTAACTTAATGTTTGGGGACACTGTGCGAATCGATCAAGGAGAGGTTAAAGTCCTATAAGTTATTTTATGGAATTTGGATGGTTGGAAAGAAGATATAAGAAGGAAGGAGGACATAGGTGTATGAACCAGTTTTACTACTATTATTGATGGCGGAAGGGACTCTCTATAGAAACAGGGAGTCACCAATTTTTCCAATCTCTATGTTAATGATGTTTTTTGTAGGGCACTCTTTTTCCCCCCTGAGTTTTTGTCCTATAGGGTTTTGCTCTTGAGGGGTTTTAACGAGGCCTTATTTTGGTGGGTTATCTTTTCAGACATTAAAGTTCTATTGTCTAAGCGTCCGGAAGCAACATGCGTGCTTTTCGATTAGATGATAAACTTTCTTGAATGAAAGAAACTCTTTCTCCGGCTATACGGATATTGTACTTTGTTACAATTCATTAATTAAAAAGTTATTTCTGACAAAAAAAAAAGAAAAATAAACATGACCATAGTTATATGCTCTTTGAGCAAGGTTCCTATATTGAATTTAGGGAATTTAACACAAAATACCACTCCAACAATATTATAGTGATTCCCTAAAACACTAGGAACCACTATATCGCTCTAAGTTCTAACTCCATTTTTATCAAATAATATGAATGACTAGGAACCACTATATCGCTCTAACTCCATTTTTATCAAATAATATTATCAAATAATATGAATGACTAGGAACCACTATATCGCTCTAACTCCATTTTTATCAAATAATATTATATGAATGAGTACGAGATTATGATGAATTGGAGAAGTTTAATTGTGTAAACAAAGTGGAGAGAGAGAGATGTGGAGGGAAGCACTAATAAACATCCCCTCTTTGTACATGCACTACATTACATACGCCTTAGCCACGTGTCAAGTGAATTAAGCACATATAGATTCTAATCTCTCAAGCCATTTTTTTCTCAAGTTAGGATTTGTAAAAGATTTCATACATTTGTTGCCAGTAGACCATACATGCAGAGTCCTCTCAAAATCAGTTCAGGGCGTGAAATTTAAAGCCTTAACAGGAGGGCAACTAGTCTCCATTTTAATCTCAAAAAAAAAAAAAAAAAAACTCCAAAATACTATAATTTCGCCAACATATGATAGTGTTAGAACCAGCCTGAGGGTATTACTGTTCTCGACTTTCTCCACTCCTCCAGTTTCCTTGTGGTCTACCAGATCTTGTTAATCCCCACCGGTTGTTATTTGCTGGTTGATTGGGCCTGACTGTCATTCCAGCTCGTGCATCCCCTATACTAGAATTCGTTGCTCGCCACACATTGCTATTTGCACGTTCATTAGATGATAATGTCCATGCAGCTTGGGTTTGCCCTATAGCTGGCCCTGTCTCTCGCCACACGTTGTTTGCTAGTCGATTGGATGTTAATGTCCGTGCACTTTGTGTTTCACCTCTACCAAAACTCGTTTGCCACACATTCACTGGGTGATTGGGTGATTGTGTCTCTCCTCGACCGAAGTTCCTTGCTCGCGACACATTTTCCTGTTGATTGGGCCTTGATTTTTCTGCAGTTCGTGTTTCCCCTCTACGTATTGCTTGCTGCACATTGTATACTTGTGGTTGATTAGGATTAAATGTCCCAGTAATTCCTGTTGTGCCTCTGCCAAATATTGGTCTCCATTTTTCATTATTACGTTGCCAAGGCGAGTTAAAATTATTCGGCCTGTAATGTCCTGTCGAAGAACTCCCACCAAAATTTAAACCTGGAGTCGATTTTAGGGGCTCCCCTGGTGCAGTCGATGTTCTTTCAACTTCTTCAGCTGTGACCTTGCCTCTACCACTGCCCCAACCAAAACCAGCATTTTTCATGATCACAGCTGGGGTTGAATTTGTTGCTCTCTTGTCAGTTTTCCACTGCCTATGGGGATTCTGGAGTCTAGTAACAGGCCGATGCCCCTGATATTCATGCCACAGCTGTGTCTCATGAATGTCAGCTTCAGTGACCGTCTGCAGAGATACACCATTGCAAAGTTAAACAACTGTTTACTGTCAAAATTGATCAGGCGAACTTAAGTAGTACCTCTTCAGGGACAAAAACTCCTTTTAGTAAACGTGGATTATGCACCCTATGAGGCGGCAACTTGTAATATACACATCTGCAGCTCAAAAGATCGATATACAAGTTATGCAGGATCTATCATAACGGACTAACATATAAAACAAAATCTACATTCCAACCAATGAGAAGTATGCAAAAAGAAAAAAAAATAGTCTTTTCCTGAGATAGTATACTTACAGAACATCACCGTGATCAGATTGAAGAAGCCCATCAGCTTCATTTCCCCCCATCTTAAAAAGCAGAAACCCATTAAGCCCTCCACTGAAATTTGGCAATTTAAACAAAATTCATGATGCACACTGATGTCATTATCTACTGAAAAATTCATTATAATTATACAACAACTAACCAGAAATCATCTAAATTCATTGTATAGCTCTAACGTGTCTCACCTCAACTTTGCATCAATTCTATGTTCATTACTATTCCTGTTGGAGTCGGTACTTTGGTGATCAGAAATAATATCTGAGCTCGTTCGTCCCAGAAACAAAATATCTAGACCTTCAGAGTTCCTGATTGCTTCATCGCCCTACACATATATCGATGAGTAGTTTGACTGGTATTAATCTATACTGACATGGATTTATTTCTGAAGTAAAGTTTTTCTAATCCAATACGATTGATCAAAAATCCTAACTTTGTACATAATGAAGAGAATCACAATACTCATTGCACAAACCAAAAACTCAACAATATTTGCACTCACCATGAGCTCACTTTCCAACTTTCTTGTCTCTGCTAAAAGGCGAGCTTCTTCTATAAAAGGAAGTTTGCATATGCCCTTCATAGGAGAATATGTGATATGAAACTTCACAATTATATCGTAGAAAGACAACTATGCTACATATGCCACATATATATGTCTGAAAACAAAGAAATCAGCAAAACCTGCCACATGAACCGCGTTCCATCAACATCGACCTGAAAATCTGCATATTGAGAATAATTGAATCAGTCTGATTTTAGATCAATAAACTATAAGATGAATACTTGCCTGTACGATAAAAGTCAATGATACTGGAAGTTTCATCTTTCATTAATCTCTGATAAGGTATAGGTAGTGCATGAGCACTGCAGAGAAAAAACAGTTACTAAACAAATCACACAACTAAAAATTTAAAGAGAAAAATCTCGAATGATCTTAAAACATCACCTCCTGGGAGGAAAAACACCCATAAGTTGTTCAAACGGTTTGAATGGTAGACCCTTTTGGAAAAGTGGTTTAACTCGTGAAAGCCCTTTCATGTCGGAGGCAAATGGACCATAATGATACGGATAATACCTACAAATATGTTCCAGTTTCGAATATCACTAACGTCCAATGCCATGTACTCAGGTACCTCCAGACACACAAATCAGCTTAGGCATACACACAACAAAGTTTTACAGTATTACCATGTCCAGGAAGGAACTCCTGCAAAGTAATAGAGAGTCACCCAACACAGGCCTTCAGTGTACTTCTCTACCTATACGAGAGTTGTGGTTTTTCAGGTTGTTTTCTCAAAACTTATTTCTAATTACAGTAAAAGGGGAAACGGCTTTTTAAATTATTGCAGTGTCAAATATACTCTAAAAGCTAATGCAACATTCTTAATATACCACAGCTCTCCTTGTGCTTTCAACATCCACAGGACTAGTTAGCTCAAATTTTTCCATGTAATATCTCTCTCTGTAGCCTGGTAAATGCAATTTTACCTGGAAAATAAAAGAACTAAAGTATTAACAATTTTTAATAATTCCAAATTAAGAGTGTTTCTATAGAATGGACGAGCCAAATTCATAGTATTACCTTGTCTGTTCGTAGACCACCATTCTGAAAGCTATCAGCAGCTTTACGACTATATTCTTTCAGTTTGTCTTTCAATTCTTTGGTATTTTCCAGAATCTGGATTATTACAACAATAAGAGCAAACACTTAGATGATACTACACTTCATGCAAAGTCACAGAAAGGTTGATCCCATAAGTATCCAAAATTAGTACATCTGGAACATAACTCAATATAATTAGGAGTATAGTGGTACAATAGTCATTTGTATGAATTCAATAACAAGTCAATCAAGTGTTACTTGAACTAACTGCATAATACAAAGAAGCAGTTTTGGTACCACTTCAGGATCATTGACCCCATTTGAACAAGTATGCATTTTTTCTGAGCAACTTCCTGAAATTTTCAAAGTTGATAAATCAATTCCGATCATTCCCGAGTCTTCATTTTCAGCATATTGCTGCAAAAAAAATGAATAAATAAATTGTTAGCATCACATGTCCAGCTACAAAACGATAATTAATTTCTTTTGCCCACTAACTGAATTCTCATATTCTTTAAGGATCTTTTTAAGTATCCTCTCTCTCAGGTCTGCCCTTTTCTTGAATATATTTTCTTCATAATTGCCAACCAGGAGAATGAATTTTTCAACTCTTTTCAGCTTTACATATCCTGAATTCTCAATATCGTTGACCTAGATAATTCAGCACCAAATGTAGTCAATACATGATAAATGTGCATCAAAAGATTAATACCGAGAACAATAGAAAAAAATAAAAATCATACACGCTGCATGTCAACTAAGTAACCTCCCAAGACTTTGAACTCGGTCTTGTACACGTGCATCAAGAGATCAATTCCACCCTGCCATTTCAATCCATGTTTATCAGCAAATGTAAATAATCATGTTGCACAGAAAATCTTAAAGTCTGTAATCTGTAAATGTGGAGAAGAAATTACTCCCTCTGTCCCAAGGAGTTGTATTCAAAAAAAAAAAGGGTGTCCGGCACGCATTTTAACCTGCATTTTAAGGATAGTTTCATAACCTATTTTTAAAAAATTTCTTTTTTTATATAAAAATTTAACAATGCTATTTTTATACAAAAAAAAAATTTAAATAAGCTATGGAACCATCCTTAAAATGCGTGCCAGACACACTCTTTTTTTTATACAAATGAATAGGATGGAGGGAGTAGTAATTAAAAGGTCACCTCATGGATGTACAGTGAGGGCATGTGAGGTAGAAAATCATTCCCACTTAAGAAACATATGAAGATGAAGTCATCAATGAGTCTCTCAAAGTCAGGTTGAAATTTCTCATGAGGTGGATTTTTTATTTCCATATCGATTTTCAGATATTCTCTTAGAATCCACAAATGAAGAAACTGTTATGAACATATTAACATGGATGAGCATAGTAAGGAATACATAGAGTTCCTTGAAAAACAAATAAAAAATATCAAACCTGATATGGTCTTTTGGCTGATTTTTTTGCTTTGTAGACAGCTTCTTTACTAGATTTTCCTAACAAATCTGTCTCACCGCACTGAATGATCAATTACTATCAGCAAAATAACTTCACAACTCTTGCGAAAAACATTTACAATAATCGCATTAAAACATAGCTAAAGAATAGGTACATAGTTCCAGTCCACAGTCATAGAAAAAGTTTAATTTTATTTATTATTTGAAAGTTGTAAAATAAAAGGCTTTTTTATGGACAAACATTTGTATATCATATAGTCAATGTGATTAATAAATAACAAAAAACTTGTTAATGCACAATCATATACCTTTTCGAACGATTCCCTTGATTTCGTCATATTTTCGGGTTCACAACTAGCTAACACTTGAGTTGTATGATCACCGGAATTTGGAACTTGCACCATAATATCCTAAATAAAAACTTGTTCAAGTCTTAGTTTGCTCCTATGTTCCTAAGACAATAAAAATAGCATCTAATGACATATAGATATAACTTACCTCTCTTAAAATCGAAAAATGAATTTCATGTGTTGCCAAGGCCAGCATAATTAAGTCAGCATCCTGCATTACAATAACAAGTAAACACAGAGGTGACATAGTGAATGTAACAAAATTCATGGTCAAATATTTGAATGTGCACCGAACTTTCAGTTACCAGCATTCTATAAATATGCAGGGTATATTATCATACATACCAAGCCATAAACACAATGGCGTGTATTTGGATCATACTCCGGGAATGTCCGCTGATGCCTAATGAAGGAAAAAATCTTGTGTTCGCCCTCACCAGGAACACTTGAATCAGATAACAGCACCTGATAAAGAAGAAAATTTCACTTAGGTCATCAACTACAGTCAACAGAGTACAGATACACGACTGGTGTAGTACGTAGAATGGAGGTCTCAGACAAATTAACCTTGACGTTTTTCCAACCAGTAATATTTTTCATCCGAAGGTGAACGTAGGTTCGAAGCTCCTTAGATAATTTGAACATAAACTCTGTTCCTGGAGTTATAATGTTGGTGTCGAAAAGTTCAGTTTCTTGTTTTGGAAGAACTTGTTTTCCATCCAACAGGAACTCCCTTCGTAACCTGTCTTCTTCCTTTTCCTGACAATTGAGAACCGTACTTACAGTGAATATATGTATATATATGCATAAATTTTAAACAAACATGTCAAAGTAAATTACAGTATCACACCCTAAAGAACAAAATAACTTAATGAATCAGGGTTAGGCCACAGAGCCAAAAAACAAAATAATAACTTACTACTTCTTCTGCGTCCTTTGCAGTTCTAAACCTTCTGGTTCTTTGTTGATTCATTTTTGCTCTGGGAGCAACACCATCTACAATGCACGTTTTTTCAAGCACAAACGGTTAATTTCCACTGTTTTGGATATACAAATTTAGTATACAAAAATAATCTAATAAAATAGACGAGCTTAAGAGTAAATGCAAAAAAAATACAATGCCATGCAAAACTATTTTTTTCCGACTCCTCATCATAGATTTAGCTGTGTTTCCGAGATTTTTTGGGAGAGAAAAGAAGAGGAGATGGAAAGAGAAGAGAAGAGAAAAGAAATAATAGAAGAAAATTATTCTTTTGTGTGCTCCCGAAATGGAGAGAAAAAACATCTATTTTAATTTTTCCAGTGCTCCTGAGTTGGAAAGAAAAGAATTTTCTTTTTATATTTTTACTATAATACCCTTAAATTTGAAGTTAATAAGAGCATCTCCAAGAGACTCTTTATTTAAGCTCTTAAATGAAAATATAAAGAGGATGATTTAAAATGAGTCTCCAAGAGACTCTTAGAGGCTCTTTAAAAAATTAAGAGCTTCTTCTCTCTCCTCTATTTTAGGAGCAGCTCTTAACTTATTATTTTATTAGTATAATAGTGGTTCTTCTCTCTACTCTATTGATTGTTTGTCCTAGTAGAATTGAAATATGAATAAAATATAAAATAAAGAGTCACAGTAGAGAGCAATTGTTGGAGTTGACACATAAATCAATGTAATAACTTGCTAAGAGCTTAATTGTTTATAATATATTTAGGAGTGAGCTAAGAGACTATCGGAAATGCTCTAATGGCACACTTGAGTTGCTATCCACTACGTGATCATAATGCTAATGTACATTACTTTAAGGTAATGGCAGAGACTAGATCAGCTAATATTTTTAAAAATAATGCTAATGTGTACTTCTGTTAATTAGGAACACAAATCCCAGCTAAAGATTCTATGGCAGTACTTCTATAGTTATTTAACTTGTTAGAAAACTACCTAACATTTTCAGCCCCTCCCTACAAAAAGCAAGAGCTGTTTTCCGTTTATCAACATCTTGTTTACAGGGAGTGTACACATTATGCTATAATCCTTTCCCAGTAGTATACACAAAGTTAATGTAAACTTTAGAAGTGTGACATATGCTTCATTCTTATTACATCCACCTATCTAACACCACCAACTGATTAATTTTACTTTCCTCATAGGCATGTTCTGGACTCTGGTGATGGTGTCACCCACACAGTGCCTATCTTTGAAGGGTATTCCCTCCCCACACAATTCCGCGTCTTGATCTCGCAGGTCGTGACCTCACAGATGCTCTGATGAAGATACTGACTGAACGTGGTTACTCTTTCACCACAACAGCAGAGCGTGAAATTTTAAGGGACATGAAAAGAGAAACCCACGACCCTTGTATTAATTGATAGATTGGTAGATATGGGTATTTTTGGATAACTGAAAAAAGAGATAGTTCCATCCCCATCTTTCCAATTTTGGAGAGAAAATTTTGGGGTCAAAATCTATCCAATTTTCTTTTCTCTTCCTGCTTCTCTTCTTCAAAAAAACTCCCTATAAAAGAAAATTTTAAAATTTTCCACCAAAATCTCTTCTCTTCTCTCCCAATTTCAACTCGGAGCACAGTGTTAGAGTGAAAAAAAATATATTTGCAAACACACAAATGTGTCCAACCCTAAAATGGGTAAGAATAAAACTAAACAGACCCTCTCTCTCTCACACACACACACAGAGAAAGAGAGTGAAATTCAAGTTACCTATAGCAAGATATAAAAGCTTCCGGGGCCTAACAATGTTGAAAAGGCGATCAATATAACCAAATATATTGTTGAAAACTTCATCAAAAGTCTTTGGAGTAGCCATCTGAAATAGAATCGGAGAAATTAATCACAAATAGTCAACTAAAAATGTTACTGATATAAACAAGTAAAAATCAAGAACAGAAGGAGAGTAAAACAATCACACACATGATCATTTTCCTCCGGATGGAAACAAGGATGTATAATCCCATTCATGTCCAAATAAAGATTGTCAAATTCCATGCCATTCGGGTTTGGTAGGCTACAATCTACACAAAATCCGTTTTCTTCTTTAGCATCTACAACAACAGATTCGTACTTATTTGTTAACCATCTATAAAACGAAGGCACACCCATCTTTAATCTTCCTTCTTTCTACTTAAATTTCTTTCTTCTCTCTTTTTTCCCAACTGAAGATCGTTACGTGTGTGTGATCAAAATCATTGACGACTAGTTTATATATATCGTTACGTTTAGTGCTCAACTACTCTAGTAGAGCATGGGCACGGGGGAGGAAAGAGTTGATTGGTGAGCTTTTTTAATTCCAATCTGATAAGATAACATTCAACTTTATGCTCCATCAACTATTGATGCTCCATCAATTCAGCAGTCATGACCACCAATTCGTGGACTTTACAAAATGTTACAACTTTTCAATATTTTCATCCATTTTCTCTTCCTAATGAAACTTTTCCCTATAATATTCCAACAATGTGTTAGGCATTAGTGATTCATCATCAGCAACTCCGACAATATGTTAGTGGGTGTCCTATCTATACTATATTGTTATAAGCAAAAATATGATATAATTGATTGGTTTTTTTTTTTTTTTCTGAAAGTATATAATTAGTTGGTTAATCGGTTACCAACAAGTTTGTTAACATCTTCCAAAATTGAAAACATAAACTAAAATGCATATAAAATATATTTTACTAAACTCTCTGCCTCGTTTTGAGAGTCGGCCGCCTCCACTCATCCTTCAACCATCCTTCACCGTCCTATCCTTCCATCAAACCCACATCCATCCCATCCCATCCTCTCATCCCGTTTCCTCCATTTCTGAATCTTTAATTTCTATTTTTTTAGTTTTTTAATAAAATCGAAATCCAATCCTTTTTGGGTTAGATCCTTTTTATCGTACCCATCTTTTTGGGTTGTTGATTGTCCCAATTTTTTGGGGTTGTTGATTTATCCCCAATTTTTGGGGTTTATGTTTTGGTTGTATTTTTTATTTGCTGTCTTGTTTAGTGTGTTGGCTACAGTTCGGAATTTGCTCCAGGTTTGGAGGGAAGATCAGGTTGGAGCGAGTTGTTGTCAAATAGAAGGTGATTGGCAACCACAAGAAGTTGAAGCCATTAGCCTTCGAGAAGCCATTTCTTGGGCAAAATCACTAAAGCACATTGATCAAGTGCTAGTAGTTCGATTATCGGTTTGCGAATCGTGTGGTTCTTTTGCTTGAAAATGCTGCATAAATTCTATGTCAGGCTATGGAGAGTGGTCTGTCACTCCTCCTGCATTTATTAATCATGTACTCGAAAGTGATAATTTCTAAGTAATGCAAGTACGATTTGTTTCAATATATATATATATATATATATATATATATATATATATATTACAAAAAATAAATCACATATTTCACTTAATAACAAACTCTTTTAATTACACTCCAATTAATATTCAATTATATGCTCTTTTGGTTATATTTGAATTAAAATTCATCACCTACACCCAACTTTTTTAGATTCTTTCAATTACTTGGAAACCAAATAATTTCAAAATCAATTTAAATAATTTTAATATCACATATTTATTAACAAATTTACAACAAATTATAAATCAACAAAGTGAAAACAAACTAAAACTATATAATAAATAATAAAAATTTCACACAATTACAAATCTATACTATCTATACTATATTATAAAAGCCGAAATATTAAAAGTTTGGTCGGTCGGTCGATCAGTCGGTCAGTATGGTACTTCGTGTTTTTACTTAAATACCCTTACTTAATTATGGGTAATTGCCAAGAATACCACTTTTACCAATAACATGTGACAAGAATACCACTTTTCAGAAAAGTGGCAAAAAATACCGATCTATTACGCATTTATGAAAGGTGTAATAGGTTTTGTACTAATTACGCATTTGAAAATGAGGTAATAGGCTGTCTTGACGGCGCCTATTACGCATTTGAGACAGGGGTAAATGCTATTACGCATTTGTGAAATGCGTAATAGGGGAAAATTTTATATGTATTATGCCATTGTGAAATGCGTAATAGAGGAATTTTTTTCAACTTTCTATTACGCATTTTCCAAATGTTTAACATGTTGGTAGTTTTGGCCGGTCTTCTTACTTTTCGTTATTTTGGTACTAACTTTAAAAAAAAGTGGTAATCTTGTCATTCTTTCCTTAATTATTATTTATTTAGTTTCTATTTTATATTTACTAATAACCAACCAATTATCTTTGTTGGTTAAAACACATTATCTTTTCTATTTTTTTAACTATATTCTCTCATTTCCCAAAAATATCATGAGCCGTTCTATTTGATGAAATAAAATAATAGTATTATAATTACTAACCTTTTATAAACACCTAAAATATCGTATCTTCCAATAATAATATTTTTTTAATTAAAACATGTTAACATCTAATTTAAAACATAAAAGTTTGGTCGGTCGATCGGTCAGTCGGTCAGTATGGCACTTCGTTTTTTACTTAAATACTCTTACTTAATTATTATTTATTTAGTTTCTATTTTATATTTACGAATAACTAACCAATTATCTTTGTTAGTTAAAACACATTATCTTTTCTATCTTTTTTAACTATATTCTCTCATTTCCCAAAAATATCATGAGCCGTTCTATTTAATGAAATAAAATAATAGTATTATAATTACTAACAGTTTATAAACACCTAAAATATCGTATCTTCCAATAATAATATTTTTTTAATTAAAACACGTTAACATCTAATTTAAAACATAATCTTGCAATAAATAATATATATCCATAAATATCATAACATATCTTCTAATCACAAACAAAATCTATACTATTATATAAAAGTCGAAACATTAAAAGTTTGGTTGGTCGATCGGTCGGTCGATCGGTACGGTACCTATTGATTTTACTTATTTGCCCTTACTCAATTACAGATAAAATCCATTCTACTAATTAATAAATTTTCTTTTTCAGGTTAAACATATTATGTTTTCTATTATTCAATAACTAAATAATTTCTCTTTTTACGTAAAATACAATATCTTTTATAATTGATCTAACTAAAATTTCTCCTTTACTAATCAATTTCCTTTTTCAGGTTAAACATGTTACCTTTTCTATTTTCCAATAACTAAATAATTTCCTGAAAATACAATATCTTTTACATTTTATCTAACTAAAATTTCTCATTTCTAAGAAACACTACGAGCAATTTTGTTTCATAAAATAACATAATTATATTATAATTGGTATTAACTAATTAATTACCCTTTTTCAGCCAAAACACGTTACTTTTTTCTCTTTTCTCTAACTAAAATCTCTCTTTTTCCAATTATATCATGGACTTCTATAATTTATCTAACTAAAATTTCTCCTTTATTAATCAATTTCCTTTTTCGGGTTAAACATATTACATTTTCTATTTTTCAATAACTAAATAATTTCCTAAAAATACAATATCTTTTACATTTTATCTAACTAAAATTTCTCCTTTTTTAAAAACAATAATAATTTCCTGAAAATACAATAATCTTTACATTTTATCTAACTAAAATTTCTCCTTTTTAAAAAACACTACGAGCAATTTTGTTTAATAAAATAACATAATTATATTATAATTGGTATTAACTAATTAATTACCTTTTTCAGCTTACGTTACCATTTCTCTTTTCTCTAACTAAAATTTCTCTTTTATTAATCAATTTCCTTTTTCAGGTTAAACATTGATATGGGCTGAAATTAAAATTGTAAAAACACATTTAATGTGGCATTTAATAAGCCTAGATTGGTCCAAGGTTAAAGCCCCTTAATGAGGCCCGAAACCCTAATTAAATAATAAAATTCGTAGCTGATAAATCAGCCAAATAAGGGACTTCGTGATTGATTCTGAATTCGTAGCTTTGAGTTTTTTTTGAGTTTTTCGTTGAGTTTTAGAGTTCGAGTTTTCATTTTTTTTTGTTTTTGTTTTTTTTTCCCGAGTTTTGTTTGTCAATTTTTGTGGAGTTTAGTTTCTAGGATGTTGAGTTGTTTCTGGTGTTTGTTGTTAGCTGAGTTTCCGAGTTGTTTGCGCTGAGTTGCTATATCTTTGTGATTTAATTGCTGTGTAGTTGAGTTCTGTTTGTTAATTGTTGTTTTTGATACAATTCTGAGTTGGTGCTTTGTTCTCCGCTCATTGGGGCCGCAGGCCATCTCCCCCATATTCGATTTGTTCTCCACGGGCCCTGCAGGGACATTCATAATCGATTTCTAACATTTGCAACTGAATGTAACCACATGCAACTGAACACAACTAAATATGTAACTGAATGCAACTAAAAACTAAAAGTTAAATTTTCATTTTTACTGTTGCGCCCTTATATAAAGCTGGAAGTTGGTAAAAAAAATGAAAATTAAAATTACAATTTTTAGTTGCATTCCAATTGCATTCAGTTACATATGCAACTAGTTGCAACTGAATGCAACTAAAAACTAAAAGTTAAATTTCCATTTTTGCTGCTGCGCCCTTATATAGAGCTGGAAGTTTGTAAAAAAAAAAATGAAAATTACAATTTTTAGTTGCATTCAGTTGCATATGCAACTACATTCAACCAGATGCAACCAGCTGCGCAGCCATTACAAATAAGATAGTATTTTTACTAAATTGTCAAAACAGTTGAATCTGGTTGGATGTAGTTGAATACCGTATTTTTGCAATTTTTTTCAAAAGATGGTATTTTTGTAAAAGAACTTTAAAAGAACAGTATTTTTGTAAAAATATTTATATGTTGGGGTATTTATGAAAAAAGCCCAATAAATAATGATGAAAGAAATAAAATTTAAAAAAAAAACTAATCACATAGAGTTATTTAAATTTGATTATTGGATATTAAAATTTGGTTCACTTTGGGCTTTCAATATTTTAGTACCGGTCCTGAACTTATTGCGATCCACAGCAACATGGACCAGGTCGATCAATTCTGTTTGAAAAGTCACCGAGTCGCAAAGGA
Organism: Saposhnikovia divaricata; assembly: GCA_036435485.1. Lineage (NCBI taxonomy): Eukaryota > Viridiplantae > Streptophyta > Magnoliopsida > Apiales > Apiaceae > Saposhnikovia > Saposhnikovia divaricata. Next base: position 52,741,773 of record CM071595.1, on the reverse strand, counting down.
CCAAACCGACAAGCATCACAATCCTTCTCTAAGAGCATCTCCAAGAGACTCCTACCTTTACTCTTTAAAATAATATAAATAAATGCCTCTTAGCAAGTTATTACATTGGTTTATGTGTCAAACTCCAACAATCCTCTTTATATTAGCTCTTTATTTATAATTTATTCATAAATTAACCCCACTATAACAAAAAGTTGTGCAAGGATTGGTGTACATGAATATTTTATTATTAAAATACAAGTTAAGAGCTACTAGTGGCTCTTAGAAATGAGGAGAGAGAAGAGGCTCTTAGTATTTTTAAGAGCCACTAAGAGTCTTTTGGAGCAACATTTTCATTCTCTCTCCTCATTTTTTGAGTTAAGAGCTTGAGTAGAGAGTCTCTTGAAGATGCTCTAAAGGTTTTTATTGTTGAAGAAGGAAACTCAACTCATCTCGAAACCTTTGGGTCAAATCTACGGTTGCAAAATAAACATCTTTTAGTTCCCTTTTTTTATTACTCTATCCCTTCCAAATTTTTTTATCTTATTTCATTTTTATTGGTCCCTTTAACCAACTACTACATATGTAACTGATTAAAATTATAATAAAAATTGTACCATTAGAAAGTATATTTAATTTATTTTAATTTATATTTTTCAGAATTTATAAATTATAAAAGATTTATATGTAAATACTAGTCAAAATTTAATCAATTTGACCACAAAAAATCAAACAAAACATAAGATTTGGAAGATGAAAAATATTAATAAAATAGAATTACTTGAAATAAAGATAAGATATTATTGACAAACTGCTCTAATTAATTTGATCGTACACTATATTAAGGGGTCATTTGTTAAATCTGAACCAAAATATTTGGATGATTTAAATTTCTGAATGGTTCTGATTTCTGGATCGTTCATCTGGATGGTTGATATTTTTTTGTATAAAATTAGTGGATTGAACATCAAAATAAGTTTGATTAATATTTTACTTTTTACCGCTAATCATGATATCAAAGAAAATAACAAAAATATCATTGTCAAAAAAAAAATTAAAGCTTTTAAGTTTAAAATTTTATTTTATCAATTTAAGAAAATGCCAAATTAACGTCTATTTACTATTTATTTTTTTATTTTCTTAGACTTATTTCTATTTATAGAATATAATTATGCAATACATGTATATAAATAACAAATTTTATAAAGTATGAACTTCAAAATAAAAAATAAGAAGGTCTCTAAATTGTAATGCAATTACTATATATAGTTTGGTGAATAATAACATTTTTGAATGATTCAACAAAATTTTTAAACAGGAGTAATTCAGCTAATTTTTAGTTATCGTCCAAGAACTTTACTAATTAATCAAACAAGCTGAATAGGTACATTAGTCTGGTCCAGAGGTTTTAGTATCATTCTTGGGTTATCAAATGAGCCCTAAGTCTAGAATAAGAAATTAAGAATCCTCAGTAGGTGAGTGGACTTTAGGTTTCCAACGTATTTGCGTAAATACGTATTCCCTCCGTTCTTTTGATTTGTATCATTTCAAAAAAAGGTATTTGACACGCATTTTAAGGATAGCCCAAGTTAGCCGCAATGCCATAAGAGAATGTTACAAGTTAATTATTAGCACATATGTAATCTATGTTTACGATAATTCATAAAGCGTTACACTATATAATATACAAACTAAATCCTTAGATTATGGATGAATTATGCACATATTATTAATCTATTGTTTAATAATGGCTGACACTAATCCATTTTATTCAAGTTTATCTGTTGATAACTAACAATAAGTAACCGATAATTTTATTTGGAAGACCAATTTCGTACCTTTAATTTTTAAATTTTCAATTGTTTAATGACCCACAAAAACATATTTGACCCAAGTTTTCAGGGTTTATCATGCATCGGAGAATTTTTGGTGCAGGCTGGTTTGCGTCACATGCGCATTGTTATAACCAAAATTCGGATTCGGATATTTTCGAGATGGATTCGGGTCAAATACGTATTAAATTGGGGGAATTCTAGTTTTGGTTAGGGTTTTATCAGAAATGGTAAAGGTCAGGCCGCGCCCTCTCTTTTTTAATAAAGAGGGCGCGCCCTAAATATAAGATATGGAGAAAAATTGATTCAATGTGGTTTTTTGAGAAGACATTAAAGAAATCTTTCTTAGAATTCTACTCGAAAGAGGATTCTACTCAAGTTGGAATTCCAGAATTTGAAGAAATTCCCTCCTGTCGTATCTCAGGAGGGGGATGTCCGTCGCAGAAGGCCTCCAGGGGTTTGCCTGGATATTAGGACCCTTCTTAGACGCTAAGGGAGGCATCCGTGCGCCCTAAGGTGGAAAGATGGGGACTTTCTGGTGTGTGCTTTGGGAGCTCTGTTCCTGTAGCCAATGGGCGCGTCCTCATTGGGGAACTTTGGAGTAATCCTGCACTTTGCACCCAAAAGCTCTGGATCACCTGTCCTGCTATCTGGTGGGTGCTTCTCATTCGGGGGACAGGGATGCGTTCTGCACTTGGGGTAAACCACGGCTATACCTGCATCCTTGAAATTAAGAAATAGCTGGTAACGGATAGGACTAGTCCTCGACGGGGGAAGTTTCCTTATCCGTGAAGTCTTGAAATCTTGGATGAGCCTTGGGCCTTTGTGGTTAGGCCTCATAGTAGAACATTCCGGAAGCTGGTCCGTTATCCAAGCCCATTTGGGTTTCTTGTTCTCCAAGAACTACGTCTGGCTTGATCCCCTATAAATACAGGGGTACGTAGGCCGATTGAGGGGTTGGAAGTCGAGAGCTCTGAATAGCCGCTACTAACCCTATCAATCTCAGCCACCAATTATCTACAGCCACCACACGCCACCACTTTTTCCGGAGAAAAACCACCGTCTAAGATCTTGTTTCCGGCGATATACCTCGAATTTTGTTGTTCCCAAATTCCTCCGTCAACAAATTGGCGCTAGAAGGAGGGGAGCCAATCAAGATCTACATCTTAGGAGGAAAAGATGTCTCACAATCATGGCAGAGGTTCTCAAGGAGAAGATGGCTACGGTTCTGAAGATAGCTTGGGAGATAACCGAGCGCGTCATGAAGCTTACGTCCCGGAAAATATAGCTGCTCCTCCGCGACATCAAGGAACTCCGGCCGCCATCGGCGGTCAGCCGCCCGTTCTCATCAGTAATTCGGCATTAATGGAACAGCTGTATGTTATGCAAGATGCCATAAATAGTTTCGGAGCGAGATTGGGTTCAGTGGAGGAAGAGCAAGAATCAAGGAGAAAATCTCGGAGTATCCCACGAAATCATCACCGATCAGGGAAATCCCCTCAGACCGTGGAAGATTCTCGAAGGGGGAAGGAAAGTCATGAAAAGAGATTTCAGCTGGTCACTCCTCGAAGGTTAGATTATTCTGATCCTATTATTGAATATCCTAGTGAAAATAATTCTGAGCGCAGGTTGGTGAATCCTCAAGAGAGGGCGCGCCCTCATCCTCACCGTTCAGGGCGTACTCCTCATGAGATTCAAAGGGATGAAGAGCAAATCGCTAAAGAAAGGAGAGATTTTGCCAGCTTGAAAGAACGCCTTGGAATAAGGCTTGATGACGATGATTTGAGGATGATGCTCCTCGAGCTTCAGAAAAAAGACAAATATATGGAATCGAGGCCCCATGATTCACAGCGCGTGCCCCCTGATAACAGGTCGCGGCCCCTTGGACATGAGCGAGCCCTTCCTCAGAGCCATGATTCACAGCGCGTGCCCCCTGACAACAGGTCGCGGCCCCTTGGACATGAGAGAACTTTTGCTCGAAATAATAATCCACAGCGCGTGCCCCCTGTTCAAAACAGGTCGCGGCCCCTTGGATTCCACCGAACTCCTCATCGTGATAATACTGAAAGAAGAAACCGTGATAACGGTGACAGAAGAATGGATTGGCACCAGGGAAACAGGCGCCCCTGTAATCAGGGCGCGCCCTCAGAGGGAGGAACCCCCCGCATCCATCAAATTCCCTCAAGTACTTCCAGTGAGTCCAGGTCGAGGACGCACTCTCGCTCGGGAGAACAGTATCAGAGAGGTTCTCAAGGGAATCCACAACCTCATGGAAATCTCGAGGGTCATCAAATTCAAACTCAAGAGGCAGTGACTCAACCACAAGCTGAAATTCAAGGAGGTGTTCAGACGGCGGCTCCACCGCCACCTCCACCCCCGGGGGGTACTCAGACTGTGGAACAACCAAATATCCAGAATATTCCTGGAGTGGGAACATTTAATGTGGACGACTTAAAGAAACTCCTGGCTCACCTAGACGGAGGAAGAATATCTGCAACTGCTCCAACATCTTCTCCCTTCTCAACTGAGGTTAGAGAGGCGCAGCTCCCTGCTGGGTATAGATCAATGACTAATGATTTGCGATTTCATGGAAATGCAGACCCTGTGGAATTCCTTGGACGTTTCGATATTGAGATGGATGTCTATCAAGTTACAGAACTGGCTAGGTGTCGATTGTTGGCGGCAACTTTCAGGGAGAGTGCTCAGCAATGGTTTCAGAAGCTTGGTCCGGGGATAATTACATCATGGCAGATGATGAGGAACTTGTTCTTGACTAAGTTCCAGGCTGCGGTAAAATATGCTCCTCCGGTCACGACCTTGGCCAACATCAAACAAAGGGAAGGAGAGAGTTTGCAATCCTATTTCAAGAGATTCAACTCGGAATCCACTATGGTGAGAGGAGCGACAGACGAAACACTCAAGAGTTTCTTAATTGCTGGATTGTCAGTGGGAACAGATTTCTGGAAACATCTTCAAGGCCGTGATCCACCTACGTTGGCCGATGTGTTTGCACAAGCTGAGTCTTTCAAAATTGTGGAACAATCCTTGGCAGACAACCGAAAAACTGACAGTCAGAACGGTTCTAAGGCAAAGATTGGTAAAAGGAAGGATAGGTCTCCCAGTCCTACTCGTCGTATAGCAACTGGTGCGAACCGGATAAATCTAACTGAAACTGGAAGGAGTTGGGGTCCACCTGATACATATACTTACGATCAAAGGCCGGGTAACTATACTCCTTTAGCAGCTTCTATTGAACATATCTTTGAGGTGAATAAGAACAAAGGGTTCTTCAGAAAGCCGGAACCATTGACCTCCTGGCAGAGTAGGGATAAGAAAAAGTATTGTGAATTCCATGAATCCTCAGGGCATAACACTCATGAATGTCGTCAACTCAGGGAAGAGATTGAGGATCTGATTAAGGAAGGATACTTGACGGAATGGATTGTTAGGGAGGTAAAGAAGCATAGGGAGAATCCCGACAGGAGAGATGGAGGGCGCGCCCTCAACGGAGATGGCAAGCCGGAAGAGAAGAAATTCGTCAAAGAAGGGAGTATTCACACCATCTTTGGAGGACACCATTTAGGGGGAGATAGCAATCACGCTATGGAGAGATATTCCAGGGAAGCGAGGTATCGACCTCTCACAAATGTGAATAGCTTGGAATTGAGGCCACCTAAATTGTTCAAGGGGGAATGTGCTGACATAACTTTCACCGAAGAAGAAGCTAGATGGGTACATCATCCTCATAATGATGCTCTGGTAGTAGCGATTCAGATTGGTTCAAAGAATGTCCATCGGGTTTTCGTGGACAATGGAAGCTCGGTGAACATACTCTATTACAGTACTTATAAGAAGCTGGGACTCTTAGACAAAGACATGGTTCAAGACAACGGATGGATCTATGGTTTCTCAGGAGAATCGGTAAAAGTTATGGGAGCTATCAAATTACCGGTAACTCTTGGGGAAGGAAACCTTTCTGTGACGCAAATGATGGATTTCATGATTTTGAATGTGGATTCCTCACATAATGCTCTAGTAGGACGACCCCTGTTGAAGGAAATGAAAGTTGTGACCTCCATCTATCATCTCGCGATGAAATTTCCTACGCCAAATGGTGTGGGAACTGTGCGGGGCTCTCAGCACGACTCCAGAGATTGCTACCATAAGGCGATTAAAGGGTTTAGAAGGCAGCAGGATGGAGGGCGCGCCCTGTGTGAGGGTGGTTCCGGAGTCATGAGTGTTGTCCCAGAAGAGGTGAAAGCCCATTATCTTGTACAGGAACCTGAAGAGGAAGAACCGCTATACAGGGCGCGCCCTGAGGATGATACCTCGGTTCTTGGTGGGCTTCAAGAAGGAATTTTGGAGGAAATAGAGGAAGATGCAGAGGAAGTAATCTCGTTTGATCTCCAGGGTGAGCAGGTTGAAGGGAGACGAATTTTGCTTGAAGGTTTGGTGCATACCCTTGTCGAGGAAGACTTCCCTCTTAAAGAGGACGTGCCCTCCAAGGACGTAGCACCGGTTGAAGATCCTCGAAGTTTTGATTTTGACCTTGACCCAAGGACACCGCAACCGGTGGAAAAGACTGGTCCTGCAGAGGATACAATTTCAATTTTGGTGGATGAGAGGGATCCGACTAAGGTTCTGAAGATTGGATCGCAGTTGAACTCCAAGTTAAGAGGCATGCTCACTAATTTCCTTTTAAACAATCTGGATGTTTTTGCTTGGAGTCATGCTGATATGGTTGGGATCGATCCGAAGGTTATGTGTCACCGTCTGAATATAGATCCCACCAAGAAGGGAATTCGCCAGAAACGCCGGCCAGTAAGTGGAGAGAGAGCCGTAGCCTTGAAGGAAGAGGTGGATAGACTTCTAGATGTTGGGCTAATCAAGGAGTCATATTATCCAGATTGGTTGGCTAATCCGGTTCTTGTGAAAAAACCCAATGGGAAATGGCGAACTTGTGTGGATTTCACTGATCTGAACAAGGCATGCCCGAAGGATAGCTTTCCACTCCCGAGGATTGATCAGTTGGTAGATGCCACGGCAGGACATGCTCTTTTAAGTTTCATGGATGCCTACTCTGGTTACAACCAGATTCCTATGTATGAGCCGGATCAGGAGCACACTTCCTTTATTACAGACCGAGGATTGTATTGTTACATTGGAATGCCTTTCGGGTTAATCAATGCTGGCGCAACCTATCAAAGATTGGTGAACATGATGTTTAAGGATTTAATAGGGAAAACCATGGAGGTATACGTGGATGATATGCTTGTTAAATCCTTAAAAGCAAAAGACCATGTAAAGCATTTGGAACAAATGTTCGAGATTTTGAGGAAGTTTAGGATGAAGTTGAATCCTCAAAAATGCGTCTTTGGAGTAGAATCCGGGAAGTTTCTAGGATTTATTGTTAATCATCGTGGAATCGAGGCAAATCCGGCAAAAATAAAAGCACTTCTTGATATGAAATCTCCGACTAATGTAAAGCAGGTTCAGAGTCTTACAGGAAGGATAGCAGCCCTTAATCGTTTCGTTTCAAAATCGTCGGATAAATGCAGAGAATTCTTCAAGGCGATAAAGGGGGCAGCCAAAGATTTTGCATGGACATCTGAGTGTGAGGAAGCTTTTCAGAGAATAAAGGAGCATTTGGGAAATCCCCCTCTCTTAGCTAAGCCCGTGGAAGGAGAAACGTTAATTTTATACTTGGCAGTTTCAGAACATTCTATCAGTGCGGTATTAGTAAAAGAAGAAGTTGATCATCAGTCCCCGGTTTACTATGTGAGTAAGCGTTTGCTCGATGCGGAAACCAGATATACTAGCATGGAAAAGTTGGTTTATGCCTTAGTTTTGGCGTCAAGGAAGCTTCGTCCTTATTTTCAGGCTCACAAGATTGAAGTTCGTACGGCATATCCATTGAGAGGAATTCTCCATAAGCCAGAAACCTCTGGTCGAATGTTAAAATGGGCAGTTGAGCTGGGACAATTTGATTTGGAATATACTCCAAGGACAGCTATAAAGGGTCAAGCTCTTGCTGATTTCATTCTTGAATTCGAGTCGGAGAGTGAAGAAAAAGCAATTGTGTTGGTTGAGCCTGAAATTCCACTAAAGATGGCAAGCCCATGTGAGGAAGTTCCTCAACCTTGGTGGAAGTTACAAGTAGATGGAGCTGTCAACAATGGAGGGGCTGGAGCAGGAATAATCTTGCTTACCCCCGAAGGGAATCAACTTATGAGTGCTATTCACTTCAAATTTCAGGCGACCAATAATGATGCAGAGTATGAAGCCTTGATTAATGGGCTAAAGATGGCTTTGGAGATGAAGGTAGTGAATCTCATTGTGTTAAGTGATTCAGAATTGGTGGTCGGACAAGTAAAAGGTGGATTTCAGTGTAGAGGTCCAAGGACAGAGCTTTACATGAGGTGCGCTCAACGATTGATAAAAAAGTTCCGAGAAGTACGAGTAGAGTGTATTCCACGAGATGAGAACTGTAGTGCAGATGTGTTAGCCAAGTTGGGGTCACAGAAAGACGCTATGCTGTTGGGGACTGTACCTTTGCAAATACAGGAAGTTCCTAGCATTCCAGAGGTTGAAGTCATGGAAGTGGAATCTATTCCCAGTGTTACTTGGATGACTCCCATTCAAAAATATATTCGAGAAGGGATACTTCCCGGTGAGAAGTTGGAAGCCAGGCGGCTTCAGTATCAAGCAGCCAGGTTCGTGGAGTATGATGGGATTTTATATAAGAGGGGTTTCAATCAACCACTTCTCAAGTGCATAGATGGGGATGAGTGCAATTACATTCTTAGGGAAATTCATGAAGGTATATGCGGCAATCACTCGGGGGGTGGTTCGTTGGCAATGAAGGTGTTAAGGCAAGGATATTATTGGCCTACCTTGAAGAAGGATGCTTACGAATTTGTTAAGGCATGTGACAAGTGTCAGAGGTTCGCTAATTACTCTACCAGCCCTGCTACCACTTTGACTTCTTTGATGAGTCCGTGGCCATTTGCTATGTGGGGAATAGATCTTATCGGAGAGCTCCCTAAAGCCAAAGGAGGAGTGAAATATGCTGTTGTTGCTGTGGATTATTTTACCAAGTGGGCGGAGGCAATGCCCCTGGCCACAATTACAGCAAGAAAGATTCGAGATTTTGTTTTCAACTCTATTGTGTGCAGGTTTGGAATTCCGTATAAACTTGTGTCGGATAATGGAAAGCAGTTTGACAGCAAGGAATTGAGAAAATTGTGTGATGATTTGGGGATAAAGAAGGAATTTGCAGCTGTGTATCACCCTCAAAGTAATGGGCAGACAGAGGCTGTTAACAAAATAATCAAGCACACCTTGAAGACGAAGTTGGAAGAAAGCAAAGGGAATTGGCCTGAAGAACTTCCCATGGTCTTATGGTCGTATAACACGACTCCAAGAACCACAACTGGAGAATCTCCTTTCATATTGTCTTATGGATGTGAAGCAATGGTGCCAGTGGAGATTGGAGCAGGGTCATTCCGAAGAGATTTCTATGATGAAGAATCAAATATGGTTAATCAAAGATTAAATCTTGATCTCCTAGAAGAAATGAGGGCTAATTCGCAGTTGAGATTGGCAACTTATCAGCAGAGGGCTGCACGGTATTATAACAAGAAGGTGAAGGCTCAACCTTTTAAGGTGGGTGATCTAGTTCTGCGAAAAGTTATGCCAAATACAAGGGTAGCAGCGCATGGAGTCTTTGGACCTAACTGGGAAGGACCTTACAAGATCAAGTCTATCATCTGGGAAGGGACTTATCATCTAGAAGACTTGGATGGCAACACAATCCCAAGGGCATGGAATGCAGAGCATCTGAGGAAGTATTATCAGTAGGGTGCGGCTTTGACCCACTATTGTATGAAGGCTTATATTTAAGTTATAGACTAGCATAAATAAATCTTCTCCTAGTCTAGGGGGGGTAGTACATATACGCCTTTAGTTCTAGTCGAGACTTGCTGTTTTTATTCTACGCTTTTTCGAAGTTTATTCTCCTTAGCTCGGGGGGTAGTTCATGTATACCTTCCCCTGTTCTGTTGAGATTTGAGTTTATTTGAAGATTAATAAAGTTTATCAAGACATTCTTTCAAGTTTTTGAAGACTCTTTTTATTACAAGAGGTCGTGCTCTTTGCCTTAGGGCGCGCCCTGTCAAATTCAGTTTAAATCCAAGCAATAATTGACAAGTAAAAGGAATATTTAAAAAAAAAGGGGTAATGCCTTAGGGTATGTCCTCAACATGTATGAAGAGTTTTCATGTTTTTTGTCAAAGTTAGACATTTTCTTGAAAGAAATTATGAAGAAACGGTTGTGCCTTGGTTAAGGGCGCGCCCTTGTTGAAAAAATTTCAATAAGAAAAGTAAAGGCATGGAAAAATAATAAGCATGGTAAAGTTTAAAAGGCATTAAAGGTTTAAACGTCAAGGAAAGCGGAGATTAAAAGTTTACAACTTGCAAGGTTTTACAGAGGGCCTGCACCTCAGAAAATTTGAAATAATACCCAAAAGTTTAGAATGATTGAAACATAACATTCAAGGCGCGTCCTTAACAGGGGACGCGTCCTTAGATGGAGGTTCTTTATCAGTGTTCTCAATACCTTCAATATTCTTGGTGTTTTCAGCATTTGCAGCGGGAGAAGAGTTATGATGACCCTCTTGTTCCTCAATAGGAGTAGGAATTTTATCTTCGAGAATAGGCGTCCCACCAAAGGACGCGTCCTCATCTACTTCAGGTAACTCGAGGCCAAGAGAGATTCTCTTTGCTTTGATCTCATCCGCTTCATCAATTTTGAATTTTTCAATCCAATCAACTGTCTCTTGACCAAATTTGGAGAAGTCATACTCTGGATCAACAGCAAGAAAGCCGGAAGCATAATTGCGAAAGCCTCTAGAAAAAGATGACTTTTGTAAAGCTTTCTTCTCAACGGCCCATCCATTGCTTTTATCTTCCTCAAGAAGGGAATTGGCCTTAGTGAGCTTATCGATGGACTCAGTCATTGACTTAATCGAATTATTCAGCTTTTCAATATGAGTGTCTTTGGCGGACCTCATTCTCTTGAATTGATCATCTTTTCCCTTCAATTGCTTGGACATGTTTTTGTTCTCGGTTTCTAGTTGAGAAAGGCGTGCCCTCATTTTTTGATTTGATTCTTTGATATGATTAGCATGAAAGTGAAGCTGTGCGGCTGAAGAAATTAAAACATTTTCAATTTGTTCGTCAGACCGAGAAGACCAGCCTTTAACTTCTTCCTCGGAGAAGAATTTAGAAGATGCAGCCCCAAGAAATGTCTGCACAGTTGGGTCAGTAAGCTCAGTAATTTTCAGGCGTTTTGAGGACGCGTCCTCTTTGCCTTCATCAGTTGGTTTCCGTTTTGGTGACTTGTTAGGAGGAGGTACTTTTTTTGTATCCCTGCGTGGAGGGCGCGCCTTCCCAGGCTTTACTGCGGTAGGGTTGTCTACATCAATTCCAAAACCCTTTGGAAGATCTGCCATTCCTGAAAATATAAAGTAACAATTGAGAGTAATATAACAAATATGGAGTAATTACACTGCAAGGGATAAAAATTATAATTAACAAAGATCTACCAGCATTGACAGACGCGCCCTCACTTGGGGCCGCGCCCTCAGTATAAGAAGTATTGTAATTATCAAGGGTTCCTTCTGAGTCATCAATTGTTGTGGATTTTATGGGTATACCCTTTCTAAAGCGTTGGAAAGGGATGATTGATCCAACTTCTTTTGAGAGTATCCCAACTCTTTTCAAGTTTTCTTCAGTGACAAGGACGGATGTGTCAAAACTCCCAGGGGGAAGATTTAAAATAGTTTGGGCACGTTGTAAAGGCGCGCCCATAAGCTCATCAACTACTCTGCGAGCTGAATATAAGGAAAGGGTTTTATTAAAAGAACATCATCTAAAAAGGAAAAAAAAAAAATGAAAGGACGCGTCCTTACTTGGATTGTAGTTGAAAGAAGTTTTAATTCTCATAACATCCCAAACATAGAAGAAGGGATCCTTCCAATTTTTGACGTTGCTGATTCTTCCCTCAGAAAATCCTTTTTTATTGTGTTTCTTGTTGACCACAAAGTAAAAGTATCCTTTGCCAGATTTGCGAATACTAAAGAAATAACTAAATTCCTCCATGGTTGGCATTCCAAGGTGGGCATCATGATAGAGAATAAAAAGTGCTGCGGCTAGGGTATAACTATTGGGAGATAACTGGATGGGTGCTACATCAAACCATTCAATGATTCTTTGGTAGTATGGATGTAAAGGCGCGCCCACTCCTAGGGTAATTAATTTGGGGGTTAAAACCATTCGAGGGATTTTGAAATCCGAATTATAGTTAAAAATATGGGGCCGCATCATGGAAGGAGGGCGTCCCCATATACCATTCATGTTGTAATACTTCATACACCACTCAATTTCCTCTACAGAAGCTGTGCTTGACATACCGACACAATCAACCTTCCCAGCGTTTTTTCGTAATATGTTTTTCTCTGCTTCAGTTAGTTCTTCTTCGTAGGTGCTCCAATCAAGGTCAATTTCAATTTTCATGACTGTGGGGTGTACGTATGGAACTGGGGATGGAAGAGGAGAGTAAGGGTTTTTGAAGCTCTCTTCAGTTGAAGAAGCGCTTTCACAAGAGGGCACGCCTTCAGAAGAATGGTGGGTTTCATCATTGACATCATTGTCAGTGGGAGAAATAGTTTTGTTTTTATGAGAAGTTTGTTCAGTATCAGTATTTTCCGTTAAATCGTCAGTGATGGGTTGAGGAGTGGATCGTAAGGAGACATGGTGGAGAGAGTCAATAGACGAGGTGGACATGGAATCAAGTTCTGACATAATGTACGGTATGTTTTCAGGAGGTATGGGATGAAATGTAGGGTGCTCTGGAGGAAATGAAATGGATGGGGGGGAATATGTGCCTAATTTTCTGTTAAATTCTTCAAATGGATGGAACGGGGAGGACGTGTCCGAGTGCTCCAGCTGAAAAAAGATGGGTATAAATATGTAAAGGCGCGTCCTGACCAAGATATGGTGAAATGTCATCTAAAAAAAAAAAGAGAGAGAAAGGGAAAAAGGAAAATTTTCATGTTTATACTCTTAAAGTCTATGGCTAAAGATCTTGAAAGGTTTGAGGCCGCGCCCTTAGTATAAGGCGCGTTCACAAGGAAGTTATCTTATGCGAAAGTCAGCTAACAACTTTTGAATTGGGTAAATAGTAGATCAAATCAATATATATACTATATATACGTATATACATACAATTAAAATGAAGAACACGAACAATATGAAATGAAGACTTCGAGTATAAGTAAAAAACAGGTTGAACACTTGAAGTAAATGGATAGGAGCGTACCTTGAAAGTTATCGATCAAGTCTTGTGGAAAGCAAGTACTGAAAATGATCGATTTGATCGGGTTTTCGCCGAGGAGGAAGAAAATCGCCAGTGGTGGTTTTAGTGCAGAGATAATGGTGAAAAGAAAGTGAGAGTGGTAGTGATGATCTAGTATTTATAGGGATTTGGAAATGTAATGGGTAACAGCTGTAAACCGGTTGGAATTCTGAAGGGATTTGGAAATGTAATGGGTAACAGCTGTAAACCGGTTGGAATTCTGAGGATGCGCCCTTCTCCAAGGCGCGCCCTAATGAACTATTGCGAGAATTTTGTGTTTTTTGAAGAAAATTCCATATTTTATCTCTGATTTCATATGGAATTGGGGGGTAGTTGTTATAACCAAAATTCGGATTCGGATATTTTCGAGATGGATTCGGGTCAAATACGTATTAAATTGGGGGAATTCTAGTTTTGGTTAGGGTTTTATCAGAAATGGTAAAGGTCAGGCCGCGCCCTCTCTTTTTTAATAAAGAGGGCGCGCCCTAAATATAAGATATGGAGAAAAATTGATTCAATGTGGTTTTTTGAGAAGACATTAAAGAAATCTTTCTTAGAATTCTACTCGAAAGAGGATTCTACTCAAGTTGGAATTCCAGAATTTGAAGAAATTCCCTCCTGTCGTATCTCAGGAGGGGGATGTCCGTCGCAGAAGGCCTCCAGGGGTTTGCCTGGATATTAGGACCCTTCTTAGACGCTAAGGGAGGCATCCGTGCGCCCTAAGGTGGAAAGATGGGGACTTTCTGGTGTGTGCTTTGGGAGCTCTGTTCCTGTAGCCAATGGGCGCGTCTTCATTGGGGAACTTTGGAGTAATCCTGCACTTTGCACCCAAAAGCTCTGGATCACCTGTCCTGCTATCTGGTGGGTGCTTCTCATTCGGGGGACAGGGATGCGTTCTGCACTTGGGGTAAACCACGGCTATACCTGCATCCTTGAAATTAAGAAATAGCTGGTAACGGATAGGACTAGTCCTCGACGGGGGAAGTTTCCTTATCCGTGAAGTCTTGAAATCTTGGATGAGCCTTGGGCCTTTGTGGTTAGGCCTCATAGTAGAACATTCCGGAAGCTGGTCCGTTATCCAAGCCCATTTGGGTTTCTTGTTCTCCAAGAACTACGTCTGGCTTGATCCCCTATAAATACAGGGGTACGTAGGCCGATTGAGGGGTTGGAAGTCGAGAGCTCTGAATAGCCGCTACTAACCCTATCAATCTCAGCCACCAATTATCTACAGCCACCACACGCCACCACTTTTTCCGGAGAAAAACCACCGTCTAAGATCTTGTTTCCGGCGATATACCTCGAATTTTGTTGTTCCCAAATTCCTCCGTCAACACGCATCAAGGACTTCTGATTTACTAATATCTAGTTGACCAAAAACTTAAATATTTGTTTAGTAAAGTACCACTAGATCCTTGTTTTTGTAGTGTTGAAGCTAGAGATGTTCAAAAAGCCTGAAGCCCGAAGCCCGGCCCGATCCGGCCCGAAAAAAGCCCGAAAAGCCCGGCCCGGCTCGGCCCGGCCCGGAGGCCTAAAATGGGCCCTCTATTTTTCACGAAGCCCGGCCCGGCCCGAAGCCCGAAAAGCCCGGTTAAAAGCCCGGGCTTTTAAAAAGCCCGGATAAAGCCCGGGCTTTTAAAAAGCCCGGATAAAGCCCGGTCCGAAGCCCGGTTAAAGCCCGGCCCGGATAAAGCCCGGCCCGAAGCCCAGATAAAGCCCGGATAAAGCCCGGATAAAGCCCGGATAAAATTTTTATTTTATTAATTTAACTTATAATCTTCAACCAAATTAATTTTTTATTTTTTGAAAATTTGGGAATATCATTTAATTAGATATATCTTGACATCTGTACGGTTGGATCGTCGAGAAATATTTTTAAAAATATAGAAACAGTAATCTGGGATGAAACACTAGTTAGGAGTACTAGACAATATAGTAATGTTCTATTAAGATCTCCAACCAAATTAATTTTTTATTTTTTGAAAATTTGGTTATATCATTTAATTAGATATATCTTATCATCCGTACGGTTGGATCGTCGAGAAATATTTTTAAAAATATAGAAACAATAATCTGGGATGAAGCACTAGTTACGAGTACTAGACAATATAGTAGTGTTCTATTAAGATCTTCAACCAAATTAATTTTTTATTTTTTGAAAATTTGGTTATATCATTTAATTAGATATATCTTATCATCCGTACGGTTGGATCGTCGAGAAATATTTTTAAAAATATAGAAACAATAATCTGGGATGAAGCACTAGTTACGACTTACGAGTACTAGACAATATAGTAGTGTTCTATTAAGATCTTCAACCAAATTAATTTTTTATTTTTTGAAAATTTGGGAATATCATTTAATTAGATATATCTTGACATCTGTACGGTTGGATCGTCGAGAAATATTTTTAAAAATATAGAAACAATAATCTGGGATGAAGCACTAGTTACGAGTACTAGACAATATAGTAGTGTTCTATTAAGATCTTCAACCAAATTAATTTTTTATTTTTTGAAAATTTGGGAATATCATTTAATTAGATATATCTTGACATCTGTACGGTTGGATCGTCGAGAAATATTTTTAAAAATATAGAAACAGTAATCTGGGATGAAACACTAGTTAGGAGTACTAGACAATATAGTAATGTTCTATTAAGATCTCCAACCAAATTAATTTTTTATTTTTTGAAAATTTGGTTATATCATTTAATTAGATATATCTTATCATCCGTACGGTTGGATCGTCGAGAAATATTTTTAAAAATATAGAAACAATAATCTGGGATGAAGCACTAGTTACGAGTACTAGACAATATAGTAATGTTCTATTAAGATCTCCAACCAAATTAATTTTTTATTTTTTGAAAATTTGTTTATATCATTTAATTAGATATATCTTATCATCCGTACGGTTGGATCATCGAGAAATATTTGTAAAAATATAGAAATTACATATATATAATTTTTTTTAAAAAAAGCCCGAAAAAAGCCCGGCCCGGCCCGGCCCGGCCCGAAGGCCTAAAACGGGCCTCATATTTTAGAGAAAGCCCGGCCCGGCCCGGCCCGATTTTTGAAAAAGCCCGGCCCGGCCCGGTTGTTAAAAAGCCCGGGCTTTTTAAAGCCCGGATAAAGCCCGGTCCGAAGGGCTTTTTGTGCATCTCTAGTTGAAGCTACGATGTTAAGTAGGAAATTGAAAAGCTGCCTGCATTATCATTTTGTGTTTGATTGTGTTCATGTATGCAAGGGTGTGTACTTTAAGTATACGATTAATCAATTCAATCTTCACATGCAAGCATGCTTTTTTCGATATCAAACTTAGAAACAAAAATTAACAAAGAACTCATAGCTAGGTCCTCGTTTCATATATTCTCTTCGAAGTTGGTTGGTTAATTTCAACTCAATTATTTGCAAATTTATGAATTTTATTAATAATTAATTACTCTATCCTAGTGTGAGAAAAAGAAATACAGTTAGGGATTAGTTGATCAAATATAAAAATTATGTCAAACCAGGTTATAGGGAGTATAGAAGGAGCAAGTTGAGGAGTATAATTAATTTCTTAATTATCAAATTAGTTGAATCGAACAACATTCTAGAATAGATTTGATTACTCTATCTCTTCATTCTTTTATGTTTTGCAAGCAAATTAAAGTAAGCCATATACACTACAAGTTGCAAGTTAAATCATTCATTCCCCTGGATCTGCATAATCTAATATATGTAATGTCTTTTTAAATAAAACTAAGCACCGTTATACAGTTATAACGGGGTTTGATCGAATTTCATAAAATTCAAATTGGAATCAAATTATAAATATTTTCAGATGTTAAAACTAAATTCAAATTCAAATTTACATACAAATTCAAGCTCCTTCCGATTAAAAAATAAATCCAAGTGCAAGTTTAAATACGAAATTTTAAGTTCGATAAAATCAAATCGAATTAGATTAGATGGGAAATCCATCTGGTCATCCTCATCCTACTTATAAAGACATAGTTGTCTGTTTCAAAACCATATATTCAGTTTTATCTTCTATATTCTCATAACACTAATTTATTGTCTTCAGCTATGGCTAATTTCCTTGTTTTTGTTCTTGTTCTAATAATGTTGTACCCTGTTTCAAGTAATGCACAACGGCAACCACCTTCACCTGGTTACAAACCTTCTTCAAAATTTAGTTCAGTTAGCTTTAGTAAAGGCTATAGTAATCTATGGAGTCCTCAGCACCAGACCTTGAATGGAAGCACCTTAACAGTTTGGCTTGATGAAAGCACAGGTACGATAATACTTCATTACAATCTAATTAGTTTTTCTTTAGCTTTTCGATCAATATTTACATAATCGCTAGCTGCTTCTTTCTGTCTATACTATTGCATGCGTACTAATTTCTTATTTACAATGGAAATAGGAAGCGGATTCAAATCGCTTAATTCATATAGTTCTGGATACTTCAGTGCTGCTATTAAGCTTCATCCTGGGTACACTGCAGGAGTTATTACGGCTTTTTATGTGAGCACTATTTCACAAAAGATTTTATTTCATTATTGAGTAGCTAGTAATTTATAACTCCGGCTCTGAGCTTACTTTTGATGTTAATTTATGTAGCTTTCGAACGATCAAGTGCTTGAGAAGCATGATGAAATTGATATCGAGTTCCTGGGAACAACACCTGGAAAGCCATATACACTACAAACAAATGTTTGGGTAAATGGAACTGCAGACGGTACCCCCCTTATTGGAAGAGAGGTGCAATTTAAACTATGGTTCGATCCAACTAAAGCTTTTCATAACTACGCTATCCTCTGGAACCCCAAGGAGATCATGTACGTAATTCTCTTCAGCTAGCTAGCTCTCATTAATAAAAATTATTTTGAATTTATCCAACTTTGTTCCTTAATTGCATGCACTTGAAAATGTGCATAAGAGCTAATTTTCAATGTATTGTATGATACGTAGATTTTTTGTGGATGATATACCTATAAGGAGATACCCGAAAAAGAGTGCTGCCACATTTCCATCAAGGCCAATGTGGGCATATGGATCAATTTGGGATGCTTCATCATGGGCAACTGAGGGTGGAAAATACAAAGCTGATTATCAGTATCAACCATTCATAGCTAGGTACAAAAATTTCAAGATTGCAGGCTGTAGGGCTGGTGCTCGAGCCACATGCAAGCCGGTTTCGGGATCATCAGCGCTCACTGGTAGACTAAGCAGACAACAAAATGTAGCCATGGCATGGGCACAAAGATATTACAAGGTTTATGATTACTGCGGGGATCGAACGAGAGACCTCACTAAAACATCTGAGTGCCTTTCGTGATCCAGTTGTTTTGGAACTTTCCAGGGCATTTCGTGTCGTAAGATCTTTACAAGGGATTGCTTGAGATGGGTTTTACTACTGCCATTTTAAAGAATTGTTAGTATATATATTTGTTCGTCCAAGCACCCAAAATATGGAATAAATCTGATTTATTGACTTTGTTTAATTAGCATAAGTTTGCACCCAGCATTCAGCAAGACAATACAATAATTTTTATCTATAACTTCATATGTTTCATGAACTAAACATAAAAATAGAACTGAGAAACTAATACAGCAACAGAAAATTGGATCCGAGAAATCAATATATATTACAAAAAACTGACAAACACTTGCTATGAACAACAAATAAAAAAGACTGAATGCAACCCAATTTCAATATCGATATTGCGAAACTTTCATGAACAGAAGCTTAGTACAACGCAGTTTTAAGTGTTTCCGCATCAAATCAGACCCAATGCCCCAGTTTTTGTGTAAGAACATATCAGATGATATTGCTTGCAAAAAAATAGTGTTTGCATGCATCACATATGCAACACATTTCTGTTAACAAATGCTGCAACACTTTCTTCCAGAAACAACCGAAAGACAATGTTTCTATTCCCGGAAATGCAAGAGGACCAAGGTGAAAAGATGCAAATAAATTTAAATAATTTTGTATACTTGAAGACAAAAAATACAAATCGATTTTAGGAGCTTTAATCTAACAAAAATAAAAACACCAGTAATCTTTTGAGAAAATTACCAAAATACTCATATTTGAGCATGGATGGTCCTATTTACTGATGGAATACGTTAAATCGTGTACCGTGATATAAGGGGTAATACGGTACTTCGTGTTCCGTAACAGTGCATGATACGGTACACGGTGTAACGTGTTATGTGTAACACGGTGTACTGTGTCTCGTATTAGGCGGATGCGCAGCACGAACACGATACACGCTCGTTCGTATCATGCATAACACGGAAGCCCGTGTTCCGTATCCAGCTAATACGGTAGACCGTGTAACGTGTTCAGCTAATACGGAGGCCGAAACTCCTTATTCCATCGGTATTTCGAGTCATTTTATTCAGAATCAGTATTTTGGGCCACTTGATCCTAAAAATGATTATTTTGGGGCCATCACCCTAATCTTTTTAAAGATGCAAGTAATAATTTAAAGAAAGTAGGGAGCCTGAGATATATCTTAGGTAAGTTCCCTGAGATAACTGCTTTTTATATATAAAAATGGGATGGGTATTTTAGTAATTTCAAAGATTTTTAATTAGCCTTGCGGGTCCAGCAAGATTTAAAGATTATTTTATATGTATCTCAGGAAAAGTTCCCTGAGATATATCTCAGGGTCCTTTTTCTCTAATTTAAAAATATGAACGATAAAAATATAGAGAAAAAGGACCCTGAGATATATCTCACGGAACTTTTCCTAAGATGCATATAAAATATTCTTTAAATCATGCTGGGTCCGCAGGGCTAATTAAATTTTTTTGAAATTACTAAAATACCCACCCCATTTTTATATGTAAAAAGTAGTTATCTCAGGGAACTTACCTGAGATATATCTCAGGCTACCTACTCTCAAAAATATATAGCTACTACTTATACAAGTATACAAATGCCCAAAATTTTGTATATTCTCTCCTCCTTAATACTTAAAAGAAAAAAAAATGCAGGAACAGTTGAACACTGCCTCGTCTAACATAATTGCATGGTGTCCTATCTAGCCCAAGAACCAAATTTCAAGCCCAACTATCCTATCAGTTAACTCGGCCATTTCTAGACCCAGTATGCGTTTCACCCTTATTTTTCAATCTGGGTTTTATAGACTAACATGTAAGATTTTAATTTAATACTCCACTAAAATCATGATTTCGTTTCAATAAATAAAATATTTAACTATACACTATTTTCAAAATCAAGGTGCAAGTGTTTTTTAATAATAACCGAGGATGCGCTCGAAAAACGATAGATATATGCTGTTGTCAAATAATTGGGATAGTGAGATAGAGAGCAAGCTTGTCAAAATTGGCTCCACTAAAAATATTTTGCTCTGTTTCTTTGCTTCCGGGTTTTCAGCGTGTAGTGTACGGAACGTTTACTAACATTAAAAGAGCTTGTAAAGGTAACCTACAGCTATAATGATGGTTTCAATAGGTGGGCAATCGTGTTGTTTCGTGTACTTTCGTTTCGTGTATTTTTGTATTTTCATGTATTAGAGTTAAAACTGAAATGATTCAAAATTATTTCGTGTACTTGATTACCTAACCCGAACCCAAAACGAGACATTTCGTGTAAACACGAAACGAAATGAAAATACGCAAAATAAAAATATAAAAAATTATTATATAATATTTCGTGTACTTTTCGTGAACTGTGCGTGTATTTTCGTGTACCCAAAACGAAAGTACATGAAATAAAAAAATAAAAAATTATAATATATATTATGATATTAAAAAAAAAATTATATATGTAATATTTCGTGTACTTTCGTGTACCCAAAATAAAAACCCATATCCGACACTAAATATTTCGTGTAATTTCGTGTTCGTGTACTTTCGTGTTTCGTATACCAAAAATTAAAATCCAAAACCATATTTTTCGTGTCATTTTGTGTCGTGTTCACTTGTCACTGTCAAATTGCCAGGCCTAATTTCAAGTGCTCAAATATACGATCTTTTTCATAATAAATATGGAAAGCACATTTGACTTACATTTACAACTAAAAATTTAATCCTTAACCTTTTAAAAAAATAATTCTTTTTTTTTGTTACATACAAGAAAATTTTATTAATATTAAAACCTTGAAATCCAATTGGGAGAAATTCCCAAACTGTCAACTACAAACAAAAAACAAGCCAAAAAAATAATCGTTTTGTTTTCAGATTGCTTAACACATGGAATATCCAAATTCTTTAATATAAAAGGTATTACAATGACATCTAGAGCAATCCAACTTACATCTAATAGCATCGTAATTGACCTTTACATAAGCATCATTTATAGCTAAATGTTCAGAATTATCTGTTATATCAATTGATATTGGAGCAACAAATGCCCCCAAAATATGAATGTTTTGTTATACATAAAATATCCAAATTCTTAGAATAGAATCAAAACACCCAGCCGACTACAACCCGCAGCAAAACTTTGGAAAAACTCTGAAGCATTAATTCCCAAATCCCTAGTTTCAATTTATCCCTCAATTAAACCCTAATTCCCAAATCAAGCCCCAATTACTTCTTCCCCCTTCTTCCTCTTTCTCCACCACTGCTGCCGGCGGTAACCGGCTGGAAAAATCCATCGGCCAGCGCCTCCATTCCTCCCGATCTCCTCTCTCTTCTTCCTCACTCCAACCCCCCGATCTCTCCTCCTCCCTCCCCCCCTCAATAAAGACAGTGAAACTCGCCTCTCTCTGTAATCTCTCTCGCATCTCTCTATAATCTCTCTCGCCTCTCTCTGTCCTAAAACCTAATCTCAATCGCCCTAAAACCTAATCCCAATCCAAATCCTCTCTATATCTATATCAGACGTTCTTGTGGTCATGGTGTCTAAGTATCGGACGTTAGATCTTAGTACAATTGTAGATGAAGATATTTTTTGTTCAAGGTATGCGAGGACAAAAATCTCTCACTTAATTTCATACATTTTATTATTGAGATGCGCATATTTGCTGCTCATAGAAAATTGTGTGGTGAAATGTATGATCCTAAATTTTATTAGGAAGTCCCGATTGTTATAAGAATGTTTTTATGATTGCTAAACTTTGTGTTGGAGACAAGTATGAAGTTGGTTTTATAATTTACAAGCCAACATTATATAATCTGGGTTACAATGTTGGTACGGATTGGTGGGTTGTTCGTGATTTTGGGTCTTCGACTCAATATTCTATTCCAAATGCTAAACAACTTCCCTATGCTTCTAGGTATATAGGAATTTCCTCTACATTCTCATTTGATATAATATGTAATGTGATAATTGATTTGTTCACCCATGATGATGATAATGGGGATGGTTATCGTGTAATGAATGTCGTTCTTTGTGAAACGATGAGGGCAAATGTGATTTTAACAAAAATATCATCGTGTCTTACTAAGGAAGAAGAAGTCTGGCCGGAAGTCAAGTTAGATAATAAGGATATAGGTATAATCGAAAACTGGTACAAGGCAAGTTGAGTTTGGTTTTTTTACGATATCGGTTTTGAGTGGGATCCCTTGGGTAGTTATGAAAACTTGACCTTAGATTCATGTTCAGAGTCCCTTTCTTTAGGTATGGACGTGAATAAAAAATCTGAAAGATATTTTGAAAAATTGGAGCGTTTGGATAACCAAGTACTTCAAGAAAAATTTAGAAGAAAATCTGTTTGTTTGGGCAGGTTGACACTAGAAAATAGGAAAAATGTCAATTTTTAGGAAATTTATTAAAGCCGGTCTAATAATATGATTATGAGGTATTGTGAACATGACATGGTGAATCATGCTGAGAAGGTTTACTTGGAATTATGTGGAAGGTCGTTGAATAACAAATGTTACAACTTAGCGAACTTTAATATGGTGTTGTTGAGCTAGTTGGACAAATGTGATATGGTGTTGGCACTAGGCATCACTTCACCAGCAATGGCTTATGTACTGTATCAAAGGAATTACAACAAGGAAGACAAGACCGCAATGTCTATAGCAGAGCTCAGATTGTTTGCATGTTAAATTTTTTTGAAGCAGATACTGCAAGATCTCTCATACTTGCCAGATTGAACAGGTTGCAAAAGACCATGACTGTAGATATAAATTTCTCTTGCCAAGGCAATAATCATGATTCTTGCCGTCACAATATTGAAGAAGGATGTTATCACTTTGGAAGATGACACGATAGATGCAGAGATACTGAATTCAATGGCCGTTACTAATGCAGAGATACTGAATTTTTGGTTTGATTTCTTATTTTGAAAAGTCTTAAATAGTATGATTGTACCATTTTATATGGTCTTTGTACCTTTGAGGGTGTGCCATTTATTGTGGCCTTTTGGACCAATAATTTTGGGTTATTTTTGGTGTTTTAATCAAAGAATTCCCTTTGATTAGAATTTATTTTTCCAGTTGATTAGATTTTATTTTTATTTTTCATTAAAATAATGTTTTTAATATCACTAGGATTTAGGAATAATTTTGCTATGTTATTTACTTTAATATTAATTATAAATATTATTTTTTTAATTAGTTTTCTTGTTTTTTCAGGTGAGAAGACTTTGGGAAGTCTCTTTTCGGATTTTAAAGTCTTGTTATCTTAATTTTCGAGGACATCTATGCATGCCCTTTGGTTAGATGATAAACTTTATTGAATAAAAGAAACTAAATTCCTTTCTCCGATTTTGTCGGTATTGTATTTTGATACAATTCATATACGAGAATGTATATTCTTGACAGGAAATAATATCCAAATTTTTTAATCTAAAAAATATTACAATGATATCTTGATCGATCTAACCTACATCAACTATAAAATTAGTATCATTGCAAATTGATTTTATTGAAAAACTAATAAATAAAAAAAAGGATGAGAGAATCAATGAAGGGAGATGAAAATGTGGAAAGTGGAAAAATGACTACTAGAACGCGCCAATTATGGGAGTCAGACTCCAAAAAATAGGCCTTTCTAGATCAAATGAAATTGGTAAGCTTTCTGACTACAATATCTATTTAATTCGACCAACTATTTTAAGATGTTAAAGCAAAGTTATTATCAAAGTGTAATTAGCAAAAATAATGGTCGATGGCGTCAATCATTTGGTTTAAATTATAAGCCCACCGAACATCTGTAACATTAACATGGGCAGCATGCTACCCTTTTCGAATAAATAATTGATAAGGTTGGTGGGTTATCATTCCAACTCTTATACAATAATAATAATGTGATCGATAGCTACATCACAAATAAGCAAATCTCAACACTTTGCTTACCTACTCGTCTCTATCATTTTCACAGGCTTACGAAATTGATAAGGACATTTCATGTATCTGCTGTAAACGTGTACAAACCTATTACATAAATTTTTGACTACATTGATGCGTTTACATGGACTGGCTAGGTGTTTTCTCCCCAGCTCTAGCTGTAGACTGTAGTCGGTTCCTGGCTTTGTGTTCCAAAAAAATAAATATTTTATGGATTCGATAGTCGAAATGGGTTACTAATACGTCCTCAGTTCCAAATTTTTAATTTTATTTAATTTTTTATGGTCAAATTAATTTAAATTTGATCTAATATTACATATATAATATAAATAAAAATTATGATAAATGTTATATAAAGTATATTTAATCTAATTTAATACTTATTTTCAGATTTTGTAAATTATTAAATAATAATATGTAAATATTGGTTAAAATTCGGTCTACTTGACCATAAAAAAATCAAATGAGACAAAAGATTTGAGACGGAAGGAGTATTGTTGTTGGAGTTACATCATTTTATTGTTTACGGGTTCTATAAAAATTTAAATATTTTGTATATATTGAATTTATTAATTAATCATAATTTGATCGATTTTAGATGAAATTTTTTGGATTTAGCGCTCTTTGAGCTCGCTAAAAAAAGAAAAAATATATAGTTACCGAAAAACAAAGATAATATTAAATTCGACAACTCGACAAACTAGTCCACTTCCAGCTCCAGGAAACAGGTCATAGCAGGCACGAAACGTGATTACTCGTATAGAAGTCATTAATTTTGTTTTCCACCCTTCGTTCCAAAAAACCTTTCTGATTTTGATTTTGAACACTGTTTATTATAAACGATTGATTACTAATTAAGTATTATGGAACAGAGGGAATATCTGCCCAGCTGTATTCTAGCTCATATTTATACACTCATAAATGTACACATTCACAGTTTTTCCATTAAGTAAATTCATAGATCTGAATCCCACCTCAAACATTTATCCATCTTTTCTTTCATCTCATTTCTTGAGCTTATATCAGATACATCCCATCTTTCTTTCTCTAGTTTGTTTATTAACTAGCTGAACTTTGATTTGAAAATGGCAAATACTACAAATGAACAAATTTCCGGACCATTTGCTCGTGCATGGTCTTGGTTCATAGCCTTGCCTGTTAATACATGGTTCAAAATAGCTGATACAGGTTGCAAAGCCAAGAAACTCGGAGAAGATGATCCAAGAAGAATTATTCATGCCTGTAAAGTGGGACTGGCCATAACCTTAGTTTCTCTGTTTTTTTATTTCAACACTCTTTATGATGGTTTCGGTGTCGCTGCAATGTGGGCTGTTTTGACTGTTGTCGTGGTTTTCGAATTCTCAGTAGGTATGTATATCAGTTTTGTTTTCACAAATATTAAAAACAAGATTGTCTTAATCATATAAAATCTTACCAAATTGTTTGGATTAATTGAATTTTTCAGGAGCAACACTTGGAAAAGGTGTGAATAGAGCAATTGCTACACTTTTGGCTGGATCACTAGGTGTTGGTGCTCATCATCTAGCTGTTTTATCAGGGGAAAAACTTGAGCCCTATGCCATTGGAACCACAGTCTTCTTGATAGGTATATAATTGGTATTTTTACACCTATATAACAATGAAATTTGTTCAAGAATAGGCCCAGCTTTATATAGTTCTTGTTAAATTTTTAGTTTTATATTTACATCATGTTATTAATCACAATGAAATTTGTATGTGATACAGCTGCTTTAATGACATTCATTAGATTCTTTCCAAAAATGAAGGCCAGATATGACTATGGGCTAGTCATATTTATATTAACATTCTGTTTGATATCTGTATCGGGCTATCGCGATGATGAGGTGATAGCTATGGCTCATAAAAGACTCTCTGCAGTCTTTATCGGTGGTGCTACAGCAGTTCTTATATGCATTGTCATTTTTCCTGCGTGGGCTGGTGATGATCTTCACAAACAACTTGCTACAAACATGGAAAAACTTGCAACTTTTCTCGAAGGTGATGTGTTTTAAAAGAACAGAACACACGATACATTTAAGGCTCACTTCTTTTTGTGTACATGATTCTGCATATCTTATTCTAAATGATTGGCAAATTGAAATATCTTTTACAGGATTTGGTGATGAGTTTTTCCAAATATCAGAGAGTGAAATTACAGAAGATAAAAAGGCATCACTACAAGCCTATAAAAGTGTTCTTAATTCAAAAGGCACTGAAGAAACCTTGGTAAGAATACATGTTTTCTATATGCAACCAAATAAAAATCTTATGCAATCCGAATCAACCTTCTTTTGTTATTACTGAACTCGCATATCATGTTAAGTTACCTAGTACTAATTGAATTTGGCAATGCAGGCAAATTTTGCAAAATGGGAACCACGGCACGGTCGATTTAGGTACCGACATCCATGGGACCAGTACCTAAAAGTTGGACTTCTTGTTCGTCAATGTGCATACTCAATTGAAGCACTAAATGGACACCTTAACTCAGAAAACCAGGTACTAAGCTTGTCACTTCTGATTCAAAAGCATTGCAATTCACAATGATATCTCCATATTAACATGTCCCGGATATTTTTCACAGATACCCTACGATATCAGGGAGAAAGTTCAACAACACTGCACTAAGATGAGCACAGAGTCTAGTTTTGCTTTGACACAATTAGCATTGTCGATTCGAACAATGACAAGATCATCAGTGGCACATTCTCATATTCTGAAAGCCAAAATTGCTGCCACAAGCCTGAAATCTTCACTAAAAACAGGCTTGTGGCCAAATACAGACTTATTACAGATAATCCCAGCTGTTACAGTAGCTTCACTACTTGCTGATGTTGTTACTTGCACTGCCAATCTTGGAGAGGCTGTTAATGAGCTAGCAACTTTAGCACGTTTTAAGGTTACAAGTGGATCAAATAATCAAAAACCAAAAGTCATTCATCGGGGAACATCGAATCTATCTGCTCATCATGCTATTGCAATCGATGCATAATTTTGTTAGTCACTAATAAATTGATCTGCATTGAGCGTATAGGCATGTGTCTAGATCAGAGTACTAAACTCTGCAAGTTGGTGTGCCACGAGTTGTATATATCATATAAAAAGCTGCTATGCAGTTAGTTGTATATATCTCTCTGAACGATCTACAAATTCTAGATGTATGCATAGTTAAGCACAGTGTTCCAAAAAGCGCCAAGGGAATTTCAGCCCTCTAGTGCGAAATTTTAAGCGGATCATTAAAAGGATTAATAATATATATTTAAATTTTTAAATAAGAATCAACATTTTGGGAAAGCTGTTTCAGCAAAAAAAACTACTATATGTTTACTGCAAATTGGTACTTGTTCCAGGAACATCACCCTAGTTGTAGTTGGTCATAGACATGTAGCAATATCAAATTACAATACATTTCAGACGGGCTAATATTAATAACTCAAATTATACGAATATCGCCCTCGACCCTCGTCCTAGTTGGTCACAGCAATATTGAACTGGTCCGTAGTCTTATAATCCGAGATTCCGAGTAGTAGATAACAAAGCATTTGATGTATATATAAAAACATAAACAAAAATTGCACTTATTTGTCTCATTATCTCTCCTCTCTGGTGACCAAGAGCCGGTGGCCAGAGATGATAAAAACAAAAATTATGTAAATATAAAAGGTACGTAGTAGTATATTTGGCAGGATACCTATTTCTTGGGAACAATATCTAATTTAACATCTATCACATGTTCACATTTCATTTCTTAAATGGGGGAAGAGTTAGAAGAAGGTGCAGGAAGAGACAGATAACTTTATGGGGCCAGTAGTTCCAAATATTGTTGTCTGACAGATACTTGGCACCAACGTGGTCTGTAGGTTCCATGATAATGCAGCGAATCTTCATAACAGCATAAACAAAGTTTTCCATGCAGCATTTGCATATTCTTAAATTTAAGCTGAGCCATGACCCATGTTAAGTGTGTCTTTTTCCTTCTCTTTTTTTCAGGTAGGTCTGTATATGATGTGTTTTCCTGAATCTCTAAAGGTGTGACTTTGATTATTAAGAATTTCAAGATTTTGGTGATTTAATTACCCACAAAACCTTTGTTGTAATGTAATTTTCAATTCGTGCAAAATATATTTTATTTTATCTATTTTCTTTTCTTTCCTAACAGCAACAGATCAGATCATGACAATATAATTAAATTTCTTATAGTAATTATAAGAAATATACAATTTTTATAATTTTTACGCATTCAATCACACTGCCACAAAGGGAAAACGAAGACGGAGGCGACCCGCTTAGTTAACCCTAGACAATACTACAGTTTGCTGTGACTAGCAAGTAGTAACCAATATTTTGCTGTGCTGCTTGCTTGTTTTTGACTCATTTTGTAGCCCATTTCAGTCGAATAGGCGATTGTTGTTGTCGAATACTATTTGTTATAGCATAAGATTTTGTTAGGAAATCCCTCCACCCATTTATTTAATTGTTTTTCAGGTTTCTGTCTACCTAACCAATTGTAATGGAATATATCACACGATGAAACGTATATTAGAACAACTCCAGTAAATTAGCTATATGACATCCTAAACTAAAATTTTCTTCCATGCTTTAGTTGTAAGGAATCAAAAGGTATTCCCTATCTTGATTGTAATAATTAAATATTCATTTCACTTCTTTTTTCTACTTCAATCACCTAGTTCAAAAAGTTTGAATATTATAGAGTGAGTAGCATAAATAGTCATTAAATTTAATACTTATTTCCGATCTTGTCATTATATTTTAAAATATTTTTCTATGGTAATCGAACTATAATTTGCATCAATTATGGTCATTCTGTTAACGACCATCCATATAATTAACGGGACAATCATAAAATCTCTATAATATTATATTTATATCATTTATTAATATTTACATAATTACTTTTTTTTTTTTTTTGAGGGGTACATAATTACTTTATATTCACAAACGTGGGAGAAGACAAACAAGCCAACCTAGGGTTTTCCTTTTCTCTCTCAAATAAACAGAACACTAGAAAGCAATGGAGACCGGAAGAGAAACACATCCAGGTATGTTTTTTTTAATCTTTAATTTTGCTTTAATATCAGTGCAAGATTAAGATTTTAGAGATTTTAATGTTCTAATGTGATACTTTGATCAGTAACAGAAAAAATTGTGTAAAGAATCATAAACTTTAAAATCATAGTATTGGCATACAAACTGAGAAATATTTTTTGGACCAAAGTTGTTAGGATTTACTATTTTTGATATGCTGGTTTTGCAGAAAAAGAAAGTAATGCCTTTGAAAATGATTCTTATAGTGAAAGTAGCGATGATAGTGACTCTTCAAAATTCCACGACAGTGATAATGCGCTATCTGAAGAAGATGACGAGTTCATCTATACTAATGAGGGAAATTTTTTTGATGAGGAGGAAAGTGAGTCAGATGAATCACTTTCATATTTTCAGAATGATGCAAAAAGTTGTAAGAAAAAATTTCCAGAATTTATGTATGACAGAGACATAACTGATCCTGTGTTAAAGGTAGGAATGATCTTTGGATCGAATAAGGAGCTGAAAGAAGCTTGTAAGAGTTATGGCATTGTACATGCAAAAAACATATGGTTTCCTGTTAATGATAAGAAGAGACTACAAGCAAAATGTAAAGGAACTACATTTAGATGGTGAGGGAATGCGAGCTGGGGCATATCCTCATGACACCATTAAAAACACAGAAGATTCACTAGTTTTCACTAGAGACTCTATGCCTGTGTCAACTATTGGTGTAACTCATCCCACTTCTGTGGAGACACCAGTATTAGAGTCATTCCATCCGGTTACAGAAGTTGCATCTGTAACTAAGGAGTCTAGCTTGCCTAGCTCTAGCTCTGACTTTATGTCACAATGGTTGAGATCTGTGCAACATGGCAGTGCTTCAGGATCAGGATCTGTTCCACCACAACTGACGGTTAAAGCACTTCAAAGCTTAGCTGTGGATTAGATTCCTGAGTTCACAAAGATTGCTCAACACCATCTCACTTCAAATCTGCCAAACCCAGACTATGAGGCTATTCTCCTATGCCACACGCCATGGGGCTCAGGTATGTCATTGTCCATTTTCCGCTTCTTTTCCGTTGTATTTTCCACACTCTGTGTTTGTCGTGCACTCAGCCGAGGGTCTTCACGGAAACAGCCTCCCTGCTGCAAAAGTGGGGGTATGGTCTGCGTACAACCTACCCTCCCCAGACCCTGCTCTGAGCGGGATATACTGGGTATGTTTGGTTTGGTTTGGTTTGGTTTATCTTAACAGCACTTCTCTACGAATAATTCGGTGGACCCCTGTAAAATTTATTTCTGAACCTGCCTATGCATTTCTTCACTAAGATACTGTATACAGTATACAACTATACAGTGATACATATACCTCAAGATTTGAGCCAAAGTTGTTTCTAGAAACTTGATTTTGATATGCATGGAACTTGCAAGCTAACTAGAGATACCTATACAACTAACAAAATTGAAGTCGTGTACGTAAATATAACAAGTGATGAGTTCCACAAGCGTCAAGCCATGTAAACTTGTCTTTATTACTAGTACTAGTATCGTAGTAAAATTGTAAAAATATCTGGAAATTGATTTGACACATTTTGATCGGCTAAAGATTATTCACTGTAATTGATTTCTTTGTAAACTAAGTTGGGTTTACTCAGCTCTGCGAATCTTAAAGTTGTGTAAATTTTTCCGTCGTTTGGGTGTGACCCTTTTGAGTTCTGGCTGTAAAAATCAACATTTTACCATAATTTCCCTACTTTCAAAAGAAGTAAATATCAATATTTTATATCTAAATTGTTTATAACTGCAGTAAATCTGAGTACCTCTGTATATACTATCTACTGTTCGAAACTGCCAAATTATATTTTCCACAAAAATTACTGAGATGGTTTGATAAGTTGCAAGTTGCAGTTACTTTCGGTAAATGATGCTATAGGATGGGCATTCATTCCGGTTCGCCCGATCCCGATCCGATCCCCGCATCGAATGGGAAGGGAAGTCGGGAATTTTTTCGGGTACGGGAATAATTTTCAAAAAAAATCGGGAAGCAGGCAAGGGCTTGGATTTTATGTCTTCCTGACCCGATCCCCGATCCTCGCCCCGGTTTTTCCACCTGGCCCGATTCTCAATCCCTGACTCGATTTTACCACACTATAATACATAATTATATATATTAATAATCATATATTAATATATATGAATTTTCAATACTTCAGATTGGAAACTAAATGATGCTTTGATCTTACATATTTGTCTTTCTAGTAATTAAATACCTTCATTTTCATGTTTTTAAAATTGTTTCTTTAACTAATATTTTTTTTATCTTAATTTTAGTGCATATAAGCTATTGAAAGCAGATAATTTTTAGATTTTAAAATGAAATTTTAAGAGTTAACATATATGCATGTGAATCTGAAAATGTACTTATTAGATTAATGGTGATGAAAAGACGTTGCAACTTAACATCTAATCTATTTAATCTAGCTGTAGTTACTAATT
Organism: Saposhnikovia divaricata; assembly: GCA_036435485.1. Taxonomy (NCBI): domain Eukaryota; kingdom Viridiplantae; phylum Streptophyta; class Magnoliopsida; order Apiales; family Apiaceae; genus Saposhnikovia; species Saposhnikovia divaricata. The sequence continues at coordinate 52,709,719 of CM071595.1, read as the reverse complement.
TCTCTATATATCGCAACAAAAAACTATTTCAAACCTCATTCATTAGTATTTAAAATTTTTAATATTATTTTTGTTTAAAAATAAAATTCCCCGATTTCTCGCGGGAATCCCCGTTACCCGTTTGGGCTGGGAACGGTGAATGAAAAATAGTTCTCGACGGGGATTGGGCCGGAGACGGGAATCGAGTTTGAATTCGGGGATCAGGGGCGAGCATTGTTGTCACGTCGGGCGACTAGTCGACCTTTCGTTTTGTTCTGCTCGACTTGGAAGCTCGACCGCTCGACTAGCTATTTGTACAGATTTCGCTCGACTTGCCTCGACTGGGATTTTCTGCACTGTTTTTCTTATGGATTTTCTGCACTATTTTTTCTGCACTGTTTTACTTGTTTTTTCTCTGTGGTTGTGTAGAACCTGTGCTTGTGTAGAAGAGTTTTAATGGTGGTGTAAAGAAGAAGAAGAAGAAGTAAAGAAGAAGAAGAAGTAAAATCAACGAGAGAGAGGATAGAGACAGTAGGGAGAAGAAGAAAGAGAAATAAAAAGTAGAGACAGAGACATGTGCTTTTAGATTAAATTGTCATATAAAGGCAACTCCACATTATAGAAAGTGATCCCAATATGCTTTCTGGCATTTTTAAAAGCAAATAAGTATATTTTAATTTGGATACTTTTGTCTTTTTTTTTTGCTAAATGGATACTTTTGTCTTATTTTATCACTATCCCAATCCCATGTATAATTATATATATATATATATATATATATATATATATATATATATATATAAAATCAAGATTAAAATTACAATTTCACCATAATTTCAATATCCTTGTTTTTTACAAATTTAGATTACAATCACATTAATTATTCTTCATATTGCAACTTCAAGATTCCAATATTTCAATCTTTATCTTCATTGTCTCATGTATTAATAAGAGAAGAAGACATGTTAGAAACATTCAAACATATATATGTGTTATAATTACAATATTACATATATATATATATATATATATTATTTTTATTATTTATTTATTTTATACCTTATCGAAAGGCTCGACTAGTCGACGACTAGTCACGACTCGACTTGCCGGACCCTTCCATCGACTCGACTCGACTTACCGACGTGACAACCATGGGGGCGAGAGGCGAGAATAGCACTCCCCGGCCGCGAAGTACCCCAATGCCCATCCCCATGTGATTATTTATATATTTTTGGGTATGTTATGATGATTTCTACACAGTAAATAGCCTCATTTTCACAACATCTATCCCCCTTCAAACTTATCACTTTTATCTTGCACTTAAGAAAAGAAACTATTTCTCCAACCCAATATGGTATACAATGAAGTGAACATGGAGCAAGGTAAGTCTAATTCAATGTGGCCATTATAACTTTGTTGTGATTGAATATTATTCTTGCTTTACATGTGCCTAATATTGAAAAAAATTACTCCAGTCTGATAGACTGATAGTTTAATACACACATTATTGAGTAACTAGATGACTCTTAATATAAATTAATAGATAATATTATTATAACCATCAAGTCACATAGAAAGCCACCCAAAAAAATCTACTATATTCTGTCCAAAAATCAAACAAGTTCAGCTATCTGTCCAAAAATCAAACAAGTTCAGCTGTGAAAATATATAAATATGCAAAAGTTACACAGACATACACCAACCATCTTTGGCATATATGCCGCTTTATTAACAAATAGCTAAGCAGGTCAAAATATTGATGGCCCAGTTCTTCTAAAATGACTTAAATCTAGATAATAGCTAGATTGGTAGATCAGGTGGACACATGTGTGGATGCAATCACCTAAATTTTTGAATGATATAATCTAATCTCTAATTTCAGTAATAGAGGAAAGGCAAATGCTTTAGCAGGACTTTGATATTTTTCTTCCTTCTTTTAAACATTACATGAACTGCACAGTTATAGTATGTACAAGTTACAAACAAAGAAAAATGACCAGGTTCAAGGCCAACTTCAATACTGTAGCTACCAGAACTAATATTGTTACACTACCAAACTTACACCTATTACGATTTTCTTTTGACTTTATCCCCTTTCAATCTTTTTCCAAAATGAAGTTGGATTTGTAAACTCACCGGGGAAAAACAGGGTTGGCTGCACTTTCGATGAACATCTTCCATAAACTTTGCAATTCAATACCTTTCTTCACCTGTAAAGATCATTTTAAAACATCAAGTCATTAGAAGTCATCAATTGGATCGCACCTGGATATATACCAACACACTATCTGCAAGCAACTTAAAAGTACAGCATCAAATAAGTTGCCGCCACTTCTGATGAAAAAAGTACTACGTATTTCAACTTTGATTTACAAAAGGTTCAACTAAAAAGTAATCAGGGTGTTAGAATGGAATATGATCAGCATGACTTTTAGTTTTTTTGCTTGATTGCTTCTACTAATTTTTTAACTAGTAATTCTATAAAATAGCATTATCATTCATGCAACTCTTTGCAATAATGTCCAAATTCAGAACAACCTTTTATTCATCGACATCCCCTTTGGAGTCTTGCTAACTTTTGAATGGTTCTAAAAACATATGGACCCTAAGCAATATGATTAGAAATCAGATATATAATAAAGGTGATTCCAAACTAGATTTACACTAAAAATTCTGTGGAAACTCAGATGTCCAAAGTTTGAACTTTGAGGATATAAGTTCAAAACTAAGCTTTATTTTTATTGAAAGCCTTAGTAAAGAATATTTTAAAGAATTAAAAATCGCAATCCTAAACAATCGAAGTAGTCTGAACACTTCCCTCATCCAAATAGAGAGGAGAAAAAACAGAGTGAACAAAAAACAAAAGAACCCAAAAACAAAAACAAGAGTAAAATAAATGAAAGAAACACACAAGTTGTGAGCTAACAACTCATGTTAGGTAAACCAAATTAATATCAATCAGATAGCATGTCAAACTTGTTGGTAATTATCAGCTAATCTCTTGCCAAAAACACATACAAATAGAATTCCTAATCTAGAGGTTCACAGAAATAAGCACCTTAGTTTTATATATTTTCTAGCAACAACTTCCCGAATATCGGAAGAGATTATGGTTTCATTCCCTTCAATACAAAACGAAGAAGAAAAAGAGACTGCAGATCGATTTTCAGATGTGGATGAATCAAATGCAGAATCACCAATAAATAACTAACAGAATAAGCAAATAAATGTTTTACTACAATATACTTGGGTCTTTTGGTAAAATTAAGATTTTACATGATTAAAGAAACATCCAAAATACAACTATTATATATATGATGGTAGGGGATAGTATGTGGTTACTTTATTACTACCACAACCTAGAAGCCCTCGTCCTCATTATCTCCTCGCTATCTTTAGACATATATTTGTTTATCTTTAATTTTATATATTTTCTTCACCTTCTCAATGATAAATAAGAATAATAAGTATAATAGTCATTATTAGCTTATTAAAGATTCTTTAACAATCTTAACAAATCAATCAAACCATCAAAAAAATGACACCATGACTCTGACTACTAATAACTTAACTATCACAATTTGTGATCAAACTACCTACTGCACATTTCACACTACGACATTATAATCAATTTATATCCAATTAAAATCAGTGACATATGAATCAATAGAAAAGGAAATTAACAAAATGCACTTACCAAGTTTAAAAATCAATCCTTGAAGATGACTTTCCCCGACAAATCCAACAATTTTTCCAAACAATCGGGTGAGAACTTCCGCGCAAACAGGTACGAAAATGAAGAATTCGACTCCCTCAAACTACAAATCAACTGTGCCGACACTTCTGGTGGGTAATAAGTATGCGGATGACCATTTACACTATCAGTCCAATTCACCCTTGTCAATGTATAAAACGAACACCCCTTTGGATCCAACATCGACAACAATGTAGGAAAATAATGCTCTTCCGGATAACAAGAATGTACATTTATACACGGAATCTTAAATTTCCTCCACAACTTCCGATCCCTCAACACCATCAACGAGTGCCTCCGCGTCAACACAAAAAACTGCGACCCAACTCGAAACTTATCAAAGGGTACTTCCGGAACCATAACATTTCTACCTCTAGCATTATACCTATCCCACATTATCGATTCATCTGACAAAATTTCAATAAAACTAACTCTATCTAAGTTAGTGGAATCTACATTCGGTCTAAATAACGCATTATACACAAACATAAAAGAATGCAAAGGAATGCATTGTTGCGAAATAAGAGCAAAGTAAAAGTTACTAGAATCATCAAGAACCGCAGTGGCAAGGAGGCGTCGAGCAGCGGAGATCAATGTAGCCGTGCCCCGATAAGTCTTGTGCAAATTCTTGATCACCCTGCCATGAAAAACACCAGTTGGGGTCTTAATTTTAACAGTTGGGTCCACGTGTATGTAAATATTATACAAAGAAGAGTGGTTCTTGAAGAAGATTTCCCATAAGGGTGAAAAGTAGAGGTCAGTGTTGGTTAAAAAGAGGAAGGCTATTTTGGGGTTTGGGTTAGTGGTGCCTAGACGAGATTTAGCGGCGGCGCGTTTGGTGGCGCGTGTGAAGAGAGAGAGGTCGGAGAGTTCGTGGGAGAGAGGGATGGGTGGGGAGGAGTGGTGGGAGAGAGGGAAGAGAGATGGGGCAAAGAGGAAGAGGATGAGTGTGAAGGAAATGAAGAGGGTGAGGGTGGGGATGAGTGGAGTGGGAGTTGATGATGGCATTTTGTGTGTGTGTTTGTGTGTGTGTTTTGGGGTTTATTTTGGGGTTTGAGAGTTCATGATTTGATTTTGGGGTTTATGATGATAAGGAAGTGGGATATGAGAGGATTGGGACGGGAGTGAGTGGAGAGATTGAGATGGAGTTGGTACTTGGTAGTGTTTAGTTTAGTTTGTGTGTGTTTTGTCTTGGTGTATAGGTGGTTGTCGGTGAATTAATCAAAGTATGTTTGTGGTTTATTCTTTGCTTGGAGGATCGGTTTTGGACCCTTCTGTACTCACATTTTCAACTGTTTGTAACAGGCCTTTTGTATTCACATTTTCAACTGTGTTTTGTGACAGGTCTGTAATTCGAGTCGGGAACTCGAGCTCGACTCGAATTACAGTGTTAAAGAAAGTTTTCTCTCTAACTTCTTATCATTAACCAAATTTACAATGCCACCGGTTTGCTGGTTGGACGCCTTACGATAAGATTTGTTGAAACATCAGTACGTTAATACGTTCAGCAAGAAGTTAGAAACAAACCAATCATATTCAGTTACTCCATATTTGCCAACTCACTGACTTGAATGAATGACTTGACTATTTGAACTCTTGTGGAACTTTATTCAACAAACAAATGTTAGGAGTATTGCAATGGCGCAATTAATTCCATATGTAATGAATATTCAATGCCTATACACTATTATAAACAAAGAAATTTATCAGTTTAATTCATCTGTAATGCCTAACTTCTTCTGGAGATACCAAAATATTTGAGAAACGAAAACGGTTGGCTTGTCCGATGATTTTACGCACAGTCTAGCAACTGCTAAAAGACCTTTTAGCTCTCTTGAATCATAATTATTTCCAAGATCTGGGTCTATCATGTTGTGTATAGTGTCTTGAAATGAAGATTCTTGGACCCATTCAATTAAGTCGACTCCTCCCTCTTCTCCTGATGACTGACCGGTTATTAACTCGAGGATTAGCACGCCGAGTTGAAAGACTATATTTCCACATTGTTGGCTGGTGCAATCTGAAACAGCCTAGTTGTGAGTTACGATTCCTAGAGTTCAGACTGATTCAACTGATTATTAGACTTACCTTTGGGACTGGAAGAGTGTGGAGTCCCAGCAGAACCAAATATGCCAACATCAGAGAGCTGAGACAAGGAAAAGAAGCACAATACTTAATAACACAACTTTGATGTGATACTGGAATGTACTTTCATCTTATATACAACACAGACTCACATAGGTGCCCAATAACGGATTAGGAAAAAAAAGAAAGAAATGGAAAACAGATTACCTTTGGGGCAAAGTTCTCATCTAACATGATCGTACTAGAACTGATTGATATATGGTGCACTGGTGGATCACAAAAGTAATGCAGATATTCCTGCACAGAATAATGTTGTAATTGACACATTTTGAGTGAAAATTTCGGTATTAGTGCCAGAACTTTCAGAAAAAGGTCTCATTTCAAATATCCACTTACTCTGTACCCACTAAAATACACGAAAGATAATTCTAGAATTCCTCATCAGAAAACAGGAGAGTTGTTCATGACCTAAAAATTAATCCTACATATGATGGTCATTACAGGTGAATAATTGAATGAGTCAGCCCCAAACCATATCCAAATTCTAAACCTTGGAGTATACCAACCGTCGATATTGAGAGAAGTCAATGAGATTGTATCTCAAAGCACGTACAAGGATAATCTTATCAGTAAAATATTTATACATTTATTATTGAACTCCTACACATTTTTTTGGTCTAGAATCAGTACAGAAAAAGCTGCAGCCTGCCCTAAGTTTCATCATGCCTATGGCGATCTGTGGTTTAACCAGAGTGTGTTGATCGAATAGAAGTCAATCAAGTCATAAGAGTTCTTTGAAAAAAAACTGGCAAAGCATCTAAATGCAAAGGCTTTTACACACACATGTGTGTACACGTCGCGCCCTTCAGGTGTTATTCCTAACAAATTCCTTTGAGCCATGAAACATATTATGTCAGGGAAAAATCCAATCAAATCTGTGACTGACAAACTCAACATATTTTTTTTATTAAATACATGAACTGTATACAAGAAAATATTTATAGGACAGTTCCGAGAATCAACATTTAAATATCACATACACATGCAAATAATAGAGGTAAGGTATCATGACAGTTCCAATAAGATCATTTATACCATATTGCTTTCATGTAATTCATCTTTACTTTTGATAAAAGTATTAACGATATAGTATAGAGAGTAATATAGAGAGACAAGAGTTTACAGAAGAAGAATTCTCATATATTTGTTATGAATTACAAGCTGTGGTGCTAAGTATATATAGCCTAATATTAATACTTCTACGTAACTGATTACATCATGTAATTACTGTAGATCCTAAGACTCACTGTAGAACATCTGACTTAGTTTACTTCTTGACACTCCCCCTCAAGTTGATGCATATATATCACTCATGCCCAACTTGCCAATAAGTGGATGAAGCATCTTCTGACTTAAACCTTTGGTAAATATGTCAGCTATCTGGTCCTCCGATCTTACAAAGTGAATACCAATGGTATCATTATTGATCTTCTCCTTTATGAAGTGTCGATCAATTTCGATATGTTTGGTCCGATCATGTTGAACTGGATTATGTGCAATGGCAATAGCGGCTTTATTATCACAATGTAGCTTCATTGGAGTTGTAGATGCAAGTCCCAATTCTTCTAGAAACAATCTTATCCACAATAATTCACGTACACCTTTAGCCATAGCTCTATATTCTGCCTCAGCACTAGATAAGGCAACCACGGGTTGTTTCTTGCTTCGCCAAGTAACCAAATTGCCACCAACAAATGTACAATATCCTGAAGTAGATCGTCTATCGTCTTGACATCCGGCCCAATCTGCATCTGTATAGCTTTCAACCTCGAGATGATTGTTTTTAGTAAACATTACTCCTTTTCCAGGAGCAGCCTTAAGATACCTTAATATCATATAAACTGCATCCAAATGTGGTTGACGAGGATCATGCATATACCTACTAACAATTCCCACTGCATATGATATGTCCGGCCTTGTATGTGCAAGGTAGATTAGTCGACCAACTAACCTTTGATATTGAGATTTCTCGACAATTTCACCAACATCTCCACAAAGTTTATGATTTGCTTCTATCGGAGATTCTGAAGGTCTACATCCCAACATCCCTGTTTCATTCAGAAGATCAAGTGTATACTTCCGTTGTGAGAGGAAGATACCACCTGGACTTCTAGAGACCTCAATACCAAGGAAATACCGTAGTTTTCCTAAGTCCTTCATCTCGAATTCAGAGGCAAGCCTGCGTTTAACATTAGCAATCTCACAGGTGTCGTTGCCGGTGATCACAATATCATCGACATAAACAATCAACACTGTGATTTTTCCATCTCGTCTTTTTACGAACATGGTGTTATCTGAGTTGCTCTGTTTGTAGTCAAATTTAATCATTGCTCCCTGAAATTTGCCAAACCAGTCCCTTGGAGATTGTTTTAACCCATAAATAGTCTTCTTCAGCTTGCATATTTTCCCAATGGTCGCAGCTGTAGAAAAACCTGGTGGAATATCCATGTAAACCTCTTCTTTCAGGTCTCCATGTAAGAATGCATTTTTTACATCTAATTGCTGAAGTTCCCATCCAAGATTTGCTGCACATGATATCAAGACTCGAATAGAGGCCATCTTTGCTACTGGAGCAAAAGTTTCCTGATAATCAATCCCGTAAGTTTGAGTATACCCTTTTGCTACAAGTCTCGCTTTGTATCTATCAATCAGCCCATTAGGTTTCTGTTTCACAGTGAATACCCATCTGCATCCTACTACCTTCCTTCCAGCGGGAAGATGAGTTAACTCCCAAGTGCCATTATGTTTCAAGGCATTCATTTCCTCTATCATAGCATCTTTCCATTTAGGATCACATAAAGCATCCTGCCAAGTATGCGGAACAGAAATACTAGACAAGGATGACACAAAAGCAAGTGAAGATGGAGATAATGCATTATAAGAGACAAAGTTTGAGATAGGATGGTTAGTGCAAGAGCGTACACCCTTTCTTATAGCAATAGGAAGATCTAGAGTAGGATCAAGAGTATTACCATTTTCTGGCTCAAACACAGGAGATAAAGGATCTGTCTCGAGGTCAGAGGTCTCTGGATGCGGTAAAGTGGTGATATCATTTCTTTTTTGCCTGGAATATGTAATTAAATCTGGAATATCCAATCTATTTAGATCATCTGACTCATTACTCGTATGTGGAGGAATAGATAACCTGTTTGAGCTAGTGTTTGGAATAGGTATATTAATAAATGGAAGTGTCTGTGACTCATCTGTTGCTTTACTATCAAGACTGTGTCGGTTTATCTCCCCCTGAAGCAAGGAGGAGGAACCCGGAGAAAAATAAGAAATGTTCTCCCAGAAACTAACATCATGACTGACAAATATGCGACGTGAGAGAGGATGATAACATTTATACCCCTTCTGAGTTGGTGAATACCCAATGAAAACGCAGCGGAGGGCCCGAGAATCAAGTTTATCCCGAGAGGGAGCATGATTATGAACAAAACATACACCCCCAAATACTCGAAGAGGTAGTGGGTGCGAAGAAGGTGCAGGAACACAAGACAACGGTGTTTTGAATTTTAGGACACTGGAAGGAAGTCGGTTTATAAGATATGCAGCAGTCATGACTGCCTCTCCCCAAAGATATTTGGGAACATGCATTGTTAACATAAGCGACCGAGCAACCTGTTGTAAGTGACTAATTTTCCTTTCGGCTACCCCATTTTGTTGAGAAGTTTTGACACACGAAGTTTGATGAATTATACCACATGTATCCAAAGAAGATATAAATGGACCCCCATATTCAGTACCGTTATCACTCCGAAGAATTTTAACAGATGCATTAAACTGTGTTTGTACCATGTGATGAAAAGATTTAAATCGCTCGAAAACTTCACTTTTCTGTTTTAGAAGATATACCCAAGTAAGCCTAGAATAACAATCAACAAAGACAACAAACCATCTATACCCATCATGTGTAGGATTTCTGAATGGGCCCCAAACATCAGTATGAATAATAGAGAATAAAGTAGAACTTCGTTTGTTCCTGGATGGATAAGATGATCTTTTATGTTTGGCTAATTCACATGGTTCACAGAAAAAATCTTCCTTCTTACAGTGTTTTACTAAGGCAGGAAAGAGATGTGTTAAAACACCAAACGATGGATGACCTAACCGTCTATGCCACTGATACAAAGATTCAAAAGCAGAATTTAACTTGGATGACACCTGATAAGTTGAGGGAGAAATAGAATTCCCTTTCATAACATAAAGTCCATCTACCACTTTACCATTGCCAAGGACCTTGCCTGTCGCCAGATCCTGAAATACACAGTGGGAGGAAAAAAAGGTTACTGAACAATTAAGTTTCTCAGTAATACGTTGAACAGATAGTAAGTTTGCTGTTAAGGAGGGAACATGTAACTCAGATAGTGGCAATGATGATGAGAGGCAGTGAGAAGTGCCTTGTCCATGAACAGGTACAATAGCTCCATTGGCAACACGAATATTGCCTGTTTCATCATTATATGTTTCTAGGAAACTAGAATTTCCAGTCATATGTGCTGATGCTCCGGAATCAATAATCCATGAATTATGACATTTATCGGAGGTAAAGTGACAAGGTGTACCTGCATGAGCAGAATTAGCTGTAGGTGGAGTGGTGTTCATTTGTGACATTAATTGCCGAAGGGTGTTGACCTCTGAGGCAGTCATCATTCCTGTTGAAGAATAAGACTCACATTCCGATGCAGCATGATGAGCACTAAGGGGAATTCCTCTACCCGTGCTTCTGCCAGATGAGACACCACAGCAACCACCTCGGCCACGCCCTCCTCGTCCTCGAATTCTGAGATGAGGGTGCAGGATAAAACACGTTTCTCGAGTGTGGTTTAACTTCTTGCAGTAGTCACATTGAAGACTGGATCTTTCACCCATTAAAGCCATTGGTACCTGTTCAGGTTTTTCTGGCTCAGATTGCTGAACATTTCCAGTTAAGAGTGCGGATCGTTCAGAAGAGACGACCGGAGCCATACTTTGCTTTCGACTTTCCTCTAACCTGACACGACCATAGGCTTCTTCCACAGTAGGAAATGGAACTTGTCCAATAAGTTGATTTTTTATTGAATCATACTCATCAGACAATCCATCAAGAAACTTCATTACTTTTTCTACAGTCATCATCTTTTGATATTTTTCTTGATCTTCAGCATGTTTACACTCAAATATAGTGTAATGTCCCAATTCACTCCATAATGATGTAAGCTCAGAGTAATACTGAGCTAATGTGTGGCTTCCCTGTGCCAATGCCCACATCTTCTGTTTGATCTCAAATTGCTTGGCTACATTTCCGGAGAAGGAATACGTCCGAGTGAGAGAATTCCAGACATCTTCAGCGGTATCGATAAAGATATATGTTTTTCGAATATCAATCTCCATAGAGTTAGATAGCCATGAACACACCATGGCATTTTCAGATTCCCAATCATCGAAACTAGTATCATTCTCCTTCGGCTGTTTGGCTTTCCCATTAATATATTTCATTAATTTATGGGATTTTAGAGCCATTGTGCATGCCTTTGACCACTCAAGAAAATTTTTCCCATTAAATTTAGGACTCACATATGGAGTGCTATGAAATCCTGATTTACTACTCCTTAAAGTAGTAACTTCGTTTATAACCGAAGAGTCAGCAGCGTCCGACATCACAAATAATATATATTACTTATAGATGCGTATATGACTAATATAACAGAGTCTATATTAGTAAAGTGGGTCTGTGTTTTCTCTTTCTCAAAATCACAGCAATACCCTATATAACATATTATGTTGACAAAAGAACAGGTGTATCTATATAATTTATACACACAGACCACAAAAAAATACTTGACAGAAATTTTTTTTCTCAGAATCAAGAGATAGTACCACGATTAGATTCGGAATCAGGAGGAGAGTAAATGTCCCTGAAGAAATTTTTCCAAAATATGGCCGGAAAAAGCCTCACGCGCCGGCGCGTGGGCGCGTCTGGCGGCGCGGCGGCGCGTCTGCCGGCGCGTGAGGGCGCATGAGCAGTTCGTTTTCCAGTTTTCTTGTTTCTGCAGTCTCCTCTTTCTATGCTCTTCTCAGTGGTATATTTGATTTCTTGTTTTGAAGGTTTTCGAAATTTTCGAATTCTTGGCTGTTGGGTTTGTTTTTTTTTTTTGCTCTTCGATTTCTTCTGCTGCAACTCTTTTGTAATTCTAGTATGTGTTTTCCTGCTTTGATACCATATTAACGATATAGTATAGAGAGTAATATAGAGAGACAAGAGTTTACAGAAGAAGAATTCTCATATATTTGTTATGAATTACAAGCTGTGGTGCTAAGTATATATAGCCTAATATTAATACTTCTACGTAACTGATTACATCATGTAATTACTGTAGATCCTAAGACTCACTGTAGAACATCTGACTTAGTTTACTTCTTGACAAAAAGCATTGCAGCAAATAGAGACAAAATTAGGTATACAGTATGTTTATAAGAAAAATACATCTTGAAACTTACCAGTGCAGCTGCAACTCCAATAGCTATTTTTAGCCTTGTCCTCCAATTCAAAGGAGTCATCAAAGGATCTGCAAAGTGCTAAAATCTGTCAAAAAATCAATTTTGCCAAACACATAAAGTTTCTCTTACAAGCCTGCTTACCGTTTAAATGCTCCTTTAGGCTCCCATTTTCTATATTTTCAAACACTAGGAACCTGCAAGAAGCCCAAAAGAAAAAAAAGTACACCAAAATTATAATCTCTTGTACAACCAAAAATTTATAGTTCAAACAAAGAAACCAACAGAGTTATTAGGAAATTTAATAACATAACTTTCAAAATTAGAAACTTTTTGGATAGAAAATTATTGTAATGAGAAACTTGGCTCATAATCGTTTGAATAATGTACCAGTTGTCAGATGTTACCCAAAAATACTGAAGATGCTGTTCTTTTCGTACTAGCATTTTAAGGTTAGATTTTTTGAAACTATCGATATGAACATGCTCTTAAAGCTGTCTTTCAGCTATGTAAGTTTCTAAAAATTTTATGCTAAACAAGTTCCCTGTTTCTGTATTCTGCATATTGTCCTGTATAATGTACAGAAAACCAAATCATGCACTGAATATAATTATCTTCTCAATCTGTGAATATACTCAGCCTTTTCAGAGAAGTATATTTACTACAGTCTACACTCTACACTTAACCTGATGCCTCCTCCCCTTGGTGCTTAACTTACATCCACCATGCATAAAGAAACCAATAAGACTGATTATTTTAAATTTAACTACGAGCCAACTGAATGACTAAGCAACCTTCCTTGGACCTACTCCTAGCCTTTGAAACTTTGGTTGCAGTTTTGCAGGCTACCTCCCTTGGTTTCTCCCCCAATGACAGTACTTTCAGATTTATTCATTTTTTGAAATGTAGTAGTACAATTAAATAAGAGTTATGATACAGGCAAGACCATGTTGAATTTCAAACCTCTTACGTCCTGTAGAATAACCACCAAGGACCGCAATGTGACGGTGATGTATGCGCCCTAACAGCTGAACTTCCCTATAGAACACGTCATCTTCTTCATTGAAACCTCTTACTTCTTTCACCAGAGCAATTTTACCACTTTTTAAATGGGCTCTATAAAAAACACCGGAAGAAGAGTTGTCAATGATCCTACGAAAATTATCTGTCGCCCTCTTTATGTCCTTGTAAGAGAAGTGCTTCAAAAAAGAAACTGGACCTGAAATTGTAAATCAAAATTTTAGTTTCAGAGACATGAAGGAGGTTCATAATGTATCCAATAATATAATGTGGACAAAATTTCTATAACGGAAGTCATTTCAGAATTAGAAGTCCCAAATTCTAATCACATTTATTCCATTCATCCATTGTTGGTCTCCAATTTACGCTTCTGTTCACTTCTTTGGGAAATGTAAAGGATCTCTACAGGGTAAACACGGAAACTTAAGCTGTTTCTCCTGAAATGAGATAAATTGTTTAAAGATGGTTCCATAATTGTCCTATCTAAGCTTATGCTATCTCTTGGTAGAACAGACTGCTTGCTTGTTCATGAAAGCCGCTTCTTACATATTGAATATTGTCAAAAAAAATATATACAAGGATGAGAAAAATGCTCAAATATTAAGTTAAGGATGCAAGACCAGAAATGAAAAATAAAAAATTGACTGTACAGAAAAAGACAATGTTGTGCATGTATCAGCATTTACCAATAAGTATAAACACTATCATGTATCAATCCGGTGAGTTTCAAGGTATTTGCCACAGTTATCAGCACTAAAATACAGAACACTAAAAACAAGAGCAGGCTAAAGCAAATTACTCAACATGCTGTATTTACTGAAGCCATGCTTATAACCTAATAGAGTTATAGGAAATGCCACATTGCGAATGAAGAATGAAATGAGGAACTTCTTCATGGATGGAATTTACGAAAATCACATATAATCCACCAACATTTGATCTCAATAAATAGTATTTCAAGTTGAATGATGAAATTAATATGTAGACAAATTAAGAGAGATCTTAAGACTTCATATCAAGTCAAATTTTAATGAAATTAAAGTTTTACTAAGGCAACGAGACAAGCAACTCCTACGATCAAATATGTCATAATAAAAATCCTAGGTATATTAGTAGTATATAACTGTAACCCTACAGAAGATATAACCATCAACTCTAAGTATTATAATATTACTAGCCGATAATCGGTGCGAAGCACGGATCGTAAAAAATTATCTTAAATTTTTAATTTTTAACTTTTTTTAATAAAGTAAAATCTTGAAGCACCAAATTGTAATATAATATTTAATATTAAATTAATATTTAATATTATTATTTTAATTAATTAAATTTATATAACTTTATTCTGATAATATAATATAAGAGTAGCTATATTATTAATTGAATTTATTATTAATCTATTATAGATACTTTTAAATATTAATTAAAGGAGTCCTAAGTTCTATTTAATACTATATTCCTGATTTTTTATTAATTAAAGGAGTCCTAAGTTCTATTTGATACTATATTCATGACTTTTATTTCAATTTTTAGTTAATAAACTCATAATATATAATTTCATAATTAAATTATTATATAACATTATAATTTAATTAATTTAATTAATTAATATTTAGTGGCATACCGTGCATACCGCGATATACATGGCATACCATTTAAAGGGGGTTTCTGTTTTTAATAAAGAGTATAGATATACTGAGCTGATTAAAATTGATGTATTATTGTTTAGCAAAAAATAAATAAATTGAATGTATTCTTATTGAATTACAAAACCAAATGAACAAAAATTGCTTATTTCCTTGTTAGCTTACACAACCATGGCTTCTTGAGAATCCAGGGTAGAGTGTAATCAAAGTAAAACCGAGAATATACCATGAAAAAGTATTGGATGCTGAAACTTCCTTGTAGGGCACAATGCAGAAAACATTGAAAAGCCAAGGCAAAATGTATCATTAGAGTAATAACTCTCACAGTCGTGAACAGTGGCAGACCCCTACCCTAAGCCCAGGGTAGGTCTTGGCCCTCCCTGAACTTTTGAAGTAAATCTAGTAGTCTCAAGTTTTCAATATAAAATCCAAGTTGGTCCAGTGGTTTTGCAAAATTATTTCTGTATTTCTCCCACTGGCATAGTATTACTTTGTTCTTTTTAAAAGTCGGATCAAACATTAGCTATAAAATTTTCTTACAAATGAGTTGGCCCTCCCTGGTGCTTTACTCTAGGTCAGCCACTGGTCGTGAATGCACAGACTTCTACTTATATGAATTACACACAAGTTCTAATAATTTATTAAGCAACATTCTATTTAGATGAACAATAACCCTCTCCGGTGGTTTGAATTAGATGTTTCGAATATAATTCCTGCTTTCTCTCAGGTTGAACACAGACTCAAGGCATCTTCAGGCCTCAAAACAGGGGCACCACATTCCTATAATCGCACCAATACACTATTGTCGGAATCTAGGTTCAAAAAGAAAGTGATCCTCATTCCTCCAGTACTCATACCCATACGATATTTCATAACGTATTAGCCCTTAAAATCTGAAAAAGCAAGTAGTCCTCATTTCTCCATCTCTCACTCCAAATCTCGTCTAATTCACATTCCATAAACGTTCTTCCACACAAACGCATCACATTTCCTAAAATCTCTTCACTTTTACGCATAATTTAATTAAATTTCAACAGATCTCGACTAAAATTATCTAGCTTATCATCGAAATTTTAACAAAAATTTTTTAAAAAAAAAACAGACATGTTGATAATCGTACAACAATTCAACTACAATCGCAGAAATCATCAAAACACAATAAAAAAATGAAAAGAATCTACAACGCACACATGACTTGCAAGTATATCAGTAACAGAAATGATCGGAAATACAAGTATCCAAAAAAATTAGTAACAGAATTGGGCGCGAATATACATACATACAAACATATAAATGTATGTATAGAATTGGGAGTACCGGAATGAGATCGGAAATGAAGGCAGTGGATGAGCTTGTTTTTCTTAAGAAGAGGCTCCATTATTGGGATGTGCAGTGGAAGAGCAGTGGCATTTGCATTTAATGAATGGGATTTCTAATTATAACTGTAATCTTGGACACTTGTGAAGTTGACGGTGTAAGTTTGTTGGGATTTTTGATATGTGGAAACTTCTTCCTTTTTCTACAACTGACTTTTAACAGCCGCTCTCCACAGTGTCATCACTGCCACTCTGCCAGGTGCGTTGTAAAAACATAATAATATTAAAATTTTATATTTTTGGTTCAAGTCGGTAACAAATAAAGTCATTATGCTGCAATATGCACACACGATCTATATTACTTTTGTTGAATAATATTTGTTGTAGTATAAAATTCTGTTAAGATTTTGCTCTAACATCTTAGATGGATTGATTACTTAATATGATATTAGAGCTCGATTTAGGAGGGGTTTCAATATAAATATTTGTTGTTGATATTGGTATTGATATTGGTTATATATGTTGTTGTTGTCTGATCACAATTGTGGTAGGGATGAGAAAAAAATCTGATCCGACGGATACCCGATCCGAAACCCGATATTTTGGATAATCCGAACCCGATTTTTTGGATTTGGATTTGGATTTGGATATGATTTTTAGACCCGGAAATTTTTGGATTTGGATTTGGATATTAGCTATACCGACCCGAAACCCGATCCGAAACCCGAAACCCGATCCAAACCCGATCCGAAACCGAAACCCGAAAAAAACCCGAATATATATATATATATATTTCTAATTTAATTTAAAATTCATACACATCCAAGTATTCATTCTAACTATTTTTGTGATTATATTATATAATTTTCTAATAATTTGATTTTCTCTCTTTTTTAAGTAGTTTGTAGAATTACTTGATAAATTAAATAAAATTAGGAAAAAAAAATCAAAATTTGATTTAAAATTCATACACACCCAATTAGTCATACTAAATAATTTTGTGAAGAATTTTACCTTACTTCCACTAATTTTCTAATAAGTTGATTTTCCTTCATTTTTAAGTAGTTTGTAAAAAAATTAAAATAAAATAGGAAAAAAGCCAAAATTTGGATAAAAATTCATACACACCCAATTACTCATACTCACTATGAACATTACAAAACAACTAAAAATAGTAGAAGCAGTAGTAGTACTAGTACTAGTACGGATCACGGATGTTACAAATTTTAGTTTAGGGGTTGACTAGGGTTTAGGGTTTCTAGGGTTTTGATTTTCGATTTTTTTAAAAATATTTCTAAACGGTCCAACCGTACGGATGTTAAGATCCATCTTTTTCAATGTTATTGCCAAAATTTCATAAACAAATAAATTTATTTGATTTTGTAATTTAACGGTCAACGACTCAACTAGCACTTTGGCTAGTATTCCTAAACAAGGTTTCGTCCCTGATTTGTGTTTCGATATTTTTCAAAACATTTACCGACGATCCAACCGTACGGATGTTAAAATCCATTCTTTTAAATGTTATTGTCAAAGTTTCAGAAAAAAATAAAATAATTTGATATGTTAATTTAACGGTCAACTAGTATTTTGACTAGTACTCATTGAAAATTTAAAGAATTAATCATTAATTTATAAATTCAAAAATATAAGTTATATATGTATGTATATATATATAATATGTATTATGTATATTACATTATTTGTCATGTATAAAAATATAAGTTATATATATATAATATGTATATTAAATTATTTATAATGTCAAAAATATTAAAAGTGTATTGTTTAATTAAAGAGTAAAAAGAATTAGAATTGAATAATCAAAAAAATGAAAACAGAGATTTAGGGTACTTCAACAATCGTAAACATTCTAACAATCAAAACTTTACTCTTATTTCACTCGACCGCCGCGCTCGACCACGACTCCGCGAGACTGCGAGAGACTGTCCAGATCGACTCCATATTCCACGACCTCGACTGATACTAGGATTCAAAGGTCAGCTAGCCCCTAATTTACTCTTCTTATTTCACTTTTGATTTGAGTTTGAGTTATTTCGATTAAGAGTTGATTCGATCTAGATTTTAAACCTAATCTTTAATTAGATGTTCAATTAATTAAACCTAGAATCTTTGATTAGTTATGTATATCATATACATATAATACCTAGAATCTATGTTAATTATTTTTCCCATTTTGATTTGTCTAGCTCCAGTTGTAGTATGAACTGCACGCTTATATTAATAAAGTTCAGGTCATAAGCAATTGGGTAACATTTTATTGAATCATTCTGTTGTGTGGCTGTTTTTAATTTACCTACCGACTATTGCCCTTTATATTATCTGTAAGGAAATGTATGTTTCTTACATTGATACTCTCACTGCCTTCAAGGAACTATGAAAGCTGGCCAAATTCTAAGCTTGGTCAAATTGTACTAACTTCGATAAAAACCTTTAGCAATAGGCTTGTCTGTTTGTCTGTGCGTGGGAATGGAGTGACATAAATCAGAACATATAAAGTTTGAAGTTAGTATGTAGACCATTGTTGAAGTCTGTATAAAGAAGGCCGTAACTAAACTCACCATAAGCTCCAGAAGTATGAATAGTTTACAAACAGAAGAATAGCTCCAGTTGTTTGTAATATTTTCCAGTTGATACATGAACTGCACGCTTATATTTTTGTTATTTATATGCAGCCATGTCAACTTCACATTCAGGCCCCAATTCTCAGTCCATTCCCGATGCAGGTTCTGAACCGTCATCAACGCCGGAGCTACAATCAGCCGCTACTGCAAATGGTAATTAAAATCATTCAATTTAGTATAGTCAGAGTGTTTTTCTTATGTTAATGCCTTACGTTTTACTGTTTTTCTTAGGCATGAAAATTCGGAGACAAGGACTACTGGTGACTAGTCTACTACCACTGGTAATATAAATCTGTTAGCTAATCTGTTTTTCTTAGAACACTACCTGTTTGTTAACTGATTTTTGAATCTTGATGATCATTTACACACCAACATAACTGATTTACACACTAACTAGCCAGCCAACAAATATACTACCCTCTAGATTTTAAATTTCTGTATATGTTTGTCAAATCTTTGCGTAGTTGCATATAAACAAGGCCTTAAAATTCTGTTGTTTGTGCAATAAAATTATAGTGTACTAAGGCAGCATTGAAATGAATATTATTTAAAATTAGAGTAGTTGACACTTCTAATATATCTTAATATCATATACATTTTGGACACCTGTACCAACCTGCATGCTGATACTCTTTTGCAATGCAGGTGATGTTCATGTTGCAGCGGCAACCTATAAGAAGTTCATAAATACTATAATCTGTTTACTTATATGACAAGAGTAAAAGAGAATATACATCATGGGCATGTACCTTTTCAACGTCAACGTCCTCAGAAGTAACCTTGAACCGTCCTCTTTGTTGAACAACTGGTTTCACTTTCTCATCTTGTTCTTCACTGATTGAGTGATTGGAAGACTGCTACTGCTGCTGATTCAGATATTTAATTTTTGTTGAACTGACTATTAGGTTAATTTAATTTGATTTTAACAATTTCATTGTTGTAATGTACTGCAAAGTCAGGATAATATTTGATGAATTACTGCTCTTAAAATTTAAATGTTAAATTGTTCAAATTTTCGGATTTCGGGTATCGGATTTCGGGTTTCGGGTATTAAAATTCGGGTTTCGGGTATTAAATTCCGGATATCCAAAAAAATCCGGGTATCGGGTATATCCGAATCCGATCTGAAATCCGTTGGATCGGATTTGGATATTAATTTTCGGGTATTTTTCGGGTTCGGATCGGGTTCGGGTAGGATAAAAATTTTCGGGTTTGGATATGGATATTGCCATACCCGAGCCGATCCGACCCGATTCCCATCCCTAAATTGTGGGGAGAGTTTTGAATAATATTTGTTATAACATAAGATCCTGATGGGGTGTTAGAAGGAAGTAAATAGTGAGAGAGAGTAAAGATAACAATATTAAAAAAATTAATATTTTTGATTGAAGTGGGTAACGAATAAAGTTATTCTAATGCTATAATATGCACACACGATCTATCATACTTTAGGGGAAGGAATGAGATGCCAAGCCACAAATAATTTTTTTTCCCTGCTTTTCGTGGTTGTGAATAAGTTCTAAAATAAATTTTAAATTATTACTAGAATATTATGAAAAAATATTTCTCATTTCTTTACTTGTCCCGCATGTAAACAGAGTGAGGACTTAAATATATTTCATTATCTTCTATAATATATTTTTTATTAATTTAAAAATATATATTAAAATATGAATAAAAAAATAAAAAAATATTAAAAATCATCCATAAATTATAGCTAGTATAAATAGAGTGAGAACTTCAATTATTTATATATTAACTAATAAATAATTCGAATAAGATAAAGTTTTTAATGAATTATAATTTAAAAAAAATTAATCATATAAATTAAACAATCTTAGCCCATCCGCAACATCAACCAAACATGCCTCACAGTTTGAGAGTGTTCTAGGAAACACAAAACGATTCTAAGCGGCTAGAGGATTTTCTAATGTTTAAATAGTTAAATGAATGCTTAAATTGAATTTCAAGCAGGTTAAAAAGAGAATTAATTATAGAGATAGTTTCAAAACTATCCATGTCAATTATTAGATTTTTAAATATATACTAACAACCTTTCTAAAATTCTAAAAATACCGACCTTGTTTTCAAAATTCCAAAAATACTACATTCCTCAATTGCAACTGTTGCAACCTCATTTGCAACTTCGATGCTACAAATTTCTGATTGCAAGTTCCGGGTTTCAGATGTCATTTTCGAGCACTTTTTTGGAATCTAATATATATATATATATATATATATATATATATATATATATATATATATATATATATATATATATTTGATTCCAAAAAAGTGGTCAAAAATGCTAAAAATGCATATTTTAGAAAATTGGAGACTGTAAGTTGCAACTTCCAGTTTTCAGTTGCAACCTTTGCAATCTCATTTGCAACCTTTGCAACCTTTGCGACTTCATTTGCAACCTCATTTGCAACCTAGGGCGGTGCCTTTCAACTGAGGTTGCAAAGGTTGCAAATGAGGTTGCAAAGGAGGTTGCAAAATAGGTTGCAAAGGAGGTTGCAAAAGAGGTTGCAAAGGTTGCAAAGGAGGTTGCAGAGGTTGCAAAGGTTGAAAAAAAGGTTGCAAAGGAGGTTGCAAAAGAGGTTACAAAGGAGGTTGCAAAGGTTGCAACCTTTGCAACCTCAGTTGAAAGGCACGCGGCTGGCGCCGCCCTAGGTTGCAAATGAGGTCGCAACGGTTGCAACTGAAAACTGGAAGTTGCAACTTACAGTTTCCAATTTTTCCAGTTTTCGAAAATATGCATTTTTTTAGCATTTTTGACCACTTTTTTGGAATCTAATATATATATATATATATATATATATATATATATATATATATATATATATAAGGTTGCATATGAGGTTATATTAGGAAAGGTAGTATTTTTGGAATATTGAAAACATAAAATTATAATGAGGTAGTATTTTTGAAAAAATGATTTTATAGAAGTGAAATGATAGTTGGGTGGTAGTAAAATTGGATAGAATTCTTAAAATCTAATGTATTTCTGTAAATATCCCATTATATTTATTTTATTTTTAAATATAATTATGATTAAGCAGATCTACCTGCTTAATTTTCAAAAACGTCTAACCACATGTTTAGTATAAATTGAAGTGTTTTAATGTCCGATCACAATTAAGCGTGTTAAATATAATTGATGTGTTTTGATCAGTGTTTAAGTGTTACAGGGAGTTATCAGAGTTTAGCTGGAAGCAGTCAGAGTTTGGGTAAACTCTGACAGTTGGAAGCTCGACAGAGTTTGTTAAACTCTGTCTGAAGGAAGCGCATCTACTGTTCAACAGTGATTAAAGGTTAATTATGGAAGCGATATCTTTGAAGATTGGATAGCTATCAAAGAGATCGAGTTGACATAGGAGACGTGTGACAATCTGTAATTGATATCATTGTATAGCTGATTATTAGGAATATCAATTAGAGATTGTATCGTAGCTGTATGTTATATAAATACAGATAGGTTAACCCTAGAAGGGTATCGATAACGAATTATCTTTATTTGTAACCTAGCAGCTCTTTGTGATTTTTTACATCACGAAGAGGGTTCGAAATACAAGAAGTTTTTAAGTGCATAAACGCTTTTACTTGTTAATCTCTCATACAAAGTTGATTATTAATTGTGTATTCGGCCTAACAAGTGGTATCAGAGCCAATCTGTTACTTTATTACAGGTTAAGATCCAAACACAACAATAATCATGTCAGAAATTCCTCCACCAACACCTACTGTTTCTGAAAAGGCTCCTACTACTGTGAGTCGTTATGAACCAATCAGGGTTCCTATTCTGAGGCCATTAGAGTATGCTATGTGGAAGGTCAAGATGACTATGTTTCTGGAGGCTACAGATCCAGAATATCTTGACAGGATTTATGAAGGCCCTCACAATCCTACAAAGCTATCTGTTGCAGTTGCTGGTGAAGCAGCAAAAATGGTTCCAAAGGAAAAGAAGGACATGACTCCTGAAGATCTATCATCAATTGCTAAGGATGCAAAAGTTAGGCATTTACTGCATAGTGCTTTAGACAATGTTATGTCTAACAAAGTCATTAACTGCACCACTGCAAAAGAGATATGGGATGCTCTTGAAGTCAGGTGTCAAGGAACTGCAGCTATTAAGAAGAATAGGAGAAACATACTCACACAAGAGTATGAGCATTTTGAGGCTAAACCTGAAGAGACCATGACAGAAACATTTGATAGATTCTGTAAACTGATTAATGATCTGTCATTGGTCAACAAAGAGTATGATCTAGAAGACTCGAATCTCAAGTTTCTTCTTTCTCTACCTGAAAAGTGGGATGTGAAAACAACCACTATTAGAGACAACTATGATCTTGCTGAAACAGAGATTGATGAAATCTATGGACTGCTCAAAACTCATGAATTGGAAATGGAGCAGAGAAACAGGAGATCAAGCAGGAAAGGAAAGTCTGTTGCTCTTAATGTTGAAGAGAAGCCTCAGAAGAAAGAGGCAACAAGAAGGAAATTGAAGGGAAAAGCTTTGGTCATACATTCTGAAAGTGATTCACCAAACTCTGATTATGATTCAAACTCTTCTGAATCATCTGACTCTGAGGATGATGAAGAAGAAATGAGAAAAATGGCTGTGTTAATGGTGAAGACTTTCAAGAAAATGGGCTTCAAGAATTTCAAGAAAGGAAAAAGGTTTTCTAGGGATTCAAATGAAGACAGGAAAAGCTACAGGAAGTCTGATAAGAGAGATTCTAAAGGAAAGAAGGATAAGTCTGAAATTCAATGCTACAAGTGTAAGGAGATGGGCCACTATGCTCCTGAGTGCAAGAAGGGTAAAACTGGAAAGGTACTCTACACTAAAGGCAGAGATTGGGCAGATACTTCAGATTCTGATGAAGAAGTAAACTATGCTCTCATGGCTACTACTGAATCAGAATCCTCTGAAAATCAGGTACCTTTAACTACCTATGCTTATAATATTGATGACATTGCTCAATTAAGAATTTTTCTTAAGTCATTGCATATAAGTTATAGGGATCAGACTTTAGAAAATGAGAGGATAAAAGCTGAAAATTTTGAACTTAAAGAAAGAAATAAACTTGTTGAAGAGAAACTTGAAAACATGCAACAAGTTCAGAAAGAGAGAGATGATGCTGTTTCTATAGAACAGGATTTGCTTCAGAAATATAAACAACTAGAATCTGAGTTGGAGGAAGCAAATAAGAAAATTAGGACTTGGACTAATTCTGGAAAGGACACTCAACAGATTTTTCAAACAGACACTGTTGGTCTAGGTTATAATGAGGGAGATGAACTTAGATTTCAAAATCAAGTTAAAGTCAGAACTAAATTTGTTCATGGAACCAGTAAATTTTTGTCTGAGAATGAAAAAGAAGCTGTCAAAAGAAAACCAGTAAAAACTAGTGTTAAACAGGTTAATATTGGTTCAATGACAGATAAACAACTCAAACATAAACTGAAGGAGTTAAAATCTGTTGAGAAAAAGAAAGTGTCAAACAAGAACAGAAATGGAAAAGTAGGCATCACTTCAGGAAATAAACCAATGCTTGCTAGTTATGCTCCAAGAAAGACATGTCATAACTGTGGTAGTACTAAGCATCTTGCAAATTTCTGCAAGAAAAATAAAAATAAAAATTCTTTACCTACAAAGTCTGAGGTAAAGAAGGATTTTGCTAGAACTAAGCCACAGACTCTATGCACACACTGTGGAAGCACTTGGCATTCCATCTATACTTGCAGAAAATATCATGCTATCTATCATAATTACTATGAACTGAAACCCAATCTGAAATGGGTTAAAGTTGATACTGCAAGTGTAAACACTGATACTGTTAGCTCAAACTCTGATAATGTTAATTCCGCTGCAAAAGCTAACAAAGTTAAGAATGCCAAAGGATCCAAGCAAGTCTGGATCCTTAAAACTAATCCTCAGTAATTGTTTTTGATTGCAGGGTAACAGGGAGGCAACCCTAGTCGTGGACAGTGGATGTTCAGGACACATGACTGGAAATAAAGCCCTGCTATCAGAATATGAGGAGAAGGCTGGCCCAAAAGTTTCCTATGGTGATGGCAATATAGGAAGAACATTGGGATATGGCAATATCAATCTTAGAAATGTCATCATCAACAATGTAGCTCATGTCCCAGGACTCAAGCATGACTTGCTATCTGTGAGTCAAATCTGTGACAAGGGATATCATGTAGATTTTCAACCTGAATATTGTGAAGTTATCAGCAAATCTACAGGAAAGGTTGTTCTAGTTGGTCACAGGCAAAACAACATTTATGAAATCAAGCTTTTGATAGACTCTGTTGGAAAAGCTGTTTGCCTGTCTACAAGAATGTCGAGTGAAGAGAGTTGGAAGTGGCACAAGAAACTCTCACATTTGAACTTGAACAACATCAATGAATTGATCAGAAAGGATCTTGTAAGAGGACTCCCAAAGACCCTGTTAAATGTTGATGGCCTATGTGACTCATGTCAGAAGGCTAAACAAAGGAAGTCATCTTTCAAGAGCAAGACAGAATTTTCTATCACTGATCCCTATCATCTTCTGCATGTTGATCTCTTTGGTCCAGTAAATGTTATGTCTATTGCAAGGAAGAAATATGCTTTAGTCATTGTTGATGAATACACTAGATTCACCTGGGTGTATTTTCTAGCAAAGAAGGATGAAACTGCATCGACTCTGATGGAGCATGTGAAGCTTCTGGACAAAGGATAAAGCAACAAAGTCAGAATCATCAGAAGTGATAATGGAACTGAATTCAGAAATGTAACAATGGAAGAATTCTGCAAGGACAATGGAGTGAAACAAGAATTTTCAGCACCTGGTACACCACAACAAAATGGTTTAGTTGAAAGGAAAAATAGAACCTTAATTGAAGCTGCCAGAACTATGCTTGATGAAGCAAAATTGCCAACTTATTTCTGGGCAGAAGCTGTTCAAACTGCTTGTTTTACTCAAAATGCAACACTGATCAATAAGCATGGAAAAACACCATATGAGATGGTGAAGAAAAAGAAGCCTAACCTGAAATACTTTCATATTTTCGGGTGCAAATGTTTTGTTTTGAAGACTCATCCAGAACAGTTGACCAAGTTTGAGTTAAAGGCAGATGAAGGATTTTTTGTTGGCTATCCACTGTCAACAAAGGCATTCAAAATTTACAATCTGAGAACTAAAGTGATCATGGAATCTATACATGTTTCTTTTGATGATAAGAAGATAACTGGACTTGAAGACAAAGACGAATATGATCAACTGAACTTTGAAAATGAAGTTTTAAACTCTGATGAAGGAAACTCTGATGAAACAATTCTGACAGACTCTGTTGAAACAAACTCTGAACCTCTACTGGTAAATTCTGGAGAAACTTCTCAGTCACAACAAAGGGGAGAACCAGTTGAGGGGGAGCATGATCAAGATGAAGACTCAAACACTGATAATGAGTCAACTAAAAAATCTGGATCAAACTCTGATGCTTCAAACTCTGAAAATTCAAATTCTGACTCTGGGCAGTCAAGTTCAGGGGGAGTCTCAGAAAACGAAGATAGATCACAACAGAATCAGGAGAGCATGGATCAAGGGGGAGGATCACATGTTGATAGAAGTCATTTGCCTTCTGCTAGGAAATGGACTAAATCACATACACCTGATTTGATAATTGGTGATCCAGATGCAAAAGTAAAGACAAGAAGTGCTACTGCAAGTGAATGTCTGTTTCATGCATTCTTGTCTAAAAATGAACCAAAGAAAGTGGAAGAAGCTCTTCAAGATGCAGACTGGATAACAGCAATGCAGGAAGAGTTAAATGAATTTGAAAGGAATGAAGTTTGGACCCTTGTACCAAGACCAAAGAACAGATCTATTGTGGGTACTAAATGGGTTTTCAGAAACAAGACTGACAGTGAAGGTGTTATCACAAGGAACAAGGCTAGACTGGTAGCAAAAGGCTATTCACAGCAGGAAGGAATAGACTATGATGAAACATTTGCTCCAGTTGCAAGATTGGAGGCAATCAGAATTTTTCTAGCATATGCCTCTCACAAGAAATTCAAAGTGTTCCAGATGGATGTGAAAAGTGCTTTTCTGAATGGAAAACTTGAAGAAGAAGTGTTTGTTGAACAACCACCAGGATTTGTGGACCCCAAATATCCAGATTATGTCTACAGGCTAGATAAGGCACTATATGGACTTAAGCAGTCACCAAGAGCATGGTATGAGACACTTGCTCAGTTTCTTCTAGAAAGTGGATTCAACAGAGGAACAATTGATAAAACTCTGTTTTACTTCAATCAAGGAAGTGATCTCCTTTTAGTTCAAATTTATGTTGATGACATCATCTTTGGGTCTACTAATGATAAACTCTGTAAGAAGTTTGCCAAGCTCATGCAGTCCAGATATCAAATGAGCATGATGGGAGAGCTTAGTTACTTTCTAGGCCTACAGGTGAAACAAACAGAAGATGGAATTTTCATTAATCAAGAAAAATACACCAGAAATCTTCTCAAGAAATTTGGTATGCTTGATTGTTCATCTGCATCAACTCCCATGGCAACAGCAACTAAATTGGACAAAGACACAGGAGTTTCAGTGGATATGACAAACTACAGGGGCATGATAGGATCTCTTCTATACTTGACAGCTAGTAGGCCTGACATCATGTATGCAACCTGTCTTTGTGCAAGGTTTCAGGCAGATCCTAGAGAGCCACATCTGACAGCTGTGAAAAGAATCTTCAAGTATCTCAAGGGCACCATATCATTAGGTCTGTGGTACCCCAGAGAATTAGATTTTAAGCTACTTAGGTATTCTGATGCAGACTTTGCAGCCTGCAAGGTAGACAGAAAGAGCACTAGTGGAAGTTGTCAATTTCTTGGTGACAGACTTGTTTCCTGGTACAGCAAGAAACAGAAATCAATCTCCACATCTACAGCTGAAGCAGAGTATATTGCAGCTGGTAGCTGTTGTGCACAGATCTTATGGATGAAGAATCAATTGCTGGATTATGGATTGAGGTACAGTAATATACCTATTTACTGTGATAACCAAAGTGCTATTGCTATGACAGGTAATCCAGTACAGCATTCAATGACCAAGCACATCAGCATAAGGTACCACTTCATCAGAGAACACGTGGAAGAAGGAAATATTGAACTACATTTTGTATCTACAGAACAACAGCTTGCAGATATCTTCACTAAACCATTGAGTGAAGCTACATTTACAAGACTGGTCAATGAACTAGGAATGGTCTCTGGTTCTGACTAGAAATGTTGGTTAGATTCAAACTTTACTTATGTGATGTATTAATCATATTTCCTGATTGGTTAAATGTTGAGTGAGCTCTGTTGATTAAACTCTGTTATGCATACTCTGTTAAACTCTGTCAGCATGTCTGTATGTCATACACTGTTAATAAGTTTGATAAACTCTGTGAACTTTGAGTTGATTTTTGTCTGAATGAAAATACCAATGAAGAAATATGTATGAAGCATGATTCTCAGCAATTAATCATAAATCTTTCTGAGTTATTGTGATCTAATCTTAGATTGTGCAGAAAGTTAACACAGCATGATACTGGCTCATATTTATAGCATCTCTTAGTTTATTTTGTCCTAAACTCTGAGTCTATAAAAACTGTGTGCATTACCTTTCATTAAGAACTACTGATGTTGATGAACTCTAAACTCTGTTAGTTATACTCTGATAAAATAAAATGTTTACTGCAATACCCCAAAGAAAATGTATAGAGGTTGTTATACTCCTTTGAGATTATGTTGGATACTAGGATGACCCAGGAACCTATTGGTATATAATATGTGCTAAAATTCTTGGATTTTTGGTGACTAGTTAAATACTAGGATGACCCAGGAACTTATCAAAATGATAAGGGCTAAAATTTTTGAATTTTTGGTGACTGGTTCCAACCTCTGATTACTGGAATGAAAAATAAAAAAAATGAAAATAAAAAAATGATGAAAATAAAAAAAAATGTGTATATAAAGGGGGTATAAAATAAAAATTACTGTATAAAGTTTGATTACTTCAGAGTTTAGCTTTCATCATACAGTCAGTGTTTACTATGACAGTTTGTGCATCCAGTGTTTATTGATTTACTTTATGGATTTTATGAAAAATTAGATGCTCTAAAAATTGACTTAGTAAACTCTGCTTCACACACACAAATATTCACAACTGTGCAATTTATGAAAGGGTTTCGGTGATAAAGTTGGAGAATTGACAAACGCTGTTGATTCGTGTTTTGTACTCTAAGGTAAATTTTCACTTGGACAATTTGAAAGTCTTGGAGTAAGTAGGGTTTGTGACAACTGTTAATCAGTGGATAGTTGATGAATGTGTTCTTTATATGATTACTTTAATTAGTCTTCATATTCTCTTCTTGATTAATTTTCTTGAAGAACAGTTCATATAACATAAATAACAGTTGCAGAACACAGTGAATATGATTAGAGAAACAAAATTTTCATTGATAATACGAAAGAGATTACAAGCAAATATTACATCTTTTTGTTTTCTCTATCTACTAATCTATTCAACAGGAATGTAAAAGGTCCGTCCACACCACTCCATTGTTAGCAAAAATTCCCAGATCCCATCTTTGCCACTTTGTTTGGGTGGAAGTTGAAGGGATAAGGTTATTTTTGCTGACATATTCATTAACAATGGTTGGTGGTGGTGGATGAGGATGCCTTCGAGGAGAGCCATGCCAATGTTGCTTGGAGGGCAGCATCGATGTCGATCACCCTTGCAGGTTTCTCTCTCTCGAGCTCTTCCAGACCAGCATCCATTTGCAGCCACAGCGTCTCAAGCTGCCTTTCCCACTCGAACGCTTCAAATTCTTCACGCGTATAGCTGAAGATGTCCCTATTCTCGACAAGATGAAGGTTTTTCTCTTTGATGGTAAGGTTGGCCATTGTTTTTCAAGGGTATTCGGTTTGAAGGGTTTGTGATTTTACAAGGGAGACTGAAAGGTTAAAGACTTAATGAAATAATCTGAGCAAGTCTCTAGGCCTTAAATAGAGATGGGTAAGAACGAAGTTCTTAATCGCTTCGTATTCTGGTTATTAAAGGCAACAGGTAAACGGTTTCAATTCTAGTCTTACTTGGGTCAAGATATTTTTAAAAGAGTATTATTTGATTTTTGTTTAAATCAAATATTTTAATGTTTTAATTCTTTAATATACTCTTCTTAAAAATAGGCGCACGTGACCCACTCGCTCTTTAATGTGTCCCACTTACCTATTATCGTGTCCCACTGCACATTAATCAAGAAACTGATTGAGTGTTTGTTACATAAGAGATTGAGTTTTTCATTAATTTAATCACTTTTGTGTCCAAACGAGTTTGCTTTATTCTTACTCTCACAGTTTTCTTATTTTTCTCTTGGGCACTCACGCAAACACCTTTTCTACATACATATCTTTTGGAAATTCTTGCAAATTTCTTAACTCAATGGCATCTAAAGCATTCACTGCTCTTGGCTTACGGTTTGTTCCTAACAACTATGAAGCTCCACTCTATCATCAACGCGTTCCAGAATCGTTTCATCTCATGCAGAACTTCTTGAGGGATTCAGAGATTGGACAGGCTCTGATTGGACCTGCTACTCTTTCTGCGTCTCAAATTGCTTCATTCTGGCAGAATTCAGTTTATGTGGATGGAGGAGAAAGTGGAACTCCTACCATTATCTTCACTTACGAAGACCAAGATCATGTGATTACTCCACAGACTGTACGAGATACAATGGGGTTTGAGACACATACTTCTTATACTCTGGTTAATGAAACTTATCTGAGAGAGATGCTACGAGAGATTGGTTACATGGAATCTCTTGACAAGATTGGCGGAATAAAGAGACCAAATCTCAGAAAGGAATGGAACTTCTTCTTTGATTGCATAACAAGGACGTTCCAGAAGAAAGTCACAAACTGGGATGCCATTCCTATAGACAGTCTCCGAATCGGGTATTCTCTGCTCTATGGTACTAATTTTGATTTTGGTCGACATGTTCTGATGAGCTTAGGTGATAAATTGTCAGAATCTACTACTGTTTATTATGCTCGTTTCTGTCAAATGTTGTTCAATGCATGTGTACCTGGTCTTGAAATTGATGAAACTGATGAAATTGATCCTTTTAGAGTCAATAAGCGAATATTCTCTGATATGATTAACAAGGATGTTGGTAAAGCAAATCTCCCTTCTTTTGTCATGCCTCTTGCTCTACGAAATTTTCTAAATCAACCACAAGAACCACAACAAGATCAACAGGAACCACAACAAGATATACCACAACAAGATGAACCTGAACAAGAACCACAACAACCTGAATCACACCAGGAACCTCAACCAGAACCAAACACTGAATCATCTGCTCAGTCAGCACCTACAAAGCAACCTTCACCCACTTCAAACACAAACTCTGATTCGTCACAATCTCCACCAGCATCACAGTCTAGAATGCAAAGAGTTAAGAAGGCAATTACTAAACGACGTGCAAGTCTAAAGCAGGCAGAAGAGACACAAAGCAAATCAAAACGGAAATCTCCTGAAGCTGTTTACACTAGAAGGGGGAAAAGAATGAAAGCTCGGGCAAACATACCTAAGTCACTCTCAGTGGTAGAACAAACTCCACCAACTAGTGAAGAGGATTCAGATAATGTACCTCTAGCAAAACGAAGAAAACTGGTATTCTCTGATTCTGTGGATGAAGATATTGAAGCTCCAGAGGTTGTTTCACAGCAAACACCTCCTGTTGAGGTTAAGAAAGATGAAATACCTGCAGAGGATGTAATGCCTGCAGAGGACAAAATGCCTGCAGAGGACAAAATGCCTGCAGAAGAGGATGCAAGAGATGGTGTTTCTCCAATAAATGATGTTCCTGATTCATTTATGCCATTCTCTGATCCTATCTCTGATATTGGTGTAGCTGATCAACCTACGCCTGTTCTTTCTGAAGCTGTGGCATCTCATACTGAGTTAATATCTGATGCTCACCAAACTGTTGAAGAAGGTGAAGAGATTGATCAGGCAACCAAAGTTACTTCTCAGTCAATGCCTGTTGCTGAGCCTGAGAAACATGGAGAAAATCTTGACAAGCCTACAGAAGAAATTGCTAAACCTATGGCTGAAGATGAGCCAGTTAAAGCTACAAGTGTTGAAGCTGAAGGTGACAGTAGTGCAAACTCTGATGCTTCTCTGAGTGCACCAGTACAAACTGACAATAAACATACACCTTTTCCTCAACCTTGTACTTCTCATGAAGTTGAGAGAGCACAATTTGCCAAGAATGCTGCTGAATGGTACAAAGAAGATTGTATTTTTCCACCGGAAAGAGCAGCTAAGTTTGTTAAGCAAAGTGCTGATACTATCTCCAATCCAGAGATTCTTTCTTGCTTGAAAGCAACTATAGTTCAAGTTAAAACTCTGGATAGACGATTTGATGATACTAATTTGGCAATCACTTTTTTGCGAAATGAGGTTGTAGCTAGAGAGATGAAGATGGAAAGAGAATCGAAACTAGTGACTACAAAATTCTCTAAAGCTCAAGACAATCTCTGTGCCAGGCTGACTAAAGTTGAAGAGAACCAGTCTGACTTATCTGCTAAAACTGATTCTATTGCTACCTCCCTGGAGTTAATTACTTCTATCCTTATGCCTGATGATGTCAAAAAGGGGGAGAGAGTTGTCAGAAGGGATAGTGCTGGAGATGGAGGGGCAAGTAACAAAGGGAAGAAAAAGGCTGAAGAGATTCAAACTCTGAGAACTAGCAAGTCATCAAAATCACAGTCTGTTGGGAGAAATACTGATACTCAAGGAACATCAAGGACCAAGAGTTTACTGTTATCTTCAAATCCACAAACTGATGAAGAATTGGCTGCTAAGCTGTTCATTGAAGAGAATGAGGAAGGAGTTACGATTGAGGACATTGAAGCTGAGGAAAAGAGTTTACAAGAAAAACATCTTAAAGCTTTAAAGTCTGACAAGGTACAAAGAGGAAAAGCTCCTAGACCTGTTGTTAAAGGTGTTGTGATCAGAGAAAAGACTGATGTTAATCAAAGTTCTCGGTTCTCAAAGGAAGAAATTGCAGCAGAGGCTAAACTCAAGCTAAAAGGCATTGAAGGTGAAAGTTCACAGAAGAAAGTTACAACTTCTGTTGCATCTCAATCAATGATCACACCTTTACAATCTTCACAGTTGAAATCTGTTTTTGGAAAAGGAACAATTTCTGATCCAAATGTGTTATCTGGAGTCTCAATGAATGTTTCTGATGGAAAAGCTTTATCTGGCAAGATTGGTAATAATAAGGGTGGATTAGGTTCACATAGAGACAGAAGGCAATATACTGGTCCTAGAGATCCTTCTTCACTGGCTGTTCCAGGTCGTGGTGTTCCTCAAGAGAGTTTGGATAGACTGGAATCAGTGCAGTTGGTTCATCAGAAGAGTTTAGACAAGGATTTTCTTTTATACTTCATGGCTGATGGGACAGTATTCAAAGTTGGTGAGGATGATATTGGCTTGAAATGTTGGGAAGAACTAGAGTATGTTCTATATCTTCTCAAGGTGAATAGTCGAAGGACTCAATCAGTTGCTAATGTACTCAGACAGAAAATGACTCAGAATCTGGCAATTAGAGGACAGAAATACAATAGCAGATATATTCCTAAGTACAGGGATTACCAAGGCAATCTCATTGAAATGAAGAAAGGTACTGCAAAGTTAAAAACTGATTTGGGAATCACAGTACTTGATTTCAATACACAGGCAGAAAAAGTTAGATTTATCAGACTGGGTAATGAAATGAGAAGGAACAAGATTTATGATCTTAGGGCTGCTATCTACCAAACAGATGAAAGTGATCCTCATCTCAGAGAAATCAAAGAAGCAATGGAGATTGAACTTGAAAATGCAGAAAGAAGATTGCTGATTGATTATCTCAGAACCATGCCAGATCTTGAAATTATAAGAGATTAAGTTCTGTAAGAATTTTCTTATTCTCTTTAGTTTTTATTAAGTAGAAGCTTAAACTCTGAATTTGTATAAACACTGTATTTGTCTATTTGTTTTGACATCATCAATTACTGTCATTAACTTGTACATTTTTGCTAATGAACAAGTTGGGGGAGATTGTTAAATATAATTGATGTGTTTTGATTAGTGTTTAAGTGTTACAGGGAGTTATCAGAGTTTAGCTGGAAGCAGTCAGAGTTTGGGTAAACTCTGACAGTTGGAAGCTCGACAGAGTTTGTTAAACTCTGTCTGAAGGAAGCGCATCTACTGTTCAATAGTGATTAAAGATTAATTATGGAAGCGATATCTTTGAAGATTGGATAGCTATCAAAGAGATCGAGTTGACATAGGAGACGTGTGACAATCTGTAATTGATATCATTGTATAGCTGATTATTAGGAATATCAATTAGAGATTGTATCGTAGCTGTATGTTATATAAATACAGATAGGTTAACCCTAGAAGGGTATCGATAACGAATTATCTTTATTTGTAACCTAGCAGCTCTTTGTGATTTTTTACATCACGAAGAGGGTTCGAAATACAAGAAGTTTTTAAGTGCATAAACGCTTTTACTTGTTAATCTCTCATACAAAGTTGATTATTAATTGTGTATTCGGCCTAACAAAGCGTCCACTTACACGTAGAGATGGGCATTTCACTCATCCGATCCCCATCCGATTCCCGTTCCGTTCTGGTCGAGAATTTTGGAAATTTTTCAGGTTCGGTATGGGGAACGAAAAATATTTTAAAAATAATTCGGGGATCGGGACGGGGTTGGGGATTAGGGGATTCTTGCCCCGATCCCCGATTCCCGATTTTATTTTTAAAAAAATATATATTTATATATGTTTATAATTAAATTATTATAATTTAAATATATTTATATATATTATTAGTACTTAAAATTTTTAATTCATTTCAAAGATTCAAAATTTTAATAATAAAATTTAATTTACTTATAATAAATTAGTTATATCTTTTAGTATAAATAAATATTAATTTGAAATATTTTTTAAAATAGGTTATTTAATTTAAATTATATATTATATATCATAATTTAGCAAATTAATTTTATTATGAAATTTGTTAGAGAAAACATAAAATTAATTTTTTTATAACAAAATAAAAATCTTCGTTGCCCGTTCAGGGATCGGGGCGGGTTCGGATTCGGGGATCGGGAACGGGGATCGCACTCCCCAACCCCAAAATGACCCGACGCCCATCCCTACTTAGAAGGTCAATTAATTCGTTTTTTTATAACTATAGTAAAGCAAAAATAATATACCTGAGTTATAATCAAATATTATTTGTTGTACTCCTACGGGTAATGGCCTCACTACCCAAAAATAAAAATAGATGGACCTGAATACCTCAAAGTGAAATCGCTGCTGAAAATGCCCCATAACTGCTGTAACTCGTGTCACGTATCATGCAAATTACGAAAGACAATTACGGCACAAACATTTTCGTAACACTTAGTTACGGCACATACAATCCCGTATTCAGAGGATACGTCATTGGAACTAGCATTTCAATATATAATACAGTTCGTCATTTGAAATGACGCAGTACTTTCAAGCCCGTGATGCTTTGACTAACCCATTACTTATATTTCTATAATCCCACATTTTTATAGATAATCTGAACACCTTCTCCTTTTGTGTGCTCAATGCTGGGAGTTCATGTGGGTATCTTTTTGTATTTCTGTATCTTCATTAATTATCTTCATTAATTAATTTGAGACTATTCATGCGGGTCTTGCTAATCCAACAAAGTTTACTAATGTGGGAGATGAATCATGTCAGACTACTTTTCAAACTCTTCAATATCACTACGACAGAAGTAAAGTAATTAATATATATATCTATACTATATTATTATAAGCAAAACAAGGTATATTTGGTTGGTTGGTTGGTTGGTTAACACCTTCCTAAAAAATTATCAACATCTTTCTAAAAATAACAAGTTAAAAAAATTATATTAAAAATATTAATTTATTTATTATAAACAACAAAATTTACCAATAAGGCACAAAAATATATTTTTAAAAAATTAGAAAAATATGTTAAAAATCTATACTATACTATATTTGGTTGGTTGGTTAACGTCTTCTAAAAAAATTGTTAATACCTTCCTAAAAAAACAAATTTAAAATTTTATATTAAAAATATTTATTTATTTATTATAAACAATAAAATATACCAATAAGGCACTAAAATATATTTTTTAAAAATGAGAAAAACGTGTTAAAAATTTCCAAATTCAGTTAAATTATATATAATTTATTAAAAACAAAAAATCACATGTTTTATAAAATTATAAACATTTGCAATTATATCCTGATTAGAATCATCCCCGCACACACTTCTTACTACGATTCTTTTTTCCTACGATTTTAGGTTATACTAAATAATTTTTTTAAAAATATATATTGAATTCTTAAGATATTTAACAATGATTTAAAAATAACATTAAATTAATGATATTTATTTATGTCATGAAATTAAGTATGGAACATATGTAAATTTAAAATTAATAATAAAGTTTAATAAATTAAAATTAAAATTTTAAATTAAATTAAATAATTAATATATTAATCCATAATAATAATAATATATGATTGTCCGTGCTTTGCACGGATTATAGGCTAGTATATATATATATATATATATAGGTTTTTGCTCAAATACAAACCAATCCTTAAATACAAACTACAAACTAACACTAGATTAATTATATTTCATTTATTCTAAGGTTCCCGTCAAGGGTACCTTCACAAAAAATGCTTAAAATAATTAGCTCTATCCACCAAAAAAAAACTTACCGTGGAAATGCGAAGCATTTAAGACAGTAAACGGATGAGTTAGGTAGTCATGAGGGCCGCAGGCCCTCGACACACCCGTCAATCGTCTATTGCCTTTACCATTGATTGCCATTCCTTACAACTTTAGAATGATAAAGGCGCAAAGCGCCGTACAAGAAGGTGCGAAGCACCGTTAACCAGTGAAATCCACTGCCACGTCATCACGTGAACAGTGATTTTTTTTTTTTTGCTGAATGGAACCAATTATTTTAAACACTTTTTGTATTGGGGTACCCCTAGTTTGATCATTAGATTAACATGAAATATTGAATTAGTTTTTAGTTTGTAGTTAATTTTAGTTTGTAGTAGAGTAGGACCCTATATATATATATATATATATATAGGGTATAGAGCGTAATACGCTATATTATATAACAGAAGTTTAATTTTTTGAAATTCCCATTTTACCCTTAAAGGTTCCACTCTATTATATGTCTTAGCCGAGAACTACCCCTATTTCAGTTCAAACAGCTCTTCATGTTT
This sequence comes from Saposhnikovia divaricata, assembly GCA_036435485.1. Taxonomy (NCBI): domain Eukaryota; kingdom Viridiplantae; phylum Streptophyta; class Magnoliopsida; order Apiales; family Apiaceae; genus Saposhnikovia; species Saposhnikovia divaricata. Next base: position 52,672,338 of record CM071595.1, on the reverse strand, counting down.
TGAAATATCAGTTTGTGAATGTTCTTGAGTTTATACCTAATCTTAAATCATTTGGAGATATATATATATATAAATCTTTTACTCCATCTAAAATATAATCTATACCTATTCTTAATTTATTTGTCAAAAAATTAAGATTTTACCCAATTTTTTTTTCAAATTTGAAGATTTTGAAGATTGAGCTTGGAGTACCAATCCCAAATTAAGATTCTGAAGATTGAGCTTGGAGTACCAATCATATATTAAGTTTTTGAAGATTGAGCTTGGAATTTAAGGTTAGATCTCTATTTAACCCATGACTTCTTTCATTTTTTCAAAGTTAAAATCTCCTAATAAGACACCTAGTAAGACTGAGATAGAAAATGAAGATGTTAACGAAAATTCACACACACCTAAAATAATAGGACTTGATGATGATGATGATAATAATGAAGATGTTGATAATGATGGTGATGTTGTCTATGATGTTAATGATGGTGATGATGTTGATGACAATGATGATGGTGAAGATAATGGTGTTTCTTTGGATGATTTGAATGATGTTTGCCCATGTGTTGGTCAATTATTCGATAGTTTAGATGAAGCAGAGAGGTTTTATAGAGATTATGGTAGGCGTATTGGTTTTGAAGTAATAATTAGAACTATACATAAACGTTCAAAAAATAACAAGATTTGTTCGCGTTTGTATATATGTCGAAAGGGTGGTAAATTATCCTCAAAATCTTTGGATGATGAAGATGAAGTTCCGAAAAAAAGAGAAATAGAGATTCTCTTGGTAGAACAAAATGTAAGGCACGAATGTATGTTGTTCATATAGAGACATCAAAGAAGTGGGAGGTAACATTGGTTAATTTGGTACACAATCATGAGATGGTTTCACCTAGTGAGGTACATTTCATGCAAAGGCCAAGAAACATAACACACATCATGCGACAATTAATTATAACTTTGAATAAGTCGGATATTGGGCCTTAACAAACTTGAAATGTAATGGGTGAGATTACATTCACTAGCTTTCCTTTTTACGAGATTCTTCTTCATATTTTTGCAATGATGAGCCCCCATCACTTGGAAGAACCATGGAGACATGAAGTAATATTTGACGGCACTATATTGATGACCAAAGAGGGTGTTTTCTCTTTTTTCAAACAATACATTATAGCAATCGACTATAGTATCCTCCACTTCATTGCCTGATTTTAAAGAAACAATCGCTTTTGCACTACAATTAATTGGAAGATTTTTAGGCTTATCACATTCCCACCAATTTTCATTCAACCAATCCACTTTATTTATCTTAATCAGCTTTATAAGGGATCCTTTATCAAATTGACTAGGATTAAGAATTGGAGCACTAGGACCAACCATGTCCCTTGGATTTGTTAATAAACCCTAAAATGAACATAGTGAACAAATGAGTTATTAATGACTTACTAATTGACAAAGTGACATTGTGAAATTAAAAATAAGAAATTATACCTCTTCCGGAGCCTCTTCCAATTGGAAGTGTGCACTAGAATCATCGTCGAATTGAGGAGGATTATGAATTGGAGCACTAGGACCAACCATTAAAGTTTCCGGAGTATCATAAGGATAGTCATAGCGCTCATACCCCTCGTAATAATTTTCCTTCTCGGGACTAACTTCTTGGGTCTTTCTTGCCTTTCTTTTAGGCAAACAACTCTTGAAGTCGGGCCTTTCATATGTCGGGCCATATGTCTCAAGCATTAATTCATCAAATTTATTCACGAAGCTTGGAAATATTTCCTCGTGAAGAATTCCAGGCATATCATAAGAGCAAAGCTTACTCATGTCCCGCGTGGTACATATGATCTACAATACATATGAAGCAAGGACAAAGTATAAATATAAATACAAGAATATTCAACGAAACTATCTCAAATAACATACTCCATATTATAAAAAATACGTACCAAGTCCATTGTTTTGGAATTGTCGAACTTGTCTTTCGGTTGTTGGAATATTTTCGGATCCTTGGTTAGTTTTGGGGGTGGCAAAATCTTTAACTTTGTTAGGTCCAAAATATTTTGTAGAAGGGGGGTTGAATACAAACTATGTCGTTTAATCGAATTTACTTTTTTCTTAAAATATTAAATCAAGAACAAATTAATACAGAATAAACGAAGCCAATATTTCAAGTTAAATATAAAATTATATAAAACTTGATGGGGTGTGTCTAAATACACGGTACAAATTACAAGGTTTGATGACCAAACTAATTATTACAAATTCTATAGAAAATTCGACATGAACTTTTCTATATTTGTAATAAAAAGATCGAATGCTAAAAAGCAATTCGAGAGATAAGTTCTAGGAGTAAAAACTCGCTAGATAGTTCCAACAATACAAGTAAACTATTTCTATCGGTTTAGATTTAACAATAGAGCTCAGAAATAATTTACAGGAATTAATTTGAAGAACAGAAACTATTTCTCTTTGTCTCTTTCTCTCTCGGCTCAGTCTGTGCGTTGAGAGAAAAGTGAAGATATTATGTTGTATATATATTGTTTTTTTGATCGGGCCGCCAGAGATCTTTTGTAGTAGAAAAGAATCACAAAGTCTTCTACCTCTTTTTAGTAGAAAAATCATTGAACTACCTTTGCAAATGACTTGGTACTACCTTTCTGAAAAGGCTACTACCTTCGGTTTGTAATAGTACTACCTTCGGTTTGTACTAGTACTACCTTCGGTACTACCTTTCTGAAAGGCTACTATGTAACGCCCCCAAATCCGGGGTCAAGGATTTGGTCGTCACGCGGAAATCCTCAATATCAAATCACCTATAGTCACTTAATAACTGAATTACAACATTTGAGACCCCAACCACCAAGCATCTTTTAGGTTATAGGGCTAGAAACAAGAATTCAAATACTTGCATTTCTCATTACATCCATTCAATTACATCGCGTTGTGTCTTACAAAACTTATACTACTAGTGTAGCTTCGTTAAGAAGTACACCAGCACCTAGTACTACTCCGTACAAAGTAATATATATTACACATCAATACATGTACATAACTTACTCCAGCCCAGTCATAGGTTCTCGGGACCACATCCATAAGGCATATTGCCTGGTTCTTCCGAGCTATGCATTTAAGCCTCATTCGTCTACCTTTCTCTGAAAGGTTAATATTTGAAACAAGCAAGTATGAGCGAAAGAATTGCTCAACAAGTTATTACTAGAGTTTAACAAAATATCCCATAATACGCATGGGGTTTTCAAAATCCAACGATACTTAATATCACCTCTGAAACATTTGTAACTATAAAACTTCAATAAGGGAAGTATGATGATTGAAATAGCATCAAATGAACAAATTTGGATCATAATAACAGGAATAATTTTCATACCTTAGCAAAATAGTATACAATATAGTTTTGCTAATGTTCTAGAAAACTTTTCAAAATACGCAGTTCAATATGCTGCTACGATAGATGCTTTTCATCATACGTAAACTGAACCATTTATAAGGTTCCAAATCTATAACGACTTAGAATTTTTCGCAAATTATTAAATGCTTATTTAATTGTTAAATGTGGAAATTATGTGAATTATGTGATAGATAAATTTTATGAAGTCAAGTTATATGTGAAATCATGTTTATAAGATTATGTGATGATTGGAATGTGTCGAATATGTCCGTGGAATTTTATTCATATTTTTAGAGCATTAAAAATATTTTTAAAGTGCATTTGTAATCTTTCAAAAATCATATAAAATCATTAGAGTTGATTTAAATCATGAAATCTTTTGCATTATCATCTTTGAGATAAGATTTAGTTTGTAAAATTAGTGTGGATATTTAATTATGAGTTGTGGAATTTTAAAATGATTTAAAAAGCATTATTTCTTTTAAAGAACCTTTATTTCGAAAATTCGGGTAAAATTCATTTTTGATCCAAATATTATTTTAAAAATATGGGGATGTTCCTAATTTCACAAACTTTATTTTAGAATTTTTAGTTTTATTTCTCTCCCCATTATTTATTTAAATTCGAATTTACAGTAATTTAAAATCAGTTTTTCAGAAATAGAAAATAAAAATTGTGAAATGTCTATATTACCCCTGGATATTCTTTAACCCCACCACCATCTCATTTCTCTCTTGTGCTCTCATTTGTTCATCTCTCTCTCTACCGTGAGTCTCTCTCTCTCTCTCTCTCTCGGCCTTGCCAAAAACCACCGCATGCAACGGCTAATTCTTAGCCGTTTTCTTTGATTCTTGTCTTAAATTGTTCATAAAGACCTCTAGTTCACTATCCCACTTCGTTTTTGTTGATCCGAGCAAGTATATATATATATGTGCCCGTATATGTATATATGCGTATATATGTGTTAATCGTGCTGGGTTCTTGCGATTTTTGTTGTGGAAAGATTGTACATATAGAAGGCAGTGTTTGTTAAGGAAACCCATGTGTTTGGGGACCTCCAAACTCTACCACCGCCGGCCGTGAGCTCCGGTGAGCCGGCGGGAGTGGCTATGATGAATTATTCTGAGCTCAATTTATAACGATCTAGAATTTTTCGCGATTTATAAATGCTTATTTAATTGTTAAATGTGGAAATTATGTGAATTATGTGATAGATAAATTTTGTGAAATCAAGATATGTGTGAAATCATGTTTATGTGATTATATGATGATTGAAATGTGTCGAATATGTTCGTGGAATTTTATTCATATTTTTAGAGCATTAAAACTATTTTTAAAATGAATTTTTAATATTTCGAAAATCATATAAAATCATTAGAATTGATTTAAATCATGAAATCTTTTGCATTAACATCTTTGAGACAAAAATTAATTGGTAAAATTAGTGTGAATATTTAATTGTGAGTTTTGGTATTTTAAAATGATTTAAAAAGCTTTATTTCTTTTAAAGAGCCGTTATTTCGAAAATTCATATAAAATTCATTTTTGAGCCAAATATTATTTTAAAAATATGGGGAGCCTTTTAATTTCTTAAAATTTATTTTAGAATTTTAGAATTTATGTTTTTCCTAATTTCCTGATTTATTTACATTTTTAATCATTAAAATCAGTTTTTAAAAAGTAAACAGATTTTTCAGCTTTTTGGCTTTTTACCATTCTACCCCTGGCTCTATAAAACAGTATCCACCTCCATTTTCTTCTTCTTGCTCGCGAAGTATAGTTGCTGGTACTCATTCTCTCTCGATTCTTCTTCATTTCCTTGGTTTTTAATTCGAAAATCATGTCTAAATTCTTGTGTTAATTATCTTTACTCCATTCTTATGCTTACTTGGTAATTGGTTAGTGTTTTAGAAAGATTTGTATATGTATATATACGGATGTGTGTATGTATATATGTAGATAATGACATGCAAGCTTAGTGGGTTGATAAAACAGTGTTTAGATGATTGTTTGATGTTAAACATAGCATTAAATCAAAGTTTTATTTGATTTTGAGCATGGGTTCGAGTTTTGGTTCAAACCCTCGCCACCGGTGGCTGGCGGGCTGGAGAGGGTGATCTGTTGTCTCTACAGTCTTTATTGATGATATAGAGTGTTTGTACATGATTAAATCCAACTGCATGTAAAGGATTTTGTATTTTTCGAATTTTATTCCAATTAATTATGAATATAAAAGAAAATTATAAATGGTTAGATACTTAATCTTTATAATTAGAGATGTTATTGATGCTTGTGATGTTAATTAGTTGTGATTATCATGTATGAATGATTTTTAGCTTTTATAATATTAAAGTTTCGAATTTTTGATTTATAAACGTGATTTGTTTGAATTTTATGAAATATTATATGTGTATAATCTATGTATTTAGAGAGGTGATAATGATTCATGTTAAATTCAGATTTTAATTAAATGTTATATGAATATACAAAGATGCATGTGTGATTCTTGATTTATTTGACAATAATTCAAATTTTGTGGATTTATATGTATTATTCGAATTTTATGATTAATGCATGATAATTGGAAAATTAATTTTGATGATTATGTGATAAGAGATTTTCAATTTGATATGTAAGTATGGTACTTAAAATATGTATGTTAAATTTCGAATTTTAGGTTTAAAACATGAGTTGTATGATTTAATGATTATGTTTGATAATCGATAAAGTACTATTTAGTGATATGATTGTTATTATTAGATGAAAGTCATATGATTATGAGCTGTTATGATTTGTATAATCCATTGGGAGTGTAGGTGGATTTTAAATCCATCGTAGGTATTTGGTTGTGATTTTAGTCGGTTGAATTCCGACGGTATAGTCCTATTTACAGAGGAAACTCTGCCCGATTTTCGTCAGAAATATAAGTTGTAAAACCTATAGTATATTCTTATAAGTTGATTACAAGTCAAGATGACACTACGTGTTAAGTGCTTAAGTGACTTATGTGCTTTCATGTTATAAATGCTATTTGATTATGTGCTTACATGATCTTAGTGAGGTACGTAATAAGAATGCGATATATATGTTAAGTGGTAATGCAATATAGGAATCGATTGGGTAGATTAGGATAAGTCGTATTAGAAGTATAGTATTCTAAAATAGTGATATGGTTTATGTAGATAAGAAGGACGTAGGACCTAGCGATAAAGGAAAGGCTAAGGTTGAGTTTCAGTAAGCTGAGCTGTTGAGCTGTTGCATTCTACCGGAGGCAAGTAACTCTGTCTTTCCTCTGAAAGTTTATATTATTGAAACTGTTGTATCTTGTTGATTCAAGCATGCCTGTTCTATACCATGTTGATCATATTTCAGTTATAAACTTACCTTTGCATGTACCCAAAAATCTTTATTGATAAACCCTGATTCAACACATGTATACCCTAGACCAGCATAATTCTTTTTAATTGCTTCTTGACCATACTGTCACCCAGAAACAAACAATACTAATTCTTTTTAATTGCTTCTTGACCATATATGTCCTATGATTTACTATAATCCAGTAATATTGACTGACCGATAAACCAGTGTTCCACTTAACTTATGTCCGTAACCCGGATACCCTGTGTTGATTTTTAAAATACTTATCAAATATCATATTTCCCTAAACACTATTTCACAAACTTGTTATCCCTTTATCAATGATTTTTAAACTTTACAACTTGATCAAATGATTTCAAAACTAAACCTAATTGATATCTTTGACCTTGGACTGTTTCCTTTATACTCTGATTTAAATCCAGATTTCCACTTGAGTCGATATCTTCTTGATTCGGACTTGTACTCTCTTACATTGATGTCAGAAAACTTAATCAAACCCTTTGACTTTTATCATTGCGAATCAAAATGAGTTGTTTTCTTAAAATACTTTGAAGTTACTTAAACTGGGCTGATCTGTTATCAGAGAGTCGAAGGTACTTCGAAGTAAAGGTTTTCGAAAAGATTAAGTATTAAAATGTTTTATAAAGTTAAAAAGAGTTTTGCAAAGCCTAATGTTTTAAAATAAGATTTCTAATAAAAATGTTAGGAACTCCGTCTAAATGGTTTCCACGGATTCCTGACGATTGGAGAGACGGGGCGAACGGGTAATGCTGGTTCCGTCAGTTTTTGAGATGTAGTATTGTGTAGTTCTGGTCTGTCCAGTTCGACACCTTTATAGGCCAATGTGTTGCCTCTTGGGAACCCAAGCTAACCTAATGAAAGGAAATGATAGCCAGAGGGACTTTGTGTTCGGTATGGGGACATTATGGGTTGATCACCCGTATTGTCTGTTATAAAATAAAAACCTCCAATCAGTTTTCTTAAAGTGATGATTACGTTTTATTTACTATGAAATGAAATTGGTTTACCGATTGAAATGTTAATTACTTTACACAGTTTTGAAATATCTATTGTTATCCTGTTTATCAGATGATATCCCGTCTTTACTAAATACCAGTATTGCTTTTATCGCTTCCAGCATATTTATGTCATATCTTGAATTACTGTCATCTTCTGCGATACCCTGCTGTATTATATTCAGTTGAGATCTTTAGTTACTTGCTGAGCGTTGGCTCATTATTATTTTGCCTAACCCTTTTGACAGTAATCTAAGAATCATGGTTCGTACAATCCAAACCGCAAGGAAGCGCACCTACCGTGGCCCTGAGTTGGTCCGTTTTGAGATAGCTCCCGAGGTAGATGCAATAACAGCTCAGTGAGGAGATCTTTAGTTAGTTGTGAGAACTGGCAGTAGAAATTTTGAGAACTTTGGTTTGTAATAATAATATATTTTTGAATTCAGGTTTGTAATAATAATTAGTTAGACGATGGCTTGCTTGTTTCATACCATTACCTGTGAAAGATCTTGGATAGTAGTATTGGGGCCAGTCAGCATGTTATATTTATATTATATTTTAGGTTGTTTGCATTTAGATGTATGTCAGTGACTCTCCGATCTAGGCCCCAGGTCGGGAGGGCGTCACACAATTCGTTAAATACATGTTAAGTTTGAAATATTTTGATGATTCTCTAAGTTCATTTAAATTGTTTATGCATTTAAACTTTCGAAATATTGTATTATTGAAATTATATGATTTGTTCGAATGTGATAAATTATGATTCTTGTTTGCTAGATGATTTAAGTGTTAATTTCGGATAGATTGAGTTGCATGTAAGTATTTTGTAATTTATATGTAAATTCAAATTGTTAGTGAATTAATGAATGAAGATCATGATTTAAGTATATGATTATGTGCTTAATTTGATAAGTAGAGTTACTAATAATGTTAATGATATTAGTTAGTTGAAATTATCATGCAAGTATGAATTTTTCGGATTGTTTCAAGTTTAATTCAAATTTTATTGATTAAATGATGAATTATTCAAATTGCCATGACTTATAGATAATAATTTAATACTAATTTTGATAAATATATGCTAGATGATAATTAGTTAAGATGTAATAGTAATTTTCAGATTTTCATAAGTTAAATTCGAATATCTTGATTTAAATAAAAATTATGTGATTTTAGTGATTAGTTAAATATGATTTAGTGATTTTTATTCGATAATTAGCAAGTGACTAATTATTGTCATTTGATTGTTAAATTCGAATTAAGTGTTATATGTAAATGGAAATTGTTAAGTGTAGTTGGTGTATATGATGTCGAGAAATGGTAAGTAATGTAATATTGGGAACTGTAGGTGGATCTTAAATTCATCGTAGGAATTTGATTGGGAATTGGAGTCGGATATCTTCCGACGGGATAGTCTATATTATAGAGGAAACTCTGCCCGATTTTCGGGATATTATAAATAGTAAAGTGTATATCTAATAGCATGATAGCTTACGAATTATGGTTTAACTGCTAAACGTATAAGTGGTTTATGTGAAACGCATGCTCTAAGTTCTATGTGTTACGTGCTTAAGTGATTATCTGTTTTCGAGGTGATTCTAGTATAATGTCAGGTACGTATGTTATATGTTAAGTATCGATGCGTTATAATAATCGTTTGGGTAGATTAGGATTAGACGATTTAGAAATTAGAAGTATAATATTCTAAAGTAGTGATATGGTTTATGTAGATAAGAAGGACGTAGGACCTAGCGATAAAGGAAACACTAAGGTCGAGTACCAGTGACTGAGCTGTTAGCTGTTGCATTTTACCGGAGGCAAGTAACTCTGTCTTTCCTCTGAAAGTTTATATTATTGAAGCTGTTATATCTTGTTGATTCCAATATGCCTATTCTATACCATGTTGATCATACTTCTGTTATAAACTTACCTTTGCATGTACCCAAAATCTTTATTGATAAACCCTGGTTCAACACATGTAAACCCTAGACCAGCATAATTATTTTTAATTGCTTCTTGACCATATTGTCACCCAGAGTTAAACAATACTAATTCTTTTTAATTGCTTCTTGACCATACATGTCCTACAATTTACTATAATCAAATCATATTGACTTACCGATAAACTAGTGTTCCACTTGACTTATGTCCGTAACCCGGATACCATGTGTTGATTTTAAAATACTTATCAAATATCATGTTGCCCTAAACACTGTTCTACAAACTTGTTATCCTTTATCGATGACTTTTAAACCTTGCAACTTGATCAAATGATTTCAAAACTAGACCTAATTGATATCTTTGACCTTTGACTTGGATTGTTTCCCTTATACTCTGATTGAAGCCCTGATTTCCACTTGAGTCGATATCTTCTTGATTCGGACTTGTACTCTCTTACATTGATGTCAGAAAACTTAATCAAACCCTTTGACTTTTATCATTGCGAATCAAAATGAGTTGTTTTCTTAAAATACTTTGAAGTTACTTAAACTGGGCTGATCTGTTATCAGAGAGTCGAAGGTACTTCGAAGTAAAGGTTTTCGAAAAGATTAAGTATTAAAATGTTTTATAAAGTTAAAAAGAGTTTTGCAAAGCCTAATGTTTTAAAATAAGATTTCTAATAAAAATGTTAGGAACTCCGTCTAAATGGTTTCCACGGATTCCTGACGATTGGAGAGACGGGGCGAACGGGTAATGCTGGTTCCGTCAGTTTTTGAGATGTAGTATTGTGTAGTTCTGGTCTGTCCAGTTCGACACCTTTATAGGCCAATGTGTTGCCTCTTGGGAACCCAAGCTAACCTAATGAAAGGAAATGATAGCCAGAGGGACTTTGTGTTCGGTATGGGGACTTTATGGGTTGATCACCCGTATTGTCTGTTATAAAATAAAAACCTCCAATCAGTTTTCTTAAAGTGATGATTACGTTTTATTTACTATGAAATGAAATTGGTTTACCGATTGAAATGTTAATTACTTTACACAGTTTTGAAATATCTATTGTTATCCTGTTTATCAGATGATATCCCGTCTTTACTAAATACCAGTATTGCTTTTATCGCTTCCAGCATATTTATGTCATATCTTGAATTACTGTCATCTTCTGCGATACCCTGCTGTATTATATTCAGTTGAGATCTTTAGTTACTTGCTGAGCGTTGGCTCATTATTATTTTGCCTAACCCTTTTGACAGTAATCTAAGAATCATGGTTCGTACAATCCAAACCGCAAGGAAGCGCACCTACCGTGGCCCTGAGTTGGTCCGTTTTGAGATAGCTCCCGAGGTAGATGCAATAACAGCTCAGTGAGGAGATCTTTAGTTAGTTGTGAGAACTGGCAGTAGAAATTTTGAGAACTTTGGTTTGTAATAATAATATATTTTTGAATTCAGGTTTGTAATAATAATTTGTTAGACGATGGCTTGCTTGTTTCATACCATTACCTGTGAAAGATCTTGGATAGTTTTGTTTGGGCCAGTCAGCATGTTATATTTATATTATATTTTAGGTTGTTTGCATCTAGATGTGTGTCAGTGACTCTCCGATCTAGGCCCCTGATCGGGAGGGTGTCACAAATTCAATACTACTCAAGTTTGAAAATATATACATATGTGTATATCATTTTCGTCAAAACACTCGATAGATCGAGATATTATACTTCAGCAGTATAATAACAGTATTACAAGAATACTTTCACCCCGTTTGAAAAATGAGTCACATATGATAAATTCAGCTTTTAACAGCATAAACTTCCCTGAGTCAATTTAAAACAAGAGCGTTCAGGTTTCAAAAATCTTTTCTTGATGAGTTCAACACTGACAACACTATCGGTACTGGCGCACCTGGGCCTTCAGTACAGTGTAGCAACACAATTCCAATTGGAAGGATGGGACTATACCGGAGCACCCCGGTACAAGGTGATCAACCATTATACCGTACAAAACAACACTTCGCTACTAGTAGACGGGTGACGTACCTACTACAGAGGTCATGGCCCGACCGCATACGGGTCTTTAGCTGGCTACCTGCCAGTGCAAATATCGTGGTGGCTACCCGCCACCCTCGTCGATATATGCATAACCGGATGGGCTTGCTACCCGCAAGTCGTTCCCATCCAAAACAACCTCCAGTCCCAGAGTCATTAAACCAGCTTTGAAACCTTTTTAAATCATCACTTCCGAAAGAAAACATGGAAGTATATTCATCTCACAAGTTGACCTCCGTCAACTGATTTTCTCTACTCAGGGAATTCTTTTCGAATCAACTTGGGAGTTATTCGGAGTTTTCTTTAATATTTTTAAAACCTGACCCTCCGGGTTGAGGTTGTTGGTGTATACTGAAAATATTTATTTGAAGTATTTACATTTATTTCTGGCCGGTTTAATTGAGAATCATTTAAATGTTTACATGTTGTCTAAATATTATATATTGTGAATAATCTAGTATCAAATGGGATACAGAATATTAGATTATTAAATACGGTTTATATAATATAATAAGGTTCACAGCACAGGTGGAGTTAGACAATCCACTGGTATGGCTGTAGTATTATTTAGATTAGTTTATATTGACTAATAAATAATACTAGTATACTTTGTGTATATTGAACAGGATCAAATTTAGAATTGTTCCCTTATACTGATTAAGAAGGTGAACTAAGATTCTATGTTATTATTAATGCTTAGGTTCTTAATCTGGAAATAATAATTGACACGTATATATTATTTACATGCTTTGATTTATGTATGAAATAATTCTTTTGATTTATTTCATTATATTTTGGGTGATGAAATAATATATATGGTGGGATATTATTTATTGAAGGAATCCATGTCCTGATAATATTCGGGTTAATGATGTCCCCTTGAAAGCTCAAAAAGATTTAATTATGTGAAACCCTGCAGGTGGATTTATTCCGACATAATTAAATAAAGGTTGAGTGGATAATCAAGGATAAAAGATATTAATTAAATGAATTATCAGTAATTTATTTAATTAATGGACATGCGATATTTTAAACATGGGGAATTTAATAAGCAAATAATATTGGAACCGAATTAATTAATTAAATTACGGTATTAGGAAAGGTAGTGCAAATATTAATTCTTTAGTGGATTGAATTAATATTTAATTACATTGGGCTAGGCTCAAGATGTAATTAGAAGGCCCAACCTAATTATCCATGATCCCTATTGTAGCATATATATATTCCTATTCTCTTCTTGCTGGGGGTTGGTCGAAAAAAATTGGTAGCCACCCAGGAGCAAGAAGAGAGGTAAACTTGAGGAGACGAAGGCCACACTTCGCTCAAGGGAATTTGGGAATACAATAGAAGAGCGTGGAATCAACCGTTAACAAGGTGATTTTTCTATTCGTACTCGTTAATTTATTGTATCGAAATTCGCAGTGCCAAGATCTGATTGTCCCAACAATTGGTATCAAGAGCCTGGTTCAATGGTTCTGCGAATTTTGATACGATGTCCATGTCGTAATTATATATGCATGTGTATAGTGGTGTGCTTGGATAATAATCTTTTGCAGGTTGTTTAGTATCCACTATTATGGCCATGTAATTTTAATTATGTATTTGGATCTCACGTGGTTTAATCGTGGTTATTTTATTTGGTTTCCACGTGGTTTATCGTGGTTGTAAAACACGAGGGTTGATCGTGTTAGAATAGATTTACAAAATTAGTTTTGTATTAGATCTGTTTTGTATGTAATTGTTTGATGGATTATGTAAAAATCCGGGTATTTTGTAACAATTATGTGCGATCGGAAATCAAATCGGAGAAACAAAATTGTCCGCTGCGTAATTGATTTTGGCTGCTGGTATAGTAGTTCGAACAGAAGAATTCAAGAAACAAAGTCTGGACGAACAGAACAAGTGACAAAGGCGGCGCGCGAGAAAGAAAAAAAAAAAAGGGAAGGGAGATGCGCATCCTGGTGATGCGTATCCCATGCTGATCATGATGCGCATCACTGAGATGCGTATCCCGGTGGTCCAGGAAAAACATGTAACACGCATCAGCCAGATGCGTGTCCCATTCAGTTTTGGCCGTAGCAGATTTTTTGACTGCTAACAGTTTTTTTTTTTTTTTTTATTTTTTTTCAGCGGCTGCAAGAAATTAATTTGGGGGCCATAATAGTGGATTTAAATTATATTTTTTTTAATTCCGCTATTTAATTTTTAATTATTGCTTTAAATAATTATTATGTGTGTTGTTAATTATGTGTGTAATTTTTAATTGCATGTTTAACATAATTAGGACGACATGGACATTAATTTTATTTATTGCTTTAATTTTATGATGCATGCTGCTATGTTATGTGTTCTTTGTTTTGTTATTTTTATAACATGTGGACCTCGAAAAAATAACATAGGGCGATGCATCTAGATAAAATTCCTCAATTTTAAATAAAAATTCTAAGTGGGTGAGGGAATTAATTAGGAATTAAATCCCATGGTCTCCATTATTATTTGTATGTAATTTAACACCGAGACGAATATAAATTATATACATGCCACCCATCGTGGCGTATGATTTATGGTGTCAGATAGTGTTATGGATATTACTAGAACAAACTTCCTAAATTAATTACGAATATTGAAAGGTATACATGCCACCCATCGTGGCGTACCAAGTTTCATAGAATTCGATTAATTAGAAGGGTACCACTGATTGAATATAGATTTTCAATATTGAGAGAAAGGATGATTCTGTCTAGAAAGGGGTCTTAAGTGATGCCTCTTGACAATGCTCCCCCCGATCTGGGAATTATCCTATTATCGATTATTGATTTGAAATATTTAATGGTGGTATCCAGTCTTTTTATTAATTTAAGATTTAATAATGGTATACACTTAGCTATGAAAAATAATATATAGTCCACCCTAACGTGGCGTATTATTTAGTAATAGGACCGAAGTAATATTTAAACGAATTTAAGTGGTATATATGTCATCCATCGTGGCGTACCAGATACTTATGGTGTTTAAATATTAGTGCATTAATTTTAATTAATTGTTAGAGGAAACCAATAGGATTTAAGATTTATGCAACTATCTGATTATGTGTTACATGTATGATTCTCAGGATTAGATCACTATGGGCTTTAATCCACTATTCACCATACTTAAGGATAACAAACTTACTGGACCGAACTATATTGAATGGAAACGTAATTTGGACATAGTGTTGACTGCTGAGGAGTACAAATTTTGTACTTATGAACCCAAGCCAGACCAGCCTGCTGAAGATACTCCTGAAAGTGAGAAGGAGTATTATAAGCGGTGGATTAAGGCTGATGAGATGTCGCGATGTTACATTCTGGCAGCAATGTCGGGTGTTTTGCAGCATCAGCATCAGGCTATGCCCACTGCTTCAGATATGCTCTTTAATCTCAAGGAACTTTTTGGAGAACAGAATAGGGCTGCTAGGCAAGTAGCAATGAAGGCTTTAATGAACACTCAGATGGTTGAAGGAACACCTGTAAGGGATCATGTTCTCAGAATGATGTCTCATCTGAATGAGATGGAGATCCTTGGTGCTGATATTGATGGGGAAACCCAGATCGATATCATCCTTATGAGCTTGCCCAAAAGTTTTGAGCAGTTCCGCTTGAATTACACCATGAACAAAAGGATGTATAGTCTCGCGGAACTTCTGACAGAACTTCAAGCAGCTGAAGGACTCTTTAAGCAGAATGTTCAAGTGAATGTGGCCGAGAAAGCTTCTTCATCTAAACCGAAAGGTAAGAAGAAGAAAAAGACTCAGACACAGAAAGCTGGAAAGATTGCTAATGCAGTGGGAGTTCAAGGTGGTGTGAAAAAGCCTAAGGGCAAGTGCTTCAGGTGCAAGCAGTCAGGTCACTGGAAACAGGATTGTCCTCTTCCTAAGAAGACAAACAATACCGGTATGTCTCTTTCTCTAGTTACAGAAACATATATAGCGGCTATATCTACGAGCACTTGGTGTGTAGATACAGGAGCCACTGACCATGTTTGTAACTCTATGCAGGGGTTCCAGCAATCCAGAATGCTTAGAGATGGCGAGATATATGTGTTCATGGGAGATGCTACGAAAGTAGCAGTAGTTGCAGTTGGAATAATTACATTATCTTTTGGTGATGATAGGATTTTGGTTTTGAACAATTGTCTTTATGTACCTTCGTTTAGAAGGAATTTAATTTCGGTTTCTAAACTTGCCATGGATGGTTATAATGTTTGTTTGGATCGTAATGTTTCTATTATGATGAATAAACGAGTTATATGTTCTGGTACATTGCAAGACAATTTATATATTATTAATCCTATCCAACCAATGCTGCAACATAAAGAAACTAATAACATTCTTTCTAGCTCAAATAAAAGAAAGAAACCTTCTGAATTGAACCAAACATATCTTTGGCACTTAAGATTAGGTCATATTAACTTGAGGAGGATTCAAAGATTGGTAGTAGATGGGCCATTAGGCTCGTTGGCAGTGGAGCCATTTCCAGTTTGTGAATCCTGCTTGGAAGGTAAGATGACTAATAGGCCTTTTAAAGCAAAAGGGAATAGAGCTAAAGAAGTGTTAGAATTGGTTCATACTGATTTATGTGGACCTATGAGTATCCAAGCAAGAGGAGGTTATGAGTATTTTGTCACTTTCATTGACGATTATTCTAGATATGGGTACATTTATTTGTTGCGCCGTAAGTCTGAGTGCTTTGAAAAATTCAAAGAGTACAAAGCAAGTGCGGAGAAGCGACATCTTGGAAAATGTATCAAGTCACTACGATCAGATCGTGGTGGCGAATACTTGCTTGGAGAATTTAGGGAATATTTATCAGAAAATGGGATTGCATCCCAGTTGTCTGCACCTGGCACACCTCAGCAGAATGGTGTAGCAGAGAGAAGGAATCGGACTCTTTTAGAGAGTGTTAGATCGATGATGAGTTATTCAGATTTACCCAAGTCGTTTTGGGGATATGCTATAGAAACAGCGGCTTACCTTCTGAACTTGGTACCTTCTAAGTCGGTTCCCAAGACTCCAATAGAATTGTGGACTGGTAGCAAACCAAGTCTAAGACATATTCGGATTTGGGGTTGTCCAGCACATGTGCTGAACAAGAATGCGACCAAGTTAGAATCTCGTACAGAAGTAAGGCTGTTTGTAGGCTATCCCATGGGAACGAAAGGTTATTCATTTTATAGTCCTAGGGATCGAGATATCATTGTTAGCACCAATGCTAGATTCTTAGAAGAAGACTATATAATGAAACACAAACCCATGAGTAGTATCGTTTTAGAGGAACTAGTGGGAGGGACAGATAATCCCCAAGTGCCAATAGTACAAGTAGATCAACCACAAGAAAATGCACAACCTGTCACTAATACCACACCGGTGCTTCGTCGTAGTGGGAGGGTTGTTCAACAACCTGATAGATTCATGTTTTTGGGAGAGTCCTCGGACTTGGTCTCTGGTGAACATGATGAGGATCCCAGGACATACGAACAAGCAATTCTAGATAAAGATGCAGATCTTTGGCAAAAGGCAATGGAATCTGAGATGGAATCTATGTATTCTAATCAAGTTTGGGAGCTCGTGGAACCACCCAAAGGTGTAAAACCCATTGGATGTATGTGGATCTACAAGAAGAAAAGAGGATCTGACAAAAAGGTGAAAGCCTGGAAAGCACGACTTGTTGCGAAAGGGTATACTCAGAAAGAAGGGATCGATTATGAGGAAACTTTTTTGCCGGTTGTTATGCTTAAGTCGATCCGGATTCTTTTATCTATAGCAGCTCATCTCGATTATGAGATTTGGCAAATGGATGTCAAGACAGCTTTCCTTAATGGAAGTCTTGAGGAAACCATCTATATGCAACAACCAAAAGGATTCATTAAGGAAGGCCAAGAGCATCTTGTTTGTAAGCTTAAGAGGTCTATTTATGGACTAAAACAAGCTTCTAGGGACTGGAATATTCGTTTTGATCAGGCAGTCCAGTCATATGGATTTGATCAAAGTCCAAGCGAATCATGTGTGTATAAGAGAAGTGAGGGTAATGCAGTGGTTTTTCTAGTACTGTATGTAGATGACATTTTACTCATTGGAAACAATGTTAAGATGTTGTCATCAATAAAGGCATGGTTGTTCAAACAATTTGAAATGAAGGACTTAGGTGAAGCGGCATACATCCTTGGGATCAAAGTAATAAGGGATCGCAAGAAAAGGATCTTGGCTTTATCTCAAGAGCCCTACATTGATGAAGTATTAGCTCGTTTTAACATGCAGAACTCTAAGAAAGGTTTTCTACCTTTTAAGCATGGAGTGGCTCTATCCAAGGAGCAGTGTCCTTCGACACCTAAGGATATAGAGAGCATGAAAGCAGTTCCTTATGCTTCGGCATGTGGAAGCTTAATGTATGCTATGTTATGTACGAGACCTGACATCTGCTTTGCTGTAGGCATGGTTAGTAGATATCAGTCGAACCCAGGTCAGGAACATTGGAGTGCAGTAAAAACTATACTCAAGTACCTGAGAAGGACTAAGGAGTATATGTTAATTTACAAGGCCTCAGATCTATTTCCTTTGGGATATACTGATTCAGATTTCCAATCAGATAGGGATAAGAGGAAATCGACCTCGGGATATGTTTTTACTTTGGGAGGTGGAGCTGTTATATGGAGGAGTGTAAAGCAGAAATGCATTGCAGACTCTACCATGGAAGCCGAGTACGTGGCGGCCTCTGAGGCTGCAAAGGAGGCTGTATGGTTCAGGAACTTCCTTTTGGACTTGGATGTGGTACCTAATTTGCCTAGGAGCTTCACAGTGTATTGTGATAACACTGGTGCTGTGGCAAATTCGAAGGAACCGCGAGATCACAAGGCAGCTAAACATATTGAACGTAAGTATCATCTCATACGAGGAATCGTAAAGCGAGGAGATATAGTTGTGGCTCACATATCATCAGAAGACAACCGGGCAGATCCTTTCACAAAGAGTTTGCCAGCCAAGGTTTTTGACAGGCATGTGGAAGCGATAGGAGTCAGATGGATGGACACATAGTTTTCTGTGTAATAGTGGATTAAATAAACACTGATATACTCATAGAATATTTTGAGTATAAGTGGGAGATTGTTGGTGTATACTGAAAATATTTATTTGAAGTATTTACATTTATTTCTGGCCGGTTTAATTGAGAATCATTTAAATGTTTACATGTTGTCTAAATATTATATATTGTGAATAATCTAGTATCAAATGGGATACAGAATATTAGATTATTAAATACGGTTTATATAATATAATAAGGTTCACAGCACAGGTGGAGTTAGACAATCCACTGGTATGGCTGTAGTATTATTTAGATTAGTTTATATTGACTAATAAATAATACTAGTATACTTTGTGTATATTGAACAGGATCAAATTTAGAATTGTTCCCTTATACTGATTAAGAAGGTGAACTAAGATTCTATGTTATTATTAATGCTTAGGTTCTTAATCTGGAAATAATAATTGACACGTATATATTATTTACATGCTTTGATTTATGTATGAAATAATTCTTTTGATTTATTTCATTATATTTTGGGTGATGAAATAATATATATGGTGGGATATTATTTATTGAAGGAATCCATGTCCTGATAATATTCGGGTTAATGATGTCCCCTTGAAAGCTCAAAAAGATTTAATTATGTGAAACCCTGCAGGTGGATTTATTCCGACATAATTAAATAAAGGTTGAGTGGATAATCAAGGATAAAAGATATTAATTAAATGAATTATCAGTAATTTATTTAATTAATGGACATGCGATATTTTAAACATGGGGAATTTAATAAGCAAATAATATTGGAACCGAATTAATTAATTAAATTACGGTATTAGGAAAGGTAGTGCAAATATTAATTCTTTAGTGGATTGAATTAATATTTAATTACATTGGGCTAGGCTCAAGATGTAATTAGAAGGCCCAACCTAATTATCCATGATCCCTATTGTAGCCTATATATATTCCTATTCTCTTCTTGCTGGGGGTTGGTCGAAAAAAATTGGTAGCCACCCAGGAGCAAGAAGAGAGGTAAACTTGAGAAGACGAAGGCCACACTTCGCTCAAGGGAATTTGGGAATACAATAGAAGAGCGTGGAATCAACCGTTAACAAGGTGATTTTTCTATTCGTACTCGTTAATTTATTGTATCGAAATTCGCAGTGCCAAGATCTGATTGTCCCAACAGAGGTAGGGTCATTGCATTGGATACGCTTTAGTTTGTAGCGAAGGGAGAAAACATTTTTAAGTACTCCCAAAACTTTGGGTTCTCAAGTTTTGATAAGTTCGCAAGCCGTTGGGGTGGTATCTACGAAGTATAGGTAATTACAAAAATATTTGAGAACCCCTGCTTTTTTTAAATATTTTTCTGAAGGCCAGAAAATATTTAAAATAATTTTTAAACCTTTGAATAAATTTTTAAAGAATAAATAGGACTTTTAAATAATTTTGGAATATTTAATAAATGATTAAATAATATTTATTATGAAATAAATCCTTTAACAAAATATTCTTAAACGAATATACAAACAAATATACGTTTTGCTAATAAATATTCAAAGAATATTTATTACTAAAATATAAAATATTTTATAAACCCAGATATCTCAAGATTGTAAATAATTGGAAAATTTTTAAATCATATTCAAATAACATTACTCGAATGATATCATATTCCATAACATTGTCGAATGAGATAATATTCAATAATATTTCTCGAACGATATCATATTCCATAATATTCTCGAATGAGATAATATTCAAATAACATTCCTTAAATAGTACTTTGTCGCTGGAATCCCTCCGGATTTCCACGACTATCACTATATCTCAAAATACCGACTCTCAGTTAAATAAGAAATAATACTACGAATGAAAATCCTTTTTAAATGAATATTATAATTAATACTCATTGAATTAAATAACCACTTAAATAACATATATCAATATCATACTAGATATTCTAAACCGAAAATATCCAATTTATAACCATTGGAATATCATTACTCCGCATTCGAAAATAATTTATCTCCGGCAATATTCCGGGTTTCCGACGGTGTTCATAAAACAAATATTAAAACACCAATAATCCTTTTTAATGAATATTCAAATTAATATACATTAAATTAAATAAATATTCCAGATAATATTTATACCTTCAAAATGCCCAAAGTATAATATATTTGAGTAAATCATTATTCAAATACTTCGCCTCCGGTACTCCTTCGGGTTTTCGTAAACATACTTTATAAAATAATCCCGACTCGCGAGCTAAGTTCGAAAACATAACACATGCTCTACTACCAGAGCCTTAATACACACCGGCTTATATCTGCCACCTCATAACATATAGGCCAATTCCAAATTACGAAGGTTCATATATATATATATATATATATATATATATATATCAGAGCCATAATCGTTCATAACCCTGGTTAAGGTACCCTTTCTACCTTCTTCTTTTTAATTAATGTCTGTTAGTAGCTAAATCCCTGTTGTGGAAGGTTGGATGTCCTAAGTTAAGTAAGTATGTAAAAAAAAAAAAAAGGTCAAAAAATCGAAATATTTTTAGTGTTTTCTTAAAATGTCATCTTTTATCCCGAAAGATAAAATGGGAGTTTTCTGGATGATTTCGTAAAAGAAAATTTTTGCTAAAAATATTTCACATCTTTGATTTCGTGGATTATATCCGTCTGTCCCTTTGGTTGACAGTTAAACGAGTGAGTCGTTTGCAAAGATGACCAAAAATAATTTACTTTTTCGCACATTTTTTTTTGCAACAAATAAACATACTTACATATCTTAGAGGTCCAACCCACCACAACATCTTTAGCTTCATCGTTCATTATTATGAATAATTTGGAAGATGATAATCATCCTAATGATTTAGTTAAAAATGCTGAATTGGCCGAGTATCCAAAGAATTTGGATAAACTGAATAAATGGGTAATACCCTCTGTTCCTTTAGATCATATTTATAATATTGGTTTCTTTGATTTTAAATCAAGACAGGTAATAAAAACAATGGAACAAACCATTAGAGTCACTGACTCTAATCAAACAATTAGATTATTAAATAAGAAGGATTTACTTCCTTTTAAAAGCTATAATTTTATCCATATTGGATTAATTCAAATAGCTTTTAAACCTTTAACGTTACTAGGCTTAAACACGAGTATAATGGCCTCTGTTAGAGATGACCGATGTAGAGATTTTAAACAATCTTTAGCTGCGTTAATAGAAACCATATGTCATGGACCCGTCTACTTCGACGTAGCCCCAAATTTAACCCTATCTTTATCTGATAATAATTTGTTAGATGCTATGCAACTAACATTACATACTCACGGATATAATTTTAAACCAGGAAGTGAGATTATAGCAATATGCTATAGAATTTATTATAAAGTTTTAAATACATTAAACCCCAAGGCTAAACAAATATCGTGTCCTGGAACTACAACTGTAGTTCAAACCAATTTATTAACCTCCAACATAGCCACTAATAAAATGATTAAGTGGAAAGAAATTGATTTTCCAGAGACATGGTCTCTTCCTCAAGAATTAGAACCTGAGCCTCAAGTCAACAAAGAAGTTGACCAAATAATCCAGACAGTTGAGGGTGATATAGAAATTAAATTTACTCCTCAACGAACTATTAGACTCCCTAGATCTATATCCTCTAGGTACTCTACCGCTAGTGATTATATCACAGCTCCTAGCATTTCAGCTAGAGCCTCTACTTCGTAAGTAAGAGAGCCAGAATTCGTAGAAGAAATCAGAATTAGCCAAAATAGAATTCTAGAAGGAATTTATGAAAAAACTAGGCAATCTCCTACTCAATCAGAAATGAGCTTCCATATCAATAATTGATTTATCCCCAGGAAGTACGATGAGGGAAATCCTTAATAAGGAATTCCAACAAGAAAAACATGCCCAATTTAGGCAATGGTATTTTAAGACTTATTCGTCAGATGACCTAAAAAGGTTTAAAGATGAATATTATTCTTACCTAGCTAGGACAGAAGATTATATATCTTTTGTTCATTGGTTTATAAAAACGTATCTTAATAATACTAATAAAGAGATTTTAGTATTACAAAAACCTTGGAAGACTGTAAAAGGAGATACCATTAATTCTCCCTTTCCACCCGAGCAAACAATTTGCCTAAGTAATACTACAGAAGCTACGGCTTATACTAGCCTTCAAAAACTTGAAAATACGCAAGTTACTGTTAAGAATCTAAATGAGATAATAAGGTCTCAAAATTATACTAATACCTTTCTCACTTGTTTAGGTGATCAATTTATAACCTTAGAAAATGAAATAATTTCTCTTAAACAAACTATAAAAGACGAATTAGTTTCAATCAAAAAGGCGGTCGAGAAACAAGAATCTCAAAACCTTTTACCAGAATCATCGTCTCATAAAGATAATATTCCAATGATTCAACCTCCCATCCCAATAAAGGGATTTAAGTTAGAATCTAGTGGCAAAGAATTTTTACAAATTCTTCAGCAAAAGCTTCAAAACCTAATTTTAACAGTGTTATCTAAGGAGGAATCTTCTCAACAATCAGAGGCTTCAGACCCTTCTGAAGACCTAGAAGACATTAACCAATTAGCAACCATGTTTGCTAAACAACAAATTAGTCATGCGGAGCTAAACCCTATTTATGCTCCTAACCTTTAGAAAAATTCTATTATCAAAGACCTTCTCCTCAAGATCTTCTATTTGAAGAACCAGAGTATATTCAAACTTCATACTCGGGAAAAGCCATCTACGAATGGAATGTTGATGGTTTAAACGAAAAACAAATTTTTGATGTTATACATAGAATGATTATTTATTCCACTGTTTGTTAACAGAACGGAAGCACTGACAGTGCTATAGCATCCTTCATTTCAACTGGATTTGTAGGACAAATCAGGGGATGGTGGGATCATTATCTTACCCTCAACCAGAGATTAGAAATTCTTAATCATAAAAAAATTATAAAAGTAGAAAATGGTGTTACCACAACAGGAGAAGAAGATGCAGTCTATACTCTGTGTCTAGCTATTCTACAACATTTTATAGGAGCAAATGTTCCTGTAACAGAGAAGCTATGTACGCTTCTACATAATCTTAGATGCCCTTCATTGACTCATTTTAGATGGTATGAATATACTTTCTTATCTAGGGTTTATCAACTTAATGACCCTAATTCAATCCATTGGAAGTCTAAATTTGTAGACGGTTTACCCCATCTCTTTGCTGAAAGAGTTAGACAATCCTTAAGAAATAAGAATGATGGAGTAAACATTAATTACTCCTCTCTGACTTATGGAGAGATTGTTAGTAATTGTATTAACGAAGGATTAACTTTATGTAATGACATAAAGTTAAGAAATCAGTTAAAAAAGCAAAAGCTTTCTGAGAAACACCAATTAGGAGAATTTTGTGATCAATTCGCCTTTGATATAGGAAAAATTCCTCGATATCAAGATAAGAAAAAGCAAAAGGTTTCTTATAAAAGGAATAAAACCTACAAGAATAATTCTTATAAATCAAAATATCCTGTTAATAATAATAATTCTTATAAAAGGAATTATAAAAGAAAACCTTATAATAAATCTAAGGAAAGACCTTTTGTCCCGAATAAAAAGAAAAGAAAGGCCAAAAAGATTGATATAACTTGCCATAAATGTGGCAAAGTTGGCCATTACGCCAATCAATGTTGGACTAAGAAAGCTCTTAATGAGATAGAAGATGAACAATTACGTTCACAATTAGAAAAGGTCATGTTACATAGTTCAGATGAAGAAAGAGAATCTTCTAATGATGAAGATTTAGCCTTAATTTATGAGTCCTCTTCAGACTTAGTTAGTTCTGACAATAATGATTGTCAGTGTAATGAACTAAATTATTACAAATCCATAGTAGATATGAATGGATTAAATGTCTTAACGGCTGATCAAGATCGAGCCTTAAAAATCATAGAATCAATTACGAATTTTGAATTAAAAAAGAAAATGCTAGAAGCCCTTATTAAAGATAATAAGGAAAAAGAAACTCCTATAGTAATAGAAGCACCTTACCAATTTAATGAGGTTATAGATAGATTTCAGCAATCGACCAAAAAGGAAACTCCTGTTTCCATTAATGATTTGAAACAAGAAGTTAATTTATTAAAATCTGAAATTAGTCAGATTAAACAGAATAACACCATGTTAGCACAAAGAATTACTTTGTTAGAAGAAAAACCTTCCTCCTCTAAAAAGGAAGAACAAAAGAATATCTCATCTACCAGTAACAATGAAGTTACAGAATACTTGAATATTTTAGAACAAGTAACATCTCAAAGATGGTATATTAAAGTTACTCTTATGATAGATAGAAAAATTATTCTTAAAGATGAGATAGCTCTAGTTGATAGTGGAACTGATTTGAACTGTATTAAAGAGGGAATAATCCCTACTAAATATTTTGAGAAAACTACCCAATCCATTTCTCATGCTGCTGGAGACAAGTTCCAAGTTAGGTATAAATTACCAAACGCTTATATTTGCAACCAAGACATTTGTCTTCCCACATCTTTTATTCTAATAAAGAATATTAACCATAGAATAATTTTAGGAACACCTTTCCTGCACAATATTATGCCTCTCAACAATGTTGATCAAACTGGAATTTCTACCATAATAGAAGGTAAAAGCATAAAATTTGAATTTGTTACCGATCCTCAGACTCGAATCCTTAATGAGGTGAGAGATCGTCTTCTTGGCAAAGAAAATCAATTATGTTTTCTTAAAGAAGAAATAAAAGTTTTGAGTATTAATGAACAACTCAAGAATCCAAATATTAAAAATTAAATAAAGATCATTGAAAAACAATTCAATGATGAGGTTTGTAATGACCTCCCTAATGCTTTCTGGAATAGAAAGAAATAAGTTGTTTCTCTTCCTTATATAGATGGTTTTAATGAAAACCAAATTCCTACTAAGGCTAGGCCAGCCCAAATGAATAAAGAATATTTAGAATTATGTAAAAAAGAGATAAATTCTCTTTTAGAGAAAGGCTTAATTCGAAAGTCTAAATCCCCTTGGAGTTGTACAGCATTTTATGTTAATAATGCTGCAGAAAAGGAAAGAGGCGTCCCTAGATTAGTTATTAACTATAAACCTCTTAATAAAGTGTTAAAATGGATTAGATATCCAATTCCTAATAAAAAGGATTTGTTAGATAGATTAAGCGATGCTTTAATCTTTTCTAAATTTGATATGAAATCAGGTTATTGGAAGATACAGATTAATAAATCTGATAGATATAAACTGCCTTTACTGTCCCTTTTGGTCATTATGAATGGAGTGTCCTTCCTTTCGGTCAGAAGAATGCCCCTTCTGAATTTCAGAATATAATGAATGATATATTTAATCCCTATACTTAATTTATAATTGTTTATATAGACGATGTTTTAGTTTTCTTTAAAACAGTTGAACAACATATCAAACACTTAAAAATATTTAAGAATTTGATAAAACATAATGGATTAGTCATATCTGCTCCTAAAATGAAATTATTTCAAACTCAAGTTAGATTTTTAGGCCATATGATTAATCAAGGAAAAATTATTCCTATAGATAGAAGTATTGAATTTGCTTCAAAATTCCCTGATATATTAACTGACAAAAAGCAGTTACAAAGATTTTTAGGAAGTCTGAATTATATTTCAGATTACTATGCTAATTTAGCACAAGATACAGCAATATTGTATGCAAGACTCAGGAAAAAACCTGAGCCTTGGACAGAGAAACATTCTCAAGCGGTCCAAAAGATTAAAACTAAGGTAAAATGTTTACCCTGCTTATCTTTGGCCAATCCAAAATATTTCAAAATTGTTGAAACAGATGCCTCTAATATAGGTTATGGAGGGATACTAAAGCAAGTAATTCCTGAAACTTCAAAAGAAGTCTTAGTAAGATTTACATCAGGAAAATGGAATCCTACTCAGTCGAAATACTCGACTATTAAAAAAGAAATGCTTTCAATTATTAAATGCATCACTAAATTTCAGAGTGATTTACTAAATTAGAAATTTCTGTGAAGAATTGATTGTAGCTCAGCTAAATCAATTATTGAAAAAGATGTAAAGAATCTTGTAGCAAAACAAATTTTTGCAGGATGGCAAGCCCAGCTTTCAGCCTTTGAATTTGATATTCAATATATAAAAGGAGAAAATAATTCTCTTGCTGATTATTTAACCCGTGAATTTTTACAGGGTAATGTCAACCCCTAATAGGGGAAGAGGTCGCGGTTATAACCGTGGTCGAGGATATGGGAGTAACAATATGTTACCTCGTCCGGATTCAACTGTTCCAATAATAGGAGATTGGACAGTATTCCAAAATCGAAATCAAAATATGCAGCAATTACCTGCACCTCCAAAGAAGGAAGATATACCTTCCTCTTCAACCTATAAAGATATAGCAATTACTGATGCTTTTCAGGAGAAAGAATATTTCGAAAATCCTGTTACAGAAAATATTCTGTTTCTTGAAGAAGAAGACTTACAAATAAGTCCTAATGATGGTTGGGTATTACGAACCCGATATCTTGAATCAAGAGGATACCCTAGTTTGCATAATCAAGCCAGGCACCATTTAGAAATTCTGGTATCAGTTACCGAATCGATAACTATTACCCATCATTACAAAAATAATAACCCTGAAAGTTTTATAAACTTCAGCAAATGCCATATCAATAAGATATTGTCACCAAGTGAATGGGGACTAAGTCCAAATACTGACAAAGGTGTTAGAATTTCAGAAGGTAACTATGTTTACTTTAATTATTGGGATTATATCCAAGCTTTCACTAAAGCTTTTTATTACCAAAACCCTAAGAATAAGCATTCTTGGTTTTTCTCTGTTAATCCGGACCTGCTTAATAAGCAAGTTCCCAATCGGTTTTATGAATGGTGGTCAAAATTTGGTCCCTCTCTGGAAATCTTGCCCAAAGAACTCAAGGATTTATACAAACCTTGGTGTGACAATAGTCTAATGATCTCCAAATTATCCACGAGATTAATTTTTGGACAATGTCCATTTTTATTCTTTACAAAATTTCAAATCCCATGGATTTGGCGGTGGACCGTATCAGTATCTAAGGATAAACAATTGCATATCCCAGTTCTTCAAAGAAACTTTTTCTACAAATGGTGGAATAAGATGAGCAGCGAAGATATCCAAAAAATAGTGGTTCATATTCATGAAGTTATCTCAGAAGAGAAAAATAAAATCCCCAGGAACCAAAGTTCTCAAACATTAATGACCAACATGAGAGATTACTTTCAAAAGAAATATCCGACATAATCAGAACAAGAAATAATGGTTCGAGTTCTAGATTTTATGAAGGAACAATTTTTTAGCACTTTTCCTTCTCAGTCCGCCTCAAAGGAAGATGATCAATCAATGAAGACAACTTCTTCGAAGGGATCAATGGATTCTAATACTTATAATTGTTTAGCAGGTGAGTCTCAAGCTGAAGAATCTGTCCAAGAGGACCCGCCTTCCCAATCAGATTATTGGGATGCTATGATTCAATTGTATGCTCAGAAAAATTCTGGCAAAGGAAAGGATCCGGCAAATTAATCATGTTTACTCTAGGTCCAGCCTTCAGAAAATTGAAGAAGAAGGAACGCAAAATCAAGCGTATCAAGGATCTAATTGATGATTACTTCTTGCATCAATCCCGAATGTCCTAGGAAGAGAGAAAAAATAGAACTACTCAGCAATTCCAAGAAGATTTTGAAAGAATCCATTTTCTCCGTAATTATCTCTGGAGTCAAGTTCACAAGAAAAGATTATTACAGCAAAGACTTCTTTGGTTTAATAATCTTACAGCCTAATGGTGTCGGCAATCATACTTGCTTAATAATTCAGACAAGGGGAATCTGCTTTTCAAAGTGGCCAGAAGCATTATATGCTTTTTATTAAAGTTTATTGTTTGTATTGTTAAAGTAGCATTATTATTGTGACGATGGGGCCCATTAAGTAGTACCCGGCAGCAATAATGCTTACTTTATTAAAGTTGCTTTATTAAAGTTATTTGTCTTGTATTATAATTATTAAAGTTGTTTGTCTTGTATAACAATTCAGTGTAATAGATCTAGGTCTGCCTCTTTATATAATGAGAGCCTTGTAACCCATATTGGGTACGTTCTTTTCAATACAAGTCTTTCTCTTCTCTCTAGCTCATGTGCTGAGCCCTTTCTTACTATATTTTAATTTAAATACTGCTTTCCTGCTGCTTTCCTTTTGCTTCCGCCTAGTTATATATATTATATATATATATATATATATATATATATATATATATATCGAGATGTAGAATCATAAGAACATCATGACCCATCAACAGTATTATAAGTCCTGGGGTTTTGATCATTTGCATAAGCAGAATTTAATATTATTAGCAAAGCCAAAAATATACTGATTTTGATGAGGAAACACATGGTGGGAAGAACTTGCAATTATGGATTTAAATCTAACCCACACATTTCATATATTTCAAAATACAGATACTCTGAACGATAGAGTATGCATAAATAAACTTGCCTCTGGTCCTTAGTAAAGAACAGAAAACCGCATATAAATCCTTCGCACCTCGTCCGAGCAATTCCACGGAGGTAATTTACCTTTCTTCATACGATGCCTCGATCCATCCTTTTTGATGCACGTCGCTCCAACTTGATTACGCCATAATGGTACATCTTGGTTTCGGCTCGACTTGTCGGAGAACCCTTCTCAACAACCCATCTCTCTCTCTCTCTCTCTCTCTCTCTCTCTCTCTCTCTCTCTCTCTCTTGCCCGCCTGCCACCACGCAGCACACACACACACACACACACACACACTCTCTCTCTCTCTCTCTCTCTCTCTCTCGCGCCTGCCACCACGCAGCACACCAGCCACGCACCCTCTTCTCCTTCCTTCCTCCTTTCTTGACCTGCACGAACCACGACCACCACCTCTGGAGACGGCCAGCCGCGGTGGTGCCACCCCCTCCTGCTACCAACACAAAAATATACACACACGTATACACACACACACACACACAGAGAGATATATATACACACAATTTGATTTTAACCAATCAACCAAAATTCAATTTCCCCCAAAATTCCCAATTTCTAAAACTCTAATTTTTCCCCAATCTCACTTTCTCTCTCCTCGACCTATTTTGCTTGTGCGGCTGTGTTGTTTTGTTGTGTGTAGTATATGCTGTGTTTCCTTTACCCTAATGGGCTTGGCCCAATAGCATTTAAAACCACATAACTAATTACTACATACTTACAAATAATATTTTAACTAATAACTCTAATTTGTAAAAATAAAATTTCTAGCATAATTAAATACTAGAATATTTTTAAAGACTTTTGGAAAAAGAATTAGAATTAAATCTAATTTTTCTAAATTGATACGAATTTTACAAATATTAACGATTTATAAAAACAATTCATAAAAATAATAATTGTGATTCATAAATCACAATTTACAGAGCTTTATAAAATACCACAAATATTATTGTTTTAGTAAAATCTCAAATTCTCGATATTTATAAATTAATTGTGTAATTTCTATAAATCCTTAAATAATTAAAATTATTATTTTTCAAGGATTTTAAAATCACCAAATTATTCAGTAATTTAAAAAAATATTTACTTAATAATTCCACACTTTGAAAATTAAACCCCTGGCCCAAATAAACTATCGACCCGAGATATATACTCGATCATTCATTTTAAAAAGGACCCGGTTCCACTGAACCAAAAATAACTAAATAACAAAATACAATAATAATAATAATAATAATAATAATAATAATAATAATAATAATAATAAATAAATAATAAATAATAACTAATAAAAATAAAAAATAAAAAAATTCCTCCTTATTTTAGGAAAATCATTATTATTATAAAAAAATAATAATAAAATAATTCTCTGAAAATCCGGGTTATTACAGTCTACCCTTCTTAAAAGGATTCCGTCCACGGAATCAGCTAAGGCTACTACTAGGATTCCTTAACTCTTTCATCATCAACACCCATTCTACAGAACCAGGGATGGTGTCCATTCGTAATCAACTCCTCCAAAATCTCAATCCAAATATGGGATTCCTATCTGACACAGTTATCACTGAAGTCTTACAACCCATCGTTATTCCTTTCACGTATACATCTTGACCAACTTTACCTCATCATACTCTCCTTGAGAGAGAGAATGCACTGATTCCATTAACATAACAATCTTGAGAGAGAGAACGAACTAATTTTATCGATACGTCACTGATACTCTATTCGTCTTGGGATTCGCTCTTGCTTTTGGCGATTCTACCCGAATCTAATTTCTATCAGCGAATTTAGACTTGGCCGACCTGGTTGGCATCCCCTTGAAATTCATTAGAGATAACAAGAATCATGGAGTTGTGAAAAGAAAATTCCCATATTAAGGAAGAGGTCACACACTGGTGATCATAAGGTTATGAATTTTGAAGCAAACCTTATTCGAGATAAGAGAATTTACTAAGAGATCAATATGACCATAAGAACTCACGTTGCGTGTCTCAGTTGAGACATTACTAAAGGCTAACTAAAGGTAGTTAGCCTTCTTGTATTTCACAACTCACAAGTGACTGCATCCCATCAGACTTCTATCACACAGACAGATAGTCCTTGTGGCCCGTATAAGAATAGGGTTGTTCGTCTCAGTGGAAGTTGAGAAGTATGAAAGCAATTCAAAGTCAAGTTAATAATTATCATCTTTTGACAATTAATTCTCAAATGGACACCTTGGATTAGAATTGAACAGATTCCAAAGTGCGATTTCCAAAGAAAGGATAACCAGAAAGATACTGGTATGCAACAAGCAACTGGTGCTATATCACCATGAGATTATCCACTATTGAAGAAAAGTGGAAGTTTAAATAACATAATTTGACAGGGCTTCAGAAACCTGAAGGTAGGTATAATTGTAATAACCCAAATTTTAGCAAAGCTACAGTGACCCCACGAATAGTAAATTTTGAGGATTTAAAGAAATGGTGTGTAGGTACTCTATATTGGAAATGGAAAATGAACAAACAAAAACCATATTAGTGATATACTATAAAAATAAGTGACTCGAAATGACGATGGATTTCAGAAATTCCTGAATTTAGATTTTGAGGATTTTGAGTTCGAACGAGCTTCTATTTATTGGATATTAAGGAGCATAGAAATATTAAAGGAATTATATATTGAGGAATTAGTGAATTTAAGTTAAACCAGGGGATTTTTAAGTTAAGAGAATGCTAAGGGAATTTGGATTTTTAAACGATTTCAAAACCACTGGATGACGAGATATATTCGAAACGAACCACAACTAGACGAGTATGGAAACCAAACAACCAAGATTATAATATAACAAGGATATAAACCACATTATTATTACCAAGAGTGCTAGCAAATTACTTAGGAAAATCAAGAAAAGAGAATTATGAGATCATTAGAATGACATCACATTCCACTAACTTGTTTTAAGGGTAAATTAGTCATTTTAGCATGGTTTTACCAAAAAATATCTCCAAAGCTTCCACTAGACTCTAGAATTCTCAAGAATTGATCAACATAAGATCAAAACAAGCAAGAGAAATCAATTACTTTCCATTATCTCTTTCTCTACAACCTGCCCAGCAAGAGCAAGGAGGAGAAGAAAAATCATATCTCCATTTCTATCCATGATAAAATCACCAAATTTTAACCACAACCTCTCCACTCCATGGGCATGATTCGCTCCAAATTTCATAGCAATCCAAGTAGTATAGCCTAGTCAAATCCATGCTCAAAGTGGGAGAACCAAACCTGTCCAGTTTCTGTCCAGCGGAAAGATGGAGCTCAAAACCATAGCTAGGAAGCTTTGTTTTTGGTGATCTATAGCTAAAATCAAAGCTTATACAGAGGCCAAGATGTGGTAAAAATTTGAGAGCCAAACTCTAATTTTTCGATTTGTTATGATTTTTACAAAAGTGATGATGAATAGTAACCCTTAGAAACTAACTTTGTTTTTATGGTTTCTTTAGTTGATCCAAGCTAGTATAAGGTTGATTAATCATATCCCAAGGCTTGATAATGGTTGTTAAAGCTTCAAGAAGGTATAAATCTCAAGACCCTTTAGTATTACTTTGAATATAGGATGGATTATAGAAAGTTTAGTGATTAAGATTATGATAAGTGATTATTCATGATGAAATATGTTTTTGTAAGTGATTAAAGTTGAATATGGAAGGAGTATGTGCTTGTAACCATAGTTGGTAAGATGACCACATGGTGTAGGTGATGGTGTATAAGGTGGATGATAGATTTGGAGGAGTTGGATTTTGGAAAGTATGAAAATATAGCCGTTATAATGTCCGATTTTAGTTAAAACAAAAACTGCCCTGTTTTTGGACACCAATTCCGTACAGTAGCACCCTGTCTAGAGTACCAAGTGACCATGAGATGATAGAGCTTAGTTCATAGATCGTTTTGATATAAAGTACGTTAAAATCTGATGTACGGTTTAGGAGAAAAGTCAGTTTTAGTGAAAGACGTTCGGAAACCGAGAAAATGCAGTTGTGTCAACTTTGAGGTCATAGTTACCATACTTAAACATTTTTAAAAGTTATAAAATTTTGGGACAATATAGTAGGTTGAACAGAGATTAAAACCCCACTGACCTTGCATTAAAATTCAAAATTGATAATTTCTGAGAATTTTTACAGTCGAGTGTGGTTATTAAGGGAAATGGTGAAAAACACTGAAACTTTGATTGAGTCCAAAATGGTTAGGTTCTTGGAACTCTTGGATTATTAATAATGTGTTAAACATATACTAAGTGTCAAGGATATTGTTATATAAAGGTGAAGTGAGTAAGGGATGTAGTATTCTAACGAGGATCCTTTTCGTGTTTATAGAAACTCAGGACGAACCGCGGGTCGTGCCACTGGGATATAGAGATCGAGGCAAGATTTCTTCTATCCTTACCTTGGAAAACTATATTTTCAAAGTAAATGATTTCATGGAATATATATGTTATTCTATGTTTGCTATATTGCTAAGAATTATTTCCCTGATATTGGAATTAAAGAGAAATGGATATAAATTATGAAATATGAATGTGGATATGATTATGAATGGAGCGAATATGCTTTATGGTAAAGAGAGGTGAAAGAGAATGGTATCAGTTGTTATCTAGAGTTATATGAAGAATGGTATCAGTTGTTATCTAGAGTTATATGAAGAATGGTATCAGTTGTTATCTAGAGTTATATGAAGAATGGTATCAGTTGTTATCTAGGGTTATATAATTTATAACGTTATGTTAAAAATATTCTTTCTAAGCAATTGTGATTTAATAAATATTATTTGATTTTTTTTATTTAATACTTTTGAAAATAGATGGAATATTTTATAAGAGCGTATTGGATTTCATTGAATACAGAGGAGATGTCTGAGTTATAATCCAAGTATTATGATATATATATATATATATATATATATATATATATATATATATATATATATATATATATATATATATATATATTAAGGGTGATGATACATGGAAATGATGAAAAAGATAAATGTGAATGAAAATGTGAATGGAATATTTTATATATATGTAATTGTACTGGATTCCAGTAAACACAGAGAAGATGTCTGAGTCATAATCAAAGTATTATGACATATGTATTTTTAGAGGTGATGATAAATGGAAATGGAAATGATATATGTGAATGGAAATGAAAATTGAAAGGAAAAATGTGGAATGGTATTGGTATAAATGGAATACTGATTGAAAAAAAAGGGGGGGGGATTGCAACAGACTTGCGTAAGTGGCTGTGTCAGGGCTGTGTGCGACACAGTCCAGCATTTATTATTTTTATTACGGCACGAAGATGCCAAGGGAGGATGTTAGCAGGTGGCCTTCCTCCAGGGATGATCTTCATTCCTTCTACCGGTAGTAAAAAGAGAGCAGGTACGATTAGGTGACTGATCATCGTCCTAACGTATCAGGCGACAGCAGATATCCCCAATGTTTTTGAAAAAAAAGTGTTGACAATGGTTTTCAGATTTTTATACTGAAAACAGAAACATGATCTGAAATGATGGAATTATTGTTACAGATGAAGAGAAACTGATTTTATATTAATTTATACAATTGTTGCATAAGAAGGAAATGAGAAGATGATAGCGAAAGATTTGTTCAAGTTTATCATATTATTTTAGAAAAGTACACTGAAACGGTATATTGATTGTTATATTATTTAAGAAGAGAAACTGATATTATATGATATTAGAAGAGAAACTGATATTATAATACTATATATTTCTTTTCGTACAAAGATAATTGGAAAGTGTATATATATTGAATGAAAATAAAATTCTTTCCATAATAACTGAAATTTGTTTTTGTCTATTATATATATATAATGATTTATTTCCCTTTGATGCTAGTTGATAGAATTTATCTTGCTGAGCTATTTTAGCTCATTCTTTCCATTATGTATACAACAGCTAGGTATGCCGATACTCCGCACTACACCCCGCAAGAGGGTACAGGAAAGATGAACTTTTGAGAGAGTGTTGGCAACGATTCCCGAGGTAGCTATCGGACGGTTGGGTACTGGTAGATTATGTACATTTAGTGTGTAAGCTGCTGTAATAAACTTTTGATTGTTGAAATGCTTCATGTCGAAGTATTATTCAACAAGGTATTTAACTATGATCCTGGTTTGTAATAACTGCTTAAATCTAAACTTTTAATATTTTGGATGTTGTTCTCTGAGCATATGACAGGTGTGTAACATTATTAAGTGTGGGGTCTATTATGTAAGTTTTAGTATGAATTTATATTCCAGCTGCCAAGAATGAAGTGTCACTAAACTGAAATTGGTCGTTGACGGCCCGGATTCCTGACCCCGGATCTGGGGCTGTCACAATAATGAAAGCTTCTGGCACAATTGAAACCCTGTACGGGTGAACACAAGTATGACAATATAACTTAGAAGAGGGAATATATTCTTTATCAAAATTCACTTGGAGAGATGTCAAATAATTCATAGGTTGGGGAGGTAATCAAAATAGTTCGTAAAAGGGGAGGGTATTGCCAAGGTCTCCACGAATGCCTTTTATGTCGGCTCCTCTAACGGATAATCGTTTTATTCTAAAGCTTTCCTTTTTCATGCACATCCTAGAGTGCTCGATAACTTACGTCGTCATCGACTCGTAATAGTCGCAAAGGATTCAACTATCGACATCTACAAGCGCAAGGAGTTCTATTCGACTCAGCACAAGTATCTCATGCAAGCGTTCTATTCGCCAAGAAGACTTCGATACCGGTGTCGCCCCTAGCAATGACGAATTCCACATTCCGACTAGGCGGTATTTTGGTACATCATTATAGAATACAAGCTTAAATCCAGTCATTTTCATAACCGTCTTTATACCAAATGTTCTTTTTCTCATAGCAATCTCGTGTGCTACCTAAGCTTAGCACCTTTGGCATAACGTCCTTCTTATTTAAATCTTTCCCAGACTTCTCAGTCCGTCTTGGTTCTTAACTATATCCCGTCCGTACCGACCAATCTCAACTTCACCATTTTATCTATGTAATCATTTGAAACGATCAGTGTCTATCCACCAATCCATCTGTATATTACCTCAAGCTCTCTTAGACTCGAGAAAATTCAAATACCAGCAACTTCGACTAATACTCTTTCATAGTGATCTTGTTTTGTTTCCCTTTAGGAATTTTAAAAAGTACGAGTACAATCTCAGCACATCGCTGCCACAATACTAGATGCCAACCTTCCATCCTTCATCATCAAATTGAAACTTCTTATAGTTCGGGGAATACATCACTGCATCCATGAATCCCCTAAAATCATCTTAAACTCATACCTCGGGCGATCTATGCCCTCTTGAATCAATACTTGTCTCTAAGGATTCTTTAGCAGACATCCACAAACACCCAAAAAGTGAGGTCTATCTCAACATGTCCCTCAGCATAGCATTCCAATCATAACTTAATCATTGGTACTATATCCAATAGTCCAACATGAACTCTACATGAGCTCTGACGTTCTCACATAACTATACACACTCCTACTCACTCTCATTTCTAGTTTACTATAACCACAGCTCTGATACAATTTCTGTAATGCCCCCAAATCCGGGGTCAAGGATTTGGTCATCACGCGGAAATCCTCAATATCAAATCATCTATAGTCACTTAATAACTGATACAACATTTGAGATCCCAACCACCAAGCATCTTTTAGGTTATAGGGCTAGAAACAAGAACTCAAAACTTACATTTCTCATTACATCCATTCAGTTACATCGCGCTGTGTCTTACAAAACTTATACTACTAGTGTAGCTTCATTGAGAAGTACACCAACAACTAGTACTACTCTGTACAAAGTAATATATATTACACATCAATACATGTACATAACTTACTTCAACCCAGTCATAGGTTCTCGGGACCACATCATCTTCATAAGGCATACTGCCTGCTTCTTCCGAGCTATGCATTTAAGCCTCATTCGTCTACCTTTCTCTGAAAGGTTAATATTTGAAACAAGCAAGTATGAGCGAAAGAATTGCTCAGCAAGTTATTACTAGAGTTTAACAAAATATCCCATCATACGCATGGGGTTTTCAAAATCCAACGATACTTAATATCACCTCTGAAACATTTGTAACTATTAAACTTCAATAAGGGAAGTATGACGATTGAAATAGCATCAAATGAACAAATTTAGTTCATAATAAAAGGAATAATTTTCATACCTTAGCAAAATAGTATACACTATAGTTTTGCTAATGTTCTAGAAAACTTTTTAAAATACGCAGTTCAATATGCTGCTACGATAGATGCTTTTCATCATACGTAAACTGAACCATTTATAAGGTTCCAATTCATTACTACTCAAGTTTGAAAATATATACATATGTGTATATCATTTTCGTCAAAACACTCGATAGATCGAGATATTATACTTCAGCAATATAATAACAGTATTACAAGAATACTTTCACCGCATTTGAAAACTGAGTCACATATGATAAATTCAGCTTTTAACAGCATAAACTTCCCTTAGTCAATTTAAAACAAGACCGTTCAGGTTTAAAAAATCTTTTCTTGATGAGTTCAACACTGACAACACTATCGGTACTGGCGCACCTGGGCCTTCAGTACAATGTAGCAGCACAATTCCAATTGGAAGGATGGGACTATACCCCCCGGTACAAGGTGATCAGCCATTGTACCGTACAAAACAACACTTCGCTACTAGTAGACGGGTGACGTACCTACTATAGAGGCCGTGGCCCGACCGCATACGGGTCTTTAGATGGCTACCTGCCAATCCAAATACCGTGATGGCTACCCGCCACCCTCGTCGATATATGCATAACCGGATGGGCTTGCTACCCACAAGTCGTTCCCATCCAAAACAACCTCCAGTCCTGGAGTCATTAAACCAGCTTTGAACCCTTTTTAAATCGTCACTTCCGAAAGAAAACATGGAAGTATATTCATCTCACAAGTTGACCTCCGTCAACTGATTTTCTCTACTCAGGGAATTCTTTTCTATTCAACTTGGGAGTTATTCGGAGTTTTCTTTAACATTTTCAAAACCTGACCCTCCGGGTTGAGGTAGGGTCATTGCATTGGATATGCTTTAGTTTGTAGCAAAGGGAGAAAACATTTTTAAGTACTCCCAAAACTTTGGGTTCTCAAGTTTTGATAAGTTCGCAAGCTGCTGGGGTGGTATCTACGAAGTATAGGTAATTAAAAAAATATTTGAGAACCCATGCTATTTTTAAATATTTTTCTGAAAGCCAGAAAATATTTAAAATAATTTTTAAACCTTTGAATAAATTTTTAAAGAATAAATAGGAATTTTAAATAATTTTAGAATATTTAATAAATGATTAAATAATATTTATTATGAAATAAATCCTTTAATAAAATATTCTTAAACGAATATACAAACAAATATACGTTTTGCTAATAAATATTCAAAAAATATTTACTACTAAAATATAAAATATTTTATAAACCCAGATATCTCCAAATTGTAAATAATCGGAATATTTTTAAATCATATTCAAATAACATTCCTCGAATGATATCATATTCCATAACATTCTCAAATGAGATAATATTCAAATAATATTCCTCGAACGATATCATATTCCATAATATTCTCGAATGAGATAATATTCAAATAACATTCCTCAAATAGTACTTTGTCTCTGGAATCCCTCCGGATTTCCACGACTATCACTATATCTCAAAATACCGACTCCCAGTTAAATAAGAAATAATACTACGAATGAAAATCCTTTTTAAATTAATATTATAATTAATACTCAATGAATTAAATAACCACTTAAATAACATATATCAATATCATACTAGATATTCTTAACCGAAAATATCCAATTTATAACCATTGGAATATCATTACTCCGCATTCGAAAATAATTTATCTCCGGCAATATTCCGGGTTTTCGACGGTGTTCATAAAACAAATATTAAAACACCAATAATCCTTTTTAATGAATATTCAAATTAATATACATTAAATTAAATAAATATTCGAGATAATATTTATACCTTCAAAATACCCAAAGTATAATATATTTGAGTAAATCATCATTCAAATACTTCGCCTCCGGTACTCCTCCGGGTTTTCGTAAACATATTTATAAAATAATCCCGACTCGCGAGCTAAGTTCGAAAACATAACACATGCTCTACTACCAGAGCCTTAATACACACCGGCTTATATCTACCACCTCATAACATACAGGCCAATTCCAAATTACAAAGGTTTATATATATATATATATATATATCGTGATGTTGAATCATAAGAACATCATGACCCATCAACAGTATTATAAGTCCTGGGGTTTTGATCATTTGCATAAGCAGAATTTAATATTATTAGCAAAGCCAAAAATATACTGATTTTGATGAGGAAACAAATGGTGGGAAGAACTTGCAATTATGGATTTAAATCTAACCCACACATTTCATATATTTCAAAATACAGATACTCTGAACGATAGAGTATACATAAATAAACTTGCCTCTGGTCCTTAGCAAAGAACAGAAAACCGCAGATAAATCCTTCGCACCTCGTCCGAGCAATTCCACGGAGGTAATTTATCTTTCTTCATACGACGCCTCGATCCTTCCTTTTTGATGCGTCGCTCCAATTTGATTACGCCCTAATGGTACATCTTGGTTTCGGCTTGACATGTCGGAGAACCCTTCTCAACAGCCTCTCTCCCTCTCTCTCTCTGTCTCTCTCTCTCTTGCGCGCCTGCCACCACGCAGCACACTAGCCACGCGCCCTCTTCTCCTTCCTTCCTTCTTTCTCGACCTGCACGAACCACAGCCACCACCTCTGGCGACGGCCAGTCGCGGTGGTGCCGCCCCCTCCTGCTGCCAATACAAAAATGTGCACACACATGTATATACACACACACACACACACAGAGATATATATACACACAATTTGATTTTAACCCATCACCCCAAATTCAATTTCCCCCAAATTCCTAATTTCTAAAACCCTAATTTTTCCCCAATCTCACTTTCTCTCTCCCCGACCTATTTTGCTTGTGCGACTGTGTTGTTTTGTTGTGTGTAGTATATGCTGTGTTTCCTTTATCCTAATGGGCTTGGCCCAATAGCATTTAAAACCACATAACTAATTACTACATTATATCCTATATATAATTAGCTGTGGTCGTCTCGTAGTCGGGGTTAAAAATAGAAATAGTGAGAGTGAAACACGATCGTTGGAGTCTGCAACACACGGACACAAGACGTTGTTTTGTGTACAGTAATCTTTAATCTTCATCAAAAGAATAAATAAATATACATATTGTCAGTAAATAGTGTATTTATAAAAATGCAATCTATAATTATAAAAATGCAACTTATAATAAATATAAACAAAAATGCAATCTATTAAAAAATATAAACAAATGTAAATTGTTTTATTGATATTTTAAAATTGTGAAGATACATATTGTCAATAAATAGCGTAACTAAAAAAATGTAATCTATAACTATTAAAATGCAATCTATAAAAAACATAAACAAATGTAAATTTAAAAAAAACATAAACAAATGTAAATTGTTTTATTGATATTTTAAAATTATGAAGATACATATTGTCAATAAATAGTGTATCTATAAAAATGCAATTCATAAAAAAATATAAATAAATGTAATTTTTTTATTCGATTTGTAACTAAATATAATTTGTTTCTCAAAAGAAATTACTAGACAAATTATTTTTATAAGAAAAATTTATTTGCATCATTGCTATAAAAAATGAAAAACTATAAAAAATTTTATTCGATTTGTAACTAAATATAATTTGTGACATTTTATAAAAAATATAATTTATGAAAAAAATTTATTTTCACAATTAAAGTAGAATAATCGTTAAACTAATGTAAATTATTTTATAAAAATTATCTAATTACTTTACCAATAAAACTTTGAAAATAAAAATATTAGAAATCTCACAAATCAATCCATGAACATAATTTAAATTATTTTATTGTTTTTATTCAAAATGTAATCTACAAATCAAACACCAATTCAAAAAATATCTAATTAAAAAACTAAAATCAACAATAAATTCATGCACCTAAAATAAATATATACCAACACACATTTTCTGGCAATTTATATATATATATATATATATATATATATATATATATATATATATATATATATATATATACACCAACGCAAAATATAAAAAATTAGTAGAAACTTTCTTTAAAAAAAAATTAGGAATGTATGTGTGTTTACAATTACATAGTCACACATATATATACAATATAAATAATAGTTAACCAATAAGATCCCACATGTTAAAAGTATATTATATATATATTCAAATAATATTGAAGAAAACTTTCAAAAAATATGAAATATTAAAATATATGTTATACTAAATCTTAAATTATAATTTACAAAAAAAATTGTTTACCAAATAAAACTGCTTCAAGAAAAAATTATTTTAATAAAAATCATTAAAGATTCTATTTTTAGGTTTGATAACAAATTTATTTCTAAAATTTAAATTAAAAAAATGTGAGCACAAAAAAACTATTCAAAAAAGTAATTTCATTAGAAATTAGAAATTGGCTAGAATGAGTTTAGAAATGGGTCAGAGAGTATTGGTTTAAAAAAACCAACTAAAACTATTCTACCAAGTAACTAATTAATACTATTTAATTTTTAATTTAACAAATAAACAAATCAAAAGAGATGCACTAAAAATAACACAAAATAAAACAAAATAAAATTAAAGTTGAGAATATTATTGTTAATTAAAACTAATACAAAATATTTTGGATTAAAGTTTAAAATATAATTTTAAAAAAATCTTATCACGAGTTTCAAGGAAACCTAATTTTTAAAAAAATTAAGTCAAAAAAAATTTTACTTTTAGATTTTAATAAAAAACATGTTTTTTAAATTCATACTAAGAAAAGTCAACACAAATAAATAAATTAACATTTAATTATTTTGCAAACATTCTAGATTTGGTACTAAAGTTGTAAATTAATTAAAAAATAATCCGAAAATCAAATAATTTATAGAGAATCTAAATATAATAACCACAAGAAATCCTATAATAATTTAAAAGTTATAAAAGTATTAAATTTCTTCAACAATAAAATTTTAAGTAAATTAATAAATACTAAAACTAATAAAATTTTCATCATCAACTTAAATAATTATTATTATAACTTAACATATTTTTAGTAATAATTTTAGTATATATATAAATACAAAATACATGCATATTATTAATTTATTATCATTAAATGTAAAAAAATAATTAAAAATATTTTTAAAATACTTTTGACAACAAAAATCATAAAAAATTAAAATCATAAAATATTAATAAAACAACCCGTGCTTTGCACGGGTATAAAGCTAGTACTTATAATAATATTTTAACTAATAACTCTAATTTGTAAAAATAAAATTTTTAGCATAATTAAATACTAGAATATTTTTAAAGACTTTTGGAGAAAGAATTACAATTAAATGTAATTTTTTTAAATTGATACGCATTTAACAAATATTGAAAATTTATAAAAACAATTCATAAAAATAATAATTTTGATTTATAAATCACAATTTATAGAGTTTTATAAAATATCACAAATATTATTGTTTTAGTAAAATCTCAAATTCTAGATATTTATAAATTAATCGAGTAATTTCTATAAATCCTTAAATAATTAAAATAACTATTTTTCCAAGGATTTTAAAATCACCAAATTATTTAGTAATTTAAAACAAAATATTTACTGAATAATTCCACACTTTGAAAATTAAACTCTTGGCCCAAATAAACTATCGACTCGAGATATATACTCGATCAGTCATTTTAAAAAGGACCCGGTTCCACTGAACCAAAAATAACTAAATAACAAAATACAATATTAATAATAATAATAATAGTAGTAATAATAATAATAATAATAATAAAAAATAATAATAACTGATAAAAATAAAAAATAAAAAATTCCTCCTCATTTTAGGAAAATCATTATTATTATATAAAAATAACAATAAAATAATTCTCTGAAAATCCGGGTTATTACATACTACCTTTGTTTTTGGCCGGTACTACCTTCTGGATTACACTAGTACTGCCTTCAGTAAAAAGGCAACTACATTCTGTTGAGCCTCTACTACTTTCGGTACTACCTTTCTGAAAAGGTAGTACCAGTACAATTTTCAGCTTTAATCAATTAAATGATTTTTAGATAATCATTTAATTAATTTTCTTTTACATAAAATTCTGATTTAATTAATTATTTTAATGAATAAATTAATTCTTGTAGAATTAATTTATTAATTAAATTAATCAAATAGTATAATCAATTAAAGGAGAATTAATATGAATCCTTTAATAGCCAAATCTTTTCTAATTAAGTGAGGCTCCGTAGAAATGCTTTTTAACGCGCACAACTTATAATCTTTAATTAATAAATAATCAATTTAATTCATAAATTATAAAAATAAATATCTAATATCATTAGATATTTATAAATATAATTTTCTAAATAAATAAAATATTTATTAATGTAAATAAATCCTTACGGTCTAAGTCGCGGTCTCCTCAGGGTCTGGAACCAGAATCCTTTTGCTTATCAAAATATACAACAATTCCAACCGGGATTCCAGCATTAAGAATATATCACTTAGCATTTCTTTGTGATAAATTTTTTCCTCGTAGCCAGTCCACTTGATAGTAAAATCCTTGTGGATAATTACTTTAGCACTTCTATTGCTTGCACAATGATTTTCCTTATACCAATCTTGATAGCTTGAACCACTGAAGTTAATGATGAACAACCACTGTTAAATGTTGACACTCGATGCACGGTCTGGTTCATGAGTGACTAACCGCAATGACTGTTCTTCATATATTGACTTTAAAACTGTGGTTCATGTCTTCCTTTTCTTCACTCTTTATTCAAGCCTTTATAACCTGTATTCTATCACTGTTGTAACCTCTTGTCACTATAAATAGAACCCACTGTCTTGATTAGTCCATTGATGCTTGATCAACTGAATGAACTTCTTCAAGTGTAGTATACCTCAAAACGGTAGATTGACTTCGTCTTCTTTCTATTTACAGTTTTGCATTTGAGATTCCTGTGACAGTACATATACTATTTACTATTACATTCTTGTTTAAGTTGAGTTGAATCCTCGATGTTTACAAATAGGATAAATATATGACTTTCAATCTCCCCCAATTTGTTTGTTAAACATTAACATACAAATTCCTAGAGGATAACTCAACTAAAAACAAGAAGAAGATAAAGCATTAAAGAACTAT
This sequence comes from Saposhnikovia divaricata, assembly GCA_036435485.1. Lineage (NCBI taxonomy): Eukaryota > Viridiplantae > Streptophyta > Magnoliopsida > Apiales > Apiaceae > Saposhnikovia > Saposhnikovia divaricata. The sequence continues at coordinate 52,627,524 of CM071595.1, read as the reverse complement.
AGTAAATAATACATTAAAATAATTTCTGGTTTTGATATAACATTTCCAGAATCTCAGTAGATGAAATGATTGATGATTGTTCCTCTGACACTAAACTTATCTTCATTAAGTAACTCATCTTAATTTTTTGACATATCTGCCTGATAACTCTTTACATCTAACATTGAACATTATCAGCAGATACTTGTAAATCCTTCAGTGGTAAAGAATATGACTTATCAACCACATACTAAAGAATTCTTCTTTGACGTTTCATACCTCTCGCATTTCTTATGTCTTCCTACCTAAGGTGATATGATTCCTCCTTATAACGGTGAATACTTTTTCATCTCCCCCTGACAAGGCAAATAAATCTATCTCCCCCTAACAAGGTGAATACTCCCCCTTTCTAAGGTACATCCTTTTTCATATCTCTCCCCCTTAGATAGAAAATCTCCCCCTCACTAAGGTAAGCTTATAATCTCCCCCTTAGTTGAGGATATCTTACTAAGGTAAGCTTTGAGTATATCTATATCTTCTTCAATATTTCTCTTCCCCTTAGTTGAGTAATCCTCCAAGCATTCAATTGTAGCAAACATCCAATTAAATTAGATGATACCAAATATTCAATTATAACTCACCTCGTACCTTTAGTACAACAGATTCTTCATACATATACCATTGACTGTTGGAATAAAGTATAGAATCTTTGCTTGTGTTGAAGGATTTTTCATGAAGACTTCCAGAATAGAAGTATGTAGACGGATCAACTTTGCCCTTTAGATATTATATAATGGCTTCACTGTTGATCATTTTGACAACCAAATCTCCCGACAATTTCCTTATATCTCCCAACTGCTTTAAGGTTCTAAGAATATAGCATTGATAACCATGTTTGGGGAATAGGGAATGGGATTTGGTGTTTCACTTTCTTTCTCATTGTGAGTGTGTGCTTCTGTTTTGTGTACCTCACAAGTGTTTAACTCATCTCTCCACTCATATCACTTTCACAATGAGTGAATCTCATTTCTCATCTCTCAAGTGTATAAGTGAATTTCAAAAGATACAACATAGATTACTTAGAGGAGTTCTAAGTAATTTCACTCATACCAATACATCTCACAATTAGTTAGTAAATAGAATTCTAACTAAATATCATTAACTGATATAAGTCAAAACTTCAATACAACCAATTGTTAGAACCATGATATTAATTATAGTGAATTTCTGAAAATGGAGCATTGATAAATTCACTAGAATTAACATCTCACAACTAATTGAAGACCAAGATAGATAGGTCCATATTAGTTATGATTCAGATTTATTTTGATATATGAGGTACAGAGCAAATACTAAATTGAATTGCTTCAGGTTCTATAACTCATATTAATCAAAATAAATAATTAAATAAATAAACACTAAATCTCTATGAGTTAGATTTTAGCATTTAAGTATTTAAATTATCCTTAAATAATAACCACTGAAATATATTGCAATTATACACATGGCAATTATTTAACAGATAATTCTCAGCGTGAGGTCTGAATCTAAATAAGTTCACAAGTCCTTTCAATACGGACAATTGAATACTTATGAACTCATTTATGAATTGCTTACAATGAATTCACAAGTCCTTTCAATACTGACAATTGAATACTTGTAAATTCATTTAAGAATTACTTATAGTAAAATCACAAGTCCTTTCAATACGGATAATTGACTACTTGTGATCTTCCTTAAGAATTACTTAACAGATGGGATTTACAAATCATATAGCATTAATAAAATCCCTAGTTTACAAACCAATCTTGAAAATTTAATTTCATCAAGTGATTTAGCAAACATGTCTGCAAGTTAATCTTAATTAAAGACATGCTCTCGAAATAATTGGTACCTTATGCAAGATGCTTAGTCCTTGAGTGTTCCACAGAGTTGTTGGAGATGAATTTGATTCTTTATGTTGTCCTGCTTTCGTACAACTCATTTGATCTGTCTCTATGCAGCAAAACATGTTAGAACTGATGTCTCTAGGGTACCATCTCCGCAGATTTGGGTCCAAATTAAGACATCTGAAAATCAATTGTAATAACTACAAGAATAGATTCTCTAGGTTCCACTTGGGGCCTTGCACATTTGCATATTGAGAATATAATATGTGTGTAAGTGATCTATTAGCAATTGAATAAGATAATGAGCTGATGATTCCTTTATAGCCTGATTAGGTCCTAATTAGTAGATCCTGAACTTGTTGGGTCAAATATCTCTAGGGTACCATTTCCTCAGATTTGGGTCCAACTTAAGATTTTTGATTACCAACTTATTAGGTCCAAACTAATGGGTCAAAAGTCAGCTATAGTGGTGTGTTGGCATAGAGTCTTGACAGGTCTAGAATCTTCTGAACAGAAATAAAAGATCCTTGACTTACTTTTATTATCATCATTCTTTTGGCTTACTAAAGTAAATCAAAAGAATTGCAACTTTACCAACATCAAAATAACAAATATCTTGATACCAATTCATAGTTAGTAGACCAACATATAATATAATCAAGATATCATTGCACATATATATAATTTATGTTTGTGCCTTAAGATGTAAAGAGTTCTATAAATATGACACCAATTGTTAAAAGATACCAACGGTTAAAGATTGATATCAAATGTTAAATTATAGTTAGGGTGTCATACCATGTCTTCCATGCTTGCTTGAGTGACGATACCAGTTCATACTAACCTGTAGAGATCATTATCTCACCAACTAGGAGTGCACTTGTTCACATTCCTCTAGCATCCAGATTCAGGTCCAGATGTCCATTATAATCATGAATGTGCAGCAGTCTGATATCCTCATGTCTTGTCACTGGTGCTTCTTGTCAAATATACTGTCTGATCAAATTGTAACCTAGCACCAAGTTTGGCCTTGTCCCTCATAACAATGCCTTGACATCATCTAGGTAGACTTCTGGTTATCCTTGTACCAAATACAGCCTTGTACTTTGGTCTAGATACCGGCTTCCCTACAGTCTGCCTTTTGTAATGATTGAGATCATCTGCATTGCAATCACTCAATTTGGATCTTTCAGAGCCTTTATATCTTTCTTAGTTTCTTATAAAAGAAAATTGAAGAAATAATAATTGGTACTTGATGCTCTACTAGTCTTTTATTTTCACCATTAGGAACACTAAGAACTAGGACAAAGAGTTAATTGAGTCAACACTCTTTGTCTTAGCAGACATGTTCTCATAGTGTCCTTTGATTTTCAATGTGGTGTTGAGTTGACTAGTTGATCCTTCTATTGCTCCCCCTAAGCTGTTGTTGGGTTTACATGAAGATTCTCCATGTTTCACATTGGTTGGATCTGAATAATCATCACCATTGATATCTGGGAGCTAGAAGTTGTTGAACATCACTAAGACTTTCAGTCACTTTCTGTTGATTAATAACAATCACCCTGTAGGCTGTTGACTCCATTGAGTAACAAAGGAAATTATCCTCTAAAGCATTAGCTGATTGCCAGGATGTTGAATTTCATTTATTATTTCAACCAATTTTCTTCATACTTGTGAGGTCTTCCTATATTTCTTACGGATCAGGGTTCGATCATGCCAGTAGCAAACTATTGACCGCTTCAACATTAATACTCTTAAAGGTGCGGAAATCATCCAGAACACTAATTGATAGGTCCTGTAATCTGGTCTCCAAGTTGTCATAGTCATTTTTGCTTTCTACCAATCTTCTTGATGTGATCAATCACCATCGGTGGTGTCTTGTCTTCAGATTGTCTGAACAACAACTGGTTTGTTGAGAGAAGTCATCAGTCATCACCACTAAAGTATATTTTTCTTTGATGTAGAACTTCTGTGTGATGCTTCTTTGACTTCCCTATATGACATGCCTCATGATTTCATTTTGCTTTAATTCCAGATGAGGTAGTCTCCCTTACCTATTCAATTTCCAGGAAAGAATCTCTTGATTTGACATTCAGGTGAGAGGCCCCTTATGTCATAGCTGAACTCTTGTCTGATGAAGCTTTAGATTAAACCTTGTTGACTTCACCTTTGTTCTTTTCTGAAATTCCATTGCTGAGATTCGAGGTCAGCTACGAATAAGTTCACTTTCCTCTATCCTCAAATAGCAAGCTTACCATCTCTCCTGTGTAAGATCAAACACTTCTCTTTGACAGATTTATAATTGTATGATCCTGAGAAGTTATACTTGGGACCTTCTACATAAGAGATATTATTACTGACAACATTCCTAGCAATTGAATAGCCATGACCCTGGGTCATACCCTTGTTGTTGTCTCCAAGGGAAACCACTTGGCATGTCTTCACATTCACATTTGATAGCAGTGTTCTTTCTTCGATGATATGCTTTGAATAAATCATTAATAATGCATAATCGATCAACCTGTTTAGCCCTACACTCATAAATGGATAAAAAGTTCTTGGTACCCAGATATTCTTGGGTCCAGATTGTAATAACCAAGATTCTCAGAATATATTCTGTAAGTTTTCTTTTATAATATAAGTCGTATTAATATTTGGAGATTTATTTGGAGAAGTTCTTGAGACCATGAGATTGAGGAATTAAACATTGAGACTTTAAAACATCAATTTGGATTTTTTTTATCTTGAGAAAATCTGAACCAATATCTAAGAAATTTGTTCGATTAGTGCTAGTATTAGATATTTTGAGTACCCGAAAAATGGTTATAAATTATGGAGAGCATGTGGGGCTATGAGATCTTGATGGATTGGTGTATTTTAGAATTTAGATACAATTTTTAGAATATTGAGAATTCATTTGAGAATTGATTCCAATTATTCCAATTTTTGAGAAAAATGAGTTTAATTAGAAGTTTAATTATGAGAATGAGTTTTAGAGCATGAGAATGAATATTATTTTAGACTCGAGAGAACTAGAGTTTAACCATGTTAACTTCTAGTAATTTATTTTGGAGTTTTGGGATTTATTCATGGATTTAATATTATTAGATTTTATTAATTTTAAAAATAGAAATAAGTTAATAAAACAAAAGTATAGAGAATTCTAGAAAAGTGAAGAAAGGAGAAGCATTGTCTAAGGAGGTGACAAGTGTCCTAAAACCCCCCATTTGAAGCATATATTCAGCTAAAATAAAAAAAAAGGTGAAAGAGAAAGAAAAAGAGAGAAGAGAGGAAAAAGAGAAGAAAAGGCTTGAAATTCTTGAAATTTTCTTGTGAGTGCTTGGAATCAAAGTATAAATACATATTAATAGTGGTAAAGCTTGTCTTGGAGCTTTAACTTGTATTGGTGGTGGATTGGAAAGAGGAGGAAAAGAGGAAGATGATGAATAGTAGTTTTGGTGGAAAAAGTGGAAGCTTTGTTTGATTGAAACTTGGTTGTTGGTTTTAAGCTTGAAAAAAGAGCCTAATCTATTTGGAGGACTTTCACACTGAAATGCAAAAATAGACTTACTCTTTGTTGCTTTCTTTTGTAATAGCTAAGGACTCCAGGCAAGTCTACTATCCTCTTTCTACTTGGAGAATGTTCTTCTTATTTATTATTGTTATATTTAATTATGTAGTTGAACACTCTTGAGCTGATTAGTTATTTATCCAACTTTCTTCAAGATGATTGAACTCCTATACTCTTTCATAAAGATTTCATGTAAATTACTCTTATGGGAGCATTTTCCAAGAAAGATAAATTATTCAAATATCGAAGATTCTTGGTGTATTTTGCTGATCCTATTCATTCAAGACAGCACCTCAGTCAACCATAACGAGCTAACATCATTTGTTCTAGTTAGCTAAGGGTGATTCTATTTGAGAGCTATCTTATATTACAACTTGTATGAGAAGCAACATGCTAATCTATTGATTCAGATTAGTATAATTTCATTTATTTCTATTGAACGGGTTCATTGAATCGAGCCAAGTGGATGATGAATGTGATTTCAACATCTAATGATGAATCTTCAGAGTATTAGTTATTACACTATGGTCTCAATTGTTCGGGACTATAAACAAATCTTTGGAGACATAAGCTAACCTCATTGGTTCGAGTTAGCTAACATGAGCATATTTTGAGACTTTTATCTTGAGTTATGAGAAAGGTGACCTAGACCAGTGCTCCTTGAGTTCCTTCCATCTTTAATACATGAGTTTCACATATTAGAGATCATTCGAGTTCTTGAGTTATGAGAAAGCGAGTAAGTGGGAAATTTGTTCCTAATCAAACCCTTTCCATTCTTTTATAGTTACTTCATTAATAAATGGGAATTATCTGGTGCATCTTACTACTCTAATAGTAGTATTGCTGAGCACTTTTGTCGCTCATGATATTACTTGTTTATATTTTACAATTAAGGAGGAAAATCAGGAGACCCCTCCCTCTGCAGGAAAAGGGAAATTGAAGATGTCTTAATAGTATTCACCAGATTAGGAGTTTGCTGGCATAGCTATAATGCCTTAGTATTGTGTAACAACTTTTGTTAAGGACATTATATTATATTTTGTGTTGTAATGATGAAAATGAATTTGAGAAATAGTTGTAATATTATTTTGGTTTAAGTTGTAATATTATGGAGTATATTTTGTATATTATTGTATTAGGTGACAGGTGTGATTGTGAGATGGCGTGACGACTCAAATTAGAGTATATCTGATTTGGGGGCGTTACATTTTGGTATCAGAGCGTGGTTATATCCCTAGGATAGGAGAGAGTACCTAGGCATATAATAGAGTATTATAGAAATAGTGAAAGCGATGAACTTATATAGAGTTCAATTGAGAACGTTGGATTAAGAAGAGGTATAGAGGAGATCGAGAGAAGTTATGAATAGTGTATATAGAATTATTATGCAATTTGGTTGGGCACCTCGTTATAGTAATGATATAAGCTTCGAATTCGAGGGTGATTTATCTGAAGACTCTTTAGTTATTAAGATTATAAGTGTTAATGAGTCGTTAGAGGTTAAGATCGACTCTCCACCACTTATAGTTGCTGGGTTACTTTAGGCAAGAACGTATTTAGAAAGAGATTTCATATTCTATTCCTATTCATTCTATGTGTGTTTATCCCGAGTTCCAAATTTAAAAATATGCATCAGAAAATTGTTTTCGTTAAAGATGATGACTATCCAATTGAGTTCAAAATCTTGATGTATCCTTTATTCTAACTGAGATGAACAACCTTACTTGTAGGGGACACAAAACTATCTGTCTGTGTAATAGAAGTCTAATGGGACGCCATATTATGTGTGTTTGCCTGTCACGAGCATACTAAAGGCTGGCCACCTCATGTATGAATGTGATAGTCTTTTGACAAGGGCAACTTATTGAAGTTCTCAAGATCATACAGATCTCTCAGTTAATCTTTTCTTTCAAAAGATGGTTATTCAGATTCTTAATATTATAGCTTTAATGTACGAAATTTAGTCATCCAATTCAAAATTTCAATAATTTTTGAATTTGAGAACTGCTGAAACTTTTCTTTCAAAAAAAAATTGAGTATTGAGCACCCCAAGGGGTGCATTATCAAACTCTTAAAAACTATTTTATTCCAACTCAATGATGGTTATGAGCATCGTATAGGCTATTGTATGGGTCAATTTTTATAATGAAACTTCTAAGTTCTATATCCGGAGTTTTATAAAATCATATTAAGAACTTACCTTTATTGAGAAATACTTGGGGATGTTATGAGTTTTGAGTATTGAGATTTTAGAGTAAAAATATAAGTTGTGAGGCTTATAGTTGATCGTCTGATGAGTACAGTAGAAATCTTATTAGTTAGATAGTTCCTTCCCAAATTGCTAGGGTATTTAGGATAGTGTTATATTTTACTTTTGTTTGCGAGTACTGGGTGTTTTGGGTTAAGAGTATATAAGTGTGTACTTCTGAGATGAGTAGGTTCTGAGAAATTTTTAAAAAAAAATTATTTTGAGACAAGACTATGTATTCTTGAGAAGGGATTGAGTTCCTGAGATGAGAATTGTGGTGTATATCTGAACATGAGTCGGATAATTACAATTTCTTACATAGGAAATTTATCTTTTGAGCATAAAGATCGAACTATTGTCTATATGTTGATTAGTAAGAAAGAGAGAGAAAAGAGATACCACATAAGAGACAGATTTGGGAAGCTGTTAGAGTCTAATATGGATAATTAATAATCCAAGTAAGAATATTTAGAGCCTAATTTCAATAAGTGTTAGAAATTCGTGTGCCTGAGGCACTCACCTTCAAATTTTATGAGACCTAATTTTAGAGAATTTCGAATCTTTTAAAATCAATTAATCCTTGAGTTCACCAGAAGGTAGAGGAACCTTTGACCAACTTGAGTAAAAGAGACAATGCTTTTGGAGAAGGTAAGTGCATGAAAAGATAAAGGGACCTTTGTTGCAACTTTTATTCAAGAAGTAAAGTAGGCAATTACAAAAAAATTAAATGGACTTTTAAAAGAGGATGATAGCGCAAAGACCTGAGAATAGTTAAGAATATAAACTACAGTGACAATAGTGATGAAAGAGAGAGATGGGAATAAGAGGAAAATTAAGAATAGGAAAGGAAGTTTAGAAAATTTTTGAGAATAGATTGGAGAAGAACTTAGGGAATAAAGGAAGGAGAGACAAGGGTGGAAGAAAGCATCTGGGATAGTGTAACTAAGCAGGGATATCGTGTGTTAAGTATGAAAAGATTGGATGCAATGCCTCAACCTGTACCGAGACTGCAAGCGGTTGTTTAATTATGTTAAGAGAGTCAATATATCGCGAGAGTGCAGACAAGCCTTGGAACTAATTTATAAATGCTATAAAGAATAGTGAGGGGAGTGTAAGTACGTTCCTTTTGAGTTCGATAAGTGTTGGTGTACTAATTAATTAAGAGCTACCAAACCTTTTATATCACACATTGTTGTGAATAGATTCAGAACCGAGATTATGTTTTTAGAGGAGCCTCTTATGATAGCGAGAGTTGAGCAAGATGAAATTCATGTTAATGATTGCGTCTAAAGTGTATGTGGTTGAGATTTAAGAGCAATGAGTAGAGGTGGATATCATTTTACTCCATTTGGGTGAGATAATAATAGTTTGGGAACAAACTGGTTATTGAAGTTCAATATGAGAATTAATTATAAACGTGAATACATGAGTTTGAGAGTGCTACATAGTAAGGAGATTATGATGCATGGGCAGAGATAAATTTAAAAAGTTCTGACAATGATTTAATTTATGAAGAGATTGTTTATAGCAAAGAGATTGAGCATATTTAATTTATGTAAGAGATGCAAACTGAGTTGTCCTAAGAATGGAAGAGATTTCAGTTATGAAAAAGTTTAAGGACGTTTTTAAGGAATTACACGAGCTACCCCAAAAAGGGATTCGATCTTATTATTAGAATTTTCTCCGAGATTTACCTTATTATGAAAGTACCTTGTAGAATGGTACCATCTCAAAGGATTAATGACTTAATTATAAGAGTTATTTGAGAAAGATATTTTCTTTAAACCAAGTGTATCATGGTAGGAATCGTAAACGTGGATTATAAAGATGAAGGATGAGTCGAGAAATTATATATATAATCATAGAAATTGAACCAGATGACTACCAAGAATAAGTAATCAGTGTCAAGGACTAATGATCTGTTTGGACAGTGTGTTTTATTTTCCAAGACTTAATTTTAAACTCAATTACCACTAGTTGTAGATTAGACCTGAAGATATTTTTAGGACGACATTTCGAATCGTTATAAACCTTATAAATCTTAGGTGAGTAAATTTTCTTTTGATTTTGTGATTGAGCAAGAGAATTTGAGAATTCGAGAATTTTATCCAGAGATTATTAATGTTGATGAGATTGTGTAATGTAACTATTATTTTGAGTATAATTTAATTACTAGATATTAGATTTCAGAGTTAATAGAATCTTTTTGAAGGAGTTGAGAGATGAGATTTTGAGGAGCTTAGAGTTGTTTATTTAGTTAGCTTATTAGATAAATAGAATAAAAGCAAGAAATATAAGAAATATAAAAATTCATCTCGGTGTGAAGAGAATTTTCGAGAATTAAATCAAAGGTTGAAGCCACAGCTAATTGGGAGAGACCAAGGACACCAACGAAAGTAAGAAGTTTTCTCGAATTAGTTGGATACTATAGACGATTTGTGGAGGACTTCTCTAAGATCACGATGCCACTTACAAGACTTACAAGGAAAAATGAGAAATTTGAGTGGACATCCAAATGTGAGGAAAGTTTTCAAGAGTTAAAGAAGAGACTAAAAACAGCACCATTGTTGACGTCACTTGAGGAAAATGGAGATTTTGAAATTTATAGCGACACATCACATAAAGGACTTGGTTGTGTACTGATGCAGCACGCGATAGTTTTTGCCTAATCAGGAAGTTTCAAGACGAAGTAATGGATCAAAGAATGAATGATCCAACAGGAGAAGAGATCTACACTCAGAAAGATGATAAAGGTATTTTGAGATTCAACTTCAGTATTTGGATCCCAGACGTTTCGGAATTGAAGATTGAGATACTACAAGAAGCACACAACTATAGACATTCGATTCACCCTGGTAGTACAAAGATGTATCAAGATTTGAAAAGAAATTTTTGGTGGCCTAATATGAAGCGAGAGATTGCAGAATGGGTCAACAAGTGTTTAACTTGTCAGAAGGTGAAGGCGGAGCATCAAAGACCCATCGATTTGTTACAACCCTTAGAGATCCATGAGTGGAAATGGGAACACATAACTATGATTTTCGTAGTTAGACTGCCAAGGACTAAAGAGAATCATGATGCAATATGGGTCATTGTGGATAGGTTGACTAAATCGGCCCATTTCTTGCCTATTAGCGAGAAGTATTCAATTGAGAAGTTAGTTAAATTATATTTAAAAGAAATTGTAGTTCGACACGGAATGCCAGTTTCAATAGTGTCAGATAGAGATCTTAGATTTACTTCAAGATTTTGGATGAATTTTCAAGAATGCTATTGTACGAAGTTGAATTTGAGTACAGCTTTTCATCCTCAGATGGATGGGCAGAGTGAGAGAACAATACAAACGTTGGAGGATATATTAAGAGCTTGTGTGTTGGATTTCAAAAGAAGCTGGGATGATCATCTACCTCTCATAGAGTTTGCTTATAATAATAGTTATCATGCGAGCATTAAGATGCCACCATATGAAGCATTATACATGAGAAAGTGTCGATCACCAGTGTGTTGGGATGAAATAGGGGAAAAGAAAATTATTAGATCCAGAACTGGTTGAACAGACAAAGCAAACAATCGAGATCATACGAAAAAGATTAGTAGTTGCTCAAGATCGTCAGAAGAAGTATGTTGATCCAAAGAGAAAGGACAAATAATTGAACATAGAAGACAAAGTATTGTTGAAAGTTTCTCCTTAGAAAGGTGTCATGAGGTTTGGGAAGAAAAGGAAATTAAGTCCAAGATTTATAGGACCTTTTGGAGATTCTAAAACAAGTTGGTGTTGTAGCTTATTAATTGGTTCTTCCGCCAGATCTTCAGTATATCCACGATGTATTTCACATTTCGATATTGCGGTCGAATCAATTTGATAGCAAGCATGTGATGGATTATGAACCGATTGAGAACGAACTGATCTAACTTACGAGGAGCAACCTGTGGAGATTGTTGATCGAAAAGTGCAGGAGCCGAGGAAGAAGAAAATTGATTTTGGTGAAAGTAATATAGAGAAACCATAAAGTCGAAGAAGCTACTTGGGAGTTTGTGTAAGAGATGAGGAAGAAGTATCCCTTTTTGTTTGAGTGCAGCTAATTCCGAGGACGGAATTCTTTTAAGAGGGGGAGAATGTAATAACCAAGATTCTCAGAATAAATTCTATAAGTTTTCTTTTATAATATAAGTCGTATTAATATTTCGAGATTTATTTGGAGAAATTCTTGAGACCATGAGATTGAGGAATTAAACATTGAGACTTTAAAACATCAATTTGGAATTTAGATTTTTTTTATCTTGAGAAAATCTGAACCAATATCTAAGAAATTTGTTCGATTAGTGCTAGTATTAAATATTTTGAGTACCCAAAAAATGGTTATAAATTATGGAGAGCATGTGGGGCTATGAGATCTTGATGGATCGGTGTATTTTAGAATTTAGATACAATTTTGAGAATATTGAGAATTGATTCCAATTATTCCAATTTTTGAGAAAAATGAGTTTAATTAGAAGTTTAATTATGCGAATGAGTTTTAGAGCATGAGAATATTATTTTATACTCGAGAGAACTAGAGTTTAACCATGTTAACTTCTAGTAATTTATTTTGGAGTTTTGGGATTTATTCATGGATTTAATATTATTAGATTTTATTAATTTTAAAAATAGAAATAAGTTAATAAAACAAAAGTATAGAGAATTCTAGAAAAGTGAAGAAAGGAGAAGAATTGTCTAAGGAGGTGACAAGTGTCCTAAAACCCCCCATTTGAAGCATATATTCGGCTAAAATAGAAAAGAGGTGAAAGAGAAAGAAAAAGAGAGAAGAGAGGAAAGAGAGAAGAAAAGGCTTGAAATTCTTGAAATTTTCTTGTGAGTGCTTGGAATCAAAGTATAAATACATATTAATAGTGGTAAAGCTTGTCTTGGAGCTTTAACTTGTATTGGTGGTGGATTGGAAAGAGGAGGAAAAGTGGAAGATGATGAATAGTAGTTTTGGTGGAAAAAGTGGAAGCTTTGTTTGATTGAAACTTGGTTGTTGGTTTTAAGCTTGAAAAAAGAGCCTAATCTATTTGGAGGACTTTCACACTGAAATGCAAAAATAGACTTACTCTTTGTTGCTTTCTTTTGTAATAGCTAAGGACTCCAGGCAAGTCTACTATCCTCTTTCTACTTGGAGAATGTTCTTCTTATTTATTATTGTTATATTTAATTATGTAGTTGAACACTCTTGAGCTGATTAGTTATTTATCCAACTTTCTTCAAGATGATTGAACTCCTATACTCTTTCATAAAGATTTCATGTAAATTACTCTTATGGGAGCATTTTCCAAGAAAGATAAATTATTCAAATATCGAAGATTCTTGGTGTATTTTGCTGATCTTATTCATTCAAGACAGCACCTCAGTCAACCATAACGAGCAAACATAATTTGTTCGAGTTAGCTAAGGGTGATTCTATTTGAGAGCTATCTTATATTACAACTTGTACGAGAAGCAACATGCTAATCTATTGATTCAGATTAGTATAATTTCATTTATTTCTATTGAATGGGTTCATTGAATCGAGCCAAGTGGATGATGAATGTGATTTCAACATCTTATGATGAATCTTCAGAGTATTAGTTATTACACTGTGGTCTCAATTGTTCGGGACTACAAACAAATCTTCGGAGACATAAGCTAACTTCATTGGTTCGAGTTAGCTATCATGAGCATATTTTGAGACTTTTATGTTTTCAAATGAACTTGTGATTTTAACTTATCAAAGGTGTATTTTTCACCTGATACTGGTCAACGGGATTATTAGAGAAAAATAATCCTGGTAATTATTTTGTTCAAGAAATTTAAATACTTGAACAAAGGTGACATTTGGCTCGTGTGTGGCCTTGGGTGACTTGTGTATCCATCTGCTAGCAGTAAAGTAGGTGCCATAGATCGGCTGATCACCGACTATGGGGAAAAAGGTGACCTAGACCAGTGCTCCTTGAGTTCCTTCCATCTTTAATACATGAGTTTCACATATTAGAGATCATTCGAGTTCTTGAGTTGTGAGAAAGCGAGTAAGTGGAAAATTTGTTCCTAATCAAACCCTTTCCATTCTTTTATGGGTTAAATCTCAAAGTGCTCACTGAAGTGGAGGGCTAGTATCAAATTGCTCACTCTAGTTCTCGGCATCTCATGTATACCATTATAGTTGCAAGTAATGACAACAATGTTGTGTTCGAAAAATAAAAGTAATTTTGTGTTGATTCTGCACATTTTTTTTTTAATGTTAAAACAACCAAATGAAAAGTTATTAAATTCTAGTATTTTAGATAATATATTTAGAATTTAACAAGTTTATTTACTATTTATTTTTAATTAAAACAAGGAAAATGGCTATAAAATTAAAAATAAATAGTAAATGATTTTAAAAAAATCTAAACATATTATCTTAAATAATAGAATTTAATAATTTTTCAATTGGTTGGGGTAGCATTTAAGAAAAATGTGTAAAATTAACAAAAGATTATTTTTAGTTTTTGAACAGAACATTGCTGTCATTACTTGCAACTATAATGGTATACATGAGATGCCGATAACTAGAGTGAGCAATTTGATACTAACCCTCCACTGCAGTGAGCACTTTGAGATTTAACCCATTCTTTTATAGTTACTTCATTAATAAATATATCATTTATAAATGGGAATTATCTGGTGCATCTTACTACTCTAATAGTAGTATTGCTGAGCGCTTTTGTCGCTCATGATATTACTTGTTTATATTTTACAATTAAGGAGGAAAATCAGGAGACCCCTCCCTCTGCAGGAAAAGGGAAATTGAAGATGTCTTAATAGTATTCACCAAACTGTAATATTATGGAGCATATTTTGTATATTATTGTATTAGGTGACAGGTGTGATTGTGAGATGGCGTGACGACTCAAATTAGAGTATATCTGATTTGGGGGCTTACACAGATGGATTAGATATATCTCTGTTACTAGAGTAATCTACAGACTTGACATACATACAGCATACAAACCATCACACATTTAAAACATGCAAACTATGACATGTATTACATTAGTGGTAACAACAAACATAACATTCATATAGCAATCAAACCATCACGCATTTAAAACGTGCAAACTATGACATGTAATGCTATTTAGAAAATCCAGTTAACCTATATACAAGAATTTTCTAAAACCAGTTGAAAAAGAAGAATTAATAAGTAATCACTAATTCTATCCAGTCCAAGGATGTTGTTATATACCAGCTAACAGTCTGTATTACCTAAGTAAGTTTTAGATACAACTTTGTGTTCTACAAACATCCTAGGTAATCAATCCATCTCTTAAACCTTTTTAAAAACTTAACAAACAATTCAGAATGAATAAGCAAATTTGTTTTACTGGGGATCCTGAAACTAGCTTAAGCAAAGGTCTTATATGCTTAACATATATCAATTAAGAATTAAAAGATATTTTCTAAGGAACAGCTCTAACTCACTACTGCAATTAATTAAATTCTGCAAATATTCATACACATATTAAGATCTTCTAACCAAAGATATAACAATTAAAAACAAAATCTTAACATACTTTGAATTTCTGAGAATTACATATCACATTAGTTCGAAGAATTGATACCTGAGACATGTGAGGTGAATCATCTTCAGAGATTGCTATGAAAGCAAGATATTCATTAAGTTCTTCTCATCATCATCTGATCCATCCCAACTCTTTCTTTTAGCAATAAGTTCTGCCATGATGCTTCTGTTTCATCTCATTTAATGAATCCCTATTCATCCTTGTATGTCAGACTTCTGTACTGTGTTGCACACCTTGATAGTTATTTATCACATATGGCTTTCCATAGCTGTAACTATCAAGTCTTGTTTCTTTCCACCATCTCAGTCTTGTAACCACCTCTTGAGTTGAACTGTATCCTGAAGAGTTTCTGCTTCAGAATAGATAGGCCTGATCCCTGGATGTAGCTTTAGTATACTCTTTCTGAATAAGTAACTCTTCCTGTCTGTTCCGAGGTTCCATCATTAATTTCTGATTGAGATGTTTGCAGTCTAGTCCATTCTCAAACCTCCTTGATTCCATTCTTCTAAAATCTCTGTTGATTTCTTGAAGGATATACAATTGGTACAAACCACTAAGTGTTTTGGATTTAGCATTGGGGAAATCCACTAAGTGTTTGTATATCATTGAATCAATAGAGTTGACTAAAATCTTCAAGAAAAATTTCATCCACTAAAACATCTTCCATTCCTGATTGTGAAAAACCAATAAGTCACATGGAATATGACTTACAAAAACTTAACAAATTAATCTTCAGCAGGTAGAAATTAATTCCATTGAAAAATGCATCTTCTTCAAAAGATTCGAATCATCTTTGATAACCCGGAGGAATCTTCAACTAACAATCTTCTAAGTACCATTGGCTTAGAATAAATTCAAAATATTTAAAATTCAAAAACTTCAAAGACTTGAAAATTTTAATAAAAAATCTGAAAATAAGTTCAAATTAATTAAAATTTGAAATTAGAGTTAAATTAATTAAGAATAAAAAAATCTCAAGAAATGAAAATTTTTCAGAGTTAAAGAATCCGAAAATAAATTCAAGTTAATTAAAATTCGAAAGTATCAAGAATTAAAAATTTTGAGAATTAAACAATTTGAAAAACTCAAGTTGTTTAAAAATCAAATTTCCAAGAATTAATCATTTCAAGAATTAAAAAATTTGAATATAAGTTAAGATTATTTAGCAATCAAAAATATCATAAAATAAAAATTTTTAAAGGTCAAACAATTCGAGAATAAATTCAAGTTAGGTAAAAATTGAAAATAAACTCATATTGTTTAAAAATAAAAAATATCATAAATTGAGAACTTTTAAAGGTTAAAGAATTCGAAAATAAATTTAGATTATTTAAAATTCAAAAATCTCAAAACTGAAAATTTTGAAAGTTAAAGAATCCAAAAATAAGTTCAAATTATTTAAAGTTCAAAAATCTCAAGAATAGAATTTTTGAAAGTTAAAAAATTTGAAAATAAGAGGAGTTGACTTTTTGGTCTAATACGGGATTTAATTTCTATATGGGTCAACAAACTCGAAAACCAATTGGAGGACCACAAAAATAAGGATCTTGATTTGTGCATCAATCAAAAGGCTCGGATACCAATTGTTAGGTCCAAAATAGTTTGTAGAAGGGGGGTTGAATACAAACTATGTCGTTTAATCGAATTTGCTCTTTTCTTAAAATATTAAATCAACAACAAATTAATACGGAATAAACGAAGCCAATATTTCAAGTTAAATATAAAATTATAAAAACTTGATGGGGTGTGCCTAAATACACGGTACAAATTACAAGGTTTGATGACCAAACTAATTATTACAAATTCTATAGAAAATTCGACATGAACTTTTCTATATTTGTAATAAAAAGATCGAATGCTAAAAAGCAATTCAAGAGATAAGTTCTAGGAGTAAAAACTCGCTAGATAGTTCCAACAGTACAAGTAAACTATTTCTATCGGTTTAGATTTAACAATAGAGCTCAGAAATAATTTACAGGAATTTATTTGAAGAACAGAAACTATTTCTCTTGGTCTCTTTCTCTCTCGGCTCAGTCTGTGTGTTGAGAGAAAAGTGAAGATATTATGTTGTATATATATTGTTTTTTTGATCTGGCTGCCAGAGATCTTTTGTAGTAGAAAAGAATCACAAAGTCTTCTGCCTCTTTTTAGTAGAAAAAGCCTTAAACTACCTTTGCAAATGACTTGGTACTACCTTTTTGAAAATGGTTAAATCTCAATGTGCTCACTGAAGTGGAGGGCTAGTATCAAATTGCTCACCCTAGTTATCGGCATCTCATTTGAATCATTAAAGTCATAATAAATATCAAATGGATACCTTTAAAATATACTTAAAAAATAAAAATAATTTTTTTATTGATTTCTACACATTTTTCTTGAATGGTTCCATAACCAAACGAAAGGTTAATAATTCTAGTATTTTTGATAATATATTTAGAATATTAAAAGTTTATTTACTATTTATTTTTAATTAAAACAAGGAAAATGACAATAAAATTAAACATAAATAGTAAGTGAATTTTTAAAAATGTAAATATATTATCAGAAATACTAGAATTATTAACCTTTCGTTTGGTTATGGAAGCATTCAAGAAAAATATGTAGAAATCAATCAAAAATTATTTTTATTTTTCGAGTATATTTTAAAGGTATCCATTTGATATTTATTATGACTTTAATGTTTCAAATGAGATGCCGATAACTAGAGTGAGCAATTTGATACCAGCCCTCCACTTCAATGAGCACTTTGAGATTTAACCCTTTTTGAAAAGGCTACTACCTTCGGTTTGTACTAGTACTACCTTCGGTACTACCTTTCTGAAAAGGCTACTACCTTTGTTTTTGGTCGGTACTACCTTCTGGATTACACTAGTACTACATTCAGTAAAAAGGCAACTACATTTTGTTGAGCCTCTACTACTTTCGGTACTACCTTTCTGAAAAGGTAGTACCAGTACAATTTTCAGCTTTAATCAATTAAATGATTTTCTGATAATCATTTAATTAATTTTCTTTTACATAAAATTCTGATTTAATTAATTAAGTAATTATTTTAATGAATAAATTAATTCTTGTAGAATTAATTTATTAATTAAATTAATCACATAGTATAATCAATTAAAGGAGAATTAATATGAATCATTTAATAGCCAAATCTTTTATAATTAAGTGAGGCTCCGTAGAAATGCTTTTTAACAAGCACAGCTTATAATCTTTAATTAATAAATAATCAATTTAATTCAGAAATTATAAAAATAAATATCTAATATCATTAGATATTTATAAATATAATTTTCTAAATAAAAAAAATATTTATTAATGTAAATAAATCCTTACGGTCTAAGCTGCGGTCTCCTGAGGGTCTGGAACCAGAATCCTTTTGCTTATCAAAATATACAACAATTCCAACCGTGATTCCAGCATTAAGAATATATCACTTACCATTTCTTTGTGATAATTCTTTTTCCTCGTAGCCAGTCCACTTGATAGTAAAATCCTTGTGCTTAATTAATTTAGCACTTCTATTGCTTGCATAATGATTTTCCTTATACCAGTCTTGATAGCTTGAACCACTGAAGTTAATGATGAACAACCACTGTTAAATGTTGACACTCGATGCACGGTTTGGTTCATGAGTGACTAACCGCAATGACTGTTCTTCATATATTGACTTTAAAACTATGGTTCATGTCTTCCTTTTCTTCACTCTTTATTTAAGCCTTTATAACCTGTATTCTGTCACTGTAGTAACCTCTTGTCACTATAAATAGAACCCACTGTCTTGATTACTCCATTGACGCTTGATCAACTGAATGAACTTCTTCAAGTGTAGTATACCTCAAAACGGTAGATTGACTTCGTCTTCTTTCTCTTTACAGTTATGCATTTGAGATTCCCGTGACAGTACATATACTATTTACTATTACATTCTTGTTTAAGTTGAGTTGAATACTCGATGTTTACAAATATGGTAAAGATATGACTTTCAAATTTGGTAACATTATAGTACCAATCCATATATTCCTCTAGAGATATGGCATCCAAAGGTGGCCCCAAAATACCAACACCATTATGCACAAATTCATTCCAAACAACTACATATCGAGCATAATTGAGATAATGGTGATTTATAAAAGAATGTTGAGATCTCGCCCTCAACCTTGCCATATCATCCGGCGGCGGCGGCGGAATGTTTAATGGAAAACCAAACTGTCTTCCCACCCTTTCCGGAAGTTAATGTTCAACATCTTCAAAAAACATAATCGGCACATGAGCTACACCGGCTAAAAAGGCCCTTTGAAATTGGGGATTAAAACGCCGATAGAAGCGAGCATATGGCCTCCAATGAACCCATTTCGCGTCAAAGTTATCGAACATCCTGCTATATGCATCAATATTGTGATGGACATTAAAGTACTTAGATTTTCTTGGGCCAACGGGATCAACTGCCCATGCCAAAGCCCTATGCCATATATACCGGGCTTGAGATGCAAGCATAGGTTGTCCCGGGCACAACCTCTCACGTGCCCAAAGCATCAATATTGTCGTGCATGCCAAAATGGACTTGCAATCCTTATGACTTGCCTCCCATAAATTCATATATAGATAAGCAAGTGCTGCTGCACCCCAAGCATACCCAAAAATTCTAGAAGTATCAATCAACAAGGGAATTAATCTTGGATGAGTAGCATTGTTTGATTTTGTGGGGAACAATATCGCCCCACACAAATAAAACATATAACCCCGTGTATATATTTCTAGAAGCGTCGGATCCTCCTTGTTCGGGCACTTGAAATATCTTTTCCTCAAAAAAATTTAATCTCATGCCTCCTCTATCCAAAGCATCCTCCCTTTCCGCAATTGAGAGCGTCAGATCCGATCAATCATGTAACCAAGTATTTTTGACGTGAATTTCTTCACTCAAAGTTACCACCTCTCCAATAACCGAAAGCCCCGTCAACATGTACACATCTTCAAGTGTCACCGTCATCTCCCCGAAAGTAAAGTGGATTGTGTTGGTTTCCGACCTCCAACGCTCCACTAATGACGTAATTAAAGACACATCATTTTGCATAACGGCTCTCGGATTGGTTCCGAAGCCCCAATGTTCTAAAAGCCGAATTTGATATGGCTCTAATTCCCATTGACTAAGCAACGAGTTACTTTCACGGATTTTAAGTTGATCTCAATGATCCCCAACCCATATTCTACTACTAATATGGTTATCTTGGTCGGTAAGGAGAGAACAATCAATCGGACTGCAAAAATCTTCCATCTAAAATCCAATACATATAAAAAACTTTAATCCAAACAAAAAAAATCCAAACTACACAATCCAAACAAAAAAAATCCAAATTACACAAATTCAAACTAAAAAACGAAATATAATCCAAAAATTCGAACCCTAATTCGAAATAATCCAAAAACTCGAAATATGTATACAAAAATCTACATTCCTACATGTATACAAATCTACGATTAGATGATGATGATGATATATACATACATACATGTACACAAATCTATATATATATTAACAATTAGATGATGATATATAGATACACGAAATATACATAAAGTTACTCACTTTATATGAAGAAATGATGAGCGATTTACATCCGATTTTCGGTGGATTTGTGTTTTACTTCCGATTTCCGGTGGTTTGTGGATGAAAGAATATATATAATTTGTAAAATGATGTATTATTCAACCACCAATCGCTCTATTAAGTTAAAACCCGATTTTCATCAAAAAAACCGCTTACGCTCTATAATATAGCGTAAGTAGACGGGCCACATGGCAGACCTCAGAGGAAAAATTGGAATTAAGCTTACGCTCTATTATATAGCGTACTCCGCTATATTATAGAGCGTAAGCTTTTTTATCCCAACCGTCCATTTGTTTGGTGGATGGTTATAGATGGGTTGGTTGGATATTAAAAGATGTCCAACTGTGGCTGTTGATAAGTGCATATTTTTGCATATTTTTATTACCTATTTATCGCTTGAACTCGTATTTTAATAATTTATTTTGTTGCATTTCAGGAAATTCGTGAATAAATAAAGAAATGGCAAAATAAAGAAATAAAGAGCAAGGAAGGGAAAAAGAGGAAGAAAAAGGACTTAAATGAAAAAAGGAAAAAGAATTAGGAGCTTGGAGGAAAAGAAATCTTTCAAGACACATGGAAGGTGGATATCATCCCAACACACTAAATAAGTGTATGGCCAAGATCCACTCAACAAAGCTTAAGGAGGAAGGAAACAATTGGATGGTTAGGATTTCTCCACCACATTAGAAGGTGTATGGTGGAGATTCACCCAACATACCCCAACACTCTAAATTTTGTAAACACTCCTTTTAAATTTAATGCAATTTCAAGTTTCCTTTATTTTCTTGTCTTACTCTCTCGTTTATGTTGTCCTGCTTTCGTTATTTTCGTAAATCCGATTAGTGGACAAAGTAGCCAAATACTAACCACTTGGGGTTGAAAGTAACAATTTTATTTTCTTGTTCGTAGTTATAATTTTTAATTTGAGCCCCTTTAAATCTCCATTTTATTGTGGACACTTTAATTTTAAATCATAGTTTTAGTAGTATAATTTTTAATTTCGTAGTTAATTTCTTTATTTTTGTATTTTAACTTATAAAAGAAAACAAAAAATTTAGTATATAAATTTTTGGAACGTATTTTCTGTCTCGTTTTTATTTGTTTTCTTTGAAGATTAATTTTTACCTCCCCTATTTTTAGTTGTTCACCCCTATTTTACCAAACCCAGTTCTTTTATTTCTTTCTCCTTCAAACTCTCTTTTCGTTGAGCTGTAATTTGTTTCCCCTGTTTTCTCATTTACACACACCACCCATTTCTTTATTCTTCTTCTTCCTTCTTCTTCTTCTTCTTCTTCATTACACACGACCACACCCATCTTGTTTTTCTGTTTCTTATTTTTGTTTCTATCAGTTTTCTTGTTTTCCTCTGAGTTCGCGAGTTGAATCACGATTATTATTCGTGTATGGTTTGTTGTTGAGTTCCGGTTGATTGTGTTCTGGCTGAGTTGATGTTCGTGGTTTAGTATTGCTTGGTTGCTGTTGAGTTACTGTTTTTCGATTGGTGTTCTTGAGTTTCGATTTCTACGTTTTCTGTGTTAGTGTGTTTGTCGAGTCCTTGTTTAGTCGTTGTTGAGTCTTTGTTTGCCGAGTTGTCGTTGTTTGAGTTCTGAGTTCGTAGTTTCATGTTAAGGTCGAGGAGCTTTTGCTGGTTTTTGGTTTTGTTCAAATTATGTTCACTGGTTTTTGTTCCCTGCATCTGTTCAGTCAAGTTTGTTTAATTAAGTCTGAGTTGCTGCCGAGTCAACTCGGTGTGATGTTACCGAATTACTGCTGAGTCGCTGTTTATTTTTATAGTCTTGTTTTTGTTGTTTAATAGTCCCCCTGTTTTCTGTTCTTATTGCTGTGTAGGCTGTTAGATTATCATGGTTTTGGAGAGTTTTGTTTTCTATTTTGAATTCTTATATATTTTGCAGTTTAAAAGAATTTGTTTTCATGGAATTTTGAGATTGTTGGTGATAATTTGGCTAGTTTAATTTACGAAGCTCTCATGTCAAAATTTTTCTAAAATTTTTGTAAATAATTTTTAGAATAAAATTTAATTTTAATTCGAATTTAGAATTTTTAGAATAATTTAGTTAATTAGTTTAGAATTAGTATAAATTTAATTTTCTTTAAAACAGATTAAATTTCCTTTTAGTAATTAATTAGTGAAATCAAAAATTTTCAAAAAATCAAAAATCGTTCTAGTTCGATTAAATTAAAAATTTGAGGAGTTGCGAAAATAATAAGTCTCTGTGGATCGATATTTCAAGTAATAAAACGATGAAATTGTGCACTTGCAATTTAAATCTTTATTTTTAGCACATCAGCTGGAGAAGGATTCCATATATATATATATATATATATAAGCAATTGAAGCAAGTTGGTTCAGCACAGTAGCTTGATACGAAACACGAACTGCCGTTTCTGGGGAGTATTTTGGGCCACAATCATCTGAACGGGTATTTTGGTCACATGAGCATTGAAATGAGGCATTTTGGGCATTATTTCTACTTGTACATGTACATAAACTCTTGATTGCCGAATATCCTATCAGATCAAATCCAGAATCTTTAGGATACCAAAGGCCTAAATTTGAAGTACCTTTGAGATATCTAAAGATCCTCTTGATTGCTACCAAGTGTGACTCTTTTGGATCAGCTTGAAACCTTGCATAGAGACATGTAGCAAACATAATATCTGGTCTGCTAGCAGTTAGATACAGCAATGATCCCACCATGCCCCTGTAGGTACTAGAATCCACTTTCTTTCCTTTAGGCTCCAAATCCAGTTTGGTTGCAGTGGAGATAGGTGTCTTGGCAGGTGATGCATCTTCCAAGTTGAACTTTTTGAGAAGTTCCTTGACATATTTTTCTTGGCAAATGAAGATACCATCATCATTTTGATGAATTTGTAAACCTAGGAAAAATGACAGTTCTCCCATCATACTCATCTCATATTTGTTCCTCATAAGAGATGAAAACTTTTCACACAGCTTCTCATTTGTAGAACCAAAGATTATGTCATCAACATAGATCTGCACCAGAATGATGTATTTGCCATGATTCTTGTAGAATAGTGTCTTATCCACAGCACCTCTTACAAATTGATTCTCCAGCAGAAAGGTGGAAAGAGTATCATACCAAGCTCTAGGGGCTTGCTTCAATCCATAAAGTGCCTTGAACAATTTGTAGACAAAGTCATACAATTCAGCATCTTCAAATCTAGGTGGTTGTTCAACATACACTTCCTCCTCTAGCTCTCCATTGAGAAAAGCACTTTTGACATCCATTTGGAACACTTTGAAGTTACAGTGTGCAGCATAGGCTAGGAAAATTCTTATGGCTTCAAGTCTGACAACAGGTGTAAATGTTTCATCATAGTCTATTCCTTCCTGTTGACAGTATCCTTTGGCCATTAGTCTTGCTTTGTTCCTTGTCACGTTTCCACCTTCATCCAGTTTGTTTCTGAAGACCCACTTTGTGTCAACAACTGATTTCCCTTTAGGTCTAGGGATTAGCTTCCATACATTGTTTCTCTCAAATTGGTTGAGCTCTTCTTGCATGGCTATCACCCAATCTGAATCCAACAATGCTTCATCAATTGACTTTGGCTCAGTTTGAGATAGAAAGCAAGAGAACATGCTGTCAGCAGAAACATTTCTCCTTGTCCATATACCAGTAGTGGGATCACCAATGATTAGATTGCTGGTGTGATCTCTGTTCCACTTAGTGGTTCTAGGCAAGCTTCTTTCTTGATCTGCTTGATCAGTTCCTCTTTGAGGAGTTGATTCTCCACCATTGATGGTTTCTCCTTCATGTTCTTCAACATCTCCAGACTCATTCACATTCTGATGATTGGGAGTTATTGTTTGAGACTGAGCTGGAGTTTGAGTAACATCATTGGTGTTGACAACATCTCTTTCAAACTCAATGGTCTGAGTGCAAGTAGGTTCATCAGCAACAACTTCTTCTTCCTCCAAGTAACCTTGATTTTCAAATCTAAGAAGCTCCATTTGACCATCCTCTTGTAATCCAGGGAACTTGGTTTCATCAAATGTGACATTTACATTTTCTTCAATGACTTTGTGATCAATGACATAGACTCTGTACGCAATCCTTTCCAATCCATATCCCATGAAAATGCCTTCATAAGCTTTAGCATCAAACTTTCCTTTCCTTTCATGGTTGTCAATCATCATGAAACACTTACTCCCAAATACATGAAAATATTTGACATTTGGTTTCTTTCCTGTTAACAGATAGTAAGGAGTGTTTCTATGAGTCTTGTTGATCAAGGTTCTGTTCTGTGTGTAGCAAGTTGTATTAATAGCTTCTGCCCAGAAATATGTTGG
Organism: Saposhnikovia divaricata; assembly: GCA_036435485.1. Taxonomy (NCBI): domain Eukaryota; kingdom Viridiplantae; phylum Streptophyta; class Magnoliopsida; order Apiales; family Apiaceae; genus Saposhnikovia; species Saposhnikovia divaricata. The sequence goes on along the minus strand of CM071595.1, from coordinate 52,602,318 downwards.
AAATATGTTGGTAATTTAGAATCATTCAACATAGTTCTCGCAGCTTCAATGAGAGTTCTATTCTTCCTTTCTACAACTCCATTTTGTTGTGGTGTCCTGGTAGTGGAGAATTTTTGGACAATGCCTTCTTCCTTGCAGAAGTTTCCCAATGTGGCATTTCTGAACTCAATACCATTGTCACTTCTCAGATATTGAATTTTTGCATTCGGGGTTCTATCAAGAACTCTTATGTAATCAATGATTTCTTGAGCAGCTTCGTCCTTTGTCTCTTAGAACTTTACCCAAGTGTACCTCGAGTAATCATCCACCATTACCAGGGCATATCTCTTTCTTGCAAGAGATTGAACATTTACTGGACCAAACAAATCCATATGAATTAATTTGAGTGGCTCAGTGTTGGTATTCACTTGCTTTGACTTGTGCACTGATCTTTTCAATTTACCCATTTGACAATCCTCGCACAATCCTTCTTGACAGAATTCCTATTGAGGTAGGCCTCTCACCAAATCCTTCTTCATCAGAATATTCATATTCTTGAAATTGAGATGGGAGAGCTTCTTGTGCCAAAGCATGCTTTCACCAACTGATGCTTTACTGTAAAACAGTAAGCCTTGTCTTTCTTCACAGAATTTAAGTCTGCAACAAACAAGCTTCCTTTCGTGACTCCTTTCAAGGAGAGGCTTCCATCCTTCTTGTGATAGATATTGCAAACCATCATATCAAAGTCAACCTTGAATCCCCTGTCACTGAACTGGCTGACACTGAGTAGGTTATGCTTCAATCCATCTACAAGAGCAATGTCTTCAATGACAACATTTCCAATTTCCAAACAGCCATATCCCACAGTGTAACCTTTGTTGTTGTCTCCAAAAGTTATGATTGGGCCGGCTTTCTCCACAAAATGTGATAGCAGGGCTATATCACCTGTCATGTGTCTGGAACATCCACTATCGAGGATCCACATGACTTGCTTCTGCTTTTTGCCCTGCAAAACAGATGATCTTAATTTGCATCTGGTACCCAAACTCTGTTGGGTCCTGCAGTTACAGCATCATTATTCATATCATTCTGTTTCACATTTGAATCAACATTAGAATCCTCCTGTTTGACTTCTTTCACAGTCCACTTAGGATTAGAGATATACTTGGTCTTTCTCTTGGTGGATGTTGCCTTTTTACCAACATAGGCAGGCGTAGAAGTCTCGGCAGTTTGCATATAGGAACATCTTTCAGTAGACAGAATAGGCAAATTGAAACAAGTACTCATAACAACAATCTTGCATGGCATACAGTCAAAATTTTATTATAGACGTCCACTTCTCTTTGCATGATGGGGGTTCTATGTAAGTTACCACTAACATTGGTCGTATTAACCTTGTCCTTGTTGGGTTTCTTACAAACAAATGTTAAATGTTGAGATGAGCCACAATTATTGCAAAGCTTCCTAGGAGCGTCTTTAACATGAGCATAGCCATTCTTCTTGTCAATTCCTAACTTGTCATTCCTATTCTTAGGCTTGTAGGCATTTTCCTTGACAGTATGTTCTGAAGTTGATGTCGAGCTACCTTTGACAGTACCTTTCTTTCCCTCTGTCTTGACAGCAGGCTTGAAAGTTGCTATCTTGGGTTCTCTCTTGACAGTATCTTTTGAAGTTTCTGTCATATCCTTGTTGACAGCTACTTTAGAACATTCTGTCTGATTGCTTGGAAAATTTTCTGTCATGGGAGACTTGACAGTATCTTTCCCTTCATCTAGTTTGCTGTGAACGCACTCATCCTCATCAAGAAGCTCTTGTTTGATGAACAGGGAGGTTTCATCAAAATCAGCTTGAAGATTTTTGAAAATCGGTTTGTAAACTCTTTTGAGAATATGAGGTTTGACAGCATCACTATCATCAAGAGCAATTGCCTTTCCATGCCTCCTACCATAATCGAAGCCTATACCTGTCTTTTGATTCTCAGTGTGATTATCATGATATTCCTGGACTAACTTAGAAGAGTTTCTAAATGCTTTGAGTATAAACTCATTTTCTGCAATTTGATTCCTGAGAAATTCTTCTATTTCCTCAGCACAGACAATATCATTTTTCAATCTTGTATTATCTTGAGCTAACGAATCTAGAGGACTGGTTCTAAGCAATAACATTTCATTTTCAGATTTGAGAGTTTCATTCTGTTTAGTTAACTTACCAATTTCTTCGTGTGCAGCAGATAAACTAACATGAATGTTAAACATCTCAGCACTTAAATCTTCAATGGTATGCTTGTATTCAGTTTTAGACATATCAAGTAAGACTAGAGATGGTACCTGAGTTGAGGAACTATAAGCTTCATCATCAAATTTAGCCATGAGGGCCAAGTTTACAAACTCTTCTTCTTCCTCATCTTCAGAATCATCCCAGCATTTTCCTTCAGCCACGTAGGCTTTACCTTGATTCCTCTTAAACTGATTTCCAGATCCTTTTCCTTGATTTTGTTTTGGTCTTTTGCATTCAGTAGCAAAATGACCTAGCTCATTGCAGTTGTAACACCTGAACTTCGACCTATCCACCATCCCGGTCTTGTATCCACCTCTCGTGGCACCACCAACAGCTTTTGAAAAACTCCCCTTGTTGAACTTAGATGTTTGACCTTGTGGCTTGTATTACTTGTCCCTTCTGAACTTGATGTTCTTGAATCTCTTAGCCATATAAGCCATGGTTGGATTATCCATGCTTTCAATCTCTTCTACTGTGTAGAAGTCTTCATCTTCAACATCTTTGAGCTGCAGAACCACCTTCTTCTCGTCATCCAACACCTCTTCAATCTTCAATGGTGGTACTTGTGTTGGTTGTGAACTTTGTGAGGATTCACTTGGACAAGCTATTTGTGGTTCATGAGCTACAAGGGCTCCTAACGTGTTTGCCAACTTTCCTTTGGGTCCAGTTTGAATAGCTCTCTTTTGAAAGAGTTCGAGTTCGTATGATTTGAGCACACCATAAAGAGTTTCTAGAGAGACATCGTTCAAGTTTCTTCCTTCTCTTATGGATGTGACTTTGTGCTCAAGATGCTCAGGGAGAGTGAGCAGAAATTTTATGTTGATCTCCTTTCTATCATAGAACTTCCCATGAATTTGTAACTCAACTATTAGCTTACTAAACCTTTCAAACATGTGTGTGAGTTCTTCGCTTGGCTTGGCCATGAAGGCTTCATATTGTGATACAAGGATTTGCCTTTGATTTTCTCGGACCTCTTCACTTCCTTCTCATAGCAGCTCTATCTTACTCCACATCTCTTTTGCAGATGAACATCCCATGACATTACCACACATGGCTTTGTCTAAAGTGAGATAGTCGAGCAAGATAAGTTGTAAGTAGTCATCCAAGGCTATTTTCTTCTTTTCGGTCTCTGTGTATTCTGAAGGCCTCTTGGCAACCCAATGGGCTGGAATGACTTCGTCATTTACAGTAGCAGCAACTACTTCCTTTTGAGGAATGAAGGGGCCGTTCTCAAGGATTCACATGTATAGTGGATGGGCAGCTTTGATAAATAACAAGATCTTTCTTTTCCAGAAATTATAGTTCTCTTTATAAAAGACTGGAATCTTGATACCACTCGTCATGATCTTCAGATTTGTATATCAATCTGTTGCTCTGATACCAGTTGTTGGTCCCGGAGTATATTGCAGAAAGGGGGGTTGAATGCAATATAGATAATTTTAAATCTTTAGCTCAACAACGATAAAGATTGTAAACTATGTATACAAGAATTGCAAACACAAGTAGTAATTCAAGATATTCTCACAAAATAAATATTTTATTTATTTTGTAATGTGTTGCTACAACCTCGAGAAAAATGGTTTTCTCAAGCTTCGACTTCTTAAAAAAATCACTACAGAAAGAATTTTTAGGTTAGGGGACATACACAATCCGAGATTCACAAACTCCAATGCAAAGCACATACATAACCAATCGATTAGTTGACAAGATTCACCAAAGCACGAAACAGAAAAACACACAAATACTTGACGGGGAAACACCCACGTCCCAAACTTGTATTATTAATCTTAACAATATCAATAATACATCAAGACAATAACACCTTAACGGTGTCCCAACCCGATACTTGAGCCAACAATGCTCAAGCATCCCCAAACAATACTTAAGACTACATCTCTTAAGCTTTCACCTCCCCACAGACAAATACGATATGACTATGTATATATAGCCATCACAAACTTAGCCTCCAAGATATCCTTTTCATACTTGGTTTCCAATTACAATCTTTATCATACTTGGTATCTAAATATACCATCTATAATAATTATCTAAACATATAATTATTACCCAATCCATATATGTTTTGGATCACCAAAACCCATACTATTCGTATTGGGTTTAAACCCAACAATCCTCCCCTTCAACCCAATACCCACATCGGATTGAACGGTAACCATCAAAGCCGTCGACGTCCATCTGCCAACGCCTCCCCTCGAACAAGAATCTCCTCATCTTGCTCTTTCGATCATTGAGTGTCGCTAAAACCCGTTTAGTGACCCTCCAAACCAAACCCATTGTTCTTCACCATAACGATGTATCCATCTACAAAATCACGTGCATCAACCACCACGAGTGCTCTTCCACATGTTGAGTCACCCGATCCTTGCTTTCACAATCCTTCGGTCTCTTGAAGAAAATCACTAGTATCATCAAAATAGTTCACCTGGTTGATGAAGCCATTGAAACAATTTCGATGACCTCTTCCATCTCGAGTCCGAACACAGGATTGATCCACGGTGCAAGCAACCGTCAAACTGCACGTAACTTTGTCTCTACCCGCTTTAGTAGCAATCTTCTTATCAGCAAATCCTTCATTGTACTCTTCCAGATCAATTGAACCTCGAACTTTCCCTTAACCTCATCCATCACGAACCCGAACCTTGGCTCTTGATACCACTTGTTAGGTTAGGGGACTTACACAATCCGAGATTCACAAACTCCAATGCAAAGCACATACATAACCAATCGATTAGTTGACAAGATTCACCAAAGCACGAAACAGAAAAACACACAAATACTTGACGGGGAAACACCCACGTCCCAAACTTGTATTATTAATCTTAATAATATCAATAATACATCAAGACAATAACACCTTAACGGTGTCCCAACCCGATACTTGAGCCAACAATGCTCAAGCATCCCCAAACAATACTTAAGACTACATCTCTTAAGCTTTCACCTCCCCACAGACAAATACGATATGACTATGTATATATAGCCATCACAAACTTAGCCACCAAGATATCATTTTCATACTTGGTTTCCAATTACAATCTTTATCATACTTGGTATCTAAATATACCATCTATAATAATTATCTAAACATATAATTATTACCCAATCCATATATGTTTTGGATCACCAAAACCCATACTATTCGTATTGGGTTTAAACCCAACAAGAATGAGATATGTGTCTCTATATAGACTAATCTTTCTCTAACATCTCAGTCACATGGGTCGCGGAGCTGTTGTCGTTTTCAAGTGGCAGCTCCTCACAAGTTGCCCACCCATGTGACCTTTCCTAAAATGCTATACAAACAGAGTTATCATTAAGCATAAGGCATTCTGGGTTCTTTCTAAAATTAGCTATAACAATTCTAATAGATGCAGACTTGTCATACTCTTGAATTGTCGAGCCTCGTCTTGTGATCTCTTAAGCTTCTGTCGTAGTCTTGCAGGTCTGCTACAATCTTTGACGAATTGCAGCAAATCTATTTCTCGAACATCTAAACTGTCACGGGGGTTTGACTGAGATAAAATCTCCAAATCAAATAATTCAGTGAGACAGTAACCTTTGCCGCCAAGTTTGCTGTCATAGGAATATTCAGTAGTTGACAGTATGAGCTCCCGCCAATATTGCTGTAGGAACTCCAGACTTGCTGTCAAGTGTGAGAATGTTGCTATCCCATGCTTCAGCCAATGTTGCTGTCAAATGAGACTTGATGTCGTGACCTTGCAACATGTAGTCTTCTTGTAACGTTACCATCAATGTATTGGCAATAACTTTATTATTGCTGTCGAACTGATGTATTCTCTTGAGGCTTGAACATATCAATGAACTTCTTCCAAGATACATACTTATTACATTTCAGAAATTATTTGATTACAAGAACACACTCTGGCTGTGACAGTATATTCTACTTAGCCTATACAAATAAACTAAGTACTAGTTAAGTTGTCTCTACGCTATCACCCATAAATCCTAACATTTATAAATATTATCTTAAATAAATAATAAATAAAATCTATATCTATAACTTTTATTAATAAGCCAAACCACTTTTAAATGTACTATTTTGTACCAAATTTGATTCGCACGATATTTTGGTTTCACCCAAGACTCCTATTCCTCCTAGAATTCTATGTTATTTTCTAAAATAAATATACAACTCCTATTAAAATTATAATTCTTTTATTACAATTTAATCAAAAAAAGACTACGAATACATATGTTGATCTACGGTGACATGCTTATCTATAACAAACGAAATAAATTTTTAATGGTACTTCGGTACCAAAATTTGGTTCCACTCTAAGATTTCTATTTCTCCGAGAATTCTGTTCTATTTTTTAATAAAATAATAAAATTATTAATACTATTATAATTGTAATTTTTTATTATAACTCTATTCAGTTCACAAATAACGTATTTATCATAATCATGTACATTTTTACGTATATATCGGAATCATTTAGTTTTTTTTCTCGATTTTCTTAAATAAATTTAAATAAATAATATATAAAATGACTTTTTTAATAAGCAAAATTTTTGTAAATAACGTAATTTTTTATAATAAATTAATGATCAATTTAATTAAATTTTCTTAAGCCCTTATCATCTAATATCTTATTAATAAGTGAAATCTCGTTTTTATAGTACTTACTTCTAGATTCGTGTCTCCTAGAATTATTGAAATTCTGATGTAATTATAATTATTTTATTATAAATTACTGAGTTGCATAAATAACGTAGTTTTTTTGTTCATTTTTTAAAGTATTTTTAATGATAAATAAAATAATTCTTATAAAAATTTAACTAAAAAAAATGATCAATTTTAATCACGGTTATCATCTAGTATATTACATATTATGAAATTGAGGAAAAATATGCAACACATATGATTTTAAAGTTTGAAATGGAAAAACGCTCAGGAAATAATAATTTTCATTATGAAACTCAAACCCCAGTTTTCTAAAACCATAGATATGCAAAACGTGAATTAGTCTATAATAAATCCATCAAGTTGACTTGTATATAACCGATCAAGTCGTGTTGACATGGTAAAAAGCCAAAAGGATGATATTGAGCAAGGTTTGGATCATTCAATGAATGAATAAATAAGTCTTGGAAAAGATACAGAACTTGTGCTATGTGTGGTTGCTTACTCTTTGCTCCACAATTTCTATAATTTAAGTTCATTTAAACTATTCAAAGAACCTTATCTTTTCTAAGCAACATCTTTCACATAAAACATACTGAAAAGAAAGGGTGACGATTAGACACTTTCCTGGCACTTGTAAAGCCTGGTTAGATATGTTCCAATTGTCACCAACATTGCAGTATTATCTCATTTTGACGTATTCCTTCTGTTTTTTAATATAAATTGCTGGACTTTTTTACACGTACTTTTAAGTGTTTTAATTGCATAATTAAAATTAATTTATTCAATTAACTTTTTTTTTGTGAAATAAAATTTTGATTACATATTTTTATTCAATTTTTTTTAAATAATAATTTTAACTATGTGATCAATGAACCAAAAAATGTGTGCAAAAAAATCAAATGATGTATATTAAAAAACAGAGGGAGTATCATGTAGGAGTATACGATAGTTTTGTTGCATTGTTGATTTGCTGATATTTGTCTTGCAGAAAAGTCCACAAGGAGTAGACTAAATATTTCATTATTTTGAAGAGTTCATGAGTCATTATATTATGAAGTGTATTATGTACGGGTATTTGTTTTGTAGCTGTAGTAATTGCTGAATTATGTCCAATTTCTTGAATTTTCAGGATATCTAATGGGGCGTGATCTAAACTTGTATGGTGTTCAAGTAAACTACAAACTTCATGGAATTCTTCGAATGTAGGCATCCAGAAAGAAACCTCTTATAAGAAGTGAATGAAAGAGAAAATTATTAATTCTACTATAAATTTTCACAAATTATCTTAAATTATGTTTGTATAACTTAATTGACAATTCATCTTATAATGCAGTTTCCTCGTATTTTCGTAGATCTAAAACATTTCAACGTAAAGCAACATCTCAATAACATTATTCCATATACAACAAATCATTGTTAACCATGTTTACACTCATGATTTAAGTGGACTTTCCGAAGTATCGACACAATTTGCTGCACATTCAAAAGGCCGCGTTTCAAAACAGGAATCATTAAACTGTTGGATAAATCGGAAATGAGTAATGGATCATATTTTTCCATAAAATAACTTTAATTACCTAGGAATTATTTAGAAATCTGTACTCTTTACTAATTGTATTTATTCTCCATAATTCATTAATATTAATATTTTAATTTCGATCCGTGTGCTGCACACTGTTATTGATATTATTAGCTAGTAAATCAAACTTGTCAATTCAGTCTCAAACAGCTATTGGTTCACACACCTCATCTCTCCATTTTGTTCTATAAAAGAACTACATTTAAATTTCATTCATCCTCATCTCTGTTTTCGCAAACCTCCCAATCTCTTTTACTTCTCCACAACTTTCCTGATCACCATGTATAGAGTTGCCAGAGCATCAGAGTACCTTGTAATCACTGGCATAGGAATTACTGACATTAAAATTGCGAAAAAAGGATGGATTCTCCCTGGCCAATCCTACTCTGTCTTCGACGTCTCCCCTGTGAACTATACCTTTGAAGTCCAAGCCATGAGTGCCGAAAAACTCCCATTTGTTCTCCCTGCTGTCTTCACCATAGGCCCGCGCCTAGACAATGACAGCCTTTTGAAGTATGCCAAGCTCATTTCGCCCCATGACAAGCTCTCAAACCATGTCAAAGAGCTCGTTCAAGGTATTATTGAAGGCGAAACACGTGTTCTTGCAGCTTCAATGACTATGGAAGAGGTTTTTAGAGGTGCTAAAGAATTCAAACAAGAAGTGTTTGAGAAAGTGCAACTTGAACTAAATCAGTTCGGGCTTTTGATCTATAATGCAAATGTTAAACAACTAGTGGATGTTCCGGGGCACGAGTATTTCTCTTATTTGGGACAGAAAACACAAATGGAGGCTGCAAATCAAGCAAAAGTTGACGTGGCAGAGGCTAGAATGAAAGGAGAGGTTGGATCAAAGTTGAGAGAAGGGCAAACACTTCAAAATGCTGCAAAGATTGATGCAGAGACGAAGATTATATCCACGCAAAGGCAAGGGCAGGGGAGAAAGGAAGAGATAAAGGTAAAGGCAGAGGTTAAGGTTTTTGAGAATGAGAGGGAAGCTGAAGTGGCCGAGGCGAATGCTGAGCTGGCCAAGAGGAAGGCAGGGTGGGCCAAGGAGGCGCATGTGGCAGAGGTGGAGGCGGAGAAGGCAGTAGCACTAAGGGAGGCAGAGTTGCAGAAAGAGGTGGAGATAATGAATGCATTGACTCAAACGGAGAAGCTCAAGGCTGAGTTCTTGAGCAAGGCTAGTGTTGAGTATGAAACCAAGGTGAGAAAAATTAGATTAAACCTTCAAACATGATACACATATTAAACCCTCGTCCTAACGCCCTAAATTTGTAAGCACCTAAAATATTGTGTGCATACATGTTAAGACTTCGTCAAAGACAACATGAACTTGAGTAATTGCAGAAACTTCCTATTGTCAACTTATCTAGCATTGTTTCACCAAATAGCTATAATTTTCACCTAGATTAAATCAACTTGCATTTGTAGCAATTAAATAATACAGTATAGGCTAAATAATTGAAACTGAATTTCGCTTCTTGAACGTTTTAACTAAAATATAATAACGATCGCATTTAGCTTACAAGACTGCATTAGTGTTGATCCAGAGTAGGCACCGGTTTATTTAGATATTTATCACTGTAATTCCCACTTCCCACTTAATTAACACACAGGTACAAGAAGCAAACTGGGAGTTGTACAAGAAACAAAAGGAGGCAGAAGCAATTCTATACCAGAAGGAAAAAGAAGCAGAAGCTCAAAAAGCCATAGCCGATGCAGCATTTTATGCCCGACAACAAGTAGCTGATGGCGAATTATACGCAAAACAAAAGGAAGCCCAAGGACTAGTTGCGCTAGCACAAGCACAAGGCACATATTTAAGCACACTTTTGAAAGCTGTAGGAGGCAATTACAGTGAATTAAGAGATTACTTGATGATTAATGGTGGAATGTATCAAGAAATCGCGAAGATTAACAGCGAAGCAGTGAGAGGATTGCAACCCAAGATTAGTATTTGGTCCAATGGAGAAAATAGTGGAGATGGAAATGGTATGAAAGGAATTGGGGAAGTTTATAAAATGTTGCCACCTTTGTTTAAGACAGTGCATGAACAAACAGGAATGATGCCACCAGCATGGATGGGTACTCTGAGTAACGACTCTTGAAACCTTTTCAAAAGTCGATTTCCTATCTGACGTATGTTTTTCGCATGTATGATTACTGATCAGTACTATGTTCTTCTTTGAAACTTAACAGTTATGTGCTTTGGTAAAGAATAAAGTTGGTGTGATGTGTTTTTAGTGGACAATCTTCACAGAGATTATGCATAAACATTAAGAGCCTGTTTGGCATCTCAGTTATCCACCTTATTTGGGCTTAAGCCCGTTTAAACTTTAAAAAAAGTGTTTGGCTAAACCATGAAACGGGCTTATATTTTAGAGAAAAGCCTGTTTGAGATAAGTAGAGGAACGTGTACTCATTTCTCATTCTAGCTTATATTTTGTCTCTCACCATCATCTCTCACTGTTCCTCACCGGTATACTTGCTAGCCCAACAAAACCACAATTATACAAATTTACTTACACACACGCAGTTGCCATCGAACCCACACCAAGCACACAACCATGTTTCCTTTACATACAACCCAGCAACAATCGTGGTCAAGAACAGGGGAAGATGGAAATTGTTTCAGCTTTGCAGTACAACCATTAGCCATCAGCTTCATCACACCCACACAATCTTGCCTCTACACGCACACACATATCAATATATCATATGTAGATACACACGCACACAATCGACAACATACACACACTGTAGACTACACACACTGTTAACAAGCGCACAACTTCTCACACACAAACACCCGGCACAAGTGATAACAAGAACAGGGGAGAGATGGGTTTTTCAATTTAAAACCAACTAGAAGCAGGTCTTGCAGAAGGGAGAGAGAGATAGAGGATTCTAGAGATATCGAGAGAGACTACCTCAAACAAGCTGTAGGGAAAAAAAAATGAATTAGGGATTTAGGATGGTAAAAGGAAACAAAGGGAGTTATAAGTCAAAGGAAATAAAGGGAGTTATAAGTTAAACACTAAGGACGAAAATATAAGTTATAAGTTATAGTGCGTGTTTGGCATTTCATATAAGTGCACTTATATGAAGAAAGCTCATTTCCTGTTTTTGAAGATCGTTTGGCAAAATAAGTACATGCCCATTTTCTGCACTTATATGGGATAAGTTGAATGTTAAGAAATCCTAACATTCAACTTTCAACTTATTCTTATTTCTCGATATACGCAATATATAATATCCTTCAAATCTTCAAAATCATATATCTTTTGATTCGTTCATTAAAAAATTGATATGTATATGTCAAATTTGTCTACTCATCGAGATCTATCCGTTGATATCCACTTATATATATTAAAAAACAAATATTTTGAAAATATTTAAAAAAGTTAACTTATAAGTTGTGATTTACCAAACACTCTACTAACTTATAATTTCTGATTTACCAAACACTCTATTAACTTATAAGTTCTGATTTACTTATCACTTATATGATACTTATCACTTTAAGTTATAAGTTACTTATTTTAAGGTAAGCCAAACAGGCTAATAATTACTTATTTCATATAAGTTACTTATTACATTTAAGTGGTAAGTAACTTATTTTAAGATATCCCAAACGGTCCCTAAGACTCTGTTTGTTTGTTAGAAATTTATTTTCAGGAAAATGTTTTCCGGATGCGTTTGTTTGAATTCTGAAAAATATTTTTCTGGAAAATGTTTTTATATGTTTGTTTGAATTTCTGAAAAACATTTTTTAGATTTTTATGTGTTTGTTTTGTTTTTAAGAAAATAAAACAACTTTCAAGAGAGAACAATTTCATTAACAAAAGTGAAGATTTTTTTTGGAAAATGACTTATCCTTCTCAATACCGGAAAACATTTTCTAAAATGAACAATTTTTCATAATTTTTTTCGTAATAACGAAATAACAGAAAATAATAGGAATTTTGTCGTAATCACTCATGTTTGCAAATAATTTAACTAAATCTAGTCACGGGTTTTGTCGTAATCAAACTTAACCGTCCTTTAGTTTCTTAAGAAAGGCTAGTGACGAGTATGAAACCAAGGTACTATTTCTGTACATGATACAGAACTACATCGATTTTTTTTCACGTCATGATGCATCAGCTGTCAAGCAAAATACATAGAAGGGAAAAGATTTTACACATTATATATGTCTTCATGACGAATAAAGTATGCTGTTGAGAAAAATATTGTACGAGAGTTCTGGGTGTGTGCAAATGAACTGAGCTCTTGTCCAAGACAATACTCCCTCCGTCTCTAATTAGTTCCGTCTCTAATTAGTTGTCTAGTTTTATTTTTCAGTAATCAAATTTATCAAATTTTGACTGAAATTTACATATATTGTATATTTAAAAAAATAAAAAAAATTGTATCATTGTAAAGTATATCTAATCTATTTTAATATGTACTTTTCCATTTTTTAAAATAATAAAAGGATAGCTTTTAATCTTCGATCAAAAATTAGTCAATTTGATCACTTAAAAATCAAACTGGACAGCCGTACCCATCTTTTTGGGTTGCTTTTTCTCCCCAATTGTTTGGGGTTTTCTCCCCAATTGTTTGGGGTTTATGTTTGGTTGTGTTTTATTTTTGGTTGTTTGGTTGCGTTCTCCACTGAAATTGGTGTATTTGGCATTTTGGGAAATTTTGAGAGCTTGCATCGATGCTACTTGCGGCATGTCTATAGCTGATTTTTGGCATGTAGATAGCTGGGGTATCGGCAGGTCTATAACTGTTTTACGGCATGTAGATAGCTGGAGTATTCTTGAGATGGTAGTGGAATTCACAAGAGCTCACCTTTCACAATTAAAGTTTGTTCCGGTTTTGGGAGTTTATGCTTCCCCAACTTCAGTCGAAGATTTGGAACATTGGGCTTCAGTACGCATTTATGTGAGGGTCAATTGTGCTACTACGGATTTCAGGGCTGATGCTAGTAGGATTGATCAGGATACCATTGTAACCTTTTTTAGATTCAAGAATCTTTGGATTCAGTTTGTTAAGCAGTCTGAAAACAATGTGACTATTTACTTAGATCGTTTATTGTTTTATCAACCTGATTGCATTGTCAGTTGGGGATTTATCCCGGCTAGACTTGTTTAAATTAATGGAATGACCATGCATTTTGTCAAAAAAAAAAAGTTAAAACGCAGGTGCAAGAAGCAAACTGGGAGTTGTACAATCGCAAAGCAATTCTACACCAGAAGTAAGCCCAAGCACAAGGCACATAAGTAAAGTCCCGTTTGCAAAATTTTAATTCTCAGAAATAAATTACTTATTCTGAAAAAGGTATGTAAATATGTATTTTTTTTTTTTGAAATAAGTAACTTTTTTTGCAATATAACGATTATTAAACTTCTAATACAAATTTTTCTCTAAAAAAGTTTGTAAATACGAATTTTTTTTCGAAATAAATAACTTATAAGTTCGAGTTAAGATTTGCCAAACGGAACCAAGGTTCCATTTTGAAAGCGGTAGTAGGTAATAACACTATTACAGTAATGAACTACTCCCTCCGTCCCTCTCATTTCTTTACAGTTTCTATTTTGTGACGTCTCTCTCATTTTTTTACATACCATAAATAGTAGAGTAACTTTTAACAATAAAATATATTATTACATCCACTACTTCACTCCACTTTTTCAACACTTTACACTATTACACCCACTACTTCATTTATTTTAACAATAAAATCACTATTACACCCACTACTTCACTTATTTTAACAATATTCCTTGGTCTTCGTGCAAAAAGGCAACGTAAAGAAACTTGAGGGACGGAGGAAGTAAAAGATTATTGATGACTTACGGAGAAATGTATCAAGAAGTCGCGAAGATTAACAGTGAGCAATAAGGATTGCAGCCCAAGATTAGTATTTGGTCTAATAGAGATAACAATGGAGATGGAAATAGCCCAAACGGAAACGGGGAAGTTATAAAAAAATGTTTCCATCGTTGTTTAAGATTGTGCAGAACAAAAGGGCATGCTGCACCAACATAAATGGGCACTTGGAGTAAAGACTTCCTACTGTGATATTTTAAGATTTTAAGATTGATAAAGGGTATTTTCTGTTATTCAATCATTAAATATCTCCGATAATATATGTTTAAGGTTATATGTATGAGAGTAGGGAACTTAAGATACATCTTAGGTAAGTTCCCTAAGATATATGTATTTTATATGTAAATATGGGGTGGGTAATTTTGTAAAATCAAGATTTGTTTACAATTTTATTAATTAGCCATGCGGGTCCAATAAATTTTAAAGGATTTTATTCATATCTCAGGAAAGTTATCTGAGATATATCTCAGGTTCCTTTTTCTCTATATGTATATACCCCAATAGTACAATATTATAAATTAATAGTAAATACCCATAATATAACATAGAGAGTAGGGAGGCTAAGATATATCTCAGGTAAATTCCCTGAGATACCTAATTTTTATATATAAAAATGGAATGGGCGTTTTAGTAAATTCAGAGATTTTTAATTAGCCCTGCGGGCCCATCAAATTTTAAAAGTTATTTTGTATGTATCTTAGGAAAAGTTCCCTCCCTCAAGTTGGAGCATGTAAATTTGAGATGCCCAACTTGCTAAAATAAAAATCAAATTGTCTCTTTCCAAGAGCCTTTGTAAATATATCTGCCAATTGTTTAGTTGTAGGAACGTAGGAGATAAGACCATCTTGAATAGCATCTTGCACAAAATGACAATCCACCTCAATATGCTTCGTTCTCTTATGAAAAACGGGATTTTTAGCAATGTGCAGTGCCGACTGACTGCCACAAAATAAAGGAATAGTTTTCTTGTGATGAACACTAAGACTCAATAATAGTGCCTTCAACCACTTTAACTCACAAGTGATAAATGTCATTGAACGATACTCAGCTTCAGCTGAAGAGCGAGATACTGTATGCTGCTTTTTAGTCTTCCAAGAAATTGGAGACTGTCCAAGAAATACCAACCAACCTGTAAGAGATCGTCGAGTAAGAGGACACGCAGCCCAATCTGAGTCGCACAAACCAATCAAAGATAACTCACTATCCGAACGAAGTAAAATTCCTTGACTTGGAGCTCCCTGTAAATAACGAACTGTATGTAATGCCGCATCCCAATAAATTAGGCGCCCAACAAGTCTACGATATTTTTCAGGATTTGCAAGATAGGCACCGGTAGCATGACCAAGTTTATGATTTTGTTCAATTGGTAAATTTGCAGGCTTAGCGCCCAACAAACCTGCTTCAGAAATAATATCAAGAGCATACTTTCATTGACATAAGAATAATCCTTGTGGACTACGAGCCACCTTAATACCCAAAAAAATACTTTAACACCCCAAGATCTTTCATAGGAAAACAAGAGCAAAGATAATCTTTAAATATCTTTAATGCATGAAAGTCACTTCCAGAAATAATCAAGTCGTCAACATAAACAAGCACATTTATTTGCACACCACCTTTTGTATATGTAAAAAGTGAATAATCTGAGTAAGATTGCATGAACCCATAATCCTTTAAAGCTGTAACAAGTTTATCAGACCAACAACGAGGTGATTGTCTTAATCCATATATTGACTTACGAAGACGACAAACCATACCTGGATTCGAAGATTTAAAACTAGGAGGAAGTTTTATATATACTTCCTCATCAAGATCACCGTGTAAGAAAGCATTCTGAACATCCATTTGATGAAATTCCCAATTTTTTGATGCTGCAATGGCTAAGAAAGCCCGGACAGTTACCATCTTTGCTACAGGAGCAAATGTTTCATTGTAATCAATACCGTCGACTTGATGATTACTAAAAACAACCAATCTTACCTTTAATCTCTCAGTTGTACCATCTGAGTTGTACTTAATCTTGTACACCCATTTGCTACCAAGAGCTTTCTTTCCAGGAGGAAGATACTCCATAGTCCATGTGCCATTATCTTATAAAGCTTGAATTTCTTTTTGCATAGCAATACACCATCCTGGATCATTCACAGCCTCCCTAAAAGACTGTGGCTCCACACCTGTAGTAATAGCTGCAAGAAAATTTTGGTGTTCAACAAAAAACTTATTACAACTTACATAATGTGCTATAGGAAAACGTGTACTCGAAGGAGGAGATGAAAAAGGAGAAACATTGGATGGAGTTTTCTGTAATACAGTATGTGTCACAAAATCCTTTAATCTAGTCGAAGGAAATTTTGTTTTCATTCCACGACCCAACTTATTATCCAAAGTAGTAGTAGGTACCGGTTCATCCATTGTTGAGCTCTCATCTGCTTGCATATCAGTAAATTCTGGATCAATTGTCTCTGTAGTTGGTGGCATGACAGTATGTTTAGGAGTATCCGTATTTGAGGCTTCTTTTCGTAATTCTGTTGTTCCCTTTGGCATACCATAATACTCAAATTTTTCTGAATCATCTATATACACCTTGTTTTCCACCGGAGGGAGCAATTTATCATTCACAAGATCATTATCCATGTAAGGAAATTTATCCTCATAAAATTTCACATCACGAGACACGAAAAATTCTTTATTCTCCAAATCATATAACTTCCATCCCTTTTTGGCATAAGGGTAACCTACGAATATGCACTTTCTACTACGGCTTGCAAATTTATCACCCCTCGCTCGTTGGTTATGAGCGAAACACAAACACCCAAATACCCTCAAAATATCATATGAGGGTGGAGAATCAAACAAAATTTCATATGGAGTTTTATTTTGTAAAATACTAGATGGTGTTCGATTAATCAAATTAGCTGCATTTAGGACATATTCTCCCCAAAACATGATAGGCAAATTTTCTTGAAATTTTAATGCGCGTGCAACATTCAAAATATGTCGATGTTTTCTCTCTACTCTTCCATTCTGTTGAGGAGTACCCACACAGCTAGTTTGAAATAATATATCATTTTCCAAGAAATAACTTTTCAGACTGTTAAACTCTGTACCATGGCAATGAACCACATAAAGTGTTTAAATACCTCTGTTTTATCAATCACCAAAAAGAACCATACGACACGAAAAAAATCATCCACCAATGTTAGAAAATAACGAGCACCACAAGATGAAGGCGTATTGTAGGGACCCCATAAATCGTAATGGATTAATTCAAATATCCGTGTAGATTTATTATCACTTATAGGAAAAGTTTCTCTATGTTGCTTTGCACTATGACACACTTCACATGCTTTATCCAAACACTCCCTCGAATTACGAAGTTGAGGAATCAATTTTACTACTTTTTCAGAAGGATGTCCCATTCGTTTATGTCACAATTCTATGGAAGAACTTACAGTTGAAACGACATTAACATTCGAGACACATCGAAAATAATAAAGCCCATCTCGTCGTTCACCTATTCCAACAACCTCTCTCGATTGAAGATCCTGTATAGCACATGTATCAAACGAAAATTGAACAAAACTTAATTTGGGAAACAGAAATTAAACTACAAGTTAATTTGGGAACATAAAGAATACGTTTGAGACAAATTTTGTCCGAAAGTTGCATTGTTCCCTCTTTAGTTGCTGAAACTTTTTCACCGTTAGGCAAACCAACCGGAAAAGCCGTCACATGTTTAGGATTCTTCAAACAAGATAAGTTACCCGTAACATGATTCGAAGCGCTGGTATCAATTATCCATCCTTTATCATCGATTTCACTATATAATTGATATGCTATATTTTTAGGATTACCAAAGGCTGTAATCAATGATTGTGATTGTTTCTTCGAAAATCCGGGCAATACATATTATGTATATTGATTTATATTCGCGGAAGCAAGGGTTATACGACCTGGCTCTGATGCCATGTTAAGTAACCAGCTCCTCTAAAATCTTAAGGTGTCAGAGGAAGGCCCCAACATGATCTTATGCTACAACATATATTATTTAACAATGTTAAGTAACTAGCTCTTATAAAACCTTAAGGTGTCAGAGGAAGACCCCAACAGGATCTTATGCTACAACATATATTATTTAACACTCCCCCTCAATCGTACGATACGTTTCGCTACGATTGACATACGTCTAACAGATAATGAAGACATGAAGGAGACGGACAACAAATAATGAATTAAATATATGGGGTGGATGGACTCGAACATCAGACCCCTCCTAAATGTTAAAATTAATAAAGGGTATTCTCTTTTATTCAATCATTCAATGTCTCTAATAATATATGTTTAAGGTTATATGTATATACCCCAATAGTATAATATTATAAATTATTAGTAACTACCCATAATATATAATATGAGTCCCCTTCTAGAGAGAACTTGTTAGATAGAGAATTGGAGAGAACCATATAATTTTTTCTGATTCTACAGTAGAACCAAATTTTTTCTTTAATTTTTTATTACAAATTTTTTTTTTAAATTTCAAATAAAAAAATTCTGACCTGCCACGTCATCACTGCCACGTCAACAGCGATGACGTGGCACTGCCACGTGTCACTGCCACGTCAGTAGTGACGTCATCATTGTCGACGTGGCAGTCGCGGCATCACTGCTGACGTCACTGCTGACGTGGGAGTGTCACGTCAGCAGTGACGTGGCAGTGTTGATGTGGCAGACTTTTTTATAAATTTTTTTTTTAAAATTAAATTTAAAAAAAAAAAATTGGTTCCTTTACAGAATCAGCAAATTGGTCTTTTTTTAATTATAGAACCAAAAAAAATTGGTATTTTTTTTATAGAACCAAAAAATTAGAACTTTGATTCTATTATAGAATCATAAAATTGGTAGTTCTCTCATATTCTCCATATAAGGAGGTCCTCTCTAGAATAATGGCCTATATAATATAATATAATATAATATATTTTCCTAATAGAAATCTTTCTGTGATCTGTTTGCTAATAAAATTTATAACGCTTTCTCTGTCCTTCGTGAGAACAACACACACTCCTTTTATTTTAACATGTCAAACAGAATATGCTCCTGTCGTTTTACCGTATATTTACTATAGTTGAAAATTATTTAGAATATGTTTTTGGCAGATTATGTTGATGATCACTGTCATGTTCTTGTTTAAACCTAAAAGGTTTCCGTCCTTTTAGGAAACAATATTTTCAGGAATGTATTCCTCAACATTGTAATCAATCATGTCCAGTTTTATTATACTCCGGCAATATATTCAAGGTTGTCAAGTTGAGTTACAAAACTCATTTTGAGCCTTTGAGGTGACATTTAAGTTTTATAATTATTTTGAATCATGAAATTTCAATCCCGTTAATGAGAATGAAAATGAAAATTTATTAGTATCTGATTTCTATTATCATTTTTTAGATCCAAATTTCATTATGCAAGTGATCCTTAAGGTTATGAAATAAAATGAAATTCTCATAAATTTTTGTAGTAAGTTAAAGAAGCAACTACTATTCTGAACAAAATTAAAATCGTTTTTTCATCAAATTTAGCCTTACTATGGATTCTAGATTATAAAAGAAAATGGTTCAAATTATGATTTATATGTGTAAATATTTGATTATTATTTTTTTATACAAAAACCATCATTACAATTAAAAAATTAGAATACCTTCCATTACTTCTCATTTAACAAATTATGGAAACAAAAGAAGAAAAAGCTATATAAAAATACAGAAAATTTAGAAAATAGAAAAACACTAAATCAAAAAATCAAAATTTACAAGTACACATGTTATTTCTGTAAATGTGTATAACAGATTTAGAAACACACTTAAAATTTGTCTATATCAAGACAAATGTAGATACAGACATGTGTATGTATACATTAGTTAATTTCCCTCCTCCCTTGCCTGTCTGAATCTCCTCTCCCCCTTGTTTCTCCGCCATTCTCTCTCTTTCTCTCTCTCTGGAAATCATCTGAAACACTTTCTCTCTCTACAAAATCTATACATTTCTCTCTCTCTCTCTCTCTCTCTCTCTCTCTCTCTCTCTCTCTCTCTCTCTCTCTCTCTCTCTCTGTAATGGAAGCTGCTCCCCGAGATTGTTCCGATACTTCTCCGTCACCTCAATACGATGACGATGTTCATGTCTATTGCGTTCCGTACAGGTATAACAAACTTTTATATATATATGTACTCTCTCTCAATTGTACATTTATATTGTTATTCCTGTAATTTGAACTTTATTTAATTGAATTAGTGAAAATCTCAATCTAAATTGTTGTCTGTATGAATTTATTTGTAATTGTTAGTATAAGTTGGAAAGTAGATGGATAATGTAATGTAGTTGTTGGCAATTTTGATTGATTTTGTGATTTCGACGCGTTATTAGCAGCCTTTCCCATCTTTTTTCTTATAATATGTGCACTTAGTTTTATAAATTATCATTAAGAAATTATGTGAATATCATTTAGTAATTTGTTGTTTTTGCACTTGTTAATATGATTTTGAAGTATGTCATTTTCATTGATATGTTAGATTAGCATTTAAACTTAGAATTGATGTAGAAACCGACAAGTTTGTTAATTCAGTCGGATCTTTTTCGAGTCTGTGAATTTAAAAGCTAGTGTGATGTCATATTGGTTTTTGTACTTTTCGTTGACTCATTCGGATATGCATCATATTCAATCTTGTGTCATATGACTTCAAGTCACTAGTGTGAAACAGCTTAAACGTTAATCTCATTTATGTTTTGTATGTAATCATTCCCTCATGTTTTCTTTTAGTATAAAGTATTTCCAGCCACTTTAATGCGTTTTTGTGACTGTGATCCGCTAAAGTAAATGGTTCTTGTGCATCCAAAACATGATGCTAATTCTTTCGGATATATATTAAGATAATCCGGACAATGAATATCTGCTCATCTCTTTTATGTCAACCTGATAAATTGGCTATTTATGCATTTGTTTATGTGATATAGGTGGTGGAAGGAAGCTGAAGAATCTACGTCGGGAACTGATTCAGACTGGAAGGGAGGGGTCTTATATACTGCATCACCGGCCTCGTCAGGGCCGATGAAAATAATCAACAGCATATTCAGTTCAGATATCGTTTTTAATCTTAGGAGAGAGGATGATATTTTGCAGGATACTCAGGCTAGCGAGGTTGGAATTTCCGGACGTGACTATGCTCTAGTACCTGGAGAAATGTGGTTGCAGGCTCTCAAATGGTTAGTAGCAACTAGCAGTTCTTTTTTCTCTGTTGTTAAGTGTTAATTCCAATTCTTTTCATTTAGGGTATTAAGTTCCCGAGGTTTTGGAATGAGAGTAACTAGGCATTTCTTAGGTTGAGTTAGCACCTGGGGGGGGGGGGGGGTTAATCTTTTAACAATTTTGGAAATATGAACCTTCCGGAGTACTCTTCCCTCTTTCAGTTTGGGTTTCTAAGTAATTAGAAGCTGTCATATAGCTGGGACTTTATTGAAAGGGCTGTATGTTTGTGCTTGTTGTCAGTCTGTATGTACGCATAGATGTTCTTATTTGCTGATATTAATTGATTATTTACTTCGGTTGTTGAAAGTCAAATCCATGTAATTCTTTTGCATTAGTTGCTAAGTCTTTTTTCCTCTGCCGGAACTATTCTTTCCTCACATATTTATAAAATTTATAAGCTTATTACTGACTCGTGGGAACAAGTTTTCTTCATTTAATCCTTTATAAGTTGTTCCCATATGTCGCTAAGTCGCCAACTCATTTTCCTTTCCTCCCTTTATGTATATGTATCTGTTGATTGTTCTATCATGAATACTTCAGTAGATCCTCCATTTTTTTTTTGTTTTTGTTTTTGCCATAAATTATTAAATCTCATTACCAACACCATTGTGATCTTGTGTTGTTTCTCATTTAGGCACAGCAACTCTAAAGCTGCATCAAAGAGCGGCACAACTTTTTTGGCTTGTGAAGATGATATGAGTGATATCTATCCTTTACAACTTAGGCTTTCTACTCCAAGTGAGGACAATTTATTGGGCGTGAGAATAAGCAAGAAGGTGCATAATTTAAGCCTACTCCTTCCCTTTGATTGTTGTGGATAGCAGTTAGAGTATATATGTACTTAACAGTTACTTGATTCTATGATACTCATCAAATATCTTTACGTTTCCTCTCTTTTGGACACTTGTCCTGAATTGTATTTCAACTAATCTACCATTTTTATTTTAAGCTTTCTTTATCTTGGAAGAATTATATATCTATCAAGTCTTTCATCTAGCAAAATATAATGTGAATAATTTGGTCTGTTGATGGTTATGGTACTGGTCAACGACAAAAGGTTTGTTTTAAGATTATTGGATTAGTGAACCTTGTAATAAAATAGCTAAAAACTAGGATTTCATCAGGGACCCCCTTGCAAAGTATTACTTTTGAAAGATAAGGGTGCCTAGGAGAAAACATGAAGCAACACTGATGCGATGTAAAAATGTGAGGATTGGATGAGTTAGAGGAGATGAGACTTGTCGTTGTCTGACAAGCAGAAACCTAAAAGAGAGCAAGATCAAAGGGGTAAATGGAGTGAGTACCCTGTAAAATAGGTTAGCAGAAGTATTGGGAGCTGATTATTTATTATATTGGAGAATGGTAAGTTTTCCATAGATGCTTGTGTTATATTGTTAAATTTGTCCATTGGATCATTTTGGTGTGCTTGTCAAGGGTAGACGGACTAAAAACTGAAGAGGCAGTGTTGATGGAGAAGATTGACCGAGTAGTGGTGAATGCTGATACTTCTGTCTCATTGTAATGTTTGCTGAGATACTGTGAAAGATAATAAGAAATGATTGCCAATCTTTAGGAGGTCCTTTGTTTGTCAATCTTTTTAAGGCCAAGAAATTGAACAAAGATGAATCTATAAATATCTTACAAGTTGGTGTACATATATGTGACCAGTTACCCGACAAGGTATTAATGAAACAAGTTGGCCAAATTTTTTTTTTTTTTTTTGGTTGACTAGTTTAATTTTGACGCTGGAATCAAATTAATATAATATCAAACCTTTTTCCTTTTCATTTATTGAAAGAATGTGTAACATATTGTTTGATGTGTGGGTCTATCTTGACAAACATGCAGAAATACTCGGATTATCATAATTTGACCAACTATCTTATATCTACTATATTATATGCGCTTACAAGATTATAATCAGCTGCTTGCTTACTTGGCAAAAAAAAAAAAAAAAAATCAGATGCTTGCTTAAAGATGGATTATGACACCGAATTGAGTGTAATGGTGTCAAATATCTCTTTTAAGACACACACACTCATCATTTTAAGTTTATGTATATTACAAACCATCTACTCCATATGCTTTAGGTCACACTATTAGGAGTTGCAATATGCTGATTACTCTTTATATATTTAACATTGCAATGTTGAGTAACATTTAGATCTTTGTTGATTACAAACTGACTGGTATGTCCTCCCTTTATCCTTTGGTTTAAATTATTAGAAACTGTGATATGTTGATTTTTATTTTATATATTTATGACATGAAGGTTTGCCATTTTCAGGATAATGCAACTGAGTGTTTTAGAAGGGCATGCAAGATTTTCAGTGTTGAGTCGGAGATTGTAAGTAAACTGTCACTTATAATCTGCATGTAGTACTAAAAAGCTTTGTGCAGTTGTCTTGTAAACAAGTTTAACAACATAAATTATTCTTCTATGTATATTTTCTTGTGAGAGCTTGCACCTAGAAAGAGAATCTGCATCATAAATAATCAATGCATACAGAGGAATAAAGTTAACCAAATGAACTACATGAAGAGAATATAAGATTTCATAATTGGGAAGGCAATGCAAGTGGCATGGTCTGAAACAAAGACATCCCGGGACTGGCTCTCCAATATTTTTTAAATTTTATATTTGCGCCAGATTTTAAGTTAGAATATTTTGCATCTTCAATAACACAATGTTTAGTAATGTTAGTTTTAACGGCTCTCTACTTCTCATGTATTGCAGTTACGTATTTGGGATTTTTCTGGGCAAACAACTCAATATTTTCTGAACGATAAAGATAAAGGAACCCTATACTCCCAAATGCAGGTGGAGCAGGATGTAAGTTCTTGATGCTTGTTTGTGGAAACAGTGTACATTATCTTAAGCCTAAAAAGGATATAATTTTTGTTAAGCTTCATAAGAGTACTTGGGTTGAATAAAGTAGCTTATACAATGATGCGATATTTAGTACTTCATGTGAAAAAGTTTAAACCAAACTAATAGATAAAGAAAAGATTAAATGAGCTGTTTAACTTGCCGAGATTACAGCTAAAAGTTCTTTTATGTATTGGTTCACGAGACATGGAAGAGTCAGGGGATAACTTGATCGTATCTTGTTAATGATATATGTATAATCCATCTTAGTGAATTCTCCAAAATTCTTTGTCGGAGACAATGTGCAGAATCGGACATTTTTAGGTATAATGATAATGGTCCATGATAGCACCATTTGATTGGTTACCCTATTTTAGCAATCGTGGTGGCCCTTCTGAGCACATACATGACACCGGTAAAGTGTGTGCTATGACTTATAAAAGACATGAATTGGTGATTTGTCGCACTGTGGTTTAAGTCCTAACGCATCAGTTAGATGTGTTATGGTCTATCTTACCAAAAACATGTATAACTTGTGCTATAGTCCAAGCTCTACTTTCATCGATAAAATATACATTTTATGTGCTTACAGTTAAGGAACATTTGTTTAATTATTTTTTCGGTTCAAAACGGATTATTAGTACGTTGTTAGGTTATTTTTTTCATTTTAAAAATATTATGGATATTTTAGATGTGTGACAGATGTGCTAGAACAAACTGGATCAACGAAAAGGGGCAATTCCCTTGTTTTGAACTAGTTGAGTAACTAACATGGTATTGGAGCTCAGATTATCCGAAGGTCTCAATTTTAAGTCCTGGGTACCCACAGAATCTCACATTCTAATATAGGCAATATCATTTCATTATCTCCCTAAAGATGGGTTCCAAGTGATCTGCTCTCCACGTTCGTGGCTTCTCCTTATACCTTAAGGTTCCTGAAGAGTTCGTAAACCAGAATATTTATTGAACTTAAATGATGCAGTTTTGATACAGAATGTATCTATATAGACAATATCATCCTCCAGCTACACATCTGCATGACATGGTCTGTTGTGACTTCACAATCTTAGTGAATTAGTTTAAAAGGTGGTGTTAGTGACAATATTTGATGAATTTTCATTTGTTTCACCTGAACCTAGGTTTCTTCTCATCTACGGAAATCCTTCCTATTTCTACTGTAAAAAGATAAAGCAATTCCTACATAATAAACTTCTTTAACTTTTGTGAAATAAACTTGTTAGAGAAACTGTGTTGTTGCAGGAGACTTTATGGACAGTGCTGAATGTCAAAATTTCGGCTTGTAGATTTTCACCAAGCATTAATATAAAACGTCTAAGAAATATTTTTTTTGCAATGCTTTTTTTTTTTTTATTCGTTTTGTTCAAAATAATTGGTAACTAAGGTAGGTCACTGTTTTTTATTGTTTTCTTCCACTGTCTGCAGATTCTTTTAAAGCTGCAAGTTTATGGTTTATCAGATAGTAGTAGAAACGATATAAAAAAGGATGAGATGACAGGACAACCTCCTAATGCAACTTCACTTATGATGAACAGTGATTCTGGAAAGTTCACCTCAAGTTTTGTCCAGAGTAGGTTCCCAGCCTTTGGTGGAAATGCCTGTGAGGCTGGTTCCTTAGGCTTGACCGGATTACAGAACTTAGGGAACACTTGCTTTATGAATAGTGCACTTCAGTGCTTGGGACATACACCAAAGCTTCTTGACTACTTTCTTGGAGATTACAGGCGGGAAATCAATTACGAGAATCCATTGGGCATGAATGTATTGTTAATTCTTTATTTCTTCATTTTTTATAATAAGTTCTACTCCCTCCTTTCCAAATTATGCGAGCCACTAATTTTTTCTACACATTTTAAAGCTTATTAAATAGGTACTTGTCAATAGTGTTTTTTGTTCTTTTATAAATATTTGAACTTTTTATTATTATACAAAACAAAAAGTTTATTTACTGGTACCTTTTTATATGCCATAAAGTGTGTGAAAAGCGGCTTATATATTTTGGGACGGAGATAGTATTAATTTTGCAGATATTATTTATCGTTATTGTTCTTTTCCTCAATTTTTCTGCACCCACCCCAGTGTTGATAATCTCCTTAAGCCTATGCCATCCACTCATACTGATGTTCATCACATTTCGTTTTAGAAAATACTATATGGATCACACTTATGACTTGTGCAGGGTGAAATTGCTTCTGCCTTTGGAGAGTTGTTGAAGCAGTTATGGGCTCCCGGAGCAACACCAGTAGCTCCAAGAACATTTAAGTCAAAGCTTGCTCATTTTGCACCTCAGTTCAGTGGTTTTAATCAGCATGATTCTCAAGTTCGTAGTCTTCGCTAGCCCTTACTTTTTGAATCAAATCTGTTTCTTATTCTCTCATCGTTAATTTAGGTTGGGGCATGGAGGGAAGATATTAAGGTTTTATATTTTGGGGTAGGCATACTGTATCTTTCCCCAAAGAATAAGGTGGTAATATTAAATGGCAGGAACTCCTTGCTTTTTTATTAGATGGACTTCATGAAGATGTAAATCGCGTGAAAAAGAAACCTTATGCTGAAGTTAAAGATTCAGATGGTCGACCTGATGAAGAAGTAGCAGATGAATACTGGAAAAATCATTTGGCTCGGAACGACTCTATCATCGTTGATTTATGCCAAGTGAGTGCTTAATCTCTTTTTTCCAATTTGTTATCTATGTTGAATCTGCATATTGGTTAAGCTCTATCTAGAAATATTAAATGCATTAACATTCCAGGCAAGTTAAATATCCTTTTGGTGTTGGGGTTCGGGTTCAGATTTGACTATATGATTTTAGGCTTCTGGGTTTGTGGTTGTATCTCACCGACTAACAAAAAGAAATGGATAGATAATTTTACATTGATTTCTTTGGAGGATAAGTGCCTGGTCATGTGATTTTACAGTTGAGGTCCTGAAGCTTGTGACCACCATTGAATTCACTTTGTGCTTGTTAGCATTGGTTTGCTTGTAGATGTGATAGAATTAAACATGTAGATAAGGCGATGCGGGTTAGTTTCACATAAGTGCTGTAAATTTTATGGAAGGAGAAGAATCACTGTCTTAATTGTTTCGACGGCTCAGTTAGGTGTTCTCTGTCGTGGTTTCCATTGTTGTGGTCGTTTTGTTCTCTGGTTTACTTAACATTCACTAGTTCCGATGTCCATTACCAGCAGTAATGCACATCGTTCGGAGTCTTGTGACAAGTCTCTGTTTAAGGGCTCAAATATGTGGTTTCAGTAGTTGGGTCTTTATGTCTCTTCGGTTCTTTTAAGATATCCCCTTATTCCGAAGACCAGCAGCAGTATGTACATTGGGCGAGTCTTGTTACAAAACTACATTCAAGGGCTTAAACTTTCATTTGTCGGCTAATGTTGTCTTGGTGTCCGTAAAACTTGAATAAAGGTCCCCTTCATTGCTTTAAATTCTTAACACAATTACTTTTTTAACTAATAGAAAGAAGCCATTTAGAAATGAATCGAATCAAATCGAAGTATGACAGGTTGTTGGGGTATATATTTTCCTGTTTAGTGCCTTTTTTAAGATATGATTAAAAAACGTTGATGCTTCACAGAGGTTTTGCACAGTTTAAATTTTTTAGTCTGATAAGGTACTCCTACTCATTACGCCAAGATTTCTGAACTGTTTGCCTTTTCAAGATCGTAGACCAAGTCCAATCTAGTCTAAACCAAGCTCATATTCCAGTGCTATATTCCAATGTCATCAATAGAGTTGGTAAGAGCGTGCGGTTTAGTTAGTAACTTCACTATTTACATTTATTATATTATTCAGAATAATTTTTAAAAGCACCTGATAGACAATGCATTCCATAATAGCTCTATATGTTTCCATATCCTATCGCTGGAATCAGGCGAGTAGGTATATTATTACTAACATATGTGAAATCTTATTGCATTATAAATGATATTACAGGGGCAATATAGATCAACGCTAGTGTGTCCTCTTTGTCGGAAGTCTTCAATCACATTTGATCCATTTATGTATGTTTCATTGCCATTACCTTCAACATCAATAAGAACAATGACTGTGACAGTTATGACCACAGACGGAAGTTCTCAGCAATCTTCTGTCACTATTACTGTTCCTAAGAATGGGAAATTGGAAGATCTTAATCAGGCCTTAGGAAGTTCATGCTCAATAGGAGTTGATGAAACCCTTTTGGTGGTGGAGGTATATTCTGCAGCTCTTATGAGGCACAAACTTAGCATTTTGGGTAATATTGGAGTAATTCATTGTAAGATCTCAGACTTTAATTTTTTTTCGCAGGTTTACAACAATAAGATTATTCGTTATTTAGAGGATCCTTCTGATTCTTTATCCTTAATTAGAGACGAGGATCGATTAGTTGCTTATCGGTTGCCAAAAGATTTTGCAAAATTGCCTCTTGTTGTGTTTATGCATCAGCAGATGGAAGAGTAAGTACTACAAAATTCTATATTACAATAATGGACTGTCTTTTCGTAGTTGGGCATTACATTCATGTTTTTATTATATAATGTAACTATGAGTGCTTGTAGAAAGCTTGACAGGATAAAGATAATTTGGCTGCAGTAACAGAGAACAAAGTTTCCTTAATTAGGTGGCAAGTACTCTAAAATTTGCACCTGGATTGAGCATGTTATCAAACAAGACGGTCCTGTCTAGTGGTTAAGTTAATTTGAGAAAACTTATATAATTTATGCATGCATTATTTATATATAGTCTGTTCATTTAAAAAAAAAAAAAAACTAAGCGAAGCTGGAACTACCAAAAAAGAAAAGAGTTTGCGTTATCTTCTTGCAGTGTAAGGGCTAAAGGACATAGCTGTCACGTCTTTTGGTTAGAAATTTAAGACTCTAATATATATTCTTAGTAGAAGTAGAACAAACCTCATATTCTTAGTGGAACAAAGCTCTATTACCTTGATCAGAGTTTATTTTTGTATTATTGCTACATAATTTACAAAAAAAATGCAGTACTAATGCTAATATTTTATTTTTTTATTTTGCTAAGTGTACTAATGCTAATATTGATCATGACAATAAATTGTGTTCCACCAAGTTTCTGTTACTTCCAATCAATAGTGGACCCATGACCCATCACAACACAACGCACATCCTCTAAATCTTGTTGTACAACTTTATCCCCAGTAAATGAGGCCTCCTCTCCTTTTCTTAAATTTCAAGCGCTATCTTATTTTCCTAATTTTTCTTGTGCATCAATGGGCTGACGCTTTATCTGTCTAAATTATTTTGATCAGTCACGCTTCTTGCCACCTAGCTTGTGTAGACATTGTGTTAGACAAACATTGTTGGCATCTCTGCCATTTTCTAAAGCTTGTCTTAATAATTGGTTGGAGGTTTTCAAAAATAGAACACTATGGACGCACCAAGTAACTTCAGCAATCTTGTTAAAATCCATGTGAAATTTATAATAGATAATAATACCCATGTACTGAAACTTTGGGCATCTTGTTCAAATCCAATCGGGCAAGTATTCAATACTATCTCTTCCTTATGTGATGTTAATTCACATTCTTAGCTTAGACTGCTATGGTAGATCTGACTAGCACAAACCAAGATTTTCCGAAAATGCAGCCCCTATTATTGGACCGTTCATCAGTCAAATTTTGTATTTGAAGCAATTTTGAATGCCCTTTCTTACGGTTATGAATATAATATTTTTAGCAATCACCGAAAAAGATACAACTTCATGTGATGTTCAACTCACAGCATTATAAGTAAACGTTTTCATCAGTGTAAAGAGAGCTAGTGTGTCAATAACATCATCTGCACTCAGGTTTCCATTATACGAGGTGTATGTGATCCATAAGCTTAATTCACTCTGATTACATTAATAAACAGAAGGAAAACAAGTGTGGTGTGTGTTGTGCCTAACTGCATAAGTATCTCTTGAAATTTTTACAGAAAAAGGTAACCAGGTAAAACTTAAAGTTGTTACCGCATAATTTATCATATTAAAGAAAGTTTGTGGAGATAGTAGACTTAGTTTTGTCATCTCTACTCTTATGCAAAATAACACAGACAACTGTAGCTAAGCTCCCTTTTTAGTCAAAATAACTCCTAGATAGTTCTATTATCATTTTCTCTCATGTCCTTAAGCTCAGGCGAGGTGTACACCTTGCACTATCATTCCTCGGATGCCATGTTGTTATACTTAACTACAAAATTTGCTATTACCATATGACTATTAGATATTTAGTAAGATATAGTATCAATCGTTTTAAAAAGAAACTGATAATGGACAAATTTATGCTGTAGTGCAGGGTAAGTAAATGTTTTATGTCAACATTGTCAATATAGGCAGCACCGTCTTAGACTTTAACACACAGCACACAGCATAGTCTTTGTTAGTTAGGCACCTCCATGACTATTGGTGCATTTCTACTACTATAAATATAGGAGCTATCTATTGTAATAAACACAATACATATATACAAATTACTTCTTCTGTGTTACTTCTCTGAATCTCTCTACATACACAATTTGTCATGGTATCAGAGCAGGTTTAGCATAGAAGAAGAAATATTAAGATCAGAAGCTCAGAAAACTCAAACACTGTCAAAACACCAACTGTCCAGAAATTCGAAAAACCAAAACACATCCAAACACAAATATAAGCATACCACTGGAAAGAGCAGGAGAAGAGAAGATCACAGGGAAAAAAAACTGGGAAAACCGGCAGCCACGCGCCCTCACGCGCCGCCGCACGAGCAGCCGCGCCGCCACACGCGCGCACGCGCCGGCGCGTGAGCCCTCTTCCGAGCAGATTTTGGAAAAATTTCTTTAGAGACTCTTATTCTACTCATCATTCCGAATCCAACCGTGGTATTATTTCTTGAATCTGAGAACTTTGATTTTCTGTCAGTTGAATTTTTTGGTGTTCTTGCTGTTGGTTTACAACTGGTTTGTGTTCTTGTTGTGTTATTGCTGTGAATTTGAGAGAAAGAAACACAGACCCAGATTACTGCTATAAACTTTATTATATTAGTCATACGCATCTGTTATATATAGACAAATAAATATATATTATTTGTGATGGCGGATACTGCTGATTCTACCGTGAGTGAAGTTACTACTTTAAGGAGTAATAAATCGGGGTTTCATAGTACTCCATTCGTGAGTCCTAAATTCAATGGAAAAAATTTTCTTGAATGGTCAAAGGCGTGCACAATGGCACTAAAATCTCATAAAATGATGAAATACATCAATGGGAAAACTAAACAGCCTGAGGAGAATGATGCAAACTTTGATGATTGGGATTCTGAAAATGCCATGGTGTGTTCATGGTTATCTAACTCCATGGAGGTAGATATTCGAAAAAGCTACATCTTCATTGATACCGCTGAAGATGTGTGGAATTCTCTTACTCGGACTTATTCCTTCTCCGGGAATGTAGCCAAGCGGTTTGAGGTGAAGCGAAAGATGTGGGCATTGACTCAAGGAAGCTGCACACTAGCTTAGTATTATTCTGAGCTAACATCATTATGGAGTGAATTGGGACACTACACTATATTTGAGTGTAAAACTGCTGAAGATCAAGAAAAATATCAGAAGATGATCACTGAAGAAAAAGTGATGAAATTTCTTGATGGATTGTCGGATGAGTATGATTCAATTAAAAATCAACTTATCGGACAAGTTCCATTTCCTACTGTGGAAGAGGCCTATGGCCGTGTCAGGCTAGAGGAAAGCCGAAAGCAAAGTATGACCCCAATGGTCCCTTCTGATCGATCTGCACTCTTAACTAAAGGTGTCCAGCAATCAGAACCAGAACAACCGGAGCATGTGTCAATAGCTGTAATTGGAGAAAGATCTATTCAATGTGACTACTGCAAAAAATTAGGTCACACTCGTGAGACATTTTTATTCTGCACCCTCATCTCAGAATTCGAGGACGAGGTGGACGTAGCCGAGGTGGTTACCGTGGTGTCTCATCTGGAAGAGGCATGAGTAGGGGTTCCTTTAATGCTCATCACACTACTTCAGAATGCGAGCCTGACTCTACAACAGGGACGATGACCGCTTCAGAGCTCAACGCCTTCCGCCAATTCATGTCACAAATCAAGACCCCTTCTCCTACAGCTAATTCTGCTCATGCAGGTATATCCTGCCATCTTACTTCCGATAAATATCCAACATCTTGGATCATTGATTCAGGAGCATCAGCACATATGACTGGAGATTCTAGTATTCTGGAATCATATCATGGCAAAACAGGCAATATACGTGTTGCTAATGGAGATCTTGCACCTATTCATGGACAGGGCACCTCTCTTTGTCTTTCATCATCATTACCATTATCAGATGTTTTGCATGTTCCTTCTTTATCTGCAAATTTACTATCTATCCACAGTATTACTGACAACCTCAATTGTTCAGTAACCTTTTTTTCTTCCCACTGTATATTTCAGGATCTAATGACAGGCAAGGTCCTTGGCAGTGGTAAAGTGGTCGATGGTCTCTATGTTATGGAAGGAAATCCTGTATCTCCTTCAAATTATCAGGTGTCATCTAATTCTGTTTCTGAATCCTTGTATCAATGGCATAGACGGTTAGGTCATCCATCCTTTGGTGTTTTAACACATCTTTTTCCCGCTTTAGTAAAACACTGTAATAAGGAAGATTTTTTCTGTGAACCATGTGAATTGGCTAAACATAAAAGATCAACTTATCCACCCAGAAATAAAAGAAGTTCTACCTTGTTTTCTATTATTCATACTGATGTTTGGGGTCCATTCAGAAATTCTACACATGATGGGTATAGGTGGTTTGTTGTCTTTGTTGATTGTTATTCTCGACTAACTTGGGTTTATCTTCTGAAACAAAAAAATGAAGTTTTCGGGTGTTTTAAATCTTTTCATCACATGTTACAAACACAGTTTAGTGCCTCTGTTAAAATCCTTCGAAGTGATAATGGTACTGAATATGGAGGTCCATTTACATCTTATTTGGACACATGTGGTATTATTCATCAAACTACGTGTGTTAAAACTTCTCAACAAAATGGGGTAGCCGAAAGGAAAATTGGCCACTTAACACAGGTTGCACGGTCTCTTATGATAACCATGCATGTTCCTAAATATCTTTGGGGAGAGGCAGTCATGACTGCTGCTTATCTTATCAACCGTCTTCCTACCAAGGTTCTAAAATTCAAAACACCGTTGTCATGTGTTCCTGCACCCTCTTCTCATCCACTTCCTCTTCGGGTCTTTGGGAGCGTATGTTTTGCTCATAATCATGCACCCTCTCGAGATAAGCTTGATTCTCGGGCCCTTAGATGTGTTTTTATTGGATATTCCCCCACTCAGAAAGGGTATAAATGTTACCATCCTCCCTCACGTCGGATATTTGTCAGTTACGATGTTACTTTCTGGGAGTCCATTTCTTACTTCTCTCCTGGCTCCTCCTCTTTGCTTCAGGGGGAGATAAACAGACATAGTCTTGATAATGAAACAAATGAGTCAGATCACAGTCTCCTTGATAGTGAATCACTTCCGTTCATGAATATGCCTATTCTAAACATTAGCTCAAAATCGTTGCCTACGAATAATGAGTCGGATGATTTAAATAGGTTTGGCATACCAGATTTGATTACATACTCTAGACGAAGAAATGATGATATCACCACTTTACCACATCCAGAGACCTCTGACCTCGAATCAGATCCGGCAGATCCTACAGTTTCTATAACTGAGCCCGATAATGGTAGTACTCTTGATCCCACTTTGGATCTTCCTATTGCTATAAGAAAGGGTGTACATTCTTGCACTAACCATCCTATCTCAAACTTTGTATCTTATAATGCATTATCTCCATCTTCACTTGCTTTTGTGTCATCCTTGTCTAGTGTTTCTGTTCCACATACTTGGCAGGATGCTTTATGTGATCCTAAATGGAAAGATGCTATGATAGAGGAAATGAATGCCTTGAAACATAATGGCATTTGGGAGTTAACTCATCTTCCCGCTGGAAGGAAGGTAGTAGGATGCAGATGGGTATTCACTGTGAAGCAGAAACCTAATGGGTTGATTGATAGGTACAAAGCGAGACTTGTAGCAAAAGGGTATACTCAAACATACGGGATTGATTATCAGGAAACTTTTGCTCCAGTAGCAAAGATGGCCTCTATCCGAGTCTTGATATCATGTGCAGCAAATCTTGGATGGGAACTTCAGCAATTGGATGTAAAAAATGCATTCTTACATGGAGACCTGAAAGAAGAGGTTTACATGGATATTCCACCAGGTTTTTCTACAGCTGCGACCACTGGGAAAATATGCAAGTTAAAGAAGACTATTTATGGGTTAAAACAGTCTCCAAGGGACTGGTTTGGCAAATTTCAGGGAGCAATGATTAAATTTGACTACAAACAGAGCAACTCAGATAACACCATGTTCGTAAAAAGACGAGATGAAAAAATCACAGTGTTGATTGTTTATGTCGATGATATTGTGATCACTGGCAACGACACCTGTGAGATTGCTAATGTCAAACGCAAGCTTGCCTCTGAATTCGAGATGAAGGACCTAGGAAAACTACGGTATTTCCTTGGTATTGAGGTCTTTAGAAGTCCAGGTGGCATCTTCCTCTCACAACGGAAGTATACACTTGATCTTCTGAATGAAACAGGGATGTTGGGATGTAGACCTGCAGAATCTCCAATAGAAGCAAATCATAAACTTTGTGGAGATGCTGGTGAAATTGTCGAGAAATCTCAATATCAAAGGTTAGTTGGTCGATTAATCTACCTTGCACATACAAGGCCAGACATATCCTATGCAGTGGGAGTTGTTAGTAGGTATATGCATGATCCTCGTCAACCACATTTGGATGCCGTTTATATGATATTAAGGTATCTTAAGGCTGCTCCTGGAAAAGGAGTAATGTTTACTAAAAACAATCATCTCGGGGTTGAAAGCTATACAGATGCAGATTGGGCCGGATGTCAAGACGATAGACGATCTACTTCAGGATATTGCACATTTGTTGGTGGCAATTTGGTTACTTGGCGAAGCAAGAAACAACCTGTGGTTGCCTTATCTAGTGCTGAGGCAGAATATAGAGCTATGGCTAAAGGTGTACGTGAATTATTGTGGATAAGATTGTTCCTAGAAGAATTGGGACTTGCATCTGCAACTCCAATGAAGCTGCATTGTGATAACAAAGCCGCTATTGCCATTGCACATAATCCAGTTCAACATGATCGGACCAAACATATCGAAATTGATCGACACTTCATAAAAGAGAAGATCAATAATGATACGATTGGTATTCACTTTGTAAGATCAGAAGAACAGATAGCTGACATATTTACCAAAGGTTTAAATCAGAAGATGCTTCATCCACTTATTGGCAAGTTGGGCATGAGTGATATATATGCATCAACTTGAGGGGGAGTGTCAACATTGTCAATATAGGCAGCACCGTCTTAGACTTTAACACACAACACACAGCATAGTCTTTGTTAGTTAGGCACCTCCATGACTATTGGTGCATTTCTACTACTATAAATATAGGAGCTATCTATTGTAATAAACACAATACATATATACAAATTACTTCTTCTGTGTTACTTCTCTGAATCTCTCTACATACACAATTTGTCATTTTATTATTTAGATCAGAGCTCTTCTTCTCATGTATGAGTTTTCTCAAAAATAGTTTATGCAAAGGTTCGAATCTCAAATATACTGTGTGTGTACTTTGTGTAAGTTGTATACTTCTAATGTTTGCAGCTTTTCTTGTAATGAATGAACTACGAACTGTAATTGTAGGCTGCTTTAATCATCTGATTCATTTGGAAGCTCAGTTATTTTGTTAATATAGTGTATATAGATAATCTTTTTCTAGGCATGTATATTAGAGTTAGATATGAAAAGATTTTTTCTTCTCCTACTATGATTTATTCCCTGCTATTTGGTATTCTGCAAATGTTTTTAACAATATTGAAAACGATAGGAACAATTTTCTTGGTAAGAAGACAGCAAGTTGGAAAGCATTCGGAATTCCCCTTCTAGCAAGTTGTGGCATTACAAATGGATCTGATATACGTGCTTTGTATTTGAAGTTGGTTGATCCATATTTGGATCCTGCAGATAATATGATAGGCAACTATGATAATGTTGTGAGCACTGCAAATGAAGGAACTACTGAACTTGAAGATCCTTCATTTCTAGAATCTGATGAGGGTGCAGATACCACTGACAAGAATTCCTTGGACATGCATACAAATACAGATTTCAACTTTTACAGAGCAGATGAGAAAGGAACAGGCAGAGGTTCTGAGATCGAAATGAATGAGCAGATAACATGTACAGTTCTCCCGTGTAGACTAAATGTTATTGTGTGTTGGCCAGAGAAAATGGTTGAACGGCGCAATACACTGCTTCTTAGCTCATTACCAGAAACCTACAAATCTGGTTTCTTTTCAAAAAAACCAAAGGAGTCTGTCTCTTTGTATAAATGCCTTGAGGCATTCCTCAAGGAAGAGCCCCTAGGGCCCGAAGACATGTGGTAAGTTCGTTCAACGTTAGCTTTGTAACTCTTATATTTTACGACTTTATTCCCTGCAGCACTATAAAAATATAAGATGCATTTTTGGGTAAGGGTTTAGCTTTCATTTATTGGTTTAAGTTCTCTCCTTTTAAGATGAAAAGTATCCTTTTAGCCTTTCTACATGACACACACTTGTAAAATTTTCTTTGATATAAACGAATTTGACCCAACACAACTTGTAGATCCACACGTTAATTACTTCTATGAGCCTCCTTAACATTCAGATTCATAATATTGAATATTGCATTAATCATGGTTTGTGATGATTTTTTTATTTGCTCATGAATTAAGAAGCGTTTTGCTGAAAACTTTGGACACAGATGCTTGTTATTGGTCTCAAGAGTGACTGAGTAGGCAGATCCCCAAAAACAGTTTGCTAAGAAGTATCCTCGTATATATTCTCATTGCCCTGTCTACATTCCTTGGAAACATTGTAATGTACCCAGTTTAAAGTTTTTTAACATAATTGTGATTCAACGAAGTGTGACCATTTTCATAAATCGTATTCAAGAGAAAAGAACTCTCTGCAGTAGTCAGTAAAGACTACAAAGTTCTTTTTGGGGTTTTCTTGATCTAATACACTGGTGCTATTTCTGATATACACTGTCATATTCCCACTATTAGGTACTGTCCTGTGTGCAAGAAGCATTGTCAAGCCAGTAAAAAATTAGATCTGTGGAGACTGCCTGAGATCCTCGTCATTCATTTAAAGAGGTTCTCATACAACAGGTTTTTAAAGAACAAATTGGAGACTTATGTTGATTTTCCAGTCCACGATCTTGATCTGTCTTCGTACATTTCCTTCAAGAGTGGTGACTCTTCTAACTGTTATATGCTTTATGCGATTAGTAACCATTATGGAAGCATGGGAGGTGGTCACTATACTGCATTCATACATGTAAGTTGTGCTTCTCAAAATAAATAATCTAACTGTCGTGTGAATTGTCATACTCTTTGCAACTTTCAAGGTCTTGTTTTCTTTGTTCTAGTTAGAATTCAATCGAAAATCTTATTGTATCACTACTTGTGTAAGAAAACAAACAGTGAAAGGTAAACCTGGAATGTATAAAAAACCAACACTGAGGAAATAAATTTGTGGTTACCTTTGTCTAGTTTGTATTATCGAGTCATCTTATAGGTGTTTACCACAGGTTTGAGTACCACCAATAAGATGTATAGTAACATGAACCTCTTCAACAAACGTGGCTATATTATGACTCAAATCTTTATAGTTTGTGATGATTATGGATGCACTGATTCCATCTTTGGTAAATATTATGAAGATGAACCATGAAATGATGGGTTTGCACTTTTACTTGCAATAAATCTTTTTGGGCCACTGATGTTTGATTTCTGCTGAAGTCCGGGATTCATGAATTTATTTTTTTATATATATATATATATTGGAAAACTGTTATTTATTTGCTGTTATTTAGATTGCATCTGCATAAGTATATAGCTCTCTTACACCATTTTGATAATGCATGGTCAGTTAATGTACTATAGCAAGTGCACTACAAAACTGAATTTTAATTAGAATATATGACATCTATGACACTATGTATAATAGCGTTGTGGAGATTGCCAGGGATCCTAGTTACTGGAGATTACCGATTTATACTCTAAAATGGACCTATACCCTTGTCCGCATCTCTGAGCATTAGTATGGGTACTAAGGTGTAAGATGAAGAGGGCATGTCACATAATCCGATAAAAGTGGCCTCTTATTTACTCTGATAACCCATGTTAACTGCATTCCATGTAAATATAAATATACCATGTCATGCCTATGCCTGAATATATAACCTTTATTACATGAACGTAGTATTACGTTAAATTTTGTAAAACGTTCCGCGAACGAGGTGGCTCATCACTTAGCGAGACACTCTAGTTCTATAGCCGAGCGTATTTGGAGAGGGGGTGATGCCCATCCAGATCTTTTTTCTGTATTGTTTGATGATTTGAAAGTCTAATAAAATCTTTCTCTTTGTGACAAAAAAAAAAAAGCGAAACCCACTTTTAAATGGTACTATGATACCAAATTTGGTTCCATCCATTTATTCCTATTTATTCTAGAACTCTATGTTTTATAATCCTAGAACAACTATAATTCTTTCCGTCCTTTATTCCTATTTCTTCCGGAACTCTATGTTATCTGTAATAAAATAGTAAAATTATTGTAATCCTAGAACAATTGCAATTCTTTTATTATACCATACTGAGTTACAAAATAATGTATCTATGAGAAGCATATATATCGTATTTTCTTGATTTTCTTAAAATAACCTTAAATTAATTATGAATTAAACAATCTTTATTAATAAGTAAAATATCCGTTCTAATGATATTTCAGCCTTCAAATTTGATTTCACCACAAGATTAGTATCCACCCAAATTATTGAAATTCTGTTGTAAATACAATTGTTTTTTCTATTATAATCTACTGAGTTGTATAAAGGGTTAAATATCTTGTTGGTCACTGAAGTCAGCTTAATGTATCAAGATGGTCACTGAACTGAAATTGGACTCATGTAGGTCACTAACTTGAGTAGGTGGTACAATTCGATAGTCTTGTTAATAATGATGAAGAACTGAATGAATTTAAGCGATCACGTAAGTTATTTAAGGAGCAATTGGCTAGTGAGAAGTTTATGAATGTTAGCCGTCATGAGTCTAGTTTTGAGAGTGATGAACTGAGATCGGTTGATTCATCGTCTTAAGATGAAATTAGCAGGAAAGGATTTATTTGTTCAAAAAAATCACACAGCATATCGAATTGTACCATCTACTCAAGTTAGTGACCTACATGAGTCCAATTTCAGTTCAGTCCAATTTCAGTTCAGTGACCATCTTGATACATTAAGCTGACTTCAGTGACCAACAAGATATTTAACCCGTTGTATAAATAATATAATTTTTTAAGATCATTCAAAATTATAAATTAGTGATCACTTTTAAATCCACTTGTACAGTAAGTCTGACAAAATGTGATCCTAAAGGTATTTTTTTGGGTTCACATCTTACTAGTTACTACAGTTTGCATCTTGATCATATCTTATTTATTTCTCTAAGCCTTGTTATTGATTTGGTGTAGCATGGTGGCAACCTCTGGTTTGACTTTGATGACAGCCATGTTTCTCCCATTAGCGAGGACAAGATTAAATCTTCGGCCGCTTATCTTCTTTTCTACAGAAGAGTTCAAGATGTCTAACATCATACTTTTGGTTGGTGATTGTTGGGATTAGATTATTTATACTCAATACATGTTAGGTGATATTGCAAATTTTTATACAGGTAGCATATTTTAGTTCATGACATCAGAGTTAGGTCATTTTGAGGTATATGAAACAGAAAGCACCACTATAAGTGTAAAATTGGTGCTTGAGGATTGTAACATATTAGTTGGACAGATCTTTCAACGGAGGAGAGTTCAATTTTAAAGGCATACTATATATCTATGTTTACATACTCTGTTAATAGAGATATAGATTTGAATATTGGCTCTCAACCCCTTTTACTGAAGTTTAGAATGTTCATCAAACTTCGGTTGTTTTGTTTGGATAAAATGTTTGATTGTTTTGAGGAAAACAACTTGTGGATTGTTCCGTAGGCACAGAATATATAATGCATGCTAGATGAAGACATTAGTACAATACAATAAAGATCTCCTACTATACAATTTGGCCGAAATGCATGGAACAAAACTTACCCAATTACATTTGTGCTATCAAACAGTAGATCTATATTGCATATATCTATTTTTGTTTTGCAGCACTGAATTTTTTGACTAAAAAAAACGTTAATAAATTCAATGTATGGAAAAAAAATAAAATTTTCCTACTTATTTTAATGAGTAATGTAGTGTATCCCGAAAAAATTTCTAAAAAATTTTAAAATGTCACATGACATTTTTTTATTTATGGTATTCAAAGGGTCCACTGTTCTCGCCAAAAACTATGAAGTAACTATCGAACTCATTTACACCACTAAAATTATTATATGTATCACTTCGTTAAATTTGAAAAAAATAAAATAACAGAAAAGTTAATGAAATTTTAATCAACAGATATTAATGTACGTGCCACATAGATTAATAATATATACACACAATTTTTAAACTAAATCCAAACAAATGTGTGTATGAATGTGTCCATGTGAAGAATTATTATAAAGACGCAATAAATTATATGGAAGAGAAAGATTAATTACTAATTGAACAATTAAAAACAAAATGAACGATTGAAAAATTAATCTTCTTTATGCAATTAGGTGAAATCCAATAATTAATTCACGGATTTTTTTATTTAATATTGAATGAATTTGATAAAGAATGATTTTTAAGTTAAAGGTAAAGAAACACGTCATCGGTTTGTTATCTTTTTCGTTATTTTATTATCAAGAATTAACAGAATAATATATATAATGATTCTAGTAATTAAAATGAATTCCCATAAAGACCGGGTAATCACTTAATGGCGAACATTAGGCACTTGATATAAAATCCTATTCATATTAATGTACATAAAATCCATCTCATTTATGAAAATAAAATTAATTAAAATGATTATGAAAACGATTGTTATAATTCTAGCAATTCTCTTTTAATAATGTGATTGTTACTCAGAAAAAAGAAAGTGTTTACTTGTTTAAAGAGAAAAATGGCACTGAGCATGTGATTAGTTTGTAAACTAGGTTAAATATATGCAAATTATGTACCGGTATAACAAGCGCAGCAAACACTTGCTGCTTTTTGATACTGGCCCACTAATTACGTGAGTATATAGGACCTACCTTAGTACAGTAGGTTTGTGTAGAGGGAACCCGACATAGTTTAGGGTGACATGACACCAACTTCTCAGGTAACGTAAAATCACCGAATTCAGGACATGACCACCTTTTATACCTTTCCAAAAGGCTCCTCCTATATAATATGATTTGACATTACAGATTCTGTGTACCCTGTATAAAAAAATT
This sequence comes from Saposhnikovia divaricata, assembly GCA_036435485.1. Classification (NCBI taxonomy): domain Eukaryota; kingdom Viridiplantae; phylum Streptophyta; class Magnoliopsida; order Apiales; family Apiaceae; genus Saposhnikovia; species Saposhnikovia divaricata. The sequence continues at coordinate 52,560,189 of CM071595.1, read as the reverse complement.
GCTTTACCCTCTATAAGAAAATTTAGCAATTTGTACTACAATTGTATCTTTTTTATACAGTATAATAAGATTTACACAAAATTGTAGGAGTAATTTTTATGAGTATCCTAATTAATTTTGCGTTAAATATTTCAAGTGCAGGAGAATGTTTAAACCCAAACCAAACCAAACATACCCAGTATATCCCGCTCATAGCAGGGTCTGGGGAGGGTAGGTTGTACGCAGACCATACCCCCACTTTTAGAGCGGGGAGGCTGTTTCCGTGAAGACCCTCGGCTGAGTGCAAGACATACAGAGAGTGTGGAAAATATAACGAGAATGAAACGGAAATGGACAATGACATACCTGAGGCCCATGGCGTTCTCCACATGGGGCATACATACCTGCGATGAAGAATGAAACTCCTAGTTTGATGCGCTCCAACCACACGGAAACAATCCCGCACAGAGATAGCACCGAGCCAAGCTCCCTGCAACTGCAAAACCAGAAAACAGAAGACACTAAAAACTAAAGATGAGAGACTAAAAATGAGAACTCTAAAGACGGCCTTCTAGAAAATCGCTAACCGAGACAAGGCAACTCTAAGGCTCTCGACAACAGAGCCACAACCTAAAAGGGAATCCACCACTTTGATACGCCGCCTCCAAGCACACCTATCCGCGAGCAAGGTCTCATTTAAGTCTAGGGCCTTCAAATCCAACCTGAGCTGCTCTTCCCACGACCTCCTCGGCCTGCCTCTCCTCCTTGCTCCAACAACCGCTAGACTTTCGACCCTCCTAACTGGGGCTTCAGCCAGCTTCCTTCGAACGTGACCGAACCATCTCAACCTTCCTTCCCTAACTTTCGCAGAAAAAGGCACCACTTCAAGCTCGCTCCTAAACACCGAGTTCGGGATTCTGTCCAACATCGTGCGCCCACAAGACCACCGCAACATCCTCATTTCAGCCCCTTCCACCTTGCTTACGAGAGCCTTCTTCTCCGCCCAACACTCAAAACCATATAACATCGCCGGACTGATGGCCGCTCTATAGAATTTCCCTTTCAACTTTAACGGGACTTTCTTATCGCACATTACCCCTGACGCTGCCCTCCACCTTAGCCACCCAGCCTTGATACGATGCGTGACATCGGCTTCAATCTCACCTTCCTTCTGGATGATCGACCCCAAATACTTGAATTTATCCGTCTGCGGGACGATCTGATCTTCAATCCTAACCTCCATCCCTTCTTCGTTGGCTTCACCACTGAAGTTACACCAGAGATACTCGGTTTTAGAACGGCTCATACGTAACCCTTGGGACTCCAAAGTAGATCTCCAAAGCTCCAATTTCTCATTCACCTCCCTCCCCGATTCCGCCACTAGCACGATATCATCCGCGAAGAGCATGCACCAAGGGACAGCATCTTGAATCCCCCGTGACATGACATCGAGGATAAGGGCGAATAGAAAAGGACCGAGGGCCGACCCCTGGTGAAGCCCCATCTCAACAGGGAAGAAACGGGAGTCCCCCAATGGGGTCCGAACGCAAGAACTAGCTTGGGAGTACATGTCTTGAATCACCCTCACGAACGCCGACGACACTCCCCTCTCCTCAAGGCTCTTCCAGATAGCTTCGCGGGGGATGCTATCATACGCCTTCTCAAGATCAATGAACACCATATGGAGGTCTTTTCGACGTTCCCTGAACTTCTCCATAAGACGTCTAACGAGATGAATGGCCTCGATCGTTGATCTCCCAGGCATAAATCCAAATCCAAGTGCAGGAGAATGTTTGATGTACCAAATTCAAGTGCACAAAACCAAAATGTACTCCGTCAATCCATTGTTCCGGTTCCCGAGGAGGTGTTGTCAATTACTTCTATATCTGGCTAGTGCCGCTGTTGTGAATGGTGTGCCATAAATTTTAGGGTTACATTTAACATAATGCACATGACATTATTATTTCGACCTGAACCCCAGAGGGTGACTACTGACTGCTCCGAACTGTATCTTTCAACCCTAACCTCACATGCATGCTACTTCTTCATTTGAGCAACTCCAAGAGTGTGCTAATGCATTGTTTAAAAATAATATAAATAAATAGGATCCTAGCAATTTAAGACATTATAGGATAGGAGAACTTCAACAATCCTTATTTTGGTTCCTTATTATTATATTATTATTAATTTTAATATTCATCCATATTTTTTAAAGAAGAAAGAGAAAGAAAGAGAGAAAAACAAAGTATGAAAAAAGAGGGAAAGGAATATTTAATTAATAAAATTGAGATAAGGAATGGTTATGCATTCCTTAAAGATAAGGAATGAAAAGAGAATCTAAAGTTTTTAGGGAATTGCTAGGATATTCTTGGAGTGTGTTTTTTGATCAAATTCTTATAATTATAGGTAAAGACCCTTTATAAGGTAGCTGTTGAAGATGTTCTCTTAGTCCTTTATACCTCTCATTTCTTTACACTTTCTTTTTGGATGTTCTTCTCAATTTTTAATATTCCAAAATTTATCCAAAATAATAAATTTTATAATATAAAAAATAATTACACCCACTATTTTTCACCACTAAACTCACTTTATTACATAAACAATTAATTAGTCCCATCATTTTTCTTATTTTTCTCCACTACTCTACACCGTGCCCAACTCATTTATAAACAAATGAAAGGGACGGATGAAATATATTTCTTTCTCTTTTTTACCATCAACTTACCCTTTTTCACTCCAATAATGCCATTACATCACCCGAGTACCTCTATAGCCTGTTTGGCTTACCTTAAAATAAGTAACTTATAACTTAAAGTGATAAGTATCATATAAGTGATAAGTAAATCAGAACTTATAAGTTAATAGAGTGTTTGGTAAATCAGAAATTATAAGTTAGTAGAGTGTTTGGTAAATCACAACTTATAAGTTAACTTTTTTAAATATTTTCAAAATATTTGTTTTTTAATATATATAAGTGGATATCAACGGATAGATCTCGATGAGTAGACAAATTTGACATATACATATCAATTTTTTAATGAACGAATCAAAAGATATATGATTTTGAAGATTTGAAGGATATTATATATTGCGTATATCGAGAAATAAGAATAAGTTGAAAGTTGAATGTTAGGATTTCTTAACATTCAACTTATCCCATATAAGTGCAGAAAATGGGCATGTACTTATTTTGCCAAACGGTCTTCAAAAACAGGAAATGAGCTTTCTTCATATAAGTGCACTTATATGAAATGCCAAACACGCACTAAATATTGCCGGTCGCCGCCCGGTGGTTAGAATTAAATCAAATCAAATCACTTAAATACCATATTAATTCAAGAATCATATACAATTCATAGTTCACTCTGGCAAACCAAATATATCAATAATAAATCTTGTGTGACAATCAGAAAGCTATATTTATGTTTAACAATTTGGAGAGGACTCGAATTTAATTAGTAAATCACGATTATACCAATTTTTTTAGGAGGAGGGACGAGACCTTTGAGTTCCCCCGCTCGTCATTGTATGATGTAATTTTGCTTGCTTGTTGCTCTCTCTTGTTAGTCCTAAATGAATGTGAGGAAAATGAGCCCACTGCAATTCCATTCAACAACATTCAATCTAATTAGTAACGAGGATAAAACTAATTACACTTGTACAATGTTTAAGATCATAACTCACATAAATTATATTAATTACGAGGGCAAACAATAAATATTTACTTAACATGACCAATTTAAAATATTATGTACTTTTCAAATGTTTAACTAATCTGCAAGATAATGTTTTTTGTATTAGACTAGCTGTTAAGATAAATATATGATTCTGGTAAGCCCAATTCCTAACACCTTAAGGTTTTAGGAGAGCGGTAGGAGAGCTGGTAACTTGACACTAACCATGTCATAATTATATCTTACTCTATTTAATGAAAAATGGAACAGCTAATTATTAAATTTTATCCATTCGCAACTCTAAATTTGTAACTTCAAATCCAAAAGCATCAACTGTAAATTGCTGATCAGTTGCGGATGTATATATCTTAACAGAAATGAACAGGCATGCATACATTTTTTGATGCTGTGCTAAATGCTTCCCGATGGCTAATATCTGGATTTCTGGCCTTTATCCTCTGAATTTCCTCCCTACACAAACAAATAGCTATGCTAGCTAAGTGTAAATTTCAATAATAAAATAGCCGGAAAATCGGACATCTTCGTGTAGCTGAAATTTGGCTTTGTGTTGTCTTTAGAAATGGACGTAAAATATTATTGAACTTAATAATTGTAAATAAAAAATACTCACTTAATAAATCGGTTATACGCCGAAGGAACACGTTGTCTCTTCTCTGGTGCTGCAGTTTCAAACGATTAGAAGTCCAGAAAATTAGTTAACAGCCCAATAATGGGGGTATTTGGGGGAATTTTTTTCCAGAATAAGTCAACTTTAAGACAAAGTTAGAAATTTCTAACTTTTTTCTGAAAGAAATAATTTTGAGATGACCTCTCTTTAACCAACTGAGACAATCCTTGCGGACGAATTTCATATTTTTGAATGTCATCTAAATTGGACAATCAGACTCAAACACTAATTTGTACACACAAAATTACATATACCACAAAGTCAAATCTAACATGGTAATCATGCACATTAACCGACCGATTCTTGGTGATAAGCTCTAGCTGGCTAGGGTTAACCTATCCTTGTGCTTGTTGAAGAAAAACATTTGGTTGTATGTATATGTCTTTCATGTGTTAAACATCTGTAAAGCCTAGGACCAGTTGTTGGACCATTCGTTCAACTGGCCTTGTGTCTTGACCATATACAGTTGCACAAAATAATAGGTGATCAGTTTTTGAAAATATTGTCGAATTAACCTTTTAAGATTATGTCATACATTTCTGTATAGTATTTAATTGTATGGACCAGTTCACTTTGTGAATGATGAACTGGATGCTGAGGTAAGGTCACAATCTAATGAGTCGTCAATGATGCGCTAATTTCAGGTGGTCCTCTCTATTCATATATAATTCATATATATCTGCATACATGCCCAGTACTGTACCTTTAATATCATCACTTGATGTTTTTGAACCAATTTAAGTTTAATTTATTCGTCTCAATTAAATTCCAAAAATTTAATTAATTTCTTCTAAATTGACAACTCAATTACCATATTAATAAATAATTAGTTTATTATATAAACTAGCTAGAAACAAAATATAATGTGCAATCAACTATTATCATGCACTTGCACTCAAAATTTATTGGATTTGCTATGACACACACACGTATATCTATAAATAGAGAGAAAAAGTGGTCAGAGTATTACGACGGATGGGAGGAATTCTGGGTTGTTGCTCAATAGACTCAGCAGCTGAAGCTGCAAACTTGTAGTAGCATTTAGAAGACGACCCGCTATCTTCAATACCTTCTTCACAGCCCGACTGTTTCTGCATCTTCCCGGCCAGCAAATACATATATAATTCAGGGTAATTATAATCATATTGAGTGCATATTAATCATGAATTTCTAGTTAACTGTTTTAATGTAGAGCAAAGATATGCATCAACGTGAGACTAACTTATAAAGTTATAGGTGTAATCTGACCAAAAAAAGAAAAAAGTTATAGGTGTAATGAGTGAACGCTCAGTCGGTTATAGATGTAAAATCGACCATAGTGTGTGTTATGGTCGACTTTAGGTACATATATAAATCCAAAGAAAATGCACATTAGTCGGCTTAATTTCCGAATGGGTTTTAACGACAAAATGATAAAAAAGAATCGATTAGGCCTATATATCAGTTTTAAAACCGACCTTATACGACACAATTAATTTTAAGCATACACGTCATCAAAACCACATCATTTTTGTGGTGGATCCATTTATATATTAACCGACCTTTACCTAATTAGGTTGTTCGGTTTTATCCCCCGCCGCCATTGAATCCGATTTTAGCACAAAATATGTAAATGTTAATTATATATATAGTATGCTTACAACCTACATGCATGCATAGATATAAGTACAGATATTCAGGCATATGTATCACAGAATTATGTGTCTTGGTGACTGAAACAAATGTACTGCAAAAAAGTGGCCGGCCTGATCGAGTACTCAACTGTATACATACACAGAGCAACAAGGAGAAATATACCTGAGGTTCTTGATGAGGAGGAAGTGTGTGGAGCAAAGCACCCATATTTACAGACAACAAAGTAGCGCAGTGCCCGCATCTCACTGTCACCATTTTACTCATACTGTTGCATGGAACACTAACCTGCAATCATTTATCTATATATTTATCTATTTTTTGGTGATTTGACCATAATTACAGGAAAAATATGTACCAGTTTGATAATTAGTAACTAATTATGTGAAGCCTTAGCTTAAATATTCTAAATAATTATTTAACATACACATGATTACACAGTCTGCAAGCTTGTCATTTAACATACACATGCATAAACCACCGAAGAGTAAGACGCATGATCAGTACTGGAATAGAAACCACGATTTCCATATCCAATTATTAAGATACATACACTTGAAAAGCACGTATAAAGCTGGGCTTTCATATGCTACTCTTGCACTAAATCCAAATCCAGTACTGTTGCCGCATCTTTTTTTTTTTTTTTTTTTCCTTTTAGTTGAATGTTTAAGAAGTTGAGCTAAGATGTGTATGATGATGATCCACATACACTAAAAACTCTTGGTATATATATGTATATATGTAGAGGGTGTTTGGCCAAACTTATAGCGGAAAAATAAGTACTCTTCCTCAAGAAAAAAGTAGTTATATACAGAATCTAGATCTGTCGAAACAACATATCATGTTGATGTATTAAGTTGATTTACACGAAATGAAAACTTAACCCTTTTTAAGGGAACTATATATATATATATATAATGAAATGTTTATTAATCTATTCTATATTCTTCCAACTAAGTAATCTTAAGAAAAACTTTCCCCTCCCTTTGTGCTATATATGTATGAAAATCTAGCAATAGCTAGCTAGATCCCTCGGAAAAATTATGTATCTGCATATGCAATATGTATACGTTTAATTTTCTCCTACAAACTTTTGATCTCTACATCATACATGTGTAAATTTATAATTTAGAAGATATTAATATATAGTCATCTCTCCTCCCTCAATTTGTCTCTGGCACACATCAAATTATATTAGTATATGATCGTGTCACCACGATAAAAAATCAAGACAACTTTAGAAAAACAAATTTAAGATTACTTCAGCTAAACTAATTCAATATTGTTTATGCTTTTTTTTTTCCTGTTATTGTCAGGGAATTAAACCTTAATTCCGCTATACGGATTTAACTAAACTAATTTTTTTTTTAAGTTCTTAAAAGAAGCTTATAAAATATATAACAGGTACAGATAGTACGTACCATATAAACAATTACAAGATTATAAGAATAAATACCGCAAGAACTGTGTTGCAGAAGTTGCAGTGAAGGTAACAAATGCGCTCTGAGGTGATTGCTATTTCCGTTGACATAATTGTTATATATATATATATAACCAGAATCGTAAAGCACTTGCTGATGGATCGGTTGGTAAACTAGGTAGCTAGAGGAGTTGTTTAGGTTTTGAAAATATAAACGAGATCTTTAAGTATAAAGCGAAAGAGTAATTAGTGCTACATACACAAGTGGAAAGAATGAAAAAGAAAAATACAAAGGAGGAATTAAAGAGACTAAGAGGGATGTGTATAAAGCTGGGACTCGTCCGGCCGGTGAGATGAATTCATAGCAAGAGAACGATTGTGGTGGTGGTATAAATAAGTGAAAGAAAAAGTTGCACTTTGGGCAAGTTAAGAGAGAGAAAAGGAGAGGGTGGTGGGTAAAGTTGGCCAGAGTGATAAATTTTAATTTAATTTTGTTTTTTTTGAAAGACGTCAATCATTCTCTCCTTTTATCTATTTCTTTACGTTAAGAATGAGCATAGAAATTAAGAAAATATATGTGTACAAAAATTAAAAATCTAAGAAAAATGAGTAGAATTATGAGAATAATCAATAATTAATATATATATATATATATATATATATATATATATATATATATATATATATATATATATAATCACGTTTTATGGATTCTAAACTGAGAACCTAATAACCGGTTCTTAAATACAATAAAAATATACTATACATAATTATAATAAAGATACACTTACCATATTTATAATATAGATTAAATTTATAAATAAAAAAAAACTAAAGAAATCAGCAAAATTTGTAGTGAATCTCTATCAATTTTTCCTAAAAAATTTAAATATTACACAATTTCGTATCTTCCAAGAATCACGTAATAAAATCAAGAATCAAGATTGGATATCATCAATTTTCAAGTTCAAATTTAAAATATAGGGAAGTTTAAATGTAGAACTTTTAAAGTTCATGTGCGAAGCTTATTTAATTCAATAAAAATAAATACGTTATGCATATGAACTTACATATTTGCATAAATGTTCTACACATTAATTTTTTAGATTTTCAAATTCACATGTAAGATAAACACGTTTAAATGAACAACTTTAAAAGTTCATGTACGGAACTTATATAATTTAGGTCTAGGAAGTTACTAGCTAATATAGTAATTCCTCCCCTAGATTTATTCGATGTGACATTTCCGAATAACGAGTCAATTTGACGAAAACGTTTTCTCGTACCTAATCATTTGATTTAGATAAGGTATATCTGTGCTATGATATATCCTAGTCTAGATTTTATATGGTACATTTTAAAGGCAAAGTCAAGTCGGCACAAATATCGATATATTCCCGAACACTGATTTTACGCAATAAAAACGAGAGTTTTATTCAAACCAGTGTTTATTTCAAATGTTTTATCCTCAAATATATTTGATATATTTTTCAAAAGATTATTTTCAGAATTGCCTTATTTATTGACTTGCCGAAAGGTCAAAAACAAATTTTATCCCGAACCCCTAACAGTTTTCATTAAAATGGATAAAATCGTAAAATATTCAAAATAAATATTCCGAGGACTTCATGGTCATTATCATTTGAGGAATATTATATTTGAATATATTTCAAGTCAAAACTTTAACCAAAACATTGACAAGTTACGACAAACGGTTAATATATTTTATTCAGTCGCGTAAGGACATTTAACCAAATTATTTTTGAATAAAATACCTCCACATGTTATTTTGACTTGAAACTTTGAGAATGTCACTAGAATATTTAAAAAGAATTTTATAAAAAGTTTCATGATTTTATGAGAACATTTTTCCGGAACCCCCTAAAATCACTTCGGTTTTTATTTTGGGTTCACTAAAAGTCTTCCAAATACATGGAAACTTTTGGGTCGACCTTGACCATAATTTTCATATAATATTTGAAGACTTTTGGCATTGGTCTAATATTTTTTCAAATTATTTTGAATAAAATCGAACGAAATGGGTTTGTCGCGTAATATCTTATTTATTGGCTATTTACGAACCAAGAGAAGCTTCCTATAGTTTATAATTTTTATTTAAACATGTGCTACTGATTATTTTAAGTAACTTGGTGATCAAGTTGGGCAATAACCTCTTAGCCTCTTGTCCATTAGTAGCTTGCTCCATTCTTTGGTCTTTAACCCCCTTAAAATGCCTATAAATAGCCAAGCCATTCCACCCATTTCCCCCCAAGCCTAAGAGCCAAAGAAATGCTGGAGTTTTCTCTCTAGAGACACACCATATCCCAGATTTAAATTGCTCCAAAAAGTATCTAGCAAACAAGCTTCACCCTTCATCTTTTTATACACCTTTCAAGCTTGTTTTTAGCTCATTTCTTCACCAAAAACCTACCTCTCGGCTTCCACTTTTTAGGTAGTGATTGAGCTCGTTTTTTGCAGCCTATTAAGCGTTCTTTCAAGTGTCTTTGAGTCACCTTTAATCCCTCCTTGAATATCTTTCATTTGGTGCTCAAACTAGCTCACTTAGGTAGTGTTTTATCACCATCTTTTGCTCTAAAATAATTCTATCCAAGACCACTTCGAAGACAAAACTATAGCTCACCTATAGTGGGTTCTTGAAGTGCTTTGGAAGAGGTTTAAGGATCCTTGTGTCCCCCTTAAATTATCTTTCATTGATTGATCTTGGTGGCCTTATTTTGGTAGCACTTTTTGGTGATTTTTGTTGTGTTTCTTGCTCTTTCTATACACCATTCGGCCAAACACTTTTAGGCAGCTCCTTAGCCCGAATTTTTCAGCCCTTAAAGTGTACTTCCTTGTGTCTTGAGTCACCTTTGATAACCCTTTGAATATCCTTCATTTGGTACTCATTTCGGTCATTAGTTTGTGGTGTTTTTAGGCTTCGATCCTAGCTTGTTCTACTTGTTTTTCTTTCTAGAATTCAAGTGGTTATAAGTTAGTTACATTTTTGTTTAGTGTGTGTACATCTACACATACTAGTCCTGGAACCTAGTTCATATCCTTTGAGAATACCTCTTATTTGAGAATTCTTTGCTTTAGGCAACCAAGCCGTCGGATAAAGCCGAAGGTCATAAACTAGTTAAATTTTCGTTGTGTGTGTTATGCGTGTTGCGTGTGTTGTGTGTGTTGCATTCATGGATATAATTGTTGCACGTTTAATTTATTGTCTTGCATCACCGCTCGTGTGACTTATCCCATGCCGTTATTTACTATTTTCCGTACTACGCAAATCGCTAACGTTAATTAAGCGTTTTCTTAACGGTCCTCGCACTTGCGAGTTGATATTTTTATTTCGTCCTCACACTTGTGAGTTGAATAATTAAACACTCTTGCACACACCACTAAAGTTCCGTAGCTCGTCCGATTGGCGTCGTGACTCGCTCGACTTTTACTAATAACGAATCAATTAATTTAACGCGTAATAGCGTCCCCGTGGCTAGTACCGTAACATACTAGTTTTGCACGACCCTTATTATATTATATCTCACTTAATTGTTTATTTGTAGCTTGTTGTTGTATCTTTGTAGTGAGGTGAAGTGAAGTGAGGTGATCTTCGCTCTAAGACCCAAGTCTTAGACACGTCGACGGGGAGTTGGGTGTTTTCACACCGTGAGGAGGAGGAAAGACCCAAGACCTAAGACCTAAGATCCAAGACCTACAAAGGTAGCATCAAGGCTACGTAGGGTTTACTAAAATATTTTGAAGAGGTAACTTGGAGTTACGCTCTAAGATAAATATTTTAGTGGTTTGCTAATTATTTTGAGGAGGTAACGGGGAGTTACGCTCCAAGATAAATAATTAGTGGGTTTGCTCTATATTTTGAGGAGGTAGCGGGGAGTTACGCTCCAAGATAAATATATAGCGGTTTAGCTTATATTTTGAGAAGGTAACGGGGAGTTACGCTTCAAGATAAATACATAGTTGTATTTTGTAAAGGTTTCTCCACCTGCTATAAGGAGTTTTACTTATAGTGGACGAAATCCCGAGTCCGGGGAGGAGCTCGGGGACTGGAGTAGGGGTGTTCAAATTCGTTAGGGGATTGCGGCATCGCGAACCAGGATAAATCGATCGTGTCTCGTTTCTCTCTTGTATTTTCTGTACTTTACATTACTTATTTATAAGTAATTAATTTTAAAAGAGAAAGAAAATTTAAAAAACGCCAAGCTCAAATTTTAAAAAGGTAATAAACTATTCAACCCCCCTTCTAGCTTATTTTACCCACATTCGGGACCTATAAATTGGTATCAGAGCAGTTACTTTTAATCTCGTTATTTGAACGTTGTGAAGTTCGAAAAACGTAACCAAAAGTAGTTTATTAAAATGGCGTATTTAAATACAACCGGTTGTGGTGAAGGTCTTTCGAGTTCTAGACCTCCACTATTCGATGGTACAAATTTTGCAACTTGGAAAACACGATTTAGAATTTATGCTAGATACCAAGGTGTTAAAGTTTGGATGGCTATCAAAGACGGCGTAGTAATTCCCAGCAAAACCGAAGGTGAAATATCCGTCGAGAAAAGGTGAGCGAATATACTCCCGATGAAGAAATTAGGATGAATATAGCCGCGAAAGCAGAAACGGTGTTAACTAGTGCACTTGCGGAAAAAGAATACAAACGTGTTAATAATTGCAAGTCGGCACAGGAAATGTGGAACAAGTTAGTTATCACTTACGAGGGTACAAAAGATATTAAGGAATCTCGAATGGATACCTTAATTCACGAGTACGAGAATTTTAAACTCCTCGAAGGTGAAACTATCATCGATATGGAAACAAGGTTTACTCGTGTAATCGATGAACTTGCTCAACTCGGTAAGGTCTATACGACAAATGAGAAAAATCGAAGGATTTTAAAAGCCTTGCCTCCGAGTTGGAAAGTTAAAGTTACCACGATCAAAGAAATGCATAGTCTTAACGACTACTCCATCGATAATTTATTCGGGAATCTTCGTGCTTACGAAGAAGATAACATTCCGGATAAAGTTGTCCCTAAAACGGATGACAAATGAAAGAATATGGCTTTAAAAGCTATATTAATCGATGAAGAGGAAAATGACGACGAGTTAAACGAAGAGTTGGAAAATCTCGATGAACACGAAATTGCTTTATTATCGAGACAACTTCGTCGTGTGTTACAAAGTAAAGCTCAAATGTACGGAAAGGGCTTCCTAAAATCGAACAATCAAAATCGAGTATTTAATTCGAAAGGAAGGCCGAATTATCGAAATAATTCTCCAACCACGAGCTATGCTAAAAACCAAGGTGCTCCTAATTCGTATAATAACTCCCCTAATACGAATTATGCTAAGAATCAAGGCGCACCTCAAGGTAACAATTCGTATAACAATCCGAATTATACGAAGAACTATTCGACACTTAAGCAAAAAGAGCCAATAGTCGAGGAAACTCAAGATGTTTGTTTTGAATGCAAACAACCCGGTCACTTTAGACGTGAATGTCCAAAGTTGCCTAAGGGTCGAGGTCTTGTCGCGGAGAATGGTTGGGATTTAAGTGAAGATGAAGAAGCACCGAAAGAGATCGAAGAAATTGTCAATCTTTGCTTAATGGCTATCTCCGACGAATCTACATCAACGGACAAATCGACTACTAACCATGAGGTAACCCGAAACTCTACTACCAATTTAAATGTTGCATCATGTAGTAGTGATTATTTAAATGTGCATGTGTCAAGTATGGATTATTCGAGTTTGGATTCTTCCGAACTTATCAAAATGGTGAACTCGTTAAAATCGACTCTTGGTGATATGAATTGGAAATTTGTTACGATGAGTTCCGAAAGGAATAAATATCGAGAAACAAATAGTGGGCTTCAAAAACAAGTCTCTCGTTTGAAGGATATTCATGTTAATGACAAAGAATATTCCGATTTCATTTCTTCACAAAATGAGCGCTTGAAAATAGAGATAAATGAAAAGAATGAAATTATTCAAAATCTTGAAATAGAGAACATTTCTCTAGTTTTTCAAGCCGAATAAAATGAGAAAGATATGTTACAAGTCAACGATAATAATCGTGAGCTTCATGTGGAGATTTTGAATTTAAAAAATCAAAATGAAGCATTAGCAAGTGAAATTGCTACACGAGACTGTCGGATTAAAGAACTTGAACAATCTTTAACGAATGACAAAGAAGAAGAGCTTAGACAAGCCATAAATGATTTGGATCTTGACTACCAAATAACCTTAGCCGAAAAGAACGACGAATTAGCTAAGTTAAAAGAGCAATTTGATGTTGAGGTTGTTGAAAAAGAATATTTGGTTTCAGAAATGAAAACAAGTATTTTGGAAAGTCAAAGGCTAAAAAATGAGAATGCTATGCTCATGGCTCAAGTAATAAATCAAGAAAATGTGCTAAACAACAAAATCAACGTTTTAATGCAAGAAAAGCACAATCTTGACTCTATAATTAAGCAATTCACTAAGAGCAATACTACGTTAGAAAACATGATACACAATCCAAAGGTATCTTCTAACAAAGAAGGTTTAGGATATGATGCCAATCAACCTCCTAAAAGAGAAGCACATATTCCTACTCCCATTAAATTTACTCCTCCTAAAGTACCCACTAAGCTATGCACGTTTTGCAACAAAAATGGACATGAAAATCTATTTTGCAAAGCTAAAGAAGGTGTAAGTAAGGGGAAGTATAAGTGGATGCCTAAAGGAGCCAACAATGCTAAAAAAAATTCAGTTAAAAATGCTAGTAAACAACCGAGACATTCTTATCGTCAAGAGCCAATTAAATTTCAACCAAGGAACTCTAAGAATGTTGCAAGTTCTAGTACTAACAACACTAGACAACCGAATATTCCTAGAAGAAATCTTGTTGCTCAAAGTTCTAATAATAATGCTTATATTCGGAATCAAAAGGTTAATATACCTAGAAATGTAAGTCATTATAATATTCGATTGAGTCAACATGCTAATATGAGGTATCATGCAAATCCTAGACATCACAATGCTCATGTTAGGAACAATCATGTGAATTATCATGCCAATAATCATTCTAGAGATTCTACTTATTAAATATAATTGATGTAAGTAATGTCAGTGTTTAAGTGTTACAGAAGGTCATCAGAGTTTAATTGGAACCTGGAAGCCGTTAGAGTTTAATTAAACTCTGATAGATGGAAGCTCGACAGAGTTCGCTAAACTCTGTCAGGAGGAAGCATCTACTGGTCATCATCAGACTTTGAAGAATAACTGAAGATAATCATGGAAGCAATATCTTTGAAGATTGGATAGTTGTCGAAGACATTGTGTTGACTAAGAAGACGCGTAGCAATCATAATTGATAACATTTGTATAGATGATTTATAGGAGTATCAATTATCGATTGTACTGTAGCTGTATATCTTTATAAATACAATTAGGTTAACCATAGAAGGGTTTCGAGAAAAGAATTATAATTTCTTTTTAACGTAAGCAGCTCTCTGTGATATTTTACATCACTGAGAGAGGAGTTATTAATTCCATACAGTTTTTGATTATCTAAACGTGTGTTTATTGTTATTCTCTCATACAAACTTGATTATATTTGTGTATTCGGCCTAACAATTGGTATCGGAGCCCTGTTACTCTATAAAGTTTAAGATCCACACACAACTATAATTAATGGCAGAGATACCTCCTCCATCAGGTTCTAATTCTAGTACTGAGAAGGCTCAACCTACTACTGTGAGTCGTTATGAGACAATTAGGGTTCCTATTCTCAGGCCAGCAGAATATTCAATCTGGAAGGTGAAAATGACCATGTTTCTGGAGGCTACAGATCCAGAATATCTTGTCAGAATTTATGAAGGTCCTCATAAGCCTACAAAGTTATCTGTTGTTGCTGCTGGTCAAGAAGCTAAATCAGTTCGAAAGGAGAAGAAAGATCTGACTCCTGAGGATATTTCATCTATTGCTAAGGATGCAAAGGTTAGACATCTACTTCATAGTGCATTAGACAATGTTATGTCTAACAAAGTGATTAATTGCACAACTGCCAAAGAAATCTGGGATGCCCTTGAAGTTAGATGTCAAGGAACTGCTGCTATCAAGAAGAACAGAAGGAACATACTCACACAGGAGTATGAACATTTTGAGGCTAAATCTGAAGAAACCATGACAGAAACATTTGACAGATTCTGTAAGCTACCCAATGATTTGTCACTGGTGAATAAAGAGTATGATCTAGAAGATTCAAATCTCAAATTTCTTCTTGCTCTACCTGAAAAGTGGGATGTAAAGACAACCACTATAAGAGATAATTATGACCTTGCTGACACTGAGATTGATGAAATCTATGGGTTGCTCAAAACTCATGAACTGGAAATGGAACAGAGAAACAGGAGATCAAGCAAGAAGACAAAGTCTGTTGCTCTTAAGGTTGAAGAAAAACCCTTGAAGAAGGAAGCAGCAAGGAAGAAAGCTAAGGGAAAATCTTTGGTCATACATTCTGAAAGTGAGTCATCAAATTCTGATGTTGACTCAAACACTGATGAATCATCTGACTCTGAGGATGATGAAGAAGAAATGATGCAAATGGCTGCTTTGATGGTGAAGACCTTCAAGAAGATGGGTTTCAAGAACTTCAAGAAGGGAAAAAAGTTCTCTAAGAAAGATTCAAATTCTGACAGAAAGAGTTTCAGAAAGTCTGAGAGAAAGGATACCAAATCTGGGAAGAAAGACAAGTCTGAGATTCAATGCTACAAGTGTAAGGAGATGGGTCACTATGCTCCTGAGTGCAAGAAGGGTAAAACTGAAAAAGCACTCTTCACAAAAGGCAGAGACTGGGCAGACACTTCAGACTCAAATGAGGATGTTAACTATGCTCTCATGGCTTCTATTGAGAATGAATCTGAAGATCCTAAAAACAAGGTACCCCTAACTACCTATGCCTATAATACTGATAATATATCTGAATTGAGAATTTATCTTAAGTCCTTACATATCAGTTATAGGGATCAGACTTTAGAGAATGAGAGAATCAAATCTGAGAATTCTGAACTTAAAGAAAGAAATAAATTTGTTGAAGAGAAACTTGTCAACATGCAACAAGTTCAGAAAGAAAGAGATGATGCTGTTTATCTAGAAGAGGAGTTTCTTGGAAGATATAGGCAACTAGAATCTGAATTGGAGAAAGCAAATCACATAATCAAGACTTGGACTGATTCTGGAAAAGACACTCATGAGGTTTTTCAGTCAGACACAGTTGGTTTAGGTTACTGTGAGGAAGATGAACTTAGGTTTCAAAAAGAAGTCAAAATTAGAAAACATCTTCCACCTAGAAAATTTGTTACTGGCACAAGTGAACCTAAGTCTGAAGTTGAAAAAGAAGCTGCTAAGGAAAAATCAGTAAAAACTTGTGTTAAACAGATTAATATTGGTTCAATGACAGATAAACAACTCAAACATAAGCTTAAGGAGTTAAAATCTGTTAAGAAACAGAAAATGTCCAGGAAGAATAGAAATGGTAAAGTAGGCATTACTAAAGGTTATAATCAAATGCTTGCTACTTATGCTCCAAGGAAGACATGTCATAACTGTGGTAGTACTAATCATCTTGCTAGTTTTTGCAGGAAAAATAAATACATTAATTCTTTACCCTCCAAGTCTGGAGTAAAGAATGATTATGTTAAAATTAAACCATAGACTTTATGCAAACATTGTGGAAGTACTTGGCATTCTATTTATACTTGCAGGGATTATAATGCTATTTATCATAATTATTATGAACTGAAGCCCAATTTGAAATGGGTTAAGGTTAATTTTGCAAGTGTAACCTCTGATAATGTTAGCTTAAACTCTGATAACAAGAATTCCGCTGCTAAAGCTAACAAAGTTAAGAAAGCCAAAGGATCCAAGCAAGTCTGGATCCTTAAATCTGACCCTAAGTAAATGTTTGTGATTGCAGGGCATCAGGGAGAGTACCCTAGTCGTGGACAGTGGATGTTCAGGACACATGACTGGAAATATAGCCCTGCTATCAGAGTATGAGGAGAAGGCTGGCCCAAAAGTTTCCTATGGAGATGGCAACGTAGGACGTACTCTGGGATATGGCAATATCAATCTTAGAAATGTCACCA
The DNA here is from genome assembly GCA_036435485.1 of Saposhnikovia divaricata. Taxonomy (NCBI): domain Eukaryota; kingdom Viridiplantae; phylum Streptophyta; class Magnoliopsida; order Apiales; family Apiaceae; genus Saposhnikovia; species Saposhnikovia divaricata. Next base: position 52,542,649 of record CM071595.1, on the reverse strand, counting down.
TTACAAATGTAGCTCTGGTTCCAGGACTCAAGCATGATCTGCTATCTGTGAGTCAAATCTGTGACATAGGTTATCATGTAGATTTTCAACCTGAATACTGTGAAGTTATCAGTAAATCTACAGGGAAAGTTGTTCTAGTTGGACACAGGTGCAATAATATCTATGAAGCAAGTTTGTTGACAAACTCTGATGGAAAAGCTGTGTGCCTGTCAACAAGAATGTCTAGTGAAGAGAGTTGGAAGTGGCATAAGAAACTCTCTCATTTGAATCTGAACAACATCAATGAGTTGATAACAAAGGATCTTGTAAGGGGACTCCCAAAGTCTTTATTAAATGTTGATGGCCTGTGCGATTCATGTCAAAAGGCCAAACAAAGGAAGTCATCTTTCAAAAGCAAGTCTGAATCTTCAATTGTTGATCCTTATCATCTTCTACATGTTGATCTGTTTAGACCAGTGAATGTATTGTCTATTGGAAGAAAGAAATATGCTTTAGTTATTGTTGATGAACACACCACATACACTTGGGTGTATTTTCTAGCAAAGAAGAATGAAACTGCATTAACTCTGATGGAGCATGTAAAGCTGCTGGACAAAGGATCAAAACACAAAGTTAAAATAATCAGGAGTGATAATGGAACTGAATTTAGGAATGCAACAATGGAAGAATTTTGCAAGAACAAAGGAGTGAAGCAAGAGTTTTCTGCACCTGGTACACCACAACAAAATGGTGTAGTTGAGAGGAAAAACAGAACCTTGATAGAAGCTGCCAGAACTATGCTTGATGAAGCAAAATTGCCAACCTATTTCTGGGCAGAAGCAGTTCAAACTGCTTGTTTTACTCAAAATACAACTCTGATCAATAAGCATGGGAAAACATCATATGAGATGGTGAAGGAAAAGAAGCCTAACCTGAAATATTTTCATATCTTTGGGTGCAAATGTTTTGTGTTAAAAGCTCATTCTAAACAGTTGACCAAATTTGAGTTAAAAGCTGATGAAGTAATTTTTGTTGGCTATCCGCTGTCAACTAAGGAATTCAGAGTTTATAATCTGAGAACCAAGGTTATTATGGAGTCAATTCATGTGTCATTTGATGACAAGAAAATAACTGGACTTGAAGATGTAGATGAACATGACCAACTGCGCTTTGAAAATGAAGAATTAATCTCTGATGAAGTAAACTCTGATGAAGCCGAGTCGACAAACTCTGTTGAAGCATACTCTGACCCTCTACTGGTAAACAATGAAGAAACTTCTCAGCCAGAACAAAGGGGAGAACCAGTTGAGGGGGAGCATGAAGGATCACTTCATAATGATGACTCAAATACTGAAAGCGAGTCAGCTGAAAAATCTTGATCAATCTCTGATGACTCAAACTCTGAAAGTGCAAAATCTGACAGTTCAAACTCTAAGCAGTCAAATTCAGGGGGAGCCTCAGAGATTGAAGAAAGGCAACAAGAAAATCAGGAGAACATGGATCAAGGGGGAGGATCTGATACTGATAGAAGTCATTTACCTTCAGCTAGGAAATGGACAAAATCTCATACACCTGATCTAATTATTGGAGATCCAGATGCGAAAGTAAGGACAAGGGGTGCTACAACAAATGAATGTCTGTTTCATGCATTTTTGTCTAAATCTGAACCAAAGAAGGTAGAAGAAGCTCTTCAAGATGCTGACTGGATAACAGCAATGCAGGAGGAGTTAAATGAATTCGAAAGAAATGAAGTATGGACCCTTATACCAAGACCAAAGAATAGATCTGTTGTTGGTACTAGATGGGTTTTCAGAAACAAAACTAATAGTGAGGGAGTTGTTACAAGGAACAAGGCTAGACTTGTGGCAAAAGGCTATTCACAGCAGGAAGGAATATACTATGATGAAACTTTTGCTCTAGTTGCAAGATTGGAGGCAATAAGGATTTTTCTAGCTTATGCCTCTCATAAGAAATTCAAGGTATTTCAGATGGATGTAAAAAGTGCTTTTCTGAATGGGAAGCTTGAAGAAGAAGTGTTTGTTGAACAACCACCAGGATTTGTGGACCCAAAATATCCAGACTATGTCTACAGGCTGGATAAGGCACTCTATGGACTTAAGCAGGCACCAAGAGCATGGTATGAAACTTTGGCTCAATTTCTTTTAGAAAGTGGGTTCAATAGAGGTACAATTGATAAAACCCTGTTCTATTTTAAATCTGGTAGTGACTTGCTTTTAGTTCAAATGTATGTTGATGACATAATTTTTGGGTCTACTAATGATAAACTCTGTAAGAAGTTTGCCAAGCTCATGTAATTCAGGTATAAAATGAGCATGATGGGAGAGCTTAGTTATTTTCTAGGCCTACAAGTGAAGCAAACAGATGATGGGATTTTTATAAATCAAGCAAAATATACCAGAAATATTCTCAAGAAATTTGGTATGCTTGACTGTTCATCTGCAACAACTCCCACGGCAACAGCAACAAAGTTGGACAAAGACACAGGAGCTCCAGTAGATATGACAAGCTACAGAGGCATGATAGGGTCTCTTCTTTATCTAATAGCAAGCAGACCTGACATTATGTAAGCAACTTGTCTCTGTGTAAGGTTTCAGGCAGATCCCAGAGAACCACATCTAATAGCTGTGAAGAGAATTTTTAAGTATCCCAAGGGCACCATAACCTTAGGTCTGTGGTATCCCAGAGAATCAGAGTTCAAGCTACTTAGTTACTCTGATGCAAACTTTGCAGGCTGTAAGATAGACAGAAAAAGCACTAGTGGAAGTTGTCAATTTCTGGGTGACAGACTTGTTTCTTGGGACAGCAAGAAACAGAAATCAATTTCTACATCTACAGTTGAAGCAGAGTATATTGCGGCTGGTAGCTTTTGTGCACAGATTCCGTGGATGAAGAATTAATTGCTGGATTATGGATTAAGGTACAGTAAAATACCTATTTTCTGTGATAATCAAAGTGCTATTGCTACGACAGGTAATCCAGTACAGCATTCAATGACCAAGCACATCAGCATAAGGTACCATTTTATCAGAGAACATGTAGAGGAAGGAAATACTGAGCTTCATTTTGTGTCTACAGAACAACAGCTTGCAGTCATCTTTACCAAGCCATTGAGTGAAGCTACATTTACAAGGCTGGTAAATGAACTAGGAATGATCTCTGATTTCGACTAGAGATACTGGTTAGACTCAATCTTTACTTATATAATATGTTGCTCATGTTTCTGTGATTAGTATACCTTGATGTGATAATACAATTGTTAGAATACTCTGTAGGTCATACACTGTTGAAATGTGGGATAAACTCTGATAAACTCTGATAATGTTATTGTCTGAACATAAACACCGATGAAGAAATCTGTATGAAGCATAATTCTCAGTAATTAATCATGAATCCTTCTAAGTTATTTGTGATCTAATCTTAGACTGTGCGAAAAATTAACACAGCATGATACTGTTTCCATATTCATAGCATCTCTTAGTTTATTTATCCTAAACTCTGACTCTGTAACTGCTGTGTGCATTGCCTCTCATGACTAACTTCTGATGATTGATGACTTCTAAACTCTGTTTGTTAAACTCTGTTAAGTTAGATTATGTTATTAGTCTACCCCTATAGCAAATGTATATAGGCTGTTAGAACTCCTTTGAGATTATGTTGTGTCTAGGACGACCCAGGAACTTGCTAGTAAAAAGTAAGGGCTAAAATTCTCTAATTTTTGGTGACTAGTCAAATACTAGGAAGACCCAGGAACTTATCAAAAAGATAAGGGCTAAAATTATAGGATTTTTGGTGACTAGTTCCAACCTCTGCTTACTGGAGAAAAGAAAAAAAAATAGTTAGAAGGGGGGTATAAGTTTGTTTAGAGTTACTGTATATTAATTATTTACTACAGAGTTTAGCATTCATCAGACATTAAGTGTTTACTATGAGAGTTTGTGCAAACAGTGTTTACTGATTTATTTTATGAATTTTATGAAAAATTAGATGCTCTAAATATTGAATTAGTAAACTCTTCTATACACACACATAAATTCACAACTGTGCAGTTTTTGAAAGGGTTATGGTAATAAAGTTGGAAAATTGATAAACACTGACGAAATTTGTCTAGTACTCTAAGGTAAATATTATTTCAGACAATTTACAGAATTGGGGTGAAAGGAGTTTTTGAAAAATGAGATAAATAATTTCCAACTGTTAATGAGTATTAGAGTGTTAAAGTGTATTGGAAATATGAGAGAGAAAGCAACAGTAATTATTGCCATAATTACTGAACGTGCAAAGTTGTTCCATTGCATGTGTGCCGCGTGTCCCACTCTCACACTAAACAAGAAACTGGTTGCTTGTGTTAATATTTAAAATGATTGGGTTTTAATTTTTAATTACAAATCTAATCATTTTTACATAAACGGTTATTCTCTTTGCACACAAACACTCACAGTTACTTTGTTCTTTCACTTGCACATTTTCACAAACACCTCTCATACACATCTTTTTCTCTGATATTTTCTTCTCAAATCTAATCTCATGGCTACCAAAGCTTTTAACGCTCGAGGGTTAGTATTTGTACCTAACAACTATGCAGCTCCGTTGAATAATGAGAACGTTCCTGAGGCATTTCATCTAATTCAAAACTTCTTGCTCGATTCGGAGATTGGTAGAGCTCTAGTCGAACAAACAAAACTCTCTACTGTACAGATTGCTTCTTTCTGGCGGTCAGCTACTTATGACGATGGAGAAGAGAATGGGACTCCGTCAATCATTTTCACATATGAGGAAACACAGTATGTCATTACTCCAACAACGGTCAGAGAATCTTTGGGTTTTGATACACACTCTACATACAGTATTGTTGGTGAAAGGATTCTAAAAGAGATGTTGCAGCAAATTGGGTATTCAGGACCTTTAGAGAGACTTTGTCAAGTGAAAAGGCCATTTCTGAGGAAGGAGTGGAGTTTCTTTTTCGACTGCATCACAAGGGCGTTTGGAAAGAAAGTCACAAATTGGGATGCTATTCCTACTGATAGTCTTCAAATCGGGTATTCTCTTCTTTATGAAAGTAATTTTGATTTTGGTAGACTTGTCTTGATGAATATTGGTGAAAGATTGTCAGAGTCTAGTACCACTATTTATTTTTCTAGATTTTGTCAATTACTATTCGCTGCTTGTGTGCCTGATGTTGAAATTTCTGAGGAAGACACATTCAGGCCTTTAAGGTTCATAAGAGAGTATTCTCTGATTTGACCAACAAGGATCTAAGGTGCACATACCTGACTTGCTCTTGCCTCTTGCTCTTCAAAACTTTCTAAATCAACCTCAAGAACCGCAATAGCCTGAGCCTGCACTTTCACCACCTGAAAACACTGAACCTTTACAAACTACAACCACTGAAACACAACCTCAACCTTCTCAACCTGAAAATGCTGAGCCAAACCCTGAACAAAATCCACCACCTACACAGGCAAAACCAAAGCGTGGAGGTAGAACAAAACACAAAGCTGTCAGGGCTAAAAAGGTAAGAGTCAAAAGGTCTGATTTCTCAAACTCTGTTGAAGAAGAAGTGGCAGTTGAGGTACCTAAATCAAAGAGGAGAAGGTTGTTAGTTGATGAGTCAGATGAAGAAATAAATTTTGAAGCTCCAGAGGTGATTTCTAAGGAGATACCTACTGTTGAGATAAATACTGAAGAAGAAGTTGTAAAGATAACTGAAGATGCACAAATGGATGTGGAAAACAGAGATGGTTTTCCTGATATGGATGCTTTTGATAAGTCATTCATTCCATTCTCTGATAACATTGAAGTTCCTATCTCATCACCTGTTGTTGCTAACTCTGAAGAAACTGGTGTAGCTGATCAACCTACTGTGGTACTTGATGAAATAGTAGCAACACATACTGCACTATTCTTTGATGCTCACCAAGTTCCTGAACAAGGTGAAGAAATTGATCAACCAACCAAGGTTTTAATTTCTGAGCCTGTGGATGAAGTTCTTGCAAAGTCTGTTGCAGATGGAGAGCAAACTGAAGAGAATATTGAGGAGACTTTTGCTGAAGGTATTGCAGTTGTAGAGCCTCCTGTTGAAAAAGTTGAAGCTGTAGTGAATATTGCTGGGACTGATCTAGTGGAAAATGAAATCGATGTTGAAGCTTAAGGAAGTACTGAGTCTAATTCTTCTCGGAGACAACCAGTACAAACTGATGCGAAGATAACTGATTTTTCTGGACCTTCACAACGTGAAATTGAAAAAGAACATTTTGTCAAATTTTCGGAGAATTGGTATAAAGAAGATTGCATTTTTCCTGCTGGAAGAGCAGCTGCTTTTGTGCATAGCACTGCTACAAACATTTCCAATCCGGAGATTCTTTCATGTCTGAAAGCCACTGTTGTTCAAGTCAAGACTCTTAATACCAGGTTTGATGATTCTCAATGTTGTGCTAGAAAAATAAACATTTGAATTTGAATCGCAAGCGCACAATTCGTTTCGTTGTAAAATTTATGATTCGTTCCTCGGAGACTATTTATTTCGCAAACCTTAATTTTTAATTTAATTGAATTAGAACAAGGGAATTGGGTTTTTTGAGAATTTTTATGGATTTCTAACTAATTAATATTTAAAAGGTAATTGGCATTAACAAATGTTTAAAGAAAAATGATTCTTAAAACTATTCTAATTTTAATCTAATTAATTAAAGGTGAGAAAAACAAAACTAAGTTAACCTAAAAACGAAATTAAACTAAATTAGAAACATTACAGAATTTTTAGAAATTTGGCGTGAATGATTCATAAATAAGGCTAGACCAGAAACAACTAACGCAGCTATACAAGACTCACCAAGACAAGATATTAAATCGCTACAATACCAGCAGAAAACCAGGAAGATTACAAAAATCAGAACTCGCAGCAGCAAAATTCAGAATATACTTAGAACAGAATCGAATCGATAGAGACTAGGAAACCAGCAAAAATAGTAACCAGAGAAATAGGCAAAATAACTCGACGACAATCACAGTTCTCAGAACAAGACTCAAAATAATAACTCGAAACTCATCAAAAAAACTGGACTTGTAAAAACTCGCAGCAACAACATCTTCCGAGTTCCAAACAAATTCAACAAATTGGAAAACAGCAAATTCAAACAAAATCCAACTCGTCCCAGCCACAGTTTAGTCGCAGAGATAATCAAGTACATAACATCATACGGTGATTCATGGAGCTCGCAACTCAACAATCTAACAAACAGCAATTTAAGAAAACAGCGACACCAAAAGAAACTTGCGACTCTGTAAACATCATCTCAGAATTCGACAGCAGCGAATCTCATTACAAGACATCACAACAACTTAAAACACAACAATCAGTCTCAGTAAACAAAACAAGATTCAATCAAAACTCGACCAGGAAAACAGGCATACGACTCAGACATACGACTCGACTAGTACCAACTCAGAAACGCAGCGAGAATTAGAATTCGAAAACAGTACTTGGCAGCGGAACTCGTAATGAACAATGGTTAACAAAGCACAATTAATGAAACACAAAAACTAACGACTAAAACAGATAAAGGGACGTGTTTGAATCGCAGAGAAAGGTCGTGTTTGTGAATTAAAGGAGAAGGAAGAGGATGGAGACGGGAGAAGAAAAAAAAACAAATGGGATGGTTGATCTGTTGTGTGGGAGACGAGAGAGATTGTTTGTGTGTGCCAAAATAAGAGATAAAAGGACTGGGTAGTAAAGTGAAAGGTGTTTTTGTATGTGATGAAGAAGAAAGAACGAATTCTGGGTATTGGAAAAAAACTGGTGCGTCTTCAACGAAAACAGAGAGAAGCAAACAAATTAAAATTAAACAGCTAAAACAGGGGAGCTATTCGAATTTAACAAATTAGAAGTAGGTAATTAGAACTAATATTTTTTTTTTGGTTTTTTTTTATTTGAAAATTAAATTGCAAAGAACTAAAGTTAACTACAAAATTAAAATGGCTAAAAATGATAATTTGGAATTAAATGGCCCACAATAAAATTAATTTTTAAAGGGGCAAACTACGAATAAAAAAAAATTAAAATGGTAATTTAAAATTTTGAACCCACAATAAAATTGAGATTTAAAGGGGCTCAAAATTAAAAATTATAACAAGGAGCAAGAAATTAAAGTTTCGTTACTTTCAACCCCAAGTGGTTAGCAACGGGATTTACGAAAATAACGAAACAAGGCAAGACAAGAAGTAAAGAAAATAAAATTGCATTAATTATAATAGGAGTGTTTACAAGATTTGAAACTAAGAAAAGAAATACAAGAAAATAAAACTACCCTAAAATCTAAGTTACTAAATACAAGGGGGGTGAGGGGGTATTTATAGGATAGGAATTAGGGATAAGGGGGGTGTTGGGTAAATCCCCACCATACATTTGGGTTGTGTGGTGGTGAAATCCTAGCCATCTATTTGTTTCCTTCCCCCTTAAGCTTTGAACAGTTGATCTTGGCCATACACTTTTCTATTGTGTTGGGATGATCTCCACCTTCCACTTGTCTTGAAATATTCCTTTTGCTCCAAGCTCCTAATTCTTTTCCTTCTTTCATTTTTGGTCCTTTTTCTTCCTCCTTTTTCCCTTCCTTGCACTTTATTTATTTATTTTGTCATTTCTTTATTTATTACGATTTACCTGAAATGCAACAAAATAAATTATTAAAACACAAGTTCAAGCAATAAATAGGTAAATAAAATATGCAAAAATATGCACTTATCAAATGCCCCCATACCTATCTTTTGCTCGTCCTCGAGGAAAATAAAAATAAAATGAAAATCTAGATGCAAAGTCCTATACTTCTTTTCGTAGGTGTGACGGTTGAATTTGGCATATGCAACAAGCCCTTTAAACCCCTAGGCAGCCCTAGTGGACGAGTGAGGTCTCGTGAGGGCCTATAGTGAATGTACCCACAAAATCCATCTTGCTTGTATAAAAGATCACATGGCAATGCACACCACACATACATGTCCTCTCATGATACATCAACTTAAGAATCAAAATGAAGTTGCAAAGTCTTGGTGTGAAAAGTGCAAGGATTCACATAGTCTACTCAAAGAACCATGCAAGAGTGATCACAAGTTCATGTCAAGTGCAAAAATCATTGGTAACCATGCTAAGTCTACAAGGGCACACCTTAGAGTCAAAACTTGAGATCTCATATGCAAAACAAGCAATACCTCACATTTCACTCACAAAAGAATATTCACTCAAGAACAAGGGTAAGTGTATCACTCAATTCCAACAAAATCAAATGCATGCTTGACACTTGGTATCATCCCAACTTAAATCACAACATACACTAATGATGAAAATCAAAAGGTCTTTATTAGGGTTGTAGTGGGGCTAGGGACAAGGTTTGTCAAGAAAGGCCAAAATAAGGTGAAGTGTCAAAAGCTAGTAGTAACCATGAATATCATGCACAACACCAAACTTCCTCCCCACACAATTTATTTTTATTTTCAACAAAAAGCCTTGAATAGTCGCAATGAAGGAGGATTACAAAAAAAACATAAGTATGTTCTCATATGTCTATTTTTTCATTTTTTTTTCTTTTTTCATTTTTATTTATGAGAACTAAGATAAATGTAACAATAATCCTCCTTTAGATTTAATTTTGAAAAGCGACTATCAAAGTAACAAAAAATATTTCCTCGAAAGTTATGAACAATAGTAAACCCTATTTCACACACCTTATTGCTCCCTTAAGTTCCTACTAGCCTTTGACAAAATGGGATCAAGAATACGTAAGGCTAAACAAGAAAAAGGTCTTAGGCGAGTAATGTGGTGTGTCACCGAAAGAAAATGATTAGGCTCAAAGGGTTGACTAATTGATCATATAAGAATGGTGTGGATAATTTGGAAATATAGGTTATTCCTAAGTGCCTTTATCATTTTATCATCAATTAATGTCATGTATTTCAAGAAGGAACTCAAACAAGTGCTAGCGATGCAAATGACAAGTGGATACTCAAGCAAAAGAATATAAATGCAAAAGATGTGCATATAGGCTCAAAATCTCACTTGGTGTGGTAAAACATAATCAATCTCAAGAGATGGTATCCTCAATGCACCTACTTGTACTCAAAGCATGAAGACCAAATCATCTTACACCTAATCATGTCCTTCTAATTTCATGCACAATTCAAATAAGTCTACTAGCTTCACCTTGCTAGTGAAAGTGTGTGAACAAGAACTTTAGCAAATCACTTCTCAAACAAAAGCTAATGGATCATGAGATTATCATAGTATGCAAGGGTGCATCAAGCAACTAGCAATCAATTAACAAGACTAGATACGAAAAGAACTCTTTTTGATTTTTTCATTTTTTAATTTTTTTTGGATTTTTCAATTTTTACTATTTACACTAAAAACCCTCCCCCATACCTAAATCATGCATTGTCCTCAATGTATGCAAATGCAAGGGAAATGAGAAAATGAGAATGAGGAGATAATACCTGACAAGAGATGAAGGAGAGAATTTACCTACTAAAAGAAACTTACATGAATCACGGGTCGATGAGGTGGGTGACCTCATCCTCGGGATCAAATGGCAGCTCTAAAAATGGTTTGAGTCTTTGTCCATTAACTTTAAATACATCACCATTTTTAGGATTTTCAATTTCAACAACACCGTGAGGAAAAACGGTTCAAACAATGTAAGGACCTTCCCACCTAGATCTCAATTTCCCGGGGAATAAATGAAGCCTAGAATTGTACAAAAGAACTTTTTGACCCGGAGAAAAAGATTTTCTCAAAATGGATTTATCATGAAAAAGTTTTGTTCTTTCTTTATAGATTTTAGCATTTTCATAGGCCTCATTTCTTAATTCCTCTAGTTCTGACAATTGCAATTTCCTATGACTACCGGCGATTGGTAAGTCAAAGTTCAAATCTCTTATGGCCCACAAGGCCCTATGCTCTAGTTCAACGGGCAAGTGACAGGCTTTGCCAAACACAATTCTGTAAGGGGACATGCCCAAAACAGTCTTAAAAGCGGTTCGATAGGCCCATAAGGCATCTATCAGTTTGATTGACCAATCCTTCCTATTCGAGTTGACAGTCTTTTCTAAGATTTGTTTGATTTGCCTATCGAGACTTCAACTTGACCACTAGTTTGAGGATGATAAGGGGTAGCCAACCTATGAGTAATTGAGTACTTTTTCAAAAGGGACTCAAATTGTCGATTCTTGAAGTGCGTACCTTGGTCACTAATGATAGCCCTAGGTGTGCCAAATCGAGAAAAGATATTCTCTTTTAAGAATTTAAGAATGACCTTGTTATCACTGGACTTAGTTGGTATGGCTTCTACCCACTTAGACACATAATGAACCGCTAAGAGAATGTAGAGGTTGCCAAAAGAGCTAGGAAAGGGACCCATAAAATCTATGCCCCACACATCAAAAATCTCAATGATTAAGATGGGACTCATAGGCATCATATTTCTCCTAGTGATCTTTCCTAAGTGTTGAAACCTACTACAAGCGACACAGAATTCAGCAGCATCCTTAAACAAACTAGGCCAATAAAAACCGCTTTGGAGGATTTTAGCTGCTGTTTTCTTAGCACTAAAATGACCTGCACAAGCTTGATCATGACAAAAGGAAAGGATATTTCGAAACTCATGGTTTGGGACACACCTCCGAATGATTTGGTCGGGGCAATATTTGAAAAGATACGGGTCGTCCCAAAAGAAATGTTTGACTTGAGAGAAAAATTTCGATTTATCTTGTGTGGACCAATGAGAGGGAATGTCGCCGGTTGCAAGGTAATTGACAATGTCGGCGAACCAAGGAGGAGTAGAGATAGAAAAGAGATGTTCGTCGGGAAAAGATTCATTCAAAGGCAAGTCAGTGGTGGACTCCACTACTAAGCGAGAAAGATGATCGACAACGACATTTTCGGACCCCTTCTTATCCCTAATTTCTAGGTCAAACTCTTGGAGCAACAAGATCCACCTAATCAATTGAGCATTAGAGTCTTTCTTAGAGAATAGATATCGAAGGGCGGAATGATCAGTGTAAACAATGATTTTTGAACCAATAAGATACGACCTAAACTTTTCGAGGGCAAAAACTACGGCTAGAAGCTCCTTCTCGGTGGTTGAATAATTGAGTTGCGCATCATTTAAGGTCTTACTAGCGTAGTATATGACATGAGGTATCTTATTGATTCGTTGTCCTAATACCGCCCCTAATGCGTAATCAGATGCATCACACATTAACTCGAAAGGTTGACTCCAATCGGGAGACTTGATAATCGGGGCCGAGGTCAACTCTTTCTTAAGGTGTTCAAAAGATTGTAAACAATCTTTATTGAACTCGAATTTGACATCTTTACCAAGAAGGGTGGTCAAGGGTCTAGCCTTTTTGCTAAAATCTTTAATGAAACGCCTATAAAAACCCGCATGTCCTAAAAAGGAACGAATTCCTTTGACCGATGTTGGTGGGGGTAGATTGGCAATGAGGTCAACTTTGGATTTATCTACTTCGATCCCCTTTTCAGAAATTCTATGACCAAGAACGATTCCTTCTTTAACCATGAAATGACATTTTTCCCAATTAAGAACGAGGTTGGTTTCTTTACATCTCTTTAAGACTAACTCAAGATGGTTTAGGCATTGATGAAAAGACGAACCAAAGATGGAGAAGTCATCTATGAAAATCTCTAGGAATTCACCTACCATGTCAGAAAAGATGCTCATCATGCACCTTTGGAAGGTGGCCGGGGCAGTGGTTAGACCGAAAGCTAAGCGACGATAAACAAAGGTTCCAAAGGGACATGTGAAAGTGGTTTTCTCTTGGTCTTCGGGAGCTATAGGAATTTGAAAATAACCGGAATAACCATCTAGAAAGCAATAGTAGGCATGACCCGCTAACCTTTCTAACATTTGATCTATGAATGGCAATGGAAAGTGGTCTTTTCTAGTGGCATCGTTGAGTTTCCTATAGTCTATGCACACCCTCCAACCGGATTGGACACGAGTAGGAACTTGCTCATTGTTCTCGTTAGTCACCACGGTAATACCCGACTTTTTAGGTACTACCTGAATCGGGCTAACCCAAGAGCTATCAGAAATGGGATAAATGATTCCATTATCGAGACACTTAAGAATTTCCTTCCTAACGACTTCCATCATGGTAGGGTTCAACCACCTTTGTGGATCACGAACTGGTTTGGCATCATCAACTAAGTGAATCCGATGTTGGACAATGGCCGGACTAATTCCTTTAATATCCGAGATACTCCAACCTATGGCTTCCTTATGTTCTCTAAGCACATTTACAAGCTCATCCTCTTGTGACTTGGTCAAATTAGAGGCAATGATAACGGGAAGAGACTCGTTAGGACCTAAAAAGGCGTACTTAAGAGTGTCGGGAAGAGGTTTGAGTTCTAAATCGGGCGGCTTTGACTCAACGGGTTCACTAGTTTCGAAAAGTGGCAAAGGAGGTGGTTCACATGCTTGGTTATTTGTAGGAATGGTGGAATCTAACATTGCATTGACCTCATTTGTATATTCAGAATCATCCCAATCTTGACCAAAGTGTTTTAAACAAAAATCAAGAGCATCATTAGGGTTGATGAATTCTTGATCAACTATATCATCAATTAAATTGACATCCATAGGTTGATCATAGAGATCATCGGGTTGTTTCCCTATGTGAAAAATATTGAGGTCAATGGTCATGTTCCCAAATGTTAGTTTCATTAATCCATTTCTACAATTAATCAAAGCATTGGATGTGGCTAGAAATGGCCTTCCTAGAATGATAGGAATCTGATTCTTAGGGTTCTTGACCGGTTCGGTTTCTAGGACGAAAAAATCAACGGGAAAGAAAAAGTCACCTACTTTAATTAGCACGTCTTCAATAATCCCCTTAGGAACCTTGACAGAACGATCGGCTAATTGAAGTGTAACATTTGTTCTTTGAAGCTCTCCTAAACCTAGGGCTTGATAGACCGAAAATGGAAGCAAGTTCACACTAGCGCCTAAGTCGAGTAATGCTTTGTCCACAAAGGTATTGCCTATGACACATGAAATTGTAGGACAACCGGGGTCCTTATATTTCACGGGAATTTGGTTCGAAAGAATTGAGCTCACTTGGGATGTCAAGAAGGCTTTCTTAGGGACGTGAGTAGTTCGCTTATGTGTGCACAAATCTTTTAGACATTTCGCATACGAAGGAATTTGTTGAATCGCGTCTAAAAGAGGGATGTTGACTTTGACTTGCTTAAAAACTTCTAAGATCTTGTCCATTTAGGCCGTTTGTTTAGGAGAAATGAGTCGTTGAGGGTAAGGAGCTTTTGACTTAAAGACTCGTTCATTAGGTTCTTCGGGGACGGGTTTTGTCCCACTCGTTGATCCTTGTTCCTTAGAACTCTCGGGTTCAAGATTAGCGTTTGGTTCAGAATTCGATTCGTCTTCTTCGGGAGACTTGTCATCGACATGATTTTCAACTTGCTTACCGGACCTTAAGGAAATGACCGCGTTCACATTGTGAGGAGGTCTTTGATTGATTGGAAATTTAGGGTTTACCACGGTTTGACTTGGAAGTTTGTTCTTCTCTCGTTCACAAATGGCGTTGGCTAATTGGCTCACTTGAACCTCTAACTTCGATATGGCTTGAGTACTAGCATTTAAAATTTGCCTATCTTGAGTCATGGTTTGCATGAAGGTCTGTTGAGATTGAGCCAAATTAGTCGTTGATTTTAGAAGCGCATCGAGAGTCTTTTCCAAGGAGTTAATTCTCTTATCCGACTCATGAAAGCCGGGTGGGTGGGCGGGCTTGATTTTGATAAGGAATGTGATTTTGAGTCGTGTTTGAGAAAGGAACTTGGTTTGGATAGTTCGGCTTTTGAAAAGATGGTGGAGATTGGAAATTTTGGCCTTGGTTCCAAGAGAAATTAGGGTGGTTCTTCCACCCGGGATTGTAAGTTGGTGCGAACGGGTCATTCCGAGGTCTCGGTTGGAACATTGCGTTCACTTGCTCAAAATCGGGACAAGGTTGAGACTCAAAGTTCGAAGAATTAAAATTTGGGTACATAGACATGGGTGGGGGACTACTATGAGTTTCTAGAGCTTCGAGTCTCATAGTAAGGGTGGCTAGCTTGGCATCGGTTGCAATATTGTTTCCAATTGAATGTAGACCCCTAGAAGAGCTAGATGACTCATTGGACTTGTGAGGTTCCCTAGTAGACTCCCACAACATTGTCTTCTCCGCTAATTCCTCGAAAAACTCCCACCCTTCGTCTTCATTTTTCTCCATAAATTTTCCTTGGCACATAGACTCTAACAACGCGGTTGTTGGACTATCTAAGGCCTCGTAAACAATCTTGCAAAGCCTCCATTTTTCTATTCCGTGGTGGGGGCATTGTGATAAGAGATTTTTAAAACGATCAAAATATTTCCAAAAAGACTCATTTGCCTTTTGATGAAATTGATTTATTTCGTTTGTAATCCTTGTAGTCTTATGGTTTGGAAAATATTTTTTAAGAAAAATTATCACAAATCCCTCCCACGTTGAAATAGAATTAACGGGTAGACTATACAACCATTTTTTGGCATTTTCCTTTAAGGCGAAGTTGATAAGTCTAAGCCTAATGGAGTCTTCGGTCAATTGTTGGAGTTTTTGTAGAGCACAAACCTCCTCGAATTCATGAAGGAAAATATACGGATCCTCACCATCACTCCCAGTAAACTTAGGTAACATGCTAATATGGTGAGCTTTGATCTCGAAATTATTACCATTTAAGGGAGGAAGAGTGATGCACGAAGGTTAAGCGGAACGGGTGGGGTAGCAACGGTCCTTAAGAGACAAGGCCATGTTTACTATCGGTTCGGAATTATCTAACGACTCGGAATCAGAAGAGGAAGAACTCTCAAACGATCTCACTAGTCTAGAAGAATTATCCCTAATCCAAATAGTTCGCATAAACCACAAAAGGAAACACGTAGCAAGTAAGTGCGAAAAATTAAAACACACAAAAAGAAAGGGTGTAAAATTAAAAGAAAAATCCTAAACCTAGGGTTCCCTAATAAAATAACTAGACCTTGCTCCTAACTGTAAGGGCTACCAAAAACTAGGTAAATCAATAATTATTCGAACCGGCTTGGCCAGGTAGGTGCAAGCATTGCCAAGAGGCTAAACACCAACCTAGACACCAAACCTTAATTGGCCAGGTCAGCTTTCGCTTTCCTAGACACCAAAAAGTAAGAATAATTAAAGATTACTTCGTTTCTTAAGCACCTTCCTAATTGAGCGCGAATTCCTTGGGGCCAAGTCTAATTAATTTTATTAAAAGGCTAGGGAATGCAAAATGAGGAATTAAATGGTTTTTGGGCTAAGGAAAGAGTGATGAAATCCCTTCCCTTATCTTGTAGAGGTTTTGCCCTTAAAGTTTATTTACAAAATGATGCAACAAACAATGATATATACAAAAATTATAAACAAATATGGATGCTTACACTACGTGATTTAATCTAAAGAAAGAAAGAAATTTAACGTACCTTAGGGTCCTCCAGCGATCACCACAATTATACGTACGAAAAATTAAAAACAAGAAAATAAAAAATCTAGATGATGTGCCCTAAGTGATTAAATGCATGATGCAACAATTATGTAATTACAACTAATTTTTTTGTGATTTTTGTGATTTTTTCATTTTTTTTTTGTGATTTTTTAAAAATAAAAAGGGCGAAAAGAGTGAGATACGGTTACCGAAGCTTGCTTTCCAAAATATTCCAATTTATCCACGCTTCGTTGAGGAGAGTTCCGAAATCTCAAGCTTCCCTAAAAAGAACGAAATAAAACTAAGACAAGAAATAAAACTAACTCGAAAAATTAAAAATTAAGGCGCGAAAAATAATTAGTCCCCGGCAGCAGCGCCAAAAACTTGTTGTGCTAGAAAAATAAACATTTGAATTTGAATCGCAAGCGCACAATTCATTTCATTGTAAAATTTATGATTCGTTCCTCGGAGACTATTTATTTCGCAAACCTTAATTTTTAATTTAATTGAATTAGAACAAGGAAATTGGGTTTTTTGAGAATTTTTAGGGTTTTCTAACTAATTAATATTTAAAAGCTAATTGGCATTAACAAATGTTTAAAGAAAAATGATTCTTAAAACTATTCTAATTTTAAGCTAATTAATTAAAGGTGAGAAAAACAAAACTAAGTTAACCTAAAAACGAAATTAAACTAAATTAGAAACATTACAGAATTTTTAGAAATTTGGCGTGAATGATTCATAAATAAGGCCAGGGGCGGAACTAGGGGGGCTAGCCTCGGCGCTAGCCCCGGTCGAACCGAAAATATTAAGTAAAATTTTTTTTTAGCCCGGGGTAAATTTTGAAAATGACTATATATATTTTTTAATAGCCTAGGTTAAATTTTGAAATTTAGAATTTCAAGCCTTGGCCAAGCCAATAACTTCACACAATCTCATCCAAATTCATAGAATAAGAGATTCACCACTTTATAAAGGTAGTTCTTTAATTATTTTTTCTTATTCTTTTTGATATAAGTCAAGATGAAGCAATGATTTCGAACTATAAAAAAAAAAATTTCGCGCTTCGCGCGGGATCCGAAGTACAAAATTTTTTTTCGCGCTTCGCGCGAGAGCCAACACATTTTTCAACCCCCCCTGCAAATCAATCCTGGTTCCGCCACTGAATAAGGCTAGACCAGAAACAACTAACGCAGCTATACAAGACTCACCAAGACAAGATATTAAATCGCTACAATACCAGCAGAAAACCAGGAAGATTACAAAAATCAGAACTCGCAGCAGCAAAATTCAGAATATACTTAGAATAGAATCGAATCGATAGAGACTAGGAAACCAGCAAAAATAGTAACCAGAGAAATAGGCAAAATAACTCGACGACAATCACAGTTCTCAGAACAAGACTCAAAATAATAACTCGAAACTCATCAAAAAAACTGGACTCGTAAAAACTCGCAGCAGCAACATCTTCCGAGTTCCAAACAAATTCAACAAATTGGAAAACAGCAAATTCAAACAAACTCCAACTCGTCCCAGCCACAGTTTAGTCGCAGAGATAATCAAGTACATAACATCATACGGTGATTCATGGAGCTCGCAACTCAACAATCTAACAAACAGCAATTTAAGAAAACAGCGACACCAAAAGAAACTTGCGACTCTGTAAACATCATCACAGAATTCGACAGCAGCGAATCTCATTACAAGACATCACAACAACTTAAAACACAACAATCAGTCTCAGTAAACAAAACAAGATTCAATCAAAACTTGACCAGGAAAACAGGCATACGACTCAGACATACGACTCGACTAGTACCAACTCAGAAACGCAGCGAGAATTAGAATTCGAAAACAGTACTTGGCAGCGGAACTCGTAATGAACAATGGTTAACAAAGCACAATTAATGAAACACAAAAACTAACGACTAAAAAAGATAAAGGGACGTGTTTGAATCGCAGAGAAACGTCGTGTTTGTGAATTAAAGGAGAAGGAAGAGGATGGAGACGGGAGAAGAAAAAAAAACAAATGGGATGGTTGATCTGTTGTGTGGGAGACGAGAGAGATTGTTTGTGTGTGCCAAAATAAGAGATAAAAGGACTGGGTAGTAAAGTGAAAGGTGTTTTTGTATGTGATGAAGAAGAAAGAACGAATTCTGGGTATTGGAAAAAAACTGGTGCGTCTTGAACGAAAACAGAGAGAAGCAAACAAATTAAAATTAAACAGCTAAAACAGGGGAGCTATTCGAATTTAACAAATTAGAAGTAGGTAATTAGAACTAATAATTTTTTTGGATTTTTTTTTATTTGAAAATTAAATTGCAAAGAACTAAAGTTAACTACAAAATTAAAATGGCTAAAAATGATAATTTGGAATTAAATGGCCCACAATAAAATTAATTTTTAAAGGGGCAAACTACGAATAAAAAAAAAAATTAAAATGGTAATTTAAAATTTTGAACCCACAATAAAATTGAGATTTAAAGGGGCTCAAAATTAAAAATTATAACAAGGAGCAAGAAATTAAAGTTTCGTTACTTTCAACCCCAAGTGGTTAGCAACGGGATTTACGAAAATAACGAAACAAGGCAAGACAAGAAGTAAAGAAAAAAAATTGCATTAATTATAATAGGAGTGTTTACAAGATTTGAAACTAAGAAAAGAAATACAAGAAAATAAAACTACCCTAAAATCCAAGTTACTAAATACAAGGGGGGTGAGGGGGTATTTATAGGATAGGAATTAGGGTTAAGGGGGGTGTTGGGTAAATCCCCACCATACATTTGGGTTGTGTGGTGGTGAAATCCTAGCCATCTATTTGTTTCCTTCCCCCTTAAGCTTTGAAGAGTTGATCTTGGCCATACACTTTTCTATTGTGTTGGGATGATCTCCACCTTCCACTTGTCTTGAAATATTCCTTTTGCTCCAAGCTCCTAATTCTTTTCCTTCTTTCATTTTTGGTCCTTTTTCTTCCTCCTTTTTCCCTTCCTTGCACTTTATTTATTTATTTTGTCATTTCTTTATTTATTTACGATTTACCTGAAATGCAACAAAATAAATTATTAAAACACGAGTTCAAGCAATAAATAGGTAAATAAAATATGCAAAAATATGCACTTATCACTCAACAAGCAATAACTGATCTGCGAGCTGAAGTTGTTCAAAGAAACATGCTTCTGCAGAGAGATAATAAACTGAAGTTTCAAACTTTCTCTAAAGATTAAGAAACTCTGTTTAAAAGGCTAAGTAAAGTGGAAGAGAATCAAACTGTCTTGTCTGGTAAGATTGACTCTATTTCTACCTCATTGGAATTGATCACATCTAAATTGATTCTTGATGAAGTCAAAAAGGGGGAGAGAGTTGCTAAGTCCAAATGCAGGCAATCTCAAACTCTGACTAAGAAGGATGATACTGAAGATGGAGGAGCAAATGACCAAAAGAGATTAAAATCAAAAGCTGGTAAAGATATGAGTCTGAGATCTGGCAAGTCTTCTACAAAGTCTGGTGGAATAAGCTTTGATGTTCAGGGTACTTCAAAGACCAAGAGCTTGTTATTCACTGACAATCCACAGACAGATGAAGAATTGGCTGCAAGACTATTTCTGGAAGAGAATGAAGAAGGAGTTACAATTGAAGACATTCAAGCTGAACAGAAGAATTTACAAGAAGAACATCAAAAAGCTTTGAAGTCTGAAAAGTTAAAGAAGATTGAGAAAGCTTCTAGGCCTGTTCAAAAAGGCATTGTTATTAAAGAAAATGTTGGTGCTGATCAGAATTTACTATTGTCTAGGAAACCAACAGAAGATGCTAGACAGAAGGTGAAAGGTAAGATTGTTGAAGAAGAAAAGGTTTCGAAGAAAGTGGATACAACCTCTGTTGCTACACAAGTTGTACAGAAACCATTGTCTACTCAGATGCAAATGTTTTTTGCAAAACCAACTATTCCTGATCAAACTCTGAAGACTGGAGGTACTAATTTTCTACAAGGCAGAGCTTGTATGTCTAAGCAAAGTCGAGATACATCTGGCTTGGGCTTACATAGAGAAATTAGAGTGAATACTAGTCCTCTAGATCCTTCATCACTGGCTGTTCCAGGACAAGGTGTTCCACAGGAGAGTTTGGACAGACTAGAATCAGTACAGTTGATTCATAAAAGGAGTTTGAACAAAGATTTTCTGATGTATTTCATGGTTGATGGGACGGTGTATAAAGTTGGTGAGAATGACATTGATTTGAAGCTATGGGAAGAATTGGAATATGTTCTATGTATCTTCAAAGTGAAAAATCAAAGGACTTAGCAAGCTGCTAATGTGCTAAGGAATAAGATATTGAAAGCTAAGGCAATTAGTGGTACAAGATACCAAGGTAATTATGTTCCTAAATACAGAAATTATCATGGGAAGATCGTGGAGATGAAGAAAAATAGTGCTTGACTGAAGACAAATCTGGGTATAACTGTTTTAGATTTTAATCCGGAGTAAGAAAAAGCACATTTTATTAGACTGGGTAATGACATGAGGAAGAACAAAATATATTCTCTGAGATCTGCAATTTATCAGACTGGTGAAGATGATCCTGAACTTAAAGAGATTAAGAAGATCATGCAGATAGAACTTGAGAATGCAGAAAGAAGATTGTTATAGACTATCTCAGATCAACACCAGATGTTGAGGAAATTAAGTAAATAAAGATCTATAAGTATTTCTTGTTTTCTGTAAATTTTGTTTAAGTAGAAGTTTAAACTCTGATTATTTATTAAACACTGTATTTGTCTAGTTGTTTTGACATCATCAATTATTATTAACTTGTGCATTTTTGGTAATGAACTAGTTGGGGGGAGATTATTAAATATAATTGATGTAAGTAATGTCAATGTTTAAGTGTTACAGAAGTTCAATAGAGTTTAATTGGAAGTTGGAAGCGGTCAGAGTTTAATTAAACTATGACAGATGGAAGCTCGACAGAGTTTGCTAAACTCTCTCAGGAGGAAGCGTCTACTGGTCATCATCAGACTTTGAAGAATGACTGAAGATAATCATGGAAGTAATATCTTTGAAGATTGGATAGCTGTCGAAGACATTGTGTTGACTAAGAAGATGCGTAGCAATCATAATTGATAACATTTGTATAGCTAATTTATAGGAGTATCAATTATCGATTGTACTGTAGCTGTATATCTTTATAAATACAGTTAGGTTAACCCTAGAAGGGTATCGAGAAACGAATTATCATTTCATTATAACCTAAGCAGCTCTCTGTGATATTTTACATCACTAATAGAGGAGTTATTAATTCCATACAGTTTTTGATTATCTAAACGTGTGTTTATTGTTATTCTCTCATACAAACTTGATTATATTTGTGTATTCGGCCTAACACTACTATTACTATATTTCCCCGTAGTAATGGTCGTGCTTTTCATGGTAATCTTAAATATATGCATAGGAGAAATCCCTATCATATATCTAATAGGAATCAAGCATCTAGAAATGATATTGTCTATGTGAATGATTATCCTATGCCTAGATTTATTTATGAAAGTGCTCGTAATGTGCTAACACCCGGACCCTTAAGTAAAAAGGGTACCAATCGTTTCTACTAATAATTCATGTAGGTAGAGATGGCAACGGGTCGGGTCGGGTCGGGTTTTTCAATATCCAGATCCAGACCCGATTTTTTTGATAGGAACCGGACCCGACCCGGACCCGAAAAATACCCGAAAACTAAGACCTGGACCCGGATCCAACGGATTTCAGATCGAATTGGATTTTACCCGAAACCCGAATGTTTGGATTTTACCCGAGATCCGAGACCCGAACCCGAATTACTAAAATATTATAATTAAAAAAAAATTGATTATTTAACTATTAATTGTAAATATTAATAATAAAATGATATAATAAACAATAATTAGATTAAGTGCATATAAATATTAATAATGAAATGATACAATAATTAGTGAAATGTATGTAAATTATGTAATATGTATCATGGTTATAAAATTAAGTAAGATATTAATATATTTAATAATTCAATATATATATATATATATATATATATATATTGAATTATTAAATATATTAATATCTTACTTAATTTTATAACCATGATACATATTACATAATTTACATATATATATATATATATATAAATATATATATATATATATATATATATATATATATATATATATCGGGTTTTTAATCGGGTTTCGGGTTCGGATCGGGTTTGGATCGGATTTCGGATTTCGGGTTTCGGGTCGCGTATCGGATCGGGACACCTAAGATCCAAATCCAGATCCAAACTCTTTCGGGTCCAAAAATAAGATCCAAATCCAAATCAAAATCCAAAAAATCGGGTTTGGGTAGATCCAAACGGATCGGATCGGATCGGGTATCCATCGGGTCGGGTATTTTTGCCATCCCTACATGTAGGTGTGCCTTACTGCTAAGAAGAATGTATGGTATCTTGATAGTGGTTGTTCACGGCACATGACGGGAAATAGATCATTGATGAACAACATTAAAAAAGTAGCCGCCGGAAGTGTAACTTTTGGTGATAGCAGTCAAGGTAATATTGTTGGTATTGGTGATATTGGTAATGAAAGCGTTAAAATTTCTAATGTACAATTAGTCACAGGACTAAAGTACAACTTGCTTTCTATAAGTCAACTTTGTGATAATGGTTGCAAAGTGATTTTCTTTTCATCTCATTGTGCTATTTATGACAAAGAGTGGAAATTGATTCCTAAGTGTCCACAGAATAAGAATGTCTATTCGTGTGACTTAAATGATTACGATAACGTTTGTTTAGTATCCATGAATGAGGATCCATGGTTATGGCACCGTAGATTGGGTCATATTAACATGAAACTCATTAAGAACATTTGTTCGAAAGAACATGTTCGAGGA
Organism: Saposhnikovia divaricata; assembly: GCA_036435485.1. Lineage (NCBI taxonomy): Eukaryota > Viridiplantae > Streptophyta > Magnoliopsida > Apiales > Apiaceae > Saposhnikovia > Saposhnikovia divaricata. Next base: position 52,519,210 of record CM071595.1, on the reverse strand, counting down.
TTACCTAAACTAAGTTTCGTAAAAGATCACGTGTGTGAAGCTTGTGAAATTGGCAAACAAATTCGTTCATCTCATAAAGCCAAATTCATGGTGTCTACTACTAGACCACTTGAGCTTTTACATATGGATCTAATAGGACCGGTTCCCGTACAAAGCCTAGGAGGGTGTTCTTACGCTCTTGTAGTAGTTGATCACTACTCTCGCTTTACGTGGACGGAATTCCTAAAAGCAAAAAGCGATGCATTTGAATCATTTGTTGTACTTTGCAAAAGAATACAAAATTAACAAAATAACACGATCGTCTATATAAGGACCGATCATGGTAGAGAATTTGACAATTCAAATTTTGTTAACTTTTGTGAAGAATGTGGTATTACTCATAATTTCTCGGCTCCGTATACACCTCAATCTAACGGAGTTGTTGAAAGGAAGAATAGATCGTTACAAGAAATGGCAAATACGATGTTGAATGAATATCGTAGACCAAAGTATTTTTGGGCCGAAGCTATGTCTACGGCTTGCTAAATTCTAAATAGAGTTTTACTACGTCCGATCAAAATGAAGACTCCTTATGAACTTTATTTTGGTAAAACTCCTAAAATAAGCTACTTCAAGGTGTTTGGAAGTAAATGCTATATTTTGAATTCAAAAGATTATCTAACGAAATTCGACCCCAAGTCGTGTGTGGGTGTATTTCTTGGTTATTCGAACACTAGCAAAGCTTATCGAGTATTTAATCTTGAAACTTTAGTTGTGGAAGAATCGTTGAATGTTGTATTTGATGAATCAAAACCACTTGCTAAGTTTAAATATTTGGTCGAAGAGGATGATGATTCTATTGATCCTAAAAATGGTTCTAGTGCCGAAGTTTATAATATTATTCGTCAAATGGGAACCATGGATCGAGGAACTAAAATTCCTACTAATCCTCTCGAAACAATTGAGACCGAAGTTCGATTGCCTCCGGAGATTCCATTGATTAAGAATCACCCTATAGACAATGTCTTAGGTGAACTTAGTAAAGGCGTTCAAACTCGAGCTCAAGTTCAAAACATTGTGAGTAATATAGCATTTTTATCACAAATTGAGCCCAAATCGGCTAAAGAAGCTTTAGTAGACGAGGATTGGATTGATGCCATGCAAGATGAGCTAAATCAATTTACTCAAAATAAAGTTTGGGAACTCGTGCCTCTACCACCCGATACTTCCATTATAGGAACGATATGGGTCTTTCGTAATAAACTTGACGAAGGTAGAGAAGTGGTAAGAAATAAAGCAAGATTAGTTGCTCAAGGCTATACTCAAATGGAAGGTATATATTTTGATGAAACTTATGCTCCCGTAGCAAGAATCGAGTCTGTTCTTAGCTTACGCTTGCTATAGAGGTTTCAAAGTCTATCAAATGGATGTTAAATCAGCATTCCTAAATGGTGTCTTAGAAGAAGAAGTGTATGTAAGACAACCGCCGGGATTTGAAGATCATAAGCATCCTAACTATGTGTACAAGTTGTACAAAGCCTTATACGGATTAAAACAAGCTCCGAGAGCTTGGTATGAGCGGTTAAGCAAATTCCTAATCGATAATGGTTTTAAAATGGGAATTGCGGATACTACTCTATTTACGAAGTATGAAGGTGATGATATCTTGCTCGTTCAAATATACGTAGATGACATTATTTTTGGTGCGACCAAAGAATCACTATGTAACGAATTCTCGGAAAAGATGAGTAAAGAATTCGAAATGAGCATGATGGGAGAATTAAATTTCTTCCTAGGTTTGCAAATTAAACAATCTCGAGATGGCATTCACGTTTCACAATCAAAGTATTGTAAGGAAATGTTAAAGAAATTCGAGATGGAAAATGCAAAGCCTATTAGTACTCCTATGTCTATCTCCGATAAATTATCTATAGATAAAGATGGTGTTTCCGTAGATATTAAGAAATATCGAGGGATGATAGGAAGTTTATTATATATCACGGCTAGTAGACCGGATATACAATTTAGCGTTGGTAAGTGTGCTCTCTTTCAAGCGGATCTGAAAGAATCTCATTTATCCGCGGTTAAACGGATATTTAGATATCTTAAAGGTACTACGGATTTAGGTCTTTGGTATCCTAAAGGACATCCATTTGACTTAGTGTGTTTTTCCGATTCGGATTATGCCGGGCATTTAATTGATAGAAAAAGCACTAGTGGAACTTGTCAATTCCTCGGTGGATGTTTAGTTTCTTGGTTTTCGAAGAAACAAAACTCCGTTTCTATTTCCACCACCGAAGTGGAATATATAGAGGCCACGAAATGTTGTGCTCAAATCTTGTGGATGAAGCAAACATTAGCGGACTATGTTTTTAAATTCGATGTAGTATCTATTTTGTGTGATAATACGAGTGCAATTGATTTGAGTAAAAATCCGGTATTGCATTCGAGATCTAAACACATAGATATTAGACATCATTTTCTTCGTGATCATGTTAATAAAGGTGATATTAAGTTGGTTCATATCAGTATCGAAATTAATATTGCGGATATTTTCACGAAAACTTTAAGCTCCGAAAGATTCTCTAAATTGCGATTTGATTTAGGAATGATGGAGTGCCTGAATTAATTTGTCAAATTTTATTCAAAGTATATATTACTTTATTTTAATTATTTTTACAACTTAGAGCATTGTTTAAGCGGATTTTCAAGCGGGACTTGAACGTTCAGATCTCTTCGACAATGTTGTGGGCTGTAAATAATTAAACCAAAAGAAGTATGTGGTTTGTTTAATGCCTGCAAATTAATTTGAATAAGCTCCATATTATTTTTCTTAGCTAAAATTTATTTATTTTCAAAAATTTCGACTTTGTGCATTTTATTATTCTAAAATAAAATAACTATTTTTCTGGTGGCGCAGAAATTTTTGGAGGATTTTTCTGATTTATATACTATTTTATATGATTTTTCGAAAACAGTTTTCAAACTAAATAAAATCATGTAAAATTCAAAAATAAATCAAATAGGGGCATATGCTAGTGTGAAATGCGTGTATGGGGTTCAACAGTCAGCCGGTCAATACATCGAAAAGGCGCGAGAAGATCTGGGCCGTGCATTCATAGGTCAGTTTTGATCACAGCCGTAGAAGATTTTATTAAATAATTTCTAAAAACAGAAATTATATCAAACTCTCTCTTCTCCCTCCTGTTTTGTTTACCAAATCGGTCGAAACCCTAGCTTTTGAAACCAAAATTCTGGCCACGCCTTTGATCGATTGCAAAAACCGACCCCAGATTCGTGTTCCTCACATCGAAATACATACACACCAATATCAAACTCTCAAGTTTTTATCCGATATTGTTTTTCCCCAAATTTGAGTTTGATGTGGGTTTAACAAAAAGCCTTCAAACAAATTGATTAATCGGTTTGTATGCGTATATGATCCATTTAATCGAAGTTATACGCTCAGATGCTTCTAGATAACGATTTTTCTTGATTAATCGAAGCGTCAGGGCGTATAAGGTCCGGTGAAATCGATCTTATGGTAATCGTATGTATTTGTGTGAATATTCTATGTTTTCTCATCACGATATTATAATTTCTATCCTGTGGACAGAGGTGATTGCTCTTGTATTAGATAATCTCTGTGCACAGAGATAGAAATCATAGTGCTATGATGATTATTTAGAGATGTATGAGCTTAGATTGTCATGTTTCAATGTCTTTGTAAAGGGAGTTTATTGGCACGTCAGAAAAATTCCCATTTGATTGTGATTGATTGAGATTTCTGGCGGACCAAGAGACATCTCTATGCAATGATTTTGTTAAAATCTAGCCTATCTCAATGATATTGTAATGAGGTTCTCCTAGTTAGATAGAAAATTTTGAAATTCTTGAGTGTATGAGTATAAGTTTTCTGCCTAACTAGGAGTCACGTCAATACATTGCTGTTTGATTACAGTTGTGGTGATCATTCTCATATTAATCCTGTCTTATTTGGTATTTATTAATTTTACTGCTTATTTGTGCTAACCCTAATATTTGATGTTTGTCTTTGTGTGATCTTAATGATACTACTGCCTTGGTAAGTACTGGTGTGAATTGGTAAGAGACTTAGCAATATGGCTACTGCATTGTTACTATGAGTCCTAGTTTATGTGTTAATTGGATTAGTCATGTGTATTACCACCATGACCAAGGTACACAATCTCAAGCACTTGTATTTTTAATACTATCTGTCTTAAGTATGCCTAATAAATACTTGAGTTGCTTGGTTTGTTGTTAATGCCTTAAGATGACTGTGATACTCGTGTGCATTGTGCTAATTAAATTGGTTTACATTGCCTTCTATGTGCTCTGTATCAGTCATGATTATGTGCTCATATTGTATCTTGCCTAATTTGCTTATCTCTTGCTTGCAGTGTGCTTATGTGCTAAGTGGTAGTGTCATAGAATAGAGTTATTTATCTTGCAGTTAGCATAATCTTGGAAAAGATTGGACATTGCTAATGTGCTATTTAACTCTAAGTGCTATATATAACTGCACCAACATGCTTGCTCACATGAGTTCATTATCTCTGTGTGCATCTAAGTTGAGTTGCAAAACTTATAAGATTTATATGTTAATTTATATAAGTTTTATTGTGATCACTTAGGGATTTCTAGATGAATAAAATGAAAATTTCTTGAATAATTGCTTTTTCATCACATAGTGTTTACTGAGTTATAAAATTGAATCTTATCTGAATATGTAATCATTTAGACTTTAAATAGGATTAAAAATGAATCTATGTGAATCACTTAGGAACTGATGAGATTTAAATTGCTATATCTTTAGACCTCGTCCTATTACCTGTGCTAGACTTAGTTCAATATCCTGAGTTTCTAGAACCTCATTTGTTTAGTAGCTTGTAGATTGTAAGTTTTGTGTCTAAGTGGATTGAATTTATGTTGATATTATCCCTTTAGACAAATATCTGTATATGCTTCTAGTTTGCTTGAACTAAGTTGGTTGGATTCCCTTAACTAGATTGAGCCTTCTGTGTGATAATCGTGTGTTTTTAGTTACCAGCTCAGTTAGAATTACTTTTGTGATTTGATACTCGTTATATCCTAAATTCTAGCTCTGCACTCCTATTCTTAGAGTTCATAATTAATTGTGTGAGTATATGTGCATTCTGTGTGAGAGTATGTGTGTTTTCTATACATATATTTATGTATGCTCAGAAGCCTGTTTGTGTGTTTATGTGTGAGACTTTGTCTCTCTTGGAAACCAGCTGTTGAGATGTGATGCTTATGTTTTATATTAGTACTTTTGTTAAAAGTGAATTCTTGGATGTCAACTACCTTAAATTGCATTTATTGCTATTTGCTGTTAGATGCTAAAAATAAGGTTGCATGCTTGCTTTTAGCCGAATTAGTTAGTACTATACGGATAAGAAGCCTTACTTCTTTGGACAATATCATATCTCAATGTGTACTTGTCTGTCCTTGCTACTGTGCTTGTACTGTTTTCATTGTTCTTGAACTGTTTCTGCACATCTTTACATGCTTGAACCTTGTTGAATCTGTGTATTTAAGAGAAGTGTTTGCTGCATTTACTTCATATTCTTGCATTCATTTCGTTTGTCTTTATACACTTAAACATGGCTCCTGATTGTCTTAATTGCTCAATTCCTTTAACTCATTTAAACACAACTCTGTCCTTGTTTCCCAGCACACAAACCAATACCAACACTCACACTAAGCCATCCTCTTCGAGTTCCAAAAACAAGAAGAAGAAAGCCAAGTATGGCAATGCCTTGTTCACATCTAAGCATGGTCTTGCTAAACCTGTAAAAGAAAGCTTGTGCCTGGTCAGTTGGTTGAGTTATTTCATGACTCAGACCTTCACAGAGTTCTCACTAGAGCTAAGCTAGAACCATTTCTCATTTATCCTACTAAGAGGGTCCTTATGAGCATGGTTTCTGATTTCTACAACAACCTCACTCTTAACCCTGGTCCTAATGGAACTGTCTTTCTCACTTCTATTGTGAATGGCATTCCATGTCTTATTGACCAAGAAGTTGTTGTCAAAGCTCTTAACCTCCATCCTACTCTTTATGCTTTCGATCATGTTGACATCTCTAAGACATTTGTCTTTGAAAGAAATGAGTATAGGAATTACATCTCTCTCTTCTGTGGTGTAGAGGTGCCTCCTAATGTCTTTTCTAATGATAGAGGTCTTAGGTATGATCATTTCACTCCTATTTATCAAAATCTTGCTTTGTTTGTCAAGCACAACTTCTTTCCTACTGATGAGAAGCTTGTATCCTTTCTTGAGATGAAAATCATTAATAGGATAGCCACAAACAGACTAAATTTCAATATTCCTCATATGATTATGCTTAGGATGCATTCTGCTTCTAAGAAAGGTCTCAACCCCTATGGTCTTCTTTTGACTAGAATCTTTGAGTTTCTTAAATACAACATCAATACTCCATCTCTTTTTCATGTCACTACTAAGATCTCTGAGTACACCTCAAGATCTGTGTTGCCTCTCAACATTCATGTTGACCCCCTGTTGAAGAGCCTTCTGTTGTTGTGAAACCGAAGCCTACTGAACTTCTTGTCAAAGTACCCTATGAGACCATTAGAACTATGACTGCAGACCTAGATAAAATTAATACAGAATATGTTGCTTTGAAGTCCACTATGGACATTCTTGTTGAGAACTATGATGGGGTTGTATCTAAGTTAGAGACTGTACAAGGATATTTCAATACTGCTATGTCTAGGATGACCCTACTTGAGAGCACTCTAGCTCAGATTATCCAGTTTCAAATCAACATTCATAGTAACTCACCTCCTAGCAACATTGCCTTAGGAATTCCTGTTGCTTCAGTTGTTCCTAGCACTGCTGATGTTATAGAAATTGATGATCTTGATGGTAATGACAATGTGACTATGATCGATGTAAATGTGAAACTTGAGCCTATTGAAGAAAATGGTAATGAGGGTATGGACTGTGAGAATACTACTGATGATGTGGTTAATAATGCTGAGTATAATAAGGTGGATTAGTTGGCTTTGAGTGGTGGTGATGATGGTTGCTGGAACCTGAGTTGTTGGACTTAGTATGCTTGCTTTTGTTGTTTACTTGTATTTCTGCTAGTTGCTATCTGTTTTTGCTCTAGTATGTATGGTGATTTGCTTGTTGCTTAAATAGCCTGTTGTTGGCGTTATGTACTAGATATTGATGTGTGTGATAATTCTATCTCCAACTATTTTCACCTGTTAGTTGGATTTAGAAATTAAGATGATGTATTTTTGCTTGAATAAATGGAACTGCAGCTTATTATGTTTAGCACTTGTTTAAATTCAAAATAGTGCATTTTCATGCTTAGAATCCGAGCACACACAAACCACTGTACCTATGGACTGCATTGAGATCCCTTAGAGATCTCTTTGATCTGAACCCAAGGGAAACTGGTCACCCTTAGGTCATATAGTTGCATGGTATCAGACTTGTGTTTTAACAGATGCCTTGGACTCAATTTCACTAAGCATTGCTTTGGAATCCACTGTATTGTATTTCTTGACTTAAACTTTGTCAATTATGCTCTTAAAGATTTACATACGAATTATTATTGACATTATTGCTTGAGTGCTAACTTGAGCTTTGTCATATCTTTCTAAACCATGTTTCGAGCTTACTTGCTTATTGCTCTTGGTCAAATTCTAAATTCTGATACCTTAACCAAATTTGATCTCTGAAGCACTTATACATTTTTCAAGCTTTGAAAAACACTCAGCCACAACCTCTTATACCCTGCTAAAATGTCCTTTGACCCTAAACTTCATTTTCAATTTCTCTTGCTCTGAACCACACTATACACTATGATCTATACAAAAATTTCTCTATCTGATACAAAGATTATACTTAAGGGGCCATTTGTTAAATCTGAATCATATTTTCTGAACGAGTAAAATTTCTGGATGATCTGGACGAATCGTTAATCTGAACATCTGAATGAATAATATTATTTGTTAACAAATTTTTAAAATTTTCTGAATGATAACAATTATAATAAAAACCTGTTAAATAAATAATAGTGTTCCACAAAAATAATAAAGGTTACATTTAAGATTGAATATAAATATTAAAGACAAAAATTTTAACAAAATTGTAATAAATAAAAATATTTCTATTAATAATGTTAGGGTTTGATGTACCTAAAATTACCTTTACTTTATTATCTAAAGTTAAGTCATATTTCAATAAAAAAATAAGGTTATTTGTAAATACAGGGGTGAATTCTATTATTACAAAAATGCCATCTAACTTTTGTACACGAAATGCAAATGATTTTAGGTAATTTGTCTAAAGTTAATTTTAGGAACATTTTTCTCGTAATATTATGCGCTTTTTTCAAAAATACCCATATTTTCAATCTTTTTTTCAAAAATTCGGCGATTAATATTATTAAATATTTTAACATATAGAGTTAAATAAAATCTAAACATAATTTCAAGAATAAAATCAAATTTAAATAAAATAAATATTAAAATGTCAATATAAATATTTATTATTAAAAAAGATTGTATATCTCATATACTATAAATAAATATAAAAAATTAACATATTACCATTACAAAAACACGCACTCATCAATATCCTCTAATTTTGTAAGTCAATAAAAAAAATAGGCAAGTTAGTGGTGCAATTATAACCTAAAAAAGTTAATGAATTTATTAATATTACAATTTACAAGTATTAAAGATTATGCAGTAAAGTAGATTCATGATCCGTTCAGGGACATATTTTAATAGGACTGATTCAGGAGATTTTCGGTCTCGTCCAGATATTGTTCAGCCCAAAAACATAATGCAAATGATCTGAACAAGGGTCTCGTCCAGCTCAATGCCGTTCAGCTACTATTCAGGTGTTATCAAATGGGGCCTAACTCTGATACAAACCTTGCTCATAACTCTGATACAAGTCTTATGCACTGTCAACATCTCTTATTCACTTGCATTGTGTTCATTTGGTATGTTGAGATTTTGACTGACATTATTTTGTTGAGAACTAACAATGCAGGTCCTAGTGATATCACTACAGCTTGTTGCTCCGCGCTCATGACTAGTGATCACTCCAGCTCTGATCTATGCTCAGTCTTTAGCTCTGATCATGCCTCTAGCAGCCTATAACTTCAACTCAAGACACAGTACTACATTGTAATTTCTTTATGTCTTGATTTTGGGAGATTTAGATATGTAATTTGGTTAGGATTTTATTGGTTTGTAATCTTAAAAACAGTCCATAAAATTTGAAGATTTATGGAGTGGGACTGTTTTGGAGAGATAAGGTGGATCGGTGGGAAATTATTGTAATAGCTTAGTATTCTCCCCTACCCCCTTATTTGCATGGTTTGTATGTTTGAATGTTTCCCCTTCCTAACCCTCTTGGATTTTATTTTTCTTACTTAATGGTTTTTATCAAAAAGGGGAAGAAGAAACATTCAATATGTGTGCTTTATATATTAATATACTTATAGGGGAAGAAGAATGATTCTATAAAGGAAGTTGAAGGTCTATGGTTGGTTTTTGGTTTAAACAAATATAGATGGACCCTTGCAAAAATTTTCGAAAATTTATTCCAAAATTCGAACTATGCTCAAAAGTTTAAAATCTTTAGTTCAAATATTTTTAAAAGAGAGTTCATATAGCAAGGGGAAGTCATTTTTAGAAAATTTCAAAACCAACATGTATTCTTCCAAGAGCAAGGCACTTGTATCATACTTTGATACAAAAGAGGGAAGTTTTCTAATTTCCAAAATTCTGTTTCTATAAATGGAATGTACTAGATAAGCTAGATCTGTTATATTGTTCTATTTGATTGCTTATCTATACACGTGCTCTAACAAGTTTGTTTTGCAGAATTCTACTTATCGAGGAAAGGTATATCACTTACACTTAATTGATTATTATCTTTATGTGATGTATTTATGTGCTTATATGATTGTGTGCTTTTATATGCATGTATGCCTATGTGTTTTCGCGTAAAATGAACAAAGAGTTTTAATCACTTTAGGGGAAGGTGTTTAAATAGGCATTTAAATGAATAAAACGTTTTTCATGCATACACTAGAAATAGGTGCACACACATATTTAATTTTCGTGAGTAGTTTTGACAAATACCAAAAAGGGGAAGATTGACAGGCAGTCTTTTTCTTTTAGGTTTTGGTGATTTGTCAAAGTACGAAAATGAAAATTAAATTAGGTCTAGGAAGTTACTAGCTAATATAGTAATTCATCCCCTAGGTTTATTCGATGTGACATTTCCGAATAACGAGTCAATTTGACGAAAACGTTTTCTCGTACCTAATCATTTGATTTAGATAAGGTATATCCGTGCTATGATACATCCTATTCTAGATTTTATATGGTACATTTTAAAGGCAAAGTCAAGTTGGCACCAATATCGATATATTCTCGAACATTGATTTTACGTACTAAAAATGAGAGTTTTATTCAAAACAGTGTTCATTTCAAATGTTTATATTTGCTATATTTTTCAAAAGATTATTTTCAAAAGTGCTTTATTTATTGACTTGCCGAAAGGTCAAAAACAAATTTTATCCCGAACCCCTAAACAGTTTTCATTAAAATGGATAAAATCGTAAAATATTCAAAATAAATATTCCGAGGAGTTCATGGTCATTATTATTTGAGGAATATTATATTTGAATATATTTCAAGTCAAAACTTTAGCCAAAACATTGACAAGTTACGACAAACGACTAATATATTTTATTCCGTCGCGTAAGGACATTTAACCAAATTATTTTTGAATAAAATACCTCCACATGTTATTTTGACTTGAAACTTTGGGAATGTCACTAGAATTTTTAAAAAGAATTTTAGAAAAAGTTTCATGATTTTATGAGAACATTTTTCCGGAACCCCCCTAAAATCGCTTCGGTTTTTATTTTGGGTTCGCTAAAAGTCTTCCAAATATATGGAAACTTTTGGGTCGACCTTGACCATAATTTCATATAATATTTGAAGACTTTTGGCATTGGTCTCATATTTTTTCAAATTATTTTGAATAAAATCGAACGAAATGGGTTTGTCGTTTAATATCGTATTTATTGGCTATTTACGAACCAAGAGAAGCTTCCTAAAATTTATAATTGTTATTTCAACATGTGCTACTGATTATTTTAAGTAACTTGGTGACCAAGTTAGGCAATAACCTCTTAGCCTCTTGTCCATTAGTAGCTTGCTCCATTCTTTGGTCTTTAACCCCTTAAAATGCCTATAAATAGCCAAGCCATTCCACCCATTTCCCCCCAAGCCGAAGAGCCAAAGAAATGCTGGAGTTTCCTCTCTAGATACACACCATATCCCAGATTTAAATTGCTCCAAAAAGTAGCTAGGAAACAAGCTTCATCCTTCATCTTTTTATACACCTTTCAAGCTTGTTTTTAGCTCATTTCTTCACCAAAAACCTACCTCTCGGCTTCCACTTTTTAGGCAGTGATTGAGCTCGTTTTTTGAAGCCTATTAAGTGTTCTTTCATGTGTCTTTGAGTCACCTTTAATCCCTCCTTGAATATCTTTCATTTGGTGCTCAAACTAGCTCACTTAGGTAGTGTTTTATCACCATCTTTTGCTCTAAAATAATTCTATCCAAGACCACTTCGAAGACAAAACTATAGCTCGCCTATAGTGGGTTCTTGAAGTGCTTTGAAAGAGGTTTAAGGATCCTTGTATCCCCTTTAAATTATCTTTCATTGATTGATCTTGGTGGCCTTATTTTGGTAGAACTTTTAGTGATTTTTGGTTTGTTTCTTGCTCTTTCTATACACCATTCGGCCAAACACTTTTAGGCAGCTCCTTAGACCATATTTTTCAGCCCTTAAATTGTTATTCCTTGTGTCTTGAGTCACCTTTGATAACCCCTTGAATATCCTTCATTTAGTACTCATTTCGGTCATTAGTTTGTGGTGTTTTTAGGCTTCGATCCTAGCTTGTTCTACTTGTTTTTCTTTCCAGAATTCAAGTGGTTATAAGTTAGTTACATTTTTGTTTAGTGTGTGTACTTCTACACATACTAGTCCCGGAACCTAGTTCGTATCCTTTGAGAATACCTCTTATTTGAGAATTATTTGCTTTAGGCAACCAAGCCGTCGGATAAAGCCAAAGGTCATGAATTAGTTAAATTTTCGTTGTGTGTGTTGTGGGTGTTGCGTGTGTTGTGTGTGTTGCATTCACGGATATAATTGTTGCACGTTTAATTTATTGTCTTGCATCACCGCTCGTGCGACTTATCCCGTGCCGTTATTTACTATTTTCCGTACTACGCAAATCGCTAACGTTAATTAAGCGTTTTTCTTAACGGTCCTCGCACTTGCGAGTTGATATTTTTATTTCGTCCTCACACTTGTAAGTTGAATAATTAAGCACTCTTGCACACACCACTAAAGTTCCGTAGCTCGTCCGATTGGCGTCGTGACTCGCTCGACTTTTACTAATAACGAATCAATTAATTTAACGCGTAATAGCGTCCCCGTGGCTAGTACCGTAACATACTCGTTTTGCACGGCCCTTATTATATTATATCTCACTTAATTGTTTGTTTGTAGCTTGTTGTTGTATCTTTGTAGTGAGGTGAAGTGAAGTGAGGTGATCTTCGCTCTAAGACCCAAGTCTTAGACACGCCGACGGGGAGTTGGGTGTCTTCGCACCGTGAGGAGGAGGAAAGACCCAAGACCTAAGACCTAAGACCTAAGATCCAAGACCTACAAAGGTAGCATCAAGGCTACGTAGGGTTTACTAAAATATTTTGAAGAGGTAACTTGGAGTTACGCTCTAAGATAAATATTTTAGTGGTTTACTAATTATTTTGATGAGGTAACGGGGAGTTACGCTCCAAGATAAATAATTAGTGGGTTTGCTCTATATTTTGAGGTAGCGGGGAGTTACGCTCCAAGATAAATATATAGTGGTTTAGCTTATATTTTGAGAAGGTAACGGGGAGTTACGCTTCAAGATAAATATATAGTTTTATTTTGTAAAGGTTTCTCCACCTGCTATAAGGAGTTTTACTTATAGTGGACGAAATCCCGAGTCCGGGGAGGAGCTCGGGGATTGGAGAGGAGCTCGGGGACTGGAGTAGGGGTGTTCGGATCAGTTAGGGGATTGCGGCATCGCAAACCTGGATAAATAGATCGTGTCTCATTTATCTCTTTTATTTTCCGCACTTTACATTACTTATTTATAAGTAATTAATTTTAAAAGAGAAAGAAAATTTAAAAAATGCCAAGCTCAAATTTTAAAAAGGTAATAAGCTATTCAACCCCTCCTTCTAGCTTATTTTATCCACATTCGGAACCTATCATATTCTTTCATTTTTTTTTTATTTAAGGGTTTTTTCCATTGGGTGCAACACAAATGTACAAACAAAATATTATCTATATAAGAAATTAGGGAGGCTAAGATATATCTTCCCCGAGATACCTATCTTTTATATGTAAAGATGGGTTCACTGAGAGCCCAGAGATCTCGGGTCCTTAATTTTTCTCTTTATATAATTATTTTCAGGACATTTGGTGAATCCTTCTAAATTTTTTGATGCATTCCGTGTCACAATAACAGTGTATTAGTGAAATTTAGTGGTTTGCATTCTTGTGAATGTGACCTAATAATAAGTTTTCAGTACAGCGATTTTAGAAGAAATCCTCTTTAAAAAAAGAAGAGAGAATCAAAACTTAGCTTCTAAAATCGGAAAGAACAAATGAATTTATACATCCTTAATATATTCATCAGAAGCTCAATTACTAGACAAGGCAGCAAATCGAGCATATATTACAAATATTTGACATGTACTGCATTAATTGTCCGAGTGCTGCATTCTTGTGCACAAGTATCTCTACTAGCAACCGCTGTCTCGTAAACCTGTTGTGCAATATTTGTACAAATCAAAATATGTTAACAGAATCTGTGTACGGGTATTTGCTAAACCATGTTTTTCATACTCTACTTTGCGTTAAATGTTAATAATTAACTGGTCAATTTCTTAACCGAGCTTTTTAAGCATCCGATCATGCTTAAGATTCTGTGTGTACAGTTCCTTGCAAAATATAGGGAGTACGAAACTTTTTTTTTTTTTTTTTTTGCTAAGTTAAAATTTATATAGAATCAAAAAAGATATACACAATCAAGGGGCATACCCCGCGTCAAAAAAAACTAGCTCTAACAAGGAGCTACAAAAACCAGAACATATCAGGATCCAAGCTAAAACCTCAGCTACCAAAGATCAAAAAACTGGTCAACGATATAATCTAATACAGAGATATAACCAAATTATGGTCCTTTGCTGCTGCTTTTTGAAAGCAAGTACTAGTGCAGACCCTTTCCCGCACCATACGTTTAATCACCATCTTGAGTTGCCCAGCTGGAAAAGCATGCCCAGGAATGTGTACTCTATCATTTCTTTCACGCTAAATATGAAATACTGCTGCTGACAAGTAAAGGTAGGCTAGTAAAATCTTCATCTGAGAATGTCTACCTAAGAGAAGGGAGTACGAAACTTCTGAATAATATTTAGGTTGTTTCTTGTAACTACAAGTGCAGTACAGATATAAAACCCTTCTAAAGGCTTTTGAAATTTACAATCTGTGTTAGGTCCCTCCATTTTTCTAGACTGAACTGAACATTACTGTTTTCCCTTGTATTTTATCACATATAAATCATTTCACAGCGGGAATCAGTATTCGGCTTCCCTTGACGCCGCATACGTAGAGGTTATCTTGTTTTCATTATTCAGATATTAACTTGTATGCTGTATATTATAGCGACAAAATATCTAAGGTCACAGTGTTTGGAAACAGGCTATCTAAATCCAAATTACATGTGATGCATTCATCCAGCACAGTTCCCGAAAACTTTGCTTTAGAAGTTAGTGGATACAAATTCTCAGTTTTTGTACAGTTAATACTACTTAATCTTCTCTAATTATCATCTTATCAAACTACAGGGAGATTGTGGTACAGCTTGATGCTGATGGAATGCCTTGAAAATCTATGCCTACACAGAGTGGTTTGCTAATGGCGTCACTTTTGACTAGAAACAGTGTTCCTACTTTAATGATATTGCAACATTAGTATATGATATGATTCTTTAATCATTGACGTTCATGATGGATGCACTGGCATGTTACCTTTGCTATAAAATTGGCCTTGCTCCTGGATCATCCTTCATGTCGATAAACAGATATAAAACATCTCAGATTTACATGTCTGCACCCAATCCTCACCACCACTACCAGCCATGAGCTCATGATAAATCATGACAGCCTTTTAGTATGATCACCATATCAGGTTCGGTAGTTACCTTAACATAGCACAAACATGGAAATATATTCAAACAGGGGTTTCACCGTGATATACAGATTCACACATATATATATATAGATTGTTCTTTCTTTATATATTTACAAAACATTTAGAGAACTAAATATAATTTCGAGCAAAATCTTACTCTTCTCAACGGCATATCCATTGTTCTTTATTCATTCAGCAACAAGGACCACTGAAGCAATAGCTGTAGATGACACAAAAAAGTAAATTTAATCGAAAACCGTACAAATATATTCCAGTTTAGAACACATGAGTTCAAATAGATTGAGCACATAATTCAGCATGTCATCAGAAAAACTGAAGAACCAGGCACTTGGTGTTATTTCATCACAAACACAACAAAAGACAGATAAGCAAACCTATAATCATAGTAATGTCTGGCTTATAATTGCAAGTTATTGCCTTCTATTTTATTTTCTTACAGAATCTCAACAAAATCACAGGTAAGTACCATAATAATACAACATTATTTGATTACGCAGCAGCGTCTAAGGTGCAAAAGGTGATGGGTGAAATCAGAGAATTGTCTGGTCTTTAAGCATTATTTGGGGTTTTACATTATCTTACTTGTATCCAGATATTAGACCTGCAAATTCAGGTCTTGCTATGATAAATATCTGAAGTTAATATTTCAGACAACTTTCTCCTCAAGGCGAAAATTCTCACTGGATCTCGGTTGTTAGGTATTAATCATCTATGAGGTTCTTGTTTGAGCATTTTCAATGATGAAATTTAAAGAAACAATCACAGGTAAAAACAAATATAATTATGCAAAAAACCTTCAGGTCTAATAAAATTATGAAACCAGCCAACCTTACACTTTGCAGGTACATGTCAAATAAAAAACTAAAAAATGTGGTTTGAGGTGAAACATACCATTAATCACCAGTAATCCTTACAAGAACAGAATCCATCCCTAAAATGGTGAAAGCGGTTCCGATCCCTTACAATTATATCCCGTCCATATATCCGTGACATGAGCTTTATAGCAGAATGACAATCATTACATGTTCGGAGGTTCTTCACCACTCGAATAGTTTTTCCTGTAGGTGTGCTCATTAGTCCAAAAGCAACAGCAATTCTCTCACTATGATGTCTGACTGCTCTTTCCTTCTCCTCGTCCTCAATATCATGGAGCACAGAAGTCATATCTGGCTCATGCCCATGTCTTTCTAATTGTTTTGCAATATCGTCTAAAAATACATTAATTTTTTCAAACTGCGGATGTGTACAATTTCCTACCATAAACTCATGCACTATATTATCCACCTCAATCGAACTGCATCCAGGTGCTTTACGGACACCTCTCTCCAGCATCAACTTACGGCATGCGTTAACGTCCTTCCAACGATTCAATGATGCAAACAGATTGGAGAGAAACACATAATTACCTCCGTCACTTGGGTCCAACTCCAGCAGATGCTGTGTGACTTGCTCACTAATATTGGTATCCTTATGAATATGACATGCTCGGAGTAAGCTTCCCCACACAACAGCATTTGGCTTCATGGGCATGGTACCTATTAGGTTTAGCGCTTCTTCAAGAAACCCTGCTCGTCCAAGCAGATCCACCATGCAACCATAATGCTCAATCCCAGGTTCAACACCATACTTACTACGCATTACAGAAAAATATCTTCTACCTTCAGAAATCATGCCTGAATGGCTACAGGCACATAAGAGGCCAACAAAGCTGACTCCATCTGCCCGTATCCCCTCCTCCATGGATTCAAAAACAGATATAGCTTCCTCACCATATCCATGCATTCCCAATCCAACAACGATAGAATTCCAGCAAAAGATATTCTTCACATCAAGGTTATGGAATACATTCAAAGCAGCTTCGATACTCCCACACTTACAGTACATGTCTACAAGAGCATTCCCCAGAACAACATCTATTCTAAGTCTTTTTCGTCGAATATAATTATGAATCCAATCACCCATATCTAGGGCTCCAAGATGAGCACATGCAGATAACAAACTGACCATTGTTACCTCCGTCGCCCTCACACCATCAACTTGCATTTGCTGAAACATGCGAATCCCACTATTAAAATCTCTGTTCTGAACAAATCCAGCAATCATCGTATTCCAAGTAACTGAATTCCTAACTCCCCCCATCCGGAAAAACAAATCCTCAGCTTCCCTAATAAACCCCATTTTACAATACCCATCAATCATCGCATTCCACGACACAACATCCTTAACCGGACTCTCATCAAACAACAACCTACCCTACCTAACATCCCCTGCTTTACAATAGCACGTAATCATCGAATTCCAAGAACACGAATTCCTCTCACCCATTCCCTCAAATAACTCCCCAGCCTCATCCACACACCCAAACTTCCCCAAAACCGAAATCATCGCATTATTTGCCACAACATCTCTCCCAGAAATTTCATCAAACACCTTCCGTGCACTCCTCAAATCCCCAATTTTCCCATAAAAATCAAGCAACCCAGTTTGCTGAACAACATCACTCACAAAACCCATCTTCACCAACTGACAATGACACGATTTCCCCATCTGGGTCATCCCCAAACCAGCACAAAACCTCAAAATCGACGAAAAAGTATTCAAACTAGGCACTACATTGCTCAATCTCATCTCATTATACACACACATAACATGCCCATAATTATGTGATTTCAATGACAACCCAATAAATGAATTCCATAAAGAAGGTACAGAATCTGAACATGGCAAGTGTTTCAAGAAATGCAAAGCATAATGTAAATTATGTGAAATATATGCTGATGAAATGAAGTGAGTTAAAATAGCAGTTGAAGATAAAAGGCCAAGAGTGTGAAGTTGAGTATTGATTTGTTGTAAATGTTTGAAATTTAAATGAGTGTTTTCCCGCATAATTGATGTAATTGTGTTGTATGAGTATGATACAGATTGTGGAGGTTTAATCATAAGAGAATTCATAGGTTGTAATGTTGTATGCGTAATTTATACGGCAAAATTTGTGTGCAGATAGACTCTGATTTTTTTAACTTGTCGCTATTTATATACGTAAATAGATGGTGCACAGACGTACGGAACTGTTTTTTTTTTTTTTTTTTTTACAAACACGGAACTGTTTTTTTGTTTTACAGAAGAGGCCCAAATCAAAAGTTGTTAATGCATTATACGGAGTAAACTGTTTTTGTGTATTCCTAATTTCTTACCATGTGTCCTTTCCTCAAGTTAGATTAATTATTATTTCCTCCGTCCAAATTTTATTGTTCATATTATTTTTTACCAAATTTTATTATTCATATTACTTTTTACAGGCATTTTAAGGCGCTAATAAAATATAGTTTTATAAATTATTTTTCAAAATTTCTTTTTATGAATAAAAAATTTTTATTTAAATTTTTATTCAGAATTTTTAAAAAAAAATTAGGGAGCTATTTTATTTGCACCTTAAAATACGTAAAAAGCTAAATTGTATAATTAAATCGGCACAAAGGTAATATATTATATTATATTATGATCAAATGAAAATTCAATTTGAAATGAGAATTGAGGCCATGCTATTAACTACAAAGGTTTTCAATATAAAATAATTTCATAAATAAGAATACTCTTTTAAAAAAAGTAATATTTAATATATTAAAACAAGTTTTATATATTAATAAATATCAGTAATTTCAATTCTTCAAAAATTAATACATTTCTAAAAATAACAAAAAAACAATATTTACGTATAAATATTTATTTCACGTTGTAAGTGGTGTTCCATTTGTATACTCCTATACGTGTTTAGCCCGTCTCCATGCGTATTTATCTATTTATTTCGCATTCAGTTTATTTTCTTAGATTTAACCCAATAATTATGTGTAATAGTTCCTTAGTCCTAATAGTAACCGTGTTTTTTGTAAATTAACTCCAATAACATTCCCTATATTCATTCCTTATTATTATTATTATAATGATAAATTTGAAATTAATTTGAGAATGAGATATGAACAAATAATAAAAAATGAAGGGAAATAAAATTTTTATTGAAAAAATTAAATTAGAAATGATTAATAGTTCCTCAAAAATAAAGAATGGCTAAAGGTACTTATATTTTAGGAAATCACTAGTGGAATGGTGCTAAATTTCTTAAATCTTGACTTAAAAAATAATATAAAAAAATAATATAAAAAAGCTGTTGGATTTGCTCTAATTAATTACTCTTTCAACTAGATCGTGCATGACATATGCACTCACCCTTCAAGACAATATACGTGGTAGTTTGTAGAAACTTCACTCCACCCTTTTTCTTATTTTTATCTATATAATATAACAAATCAATAATAAATAGCGGAACCAGAATCATAAATCAGTATTGAAATGATATATCGTAATTCAAATTAATTTTGATATGGAATTCGTAAGTCAAGTTTCGATAGGCAAAAGTAGACTACATGATTCTCTGGGTGAAGTGCCAAAATGGTATAATTTTTTATCAAAATGCCCAAAATGGTACTTTCTGGAAAGTGTACCCGTTACTGGCACTTTGATCACGCAAGTACTGTATGTGTTAGGGGGGTAACGCATGTTGGACATGCGTTACTCGTACAAATGTAACGGCAACAGTAAGATTTTATGTCTGTAACACATTCTGTGCATGCGTTATGAGTATAACGCATTCTGCACTTGCGTTACCTGTAACGCATCACGCACTTGCGTTACACCCTTAACGCATGTACAGAATGCGTTACAGGCGTTAAATCAGACTGGTGTTGTTGCATTTACACGAGAAACGCATGACTGACATGCGTTTCACCCTAACGCCACTTCTGTATGCGTGACGTAGGGGTGTGCACGGGTCGGTTTGACTCGGTTTTTACCGGAAACCGTTACCAAACCGTATATGTCGGTTCGGTTCGGTTTTTAGCTATTAACCGTAACCGAACCGTTCGAAACGGTTTTTTTCGGTTCGGTTAACCGTTTATCGGTTTCGGTTTTTTTCGATTTTTTATTTTAAATACTTAATATCATGTTAATAGAAATTTATAAATGTCATCTTAACATTTATGATAATATTTTTAATAATAAAAGAATTTAAAAAGTATTTGGCAAACTTGGAAATGAAACTTTAGTTTACATCCAATTACGATAACAAAAGCTAAAGAACAATGTCAAATTCAAAAATTGTGTATCAGGCTGTTCCTGACCATTGCCATTAAACAATCATACATTTGCATGTGTACATGGATGAAAAAGAAAAAGTAATAATCCAATTATAAATATACATGTTGAATAGAGTAGGGTTGACACTTGTTAGTATAAATGTATAAATTGTATAAGTCTAACTATGAAATCCTGTTTTATATAAGTATATAATATGAAATTAAAAATTATTAAAATAATATATTTTCGGTTCGGTTTTTCGGTTCGGTTATTGGGATAAAACCTTAACCGTTACCAAACCGTTCCGTCGGTTCGGTTCGGTTACGGGTTTTTTCGGTTTTTATCGGTTACGGTTTTTTTCGGTACGGTTTTTCGGTTTTTCGGCTCGGTTTCGATTTTTCGGTTTTATTTTGCTCACCCCTAGCGTGACGTATGTGCCCCTGCGGGGCCTGCTTCTCAAAAAATGCTATTTTGGACATTACACCCCCATTTTTGTGCCGTTTTGGGCATTTTCTCTGATTCTCTGGTAGCCACAAATATGATACAAAACATGCATACACTTATGATTCGCATGTTTATCGTTGTAACACAAAATATTTATTTAAAAATTCTTCAGTGAAGATATTTTTTAAATTTATAATAAAATCAAACACAAACAAACAAAAAAAAATGCAATTCTATTGAAAAACAATATTTTTATTTTATCATATTATTTTGTGAAAAATGTAGACGCAATAATATAGTTGTAAAATGATTGAAAAAACAAAAAAAGAAATATAATTTATAAAATCAGAATATTATACAATAAAAAATTTTCAAAAATTTAAAATTTCATCAACATTTAAATTAAAGTTAAATTTATACAATTCAAACCAATGAAATACATATCAACAAATTCATCAATTATTATAATAAGTAAACGAATTTTACTAAATATTTTATTATTATTTAATGTGAAAAATACAGTTTAAAATAACATTAAAAAGCTTTTGAAAAAAATAATACTTAAAAATATTTATAAAATAATAATAAAACAACTCGTGCTTTAATTTTTTCAAGGACATTTGAGTATTTGTGAATTATTTTCTTTCTTAAATTCATTTTCACTATGGTGATACTTTTAAGGAAATAAAATTTGAGTACGTTACTCATTATTTAATTAAATAAAGTTATTTAAGTTGCAACAAAATCATAATTCTTTTCTCTACAAATTGATATAGATATTCAGTGAGGTTCAGTGGAGACCTTATTAAACTCAAGACATCGGAGACCAAACCATTTTTATTACACACATTTTTTATGGGTGAGATATATGTGTATAATTTATATATTTATAAAAATCGTTATTCTTCGTTCAGTTGTTAACTACTAATCGTAGGTTATCATCTTTTTCAGCAGATATTCAAGTTCTATCGGCATAAAAACAAATTGTCAAAAAAGGTATCATCATCAGTCGATGTTCAAGTTCCATCGGCATAAAAACAAATTTTTAAAAATATTTTTTTACTTTTTCAAACAAAGATAATTAACAATATTATCTTTGTAGAACATTTTTTTTATATGCACAATCTCTCTTGTACTTGCATAATAAAGTTTTACTGTGCAGGACACTGTTTTACCAATATTGCACTTATCATATGCCGCTTATCCTGAACCACTTTTCAAATTAGCTTATCACACAATATTATCACAACTCGCTTATCATAATCATTTTTCGGTTTTGTATATAGATGTTGTATTGCAGTATTAAAAAAGTTAAGTCTTTCTTCTCTCTAAATCTCTCTTTTTAACAAACTCTCTCCTATTTATCATATAGATACAAGAAATGCTTATACAATCTTCAATTTTAATCAAAATCTCTATTGTTTAATGGTGTTTTACAATCTTACAATGGTATTAGAGCATTTTCTTTCGCTTCTTCGCCGTTTTGTAAATACGTGCTTGTACCTATAGGATGTTTACTCTTTTTATGTGTTGTCATATCTTTTTCATTTAATTCATCATTATCAATTGTATTTTTTGTTAATTCATCATCATCGATTGTGTTTATTATGTTGAACTGTTATTTCGCGATGAATTTTTCTAATTACGATCTTGTGTCTCATATCTTCTCCCTCTCGATCTCTCATATATATATTATCTCTCGATCTCTTTGAATGTCTCAGCGATTTACTTACGTTAATGTTGTTTTAAGTAATATTCCTGATATGGCTAATCCACAAGCTACTTCTCGAACTGTTTGGAATCACATGTTTAGATTTTATGATAACAAATAGATTAAACAAGAATTTTATTTATGAACTTGTAACTGATCGATGGATAATATTTTATGAGTAGCCATTGATTAGGGAGCTATTCTTAGTGTGTGTACTTATTCATATTCATGTCAAAATTCATTAATGGATAGTATTTCACTTAAATTATGAATTTATTCTGTAGCAAGTTATGTGATGTATCATGTAGGTCATTAACAATCAACAGCTGGTGTGTATTGTAATTCATGTGTCCAATAAATTTGTAATCGATGGTTAGTTCTTGAAGCAGCAAGAAGATGCAAAGAGCAGGGTACTGAACTGTAAATATTCGAGAGTACAAGTTCTTGCAAGTGAAGTGTGAAATCGACAACAATCTATCTGTTATGATGCATATCAATAAAGAGTTACAAATTCCAGCAATGAAGATTGTATCAATTGCTATATTCAAATAATGACTTAACAAATGCAAGTAGCACTCGACTGTCAAGTATATCTTCAACCAAGAAGATGAAAATGACTTAACAGTAGAGAGAAGACAAATTATGATGATAGCACTTTATTGAAAAATCACATAGCCTTGGGAGCTAGGTCAACTTAATTCCTAGTGATCCCTTAAAGATAGAAGCATGCATAGAGCTAAAGCGTTCAGGAAGGAGATCAATGTTGAGTATAAAATACACAATAAGAAAATACAGAAGGAAATCGGTTATGTGATTGTAGCTTTGAGCATGTATGTTTGACAATATATGAAATGTGGAAATAAGAACACAAACACTCACTTTAATCTAATATTTTATTCAATTAAAGTATGCTACAAACTATGAACACAAGAGAGTATTCATAGCTTCATTTTTCTCGTAAAGATATTACAGTGTATTGTTTTGAAAAGTTTAGTAACTAAGGAAGTGAAGCTGTGCACTTATAGAACAGGTGCACAATCAACTTTTACAAAACTAGTAACAGACAAACTTTCTTTTCTAACTTGTCTATACTACTTTAGTGCAATTCTGGCATAATGTGATATGACTTTGTTTCATGCTGACCAGATCCACTTCTTCAGCTACTTTTCCTTGAATTTATCTCTAAGCTTCTTTGTAGATATTATAGGGAGAAATTGGTATAAAAATATTTTTGGAGGTTGCTGGAATCACGGAGCAAAATACGGATATTTTTCTAAGAACACGAAGAACACGGAAGGAGATTGATGATTTTTGTGGCTGATCTTGTTTGTTGATTCGTTGAATGTCAGAGAAAAACTTCTTATTCTCTCTTGCTGCCAACTGTCAATCAAACCTAACAAGAGGCCTACGTACCCTTTTATTGGGAGTCAAGCCACACGTAGTTCTTGGAGAAGAAGTTACTTAGACGGGCTAGGGTTTCTGGAGATCCATCCTGGCCCAAGTTCACTCACTTTTGGGCTGATGCTAATAGTCCACTAGCCCAAGTCCACTCACTTTTGGAATGATGCTAATAGTCCATTAATTCTGCTCATGACCCATGGCCCAATAAAGGTTACCTATGGCTAACATGATGCTAGAATCACAAGGCCTCACTGGCGAGGCTAATGGAGAAGCTTATGAGGGCCTCGCATTCGACCTCACTGGGCTTAGTCATGCGAGGTGGTCCCAAGTATGGAGATAATTATACTAATGTGACCACACTAGGCTTAACTATGATTATACATATCTACTCATGCGACCTCACTGGGCTTAGCTATGAGCCTTCATATCTACTCATGCGACCTCGCTGGACTTAGCTATGAGCCTTTATAATAAGAATATTTTATGCCTCGCTGGACCTTGTAGAGAGATGTGATACAATCCTGTACTAGGGCCTTGCTAGCGAACTCGACCCGCAGCTTGGGGTCGCTGGTTCTCATATTGTACTTAATAGTATATTGGACTGACTCCTGGTGGTGGGCTTTGGTGATCTAATCTTCATATCTAGGCCCATTATAAGTTGTGGACCACTATTTCAGACCATTAGGCCTGCTTAGGGCATATGCCAAGATTTGGGCATAATAACTACCCCCCGAGTCCATATTACCATTGAAAATGCTATGTGTAGTCAAAAAATGCTTTGACAAAACTTCTATGCGAGGCCTGTGCTCGTTATAGATTGTTGTAGATGAGAGCATAACTATCTCAAGTGCCTTGGAGTCGCATCGTGATCCCTATGAATTTGAATGGTTTCGGACAGCTATTGTGTCTCGAGATCTGCTCTCAGCCGCTAAGATGATGACACATGTTGTGTGTCTTTTAATTATTGTGAAGCCAAGTATATGTAAGTAATGGTGACCTAAAAGGGTCCTTTCAAGCGCAATGTGGTCCTGCAGGGACCTTGAGAGGCTACCCCATAGGGCCTCGCAGTCATAAATTGTTATAATTATATCTTCTGTCCAGCTGATGTGTGAGCTTAGGCTTTAACCTATATCTTCAGGTCTTCTTAAAGTATGATGAGAGGACTCTCTTCTGTTTCTTGTTATTATGATGAGAGGCCTCCTCATAAGTTGAGAGGACTCCTTACAACCCCATATATTGAGAGGACTCCTTACAGCCTCATATGTTGAGAGGACTCCTTACAGCCTCATATGTTCAGAGGACTCCTTACAGCCTTATATGTTGAGAGGACTCCTTCTCATAGTGGTACATGGTCCTGGTTAATATATCTGTATGAAATCTGTACTATATTTTCGGATCTGTTAGACCAATATTATCATCAATTCTCGTAATGGGTCTGTTTAGAGCCCATATCAATTTTCGAGCATAACAACTACCCCCCAGTTCTTCGGTGCAGGTGGCTGTAGCGGAGAACTATTTTTTCTGGTCTTCAAAATTTCTTCATTGTTTACAGATCCATTGATAAAGAGATCCCACCATAGAGTCACATCATGCCTTCTTTTCGAGGGGTTTCACTGTCACAATAAGAGCCCAGGTATCACGCTCAGATTGAGAAGGGAATTCTAAGATGAAATTAGCCAAGTCCTGGCCCTTCAAAGAGCCTCGAGGCATCTCCCTCAGATTGAGGCAATGTATGCTGAGATTAGTGAAGTCCACACCAAGCAGGGGGCTTGTTTGATAGATGATCAGGCCTTACCGTGGACATTGTTTTAGAGGAGGTTGGACCATGATGGGCATAGTCACTTGCTCTTACCAGTTTATTGAGGTAGTCGAGGATCTCCTCATTGCCACCAAGGGTCGGGGGCGTCCCCCCTCTCCCTAATCGGGGGCGTCCCCTCTCTCATCGATGTAAAGGTATTTCACCAAGAAGCATCTCATGTAGAGGCATCCCACGAAGGGGCATCTCACTAGGAGGCATCTCAAGATCTCGATAGCCACACCATATATAGGCCTCATTGAGTCTTTACATGCTCTCATTTGCTTATAGACTGACTTTAATGCATGCATAGAGATAGCTCGATATTGTGTAGATTTACGGACTGACCCATCATTGCCAATGGGGCAAAGAGGCCTCACATCGTAAGATACCGAGCTTATGACCTCGCAACTCTAGGTGCCGGCCTTGTCCAACAATTTTTTAAATGTCCTGCTAGAAGATATGTTTTTGTAATGTCACTACCCCCAAGACTGAGGATGAATTTTATTCGTACTTAGTTTATAGATACATAAATCTACCGGGACCAATGCCTTTACAGATAGGCCTCCCTCAATTGCTCTACATTCCAAACTCATGTTCTAGGCTTGTCATCCATGCCTGTGAGGTGATAGGTCCCCATCATAAGGGCACCAGGGACTGGCTCCACCAGAATACCCAAGTTGTTACAAGATGTTGAAGGATTTGTAGCTCTTTTTTTAACCCTATCCTACTCTTCCACGTCCATCTCATCAAGCACGGGGGTAACGCCCCCAAATCCGAAGTCATGGATTTAGGTCATCACATCACCTTTCATCCATTTCATACCTGTATTAACTTTACAGCTCACCAATACACCAATCTAGACCTCAATCTTTCACACTTACAAGTTAGAGCCTCAGAAACGATAATCAGAGTAAAACTAGATATTACCATTCATCTATATAATCCAGAATCTTACACAACTTCACTTATACAAACTGCACCTGAAGGCAAGTCTTGCTAATAACAGTTGAAATCTATCAAACTTACTTTGTAGTATTCATCCGAAACTGCATCATCCCAGGGGAAACTCTTCTACTCCTCTTCTACTGGTACGGAGTTAACCGACCTAACTCTTCTCTTTCTGAAAGGTTTTTATAGAGAAAGAATGAGCTACATAATGCTCAGCAAGTTTTCTGTTTTGAGAAATAATATAATTTGTCTCGAAAAAGATTTTTCCAAAAGTATGAGCACATGTCTCTTGATATCAAAATATAACTCGACAATATACATGTCCGAGTTTTGAATCAATACTCGTACTCATTATGAAGCTTTAAGAAAATGATATCATATGAACAAATTAAGTCCATGATAGCAATAATAATCTGCATATTGTAGCAAAATAGTATACCCTATAGTTTTGATAACCTTTTAGAAAGCTTTTCAAAATACGCAGTTCAATATGCTGCTACGATAGTTGCTTATCATCATACATAAACTAACCCATCCATAAGGTTCCAATACTTCTCAAGTTCGAAAATATATACATATAGGTATATCCTTTTCGTCAAAACACCCAGCAGTTCAAGATGCTGTACATCAGCAATATAATATCAGTACTGCAAAAATTCTTTCACCTTGTTTGAAAACTGAGTAGCATACTATAAATTCAGCTTTTAATAGCATTTAATTTCCCTAAGTCATTTTAAACAAGATCATTCGGGTTTCAAAAACTTTTTTCTTGATGAGTTCAACACTGACAACACTATCGGTATTGGAGCTCATGGGCTTTCAGTACAGTGTTGCATTACAATTCCAATTGGAAGAATGGGACTATCCTGGAGTACCCCGATACAAGGTGATCAGCCATTGTATCGTACAAACACTTCGCTACTAGTAGACGGGTGACGTAGCTACTAAGGAGGTCGTGGCCCGACCATCTATGGGTCTTATGATGGACTCGCCTACCTGCGAGCCTCTTACACTAGTACATATATCTTGATGGATTCGCCTACCTGCGGGTCTCTTACACTTCGATATATGTATAACCGGATGGACCTACCTACCTGCAAGCCTCTTACACCAAAACATCCTCCAGTCCCAGAGTCATTAAACCAGTTTTGAAACCTTTTTCAAATCATCACTTCCAAAAGAGAACGTGGAAGTATATTCATTTCATAAGTTGACCTCTGTCAATAGACTTTCTCTACCCAGGGAATTATTTTTAAAAAAATCAACTCGGGAGTTATTCGGAGTTTTTCTTAAAGACCTTTTCAAAGCTGACCCTCCTTGCTGAGGCAGGGTCACTATAATGTTCACACTTGTTGGTAGCGAAGGGAGAAAACATTTTTGAGTACTCCCAAAACCTTGGGTTCTAAAGTTTTGATAAGTTCGTGAACCGTTAGGGTGGTATTTACGAAGTATGGGTAATTGAAAGGCAGAGTGTATAAACTTGTAACACTATAACTAATGTAACTCAACTAAAGGAAAAGACACTTAACCAGAAGACAATCAAGAACAGGAAGTCACAAGAAATCAACACTAAATGAAGACAAGGTAATTGATACAATTAAACATGCTAACTATGATCAAGCCAAGAAGAAATCATTGAGAGAAGTTCAAGTCAAAGTTGTTCATGCCTCAGTGATTTGATAAATCAAGAATCAAGATCATAACTATTAGTATCAACAAGACCAATTGATTTCAAGTGAAGAAGAAGGAAAGCAAATATTGGAAAGCCAAGTTATTCAGTGAATATGGTAATTTATTCAAGAAGCAGAAACACTATCAAGACTAGTCACTTATGAACCAGACCAGTGCATCAAGTGTCAGGACATTGATAGCAAGTTTATGTCAGTAATAAAGAACCATGTTCAAGAGCTTGTTGAAGAATAAAGAAGACATGAAGATATCACAAGTTCAAGATGTGCATTGAAGTTTCAAGTTGAAGACCAGAATATTTTCTAAGTACTAAATGTTCTGGATGGCTAAGTAGAAATTCTCAAGTAGAAGTTCTACTTAGGAATTTCGAGATAGCCAAGTAGAAGTTCCACTTAGGAATTTCGAGATAGCCAAGTAGAAATTCTCAAGTAGAAGTTCTACTTAGGTGCAGCTTCAACATGACACATGGCATCTTCTGATTGGCAGATTTCCAAGCTTTCAAGATAAGGCAAGAATTATGTGGACATCATTGGGCCACGTACATCTTAGTCTTTGAAGACTACAGGACATAGACTACATGTAGTATAAATAGAAGTACTTGTGTAATGTTTTATGTAGAATTGAGAGAGCAATATTTGAGAAAAACACAAGAGAAAGAGAGAGTGCATTCACAGAGCTTAGAATCCTTCACTTCTCTCTGAACTTCTGTTATACTTTGTAATGAATGTTGTAGCAACCCTTTCAAGTTATATATAAAGAAATATATTCCTTGAATCTGTGTGCTCATTTATTGCATCGTTTTTATTGCTTCTCATATTCGAAAAGTTGTATTCACCCCCCCTCTACAACACATTTGGACCTAACAATTGGTATCAGAGCTATATGTTTAACATACAAAACATAGATCCTTGTGTTGAGTAGAAGAATCGTGAGTTTTCATTTTTCAGATCTACTTTTCATTTTCTCGAAAAGTGTGTTTTAATTCGTTGGTAGTGAAAACTCATCTGAAAAAATTATTTAAATACTCCAGGTGTGATTATTTAGCTTGGGTGTATTTTAATTAATTTTTGTGAATTTATCTGGGTTAGTTCATATTTGGTGTTCTTGAGTGTTCATCATCTGTTCTTATCAAAGAATACAACCCAACAACTTTTTGATCTCCTTTTCAATAGTAAAAGAATAAAAAGGTGGTTTTTGGACTTGTTGATTTATTTTATTCGGCCGAAAGTAAAAGACATACTCAGTACCTAGCATGTGGGTTAGGTGGGTTTGGTGAGTAAAGCATTCAAAGTCAAAAAGTGTTAAAGAGATAATATTGTTTATTCAATATTTAAAGTAATCTGCAGAAAAATTATTCTAAGGCAAAAATTTCTACATAGAAGTTCTACTTGAGAATTTCTACATAGAATTTCGACTTGGACAATTTCTACTTGGTGATTTCGACTTGAGCAAAATTTCTACTTAGAGAAATTTCGACTTAGGCAAAAGTTCTACATAAATATTCTACATAGCCTAGTCTTGGGTACTTAGAAACTTTTAGTGACCAGAATTGAGATGGCTCCTAAAAATGCATTCAAGATCCCAATGTTCAACAAAGATCACTATGAAGAATGGGTTTTCAGAATGAGACTATATCTAGAGACTATTAACCCTGAATATCTGGAAGTCCTTGACAAGGGTAAATTTGTCCCAATGGCAGTTATTCCTTCACATACGGAAGGAGGAGTGGTTATACCACCTCGGTCTGAGCCCAAAAAGGCAGCGGACTTTTCGGATGCTGATAAAGAGCAAATAGCTTTGGATACTGCCGTACGACAAACCTTGATGGAATCTCTTGATCATGAAATGTTCAACATAGTCAAAGGTCTGACTACAGCGAAGAAGATTTGGGACAAGATAGAAGTTGTCATGGAAGGATCTGCAGAGGTCAGAAGCAACAAAACACTCATACTCAAGATGGAGTATGACACCTTTAGAATAAGGAAAGGAGAAGGCATTACAGACGTCTACCTACGATTCAGTCAGTTGGTATTGGATTTGAATCTGAGAGGTGTGACTCTCCCCATGGTTGAAACAAATACGAGATATCTGAGGAACCAGCCAAAAAGCATTGAGCATAGGGTCTACGCAATCAGAGAAACCAGAGATTTGCATACAACTTCTCTGGAAGGGTATTATGGAATATTAAAGACCTATGAGCTGGAAACGCTTCAAGATCAAGCATGGGACAATGATTCAAAGTCAAAAGAAAGTGCATCAGGATTAGTTGCTGATGAGGAAGAGTCTAAGAAGGCAATGGCTGCAGCAAAGCCTAAATCATCACTTGCACCACATCAAGTTGATAATGATGATGAGTGCGCATCTGACAGTGATGATGACTACTACACCCAAGAAGAGCTGGACAACATGGACGATAGTGTCGTGGCATACATGGCAAGGAAGTTCAGCAACATGAGATTTAGAAAGAGCAACCGACCACAGAGAAAATCTTCATCTTATTATCGGGCTGCTAAGGGTGGTGGTAGTTCGTCAGGCTACAAAGGAAAAGGCAAGAATACCAGCTACAAATCTCCTTTGGATTTCAAAATGAAGTTCAAATGCTATAATTGTGGTGAAGCTGGACACTTTGCCTCGGACTGCAAAAAGCCTAAACAGACTTATCCAAAAGAAACATTTGAAGCTCTCAAAAGCAACTATGAAGCACTGTTGAAGGAAAGACATGGAAAACGAGCTTTATTGGTGACAGAAGGAAGAGCTTGGGATGATTCAGATGAGGAAGATGTTACTCAAGTAGCAAACTTTGCGCTCATGGCTGAGACATCAGAGGAACCAGAGGTACCAGTTCTGACTCTTAAAGTAGAAATGTCTATTGATGATTATAAAGAACAGAACGGGGCTCTTAGTGAAGAGATCTATATGTTGTGCAAAAGCCTAGACTCTTCTCAAAAGGAACAGAAAACACTTGTTGCCAAATGCCGAATGCTTGAGGCAAAAGTGGAAGAGCTAGAGGCTGCTTGCACTGTAGATACTTCTCTAAGAGACTTTATTAAATCTCTGGAACACAAGCTTGTCCTTAAGGAAGAAGTAGAAGCATGTCTTAGGAACAATCTAGCTGAGTTAGAAACTAAATGCGAAGCATACAAACTAGCTGCTAGTAAAGTGTATGTAGATAATGACACATTTAAGAAGATAACTGGAGTAGGTATAGGGCTTGATTATTCTGACCTTCCTAAGAAAGAAGGAAAGAGACCTATTGACCCTAGTTCCAGTGACCTTAAACAGGAAACACCTAGAATTCTTAAATCGGCTGTCAAACCTATCTACAAACATCTTGTTCCTAGAATAGAAGAAGAAGAGACTGAATTGATAGCTAGATATGAGATTGAGATGGAAGATCGCCAGAAAGAACAACCTGTAACTCCTATCAAACAAGTTAAAATCAATTTCCCTAGAGATGAATCTAGACTGGGATTAGGAGCTAAGGCTGTTAAACAACAAGGAAAGAGAGAGAAAGGCATAAAAGAGGTTAAGGCTGAACGAATAAAGAAAGCATGTTATCATTGTAAATCTACTGAACATCTTTCTTCTGCATGCAAAGCTAATATGAATGTTCCTGCTGCACATGCCATGCCTACCACACATACAATGAATAATCTGCATCAGAATCATGTACAGTTTGGTCAACCTAATTGTATGCCATGCACTTTTAATATCATGCAAACTTTTGTGCATTTAATGAATGCATCTAGCCAGTCATGCTCAAATACTGTTGCTAGTTCAAATATCAAGAAAAAGTATGGTAGAGCCAAGACTGTCAGTCCTCCTAAAGTTAGGAGTGACAAATCTTCTCCTAAGACTGACAAATCTGTCAAGTCTGAGAAAGGAAAGGAGATAGTCGAAAGCTTTAGTAATGTGAAGAAAAGTGCATCTCCTGTTGTTAAATCTGTTGATTCTCGATCTTATCGAAAAGCCGGGCCCAATCAAAGTTGGGTTCCGAAGAATGTCTAACCAATCTGTCATTGCAGGGCATTAAGCAGAATAGAAATAAAGTTATATGGGTGCTAGACAGTGGAGCATCGAGGCATATGACTGGAAACAAGTCCCTGCTTACAGAGTTGGTTATGAAGGCTGACCCTTATGTTACCTTTGGAGATGACAGCATAGGTATGACTAAGGGATATGGCAAACTGAAAACTGGCAATGTCATCATTGAAGATATTTCCTATGTTGAGGGACTAAAGCACAATCTGTTGAGTATAAGTCAATTCTGTGACAAAGGTTACGAAATTGTCTTCAACAAGAAAGGTGTCTCAATCACTCACATCAAGGAAGGCTCACTAGCTTTAAGAGGAGTTCGTAAGGCAGATCTTTTTGTTGCAGATATGGATTCAGCAAATCAGGATGAGGTCACCTGCTTCTACAGCAAAGCCTCGGATGATGAAAGCTGGTTATGGCACAAAAAAACTATCTCACTTAAACTTCAAAACGATGAATGCTCTCGCGAGGCGAGAATTGGTGAGAGATCTACCTCAAATGGAGTTCGCTCCGAAAGGACTCTGTGAAGCTTGTGAAATGGGAAAGTCGAAGCGAGCATCGCATAAAAGCAAAGAAATTTCTAGTATTACTGAGCCTCTACAACTTCTTCATATGGATTTGTTTGGCCCAGTGAATGTCCTATCTTTGTCTAGGAAAAGATATGCTTTGGTAATCGTGGATGACTTCTCTAAGTATACATGGGTATTGTTCGCAATGACGAAAGACGAAGTACCTTTCTTAATCATTGATCACATCACTCAAATTGAGAATGTTTCAACACTTACTGTGAAGACGATTAGATCAGACAATGGCACTGAATTCAAAAACGCAGTGCTAAATGACTTCTGTGTATCTAAGGGAATACGTCGTCAGTATTCAGCCCCGAGAACTCCACAGCAAAATGGAGTAGTTGAAAGGAAGAATAGAACTTTGGTTGAAGCAGCAAGAACTTTGTTGTATGATTCAAAACTTCCTTTGTATTTCTGGGCCGAAGCAGTGAGTACCGCTTGTTACACTCAAAATAGAACCTTGATCATAAAAGATAAAGAAAAGACACCATGTGAGCTAATGAACAACAGAAGACCAACAATCAAATACTTTCATGTCTTCGGAGCAAAATGCTATGTGCTTATAGATGATGAAAATC
Organism: Saposhnikovia divaricata; assembly: GCA_036435485.1. Classification (NCBI taxonomy): domain Eukaryota; kingdom Viridiplantae; phylum Streptophyta; class Magnoliopsida; order Apiales; family Apiaceae; genus Saposhnikovia; species Saposhnikovia divaricata. Next base: position 52,485,540 of record CM071595.1, on the reverse strand, counting down.
TAGGCAAGTTTGCAGCAAAAGCTCGTGAAGGAATCTTTGTTGGTTACTCTACAGACGTGGTGGCAGCTTATAGAGTGTTCTTAGTGAATGATCGAAAAGTGACTGAAAGTTACAACGTCAGATTCGACGATACCAAACTCTCATCAATTTCAAGAGATTCTAGTGAACCTGAGTCCCTAAAATTTCAGAATCTGGACCTAGAAGATCTTGAAGATGAACCTGAGTTGGTTGTTCCATTAAATGTTCCAAGCGTACATGAAGAACCTGAGTCTAGTGAACAAGCTAATTCTACAAGATCAGGAGAGACTTCTTCAGTACCAACCGGCAACAACTCAGGGGGAGTAAATAGCAGCTCAAGGACTACTGTTCAAGGCTCGAGTCGAGTTGACTCTAGTTCTGTAGGAGCTGGCACTAACTCAGGGGGAGTTAGTGAAAATATTCAAAGTAGTCAGAACCCCAACTCAGAAAGTCAAGCTGAATCATCTAGACAATTTCCAGGTGAACGGGTATGGAATAGAGACCATCCGTTTGAGTTAATTATTGGTGATCCAGATGCTGGTGTGACTACTAGAAGAACTGCAAGAGCTGACATGGCTAATATCTCCTTATATTCTGGGTTCTTATCCAAGCTTGAACCTAAAGAAATAGAAGAAGCTCTTGGCGATGCTGATTGGGTGATTGCAATGCAAGAGGAACTCAATCAGTTTGAAAGGCAGAAAGTTTGGAAACTGGTACCCCGACCAAAGAACAAATCCGTAATTGGAGCTAGGTGGGTATTCAGAAATAAACTGGATGAAAACGGACTTGTAACACGAAACAAGGCTCGTTTGGTTGCAAAAGGTTATTCTCAGCGAGAAGGAATTGATTATGATGAAACCTATGCACCAGTTGCAAGACTTGAGGCAGTCAGGATGTTCTTGGCATTTGCAGCACATAAGAACTTCAAAGTTTTCCAGATGGACGTGAAAAGTGCCTTCCTGAACGGAGAGTTAGAAGAAGAAGTGTATCTGGAACAGCCGTCTGGCTTCGTTGATCCAGAACATACAGATTTTGTGTATCTACTCTTCAAATCTGTCTATGGCCTCAGGCAATCCCCAAGGCGATGGTATGAAACCCTATCTCTATTCTTAATTGAAAATGGTTTTGTTAGGGGAGTAATTGATAAAACATTGTTCTATAAAGTTGTGAGAAATGACTTAATACTTGTTCAAGTATATGTGGACGATATTATTTTTGGGTCATCAAATGAGCGCTTGTGCGAGAAATTTGCCAAGCTAATGCAGGAAAAATATGAGATGAGCATGATGGGAGAGCTGTCCTTCTTCCTTGGATTACAGATCAGTCAGAGAAAAGATGGTATCTTTATCTGTCAATCCAAGTACGTAAGAGATTTACTCAAGAAGTATAATCTAGAAGATGCATCAGCAGCTAAGACTCCCATGGCAACAGCCACGAAGCTTGATGAAGACAAATCAGGTAAATCAGTTGACATCACAAGCTATCGAGGTATGATTGGCTCACTCCTCTATTTAACTGCAAGTAGACCAGATATAATGTTCGCAACTTGTTTATGTGCAAGGTTCCAAGCGGATCCTAGAGAATCACATCTCGTAGCCGTCAAAAGAATTTTTAGGTATCTCAAGGGCACACCAAATCTAGGGATTTGGTACCCAAGAGATACAGGTTTTAATCTTATTGGCTATTCGGATTCAGACTATGCAGGTTGCAGGATTGATAGGAAAAGCACATCTGGTGCTTGCCAATTTCTTGGCAGAAGATTGGTGTCCTGGCAAAGTAAAAAGCAACATACAGTATCTACTTCTACTGCTGAAGCTGAGTACATTGCTGCTGGAAGCTGTGTAGCTCAAATACTGTGGATGAGGAACCAATTGAAGGATTATGGCATGGAGCACAAGAAAATTCCAATCATGTGTGACAACACAAGTGCCATTGCCATAACCAACAATCCTGTAGATCACTCAAGAACCAAGCATATTGACATCAGGTATCATTTCATAAGAGAACATGTCGAGGAGGGGACTGTGGAGCTACATTTTGTGCCCACAATGCAACAAATTGCAGATATATTCACCAAACCTCTTGATGAAGTAACATTCAATAGGTTGGTTGGTGAATTGGGAATGCTTAACACAAGTTAGTAAAGCCTTCTATCTGTAAAATCCATGTTTATGTTTGTATGTGCAAGCTAATCAATCATTATGTGCTTAGACTTTAATATGCCTAATTAATGATTGTTATAGGTTGCATATAGTGTGATTTTGCATGAATTCATTGTGTTTTAAGTGTCTTTTATAGCACAAATCTGTGAATTTATGCTTGTTAGATTGCATGATCATAGGGGGAGTTAAATTCATAATAGTCTAAATATTGCATGATTTTTAGATGAATTTACCTGTGTTTTTCATGTAATTAGAGGCCTTAGAATTATCAAGGAATGTTTTAATTATGTCATATATTAAAATCCTTGAATTGATATTTATATTAATTTGGCAAAATTAATTGTTGAGTTTTTCAAAGAAAAATTGTCAAATTATTCTAAGTATCTTCAAAATTTCGAGTTAGTCTCTATCTCGAAACTCATGTAGAAATTCGACTTGAATTTCGACTTGAGCTTCCAGGGTGAAGTTTTGAAAATTCTAAGTCTGGGAAGAATTTCGAGTTAGTACCTATCTCGAAATTCATCTCGAAATTCGACTTAGAGTTCGAGTTCGAGTTACCAATGTGCCTAGTTCTATCTTCAAAATATTCGAGATAAATTCTATCTCGAATCTTATCTCAAAGGTTGAGATGAGGTTTCCATTAAGGGAATATTTTGAAAAGAACTGAGAATTAACTTCGAGTTAGTCTATCTCGAACTTTATCTCGAAGTTCGACTTGATGTTCGAGATAGAGTTCTTAGTCTATCTCGAAACTCAACTCGAATTTCGACTTGGTTTTCGAGATAGAGTTCTCAGTTAAGCTAAAGGGAATTTTTCGAGTTACACTCCTAACTCGAAACATATCTTGAATTACCCTGGTCTTTTTTGATTCAAGGAAATATTTTGGAAAGAATTTGAGATTAACTTCGAGTTAGTCTATCTCGAACTTTATCTCGAAGTTCGACTTAATGTTCGAGATAGAGTTCTTAGTCTATCTCGAAACTCAACTCGAATTTCGACTTGATGTTCGAGATAGACTCTAACTCGAAAAGTATCTTGAATTTTCTGTTTTTCCAAGTTTACTACAAATCAATAATGTTCAAGATAGTATTTCCCTATAGTTTCTGCTGTAATTTTGGTTAAAGTGCTTCTTTGTGCATAATTGTTCGAGTTAACTTCTATCTCGAACTTTATCTCGAAGTTCGACTTGATGTTCGAGATAGAAAAGTTCGAGATAGAAAAGTTCGAGATAGAGTTCGACTTAGATGTCCCCTGTATGGACTTAGTACTTTTCACATTTTTTAACAGGGACATTTTTGTCATTTCCCATTCACCTATATATACATCTCTAACTCGATGCCTAATTCACTTTACCTAATTCTAATTTTCAGCAGCCGTTTCACAAGAACAGTGCGATTTTACTAATTACATACCTTTGATCCTTGTTTTTGTGATTAAACTCGTACTAATCACGAATTACTGCCGATTTGTTGACTGCTATTATCTGTGTTAACAGTAATCTTTGTGTTAGTGTGTTTTGTGAACATCCATACACGCGTATATACATACACACGAACACATATTGTTTGTGTACTGTTCATAAACGCGATTCCATTTTCTCCATCAATAAACACACACGATTCCACTGGTATAAACACGAAATAGTAATTGGTTGTTGAATTGGATCCCGTAGTTTGATTTCTCAGATTCCGTTTGGTATTCTTGAAAAATTAAAAGGGTTACAATTCTATTTTGTAATTCGGAAAATTAATTGTTTTTCAAAATAAAAATAAAAATTCACATCTTTTAAAAGAAAAACATTTAATCAAAATGGTTCACCAATTTTCCCTTGCTAAAAACAATTTTTACAATATCTCTACGGAAATTGGTGATCAACTCCCGCGGTTTAAGTTTTGGATACGATTTCTCAATTTGTATTCCAAAGCTAGCCAAGCTTTTACTGCTAAACCTACACTAGTACATGATGCTTTACAGCAATTATGGACTAGTGCGGTTACTTTTGGGAGTAAATCAACCCCCTACGGTTTCAGGTTTACCTTAGCGGGTCAGGAATATGAGGTGACAGAACAAATTGTCAACAGAGTTCTAGGATTCCCAATTAAAGATGCCTATGATCCAGAACCTACTGCTGCAGAACGCCTCAGATTCTTTGAAGAAATTGGATGTTATCCTACAAAAGGCCCAATCACGGGAAATATCCAAAAGCAATTCTTCCATGCGGAATGGAATTACTTTTTCGAGGCCAACACAAGATGTTTTCGGGCACGCGAAAAAGACTTTCATCAAATTCCGATTCCCATGCAAACCTTTGCAGTAGCCCTAGCAAGAGAACTGGATATAAACTATGGACGCATAGTTCTCTCTGAGATAGTGGCCTCAATGGGATCCCTTGCAAGCAGAGACCTCTCTACCACTGATGTCGTCTGCTGGTTTCCTCGGTTTCTTCAAATGCTAATCAATGACTTAATACCGAAGGATGCTCTTGCTATTCGACAGGGATTTGCCAGAAGCCCCACATCTGAATCACTAGGGATGGGCACTAAGTCACTTGCAACCATTGCTAATCAGGATAAACATCAAGGTAAACCTATGTCTACTCCTGAAAATATTCAAATGTGGCTTAGATATGATGCAGGAGTTACCAATTTGGAGGCATCATCACAAGTCTCATCACATGCTCAAAATCCATCTGTTCATGCTGAGGCATTTGATGAGATTCCGGATGAGGAAAGCGATGATGCACAAGGTAATCAATCAGGTAAACTCTCTCTGCATACTACTCACTCCTCTTCCTACATATCTGATTCCGAGACCCAAGATTCTGCTAGCCCGCAGGATCTATCCCAGGGTGAGAGCCATATTTCTGACTCTGAGTCTGACACACATTCATATTCTCTTTCACCCCTGATAACTGAAGTCAGAAAGCCTTCACATCTAGATGTAGGAAATGATGAGGAGAGTGACCCCGAAGAGCAGCCTCTTATTCGCAAGAAAGCCAAATTTTCTCATGCTGCTACTTCAAAACCTCAGTCAAACCCTAGCGTGTCACACACAACCACTCCACCTCACGAGAGTGGTTCACCCCATGAACAATCTGCACATAGGGATTTTGATTTTGGTGAGGATGATGTACCCCTTAAAGATACTGTTGCTTCAAGGGGTCATGAAGTTTTAAGAACTTCAGCCGTACCTTCACCGGTACGTACTGATGCTGCAAAGAGGATCGGTTCTGATGTTGTACAAGAACACTTTGCAGCCTCTCAGCCTGAGATTCCAACTCAGGAACAAACAGTAATTGATCCCATAACTGTCAACAACATTTCTTATCAAATGTCTGCAGGTACAGCTTCATTATTTGGATCAATCATTGAAGACATATACGAGCGTGAGACAGGGAGTGTGTGTGAGAGGTTAGGGAGAGAGGGACCTTCATTTTTAAGGCCCGAAACCGAGCGTCAAATACTAACAGAATGAGTATTAGAGCGAGGTCACCCAAACCAAACACCGTCCCTTAACATTGAAAATCTGGAAACGCGTATGACTTCAATGGAGAATAAAATGGAGCAGTTCGGGCAGTCGATGGGGCAGTTGGGGATTAATGTTGGAAACAATCAACGGGCTCTAGACGACTACGCAGCAAGAATGTCAAGTCAAGCTGATGCTTTTAAAACTTTGACAAATCAGGTCAATGACTTGGGCCATGCTGGTGGTGTCTAAGGAAACACTCTCAATGAGAGGATGGGGGCAATGGAGTCTACAATGCATGCTATGGCTGTGGAGATCAGTAGATTGATGTTCGCATTCAGAAGTTTTGTGCCCCCTGAGTGTTTCGAGTCCCAGCAACCTCCCCCCGATAGTGGTGCAGGTGGAGCAGGTGGTGCTAGTGGAGCGGGAGCCTCTGGTTCTGGTTTTGGAGGTTCTTATGCAGCTGGTGGATCTGCACACCAAGGTGGAGCTCAGAATAACTCACCTAAGGGGGAGAGTGGAATGGAGACGAGACAGCAGGCAGTTTACATCGAAGAAATTGAAGAACCCGCTGATCTTGTCAAGGAGACAGAAATTGAGCCTGCTGTTGTTAAAGAGGCTCTGAGGACAGAAATTGAGCCTGCTGTTGCTGAAGAGGCTCTGAGGAGGAGAAAGGGTAAGGCAATAATGGTTGAAGAAGATGAACCAGTTATTGACCTGAGTCATCAGGAAATAGTACAGGAGGTACTAGACTCAGATTCTGATATGGAAGACGTACCTTTCGCACATGCTGTAAAACGATCTTTGAAGGAACAAGGTGGAGGTGCTGGTATGTCTTTCGGAATGCCTGAAGAAGATCCTGTTGATGAAGAAACCCTGCAGTCTCAACAGTTAGCCTTGGAACAAGCTCAGTTCCATAAAATGAAGATGTTACAAGATCGTGCTGCGTTCCTAGAAAAGAAAGGGGAGCTACAAGGGAAGCAGTATGATCATGAGCTTGCAAGGCTAGCTGATCCTCAAGTTGATATGGACAAGCGAAGGATAGGGCAGAAATGGGATGAAGCAAGGAAGATATTGATGAGACCCTGTACGAAAGGAGTTCATAATAACGAGGCAGATGACCTGTTCTACAACCTGAATTTGCAGAATCCAATGACTTCGGACTACATCAGTGCATTGAAGAGATTAATTTCTAAAGTCAGGGTTGGATACAATGCTACGCTCAAGGAATGACAGGTTATTTTGTCTTTGGTAGAAGGTGTCCCAACATCTTTCTTATATGTGGATGACCATTTCATAACGAGAAGATCTGCGTCAGAGTTGTACTTGCTAGCAACTAAAATTCAATACTCTCAATCTCAGGAGCTAAGCATTCTGTATAGGGATCAGTTAATGCAGCTAGCAGAGGACAATGGACCAGAAATCTCAGTACATCCTAATGTTGTCCGTATGGTGGTTCAAGGAAAGATGAAGAGGGTGAGCATGGAGGAAAAGGACTTAATGGAACTTTCAGTGGAATCTCTTAAAGCTGTATGTAGACAAATGATGGGTAAGGGATTCGCCTATGAGCTTAAAGATAAATCCGTGAGGATCATTGAAAGAGTCATATTCTTGAAGAGCAATGAGGTGTGGAAGTGTGATGTCATTGCTCCAAACCCTCTCGACAACGTGAAGATTGAGCCGGAGCTGATAGAAAAGAAATGGAATATTCTTCAAGCAATGAAGAATGTAGATGAAGCTTTGACTCTTCCTTCTGGAGAACTGGAACAAGGAGAAATAAGGGAGGCAGTTGGCGTTCCAGGGAAAGATAGTGTATACTGGATACACTCTTATGCTGATGATACAGCTGATGCCTTAGCATACATAGATGCAGACCAGAAACAAACACTCTTGCATATGAGTAGACAATGGCTGCTACAGACTCAAGATGCTGCATTTCTAGAGAAAGTGTTATATGTGTTCAAATGGGGCAAAGTGGAAGACAAGTTTGTTGAAGAAAAGCAGAGACTCATGAGTTACCTGTCTGAAGTAATTGTGGAGAAGAAGCGAATGGAGCGAGATGCGGCTAGTGTCTATAATACTGACCGTGTCAAGGGCTACCCCAAGATGATATATCGTTATCTCAAAGCCACTAAATCTCATTGGAAACCTCAGCTCATAATGAAGAACTTTGAGGAAATTCCAAAGATCAGGACTACTCAGGAGGTTGATAAACTCAGAAGGCTTTTCAAACATCCTAACCCAGAGCCCAGGAACCCTCTAGAAATGGAAGCTGTAAGTCTGTTGAATGCTAGGTGGAAGCAGCTTCACGATCCAGTGTACAAGAAAGAACAGCAGCAGAAGGAGAAGCGCAAAAGGCAGAAAGAAGAGAGAGACCAAGCTGCTGAAGCTAGAAAGAGGAAACGGAATTAGGGTTAAAGGTCAGAGTGGTGTGAACTTGAAGTTGGAAAAACTTCATGTCTTTCGGTTGCTTTAACTCACTTGAGGAAATTCACCTTAGAGTGAATCCAATAAGGTGATATAAGTTTGACTAGAAGGTATGAAATAATCCAGGTGATAGGAATCATTCAAATGATCTTTAATTCGAGGTTCGAATTCTGTTTCTAGTTTTTAAGTTCTTTGCATTGTTTTCAAGTACTTTTCAATTGTATATTATTCAAGACTGTAATGTTAATTATCTTTTCTCGTCTCATTGTTTAGTTGAGTTATCCTTCATTAATTTGAATGTCATTGTTAGACAATCAAATTGGGGGAGATTGAAAGGCAGAGTGTATAAACTTGTAACACTATAACTAATGTAACTCAACTAAAGGAAAAGACACTTAACCAGAAGACAATCAAGAACAGGAAGTCACAAGAAATCAACACTAAATGAAGACAAGGTAATTGATACAATTAAACATGCTAACTATGATCAAGCCAAGAAGAAATCATTGAGAGAAGTTCAAGTCAAAGTTGTTCATGCCTCAGTGATTTGATAAATCAAGAATCAAGATCATAACTATTAGTATCAACAAGACCAATTGATTTCAAGTGAAGAAGAAGGAAAGCAAATATTGGAAAGCCAAGTTATTCAGTGAATATGGTAATTTATTCAAGAAGCAGAAACACTATCAAGACTAGTCACTTATGAACCAGACCAGTGCATCAAGTGTCAGGACATTGATAGCAAGTTTATGTCAGTAATAAAGAACCATGTTCAAGAGCTTGTTGAAGAATAAAGAAGACATGAAGATATCACAAGTTCAAGATGTGCATTGAAGTTTCAAGTTGAAGACCAGAATATTTTCTAAGTACTAAATGTTCTGGATGGCTAAGTAGAAATTCTCAAGTAGAAGTTCTACTTAGGAATTTCGAGATAGCCAAGTAGAAGTTCCACTTAGGAATTTCGAGATAGCCAAGTAGAAATTCTCAAGTAGAAGTTCTACTTAGGTGCAGCTTCAACATGACACATGGCATCTTCTGATTGGCAGATTTCCAAGCTTTCAAGATAAGGCAAGAATTATGTGGACATCATTGGGCCACGTACATCTTAGTCTTTGAAGACTACAGGACATAGACTACATGTAGTATAAATAGAAGTACTTGTGTAATGTTTTATGTAGAATTGAGAGAGCAATATTTGAGAAAAACACAAGAGAAAGAGAGAGTGCATTCACAGAGCTTAGAATCCTTCACTTCTCTCTGAACTTCTGTTATACTTTGTAATGAATGTTGTAGCAACCCTTTCAAGTTATATATAAAGAAATATATTCCTTGAATCTGTGTGCTCATTTATTGCATCGTTTTTATTGCTTCTCATATTCGAAAAGTTGTATTCACCCCCCCTCTACAACACATTTGGACCTAACAGTAATTATAAAATAGTTTAGAACCCCTGAATATTTTTCTGAAGGCCAGAAAATATTTAAAATAATTTTTTTTAAAGGCCTTAAATAATTTTTAAAAAGGTCAAATAGATTTTAAATAATTTTTAAATAATTCTAGAATATTTAAATCATTTTAAAATATTAAAAATAATTTCATAATTAATTATTAATTAAATAAATCATTAACTAATAATTAATTATTAAATAAATCATTAATTAATCATTAATTAAATAATTAATCAATTAATCTTAAATGAATATTTAAATTAATATTCATTTAATTAATAAATATTTAAACCATATTTATTAAATAATTCAAAATAAATAATTCCGATATTTATAAATTTTAAATCCGGAATTTATTTGATTATCGAAATATCCGACTCCTGGGTTACCGGATTTTACATAAAATACTCCGACTCCCGACTTTTACTAAAAGTACAATCGCTCTACCCGAGCCTTAATCAACACCATATGTATATACATAAAAGCCATTGGGGTGCACATATATACATGTAAACATTTCAAGTACTTTCAGAAAATCATGCATGCATTTATAAGTCTCGCTTCATAGGGGGACGGTCTATAATAAACAATGAAACACTAGGGGTTAGTTTCGTACTCGAACCACTTAATTGATGTTTATATAATGAAACTAATTCCCTTAAAGAACTCTTAGTGTTTATGTTGAACTTATACGCTGTGGTGACGTTCCTTGACCGAATTAAAATTACTACTTTTATTCGGGTTGAGTTTCGAGTTCGTTCTATTTTATTCGTTCGTCCCCTAAAGGTAATTTTCGTTCGCGCAACTTTGGTTCTAACATTTTTATAAAATCGAAGAATTAAGCTTTTCACGAAATTCTTGTTCTCAGGCCTTCCTTACTGCACTTAGGTCCAACTATCAATTTTTCATGTCTTATGATCTTTTACAAGGCCCTTAAATAAAACCCAAAAGAATACCTTCCCCTGCTGTGAATTATACTCGTACAGTTTCGACTCTTTGATTTTTATAAAATCGAAAAATTCGAATTTTGTCTTAATTCTTTTTGGATTCTCTTGTCTACTGACCAGGTTACATACCATAATTTTTTCTCGATTTTACCACATTCAGAAGGGGTCTGAATTTAGTTTACAACACCAGACTTTTCTGCAGTTTGTTTTCTTGAACTACTTTCACTAAAAAGACCATACCTCTCAAACCATAACTCCTCTTGGAATGAACTTTATGTATTTACAAACTACAAACCAAGACCTTTCCTGACATGTCCAGTGGTGTTCAAGAATTTACATTTTTCAGTCCGTAATTAACCTAGCAAACAGACCTAAATACAAACGGGCGGCATAACGGCTATACATTTAACATTCCTCGATTTTACATCATGTAAAATCGGCAACAACCCAATGAATTGCCATCATGGCTTCTAAACACTTATTTACAGTCCATATAACTCATATCCATTTAACAAAATCAACCATAACAAATCCAACCATCAATTTAACAAACTAACTCCATAAGCTCCAAAAACCATCATACTAGTACTTAATTTAAAAACTTAAATAAAATAAAAATGGTGAGAAGAGTTTTATACCTTCTTTGGCTGACTTAGGACCTTAACTAAAGCTTATGAACCTTGGTGGATGCTTGTGTGATCTTTATAAACCTTAATCTTTCATAAGAAATCAAGACGGATTTACTGTTCACCCTCAACTTTGAGCATGGATTTGAAAATGTTATACTAATTGGATAGCCACGAAAATTTGAACATACCTTACCTATGATATGAGGAAGCTTTGGTTTAATTTTGGTGATTTTAGAAGCTCTAGAACTGCAGTTATGAATTTTTCTTTGGAGAGTGTTCAAGCTGGGCAGTTTTGCTGGGAAAGAAATGGAGAGAGTTTTTGCTTTGCTTTGTATTTCTTTCACTAGGTTATGACCTAATAATGCATTTGTATTATGTAAAGATTAGATGTGTGGGATTGGAGGTATGGTGTATGTACTTGGTTGCTTGTTTTTCAAAAAGTAGAATAGTGTTTTGGACAAAATAAAGATAACCATCCTTAAATCATGGAACCTTGTTTCCTACTACTTGGTTAGTTTCTAATTATCTTGTTGCATGGATTTGGCTTACCACCTTGCATGGATCTCAAGCACTTAGCTTATTTTCCATCCATCTTAAGTCGTTTAATCCATTTTGCATTCCGATAATTTCTTCGCGAAACGTTTATCGCGTAGAGATTTCCATCATCATTTCTAATCCTTTGTCATTCGTATCTTAAATTCCATAAATTACATATTAGTGTTTTTATATATTACCCTTTGAGTTTCTTATTCCTCGGTACCTCATAATTTATGAAACATTTCGTAAAAGGTGAAATATTCGAATTCTGACGGCTTTTGCATTCTTTTATTTTCTTAGTACAATAACCTTTCATACTTAAAACTTCAAAAATACTACATTTATATAAGGTGGTGCTTACAAGCTCTCTCTCATATCCGTCAAATCAATATTCATTAGGGTTTTATAATATTACAAAAATCTGGGTTCTTACAGTCTCCCCTCCTTAAAAGGATTCCGTCTCGGAATCTAAAGAAGATAGTCGTGGGTAATATTCCAGCTGCACCCTCTTCAATTCTCAGGTTTACACTTCAATGCTTTCATTCTCTCACCTTGTTTTCACTAGCATCCTAATGTTATCCCTCAACACATGCTCTTTCCGTCCTGAAGTTTATATTCTGTCGCATCCACAGCATCCGCGTTAAGTCCTCGTATCCTAGGCACGTGAAATATCCGGTGGTAATAATTTATGTTCTAAGATAACATCAATACGTACAATATACTTCATATTCCTCGACGTGATCAGCGCACATGGGTTGCCTCCCGTCAGTCGCTATCGCTCGCCCTAGATACTATATAGTCTTCTTTATACGTCGAACCAGCTCGGGTACCTATATCTTCATTCGTTGACTTCTCCGTAACGCAAGAATATCGAAACTTCCTTTGCGTAGTAAGCTTTACAAGTGACATCCTTCAGCACGCATGGTGGCTATCGTGATACAAAGTTCCTATCGTTATTAAGTGATCATCCTCGACTCTCTCGTGAAATCTAAGGCACGACGCTTGTTAAGAACTCGATTGTCTAAATAATTCTTTTACTCGTCCGTTGGTCGCAAATCATAATGGTTCGCACATTCGATCTCATGGTCAAACGTATTTGAAAGTACCTTCGGTATTCGAGATTCACCTTTTGGGTCTCTATCTACCATAATCGCTACAGAAGCTCCACGTTGCGCCACTATCGTTCCCGAATATAAATCGATTATCTTCTAACTGGAAAGTCTCTCATTGGTAAGTCAACTTGGTTGGTCTTACAATTATAATGAAATAGTGTCATTGCTTGACTCGGTCTTTGGTGTTCCTATCATGAAATTTATCATAATACTCTTGTCCACGTTCCGGGTTCTCTGCAGGCGGAAATAATCCAATGAGCCTCTGTCATTCTGCTTTTAACATGCCACATTTGTACCTAATACTTTTCCAATACCATTCTTCGCATTCAGTGGCTAAACATTCTCTTAATTCTCTATACATCTTTGTCATTCCCCATAATTCAATCATTTTCCTCTACTATTGTTCTTTATGGCATATCATCTGATTTCTCGATCAATTCTGACCAAATTCTAAATAATCCTTTCCATAGGTATCGGCCACCACACTGGCCTTTTCGGGTAATGACAAATTCATTCATCATATTACTTATCCCCTTCTACCGTCTTCTCTTCCTTATATTTAATTTCTAATATGAGGGTCTACTTATGGCCCTTGTGGTAAAACTTAATACATTTTTCCTAAAGTTAACGTCTCAGTTTATGCGTGAACACTATCATGGCTAATCCCGAATCACAATTAGTATATCTTATCCCATACTTCTTACGTTGCTTAGACGCATAGGCAATCATCCATTTTTGCTAAGTAAGCTTTACATTCTTGCCATAATATTTCTCCCCTTTTTATCCATCTCGCCTCCATGTTATTTTCCCCTAAAGGTTATGTCTTACTTCGCAATCAATTTACATCTCTTGAGACATGAAAAGGCTCGGTAATTCCAGAATCCGTTAATATTCCATTCTGACAACGTTTAATAAGAGCTTACTCTCAATTACCTTACTATTTCTTATGTCATTCCTCACAATAATATTAAACGTCCATGTGGTACGTTCCAACATGTTATTCCTACTTTAAATAATTATTTGGCATAACTTTCGGCGGAACAACTACAAGATTTGGTTTTCAATCTCGTATTGGGGCAATGGTTCACAATTGTACCTCCCGTTTGCCTCAGAGTAATCACTTTGAAAGGAATGGTTTCAAAATATCAGTGTCACCTAGAAAATTATTTTAATAATAATGTCCAAATCGTATGTTTCAAGAATGTTAATGAGTTCCGAATAATAGGAGTCTCAAGGCTCACAGAAAAGGATAGATGGATAGAATACAATAAGGTTTACTCTTCCATGTCTTTATAAATTTGTTTTATGGTAACTTAAAGAGTATCGAAAGAAATGATTGAAGGATGTAATTGTGATACGGACGATCTTTACAAGATTCTTACATCGGGCGAGTAATTAAGAGAAAATCAAGAAGTCTTATTGATAAAATTCAATCAATAGAAGTAATCCTACTCCATGAAAATAAAAAAAATGAAGTAGCTTGTCATTCAAGTAATTAATGATTTCAAATGAATCTTCAGTATATGAATGAAAGAATAGAATGTTCAAGTGACATAATGTCTGATAAGAAGATGGGTAAGAATTCAAGTTGAGGTGGGGGCGACCTTGCTAGGTCTCAATCCAATTATTCATTGAACTGTCATCATCATACTTTATCACATGCAAAAGGCATGGCGAAATTGCTGAATGAATTAAATGGGGGGCTGGACCAATGAAACAATTACTAGTCCTTCTCAAGAAACACTGGAAACTAGCTGGACAATTAGATTGGTGTTCTTCATAACATTACAATTTTGACTAGTCGGAACAATCAACTAGTCCTTCATATGGACATATCAGCTACCCAGTTTCAATTGGCTAGAACGAAATTTCAACGTCGCAGCCTAGTGAAGAAACTTTAGGCTGCTCGAATACCGAATTGAAATAAGAAGTCATTAAGTTTGGACCAAAAAAAGAAATATAAAATCTGAATAAAATGTTCTTGGTATCGGAACAATCGATAACCTTTCATCAAATATTACTTACTAGTGAAACGGTCCACCCAAGGGGCCTCTGTACAAACATTTATCAGATCCTAAAATGAAATTCGGAATACCAGTATTAAAATGATATTCTTACTATGATTTCAATGTAAGACGTACAATCTCACCTTGAATAGAAGAAAAGAATTCACGAGGAATAGTTGGATATTAGATCATCCCTATTCTTAATAAGTTGTTAGATATTTGTCAACTCAATTAAAGATTGCAAGAAGAAATCAGATATCAATATTCGTTTAGGAATATTCGCTGAGTAATTAATGAAATAATTGTTGAAAATTCCTTGGATAATTGAAAAATACAAATAGGCCTGGGTAGGTCATGATAATCAACTTCGAATAGAATGCTCATGGATCAAATAAATTACTTTGGATAAATCCTGATTTAGAGAAAGTATATCACTGGTTGTTATTCCACGAGTTCGAGGTCGAAACCTAGAAGTGTTACCTGATATACTAATCGGAATAACCTAGTTCATGCCTCCTATATGAATCACAAGTGGCCAGTTCCCCCTGGAAACAGATCAAAGAGATCTCTCAAGGATCTCAATGCAGTCCATAAGTTCAGTGGCGGGTGTGTGCACGTGAACATATGTTACCAACAATATAGAGGTCCATAAGTATATATACGTAGTCTCTGATAAAATCTCTATCAAAGAATTCCGCTCTAGACGCACTAGTCTCTCTTCTAGTAGATCTAAAGATCACTACATCACTCGTTATGACCATATCCAACTTCACTGGAGTTATGTGATTAATTCTTCATGTTTGTTCTATGAGCTGAACCATCACGTTCCAATGCACGAACCGAACATGATGCCGTCTAACACGTTCGTCTTACGATAACATTCTCATATACATATGTAGAATTCTCCAACTAAGGTAATGAAATCCTCAGTGGTGTAGTAAGCACTTTCTGTAGTAAATCCGTTACTTATCGAAAATCGTATCTTATAGCCAAAATAAATGCGCTTTATTAGTCCAAGTACTAAGTACCCTTACTGATGTAAGGAAGTTTAACTGCTCGGTTCCTAAAATGCTGCCTCCTTATTGGCAAACGTTGAAAGACAACGATAATGAAATTTATGCCCACCAAGTCATCCGATTGTATTGGCAACATTACGTCTACCTCAACTAATCTTAAGGTCTAGCTTTGCTTCTAATATCATTATAACCGAGAAGTCATGTACGACTCCTAAATCTCTATTCATCATTCTAAAGGTCTATAAGGATTCTTTTGATCTTAGTGTAATACCTCAAGTATCATTCCCATAAACTTCATTCACTGGTACTTCTCTCGGTAATCAAAAAATATCTTACTACGATCCCTTGTGTCATTCTCTTACTTAGATTTATCTCTCAACACTCTAATTTCTGAGTACTATAACTTATGCTCTGATACCATTTCTGTAACGCCCCCAAATCCGAAGTCATGGATTTAGGTCGTCACATCACCTTTCATCCATTTTATACCTGTATTAACCTTACAGCTCAACAACACACCAATCCAGACCTCAATCTTTCACACTTAAAAGTTAGAGCCTCAGAAACGATAATCAGAGTAAAACTAGATATTACCATTCATCTATATAATCCAGAATCTTACACAACTTCACTTATACAAACTGCACCTGAAGGCAAGTCTTGCTAATAACAGTTGAAATCTATCAAACTTACTTTGTAGTATTCATCCGAAACTGCATCATCCCAGGGGAAACTCTTCTACTCATCTTCTGCTGGTACGGAGTTAACCGACCTAACTCTTCTCTTTCTGAAAGGTTTTTATAGAGAAAGAATGAGCTACATAATGCTCATCAAGTTTTCTGTTTTGAGAAATAATATAATTTTTCTCGAAAAAGATTTTTCCAAAAGTATGAGCACATGTCTCTTGAAATCAAAATATAACTCGACAATATACATGTCCGAGTTTTGAATCAATACTCGTACTCATTATGAAGCTTTAAGAAAATTATATCATATGAACAAATTAAGTCCATGATAGCAATAATAATCTGCATATCGTAGCAAAATAGTATACCCTATAGTTTTGATAACCTTTTAGAAAGCTTTTCAAAATACGCAGTTCAATATGCTGCTACGATAGTTGCTTATCATCATACATAAACTAACCCATCCATAAGGTTCCAATACTTCTCAAGTTTGAAAATATATACATATAGGTATATCATTTTTGTCAAAACACCCAACAGTTCAAGATGATGTACATCAGCAATATAATATAAGTACTGTAAAAATTCTTTCACCTCGTTTGAAAACTGAGTAGCGTACTATAAATTCAGCTTTTAATAGCATTTACTTTCCTTGAGTCATTTTAAACAAGATCATTCGGGTTTCAAAAACCTTTTTCTTGATGAGTTCAATACTGACAACACTATCAGTACTAGAGCTCATGGGCTTTCAGTACAGTGTAGCAGTACAATTCCAATTGGAAGAATGGGACTATCCTGGGGTACCCCGATACAAGGTGACCAGCAATTGTATCATACAAACACTTCGCTACTAGTAGACGGGTGACGTACCTACTAAGGAGGCCGTGGCCCGACCATCTATGGGTCTTATGATGGACTCGTCTACCTGCGAGCCTCTTACAATAGTACATATATCTTGATGGACTCGCCTACCTGCGGGTCTCTTACACTTCGATATATGTATAACCGGATGGACCTGCCTACCTGCAAGCCTCTAACACCAAAACATCCTCCAGTCCCAGAGTCATAAACCAGTTTTGAAACCTTTTTCAAATCATCACTTCCAAAAGAGAACATGGAAGTATATTCATTTCACAAGTTAACCTTTGTCAATAGACTTTCTCTACCCAGGGAATTATTTTTAAAAAAATCAACTCGGGAGTTATTCGGAGTTTTTCTTAAAGACCTTTTCAAAGCTGACCCTCCTTGCTGAGGCGGGGTCACTTTAGTGTTCACACTTGTTGGTAGCGAAGGGAGAAAACATTTTTGAGTACTCCCAAAACCTTGGGTTCTCAAGTTTTGATAAGTTCGTGAACCGTTAGGGTGGTATTTAAGAAGTATGGGTAATTATAAAATAGTTGATAACCCCTGAATATTTTTCTAAAGGACAGAAAATATTTAAAATATTTTTTTTAAAGGCCTTAAATAATTTTTAAAAAGGTCAAATAGATTTTAAATAATTTTTAAATAATTCTAGAATATTTAAATCATTTTTAAATATTAAAAATTAATTCATAATTAATTATTAATTAAATAAATAATTAACAAGTAATTAATTATTAAATAAATAAATAATTAATCATTAATTAAATAATTAATCAATTAATCTTAAATAAATATTTAAATTAATATTCATTTAATTAATTAATATTTAAACCATATTTATTAAATAATTCAAAATAAATAATTCCGATATTTATAAATTTTAAATCCGGAATTTATTTGATTATCGTAAATATCCGACTCCGGGGTTACCGGGTTTTACATAAAATACTCCGACTCCCGACTTATACCAAAGGTACAATCGCTCTACCCGAGCCTTAATCAACACCATATGTATATACATAAAAGCCATTGGGGTGCACATATATACATGTAAACATTTCAAGTACTTTCAGAAAATCATGCATGCATTTATAAGTTTTCTCGCAAGATACATATATAAAATAGTGCATGCATTTATATCACAACAACAACAGTTTTGAGCATACTTAAAGTTTGAATATAAAATACTTGCATAGGCAGAATCAAAATATAATATTTTGAAAACAAAACTTAGGGTTGGAAAACTTGCCTGGTAGTGTCTGGGAAATGAAGTCTCGCTTCATAGGGGGACGGTCTATAATAAACAATGAAACGCTAGGGTTAGTTTCGTACTCGAACCACTTAATTGATGTTTATATAATGAAACTAATTCCCTTAAAGAACTCTTAGTGTTTATGTTGAACTTATACGCTATGGTGACGTTCCTTGACCGAACTAAAATTACTACTTTTATTCGGGTTGAGTTTCCAGTTCGTTCTATTTTATTCGTTCGTCCCCTAAAGGTAATTTTCGTTCGCGCAACTTTGGTTCGAACATTTTTATAAAATCGAAGAATTAAGCTTTTCAAGAAATTCTTGTTCTCAGGCCTTCCTTACTGCACTAAGGTCCAACTATCAATTTTTCATGTCTTATGACCTTTTACAAGGCCCTTAACCAAAACCCAAAAGAAGACCTTCCCCTGCTGTGAATTATACTAGTACAGTTTCGACTCTTTGATTTTTATAAAATCGAAAAATTCGAATTTTGTCTTAATTCTTTTTGGATTCTCTTGTCTACTGACCAGGTTACATACCATAATTTTTCCATGATTTTACCACATTCAGAAGGGGTCGGAATTTAGTTTACAACACCAGACTTTTCTGCAGTTTGTTTTCTTGAACTACTTTCACTAAAAAGACCATACCTCCCAAACCATAACTCCTCTTGGAATGAAATTTATGTATTTACAAACTACAAACCAAGACCTTTCCTGACATGTCCAGTGGTGTTCAATAATTTACATTTTTCAGTCCGTAATTAACTTAGCAAACAGACCTAAATACAAACGGGAGGCATAACGGCTATACATTTGACATTCCTCGATTTTACATCATGTAAAATCGGCAACAACCCAATGAATTGCCATCATGGCTTCTAAACACTTATTTACAGTCCATATAACTCATATCCATTTAACAAAATCAACCATAACAAATCCAACCATCAATTTAACAAACTAACTCCATAAGCTCCAAAAACCATCATACTAGTACTTAATTTAAAAACTTAAATAAAATAAAAATGGTGAGAAGAGTTTTATACCTTCTTTGGCTGACTTAGGACCTTAACTAAAGCTTATGAACATTGGTGGATGCTTGTGTGATCCTTATAAACCTTAATCTTTCATAAGAAATCAAGAACACAAATAAGTATTCCCCGATTTACTGTTCATCCTCAACTTTGAGCATGGATTTGAAAATGTTATACTAATCGGATAGCCACGAAAATTTGAACATACCTTACCTATGATATGAGGAAGCTTTGGTTTTATTTTGGTGATTTTAGAAGCTCTAGAACTGCAGTTATGAATTTTTCTTTGGAGAGTGTTCAAGCTGGGCAGTTTTGCTGGGAAAAGAAATGGAGAGAGTTTTTGCTTTGCTTTGTATTTCTTTCACTAGGTTATGACCAAATAATGCATTTGTATTATGAAAAGATCAGATGTGTGGGATTGGGGGTATGGTGTATGTACTTGGTTGCTTGTTTTTCAAAAAGTAGAATAGTGTTTTGGACAAAATAAAGCTAACCATCCTTAAATCATGGAACCTTGTTTCCTACTACTTGGTTAGTTTCTAATTATCTTGTTGCGTGGATTTGGCTTACCACCTTGCATGGATCTCAAGCACTTAGCTTATTTTCCATCCATCTTAAGTCGTTTAATCCATTTTGCATTTCGATAATTTCTTCGCGAAACGTTTATCGCGTAGAGATTTCCATCATCATTTCTAATCCTTTGTCATTCGTATTTTAAATTCCATAAATTCCATATTAGTGTTTTTATATATTACCCTTTGAGTTTCTTATTCCTCAGTACCTCATAATTTATGAAACATTTCGTAAAAGGTGAAATATTCGAATTCTGACGGCTTTTGCATTCTTTTATTTTCCTTAGTACAATAACCTTTCATACTTAGAACTTCAAAAATACTACATTTATATGAGGTGGTGCTTACAAGCTCTCTCTCATATCCGTCAAATCACTTTTCATTAGGGTTTTATAATATTACAAAAATCTTGGTTCTTACAGTCTCCCCTCCTTAAAAGGATTCCGTCCCGGAATCTAAAGAAGAAAGTCGTGGGTAATATTCCAGCTGCACCCTCTTCAATTCTCAGGTTGACACTTCAATCCTTTCATTCTCTCACCTTGCTTTCACTAGCATCCTAATGTTATCCCTCAACACATGCTCTTTCCGTCCTGACGTTTATATTGTGTCGCATCCACAGCATCCGCGTTAAGTCCTCGTATCCTAAGCACGTGAAATATCCGATGGTAATAATTTATGTTCTAAGATAACATCAATACGTACAATATACATCATATTCCTCGACGTGATCAGCGCACATGGGTTGCCTCCCGTCAGTCGCTATCACTCGCCCTTGATACTATATAGTCTTCTTTATACGTCGAACCAGCTCGGGTACCTATATCTTCATTCGTTGACTTCTCCGTAACGCAAGAATATCGAAACTTCCTTTGCGTAGTAAGCTTTACAAGTGACATCCTTCAGCACGCAAGGTGGCTATCGTGATACAAAGTTCCTATCGTGATTAAGTGATCATAGTCGACTCTCTCGTGAAATCTAAGGCACGACGCTTGCTAAGAACTCGATTGTCTAAATAATTCTTTTACTCGTCCGTTGGTCGCAAATCATAATGGTTCGCACATTCGATCTCATGGTCAAACGTATTTGAAAGTACCTTCGGTATTCGAGATTCACCTTTTGGGTCTCTATCTACCATAATCGCTACAGAAGCTCCACGTTGCGCCACTATCGTTCCCGAATATAAATCGATTATCTTCTAACTGGAAAGTCTCTCATTGGTAAGTCAACTTGGTTGGTCTAACAATTATAATGAAATAGTGTCATTGCTTGACTCGGTCTTTGGTGTTCCTATCATGAAATTTATCATAATACTCTTGTCCACGTTTCGGGTTCTCTGCAGGCGGAAATAATCCAATAAGCCTCTGTCATTCTGCTTTTAAGATGCCACATTTGTACCTAATACTTTTCCAATACCATTCTTCGCATTCAGTGACTAAACATTCTCTTAATTCTCTATACATCTTTGTCATTCCCCATAATTCAATAATTTTCCTCTACTATTGTTCTTTATGGCATATCATCTGTTTTCTCGATCAATTCTGACCAATTTCTAAATAATCCTTTCCATAGGTATTGGCCACCACACTGCCCTTTTCGGGTAATGACAAATTCATTCATCATATTACTTATCCCCTTCTACCGTCTTCTCTTCCTTATATTTAATTTCTAATATGAGGGTCTACTTATGGCCCTTGTGGTAAAACTTAATACTTTTCTCCTAAAGTTAACGTCTCAGTTTATGCGTGAACACTATCATGGCTAATCCCGAATCACAATTAGTATATCCTATCCCGTACTTCTTACGTTGCTTAGACGCATAGGCAATCATCCATTTTTGCTAAGTAAGCTTTACATTCTTGCCATAATATTTCTCCGCTTTTTATCCATCTCGCCTCCATGTTATTTTCCCCTAAAGGTTATGTCTTACTTCGCAATCAATTTACATATCTTGAGACATGAAAAGGCTCGGTAATTCCAGAATCCGTTAATATTCCATTCTGACAACGTTTAATAAGAGCTTACTCTCAGTTACCTCACTATTTCTTATGTCATTCCTCACAATAATATTAAAAGTCCATGTGGTACGTTCCAACATGTTATTCCTACTTTAAATAATTATTTGGCATAACGTTTCAGCGGAACAACTACAAGTTTGGTTTTCAATCTCGTTTTAGGGCAATGGTTCACAATTGTACCTCCCGTTTGCCTCAGAGTAATCACTTTGAAAGGAATGGGTTCAAAATATCAGTGTCACCTTGAAAATTATTTTAATAATAATGTCCAAATCGTATGTTTCAAGAATGTTAATGAGTTCCGAATAATAGGAGTCTCAAGGCTCACAGAAAAGGATAGATGGATAGAATACAATAAGGTTTACTCTTCCATGTCTTTATAAATTTGTTTTATGGTAACTTAAAGAGTATCGAAAGAAATGATTGAAGGATGTAATTGTGATACGGACGATCTTTACAAGATTCTTACATCGGGCGAGTAATTAAGAGAAAATCAAGAAGTCTTATTGATAAAATTCAATCAACAGAAGTAATCCTACTCCATGAAAATAAAAAAAATGAAGTAGTTTGTCATTCAAGTAATTAATGATTTTAAATGAATCTTCAGTATATGAATGAAAGAATAGAATGTTCAAGTGACATAATGTCTGATAAGAAGATGAGTAAGAATTCAAGTTGAGGTGGGGGCGACCTTGCTAGGTCTCAATCAAATTATTCATTGAACTGTCATCATCATACTTTATCACATGCAAAAGGCATGGCAAAATTGCTGAATGAATTAAATGGAGGGCTAGACCAATGAAACAATTACTAGTCCTTCTCAAGAAACACTAGAAACTAGCTGGACAATTAGATAGGTGTTCTTCATAACATTACAATTTTGACTAGTCGGAACAATCAACTAGTCCTTCATATGGACATATCAGCTAGCCAGTTTCAATTGGCTAGAACGAAATTTCAACGTCGCAGCCTAGTGAAAAAACTTTAGGCTACTCGAATAGCGAATTGAAATAAGAAGTCATTAAGTTTGGACCAAAAAAAGAAATATAAAATCTGAATAAAACGTTCTTGGTATCGAAACAATCGATAACCTTTCATCAAATATTATTTAGTGAAACGGTCCACCCAAGGGGCCTCTGTACAAACATTTATCAGATCCTAAAATGAAATTCGGAATACCAGTATTAAAATGATATTCTTAGTATGATTTCAATGTAAGACGTACAATCTCACCTTGAATAGAAGAAAAGGATTCACGAGGAATAGTTGGATATTAGATCATCCCTATTCTTAACAAGTTGTTAGATATTTGTCAACTCAATTAAAGATTGCAAGAAGAAATCAGATATCAATATTCGTTTAGGAATATTCGCTGAGTAATTAATGAAATAATTGTTGAAAATTCCTTGGATAATTGAAAAATACAAATAGGCCTGGGTAGGTCATGATAATCAACTTCGAATAGAATGCTCATGGATCAAATAAATTACTTTGGATAAATCCTGATTTAGAGAAAGTATATCACTAGTTGTTATTCCACGAGTTCGAGGTAGAAACCTAGAAGTGTTACCTGATATACTAATCGGAATAACCTGGTTCATGCCTCCTATATGAATCACAAGTGGCCAGTTCCCCTGGAAACCGATCAAAGAGATCTCTCAAGGATCTCAATGCAGTCCATAAGTTCAGTGGCGGGTGTGTGCACGTGAACATATGTTACCAACAATATAGAGGTCCATAATTATATATACGTAGTCTCTGATAAAATCTCTATCAAAGAATTCCGCTCTAGACGCACTAGTCTCTCTTCTAGTAGATCTAAAGATCACTACATCACTCGTTATGACCATATCCAACTTCACTGGAGTTATGTGATTAATTCTTCATGTTTGTTTTATGAGCTGAACCATCACGTTCCAATGCACGAACCGTACATGATGCCGTCTAACACGTTCGTCTTACGATAACATTCTCATATACATATGTAGAATTCTCCAACTAGGGTAATGAAATCCTCAGTGGTGTAGTAAGCACTTTCTGTAGTAAATCCGTTACTTATCGAAAATCGTATCTTATAGCCAAAATAAAGGCGCTTTATTAGTCCAAGTACTAAGTACCTTTACTTATGTAAGGAAGTCTAACTGTCTCGGTTCCTAAAATGCTGCCTCCTTATGGGCAAATGTTGAAAGACAACGATAATGAAATTTATACCCACCAAGTCATCCGATTGTATTGGCAACATTACCTCTACCTCAACTAATCATAAGGTCTAGCTTTGCTTCTAATATCATTATAACCGAGAAGTC
Source organism: Saposhnikovia divaricata (assembly GCA_036435485.1). Lineage (NCBI taxonomy): Eukaryota > Viridiplantae > Streptophyta > Magnoliopsida > Apiales > Apiaceae > Saposhnikovia > Saposhnikovia divaricata. The sequence continues at coordinate 52,461,044 of CM071595.1, read as the reverse complement.
ATGTACGACTCCTAAATCTCTATTCATCATTCTAAAGGTCTATAAGGATTCTTTTGATCTTAGTGTAATACGTCAAGTATCATTCCCATAAACTTCATTCACTGGTACTTCTCTCGGTAATCAAAAAATATCTTACTACGATCCCTTGTGTCATTCTCTTACTTAGACTTATCTCTCAACACTCTAATTTCTGAGTACTATAACTTATGCTCTGATACCATTTCTGTAACGCCCCCAAATCCGAAGTCATGGATTTAGGTCGTCACATCACCTTTCATCCATTTCATACCTGTATTAACTTTACAGCTCAACAATACACCAATCCAGACCTCAATCTTTCACACTTACAAGTTAGAGCCTCAGAAATGATAATCAGAGTAAAACTAGATATTACCATTCATCTATATAATCCAGAATCTTACACAACTTCACTTATACAAACTGCACCTGAAGGCAAGTCTTGCTAATAACAGTTGAAATCTATCAAACTTACTTTGTAGTATTCATCTGAAACTGCATCATCCCTGGGGTAACTCTTCTACTCCTCTTCTGCTGGTACGGAGTTAACCGACCTAACTCTTCTCTTTCTGAAAGGTTTTTATAAAGAAAGAATGAGCTACATAATGCTCATCAAGTTTTCTGTTTTGAGAAATAATATAATTTGTCTCGAAAAAGATTTTTCCAAAAGTATGAGCACATGTCTCTTGATATCAAAATATAACTTGACAATATACATGTCCGAGCTTTGAATCAATACTCGTACTCATTATGAAGCTTTAAGAAAATTATATCATATGAACAAATTAAGTCCATGATAACAATAGTAATCTACATATCGTAGCAAAATAGTATACACTATAGTTTTGATAACCTTTTAGAAAGCTTTTCAAAATACGCAGTTCAATATGCTGCTACGATAGTTGCTTATCATCATACATTAACTAACCCATCCATAAGGTTCCAATACTTCTCAAGTTTGAAAATATATACATATAGGTATATCCTTTTCGTCAAAACACCCAACAGTTCAAGATGCTGTACATCAGCAATATAATATCAGTACTGCAAAAATTCTTTCACCTCGTTTGAAAACTGAGTAGCGTACTATAAATTCAGCTTTTAATAGCATTTACTTTCCTTGAGTCATTTTAAACAAGATCATTCGGGTTTCAAAAACCTTTTTCTTGATGAGTTCAACACTGACAACACTATCGGTACTGGAGCTCAGGGGCTTCCAGTACAGTGTAGCAGTACAATTCCAATTGGAAGAATGGGACTATCCTGGAGTACCCCAATACAAGGTGATCAGCCATTGTATCATACAAACACTTCGCTACTAGTGGACGGGTGACGTACCTACTAAGGAGGCCGTGGCCCGACCATCTATGGGTCTTATGATGGACTCGCCTACCTGCGAACCTCTTACACTAGTACATATATCTTGATGGACTTGCCTACCTGCGGGTCTCTTACACTTCGATATATGTATAACCGGATGGACCTGCCTACCTGCAAGCCTCTTACACCAAAACATCCTCCAGTCCCAGAGTCATAAACCAGTTTTGAAACCTTTTTCAAATCATCACTTCCAAAAGAGAACATGGAAGTATATTCATTTCACAAGTTGACCTCTGTCAATAGACTTTCTCTACCCAGGGAATTATTTTTAAAAAAAATCAACTCGGGAGTTATTCGGAGTTTTTCTTAAAGACCTTTTCAAGGCTGACCCTCCTTGCTGAGGCAGGGTCACTATAATGTTCACACTTGTTGGTAGCGAAGGGAGAAAACATTTTTGAGTACTCCCAAAACCTTGGGTTCTCAAGTTTTGATAAGTTCGTGAACCGTTAGGGTGGTATTTACGAAGTATGGGTAATTGTAAAATAGTTGAGAACCCCTGAATATTTTTCTGAAGGCCAGAAAATATTTAAAATAATTTTTTTTAAAGGCCTTAAATAATTTTTAAAAAGGTCAAATAGATTTTAAATAATTCTAGAATATTTAAATCATTTTTAAATATTAAAAATAAATTAAAAATAAATTATTAATTAGTAAATCATTAACTAATAATTAATTATTAAATAATTAATTAATTAATCATTAATTAAATAATTAATCAATTAATCTTAAATGAATACTTAAATTAATATTCATTTAATTAATAAATATTTAAACCATATTTATTAAATAATTCAAAATAAATAATTCCAATATTTATAAATTTTAAATCCGGAATTTATTTGATTATCGAAAATATCCGACTCCGGGGTTACCGGGTTTTACATGAAATACTCCGACTCCCGTCTTATACCAAAAGTACAATCGCTATACCCGAGCCTTAATCAACACCATATGTATATACATAAAAGCCATTGGGGTGCACATATATACATGTAAACATTTCAAGTACTTTCAGAAAATCATGCATGCATTTATAAGTTTTCTCGCAAGATACATATATAAAATAGTGCATGCATTTATATCACAACAACAACAGTTTTGAACATACTTAAAGTTTGAATATAGAATACTTGCATAGGCAGAATCAAAATATAATATTTTGAAAACAAAACTTAGGGTTGGAAAACTTGCCTGGTAGTGTCTGGGAAATGAAGTCTCGCTTCATAGGGGGACGGTCTATAATAAACAATGAAACGCTAGGGTTAGTTTCGTACTCGAACCACTTAATTGATGTTTATATAATGAAACTAATTCCCTTAAAGAACTCGTAGTGTTTATGTTGAACTTATACGCTATGGTGACGTTCCTTGACCGAATTAAAATTACTACTTTTATTCGGGTTGAGTTTCGAGTTCGTTCTATTTTATTCGTTCGTCCCCTAAAGGTAATTTTCGTTCGCGCAACTTTGGTTCGAACATTTTTATAAAATCGAAGAATTAAGCTTTTCACGAAATTCTTGTTCTCAGGCCTTCCTTACTGCACTTAGGTCCAACTATCAATTTTTCATGTCTTATGACCTTTTACAAGGCCCTTAACCAAAACCCAAAAGAAGACCTTCCCCTGCTGTGAATTATACTAGTACAGTTTCGACTTTTTGATTTTTATAAAATCGAAAAATTCGAATTTTGTCTTAATTCTTTTTGGATTCTCTTGTCTACTGACCAGGTTACATACCATAATTTTTCCATGATTTTACCACATTCAGAAGGGGTCGGAATTTAGTTTACAACACCAGACTTTTCTGCAGTTTGTTTTCTTGAACTACTTTCACTAAAAAGACCATACCTCCCAAACCATAACTCCTCTTGGAATGAACTTTATGTATTTACAAACTACAAACCAAGACCTTTCCTGACATGTCCAGTGGTCTCCAAGAATTTACATTTTTCAGTTCGTAATTAACCTAGCAAACAGACCTAAATACAAACAGGCGGCATAACGGCTATACATTTAACATTCCTCGATTTTACATCACGTAAAATCGGCAACAACCCAATGAATTGCCATCATGGCTTCTAAACACTTATTTACAGTCCATATAACTCATATCCATTTAACAAAATCAACCATAACAAATCCAACCATCAATTTAACAAACTAACTCCATAACCTCCAAAAACCATCATACTAGTACTTAATTTAAAAACTTAAATAAAATAAAAATGGTGAGAAGAGTTTTATACCTTCTTTGGCTGACTTAGGACCTTAACTAAAGCTTATGAACCTTGGTGGATGCTTGTGTGATCCTTATAACCTTAATCTTTCATAAGAAATCAAGAACACAAATTAGTATTCCCGGATTTACTGTTCACCCTCGACTTTGACATGGATTTGAAAATGTTATACTAATCGGATAGCCACGAAAATTTGAACATACCTTACCTATGATATGAGGAAGCTTTGGTTTTATTTTGGTGATTTTAGAAGCTCTAGAACTGCAGTTATGAATTTTTCTTTGGAGAGTGTTCAAGCTGGGCAGTTTTGCTGGGAAAAGAAATGGAGAGAGTTTTTACTTTGATTTGTATCTTTCACTAGGTTATGACCAAATAATGCATTTGTATTATGAAAAGATCAGATGTGTGGGATTGGAGATGGTGTATGTACTTGGTTGCTTGTTTTTCAAAAAGTAGAATAGTGTTTTGGACAAAATAAAGCTAAGCATCCTTAAATCATGGAACCTTGTTTCCTACTACTTGGTTAGTTTCTAATTATCTTGTTGCATGGATTTGGCTTACCACCTTGCATGGATCTCAAGCACTTAGCTTATTTTCCATCTATCTTAAGTCGTTTAATCCATTTTGCATTCCGATAATTTCTTCGCGAAACGTTTATCGCGTAGAGATTTCCATCATCATTTCTAATCCTTTGTCATTCGTATCTTAAATTCCATAAATTCCATATTAGTGTTTTTATATATTACCCTTTGAGTTTCTTATTCCTCGATACCTCATAATTTATGAAACATTTCGTAAAAGGTGAAATATTCGAATTCTGACGGCTTTTGCATTCTTTTATTTTCTTAGTACAATAACCTTTCATACTTAGAACTTCAAAAATACTACATTTATATAAGGTGGTGCTTACAAGCTCTCTCTCATATCCGTCAAATCATTATTCATTAGGGTTTTATAATACTACAAAAATCTTGGTTCTTACAACGGGCTTGTTCCTTCTCTTCGCAGAGCGTAGGGCCTTGTTATAACATTTACGAGACTCAAATTGGATGCCTCTGACGCATCCAACCCCCTGAGGGGTAGGGAACTTCATTAAGAGGTGATAGATAGAGGTCACTACCCGCATTTCTTTGAGAATGGGCCTCCCTAATATAGCATTGTAAACGGAGGGATGATCAACAACCATGAACTCGGCAACATGTTTAGCGATGCAAGGCTCATCACTCATGGTAATGGGAAGCCTTATGAGGCCTTTAACACTGACCGAGGCCCCGATGAACCCATAGATGTGCCCAACGGTTGGAATAAGATCCTTGTTCACAAATCCCATCTTCTTATAGACTTCATATGTAAGGACACTGACTACGCTCCCGTTATCCATGAGGACCCTGTAGATATTTTGAGATCCTATGCGAACCCGAACAACCAGAGCATCAGAGTGGGGATAAAGAACCCACTTCGCATCTTCCTTAGTGAACATGATATTTGTAACCTCCTTTTTGAAGAGCTTTGGGGGTCTCTCCTGAAGGTGATGTACATTGGTGAGGGGCCACTTCTTGGCCTCACAGGTATACCTCTCCCTAGCCTTATTACTATTTCTTTTAATGTGGGGTCCCCCCATAATGAAATGAATACTCCTAGTCTGCTCAGTCCTATCCTTGTGAGGCTCCTCCTTTTGCCTAATTGGTGGTACATCATTATAACCGAGACCTTGCTGAGTGTCATGTTTCTTTACCTCACGAATTACCCACTCAGTTAGCTGTCCATTACAAATTAGCTCTTCAATTTGCTCCTTGAGCTGCCTACAATCTGCAGTATCATGCCCTGTCTATTCATTAAAGACACAATATTTACGAGTATCCCTGGTTGCCCGGCTATTCATTGGTGAGGGCTTCTTAAACATCCCCTTGTCAGCATTAACTACATAGATGCAATCAATGGAGGCCACTAAAGGTGTGGACTGACCCTCATTCCTTCCACTTTTAGCTCGAGGCGGTGACCTCCTTGGTGGACCGCGACCCCTCCTCTTTGGGCTCTCACTGCGATCCCATCTTCGCCTAGGGCTCCAAAAGTCCTTCCTCTTCACTCCCTTGCTCTTACTTCCACTGTTGCTAGCCTCATTACTCTTCTTGAGGTCCTCCATCAAATTTTCAATCCATTTGTAAGGCTCGGCCTCCTTGTAGAATTCAAAGAGAATGCTAGTTGTCTGTGCCTACAACTTCTTCCAGAACTTGGTGCCCCCTCTCAGCCCAGCAATACGAAAATTTTTAATGGCCTCGTCATTTACTCCTCGCACCCTAGGGTCCTCGACGTTAAACCTCTTGAAGTAGTCCTGTAGGGTCTCACCCTCCTTCTGCTTTATGTTCACCATAGTGGATACAAGAGGTGCATAGAGCTTGGAGGACTGAAAATGCTTAATGAAAATGTCCACGAACTGCTCCCGGGAGTCTATAGTGATGTGAGCCCCTAGCTTAGAGAACCACTGCTGGGCACTACCCCTCAACGAGGCCGCAAATAACCTTCACCTAGCCAATAGCGAGACCCGGTACACATCCATATCATTGTTGAATTGAATAAAAACTCTACAGGGTTAGTGTCCCCATTATAAGTCATGTCTGGGTTACTACTCTGGAATATAGTGGGAAGTGGAGTGGTCCTGATCTCTTGAGTGAAGGCGAGGCCGGACCCATGGGGTTAAGGATCCCCTTATCTGCATTCCTTTTATCCATGTCCTTCTTTAGCTCTTCTAACTTGTAGTCTCTAACCTTGGTCTTCTTATCTTTAACTTTTTTCTTTCCCTTTCCAGTGCTACCATGATGGGATTGGAACTACTTGGGAGCACTAAACTCCTATTGATCCTCCTTACGATTTTTCTTTTTGCGATTCAGGGGGTCAGGTTTGTACTTATGGGACCACTCACGCTCTTCATGAGGAGAAGGGGGTCGTTCCGAACCTTGGCTCCAAGCCTGGGATCGCTTATCCTTCTTATCAGCTGTAAGTGTTGAGTACTGAATACGACTAAAGAATACAGAGGGGGGGTGAATGGATTCTTGAACTTTTCTTTGTTCTTGAATCAGTGTAGCACAATATGTGTTTGTGTGTGTAGATTTGTAAATGCGGATTAAGAACAACACAAGACACAATATCACTTTAATCTAATATTTTATTAGATAAAGATTTTGCTACAATCTATGAATAAAAATGTTAGTATTCTCAGCTTCATTTTTCTCAGAGAGATGTTTTCTTTTGTGTATGAAAAACTTAACTTCTAAGGAAGTGAGGCTGTATCTTTATAGAGCATGAATACAACCTACTTACTACAAATAAGGTAGTTAAACAACTTTACTTTCTAGTGTGTCTATCCTTTTTGAGTAAGCATCCAAACGGCTACAGGTTTGACTTTGCAAAGCTCTTTTCAAATCCACTTCTTTAGCTCTTTGTCTCTTGTACATCTCTCCAAGCTTCTTTTTAGGATTTTCCAAAGTACATTACAGATTGTGGTCCATAAAGTGCTTTAGCTTGTTGCAGGTCTCTGACTTGTACAATTCTTCAGTATTTTGTCTCCAAGATTGTATTCGAGAAGTAACTCTGTTGGTGATTCGAGAACTAGAATTGGCTTGATCGATAACTCCGAGTTCTCGAATACTGTTAAACTGACATATCGGATGACTTCTCGAATAAGTCTTTTCTTCAGGAATCCTTGAGATATCAAATAGAACATTTTACTTATCGAATCCCTGAGATATCGAATATCTTTTTTAGTCCTTGAGATATCGAATAGAGCATTGCTGTTAGGAATATGTTGTACTTGATGATAACTTCACAATCAATCAAATTGTATAAGGTTTTGTAGCTGTCAACGGATGAGGATTTATAACTCTATCCGTTGACAGGTAGCTCATCAACGGATGAGGTTTTGTAGCATACTGCAGTATCTCTATGTTATCAGTTGATAGTGTTTTTATCCACAGTCATGTTGACCATCAAAGGATAGGCAGAATAGGGTAGCCAATTGTAAATAAGCTATGCTATGTAATTCTGTCTAAGTGAAAGTGTATAAACAGATGAAGACAAAACTCTATCAACGGATATAACTCAAATCCACTCTATCAACGGATACAGCTCAAGTCTCAATATCAACGGATACAGCTCAATACATCATCAACGGATGTCAGTGTACAATATCAACGGATAATCATTGACACTGTCTTCTATGATAAGCTGGGGATTAGCAGTTGATAAGGACATGTTTGACTGACAGATCACATGGGTTGATAGTAGATACAAAAAGCAGTATGGCAGCCATACTTTGGAAACACAGAAGAAAGAAGCATTCCGTTTACACTATGAATACAAGAAAGGTGCAGGAGACATGTCTGATCACAAGGAAAACCTTTCGGCTACATGTGTATTTGGAGTGTAGTAGCAAGTCAACTAGAATTAGATTAATATTATCTTATTCCAATAGTATTTGTAAAACTTGGGATTTATAACCAAGTGTAGCAACTCTTTGTAGGCTAAGAAAACAGATACATTTTGCTTAGGGTTTCTATTGAATATTCTTAGAAAGCAAAGAGTTGTAAAACAGAAGCTGTGTACTTTTGTATCACAGAGTTTTCTTCGAATAAAAGCTTCAGGTGGTGCATTTAACCACCTGATTTTTATGTGTTTGTGCATTAATCTTTCTACAGCAATTATCTAAGTATAGATTTCTGGAGTTCTTATCAGAAATTTATAAATATCAAGAATTGTATTCAACCCCCCCTTCTACAATTATACAAGTGTGTAATCTGGGAATAACAATTGGTATCAGAGCAAGCTTCTAACATATTTGAAGTTTAAAGATCAACACACTTCCAACATGTCTAAGAAGGATTATGGAGTAAAGATTCCAGTTCTTGATAGAGAAAATTACTTTCACTGGAAAGTAAAAATGCGTCTACATCTCTCGTCTATTGATGAGGGCTTTGTGGATTGCATTGACAAGGGTCCTCACGTTCCAATGAAGACTGCAACAAAAGTTCTCCTGGCTGAAGGTGTTCCTGACACTCTCATTCCCAAACCTGTTTCTGAGTAGAGTCTTGAAGATATTACAGAAGTACACAAAGACAAAAAGACCATGAATATTCTGTTCAATGGTCTAGAAACAGACATGGTTGACAATGTTATTAACTGTACTACCGCCAAGGAAGTATGGGACACTGTTCAAACCCTTTGTGAAGGAACAGAACAGGTAAGGGAAAACAAGATGCAACTACTAATCCAACAGTATGAACATTTTCACTTTAAGAGTGGAGAAACATTGAATGATACATTTAGTAGATTTCAAAAGCTACTAAATGGTTTGAAACTGTATGGAAGAATCTATCAAGTTAAAGATTCTAATCTCAAATTTCTGAGATCACTGCCCAAGGAATGGAAGCCAATGACTGTTTCTCTAAGAAACACTCAAGAGTACAAGACATTTACTCTTGAAAGGCTCTATGGAACTTTAAAGACCTATGAGCTGGAAATGGAGCAGGATGAAGAGATTGAGAAGTCTCAAAAGAAAAGTGGGTCAGTTGCACTTGTTGCCAACTTGGAGCAAAAGGAGGAAAGGACAGAAACTGCTAGTTCTACACCAAACAGGGAGGTTTGTAAAGGTAGAGCAGAATCAAGCAGGAGCAAGGAAAAGGTGTCTGAGGAATTGAATATTCTTCAGCAGGATGAATTGGATGAGATAGATGAGCACTTAGCTTTTCTATCTAGGAGATTCTCTAAGCTGAAATTCAAGAGAAACTCTGGGGTGGCCAAGCCATTTAACAAGGATTTTTCCACAAGCAACTATGTGGATAAATCCAAAATTAAATGCTACAATTGTGGAATTGCTGGTCACATGATAAGTGAATGCAGGAAACCTAGATATGAGAACAAGGGAAAGTCAACTGAGGCTGTTGACTATAAGAAGAAATATTTTGATCTTCTCAGGCAGAAAGGAAAGGCATTCTTGACCCAAGAGTATGACTGGGCTGTTGATGACAATCATTCTAATGATGATGTTGAGTTAGTCAACCTTGCTTTAATGGCTGATTCTGGAGAGCAGGAAGCAAGTTCAACTAGCAATCAGGTATTTTCTACTAATCTCTCTAAGCTCACCAAAGGGGAATGCAATAGTGTTATAGATGAAATGTCTACTGAACTATATCACTTAAGTGTTACTCTTAAATCACTTACTAAAGAGAACAATAGGATTAAAGAGTCTAATCTGTTTTTAAGTGATAGAAATGCTGCTCTAGAAACTCAATTTCTAGAATTTGAGAAAATGAGAGTTGATTGCAATAATGCTAAAAGTGAACTTGAAGCTGTGTTAAAAAGAGAACTGATTTTAAAAGACCAGCTTGAAAAAGAACAAGGGATAATTGCTAAATTTCAAAGTTGTAGGAATATTTCTCAAAACATAATAGAAGTTCAGGGAATAGAATCGTTTGTGAAGGATACCTGGACTCAAAAGAAAAAGGAGCTAGAACCTGGCCTTGAGGATCTAGAGACTATTTTTGAATCAACGGATAGTGATCATCCGTTGACAGATGAACCGTCAACGGATGAGAGGTATCCGTCGACTAACAAAAAGTTGGTTAGTAAGAAGGAACTCAGGAAACTGGATATCAAGTATGGTCCAGTCAACAAGAATTTTGTTAGTGGTGAGTGCAGCAAAACCAAATCCAGTGGGAAGGCTAAGGCAGGTGATATACATAACAAAAAGGCTGTTGGTAAATCAGATAATGAAAAGGTATAAATTCGTGGTAAAAAGAAAAAGAACAGAAATGGTAAGATAGGCATCAACAAGAAAAACCATTATTCTCCTAACAAGTTTGCTCCTAGGAAAACTTGTAGTAATTGTAATAGTGTCAATCATCTATCTTCTAATTGCAAGATTGTCAACAAGGCTCCTATTCATGTACCTCAACCAATGCCATGTATGCCTGCAATGCCTGTTATGCCTGGTCTGTATCAAAATGCTAGTTTTTCAAATCCATATGTGAACATGCCATATGTGTCTAATCCTTACTTTCAATCTATGAATGTGCCACAAATGTCATGGAACATACCTAACATGAATAATATGTATGCCAATTTTCCACACATGCATGCATCAAATATTCATGCAAATGAGCATTTGTCAAACCCCATCACTCAAGCATCTACACCTAAGTTGAAGAATGCTAAGAGTGCAAAGTCAAAGGCTAACAAGAAAGGACCCAAGGAAGCTTGGGTACCAAAATCAACTTGATTTGTTTTTGAAATGTGTGCAGGGAAACAGAAGGAATCTATGGTACCTAGACAATGGATGCTCTAGGCACATGACAGGAGATTCAGCCCTGCTCACAGAGTTCAAGGAAGGAGCTGGCCTTAGAATTACCTTTGGAGATGACAGCAAAGGATATACTGAGGGATATGGCCTGATTTCAAAAGACAATGTCATCATTGAAGAAGTGGCTTTAGTTGAAGGTTTGAAGCACAATTTGCTGAGTGTCAGTCAGATTTGTGACAAAGACTATGAAGTAAAGTTCACAAAAGAAGCCTGTGTTGTTTCTGCCAAGGAAGACAACAATGTGATATTGACAGGCTTTAGAAAAGGAAATGTTTACATAGCTGACTTCAATTCAGCATGCTCAGAATCCATTACTTGTCTCTTCAGCAAAGCAAGTAAGGATGAGAGTTGGCTATGGCATAAGAAGCTGTCACATTTGAATTTTAAAGTTATGAATGATTTGGTAAGAAAGGATCTTGCTAGAGGAATCCCTCACTTGGAGTTTGTCAGAGATGGACTGTGTGATGCCTGCCAATTAGGGAAACAAAAGAAATCATCCTTCAAAAGCAAGACAGAGTCATCCATTGTTAAGCCTCTTCAATTGCTGCATATGGACTTATTTGGTCCAGTAAATGTCATGTCTATTTCAAAGAAGAAATACTGTCTGGTGATTGTAGATGATTTTTCTAAGTTCACATGGACCTTCTTCCTGCACTCCAAGGATTGTGCAAGTGAAATCATCATCAATCACCTCAGAATACTAAACAATGTTTCTGAAGATAGGGTACAAAGAAACAGGAGTGACAATGGTACTGAATTCAAGAATTCCACAATGAAGATTTTCTGTGAAGAGAATGGAATTATCCATGAGTTTTCTGCTGCCAGAACACCTCAACAAAATGGGGTTGTTGAAAGGAAAAACAGAACTCTCATTGAAGCAGCTAGAACAATGTTAAGTGAATCAAGGTTACCAACATATTTCTGGGCTGAAGCTGTCAACACTGCATGCTTTACTCAGAATATTTCCTTGGTCAATCAAGCTAGATGAATGACTCCTTATCAGTTATTAACCAACAAGAAACCAACTTTAGCTTTCCTACATGTCTTTGGATGTAAGTGTTTTGTGCTAAGGAATCATGGAGATAACTTGGGCAAATTTGAAGCAAAGGCAGATGAAGCTATTTTCGTTGGATATGCAGCAGGGAAAGCCTACAAGGTCTACAATCTAAGAACCAACATTGTTATGGAATCTGTACATGTTGTGTTTGATGATCAAAAGATTCTAGGCCTAAACGATGAAGGTTCCCATGAAAAGTTGGAATTTGAGAATGAAGGTGAAGGAAGAATGTACTATGATGATGATGAGGACAATGAAGATCATGACCACAGAGATCCACCTAGAGCTGTTATACCAACTAGAAGTGATGCTTACACTGAAAATGAAGCATCCGTTGACAGTCATTCTGCAACATCCGTTGACACTATTAGAGATGCATCCGTTGACAGAGATTCTCAAGCATCCGTCGGCAGGCAAAATGATGCATCCATTGACAGTCAACTTCATGATTCAGCAAGGACAACAAACTCAGGGGGAGTTTCTCAAGGTCAAAATTCAATGCTAAATCAACATGATCATGCTCATGGAAATGAAGCAACCTCATCAAGATCATACCTTCCACCTGCAAGAAAATGGACTAGAGATCATCCATTTGAGTTAATTATTGGTGAATCAAATTCAAGAGTCCAAACTAGAAGGGCCACTCAAGCAGAATGTCTATACAGTAGCTTCCTGTCTCAAGAGGAACCTAAGAAAGTGGAAGATGCCCTTCTAGATCCAGATTGGGTGTTAGCAATGCAAGAAGAGCTAAACCAATTTGAAAGAAATAAAGTATGGAAACTTGTGCCCAAACCTGATGATAGAAGTGTCATAGGTACTAAATGGGTTCTCAAGAATAAGACAGATGAAAATGGCATAATTGTGAGGAATAAAGCTAGATTAGTGGCAAAAGGCTACTCTCAAGAAGAAGGAATAGATTTTGATGAAACTTTTTCTCCAGTGGCAAGACTTGAGGCAATAAGAATCTTTCTAGCCTATGCAGCACATGCCAATTTCAAAGTCTATCAGATGGATGTCAAAAGTGCCTTTCTAAATGGGGAACTGGAATAAGAGGTCTATGTCCATCAACCTCCTGGCTTTGAGGATCCAGAATTTCCAGGATATGTATATCTTCTCATGAAAGCACTTTATGGTCTGAAGCAAGCACCAAGAGCCTGGTATGACACTTTATCTCAATTTCTTTTGGAGAACCACTTCACTAGAGGTACAGTAGATAAAACCTTATTTCATAGGAATATTAATGGCTCTTCAATACTTGTTCAAATCTATGTAGATGATATTATTTTTGGGTCTACAGATGAGAAGCTTTGCAAAAGGTTTGCCAAACTTATGCAGAGTAGGTATGAAATGAGCATGATGGGTGAATTAACTTACTTTCTTGGCCTACAAGTAAAGCAAGTTAATGAGGGCATTTTCATAAGTCAAACAAAATATATTTATGATCTCTTAAAGAAATTTGACTTAATGGATTGTACATCTGCAAAAACACCTATGGCCACTGCAACTAAGCTTGAGTTGAATACTAAGGAAAAGTCTGTGGACATCTCAAGGTATAGAGGCATGGTAGGTTCACTTCTATACCTAACAGCTAGTAGACCTGATATAATGTTTTCTACTTGTCTTTGTACTAGATTTCAAGCTGACCCTAGAGAGTCTCACTTAATAGCTATTAAAAGAATCTTCAGGTATCTCAAGGGAACACCAAACCTTGGCATTTGGTACCCAAGAGAATCTGGTTTTGATCTAACTGGCTATTCAGATGCAGATTATGCAGGTTGCAGAGTTGATAGGAAAAGTACTACAGGTTCCTGTCAATTTCTAGGAAACAGGCTTGTTTCATGGTTCAGTAAGAAACAAAACTCAGTCTCCACTTCTATAGCTGAAGCTGAGTACATTGCTGCTGGAAGCTGTTGTGCACAGATTCTATGGATGAGAAATCAACTCATTGACTATGGTCTAAAAGTTGAGAAGATTCCAATTTTCTGTGACAACACAAGTGCTATTGCCATCACAGGGAATCCAGTGCAGCATTCGAGAACCAAGCACATTGACATCAAATACCACTTCATTAGAGAACATGTGATGAATGGTACAGTAGAAATGCACTTTGTGCCAAGTGAAATGCAGCTTGCAGATATCTTCACCAAGCCTCTTGATGAATCCACATTCACAAGATTGGTAGGTGAGCTAGGTATGCTTAACTTGTCATAATTCCTGGTGATATTTGATTGCACTGCATTGCAGCCAGGAATGTGTTTTGATTTTCTTGAGAATTAAAAACTCTCAGAAAATTTGTTTTGTCTTTAGAAATTTTGTCCAAGGCAAAATTATCTTATTAACGGATATCCTTTATCCGTTGATAGCATAAACACATTCCTAGATTTTTGTATATCAACGAATAACAGCTTATCCACGTCATCAACGGATAAACTGTTTCTCAACCGTTCAATCCATATCCGTTGATATACATATTTTCTTTTAAATATAACCGTTGGTAAACGTGTATCTATATATGACTGGTTATATTTATTTTCTTTTATTATTTGACAGTTACTTTTGACCAATGAGTAATTACTTTTAATTATTTCATTTTCAATTCTTGAAAAGTATAAAAGGCTGTCTTGTGCTCTCACATCTCACTTTTATCGACTTTCAAGATTCTCTTAAGTAAATTGCATCTTCTTCTTCACAAAAACTCTCTGCAACAAAAGTTCAAATTCTTCAATGGCGCCTATTGTTAAGATGATGTCTTCCACTGGGTTCACCTATGAGAAGAACAATTTCGCTGCTTATGTCGATACAGTGAATGCCCCAGAAGCTTATCACACCATGATGAATTTTGTGAAGAATTGTAAACTTTCGTATGCTATGACTGCCACCACTCCTCTAATCCACGAAGTAATCGAAGAGGTGTGGGCATCTACTGAGTACAATGGCACAGATGGTACAATTGCTTTTTCTCTAAAGGGTAAAAACTATGTAGTTAACTCCGATGTGATAACTGCCTGTTTAAAATTGCCTGAGAATAACTGTCTGAAAGTACCCACTGATGCTGAAATAGTTGCCATGCTTAATTCCATAAATTAGGCCCTTAGTACTGATAATTTAGGAAAAATTGCTAGGAAAGGGATGGTTAAAGAATGGAGTTATTTTTGTGATGCCTTCATTAAAACTTTTTTAGGCAAAATTAGTAACTTTGATGCTGTTACCCATTCCATGCTAGTTATGCTGTGTATGCTTCTAACTGATAAATTCTATAACTTTGGCACACTAGTCATGTATGAGATAGCAGCAAAATTAGGTAAAAAGGAAACTAGGGGCAAGAATATCTATTTTCCTAGATTTTTGATGCTCTTAGCACTGCATGTATCTGAGAATAAGCTATCCATTGCTAACCCGGATAGCAAGTTCACATGTTTTGTTCAGGAGAAGAGAGTCTTAAGTGATTTAATTCGAATGAACTCCAATGCAGACGTACAATTGGTATACCTACCAATTGTTCAGGTAACTCTTTCTAACCTTGAAACTCCTGTCTCTAACCCCCAAATTTCTTTGCCTTCCTCAGTCACAATGGAGTCTGTAGTAGTGACCAAACAGGCTCCTACCCAAGTGACTAAAACAAAAGTTTCCAAACCAAATCTAAGAGACAAACCTCAGGTGTTTCTCAAAAAGCACCTGTTGCAAAAACTACCACAACTCTTGAGGGGAGTGTGAAGGAGGTAGTGAGTGGTGAGGGACAGGGTGCAACCCTAAGAATAAGGTGGGTGAGGAAAGTGCACCAAATAGCCAAGCCCAAGTTACATCCTCTCAACAGGGTGTGACTACTAGTTCTACAGCAACTCTGAACAAAAGGGTAAGGGACACTAGCCCTCTCTAAAAAACCTATGAAAGAAGAGTAAAATCTAAAACCATAGGGGAAGCACAGGGTGCACACACAGTACAGCAAACTGTACCTTCTCAAATTCAGTTTGATGTGACTTCAATAAATGTGGAGTCACAGCCCCTTGATCTTAATCTTCAAATCGATACACATTACAATCCACCATCACCAACTCCATCTCTAGATGTGGATATGATATCTACATCAATTCCTGATTCTACATCTTTAAGATTCTTGGAGAAGCCCCACTCTGCAATTGGTGGTCATCATCTTTTAGATGATTTGTTGGGCCATCAACCTTCCATTCCTGAATTCACAACAACATCTGTGGCCTCATCTTTAAAATCAATCTCCACAGATCCAGTGTTGGTTTTCACTTCAATGGATATTATCATTCCTTCATCAACGGATATCCTTCATCCGTTGACAAGTGTTTCTCCATCAACGGATGCGCCTCTGTCTAGCCATCCGTTGACAGCTATAACTACTCCATCAACGGATATTCCTTATCCTTTGATAACTCACTCTACCACTGCTATATCTGACATTCCTGTGTCAAGTGTGGAGGAGTTCTCAGTAGTTAAAACACTTTTAGGATTGAGGGAAGGGAGTGAGAGGCTGTCTTGTGAGCAGGCAAAAGGAGAGGCAAATGATGAGAGGTTGACCATTTCTTCAGGTCAAGCAAAAGGAGAGCAAGAGAGTTCCACCTTAGTAGGTGAAGGTGAGGGTGTGAGAGGTGTGAGCCAGGGGGAGCCCCTGATGCAAGAACAGAGAGATGAGAGGAGAGAAGGGACTACAGGAGAAATAAGGCAGGAAGATTCAGCCATTGCAAGTGAGTTAATGGAGGTTAATGAAGCTTCTAAAGAGATGGAATTTTGACAAGAATATCAGTCAATCATTGACTCCATCTCTTTGGATCCTAAAACCTTTACTCATCCTGTTTCTGCTTATCAAATCATGGCACAACAGGGCAATGTGGAGGCAGAGGAGGCAATGCACCTAGTGCACACCTCACAATCTCTACAAAGAGCAAAGGATGCTTTGACAACTCTGTCTTCAAATGCTGACAGTGAAGAGTTTGGCAATAATGACAGTGCCAGCACAGCAAATGATGAAGAAGTCAATGTGGGTGATACTCCAGACTGGCTATTTTCTACTGCCACTATGGTTGGTGATTTCAATGTGGAGATTGTGAAGCAATATCAATCTGCTAGGGCTGAGCACCAAAATGTAGATCCACAGAGAAAGGTTGTCCTTCAGCAAATAATGGACTCCCTGAAACTTTAGAAAATGCACATGGTCATTCAAAGAACTCAACAGGAGGAGGTCCAAACTGCAATTAGAGAAATGAAAGTGGAACTAGATGCCAGGATTGAGGCACTAGCCCCTACTACCACTCAGAAGGTGCTGACTAGCAAATTATTGAAGGAAGATAGCCTGGCCAAATCTGTTCAGCATCTCTCCTCCAGAGTGGATGGTATGGAATCTCAAATGCAGACACTCATTGCAACTCAAGGCAAATAGACTGAGCTACTGGAAAGGTTGCTTGCAGCCTCATCTCCAGCCCTTGATGCTAACAAAAAGGGGGAGAAAAAGGTAGAAGAGGTTGCAGCCACTTCTAGTCAAATTCAAATTCCAGCTTCCAGTATCAAGATAGCACAAAGTGAGGGGGAGCAACAGCCAATGATAGTGGTCAATCCAAAAGAATTTACTATAGAGGCTTCCCCTGTGAAGAAACAAAAGGCTTTGCCTGTGATTCCTGACCTATCAGAAATCTCAGATGGTGAAAGGCAAGCTAGAATAGAGGCCTTAGAAAAGATCAACAAGGAGGCCAATGAAAGAATGATGAGAACAGAAAGGATGATCAATGAATCAATTGTGTCAAATCTGTTCTCTACTCAGTCCTCAGCTCCAACAATATCAACTACAATTCTGAAGGTGCTCACTCCAGAGATTGTAGCTCCTACTTTCTATGATGCTGAACCTTCTTATGTCAAAGAATTTGAACCATACATCAAAACCAGAGCCTACTCTCCACCAAAGGAAAATGGGAAGAACAAGTTACAATTGGACTTTCCATTTCCCAAGGATGATGAAGGAAAGCTAATGGGAAAGCAAATTAAGGAGTTCAAGGAAAATGCCAATAGAAGTGTAAGAGAATGGATGGCTGTAATAATAAGGAATGGAAAAGTCTTAAACATATCCAATAGCCGTCCTAGATTTGTTGAAGCAAAAAGAGAGGAGACCTCCAGACTTCTCAGGGAAGCTCATCCAAGTGAAGAAAATCAATATGAAAACTCAGATGAGAAGCAAGCCAGGCTGGCTCAAGAGTTAATGGATGAGGTAGAGGATGAAATGAGGGAACCTGAGGAAGTCCCCAAATCCAAAAGGAAAGTGAAATCAGTCCCCAAATCCAAATCTAAGAGAATGAAATCAAAGGCAAGGAGGCATGTCTCTCCAGAAATTGAAAACAATGAGACAGTTGGCTCATCACAACCTATTTCTGTAAAAGTATTCAACCCAGCTGTGAATTTCCATGGTGATCCTATAGTACCTAAAGAGGAACCAATGAATCTTGACTCCATTGAGGTTCCTTCATTCTTGCTGAAGCCTCAACAGAAGCCTATACAGAAGAAAAGGATACCAAGGAAGCAACCTTCAAAGGAACCAATTCAAGTTGCTAGGGTACCTGCTATTGTCAGGCAGCCAATCTTGGAAAACAAGGATGATTTTATCTATCAGGCAGATATTGAAGAATACTCTGGCATGAATCTTTATCTGGATGAATTGTCAGAAGTAAGAGGAATTGACAAATATAAACATTTGCCTGAGAGATTGGTCTTTGTATACAAGGGAGGAAAGGAAAAGACATGGCCACTACAGAGGGTTCTTGGAGAAAATTATCTGACCTTAACCAAAGTGTTCTCTGCAATCAAGAGATACACAGGGTTCTCCAAGATAGCAAAAGGGGAGATACTGGACAGAATAGAACAGATAAGGAGGGAATGGAACTCACCATCAAGTCTACCAAGGAAGATGAAGATCCCATACAATGGACAGAAAATCCACCTTCAACCCTTCTGGATGATGGAGTTCAGGGATGAAGATGGTAACAGGAGATTCTTCAAGTTAGAAGACCAACTATCAAAGGCTAGTTCTCAATACCTGAGATGGTTACAAAAAAAGCTAAATCCAAAGGTTGATGAAGAAGATGCCTTCTATAGGCAACTCCAAATGCAGATTGAGTCCAACTCTGCCAAAGAAGGAAAATCAAGGGTGATGCCAACAAGAGAAAAGAAACAGTCTTAATCTGCTCAGTCTAGAGGAGCACTTCTCTGTAAATTTCTCAAACTTTCAGTTTTTAATTTTTGTAGATTAATACAATTTTTGCATTGTTATATATATAAATATATATATATATATATATATATATATATATATATATATATATATATATATATATATATATATATATATATATATATATCTTTAGGAATGTTTTGTTATCATCAAGGTCCTGAATTTATGCTTTATTGCCATCAAGTATAAATTGGGGGAGATTGTTAGGAATATGTTGTACTTGATGATAACTTCACAATCAATCAAATTGTATAAGGTTTTGTAGCTGTCAACGGATGAGGATTTATAACTCTATCCGTTGACAGGTAGCTCATCAACGGATGAGGTTTTGTAGCATACTGCAGTATCTCTATGTTGACCATCAATGGATAGGCAGAATAGGGTAGCCAATTGTAAATAAGCTATGCTATGTAATTCTGTCTAAGTGAAAGTGTATCAACAGATGAAGAAAAAACTCTATCAACGGATATAACTCAAATCCACTCTATCAACGGATACAACTCAAGTCTCAATATCAACGGATACAGCTCAATACATCATCAACGGATGTCAGTGTACAATATCAACGGATAATCATTGACACTGTCTTCTATGATAACCTGGGGATTAGTAGTTGATAAGGACATATTTGACTGACAGATCACATGGGTTGGTAGTAGATACAAAAAGCAGTATGGCAGCCATACTATGGAAACATAGAAGAAAGAAGCATTCCGTTTACACTATGAATACAAGAAAGGTGCAGGAGACATGTCTGATCACAAGGACAACCTTTAGGCTACATGTGTATTTGGAGTGTAGTAGCAAGTTAACTAGAATTAAATTAATATTATCTTATTCCAGTAGTACTTGTAAAACTTGGGATTTATAACCAAGTGTAGCAACTCTTTGTAGCTAAGAAAACAGATACATTTTGCTTAGGGTTTCTATTGAATATTCTTATAAAGCAAAGAGTTGTAAAACAAAAGCTGTGTACTTTTGTATCACAGAGTTTTCTTCGAATAAAAGCTTCAGGTGGTGCATTTAACCACCTGATTTTTATGTGTTTGTGCATTAATCTTTCTACAGCAATTATCTAAGTATACATTTCTGGAGTTCTTATTAGAAATTTATAAATATCAAGAATTGTATTCAACCCCCCCTTCTACAATTATACAAGTGTGTAATCTGGGAATAACAATTGCCTTGTTGACTCTTAGAGAACTCGAATGATGCTTTGACTTGTTGATTCCATGAGTTCTCGAATAGAGTATTTAGACATGTCGAATCTCTGAGTTCTCGAATAAGGCTTTGACTAGTTGACCTTCAGAGATATCGAACAGTGTCTTTTGAGATATCGAATCCCTGACTTCTCGAATGCTAGACTTCTCGAATAGACAAATGTACTTCTCGAATTTAGGCAAATTCTTCATTTCTTCAAATCCCAACTGTGATTATTTGACAGTCTTTATCTCCTTGCTTGAGGCATGAACCTTGGAACTTCTTTCAAGCATTATTCTTGACTATATAAGTACAGTTATACAACTAGGATTTGATGCCTATTATAAGTACAAAACAAATAGAAACTCTACAACTAGAGGTTCCCTCAGTTAAGAGGTCATGTAGGTAATGCATAACATTACACATACTTAGGCTTTTTATTATATGAGTACAGACATGTCTCTATGACTAACAATCTCCCCCAAATTGTGAGTAAGACCCTTAGTCACAATTTCATGCCTGATAACAAGCCTAACATACATAAAGATAAAACTTTAAAAAGTACAGGTATGTAGATTTGAACTAAGAACATGAATAGAGATACAAGTGTGTAATCTTACAGACTATGATGAGATGCTAGCCTTTATCATTTGATTGCATCTCCATTTCCTTGGCTAGTAGATCATCATATGCCTTCTGTTTTCTTTCTTTTTCCTTCCTTGCATTCTCATCCATAGCTCTTATGATTTCTGCCATTGCATCCAATTCTTCAAGCAAGATAGAGTCTTTGAAATCTTCAAGTACTGGTTTCAGAATGTCGGCAGGATAGTGATTGAGTAGGTTCATTCTTATATTGACATTATCTCCATTTCTTCTCCTATACTTCACCACGTAGGGATTGAATTGAACTCTACACAATCCCTTAGCCCTCAACACTTCTGCTTCAGCTTCTAGTTTATCAATTTCTTTTTCCTTTTTGATCCACTTCTCAAGGCACCCCTTTCTTATCAGCTCTTCAACCTCACAAAGTAAATCAGTTCCAGCTTCCATAATCTTTCCACTTTATCATTTGCATCCAACATGGCAATAATCCTTTCTATGTCATATAACTTGCCCCAATTTTGACACTGCCCTTGTTTAAATTTCTTCTGTCTTTCATCAGTATACTTGATCTCAAGGGAGTCATCAAAGATTGAAACATGATAGATTCTTTGAGCTCTAAGGTATTCCAGTTGGTCTTTATTGTAGTCTTCATCTAGTGGTTGGAGTTTTAGGTCTGGATAGATTGTTAGGGTTCTTGATTTGGGAAGCTTTGGTTTTCTTGCTTCTTGTTTGAATTTGATCCTTTTAGTGTGGTTGCTTGGCAGTAGTATGTGACCTTTGCTGGTAGACCATTGTAGTATTCCATTAGCAGTTTGCTTTTTGAAACATACAGATGGTTTCTTGACTTGAATCTTATTCTCTTCTTGAGGTGGTAAAACAGTTGCAGAAGCCATGGAATTAGATTTTGGTAGGTCATTACTAACAACATTCACCCTAGACTTAGAGTCTTGTGTTGTGGTGAGATTACTGCTAGCAATGCCTAAGGCTTGCTGTTTTCCATTCTTCCTCTCATAGACTTTGCTTTGGTCATCATCCTCTTGTCCTTGCTGTCTTTCTTCTTCTTCTTATCCTCATCCCCCTTATCACTCCTGTGATGACTTCTCCTCCCATCACTCTTATCTTCATCTTCATCATCCTTATTCCTCCTTGGCTTGGCCATTTCTGGAATTACACCAGTTGCAATGAATGATCTGAGGATATGCAGTGCCTCTATTTCCTTACCAGTACTTGTCCCCTTCTTCTTTTGCAGTAGATCAATGATGGCAATAATGAGTCTGTGATTTCAAGAAGTGAGATCGTTGGGAATGACCAATTGTTTAATCTCTTCAACTCTGGTGCAAGACTGATAGATGATTGTCCATGGCTTCTTAATCACTTCTGGCAGCCTTAAAGGTTGGCCATTCCTCAAGTCATCATACAGACTCTTATTGTTTTCATTTACATTCCTCTTCTCTATGAGCTCAATCAGCGCATCTATCTCTTAGTGTTTTAAGGCTTGTAGAGTTTTGTAGGTTAGATGCCAGATTCTGGATTTTGCTACCATCATTACTTCCTTGAGCCATGAGCTATCAACTTTTCTAGGTATCACAGTGAAGTAATCGATCTGATCCTTCAAGCTCCTTAGATATAATTGAGTGTCACCAGCCTGTTCTCTTGAGACTTTCAGAAACTCCAAGAATGCATCATCATGATAATCATTAGAGTTTGCAATTTCTTGTAGCTTGGCCTCAGTAACCACCTTTACTTCTACAGGCTTGGCACTTTCAGGTTTGGAGGATGGAGGTTTATTAGATGGCATACTCCCTGCAACCACTGTGGTGGTGATGGATTGCTTATGGCCACTGGGAGTAGTGATATGCATAGTTGGTAGAGTAGTGACTAGCAGAGTAGTTGGAGGTTCATCAACTTTGGCTTTCCTTTTCCTGGAACATGGGTTATAGATTTTGAACTCCTTTGATGACCACCCTCATTTATTGTAATACCTTTCTCCTTGGGTTTCTCCTTTCTAGACTTCTCTTTTTTTTTACTCCCCTTAGGCTTTGAGTCCCTTAGGTTTTTCTTCTTCCCCTTAGGCTTGGAGTCAGGCACTGAGGCTTTAGTAGGGGTCCTTGGGTTGGAAGAGGTGAGAGTGGCAGATTCATCTCGAAGAGGGAGACCCATATGCTTCATCATTGCAGACAACATAGATTGTTGATGCAGAAGAACATCAACTGTTGTGAAGGCTTGAGTGTTCAACTGCTTAGTGAGATTTGCAACTTGGTTTGTCAGATGAGCATTGGACTGTTTGAGAGAGACCACCACATGTTCAAGAGTTTCAACCTTTGTGAAAACCTTAGTGGCTTTAAAACCTGATAGTGATTGATCTTTCAGTCTCTCCACTTCTAACTTGGTCATCTCATGCACAGGGACTTCAGACACCAGCCTATCTCCATATTGATTTTTAAACAGAGTCCTCAGCATGGCATTTGCATCAGTTGTCTGATCAGTTAAGATTTGGAATTTATGCCCCAGACATGTGACAGCATCCTTCAGTATAGCTAGACCATTATCCATCTTGTTGCAGGTGGAGTTGCAGACTTTGATGTCTTTGAGAACACTATCCAACTGAGAGAACCTTGCATCAAAGGCCCTCTTTATCTCTCTCACAGACTTGTCTGTTACATCACTTACCTTGTTGACTTCTGATTTGACACTTTTGCCAAGGTAGTGTGCAGCCTTGAGGAATCCTTTGCAGGAGTCACTGATGGCTTCATACACTTCACCAGGAGTTAGGGATTTAGCATTTGAGCCCAGTGAAGTGATGTATTCCTCTCTTAGATACTGAAGAGCTTCATTGAGAGTGAGATCAAATTTTCCTTGCATCCAGGCATCTACATTGCCATCTCTCTCAGCATCATCTATTATCTTTGCCTTTTGCATCTCCACATCATCTCTGTGGCATAGGAGAATAGCCTCATAGTCTGGGTTTGGCAGATTGAAGTGAGAAGGTGTTGAGCAATCTTTGTGAACTCAGGAATCTGATCCACAGCTAAGCTTTGAAGTGCTTCAACCGTTAATTGTGGTGGAACAGATCCTGATCCTGAAGCACTGCCATGTTGCATAGGCTTCAGCCATTGTGACATAAAGTCAGAGCTAAAGCTAGGCAAGCTAGACTCCTCAGTTACAAATGCAACTTCTTTAATCGGATGGAATGACTCTACTACTGGTGTCTCCATAGAAGTGGGATGAGTTGCACCAATAGTTGACACAGGCACAGAGTCTCTAGTGACAACTAGTGAATCCTCTATGTTTTTGATGGTGTCATTAGGATATGCCCCAGCTCGCATTCCCTCACCATCTAAATGTAGTTCCTGGGTGGTGAGCATAGTGTCATGCACTAAGTCACTTGAATCCATTGGCTCACCAAGAGAAGGAAACTCTTGGTGATCAATGCCTTGCTCCTCAATTGCTTGAGTTGCAGGATCCAAAGAAATTTGTGAGATAGATTCTGGAAGTGAAGTGTCGTTTAGACTAGATTTTGGCAACTCCCCCTGAGAAATAGAGGGAGTTTCAATATTGATGTGCTCTCCACTCAATGTTGTGCCACCCTTATCACTCCCATGTGCTGACTCTTTTCAGGATTATGCATTGGGGAGGATGCTTGATTCTATAGATGCACCCTGTTGAGAGGGTACACCTAGTGAGCTGTTTGCCCCTGATTTTACAACTTCAGCCATTTGTGTGACTGAAGAGGTGGTTTTAGATTTCTTCTTCTTCTTCTTTGGCCTTAGTAAGGGTGACTCAGGTTCCTCACTTTCTAAACCTAATTCTACAGCCAAGGCTGCTTCAGTTAAGATTTTTAGAGGTTTAGAAGCAACCTGTTTTCTCTTCTTCTTCTTTTTAATGACACCACCCTGTTGAGAGGATGATGCAAGTGGCTCTGTGTTTGGTAAAGTGTTTGGCTGAGAGGGTTGGTTAGCAGGCCCTGGGTTAGCATTTTGCTCTACTTGCTTGGGCCTAGCTAACTCAGATTTTGAGGCACATATTGGCATGTTGTGGGGGTAAGTCCTAAATAAACTCTCCATAAGGGGAGTTATTTTGAGTCTTACATCCACATCATTCCTATTCTCCAAGCTACCAAAAATGAGTTTGGTCATGGATTTTGGATAGCCTATTCTATTTTTGTCTAACCCAGGCAATTCAATCAATTTAGTATCTATGAAATTAAGTACATATTGAATAAAGCGAGGGAAGAAAATTTCATTACCTCTCTTGGCTGAGTTCTTACCAAGTCTCCCATACAATTCTTGCATTATGATCAAACCAACATCAATCTTTCTCCCATATGCTAGAGCATAGCCTATTTGTTGAACAGGTGTGCTGATTTGATCAAAGATGGACTTCCTTGCTGTGAAGACTTGAAGAAGAGTGGCAAAGACATAGCCCCATCCTTTTCTCAAGTACTTCCTATTCAAATTTCCAAGCTTGATTCTATCTGAGTAATTGATAAAATCAAAGAAGTCTTCCAATTCCTGATCATATCTTGACTGTCATACACTTCTTGTTGTAATCCCAGTGCTTGATTCATGTCTTCAGTAGTGATGGTGATTTCCTTGTCCTGAATCTTGCAGTAGATTACGTATAAAGTTATTGCATTCTCTAGGGCCACGACCTTCACAGTAGCAGTTCTCCAAAACTATTCTAGTAGGTCTAGATACAGAGTTGGGTTGGCTAAGAGTGCATCCTTGATGTATGATTCAAACATCCATCGAACGAAGCACTTAAAGTTTGCATTGGGTGCTTCAACATCGTTGGTTATTGCTATGAAATTGTTGTGGGTAGGAATTGTGAGTTGGGTATCTGCCATTGTTACATAGAGAGATGAGAAGAGAATTAAGGTTGAAGAAGAAATTTAGTTTTTGACGTTAGGGTTTTTAGAGGTTTTGGAGTTTTAGCTGCCTGAGAAATCGAATGAAATGATTTGAACAGTTGTGGAATTGTATATATGTGAGTGACTTGAGTTGTCGATTAGATATATGTTTTGTATCGACAAGTTAGTCATTCGAGAAGTATAAAACAACTATTCGATAAGTCAAGAAAGGCTTATTCAATATCTCAAGCAGTTTGTAACTCACAGCTGGCAGTTATCTAACTTAGAAATAATTCTAAATTAAATAAAATATGTTTTTATGAGTGATTTAAAAATTCTGAATAAAAATCCAAAATCGATTAAGATTCAGCGAGAATTCAGCCTTTTCAAATGATTCGACAACTCAAATGTTCTATTCGACAACTCAGTCATTAGAGAACTCAGATGTTCTATTCGAGAACTCAAATGTTCTATTCGAGAAGTCAAGCAGGTCTCTGTTCGATTTCTCCAAAATGCACTATTCGAGAACTCAAGAGTGTTCCAAATAGACTTGTTAGAGAAGTCGACCATAGACATGACAGTCATTTGAGAAGTCTGACTTATCGAACTATACTTTTCACTCATAAAAATTAATTTTCACTATTTTTTCAAAATTCATTAGAATTATTCAAATGAAGAATATTCTAACAAATTAAATAGTGATAATCTTAAAATTTCATAGAAATTTCAAGCTAATTCGAATATGATTTCCAACATATGCAACAGATTTGAAATATTTATAAATCATACTCCAGCCAACACTTACTTTAAAAATATTGAGAATTTAGATAAAGTAAGTGTTTACTACTGCAACAATCTAGTTGATATTTTCACTTAGCCAGATTCTGAAGAATTCAGCATTCCAATCTCACTAACCAACCCTGTGAAGGTGGATTCATCCAATGGCTTAGTGAATATATCAGCTAATTGTTTATCTGTGGGAACATAATGTAACTCAATGGTTCCATTAGTTGCATGCTCCCTAATAAAGTGATATCTGATGTCAATGTGCTTTGTTCTAGAATGATTGACAGGATTGGCAACTATAGAGACTGCACTTGTGTTGTCACACATGATTGGAATTCTTTCCAACACAAGTCCATAGTCTCTAAGTTGATTTCTAATCCAAAAGCACTTAAGCACAGCAACTCCCAGCAGCTATGTATTCAGCCTCAGCTGTGGAAGTTGACACAGATTGTAGTTTCTTGCTGTACCAAGAGACTAAATGAAAGGCATATGACATAGCCTATTTGTATTTCGAGGATTCAACTCAACTTAAACAAGAATGTAATAGTAAATAGTATATGTACTGTCACAGGGATCTCAAATGTATAATTGTCAAGAGAAAGAAGACAAAGTCAATCTACTGTTTTGAGGTATACTACACTTGAAGAAGTTCATTGAGTTGATCAAGCATCAGTGGAGTAATCAAGATAGTGGATTCTATTTATAGTGACAAGAGGCTCCTACAGTGGCAGAATACAGATTATAAAGGTTTGAAAAAGAGTGAAGAAAAGGAAGACATGAACCAAATCATAGAGTCAAAAATAAAGAAACGTCGTTGGAGTTAGTCGCTCATGAACCAGACCGTGCATCGAGCGTCAACAAAAATTCGGTGGTAATTCTTTATTACTTTCAGTGGTTCAAGCTATCAAGACTGGTATATGGAAGAAATCATTGTGCAAGCAACAGAGGTGCTAAATTAATTAACCACAATGGTTTTGCTATCGAGACTTGCTAAGGAATAATCTTTGTGGAGGATCAAATTTATCAAGACATAGAAGACCACAAGGGTTATGCTATCAAGGAGGTATATTAATTTTATCTTAATTAATTAAGTCATTTGATTTATTTATGTGATAAATTAATTCTATTCGAATTAATTTATTCTATAGATTAATTACAAGATTAATTAAGTTGGAATTAATATAATTATCAAAAGACTTCATATTAATTCTCTTTTAATTAAATTAAATTAGTTGGCTAATTTATTTTATAAATTAATTCAATCAGAATTAATTTATTCTTTAAATTAATCAATTAATTAATTAAATCAGAATTAATATAAGTGTTTAAAGACTTAAAACAATTCTGCTCAGCGAATATGACTTACTGGAGGTCGGTATGACTTATCCTTAAGTCATACCGAAGCTACACTGACTGATTAAGTCATTCTGATCTACTCAGACTGATTAAGTCATACCGAAGCTACTCAGACTGATTAAGTCATACTGATCTAAGTCATTCTGATTTAAGTCATTCTGATCTACTCAGACTGATTAAGTCATACCGAAGCTACTCAGACTGATTAAGTCATACCGAGCAGATTAAGTCTTACCGACTTGAAGATATTTCTGAAAAGAAAATTAAGTCATACCGACAAGGTGCTTTATGTCATACCCAAAAGCTGCTCAGAATTAAGTCATACCGACTGATTTATTAAGTCATACCGCCCAAGATTTAAGTCATACCGAAGGAAAATTATGTCTTGGAGCAAGTTTAAGTCATGCTGACAGCTGATTTATTATGTCTTGAAGAAGTTTAAGTCATACCAGATCAGTAAAATATCCTACAGAAAGCCAGCAAGACTTAAATGGCTATAAATACAACTGCAGGACACAGCAGAGCAGTCTGAAATTTTTCACATCTTCTTCAGCAGAACACAAATAGAAGAAAGAGAGACCAAGAGAGAAAATGGTTCCTTGAACATCAAATAAATTCTTGTAAATTATTTCTAGCTTGTATTGTTAAATCTAAACCACTAGAAATTGTTTACTTGTACTTGTGGAACTATCTAGCGGATTAAGTTCCCTAGAATATCTAGCGGATTAAGTTCCCTAAAACCTCTTGATATTTTTATTACAAATATAGAAAAAGTTCATGTCGAATTTTCTATAGAATTTGTAATAATTAGTTTGGTCATCAAACCTTGTAATTTGTACCCGTGTATTTAGACACACCCCATCAAGTTAATATAAATTTTATATTTAACTTGAATATCGGTATTCGTTTTATTCCGCATCAATTTGTTCTTGATTTAATATTTTAAGAAAAGAACAAATTCGATTAAACGACATACTTTGTATTCAACCCCCTTCTACAAACTATTTTGGACCTAACAATTGGTATCCGAGCCTTTTGATTGACGCACAAATCATGATCCTTATTTTTGTGGTCCTCCAATTGGTTTTCGAGTTTGTTGACCCATAAAGAAATTAAATCCGGTATTAGACCAAAAAGTCAACTTCTCTATTTTCGATTTTTTAACCTTCAAAAAATTCAATACTTGAGATTTTTGAACTTTAAATAATTTGAACTTATTTTTGGATTCTTTAACTTTCAAAATTTTCAATTTTGAGATTTTTGAATTTTAAATAATCTAAATTTCTTTTCGGATTCTTTAACCTTTAAAAATTCTCAATTTATGATATTTTTTATTTTTAAACAATATGAGTTTATTTTCAATTGTTAATTAAATTGAATTTATTCTCAAATTGTTTAATCTTCAAAAATTTTCATTTTATGATATTTTTGATTGTTAAGTAATCTTAACTTATATTCGAATTTTTTAATTCTTGAAATGATTAATTCTTGGAAATTTTGATTTTTAAACAACTTGAGTTTATTTTCAAATTGTTTAATTTTCAAAAATTGTAATTCTTGATAATTTCGAATTTTAATTAACTTGAATTTATTTTCGGATTCTTTAACTCTAAAAAATTTCATTTCTTGAGATTTTTTGATTCTTAATTAATGTGACTCTGATTTCGAATTTTAATTAATTTGAACTTACTTTCAGATTTTTTATTTCTCAAAAAAAATTTCGAGTCCTTGAAGTTTTTGAATTTTAAATATTTTGAATTTATTCTAAGCCAATAGTTCTAAGAAGGTTGTTAGTTGAAGATTCCTACGAATTGTCAAAGATGATTGGAGTCTTTTAAAGAAAATGCATTTTTCAATGAAATTAATTTCTACCTAATGAAGAAAAATTTGTGGAAGCTCCTCAAAATTATATCCATAGAATTCACTAGTTTTTCAGAAGCAGGAATGAAAGAGGTATTAGTGGATAGAATTTTTCTCGAAGATTTGAATTAAATCTATTGATTCTGTGATATACAAACACTAAGTGGATTGCTCCAATGTAACATTATCCAATGTAACATCTACTACACTTAGTGGATTGTACCAAGAAATATCTTTTAAGGAATCAACAGAGATTTTAGAAAAGTGGAATCAAGGAGGTTTGAGAATGAACTAGACAGTTAGACATCTCAGTCAGGAATTAATGATGGAACCTCAGAACATACATGAAGAGTTAATAATTTAGAAATATTACAAATGTTTAATCCAGGAATTAGGCCTATCTATTCCGAAGCAGAAACTCTTCAGGATACAGTTCAAGAGGTGGCTACAAGACTGAGTTAGTGGAAAGAACAAAACATGATAGTTGCAGTTATGAAAAGTTTTATGTGATAAGTAACTATCAAGGTGTGCAACATGGTACAGAATTCTGACAGACAAGGATGAATAGGGATTCATTAAATGAGATGAAACAGAAGCATCAGTGCAGAACTTATCTTGCTGAAGAAAAGAGTTGGGATGGATCAGATGATGATGAGAAGAGCATAATTAATATCTTGCCTTCATAGCAATCTCTGAAGATGATTCAGCTCACATGTCTCAGGTATCAATTCTTCGAACTAGTGTAATATGTAATTCTCAGAAATTCAAAGCATGTTAAGATCTTAGTTATTAATTATTATATCTTTGGTTAGAAGATCTTATCATGTGTATGAATATTTGTTGAATTTAATTAATTGCAATAGTGAGTTAGAAGTGTTCCTTAGACAATATCTCTCAATTCTTAAATGATATATGTCAAGCATATATGACCTCTGCTTAAGCTAGTTTCAGGATCCCCAGTAGAACAAGATTTGCTTATTCATTCTGAATTGTTTGTTAAGGTTTAAAAAGTTTAAAAGATGGAATAATTACCTATGGTGTCAGTAGAACATCAAGTCATTTGTAAAACTGACTTAGGTAATAGAGATTATATAATATAATATAACAATAGAAATGGATTGGATAGAATTAGTGATTAATTGTTAATTCTTCTATTCCATGCATGTTTAGAAAATTATTGAATATCTGTAAATCTACTTTCTACCTGTACACAAGTGTACATAGGTTAAAGTAGATAGTACTGAATTTTCTAAAATGCATAACATGCCTAATTTTCATAATTCTTATCTGCAATGTTTTAATGCTGAATGTATGCAATGTATTCTTATTATCATGCCTGCTTATTTCAAATGTCATAAATGCATTTCCTAGTATTTGCATTGATCATAGAAAAAGCATGTTTAAGAATAACAATAAGGTACACACTGCTAGTCCTCCTTATGTTAGGAAGGAACCATTATTCTCCTTGCTCAGTGAATATTTTGTCAATGACATTAAAAAGGAGAAATGGTCAGTCGAAGATAAGAATGAGCATGTTAAGGTTAAAACTGTTGTTAACTCTAATAAAAGAGAAATCTCTAATCCATCTGGACCCAATTAAACAATTTGGGTACCAAGAACTTTTTATCCATTTGTGAATGTAGGGCTTAACAGGTTAATCGATTATGCATTATTATTGATTTATTTAAAGCATATCATTGAAGAAAGAACCCTGCTATCAAATGTGAATGTGAAGACAGGCCAAGTGGTTTATCCCTTGGAGACAACAGCAAGGGTATGACCTAGGGTCAATGCTATTCAGTAGCTAAGGAATGTTGTCAGTAATAAAGCATCTTTTACAAGATGAAGAGCCTACTGTTCGAGGATTAAGGAAAGAGAACTTATCTGTAGCTAACATGGAATCTCAGTCAAAGGTGAAGTCAACAAGGTCAAATCTAAAGCTTCATCAGACAAGAGTTTAGCTATGACATAAGGAGCTCTCTCACCTGAATGTCATATCAAGAGATTCTTTCCTGGAAATCAAATCAGTAAAGGAGACTACCTCATATGGAATTAAAGTAAAATGAAATTACGAGGCATGTCATAAAAGGAAGTCAAAGAAGCATCACACAGAAGTTCTACATCAAAGTAAAATATATTTTAGTAGTGATGACTGATGACTTCTCTCAACAAACAAGTTGTTCAGACAATCTGAAGACAAGACACCACTGATGGTGATTGATCACATCTTAAACCCAGATCCCTAAGAATTTTAGGAAGACCCCATAAGTATGAAGAAAATTGTTTTTCAATATTAAATCGAAAGTGAGCATCCTAGCAATCAGCTAATGCTCAAGAGGATAATTTTCTTTGTCACTCAATGGAGTCAACAGCCTACAGGGTGATTGTTATTAATCAACAGAAGGTGATTGAAAGTCTTAGTGATATTCAACAACTTCAAGCTCCCAGCTGTCAATGGTGATGGTGATTCAGATCCAAGCAATGTCAAACATGGAGAATCTTCATATAAACCCAGCAGCAGCTTAGGGGGAGCAATAGAAGGATCAACTAGTCAACTCAACGCCACACTGAAAGTCAAAGGATACTATGAGAACATGTCTGCCAAGACAAAGAATGTTGAATCAATTAATTCTTTGTCCTAGTTCTTAGTGTTTCTAATGGTGGAAGTAAAAGACTAGCAGAGCTTCAAGTACTAATGATTATTTCTTTAGTTTTCTTTTAGAAGAAATTAAGAAAGCAACAAAAGCTCTGAAAGATTCAGATTGAGTGATTGCAATGCAAGATGATCTCAATCACTACAAAAGGCAGATTGAAGGGAAGCTGGTATCCAGACCAAACAACAAAGCTGTATTTGGTATAAGGATAACCAGAAGTTTAACTGGATGTCAAGGCATTGTTATGAGGGACAAGGCCAAACTGGGTGCAAGGTTACAAGCTGATAAGACGGTTTATCTAACACGAAGCACCAGTGACAAGACTTGAGGATATCAGGCACCTGTTGTACATTCATGATCATAATGGACATCTAGACCTACTGAATCTGGATGCTAGAGGAATGTGAACAAGTGCACTCCTAGTTGGTGAGATAATTGAAAATCTCTACAGGTTAGTATGAACTGGTATCATCACTCAAGCAAGCATGGAAGACATGGTATGACACCCTACCTATAATTTAATATTTGGTATCAATCTTTAACAGTTGGTATCTTTTAACAATTGGTGTCACATTTATAGAACTTTCAACATCTTTAGGTACAAACATAGATGATATATATGTGCAATGATATCTTGATTATATTATATGTTGGTCTACTAACTATAAATTGGGATCAAGATATTTGCTGTTTTGATGTTGGTAAAGTTACAATTCTTTTGAATTACTTCATGCAAGCCAATAGAAGAATCCTTTTAGGAGCTCAGGCAAGCCAAAAGAATAATTCTATTTGGAGCACAAGTAAGTCAAAAGAATGATGACAATAAAAGTAAGTCCAGGATCTTTTGTTTCCATTCAGAAGATTCTAGACCTGTCAAGACTACATGCCAACACACCACTATAGCTGGCTTTTGAACTATTAGCTTGGACCTAACAAGTTGGTAATCAAAAATCTTAAGATGGACCCGGATCTACGGAGATGGTACCCTAGAGATATTTGACCCAACAAGTTCAGGATCTATTAATTAGGACCTAATCAGGCTATAGAGGAATCATCAGCTCATTATCTTATTCAATTGATAATAGATCACACACACATATGTTATTCTCAATATGCAAATGTGGAAGGCCCCAAGTGGATCCTAGAGAATCTATTCTTGTAGTTATTACACTTGATTTTCAGATGTCTTAAGTTGGACCCATCTCCGGAGATGGTACCCTAGAAACATCAGTTCTGATATGTTTTGCTACATAGAGACAGATCAAATGAGTTGTACGAAAGCAGGAGAACACACGGAATCAAATTCATCTCCAACAACTCTGTGGAACACTCATGGACTAAGCAACTTGCAGAAGTATCAATTATTTCGAGAGCATGTCTTTAATTAAGATTAACTTGCTGACATGTTTGCTAAATCACTTGACGAAATTAATTTTTCAAGATTGGTTTGTAAATTTTGGATTTTATTAATGCTATATGATTTGTAAATCCCATCTGTTAAGTAATTCTTAAGTAAGCTCACAAGTATTCAATTGTCTGTATCGAAAGGACTTGTGAACTTATAATTTACATCCAGACCTCACGCTGAGAATTATCTGTTGAATGATTGCCATGTGTATAATTGCAATATATTTTAGTGGTGATTATTTCAGGATAATAAAATACTTAAATGCTAAAATCTAACTCATAGAGATTTAGTATTTATTTATTTAATTATTTACTTTGATTAATATGAGTTATAGAATCTAAAGCAATTCAATTTAGTATTTCCTCTTTACCTCATATTTATTAAAATAAATAAACAACATAACTAATTTGGACCTAATCTGTATTGGTCTTCAATCAGTTATGAGATGTTAATTCTAGTGAACTTTAATATCCCATTTTCAGAAATTCACTATAATTAATATCATGGCTCTAACAATTGGTTGTATTGAAGTTTTGACTTATATCAGTTAATGATATTTAGTTAGAATTCTATTTATTAATTAATTGTGAGATATATTGGTATGTGTGAAATTACTTAGAACTCCTCTAAGTAATCATTGTTATATTTTTTACAATTCACTCATATTATTATACATGGTATGAAAATTATTTAAGTAGAACTATGGATATTGTAATATCTAAAGTGACCATTGTTCAATTACTTGGAATAATTTTTATGCTTATTTGCAAGCTTCTAATCACTTTGATAATAAATATTATGTACTATGGATCAAGGTGTATAGGACTTAGAATATCATTTCGAAGATTGCAGGCAAGACAGCTTTGGTAATCGAGTCTTATTTATAGAACCAAGGTTTTCTACCAGTAAACAGTTGTTAGGAGTTAACAATTGTTATTATCGAGGAGTTGCCTTGAAGTCATAAGTTTGAAATGTTATATCTTAAGAGCTTGTGTATTTCTTGTCAACTAGTTCCTCGTACTTATGAATATCAGTGAATGATGTTCTTAAGTAGTTAGATACTAATATTCATTCTGTCAATTGGTACTCAATGTAACAATTCAATCTTCACTAAATTGAATTTATCTTACAATAGATTGAATTTATCAAACAATTGGTATCATTGAATATTTAGTATTTAGCAGTGATTATTTATATCCTAATTAAATTATGACGTGAAGCAATTCAATGGTTTATTTGCTCATAATTTAATTTTGGTAAAATAATCATAAACACAATTACTTGCATTCTAAAGTATTTGATAAATACTAACAGTTGGTATCAAATAGTAAAATATTTGTTTACTAACAATTGCTAGTTGCCCTAATACTTCATTGCAAACTAATTGTGATGTATATATTAGTTCTGATGATATTACTTAGGATTTATTCTGAGTAAATGTGTCTTATCTATAAATCATTAGTGTTAGTATAAATTAAGGTGTTCAACTTTCTAAGTAAGTGAGACTTAAAGTTACATTCGGTCTCTATCATATTTTGAAGTGGTGAAGATTTTTCAAAATTAAATTCTCTAATTCTGGTTATACACCACTTTATACATATGATAGTTCTTAGAATATTTTACATCCATCAGTCAATTACTTAGTTTATGTTGTGCTAAGTAATAAAGTGCCAAAGGAGAGACATTGGTTATCTGTACTTATGTACTTGGTAATCTTTGTTACCTAAACGACATCAAGTGCTTGTATGAGTCTTTTCACTAACTTTGTGTTAAAGTTCTCTATACATAATAAGCACTTAAAGGAAATCTTTCTTTCTAAATTACTGCGAAGTCAAGAGTTTGTGTCTTTTAAAAATAAAATGACCTAGTTTTCACTAAAAGACATTATAATACATTGTTTTATGCATAAATACAGACTCTTACACATTAACAGTTTTTAAAAGAAAACTAAATTTTTCTAAATTTGTGATTGTTTATAATTGTAAAACTTTTTGAAATCATAAATGTACATCAATTCTCTCATTGGATATAATGCATATGTTTTCACACAATGTTATGGTATGATGTAAATGCATTCTATCTCTATATTGCTCTATTGCTATGTGATGCAGGTTCAACTCCTAGTGGAAGTTTTCTCACATTGTAAGTCATGAGGTTGTAAACCCAACAACTTCTATCCCGGACTATAAATCCAAATCTAAACACATCCTAACTTACCCCTTGAAGTGGAAGTAACTTATATGACTAGAGGTCATTAAGGGAGTAACTGCACTTGATGCAGCAAATAAGGATGTGAGGGATAGTAAACCCACAACTCTACCTCTCAAGGAGAATAGATGTATATAACTTGAGGTATCTGTAAGCTCGCCTGCATTCTCCCAAAAGGATGCAGAAGCTGAAAATGGCACTAAAACAGTCTTTGGATTCACTATCTTAAAATGATGAGTTTATTGAAATTCGCCTGTCGGCCAGGGCATCTGTTGGTAAGTCACTACCTCATACACAATACTAAAATACTTCCTATGCACAAAGTGAGATTGCACACACTAAGGATGAATTGATGGAAACAACTCATACTTCGACCATTTTACGGTTAGGATTATAAGTTGAAGGTTCCTCAAAGAACCAAGAGTCTTCAGAGACCTCGAGAGAAGGTATTGATCTCAATGCAAAATTCAACAAGATCATTATCTAACTCCCCAGAGGGAACATCTCTGGATCCTGCTGGTATCGGATCCGACATAGGTGCGGATCGGCAACTTGTTAACTATGGTTCAGATTTACCTGATGAGTTTAACAAGGTGATGTCTTCATAGACATTAGATGGAAACATGATTTTAATTCTAAGTTTTGATTTCATTGTTTACCTTCTCAGAATTCAAATCTAAAACCCATAAAAAGGTAAAATTTTTATCAACTTGTAGATTATGACTCAGATTCGTTTGACGAGTCTGACGAGGATTGGGGATTTGCGAAACCCCATTGCACCACCAGTGACCTCTCTAGAAGGGGCTATGGTGAATTTTCCTTGCAGGTACACATGGATGTTGGAGCTATGAGAGATAAGAGTGATACACTAGTGAGCATGAGTGTAAACACTTGAGAGATGAGAGATGAGATCACTCATTTTCAGTGATATGAGTGGAGAGATGAGTTATACACTTGTGAGGTACACGAAACATAATCACACACTCACAGTGAGGAAGAAAGATAAACACCAAATCCCATTCCCTATTCCCCAAACAAAGTTTACTTATAAGATTTGGAAGATATAAGGAAATTATCGGGAGATTTGGTTGTCAGGATGATCAATAGTGAGGCCATTCTATCATATCTAAAGGGCAAAGTTGATCAGTCTACATACTTCTATTCTGGAAGTCTTCATGAAAATCCTTCAACACAAGCAATGCTTCTTTTCTTTATTGTAGCAGACAATGTTATATGTATGAAGAATCTGTTGTACTAAAGGTAAGAGGTGAGTTATAATTGAAAATATGGTATCATCTAATTTACATTTGGATGTTTGCTATAATTGAATGCTTGGAGGATTACTCAACTAAGGGGGAGAGATATATTGAAGAAGATATACTCAAAGATTGCCTTAGTAAGAAATACTCAACTAAGGGGGAGAGTATTAGCTTACCTTAGTGAGGGGGAGATTTTATATCTAAGGGGGAGAGATATGGAAGAAAAAGGATATACTTTAGAAAGGGGGAATATTCACCTTGTCAGGGGGAGATAGAAATATTCGCCTTGTCAGGGGAGATGATAAGTATTCACCGTTATAAGGAAGAGACATATCACCTTAGGTGGGGATAAGGAAGGAGAGAAGTATGAAACGACAAAGAAGAATTCTTCAGTATGTGGTTGACAAGTCATATTCTTTACCACTGAAGAATTCCCAAGTATCTGCTGATAATGTTCAATATCAGATGTAAAGGGTTATCAGGCAGATATGTCAAGAAATGAAGATGAGTTACTTAATTCATTGTTAGAGGAACAATCATCTATCATTTCATCTACTGATATTCTGGAATTATAATATCTAAACCTGAAAATTTTTTTATGTATTATTTACTATAGCTCTTTAAAGCTTTATCTTCTTCTTGTTTGTAGTTGAGTTATCCTCTAGGAATTTGTATGTTAATGTTTAACAAACAAATAGGGGGAGATTGAAAGGCATATGACATAGCCTACATGTATTTCGAGGATTCAACTCAACTTAAACAAGAATGTAATTGTAAATAGTATATGTACTGTCACAGGGATCTCAAATGTATAAGTGTCAAGAGAAAGAAGACAAAGTCAATCTACTATTTTGAGGTATACTACACTTGAAGAAGTTCATTGAGTTGATCAAGCATCAGTGGAGTAATCAAGACAGTGGATTCTATTTATAGTGACAAGAGGTTCCTACAGTGGCGGAATACAGATTACAAAGGTTTGAAAAAGAGTGAAGAAAAGGAAGACATGAACCAAATCATAGAGTCAAAAATAAAGAAACGTCGTTGGAGTTAGTCGCTCATGAATCAGACCGTGCATCGAGCGTCAACAAAAATTCGGTGGTAATTCTTTATTACTTTCAGTGATTCAAGCTATCAAGACTGGTATATGGAAGAAATCATTGTGCAAGCAACAGAGGTGCTAAATTAATTAACCACAATGGTTTTGCAATCAAGACTTGCTAAGGAATAATCTTTGTGGAGGATCAAATTTATCAAGACATAGAAGACCACAAGGGTTATGCTATTAATGAGGTATATTAATTTTATCTTAATTAATTAAGTCATTTGATTTATTTATGTGATAAATTAATTCTATTCGAATTAATTTATTCTATAGATTAATTAAAAGATTAATTAAGTTGGAATTAATATAATTATCAAAAGACTTCATATTAATTCTCTTTTAATTAAATTAAATTAGTTGGCTAATTTATTTTATAAATTAATTCAATCAGAATTAATTTATTCTTTAAATTAATCAATTAATTAATTAAATCAGAATTAATATAAGTGTTTAAAGACTTAAAACAATTCTGCTCAGCGAATATGACTTACTGGAGGTCGGTATGACTTATCCTTAAGTCATACCGAAGCTACACTGACTGATTAAGTCATTCTGATCTACTCAGACTGATTAAGTCATACCGAAGCTACTCAGACTGATTAAGTCATACTGATCTAAGTCATTCTGATTTAAGTCATTCTGATATACTCAGACTGATTAAGTCATACCGAAGCTACTCAGACTGATTAAGTCATACCGAGCAGATTAAGTCTTACCGACTTGAAGATATTTCTGAAAAGCAAATTAAGTCATACCGACAAGGTGCTTTATGTCATACCCAAAAGCTGCTCAGAATTAAGTCATACCGACTGATTTATTAAGTCATACCGCCCAAGATTTAAGTCATACCGAAGGAAAATTATGTCTTGGAGCAAGTTTAAATCATGCTGACAGCTGATTTATTATGTCTTGAAGCAGTTTAAGTCATACCAGATCAGTAAAATATCCTACAGAAAGCCAGCAAGACTTAAATGGCTATAAATACAACTGCAGGACACAGCAGAGCAGTCTGAAATTTTTCACATCTTCATCAGCAGAACACAAACAGAAGAAAGAGAGACCAAGAGAGAAAATGGTTCCTTGAACATCAAATAAATTCTTGTAAATTATTTCTAGCTTGTATTGTTAAATCTAAACCACTAGAAATTGTTTACTTGTACTTGTGGAACTATCTAGCGGATTAAGTCCCTAGAACCTCTCGATATTTTTATTACAAATATAGAAAAGTTCATGTCGAATTTTCTATAGAATTTGTAATAATTAATTTCGATCTTTTTACTTACAAATATAGAAAAATTCATGTCAAATTTTCTCTAGAATTTGTAATAATTAGTTTGGTCATCAAACCTTGTAATTTGTACCCGTGTATTTAGACACACCCCATCAACTTAATATAAATTTTATATTTAACTTGAATATCGGTATTCATTTTATTCCGCATCAATTTGTTCTTGATTTAATATTTTAAGAAAAGAGCAAATTCGATTAAACCACATAGTTTGTATTCAACCCCCCTTCTACAAACTATTTTGGACCTAACACTAACCTTTGTCCAAGAAACTGGCAGCTACCTGAGGTGCTTTTCCTATCCACTCTGCATCCAGCATAATCAACATTAGAGTAACCAACCAGACTGAACCCTGTGTCCTTAGGATACCGTAAACCCAAGTTTGGAGTGCCCTTCAGATATCTAAAGATCCTTTTTATAGCAATCAAATGTGACTCTTTTGGATTTGATTGAAATCTTGCACACAGACATGTAGCAAACATGATGTCTAGCCTACTTGCAGTGAGATATAGTAGAAAACCAAACATGCCTCTGTAGACTGAGATATATACTTTCTTGCCTTGGACATCTTCATCCAATTTGGTGGCAGTGGCCATGGGTGTCTTTGCAGGTGAGCAGTCTTCTAAGTCAAACTTCTTTAATAAATCCTTAATGTACTTGGTTTGACTGATGAAAATACCATCCTTCCTCTGACTAACTTGCAATCCAAGAAAGAATGTTAACTCTCCCATCATACTCATCTCATATCTGCTCTGCATGTGCTTAGAGAATTTCTCATACTGCTTCTCATTTGTAGAGCCAAATATGATATCATCCACATAGATCTAAACTAGGATAATATCATCATCATGCTTCTAGTAAAACAGTGTCATGTCCAATGTGCCTCTAGTGAATTGATTTTCAAGAACAAATTGTGACAAAGTGTCATACCATGCCCTTGGAGCCTGCTTAAGTCCATATAATGCCTTAAGAAATTTGCAGACAAATTCTGGGAAATATGGATCCTCAAAGCCAGGTGGTTGTTGCACATAAACTTCTTCTTCCAACTCTCCATTCAGAAATGCACTCTTGACATCCATTTGATAGACTTTAAAATTTTAATGAGCAGCAAATGCCAAGAAAATTCTGATGGCTTCAAATCTAGCAACAGGAGCAAATGTCTCATCATAGTCAATCCCTTCCTGTTGAGAGTATCCTTTTGAAACCAACCTTGCTTGTTTCTTATTACCACACCATTTTCATCCATCTTATTCTTTAGAACCCATTTTGTTATAACAATGGTTTTGTCCTTTGGTGCAGGCACAAGTTCCCATACTTTGTTTCTTTCAAATTGATTGAGCTCATCTTGCATAGCAATAATCCAATCTGGATCCAACAGTGCATCATCAAGTTTCTTAGGCTCAATCTGAGATAGAAAGCAACCATAGAGACACTCATTTTGAGTTGCTCTCCTAGTTCTCACTCATGCATTTGGATCTCAAATAATTTGCTTTGCAGTGTGTGATCTATCCCATTTCCTTGAGTGCTCAGTTTGATTTCTCAACCTTGATGTTTCTCCATCATTCAAGACATGATCATTTTCATTTCCTCCCCCTGTGAAGTTGCTACTACTCACAGGTGTGTCTTCAATGCAAGTCTCTTCACTGTTGGTTGGATCAAATTCTTCTCTTGTTTCATCATTCACTTGAGTTTGTTGAACTAAAGTTTCAACTTCAGTTTCAATCTCTTCATCAGAATCATCTAGATTTTCAAACTTTAATGGATCTCTATCTTCATCATTGGCTTCTTCTGATCCAGGTAGTTTGCTGTCATCAAATGTCACATCTGTGCTTTCCATAACTTACTTTTGACTGATGACATAAACCTTGTATGCAATTCTCTCCATAGAATAGCCAAGAAAAATTCCTTAAAATGCCTTTGCATCAAACTTCCCAACATATTCTGAATTGTCTTTCAATACAAAGCATTTGCTTCCAAAAGTATGAACATACTTTAGAGTAGGCTTCTTTCCAGTCATCAAATTGTAAGGTGTCTTTCCAGTGTTTTTGTTGATGAGGGTTCTGTTCTGGATGTAGCATGTAGTGCTCACAGCCTCAACCCAAAAACATGTAGGCATTTTTGCATCAAGCAACATTGTTCTAGCAGCCTCAATTAGAGTTCTGTTCTTTCTCTCAACTACTCCATTCTGTTGTGGAGTCCTTGGAGCTGAGAATTGTTGAGAAATGCCATTCTCTCTACAAAATGCTTCAAGTAAGGCATTTCTGAACTCTGTTCCATTATCACTTCTCAATGCAATCACACTTGCATTGTTGGCTTTTGCTTCCTTATCAACTTTCTTTATGTACTCAATGATTACTTGAGGAGCCTCATCCTTTGATGCTAGAAATTCAACCCATGTATACCTTGTGTAGTCATCAACCATCACTAGGGCATACTTCTTTCTTGAGAGTGACATAATATTGACAAGCCCAAACAAATCCATATGAATTAATTGCAGGGGCTTGGTGATTGATGTCACTGTTTTTGACTTGTGGCTTGACCTTTTCATCTTTCCTTTTTGACAAGTCTCACATACTCCTTCTTGACAGAATTCAAGTGTGGGCATGCCTCTCACTAACTCTCTTTTGACTAGAGAATTAATGGCCTTGAAGTTCAGGTGTGATAACTTCTTGTGCCATAGTCAAAAATCTTCATTTGATGCTTTTGGGTAGAAGCAACAAACTTTATCCTTGTTTGCAGAGTCCATATTGGCTACAAACAGGCTTCATTTCCTTACTCTAGATAGAGCAAAATCACCATTCTTCTTGTGGGTGATCAAACATTCATCTTTGTCAAAATTCACCTTGAATCCTCTATCAGTAAACTGACCAACACTTAGACGATTATGCTTGAGACCCTTGACTAGTGCTACATCTTCAATGATGACATTACCAACTTTTAACTTGCCATATCCCAATGTGTTACCCATGTTGTCATCTCCAAAAGCAACCATTGGGCCAGCCTTCTCCTCATACTA
This sequence comes from Saposhnikovia divaricata, assembly GCA_036435485.1. NCBI lineage: Eukaryota > Viridiplantae > Streptophyta > Magnoliopsida > Apiales > Apiaceae > Saposhnikovia > Saposhnikovia divaricata. Next base: position 52,418,175 of record CM071595.1, on the reverse strand, counting down.
TGATAGCATGGCCATATCACCAGTCATGTGATTTGAGCATCCACTGTCCAAAATTTACATGACCTTCTTTTCAATTTCTTTGCCCTACAACCACAAAGGTATTACTTCTCCTTTGGTACCCAAACAAGTTTGGGTCCATGTGAATTAGAAACAGTTTCATCATAAACAACATGCTTATTAACTTTCTTGGTGTTAGTCTTCTTGTCACTATTAGAAGTCTTAGAACCTGAGGTTTCAGACTTAGGTGACAGAGGTACCTTCCTAGCTCTAGGAGGACTTGAAGACTTTGACCTTGTGTAGTGTGTGTGAGAGTTGTGACTGATACAATCATCAATGAATTGCCTTCTTAGATTGAAACAACTAGTCATGACATTCATATTGCATGGCATACAGTCAAATTTATCACAGAACGGAGCATCTCTATGTCTTAAAGGCACAGAACAGTCATAGAAAGGTTTGGGCACACTACCAACAGGTTTCTTGCATGCATGAGTTAAATGATTGGTATTGAAACAATTTTGACAAGTTTTTCTAGGGGTATTAGGCATGTAAGCATAATTATTATCTTTGTTAATCCCTAGTTTGCCATTTCTATTCTGTTTCTTCTTATTAACCACTTTCTTTTCAGATTCATTTATCCCAGCTGATACAAACTTAACAAACTTCTCAGGTATAGACTTACCACCTACTGGCTCCTTGGTATTTGACTTGACACTCTCACTCTTAGAGGATGCTGGTTGTTCACTAGACTGTGCCTCATCCTCATCATTCAACATTTTCTTAATGATTAAGGCATCCTCATCAATTTCAAATGTTGGTTCTTTAAAAATTGGAGACTCAGTATTTTTCAAAATGTGAGGCACTTCATCCTGAACAACTATGTCATTTTAAATGACAGCATAGCCTTTCCTCTGTTTAAGAGTGCCATAGTCAAGTCCAATCGCAGCCTTGGGTTTAGCTTATTTTTTTCATGGTAGGACTGCAGTAGACTAGAGGAGTTCTTAAATGCTTTCAGTTTGAATTCATTCTCAGCTAGTTCATCCCGACTAGCACATAGAACCATATTCTGCAAATATTCAACTTCTTTCTTAATATTCATTTAGCTCAAGTTCCTCATTCTTCTTGTTTAACAATTCATTCTTAGCATACAGTTTGGCAATCTCTTCATTAGCAGCAGTCATACTAGTATGAATATTAAACATTTCAACAGATACTTGTTCAACCATGCATTTATACTCAGAAACAGACATATCTATGGTAGTGGGAGATGGTACCTGAGAGTCAGATGGAGATTGTTCATCCTTGGAATCAGCCATCAAGGTATAGTTGCAGATATCTTGCTCCTCTCCATCACTATGTAGAGGAGCAAGAATTCTGCAACTATGTAGGCCTTACCTTGTGTTTGCTTTTTCAGAAGGGCCTCATACTTAGCTTCAGTTCTAGAAACTCCTTATCCTTCTTTTTAGGCTTCTTGCATTCACTGGCAAAATGTCCTAGGTCATTGCATCTATAACATCTTACAGATGACCTATCCACATGGTTGGTTTTGAATTTATCCTTGTTTGCTTTCATAGGTGCCTTGCTCTTGTTGAATGAATGGCCTTGGGGTCGAGGTTTGAAGGGTTGGTTCCTCTTGAATCTGATGTTTGGAAACTTTCTGGCCATGAAAGCATATGAAGTGTTTTCCATGCCATCTAGATCTTCAAGAGTATAGAACTCTTCTACTTCCTTCTCCTCAACAGGTTCAGTCACCTCTCCTTCATTTTCTTCATCATCTACTATCTCTTCTATCCTCAGCTAACTTGTAGATGCTTCTAGGTCTTGAATAGATTTGTTGACAATCAAGGCACATGATGTGTTTATCATTCTGCCTTGGTTGGCTTTGATAGCCCTCTTTTAAAGCAACTCAAGCTCATGAGTTTTTAAAACCCCAGAGAGCACATCATATGTGACTTTGTTCAAATCTCTTTCTCTTAGAGAAATGACCCTTTGCTCTAGATGGTTTAGAGAAGATAGTAGAAACTTCATGTTCAGCTCCTTGGTGCTGTATACCTTTCCATTCATCTGTAGCTCAGTCACTAGCTTGTGAAACCTTTCAAACATATCAGTAATACTTTCTTTGGACTGAGCCATGAAAGCTTCATACTGTGTGACCAGTATCTGTTTCTTGTTTTCTCTAACTTCCTCTGTTCCTTCACATAATACCTCAAAATGATCCCACATCTCCTTTGCTGTTTTGCAAGAGGCTATGTTAGCAAACATTGACAGCTCCATAGAATCTATGATTAATAACATGAGATGACTGTCGAGAGCAACCATCTCTTTTTCTGTATCCGTCTATTTGGATGGTTCTTTAGGCACATAAGATCTTGGAAAGGTTATAGTTCCAACAGTCTTTTCAGGAATCTCTTTTTGTGGAACAAAGGGAACATTCTTGAGTATCTCCGGATATAGAGGATTAGCAGCTTTGATGAACAACTGCATCTTGATCTTCCAGAGGTTGTAGTTCTCTTTGTCAAACTTAGGGACCTTCACCGTTCCTGTAGTCTTTGGTGTATTCATGATTCTTTTCTGTTTTTGAATAAACAGCATGCTCTGATACCACTTGTTGAGTATTGAATACGACTAAAAAATACAGAGGGGGGGTGAATGGATTCTTAAACTTTTCTTTGTTCTTGAATCATTGTAGCACAATATGTGTTTGTGTGTGTAGATTTGTAAATGCGCATTAAGAACAACACAAGACACAATATCACTTTAATCTAATATTTTATTAGATAAAGATTTTGCTACAATCTGTGAATACAAATGTCAGTATTCTCAGCTTCGTTTTTCTCAGAGAGATGTTTTCTTTTGTGCATGAAAAACTTAACTTCTATGGAAGTGAGGCTGTATCCTTATAGAGCATGAATACAACCTACTTACTACAAATAAGGTAGCTAAACAACTTTACTTTCTAGTGTGTCTATCCTTTTTGAGTAAGCATCCAAACGGCTACAGGTTTGAATTTGAAAAGCTCTGTTCAGATCCACTTCTTTAGCTTTTTGTCTCTTGTACATCTCTCCAAGCTTCTTTGTAGGCTTTTCCAAAGTACATTACAGATTGTGGTCCATAAAGTGCTTTAGCTTGTTGCAGGTCTCTGACTTGTACAATTCTTCAGTATTTTGTCTCCAAGATTGTATTCGAGAATTAACTCTGTTGGTGATTCGAGAACTAGAATTGGCTTGATCGATAACTCTGAGTTCTTGGATACTGTTAAACTGACATATTGAATGACTTCTCGAATAAGTCTTTTCTTCAGGAATCCTTGAGATATCGAATAAAACATTTTACTTATCGAATCCCTGAGATATCGAATAGCTTTTTTAGTCCTTGAGATATCGAATAGAGCATTACCTTGTTGACTCTTAGAGAACTCGAATGGTGATTTGACTTGTTGACTCCATGAGTTCTCGAATAGAGTATTTAGACATGTCAAATCTCTGAGTTCTCGAATAAGGCTTTGACTAGTTGACCTTCAGGGATATCGAACAGTGTCTTTTGAGATATCGAATCCCTGACTTCTCGAATGCTAGACTTCTCAAATAGACAAATGTACTTCTCGAATTGGTACTTAGGCAAATTCTTCATTTCTTCAAATCCCAACTGTGATTATTTGACAGTCTTTATCTCCTTGCTTGAGGCATGAACCTTGGAACTTATTTCAAGCATTATTCTTTACTATATAAGTACAGTTACACAACTAGGATTTGATGCCTATTACAAGTACAAAACAAATAGAAACTCTACAACTAGAGGTTCCCTCAATTAAGAGGTCATGTAGGTAATGCATAGCATTACACATACTTAGACTTGTTATTATATGAGTACAGGCATGTCTGTGTGACTAACGATAAGTTTTCCGAGCTTGAGGCGGAGATCATGCTTAGCTAACTTCTTTCCCAGGCGATCAAAGACACTAACTGATCTCCCCTTAGATGAGGCGGCCATTCTGCAACCCCTCCTTTATCTTAGTAGACTCTACATCCTCCTTCCACTCGAGGTCTTCACAGAAGTAAGGGTTTGTTTGATCCTTAACAACATCATCAAATTCATCCATAAGTTTCTTGGTGGGACCCTTACTGCTCTCCCTCTTGATAAGACTTGGGCCCCTTCCTGGCATTCCTCTTCGTGCCCCTTGAGCTATACCGCTTCTTCACTGTAGTCATTCTTTCTTGCACTTCTGACACCTTCTCGGGCCCATCCTTGTCCTCGCTCCTAGGGGGATCGCCTTTGGGTATCTTGTGTGACCCCGGGGTCTCCCCGTTGTTGTTCCCTCCGTTCATCTTCTTGTTCGAGTTAGTCATCTTTCTCCCAATATGATGACTTCCCCTCCTTCTAGCGCCAAATGTTATTGGAAGAAATTGGTATAACAATATTTTTGGAGGTTGTTGGAATCGCGGAGCAAAATACGAATATTTTGCTAAGAACACGAAGAACACGGAAGGAGATTGATGATTTTTGTGGCTGATCTTGTTTGGTTATTCGTTGAATGTCAGAAAAAAACTGCTTATTCTCTCTTGTTGTCAACTGTCAATCAAACCTAACAAGAGGCCTACTTACCCTTTTATAGGGAGTCAAGCCACACGTAGTTCTTGGAGAAGAAGTTACCTAGACGGGCTAGGGTTTGTGGAGATCCATCATGGCTCAAGTTCTCTCACTTTTGGGCTGATGTTATTAGTCCACTGGCCCAAGTCCACTCACTTTTGGACTGATGCTAATAGTGCATTAATTCTGCTCATGACCCAAGGCCCAATAAAGGTTACCTATGGCTAACATGATGCTAGAATCACAAGGCCTCACTGGCGAGGCTAATGGAGAAGCTTACGAGGGCCTCGCATGCGACCTCACTGGACTTAGTCATGCGAGGTGGCCCCAAGTATGGAGATAATTATACTAATGTGACCACACTAGGCTTAACTATGATTCTACATATCTACTCATGCGACCTCACTGGGCTTAGCTATGAGCCTTCATATCTACTCATGCGACCTCGCTGGGCTTAGCTATGAGCCTTTATAATAAGAATATTCTAGGCCTCGCTGGACCTTGAGAGAGATGTGATACAATCCTGTACTAGGGCCTTGCTAGCGAACTCGACCCGCAGCTTGGGGTTGCTGGTTCTCATATTGTACTTAATATTATATTGGACTGACTCCTGGTGATGGGCTTTGGTGACCCAATCTTCATATCTAGGCCCATTATAAGTTGTGGACAACTATTTCACCCATTAGGCCTGCTTAGGGCATATGCCAAGATTTGGGCATAATACTTGACTTTTCCAGGCGCACTCTGTAACAATTGGACCACGGCAGATACTTTGGTTTGTGTAGATTTTTTGACTTGAGAATCTTCAGTAATTTGTCTTCTAAAAACACATATAAGGATTGAATAAGTACTTGATTCGAGAACTACTTGGAATGGCTAGACAACTCTGAGTTCTCTAACAAGCCTTTTTATAGATATCGAATTACTTCTCGAATGAGTCTTTAATTTTGGAATCATTGAGATGTCGAATAGCTTCTTGACTTATGGAATCCTTGAGATGTCAAATAGCTTCTTTGACTTGTGAAATTCTTGAGATGTCGAATAGCTTCTGAATCCTTGAGATGTCGTATGGCTTTTGAATCCTTGAGATATTGAATATCTCGAATAAAACTTTGACTTATGGAATCCTTGAGATGTCGAATAGCTTTTGAATCATTGAGATATCGAATGACTTTGACTTGATTGACTCCTTGAGAACTTGAATGGAACTTTGACTTGTTAACTTCTTGATTTCTCGAGTAGAGTTCTTTGACATATCGAAACCTTGAGAAGTCAAATTGAGCTTTGACTTGTTGACTTCTTGAGATATCGAACAGTGTCTTTGACATATCAAATCCTTAAGTTGTCGAATCCTTGACTTCTCGAATAGAACAAATTACTCCTCAAATGTGTACTTAGGCAAATTTTCATTCTTCAAACTCCAACTATGTTTATTTTTTCAGCCTTGTTCTTCATTTTTGAGACATGATCCATAGATCTTCTTTCAAGCATTATTATATGACTTTTATACAACACATAGATAGAGTTGATTCCTATTACTAAGTACAGTTTACAAGACAGAACCCTAACTAAAGGATTCCCCAGCTAAGAGTTTATGTAAGTAATACATGGTATTACTATGATCAAGTAGGCTTGTTATTATATGGTTACAGACATGCCTCTGTGACTAAAGTCAAGAATAGAGTTGGAAAATCTCAAGACATTTCCTGAAATGGCTAAGCAAGCAGAATATGCATGTGACAATATTTTACCTGAAACGTACTCATAAATTACTGATGTAAAAATTTTGTAACACTTGGTCTATATAAATCAAGTGTGTAGCATAGTTTCAGGTGTGTATAAAACAACTATTTGTGCAAGTTATTTAGAGAGAAATCTTATAAGGCAAAAATAAACAAACTATGTAAGCAGTTGTGAATCTTTTTTCACAGATACTTCAAGAAATTCAAAAGCAGTCTCAAGTAGATACATTACAAACATCCACCTAGAATTATTTAAAAAGTTTCTTGTTTACGAATTTTATATTGAGAATTATATTCAATTTAATAACCTTTTTATATTTGATTTAGATTACCGAAATTTACTTTTTGTAATTGAATATAATACTACTATCAATCAAATAAACTGACTTTCTATAGATCTAATTCTATTCAATTTAGAAGACCTGCTTATTTTCGGTTTAGATTATTAAATTTACTTTTTGGTATTTGAATATGATCCTGCTATCAATCAAATAAATTTTTAATATTAGATTTAACTATATATTATAATCCAACTTTCCATACTATTTTTGTACTTCTTTGGTCAACGATCATATACAACAAAAAAATTGGATAAAATTCCCCTTACACTTAATGCTTAATGATAATATAAATTCACGCTCGTTAGATATAATTATTAATGTTTTTAGTATTGATATTTTTATTGTACGTCATTATAACAACAATTTAGTTTTGATTCGCAATTTTAATTTTGTATGTTGTATGATTTTCACAATACTTAATAATAATATTTAAATTATTAGCTAATATTAATATTAATACGGATAGGTTGAATATGTTAAAATTAATAAAAAAATCGTATCATTTAGGTAATAATTTTAAATTGTATATTAGAATTTATCAATTTTGTACATTTATTTTTTAATTATATTCATACCATTCTGATAAATGGTTCATATTTTCTAAACAACTTTTTTTTTTAATTTTTATATTAAAGATACAAAAAATTATTCATTTGGAAATCTTAATTTATTTAAATATTTTGTATTCAAATTTGCTAAATGATCCCAAGTTTTTTTTCCAGTCAAATGTATAAGAATGAAGGTAATATCTGCATGATCTAAAATATTCTCAAAAGAGCTTAGTACGATAATACAAGAATTGACTGTTAGTCACAGAGGCATGCCTGAATATCTCTAATAACAAGCCTAATTGTTTGTAATATTTTGCATTACCTACATAACTCCTTAACTGGGGAACCCTCTAGTTGTAGAGTTTCTACTTGTTTTAGTACTTGTAATAGGCATCAAAATTCTAGCTGTGTAGCTGTATAAATTAAGTCATGAAATAATGCTTGAAAGAAGATTCAGAGATCATGCCTCAATCTTGAAGAACAAGGCTGTCAAAATAAACACAGTTGGATTTTGAAGATTGAAGATTTGCCTAAGTACTTATTCGAGAAGTATTTTGGTCTATTCGAGAAGTCAAGGTTTCGAGAAGTCAGAGATTCGATATCTCAAAAGACACTATTCGATATCTCAAGGAGTCAACAAGTCAAAGCATCATTCGATAACTCAGGAATTCGACATGTCTAATACTCTATTCGAGAACTCAAGAAGATAACAAAGTCAAAGCATCATTCGAGTTATCTACGAGTCAACAAGTCAAAGTTACATTCGACATCTAAGGACTCAGGAAGCTATATTCGACATCTTAAGGATTCCTGAAGAAAAGACTATTTCGAGAAGTGGTTCGATATGTCAAGGATACAGTATTCAAGAACTCAGAGTTATCGAATTAGGCAATTCTAAGTTCACGAATCAATCACTTAACCATTTCTCGAATGGTTTCTTGAAGACAAAATAATGAATCTTACTGCAACAAGCCAAGACACTTTCAGGAGCACAGTACTGTAAAGTGCTCATGGAAAGTCTACAAGAAGCTCAGAGAGTTGTTACAGGAGATAAGTTGCTAAAGAAGTGGATCTGGGCAGGTTAAAGAAAGTCAAATTGCATGATGTCTGGATGTATTCCAAAATAGGGATAAACAAGTTAGAAAGTAGATTTGTCTATTCTATCATTTGTAGTAAGAAGGGTGTACACATGTTCTATAAGTGTACAACCTTACTTCTCTAGCAATTAAGGTTAAGGTTAATAAGTTTTTCATTGTAATATCTGAGATAACATCTCTCCGAGAAAAATACAGCTGAGAATACTAACATTTGTATTCACAGTTTGTAGCAAAATCTTTATCTAATACAACGTTAGATTAAAGTGAGTATTGGGTTCTTGTGTTTTATTTTCGCACATCTATATACTGTTAAACACAACACATACTTTGCTACACAAAAATATCAAACACAGTTTCAAAACCTTCAAACAAACGTTCTTATCCAAAGGAAAGTTTGAAAATACATTCACCCCCCTCTGTATTTTCTTGTGTGTATTTCATACTCAACATTGACATCTAAATCATTGAGGACTAACTTCAGTACTTCATTATGGTAAATACTATGGTAAAAAATAAATTTATGTAAGAGACTATAGATAAAACTTGTTAAGAGCAAGTCCAACAAACCCCTTATATGACCTCCTAACTTAAATTATAAGGGATTGGGTCTAAAATTGTGCTCCAACAGCCTCTTAACTTTTCATTAAAAAGTTAAGAGCATCATGTCACCCCTTATCTTTAAGGGCTCCCTTATTTCACTTTTATCAATAAAATATTATTTTCCCTCCTTTTTCCAATTGTTTCCTTCTTTTTTTGTTCTTGCTTCCCTCCTTTTTTTATTATTTAATAATTATAAGGATCTATAATAAGGAAGCTTGTTGGAGTAGATATAAAATACAATGTCTTAAATTCTTAGGAGTTGAATATTTTATAATATTTATAAGAGATATGCTAGGAGACTGTTGGATTTGCTCTAATAGATCTCTTAGATTCAGCTTTCGAATCTTCATACAATCAATCATTATATGCACTTATTATTGTTTTCTTAATTTTAGCATCTGCTTGGGCCTTTATCTTTGGGTTTTTCCTGTATAAACGAACATGACCGAGGATATCTTATACAATCTAGGAAAACCCAGTTTTGCCACTGTACGATCAGTACTCCTCGGTCTTTTCCATTCATTGTAGCTATCAGGTGCCCAAAGGAGATTGTAATCTCCTTCTCTCAGTCTGTTTACATGATTAACTTTTATTTAAAAGAAAGGATGGAGATGCCAATGGTGTATATAGATAATCTGGATCGGTACTCCTCAGTCTTCTCCATTCGTTGTATGTAACTAATGGAACTCTTTAGTTCATGATCCTAAATTCATTTCTACCCAGATTTCTCATTCTATTCCTAAGTGTGATGTAAATTCAGTGCTTGTAATGCCTTGTTTGATTAATGGATATAATTCTAGAAATCATGTCTCTTTAATCTCTGCTAATACTTCCGAAACATTTTCTATTTCCTTTGATACCATTAATAATACTCTCAAATTAGTTTCTGCTGTCTATGGACTGCTTTTGTTAACCGATTTGTAGTGGGATTTTTATTATAAAGATCTATTTCTTTGGAATCCCTGTTTTAAAAGTCATAGGCAACTTAAATTTGAGTCCAGTTCTTATTTTCATGACATTAATCCAAAGCATCGTATTACTGTGGTTGGGATGGGTAAAAGGAATGATGATTACAAGATTGTTAAAAATTTTTATGTTGAGGATGACAAGGGGTGTGCCTACGTTGAGGTCGCTCCTATGGTTGAGATATATAGTTTGAGTACGAAATAATGGAGGAAGATAAGCCCTATAGTTCCTGTCTTTGCAAACACAGATGGGGCTTTTGTGAATTCCAAGTTTTATTGGTTAGGAACTTGTTTACACTAAAACACGCAAGCGTACGTGGTCACAAGTAATATAGATAGAAGTCAAGTTCGTTCCCACAGAGATCTGGTTAGGTTTCAATTCAGTTCATGCACCTATGCAACAATGTATAATTATTATTCACTGCTAAGACAAATAACAAGATTATGTTTTCATTAACTATAATTAACTAGGATACAATTTAACAAACTAAAAATTACTAACTAATGAGAATTAAAATTTAATTACTTATATGCGAGAAAACATGGAATCCTAACTTCATCATCTACTTCACTTAGAGTTGATGCCTTTAATCAATACATACGATGGTTTTGATATCTGATCGGATAACACGAAACAAGTAAAAGCTACCTCTCGGTATACTAATACCAAACTACACATGCATCCACAAAAGAGATAGAAGATGGGTAGACACCAATTATGTTTAGACCCTATATCTCTATAGAATTTGAAAACATAAAGGTTTAAGCACAAGTTATCCACTTAGATCACATAGGGCAGCATAATATCTCTATTTACAACACAAATCATGATGTTAAAACATCAACCTATCCTATGCTAGCATGGCAAGTTCTAAATCTCAAGATCCACTCTCGTTTAGCAAGAGATTAACAAATTAGATGTTCACGACGCATCTATATACATGAAACACAACCATACGAGGATATCAACAATTCACCACACATAAATCTTTAAAGCAATCAAACTACTAAGCTACATAGATAAATCTGTTAGAATCCCATGACAACGATTAGCTCATATCAAACCGCTCGTCATCATGGGATCTGATGAAACCATGATAGAAGACAAGATATGAAAGAAAGTAATAATATTAATAAAACAAGAGTTGAGAAAACAAATCTATGATACAAAAGATGAAGTAGATCTAGATCCGTTGCTTGTCACGAGCGTTGAATTCTTCTCTCCTCTTCTCCCTTGCAGATCTAAGCTATATTATGTACAAGATATCTAATTGTCTAATTGTGTTAATAATACAATTTACATGGGTTGGATGTGTTTATATAGGCTCTAGACATCTTGCCCAGCAAGAAATACCAAATCAGAATTATAATAGAAGTACGTTTCCTAAACCGATTTTGTTTTAAAAGGAAAATTCGCAGCTGTCTTTTCTTCAGTAATTCTGGAATGTTCCAGCTGTAATTGGACCTCTGGACTACTTTAGAATGATAGAGAATCTCGTTATCTTCGTGTGGACAGTAAGATCGTCCAAAACGGACTTCTAGAACTCAAGATATGGCCAAAACAAAATCAGAAATTCTGGCTGATTTTTCACCCGCACACCCGCAGCGCCAGTAGCGCCATTGGCGCCTGGAGCGCCGGTTCAAACTGCATAAAACAAGGCTGGGGCGCCAATTGAGGCTCCCGGCTTGGTCCCGATCTGCGAAAATTGATTTGTTTTCGATTTTTAAGCTTTTTCTTCCGTTCCTTTTGCATGAGCTTCCGTCTTTCATCCTTAATGACTTGTATACTTCTTGGTAGTTGACCTTAGCCTCCATTCTTCATTCCATATCATAAATCAACTCCAAATAACGACGGAAACTACACCTTTAATCGACATTTCTTCAACCCTGCACAATTAAGCAAAACACATTAAAACTACCACAAACTTGAGGCAAAAGTAATCAATTTAAGCCGAATTAGAATGCTCTAAATGGATATAAAATCCATTTATCAGAACTCAAACTTTTAAAGAATTATGCTTGCTTTACTTTGATTTTGATCATGAGGTATTTGGGCTATACAATCTGCCACCTAAATTTCCCAAGGTACCATGTCCTAACCATTAGCTTATGAAGTTCGAGGGTTCACTCGCTCTTTGTCTTGTATAGACTGATCCCAACACCGAAAGAGGGCAAACTAACACTCTTTGTTCCATATGGTTGGTGGTACAAAAAATGGGGTACTCCATTGGGATATGCACTTTAGTACTGTACTTGAAAAAAGCGAGTCCCCTTTGAACATCACAATCGATGGAACTCTCATCATGGAGTCTTTGACAATAGCTTCAACATTTCTTGTTCAGGCTTGTTCTCTTTTAATCTGCTCACCAGGACCTTTCAAAACATTGGTTTTGGCAACCCTGGGATCCCAGTTAATGTTCTTGATTGCTTTTATGTTGGTATCAATTTTCTACAGAGTTTGCTAATGTACAATGATAGTGAGTCAAGTAGGTTTGAGTCGTCTGCTGGTAAGTAATATTGCAGCATATCGATAATCTGCTCTTTCTAACTTATAACTATTACTCTAGCCTAGTTAATTTTTTTTATCAATATAATACAGTGGTTGTGATTCTAAGCTGGTCTAGTGATGTAAACGATTTTTTACAGTCCTTTTTTTTACACCTTTTAAACGATTTTTTGTTAAATTTTACCGTTGCATTTTTCGGAATCTTTTGCTTTACTAGAAGAGCTGAAAATTGATTATACACTCATTGCTATTGATTGCGAGTTTCCTGGTCGTTTAGATGAGACATGGACTAGGATATAGTGACGGTGCTTTACAACATTCTCAAACACAACATTGACAACACTGAGTGTATTCAATTTGGTATTGCTTTGGCTAACAATCAAGGTGAAGTTGCTCCTACTCACTATAATTTTAACTTTGAGTTTGATCTGAATGATCCGATTACCTATAGGGTTGACCAGGGTTCGATTACATTTCTTGAGTAACAAAATTTCGATTTCACTTTAAATAATGGCATTGAACAAGGTATCAATCGTGAGGCTTTCAAATTACTTTTCGATGGGTCTGCGTTATTCCAACCCCCTTGTGGATTTAGTTGGATCTTTTTTTATGGGGGTTACGACATCTCTCACTTTTGGAAACTGGTTAAACAACAACCTTTACCTGCAAATCACACACAATTCAATCAATCATGTCTCGAAGTTTTTAATCACGATCTCTATGACATCCAAACTATGAAATTTGCTTATATTCCTCCTATTTCACCTACGGGTTTGGAAGCTATTGTGTGGCTTTTTTAGGTTGTGCGCATTGGACTTTTCACCAAGCAGGCTCTAATGTACTGTTACCCTACAACTATTTCTCGAGATGCTACGTAGGCAGATTCATGAACAGCATGTTGATAGGAACGAATGACTCTCTCTACATTTCAGCAAAATCCAATCGCTGTTCTAATTTTATCTATGTGTGTTGTTCTGTTGATTATCATTTTCTTTGTCGTAATAGCTTGAGATATTATAGGCATGATAAGTTTACAGACTTGTTGATTAACGAGTGTTTCATGTTACTTCCTCTAGTTGTGTGATGCTATGTCAATATGTAACAACTATTTCTTCGCATTGTTAGGCTACTGATATATTTTTCAAGCATTTAGGGCCTGGCATTAAGTCCCCGTATGTGATTCATATACTTTGTTTGGCTTCTATCTTGCTGCCTTTTATTTAAATTTTTGGTTTTCCTTATTCTACGTACATGACTTTTTTAGAGCGAAGATGCTGACTATTGTTTGTTTATCGTGAAAAATGGTCCTTTTGTTGCGCTACGTTGAGTTACACAGTACATATTGTCACTAACTATATCACCTAAGAACTGATCCATAAATTCTGAATTTGCACAAGTTAGCGTAATCCGCATTGTATGATTTTTTAAATAAAGGAATAAGAATCTTCTCAGGAACATGGGGGCCACCTTCATGATCTGTCATTTTAGTATTTTACCTCATTCTATCAACCGACTATCTTCTTCACCTTGACAAGTACTTCAACTTCATCGCGGATGATGACTAGCACCCTCTGACCTTCGAATCTACTAAAATGTCTTTAAACTCACATATGTTAAAATGTAATCATATAAGTGTGACATTATAATTAATGAGACAAACAAATTGACCTGGCATTATATTTGAATTATTCAAAATATTAAATATACATTTAAATAATAGTAGATATTATTTGTGTATAAATTATCAATCCAAAACTAAAAATCATTATAGAGTTAATGAAAAACATTGGTAGTGAATATTTTCATAATAAATTGGTCAAATCAACGCAACTTTTTTTTATCAATTATTTTTTATAGATAATGAATTCATCAATAAAAGGGCATACGACATATACGAAAATAATTAAAATACAGATTTTCTTACAAATCACTATTTTTTATAGTTAATTAATTCATCAATAAAAGGACATATACCATTTACAAAAATAATCAAAATTGAACAAATACATGATAAAATAGATCAAATCAATGTTTCATTCACCCAATCATTGAGCAGATGTTTGGTTTGGTACATCACTCGCTTATATCACTGAAATACAAAGTATTTGTAGCAAAATAATCTAACAATTTGTTGTAGTTGTGAGTAATATATATAACTGATTTGTCAGAACGTATTTGTGCGATCGACCATATTTACGATTCTATACTATCCAAATCAATGAACAAATATAACAAAATTCAATAAATTGGTAGATAAATTACATCATTGGGTTATTCATTGAAGGAGATATTTATTGAATAACAAAGAAAAATCAAGAAAAAGTGGGAGCTTATCATTCACATGGGGATAGTACACAATCCAATAAAATTGGTAGATAAAACCCACCAAAGGGTTACTAGACTCCCAATAAAGAGAGATATTTATTGAAAAACAAAGAAAAATTATGGAAAAACAATAAAAAGGCAGATCATCTAAAGGCTAATGTCAGCTCCTAAATTTTAGTTTAGTATTTTTGCGAGAGAAGAAGAAATAGAGGAGCTGCTACGAATTTTTTCTTATAAAAGTTATTGATATTGATAACTAAACAGGTCGATACACATAAAATTATATATTTATTTTTAATAAATGGTTGCCTATTTTAATATTATATTTTTGAATTAAAGTTATAGTATCAATTCTCATATCCAAATCTAAGAACAGATATATCAAATTTTCTTGGATGAATGAATATATTTATTTTTTAATATCAACAAATCTCAAAATATGAGTAAAAAAACCTACTAACTTGGTAGAAAGATTCTACACAAATAGAGATACTTATTAACAAGAAACAAAATTAATAAAAAAAAAATGAGGGCTTCATTTTGTTTGGGAGACTTTACACTATGTATATTACTCTTAGTTTTGTTTGGTCTCAATGTTATCCTAAGTTATATAGTAATAACTTACATACAAAGTAATATTACATTTAATTGTCATATTTTTTTGATTCACATATCTTATTTCATTTCGTGTACATGAAAAAAAATGGATAGTTAAATGAATTTAATGTTATTTAACGCGATAATTAAATTATAAGGACAAATGTATAATAATGTGATAAAATGTATAAATTGATAATTTTTTCCGATCCCAAGAATACCACTTTAGAGAGGTTTTACTGTACAAATTTTTTCAATGAACTAATAAAATATTCTAGGGATCCACGGTATTGAACACTTATATCAAATTCCCAAAAGAACAGAATCCAAAATATGGGTAAAAAATTTACTAACTTAGTATAAATATTCTCAATAAAAAGAGAAATTAAATGAAAACTAAAATTAGGAAAAAATAGTAAAGAGAGGTTTTTCTAAGGGGTAGGTAGTTGGAGTGCATCGATTTTTAGATATCCTCTAAACAGTGACACATATATGACACTTATGCACCACGTACATAATTTAGCTAAACTTTCACCTTGGAGTTGGAGATGCTCTTATACTTAAGTTAATTTATATTCTAACGAAATTATCTTTTTTAATAATAATAATAATAATAATAATAATAATAATAATAATAATAATAATAATAATACGTTTTTTAAATTAATAATACATTTTATTGGTGGATGTGTATTACTGATAGAATGCTAATTGTTTTATAAATACACCTAAAAATATTAATATTATTATCAATCCATTAAATTATTTAAATATTGAAGTCCAAAAATATGAAAATTATAGATATTAAAAATAATTGATGTATCGCACAGGATCTGTACAATACTATTATAAGCAAAAACAATATATATTTGTTATTTGGTTGGTTGGTTAACGCCTTCCAAAAAAAATTGTCAACACCTTTTTAAAAATAACAAGTGAAAAAAATAAATATGACAAATATTAATTTATTTATTATAAATCCAGTTTTACCAAAAAGGCACAAAAATATATTTTTAAAAAATTTAAAAAAACGTGTTAAAAATTCCAGATTCAGTTAAATTATATATAATTTATTAAAAAAATCACATATTTTATAAAATTATAAACGTTTTCAATTATATGCCAATTAGAATCATTGCCTTATATCCCGATTAGAATCATTGCCTGAACACACTTATTCCTACGATTCTTTCTTCTACGATTTTAGGTTACACTGAATAATTTTTTAAAAATATTAATTAAATTCTTAAGATATTTAGCAATAAATTTAAAATAATCTTAAATTAATGATATTTATTTAGGCTATGAAATTATAAGTACAAAACATATGTAAATTTAAAATTAATAATAAATTTATTAAGATATATTAAAATTTTATATTAAATCAAATAATTATTATATTAATTCATAATAATAATAATATATAATAGCCCGTGCTAGTATAAGTTACGGTTAAAATTTAAAAATGTGTGCTAAAAAGTACTAAAGTGATAAATATTTCCGAGGAGAGGCAGTAAAATATAACACTCCTTCAAAAATATAACAAATTTTATGTTGAAGAAAGATGGAGACGACGCCGATGGTGCTTGTTGCAAATCTGGATTTAAGTGTAACCGATACAGATTTGTTTGATCATTTTGGCAACTTGAGTGGTCGTGAGGTGATTTGGGCAGAAGTTTCTAAGGATATTAAGACGGGTCAGTCTCTCGGCGAAGGTCATGCATGCTTCAATAATCACCAAGATGGTCACTCCAGATTGTCTTCTCTTATGATTCACAACTTATATTGTTTTTGTTATTTATTTATTTATAAAATATATACATGTATCCATTGACATGCGTGTGTATACGTGGGGTGTGTGTTGAGTTTTTTCTTATTAATAATTCACACGTATATTTTCCATGATTTCAATTTAGATCTTGCTGCTATACATGTGATTTCTTTCAATTTTGTTCACATTATATATATGTTACTTTTGTTGGAAACATGAACTTATACCAAATAATGTATATATATATATATATATATATATATATATATATATATATATATATATATATATATATATATATAAAAGAAAAAATTACAATTTCTTTTCTTTCTCTCACACAAGAGCTTCAGCTCTTTCTTTTTGGCTCTCTGCTCTCTTACACTTCGGTGTGTTTCTACAATGGCAATACAATGAACCTATTGTGAAATAACTCCGGCTTCAACGGCTTCGTGAAAATATCTGCTAAATTTTCTTCGGTCCTGCAGTGCACCAACTCCATAATTTTGTCATTCACCTGCTCTCATATGAAATGATATTTGATGTTGATGTGCTTGCTTCAACTGTGTGACACTGGATTTTTCGCGAGTGATATAGCATATTTGTTATCCACATAAATAGTAACCGGATCTTCCTTTGCGAGATTTAACTCGCTCAATATGTAGCCTAACCACATAGCTTGACATGCGCACGCTGCTTCTGCGATGTATTCTGCCTCACATGTTGAGAGAGCAACTGCCAGTTGCTTCTTTGATGACCACGAAAATATCGCCGAACCGATATGAAAAGCATATCCTGAAGTGCTTTTCCCGTCATCCAAATCTCCACCATAATCACTGTCTGAGTAGCCAACTAATTTTGAATTTTGAGAATGCGTGTAAAACAGACCATGATCGAGTGTTCCTTTAATATACCTCAAAATTCTTTTAGCTGCTATGAAGTTTGACCTCTAATAGTCACTAAAACTTCATTTTGACTCGTTTGAATAAGAAAATTAATTTTACTTAATTTTTGACTCGTTTGAGTATGGAAACCACTTGTAGCATTGTTCTTGACTCGTTTGATTCCTAGAACTCACAAAAACTTCATTTTGGACTCGTTTGAACAAGGAATTTAATTTTGCTTCATTTTGACTAATTTGAGCATGGAAACCACTTGTAACTTTGTTCTTGACTCGTTTAACCCCTAGAACTCACAAAACTTCATTTTGACTCGTTTGAACAAGGAAATTTATTTTGGTTTATTTTGACTCGTTTGAGCATGTAAACCACTTGTAGCTTTATTCTTGCTTCGGCTTCTTCATGTACCTACTAACCAGTCCAACCGCATACATAATATCAGGATGAGTGAAAGTTAGGTACCTCAGACTTCCAACCAAACTTTTGAACAATGTCGGATTTACTGACTCCCTTGTTGAATCAATTCTCAACTTTATGCTTCCTTCTGCTGGCGTGCTTACTGGCTTGCAATCTTCCATTCTGAACTTGATTAAAATCTGCTCGGCATATTTTTTCTGAGACATAAAAATCCCGTCTTTGCTTTGCTTGACTTCGACTCCAAGAAAGTATGACATTTGACCAATATCTGTCATCTCAAATTCGTTAGTCATGACTTTCTTAAAATCATCAAACATACCAGGGTTGTTGCCAGTAAAGATCATGTCATCCACGTACAAGCACACGATCATAATATCTTCCCCTGAATTTGTCTTTGTGTAGAGTGCATGCTCATATGGACTTTTCACAAAACCATTCTTCTGAAAATATACATCAACCCTTGTATTCCATGCTCTCGGGGCTTGTTTCAACCCGTATAGTGCTTTCTTTAGCCGGTAGACTTTATCTTCCTTGCCTTTCTGAACATATCCGGGAGGCTGCTCAATATAGACCTCTTCTTCGAGATACCCATTCAGGAATGCTGACTTCACATCCATCTGAAAAATCTTCCACTGGTTCTGAGCTACAATAGCTGTAAGAAGTATGATGGTATCAACTCTTGCAACTGGAGCGAATACCTCATCATAGTCAATGCCATGTCTCTGCTTGTAGCCTTTAGCCACCAACCTCGCCTTGTATTTTTCCACTTTGCCTTCTTGATTTGTCTTGGTCTTATAGACCCATTTGACACCAATAGCTTTGTGTCCTTCTGGAAGACTTGTAAGCTCCCAAGTATCTTTCTTCTTGATAGCATCAATTTCTTCATCCATAGCCTTATTCCATTTGCTTTCTTCAGAAGCTTCCTCAAATGTCACTGGATCACATTCAGCCATTAAACAGAATAATGAATAATCAAAAGTTGTTTGTACCGGACTTGTTGCCTCATAAATACTATCTAGGCTCTGCATTTTTCTGGGTGCTCCCCCTGAACTGCTGCTACTGCTGCTTCCTGAACATGATGGTGTCGAGGCAGGAGTTTGCTGATTTGGACTTTGGGGAGGAGTTGGATCATCATCTTCACTATCTTCTATGTTGGAGTCATCACCATCATCATCATCATCATTGAAAAATAAACCAGCAACTTTTCTTTCTTCCTCGCTCCATCTCCAGTAATCAGATTCATCAAACTCAACATCTCGAGAAATGATTAATTTCTTCGTGAGAGGATTATAGAGTCTATACGCCTTGCTCCTTTTGTCATATCCGGTAAAGATGCACTTCTCGCCTTTATCATCCAGCTTCTTCCTTTTCTGATCAGGAACATGGGCTTATGCAATACATCCAAAAATTCTGAGATGTCCAACTGATGGTTTGCTTCCACTCTACGCTTCATTTGGAGTTTTGTTTCTGACACTTTTTGTTTGACAGCGATTCAACAAATAAACTGCACATAGAACGGCTTCAGCCCAGAAAGTTCTTGGCATGTGTTTTCCTTTCACCATGCTCCTTGCCATATCTAGAATGGTGTGATTCTTCCTCTCTGCTATGCCATTTTGTTGAGGAGTATATGCCGGTGTCAACTGATGGTTGATTCCATGTGCTCTGCAAAAACTTTTAAACAAATTTGAAGTATATTCGCCACCTCTATCTGATCGAAGTACCTTCAAATAATGACCACTCTATTTTTCTACCAAAGCTTTGAACTCCTTGAATTTATCAAGAGCGTCCGCTTTTTCTTTGAGGATATATACCCAACTTTTCCTACTAAAATCATCAATAAATGTTAGGTAATACCTGTTACCTCCAAGTGATGGAATATCAAATGGACCAACAATATCGGTGTGAACAATCTCCAATGGCCTTCTGGCTCTCCATGATTTTCCAACAGGAAAACTTTGTCTGTGTTGTTTCCCTTTGACACACGCTTCACACAAATTATCTGGTTCCTTGCTTTCTGGCAAGCCGCCCACCATCTTTGTCTTTGATAATAGTTTCAAGCCATAAAATCCAAGATGACCGAACCTCAAATGCCACAACCATGAGTCATTTTTAATGACCGACTTCAAGAACTTCTGCACTTTCGTTTGCATATCAAGAGTGAACAAACGATTCTTTGACATCTCCACATTAGCAATCAATTCTCGAACCTGATTTCTGATGATAAGAGAATTATCCTACATCTGTATATTATATCCTTTCTCCACAGGTTGGCCAAGACTGATGATATTACTTTTCAAAGCAGGTATATGATAAACATCATTTATATACTTTTTATCACCTTTCTTTGTCACAACCGTAACAGTACCTTTCCCCCTGACTGAAATTTTTGACGAGTCACCAAAATTAACTTCTCCCCTGATGGTGTCGTCTAGCTCCGTAAATAATTCCTTGTGGCCACACATGTGGTTACTGGCGCCGGAATCAAGATACCAAATAGTCTTCTTGCCTTCTTCATCTCCTTTGTAAGTGAGGAACATAGCAGACCCCACATCTTTATCTTCTTTTGCTGCTGCAAAATGACTTCGTTCTTCTACCTTCGGTGATCTACACTCGTAACTGAAGTGACCATATTTGTTACAATTATAACATTGTAATTGAGACTTATCACCTCGTTGATGGAATCCACCTCTTCCTCGACCTCTAAAATTTTTACCACGACCAGATGGTTGATAGTCTTCATTATTCTGGCATCTACTAAACGTCTGTCTTCTACGTCCTTGTCCACCTCGGTAGCTACCTCTATAGCCACCTCTGCCATGTGAAGAACTGCTACTGCTAGAACTATCACCGATGGATACTTTACTTTGCAACGCCTTTTCCAAATGGCTTGCATCATCATATCGGTTCATCCGCTGCTCATGCGCTTGAAGTGAATCAACTAGCTCATCAATAGAAATCGTGGACAAATCTTTCGACTCCTCGATAGCAGTAACAACATAATCAAATTTTCTTGTTAGCGAGCGAAGGAGCTTTTCCATGACCCGAACATCATAGAGACTTTCGCCATTTCTTTTCATTTCGTTTGTCACCGTTTTCAAACACGTAACATATTCACCGATATTCTCTAAAGTCTTCATTTTGATATTTTCAAATTCGCCACGAAGAACTTGGAGCCGTACCTTTTTCACTTTCTCGACACCTTGGAATGATTTTTGTGAAATCTCCCACGCCTCTTTTGCTGTCTTAGCTTCCGAGATTTTTTCAAAGGTTGATTCGTCGACACCTTAAAAAATTGTAAATAACGCCTTCTTGTCCTTTTTTCGGAACTCCTTTAATGCCGTCTTCTCGGCATTTGGAAGGGTTGCTTCAGCGGCTGCATCTATTGGTTCACTATACCCACTTTCGACAATATCCCAGTTGTCGTAGGAACCAAGTAACACCTTCATTTGGATACTCCAATTCCCGTAATTTGTACCCGTCAATTTCGGAATTTGTGGCTACATCATATTTGCCATGTTTTTTTTTCAAAAAATATCCTTGCAAAGTATAAGTGAACAGTACTTCGTATGAACAGTCCTTCGTATGAACAGTGCTGTATGAATAGTACTTCGTATGAACAGTACTTCATCTTCTATGGTGTGAACAGTGCCTTCTTCTCCGATGATGAATAGTGCCGTATGAACAGTACTTCGTCTTCTACGGCGTGAACAGTGCCTTCTTCTCCGGTGATGAATAGTTTTTTCTTTTCCAAACAAAACCTTAGCTCTGATACCACTTGTTGTAAACGTGTATGGGCTTATACCAAATAATGTATATATATATATATATATAAGAAGAAATTACAATTTCGTTTTTTCTCTCACACACGAGCTTCATCTCTTTCTTTCTGGCTCTCTACTCTCTTACACTTCGGTCTGTTTCTACAATGGCAATACAATGAGCCTATTTATAGACTTCAAAATACAAGCTAACATCATTGCTTACATCACTATTATTTATTTCAAGCCTACCATCTAAGACTAACCTCCATTTTTTACTATTGGTTAGCCTTCTTATTTGACATCAAGAAGAGTTTGAATTCTAACAGCTTTCAGCGGTCCACGTGATTGCTTCCTTGAATTCCACTATGCTCAGGGGTATATACATTTAACGAAGTAGCTAGCTGTGAGGTTACGTGTTGTTGACATTGACAAAATGGAAAATCGTCTCAAATTGTTATTTAGAGACTTCGGATTAATCCATAATGTGAAGCTTTATACACATACTAATTCGAAAAATTATGGATATATCACCTTTAAAAGTCTTCCAGCTGCTGCCAGAGCTGCGACTGTAGCACGAAGTGGGGAATTTGTTGGTGATAATGTGTACTATGATGGCCAGCATCTAATAGATCCAGAATTGAATAAGCTTCTGAATCCTTCGACTTTCGTTGGTGTTCCAATGAAGAAACCATCTGAAGGGATTGATGTCTTTGTCAATGATAATGATATGAGGAATCAGTTCTCTTCTTATGGAGATATATCCTTCTGCGAGGTAGAAATATCTCTTTGGTTTTGTTTGATATATAGTCCCAATTCTTCCTTTTAGTACACAACTATACTCAAATTGATGTTCTCGGTTCCAGGTCACACGTAAACCTGACCTTAGCAATGGTTCTAGATGTGTTACATTTTCAACCCGCGATGAAGCTGACAGAGTTGTATGCTAGTCCAGTCCATACTTTTTTATCCTTTCACTTCCAGAATCTTGCAACTGTGCTAATTAAGTCCATCTGTTTCCTCATACTTCAGATTGCTGGCATGCAAGGCAGAATCATTCGCGGCAGTCGAATTCAGGTTTCTCTTGAAGGAGGAGGAAAAAGATCTAGTTCAGAGGTACATCTTATATATGTACAGTATATATGTTACATAGATGGAATTTGTAACTTGCACCTGTAAAATAACTCACCTAATTACAAATCTCTCATCAATGCTTCTGTACTTCATATTTCTCTGTCTTTATTACTGTATTAAGTTGTACAGAAATAATGATGTTTAATGAATCAAGACAAGTATGAAACAGCTGATGTTTTGTGAATTACACAAGAATTGTTGGTCATAGTTGATTACCATAATTTAATACCAGAAGAGCAAAAATCAGTGTTGTCTTGCAGGTGGATTGATTAACTACTAGTTTGTACTACAATGTAGTTTTTTATTATTGTTTCTGAGGATCTTTGCGGAGACAGCATCTCCATCCTCAAGAGTGGGGAAGGCTCCGTTTCTTGGCAACACTTAACGTTAGACATGGGTGTGGACACTCTGATGCATAGAATTATAATTTTGCAAATTCTTTAAAAATTTGCCGAATCTTGTATGTCAAGTTATTTTCCACTGTACATGCTATGTTTTTTTTAAGAAAAGCAAAGTATTGCACGTTTCTCATGTTAAAAATAAGTGCAACTCCACTGTTAGATATAATTGATGTAATGTTTCAGTGTTTAAGTGTAACAGTGATATATCAGAGTTTAACTGGAAGGAAGTCAGAGTTTGGTAAAGTCTGACCGACGGAAGCTGGACAGAGTTTAGTAAAGTCTGTCTAGAAGCAGCGCGTACGGAGTCAACAGAAGATATTAGAGATCAATTGAAGATTGATATGGAAGCGAGATCTTTGGAGACTGGATAGCTATCAAAGAGATCGAGTTGACTTAGGAGACGTGTGACAATCTGTAATTGATATCATTGTATAGCTGATTATTAGGAATATCAATTAGAGATTGTATCGAAGCTGTATATTTTATAAATACAGTTAGGTTAACCCTAGAAGGGTGTCGTACATCGAACTATCTTTATTTGTAACCTAGCAGCTCTTTGTGATAGTTTACATCACGAAGAGGGTTTTTAATATCAGAAGATTTAAAGTGCATAATCATCTTACTTGTTAAACTCTCATACGAATTTGATTATTAATTGTGTATTCGGCCTAACAAGTGGTATCAGAGCCAATCTGTTACTTTATTACAGGTTAAGATCCAAACACAACAATAATCATGTCAGCAATTCCTCCACCAACATCTACTAGTTCTGAAAAGACTCTACTACTGTGAGTCGTTATGAACCAATCAGGGTTCCTATTCTCAGGCCATCAGAGTATGCCATGTGGAAGGTCAAGATGACTATGTTTCTGGAGGCTACAGATCCGGGATATCTTGACAGGATTTATGAAGGCCCTCACAATCCTACAAAGCTATCTGCTGCAACCGCTGGTGAAGAAGCTAAAATAGTTCCAAAGGAAAAGAAGGACATGACTCCTGAAGATCTATCATCATTTGCTTAGGATGCGAAGGTTAGGCATTTACTGCATAGTGCTTTAGACAATGTTATGTCTAACAAAGTGATTAACTGCACCACTGCAAAAGAGATCTGGGATGCTCTTGAAGTCAGATGTCAAGGAACTGCTGCTATTAAGAAGAATAGGAGAAACATACTCACACAAGAGTATGAGCACTTTTAGGCTAAACCTGAAGAGACCATGACAGAAACATTTGATAGATTCTGTAAATTGCTCAATGATCTGTCATTGGTCAACAAAGAGTATGATCTAGAAGACTCAAATCTCAAGTTTCTTCTTTCTCTACCTGAAAAGTGGGATGTGAAAACAACCACTATAAGAGATAACTATGAACTTGCTGAAACAGAGATTTATGAAATCTATGGGCTGCTCAAAACTCATGAATTGGAAATGGAGCAGAGAAACAGGAGATCAAGCAGGAAGGCAAAGTCTGTTGCTCTTAAGGTTGAAGAGAAGTCTCAGAAGAAAGAGGCATCAAGAAGGAAAATGAAGGGAAAAGCTTTGGTCATACACTCAGAAAGTGAATCATCAAACTCTGATTGTGATTCAAACTCTTCTGAATCATCTGACTCTGAGGATGATGAAGAAGAAATGAGAAAAATGGCTGTGTTGATGGTGAAGACCTTCAAGAAATTGGGTTTCAAGAATTTCAAGAAAGGGAAAAGGTTTTCTAGAGATTCAAATGAAGACAGAAAATGTTTCAGGAAGTCTGAAAGAAAAGAAACCAAGTCTGGGAAGAAGGATAAGTCTGAAATTCAATGCTACAAGTGTAAGGAGATGGGTCACTATGCTCCTGAGTGCAAGAAGGGTAAAACTGGAAAGGTACTCATCACAAAAGGCAGAGATTGGGCAGACACTTCAGATTCTGATGAAGAAATTAACTATGCTCTCATGGCTACTACTGAATCAGAAACTACTGAAAATCAGGTACCTCTAACTACCTATGCTTATAATATTGATGGCATTTCTCAATTAAGAATTTATCTTAAGTCATTGCATATAATTTATAGGGATCAGACTTTAGAGAATGAGAGGATAAATTCTGAAAATTCTGAACTTAAGGTTAGAAATAAACTTGTTGAAGAAAAACTTGAAAACATGCAACAAGTTCAGAAAGAGAGAGATGATGCTGTTTCTATAGAACGGGATTTGCTTCAGAAATATAAACAACTAGAATCTGAGTTGGAGGAAGCAAATAAGAAAATTAGGACTTGGACTAATTCTGGAAAGGACACTCAACAGATTTTTCAAACAGACACTGTTGGTCTAGGTTATAATGAGGGAGATGAACTAAGATTTCAAAGTCAAGTTAAAATCAGACCTCATTTTGTACATGGAGCCAGTAAATTTTTGTCTTATAATGAAAAAGAAACTGTTGAGATCAAATCAGTAAAAACTTGTGCTAAACAGGTTAATATTGGTTTGATGACAGATAAACAACTCAAACATAAACTGAAGGAGTTAAAATCTGTTAAGAAAACAGGGAGTGTCAAATAAGAACAGAAATGGAAAAGTAGGCATCACTTCAGGAAATAAACCAATGCTTGCTAATTATGCTCCAAGAAAGACATGTCATAACTGTGGTAGTACTAAGCATCTTGCAAATTTCTGCAAGAAAAACAAAAATATAAATTATTTACCTTCCAAGTCTGAGGTAAAGAAGGATTTTGCTAGAACTAAGCCATAGACTTTATGCACACACTGTGGAAGCACTTGGCATTCCATTTATACTTGTAGAGAGTATCATGCTATCTATCATAATTACTATGAACTGAAACCCAATCTGAAATGGGTTAAAGTTAATACTGCAAGTGTAAACTCTGATACTGTTAGCTCAAACTCTGATAATGTTTATTCCGCTGCTAAAGCTAACAAAGTAAAGAATGTCAAAGGATCCAAGCAAGTCTGGTTCCTTAAATCTAATCCTCAGTAATTGCTTGTGATTGCAGGGCAACAGGGAGACAACCCTAGTTGTGGACAGTGGATGTTCAGGACACATGTCTGGAAATAAAGCCCTGCTATCAGACTATGAGGAGAAGGCTGGCCCAAAAGTTTCCTATGGTGATGGCAATGTAGGAAGAACATTGGGATATGGCAATATTAATCTTGGAAATGTCATCATCAACAATGTAGCTCATGTTCCAGGACTCAAGCATGACTTGCTATCTGTGAGTCAAATCTGTGACAAGGGATATCATGTAGATTTTCAACCTGAATATTGTGAAGTTATCAGCAAATCTACAGGAAAGGTTGTTCTAGTTGGTCATAGGCAAAACAACATTTATGAAATGAAGCTCTTAATAGACTCTGTTGGAAAAGCTGTTTGCCTGTCTACAAGAATGTCTAGTGAAGAGAGTTGGAAGTGGCACAAGAAACTCTCACATTTGAACTTGAACAACATCAATGAATTGATCAGAAAGGATCTTGTAATAGGACTCCCAAAGGCTCTGTTAAATGTTGATGGCCTATGTGATTCATGTCAAAAGGCCAAGCAAAGGAAGTCATCTTTCAAGAGCAAGACAGAATTTTCAATCACTGATCCTTATCATCTTCTGCATGTCGATCTCTTTGGTCTAGTAAATGTTATGTCTATAGCAACAAAGAAATATGCTTTAGTCATTGTTGATGAATACACTAGATTCACTTGGGTGTATTTTCTAGCAAATAAGGATGAAACTACATTAACTCTGATGGAGCATGTGAAGCTTTTGGACAAAGGATCAAGTAACAAAGTCAGAATCATCAGAAGTGATAATGGAACTGAGTTCAGAAATGCAACAATGGAGTGAAGCAAGAATTTTCAGCACCTGGTACACCACAACAAAATGGTGTAGTTGAAAGGAAAAATAGAACCTTGATTGAAGCTGCAAGAACTATGCTTGATGAAGCAAAATTGCCAACTTATTTCTGGGCAGAAGCTGTTCAAACTGCTTGTTTTACTCAAAATGCTACACTGATCAATAAGCATGGAAAGACACCATATGAGATGGTGAAGAAAAATAAGCCTAACCTGAAATACTTTCATATTTTCGGGTGCAAATGCTTTGCTTTGAAGACTCATCCTGAACAGTTGACCAAGTTTGAGCTAAAGGCAGGTGAAGGAATTTTTGTTGGCTATCCACTGTCAACAAAGGCATTCAGAGTTTACAATCTGAGAACTAAAGTGATCATGGAATCTATACATGTGTCTTTTGATGACAAGAAGATAACTGGACTTGAAGACATAGATGAATATGATCAACTGAACTTTGAAAATGAAGATTTAAACTCTGTTGAAGTAAACTCTGATCAAACTATTCTGACAGACTCTGTTGAAACAAACACTGAACCTCTACTGGTAAACACTGGAGAAACTTCTCAGCCACAACAAAGGGAAGAACCAGTTGAGGGGGAGCATGATCAAGATGAAGACTCAAACATTGATACTGAGTCAACTGAAAAATCTGGATCAAACTCTGAAAATTCAAATTCTAACTCTCGGCAGTCAAGTTCAGGGGGAGTCTCAGAAAATGAAGATAGCCCACAACAAAATCAGGAGAGCATGGATCAAGGGGGATGATCACATGCTGACATAAGTCATTTGCCTTCTGTATGGAAATGGACCAAATCACACACACCTGATTTGATAATTGGTGATCCAGATGCAAAAGTGAAAACAAGAAGTGCCACTGCAAGTGAATGTTTGTTTCATGCATTCTTGTCTAAAAATGAACCAAAGAAAGTGGAAGAAGCTCTTCAAGATGCTGACTGGATAACAGCAATGCAGGAAGAGTTGAATGAATTTGAAAGGAATGAAGTTTGGACCCTTGTACCAAGGCCAAAGAACAGATCTATTGTTGGTACTAAATGGGTTTTCAGAAACAAGACTGATAGTGAAGGTGTCATCACAAGGAACAAGGCTAGACTGGTAGCAAAAGGCTATTCACAACAGGAAGGAATAGACTATGATGTAACATTTTCTCCAGTTGCAAGATTGGAGGCAATCAGAATTTTTCTAGCATATGCCTCTCACAAGAAATTCAAAGTG
The DNA here is from genome assembly GCA_036435485.1 of Saposhnikovia divaricata. NCBI lineage: Eukaryota > Viridiplantae > Streptophyta > Magnoliopsida > Apiales > Apiaceae > Saposhnikovia > Saposhnikovia divaricata. Next base: position 52,389,423 of record CM071595.1, on the reverse strand, counting down.
TTCCAGATGGATGTGAAAAGTGCTTTTCTGAATGGGAAGCTTGAAGAAGAAGTTTTTGTTGAACAACCACCAGGATTTGTGGACCCAAAATATCCAGACCATGTCTACAGGCTGGATAAAGCACTCTATGGACTTAAGCAAGCACCAAGGGCATGGTATGAAACTCTGGCTCAATTTCTCTTAGAAAGTGGATTCAACAGAGGTACTATTGACAAAACTCTGTTTTATTTCAAATCTGGGAGTGACTTGCTTTTAGTTCAGATATATGTTGATGACATTATCTTTGGGTCTACTAATGATAAGCTCTGTAAGAAGTTTGCCAAGCTCATGCAGTCCAGATATCAAATGAGCATGATGGGAAAACTTAGTTATTTTCTAGGCCTACAGGTGAAACAAACAGATGATGGTATCTTCATTAATCAAGCAAAATATACCAGAAATCTTCTCAAGAAATTTGGTATGCTTGACTGTTCATCTGCATCAACTCCCATGGCAACAGCAACTAAATTGGACAAAGACACAGGAGTTTCAATGGATATGACAAACTACAGGGGCATGATAGGATCTCTTCTTTACTTGACAGCTAGTAGGCCTGACATCATGTATGCAACCTGTCTTTGTGCAAGGTTTCAGGCAGATCCTAGAGAGCCACATCTGACAGCTGTGAAAAGAATCTTCAAGTATCTCAAGGGCACCATATCATTAGGTCTGTGGTACCCCCAAAGAATCAGATTTCAAGCTACTTGGGTATTCTGATGCAGACTTTGCAGGCTGCAAGATAGACAGAAAGAGCACTAGTGGAAGTTGTCAATTTCTTGGTGACAGACTTGTCTCTTGGTACAGCAAGAAACAGAAATCAATTTCTACATCTACAGCTGAAGCAGAGTATATTGCAGCTGGTAGCTGTTGTGCACAGATCTTGTGGATGAAAAATCAATTGCTGGATTATGGATTGAGGTACAGTAAGATTCCTATTTACTGTGATAATCAAAGTGCTATTGCTATGACAGGTGATCCAATACAACATTCAATGACCAAGCATATCAGCATAAGGTACCACTTCATCAGAGAACAAGTGGAAGAAGGGAATATTGAACTACATTTTGTGTCTACAGAACAACAGCTTGCAGATATTTTCACCAAACCATTGAGTGAAGCTACATTTACAAGATTGGTCAATGAACTAGGAATGGTCTCTGGTTCTGACTAGGAATGTTGGTTAGATTCAAATTTTACTTATGTAATGTGTTGCTCATATTTCCTTAATTTGTTAAGTGCTAAGTGAACTCTGTTGATTAAACTCTGTTATGCATACTCTGTTAACATGTTTTTTTTAAACACTGTCAAACTCTGTTAAATTCTGTCAGCATGCCTGTATATCATACACTGTTAATAAGTTTGATAAACTCTGTGAACTCTGAGTTGATTTTTGTCTGAATGAAAACACCAATGAAGAAATATGTATGAAGCATGATTCTCAACAATTAATCATGAATCTTTCTGAGTTATTGTGATCTAATCTTAGATTGTACAGAAAGTTAACACAGCATGATACGGGTTCATATTTATAGCATCTCTTAGTTTATTTTGTCCTAAACTCTGAGTCTATAAATACTGTGTGCATTGCCTTTCATGAATAACTACTGATGTTGATGAACTCTAAACTCTGTTAGTTATACTCTGGTAGATTAAAATGCTTACTGCAATACCCCAAAGAAAATGTATATAGGTTGCTATACTCCTTTGAGATTATGTTGGAGACTAGGATGACCCAGGAACTTATTGGTATATAATATGTGCTAAAATTCTCTGATTTTTGGTGACTAGTCAAAGACTAGGATGACCCAGGAACTTATCAAAATGATAAGGGCTAAAATTTTTGAATTTTTGGTGACTAGCTCCAACCTCTAATTACTGGAATGAATAGAATAAAAAAAAATATTAGCAGTAGAGGGGGTATAAAATAAATTAAATGTTACTGTATATAGATTGATTACTACAGAGTTTAGCTTTCATCATACAGTTAGTGTTTACTATGAGAGTTTGTGCATCCAGTGTTTATTGATTTACTTTATGGATTTTATGAAAAATTAGATGCTCTAAAAATTTATTTTGTAAACTCTGCTTCACACACACATATTTTCACAACTGTGCAATTTTTGAAAGGGTTTTGGTGATAAAGTTGGAGAATTGATAAACGCTGTTGATTTGTGGTTAGTACTCTAAGGTAAATTTTCATTTGGACAATTTGAAAATTTTGGAAAATAGTGCTTTTGACAACTGTTAATAAGTGTATTGTTTTAAAGTGTCTTGGAAATAGGAAAGAGAATACAGCGGTGATAATTGCTATTTTTACTGCGCATGATTAATTGATCCACTGCATGAATGACAAGTGTCCCACTCACTCATTATTGTGTCCCACTCACACATTAATCTAGGAACTGTTGAGTGTTTGAATACATAAACGATTGAGTTTTAATTTTTAATTACAACTCTAATTACTTTTGTGTACAAACGATTGAGTTTTACTATTTACATCTCACAGTTCTCTCAGTTTTCACTTGCGCATTTTCGCAAACACCTTTCCTACATACACTTTTATTTGTGATTTCTTGCCCATTTCTTGATTCAATGGCTTCTAAATCATTCACTGTTCTTGGTCTACGTTTTGTCCCTAACAATTATGCAGCCCCACTCAATCATGAACGTGTTCCAGAAGCGTTTCATCTTATGCAGAATTTCTTGAGAGACTCAGAAATTGGACAAGCTCTGGTTGAACCTAGTACTCTCTCTGCATCTCAAATTGCCACTTTTTGGCAAAACTCGGTCTATATGGATGGAGGAGAGAATGGGACTCCAAACATCATCTTCACTCATGAAGAACAAGAGTTTGTGATTACTCCACAAACTGTCAGAGAAACGATGGGGTTTGATACACACACCTCATATGCTTATGTTGCTGAACCTCAATTGAGACAGATGCTACAGGAGATATGTTACATGGATTCTCTTGACAAGCTTGGCAGTGTAAAGAGGCCTAATCTCATGAAGGAATGGAATTTTTTCTTCAACTGCATCACAAGAACATTCCAGAAGAAGGTCACTAACTGGGATGCTATTCCAATTGACAATCTACAAATCGGGTATTCTCTACTTTGTGGCAGTAATTTTTATTTTGGTAGATATGTTCTAATAAATCTAGGTGATAAACTGTCAGAGTCTACTACAGTTTATTTTGCTCGATTTTGTCAAATGCTATTCACTGCTTGTGTATCTGGTTTAGAGATTGCTGAAGATGATGTGATTCAGCCTTTTAGAGTCAACAAGATAATATTCTCTGATATGACTAATAAGGATGCTGGTAAAGAAAACCTACCTGCCTTTGTTCTGCCACTTGCTTTGCAGAATTTTCTCAACCAACCTCAAGACCAATCACAACCAGAACCACAACCTGAACCACTAAACACTGATCATACTCAAACCTTAAACACTGAACCACCTACATCACCTACCCACACTGTACCTACTCAACAACCTACAACCTCAAAACCACAACCTGCATCCACTCACAACACTCCATCACCAATCACAAACACTGCTTCAACCCAAAACCCTCAATCTCCAATCACAAAACAATCTTCACACACTCCACAAATAAACACTGAACCATCACAATCTCAACCACAACCACGGCCTAAAGCAAAAAGAGGTAGAGTAAAGCAATCAGCAGCAACTACTGAAAGACATGCAAGAGATAAGAAGTCAGTAGAGACACACATCAAAGCAAAACAGACACCTCCTGGAGCTGTTTATGCTAGAAGAAAGATTCAAAGAGCAAAAAGACCTAAGTCACCCTCTGTGGTAGCAGAATCTAGTAAAGAGGATTCAGATGAAGTGCCTCTAGCTAAGAGAAGAAAACTAGTAATCTCTAATTCTGATGGTGAAAATGTTGAAGCTCCAGAGGTGGTTTCACAGCAAACACCTACTGTTGAGGCTGAAAAAGAGGTTAAAATGCCTGCAGAGGTTGAAATGCCTGCGCAGGTTGAAATGCCTGCAGAGGATAAAATGCCTACAGAAGAGGATACTAGAGATGGCTTTTCTCCAATGGATGATATTCTTGATTCATTTATGCCATTCTCTGATCCTATCTCATCTATGTTTGCTCAATCTGAAGCAACTGGTGTAGCCGATAAACCTATAGTTGTCATTTCTGAAACTGTAGCATCACATACAGAGTTACTCTCAGATGCTTACCAGACTGTTGAAGGAGGAGATGACGTTGATCAAGCAACCAAGGCTACTTCTCAGTCTATGCCTGTTGATGACAAAAATGTAAACTCTGTTGCTGATCCTGAACAACATGAAGAAAATCTTGACAAGGCTGCAGAAGAAATTGCAGAAACTGTGGCTGACAATGCTCAGCACAGTGTTTTACTTGAAGATGAACATGCTAAAGTTGCAAGTGTTGAACTTGAAGGTGAAAGCAATGCAAAATCTGATTCTTTTCTGAGTGCACCAGTGCAAATAGACAATAAACATACCTCTTTCGATCAACCTTGTAAGTCTCATGAAATTGAAAAAGCACAACTTGCAAAATTTGCTGCTGACTGGTACAAAGAGGATTGCATTTTTCCAAGAGGGAGAGTAGCTAATTTTGTTAAGCAAACTGCCAATACTATCTCCAATCCAGAGATTCTTTCTTGCTTAAAAGCAACTGTAGTTCAAGTCAAGACTCTGGATGGTAGATTTGATGAAACTACAAAGGCAATCACTGACTTGAGGACTGAGATCTTATCTAGAGATATGAAAATGGAAAGAGAGTCTAAACTCATGAATACAAAATTTTCTAAAGTTCAAGACAATCTCTTTGCTAGGCTGGGTAAAGTTGAAGAGAATCAGTCTGCCTTGTCTGTTAAAATAGATTCCATTGCAAACTCTTTGGAGTTGCTAACCTCCATTCTGATTCCTGATGATGTCAAAAAGGGGGAGAAAGTTGCAAAAAATGCTTGCAAACAACTTCAATCCTTTGAGAGGAAGGATGATGCTGCAGATGGAGGTGGATCTGATAGAACCAAAAGAAAAATTACAAGGTCTAAAGTAAACTCTGCTACAGTAAACTCTACTAAAGCAAACACACTGCTGAAGGTCCACAGAATGATACAGAGTTAGCTGCAAACATGTCTCTTGAAGAACATGGAAATGATGTCACTCTAGAAGATGTAAAGGCTGAAGAGCTAAGACTTAAAGCTGAACATGAGAAAAAGCTTAAGTCTGGGAAATTCAAGAAGAAAGATGAAGAGATTGTCTCATTCAAGAAAGCCAATAGCAGATGAGGCTAGATTAAAGCTTAAAGAAAAAGTTGTTGAAGATGGTAAGAGTTTAAAGAAGTCAAGGCAAGTTACAACCTCTGTTTCTACACATGTTGTACAAACTACTCTTCCAATTCATGGTTTTGTGAAACCTACTATTCCTGAGAATACTGAGAAAGTTCAAGGAGGTGATATTTTTCAAAGCAGAGCAATGATTGCTAAGCAACCTCATGATTTGGCTGGTTTAGGATCAAACACAGAAAGGACTTTGAATATTACTCCTAGAGATCATTCATCACTGGCTGCTCCAGGCAAGGGTGTCCTTCAAGTTAATTTGGACAAGCTGGAATCAGTACAATTGATTCATCAAAGAAGTCTAAACAAAGACTTTCTGCTGTATTTCATGGAGGATGGGACTGTTTACAAAGTTGGAGAGCATGATATTCATTTGAAAATGTATGAAGAACTGCAGTATGTCTTACATATTTTCAAAGTGAATAACAGTCGTACTTACCGAGCTGCAGAAGTGCTTAGATACCAGATGGAAAGATCGAAGATGATTTGTGGAATTAAAGACAAGTCTGAATATGTACCAAAGTACTTAGATTACAAAGGAAGAATGGTTGAAATGAAGAGAAACAGTGCTAAGCTGAGAACTGATTTGGGTATCACTGTGCTTGAATTCAATTCAGAATCAGAAAAGTCATACTTTATCAGACTTGGAAATGAAATGAAGAAGAACTGCATCTATGATTTGAGATCAGCTATTTATCAGACAGATGGTACAGATTCTAAGCTTCGAGAGATCAAGCTAGAGATGGAAAGAGCACTTGAAGTTGCAGAAGAGAGATTGCTAACATAGTATTTGAGGACAGCATGGGATGTTGAAAGGATTAAGTAATTTATGCTCTGTAAGTTTTTCATATTTTCTGTAATTTTGTTAAGTATCAGTTTAAACTCTGTTTAGTTGTTAAACACTGTATATGATTATTTGTTTTTGACATCATCAATTATCTATTAACTTGTGCATTTTTGCTAATGAACAAGTTGGGGGAGATTGTTAGATATAATTGATGTAATGTTTCAGTGTTTAAGTGTAACAGTGATATATCAGAGTTTAACTGGAAGGAAGTCAGAGTTTGGTAAAGTCTGACTGACGGAAGCTGGATAGAGTTTAGTAAAGTCTGTCTAGAAGCAGCGCGTACGGAGTCAACAGAAGATATTAGAGATCAATTGAAGATTGATATGGAAGCGAGATCTTTGGAGACTGGATAGCTATCAAAGAGATCGAGTTGACTTAGGAGACGTGTGAAAATCTGTAATTGATATCATTGTATAGATGATTATTAGGAATATCAATTAGAGATTGTATCGAAGCTGTATAATTTATAAATACAGTTAGGTTAACCCTAGAAGGGTGTCGTGCATCGAACTATCTTTATTTGTAACCTAGCAGCTCTTTGTGATAGTTTACATCACGAAGAGGGTTTTTAATATCAGAAGATTTAAAGTGCATAATCATCTTACTTGTTAAACTCTCATACGAATTTGATTATTAATTGTATATTCGGCCTAACATCCACTATACTTTCTTACATTGGTAATTTGACATTTCATTCATTGCAGATGCCTCCTGATGAGCTGGAGCGCGACGATAAGAAGAAAAAATTTTAACAGGCCATGGATACCTCTACTAAAGCGAGCAGCTGGAGTAGCTAGCTAGGTGGCCTCTTTTATATCTAGTAGCCTTGTTTCTTTAGCTTAGTGATGGTTGCTGATTGTTGTAATAGTTGTTGCATTCCTTTGCAATTCAATCTTCAAGTTTACATCATGAGTTTATGTAGGGATTTCTGAGTAAATTAATGAAGTCTAAAGAATGAGCTTATGTTGTTATTCAGACATAATTCTTGCTGATTTTATAAGAACTTTTGCTTTCTACTCTTGCTGCCTTATTTCCTAATCTTGACCTTGGACTTCAATTTAGAACATGTTAATATTTCAATATCTCGTACAGAAATCTTATACCACGTTGATTGGTTAATACTAATCACAGATCTTACATTCATATCAATCATGTTGTACCGCTGGAAATAATATTTAGGTGAGCGTATGGTCTGCTGTTCATACCGGTCACATGTTAGTAGTATTTTTTGTAGTTCGTTCTCAGGGAAGGACTAATATGTAGAATCAAGTTCAAGTATTTTATCTCTCACAATTTAGAAGTGTAGAAGAATGTTTGGTTTGTTTATAAACTAATTAAACTAATTATCAATTGAGAATAAAATATATGAGGAAAATAATCCAAGAACTGGGGTTCTTCACTTGGTTCCAATGCACATTCAATATCTATGTGACTTCTACGTTCTTACTCTGCCGAAAACAATTCTTCTAAGGTTATAATGTTCCCTTCCAAGATACATTATAATGTCTACAACTACACCTTAATTGTCACTTCCGTGATACAATCAAAGTACAATCATAAACTATTACGCACCAAGAATTATAAGTCTCACAACTCTCCTATTAATCTTCCAATCAAATATTTGAGTTATGTCTGTTAATTCGTGTACTAAAATTACAACTCCTCTTCCAAGTTATCACAATTCCTAAAATCCAATCAAAGGTTCATGACTCCCCTAATTGTAGTAAGCCCTCAATAACAGATCAGCAAAGCAAGAAAATCACAGATAATTAAACATGCATGAATACCAAGGAATACTACCCAATCCTCAGATTAGAGATTTAGTTACACATAATTAAGGAAGAAAGCAAAACACATGAATTAATAGAAGAACTCATATTCATAAGAATATAGAAAAAACCTTTAATCTTCAATCTTCAAAGAAAATAATAGTTCTCCAGAAAAATCCCTAAAAGCTGCGTGTTACAATGATATGATTTTACAATGATATAATGTGTTTTTATAGGCCCTAGAAGTTTTATACAACAAGGAAATACCAAAAATACCAAATAGAGTCAAAACAGGAAAGTTATGGAGGTTTTTTAGTGAAATTTTCATCATGGACAACGGCCATGCTAGGTTGCGGCCTAGCTCCAAATCTGTTGGAAAATTTTCAGCATGCTATTTCCTTCGTTTTTTCTTCGTTTTGCCTCCGTTTCCTTTCGTTCTTTTTCTCAAAGCTTCCATACTTCAATTCCTTGCCTTGGAACCTTCATGGTGGCTCACAACAAGACTCCATTGTTCATTCTTAAGCTCGAATTCATCTCCAGAATTGACAGGAATTGCAACCTTATTCAACATTCTTGCAACCCATAATTTATTCATTTCTCCTCGTAAATTCACCAAATCAATTTCTCGAACTCAAAATCACATAAATCACTGAATAATGCTCGATTTCTTTCAACTTGGCAATTATTTATTTCCTGCAATAAACTCCAATAAAACTCATTAAATCGACACGATTATTCGCAAAAGCATCGTAAATGTGGGAATAAAATCCTATAAAATATATATATAAAATATATTCTATCAAATATCCCCACACTTGGCACTTTGCGCGTCCTCGTGCAAACTAAAATAATAATTACACTACTAACTAACTAGTACCACTTCCGTAGGTGATCACGGTTGCATTTGACATATGCAACAAGTCCTTGAAACCTCTAGGTAGCCGTAGTGGACGAGTAAGGTCTCGTGAGGGTTTATAGTGAATATACCCACAAAATTCATCTAGCTCATGCAAAAGACCACACATCAACACAACACCACACACACAAAGTCCTCTAATGCCATATCAACTTAAGAATCAAAATGAATACGCAATGCCTTGGTGTCTAAAGTGCAAGTATCCACATAGCATACTCAAATCACATGAATAAAATCATAGAATTCCATGTCAAGTGCAAAAATCGTTGGTAAATATGCTAAGCACACAAAAGCACATCATCAAGACACAACCTGGGATCTCCTATGCAAAAGCAACAACTCACCGTTCACTCACAAAAGATATTCACTCCAAACAAAGGTGGTAAGTGTATCACTCAACTCCATCAATATCATAAGCATGCTTTACAAGTGGTATCAATCTAACCCTCAACACAACATACACCATCAATGACAATCAAAAGGTCTTTTATTAGGGCTGTAATGTGCGCTAGGGACAAGGTATGTCAAGTAAAGCCAAAGAAGGTTAAGTCAAAAGCTAGTACTCAACAATAAAATTAACAACTCCCATACTTTCATCCCCACACTTGAACTTTTATTTATATACAACTTGACTAGCCGAATCAAAGTAGGATCACAAAAGATAAGAATGCTCTCATATTTATTATATTTTTTTTTTCTTTTTCTGAATTTTTTTTTCAGAGAGAGCTAATAGAAAGCAATAACATTGATCCATTGATATTTTACAAATTTCGACTAACAAGCACACAACCCAACTCAATATTCGCCCTAAGGTATGATCATCAATATCCCCTTCATGCACACCTTATTACTCCCTTACGAACAATACTAGCCTTTGACAATTGGGTTCAAAATTAATATAAGGCCAATACAATAAAAAGGATAATGGCAAGTAACGTGGTATGTCACCGAAAGAATAGGATTAGGCTCAAAAGGGTGAACTAATGGATCATGTATAAATGGTTTGGTAATATGGGAAATATAAGGTTAACCTATTGCCTTTATCATGTTGTCATCAATTAATGTCATGCATCTCAAGAAAGACCTCAAACACGTGCTAGCACTACAAATAACAAGTGGACACTCAAGCAAACGAAAAAATCATGCAAAAGATATGCATATTGGCTCAAAACTTACTTGGTGTGTAAAAGCACAATCAATCCCAAATAGAAGTCTCTCTAATGTACCTACTTGTACTCAAAGCATATAGACCAAATTATCTTGCACATATTCATGTCATTCTAGTCCCTTACCACATTCAATAAGTCTACCAGCTTCAACTTGCTAGTGTAAGTGTGTGCACAAGAACATCACATATCACTTCTCAATCAAAAGAATCCATAAACACAAGATTTCTAACAGCATGCATGGGTGCATTAAAACACGTAAACTTCACAAAGCTAGAATTATTTTTGGTCTTTTCAATTTTTTTTTAATTTGTTTGGATTTTTCATTTTTTAAAGCATATATATATAACTACAACACATGAGACCACATCCCCACACTTAAATGGGTAAATTTCCTCAATGACACACTACTATAGAAAAGAATGAAAGAAATACTCACAATACATGGGTTGCCTCCCACGAAGCGCTCGTTTAGCGTCATTAGCTTGATGCCGATTCTCAACCGATGATAGGGGCTTGGAGGTGAAGAATGCTCATCCCTCGCTCCACTGTTTCTCCTAGCAGGTATGGCTTAAGCCTCTGCCCGTTCACCTTGAGTACATCTGACCAGTAATCTCACAAACCCCATTAGGATAGACCTTCACAATCTCAAAAGGTCCGGACCATCGCGATCTGAGCTTTCCGGGGAACAAACGGAGTCTTGAATTAAACAATAGAACATGTTACCCAACCTCAAATTCCTTCTTCAGCCTGTTAAAAGCAACAAGACAACTTTCATCAAAGTTAAAGACACGATCCTTTTCGAGAAGATTGCATAGAGGCCGAGCTAACTTGGAGAAATCCTTGATGAACCGTCGATAAAAACCAGCATGACCAAGAAAGCTTCGAATTCCTTTCATAGATGAAGGTGGTGGCAATTTTTCAATAACTTCAATTTTTGCTCTATCGACCTCAATGTCTTTATTAGAGATTTTATGCCCAAGCACAATGCCCTCCTTCACCATAAAGTGATATTTTTTCCCAATTAAGAACAAGATTCGTTTCAGTACATCTCTGCAACACCTTTGATAAACTGGCGAGACATGATTCAAAGGAAGAACCATATACAGTGAGTGAAGTCATCCATGAATACCTCCATGTCTCTCCCTATAAAATCTGAGAAAATGTGGTTCATGAGCCGTTGAAACGTCGAAGGACCATTACACAAACCAAAAGGAAGCCTCCGATAAGCAAAAGTGCCATAAGGACAAGTAAAGGTGGTTTTTTCTTGATCTTTGGGTGCAATAGGAATCTGAAAGTAACCCGAAAATCCATCCAGAAAATTGTAATACTCATTACCCGCCAACCTTCCGAGCATTTTATCAATGAATGGGAGGGGAAAGTGATCTTTGCGAGTAGCGATATTCAATTTCCTATAATCAATGCAAACTCTCCAACCTGTTACTGTTCTCGTGGGAATTAATTCATTCTTCTCATTGTGTACAACAGTCATCCCACCTTTTTTTGGCACAACATGAATAGGGCTAACCCATTGATTGTGTGGAACCGAATATATGATACCATCATCAAGCAACTTAGTGATTTCTTTCTTCACCACCTCTTGCAAATTCGGATTCAATCTTCTTTGTCCCTCAATCACAGGCTTATGATTATCTTCTAAGGCAATTCTATGCATGCAAAGAGCAGGGCTAATTCCCTTGATATCTTGAATTGTCCAACCAATAGCTGATTTATATTGTCGAAGAACATGTAATAATTTTTCTAGCTCATCATCACTAAGCAAAGTAGAAACTACCACAGGATATGTATCATTAGGACCCAGAAAAGCATACCTCAAATTAGCAGGTAGAGGTTTAAGTTCAACCTGTGGTGCCTCTGAAAGTGTAAAAGCCATCTCTGTGTCTCAAACAACAAGTGCTTCTTCTTCTACTACATCATCTAACACCCGTTCTGCTCCCACGAAGTGTTCATTTTCGAGCTGCACAATGTCATCCACAATGTCAATGGTAAAACAAGTTGCTCCAAAAGGAGGCATTTTCATTGCTTTATTCAGATCAAATTCCACTTTGTCCTCGCCAACATTCAATGTCAATTTTCCAGCTTTAACATCGATTGTAGTGCCAGCAGTAGCCAAGAATGGCCGTCCCAAGATAATGGGTATCTCAACATCTTCATCCATCTCTAACACCACAAAATCACAAGGTATGACAAATTTATCCACTTTAACAACGACATCTTCAATAACCCCCAATGGATACTTAACAGAACGATCCGCCAACTGAAGTGAAATCCGTGTCTTTTTAAGTTCTCCAAGATCAAGCCTTTTGCAGATTGAATATGGCGTCAAACTCACACTTGCCCCTAAGTCACACAAGGCTTTCATGTTTTCCATCTTCCCAATAGTGCAAGGCAAAGAAAAGCTTCCCGGATCTTTCAATTTCTGAGGAATGGCCTTTTGGATGACTGCACTGCATTCCGCATTAAGAGTAATGGTTTCTGCATCCTCAAGTTTCCTCTTCTTTGTCAACATCTCCTTAAGAAATTTAGCATAAAGTGGCATTTGATTCAAAGCTTCAGCCAACGGAATATTGACATGCAACTGCCGGAACATAGTCAAGAACTTCTCGTACTGCTTCTCTAACTGCCTGTTGTGAAGTCTCTGTGGAAAAGGAATAGGAGGAACATATGGTAGTGAAGGAACATATGGCTTTTCTGGTTCTTCTTCCTTCTTCTCTTCATCTTTTTTTTCTGACTTTTCTGCAGCAATCTCTACTGGCTTATCCTCTTTCTCAGCATCACTCTCTTTAGGCTTAAGAACCTCAACCTCGGGCAACTCTTTTCCACTCCTCAAAGTAATTGCTTTGCATTGCTCTTTACCAGTCTGGTCGGGTTGACTAGGAAGAGACCCTTGCTCACGAACACCCATCTTTGAGGCAATCTGTCCAATCTGTGTTTCTAGCATCTTTTGAGATGATGCCATCTGATCTATTCTTGATTCCATATTAGCCAATGCCCCATAAGTCCCTTGCATAATCTTATTTAGTGCAACCTCCCACTCAGCTGGTTCTTTCTTTGGTGGAGGTTGATACTGCTGTTGTGCTTGATATGGCGGTCGTGACTGAAAACCAGGAGGTTGATTCTGCCATGGAAATGCATAGGAAGGATTAGCTGCATGATTATTGCTGTAAGAAAGATTGTTGTTTGGCCTTTGATTCAGATTGTAGTAAGAATTATTCTGCACAGGCCAAGGCTGTCTTCCTTGAATAAAAGATGCTTCTTCTGGAAATTGTTGCACATAAGAGTTCTGACTAGCACCATAATCATGATACCCTTCCATAGGTGAAGAAATAGCATTCACATTTACCTTTTGTCCTCGCACCTCCTGAGTTAGAGTATCCAACTTTTGAGCCAGCATGTTGATCATCTCAGATTCTTGTGCTGCTTTTGCTGAGCTCGTCCCACTAGGTGCCCATGAATAAATATTAGATGCTAATTCCTCAAGGAGTGCTTTAGCCTGTGTAGTTGGTGCCTTCTTGAAATTTCCACCAGCAGCCACATCCAAACTCAAACGAATATCTGCATTCATGGCCCCATAAAAAGTACTAATGATCTGCCAATCTTCTAAGCCATGATGTGGACACTTCCTCAATAGTGCCTTGAATCTCTCCCATGCCTGATATAGACCTTCACCCAGTTGTGCTTTAAAACTCATAATCATAGTCCTCAATTGTTGCGTCTTGTCAGAAGGATAATATTTGGACAAGAATGCAGTAGAAAGACTCTCCCATGTAGCAACCGCGGTGTCTGGAAGTTGCTGAAACCATTCCAAAGCTCTTCCCTTAATAGAGTAGGGAAACATATGGAGACGAATTTGATCACTCGTAACACCAGTGATTCTGAATAAGCCACACATCTGCACAAAACGCTTTAGATGTCTGTGTGGGTCTTCTAATTCAATGTCTCCTTCAAAAGCTTGATTGCTGATCATCTGAATCAAGCTCGGATTAATATGGAACTGAGCTGCACCAATCTCTGGAGTTTTGTACATGCAATTGGCTGGATTCGGTGTCTCATGGTCCCAAATAGAAGACTGATCAACATTAACAGCTTGATTCTCCGCATCCCCCATCTTAGCTTTCTCTTTTCTGATCTTTCTCAAAGTACGTTCGATTTCAGGGTCAAATTCCAATTTTCTAGCGCACGAAGAACGTCGCATACACTTGAAAATCACCAACAAAACAACTTGTGGAACCAATTAAAATCTAAACAATAAGAAACAATTAACATAAACTCAACTATACTGCCTTCCCCGGCAGCGGCACCAATTTGTTAGTAGTATTTTTTGTAGTTCGTTCTCAGGGAAGGACTAATGTGTAGAATCAAGTTCAAGTATTTTATCTCTCAAAATTTAGAAGTGTAGAAGAATGTTTGGTTTGTTTATAAACTAATTAAACTAATTATCAATTGAGAATAAAATATATGAGGAAAATAATCCAAGAACTGGGGTTCTTCACTTGGTTCCAATGCACATTCAATATCTATGTGAATTCTACGTTCTTACTCTGCTGAAAACAATTCTTCTAAGGTTATAATGTTCCCTTCCAAGATACACTATAATGTCTACAACTACACCTTAATTGTCACTTCCGTGATACAATCAAAGTACAATCATAAACTATTACGCACCAAGAATTATAAGTCTCACAACTCTCCTATTAATCTTCCAATCAAATATTTGAGTTATGTCTGTTAAATCGTGTACTAAAATTGTAACTCCTCTTCCAAGTTATCACAATTCCTAAAATCCAATCAAAGGTTCATGACTCCCCTAATTGTAGTAAGCCCTCAATAACAGATCAGCAAAGCAAGAAAATCACAGATAATTAAACATACATGAATACCAAGTAATACTACCCAATCCTCAGATTAGAGATTTAGTTACACATAATTAAGGAAGAAAACAAAACACATGAATTAATAGAAGAACTCATAATTATAAGAATATAGAAAAAACCTTTAATCTTCAAAGAAAATAATAGTTCTCCAGAAAAATCCCTAAAAGCTGTGTGTTACAATGATATGATATGTATATCTATGTGATGATATGATTTTACAATGATATAATGTGTTTTTATAGGCCCTAGAAGTTTTATACAACAAGGAAATACCAAAAATACCAAATAGAGTCAAAACAGGAAAGTTATGGAGGTTTTTTAGTGAAATTTTCGTCATGGACAACGGCCATGCTAGGCAGCGGCCTAGGTAGCTAGGCTGCAGCGTAGCTCCAAATCTGTTGGAAATTTTTCAGCATGCTATTTCCTTCGTTTTTTCTTCGTTTTGCCTCCGTTTCCTTTCGTTCTTTTTCTCAAAGCTTCCATACTTCAATTCCTTGCCTTGGAACCTTCATGGTGGCTCACAACAAGACTCCATTGTTCATTCTTAAGCTCGAATTCATCTCCAGAATTGACAGGAATTGCAACCTTATTCAACATTCTTGCAACCCATAATTTATTCATTTCTTCTCGTAAATTCACCAAATCAATTTCTCGAACTCAAAATCACATAAATCACTGAATAATGCTCGATTTCTTTCAACTTGGCAATTATTTATTTCCTGTAATAAACTCCAATAAAAGTCATTAAATCGACACGATTATTCGCAAAAGCACCGTAAATGTGGGAATAAAATATATATAAAATATATTCTATCATCAGACAATATATTGTCTTTCGGATTTTCACTTCCATTTCAATACCATTGATTTAAGCCTACTTTGTTTCACGTGATTGCTGTGACTTTTTTCTTTTTGTGTTTTGCCTGGTATATATTGTTGAAACACTCTTAAAGATTACAAAATAACAGTTTATGAGTGCAAATCAAAACAACGTGGGTATCTAATAATTTTGACATAACCCAATTCAATTGAACACCTCTCGCATTCCCGTATCGTCTCTCGGTCTCTGTCACTTCTGCTTGGACAAAAAATCAGCTGCTTGAATCAAATTACATTCATGGGCCAGTTTTTGTCTCTCTCGCTTTTTGCACTCCACTGCACACCCACATCTCTCAGCCATTAACTACTCAAATATCAACCATTGTTCTAATATTAATTAACCATGAGTCTTTCAACCACTGTTTTTATACAATTCGTGTAACAACCCACTTTTCGGACTATTAATTCTAAATTCGAAACTAAAATAAATTGTTTAAATAAGTGTACTGGTTTATATGGTTATATATTCTATAGTTCACATTTGGTATGGCTCCTGTTGCCATGAGGTAAAGGATCTAACTCAGTTTAGAACACACGGTCTCTTTAGGGCTCATGTACGTCAGGTTATTTTGCAGTGAAAATGCTCTGTAATTTTATTTTTCTAAAACAAAGCCTTTCAAGTTTCGAAGAAGTGCAATTCTACTGTACTTTCTTACATTTGCAACCTTACATTTCCATAGCAGATGCCTCTTGTTGATGAGCTCCAGCATAGCCATGACGATGAGAAGCCAAAAGTAGATGATGCCATGGAAAGCTAGCTCTCTACTGCTTAAACCCGCAGCTGGTCAACTAGCTAGCCCTTTTATTTACAATAGCTAGCCTTATTTCGTTTTAAAACTGTTGTTGCAAGGCGAACTTATTTCTTTTACTAATATATCATTCAAACTCTCAAAAAATCTTGTTGAAATATTCAAAAAGGGGAGTAAAATGTCATTCGTTTGAGTAAAATTCATACATATTGCTTATTGTTGAAAAAGGGCAGTAAACAATTGTTCATTCGAGTTCTAAGATTGTACTTGCCAACAATCAGCTCATTGAGTAAACTCATATTACTTCTCTTCAACCGATAAGATTACTCTCTTTACCGCAACAATGGCTATTCAACCATTTACCGCAGCAATGGCTTGATGCAGGGACTATGTTTCTTTCATCTCAAAATCCAAAATCTGCTGGATAAATTATGCTTTCGGTTTTCGAACTCGTAATTCAACCAATTTTAAGTAAATAAACTCAGTTGCAAGATTTTTATACATTTTGTCACCAAAAGTAACTGAATGCAAATTTTTTATACGATTTGCCAATCAAATGCTAAACATTTTTTTACATTCTTTTTTGGGGAAAAATATTTGAACTTATTTTTTATTGCATTAGGTTAATTTTCGTTACGATTGGTTTTAAAGTTGTAATTTGCATAAAATTTCAATATTTTGTATTTTTTTTGCTAAATAAAAATTTGTATTTTTATAAATATAAAACTAAAATATACGGTATTCTTCCAAAAAAATGTTGTATCTCTTAATACCTAACTTAATAGAAGTCACACTATTTGAGTGTTACTAATATTAAAACTTAAATTTTATTATATTTATAGGACACCACATTGTTAGAGTACAAAAAGTGATTACTAGTCTTTTGGAGATGCTCTTAGACTATACAGTAAAACCTCGTTAAATTAATACTCGATAAATTAATAATCTCTCTAATTTAATAATTTCTTCCGATCCCGACTTGAGCCAGTTCAAAAAATGATCAATTTCGATAAGGTAATAAGATAATAATATTTTTGAAAAACCCTATATAAATATATAGTCCCAATAATAGTATAAATTAATAATTCTTTATAATCATAAAAATATACTCCCTCTATCCCCCTCATTTCTTTACAGTTTTTTTCACTGCTTGACACGCATTTTAAGGCTCCTAAAAAATTTTGTTCCATAACTTATTTTTAAAATTTTCTTTTTTTGTATAAAAATAGAACAATTCTATTTTAATACAAAAAAAGAAAATTTTAAAAATAAGTTATAAAACTATTCACAAAATGCACATTAAAATCCGTGCCAGAATTACGTCCCCCAAGGTAAAGAACCAAAGGGGACAGAGGGAGTATGTATTACACTTTTGTAAAATATGATTTTAGGGTTCTTAAAATTTGAATCTATATGAAACTAATCTTTAACCATCTTTGTTGCATCCAAAAGTTCGAATGTGGTGTTTTCGTAAAGGATTAAAAAGTTAATAATCAATGTTTTTGATGTCTTGGGTGCTTCTTTACGTGAAAAGTTTAAAAAAAGTTTTATCCTTGATATCATCTAAATATACATGGATATTTACTTTGAATCTCGTCAATACTCATTAAATTTGTAAACAATATATATTGAATTAAATATAAAACATAAATTGTACAATTCATTTTATTTAAATGTATATAATTGAAAACAAATTTTATTTAATGTCAAAAATTCTTTATAAATTAATAAATATTAATTTATCAATTAATTAATACCCCTATAAATTAATAGAATTCTCCGATTCCAACTATATTAAAACACTCAATTACACTACATTCTTTTAATATTATAACACTCAAATTTATATCCTAACTTAATAGGAGTCACACTGTTACTAGGAGTCACATTATTCATAATATTTTTAGGAGCCATCTAAGAGACTCCTGAATATGCTCTAATAATCATAAACTGTTTCCTGTCAATCTCTGCCTACTTTGTAAGCCAAGAGTTTTGAACTTTACCTGTTTCTTTTGCAGCTTTAAATTGATCTGTTTCCTAATTAATTATTTGTTAATTTGTTTGTATCTGTTTCTAATTATTTGATTAGAAGCAAATATGTATCTGTATCCGTTTAATAATTATTTGATTAGCTTTTGGTTCTGCTATATTGATTCATATGTATTGTTGTTTTAAATCTTTACATGCTGTTTTTCTTATGATGTTTTAATATGTAGAATTTATAAGTGATGACGGGTGATGTTCCAAAAAGGCAATATTATGCTAGAAGAGCCAAGACAGCAAATGCTAACTATAGGGTTTGTGATGTTAGTCCTAAAAGGAGGAGACTTGGTAGTCGTAGAAGAAGGCTAGTAGTAGGTGATTCTGAGTTATTGCATATTGATACTAGAGATAGGATCAGCAACCTGCCCCAAGACATAATACATTGTATCATCAAGCGTTTGTCGGTTCATGATGCAGCAAGAACAAGTATTCTGTCGAAAGAATGGAGATATACATGGGGAATGAACACCCGGCTAGTTCTTGATGAGTTATTCTTCTCGCAACTAACTCTTAATAAAGACAAACAGGAACACCAGGCTGCCTTTTTAAGAGCTGTTGAAATGATTATCTTGGTTCACATCGGCCCCATATTGAGGTTTAGTCTCTACATTCCTCCGAAGCTTAATCAGTGCCCTATCCCTCGGTGGATTGAGCATTTCTTGAAAAAGGGGGTTAGGGATATAGAGCTGACTAATTCAGAGAAGAGTGTCTATGAAATTCCTTCTTGTTTGTTTGACTGTGCGGAATTGACCCATTTAAAGCTCAATACATGGATATTCAATCCACCCTATAAATTTACTAGTGTCACTAATCTGGTATGGGTTAACCTCAATAATATCTCCTTTAATGCTGACATTTCATTTGGGTCTCAACTAATATATTTGAGCTTATATCACTGTACTGGGATTGAACATCTGGGCTGCCAGTTTACAAATGGTAATAGTCTCGCAACTTTGCGCATCAGTGCGAGTGAACAAATTGATTGGCGATGGTTTGAATGCACTAAAAAACTGAAATTCTTTGGTCTGGAGTTGACCCCCGTTGTGAATTATAACAAGAAAAATTCCATCAATTTGATCAAGCTTCTAGGCAATATACCTAGTCTATGTGGTCTATATATAAGTGGTTTCACTCTTGAGGTAAAATGTCAATGCAAGTCCACATAGTTCTTAGATTTTCCTTTTAGCAGTATGTAAAGGTCATTATAATGCGAGGTTTGTGGCTTATGTCTTACCAAAGGTTATTATATATTTTTAGGTTTTGGGACTGGATCTAACTGTAACGAAGGGGCTTACAACTAAAGTTGAGAACTTGAGAGCTCTAATGTTGAATGAGCTTGGTTCATGTAATTTGCGCCAGATTTCAGCTTCCCTTTACTTGATCAGATGTTTACCCAACTTGCGAAGGCTTGACATAGTACTGGTGAGAACTAAAACTTGTCTGAAGCAATGTAATAATATTTGTTTTTTTGTAAACATAGTATGTTCCGCTAGAGTTTTATTGTGGAATATTAAAACACTAAGCACTAAACTAAGTTTACTTTCCTGCACAAAAGATAAATTTCAATTTTTTTGTATTCAGGAGGTTGAAGTGAAGAATGTCATAGAATTAACAAGAAATTTGGACTCTGTGGATTGGAAGGACATGACACTGGGCCAACTTCATACAGTAAGAATAGGTGGTGTGATGGTTTCGAACTATGTTTTTCAATTCATAAAGTTTTTGCTCGCATCTTCCCCATTGCTTAGAGTGATGTCACTAATCTGCACAAGTGAAGCTACCGATCCCATTGAAAAGTCGAAGATTAAACAAGAGTTGCAACATTTTCCGAGAAGATCATTAGCAGCACAAATTATTTTGCGTTAAGCTACCACTGATTGGGTGAATTCGTTGGGGTGTAGTAGGGGAACTGCAACCGCACTTTTGTTAGGTACTGGCATTTTGAAAAATTTTGAGCATGGAATTTTAACCAGACGAACTTGGTTGAGGTGAGGCAAGATTATTATTTAGTTATATTAGATCAACCTCAATAACTTGGCAAATCCAAATTCTATATAAAGGAACACTATGATCAATTATGTTTGGAACTGGTTTTCCTCTTTCCACTTAATATTTTTAAGGCCATCTATTGTGGATTGTTGTCCGTGCGCCCCCCCCCCCCCCCCCCCACCCCCAAAAAAAAAAAAGAAAGAAAAAACCTTATAATGATCAAGAGAAACAGTAATTGTTGCATCAGGAACTTGGTATAGTTTAATTTACTGAACTGTTGGTAAATGGTAACAATGTAGCAAGCGTGTGTAACTGTGCAATCGAGAATCAGAGACCTAAAGTGATATGGTGAAGTCTTCATATGTAATCGTCATATACATATGCGTGATTCTCACTACATGCGTCTGAGTTCAGCTACAACCTTCATATTCTTGGACAAGGTAGGTTCAATCTGTTCATCTCAAACGGAAAATTACTCTGAAACCACAAAGTCCCACAAGACTGCTCGTGGATTTCGAGAAGTATTCTACGCCTAAAAAGCCTGGCCCTTCCAACACATTTATTTAACCTTGTGCCAAATTGATGAAATCTTCTGTGATGGACAACTGGCTTTTATATTTAGCACAAGATTAACTTGGGAAACCACTCGAGTTCAGCTCCCTAAGGTGTTATGGGCCAATGCAATCTGGCATAAACTACGCATTCCACAATTTGCCTCTATCTCTTGAGTTGCTTGTCATTCCAGATTGCCTACTATGGATAGGTTTGAAATACAACATTCCTTGCAGTGTATTTTGCGTATTGCAGGGTAATGAAACTTAAAATCACTTTTATACTACTCTGTCCAATTACAGATTATTTCTTACACCACTTGTTTGCTGTTATCTTACCTCCTGGATCCTACTCTGTCAGATTCAATTCTTAGAGTCAGTGGTTGGATTTACAAAATCTGAAACAGTGTTTCTCGTATGTATACTTCAGGAAACTCAAATCTTTATATGTAAACAATAATCTCTAATGGAATGTTAATGTTGTGATCAAGAAGAAGAAGATAACAGAGTTTACAGAATAAAATCAGAGAGAGAGA
This sequence comes from Saposhnikovia divaricata, assembly GCA_036435485.1. Lineage (NCBI taxonomy): Eukaryota > Viridiplantae > Streptophyta > Magnoliopsida > Apiales > Apiaceae > Saposhnikovia > Saposhnikovia divaricata. The sequence continues at coordinate 52,367,699 of CM071595.1, read as the reverse complement.
GAGAGAGAGAGAGAGAGAGAGAGAGAGAGAGAGAGAGAGAGAGAGAGAGAGATGAGAAATGTTCTTCAAATTCAAGACAAGCTTTAACAATGACAGTTCTAGACTTAACAAGCCCAATCCTTCTAAGTTCTAACTAACTTCTAACAAACTTTGGCACCTAAACTGAATCAAACTAGTTTGACCAATTTGACCCTTACATTGACTTTGACTCCAAAATAACTATTTGTTAAAAGTAATTTTATTCTAAAAACCCAATTACAAAATGATCCTTTATCATACTTTCCCCCTTCTTTAAGAAACTTGTCCTCAAGTTTCAAGATTGCTGAAACATTGGAAAAGTAAGGTACTTCGGCACAAAATTAACTGCAACCTCCCAACTGGGCCTGTCAACGGATCGGATCGGATTATCCTAAATTCATATCCGAATTCATTAAGATTTTTCGGATTCGTATCGAATCCGTTCAGATTTCGGGTTATTGGATCGGACCTCCGATCCGTTTAATAAATTTTAAAAATATATGTGTTTTTAGTTTTTTAATTTAAAAAATAGTATTTTAAAATTTTTTTGACGAAATAAAAATTAAAATTATTACATATACATTGACAAATCCAAAAATATATTCTAAAATAATATTATTTATATAAAATTATATATAGATGGCCCAAAATAATCAAAAATAAATGTTGTTTGCCCAAAATACCGACGGGACACGGTAGATCGTGTACCGTGATAGGGGGTGTGTTGCGGAACACGATCTTCCGTAATAGGGCATGATACGGAGCTGCGTCTTTCGTGTTATACATGATACGCTGTACCGTGTTCCGTGACAGTGCTGCGTACTCACCTAACACGGAACACTGTTCACCGTATCATGCATAACACGGTAGACGCAGCTCCGTATCTACGTAATACGGAGGACGATGCTCCGCATCATACTAACACGAAGGACGATTCTCCGTATCCCGTCGGTATTTCGGGCACTTTTTTTCAAAATCAGTATTTTGGGCAAACACTTGTGAAAAATAGGCATTTTGGTCATTTTCTCTTATATATGTTATATATATATATATATATAATATATTTAATATATATTATATATTACATAAATATATAATATATATAATATATTCAGATCGGATTGTTATAGGATCAGATTATACAAAATCCATATCCGCTCCTTATCGGATCGGAACCTTATCAGATCGGATCATTAACGGATCGGATTTTTTTTGGAAGGATCCATACCCGATAATTTAGCTATGGATCGGATCGGGTCGGATATTCGATCCCTACTCCCAACTACTTTCATGAGATGGAAGCCCCTCTCATTGAACTAAGTACTGAACCTGCACACATTTCTATGCTTAACCATTTGAGAAGCCAAAATAATTGTTGGTTAAGGCTCTGGCTCAGCAACAGTAGAATTAAACCAATCAGGAGTCTGAGAAACCAAGGGAGTAGTACCATGAAACTTCTTCAACTGGGAAACATGAAAAACATCATGTCTGAGAACCACTAGGTAATTTCAATTTGTAAGCAACATGTCCAACGCACTCCAAAATCAAGAAAGGTCCATAAAATTTGTGAGATAACTTTTGATTAACTCTTCTCTGAACAGTGCTTTGTCTATAAGGTTGTAACTTCAACAAAACAAAATCCCCTTGCTGGAATTTTCTTTCAGATCTATTCTTATCAGCTTGTTGTTTCATCATATGTTGAGCTTTAAGCAAGTGAATCTTTAATGCAGCAATCATATTTTATCTCATTTGCATACTTCAGTCCACAACATCAATTGCACACTCACTAGCTAGATAAGGTAAGTGCAAAGGAGGTGGTTGGTTATAAACAACCTCATAAGGGGTAAGGCCAGTAACAGTTGAAAAGTGGGTATTAAACCACCTTTCTGCTAGTGGAATCCACCAAGACTATTTCTTAGGACAGTGCCACACATACACCTCAAATAAGCCTTAACGCATCTATTAACCACTTTTGTCTGACCATCAGTCTGAGGATGATAGGCTAAAGATAATAAGAAATCAGTACCATGTAGATGGAAAAGCCCTTTCCAAAATGCATTTAAGAATATTGGATCCCTATCACTGACAACTGACCTAGGCCATCCATGCAATTTGAACACATTGTCAGGGTATACTTGAGCAACTTGAACAGCAGTAAAAGGATGAGTCAGAGTCATAAGATGCACATATTTACTAACCTATCAGCAACTACAAAAATAACCTCCTTTCCATTAGACTTAGGTAAACCAGTGATAAAGTTCGTAGGAATGTCTACCCAAACCTCTGTAGGAATAGGAAGAGGCTGCAATAATCCAGGATAAGCCACTATTTCATGTTTAACAGCTTGACAGGTATATCATTCAAGCCCACAACCGAATGCATACCGGACCCAACAACCCACCACAGCTCAGTCCAAAAGTGTTAGCAAATTGGTATACATTAGTTATTAACTTGTATCTATAAAGGCCTCTAACATTCTATATCTTATCGATGTAGGATGTTACAAACACCCCCTCTTATTGGGTCGACGTCCTCGTCGAACCCACAAACTGAACCCGGGCAGTGCCTTTTCACTTCCGTCCGGTTCAGGTTCTAATACCAACTATAAAAGCTCGACTTTTCGGAGTATTAATTCTAAATCAAAACTAAAAGGAAAATACAATTTCTTAATCCAAAAGTCTATTACAAAGATAACTATTACAAAAGCACAGCTAGCGATGACGATTTACCCCAAACCTAAGATCCTTGAACTTGAATGCTATCCCACTCTATCTTACACCGAACCTGAAAATTGTAAGTAATGAGTTATACAGCCCAGCAAGTACCAATCGATGTAACCAGCCAGACAAAGTAACATTTATACACATATAGAATAATACACGATACAATATGATACGCAAAATAATAACTTTCGATACACATACCTTTATTCGATATGATACGACACCACGTAACAACAACTTAAACCCCACAATTCATACCACGACCATTACAACCCGGTAATAACGATCCTAAATTTTCAGAAAACTATCGTTACGGTCCTTATTCTTATTTTCGCAAACCATGTCAAAATCTAGGTCTGGAGGTAGAACTTCGAATTGATCATCATGTTCAGCTTGGAAAGATCCCTCGTGATGCATACTTCATAAAAAAAGTGTTTGTCGGAATCGTCATCCCATGATTTTCGTAATTGCCTCAGAATCAATCAATGTGCAAGCAAAAGACTGTCGAGAATACCAGGAAAGCTCAGACTTATAATATGAGAACAAACAATTTAAACACGTTCTAGAAAAAGTGCTATAGGATAGATACCTAGGGTTTTAGCCAAGAATTTTTAGGACAGATGTTACAGGATCATATCTTAACACTTAATTTCTAGCTCCTCATCGGAGAAGCCACAATATAATTTGACATACTCCCCATGTTCCATTACTTTTATCCATAAATGAAAAATCACATCTTTAGCAATTTATAATATTCAGATCTTTTGTTCAATGCTAATAGTTATTGTGGTTGTTTTTTTCGAAGAGAAATAATTAAAATTTTACAAACAGGATAGTGGGACCTCAAATGTGTTTAGTTATAGGAAATAATTTTTACTAAAGGAAAATTTGGTTCAACTAATATAGTTAATAGAAGATGATTCTATACTATACTATAATAAGCAAACTATGGGATAATTTGATTCATTTGGTTACCCTGATTTTTGATTATCCTTTCCATTCATAACTGTTATATCTATAACTTAAATAGGTGATGACCGTTGGATACAGTACTAAAAGTTGTTATATACAGAGGTATAAGGTCCAACAACATTTTAATATAAAATTAATACTAAAAGATGTTATATCGAAAGGTTGAAGCACAACAAGGAAAATTGCTTCACACAATGGGCTTTAACTATCGTCTAAAGCCCTGAAATCGCGTTGTCTATTGAGTAGTCATCTTATACGCGCCTCAGATGACGGTCGCCAATCGTTGTCTGATGAAAATACAAACAATGATCAATGCTCAAAAGAAAATATTGTATAAAAACCAGAAACCACCTTGGTTTGTAGGTAAAACCCTTGTTGGATTTGCTTTCAGTCAAACATTTTTATGTCCATGAAAATGTCATCTGATATGCATTTCAGACAATGATCGTCAATCGTTGTGTGAAAAGTAAACGATGACAGTCATCATTTTTCACAATGTTGTATGATAACCAAAAACAACAATAGTTTATTTAAAAGCCCTTGTTAGAGTTCGTTTCCCTCAAGAATTTTTAGTTTCAGAAACTGTTGTCACCAGATCGGGAAGAAAATGGTTCATTATTGACAACCATCTGTTTCATTTAGTTCTACACAACCGTTACATTCAGCACCAGTGTTGTTTGATTGCTAAGAACACAAGTTTTTAAAGACTCAAAAACCTGTTGTCCAACTTTAACAAAGACAATGCATTCTTTTTGCAAACGTGTTGTGTGAGATCTTGTAGCACAACAGTCTGGATTTTAAAATTTGTTGTTTTTCTTTGTTTTACACGATAGTTAATTATTTAAAATGTGTCGTGGTTAATTTTTACTACAATAGTTTTCATTTTATACTGTTGTCTTGCTTTTTCCGGCACAATAGTTTGTTGGTTATGGAACGCTTATGGGTTCCCCTTCACAAAAAGTTTTTTTTTCACCTCCATTATCTAAACGTAGGTAGAAAATGGTTTTATTTAATAAGAAAGTTGTAACAAAAACTAAGCACAATGGTTTCACACAAAAAAAACTATATTCTACAATGCAATATATACGTTTCATCATTACCAATTTATTAAAACAAACCATCATCAACCAAACCAACATTCACCATTACAACGATCAATAACCGAATATCCATATATAACCTCATTTACCTCAACAGAACATCCAAACAACAAAAGGGGGGCTGATTTACATGTCTAGACAAGAGACAACAAACAAGACAGACTGAAATATTCAGTAAGGTATACCTAAGCACCTAAAAAGTCGGGTCTTCATAAAGTTTTTTGGCCATTCAATCTTGATTTCTTCCAGATCTTTACGTCCATAAGCCATGTTGCTCCTCCGTAGCCACTACAAAATGAAACAACGTTATTTAGTAACAAAACACATGAACATATATAACATAAATTAGGAAAATTACAACTTCTACCTTCGTAGCAAATTTCAGTTCCTTGTCTTTACATTTCTCTTGTTGAGTCCAAACAATGCAACCTAGATGGTAGAATGGGGGGTTGAATACAATCTAGTTAAATTTTCACTTTTCTTTCGAACTATGAAGATTTTACTAGACACAAAGATAAAGATTTAATTGTGAATTCTAGGCGAGAACAAGGTGATAGTAAGAAATCTCAAAGAAGGTAGATGAACACACAATCTTTAAAATTTCAGGTGAACTTAAGTCGATCCACGTAGGGTATATATTGAAATATGTGTTAAAAAAACACATCTGCAAATTACAAAGTTTGATAAGAGAAACATAAAGATTTATCTCAATCAGCTCAGTGTTTCTCTATATCTCACTATGCTACTCATACAACCTATTTTTACTGTATGAAGATAAGCAGTGTACATAAAATGGAAATACATTTTTGGTATTGCTTGTCACACATAACTGCTTGAAGGGTCACCATTTCTGGAATTATCTTGAAAGTCTACTCTTCTTGATTTGGACAATGTAGCATGCTTCAAGTCCGTGCATGTTGCTTTCTTCATCAGTTACTAAGTTCATGTATTGACTTAGCTTCCAAGCCCACGTGATGCTTTGTGCAAAAGGTATTGTTTGGTTGAATCTTTCATTCTTGAAAAGTTACTTTAGCTAAAGATATGAACCTTTAGCAAGTCAATAAGCTTTTCTTCTTATTAAGATATCCTTGAACTTCTAAGACAAATAGAGCAATCTTTATGCACTTATCAAGTTATCCTTTGAATTCTTCAGTTAAAAGGTAATCATCTTGGGAGGTTGCTTCCACTCTAATTCTTGCCTTTGAAACTAGATAAACAGTGATTGATTTCACATTTCATTTGTAAAAGTTTGAGCCATCGAATATCTACACTTTGGCCCCCAACTCGTTACATCCTTTGTGTAATTGACCGATATTTATAAGTCACGGATTGCAAAGTGATTCTATGTCTGCTTTTCATTTGATATGTTTCATTAGAGAATTCTGGTACAACTCATTCAATCAAGAGATCTCGAATGAGCATATTTTTGGATTTCTTGAATCCAATTCATGAGTTCTCGAACTGATGTAGCTTGACTTCTCAAATGAATAAGTTAGCACTTATTATCGAATTAGCCATTTCCTAGAGTTCTCGAATGACTTCTCGAATAGGCTACTTTGTAGACTTCTCGAATGAGTGGATTCTAGACTTCTCGAATTGGCCATACGGTAGACTTCTCGAATCACTTGCAAGAGTTGTTTTTAGCAAAACCTCTTCTTTGATTACAGATACTCGATTAAAGCATCTCATAGCTTGTTGCAGAAATAATTCCTAACTGATTGCAGAATTCCATTATGACGCCCCCAAATTCGGGGTCAGGATTTGGTGCCACAAACCATTACAATTAAGTATAACTTAATTATATAAACGACCCCTCACCGAGGATCGATCTCAGGTTATGGTATGAAACAAGAAATCTAAATTACAACAATTATTACAACCACTATACCTTATTATTTGTAGCGCAGTCCAATAATGTATATATCTGTTTTGACTCTAAAGTCTATTCTTTATAGAATGTCTCATCGCTCTCATTCGAATTGTATTACGTAGGTAGCCAGTCTTTAACCCTAACTAAAAAGGAAAGGTAAAACAAATCAATGGTGAGCCAACAATGCTCATCAAGGGAATAATATAGTGAAACAACAATATCTCAATAATTCATTGATGAACAATATCAATGACCAATTTATCTTAAGGAAATAATTCAATTTCTATCATAGAATAAGACTTTCCATTTTCTTCAACCATATCTTTTCATCAAAACATTCCTTTCTTAAAAACATTTTTATCATTGAAACATATTTTTCATAAAACCTTTTAAAAACATTTAAGTTGATTGGAGTTTTTCCACGACTACGGACAATACGGGTGATCGGCCACGTAAAGTCCCCATACCAGACACGAAGTTCCTCTAGACCTTGAAATTGGGTTCTCAATTAGGCAACACATTGGCCTTTACATTGCTGGACTAGTCCCACTAGCCTCTTACGCTAAAAAAAATATGCTGGACCGACGTCACCCGTCCTCTTACGCCTCCAATCTGAAGGAATCCGTAGAAAACATTTAGACAAAATCCCTCACAATAAAACCTTTAAAACATTTCACTTTTTAGTCCTTAAACTCATGGATAATAGATCAGCCCAGTATAAGCATTATTTCCCAGTTATACACCACGAGATTGTAGAAGGGAAGGTTGAATATAATCTTGGTGAATACAATCTAGACTAAATTCTTTCGAATTGGTGAGGTCTTAAAAGCATATCGTTATAGGAACAGAAAGTAAACAGATTATCTAAGACACATACAACACAAGATATAAAAATCTGAGGTGGGTTTGAATGGTCCACATGATGGTTGTATTTGAAGAAAATACTCTGTGTAGAAATACACAGCTGCGGGTTACAATGTCTTAGTGTCTACAAGAAAACATAATGCAATATCTGATATGCTCTGTGTTTTCTTCTCTACTAAACTATGTTGCTCATACAGCTTATTTAAACTATATGAAGATACATTTTTGGTATGACTTGTCACACACACATGCTTGAAGTAATGACCATTTCTGGAAATGTCTTGAAGATCTTCTTTCCTTGATTTGGACAATCTTAGCATGCTTCAAGTCCGTGTATGTTTCTTTCTTCATAAGTTACTAAGTTCTTGAAATTACTTAGCTTCCAAGCCCACGTGATGCTTTATGCAAAAGATCTCTTTGGTTTGAATCTTTATCTCTGAAAAATAGCTTTAGCAACAAGATAATCTTTTCGAAAGTCAATAATCTTTTCTGCTTATTGAGTTGTTGTTTGCACTAAATTCACGCAAGCGTACGTGTCACAAGTAATATAGAATAAAGTCAAGTTCGTTCCTAAAGAGATCTGGTTTAGGTTTCAATTCAGTTATTGTACCTATGCAACAATGTATGGTTTTTACTCACTGCTAAGACAATTGACAAGATTTGGTTTTGGTTAACTAAATTTAACTAAGAAGCAATTTAACAAAACTAAGAATTACTTAACTAATGAGAATTAATTACTTATATGAGAATAAACATGGGATCTCAACTTCATTAAATACTTCGCTTAGAGTTGATGCCTTTAATCAAAGTATGTGATTGGTTAAGATATCTGATCAGACAACACGAAACAAGTATACGCTACTTCTCAGTATAGGAATACCAAACTAAACATACATCCACAAAAAAGATAGAAGATGAATAGACACCAATTATATTTAGACCCTATACCTTTATAAGATTTGAAAACATAACGGTTGAAGAACAAGTTGTCTATTAAGATCATATAGGGCAGCATAATATTTCTCAATTTGCGCTAAAAATCATGATGTCACTCATACATCAACTTATCCTCTGCTAGCATGGCAAGTTCTAAATCTCAAGATCCACTCTTGCTTCACAAGAGATTAACAATCTAGATGTTAGCTACGCATCTAAAAGCATTAAGCACAACCATACAAGGATATCACGAATTCATCACACACAAATCTTTAAAGCAATCAAACTACTAAACTACATAGATAAATCCGTTAGAATCCCATGACAACGATTAGTTCATAATCGAACTGCTCGCCATCATGGGATCTGATGAAACCATGGTAATAAACAAAGTATTAATAAAAACAATAGTGCTAGAATAATAGAGTTAAGAAAACAAATCAAAAATCCAGAGTATCGCCTAATTTAGAAGAAAACAAAAGTAGATCTAGATCTCCGAATGCTGTCACGTTCTTCCGGGAATCCGTCTCCAAGTCTGACTCTCTATCTTCGACTCTCTCTATGTTTATTCTCTGATAAAACATTGGTTTATATTGTCTACATGTGTTTATGTAGCCCCCATGTCTTGTCCAGCAAGAAATTCCCCAAAACAAAATTAAAATAGAATTTCTGCAGTTCGGCACAAAATACGTTTCCTAAACTGATTCTGTTTTGAAGGAAAATTCGTAACTGACTTTTCTTCAGTATATCTGGGCCGTTCCAATTGTATTTTGAAATCTGGACCACTTGAGAATGAAAGAGAATTCCGTTATCTTCGAGTGGACTATAAGATCGTCCAAAATGGACTTGTAGAACTCAAGATATGACCCAAACAGTAAATCAGAAATTCTGCCAGCCGACTGCAGCGCTGACTGCGCCGTAGTAGCGCTAACTGCGCCCAAACTTTCTGTCCAAGATTTTTTGTCTTCGTGTGAGCTGTAAAATCGCTGAATTCGGACTTCTAGAACTCCAGATATGGCCAAAACAGTGAAGACTGCGCAAACTACCCGGAAAATCCGAATTTTAATCAATTTAACCTCCAACTCTTATTTCTGCAAAACTCAATGAAAACACATTAAACACACCACATACTTGAGGTCAAGTAATCAATTTAAACCGATACTAGGCATCCCAAGTGGATATAAAATCCACTTATCACACCCCCAAACTTAAGCCAATGCTTGTCCTCAATCATAAACAAATATAACTATATACAACTAACTAGTACCACTTCTGTAGGTGATCACGGTTGCATTTGGCATATGCAACAAGCCCTTTAAACCCCTAGGTAGCCCTAGTGGACGAGTGAGGTCTCGTGAGGGCCTATAGCGAATGTACCAACAAAATTCATCACTACCTAATGCAATGCATGAATGCAACTAATATGAAAATGCAACGATCCCCTTTAACTAACCAAAACCAACTAGCAAGCAAATATCCCAAAGAAATGCAATACGTCCAAACGGAGTTCGACTAAGTCCCCGTATACTAACAATACATGAACAGAAACGTGCATGTGTGCGATGCTCATCAGAAATACTCCTAACACACTAGATCAAAATCATACCTATTCGTCGCCAAGACAATCACAGGTTTATAAATAAAATAGACGGTAAACACTTCATAACCTAGGAACACCTCCATCCTCATCTGAGTTAGCCAGAAATCCATGCTTTATTATTTAACAACAAATACGACACATAATATACAAGCATGCTTATTTAACCATGCAATGGATGAGACCCCAAAAGGCTTATACAATAATACCCATGTAGCGAGCGTTAGGTACAAAGTCCCCTAGAACTTAATTGCTCGAGTATTAAAGAGCTCACCCTGGTTAATTCTGCATTTACAATTCACACAACTTTTTTTTCCCGAATTTTTTTCTTTTTATATATGCAATCTGGAATGAGAATTCTCAATTCCAACCATAGACTACTCATATAAATATGAGCCGGCTACTAGCCATTTGATGCCTAGCCATTATTGACAACTATTTACAACTAGCATGAAATCCCTGGTTTCCCCCAAACTTAGACTTTAGTGATCCTATGCCATCAAGGGAATAACGAAAATTCTAAATATAAACAAGTGATTAAATCTCAAAACAACCAACAAGCATGACCTCAACCAAGCCCAAAAGCAAACGATGAGACTGTGTAAAAATTTTGTTTCTGCAGCATGCAAGTCAATTCCTAGGAACTATAAATCAACCCTCTATTCATCATTACCACACTCAAATAGACATCGACCTACCAATCAGAATTAGCTCATCCTAAGGGATCATGAAATATGCATGCTATGCAAATGCAACTATAATGAACTCACATGGTACACAAACAAAATAACAGAATGTCCTATATGAAACAAAACATGCAATCATACGAACACATATGAATGAACTACCACTAATATGCAATATATGATTTCCTACATAAACAAAGACTCAACTAACACTACTTATCCCCCAAATCACCCCCAAACTTAGAATATTCAATGTCCCCATTGAATCGAAGGTAATACAAGGGATAGTAGAGATGCCTAAATAAAAATGCCGAAAAGCGTGGGTTGCCTCCCACGAAGTGCTGTCGTTGATGTCATTTAGCCGGACATTACCAGCTCACTTCATGGCGGTTTCAAGAGAATAATAGGATTGTCCTTAATAGAAGAAACTTTCACACCCATGCCGACCTCTTGTTTGCTTACATCCAACACATCTCTTCTTTCACTCTTCACATTGATTTTTCCACCAATCGACTTCTTCTTTTTCTTCTTCACAGCTCTAAGGTGCTTATCCCTCTCAGTTGACTAAATCACACACTCTTCTACCTCATCATCAACTATCCACCTTCTTAACACATTATCATGACACTCTTCAAAAATCATTAACTCATCATTCACAAGTACATACCTCAAATGCGGTGGAAGTTTTCCGAGCTTTACATTCTAGAGATCTTGCGAGGAAGATTTATCAGCATCAATACTTTTCTCGAACAACTTAACTGATTCAGAGTTCTCCGAAAAATTTGGAACACTAGGCAATGCATCCAATTTTAAATCACGTGTTTCTTCTTGGAGAGACAACTCGAGGGAGTCACAAGTGTTATGCTCGAGCATATTGGTATCAGTTTCATCAGCAAGAGATTTCATAAAAAAACACACTTCTGGATCATCTGAAATCTTCGTAGGAGCAAACACATTAAAGGTGGCCTTATCATCTTGAACCCGAATAGTTAGCTCCCCTTTTTGCACATTAATTAAAGCTCGGCCGGTAGCTAGGAATGGCCTTCCCAAGATGATGGGAATCTTCTTATCTTCCTCAAAGTCTAGAATGACAAAATTAGCAGGAAAGATAAACTCATCCACCTTTACCAAGATATCCTCCACTATACCTCTAGGATATGTGATCGACCGGTCAGCCAGCTGTAACGCGATATTTGTAGGTTTCGGATCAGGTAGACCAAGTTGCATGAAGACAGACAAAGGCATTAGATTGATACTAGCTCCCAAGTCATACAAACACTTGTCGAAAGATAAGTTGCCAATAGTGCACGGGATGGTGAAACTTCCTGGATCTTTAAGTTTAGGAGGCAACTTTTGCTGCAGAACAACACTGCACTCTTCCGTCAAAGCAACGGTCTCTAATTCATCGAGCTTCAACTTCCTTGATAAAATCCCTTTCATGAACTTAGCATAGCTCGGCATCTTTTCAAGAGCTTCCGCAAATGTATGTTAATCTACAACTTCTTGAAGACGTCCAAAAATTTCTGAAATTGCTTTTCTTTACTTCTTTGCAAGCGTCAAGGATATGGAGAAGGAGGATAGATCTGATTGCTCTTTTTAGACTGCTCCAGAGAAGCTTTTTCAACAGGTTTCTTACTCTTTTCCACTTCACCGTTCAACTGATCAGCCACCAAGTCAGATTTCTCAATTTCTGGCCCTGCTGATTTTTCAACCTGTTGATTCAGAACTTCTTCATCTTCCTTAGTTGCTGATTTCTGCTCGGTTGTAACCTTTCCCAATCTCAAAGTTACTGCCTTCACCTGATCATGGACTTCCCTCTTGCCCGGATTAGCCTCTGTATCACTAGGAAGAGTTCCTTGCGGCCTATTCAACAACGCATTAGCAATATGCCCAATCTGATTTTCCAAGGTCTTAATCGAAACCGCTTGGCTTTTGCACATCAACCTCAATTCTTCCAATTCATATTTTTCAGTAGAAGATTGCCCCGCACCTGCATGAGGCTGTTGCTGAAATCCCGGAGGTTGGAATCGCTGCCTTGGAACATATTGCTGCTGATAACCTTGATTGAACGGCTTAGTGTTGTTCTAAAAATTAAGCGATTTAAATTGCAAGCGAACAATTTGTTTCGTTGTAAAATGTGAGATTCGTTCCGTAGAGACTAATATTTTCGCAAACTTAATTTTTAATTTAATCGAATCAGAACAAGCTTGGATTTTGGATTTTGATTTTACCCTAATTAATTACTAAATGAAAATCTAATTATTGTAAATTATTGTAAAACTTAATTATTCTAGAATTATTCTATAAATTTAAAAATTCTAAATTCAAATTAAATCTAAATTCTAAATTATTCTAAGAATTCTAAATTAAAACTAAATTTTATTCTAAAACAAATCTAAAATTTATTCATAAATTACTCTAAAAATTCTAAATTCGATTTAAAAAAAGTAGATTTTATTCTAAGAATTTATTTACATTAGAATTAAACAGAAAAAAAAAACAGTCGACTCAGTGTCAAGACTCAGCACATAACAATCACCAAAACGAAAACCCAGACATGGTTTGCAAACTCAGCAAAAACAGAACAAAACAACTAATTCAAAAAAAACTCGATACCACTCAGTACTAGACTCGGAAATTCAAACATCAAAAACAAACTCGAAGATAACTACAATACTCAGAAACTCGTCCCAACAACTAACAGCAGACAACCTCCACGGAAATCATCAATTCAACAAAGAAGTTCGATAGTAATTTTAAAAACAAACAGTAAATGCAACACAAGAACTCGTAAACTCAGTGGCGACTCGCAGCGAACTCAGACTCGACTTCACAGCAAGAGTAGACCCGAAACCATGATCCAACAATCTCACAAAACAGACTCTAAACAAAACTCTGATCAGCATCAAAACTATTGCTAAAACAATAAGAAATCACTACTCTAAACAAAACTAGGACAATCGAAACAGCAAATTATAAAACCGGACCAATAAAAAAAACAAAGGAGAAAGGAATTAAGGCTAAAAAGAGAAAGGGGTTTTGTGTGTGTGTGTTTCGTGAATTAAAGGAGAAAAAGGAGGGCGTTATGAGAATTGAACGGAGAAGAAAGGGGTGAGGTTGTTTTGAAGACCGGAAAGGAAAAAAAATGTTGGGTTAAGTGTTTGTATGTGAAGAAAAAGCAGGAATAGAACTTCGAAAAAAAAAAACCAATGAAACAGAAAAAAAAAACAAGAAAAATTTGTAAAGAATTTTTATAAAACTAATTTTTTTTGCTGTTGTTATTTGTTATTTGTTTTTTTTTAAAAATTAAATATTAAAATAATGAGATTAACTAGAAAATGGAAATTATACTAAAATGATGATTTAACATTAAATGGCCCACAATAAAATTGAGATTTAAAGGGGAACAAACTAAAAATTAAAACTACGAACAAGAAATTAAAAATCGTTACTTTCAACCCATAGTGGTTAGCTTTTCGCTACTTTGTCCACTACATGGATTTACGAAAATAACGAAAGGAAAGTAAAATAAACGAAAGAGCAAGACAAGAAATTAAAGGAAATAAAATTGCATTAAAATTAAAAAGTGTGTTTACAAGATTTGAAACTAAGAAAAATAAAAGAAATTAAATCTTCCCTAAAATCTAAGTTACTAAATACAAGGGGAGTGAGGGGGTATTTATAGGATAGGAATTAGGGTTAAGGGGGTGTTGGGTAAATCCCCACCATACATTTGTGGTGTGTGGTGGTGAAATCCTAGCCATCTATTTGTTTACTTCCCCCTTAAACTTTGAAGAGTTGAGCTTGGCCATACACTTCTCTAATGTGTTGGGATGATCTCCACCTTCCACTTGTCTTGAAATATTCCTTTTGCTCCAAGCTCCTAATTCTTTTCCTTCTTTCATTTTTGGTCCTTTTTCTTCCTCTTTTTCCCTTCCTTGCTCTTTATTTCTTTATTTTGTCATTTCTTTATTTATTTACGAATTTCCTGAAATGCAACAAAATAATTTATTAAAATATGAGTTCAAGCAATAAATAGGTAACCAAAATATGGAAAAATATGCACTTATCACTTAGCTCCATATTGCTGACCTTGAAACTGCTGATAAGGCTGCTGAGGTTGTTGATCACCTTGATTGTTGCTCCAGCTGAAATTAGGATGATTCCTGTTGTTCGGATGATAGGTGGCTGGAACTGGTGCAGCAGGTCTCTGAAAATTACTCACAAACTATGCTGATTCAGAAGAAATAGCACACTGATTCGTCTCATGTGCGCCCGCACATAGCTCACAAACACTTGCAACCTGCTGTACTCCATAGTTAGTGAGAGAATCCACGTTCATAGTTAAAGCCTTCAACTGAGCTGCATCAACTTCCAAAATATTTGCTACCTTGCCTTGCGATAGTCTCTGGGTTGAATTCTGATATTCATTAGCAACCATCGTTGTTAACACAATATCACGCAAGTATACGTGGTCACAAGTAATACAATTAAAGTTCGTTCCACTAAGATCTGGTTAAGTTCGTTTTAGTTAATGCAGCTATTCAACAATGTATGATTTTAATTCACTGCTAAGACAATAAATAAATTGAGATTTTAATTAACTAAATTAAGCTAAGATGCAAAGTAAGAACTAATTAACTAATGAAAATTTAATCTGAATTACTTATAAGAAAAAAAACATGGGATCCTAACTTCATTATCTACTTCACTTAGAGTCGATGCCTTTAATCAATGCATGTGATGGTTTTGATATCTGATCAGACAACACGAAATAAGTATACACTACTTCTCAGTATACGAATACCAAACTAAACATACATCCACAAAAGAGATAGAAGATGAATAGACACCAATTATGCTTAGACCCTATATCTCTATAAGATTTGAAAACATAACGGTTGAAGAACAAGTTGTCTATTAAGATCACATAGGGCAGCATAATATCTCTATTTACGCCACAAATCATGATGTTAAAACATCAACCTATCCTACGCTAGCATGGCAAGTTCTAAATCCCAAGATCCACTCCCGTTTCGCAAGAGATTAACAAATTAGATGTTCGCGACGCATCTAAATACATGAAACACAACCATACGAGGATATCAAGAATTCACCACACATAAATCTTTAAAGCATACAAACTACTAAGCTACATAGATAAATCCGTTAGAATCCCATGACAACGATTAGTTCATAGTTGAACCTCTCGTCATCATGGGATCTGATGAAACCATGATTTAAAACAAGATAGAATTGAAAGAAGTAATAATATTAATAAAACAAAGAGTTAAGAAAACAAATCTAGAATCTAGAATAACACAAAAGATGAAGTAGATCTAGATCCGTTGCTTGTCACGAGCGTTGAATCCTTCTCTCCTTTTCTCCCTTGCAGATCTAAGCTATGATACAATAATAAAAATTGATACAAATTACATGGTAGGAAGTGTTTAAATAGACTCTAAAAGTCTTTCCCAACAAGGAAACACCTTAAAATACAATTAGAATTCAATTTAGGTGCAAGAAACTACCTAAACTTCAATTAGAATTAGAAAAAAGAACAAAACGGTAATCTTCCAGCCTGGTTCTCAAAGAATACGTGCGCGATTTTGACCAGCATGTCCCCTGAACCTGCTATCTATCCCATGTTGTAGGAAATATCTCAAGCTTCGAGTGAGCTATAAGATCACTGATAACGGACTTCTAGAACTCCAGATATGGCCAAAATAGTGTAGACTGCGCAACCTTCCCGGAAAATCCGAATTTTACACAAATTTGCTCTTTTCTCCTCCGTTTCTTTTGCATTAGCTAACATCTTCAATACCATGATGCATGTAACTCCTTGGTAGCATAACACAAATGTCCAATCTTCATTCCAATGTTTAATTCCACTCTAATAACAGTTAGAATCACCACCACTAACCAATAGCTACAACCCTGCACAACTACACAAAACACATCAAAAATACAACAAACTTGAGTCCAAGTCAATCAATTTAAGCCGATATGGATCGCTCCAAGTGGATATAAAATCCACTTATCACACCCTGTTAGGTCCAATAAGATTGTAGAAGGGGGGGGTTGAATACAATCTATATCATTTTCTCCAAATTTATTCGTTAAACAATTTTCACTTAAACGATTATTTTGTGCGGAATAATATAACACAAATTTCAAGTTGAATATAACAATATATTAACTTGATGGGTGTTACAAAATCAGTACAAGTGATTATCAAGAAATTAATAACTAATTAGAAAATTCGACATGAACTTTTCTAATTTAGTTAATAAAAATCAAGATATCAAGTCAAGAACTAGGAAACTTAATTCGCAAGTAATACAAGAGTGATCAATAAACAAGTTCCAGCGGATTAGATATTACAAAGAGCTTGAACTGAATTTATTGTGAAAATTAAAGCTTGGGCAGGTGTGTAGAAGTTGAGAGAATTTGATGCTTGGGTGTTCTTCAATTTTCTGTCCGTGTGTCCCTTTTTTTGCTTCTGCTGGTTTCTGTCCATTTTATAGCAATGTTAGATATTTGCTGCCACCATGACATAATTTGTTCCATGACATAACCTGTATATTTCGGTATGACAAAAACTTTGTCATGACATAACCTGTGTAGCTCGGTATGACAAAAACCTTGTCATGACATAACTTCATAATTCGGTATGACATAATCTGTGTTATGACATACTCTCAGAATTCGGTATGACATAATCTGATCATGACATAATCTGATCTTCAGCTCAGAATGACATAAACCTCACGTTTTCTATCAACATGACATAATCTGTGCAGCTCTATTTCAATATGACATAATCTCAGCTTTTCACATTTATTCTTTTATGTCATAGAAACCTTATTAATTATTTAATGATTAATTAATTAATTCAGACTGAATTGACACAATAAGTAATTTAATAAATAAATTAATTCTTTTAGAATTAATTCATTAATTAAATAAACTATAAGGATTTATATCAATTAAAGGTGAACTAGTTAAAATCAATAAATACTTAATTTACCTCAATGAACCACTGTTAGTAATGAATAATTTCCACTGGATAATTGTTGACGTTCGATGTACTGTCTGGTTCATGAACGACTAACTCCAATTTCTATTCTTCACTTTGACTCTCAGTTGTGATCCATGTACTTTCTCAACACACTTTAATTCCTCTTGTACTGCCTCTGTCACTATTTAAATCTCTTGTCACTGCAAATAAAATCCAATTGCATCAATGCTACACCAAGGCTTGATCAGTTGTCTGAATCTTCTTTCGGTGTAAAACATCAAAACTATAGATTGACATTCTTCTTTCTTCTGACAGATATCACTATCTGAGATTCCTGTGACAGTTACCATTAATTACTTATTACAATCTAATTTAAGTTGAGTTGTATCCTCAAAATACAAATAGGCTGAGTCATATGCCTTTCAATCTCCCCCTATTTGTTTGTTAAAAATTAACAAGAAAATTCCTAGAGGATAACTCAACTAACTCAAATTAAACTAGTAAAAGATAAAACTGTAATTGCAAAGTAAATAATGAAAAATGGTTCTGGTTTATATTTAACATTTCCAGATTCAAACTTAAAAGATAAATACAAGATAGATGATCCTCTAGACTGATCATATTTCACATTAACCTATCTTGTTCTATTTAAGCTCTAAAGATATAACATGTAGAGCAGTTCTTCACTTTGGACTGTCTTCCCTTCTGAATTCTCCTTCTTCAGGTTCATCTGTGACTTGAAGTTTCTTGTGCAAATCAGAATCAACAAGACGCTCTCTTCTTGATGACAATCTTTGAGGTAAGATTAAAGGAATTCCAAGCTTCTTTCTAAGTTCACCTTGAAATTTCTTGTAATCTTTTATATTCGTTTTTGCATAGGATCGAATGTGATCTGCAGCTATTAACTTTTCTTCAGTCAAGAATCCATGATTTCTGAGAGCATATTCAGCATATACCAAATGTTTTGCATGATGTTCATATAACTCATCTGTCTGAAGATTGATTGAATGAAGTATCTTTCCCTTAAGAAATTTTACTTGTGGAGGATTCTTAATCACTTCTGGTCCAGCTCTTTCAGCAAATTCTTTGAACTTTTCATGTAGTAAAACACCTAGCTCAGACGATGTTCTCACTTTAGGCCTAAGTACCCAAATCTCTGTCAGCGATCTGTCATAAAAGAACTGAATAGATACTCTGAAAGTTCCAACATTATGACAATCCACAAATATTACCAGCTCATCAGATTTGGGATCAAATGCAGTAGTTATCCTGATGACTTCTACCTTTAAGGCCCTTATATACATATCATGAATTGGATTTGCCAATTTAAATTCCTCGAGAATTTCTCCAAGACGACGATCTGCATAATCAGAACTCTGAGGTGAATCAATTGCTTTTTGAGCACGTTCCCATTTGTCTCCACTCTTGAGTCTGATATACATCTTTCTTGCTTCAAGCTTCTGAGCATGTTGCATTTGAAGAGCTTCCTTTTCAGCCTTTTGAAGCCTTTCATTATGAGCTATCTGTTCTAGTGTCTTTTTGAGTCTTTCATCTCTCATAGACAGATTAGCTTCATTCTGTTGATTGGCTTCAAAATCCATTCTTTGCAGTTCAGCAGGATCAGGAACTGCAATATCTTCATCATCCCAAAAACTGAGATCTGGTTGACCAAACTCTTCACCATCATCTGAAAAGTCCAAATCAGCAAAAATATCAAGGTTGTCAGGATCACCTGAGTAGTAATAACCTTTTGTAGTGTCATCCTCCTGTGCTGTTTGAGCTTTCTTTCCCTTGTCACTTGTATCTTCAACTTGTTTATCAGATTTTGATTTACTTGCACTTGCTCCCCCTCTAGATTTCTCCCCCTTAGTTGAGGAATCCTCTACAGTTCTGTGGCTTGGGTCATCTTCACCATCACCTTCAAAGAATCTCACCTCTTCTGGTGTAGTAGAGTGAGTTCTGCTGATGATGTTATACAAGTGTCTCAACCCTTTAGCTTGATAAGCAGTTTACCTTTCAATTTGACTCACTCGATGGCCAGTGGATAAATGATTCTCATTTACTTCTTTCTGCAGATCTTCTATTTTAATTGATATAGAAGTGATAATGAGATCTTGAGCCACTGTGACATCTCCAGAATCTTCGATCGCTTGTTGCTGCGAGAGTTTAAGTGCATTGATCTTGATGTTGAAGATAGTTCTCATGTTATCCATGTCAAACCTTAAGTTTGTATTGTCTTCTTCAGCTTGAGCAAGGCTTTCTTTCATTTGATTCAATTCTGCCATGAGAGAAATAGTGTTTGTGTCATTGTGTGCGCTCACCTCACTATCTCTCTGAGTATCACTCATCTCACGTGCATGTGTTTCACTCAGTTTGGAGGAGATCCTCACATCACTCCTCTCATGTTCCAAAGCTGCTTCCATTGTACCTGCAGGTAAAATCACCCTAGCCTTCTCTTGGAAGGTCAGTGGTGGTGCAATGGGAGTTCGCAAATCCCTAACCACAGTCATTTCTGTCATGTCAGTTGGAATTGAGGTCTGAATTGCTTCAGTGACAGAAATACTGAGTTTCCTTCCACCTTCTCCAGTTGAAACTGCGAGTGGAAAATCCCTTGAGGGAGCCAGGAATGTTCCTCCTGGGAGGGGAGATGATGATTCTATTAAAAGTAGCTCAGAATCAAGATTTCCCTCATTAGCCTGTGAAGGCTCCTCTACCGTGACAATGGTAGGCACTGTTTCAGTTCCTATGTGCTCTCCTCGCTGAGTGTCCCTATCTTCATTCATTTCTACATGTTCTCCCATTGTTAGTAATAACAGTGGGGTTGTGCTTGACACTTTACAGGATGCCATGGCCGCCTGGCGAATTTCAATGGACTCATCCTGTTGAGAGAATTGTTCCAGTAACTGTTCATTAGCCATATCAAAGTCGATATCCTGTTGGGAGGATATGAATGAGCTTACAGTTGCCTCAGGTTCATTTCTACTCTTCTTTAGTAGAGGCAGAGCTGTGGGTTCACTCACTTCATCACTACTTCTTGCACTTCTTTTAAGCTGCAATTTCCTTCTGTATTGGTAGAATTTAGTTGTTTTTGACTCAGTGTTTGGCTCTTTGACCTGGGATAGAGATTGTGGTGCTACAATCCTTTGGTCAGTCCTAACAACCACTTGGGTTTCAGAAGTAGATTGAGATACAGAAGTAGTTTCAGAGTTAGGAGGCAATACCTGGTCAGCAGATGGAGGTTGAAGTTCTGGTTCAGTTTGTTCTTGAACAACTGGTTCTTGTTCAGGTACTGGTTCAGTTGGCTCAGGAACTTGTTTTTCAAGAGGAGGTGCAAGTTGTTCAACTATTTGAGGTACTTGTACAATTGCTGCTTCAGGTTGATCAGGAACTGGAGCAAGTACATTCTGAATTATAGGAAGTTGAATGTAGGTGGACATGTATTGAGTAACAGCCACTTGCACATTTGGAAA
This sequence comes from Saposhnikovia divaricata, assembly GCA_036435485.1. NCBI lineage: Eukaryota > Viridiplantae > Streptophyta > Magnoliopsida > Apiales > Apiaceae > Saposhnikovia > Saposhnikovia divaricata. Next base: position 52,346,442 of record CM071595.1, on the reverse strand, counting down.
CTTTACTTCAGCACCGTATCCTGTGAATAGTTTGGTTGAAGGTTTACTAGACACCTTAGTGTTAGGTCCAATTGTGTTGTAGAGGGGGGGTGAATACAACTTTTCGAATATGAGAAGCAATAAATACGATGCAATAAATGAACACACAGATTCAAGGAATATATGTCTTATATATAACTTGAAAGGGTTGCTACAACATTCATTACAAAGTATAACAGAAGTTGAGAGAGAAGTGAATGATACTAAGCTCTGTGAATGTACTCTCTCTTTCTCTTGTGTTTTTCTCTAGAATTGCTCACTAACTAAAACATTACACAAGTACTTCTATTTATACTACATGTAATCTATGTCCTGTAGTCTTCAAAGACTAAGATGTACGTGGCCCAATGATGTCCACATAATTCTTGCCTTATCTTGAAAGCTTGGAAATCTGCCAATCAGAAGATGCCATGTGTCATGTTGAAGCTGCACTCTAAGTAGAACTTCTACTTGAGAATTTCTACTTAGCCATCTCGAAGTTCTAAGTAGAACTTCTACTTAGAAACTTCTACTTGGCTATCTAGAATATTTAGTACTTAGAAAATATTCTGGTCTTCAACTTGAAACTTCAATGCACATCTCGAACTTGTGATATCTTCATGTCTTCTTTATTCTTCACTAAGCTCTTGAATATGGATCTTTATTACTGACATAAACTTGCTATCAATGTCCTGACACTTGATGCAACGGTCTGGTTCATAAGTGACTAGTCTTGATAGGGTTTTTGCTTCTTGAATAAATTACCATATCCAATTAGAAATGTGGCCTTCCAATATTTGCTTTCCTTCTTGTTCACTTGAAATCAATTGGTCTTATTGATACTGATAGTTATGATCTTGATCTTTGGCTTTCCAAATCACTGAGGCATGAACAACTTTGACTTGAACTTCTCTCAATGATTTCTTCTTGGATTGATCATAGTTAACATGTTGAATTGTATCAATTACCTTGTCTTCATTTAGTGTTGATTTCTTGTGACTTCTTGTTCTTGATTGTCTTCTGGTTAAGTATCTTTTCCTTTAGTTTGAGTTACATTAGTTATAGTGTTACAAGTTTATACACTCTGCCTTTCAATCTCCCCCAATTTGATTGTCTAACAATGACATTCAAATTAATGAAGGATAACTCAACTAAACAATGAGACGAGAAAAGATAATTAACATTACAGTCTTGAATAATTTACAATTGAAATTTACATGAAAACAATACAAAGAACTTAAACTAGAGACAGAATTCGAACTTCGAATTAAAGATCATTTGAGTGATTCCTATCACCTGGATTATTTCATACCTTTTAGTCAAACTTGTATCACCTTATTGGATTCACTCTAAGGTGAATTTTCCTCAAGTGAGTTAAAGCAACCAAAAGACATGAATCACACCACTCTGACCTTTAACCCTAATTCCGTTTCCTCTTTCTAGCTTCAGCAGCTTGGTCTCTCTCTTCTTTCTGCCTTTTGCTCTTCTCCTTCTGCTGCTTTTCTTTCTTGTATACTGGATCTTTAAGCTGCTTCCACCTAGCATTCAACAGACTCACAGCTTCCTTTTCTAGAGGGTTCTTGGGCTCTGGATAAGGATGTTTGAAAAGCCTTCTGAGTTTGTCCACCTCCTGAGTAGTCCTGATCTTTGGAATATCCTCAAAGTTCTTCATGATGAGCTGAGATTTCCAATGTGTTTTATCAGCTTTAAACTGACAATAGATCATCTTGGGGTAGCCCTTGACACGGTTAGTATTGTGGACACTAGCCGCATCTCGCTCCATTTGCTTCTTTTCCACCACTACTTCAGACAGGTAACTCATGAGTCTCTGCTTTTCTTCAACAAACTTATCTTCCACTTCGCCCCATTTGAATACATACAATACTCTCTCCAGAAATGCAGCATCTTGAGTTCGTAGCAGCCATTGTCTACTCATATGCAAGATTGTTTGATTTTGGTCTGCATCTATGAATACTAAGGCATCAGCTGTATCTTCAACATACGCATGTATCCAGTATACACTTTCACTTCCTGGAACACCAATAGCCTCCCTTATTTCTCCTTGTTCTAGTGCTCCAGAAGGAAGAGTCAGAGCTTCATCAACATTCTTCATGGCTTGAAGAATATTCCATTTCTTCTCTATCAGCTCCGGCTCAATCTTCACGTCATCAAGAGGGTTTGGAGCAATGACATCACACTTCCACACCTCATTGCTCTTCTTGAATATTACTCTTTCAATGATCTTCACGGATTTATCTTTAAGTTCAGAAGCGAATCCCTTACCCATCATTTGTCTGCATACAGCTTTGAGAGATTCCACTGAAAGCTCCATTAGATCATTTTCCTCCATGCTAACCCTCTTCATCTTTCCATCAACTACCATCCGGACAAAATTTGGATAAGCTGAGAATTCTGGACCCTTGTCCTCTGCTAGCTGCATTAACTGATCCCTGTACAGAATGCTTAGCTCCTCAGATTGAGAGTACTGAATTTTAGTCGCTAGCAAGAACAACTCTGACGCAGATCTTCTCATTATGAATTGGTCATCCACATATAGGAAAGATGTTGGGACTCCTTCTACCAAAGACAAGATAACCTGCCACTCCTTAAGATTTGCATTGTATCCAACCCTGACTTTAGAAATTAATCTCTTCAAAGCATTTATATAGTCCCCAGTCATTGGATTCTGCAAATTCAAGTTATAGAACAAATCATCTGCATCCTTGTTATGAACTCCTTTTGCACATGGTCCCATCATTATCTTCCTTGCTTCATCCCATTTCTGCCCTATCCTTCTTTTGTCCAGATCAACTTGAGGATTAGCTAGCCTTGCAAGCTCATACTCATATTGCTTCCCTTGTAGCTCCACCTTCTGTTCTAGGAACGCAGCATGTTCTTGCATCATCTTCATTTTATGGAACTGAGATTGTTCCAAGGCTAACTGTTGAGCTTTAAGGGTTTCCTCATCAACAGGAAGTTCTTCAGGCATTCCGGAAGACATCCCAGCACCTCCACCTTGTTCCTTCAAAGATCTTTTTATTGCATGTGCCAGCGGTACGTCTTCCATGTCCGAATCTGAGTCAAGTACCTCCTGTACTGTTTCCTGATGACTCAGATCAACAAATGGTTCATCAACCATTACTGCCTTACCCTTTCTCATCCTCAGAACCTTTTCATGAACAGACGGCTCAACTTCTGGTTCCTTGACAAGATCAGCGGGTTCTTCAATTTCTTCGATGTGAACTGCCTGTTGTCTCGTCTCCTTTCCACTCTCCCCCTTAGGTGAGTTATCCTGAGCTCCACCATGGTCTTCAGATCCACCAGCTGCATAGGAACCTCCAAAACCAGAACCAGAGGCTCCCGCTCCACTAGCACCACCTGCACCACCTGCACCAGCATCGGAGGGAGGTTGTTGCGACTCGAAGCACTCCGGGGGCACAAAACTCCTGACTGCGAACATCATTCTACTGATCTCCACAGTCATTGTATGCATCGTAGACTCCAATGCCCCCATCCTCTCATTGAGAGTGCTTCCCAAGACACCACCAGCATGGCCCAAGTCATTGACCTTATTTGTCAAATCATCAAAAGCTGTAGCTTGACTTGCCATTCTTGCTGCGTAGTCGTCTAGAGCCCTTTGGTTGTTTCCAATATTGATCCCTAACTGCCCCATTGTCTGCCGAACTGTCTCATCTGATTTTCCATTGAAGTCATACGAGTATCAAAATTTTCAATATTAAGGAACGGTGTTTGGTTTAGGTGACCTCGCTCTAATATTCGTTCTGTTGGTATTTGACGCTCGGTTTCGGGCCTTGAAAATGAAGGTCCCTCTCTCCCTAACCTCTCACACACACTCCCTGTCTCACGCTCGTGTATGTCTTCAATGACTGATCCAAAAAGTGAAGCAGTACCTGCAGAAACTTGATAAGAAATGTTGTTGACAGTTATGGGATCAAATACTGTTTGTTCCTGAGTTGGAATCTCAGGCTGAGAGGCTGCAAAGTGTCCTTGTACGACATTAGAACCGATCCTCTTTGCAGCATCAGTACGTACCGGTGAAGGTACGGCTGAAGTTCTTAAGACTCCATGTCCTCTTGAAGCAACAGTATCTTCAGGAGGTACATCATCCTCACCAAAATCAAAATCCCTATGTGCAGAATGTTCAAGGGGTGAACCACTCGCGTGAGGTGAAGTGGTTGCGTGTGACACGCTAGGGTTTGACTGTGGTTGTGAAGTAGCAGCGTGGAAAAGTTTGGCTTTCTTTCGAATAAGTTGATGTTCTTCGGGTTCATTCTCCTCATCATCTTGTATATATATACGTGCTGGTTTTCTGACTTCCGTTAACAGGGGTGATAGAGAATAGGAATGTGTATCAGACTCAGAGTCAGAAATATGGCTCTTACCCTGGGATAGATCCTGCGGGTTAGCAGTCTCTTGGGTCGCGGAATCAGAAACGTAGGAGGAGGAGTGAATAGTATGCAGAGAGAGATTACCTGATTGATTACCTTGTGCATCATCGCTTTCCTCATCAGGAATCTCATCAAATGCCTCAGCATGAACAGATGGATTTTGAGCATGTGATGAGACTTGTGATGATGCCTCCAAATTGGTAACTCCTGCATCATATCTAAGCCACATTTGAATATTTTCAGGAGTAGACATTGGTTTACCTTGATGTTTATCCTGATTAGCAATGGTTGCAAGTGACTTAGTGCCCATCCCTAGCGATTCAGATGTGGGGCTTCTGGAAAATCCCTGTCTAATAGCAAGAGCATCCTTCGGTATTAAGTCATTGATTAGCATTTGAAGAAACCGAGGAAACCAGCAGACGACATCAGTGGCAGAGAGGTCTCTGCTTGCAAGGGATCCCATTGAGGCCACTATCTCAGAGAGAACTATGCGTCCATAGTTTATATCCAGTTCTCTTGCCAGGGCAACTGCAAAGGTTTGCATTGGAATTGGAATTTGATGAAAGTCTTTTTCGCGTGCCCGAAAACATCTTGTGATGGCCTCGAAAAAGTAATTCCATTCCGCATGGAAGAATTGCTTTTGGATATTTCCCGTGATTGGGCCTTTTGGAGGATAACATCCAATTTCTTCAAAGAATCTGAGGCGTTCTGCAGCAGTAGGTTCTGGATCAAAGGCATCTTTAATTGGGAATCCCAGAACTCTGTTGACAATTTGTTCGGTCACCTCATATTCCTGACCCGCTAAGGTAAACCTGAAACCGTAGGGGGTTGATTTACTCCCAAAAGTAACCGCACTAGTCCATAATTGCTGTAAAGCATCATGTACTAGTGTAGGTTTAGCAGTAAAAGCATGGCTAGCTTTGGAATACAAATTGAGAAATCGTATCCAAAACTTAAACCGCGGGAGTTGATCACCAATTTCCGTAGAAATATTATAAAAATTGTTTTTGGCAAGGGAAAATTGGTGAGCCATTTTAATTAAAATGTTTTTCCTTAACAAATGTGAATTTTAATTTTAATTTTCGAAAAACAATTAATTAAGGAATTATCAGTTATATCCCTTTTAATTTAACAAAAAGACCAAAAGTCACTCTTGAAAAATTAAACTACGGGTTATAGATAATTATCACTGTGAGAGGCGAAAATCAACAACCAATTAACAGAATCTGATACCAGTGAAATCAGTGAAGTTATGTGTGTACACACCAGTGAAATCGTGTGTATATGACTGTGAAGCGGTGTGTGTATATACGTATGTATATATGTCGAGAAAGAAGAACAAATACACAAACACACAAACTCAGATATTACTGGTCACTCAGATAATGGCAGTCAAAAGTCGGGCAGTAATTCGTTGTCCGTATGAGATTAGTCACAAAAATCACGAATCAGTGGTTGTAAGTCGAAATCGCCTGTATGTATATGGGGCGGCTGTAAAACTCAATTAGGTAAAAGTGAAAGAATAGATCGAGTTAGAGAAGTATATATAGACATTAATGTGAAATTACTAAAGTGTCCCTGTTAAAAAAATATGAAAACTCTAAGTACATACAGGGAGAACCCAAGTCGAAATCTATCTCGAAGTCTAAGTCGAAGTCTATCTCGAAGTCTATCTCGAACATTTTAAGTCGAACTTCGAGATGGAGTTCGAGATAGATGTTAACTCGAAAAACTTACCATTTAACTATTAAAGACCATGTAAACAGCACAAACCACCAACAGTACTAGGGAAACCTATCTCGAAATTTAAGTAGAAATTCGAGATAGACTTCGAGTTAGGAGTTAACTCGAAAAATCCCCTTAAGACCAACAGAGAGCTCTATCTCGAACATCAACTCGAAATTCGAGTTGAGTTTCGAGATAGAGGATAACTCGAAATTATTAATTAATTCGAAGTTATTCTCTCAGATCATTTCAAAAAATATCCCCTGTAAGATAGACATTATATGGAATATTTTGAATAAGGAAATAGGCACACTGGTAACTCAAATTCGAGCCCTAAGTCGAATTTCGAGATAAATTTCGAGATAGAGGCTAACTCGAAATTTTTCCCAGACTTAGAATTTTCAAAACTTCACTCTGGAATGCTCAAATCGAAATTCAACTAGAATTTCAAGATGAGTTTCGAGATAGTGATTAACTCGAAATTTTGAAGATACTTAGAATAATTTGACAATTTTTCTTTGAAAAACTCAACAATTAATTTTGCCAAATTAATATAAATATCAATTCAAGGATTTTAATATATGACATAATTAAAACATTCCTTGATAATTCTAAGGCCTCTAATTACATGAAAAACACAGGTAAATTCATCTAAAAATCATGCAAAATTTAGAATATGATGAATTTAACTCCCCCTATGATCATGCAATCTAACAATCATAAATTCAAAGATTTGTGCTATAAAAGACACTTAAAACACAATGAATTCATGTAAAATGACACTATATGCAACCTATAACAATCATTAATTAGGCATTTTAAAGTCTAAGCACATAATGATTAAATAGCTTGCATATACAAACATAACCATGGATTTTACAGATAGAAGGCTTTACTAACTTGTGTTAAGCATTCCCAATTCACCAACCAACCTATTGAATGTTACTTCATCAAGAGGTTTGGTGAATATATCTGCAATTTGTTGCATTGTGGGCACAAAATGTAGCTCCACAGTCCCTTCCTCGACATGTTCTCTTATGAAGTGATACCTGATGTCGATGTGCTTGGTTCTTGAGTGATCTACAGGATTGTTGGTTATGGCAATGGCACTTGTGTTGTCACACATGATTGGAATTTTCTTGTGCTCCATGCCATAATCCTTCAATTGGTTCCTCATCCACAGTATTTGAGCTACACAGCTTCCAGCAGCAATGTACTCAGCTTCAGCAGTAGAAGTAGATACTGTATGTTGCTTTTTACTTTGCCAGGACACCAATCTTCTGCCAAGAAATTGGCAAGCACCAGATGTGCTTTTCCTATCAATCCTGCAACCTGCATAGTCTGAATCCGAATAGCCAATAAGATTAAAACCTGTATCTCTTGGGTACCAAATCCCTAGATTTGGTGTGCCCTTGAGATACCTAAAAATTCTTTTGACGGCTACGAGATGTGATTCTCTAGGATCCGCTTGGAACCTTGCACATAAACAAGTTGCGAACATTATATCTGGTCTACTTGTAGTTAAATAGAGGAGTGAGCCAATCATACCTCGATAGCTTGTGATGTCAACTGATTTACCTGATTTGTCTTCATCAAGCTTCGTGGCTGTTGCCATGGGAGTCTTAGGTGCTGATGCATCTTCTAGATTATACTTCTTGAGTAAATCTCTGACGTACTTGGATTGACAGATATAGATACCATCTTTTCTCTGACTGATCTGTAATCCAAGGAAGAAGGACAGCTCTCCCATCATGCTCATCTCATATTTTTCCTGCATTAGCTTGGCAAATTTCTCGCACAAGCGCTCATTTGATGACCCAAAAATAATATCGTCCACATATACTTGAACAAGTATTAAGTCATTTCTCACAACTTTATAGAACAATGTTTTATCAATTACTCCCCTAACAAAACTATTTTCAATTAAGAATAGAGATAGGGTTTCATACCATCTCCTTGGGGATTGCCTGAGGCCATAGACAGATTTGAAGAGTAGATACACAAAATCTGCATGTTCTGGATCAATGAAGCCGGGTGGCTGTTCCAGATACACTTCTTCTTCTAACTCTCCGTTCAGGAAGGCACTTTTCACGTCCATCTGGAATACCTTGAAGTTCTTATGTGCTGCAAATGCCAAGAACATCCTGACTGCCTCAAGTCTTGCAACCGGTGCATAGGTCTCATCATAATCAATTCCTTCTCGCTGAGAATAACCTTTTGCAACCAAACGAGCCTTGTTTCGTGTTACAAGTCCGTTTTCATCCAGTTTATTTCTGAATACCCACCTAGCTCCAATTACGGATACGTTCTTTGGTCGGGGTACCAGTTTCCAAACTTTCTGCCTTTCAAACTGATTGAGTTCCTCTTGCATTGCAATCACCCAATCAGCATCGCCAAGAGCTTCTTCTATTTCTTTAGGTTCAAGCTTGGATAAGAACCCAGAATATAAGCAAATATTAGCTAAATCAGCTCTTGCAGTTCTCCTAGTAGTCACACCAGCATCTGGATCACCAATAATTTACTCAAACGGATGGTTTCTATTCCATACCCGTTCTCCTGGAAATTGTCTTGATGATTCAGCTTGACTTTCTGAGTAAGGGTGCTGACTACTTGAATTATTTTCACTAACTCCCCCTGAGTTAGTGCCAGCTCCTACAGAACTAGTGTCAACTCGACTCGAGCCTTGAACAGTAGTCCTTGAGCTGCTATTTACTCCCCCTGAGTTGTTGCCGGTTCGTACTGAAGAAGTCTCTCATGATCTTGTAGAATTAGCATGTTCACTAGACTCAGGTTCTTCACGTACACTTGGAACATTTAATGGAACAACCAACTCAGGTTCATCTTCAAGATCTTCTAAGTCCAGATTCTGAAATTTTAGGGACTCAGGTTCACTAGAATCTCTTGAAATTGATGAGAGTTTGGTATCGTCGAATCTGACGTTGTAACTTTCAGTCACTTTTCGATCATTCACCAAGAACACTCTATAAGCTGCCACCACGTCTGTAGAGTAACCAACAAAGATTCCTTCACGAGCTTTTGCTGCAAACTTGCCTAGATTTTCATCATCTATAAGCACATAGCATTTTGCTCCGAAGACATGAAAGTATTTGATTGTTGGTCTTCTGTTGTTCATTAGCTCACATGGTGTCTTTTCTTTATCTTTTATGATCAAGGTTCTATTTTGAGTGTAACAAGCGGTACTCACTGCTTCGGCCCAGAAATACAAAGGAAGTTTTGAATCATACAACAAAGTTCTTGCTGCTTCAACCAGAGTTCTATTCTTCCTTTCAACTACTCCATTTTGTTGTGGAGTTCTCGGGGCTGAATACTGACGACGTATTCCTTTAGATACACAGAAGTCATTTAGCACTGCGTTTTTGAATTCAGTGCCATTGTCTGATCTAATCGTCTTCACAGTGAGTGTTGAAACATTCTCAATTTGAGTGATGTGATCAATGATTAAGAAAGGTACTTCGTCTTTCGTCATTGCGAACAATACCCATGTATACTTGGAGAAGTCATCCACGATTACCAAAGCATATCTTTTCCTAGACAAAGATAGGACATTCACTGGGCCAAACAAATCCATATGAAGAAGTTGTAGAGGCTCAGTAATACTAGAAATTTCTTTGCTTTTATGCGATGCTCGCTTCGACTTTCCCATTTCACAAGCTGCACAGAGTCCTTTCGGAGCGAACTCCATTTGAGGTAGATCTCTCACCAATTCTCGCCTCGCGAGAGCATTCATCGTTTTGAAGTTTAAGTGAGATAACTTTTTGTGCCATAACCAGCTTTCATCATCCGAGGCTTTGCTGTAGAAACAGGTGACCTCATCCTGATTTGCTGAATCCATATCTGCAACAAAAAGATCTGCCTTTCGAACTCCTCTTAAAGCTAGTGAGCTTTCCTTGATGTGAGTGATTGAGACACCTTTCTTGTTGAAGACAATTTCGTAACCTTTGTCACAGAATTGACTTATACTCAACAGATTGTGCTTTAGTCCCTCAACATAGGAAATATCTTCAATGATGACATTGCCAGTTTTCAGTTTGCCATATCCCTTAGTCACACCTATGCTGTCATCTCCAAAGGTAACATAAGGGCCAGCCTTCATAACCAACTCTGTAAGCAGGGACTTGTTTCCAGTCATATGCCTCGATGCTCCACTGTCTAGCACCCATATAACTTTATTTCTATTCTGCTTAATGCCCTGCAATGACAGATTGGTTAGACATTCTTCGGAACCCAACTTTGATTGGGCCCGGCTTTTCGATAAGATCGAGAATCAACAGATTTAACAACAGGAGATGCACTTTTCTTCATATTACTAGAGCTTTCGACTATCTCCTTTCCTTTCTCAGACTTGACAGATTTGTCAGTCTTAGGAGAAGGTTTGTCACTCCTAACTTTAGGAGGACTGACAGTCTTGGCTCTACCATACTTTTTCTTGATATTTGAACTAGCAACAGTATTTGAGCATGACTGGCTAGATGCATTCATTAAATGCACAAAAGTTTGCATGATATTAAAAGTGCATGGCATACAATTAGGTTGACCACACTGTGCATGATTCTGATGCAGATTATTCATTGTATGTGTGGTAGGCATGGCATGTGCAGCAGGAACATTCATGTTAGCTTTGCATGCATAAGAAAGATGCTCAGTAGATTTACAATGATAACATGCTTTCTTTATTCGTTCAGCCTTAACCTCTTTTATGCCTTTTTCTTTCCTTGTTGTTTAACAGCCTTAGCTCCTAATCCCAGTCTAGATTCATCTCTAGGGAAATTGATTTTCACTTGTTTAATAGGAGTTATAGGTTGTTCTTTCTGGCGATCTTCCATCTCAATCTCATATCTAGCTATCAATTCAGTCTCTTCTTCTTCTATTCTAGGAACAAGATGTTTGTAGATAGGTTTGACAGCCGATTTAAGAATACTAGGTGTTTCCTTTTTAAGGTCACTGGAACTAGGGTCAATAGGTCTCTTTCCTTCTTTCTTAGGAAGGTCAGAATAATCAAGTCCTATACCTACTCCAGTTATTTTCTTAAATGTGTCATTATCTACATACACTTTACTAGCAGCTAGTTTGTAAGCTTCGCATTTAGTTTCTAACTCAGCTAGATTGTTCCTAAGACATGCTTCTACTTCTTCCTTAAGGACGAGCTTGTGTTCCAGAGATTTAATAAAGTCTCTTAGAGAAGTATCTACAGTGCAAGCAGCCTCTAGCTCTTCCACTTTTGCCTCAAGCATTCTGCATTTGGCAACAAGTGTTTTCTGTTCCTTTTGAGAAGAGTCTAGGCTTTTGCACAACATATAGATCTCTTCACTAAGAGCCCCGTTCTGTTCTTTATAATCATCAATAGACATTTCTACTTTAAGAGTCAGAACTGGTACCTCTGGTTCCTCTGATGTCTCAGCCATGAGGGCAAAGTTTGCTACATGAGTAACATCTTCCTCATCTGAATCATCCCAAGCTCTTCCTTCTGTCACCAATAAAGCTCGTTTTCCATGTCTTTCCTTCAACAGTGCTTCATAGTTGCTTTTGAGAGCTTCAAATGTTTCTTTTGGATAAGTCTGTTTAGGCTTTTTGCAGTCTGAGGCAAAGTGTCCAGCTTCACCACAATTATAGCATTTGAACTTCATTTTGAAATCCAAAGGAGATTTGTAGCTGGTATTCTTGCCTTTTCCTTTGTAGCCTGACGAACTACCACCACCCTTAGCAGCCCGATAATAAGATGAAGATTTTCTCTGTGGTCGGTTGCTCTTTCTAAATCTCATGTTGCTGAACTTCCTTGCCATGTATGCCACGACACTATCGTCCATGTTGTCCAGCTCTTCTTGGGTGTAGTAGTCATCATCACTGTCAGATGCGCACTCGTCATCATTATTAACTTGATATGGTGCAAGTGATGATTTAGGCTTTGCTGCAACCATTGCCTTCTTAGACTCTTCCTCATCAGCAACTAATCCTGATGCACTTTCTTTTCCCTTTGAATCATTGTCCCATGCTTGATCTTGAAGAGTTTCCAGCTCATAGGTCTTTAATATTCCATAATATTCTTCCAGAGAAGTTGTATGCAAATCTCTGGTTTCTCTTATTGCGTAGACCCTATGTTCAATGCTTTTTGGCTGGTTCCTCAGATATCTCGTATTAGTCTCAACCATGGGGAGAGTTACACCTCTCAGATTCAAATCCAATACCAACTGACTGAATCGTAGGTAGACATCTGTTATGCCTTCTCCTTTCCTTATTCTAAAGGTGTCATACTCCATCTTGAGTATGAGTGTTTTGTTGCTTCTGACCTCTGCAGATCCTTCCATGACAACTTCTATCTTGTCCCAAATCTTCTTCGCTGTAGTCAGACCTTTGACTATGTTGAACATTTCATGATCAAGAGATTCCATCAAGGTTTGTCGAACGGCAGTATCACATGCTATTTGTTCCTTATCAGCATCCGAAAACTCCGAGACCTTTTTAGGCTCAGACCGAGGTGGTATGACCACTCCTCCTTCCGTATGTGAAGGAATAACTACCATTGGGACAAATTTACCCTTGTCAAGGACTTCCAGATATTCAGGGTTAACAGTCTCTAGATATAGTCTCATTCGGAAAACCCATTCTTCATAGTGATCTTTGTTGAACATTGGGATCTTGAATGCATTTTTAGGAGCCATCTCAATTCTGGTCACTAAAAGTTTCTAAGTACCCAAGACTAGGCTATGTAGAATATTTACGTAGAACTTTTGCCTAAGTTGAAATTTCTCTAAGTAGAAATTTTGCTCAAGTCGAAATCACCAAGTAGAAATTGTCCAAGTCGAAATTCTATGTAGAAATTCTCAAGTAGAAATTCTATGTAGAACTTTTGCCTTAGAATAATTTTTCTGCTGATTACTTTAATATTGAATAAACAATATTATCCCTTTAACACCTTTTGACTTTGAATGCTTTACTCACCTAACCCACCTAACCCACGTGCTAGGTAATGAATATGTCTTGTTCACTTTCGGCCGTGAATAATGCAAATCACAAAGTCCAAAAACACCTTTTTATTCTTTTACTATTTTTCTGTTTGAAAAGGAGATCAAAAAGTTGTTGGGTTGTCTTCTTTGATAAGAACAGATGATGAACACTCAAGAACACCAAATATGAAAGTACCCAGATTAATTCACAAAAATTAATTAAAATACATCCAAGCTAAATAATCACACCTGGAGTATTTAAATAATTTTTCAGATGAGTTTTTCACCACAAACGATTTAAAGCACACTTTTCAAGAAAATGAAAAGTAGATCTAGAAAATGAAAACTCACGATTCTTCTACTCAACACAAGGATCTATGTTTTGTATGTTAAACATAAAGCTCTGATACCAATTGTTAGGTCCAATTGTGTTGTAGAGGGGGGGGTGAATACAACTTTTCGAATATGAGAAGCAATAAATACGATGCAATAAATGAACACACAGATTCAAGGAATATATGTATTATATATAACTTGAAAGGGTTGCTACAACATTCATTACAAAGTATAACAGAAGTTGAGAGAGAAGTGAATGATACTAAGCTCTGTGAATGTACTCTCTCTTTCTCTTGTGTTTTTCTCTAGAATTGCTCACTAACTAAAACATTACACAAGTACTTCTATTTATACTACATGTAATCTATGTCCTGTAGTCTTCAAAGACTAAGATGTACGTGGCCCAATGATGTCCACATAATTCTTGCCTTATCTTGAAAGCTTGGAAATCTGCCAATCAGAAGATGCCATGTGTCATGTTGAAGCTGCACTCTAAGTAGAACTTCTACTTGAGAATTTCTACTTAGCCATCTCGAAGTTCTAAGTAGAACTTCTACTTAGAAACTTCTACTTGGCTATCTAGAATATTTAGTACTTAGAAAATATTCTGGTCTTCAACTTGAAACTTCAATGCACATCTCGAACTTGTGATATCTTCATGTCTTCTTTATTCTTCACTAAGCTCTTGAATATGGATCTTTATTACTGACATAAACTTGCTATCAATGTCCTGACACTTGATGCAACGGTCTGGTTCATAAGTGACTAGTCTTGATAGGGTTTTTGCTTCTTGAATAAATTACCATATCCAATTAGAAATGTGGCCTTCCAATATTTGCTTTCCTTCTTGTTCACTTGAAATCAATTGGTCTTATTGATACTGATAGTTATGATCTTGATCTTTGGCTTTCCAAATCACTGAGGCATGAACAACTTTGACTTGAACTTCTCTCAATGATTTCTTCTTGGATTGATCATAGTTAACATGTTGAATTGTATCAATTACCTTGTCTTCGTTTAGTGTTGATTTCTTGTGACTTCTTGTTCTTGATTGTCTTCTGGTTAAGTATCTTTTCCTTTAGTTTGAGTTACATTAGTTATAGTGTTACAAGTTTATACACTCTGCCTTTCACTTAGATTGACAATTCAGGAATGGAGCATGAAGTTCAATAGGAACCAGGTGGTTAAAAATCAATGTAAAGAATCTAGGGTAATAGCACCCTTATCAATGTTCTTCTTAGCATTGATAATTCTTCTAACCATAGGAACACAAAGAAGTCTGCCAATATTGATGCTTCGATTATGAGCAATTGAAAATCCAATATGTTGCAGAAAAGAAGTTATTACATTGAAGTTTCTTCTTGTAGTATTTGCAAACACCTTTGCCAGCGTGTCAAATAGATAATCCCATTCTTGAACAAGATACTTTTTATTCAGAGAAGAGAGATCTATTTCATGTTGATAATTAATTCCAGTGAAAAAATTAATCAACTCTTGGTTGGATGGAAGATCTTGAAAATTTTCATTGGGAAAGCCCAGAACAGTGTTAATAACAGATTCATTCACTGTGTACTGATTTGTTCCAACAGTGAAAATAAAAGATCGATTATCCCTTGAAGTAACAGCAGTTGTACACATTATTTGTAAGGGTTCAATCTTCAAAGGAGCATCCAGTCTTAATGCAGTGCTAACCAGCGAATGATTATTCAAGAAATTAATCCAAGGTCGAAACCGTTCGATGGAACACCTTTCAGGATCAAAATATCCGACCAAATTATGATTTATTAGCTCAAAATGTTCATCAATATAATTAGCCATTTTTAAACAATTTTTGCCCTTTTAAAAATCCAGATTTTAACAAAATAAACAATTAAACTGAATTATTTCGAATTAATAATTAATTAAAAATTCGAAAATTTTCAAATTTCTTCAAAAATTCTGGAAAAATCACACTATGATCTAGAATCAACCACGAGTACTCAGGTATTTTTAGATTTCACAGAATCAACCTCAAAAGTCTCAAAATTCAGATCGAAAATTCGACTTTTCGAAACCAAGAAATGCAAAAACTCGACTAAAACTCTCGATTTAACCGACAATTGGATGTTTAAGATAGATTAATCGATGTAATGAACTCAGTTAGAGCAAATCAGTGTTTAATCAAGAAGAAAATCGAGCAGAATTTCGACTTGTATATGTATGTATATGTGTGTATCGATGGATAGCCTCTGTGACTTAACACGAGAGGTTTATGACAAAACAAGGGATATGACAAAATTCATACACTCTACTGTTATATATACTAAGCCCTGAATATGACATAATTCTTACCACTACCCGAATATGACATAAATCTAATACTAATGTGAATATGACATAATTCTAACTAAATGCCCGAATATGACATAATTTATACTATCATACGATTATGACAAACTTTATACTACAGTCGAATATGACATAAAACACGATTATGACAAAATTCTGACTAATACTGTATTATGACATAATTCTATTATGACTTAAAATAAACAGAAATTAATATACAAACAAACCACTACAATAAAAATAAAATAATAATTTACAGAAAATTAGAAATATTAATAAAATAATAATTTACAACAAATTAATTATTTACAACACAGAAATAAACATAGGTTAGCCTTTTTACGAAATCAAACAATAATAACAAAAGGACAAACACTACAAATCAAATAAAATAAAATAAAATAACATTCTAAATATTTACAAAATTATTTCTGATGAATTAATAAATCTATAAATTTTCTAATAAAATAATTTCCATATAGAAAATTATTCAAAAAGAAACTATGATTTATTTAAACAACAAAAATAATTAAACTGAATTTAAGATAATAACATTTTCAAGAAAAATAGATTTCTCATAAATTACAGCTTGTAAAATTCGAGAAAAATATTTTTAAAGAAAATGAATTAATTTAAAAACACAAGAAGTAATTAAAAAAAATAGAGAAAATAATAACAATGATTTAAGAAGAAACAAGCAAGATTATAAGTTGATAAAATAATTATACAAGTGATTCAAATAACAAATATTAACACACCAATCACTTGTAAATTATTAAAGATCAAACCTCAGATATTAACCAGTTTAATTACTAAGACTATTTAACATACCCAATTCACCAACAATTCTGGTAAATGTGGATTCGTCAAGAGACTTAGTAAAAATATCTGCTGTTTGTTCTTCCGTAGGTACAAAAAATAACTCCACGGTACCATTCATGACATGTTCTCGAATAAAATGATACCTGATGTCAATATGCTTTGTCCTTGTGTGTTGCACATGATTGTTAGAGATTGCTGGCACTTGTATTGTCACATAAAATTGGAATTTTATCAAGTACAAACCCATAGTCTATCAACTGATTCCTGATCCACAAAATCTGTGCGCAACAGCTTCCAGCAGCTATATATTCAGCTTCAGCTGTTGAGTTGGAAACTGTTTGTTGTTTCTTGCTGTACCAGGAAACTAGTCTACCACCTAGGAATTGACAACTCCCGGATGTGCTTTTTCTATCCACAATACTTCCTGCATAGTCTGAATCTGTATATCCAACAAGATTAAAACCAGAATCTTTAGGGTACCAGATGCCTAAGTTAGGCGTACCCTTAAGATATCTCAGAATTCGTTTAACAGCAATGAGATGAACATCTCTAGGATCCGATTGGAACCTTGCACACAAACACGTAGCATGCATAATATCAGTTCTACTCGCAGTAAGGTAAAGTAATGAGCCTATCATACCTCTGTAGCTTGTGATATCTACCTTGGCAGAATTTTCACATGTTCCAAATTTGACAGCAGTAGATGATGGTGTTCTTGCTGAAGATGAGTCCTCCATTTGATACTTCTTGAGAAGCTCTTTGACATACTTGGATTGACAGATAAATATTCCATCTGTCCTTTGATTTATTTGCAATTCAAGAAAGAACTTCAGCTCACCCATCATGCTCATTTCAAATTTACCCTGCATTAACTTTGCAAATTTCTTGCACAAAAGATCATTAGTAGACCCGAATATTATATCGTCCACATAGACTTGGACTATAATTATATCATTCTTATGTTTCTTTGTGAATAGAGTTTTGTCGATGACACCTCTAACAAAATCATTTTCAAGTAAAAATTCAGAGAGAGTGTCATACCATTTCCTTGGTGCTTTCTTAAGACCATAGACAGCCTTGAAAAGGAAGTAGACATAGTCAATTAGATCTGGATCTTCAAAGCCAGGGGGCTGTTCTACATAAACCTCTTCATCTAGCTTGCCATTCAAGAAAGCACTCTTGACATCCATTTGATAAACTTTAAAGTTTGAAAATGATGTGAATGCCAAGAATATTCTAATGGCCTCAAGTCTAGCCACTGGAGCATAGGTCTCATCATAATCAATGCCTTCAGATTGGGAGTAACCCTTTGCTACCAGTCTTGCTTTATTTTTCGTCACTGTGCCATCTTCATCAAGTTTGTTTCTGAATACCCACCTTGTGCCAACTACTGGTCTGTCTGTAGGTCTGGGTACCAGCTTCCAAATTTCTTGTTGTTTAAATTGATTGAGTTCATCTTGCATAGCAATTACCCAATCAGGATCAGAAAGAGCTTCTTCAGTTTTCTTAGGTTCCATTTCAGACAGAAACCCTGAATAATTGCATTGATTCTGAAAAGCTCTTCTAGTCTTTACACCAACAACTGGATCACCAACAATTAGCTCAAAAGGATGAGCTCTATTCCAAACAGTCTGTCTGGGAAGATTAGATCTTGATGATTCGCCTTGTTCTTCATTGTGATGTTGTGTGTGACCAGTTGACCCTTCATTGTCTCCCCCTGAGTTGTTGCCAGGTTGACTAGATGATGATTGTTTAGAAGAGTCAGGGGAATTTTGACTACTATCATTGTTTTCATCACCATTACCCTGATCATCATTGTTGTCATTAGCATCAGCAAAAATCTCAGGTGCATTGTCATCATCTGAATCTGTATCTGTCATGTCATCGAAAGATAGTTTCTCAGATGGATTCTCAGTTTGGATACTAGGGAGTTTAGTGTCATCAAATGTTACAATGACACTTTCCATCATCTTCTGTTCATCAATCACATACACCCTGTATGCTCTCATTGAATAACCAATAAAAATTGCTTCAAATGCTTTGGTATCGAATTTACCACCTTGATCATCACCTTCTTTAAGCACAAAGCACTTTGCCCCAAATACATGAAAGTATTTGAGTGCTGGTTTCTTATCAGCCATAATTTCATAGGGTGTCTTCATTTGATCTTTATTGATTAAAGTTCGATTCTGGGTATAGCACGTAGTATTGATAGCTTCAGCCCAAAAGTACAATGGAAGCCTTGATTCACTTAACATAGTACGTGTAGCTTCAATCAAGGTTCTATTCTTTCTTTCCACTAACCCATTTTGCTGAGGAGTTCTTGGAGCTGAATATTGTCTGGTTATATCCTTCTCAGTGCAAAAGTCATTTAGAACTGCATTCTTGAATTTAGTTCCATTGTCTGATCTTATAGCTCTCACTGGATACGTAGAATCTCGCTCAATTAATTTGATGTGATCAATCACCAGTTGTGGAGTCTCATCTTTAGAATTCAAAAACAGGACCCATGTGTATTTTGAAAAATCATCAACAATCACTAGAGCATATCTCTTCCTTGACATAGACATCACATTAACTGCACCAAACAAATCCATATGAAGTAATTGTAATGGTTCAGTTATTGAAGATGTGTCAGTGCTCCTGTGACTTGCCCTTTTTAGCTTGCCTTTTTGACATGCATCACAAAGTCCTTCTTGAGTGAATTCCATTGAAGGCAAACCTCTCACCAACTCTCTTTTAACTAGAGAATTCATTGTCTTAAAATTAAGATGAGAAAGTTTCTTGTGCCATAGCCAACTCTCATCATTAGATGCTTTAGTGTAGAAGCAAGTGATTTCTTCAGTGCTTCCTGAGTTCATATTGGCTACGTACAGATTGCCTTTTCTAACTCCTGTCAGTTGTGGCTTTTCATGTCTCTTGTTTGAAATTAGACAATTCTTCTTGTTGAAATGAACTTCATAACCTTTGTCACTGAATTGACTGACACTGAGCAAATTGTGCTCAAGTCCTTTCACAAAAGAGACTTCATCAATGATAACATTTCCAGCTTCAAGTCTGCCATATCCATCAGTTCTACCTTTGCTGTTATCTCCAAAGGTAACTACTGGGCCGGCCTTCTCCACCACATTTGTCAACAGGGTTCTGTCACCAGTCATATGCCTTGAACATCCACTGTCCAAGATCCAGGTCACTCGTTCAACCTGCTCAACACCCTGCAATGACAAACGGATTAAACCTTCTTCCGAACCCAAATTTGATTGGGTCCAGAGTACTTAAAGAATTGGCCTTTGTCAGGCAAAACAACATTCTTTACTTTAACAACAGCTTTACCATTATTCAACAAACATTTCATTTTATAAACAGATTTGATAAACTTCTGTTTTATTCTAGGTATCCATGTTTCTTTAGCAGCAATAACACTTGTTTCATTGACTGGACATTTGACCTTGTAAATAGCCTTAGTAGAACTTTGTTTAGGCTTAGGTACAAATGTATCTCTCCTTACATAAGGAGGACTAGCAGTCATTGATCTGACATTTTTGTTTCTGTTCATATGTTGTCTAGGGGCAGTCTTATCAACACATGCATGATTACCAGAAAAGTAAGCAGACATGATATTAAAAGCACAAGACATACAATTGACAACACCACATGCTTTATGAGAAGAATCAATAATAGGCATAGCATGCATGTCAGATTTGTTATTGTTCTTTTTCAACTTGTTGTCACTTAACCCAATTTGAGAAGAACTAGTTAACTCAACAACCTTAACTTGTTCCTTAGCAGATTTGTCATTATCAAGGACTATGCCATTAGCACTGTCCTCATTTTTCATTTCTTCCTGAATGACAATAGAAAGCATATTGGGTGGTTCAGCAACAGATTTTTTAAACATTGGTTTTTCAACATTCTTGAGAATGTGTGGTATACCTCTTTCTTTAGCTGAAATAGGATTAGGAGAATGATTGCTCAAAGAACCAACAGCTTGATTGTAATCAAACCATATTCCTACAGTTCGTTCTACTGCTTCTTTGTTGAAGAACTCTTTAGAAACTTTAACAGTATTATAACAAGCTCTAATCTGTGTTTCAAGTTCTTTAATCCTGATGTCTTGTTCAGCAATCCTATCAACTTGTTTTACCATGTATTCTCCTAGCGACTTAACTCTGCAGTTAAGTCTAGCTATTTCTTCTATATTCTTATCTTGATTAATCTGCACCTTTTTTAAGTCTAACATTTCATTTTCAAGTTTAGTGTTTACAAGACTTATTCTATCGTATCCTTTTTTAAATTAGTCAAGCAATTACGTAAACTATGAGTTAACTCATCATCAGTAAAAGTTACCGGTGTGGTGTAATAAGTTGATGATTCAGCATTTGCCACCAGCACAAAGTTTCCATATTCTTCATCTTCGCTATCTGTGTCATCCCAGCTTTTACCAGCAGCTACATAAGCTCTTCCACTCTTCTTCTTTTCAGAAGCATAATCTTTCTTCTGTGCTTGCTTGGGTTTCTGACACTCAGTAGCAAAGTGTCCCAACTCATTACAATTGAAACAACGGATCTTGCTTCTGTCAACAGTTCCAGTTTTATAACCTCCCCTGTTACTAGATGATGAAGAACCTCCTCTCTGAAATCTGTTATTTTGCTTAAACCTGAACTTTTGATTTCTTCTGAATCTGAAGTTACTAAATTGTCTCACCATCATCGCCATAGATTCATCTTCCAATTGATCCAGCTCTTCAAGTGAATAAAATTCTCCACCATCCTGAGTAGCTGGTGTTTGGCCATGTTCCACTTCAGTTTGTTCCTTGTTGAAGCTGTTAGGTTGAACAACTTTAGCTTCCACTTCCTTAGTAACCTCAACTACTAGAGCTGTAAAAGAATTTGCCATTCTGCCTTTGCCAGAGAATTCCTTCTGCTGTACTTGTTCTAATTCATATGTTTTCAGAACACCAAACAGTCTTTCAAGAGCAATCTTAGTTAAATCTCTAGATTCTCTGATGGCGGTGATTCTATGCTCTAAGTGAGTAGGCATAGTCAGTAAAAACTTCATGTTGATCTCCTTCTGGGTATATTGCTTGCCATGAACTTGCAAGTTGTTGATTATTTTGTTATACCTTTCGAACACTTCATGAATGCCTTCATTAGGGCTAGCTCTAAAGTGTTCATATTCAGAGGTCAAAATTTGAAGTCTATTTCCCTTGACTTCATCAGTCCCTTCATTAATGATCTCAATAGTTTCCCAGATGTGCTTAGCAGTTTTACAATTCCTTACATGGCTATACATTACAACATCTAGGGAATCTAATAAAATGAGTCTCAAATTTTTATCCAATCCAGCTTCCTCTTTTTCTTCAGCGATAAAGTTCTTAGGGTCCTTTGGATAGGATTTTGCAGGTATTGTCACAACTCCATTTGTAACAGTTTCAGCATCATGTTGGATAGGAATTACAGGTCCATTTTTCAAAACCCACAAGAATCTTGGATTTGCTACATCAAGAAATAACTCCATTTTGTTTTTCCACATGTCATAGTTATCTTTATTAAAGATAGGAATTTTAACATTGCCTTTGGCTGACATGATGAATTTTTAAGAGAGTTAAAAATTCAAGCTTGATTTTTGATTGAGTAAAATTAGGATCTTGATTTGTATATCAATCAATAGGCTCTGATACCAATTGTTAGGTCCAATAAGATTGTAGAAGGGGGGGTTGAATACAATCTATATCATTTTCTCCAAATTTATTCGTTAAACAATTTTCACTTAAACGAATATTTTGTGCGGAATAATATAACACAAATTTCAAGTTGAATATAACAATATATTAACTTGATGGGTGTTACAAAATCAGTACAA
Organism: Saposhnikovia divaricata; assembly: GCA_036435485.1. Taxonomy (NCBI): domain Eukaryota; kingdom Viridiplantae; phylum Streptophyta; class Magnoliopsida; order Apiales; family Apiaceae; genus Saposhnikovia; species Saposhnikovia divaricata. The sequence goes on along the minus strand of CM071595.1, from coordinate 52,323,980 downwards.
GTGATTATCAAGAAATTAATAACTAATTAGAAAATTCGACATGAAATTTTCTAATTTAGTTAATAAAAATCAAGATATCAAGTCAAGAACTAGGAAACTTAATTCGCTAGTAATACACAAGTCACAAATAATCAAGTTCCAATGGATACAATTTTTGTTACAAGGAACTCAAGAATTTATGGCAATTTAATTAAGCTTGAAAGATGAGAGAGAGATATAATAAGTTGGCTTTTCTTTCTTCTTGTTTTTCTGCCCGTGTATGTCTGTGTATTGTATATGTTGCTTCTGCTAGTTTCTGTCCATTTTATAGCAATGTTAGATATTTGCTGCCACCATGACATAATTTGTTCCATGACATAACCTGTATATTTCGGTATGACAAAAACCTTGTCATGACATAACCTGTGTAGCTCGGTATGACAAAAACCTTGTCATGACATAACTTGAGTAGCTCGGTATGACAAAAACCTTGTCATGACATAACTTCATAATTCGGTATGACATAATTTGTGTTATGACATACTCTCAGAATTCGGTATGACATAATCTGATCATGACATAATCTGATCTTCAGCTCAGAATGACATGAACCTCACGTTTTCTGTCAACATGACATAATCTGTGCAGCTCTATTTCAATATGACATAATCTCAGCTTTTCACATTTATTCTTTTATGTCATAGAAACCTTATTAATTATTTAATGATTAATTAATTAATTCAGACTTAATTGACACAATAAGTAATTTAATAAATAAATTAATTCTTTTAGAATTAATTCATTAATTAAATAAACTATAAGGATTTATATCAATTAAAGGTGAACTAATTAAAATCAATAAATACTTAATTTACCTCAATGAACCACTGTTAGTAATGAATAATTTCCACTGGATAATTGTTGACGTTCGATGTACTGTCTGGTTCATGAACGACTAACTCCAATTTCTATTCTTCACTTTGACTCTCAGTTGTGATCCATGTACTTTCTCAACACACTTTAATTCCTCTTGTACTGCCTCTGTCACTATTTAAATCTCTTGTCACTGCAAATAAAATCCAATTGCATCAATGCTACACCAAGGCTTGATCAGTTGTCTGAATCTTCTTTCGGTGTAAAACATCAAAACTATAGATTGACATTCTTCTTTCTTCTGACAGATATCACTATCTGAGATTCCTGTGACAGTTACCATTAATTACTTATTACAATCTAATTTAAGTTGAGTTGTATCCTCGAAATACAAATAGGCTGAGTCATATGCCTTTCACACCCCCAAACTTAAACCGATGCTTGTCCTCAAGCATAAACAATTACAACTAACTAATTAGTACCACTTCCGTAGGTGATCACGGTTGCATTTGGCATATGCAAGAAGCCCTTTAAACCCCTAGGCAGCCCTAGTGGACGAGTAAGGTCTCATGAGGGCCTATAACGAATGTACCCACAAAATCCATCTAACTAAACAATGCAATAACAATGCAATGCATGAATGCAACTAGTATGAAAATGCAACGATCCCCTTCAAACTAACCAAAACCAACTAGCAAGCACATATCTCAAGGAATGCAAATAACTCTAAGTAGAGCTCGACTAAGTCCCCGTATACTAACAATACATGAACAGAAACGTGCGTGTGTGTAATGCTCATCAGAAATACTCCCAACACTAGATCAAAATCATACATGCTCTTCGTCAAGACAATCACAGGTTTATAAATAGAATAGATTGTAGACACTTCATAACCTAGAAACACCTCCATCCTTATGCAAGGTAGACAGAAATTCATGCTTTATTACTAACTACTACGACACATATATACAAGCATGCTTATTTAACCGTGCAATGGATGAGACCCCAAAAGGCTTATACAATAATACCCATGTAGCGAGCGTAGGCACAAAGTCCCCGCGAACTTAATAGCTCGAGTATTAAAGAGCTCACCCTAATTAATTTTGCATATAAACAATTGACACTTTTGACTCTTTTTTTTTTCTTTTTTTCTTTTTTCATCATTTTTTTTATATTTTTTTCTGCTTTTTTTTCTCTTTTTTTCTATGCAATCTGGAATGAGAATTCTCAATTCCAACCCTAGACTACTCATATAAATATGAGCCGGCTACTAGCCATTTGACATCTAGTAATTATTGACAATTATTTACAATTAAGCATGAAATCCCTGTTTTCCCCCAAACTTAGACTTAAGTGCTCCTACGCTATCAAGGGAATAACGAAAAATCTAAATATAAACAAGTGATTAAATCTCAAAACATCCAAACAAGCATGACCCTAACCTAGCCCAAAAGCACCCAATGAGACTGTGTAATTGGTTTTGTTTCCGAAACACATAAGTCAATTTCATAGAAACTATAAGTCAACCCTCTATTCATCATTACCACACTCAATTAGACACCTACCTACCAATCAGAATTAGCTCGCTCTAAGGGATCATGAAATATGCATGCCATGAAATGCAACTAATATGAACTCACATGGTATACGAAACAAAAATAGAATGTCCTATATGAAACAAACGTAGATAACACGAACATAAATGCATAATTTACTACTACTAATATGCAATGCATGAAATCCTACATGAACACATCATACAACAACAACTACTAATCCCTCAAACCACCCCCAAACATAAAATATTCAATGTCCGCATTGAATGGAAGTAAATACGAGGGATAGCAGAAAACATACCTACAAGCGCCTTACATATCCTTCCCCATCGCAACTCAACATGCTTGTTCAGCAAAAATCCCATTTCTTTAGCAATTGGCCTCAACAACAACCAATTAAATTCAACCTCCACCGTCTAAGACAAAAAAATTTCAACACTAGCACCACCTCTGCCACGCTTAGGAACCATAAGAATCAATACCCAACTCACAAAATTCACCAAAATCCACAAAAAATTCGAATTCCCAAATAATCAAGAACACACAACCCTAATAATGCAAGAACATAATTCGTAATATCAAAATAAACGGAAGAATATACCCCAAATACGAATCGGAGAGGTGAAGCTTGCAATTAAAAATCCCCCAAACTTGAATCTTGAAGCCTTGAAATTAATTGGAATGGGGTGGGATTTGTGTGTATATATAGGTGTATATATAGATTTGGGGAAAAAACTTATGAAATAGGAGATGGATTGGGAATAATTTGGAATTAATATAGGACTAGAATTAGGATTTTAGGTGGAGAAAATAATTAGAAAAGGGGTTGGAATTGAATTAGGGGATGAAATTTTTTTTTTTTATATATATATATGTTAACACACGTGAGTACTAACAAGTCTGGACAGGAATATGGGAAAGACAAGGCGCGGTTTGTGCGACGCGGCCTGCTAATTTTTTTTTTTTAATAATAAAACAAAAGTAATACTACTCTTGTACACCTCCTGGACAGAAGCTTTTGGAGGCTGCATCCTAGAATTGGCGCCATGTCACGTCTTTTTTTTTTTGCACACATAAATATTTTCTTTTTCTTTTTTTATAACATGTGTTAAACACATGTATACCCTAACAACAGTTGGTACCTGGCGCAGGAAGAGTTGCTGGTTTTGCGCAATGGCGCGCGGAAACTTCTGTTAACACATTTTTTTTTCCGTTGTTTTTTTTTTGTTTTGAAATACAACACTCAATTTTTTTTCCTACACTAATGCATGGGTTGCCTCCCACGAAGCGCTTCTTTAACGTCAATAGCTTGACGTTACTTCCAAACCTCCATTAAGGATGATAATAGTTTGTCTGGTCATCTCTTCGTGAGACTTCATCATCATCACGGTGGCACACTTTCTGCCCCTTCTCCTCGCTTGGCCTATTCGTATAACAACTATGTCCTGTTCCAATGCCTTATTCTGTTGACCCAAAATCTGTCAATTTGTAGAACAACACACATTCGCGGCCTTCGGTTGAATATAATGGAGGATGGTAAATATAAATTGCTGAAGCCTTTGGTTCCTCAAAGAGAACTTCCTCTATTGGCTCTAATATGCTACCTCCATCTTTATACTCTGAGACAAGCAGAAGACCTGCATCTTTCCCATGTTCATCAGCCTCTTGGTACGCACAAACCAATTCTTGAAATTTGTGCAGCTCAACAGTGTCTGTCCCAAATGGTGCCCTTTCCAAATCATCCACCATACTAGCATGATCAAATTCCTTACATGGCTTATGAACGCTCACCTCACCTTGGAATTTGTCTTCCTCAATTATGCATGCAGTACCTTGCTCCAAGTCACCGTTATTTTCTGGAATTGCCTCTAGTATGAATTGATGTTTCTCTTGTTCCAATGATCTCACAGCTTGAGCAACTAGTGTCTCCAAAGATTTGATAGACTCCTCGTTACTCTTTACAAGCCTCCAAAGCTCCTCCATAGCATCAACCTCATCTATTTGAAAAGTAGGAGTAGGTTGCTGATGTTGAAACTCTTCACTACCAAAGAAATATGACATATTTGGAACATCTTGCTGGTACTGTTGAGGATGATATTGAAAATATGGTTGTTCCTCATAAGTGACATATGGATCAACTCCTTCGTAGTAACAATATTGTGAGGTCTCATGAACGCCCGAACATAGCTCACATTGCTGAGGCATGGATGTCCTCGAATATGCCCACTATGGCAACTCCTCGCCTGCCATTTTCAAACCCTCAAGTACCTGAAACACATCGAACTAAACAAGATAGGTAAGTAACTAATCCGAGTCAGTGAACTTTAAAGACCACTGATGACAAGCACATAACTAAAAATAAAACACCGATGATCCCCGGTAGCGGAGCCAAAAACTTGTTAACACAATATCACGCAAGTATACGTGGTCACAAGTAATACAATTAAAGGTCGTTCCACTGAGATCTGGTTAAGTTCGTTTTAGTTAATGCACCTATTCAACAATGTATGATTTTAATTCACTACTAAGACAATAAATAAATTGAGATTTTAATTAACTAAATTAAGCTAAGATGCAAAGTAAGAACTAATTAACTAATGAAAATTTAATCTGAATTACTTATAAGAATAAAAACATGGGATCCAAACTTCATTATCTACTTCACTTAGAGTCGATGCCTTTAATCAATGCATGTGATGGTTTTGATATCTGATCAGACAATACGAAATAAGTATACGCTACTTCTCAGTATACGAATACCAAACTAAACATACATCCACAAAAGAGATAGAAGATGAATAGACACCAATTATGCTTAGATCCTATATCTCTATAAGATTTGAAAACATAACGGTTGAAGAACAAGTTGTCTATTAAGATCACATAGGGCAGCATAATATCTCTATTTACGCCACAAATCATGATGTTAAAACATCAACCTATCCTACGCTAGCATGGCAAGTTCTAAATCTCAAGATCCACTCTCGTTTCGCAATTAGATGTTCGCGACGCATCTAAATACATGAAACACAACCATACGAGGATATCAAGAATTTACCACACATAAATCTTTAAAGGATACAAACTACTAAGCTACATAGATAAATCCGTTAGAATTCCATGACAACGATTAGTTCATAGTTGAACCTCTCGTCATCATGGGATCTGATGAAACCATGATTTAAAACAAGATAGAATTGAAAAAAGTAATAATATTAATAAAACAAAGAGTTAAGAAAACAAATCTAGAACCCAGAATAACACAAAAGACGAAGTAGATCTAGATCCGTTGCTTGTCACGAGCGTTGAATCCTTCTCTCCTTTTCTCCCTTGCAGATCTAAGCTATGATACAATAATAAAAATTGATACAAATTACATGGTAGGAAGTGTTTAAATAGACTCTAAAAGCCTTGCCCAACAAGGAAACACCCTAAAATACAATTAGAATTCAATTTAGATGCAAGAAACTACCTAAAATTCAATTAGAATTAGAAAAAAGAACAAAACAGTAATCTTCCAGCCTGGTTCTCAAAGAATACGTGCGCGATTTTGACCAGCACATCCCCTGAACCTGCTATCTGTCCCATGTTGTATAAATCTCTCAAGCTTCGCATGAGCTGTAAGATCACTGAAAACGGACTTCTAGAACTCCAGATATGGCCAAAACAGTGTAGACTGCGCAACCTTCCCGGAAAATCCGAATTTTACACAAATTTGCTCTTTTCTCCTCCGTTTCTTTTGCATTAGCTAACATCTTCAATACCATGATGCATGTAACTCCTTGGTAGCATAACACAAATGTCCAATCTTCATTCCAATGCTTAATTCCACTCTAATAACAGTTAGAATCACCAACACTAACCAATTGCTACAACCCTGCACAACTACACAAAACACATCAAAAATACAACAAACTTGAGTCCAAGTCAATCAATTTAAGCCGATATGGAATGCTCCAAGTGGATATAAAATCCACTTATCAATCGTCTCGATTATTTCATAAGCCTCCTCGTAGTTCTTTGCCCATAAAGCTCCACCTGATGCTGCATCTAGCAAAGGTCTAGACTATGCTCCCAAACCATTGTAGAACCCATTAATTACCATCCAGTCAGGCATACCATGATGAGGACACTTTCGAAGCATCTCCTTGTAGCGTTCCGAAGCTTCACACAAAGATTCTCCAGACTGCTGTGAAAATTGAGTTAGAGCGTTCCTTATTGCTGCAGTTTTAGCCATAGGGAAGAATTTAGTAAGAAAATTCTTAGCAAGATCCTCCCATGTAGTAATGGAACCAGCTGGTAAAGAGTGTAACCAGCCCTTTGCTTTATCCCTCAAAGAGAATGGGAAAAGTCTCAATTTCACAGTATCTTCCGACACACCATTGAACTTGAAAGTGTCGCAAATCTTGATAAAGTCCCGGATGTGCATATTAGGATCTTCCATAGGAGCACCCCCAAACTGAACAGAATTCTGTACCATCTGAATTGTGTTAGGCTTGATTTCGAAGGTATTAGCTGCAATGGCTGGCCTGACAATGCTAAACTGAATATCAATGATTTTCGGCTGAGAATACTCCTTCAGAGCTCTTGCTGGATCTCCCATGTCTACGGTTGTTCAAGTTCCTCAAGTACCTGAAACACACAGAACTAAACAAGATAGATGAGAAAAATAAATCCGAGTCAGTGAAATCTAACGACCATTGATGACAAGCACATAAACTAAAAATAAAATACCGATGATCCCCGGCAACGGCGCCAAAAACTTGTTTGCACTAAATTCACGCAAGCGTACGTGGTCACAAGTAATATAGAATAAAGTCAAGTTTGTTCCCACAGAGATCTGGTTTAGGTTTTAATTCAGTTATTGTACCTATGTAACAATGTATGATTTTTACTCATTGCTAAGACAATTGACAAGATTGGGTTTTGATTAACTAAATTTAACTAAGAAGCAATTTAACAAAACTAAGAATTACTTAACTAATGAGAATTAATTACTTATATGAGAATAAACATGGGATCCTAACTTCATTAAATACTTCGCTTAGAGTTGATGCCTTTAATCAAAGTATGTGATTGGTTAAGATATCTGATCAGACAACACGAAACAAGTATACGCTACTTCTCACTATATGAATACCAAACTAAACATACATCCACAAAAAATATAGAAGATGAATAGACACCAATTATATTTAGACCCTATACCTCTATAAGATTTGAAAACAAAATGGTTGAAGAACAAGTTGTCTATTAATATCATATAGGGCAGCATAATATTTCTCAATTTACGCTACAAAACATGATGTCACTCATACATCAACTTATCCTATGCTAGCATGGCAAGTTCTAAATCTCAAGATCCATTCTCGCTTCACAAGAGATTAACAATCTAGATGTTAGCTACGCATCTAAAAACATTAAGCACAACCATATGAGGATATCACGAATTCATCACACACAAATCTTTAAAGCAATCAAACTACTAAACTACATAGATAAATCCGTTAGAATCCCATGACAATGATTAGTTCATAATCGAACTGCTCGTCATCATGGGATCTGATGAAACCATGGTAATAAACAAAGTATTAATAAAAAAAATAGTGCTAGAATAATAGAGTTAAGAAAACAAATCCAAAATCCAGAGTATCGCCTAATTTAGAAGAAACAAAAGTAGATCTAGATCTCCGAATGCTGTCACGTTCTTCCGGGAATCCGTCTCCAAGTCTGACTCTCTATCTTCGACTCTCTCTGTGTTTATTCTCTGATAAAACATTGGTTTCTATTGTCTACATGTGTTTATATAGCCCCCATGTCTTGTCCAGCAAGAAATTCCCCAAAACAGAATTAAAATAGAATTTCTGCAGTTCGGCACAAAATACGTTTCCTAAACTGATTCTATTTTGAAGGAAAATTCGTAACTGACTTTTCTTCAGTATATCTGGGCCGTTCCAGTTGTATTTGGACATCTGGACCACTTGAGAATGAAAGAGAATTCCGTTATCTTCTCGAGGACTGTAAGATCGACCAAAACGGACTTGTAGAACTCAAGATATGACCCAAACAGTAAATCAGAAATTCTTCCAGCCGACTGCAGTGCTGACTGCACCGTAGTAGCGCTGACTGCGCCCAAACTTTCTATCCAAGATTTTAGAAAATTTCGTTGTCTTCGTGTGAGCTGTAAGATCGCTGAATTCGGACTTCTAGAACTCCAGATTTGGCCAAAATAGTGAAGACTGCGCAAACTACCCCGAAAATCCGAATTTTAATCAATTTAACCTCCAACTCTTAGTTCTGCAAAACTCAATGAAAACACATTAAACACACCACATACTTGAGGTCAAGTAATCAATTTAAGCCGATACTAGGTATTCCAAGTGGATATAAAATCCACTTATCAGTTGTGCTTGAACTTCCCAGATAAAGCAACTGATCCTTATGCATTCATCAAGATATCCTTTGAATTCTTCAGTAGTAATGTAATCATGTTGGAGGTTGCTTCCACTCTTATTGTTGCCCTTGGAGTCGGATAAACAGTGATTGATTTCACCTTTCACTTGGAAGAGTTTGAGCCTTCAAATATTTACAATTTGACTCCCTACTCATAACATCCTTTGTGTAATTGATCATTGCCTATAAGTCACAGGTTGCAAAGTAATTCTGGGTTTGTTCTTCATTCAATATCTTCCATTAGAGAACTCTGGTATTGCTAAGAATCCAGACTGAGTTCATAAATTGATAAATCTTGAATTCTCGAATGTTGACTTCTCGAATAGTCCCTTTTATTGAGTTCTCGAATGACTTCTCGAACAGCCTATAATATAGACTTCTCGAATAGTCTACATTGCAGACTTCTCGAATAGACTATATTGCAGACTTCTCGAATAGAGATAGCAGCCTAACTTCTCTTCTGATTATAGCAAACTCTCTTCATATTAGGGCTTGTTACAGAAATACTCTCTAACTGCTTGCAGATTTCCTTTCTCAAGATGTAGCTTTAGTTGATCTGCATTTCAGTTAGCTTCCTGATTTATTTATCAACTTCGATTCCTTGATTCATTTTCTACCTTGTGGTATTTGTTATCATCATCTATAGACATGTATGTCTCAACAATAAGGAATTTTAAAAACATCTTTAAATAATTAATCCATTTTAATGAGCAACAATAAAAGATTAAGAATCGGGGAAGCATTCGATATAAGGAATCATAAACAACAAAGCAATAATATTGAACTAAACATGGAATGGTACAACAAAACAGAATCATATATCAACAAGGAAACCTTAATCAATTAGGAAGCGAAGCACCTGTTAAGATTCTAAAAATTTAACAGCAATTTATAAGGAAATCATGGAATAAAGGGATCTAAAGTTCAATTGAGAAATTGGGTTACTGCATTAGTCATAAACAAATGAAGAGTCGTTAGTTAATAAAGAACAAAACAAGGTTTAGGATTCTAGAATTTAATTCAAGGGTTATGGAATTTGGTTTTGCTGGTATGGTTTAAAGGAATAAGTATAAGGAAAAGACTAAGATAAAATAAGGCATAAATTATAAGTCAAGGATTATAGTTCAATAGGAAATAGGGTAAATAAGTTTAAATAATGATTCATAAGGATAAGCAAGGTATATGTGTTTCAACAATAATTTATAAGGAATAAACAATAAATATAAGGGATTCAACAATAATTAAAAAGGAATAACAGTAAGGCATAAGGATTGAAACAACAATTCATAAGCAGTTCAAGGAATCTGAACTTAAATACAAGGTTTGAGTCACTTGCAACAAAAGAAAAAGGTTGGAAGAACACCTTACAAATAATAGGAACAGGTTCACATCATTCAAAATAAAAGTGAAAGGTATAGATCCTTGCAACAAGAAATTTGAAAGAACCTATAAACAACACAGGATGATTCACATCACTTGAACGATAACTGAGAGATAATGTACTTGCCTCAATACACGAAATTTCCAATTCCAATATCTCAATTCTTTACTCACTTTACTTCAGTCTCCACTTCTTTATACATTGGCCATTATTCGATCATATATCCGTCTTTCCTCTATCACTTGTCAGCTCCTACCCGAGCACACTCGTGAACTCCGATAATTATCTCCTTCCTCAAGATTCCATTCTTACGTACGCTGATTCCTATCCGGGCCTCATACTCGTACCTATATAAAGGTAAAGTACTACTTTACCCATACGTTTCCTAGTTCGTATAATCACGGTAACACATATAGCACATACTGGTCACATTCTCAAAAATAGTGTAGTAAAATCAAATAACCCACATAAGCACTTAGCATATAACAGCAATTTGTTTCTATATATTATCTCACATATACACATTGGTTTATAATAAATTTTAACAAATTACTAAAATTTAGAATATAATTCTGACGAAAATCGGACAGCACCTCCTTTATAATATCGTCTAACCCGTCGGAATACAACCGACTCAAAATCAATAAGCAGTCACTCTTAAATCCAATTATCAACTCAACTTGTATTCTAATTCTTATATATTCAAATGTGACTATATCAAGAACTTCTTTTGAAAATAGGATTATAGATCTTTTTTATTTATGTTTGAGTTGAAGTTTCGTAATTTTTTTTGTCTCATTCGCATCTCAATCTTTTATTACAGGAAGCCTTCTTAATTTATAAATGTTCTTCTATTGTGTATTTCATTTGTTCGTGACTTTTATCTAATTTTATATGTGATATTTTGAATGATCCTCATATTTGTACGACAATGGCTTGCGCTTAATACTTCTTTCGCAAATTTAATAGGCTTCAATTCAATTAAGTTTTCAAAAAAGCTTTTACAATTTTTTTAATCTTTAATAAATCTCAGCTATATTTTTACAAAATTATTTCTAATAAACTATACATTAATTTATTCCCAAAAACATAAAACTAACTATATTAAAGTGAGTAAATGTATGGAGTTCAAAGTTTTGGTCACAAATGTTAAAAAAGAAATATTGTCTTAATTACATAAAAAGGGTAAAGGGAGCCTAAGGTCAACTTTAAGAGAATTCCCTAAAGTTAACCAATAAAATGAAGACACATCACCACAATTATTAATGTCCCTGTGGGTTCCTTATAAATAACAGGTAGTATATAATTAAAATCACATAGTTTTAAAGATAAACTTTAGGAAATTCTCCTAAAATTAACTTTATGAACATTTTTATCAAATAAAAATATATAACTTATATGTTTTCAATGAGACTGATATCCTAAATCTTTAGATATCTATGCATTTGCCAAGTTTTATTAATTGATGAAAATCTTTTTAATTTAAAATAAAAAATTAATTTATTTTTCCTAAATTTGCATGACATAATAAATTATGATCCAGTAATTATCTCATCGAGAACTTGTCATCATTAAAGATGTCACAAGTTTTTATTCTAAACTATGATATAATCTCAATTTGTTTTATGAAGGAGTAGAATATAAAAAATAATATGTAAAAATTTACTCACATAATCAATCTTATGACAACTGGGTCAAAAAATTGATTCTTTTTTTAAATTAGTCAACTCCCAAATATACCAATGCATCACATGTTAGTCCAAAAGAGCTAACAGTTTTAATATACTTTAGTTATTGACTTGCTCTTTTATCTAATTGTTATTTATCATAAATATATTATTCATTTTCTACATTCTCTTTATATAAACCTAAATAGGGTCCCGCTCATGCGCCCCACAGAGATGATTTTCTGATTGAAAACACGTATGGATGAGTGGTTTGGTTGTGTTACGAAGTTATCATTATATAGTAAATTTTTTTTTATTATTATTATTACAATTTAAAATGTATAACCAAACCGTATATTATACATCATTAATTTATATTTTGATGTAATATAATATGTTATAGTCCGAATTAATAAATTTAAAAATGGACTCATGATAAAAAAAATGATAATATGCCACAGTAATTAAAATAACATCTATTCTTTCATTCAAGCGACACACACATATAATGTGCATAATTTAATTCACATGTGTGTTAGTGGTCTAGTGGTAAAGCAATGTGTTAGTTAACTTGGACACTCAAGTTCAATTCCTTCCAAAATCAATTTTTTTTAAAATAGTAAATAAAAGGGCATTTCAGATGGAATAAAATATCTCATGGAATAAAAAAATCTCATAAATTATAGCCCTTTACTGGGCTATTATATAAAAAAAAAATTAATAGTAAATAGAAGAGCAAATCAGTAATTTGAAATGAAATAAAATGTCTTACGATTTTAGATATAATAAAATGTCTTATGAATTATAGTCCCTTGTTGGGCTATTATATAAATCTATACTATATTATAATAAGCAAAAGGGGGTATAATTTGTAGTTGGTTACCCCTTTTTTGGTTATTCCCATTTTTGGTTATCCCTCATTTATCACCGTTAGATCAACAACTCAAATAAATCATGACCGTTAGATATAATAATACTAAAAGTTGTTATATGCAGAGGTCAAGGTTCGATTCCCGTCAATAACATATTAATTTATATTTAATACTAAAATTTATTATATATATACTATATTATAATAAGCAAAAGGGGGTATAATTTGTAGTTGATTACCCATTTTTTGGTTATCCCCATTTTTGGTTATCCCTCATTTATCACCGTTAGATCAACAACTCAAATAGATCATGACCGTTAGATATAATAATACTAAAAGTTGTTATATGCAGAGGTCAAGGTTCGATTCCCACCAATAACATATTAATTTATATTTAATACTAAAATTTATTATATATAAAGATGTAAGATTCGAATCAATAACATATTTAAATTAATATTTATAATATTATATTATATTATATTATAAATAAATTATAAAAAATTAAAAGTAACCCGTGCTTTGCACGGGCTATAAGCGAGTAATAATAAATAATAGATTAATGGTATATATTTCGTTATAGTATGTAAAATACAGTGCGGTACGTACGTTTTTAAAAGTCATTAGAATGTATTCGAGCATGTACAATCGTTAGCTAAAAATGTATATAACTTGACAAAAATAAAAATTATAGAAATTTTGTAAAAATTTCTCCACACGAATGGGTCATTTCTGTTGTTTAAAATTTTAGCCAACTTAAACATCTTGGCTAAATTTGTCGAACATATAGCCACTGTAGTGAAAAAACACATCATATACTTCAATGTTAAAACAATATATTCTATTTTTAATAATTTGAAATAGTAATAACATACTATTTTTGTAATATATCCCATCATTATAGCCGATAGCCGCGACTCCATTGAGTACGATATCATTCTTTAGGCAAGTTTTTTGTAGAATGAAAACATTAAAAGTTTGGTATGATACAGTACTTACTTTGTTTAATTGTTTTATTTAATTAATTTTACTTAATTATTTTTATTTAAATATCTTTACTAAATTGTTTTTACTCATAGATATACATAATCAGACCCAATACTAAAATTTAAGTATTGAAATCGGGCATTATTACTTAGTTTTCGTTACTTAGACCCAAAATATAATGAAACTATTTTAATAAATTTAATTTATTGAAAAATTTAAAAAAATATTATCAAATAATAACATTGCCTATTTATAACAAATTACCTCTTTCTAGTTAGAACACATTAATTTTTCTATTTCTTCTAACAAAATCCCCTCATTTTCTAAAAATATCACGGACAATTACCTGTTTTAAATAAAACATGTCACACTTTTCTATTTTGAAACCCCTCCTTTTCCAAAAATATCACGGCCAAACCATTACCTATTTATTTAAAACCAATTTTAATACTTTTAATTTTTTTAAAAAGTATCTATTTTAACATTTCTACTTATTTTTTAATAAATACATTAACTAATAAAATTTTAAACGTAAATATATAATAAAATAACAATTATCAAAATGTTAAATCACAAAAAGTTTCAATTGTAATTAAGATTTATACGTAGATGTGGCCAGATTTTTGATAAAAAAAAGTTTGTTCTCAATTGAAAGCCACTTCCACACACATAATAAATTTTTAACAAATGGGGTCAGTACAATTACCAAATCGTCATTTATTTGAAAGTTAAAAAAATTAATACGTGTTTCGAAAATTCGACTAATACATGTCTTGAATTTTTTTTTTTTTTTTTGTCAAGTGTCTTGAATTTAATTAACTAATTAAAGTTTATAAGGTTGCATTATATAGCTTCCATGCATGTTTAAATAAAACACCAAGCTAGCATTACGTAAAATATCACAACTTCTGCAAACACATTCTTGAAATCAATCTTCATTCCTCAAAGCATTTTCTAAATTGTTCTGAAATAATGGATCGTAAGAGAAAAGCTGGTAATGTTACTACACTTCCATTTATATGAAGTAAGATCCTAAACTTAAGTTTCTTGATATTCTAACATAAGTTTCTTGCTATGGTATCTTGAAGCTTCTGAAAGTGACGAAGAACATAATCTGTGTCCTGATCAGCAGCGCCGTCCATCAGGTAATCAAATCTTTCTCGAAGTCTTTGTTATATAATGTATATGTGTGTGTGTGTGTGTGTAGGTTTATAGACGTGTGAGTTGTTGAGTGATCTTTGTGATGAAGTGTGTGTTTACTCATTTCTTGAAAATGTCTGTGAGAGTCTTCTTGATGAATTTTGAGAGAGTATGTGAGTTCTTGAGCGACAGTTTGTGTGTGTGTGTATGTATGTGTGCGTGTGAAAGAGAGTTTGTTGAAAAAATGAGTTTGTGTGTGAGTGTGTTTGTGTGTGTGTGTGTGTGTGAGAAACAGAGATGAGTTTGTGTGTGGTTGTGTGTAGGAGAGAGGAAGAGAGTTCTTGCCGCCGGCGTCGCGAAGTACCAGTTGTTTTTAGTTATATTGCGTCTGCGGATATAACAGTTTATTTATGTAGTTTGTGTGCTTGTACTACTTGAATTATTAGTTGCTCATCATTTTTAATCTTAATTTATTACTACTTGAGTTGATCGAGATTTGAAATTAAAAATTTACTGACTATTTTCACCGAAGAAATCAACTCTCCAACGGGAAATGTTGAAGGACTTCTAGTCGAAGAAGAAGCCCCCCCAGCCTTGGAGGAATTACTAGGCCCTGTGAATCACCCACAAGGTTACTTATGGTCACTTAAGCATGTTTAAATCCACATATTAATTATACTCTATTAGTAATTTTATTTATGTAAAATTATATTGTTTAATGTTTAGTAAGAGTATTAATTAAAGTCATCTTATAGGAGTACATATTTATTTAAAAGGCATATGAGTTGTTTATTCTCCTCTTTGCAGCCCAAGTGCAGCTAAATATCGGTCTGCTCCAATCAGGCCCCATTCAGAACCCAATTGGCCAAGGTAAAATATAACTATGGACCTTGTTTAGTTGATTTATTTACTGGGCTTATAAATTAGACAATTTTGGGCGGTGTTAAGTTAATAAATAACTAATAAAATAAAAGTAATATAGAGAAAACCCCGATTTGGCTCCTTATAGTTTAGGTAATTACTGTTTTATTATACTTTAGGGAACCATGATAGGTAAAGCTGTTGAAAGTGCTCTTATGGTTATTGTGTGACAAACTATAGTAACTGGTTTTTCTTATTAAATTGTAAAAATCACACACATCATAATAGAGATTTTACATAAAATAAAATTCCTTATAATGAGAGTTGCATCATAATGAAACATATTATTTGAAAAACATAAAGAACATCACAAAACAATAATCTTATATTTATTGTTGTTCAAACTCATTTTTGCAGCCCAACAGCAGCAAAATGCTGAAATTCTCCAATCAAACCCTATTCAGAACCCAACTGGCCCAGGTTGTACAACTATGGACCTTGTTTATTATTATTACTATTTTTTTTTTTTGTAATCAACCAAGGACCTTACTTAGTTGTTACAAGCCATATGTATTGTGCAAGTTTACTGATTTTCAAATCTACATTAACCATAAGTGTTCTCTTTTGCTAATTAATCAAATTTATTATTTATGATCATTTTTTATCTTAATTAATTAACTTAACATGATAGAAATTTGCTAATGTTTAACTATTGACTGTATTTCAGGATACAACTCTCCCACAGGAAATGTAGAAGGATTATTAATCGAACAGGAAGCCCCAGCTTTGGAGGAATTGTTGGGTCCAGTACATGTACATCACCAACCAGGTAACATACTAATTACGTGAGCATCTGTATATATGTAGTAACTTGTATATGACACACATTATATTAACGATTCTATTTAAATTAAATTTAGAGTACAGTAAGAGTTGTACTCATATTAATGTCACTTCAAACATATTATTCGGTAAGAATAAAGCACAGCACAAAATAATAATCTTCTATTTATTTCTAATATGAATTTTGTTCAATCTCTATTTGCAGCCCAACAACAAAACTATGGTCTTCTCCAATCAGGCCCCATTCAGAACCCAACTGGCCCAGGTGATATATCACTAAGGACCTTATTTAATTGTTACTACAAGCCATTTCTATATATTTGCATTGTAGCAGTTTACTGATTTTCCAGTCTACATTTACCATTAATTAGGCATATTTAAATACATATGAGATTGGGCTTATAAGCATGAAGCAAAAGGGTTACTCACCACATATATCCTCATATTTTTTATGATTAAATCTAAAGCTAAATTTTACAGATCAATTTGAATTTGAGGATTGGCACCTCGTCAGAAGAGAAGCTTCTGAAAGTCAACTTGGCCCAGCTGCCACAGCAGCACAACCTCAACAGGTACAACAAGAAGCTGAAGTAGTGCAAGCAGCAGAGCAACCCCAACTGGAACAAGCACAACCAGTAGTGCCACATATTGCGGCTGTACAGCCTTTCAGTGCGGAGGAAATTCAACAAGCATTTCATGCAGTAACAGCCTCAGATCCACAACTTCAAAACTTGTTCACTGGACAGGTACCAAACGACAATCTCCAGCACTTGAACATATTCCAAAGACTTCTGTACTGCTTGCTGCAATGCTTAGCAATAGAAGACAAAAGAGCTACAATATATCAGGAGCTGGAGGAAATCTGCCAAATGCAACTGCATGCTCCTGTTACTCCCCAGTCAGTCCTAAGTATCAATTCATCAGTATACCAGCATCTAGGGCTCACACATGAAAAATCTTTCACAATCAGAGATTTTGCAAACAAGTATCACAAGAAGCTGATCCGTCATTACCTGTCCGATAACATTTGTCGGACCATGGACGACCAGCAACTGCTTTCTAGACTCACAAAGGTACACAGAGTAGGGCAATTCACTGCCTTCTATATGATGCTGTTTGGACTAAGGAGGTTAAACTCTGTACCTGCACAATCATGGGAATTTAGAAGAAAATTGATGGTGTTCCGTGGTCAACAGAACACTCCCACAATACAGGCTACCACAAATGATCTTACATGGGCTCCATATCGGGCAGTAGCTTCATACATCATTTGGAAATTTGGTGCAGTGGGAGCTGGAGCAGGAGTTGCAGATGCAGTTGATGCCGGACAAGTAGCTGGAGATGCAGCAGCAGACGAAGATGGAGAGGGAGGCGGAGAAGGAGCCGGCATATGACACTTTAGGAGAAGCAGATTGTCAATTTTTGCTTATGGTTTTCTCACTTTTGGATGACGTTGACAGGCTTTATTTTGTTTTTGAACTCGAAAGTCTATTTAGAACAATATTCTGCTGTAAGTTGGAATCCTTAACGTGATATTGTCAGATACATTGTCCATAGCTTTCAAATGCATAGAAATGCATCTGCAAAAACTATTAATGTACGAGAATGTAAGGGCAAATTGTCATGTAAATTCCTGATACAGTCTCTTTCCATGTTATAGATAATAGTAAATTAGTAACGTTTGAGTGATTTAACAGGCCTATCTATTCCATGCACCAAAACTTATGAGGCTTGATAATAAACTTTTGTATCTAAGGTATTACCTTTTGCATCTAGTGTATTACACGAATATTTGCATCCAAAAAGTTGTCATTTTAATTTGTACTACTGTTAATGAGATGGTATTCAGCCAATTGTGAGGATGGCCGGTGTATTTTAAGCATTGATTCATATATGCATCAGCGCTGAACCGCGAAAGAGTATTTTTATCTATCAATAGACCTTAAATTGCTCATGCTCTAGTTAAAGAACAATGTTCGCACCTATTTGGCAAGATATCGAACACGATAAGATATTCATTAGGCTGGCGTTTAGCAGTTTCAGGCAAATAACCATTTTCTGGCAATAGGGCCTCCTTTAATTTCACTTTTAGCTATAGTTTTATAAAAATAATCATGATATTTGACTAGTCGGCGGCCATAATGGTGACAAGTCAAAAATAATCTACTACTTTTCCCCCTTCAGTTTTGGTGCAATATCATCACATTTGAAAGCAATCCAGAATTTGCAAGAAGTTTATTCAATTCATTAAACAAAGACACCTTCGAGCATCAAGTTGGACTATAGGGCATCCAGTATAAGCCTAATAGGGTATTACAAGGCTTTGCTGTCTCAAAACCATCCCAAAATTCCGTGCACCCAAGCCCTCCTTGTCAACTAAAGGAGATATAATATAGAATGTACACCGTTTTCGTAACTGTTTTTACCTACGCTAAAATAATTATTATGCTAGTAAACCAATTCTTGTCATGTCAAATTTAATGGAATGAAAGGGTACATGCCTAAATAATGATTTATCTTTTTTAATCTGAATTATTTGCATCCTATGATATATCTGAATAAATATCGCAAGTCCAATAAAAGTAGAAAATACCCATATGATCTATAGGTAAACTTTATACTAAACATTAAATAGATGAGTTGAAATTTTAAACAGGATCTAATAAAAATTGAGCTCCAATAGAAGTGATCTATTATTAGAGCAAAAGGCTGCAAAATGTCAATTTGCTTAAACTAAATAATGCTATATAAGATTTTATTGCACAACATTTGAGTACAAAAAACTAAATTTCATACCTGACCATCTGAGCCAGCAGAAAAGACCATAGTATGGCTAGGCACTGCAGATAGCGGATTCACATTACCCTTGTGACGTAAAGTGAGCCTGCAAAAGAGTTCTTATCTGGTTGCCCCAAAATGTTTTCGGGATGGTGGCAGCAGAGTGGCAGGGGTATGTCCTGTTGGCGTTAGTATTTTGTCCATGAGCTCCTTGACAGGTTCATGATCTATGTTAAAGTAGGACTTGGTAGCGTCTCCACTTAATAAGATGATGTTAGTTCCTGAGGAGCCACAATGTGGTAGCATATGTTAGCATATAATGCAATGACACATAAACTAACACATTGACCGTGTACTTGACCCAAATAATACGTTACCTGGACTCTCCATTTTTGTCCTTATACCCGTGTTCACCGGACATGCATGGGTGTGGGTATGGGATCTCAGCCGGATCCTTCTTATCAAAACCGGACACTTCACCTTGTAGCATCTAAGTTCAAAATGAAACAGAAGATCTCCTTATTTTTGGAGAGTAGAAGTCTCAAGAATGATTCGTTTCTGACTTATGCTTTTTGTTTTGTGCTACAATTAGGTGTATATGATTTATTTGTAGTGAACACTAATTTTATGTATGTACAATCAATCAGTCTATATGAAGTTTGAATTCTGTTAATTACTAATTTTACATGCCAAGTCCGTGCACCCTTGTCCAATTTCGGATCCATATCCAAGAATCCTAATTATCTTAAAACTAAGAATCTGACTCCTGGATCCGCACCTCTCCGACACCCATACTCGAGTCCGGGTAATGTAGCCCAAATACACGAGATCTATGATTCCTGAATAAAAAAGAACATAAGTATTATGAGAATGTTAAAATAGTAATTAACCAGTGTAATTCCATGAGATATAATATATGCATTTAGAACGGAAGCTTAGGTGCATGTTGCTAGGTTATTAAATATTAAAGTGAATTCTACAGTTTGGTGCTTTACTGGTACAAGTATTCTGGAAATCAGAGTGTTGGTGTAAGACTAACCTTCTAATAAGCTAGTTTTTTATAAATTATATTATGCTGTTTTTGAATTACATAAACTGAACAATCACCAAAGTTTAGAGCTGATTTTTTGAGAGAAATATCGTTTATTAAAAATTGCCAAAGCGAAATATAGAAGCTTACGAATAGTGCCTAGAAACAAGGTTGTGACATAAGTTATGAAAATAATAAGGTGACGTGTTACAAGTTGTAACTGGTTTCTAGTTCAAATCCCCTCAGATCACAGTTTTTATACTGGCATTTACAGGCGCCTAGAAACATGCAAGCAATCGAGGTCAACAAATCAGATTCAGGAAGATGGGAAGCATGAATAGGTTGCACGTGTCATTTTTGGTACAACATGTCCCACACACTTTAATCTCCAGTACTTCAGCATAAACCCTCCTAATGCATTCAACCCGCAACTGCACTTCCCCCACTATATTAGATTGTAAAAAGATGTCAAAAATATGTGTAGTACCCTTTGTCCTATTAGTAATGACAGCCCTCATATATAAAACCTCGATGACCCATTAGTTGATATTTTCATTTAGTGAGCTATTTATATTATATTCGGATAATTCATTAAACGAAGAGTAGATTGAGATGCCTTATTCCTGGAGCTCTGAGTTTCATTAATTTATGTTACATTGAACAAAGAGTGAAATGAGGGAAAAAGTTCAGCCCAGAAACTTTAAATATCTTTGCTGATGCCTGGCATATTTAGTGGATCGTGATAAGCATGAAGATATGCATCAATCACTTACTTAATTCTATATATAATGCAGATCAATTTTGATAGCAAATTATGGCACCAAAGTACGGCTACAGAAAGTTAGGACTTAAAGACCATACATTACCACAAAAACATTACCTAAAAAACAAACAAATCAATCCTGACAAGGACAGATATTGTGTCATGCGCGTCTGCGCGCACACAAATAAAGCAAGAAACTGACATTTTCAATAATTTGCACCTTCACCGTAGAGATACCTTGCTCTCCATCCATAATAGACATGAGAGGAATGAGTAAGAAATAAGAAAGAAAATATGGATTTTACGCTGGTAGACTAAGAAATACATCCTTTCCTCTGTTTGCTAAAGCCATATTGCTGGGTGGAATGTACAAAGTTATTAACAATTGAACCGCATATATCAGTAACAACTAACAAGGGAACCGTGCTGTAGGGGTCTTAATATAACACAGTTATTATCTCCAGTAGGATGGAAACACGAGAACCATGAGATTGATCAAAACTGAACCAGTGATAGCCAATTAGCCAGTATAGATACTGCGCCAGTATTATGAGAAGCAGCTTTTCTTTACGCAGATAGGACCAGTTACTTGATCCAGATGAGAAGGAAGGAGGTAACCGTAGTATGGCAAGAGTATAGAGTTTGACAGTATCTATCTGACAAAGTTTACAGGGACAATTAGTTAAGTAGGCGATAAATGTTCCGCTGCAGAAGTAATCAGCCAGATTGACAATGGATATAGATTGCAAATGTAATGTAAGTTATGTCTAGAAATTAGGGGTACCCAACTAATGGTATGAGTTCATTGTAAAGTATGCAGCAAAGGCCTGTCTCGTGTAACTTTTTAAATCTAGTGAATGGTGATATATTTGTCAGATTACATCTTTTTATTGGAGCCTTCCCGTTGCTTCCTTTAAAAACAATGCCAAGCAAGACAGGGTGTTAAGTACGTTTTGTCACAAATTCAAAAAAAAAACAAAAAAACTCCCCTAAATAAAATAATTGGTTCAGACTAATTGATAGGATTTTCGCATGTGATGAAATAAGCATTATACGGTGAAAGCTTAATGTGTCCCGCTAAAAAGAAGAAGTTGTGCATTATGCAGACTGTTGCATACCCGGAAATGCTATACGTATGTACATGGAGATGTCAATACGAAGAGAAAAATGTGCAATTGTTCTATATGCTGGCTGTTGCATACCAAGGAAATGCTACGCATCTGACAGAAGATGTGAAATGCATATCAATAAAAAGAAACTATGCATTGTCTTGGTTGTTGCTAATCAAGGATATAGTACCACCGAGACATAACAAAGATGAAATTCGAATGAGCTGTGCATTCTTCTAGCTGTTGCAAGACTCTGTAGTGTAAATTATAGTCTATAGTAAATGATGGACTTTTCTGATGCATTATGCATAATACAATCTCCTTTGACTATATGTATCATATTTAAGATGTGATTTTATCATAATTTTACTTTTTACATTATGTATATTCACCACATAAAATCTTTACATTGAAAGAATACAAAAACACCTCTAAATATAAATATAGAATATAGATTACGTTTATATTAAAAGAAATGGGGAGACTTAGATCTGTAATAGAAATGGGTAAAAGGGTAACAATGCCATGGCTGCAAACACTCAAGAGTATACTATAGACATTTTTGTTATGTAAAATGTCAATATAATAAGAGGGGCTTTGTCAAATCATTTCAGACCGGGTGTACAACTACACCGTAATAAAGGATTCCACGAAAATCCTACGGCATTTGAGATCATGTTAATTTAATAACTACAATCAACAATATGGAGGTGACTACACAAATAGTGTCAAACCTAAGTACTTTTTGGAGAGGAGTCCAGTTATGATGACAAATGTCGCTCCGCCATTTAAAAAAACCAAGCCTTCCTGAATCTGAATTTCCTTTTCTTCCCATTAGGTCACAACCAACTCCTTTTTCTTGCATAACCATGAAGGCGCTTTTCAAATAGTGTTACCTAATTAAAAGGGAGGTGGTGTTGCTGAAAATATTAATGATAGTATGTGTAGGGGGAGACTTGCAGGACGAATTTGATATGAATAAACCTTAGCTCTTGATACCATTGTTGGGTTTTAACTTTTAACCCAATATGATGCTATGGGCTTGGTTGATCCAAGTTCCAAGATATATATGGGTTGGGTAATAATTGTACATGTAAAAAATTACATATATATATATATATATATATATATATGTATGTATGTATGTCTTGATCACTAAGTTGGATAATTAGGTGTCAAGAATTTGAAGGTTTGTATAACAAGTATGAAAATACTTGTAGAGCAAGTATGCTAAGTCTTGGTGGCTAAGTTTTAGATGACTATATATACATAGTCATATTGTGTTTGTTTGATGTGTGAATGCTTAAGAGATGTAATTTTAGGTCTTGTTTGGGAGATGCTTGAGCATTGTTTGGCTCAAATATCGGGTTGGGACACTATTGAGGTGTTTTTGTTTTGATTGTATTACTGATAACTATTTGGAATAATAATACACGTGGGGACGTGGGTGTTTGTGTGTTATTGTTTTGCTTTTACTTACTGATTTGATAGAATTAGAAGTGATACTTGAATAACGTGTGACCGCGTTTTGGTGGAACTTGTCAACTAATCGTATGATTGTGTGTGTGCTCTGTATCGGTTGTTTATGAATCTCGAATTGTGTAGTCCCCTAACAACCATATTATGCATGACGATTTATGAAAAGATGGATATATGAAACACAAACAAGAATAAGAATAAGATAAACTTGGGTGAATGAATCACAGAACAACTACTATCCCAATGATTTTCCAACCGCGGAAGGGAGAAAAGTTATGGATCACAATTCACAACCCATGAAAGAGATCCAAGTAAATAATTCAATATTATTCCAATAACCAAGTCTAAGTAATGTGGGGATTACAATGCTTATATAAAAAATAGGAACCCTACATAAATAACCTAATGGACTAAGGCGCGATAACAATTGGGCTTATAATATAACCTACTACATATTTAATAACCTACTAGCCCCACAATTAAAACATATAAACAAATAATTTTAATAACGCATATAAAAATTCTTCAATCTCGTTCCACATCATTGAGGCATTGTTGCTGGTTTGTATTGCTTGACCATGAAAACTCGGGGTTAAAACAGGTTTTTTATAGTTTGCTAGACCCTTGATCATTTGCATGGAAAAATGGGCAAGGCAAAGCTCACCATCTAGGGACTTGCATGGTCAGGAGCCCTTCAGTGGGCATAGAGTCGATGATTGGACTTGTCACTGGTGATGCGGAACAAGGAATCAAATATTAATTTGCTTTTATTTTATGTTATTAATTAAGAATAGATTTGTTTGTAATTTATTAGGTATTAGTTATATCAGATAAATAGATTACTAAAAACGTTCTAGATTATAGGATATACTAGATTATAGGAGTATAATAATAAAAAGGATTTGTTTCCTTTATTA
Source organism: Saposhnikovia divaricata (assembly GCA_036435485.1). NCBI lineage: Eukaryota > Viridiplantae > Streptophyta > Magnoliopsida > Apiales > Apiaceae > Saposhnikovia > Saposhnikovia divaricata. Next base: position 52,299,293 of record CM071595.1, on the reverse strand, counting down.
GAAGATTTATTAGTGGCTAAGTTTAGGGGTTTAGTCTTATATAACATTTAATCTTCTAATTTTAAGGAGACTCTGATTAATTAATGAACTGAGATTGTTCTCTCTCTTATTATGGGTTGCGATCCTAACAAAGTTCAATTTTGCGGTTGAGAAACCCTAAGGGTAACACCTTAGGTTGTAGGTTTTTTGTGGTTAATCCACAAAATCAATCATTTCTATTGTTTTTGTTCCATAAATCCTTGTTTTCAACCCCTGTCCTGCATCAACTGGCATGCAGCGGATAATGAAACTACATCATCTGATACTTGACACACATGGACGATATGCAGTCACCTGAAGTAAGTTCACTAAGGGTGGGCTAGGTTCAAAAGTAGTTAGCTTACCCTTACTTGCCTAAGCAATGCTGATGGCTCAGGTCACAAGTTTGTGGATGCAAGTCAAGGCTGAGGTATGGATTGAATATAGTCCATGACAGGACCTTAAAAACATGTCATGGAGTTGGGGAGTAAAGGGTGCTAGAAGGTGCAAGAAGGCTTAGCCATGGGTCAGGTCTGTGACACTTTGCCGAGCCACCTGTTGCTTCCTAGGTTTCATATTGAATCAAGTGAACTAATATATCGAGTGTATGGAACAGACCACACTAACACCGAATTAGATCAAACCAAACCGATGCACTCAAAATCTGAAATTGTCATGGTGTTAAATATTGTCATATGCTAAACCAATCATCTTACTCCCAAGACCCCATTTCTGTAAGGGCTCGATTTCGATTGATTGATTATCAATAAAAAAAGGTTTAGCCAAGCAAGTGACTGATTTGAGGGGAGAGGAATGTAATTATCGACCTTTCTGTGATATTTGCAGTACCAATTTTAGAACACATAGTTAAAGAAAAAAAGTACTCAAGAAACTGGAAAACAATGGAGATAGGGGGGAAGATTTGGAAAAAAAAATGAGATAATGCAAAATTGTTCCGGTAAGAATTGTGAAGAAAATGGATGGGGGTAAGGAATGAATCATTCCATTTCAAATTGGGGTGTATAAATAATAATGTATGTGGTTAGGAATGGAATGGATCAAAGAATGAAAATTTGAACATTTAATCATTTTATATTTCAAATCTCATTCCATTCCAATCATCCCAACCAAACACAACACTGAAAATCACACAGATAACTGTTTCTGAAGTAATATTCACTAGTGTAATAATATACTGAGAACACAAAGTGGTTAACATTATAATCAATTTAATAATATTCTGACCAAAAAGACAAACAAGACAAGCTTCCACTAGGTACATAGATGCGAGTCAAAATATCGTAATCTTTTAACTATGTATACTTGTACCGAAAAGAATTACGATTACAATCTTGATTCTTAGAAGCAAAAAAACTAAAGGATGAAATCACATATTCAATTATCAACCTAACTGACACAAAGGTGTTAACATTCCCCCAACCCAGGCCATATGTACTACTAAGACAATAAATTACCTTGTTAGCATGTAATGAGATTCTATTTTTTTAAGATATCAGAAATCAATTTGGCCATATGTACTACTAAGACAATAAATTACCTTGTTAGCATGTAATGAGCTTCTATTTTTTTAAGATATCAGAAATCAATTTTAATTTCTACAGCGATTGATGGTAATGAAGGTCGAAGCGAGGAGCATTTGTCGAACTGCAGCCTTATTTCTACAAGGAATCAGGACAATATTTCATATTTGCACACTCACTTGTTCATTTATATAACCTATGCAAGGAATTAGTAAGACTAAGCATGAATGGAGTGCATAATTAATGTTAAGTAAGCTACAATTGAATAAAATTTACAGTTTTGTGAGCTGTAAAAATCATTTGGCTACTACTATATGATACACACAAGTTTTAAACATTCAAAACGATTTTAACTAGGTTCAGACATGGGGCTATTAACATTCAACACACAGTGACCAACCAGTGTAAAATACTTGCAATCAATTAAAAAGCTGTGTGTGTGTGTGTGTGATTTAGTGAGAGAGACGTACGTTACCTGAGGGCTGAGACGACGTGCATAAAGAGGATAACTTTCTTTCCTGGTGGCCGGTTGGATTGAAGAGGATAAGAGTGAATTAAGCTTGTTCTTTTTCTTTTCCTCTTTCTGTTCAAAAGCTTGTTTTCTAAATAAAAAATTGATCGCATGATTTTAATAAAAAAAATTGCACCAGAAAATTAATGAAATTAAAATCTCCACAAAAATTATCTAAATAATTACATTTACAGCGCAACTTATTGTTCATTTTGAACATCTCCGATGGTAGAGATCCGTTAGCTATAAAATCTACGTAGCAAATGATATAAATAATATATAAAAATATTAACGGCATCAAAATCTTTAGCAAAAATGATAGATAATCATTTTTCATTGGTTATATTTGTCGAACATGTGTTACCACCCCTTAGCAAAATATACACAATTTATATTATAGCTAACATCATTGGAGTTCCCCCATTCTCCTTGTGCAAAATTTGAACTACTTCCTATTTTAATTTTTTTTAGCCAACCAATATAGATATTGCCATTGGAGACGCTCCCACACATTTATAACCTAAATTTTTATTTTTATAAATAATTTACTTTTAACTTAAATTAAAATATTTGTGACACTTGTTATGGACTTTTAAACATACGATAAAATTTTCTGGAAGAATATACATTTTAGAGCTTTTTTGATAAATAAATTGGTAAAAGTAAAATTTTGCAATTTTACTTTTGTTAATAATAGTTATTTGCAATTTTACCATTTTAATTGTAATTATACCAATTTCTTGTTAAAAATTGCAAACGTACTATCTTTCCTTATTAACCAAGCATCATATTCAGATACACAAAATTATAAATAACAAAGCCAACCACGCCGTTAAACTTGTCTACTTCCTAGCAAAGAGCTTGGATACACAAAACACACACCATTCTCTTCTTCGACAAATGACACTCACATGTCCTAAAACTGTTCGCATCTCAGTCACCGATACTACTGACTCCTTCGGCGATGAAAACGACACCGTTCTCCTTAAAAGAAGAAGTTAAAAGAAGAAGATGAGAGGCAGGCGGCGAGGGTGAAATGGAAATAGAGAAACAGAAGAAACGAGAACATAAAGGAAGCCATAGTTTTGATAAAATGATTGTATTATTGCAAAGAAAACTTGAAGATCGTATTATTGCAAACTATAGTCAAGAGTACCGTATTTTTTATAATTTCTCTACATTTTAATACTTTGATGTTGAGAAGCTTATGTTCGCACGTGAGAGTTGGAACTTTTATGGCCTTGCCTACTGTTGTGAGAGGAATTTGGTACAACATTTATGGAGGTTATTGATGGAATAACGGATGAATCGCATAGAAATCAGTGACAAACGCGGGTTCGCGTGCCACAGCCGGGGTTCAACTGCCCAGAACTTAGAGCTGTTTGTGGCAATTTTTAGACTGAATTCGCAAGGTTTTCGGGAAATTTTGAGAGAGTAATTGCTCGAATTATGAGTCACAAGTGCTCCTACTTGAGATTAGTAGAGAGAGTGTGATTGTTCAACCTTGCAATTGGCCTACATATCTTATATTTATAGGAATCAAGTCCATATGTATTTCTTTAGGGTTGGGGCTCTTTTTGGCTATTTATCCCATGTTTTGATAAGTTTTATCCTCCTCACCCAAGCTGATCCAGTTAGTTATTCCACCAGCCATGATTAACCAGTAGTTATCCTTCATAAGTCCATAATTATCTTCAAGTTTATATGATTTTCCATCATATATCCACATATATATACATTGTGGCATCCCATAATCCGGGGTAGAGATTTGGGGCCACTAACTACAATCCACACAACACATACCTGGATATAAACATAATATAATAATAAAATACCCCTGATCCAAGACCGCTTACAGGTTATGGTATGAAACAAACTACCAAACTTAATTATTACAATCCAATCAGTATAACATTATTATACAAATTGATAACCACTGAGTTCGTCTACAGAACTAGTAAACCAACCTCTGACAAGCTCAAATCACTACCCGGCAAAACCAACAACTCGAACGTCACCTCTCACTACTGGAGCAGGAAAACTCATCAACCACAAGGTCCACTAATCTCCTCTATTAACTGAAGAAAAATAAACAACAAGCAAGAGTGAGCCGACAATGCTCAACAAGTGTAAACAGTGATAGTAATATCAAGAATAATATAGGTTCTGATCAACAAGAATAATCATCATATGTTACGGAAGAAATCAGCTGAAGAAATTAAATATCATAACTCCAAGATGAGCCAACAGAGCTCCGCTAGAATAAAATGCATCAACAATGAGAACCGATAAAAGTTCTAATAATCAAAGATAATCATCATAGACTTCAGAGGAATCAGGCTTTAAGCAATTCAAACTCAATGTATGGATTAGAATTGGATTTTTATATATTTAAAAAAATTAGAGGAGTTAGGCGGCTGATCAGACCCGCACTAACCCTGGACAATGCACACAGCAAAGTCCCTTTAAATGGATCCACGGCACACATTGGCCTCAACTTTTGACCATTAAACTGGTTTCCCCGAAGGGACATCTGTTGACCATTAATGTGGTCTCCCCGAAGGGACATCCGTTTTAAAAACATTTCAATTCTAAGTCCAACGCACTAGGTGTCGGGACAATCGACAACCCTTTCCAACCAATCGACTGGAAAACTTATGTTCCAAAACAACTCATAATTCGAGAGTCAATGAAGAATTCACAATCAACAGGTGTCGACAAGTTCGATACGATAAATGGGTAATAAATGAAGAACAACCATCTCAAAAGGTATCGACAAGTTCGATACGAATAATTGGGGTCACATCATTAAATGATTCAGAGAAAGAATTTATTGGCAACAAGATTAACAACAACTGAGAATATACGATAAAACGAGGATATAGCCAAGTGCTAAACATTTAATAAAAATTTACCAACACATTGTAAAGTTTGGACTAAATCAGGTAAATTAAGTGGTTCAAAATGAACATTTGTAAAATAATACTAGAATAATTAATTGTAAATCGATTTGAAGAAAAACATCCTCAAAAGGGGTCCATCGGGTAGAAATATGTTATAATCAGGAATCATGTTAAAAGATTTTTAAAAGGATTTAAAATCTTGGATTTCCTCTGTTTAGAACGTTCCTTGAACACTTTCGAAGAAAAATAAAAGAAAGGACACTTTATTAAGGAATCCAATGACATACCTGTTGTGGAATAAAAACCAGGTTGAAATTATTGCGGCTAGGGTTTGTGTATTTAATGCTAGGGTTCGTGAGCTTCGTGCTTTAATGGCTGCTTCTGCGTTCGAGACTTAAGCGGTACTCACAGAATGCCTACGTATCTCTGTATTAGAGAATCAAGTCAAGAAAACGTAGTTCTGAGGTGAGGGGTCAGGCCCTTTATATAGGCTGAGAAGCCTTAGAATTATGGTAGGATTTGGAGACTTGGTGGGCAAGTCTTTGAGGAATGTTCTAGATCTATTCCTTGTAGGAATCAGTTTCCATATTGAATTGGATGCCTTATTGGATAAGTCTGAAGGGGATATTATCCTTATCCAACTCTTATTTGCTGAGCCGTTTATTACCCTTAATATTAATTACGAAATTAATATTATAATTGGGGTTTTGGGCCCAGCTGGTGGGCCCCATGTTTGGACCATTCTTGGCCTAATTAATGCCACATTAAATGTGTCTTTAGGGCTTACTTTCAGCCCATATCATTTGCCCCCCAACTTCTTAGGAAAACTGATCAGGTTTTCGTAGAAGTTATATTTGCCTTAATCGAGACTCGGGGTCGTTTTTATCCCTTACCTGGGACTTCTTAATTTTCCTACCCTTATATGGGAATTTTGGTTTACACTAGTGTTTCACGAGTATCGTCTTGATTGTAAAGTGTGGAGCGACCTACACATTTATGACGATTCGCCTTATTCGAGGCTTTAACTTGTGCTTGCTTCTAGCAATTCCGGCACTTTATACAACTTTTATGCATTATGAGCATAAATGGTTGCTCAATTTGTCAAGAAAATATTTCTATAATTTTTCTCGTAATTTTCTATACTTTTCCTAATATTTTAGGAATTTTTATGTACTCACAGGTATTTTTCGTAATTATTCCTAACAATTCAGGAATTTTTATGTACCCACAGGTATTTTTCGTAATTATTCCTAACAACTCAGGAATTTTTATGTACCCACAGGTATTTTAATTATTTTTGGAAATTATTTTTTCAATTTCCCAATATTATTTTTCAGAATTTTTAAAGGATTAACTTTAAAAAAGTCATCCTGCCAAAAATGCTTCCTGGGCGTGGGTACCCCCGCCAAGGAGACAATTTCCTTAGGCACGCCTAGGAAATTTGGTCTCCTGGGCGTGGGTGTACCTTCGTTCCTTGAAATGCTTCCTGGGCGTGGGTACCCCCGCCAAGGAGACACTTTCCTTAGGCACGCCTAGGAAGTTTGGTCTCCTGGGCGTGGGTGTACCTTCGTTCCTTGAAATGCTTCCTGGGCGTGGGTACCCCCGCCAAGGAGACACTTTTCTTAGGCACGCCTAGGAAGTTTGGTCTCCTGGGCGTGGGTATGCCCTTCTCTAAGAAAAGTCAAGTTAGGCGTGGGTACCCCCGCCAAGGAGACACCTTCCTTGGGCACGCCTAGGAGGTTTGGTCTCCTAGGCGTGGGTATAGCCTTCTTTAAGGAAAGTCAAGTTAGGCGTGGGTACCCCCGCCAAGGAGACACCTTCCTTAGGCACGCCTAGGAGGTTTGGTCTCCTGGGCGTGGGTATAGCCTTCTTTAAGGAAAGTCAAGTTGGGCGTGGATACCCCCGCCAAGGAGACACCTTCCTTAGGCACGCCTAGGAGGTTTGGTCTCCTGGGCGTGGGTATGCCCTTTTAATTGGGCCTCCTGCCTTTAAATTCTGATGGGCTTTTATCCTCTTTTCTAAAAATGTCGTAGAACATTCTAGAATTAATTCAAAATTTGAATTTCATGGGCTTCCCGCCTATTCAAAGGCCCAGTCACCTGTTGACAGCCCATTTACTTGATATAACCGGTTGAGTGACCAACCATGAACTCTATAAAAGAGTAGTGTGCGTCCCTCATTTCTCATCTCACTATTCAGCAAAAATTATCTCTCCTTTACCACAAATACTTTCCAAAAAGCTCTGCTAGGGTTCTGTCGCGAGGCGATTTCCGGCGTCTTTCCTCCGCCCTGTTTTCCAGTTTCTGTTTGAAGATCGTTGAATCTTCATCTTCTCCAACTTCTTTTTTTCAACATTTCTGGGTTTCAAGCCTTCAAGGGAAGCATTTCAATGGAGGATTCTAGCTCTTCAGGCCAGTCTCAACTCGCTAACACTTCTACCACCGCTCCACGGCTTACAAGGGGTAAGAACCCTAAAACATCTCTTGTCCATGCCAGTGTTTTTTCCCTTAGAGATCTTTTAAATGAGTTTGGTCAAGCTTTTCCAAATATGCTTCATTTAGATGCTTATGAGTATAAATCGAAATACAAACAACATAGGGTAGATATTCTAGCCCAACTTTTTCATATTAATGGGCCTTATAGGGCCGTTGTTCCGGCCTCAAATGAAAGGGCTTGTCACCCAAAGCCTGGGGCCATTAGGGTTTATAAAGAGACTTTTTATGCTGGTTTTCGCCTTCCTCCTCCTCCTTTTGTTTATCGTCTTTTGGCCGAAGCCAGGGTTTGTCCAACCCAACTTATGCCAAATGCGTGGCGTTTTATCTATTGTTTCTTGGTCCAATGTAAGAAACATGGGCTTGAGCACAGTATTTCTGTTTTTCGATATTTATTCAAATTTGTCAATTCTTCTGACAATTCGGGCTGGGTCAAAATCCAACATCGTTCTTTAGCCCGTTCTTGTTTTGTTTCGGATTCCGCTCCTGATTCCCTTCCTAATTGGAAGAGGGAATGGTTTTATATCTTTTTGGATGGGGACGATTGGGACAACTATTTTCGGCCCAATTTCTGCAGAGCCGTTGACGGGCCTGTCAGGAGTATAAAATTGGGCGTGGAAGAAGAGGCTGCCATAACTTTGTTAACATCTGATAATTTGCATCAATGTGCAAATTTGATTTCTGAAGATTCGTTGCAAGCCCATGGGCTAAGCGATTTGGGCCCTGAGGGTAATTCTCACCTCTTGCTTTGTTAACATTTTATGCTAGATATAACTTTCTAACTTTTTTTGTAATCATTTTGCAGCCAAAGCTGCTCTGGGAGCAATTTTTAAGCAGAGGGAGACTGCTGCTACTACTAGGGTGGTAACAGAGAACCCTAGGGCCAAAAGGGCCAGGACAGATGAAGCTTCTCCCGTGGTGGAGCGTGTTCCTGCTTTTCTTCAAGAAAAGCCAGTTCCTATTGAGGAAGACCTCACTCCCTTTACAGTGGGATGGGGTTTATGCAATAGGGACACAGCTGTAGGTGATTCTAGGGCTGCAGCTGAGTGGTCCAGGAGCGTGGTTACTCCACGGGATAGGGTCCACATTGTGGAGTCCTCTGATGACTTGCAGATTGAGCATCTTGGGGCTCAAGCTGTTGCTTCGGTAATTTCTTATTCAACTTCTTTAATGTAATTTTATTTTCGTTTCCCTTATTCACTTGTTTTCTTTGCAGATGAACGCCTACCTTCAGGCCGCTGTTCATAACCTGAAGGAGGTGCGTGCTGATAAGACTATTGCTGAGAGGGACAGAGACAGATACTTTGACTCCTCCGAGGCAAACTTTGCTCGTTTTAGGGAGGTGGAGAAGGAGCTGGCTGCTGAGAAGGAGAAGAACAGGAAGCTACAGCTGGAGGTGCAGCAAAACAGGGAACACATCATTGCTGATTACAAGGCTTCTAAGGACTTTCAAGATGCCCTGAATGCCGAGTATGATGCAAACTTTCCTGGTACCTTCAAGGAGTGTTGGGAGGGGATCATCGAGGAGCTGAGTGGGAAGATTGAGGGTGTATCCCTAGAGAGGTTCCCGGTTCCTGCTATCCCTGGAGTGACAGAGGCTATGGAGGCTGCTACAGAGACAGTTGTGGATGGGGACTCTCAGCCCACTCAGGATCCACCTTCTTCTCCTGGGATAGAGGCATCAGATCCTTCTTCTACCCAGGGAGATGTTGTTGTTGATGACCTAGATGCATAGATGGCCCTGCGTGGCTTATTTCTGTTTTTTATCTTTATTTATTCTGAACTTTTGCCCTTCGGGGCTTATGACTTAACTTATCTATGTAGTAGTTTCTTTTGTTTCCATGTTCTCATTTTTTGGTTTATAGTTCGTTAAACTTTAGAATTTCTCAAGTACTTGGCCTCCTGGCTGGTACTAAACTCACAAGCTAGTTCAACGTTTGCCTTTCATGTTTATTTTAACAAAGAGAAATAACTCATAGAGAAAACAGTATAAATTCCATTATGCTGTCAAAGGATATCAATAGAATGGGTTCAACCCTTACATAAATACTCTATCTTCTACTGAGAGCAACATGCTCTAAAATGGTTTCATTCGAACCTTATTCCTAATAAATAGATAAAAGTCCAAGCCTTTGTCAAAAGAACTTAAACATAATAAACTTTGAGGTTCACAGCATGCCAAGTTCGGGGCACCTCAACCCCGTCCAAGGTTTCTAACTTGTAGGATCCTCGTCCTAACACCTTTCTGACTAGATATGGTCCTTCCCAATTTGGTGCTAACTTTCCTTTCTGGCCAACTCCTGAGGCTTCAATCTTCCTTAAAACCGTGTCACCTTGTCGAAAGAATCTTTCCTTAACTCTCTGGTTGTAGTGAAAAGAGGCTCTCTTCTGATATTCAGCATTCTTTGCATTAGCTTCATCTCTAACTTCATCAATTAAGTCAAGGGCAAGTCTCATTCCTTCGTCATTAGTTTCTGGCTCATATGCCTCAACTCGAGGTGATGCTTGCATGATCTCTAAAGGCACAACTGCCTCGGCTCCATAAGCCAGCAAAAATGGGGTTGCTCCAGTTGTTACCTTACAAGTGGTACGATATGTCCAAAGTATGGGCAACAATTCATCTACCCAAGTGTTCCTAGAGCGTTCGACCCTCTTTTTCAGTCCATCAAGGATAATTCGATTAGCTACCTCAGCTTGCCCATTGGCTTGAGGGTGTGCCACCGAGGTAAAACGGAGCTCAATCGCATTCTCTTCACAATATTTCTTGAACTCTTCATTATTGAACTGTGTCCCATTGTCTGTTACAAGGATTCGTGGGATTCCGTATCTGTAAATTATGTTCTCCCAAAAGAACTGGGAAACTTGCTTGGTGGTTATCTTGGCCAGAGGTTTAGCCTCAATCCACTTAGTGAAGTAATCAATGGCCACTATTAGGAATTTCCTTTGCGCCGAAGCCATGGGAAAAGGCCCAAGTATATCCATCCCCCACATTGCAAATGGAATGGGAGAGTTAATTGAAGTTAAGATCTCAGGCGGTTGCCTCACAATTGGGGCATGCTTCTGGCATCTCTTGACATAGTTTTGTGCATCAGCCAACATCTCCGGCCAGTAGAACCCTAAACGAATTATCTTGTGAGCTAGGGCTCTGCCCCCCAAGTGTTGCCCACAGATCCCTTCATGAACTTCTTCCAATGCTTCTCTTGCCTCTTGAGGCCTTAAACATTTCAAGTATGGGATGACAAACAACCTCTTGTACAAAATGCCTTCAATCAAAGTGTATCTCAATGCTCTTACTGAAAGTTTTCGTGCCTTCAAGGCATTGTCTGGGAGCCATCCGGTCTCAAGGTGTGCCTTGATATGGTCTATCCAAGAGCCTCCTACATCGATTGGTGCCAATAACTTTGAGTTAACGGTCGGGGCCTTCAAGACCTGAAAATAGACACTCCCAGCATAATTTTCTATCTCGGAAGAAGCAAATTTAGATAGGGCATCGGCGTTAATGTTTTCCTCTCTTGGAATGTGCTCAACATAGCACTCCTCAAACTGGGACATAACAGCCTTTACTACTCTCAAGTGTTTTGCCATAATCTCATCCTTAGCCTCGAATTCACCATTTACTTGTGATACCACAAGCCTTGAATCTCCACAAACTTTGAGATTTTTGACCCTCATGATTCTGGCCAAACCCAAACCAGCTATTAATGCCTCATACTCCGCCTCATTGTTGGTAGTAGGGAAATCCAACTTTAAAGCGTACTCAACTGTGAACCCATCGGGGCTTTGCAAAACCAAACCTGCACCACTAGATTTTGTTTTTGATGCTCCATCAAAATAGAGCACCCAATATTCCTTCAGATCAGGTGTAAGTTCTTCTTCTTTTTCCTCTTGCCCAGGGGTAGTCATTTTCTCTTGCCCCCCGACTTCTTGGTTGTTAATAGTGCATTCAACCACGAAGTCAGCTAATGCCTGAGCTTTGATAGCTGTCCGAGGCTTGTATGTGATATCAAACTCTCCTAACTCAATCGCCCATTTGATTAGCCTTCCACTGGCCTTAGGGCTATGCAATATGTTCCTCAACTGCTGGTTTGTCAGAACTTGAATCTTATGTGCCTGAAAGTAAGGTCGCAGCTTTCTTGAGGCAGTTACTAATGCCAAAGCAAACTTTTCTATGGGTGAGTAATTCAACTCAGCCCCATGCAACACTTTGCTCACATAGTAGATAGGTTTCTGGACTTTCTCTTCTTCCCGAATAAGGACAGCACTCAGGGCTTGTTCGGATACCGCCAGGTATAAACAAAGAATCTCCCCAGGACTTGGTTTGGCCAACAACGGGGCTTCAACCATGTACTTCTTCAGTTGCTCAAAGGCCTCTTGGCTCTCAGGTGTCCACTCAAAATCTTTCACCTTTTTTAACGCTTGGAAGAAAGGCAAGCATTTGTCTCCAGACTTGGAGATGAATCTTCCTAAAGCTGCAACTCGGCCTGTCAACCTCTGCACATCTCTTATAGAGCGTAGTGGCTCCATGTCTAAAATCGCCTTGATCTTGTCAGGATTGGCCTCAATGCCTCTCTTTGAAACCATCTGTCCTAAAAACTTTCCAGATCCAACGCCAAAAGCACACTTGGCGGGATTCAACATCATCTTATGGTGCCTCAGCACTTCAAATGCCTCTCTGAGGTGTTTGATATGATCAGCCTTGAGTAGGCTCTTAACTAACATGTCATCAACATATACCTCCATGGTTTTTCCAATCAGATGGGCGAATATCTTATTCACCAATCGTTGGTAAGTAGCTCCTGCATTCTTTAGACCAAAAGCCATGACAAGATAACAGAAGACACCAAAGTCAGTTATGAAAGATACCTTAGGTATGTCATCCTTGTGCATCTTAATCTGATTATAGCCGCTGAATCCATCCATGAAGCTTAACATCTCATGTCCAGCTGTGGCATCTATCAACATATCAATCCTTGGGAGGGGAAAACAATCTTTTGGGCATGCATCATTCAGGTCAGTGAAGTCTATACACATCCTCCACTTCCCATTCGCTTTCTTGACCATCACAGGGTTTGCTAACCATTCAGGAAACTGAATCTCTTCAATAAAACCAGCTTCCAAGAGCTTATCCACTTCTTGCCTAATGGCCTCTTGCCTTTCCGGAGCAAAGTTTCTCTTCTTCTGCTTTATTGCCTTCCTTTTGGGATCAACATTTAACTTGTGAGTTATGAGTTAGGGGTCAATCCCTGGCATATCAGCTGCTGTCCAAGCGAACACGTTGCTATTTTTCTGTAAGAATTCTATTAACTTGCCCTTCAGGGATTCTTTCAGAGATGCTCCAACATAAGTAACTTTTTCAGGATCATTAGGCTCTAGAGGTACGGGGATCAAATCCTCTGATGGCTTCCCTCTATGCTCTTCATCATCGCGGACATCCATGTCTTCAATCGGAAGGACCTGCCCCCCGACTCCATCGGCCCTCAGTGCGGCTACATAGCAACTTCTTGCCATCTTCTGATCACCCTTTTGTTCTCCGACACCATTCCGTGTCGGAAACTTAATTTTCATGTGATAGGAAGAGGCCACAGCCTTAAACGCATGAAGTCCAGTCCTTCCAAGGATTGCGTTGTATGTTGATGCTGCCTTGATCACCAAGAAGTTCAGCATCTGAGTCGCCTCTTTAGGCTCCTGCCCAATAGTCACGGGTAGCTGAATAGTCCCTTCAACGTTGGACTCCACTCCGTTAAACCCGTATATAGGCATGTTTGTAGGGGTCAGTTGAGAGTCGTTGTAACCCATCTTTACAAATGCATCATGAAATAAAATATCCACAGAAGCCCCATTGTCTATCAAGACTCGTTTTACTTCTGAGTTTCCAATCACGGGAGTTATGACCAGAGGGTCGTCATGGGGGAATTTCACCCCTTCCAAGTCTGAATCATCGAAACCAATTACCATCTCGGTTTTAGCATGCTTCGGGGCTTCTCCCACAATGTGCATTACTTCTCTAGCATAAGCCTTTCGAGAATTCTTAGTCGTGCCAGCTACTGTCGGACCTCCCCAGATCATGTTGATAACTGCCCTTCGGGGCTGTGGATTGCGATCATGGTTGTCATCCCTCCTGTTATTATCTCTCCTTTCATTGTCCCTTCTCTAGTTCCCACGGTCATCACCCTTGGTGAACTGACTTAGTTTTCCTCTTCGTATCAAGAACTCAATCTCATCCTTGAGTTGCCTACAATCGTCGGTGTCATGTCCCACATCTTTGTGGAACCTGCAGTATTGCTCCTTATTTCGCTTAGCTGGGTCTCCTCTAAGTGGCTTCGGCCATCGGAAGTCCTTTTCCTTTTCAATGTCCAATAGGATCTGGCTTCTTGGAGCATTAAGTCTGGCATACTCGGAAAACCTTAGACCCGAGTTCTTTTTTGGAGCAGATTCAGAGTCTCTGCTAGCTCGGGGATACTTGTCCCTAGCATCGTACTCTTGTTCTTGTTTCCGCTTGTTGTTCCCCCCATTGCCCAATGCGGCTTCTTTCTTGATGCTGTCCTCAGCTTTTATATACTTGTCCGCTCTTCGTTGAAGTTCATCCATGCTTTCAGGGGGTGTTTTGCCAACGACCTCTTAAAAAAGAGATCCGTGGTTCCGTGCTGCAAGGCTACCATGGCCACCTTATTTTCCAGATCAGTGATGTTCAGGGTCTTCTTAGTGAATCGCTTGATATAATCTCTTAAGTTCTCATTCTTTACCTGTGTTACATACATAAGGGATGCAGAGCTTTTCTCATGAATTCTTCCGCTAATGAATTGACTGACAAAAGCGGTACTCAACTCCTTGAAAGAGCTAATCGAGTTTGGAGGTAAACGACTATACCAACGTTGCGCCATGCCCGACAGGGTTTGGGGGAACGCCCTACACTTAAGGGCATCGTTAGCAGGCTGCAGTAACAATGCGCTTGTAAACGTTCTCACATGAGTTGCGGGATCCCCCGTTCCATCGTAAGCTTTGATTGTGGGCATCTTAAACTTTCGGGAGATATGTGCGTTCATCACCTCCTCAGTGAATGGAGGGGTCGGATCATCAAGATCTCCTTGTAGCATCAGATCTTTAGGATTATTCTTGGGGAGTTCCACCCTGGTAGTTCCTCTGGTTGGGGCTTCAGCCCTTCGGTGTCTCCTTGAAGACCTCTCTAGATCTATGAAGGGAATCCCTCCTGAAGTCGGAGGAGGTCGAGTCTGATTAGGGTTCTGTCTCTCTAGCTCCCTTGCTTGGTCGTCCTTCAGCTTCTAAATCTCGGCTTCATAAGCCTTAATTTTCTCTGCAATTGTTAAAGGACCATCACGGTTTGATGGATTCCTCCTCAGAGGTTCCTTACTAGCACGTCGCCTCCTTGGGGCTTCGTCTCGATCATCGTCTTCAGATGACGAGTCTCCAGTATAAGGACCAGAGTAATCATAGTATCCTGGTTCAGAAGGGGCCGGGCCTCTAAGATAAGGGGATTGTTGTTGCCCATGGATCAGCCGAGCATGACCGCTTGGTTCTGGATCCCTTGGATCTTGGGGGTAATTAGGCAGCCCATACAGTGGGTTGGTGTTGACAGGGAGCGAAGAAGTGGAGAGACTGTGAAGCGGCGGGCGGCTACTCAGAGGGAGAGGAGAGACCACCATCTGGAGCGGGTTAGTCTCCTGTCCTAGAGGGACGATTACAGGTTGAGATCCTTCAGCGGGGGGATCCGTCCCTTGTGGTTGAGAGGTCTGAGTACGAGGGTTTGTTTCCGTCAATGGGGGTACAGACCCTGGCTCTGTACCAACAGGAGGAGCAGTGATTGGTGGAACGATGGTTCCAGAGGTAGCCTCGGTTGAGACCGGTGTTGTTCTTCGAGTGGTAACCATGGTTGATGTCTTTTTCCCACAGACGGCGCCAAATTTGTGGAATAAAAACCAGGTTGAAATTATTGCGGCTAGGGTTTGTGTATTTAATGCTAGGGTTCGTGAGCTTCGTGCTTTAATGGCTGCTTCTGCGTTCGAGACTTAAGCGGTCCTCACAGAATGCCTACGTATCTCTGTATTAGAGAATCAAGCCAAGAAAACGTAGTTCTGAGGTGAGGGGTCAGGCCCTTTATATAGGCTGAGAAGCCTTAGAATTATGGTAGGATTTGGAGACTTGGTGGGCAAGTCTTTGAGGAATGTTCTAGATCTATTCCTTGTAGGAATCAGTTTCCATATTGAATTGGATGCCTTATTGGATAAGTCTGAAGGGGATATTATCCTTATCCAACTCTTATTTGCTGAGCCGTTTATTACCCTTAATATTAATTACGAAATTAATATTATAATTGGGGTTTTGGGCCCAGCTGGTGGGCCCCATGTTTGGACCATTCTTGGCCTAATTAATGCCACATTAAATGTGTCTTTAGGGCTTACTTTCAGCCCATATCAATACCATAATCTAAAATATCTTTGAAGAAAAAGGGTATTTGTACGATCATGTGAAAATTTGCACTTGAGTTATAGGTGGAAATATAAACATTTGCACGTCATCTTAAAGAAGGACATCACTTTGTTTGACCGACACATTTGATATATAAATAGAACACCAAACCCACTTCGTTTTCTCTGTATAAACTGAGACACGCATTCACACTACCACAACCAGTCCAATCGACCTCACAACGACAGAACCCAGCTCGAAGTCAAGCTCATACCAGAAGAAGTAGGCGATTCGCGACTGTTGCTCACCGAAATCGCTAGGAGACCACACACACACACCCAACATCGCATACACACACAGCAATGCCCAACAACACAACAATACACTGGCAGAGCAGAGAGGAGGAGAGAAATCGAAGGGAGAGGGAGAGAAGAGAGGGTGCGCGAGAGAGACCGCGGGAGAGATTGAAGAGAGAGAGGTGGCTCGAGAGAGGTCTGGAAAGATCGAGAGATTTTTGTGTGGCCAAAAAATAAAAGCAGGGGTTTAGATAATGTAAAGAGATAAGGGGCAACTTGGTAATTTAACAATGCTGAACAAACAAAAATTCAGTTAAATCACCACTAAAATTGAAATTAAATGGGAAATATTTGAAAAATTAAATTTCAAAATTTTAAAATCAAAAGCATGAAATTACAAGCACCCACATATTTTTAAAATATTTTTAGGATCAAAAATGAATTAAATATGAATTTCGGAAGTTTCGATCCTTTAAATGCAATAAAACTCTTAAAATCACTTTAAAATATCTAAACACCCAAAATAATTCTCCCATTAATTTTAAAAACTAACTAATATCATAAATATGATAACGCAAAAGATTTCATGATTTTTAATAACTCCGCTGATTTTATAAAATATTTAGAAGATCAATAATGCATGATTTAAACATATTTAAATCCTCAAAAACACAAACAAAAATACACAAGCTTACACGGCACACGCAGATCATCATATAAACACATGAACACAATATCACATATATTGACCTTCTCACAAATAATCTCATCATAAAATTCACATTTAATATTAAATAAGAAAGGTTGTTGGACCAATGTATCCATACTTAGCCTAGCCTATTCCTCCATATCCATATAACTCGGGCCCATAACCTTGATTGGCCTTAAATCAAGCCCAAGGCGGATTTTGGGCACAACAACTACCCCTGGTTCCTTGTAGCCATTGAATGCAAAAGGAACCTTATATGGCTTGTACCTTAATCACAATCCCGTTTCAGGTGAACCCCTTAGCTTACGTGAACGCACTCGTTGTAGGAAATAAGGGATTCAGCCATGAAACTCCCATGCTAATGACAGTACCTTTGTATCCTTCTAGTTTGAACCCTAGGGTTCACCTATCTCCATATTGGGATACCATCAGTGAACCCCTCAAGCTACGCACTTCCGTACAAACGTCCAATTTTCCAAATAATTATCATAGAAATATTTTAGATAAAAATCCTCGTAAGTGATAAACCTCAAACAAACATCATCTCATCTCACTCAATTTATTTAAAATTTGAATTCCACCAAGACTCCCCGTTTTCTCCTTGAAACTCAATGTATTGAGCCTCCCATTTCTCCATATTCAAAGCCCTACATTCCCCAAAATTGTCAATAATTATATTTATTTTTGCACGCGTGTTCCACCATCTAACGCCACGTGTCCAGCCTCTTTCCATCTTCCTCAGTGAAAGACGTAGTGAAATATTTTTTTGGTTCTAACTATACAAATATATATATATATAAGCATATTCCCACAATATATTATTTTTCGTGATAAGACTATTTCCGACCATTATTGGTGGGAAATGACCCTGGCAAAGTGACATTTATTTTTATTTTTAAGAAATTGTTTATTAATTTGAAAAATGTGAAGGATGATGATGTGGAAGGTGGTGTCCTAATTGGTCCAAAATGATGCCAAAATCTACCAATATTGGTAGGTTTTGATGTGAGGGAATATCAATTTTTTCACAAATTTTTGGCGGAAACTTACTAATCAAAATCTACAAATATTGGTAAGTTTTGATGTGTGCGGAAAATTCAACTTTTTCACGAAATTTTTGGCGAAAACTTACGTGGATGGTGGGGTACCATCATAGTCAAAACCTACCAGTGTTGGCAGGTTTTGATTTCCTACCAGAAATTGGTAGGAAATGGTCCTTGCAAAATTACAATATTATTTATTTTCAAAAATTGATTATTAATTTAAAATATGTGAGGGATGATGATGTGAAAAGTGGGGCCATTTTTTAGTCAAAATGTGACCAAAACCGACCAAAGTTGGTAGGTTTTGTTTTCCTACCAAAATTTGGTAGGAATTGCTGCTTGCGTGTACAAAATTCGGACCCCACATGTACCATTTCCTGCCAACTCAAACGTTAATAGGAAATACTCACTCAATTCCTACCAACTTTTTTGGTATGTTTTATGTGGTAGGTTTTGGCCGTTTTTGTTGTAGTGTAACATTTTCATAGCAGGTGCTTCTTGTTGATGAGCTCTAGCATAGCCATGACGATGAGAAGCCAAAAGTCGTAGATGATGCCATGGAAAGCTCTACTGCTTAAACCCGCAACTGGTCAACTAGATAGCCCTTTTATATATAACTAGCATAAAAACCCGTGCGAGGCACGGGTCGCTATGTTAAATTTTGTTTCTAAATTAAATTGTGTATAATCAATGTCATTTGAAGTATAAAATTGATTTTCATAAAGTTTTGCTTGTTAATGGTATATGTGGCTATAGCGTATTTATTTAAATATGTTCAAATTTGTAATTTAGAAACTAATATAAGAAGCACTAATAGAAATCATGTCAGTTTTTAATTTTATTGTGGGTCATTGAATAGAATTCGAGTGTTCAATAAGTGTTGTCTAATTAAGATGATTTTTCAAAACATTTACGATACTAAACTTTTTTTTTTCCAATTCTTCAAAACTGATGTCTTCAAGATGTTGCATTCTAAGAGTGTACGTGGGTGTGGGTTTTAGTCATGATTTTAATAAATAAATAAAAAACTTCTTAAATCTTCTAATACGCTATTCAGACCTTACACTTTCACTTCTTAAAACTATCTTTCTAACTATTTCATTTCTTTTCTTCTAAGCTCTTGATTTTAAGCATTTTTTACCTTGATTTCTCTTCCTATTTTTGTCTGACTTTCAAAACATCAGATAATATAGTTCTCAACTGAGTGAATCTACCTTGTGTAACGGGCTTATAACATTTTTGTTCTCCAAACTTGAGAATTTATCATTTATGGTTGGATAAATATTTTTTGTACTTTTATTGTCACAAGTTGAAATTGATCATATGACTTTTGTCCGTGCTTTGGTAATGAATTCATCATTTCTTTTTTCAAACACAGCTTTTTCCAGAGAAGTATCTTTACAAATTGTAGCGAACAGATAGACCTATGTGTTCAATGAATTTATTGTTTCTCCTTGTGAGTTTTGTATATGCATGCTTTATTGTAAAAGTCTTCTTTAATTATTAATAGTTCAATTTTAAATCATCAATTAAATTATATATTATAATTTAATAATTTTAGTATACAATATATATGCTTTTGTTTTGAATATTTCATTTTATCGCCAATGTTAATTTTGTACACATATTTAAAAAAATTTCACATATGATATAAAAAATTATTGTTTATGCTACTAAAATTATGAAATAGAATTAATTTTTTAAATAACATGGATTTGACTGACCGATGATAATATTAATTTTCAAAAAATATTATTGACTATCATAACTTAAAGTCTCATATTTTGTTACACGAACCTTTGTACATGCTAATTTTATATAATCATCGTCTTTTATGTGTTAACATATATAATAATAATATTATTATTGGATAATTCCAATATTGTAATAGTTTGTTTTAAATATCATTTCTTTTATTATTATTTCTTCCAATACATTAAAAAGTCTCACGAATTTTATCTTGTGTTGGTGTATTACCTAAGTTTAAAATTTAATTTAGCTCCATAGTTATTTAAAGTTTAATTTAGCTCCAAAGTTATTTACAAATGTATTACTGTTAAGACATTCACATATTACGTGTATGATTTATAAACACACGTGACATTGTGGCGTAGTGGTAAGAGCATGCATAAGTTACTTGATAGATTCCCATGAACAACACCTTTTTTAATAAAAATGTGTTGGTGTTTTACCTAAGTTTAATTTAGCTACATAGTTATTTACAAATGTATTACTCTTAAACGACATTCACTTATTACGTGTATGGTTTGAAAACACATGTGACATTGTGGTGTATTGGTAAGAGCATGCATAATTTATTTGATAGATTCAAGTTCGATTCCCATGAACAACACTTTTTTTAATAAATATTAAACATAGGGGAAAATTGGTCTTTTCATGTGCATTAAAAAATCTCACTATTTTTTTCTTGTGTTGGCGCCTATTATATATATAATAGATAGCTAGCCTTATTTCTTTGGTTTTAAAACTGTTGTTGCAAGGTGACCTTATTTCTTTTGCTAATATATATATCATCGAGACTCTTAAAAAATCTTGTTGCAATATTCAAAAAGGGGAGTAAATGTCATTCGTTTGAGTTCTAAAAGGGGCATTAAAATTCATACATACGAACTCTAGGATTGTACTTATTGTTGAAAAAGGGCAATAAACAATTGTTCATTCGAGTTCTAAAATTGTACTTCCAACAATGAGCTCATTGAATAGAATAGACTCATATTACTTCTATCCAACCAATAAGATTACTCTCTTTACCGTAGTAATGGCTATTCAACCAATGGCAAAATTTGGATCTAGGGATGGCAAAAATACCCGACCCGATGGATACCCGATCCGATCCGATCCGTTTGGATCTACCCAAACCCGATTTTTTGGATTTGGATTTGGATCTTATTTTTGGACCCGAAAGAGTTTGGATCTGGATTTGGATCTTAGGTGTCCCGATCCGATACCCGACCCGAAACCCGAAATCCGATCCAAACCCGATCCGAACCCGAAACCCGATTAATAACCCGATATATATATACATAATGAATTATTAAATATATTAATATCTTACTTAATTTTATAACCATGATACATATTACATAATTTATATACATTTCACTAATTATTGTATCATTTCATTATTAATATTTACATGCACTTAATCTAATTATTGTTTATTATATCATTTTATTATTAATATTTACAATTAATAGTTAAATAATCAATTTTTCTTTTAATTATAATATTTTAGTAATTCGGGTTCGGGTCTCGGATCTCGGGTAAAATCCAAACATTCGGGTTTCGGGTAAAATCCGATCCGATCCGAAATCCGTTGGATCCGGGTCCGGGTCTTAGTTTTCGGGTATTTTTCGGGTCCGGGTCGGGTCCGGGTCCTGTCAAAAAAATCGGGTCTGGATCTGGATATTGAAAAACCCGACCCGACCCGACCCGTTGCCATCTCTATTTGGACCCCACATTTACCATATCCTACCAACTCGAACGTTGGTAGGAAATACTCACTCAATTCCTACCAAATTTTTTTGGTATGTTTTATGTGGTAGGTTTTGGTCGTTTTTGTTATATTGTAACATTTTCATAGCAGGTGTTTCTTGTTGATGAGCTCCAGCATAGCCATGACGATGAGAAGCCAAAAGTAGATAATGCCAGGGAAAGCTCTACTGCTTAAGCCTGCAGCTGGTCAATTAGCTAGCCCTTTTATTTACAATAGCTAGCCTTATCTCTTTGGTTTGAAAACGGTTGTTGCAAGGCGACTTTATTTCTTTTGCTAATATATCATCGAGACTCTTAAAAAATCTTGCAATATTCAAAAAGGGGAGTAAAATGTCATTCGTTTGAGTTTCAAGAGGGGCATCAAAATTCATACATACGAGTTCTAGCAAGGATTGTACTTGCTTATTGTTGAAAAAGGGCAGTAAACAATTGTTCAATCGAGTTCTAAGATTGTACTTCCAACAATCAGCTCATTGAATAGACTCATATTATTTCTATTCAACCAATAAGATTACTCTTTTTACCGTGGCAATGGCTATTCAATCAATAAGATTACTCTCTTTACCACAGTAATGGCTCTCATAGGGACTATGTTTCTTTTTTCTCAAAATCTGAAATCTGTCGGATAAATTATGCTTTTGATTTTCGAACTCGTAAGACAACCATTTTTAAGTAAATAAACTCAGTTACAAGATTTTTATACATTTTGTCACCAAAAGTAACTGAATGCAAATTTTTTATACGATTTGCCAATCAAATGCTAAACTTTTTTTACATTTTTTTTTTGGGTAAAAACATTTGAACTTATTTTTGATTGCATGAGGTTAATTTTCGTTGCGATTGGTTTCAAAGTTCTAATTTACTTAAAATTTAAAAATTTATATATTTTTTTTGCTAAATAAATATTTGTATTTTTATAAAAATAAAACTTAAATATATGTATTTTTGCAAAAAAAAAAATGTTGCATCTCTTAAAACCTTTTTTTTTTTTCATTTTCAAGTACTTGATCTTTAGAAAGAGCGGAAAATTTCACGATTTTTTTAGATAAGTTCGAATTGATAAGAAGTTGAGTATGTAAGTGAGAAATTACACATATTTTTTAGATAAATAAATTAAAAGAAGTGGAGTATGGAATTAATTAAAATAGTATCGTATCCTTTGCATGCATAAAACCTAGAGAAGACCTTAAAAATACTAATGAACTTTAATCACTAATAATATATATAAGTCATAAAAAAATTGCAAATTTTCTATACTATTATATTAAAATCAAAAGATTGAAAGTTTGTCGGTTTGGTTATCCTAATTATTAAAATAAATAATGACATAATATAATCAATGTTAATTAGCGATTGTCATTTTCACATTTACATTTATAACTTGAAGATATTACCTCGCACCACATCTTCAAATCATTAATATTTCTTTTCTAATTAAAATACGTTACCTTTTTTATTTAAAACTAATCTTATAATCTTTAATATATACCCAAAAATATCACACCATTTTTTCAATTATTAATAAAATATTAAAAATCCCTATACATTATTTATAATAACGAAATATTAGTATAATCCGTAAATATGAGTATATTACATTAAATTAAAATTAAAAAAAATTATTAAAATGATATTTATATAAAAACATAATTGTAATATTAAATAAAATTTAATAAATACATAAAATATCGTATCTTTCAATCAATTTAAAAGACGTTTACTTTTAATTGAACACATTAGCCTTTATACACACCTGAAATATCGTATCTTCCAATCATTAATATTTCTTTTCTAATTAAAACATGTTACCTTTTAATTTAAAACATAATTTTGCAGTCATTCATATATAGTAATAATTAAGAATCGTTAGATCCAATGATTAGATATATTTTATATAATTAAATTACTTTATTTAAGATCAAAGTTCGAATTCCGTTAACGACGTATTTAATTTAAAATTTCATATTAAATTATGTGTATCATTAATTAAATTTATATTAAATTATTTAAGTTAAAAATAAAAAAATTATTAAAAATACTGATTACTAAAATTGTAATATAAAATAAAATTTATTATATATCAAAAAAGTTTGTGCATCGCATGGGTTCTAATCTATACTATACTATTATAAGCGAAATAGGGTATAATTGGTTGGTTGGTTAGTTGGTTAACACCTTCCTAAAACAAATTTTAAGCTTTCCAAAAAAACATTTAATTTATTAATTAATAAATGAAGCAAAAAACGTATACAAACTCTTCCGGTTAATGGCATTAAAATTCCTTCAAGGACTCTTTCTTCTCCGATTAAAACCGAGATAAATGAGTACATTAAAACACAAAATGAATGATAAACTAATGAGAAAAATAATCATCTCTATCCGTGTCGGGTAATACCAGCAAACGAATACTTTAATCTCAATCAGCGCTTTATTTTCCAAAAAAAATGTTAACATCTTCCTAAAAATAACAAGTAAAAAAAATATATTAAAAATAATAATTAATTTATTTTAAACAACAAAATTTACCAATACGGTACAAAAGTATATTTTTTAAAAATTAAAAAATGTGCTAAAATCCCAAATTCAATTAAATTATATACAATATATTAAAAATAAAAAATCACATATTTTATAAAATTATAAACGTTTTTAGTTATATCCCGATTAGAATCGTCGACCGCACATATTCTTCCGACGATTCTTTCTTCTACGATTTTAGTTATACTAAATAATTTTTAAAAAATATCTATTGAATTCTTAATATATTATTTACCAATAAGGCACAAAATAAATTTTAAAAAAAAATTTAAAAAACGTGTTAAAAATTCCATATTCATTTAAATTATATATAATTTATTAAAAATAAAAAACCATATGTTTTATAGAATTATTAACGTTTTCAATTATATCTCGAATTGAATGATCGCCCGCACACACTTCTTCCTACGATTCTTTCTTCTTTGATTTTAGGTTATAATAAATAATTTTTAAAAAAATCTATTGCATTCTTAAGATATTTAACAATAAATTTAAAATTAACATTAAATTAATGATATTTTTTATGTCATGAAACTAAGTATGCATCATATGTAAATTTAAAATTAATAATAAAATAAATTAAAATTTTATATTAAATCAAATAATTAATATATTAGTTCACAATAATAATATACGATAGCCCGTGCTTTGCAGCGGTCAACTAACCAAAGAACCAAGGCACAAACATATAATTTTAAAAAAATTTATAAAAACGTATTAAAAATTCCAAATTCAGTTAAATTATATATAATTTATTAAAAATAAAAAAACCCACATGTTTTATAAAATTATAAACGTTTTCAATTATATCCCAATTAATAATTTAAATTTCTAATTTAAATATGTTCCATACTTAATTTCATGACATAAATAAATATCATTAATTTAACGTTATTTTTAAAATTATTATTAAATATCTTAAGAATTCAATAGATACTTTAATAAATTTATTTAGTGTAACCTAAAATCTTAGAAGAAAGAATGAAGAAGTGTGTGCGGGTCATGATTTTAACCGGGATATAATGGTGGAGAATTCTAATGGAAATATAATCGAAATATTATGTAAAATATGTGGTTTATTTTCTTAATTAAAATTAAATACATTTTGATTTGTTTTTTGTTTTTTGGGAGGTGTTAACAAACTTTTTAGGAAGGCCTTATCCAACTAACCAACCAACGAACTAAGGCATACAAATATATTTAAAAAAATTTTAATAAACGTGTTAAAAATTCCAAATTCAATTAAATTTTATATAATCTATTAAAAATAAAAAAAAATCACATGGTTTATAGAATTATGAACGTTTTCAATTATATCCCGGTTAGAATCATCGTCTGCACACACTTCTTCCTACGATTCTTTCTTCTACGATTTTAGGTTACACTAAATAATTTTTTAAAAATATCTAATGAATTCTTAAGATATTTAATAATAAATTTAAAAATAACATTAAATTAATGATATTTATTTATAGTGAAACTAAGTATGGGATATATGTAAATTTAAAATTAATAATAACATTTATTAAAATAAAATAAATTATATATATATTAAATCAAAAAATTCATATATTAATTCACTATAATAATATATGATAGCCCGTGCTTTACACCAGTTATAGACTAGTTATTATAATTATTAATATTAAAAAAAAGTAGTGTAATTATTCGCCATGTACCTTCTAACCTCCAACAAATTCTCTAAACAAGTTCTTAAATCAAAGTATAAAAAGGATGATAAAAAATGGAGTTCGAAGAGACTTCTAGACTCTACTCTCCTTTATTTTAAAACCTCTCATCTCTCCTCTATTTTAAAAGTCATCACATACCTTTTAACTTTATTATATTAATAAAATAATCATTATTTGCACATATTTCAATTGAAACCTTTCTGACTATGAAATTTGAAATATAAATAGTATATGATTTAAGAACTAAAATAAAAAATATTATTGGAGTCAATTTATATCCTAAATTACTAGGAATCACACTATTACTAGGAGTCATACTATTCATAATATTTTTAGGAGCCATCTAGATTCCTGAATATGCTCTAACAATCATAAACTGTTTCCTGTCAAGCTCTGCCTACTTTGTAAGCCAAGAGTTTTGAACTTTACCCGTTTCTTTTGCAGCTTTAAATTGATCTGTTTCATAATTAATTATTGGTTAATTTGTTTGTATCTGTTTCTAATTATTTGATTAGAAGCAAATATGTATCTGTATCCGTTTAATAATTATTTGATTAGCTTTTGGTTCTGCTATATTGATTCATATGTATTGTTGTTTTGAATCTATATGAAACTCATCTTTAACCATCTTTGTTGCATCCAAAAGTTTGAATGTGGTATTTTCGTAAAGGATTAAAAAGTTAATAATCAATGTTTTGATGTCTTGGGTGCTTCTTTACGTGAAAAGTTTAAAAAAAGTTTTATTCTTGATATCATCTAAATATACATGGATATTTACTTTGAATCTTGCCAATACTTATTAAATTTGTAAACAATATATATTGAATTAATTGAATTAAGTATAAAACATAAATTGTACAATTCATTTTATTTAAATGTATATAATTGAAAACAAATTTTATTTAATGTCAAAAATTCTTTATAAATTAATAAATATTAATTTATCAATTAATTAATACCCCTATAAATTAATAGAATTCTCCGATTCCAACTATATTAAAACACTCAATTACACTACATTCTTTTAATATTATAACACTCAAATTTATATCCTAACTTAATAGGAGTCACACTGTTACTAGGAGTCACATTATTCATAATATTTTTAGGAGCCATCTAAGAGACTCCTGAATATGCTCTAATAATCATAAACTGTTTCCTGTCAATCTCTGCCTACTTTGTAAGCCAAGAGTTTTGAACTTTACCTGTTTCTTTTGCAGCTTTAAATTGATCTGTTTCCTAATTAATTATTTGTTAATTTGTTTGTATCTGTTTCTAATTATTTGATTAGAAGCAAATATGTATCTGTATCCGTTTAATAATTATTTGATTAGCTTTTGGTTCTGCTATATTGATTCATATGTATTGTTGTTTTAAATCTTTACATGCTGTTTTTCTTATGATGTTTTAATATGTAGAATTTATAAGTGATGACGGGTGATGTTCCAAAAAGGCAATATTATGCTAGAAGAGCCAAGACAGCAAATGCTAACTATAGGGTTTGTGATGTTAGTCCTAAAAGGAGGAGACTTGGTAGTCGTAGAAGAAGGCTAGTAGTAGGTGATTCTGAGTTATTGCATATTGATACTAGAGATAGGATCAGCAACCTGCCCCAAGACATAATACATTGTATCATCAAGCGTTTGTCGGTTCATGATGCAGCAAGAACAAGTATTCTGTCGAAAGAATGGAGATATACATGGGGAATGAACACCCGGCTAGTTCTTGATGAGTTATTCTTCTCGCAACTAACTCTTAATAAAGACAAACAGGAACACCAGGCTGCCTTTTTAAGAGCTGTTGAAATGATTATCTTGGTTCACATCGGCCCCATATTGAGGTTTAGTCTCTACATTCCTCCGAAGCTTAATCAGTGCCCTATCCCTCGGTGGATTGAGCATTTCTTGAAAAAGGGGGTTAGGGATATAGAGCTGACTAATTCAGAGAAGAGTGTCTATGAAATTCCTTCTTGTTTGTTTGACTGTGCGGAATTGACCCATTTAAAGCTCAATACATGGATATTCAATCCACCCTATAAATTTACTAGTGTCACTAATCTGGTATGGGTTAACCTCAATAATATCTCCTTTAATGCTGACATTTCATTTGGGTCTCAACTAATATATTTGAGCTTATATCACTGTACTGGGATTGAACATCTGGGCTGCCAGTTTACAAATGGTAATAGTCTCGCAACTTTGCGCATCAGTGCGAGTGAACAAATTGATTGGCGATGGTTTGAATGCACTAAAAAACTGAAATTCTTTGGTCTGGAGTTGACCCCCGTTGCGAATTTTAACAAGGAAAATTCCATCAATTTGATCAAGCTTCTAGGCAATATACCTAGTCTATGTGGTCTATATATAAGTGGTTTCACTCTTGAGGTAAAATGTCAATGCCACATAGTTCTTAGATTTTCCTTTTAGCAGTATGTAAAGGTCATTATAATGCGAGGTTTGTGGCTTATGTCTTACCAAAGGTTATTATATATTTATAGGTTTTGGGACCGGATCTAACTGTAACGAAGGGGCTTACAACTAAAGTTGAGAACTTGAGAGCTCTAATGTTGAATGAGCTTGGTTCATGTAATTTGCGCCAGATTTCAGCTTCCCTTTACTTGATCAGATGTTTACCCAACTTGCGAACGCTTGACATAGTACTGGTTAGAACTAAAACTTGTCTGAAGCAATGTATTAATATTTGTTTTTTGTAAACATAGTATGTTCCGCTTGAGTTTTATTGTGGAATATTAAAACACTAAGCACTAAACTAAGTTTACTTTGCCTGCACAAAAGATAAATTTCAATTTTTTTTGTATTCAGGAGGTTGAAGTGAAGAATGTCATAGAATTAACAAGAAATTTGGACTCGGTGGATTGGAAGGACATGACACTGGGCCAACTTCATACAGTAAGAATAGGTGGTGTGATGGTTTCGAACTATGTTTTTCAATTCATAAAGTTTTTGCTCGCATCTTCCCCATTGCTTAGAGTGATGTCACTAATCTGCACAAGTGAAGCTACCGATCCCATTGAAAAGTCAAAGATTAAACAAGAGTTGCAACATTTTCCGAGAAGATCATTAGCAGCACAAATTATTTTGCGTTAAGCTACCACTGATTGGGTGAATTCGTAACTGCAACCGCACTTTTGTTAGGTACTAGCTAGCATTTTGATATTTAAATGAAGTTTCTGAACATAGCTTGAACAACCAAGAAAAATTTAACATAGCTTGAACAACCAAGAAAAATTTTGTGCATGAAATTTCAACCAGACGAACTTGGTTGGGTTGATGCAAGAGTATAATTTTAATTATATTAGATCAACCTCAATTACTTGGCAAATCCAAATTTTTATTTAAAGGGACACTATAATCTATATGTTTGGAACTGGTTTTCCTCTTTTCACTTCATATTTTTAAGGCCATCATGGTTTCTTGGTTGTTTTCTTGAATCACTTTACTTTATAATCTGATTTTTCACTTCATATTTTTAAGTATTTATTTGGACTCATAAGCCAGCCCTCTGGATTTACGTTTTGTTGGTTTCATAAAATCTTTTCTAACTTGTGTTGAATGTTTTAATCCCAATTTAGTGGCATCCAGTTTATGATATCCATTCTTCCCCATGGAAACTTGGGTAGTTGGGGACTTGGGGTTACTAAGTAGTGTTCTTTATCTCTATTGTCGCAAAGACAATGTAAATCCACTCTAAAGAGGCAACCATATTCAGATTTATATACTTGATTGAAGCAGTGGAAAGCATATTATGATTACAATTCTATATGTCAACAAATATTAAGATTAATCTACTCAGGAGTTGTAAAGAATGACAGGTTAGTGCAACTGTATATTTTCGTTATCGTTTGCTTTGTAATCCACTAATGTTACTCAATTGAATTGGAAAAATGGATAAACAAAATATGGGGAATCGTACAAGCAGTTTTTACTCTTGGAGTAACAGAACTTATTCCATCCTCACAAAAATATTAGGAAAACATATGACGGAGGAGGGACGGAGATCTAAAAAAACTCAAGTAGTCAGACCATAACCATAGGGGAAGAGCGGATCATAATGTGAATCCCCAACGTTCATTGGAAGCTGATCAACGTTTCTAAACCAGGTCCGCGAAGTCTTGGCGCTGAATGCATAATCACCATACAAAACATCTGCCACACCTTGCCCTTCAGACCCTGGTAGCCATGCTGCGACAAGCGCGTCCATTTGTGAAAGGTAAGGCTCGACTACCAGAGGTCTACCTGAGATCAACACAACCACACATTTGACATTGGTGCACACATTGCTAATTGCTCTTGCACCCTCTGCAGGAATGGTTAAGTTTAAATTGTCTCCAGCACTTTCTGCATATGGCGGTTCTCCAACTGCAACAATAGCATACGCATAGTTGTTCAACTTAATGTATCCAGGATCAGGGTCCTCAATATAATCCACTTCTGTAGTTGGATCGATTGTGGCCATTACAGCGTTTAATATTGTCATTCCTGTGCATCAAATAACATTCTAATTACAACATTAGACAAACGTACAAAACAATATCTTTGACCATAAAGAGAATCTTTATGATTATACCATCAGTCACATTGTTGCCGCTAACTCCCTGCCATGCAATAGTCCAACCACCGCATTGGTAACCTAAATTGTTAGCATGACTACCAGCGACGAGAATTCTGTTGGACTTTTTCGGCAGTGGAAGTAAAGGTGTATCAGCAGCTTTTCCATTCTTCAATAGCACAAGTGATTTCCTCACAGCTTCTCTAGCCAATTCTCTGTGCTCCTATAGTTGACCATTTAAGTTGTTGAATCAACTAATGTTAGTAATTATTGTCCGATTCTGAAAAATGTTAACTACTAACCTTGCAACCGAGATACTTGACATAGCTTAGATCTGCTATTGGATTCTCAAAGAGACCCATGGTAAACTTGACCCTCAAAATTCTTTTAACAGCATCATCAATACGATCCATAGGAATGAGATTATTCTTCACCAAGTAGGTCATATCATTGAAGAATTCCGTATAGTTTATGGGAACCATGATCTAAAAAACTTTTCAAGTTAGATGCAAAAATCTACATATATACTAGCTCTACAAGGACCTGTCACAGTAGTAGTAAAGAGTAATGGCGTAGTTTAACAAAGCTACTGAGTACTGACTAACCATGTCAACTCCAGCTTGAACTGATCGCAGAAGCTCATCAGTGTAGTTTTTGTGGACTGGGTAATCAATCTTATCAACACCCTTCCAGTCTGATATTATAAATCCCTGCAATTACTCGAAAATTAGCACTAGTTATGTAATAGTCTGATATGGAGCTTATATATAGAAATACTTACTCTGAACCTGAGGGTGCCCTTGAGAAAAGTAGTGAGTAGATTGTGATTAGCATGCATTTTAATTCCATTTAAGCTGGAATAAGAAGCCATGACTGAGGAGACACCTTTTATAATCGCAGAGTAGTAGCCAGGCATATGAATTGTGAGCATGTCATGCCAATCTACCACTGTATTGTTTTCATTGATTCCTTTATGTGTGCCTCCATCTCCAACGAAGTGTTTTGCACAGGCCATAACCTTATTGCTTTTTTTAAATATTACAAAACAAGTTAAGAATGTAACGAGCTTAACTCAGGAGTTGCACTAGGAAATACTAAGTTTTAGTAGTTCGTTATAACTTACTTTCCAGCAACAAAAGGCACACCAAGTTCCTGATTTGCAGGGATTTGGCCTTGTAAACCACGAACAAGTTCAGTCATTTCTTGTACGATTTTTGGATGCTCACTGTAGCTCTCATAGCACCTTCCCCATCTCGGATCTCTGCATACCTTCATATACATTCGAAGATGTATTAATGATATTGTCACATTAATTAAGGAATTAATGTAATGCGTTCTATATATAGTACCGTGATCATTTGACAACAAACTTACGAATTCATCTCAAATCTAGAGTTTAAGCTACTAAGGTTACAGATGATTTCCACATTATATAAAGATATATTAGGTAACATGTATACATACCGCAATACATGGAGCAAAAGCATACGGAATGCCAGTAGCTCTCATTTCAAGAGCAGTTGCAATACCAATTCTCCTAACAAGATCCGGATCCCTGCATAATCACAACATACATATAACATGCCTTCATACATAAACATATGCAACCAAACAACAACAGCATTGCATTGCATTTTGCATACAGCATTGCATAAGGCTTCATATAAATAAAGCCGATACTTACCTAGTGGAACCAAGGCCTACATTGTGTGGGAAAATAGTGGCCTTATAAACATTGTTGTTGCCATGAACAGCATCAATCCCATAAAACATAGGAATTCCAAGTCTGGTTTCCAGACAAGCTTTCTGATACTCGTTAACCATTTTAATCCATTCCTCTGCAGATGCCTGCATACGTGGCACGCTTCCTCCACCACTTAGTATACTGCCAAGGGAGAAATTGGAAAATTTTCTCATCATCTCAACTGTTAAATTTCTGCGATCTATCTGAGCCATCTGACCAATCTTCTCTTCTACTGTCATTCTTTTGACAAGATCCTTAACTCGAACATGTACTGGCTTATTTGGATCCTTGTAAGCCATGTATTTTTTAGATTCTCCCATACATTCTGAAACACAAAACAGTAAGAGCAGCAGGAGTCCCACTGTGGGGATTAATTTACTTGACCTCATGACCCTATTAATTTCTTCTTGATGATCTGTGTTTTCAAAAGCATATCAATTACATAATTAGTACGTAAATCCAAGAAAAGGCAGTAGAAATATAGTTCTGTTTATCGAATTACATATGAACCTACAAAATTTGTTATAATTAAGCATGTAAAAGATTCATAATAGAAATTGGCACGTAAAATTTAGTCTGTAGTATACATGTACACAATTATAATAGCATATAAGATATATCATGTACAACTTCTTTAATATATCCATCAATCCCGTATTAGAAAAAATTCCAATATCAATTGACAATGATCGAGCATCTTATAAGATCCGTATCTTTAAAATGAATGATAAAAATCAACACCACAAAAAGAACTCAACCAATACTTAAGTGGCAGATATATTGATATTCATGCATTTAAATGACACATAAATATATATTTACCAAGCTGTAGATGGAAGAAGACAGACCAAACAACAGTAATGAAAACAAGAGTGAAGTGGTACGGGGATAAGTATATGCTAAATGTTTTAGAGGAGGAAATTGTGGATCGGTTAGCCTTATTGGATAAGTACTACTTATCTTTTTTGGTAATTTGAAATTTAGAGGGGTGTATTCATTTGAGAATTTGTTGAATTTTAATTGATTCTTAAAATCAGTAGATATTCATTTAGGATTTTAAACAATCTTTTAAAATCTGCAGGTATTCAATTCGGATTTCAAATAATCTTTATAAATTTGTGGGTATTCAATTGAAATTTAAAAAAATCTTCTAAAATTTATAGGTATTCAATTCAGATTTTAAACAATCAATCAAAATCTCAAGGTATTCAAATTTCAACAGATTTGATAAAGTCATGGATTTTGAAATATTTGTGGGAGATTTTATATATAAAATTATCAACTTAAAATTTGTTCCAATTACACAATATTTTGATCGATTTGTGATTTACAACATTTCTAATACATAAAAATCAAAACAATTAAAGTAAAATTATCAATTAAATTTATAATATTTTGTTGTAAGGCCTCCCTTGTTCTTGATGAAATCAAATGTTGCGTCCATCAGCCCCCCATTACAACCTTGGTTTTGCTCAGTATCACAGTCGATAAGCTCTTGCTCAAAGAACGAAACTAACTTGTTTGTTTTTAAATAGTTAATTCCTTCAACTGCTACCACTGTTGAAAAAGCCCAGCAACTGCCTGAAACCCAAAATCGCTGACAAAGTCATGCACATGATTTTGCTTATAGTCTGTGTACACATTGGCAAGTAGTGTAATTTATATCCACCATATTAATGCTCGTTGTCTGGCAGTGTGTTAATATAAGACTTGCTTTGTAATGTTTTGGAATCATCATGCATATACAATTGTTTTTACCTATATGTTCCGTCTTTAGAGCTTCTTTGCCATTGCCAATTATTCATAATAAAACAAAGATACAATATAGATATTATGAAATAAAAAAAATGATAGAAATCAATCTCGTAGAATCTGTGGGATTTTATAATTCTACAAAAATCCATCAAAATCAATACATCAAAATCTATAAAAATCTATATTGAATTAAAATAATCTGTGTAGAGATTTTAAACAATCCATGGATTTACACATTCCATTAAAATCTATGGATTATTAACAATCCAACAGAATCTCAATTGAATACACCCCTCTTAGCATTGCCAAATAAACCGATTTTATCGTTAGTTTAAACAAAGAGTAGACTTTTTTTTTTTTTTTTTGAAATAAGTAGACTTTTTTACTTATTTTTTTTACTAAAGTCAGTATCATCAATTATTGGATTGATGTATTTTGCTTTACTTCCATTTTTTTAGATTTTACATTACTTTTTGTGTTACTTTTTAAATAATTAAATTTATATGCCTTACATATTAACATTTTAAAGAAAAATGGTGCTTTTGATTCCCAAATTACAATATTTCGAGTTTTAAGAACTTTGTAAATACTAATTTTATACTCGTGCAATGCACGGGATAATTTATATATATTAATGATTTTTATGTTAAGTTTTTATTTTTTAATTTTTTTTAAAAGACTTACAATAATGATTACGAATTTCATTAAATTGATGATAGTTATTTTACTAACATAACTTTTAATATTTTAATGTTGTTATACTTTTTTGCTTGAAAATTCTAATTTTTTCAATTTTAAAATTATTAAATTTATAATTTTTTTATATTATGTTTAATCAATAATTTTATCATTTTTATATAATAAATATTTGATTTTCTTCTGAAAAATTTCAAAATAATGTCTATAAACCGTATTCATCAAATTTATTTTAGAAATGACATGACCAAAGCATGTAAATCTAATTAGGCCAATTATAAATATATAGGATATAATAAATCAAATGTACCGTATACTTTAATCTTCAACATTATTAATATCTAACTAATATTTTCAAATTATATTATTCAGGTAGCTAGACTTCAATTCTCTCTATTAAACTATGACGTAAAATACATAGCGTTAATTCTTTCTTTACTCATTTTTCGTAACTATTATTTAATGCGAGATTAAATTTATCATATATGTGTAGAAATGTTAGTTTATTAAGTTGAAGGAATTTATATACACTTTTCATTTTCCGATAAAGATCATTGTAAAATTAATAATTTTGCATAATCAGTTACTAGCTTATATCCCGTACAAAGCACGAGTTACTTTTAAATATTTTTAAATTATAATTTATTATGGAATTAATTTATTATTATGGAATTAATTTAACTTTTTAAAACTATTTAATAAATCACATGTATTGTTTATTGACGGGATTCGAACCGTAATTTAAATATAGAATATTCCTTATTATTAGATCTAACGGTTATCATCTATCTACTAAATATCTAACGGTCACTATTCTTTTAAATGGTTAAACCAAACAACCAAATTATATTCCTGTTTGCTTATTACATATTAGTATAGATGTATATAGATTTTTATTATATTTTATTAATGATTGTAAAATGCGGTGTGATGTTTTTGGGTTTATATTAGTGATTGCAAGATTAGTTTTAAATTTAAAGGTAACATATTTTAGTTAGAAAACAAATATTAATGTTTGTAAGATATGGTACAATTTTAGGTGTTTATAAAAGGTAATTTCTATTAAAAGTAAATGTTAGAAAGGTAATCGGCTAATACTATTTATTATATTATTATAAATAATAATTAATTAAGGATAATTAAGTAAAATAACATGTTTTATTAATTAAGGGTAAATAAGTAAAATCAATAGGTACCTTTCTTTTGAGATGTTATAAATTTTATTTAATAATATAACTATGTTTTATATAATCATTATTTTCAATAATTTTTTTACTTTTAATTTAATTTAATATACTTATGTTCAAGGATTATCCTCATGTTTTCTTATTATTAACAATGTATATACAATTTTATTATATTTTATTAATGATTGTAAGATGCAGTGTGATATTTTTGGGTTTATATTAGTGATTGCAAGATTAGTTTTAAATTTAAAGGTAACATGTTTTAGTTAGAAAACAAATATTAGCGTTTGTAAGATATGGTACAATTTTAGGTGTTTATAAAAGGTAATTTCTTCAATTAAAAGTAAATGTTAAGAAGGCAATCGGAACTATTTATTATATTATTATAAATAATAATTAAGTAAGGATAATTAAGTAAAATAACATGTTTTATTAATTAAGGGTAAATAAGTAAAATCAACAGGTACCTTTCTTTTGATATGTTATAAGTTTTATTTAATAATATAATTAGGTTTTATATAATCATTATTTTCAATAATTTTTTACTTTTAATATAATTTAATATACTCATATTCAAGGATTATCCTCGTGTTTTCTTATTATTAGCAATGTATATAGATTTTTATTATATTTTATTAATGATTTTAAGATGCGGTGTGATATTTTTAAGTTTATATTAGTTATTGCAAGATTAGTTTTAAATTTAAAAATAACATATTTTAGTTAGAAAATAAATATTAGCGTTTGTAAGATATGGTACAATTTTAGGTGTTTATAAAAGGTAATTTCTTCAATTAAAAGTAAATGTTAAAAAGGCAATCGGCTAATAACTATTTATTATATTATTATAAATAATAATTAAGTAAGGATAATTAAGTAAAATAACATGTTTTATTAATTAAGGGTAAATAAGTAAAATCAACAGGTACCTTTCTTTTGATATGTTATAAGTTTTATTTAATAATATAATTAGGTTTTATATAATCATTATTTTCAATAATTTTTTACTTTTAATATAATTTAATATACTCATGTTTTCTTATTATTAGCAATGTATATAGATTTTTATTATATTTTATTAATGATTGTAAGATGCGGTGTGAGATTTTTGGGTTTATATTAGTTATTGCAAAGATTAGTTTTAAATTTAAAGGTATCAAGTTTTAGTTAGAAAACAAATATTAGCGTTTGTAAGATATGGTACAATTTTAGGTGTTTATAAAAGGTAATTTCTTCAATTAAAAGTAAATGTTAAAAAGGCAATCGGCTAATAACTATTTATTATATTATTATAAATAATAATTAAATAAGGATAATTAAGTAAAATAACATATTTTATTAGTTAAGGGTAAATAAGTAAAATCAATAGGTACCGACCAACAAAATTTTTAATGTTTCGGCTTTTATATAATAGTATAGATAAGGGTCATAAAATAAATAAATATTTAAATGGACTTAATGATTCTATAGTTAACTATAGGTAATATCGTAAAATTATGTCATATTTCAATACAAAAGTAAGGGTATTTTTGTAAATACAGGGGGTGGATTCTATTATTACAAAAATGTCATCTAACTTTTGTACAAAATGCAAATGACTTTAGATAATTTTACTACTGTAAAAACATTTTTCTCTATTTAAATAATCCAATTATTTAATTTTTTTTAATAAAAAAATAATTGGATTCAATCAGTTTTTTGAAATTTTGTAAATATGACTTTTAATGTTAACACTAAATGTTTTCTTAATGCACCAAGAAGAAAAGAAATGGAGCATATTCAAAGAATTAGGAAAACATTTGTTGTTGAAAGAATGAGTAGGATGAAAACAAAGAACAATTTACTTTGCCTGCAGAAAACGCATAATTACACAAGTTATATTACGGAGAGAAGGGAGGCAAGGCAAATATGGTTAAGAGCAAAGAAAATAACATAAAAAGGAACATGTACTAACAAAGAAAGCATAACTGAGAAGAACATGACCTTTGGCATTCAAATGAATCATACCCCATATGACAAGCAATTTCACCAATGTCTCTTATTCCTTATTATATAAAGACCATAACCATCAAGTAGAAATCCACTATTTTGTACTTTATAAAGCTCATTTCATCCTCGATCAACAGCTTTCCGAAGAACTTGATAATACTATTTAATCAAAATGGAAGCAATGCATAGATCAGTAGCAACTAAAGTTTACCAGGATTTTGTTCCGCCGACAGAGATTGTAGAGGAGCCACAATGCAACACTCTCCTAGTCTATCTACCCGGTAAGCTACCTTGTCCAATTATCCAACAAAGTCTACATACTTGTTATACTTGTCATACATATTATTGCTGCATAAATTGCATCTCTTAAAATTAAGGAGCTTAGAACTCAAATCGACTAGAAGACTTTAAAGTTTTAACTAATCCCTGGTCTGCAGAGCGTTTTTTAAAATCTTCTTGTACAAACGGGGTTTATGTTCTTAAATTAAGACATTTGATCTTTTTTATAGGTTTTAAAAAGGAGCAACTCAGAGTCCAGCTGACTAAAACCAGAAACCTTGTGATCAGCGGAGAACACCCTGTTGGAGAAAATACTTGGCAGCGCTTTCAGAAGACAATCCCGATTCCTGTAAACTGTGACAGTAGCAAAATTACTGCCAAGTTTGAAGATCTAATACTCTACATCACACAGCCAAAACTGATAGCGTCTGTTGAGAAACAAGATCAGAAAAAACCAACAATCAATCATGGAGATCACACAGCAGAGAAACAAGGTATGGAAAATCCATCCAGTAGAAAAACGCCTGAAGCATATAAGCATGTAGATGAGAATGAAGATCCAAACAAAGTCAAACAAGTATCAGATCACAAACAAGCTGAAAATGCAGATGTGGAAAGAAAACAAACAGCAGAAGAACACGTTGAAAAGCTTGGAGTAAAAGGAAATAATTTTAAGAATGTTGCTGAGGATAGTAATGATGGTAAGACTGTCTCAGATAATATCCCTGAGGTAGAGCAAACAACAAAAACAGCAGAAACTGGAATGATGAATAACCAGAAGCACAATACTTATTTCGAGAACTTCTCTACAAATATGAATGTGCAGAAGAAAGCGATAGGGGTAGGTATTGCTATTTTAGTGGCTATTGCATTTGGTCTGCATGTATATTATTTAGTTGGTAGGGGAAACAAAGCTGTAAATGAAGATCTGTAGTCTGTATGTGTTGGAAATAAATTTCATTAATCCCATTCAATAATATAAAAAGAATAATAAATTCAATGTACTTTTATATCGGGCTACATTACTACTACTGTGTGGAGAGCCAATGATAAGTTCTAAATTGCAGTAGAAGTACTCCTGGATGTTAGAAGAGTATTATGAAGAGAAGTTAGCAGTTCCTTTGTACTGTTTTTTGTTATTTGGATTCTTCTTTTTTATTTATTCTTTCGCTTCTGTTTCTTTTCACAAAATCTAGCGACCCTGATCATGTATATACTTTGGCAAGGAACTCTTCAAAGGGAAGCTGTATGCAGAAAACTGCATGCAGTAGGTTGTGGAATTAATGTGTTGTTTGATTGTATGATATGGCAAAATGAACAGGGGAAGGTACGAAATAAAATTTGAACAATGTCGTAATTTTAAGTCATATACTCCATTTCATTCCAACCAATCAAACACATACCAAATATCCAGGAATGCATGCCCTAACTTCACTTTGAGCATTTACAAGGAGAGAGCTTACAGCTGCTGGTGGATCTCTGGTAAATAATCAGGTCCTCTGTTCTATAGTAAATATATAATGACTCCCTAGAAAAGGAAACATATCACATAAACGGAAGAAGTAACTAAATGTATGCCCTAACTTTACTTTGAGCATTTACAAGGAGAGGGCTTTCAGCTGCTGGTGGATCTCTGGTAAATAATCAGGTCCTCTGTTCTATAATAAACATAAAAATGAGTCCCTAGAAAAGGAAACATATCACATACAACAGAAAATATAAGTTAGATATCCGAGGCAGATAAATCACAATAGTTACACCTTCCTTCATATTCACTGGGACTATATAATGATGAGTAGGGATCGATTTTGTATAAATATTATAAGTCACAAGCAAGCAACTAAGCAAGCACTTCTTAAACTAAAACTGCGCGATTATAAGTAGAGATATATCTTACATCTTCAGAAATGAGTTAAATCTTCGGGAAATTTAAAGAGTGCAAGATCGTAACACCAACGCAGCAATCTTCATCCGTTAACATTTGGACAAAACTCTTAAACGTCATTATTCAATTCATAGGTACCCCAATAGCACCACATATATTAGATGTATTAGCAAAGAATGGAAGGTAAAATCAAGATCACACTTCTACTGATAATACTACATATGTGAAGCAAACGAGACTCAAGCGTTTAATCTATCTTTACCGAAGAAAAGAGGCGATGCACAAACAGGAACGAAGTTAAGAATCCAATGGCGCCTGTTGCGAGCATAATTGCGATGACCATAAAGAGTGAATAGCCCAAATAGAGAGTAGCCGAGATTGGTCCACTAAGGCTCTTAAGATCAAAAATCAGATAGTTGATGGAGTACAGGAATATGTAGAGGGCAACAGAACCAGATGCAAAGAATGATTTCCACCACCATCTCCAATCTTCAACGCAAAGGTTCATATAAGTAAGCACTAAAGATACTTCAGCACACACCACCACCAAAAGAATTACAACCACAAAGAGAAAGCCAAAAACATAATAAACGCGTCCAAGCCAAATGCTAGACATGATAAAGAAGAGCTCAATGAAGAGTGTTCCAAAAGGGAGTGTGCCGGCTCCAAGAACCAAAGCCCATGAAGGAAATCTTTGAGCTGGAATTTCACGTGGAATTTGATTCGTGCGGACAGGGTATTCGAGACGTGTAGCCCTAGTCCCAAGCAGTCCCCCCAGAAGGGTAAGGGGCACTGAAATGCAAAACCATAGTAAAAGTAGAACTAAAAATGTGGTAAATGGTATAGCTCCGGTGCTGTGACTTCCCCACAAAAGCGAATTGAGTGAGGTGAGTATTAGAAAAGCAACCCCCGGAAAGAAGCAAGCTACTCTCCATGAAACAGAAAACCATCCACAAGTGTCACAAGAAATTGTTCTCGACAGCCAAACAGCAACATAACCGGCAATGATGCCTAAAAACATGTAGAACATAAGCATTCCTGTAACCAGGGCGCCACGAGAAGCTGGAGACATAAAACCAAGAGCAGCAAAGAAGATTGTGGCTACTGCCATTCCAAGAATCCGGAACCCATCTGCAACCATTACACAAAGAAGTTCTGCATTACCTGGAGCACGGAAAACATCTCCCACCACAAGCTTCCACCCGGACAATTCCTCATTCATTTGTGCTTGAGCCTCCTTGTCAAGCTCCTCGTACCTAGCCAAATCTCTACGAATGGTCCTTAAAAATATCACAAGAACTATTCCAGCAAGAAAAGTGATCACCATCAGTGAATTGAGTATTGAGAACCAGTGTACCTTTGCACCTTCCATCTTCAAATACGCATCCCATCTCGAGGGCCACTTAATATCACTCTCCTCGAATTCAACTTCATAACTAAAAGCAACAGGTTGTCCTTCTTTTATGGGCATCGATACTGTATTTGGGTCACACTTGATAGGGGCAGGGTACTTATTATACATGCTTAGTTTAAATGCCAATTTAAAATCATGCTGAAAGCTGCACGGAACCACTTCAAACCCTACAACCATATAACCACGAGGAAGTCCTTCGCCACCATTTTCATTCGTAGTAATCAACTCAGCCCCATCCCCTGTCCCAATAACACCAGCCACTTTCGTCTGCTCATACTTATGAACCAAAATCTTGAACTTCAAATGATTAAACAAATAATATGTGTCTTGAATCTTAATACCGACAGGGTAACCAGTCCATCTTAACATAAAATTATCCTTCTTCATGTACCTAATAGCCGGAAGGTTATCAAGATTCATATTAACCTGATACATTTCATCAATCCTTTCTTTCAACATCCTAAACTCATCCGCTGACAACGGGGCAGTCTTGCACAAAAAAATCTCGGTTGCATTCGTGTACATCTGAAATCTATACGGAGAACTCTCGATTCGATCTCCCATAAGAAGCTCTCCAAGATTTTCAGCACTATCCTTAACACCTTCTAAAGGCTTACAAAATGGCAAACTATAATACTTAAAAGGAATCTCAGTATCAATAGATGTTAAAGAATTCACTTTCACAGCTAACTGATCACCTACATTGTAATTATGAGGAAAGCTACCAGGGAGATAGAATCCATCAACAAATGGAACAATCAGCCAACAGATCACTACCCATTTCATAAAAAGATCAAATAAATCCATTAGTCCTAAAAATTGATAGATTTTTCAAAGATCTCGAAAACCCGAATGAAGAAAAAATCAGGTTATGAGTAATGAATATGTAACAAGATTGATATCTCGAATAAAAAATTTAACAATACAACTGTTAGATATTTGTTAATAAAGAGAAGTGTTCTACATAGAATATTGATACATGTTCAGTAGAGTACGAGAAGTAACAGAAAAAGTTACTAAGTTACGGGAGTTAGTTATGAATGGTGATCAGTAACGCCTCAAAGTATGGAGTTTTGAGTGGACGAGTGAATTGGAATGAAGAGTCATGTAGGGATCCAATATATCACAATTTTAAATTAAACTAGTTGATGAAGTCGCGCTTCGCAGCAGTATTATAATTTTTTAAAAAAAATTTAATACATATTTACGTTATACAATATTATCAATTTTAAATTTTAATAGTTATATAATCTTTAATGAACTGATTTCTTGTTAAACACGATTCTTTCGATTGAGTCACTCTCCTGTTAAAACCGAAATCCCAACTTTAACATATATTATAAAGACATACATTTTAATTTTTATCCATAAAAATCGAACCCTAAAAATAAAAAATAATATGACATCAGTATTAAATTCTAATAGCTAATATAATCTTTTCTAGTGAGCTGTCTTCCCATTAAAACATTTTATAAATTCAAGCACCTATTTTATTTTTAATATATTAAAAAATGTTCAATTTATTAATATTTAAGATTTTAAAATTTAAAAAAATTAAAAAAATAGATCGAAAGCATCCCCAAACATGCTTTGAACTAAAACCACACGGCTACTTCATTCATTAATCATTTAGTCATGATACGTAAAATACTTTGAAGTAAATAAATTGATACCAAACATATGTTTAAATGAACAAATTTGCCTATCACCCGACTACATTAGCGACTCATTCGTTTCCCTTTTTCTTTTTGATATGATATAATCTTGATCGTCTATTTTTGAAAATATTAGATTCAACGGTTGAGATTAATTTCGTAATACAGTTACGAAAATTATAGATAAGATCCCTATTATACTTATTATAATACGTAACAAATCACGCACTTGATTGGATACCCATGCAAACTAACAACGTATTAAAAAAGATGAATTCAGTGAGAATAGAAAAAGGAAGTACCTTAAATTATTATTTTGATCGAAAAAATTAAGTTTGATCATCAGTGTCCAGTGATGCACTCCATAATTCTTCCATCCATAACTTGATTTACCTGCATGTTAAAAGAAGAAGTAAGCGAATGAGTATTGTAACGGATAATTGGTTATGAACACTAAAGCGCTATAACTGAAAGAATAAAATAAAATTTAGTCGATTCATGCGTTTTAATGTATATATAAATAGACTATTTATTAGTTTTTATTCTATTAGTTTTTATATGTTTATCCTATAAACTCGAACTCTTCTCGTATAAATTCGAACACCTATTCTACTTCTAATATGTTAAAAGATACTTTTATATTTATTATTGTTTAAAATCCTAAAATTCTAAAAAATTAGAAAAATCAATTGGGACGATATTAGAGCGCCACCTAAACTCCCGCTATCCTCCTTTAAACCTTTGCTATTTCGAAGATATTAGTGCTGATGTTAATAAAGGAAGTTTTGACTTCTTTTCTAAAAAATAGGAACTAAATAAGGAAGTTTTGATTTTATTATTAAAAATAGAGGAGCTCTAGAAAAAAGATAAATACGAATCGAGCGATTCTAGAGCTCCACCAAACTCCCGGGGGTTTTCCTTTATATATATAATAGATAGATAATAGATAGATAGATATATATAGATATATATATATATATATATATATATATATATATATATATATATATATTGACTTCTATTCTATTTCCAATGGAACTTTTAATCATCATCTTATAATTAAATATTTATTCTACTTAATGTATATATAAATAGACTATTTATTAGTTTTTATTCAAACTTCTATTCTATTTCCAATAGAACTTTTAATCATCATCTTATAATTAAATATTTATTCTACTTCTAATAAAACTTCTAATTATATGTTTATCCTATAAACTCGAACTCTTCTCGTATAAATTCGAACACCTATTCTACTTCTAATATGTTAAAAGATACTTTTATATTTATTATTGTTTAAAATCCTAAAATTCTAAAAAAAAATTAGAAAAATCAATTGGGACGATATTAGAGCGCCACCTAAACTCCCGCTATCCTCCTTTATATATATAATAGATATTGATTGATGATTGATGATTGATGGTTTTGAATATTATAATTCGAAAGGATAATCCCAAATATCACACTAAAACGTTTTATTTTTTTAACGAAAACGCTACATCGTATATATAAAATATAGTTTCATAACTTATTTTTAAAAAAAATTGAATAAAAATTTAAATACTAAATTTTTATTCAGATGAAAAAAAAAATTTTAAAATAAATTATGGAACTATATACTTTAAAAAAAACCATAAAGTGTGTGTCACACTCCGTCCCCAAATGTAAAGAACCCGAGGACGGAGGTAGTACTAATTAATTTTTGTTTTCAAATGCCTGAAAATTAACAAAATTCACCAAAAACTCAAAATATTTTATTTTGGGATGTTTTTTATCTGGTTAAAAAGAAAAAAATTATTGTTGCACAAGAAGTATAAAGTATGTAATACTCAGATAATAAAAGTCAACTATGGTTTATGATACCATTAAACATTAAAGCGTTGTTATTTGATACTCCGATCCGAAATTGGTTCGGAATCGGCTAAGCTTTGCAGTTACGTGTAGGTCGGTCCGCCATACAGAAAATAGAATT
This sequence comes from Saposhnikovia divaricata, assembly GCA_036435485.1. Lineage (NCBI taxonomy): Eukaryota > Viridiplantae > Streptophyta > Magnoliopsida > Apiales > Apiaceae > Saposhnikovia > Saposhnikovia divaricata. The sequence continues at coordinate 52,254,466 of CM071595.1, read as the reverse complement.
CTCAATCCTTTCCTATATAGGATTTGTCATTTGTGTACATAAATTCCGATTTTGGTTATAATTTGTCTTTCCTAGTTCCTGTGGAATTCAGCCAAAAAAAAGTTATAAATAGACATTAACCTCATGCAAAACAAAAACATAGAAGCAAGCGACCAACTAAAGTTATTTGGGATTATCATATTATACAAATATCAACAAATATTATAATTCGAAAGGATAATCCCAAATATCACACTAAAGTTATATCATATTATACAATATAAATCATACTCATTGATTTGTAAAGAAAGAATAGGTAAAAATTAATGGAAAAGGTTATTGATTCATTGAAGAAGAGAGTGGAGGAGCTTGAGAAGAAGAACAAAGAGTTGGAGAAGACTAACAAGATGCTGGAGGTGCAATTTAGTGAAGAGAAGAAATACGCGAAGTTGGTGGAGAAACAGAAGGAAGAGATGTCGGCTTTCTACAACAATGCGTTACGATCCTTGATGTCCAAAGATGTAGATGAATCAAAATTATTGCTCGACAACAATGAAAAAATTGTTCTTGCAATTGGAAACAAAAGAAGCAGGACTTCCATTGCGACCAACTAGTAATGAGATTTTTATTATTTGAAATTTGGATGGTATTACTTTGAGGACGGTGTTTAATTTGTTAGAATATGTGTAAGATAAGAATTATGTTGTTTTGTATTCTCTCGCTACATTAATTAATGGTTGTAACGTTGTTACCTAATTGTTGAAATTTGTATTAATTTTGGGTGAGGATCCTCTGTCCCCTTCTTCGTGTCCCCTTCTATATCTCCTGTACAAAAAGAGTGCCCTTGGGCTCCTGTATTAAAAAATAATAATATTATTATTTTTTTTTAATAAAAGGGCCCCGCCAGGGGCACTTCTTTTGTACAGGGGACACGAAGAAGGGGACAGAGAATCCAGGCTCATTAATTTTACAGAGTTCCTAAACTAAGTTTATTTTTTTCTGCAAATTACTTCTGCTCGCTGTTACTTTTCTGAATGTTTTACTATGAATTTAAAAGACTATTTCATGGTTGTTAAGAGTTACCTATTAATGTGACAATGAATTAATGTAAATATAATACAGAGCAGGGGATTGGTGAATCGACTTGGCAATTGGTAAATCTCGGAAAGTTATTATACAAATAGAACTTAGATTCCGATCTCTGCTAACATATTATCATTACATTCATTCAGTGTTGGAATTCGGGCATAAAAACGCAACGGAAATAACGTAAATAACAATTAAAAACGAATTCTAAAGCCCGGATCCATGTATAAAATGATGATCATGGTATAAAAATTCTCAAGAACAAGATTGTACCTTGTTTAAGCTTTCCAATGGATGACAAATGGAGATCCTAGCTTGTTGATTTGAGAGCTAAAATTATAACTCCTCCACCGGTATCCACACTTGAATGCTTGCTTGAATCGTCGAACGATTTTCGCCACGGGACGAGGTACTAGCCAAAAATTAAATAATCGATGTGTTCTTGGCTTGAGCTAGATTTCTCTCTTGTCTCTCTTGTAGTGTATAAACTGAAATTTTCAGTTGTGTTCCTCCAAGAAGACTAGCCAACCTTTGGCTTATAAAGAGAAATAAAGAAAAATTGACCATTAAACAATTAGGCCATTTTTATTTAAACAAATCTTATTTATTTAAATAAATTAATTAAGTCATACTTAATTAATCAAATAAGTCAAGAAAATACATCTTCAAATTTTATCTTTAACTAATCAAGTCTCACTTAATTAATTTTATAAAATTCGAATTATTATTTATTATTAATTTAAATTCATAATTTAAATTATTATTAATTTAAATTCATAAAATAAATTAATTTCCCTTTTAAACATTCTATGTGTGTGACCCTGTAGGTTATTATTTAATTGGCAATAATTTTATTCTCTAATAAAATTACAAACAATAAGCGGCGTCTAGTAACACATTATTGCTACCCAATTAAACAATAATTAAATCAACGATTCAATCAACCTTTTATGACTAATGTTCCATGTAATATAATCCCTTTAAATCATGATATTATAGATTAAACTCGAGGCATGTAATGTGTCATCATCTTCATAATTTAATCTTCATTTTCTTGATCGATGAGTAGACTATTTAATCAAATCAACATTTGAGCATGACCATGCATTTCATAGTCTCACTCAAACAAGAGGCCGATAATATCATTCCTTTACACCATGTAGAATTATAACGACTTCAGGTCTAAGGATCATTACACCATTATCACTGTGAGAATACATATGACACATTTATTATTATTATTTACCATGATGTATCTCACGGTGGGTCTGTCCAGTACCCTGTACTCGTACAGTTACCTATGCATTGCTTTTAGTATCTGCATACTTATGACCAATGAGATGTGGTCATCTTGTCAATAAACATACTAGCCTTAATGTATTATCATTGTCCTAAGTAATAATAATACTCGACTAGGGACATTTAAGAATATGATACAATCATTATATAATCTCATGTTCAAGTCACATACTTGCAACTACATAATTTGTATCAAGATTCTAAGGACATTTATTATACTTTATTTATTTCGCAGTAAATAAAGCCAATAATAAATATATATATCAAATATATAAAATCACTCAAACACAAATACAATTGATTGTATTGACTCTAGGGCACCAATACTAACAATCTCCCACTTGCACTAGAGCCAATCACCCATGTATCGAATACCCATGCTACTAGTGTGACATTCATGCTTCTGCTGCGACAGAGCCTTAGTCAGCGGGTCTGCAATATTATCATCAGTATGCACTTTACATATGTGAATATCTCCTCTATCATTTATCTCTCGAATAAGGTGATATCTCCGAAGTATATGCTTTGTTCTGCTGTGAGCTCTCGGCTCCTTGGCTTGTGCTATAGCTCCATTATTATCGCAGTAAAGATCTATGGGATCTGCGATCTATGGAACTACACCAAGTACTGTAATGAACTTCCGTATCCATACAGCCTCCTTGGCTGCTTCACATGCCGCAATATACTCGGATTCCATTGTAGAATCAGCTATTGTGTCTTGCTTCGAACTTTTCCAGCTTACAGCACCTCCATTTAGGCAAAACACAAATCCAGACTGAGACACAGAGTCATCTCTGTCAGTCTGGAAACTAGCATCCGTGTAACCCTTTACCGTTAGCTTCTCCTCTCCTCCATACACCAAGAATGAATCTTTAGTCCTTTTCAAGTACTTAAGAATATTCTTGACCGCCGTCCAGTGACCTTCACCTGGATTAGACTGGTATCTGCTCGTCATGCTCAAAGCATACGAGACATCCGGACGAGTACATATCATTGCATACATGATAGATCCAATTGCTGAAGCATATGGTATCTTACTCATGCGGTCTTTATCATCCAATGATTTCGGACCATTCTCTTTTGAGATCGTTATCCCATGAGATACAGGGACATATCCCCTTTTTGCATCTTGCATTCCAAAACGATGCAAAATTTTATCAATATATGTACTCTGGCTTAAGCCAATTAATCTTCTTAATCTATCTCTATAGATCCTGATCCCTAATATATAGGTAGCCTCGCCCAAGTCTTTCATAGAAAAACTTTGTCCTAACCAAGTCTTTACAGCCTGTAGAGAAGGAATGTCATTCCCTATTAATAATATATCATCGACATATAATACTAGGAATGCCACATGGCTCCCACTAACCTTTTTGTAAACACATGGTTCATCCACGTTCTGAATAAAGCCAAAACCTTTGACTATTTCATCAAACCGGATGTTCCATCTCCGAGAGGCCTGCTTCAATCCATAAATGGATCTATGCAGCTTACATACCTTTCCGGCATCCTTTGGATTTCCAAAACCTTCAGGTTGTGTCATGTACACATCCTCTTCAAGGCTCCCGTTAAGGAAGGCTGTTTTGACATCCATCTGCCATATTTCGTAATCATAGTAAGCCGCTATTGCAAGCAAAATTCTGATGGATTTTATCATTGCTACTGGTGAAAAGGTTTCATCATAGTCAATACCATGAATTTGTTTGAAACCTTTTGCAACCAGTCGAGCTTTATAGGTCTGTACTTTACCTTCCATGTCGATTTTCTTCTTGAAAATCCATTTGCACTCTATAGGTTTTACCCCTTCAGGTGGATCAACCAAAGTCCATACTTGGTTTTCATACATGGAATCCATCTCAGAATTCATGGCTTCTTGCCATCTCTCAGAGTCTGGTGAGTTCATAGCATCTTGGTAGGTGATAGGCTCATCTTGGTCTATGAGCATCACATCGTCATTTTGAGTTAAGAGAAATCCATAATTCCTCTTTGACTCATGGCGAATCCTACTAGATCTACGAACAACCTGTGTTTCTTGAGCAATGTTATCTTGTATTTCTTGCTCATGCTCCCCTTCTGGTTCAATGTTATCAAGTGGTTCTCGATCTTCATCGAGATCTATTTTCCTCCCACTGTCTTTTCTAGAGACTAGTTCTCTTTCCAAGAATACAGCAGTTCGAGCAACAATTACTTTGTTCTCCGAGGGACTATAGAAAGAATAACCCTTTGTTTCCTTTGGGTATCCCACAAAATTACATTTTTCAGATTTCGGTCCAAGCTTGTCTGATGTTAGGCGTTTCACAAATGCTTCACATCCCCATACTTTCATAAAGGACATGCTTTGCCGTTTCTCTGTCCATATCTCATATGGAGTTTGTTGAACCGTTTTAGTAGGAACACGGTTTAGTGTATATGCAGCCGTTTCCAGGGCATAACCCCAGAAACTAATTGGAAGATCTGCTTGACTCATCATAGATCGCACCATGTCCAACAAGGTACGATTCCTCCTTTCAGAAACCCCATTCCATTGTGGTGTTCCAGGAGGAGTTAGTTGTGATACAATACCACACTCCCTCAAATAGTTCTTAAACTCATGGCTTAAGTATTCACCTCCTCGATCAGATCTTAGAGTTTTTATGCTTTCGCCAGTTTGCTTTTCTACTTCTGCCTTATACTCTTTGAACTTTTCAAATGCCTCGGATTTGTTCTTCAAAAGATATACATATCCGTATCTACTGAAATCATCAGTAAACGTAATGAAGTAGAAATAGCCACCCCTTGCCATCGATCTCATAGGACCACATACATCGCTATGTATTAGTTCTAGTCGTACGGTGGCCCTCTTACCCTGTCCGGTAAAAGGAGCTTTAGTCATCTTGCCTAGTAAACAAGCCTCGCATTCATCATATGATTCAAAATCAAACTGATCCAAGAAACCATCTTGATGTAACTTGGAAATGCGTTTCTCGTTTATATGGCCTAGACGACAGTGCCAAAGGTATGTTTGATTTGAGTCATTAGTCTTAAGTCGTTTGTTATTTACATTCAAGATAGGAGTATCTAAATTAAGAACATACAAACCGTTAAATAATTGTGCAACACCATAGGTAATGTCATTCAAACCAAAAGAGCAACCATTGTCTTTAAAGGTAAATGAAAAACCTTTCTTGTCCAAACAAGAAACAGAAATAATGTTTCTACAAATAGAAGGCACATACAAACAGTTTTCAAGTTCTAATATAAGCCCAGTGGGCAACGATAAATGGTAAGTCCCTACAGCCAAAGCAGCAACCTTTGCTCCATTTCCAACTCGTAGGTCTACCTCTCCCTTAGCCAGTGCCCTACTCCTTTGCAGTTCCCGCACATTTATACAAATGTGAGAACCACATCCGGTATCTAATACCCAAGATGTAGAAGTAGACAAATTGACTTCTATTACATAAATACCTGAAGCAGAAGTCTGGCCAGCAGCCTTCTTCTTCTTAAGTTCTTCCAAATATGCATGACAGTTTCTCCTCCAGTGTCCCGGTTTACCACAGTGGTGACAATCACCCTTTTCAACACCTCCTTTAGGCTTGGTAGCCTTCTTTGGAGCAGAATTAGGATTGGCAGCAGATTTGGACACATTCCTCTTCTTATTGCCCTTCCACTTTCTTTTCCCCTTGGCACCTCCTTTGTTCACCATCAGCATGGGAGTAGGAGATTCCTTCTGAATGTTGGTTTCAGCAGTTCTTAACATGCCCAACAATTCAGTGGGTGTCTTATCTATCTCATTCATGTTGTAGTTCATAACGAATTGAGAAAAGTTCTTGTTAAGTGATTGTAAGATCAAATCTATTTGAGCCTCCGGACCAATCGGGAAGCCCAAGGTACTTAGTTGTTCAATGTACCCAATCATCTTAAGAACGTGTGGTCCAACCGGGTCTCGCTCTCCCTGTTTGCAAGCATACAAAGCCTTGCTCGTATCATATCTCTCCTGGCGAGCTTGTCCCTCAAACATGCTTTTGAGGTGCTCAATTATTTCAAAAGCATTCATCAACTCATGTTGCTTTTGAATCTCAGGAGCCATGCATGCAAGCATAAGGCATGACACATCATTTTAGTCATCCAAATGCTTCTGATAAGCATTTTGCTCGACACGTGTGGCTCCAGCAGGAAGAGGATTTGGGTGAGGAACTTCAATGGCATATAGCTTTCGCTCCTGCCTGAGGACAATCCTCAAGTTCCTAAACCAATCTAGGAAGTTTGTCCCTGTCAGCTTTTCCTTTTCTAGGACTGATCGTATCGAAAAGTGGTTTGTGTTGTTTGCCATTTATTATCTACAATTTTGAAAAAGCGCACAAAATGAGTTAGTTTGCATGTTTCGTAAAACCAATTATGTTCAAGTTGATTTATAGCATATTCGTAATATACCTCCCACTATTTTTATCAAATTAATAGCCCTTACTATCAATTCGGAAAATGGTTCCCATAAAACCTTTTCTTAGTGAGCCAAGATCCATATTTCGTCATATTTTAAGTCAGCTTTGGCTTTCCTCTTAAATATGATTATTTAGGTAGACCGTTATGTCAATTATATCGTATATAACTCTTGGATAGCTTAGTGAACAACATATTGCTCCGATCTATCTAATAGATTTCACTAAACTCTATGCTTATAAGTTCATAATCCTATTATGACGACTTATTTAATTTGGACCCAACAATAACAATTTAAGTAAGATTGTTTACTTAATCACATCTCACCACGATAAAAGAGAAGCCCTTGCTTTGGCAAATCCACTCCTCAATGATCTAGGATTTAATGAGTGTTATTTGTTGGAAAGCATCTGTTTAACTTAATATTTCTTAAGGGATTTTAGGAAAAATTTAACTATCTTGATCGTCTGTTTAAATCTTAAATCGTTACAGATTTTATCTTGTTTAAACATGGCATATGTGTCGTATCTAATACATACATTCTAAAATATCCATACATCCATGCATCCATTCATATATCTAATATATCCATGCATCATATGTAAAGTGCAGTTACGCAAAATTAAACGTGCAATGGTTATGGCCCGATCCTATGCGATCTTTTCGAGCTAATGAAAAGATCAAGGTCAATCTATGGTTGTAATAACTAATTATTACAAAATTCTTCATTGCTTCCAAAGCCTCCATTGATTGCCTCCAAGCTCGTTTTGAAATACATTACAAAAGAACTCGAGTTGCATTCGAGAAATAATAATTACAAGAATAACGACATGCAAGTCGTATTTAATTATTACAGACCATAAATAAAATTACAAATTTTATTCTACGGGTCTTTAGGCCATAACCAATGCACCATGCTCATATAACAATTATAGACATCAATTAATCATGATCACATCGATTAATATTTAACTCTCAATTTAAATACCTAATTATTTAAAAAGGAATTAAATAAATAAATCAAATTTAATTAATTAAATTCGAATTAATATAATTAACTAATTAAAATTTTAATCCGAATAAAAAAAATTAAATCAAAATTAATTAATAAATATTCGAATTTAATAATAATATTCAAATTCATAATTTAAATATATTATTAAAATTCAAAATTAAATTAATTAATAATAATTTTGAATTAATAATAATTTTTAAATCCATAATCTAAATATTCAATTATTAAAACTTTAATCATTTAGGAATCTAATGATTAATACCAATAAGTCTAACATGGCAACTAATTGTATTATTAAAGCAAAAGCAAAAGCTAAAATAAAAAATTAGAATTAAAAAAACACCAATAATAGCACAGCACGCCACTGTTGATATTACTGTCAAAACTCTGACGCGCATGTGAAACATGCGCTGCACGTACTGCTACTGCTAATGCGCATTCCTGTAATGCGCAAGACCTGTAGTATACTACTGATATGCATTACAGTAATGCGCAACCACGGTTTGTTCCTATTAACACGCAGCATAAGAATGCGTTACAGCCCTTTTTACCAGTTTTCCCCAGAAATTGCAGAAACTCCAGAAACAGTGCAGAATGTTTACCGAACAGTTTTGATCAGTTCTAAATGTATCCTAATGATATGTTTAACATATCTAACATATAGTATATCATCCGAAACATGTTATAACAATTTATAACATCATACAAACAATTATAACAATTTATAAATAATCTTTTGTATGTTAAAATGAAGCATGGCATAATTCAAAAATTCATGTATGATTCATTTTCAAGAACACAACACCGAATCATCCTTTTATACATGTAGCTCTGATACCATTGTTGGAATTCGGGCATAAAAACGCAACGGAAATAACGTAAATAACAATTAAAAACGAATTCCAAAGCCCGAATCCATGTATAAAATGATGATCATGGTATAAAAATTCTCAAGAACAAGATTGTACCTTGTTTAAGCTTTCCAATGGATGACAAATGGAGATCCTAGCTTGTTGATTTGAGAGCTAAAATTATAACTCCTCCACCGGTATCCACACTTGAATGCTTGCTTGAATCGTCGAACGATTTTCGCCACGGGACGAGGTACTAGCCAAAAATTAAATAATCGATGTGTTCTTGGCTTGAGCTAGATTTCTCTCTTGTCTCTCTTGTAGTGTATAAACTGAAATTTTCAGTTGTGTTCCTCCAAGAAGACTAGCCAACCTTTGGCTTATAAAGAGAAATAAAGAAAAATTGACCATTAAACAATTAGGCCATTTTTATTTAAACAAATCTTATTTATTTAAATAAATTAATTAAGTCATACTTAATTAATCAAATAAGTCAAGAAAATACATCTTCAAATTTTATCTTTAACTAATCAAGTCTCACTTAATTAATTTTATAAAATTCGAATTATTATTTATTATTAATTTAAATTCATAATTTAAATTATTATTAATTTAAATTCATAAAATAAATTAATTTCCCTTTTAAACATTCTATGTGTGTGACCCTGTAGGTTATTATTTAATTGGCAATAATTTTATTCTCTAATAAAATTACAAACAATAAGCGGCGTCTAGTAACACATTATTGCTACCCAATTAAACAATAATTAAATCAACGATTCAATCAACCTTTTATGACTAATGTTCCATGTAATATAATCCCTTTAAATCATGATATTATAGATTAAACTCGAGGCATGTAATGTGTCATCCTCTTCATAATTTAATCTTCATTTTCTTGATCGATGAGTAGACTATTTAATCAAATCAACATTTAAGCATGGCCATGCATTTCATAGTCTCACTCAAACAAGAGGCCGATAATATCACTCCTTTATCAGGAGATTTAAATCCCATCTAGATCGTTCATATTTCTCACATGATTCATAATATATCCGATATTCACCTTTATCATTATCCGGTTAAAGATAACTTTTGACGAATTCAAAATATATTAATTCTCATGTAGAATTATAACGACTTCGGGTCTAAGGATCATTACACCATTATCATTGTGAGAATACATATGACACATTTATTATTATTATTTACCATGATGTATCTCACGGTGGGTCTGTCCAGTACCCTGTACTCGTACAGTTACCTATGCATTGCTTTTAGTATCTGCATACTTATGACCAATGAGATGTGGTCATCTTGTCAATAAACATACTAGCCTTAATGTATTATCATTGTCCTAAGTAATAATAATACTCGGCTAGGGACATTTAAGAATATGATACAATCATTATATGATCTCATGTTCAAGTCATATACTTGCAACTACATAATTTGTATCAAGATTCTAAGGACATTTATTATACTTTATTTATTTCGCAGTAAATAAAGCCAATAATAAATATATATATCAAATATATAAAATCACTCAAACACAAATACAATTGATTGTATTGACTCTAGGGCACCAATACTAACATTCAGTACATTATTTCAAGTAGATACAGCAGTAAGGACAAAAACTATGTTTGGTGTGTACATCCATTGAAGAGCCGTGAACTTGCTTGATCTCACACCAACATATCACCCACCTACATTCATGGCCTCATTAGTGATCAATTTTTATAATGTTTTAATAATCTTGTGCTGAATTAGATGAATGATGTTGCAAGTTGCTTTTTATCGTAACATATTTCATTATTTTCTAGGAGCTTTAGATCGATGCAGACACGTTAATATTTTTCTCAAAGTATTGTGTTCTGTTTCCAAGAAATTCGGCGCAACTGTTTTGTAAGTTGTTTGTTTTGTTCCTTTTTGGATGATCAATTCACAAGTTTACTTTATGCTTACTATGATTTAATTTTGAACTTCATGCAATACAGGTGTGCAAGAAGTTCTTTTTTTTGTTGGTAATATATTTTACGTATACTAAGATTTCAAACACTATTAGCAATGTGAGAGAATCCCAGCTCAATTTAGATTACTTAGAAAGTGTAGAAATTGTCCACAGTTATAGAAGTGTAAAATGTCATTGCTAGCATTATCTTTTTCTGAGTGGTGATTGGTGAATGCATTTTTAGGTTCATCATTTAATTTATTCATGAGTTCTAGTAAACCAGTGCTTTCTGTGATGCAGATTTCTGTGTTGTTGCTGTTGAATCTGGTGGTCGACAGCTGACTCTGGCTCTTCTTGAATGAATCAAGAAATATTTTACTGAGAGATACGGTTGGGGTAAAGCTGCAATAGCTGTTGCAAATAGTCTAAACAAAGAGTTTGGGTAATTTAACCATGTATTCCAAGTCTCTCTCTCTCTCTGTCAGGGACGGAACCAGCTGGTGGCAGGGGGTACGGTCGCGCACCCCTTCATCGGACATCAGTTAAAATTGCTCCCCCTTGATTCTGAGAACAGGCGCAAGTATATATATTATATATATAGCAATATAGGCAGGAAGAAGATGAATGAGGAATTAAGAATACATACAATACAGGTATACAATGTTTGGGCCTCTTTTTTTTTAACTTAATTATTGAATTGGGTTATTGGGCTAATGGGCCTGTCTTTTTTTAACTGAAGTCTTACAATTTACAAACAAAACAATTACCCTAAATTAGTAAAACCAACGAATATGCATTTTATGCTCATGTAATTTACCTTTTCTTTGTATTATTAAATTTTTAGGTGGTTGATTTGCTAAGACAAGAGATGGATAATCGTTTTCCTGAGACAAGTACTGAATTGCTCTCTTGCATTGCTTGCCTTAGTCCAAGATCATCCTTCACTTCATTCAATGTCGATAAGTTAGTTCAGCTTGCTTATCTTTATCCTAATGATTTCAATTTAACTGAACTATTATTCATCCGACAAGAACTTGAAACATATATTCAAGATTTGAGAAAAGATGCACGATTCAAGTATCTTGATGATTTAGGAAATTTGGGGAAGAAATTGGTGGAAACCATGAAGCATAAATGTTTTCCCTTGGTGTATCGTTTGATTGAATTAGCCTTAATTCTTCCGGTTGCGACAGCATTTGTTGAAAGGGTTTTCTCGGCAATGAATGTGGTAAAAACGAGGTTGCGAAATAAAATGGGAGACGAATGGATGAATGATTGTTTAGTTGTCTATATCGAGAGAGAAGTTTTTATGGTTATTGATGATGAAGCTATTTTGCAACGATTTCAGAATATGGAGAATCGGCGTTGTCAACTCTCGCATGTTAATTAATAATTGTATTTGAGGATTGTATTAAACATTAACCATGTTATTTATTAAGTATCTTTATTATGTATGAATTAAAAAATTTCTTCTATATAAATGTCGCTTCCCCTTGATTATATTTTTAGTTCCGTCCCTGCTCTCTGTATGTGTTTGAGGTAATCTAATATGTTCTGTTACTATTTGAATATAGGCCAAAGCAAAAAGAGAAGATGCAGTATTGTGAGGATTGCCCAGACGAGATCAGTAAAGCTTGCAAAGGTGAAGGCCCAAGTTTCAGAGATCAAAGGAGTAATGATGGAAAATCCTGAGAAGGTATCCCGTATGAGATGCCCCGGTCAGACGGTTAAGTCTTTAACGAAAGCGGTGATTTTTAATGCTGATCATCTGCCGTAACTCATGCATTTACGATAAGCTTTGAGGAGGTTGTAGGTCCTTGATCATGGTGGGAAGATGTGAAAATTTCATGTCTCCTGCTTTGCCATATCAATTTTGCGGATTCTTGTCATACTTAGTATTGTTTTTGTTGGACAGTCACATGAGCCCAAAAAAAATATATAAGATGTCTGCAATACGAGAGATTTTGGGACAATGGCCAAGAATGACCCATTTCTCAACAAATTTAACAGAAATAGCTCTTTCAGAAAAGTTGAGCAAAAATAGTCTATGGGTTACGCATTCACCAAAGGGGTATCCATTCTAACAAAGAATGCGCATTTGATGAATGCTTATCCCAAAAAAAAAATAATAAAATATGAATACTCCATTACAGAATGCGTGTCCTGTGTAAAATGGGATACCCCATTGAAGATTGCGTAACCCATCGGATAAAGTTGGCCAACTTTTCAGAAATGGTTATTTTTTGTTAACTTGTTCAAAAAATGGGTTATTTTTTTCATTCTTTCGAGATTTTGCAGGTATGACATGCAGATTGTTACACATGTACTTGGATGTGACTCATGTGAGTGTACTGTGAATCGTCTAATCTGCAAACCTATAGAATTTGATATCTGTAACGATTAAAACACTCAACAACGTATCAGCAAGCAAGGTGTATTTCGATTAAAGAACTTGCTTGATCTCACACCAAAGGTACTTGATGGGATTGAGCATTATCTTGTCTCAGCACTTGAAAAAGTGAGCACCCAATTTAGAAATAAACTTTTTTATATTTAGTACCCAATTTAGAAAGTAGTATCGAAACCCTTTCAAAATTTCGTCAATTTTCTTACAAATTTGACTCGCTCCATGCTTTTGCCGGACCATACAACATGACAAGCTCCATATTATTTCCTGATTATGCAACTGGTTAGTTAATTTCACAACTAGTTTAAGACCGTTTTGTGTATGGAAGGAGTTATGAAACAAGGGCATCCAGTGAAATTTTGAATGACCTGGATTCCTTGCATAATTTCAACTTTGCTGCAGCTTTGGCAATATATACAACTGTAGTATGCATGTGCTGTTCGGATATTGACAATCATATTGCTACAATATCAATTTGTTTACAGTTAAAAACTCAATGATATCAAACACGATCCACTTGTGATTGAATTGTGTACAATTTCAGAGCTAAAGAACAGTTGTCGATGACTGCCTTGATCAACCTTGTATGTTATATCAATAAGCATAATAATTCACCCAGTAAGATCTTCCTTCTTGGAAACTAAATCTCAAACCACATGTTAATATGTTCTCAAAAAATACAAGTAGGAGCAAATTCTACTTAATACCTATGCGACATATCGGGTTACTCTTGATAAGACCAAGATCAACCTGCACAGAAGCAAAAACCAAGAGAAATAATGAATTACAATGATCATCACTATGCTAGTCCAATTTGTACCCGTCGGGGACCCATACCTTGTGCCCAAAGAGATCCCTAATGTTATCAATTCCATAGAGTATCATAGTTGGCCTGTTGTAAAGAGAAACAGCAACCAGAAGGTAATTTATGATATTTGCAACGCCAGAGCATAAAAAATAAGACGGCTAAATATGGCCGGGGTTGGTAATACAATAATGCAAGCTCGCAAACAAATAAATGGTTGATATGGCTTTAAGTTCAATATTGTGTAGGAATAATGAAACACTGATTTCTTTTGCAGCTTTATCTGCAATGAATCGAGTACCATATTACTTGGCTTGGAATTAACATGATGTTTATTCCTTCCAGGTATTTCATCCAACCACCAGAAGTTTCTGTGTTTTAATCATTTATTCTCAATAGAATCAACTTACAAACCAAAGAAATAAGGCTACTTTATGACGAATTGAGATTCCACGTGTAAAATGAGAATATCTCATACATGCAAAGAGCGCTTTTAGATCATTAGGGTTAGGGCTAGCTATCACTGTGTTTGACCAGATACAGGGAGACAAGTGTTGATCCCTGTAACACAATTCCTGAGATCAATCCATGCGAAGTTCAGAATCCATTTAAATCTAGGAAAATTATTATCAGAAGTAAAGCTTCTGGGGCACCTTTCATTTCAAAGTTGCTAAACTTTAAGGTAAAGAATGCCGGAAGGCATTTGATACATACCACTGCAACTTAATTAAACTGTAGGGTAGGAAATGCAAGGAAGAGAAGGCACTTTGAAAGCATTTGATATAAACAAACCACACATATATTACTTTCAACTTGATTGTTCCCTCTCATTTTTTCTCCGTTTAAAGTTTAAACTATTTCATACTCGTGAGGTTGTGCCCATTCCTATTGGGCTCGCCTATAACACAATTTAGATGAATCACCAAAGTTAGCCCATTCCTATTTGGCTCGCCTGTAACGAAATATATTGTTCACGATATATTTACGTGAATCGTGAAAAGTACAAGTTACAGGAAAAATACAGAGCAACATTTTTTAGCGTCCAAGCAAGTGTAACACCTCTTACAACATATATATATATATATATATATATATATATATATATATAAACAGGCGCATGTTTAAATAGAAACAATCTTTTTGCCTACAAACTACAGACCAAATGAATAGTTTTTGTACTTTTAGCAAATTTCATATATACTTTAGTGGAAATTGTTTTCTATATTACAAACCAAATTTCAGATTCAAATTTTTTGGTGAATCATGTAGATTCATATGTTAAAATTCAAAAGTCTGCAAAGTTTGCGCTTTAAAAAATTTAAAACAAGCTTACCTTTCAAGGGAAAGGCCCCAGGCAATCACACGAACATCTTCGGGAAGCCCCATAGGAAGCAGCATTTCAGGTCTAAACATACCGGAATTTCCAATTTCAACCCATTTCTTAAATCCTTCGTGGTAACTAGCATAAAAGACAATATCATAATTTGCTTTATGCAGGCCTATTTGATATATACATTTATGAGGTACGGTAAATATCTATTACCCGAAAATTTCCATGCTTGGTTCAGTATAAGGATTGTAAGCAGGCTTAAAGCGCAGCTTGGACATTCCTGGAAAAGAGAATGCAAACAATAAACGCTTTGACTAAGCACTTGTTGAGGATATTATCAAGAATAACTATTTTACAAAACATAGTGTCGCGATATTAGTATTTTTTTTAAGCGAAAAAAGAGTTGGAAATTAGCTGACACCAAGGAGACATGCGCTATAAGATTAAAAAATATATGATATACCTAGACGTGAGAAGAAGTCTTGGAGAACACCTTGTAGGTCCCCAAGGGTAAGGCCCCGATCGCATATCAAGCCTGAAAAAAGATTCATATTGATGATAATAAGAGACCAGGACCAGGTTTAATTTCATGAACCCTGTTTTATCTCATCTCAATACATGGGTAACCAATAACCAGATACTGAGAATGACAATGTATCAGAGATGGGCAAGGGAATTAAAAAATTTAGATCCAAAAGAACATGATATCACTAAGAGTGTTTAACAGTATTTGTCAGTAAACATTTACCCCCCAGCAGATGGTACATATTCAGTAAAAGTGTCCAAAGAATTTTACAATATTTGTCGCTAAGGATTTTTTAATCGGAGATGTAGGGAATTTGGCACATTGCAATACCACTACTACAAAATTTCTGTAATTAAATATAATAGTCTGTTGCCTAAAGTATCTTCAACTTTTATGTTTACATTTAGCATATTGCAACTTTGACATGGGAAATGGAATCATGTATGAATGAGTAAATTAGCAAGGACAATCTTGCATAACCAAATTTAACACCCACCTCGGTAATGAGGTGAAACAATAATGCATAGAATAATATTCTTTGAAGAACATATTTCCACAGACATAATAAACTGAGAAACAAGGCTACTTGTGACATATAGTTCAGATGATCATGAGGCCTGTTGTAAAGTAAGTTTAAAACGAAAATATGAAGTGAAGAGTAAAAAACCTTCTATCTGATGGAACTCCGCGAGATGTGTACGATCAACAGCTTCATTTCGAAAAACACGATCGATTGAATAGTATCTTTGGCCAGCAAATGGTTTCTAACCACAGCAGTACTTGGTAATTATTTAAGTGAATGTATAGCAATTATCACAATATAGAATAACAGAAAAGAAGGTAAAGTTTTAAAAAGGGTTGCATGACCCAACCCTCCTTCCTCACTAACATAACCACCTCCTCCATGCCACGACGAGAGACATGTTTTACGAAGTCAGCAATAACATAGAAGATCAAGATATGCTCAATCAGTTTATCATCATTTGTCAACATCAAATAGTAGTCCTACTTCTTCCTCACATGGACAAAAAAAGTCCTAACTCTTCTTCTCAAAACAATTACGCCTTTATAATTTTAATTTTAAAAATTAAACTCGAATTGTTCGGAATATTAGAGGAAAGAACTCCAAAATATTCACACAACCCAAATGGAAATTCAATTCGGTATCCTAGAAGCATTTCACATTAAGGAGTAAAAGTAAAAGGCAGTTCGAACAAAATAGGTTCCAAGCAAAAAAAAAAAAAAAAAAAGTTGTGCTTTATCGATGCTAACAAGATATATAGTTATGGTTGGTATAATATAAGACTTTGAAATCATACATTAATCTACTGAAACTAGAAGCTAAGGTGACCCAAACCTGTGCAAGTGAGTACAGCATCCTCGAGGAAACAGCAGTAGTATGAGTTCGCAAAAGGTTCTTATCTGCCTCCTCTCTCTTCCAATCATATCCATATCTAAAACAGGAGATAATGAGCTATATAATATTTATAAAATTCAATCGAAGACATCAACACAACACATATAACAGAATATCCCTTCTTCGCACTCGTAAAAATGCCTCAATGTGCCGAAATTAGGCTTTCATTGCATCAGAATAGGGCAGCATATAAGAGAAAATCCCTCCCAAAGAGAACTTTTACACTCGAAGCATGAACCACACAGAATTACAAATGGGCAGGATTAAAGTCATGGTGATCGTCTGAAATCAAGTTTAAATGTGTTTAAAAGCTCTCAGAATAAAAAGTATATTCTGAATTCCAAGATTTAATAAATAACATATCTTATATTTTTCATTTTCTCAAGCTAAAAATGTTAAAATTTGAAGACATGCCTACTTAAAAAAAAAATGATACAAAAATTACATACAGAGTGAGCTAAAGTTATGGTACAAACAGATGGACCATACAAATTTTAAGAAACTAAATACTCAATTCTGGAGATAAAACTGTAAAAGATTAAAACTCTTTCGTTTTCAGATTTATAACATCTCAAAGAATAAAATTTATTTTATAGGTTAAAATTTCCCAAGCATTAATGATCACAAAGAGAACTATGTATTTGTATTTACGTGAAACCATATTAAAAATGTAAATAAGCAGAACTAAAGTGGACAAACAACACTTAGTATTTCAAAAGGGATAAATATAACTTTTAAAATTCACATTTCTGAACAGGGTATGTTTGGAAACAGAGGCAACTTATTGCCTCTGATGCAAATCATATCATGGGTAATGAAATAATAACAATGAAAAATGTAATGATGCCTGCAAAGGAAGGTGTAGGACATTATATCATACTGTATATATCTTCATATAAGCTTACCCTCTGGAACCGTAGCCACCAGATTCATGAACTTGCTTTACACGTGCCACGTAATCCTCCGGGAGTATCTTTGTGGTGGAAGGTTCTTTGAATATAATAAACATTTTAGGATCAGATGGACACCAAACTCGGGGGATAAAGACGAAAAATCAAGTGAAACAGACCTTTCAAAAAAAAAGTGTCATGTGAATCGCGAGCAGGATGTTGTTGTGGTTGAAAAAGGGCATCAAAGTTCCAGAAGCTGCAGACCAACAATACTGTATTAGCATATCATTTTGTTCTGCACAAAATTACAACCAGCCCTTGGAGGGACCAAAAGTTAAAAATAACAAACAAGCTAAGATTGCAGTATAATATCCACTTGATTTCTTTTAGCAATTTAAAGGAAAAAAGGAACTGCACCTTGAGAGTTAATTTATTGTTCCCATCATTCAATTAAATAGGACAAAAATTCTTCTATACTTAAAATTACAATACTCTTATTTCATTTTTCTTGTGGGTTCTTAGATTCAGCAATCAGCACTGGTAAGAAGTCTCAATATGAATTATAACTCTATAATTTAACAACTACTGAGAAAATTGTATTTTCCAATACTTGTAACGTACTCTGGAGGTGTCCTATGGCTGTTTTTAGGCTTTTGTCCAGGGCACATCTGATTGTTTTGCAATATTTGAAGAAAAATAATATAAACGAATACTCTAGTGACCATACTAGTAATGCTACTATAGCTGGAAAGTGGAAACGGCTAATGTTTTGGCTGAATAGGGGATTCTAACAGAAAAACAACAATACTTCATTTGTTAAAAAAGCTTCACCTCAATATGGTTTGAGAAAATGTTAATGAACTTTGTATATGTTTATGATTCAACCAACATGCCAAAACTACATCTCAATGGCTGAGTTAATTTCATTCAATTATGAGATTTGCAATAGTCCATTGGGTAGCAGATCCAGAGCTTCTCGAGCTTTTCCTTCAGTTGTAAAAAAACAAGGTTCCCAAGTATTTTAATCATTTTCGAAATGGCATTTATAAGCAAGGACAACTACCTGCTTTCAACGTAATTGTTTGTTGGCATTTCTTCGAACCTGCGGAGATCGGTAAACAGGTTACAGCACCATCAATACTCGATTTAGGATGGATTACTTCTGCATTACTAAATTTTTGACAATTATACACATAACAAGGAACATAACATACCCCATTTGGAGAAAAATCATCTGCATTTGTTTTCGTACCTATGAGGAAAAAAAAGATTTTTAACACTGGACTCAGATTTACGGCATGGTACAAAAAAAGCATCAAGTACACAACTGACATGTTGATGCATCATACAACTCTGTACTTGGTTTTTTGTATCAGGTGTTCAGTAATTATTTTAACATTAAACAAAGAAATTTCAAAGAAAAAAACAGAAAGAAGATTTTGATTCTTGCCTTCAGAAGTGGATGAAGATGACCACCCTCGACAGGGAAACCCTTAGCTTTGAAATTATATTCTTTGAACTCCAGATTCTTCCATTCATCCCTTAGAGGTTAATGAATCAGGAACAACTATTAGGTTTTCAGTTGAGTAATCCATCTAGTGACATAAACGACAACTTATCCCTAAATAACCAGAGAAAGAAGTTCTTTAATATTCAGCTATAAATAGAAAGGTTACAGGTATCTGATGTAGGACAAGGGCAGGGAAAAGGGTTAAACAAGGGATAAGTACCTATCTCGAGGCTTACTCAAATAGAAACCATTCTTAGAATATAAATTAGAAACTAAATAAAAAATAATTAAAATTGCGTCAAAATATAGCACATATGGTAAGCAAATTGATCGTTGAAAGATGGAGAAATATACAGTGAAGTCGGATTTCAAAAAAAGCTCGCCAAATGATGTGAAAAATCTAATTAAAAACGGAGGGCATTAGTTCGGATTGTGTGTGGAGGGGTGTATTGGATTTGTGTGTGGTGCCCCTAGCGGGACCATTAATTTATATTGATTTAAAGGCTAAGATTAGTTTATAATTTCTATTTTAATTTTGGTTTCTATTTGATCACTAGTCTGCAGAGAATCGGTGGAATCACAAATAAATCTTCGGTGATGTAGGACAAGGGCAGGGAAAAGGGTTAAACAAGGGATAAGTACCTATCTACACAGAAAATCGTTGGAGTCACAAATAAATCCTCGCATTTATCCAATAAAAATCAATTCATATTGTCTCTATCAAATAATGAAAGATTACAAGAGTTTAAATAGATAATCAATTAATTGAGAGCCAAGCAATTTCCAAAGATAACTAAATCCTTATAAATATCTACTTCCATAATAAATTGAAGGAAACAAATCCTTCTATTATTCTATTAGAATAATCTAGAATCTTCATAATAAATTATATTCTATATATAATTGGCGTAAGGAAGTTTAGGTGGTCGTCTGGTCGTCAGGTGTTAAAAAGTAATTTCATTAGTACTTAGAAATGGGCCAAAGAAGTTGGACTAGAATATTGATTTAAAAACTAAAACTTACATTTAGTTTAAAAACTAATACTTACAAAGATAATTACAAAAATAATTTAAATTAAAGTGAATTCCTAATGCATCGAGAGAGTTATTAGTACAGTCTATAGCTAGAGCATCAGTACTAATTGAATATCTAGCAATAGCAATTGATAGTGTTTTAAGAAAATTTAATTATTAAAAAAATTCATAAAAAATTTTAATTTAAAAAGTTTATAGCAAGCAATTTTCTAAAATTTATACTAAAAAGTTAACACAAATCAATAAATCAAAATTTTATTATTATATAAAAAATAGTACAAACTTTCTTTAAAAAAAATTACAAATGTAATGTATCTAAATTTAGAAAACTAAAATTAACAATAAAATTTAATATAATGCAATTAAAACAAATATAAACCATCACAATATATAAAGAATAGTTAAATCAATAAGTTCCCACATGTTTAAAGTATATTATAATTATATATATTCTAATAAAATAGAAGAAAACATCTCAAAAAATATGAAATAGTAAAATATATGTTAAGCTAAACCTTAAAATATAATTTCAAAAAAAAAATATCATTTACCAAATAAAAGTGGTTTAAGAAAAAATAATTTTAATAAAAATCATTAAAGATTCTATTTTTAGTTTTGATAACAAATATATTTCTAAAATTTAAATTAAAAAAATGTTAGCACAAATCAACAAATTAACAAATTCTTATTTTGCAAAGAAAAAATTTAAATTAAAAAAAGTTAACACAAATCAGTAAATGAATATATTTTTAATTCGAAAGCAATTCAAACACCCACAAAATAAATTTATATTAATATATAAATATAATACAACATAAAAATTCCTAAGATTACTCTAAACAAAAACACATAATAAGCACGCAAAAATAAAAATTAACATGAAAAAATAACAATATTTAAACAAATAAAAAAAATATCACACATATTTCCAAAAAAGTTTAAAAATGCCTTTAAAAACTATAAAAACACTATAACAAAAGATCTAAAAATTTTAAGATAACCATTAAATTACATAACCAAAAAGATAAAAAAAATTATTACACGAATATAGTACGTATATGTTTCAAGTATATCATATGTAATCTAATAAAATAAAAAAAATCAAAAATAATTATGAAATACTAAAAAATATGTTAGCCTAAACTTTTAAAATATAAATTATAGAAAAACCATTTACAAGAAAAAAAATAGTGGTATACTACAAACTATATAACATATGTATTATTATCATTAAAAGTAAAAATGAATTATTCAAAATGCTATAAAACTAATTTATAAGGAAAAGAAATTATAATCAAAATTGTACTACAAAATATTTAATAAAGCTACCCGTGCATTACACGGGTATAAAGCTAGTATACCTAATATAACTAAACTACTGAATCAATTATAATCACTTTAAATCTAAATAATAATGTAAAATATATACAAACTAATTTAATTATTCCTTCTTCCGCATCAATATCACAACTATAACTACACGTACAAAGGCAAAGGCTACAAAATTACATATATGAGTAAATAAATGAACCGGTATATAAAACACATACAAAGTACAAATATTAGCCAAAGATGAAAAACAAAATACTGCAGACCAGAAAAGAACACGAGCATCTTTGCATAAAATCTCCACAATATGCTAGCCAGTAAAAAAAAGAATGGAAGGTATATTTACAACAGCACATGGGTAGTATTTTTTTGCTAAATAAAATTTTATTGCACTTTTAAATGAAGTACAACACTAGGGGAATACCCCGCGATCAACAGGAAATTAACTAAAATCGTGAAGAAGACATGAAAGCCGGCAAAAGAACTAATAGGTAGTATTGTTGTGATAATAATCTGGACTAATAATAAGCATAATTTCTAAGGAGATGCCACCTAGAAGAATTTTTTGTTTGCTTATTAAGCAAGGAAACTGCCTTTCGTCAATAAAAAGATCAGCTCGCAGGAATTTTCAGAAGGTAAGACACCATCTAAGGTGGCTTTCTTCCTTGGAAGGTAGCTTGAGGAACTAAGCATGCATCCACAAAAAGAATGAATAATTGCAAGCATGTGCATGAAGCAGAAGAGATAGGGGATCCTAGTTATTAAAAGCAAAACACACCCTTCAATGATCTCCTTCCACAAAATTCTAATAATCTACCTCATAGTCGAAATTTTTAACTTTGCTATATTAAAATCGACTACCACAATCAGAAAGTAACTCGGATCTGGTAAAATCAACCCCCTTCTTCTCAAAGGCACAAGCGCAATAAAAAACACTTTCCGCTTCCTGCTCATTAGAATCTAAGCGGCAGTTGGTTGGATTTTATTATAACGAAGTGCAAAGTCAAAGCTTGATCAGCTGTGCTTCGAAATAAAGCAAGAGGGTAAGCACGATTTTAACAACTACGTAAAGGATCATCCAATTTTTTCACTTTGTGGCTATAAGAAAATGTCTTGGATTCTGGTTCTAGCACGTAATAACATGCAGTGGAATATGTTTCACCAATACTACAAGTATTTATTATATATATATATATATATATATATATATATATATATATATATATATATATATATATATAGAGAGAGAGAGAGAGAGAGAGAGAGAGAGTGTGTGTGTGTGTGTGAGAGAGAGAGAGAGAGAGAACAAATAAATGGAAAAAGGAAAAAGTACTTGGTGTACCTAGCTAGTTTCGACTAGTTTAAATGCAACTTATATTAAAGCAAAAAAGTAAATTAATTTTTGGAAACTTTTTAACCATATTTCCTTAGAAACTTTAAATTTATAACAGATAGTTTTTAAAGAATATTGTGCCACGTACATACAGCTACAGATTGCAACATTATGCCTTTCACACAATTGAAGATCCTTAAGGACGATCAATCACCATCATCAAATGTAACATATTCATATTATGTTTATCAATGGTTTTGTTTCTCGTATTAAAACATGCATGTTTTGTGTAATATACCTTTGAAGATTATCTCTAGTTAAATCAGTAGCCGGCTTTCTCCTTTCACGAGCATATTTGGGACCCTTCCTCACTGAGTAACCTTTCCAGATCCTGTAAAGCATAAAGTAAGAGAAACATAAGCAGTCGAAGAAAACATAGGTACCACAAGAAAGATCAATTTTAATAAAAAAATGGTGGGGGGGGAGTGTCAAAGAAGGATCCTTTTTTTGCTCAATTAAAAGAAGGATACTTACTGTGAAGCAACTAGTTTTCTCTTTTTGAGATTATTGAAGGCGGCATCCTCAGTGTTCGTTACCTAGAAGAAATTGCTATGCATTGTTACACTAGAATTTAAGCATTCCAAAAAAAAACATTTTGATTAAGCAATTATCATATAGCATCGCATCCCTGAGCGAACATGCATGATACTCCCTCCGTCCCATCCAATTGTTTACACTTTTCAAGAGTTGTCCGGCACGTATTTTAAGGTGCATTTTAAGAATGATTCCATGACTTATTTTTTAAATTTTCTTTTTTTGTATAAAAAGTCAATGTTTATATTTTTATACAAGAAAAAAAAATTAAAAATAAGTTATAGAACTATCTTTAAAATGCACCTTAAAATGCGTGCCGGACACCCTTTAAAAAGTGTAAACAATTGGGTGGGACAGAGGGAGTATTGAACTATCAATTTTATTGTTATTCAATGAGTAATACTTTGATTCACCACACAATAGTTCCATTTTGGAATCATAACATGTAATGCATGAAATAGCACAAAGTGCGACAAACTATCCCAAATATATGAGGTGCTACACTAGCATGATTAGAAGTGCCCCTAATTTCAAATGTTTATAAATTTAAGAGATTAAAAACAACTATATGTTCAGAAATATGTATTCACGCACCTTCCCCTCTTGTATCTGCATTAACATTTCTTTAACTTTGTCATCAACAGTGGCAACCTACATAGTTACAACCGTTGTACTAAGTCAGTAGCAGATATCAAAGCAAATGCAAAATGTATCTCCAAGATATTGGTCTTTTTCGGAAATCAAGAAATTTAAAAGCATGTTAAATTCTTGATTTTTCACTAGACAACATATTAGAATGATCCAAACATTTATTTTTAAACATTTTTTACAATTACTATGAGTGGAGAAGATTGAACATTATTTTCTGTTTCCCCCATCAGTTACAATTTTAAACAAGTTAAATTGTATATGATGCATGAGTCAGCAATATGTATTGTAGTTGAAAATGGGCAATATTTCATACAAATACCCTGCAAAAGAACATTTTTTGATTGTATCATTCATGTGAAGGGCTGCATGTGACTGTTAGGATCTTTAAGGTAAAACTGAGTAGCTCAAAGAAGAAATAGTACAGAAGACCGGGTGGAAAATCTTAGTGTAACCTACCAAGAAAATAGAACATCAACAGAGAATAGAAATTACTGCAAAAAGGTGCTCAAATAAACAGTCAATCCAACACTTTACAAAACTAGACTTCACCAGCTATAAGTAAAACCAGGGTTACGGTTTGCAGTGTTCTTATCTTCATTATTTAGCATGTAAACTGATATCTATCTGCTAATAAGAAAGTAGTAAGGATTCACTATATCATATTGATCCATTACCAACTTACCTTCCTCGTCACTACTTTCGATTTATCCATCTCCACCCATTTATTTTTCATGGCATATGAACGCCCTATACTGAAAATATCAGAGCCCACCTTGTTCTGCATCAAAAACGAAAAAACACAATCAGAACACCATCATCAGTTAACCAATCAAAGTTATTGCTAGATTAGATGATATAAGTACACAAGGAACAGAATTTTGAAATTACTTGCATTGAGTTCGTACATAAAGCAGTTTCAGATGTTTGTTAAGTTGGTTTGTGCGTAACAAATATATAAAAATGCTCCTGACATGTGACTCGACCTTATATATTGATAGGGATCAGCTGTCATTTCTTATCTTTAATCATTGTGTTTGAACTTTATTTATTGTATTGCATGTTAGCCCACATGTTAGGGCTTTTCTTTAATTATTGTATTGTATGTTAGCCCACTTGTTAGGGCTTTTGATTCATTATTTGTTGTTCTTTGCTGTGATTTGCTGGAGTGTTTGTAGTCCATCAGTTCTGATTAATTCAGTATATATACTGAGTTATATCAAAGATATTGAGGACCTTGGATTATACATAAATTCTTGAGAATAATATTGAAATTATTCTTGGGATCTTGTATAACTCTTTGCTTGATTTTGTCATTGTAATCTTCTCTTAATATAAGTTGTTTTAACATATTGTCCTATATCAAATTGGCAGAGCTGAATCTGGGATTTTTTTTTTAACTGTTCACACCCATTTACTGTTCATCTCGGAGTTCTGCACCAGAACTGTTCTCTGCTGTTGCTGCTGCCATACACTACCAGAACTTCCGCTGCCCTAATTCCTAAATTTACAAGTCGCCGGAACCAACCCAACACCGCTGCCGGAACTGCTACGGCTGCTCACCGTTGTGACTGTCACCGCATTCAGTACTGTTCACTGTTCTGTTCGCTATTCTGTTCGCTGTTTACTATTCATCCACCAGTTTCTGTTACTGTTCACTGATGTTCACTGCCGTTGCCTACCTCACCGCTGCCACCACTGTTTAACAACCAAAAACAAGCTCACCGGAGTCTTGTAAGAGTTTCTGCTGCTTGTCCTCTCGATCATCATTCACCATTGGAGAATCTGTGCCATTTCTCTTCTCGAAGCATCAAGAGTCTGTGCCTTATTGTGTTTGAATCAAAAGGGGTACCTCTGAACTCGGCCTATACATATACACCCACACTCCATATATACTTATACACTCCTATATCTAAATACACACACCACTGTCACATATTTCTCTATGATTTTGAAACACACTTTAATCTCCTATATTAATACTTTGCTTGCCTAGTTTGTTTTATTTATTAAATATATATATATATATATATTAGATTTTCTTTTTTAAATTCCAGGATCATTATACATATTGTAGGTTATTTAATTCGTAGTAAAAGTAATTAATTCTCTTAGTTAATTCGTGTGGAGTTGTTTTCTTAGTTGCATTATTATTCCATCTTAGTTGCATATTATCTGTCATTTTTATTATTTTCTCTTGAGATTAGTGATAATATCTGTAGTCGAATCATGATTTAGTTGTTAATTAATTTCTATCATATCTCGGCTTTGCATTTAAAATAATCATGGTAGGAACACGTAGCGGTACCAACACTACCCCTGACCCACCTACTGAGCCGACTATGGCTCAGCTTGTGGAGAGCATTAATAATCTTACTCGGGTAATGAACACTAAGTTGGGTGAGGTACATGAGAGGATAGACGCTTTAGAGGTTCGGAGGCCTGTCATCAATGTGGAGGATAGAGACGAAGAGGTTTTCGTTCAGCCTCAACGTCAGGAGCGAGGGGCGAGGGGAGGACGTGGTGGAGAACCTAGGGCAGACTTGTATGATTATGAGGAGGAGGGTCACCGTAATTACAGGGACCATAATAGGTTTGACCAGAGGTAAAATGATGTGTTGAAGATTAAGGTAGATGCCCCAGAGTTTGACGGGAGATTTGACCCTAATGCGTTCTCTGACTGGTTAGCCAGCATGAAGAAGTTCTTTGATTGGCATGATATGGATGATGGGCGTAGGGTTAGATTCGCGAAGATGAAGCTTGTGAAGCAAGCTAACATCTTCTGGAGTAGTGTTGAGAGAGATCTAGAGCGCGTGGGAGAACCGCCTATTAGGCATTGGACCGAGATGAAGATGCGCCTGTCTCGATACTACCTACCGAGGGGGCATAAGGATAGATTGATGGAGCAGTTTGATAACCTCTATCAGGGTACCATGTCTGTTGCTGAGTACATCAGCAAATTTAGGGAGCTTGTCCACAGATGCGATCTTAAGGAGGAGGCTCGTATGACCCTCATTAAGTTTCACAACAAACTGCGTCCAGAGATCAAGCAACATGTGCTTATTAATCAGATGAACACCTTAGAGGACATTTTTCAAGTTGCACTAGAGCATGAGTATCGGTTGAAGGACAACTTTCAGCGAAGGAGTTCTTCACATCAGAGTCAGCCATTGAGTCGAGTTATACCCCAGAGTCGGACAGTTTCTGCCTCTCAGGGGACTTCTAGGGCTAGTAACACTGTGAGTACCTCCACGAAACAATCCGTAGGTACTTCCACCATGAAGTGTTTTTACTGTCATGAACCAGGGCATAGGTCATTTGAGTGCCCGAAGAAGAAGAGGATGAACTTTATTGGTGGAGTTATAGAAGGAGAGGTAGAGGATGACATCCATATAGATGATGAGTTGTATAATCCTCATGACCCATTGGACGATGAGGCTGAGCAAAGCCTGCAGCAGGTAGACCGTCAATTGGGTGTCATGCGATGCATGTATACTTAAGTGAGGGAGGACGATTGGAGGAGGACTTCTATCTTCCATATCTACAGCAGAGTTGGAGGAGTGTCCTCTAAGGTCATTATTGACGGGGGGAGTTGTTTGAATGTGGTGGCTGAGATCGCAGTTGCACGGTTGAAGCTAAAAACTGAGCCACATCCACATCCCTATAGTGTCGCTTGGGTCAATAAGACATCTATTCCTGTGACTCACAGATGTCTTGTACCTATACACCTTGAGGGTTATGAGGAGAGCGTATGGTGTGATGTCCTTCCTATGGATGTTGCTCATATTCTCTTAGGACGACCATGGATATTTGATCACAGTGTGATTCACTATGGGAGGCAGAACACTTATGTGTTCATGCACAACGGGCAGAAGGTCACTTTGTGCCCCAGTAGGCCCCGTGAGATTCCCAGTAGTGAGGTGAAGGTCAACAGCGTCCCTACACAACCAACTAAATCTCTCCATATCTTGAAGAAGAGCGAGTTTGAGAGATGTGCCTTAGAGTCTAAGGTTGTGTATATGCTAGTTGCTAGAGAGATGAGAGATGCTCCTGTAGAGAAGGGTAGTGAGCTTCCTAGAGATGTTCAGCGGATTCTGGATGAGTTTACGGATGTCATGGCCGATGAGCTACCCCAGGGGTTGCCACCTCTTAGGGATATCCAGCACGCAATAGACTTGGCCCCTGGATCTTTGTTACCTAACTTACCACATTATAGGATGAATCCTACTGAACAGAATGAGATGAGGCGACAGAATGAGTTGTTGAGTAAGGGATTTGTGAGAGAGAGCCTTAGGCCTTGTGCTGTACCAGCCTTGTTCATACCAAAGGCTGATGGCAGTTTGAGGATGTGTTGTGATAGTCGAGCTATCAACAAGATCACCGTCAAGTATAGGTTCCCTATACCTAGACTTGATGACATGCTAGATATGATTGTTGGAGCTCAGTTTTTCACAAAGATTGACTTACGGAGTGGATACCATCAGATTCGTATCCGGGAGGGAGATGAGTGGAAGACTGCCTTTAAAACAGCGGATGGGCTTTATGAGTGGTTAGTCCTACCGTTTGGACTATCCAACGCCCCGAGCACGTTCATGAGGGTCATGAACCAGGTGTTTCGTCCATTTATTGGTAGGTTTGTTGTCGTATATTTCGATGACATACTCATCTATAGCCCCACGTGTGGGGAACACTTATCTCACTTGCGATAGGATCTGGCAGCTCTTTTACGTGAGAAGTTGTATGTGAACCTGAAGAAGTGCTCTTTTGTGCGTGACTCCGTGATATTCCTTGGATTTATCGTTTCCAAATATGGGGTTTCTGCAGACCCTGAGAAGGTAAAAGCCATTGCAGAGTGGCCAAAACCTTCTAATATCCATGAGGTGCGTAGTTTCCATGGATTAGCTACCTTCTATAGGAGATTTATCAGAGGCTTTAGTACCATTACGGCTCCTATTACTGATAGCATGAAGAAAGGGGAGTTTGTTTGGTCTAAATCAGCTGCGAGGGCCTTTACTGAGGTGAAGGATAAGCTGACACATGCTCCAGTCCTCGCTTTGCCAGATTTTGGTAAGGTTTTTGAGGTAGCATGTGATGCCTCTGGCGTAGGTATAGGTGGAGTATTGAGTCAGGAGGGCCATCCTATAGCTTTCTTCAGTGAAAAGCTTAACGAGGCCAAAAAGAGATATACCACCTATGAGACGGAGTTTTATGCTGTAGTGCAGGCGCTTAGGTATTGGCGACATTATTTGTTGCCTAAAGAGTTTGTACTCTATTCCGATCACCAAGCGTTACAGTATATTAACGCCCAAAAGAAGCTTAATCATCGACATGCTAAGTGGTTTGAGTTTGTTCAGGAGTATACCTTTGTGCTTAGGCATTGCAAAGGTAGCGAGAACAAAGTCGTTGATGCACTGAGTAGGGTATCCATTCTCCTTAACACTTTGAGTGTAGAGGTAGTCGGATTTACACATATGATCCAGGATTATCCGTTATGTCGAGATTTTGGAGAGATCTATGCTAGCTTTCAGGATCCTAGCTCTCCACCTTCGAGAGAGTATTGTGTTCATGATGGATACTTGTTTCGAGGGGTTCGCTTGTGCATCCCTAGTACATCTTTGAGGGATCATCTTGTGAGAGAGTTGCATGCGAGAGGGTTAGCTGGTCATTTTGGTCGAGATAAGACCATTGCCATTGTTGAGGATAGGTTTTATTGGCCTAGCTTGAAGAGGGATGTCGCTCGTATAGTTGCAGGGTGCCGTACTTGTCAGACGGCCAAGGGTAGGAAACAGAATACAGGTTTATACACTCCTCTTCCGGTTCCTCATGCTCCTTGGGAGGACCTTAGTATGGATTTTGTATTAGGATTGCCTAGGACACGTAGTGGGCATGATTCAGTCTTCGTTGTAGTGGATCGTTTTACTAAGATGGTTCACTTCGTTCCTTGTAGTAAGACTGATAATGCTGCTCATATTGCCTCCATCTTCTTTCGTGAGGTAGTTAGGATACATGGTGTCCCATTGACTATTGTTTCTGACAGAGATGTCAAGTTTGTGAGCTACTTTTGGAGGACTCTTTGGAAGTTACTTGGGACTAGTCTCAAGTTCTCTACCGCCTATCACCCACAGACCGACGGACAGACTGAGGTCGTTATAATAGGAGTCTAGGTGATTTGCTTAGGTGTCTTGTAGGAGAACATGTGTCTAGTTGGGATAGGGTTCTGCCCACAGCTGAGTTTGCCTATAACAGTTCTGTTAATAGGTCTACAGGAGTCAGTCCTTTTGAGGCTTACATTGGTCATCAGCCTAGGAAACCCATAGATTTGGTTCCTCTTCCACCTGCTTATAGATCTAGCGAGTCTGCCGAGTCTTTTGCACGTCACATTCATGATTTGCATGCTGAGATACGACAGAAAATTAATTTAAGCAATGAAAATTATAAGTCTGCTGCAGATGTTCATCGCAGGTTTCGGGAATATAATGAAGGTGATTAGGTTATGTTGCGACACCGCACTGAGAGGTTACCTCCTGGTGCTTGGAAGAAAGTGCATGCTAAGAGGACAGGACCATTTCGAATTCGAAAAAGAATTGGTACTAATGCTTATGAGTTGGATCTTCCTAGTGGTACGTCTATTGGTCCTGTATTTAATGTAGAAGAACTTACTCCTTTTCATGAACCAACTGATATTTATACATCTTCTTCACTTTCTTCACCTGATATACCTTCATCTTTACCACCTGTTACTACATCAGTTCCTTCTGACCCCATTGAGCCTATATCTACCCCACCGGTACTGGTGCCTCCTATACCCCCTTATGTTTCTTCACCGCAGCCAGTTGATGTGCCTATTAACGTTCTGGATGAGAGGATTGTGCCAACTCGATGTGGTGGTGGTTATCGACAGTACTTGGTTCATTGGAGTGGTAGATCAGAGGATGAGCGTACTTGGATCAGCACCTCAGAGTTTCGCCGACTTGCCCCTGATCTTTTTGCGAGCTATACAGAGTTCAGTTCGACAGAGCCGAATTTTTCTTAGCCGGAGAGAGTTGATAGGGATCAGCTGTCATTTCTTATCTTTAATCATTGTGTTTGAACTTTATTTATTGTATTGCATGTTAGCCCACATGTTAGGGCTTTTCTTTAATTATTGTATTGTATGTTAGCCCACTTGTTAGGGCTTTTGATTCATTATTTGTTGTTCTTTGCTGTGATTTGCTGGAGTGTTTGTAGTCCATCAGTTCTGATTAATTCAGTATATATACTGAGTTATATCAAACATATTGAGGACCTTGGATTATACATAAATTCTTGAGAATAATATTGAAATTATTCTTGGGATCTTGTATAACTCTTTGCCTGATTTTGTCATTGTAATCTTCTCTTAATATAAGTTGTTTTAACATATTGTCCTATATCATATATACTTTTACACTTCATATGAAATCCAGTTAAGTGAGATATTTTTTGGTTATATTTTTTGGTTTTTACAAATCAAGCAAACTCAAATTGCGATTTATATATATATATATATAGGAAGGAGAGAGAGAGAGAGAGAGAGAGAGAGAGAGAGAGAGAGAGAGAGAGAGAGAGAGAGAGAGAGAGAGAGAGAGAGAGAGAGAGAGAGAGAGAGAGAGAGACCAAAATATATAATTAATTCCATACCTCCAACTCTTTTAATGTGATACCCTCTGGTGGGATAGCATTGACCAATTGAACTTCCGGAGACCCTGCAGCAGCATATGCCCTTCCCTCATCAGTGAGTATCAAACTATCTCGTTTAATGTCCTGCAATTTGTTGAGTTATGTAATTTTAGCAACCCTAATATTATTACTCACAGTTCCAACATTTTAAATTCGGGGTTCACATGACCATTACCAGTATGAAGATTAATATTTAAAACCTACACAAGAGGTAACCCAAGACATGAGGATCTATCTATTTACTACATACGTTAAAAATCTCTTAACAGGATCACAGAGATGAAACGAGAAAGACCACTAAAATGAGCATTCAAATCCACTCCTTTACACAAGTAATTACAAAATTACTCGCACAATATTCAGACGTTGGTATCGGTATATAATTAAAATATTTCCAACCTTTTCCTACATCACAAGGATACCCTCTTAATGGTAGTGGACAACACAGCACACATGAAAGATTATATCAAACTCACATTCAATAAGTCTTACCGACAACATATAATTTATTTTACGCACAACAAAATATTAGTTTATAAAACCCAAAAATCAAGCTTTCAATTCACAAAATCACATCATCATTATCGGTGTCCACATTTCTGAATAGTAACTAATCTGACTGATAATGAACCAAGTTCTCACTCAGCTGCTTTTGTGCATTTAAAGCCTCAATTACCATATTAGCTTAGCAAGAAATCAATCTATATGTATATGAAAGCTCCGTAAATACAAAATGATACAAATGTCACAAGCACCAAGTCCACACACAGTTAACTAGCTTGTCATTCATTTACGAGTCTAAAGCATATCGAATTGAGGCTCCAAATGCACAAGAGCAGATGAGCGAGAACTTGGTTCATTATCCAGTCATATTAGTTACCAATACATTATCCATGAAATAAACATCAATCCTCTCAATAAAACCAAATCACATTACTCAAACGAGAATAAAAAAACAAAAGGCAAGTTAGTTACGAAACAATTTTCATCCTATTATACCACCGAAAAGCACAATGGTGAACTAATTCGCTGAACAACAAAATAAACTATGGAATCAACAAATACACAATGTCAATTGACTTGCGAATAAATCAACAGGCTTAATACCGTAAATATATACAATGTTCAAATTCGTAAAAAAGACATAAAATATTAAACCTAATCTACAATATGTGTGGGTGGAGACCTGAGCATCGACGAATTGGAAAGCTTTGAGGCTCTTGATGACGTTGACGATGTCGTCATGGGATACGCCGGACAGAGTAGCGAACTCGCCGGAATCAGAAATCTCGTCGTGCTCGTGTAGAAAACCTAGAACGGCATCTTCCGCCATTGCTGTAAACAAAGAGGCTCCGCTGTAAGCAATCCTGGTGTTTGTTCCTACAGGGTTTTGTAAAAGTATTTTTTATTTTTATTTTTGTTTTAAGGAAAATGTACATTTTATTTTATTTTATTTTATTTTATTTTTACTTTTCTAAAACAATATGAATTTTTGAAATTTTTTTGTAAGCAACCAAATACAATTTTAATGCTAAAAATAATTTTATTTATTTTTCAGAAAATGAAAAATAAATTGTATTTGGTTGATTTTGGTTAAAACACTAAATTTATAAATATTTTTGAAAAAATATTGAAATTCAAAAATAATGAGAAAATCAATATTTTTGATATTTTTTCTTTTTAATTTGTGTAATATTTTTTAATAGCTCATACCCATTGGATGTGCAAGGATTTTATTAATATTAGATAAAAAAAATTATTTAATTTAAATATTTTTTTATATTTTTATTATTTCTTGATAGTTATAATAATTTTTAAGGGTGAAGGCCCGGATTACCTTTTTTTGCAGAATCTGTTACCATAATACCGATCGGCGGAAAGGGGCGCCCAAAATATCTACAGATCACACAACTCATACATGCGTGGAGAACGGTACGCATCTTTAATTTGCGTGGTCTGTTCAATTTCTTTTTTTTTACTTTTATTGACCTTGATTACGCATTCTTGTCTTGTGCAGAGGTAGACAACCCCGCATTTTATGCTTGCGTATAGAGTGGCCACACATTATTCACTTGCGTATGCTATGCTATTTATGCTGTTTATATACTTTATGTTGTATGTTTCTCGTTTGATCACTTATGTGGATCCCATCTTTGCTTTTTAATTTTTATTAGGACACCCACTTTGCTTGGTTCGGTTTACACGAGTAGTCAGATCTTTAATAAGCTCATCAACCAGATTCAAGTAGATAATTAATGCTTCTTTTATCACATGTGCAAGCATATATATTTCCTACACGCATTTGTGTAATGCGCAGACCATGGGCAATTAGGCAACCGCTGCCGCCCACAAGCAATTCGGGCAATCAATATTCATTAGTAGGCATTTTGGTCATTTTCTCAATTTTTATTAACTAAAAATTATTTATATATTCAGTGAAATTGGTACTGTTGTGGGAGGATTTTAGCACAACAAATTATGAGGCCTCGTGCTGGAATAGCGCCAATAATCAAGGAATCGTCCAACCACCCGGAAAGGCTCGTGGTTGAAGATTAATGGCTAGCCGCCCGGGAAGGCACACGACTAGGGTTACCGAAGAACACGGGATGTGGTTCCTCGGAAGGATCGGGCTGAATCTACGGGATAAGAGCTCAAGGACCAAATGTTGGCCAGCCAAGAACCCTAATTTGACTGTGTCACACAAGAGTGCACGTGCTCTAGCTACTCAAGGAGTGTAAAGTGTCGAAGAAGATCCCGCAAACTGCCTACATACCACTATTTATAGTGGATCAAGCCCGAATGTAGTTCTTGAATGATATGATTGTTTGTTCATGATGAGTTATCCTCTCTCCAGTGGGATAATGACTGTTATTTCTGATGATAATCGAGTGTGATGTATAAAATCAGGTTACCAAGCAGTTTAGGTAACATAGAATGATTATCTCTTGTATTTATCTTGATTTTTGTATCATTTATCAAGTATATATGACATATATCCTCAAATAACTGAATGTTTATCTGTTTGAGAGTGTTTTTAGATGATATAGACGTATTCCTAAAAAATAGGAGGCGTGCCTTATCTGTATTGGCAGCCTAATCAGGCTTCCGGCGGAAGCTAGGGGTACCGCCCGGTAGCCTGGCTCCGGTACCCCCTCCGGTAACCCCTATCACGGGAGCTACTCTGGAAGCTCTACTGGATGACTGGTAATAGCTATAATAGGTTATCCTCAAGGGGATGCCTTGAGACCCTTAGTCATGTGTCCCCGTGCTACAGTGTACATGGTAACCCCTAGGGCTACCGTAGGCCTCCGGAAACCTGACAGATTACTCATCCTCTTCGTGGATCTGGACCCTAATCCTCTAGTGGGCCTAAATTTAACCCATGCCAGATTTTGGTCACAACAACTACCCCCCGGTTCCCTGAAGTACTGTGTGCAAGGGGAACCTAATATTCACAGGGTGCCGTTTTCTTGTATCCTCTGCAAAAATCTATATCTTTACACTCTCGTTAGCTCAATATGACAGGGTGTGTAGACATTAAGAATTCAGGATTTTAGGCGCTAGGAATAATGTGAGTATTTATCTGGAAATCTCTTGTATCTGGGCTATGGAAGCCTGAATTATGAATCCATAAAAATAAAAGGTTCCTAGCTAATTCGTTTAAATTTCAAATAAGCTCGTTTATCCTTAGTAAGTAAAGAGATAATTATCAAGAGAGGGTAATTTAAATTGGAACTCCACTTTTCTTTCTTGATAAGATAAAAGCTATTCATTTCCCGTGTCAACACGCTTCCCCCCCCAGGCCTCATTTTCTGTGCCACATTCACTCAGCAGGGGTTGTGCCTATTTTCTCTTTGTTTTAATATATTAACACTCTTAGGCTTTTTATTTTTCTTTTCATCTTCACAAGACGTTTTCTCAAGTGTGCAAAGGTTGGTCAAAAGGTTCCGACGAGATCTCTCCGGCGAAGGCTTAATCATCTACACTTCCGTCGATTCGACTCTCCCGGATATTCAAGTAAGTGTCCAATGACCACAATTTACCTTCTTTATTTGATAAAAATCTCAAGTAAGCCTCTGATTGTATCTTTCATATGTTTGCTTTTGTATCTCTTCAATCTTAGCCATGCTAGATCTGTGCATTTACATCTCAACTGATAGATGCATGTTTAAGTTTTTATCTTGTGATGTGGGTCGGAGTGGTCGGTACTCCGGCTATCCCCTTTACTATCTCTAGGCATGTACCTCGCCTGTTTGATGCTTGTTTTCAATGAATATCGTTGTTTTAAATATGCTTGGTCGTGTAACTCATTTGTTTGGGCATGTCTGTAATGCCTTTTTTCTCCGTATTCCTCTTCTTGTTCCGTTTAGTAATTACCGGAGTCACTAGGTTAGGATGCCACACTAATAGCCACCCCCCGAGTCCTAATTTTTCGTCTTTGGACTGGTAACCCTATTATACCCTGGGTTTCTCTAGGTCATCCATCAAGAACCGTTATCTTCTTCGGTCCACAATTTTTGTTTAGACTTCAATCCTCTTCACTAATCTGCTCCCTCCTTTTGTGGTTGCAGATGTCTTTCTCATCGGCATCGAGGGAGTCTTCCCAATGTTTAGGTTACTTGTCACCTGTGTCTGGGGAACCGTCTGATTCAGGGTCCACCCATCTCAATGATCTTTTGCTCTCTCAACCTTTGCTCCAATCCAGGCCATCAGTTAGCTCCCGAACACGTTCTCGGGTGGAGGTAGTCAATCCTCTATCTGTTGAGATCGTCAACCGGTACCCTGGCTTCCTCACAGAGGCTGGTTCCTCCAACTCTGGTGGTGAAGAAGTAGAGAGGGTTGATATCAGTTCTAACACCGATGAGGGAGAAAGAATGATAGATGAATTACAGTTAAGAGGTAATCGTCTATCCTTCAGTAATGATGATGCGATAGAGGGGGAGGGTGATATTGAGTTACCATCAGAAGTCGAACGCAAGCCACATGTCCCAGCTTCCAATGTTCCTGCTTGTGAGGGCCAGGACTCTACCATGAATGCTGATAGATTGGCCAGGTTGCTGGAAATTTGCAATCCAGGTTGCCACCTTGTACTACCCTGTGCTGGCGAACGGTGTCCCAGGTTCGATAATTTCGAAGCAGATCAATCCATCCCCAATGCTGTTGTATCGGCTTCTTATTTCAAACTAGGGTTTTCTTTTCCAATGCATCCGTTTTTTATAGATTTGTTGAACTTTTACGAGATAGCTCCCATGCAATTGACACCCAATTCTTTCCGGGTTGCCACGTGTATGTATATTTTGTATGACCAAGCTTTCTCCGTTGCCCTTACTGCTAGGGAGTTAGGTTATTTTTATCAATTAAAGGATGTCGGAAGGAAGGTTGGTGTTTTTTACCTTACTGCTTGGAATAATAGGCAAGGAAAGTGTATAAAGGGAAATAAGAAAGGTATGTATGACTGGCTAGAGCAGTTCCTGTACTGCTACGATTGTGAAGGAGTTAACACGGAGTTTAACTTGACCCCTGGTAAGCCTTTTGTTGCCTAAATCCTTTCGTGATTCCCTTTACTATACCATAGGTTTAAATCTTCATCTTCTGTACTATGTCCCCTAGGGATCCCAGTGCAAACTTCTTTAGATGGAATTGAAGAGAAAAGGGCCAAGAAAGTCATGAAACTTGCTGCTTCATTGGGTGATGGTGAAAGCTTGTTAACATCGGAAACCCTTGAGAGATTAGGGTTTTTTAGGCCTGCGGCTCCCTTACTCCCCATCCCGGGAGACGAGGTAGAAGGAGGACGGCTGGGGGAACTGGAAACCCAGGGTGCCGAGCGGCAATCCGAGGAGATTGGTAAGGCTTCCGTCTCCTACGACTCTGGTGACCCAAGCTTCCGCTTCCCCTGCTCATAGCTGTTTTCACACACGTGGTTCACTTTTACCTATCATTGTTTACTCCTTTACGATCCTTTATGTTATTTGATCTTATAGTATCTGCTGTTTTACCTTGCGATTGCATATAGATACATATATTGCGGTCTCTTAACCTATAAATGTCTCATCTTTTCAGGTATGTCAGGATCAGTGCCATCGTTCATCAAACCGTCTGAAAAATATGAAGACTTATTTCCTGAGGATGAGTTAATGATGTTGGAGACCCCTATTGCCGCCACTCCAGTCTCTTGATTCCCTGCCTCCATGTCTGTTAAGACTGAGCTGTCTGCAGCCGAGAAGCGAAGACTTTCTCAGGTTGCCGGAGGTTCGAAATCCACTCCCGAGACTAGATCCTCGAAGAAGGCTAAGGTATCACAGCAGGGTACCCCCGCGGGTGATGTTGAGCAGTTCTTTCAAATGTCTGGGGGCCAGATTCCCATGGAGATTATCACTGGATGGGCCAGGCAGAGATCCTCTGATGCTGCAAAATCTATGTTGTTCTCATCAGGTGAGAGTTTCTTCCATCAACTCAGGCTCTCCAACCAATTAGCATTGGCTACCCGTGGGGATATGAGGCTTCGGGATGAGATTAAGCAGTTAAAGTTGGATAGGCAAGCCATGGAGGAAGAAAAGAAGAAGCTGCTCGATGCTGGTAAAAAGTTGAAGGTGGATTTGTCCGAGTTAACTAGGGAGAAGGACAGGTTGGCTAAGCTGGTTGCTAGTCAAAACACGGAGAAAGAGGAAAGGACGGTAGCCCATGCTACCACAGTGAAGGAGCTGACCTTGCAGGTAGACATGTTGCAGGCTTCAGTAAAGAAGTTGAAGGAAGCCCTCCCAGAAAGGTACAACACTGGTTTTTCAAAGGGAGTTAATGATTATGTGAAGGCCACCTGGGAGGTGATGCCAGATTTAGATTGGTCGCTCCTAGGTGAGGATGCAGTGAACCAAGTAGAGAAATTCAAAGCTGAAGCAACGAAGGCTGGGGCTACCGGGCGCCATATTGCGACTACACCTCCGGTTACACAGAAGGGCACTGCCGAATTCATCCCCACTCCGGAGACTATGGTTGAGGCTCCCGCACTCACGGTTGAGGTTGCTCCATGGAATTCTTCAAAAAAGAATGACCCTGTCGAGGACTCCCCTAGCTCAGACGCTGTCAAAGACGCTCCTTCTGCCTAAGCAATCTCCCTAAATCATCCTTATTATCTTGAACTCATATTTTGTTGGTTTACAAACTCTATAGTTTTAACTAAGGGGGTGGGCTCCTATAACGCTCCACAGATGTAAGGATTTAATCTTTCAACTTTGTTTGTCTTATGGCCTCGGGCCTGGTACTTTTGAATTTGCTTTCGTAATGCGTGTTTATCTTATTATCTGGTTTTTTATGTAGTAGGTATGATTGTCGCATCATTTCTGATTATGCAACGAGAACCAACTTGGACTTAAAAATCCTTACCCGTCGAACACCCATAGTACTCATTCTCTAGGGTACCAATATGCTAAGTAAGAAAGGTACTACGATAACTCAAAACAGTGCATAACTAAACACCACCATCGAATTGTATCCGGTAAAATGATTCTCCTCTCTAATTCTAAAATAAGTTTGCACAAATTTTCAGAGGATATATGTCATATATATGTTGATTAAATAGATATTAAATCATGAATCAAGATAAGAACGATAGAATGGTATCGCAGTGTAGAAGAGTACAAGAGTAAATATGGCAACACATACCTGGATAGGTGGCCATAGAACTGATAGACTACTTGTACCTTTGTCTGCTTGGTTGTCACTGTGGGTGTGGGGGTACCGTCCGGTATCCCTATAGCATTTGGGAGCCCGAAGGCAGGAACCTGACTCCGGGAGCCCCGTGGCCGGTAGCCCCTATCCGGTAGCCTGGGTACCGGAGGCTTAGCCTGGAAACCTTTGTTCCGGGAGTCCCAGTCATTTAATAAATCATGTGTGGTGATGCCATGTAGGCCAATCCTGCAAAGATGTCTTGTAATGAAGGGATCCAAGTGGGTCGACCAGGGTACCACACAAGCCCAAATAGTAAAGGGAACCATATATGCCGAACAGGGTTCCATACATGCCCTGATAACCAAGTAAGCCATGTGAACCACTCAAGGTTCCGTACATGTCTGGTATTGAAGGGATCCAAGTGTGCCAACCAGGTTACCACACAAGCCCAAGTAATGAAGGGAACCATGTATGCCGAACAGGGTTCCATACATGCCCTGATAACCAAGTAAGCCATCTGAACCACTCAAGGTTCCGTACATGTCTGGTATTGACGGGATCCAAGTGTGCCAATCAAGTTACCACACAAGCCCAAGTAATGAAGGGAACCATGTATGCCGAACAGGGTTCCATACATGCCCTGATAACCAAGTAAGCCATGTGAACCACTCAAGGTTCCGTACATGTCTGGTATTGAAGGGATCCAAGTGGGTCGACCAGGGTACCACACAAGCCCAAATAGTAAAGGGAACCATATATGCCGAACAGGGTTCCATACATGCCCTGATAACCAAGTAAGCCATGTGAACCACTCAAGGTTCCGTACATGTCTGGTATTGAAGGGATCCAAGTGTGCCAATCAGGTTACCACACAAGCCCAAGTAATGAAGGGAACCATGTATGCCGAACAGGGTTCCATACATGCCCTGATAACCAAGTAAGCCATGTGAACCACTCAAGGTTCCGTACATGTCTGGTATTGACGGGATCCAAGTGTGCCAATCAAGTTACCACACAAGCCCAAGTAATGAAGGGAACCATGTATGCCGAACAGGGTTCCATACATGCCCTGATAACCAAGTAAGCCATGTGAACCACTCAAGGTTCCGTACATGTCTGGTATTGAAGGGATCCAAGTGTGCCAATCAGGTTACCACACAAGCCCAAGTAATGAAGGGAACCATGTATGCCGAACAGGGTTCCATACATGCCCTGATAACCAAGTAAGCCATGTGAACCACTCAAGGTTCCGTACATGTCTGGTATTGACGGGATCCAAGTGTGCCAATTAGGTTACCACACAAGCCCAAGTAATGAAGGGAACCATGTATGCCGAACAGGGTTCCATACATGCCCTGATAACCAAGTAAGCCATGTGAACCACTCAAGGTTCCGTACATGTCTGGAAATGGCAAAAATTTGAAATTCTGATAATTTCAACCTGTTAAGCTGAGAGGTGTATCCACTACTACCCCCTAGTTCTGGATGGTAGCCTAGCTGCCATGTAGAACTATGCTTGTAGGTCTTACATATATTTCTGAAAATATTTATAAGTGGTAAATGTAAAAGAAAACAATCAACTTCTACTTTTACTGAAAATCAAATAGTACGAATACATCAAATTTCATCCAGACGGGGTGTGCATCCACTACCCCCCGGGCATCTATTGAAAATCATGAAATCCTAAGAACTGAAAGGGAAATGGTGCAACCACAACTAGTAGGTTGCCTTTATTCATCCTAAGCCTGAAAGAGGCCTACGTTTGCTCTGAAAAGAGTCTTACTGATAGTACTTTTTTAGGTGCTCGGCATTCCAAGCACGGGGAATAGTGTTCCCATCCATGTCTTCAAGGTGGTAAGTGCCTTCCCAAAAGATAGACTTTATTTTGTAAGGTCCTTCCCAGTTTGCTCCAAAGGCTCCGTGCCCGGGAACCCGCATATTGGGCATCATTCTTCTCAATACTAGGTCGCCAACCTTGAGGGGTCGAGGGCGTACCTTGTTGTTATAGTATTTGCGGGTCCTCTGCTGGTAAGCCGCGAGTTTCAGCTGGGCGGTAGTCCGGTTTTCCTCTACCATGTCAAGGGCCAGCCTCTGATGTATTTCATTTGATTCTTGACTGAAATTGTCCCTCCGGTAGGACCCTGTCCCGACTTCCACTGGGACCATAGCTTCACAGCCATAGGTTAGAACAAAGGGAGACTCTCCGGTTGTGGACCTGGGAGTGGTGTTGTAAGACCACAAGACCATTGGAAGCTCCTCTGGCCAATTTCCCTTTTTATCTTCCAACTTAGCTTTTAGAGTGTGCTTGATGATTTTATTCACAGCTTCCGTCTGCCCATTGCTTTGGGGGTGGCAAGGCTGAAAAATCTTTCTTTATCTCCAAGTCCTCACATAGACTTCTCATTTCTCTACTATCAAATTGCTTGCCATTGTCTGAGATTAGCTTGTACGGTACCCCGTATCTACATATAATGGCTCGTTTAACAAATTCCTTCAGCTTACCAGCAGTGATGGTTGTAACACCCCCAGATCCGGGGTCCGGGATCCGGTGGTTACGGTTTCCAATTCTGTCCACAACACTTGAACTTTCCTTAACACAAAATAAATTACGTCTCTATAACCCAACACAATAATATAAAACACACCCGTTATAGTCCCAGAGATGAAATCAGAGTAACACTCAAATTTTTTTATTAATCACATTATGAGTTCTTACAATCCAAAAGAATTTCAATATAAATACATACTCT
The DNA here is from genome assembly GCA_036435485.1 of Saposhnikovia divaricata. Lineage (NCBI taxonomy): Eukaryota > Viridiplantae > Streptophyta > Magnoliopsida > Apiales > Apiaceae > Saposhnikovia > Saposhnikovia divaricata. Next base: position 52,211,930 of record CM071595.1, on the reverse strand, counting down.
TTGCCATCCATTTACATAAGTCATACTAGACCATATTCTTGGTACTGAAAGAATAAATATACCCTACCAATAGCTTCTTCTTCAGCTCTGGTAGTCTCATCGTCCTCGCCCGCGTCGAGTGCGCCTTGTGCGAGTCATCTGGTCTAGCTGTTGTTGTGATATAATAATAAAGCAAGGGTGAGCAATAGCCCACCAACAATAATATATGACTGAACGATAATGTATAACAGTTCAAAAGTATCTTTCAAACCATATGCCATGCATTTACGGAAATGATGCCAGTATAATATGAACGATGAAGTTACAAGGTAACTTAAAGTATTTGTTTGTAGAAATATCTGCTACATCAAAGTAAGCGAGATATTCTTATTGTTATTAAGAAGAGGAACTTGCAAGAAAAGGTTGCAATTCCAGTTATGACCCTTTTCCAACTCTGCCAACAGTAATCATGTTGCAGGAAATAAATAAATTTGGATGATGAACCAATGATGGAGTATTCACCGCGCCCGCTGTTCCAATCTTGATGATCAGTCGAGATCGTACAGCTCAATTTAGATTTACTACCGGTAGAAGGAAGAACTGACGGCTTTACTTGTCTACCGCCTTACTAGCTCTCCCCGGCCAACGGTTGGGCCAAAGGGGATGGACCGGCGCTACTCGGCCTCTTACACGACTCCTAGTTCAAATAGAGTTCATGATTCTGAATGTAACGTTCGTCCCCCTTTCCCCAAGTATAATACTTGTTGATAAGACTCTACAAGGTAGTCGTATCTAGTTGGAAAGGAAAATTCACCAATAACTTCCAAGCTGTGGCTTGGTATCGAATATCAACTTGTTCCAACAATCTTACCCCTCGAAAGATGAGAAGGTAAACAACGACTTAATAAGTCAACAGCACCCGAGTTGCGAGTGAAGAGAATACTCTATGACCGGGAAGTCGACAAGATAAATAACATCTTCCAAGTAAGGTTCCCTTATTATTAGAGAGGTAGACTCAAAGAAGAATGATGTCTGAGAACCTTTCTTGATATAAGATTAATAATAATATGACTCCGAAATATTTTCTGTAATAATCGAAGAAGATAAACCTTATCGAGGTTATTCTAAGTATGAAATAAATATTCAGAGAATATTTATTGAATTAAAATATTTTACAGCATATTTAGGAATATGAAAGAATATCTTTAATCAGAGTATTTCTCAAATAATCCTTGAAGAAATATCTAGAGAATATTTATTACATAATTAAATATTCAAATGAATATTCAGAATAATATTCATTAATTAATAAGACCTGAAAAGAATATTTAAAATATTTAAAATAATATTCGATGATTAAATAGAACCCTGGATGAATATTCAAAATAATATTCATAATTAATTAGGAATTTAAATGTTTATTGAAAAAGTAATATTCGTTTAATGAATAATATTCTAAATGAATATCAAGTAATATTCATTTAGTAATCCAAGCTTTAAAGGAATATTCGAGATAAGACTCGATAAATAAATCAAGCTTCAGATGAATATTAGAATAATATTCATCAAGTAAGTAATATCTTAAATGAATATTCAAAAGTAATATTCATTTAATAAAGTAATATTCTAAATGGATATTCAAATAATATTCATTTAGTAGTCCAATCTTTAGAAGAATATTCGGAATAATAATCGATAACCTATTCGACTTTGAATGAATATTTAAAAATATTATTCGTCGAATGGTTACGTTAAAAAAATTATTTGAAGTAAGGATCGTTAAAATAATTAGTCTCGAACGAATATTCAAATAATATTCGTCGCCCAAATAATAGAAAATATTTACTTAAATATTTTCCTCCGAGGTAATCTCGATATATCAAGGAATATTGACTCCCGGTCTATTTTTGATTAATAAGATGTATACGCCCTTCTATGAGGGTCTTACAATAATCGGCTTATAACTGATATATAACTATCTAGCTTATAAGCCAACAATAACATTCAGGGAACAAGTATATCACTTCAACTTGAAAGTAGGCATGCATGCAATGGCATATGTATATCAGCATATATATATATATTTATTCAATCACAACAACAGCCTAAAAGAAGGGAATTGAAACTTGCCTGGTAGTCGAGTACGGTAAGGGGTAGTGGTAGCGGGTCCCGGTTCAGCTTGGTGATCTATAAATAGCCAAGGCATTCGGGATTAATCACTTAACATATTAAAAGTTAAGTTATACTTAATTCGAAACACGTTCTTGAGTTATCTCGTTATACCCCTTTTAGTGGATTACTTTTATCACTGATCCGACCCGACATCCGTTCGTTAATACGACATGTCATTGTACTTATACTTGGGACATACTTAAGTCATATGAGTTCTAAAGTCGATCGTTACGAACCAATACTATACTCCGAGTTTTATCGTCCGTTTTCTAAGTGTTTTACCGAAGTTATAAAAGAGTCGTCTTTTAGGGGTTCGTTCGCGTTTAACCTCGACTCGAACATTTTTAATAAATCGAAAAATGATCTTTTTGACATACGGTTTTCTTTCACGCCTTCCTTTTTACCTCTAGTATTTATTTACCAAGATTCGCCATGACGTTACATAGTTTACGAGGGTTCAATTACAGTTACGAACTTTCGTTTACGGATTCGAACTACTTTTAGTAATTTGGTCATAAATCCTAAACCGTAAGTCCGTTTCACGTGATCTTTATATCAAAACGAAGCTTAGAACATTACCTATCCTATCATGGCAGATAAGGTCTCTGGACAGTAGGGGTTCGACATGGAAAATGGCATACAAAACATGGTATTGCAAAATCGGGCATTATAACGGTTATAAATCGAACGTTCTAAAATTCATAACAATCAATCCAAGCCACACCGGGCATACTATACATGGTTTTCATCTTAACCAGTCCAAGAAGGTTTCAATTAACCATCATAATCATCAAAACTCTTAAATCATCACTACGAACTACATAATCATGCTTTTATGCATATAACAACACCATAATCTTAACTAATCTAAAACCATCAAGAACATATATAAAACTCAAAGTAAGATCTTGGGTTCTTAAGAATTATACCTTCCTTGGAGAGTGTACAAGCTATAATAACCCTTATATAGTCCTTGTATGGCTTTAACAAAGCTTAAATCATCCAAAGAAACCAAGAAATCAAAGTCAGTTTCTTGAAAACACTATTCACCCTCATCTTTGAGGATTTATTTGAAAATGGAAAACATGGAGTTTGAAGCTAAGATTTCTAGGAGATCATTTTTATGAAATATAGGACTCACCATAAAAATTTGGAGATCAAACAATGGTTGGAAGGTGGATTTTGAAATCTTAAAACTCCAAAATTCGAAGTGCCTTGGTTTTGGGGGAAAAACAGTGAACTTCTCGAATTTATTTACCCATCCAAACGATCTTCAAAAATTATGAAATTAAATCCCCAACTTCACCTTGATGTGTAGAAGCTCCATGAATTTTTTCATGATTTTTAGATGAGTAGATCTAGGTGAAAAAAAATGGCAAAGACCCCTGCCCTGGAAAATGCAACTGCTGGAAAAATGGGGGAGAGGTGGTGTTTGCTTGGCTTTGATCTTGCTCTCATCTTATCTAAAGTGAATTATTGAATGTCTTTGGATAATATCTTGTCCATAAAGTAGCTTTAATAAAGTTCTAGGTCATGCATGATGTAATTAAATGGACAAGTGTTGGTTTGTAATGGTAAGATGATGACAAGAAGCTAAGTACTTGGTAATGTTTGCTAAGTATACTAGTTGCTCATGTAACTACTTAGTTACTTGGTCTTATCTCCTTGTACATGCATACATCTTGATCCTCTGTTTGTTCTTTGTCCGGTTATTGCTCAATTCGTTGCTCGTTCGAGGGACTAACTCATTCGTTTCTAGTTAGGGTTTTACCGAAAACCTTCTTAATATTTATACTACTATTCCTCATCTTTCTTAATACTTCTCGAATTTAAATTCCTTAATTCTCTTTTATAAATCCTTAAGTCTTGCAGTGTCCAGGGAAATCTCGGAGAAAATAAAAGTGCTATTTTTCTGAATCCGACAGCTTTTACATACACTTATTTTCTTCCCGGATCACTAATACGAACTCAGAAATCCGTTCCGAATACCGGGTATAACATTATTATAATAATATTCCAAATTCCACCAAAATCACCATTCATCACTTATTTTTATTTAATTCCTATAATTAGGAAAATGAACCTGGTTCACCCTCGAGTGTTCCTTAACCTTTTTACGGAACCGCTGGGCTTATAATAGATATTGATTTGGATGACATGAGGGTATCTATTTCTCTCTAGGGAATCTTATCTTAACTTTCTAGGAGATAGATTATTCTAATCTAAGTTATCACCCAATAGCATCCTTCAGGACATATAACCTTGGAATCTTTTATCCTTCCATTCTTCATCCTTTAAAGCCAGTATTACATTGTAGTTGTAACCACTGTTCATTCTTACATCAATACATAATAAAAGTTTTAATTCTACCCAAAAATCCGGGTTCTTACAATGGTAGCTAGGGGTTCCGCCTCTGCCCACTTGGTAAAGTAGTCAACGGATACCACGGCATATTTCACACCACCTCTGCCTTTGGGAAGCTCCCCAATCAGGTCAATCCCCCATATTGCAAAGGGCCAGGGGCTTCCAATGGGTCTTAGTTCCACAGCTGGGTTGCTATTGAAGTTAATAAACCTTTGGCATTGATCACAAGCTTTAGCAAAGTCATAAGCATCAGTTTTCATGGTAGGCCAGTAATAGCCCTGTCGGAGAATTTTGTGGGCCAGGGAGGTACCCCCTGAGTGGTTGCCACAAATGCCTTCATGAATTTCCCTTAGGATGTATTCACATTCATTTCCAGATATGCACTTAAGTAGAGGTTGATTAAATCCCCTCTTGTATAGGATGCCATCATAGATCACATAACGGGCAGCCTTATATTTGAGTTTCCGAGCTTCATCTTTGTCCTCCGGAAGTGTCCCCTTGGTGATATACTCACGTATTGGGGTTGTCCATTGGCTTTCCATTGAAGAATCTATTTCCATAGTCTCCTCTCGATGGATACTTGGTTGGAGTTGCACTTCAAGGGGTATTACCCCTAACAGGACAGCTTCTTTTTGGGATCCCAACTTGGCAAGGGCATCAGCATTGGCATTTTCCACCCTTGGGATTTGATTCAGATTTAGCAATTTGAACCTACTGATAAGTTCTTGGGCATACTTCATGTAGAGTTCAGTGCGGGGGCCTCGACTCTGGAAGCTTCCTTTAATTTGCCACACAATCAGCATGGAGTCACTAAACACATTTAGGTATTCTACCTTCATTTCCAGAGCCAGTTTCAAGCCAGCAATCAAGGCCTCATACTCTGCATCATTGTTGGTAGCCCTGAAGCCAAAGTGTATGGCACTCTGAATTCGGTGCCCCTCTGGGCTTACCAACTCTATTCCTGCACCTCCCCCATTATTATTTACTGCACCATCAACATACAGGTTCCACCATAATTGGGGGCTTTCGGCATCCCCTTCGGTAACTGGGGATACCGGGGTACAATCTTCTCCGGTAACCTCAAAATCAGGAGGAAACTCCAGTAAGAAATCGGCCAGTGCTTGGCCTTTAATAGCAGTTCGGGGTTTGTAATCTATTTCAAACTGTCCTAGCTCGACAGCCCATTTCATCATTCTACCGGAGGCTTCCGGCTTGTGCATCACTTGCCTCAGCGGGAAGGATGTTCTAACTTCAATTTTATGGGCCTGAAAGTAAGGCCTTAGCTTCCTGGAAGCCAATATTAGAGCATATGCTAGCTTTTCCATGCTGGGATACCGGGTTTCCGCATCCAGCAGCCTTTTGCTCACATAGTATACCGGGTATTGTACTTGTTCTTCCTCCCGAATCAACACAGCACTTATAGAGTATTCAGAAACAGCTAAATATAAAATGAGTACCTCACCTTCCAAGGGTTTGGAGAGCAATGGTGGGCTTCCCAGCTGTTCTTTTAGTTTCTTGAAGGCTTCCTCACATTCCGGGGTCCATTCAAAGTTTTGACCCTTCTTAATAGCCTTGAAAAACTCCTTGCATTTGTCGGAAGACCGAGATACGAATCTATTTAGGGCTGCTACCCTTCCGGTAAGCCCTTGGACTTCTTTTACATTCCTTGGGGACCTCAGTTCCAGCAATGCTTCTATTTTGGCAGGGTTTGCCTCAATCCCTCTGTGGTTCACAATGAATCCAAGAAATTTTCCAGACTCCACCCCAAAAACACACTTTTGGGGGTTCAGCTTCATCCGGTACTTCCTTAGGATATCAAACATCTCAGATAGGTGCAACACATGGTCGGCTGCCACCTTTGATTTGACCAACATATCATCAACATAGACTTCCATAGTCTTACCAATCTGTTCCTTAAACATCATGTTTACCAGCCTCTGATAGGTAGCCCCGGCATTCAATAGCCCAAACGGCATCCCCACATAACAGTACAGTCCCCTATCAGTTATGAAGCTGGTATGCTCCTGGTCCGGTTCAAACATCGGTATCTGGTTATATCCGGAGTAGGCATCCATGAAACTTAGCAAAGCATGGCCTGCCGTGGCATCCACCAGTTGATCAATTCTGGGTAGCGGGAAGCTATCCTTAGGGCATGCCTTATTTAGATCAGTAAAGTCAACACATGTCCTCCATTTCCCATTAGGCTTCCGGACCAGTACTGGGTTTGCTAGCCATGTTGGATAGAAGGATTCTTTGATCAAACCAGCCTTCAATAACCGGTCTACTTCTTCCTGGAGGGCGGTAGCCCTTTCACCGCTGACAGGCCTTCTCTTCTGCCGGATACTCCTTCTCTCAGGGTCGATGTTCAAATGATGGCACATGACTTTCGGGTCAATCCCCACCATGTCAGAATGACACCATGCAAACACATCAAGGTTGCTTTTAAGGAAAGTAGTCAACCTTTCTCTTGTATTTTTATCTAGCTGTTGCCCGATTTTCAAGATTTTACTAGGATCTTCAGCATCCACTAGTATAGGGATAGTATCCTCGGCAGCCCCTGCCTTTTCCAGGGTACCGGGCATCCTGGGATCAATGTCAATCTCAACCGGGAGTCCTCTCTCCACTCCCTGGCTCTCATTCTCTAGCATTTCTCCATCTAGATCATCATCTGAGGCACTTTTTACTATGCCTTCCAGTGAAATGTTATGAATTTCATCATTTTTTTCGGCAGCTTCCAACAACAAGCTTTGTGGTGGTACTACCCCCCGAAAATTAGGAACCTCTTCAGTAGGTTCATCTGGCAATTCCACTATCATGATGGCATTACAAGACGCTCTTTCAAACTTCTGTGGCTCATGCCCATGGCTTCTCAATAAGGCTTCTCCATCAGCCTTTTCTTCAACTTGAATAGGTTTGTCTGCTTTCTCGGCAGCCTGAACAGCTCTGTTATAGCATTCCCTTGATTCATGTTGACATCCCTTCACGCACCCAATGCCATTTGGTGTAGGAAACTTCATTGAGAAGTGGTATATTGAGGTTACCACCCTCATATCTTTCAGTGTTGGTCTACCCAGAATTGCATTGTGGGATATGTCTTCATCTACCACCATGAATTCTGCCATTTGCGTGGCCTTGCAGGGATCCACACCCAATGTCAAGGGTAATTTGACCTTGCCCATGATTTGGACTGGGTTACCGGTAAACCCATATAGCTCATTATTGGTAGGCAGTAACTCTTTGTCCAGAAGTCCTAATTTCTGGAATGTGGTATATGCCAAGATATTTACTGAGCTTCCATTATCAACCAGCACTCTGTGCACATTCATTCCACCAATACTCACGGTCACCACCAAAGCATCATTATGAGGGTGGTGAACCCATTTGGCATCCTCCTCGGTAAAGGAAATATCAGCGGTTTCCCCTTTGAACAGCTTAGGGGGCCTTTCTGCAAGGTGGAACACATTAGTTAGGGGTTTGCCCCTGGCTTCCCGGGCATACCTATCTCTGGCATTCCGACTGGCACCCCCCAAGTAAGGGCCGCCAAAGATGGTATGGATGCTATTAGCTCGGGTAGTCCTTTCTTGGTTTCCAGGAGCTTTGTCCTTGTTATCTCTTCCTTCTTTATATTTTTTAGCCTCTTGGGCTACAAATTCAGTCAGGTATCCACCTCTAATCAACTCTTCAATTTGATCTTTCAAATGCCTGCAATCAGCAGTCTCGTGTCCATTTACTTCGTGGAATGCACAGTACTTTCCTTGATCTTTCACTCCTGGGGGCCCTGCCCGGTAGGGCCTCCGGAATAGCCCATTCTTCTCATTCACTTCGAAAATATGACTGATTGGGACAGTCAAAGGAGTATACTCTGAGTATTTCTGAAAATTCGCCTTTGGAGTGAGTCTGTCCTTGGTAGAAACTCTATCCTTAGTTGCATTAACAGCAATAGGGGCAGTCTTGTCATCATACCGGGGGGCTCCTAAGCCGGCAGTACCACTCCCGGAAGCCCTCTTGTTCGAATCCCTTTTAGGGCTGTAAGAACGATTTCTTTTGTTCCTGCTCCAACCTCGAGAACTGGAGTCTTTGGACAATTTTGCCATGGATTCCTCAATTACTTTGTGGCGTTCTGCTTGTTGGTAAAATTCCGCCAGGGTTCCGGGCTCCTCAGTTTGCAATTCCTTCCAAAACTCGGTTCCAGGCCTTACCCCGGCTATCAGGAAGTTCTTCAGAGTTTCATCAGAGGCCTTCTTCACTTTTGGCACTTGCTCATTAAATCTTTTGAAATACTGTCTTAAAGACTCGTGAGTTTCTTGCTTGATATTAGCCAGAGTATTCACCGGTGGGGCGTAGGCCACGGTAGCCCTAAATTGAGAGATAAACTGATCTCCCATCCTCCTCCAGGATTTGATAGACCCTTCGGCTAGCCTTTTGAACCATTGGTGGGCATTTCCAGTCAGTGTAGATGCCAATAGCCTACACCTTGCTAAGTCCTCCACCTGGTATACATCCATTTCCGTATTAAAACGGCTCAAGTATTCAACTGGATCTGTGTTTCCATTGAATTTCAAGTCAGTATTCATCTTAAAGAACCTTGGCAAGGCTGCCTTTTTCACTTTCACAGAAAAGGGGGAACCGGCAGTGATACCGGACTTAAACTTTTTCTCCTCCTTGATCTTTTCCAAGGCTTTTTTCCAGTCAGACATCCTGAACTGTCCATTTTCACCATCTGAAAGCGTATCGCTTTCAGAATCATCATCTTCATTGGCTATCTTGCTTCTTCTAGGGACTGAACTTTGATGGGAGCCGGAATCCTGATCGGTACCCCCACCGGTAGGGACTCCGGTAGAGCGGGATCTCCTGTTTCTATGCCAAGAAGAGTGACTTCTTTGCCTATAATTCCTTCTGCCATTAGATCTGGATCTCCTGGAAATGCTTTTTGGGGGTACCGTTTGGGACCTCTCTCGGCGTTCTCGGGAACCCTGAGTTGTGGAACCCCCATTGCCATCTCTCCGATCTTTACTTCCAGTGTGAATCAGTTTGTGACGAAGGTCTTTGTTAGTCAGTTTTTTGCCAACTCGATCAAAAACACTTAGACTTCTGGTGGGTGAGCCTTCGGCACCCTGAGTTTCCGGGACATCAGATTGGTCACCCTCATATTCTTCTTCCACAGGCTCTTCTGCGTCTTCTTCAGATGGGACATGATCAGTGTTGTCCTCAATGTTGTCCTCAGACTCGAAGTTCAGCCTTGTCGGAGTCACATTCTTCTTTTTTGACTTCGACTTGCACTTCCTTTGCCATTTTTTCATTTTCTCGGAACCTTTTTCCAAGTTGTTGACTCTTTCATTCATCGTCTTCAGATAGTCCATGATGTCCTTGTTACTAACATCATCACCACCTTTGTTTCGCCCATTACCATCCTGAGACGGTGTTTTATCACTTTCAGAATTGTCACTCGCCATATCTCCTCCAAATGACGATTTTTGAGGCCCCTCCTTCGGGCGCCAATTGTTGTGGGAGGATTTTAGCACAACAAATTATGAGGCCTCGTGCTGGAATAGCGCCAATAATCAAGGAATCGTCCAACCACCCGGAAAGGCTCGTGGTTGAAGATTAATGGCTAGCCGCCCGGGAAGGCACACGACTAGGGTTACCGAAGAACACGGGATGTGGTTCCTCGGAAGGATCGGGCTGAATCTACGGGATAAGAGCTCAAGGACCAAATGTTGGCCAGCCAAGAACCCTAATTTGACTGTGTCACACAAGAGTGCACGTGCTCTAGCTACTCAAGGAGTGTAAAGTGTCGAAGAAGATCCCGCAAACTGCCTACATACCACTATTTATAGTGGATCAAGCCCGAATGTAGTTCTTGAATGATATGATTGTTTGTTCATGATGAGTTATCCTCTCTCCAGTGGGATAATGACTGTTATTTCTGATGATAATCGAGTGTGATGTATAAAATCAGGTTACCAAGCAGTTTAGGTAACATAGAATGATTATCTCTTGTATTTATCTTGATTTTTGTATCATTTATCAAGTATATATGACATATATCCTCAAATAACTGAATGTTTATCTGTTTGAGAGTGTTTTTAGATGATATAGACGTATTCCTAAAAAATAGGAGGCGTGCCTTATCTGTATTGGCAGCCTAATCAGGCTTCCGGCGGAAGCTAGGGGTACCGCCCGGTAGCCTGGCTCCGGTACCCCCTCCGGTAACCCCTATCACGGGAGCTACTCTGGAAGCTCTACTGGATGACTGGTAATAGCTATAGGTTATCCTCAAGGGGATGCCTTGAGACCCTTAGTCATGTGTCCCCGTGCTACAGTGTACGTGGTAACCCCTAGGGCTACCGTAGGCCTCCGGAAACCTGACAGATTACTCATCCTCTTCGTGGATCTGGACCCTAATCCTCTAGTGGGCCTAAATTTAACCCATGCCAGATTTTGGTCACAACAGGTACATATAATTTTTATTATTATTATTATTATTATTATTATTATTATTATTATTATTATTATTATTGTTGTTGTTGTTGTTGTTTTTTAGAATTATAATATTAGTAACAATTTATAATTTAATCGGAGTATTACGATAAATAATAATTCATTATATATATAAGTAAAAATGCCCAAAATACACCACTTTTGTGTTTCACTTGCCCAAAATACCCATATGCGGGAGACTCCGCCTTTTTTACCCACGGGGTACGCATGCTGGCCATGCGTACACTGGAATACGCATTCTGGAGATGCGCATATGGGGTAACGCATTTCCCAGATGCGCAATGACGTCATCCCACGTCATTTGTTCACAGACACAGTAGGCGTCCCTCTCCCTCTCTCGATCGCCTCTCCGGTCGTCTGCTTCGTTCGCACACCTCCGGCTGCCACCACCACATCTGAGAACATAAAAAGATTGCCCAGACATCCCTCTCCATTTTGCCATCTTGATTTGGTGATTTCTGGCCCCGCAGGGGCATGTACGAACCAATCGGAAAATGTTATCGGAAAAAGGAGGTTGGTTTTGGGGCTTTCCACTCCGGCGAAACAAACGATAATCGAATGGTACAGCCTTGTAGAGGAGAAGAAGGCGAACATTTTGGTGTATGGTATGCTACTGAAAAATTGCTGGAAAGGCCTGAACGAAGGGTGGGCGGATTTTCTGAAAAAATCGCCTTACCGTCGTCTCTCTCTCGTCTTCGGTGAAGACGATGAACAGTACTGCAGTTGCGCATCTCTCAGATGCGTATCTGTAGCCGCGCATCATGAACATGCGTATCTCGAATACGCATGTCATAGCTGACTCCCATTTTCTGAAGACCACGCATGTGAGACATGCATGTACGCTGTACGCATGTGAGACATGCGTGGTCCGTGGGTAAAAAGGGCGGAGGTTTTCGCTGGTGGGTATTTTGGTTATTTGGTTTGAAAATGTGGGTGTTTGAGGATTTCACCATATATATAATAGGGAAACATGTTCCATTTTATTCATACTATTTTGCATTTATGTCCACTTATAATTTTATTGTTTAAAAATAAATAATCTTTACATAGGAACTAAACCTATGACCTCCAATTGTATTGAACTTTTAACTCAACAACCGCCGAGCGAAATATTTATTTGAGTAATTATTAGAACTAGCGTAAATTTTCGTGCTTCGCATTGAACTAATTTCTCATTCGAAATTATATATATTAAAATAATTATGTAATTAAAAATATGATAAACGATAAGATTTCAATTAAATTTCATAAAATTTGGATAAATATTCATACGATAATAATCACATGAATATTTATGATTGTTATAGTCGAGTTATAATCTAATCGATCATTTTAAATAATTTCAATTATAACCTAATCGATCATTTTAAATAATCTAATCGATCATTTTAAATTGCTATTGTACTTTTGTAATATTTAGTATATCTTTTTGATTTAATTTGGATGTTAATTATATTATTTTTATATATTACATAGATCATGTTTTTAGAGTTTTCATCATTCTAACATAATTTCAATTATTTTTCGTATATATTTAAATATTTATATGACTCACATATTTAAATCGTTGAAAGTCTAAATCGTTGGTCGACCAAAACCCTCTAATATGACTCACATATTTAAAATTTTATATACCTAAAAGTTATATGATGCTATTATTAATTATGTTATGATTTGATAACTAAAATTTACATATTTCTCAAAAACAACTATTATTTTTTATTTAAATAATTTAACATCTGCATGTAGATGCATGTAAATAAATGTTTATTTTTTTTTGGACTCGGTTGCATTATGAGTAATCTCATTTTTTTTCTATATCAATTATTTAAAATGGTAAAAGAGAATTGTATAGTATTCTCAACCGATTAAAATATTTTTTTTATAATTTTATCTATCCAATATGCTATAAATAATATGAACCAACATTTCATTTACTTAAAAAATTGAGAGGATGAAACAAAAAAAAAAGTGGTTTATTATATAGAATTTTTAAACAAAATTCAAAATCAACTATAGCATAATTGGTTAAGCCATGAGTTTGAGAGTTGAAGGTTAGTGGTTCGAATCCCAATAAAAACATAATTTTATTATTTTTTACATAATTATCAAAGAATGACATTTTTGTGATTTTAAGAAAATAAGGGTAAAATCGTAACTTCACATCTATTAAAATGGCAAACTTTGCCCTTATGTTGAAATTTAATATATAGCAATAGATTCATGCAATGCTTTCTTTTTTTATATTAATATAAAGTTTTTACTTTTACATAGATATATCTTGTACAATTATAAACTTCATGAATGAGAATATGGTAACACTGTGATATATAATATTGCTAGTGAATTAAAAATACAATTTGTAATAGAGATAATTTCCTATGAGAGTCGACTCTCTCTAAACCCCCCTCCCTCTTCCTTTCTTCGCCCCCCCCTCCTTCTTCATCCCCGCCGCCCCCTTCCTCTCTTTCCCCCTTTCATCCTTCTTCTCCTTCCTTCAAATTATCTCCCTAATTTCCATTTTCTTTTTTTTAATAAAAATCGAGATCTAGCCCAAAAATCGAGCCTTGCTCCTCACTTAATCCTCAGATCTGCATCGATTTGGCTCTCGATTTCGAAAATAAAAATTACCGCCGCGCGTCGCCGCCGTCCCTCCGCTTTGCTTGCTTGGATTGCTTGTTTTAGTTGATCTATGTTTAATTCGGATCTAAGGTTTCTAAGCCTTTTCCGATTGTAAGATCAATTTGTTTTTTTATTGTCTCACTTTTGTGTGAGTTTGTTATTGTCTCACCGCTTGTTTGTGTGAGTTTGCTTTTCTCTCACCGTTTGTGTGAGTTTTGGTGCTGGATTATATTATCTTGGAGGCTTGTACGGATAATATGGATAAACACTTTGATGAAGTGTTAGTGTGTTACACACTTAGGTCTGCGAATATTGTAGCTCATTGCTTAGCGAGGGCGACATATTCTATGTCAGGTCTTTCGGAGTGGAATGTTTCTGCTCGAGATTGTATCATCTGTAACCTTGAGATATTTTAATGCAAGTACGATTTTATCAAAAAAAAAATACAATTTATAAAATTATTAGTGACTTTAAATGCAATGGTGTCTATTTCTAGAAAAAAAAAATAATATTTGTCCACAATAAAAAAATAATATTATGAGATTAAGTTAAAATAATCCAATCAAATAGTTTTAATGGAACCGTAGTTAAAACTCAATAAGAATCAAATAAACTCGAAAATTCGATAAGAACGGGACAAGCTCGAAAACTCGATCCGAACCTGATAAACTCGAACACTATGTAAAAACTCGAACATCATGTAAAAACTCGAAAACTCGTTAAATGAATTGATAAGCTCGAAAACTCGTCTAAAAACTCAATAACACCTCAAACTCGACTCATACAGTAAACAAGTCGAGTTCTAACATAAATTTTAGGTTCGATAATTTTTGGACTCAACTCGACTCGATTCAAATTATACCCCTACACAAACATCCATATGTTTACTTTATTAACGATACTTGTATAATTTATTAGTTGTAATTATGTTTTTAAATTGAAAAATTGTATTAATTCTACAAAAGAGTGAAATAGAATGAGTAAAATTTTCATATAAATGAATTTTAACACATACATAATTAAGTTCAACACATTGATTGAAATGTTACGGTTGCAATTTTCTAAGTAATCGAAACGTTTGTATATACTTTTTGACAATAAAGGGTCGGAAAAAACAACGTTGAAAACACCTGCTCACTAAGAAATATAACAAGTATGTACCTTTTTTTTGCCAACACAAAATATAAAAAATTGCATTGTGGAGATTACGTTAGGGGAAAATGCGATTTTTTACAAAATTCTCGATAAAATTGGGACGTGGAAGTGCCAAACAAATTTTTGAATGCACGATATGTTTCACCTTAATCTAGAGTGAAGAATCACCAACCATCAATCGATTTCAATCAAATGTATTGTTATATAATCAAAGATATAAAAAAGATCAAAAGATCAAAAATTCTAAATGTGATAGTACATATGAGCATGGTTAATACAAGTTACAAAATAAAAACTTGAATTAAAATAACTAAGTCACAAAAAAGAGAAATTTGGTTAAAATACTATAAAATTGTTAGTTATATTCACATTGTCGTGAATTGAAACCCCCAAAATCGAATTCTATAAAAATATTTGTCAACCTTCACAATATCGAGAATCGAAACTCTAACATCTCAGTTCTGAATAAAATGAATTTAAATTCAGAACTAAAAACATTGAATTAAATGACTATTTAGTAGATATTATAAATATTAGACTAATCTTGTTGAAAATGAAGCACTCGAGAAAATTTGTTAAACGATATTTAGGAAACACCGTCACACATTGTAAGGTGTTTATGACCACAAAGTTAAACTACTAAAAGCTAAAATATTGAAATATTTAACATTTTATTTAATATCATTTCACATTTATGCCTTCCAATTCCCTATAATTTTACTCTAACCCCCCCCCCCCCAAATAAATTAAATTCTATGAAAACGTTGTTTAATCTTCACATTATCCATAATCGAAACTATGACTTCTCAATTCTAAATATACTGAATTAAAATTTATATGTTAAATCATTGAACTAGATGACTAATTGATTTGATATTAGAATTTTTGAACACTACCTATTAGAAAGTTAGAACACTTAAAACGAAAGTAAGTTAATCTATATTTAGCCAACATTGCAACAAATTGAAGAATATATTCATGTCACAGTCACAACTATTAAAAACCAAAACTCGCAATAAAGCAAAAAATTTCCCATGCGTTGCACGGGTAATGAAGCTAGTTTATAATTTTAATAAATTAAGTGTTATTAACAAAATTCCAAACATTGACCGCCATGGCCCAATCGAAAGTAAAAATTTTAATGTTAATAAAATAATTTTAATAATTAGATTTTAATCTTTTTCAGTATTAAATATACAAGTTCTCAACTATTTATTAAATATTTAAGAATCATTATTTTTTTATGATTAATCAAACTACAATGACATATTTCCTGGTTTCTTTATTATAATTTAATATGATATATATATATATATATATATATATATATATATATATATATATTCAAATAAAAGGTTTCTAATTTAATTTATTATTGGTATCTGGATTTAATTTAGTTGAGATGAAGAAGTTAATTTTGTAATTTTTTTTTGTAAAGTTTGGATTATACTTGAGCACTATTCGACTTCACTTATGGCATGTTGGCACTAGAGTAAAATGTTTTTTCCTATTTCTCACTATTCCTGACAGCAGGTGCCCTATCACCAGTGAGGGTGCTCTTAAAAAATGAACATACAACATTGACGTGACTGGCGAAGTCATCACTTATCAATTGTATATCATCCTCATAAATTGTCAATGTATCTCGAGTTACAAGAAACATGTTCATAACATAGTTTTTGGATGATAGGTAGACCATGCATATATAGAGGGCCAGATTTAAGCGTATTCGAGTAGGCTGAAAGGGTTCTATCAGGGATTTGGTCATCCAGGCTTAACTTACCAAGTGACGCCTTGTTAGATGAGGGCTTGCCGGCTTGGTAGATGAACCCCAAGAGATAGTCTGGTGGAAAGCTACTTATGGATATCGGGGGTGTACTTTGAGCAACCAAAGTAATTTCTTTATCATAGGTAGTCGATGACATATGATGCTTCTGAAACCATTGAAGAACTTCAGCCATTTCATTGATGCAACCGAAAAGTAAGGCAAATTGAGTACCTTACAAATAGTTAACATGAATTAAGTTTCCAGGCTTTTGTAGAATATATTACCTACATGTTTTAGAAAGAGTAAAACTTAGCTCATAGATCATGTTTTAGAGCCAGACAGAAGAACAACTGTTTCAGTTTTTACAAAAAAGGCAAGTAATATTTGAGGATAGTACCTTCATATCTATTGGTTCAAAATTTAGTTCTAATCACAGCCATTCCATTAGATGATCCAATATTTTAAGCAATGATTGTTATATAAATGATAGGACTGATTGTCAAGGTGAGGACATTTAATTTGCTTATATTTATTGTCTTAATAACTAATTTTTTATCTTTTGTTCTTGGTCTAAGCAGACACCACCAGCATACCAGTATAATGCGCATGCTTAAGATGCATTATCACTAAACACACTTTAATTACTGAATCATTATCAAGGGTAGGTCCGGAGGGGGGAGCTACTCGTAAGCCGTTCTCCTCTGTGCAGATAGCGATATATACCATAAATAGTTTTGCACATAGAGTGGCTTGACATACATTCAGATAAAATTGATACTTCACCGTTCTCTTCCTCCCTGAATGATGGGTTTTTCGTATAGGTGCGGGTTTCTCAAATATGCAGCAATTTTTGAAATTATATTCCTTCTACCCTCTGTGTGCAACTCGGGAAAAGGTCTATAACAACTCCACACACTCACACACAGTTAAATAAGTTGCATGTACCCTACTAAATTTTTTAACAATCAATATTATTTGTGTTACTCAGCTCCATATTTAATGTTTTCCAAAGATGCAACAGCTGCTCCTCAAGTGGCATACTACGACTACATTGTCATTGGAGGTGGCACTTCAGGTTGTGCATTAGCAGCAACTCTTTCCCAAGGCGTTAAAGTTTTGTTACTCGAAATAGGTAGTTTACCTTAAGGTAACCCTACCATTTCCAATATGCATGCTTTTATACTAACACTTGCTGATGTATCATCTTCATCGCCATCACAATTATTCATCACAATCTTGGGCGGTGGTACAGCCTTGAACGCTGGATTTTACTCCCGTGCAAACTCTGATTTTGCGACCAGAGCTGGTTGGGATCACAAACTAGTAAAGGAATCGTATGAATGAGTTGAAAGTAAGGTGGTGTTTGAGCCGGAAGTGAAACAGTGGCAATCTGCGGTGAGGGATGGGTTGCTAGAAGCTGGAATTTTGCCAAATAATGGATTTACATATGATCACCTTACAGGGACAAAAATTAGTGGCTCTTTATTTGACAAGGACGGAGAGAGACACACTACGGCTGAATTGCTAGAGTATGCTCATCCTTCTAATATTTCTGTCCATCCTCATGCAAGTGTACAACTCATTTTGTTCATTTCAGGAGGTATGATTAATTGATTTTGTATATATAATTGTATAGTATTGTAGTTGTAAAGGTCCACAAGTAGGTGCTGCCAATTATAGTTGAAACCTTTCTTCCAACCGTCAATTTCCTATAATTCCTACGTTTTATGTACAATGATCAGTTCAGGGTCATACTATAAAACAAAATATGATACTCTACAATGATCCCACTATTCCAATTTCAACACTGTACTAACACTTTTCGACGACAACCACTCTCTAACTTGCGCAAATACATCTGTATACTCTCATTGCACTATATTTTGATCATGTACCTTGCAGCCTCTGGCCCTCTCCAAATAATACATATTATCAATTATTAGGTGAGCATATATTTGCTATGATCAATATATTTACACACATTAGTACATTAAAAGTTTATTTAAATGCAACAAGACCAAAATCTAGTGGAGTAGTATTTGAAGACTCAATTGGCATCAAACATTGGGCATACATAAACAAGGGTTCTAATAACGAGATCATAGTGTCCGCTGGTGCTGTTGGGAGCCCCCAGCTATTGATTAAAGAAGATAATAATATAACTGAGAATGGTTTCAAAACCTCCTCTTTTATTACTTGACATTGAACACATATATATAGCATGCTTGACATTTTACAAATGGTTTCTAGCATATCGATCACACTAATACTACTAACAGCTATCATACATGTACTATCATCATGCGCTATCATTACTACATGTGCTACCACTAGAGTTCTTCATGTGTTGTTTGTTGGTCTATCATCCCCCCGCAAGCTGATGGGACGAGAATGTACCATTAGCTTGTTTGTTAATTTCTTAAATCGAGAAGAAGACAAGCCTTTAGTGAATACATCTGCCACTTGATCAACTATACTAATGTATTGAACATCCAGCTCCTTGCGAACTACTTTCTCTCAGACATAATGATAATCAACTTCCAGATGTTTCATCTTGGAATGAAAAACTGGATTGGATGCCAAAGATATTGAACTTATATTATCACACCATATAAGTAGCGTAGTCATTGGGATACCAAGTTCCCGGAACAATGAACGAAGCCAAGATATCTCAGCTGTTGTGTAAGCTAATTGACGGTATTCTGCTTCAATACTTGAACGAGAAACAGTGCGATGTTTCTTTGCACTCCAAGAAACTGGATTGTAGCCCAGGTATATGCAGTAACCACCAGTAGAGTGACGATCATCAGGATTTCTCGCGTAATCTGCATTAGAGTAGGCCTCTATCTTCAAAGGACCACGACGATAAAATAAACCATGATTAACCGTATGCTTCAAATATCGCAAAATGCGTTTTACTGCTGTCCAGTGAGTTGAGGTTGGCTGATGCATAAACTGGCAGACTTGGTTGACTGCATACGAAATGTCAGGACGGGTAAGTGTAAGATATTGAAGAGCACCCACTACACTTCGATATTCAGAAGGATCCGGTAAGCTTTCCCCGTCATACATGCTCAGTTTTTTACCAGCTGGTGATGGAGTGCACACCAGTTTGACATCAAGGAACTTTATGCGCCATAGAAGATCAGTTGTATACTTTGTCTGCGTCAAGTATAATTCCCTTTCACAACGTGTGGCTTCAACTCCAAGAAAAAAATGCAAAGGTCCTAAATCCTTCATTGAGAAAATTTTCCCAAGTTAAGCAATAAAATCAGCCACACATTTAGTATTGTTTCCTGTAATTAAAATATCATCCACATATATCAATATTATAATTAGCAGGTCCTTTCTCCGAAAGATAAACAAAGAGTAATCAGTTTTGGAGCCTTCAAATCCAAGGTCCTCTAGGTAATCTGAAAAGTGTTTAGACCAGGTTCTCGGTGATTGCCTCAAACCATATATAGACCTGTGAAGCTTGCATACGTAAGTAGGAAAATTTGGATCAGTAAAACCAGTAGGTTAACGCATGTAAACTTCTTCAGATAAGAACCCATGAAGGAATGCATTTTGAACATCTAATTGACGGATAGGCCAATTATGATGAACAGCTAAGGCAAGGATAGTACGAATGGTGGTATGTTTAACCACAGGACTAAATGTCTCCGTGTAGTCGATACCTTCTTGTTGGTGAAAAACATTTGCTATAAGACGTGCCTTATGTCTTTCTATGGATCCATCAGCCCTCTTATTAATTTTGAATACCCACTTGCAAGGCAAAATATTCATATCCGGTGTAGCAGGAACCAAGGACCATGTTCCATTCCGCTGTAAAGCATTAGATTCTTCTCCCACGGCGTCCCTCCATTCTTGTTTTGAAGCCGCCTGACTGAAACATGTTGGTTCAGATTCACTGTCAACTGAAACATGCATTGCATATTTTCTATTTGGCTTATGTACCTCAAGCTTGCTTCTAGTTACCATGGTGTGAGATGTTTCATCATTTGAAACTATAGAAGGAGTAGTATCTGGTGGCGGAATGGAAGGAGGAGTAGTGTTATATGGAGCTGTATGTGCTTGGCCAGACTCAAGACATGTACGTTGAGGTTCTGGTAGTGTATGCCCAGGTGATACCTTAAGAATTTCCATCAAAGGAACAAAGGAATCAGAAGTAATTGTGCTAAGGGGGCTATCTGAAGAGGACTTTTGAAATGGAAAAGAATTTTCATCAAACACAACATGTCGAGAAAGATAAACTCAACCGGTTGACTGATCTAAACATTGATAGCCATGATGATTCAATGAATATCCCAGGAAGACACATTTTCTGGATCGAAACTGAAGTTTATTTTTGTTGTACGGCCGTAAGTATGGAAAACAAGCACAACCGAAAACCCGAAGTGTGTCGTATTTGGGACTTTCATTAAACAACTGAACATACGGAGTTTGATTTTTTAAAACTCAACTGGGAAAACGATTAATCAAATAAACAGCAGTGTTAAAAGCGTCCACCCAATAATTAGTAGGCATATTAGAATGTGCAAGAAGAGTGAGACCAGTTTCCACAATATGCCTATGTTTTCTTTCAGCTAAACCATTCTATTTGGGATGAGCAGGACAGGAAGATCGAAAACTAATTCCATGGTTAGCCAAAAAATTCTGAAATGAGTGGTTAATATATTCCCCACTGCCATCGGATTGAAAAGATTTAATTTTCATCGAAAAACGATTTTCCACAAGTAATTTGAACTTGGTAAAAATATCGTAGACCTCATGTTTAAATTTCATAGGAAAAATCCATGAATATCGTGAAAAATCGTCAACAAATAGAACATAGTACTTAGAACCTTTAATGGATGCAACTGGAGAACACCACACGTCTGAGTGTATTAATTCCAAAGGACTTTTACACACAGAGTCTGATAATTGAAATGGTAACTTAGTACTTTTTCCCAGAGGACATGAATGACAAAAGGACAATGATTTTGATCCTTGTAAAGGCAAACGATTTATTGAAACAAG
Source organism: Saposhnikovia divaricata (assembly GCA_036435485.1). Lineage (NCBI taxonomy): Eukaryota > Viridiplantae > Streptophyta > Magnoliopsida > Apiales > Apiaceae > Saposhnikovia > Saposhnikovia divaricata. The sequence continues at coordinate 52,190,350 of CM071595.1, read as the reverse complement.
CTGCGAAAATTTATTTGAAGAGGGATGACTAAGCCTGGAATGCCAAAATGGTGCAGCAACACGAACACCTAAGAGAGCAAATGGAGGGTTTTATATCAAACGGGCCACTGATCTCATTAAAAAGTATCAAGTAGCTCCCCAGTCTCCATGGGGACTCATTTAAGCCACTAAACTAAGAAATATATCATTTGCCCCCCCTGCATTCACAAAAATAATATAATTTATGGTGACCTAAGTGAGAATAATACAATCTATCCAAGATTGAACTTTTTTTGGTCACCATAAATTTTATCCAAGACACTTAGGCCGCCATAAATTGTATTATTTTTGTGAATGCAGGGGGGCAAATGATATATTTCTTAGTTTAGTGGCTTAAATGAGTCCCCGTGGAGAATGGGGAGCTACTTGATACTTTTTAATGAGATCAGTGGCCCGTTTGATATAAAACCCAGCAAATGGATGACCTGACTTGTTAGAGATTTGATTGTGAATGTTAAAAGGATATAATCCGTTCTCACTGTTTCCACTAAAAAGCATCTTCCCGGTTGCTTGGTCCTTCACATAAAAATAATCAGGAAAGAAAACAAAGAAACAATGATTATCCCATGTAAATTGATGAACTGATAAAAGGTTTGTAGCAACATTTGGACAGCGAAGGATATTATTTAGCTTAAAAGTGGTAGCATTATGAAAGATTTAAGATGAACCAATATGAGATATATCCAAACCTGCGCCATTACCAATAGCAACTTGCTCTTTACCATGATATTCGTCATGAATAGCAAGATTAGCCAGATCAGGAGTAATATGATTGGAAGCACCAGTGTCTGTAATCCAAGTTTGATTAGTACTAAATGGTGTTGATGATGTTCCTTGTGCAACAGCTGCCATGGCACTGAGTTTCTTAGTTGGAATTCTTCCTTCGTATGCCTGGTTCATTCGTTCATAACGATTACAGATTACAGATTTGGCAAACCGGGGTATCACCCGGAATTGTTGTAGGGCCATGACTTGTAAATGGGGATGGACGCATATTAGAGCTACGTCCACGACCACGGGCTCTAGAATACATCCCCTTGTTATGCCCTCTACCACGATTGGAATGGGACTGAAAACTTGAAGTATACAATGCTGTAGGTGTAGTGTCCAAAGCTACACTATTATGAGATTTGAGCCTCATTTCAGCACTAAGAAGTAAAGCCACAAGAACATCATATGTAATCGGAGTATCTCGGGCTTGCGTAGAACTAACAGTGGTCTCATAAGTAGAACATTGTTTATAATCACAGAAATAAGATCGTCATCATCAACTGGCTTACCAGCTAGAGCAAGATTATAACCAATATGATTAATCTTATCCAGAAATTCAGTAATAGAAAGACCATCTCCCTTTGTCTGAAAGAGTTCAGTGCGTAAATGCATAATGCGATTCTGGGATGGAGAAGCATACCTTTTCTCCAGACATTTCCATGAATCGTAAGCAGTTTGACAATGCGCTACAGTTGAGAGAACCGATGGTGTTAACGAATTATTGATCCAGGCAAGGATTGTTTGGTCTTTTTCTTGCCACTTCTCATATGCAGGATCTAACACCGTTGTTGCTTTACCTGTTGTATCCAGTTTGAACTGAGATGGACACTTATTCGTACCATCAACAATACCCATGAGTTTCCTGCTTCGGAGAACAGGTCCAATCTGAGCCAACCATAGATGATAATTGTTTTTATCAAGCTTTATAGTAATAACCCCTGAAGTAACTGCAATAGCAGCATTGTTCTTGGAGTCACCCATAAAGAAAGCAAAAAGAAATTTATGAAATCGTTAGATAACAGGCTGTGATACCATAGAAAAGATAATAATATAACTAAGAATGGTTTTTAAACCTCTTCTTTTATTACTTGACATTGCACACATATATATAGCATGCTTGACATTGTACAAATGGTTTCTAGCAGATCGATCGCACTAATACTACTAACAGTTATCATACATGTGCTATCATCATGTGCTACCACTAGAGTTCTTCATGTGCTGTTTGTTGGTCTATCATTGATGTTGAGCGGTATTGGACCTGCTGATCATCTCAAGGCCAATGAAATCAAAGTAATTCTGGATCAGCCCATGGTGGGGCAAGGAATGGCTGATAATCCGTTGAATGCTCTTATTATTCCTTCAAAGAAGCCTCTTGAAATCTCATTAGCTCAAACTGTGGGTACTATTGCATTTGGTAGTTACGTCGAAGCACTAAGTAGGATAATTGAGTTCGTTTGGGCAAATAACTTGCCTCCAGAACTATTAAATCAGGTATGCTTAAATCAATTGTTTTTTTGCTGATTTTTTATGTCTTTTCTCATTATGGGAAAAGAGAATTTACCTGAAACAGGGTATATAATGTAGGGCTGCGCAATACCCATTAACTCCACATTAGTATGATATTGCCCGCTCTGGACCGTGGTCAAGCCCGCACGGATTTGTTTTTGGGCTCCTCCAAAAAAGGCCTCAAACTAATGAAGTTGTTTGGCTGCTTATATATAAGATAATTCTTCTTTATCTTATCGATGTGGGACTTGGGTTGAAACCCACTCTTACAATCTCCCCTTAATCCAAGAACCACCAATCTTGTGACCCTTATACCGCCGCTATTCATCCGTGGCTCCTCATCCTGCGGGACACGCCGCCCGACCACCTCAGTGTCTGGAAGACTTTCGATACAAGCCGTCCAAGATCTCCAACTGCAGTTCTAGAGAGCCTTCCACACCACACAACTCTTGCAGCCCGCAACCCCAGGATCAACTTCTTAACCATCGGCTCTAATACCACTTGTAGGGCTGCGCAACACCCATTAACTCCACATTAATATGATATTGTCCGCTCTGGACCGTGGCACGGATTTTTTTTGGGCTCCTCCCAAAAAGGCCTCAAACTAATGAAGTTGTTTAGCTGCTTATATTTAAGATAATTCTTCTTTATCTTATCGATGTGGGACTTGGGTTGACACCTACATTCATATTTAGTGGATTTGTGGTTTTACCCTCCCTTGAGGGGTTTCCACGTTAATTCGTTGTGTTCTTTACTTTCGTGTTTGTTATTGTGTTTGATTAACGTTGATCTATAGTGGATGCGATCCTAACAAACTGGTATCAGAGCTTGGGTTCGAGAAGTAGATTCGGCGTTAAAGAAAAGGCAATCACGAAGTAGATTGTTTGCGCATTGTTAGTTGGTCTTGAGTTGATTTTCTTGGCTTGATGGAGGATCTAAAGTCTCTAAGGATTGATGCACCCAAGTATGATGGGAAGACGGATTTTACTATGTGGCAGTTAACCGTCAAGGATGTGTTAATTCAACAAGGACTTGATGATGCCTTAGAGGAGAAGAAGCCAGAAAAGATGAGCGATACAGATTGGGTAAAAATCCAGAAGAGAGCGGCGAGTACAATCAGGCTGGCACTTGTACCCGAGGTGAGGTATAACGTGTTGAAGGAGTCAACACCGAAGGAGATATGGGATAAGTTAGCAAGCATCTATGCGTCGAAGTCGTTGACCAACCGACTTAATTTAAAGATGAAGTTGTACTCTCTAAAACTGGATGAAGAAAGTAGTATCCATGATCACATTAGTTGTTTTAATCAGCTGGTATGTCATCTGGCTAATGTTGATTAGCCGATGAAAAACGAGGAACAAGCTCTGTTGTTGTTGTCATCGTTGCCGAGTTCCTTCAAGTATTTTAAACAGATGCTATTAGTACGGAGGACAACTCTTGCGCTTGATGATATGTTAAAGGCGTTAAGAGATAATGAAAGGATGACAAAGGATGTTGTTTCTCAAAGTGGTGAGGCAGTTTTAGCTGTCCAAAGTGCTGAAAGAGGGAGGAGTCGCAATGACCTACAAGGAAGAAGTAAATCTCGGCCGAGTAAGAAGGATATGAGCAATGTTGAGTGCTATTATTGTGGTGAAACAGGTCACGTGCAAATGTTTTGTCCAAGCTTTAAAGAAGATCTGAAATCCTTTAAGCAGATGAAGGGAAAAAACAAAGTTGATGATGTGAACTCTACACATGTGATCGAGGATGAAGAGTTTTTGATGGCGAGTGAGGATACTGTTTCTGGTTCGGTGAAGACTAAATCAGAATGGGTGATGGATTCTGCTGCTTCCATGCATATATGTAGAGATCGAGCGATGTTTGAGACTTTATGCACTGATGAAAATCTTGGTAATATCATTGTGGGAAATTATGAGAAGATGAAGGTTCAAGGAGTTGGAACTGTACGTCTTAAACTCCATGATGGTACGATCAAGAAAGCTCTCAATGTGGGATATGTACCATATGCGTCAAAGAATGTGTTGTCTTTGAGTGTGTTGGCATCACGTGGGTACAGATTCGTTGGACGAGAACGAAGTTGCAAGGTGTATAAGGGAAAGAGCTTGATTCTACAAGGGGTGATGAATAAGAAGAACATCTATTGTTTAGATGGGGAAGCAACGACGATGAAGACCGAGAAAAAGGTAAGATTCTCGGAATCGGTTGAGGTATTAGGGAATTCGAGCTGAGGGAGGATTTTTTGGGGTCCGTCCCGAATTCCTAATTATAATTAAGTTAAGAATCCTATTATGAGCAGAATTCTATTTTGTGATAATTGAGGTAATTCTTATTCTTGGTAGGAATATTAATTGTGGAAAGTTTTCTATTCAAGATAAGAAAAGATGGTAATTGTCACAAATAAATATTGAAGTAGAATAGGAATAGAATATTTGTGGTGCCTATAAATATAGATATTTGTAGGAGTTTTGGAGAATTGCAAAAGTTAGAGAGTTATGTGCGATACATAAGAGAGGACTTTGTAATCAAGGTGAGGTGATTGTATTCAAGAGTGTTGAGTGAGGGAGCGACTCCAATCTTGTAATACATTCATATTTAGTGGATTTGTGGTTTTACCCTCCCTTGAGGGGTTTTCACGTTAATTCGTTGTGTTCTTTACTTTCGTGTTTGTTATTGTGTTTGATTAACGTTGATCTATAGTGGATGCGATCCTAACATATAATTGCGATGCACTTTGATAGAGAAGTTGTCTATCATAATTCATAAATTCTCTTTGCATATTATTAAAAAATTGTCCGTCATGTAGATTGGCATGCTTTCGGGAACTACATATGTAACGGTTTGATAATCTAATGTCGGTCATGTTACAGACTAAACAAATCTATAAAGTGACTCAACAACAACAAAGTCTCGAAGTGAAAGCAGCAGTTGATTCATACCTATCATCAAGTATGCAAGTGGGAATCATTGTTGAGAAGGTAATGGGTCCAGCTTCTTCAGGTCATCTGGAGCTGAAAACGTTAGAAGCACAAGACAATCCTAAAGTCACTTTTAACTACTTCAAAGATCCACAAGACTTGCAGAAGTGCGTACGGGGAATGGAAACAGTAATACAGGTAGCAAAATCAAGAGCAGTGTCCAAGTTCTGGTATAAAACTCGATCCATACAACTTTATGTGGACACTATGGTTGCCCTTCCACTCAACTTGAGGCCTAAACATTTAACTGCAACTTCTTCACTGAAACAATTTTGCATGAACACAGTTATTGTTGGGTTTCAACCCAATATGATGTTATGGACTTGGTGATCCAAGATATATATGGGTAAGATAATAATTGTATGTGTAGATAATTATTATATATGTTATGTCTTGATCACTAAGTTGGGTAATTAGGTGCCAAGAATTGGAAGACTTGTATAACAAGTATGGTAAGACTTGTAGAACAAGTATGGTAATTCTTGGTGGCTAAGTTTTTGAAAGCTATATATACATAGTCATATTGTATTTGTTTGGCGGGTGAAAGCTTAAGAGATGTAGTCTTAAGTATTGTTTGGGAGATGCTTGAGCATTGTTGGCTCAAGTATCGGGGTTGGGACACCGTTGAGGTGTTATTGTTTCGATGTATTATTGATTATTGATTGGATTAATAATACAAGTTTGGGACGTGGGTGTTTCCACGTCAAATATTGTGTGTGTTCTTGTTTTGTTTTCAATTATTGTTGATAGAAGTAGAAGTAATACTTGAATAGTGTGTGACACGCTTTGGTGGATCTTGTTAACTAATTGATTGGTTGTATGTGCTCTGTATTGATTGTTTGTGAATCTTGGATTGTATAAGTTTAACCTAACAGTTATGACCATGTGGCACTTTCATGGCGGATGCCATGTTAATAAGGTTCTTGACCATGATTATAAAATTCTTGGTGTTGATTCATTACGCGTTATTGGTGCATCAACCTTTTCTTATGATTCTCCATGGACAAATCCTCAAGCTACTCTCATGATGCTTGGAAGGTAAATATATCAAATAAAATCTATAACCATGTACTGTCATTAATTGCACCTCATTTTTCGCAAACATGCGCAAGAACTCAATTAGTTATTCATTTTTCAATTGTGTTGATATTCAGGTATATGGGGCAGAGAATTCTTCAGCAGCGATCTTCTTAGGAGGAAATAGAAGTTCATATTTTTCCCAGAAACCGAAAGATACATGTAAAATTTACTTGTTTGTTTACATATTATTTATTGGTGCCAAAAGCTATGTGAAATGCATATAGTTTACAAGAAGGTAAGACTCATTTAACTCTGTTATTGGAAAATAGATGAAAGGACCTCAAAATCAAATGTGTTGAAAAATCTCCACACTCGCTTAGCTAACACTTGCATTTCTTAAGTGGACTTATCTTATGGTATCTAGCATTTTTGTCATTGTCTCTGAATATCTTTTGTCTGCATGGTACGAGAATTTCTCCAACTTGCGCAGATGATCAAGCTCAGCTATATTATTACATTGTGCCACGAAATGTGAATCCAGATCATCCTCTTGTGTTGCTTTTAACCTCTTCTCCACATCTTTAATTCCTTTTTTTTCGTCACCACTCTTACCGTGCATTGTTTCCATCAAGTCAATTTTTAAGCCACAATTGTGATTCTTGCATAGATCGTTGTTCAGTCTAATAATACAATATAAACTCGGTTAGCAAACACCTACGGTGATCTAACTGTTGAGAACAATTTTATGAAATGTTTAAGTGAGATAGTTAATTATGTTTCTGTCATAACCAACATAAACCAATTTATATGTCCATATTCGATCTGTTCCACTGCATTCTATATCAGTCTACTATGAAAACAGGACATGTGATGTATAGATTTGTATTGCATGAAGATATCATTGTCAATATACATAGCACATATTGTGCGAAAGATTGGGTTCTTTTGAATGCACCTAGCTACAAATAGAAACCATACGTGCCTGCAAAAGCCTTAAACCAATACTTCCATGGTTTGTTGCGTGACTCCAACCGGTAAGTACACCTCCTTTCCCGTGGTCACATCAACCTCATCTCTCCTCCCAGGTCCCGGAGAAACGGGAAGCCTGGAGATGAAACTCCGGACCTCCTCCATGTCCTTTCCGACAATAATCCTCGCATCCTCAAAATTATGTGAGTAGCTGACAGCATCGTAGCTTAAATCAGAAGTATGGCGGCGGTGACGCTGAAGCCTTGATTTCACCCTCCTTGTCCTAAAACTGCGTGGTGGGGTGCGATAATTAGGAGATAATGAACCAGGAGAGGAATGTAGAGATTCAAAATCCTGGAAATGATGGAAAGCGAAGCAGGATGAGATTGATGATGATGCTTTTTTATGTCGATGATGTCTCACTGCTAGATGTTCAAATGCCATGTATGTGTGTGTGCATGGGAGAGAAGGGTGATTGATTTTATAGAAATTGTATAATCCTTCTCTCCCTCTACACACACACAACACACACAAATTATGCGTGTTTCTCTGTATATATGATGGTCAGTTTGGTTGACACCCGATTAAATTGCGACTTTAGGAGGTTACACTTTGTTCTTATAATTACAAGAATCATTGTTGTCTAAATATAGCAATATTTTTAGTTTTCTTAACAAAAAACTTATTTATACTGAGGATGCATTTTAAAGTTCTTAGAATATAGATGCCTTGAACTCTTTAATGTAAGATACAGTTTCTTGGTCGCGTTTCCAAAAAATATCTTACCTGTAATGCTTAAGTACTATTCGTATATACTTGATGGTGAATCACGTTTTACAGAGTTTCATCTTTTTGGATGATTTAGTTGATAAAAGTTGTGCTGTAAACTTTCTTCATCCTAACTAGATTAAGCAAGAAAACAAGAAAGTAAAGACATTGTAGAGAGATTTGTATTTACTGTTGTATATTGTAGAAAAATGTAAAAGAGTAGTTCAATCTGTACATTTTGTTCTCTTATATAGAAGAGAATGTAACAAACTTTCTATACATACAGCTACCTATATCTATAACTGATCTAACTAACTTGCCAGCCTGGAACGTATCATCCGTTGATCATCTGTATCATCCGTTGATGTATTATCCGTTGATCAGCTGTATCATCCGTTGATCAGCTGTATCATCCGTTGATGTATCATCCGTTGATGTATGTTTATCCGTTGATGTAGCTGTAATATAACTTAAATCAACTGTGTTACTTGCTAGTAAAGCTCTATGTATAATATTCTCAATATCCCCCCTCAAGTTGGGAGGGGATTTAGAATACAATCCCAACTTGGACAATAATGTTTGAAACTGATGAGCTGGTAAAATCTTGGTGAAAACATCAGCAAGTTGATGAGTAGTAGGAAGATAAGTGAGCTGAATGAGGCCTTCCATGACTTTATCTCGAGTGAAATGACAATCAATCTCTATGTGTTTAGTACGTTCATGGAATACCGGATTCTTGGCAATTGCAATGGCAGATTGATTATCGCAATGAAGAGTCACTGGTTTGAGTTGATTGAGACCAAGCTCTTCAAGTAATCGAACTGTCCAGGTTACATCAGCAGCTGCAGATGCCATAGCTCGATACTCACTTTCAGAAGATGATCGTGAAATGGTGCTCTGTTTCTTTGATTTCCAGGCAACTGGTGAAGAACCTAGTAATAAAACATAACCTGTAATAGATCGTCGTGTATCAGGACAGGATGCCCAGTCACTGTCTGAATAAGCCTGGAGAGTTAAGTGATCAGATCCTTGTAGAAGAATACCTTGATTATGAGAGTGAGCTATATATGATAAAGTATGTTGTAGTGCTTCCCAATGAGCTAGACGAGGAGTATGCATGAACTGACTTAGTACTTGAACTGAATAGTTCAAATCAGGTCGAGTGTTTGTCAAGTAATTAAGTTTTCCAACTAAAGAACGATAAAGTTCTGGATCAGAAAACAAAGGACCTGAATCAGCTGTTAGTTTTAGGTTTTGAGGTAATGGAGTAGTGGCTTTCTTAGAAACATCAAAAGGTAAATCTTGTAAAAGTTCTCTTGTAAACTTCGACTGAGTTAGAGTAATACCATTAGCAAGATAATCAACTTCGATTCCCAGAAAGTAATGTAGTATTCCCAAGTCCTTGATACTAAAAATGTTATGAAGATGAGACTTGATGCTTTGTATTGAAGTAACATCATTACCTGTAACGATGATATCGTCCACATAAACGGCCATGATGGTTATATGTTTGTCAACTTTCTTGATAAAAAGACTGTAATCATTCTTTGATTGAATAAATCCCTGTGCAGTAAGTTCATGAAGTAATTTATCAAACCATTCTCTCGAAGCCTGCTTGAGACCATATATTGATTTTCGAAGTCGACAAACTAGATTATTTGGATTTGGAATGCCTTCTGGAACAGTCATGTAGACTTCCTCTGATAAATCTCCGTGTAAAAATGCGTTATTCACATCCAACTGATATAATGGCCACTTCTTATGTCCAGCAAGAGCAATTAAACATCTGATTGTATTCATTTTGACAACTGGAGAAAACGTTTCTTCATAATCGATCCCATACCTCTGATTATATCCTTTAGCAACTAAGCGTGCTTTACACCGTTCTAGGGATCCATCTGCCTTCAGCTTGAGTTTAAAAACCCATTTATATCCTATAGCTTTCTTACCTTCAGGAAGGGGTACTAAATCCCATGTCTTGTTTTCAGTTAAAGCTGCAATCTCTTTGTCCATTGCTTCTCTCCATAAAGGATGAGAATTAGCCTCTTTAAAGTTTTTAGGTTCAACAAGTTGAGATAAAGATGAGAGAGCAGTATGATGTGTAAGAACAGTAGGACAATGAAAATCCTTTAGATATGCAGGAAGTTGTTTAGTTCTAGTAGAATGTCGAACTGGTATATCAGCAGTGGTGTGAATAGAATTATCAGAATGATCAGTGGTAGATTGAGATGAATGTGAAATGGAATGATTATTGGTAGAGTGTGTGGACTGTATAGGAGATGAATCATTTGTAGAATGAGACTGAGATTGAGATTGTGTGGACTGTGTGGTGTTTGAAGTGTGTATATGTGACACAAGATCAGAATAGAAATCAAATTTAGGACTAGAAACAGCAGGTATATGAATAGCAGTAGAATCAGTCAATAATGTATCTTTGGCAATTGTATGAAATGGAAAATGTAGTTCATGAAACATAACCTCCCTTGAAACAGTTAATTTTCTTGAGGCTAAATCAAGTACCTTATATCCCTTCTGAGTTGGTGTGTATCCTAGAAATACACAAGGAGATGCTCTGGGATCCAATTTTGATCGACCAACCTTGCAGGTAGTAACATAACATAAACAGCCAAACGGTTTCAGTATATCATAAGAGGGTTCGTCTTTGTATAGAAGTTTATAAGGAGTGTGATTATTAATACTTGACAAAGGCATTCTGTTAATCAAATAAGCAGCACACAATATACATTCACCCCAATAATGATCTGGAATTCTAGATTGAAATAACAGTGCTCGAGCAGTTTCTAATAAGTGTCTATGTTTGCGTTCTACAACCCCATTTTGCTGGGGTGTATATGCACAACTAGTTTGATGGACTATCCCTTTCTTCTGGAAATATATCTTCAATTTTCCTTCACAAATTTCAGAAGCATTATCTGATCTAATACATAAAACAGGAGCTTGAAATTGTTTTTCTGCAAATTGAATAAAATTTTCTAAAACATCTGCAACTTCTGATTTGTACTTGACAAGGTGTATCCAAGTATATCTGCTAAAATCATCAACAATAGTGACAAATTGTGTACAACCAAACTGAGTTTTGACTTTGTAAGGTCCCCATAAATCGACATGTAACAACTGTAATATAGAAGTACTTTTAATAGTACTATGAGGAAATGGATTTCTGGTTTGCCTAGCTAATGGACAAATTTGGCAAATAGAATCATTGACAGAAGTAAAATCACAAGAAGGTTGTAAGATCTTCAATTGCTGATAAGGTATATGACCAAGCCTGAGATGCCATAGATAAGCTTCATTTGTAGCTTTAGCAGTAAGAGAATGCTTAGTAGAATTGAAACTTGAGTCCACAGTATAGAGACCATTTCTCAGCTCACCAAGATGAATTGGCTTCTTGCTCTGAGAAAGGTCCTGTAAAAGACAAGATCCATTATTGAAAATCAGTTGACAATTAAGATCTTTACATAATTTGTGCACTGAAATCAGCTTGAAATGAAAATCTGGAACATGTAGCACATCTTTTAAGACAATGTTATTTCCCAAATCAACTGTACCAATATGCAGAGCCTGTATTTTTCTACCATCTGGTATTGTTATGCAATTTTCAGAACCATTGACAGTAGTGTAATCAATGAAATTATCCAAATTTGGTGAAATATGGTCAGTAGCTCCACTATCTAGTAACCATTTGCAATCTAGACAAGACATCATACAGAGTTTACCTGCTAGTAAAGCCTGAGACTTAACAGAATTGTTATCAGAAAAATTCTGATCTGAGAGCAAATTGAGAAGCTTATTATATTGATCATCAGAAAGCAAGTTTGAAGAAACTTCATGTCCAGCAGTATTATCTCCAGTAAAAGTTGCTGCAGCTGCAATTTTTCTGTCTTTAGGTTTAAAACCTGCAGGATATCCATGTATCTTAAAACACCTGTCAACACTATGACCAGGTACTTTGCAGTGAGTACAATAGTAATTAGAGCCAGGTTTCTGTTTTCGATTTGCAGTATTTCCATAGTTTCCAGCATTTCCAGAGTTTCCAGAATTTCCTGTAGCATTTCCAGAATTATAACCATTTGAATTTCCAGTGTTATAACCAACTCTCTGTGTATTGTAATTTCCAGAATGTGTGAATCTTCTATCTGCTACAAAAGCCATGACATCACTCTGAGCATTTGACATTTCCTTATGATTCTCTTCCTGTGCAATCATCCTATAAGCCTGAGCAACTGTGGGTGAAGGATTCATAAGCAGGATATGTCCTCTCACCAGAGCATATTGATTTGTGTTTGCAAATGCATTTTCAGAAGATGTGTTTGCAGACATGATTTTCAACAAAAGATTTCAACAAGAAACAGTTCTTAGAATGATAGATTTCAGATCGATGTAACAATCTTAGTTTTCAGAGAAAAGATATCAAGAAACAGTTAAATTCAGAGAAATTTTGTCAAGAACAATTCTTGAACACAATCAGTAATGATGAATTTACAGTTAATATGCAAAGATTCAGAGAAAAACAGAAGATTTCGTAAGATCAGAAAAATAACACCTGATTTGTTTAAGAAATGGCAAAAGAAATAATCGTTTGATCGGAGATAATGTCTAATCACTGGAGAAGACACCGGAATCTGCAGAGATTAAGATCGCACACATAGGCTTTGATACCATGTAAACTTTCTTCATCCTAACTAGATTAAGCAAGAAAACAAGAAAGTAAAGACATTGTAGAGAGATTTGTATTTACTGTTGTATATTGTAGAAAAATGTAAAAGAGTAGTTCAATCTGTACATTTTGTTCTCTTATATAGAAGAGATTGTAACAAACTTTCTATACATACAGCTACCTATATCTATAACTGATCTAACTAACTTGCCAGCCTGGAACGTATCATCCGTTGATCATCTGTATCATCCGTTGATGTATTATCCGTTGATCAGCTGTATCATCCGTTGATGTATCATCCGTTGATCAGCTGTATCATCCGTTGATGTATCATCCGTTGATGTATGTTTATCCGTTGATGTAGCTGTAATATAACTTAAATCAACTGTGTTACTTGCTAGTAAAGCTCTATGTATAATATTCTCAATATGTGCAGCAATCACACCAGTTTTTTGTATATGAAATGTTTACATATGAAATTTATCAACCAGAGGAAGAGAAACTGTCATACTAATCCTTCCTGTTTTACAGTCCTTAAAAGGGACGAGTAAAAGGGATTCTTATACAATTATGACATCGATCTTATGTTCTTCTAAAACTGGTAATTTACTTACTTGATCTACTTGGTTTCAAAAAGAATCAATGCTGCAGGTGAAAAATCTGGTGATCGTCTTATGTAAACAAGGACTGACATGAATAGAAAAATTGCTATGGCTTCTTGTTTTTTTTCCAGATGCTCCTTAGTCCTTGGCTTCCACTTGTTCAAAATCTTCAAAATCACTCCAAAACATTACACAAGCAGTTTTGTGGCATGTTGTCTTGTTGAAACTGCAATATTTTATAGTGAAACTTCAAATGCCTGGCTCCTACGATGGAAGATGAAAAAATCTGACAGGTTCTCTTCGCATTTATGCATAAAAGAGTTATTTTTTTCTGAAACATTTGCGTAAAAGAGTTAAAATAGGATAGCTTGTGAAATCAAAGAAAGTGTCTGATAAGTATTGAAATTTGTACAGTACATTCTTATCAGCCTCTTCTTGTACCTCTTTCCTCCAACTGAATTGAATTAAACAAAAGGAAGCCGGCAAAGTAGAAGGGACGTACCACGGCTCTAAAAACCTTACAAGGTGCAGAACATCAGACACCTAGCCTAGATAGCAACCAAACTAATAGTGATAACACAGCAACCATGACTACAAACAACAGTGTGCCAATCAGAGCTAATTAGCCTAACATCAATATAACATTACAAACAGAGAGTGGTCTTTCAAGATTTTATTTCCAGAATCTTCTCGGTCGTGTGCACTTTATTACTAGCATCTTGCTTAATTTGGTTGAGCACTATACGAGCAGTCTTCATGTGGAATGGATCATGTATTCGACAGTTCCTTTCATACCAAATTATAAAAACAGTAGCTGCTAAAAAGAGCTTTGTAACAGTACTTGTTTGCATTCGCTATGGAATGAGGTAACTGCAGTCGTTGTATCTAGCCATGAACCAGGCAGTAAGATAGCACTTCCGCAAAGAACAGTAGCTGCAAACTGAAGAGGTTGCTAAATGGATTGTCAAAATTGTGTAGTTGGAAAAAAAAAAAAAAATCTAGACTCCAAAGTTGAAACAAAAGATTAAAATATATTAAACGTTTTAAATACATTAAACGTCTTTAAAAAAAAATTAAAAATAAATTAAACGATAAGAAGAAAGATGCGGCAAAAATTAATAAGACAACAAAATGAATTTAAAAAGAAATAACAAACCAAAACTAGTCAATTAGCCATCTTCTTCAACAACTTCCCTCTCTCTCTCTCTCTCTCTCTCTCTCTCTCTGTCTCTCTAACCCAAAGACAAGCAATCAACCACCTCAAAAATGGGGTGTGGAAACATATTCTTCACTCTAGTAACCACCTTCTCAGTAGCACTAATCACCTACAACATAATCATATCAGCCAATGCTCCACTCAAACAAGACTTCCCAGGCCCATCAAACCTAAAATCAACAACTGGGCTTGTGTTTCCCAATGACCCAATTATTAAAATGCCAGTGGAAAAACAATCAATCAAGAAAAAAAGACTGTTTCACACAGCTGTTACAGCTTCTGATGGGGTTTATAATACTTGGCAAACAAGAATTATGTATTATTGGTTTAAGAAGTTTAGAGATGAAGAGGGGTCTGATATGGGTGGGTTTACCAGGATTTTGCATTCTGGGAAAGCTGATGGTTTGATGGATGAGATCCCTACTTTTGTTGCTCAACCACTTAAAGATGGCATGGATCAGGTATATTTGTATGTATGTTTGTGTTTTTTCGATTTGGGTTTTTGTTTTTGTTAGCTGGATTTTAGTTTTGTAGGGTATGTTTTAAGGGTTTAAGTGATGATTGTCATAAAAAATGTGAACTTGGAAAGAGGGGTTGATTCGATGATTCATTTCATTAGAGGAAATTGTCTTTTTATGCTAAGTAGGAAAATGTCTTTGACCCTGTATAAAGCAAAAGTTTCAGTAATGTCCAGCGAACACCCTAGACAAATGATATTTGACCATATTTTGTTTTAAAAACGAAATGCTTGTTGATTTAGGACAGAACTTTAGGAACAGTTACTAGTGTCTATTCTTTTCTTTTCTGTCACTATATAAATTCCTGATCACCTGTACCTAGGGGTGTAAACAGGTGGAGCCAAACATTGCCAGACTCGAGTTTTATTGGAAAGTTCGGCCTCGAACTCAAGCAAGCAATAAATTTTAAGCTCAAAGCTTGGCAGCTTGGCTCGACATAAGTTCGATAAGCTTGAGTTTGGCTCAAAAGCACAAATTGACTATGCTAAATAGCGACGAAAACTCGATGAGAAGCTCAACTCCATTGAATTTGTAGACACATATTAATTTCGATTTTGTCGATACATATTAATTTTGAAAACATATTATTAAGTATAAGTAATAAAAAAATAAAAACTCTTTTGGGCTTGCGAGTCTCGAGTAATGTGAAGCTCGAGCTCGGCTTTTTTTAATACTGGAATAGATTGAGCTCAGCGTGATTATTGTTGACTCACATCCGAATATTTCACAAGTCAAGTTCGAAGTGGTCACAAGTAGCTTGACTTATTAACTACCCTACCTATACCCAGAATTTTGCACTGGACAGTTTAGAGCATTGTTTTTACGATCAGTTTCATTGATGTTTAAGTTCCTGGAAATAGTCTTTATATGCATTATGTCATTTCAACCTTTTTTTAATAGTGAAATTAGCGACTTTTGTCCCAAAGACATGTTACAAGCGTAATCCAGATTTGATTTGTGTTTAGAGATGTTGTGGATGGTTGCTTTTAGGAATATGTTCTTAATATTGTCAATTAAGTCGACTTAGTCTTTAAAGTGAAAATGTTTAGTGTGATAAATAAAGGTCTAGTTAACTCTGATCTCTATATATTAGTATTGAAATGATAATGAGCTCATTCATGTAGATGTACGTATGTATAAGAAGTATATATGTAGATGTACTAAGTTCCCGAACTCTGTTTATACTTTTAATTTGTACCTCCTAGTCTTTATATGGTATAACCATATTCTCATTTTGATATTCTGAATTGTGCTTTGTCGTGAGTGATATCTCTACCAAGCTTATGATGCAATTATGCAAATTATTATCATGGAGAGGATTTTGCATGGTAGAATTTACCAAATTTAGTGTGAACTGTTTTTGAATCTGATGTGAATTTATATCTTCATTACAGGGTTATATAGTCCTCAACAGACCTTGGGCCTTTGTACAGTGGCTACAACAGGCAAATATTGAAGAAGAGTAAGCAAACACCTGGAAAAACAGTTTCTCCTGTAGCGATTTTTTTTGCATGGCCTTCTCTCCTCTTTGATAAATCTGTATCATTAAAAGCACTGTTCAATTGCATGCAGCTACATTTTGATGTCCGAGCCGGATCATATTATAGTAAAGCCCATACCAAATTTATCTAAAGATGGCCTAGGAGCTGCTTTCCCTTTCTTCTATATTGAACCAACAAAGCAAGAAACCATCCTACGAAAGTTCTTCCCTGAAGAAAAGGGACCAATTACCAACATTGATCCCATAGGGAATTCTCCTGTCATTGTTGGGAAGGTATATATAAACTGTAATCTCATCATGTGCCTCCATTGTTACTTTATTGTACATATATATTTTTTTATTTTTTTATTGTGAATCGTGTAGGAAGCTCTTAAAAAAATTGCTCCAACTTGGATGAATGTTTCCTTGGCAATGAAGAACGATCCCGATGCAGACAAAGCTTTTGGCTGGGTTCTCGAGATGTAATTGTACATAAACTCAGAGAACCCTTAATATTCTTCTGTTTTCCATTTTTATCTAAAACTGTATTATGCAGGTATGCATATGCTGTCTCATCAGCTCTGCATGGCGTGGGTAACATCTTATACAAGGACTTCATGCTTCAGGTTGCTCATGTTTTTATTTTTAATATTATTTGTGGATTATTAAATATCATTTGTTGTTCTAGTATTTATCTAAAAATGAGAACTCGCAACAGAGTTCTTACATGAACACTGATTTTAAAAAAAATTGAGGGAAAAATCACTAAGATGCTTACATGTCCAAATCACCTTGTTTCTTTCGTGTGTTCAGTGTTTGCATGTGTTGTTCGAAAGGTATGATAAGTATTTTACCTCTCACAGTGACATGATAAGTTGTCCTGGCATCTTAAACCTCATTTTAAAGAGTGACATTTTGTTTGTCTATTCTCACTGAATAGTAATAAAAATTCCCGAAAATTAAAAGTATTGTATATCTTATATCTATTTTGAGCCGTCTATTTTATATACTATTCTTTTTAGGTTCACAATTTTCACATATCTGAATTGTACAACTTTACAAGTAAAAGTAACTGCACAACCGAGTAAATATAATTCCAAACAGTTCTGGTTCTGGGGGGTGTTTTATTTTATTCTGCATAAGAGAGTGTTGTGTATGCATGCTGCTCATCACATTGTTACCTTTCCCTAGTACTGATACCTTCAATGAGCAATCTGATTTCCAGCTTCATGCACATTATGTCATATTAAACTTAAAGATAAAGGAGAGACTTAGACCTGTGAGGAAAAGTTTTTCATTTTCTTTGCTGTGGTACATACATTTCTTAGGTGCATTTCTTGGAATTTTGGTCAGAAATTGGGATTCTCTGGGCTTGACCCCATGGAATCAATTATGTAAATTTTGATATTGACATTTAGAAATAGAGGAACTTTGATCGACACTTTTTGACAACCTTTATAAACAGGAACGAGATATAGAGGTAAGAATTTGTATAACGAAACACACTTATCGTATACATCAGTATGTCCAAATTCTTAGATTTTCTTGCAGGAAGATAAACTACTTGAATTGTCCAATTGTCTTATGCGACAGTTTCCACATTAATATTGACTATATTATATTTGTTTACCAGGATTAAAGGCTTGATTTGTTATGATAATTTTCATAATTATTTAGTCGGGGTGGGGATCAGGGGGGAGGTGAAGTCTGAAGGTGGTCCTATTTCATGTATTTACATTAACCGAATAAGTAGATTGGAAAACCAGGTGTTCACTCAGTATGTTTTTTTTTGTTTTTGATGACAAGAATCAACATTTTAAAGATAAAATATTTTTCCAGACTTCCTTCATAGAGCTTGTGCTAACTCCTGTATGCACATATGCAGACATTTTTTGTATTGTGCGTTATAGTTGCTTAATTGATGTTTTTACTTTGCATGATATAATTGTAAGCGGATCATGTTTGCTAATTTTGTACTTCATTCTTGTTACAAACATTTACAGCCTCCCTGGGATACAGAAATCGGAAACAAGTATATTATTCATTACACGTACGGCTGCGACTATGATCTGAAGGTATTCACGTTTCACTGATGTTTTCTAGCTGTCCAGTGTAGATCTTAAAAGTTTTCAAAAATCTGCAAATGTTTTATATCAAAGAAAATTTCTTACGAGTCAGAGAGAGTGAGTAGTTGTGTTTGAGATATCTTCTTATGATTTGTTGACCGGCCTGTGTTAACACCATTATTCCGTAATATCCAGGGTAAATTGACATACGGAAAGATTGGTGAGTGGAGATTTGACAAAAGATCTTATACTGCCACTTGGCCTCCGAAGAACCTCCCAATGCCTCCGCCTGGTGTGCCAGAAAGTGTTGTAAGTCATTATTCTTGTGTTTCTGAGGCTTCTCTATGCAATGCTACACTGATAGTACATTTTTATTTGTTATAAATTGCTTTCTTTTTATCTGTGAGTAGAAGCATAGAGTATTATTATCTTTGCTGAAAGCTGTTTATTGCTAGATGGACTTTATCATGCCATTAGTTCCCGACTAGTAAAATCTTGTAAACTCTTTGTTGTTGCTAGTCATCATTCTTGTGTTTGTGAGGCTTCTCTATACGGCCCTAGACTAAAAGTACATATTCAGTTTGTTATTAGCTGCATTTGTTTTGTCTTTGAGTTGAAGCATAAAGCATTATTACCTTAGCTGATGGCTGGTTACTGCAAGATGGACTTTTCTTTTGCCATTAGTTCCCAACCATTAAGATCTTGTAAATTCATTGTTGTTGCAAGTCATCATTCTTATGTTTCTGAGGCTTCTCTATACAATGCTAGACAGATAGTACACATTTCAGTTTGTTATTAACTGTTCTTTTTTTTTTTTTTCCTGCTTTCTTTTTGTCTGTTAGTAACAAAGAGCATTATTATCTTTGCTGCCATTAGTTCCCTAGTAAGATCTTGTACACTTGTTATTGTGTACAGTGTAGATTGTTAAGTACATAGAGTTTCCCTTTTACTTTTGTAGTGTCTGATCCTAAGCTACAAATAGTCACAGTAAGATACAAGTATTTGACACTTGGTTGTGTTTGGTGTCCAAAACATCTTTCTCTACTTCCATTAAGAACTATACTGGACCTGAATCTCTTAATGACCTGACCTCTAATCTCAGGGCAAATATTGTGAGAGGAGGATTTCTATTTCCTTATTTAGATGTGAATTTAACGAACTCATCGTAAAAATTAATGTCGACAGTTGGATTTTATTTTTGAAATTACAATATCCTGTACAGGAATCTGGCCAGCCACTATTTGGAGAGATTTTTTGCAAATCAACATTTGGAAAATGTAAAGATCGAGAAATTTCTAGCAAAGAGAGAGCATTAGGGCTACAACTGTCACTTAATAAACTGGCATAAATATAACAAAAATCCGGCGTCAATGTTTCCAGGCGTACGGCGTGTCAAGATTTTTAGAATATACCCATTGGTTTTCTTCACAAGTGCATGTGCTATATAACTAGCAGCTAGACCAAACAGTCATCAGCTGAACTAAACATGCAATATATCACCTGAACCCCGCCCCCCCTTCCCTTCTTGAAAAAGACTTTTTATTTTTCTCGTGGGTAATCATTAGGTCCATGGCCTAGAGAAGTGACATCCATTGCACTTGGGATGGGTGCTTATATCATATACTCCCTCCGTCCCAGCCGGTCCTTTACAGACGGCTGGGACACGGAGACCAAGGAATATAATTTAAATAGTGGGTGTAATAGTGTAGTAGTGGGTGTAATAGTGATTTTATTGTTAAAATAAGTAAAGTAGTGGGTGTAATAGTGTAAAGTGTTGAAAAAGTAGAGTAAAGTAGTAGAGTAGTGGGTGTAATAGTGTAAAGTGTTGAAAAAGTAGAGTGAAGTAATAGATGTAATAATGTATTTTATTGTTAAAAGTTACTATTTTTGGTATGTAAAGAAATGGGTGGGACGTCCCAAAATAGTAACTGTAAAGAATCCATTGGGACGGAGGGAGTACTTATTTCTAGCTGCTGCATTTAGTAACCTTGGCAAATCAAAATGGTTAACTGTCTGTGTACTAATTATCTTATTGACATGACAGGTTACTCTGGTGAAAATGGTGAATGAAGCCACGGCCAACATTCCCAACTGGGGCGAGTCGTAACATGGGAGTACCTCTATAAATCTCAATGCCCGGATACTGTTTAAGCTTTCACGATTTTTTGTGTAATTACCCACTTCAAGTAGGTTTATGTACAACAAGCGATTGGACATTCTCACTCATAACCCGGGATCGTCGAGGCCTGTATTTACAAATTATAAATTGTATACCTTTTAGAACTAGCTTATATAACTTCCCTGTCAAATTATATTAGCATGTTCATATGTTTTGCAGGAAGACACTATATTATGAATTCTCAAAATGAAACGTTGGCTGCTAAAATTTTCAAATTAATTGTGGTGTTTGCAATTTAATCAGTATTTGGTATTACTATTTCACATTTACATTTGTAGGTGTAAACATTAAACTGAGAATACAACAAATTGGCTACAAAAAATAATCTTACAAGATAAAGCAAATTTAAATTAAAATAGATTAAAATATTATAAAATTATCAATTTTGTGTTTAGTGCATATATTACAATAAACGGTATTTTTTATCTTTATGAGATCAAAATTTTGGATGGATGTATATCATCCACGGGTTTTAAGGATCAAAATGTAATTCAAAAAAATTATATTTAATAAACCAAATATAGAAAAGTGGCATTCTCTATTGATGTTAAAAAAAAAAAAGAATTAAGATACAACACAAATACACCGATATCCTATTCTCGAACCAAAAATATCAAGTTTTATCATAATATTCTTTTGTCAATAATGATCAAATAATCTTTCTAAACATACTTTATTCAAAACTACGGAAATTAAACATATCTTCTCATAAATATTAAAATAAACTAATTTCTTAAAAC
Organism: Saposhnikovia divaricata; assembly: GCA_036435485.1. Lineage (NCBI taxonomy): Eukaryota > Viridiplantae > Streptophyta > Magnoliopsida > Apiales > Apiaceae > Saposhnikovia > Saposhnikovia divaricata. Next base: position 52,168,820 of record CM071595.1, on the reverse strand, counting down.
TTAGAATATTATTAAAATGGTCATAATAAGATAAATACACTTCATATTATTTACTTCATTTAATTATTTAAACTAGGTTTACAGCGCATACGGTTTATAAAAAATTTATCGATCCCTTAATTCAAAGTTTCCGAGTTGTCTTCTCTTCAGGTACCGATTCGACTCAGTTCAGAACCAGCTTCTGAGGTATAATTTTTCTTCAATTCGACAAGCTTGAGATTAACTAATTACTAATTAATCTTTTAATCCGAGTTTCCTATTAAATTAATACAACTGTGAAACTAGGGCTTGTTTTGATTACTGATTATTATTTTTGATTATTTAACTGCATTGTGTTATGTTATCTCTGTTTATGCATATAATTTGTGTAGCTATATATACAATTTTCTTTTAGTTTTGTTGAGACTTGATAGTTGCATGTAGTTACTTACATATTTCGTGTAATTTTCGCAAAGATGATGATTGCAAGTTGATTTTAGGGAATCTTAGATGAGATTGTTTAAATTATCGGAACTATAAAAGCTGAATGTAATGTTTACAGTTTCTATTTACAATTTACGAGGCGGTGTTTACAATTTACGTGCTAATGTGTAAAATTAGGAGGACTATAAAAGCTGAATATAATGTTTCTGCAAACTGTACAAGTGTCGAGTGTAGCTGATTTATGTTTTAAACATGACACAAACTATAAACGCTTGTATCCGTTTCTTCCACAGCACCGTTATTGATACATTAATTAGAACGGTGAGATAGACAAAATAACTGTTTTAGTTTGTAGGATTGGTGTGTTCCCAACCTGTTTCGACAAGTTTAAGTTGGAATTAGGTTCTTCCGATTTACTTTCTATAACTTGTGTTTTTAACCAAAAATGTACTTCCACTATAAGTATTCGTGTGATTTAATCCAATCTTTCTAATGTGTAATGTTCTTTTTAAAAAAATTGCACTATGTCTTTCACTATTCTCTTCTACTTCCACACCTTCGGTTTTTTTCTATTTACGCATTTGTTTCCTTACTCACCTCCGTTTCGTACTATCAACCCTACGTCCCTACACAACATATGAGGACAACTTTCAAAACATGTCAAAAAGGAATACCTAAACCATCATTAACGGACAAAAGGCCTATCGAGGAGGATCAACAATTTAAGGCAAGCACAGTAATTAATTAAAGTTCAGACTGGTACCGCAGTTTCTATTTTTTATTGATGTAGTTGGAATAGGATTATTTAAAAGTGTCCTATGCATCAGAAGCACATACGTATAAATCATAATTGTCGATTTCAATTGTTTTAGTATTCCGTGCCAGAAGAACTGAATGTTTAGTGCGGCGTAAATGTTCTACTTCTACATAGAGATTATATCATTCTGTGTTTTTTCAACAGAGAAGATATTATCTAACATTTATTTGCATTTGGACTAGCATTTTTCTTTCAGATGTGTTTAGTTTTTTTCTTGATAATATACTTTTAGAGATTTTCTTGCTACTTTTTATTATTATTAATTCAATATTATCTGTTAATATGTGTACCGGTCAAAATTTTTAGGTCCAGTTTGACAAGAAAATCTCTTGGTACACAAGTTTCTGGATACACTTAAACTAGATACCTGTACTGTTCTTAGCTTTACTGCCTGAAAGATGTCACCAAAGAAAGTCATAGCTATATGTCAGTCTGGGGGTGATTTTGAGACGGGGAAAGATGATTCTATGTCTTATATAGGGGGAGAAGCCTATGCAATTGATCTTGATGAGCAATCCCAGTTGAGCCAATTTAAGCAAGAATTAGCTGAGATGTTTCAGTATAATGTTGATAGCATGTTAGTCAAGTACTTTCTTCCTAGGAACAGAAAGACACTCATCACAATATCCAGAGAGAAGGATCTCCAGCGCATGGTAAATTTCTATGAGGATTCTGGTCAAGTGGAGGTGTTTATTTTGTTTAAGGAAGGTGCTGCTCAAGATGTGGTAAACACGCCTGTGATTAGGTACCTGCAGTCTGATGCTCTAGATGTGTTAGATATCGGCATGTTTACTTTACTAAGAAATTAGTCTTTGTAACTACTCATGACTCCCTCCAAAGTGCATTTGTGTGCTATAGAAACTAAGAGGAAGTCTAGAATGGACAAACATATGAACGAATTTGTTATATCCTTTGAGTTACTAGACTTAAAGAAATATAAATTTAATACAAGAAAAATAAAAGGACATATATTTTTTATGCCATTAGTTATTGCTTAATTGTTTATGTCAGTTGAAGGTTTAGATATATTGCATTCATTTCTACAACCAGGCAAGAATACTTTATGCATATCTTTATATTGTGTTCTTTTACGTTAGTTAATTGGTCATGAATACCATATGTTATGTTTTTAATTGCTTCTTATATCAAAAATTTAAATTATAACAGTTTGTAATTAAATATGTGTATATTTTTAAGTTTTTATTAGATAAATTTATAATTGTGGATATTATAATTATTATTCACTTCACATAACAGAATCTGAATAAGAACTGCTAATTTACACTTTTATTTCAAGAGGGTGTCTAATTATGTATATATTATACTTATCATCTGATTGTTTTTATGTCTTGTCAAAAATAATTAATCCAAAAAATGCATATTTTATGTTTATATGTATATGTAGGTATGTGTGTGAATGGACATTTGGTATATAATGTTAATTAATATAGGGATATTCCAAATGGTACCACTGTACAATTGGCTTTTCCGTTTGGTACCATCCAACATTTTTGACTTCCAAGTAGCACCACTGTACTTTTGGCTTCATCCATTTTATACCATTCTGTCAAGCAAACATTAGTCGAACGTTAGATTATTCTTAATGGTACCACTATACAATTGACTTTTTCATACGATGCCATCCAATATTTTTGACTTCTACATGGTACCATTTTTCTCTCACTAAAATCAATTTTTTCTTGGAATTTTCACAACTTATCTATATGCTTTGTCTGTAATAAGTCATTGATTCTCTAACTCACTTTTTCTGATAAGCCATCAAGTCATTCATTAGACTCGGATCTAATTGTCCAATCATAATAAACTTTGATCAATAGTTCAAAATATTAAATTAATACATAATATATAGAATCAACCTGTATGAACATATACATATATAATGTGTGCTCGGATCTGTCCCGGAGCTTCCGGAGGGTTTATTTTGACCAATGAAAGCGTTGAAAGAAGCTAAATAATTTGAACTACATAGTTTATTATGATAAGACAATTGGATATGAGACTAATTAATGACTTGGAGGCTGATCAGAAAAAGTGAGAGAATCAATGACTTATTATAGGGTAAAATGTATAGATAAATTGTGAAATTCAGAGGAAAATTTGACCTCAGTGAGAGAAAAATGATACCATGTAGAAGTCAAAAATATTCAAAAATATTGGATGGCACCGTATGTAAAAGTTAATTGTATAGTGGTAACATTAAGAATAATCTAACGTTTGACTAATGCTTGCTTGACAGAATGGTATAAAATGAATGAAGTCAAAAGTACAGTGGTACTTGGAAGTCAAAAATGTTGGATGATACCAAATGGAAAAGCCAATTGTACAATGGTACCATTTGGAATATCCCATTAATATATGTATATATTATGTGCATTATTACCAATTTTTTATCATTTAGTGCTCCACTTAGGATAAACGTATAATTTATTTTTTAGAGGATGAATAGCCGGGCATGCACTAATTTGTGTAACTTCTGGAACCATTTAATCATGCAGTTCAAGTAAAGCAACCACAGAACTCATGGCTATTTCACTTGAACCATTTAATGTTGTTGTAGCTGATGATACAACTGATATTGAAATGGTCATCGCCAATGGGTCAATGCCAAGCGCAGATGTTAGTGATACCACAGATGAAATTTGTCGCAATGCTGTATTGCAGTGGGAAAATATTATCACCGGTGTTGACCAAAGATTTTCTGATTACACTGAGTTTCGTGAAGCTCTGCATAAATACTCTATTGCACATGGATTTACTTACAAATTCATCAAGAATGAAAGTCAGCGTGTAGCTGCTAGATGCAAAGCGGAAGGCTGCCCATGGCGTATCTGGGCATCAATGGTATCTGGCACACAGTTATTCTGTATAAAGAAAATGAATTCTACACATACATGTGAAGGAGCAGCTGTCAGAGCCAGGCATCGGGTAGCAAGGGACTGGGTAGGAAATATAATCAAGGAGAAGTTGAAAGCTTCTCCGAATTACAAGACCAAAGACATTGTTAGTGATATCAAACGAGAATATGGAATTGATATGAACTATTCGCAGGCATATCGTGCAAAAGGACGTGCAAGGGAGAAACTGCATGGTTCTTTTATAGAGGCGTACAGTCAGCTACCACTTTTCTGTGAGAAGATAGTGGAAACAAATCCAGGTAGTGTTGCTACTTTTACTACAAAGGAGGATTCGAGCTTCCACCGTCTATTTGTTTCGTTTTATGCCTCAATTTCTGGTTTCCAACGAGGGTGCCGGCCTCTGCTTTTCCTTGACAGTACACCTCTGAACTCAAAGTACAAGGGGATGTTGCTATCTGCTACAGCAGTAGATGGTGATGATTCTATATTTCCTGTGGCTTTTGCTGTAATTGACGAGGAGAATGATGACAACTGGCATTGGTTTCTATCCCACTTAAAAGACATAGCCTCAACACCACAAAGGATCACATTCATAGCAGATTTTCAGAAGGGTTTAGTAGAGTCGTTGCGTGAAATCTTCGGTGGAGGAGCCTACCATGGATATTGTATACGTCATGTTGCTGAGAAACTTAACCAAGATTTGAAAGAGCCATTTTCTTATGAAGCCAGACGTCTCATGGTTCAGGATCTGTATGCTGCTGCTAGTGCGCCAAAACTTGATGCTTTTGAGCGATGCACGGAAAGCATGAAAGCTATATCTCCTGAAGCTTACAATTGGGTTATACGTAGTGAGCCAGATCACTGGGCAACTGCTTTTTTTGGAGGAGCAAGGTATGGTCATGTGTCATCTGATTTTGGGGAACCATTCTACGGTTGGGTATCAGATGCAAAGGAATTGCCTATTACTCAGATGGTTGATGCACTACGAGGTAAGCTGATGGAGCTATTCTATAAACGTAGGGTTGATTCTAGTCAGTGGGAAACGAAGCTAACACTATCTATGGAAGAAAAATTAAAGAATGAGATTTCAAAAGCACGCTCTTTTCAAGTATCTCAGTTACATGATGGCACATTTGAAGTTAGAAGTGAATCTGTTGACATGGTTAACATTGAGCACTGGGACTGTAGCTGCAAAAATTGGCAGATTACTGGATTGCCATGCTGCCATGCTATTGCTGTTATCGAACTTCTTGATAGGAGTCCATATGATTATTGCTCCAGATACTTTACTGCTGAGAGTTACCGTGCAACATATTCAGAGTCAGTCAATCCAATACCTAATGTAGAGGGACCAGTCATGGGTAATCCACCGGAGACAACTTTTACTGTAACTCCTCCACCAACTAAAAGTCCAAGTCCAAAGATTGGAAAGAAGAGGAAGCGGGATGGAACATTTGATATAATTAGACGCACACTCCAGTGTAGCAAGTGCAAAGGCCTTGGTCACAATAAGCGAGCGTGCAGGTGGGTTTTTTTTTTTTTTTTGTGAGAAACAGTTTTATTTTAAAATATATATTAAATTCTTCATGGCAGTAAAGATCCCTATTAGTCTATTACACTGACATGTTATAAACTCGTCAAATATATGCATTAACATGTTTATCTTTATAATTATCAATCAATTACCGTCTCTAATCCAAAAGATGGTGATTTATAAAAATATTATTGTGAGCGGTGTCCATTTAGAAGTGATAGGATACGTATGGAAACTGGAGCTGTATCTCTAGCTGAGGAATTGAATCAAAAAGTAGTTGTTTTGCTACCGTTGGTACAAGAAACTGTATAGGATTTTTTTCTATAAGAAGGTGGAATAGGGTTATCATCATTTTAAATATTTCTGGTTTAAAGCAACTGATTTGATAATTAGATTGTTATTTTTTGTACTTTGTCTTATTTTTTTCTAAGGCTTTTAAGTTCTAGGCACCCCTGACCTAAATATCATATGTAATTGGACCATTGGAGTATTACTGAACAAATTCTGAGTAGACCAGGATTTATTTCTATACAGTTATTTCTGATGGTAGCATCTCCGTAGTACCTTGCATGATTGTTTAATGAGTATAATTGAACTTGGTTTATGAAATTCTCAAACGACCAGACAGTGAATATTTTAATCGTTTCATCACAAGCACGGCTGATATAAAGTATAGAATTTTAAAAATTGCTAAAAACCAAGTGTATACTTGATCATGTTTCTTGAAGCAAATTCCCTAAACAGTACATTTGGATTATCTTTTTAATGAGGAGAACATATTTAGAAGGTAAGAATGTTGGTAAGGTTGCACAATGAGACACCAAAGTTGGGAACACATACTTGAAAAGTGGAACGTTGAACAGAAAAACAACCTTACTATGAAATTTAAACCAGACACGGACAGAGACATCTGATGTGCCTAATGCATAAGTAAGCATTAAAATTAATATGATGTGAGCATTGAAATTGATGTGATGCATTCCACTCTGTCCGCATACCTCTTAAAATTGTAAAAGGCAGAGCTAAGCATGACCCTCGTCAAAGTATTGTTTCACATCGTTGTTCTGCAGGTCTGCTGTATTCAGTGATCACAGATTTTCATTTATAAAGGACTTTGTTTCTGGGGTTTTTTTCGCTAGGCAGCAATTCTTTGTATACCCTTGTTACATTACTACTAAAATAGTACTTGACAAATACGTTTTGGCTCGTCTGTAGAAAATTTCAGAGATGCTTGTATGATTTGTGTAATTTATTAACATTGAACCTACAAATTTACTGATTTTGAAGGTGGTATTTCTGTAATTATATCTGACCTGATTGATTGGGATTTTACATAAGATTTGAGGCTGTTGACATCTCCTATTGCTCACTGATACAAACTATCTTGATTTGCAAATCATTCCTGATAATGGGATTGCTGGAAAATATGATAAACACCATATTATACTTCTTCATGCATCGATAACGAAAATATCGAAGATATGATAAACACCAAATCACCCACTTATAGGAATCAACATAACTTAAGTTACACTTTTTTTCTAATATAAGTATGTAACCCTTAATTTTGTAATACAAAATCTTGTAAACTCAGGCTTTTGCAAAATTCACCCTCAGGAGTCAAGCCTATTGTTCTCTGTAAGTGTCATTCCTTAATTTCTAGTTATTAGCTTCACCCCCATCCTGAACGCCGATGGAGTTCTACTGGTCCACACATGTGGCATATAATATAAGTATGCGAGGTATCCGCTTTGGAGAATGGCTCTGCATGTTTTTTCCCTTTAAAACAGCTGACTCTGAGGAGGGTCTTGATGCTTGTTAGGTACTTACAAGGAACTTGGTCCCCTAACTCGAGTTGTGGGATAGTGAAACCATCAAGCTCATATTCAAATGTCCTCGTTAATTACTTACTTTCGAGACTCATACTGTCTCTATATCTGCACTAGAATAAGCATGAGGATTTCATCCACTACTTTAGAATACTTACTCCCTCATGTAGTCATAATTATCTAGTTGGGGACATGTCCATCAAAACAGTGCAAGTTCTTCTAGTCTATATCTCAGGACATGTAATGGAGAGATGGTAAAACACTGGAACTACTTGTCGTGCACTTGTGTGATTGGGGGTATAGTAGGATGTATGGTGCTAGACTATGCATTATATATTATTATAACTAGTTAAATTTTAGCCTTCTAGTTTGTTTCACTGGCTTCTAGTAAAATGACATTTTTGTTGTATTAGTCAATGGCAGTCCTGCAACTGAAGTACCAGTCTCAACTTCGAGAATCTTCTAGTCCATATAGATGTTTTCAAACTCCCAGTCTGTAGTTGGTGATGCTATGCTATGGTTTGATGATGATATGAGAGTGCTTTTCTGGTCCTTCTCTCTTTTTCTTCCTCTGGCTCCCTGCAATCTATCTTCTCTCTCCAAATCTTTACCTATATATTTATATTTAGTAACCCGTCTGACTACATTTCCCTAGTACTAAATATCTTGGTCCAAGAAAGGAAAGAGACGTTCCAACTGGGTCGAATAAAAGAATGAACCAATTAGGAAAAATGAAAGATTCATGTAGTTCATGTGGATGGAGTTGGCATCAACTTGGATGTACTTTTTTTGTAATAGCTGCGTAATGTGATGAAATCCGTCTTGTAATACCTAATAGAACAATAATTTATCTGCTTAAAAGACGTGTTGCATATAGATTTCAAATCTTTTTTTGTTCACCAGAGGTTACTTCCCATTTGAGTTCTGGTGGTGGTTCTGACTATTTTTCTTTTTTGTTTTGCTTCTGCATGCAGCAAGGTCAGTGAAGATGGTGAAGAATCATCAGGTCCTTTTCCCTCATCAGATGTAACAACTGAGGAATGTTGAGAGGAATATATAGGTGATGTTTAGTTTCTTCTCACTGTATGTAGTCTATCCGAAGTAGGGAAAAAAATAATCTTCTTATTGAAAGCTTTGTCATCACAGAAGACCTCCTGTATCTAATGATGCTCAATGATATACATCTCAGGTCTTGATGTTGTTTATGCAGAATTTCTGCATTCAACCTTCTTTTTAAGTAACTACATGTAGGCCTGTTAGACGTGCATCTTATGAAAGAGGATGGCAGACTAGAACTAAAATTTGGAATAGATATCAAGAGGATGGCCTGTTCAGGATATTTTTTTTGATTACATCAAAATTTTTTTTACTAATATTATTATGACTACTGATTATTGCTTTGCTGTTGGCAATATTTCTAGCAGTGAATTTTATAAATCATTTTTGGATAAATTTGCATCTGGTTGTCCTGCTAGAAGAGCCACTTCGCTCTAGTAAGATTTGCTGGATTGGCTGGCTCCCCTGGTTTTTTTTCATTTCGGGGAAGTTGTTATATAGTCCGTAAGATAATGTGATGTTTGAAAACTGCACATTTTCACACCCCTGGAAATTAAGGTGATCACGATGTTGGACAGGATAATGACCTCTCTTGTGTTTCTTTTCCTCGCTTCCAACACTTCGCCAGGGTAATAATGACTTCTCTTGTGTTTTTTTTCCTTGCTTCCAACACTTCGCCAGCCTCCGTCATGCATTACATGCATGTATAGATTCCTCAGAGTATAAAAGCCTTCTGCAAGGCCTGCAGGTTCTCGAACTTGCTACTATCGCAAATCTTTGTATATGTTTAAGATCTGTTACATTTTTCAAAGAAATATGCAAAACAGTCAATTGTGATGCACTTTCTTTTTCCCTCAATTTGTGTACAGTGCTCAACTTTAATCTTAAGTAGCTCTCCTTATTTGCTTGATTAATTAGATCACATATTTGAACAATATCAACAGAAATGTTCATCAATACGTAATCTGGATGTAAAAATATGCATATGAAGATTAAGGGAAATTGGCAGATGACTAAATCCGTCATCTGCCAGACAGAGCCATTTAATCGCAAATGTAAATTTTGACTCCAACAATCCTCCTCAACTCTATCTCTATTTGTTTTAAATATAATTTAAATTTATAACGGCCATTTGTGTTTACCCGTACTTTTCGATTGTTGTTGTTCTGTTAGTTGAGTTGTTTAAAACTCCCCGATTTCCAAACTCAAAGCCTCCTGATAAGCCTTTCACAGCCAAACTTGTAGCCTGCATTTTCACAAATTTGATAGCCCTGATGTACAACACCCAACACAACTAATTATTAACAGATCCCATTTGTTTCTATATGGAAACAAATCAACAAATGTGATATAAATCATATTTGAGTAAGCAAAACTTACGAGTGTGGTATCATATTTGTTTATATACGTATGTCTTCGGAAGTACCAAGAGAGAGTTATGTAGCATATGCAGATAAAAGTCAGCCCAACCAACGCCCGTAACTTGAAGTTAACTTTGAAGTTACGGGTGGCAGTCCCGTAACTTGGCCGGATTGTCACAATTGCTGGCAGAATTTCTCTTTGAAGACAATGAAAAGCGGTTTCTCGATGGCCGTCTAAAAGTAAACGAAGGATGGCCAAGCAAGTCTGTCCGGACTCCGGAGCATGTGCCGGTTGTAATAAAAAATGAGATAGGGAGAGGAGAGAGAATCTTAAAATTAAGGAAAGTTATGAAGCCCCTAAAGATTTGAAGATGAGTTGGGAATCTGTTGGAAACCATTTTTAGTTCAACCTCCTCAAAATTTAATTTAAGAGGATGTGTAGAGAGCTTGTTGGAGTTGCTCTTAAATGTACAAAATTAAGAAACATATTGAGCCTGTTTGGGGTAGTTACACCAAACCCCAATCCACTTTAAGTTGATATTTATTGTATTTGTATGTACTTAAATTTTTCAACTTAAAGTTGATTTTAGTTCAAAAAATTTAATTACCTTTGAGGTATTTTTTTAACTTATTTTTTTAAAATATTTTTTATATATTTGAGTCACCTTTTAACTCGTATTACAACCTGTAAGAAAACTTGACGTCATCTATTACCAAATTCAAATAATATATACTCCCTTCGTCTCACTTGATTCTTTGCCCTTTTTATTTACATTTTCTGGCATGCATTTTAACGTGTATTTTAAGGATAGTTCCATAACTTATTTTTAAATTTTTTTTCTATAAAAATATATACATTATATATTTATACAAAAAAAAAAATTAAAATAGTTATGAAACTATCCTTAAAATGCGTTATCCTTAAAATGCGTGCCAAAACCTTATTCTGAAAGGTAAGGTATTCACTAGGACTGAGGGGATACAATTTTTAATAACTTTAAATAATAATAACATTTTAATTTTAAAATATAGAGAAAATTACCAAAATAATCATTTTTGAGATTTAGTGACCCAAAATACTGAAAAGTCGAATTGAGGCCCTATATACCGACTTAACACGTTACTGCGTGTGCCGTATCTCACATAATACATACAAAGGCAACTACTTCAGAAAAGCCTTACCCCGACTCCATTAAATACCAAGCCATCTTGCCCCGACACCCAGAGAGAAGTGAGGAGAGAGACGAGAGAAAGGCGAGGAGAGAGATCGTGGAGAGAGACGAGCGGGGAGAGAGATGGTTGAGATGGTTGGGAGAGTTCGCGGAGCTACCGGAGTTAACTTTCGGCAAGCTCGAATCCGAATAATATTATAAATATTAATTTTAATATGTTATTGTAAGAATTCGAATCTTACATATTTGTATATAATAATTTTTGGTATTAAATATAAATTAATATGTTGTTGGCGGTAATCGAACCTTAGACCTTTGTATATAATAATAGTATGGTTGTATCTAACGATCATGATCTATTTGAGTTTAATATCTAATGGTTGTGAATGAGGGGTAACAAAAAATGAGGGAAAATGAGAGTTAACCAAAACTACAAATTCTGCCTCATTTCACTTATTATAGTGTACTAGCTTATAGATCGAAGCACTGATTACTTTTAATTTTTTATAATTTGTTTATAGTGTAATACAATATTGTAATTTTTATTTTTAAAATGTTATTGGAAGAATTCGAATCTTACATCTTTGTATATAATAATTTTTAATATTAACTTTAAATTAATATGTTGTTAGCGGAAATTGAACCTCGAAACTTTGTATATAACAACATTTAATATTGTTATATCTAACGGTGATTATCTATTTGAGTTGATGATCTAACGGTTGTGACTAAGGAATAACCAAAAATAGGGGATAACCAAATTACAAATTATACCCCTTTCGTTTATTATAGTATATATATACTAGCTTATAGCCCGTGCAATGCACGGGTTTCTTTTGATATGCTATAAATTTTATTTTTTGTTATAATTATTTTTATATAATCATTATTTCATATAATAAACAATTATATACTTTATATAATATATTTATCTAAGATAATTATAATCATAATTATGTAATTATGTTTTTATTACGATTATATAATTATAAATATAAATATACCTTATCTAACGGTTCTTATTTATTACTAAAAATCTAATGGTCGTTATTCGTTGTATGATTGGAATATACGGTGTCTAATATATTTTATTAATGATTAGAAGATATGATGTGATTTTTTTGGGTATGTATTAATAATTGCAAGATTATTTCTTAAAATAAAAGGTTAGTCGTCTTGATTAGAAAGAAAATGTTAATGATTAGAAGATATGATACAATTTATATTTTTAGATGTTTATAAAAGGTAATATCTTTTAATTAAAAAGTAACGTATTTTAATTAAAAAAACAATCGGCTACTTACAATTAATTATATTATTTTTTTATTTAGTAATTAGGATAATCGTACTAAAAATCTAACGGTAATTATTTGTTGTATACGGATTTATATTATATTTTGTTAGGGACTAGGAGATATGGTGTGATATTTTTGTGTATATATATTAAATATTGCAAGATTATGTTCTAAATTAAAAGTTAAAATTTTAGAAAAGAAATATTATTAATTGGACGATACGATATTTTAGGTGTTTATAAAAATTAATATCATCAATTAAAAGTAAACATCTTTTAGTTAAAAAAGGCAATCGACTAATTATCATTAATTATATTATCTTATTATCCATTTTAATAATTAGGATGATCGTGCCGAAAATCGAACCGACAAACTTTCAATACCCGTGTGATGTACGGGTTTCTTTTATTATGTTATAAATTTTATTTAATATTACAATTATGTTTTTATATGATCATCTTTAATAATTTTACAATATTATTTAATATAATTTAATATACTCATGTTTACGGATTATACTAATATTTCCTTATTATAAATAACGTATACAGATTTTTAATATATTTTATTAGTTATTGGAAAATATGTTGTGATATTTTCGGGTATATATTAATGATCGTATGACAAGTTTTAAATCAAAAAGGTAACGTGTTTTAATTAGAAAAGAAATATTAATGATTGCAAGATATGATACGATTTATATTTTTAAATGTTTATAAAAAGTAATATTTTCAATTAAAAATAAATGTGAAAAAGGCAATCGGCTAATTACCATTAATTATATTATGTTATTTTTATTTTAAATATTAGAATAACTAAACCGACAAACTTTAAATCTTTCGGCTTTAATATAATAATATAGATATTATAGATAGTATAAATATAGATTGTATAGATTTGAGTTTATAATGTCTAAAATAATTACAATTTACAAACAAAAAGAAATAATCGAAAACTCACTTAATAATATAAAAATTATTTAATTTAATAAGACATAATCACGCTCACGCACAAACACAAACTTAATTGAACGCAAACATATCTTCTTTTCCCAAAATTTCTAAAATTGAGTTTCTAAAACATAATCGCGCTCACGCACAAACACAAATTTAGTTGGACGCACACATATGTATCGAATGTGATATTGATAATAAAAAATGATATGGGCTGAAAATAAGCCCTAAAGACACATTTAATGTTGCATTAATTAGACCCAGCATGGTCCAGACGTGGGGCCCATTAATGAGGTCAAAAGCACTATTTTAATATTAATTTCGTAATTAATATTAAAGGTAATAAACAGCTCAGCAATTAGAGTCAGATAAGGATATTACTCCTACCAGACTTAGCCTCCAAGGCACCAAATTCAATATAGAAACTGACTCCTACAAGATAGGATCTGGAACCTTCCTCAAGGCGGTGACTTGCCCACCAAGACTCCTAACCCTATTACGATTCTAAGGTTCTACAGCCTATATAAAGGGCCAGACCCCTCATCTCAGAACTACATTTTTTGGCTTGATTCTCAATAACGAGATACGTAGGCATTCTGTGAGGACCGATCAGTCTCGAACACGGAAACAACCATTAAAGCTTGTAGCTCACCATCCCTTAGCATTAAATACACAAATCCTAGTCGCAATTCGATAACTCGATTTTTATTCCACAACATTTGGCGCCGTCTGTGGGAAGACAACATCAACCATGGTTCAAACACGAAGAACAACATCAACCTCGACTGAGGCCATACCCCTTAGCTCTGCTCCACCTGCCACCTCTGATCCGCTTATCACTACTGAAGAAGGATAATTACCCCCATCAACAAGGGCGATCATTCAACCTCTAGCCTCTCAACCCCCAGGGACGATTCCCCATGTTGAGGGAATTCTACCCGTGATTGTCCATCAAAACCAAGAAGCTAACCCTCTTCAGATGGTGGTTTCTCCTCTTGATAACGTTGATCGTACGCTACCCCCGGGAATACAGATCCACACCACGGATCTCCCCTTGAATACCAAACCGATGTATGGGCTGCCTAATTATCCCCCTCGACAAAGGGAACCTGGACCAAGCAGTCACGCCTTACAGATCCGAGATCGAGAGTACGATGACTACTCCGACCCCTATACTGATGATTCGACATCTGAGGATGATGATGATGATCGCGAAGAAGCCCCAATGAGGCGACGTGCTAGTAGAGAACCTCGTAGGAGGTCCCAAAGAATCCATGATGGACCTCCACAAACGGCTGAAGAAAGGATTAAGGCTCATGAGGCTGAGATCCAAAGGATAAAGGATGATATTGCTAGGGAGCAAGCAAGGCAAAGTCTGATTCGACCTCCTCCAATGACAGGGAGGATTCCCATTATAAATTTGGAGAGGCCTTCAAGGAGACAGCGAAGGGCCGATGCCCCAACTGAAGAATCGACAAGGGTGGAGACCCCTAGAAGCAACCCCAAGGATCTGATGCCACTTGGGGATCCTGATGATCCCACACCTCCATTTACTGAAGAGGTGATGAATGCCCGCATCTCAAGGAAGTTAAAGATGCCGACGATTAAGGCTTATGATGGAACGGGCGACCCCGCAAACCATGTCAGGACATTCTCAAACGCACTGCTGCTGTAGCCTGCGAGTGACGCCTTAAAGTGTAGGGCGTTCCCTCAAACCCTGTCGGGCATGGCTGAAAGGTGGTATAGTCGCCTACCTGCAAACTCGATTGGCTCTTTTAAGGAGTTGAGCGCTGCCTTTGTCAGCCAGTTCATTAGTGGGAGAGTTCATGAAAAAGTTTCTGCATATCTCATGTATGTGGTGTAGGGGAAGAATGAGAATTTGAGGGATTATCTCAAGCGATTCACCAAGGAGACGTTGAATATCACTGATCTGGAAAATAAGGTGGCCATGGTAGCCCTGGAACACGGAACTACTGATATCTTCTTTAAAAGGTCTTTGGCAAAACATCCTCCTAAAAACATGGCCGAACTCCAACGAAGGGTCGACAAGTATATCAAGGCTGAGGACAGCATGAAGAAGGAAACCGCAGGAGGCAATGGCAAGGGTTCCAACGACTCAAAGAAACGAAAGCAAGAGCAAGAGTACGACGCTAGGGACAAGTATCCCCGGACTAGCAAGGACTCCGAGTCACCACCAAAGAAGGGTTTGGGACCGAGATTTTCTGATTATGCAAGGCGGAACGCTCCTAGGAGTCAGATCTTGTTAGATATTGAGAAGGATAAAGACTTTCGATGGCCGAAGCCACTTAGGGGTGATCCCGCAAAGAGAAACAAGGAGCAATACTGCAGGTACCACCGTGACGTGGGGCATGATACAGATGATTGTAGGCAGTTGAAAGATGAGATTGAGTTCTTGATCCGAAAGGGAAAGCTGAGCAGGTTCACAAAGGGTGATGATCGTGGAACCCAAAGAAGGGACTATGACAGAAGAGACAATGACAGAAGGGATAACGATCGTGATCGTGATCGTAATCCACAGCCCCGAGGGCCAGTTATTAACATGATTTGGGGAGGCCCAACAGCGGCCGGTACGACTCGAAACTCTCGAAAGGCGTATGCCAGAGAAGTGATGCACATCGTGGGAGAAGCCCCAAAACGTGCTAGGACTGAAATAGCCATTGGATTTGATAATTTAGACCTCGAAGGGGTGAAGTCCCCCCATGACGACCCGTTGGTCATAACTCCTGTGATTGGAAACTCGAAGGTGAAACGAGTCTTGATAGATAATGGAGCTTCTGTTGATATCTTGTTTTATGACGCGTTTGTGAAGATGGGGTACACCGATTCTCAATTGACCCCGACCAACATGCCAATCTACGAATTTAATGGAGTTGAGTCCAAGGTTGAAGGAACTATTCAGTTACCCATGACAATTGGACAAGAACCTAAAGAGGCTACTCAGATGCTGAATTTCCTTGTGATCAAGGCATCCTCGACTTATAACGCGATCCTGGGAAGGACTGGACTTCATGCATTCAAGGCTGTTGCCTCCACATATCACATGAAGATTAAGTTTCCAACCAGGAATGGTGTTCCAAAAACTTGTTTGCACTAAATCACGCAAGCGTACGTGGTCACAAGTAATATAGAATAAAGTTGAGTTCGTTCCCACAGAGATCTGGTTATGGTTTTAATTCAGTTTTGTACCTATGCAACAATGTATGATTATTGTTCACTGCTAAGACAAATAACAATATTAAGTTTTTACTAACTATAATTAACTAGGATACAAATTAACAAACTAAAAATTACTAACTAATGAGAATTAAAATTTAATTACTTATATGCGAGAAACACATGGAATCCTAACTTCATCATCTACTTCACTTAGAGTTGATGCCTTTAATCAATACATACGATGGTTTGGAAATCTGATCGGATAACACGAAACAAGTAAAAGCTACCTCTCGGTATACTAATACCAAACTACGCATGCATCCACAAAAGATATAGAAGATGGGTAGACACCAATTATGTTTAGACCCTATATTTCTATAGAATTTGAAAACATAAAGGTTGAAGCACAAGTTATCCACATAGATCACATAGGGTAGCATCATATCTCTATGTATGCCACAAATCATGATAATAATATCAACCTATCCTATGCTAGCATGGCAAGTTCTAAATCTCAAGATCCACTCTCGTTTCGCAAGAGATTAACAAATTAGATGTTCATGACTCATCTAAACACATGAAACACAACCATACGAGGATATCAATAATTCACCACACATAAATCTTTAAAGCAATCAAACTACTAAGCTACATAGAAAAATCTGTTAGAATCCCATGACAACGATTAGCTCATATCGAACCGCTCGTCATCATGGGATCTGATGAAACCATGATAGAAGACAAGATATGAAAGAAAGTAATAATAATAAAACAAGAGCTGAGAAAACAAATCTATGATACAAAAGATGAAGTAGATCTAGATCTGTTGCTTGTCACGAGCGTTGAATCCTTCTCTCCTTTTCTCCCTTGCAGATCTAAGCTATATTATGTACAAGATATCTAATTGTCTAATTGTCTAATTCTCCAATTTACAAGGGGTTGGATGTGTTTATATAGGCTCTAGATTTCTTGCCCAACAAGAAATTGCCTTCTATTACAATTAGAATTCGATTAAGGTACTAAAAACTGCCCAAAATACAATTAGACTTGAAAAGGGCAAAACAGTAAATTCCTGCTCCCATCAGTCTGCTTGTCGCACAATCTGCCCCCACCACACGCAACTTCCGTGCGCGAATCCTGTCCTAAGTTGTAGAAAATCTTCCAGGCTTCGCGTGGACAGCTTACGGGCCTCAAACGGACTTATAGAACTCCAGATATGGCCAAAACAGTGTAGAGTGCGCAACCTTCCCGGAAAATCCGAATTTTAATCAATTAATCCTCCAAACACGATAGAAGCATCACCCATAATCGACAATCTTGTAAGTCTGCACAACTAAGCAAAACACATCAAAACTACAATAAACTTGAGTCCAAGGCAATCAATTTAAGCTGATATGTAACGCTCCAAGTGGATATAAAATCCACTTATCAGTGTTGGAGAACAAAAGGGTGATCAGAAGATGGCAAGAAGTTGTTATGTGTCCGCATTAAGAGCTGATGGAATCGGGGGGCAGGTACTTCCGATCGAAGACATGGATGTCCGTGGTGATGATGAACACCGAGGGAAGCCAGCAGAGGACTTAATCCCCATTCCTCTGGAGCTAGGCGACCCTGAGAAAGTAACTTATGTAGGAGCCTCTTTGAAGGAACCCCTGAAGGGCAAGTTGATAGCATTCTTACAAGAAAATAGTGATGTGTTTGCTTGGACGACAGCTGATATACCAGGGATTGGTCCCCAACTCATAACTCACAGATTTAATGTCGATCCTAACCGGAAGACAATACAGCAGAAGAAGAGGAACTTTGCACCTGAAAGGCAAGAGGCCATAAAGCAAGAAGTTGATAAGCTCTTAGAGGCTGGATTTGTTGAAGAAATTCAGTTTCCCGAATGGTTGGCTAACCCTGTGATGGTCAAAAAAGCAAATGGGAAGTGGAGGATGTGTATAGACTTCACTGATTTGAATGATGCATGTCCGAAGGATTGTTTTCTCCTACCGAGGATAGACATGTTGATAGAAGCCACAGTTGGACATGAGATGTTGAGCTTCATGGATGGGTTCAGCGGCTACAATCAGATTAAGATGCACAAGGATGACATCCCAAAGGTATCTTTCATAACTGACTTTGGTGTTTTCTGCTACCTTGTTATGGCTTTTGGTCTAAAGAATACAGGAGCTACCTATCAACGACTGGTGAATAAGATATTCGCCCATCTGATTGGAAAAACCATGGAGGTCTATGTTGACGACATGTTAGTCAAGAGCCTGTTCAAGGTAGACCATATCAAACACCTCAGAGAGGCATTCGAAGTGCTGTGGCACCACAAGATGATGTTAAATCCAGCCAAGTGTGCTTTTGGAGTTGGATCAGGAAAATATTTGGGATTGATGGTTTCGAAAAGAGGCATAGAGGCCAACCCTGATAAGATCAAAGCGATCTTGGACATGGAACCACCCCGTTCTATAAGAGATGTACAGAAGCTAACTGGCTGATTTGCAGCACTAGGGAGATTTATCTCCAAGTTTGGTGATAAATGTTTACCATTCTTTCAAGCATTGAAGAAAGTGAAAAATTTTGAGTGGACCCCTGAGAGCTAAGAGGCCTTTGAACAACTGAAGAAGTACATGGCCGAAGCCCCGTTGCTGGCCAAACCTAGTCCCGGAAAGACTCTTTATCTATACCTGGCGGTATCTGAGCAAGCGTTGAGCGCCGTTCTCATTCGAGAAGAGAAAAAGGTCCAGAAGCCTATCTATTATGTGAGTAAGGTGTTGCACGGGGCTGAGTTGAATTACTCTCCCATTGAGAAGTTTGCCTTGGCATTGATAACAGCCTGGAGGAAGCTACGACCGTACTTCCAGGCACATAAGATTGAAGTCCTGACGGACCAATAGTTGAGGAACATATTTCATAGCCCGAAGGCTAATGGAAGGCTAATCAAGTGGGCGATTGAACTTGGAGAATTTGACATCACGTATAAATCTCGAACAGCCATTAAGGCTCAGGCATTGGCTGACTTCGTGGTTGAATGCACCATTAACAACCAAGAAGTCGGGGGCAGGAGATGATAACTACCCCTGGGAAAGAGGATAAAGATGAAGAGCTTAGGTCTGATCTGAAGGAGTATTGGGTGCTCTATTTTGATGGAGCATCAAAAACAAAATCTAGTGGTGCAGGTGTGGTTTTACAAAGCCCCGATGGGTTCATGGTGGAGTATGCTTTGAAGTTGGACTTTCCGACAACCAACAACGAAGCTGAGTATGAATCCTTGATAGCCGGTTTAGGCTTGGCCAGAATCATGAGGGTCAAAAATATCAAAGTATGTGGGGATTCAAGACTAGTGGTATCACAAGTAAATGGTGAATTCGAGGCCAAGGATGAAACTATGGCGAAGTATTTGAGAGTTGTGAAGGCAGTGATGACTCAGTTTGATGAGTGTTATGTGGAACATATTCCGAGAGAGGAGGACGTTAAGGCCGATGCCCTGTCCAAGTTCGCTTCTTCTGAGATAGAAAATTACGCAGGAAGTGTTTACTTCCAGGTCTTGAAGGCCCCAACCATCAACTCAAAATTGGTGGCACCGATTGATGTAGGAAGCTGTTGGATAGATCCTATCAAAGCTCACCTCGAAACCGGATGGCTCCCTGACAATGCCTTGGAGGCACGAAAGCTGTCTGTGAGAGCATTGAGATATGCCTTGATTGAAGGCGTCCTTTACAAAAGGTCTTTTGTCATCCCATACTTGAAGTGTTTGAGGCCCCAAGAGGCAAGGGAAGCTTTGGAAGAAGTTCATGAAGGTATCTGTGGGCAGCATTTGGGGGGCAGAGCCCTAGCTCACAAAATAACTCGTTTGGGATTCTACTGGCCAGAGATGTTGGCCGATGCACAAAGCTATGTCAAGCGGTGCGGTAGATGCCAGAAGCACGCTCCGATAGTAAGGCAGCCGCCTGAGATGTTAACGTCGATTAGCTCCCCTATTCCATTCGCAATGTGAGGAATGGATATACTTGGTCCTTTCCCCGTAGCTTCAGCACAAAGGAAGTTTCTGATAGTTGGCATTGACTACTTCACTAAGTGGATTGAGGCTAAGCCTTTGGCCAAAATAACCACCAAACAAGTTTCCCAGTTCTTTTGGGAGAACATCATTTGCAGATATGGGATCCCTCGAGTCCTTGTGACGGATAATGGGACACAGTTTAACAATGAAGAATTTAAGAAGTACTGCGAGGAAAATGCCATTGAGATTCGTTTTACTTCAGTAGCACATCCGCAAGCAAATGGACAGGCAGAGGTCGCCAATCGAATCATCCTTGATGGACTGAAGAAGAGGGTCGAACGTTCTAGGAACACTTTGGTGGACGAGCTATTGCCTATACAATGGGCGTATCGTACCACCTGTAAAGTATCAACTGGAGCAACCCCGTTCTTGTTGGCTTACGGAGCCGAGGCAGTTGTGCCCCTTGAGATTATTATTAGGTCCAATATGTTTGTAGAAGGGGGGGTTGAATACAAACAGTACTGTTTAATCGAAATTTGTCCGGATAAATTTAACTTATATTTTGACAAATTTGAGCGGAATTAAATGAAACAAAATTCAAGTTGAATATAAAATTATATTAACTTGAGGGGTTTGTTACAAATACAGTACAGAAATTATATCTAGTTAATAAAAACAAATTAGAAAATTCGACATGAATTTTTCTAAATTTGTTAATAAAAATCGAGATATATATTAGGAGTAAAAACTCGCTAATATTACAAGAGACTGAAGTAAACAAGTTCTATCGGATCAGATATTAAAAATAAGATGAACTTGATTTTCTATGAATTTTTACAGCTCCTGCAGTTTGAGTTCTTGTTGAGATAGAATGGCAGTTCTTGATGAAAGATGATATATTCTGTGTGTTGTTGTTGTTGTCTGGCCGCCTGTCTTGATTTAATATATTCTTCTGCCTCTTTTCTTTTTCATTTGTACTGTCAAGACAATCGGCAAGACAATCTGTTCTTTCAAGACAATCAATTTTGTACTGCCAAGACAATCGGCAAGACAATCCAAAACCTCCAAGACAATCAATTTGTACTGCCAAGACAATAGGCAATACAATAGGCAAGACAATCCAAGCTTACCAATACAATCGGCAAGACAATTGAGATTGTCTTGTTAAAATTAAATAATTCGGCTGTATGATTGATTATAAACAAAAGTTGAACTGCTATAGAAGAAGACCAGTCGCAGGAAGGAAATTGCAAGCCACACGCGTTTCTTCTTTTGTTTTCTGTCAGGCGCGTGGCTTCCACGCATGCCACGCGCGTTTCTTGCATTGTGTCAGACAAACTCAACAGCATGCATGTTGTTTACATTTCTTTTACTTGATTTGTTTTTCTTGTCGACAACACTTTAACAAAACTTTAACCAAGCATCTTTCCTTTCCTTTTTTTTTTTAATCGACCACTTCTCTTATAAACAATTACCTGCCACCTTTTTCTAAATCAAATGAATTTGGTTCGTCCAAATGCTTTTTAACCCGTACAGCTTTTAATTTTTAATTAATAAATAATAATTTTAATCTAGAAATTATAAAAATAAATATCTAATATTATTAGATATTTATAAATATAATTTTCTAAATAAATAAAATATTTATTAATATAAAATTATACTTAAACTATAAACTGCGATTACCTGAGCGTCTGGAATTGGACTCCTTTTGCTTAACAAATAATATATCAATTCCAATCGGGGTTCCAGCTTTAAGAATATATCACTTTCCATATTCTTGTGATAATTCTATTTTCTCATAACCCGTCCAGGTGTAAGCTACGGTCTCTTGAGGATGTGAAACCGGACTCATTTTCTTCAACAGAAAATACAACAATTCAAACCGGGGTTTCAGCATTAAGAATATATCACTTAGAATTTCTTTGTGATAATTCTTTTTCCTCGTAGCCAGTCCACTTGATAGTAAAATCACTATGGTTAATTAATTTAGCACTTCTGTTGCTTGCACAATGATTTTCTCTCATACCAGTCTTGATAGCTTGAACCACTGAAGTTAATGATGAACAACCACTGTTTAATGTTGACACTCGATGTACTGTCTGGTTCATGAGTGACTAACCGCACTGACTGTTCTTCATATATTGACTTTAAAATCTGGTTCCTTTTCTTTTCTCCTCTCTCTATTAATTCTTATGTACTGTCTCTGTCACTGTCGAAATCTCTGTCACTTTAAATGAATCCACTTCTTTAACGAATATTTCACTGAGGCTTGATCAGATGTCTGAACTTCTTTCAATGTAGTAATTCTTCAAGTCTGTAGATTGACCTTGATCTTTTTCTTCTGACAGATAATACAATCTGAGATTCCTTGTGACAGTCTATATACTATTTAGGCTTAATGACCTTTTAACCCTCAAAGTTTCCACCAAAATACCCATCAGCCCTTACTGTTTCAAAACGTTCCTTTTGACCCTCCAAGTATCCGTAAAGGTCCAATTAGCCCTTATACCGGATAGGAAATGGTGAGTTTGGGTGACTTTTGGTTCGTTTTAATCGGTTTCTAGCCGGAATTTTGCTGTATTGTTGTTATGTCGATTAAAACGAACCAACAATCACCCAAACTCACCATTTCCTATACCGGTATAAGGGCTAATTGGACCTTTACGGATACTTGGAGGGTCAAAAGGAACGTTTTGAAACAGTGAGGGCTGATGCGTATTTTGGTGGAAACTTTGAGGGCTAAAATGCCATTAAGCCTACTATTTACTATTACAATCTTGTTTAAGTTGAGTTGTATCCTCGAAATACAAATAGGCTACATCATATGCCTTTCAATCTCCCCCTATTTGTTTGTTAGACAATAACAAGCAAATACCTAGAGGATAACTCAACTACCTCACTTAAACAAGAAAATGATAAAACTTTTAAGAATTAAGTAAATAAAAAAAATTTCTCTGGTTTAGATTTAACAATTCCAGAATCTTCAGTTGATGAAATGATAGATGATTGTTCCTCTAACACTGAACTGATCTTCAATAGATAACTCGTCTTCATTTCTGATTCTTCATATCTCTGCCTGATAATCCTTCACATCTTACATTGGTGATTATCAGCAGTTCTTGATTTACAATCACTTCCCATTTCTGACACAGCTTTTCTCACTAAAGAAAAACAGTTGTTCCTACTATATAGACAATGGTGAATCAATACCATTTCTATAACTTCTGGTGAATTTACTACTCTTCCACTTAGCCTTTATACATAGTACATTGAAAGACTAATAGAATAGTATTGTGATGTAATTCTCCTTATATCTTCACTTTCATAACAAATGAAAGTTCTTTTGCTTCTTCATCTAAGGCTCCCCCTTAGAAACTAGACTTGTTTCTCATTCTAAGCACAGTCTTTACTGCTCTCTGTGTTTACACTCTTGCTCACTAGTGTTTCACTCATATCACTCATAGCTCTAACATTCGTTAGTGTACCTGCAAAGAAAAATCACCATAGCCCCTTCTAGAGAGGTCAGTGGTGGTGCAATGGGAGTTCGCAAATCCCAAATCCTCGTTGAACTCGTCAGATGAATCTGAGTCATAATCTACAAGTTGCTAATTTCCCTTTTAAAGGTTTTCAGATTTGAATTCTGAGAAGGTAAACAATGATCTATAAATTTAGCATTGAGATCAAGGTTCCCTTCTAATGTCTGTGAAGACATCACCATGTTAAACTCATCAGGTAAAATCTGAATCATAGTTCACAAGTTTCCGATCCGCACCTATGTCGGATCCGTTACCCGCAGGATCCAGATATGTTCCCTCTGGGGAGTTAGATAATGATCTTGTTGAAGTTTGCATTTGAGATCTATACCTTCTCTCGAGGTATGTTAAGACTCTTAGTTCATTAAAGAACCTTTAACTAATAATCCTAACCGTAAAATGGTTGGATTACAGGTTTCCGTCAATTCATCCTTGGTGTGTGCAATCTCACTTTGTGCATGTGAAATATTTTGGATAGTGTATAAGGTAGTGACTCTCCAACTGAATATCCCACACATCCTTGTTTACTGCATCAAGTGCATTTACTCCCTGGTGACCTCTAGTCAGATAGGTTACTTCCTTTTAGGGGGTAAGTTAGAATGTGTTTGAGTTTAACTTTAGTCTGGGATCAAAGTTGTTGGGTTTACAACCTTATGACTAAACATGTGAGAATACAAAATTCCATGTAGATGAACCTGCATCACATAATATGAGCAACATAGAGATATAATGCATTTTTTACATTTAAAAGTTTTCTGAGAAAATATTGCATTTATCTTAAGTGAAATGATGTACAGTTGTGATTTCAAAAAATATACAATGTAAGCAATCACAGCTGTAGAAGAGATTTTGAATTTAGGAAGTTAAAGAGATCCTGAGCCGGTTTTACTAAACAAGAACATAGGCAAAAATCCAATTAATAAATATTAATCGAATCAATGTATGTTAATGTTTAAACCAATACAAACAAAACTATTTTATCATGTTTTAGGTCCTGTAAGATAGATACCAACTATTAGAAATTGTTAGCACTTGATAGGTCTTGTCTTCCAATTGTTAGATCCTGAAAATCAAACATTAGTTCCTAACCAATTGTATAGACACGTACCAATTTGATACCAACATTGGTCAATTGTTAAGTCCTTAACACGAAGGTCCGTTAACAGCAATCACAAAACAAAGATTTTTACTTAAACTGTAGGTTTTGTGTGTGTTAAAAAGAAGAACAACAAAAGAACCAAGTACATGGACCTGTTTGTAAGTTTTGAAAGTATAGTGACTAAACTGTAAAAACTATACAAGCTAATTATATACACATGAAAAAGAATATACAAAAATAAGAAATAATATATATAATAATTATACAAAATAAAAACTATAAAGAAAATAAAATTCAAATTAAACTAAACAAAGAAGAAAAATTTGAATTAAGATAAAAATAATAAAACTATACATAAATAATAATTTACGTAGCTTAAACTATAAACGGACATACGACTAAAATAAAAAGACAAACACTACAAAACATGTTAAATAAGATTAACATTTTAAAAAGAATTACAATACATGTACAAAAACATTAAGTATATACAAGAGTATTTATAATAGGTTAGCAAATCCATATATTTTCTGACAAAACAACTTTCTACTAGAAAATTATTTAGAGAGAAAATATGATTTAATAAACTATCATAAATATGACAACTATTTTAAAATAATGAAATTTTCAATAAAAATAGCTTCCTCAAAAATTCTAACTAGAGAATTAGAGAAAAATATTTTTAGAGAAAATTATTATTCTAAAATAAAGAAACATGGATTAACGCATTAGAATGATTATGACAATTCTTATAGAAAGATGACAAGATAGAATTCGAAAAGAATGTCATACCAGTTACTTGGCGCTCAAACCTTGACACCAACTTCCACGTTTCTTGTTGTTCCAGATTCACAATTGCTTTCTCAGATTCCTTAGATTATATACCTTGATTCTGAGAGGCCTTTTTTGTTCTTACTACAACATCTGGATCACCAATGATCAGCTCTATTCCAAACACACTGTCTGAGAAAGTTGGATCTTGATGAATCACCTTGTTCTTCATTGTGATGTTGTGTTTGACTAGTGAATCCTTTGTTTACTTCCCTCGAGTTATTGCGAGAATGACTTGATGATTATTTTCCAGTGACATTGGTATTGCCAATAACAAAATTGTTTCTACCACTATCACTTGGATAATTATCATCATTAACATTTTAATCTTATGACTTCAAGGCAACTCCTCGATAACAACAATTGTTAACTCCGAACAACTGTTTGTTGGTAGACAATCTTGGTTAAAAATAAAACTTGATTACCAAGACTGTCTTGTCTGCAATCTTAGAAATAATTTTCTAAGTCCAATACACCTTGATCCATAGTATATAACATTTATTATCAAAGTGATTTGAAGCTTGCAAATAAGCATAAAAATTATTCAAAGTAATTGAACTATGGTAACTTTAGACATTTCAATATCCATAGTTCTACTTAGAGAATTTTTATACCATGTATAATAATATGAGTGAATTGTAAAAGATATAAAAATCATTACTTAGAGGAGTTCTAAGTAATTTCATACATACCAATACATCTCACAATTAGTTAGTAAATAGAATTCTAACTAAATATCATTAACTGATATAAGTCAAAATTTCAATACAACCAATTGTTAGAACCATAATATTAATTATAGTGAATTTCTGAAAATGGAGCATTGATAAAATTCACTAGAATTAACATCTCACAACTAATTGAAGACCAATACAGATTAGGTCCAAATTAGTTAGGTTGTTTATTTATTTTAATAAATATAAGGTACAGAGCAAATACTAAATTGAATTGTTTCAAGTCCGTAACCCATATAAATCAAAATAAATAATTAAATAATTAAATACTAAATCTCTATGAGTTAGATTTCAGCATTTAAGTATTTAAATTATCCTTAGATAATCACCACTAAAATATATTGAAATTATACACATGGCAATCATTCAACAGATAATTTTCAGTGTGAGGTCTGGATGTAAATAAGTTCACAAGTCTTTTCAATACAGATAATTGAATACTTGTGAGCTTACTTAAGAATTACTTAACAGATGGGATTTACAATCATATAGCATTAATAAAATCCCAAGTTTACAAACCAATCTTGAAAAATTAATTTCATCAAGTGATTCAGCAAACGTGTCTGCAAGTTGTTCTTAATTAAAGACATGTTCTCTCAAAAGAATTGATACCTTATGCAAGTTGCTTAGTCCTTGAGTGTTTCACAGAGTTGTTGGGGATGAAATTGATTCCTTGTGTTCTCCTGCTTTTGTACAACTCATTTGATCTGTCTCTATGTAGCAAAACATGTCAGAACTGATGTCTCTAGGGTACCATCTCCGTAGATTTGGGTCCAACTTAAGACATCTGAAAATCAAGTGTAATAACTACAAGAATAGATTCTCAAGTATCCACTTGGGACCATGCACATTTGCATAATTGAGAATAAAATATGTGTGTAAGTGATCTATTATCAATTGAATAAGATAATGAGCTGATGATTCCTCTATAGCCTGATTAGGTCCTAATTAGTAGATCCTGAACTTGTTGGGTCAAATATCTCTAGAGTACCATTTCCTCAGATCCGGGTCCATCTTAAGATTTTTGATTACCAACTTGTTAGATCCAAACTAACAGGTCAACAGCCAGCTACAGTGGTTTGTTGGTAGGTAGTCTTAACAGGTCTAGAATCTTCTGAATAGAAACAAAATATCCTTGACTTACTTTTATTGTCATCATTCTTTTGGCTTACTAAAGCAAATCAAAAGAATTTCAACTTTACCAACATCAAAACAGCAAATATCTTGATACCAATTTATAGCTAGTAGACCAACATATAATATAATCAAGATATCATTGCACATATATATCATTTATGTTTATGCCTAAATATGTAGAGAGTTCTATGAATATGACACCAATTATTAAAAGATACCAACTGTTAAAGATTGATACCGAATATTAAATTATAGTTAGGGTGTCATACCATGTCTTCTATGCTTGCTTGAGTGATGATACCAGTTTATACTAACCTGTAGAGATCTTCAATTATCTCACCAACCAGGAGTGCACTTGTTCACATTCCTCTAGCATCCAGATTCAGTAGGTCTAGATGTCCATTATAATCTTGAATGTGCAACAGGTGCCTGATATCCTCAAGTCTTGTCACTGGTGCTTCTTATCAAATATACTGTTTGATCAAATTGTAACCTAGCATCCAGTTTAGCTTTGTCCCTCATAACAATGCCTTGACATCATCCAGATAGACTTCTGGTTATCCTTGTACCAAATACAGCCTTGTTGTTTGGTCTAGATACCAGCTTCCCTTCAATCTGCCTTTTGTACTGATTGAGATCATCTTGCATTGCAATCACTCAACCGGGATCTTTCAGAGCTTTTGTAGCTTTCTTAGTTTCTTTTAAAAGAAGACTAAGGAAATAATCATTAGTACTTGAAGCTCTGTTAGTCTTTTACTTCCACCATTAGAAACACTAAGAACTAGAACAAAGAGTTAATTGAGTCAACACTCTTTGTCTTGGCAGACATGTTCTCATAGTGTCCTTTGACTTTCAGTGTGGTGTTGAGTTAACTAGAAGATCCTTCTTTTGCTCCCCCTAAGCTGTTGCTGGGTTTACATGAAGATTCTCAATGTTGACATTGCTTGGATCTGAATCATCATTACCATTGACAGCTGGGAGCTAGAAGTCGTTGAACATCACTAAGACTTTCAATCACCTTCTGTTGATTAATAACAATCACCCTGTAGGCTGTTGACTCCACCAAGTAACCAAGGAAATTATCCTATTGAGCATTAGCAGATTGCTAGGATGCTCACTTTCATTTATCATTGCAAAACAATTTTCTTCATAACTTGTGGGGTCTTCCTATATTTCTTACTGAACAGGGTTTAATCATGTCAGTAGCAAACTATTGACTGCTTCAGCATTAATACTCTTGAAGGTGCAGAAATCATCCAGAACACTAATTGATAGGTCCTGTTATCTGGTCTCCAAGTGGTCATATTCAGTTTTGCTTCCTGACACTCTTCTAGATGTGATCAATCACCATCAGTGGTGTCTTGTCTTCAGATTGTCTGAACATAGACACTGACTCCTACAAGATAGGATCTGGAAACTTCCTCAAGGCGATGACTTGCCCACCAAGTCTCCTAACCCTATTACGATTCTAAGGTTCCTACAGCCTATATAAAGGGCCAGACCCTCATCTCAGAACTACGTTTTTTGGCTTGATTCTCAATAACGAGATACGTAGGCATTCTGTGAGGACCGATCAGTCTCGAACACGAAAACAGCCATTAAAGCTTGTAGCTCACCATCCCTTAGCAATAAATACACAAACCCTAGTCGCAATTCGATAACTCGATTTTTATTCCACAACATTTGGCGCCGTCTGTGGGAAGACAACATCAACCATGGTTCAAACACGAAGAACAACATCAACCTCGACTGAGGCCATACCCCTTAGCTCTGCTCCACCTGCCACCTCTGATCCGCTTATCACTACTGAAGAAGGATAATTACCCCCATCAACAAGGGCGATCATTCAACCTCTAGCCTCTCAACCCCCAGGGACGATTCCCCATGTTGAGGGAATTCTACCCGTGATTGTCCATCAAAACCAAGAAGCTAACCCTCTTCAGATGGTGGTTTCTCCTCTTGATAACGTTGATCGTACGCTACCCCCGGGAATACAGATCCACACCACGGATCTCCCCTTGAATACCAACCCGATGTATGGGCTGCCTAATTATCCCCCTCGACAAAGGGAACCTGGACCAAGCAGTCACGCCTTATAGATCCGAGATCGAGAGTACGATGACTACTCCGACCCCTATACTGATGATTCGACATCTGAGGATGATGATGATGATCGCGAAGAAGCCCCAAGGAGGCGACGTGCTAGTAGAGAACCTCGAAGGAGGTCCCAAAGAATCCATGATGGACCTCCACAAACGGCTGAAGAAAGGATTAATGCTCATGAGGCTGACATCCAAAGGATAAAGGATGATATTGCTAGGGAGCAAGCAAGGCAAAGTCTGATTCGACCTCCTCCAATGACAGGGAGGATTCCCATTATAAATTTGGAGAGGCCTTCAAGGAGACAGCGAAGGGCCGATGCCCCAACTGAAAAATCGACAAGGGTGGAGACCCCTAGAAGCAACCCCAAGGATCTGATGCCACTTGGGGATCCTGATGATCCCACACCTCCATTTAGTGAAGAGGAGATGAATGCCCGCATCTCAAGGAAGTTAAAGATGCCGACGATTAAGGCTTATGATGGAACGGGCGACCCCGCAAACCATGTCAGGACATTCTCAAATGCACTGCTGTTGTAGCCTGCGAGTGACGCCTTAAAGTGTAGGGTGTTCCCTCAAACCCTGTCGGGTATTGGCTCAAAGGTGGTATAGTCGCCTACCTGCAAACTCGATTGGCTCTTTTAAGGAGTTGAGCGCTGCCTTTGTCAGCCAGTTCATTAGTGGGAGAGTTCATGAAAAAAGTTCTGCATCTCTCATGTATGTGGTGTAGGGGAAGAATGAGAATTTGAGGGATTATCTCAAGCGATTCACCAAGGAGACGTTGAATATCACTGATCTGGAAAATAATGTGGCCATGGTAGCCCTGGAACACGGAACTACTGATCTCTTCTTTAAAAGGTCTTTGGCAAAACATCCTCCTGAAAACATGGCCGAACTCCAACGAAGGGTCAACAAGTATATCAAGGCTAAGGACAGCATGAAGAAGGAAACCGCAGGAGGCAATGGCAAGGGTTCCAACGACTCAAAGAAACGAAAGCAAGAGCAAGAGTACGACGCTAGGGACAAGTATCCCCGGACTAGCAAGGACTCCGAGTCACCACCAAAGAAGGGTTTGGGACCGAGATTTTCTAATTATGCAAGGCTGAACGCTCCTAGGAGTCAGATCTTGTTAGATATTGAGAAGGATAATGACTTTCGATGGCCGAAGCCACTTAGGGGTGATCCCGCAAAGAGAAACAAGGAGCAATACTGTAGGTACCACCATGACGTGGGGCATGATACAGATGATTGTAGGCAGTTGAAGAGATTGAGTTCTTGATCCGAAAGGGAAAGCTGAGCAGGTTCACGAAGGGTGATGATCGTGGAACCCAAAGAAGGGACTATGACAGAAGATACAATGACAGAAGGGATAACGATCGTGATCGTAATCCACAGCCCCGAGGGCCAGTTATTAACATGATTTGGGGAGGCCCAACAGCGGCCGGTACGACTCGAAACTCTCGAAAGGCGTATGCCAGAGAAGTGATGCACATCGTGGGAGAAGCCCCAAAACGTGCTAGGACTGAAATAGCCATTGGATTTGATAATTTAGACCTCGAAGGGGTGAAGTTCCCCCATGACGACCCGTTGGTCATAACTCCTGTGATTGGAAACTCGAAGGTGAAACGAGTCTTGATAGATAATGGAGCTTCTGTTGATATCTTGTTGTATGATGTGTTTGTGAAGATGGGGTACACCGATTCTCAATTGACCCCGACCAACATGCCAATCTACGGATTTAATGGAGTTGAGTCCAAGGTTGAAGGAACTATTCAGTTACCCATGACAATTGGACAAGAACCTAAAGAGGCTACTCAGATGCTGAATTTCCTTGTGATCAAGGCATCCTCGACTTATAACGCGATCCTGGGAAGGACTGGACTTCATGCATTCAAGGCTGTTGCCTCCACATATCACATGAAGATTAAGTTTCCAACCAGGAATGGTGTTCCAAAAACTTGTTTGCACTAAATCACGCAAGCGTACGTGGTCACAAGTAATATAGAATAAAGTTGAGTTCGTTCCCACAGAGATCTGGTTATGGTTTTAATTCAGTTTTGTACCTATGCAACAATGTATGATTATTGTTCACTGCTAAGACAAATAACAATATTAAGTTTTTACTAACTATAATTAACTAGGATACAAATTAACAAACTAAAAATTACTAACTAATGAGAATTAAAATTTAATTACTTATATGCGAGAAACACATGGAATCCTAACTTCATCATCTACTTCACTTAGAGTTGATGCCTTTAATCAATACATACGATGGTTTTGAAATCTGATCGGATAACACGAAACAAGTAAAAGCTACCTCTCGGTATACTAATACCAAACTACGCATGCATCCACAAAAGAGATAGAAGATGGGTAGACACCAATTATGTTTAGACCCTATATTTCTATAGAATTTGAAAACATAAAGGTTGAAGCACAAGTTATCCACATAGATCACATAGGGTAGCATCATATCTCTATGTATGCCACAAATCATGATAATAATATCAACCTATCCTATGCTAGCATGGCAAGTTCTAAATCTCAAGATCCACTCTCGTTTCGCAAGAGATTAACAAATTAGATGTTCATGACTCATCTAAACACATGAAACACAACCATACGAGGATATCAATAATTCACCACACATAAATCTTTAAAGCAATCAAACTACTAAGCTACATAGATAAATCTGTTAGAATCCCATGACAACGATTAGCTCATATCGAACCGCTCGTCATCATGGGATCTGATGAAACCATGATAGAAGACAAGATATGAAAGAAAGTACTAATAATAAAACAAGAGCTGAGAAAACAAATCTATGATACAAAAGATGAAGTAGATCTAGATCCGTTGCTTGTCACGAGCGTTGAATCCTTCTCTCCTTTTCTCCCTTGCAAATCTAAGCTATATTATGTACAAGATATCTAATTGTCTAATTGTCTAATTCTCCAATTTACAAGGGGTTGGATGTGTTTATATAGGCTCTAGATTTATTTCCCAACAATAAATTTCCTTCTATTACAATTAGAATTCGATTAAGGTACTAAAAACTGCCCAAAATACAATTAGAACTTGAAAAGGACAAAACAGTAAATTCCTGCTCCCATCAGTCTGCTTGTCGCACAATGTGCTCCCACCACGCGCAACTTGCGCGCGCGAATCCTGTCCTAAGTTGTAAAAAATCTTCCAGGCTTCGCGTGGACAGCTTACGGGCCTCAAACGGACTTATAGAACTCCAGATATGGCCAAAACAGTGTAGACTGCGCAACCTTCCCGGAAAATCCGAATTTTAATCAATTAATCCTCCAAACATGATAGAAGCATCACCCATAATCGACATTCTTGTAAGTCTGCACAACTAAGCAAAATACATCAAAACTACAATAAACTTGAGTCCAAGACAATCAATTTAAGCTGATATGTAACGCTCCAAGTGGATATAAAATCCATTTATCAGTGTTGGAGAACAAAAGGGTGATCAGAAGATGGCAAGAAGTTGTTATGTGTCCGCATTAAGAGCTGATGGAATCGGGGGGCAGGTACTTCCGATCAAAGACATGGATGTCCGTGGTGATGATGAACACCGAGGGAAGCCAACAGAGGACTTAATCCCCATTCCTCTGGAGCTAGGCGACCCTGAGAAAGTAACTTATCTAGGACCCTCTTTGAAGGAACCCCTGAAGGGCAAGTTGATAGCATTCTTACAAGAAAATAGTGATGTGTTTGCTTGGACGGCAGCTGATATACCAGGGATTGGTCCCCAACTCATAACTCACAGATTTAATGTCGATCCTAACCGGAAGACAATACAGCAGAAGAAGAGGAACTTTGCACCTGAAAGGCAAGAGGCCATAAAGCAAGAAGTTGATAAGCTCTTAGAGGCTGGATTTGTTGAAGAAATTCAGTTTCCCGAATGGTTGGCTAACCCTGTGATGGTCAAAAAAGAAAATGGGAAGTGGAGGATGTGTATAGACTTCACTGATTTGAATGATGCATGTCTGAAGGATTGTTTTCCCCTGCCGAGGATAGACATGTTGATAGAAGCCACAGCTAGACATGAGATGTTGAGCTTCATGGATGGGTTCAGCGGCTACAATCAGATTAAGATGCACAAGGATGACAACCCAAAGGTATCTTTCATAACTGACTTTGGTGTTTTCTGCTACCTTGTTATGGCTTTTGGTCTAAAGAATACAGGAGCTACCTATCAACGACTGGTGAATAAGATATTCGCCCATCTGATTGGAAAAACCATGGAGGTCTATGTTGACGACATGTTAGTCAAGAGCCTGTTCAAGGAAGACCATATCAAACACCTTAGAGAGGCATTCGAAGTGCTGAGGCACCACAAGATGATGTTAAATCCAGCCAAGTGTGCTTTTGGAGTTGGATCAGGAAAATATTTGGGATTGATGGTTTCGAAAAGAGGCATAGAGGCCAACCCTGATAAGATCAAAGCGATCTTGGACATGGAACCACCCCGTTCTATAAGAGATGTACAGAAGCTAACTGGCTGTAACACCCCTAGATCCGGGGTCAGGGATCTGGTCGTTACCGTCTCAATTCCCATCCACAGTTCAACATAAATATTAAATTACAACCTTGTGACCCAAAACAATAACATAAAACACACCCGTTATAGTCCCAGAGATGAAATCAGAGTAACAACCAAATTTTATTAAACACATTATGAGTTCTTACAACCCAAAAGAATTTTAATATAAATACATACTCTTTGCCATCCATTTACATGAGTCATACTAGACCATATACTTGGTACTGAAAGAATAAATCTATCCTACCAATAGCTTTCTCTTCGGCTCTGGTAGTCTCATCGTCCTCGCCAGCATCGAGTGCGCCTTGTGCGAGTCATCTGGTCTAGCTGTTGTTGTGATATAATAATAAAGCAAGGGTGAGCAATAGCCCACCAACAATAATATTTAACTGAACGATAATATATAACAGTTCAAAAGTATCTTTCAAACCATATGCCATGCATTTACGGAAATGATGCCAGTATAATATGAACGATGAAGTTACAAGGTAACTTAAAATGTAAATATATGAGGAAATATCTGCTATGTCGAAAATAAGCAAGATATTATAAAGAGGAACTTGCAAGGAAAATATTGCAATTCCAGTTACGAACACTTTTCCAACTCTGCCAATAGTAATCATGTTGCAGGAAATAAATAAGTTTGGATGATGAACCAATGATGGAGTATTCACCGCGCCCGCTGTTCCAATCTTGATGATCAGTCAAGATCGTACAGCTCAAATTAGATTTACTACCGGTAGAAGGAAGAACTGACGGCTTTACTTGTCTACCGCCTAACTAGCTCTCCCAGGCCAACGGTTGGGCCAAAGGGGATGGACCGGCGCTACTCGGCCTCTTACACGACTCCTAGTTCCAATATAATTCATGATTCTGAATGTAACGTTCGTCCCCCATTCCCCAAGTATAATACTTGTTGATAAGACTCTACAAAGTAGTCGTATCTAGTTGGAAAGGAAAATTCACCAATAACTTTCAAGCTATTGCTTGGTAACGAACATCAACTTGTTTCAACAATCTTACCCCTCGAAAGATGAGAAGGTAAACACAGACTTAATGAGTCCATAGCAACCAAGTTGCGAGTGAAGAGGATAAATTATGACCGGGAAGTCAACAAGATAAATAACATTGCTCAAGTAGGTTCCCCTATAATATGGAAGTTTGAGCGAGCATTTAAATCCTTTTAAGATAGATTTAAATGAAAAAGAAAGAGTTGGGAACCTTTCCTTGATAAAATAGTCGTAAAAAGACTCCGAAATATTTTACATAATATCTGGAGGTGGAAGGTAATCTCCGAATAATATAAATTATTTTAAAAAGAATTTTAAAAGAAAGAATATTTATTTACTCAATAATAATTATGGAATATTATTAACTCATAATATTGCTCGTAAGTAATCCTCGAATGAATATATGGAATTATTTAATAAATAAATCCCTCCTTAAATAAATATTCGAAATAATATTCATTAAATAATTAAACTCCAATAAATATTTAAAATAGTATTCAATAAATAATTCGAACCTTAAATGAATATTTGAAAATAATGTTCATTTAATATTTACTCTTTTAAATGAAAATCCAAATAGCATTCATTTAATAAATAATCTTCTAAATGAATATCCAAATAATATTCATTTAGTAATCAAAACTTTAAAGGAATAATCGAAATAATATTCCTTAAGTAAATAGAACTTCCAATGAATATTTTAAAATAATATTCATTAAGTACATAAAACCTTAAATGAATATTCGAAAGTAATATTCATTTAATAAATAACATTCTAAAGAATATCAAAATAATATTCATTAAATATCAACTCTAAATGAATATTCAAAATTAACATTCATTTATTATCTCTCGACTAAGATAATATTCGAATAACATTCCTCGAAATATTTCCAAGTAATTGATACTTTATGGAATATAATAACGTTTAACAATAACCTTCCCCAGATAAATAATAATCTGTCGTTGGAATCCCTCCGGGTTTCCACGACTATCTATAACTCAAAATACCGACTCCCGATCTATATTTAGAATGAATATCATATGCCCTTCGCTAAGGGTCTTACCAAAACAATCCGGCTTATTACTGATAAATCGTATCTAGTCTATAAGCCAATATCAATTCAGGGAACAAGTATCACAAAAAACCAGAGTCACAATATAATTGGAAACAGGCATGCATGCGGTGGCATATGTAAAACAGAAATCATATACATATATTATCACAACAACAGGTTCAAAGGTTTGAACACTTGCCTGGTAATTGAGCACCGGTGGGGGTAGTGGTAGGGTGTCCCGAGTCAGCTCGGCGATCTATAATAGTCAAGAAATTCGAGATTAATCACTTAACATTTTTCAAAAGGTTAAGTATTAACTTAAGTCGAAACATGTTTTCGAATTATCTCGTTATACCCCTTTTTAGTGTAACTCTTTTTATTACCGATACGATTTGACATTTGTTCGTCATTAAGACATGTCATCGTACTCACACTTAGTGTATACTTAAGTCGTATAAGTTCTAAATTTGATCGATTACGAACCAAGATTATATCTCGAGTTTTATCGCTCGTTTTCTACGTTATAACCAAAGTTATACTTTTATGGGGTTCGTTCGCGTTTAACCTAGATTCGAACATTTTTATAAAATCGAAAAATGATCCGATTCACATGAGATTTTCTCTCACACCTCCCTTTTTACCTCTAGTATTTAATTACCAAGATTCGCCACTGACTTACGTATTTTACGAGGGTTCATTTTTAATTACGAATTCTCGGTTACGGTTTCGAACTACTTTTAGTAAACCGACCGTAACTCCTAAACCGTAAGTCCGTTTCACACGATCTTTATATCAAAACGAAGCTTATAACATGATCTATCCTATCATGGCAGAAAACGAAGCCAAACAGGGAGTTACATGTTCTGTCAAAATCGTTTTCTTAAGGTTAACGAAATTTTGGCATTACGACGGCTGTAAATCGAACATTCCAAAAATCATAACAACAATACCAAGCCACACCGGGCACAAATCCAACTTATACACATGATCTTCATCTCAACAAGTCCAGAAGCTACTGATCTTAGCATCAAAATCATCATGCTTCTTAAATTAACTAAACCACTTAACTAATCATGCTAATAACATCACTTATACTAAATCCATCCAAAGCATGCAAAATCTCAAAGTAAGACCTAGGGTTTCAAGTGATTATTACCTTCCTTGGAGTGTTCTAAAGCCCTACTAAGCCTTGATCTACCATTGTGTGGCCTTAGAGTAGCTAGATCAACCATAAGAATCAAAGAAAACAAAGTTAAATCTTGAAGAACACTATTCATGCTCATCTTTGTTGATTTATTTGAAAATGTTAACAAAGGAATTTGAATCTAAGATTTCATGGAGATTAGTTTTATGAAATATAGGACTCACCATAAAATTTGGAAGATCAAATAAGGGGTGGAAGCTTGATTTTGATCCCTGAATTTATGCAAAATTCGAATGCCCTGTTTTTGAGAGGAAAAACAGGGTGATCTTCTTGAATTTATTTACCCATTCAAACGACCTTCAAAAATTATGAAATTTTGTACGAATGTTACACATGGAGTGGAGAAGCTATGGTCAAATATTGGTGATTTTATCATGGTTGGAAATGGAGTTATGATTTTTTCTTTGATGGTTGCTCTAGCTGATCAGTTTGAGAGGAAAGAGAAAATGGAGAGTTTCTTTGCCTTGGTTGGTTTTGTGGTGTATTTTACCTTGCTACTTTTCATCCAATAATTCAAGTGTGTAGTGGAAGATATTGTGTAAAGCTACTTTATTAAAGTAGTGATGTAATGGATGATGAAAATGGAGGGACATGTGTTAAGATTTTGATGGTTTACATGCAACTAGTAGTTTGATTTGCTAAGTATTAGTTAATCTCTAACCATACTAGTTACTAGATATTTATCATTTGTACATGCATGTATCTTGCTTCCTCTGCTTGATTCTGTGTCCGGTTATTGCCCGTTTCGATTGATCGTTCGTAGGAATATTTCACGGATTTCTAATTAGGGTTTACCGGGAATCCTCTTAATATTAATACTATCATTCTCCATCTTTCATTCTAACTTTCCAATTTATATTCCTTAAATCCATTCGTTAAATACTTAAGGCTATCAGTGTCCAGGGAACTCTCGGAGAAAATAAAAGTGCGGTTTTTCAGAATCCGACAGCTTTTACATACACTTATTTTCCCCGTGGACCACTAATACGAACTCGGAAATTCGTTCCGAATACTTCTATATAGCGTCATCTAATAATATTCTCAATTACACCAAAATCACTATTCATCCTTATTCTTTACTTATTCATCTAGGGTTGTACAATTGTCCGTATTCTCTTTCGATCGTTCCTTAACCTTTTTACGGAACCACTGGATTAATCGCTATCTATCTGGATGACATGAGAATATTCTCCTGCTTGGAATTGCCATATCTTATTCCCTTAGGAGATAGATTATTCTTACCTATGTTGTCACCCTTTAGCATTCTTCATGACATATAAGTATTTGAATCCATATCCATTCCCTTCATTCATTAGAGCTGGTGACCTTGTTGTCGGAATCATTGTTCCTCATTTTATCAGTAATTAATAAAAAGTTTTAATTATATCCAAAATTTGGGGTTCTTACACTGGGCGATTTGCAGCACTAGGGAGATTTATCTCCAAGTTTGGTGATAAATGTTTACCATTCTTTCAAGCATTGAAGAAAGTGAAAAATTTTGAGTGGACCCCTGAGAGCTAAGAGGCCTTTGAACAACTGAAGAAGTACATGGCCGAAGCCCCGTTGCTGGCCAAACCTAGTCCCGGAGAGACTCTTTATCTATACCTGGCGGTATCTGAGCAAGCGTTGAGCGCCGTTCTCATTCGAGAAGAGAAAAAGGTCCAGAAGCCTATCTATTATGTGAGTAAGGTGTTGCACGGGGCTGAGTTGAATTACTCTCCCATTGAGAAGTTTGCCTTGGCATTGATAACAGCCTGGAGGAAGCTACGACCGTACTTCCAGGCACATAAGATTGAAGTCCTGACGGACCAATAGTTGAGGAACATATTTCATAGCCCGAAGGCTAATGGAAGGCTAATCAAGTGGGCGATTGAACTTGGAGAATTTGACATCACGTATAAACCTCGAACAGCCATTAAGGCTCAGGCATTGGCTGACTTCGTGGTTGAATGCACCATTAACAACCAAGAAGTCGGGGGCAGGAGATGATAACTACCCCTGGGAAAGAGGATAAAGATGAAGAGCTTAGGTCTGATCTGAAGGAGTATTGGGTGCTCTATTTTGATGGAGCATCAAAAACAAAATCTAGTGGTGCAGGTGTGGTTTTACAAAGCCCCGATGGGTTCATGGTGGAGTATGCTTTGAAGTTGGACTTTCCGACAACCAACAACGAAGCTGAGTATGAAGCCTTGATAGCCGGTTTAGGCTTGGCCAGAATCATGAGGATCAAAAATCTCAAAGTATGTGGGGATTCAAGACTAGTGGTATCACAAGTAAATGGTGAATTCGAGGCCAAGGATGAAACTATGGCGAAGTATTTGAGAGTTGTGAAGGTAGCGATGACTCAGTTTGATGAGTGTTATGTGGAACATATTCCGAGAGAGGAGGACGTTAAGGCCGATGCCCTGTCCAAGTTCGCTTCTTCTGAGATAGAAAATTACGCGGGAAGTGTTTACTTCCAGGTCTTGAAGGCCCCGACCATCAACTCAAAATTGGTGGCACCGATTGATGTAGGAAGCTGTTGGATAGATCCTATCAAAGCTCACCTCGAAACTGGATGGCTCCCTGACAATGCCTTGGAGGCACGAAAGCTGTCTGTGAGAGCATTGAGATATGCCTTGATTGAAGGCGTCCTTTACAAAAGGTCTTTTGTCATCCCATACTTGAAGTGTTTGAGGCCTCAAGAGGCAAGGGAAGCTTTGGAAGAAGTTCATGAAGGTATCTGTGGGCAGCATTTGGGGGGCAGAGCCCTAGCTCACAAAATAACTCGTTTGGGATTCTACTGGCCAGAGATGTTGGCCGATGCACAAAGCTATGTCAAGCGGTGCGGTAGATGCCAGAAGCACGCTCCGATAGTAAGGCAGCCGCCTGAGATGTTAACGTCGATTAGCTCCCCTATTCCATTCGCAATGTGAGGAATGGATATACTTGGTCCTTTCCCCGTAGCTTCAGCACAAAGGAAGTTTCTGATAGTTGGCATTGACTACTTCACTAAGTGGATTGAGGCTAAGCCTTTGGCCAAAATAACCACCAAACAAGTTTCCCAGTTCTTTTGGGAGAACATCATTTGCAGATATGGGATCCCTCGAGTCCTTGTGACGGATAATGGAACACAGTTTAACAATGAAGAATTTAAGAAGTACTGCGAGGAAAATGCCATTGAGCTTTGTTTTACTTCAGTAGCACATCCGCAAGCAAATGGACAGGTAGAGGTCGCCAATCGAATCATCCTTGATGGACTGAAGAAGAGGGTCGAACGTTCTAGGAACACTTGGGTGGACGAGCTATTGCCTATACTATGGGCGTATCGTACCACCTGTAAAGTATCAACTGGAGCAACCCCGTTCTTGTTGGCTTACGGAGCCGAGGCAGTTGTGCCCCTTGAGATTATTGTTAGGTCCAATATGTTTGTAGAAGGGGGGTTGAATACAAATAGTACTGTTTAATCGAAATTTGTCCGGATAAATTTAACTTATATTTTGACAAATTTGAGCGGAATTAAATGAAACAAAATTTAAGTTGAATATAAAATTATATTAACTTGAGGGGTTTGTTACAAATACAGTACATAAATTATATCTAGTTAATAAAAACAAATTAGAAAATTCGACATGAATTTTTCTAGATTTGTTAATAAAAATCGAGATATAGATTAGGAGTAAAAACTCGTTAATATTACAAGAGACTGAAGTAAACAAGTTCTATCGGATCAGATATTAAAAATAAGATGAACTTGATTTTCTATGAATTTTTACAGCTCCTGCAGTTTGAGTTCTTGTTGAGAGAGAATGGCAGTTCTTGATGAAAGATGATATATTCTGTGTTGTTGTTGTTGTCTGGCCACCTGTCTTGATTTAATATATTCTTCTGCCTCTTTTCTTTTTCATTTGTACTGCCATGACAATCGGCAAGACAATCTGTTCTTTCAAGACAATCAATTTTGTACTGCCAAGACAATCGGCAAGACAATCCAAAACCTCCAAGACAATCAATTTGTACTGCCAAGACAATAGGCAAGACAATCCAAGCTTACCAATACAATCGGCAAGACAATTGAGATTGTCTTGTTAAAACTAAATAATTCGGCTGTATAATTTTTATAAACAAAAGTTGAACTGCTATAGAAGAAGACCAGTCGCAGGAAGGAAATTGCAAGCCATACGCGTTTCTTCTTTTGTTTTCTGTCAGGCGCGTGGCTTCCACGCATGCCACGCGCGTTTCTTGCATTGTGTCAGACAAACTCAACAGCATGCATGTTGTTTACATTTCTTTTACTTGATTTGTTTTTCTTGTCGACAACACTTTAACAAAACTTTAACCAAGCATCTTTCCTTTCCTTTTTTTTTAATTGACAACTTTTCTTATAAACAATTACCTGCCACCTTTTTCTAAATCAAATGAATTTGGTTCGTCCAAATGCTTTTTAACCCGTACAGCTTATAATTTTTAATTAATAAATAATTATTTTAATCTAGAAATTATAAAAATAAATATCTAATATTATTAGATATTTATAAATATAATTTTCTAAATAAATAAAATATTTATTAATATAAAATTATACTTAAACTATAAACTGCGGTTTCCTGAGCGTCTGGAACCGAACTCCTTTTGCATAACAAATAATATATCAATTCCAACCGGGGTTCCAGCTTTAAGAATATATCACTTTCCATATTCTTGTGATAATTCTATTTTCTCATAACCCGTCCAGGTGTAAGCTACGGTCTCTTGAGGATGTGAAACCGGAATCATTTTCTTCAACAGAAAATACAACAATTCAAACCGGGGTTTCAGCATTAAGAATATATCACTTGGAATTTCTTTGTGATAATTCTTTTTCCTCGTAGCCAGTCCACTTGATAGTAAAATCACTATGGTTAATTAATTTAGCACTTCTGTTGCTTGCACAATGATTTTCTCTCATACCAGTCTTGATAGCTTGAACCACTGAAGTTAATGATGAACAACCACTGTTTAATGTTGACACTCGATGTACTGTCTGGTTCATGAGTGACTAACCGCACTGACTGTTCTTCATATATTGACTTTAAAATCTGGTTCCTTTTCTTTTCTCCTCTCTCTATTAATTCTTCTGTACTGTCTCTGTCACTGTCGAAATCTCTGTCACTTTAAATGAATCCACTTCTTTAACGAATATTTCACTGAGGCTTGATCAGATGTTTGAACTTCTTTCAATGTAGTAATTCTTCAAGTCTGTAGATTGACCTTGATCTTTTTCTTCTGACAGATAATTCAATCTGAGATTCCTTGTGACAGTCTATATACTATTTACTATTACAATCTTGTTTAAGTTGAGTTGTATCCTCGAAATACAAATAGGCTACATCATATGCCTTTCAATCTCCTCCTATTTGTTTGTTAGCCAATACCATTTCTATAACTTATGGTGAATTTACTACTCTTCCACTTAGCCTTTATACATAGTACATTGAAAGTTCTTTTGCTTCTTCATCTAAGGCTCCCCCTTAGAAACTAGACTTGCTTCTCATTCTAAGCACAGTCTTTACTGCTCTCTGTGTTTACACTCTTGTTCACTAGTGTTTCACTCTTATCACTCAAAGCTCCAACATCCGTTAGTGTACCTGCAAAGAAAAATCACCATAGCCCCTTCTATAGAGGTCAGTGGTGGTGCAATGGGAGTTCGCAAATCCCAAATCCTCGTTGAACTCGTCAGATGAATCTGAGTCATAATCTACAAGTTGCTAATTTCCCTTTTAAAGGTTTTCAGATTTGAATTCTGAGAAGGTAAACAATGATCTATAAATTTAGCATTGAGATCAAGGTTCCCTTCTAATGTCTGTGAAGACATCACCTTGTTAAACTCATCAGGTAAAATCTGAATCATAGTTCACAAGTTTCCGATCCGCACCTATGTCGGATCCGTTACCCGCAGGATCCAGATATGTTCCCTCTGGGGAGTTAGATAATGATCTTGTTGAAGTTTGCATTTGAGATCTATACCTTCTCTCGAGGTCTGTGAAGACTCTTAGCTCATTAAAGAACCTTTAACTTATAATCCTAACCGTAAAATGGTTGGATTACAGGTTTCCGTCAATTCATCCTTGGTGTGTGCAATCTCACTTTGTGCATGTGACATATTTTGGATAGTGTATAAGGTAGTGACTCTCCAACTGAATATCCCACACATCCTTGTTTACTGCATCAAGTGCATTTACTCCCTGGTGACCTCTAGTCAGATAGGTTACTTCCTTTTAGGGGGTAAGTTAGAATGTGTTTGAGTTTAACTTTAGTCTGGGATCAAAGTTGTTGGGTTTACAACCTTATGACTAAACATGTGAGAATACAAAATTCCATGTAGATGAACCTGCATCACATAATATGAGCAACATAGAGATATAATGCATTTTTAACATTTAAAAGTTTTCTGAGAAAATATTGCATTTATCTTAAGTGAAATGATGTATAGTTGTGATTTCAAAAAATTTACAATGTAAGCAATCACAGCTGTAGAAGAGATTTTGAATTTAGGAAGTTAAAGAGATCCTGAGCCGGTTTTACCAAACAAGAACATAGGCAAAAATCCAATTAATAAATATTAATCGAATCAATGTATGTTAATGTTTAAACCAATACAAACAAAACTATTTTATCTTGTTTTAGGTCCTGTAAGATAGATACCAACTATTAGAAATTGTTAGCACTTGATAGGTCTTGTCTTCCAATTGTTAGATCCTGAAAATCAAACATTA
Source organism: Saposhnikovia divaricata (assembly GCA_036435485.1). Taxonomy (NCBI): domain Eukaryota; kingdom Viridiplantae; phylum Streptophyta; class Magnoliopsida; order Apiales; family Apiaceae; genus Saposhnikovia; species Saposhnikovia divaricata. The sequence goes on along the minus strand of CM071595.1, from coordinate 52,124,327 downwards.
GTTCCTAACCAATTGTATAGACACGTACCAATTTGATACCAACATTGGTCAATTGTTAAGTCCTTAACACGAAGGTCCGTTAACAGCAATCACAAAACAAAGATTTTTACTTAAACTGTAGGTTTTGTGTGTGTTAAAAAGAAGAACAACAAAAGAACCAAGTACATGGACCTGTTTGTAAGTTTTGAAAGTATAGTGACTAAACTGTAAAAACTATACAAGCTAATTATATACACATGAAAAAGAATATACAAAAATAAGAAATAATATATATAATAATTATACAAAATAAAAACTATAAAGAAAATAAAATTCAAATTAAACTAAACAAAGAAGAAAAATTTGAATTAAGATAAAAATAATAAAACTATACATAAATAATAATTTACGTAGCTTAAACTATAAACGGACATACGACTAAAATAAAAAGACAAACACTACAAAACATGTTAAATAAGATTAACATTTTAAAAAGAATTACAATACATGTACAAAAACATTAAGTATATACAAGAGTATTTATAATAGGTTAGCAAATCCATATATTTTCTGACAAAACAACTTTCTACTAGAAAATTATTTAGAGAGAAAATATGATTTAATAAACTATCATAAATATGACAACTATTTTAAAATAATGAAATTTTCAATAAAAATAGCTTCCTCAAAAATTCTAACTAGAGAATTAGAGAAAAATATTTTTAGAGAAAATTATTATTCTAAAATAAAGAAACATGGATTAACGCATTAGAATGATTATGACAATTCTTATAGAAAGATGACAAGATAGAATTCGAAAAGAATGTCATACCAGTTACTTGGCGCTCAAACCTTGACACCAACTTCCACGTTTCTTGTTGTTCCGGATTCACAATTGCTTTCTCAGATTCCTTAGATTATATACCTTGATTCTGAGAGGCCTTTTTTGTTCTTACTACAACATCTGGATCACCAATGATCAGCTCTATTCCAAACACACTGTCTGAGAAAGTTGGATCTTGATGAATCACCTTGTTCTTCATTGTGATGTTGTGTTTGACTAGTGAATCCTTTGTTTACTTCCCTCGAGTTATTGCGAGAATGACTTGATGATTATTTTCCAGTGACATTGGTATTGCCAATAACAAAATTGTTTCTACCACTATCACTTGGATAATTATCATCATTAACATTTTAATCTTATGACTTCAAGGCAACTCCTCGATAACAACAATTGTTAACTCCGAACAACTGTTTGTTGGTAGACAATCTTGGTTAAAAATAAAACTTGATTACCAAGACTGTCTTGTCTGCAATCTTAGAAATAATTTTCTAAGTCCAATACACCTTGATCCATAGTATATAACATTTATTATCAAAGTGATTTGAAGCTTGCAAATAAGCATAAAAATTATTCAAAGTAATTGAACTATGGTAACTTTAGACATTTCAATATCCATAGTTCTACTTAGAGAATTTTTATACCATGTATAATAATATGAGTGAATTGTAAAAGATATAAAAATCATTACTTAGAGGAGTTCTAAGTAATTTCACACATACCAATACATTTCACAATTAGTTAGTAAATAGAATTCTAACTAAATATCATTAACTGATATAAGTCAAAATTTCAATACAACCAATTGTTAGAACCATAATATTAATTATAGTGAATTTCTGAAAATGGAGCATTGATAAAATTCACTAGAATTAACATCTCACAACTAATTGAAGACCAATACAGATTAGGTCCAAATTAGTTAGGTTGTTTATTTATTTTAATAAATATAAGGTACAGAGCAAATACTAAATTGAATTGTTTCAAGTCCGTAACCCATATAAATCAAAATAAATAATTAAATAATTAAATACTAAATCTCTATGAGTTAGATTTCAGCATTTAAGTATTTAAATTATCCTTAGATAATCACCACTAAAATATATTGAAATTATACACATGGCAATCATTCAACAGATAATTTTCAGTGTGAGGTCTGGATGTAAATAAGTTCACAAGTCTTTTCAATACAGATAATTGAATACTTGTGAGCTTACTTAAGAATTACTTAACAGATGGGATTTACAATCATATAGCATTAATAAAATCCCAAGTTTACAAACCAGTCTTGAAAAATTAATTGCATCAAGTGATTCAGCAAACGTGTCTGCAAGTTGTTCTTAATTAAAGACATGTTCTCTCAAAAGAATTGATACCTTATGCAAGTTGCTTAGTCCTTGAGTGTTTCACAGAGTTGTTGGGGATGAAATTAATTCCTTGTGTTCTCCTGCTTTTGTACAACTCATTTGATCTGTCTCTATGTAGCAAAACATGTCAGAACTGATGTCTCTAGGGTACCATCTCCGTAGATTTGGGTCCAACTTAAGACATCTGAAAATCAAGTGTAATAACTACAAGAATAGATTCTCAAGTATCCACTTGGGACCATGCACATTTGCATAATTGAGAATAAAATATGTGTGTAAGTGATCTATTAGCAATTGAATAAGATAATGAGCTGATGATTCCTCTATAGCCTGATTAGGTCCTAATTAGTAGATCCTGAACTTGTTGGGTCAAATATCTCTAGAGTACCATTTCCTCAGATCCGGTTCCATCTTAAGATTTTTGATTACCAACTTGTTAGATCCAAACTAACAGGTCAAAAGCCAGCTACAGTGGTTTGTTGGTAGGTAGTCTTAACAGGTCTAGAATCTTCTGAATAGAAACAAAATATCCTTGACTTACTTTTATTGTCATCATTCTTTTGGCTTACTAAAGCAAATCAAAAGAATTTCAACTTTACCAACATCAAAACAGCAAATATCTTGATACCAATTTATAGCTAGTAGACCAACATATAATATAATCAAGATATCATTGCACATATATATCATTTATGTTTATGCCTAAATATGTAGAGAGTTCTATGAATATGACACCAATTATTAAAAGATACCAACTGTTAAAGATTGATACTGAATATTAAATTATAGTTAGGGTGTCATACCATGTCTTCCATGCTTGCTTGAGTGATGATACCAGTTTATACTAACCTGTAGAGATCTTCAATTATCTCACCAACCAGGAGTGCACTTGTTCACATTCCTCTAGCATCCAGATTCAGTAGGTCTAGATGTCCATTATAATCTTGAATGTGCAGCAGGTGCCTGATATCCTCAAGTCTTGTCACTGGTGCTTCTTTTCAAATATATTGTTTGATCAAATTGTAACCTAGCATCCAGTTTAACTTTGTCCCTCATAACAATGCCTTGACATCATCCAGATAGACTTCTGGTTATCCTTGTACCAAATACAGCCTTGTTGTTTGGTCTAGATACCAGCTTCCCTTCAATCTGCCTTTTGTACTGATTGAGATCATCTTGCATTGCAATCACTCAACCTGGATCTTTCAGAGCTTTTGTAGCTTTCTTAGTTTCTTTTAAAAGAAGACTAAGGAAATAATCATTAGTACTTGAAGCTCTGTTAGTCTTTTACTTCCACCATTAGAAACACTAAGAACTAGAACAAAGAGTTAATTGAGTCAACACTCTTTGTCTTGGCAGACATGTTCTCATAGTGTCCTTTGACTTTCAGTGTGGTGTTGAGTTGACTAGAAGATCCTTCTTTTGCTCCCCCTAAGCTGTTGCTGGGTTTACATGAAGATTCTCAACGTTGACATTGCTTGGATCTGAATCATCATTACCATTGACAGCTGGGAGCTAGAAGTCGTTAAACATCACTAAGACTTTCAATCACCTTCTGTTGATTAATAACAATCACCCTGTAGGCTGTTGACTACACCAAGTAACCAAGGAAATTATCCTATTGAGCATTAGCAGATTGCTAGGATGCTCACTTTCATTTATCATTGCAAAATAATTTTCTTCATAACTTGTGGGGTCTTCCTATATTTCTTACTGAACAGGGTTTAATCATGTTAGTAGCAAACTATTGACTGCTTCAGCATTAATACTCTTGAAGGTGCAGAAATCATCCAGAACACTAATTGATAGGTCCTGTAATCTGGTCTCCAAGTTGTCATAGTCAGTTTTGCTTCCTGACACTCTTCTAGATGTGATCAATCACCATCAATGGTGTCTTGTCTTCAGATTGTCTGAACAACAACTTGTTTATTGAGAGAAGTCATCAGTCATCACCACTAAAGAATATTTTCCTTTGATGTAGAACTTCTGTGTGATGCTTCTTTGACTTTCCTTTATGACATGCCTCATAATTTTATTTTACTTTAATTCCAGATGAGGCAGTCTCCTTTACTGATTCGATTTCCAGGAAAGAATCTCTTGATATGACATTCAGGTGAGAGAGCTTCTTATGTCATATCTGAACTCCTGTCTGATGAAGCTTTAGATTTGACCTTGTTGACTTCACCTTTGACTGAGATTCCATGTCAATTACAGATAAGTTCTCTTTCCTTAATCCTCGAATAGTAGGCTCTTCATCTTGTAAAAGATGCTTTATTACTGACAACATTCCTTGGCTATTGAATAGCCTTGACCCTAGGTCATACCCTTGCTGTTGTCTCCAAGGGATAAACCACTTGGCCAGATACCGTCACCACTCTTGATAGCAGGGCTCTATCTTCGGTCATATGCCTTGAACATCCACTGTCCAGAATCCACATAACACAATGTACCTGTTACACACCCTGCAATGTCAAAACAATTAAACCTTTTTTGGGACCCAAATTTGATTGGGTCCGGAATACTTGAAGTATTGGCCTTTGTCAGGCAAAACAACATTCTTAATCTTACACCATTAGTCAGCAAACATTTTACCCTATAAACAGATTTAACAATCTTTTGTTTAAGTTTAGGTATCCATGTTTGTTTAGTAACAATATCATTGACTGGACATTTGACCTTGTAAATAGCCTTAGTAAAACTTTGTTTAGGCTTTGGTACAAATGTCTCTCTCCTAACATAAGGAGGACTAGCAGTCTTTGATCTAACATTTTTATTTCTGTTCATATGTTGTCGAGGAGCAGTCTTATTATCACATGCATAATTACCATTAAAGTAAGCAGACATCACATTAAAAGCACAAGACATACAGTTGACAACACCACATGCTTTATGATTAGAATCAATGATAGTAGGCATGTTACTCAGGTTAGACATGTTATTGTTCTGCTTCGACTTATTACCACCTAATCCAGTCTTAGAAGAACTAGTTGTTTCAACAACCTTGACTGGCACTTTAGGTACATCTATCTTGGATGAAACATTTTCTGGATTAGTGTCCTCGACAGATTTAGCCTTAACAAAGACTGTGACATCTTTCTTGGATGAAACATTCTTTGGATTAGCGTTCTTAACAGATTTATCCATAACACATTTATCCTTAACAAAGACTATGCCATTTGCACTATCTTCATTTCTCATTTCTTCGTGGATAACCATAGAAAGAATATATGGTGGTCCAGCATCAGATTTTTTAAATAGAGGTTCTTTAACATTCTTGAGTACATGTGGTATACCCCTTTCTTTAGCACTAACAGGGTTAGGGGAATTTATGCCCAATGATCCAACAGCTTCATTGTAGCCATACCCTATACCTGTTGTTCGTTCTACAGATTGTTTGTTAAAAAACTCTTTGGAAACTTTAACAGAATTATAACAAGCCCTGACCTGTGTTTCAAGTTCAGTAATTCTAGCCATTTGTTTGCCTACAACTTCTAGAATCAATTTCTCCTTTTTATGAAGCATTGTTATTTCATCTCTTTGTTGATCTTGATTAATATGCACCTTTTTCAATTCTGACACTTCATTGCCAAGATTAGTGCTTAACAGATCTAGTCTTCTATATTCAGTTTGTGCATTACCTAATGAATTATGAAGACTACGAATCAACTCAGTGTCAGTAAGAGTTACCGGTGTGGTGTAATAAGTTGATGATTCAGCATTTGCCACCAGTGCAAGTTTCCAACTTCTTCATCTTCACTGTCTGTGTCATCCCAGCTTTTGCCTTGTACCACATAGGCCGTGTCTGTGTTCTTCTTACCAGATGCATACTCTCTCCTTGCATCTTGTTCAGGTCGATGACACTCAGTTGCAAAGTGTCCAAGTTCATTACATTTAAAGCACGTAATCCTGCTTCTGTCTACCATTCCAGTTTGGTAGCCACCCCTTGTGCTACTTGAGGAAGAACCTCCTCGTTGGAATCTTTTGTAGTTAGATTTGAACTTGAACTTGGGATTCCTACTAAATCTGAAGTTACTGAATTGCCTCACCATCATAGCCATTGACTCATCTTCCAACTGATCCAGCTCTTCCAATGAGTAGAAATCTCCACCATCCTGACTGACAGGTGTATGACCAATCTCAACTTCAACCTGTTCCTTGTCAGTGCTGCAAGGTTGAACCACCTTAGCTTCCACTTGCTTTGGAGTCTCAACCACTAGAGCTGTAGAAGAACTTGGAACCCTACCTTCACCATGAATTTCTTTCTGTTGAACTTGTTCCAACTCATAGGTTTTCAAAATGCCGAAGAGCCTTTCAAGAGTAATTTGATTCATGTCTCTGGCTTCTCCAATGGTAGTTATCCTATGTTCTAGGTGAGTAGGCATGGTCAGTAGAAACTTCATGTTAATCTCCTTTTGTGTATATTGCTTGCCATGGATTTGCAAGTTGTTGATTATTTTGTTATACCTTTCAAACACTTCCTGAATGCCTTCATTAGGGCCCGTTCTAAAGTGTTCATACTCAGTTTAAAATTTGAAGTCTGTTTTCCCTGACTTCATCAGTTCCTTCATTAATAGTCTCAATAGTTTCCCACATATGCTTTGCAGTTTTACAATTCATCACATGACTGTACATCACAGCATCTAGGGAATCTAATAGTATGAGTCTCAAATTTTTGTCTAGTCCTGCATCCTCTTTTTCATCAGGAGTATAAGACGCAGGGTCTTTTTCATGGGTTCTAGCAGGTGTTGTAACAACTCCATCAGTAACAACTTTTTGTTCAATGACCATAGGAATTTTAGGTCCATTTTTCAGAACACCCAAATATTTAGAATTTGTAACATCAAGAAACAGCTCCATTTTATTTTTCCACATATCATAATTATCTTTATTAAAGATAGGAATCTTAACAAGGACTTTTGAAGACATGATGAATTCTTAAGTGAGTTAAAAATTCGAAATGGATTTTTGACTGAATTAAAATAGGATCTTGATTTGTGTATCAATCAATAGGCTCTGATACCAATTGTTAGATCCAATATGTTTGTAGAAGGGGGGGTTGAATACAAACAGTACTGTTTAATCGAAATTTGTCCGGATAAATTTAACTTATATTTTGACAAATTTGAGTGGAATTAAATGAAACAAAATTCAAGTTGAATATAAAATTATATTAACTTGAGGCGTTTGTTACAAATACAGTACAGAAATTATATCTAGTTAATACAAACAAATTAGAAAATTCGACATGAATTTTTCTAGATTTGTTAATAAAAATCGAGATATAGATTAGGAGTAAAAACTCGCTAATATTACAAGAGACTGAAGTAAACAAGTTCTATCGGATCAGATATTAAAAATAAGATGAACTTGATTTTCTATGAATTTTTACAGCTCCTGCAGTTTGAGTTCTTGTTGAGAGAGAATGGCAGTTCTTGATGAAAGATGATATATTCTGTGTGTTGTTGTTGTTGTCTGGCCGCCTGTCTTGATTTAATATATTCTTCTGCCTCTTTTCTTTCTCATTTGTACTGTCAAGAAAATCGGCAAGACAATCTGTTCTTTCAAGACAATCAATTTTATACTGCCAAGACAATCGGCAAGACAATCCAAAACCTCCAAGACAATCAATTTGTACTGCCAAGACAATAGGCAATACAATAGGCAAGACAATCCAAGCTTACCAATACAATCGGCAAGACAATTGAGATTGTCTTGTTAAAATTAAATAATTCGGCTGTATGATTGATTATAAACAAAAGTTGAACTGCTATAGAAGAAGACCAGTCGCAGGAAGGAAATTGCAAGCCACACGCGTTTCTTCTTTTGTTTTCTGTCAGGCGCGTGGCTTCCACGCATGCCACGCACGTTTCTTGCATTGTGTCAGACAAACTCAACAGCATGCATGTTGTTTACATTTCTTTTACTTGATTTGTTATTCTTGTCGACAACACTTTAACAAAACTTTAACCAAGCATCTTTCCTTTCCTTTTTTTTTAATCGACCACTTTTCTTATAAACAATTACCTGCCACCTTTTTCTAAATCAAATGAATTTGGTTCGTTCAAATGCTTTTTAACCCGTACAGCTTATAATTTTTTATTAATAAATAATTATTTTAATCTAGAAATTATAAAAATAAATATCTAATATTATTAGATATTTATAAATATAATTTTCTAAGTAAATAAAATATTTATTAATATAAAATTATACTTAAACTATAAACTGCGGTTACCTGAGCGTCTGGAACCGGACTCCTTTTGCTTAAAAAATAATATATCAATTCCAACCGGGGTTCCAGCTTTAAGAATATATCACTTTCCATATTCTTGTGATAATTCTATTTTCTTATAACTCGTCCAGGTGTAAGCTACGGTCTCTTGAGGATGTGAAACCGGACTCATTTTCTTCAACAGAAAATACAACAATTCAAACCGGGGTTTCAGCATTAAGAATATATCACTTAGAATTTCTTTGTGATAATTCTTTTTCCTCGTAGCCAGTCCACTTGATAGTAAAATCACTATGGTTAATTAATTTATCACTTCTGTTGCTTGCACAATGATTTTCTCTCATACCAGTCTTGATAGCTTGAACCACTAAAGTTAATGATGAACAACCACTGTTTATGTTGACACTCGATGTACTGTCTGGTTCATGAGTGACTAACCGCACTGACTGTTCTTCATATATTGACTATAAAATCTGGTTCCTTTTCTTTTCTCCTCTCTCTATTAATTCTTATGTACTGTCTCTGTCACTGTCGAAATCTCTGTCACTTTAAATGAATCCACTTCTTTAACGAATATTTCACTGAGGCTTGATCAGATGTCTGAACTTCTTTCAATGTAGTAATTCTTCAAGTCTGTAGATTGACCTTGATCTTTTTCTTCTGACAGATAATACAATCTGAGATTCCTTGTGACAGTCTATATACTATTTACTATTACAATCTTGTTTAAGTTGAGTTGTATCCTCGAAATATAAATAGGCTACATCATATGCCTTTCAATCTCCCCCTATTTGTTTGTTAGACAATAACAAGCAAATACCTAGAGGATAACTCAACTACCTCACTTAAACAAGAAAAAGATAAAACTTTTAAGAATTAAGTAAAAAAAAAAAAATTCTCTGGTTTAGATTTAACAATTCCAGAATCTTCAGTTGATGAAATGATAGATGATTGTTCCTCTAACACTGAACTGATCTTCAATAGATAACTCATCTTCATTTCTGATTCTTCATATCTCTGCCTGATAATCCTTCACATCTTACATTGGTTAAGGAGAGCATTAGAAAGAGCGTCTTTCTACTACAATTTAAGGGTTAAGGAGAGGTTCTTTCGACAAGGCGACTTGGTTCTAAGGAAAATAGAAGCTTCTGGAGTTGGACGGAAAGGAAAGCTAGCCCCTAACTGGGAAGGGCCGTATCGAGTCAAGAAGACACTAGGACGAGGATCCTACATGTTGGAGACATTATATGGGAACGAAGTGCCACGTACTTGGCATGCTTTGAACCTGAAGATTTATTATGTTTGAGCTATCCTTGTACGAATTCAGCTTTCTATTTATTTATTAGGAGAAGTAGAAATAAGTTTCGATGAAACCATTCCAGGGCCTAGTGCCCTGAGTAGGACAGTAGTATTACATATGTAAGGGTTGAACCCACTTCGAATTTTTAATGCAAGTTTGTCTTCCATTCTATGATTTTGATTATGTACCAAGCACCTGTTGAGTGTGAGTTTAGAAAAATCAAGTACCGGAAATAATTGAACATATGAATGAGGAAAGCAAATGCATAAATAAAGTGCCCCGAAGAGCTAAGTTTTAAATTACAAACGACGACTAAAAGTTAAGTCCCGAAGGACCTTGATTTAAAACTAAAAGACAAAGCCAAATATGGCTGTGAAGGCCATGCAAGGCCCTTGATCAAAGACATCTACTCCTCGGAGGACTCCTCTACCACTTCTTGCTCTTCTCCCTCCTCCTCTCCGTCTCCCTCTTCTTCATCTCCCTCCTATTCGGAGCCCTCATCGTCATCATCTTCGGCTTCTGTTTCCATAGGTTGCGCCACTCCCTTCTTCACCACGTCCCCTTCTTCGTCTGAAGTTTCAGTCGAGGAGTTGGGTCTAGCCCGAAGTTTTTTGCCAGGAAAAGATCGTCTCACGGTCGCCTCCCTCTCCGACATGGCCTTTTTCCCAGCTAAACGGGAAGAGGTCGAACTTGAGCTAACAACATTGGTCGCCTTCCTCAAACCAAAACCATAAGGACGGCGACTATCCCCGGAGCCCAATGCATGATCCCCGTGACTTCCAACAACAGCAGCCCAGTTAGGGCAAGGGAAGTCTACTGGATTCACCATCGAAGGATACTTGTGGCTGACAGCGCCAACAGTTTTGTTCCACCCAACTGACATGTTAAAGGGCCTCATCTCATCATCATGATCATCTATAAACTTGGTAAAAGCTTCCGACCTATGGTAGGCAGCAATCACCTTGTTAGCATCGGAGGATTTCTTCTTGGCAAGTGAGTGAAGTTTCTTTTGGTAAGACAGGCTACTTGCCTCAGCTCGAGCAACCTTGGAGTTTAGGTCTTGAACTTGTTCTTTGAACCGTGCTTGCTCATTCAGCAGTTCCACGTTGCTATCCCTATGGGCTCGGCCTTGACGGGTGGCGGATTGAAGATAAGCATTTTCCTGCAATAAAGAAATAGGTAAGGCACTTAACAAAAAACTGGGCAAACAAGAACATCGAGTGCATAATTTGGTACCTGATAAAGAGCCTGAGCTCCAAGGCGCTCAGATTCGTTAATCTTATCCCCCGCAGTAACTGTCAGGAGATCTGGAGCAGTGATAGAGAGCCTGGACCAGGCCAAGGCTAAGGAAGAACTTCCCAAGATAGAGTCCTGCTCACAAATACCCCAATCCGGAGTGAATGGGACTCTAGTACCTTCAACGGCGTTCCAGGACCTCTTCCCCCTTGGGAACATCCCTCCAAGAACGTAGGAACCTTTCGACCAGTAGGATTCAGTTGCTCTTCCGCTTTCTTTGTCATTCGTTTGGTAACATGTGGCTGATTCTCGGGACGACTGTCCAACTCCTCAGCAGTTGAAACAAAAGAAGAAAGAGATATCGGAATAAGAACAAACATAGTTCATGATAAAGCAATGAAGGAAAATTACCCTCAAAAGAAAGAATGCTTAAGCTTCTTCTCTATCAGAATAGTTTTGTAATGGGTGCGACCATCATCAGCAAGCAATCTATCTCTGTTCAGCAATTCTTCATGGTTAAGATCACACACGAAGTGCGAACTATCCTCCACATATCCAAACCTCTTAACGAAAAACTGACGCCAGTCACCGCCTTGCCATTCCAAAACAACAAACTCTCTATCCCAGAAATGATGGGAGCCAGGAAAGGAGAAAGAGTTTACTATATGAGGAAGATTACTTCGAAGTTGGAAGTTAATCCGTCCGGGCTTAGAATCAGAAGAGTTTTTCACTGAGAAGATGCTCCTAAACATTGTTGTGCTAAGAGGGATCTCCAATTCCCGGCACCTCAACATGAAAATAATGAGGAACCTCCATGAATTTGGGTATAGCTGGCAAGGATGAACTTGGAGCTCCGCTAAGAACCTGATAATGAATGGATGGACGGGGAACCTCAACCCCGCTTCTAAGGCACCTTTGTAAACGCAGATCCTTTCGGGATGCCAATTGCAAGTTCTATCCCCAGGGCTTGGAAGGCCAACTTTGATCACACTTGGAAAACCATACATGCTTTCAATCATCTCTACATTCTTTCTTTTTAACTTGCAAGGACTATGAAAGGCATCTAAATCTGAACTATTGGGGAATGATTCTCCCATAGTGTTTAACAAATCTAATGTAGACTCGAATCGACGCTCAATATATTTAGGAGGCATGAGTTTTAGTTTACCTTTCATGGTTCTCGCCATGCTCCTCTTCCGGAAGGCTTCCTCCATGGAGATCTGGGGGGCAGATGCATGCTTGTCGGCCATACTGAACTTGAAACTTGAACTTGGAAGCTTGAAAACTAGAGAACTTGAAGACTAGACAAAAGTTTGAGAAATGAAGAAGTGAAGAAAAATGAAGGATACTCCCCTCCTTTTATAAGAAAAGGATGACCTGCTACCTCAGGTTGAAATGCAGCCCGGTTCGCGTTTACAGGTCAAGTATCGATAAAATATGAAAAAGGAGCAAAAACTATCTGTTATAGATGGAAAGAATCGTTACAACTCATGAAATTCTGGAAAAGAAACGGAGAATTTAAGTGAATATACGGAAAGACATTTCACCAGAGCAATCAGTTGAGCTTTGGAAGCTAAGCGTGCTTAAGAAAGGTTAATCGAGAAATTAGTCCTAAATGCGGGATTAGTGATGCTAATCGAGGTTTTAAGTAAAACCTTAAATAAAAGTCATGAATGACCAAGTTGATTAACTTTTGATGAAAGTCGATGTACGAATATTGATGTTGAAACTCGATATTGATGATCAAGGTCGATACTCAAGTTTGAGAATCAAAGTAAGCTGACTACAACCCGGCCGACCACGGTGTGCAAGACACCCCAGCCGATCGCAAAGCAGCCGACCGAGGCATACAAGACCTTTAGGCCGACCGAAAAATGGCCGACTGGCGAAAAGGGAAGCCCCCGGCCGACCGGCATCGATCATCAAGTCGTGGTCTCGAGTCGGCATGCTGAGGACGACTGTCGAGTCCTCGTTCCAAACCCGTCGACTGACTCCTGGCCGACCAGCTCACCAGGGAAGGCCCGGCCGACCGACGTCGATCGTCACGTCGAGGTTTTTGCTTCAAAAATAAAATAAAATAAAATAAAATATTTTTTTGGCCGACCGAGGAGTGGTCGATCGGTTCCCCGGGGAAGCCCCGGCCGACCGGTGGTGGATGTCGAGATCGATATTTTGCTTCGACGAAAAAAAAATATTTTTTTGGCCGACCGAGGAGTGGCCGACCGGCTCCCCGGGGAAGCCCCGACCGACCGGCGGTGGATGTCGAGATCGATATTCTGCTTCAACAAAAAAAAAAAATTGGCCGACCGGGTCCCGACTGACCGACGTTGGTTGTCGGTATGCATTTTTCGACCCGGCCAACTGACAATGGTGATCGAGTCGAGATTTCACATTTTTTGTTTTTCTGTCTTGATGTTCAAGGTCACTATTGAGATTGTTTTGAACAAAATAATCAAGTGGAAGTTGAAATTAAGAATTAGCACCGATTAGTGCCGATTAGCGCTGTTTAGTGCCGATTAAGCACCGATTAGTGCCGATTAGTGCCGATTAGCGTCGTTAGTGCCGTTTTATGCCGTCTAACGTCGTTTAACACTGTTTAAACGTTGTTTGAGGCTGATTAGCACTGTTTAGTGCCGATTGTCGCTGTTTAGTGCCGTTTAACACTGTTTAGTGTCGTTCAACATCGTTGTAAATGCGTCGGTCGCTCCACGCCTTACATTAAGACGATATTGTTGAATACTCGCGTGAAAGCAATAAACCCTGACTCAAGTCTTGAAAAGGCCGTTAAAACTTCAAGAAAAACCTGATCAGTTTTCCTAGAAGTTGGGGGGCAAATGATATGGGCTGAAAATAAGCCCTAAATAAAGACATATTTAATGTGGCATTAATTAGACCCAGCATGGTCCAGACGTGGGGCCCATTAATGAGGTCAAAAGCCCTATTTTAATATTAATTTCGTAATTAATATTAAAGGTAATAAACAGCTCAGCAATTAGAGTCAGATAAGGATATTACTCCTACCAGACTTGGCCTCCAAGGCACCAAATTCAATATGGAAACTGACTCCTACAAGATAGGATCTGGAACCTTCCTCAAGGGGTGACTTGCCCACCAAGTCTCCTAACCCTATTACGATTAAGGTTCCTACAGCCTATATAAAGGGCCAGACCCCTCATCTCAGAACTACGTTTTTTGGCTTGATTCTCAATAACGAGATACGTAGGCATTCTGTGAGGACCGATCAGTCTCGAATACGGAAACAGCCATTAAAGCTTGTAGCTCACCATCCCTTAGCATTAAATACACAAATCCTAGTCGCAATTCGATAACTCGATTTTTATTCCGCAACAAAAAGAGAAAAAGGACCCTGACATATTTCTCAGGGAACTTTTCCTAAGATACATATAAAATAATCTTTAAATTTTGCTGGGCCCGTATGGCTAATTAAAAATCTCTGAAATTACTAAAATACCCACCCCATTTTTATATATAAAAAATAATTATCTCAGGGAACTTACCTGAAATATATCTACCTATTTAATTTTTGGTCTATTTAATTTTTGGTGAAATTGAAATTGGAAAAATAAGTAATAAGAGAGTGTGGGAGATACATATAAGAAGTTAAGTGTGTATCGTGTACTATGGTTGCTACCTATGTTGCTCACAAAAGAAGTTTCTTATTTTAGTTAAATCTCAATTAAAATAGTGGGTTCATGGAGTATTACAGTTAGGGATGGCAATTTCGGGTAACTGGTCGGGTTTGTGTCGGGTTTGCTGTACCTGGTCCTGTTTTTGGGTCAACCCGAACCCGACCCGAACCCGAAACGGGTTGAAATTTTCAACCCGAACCCGACCTGTTATGTACCCGATCAACCCGAAAATGACCTGTTTTGACCCGAAAATTATTAAAAATTAATTATTATAATTTTATTAAATTATTTTTCTTTATAATATATTTAAAAAATCTATAATAATAACTTTATGAGATGATATTTGAATAAAATTATTTAAATAATATATAAATAGATGACAAATGTAAATATTTTTTAATATAAATATATATTTATATATAATATATTATATATAAAAAAATTTCGGGTCGGGTTCGGGTACACTGGGTTAACCCGAACCCGACCCGAACCCAACGGGTAAAAATTCACCCAACCCGAACCCAACCCGAAACGTAAAAACCCCGACCCTAATTCGTATTTTTCCGTGTCGGGTTCGTGTCGGGTTTCGGGTCGTGTCAGATTTTGCCACCCCTAATTACAGTGGTTATATCGATTTGTTTTATAATATTATGTTACGAAACCTCTACCAAAAGGTATTTTACGTAAATTTTTGTAAAACATATTGGTTTAATGGTATTTATAAATTTTAAGTCCCTTACATTAGAAATGTTATTTTGATAAATAGGGAGAATGAGTATTTAGAATAGAGAAAAAGGACCCTGAAATATATTTCAGGAAACTTTTCCTAAGAAACATATAAAATAATCTTTAAATTTTATTTGACCCGTAGGGTTAATTAAAAATCTCTGAAATTACTAAAATACCCATCTTATTTTTATATATAAAAAGCTGTTATCTCAGAGAAGTTACGCTCCCTACTCTCTTTAGAATATAGACTCCGTGAGAGTCATAATATTAGACAAAAGCAACAAAGTGAGAGATATGATTTTATATTTTGACTCATTTGTCAAATAATAAAAAAAGTAAATACATGTATAATGTATTTAGAGATTACAAATCCTAAAATTGATTATGTGAATAATATTGTAAGTTACATATCCTTTACATAAATAACATTAATTTGTAATTTAATAGGCTGTTGATTATTAGGAGTGAAGGAGGTGTAAGGAAAGCCAATATATTATGATGGTTAACCATAAGAAAAGGTGATCCAAAATAGATTGATGTACCTGTTCATACATTTTCCGGAATCCTAAATGATTCTTCATTTTTTTTCTTATTTCTAGATAATTAAATTAATTATCTATTTTTCTTTCGACAATCGCATCTCAATTCCTAAATAGCGAGAATGAGTATTTAGAATATAGACTCCGTGACAGTCATGAATAATATTGGACAAAAAGTGAGAGATGTTGTATTCTGACTCATTTGTCAAATAATATAAAAGAAGTAAATACATGTATAATCTATTTAGAGGTTACAAATCCTAAAATTGATTATGTGAATAATATTGTAAGCTACATATATCTTTCACATAAATAACATTAATTTATAATTTAATAGGCTGTTGATTATTAGGAGTGGAGGAGATGTAAGGAAAACCTATCTATACTATACTATTATAAGGTATAATTGATTAGTCAGTCAGTTGGTTAACACCTTCCCAAAAAGTTTGCTAATACCTTCCAAAAATGAAAAAATAAATTAAAATACATATAAAATTTTATTTTACAAAAAATAAACCACATATCTATACTATACTATTATAAGTGAAACAGGTATAATTGGTTGGTCAATCGGTCGGTTAACACCTTCCCAAAAAGTTTGCTAACACCTTCCAAAAATGAAAAAATAAATTAAAATACATATAAATTTTATTTTACAAAAAATAAACCACATATTTAACCTAATAACAAACTCTTTTAATTACACTCCAATTAATATTCAATTTCATACTCTTTTAGTTATATTTGTATTAAAATTCTTCAACACCCAACTTTTTAGACTCTTTTAATTTCTTGGAAACCAAATATTTTCAAAATCAATTTAAATAATTTTAATATCACATATTTATTAACAAATTTACAACAAATTATAAGTCAAAAAAACTATATAATAAACAATAAAAAATTTCACACAATTACAAATTAATACTAAATTCTATTTTGAACAAATATTACAATATGGATTATTATGGAATCATAATTTGAAGGTATAATTGATTGGGTGGTTGGTCGATTAACACCATACTAAAAAGTTTGCTAACACCTTCCAAAATGAAAAATAAAATTAAAATGCAAATGAAATTTTATTTTACAAAACATAAACCACATATTTAACTTAATAACAAACTCTTTTAATTACACTCCAATTATTATTCAATTACATACTCTTTTAGTTATACTAGCTTAAAATCTGTGCAATGAAAGGATTTTTTTTACTATTATATGATTTTTTTCAATAATTCGAATGAATTTTTTATGATATGAATTTTGTAAATTACATTTTTAAATAATAAGATATTAATATATATATATATATATATATATATATATATATATATATATATATAGGCTAGCGTTCAAATAGAAACCAACCTTATAATAGAAACTAGAAACCTACACTAAATAAATTATATTTCATTTATTTTAATGGCTCCGCTAGGGGCACCTTCACAAAAAACGTTTAAAATTCTTGGCTCTATTCAACAAAAATATAAAAAAAAAAAAATTTAAAAAAGTTACTGTTCACGTGCCACGTCATCACGTGAACAGTAATTTTTTTAAAATTTTTAAATTTTTTTATATTTTTGTTGAATAGAGACAATAATTTTAAACGTTTTTTGTATTGAAGTACCCCTAATTTGGTCATTAGATTAGCTTGAAATATTTAATTTAGGTTTAGTTTCTAGTTTCTATTCTAAGTTAGTTTCTATTAGAACAAGACCCTATATATATATATACATATATTGGTCATATTGCTTTTTAAAAAAAGAAAAATTAGTTAAAAAATATTGATAAGATGATACGTTTTAGTTTAAAAAAGGTAATCAGTCAATTATTAATTATTATGGTATTATTTTATTGAATAAAAATTATCTGTAATACCATTGGAAAAAGATATGTTTTAGTATGAGAAAATACAAAAGGTAACATGTTTTAGTTGAAAATGTAATTTGTTAGTTATTAGTAATCATAGTAATATTATTTTATTTCATTAAATATAATTGCCCGTAATATTTTTAGAATATAAAAGTTTACATGTTTACCTAAAAATGAAATTAATCACTTATTAAAAAATAGAAAAGATAACATGTTTTTACCAATAATAAATATTTAAGTAATGATACTTAAGTAAGAAAAGAAAGTTTGAAAATGAGATATTTTAGTTTGAAAATGAGATATTTTATTTAGAAAAAATAGAAAATATATTACATTTTAGCTGAAAAAGGTAATCAAATAGTTATTAGTAATTATAATTTTAGAGATTATGTCTTAGGTAAGTTTTCGGGATACACAAATTTTATATGCAAATATGGGGTGGACGTTTTTGTAAAATCAGGATTCGTTTAAAATTTTACAATATTATTAATTAGCCGTACGGGCCCAGTAAGTTTTAAAGCTTATTTTTTAAAGTATCTCAGGAAACTTTCCTGAGGTTAATGGTCCTTTTTCTCATAATTTTATTAGTTAATTTCGTTAAATAGAATGACACGTGATATTTTTGGAAAGGATAGGTTATAGTCAGAGAAGTTAGAAAAGATAATGTGTTTTATCTGAAAAGTAATTTGTTAGTTATTAGGAATTATAATGTCGTTATTTTATTTTATAAAATAGAACTACATGTTTTACCAATAATTAATATTTAAGTAAAATATAAAAGTTTATTCATTAATTAGAATTGTCATATTTTTGGAAAGAAGATATTTTAGTTAGAAAAGCTAATAGTTGAAAAAGGTAATTGGTTAGTTATTATTTAGGAGAAGTGTTGGAAAGAGCTGCGTGTAATATTTTGAGAAAATATTGTATTTTATTTTTTTTATAATTAAGTAAAATCATTAAGGATAATAAAGTAAAACAACATGTTTTTACTAATAATAAATATTTGAGTAAAGATAATTAAATATAAAAATAAGTTTGAAAATGATATATTTTAGTTAAAAAATATAAAAAATATATATTATCTTTTAGTTGGAAAAGTTAATCAGTTAGTTATTAGTAATTATAATATTATTAATTTATTTCATTAATTAGAACGATCATTTTTTTTGAAAGAAGAGATTTAATATGAAAAATTGGAAAAGGTAATAGCTCAAAAAGGTAATTGTTTAGTTTTAATTTAGTAGAAGTGTTGAGAGATGCGTGTAATATTTTGTGAAAAAATTGTGTTTATTTTTAATAATTAAGTAAAATAATTAAGGATAATGATGTATAATAATTAAATAAGGTAAGTACCGTACCGTGCCAAAAAACAGGTACCAAAATTTTTAATATTTCGTCTTTTATAATATAGTATATTATTTGAGTTAAAATTCTTCACCTACACCCAACTTTTTTAGACTCTTTCAATTACTTGGAAACCAAATATTTTCAAAATCAATTTAAATAATTTTAATATCACATATTTATTAACAAATTTACAACAAATTATAAATCAACAAAGTGAAAACAAATTAAAACCATGTAATAAACAATAAAAATTTTACATAATTACAAATTAATATTAAATTCTATCTTAAACAAATATTACATTATGGATTATTACGGAATCATAATTTGAATATAATAATAGCAACAAAAAATTGAATGTAAATATATAAGATACTTCCATTTATATTTATATTATTATGACAAAATATAGTCATAATTCGAACAATATATCATATAATTAAACGATTATTATTCAATAATATATATTATGCCAATATTGTATTTAGTAATATATATGAGATAAATTATTATTAAAATATAAATAAAAAGTTATTTAAATTTAAAAAAGTCGTGCATCGCACGGGTTATAGGCTAGTATATTATGATCGTTAACCATAAGATGATCCAAAATGGATTGGTGTACTTGTTCATACATTTTCTGGAACTCCTAAATGATTCTTCATTTTTTTTTCTTTTTTTCCTAGATAATCAAATTAATTATCTATTTTTCTTTCGACAATCGCATCTCAACTTTGCTTGGATACAAAGAAAGACTTCGATATTTCTCAGCTTTTCTTTACAAGTAATTTTGTGTTCACAATTCTTTATGTGCGAGATGTTCCATTCTCTCTGTTTCCTTCGTTTATTTTGAGTTATTTCCATGTTCAATGGTTACCGCTGTGCAGTTGACGGTTGCCAATCGCCCTGTACTTCTTATATAGGAATAAGGACACCCTTGTACTTACAATTTCATGTTTAGAATGTCATTCTCGTTACTCAGAACATTTTAATAAAACATCAAAATGTGACAAAAGCCATAGAAGTTTGCGATACAATAATACACCCTCTGATCCACAAGACACTGAGACAGTTAGGGTTGAGCAAAACCGATCCGAACCCGAAAAACCGAACCGAAATTTGTTATTTCGGTTCGGTTCGGTTCTAAATATTTTGAAATTTTGGTTATTTCGGTTTTCGGTTCTGGACCGAAATATATTTCGGTTCGGTTCGGTTCTTTTCAAAAAAATTCGGTTCTGGACCGAATAAACCGAAATATTTAAAACATATATTTGCGTTTATATTTATATCACTCACATATTATTATTCTAAATGTATGGCAATAACATAGTTTGTGTGTTAGCTAGATTATACTCATATATATGTCATGTGGTTAGTTTTTCCGGTAAATGAGGCTTTGCCTCGTGGAGAAATATATTAAAAATAAAAAAAGGTACAAACAAGAGCAAAAAGCTCAAGCCCAGAGACAATTATTCCATTGGAACACTCTCCAAGGAATAAAGAAGAGAAAGCAACCAACACACTAAAAAGCCCAACAACAAAAGCCACCTAAAGATAGGTAAGAAAATAAAAAAATACAATTCCCTACCCACTCAACAGACAATATGTCAAAAAAAGGAATATGACACTAATCTTGAAACACCACAGCAACCACATGTCTAGCCTTGATAACCACCTCCGAGCGTACAAAGTGCTAGCACAATCTCCAAATAAAATAATAAAAGCTCTCTTTCTCATAATATTGCAAGAAAGATCATCAAGCAAAATCATATAAAATGCACAGAGAAGACCACTTGTAGTTTAGAATATAGATAGTTAGGAAATGTACCAGGAAGTATCCATTTATAAGTTATTTATAAATTATAATAGTTTAAAGAAAAAGTGTAGAAAATATGAATTTTTAAATTTCGGTTCTGCTTGGACCGAACCGAAATAACCGAAATATTTCGGTTCGGTTCCGGTTCGGTTCATGTCCATATTTCGGTTCGGTCCGGTTCCAAAAAAAAGCCTTATTCGGTTTTCGGTTATTTCGGTTCGGTCCGGTTCTGGACCGAACCGACCGAATGCTCAGCCCTAGAGACAGTCACGCATCTCTAAATCTGAAATAAATAAAAAAAATTACTTTATGTTTTTTTTATGATTCTTTTTTTGAATACTTTGATTAAAAAAAATCGTAAAAAACATTAAGTTAACTCTTTTTATTTAAAATCTAGGAATGTTTAAATATATTATATTGTGTACTAAAAGAGTACTATGGAAAAGGGTTAAATGGCTATTTGGTTACTGTACTATTCAAAAACTTTCAATTGGATCACCAACCCAAAAAAGTTTTCAATCGCATAATAAATCACTCAAAAACTTTCAATTGGGTCACTGCCGTTAGTCATTGCCGTTAACTTTAACGGAAAAACGTCAACTTTCAATTAGGTCATCAGTATTAAGTTTAACTTTCAATTAGGTCATCGGTATTATAAATTTTTGAATAAATTTTTAAAATTTGAGAATTTTGAATTAATTTTTTTAATTTAAATTTTTGAATAAATTTTTAAAATTATTAATTTAAATTCTCAAAATTCTCAAAATTTTATTAATTTAAATTCACAAAATTTACTAATTTATTCAAAAATTTCGAAATTTAAAAATTTATTCAAAAATTTCGAAAAAAATCAAAATATATTACAATGCAGAGGGAGAGTAGTATGTGTCTATATGTGTGTATATTTTTGGAACTACTTGCAATCAAACTAACTTTATAAAGCGCTCGTGATTCCCACAAAATTAACTCGATTTAATAAATTTATATTAAAAAATTTCGAAAAAATTCAAAAATTTCAAAATTTCGAAAAAATTTAAAAAATTATTCAAAAATTTAAATTCGAAAAAAATTTAATTCAAAATTCTCAGAATTTAAAATAAAATTAAAAATTTATAATACCGATGACCTAATTGAAAGTTAAACTTAATACTGATGACCTAATTGAAAGTTGACGTCTTTCCGTTAAAGTTAACGGTAATGACTAACGGCAGTGACCCAATTGAAAGTTTTTGAGTGCTTTATTATGCGATTGAAAACTTTTTTGGGTTGGTGACCCAATTGAAAGTTTTTGAATAGTACAGTGACCATATAGCCATTTAACCCCTATGGAAAATGGGTACTATAAAAGATTAGTTGTCAAATTTGATTACCTCCTATTTATTAATGATAATGGACCTCCCTTATGAACAAAAAATCCCACCAAAAAAAATAAGCCATCACATGAAAGTAAGTGACTAGATAAAAAAAAAATCAAAAAAAAAAAAATCAAAAAAAATCAAAAAAAAAATCTCTCAAGCTTTAACTAGCCGTTATCGGCCCCTGGGTTATACTGACCGGCGTTCCGCCGGAAATCTTGGCAATTCACAGCACACAGCATTCAGCAATTTTTCTTCCGTTCCTTTACTCTCGTATTTTGGTTTTGTGTCTTCTGTTTTCGTTTCGTCATTTCTTCGTTTTCTTTTCTTCGTTCTTTCGCTCATCGTTTTTGTCCGTCGTCGTCCCCCGTCCCATCCTTCCCCCCGTCACACACTCATACCTGTGCGCTGCTTCACTAACAAAACCGGCTCCCAGCCAACTTCAATCACCCCCAATTTTATCGCCTCCCCTGTTACCCTCCAATCTCGACCCCCAGCCTCCCCGTCCCCAACCCCAAACCACCCCTCCTTCACCCCTTTCACAACAAGTCATTACCTCCTACTCTTCCCCTTGTCAGTACAGAGCCTCACCACCCCACCTTCCCTCTCGTCACTTTTTTCCTCCGTCGCTCCAACCACCATCACCCCCCTTCTCCGTTTTTTTCATCTTACGGTCCATCCTTAATCTACTTTCCTCTTCTCTTTTCCCCTTCCCCCTGCTTTTCTTTCCCCCTGCGTACCTCACTAACCTTTGGTGTCTGTTGTTTGGTATTTTTGGGTCTTTGTTTAGACTGTTTTATTCTCATACTCGTCAACACCATCTCCTCCTTATTCTCCTTATTCTCCATCATTGCTATCATCTCCCACCCCCCCCCCCGGCTTTTCTTTTCCCCCGTCGAACCTCAGTAACCAACCACTACTCCTGTGGTTATTGTTATTGTTGTTTGGTTTTTTCCCGTTCTCCTCCAATCCTTTCTTCCCCTTCACCTTGCCCACCCTTCCGCCTCCCCCCAACTTCTCTCCTCCACCCTCCTTCCCTCGCCAAACCCAATCTCCTCTCGCCTCCGTCTCGCCTTCGTGTTCCTCCTTTTCCGTCCTCGCCACAACCCCCCGCCGTAACCCCCTCACCCCAAACCCCCGCCGTAACCCCCCCTCAACCCATTGTTTTCTCACCTCACTCTGTTTTTCCTTTTGTTTTTTTTTATTTTGTTATTATACTTTCTTTTGTGTTGTTATTGTTTTTATTTTGTTTTTCCTTTTGTTTTTTTATTTTGTTTTGTGTTGTTATTGTGATTCATTTTGTTATTGTTTTTATTTTGTTATTTTGTTTTTATTTTGTGTTGTTATTTTGTGTTGTTTTGTGTTATTATACTTTCTTTTGTGTTGTTATACTTTCTTTTTGTGTTATTGTGATGTCGCGTAATTTGCGTGTTAGCAGTTTGAATGTAGGTACCTTGTCAGGTAAACTGCTGGAGCTAGTGGACGTACTGAAGAAGCGGAGAGTGGATGTGGCATGTATCCAAGAGACTAGGTGGAAGGGGGCTAATTCCAGAGTAGCGAACGGATATAAATTGTGGTACTCAGGTCTTGCCAACTCGAGGAACGGAGTGGGTATTCTTTTGGCGGAGGATCTTAAAAACAACGTTGTGGAAGTGAAGAGGTGCAACGACAGGATCATGTCCGTCAGGGTTGTGGTTGGGGAGAAGGTGGTGAACGTGGTGTGTGCGTATGCACCTCAAGTCGGTTTGAGCGATTCTAAGAAGGAGGCGTTCTGGGTATGCTTAGATGAGTTGGTTGGCAGTATCCCTGACGACCAATTCTTAGTGCTAGGTGGCGATTTCAATGGCCACATTGGTGAGAGGGCAGATGGCTACACCAGCGCTCACGGCGGTTTTGGCTTCGGAACCAGGAATGTCGGTGGGTCAGCCTTGTTGGACTTTGCTACTGCCCAGGAGTTGGTAATCGTGAATTCTGTTTTTCAGAAGAGGGAGGAGCACCTCATCACCTTTAGTAGCGGGGGAAACTCCACTCAGATTGACTACCTACTTTTGCGCAGTCGGGATGTCAGGAAGTGCATGGATTGCAAGGTGTTCCGGAGTGAGGCGTGTGCATCCCAGCACCGGTTGTTGGCCATGGATCTGACCATGGGGGGTCGAGGTATCCGCAGGTCGAGAGAGTTCAGACCGAGAATCCTGTGGAAAGATCTGAAGGGCGAGAAGGCGGTCGAATTTAGGGAATCTCTGGCCATCGAAGGTAGTTTTGCTCGTGATGGAGATGTTAACTGTAGGTGGACCAGAATGGCGGAGGACATTCGGTTTGTGGCCGAGAAAGTGGTGGGGATTTCCTCGGGTAGGTGTAGGAGCCATAGGGAGTCATGGTGGTGGAACGTGGAGGTTCAAACGAAACTTAAGGCTAAACGTGCGCTCTTTAAAGAGCTTTTGTCTATGAGTGCAGGGGCGGAGAAGATTTGGAAGATGGAAGCGTACAAGGTGGCGAGACGGGAGGCAAAGAAAGCCGTGGCGAAAGCCAAAGGGGAAGCTTTTGAGGGCTTGTACAAGCGCCTGGATATCAAGGAAGGAACGAATGCTATCTTTAAACTAGCTAAAGCTAGGGAGAGAGGGCGGCGCGACCTGGGTGCTGTTAAGTTTATAAAGGATGATTCAGACCGAGTGTTACTAAATGAAGACGCTATTAAGGAGAGGTGGAGTTCGTACTTCCATAACCTTTTCAATGAGAATAGGAGGAGTTGGGCCGGTGGGGAACTAGAGATCCCCCCTCATCTCCATGTGAGCGTATCAACGAGGACGAGGTCAAGGGGGCCATTCGTAAGATGGCGAAAGGGAAGGCGGTGGGTCCGGATCAGATCCCAATCGAGGTGTGGATTTGTCTTGGCGAAGTTGGCGTTCAATGGCTGGTAAATTTGTTCAATGATCTCCTCTTGGGTGCTAAGATGCCAGCAGAATGGAGGCGTAGTATTGTAGTTCCTTTTTTCAAGAACAAAGAAGATGCTCAGAGTTGTAGTAACTATCGGGGTATTAAATTACTCAGCCATACTATGAAACTCTGGGAGAGAGTGGTAGAAGGCCGGATTAGAAGAGAAGTTGTGATCTCAGAAAATCAATTTGGTTTTATGCCGGGGAGATCGTCGACCGAGGCCATACATCTCGTCAGACGCCTTATGGAGAAGTTCAGGGAGCGCCGCAAAGACCTCCATATGGTGTTCATTGATCTCGAGAAGGCATATGACAGTATCCCCCGTGAAGCGATTTGGAAGACCCTCATAGAGCGGAGGGTATCGTCGTCGTATGTAAGAGGGATTCAAGACATTTACTCCCAAGCTAGTTCTTGAGTCCGGACCCTAGTGGGGGGCTCACGTTTCTTCCCTGTGGAGATTGGGCTTCATCAGGGATCGGCCCTTAGTCCTCTTCTTTTCACACTTATCCTGGATGGCATGTCGCGCGGGATCCTAGACGCCGTCCCGTGGTGCATGCTCTTCGCTGATGATATTGTGCTAGTGGCGGAGTCAAGAGGGGAGGTCAATGAGAAGTTGGAATTATGGAGATCAACTCTGGAGTCGCAAGGCTTGCGGGTGAGTAGAACTAAAACCGAGTATCTCTGGTGCAACTTCAGTGGCGAGCCCATCGACGAAGGGGTGGAGGTTAAGATCGAAGATCAGATCATCCCGCGTACGGATAAGTTCAAATATCTGGGGTCGATCATCCAGAAGGAAGGTGAGGTTGAAGACGATGTCAAGCATCGTATCAATGCTGGGTGGCTAAGGTGGAGAGCAGCGTCCGGGGTGATGTGCGACAAGAAGGTTCCTTTAAAATTTTAAAATTGAAAGGGAGATTCTATAGAGCGGCTATCCGGCCTGCGGTGTTATATGGTTCTGAGTGCTGGGCAGCGAAGAAGACCCACGAAAGCACGTTGGAAGCAGCTGAAATGAGGATGCTGCGGTGGTCGTGTGGCCGCACGTTGCTAGATAGAATCCCTAATAGGGTGTTCAGGACCGAGCTCGAAGTGGCGCCTCTTTCTGCGAAAGTTAGGGAAGGGAGGTTGAGATGGTTCGGCCACGTCCGTAGGAGGCGGCCGGAAGCCCCAGTACGAAGAGTCGAGAGTCTTTCGGTTGTTGGGGTGAGGAGGAGAGGCAGACCGAGGAGGTCATGGGATGAGCAGCTTAGGTTGGATTTGAAGGCTATGAACCTAAGTGAGACCATGACCACTGACAGGTGTTCGTGGAGGCGGCAAATCAGAGTGGTGGACTCTCTTCTAGGGGACGGCTCTGTAGTGGAGAACCTCATAATTGGGTTGTCTCGGATGACCTTATCATAGGAGTTTGGCTTTTTCCGTTATCTTTTTCCATCCTCATTTATTATTTTTATTATCATATGTTTCCCGGTTGTGCAGGTGCAGGGAGCTTCGCTTGGTGGCAAGTAGAGGCATGGCAGGTAAGTCCCGTGTGGAGAAAGCCATGGGCTCAGGTATTGCTGTGAACGTTGTCACATATCTTTAAGATTCCTCTGTATATATCACACACCGTTTATGTCGTGCACATAGCCGAGGGTCTTCACGGAAACAGCCTCCCTACCCTAAAAAGTGGGGGCATGGTCTGCGTACAACCTACCCTCCCCAGACCCTGCTCTGAGCGGGATATACTGGGTATGTTTGGTTTGGTTTTTGGTTTTCCTTATGAACAAAAAATCCCACCAATAAAAATAAGCCAGCACATGAAAGTAAGTGACTAATGTGTCCTTCCACACACTAGAAAAACCCATCGGAAATATCTAAACTGTTTAACAGTAGTACATGCATTTCTAGAAGTGATTTTTATTCCTACCACGTTAATGCAAAAATTTTAGCAAAGAAAAAGACTGACAAATAGAGGGGTTACAAAGGAAACACAAAATTACTGCCAAAAATATGTTCCAAAGACATGGCAATGACAATTTATTAGAATGAGGTAATTTTATTTGATAGGGTTGATGTGAATGCAAATGAGTATCACATTTAGTATTCTTACAACAATTACAGAACACACATCATAGTTGGGAAGTCTTTTGGGAACATTTTTAGGTTCCCAAGCATTTTTCCAAATGTAATGACTTAAGATTGCCACAGCCAGCAACTTGTAAGTAAAAGAAACAAGGGTTGGACATCACTCGTTCAAAACTCTCTTTACACACATTGTCTTGACATGTTTTGTGGCAAAGATTCATGTTTCAGAAAGGATACTGCCATACTGGATCCAGGCAATTAACACATAATATTGCTGCCATAATGGACAAATATATAGGCATTAGCCTAAAATAGCTCACTTTTTTTTTCTCAACAATATACATCTAGAATCTGTCCCGTTCTGAAAAGAGAAACTCATTTTCTGAAGTCCTGCCCTCAAAACTAAAATATGCAGAACCCTGTTGATTCATGGGAAGCATGATCATCTTTCAAGGCTCTTGAGCTCTAAAACAACAATATGCAACACTTTCTTTAACATGGTAAGAGAAAAGAATTAGGTTCAAATTTTAAACATTAAATTGGTCACGTAAAAATCTGGCATGCATTGAGAATCAACAAGAAAATCCCATCTATTTAAAAGTAACAAAAACAACACCACATCATCTCCATCACCCACGAGCCATGATTTAACACTAACAAAAAAAACATAATTAAAAACTTAAATCCCAGTAAAAGCTTTCTTTCCACCACCTGAAGAACCAGCTGGAATCACTTTAAGCACATTAAATCTCACAGTCTTTGACAACGGCCTGTAAAACAGAACAGTAATTTGTTAATTGAAGCAACGACAAGGACGCATCTGGTAATGGTAAAGAAGATAATCAGCTACTTTTGTACCAACCTGCACTGGCCGATGATTACATGGTCACCCTCCTTCACACGGAAGCAGGGTGAGATGTGAGCTGGAATGTTTGAATGCCTCTTCTCATACCTAATAAAATAGAAGTCAAATATTTCCACATGGAACAAATAGATTCAAGCAAACATTGACATAGGATAACAAGTTTTCACCTCTGGTACTTCTTAACATAATGCAAGTAGTTGCGCCGAACAATGATAGTCCTCACCATTTTGGCACTGTGACAAGTTCCAGCAAGTATACGCCCTCTAATTGATACATCTCCGGTAAATGGGCATTTCTTGTCAATGTAAGTCCCTGGAAATAGGCAAAAATCAGTCAATAAAATTTATCCTTCAAAGTACAATTCTCCTTTAGAGAACAAATGAACAAAGTTGAGAAGCAGGGTCGGCATGTATGAATTTTCAGCTTAATTGAATCTTTTACACCAGAACTTTTTCTGAATCATCAAGTATACTTCCTGGATCCATACTTATAGCATACTGTAGACAGTAGTTGATTATTCCAATGCCTATGCAGTAGAACCATTACTATATCATACAGACACATATACATCAATTCGATGATCACAACCAGGAAAATTTTTTAATCACTATGTAATGTGTGTACACAGGTTTACAGCCTGTTTAGCTGCATCTCCTTAAAGGAGTTTTCGGCTTTAAGGAGAAAAAGAGATGTTTGGCTACGCGGGTTTTAAGTCGGCCTTAAGTTAAAAAACTGCTTTTAAATCATAAGTTCCATTTAGGTACTTATGACGTATGACTTATGGAGTTTTTTTTTTTCTTTTCTCACAATTCTTGTAAAGTTTAAATATTACGAATTTAAAATTTTTTTTAAGTAAAATTTCACTTTTAAGTCAAAATTATTAAACCCCCATTTAACTTTAAGTAAAATTACCCAGACACTTTCATTCAACTTAAAGTAAACAACTTCACTTTAGAAACAACTCCATTAAATCAAAAGTAACTTATTTTAAGTAATCACAAAACACCCTCTTAGGGACATAAGCACAATATTACATAGCTAAGACTATTTGTCATAACATTCTCTCTTCAATTTATTTTCAGATCTAGAAAAAATGCCATGTAAAAATGGTTTTAGGCTGTAAAACTCAACTAGCATGACCCGTACTAAACGCATCACTGAAACATCTCATCATCACATTACACCAATTATTTAATTATTACAACAACAATTCCATATAAATAGCCAATGATGTTGGTTTACCAGAAGAACAAAAACACACTATAGCATCTTTAATCCTTGAATTAAATTAATTAAAAAAATTCAGGTGAACATCAAAAGTGTGCACATGGGTATATAGTAACACCATTTCGGAAATAAACATTCCTAAAAAACCAAAATATAATATCAAAATGAATAATTAAACAGACAAGAAAGAAGCAAGAATGATAAAATAAATCGAAAGAAGAGGAGAGGAGACCTTCGATAGCCTCTCGGGGAGTCTTGAAGCCAAGACCGACACTCTTGTAGAATCGATTGCCTCCCTTTCCTGGCCTCTTTCCCTTGCCCGACTTCTTCGAGCTGCCCAAATCACATATTAATCATAAGAGAGAGAGAGGGGGGAGAGAGAGAGAGAGAGAGAGAGAGAGAGAGAGAGAGAGAGAGTAAAATGAATGCATACCAGAGGAAGACCTTGGGCTGCTTAAGAAATGCCTTCTCAGTCTACAAACACATAATTAAATCAAATCAAACATAATTGAAGATTAAATATATATATATAAATTAAGATGATAATATATACATACTTGTTCTGCCATGGTTGATTTGAATTCAAGAATACAACTCTCAACACTGGAGGCGGAAGCTGCTCTGTATAATGCAAAGGGACGGAAAACCTAGATTAACATCCCCTTTTATACACACTCACAAAACCCTTAACTTCTATATTTACATTTTTGCCCCTCTCCCCCTCATTTATATTTCTCTCTCCTTTATTTTTAAAAAAAGTGATATTTCTCTTACTATTTTATATGGGTCACAGTTATTTCATGTGATCAAATAATTGTTAAATTAATTTTATTTGTCATCTTACTGTTAGCTTTTTTCATTCTACTGTAATACAAAAAATTGGATAAAGAGTTAAGACATATTTTTGAAAAATTACCAAGAATGTCAGACTTTTTTTAAAAAATTACTTAAGGGTTCCTTCCCCTACCTCTTCGAAAATATTTGTAATAATATAATCGGCTTGTTCTAAAAATCGGTGATTAATTAAAATTAATCATTCTGATTAATCCATGTTCCATGTATTACCGTTGATTAATAACCCAAATATTCGATTAATCATTCCGATTAGTCCCCAAATACCAGATTATTTCTTGAACAATGGCTCTACCGATTAATAAGTTTGATTACCCTTTTTTTACAACAATAGGACGGCCCACTTACAGTTCTTTTTATACGGAAAAAAATTTAATACACTATTTTTTATACTGCTTTAAAAAACAGAACATAATTTAATTTTGTTACATTTGATTGAAAAATTATACATTGGTAAAAAAAAAATAAGAACGGATTTTAAAAATTAATGAATAAATAGATGCATTTCTGCAAAGAAGAATGAATTAAAAAGCAAACTTCGAAAAGCTTCCAATTTCTTTATGATTATTGTGCTCAAGTTTTTATATTACCTAGGAATCAGTAGATTTTTACAATTTAAAGTCTCAACAGAATCACCTTGATTTTACTGTTAGCAACCCCAAAATTTCATAAAATTGGATCAATTTAGTATTACAGGTTCTACGTTTTAAAATTTAAACAATTTTGAAGAAGTCACTTGCATCTTCCAATCATTCATCAAACTCAATAATTTTCTTTTCCCGAATCAAATGAAAAACATCAAATAAGACTATAAAACTGTAATGTTTACTTACATCTACACTGTTTAATACACGGTAAAACAAATTTCGAAAATTATGATATTCTTTGCAATATGATGGGCATCAACTCATTTTCCTTGGTAAACAGTGTGATGATAAAGGCAGAGGCTGTAGAATCAAACTATTCAAACAAATGCGAACATCGCTGTTTAAAATGTTATTGTTTGTTCTACATCACCCCCTCAAGCAAAACTTGTAAAAAGAAGTTTCGATTTTGTCATTTTTCGATACTGCTTTACCTAAATTTTTACCAACCAGACATGTTTCAACAATCTAATTTGTTCAATGTGCTGCCGATAGTCAAATACGAAGGCCAAAGTAATCAACTCACATAAACAGCATTTCAATAAAATCTCGTCCCCAAAACATTTACTAACATAAAGAAAAGAGAAATAGCAAAAACTACAGCATTCAGCAGGAACTACACATCTGCTTAGACCAATTGCTCTTGCCATCCAAGTACTTTTAAATTTGACAGACATTATTGAGCATTATATAAACTATTAACTTCCAGGTTGTTAAAACCATTCACCAGCGATAGAAAGCTCAAAATATCAACGAAATTTATGTGCAGCATTGCATGCCTAGGTTGCATCTAACGAAGAGAGACTACTTATGTGCACTGATGCAGGTTCCTTGTATAACAGCTGCAGCTATGCGGACAAAAATCAAAAAATACTAATACAATGAAAATAGCTACCGAAAACTTTCTGAATCACCTCGTAGCATCTGCTCAACTTCAGCTTCATTGTATTAGTGTTCTTGAAATGAATCACTCTCTCTGCAACAAGTGGAAATTTTTTATTAACATTAAACCTGTCATTTGAGTTGAAAGATTCTAGATAATAAAGAAAAAATTGGACAGTTGACGGGCTTAAATAAATTACGTATATATCCTATAAGTAGAGATCTGCAGTAAAAAAGATAAATTGTTATTATGTTCCACTCTGAAGCCAAAACAATGGCCAACGGGAATATGGGATAAAATTTAATGCTCCATTTGGTCTAAAGATATGAAATGAAAAGTTGTGAAAAAATTCAACATGGAAGAATGATGTTTAAACAGTATAAGGGATGTGGAAAGAAAATGAAAAAAATGCAAATTTTCCATGAAAAAAATTGTGAAGAAAATTTGTACGAAGAGGATTGAGAGCATTCCCAAATTTGTGGTATTGAGCTCTAGTTAAATGGCTTTAAATGGAATGGAGTAAAAAATGAGAGTTAGATATATACCCAGACAAAATAGTAAAAATCGCATTCCATTTTGATCCAAGTTCATTCCTTCCAACCAAAGGGTGCGTAAGACTTAAAATGTAATATATTTTCATTCACCATGTATATAAGAAAATTCTAATACGAAGATAGAATGATCCTTGGACACTAGTAAAATCTGCTGTGCACAAGACCTAAAACACAGCTACAAAAATTGAAATATGAACCCTGTCCGAAATATGTGGCTTACATCAATCTAACATGAGTTTTTTTAAAGATCTAGTTATAGGTCCACAACTCTAGATTATTTGCACTTTTTATCCACCTTAACAGCCGCTCAGGTCCTCCACCGGACAAAATTGTTAAAACAGTACAGGATTTAGAAACTATGTAAATACCAGACAAGCTTTGAAATTTAAATATTTGGTAATCGCAGGTGAACCTCAAACCTTCAGAAGGGACTGAAATTTCACAAAATTAACGGTTAACTACCCATATATACAACTTTAGTGCAGAGAACACACATGTAATGCTTTTGGAGAACCTGTCCAGCAGTCTAGTGGGGACATAGAGTACTGTGGAAAAAGTAGTTCCGATTTTCTATTGTTTAGTTGATGTTCGGTTTAAAGAGAGCAAAGAAAAGCGGTAGGCATACATAAAATCATAAAACGTGAAGATAATACCTTTTGCCTTTTTGAGCTTTTCAAAACTGAGTCTTCACTGTGTTCCCGGCGGCGTGAGGATCCGCTGCCTGAATTATCTTCATCAGCCTGCACACATGTACACCAATGTTCATATAATCATATACAAAAATCATTACCCTTGATTAGACCTGGCAATTCGTTCGTTTCGTGTACTTTCGTGTCGTGTACTTTCGTATTTCGTGTACGTAATGCTAAATCCAAAACCGACCCGTTAAGGATTCGTTTCGTTTCGTGTTCGTGTACCTTCATTTCGTGTACGTTTCGTGTCGTATTTCGTGTAATTTTTGAATAAAAATAAAAATATTTAAATATTAATTTTTTACTAGTCCAGTCTTAAGTCAATATGTCATAAGGAATGAAGTGTGCTAAAGTCTTGTGAAACTAAGATTTGAAACTATTTTGTATTTATCTTATGTAAAAATTATATATAAAATATCATTTTAAAATATGTATTCATATAATTTTAATAAAATTATTTAAATATTTATTTATTTCGTGTATTTTCGTTTCGTGTCGTGTACCCAAGGGTAAACCCAAAACCGACACTAAATTCATCCGTGTAATTTCGTGTTCGTATACTTTCGTGTTCGTGTATCGTAAAGGTCAACCCAAACCCGTAATTTTCGTGTCGTTTTCGTGTCGTGTTTTCGTGTCGTGTACGAAATTGCCGGCTCTACCCTTGATCAATCAAAGTTCTAATGCCTCAAAACGAGATTTTTAGCTATACATACAATTTCCCAGGATACGGGTGCAAGCATTAACATTACACAGTACAATAATATTGAGAGAAAAGCTTACACTAACTGATGAATTTTGGGTGTTCCCAACTTCTACACCTTCAACAGATGTATTGTTTGTTTCACTTGTATGTTGAGATACAATAGGCATGATTTGTCGTAGCAAATTCGACAAGAAAGTCCCATCATCACCCACTCCTGAAGATGATGCTTGAGAATTAGAAGCATGAGCTGCTTCCACATTTCCATTAACAGGTGGTGTGCCCATTCCCTGAAAGCTAATGTCATGAATCTGCTCATTAGCTAACATAGTTCTGAAAAGCTGATCAAGACTGCCACGAATTTCTGCAGTATATTGGAAAAAATAGTTAAGCTCATATTCAATTAGTTTTCTATCTTCATTCTATTGATTTCATTTCACTGATCCTGATTTGTGAAAAATTGAGATATTCGTATATAAGTGTGTAATATGCTAGTGCTAGCAGATCAGTCTAGTAAACTAAATTTTAGCTACCATACACATGGACCCCTACAAAACTGATACAATTGCCACCTTGTAAAAGCAAATTTCTACAATCATAGCATTTTGCATCAACTAGAAATAGTAAGCACGAGTCAGAAATAACAAACTGATCAAATAGGGAACTAGGTAACTGGAAGTTACCATCTGCTCCAGGGACATCAGATTGCTGATGTGTGGCCGCATGAGGATTGGACTGCCGGTTAGCCTCAGCACCATGAGGAGGTTCATCAGATGATTGACCTCTATTACTATTTGAATTTCCAGAATGTCCATGGTGAACTCTGGCAAGCACTGGATAGATTAACCCCATAGAACCAAGAGAAGTAGGTGCACGCCCACCAGTTGCAGGAACTGCAGATACAACAGTCCTGAGGGGAACTACCCTAACTCCAGAGTTTCTGATGGTAGATTCATTGGTGCCCGAAGTAGCTTGATTTACAGCATTTTCAGTACTTGATGAATTGGTTTGCCCTACAGGCTGTCCAGATGTCGGTTCCCCGGGGCCAGAACCGGATGAGGGCATTACTGAACCTAATATTGACAAACAACAAATATATTAAGACATCAAGCATAAAAAAAGAGCATCAGCTGAGGGTTGGAGCATCGAAACCATAAATGAACTAGAAATCATCAGAAAAACACACTGTAAAAGATGTTGAAGACCAAATTAAACTAGTGAAATAATCTGCAAGGAAAATCGCACATATGAGTAGAACTGATCGACAGTAGCTACTTGATGGAGGGAGATTAAATCCAACTCTACCCATGAAATGCAACATGTTTTCTACATGAAGGGATAGAAAACTGACAACGAAAACAGTTGACAGACATGAAAACATATAAAATAGCAAACAGAATATCCTTTTCAAGTATTAGTTTTTAATCATAAAAAAACTAAAGAAAATGGGCAGAGGGTTCCCAATCATTTTCTACATCAAGTGGTAATATAACTTCGAACTCATTTAGTGGTGCTTGTGATTTAAATGTAGTGACAGACTTAAACATGGGCACCTAAATAGATAGTAATGGTATAAAGACTATATTTATTATGAAAATCAACATTACACCATGATGGAGAAGATCAAGCATGTAACAGGTCAGGATACCTTAAAATAGTATTAAATTATGCTCAAACATGCCTATTCTATATGGCAATGGGCGTAGACTGTGGAGCCTTGTCATTAATATGTGCTGCTTAATTCAATTGTGATTGTTGGATGTTTATACATGTTAGGCCCATGAGGAAGAAATTTATTCATGTGTAAGAACCAGAGGTCAGTACCTGTACGTATCCTGATATCAATGTTCCTTGGAAGAAAACCAGAACCAGTAGATCCACTAGATAGTCCCGACCCAGCATGTGCAGTTCCCATAGGAACTGCCCCAAAACTTGCTCCAGGTTGAAATGGAAGTGGCTTTCAAAGTACCATAGAAAGTCATACAAGGAGGACAATAAGGCTTCAATATATCAGCAAAGATAAAATGTGATAAAGGAATATACCTGAACCATTAGAGGATTTGGACCAGATGTGGATATAAACACGGCAGGTCCAGCATTAACAACAGCTTCAGCCTGGCAAGGAAGCAATTAAGAACGTCAAGTGCGGTTACATCTGCTTATCACATTGAAATTCTACATACAGAAAGGTAACTAAACACACCGCTGTTTGGCCTATCCTAAGTGTCATAGTTGTACGACCAAGCTCAAGCAGCAAAGCACCCAAGTTCTGCAAAAGAGCTCCCACTCTCAAAGCATTGGTTTGAATTTCCATCCGCTCTGCAGGATTAGTTACACTTGTATGATCCTCAATCTGCCTCGTTAGTTGCTGCAGACGTGAAATGAAGTATATACGTGAATTACTTGTGATTTGCAAATGAAAACACATCAGATATGCCATAAAGTACAGCCTGTGAAATCAAAAAATATTATGCCTCAGTACTTTCACAGTTAGAAACCTAGTTTTCTGAACTCTTTTCTGACGAAACCCTTTTAGAATGACCTTTATGATGTCAGTTTTTTTTTTGTTGTTGTAGCCTGCAGGTCAAAATTGTGATCATAAAGAATAACTAGTCATCTTCAAGGAATAAATCTGGGTCTCCTCTTTAGTTTTTCCTACTTTTTACTTTGTACAAACATGTAAAGCATAGTATAGAAGTACAAAATAGAAAATACCAAATTTCTGTACGAGGTAATTGAAATTTTAATTCATTACTATGACTTAACATATTTTCTGTGGGTTGTATCAAGACCTATGATGCTGTTCTCCTGTTCAATACTAAAAACTAACAACAAATATCACCAAAATCAATTAAATAGATATGATGAAAGATAAGTCCTGAAGAAGGAAGCCAAGAAATTATTATTGGCAATCTCCAAGTCAATTTCCACTTCGGGAAGCTCTTGCACATACTGCCCACTTGAGCAGATAAGGTGAATATAGAGAAAACACTTAGCGAGTGAAGGACATACCAATAAGCATTCATCAGCTTGTTCATTGAGGAATTGTCTTGTAGACAGTATTAACTCTGCTAGGGATGCTGGTGTCGGAAGCCCTCCGGCTCCAGGCATAGGCGCAGAACCTAATGCACCACTTGAATTTCGCCCATCACTAGCATGATTATTTGCAGCTTGAGATGGATTGTTCTGCTCACCCACTACCATGTCCAAAAATTTACCCCCTATTTCAGTTTTTGAGATCTCAAAATAATCAGAAATATAGAAAGATCTTACAAGAGAATTTTCTGACCATTGGCACCCAATTCTTGCCTCAAACGGCTCAAATACTGGGACAAAGTTGTTAAGGAATCAGGAATCACCTGCAACATAAAGATGTTACAGTGCAATTAGCTTAGAATATCTTATCCAACTGGCAGCTGGAAAGATTTGAAATTTCTTCTGTTTTCAAAAAATTCTTAATCCTAAGAGTTGATGTTCTTAGACTCCATGAAGCAACTTCTGAAGTTCAAGTACAGAAGCATATCATAATAGAGAAATCAAGCCACTATAGAAGAAAATGACAGCTGTTTGTCTTTTAGAATATGCTTTTGTAACACAGTTTTGAAAGTGTAAGAAAAATTACAAGCTATCTTCAACTGTAAAAAGAGTAGAGAAAATAATGTAGGTTCAAGTGAGTTAGATTGGTATAACAATTAAGAAACTTTATGCAAGTCAGAATAAGGAGATCAAAGCTTACTGGCGGCTGCATGGAGTTCGCAGAAAAGACAAGTGGAGTTGGAAATTCACCCGCTGCTGGAGCAGTATGATTATATTGTTGTCTGCTAGAACTTCTCGAGCCACTGAGACTACCTGCTCGTGAGAGCCTTTCCAGGGAAGGTACCTTCAAAATATATAACATCTTAACATAATATATATAAAAACAGAAGTGCCACGACCAGTATAATTAAAATAAAAGGCTAGATCAGACATAGAGCCTGTTTGGGGTAGCTTAAAGCTAACCCAATTCACTCTAAGTTGCTAGTGGATGTGTTTGTGTACACTTAAATTTTTGAAATTAAAAGTTAGTTTTAGTTCAAAAAATTTAAGTGCCTTCGAGGTACTTTTTTTCAACTTATTTTTTTTCTCCTATCAAGTTTTATATATTTGAGTCACCTTTTAACACGTATTATATTCTTTGCATATATTTGTATTTTATACTTTTATATTAATGTTTAAAAAATATAAATATCTATTTTTTATTAGTCAATTTTTTTTTAAAAAAAATACTTTTAAGTAGAATTAGCCAAATAAAAACCAAACTTAAAGTTAATATAGGGGTGATGGTGTAGCTCATGTGGTAAATGAAGACCATGCCTTGTTGAACAGCCAAGGTTCGATTCTCCCCTACCGCATGTATCAGAACAGATAATAGAATTACAAGAAAAAGCTTGGGCAAAAAAAAAAAAAAAAACTTAAAGTTAATATTATCACTTTTCACTTAAAACGAGTAAGTTGCACTTTAAGTTGTAAGTAACATTTTTTAAGTTAACCCAAACGGGCTCATTATCATGCAAGGCAAGCAAAATCAAAGCCTTTTCTGTGGTTTCATTCTATCATCCAGATGATGAATGGAGGAATAAAATGTGAATACTTGGTCAGCAGCAAAAGAGGGGATCCAAGTGACAGTTTGCTGGTTGAATTGGCCAAAACTTCACTTCATATTAGTTTACAAGTGGTGTTTCATCAGTACCAAACCTTGTGAAGTACTATATTAGGAAAAAAATTAATATTTTCTACTTAAGTCATCTATGTACTGAAAATGAGACCGACACGCTATTATGTATTACTCCCTATGTCCTTAATTTCTTTCCTTCTTTGACTTTTTGAGGTCATTACTGAGAAATATTGTCATGCGCGTTCTTTATGTTATATAATTAATACAAGTTCTATAAAAAAAATATTTACAGCTACTATATTTAATCTTATTATAAGATGCCATTTTCAGATTTAATAATAAAATATACAAAAATTCAAATTTTGAATTTTAAGTCAAGTGTAGCCAGTTTGACCAAAAATTCAATCTTCAAACTAAGACCAAAGAACCCCGACAGAGGGAATATTATTTTAACCTGTCATATAAAATAATCTCCTTACAAATTAACTCTGGACTTGCACAATCTAAAATATAGTTGATGAAGTAAAGACAATAGAAACTTACTTGCATGTTTGCTCCTTCACCGCCACTTCCAACATCTGTAACTCCGAAAGAACTTAGAACCGCAGACACAATCTACCATTGGAAGGTTATAAATAAAATCAGTGTACTAGTTGAGCATGATATGGAAACCAAGTCATTCCATATAAATTTCTATCTTACCCGACCAAGATCCGGAAGAGCTCCATCGCCTTGATCAGATATATTGAAGGTCCCCACTAGCACACTGGTACCATGTGTATGGTCAGCACTTGACATTGAATCACTTGCTGGAGAACCATTACACTTAGTATAATATAAATGCATCCGAAGAGAGTTATCTCTAAATATTTGAAAAGCGAGAAATGGGAAGCAACAACAATAACAATAAATCACATCTACTTGCATTAGCACAAAAAATCTACACATGCTATGTACCTATTTTTCAAAACCAAACACACCCGGTACATCCAACTTAGAAATAGGATTCTATTGTTCCAAGAAGTAGAGAGGTTGTCTCGGTGATAATAAACACTAGACTGTAGCCTAGTATATACCCTCTTCTCTTGGTAACATTCGAGCCTCAGTATAAGCCGTATTTTTATGTGTGTGTGCGGTGAGTCTTTTGCTAACTTGTAATAAAAATGCCAAAAAATTGTGAGTACATTAAATAAAATAAAATGCATGACATCAGAATACAATAGAAAAGGTAATATGTGCATTACACTACCCTATTGTTGCGCAACCTGGATCAAATATTGTTGCTCTTCTACAAATGCAGATGAGTAACAAATTTCTATGAATTAATTTATCTTGGCATACTTCATGGAAACGAATTATCAAGAAATCGCAACCTATCAGACTATACTCATAGTCCTACAATTCCTACAAACTTTAATAATAATCTGTATAATTGCCCCAAACCATCATAAATTACATTGCGCTGGTCAACTAAGCAATTACACCATGAGATATAAATTACTCTTTCCAGAAATTATTATTAAATCACTATTTGTTTGGTAAACCATAGATTCAATTATTCGAAGACATTACAGACACATATGGACATTCCTGCCTTAAAAATTTTGCAACAGAAAAATTACTCGAATATTTGAGTTTGCTAAAAATACAAATATCAAAATATGAAAACAAATTAGAATACTCTATGCATCTAGCCACTGCATTTACTATGGGAAAAACAGTTAAGGAATAGAGAAACATTTATGGTACATATTAAGCCTTGAAAACAAATCAGGTTTTAGAGAAGAGATTATAGGAAGCCTAGAAGGGTTACGAACCTGGATGATCAGGTAAGCCCTCTGATGATGGAGGAATAGGTTGTCTCACAACCAGGTGCAAAGTGTGCCCGTCTTCCACATCTATTGGTCATATTTATTAAGGAATTCCATAGTCTAATTACCAAGGAAATGATACACATACTAAAATTTCCTTGTCCAGAACATAATTCATGACATGCCCCTTTCAATTTTTTGTGACCTGGAATAGAATGGAGCGAAAAAAGGGAAGCAGATACAAAATATAATGTGTAGCATCAAAGCCATCCAAAATTCCTAAATATTGAGAAACAGGATAACAAGGAAGAAAGGAGGGAAGGTGAAAAGAAGTAGAGGCAATCAGCTCCAGCATCCTACATTCCTACTTGATGAAAATTAGGGATAGTCCACAAAAACTTGTAAAGAGATAAAAGTGAATGGGCAGGAATCACAATGGCATTTCACGAATACAAATGTGACAGAAACTAAACTTTATGAAAATTCTCACATTTGAAAAGTATAGGTTCAAAACTTAGCAATATAAAAAGGATACGATAAGCTGACAGGAGTGTATCATCCTTCAGTACCTTTCCTCGGCATATTAGGCGTTGTTGTTCAGATAATATACCGGTAACGGTAGCAATCTGTTCCTTTAAGGCAGGGACTGGTACCTGCAGAAAAGTTGAATATATCAAAAGATAAAGATAACAAAAAAGGATTACAAGAAAATGGGGTAAACTTTGATAGAAAACTCAAAAGAACAGAAACATAGTAAAAAAAACAAATTTCTTGGTAAGTGTTATTAATAGCGATGCGCTCGCATATGCTAGATACGATGCGATGCGAGGCTGAAGCACTTCGCTTTGGTTATGCGATGCAACTTCCCTGAAGCGCGCGCTTTTGTGCATGGTAAATATAATATTATGCATGTTATCAACTGTTGCGCTTTTATTCAAAAATACAAAGAAGCCTATTAGTTCTGAGAAGTATCGAGAAAGCAAATTACACATTTGTCCACTCGCATTGTGTATGTTTGAGAATCCAGAGTCTTTATCTTTATCTCTACAGTTGCCTCAGAAGACGGAGCTGCACTGCTCCCAGATGTCATGCTAGCTTCACCACCGGTACTTCCCATATCAAAAGTTCCTTGCTGACAACTGAAACAATTTTCATTACTAACAGTAATAAGACTGATTAAATCAAGGAAATAAAGATTACTCATTTTGGTTCATATGCGATGTATATTGCATACTAATTATGACAGAATATTCTCATAATTACAGAGCTAGAAAATGCAATTTTAGATACTTAACCAATTGAATTCAGTCAAATAAAATGAGACATTATCCGCCCTTCTACTCGTTACCACTTTTATCAAATAAAACCGTGCAAGGTGCCACTTAAACAAAAACTATCAAAATAAACCCTAACCAGTGTCTTTCTCCATTCAGCCCAAACAAATCGACAAATCTCACCAAAAATCCCGCATCTTAAACTCAACTAAACCGCAAAAAATCACATGATCTTACAAGCTAAAAACCATCAAACCAACACTTCATAACACCACAAAACTCCACTAAAACACACAAAGCCATCATAAAAAACACATTCAATCATCCACACATTCAAAATCCAATCTTTATGCATAAATCACACATAAAATGACAAAACAAAACAAACCCATATCGCCAAAAGTCAAATCGATCAGAAAAACAGCATCAAAGATCATAAAATTAGGTAAAAAAAACATATAAAAATACACAAAAAACATCATTTTAAACCCTTTAAAAGGTCCTTTAAATAAATAAATGGGGAGCTTAAAAGATGTACCTGAGAGCTTGATATGAAGAAAGGAGAGGAATTATGATGGGGCTTTTGGGTTGGTTTTATCAGCTTGCCCTCGCTAGAATATATCTGTGTGTGAATGTGTGTGTGTGTGTGTTTTAAGTCTGTTTTTAAAATTACTACGGACGGGACTCATAAAAATAAATTTTACAAAAAGAATTATGAAAATATTATTCACACGTAGTGGGCTTTGGGCAAAAGCATTGCGACCAGCCCAGCTTAACTAAAGTATATAAGGATTTTTAATTGCAGCTTACAAGATGAAAGGAAATTAAGCCCAAATCGATTAGTTTTTATCTACCAAGCCCAAAGAGAATGCAAAGTAGAGATGGTCTTTTTTTCTTTTTTTTAAAAAAGGAAAGATAAATTTTATTAATACGGAATGTCATACAGAATAGACTCCGACGAATGAGTCGGAGAAGATGATGATCTTTTTATTAACTTACGGCTGTGATAATTTTATTCATTCATGATAATGAATTTTAATATGAAGTTTTACATTATAAATGTTGTTAAGGTAAAATACTTCTTGGATCATTCTATGTTTATTTGAATTTATAAATTCTTTTTCTTGTGTTCATTTCATTTGTTGAAGAATATTTTCCATTTTTTCTAGTTATTGTTTGATCTTTAAGAAAAGAATGCTTTTTAAGGTAAGAAATTTTTTTAGATCTTTAAGAAAAGAATGTTTTTTTTAAGAACAGAAAAAGTTTTAGAAAAAAAAAATCATAAGTTTAATGAAAAATGTTTTAAGCTGTGGTTCCAAATAACAATTACACTGATTTGATTCAAAAAAAATATGTAACACTTCAAAAATTTTAATGAATTGACTACGAATCATAATAAAAGGTAAATAGGTGTAATTTGCAAACTACATTTGTGATAACTTAAATCTATTCGTGAACAAAAACACAAATTAGTTATAGTTACAATGTTAAGTATGTTTTTTTATAATTTACATATTTGGATTTTAAGTATTGGCTAGTATTTAAAATATTGGAATTAAAAATGAGAAAAACCAAAAAAAATCGAAGTTTAAAGTGTTTTTATATACATATTTAAAATGTGACAACTTTTATTTAAGTGAGCTTTGCTTATTTTGATTTATTTATAAATAAATATCTAATTTATTGCAAATAAATTGATGTAATTATTATTAATTTTTAAATCTAATATTAAAAAACATATACAACAAAAAATTATATATTATTTTGAAAATAGAGTAAATAAGTATAAATACACTTTGTAATTGAAATCAAGTTTAAAAAATTAAAAATTTAGTGGAATATATATTTTTCATTAGAATAAAATTGACAAAGATGGATAGAAATGTAGGAAAGTATTATTTATATAACTAATTTGATCATATATCAAATGTGTACTATATACCTAAAAAATATGGAAGGAATAGAATTAGAATAAATTTAAATTTTATTTAAAAAATTAGTAACTTTCATTTTTTTAATGTATCTAATAATTTAAAAAATTAAAACCAATTGATAAGTATTTATGAAAACAAAATACAAATATTAAACTAAGATTGAAATAAAGATAAGAAATGAGATTGGAAGAGAATTAGTGATGGTTGTAATTAAAGAGTAAAAAAAAAATAGATGCTAAATAGGGATGATAGAGAATTAGTGGAGGTTGTATTAAAGAGAAAGAGCAAGGTAATTAATAGAAAGAGTTAGTGGAAAATGATAAAGAAGCTCACACATGTTAGGTGATGTTTTAGTATTAAGTAGGAAATTTATCCGCTTTGCGCGGCTCATAAATTTTTGTATTAAAATATTGAAAACACATGAATTATTTTTATTATTTTGAAGAATTGATTGGTCTCTTAAGAATTTTTTAAAAAAATTGATTAAAAACAATTTACATGAATTATAAGTTTGAAGATACTCTCTTTATATATCGAAAATTTTCATAATCTCAAAACTATCATAAACATAAAAAGTAGCAATTATAATACAAATGTTGTCTTTACGATCAAATGTTATAAATATTATATATCATAACACTTTTCAAAGCCGACGCCATTCTCATAACATAAATGTTCAACAGTAGTGTAAGAATTTATTAAATTAGAATACTAATTAATTTCGACATAA
The DNA here is from genome assembly GCA_036435485.1 of Saposhnikovia divaricata. NCBI lineage: Eukaryota > Viridiplantae > Streptophyta > Magnoliopsida > Apiales > Apiaceae > Saposhnikovia > Saposhnikovia divaricata. The sequence continues at coordinate 52,080,246 of CM071595.1, read as the reverse complement.
TATAATGAACAACGGGTTTATAACTTTTTTATCGATTTAATCTATCGATAAAATTGGGTTTTTTCAATTTAATCGCTTTGGTCATAACCCATGTGTAAGTTATTCATTTGTAAAAACAAAAAACTATTTATATTATTTTTACTACAGGTGTTAAGCGAAGATTAATATACTTCTATATTTTATTAATTAATAATAAAGATTGCGTTAGAAGTTAAGGATCGTCTATACTACAATTGTTCGAAAAGAAATTGGAGTGCTATTTGATTGGGAGTAAAAAAGGACGATATGTAAACAATTTTTTGTCATCTTTTTACCTAAAAATAAACTTAATTATATATGTAATTAATATTTAATATTGAAATAATAATTATAATGCTCAAATAAAGTTTTATAATTTTTAAATAAATAAAATAATATAAATGTAATACATATTTATTAGGTATAATTAATGATTAATTAATATGTCATTAAGAGCCATTTAATGCAAGGGAATATTTTTAATAAAAAAATAAAAAAAAACGAAAATTCAAGAGAAATATCTTGAACGCTTCTGGTAACTTTCCGATCTCCATGCATTATAATATATATAGATATAGATCTTAAATTTATTGATCTTCAAATATTTCTAATAAAATTAGTCGAACACATACAATGTATATGTGTTTAAATAATACACATGTGTTTATCTAATACACAGCCAAACAATGAATTACTGATAATGTAAAACATAAATTATTATTGATTATTTTCTATTAACGGCTGCCTTTCGAAAACCGACATATCAATCTACACAAGTGATTCAGTCATTATGTCATGCTGACTTGATAAATTCTGTCAACATCATTTATGACACTGACCACGAGTGTTTGGTTTCTGTAATGGTGAATGTACTTTCATTCCGTTTGTGACAACCGCTATATTATCGAATTCTGAAACACATGAAACTAGTTCTATAATTCAAATCAAACTCCTTAAAATCGCCAATAAAATTAGCTATCTCATCTCCCAATCTTTGTTCACACAGTTTAACAAGAAGACCCATAGGTATCACATAAACTTGTACCTATAAAGGAATCCTTTTGAACATTTCAGTTGTTACTTGTATCATTGCATCAACTTCAATCATGATTAGATAGCTATCTGCAAAATGTCATAGTTATTCCTTAAATATTCTATTTTTCATTGCTTCTAATTCAAAAATGAGAGTAATTAATAATGTCTTCAACATAATCTTCAATATGTTTGTTTTGCAACAAAGACTTGAACAACTTCTTCAATCTTATTTTATTCATAGATTTACCAGATAACAATCACTCATAGATGATGTTTGGAATCTCAACTATTTCTGACTATAATCTTAGAGATAAGTTGGAGATAACTAATAACTCATGGGGATAAAGTTTCAAACTTTTGTATTTTCCATGGTAGAGGTGAAATAATTATCTTTTATAAAGTGGTAACTTAATAAGTGGTGATAATAAAATTTATTCACCTAAAGTTCAACTTATATATTCACATACCATTAGTTGCTCATTGGGATTTATGGTAACATCAACTGTAACAGCCCGGCTTTTCGGACTAAAACGAAAATATAATAAATGGGAATACTCGCTTATTAATGCCAAAAGTCAACACCAACTTACAACCAAAAGTCATAAATATATTTAAATACAAAATTCTGAGGTGCAGCTCTAACAATTATTGAACAAAAAAAATTAAAAATCTCATTCAAATATCCAAAGCATGCTCGATGCGTCCTTTATTCAATCCAATTATAAAACCTGAAACATTTAAACGGAGTGAGTTAAAAAGCCCAGCAAGTAACTATCATCACTAGGCAAATATTTGAAAATTCAAAGTCACTTATTTTAAAACAAAATTCCATCAATACGATAACAATATACTATACGAAATTCAAAATGACTTTTAACCCCATAGTTTAATGCTAAGGTCACATACCCGGTGACACGGTCCTTATACACAAAATTGTTAATACTGCGCCCCTTACTAAGGTATCGATAAAATTGCACATCCCCGAAGGGCCCAAATGTGGTGCGCCCTAGTAAGGTATCGAATGCTAGTTCCGGAACTATAACGCAAGTACTAACGGGTCCAATACATAGACTAAACTGGGGTTCAAAAACTTTTAGGTAAACGATAACAATTCTAAAATTGCTCAACCAAAATTAAATTTACGAGAATAAAATAATTTTCAGAATTTATACATAAAAAAAAATAAGTTCGAACTTTGAAATAAAAAAAAATGAGATAGAAACTTACCTGAAAATATTAGCGTCAACTAATACGTGCGGGTCCTAGAATAAGTATAACAACAGAGATAGTAATTATTTGATTTGTAATTTACAGAGAATATGTCGAAATGTAAGTCATAAAACTACTTAACTTGTGAGTTCACTGGTAATCAAGATATAAGATTAGCATGCACCATAAAAATAATATTGACATTAAGTACTAATCAAATGAATTTGCAGACATACAAAATATTTATTTAAAGAAAATGAACAAGTCGACATATGAGTACGTAAATGAACACCATAATAATAATAATAATAATAATAATAATAATAATAATAATAATAATAATAATAATAATAATAATAATAATAATAATAATAATAATAATAATAATAATAATAATAATAAGATGATACATAAAAAACGTGGCAAGTGACTACAATAGCTATAACCAGTGAATCAAATTTTCAAATCACTGGTTCTTGAAATATTAACATAAAACTTGATGTATGCACGAGAGTTGTATATAAGAAGCAACATTTTAATATGCTAAAAAAGAATATGCACATGCTCAAAATATGAATACATAAATTTTCTCCAACGAAAACATAAGTATACTAATATTTTAATCTATAAAATGTGTTTAGTAGATGAATATAGTGCCTGCCAAGGTTTTTCATTGAAATAAAACTTGATACTCACTGGAATTGAAACATGCAGGTGTTATGTAAACCCGTGCATCGATACAATATATATGAATTATATATTATATCAAAACATAGGTAAAAGCACATAATAATTGACATAGAAATTACCTAAGGTCGAGAGAGAGTATCTGGTTATATTTGTTTATCTCCGTGTGAAATTTTCTATGACTAGAGAAGGTCTTATATAGTGCTCCTGACACATAAAACATTTAATTGGATACTTAAATCACTAATCTAATTGATGCCCGAATAAATAATTCCTATCATTTTTCTTCAATTAAGCTTTCAAAAATTGAATTAGTCAAATAAAGAATCATGACATTAAATTCACACAATCAAATTTTAAAACTGAAAACTTAATATCACACACAATAAATCGAAATTTATATCTAAAAGATTCCATCAAATCATATCTTCACATGTTTTGACTTTTCAGAAAAATATTTGTTCATTTTTATTAACAAAATTAGTCGAAAAAATCGGGTTGTTACACTATATCCCCCTAAAAAAAATTTGGTCCCCAAATTTATAGCATACATAAAAAGAATAATTCACATTTAGGTAAAATTCATCGTACCTTAATTGGCACGGGTAGGTGGTTTATAAACTCGTCCGTAATTCGATTTTAGTGCTGCCACGGTCACCTTTGTAGTAGTGTCATCTTTCTCCATCTTAGGACACTCGGCTATTCTATGTCATAATTCACCGCAACAGAAACAACCCCCAGTATTCCAACGACACTCTTTTTCGTTGTGATTATGCCCACATCTTGCACACCTTACCCTATCTTGTTGTTGGAACTTGTTCACATTATTGGCATATGGCTTCTTTGTAGGACCTTGCGATGATGTTCCACTAGACGGTTCAACCCTCTTCTTGTTATTAGTGGCCTTCTCAGATTCCACCAAACCTCTCTCTATTACCAAAGCTTTATTAAGAACAGCCTCATAGGTTTGGAGTTCAAAGGCAGCCACTGCGTTCTGAATGTTGCTTCGTATTCCTTCCATCAATCGTCTTGCACGACTTGCCTCATCCGCAACCAAAGTTGGTGCGTACTTGACAAGCCTCGCAAACTCCGCTTCATACTCGGTAACTGATCTCTCCCCTTGTTCGAGCCGGATAAAGTCTCTCTCCTTTTGCAGACGAATGGTTCTAGGAAAGTACTTGTCTTCTAGAGCCTTCTTGAACTTTTCCCCGGTATATGGTTCAGGATTTCCTTCAACGATTGCAGTCTCGTTCTTTCTTTGTTCCATGAGCCACCAATCGTAAGCGTTTCCTTGCAGTTGATACACAGCTAAGGTGACCTTCTATTCTTCATTGCTCCATAGTAGTTTGAAAGCTTTCTCCATCTCTTGTATCCACATCTCGACTATAGCCGGATCAGTCGCCCCATCGAAAGTTGGCGGGTTCAAACGCTTGAACTGAGAGACGATATTCTGCTGTCTAGGTTGCTGATTCACAAGTACAGCTAATGTTTCAGCAAGCTGGTCAAATACGTTTCCTCCTCCATTATTGTCGTGGTTCTGATTGTCGTTGCCCTGACCGCCATTGTTGTTACCATTGTTGTTGCCATTGTTGTTACCATTGTTGCCTTCTCCGTCCATCTTTTCTAAATACAACAAACTTCCAAACTTATAATCAATGATCAAAAGCACAAAAGTCAAACATATCAAATAATCACGCAAACAAGTGCCCTAGATTCAAAATAATTTACTAACTTAAAGGTCAAAACCTATACGATAGTCTATAGGATCGCATCCTAGGGAATGTACTAGTCCCATACCTAATACATTCCGAAAGATGACCTGCTCTGATACCAACTGTAACAGCCCGGCTTTCCGGACTAAAACGAAAATATAATAAAAGGGAATACTCGCTTATTAATGCCAAAAGTCAACACCAACTTACAACCAAAATTCATAAACATATTTAAATACAAAATTCTGAGGCGCAACTCTAACAATTATTGAACAAAAAAATTAGAAATCTCATTCAAATATCCAAACCATGCTCGATGCGTCCTTTATTCAATCCAATTATAAAACCTGAAACATTTAAACGGAGTGAGCTAAAAAGCCCAGCAAGTAACTATCATCACTAGGCAAATATTTCAAAATTCAAAGTCACTTCTTTTAAAACAAAATTCCATCAATACGATAACAATATACTATACGAAATTCAAAATGACTTTTAACCCCATAGTTTAATGCTAAAGTCACATACCCGGTGACACGGTCCTTATACACAAAATTGCTAATACTGCGCCCCTTACTAAGGTATCGATAAAACTGCACATCCCCGAAGGGCCCAAATGTGGTGCGCCCTAGTAAGGTATCGAAGGCTAGTTCCGGAACTATAACGCAAGTACTAAAGGGTCCAATACATAGACTAAACTGGGGTTCGAAAACTTTTAGGTAAACGATAACAATTCTAAAATTGCTCAACCAAAATTAACTTTACGAGAATAAAATAATTTTCAGAATTTATACATAAAAAAAATAATTTCGAACTCTGAAATTTAAAAAAATGAGATAGAAACTTACTTGAAAATATTAGCGTCAACGAATACATGCGGGTCCTAGAATAAGTATAACAACAGAGATAGTAATTTTTTGATTTGTAATTTACAGAGAATATGTCGAAATGTAAGTCATAAAACTACTTAACTTGTGAGTTCACTGGTAATCAAGATATAAGATTAGCATGCACCATAAAAATAATATTGACATTAAGTACTAATCAAATGAATTTGCAGGCATACAAAATATTTATTTAAAGAAAATGAACAAGTCGACATATGAGTACGTAAATGAACACCATAATAATAATAATAATAATAATAATAATAATAATAATAATAATAATAATAATAATAATAATAATAATAATAATAATAATAATAATAATAATAATAATAAGATGATACATAAAAAACGTGGCAAGTGACTACAATAGCTATAACCAGTGAATCAAATTTTCAAATCACTGGTTCTTGAAATATTAACATAAAACTTGATGTATGCACGAGAGTTGTATATAAGAAGCAACATTTTAATATGCTAAAAAAAAAATATGCACATGCTCAAAATATGAATACTTAAATTTGCTCCAACGAAAACATAAGTATACTAATATTTTAATCTATAAATGTGTTTAGTAGATGAATATAGTGCCTGCCAAGGTTTTTCATTGAAATAAAACTTGATACTCACTGGAATTGAAACATGTAGGTGTTATGTAAACCCGTGCATCGATACAATATATATGAATTATATATTATATCAAAACATAGATAAAAGCACATAATAATTGACATAGAAATTACCTAAGGTCGAGAGAGAGTATCTGGTTATATTTGTTTATCTCCGTGTGAAATTTTCTATGACTAGAGAAGGTCTTATATAGTGCTCCTGACACATAAAACATTTAATTGGATACTTAAATCACTAATCTAATTGATGCCCGAATAAATAATTCCTATCATTTTTCTTCAATTAAGCTTTCAAAAATTGAATTAGTCAAATAAAGAATCATGACATTAAATTCACACAATCAAATTTTAAAACTGACAACTTAATATCACACACAATAAATCAAAATTTATATCTAGAAGATTCCACCAAATCATATCTTCACATGTTTTGACTTTTCAGAAAAATATTTGTTCATTTTTATTAACAAAATTAGTCGAAAAAATTTGGTTGTTACATCAACTATGTATAAACGTGATTACCTCCTTAATATAATATTTTTTAGCCATGCAATTAGTGGCGGACCCAGAAATTTTTCCTAGTGGGTTCCTTATAAAAATATTAAAATAAAGACAATACGACAATAATTTAAAAGTACGAAATTCTTATATAAGAGAAGTGTTTTACATACTAGAGTTATTCCCTACGCGTTTCCATCTTTTGAAAACGATTTATTACATCATCATTAGTAACTTTGGCAAGTGCTTCTTTTTCTATAGCCGAAATAAGACAATCACTTAAATAATCATCACTGATTCGATTGCGTAAATCCGACTTCACAAGTTTCATTGTAGAAAAGCACCTCTCCACTGTTGCAGTAGCAACCGGTAAAACCAATGCAAGCTTTCGTAATTGATAGACCAAATGATAAGAAAGATGTTTCTTTGTTTGTACCATCACTCTAGCAAGATCACCAATACCGTGCAAATGAGAGAATCTTCCATCTTCTTTCACATTGTCAATGTAGATTGCTAGTTCATGCTCAATAGCAATCTTCTCCATAGAACTAAAATCATCAGGATAAAAATCAACTAACCTCATCAACTGTGATAAGTCAAATGCACCAAATGAATCACGTGGATCCAAAGCAGCCATACAAGTTAGCAACTCGGAGTTCACCTCATTAAAACGATCATCAAACTCTGCAAGTTGCATATCCACAACAACATTAAAGCAATCGTTTAATAGAATAATAATGTTCATAAGTAATTCCTATTTTTTGTCGTCTATTTTTGGATTAATGAATTAATCTGCCATGTTCAACTTTTATATGCTATGCTTATCACAAAAATAATAGATCTTCTCTAAAAGAGGAGCCATCCATCAAGTCTTAACTTCTGCAATTGTTGTTTAGTAGATTTCACCAATGAAATAGCATTCAAGATATTTTGTGCAAAATAATGACAAATATCTTTCTGAATCTTTGGAGACACCATTTGATTGTTTCCCAGAGCATTTTTTAGTGCAATCTTCCGAACACTTTCATTTTTATTTTGAGCGAATTTAATCATTTCTAGAAAATGTCCTCTATAAAGAGAGTTTTCAGACTCACCATGACCACGAAAAGGTAGTACACTATTCAACAAATATCTTGAAACATCAATTGAAGCATTTAATCAAATTCGATACTCACTCTTCCTGATATCACTTTGCTTATGTAAAGCAACGGCAATAAATTGATTTTGTCTCATTAGATCATCACATTTTTTAACTGCCTTATTATGAATACTACCAACAACCCCAACATGAGATTTAAGTCGTTCATGTAATTTATTCCAACTACTAAAACCTTCCAATATGAAAGTATCACCCCCACCTTGTCTTCCGACATGATCCTTAAACAAGTAACAAGGCAGAAAAAAAGACTATCATCTTTTACACTATACTCCAATCAATCAAAGTCTTCATACCATCTAGGATTAAAACGTCTCGGCTTATCCCCTATCATCTTTGATGGATATTCATATCCTTCGAGTCTAGTAGGTCCTTCAAGTAGGTATGTTCGTCTTATTTCATCTCTTTGGTTATGATGATAATCTAAAATTCTTTTTCTCTTACAAGGATCCGATGGAAGAGTTTTTAAATCAATTAGTTTGGGAATCGTAGGAGTTGAACTAGGTCGAGGCACATTAACATTTCCACTCGATATATCATTGGTAATGGTAACGAGTTCAGATGACTCCGGTAATTTTCTTTTAAAGAATATTTCCTTTTAAATCTGTAAATAAACATAAATATAATCATGATTACATTTTTATAATTAAAATTACTTATCATCATAAATTGTTTATTATCATTATTATTCAACAATTAACAAAATCAAGTACTTAATTAAAACTAATAAGAACTACTTATCAAGAAGCTAAATTAGGTATTGAACATTTAAAGAATTTAGGTATTGATTAAACAAAAAAAAGAGATATCTACTTACAAAAAGAGGAGACAAAGAAATCGGAAGAAGAGAGATAACGGGGCCTGGGAATCTTGAACAGGATTATTCAATTGAGTTGTGGAGCAAAGGAGTTTTTCTTTTTCACCCTTTTCTTTTTCACCCGAGAGACATAGAGACTGAGTTTTGGGGAATCAACCGTGTTTTATTCTTTTTAGTTAATTTGGTTATTTATTTGGGCTTTTTATTGAATTGAGCCCATATTATCTCAATTTTTATTACACATTTGCTTGGGCTATTTTTTGCATTAAATATTAATGGGCTACTCAAATATAGTGGGTTCCTAGCTCGAAAATTAGTGGGTTCCTAAATTAAATTTCCTATATACTATTCTTTACACCCAGAATCCACTGGGTTCCTGGGCACCCCCTCCCCATAGTGTCGGTCCGCGCCTGCATGCAATAATAACTACGCATTCCTAAAAGTGAATATTTTATGTATATAATTCTTCTCACTTTCAACCTTTCACATTATTGTCGATTCTTCAGTTTCAAATCATACTTTAAAATTTAAAAGGACCATCAAATACTTACCTATATTGAGTTGTATCTGTGTGCAACTGAATTCATTCTATTGTTGAGTTTTAAAAAATATTAAATTTATTAAATAATTGATTTCTTAGTGTCAAAGTTGATTATTATTTACTTACTTATATAACATGCCTACGATTAAGCATGAATTAAGCATATCTCGTAATATTAGCTTGTTTAATGAAAATTAACCGTTAGTCTTTGATATTTCTTAAAATTAAAATCACGATAATTGTAAATAACCATTAGTCTTTGATATTACCTTGTTTTACCATGGGTTGTTTGCCAGGTGTCTCCATATGTGAAGAGGAAGAAGTTGTCATTCAAGATTGGTGAAGAAGAAGAAGAAGAAGTTTGGTGATTCTGTTGTTATCTGGGGAATCTGGGGTATTTGAATGTCGTAATATCGATCCAAAGAGACATGATTGAATTTTGTCTTGGAATAGGCATGATTTTGAGTTCTTGAGAATAACAATATTGAAATTTAAAGGGTATGAATTTGACCTTATTCAACCTAAAATTTTCAATCCCAAATTACCCGACCTTATACATACCGCAAATTATTTATAATTTCACTTAGTTGATATTTATTTATATTAAAAGATAAAAGATTAAATTAAAAATATTTCACTATCAAAATTTTGAATTTTTGAAATGAGTTAAAAGTTTTAAACAATCTATACTATCTATATCTATATCTATACTAGTTGAAACATTAAAAGTTTTGGTATCTCTTTTTTGGTACCTATTTTTTGATATATTGTATTTTTACTCAACTAGCTTAAAACTCGTGCGATGCACGGATGTTTTTTAATATAATGAAAACACAAAAGCAATCTTTCATGTCTTCCTGAAATTTTATTTTTTAATAATCTTCTTTTATAGGGTACATAAAGCCAATTTTGTCATGAAAACCTAACCAAATCAAAAAATTCCTAAAAGATCGGTGAAAAAAATAAGTGATATCACAAGAAAAATAGCGAAACAAAATTATATATAACCAAGGGTGGAATTGTATAAATTAACAACTACTAATAAAACTAAAACCATCACTAGATCGAAATAATATAATTTATAATATTACCCCCTACAAAAAGGAAACAACCATCAAAACAAGTAGATTTATTAAAACAAGGCACTAATAAATTATTTTTTATCATTGAAACCTAAAATGAAAACTGCATTACTCAGTTTACAAAACACCAGACTAAAAAATATGTACAAATGTTAGGATTCATGGGTGATAGCATAGAGACAACTTAACTAGATTTCCTCATACTTAGTTTTTCACTAAGTAGAACATACTGTCACAGCTAGAGTGTGTTCTTGTGACCAAAATAGTTGTTGTAATTTAATAAGTATGTATCTTGGAAGAAGTTCATTCAATTGTTCAAGCCTCAAGATTACATCAGTTCGACAGCAAGAATAAATGTTACTGTCATAGCATTGACAGTAAGGTTACAAGAAGACAGCATGTTGCAAGTCACGACAACAGACTTAATCTGACAGCAACATTGGCGGAAGCATGAGACAGCAACATTCTCACAGTTTGACAGCAAGTCTGGAATTCCTGACAGCAACATTGGCGGGGATTCATACTGTCAACCAAGGAACATTCTCTTGACAGCAGACTTGGCGGTTAAAATTACTATCTCACTGAATTATTTGATTTGGGGATTTATCTCAGTCAAACCCGTGACAGTTTAGATGTTCAAGAACCAGATTTGCTGCAACTTGTCAAAGATTGTAGCAAACCTGCAAGACTACGACATAAGCCTGAGAGATCACAAGACAAAGCTCGTCAATTCAAGAGTATGACAAATCCACATCTACTAGAATTGTATTTGCTTGATTTAGAAAGAATCTAGGTTGCTTTACATATTATGATAACTCTGATTGTATAGCAATTTAGGAAAGTCACATGGGTATGCAAATTGTAAGGAGCTGCCACTTGAAAATGATAGCAGCTCCACAACCCATGTGATAGAGACGTTAGAGCAAATTAGTCTACATAGATAATCATCTCTCATTCTTTCTAAGCATTCGTGAATTCATTTTCATTGTAATCACTCAAGAAACCGAAGCTTGAGATAACACTTTTTCTCAAGGTTGTAGCAACACTTCGCAAAATAAATAAAATATTTATTTTGTGACAATATCTTGAGCTATCACTTGTGTTTGCAATTCATATACTGATAGATTAGAATCTTTATTATTGTTGTTGAAGTAAAGATTTGAATTTATCGGTATTGCTTTCAACCCCCCCTTCTGCAATACTCCGGGACCTACAACAAACTTTCACTACCACACCTCTCGAAAAAACTAAATTTAAAATCAGCATACATCTAGAAACTAGACTATAGTAAAGTCATGTAGGTAAATGACCGAGCTGTATATACTCTATCATAACAAAACAGTAAAATAAATTACCTAAATACATTAAATCAAGGTTATGTATATCCAAAGGACTAGCTCGTACAAACATTTCCACAGTTTCAAGATTTAAGAAATTACTTTTGTCGAGGATCAATGCACTCGATCCTTATCATATTCGATCAATATGATCTTTACAAAATGGCTTAACTCATTCAGACTCTTTGAGTTCAAATAAACTTGACTCGGAACATATGGTTGAGAAACATCGGAGGGGTCTGATCTAATTATCATGAAAGGTAGTTTGATTGAGTACTGGAGGTGAGAAATTTTAAGTTTGTTGTTCATTCGGGTGTTACACGGCCCAGATCCAAACGAAGGCATCTTACAAAGTTGAATTCGAGTTACTTGGTGAAAGTTATGGAGTATAATACATATGCAGTAGTTATGCATTATTATTGGATCATCCGACAATTTTTCGATGTTAAAGCTTACTTTGTTTAGTACAACCTCATGCAGATCATTCCATGAAAAATCCAAATCATCAACATATTCGATCTTTTCATTGGACTAGTTTAAGGTTGGTAAATTCACATAACATTTCTTATTCCATAAAAAACTTATCCATACTCATGAAATTATTAACTACTATTGATTGAAGATTCTCATGGTTTTTGATAGAGGAGACTTGCATGTGATAAAGAAGAAAGAGATCATATGCATGCTCCCAAGCATTTGATTCAACTTCTTCATCATTGATAGTATCATTTAAGAGCATGAAAGTATCTCGGACCCTGGATCTGAGAAATAGAAAATTTTCTTGTATGAAAAAACTACGTGAACAATTACTGTGAGGCTGATAAGAAGCATCGAATACCAAATAGGTAGCGGCTTATATGTCTCGTTCATTAACATTTCAATGAAAGACCAATGTTTGACTTTAAGGGAACGAATGTGCTCAAATTTATTAGGAATTTGAGGTAGCAGTCATATAAAATTTTGCTAAAGGGATGTTTTATGAAATTTTTTAGAACAAAATAAACAAGGGATTTGAATCATTTATAGACTATTAAGCACTGACCTAAAGATTTTAGGTCAGTTAAAGTGTCATGTGGTGCGTTAATGTTGCTCAATCTAGTGACAATGACTATTGCAATTCATTCGACATATTTTAAAAAAAGGCAAACTCGTCATCCTGTGATTTAAACTTCTTAGTATTTATGTTGCTTTTGAGAAAGATTATTTAGGCGAAAAAATGATGACGATGGATGAAATACCTGTTTTATCCTATAATCATTATATCAAATAATCATTTTTTAATTAACATGAATTTATAATTATTTTATTTAAAAATAAAAATATTAAACATATAAATTTCAACCATACATATGTAGTAAATTTTAATTATTAGTATTATTTTAATACTAATTTAAAAATTTTGGATTACATTAATAGATAATAAATCATACATCATTAATGTATACTATTATAATTTAAAAAAATAAATGTAAAAATAAAATCTTGATTAAAAAAGTGTTAGAAAGTAGCAATAATTTAAATATCAAATATTGCTCGACTCATGTAGCATACACATACATATTCATTTGTATGGTTGAAAACACGAAAAAATTAATGGTTTGGTGATATGGTTATTTAAGGAAATTATGAATATGTAGTAATTTATTATTATTATTATTAATTTCAATAATTTTAATAATTTAGAAATATGAACAAACCATATAACATAGAATGAATGTTTTTTTTATATAATAAAATAAATTGTTATTCAAATCAATAGATGTAAATATAATTTCATGACTAAGTTTGTTAATATGTCGTAATTACTAAAGTACCTAATACTTTTTCACTCACGCGACCCACGTGCACACATTAAATGTTTATAATTTAAAATACTTACGAGTTAGTGGTATGGTTGTAAAAAGTTTCATAAAACATGCTAAAGATCCAGGTTCAATTTTCATCTAATTTTTTTTTGAGATAGCAAGTACAAGGACACATCAATGTTAGGTCCGATAAGATTGTAGAAGGGGGGTTGAATACAATCTATATCATTTTCTCGAAATTTGTTCTTTAAATAAAATTTATTTTAAACAAATTTGTGCGGAATAATATAACACAAATTTCAAGTTGAATATAACAATATATTAACTTGATAGGTGTTACAAAATCAGTCCAAACGATTATCAAGTAATTAATAACTAATTAGAAAATTCAACATGAACTTTGCTAATTTAGTTAATAAAAATCAAGATATCAATTTGTGAACTAGGAAACTTAATTCGCTAGTAGTACAAGAATCACAAGTAAACAAGTTCCAATGGATAGAATATTACAACTGAGATGAACTTGAATTTACAGAATTTAATTTGTAAGTGTTCTTGAGCTTGAGAGAGAGATATGAGCTGCTGTGTGTATTTTTCTGTTATGTTCGACTGATTTTAGTTCTTCTGCATTCTGCTGCCTTTTATAACACAACCATAGTCATATTGCTTTGTTTTAACTGATAAAACAATCTGTTAACAATAATATGACATTCGGTATGACTATCAAATGAAGTAATATGACTGTCTCTTTAAATATAACTTTCGGTATGACTATCCCCTTGAATGAGATATGACTGTCCAATCAATATAACATTCAGTATGACTGTCCAGTTTGAAAATAACATTCGGTATGACTGTCTCCTTGAATGAAATATGACTATCCAGTTTGAACTGAATATGACTGTCACACTTTGAACTGTATATGACTATCACACCTTGAACTGAATATGACTATCGGTATAACTATCATTTGATAGTTATATTATCATATTTTTTAGCTTATAATTAATTAAATGATTTATAAAAATCATTTAAATAACTAGTTCTTTTTCATATTAATTCTGATTTAATTAATCTAATAATTACTTTAACAAATATATTAATTCTGATAGAATTAATTTATTTAATTAAATTAATTATTTGATTTAATCAATTAAAGTATAATTAATATAAATCCTTTAATAGTCAATACTTCACTGTGAACCACGTAATTATAATAAAGAACATACACTGGATCGATGTTGACGCTCGATGTACTGTCTAGTTCATGAACGACTAACTCCAATCTCTGTTCTTCATCTTGACTTTAAAACTGTGGTCTTTTTCTATTCTTCACTCTCATCAATCATTCGGTACTGAAATTGTTTCTTATCACTTATAGAAATCTCTGTCCCTTAAATGAATCCATGTGTTTCAATGCTACCTTGAGGCTTGATCAGATATCTGAATCTTCTTCCAGTGTAAAACATCAAAACTATAGATTGACTTGTTGATTTTTCTTCTGACGGCTATCATCTTTTGAGATTCCTGTGATAGTTGATATTATTTACTTATTACAATCTAGTTTAAGTGGATTAGGATCCTCGAACTACAAATAGGCTGAGTCATATGCCTTTCAATCTCCCCCTATTTGTTTGTTATACAATAACAAGCAAATACCTAGAGGATTCTTCAACTAATCCCAATTAAACAAGTAAAAGAAAAAACTTTAAATGCTAAGTAAATAACGGAAAAGTTCTGGTTCATATTTAACATTATCCAGATTCAAACAGAAAAGATAAATACAAGATAGATGATCCTTTAGACTGATCATATAAGACAATTATCCTATCTTGTTCTATCAAAGCTCTAATGATATAACTTGTAGAGCTAATCTTCATTTACTACCTTCTTCCTCGTTGATTTCTCCTTCTTCTTGTTCATCTATATCAGGTAGATTCTTGATCAATTCAGAGTCAACAAGTAACTCTCTTCTGGATGACACATCTGTAGGATAAACTAGTGGTATTCCAAGTTTCTTTCTCAACTCACCTTGATACTGCTTATACTTCTTCATGTTGGTCTGAGCATATGATCGGATATGATCTGCAGCTTCAATTTTTTCTTGAGATACAAAACCATGATTTCGAAGAGCATATTCAACATACACCAAATGTATGGCAAGATGTGTATATAATTCTTCTGTCTGAAGATTAACAGTGTGAATAACTTCTCCCTTAAGAATTTTAACTTGTGGAGGGTTATCTATAACTTCAGGACCAGCTCTTTCAGCAAATTCTTGAAATTTTTCATGAAGTAGTATACCTAGCTCAGAAGATGTTCTGACTTTTGGTCTCAGCACCCAAAGCTCTGACAGAGATCTATCATAGAAGAAATGAAGAGATACTTTGTGAGATCCAAGCTTATGACATTCAACAAAGATTAGTAGCTCACCATTCTTCGGATCAGATGCAGTAGTTATTCTCACAATTTCTATCTTCAAAGCTTTTAAGTACATGTCATGTACAGGGTTCTTCTTTAAAGCTTTCAAAAATAGCAATCACCCGACGATCATCATAGTTAGAAGTTTGTGGTGAGTCTATTACCTTTTGAGCACGTTCCCATTTATCACCACTTTTGTACTTGATGTACATCTTCCTTGCTTCCAGCTTTTGAGCATGTTGCTTTTGAAGTGCTTCCTTTTCAGCCTTTTGAAGTCTTTCAGTATGAGCTAACTGTTCGAGTGTCTTCTTGAGTCTTTCTTCTCTCATAGACAGATTAGCATCATTCTGTTCAAGTTCTTTATTCGCTTCAAAATTCATTCTTTGTGTTTCAACAGAATCAGGAATTACTGGCTCTTCATCATCCCAAAAACTAAGATCCGGTTCATCAAATTCTTCACCAACATCAGGAAACTGTAAGTCAGCAAACAGATCAAGGTTATCAGGTTCACCTGTATAGTAATAACCTTCTACAGCATCATCATCATCCTGTTCTGCTGCTTGAGTTATCTTCTTCTTCACCTCACTCCTATCTTCAACTTTTTCTTTACTCACACTTCCTCCCCCCCTCTAGATTTCTCCCCCTTAATTGAGGAATCCTCTACAGCTTTATGGCTTGTACCAGCTCCAGGGCCACTTTCATCACTACTTTCAAAGAATTTCTTCTCTTCTGCTGTAAGTGAGTGAGTTCTGCTAATGATATTATATAAGTGTCTCAACCCCTTTGCTTGATGATCATTTTGCCTTTCAATTTGACTGAGACGATGTTCAGTGGATAAGTGATTCTAATTTATGTTATTCTGAAGATCTTCAATCTGATTTGACATAGAAGTTATAATGAGATCTTGAGCCATTGTGACATCTCCAGAGTCTTCAATTGCTTGTTGTTGAGAGAGTTTGAGTGCATTGATCTTGTTGTTGAAGATAGTTCTCATGTTATCCATGTCAAACCTTAAGTTTTTATTATCTTCTTCAGCTTGAGCAAGACTTTCTTTCATTTGATCAAGTTGTGCCATGAGAGATAAAGTGTTTGTGTCATTGTGTGCTCTCACCTCAATCGCTCTATGAGTATCACTCACCTCACGTGCTAGTGTTTCACTCAGATTTGTGGTAATCCTCACATCTCCTCTCATATTCCTGAGCTGCATCCATTGTACCTGCATCAGAAATCACCCTAGCCTCCTCTTGGAAGGTCAGTGGTGGTGCAATGGGAGTTCGCAAATCCCGATCAACCTGTGAGGGTACTTCTGTCGTAACAATGGCAGGCACTGTAACTTGCTCTTCTTGCATGACAATGTTTTCAGCTTCATTTTAGACAGTGTCTTCCCCCATTGTGAGTAACAGGGGTGTGCTTGAAGAAATGAAGGGGTTTACAGTTGCCTCTGATATAGTTTTACTTCTCTTTTGTAAAGGCAAATCTGTTGTTTCACTCAAGACATCACTACTAGGGTGAGATCTTTTGACTGACAATTTCTTTCTGCGATAGTGTTTGGAGAATGTAGATTTAGTGTTTGGTGCAGTGACCTGGGTTAAAGGCTGTGGTGCTACAGTCCCTTGGTCATTTCTCACAAATAATTGACTATCAGAAAGATATTGAGATTGCAAAGTAGTTGAGTCAAATACCTGATCATTAACAGGTGCATCATCTTCATTCTGAGTGGGTTGATCCACTTGAAGTTGAGGTTCAGGAGCAGTTAAAGGTTCAGGATCAGGTTGAGGTTCTGGTTCTGGTTGATGTTCAGGAGCTTGTTCTGCTTCATGTTCTAGAGCTTGTTCAAGTGCAAGTATCCCAACAACTGGTTGAGGCATAACATTTTGCAAATTTATGAATGTGGACATATATGGTGTTATGACCACTGGAACATGCAACAGAGCCTTAGAAGTATCCAACCTAGTGTAGAACTTCTTGTTTGGTTTACCAGACCATTGAACTCGATCATTTGGAAAAGGAGCAGGTTGATCCTCGGGCATAAGATGATTAAAAATTAATGTCAAAAATCGAGGATAATGACACTTAACCATTTTACCTTTTCCAAAGTTCTTTCTAGCCTTCTTCACACGATTTAACAATATAGGCCATATCAAGCTGCCAAAATTGATCCTTCTGTTATGAGCAATTGAGAAACCAATTGACTGTAACATACCTGTGATGACGGTATTGTTACTCTTGGTGGAATTGGCAAAAACCTTTGCTATGATCTCGAAGAAAATGTTCCATTCTTGAACAAGGTTGCTTTTGAGTGGACGTTTAAGATCCAGTTGACCTTGATAGTTCAGATGTGTAAAGAATTGAGTCAACTCATCAGTTGATGGCGCTTCAGCAAATTGTTCAGTAGGAAGTTTCAGAGCAGCATTGAAGACAGATTCATCCACTGTATACGTCTTATCATTAAAGTTGAAAGAAAACGATCTTCCATCTGAGACAGCTGTAGTACACATTAGTTTAAGTGGACCAAATTTCATGGGAATATTTGCAGTTATAGCATGGCTACAGATATTTCGTTCGTTCAGAAAATTTATCCAGGGCTTGAACCGATCCACCGAGCAATCCTCGGGATTAAAATATCCAATAAAATTGTGATTAACAATCTCAAAATTATTATAAGCACCAGCCATTCCAAATTCAAATATTAAATTTATGGAATCTGCAAAATTCAACAATTAAACTAATTAATTCACAAAATTCGAATTAATAAATAATTAAAAATACGAAAAATTGAATTCTTCACCAAAAATTCTGAAAATTTGAGGCAATGATCTTGATATCAGTAGAAACACATGTATATTTTTAGATTTTGAAAAATCGCAACCATTCCTCTTGAATTTTAGATCAAAAATTCGAAAATTTTAAACCCAAAATCATCAAAACTCAACCAAATCTTACATTTAAACCGTGGTTTTGAAGAGAATAGACCGGGTAATCGAATTTTGTTCTTAGAATCGTGATTACAGAGGGATTAGAGACAAAAATCGAGCAGCAATTCGGTAGTTATACGTGTATATTGTGTGTATGTATCGACAGAGATTGGGTGACTTAACACGCCAATTTTTCTAACAAATAAACTGATATAACTTATGAATATAACTATTTGCTTAAGTATAAAACAACTGAATATGACTATCGGGTGATAGTCATACCGATAGTTATATTACGTGTAAACGTAATATACTTATCCTAGTTAGACAGTAATATAACAATTAAACCTTAATATAACTATCGAAAAACACAGGATATAACAATCAGTAAAACTGTTATATCGATAGTTATATTCTGAGTAAAAACACTAATATAACTATACAATAACTAAAGTTATATTTAGAGAAATTAGTAACATGACTATCTAAATAATTAGTTATATCTATAGTTGGAGGTAGTGTTTTTCGTAGTTCGTTCACAGGGAAGGACTCTCAATATCGATTTCGAGTAGATTATCTCTTACAATCTAGAAGTGTGTAAATGGGGGGGTTTGAGTTTGGTTGTGGTGTTTTATCAAAAACCTTGCATACAAGAACTAAATTCCTACAAAAATAAAACTAAGTTAATGGCAACTATCCAAATTTACCAACACAACAACACAATGAGCAAATTAACAAGATAAGAGACACTTGACCCAAGGATAATAGCAAATCAAGCACTTTAACCCAACAAACAAGAATATATCCAACTCTACCTAACCAAGATAATTGGTGAAGCACACAATCACTTATTTCTCTTCTAAAAACACTAATTTAGTGAAGCACATAAATTAGCTCTCTTGATAATAGCTACCAATAATGAAGCACTACTAGTATAACCAAATCAAGGAATTAAACAAAGAGAGGCTAGGACAAACCCAAGGATGAGAAGCTCAACCTAGGTATTTGTACTTGAATCTTGAAGTTTAGGCACGCCAAACCTTGTGCTACTACAATGAATGTACTAACAATTACGGATTAGCACAAACAATTAGCAATTAAAATTACAAGAAGAGCAAGATGAAGCAACTTACAAATCTCCAAGCAAAATCATAAACAATACAACACAAGTATTCAAGATAGAGTGAAATAGATCTTACTTAAATTAAATGGGTTTTGTACAAGAAATCCTCCTTGAGCCAAATAAATGGAGTTAGTTACTCATAATCAATGCTAGATTACAAGTAATTAATGTCTCCTCTCTAAATCCTACTAACCCTAATTGTGTTCTTGAAGAGGCAAAGAAGAAGATAAAGAAGTTAGATGTTAGAAGTGATATTAGGTTAAGAGATGATATGCTCATTTAATACTCAGCAGCTCCGTACGGCCTGCTGTACGGCCGTACAGCTGCCCGTACGAAAATTCTGCTCCTTTGAACGGCCTGTTGAACGACCGTACAGCTGCCCGTACGAGATAAAATCTTCAATATAATGCATTAAACACCTCCCGGCATTGCGAGCATGCATCTTCTAACTATCCTCTTGAATTTCTTCGCCTTCCAAGCCCAAAATAAGTCATCTTTTCAACAATTAAGCATGAGGCACTGAAAGATGAAAAACATAACAAATATTAATAAAACAACATTCGAAACTAACAAAAATGCAGAAGAATAAAAGACAAAACGTGTATAAAATACACGTTATCAAATCTTCCCCCACTTAAACTTTGCTAGTCCCGAGCAAACTAAAATTAACATAACCATATACTCCTAACTAGTACCACTTCCGTAGGTGATCACGGTTGCATTTGGCATATGCAACAAGCCCTGGGAACCCCTAGGTAGCCCTAGTGAACGAGTGAGGTCTCGTGAGGGTTTATAGATGATGTACCCACAAAATCACAAAAATCACCAACAAACAAAAAACTAACAAGACCTACTAATTAAACTAACTACTACACTCACTTGCCCGAGCCGTCTACTTGTAACTAAAATCAAACATATAGAGCTATTCACCTTGTCATCCACTAAAACGAGCTAACAACCAATTCAAGAATCAAGATAACACACCTTGTGCAATATGTAACCAAGACATTAAAGATAGAATGAATGTACTTCAATCGTGAACACTAGACAAGATGATCACAAAGCATACATGGCCTCGCATTAAGAAGATGAAATTGTATGGTGAAAAATCTCACATCTCTCAATTATGCATCACACAAGTATGGGCTAGAGATTTCACTCAACTCCAAGTCTAAATGCATGCGCTCTACTTGACCTTGCATGTTCACCTAAATTCCGGATTGCACCAAAAACAAGGAATTCATGAAATGGGTTGTAATGAGGCTTGGGTGAAGGTATGAAAATTTAAGTTCAAGGAAGGTGTAAAAGTTTCGCTAGTTGAGTCAAAATGACGCTTGCTCGCTTCATCCACCAAATTCCGAACTAAAGAATATCTTCACTCATTTAAAATTACAAAACACAACCACATTTACCAAGAAAATTGAAACAAAATAAAGTACAAAGATTTATTATTTTTTTTTATTTCTCTTTTTTTTTTCTTTTTTTCTTTTTTTTTTCTTTTTTTTACATCCCCTTTATTATTATTTTTTAGCTAAGGGAATGCATAACATAAATAAATACTACAAAGAACTTTGAACCACATCTAGATATACACATCAAACTAGTTCCCACTTACAATAATTAGAATCCTTCTTCTTCACAATTTCTCCAAATTCACATGTTCATCAATCAATTCTTTCCAAGACTCAACTAGCTCAACTAGGTCGAGAGTGAAGTATTTGGCTATGGCTCATGTATAAAAGGGGGAAAGTGACGAAGAAAAATATGGATATAAGCTTCAAAAGGGTAACTAGGGATTATTTTCATGGTTCACAAGCTAAAAAGGTCAAAAAGGTTATCCTAAATAGAATTTCCTTGTTATGGTGCATCCATGAATGAAGATTGAATGCAAGCCCTAGAGCAACAAACATACATAAAGAGGGAGCAACACACAAGCAAAAAAATCATCGTTCAAGGCCTCACAAGGTTTAAGTTGTAAGAACATCTTCTCGATTTGATTCCATGCATTCTAAGAGATAATCGTCATGCCCACAATTTAATTACAACAATCTATACTTTTCATGCCATTTTAAGTGTGTGTGAGTGCAAAAGAGGTGCATCAAACTTATAGATTCACATCAAATTGGTAATGCTAGGCACGAAATAGGAGAAAACAAGGCTACAAGCTCACAATGTCATAAATTTTACAAACAAGTAAACACGCTCATGACTAAACTTATTTACCAAATTCAAACAAAACGGACATCAAAATCAAAAATCCTTCCCCCACTTAAAACATGGCATGTCCTCATGCATGACAAATAAAAATGAGGGAGAAACAAAAGTGAAAGAAAACACCCCTGAAAATATGCAACAAGGACCGGTAGCAAAGCCAAGAAGCTCAACTCATATTTGGCAAAATCCAACTCCGAAGTTGCACGCCAAGAATTTAACTAATGCCACCAATCACAATCATCCCAACGAAAATAATCAACAAGCGAAATCCACACCTACAAAGCCACTTCAACACTTATTAAGGATATATAAATAATAAAAATATTTGTGTTTGTTTTTTTTAAAATAAAATAAAATAAAATAACTACCCAATTAATAAAAAATTAAAAATAAAAATAAAAATAAAAATCAAATCAAATTTAAAACTGAAATAATAATAAAAGCAAAAATCAAATTTAAAACTAAAACTAAAATAAAATAATTACTTAGTTTTAGAAAATTAAAAACTAAAATCAAAATTAAAAAGAAATAAATTTTGGTTTTTTTATTTTTATTTTTTTTTTTTAAAAAAAAAAGAAAAGATAAAATGAAATGAAATGAAATAAATCAATAACCAATTAAAAATAAAATCAAAAATCAAAATAAATTAAATTTAAATTCATTTCTGAATTTATAAAAAAAAATAGTTTAGAATTTAAAAAATTAAAATTAAAATTAAAATGAATTAAATCACAAATAAAATTTAAAAATAAAATAAAAATTCAAATTTAAAACTAAAATAAAATAAAATCAAAAATCATAAAGCTAAAATAAAATTAAATAAATAAGGAATTAATAATAAAATCAAAAATCAAATTTAAAACTAAAACTAAAATCAAATCAAATAACTAAAAATTAATAATAAAATAAAAAATTCAAAAATCAAATTCAAAGCGAATTTAAATTGATTTATGAATTTATAAAATATGTTTAGTTTAGAAAATTAATATTTGAAAATCAAAATTAAAGAAATGAATAAAAATAAATGAAATAAAAATAAAACAAATAAAATAAATAAAACAAAAGAAAACAAAAAAAACAAAATAAAATAAAAACTAAACAAAACAATAATAACAAAAGGGGGGGGAAGAAGTCGTGACATTTAGGAAATGGGGGGGGGGGAAGGGAATTGGGGATGGGTTTGGTTGTTGATGTGATTCGAGGAGGAGGGGTAGTGGAGAATAGGGATGGTGAGGGGAGATTGAGGGCGAACAGCAGTTGAAGGCGGAGGGAAGTGTTGGTGGTGTTTTTGAAAGAAAATGGGGGGTTGGGCTGTGGGTTGCAGAAGGGGGAAAGGAATTGCAGGGGGGTTAACGGAAAAGGAGGGAGATGGGTGATGTAGGTGGCTGCGCGAAGGAAGGAGGTGGATGGAAAATGAAGGGGATAAGAGAAATTGGTGATGGGATGTTGGAGTTGTTGGATGGTGTTGACGGGGGGTAGTGGTGACTCGGAGCAGGAGGTGAATACGGGAGGTGCGAGGTCTAGGCGGAAACGGCGCGGTGGAAGAGTGCAGGTGGGTGATGGACGGAGAATGGTGGCTGGGCAGAACTGCAATGGTGGGGATGTGAACAGCGGTGGGCTGTTGTGGTGCTGGGGTTGTTGATTTGCGAGGTGGAGAAAAGGTGGAGAAGGATGGGAGGAGATGAAGGTGAAGAGGATTGCAGCGGTGTTGCTGTGTAAGTGCGGCTGGAGGAGTAGTGTTGGTTGGGATGGAATGTGGTGAAGGTCGAATGGTGAAGAAAAGGAGTTAGCGTTGTTGGTGAAGCGGAAATGGTGGGTGGAGGAGGAGGAATTGTTGGCTATTGCGGTTGAATTCGTTGCGGGAGGATTGGACTGTTGGTGGTGTTGTTTGAGGAAGGAAGGTGGAAGCGAGGTGGAATTGAGGAAGAAAGTAGCAGCGGTGGTAGAAGGACGTAGGCGCGGAGAGAAATGAGTTGGATTGTTTTGTTCTGTTTTTGAAAGAGTTGTACAGCCAGTGCATCAAGTGGGTGAATTTTTTAGGAGCCCCTTATTTTACACTACAACTCTGGCAGAAGCTGAATAAAATTGTAAGGGCTGCTGCACGGCTTGCTGTACGGTTTGCATCCCGTACGATAGCCCGTGCAGCCCCAAAATTTTACAAAAATTATTTTTTTTTTCCAGAAAATTCCCACAAATCCTTGAATGCTTTAATAAAATACTAATTCCTGAAAACATGAAACAAACACATCAAGGCACGAGTGGAACAAATCTACAAAATATAAAAACTATAATTAACGATACTAAATATTATTGAGCGGGGCGTTATTATTACAATTTTTTTTTTGAAAATCTATTATAAAATTCATTAATCACACCACAAAAATACATAATTTTTTTTGGTTATTTTCTTAGAATTAAAATAGATGAAAAATGGAATCCCCACTCACTAATATTTAGATCAATCCTCAAATTCACAATATGAATAACACCCTACATAAATGCAAGAAATCTAACACACGCATAAAAAATATATAAATACATACGTACCTTGGGTTGCCTCCCAAAAAGCGCTTTGTTTATTGTCGTTGGCTCGACTTATTTATACAAGTGTTATAACTAATGAGGTGAAAAAGCAAATAAATGCACATACCTACGAATCAATAATAAGAACAAGGTGTGCAAATATACCTTTGATCCATAAAAATATAAAAATATTTTTATGATCTTCAGATGTTCAGGAGACTTTGAAAAAGAAAAGTAATTAGAAAAATTGTCAGAATAATCATTATAACTACGACTCAAAAATTGTTCCCAAATTGGATCCTTATATACCCAAGCAAAAATTTCAATTTCATCAACCTTTAGCTCAAATTCCTTCTCAATTTTAATTGGACATTCATCAATTTTTATCTCATCTACCAATTCATTAAGCACAAAAGTATTTTCTAAATTTGGTAGATCCTCAACTACATCCAATTTATCAGTGTCAAGCTTAGGGAAATCTTCAACTAAACAAACAAATTCATCATGCACAACATTTTCATCAATAACAAAACAAGAATCATGATCAGTAGGAGAATTGACCTCCGCTAATCGATTCACGGTTTCGGCTAGTTGGCTCATTTGCTTTTCCAAATTGGATATGCTTTGAGAAGTGTTCTTTTCCAAGTTGGATATACTTTGAAAAGTGGTGTTTTGAAATTGGAGGTTGTTTGCCGCCATTTGCTTCATCATTTCTTCAAGTGATGACAATGTAGATGAAGAAGACCCTTGATGGTCTTGGGAATTATATTGCGGATCATAGCATCGATTTTCAAAAGCAAGTTGGAGGTTGTTTGCCGCCATTTGGTTTATCATCTCCTCTAATGATGATAAGGAAGATGAAGAAGACCCTTGATGGTCTTGAGAATTATATTGCGGATCATAACATTGATTTTCGCAAGCATATGAATAATCGATGCTAGGAGGGTAAGGAGCATAGCATGAGTTTGTAGAATATAAAGAATTCACCTGATACGCATTAAAATTCTGAAAAGAATTAAAATCTTGATATCGTTCTTGATCATAGGTGAAATCTTGAGCGTTATTCCAACCAAAATAGTTATCCATCGTCTCCTGAAAGAGTTAGTTCATGTCTATATCCAATAAACATGAAGACACACCAATAAAAAAAACAAACAAAGAAAGAAAAAACTATATACAAATATACAATTTAAAATATAAGAAACAATTAACTCAAAATTAATATTGTTGCCTTCCCCGGCAGCGGCGCCAATTTGGAGGTAGTGTTTTTCGTAGTTCGTTCACAGGGAAGGACTCTCAATATCGATTTCGAGTAGATTATCTCTTACAATCTAGAAGTGTGTAAATGGGGGGGTTTGAGTTTGGTTGTGGTGTTTTATCAAACACCTTGCATACAAGAACTAAATTGCTACAAAAATACAACTAAGTTAATGGCAACTATCCAAATTGACCAACACAACAACACAATGAGCAAATTAACAAGATAAGAGACACTTGACCCAAGGATAATAGCAAATCAAGCACTTTAACCCAACAAACAAGAATATATCCAACTATACCTAACCAAGATAATTGGTGAAGCACACAATCACTTATTTCTCTTCTAAAAACACTAATTTAGTGAAGCACATAAATTAGCTCTCTTGATAATAGCTACCAATAATGAAGCACTACTAGTATAACCAAATCAAGGAATTAAACAAAGAGAGGCTAGGACAAACCCAAGGATGAGAAGCTCAACCTAGGTATTTGTACTTGAATCTTGAAGTTTAGGCACGCCAAACCTTGTGCTACTGCAATGAATGTACTAACAATTACGGATTAGCACAAACAATTAGCAATTAAAATTACAAGAAGAGCAAGATGAAGCAACTTACAAATCTCCAAGCAAAATCATAAACAATACAACACAAGTATTCAAGATAGAGTGAAATAGATCTTACTTAAATTAAATGGGTTTTGTACAAGAAATCCTCCTTGAGCCAAATAAATGGAGTTAGTTACTCATAATCAATGCTAGATTACAAGTAATTAATGTCTCCTCTCTAAATCCTACTAACCTTAATTGTGTTCTTGAAGAGGCAAAGAAGAAGATAAAGAAGTTAGATGTTAGAAGTGATATTAGGTTAAGAGATGATATGCTCATTTAATACTCAGCAGCTCCGTACGGCCTGCTGTACGGCCGTACAGCTGCCCGTACGAAAATTCTGCTCCTTTGAACGGCCTGTTGAACGACCGTACAGCTGCCCGTACGAGATAAAATCTTCAATATAATGCATTAAACACCTCCCGGCATTGCGAGCATGCATCTTCTAACTATCCTCTTGAATTTCTTCGCCTTCCAAGCCCAAAATAAGTCATCTTTTCAACAATTAAGCATGAGGCACTGAAAGATGAAAAACATAACAAATATTAATAAAACAACATTCGAAACTAACAAAAATGCAGAAGAATAAAAGACAAAACGTGTATAAAATACACGTTATCAATAGTTATATTAATAGTAAAACTATTTAATAAAATAAAAAGAACTCGAATATAACAATCAGATGGATTGTTATACCGATTGTTATATCTAACAAAACAATTAATATAACTATTCTAACTTTAGAATATTAACAGGATATTAACAGAATATTTACAATTTTAACAAATTCTAATAATAAAGCAACTTAATTATTAAATAATAAATTATAAATAACACACTAATTTACACTAACATTAGCAGACATAATAAAAATTATTAAAACGGTCACAGGTAGTCCTTTTTACGAAATCAAACATTAATAACAAAAGGACAAACACTACAAATAAAATAAAATAAAATAATAAAATACTAAATATTTAAATAATTATTTCTGGTAAATTAATAAATCTATAAATTTTCTAATAAAATAATTTCCATAGAAAATTATTCAAAAAAAACTATAATTTATTAACCATAAAAAATAATTAAACTAATTTTAAGATAATAACATTTTCAAGAAAAATAGATTTCTCATAAATTACAGCTTGTAAAATTCGAGAAAAATATTTTTAAAGAAAATGAATTACTCTGAAATTACAAGAAGTAATTAGAAATATATAGAGAAGATAATAACA
Source organism: Saposhnikovia divaricata (assembly GCA_036435485.1). Lineage (NCBI taxonomy): Eukaryota > Viridiplantae > Streptophyta > Magnoliopsida > Apiales > Apiaceae > Saposhnikovia > Saposhnikovia divaricata. The sequence continues at coordinate 52,052,538 of CM071595.1, read as the reverse complement.
ATGATTTAAGAAGAAACAAGCAAAAGTATAAGTTGATAAAATAATTATACAAGTGATTTTAATAACAAATATTAACACATCAATCACTTGTAAATTATTAAAGATCAAACCTCGGATATTAACTAGTTTAATTACTAGGACTATTTAACATACCCAATTCACCAACAAGTCTGGTAAATGTGGATTCGTAAAGAGACTTTGTAAAAATATCTGCTGTTTGTTCTTCTGTAGGTACAAAAAGTAACTCCACGGTACCATTCATGACATGCTCTCGAATAAAATGATACCTGATGTCAATATGCTTTGTCCTTGTGTGCTGCACAGGATTGTTAGAGATTGCTATGACACTTGTATTGTCACATAAAATAGGAATTTTATCAAGTACAAAGCCATAGTCTCTCAGCTGATTCCAGATCCACAAAATCTGTGCGCAACAGCTTCCAGCAGCTATATATTCAGCTTCAGCTGTTGAGTTGGAAACTGTTTGTTGTTTCTTGCTGTACCAGGAAACCAGTCTACCACCTAGGAATTGACAACTCCCAGAGGTGCTTTTTCTATCCACAACACTTCCTGCATAATCTGAATCTGTATATCCAACAAGATTAAAACCAGAATCTTTAGGGTACCAGATGCCTAATTAGGCGTCCCATTAAGATATCTCAGGATTCGTTTAACAGCAATGAGATGAACATATCTAGGATCCGATTGGAACCTTGCACACAAGCACGTAGGATGCATAATATCAGGTCTACTTGCAGTAAGGTAAAGTAATGAGCCTATCATACCTCTGTAGCTTGTGATTCTACCTTGGCAGAATTTTCACATGCTCCAAATTTGACCGCTGTGGATGATGGTGTTCTTGCTGAAGATGAGTCCTCCATTTGATATTTCTTGAGAAGCTCTTTGACATACTTGGATTGACAGATAAATATTCCGTCTGTCCTTTGACTTACTTGCAATCCAAGAAAGAACTTCAGCTCACCCATCATGCTCATTTCAAACTTACCCTGCATTAACTTAGCAAATTTCTTGAAAAGAAGATCATTAGTAGACTCGAATATTATATCGTCCACATTGATTTGGACTAATATTGTATCATTCTTATGTTTCTTTGTGAAGAGAGTTTTGTCTATGACACCTCTAGTAAATTCATTTTCAAGTAAAAATTCAGAGAGAGTGTCATACCATTTCCTTGGTGCTTGCTTAAGACCATAAATAGCCTTGAAGAGAAAGTAGACATAACCCAATAGATCTGGATCTTCAAAACCAAGTGGCTGTTCTACATAAACCTCTTCATCCAGCTTACCATTCAGAAAGGCACTCTTGACATCCATTTGATAAACATGAAAGTTAGAAAAGGTTGCGAATGCCAAGAATATCCTAATGGACTCAAGTCTAGCCACTGGAGCATAGGTCTCATCATAGTCAATGCCTTCAGATTGTGAATAACCTTTTGCTACCAACCTTGCTTTATTTCTTGTTACTGTGCCCTCTTCATCAAGTTTGTTTCTGAATACCCACCTAGTACCAACCACTGTTCTATTTGTTGGTCTGGGTACCAGCTTCCATACTTCTTGTTGTTTAAATTGATTGAGTTCATCTTGCATAGCAATGACCCAATCAGGATCTGAAAGAGCTTCTTCAGTTTTTTTAGGTTCCATTTCAGATAGAAACCCTGAATAATTACATTGATTTTGCAAAGCTCTTCTAGTCTTTACACCAACATCTGGATCACCAACGATTAGCTCAAAAGGATAAGCTCTATTCCAAACAGTCTGTCTGGGAAGATTTAGTCTTGATGATTCGCCTTGTTCTTCATTGTGATGTTGAGTATGACTAGTAGATCCTTCATTAACTCCCCCTGAGTTGTTGCCAGGATGATTAGATGAGTGTTCAGAAGTATGAGTGGTGTTTTCAATATTATCATTATTTTCACCACCATTATTCTGATTAGACTCATCATTGTCATTGTTGTCATTAGCATCAGCAAAAACATCAGGTGGATTATCACCATCTGAATCTAGATCTGTCATATCTTCAAAAGATAGCTTTTCAGATGAATCTTCAATTTGGATACTAGGGAGTTTAGTGTCATCAAATGTTACATTGACACTTTCCATCATCTTCTGATGTTCAATCAAATACACCTTATAAGCTCTTCTTTCATAACCAACGAAAATTGCTTCATGTGCTTTGGCTTCAAATTTTCCACCTTGATCGTCTCCTTCTTTAAGTACAAAGCATTTTGCTCCAAATACATGAAAGTATTTGAGTGTTGGTTTCTTTTCATTCATGGCTTCATAGGGTGTTTTCATCAAGTTTTTGTTGATAAGAGTTCGATTCTGAGTATAGCAAGCAGTGTTGACAGCTTCACCCAAAAATACAATAGAAGCCTTGATTCACTTAACATAGTACGTGCAGCTTCAATCAAGGTTCTATTCTTTCTTTCAACTACTCCATTTTGCTGAGGAGTTCTTAGAGCTGAGTATTGTCTGGTTATACCCTTTTCAGTACAAAAGTCATTCAGAACTGCATTCTTGAATTCAGTTCCATTGTCTGACCTTATAGCCCTCACTGGATACTTGGAATCCAACTCAATTAACTTGATGTGATCAATCACCAGTTGTGGAGTCTCATCTTTAGAATTCAGGAACAAGACCCATGTGAACTTTGAAAAATCATCAACAATCACAAGAGCATATCTTTTCTTTGACATAGACATTACATTCACTGGACCAAATGAATCCATGTGAAGTAACTGTAAAGGTTCAGTTATTGAAGATATATCAGTGCTTCTGTGAGTTGCCCTTTTTAGTTTGCCTTTTTGACAGGCATCACATAGTCCTTCCTGTGTGAATTCCATAGAAGGTAAACCTCTCACCAACTCTCTCTTGACCAGAGAGTTCATCGTCTTGAAATTTAGGTGAGAAAGTTTCTTATGCCATAGCCAACTTTCATTTGTGGATGCTTTAGAATAGAAGCAATTGATTTCTTAAGTGCTTCTAGTGTTCATGTTGGCTACATACAAGTTTCCTTTTCTGACTCCCGTCAGAGATGGTTGTTCACTTCTTTTGTGTGAAATCAGACAATTCTTTTTGTTAAAGTAGACTTCAAATCCCTTGTCACAGAATTGACTGATGCTGAGCAAATTATGCTCAAGTCCTTTTACAAAGGACACTTCTTCAATGATAACATTTCCAGCTTCAAGTCTGCCATATCCATCAGTTCTACCTTTGCTGTTATCTCCAAAGGTAACTACTGGGCCGGCCTTCTCCACCACATTTGTCAGTAGGGTTCTGTCTCCAGTCATATGCCTTGAACATCCACTGTCCAAGATCCTGGTTACTCGTTCAACCTGTTCAATACCCTGCAATGATAAATGGATTAAACCTTCTTCGGGACCCAAATTTGATTCGGTCCCTTTATCAGGCAAAACAACATTTTTAATTTTAACCTCTTTAGTCAATAAACATTTAACCTTATAAACAGATTTGAAAATCTTTTGTTTTATCTTGGGTATCCATGTTTCTGTAGCAGCAATAACATTTGTGTCATTGACTGGACATTTGACCTGGTAAACATTCTTGGTAACCTTTTGTTTAGTCTTAGGTACAAATGTCTCTCTCCTAACTTGAGGAGGAAAAGCAGTCTTTGATCAAACATTATTGTTCATGTTCATATGCTATCGAGGAGCAGTCTGTTTATCACATGCATAACTACCATTAAAATAAGCACGTATACTGTTAAAAGCACAAGACATACAATTGATAACACCACATGCTTTATGATTAGAATCAATGATAGGCATGGTACTCATGTTAGACATGTTATTTTTCTGCTTCAACTTATTACCACCTAATCCAGTCTTAGAAGAACTAGCTGTTTCAACCACCTTGACTGGCACTTTAGGTACATCATTCTTGGATGAAACATTCTTTGGATTAGTGTCCTCAACAGATTTAGCCTTAACAAAGACTGTGACATCTTTCTTGGATGAAACATTCTTTGGATTAGCGTTCTTAACAGATTTATCCTTAATAAAGACTGTGCCATTTGCACTATCCTCATTTCTCATTTCTTCCTGGATAACCATAGAAAGAATATCTGGTGGTCCAGCATCAGATTGTTTAAATAGAGGTTCTTTAACATTTTTGAGCACATGTGGTATTCCCCTTTCTTTAGCACTAACAGGGTTAGGGGAATTTATGCCCAATGATCCAACAGCTTCATTGTAACCATACCCTATACCTGTTGTTCGTTCTACAACTTGATTGTTAAAAAACTCTTTGGAAACTTTAACAGAATTATAACAAGCCTTGACCTGTGTTTCAAGTTCAGTAATTCTAGCCATTTGTTTGCCTACAACTTCTAGAATAGATTTCTCCTTTTTATTAAGCATCGTTATTTCATCTCTTTGTTGATCTTGATTAATATGCACCTTTTTCAGTTCTGACACTTCATTTCCAAGTTTAGTGCTTAGCAGATCTAGTCTATTATATCCATTTTGTGCATTATCTAAGGAATTATATAGACTACGAATCAATTCAGTGTCAGTAACAATTACCGGTGTGTTATGATTATCAGATGCTTCATCATTTGCCACCAGCGCAAGATTTCCATATTCTTCATCTTCGCTGTCCGTGTCATCCCAACTCTTACCAGCCGCAACATAAGCTTTTCCAGGTTTCTTCTTCTCAACAGCAAAGTCTCTTCTTTGAGTTTTCTTGGGTTTCTGACATTCAGTGGCAAAGTGCCCTAATTCATTACAGTTGAAGCAACGAATCTTGCTTCTGTCAACAGATCCAGTTTTGTATCCTCCCCTGTTACTAGAGGAAGAAGAGCCTCCTCTCTAGAATCTGTTATTTGACTTGAACCTGTCCTTTGGATTTCTTCTGAATCTAAAGTTGCAAAATTTCCTTACCATCAATGCCAGGGATTCATCTTCGAGTTGATGTAGCTCTTCCAATGAGTAAAAGTCTCCACCATCCTGAGTAGGTGGTGTCTAACCAAGTTCTACTTCAGTCTTTTCCTTGTCTGAGCTGTAAGGTAGAACAACCTTAGCTTCCACTTCCTTAGATGCCTCAACTACAAGAGCTGTAGATGAACTTGGCACTCTTCCTTTACCAGAGACCTCCCTCTGCTGTACTTGTTCCAATTCATAGGTTTTCAGAACACCAAACAACCTTTCAAGAGCAATCTTATTCAAATCTCTTAATTCTCTGATGGTTGTTATTCTATGTTCAAGATGAGTGGGCATCATCAACAAAAACTTCATATTAATCTCCTTCTGTGTATATTGCTTGCCATGAACTTGCAAGTTGTTGATTATTTTGTTATACCTTTCAAACACTTCCTGAATGCCTTCATTAGGGCCAACTCTAAAGTGTTCATACTCAGAGGTTAAAATCTGAAGTCTGTTTTCCCTGACTTCATCAGTTCCTTCATTGATAGTCTCAATAGTTTCCCACATGTGTTTTGCAGTTTTACAATTCATCACATGACTGTACATCACAGTATCCAGGGAATCTATTAGAATAAGTCTCAAATTCTTATCTAGTCCCGCGTCCTCTTTTTCATCAGGAGTAAAAGAAGCAGCAGGATTTGGAAAAGATGATGCAGGTGTTACAACAATTCCTCCAACAATAGATTCATATACATATTCTTTTGGAATTATAGGTCCGTTCTGTAGAACACCCAAATATTTAGAATTTGCGACATCAAGAAACAACTCCATTTTATTTTTCCACCTTGTATAATTATCCTTGTTAAACATAGGAATTTTAACAATGCTTTTTGACGACATGATGAATTTTTAAGTGAGTTAAAAATTCGAGATAGATTTTTGACGGAATAAAATTAGGATCTTGATTTGTGTATCAATCAATAGGCTCTGATACCAATTGTTAGGTCCGATAAGATTGTAGAATGGGGGGTTGAATACATTCTATATCATTTTCTAGAAATTTGTTCTTTAAATAAAATTTATTTTAAACAAATTTGTGCGGAATAATATAACACAAATTTCAAGTTGAATATAACAATATATTAACTTGATGGGTGTTACAAAATCAGTCCAAACGATTATCAAGTAACTAATACTCCCTCCGTCCCAAATTAACTGTCCTGTTTGACTTTTTGGTGGTCAAATTGACCAATTTTTAACTCCAAATTAAAAATTATTCTTTTATAATTTTAATAAATTAAAAGTTACATATTAAAGTATATTACATATACTTTTAAATGATATAAAATTTATAACTGTTTTCAATTATATATTATATGTAATTTCGAGTCAAAGTTAGGTCAATTTGACCGCTGAAAAGTCAAACAAGACAGTTAATTTGGGACGGAGGGAGTAACTAATTAGAAAATTCAACATGAACTTTGCTAATTTAGTTAATAAAAATCAAGATATCAATTTGTGAACTAGGAAACTTAATTCGCTAGTAGTACAAGAATCACAAGTAAACAAGTTCCAATGGATAGAATATTACAACTGAGATGAAATTGAATTTACAGAATTTAATTTGTAAGTGTTCTTGAGCTTGAGAGAGAGAGATATTAGCTGCTGTGTGTATTTTTCTGTTATGTTCGACTGATTTTAGTTCTTCTGCATTCTGCTGCCTTTTATAACACAGCCATAGTCATATTGCTTTGTTTTAACTGATATAAAAATCAGTTAACAATAATATGACATTCGGTATGACTATCAAATGAAAGTAATATGACTGTCTCTTTAAATATAACTTTCGGTATGACTATCCCCTTGAATGAGATATGACTGTCCAATCAATATAACATTCGGTATGACTGTCCAGTTTAAATATAACATTCGGTATGACTGTCTCCTTGAATGAAATATGACTATCCAGTTTGAACTGAATATGACTGTCACACTTTGAACTGTATATGACTATCACACCTTGAACTGAATATGACTTTCGGTATAACTATCATTTGATAGTTATATTATCATATTTTTCAGCTTATAATTAATTAAATGATTTATAAAAATCATTTAAATAACTGTTTTTTTTCATATTAATTCTGATTTAATTAATCTAATAATTATTTTAACAAATATATTAATTCTGATAGAATTAATTAATTTATTTAATTAAATTAATTATTTGATTTAATCAATTAAAGTAGAATTAATATAAATCCTTTAATAGTCAATACTTCACTGTGAACCACGTAATTATAATAAAGAACATACACTGGATCGATGTTGACGCTCGATGTACTTTCTGGTTCATGAACGACTAACTCCAATCTCTGTTCTTCATCTTGACTTTAAAACTGTGGTCTTTTTCTATTCTTCACTCTCATCAATCATTTGGTACTGAAATTGTTTCTTATCACTTATAGAAATCTTTGTCCCTTAAATGAATCCATGTGTTTCAATGCTACCTTGAGGCTTGATCAGATATCTGAATCTTCTTCCAGTGTAAAACATCAAAACTATAGATTGACTTGTTGATTTTTCTTCTGACGGCTATCATCTTTTGAGATTCCTGTGATAGTTGATATTATTTACTTATTACAATCTAGTTTAAGTGGATTAGGATCCTCGAACTACAAATAGGCTGAGTCATATTCCTTTCAATCAATCATAATAGATTGAATAAAATGTCGAAAGCTTTTAGATGGAATAAAATATCTCACTAATTTAAACTAAACAATATAATTGATATTATAGATACAATAGATAGATATACAATAGATAGATTTTCATTTTTATAAAAAGAATTAGGTATTATGGAAATCAAGATTTAGTTGGAGATTTGAAAATCACATCTGTACTATCTATACTATATTATAAAAGACGAAACATTGAAAGTTTTAGTACGGTACGGTACCTACCTTATTTAATTATTTTACTTTATTATTCTTAATTATTTTACTTAATTATAAGAAAATAAAACACAATTTTTTCTTCAAATATTATACACATCTCTTACCAACAATGCTCCTAAATAATAAGTAAACAATTACCTTTTTCAGCTATTAACTTTTCTAACTTTTTTAACTAATTTTTTTTTCTTCAAAATTATGGTTGTTCTAACTAATGAAATAAAGTAATAATATTATAATTACTGATAACTAACTGATTACCTTTTACCGCTGGTAATATCTTTTCTATGTTTTCTAACTAAAATATCTCATTTTCAAATTCTTAATTATATAAAAAAACCCAATCCTTTCTCAAAATATTACACGCAACTCTTCCAATGTTTTACTTGATTACTCTTAATTATTTTACTTAATTATAAAAAAATAAAACACAATCTTTTCTCAAAATATTACACCCATCTCTTGCCAACAATTCTCCTAAATAATAACTAACCAATTACCCTTTTCAGTTATTAACTTTTCTAACTAAAATCTCTGTTGTTCTAATTAATGAAATAAACTAATAATAATAAAATGACTAATAACTAACTGACTACCTTTTGAGAAAATTACCAAATTACCTCAAAAATCAAGTTCTAGTGCCTGAAATACCCAGGAGCGCGATTGTTTGCCCTTTCTACCCACTAAGTACGCATGATGTATATGCGTACTCTGCTTGTACATAACAAGACCACGCATGTATACCATGCGCAATCCAAAATATCATTTTAAGTAAATAATCATGTTTGTCAAAGAAAGAAAATAGAGTAGTTAATCATTAACTCCATTATTAGTCTATAAGTCTTCGTGTCCGGTCAATACACAGCTACCTTGGATAATGCCCATGCAAGTGTGTGAAAATCTAGCTAGTTATATTACCTATGCATGCCTCATATGTGAGTTCCAAACCGCGCAGGTGATGAATGCGTATTTTCGTCAAAATTACGCAAGAGAGATATGCGTGTTTCTCTTTCCACGTATTAGGCAAATGCGCATGCTGCAACTTTATTTTTTTAAAAAAAATAAAAAATTACAATCACGCACATATAAAATGCGTATAACAGCCTACGCATTTCCAAAATGCGCATTCAGTGGGCATTTTGGACGATGTTTAGCGCTGACAGGTAATTTGGTATTTTTGTTCTAAAAAATGGGTATTTAGGTATCTCACCCTTACCTTTTACAGCTAAAACTAAAACGTAATATCTTTTCTATATTTTCTAACTAAAATATCTCATTTTCAAATTTTTAATTATTTTACTTAATTATAAAAAAATATATATTCTTTTCTCAAAATATTACACGCAGCTCTTCCTAACAATTCTCCTAAATAATAACTAACCAATTATTACCTTTTTCAGCTATTAACTTTTCCTATTAAAATCTCTTTTTTTCAAAAATATTATCGTTCGAATTATTGAAATAAACTAATAATATTATAATTACTAATAACTAACTGATTACCTGTTAGGTCCGATAAGATTGTAGAAGGAGGGGTTGAATACAATCTTAACCTTTTTATCGAAATTTGTCCGTTAGATAATATTTTAGCAAAGACAAATTTGTGCGGAATTATTTAACACAATTTTTCAAGTTGAATATAACTGTATATTAACTTGATGTGGTGTTACAAAATCAGCATAACAACTTATCAAGATGTTAATAACTAATTAGAAAATTCGACATGAACTTTTCTAATTTAGTTAATAATAATCAAGATAAGAACTAGGAAACTTAATTCGCTAGTAGTACAAGAATCACAAATAGACAAGTTCTAGCGGATAGAATATTACAAAGATGAAGAACTTGAATTTCTAGGAATTGTTTAAGCTTTGGTGTTCTTGGTGTTCTTGAGAGAGAATTCTGTTCTGCTGAATTTGATATTTTCTGCTCTGTTTCTTGGTTCTTACCGAATTTTTATTAAGTCATACCGACCAGGTTTATGTCTTAATGGAGGTTTGTGTAAGTCTTAATGAAGAAAAACTAAATCTTGGAAGCAGTTTAAGTCATGCTGGAGCAGTTAAATATCCTACAGAAAGCTAGCAAGACTTATGACTGATACAAAAGAACAGAACACAGCAGATTAAGTCATAACCAAGAAACAGAGCAGAAAATAACATATTCAGAAGAAAAGAATTCTCTCTCAAGAACACCAAGAACACCAAAGCTTAAACAATTCCCAGAAATTCAAGTTCTTCATCTTTGTAATATGCTATCCGCTAGAACTTGTCTATTTGTGATTCTTGTACTACTAATGAATTAAGTTTCCTAGTTCTTATCTTGATTATTATTAACTAAATTAGAAAAGTTCATGTCGAATTTTCTAATTAGTTATTAACATCTTGATAAGTTGTTATACTGATTTTGTAACACCACATCAAGTTAATATACAGTTATATTCAACTTGAAAAATTGTGTTAAATAATTCCGCACAAATTTGTCTTTGCTAAAATATTATCTAACGGACAAATTTCGATAAAAAGGTTAAGATTGTATTCAACCCCCCCCTTCTACAATCTTATCGGACCTAGCAATTGGTATCAGAGCTGATTGATTGATACACAAATCAAAGATCCCATTTTACTCGATTAAAAATCATCCCCGAATTTTTTAACTCTCTTAAAAAATTCATCATGTCTTCTAAAGTTGGAACTGTGAAAATTCCCATATATGACAAAAACAGTTATGATATGTGGAAGAACAAAATGTTAATGTTCCTAGAGGTTGCAAATCCTAAATACATGAAAGTCTTATCAGAAGGACCAATAATACCTTTTGGATTAATTCCTGAAGTTGTCACTGATGGAAAAGTTGTTGCCCCTGCAAGGTTTGTACACAAAGATTCTTCTGAATACACTCTTGTTGAAAGAGAGGAAGCTGGACTTGACATTAATTTAAGACTGATCTTAATAGATTCTCTAGACTCTGTAATGTACAGTCATGTGATTAACTGCAAGACTGCAAAGCAAATGTGGGAAACCATTGAAACTGTGAATGAAGGAACAGAGGAAGTTAGGGAGAATCGACTAGAAATTCTGACATCTGAGTATGAACACTTTCGATCAGCATCCAATGAAAGTATTCAAGATGTGTTTGAAAGATATAACAAACTTGTCAACAATTTACAAATGCATGGCAAGTACTACACTCAGAAAGAGATCAACAGAAAATTTCTACTGTCAATGCCTGTTCATCTAGAACATAGGATTACAGCTATCAGAGAGTCGAGGAATCTAAGTGAAATTATTGTAGAAAGACTCTTTGGTGTTTTAAAAAACTATGAACTGGAACAATCTCAACAAAAGGAGATTTATGGAAAAGGAAGAGTTGCTAATACTTCTACAGCTCTTATTGTTGAGAACAAACATGAAGTGGAAGATAAGGTTATTCAATCTTGTAGTGTTGACAGTGGCAAGCTTGAAGTTGAAGTTGGTCAAACGAATGCTAGTCCAGATGAAGGAGACTTCTATTCGTTAGAAGAGCTAGATCAGTTGGAAGATGAGTCCATGGCTTTGTTGGTAAGGAAATTCAGTAACTTCAGATTCAGGAAGAATCCCAAGTTCAGGTACAAATCTAACTATAACAGGTTCCATAGAGGAGGTTCTTCATCCTCAAGTAACAGAGGAGGTTACAAAACTGGAACGGTTGAAAGAAGTAAAATTAGATGCTACAACTGTAATGAACTTGGACATTTCGCTACTGAATGTCAGAAGCCAAAACAAAACCAAAGAAAAGACTTTGGATCTGAGAAGAAGAAGACAGGTAAAGCCTATGTGGCTGCTGGAAAGAGCTGAGATGATACAGACTCTGAAGAAGAAGAGTATGGCAATCTTGCCCTGATGGCAAAATCTAATAACTCCAGTGGTACTTCATCTGAGGTATCATGTACTGAAAGTCAATATATTTATCAACTTAGTGATTCACTAGGTTGTGCTAATAGAGAGATTGAAAGGATCAATTTGTTAAATACAGATCTTAGTAATCAATTATCAGAATTACACGATGTACAAAATTGCCATGATAAACAAAAATCAGAAATAAGAATTCTAAAAGAACTTGAGAGGTCTCTAGCGTTGATAGTGGTTCAACAATGTGAAACAATAGCTGAGCTAGAAATAAGGGTTAGTGCTACTTCTAATTCATGTAAAGTGGCTAAAGAGTTGTTTAACCAACAAGCTATTAATCAAACCGTAGGAATTGGGTTTGATTATAATGAAGCTATTGGACGAAAAAGCATTATTACCCCTAATCGTGTCAGTGCTGTAGAAAGGGGTATACCAATAGTGCTTAAGGGTGTTAGTAACCCACTCTTTAAGACATCCATAGTAGAACCTTTGGATACAACATCTTTAATCATTGAGGAAGAGATGCGCATTGAGGATTTAGCTAATGGCGTAGTCTTAGAAAGTAATCAAGTTGTTAAAAATGATGAAGATAGAAAGTCTGTGTTTAAGAAAACAGAAAGAGTTGGTGAGTCTACTAGTTCCTTGAAAACTAGTAGTAGAAGTAACAACATGAATAAATGCAACAACATATCTACCATGCATGCTATTCCTGTTATTGATACTATTCATAAGAAATGCAATGCTGTTAATTGCATGTCTTGTGCTTTTAATATAATGTCTGCTTACTTTAACGGTAATCATGCATGTGTTAATAAGAATGTTCCTATACAGCATATGAGCAGAAATAAACATGTTAGATCCAGGACTGTAACAACACCTAATTCTAAGACTAGGACTCCAAGTCCTTCTCAGAATATGGTGAAGACATGGTTACCCAAGTTGAAACCAAAACAAGTTAAAGCTGTTTACAGGGTTAAATGTCCAGTACCTGAAGAAAATGTTGTTAAAATAAAAAGTGTTGCTTTGCCTGATAAAGGCCAATTCTTTAAGTATTCCGGACCCAATCAAATTTGGGTTCCGAAGAAAGTCTAACCGATTTTTCATTGCAGGGTTTAAAACAGGTTGATCGAGTCATGTGGATTCTGGACAGTGGATGTTCAAGACATATGACCGGAGATAGAGCCCTGCTGACAAATGTGGTGGAGAAGGCCGGCCCAGTCGTTACCTTTGGAGATAACAGCAAAGGTAAAACTGATGGATATGGCAGATTAGAAGCTGGAAATGTTATCGTTGAAGATGTCTCTTTTGTGAACGGCCTTGAGCACAATTTGCTCAGTATTAGTCAATTATGTGACAAAGGTTATGAAGTTCATTTCAACAAGAAGAATTGTCTAATATCACACAAGAGAAATGAAAGGCTGCAGTTGACTGGAGTAAGAAAAGGAAACTTGTACATAGCCAATATGAACTCTGGAAGCACAGAAGAAATTAGATGTTTTTATTCAAAGGCATCCACTAATGAAAGTTGGTTATGGCACAAGAAACTTTCTCACCTAAACTTCAAAACAATGAATTCTCTAGTTAAAAGAGAGTTGGTGAGAGGTTTACCTTCGATTGAATTTACTCAGGAAGGTCTATGTGATGCTTGTCAAAAAGGAAAGTTAAAAAGGGCAACTCACAGGAGCATTAACACATCATCAATAACTGAACCATTACAACTTCTCCATATGGATCTGTTTGGTCCAGTTAGTGTGATGTCCATGTCAAGAAAAAGATATGCTTTAGTGACTGTTGATGATTTCTCAAAATTCACATGGGTACTATTTCTGAACTCAAAAGATGAAACTCCACAACTGGTAGTTGATCACATTAAGTTAATTGAGCTGGACTCTAATCGTCCAGTAAGAGCTATAAGGTCAGACAACGGAACTGAATTCAATAATGCAGTTCTGAATGACTTTTGCACTGAAAAGGGTATAACTAGACAGTACTCGGCTCCAAGAACTCCTCAGCAAAATGGGGTAGTTGAAAGAAAGAATAAAACCTTGATTGAAGCTGCACGTACTATGCTAAGTGAATCAAGGCTTCCTTTGAGCTTTTGGGCTGAAGCTGTCAACACTGCATGCTATACCCAGAATCGAACACTAATCAATAAAGACTTAATGAAAACACCATATGAAGCTCTACATGACAAGAAACCAACTCTCAAGTAGTTCCATGTATTTGGGACAAAATGCTTTATGCTGAAAGAAGGAGATGATCAAGGTAGTAAATTTGAAGAAAAAGCACATGAAGCAATATTTATTGGTTATACTAGAAGAGCCTACAAGGTGTATCTTATTGATCAACAGAAAACTATGGAAAGTGTCAATGTTACATTTGATGACACAAAACTCCCAAGTATCCAAAATGAAGATCCATCTGAAAAGCTTAAGTTTGATGATATGTCAGACTCAGATTCAGATGATGACAATCAACCTGACGTTGTTGCTGATAATAATAATCCAAATGTTGGTGGTAATGATCAAGGTGATGCTGGTGAAAACAATGATAATTTTCAAGACACCACTGATACTCTTAAACCATCAACAAGTCAAACTGGCAACAACTCAGGGGGAGATAATGAAGGGTCAACAAGTCATACTCAACATCATACTGAAGATCAAGGCGAATCATCAAGATCAATTCTTCCCAGACAAACTGTTTGGAATAGAGCTCATCCTTTTGAGCTAATTCTTGGTGATCCAGATGTTGGTGTGAAAACAAGAAGAGCTTATCAGAATCAATGTAACTATTCTGGGTTCTTGTCTGTCATGGAACCTAAGAAAGTAGAAGAAGCTCTATCTGATCCTGATTGGGTGATTGCTATGCAAGATGAACTCAATCAATTTAAGCAACTAGAAGTATAGAAGCTGGTACCCAGACCTAAAGATAGAAAAGTGGTGGACACAAGATGGGTATTCAGAAACAAACTAGATGAAGATGGCATTGTGATAAGAAACAAAGCAAGACTGGTAGCTAAAGGTTATTCTCAAGCTGAAGGCATTGATTATGACGAGACCTATGCTCCAGTGGCAAGACTTGAGGCCATCAGAATATTCTTGGCATTTGCATCCTATTCAAGATTCAAAGTTTATCAAATGGATGTCAAGAGTGCCTTTCTGAATGGTAAGCTAGATGAAGAAGTGTATGTAGAACAGCCCCCTAGTTTTGAAGATCAAGATCATCTGGACTATGTCTACTTTCTTTACAAAGCTATCTATGGTCTTAAGCAAGCCCCAAGAAAATGGTATGACACTCTCTCTGAATTTCTATTAGAAAATGGTTTTATAAGAGGTGTCATAGACAAAACGCTCTTCACTAAAAGACATAAGAATGATATAATACTAGTCCAAGTCTATGTGGACGATATTATATTTGGGTCTACTAATGAGCTTCTATGCAAGAAGTTTTCTAAGTTAATGCAGGGTAGGTTTGAAATGAGCATGATGGGAGAACTGAAATTCTTTCTTGGATTACAAATAAGTCAGAGACAAGATGGAATATTTATTTGTCAATCCAAGTACATCAAGGAGCTCCTCAAGAAATATCACATGGAGGAGTGCTCATCAGTAAAGACACCATCAACTATAGCTGTCAAAATTGGTTTATGTGAAAGTTCTGCCAAGGTAGATAACACAGGCTATAGAGGTATGATTGGCTCATTGCTTTACCTAACTGCTAGTAGACCAGATATAATGTTTGCCACATGCTTGTGTGCAAGGTTCCAAGCGAATCCTAAAGAAATCCATCTCACTGCTGTCAAAAGAATCTTAAGATATCTAAAGGGTACGTCTAATTTAGGCATCTGGTACCCTAATGAATCTGGTTTTACTTTAATTGGATATACAGATTCTGACTATGCAGGAAGTGTTGTAGACAGGAAAAGTACATCTGGGAGTTGTCAATACCTAGGTGGAAGATTGGTATCCTGGTTCAGTAAGAAACAGCAAACAGTTTCCAACTCTACAGCCGAAGCTGAATATATAGCTGCTGGAAGCTGTTGTGCTCAGATCTTATGGATTAGGAATCAATTAATGGACTATGGCATTGTATTTCAAAATATTCCTATTTTATGTGAAAATACAAGTGCCATAGCAATCGCCAACAATCCTGTGCAGCACTCAAGGACAAAGCACATTAACATAAGGTATCATTTTATAAGAGAGCATGTAATGAATGGTACAGTGCAACTACTATTTGTAGGCTCTGGAGATCAAACTGCAGATATTTTTACTAAGTCGCTTAATGAATCCTCATTCACTAAAATTGTTAGTGAATTGGGTATGTTAAACAGTCCTAGTAATTAATACTGTTAATATCTGAAATTTGATCTTTAATAATTTTGCAAGTGATTATTCTGTGAATATTTGTTGTTTGAAATCACTTGTATAATTATTTTACCATCTGATTTTCTTGCTTGTTTAGTTATTTTTCACTATGTTTATTCATATTATTTGATACTTCATATTTCTGTATTTTTAGAATATTTGTAGATATTTATTTCTATTTTAATAATTAATTTACCATATGTTTTGTAATGTTTGTCCTGTTAATATTGCTTTGTTTTCGTTAATAGGATAGCATATGGTATTTATAATTATTTTTATTATTTGTTTAATTTTCTATAATATTTTTATTATTTTTATAAGTTAATTGTATATTTTATTGTGTTTTTAATGTTTGTTTAAAGTAAATATGACTTAAAATTAGGAAAAACTATCAATATGACTTAACTTAAAATCGGTATGACTTAAACAGGTTAAGTCTTACCGAGTTTTTGTTAGATTAAGTCATATTCTCGAGTTTGTTAACATTAGGTCTTATTCGAGTTTTTAAATTAAGTCTTATCAGTTAAGTCTTATTAGATTTATTAAAATTAGGTCTATGTCTGTAATTTAAATTAAGTCTTATTCGGTTATTAAGTCTTGTACATATAGGTCTTAATAGAATTAAGTCTTAATTACCAGTATATAATTAAGTCTTATTCTAATATTATTAAGTCTTATTCAGCGTTTTAAGACATGTAAAGTTTAAGTCTTATTTTTTAATTTTAAGTCTTAATCAGTTAGTGTATATATAGTAGTTAGTAGTTTTTAGTCATGTTAGTTTAAGTCTTTCTCTCAAGTTAAGTCTTAGAGAACTATAGTGATACATACGTATACACACGCATACACACACGAAACTCTATCAAATTTTCGACTGAAATCACAACCAATCATCAATTTGAGAACATTAACTGATTACCCATCTGATTCTCATCATTTTGTTGGTTTAAAATCAAGATTTGGTTCAGTTTTAAGGAAATTACGATATTGAAAATCGAAAATTCGATCTGTTTTTCAGATCATTTGGCTTCGATTTTGCAAAAACTAAAAATATACGTGTGTTTGTGTGTATACAAGGATCATTGTGTGAATTTTTCAGAATTTTTGGAGAAAAGTTAATTATTTCGAATTTTTAATTAATTATTAATTCGAAAAAAAATAATTTTTAAATCATAATTTTGTAAAATCTGAAATTTTCAAAGAAATTAAATCTTGATTAAAATGGCTGATCGATTTGAAATTATTAAACATAATTTAATCGGTTATTTTGATCCAGAAAAATGTTCAGTTGAACGTTTTCGACCGTGGATTTGATTTTTAAATGAAAATTCACTGGTTCGCACTGCTTTGAGCTTGGATGCTCCATTGAAAATTGAACCTTTGCGAATCATGTGTACTACTGCTGTCATTTCTAATGATTACAGATCATTTTTCTTCTCTGTAGGAGACAATCAGTACACAGTGAATGAAAATACAATAAATACGGTCTTAAATTTTCCAACTGACAATTTCGAAGACTTACCATCAGATCAAGAATTGATAAATTTTTTGAATGGTGTATTCTATCAAGACAGTCCTGATCAAACTGTCTGGAATAAAAAGAACTTTGTTCAGGATGGGACTATCTGTTTGACACATTAGCTAGAGTCTTTGCCAATACTACTAAAGGGAACTTCGGGGTATTACCATCCTTCTTGCAGCATATTGGATATGCAGTTGCACATAACCGAAGAATTAATATTGGTAGACTACTGTGTGTTCCTATGGTTAGAAGAATCATTAATGCAAAGAGGAATTTTGATAATGGACAAAAAGTATCATGCTATTATCCAAGATTCTTGTCATTGATTTTTAATCATCTAGTGGAACTAGAAAACCAAGCCCAATTCCTGAATGGAGAATCACTGGCGTCAGGTAAACCTACTACCAGATTGTTCACTGAGTACAGCAACAAGCCTAAATTCACAAACATACCTGTAGTTGTCACCCAATACATGTCAAACTTTATACAACTACCTGTTATTGAACCTGTACCACAACCTGAACAAAACCCTGAACCACCAGTGGAAAACATACTTATTGATAATGAAGTTCAAGGCAATCAACAAGTTGAACCTGCTCAGCAAATTGTTCCTCAGCCACCTGCACTTGCTGTTGAACATCCAGTGGAAGAAACTGCATCTGTTCCTGAACCTGAATTAAATCAACCTATCTTATCAGAGACTATCGCAGAATCAGCTGACCAGGTATTGTCTTTTGTTCCTCAAACTATTTCTACTTCTCAATCTATTTCTGGAACCCAAGTGGTTGATAGGGCTGACCAAGGAATTGTAAGACCGCAATCTCTAACACCGGTCATAGAGCCAAACACTGAATCAACATCACTTAAAACCTTTCACTCCAGAAAGAAAATTCCATTTCAAAGATCAAAGAAAAGAAGAAATATAATGAGTGAACCCACAGCTCTGCCTCTACAAAAGAAAAGTAGAACTGATTCAGAGGCAACTGTAAGCCCATCCGTATCTTCTCAACAAGATATGGACGTTGATATGGCCATGCAACTGTTACTAGGATCATCCTCTCAACAGGATGATACTATTGAAATTCGCCATAGGGCCATGGCATCCTGTAATGTGTCAAGCACAACCCCTTTGTTATTACTAACAATGGGAGAACAAATAGATTATGATGCAAATAGGGACACATTGACAGGAGAGCACATAGAGTCTGAAACAGTGCCTACCATAGTTACGGTAGAAGAGTCTTCACAGACTTCTGAGGGAAATCTTGGTTCCCTGCCAACTTTAATGGAACCATCATCTCCCCTCCTAGGAGAAACATTCCTAGATCCCTCAAGGGAGTTTCCACTCACAGTTTCGACTGAAGAAAGTGGAAGGCAACTTGATCAATCTACTACTGAAGCAATTCAGATTACAAATCAAAATGTACAAGTGGAATTGATTGAGGACAGGGATTTGCGAACTCTCATTGCACCACCACTGACCTTCCCAGAGGAGGCTAGGGTGATTTTAACTGCAGGTACAAATCTGGAAGCAGCTCAGGAAACTGAGAGGAGTGATGTGAGGAATACCATAAAATTGAGTGAAACACATGCACTTCAGGTGAGTGGATCTCAAAGTGAACGTCAGGTGAGCGCACACACTGACACATACACTCTCTCACTATTAGAAAAGATAGCTGCTTTAGAGAAAGAACTTGTAGTCAGCAAGGCTGAAACAGAATTCCTTAGAGCACAAGTGGGTGAGCGATCTTCTTCATCCACCTCTGTCAACAGTCAGCTTGCTGGAATCAAGAAGGAGATAAACTACTTAAAGACATCTTTCACCAAGAAGATAGATTCTCTCGAACTCTCTCATGAAAAGGCACTTGATGACTCTGGAGATATTACTGTTGCTCAAGACATGTTAATTTCTGAGATTGCCATGAAAGTTGACACTCTACAGTCAGAGGTACAGCACAATCAGAAATCTACCGATTCTCGTCTGGACAAGATTGAAAAGCAAAATGCACACCAGGCTAAAGGGTTAAGACATCTGTTTAATCTTGTAAGTCAAACTCGCAAACCTACAAATGAAGAAATTGAATTCTTTACAAGTAAGGGTGGTGATGATGATGAACAAGATCCTGAAGCTGGGGCAACTGATAAATCTGTAGAGGATTCCTCAACTAAGGGGGAGAAATCAAAGTGGCCACAAGATAAAACTAAAGAAAGAGAGGGAGAGGGAAAATCTGACCAAAGTGAAGATAGGAGAGATAAGAGGAAGAAAGTAGTTGAAGAAACTGAAGAAGAAATTCAAGACAAGAACACAGGTTATTATTACACGGGTGAACCAGATAACTTCGATGTTTTTGCTGATCTTGAATTCCCTGATCAAGGTGAAGAACTTCTTGAACCTGATCTTAGTCACTGGGAAGATGAAGGACCAGTGACATCTGAATATGAAGCTCAACAAGCAGAGAAAGAATCTGAAGAATTATTTGCTCAGAGGGAAGCTAATTTGCTAATGAAAGAAGAAAAGCTTCAAAAGTCATTAGAGCAAATTGCACGAAATGAAGAACTTCAGAAAGCTGAACAGCAAGCATTACAACGATTACATGCTATAAATGTTGAGAAGAGAAAGACATATATCAGACTAAAGAGCGGTGACAAATGGGAACGTGCTCAAAAAGCAATTGATTCACCTCAGAGTTCTGATTATGAAGATCGTCGTCTTGGAGAAATTCTCGAGGAATTCAAACTGGCAAATCCAATTCATGATATGTATATAAAGGCTTTAAAGGTAGAAGTCATCAGGATAACTACTGCATTTGAACCCAAATCTGATGAGCTGGTAATATTTGTGGATTGTCATAAAGTTCTATTCAGTTCTTTTATGACAGATCGCTGACAGAGATTTGGGTACTTAGGCCTAAGGTGAGAACATCTTCTGAGCTAGGTGTGTTGTTACATGAGAAGTTCAAAGAATTTGCTGAAAGAGCTGGACCAGAAGTGATTAAGGATCCTCCACAAGTAAAATTTCTTAAGGGAGAGGTACTTCATTCAATCAATCTTCAGACAGATGAGTTATATGAACATCATGCAAAACACTTGGTAAATGCTGAATATGCTCTCAGAAATCATGGATTCTTGACTGAAGAAAAGGTAATAGCTGCAGATCACATTCGATCCTATGCACAAACGAATATAAAAGATTACAAGAAATTTCAAGGTGAACTGAGAAAGAAGCTTGGAATTCCTTTAGTCTTACCTCAAGGATTGTCATCAAGAAGAGAGCGTCTTGTTGATTCTGATTTACACATGAAACTTCAAGTCACAGATGAGCCAGAAGAAGGAGAATTCAGAAGGGAAGACAACTGAAGAAAAAGAATTACTCCACATGTTATATCTTTAGAGCTTAGATAAATCTTGATAGGAATTTGTATCATATGATCAGTCTAGAGGATCATCTATCTTGTATTTATTTTTCATGTTTGAATCTGGCAAATGTTAAATATAAACCAGAACTTTTTTCATATTTACTTAGTATTTAAAGTTTTATCTTTCATTTGGTTAAGTTGGATTAGTTGAGGTATCCTCTAGGAATTTGCTTGTTATTGTCTAACAAACAAATAGGGGGAGATTGAAAGGAATATGACTCAGCCTATTTGTAGTTAGAGGATCCTAATCAACTTAAACCAAATTGTAATAAGTAAATATACATATGAACTGTCACAGGAATCTCAAGAAGTATTATCTGTCAGAAGAAAGAAGAAAAGTCAATCTATAGTTTTGATGTCGTACACTGGAAGACGATTCAGTTATCTGATCAAGCCCCAGTATAGCATTGAAGTGAATGGATTCATTGGAACAGTGACAGAGATTTTTCGAGTGATAGTTTGAATGTCAGTTACAGTACAAGAGAATTGAGAGAAGAAACAAACCACGACCTAAAGTCAAAAGTGAAGAAGCATCATTGAAGTTAGTCGTTCATGAACCAGACAGTACATCGAACGTCAACACAAGTCAGTGGTAATTCTTTATTACCTTCAGTGGTTTGTAAGAATTAGATTAATTATTTATTGATTTAATTAAATTCATTTATAATTGATATAAATCATTTAGTTGATTTAATTAAATGAATTAATTCTAGAAGAATTAATTTCTTTATTAAATTAATTATTGTATCAATTAAATATGAATTAGTTAATCATTAATTAATTAAATAGATCAATATGACTTAAAGAAAGAAGGTTGAATTATGTCTTGGAGAAGAAAAATTCGGTATGACCTAAATTAAGTCATACCGACAGTATTCAGGATTATGTCTTACCGAGCCATTCAAGATTATGTCTTACCGACCTGATTAAGTCATACCGACTTCCTGCCAGCTGTTTTAAGTCTTACCAAAATTTTCTTCTCCAAGACATAATTCAACCTTCTTTCTTTAAGTCATATTGATCTATTTAATTAATTAATGATTAACTAATTCATATTTAATTGATACAATAATTAATTTAATAAAGAAATTAATTCTTCTAGAATTAATTCATTTAATTAAATCAACTAAATGATTTATATCAATTATAAATGAATTTAATTAAATCAATAAATAATTAATCTAATTCTTACAAACCACTGAAGGTAATAAAGAATTACCACTGACTTGTGTTGACGTTCGATGTACTGTCTGGTTCATGAACGACTAACTTCAATGATGCTTCTTCACTTTTGACTTTAGGTTGTGGTTTGTTTCTTCTCTCAATTCTCTTGTACTGTAACTGACATTCAAACTATCACTCGAAAAATCTTTGTCACTGTTCCAATGAATCCATTCACTTCAATGCTATACTGGGGCTTGATCAGATAACTGAATCGTCTTCCAGTGTACGACATCAAAACTATAGATTGACTTTTCTTCTTTCTTCTGACAGATAATACTTCTTGAGATTCCTGTGACAGTTCATATGTATATTTACTTATTACAATTTGGTTTAAGTTGATTAGGATCCTCTAACTACAAATAGGCTGAGTCATATGCCTTTCATTACCTTTTACACCTAAAAGGTAATACCTTATATATTTTTTCTAACTAAAATATCTCATTTTCAAACTTGATTTTTTTACTTAATTATCCACAAAACACAATCTTTTTTCAGACAATTTCTTCTAAATAATAACTAACCAATTACTTCTTCAGCTATTACCTTTTCTAACTAAAACTACTTCTTTCAAAAAATATGGTCGTTCTTTTTGATGAAATGAAGTAATAATATTATAATTACTTATATATATATATATATAAATAATTATCAAATTATATCATTTAAAAATTTAACTTACAAAATTCATATCATAAAAAATTCAGTCAAATTATTGAAAAAATCATAAAATATTAAAAATAATTCGTGCATCGCACGGGTTTTTAGATAGTCTATACTATATTATAAAAGATGAAACATTAAAAGTTTTGGTACGGTACGGTACTTACCTTATTTAATTGTTTTACTTTATTACTCTTAATTAATCTCATTTTCTCCTAAATAATAACTAACCAATTACATTTTTTCAGCTATTACCTTTTATAACTTTTCTAACCAAAATCTTTTTTCCAAAAATATTGTCATTCTAATTAATGAAATAAACTAATAATACTATAATTACTAAAAGGTAATATCACGGGTCATTATATTTAATGAAATAAACTAATAAAATTATAATTACTAATAACTAATTGATTACCTTTTTCAGCTAAAACATAATATCTTTATTATATTTTATGACTAAAATATCTCATTTTCTTTATTATAAAACACATTAATTTTTTTATATTTTCTCTTACTTAAACTCTTTTTTTAATAGTATCACGAATAATTGTATTCAATAAAATAATACCATAATAATTAATAATTAACATATTACCTTTTTCAGCTAAAACGTATCATCTTATCTATATCTTATAATTAAATTTTTCCTTTTTTAGAAATAATATGGCTATATATGTGTGTGTGTGTGTGTGTGTAATTATTATCAAATCATATTTTTTAAAAATTTAACTTACAAAATTTATATCATAAAAATTTATTCAAATTATTGAAAAAATCATATAATATTAAAGAAAATCCGTGCATCGCACGGGTTGTAAGCTAGTATTATATAATAACCGAAACATTAAAAGTTTGGTCGATCGGTAGATTTTACTTATTCACCCTTATTTATTTACAGATTTACCCCTATTTAATTACAGATAAAATCCATGCTACTAAATAATCAATTTCCTTTTTCAAGTTAAACAAATTATCTTTTCCATTTTTCAATAACTAAAGAATTTCATTTTTTCAGTTAAAATACAATATCTTTTGCATTTTATCTAAGTAAAATTTCTCTTTTACAAAACAATTTCCTTTCAGGTAAAACATATTACCTTTTCTATTTTTCAATAAATAGATAATTTTATTTTTCTGGTAAAATACAATACCTTTTATATTTTTTCTTTTTTCTAAAAATATCAAGGGCAACATTAATTTCTCCTTTTCAGGCAACATTAATTTCTTATTTTCTAAAAACATTACGAGCAATTTTATTTAGTAAAATAACATAATTAACTTATATTACTATAAACTAATCAATTACTATTTTCACCAAAAACATGTTACATTTTTAATTTTTTCTAACTAAATCCTCTTTTTTTTTTCAATTACATCACGGACATTCTATTTATTAAAATAAAATAATAATTTTATAATATACTAATAATCAACCGATTACCTTTTTTAACTAAAATCTATCATCTTTTCTATATTTCTAACCAAAATCTCTCATTTTTTAGAAATATCATGGATAACATTTATGTAATTATTATAAAATCATCTCATTTAAAAATTTAGACCTAAAAAATTCATGTTTAAAAAAAATTAATTCAAATTAATAAAAAAATATTTAATATTAAAAAAATCCGTGCATCGCACGGATTTTAAACTAGTATAATTAAAGGCGAAACATTAAATTTTCGTTGGTAATATACCTACTTTATTGTACAAGTTGTTTTTTTTATTTAATTACCCTTATTTAATTACTCTTTCCCTAATTATTTAATTTTGTTATGTGGGTACTATCTATACTATTATATCCTTATATATAAATATAATAAGCGTAAGAAAGATCTAATTCATAATTTTGGTCATGTACCTCCAAAATAATCTCAACCGTTGAATCTAATATTTTTAAAAATAGACGATCAAGATTATTTTATATTAAAAAGAAAATTATAATAAAAAAAGGATATAATTAAAAAAGATTTTAATGGCATTGAATTGAAATAATGACATTTTTACCTTAAATTTTCTTTAATTTTTACCAAAATAACAATTTGTGGGATTGGTGGGCAAAATGACCAACTAGTTACGCGTTTCTCAAATGAGTGAAAAAAAAAATTCCTCACTTCATATTACGCATTTACCAAATGAGTAATAAAAAATATTAATTGCTATTACCCTGATGGTAAATGCGTAATAAGCTATTACCCATTTCAAAAATGGGTAGTAGATACTATTACCCTTTTAGAAAATGCGTAGCATGTGTTACCCAATCTTCTAGAAAAATGAAATATATGTATTAAGCTGTTTAGGAATGCGTAACAGCTATTACCCTTTCACCAAATGCGTAATAAGCTAGTATTTTTGGCCACTCTCCCCTACGTGTGGTATTCTTCTAAGCTGAATTAAAAAAAGTGGCAGTGTTGGCCTTTACCCAATTGAATTTTAAAAAGAAAAGTATAATCTGAAAATGATATAATTAAAAAAAGTTGTATTTGTATTGAATTTTTTTTATTTTTTTTATTAGAATTAAAAAAAGTTCATATTAATTATTTTGACTCAATCTCGAGATCTAAAAATCAGATTTGGATGATTTTACAGCCTATGCGAAGCTCATAAAATTATCTTTTATTTAGTGATAATTTAACAATTATTATCCAAATGAAAACACTTAAAATCTCAAGAAAAAATATAATTACGAATTTTTCATTAATCTTATTCAGTGTAGAAGACCTACATTGATAATCCTATTCAATGTGGAAAACCTAATTATATATGATTTAAGTCATTGACATGCACTTTTTCGTATTTCAATATGAATACTTTTTTTAGTTTACACGTTAAAATATAAAATGTTTTTTATACTAGATCAAACATTTTTCATCTATTTATCTTAAGATCTAACGGCTCTTATTTATTTTGTCGTACTGAGGACCAGACAACCGACTACCAAAATTTTGGACAAAAACCCTCTTACATTTATTATTAAAAATGTATTTGGTTGTTAGTACAACTATCTTTAAATAATAATAAGGTTATTTTGATAATCAAAACAAAAAATAAGTAAACCAAACCAAACCAAACATACCCAGTATATCCCGCTCAGAGCAGGGTCTGGGGAGGGTAGGTTGTACGCAGACCATGCCCCCACTTTTTAGGGTAGGGAGGCTGTTTCCGTGAAGGCCCTCGGCTATGTGCACGACATATACGGTGAGTGATATATACAAAGGAATCTAAAAGATATGTGACAAAGTTCATAGCAATACCTGCACCCATGGCTTTCTCCACACGGGACTTACCTACCATGCCTTTAGAGACCACCAAGCGAAGCTCCCTGCACCTGCACAACCGGGAAACATATGATAATAAAAATGAAAGAATGAAACTGGAAAAAAAAACAAAAAATAAGTAGATTTCCTAAATCGAATAGAATTTTCAGCATAAAAAATCGTCACTTTCTTCTCTCTTTTATTTCTTGGTAGTTTTAATTTGAAAATAATTGTTAAATCGTTAGTAAATTAAAAACTGTTTTGTTAATTTCACGTGAGCCGTAAAATCGTCCAAATTAAATTTTAAGAATTCAAGATAAAACACGTAGTAAATTGAACGTGTAAAATCTTATATATATATATATATATATATATATATATATATATATCAAATTTTTAATAGCAATTTGATATGTGACTAATAACAAGTATATATTAAAAAAATTAATATAATCAT
This sequence comes from Saposhnikovia divaricata, assembly GCA_036435485.1. NCBI lineage: Eukaryota > Viridiplantae > Streptophyta > Magnoliopsida > Apiales > Apiaceae > Saposhnikovia > Saposhnikovia divaricata. The sequence continues at coordinate 52,025,891 of CM071595.1, read as the reverse complement.
AAATATTAGAAAAGTAGTCGTGCGTTGCACGGATTATATAAGCTATTATTAAAACCGAATCATTGAAGGTTCGATCGATACGTTACCTAGCTATTTTCTTGTATAGGTCTTATTACATTGTTTTTACTTAATTCCCCTTACTTAAATATTCTAATTTTTGTATTTTAGTACATATTTCTTTGTGTACTTGAATTGTGATACTATAATCTACTATCTAGACTATCTATATCTATACTATATTATTATTAATAAACTTAAGATATTTTGTAATTTGTAGTTTTGGTTACCCAAATTCATTTACGATTGTTATATTTTAAAGTAATTAGTCCACAATTTTTAGATTTAATATCAAAAAAGACTAGTTAAAGTCTAATGATCGAATCTGATCTAACAACATATTTTTATTAAATATTTTTTTCTTAATTCTAAAAATATAAATCATGCATGGCATGGGATATAAGATAATATGTCATACTTGTTGAACATTACTATTATATTGTAAATTATATTAGCATATAACATTGCGATGCACGTAAGAATATAAATATTTTTATCTTAATATTTAATATTTTTATCTTATTATTCATAATTTTAATATTTGTTTTGTAATAAGTAAGAAAATAAATCATAAAAGATAACAGAATGAAATAATACGTATTTGATAGTATTCTAAACGATAGTTTTTTGTTTATATATTGAAAATAGATAAATAAATTTTTAAATTTAATATATTGTTGATGGCAATTGAACCTTGAAATTCTTAAAGTAGTTTATAATATAATCAGGGCCGTTCCATACTTTATTAGGGCCCAAGGCGAAACTCGAAAAAAGGGCCCTAAATTTTTTTTGCCCAAAAAATTTAATATGATAATACCAAAAATAATTCAAGATAATATCTAATAAAATCAAACAAATGAAACATCATAGTACTAACATAAAAATTAATGGCAATAGAACTAGTCTAGCTATAAATCGAATAACTAGTTTGGATATCAACATACCGTACACAAGTGATAAATTAAGAAAAACAACTTCGTCTAGCACTTCTTGATGCAAAATCGGTGATGATGGTATCAATGTCATTATTCTCCAACATATCTCTTTCAATGCATAAAACTGCAAGGCCATTTAACCTTTCTTGTAAAATCGATGAGCGCAAATAATTTTTCAACAACTTCAACTTGGAAAAACTTCTTTCAGCTGATGCTACACTCACAGGTATAGATAATAAGATTCGATAAGCAATAGCAACATTCGGAAGGCAATCCAAAGATCTAACAAATTAAAGAATCTCAATAGCCGATGTCAAGTCATCCGGAACATAAATTTGCAATGTTTCTACTTCATGTACCAAGACATCTAATTCAAAATCTGAGAACCCATTATGAGTGAAAGTAACTACCAAATTGTTACAACATTTTTTTACTTCATCATGCCCCAAAGACTTCAAAGTTGCTGGATCAAATAAGAACCCAAAAATACCTTCAAATGTTTGCAATTGTTCAAAATGACTTCTCAATGAATTGATTGCAATGTCTACCAATCGCACAAAGAAATCAATTCTAAAAGATTCCTCAATTGTTCTCACTTCTTCACTATCATCATTTTCATCAAATTGTTTTTTTCTGAAGACACGAAGTTTTATAGGGAAAGTAGGCTCTATATCCATATCAACTGCAATTTCTTTGGCAACATTCATGCTAGAAACAAATCCTTCCTCCCTATACTTTTCAAAAAATAGCAACACACTTTCTAATTGTTTCATGGTAGCACCAATGCACATAGATTTAGATTGTAACTTTTTACTCACCATGTTAATGGAAAATAAAATGTCATACCAAATAACCATGCCAAGTAAGAACTCAAAACTCTCAATTAGTCCAATCAAACTTTCGGCTTCACTAACCGACTTAGGATCATTAGAAGATTCTTTTAATTCCAACAAAGCCAATCTAATTTTTGGAGCTTGAAATCTAATTGCTTTCACACTTTTTATACGGCTTTCCCAACGAGTATTACACAAAGATTTCAAAGTTAAACCCGGAACATTATCAAGCAAAGTCTTCCATCTTTTAGGAGAACTTGAAAATAATGTGTATATTCGTTGCACAACTCCAAAAAAAGAAATAGCTTTAACACAAGAAGTAGCCGCATCACAAAGAGTAAGATGACTATGACAAACCCATGACATATATAAAGCTCTTGGATTTATATCAAGCAACCTTTTTTGAACCCCTTGATGTTTTCCTTTCATATTAGAACCATTATCATAACCTTGACCTCTAATGTCATCAACATTAAGATCAAAAGACTTTAGAGCACTTACCAATTCTTCAAATAGGCCTAATCCGGATGTGTCATCTACCTTTAAGAATTCAAGAAAGAACTCTTCTATTTTGATTTTCCCACTTGATATATTCACACATCGTACAATCAAAGTCATTTGTTCTCGATGGCTTATATCCGGGGTGCAATCAAGAATAACCGAGAAATATTTAGCCTCTTTAACCACACTTATAATGGAACTTCTAATATTTTAAGCCAAAAGAGAGATTAACTCATTTTGAATTTTATGCCCAAGATAGTGATGATGTATCTCATGATTTTGGATTCGTCTAACATGAACTTGCATTACCAAATCAAAATCCGCAATCATCTCAATTAACCCCAAAAAATTACCATTACTTTCTTGGTGAAGTTTCTCATTGGACCCTCTAAAAGCCAAATTATTTTTAGCAAGACATTTCACAACCGAGATTATTCTTATCAACACTTGTTTCCAACGCTCTTTCTCCTTGGATATTTCTTTTTGGAAATCTTTATCAAGGGTTTGATTTTTATTCATTCTCACTTTTAGTTCATTCCAATTGTTCATGTTAGTAACATGCTCAAGACTATTTTCATGTTGTTTGAGCCTTTCACCGAGATGTTTCCAATCTCTTAATCCATCATTTGCTAATGATTTTCATTTGATGAGATTTGAATAATTTACAACAAAAACAATAGACCTTATCCACGGGTCTAAAATAAATCAACCATTTTCTATCAACAACCTCCCCATTACTCAATCTTCTAGAATAAAAAGCATATGAAAAATGTCTTGAAGTATCATCCAATGGAATGTAAGATTCAATTCCCTTTGAGGCCCCTTTTCAACTACAATGTCCCTTTCTTTGTTGTTTAAATTATCCCAATTTCTAGGATCATAAATATCCTTAAAAGGAGGACTTGGCTCATCTTCAACCCTCACAATTTCAATATTAGACAAATTGGGCACATGGTCATCCTCATTTAAATCCTCATTTTCTACATTTAAATCCTCTAAATTTTCATTACCTACTTTCAAATCCTCCAAATTTTCATTCGCTTCTTGTTTCGAAGTGTCTACCTTTTTTATAACAAAATTCTCAATAGCTCCTCTTTGTGACTCTATTAACTCATTTGCTCGTTTTCTTTTTTTTTTCTCTTTTCATTTCCAGATAGATGTTTTTTAGGTAGCATTGTACTCCACAATAATATAACAACTATTTGAGGCAAAGGAAGAATAACACCTTGAATAATATTGTTCAAAATTCAAACTCCAAAGCACCCAAAATTCTGAAATCCCAAGTATGATTGCTTAATTCTTAAATTACCCCTGTTAAATGAAAATAGAAAGCAAATTAAGACAAGAAAAGCCTAAAATTGAACAAGATTAGATTACAAAAACTAAACCTTTAATAATTGTATATACAATATATAATTGTACTATAATAGATTATACATCATATATAATTTATTAATGTACATATTACATATATGATATATATATATATATATATATAATATTATTATGGTAATAGGGATGGTGGCGTTCTTACCTCTAAATTAATCTGTAAAGAAGCAGCAGACAGCAGTGGTGAACTGATTGTCCTCGTGGTCTCGACCGTCTCGTGTATCTCCTGTTCTAATGTTTTTTTTAACAAGTAAAATTGAGGTATACTAAAAGTAATATAAAGGCCTACTAAATTTTGGGCCCCCAAATAAGATGGGCCCAGGGCAGTTGTCCTGTTTGCCCTATGCCTAGACCGGCCCTGCTAAGAAGTTGAATGAGGTCAAGGTATACATGGCTTGCATGGGGTGGTACAAGAAGCAGTCAAGAAATCATGGAGGTTACTATGATTGTTACAAAACTGCAGAGTCCAAAAGTAAAGATGAAAGTCAAACAAAAGAAGATCTTGTTATATACCAGAAAAAATTGAATCAATATTGGGAAAAGATGGTTAAAGATGTAGACCGAATGCCAAAAAGAGAAGGAGCAGTAAGCATTCGTCCAAGCGTCTTATATGCAGGGACGAACTATAGACGGATGGTTGAACCACTCGACATAACAGTGTACTATAGACAAGGGAAGAAAGATTACATAAATAAGGGAAGATCTCGACACTATAAGTTGTTGGAGGAATGGGAGAAAGGTAGTAGTAAACCAGCTGAGAGACACAAGGTTTCAAGTACGACAGAGGATTCTTGCTTTTGGGCACATGTGGAGGAAGCAGGGCCGTTCCATACTTTATTAGGGCCCAGGGCGAAACTCGAAAAAAGGGCCCTAAATTTTTTTCCCCCAAAAAATTTAATATGATAATACCAAAAATATTTCAAGATAATTTCTAATAAAATCAAACAAATGAAACATCATAGTACTAACATAAAAATTAATGGCAATAGAACTAGTCTAGCTATAACGCCCTAGAAAATATTGTATTTGTTATTATTATTATTTAATTATTTAAATGTGGCTTATAGGGTGTGAAATTTTTTTTAGATAAAATATAATTGGCATCGTGTTTACATATTATATGATGACTTATATGTGAATTGGGAGTTCGTGTATTTTTATTTAAATCTTTATGATTTAAAATCTATTTAAATCATGTGTTATTGATCTTCGAAAAATCTTATAAAATCATCGGAGTATTTAAAAATCCCGAAATCTTTTGTGTTATTATCTTTTTTATATTATTTAATTTTTAAAATTATTGGGAGAATTATTTTATGTGGTTAATTATTTTAAAATGATTTTAAGATTTTTATTGCATTTAAAGGATCAAAACCTCTAAAATTCATATTTAATTCATTTTTAACCCTAAAAATATTTTAAAAATATGGGGAGATAGCTAATTTCATTTTCTACATTTTAAAAATAATTTTGTGATTTCCTCAAATATTACCCATTTATTTTCTATTTTACAAGTTGATTTTTTTATTGTTTTTAAATAGAAAATTTTGGAGAGAGTAGTAAAACCCCCAATTTCCTTAAATCCCTAAATTCATTTCCAGAACTCTGTTTTTTTTCAATCGTGTTTTCTTCTTCACTCTCTCGAGAATTCTCTCGAACCTCTCCCTCTCTTTCTCGTTTAATCTCTCTCGACCTCCCTCTTCTATCTCCCTTTTCACTCAAAATCTCTCCCTCTCCTCTGCCTTGCTCTCTACTCGTGTATATATGGTGTGTGGATTGCGCTGCTGTGTGTGTAAGTGGCGTGAGTGTGTGTTATCGGTGTGCGTGTGTGTGTGACCAGTGGGGTGAGTTTCTTGTGTTGCTGGTACGAATCGTTCTCCTTTCCTGGGGGTAAGTCGACTGCAAGCTAGTCTTAGTGCTGTGTTGCAGCGTGTATGTACTGGGTGTATGTATATGCGAATTTTGTGGTTCAATATTGGGGTTTTTCTGCTGTAATAAATCGATTGTTGTCGAAACTCAGAAATTCAGAATGGGTGGTCATGGATTATGGTTATTGTTGATTGTTCTGGTTTTTGGGGTTTACTTCAGTGGGGTGTGGCGAGTTCTGGTGGGTAGCAGCAGTGGTGTGTATGTTATTAAACGATGGGTGTGTGTATATTGTTATGTTGGTACAACTAGGATTGTATTGTGGGCATGTTTGAAGTTCTGCTGCATTGTGGCCCTGCTGTGTTGTGGCCGAGTTGTTATGTGATTTTGTATAGAATGATTTTTTTCTTGTTTCGAGTTTTGGTATCGGTTTTTGCTAGTTCTGTTCGAATTTTTCTATATATGATATGAATCTAAGTTTTAAATTGCTAGTCGTGTATGGTATGTTGAAATTTTTAGAATTTTCATGGTAGCACTCAAATTTCAGATTGTAAAATGCTTGTGTAGTTTGAATTGGTGGAAGTTGGATGTATTCACCCGATTCTGCAAGCATCTGGCGGAATTGTTAATAGATTAAGTTCGTTTAAATGCTATAAACTAGATCCTCTTGTTAGCCCAATGTGTGGAGTTTCGATGCCTGTGTAAATATTATCATGTGCTAATTACCTAGTAATCTGATTTTCGTGTTTCGTTTATGTGGTTTTGTTTAAATTTCGGTTACTAATTTAATATTTAGATGCAAGCTTGATATAAAAGAATTGTAGTTAAGTAATTTTAGTATTTTGGTGATTGTCTGATGTTGATAAAGGAATAAACTACCCGTGTGTGAGTTATTTACTTGTTTCTGAGAATTTCCATTTTGTTAGTTTATATTCTGATTAAATTTGAGTTATATTATGTAAAGAGCGGGTTGATTTATTAATATGGTTGCATATGGGTAATTATGGAATATTATCACTTTATGTTACTATGTTTATGGTTATTAGACTTGTAAATGTAAACGATCATCGCTATAAACTCGGATTTTGGAAGCTATTATATTGCTATAAAGAAATTTATTGATTTAATTGTTAAGTGTTAACTTATTTATTTTGATGATTGTTAATTGATTAATGGACATGTTATCTGCTTTATGACTCGTACATAGTGTTGTAGTAATAATTATAATTAAAATTGCTATTAAGAGTAGTAGCGGGATTTTAAGTACCAAAGTGGAATGTACATATGGTGTCATGGTTTTCCAAAGCTACCATTATGTACGTTATGAAATAAGTTTATGGATTTTCAGAGATGTACAATTGAGGTACATTAGTATGAAGGGATATGATTGTGTATTGTATCGAAGCCAGGGATATCTGATTGTTGATTGGATTAATAGTATTTCTAAAAGGTTAGGTCATATTTTAGAGGAAGTGCTGTCCAATTTTTATTAGAATTATTTTATAGTTGTTATAGTAATTTAACAAGAATTATGTGTAAACTGATGTGATATACGTAGTAGAAGATATAAGTGTGAGATAATAATCAGAAATTGTTATTAAGGGTAAAGCGTTGTAGGACGCGTTTGGGTAGAATAAAGATAGACGATTAAGGTTATAAGAGTACTAAAGTAGTACTTTATTTTATATAGGTACCAGTGAGTGGTCAGTTGGGAGCCAATACGAGTATAAAAGGGAAATTTGGAGAGGATGGAAATGCGGAGGAAAGAGACATTCAACGGAGTAGACGAGTGTGTCGAGTAGAAGCTTACAAGTGAAAAAGAGAAAGAACACATGATCGAATTATGGCCAGCAAATAAGAAATAGAGACTGTGTACAATGAGTAAAGAATCGAGATATGAGAATTGGAAACTGCATATATTGAGGCAAGTGTTTTCCCCCACTTCTTGTTCAAGTGGAATTATTGTTTAGTTATGTTATTCTGATATCATCTCAATTTCTTGCCGATACCTGTTAAAGTCATTGTTTCTCTATTGTATCACCCCAAATTGTTGTGTCGATTTTGTCGACCCTTATAGTTATTGTTGTTTCTTCAGTTATACTCTAAATTCTTATGTCAATCTCGTCGACAATTATTCTATCGTATTTCTTCAATTATATCCCTTATTTCATTTCAAACAACTTTCTTCTTTAATTAATACACAAAGGTCTATACTCAAAGTATTTTATACCTATTTAATTCTCTTTAATTAATATTCAAGCCTAAATACTTCATATTATTTTACAAATATTCTTTTCCTTTATTAATATTTTAATACTTGATATTTTAAAGGATTTATCAATAATATACCATTTTATATGTCTTCAAAGGAATTTAAAAGATAATTTTTTTAATTAGAGGAAATTCAATATTTGAACATTCGATCCGACTCTTTAAGAAAAATCCCTAGAGATAAATTATGATTTTTCCTCAATAAATATTCTTCGAGAACAGTTTGTTTCAAAATATTGTATAACTAATTATTCTGAAATTATAATCGTTATGAACTACCTTAAACTAATTCGAGGTTTATATTGTCGTTGAAGCATGTGTTGCTCAATGATGATTAAAGCCGAGAATGATTTGAGATCTTCTTATTATTCAACTCATTATTGTCAGGCTGGTTTGGCAGCTAAAGCCTATCAGTGCTTAGCCGACGAGAGTGAGATTTTGGATAATTACGAATTTCTTGAATATTTGTTTTAAGCTATTTAAATCTTTTATGTGGTTTCAAACTATATAATGAGACTACCATTTTGGTAATATTGGACAAAATAAATTTTAAAACCAAATGCGGTAACTCAAATCTTCCTATGAACTTCAGATTTCTTCATTCCTTGATTATTTTATAAATGGCTGTTCAATTTTGAGCATCTTATCAATTGCTTTATTCTTTAATTAATTATGTTCCCTTGTTGATATATGATTCTGTTATGTTGAACCATACCATGTTTAGTAAATCTTATTGCCTTGTTGTTTATAACTCTTTATATCAAATGCTTCTCGGACCCTTCATCTTTTATTTGCTGCTTATTAAAATGGCGTAATTAATTAAAGATGTCTTTAAAATTCCTTATAGTGGGCTGATCTGTTATCAGTGAGTTTAAGGGCTGAAAAGTGAAATGTTTTAAATTATTAATAATAAATTTGTTAATAAATTGGAAAAGCGTAAGAGGCTAGGGTGGTCCTAGTCCAGCACTTTTATTTAGCGTAAGAGGCTAGGGTGGTCCTAGTCCAGCATTAAAGGCCAATGTGTTGCCAAATTGGGAACCCAATTTCAAAGGAATGAGGACTTTATGTAACATCCCGACTTTTTGGGATATTAATTTCTAATTCGAAAACTAAAACAAATTACAATTTATTAATCAAAAAGTCAATTACAAAGGTACTTATTACAAAAGCGCAGCTAACATCTATCGAAAAGTCAATCTAGCCCAATTCTAAGGTCCTCGAACTCCGACGCTAGCAAACTCAATCGTACACCGAACCTGAAAATTGTAAGTAATGAGCTATACAGCCCAGCAAGTAACCAATCGATCTAACTAGTAAGGCCAAGTAACACATATACACATAAAAGAATACAATATTTGATACGATACGATAAAATATATGATACATAATTTTCTATACACGTATTCTAATTCATATTCAATATGATACGATACGATACGACTACACATAACAACAATAACTTGAAACCCATAATTCATACCACGACCACTACAACCCGGTGATAACGGTCCTAAATTTTTAGAAAACTGTCACTACAACCCGGTGACTCGGTCCTTATTCTTATTCTTATTTTCGCAAACCATGGCATAAATCAGAGTCCCAAAACTATTGCTGCTTACACATAACACATATACAATAATACACGTATAACTTCAAAATATAATCACTTAGCCCAAATTTTGATAACAAATACGTACACATAACACATAATTTTGAAAACACTAGAAAGATCATTCGGAAACTTACCTCTAAATGGAAAAACAAGAATCCAAAACATGTAACCACTCTTGATCAGATCTGTATTTTGCCTTTTTGACCCTCTAAACTATGTTTTCTTGAAAAACTCAAAGAATAAAAGTTGTAGAACACGAAAATATCTTTCCGAAAAGTCTAGAATCAATGAATTCCAACTTACGATGAATTTTCTACGAATTTTACAAGACAGCTGATTTGTGTGAAGAATAAACCTACGAATTTTATTAACAAAGATGAGGAAGAAGAATAAGAATTTTATATAGAGTTGGAAAACCCTATGTCCAAACCTACAAGTTATCTGTATTCAAATCCGATCCATATTTTAGGCCCAATTAAGCTAAACCAATTTTAAATCCTATTTATTATCTAATTTTAATCTTTTTTATTCTCTTATTCTTTTATTATTATTATTCTAAAAATTACTGGATATTACATACTACCAAACTGTAACATCCCGACTTTTCGGGATATTAATTTCTAATTCGAAAACTAAAACAAATTACAATTTATTAATCAAAAAGTCAATTACAAAGGTACTTATTACAAAAGCGCAGCTAACATCTATCGAAAAGTCAATCTAGCCCAATTCTAAGGTCCTCGAACTCCGACGCTAGCAAACTCAATCGTACACCGAACCTGAAAATTGTAAGTAATGAGCTATACAGCCCAGCAAGTAACCAATCGATCTAACTAGTAAGGCCAAGTAACACATATACACATAAAAGAATACAATATTTGATACGATACGATAAAATATATGATACATAATTTTCTATACACATATTCTAATTCATATTCAATATGATACGATACGATACGACTACACATAACAACAATAACTTGAAACCCATAATTCATACCACGACCACTACAACCCGGTGATAACGGTCCTAAATTTTTAGAAAACTGTCACTACAACCCGGTGACTCGGTCCTTATTCTTATTCTTATTTTCGCAAACCATGGCATAAATCAGAGTCCCAAAACTATTGCTGCTTACACATAACACATATACAATAATACACGTATAACTTCAAAATATAATCACTTAGCCCAAATTTTGATAACAAATACGTACACATAACACATAATTTTGAAAACACTAGAAAGATCATTCGGAAACTTACCTCTAAATGGAAAAACAAGAATCCAAAACATGTAACCACTCTTGATCAGATCTGTATTTTGCCTTTTTGACCCTCTAAACTATGTTTTCTTGAAAAACTCAAAGAATAAAAGTTGTAGAACACGAAAATATCTTTCCGAAAAGTCTAGAATCAATGAATTCCAACTTACGATGAATTTTCTACGAATTTTACAAGACAGCTGATTTGTGTGAAGAATAAACCTACGAATTTTATTAACAAAGATGAGGAAGAAGAATAAGAATTTTATATAGAGTTGGAAAACCCTATGTCCAAACCTACAAGTTATCTGTATTCAAATCCGATCCATATTTTAGGCCCAATTAAGCTAAACCAATTTTAAATCCTATTTATTATCTAATTTTAATCTTTTTTATTCTCTTATTCTTTTATTATTATTATTCTAAAAATTACTGGATATTACATACTACCAAACTGTAACATCCCGACTTTTCGGGATATTAATTTCTAATTCGAAAACTAAAACAAATTACAATTTATTAATCAAAAAGTCAATTACAAAGGTACTTATTACAAAAGCGCAGCTAATATCTATCGAAAAGTCAATCTAGCCCAATTCTAAGGTCCTCGAACTCCGACGCTAGCAAACTCAATCGTACACCGAACCTGAAAATTGTAAGTAATGAGCTATACAGCCCAGCAAGTAACCAATCGATCTAACTAGTAAGGCCAAGTAACACATATACACATAAAAGAATACAATATTTGATACGATACGATAAAATATATGATACATAATTTTCTATACACGTATTCTAATTCATATTCAATATGATACGATACGATACGACTACACATAACAACAATAACTTGAAACCCATAATTCATACCACGACCACTACAACCCGGTGATAACGGTCCTAAATTTTTAGAAAACTGTCACTACAACCCGGTGACTCGGTCCTTATTCTTATTCTTATTTTCGCAAACCATGGCATAAATCAGAGTCCCAAAACTATTGCTGCTTACACATAACACATATACAATAATACACGTATAACTTCAAAATATAATCACTTAGCCCAAATTTTGATAACAAATACGTACACATAACACATAATTTTGAAAACACTAGAAAGATCATTCGGAAACTTACCTCTAAATGGAAAAACAAGAATCCAAAACATGTAACCACTCTTGATCAGATCTGTATTTTGCCTTTTTGACCCTCTAAACTATGTTTTCTTGAAAAACTCAAAGAATAAAAGTTGTAGAACACGAAAATATCTTTCCGAAAAGTCCAGAATCAATGAATTCCAACTTACGATGAATTTTCTACGAATTTTACAAGACAGCTGATTTGTGTGAAGAATAAACCTACGAATTTTATTAACAAAGATGAGGAAGAAGAATAAGAATTTTATATAGAGTTGGAAAACCCTATGTCCAAACCTACAAGTTATCTGTATTCAAATCCGATCCATATTTTAGGCCCAATTAAGCTAAACCAATTTTAAATCCTATTTATTATCTAATTTTAATCTTTTTTATTCTCTTATTCTTTTATTATTATTATTCTAAAAATTACTGGATATTACACTTTACGTGGCTGATCACCCGTATTGTCCGTGATCAGGAGAATAATAAAAAGAATCAACTTAAAGGTTTTTAAAAGGTTTTACGAAAAGTATGTTTCAAAGATAAAAGGGTTTTAAAGAAAGGAATGTTTTGATAAGATAAATATGTTTCAAGGTAAATGATCATTAGTTTCGAAAATTGTGGTACCCGAGTTAGTTGTGTTCTATCTTGATCAAAACTGGAAATTCAGTAAAACAATGAGATTAAGGATGGACAGAAGTTCCCCAGTTATTCCCTTCGCGAGTAACATTGTACGTTGAAAGTGGAGTAAGAATGATTGGGGGAATTCTTGATATTCTTTTTCTCAACGTTTTATCTGAGGCAGTGATGTTTTGTAGTAAATGGAAAATTTTTACTCTATGATGGAAATTGTTTGATCTTTTGAGATAGAATATTCATTGATATTGTTCATCAATGAATTATCGTAATATCGTTGTTTCACTATATTATTTACTTGCTGAGCGTTCTTTGGCTCATTCTTGCTTTGTTTTACCTAACCCTTTGCAGTTAGGTTTAAGGATGATCTACTACATTTATCCATGCGAATAAGTGTGATGAGGCATTCTACACAGGATAGATTTTGGAGCTGGAGCGGTTAAGCACAGATTGGGTTTGAGCTACGAATTAGATGGTATAGTAATTTGTATTAGAGCAGAGATAGAAGTTATAATAATTTGTATCGATTAGATTCTTGTTTCATACCATAACCTGGAATCGATCCTCGGTGAGGAATCGTTAGTGTATTAAGTTTTATTTGTATTTGTTAAATTAGAATTTGTTTTGGGTTTGAAAAACAGGTGGATAATCCTATTTGCGAATACTTCATGCCGAAATTTTCTAAAATTCCCCTGTATCAAAGTCTATTTTATTATAAAAGTATATTTTCAGTATTTGGAAGTCGGGACGTTACAGGTTGGTATCAGAGCGACAGGTTATGGTCACTGAAACAAGTTAGGATGATTAAGTATACGTATTTAAGTGGGACGTTAGATAGAACAATTTAGGATAAGATTCGCCTTAGGTTATTAGGACAACAGTTGCGACATTAGTTAGTATTTCGACATATCGCGCGAGCCAGAATTCAATTCATTCAAAGGTACGACTTTGGATGAGGCAGTTGATTCGGCGCCACCTACGTTAAATAGACGATCGAAGTCACCAGCTTGGAGGATGCTACATGTAGACCCTCGTGTATGTTCTAAAATTTCTTTTGCGACTTTAGTTACACCGTGAACGACATAGAAAGTGCGAAAGGACAGTAAAAAAGATGCAAAATGTGATTTCTGGCATGTGATAGAGTAAGGACATGGCTATTCATTACTAGCCGTTGATTTCATTTAATTTATTGATTAAGGAGATTTAACCTTTCTTTCTGTTTCTTCTTATCTTGATAACACCTCATCACCTTTGATAATCAACTATATTTCAATTGATGATGAATTTTTTTCAGATTCATTTAAACACATTCCTATTTTTCAGAGATACCTCTATTTTCCAGGGGATCACTTGATTCAACATGATGCATATAAATTATTGAGATCTTTGAATTCTTTCTATTTTCCCCGAATATTTGCTATTCCTTATTCAACATTTTGTATATATAAACTTTTGAATTCTTTTTGTTTCTCTCTGAATACTTGACCTTATTTATTCTGACTGGGATGAACAACCCTATGTATGTAGGGGATCCAGGGACATCTTATCAATGTGATAGAAGTCTGGTGGGACGCCACTGATTGTGTTTGTCATGAAGTACTAAAGACTGACCACCTTTTTGTACTATGGCGGTGGACCCAAGTGACAAATGCAACCTGAAAATAGTTCAATGATCATATTGATCTCTCAGTTAATTCTTTTATAAAATTCTTATCAAATAAAACTCATCTTATATTCATACATGTTAATATCTGTCTATTCTATTGACCCCTTTTGTTATAAACCCTTATGAGTTCTAAAAGTTATCCATGATCGAGAACAGTAAATATGGAGACGATGAAATTCTGAGGGGTGTAAGCTACATTTACGTTGAATGAAAATTGGATGAGTGGGTTGAGAATTGAGGTTAAAGCAGAGATTGAATATAAAGTTAGATTATGCAGTGGATTGACAACGCACGTACAAGATTCGATAATATGGAGAACTTAGTATGGTTAAGGAGCAGATGACAAGGACATGAGAGGAAGGTACGAGCTTTGCAATTGGAAGAACTATAATTTTCAGGATATGACGAGAGGATCGAAGTGAATGCCGTGACGACGAAGCACTAGTAATGAATCGGGAAAGGTCTAAGATGCCAGCAGAGATCTAAAACTTTGAGGGACCAGACAGGAATTAACAAAGGTTGTCAAGATTTTACCAAGATAGCTACAGTAATGGACAAGCCTACAAATCAGGAAACAAAGGGATAAGAGTGGACAAAGCTTTCAGGAGTCGAGGAAGAGATTGAAAACCCTTCTAGTGTTAGTGTAACCGGACGAACAAGGAAAGATTGAAAATACCCCGGGAATAGTTTGAATTTCTAATAGGATATATATGTTTTAAAGTAAATGGTGCCTCAATAAAACAGTGGGATTAAGGATAGATAGAAGTTTCCTAATTATTCCCTCCTCGAGTAACATTGTACGTTGAAAGGGGAGTAAGAATGATTGGGGGATTTCTTGATATTCTTTTTCTCAAAGTTTTATCTGGGGCAACCTGAGTTATGAGTAGAAGCGTGGAAGTAGTATCAATTGTTTTAGTCGCGTGGAATTCATTGTAAAGATTTAATTATTTACCCGTTTACTTAAAGTCAAGGTAGATTTCTTCACTTATATGTTGCTGCAAGTCAAGGCAGGTTTTGTTTTAGTATTGTATATGAATGAAATGCTTATGGATGATTGGAGTAGTAATTTTGATACTTTCATATAGGGCATAGTCCATTATACGAATAGGTTATGTCTGAGAGATCGTCACGTACGAGTGATCAGTATCTAGAATTGACGAGGCATGTAAACCAAAGGTCTAAGTTTATGTTGGAATTTTCGGGCTTATGGGATGAGCCTAACGAGGTGTGAATTAAATTAAAGGAATTTTAAAGTCGAAGAAATGATATGGGAATTGAAAGAGAAATGTTTGAGAATACCGTCTTATGTTTCCTTACAATTGATTCTGAGGACAGAATCCTATTAAGGGGGAAATGATATAACGCCCTAGAAAATATTGTATTTGTTATTATTATTATTTAATTATTTAAATGTGGATTATATGGTGTGAAATTTTTTTTTTAGATAAAATATAATTGGCATCGTGTTTACATATTATATGATGACTTATATGTGAATTGGGAGTTCGTGTATTTTTATTTAAATCTTTATGATTTAAAATCTATTTAAATCATGTGTTATTGATCTTCGAAAAATCTTATAAAATCATCGGAGTATTTAAAAATCCCGAAATCTTTTGTGTTATTATCTTTTTGATATTATTTAGTTTTTAAAATTATTGGGAGAATTATTTTATGTGGTTAATTATTTTAAAATGATTTTAAGATTTTATTGCATTTAAAGGATCAAAACCTGTAAAATTCATATTTAATTCATTTTTAACCCTAAAAATATTTTAAAAATATGGGGAGATAGCTAATTTCATTTTCTACATTTTAAAAATAATTTTTTGATTTCCTCAAATATTACCCATTTATTTTCTATTTTACAAGTTGATTTTTTTATTGTTTTTAAATAGAAAATTTTGGAGAGAGTAGTAAAACCCCCAATTTCCTTAAATCCCTAAATTCATTTCCAGAACTCTGTTTTTTTTCAATCGTGTTTTCTTCTTCACTCTCTCGAGAATTCTCTCGAACCTCTCCCTCTCTTTCTCGTTTAATCTCTCTCGACCTCCCTCTTCTATCTCCCTTTTCACTCAAAATCTCTCCATCTCCTCTGCCTTGCTCTCTACTCGTGTATATATGGTGTGTGGATTGCGCTGCTGTGTGTGTAAGTGGCGTGAGTGTGTGTTATCGGTGTGCGTGTGTGTGTGACCAGTGGGGTGAGTTTCTTGTGTTGCTGGTACGAATCGTTCTCCTTTCCTGGGGGTAAGTCGACTGCAAGCTAGTCTTAGTGCTGTGTTGCAGCGTGTATGTACTGGGTGTATGTATATGCGAATTTTGTGGTTCAATATTGGGGTTTTTCTGCTGTAATAAATCGATTGTTGTCGAAACTCAGAAATTCAGAATGGGTGGTCATGGATTATGGTTATTGTTGATTGTTCTGGTTTTTGGGGTTTACTTCAGTGGGGTGTGGCGAGTTCTGGTGGGTAGCAGCAGTGGTGTGTATGTTATTAAACGATGGGTGTGTGTATATTGTTATGTTGGTACAACTAGGATTGTATTGTGGGCATGTTTGAAGTTCTGCTGCATTGTGGCCCTGCTGTGTTGTGGCCGAGTTGTTATGTGATTTTGTATAGAATGATTTTTTTCTTGTTTCGAGTTTTGGTATCGGTTTTTGCTAGTTCTGTTCGAATTTTTCTATATATGATATGAATCTAAGTTTTAAATTGCTAGTCGTGTATGGTATGTTGAAATTTTTAGAATTTTCATGGTAGCACTCAAATTTCAGATTGTAAAATGCTTGTGTAGTTTGAATTGGTGGAAGTTGGATGTATTCACCCGATTCTGCAAGCATCTGGCGGAATTGTTAATAGATTAAGTTCGTTTAAATGCTATAAACTAGATCCTCTTGTTAGCCCAATGTGTGGAGTTTCGATGCCTGTGTAAATATTATCATGTGCTAATTACCTAGTAATCTGATTTTCGTGTTTCGTTTATGTGGTTTTGTTTAAATTTCGGTTACTAATTTAATATTTAGATGCAAGCTTGATATAAAAGAATTGTAGTTAAGTAATTTTAATATTTTGGTGATTGTCTGATGTTGATAAAGGAATAAACTACCCGTGTGTGAGTTATTTACTTGTTTCTGAGAATTTCCATTTTGTTAATTTATATTCTGATTAAATTTGAGTTATATTATGTAAAGAGCGGGTTGATTTATTAATATGGTTGCATATGGGTAATTATGGAATATTATCACTTTATGTTACCATGTTTATGGTTATTAGACTTGTAAATGTAAACGATCATCGCTATAAACTCGGATTTTGGAAGCTATTCTATTGCTATAAAGAAATTTATTGATTTAATTGTTAAGTGTTAACTTATTTATTTTGATGATTGTTAATTGATTAATGGACATGTTATCTGCTTTATGACTCGTACATAGTGTTGTAGTAATAATTATAATTAAAATTGCTATTAAGAGTAGTAGCGGGATTTTAAGTACCAAAGTGGAATGTACATATGGTGTGATGGTTTGCCAAAGCTACCATTATGTACGTTATGAATTAAGTTTATGGATTGTCAGAGATGTACAATTGAGGTACATTAGTATGAAGGGATATGATTGTGTATTGTATCGAAGCCAGGGATATCTGACTGTTGATTGGATTAATAGTATTTCTGACAGGTTAGGTCATATTTTAGAGGAAGTGCTGTCCAATTTTTATTAGAATTATTTTATAGTTGTTATAGTAATTTAACAAGAATTATGTGTAAACTGATGTGATATACGTAGTAGAAGATATAAGTGTGAGAAAATAATCAGAAATTGTTATTAAGGGTATAAGTGTAAGTTGATAATATGTGATAAGTGTTTATGTGGTTATATATTACTGTTTTGAGAATTTGATGATATGTGTTGTATGTGCTAAGTGGTAAAGCGTTGTAGGACGCGTTTGGGTAGAATAAAGATAGACGATTAAGGTTATAAGAGTACTGAAGTAGTACTTTATTTTATATAGGTACCAGTGAGTGGTCAGTTGGGAGCCAATACGAGTATAAAAGGGAAATTTGGAGAGGATGGAAATGCGGAGGAAAGAGACATTCAACGGAGTAGACGAGTGTGTCGAGTAGAAGCTTACAAGTGAAAAAGAGAAAGAACACATGATCGAATTATGGCCAGCAAATAAGAAATAGAGACTGTGTACAATGAGTAAAGAATCGAGATATGAGAATTGGAAACTGCATATATTGAGGCAAGTGTTTTCCCCCACTTCTTGTTCAAGTGGAATTATTGTTTAGTTATGTTATTCTGATATCATCTCAATTTCTTGCCGATACCTGTTAAAGTCATTGTTTCTCTATTGTATCACCCCAAATTGTTGTGTCGATTTTGTCGACCCTTATAGTTATTGTTGTTTCTTCAGTTATACTCTAAATTCTTATGTCAATCTCGTCGACAATTATTCTATCGTATTTCTTCAATTATATCCCTTATTTCATTTCAAACAACTTTCTTCTTTAATTAATACACAAAGGTCTATACTCAAAGTATTTTATACCTATTTAATTCTCTTTAATTAATATTCAAGCCTAAATACTTCATATTATTTTACAAATATTCTTTTCCTTTATTAATATTTTAATACTTGATATTTTAAAGGATTTATCAATAATATACCATTTTATATGTCTTCAAAGGAATTTAAAAGATAATTTTTTTAATCAGAGGAAATTCAATATTTGAACATTCGATCCGACTCTTTAAGAAAAATCCCTAGAGATAAATTATGATTTTTCCTCAATAAATATTCTTCGAGAACAGTTTGTTTCAAAATATTGTATAACTAATTATTCTGAAATTATAATCGTTATGAACTACCTTAAACTAATTCGAGGTTTATATTGTCGTTGAAGCATGTGTTGCTCAATGATGATTAAAGCCGAGAATGATTTGAGATCTTCTTATTATTCAACTCATTATTGTCAGGCCGGTTTGGCAGCTAAAGCCTATCAGTGCTTAGCCGACGAGAGTGAAATTTTGGATAATTACGAATTTCTTGAATATTTGTTTTAAGCTATTTAAATCTTTTATGTGGTTTCAAACTATATAATGAGACTACCATTTTGGTAATATTGGACAAAATAAATTTTAAAACCAAATGCGGTAACTCAAATCTTCCTATGAACTTCAGATTTCTTCATTCCTTGATTATTTTATAAATGGCTGTTCAATTTTGAGCATCTTATCAATTGCTTTATTCTTTAATTAATTATGTTCCCTTGTTGATATATGATTCTGTTATGTTGAACCATACCATGTTTAGTAAATCTTATTACCTTGTTGTTTATAACTCTTTATATCAAATGCTTCTCGGACCCTTCATCTTTTATTTGCTGCTTATTAAAATGGCGTAATTAATTAAAGATGTCTTTAAAATTCCTTATAGTGGGCTGATCTGTTATCAGTGAGTTTAAGGGCTGAAAAGTGAAATGTTTTAAATTATTAATAATAAATTTGTTAATAAATTGGAAAAGCGTAAGAGGCTAGGGTGGTCCTAGTCCAGCACTTTTATTTAGCGTAAGAGGCTAGGGTGGTCCTAGTCCAGCATTAAAGGCCAATGTGTTGCCAAATTGGGAACCCAATTTCAAAGGAATGGGGACTTTATGTAACATCCCGACTTTTCGGGATATTAATTTCTAATTCGAAAACTAAAACAAATTACAATTTATTAATCAAAAAGTCAATTACAAAGGTACTTATTACAAAAGCGCAGCTAACATCTATCGAAAAGTCAATCTAGCCCAATTCTAAGGTCCTCGAACTCCGACGCTAGCAAACTCAATCGTACACCGAACCTGAAAATTGTAAGTAATGAGCTATACAGCCCAGCAAGTAACCAATCGATCTAACTAGTAAGGCCAAGTAACACATATACACATAAAAGAATACAATATTTGATACGATACGATAAAATATATGATACATAATTTTCTATACACGTATTCTAATTCATATTCAATATGATACGATACGATACGACTACACATAACAACAA
This sequence comes from Saposhnikovia divaricata, assembly GCA_036435485.1. Taxonomy (NCBI): domain Eukaryota; kingdom Viridiplantae; phylum Streptophyta; class Magnoliopsida; order Apiales; family Apiaceae; genus Saposhnikovia; species Saposhnikovia divaricata. The sequence continues at coordinate 52,005,675 of CM071595.1, read as the reverse complement.
TAACTTGAAACCCATAATTCATACCACGACCACTACAACCCGGTGATAACGGTCCTAAATTTTTAGAAAACTGTCACTACAACCCGGTGACTCGGTCCTTATTCTTATTCTTATTTTCGCAAACCATGGCATAAATCAGAGTCCCAAGACTATTGCTGCTTACACATAACACATATACAATAATACACGTATAACTTCAAAATATAATCACTTAGCCCAAATTTTGATAACAAATACGTACACATAACACATAATTTTGAAAACACTAGAAAGATCATTCGGAAACTTACCTCTAAATGGAAAAACAAGAATCCAAAACTTACCTCACTATCATCATTTTCATCAAATTGTTTTTTTTCTGAAGACACGACGCTTTATAGGGAAAGTAGGCTCTATATCCATATCAACTGCAATTTCTTTGGCAACATTCATGCTAGAAACAAATCCTTCCTCCCTATACTTTTCAAAAAATAGCAACACACTTTCTAATTGTTTCATGGTAGCACCAATGCACATATATTTAGATTGTAACTTTTTACCCACCATGTTAATGGAAAATAAAATGTCATACCAAATAACCATGCCAAGTAAGAACTCAAAACTCTCAATTATTCCAATCAAACTTTCGGCTTCACTAACCGACTTAGGATCATTAGAAGATTCTTTTAATTCCAACAAAGCCAATCTAATTTGTGGAGCTTGAAATCTAATTGATTTCACACTTTTTATACGGCTTTCCCAACGAGTATTACACAAAGATTTCAAAGTTAAACCCGGAACATTATCAAGCAAAGTCTTCCATCTTTTAGGAGAACTTGAAAATAATGTGTATATTCGTTGCACAACTCCAAAAAAAGAAATAGCTTTAACACAAGAAGTAGCCGCATCACAAAGAGTAAGATTAAGACTATGACAAGCACATGACATATATAAAGCTCTTGGATTTATATCAAGCAACCTTTTTTGAACCCCTTGATGTTTTCCTTTCATATTAGAACCATTATCATAACCTTGACCTCTAATGTCATCAACATTAAGATCAAAAGACTTTAGAGCACTTACCAATTCTTCAAATAGGCCTAATCCGGATGTGTCATCTACCTTTAAGAATTCAAGAAAGAACTCTTCTATTTTGATTTTGCCACTTGACATATTCACACATCGTACAATCAAAGTCATTTGTTCTTGATGGATTATATCCGGGGTGCAATCAAGAATAACCGAGAAATATTTAGCCTCTTTAACCACACTTATAATGGAACTTCTAATATTTTGAGCCAAAAGAGAGATTAACTAATTTTGAATTTTATGACCAAGATAGTGATGATGTATCTCATGATTTTGGATTCGTCTAACATGATCTTGCATTACCAAATCAAATTCCGCAATCATCTTAATTAACCCCAAAAAATTACCATTACTTTCTTGGTGAAGTTTCTCATTGGACCCTCTAAAAGCCAAATTATTTTTAGCAAGACATTTCACAACCGAGATTATTCTTATCAACACTTGTTTCCAATGCTCTTTCTCCTTGGATATTTCTTTTTGGAAATCTTTATCAAGGGATTGATTTTTATTCATTCTCACCTTTAGTTCATTTTAATTGTTCATGTTAGTAACATGCTCAAGACTATTTTCATGTTGTTTAAGCCTTTCACCGAGATGTTTCCAATCTCTTAATCCATCATTTGCTAATGAACTTTTCATTTGATGAGATTTGAATAATTTACAACAAAAACAATAGACCTTATCCACGGGTCTATAATAAATCAACCATTTTCTATCAACAACCTCCCCATTACTCAATCTTCTAGAATAAAAAGCATATGAAAAATGTCTTGAAGTATCATCCAATGGAAATGTAAGATTCAATTCCGTTTGAGGTCCCTTTTCAACTACAATGTCCCTTTCTTTGTTGTTTAAATTATCCCAATTTCTAGGATCATAAATATCCTTAAAAGGAGGACTTGGCTCATCTTCAACCCTCACATTTTCAATATTAGACAAATTCGGCACATGATCATCCTCATTTAAAACCTCATTTTCTACATTTAAATCCTCTAAATTTTCATTACCTACTTTCAAATCCTCCAAATTTTCATTCGCTTCTTGTTTCGAAGTGTCTACCTTTTTTATAACAAAATTCTCAATAGCTCCTCTTTGTGACTCTACTAACTAATTTGCTCGTTTTCTTTTTTTTTTTTTCTCTTTTCATTTCCAGATAGATGTTTTTTAGGTAGCATTGTACTCCACAACAATATAACAACTATTTGAGGCAAAGGAAGAATAACACCTTGAATAATATTGTTCAAAATTCAAACTCCAATGCACCCAAAATTCTGAAATCCCAAGTATGATTGCTTAAGTCTTAAATTACCCCTGTTAAATGAAAATAGAAAGCAAATTAAGACAAGAAAAGCCTAAAATTGAACAAGATTAGATTACAAAAACTAAACCTTTAATAATTGTATATACAATATATAATTGTACTGGAATAGATTATACATCATATATAATTTATTAATATACATATTACATATATGATATATATATATATATAATAGTATTATAGTAATAGGGATGAGGGCGTTCTTACCTCTAAATTAATCTGTAAAGAAGCAGCAGACAGCAGTGGTGAACTGATTGTCCTCGTGGTCTCGACCGTCTCATGTATCTCCTGTTCTAATGTTTTTTTTAACAAGTAAAATTGAGGTATACTAAAAGTAATATAAAGGCCTACTAAATTTTGGGCCCCCAAATAAGATGGGCCCAGGGCAGTTGTCCTGTTTGACCTATGCCTAGACCGGCCCTGATATAATATAAATATTTAATAATAATATGGTGAAGAATGATGGATTCTTAAGCGGTAACCATTGGTCACCCCAAACTCTAACCTTGCTACTAGGCTTGTCAATGGATCGGAGATTCAACTTGGATCCGATCCAATACGAAATTAGCGGGTATGAATCCCTTAAAAAAATATCTGATCCGATTCGATAACGAGCGGGTATGGATTTAGCATGATCAGATCCGTTAACGATCCGAATATATTTGTATATATAAATATTTTTTTATATTTAGTATATATTATATATAATATATTTATTATTTATAATATATAATATAAAAAATCTATCTACATATCTATATTTTATTATATATAACATATGTTATATTCTTTATTTATATATTCTTATAATATATTATATACTATATTTTTTAAATTTGAATGTCGGTTTTGTAATTTTATATGTTTTTCCTTTTTTTTTAAAATTAAATGGGTCGGACCTCCGATCTGAAAATCCGAAACCCGAACGGATCGGGTATGGATCGGTCTTAAAAATATCCGAACCCGAAAAATATTAATGGATTCAGATATGGATTTAGGATAATCTGATCCGAATCCGACCAGTTGACAGGCCTACTTGCTACCATTTTCAATTCTCCGCTTTAAACCTTCAAGCAGTAACAACTTAGCTCCACACAAACTACGCCTTGTGAAGTTGGAATTTTAAAGATAAACATCATATAATTTGGGATTGCATGTGCGACGACTTTAATTAGAATCTCTTTTTGGGATTCCCTACTGATATGTTATGCGGAATTTATGGTACTACTTGATAATCCTAGCTCATCACTATTATTAGATGCATTGCTAGAGGACCAGATTTTAGGACTTTCAATACTTGCTGACACTTCATTAGACGCCTCTTTATTATGCAGTAGATTATTTTGAACTGAAGAGTTTCCTTTGTTTACAACCAACCTCTCATCTTTATTGCTTAAATCAATTACTATTGATGTATTGTTTCCATCCGGTACTACTTAGGGGTGCCAATGCTATCATTTTTCTTGTACAGAGGCGTAGAAACAAAAAGTTTACGAGAAACACTTGGAGGCCCTAACTTCACCACTTCTGATCTTCTGCACATCATTTTTGCTTATAAAGTTTCAAATAGTTCATTCTCCCTTTCACGGGCCATATGAGTTTTACGAGGCTTACGCCTAGACGATGCAACCAACCATGGACCATACTGATAGACAACATCTATTTCATCCTCATTAACTTTATTAAAATAGCAATCACAATCAGTGTGCCCAAGCCTACCACAAAAATAACAAAACTCTCATTCTTTCCTGTTTAATTTCAATCCATTTCGACGTGGAACCGGTTGCAATTTTGAAACCCTCCAGAAAGGTTTATCAATATCAATTAGCACTTTAATTCTTGAATATTCATCCCATCCCAACAAATCACTATTATCAAATTCGATAAAACCCCTAAGACATTCCCCCACCACATGTGCAAAAGTAGCATTGCGTTTACTAAAAGGGACACCACTTAAACGAGTCCAAAATGGACATTTTGTAGAAGTTACCTCTGATGGTTGCTCATCACCTGCAATCTCCTTTAGTAGCAACATTTTATTGTCGAAAGACCAGCGAAAGATCAAGGACAACCATCCATGACTCTTGACTTGTCATCCATGCAAAAGAATTGAAAAATAAATAAATTTGTACCGATCCTGCGAACTACTACTGTTTCCCGAAGGCGCCATATAAACTTCAGTATATTTTCCATAGCTTCCACATTGAAAGGTTTAACAATTAGTAATTTGCCAACCAGAGTCAAAACGATTTGTGCACTTGAATCATTTCCAGTGTCATCCTCCACTACACCATCAATTACTAGGTCTTCTTCCTCCATTAATTTAAACCTTTCCCAATCCTGAATGAGATCATCTGCCATCATACACCACCAATGACAAATGGTTACTGACTAATACTCTAATAAAAAACTAAATACTCATCATTCACTTAGGATACCCAAAATTAGGGATTCACGAGAAGACTCTCCCAAACCCTAGCTAGGGACTCTTAATATCTATTTGATCATCAAATATTAGAAGTATTCAAAAAAGGAGATCTCCATTTTCTTTATTTGTTAAACCTCACACCTCCATTTTGTTCATTTGTTACACCTTATAGTTAAAGCATTGATATAAGAATATATTGTATAGTGTATCGTCACTTAATGGTATTAAAAAATCTTGAAATAACATGTTAAAAAATTTATGAAGCAAAGGCTATTAGCCTAATGAAAGCATTATCCTGGGATGAAAGTCAAATCTTTCACAGTGCATCTTTGAGACGGATTCAAAGGTTCTTGCTAAAGCGTGCAATGAAAAATATGGGGAATCCTATTTTGATATTGTTGTTCTAGATTGTGTGGAATTGATTAAGCAACTTGATCATGTGCTAGTTGCTTTTGTTCATAGGTCTACGAATAGTGTGGCACACTCGTTAGTAAGTTAGTAAGAGCTGCACATTCCATGTCATGTACTCCACCTGAAATTATTAATCATGTACTCGATTCTGATAATTATTAAGTAATGCAAGTACGTTATATTAAAAAAAAGCATACAAACACAAATCGAGCGAGTAATTAGAATCTGAGGTACGTATGCCACTAAAATCATGGAACATCTAACCTATTACTTTTGATTGGAGTATTTACTGGCCTTACAAGATAATCAATAACTTTAATCCGACAACGTCATAAATTTGGTTTCAATTGTTCTTCTAAGTTTCTGTTTGACTAATCTTTCTTTTCACTCATTCCGCCAAAACGTTTTTGACCCTCCTTGATGGTACAAATGTTTGCTTCTAACGAATATGTCCAAATCATCGTAATGTTCCATTTCACATTTTTCGATATACAAGCCACCTCTAACTCCTTACAAAAAACCTCATTCTAAATTGTTTTCAACATTATGTGTTTATAAATCTTGTGTAAGATCCTCATTATTAATCAGTAATTTTTTAATTAAGAAATATCTCCCTCACTCCCTTTCCAAAATGTTGAAATTACAATTCCTATCATCATTTCCAACTCACTCTTCCAATCTTAGCTTGTAGACCTTTCTTAACAACCAATATTTAAGAAGCCATTGAAACTATGCTACAGAGCATAATTTCCCATTCATCACATTCTTTTTCTTTGAATATATAAATTAATAAGTAGTATCATTCCATCCTTAATACTACTTTTTCAAATTTAGGATAGAAAATAGAAGAAAAAAATGAATCATGTTATAAATGAACACATGAGTGATTGTCAAAGGTTTACACTTGCAGCACATGAAAACCTGTCAATTCAAGCTGTACAACCGAGTATATTCAAGTCTTTAATTCATATTAGTCTTTTCCAAAAACACGGAAAGTTAATTACTGTATAAGGCTTGTACACATTGTAATACGCGGTGAATATCACCCATAAATAGGACCCTTGACTACTAGTTGTGTACCGTGAATCAAATAGAGAAGTACTACATTTCATCTTAATATTTATTCCTCTAGTTTTACTAATATTATTATAACACGTTATCAGCACGAGTCTCTACCCGAGTAAGTTTTGTTGAAGTAAGGAGGTACTGCCCGAATAAGTTTTATTAACGAAGAATATAACGCCCTAGAAAATTTCGAATTTCGAATTATTTATTTTATATAAATTATGAATATTATTATGTGAGTATTGTTGGAAAGTGGAATATGTGTGAAGTTATGTTTGTGTGATTAGTATGAGCCGTGAAGGTCAGTATATTTTTATTTGTAATTTTGAGGATTTAAGTATATTTAAATCATGTATTTTTGATCCTCTGTAAATTTTATAAAATTATCGGAGGGATTAAAAATCATGAAATCTTTTGTAATATCATCTTTATATATTTATTTAGTTTTTAAAATTGTTGGGTGGATTAATTTGGGTGTTGTGGTATTTTAAAATGATTTTAAGAATTTTATTGTATTTAAAGGATCTAAATTTGTAAAATTCATATTTAATTCATTCTTGATCCGAAAAATATTTCGAAAATATGTGCGTGCTCGTAATTTTATATTCTTTATTTTAAAAATGAAAAGTTTAATGTTCCGAATATTTTATTTGATTTCGATTTATAAGTCGTTTAAAAGTGTTAAAAAGGGGTCGGTATGAAGTGTAAAAGTGATATAATTGTATTGAGCCAAGCCCAATAACACACAAAAACAAACACAACAGTAGAGAGGATTCTAGAATCGGGGGAGGGGGAGAAAAACACAGCAGGGGGAAGAAATTGGAAGAGAGAAAAGAGAATTGGAGAATTGAATTCATACATACACACATATATATATATATATATATATACATACGCGCGTGTGTGTAAGTGTGTATGTGTGTGTGTAAGAGTGCGTGCAGTGGTGCGTGTATCGGAGGCGCGCGGTGTGTGTTGCAGGGGAGAGGGAGGTAGCGCGCGGGAGAGGGGCGGCGGAGGAGGGAGAGATCGCCGGTGATGGCGTGAAGAAGGTGAACTGGTGGAGGTAGTGGCGAGGCGCAGCAACAGTGAGCAAGAGAGAGGGAGAGAGAGAGAGAGAGAGAGAGAGAGAGAGAGAGAGAGAGAGAGAGAGAGAGAGAGAGAGAGAGGGAGAGGGAGAGAGAGATTGTTGCGGGGAATAAATGAATTCGGAAGGTATAATCTCGCATTTTATCTATTTAATTTTCGTATTTAATTTGTTGTAAATTTGAGATAATTGTTTTAATTTTTGTAGTTTGAATTCGGAAAGTATATAAATTATTGTGATTGTAGTAATTTAATTGTGATTTAATTATGTAGTTGTTGTAATTTAATTAGTTTAAATTGCAATATCATTGTTGTAACTCCGTGATTAATTCGGAGAATATAGTTATTTAGTATCGTGGTGGTTAAGTATAATTGTGGGATTTATTTCGAGTTGAACAATATGTTTTGATTATTATTAATTGTTAATTGTTAGTCATTAATTGTTGAGGCTAATTGTGGACCCGATTATATGTTCGGGCTAGCAGTGGTTAATTATTAATTGTTGAATGATATATTGAGATATATGGTTTTATCGAGTCACAAATGTTTATGTACTAAATGTATAAAGTCAAGTTATAGTATTTGTCGGATATTATGCTTGTCGAGTACTTGGTGGTAAATTATATGTGGTGGTGAGCTATTTGTATGGTTTTAAAATGTGAATTATATCAAAGATTAATTGTTAGATTTATTTTATTATGTGCTTATCTGCGAGGAGTTGCAATGAGGTCACAAGTCTTAAGTGTCAATATTTAAGAACTTGTGTAATTCTCTACAACTAGTTCATCGGGCTTACGAATATCAATGATTAACTATCACGAGTATAATCAATATACTTGAGTGAGGTGATCATCGGTATAGCGTAAGTAATAGTTAGTGCTAGGGGTTGTTCCCTAGGGCTTACGAATATCAATGATTGATCGTCACGTGTATCATTAAAATGCGTGAGTGATATGATTATTGATGTAGCGTAAGTAGTAGTTAATGTTAATATAAATTATTATGTGCTATGTGCCGCATGTCTGGGCGGATACTTTTTCTTATGTGTTTAGTTGCTGCATGTTCGGGCGGGTACTTTTCTTTATTTGTTTATTTTTATGTTGCTGCCAGTGAAGCAGCTTAATTTTAATATGATTTTTGAGTTAAAATGTTGAATTGAAAAACAGGGGAATAGTCCTATTTACGAATACTTCATGCAGAAATTTTCTAAAAATTCCCTGCAAATCTATTTAAAATCTATTTAATCTACTTGATTTGATGATGTGAAAGTATATTATGAATTTGTTGTGAAGAGGTTGCCTAGACGATATCTAAGTAATAAGTGGTCAGCTATGTTAAGTGTTTATTTGACTTGGTTATACTAAGACTATTTTATAAAGGTAAAGGGATATGTATATGTGTGATAAATGTGTAAGCGTTATAGGACGCGTATGGGTAGAATAGAGAGAATAATAAGGTTTTGTTTAGTTTAGTACTGAAATGGTATTTGACCTTTTAAAGGTACGAATAGGAGACCTGGCCAAAAAGCAGTGCACGGGTAAGCGGAAAGTCGAACAGATGGATAATTATCAGTCGATGGGTATATTGACGTGGAAATTGGTGAAGTATGAAGGAAAGATGGAAGTAGAACCGAGTAAGAGTCCAGCATGTAAAGAAGTAAAGATTGGCGTGGTATTAAGTCGAGGATCAATGTTAAGGTCGAGAACTCATTAAATCGAGGCAAGTGTCTTGCTCTTCACTTATCATTCAAGTGATGCAATTCAATTCCTTTGTGGTATGGATTGATCAAGTATGTTTAGAAAATGATATACTTCTTCAGTTAGCATGAAAATGTTTATGTTTCCCACCCATAGTTCAAATACCAAATTTTTAAAGAACCTTATCAATAATTTTTCCCGTATATTATTTTATTCATGGGATGTTAAAGCCTCCTTAGTGGAAGACCTTTCTTTTATTTTTATGTTGTTCCTAAAATTGTTTAAGGAGCTCTCTAAATAGAGAGAATTCAAGTTTCAAATTCCTGTTAATACCTGTTAATAAAATTTCTGATTTTTACCATAATTTCACCAGTGAACCCTTTCTCTTTAAAAATGTTTTCTCCAAATTGATTTGAAATTTATTATCCTAAAACTGTCTTTTTGCAATTAATCGTTTAAGCTGTTTTACTAATTTACGTTGAGTCAAACCTTACCATGTGTTGAAAGATTTTATTATTTCGCAATGCTTAATCATGTTTCGGCTCCAACTTAGAATTTTACTGATGATTATCTTGTTGCACTTTATATCTTTTATTGTTGCTCAATTCGATTCTCTCTTTAATCGAGTTATTGATGTTATGACCCCCAATTACTTATAGTTATCTTGTTGATATGGATTCAAAGTATTGTTCTCTATATTCTCCACCCCACTTATTACCGAACTCGTCGGTATTTAGTAAAGATCTTGACTAGTTGGTTATTCCCTTGTATCGTATCGAACTTGTCGATACCAGCAGATATTGTTGTTTCCTCATTAACTCTTAATCATGAGATATTCTGGACGTGAGTTTCTAGTTGTTCGGTTGACAAAGGTTGTCGATTGTTCCGACACCTAATGCGTTTGACTTAGAATTGGAAATGTTTTTTTAAAACAGATGTCCCTTCGGGGAGACCATATTATGGTCAACAGATGTCCCTTCGGGGAGACCAGATTAATGGTTAGAAGTTAAGGCCAATGTGTGCCATGGATCCAATTAAGGACATTGCTGTGTGCGTTTGTCCTGGGTTAGTGCGTGACTGATCAGCATCCTAACCTTGATGTTTTTTTAAATAAATATAAAATTCCAATTCTAATCTATACTCTGAGACTGTGATGTCTAGTTCTTGACTCCTTGGAAGTCAGCTTTGATAATATTTTGATATCAGAACTTTTATCAGTTCTAGTTTCAGTTGCTCTTTATTAATGGTGAATTGTTGGCCCTCGTGGCAATCTAAAAGTTGATCTCACTGATTCTTTCAAATAATGAGAAGAAATTCCTTTTGTTTATCAGAATTGTCAACGGTTATTTTAAAATTGGTATCACTATTGCACTTGCTGAGCATTGTTGGCTCACTCTTGCTTGTTTGTTTTCTTCAGCTAATAGAGGAGATTAGTGAACCTAGTAATGGTCAAGGGGTATTGCTTTCCAGCAGCGAGAGGAGACGATCGGGTTACGGATTTTCGTCGGTTAGTGGTTGGGAATTGGTCAAGGTTGGATATTTAGTTAGACAGTGATTTTTGTACATTCATATAAATTGTATAATATTCTTTTATTCTGAGACTGGGTTGTAATAATGATATTCGATAGTTGTTTCATACCTTAACCTGTATGCGATCTTGGTTAAGTGGTTTTATTATTAAATGTTGTTTATATTTAGAGATGTATAATATTGTTTATAGTTAGTGGCCCCATATCTGTACCCCGGATTTTGGGATGCTACAAAGAAGGTACGCTCTATTTTTACTTGTAAGTATGGTTATAATTTCCTTGTTTATATTACTCTTTAATATATTAAAATTGTTGCACTATGAATATTATTATAAAGTTTCTGGCTGGCTATGTCGTCGTAACTTTCAAATAAACTGGCTGGCTATGCCATCGTAACTTTTAAATAAATTACGTCATTATATGTTATAATTATAATTTTATGTATGTGTTTAATTGTTTATGTTTAACATGCCATATTGTTATACCATGTTTTAAATATTTATTTTGCGTTCAGAATGGCGAATCTTGCAAAATTAGATTTTGTTGCTTTGGATGTGTCTGGGGATAATTATTTATCTTGGGTACTCGATGCGGAATTACACTTTAGTGCCAACGGGCTAAAGGATACCATAGAAACAGGAAAAACCCCAACTGTTGAACAAAATGACAAAGCAATTATTTTCTTAGGCACCACATTCATGAAAACTTAAAATCTGAATACCTCACAGTCAAAAATCCACTCACCCTTTGGACCAATCTCAAAGATAGATTTGACCACCAAAAACTTGTCCATCTTCCACATGCTCGTTATGACTGGATCAATTTAAGGTTATAAGATTTTAAATCTATTGCTGAATATAATTCTGCATTGTTTAAAATAAGCTCAAAGCTAATCCTGTTTGGTGAGAAAGTTACTGATGCTGAGATGATTGAAAAGACCCTTTCGACCTTTCATCCCAACACTATAATCTTGGCACAACAATACAGAGAACACAATTTCCATAAATATAGTGAGCTGATATCTCTCCTTCTTGTAGCTGAGAAAAATAATGAGTTGTTGCTGAAAAATCATCAGATACGTCCCACAGGCTCTGCCCAGTTACCTGAAGTACATAACACGTCATTCCGGAAGAATGAGCGTGGGAAGGGCATATAGGAGGACGAGGTTATGGACGAAACCGTGGTCGTGGAAATTTTCTTGGTCGATTTCGAAATCAGTATAACTCTGGCCACCTGAAGTGGCAACGTGATGGCTACAACAACTCTAGTCACCAGAAGTGGCAAAATGAGGTGTCAAATAAAAGGAAGGCACCACAAGAAGGAGATACTAGAGATATATGTTTTAGATGTGGGGCTCATGGGCATTGGACTCGTACTTGTCACACACCTATACATCTTGTAGATCTTTACGAGTCATCTAAAAAGCCGAACGGGAAAAAGGTGGAAACAAATTTGGCTAGTTTTAATGATGAACCAATCAACAAGACTACAAATGGACTAAATGATGGTGCTAATCTTTACTACGGCTTAGATGACTAGTTTTCATATATATATATATCTCTTTGAATTCATGTTCCTTATGTATCTTCTTCAATTTCATGTTTTCATATACTTATTTTATGTTCTTGCTTTAAGTACCTGGTTTGCTTTAATAAAATTGTTGTTCATTTATATATGTGCACAACATTAAATATGGGAGATATGTGCATTGCTGATTGCGCTACCACTCACACAATTCTACAAAATCAGAAATATTTCTCACAGATGACTAGAACCAACTCACATGTTTGGACCATTTCGGGCACATCAAATATAATAGAGGGTTTTGGAAAAGCCAGTTTTATCCTACCAAATGAGACACAAATTCACGTACATAATGCTCTATATTCTAGTAAATCCACTAGAAATCTTTTGAGTTTTAAAGACATTCGTCTTAATGGTTTCCACGTAGAAACTACTAGTGAGAATGAAAAAGAATATTTCCTTATCACTTCAATTACCTCAGGCCATAAGAAGATCTTAGAAAAATTACAATCAATCTCTTCTGGATTATATGCTACCCAAATTCGAGTTATTGAGTCTCATAGTATCACCATTCAAAAAATCATAGACCCAAAATCATTAACCCTTTGGCATGAAAGACTTGGTCATCCAGGAGTATCTATGATGCGTCGTATAATAGAAAATTCTACAGGTCATCCTCTTAAGAATAAAAAGGTCATACCTCAAAATGAACTTCCCTACTCAGCATGTTCATTAGGAAAACTAATTGTCCGACCATCTCCAGTTTAAACTTCAAACCGAGTCTCCAAGTTTCTTAGAAAGAATTCAAGGTGACATTTGTGGTCCTATTCATCCATCATCCGGCCCATTCAGATATTTCATGGTTCTAATCGATGCATCAACTAGATGGTCTCATGGCTGTCTACTCTTTACATGAAATACAGCCTTTGCCAGACTACTTGCTCAAAGAATCAAATTGCGAATCCAATTTCCTGATCATCCCATTAGATCAATTCGACTAGATAATGCTGCTGAATTTACATCTGCAACTTTCAATGATTATTGTATGTCAGTAGGAATCTCAGTCGAACACCCTGTAGCTCACGTGCATACACAAAATGGCTTAGCAGAATCTCTAATTAAAAGACTTCAACTCATTGCACGTCCCTACTTTTAAGAGCCAAATTGCCTACATTCGTTTGGGGTCATGCAATACTTCATGCATCAAATATAATTAGGATAAGCCCATCTGCTTACCACAAACAATTCCCTCAACAGTTACTTCTTGGTCAAGTTCCTGATGTTTCTCACTTTAATATTTTTGGTTGTGCCGTATATGTACCCATTGCACCCCCACATAGATCCAAAATAGATCCACAAAGAAGAATAGGCATATATGTTGGTTTTGACTCTCCATCTATCATAAGATATCTTGAACCGTTAACTGGTGATGTGTTTACTGCTCATCATGCTGATTGTCATTTTGATGAGTCCGTGTTCCCGCCATTAGGGGGAGATAATGTTTTGCATAAATTAAATTCTTAAATATCATGGAATGCATCAGGATTAAATGCTATTGATCCACGTACTAAACAATGTGAATCTGAGGTTTTAAGGATCATTCATATGCAAAATATTGCTAATCAAATTCCGGATGCTTTTAATGATTCTAGACTTATTATAAAATCACATATACCCCGCTGTTAATGCTCCAGCCAGGGTTGAAATCCCTGTTCATAAATCAATTCCTGAAGAATTGGTTGGTGATTCAAAACCATGCCAAAAGCGTGGTAGACCTATTGGTGCGAAAGATATTGTACCACGAAAACGGAAATTAAATGGACCTGCCCCTGAAGTGGCAAATGTTCCTGAAGTAACTACATCAAATACCTCAGAAGCGGTATCACCTCTGGAAGAGGTTCAAGCCCCTGAAGTGGCTGTGACAAAACCACCCGAAGTGGTATTACCCCCAGAAGAGGATATTGCCCCTGAAGTGGCACATGTTTCCTATAGAAGCAAAGCTACCTGAAAATTATGAGATCTCAATGTGTTATGTACATAACGGAAAATTATTGGATCGTGGGAGTAGTGAGATTGATAATGTGTATGTTTTTTCCATGGCATGTGATATTAACTCCGATCCTGAACCACAAAGTGTGGAAGAATGTCGGCAAAGAGATGATTGGCCAAAATGGAAAATTGCAATCCAGGAAGAATTGCAATCCTTGCGCAATAGAAATGTATTTGGACCTGCAGCCCGAAAACCGGCTGGTGTGGTTCCCGTCGGGAATAGATGGGTGTTTTGTTAGGAATAATTCATAAGTTGTGATGTTAAGAATAGAATTTTGCTAATACTTCTTGTATATCCTGATCTTATAAAGGATTTAGCACTTTGTATAGGATATATGTGTTAAACAGTAATCTGTAGAGTTTAGTCAGGAACAGTGCGTCAGAGACTACATGTCAGGAACAGTGTATCGGGACTACATGTCAGGAACAGAGGAGCAGATCCTGATATAGGAAGTCAGATCCTGATCAAATACTGATGGGATAATCAGATTCTGATGCAATGGGAAATCCTGATATCAGTCGTGTTACTGATGATGTTAGTCGTGTTACTGATGATGTCATTATGGATGCTACAGAAACTGGCAAGTGCTATAAAACAGGATCTTTGTTTTGGAAAACAAGCAAGAAGATATCGTGAAGGAAACGAATTCTCTATTGATGGAAACTATCAACTGGACGGTAGAACATTGTCATAGATGGATTATAATTCTGTTATTAGTTGATAGGTGGCATTATAAATACTCTCTCAATATCATTGTAAAAAGTGTGAGTGTGTGAGTTCGTAAGATTTGTATTCGAGAGTTCGAAACAAACAGAGAGAGAGAGATTTATATTGTCAGCAGCTGCTAAAGGCATTGTACACCTTTGGAAGAGTTTGTATTTGATTATTTTAATACAAACAAAGTTTGATTCATTCGTTTATTCTTGTTCATATAATCAAGCAAAAATCAGACACGATTATATAACTTGTATTCAACCCCCCTTCTACAAGTTATTCGAGTTTACAATTGGTATCAGAGCAGGTTGATTTCGAATAATCATAAAGATCTGCAATCATGTCTGGTTACAAGGATGGTAATACTAAGATCCCTATGCTCAAGAGAAACGAATATACTCTATGGGAAGTGAAGATGTTGCATCACTTGGAAGCAACAGATCCTGATTATCTTGATAGAATCAGAGATGGGCCTTTTGTTCCAACAAGGCTTATTCCTCAAGCAACTGTCGATGGAAAATTTGTTCCAGAACATACAGCAGAGAAGCCTAAATCTGAATGGGTAGATAAGGAAAAGGAGAACGTTCTTAAGGATGCTAAAGTGAGAAACATACTATTCAACAGTCTTGATTCTGTTCTCACTAACTATGTTCTCTCGTGTAAAACTGCTAAGGAGATATGGGATAATCTAAAGGTTCACTGTGAAGGAACGAAACCTGTCAGAAAGAATATGAGGACACTTCTCATACAACAGTATGAGTACTTTGAATCCAAGTCTGGTCAGTCACTTACCGACACCTTTGATAGGTTTACTAAACTTATCAATGAGATGGCCATGCATCGTAAATATTATGACTAGGAGGATATGAATACTAAGTTCATGAAAGCTCTACCTGATTTCTACAATGAGAAGATATCTGCAATTGAGGAAGCTAATGATCTTGATGAGATATCATTAGAAGCAGTTTATGGAAAATTGAGAGCTTATGAACTTGACAGGTAGCAGAAAAAGAGTAGGAGTGAAGGAAAGATGAAAACTGTTGCACTCACTGCTCAATCTGAATATAAGAAGCTTCCAGAAGAAAAGTCTGAATCTACTGAAAGAGACTTGAGGAAGAAGAAAAGCAAAGAAAGTTCTGAGTCAGAGACTACAGATATAGACTCTGAAGATAATGATTCTGAATCAGAGATGCAAGAACTCTTTGCTATGTTTGCTAAAGCTTTCAAGAAAGGAAGATTCAACAGGAGAAGATTTAGCAAAGGCTCTTTTCAGAAGAAAGAGGAGAAGAAGAATGACAAAGGCAAGAGTACAATTATGATAAAGCCAAGATCAAGTGCTTTAATTGCAGTGAGCTTGGACACTTTGCTAGTGAGTGCAAGAAGCCTAGGAATTCAGGGATCTGAAGATGAAATGGATTATGACAACATTGCATTGATGGCAAGTGCTTTAGACAAGCCTGGATCTCCAAAGAAAACTTCTTCATCTTCTGTTAAGGTATCACTTCACTCTCTTGATTCGTTTGATAACTTAGATTCTGATGATATTAGATCTATTCATGTTGAGTTTAAGAATCTTATGACTAATTTCAAAATTCTTGCTAGTGAAAAAGATGAACTCAAGGCTAAGAATGATGAATTAGTTAGTAGAAATAATTTTCTTGAATCTGAGTTAATTCAAATGGAAGAATATAAAGTAAGTTCTGATAAAGCTAAGCATGATTATGGTGTTATTCTTGAGGCTTATGACTATGTCAGAAAAGAACTAGAGGAAGAGAGAGATGTGATTAAAACCATTAAAAATTCAGGTAAAAAGACTCAAGAAATCATTGAAAATCAAATTCTGGGTAAAGTTAATGGTTTAGGTTTTGATAAGGCTAGGCAAGAAGATACTGTAGCTATTGTCAATGATGATAGTAAAACTGAAGCTAGCACATCTAAGTCTGAAGGTAAGAAGATAGTTTCTGAACCTAAACATGTTAAATTTGTTGATTCTAAAGGTACCCCAGTTGTGCACAAAAGAATTAACAATAGCAATTCAGATGAGAGAGTGTTAGAAAAACCTAAGAATGTCAACATATGTTTTCTGTCTAAGTCTCAGTTGAAACAGAGACTAGAAAGTATTTCAGAGTCTAGCAAGATTAGAAGAAATAGGAATGGAAAAGAAGGTATTAACAAAGAGAATAATTACAAGAATGTACCTGATACACCTAGGAAGAAATGCTATAAATGTGGAAATCATAATCATTTAGCCCTAGACTGCAATCAAAAACCTTCTTGGAAAACTGAGTCCAGATTCCCCAAGACTCAGAGAATTCAATACCAACCACAAGAACCTGTTATCATTGTGGTAGTTTACTTCATTCCATTTATATGTGTAAGGAATATCATGAACTGTATTATGACTATTATTCTCTGAAATCTGAAATTCCTAGTCACAAACAGTTTGTGAAATCAAAGTCTAAGGTTGACTCTGCAATAGGTAAATCAAAAGCAAAATCTTCAAAGCCTGTTGGTTCAAAAGTTAGTAAGAAAGGATCCAATCAAAGTTGGGTCCTAAAAAATTCTAACTAGCTACTTTTTGTTTGCAGGGCACTGGAAAGAAGCATTCAATTATCTTGGACAGTGGATGCTCTGGACATATGACTGGAAAGAAGTCCCTACTTACAAAGTTTGAGAGGAAAGCTGGCCCAATAATATCCTTTGGAGATGGCAACAAAGGAGAAACTCTGGGATATGGCTCAATTATTTTGGGGAATGTCATCATAGAAAATGTAGCACTGGTTGAAGGCTTGAAACACACACTTTTAAGCATAAGTGAACTGGGTGATAAGGGTTACCAATCAATCTTTGACAGTAAGGGATGTAAAATCTTGAATATGAAGAATGGAGACATTGTTCTGACTGGTCAGAGACATGGTAACATATATGAAGCCAGCTTGAGTGACACATCTAAAGGAACTGTCAGATGTCTTTACAGCAAGGCATCCAATGATGAAAGCTGGAATTGGCACAAGAAGCTCTCACATCTCAACTTCAAGAAGCTTAATCAACTTGTTAAGCATCATCTGGTGAGAGGCCTACCTCAGGCAAACTATGTGCAAGATGGACTTTGTGATGCTTGTCAGCTTGGTAAACAAAGAAGAACCACTTTCAAGAGCAAGACACAAAATTCAATTACTGAACCATTTCACATGATGCATCTTGATTTATTTGGTCCAGTAAACATTATGTCTATCAATAAGAAAAGATATGCTCTAGTTATAGTGGATGACTACACAAGGTTCACATGGGTATTCTTTCTACACAACAAGGATGAAGCTCCTTAGCAAATCATTGAACTTGTCAAGAATATTCAAAATAGCTCTGAGTACAAGGTCAAAGTGCTCAGAAGTGACAATGGTACAGAATTAAAGAATTCTACAATGGAGGAGTATTGTGCAGACAGTGGAATTACTCAACAGTTTTCTGCACCTGGAACACCTCAGCAGAATGGTGTAGTAGAAAGAAAGAACAGAACTCTCATAGAGGCAGCAAGAACCATGCTTGCAGATGCGAAGCTTCCAACCTATTTCTGGGCAGAAGCTATCAACACTGCATGTTTCACTCAAAACTATACCTTGGTAAATGGTCATGGTAAGACTCCCTATGAGATGATCAAAGGAAAGAAACCAAGTGTGAAATACTTTCACATCTTTGGATGCAAATGCTATGTCCTGAAAGTTCATCCAAAACAACTTGGGAAATTTGAAGCCAAATCGGATGAAGCAATCTTTCTAGGATATTCAGCATCAAAGGCCTTCAAAGTATACAATCTCAGAACTCACATTGTTATGGAATCAATTCACGTTGCATTTGATGATAAGAAGTTTGGAATTTTGCAAACTGATGAAAGTCATGACAATCTGGAATTTGAAAATCTTAAATATTCTGAGATTCCCTCCAGCAATGATGAAGGTTCTCCAGAGGAAATCTCTATTGCTTCTCAAAGGATTGCTACTATTGAGGGGGAGCAATTCAATTAAGGAGAACACAGGACTGGTCAGGAACAGACTAGTCTTTCAGAGTCTACTTCATCAGGAACTGATTCTTCAGAGTCTAATGAAGGAAGATCAGGAACTAGTAGCAGTACTGAATCCACTGATTCTACTGATCAAGGGGGAGCTTTTGAAGGCAGAGAAAGTTCTTCTACAAGAAATACCACTAACTTAGGGGGAGAGTCTAGCAGGAGTAATCTACCACCTGTTAGAAAATGGACAAGGGATCATACTGAGGATTTGATTATTGGTGATCCAAATAGTGGTGTTCGAACTAGAAGATCAATTCAAAATGAATGCTTGTACAGTTGTTTTCTCTCAAAGAATGAACCTAAGAAGGTTGAAGAAGCCTTACAGGATCCTGATTGGGTAATAGCAATGCAGGAAGAATTGAAGAGGAACAAAGTTTGGAATTTGGTACCAAGACCTAAAGATAGATCTATTGTTGGTGCTAAATGGGTTTTCAGAAACAAGCTAGATGAATCTGGTATGATTGTAAGAAACAAAGCAAGACTAGTAGCCAAGGGTTATTCTCAGGAAGAAGGAATTGACTATGATGAAACATTTGCACCTGTAGCAAGATTGGAAGCAATCAGAATGTTTCTTGCATTTGCAGCTCATTCAAAATTCAAGGTATACCATATGGATGTAAAGAGTGCTTTTCTAAATGGAAAGCTTGATGAGGAAGTATATATGGAACAACCACCTGGTTTTGTTGATCCAAAGTTTCCAAATCATGTCTACAAACTTGACAAGGCACTCTATGGACTGAAGCAGGCACCAAGAGCATGGTATGAGACTTTGTCTAAATTTCTTCTTGAAAATGGCTTCACAAGAGGTACAATTGACAAAACTCTATTCTTTAGAAAGATAAAAGGTGATTTGTTTTTAGTTTAAGTTTATGTTGATGATATTATATTTGGTTCTACTAATGAAAAGTTATATGCTAATTTTAGCAAGCTTATGCAGTCTAAATATCAGATGAGTGATAAGTGGATTTATATCCACACCGCTTTAATTCGGCTTAAATTGATTGTCTTGGACTCAAGTTTATTGTAGTTTTGATGTGTTTTGCTTAGTTGTGCAGATTTACAAGAATGTCGATTATGGGTGATGCTTCTATCATGTTTGGAGGATTAATTGATTAAAATTCGGATTTTCCGGGAAGGTTGCGCAGTCTACACTGTTTTGCCATATCTGTTGTTCTATAAGTCCGTTTGAGGCCCGTAAGCTGTCCACGCGAAGCCTGGAAGATTTTCTACAACTTAGGACAGGATTCGTGTGCGCAAGTTGCGTGTGGTGGGAGCAGATTGCACGACAAGCAGACTGATGGGAGCAGGAAATTTACTGTTTTGCCCTTTTCAAGTTCTAATTGTATTTTGGGCAGTTTTTGGTACCTAAATCGAATTCTAATTGTAATAGAAGGAAATTTCTTGCTGGGCAAGACTTGGAGTGCCTATATAAACACATCCAACCCCTTGTAAATTAGACAATTAGGAATTAGACAATTAGATATCTTGTACATAATATAGCTTAGATCTGCAAGGGAGAAAAGGAGAGAAGGATTCAACGCTCGTGACAAGCAACGGATCTAGATCTACTTCATCTTTTGTATCAAAAATTTGTTTTCTCAAACTCTTTTTTTATTAATATTATTACTTTCTTCCATATCTTGTTTGTTATCATGGTTTCACTTGATCCCATGATGACGAGAGGTTCAATTTTGAGCTAATCGTTGTCATGGGATTCTAACAGATTTATCTATGT
Source organism: Saposhnikovia divaricata (assembly GCA_036435485.1). Classification (NCBI taxonomy): domain Eukaryota; kingdom Viridiplantae; phylum Streptophyta; class Magnoliopsida; order Apiales; family Apiaceae; genus Saposhnikovia; species Saposhnikovia divaricata. The sequence goes on along the minus strand of CM071595.1, from coordinate 51,984,984 downwards.
AGCTTAGTAGTTTGATTGCTTTAAAGATTTATGTGTGGTGAATTCTTGATATCCTCGTATGGTTGTGTTTCATGTGTTTAGATGCGTCATGAACATCTAATTTGTTAATCTCTTGCGAAACGAGAGTGGATCTTGAGATTTAGAACTTGCCATGCTAGCATAGGATAGGTTGATATTATTATCATGATTTGTGGCATACATAGAGATATGATGCTACCCTATGTGATCTATGTGGATAACTTGTGCGTCAACCTTTATGTTTTCAAATTCTATAGAGATATAGGGTCTAAACATAATTGGTGTCTACCCATCTTCTATCTCTTTTGTGGATGCATGCGTAGTTTGGTATTAGTATACCGAGAGGTAGATTTTACTTGTTTCGTGTTATCCGATCAGATATCAAAACCATCGTATGTATTGATTAAAGGCATCAACTCTAAGTGAAGTAGATGATGAAGTTAGGATTCCATGTTTTCTCGCATATAAGTAATTAAATTTTAATTCTCATTAGTTAGTAATTTTTAGTTTGTTAAATTGTATCCTAGTTAATTATAGTTGGTAAAAACTTAATCTTATTATTTGTCTTAGCAGTGAATAATAATCATACATTGTTGCATAGGTGCATCTACTGAATTAAAACCATAACCAGATCTCTGTGGGAACGAACTTGACTTCTATCTATATTACTTGTGACCACGTACGCTTGCGTGATTTTGTTAACAAGTTTTTGGCGCCGCTGCCGGGGATCATCGGTGTTTTGTTTTTGGTTTATGTGCTTGTCAATAGTGGTCGTTAGAGTTCATTGACTCGGATTTTTTTTTTTCTTAACTATTTTGTTTAGTGCGTTGTGTTTCAGGTACTTGAGTTTTTAAAGATGGCATGCGAGGAGTTGCCATGGTGGGCATATTCGAGGACATCCATGCCTTATCAATATGAGCGGTGTTTAGGCGTTCATGATCCCTCACAATATTGTTACTACGAAGGAGTTGATCCATATGTCACTTATGAGGAACAACCATATTTTCAATACCATCCTCAACAGTACCAGCAAGATGTTCCAGATAGGTCATATTTCTTGGGAAGTGAAGAGTTTCAACATCAGCAACCTACTCCTACTTTTCAGTCAAATGAGGTTGATGTTATGGAGGAGATTAGGATGCTTGCAAAGAGTTATGAGGAGTCTACCAAATCTATGGGGACACTACTTGCTCAAATTTTGAGTGCCTTGGAACAAGAGAAACAGCAATCCATACGAGAGGCAATTCCAGAAAATAACGATGACTTGGAGCAAGGTACTGCATGCATAATTGAAGAAGTCAAATTCCAAGAGGAGGTGAGTGTTCACAAGCCATGTGAGGAATTTGATCAAGCTAGAGAGGTGGATGATTTGGAAAGGGCACAATTTGAGACAGACACTGATGAGCTGCACAAATTTCAAGAATTGGTATGTGCGTACCAAGAGGACACTGATGAGCTACACAAATTTCAAGAATTGGTAGGTGCGAACCAAAAGGATGAAGAACATGGGAAAGATGCAGGTCTTCTACTTGTCTCAAAGTGTGAAGATGGAGGTAGCGCATTAAAGCCAATAGAGGAAGTTCTCGTTAAGGAACCAAAGGCTTCAGCAACTTACATTTACCCTCCTCCATTATATTCAAGCGAAGCCCGTGAATGTGTGGTGTTCTACAAATTGACAGATTTTGGGTCAACAGATGAAGGCATTGGAATATGTCATAGTTGTCATACGATTAGTCCAAGCGAGGAGAAGGAGCAGAAAGTGTGCCGTCGTGCTGATGATGAAGTCTCGCGAAGAGAAGACCATGCCAACTATTATCATCCTTAATGGAGGCTTGGAAGTAACGTCAAGCTATTGACGTTAAAGAAGCGCTTCTTGGGTGGCAACCCAAGGTATGTTTTCTACTTTCCCTCGTATTTACTTCCATTCAATGAGGACATTGAATATTTTAAGTTTGGGGGTGGTTTGAGGGATAAGTAGTGTATATAATTGTGATTTTGAGTCATTGTGTTCATGTAGGACTTCATGCTTTGCATATTAGTAGTAAATTATGCATTTATGTTCGTGATATCTACGTTTGTTTCATATAGGACATTATGTTTTTATTTTTTGTATACCATGTGAGTTCATATTAGTTGCATTTGCATAGCATGCATATTTCATGATCCCTTAGAACGAGCTAATTCTGATTGGTAGGTAGGTGTCTAATTGAGTGTGGTAATGATGAATAGAGGGTTGACTTATAGTTTCTATGAAATTGACTTATGTGTTTCGGAAACAAAACTAATTACACAGTCTCATTGGGTGCTTTTGGGCTAGGTTGAGGTCATGCTTGTTTGGATGTTTTGAGATTTTAATCACTTGTTTATATTTAGAATTTTCGTTATTCCCTTGATAGCCTAGAACATTTAAGTCTAAGTTTGGGGGAAACAGGGATTTCATGCTAAATTGTAAATAATTGTTAATAATGGCTAGGCGTCAAATGGCTAGTAGCCGGCTCATATTTATATGAGTAGTCTAGGGTTGGAATTGAGAATTCTCATTCCAGATTGCATAGAAAAAAAAAGAAAAAAAAATAAAAAAAAAAGAAAAGAAAAGAGAAAAAAAGAGAGTCAAAAGTGTCAATTGTTTATATGCAAAATTAACCAGGGTGAGCTCTTTAATACTCGAGCTATTAAGTTCGCGTGGACTTTGTGCCTAGTGACCTAAAGTTTCTATAGTATGGGATCCACTAACCTAACGCTCGCTACATGGGTATTATTGTATAAGCCTTTCGGGGTCTCATCCATTGCACGGTTAAATAAGCATGCTTGTATATATTTGTCGTAGTAGTTAGTAATAAAGCATGAATTTCTGTCTACCTTGGATAAGGATGGAGGTGTTCCTAGTTTATGAAGTGTTTACAGTCTATTCTATTTATAAACCTGTGATTGTCTTGACGAAGAGCATGTATGATTTTTGACCTAGTTTTGGGAGTATTTCTGATGAGCATTGCACACACGCACGTTTCTGTTCATGTATTGTTAGTATACGGGAACTTGGTCGAGCTCTATTTGGATTTAGTTGCATTCTTTGAGATATTTGCTTGTTAGTTGGTTTTGGTTAGTTTGAAGGGGATCGTTGCATTCATGCATTGCATTGCATTAGGTTAAATGGATTTTGTGGGTACATTCGCTATAGACCCTCACGAGACCTTACTCGTCCACTAGGGCTGCCTAGGGGTTTAAAGGGCTTGTTGCATGTGCCAAATGCAACCGTGATCACCTACGGAAATGGTACTAGTTAATTATTTAGTTGTAATTGTTTATGCTTGAGGACAAGCATCGGTTTAAGTTTGGTGGTGTGATAAGTGGATTTATATCCACTTGGATCGCTTTAATTCGGCTTAAATTGATTGTCTTGGACTCAAGTTTATTGTAGTTTTGATGTGTTTTGCTTAGTTGTGCAGATTTACAAGAATGTCGATTATGGGTGATGCTTCTATCGTGTTTGGAGGATTAATTGATTAAAATTCGGATTTTCCGGGAAGGTTGCGCAATCTACACTGTTTTGGCCATATCTGGAGTTCTATAAGTCCGTTTGAGGCCCGGAAGTTGTCCACGCGAAGCCTGGAAGATTTTCTACAACTTAGGATAGGATTCGCGCATGCAAGTTGCGTGTGGTGGGAGCAGATTGCATGACAAGCAGACTGATGGGAGCAGGGAATTTACTGTTTTGCCCTTTTCAAGTTCTAATTGTATTTTGGTACCTAAATCGAATTCTAATTGTAATAGAAGGCAATTTCTTGATGGGCAAGACTTGGAGTGCCTATATAAACACATCCAACCCCTTGTAAATTAGACAATTAGGAATTAGACAATTAGATATCTTGTACATAATATAGCTTAGATCTGCAAGGGAGAAAAGGAGAGAAGGATTCAACGCTCGTGACAAGCAACGGATCTAGATCTACTTCATCTTTTGTATCATAGATTTGTTTTCTCAAACTCTTGTTTTATTAATATTATTACTTTCTTCCATATCTTGTTTGTTATCATGGTTTCACTTGATCCCATGATGACGAGAGGTTCAATTTTGAGCTAATCGTTGTCATGGGATTCTAATAGATTTATCTATGTAGCTTAGTAGTTTGATTGCTTTAAAGATTTATGTGTGGTGAATTCTTGATATCCTCGTATGGTTGTGTTTCATGTGTTTAGATGCGTCATGAACATCTAATTTGTTAATCTCTTGCGAAACGAGAGTGGATCTTGAGATTTAGAACTTGCCATGCTAGCATAGGATATGTTGATATTATTATCATGATTTGTGGCATACATAGAGATATGATGCTACCTTATGTGATCTATGTGGATAAATTGTGCTTCAACCTTTATGTTTTCAAATTCTATAGAGATATAGGGTCTAAACATAATTGGTGTCTACCCATCTTCTATCTCTTTTGTGGATGCATGCGTAGTTTGGTATTAGTATACCGAGAGGTAGCTTTTACTTGTTTCGTGTTATCCGATCAGATATCAAAACCATCGTATGTATTGATTAAAGGCATCAACTCTAAGTGAAGTAGATGATGAAGTTAGGATTCCATGTTTTCTCGCATATAAGTAATTAAATTTTAATTCTCATTAGTTAGTAATTTTTAGTTTGTTAAATTGTATCCTAGTTAATTATAGTTGGACTTGTTATTTGTCTTAGCAGTGAATAATAATCATACATTGTTGCATAGGTGCATCTACTGAATTAAAACCATAACTAGATCTCTGTGGGAACGAACTTGACTTCTATCTATATTACTTGTGACCACGTATGCTTGCGTGATTTTGTTAACAATGAGCATGATGGGTGAACTAAATTACTTTTTAGGCTTGCAAGTCAAACAAACTGAGACTAGTATTTTCATTAATCAGTCAAAGTATATCAAAGATCTTTTAAAAAGGTTTGACTTTCAAAATTGTGCAATTGCAAAGAGACCCATGCCAACAGCCACTAATCTAGGCTCTGATCCTAAGGGAAAGAGTGTTGATAACACTAGCTATAGAGGCATGATAGGTTCACTGTTATATCTAACTGCAAGTAGACCAGATATAATGTTCTCTACCTGTTTATGTGCTAGATTCCAAAGTGATCCTAAGGAATCTCATTTAATTGTTGTGAAGAGAATTTTTAGATATCTCAAGGGAACTCCAAATCTTGGTTTGTGGTATCTAAAAGAATCTGATTTCTCCCTAATTGGCTATTCAGACTCTGATTATGCAGGGTGTAAAATAGACAGGAAAAGCACTACAGGTACATGTCCATTCTTGGGAAACAGATTGATTTCTTGGGCAAGCAAGAAGCAGCAATCAGTTTCAACCTCAACTGCAGAAGCTGAATACATTGCAGCAGGCAGTTGTTGTGCTCAACTCCTTTGGATAAGAAATCAGTTGATGGATTATGGTATGACACTTAGTAATATTCCTATGTTTTGTGATAATACTAGTGCTATCAAAATTGCAGAAAATCCAGTTCAACACTCAAGGACTAAGCACATTGATGTCAGGTATCATTTTATTATAGAACATATTGAAAATGGTACTGTGGAACTTCATTTTGTTCCTACTGACAAACAGCTTGCAGATATTCTAACTAAACCACTTGATGAGGCCACATTCATTAGATTGGTTAGTGAGTTAGGAATGTTAAATTTTTAGATCTTTAACATCTGCAGAAGTAGCAAGGTATGTTGTTTCAGCTTATAGGCTTGATATTTTGTCAGGATCTATACTTGATGGTTAAATGCTTAAGCTGTAACACTTTACTTTGATAAATTATAGTATGATAGACTTGTTAATAAACGTCAGGATTGCTATCAGTATGCTGATGTCATCAGTATTGACATCAGAATTGTATCGTCAGTATCAGGATTGTGAAATTTGTGTGTCTTACTGTTTCAAATTCTGAAGTTCATGTTATTTATTAGTTCAATTCTGAGTTTTGTTAAGTCTATGATTATCAAGTGTTATTACATGCATAATGATAATTTATGTCATTATTCATGTGAGTCAATAAACAACGATAGACAAGTAGATATTAAGAAAACTTGTATTTTCATAAATCAAAAGCATTACATACATGAAAATGAAATACAATTCTTCTTTTGTCTAACTACTACTGAAAATTCTATTCTTGTCTAAAGTTGTTGCTAACGATCGACTTCAGGACAAGGAGCATCTCAAGATTGGATTCCAATTCTATTCTTGTCTAAATTCCAATTCTAATCTATACTCTGAGACTGTGATGTCTAGTTCTTGACTCCTTGGAAGTCAGCTTTGATAATATTTTGATATCAGAACTTTTATCAGTTCTAGTTTCAGTTGCTCTTTATTAATGGTGAATTGTTGGCCCTCGTGGCAATCTAAAAGTTGATCTCACTGATTCTTTCAAATAATGAGAAGAAATTCCTTTTGTTTATCAGAATTGTCAACGGTTATTTTAAAATTGGTATCACTATTGCACTTGCTGAGCATTGTTGGCTCACTCTTGCTTGTTTGTTTTCTTCAGCTAATAGAGGAGATTAGTGAACCTAGTAATGGTCAAGGGGTATTGCTTTCCAGCAGCGAGAGGAGACGATCGGGTTACGGATTTTCGTCGGTTAGTGGTTGGGAATTGGTCAAGGTTGGATATTTAGTTAGACAGTGATTTTTGTACATTCATATAAATTGTATAATATTCTTTTATTCTGAGACTGGGTTGTAATAATGATATTCGATAGTTGTTTCATACCTTAACCTGTATGCGATCTTGGTTAAGTGGTTTTATTATTAAATGTTGTTTATATTTAGAGATGTATAATATTGTTTATAGTTAGTGGCCCCATATCTGTACCCCGGATTTTGGGATGCTACAAAGAAGGTACGCTCTATTTTTACTTGTAAGTATGGTTATAATTTCCTTGTTTATATTACTCTTTAATATATTAAAATTGTTGCACTATGAATATTATTATAAAGTTTCTGGCTGGCTATGTCGTCGTAACTTTTAAATAAACTGGCTGGCTATGCCATCGTAACTTTTAAATAAATTACGTCATTATATGTTATAATTATAATTTTATGTATGTGTTTAATTGTTTATGTTTAACATGCCATATTGTTATACCATGTTTTAAATATTTATTTTGCGTTCAGAATGGCGAATCTTGCAAAATTAGATTTTGTTGCTTTGGATGTGTCTGGGGATAATTATTTATCTTGGGTACTCGATGCGGAATTACACTTTAGTGCCAACGGGCTAAAGGATACCATAGAAACAGGAAAAACCCCAACTGTTGAACAAAATGACAAAGCAATTATTTTCTTAGGCACCACATTCATGAAAACTTAAAATCTGAATACCTCACAGTCAAAAATCCACTCACCCTTTGGACCAATCTCAAAGATAGATTTGACCACCAAAAACTTGTCCATCTTCCACATGCTCGTTATGACTGGATCAATTTAAGGTTATAAGATTTTAAATCTATTGCTGAATATAATTCTGCATTGTTTAAAATAAGCTCAAAGCTAATCCTGTTTGGTGAGAAAGTTACTGATGCTGAGATGATTGAAAAGACCCTTTCGACCTTTCATCCCAACACTATAATCTTGGCACAACAATACAGAGAACACAATTTCCATAAATATAGTGAGCTGATATCTCTCCTTCTTGTAGCTGAGAAAAATAATGAGTTGTTGCTGAAAAATCATCAGATACGTCCCACAGGCTCTGCCCAGTTACTTGAAGTACATAACACGTCATTCCGGAAGAATGAGCGTGGGAAGGGCATATAGGAGGACGAGGTTATGGACGAAACCGTGGCCGTGGAAATTTTCTTGGTCGATTTCGAAATCAGTATAACTCTGGCCACCTGAAGTGGCAACGTGATGGCTACAACAACTCTAGTCACCAGAAGTGGCAAAATGAGGTGTCAAATAAAAGGAAGGCACCACAAGAAGGAGATACTAGAGATATATGTTTTAGATGTGGGGCTCATGGGCATTGGACTCGTACTTGTCACACACCTATACATCTTGTAGATCTTTACGAGTCATCTAAAAAGCCGAACGGGAAAAAGGTGGAAACAAATTTGGCTAGTTTTAATGATGAACCAATCAACAAGACTACAAATGGACTAAATGATGGTGCTAATCTTTACTACGGCTTAGATGACTAGTTTTCATATATATATATATATATATATATATCTCTTTGAATTCATGTTCCTTATGTATCTTCTTCAATTTCATGTTTTCATATACTTATTTTATGTTCTTGCTTTAAGTACCTGGTTTGCTTTAATAAAATTGTTGTTCATTTATATATGTGCACAACATTAAATATGGGAGATATGTGCATTGCTGATTGCGCTACCACTCACACAATTCTACAAAATCAGAAATATTTCTCACAGATGACTAGAACCAACTCACATGTTTGGACCATTTCGGGCACATCAAATATAATAGAGGGTTTTGGAAAAGCCAGTTTTATCCTACCAAATGAGACACAAATTCACGTACATAATGCTCTATATTCTAGTAAATCCACTAGAAATCTTTTGAGTTTTAAAGACATTCGTCTTAATGGTTTCCACGTAGAAACTACTAGTGAGAATGAAAAAGAATATTTCCTTATCACTTCAATTACCTCAGGCCATAAGAAGATCTTAGAAAAATTACAATCAATCTCTTCTGGATTATATGCTACCCAAATTAGAGTTATTGAGTCTCATAGTATCACCATTCAAAAAATCATAGACCCAAAATCATTAACCCTTTGGCATGAAAGACTTGGTCATCCAGGAGTATCTATGATGCGTCGTATAATAGAAAATTCTACAGGTCATCCTCTTAAGAATAAAAAGGTCATACCTCAAAATGAACTTCCCTACTCAGCATGTTCATTAGGAAAACTAATTGTCCGACCATCTCCAGTTTAAACTTCAAACCGAGTCTCCAAGTTTCTTAGAAAGAATTCAAGGTGACATTTGTGGTCCTATTCATCCATCATCCGGCCCATTCAGATATTTCATGGTTCTAATCGATGCATCAACTAGATGGTCTCATGGCTGTCTACTCTTTACATGAAATACAGCCTTTGCCAGACTACTTGCTCAAAGAATCAAATTGCGAATCCAATTTCCTGATCATCCCATTAGATCAATTCGACTAGATAATGCTGCTGAATTTACATCTGCAACTTTCAATGATTATTGTATGTCAGTAGGAATCTCAGTCGAACACCCTGTAGCTCACGTGCATACACAAAATGGCTTAGCAGAATCTCTAATTAAAAGACTTCAACTCATTGCACGTCCCTACTTTTAAGAGCCAAATTGCCTACATTCGTTTGGGGTCATGCAATACTTCATGCATCAAATATAATTAGGATAAGCCCATCTGCTTACCACAAACAATTCCCTCAACAGTTACTTCTTGGTCAAGTTCCTGATGTTTCTCACTTTAATATTTTTGGTTGTGCCGTATATGTACCCATTGCACCCCCACATAGATCCAAAATAGGTCCACAAAGAAGAATAGGCATATATGTTGGTTTTGACTCTCCATCTATCATAAGATATCTTGAACCGTTAACTGGTGATGTGTTTACTGCTCATCATGCTGATTGTCATTTTAATGAGTCCGTGTTCCCGCCATTAGGGGGAGATAATGTTTTGCATAAATTAAATTCTGAAATATCATGGAATGCATCAGGATTAAATGCTATTGATCCACGTACTAAACAATGTGAATCTGAGGTTTTAAGGATCATTCATATACAAAATATTGCTAATCAAATTCCGGATGCTTTTAATGATTCTAGACTTATTATAAAATCACATATACCCCGCTGTTAATGCTCCAGCCAGGGTTGAAATCCCTGTTCATAAATCAATTCCTGAAGAATTGGTTGGTGATTCAAAACCATGCCAAAAGCGTGGTAGACCTATTGGTGCGAAAGATATTGTACCACGAAAACGGAAATTAAATGGACCTGCCCCTGAAGTGGCAAATGTTCCTGAAGTAACTACATCAAATACCTCAGAAGCGGTATCACGTCTGGAAGAGGTTCAAGCCCCTGAAGTGGCTGTGACAAAACCACCCGAAGTGGTATTACCCCCAGAAGAGGATATTGCCCCTGAAGTGGCACATGTTTCCTATAGAAGCAAAGCTACCTGAAAATTATGAGATCTCAATGTGTTATGTACATAATGGAAAATTATTGGATCGTGGGAGTAGTGAGATTGATAATGTGTATGTTTTTTCCATGGCATGTGATATTAACTCCGATCCTGAACCACAAAGTGTGGAAGAATGTCGGCAAAGAGATGATTGGCCAAAATGGAAAATTGCAATCCAGGAAGAATTGCAATCCTTGCGCAATAGAAATGTATTTGGACCTGCAGCCCGAAAACCGGCTGGTGTGGTTCCCGTCGGGAATAGATGGGTGTTTTGTTAGGAATAATTCATAAGTTGTGATGTTAAGAATAGAATTTTGCTAATACTTCTTGTATATCCTGATCTTATAAAGGATTTAGCACTTTGTATAGGATATATGTGTTAAACAGTAATCTGTAGAGTTTAGTCAGGAACAGTGCGTCAGAGACTACATGTCAGGAACAGTGTATCGGGACTACATGTCAGGAACAGAGGAGCAGATCCTGATATAGGAAGTCAGATCCTGATCAAATACTGATGGGATAATCAGATTCTGATGCAATGGGAAATCCTGATATCAGTCGTGTTACTGATGATGTTAGTCGTGTTACTGATGATGTCATTATGGATGCTACAGAAACTGGCAAGTGCTATAAAACAGGATCTTTGTTTTGGAAAACAAGCAAGAAGATATCGTGAAGGAAACGAATTCTCTATTGATGGAAACTATCAACTGGACGGTAGAACATTGTCATAGATGGATTATAATTCTGTTATTAGTTGATAGGTGGCATTATAAATACTCTCTCAATATCATTGTAAAAAGTGTGAGTGTGTGAGTTCGTAAGATTTGTATTCGAGAGTTCGAAACAAACAGAGAGAGAGAGATTTATATTGTCAGCAGCTGCTAAAGGCATTGTACACCTTTGGAAGAGTTTGTATTTGATTATTTTAATACAAACAAAGTTTGATTCATTCGTTTATTCTTGTTCATATAATCAAGCAAAAATCAGACACGATTATATAACTTGTATTCAACCCCCCTTCTACAAGTTATTCGAGTTTACAATTGGTATCAGAGCAGGTTGATTTCGAATAATCATAAAGATCTGCAATCATGTCTGGTTACAAGGATGGTAATACTAAGATCCCTATGCTCAAGAGAAACGAATATACTCTATGGGAAGTGAAGATGTTGCATCACTTGGAAGCAACAGATCCTGATTATCTTGATAGAATCAGAGATGGGCCTTTTGTTCCAACAAGGCTTATTCCTCAAGCAACTGTCGATGGAAAATTTGTTCCAGAACATACAGCAGAGAAGCCTAAATCTGAATGGGTAGATAAGGAAAAGGAGAACGTTCTTAAGGATGCTAAAGTGAGAAACATACTATTCAACAGTCTTGATTCTGTTCTCACTAACTATGTTCTCTCGTGTAAAACTGCTAAGGAGATATGGGATAATCTAAAGGTTCACTGTGAAGGAACGAAACCTGTCAGAAAGAATATGAGGACACTTCTCATACAACAGTATGAGTACTTTGAATCCAAGTCTGGTCAGTCACTTACCGACACCTTTGATAGGTTTACTAAACTTATCAATGAGATGGCCATGCATCGTAAATATTATGACTAGGAGGATATGAATACTAAGTTCATGAAAGCTCTACCTGATTTCTACAATGAGAAGATATCTGCAATTGAGGAAGCTAATGATCTTGATGAGATATCATTAGAAGCAGTTTATGGAAAATTGAGAGCTTATGAACTTGACAGGTAGCAGAAAAAGAGTAGGAGTGAAGGAAAGATGAAAACTGTTGCACTCACTGCTCAATCTGAATATAAGAAGCTTCCAGAAGAAAAGTCTGAATCTACTGAAAGAGACTTGAGGAAGAAGAAAAGCAAAGAAAGTTCTGAGTCAGAGACTACAGATATAGACTCTGAAGATAATGATTCTGAATCAGAGATGCAAGAACTCTTTGCTATGTTTGCTAAAGCTTTCAAGAAAGGAAGATTCAACAGGAGAAGATTTAGCAAAGGCTCTTTTCAGAAGAAAGAGGAGAAGAAGAATGACAAAGGCAAGAGTACAATTATGATAAAGCCAAGATCAAGTGCTTTAATTGCAGTGAGCTTGGACACTTTGCTAGTGAGTGCAAGAAGCCTAGGAATTCAGGGATCTGAAGATGAAATGGATTATGACAACATTGCATTGATGGCAAGTGCTTTAGACAAGCCTGGATCTCCAAAGAAAACTTCTTCATCTTCTGTTAAGGTATCACTTCACTCTCTTGATTCGTTTGATAACTTAGATTCTGATGATATTAGATCTATTCATGTTGAGTTTAAGAATCTTATGACTAATTTCAAAATTCTTGCTAGTGAAAAAGATGAACTCAAGGCTAAGAATGATGAATTAGTTAGTAGAAATAATTTTCTTGAATCTGAGTTAATTCAAATGGAAGAATATAAAGTAAGTTCTGATAAAGCTAAGCATGATTATGGTGTTATTCTTGAGGCTTATGACTATGTCAGAAAAGAACTAGAGGAAGAGAGAGATGTGATTAAAACCATTAAAAATTCAGGTAAAAAGACTCAAGAAATCATTGAAAATCAAATTCTGGGTAAAGTTAATGGTTTAGGTTTTGATAAGGCTAGGCAAGAAGATACTGTAGCTATTGTCAATGATGATAGTAAAACTGAAGCTAGCACATCTAAGTCTGAAGGTAAGAAGATAGTTTCTGAACCTAAACATGTTAAATTTGTTGATTCTAAAGGTACCCCAGTTGTGCACAAAAGAATTAACAATAGCAATTCAGATGAGAGAGTGTTAGAAAAACCTAAGAATGTCAACATATGTTTTCTGTCTAAGTCTCAGTTGAAACAGAGACTAGAAAGTATTTCAGAGTCTAGCAAGATTAGAAGAAATAGGAATGGAAAAGAAGGTATTAACAAAGAGAATAATTACAAGAATGTACCTGATACACCTAGGAAGAAATGCTATAAATGTGGAAATCATAATCATTTAGCCCTAGACTGCAATCAAAAACCTTCTTGGAAAACTGAGTCCAGATTCCCCAAGACTCAGAGAATTCAATACCAACCACAAGAACCTGTTATCATTGTGGTAGTTTACTTCATTCCATTTATATGTGTAAGGAATATCATGAACTGTATTATGACTATTATTCTCTGAAATCTGAAATTCCTAGTCACAAACAGTTTGTGAAATCAAAGTCTAAGGTTGACTCTGCAATAGGTAAATCAAAAGCAAAATCTTCAAAGCCTGTTGGTTCAAAAGTTAGTAAGAAAGGATCCAATCAAAGTTGGGTCCTAAAAAATTCTAACTAGCTACTTTTTGTTTGCAGGGCACTGGAAAGAAGCATTCAATTATCTTGGACAGTGGATGCTCTGGACATATGACTGGAAAGAAGTCCCTACTTACAAAGTTTGAGAGGAAAGCTGGCCCAATAATATCCTTTGGAGATGGCAACAAAGGAGAAACTCTGGGATATGGCTCAATTATTTTGGGGAATGTCATCATAGAAAATGTAGCACTGGTTGAAGGCTTGAAACACACACTTTTAAGCATAAGTGAACTGGGTGATAAGGGTTACCAATCAATCTTTGACAGTAAGGGATGTAAAATCTTGAATATGAAGAATGGAGACATTGTTCTGACTGGTCAGAGACATGGTAACATATATGAAGCCAGCTTGAGTGACACATCTAAAGGAACTGTCAGATGTCTTTACAGCAAGGCATCCAATGATGAAAGCTGGAATTGGCACAAGAAGCTCTCACATCTCAACTTCAAGAAGCTGAATCAACTTGTTAAGCATCATCTGGTGAGAGGCCTACCTCAGGCAAACTATGTGCAAGATGGACTTTGTGATGCTTGTCAGCTTGGTAAACAAAGAAGAACCACTTTCAAGAGCAAGACACAAAATTCAATTACTGAACCATTTCACATGATGCATCTTGATTTATTTGGTCCAGTAAACATTATGTCTATCAATAAGAAAAGATATGCTCTAGTTATAGTGGATGACTACACAAGGTTCACATGGGTATTCTTTCTACACAACAAGGATGAAGCTCCTTAGCAAATCATTGAACTTGTCAAGAATATTCAAAATAGCTCTGAGTACAAGGTCAAAGTGCTCAGAAGTGACAATGGTACAGAATTAAAGAATTCTACAATGGAGGAGTATTGTGCAGACAGTGGAATTACTCAACAGTTTTCTGCACCTGGAACACCTCAGCAGAATGGTGTAGTAGAAAGAAAGAACAGAACTCTCATAGAGGCAGCAAGAACCATGCTTGCAGATGCGAAGCTTCCAACCTATTTCTGGGCAGAAGCTATCAACACTGCATGTTTCACTCAAAACTATACCTTGGTAAATGGTCATGGTAAGACTCCCTATGAGATGATCAAAGGAAAGAAACCAAGTGTGAAATACTTTCACATCTTTGGATGCAAATGCTATGTCCTGAAAGTTCATCCAAAACAACTTGGGAAATTTGAAGCCAAATCGGATGAAGCAATCTTTCTAGGATATTCAGCATCAAAGGCCTTCAAAGTATACAATCTCAGAACTCACATTGTTATGGAATCAATTCACGTTGCATTTGATGATAAGAAGTTTGGAATTTTGCAAACTGATGAAAGTCATGACAATCTGGAATTTGAAAATCTTAAATATTCTGAGATTCCCTCCAGCAATGATGAAGGTTCTCCAGAGGAAATCTCTATTGCTTCTCAAAGGATTGCTACTATTGAGGGGGAGCAATTCAATTAAGGAGAACACAGGACTGGTCAGGAACAGACTAGTCTTTCAGAGTCTACTTCATCAGGAACTGATTCTTCAGAGTCTAATGAAGGAAGATCAGGAACTAGTAGCAGTACTGAATCCACTGATTCTACTGATCAAGGGGGAGCTTTTGAAGGCAGAGAAAGTTCTTCTACAAGAAATACCACTAACTTAGGGGGAGAGTCTAGCAGGAGTAATCTACCACCTGTTAGAAAATGGACAAGGGATCATACTGAGGATTTGATTATTGGTGATCCAAATAGTGGTGTTCGAACTAGAAGATCAATTCAAAATGAATGCTTGTACAGTTGTTTTCTCTCAAAGAATGAACCTAAGAAGGTTGAAGAAGCCTTACAGGATCCTGATTGGGTAATAGCAATGCAGGAAGAATTGAAGAGGAACAAAGTTTGGAATTTGGTACCAAGACCTAAAGATAGATCTATTGTTGGTGCTAAATGGGTTTTCAGAAACAAGCTAGATGAATCTGGTATGATTGTAAGAAACAAAGCAAGACTAGTAGCCAAGGGTTATTCTCAGGAAGAAGGAATTGACTATGATGAAACATTTGCACCTGTAGCAAGATTGGAAGCAATCAGAATGTTTCTTGCATTTGCAGCTCATTCAAAATTCAAGGTATACCATATGGATGTAAAGAGTGCTTTTCTAAATGGAAAGCTTGATGAGGAAGTATATATGGAACAACCACCTGGTTTTGTTGATCCAAAGTTTCCAAATCATGTCTACAAACTTGACAAGGCACTCTATGGACTGAAGCAGGCACCAAGAGCATGGTATGAGACTTTGTCTAAATTTCTTCTTGAAAATGGCTTCACAAGAGGTACAATTGACAAAACTCTATTCTTTAGAAAGATAAAAGGTGATTTGTTTTTAGTTTAAGTTTATGTTGATGATATTATATTTGGTTCTACTAATGAAAAGTTATATGCTAATTTTAGCAAGCTTATGCAGTCTAAATATCAGATGAGTGATAAGTGGATTTATATCCACACCGCTTTAATTCGGCTTAAATTGATTGTCTTGGACTCAAGTTTATTGTAGTTTTGATGTGTTTTGCTTAGTTGTGCAGATTTACAAGAATGTCGATTATGGGTGATGCTTCTATCATGTTTGGAGGATTAATTGATTAAAATTCGGATTTTCCGGGAAGGTTGCGCAGTCTACACTGTTTTGCCATATCTGGAGTTCTATAAGTCCGTTTGAGGCCCGTAAGCTGTCCACGCGAAGCCTGGAAGATTTTCTACAACTTAGGACAGGATTCGTGTGCGCAAGTTGCGTGTGGTGGGAGCAGATTGCACGACAAGCAGACTGATGGGAGCAGGGAATTTACTGTTTTGCCCTTTTCAAGTTCTAATTGTATTTTGGGCAGTTTTTGGTACCTAAATCGAATTCTAATTGTAATAGAAGGAAATTTCTTGCTGGGCAAGACTTGGAGTGCCTATATAAACACATCCAACCCCTTGTAAATTAGACAATTAGGAATTAGACAATTAGATATCTTGTACACAATATAGCTTAGATCTGTAAGGGAGAAAAGGAGAGAAGGATTCAACGCTCGTGACAAGCAACGGATCTAGATCTACTTCATCTTTTGTATCAAAAATTTGTTTTCTCAAACTCTTTTTTTATTAATATTATTACTTTCTTCCATATCTTGTTTGTTATCATGGTTTCACTTGATCCCATGATGACGAGAGGTTCAATTTTGAGCTAATCGTTGTCATGGGATTCTAACAGATTTATCTATGTAGCTTAGTAGTTTGATTGCTTTAAAGATTTATGTGTGGTGAATTCTTGATATCCTCGTATGGTTGTGTTTCATGTGTTTAGATGCGTCATGAACATCTAATTTGTTAATCTCTTGCGAAACGAGAGTGGATCTTGAGATTTAGAACTTGCCATGCTAGCATAGGATAGGTTGATATTATTATCATGATTTGTGGCATACATAGAGATATGATGCTACCCTATGTGATCTATGTGGATAACTTGTGCGTCAACCTTTATGTTTTCAAATTCTATAGAGATATAGGGTCTAAACATAATTGGTGTCTACCCATCTTCTATCTCTTTTGTGGATGCATGCGTAGTTTGGTATTAGTATACCGAGAGGTAGCTTTTACTTGTTTCGTGTTATCCGATCAGATATCAAAACCATCGTATGTATTGATTAAAGGCATCAACTCTAAGTGAAGTAGATGATGAAGTTAGGATTCCATGTTTTCTCGCATATAAGTAATTAAATTTTAATTCTCATTAGTTAGTAATTTTTAGTTTGTTAAATTGTATCCTAGTTAATTATAGTTGGTAAAAACTTAATCTTATTATTTGTCTTAGCAGTGAATAATAATCATACATTGTTGCATAGGTGCATCTACTGAATTAAAACCATAACCAGATCTCTGTGGGAACGAACTTGACTTCTATCTATATTACTTGTGACCACGTACGCTTGCGTGATTTTGTTAACAAGTTTTTGGCGCCGCTGCCGGGGATCATCGGTGTTTTGTTTTTGGTTTATGTGCTTGTCAATAGTGGTCGTTAGAGTTCATTGACTCGGATTTTTTTTTTCTTAACTATTTTGTTTAGTGCGTTGTGTTTCAGGTACTTGAGTTTTTAAAGATGGCATGCGAGGAGTTGCCATGGTGGGCATATTCGAGGACATCCATGCCTTATCAATATGAGCGGTGTTTAGGCGTTCATGATCCCTCACAATATTGTTACTACGAAGGAGTTGATCCATATGTCACTTATGAGGAACAACCATATTTTCAATACCATCCTCAACAGTACCAGCAAGATGTTCCAGATAGGTCATATTTCTTGGGAAGTGAAGAGTTTCAACATCAGCAACCTACTCCTACTTTTCAGTCAAATGAGGTTGATGTTATGGAGGAGATTAGGATGCTTGCAAAGAGTTATGAGGAGTCTACCAAATCTATGGGGACACTACTTGCTCAAATTTTGAGTGCCTTGGAACAAGAGAAACAGCAATCCATACGAGAGGCAATTCCAGAAAATAACGATGACTTGGAGCAAGGTACTGCATGCATAATTGAAGAAGTCAAATTCCAAGAGGAGGTGAGTGTTCACAAGCCATGTGAGGAATTTGATCAAGCTAGTGAGGTGGATGATTTGGAAAGGGCACAATTTGAGACAGACACTGATGAGCTGCACAAATTTCAAGAATTGGTATGTGCGTACCAAGAGGACACTGATGAGCTACACAAATTTCAAGAATTGGTAGGTGCGAACCAAAAGGATGAAGAACATGGGAAAGATGCAGGTCTTCTACTTGTCTCAAAGTGTGAAGATGGAGGTAGCGCATTAAAGCCAATAGAGGAAGTTCTCGTTAAGGAACCAAAGGCTTCAGCAACTTACATTTACCCTCCTCCATTATATTCAAGCGAAGCCCGTGAATGTGTGGTGTTCTACAAATTGACAGATTTTGGGTCAACAGATGAAGGCATTGGAATATGTCATAGTTGTCATACGATTAGTCCAAGCGAGGAGAAGGAGCAGAAAGTGTGCCGTCGTGCTGATGATGAAGTCTCGCGAAGAGAAGACCATGCCAACTATTATCATCCTTAATGGAGGCTTGGAAGTAACGTCAAGCTATTGACGTTAAAGAAGCGCTTCTTGGGTGGCAACCCAAGGTATGTTTTCTACTTTCCCTCGTATTTACTTCCATTCAATGAGGACATTGAATATTTTAAGTTTGGGGGTGGTTTGAGGGATAAGTAGTGTATATAATTGTGATTTTGAGTCATTGTGTTCATGTAGGACTTCATGCTTTGCATATTAGTAGTAAATTATGCATTTATGTTCGTGATATCTACGTTTGTTTCATATAGGACATTATGTTTTTATTTTTTGTATACCATGTGAGTTCATATTAGTTGCATTTGCATAGCATGCATATTTCATGATCCCTTAGAACGAGCTAATTCTGATTGGTAGGTAGGTGTCTAATTGAGTGTGGTAATGATGAATAGAGGGTTGACTTATAGTTTCTATGAAATTGACTTATGTGTTTCGGAAACAAAACTAATTACACAGTCTCATTGGGTGCTTTTGGGCTAGGTTGAGGTCATGCTTGTTTGGATGTTTTGAGATTTTAATCACTTGTTTATATTTAGAATTTTCGTTATTCCCTTGATAGCCTAGAACATTTAAGTCTAAGTTTGGGGGAAACAGGGATTTCATGCTAAATTGTAAATAATTGTTAATAATGGCTAGGCGTCAAATGGCTAGTAGCCGGCTCATATTTATATGAGTAGTCTAGGGTTGGAATTGAGAATTCTCATTCCAGATTGCATAGAAAAAAAAAATAAAAAAAAATAAAAAAAAAAAGAAAAGAAAAGAGAAAAAAAGAGAGTCAAAAGTGTCAATTGTTTATATGCAAAATTAACCAGGGTGAGCTCTTTAATACTCGAGCTATTAAGTTCGCGGGGACTTTGTGCCTAGTGACCTAAAGTTTCTATAGTATGGGATCCACTAACCTAACGCTCGCTACATGGGTATTATTGTATAAGCCTTTCGGGGTCTCATCCATTGCACGGTTAAATAAGCATGCTTGTATATATTTGTCGTAGTAGTTAGTAATAAAGCATGAATTTCTGTCTACCTTGGATAAGGATGGAGGTGTTCCTAGTTTATGAAGTGTTTACAGTCTATTCTATTTATAAACCTGTGATTGTCTTGACGAAGAGCATGTATGATTTTTGACCTAGTTTTGGGAGTATTTCTGATGAGCATTGCACACACGCACGTTTCTGTTCATGTATTGTTAGTATACGGGAACTTGGTCGAGCTCTATTTGGATTTAGTTGCATTCTTTGAGATATTTGCTTGTTAGTTGGTTTTGGTTAGTTTGAAGGGGATCGTTGCATTCATGCATTGCATTGCATTAGGTTAAATGGATTTTGTGGGTACATTCGCTATAGACCCTCACGAGACCTTACTCGTCCACTAGGGCTGCCTAGGGGTTTAAAGGGCTTGTTGCATGTGCCAAATGCAACCGTGATCACCTACGGAAATGGTACTAGTTAATTATTTAGTTGTAATTGTTTATGCTTGAGGACAAGCATCGGTTTAAGTTTGGTGGTGTGATAAGTGGATTTATATCCACTTGGATCGCTTTAATTCGGCTTAAATTGATTGTCTTGGACTCAAGTTTATTGTAGTTTTGATGTGTTTTGCTTAGTTGTGCAGATTTACAAGAATGTCGATTATGGGTGATGCTTCTATCGTGTTTGGAGGATTAATTGATTAAAATTCGGATTTTCCGGGAAGGTTGCGCAATCTACACTGTTTTGGCCATATCTGGAGTTCTATAAGTCCGTTTGAGGCCCGGAAGTTGTCCACGCGAAGCCTGGAAGATTTTCTACAACTTAGGATAGGATTCGCGCAT
Organism: Saposhnikovia divaricata; assembly: GCA_036435485.1. Classification (NCBI taxonomy): domain Eukaryota; kingdom Viridiplantae; phylum Streptophyta; class Magnoliopsida; order Apiales; family Apiaceae; genus Saposhnikovia; species Saposhnikovia divaricata. Next base: position 51,964,551 of record CM071595.1, on the reverse strand, counting down.
GCAAGTTGCGTGTGGTGGGAGCAGATTGCATGACAAGCAGACTGATGGGAGCAGGGAATTTACTGTTTTGCCCTTTTCAAGTTCTAATTGTATTTTGGTACCTAAATCGAATTCTAATTGTAATAGAAGGCAATTTCTTGATGGGCAAGACTTGGAGTGCCTATATAAACACATCCAACCCCTTGTAAATTAGACAATTAGGAATTAGACAATTAGATATCTTGTACATAATATAGCTTAGATCTGCAAGGGAGAAAAGGAGAGAAGGATTCAACGCTCGTGACAAGCAACGGATCTAGATCTACTTCATCTTTTGTATCATAGATTTGTTTTCTCAAACTCTTGTTTTATTAATATTATTACTTTCTTCCATATCTTGTTTGTTATCATGGTTTCACTTGATCCCATGATGACGAGAGGTTCAATTTTGAGCTAATCGTTGTCATGGGATTCTAATAGATTTATCTATGTAGCTTAGTAGTTTGATTGCTTTAAAGATTTATGTGTGGTGAATTCTTGATATCCTCGTATGGTTGTGTTTCATGTGTTTAGATGCGTCATGAACATCTAATTTGTTAATCTCTTGCGAAACGAGAGTGGATCTTGAGATTTAGAACTTGCCATGCTAGCATAGGATATGTTGATATTATTATCATGATTTGTGGCATACATAGAGATATGATGCTACCTTATGTGATCTATGTGGATAAATTGTGCTTCAACCTTTATGTTTTCAAATTCTATAGAGATATAGGGTCTAAACATAATTGGTGTCTACCCATCTTCTATCTCTTTTGTGGATGCATGCGTAGTTTGGTATTAGTATACCGAGAGGTAGCTTTTACTTGTTTCGTGTTATCCGATCAGATATCAAAACCATCGTATGTATTGATTAAAGGCATCAACTCTAAGTGAAGTAGATGATGAAGTTAGGATTCCATGTTTTCTCGCATATAAGTAATTAAATTTTAATTCTCATTAGTTAGTAATTTTTAGTTTGTTAAATTGTATCCTAGTTAATTATAGTTGGACTTGTTATTTGTCTTAGCAGTGAATAATAATCATACATTGTTGCATAGGTGCATCTACTGAATTAAAACCATAACTAGATCTCTGTGGGAACGAACTTGACTTCTATCTATATTACTTGTGACCACGTATGCTTGCGTGATTTTGTTAACAATGAGCATGATGGGTGAACTAAATTACTTTTTAGGCTTGCAAGTCAAACAAACTGAGACTAGTATTTTCATTAATCAGTCAAAGTATATCAAAGATCTTTTAAAAAGGTTTGACTTTCAAAATTGTGCAATTGCAAAGAGACCCATGCCAACAGCCACTAATCTAGGCTCTGATCCTAAGGGAAAGAGTGTTGATAACACTAGCTATAGAGGCATGATAGGTTCACTGTTATATCTAACTGCAAGTAGACCAGATATAATGTTCTCTACCTGTTTATGTGCTAGATTCCAAAGTGATCCTAAGGAATCTCATTTAATTGTTGTGAAGAGAATTTTTAGATATCTCAAGGGAACTCCAAATCTTGGTTTGTGGTATCTAAAAGAATCTGATTTCTCCCTAATTGGCTATTCAGACTCTGATTATGCAGGGTGTAAAATAGACAGGAAAAGCACTACAGGTACATGTCCATTCTTGGGAAACAGATTGATTTCTTGGGCAAGCAAGAAGCAGCAATCAGTTTCAACCTCAACTGCAGAAGCTGAATACATTGCAGCAGGCAGTTGTTGTGCTCAACTCCTTTGGATAAGAAATCAGTTGATGGATTATGGTATGACACTTTGTAATATTCCTATGTTTTGTGATAATACTAGTGCTATCAAAATTGCAGAAAATCCAGTTCAACACTCAAGGACTAAGCACATTGATGTCAGGTATCATTTTATTATAGAACATATTGAAAATGGTACTGTGGAACTTCATTTTGTTCCTACTGACAAACAGCTTGCAGATATTCTAACTAAACCACTTGATGAGGCCACATTCATTAGATTGGTTAGTGAGTTAGGAATGTTAAATTTTTAGATCTTTAACATCTGCAGAAGTAGCAAGGTATGTTGTTTCAGCTTATAGGCTTGATATTTTGTCAGGATCTATACTTGATGGTTAAATGCTTAAGCTGTAACACTTTACTTTGATAAATTATAGTATGATAGACTTGTTAATAAACGTCAGGATTGCTATCAGTATGCTGATGTCATCAGTATTGACATCAGAATTGTATCGTCAGTATCAGGATTGTGAAATTTGTGTGTCTTACTGTTTCAAATTCTGAAGTTCATGTTATTTATTAGTTCAATTCTGAGTTTTGTTAAGTCTATGATTATCAAGTGTTATTACATGCATAATGATAATTTATGTCATTATTCATGTGAGTCAATAAACAACGATAGACAAGTAGATATTAAGAAAACTTGTATTTTCATAAATCAAAAGCATTACATACATGAAAATGAAATACAATTCTTCTTTTGTCTAACTACTACTGATAATTCTATTCTTGTCTAAAGTTGTTGCTAACGATCGACTTCAGGACAAGGAGCATCTCAAGATTGGATTTCTTGTCTGGGTGACTTGAATGAAAGTAGCTGATTCATCTTCATGCTTATTGAAGAAGATGAATAGCATCTCCATCAAGATCAACCTCAGACTCTTCACCAAATTCTTCATCCTCAAGGTGTGAAGAGATTAGAGGAGGATTGTATCCAACTGGTAGATGTTTTAGAGGAGATTTGTGGAAATCATCTGGGTTAAGATCAACCATATCTGACTTGATGAGAAAAATTATCTCTTCTAAGAGATAGTTCACTTGCTCCTGATCATCAAGAGTAAAGAACTTCTCAGTGGTAATGAACCAAAAGTTAGGGTTCATATGAAGATTTGGGTTGGAATTCATTATTGAAAGAGAAAAGAATGAAAAGGTTTTGGAGAATGGCATATGGCGTCGGTTTCTTTTATAGAAAGACGTGGGAAGCTGAACAGTCATTTGGAGATATCAATGCATTCAGTCATAATTATGTGTGACTGTATTTCTTATATTTTCAAGAAATATTGAATGAATTTAACCAATTGATTTTGTTTATTTCTTTTACAGGTAAAAAGATATGTCATGTGGAAACTCCATTTAGTCTCTGGAATCAGGATGATATTGATCAGGAATACGAATGTGTTCACATCAGGATTAGTAATTCTTTCTATTCAGAAATTACATTGAATCGTGTGATTATTCTGATGAGTAGATCACATCAGGAAAAGGAAGCTGATCAGTATTGATTTTTATCTTGATTTTACCTTGACTTATTTACTTGAAATTATTTTTGGATTTTATTTTCCAAAAGTCATGGGTAACTGCATTTTTCAGGGACTAACACCTGTCAACCTACGTGTCAACGTGGGATAATGGGTCTGAAGGATTTTTGAAATATAATTATTTTGACACTCTAATCGTGTAATTGCTTTCTCTAATTTCATTCTCTAAAGCAAAAACACTCTGGAGTTCTCAAAATCACTAATAAATTTCAAAGATTTCTTAAGTTCTTTTCAGATCAAAATGGCAACTCAAAGAAGACTACCCAAATCAGTAGCCTTCAAGTTTGGTGACTTTGATTTTATGATGAACAATCATGTTGCAGCTATCACCAAAAAGGAAGGGGTGTCAACTGATTTTCACTTGATAATGGACTTTATGGCAAAAGGACCATTAAGCTATGCCTTGACAGCATCTCCACAGATTAATCAAGTAGCTGTTTCACAAGCTTGGGAGAATGCTGAGGTAATTGATTCTACTCAGAGTCAATCAGGTAAGATTGTTCTACACTTAGGACAAGACTCATTTGATTTTACTGAATCTGTTATTAATTCAGTACTTCTCTTACCTATTAGTACAAATTTTGAGAATGTACCATCTGATGATGATGTGAGAACTATGTTATCTAAATTAGGTTATGATGGACCTCTAGATAACATGAGCCAGTTAAATAGATCTTTTCTTATGAAAGAATGGTCTTTCTTCTTTGATAAAATTGCTAAATGTTTTACTGGTAAATGTAGTTCTTTTCAACAAATTACAGCCGTTACATCACATATTGCATATGCTTTGCTTTATAACAGAGTATTTAATTTTGATCACATTATCTTAAGTCAGATGTGTATTAAACTTGGGTCAAGAGATCATGACAGGAATATAGTTTATTATCACAGATTCATGCAACTGTTTATTAACCATTTCATTCCTAATGGTGAAGCTAGATTTGGTAGAGAGTATTGTGTTTCTTCTTATGTACAGCAAAAGAGAATTTTCTCTGACATTACAAAGAAGGACAGTGAAAAGAATCTAGATGAAATACCTGCATTACACTATCCAAATCATGTTCAGGTACTTCTAAGAACTCATCTTCCTACTATCTATAATTCTTCTTTCTTTGGTGGTGAAATGACTTAGGAATCTCAATTGGAGGAGAACCCCCTTGTGTCTACCCAAGTAGCCAAAAACATTACAGTCTCTGAAACAATTCTAGAACCAAATTTTGATCCAGAGCCTATTGTTTCAAAGAAGCCAACCTTTGGTGTTTCTCAAAAGACATCAGTTGTAAGGAAGAGAAGATTTGTCATTTCAAGTAGTAGTTCTAGTGAAGATGATGATAATATATCTCTTGCTGAGAGAGCAGAATTGAAGGCTGCAATTCAACTTTCTAAGCTAGGACAAAGAGATGGAACACCTAGTCACAGCCAGGCTGTAGTCTCTCAAAAGACTGTAGTTCTTAAAAAGGGAAAACAGTTACTGGATACTGTCTCTCAAAAGACTGTGTCTATTGAAAAAGGATCTCATCCCAAGATCACTTCTGTGTCTACACCTCTTGAGTCTTCTCAAGACAAATCTGTTGCTCACTATACTAGGAGAACAGGGAGAAAGATTCATTTGTCACCTACACACACAGTGTCAAGTCCAACTAACATTATGCAGGTCTCTACAAATAATGCTATATCCATGTCAGTATCTGGCAAGAGAGATCTGGATCTTGATTCTTCATGGGAAACTACATTGACATACAGACTGGCTATGGAACTTATTTCTTTGAAAGTGAAGCTTTCCAGGCCTGTTCTAGATTTTTTTATTGAAAGAGTTCCTAAACTTTCATTTCCTGAAGAATATGGACTGTTACATCAAAGGCTTGATTTAATGAAGACATATTTCTATGTATCAGTCAGAAAGGAGTTACACAAGAAATTTGGACTTCCTAAGCATGTTGTACTTCAATCACTTCATGCATATCTATTTGACAAGGATGTCATTATTGAAGATGCTTCAGCTCAAGGTGAACAAGAGGAGGTAGTTGATAGAGGGAAGCAGTCAACAGAAGATACTATTGCACCAGTGGTGAATAGTAGAATAGATCATATCACAGCCACTGCAACACAAGAACCATCTAGTCAGAGGTTGGATGACTCAGGAACTGTGATTGATGATGCTGAAAGGTCTTCTGTGATGACTGAAATTGCAAGTGAGAAACCCTATGATATGGGAGGAATGACTTTGATTGATTTTTCTGAAGATCAAACCAATATTGTTCTTTCAGAGTCTATCCATCTTGAGGGTGTGTCTCAGCAACCAACACTTAAAGACGGTGACATATTAGCTATGGTGTCTAATGAAGTATTACTGAAGACATCAGAGTCTAGTGTAAAACTTGAAAGTGGTATACTGGAGCCTGTAGTTTCTGAAAAGAAAGTAGATGTTTGTAAGGGTTCAGAGACTATAGTAGCTCACTCCTTGGAGAAAACCTCAAGCCCCATGCCATATGAGGAACCCTCTCTCCATGTGAGTTCAGGAAAACTTCTTCTAACCCCTATTTTTCTGTAGGTCATGAAAGCACTTATCCAAATTTGAGTGATACACTTGAAAAGATGGACATAGATCCACACACAGAGAGGTTGGCTCCTGACCAGGCAAAAGGAGAGGTAGAAAGAGTGTTGACTTTAGATAGTCAAAGTGAGAATGAGGGTATGGATGATCAACTCCATAGTGAGGGAGAGAAAATTATGAAATCACCATCGTTTGATTTCTGGAATCAGGTTTTTCCTAAATCTTGGTCTGAAAATCTTGGTATGGATGCTGGTACTTATTCTTTTATCAAGATGTATGAGAAACATGACTTAGCACATCACAATGCAAAGCCAGAAGTTAAAGCTCAGAAACAGAAAGAAAGGCTTGCAGAGATCATTAACAGAAGAGGTGAAAGGCTAAGACAAACTTCTACTCAACCAGTACCAGAAGAAATTCCTAATGATCCTAGTATTCCTTTGTTTGTACTTCCAATTTCAGCTAGATTTAAGACATCAACAATATCTGATCAATCTAAGGAGGAGTCAGGATTTGTAGATGTTAGTACACAGAATACTAGTGAAGGACATGATGATCATACTTCAGCTCCAGATCAGAAAAATGAAGATGTTTGTACTTCTACTCAAGTATTATTACTTGAATATCATTCTCAACAGGCAACTTCTTCTACAAGACTTGAAGATAATGTTCTTTCTGCATCTGAATCTGAAGATACAACAAGCACTTCCAACATTGAAGTCAATTCTGAAATTCTTAAGGACATTCAGAAATCTCAAAATGATATTCAATCGAGACTTCAAATTCTTGAAAATAACCAAGTCACTATCATGGACAATCAAGCAGTTCTGATGAATCTCATTTGTTCTGTTACTGAATCTCTTGGAATTCATGTTGCTGATGTCAAAAAGGGGGAGATAAAGACAATTCAAAAACAACAACAACCACAACAGACTGGGGGAGATAAACAGACCGGGAACAGAAACAAGGGTGATAGAGTTGGTAAACTTCATCATGGAAGTGGTAAAGGAAAAGAAGCATCAAATAGTTGAATTCTTTCTTCTAAGTACTAGATACATGTCTACATCTAAAGAAGGAGGTACTTAACTTCATGATCTTGAATTCATAAATTCTATTCTGGTTGTATTGTTATATGTTTTGACATCTACAACTTAGATTTATGCTTCAGATTCTAAAGCATAAATAGGGGAGATTGTTAGGAATAATTCATAAGTTGTGATGTTAAGAATAGAATTTTGCTAATACTTCTTATATATCCTGATCTTATAAAGGATTTAGCACTTTGTATAGGATATATGTGTTAAACAGCAATCTGTAGAGTTTAGTCAGGAACAGTGCGTCAGAGACTACATGTCAGGAACAGTGTATCGGGGACAACATGTCAGGAACAGAGGAGCAGATCCTGATATATTAAGTTAGATCCTGATCAAATACTGATGGGATAATCAGATCCTGATGCAATGGGAAATCCTGATATCAGTCGTGTTGCTGATGATGTCAGTCGTGTTACTGATGATGTCATTATGGATGCTACAGAAACTGGAAAGTGCTATAAAACAGGATCTTTGTTTTGGAAAACAAGCAAGAAGATATCGTGAAGGAAACGAATTCTCTATTGATGGAAACTATCAACTGGACGGCAGAACATTGTCATAGATGGATTATAATTCTGTTATTAGTTGATAGGTAGCATTATAAATACTCTCTCAATATCATTGTAAAAAGTGTGAGTGTGTGAGTTCGTAAGATTTGTATTCGAGAGTTCGAAACAAACAGAGAGAGAGATTTATATTGTCAGCAGCTGCTAAAGGTATTGTACACCTTTGGTAGAGTTTGTATTTGATTATTTTAATACAAACAAAGCTTGATTCATTCGTTTATTCTTGTTCATATAATCAAGCAAAAATCAGACACGATTATATAAATTGTATTCAACCCCCCTTCTACAAGTTATTCGAGTTTACATGTTTGTACGAAAACGAAATGAAATTATAAGGTATAAGGCCCGGCTGGTGGCCCAGGGATTCTCTCAGAGGCCTAGTTTTGATTACCAGGAAACTTACTCTCCTGTAATGGATGGAGTCACTTTTCGTTTTCTAATGGGTTTGGCTTGTATGGAAAAATTGGAAACACGTCTTATGGACGTTGTGACAGCCTACCTTTATGGATCACTTGATAGTGATATTTATATGAAAATCCCTGAAGGATTAAAGTTAGAGGAAACCAAGCCTCGACATTTATACTCAGTTAAACTACAACGATCATTATATGGCTTGAAACAATCTGGTCGTATGTGGTACAACAGGCTTAGTGAATATTTATTGAATGATGGGTATATAAATAATCAAGTATGTTCATGTGTGTTTATCAAAAGATCACAATCTGGTTTTGTTATTATTGCAGTATATGTGGATGATTTGAATATTGTAGGTACTTCTGAAGATATTACTAATGCTACTAACTATTTGAAAAATGAGTTTGAAATGAAAGATCTTGGAAAGACAAGATTTTGTTTAGGTATACAGGTGGAGCACTTATCTTCAGGCTTATTTATTCATCAATCAGCCTACAAAGAAAAGGTTCTTGATCGGTTCTACATGGACAAAGCTCATCCACTAACCACGCTAATGGTTGTTCGGTCACTTGATGTTGAAAAAGATCCATTTCGTCCTAGAAGAGAAGATGAAGATGCACTTGGGCCTGAAGTTCCATATCTTAGTGCAATTGGAGCTCTTATGTATCTTGCAAATAACACACGGCCTGATATTGCATTCGCCGTGAACCTGTTGGCGAGATTCAGTTCTGATCCAACTAAAAGGCATTGGGATGGGATCAAACATATATTTAGATATCTTTGTGGGACAATTGATCTTGGACTATTCTTCCCAAACAATTCAAAATCGCAACTAATTGGATATGCGGATGCTGGGTACATGTCAGACCCTCATTTTGGGCGATCTCAAACATGTTACCTATTCACATATTGTGGCACTGCTATTTCTTTGAAGTCTACAAAACAGACTATGGCGGCAACTTTATCTAACCATGCAGAGTTACTTGCAATCCATGAAGCAATCAGAGAATGTATTTGGTTACGATCTATCATTCAACATATTCGAGAATCATGTGGCTTATCAAAATTTCGGACAGTCCTACAGTTATGTTCGAAGACAACTCAGCTTGCATTAAACAATTAAAAGAAGGCTATATCAAAGGGAACATATCTTGCCAAAATTCTTCTACACTCATGAACTACAAGAGAATGGTGACATTGACGTTCAACAAGTTCGTTCATGTGATAGTCTGGCGGATTTACTCACAAAGTCACTACCTACATCAACATTTGAAAAGCTACGGAATAATATTGGCATGCGAAGAATACGAAATTTGCTACATCAAGATGTCAAAGTGTGAGACATTTTATTCAGGGGGAGGCTGTACTCTTTTTCCTTCGTCAAGATTTTTATCTCACTGGGTTTTTTCTTGGAAGATTTAACGAGGCAGTCAATCTTTGTAACAACTCACATTTGACAATCAAGGGGGAGTGTTATAAATGAACACATGAGTGATTGTCAAAGGTTTACACTTGCAGCACATGCAAACCTGTCAATTCAAGCTGTACAACCGAGTATATTCAAGTCTTTGATTCATATTATTCTTTTCCAAAAACACGGAAAGTTAATTACTGTATAAGGCTTGTACACATTGTAATACGCGTTGAATATCACCTATAAATAGGACCCTGACTACTAGTTGTGTACCGTGAATCAAATAGAGAAGTACTACATTTCATATTAATATTTATTCCTCTAGTTTTACTAATATTATTATAACAAATCATACTTTCTTTTATACTCCCCTGTCTTTTTTGATTGTTAACATTTGAAATAGGAGTGTCCGACATGCATTTTAAGGTATATTTTTTAGGGTTACTAAATTTTATACAAAAAAGAAAATTTTAAAAATAAGTTATGGAACTATACTTAAAATATAGCTTAAAATGAGTGCCGGACACCCCTATTTCAAATGTTAAAAATCAAAAAAGACGGAAGGAATAATATTTTCAAAAATTAGAAGAAATTTTTGAAAACAAATATAAACAAAAATTCTTTCAACATCTTCAATATGCTTTTTTTTTTTTCTTCCTAAAAAATGTACTTCAAAACAGGTTGAAGAAATCAATTGTTTCACTTTTTATTGTTAAAAATAAGTTTTTTTTTTAATTTTAATTTCAAAAAATGATTATTTTCAACCTTTCCTTCGATGGTCGAATAATACTTTGGCGATTTCCACGATACTCGGACTGGGAATCTTACATTCAGTACTGATGTCCCCAACGCAACTCCACAGCTAGCTTATAACAAAGAACTAGTTCTAACAAACACAAACATCATCAATCAAACTATCTCCAATGTGGGCATCTTCTCAATCATGTCTTCTCAACACTCACCATCCATTTTCTCAATTTCAACCCGACCCGATTCACTTTCATCCCTATGCCCCACTTTCAAAAGCTCCATCAATCCAGTGTGGTCTCAGAGAAATCAAGAAACGTATAGACTCAGTAAAAAATACCCATAAAATTACAGAGGCAATGAAGCTAGTTGCAGCAGCTAAAGTTAGAAGAGCCCAAGAAGCTGTTATTAATGGTAGGCCTTTTTCTGAAACCCTAGCTCAAGTTTTATATGATATTAATCAACAAGCTCAATTAGATGATGTTGATGTTCCTTTAACTAATGTTAGAACTGTTAAGAATGTTGCCCTTGTTGTTGTTTCCGGTGATCGGGGTTTATGTGGAGGGTTTAATAATTTTGTGTTTAGGAAAGCTGAGTCCAGGATCTCGGAAATTAGGAATCTTGGTTTGGAATGTAGGTTGATTAGTGTTGGGAAAAAGGGTAGTTTGTATTTTAGGAGGAGGGGTTGTGAGTTTTTGGATAGGTGTGTTGTGGGGAGTAGTGGGTTTCCGAGTGCTAAAGATGCTCAAGTTATTGCGGATGATGTTTTTTCGTTGTTTGTTAGTGAGGAAGTTGATAAAGTTGAGATTTTGTATACCAAGTTTGTGTCTTTGATTAAGTCGAGTCCGGTGATTCAGACGTTGCTTCCGATATCAGCGAAAGGAGATGTTTGTGATGCTAATGGGATTTGTGTTGATGCGAGTGAAGATGAGTTTTTTAGGTTGACGACAAAAGAAGGGAAATTGACTGTGGAGAGGGATAGGATGGGAGTTAGTGGCAAGGGGTTATTGCCTAATATGCAATTTGAGCAAGATCCGGTTCAGATTCTTGATGCAATGATGCCTCTTTATTTGAATAGCCAGATTTTGAAGGCATTGCAGGAGTCATTGGCTAGCGAGCTTGCAGCAAGGATGAATGCAATGAGTAATGCAACGGATAATGCAGTGGATTTGGAAAAAGAACTTTCAAATAAATATAACAGGGAACGGCAGGCTAAGATTACCAATGAAATATTGGAGATTGTTGCTGGAGCAGAGGCAATGTTGTAGTTTCATATATTTAGCTGGTTGCTATTCTTAGTTCATCTCAAGCATGTTGCAAATGGATTATTTAGCGAAAGGAATTATGTTGTTGTATTCCCTGTGAAATCATCACAAAAAGGGATCAGATGATAGGTATAAAAGATATCATACCTTTTTTTCCCCAACGTTTTCTAGCTTTTCTGCATTATTTTCTTTCTTTATTGAACTTTGGGTTTTGTTTTTGACCGGAAACGATTTTTTTGGGAACTGTATGCCAGCTTGCAAATCTGCTCAAGGTTCAACATCATCTAATAAAATTAAACAAAATGTTTTGGAGGTGTTGTGACTTGTTTTTAACGTTATCAATTGTTACTCTTGCATAAAGCTGCACATTTGATTCGAAATTCACAGATGTGGCTTTTGGCAGTTGGAACATATTTTCATTCCACTTGAAAACATCAAGGTTTGTGTGTTGCTCTTTAGCATATGCCTCGGATGTGAACTTTTCTTTGGTAATTTGAATACCAACATTTGTGATTTGATGCTTCTTTCTTGTAAAAATATTAGTCAATGAATCAACTTGGTTATTAAACTATTTTGTTATATTAGTAATGTTAAATGTGCCATAAGCAGGAGGGCGATACAGGTTGCTTCTTCAGCCTTGATTATTTTAACGAGCTGATTCTTGATGCGAACTTGGAAGAAGTAGAAATGTACCTCTCATATTTCACAAAAAAAGTGGCATTGAGATATATATTAATATTATTTCTATATAAAAATTATTATTATTTTTACATAAGTTAATCACATATTTGAATTAGCATGTTCTTTTGCGAGATGAAAGAACAGACCCGAGAAATGCCCTAGAGAACGCCAAATTACATATTTATACTAGTCTTACCCAGCTTCATTACTTCTATAACTCCTTTTACATGCAATCTTCAAATCTTCGTTGAGACCGCCACCACCATCCAAGGCTTCGATTGGGTTCCATCGAGTCATTGACACAATTAAAGGTATCTCCTATATCCCTTTCTTCACACAAATTTATACAATCGGCACACACACACATATAATTACAAAATACACAGATTTAATTGGTAACTGAACTTACCGGCAATAAAGTGGGTGGTGAAGTAGCAAATCCTCATATACAGTAAATTAGTCTCTCAATTTTCACCCGATTTGTCCCAATTTTCTCCGATAATGCTGGCACCTAGCACCCTTTTTTTAAAAAAAAAAATTTGACTGTACACTTACCACGATGTGCCAATTGATTACTTAGCTGCATAGACCAATTTTTAGAACACTGGTTCTATGTAAGTTGCTTACACCCCCCCCCCCCCCTCTTCTAATTGATGGTTATTTAATTTGACAATTTTTTATAGAAACAATAAATGCTTCATTATGTCAGACTTCACTTTACCCCTTTAAAATAGATGTAGATCATTCCTCCTACGCTTTTTTCATATGATCCACCCTTTAATTTTTCGAAATTATACTTTGTTTGACTTGATTATTTGTGCATTTACATATTTCTATCTACGTTACATCTAATGTTAGGTATGTTTATTAAATATGTACTTTTTTCGATTTCTATGGTCTTGAATTTTACTTTCCGCATAAAACTTCTCTGTTTGTTTAAGATCATAGCAATGGATCCGTCTCGGAAGGACTGCGTGTTCCAAACTTTACAAGAGGAGAGACAATTCAAAGGGGCTGCCCAGAAGTAAATCGTCATTCGTCTTGCTATGTGCTCTACTTTATGACTTTGCTCGTCACTTGTAAAAAATATTTATCATCTGATAGATTTAGTTAATTAACTATCTGCTTCTGTTTATTTTTGTTAAATGTGCAGCAGGACGAAGTACTTCAACTTAGATGAGTTTTTGGGGCTGATTCTTGATGGGAACTGGAAAAAAGTAGAAATATATCTCTCGTATCTCACAGAAATTGGTGACAATGAACTTTCCAGGCAGATCTATACTGTATTACGTTTGCACAAGCACTGCAAAGATTTAAAGAAGTAAGTTTAATCTGTGCTTAATCTTTCAGACTTTAAGTGTAACTATATTTTCTTTTGTGTCTGTTTTCTAGTTTAACTGACACACCACAATTTGTTACCAAGGAAGCTTGAACCTTCTACCACTTGCAAGAGAGAGCAACCACTAGGCCAAGCCTTAAGATTTTAGATTTTAGCATTAATTTGTCTCTCCCTCCTTTCTTTTTTCCTGAGCTCATCGTTTGATAACTTGGTAATTTGAAGAAATGACTTAGTTAAGGCACACAAAATCCTTGTAGAGAAATTTAACCAATGGTCTCAAAAAATTATAGTGGTGTAAAAGACTGACTTCCAATTTGCACAGAGATAAGTTTGGGTACCAGTATCTTATGTGTTGATTGATAACTTTTGAATGATATCAACTGGTTGGGAACAGGATGCCAAAGAAGGAACTTGATGAGATTCAAGCTGCGCAAACGAAACTGGTGAATTACATGTAAGATGCTTTGCCTTAAATCCTTATATTGCAAAGGTTTATCAAAAAACACCCATGTTACAATGACAGTGTTAAAGTTAAACATGAAGTAGTTATATTTTATAATGGTTTCAGTTTGATACTATGATAATTAAGCTTCATCAATTTTGAATTGTCATTATAAGGTAAAAGTAATCATTTTTTAATTAGAAAAACATTAAAGTAACCAAAGAATGAAAAAGGAAAATGCAATTGTTAACTTCATGCAGTGTGCTCTTTGTTATGGTATTTGCTCCTATCACTGGGTAAGTGCTGTACTATCCTACTAGCTCATACGTTTGATACCGGACTTGACTTCCCGAAGCTTATTTACGAATAGATGAAAAAATCCCCTGATGTTAAGCTGCTAGTGCATACTACATGTAAAGTAAATAATGTATTATTGCATTTTAATTTTTGTACATTAAGCCTTCATACTTTATAATTTATATTGTTTTTTTTTAAAAAAATAATTTTTTTTGCGGCATTTGCTCTATGGTGTTGAAATCTAACAGAAATTTACTACACCGTATGCAGCTTGAGCTGGCACGATTCAAGGTATCCTGTTGCAGCACCTCGGCCCGAGTTCTTATCTTTGTGTCCTGGTCAGAAATGCATCAGTGGCCAGCATGTTTCACAGCTAGCTCCAAATATGGTTAGAACAGTGCCAAGCATTAGCATGCATATATATATATATATATATATATATATATATATATTACATTTCAGACTTTTAGGTATTAAAAGTTGCTTTCCTACATATTCAGCAAGATTCTGGAGTAGCATCAGCTGCGCCCCAACGACGGACAACTCGTACTGCTCGAAGAAGCTTAGGTAGAAATATTAGCTCGTTGTGATAATGATTATTCAAATGCATTTTTTTCCTTAAGTGAAATCTCACTTTACTGATGTATGGCCTTTTAGGCGCTCATAAACTCAAGTACCTTACTTCGAATAATGGTCAAAGTGCCAGGGCCTGTTTGAAGATGTCACTTGAGCATCTCCAATAGGGGTTGGCAACCCTTGCCAAATCATCACAAATTTCAATTTTTTATTTTATCTCTTTTCCATGTCAACTTTGACAATATGTACTCAAAAAAACACTACAATAGTTGCAACCTTTAAAAGTTGCCTATGTGCTCCCATATATTACATTATAAATAACTCTTGAACTAAAATAAGTATTCGAAGTTATCCTTTTTTCACTTATACATGTATTTTAACCATTGTGGTAAGTTTCCAATGGCAACTTCGGTTGGCAACCTACCGGCTCCAATAGGTAGGCAACCAAGAGTGCCATGCCATATCAACTTTGGCAGCCTCTTGACAACCCCTGTTGGAGATGCTCTTATGAGTCGAAGTTCGACTTATTAGTTAAATTAATCTTTGTTCTGCTTTTAATGTATCAGTTTATGACTTAATTGCTTGAGAAGTTGAGTTTTAAGAAAGTATGAAGGCACACTTATTCTAAGTTTGTAACTTGACTTGACGTAGCAGCCGTCACCAGATGGAAGTTTCACTTTTCATTTCTTATGTAATATATTTGTATGAGAGGGGGGGGGGGGGATTAAGGAATTGAAGTATTAAACCCATGAGTCCATGACCTTGTCATGAAGTGGGTTTCCTTTACCACTAGGCTAAAACCCTCAACCTCATGTTTTTGTTATTTTTTAATTAAATGACTTGCAAGTATAAATATTGCTTCTACTTACAAGTCATATGTTAACATTACTTTGTGTAACAAGTAACTTCTTTTCCCATCAGCAACATGTAAAGGGCTATAAAAGAATTTTCCACATCAGTGGCACCTCAACAATAACTGATACTGATGTTGCTTCATCAGCACAAATAAACTCAAGTAGAGATATTAACCTGTTGCACTAATGACTATTCAAATGCACTCTTCTTGTTAATACTTTTGATTGAAATCTCAGTTTACCAATGATATGGCCTTGTAGGTCCAGTTACCAACACGATTCCCTCTAATGCCCCAGTCAGAAAAAATTATTCTAATACTGGACAAAGTGCTGGTAAAGTACGAAGGGATAGGAGCAAATTTCCTGCATCAGTTGCACGGACACTTGATCAGGGTTCGTCTATAGCAAGCATGGATTTTAATCCTGTTCATTCAACAAAACTTCTAGGTAAGCCTTTTAAACTAAAGCATCAAGTACTTTCCTTGAACAAGTAATTTTAATTCCTATTCACAGGGCCTACTGATGTCAGGAACTGCTCAGTTCCTAAACTGTTTTGATGCTATTTTTGGTGTTTTATGTTATATAAGTGCAGAAAATATAAGATAGACAGCAGAGATATAGGTTTTAGCAGAGATTTCAGGTAGAAATCAGAGAGGACAGATAGATTCAAAGGCTAGGGCGAGATTAGACAGAGATAAGAGGAGGCAGATCAGATTTAGATGAAAGAGTTTAGAGAGAAACTCTATTGAGAGAGAGAGAGAGAGAGAAGTGGTGGGAAACATCCCAGTTTTACATCATTTCATTCATAATAGAAAAGCACACAGGACCACTGCCTATATAGGCATAACTGACTCTGCAATGACTACAATACCCTCACCTACTAATAATACTAGAACCCACACATGTGCCATTATTTAACAAACAGTACTACTACTTTACTACTGCCATAACAGCATTAACACAGCACTACATCAGCACTAACACAGCACTAATACTACTTAACATGATAATACTACTAGTAGGACACATTGCACACTACTACTACAACACATTATACTACATAATATGATAATATTACTAGTAATCAGGGAAGTTCCTGACAGACCTTTCCCCTTAAAAAATAACCATGTCCTCATGGTTGATCTTAACCATGTCCTCATGGTTGGTCTGTTTAATCTTCTATCAGAGTCACCAACGAACAAATTGATCTCATACCAACAACTTAGGCATCCCCCTGGATCAAAAATGGTGATCGGTTCGTAATCTATTAGAATTTCAACATAGAGTTGCTGCTGAGTACTTCCAACTGCTTTGGCAGATACTTCTGTTGAAACCCTATCCTGACTTGCTGAAATTAAACAAGAATCACATTGCAACCTTGGTCCATCCACCTGTATAGTCAAGTCTTTTGAAGCTTGAAACTCTGGTTCTTTTGACTCTGTTGGCTCATCCTGATTCTCTTTGTCATTAGAATTTTTCTTCCTTGGTGTTATTCTGAAATTAGATGTGTATTCAAGCTCCTTATCACCACCAGAATTTTCTTCTTTAAAAATCTTGGGCAGAAAGAACTCCTCCAAACCCAAAGCTACACAAATGATTTCCTCGGAGTGCTAATCCTTTTTATCTTCACCTGGAAATTCATCATACTTTGGAATGTTTAACTTGTAACGAGGAGAGTTCTGTGAGGTTTCTTGACTCAACACATTCCTACATTGTCTCTTTTCCAAAATCTCCATTTTCTGAGCAGCTAAACTAATCAGATCCTCCAATTCCTGAAATCTCTTGTTAGATTTCTCACTGTAACAGTGGAACTGATGTTGAACCTCTTGTAAAAGTTCACTAAAGTCTTGTTCCTTCTCCATGACCACAATATCAGCCTTACACTACAGATCTAAGAAGAACAGGACTTAATCTGCTCGGATTGAGATGCACAACATGATGGAAGCAGTGGTTGGATCGATTTTATGAGCTCTGATACCAATTTGTCAGGAACTGCTCAGTTCCTAAACTGTTTTGATGCTATTTTTGGTGTTTTATGTTATATAAGTGCAGAAAATATAAGATAGACAGCAGAGATATAGGTTTTAGCAGAGATTTCAGGTAGAAATCAGAGAGGACAGATAGATTCAAAGGTTAGGGCGAGATTAGACAGAGATAAGAGGAGGCAGATCAGATTTAGATGAAAGAGTTTAGAGAGAAACTATTGAGAGAGAGAGAGAGAGAGAGAGAGAGAGAAACATCCCAGTTTTACATCATTTCATTCATAATAGAAAAGCACACAGGACCACTGCCTATATAGGCATAACTGACTCTGCAATGACTACAATACCCTCACCTACTAATAATACTAGCACCCACACATGTGCCATTATTTAACAAACAGTACTACTACTTTACTACTGCCATAACAGCACTAACACAGCACTACATCAGCACTAACACAACACTAATACTACTTAACATGATAATACTACTAGCAGGACACATTGCACACTACTACTACAACACATTATACTACATAATATGATAATATTACTAGTAATCAGGGAAGTTCCTGACAACTGACTCCCTCTTCTGTCAATTTAAACTGAAATTGAGTTAGCAAATTAGTAGTAAAAATGGCACGAATTTTTCGGCTCTGTGGTTATGAAATTTCAATATTTGGACAATGTTTATGTGCTTGTGTATACAACAATATTTATATGTGCTTGTATACACACAGACACACACACAACACAGTACGATCTCCTCAGCAGTGATTTTATACACTGTTTCTTTCAGTTGGGACTGTTGCCGGAGATATAGCTTTGTGGGAGGTGGATTCTGGGAAGATGACCCTACGACCTCCTCAGCTGTGGGAAACTGAATCTCTTTCACCAGAATTATTGGTGTGTTAGTTCTTCAGTTAAGTTTGACTATTAATAGAGGTTAATTATTTTATGAGACTAAATTTTTTGTGATATGCAGTCAGCATTTGAAGAAGCTTCAATCTCAGTATGTTGCGTAAGATGGAACGAGGACGGAACTTTATTTGGTGATCTCAACACCTTTTCTTTCTTTAATTCGAAATGGATAGAAGATGAATTGATGATCTGTAAAATTGCTAATCCTTTTTGTTTTTGTTTGTTTTCATAATGTATATAATTTGCAGGAGTTGCATTCTCAAAGCACATAATTCAGCTCTTTTCCTGTCCTGGTAGTGACAAAATTGTGCAACATAAAGAGGTCACTAGAAACTCCATCAATTCTTTATAACATTAATGAGTGTCCCTTGATAGACTTTTTTTTTTTTTTTTTTTTTGCATTCCTGATTGTCAACACTCAAAGACTTGCATGTAGATATCTAAATAGCAGCATTCTTAAACTCAGTAATACTACATATTCCACAAGAAGAGTCCCATAGTTTTAATGTTCTTAGTTTCCACAAAAGGGTCTAGAATGTCTAAAATCCGAAAAAAGTAAACACCATATATACATACTACCATGCCCCTAACATAAACAAACAATCTTTGCGGGAGCATCCAAGAATGATATTCCCCAATATGTACAGAATGATAATTGAGGCTCTTCCCCTTGGACAGGAAAACTAGAGTTTCTAGTCGAAATTAAATATCAATTTTTATTTTTTTTTGAAAACCAAGTCATTTCCTCCCTGCTGTTACTAAAACTTGATTCACTTTTCTGACACTGTCTTCCTTCTAGATTAATGCGCATATTGGCAGTGTAAGCGATCTTGCCTTTGATAGTAAACTATTATTTACTTGTGGCAGTGACAGAAGAATCAAGGTTAGTTTATGTACTTGTATATGTATATATCTTGACATATTTTATTCATAAAAACCAGCAATTTATGTAACTTCCTGCAATAACAGGTTTGGGATCTGGCTGCTAAATTTCAACTAATATGGGTTATTGAAGGTTGCGAGGCACCTGTGTACTCGCTCTGTCCTGTTATTTGCGGTGACATTCGTGTAAGTATCAATGCAGTGGCACATTTGATTCGACCTAGTGCATGTGTATTTTGTATATTGTGTTTGTATTCGACTGAAATTAACTTTTGATGATTTTGTTTTCTCTAGTTTCTCGTATCACATTCACTGGACGGGAAAATGAAGGTACGGCGGTATGACCAGCACTCAGCAAGTTCAATATGTTTATTTCGTAGTTGGAAGTGCACCACAAAGTCCTACACTGCAGATAGTAAACGGTATTGCAGATCTGTTAATTCACAATTTCTAGTATTTCCCTTCTTTATCAACGCAACTAAGACCCAGATATTTCCACTTCAAGGCTGTTCACCTCTGGTACTGATGAGCATGGTAAGCCATACATTGTTGAATGGCAAGTAAGAACTGGTGAAAGAAGAGTCAAGACGGCTTTTCAGGGACTTCATGAGTGCAGCGGACAGTTGCATATTGATTTGAACAAGAACTGTATCTTAGCTGCTGGAATTAATCACCAAATTAGATTTTGGGATATTGATAACGGGAGTCTTTTAGGTGTTTCCATTGCTGATGGGAACCTACCTGTAAGTCTCTTTTCTGAACAATTCAACTTTTTAGTCTATCAGAAATAATCTTTGTGGAGTTTATAACGTGGTCCTTGTGTATCTGTGTACTTCTTTTCTTTGCACTACAAGGATGTTCCTTTGATCAAGTTCAACAATGATGGAAATCTATTGGCTGTGACTACAAAGAATAACAGCATTAAAATCTTAGCATCCAGAGACGGTATGCAACTATTGCAGACTCGTAAAGTTCCTCAACTTTCTACCTCTGAAATTGCAGCTAATACTTCATCCAAGGTCAGTGTAATAGATACGGGTAAAATGCTTCTGTGGTCATAAATTTAGGGTCAGAGTTGCATTAATTTTTAACGAACAACTGCAAGGTGCTTCTTACATATACATAAACAAAAAGACAGTACCAACTTATCATCAAATGGTTATTGCCAACTTTAACTCTGCTTTGCATATACAACCCATAATAGAAGAAAAAAGCGGCCCATACTTGTGATTTAAAGGTACATCCGATAGATTTTAGTTATTTCCCAAACAGAACCCAGGCATTATCACTTAAACATATCCGGATCTTATTCAGAAGCTAAAAGTATATATTCTTCTTCTCTTTCTCTTTTTCCTTTTAGCTCCGTTCTTGTGTATTTTTTTTTACATCATACATATTCTTGGTTGTGCCATCTTAATTTCGTGCACTAATTCGTTACAGAGGTTTGATCAAATATAAATTTACTAAAAACCATTCAACTCTTTAATATGCAGAGATCAAATCAGCAAATTTGTTATGAGATTTCTCCCCAACTGTTTCCAGAAAAACGTGGTCGTGATTAGCAACAATATAGCAGAAACAGATTAGTAGTATAATGGAGGATATTAATCAGTAATGGACTGGGCTCGAACATTCTCTTCTTTTAGTATGTGGCTGTTTTTTAAGTAGTCTTAGTTAATACACATTTGTTAAACATTGTAGCTAAAGTGAGATATTCATGTGTTTTCATTATATTATTATATATCTAATGTTATGATTTTACATTATGTGTTTTCATTAATGTTCGAAAATTGTTCATGTGCTTTCTTTCTTTTGATTTATGTTTTACTCAAGTTTCTCTCATTCATACTTTTTTATTGAGTTGTATGCCATCAGTAGGAAACACACATATTATTTCTGATCTCGGCAAAGCCCCACACAAATAGTTGAAAAGGAATTAGTAAATAATTCATAGCAATAATGTATTCCTATTCCTACTTTTATTGTAAATACTAAACGTATAAACCTTGTAGTTGACCTTATACAAAGATGCTATATAGCTAACTTTTTTATTTTTTTAGTTAGTGCATCCAATTGCATATATCATAGGAGTATATGCAATGAAGCCTCTATTTTGAATACTATATATATTGGATTAAAATTAGAAAATTAAAATTCATGTTGCTATAATCTGGAATTCTCAACTGTCAAAATGGAGATAATTTCAGTGCCTAATTAAATCTAGAGATATTATTTGAAGATAGATAAACAAATTTGGGTATAACTGTAGTGCTATTTAAAGATTCTGTTTGAGGAAATCAATAAAACAGCCATACACTTTATTCCTAAATTCAGAAGCTTTTTGTTTTTAAATAATTTGACTTATATTTTGTTTGGGATGAGTAAAAATCAAACCTATAACTTGGAACGACATGATATAACTCTAACCGCTGGTACAACAATAATTAAATTATAATTAATATCAGAATTTCTTCCATACTAATCAATATCAGCACAAATGGTTTTTTATTGAAAAAAATCAGCATAAATTAGACTATCCCATAGTACTAATTTAGAATGATATTATTTGCAAACAATGTGTAAAGTCTATCATACATCAATGCAATTTGTTCTAACATTGAACAATTGAGAATTGTGGGACAAGGAAAAAAGGTGGGTACCAAGCATATGAAAATTTGATGGAATTAAATGGTGGGAGAGCTCGACCTTGATTTAAAAGACAATGATCATCTACTTTCTTGAAGAGTCTTGGATCTACTGGTAAAGCTGTTTGAAATCCAGTGCATTTTAGTAAGATCGATTTCTGGAAACAGGTGCAGTTATTTGTCACCTCCACATTCCATACATCTTTGCCTCCTACCGTTCTTCCTGAATTCACTGTTCCAACTATTATATTGTTCTTATCACACACACATAACCCTGATTCACAAAAACACGTTGTTAAGTTTACAATGTTTGTCAGATAGTGCAACAGAGTTTTATCGATTTTGTGCAGATACATGTACATAATTCAAAGCAAATGATCAAATCAAAGTGATCGAGTTTGTAAGTAGTGAGGTCATGAGACCAACCGTGGTAGAACCAGGTCGGAACTGATCCAAGCTCCAACCATATATACATAATTTGTTCATTGGTAAAGTCTCTATTCATAAAGAGAATGCTTACATGAGTATGCATGTAAATATGTAATGTATAACATGTTCTTACCTTTAAATTACTTTTAACCACAGAGACTATTGTATACCGGAACCGGATACAATTCAAAGAAATCAATTTAAATTGGTACAAGTTATGAAGCTTAAAATTACCTCCTGTTGCAAAACTAAAGAAGAGGATGGCTAAGAAGTACTTGAGCATAGTTAGAACCAGATGGATTATCCTGTTACTTTTCACAAAATATGGTGACAGAAACTACTGAATTGAATTTATACCAATAATTTGCATGCTTAATTTATTTTGACAAACGATATCGATCTTATGCATTAATTTGTTTTGATTAAGATTATTTGCAGGTATCTTGAGTTTGTAACGTACTCTGGAATTCCGGAAAGTATCAATTTATTCGTGATTTTCTGAACTTAATATAGAAGCAAAATGTTTTTGTATGAGATATGAGATATGAATTCACAATTTGTTTTTTTTTTTTGCTAATCGGAACGAACAAATCATAATGGTAAATTATGTTATAAATGTGATGGACGGGGATGGTAAAATCCTTTTTATGATTCCTTTTTCTTCTTTTCATCCCAATAAATTGAAAAATGAGCGGAAGTTAAATTATTTATTGATTATTTCTATAATCATAATTTACTGATTATTAAGTTATTGGTAGAGTTATCCATTTGGGGTACAAAGCCATGTATTGAACACTTAACTAACCCTCAAAATTTAAAAACGTACGTACATCATAAATCTGAAAAATTGTATATTAAATTATGGAATCCCAAAATTTCAGTTGTACACTCAAAATCTTAAAATCCAGATAATGTGAGATCAAATTCTTAGTCATTCAAAAATTTAAATTTTTTGAATTTTTCAAATCATGAAAAGTGGATAAAATATGTCCAGTATAAGAGATATGTGAATATTATTATCCAAATGCAAGTACTACACCATAATGATAAACAATGCCATTATTTGCACTCATAATGTAGTAGATACACAATCTCAGTCATCATGCATACACCAATTGATGTTTATAGTTTTAACATTCAACTACTGAGAATATTGGTATAAGGAAAAAAGGTGGGTACCAAGCATATGAAAACTTGATGGAATTAAATGGTGGGAGAGCTTGACCTTGATTTAAAAGACACTGATCATCTACTTTCTTGAAGAGTCTTGGATCCACCGGTAAAGCTGTTTGAAATCCAGTGCACTGTAGTGTGATTGATTTCTGGAAACAAGTGCAGTTATTTATCACCTCCACATTCCATTCATCTTTGTCTCCTACCATATTTCCTGATCTCACTGTTCCAACTATTATATTGTTCTTATCACACTCGCATAACCCTGATCCAGAGGAAAAACATTGTTAAGTTCGAGATGCATGTCGAATAAGCATAATGTGTAAGTCACAGCGGCCGAACCAGATTGGAACTGCTCTATGCTTACAAGAAAATGCATGTAATGTATAACATGTTCTTACCTTTGGTAACAAAACTGAAAAGCAGAATTAAGAGAACATAGTTGGTCATAGCTTCAAGTTAATTTATGACGATTATTCTATAGATCGATTTATAATTAAAGATTAGTAGATTAAAACACAAATGTGTCATGTGTGTATGTGATTATTTATAGGACTTCCAGGGCCTGTGACTTTACGGTACTATTGGCGTCAAAAAATAAATAAAAACAGAATTCTAGCATACTTTGTTATTGCAATTAGTAGGTGTGGTGGCGGTATCAGTTTTTTTGTTATTTATGTACGTGTAGGTGTTTGCACGTAACTAATAATTACATAAACAACTTAGTACTGTACCAAATAGTTTGCATAAACAACTAATTACCAGCATTTGAATTGTGACCGTGACTTAAACATGAAAGAAAGAAAGAAATATAATTTTTCTAGAAGGGCTTAATGATCCTATAGTTAACTATAGGTAATTAACTATATGTAATGATACTATATGCATATGATTATTGATATTTAACCAGAAAACTTGGTTTAGAAACTCTTCTTTGGAAAAATTTACAGCATCGCATAACGATTACTCGATTAGTTATTTAAGTTCGTAAATTCCTCTACAAACCGTATGCCAAATCAAATTATGATCTAAAACACAATTATAGGCACCGTTTAACCCCTTTCATAAGTAATTTATAAATTAATTATTTTGAAAAAAAAAATTCATATTTACATATGTTTCTTTAGAAAAAAATGTGTGGGGGAAGATTAACATTCGTTATTTTGTAAAAATAAGTAACTTATTTATGATAAATAAAATTTCTCAAACGGATCGATCTTCAAACAATGAATTTGATCATTAATAGATAAGGTATTACATCTCATTTTAACTCGTCCAACATTCACTACAACATGATCTTATAAGTTATCACAAAGTCACCAACTAACTACGGACTTGACACACTTTATCCAAACAAAGAAAGGTGAATATATTTCAAATAAATTGATATATTCATTTATACTGTTATTTGATCCCCTATATTATGATCCTGGTTTCGTCCGCTCCTGATTTAGTTTCATGGCTCCAAGTAAAACTGTTTGAGAAAGTAGATCAATATGTTACCCCCTTTGTTCCAAAAAATTCTTCCCATTTTTCCTTGAACACGTTTGCAAACACACACTTTTAATCGTTAATATCTTTAATTTTATATTAATTTTAAATATAAAAGCACTGTATTAAAGTACTCATAAATACGAATCCAACAAGATCACTCATGACTATATTTGATTTTATAAATTAGACGTAAATTAGTAATTTATCTCATGTTATGAATATTCCCGACATATGAAACGGGAGAAGCATTATGAGACGGAGGGAATACTTTGTTTGGATTAATGGAGAAATTGCGTTGTCTAGACATTTGTATATGCTAGCATGAAAAGATTTAATTTCAGAAAAAACGAAAAAAAACATGAACAGATCGGAAACTTCATGTTCTAAAAACCACCAAGATCCTAAAAATCGTATTTTTCCTGAAAGATTTATATAATATTTTTGAGTAATGTCATACATTTTGGGGATGTGAAATCAGTTTATATCTAGTTCTTTAGTTTTACGATTTTCTATTTTCAAGCGTTTGTTTGGATTGTAATATATTGTTGAAAAGTGTCTAAACACTCGTATAAAATAAAAGTTACTTTTGGATAATAACTTGCTATCGTTCTTAATTGACAGCCAGAAACGTTTCCAAATATTCTAAAAAAACCAAAATTTGGTTCTATCTAAGGTTAAAATATTTTTAATACAAATTCAAAGATATTTATGTAAAATGACTAAAAAAAGTTTATATTTACAAAAATGCTTCTGCAGGGTTCTTACTTTATAAATACAAATCATTTATAACCTTAGGAGACATCCTGAGATTTTCCTCAGACCCAGTTTTCTCATTTCAATTTCCCTTCCAAAATGAAATTAGTTTCGGCTAAACAAACCTGTTTTAGCCATTTCTTTTACACAACTCAAAAGAAAAAATTCAGAGTAAGTTGTCAAACTTGCACATACGATCCAACAAAACATCTCTGATGGTGAATGATTAATAAGAATAAACGAACAAAAACATACCAACAGAATAGTTAATCACATCCATGTGGAGTCCAAGTAACAGGGCTCAGAGTTAAACTAGTATTCCAAGCGTAAGTGAAGTAGACACACTCGTTTGGTATTAGCGTACCACCGTTCTTGACAATGCAATGGTCACCTTCTACCTTCAAGACGCTTGTATCAAGGGGTTGAACTGTCTTGAAGTTCATGCACCAAAAAGAAAGGTTATCAATTGGACACGGACATCTGTTGAATATCACCACTATATATTCTGGCTTCCCCTCTACAAAATTCCCTGTTGTGTTTGAAACCACCCCTGGCTCCCATACACACACTGCACCCCAGCATCCTGTTTATTTTTTCAGATCAACACATCAGCATAAACATGGTAATTGTTAAACATGTGCCGAACAATTGTCTTCACGATTCTACGCGAAGAATATAATAATAAAATCCGAGAGTTTTGTACATTGAATACTAGGACGTAATAAAAATCAAATAAAATTGGTCGAGGGTGTGCAGCTTAAGTTACCTGTTGTTGCGAAATTAATAAGGAGGAGGACTGCGAAGAAATACTTAAGCATAGTTCGGCCTTGAAGAAATGTGTATTTGGATGATTCTAATATTTTTCACAAAAATGGTGATACAAGGATATTGAATTTAAACCAATTGATATCTGTAATATATGGGAAATACATGCTTAATTTGACAAATAATATCTGATGCATAATTTTTGTTTCCATTTAAGTATTTGTAGGTATCTCGAATTTGGTATGATATTAACATATAAACTACTATATACCGTTTAAGCTCACAGACAAGTACATATCGGATTCAAAAACATTTCCTTGTGAAAAAATCATCGTGTATAATACAAATTCACTGAATCTTTTGCTTACCGGAACAGACAAAAAATAATTGACCGGTAAACTCGTTTTTATGATTCCTTTTTTTTTTTTTTTCCTTCTTTGTGTGCATAAATTGGAATCTGAGAGAAAGCTTCACAGTGTACGAAGATTGTTACAGTGTATGAATAGATTTTGATTAGAATTTGAGCTTGAATAAAAGTTCGATCTCGAACTTCTGTTAAAATGAAAGTTCGAATTCAACCAAAACTTCAATTTTAACTCAACGTCGATTCACAAAAAGTTAAATACATTTGAACTCACTTTCAAAATTCAAATCAATCAAATTAATATTGACAAAATCTTGATTATGTTTAATTCAGTTCGATTAAATATAAAAACTACATGTAATTATCAAATAGTATTATTTAAAAATATTTTTATAACATAAAAAAGATAAAAATGAGTTGGTGAATTTCACAAATTAAATAATTTAAAACCGAACTCGATTATATTGAAACTAGTATGTGTGCCCGCTATGCGGGCTGAGTATGTAAAATGATTTCTAAATTTAATTTTTTATGTTGAATTGATTTTTTTCCGAATAAAATGATTTTTTCGAATTATATACAGTGTTCGACGATATTTAATTAAATTATTGATGTTGAGTGTTGTTATCTTATATATTAATGTATTTGTTCAAAAGACTTGGAGAATAAACAATTAGTTAAAGAATTAAAATATGACATATATAATATAGGTAATAAATAAATAAATTTGTATGATTAGAAATTAAAATATTATACTTTAATATGTATTTAAAAAATTGAGAAAAAGGACCCTGAGATATATCGCAGAGAATTTTTACTAAGATACATATAAAATAACTTTTAAAATTTGTTGGGCCCGCAGGGCTAATTAAAAATATTTGAATTTACTAAAATACCCACCCCATTTTTATATATAAAAATTAGGTATCTCAGGGAACTTACCTGAGGTATATCTCAGGCTTACTACTCTCTAAAAAATTTTGTAAATGAAAAAAAGGATACATAAATATAACGTCATCACATATCGGTAATTTTTGCCAAATGACACGATGCAAAATGAAATATGTTAAATCTAGAATAATGAATCAAGAAAATAATTATAAATTTTGTTTTACCCCGGTGCAAGCATAGAGGTAAACTTTTGAAAGCATTTTAGGAGGATTAATACAATAAAGAATGGGATAGGTTTAACGGGAGATGTGCTGGTCTTAAAATATCATTTATAACAACATACATTACCAATGTTGAAATAGGGAAAGTTGTGTTATAAGGGTAAACATAAGGGTTTTACTTGCTTGGCAGAAGCGTAATCCTCGAAATGGTAAACGGTGATTGTTTTTTATGTGTCATTGTTTTTAACATACGTGTCATTGTTTTTTTTTCGCATATTAGTAAATGAATATTGTTTTACAGTTAATGTAGTCCATGGAGGTTGGAAGTTTGTGAAGTCTGTCTTGTGCACCGAAGATATTGTTGATGAAATTGTTAGTATTCTCCTCATCTTTACAATTTATAGCATTTTGTTCATTTTAATTTGTTTGTGATATGAATCTGTTTTTTTTTTCAACATTTAGGTTGCTCCTACGTCTTTTTTACATAAATTTGGTGCTACAATGCCAACTCAAGTGAGATATGTTCTGATTGATGGAAAGCATTTCCCCGGTGTTTTTGGTCATCGTGAGGGTAGTTTGACTGGTTTGAGTGGGATTTGTAATGCTTTACACTTAGAGAATTTGAATATGTTTGATATTTTAGTTTTGACATATGATGGTGTTGGGTCATTCACGGTATCTTTGTTTGATGGACTGAATATTGAAATTCTGTTTGATGAGAATGTGCTTGCATCAGGTAAGAACAGAGCAGAAATTTGTATTTTTGTAGGACATGTCGTTTTTGAACAATCTTGTTTGATGATTTTCTTTCACTTTGATGTAGGTGAATTATATCATCATATTACTCGTCCAGGTCAATTTGTGGTTGAAGTGAAGCCATTCCATATGTTAAATTACTGTCATGGAGTGGTATGTATAATTTTTGTTTTAATTTTTTTAATTCAATGCAGTTTTGTGCCTTGTCAAATTTACTTGGGTTTGTACAGGATGTTCCTGCTGAATTCCGAAGCTTCACTGGTCTATGGGAACGAAGGGACCATCTTACAGTGTATAAAGAGGATCGTTCTTGGGTACTTGAAATAAAGAAACGTTCTAATTGGAGGCGTACCACAATCCATGATGGATGGGTCGAATTTCGTGAAGATTTGGATTTGAAGATTGGTGACAAATGTGTTTTCAAGTGGACAGATCGTGATTGACACAAATTCACCGTTACAGTAGTGAAGGCTGTTGATGTGGTCATTATTGACTGATTGAGTATGTCTCATATCTTACTATGTAATGTTGTATTTGAACTATGTGTTTTGCTTTGATGGTGAAGTCTCTGTTAAGATTCAGTCATGATGTAATATCTTATTATGTAATGTCCTTTTGCAACTAAGACGAATTTGAACTTTTTGAACTATGTGTTTTGCTTTGATGGTGAAGTCTCTGTTAAGATTCATGCATTTTAATTGTTAATCATACTTTGGCATAACAGAGTATTACTTGGTAGGATATAGGTTTAATTTTCCATCTCCTGATTGAGTATGTCTCACTATAATGTTTGAGGGTGTAATATTGACTAAGCAAACTGAACTGTATGGTAGGTAATGTTGTTTGATTGTAAATGTTAATTGTTCATTCATACGAACTTTAAAGGACTTGAGGAAATACATAGTACAAAAACCATTACATAGTACAAAGCATAAGATCATGTAAACCATTACATAGTAGTAGTAGTACATATTAGAAAACCATTACATAATGTAACAGATTGTTGCTTTTTTGGAAACTAACAGTAGCATTCGATAAGTCTTGGTGCAAATTGAGGTTTAGTTTTCCATCTCCTGATATTGATTATTCAGTTGGGAAATGTTGTCCAGGCGATACGATGTTCTCGATGCCTGTAAAGTGTGTAAGATTTAGTATTGCGTCAAAATAAAAGTTAGGTTGTAAAGTTTAGTTTCACCTGTGTTGCTGAATGTTGACTTAGTTTGATCACTGATTCTTCTTGTACAATTCCCTCATTGATTTTAAATCCAGTGAAAACATCTGTTGCTAAGTACAGCTCATCTTTGTTGCCAATGTTTTCCTCAGAGATGAGCAGTTTCAACGTGTATTTCCCATTTTCGATAGTTTTAGATTTATGGGGAAATTTCCTTTGTACTAAAAATGTGGATTAAGTTAGTATATAGAACATTGGAATCAATGTTTGGATATTGAATTGTTTTTACATGTTCCTCAAGTTCAAATACTCTTTTACCAAAAAGAATACGGATTGGTCTTTCCATTAGCACAATGCCAATCTCTCTTGTCATGTCTGCTGCTACAATGCAAATTCCAAACCTATTCGAAGGTTGGCTGTAAGATATCGGATAATTTATCAATGTAACTGGTAGTATCAATGTATGGAGGGCTTACTTTTTATCTGGTTCAGGCACAATCCTGTTGCAGTTGTCACAGAATTCATTGTTGTTGATGTTCTTGATATGGTGATAACATGAAGTGCACACACAGTAGTACCAATTTGGTATCTCCTCCACTTTCTTAATTATGATTTGGCAAACAACCTTCTCCTGTTACATCAGAATATTTGTTAGGGTTGTTCAAGGAAAACATTAGACATTAAATGTTTATATTGATGTATGCTGCACTCAAGTTTTTGATTTGCTCCACTGTAAACATTTGTAGTTTTTTCTTTGACGTTGATGCTTCATTCTCCTTTGGCAAATTTGGGATCCTATGCAATTTAAGATAACATCAATATCATTTCTGTGATTTTCATCTCCATGTTGAAATATAGAAAAATTTGAACATACCTTTTCCTTAGTTCAGTGACACTGTGATGATTGTAGTTTATGTAGAAAGTTGTTGGTGAGAAATTACAGATATCAATTACATCTGCAGTAGAAGTTGTGATTAGAAAATCAAAAAAATAGAATATATGAAGTACTTTGAGGAATAGGTAGGTAATACCTTTCCATTTACTAACTTTCCCACTTGCAACTATGATTACCAAAGGAAGTTCAAACTCCTCTGTATCAATTGCGTTCTGAAACTCTTCTGCCAAAGTGTCCCAGAATGTGACATTGATCGTAAACCTATAAGATGTTGAGACAATTATTTCAAGGTATATGATTAAAATGTAAATGCAATAATGTTTTAAGTAGTGTGTTACAACCTTCCATCTGTGATCTTGAGCTTGACTTGTAGTTGATCCTTGCCTTTGGTTGTATGCACTTGTTTGATATTATCTCTTTTAATTACGACTCCTACAACATCTGTAATATTTTTCATTAGTACAACATGGAAGATGGCTTTTGCAATTATAATATGTAGTTGTTTCTTGCAGTTTCATACCTACAAGATAGAGATTTTGGCTTGCGATGGTATGTAGTTCTTCCAGTGCATAAAAGTCAAACACATTGTTAGGGATGTAGTACTCATTTTCTTCAATTTCTCTTGCTTTTGTCTGATTGGTAAAGTGGATCTGCCTATCCATGTTAACTGATCTCCATTTATCCTCCAGAGTGAAAGGTTTGACTTGGAAATTGGTAATAATATACATTCTTCCAACTTTAAACATTCTTTGCATTTTGTCATTTAAGTATGTAGGGATAAAGGCTTGCATTCTACATTGCTGTGTTTTGATATTGTAATCAATGAATTTGATGTGTTGTGAAGAAATATTGATTGTAATTTATGAATGTTTTAGTAAATCATACCTTGGCATCAAGTAGTAAGAGATTATAACTTTTGAAAAATTCTCCATTGGAAGTTTTTCCCCTCAATTCTCTAATGATCCGTGCTTTGATCTTCCAATCTGTTCTCCCTTGACAGACATTTCTTAAGTACTCATACTTGTTCATAGACATAATTTTTTTTTGGTGAGTGAAAGTTTGTTCTCTCTTTTCAAGGTTTTTCTGCTTAGGTAGTAAGTATAGTGAAGGATGTGTACTAAATATTGTTCAAAATTTATAGCTCAACTTATATTGATTTGATCTTTGACATTTGCATTTAACACTATATTCAATTTCTATGTTGTTCCGTTGGTTGGTTACATGCAATAAATTTACATAGCATAAAAAAACCAATTAATTTAATACATGTTCAGCTTCCAGGAATAAATGATCCACTTGTAACTAAAGTTTAGAGTACATGAGGTAGGAAACATATTACATTTATGTAATAAAAGTATAGGAAGTCATCAGAATTTTGAGTTGTTAAATTGACAAACAAAAGTAGAAACGGTTCCAATGCAAATCTTAGTACACCAACTCTGCAAAGCAAAAACAATTATATGGTTAGTAATGTGTAAATTTTGAATGTATTGTATTTTTTAGTATACTACATTTCACTTACTCGTTCAGTTTACATATTTTGGCGTTTTGCTTCCAGTGTGATTTGTAGCATGTCACATTCTATTGTCTCAGTGCTCTTTCTTGACCTTGTTTTGGTTGTAGAATTTCCAGTTGGAGGAGTACTGTTGGTCTTTTTTTGTTCCTGTACGCAATGAATTAGTTATGCACATTATATTACTGTTATGTAATATGCATTATTTATCAAATATCTTACACAGCTGATTTCAGTTGGTTTGTTGTCAATTGATGTCTTCAATGTAGGTGAATGGCTTCCTGACATCTCTAGTGGGTTTGAGATAATTGAAGCATTAAACAGATGCGATCCTTCTTTGACATTTTCCTTTGACAGGCAGATGGTAATGTTGTAGGTCTTTTGGACAAACTGTGTTAGAACTTTATGGAATTTATCACCATCACCAACCTAGCAATTTCAAGTTTTGTACAATATAATTTCCAATTAGAAAAAAGTAAAAATTTGTAAATGAAACTCCTGAACAGTAAGGCATACCTCATTCTCATCTGCTTCTAAATCATAAACAGTCTTTCCACTGAGTTGGCAGACTACTTCATTTGGCCAAATTACAGGGATAGTGCCACTATTGTCAGAGCATAATGTGTATAAACGAAACCTTTTCATACAAACAAATTGTTAAACCTTTTCAGAGCATAAATTTGTATTTTAAATTTGGAAGTATTTACCTCTTATTTGGGTATGGATAAATTTTCTTGCACTGTGAGCACTGATTCTTTTTGTCTTCGAACTCAATCTCCAGATCACATTTAGTACATAGCTTGTAGTACCAATTCATATTTTGGTCAATTTTTTTCACCAATAGTTTACATTGGACTTCTTTCTATTGGTAGAAAATCAAAAATTTGAGATTGTTATAAGTGACATAATCTTATAACTGAAGTAAAATTTGAATTCTACTAAAAGAATACCTCTAAGTAATCATCCTTTAATGTGAGCAGCTGTTTAACCGTAACTATTGGCACATCCTTGTCATCTTCCTCATCCAACTGTAATACATAGAAGGATGGCTCTTTTACTCTATATAATTACAATGAGTCAGTGTTAAAGATGAAAGTATTAACTACCTGTAGCAGTAGTATGAACGATAGATGACTTACCGTTGCCGCAACTTTTTTGCACTCCTATGTGTATTATTCAAATAGAATCTTGTTGCTGGGTAGTTCAGAATTCGAATGGTAGACATTTAATTATCAATAAAAAAGGCAGAAGGTAATATTACATATATATATATATATATATATAGGCAAGTGCTCAAATACAAACCACTTTTAAAATACAAACCTACAAACCAACACTAAATTAATTATATTTCATTTATCTATCCATAAAAAAAAAAAAAAAAAACTTGCCGAGGAAATGCGAAGCATTTAAGACAGTAAATGGATGAGTTAGGTAGTCATGAGGACCGAAGGCTCTCGACACACCCGTCAATCGTCTATTGCCTTTACCATTGATTTCCATTCCTTACAACTTTAGAATGATAAAGGCGCGAAGCGCCGTACAAGAAGGTACGAAGCACCGTTAACCAGTGAAATCCACTGCCACGTCATCACGTGAACAGTGAATTTTTTTTATTTTTTTATTTTTTTTATTTTTTTTGTTGGATAGAGCCAATTATTTTAAGCATTTTTTGTATTGGGGTACCCCTAGTTTGGTCATTAGATTAGCTTGAAATATTAGATTATGCTTGATTTGTAGGTTGTATTTTAAGGAGGTTTGTATTGGAGTAGCCCCCTATATATATATATATATATATATATATATATATATATATATATATATATATATATATATATATATATATATATATTAATATTGTACCATTCCATTCATTAATCTTTGCAGATGCTATAGTAACGATGACTGGTTTTTCTAGATCCGGTTTGAGTGCATTGAGAAAAGTGTCTCCAAACACATTGAAAAATGTAACATTTACTGAGCACCTGATATTAAGCAATAGGAGAAATTGTTGAAAATGCCAGTAATTTAGAATTATAATTTGTTTATTTAACAACTAAGATAATACCTGCCATCTGTCAGTGTGAACTTGACATTATACTTCTGAACTTCATCTTTTTTATAAGAAATTTTGGTTGGAGTATCTTCTAATATTCCGACAACATCTAGTACAAAATAGTATTAGTATTCACATTCAGTCAACATGTATGGAATTAAAATTAATAATTCAAATTTGAATATGTCAAACAAATATTATAAACATAGCAATAAGGAATCGATTATCCTTTTTCATTTTCTCAACATCAGATAGTAGAAATAAATCAAAACTTTGTGGTTCTATTTGAAGTCCATCTTCTCCATCTTGTTCAAGTGTTGTGTCTTAATTGAAATAGATGTGTATTGCATTCCTAATTGCACGATATGTTTCATCTCCATTGTAAAATTTGACAGAAAAGTTATTAATGATATAGATTTGTCCTTCTTGTAGTTCCTTTTCGAATTTAGGACAGAGCTGAGGTGCAATGAAGGCATGGATTCTGCTATTCTACAGTAGAGAATATGAAAAAGATTAAACACTGTAATAGGTTTCATAGTTTTATATATTTCTTGTATAGTTCATAGATCTTACTGTATCGTCGAAGAAAATGATGTTCAGTCCACGAAATTCCTTTGTCTGCATTGTTATTCCTTCCAAATGGATTGAGCTCTTATACGAATGCACCAATCGGTAGTTGAATCATTCAATTCATCAAAACTATCAAACTTGCAAAAAGACATGGCAATAAATACCTACAATAAGATCTACATATCAGACATGGCAATAATTAATATGTTGCAATTAATATGATGCTACTATAATTAGAGACATGGGAATAATTTATGTAAGAATACATTCAACACAAACATACCTTCTGTGCAAGGAATAAGTGTGAGGTTAATTGGGCGACTGTTAAAACCTAAAGTGGGAGCACTTATCACAAACTTAGTAAAGGTACACTTGGTGTTAACATCTCTTTTAATAATGTTGTATTGCTAATATTTTAATATTTTCACTTGCTCACGTCAGTACAACTTCATTGTAATAATTTAACAGTGCATTTGTAAAGTAAAAAATTTCTTAACAAAGTTTTTTTAATTCCATTTCAATCAACCTTAACATGTATTTGGAGATAAAAATTCATTCTACTTCATGAGGTCAATAGTTCATACATAAATTTGGCAAAATTTACAAATTTTAATCTTCACCCAAAATAATAAAATTACAACTTTGTCAAAAGGTTGACATTTTTGTAAAAGTTTCTATGAGGCCAAATCTATATATTTGGACTACAGGTAGTGTACAAAATATGTCCTGAATATTAACCTACTAACTTGTAAAAAACTTCCTCGTACACGACATTGTGGGTTATGTTTGTACTCGTACCCATCTCAGATTCAATGAAGATTTTTAGACCATCTGGAGATGTTACTCGACTGATGGCAACGTAAATTGTCCATGAGTGAAGACAGGTTTGGGCAAGAACAAACCAACCTTTTCTAAAGACTGACCCTGTGATTTATTGATGGTCATGCAGTAACAAAGTTGAAGAGGCATTTGTTTCCTCAACAATTTGAATGGTAATTTTGAATCTATGGGACAGAGTTCCATTCTAGGAATAAAGTGTCTAGTTCCAACAAATAAACCACAAATAACCTCACATTCAACACATTGTGGAAGACATTTCGTTACCATCATTCTTGTTTTGTTGCATAGTCCGAGTGTTTGATTAAGATTTCGTGTTAACATGACAGCTACACCAACTTTCAGCTTCAGTTCATGGTTTGGCAATCCTGGACAGTTGAGTGAGTTAAGATATTCTGGAGGGAATGAGTTGTGCAGGTAACTTTCACTGCCTAGGAAATTTTCAGCAATATCAGTACTAAAATATGAGAACATTTCTCCAGGAATTTTATCCACAATCAGATCATTGATATGAGAAACTGTGTTGTTTTTGGGTGTCAAAATAGCTCTCTCACTCAAGTACTTTGGATCTTGGTAATTTTCCTCTAAATTAGGGAATGTACTTTCTATCATGTCATCCACAGAACTGACATCATCAGGGTTGCAGAACTCAAGGGGGATCTTAATTTCTTCCTCCAACTCGGCATCATTTGCCTTTGTGACCTTACCATCACCGATATCAAGAATCCATTGTGCAAATTTTGACATTCTTTGTACTTCAACAGCATTCTTTACTTTATTTATACGCATGTTTTGTTTAAGCTTCTTTAAATGAACTATATCCCAAAGCTTGGATCTGGTGATACATGAGGACACTACCTGACTTCTTGATGCGTGAGGAATAACAGGAAGAATTTGCCAAAAGTCACCACCTAGAACCATTATGATTCCACCAAAAGGCATATGAAATCATTTTGGTTCAATCGCTTTCATAATATCTCTTAGAGAACGATCAAGACATTCGAAAGAATATCAGTGTTGCATGGGTAACTCATCCCATATAATAACACTGGTATGTTGAATTAGTTGACAAATATCTGATTTGTGAGATATAGCACAGGTAGAATGATCATCCAAAATAATTGGTATCTTGAAACGGGAATGTGCCGTCCGACCACCAGGCATAAGTCTTGCTGCTATACCGGACGATGCCACTGGAAGGACAATCTTACTTTGTGACCTTTACTTGGTTATCAAGGTTTTCCACAGGTATGTTTTACCACACCCTCCACTGCCATAAACAAAAAATAATCCACCTTCAATTTTTTCTAAGGCGCACATGATAGAGTTGAAAACTTCTAACTGTTCTGCATTGCAGTTGGATAAAAGTATTTTATGCTGCGCTTCCATTTCTTCAGCGTTATAACTGCTCTCTTCTGTTATTAAACTATTTTAGGTGTTGTCTACATAATTCTTTGGTGGTTGAGGCATGTCATGGAAATCTTTCAATGATTTCCCGATTGACTTAAGCAACCTATGAATCTCTGTAAGAAAAAAACATGCAATCAGCACATGATGGGGATAAATATAGCAAAACAATTGAGAAGCAAGAGTATAATATTCAACCTCCAAGAGCATAATATTCAAGCTGCTTATCATTAAGAATCAATTGTGGATTTCGGAGTAATTTCCGACGATTTATCAAAATGTCATCAACCATGTCCTTGCAATGATCATTCCATAGTTTACGAAGATCGCTTACTCGACAATTAACCATTATATGAACAAATAGTTGACGAATTTGTGGCGCAAATCCAGACAATGCACACTGTTGCAAAACTTGATGCCATTCATTGTCATCATCAAGAAGACCATACTCTTTACATGCTTGATGAAAATTTGGGAAAATTTTTCCATTAACTGTTCTCAAGCTTTCGAATGAAGTAGGACCATGAACCTTTGTAAGCAATAACCGCAGGTACCATAGTTCACCTGTGCTATGATGCGTATAAAATAATCTTCCAATCTGCTTCCCTCTCTTCCGTGTGTTCCATATAGTATCCGATTCATTCCAAACATAATGTTGCGGGATCTCATCATATGTGTACTGCCTTGCTGTGGGATCATTTCTATTTAAATCAAAAAAAGCTTCTAATTGACTGTGCCTCATTTTCTCTCGGTTTAGAACTTTTTCTAATTTTTCATTAGACTTGAAAGTGCAGCTTTTGTTTCCCGGTAAGTGGAAAGAAAGTCGTTGTACTGATGTTGATCTATAATGTATATTATAACCAAATATACGATAAGCTGCTTCAGCCGCACATATATACCTGCCATCGAAATATTCATTAATCTCATCAACTGGACAATTGTCGTCAGCCTTGTCTCCTTTCTTCTTAAATCCTTTGATTTCAACTGTAGCACGATCATGGCCTTTAAGACAGTACTGGAAGAGATATTTAATGCTCCTTGCATGACAACATATCTCCACATTCATGTGGCATTGATATTTAACTAATAAGTCTCGGTTATATGGAACAACCCACGTATTGTCGAGATCTTCTTTACGAACATTAACAGTGATATCTGTTTTCCGACGTCTATACTGAGGAAATCCAGATTCATCAAATGTAGTACTTGGACAGTACCTACAGAAACAATAAAAAATTTCAGTGAAATCATTTCTAAAATTTTTCAGTAACATGTCGATTTGAAACTTACTTCTTAGGGAAATGACGTATACATTGGAAATCTTTCATGCATGGAGATTTGGGATTTTGAGCACCACATGGACCATGCATCATAAAAGCTTTTACAGCATCATATCCAGCTTTATCTTTCTTTGGATCATGAATCTCAGCAGAAACAAATTTGTCCACATCTTTGGTTAAATTCTTCTTCGAAGCAGCATTTAACCAAATTAACATGTGCACATGTGGAAGTCCACGTTTCTGAAATTCAACTACATACATGACTGCAGGCAAATGAAGTAGTTTATTAAAATGAAATATTCAAACTTGTGATTTAGCAGAAAAAAAAAAAATCAAACTTGTGTGGAGATATAGAAAAATTGAAAAATTTATAACTTTGTTTGATAAATACCTGCAATGCACTTCCCAAATACAGATTTTTTCCTAATATCATTCAATAATTGATCAAGCTTCGATTTGAAAACCCTTGAAATAATATCTGGAGAATTTTGAGCTAAACAATGTGGAGTGAGTTCCATCATCTGCAATATTTCATCCCATAGAGGAATTGTTGTCATTGTAAGAAATATATCAGGATGACCAATATATCGACATACAGCAAGTGCATCCTGGAAATTTTGCTGCATATATCGTCTGGAACCAACAAATCCAGCTGGAAGTATAATGCCTTTACCAACATTTGATGCATCTACTTCTCCTTTTCTGACAGAATCATATATTTGCCTGTAAACCTCATTACGAAGAGTTGTTTGATGTTTCCTGAACCACCAAAGACGTGCCTGCTCAATAGTCGAGAAGGCATCAACAACATACTGTTGGTATAAACGTCCGCCAAGATGCGGGGTCATACCTATTTATGAAAAAATAACAACATGGTAATAATGAGCAACATACTGGTATAGATTAAAATAGATAAAACTTAAGCAAAATTTCAAGAATAGAATGCAAGATCAGTATGAGAATTTATACCTTCATTGTGCCGCACCTGAAACCTATATGAGTAGTATTCTTTCATTGATATCAGCTCTCTCTTCTTTCTTTTTTTCTTCCCTGTCTGCACATATTGAAGGTCAACGTGGAATCCATCATCACCATGCAGAAACAGAAGGGGATACTGTAATGCCATTAACTTTGGATGAATATCTGAGATTCTCTGCAAGCCTTTTTCATGTGAATGAATAATAATATCCCTAGTACCAGGATTTTCATCTAGGTCCCCAACCATTATCCCAGCAAGATCATCTGAAGGCACAATGTGATTCTCTCTGCCATTGTCCGCACGTGATATCTTTAGAGTAATTTCAAGCTCAGTTACTTTATCTTTCTCAAAACGATCTATCTGCGTCCTAAACTCATGCACGAGTTCATTTGTTTCATCTAACATCTTTGTTAACCCATCAACTATTTCAGCTTCAATTTCTTTACCATCATGGGCATTGATCCATTTCAAACGATTATTTGTTTCATTGGCAGTATCGTAAATATAGAGCTGACAGAATTTGGGTGGCTCCCCTTCATCAGGTATAAGTGAACCAAAGAGATGATGATTTTGGCCATTTAAACGGTATACATATGGTGCCCCACCACAGTTGACAGAATGATCAACCCTCCCTCCAGTTGAAGTAAACGCAAACATACTGTTATGCACACATATCGAATCCTTGAATTGTTGTCCTTTCTTTTTATCATTTAACAGTTGCCAAAGGTATGATGGAGTTGGTTTTTCCTTTGGTAGTTGTATTTCATCCTTTGCACAACATATAGAGAATTCTGGAATGCCTTTAGTACAATATTTGTTAACACGTTTTTCCTTCCACATCCAGGCCTCACATTTTGGGCACTTAACATTAGGAGCCCCTAATGAAGCATATACCGATGGCACTGCATCACATAATTAAGTTAAATCTCAGAAAATGCTCATCCAAAAAATTCTATACAAAATCAGAATTTATATCCAGAACAACAATAGCAATGTCAGGACTGATATACCTTGATGAGGAGGTTTTGGATTTTCATATGATGGCCACTCCACATTTTCTTCGGTCTCTACGAAACCGAAAAACAGAAAAAATCCCAGTTAATAAAATTGTCAATAAATACATAGAAAATTAATGTCACAAACTCTTCAATAATGCATACCATCGTCAGAATAGAAGTCATCATCTGGGACTTCAGTGTCACGAATGGTAGAGTATTCTACAATATGAATATATGTTAGATTAGGTATTATTATTTTCAAGGGATGGCAAAAACAATTAACTACATACCTCTGTCATCAAAATTTCCAAGACTTTTTTCACTGGATTCTACCATCTCAAAATCTAAATTATGAGAAATATCACGAAACGGATTTGAAAACTGATAATCCTTCAAAGGAGTGGATTCCATTCCGTCAGATGTATCAACTATGTAATAAGACATTACTCCCTCCGTCCCACCCAAATGTTTACATTTGGGTTGGGCACGGAGACCAAGGAAAAATATAAAGAAAGAGGAGAGAAGAAGGAAAAATGAGTAAAGTGGTGGGACCCATCAATATATAATGTATAAAATGAGTTAGTGGAGGAAAGTAATGGATGTAGTTGATTTTTATATTATAAAAATTTACTATTTTGGGAAAGTTTTGAAATGTAAAGAAATGGGTGGGACGGCCCAAAAGGGAAAATGTAAAGAAATGGATGGGACAGAGGGAGTATTACTTACATAAGCAGTTTTCATCACAGTATTTGAGGGACTGTGTCAATAAGAAAAACTTACAAACACCAGACAATATAGACACAGGAGTCAACTTATTTCTCTTTTTGTTCGTTTGCACAGTACCATCAATCGTTCCAACATTTCCATGACCTGGTAAAAACAAACCACTAAGTCAGTGTAGAATGTATCTACATGAGCAATGATTTACTTATTTATGACTTCCTATAAGTATAACACTCCGAAAAAAGGAAGATTATTACACTCACTATTAGAGGAATTCTTTCTCTGGAACTTTCTCTTTTCGGAGTTGACATGCTTCTCTTTGTCCCACAATTATCTAATGCTGGTCCTTTAGAGGAACCTTCAAAATGTGGCACTTGGGGGTGAGGGCTGACATTTTCCTTCATTGAGTAACCTGCTTACAAACATAAAAGAAAATCATCACTCACTTGTTTCGTTGAATACTTACTTAGAAGGACTACATTTTCCAACAATTGAATCTTATTCCAAAATGTTTAAAGAAGTACATCTTGCTTCAAGGGACATATTTACATTCAATTACAATGCTAGGAAACAAAAAAAACAAAGTGGAAATTAAAAGTGTAATCCAACCATGACAATATAAGTTCATCTATTTCTTACATTCCGCGTACCTGATTTTGATATATCACGAAACGGCTTTGAAAACTGATAATCCTTCAAATGAGTGGATTCCATTCCGTCAGATGTATCAACTATGTAATAAGACATTATTAGTTACATAAACAGTTTTGATTACAGTATTTGAGGGACTGTGTCAATAAGAAAAACTTACAAACACCAGATAATATAGACACATGAGTCAACTTATTTCTCTTTTTGTTCGTTTGCACAGTACCATCAATCGTTCCAACATTTCCATGACCTGGTAAAAACAAACCACTAAGTCAGTGTAGAATGTATCTACATGAGCAATGACTTACTTATTTATGACTTCCTATAAGTATAACACTCCGAAAAAAGGAAGATTATTACACTCACTATTAGACATATTAGACAACGGAATTCTTTCTCTGGAACTTTCTCTTTTCGGAGTTGACATGCTTCTCTTTGTCCCACAATTATCTAATGCTGGTCCTTTAGAGGAACCTTCAAAATGTGGCACTTGGGGGTGAGGGCTGACATTTTCCTTCATTGAGTAACCTACTTACAAACATAAAAGAAAATCATCACTCACTTGTTTCATTGAATACTTACTTAGAACGACTACATTTTCCAACAATTGAATCTTATTCCAAAATGTTTAAAGAAGTACATCTTCCTTCAAGGGACACATTTACATTCATTTAAAAGTGTAATCCAACCATGACAAAATAAGTTCATCTATTTCTCACATTCCGCGTACCTGATTTTGATATTGCACACTTGTCTCGCGTACCATCCAGATTCTTTTCTTTCATCATACCAAGGTCATAATTAACTAAAAAAATGATTTTTTTTTCTTAGAAAAGATGTATTACAATGTCTGTACAAAAATATGAGGTAAAAAATATGAGTTCACTCACAAACATTAGACAGCAAAGGGACCATCGCTTTCCTTTTTTTCACTATCCTTACTGGCTGATTATCTTAATTTCACAGTGAAATTTAGAATATGAGCAAATGCAGAAAAAGTTTAACAACTGAAGAACCTGTTTAAATTACTCACAAAGATTCCCACAAAGTGGAGATGAATTTTTTACTGGATTAGATTGTTCTAACACAACAGGACTATCTAACAAACTCTTG
Organism: Saposhnikovia divaricata; assembly: GCA_036435485.1. Taxonomy (NCBI): domain Eukaryota; kingdom Viridiplantae; phylum Streptophyta; class Magnoliopsida; order Apiales; family Apiaceae; genus Saposhnikovia; species Saposhnikovia divaricata. The sequence goes on along the minus strand of CM071595.1, from coordinate 51,921,515 downwards.
TAATCTGTTAATGAACAAATAAGAATCTTGGGCATAAATAAAAACAGGATATAAGAAATAAGAATCTTGGGCATAAACAAGTTAGCCTATACAGATTTACCAGTTCTTCTGGGCTCAACATTTTCTTTCATCATTCCAAGTTCATAATTAACTAGAATATGCCCAACATTAAAATACAATTCAAACATCATTACAAATACAAACGGTAATCAGTCAATAGAAAACTTCAAAAAACTTCGAAACACTCACAGACTCTTCGAAGATGAGGGAGAGATGTTCCAAAAGTAATCCCCCCGAGCTTGAAAAGCACTTCTTTCATCCATCATTCGGTTAATAATCACTTCCAAATCTTCAAGACATGAAACAACAACATTAACAACCGTTAATGAAAGATGTAATACAAATCCAAATAAACATCAAAGAAAATTGAGAAAGAGAGGAAGAACAATAATGAAAACCAAGGAAAGACGCGGTAAGTTATTTCCCCAATTCAGATTACAATTCCAAAAAAATTTGAAATCGTGCTAGTTGGTCTTGTAAGAGAAGCAGCTGTCGGATGCTTTACACCTGTTTAAGTTGTAATAAAAGTATTTAGATTAATGGTTTTGATTTAATGATAGTATAAGTCAAATGGGTCAAGTGCCTTAAGAGAGTAAATACGAGAGTTTATATGGGACAAAGTAGTCATTTACACCTGAAAAACACAACAGAATTTATACTATTAATAAACAACACAACACAACACAACACAGTATATCCCGCATGAGCAGGGTCTAGGGGGGTAGGATGTACGCAATCATGCCCTTACACAAAGGTAGAGAGATTGTTTCCGATTTTTGACCCCCGACAGGAGTCGAACCCGTGACCTCACGGTTCACGGATTAGGCACTAACCACTGTGCCAACTCAACCCCTTTAATTTATACTATTAATAGATAATTGGAATTCGAGGTCGGCTCAGTTATTGGGCTCCACGAGGAGTTACTTAGAGCATCTCCAATAGGGGTTGCCAAGTCCTATGTGGCATGGCACTCTTGGTTGCCCATCTATTGGAGTATCAATGTTGCCAACAAGTTGCCAACCAAAGTTGTCAAAAGTTGGCAACTTCCCCATTTAGTTAAAACACATACAACTCCCCAAAAATGTATTTAACTCTACCTTTTTTATATCTCCCATATTTTAAATGTGTTTATAAGATAATATAAAATTTGTGTATGGGACCACATTGACAACTTTTAAAGTTGCTAACTATTGGAGTAGATTTATAACAAAAGTTGCCAACAATGAGATGGAGGAGAAGAAATAAAAAAGTAATATATGTAATGATGCGATAGAAGTTAACAACTATTATGGCAACCTCTATTGGAGATGCCCTTAGCGTCGAGCGGTCTTTGGTAACCTTAACAAGGTTGTAACACTGCCTGTTGTGTCTGTATATGTAATGGCAGTCTCGCCGAGATCTCCCTTGCTTTTCCTCAACTGCCTTTGCTTCTTCCTATATCTCCTCTCTTCTTCTTCGGCAACTGCGATTTCCACTAGGTACCCCCTCTTTACATCCCTCACTTTACTTGTTTTATTTTACCTTAAATTATCTTATTCATCTAATTATATTTATTATTGATCTGAGTTCAAGTTATATTCGTTTGTTTTTTTGTTTTTAATAGGAAGAGTGAAGGTTATACTATTAATGGTAGAGTCAAGATTCCAGGTATTCTTGTTATACTTCATTTCCTTTTCTGTGTATGTGTACTTATGTATTTTTTATTGATTTGCATTTGTGTGTATTGAATTCTACACTGTTATGATTTGAATATACTATTTTCGTTTGTTGATGTAAACATGTGCTGATTGTGACGAAATCATTATAGTCCCGTGCTGTTTCTGATTTTATGAAGCTTGTCTATGTGGGAGGTTACGTACAAGTGAGTTGATAGGTTTGGATAAACTGCATCCATGTAATACAAACCTTTGAACATCTCTAGATATGAATGCCATAGGTATTTAATGTATACGGTGTCAAATATAGTAGAATCATTTGGATATAAAATTACGTGACCTGGACACTCCTCAAAGCATTAACATCTAATTGATATTAAGAGGAATCTCTGCAATGATATTATAAATCTCGTTCTCCTTGTTGGGTTGTGACAAGAATTAGTTTTTTTAATGCACAAGAACAGAAGTACTTACGTCGGGGAGTGGTGTAGATCTACCATGTGGGGTTATTTTTAGTAAATTCAACTCGGGAGTCGATGATGTAAAGTCTTGGTAAGAATTTTCTTTTGCGGATTATCACCATTTAATTCTGGACTGCACATTGGTAAGATGTTTAGGCTCTGTTTGGGATTGCAGTTAAAAACTGCTTTGCTGTTGAAAAAAGTGCTGTTGCGAAAATCAGATAACTGTTTGGTAATATTTTTGATATATGCATGTTTTGCATATTATTTTTTTTAAAAAATAATGTTTTTGGTGAGGTTTGATGTTGATATCAGTAATTGCTTCCTGTAAAAGCTAAAAGCAGCTTTTTTCAAAAGCGTCAAGGGACATGTTTTTTCTAAAAGCAACCTTTTAGTCAAAAGCACTTTTCAAAAAAGCTGCTTTTAAAGTTTACCAAACAGCATTTTACCTGCTTTTCAGAAATAAGCTGCTATTGCTGTTAGCAACAGGCCAACAGCAATATCAAACGGGACCTTAATCTCTTGCATTCCAACTTCGAGGAGATCAACAATTGATCCTTTAGCCTTACGCTTTCATTTTGTTTCTTACTTGTAAAATAAAGTTCACTCTTGGTTTAATTTGCAATTTACATTTTCCTCTTCTGAATGTGGAATTGTCTAAGTAGGAGTGGCTGCAAAAGGATTTGGTCTGCCGGTAAAAGTATCAAATGCCAAAGTTATACTGAATGGCCAACAAGTTACTTTTCTTAAGCCTGATGGATATTTTTCATTGTATCCTGCCATTATGATGTGGATATCTTCTTTACTAAAGTTATTGCATAATTTTTCTTTGTCTCTTTGGTCTTTCTTAGTTCTTCGCGTATAATTAATGTGAATCATGACTGTACTATAGGCATGATTTAATTGGATGTGTATCTTAAAAATAAAGAGGGCCGTCGTGTATACATATCCACACCACAAGTTAAAACATGACACTTACCATTTGGGAATTTTTTTGGGAACTGTAGCATTGCTCTATTTAGTATCATCTTTGAGTGATTTGAGGCCACAGATCTAGATGCTAGTTATGTCACAGCTTGTAGTGCATCGTAGCTATTTGATCTTTCTTATGATATATCCTCTTTGCTCTGCACTTTGCTACAGTCTTACACCCATTTCTTTCTGCCGTGGGAAATCACGGAGGTAGGCTGTGACTAGTAGCCTTGTTTCAACATCATTTCTCTTAAGGACAGTGTTCATTGTTTTCCCTAGCTATTTGTTATATATGTGTACATATATAACAAGTGCCAATCTGTGTTTTCATTCCCGATCTTAAATATAATAATATTATCCTACCCTGGTGCTGTACTATCACAGCTGTGAGCCTACACACAAATATTTAGATAGAGAGAGGATATTGTGGGTCGTGCAATCTAAACCCATCGGGTTCTCAATACTCTTGTCTTATCTAAAAGCCTAATACCCACACACAGTTTAGTTGGGCGCTTATGATATACCATTAGGTTTACATTGTGCTATTGATGTACTGAATAGACTTAAAACTGTCTGAACGTCAAGCCTTTTCTAACTTATTTGATGTGTCTTCCAAAATTGAGGGCTGAGTGACAATGTCACAATTGATATTGATAAATTTGCTGCAGTTCCTTAATTTTGGCCTAAAGCCATAATGTACCGGCAGGGACTCATCTAATTGAAGTGGCTGCTATTGGTTATTTCTTTTCTCCGGTGAGATTCTATTAAACGGCCATTCTATTTTATAACTGGACTTTCAGTTCTTTACAAGTTAACCTATTCATAATTCTAATCCACTTGTACTTGTTCAGGTTCGTGTTGATGTAAGTGCCAGAAACCCTGGCAAGGTTCAGGCAGCACTGACAGAGAATAGAAGGGGTCTAAGCGAACTAGTATTGGAGCCTTTAAGAGACGAACAATATTATGAGGTAGTTAAATTAATATAAGCCATATTTTTGAAGTCTTCTCTTACCGTTGTCATTTTGGTTGGTTGTCAATCTTTGAGTAAGATTGAAATCACCTGCTCTGATATTCCTGCAGATAAGGGAACCCTTCAATGTAATGTCCTTAGTAAAAAGTCCAATGGGTCTCATGGTTGGTTTTATGTTGGTTGTGATGTTCCTAATGCCCAAGCTTGTGGAGAACATGGGTATGTCTTCTAGTTCTTTCTTTTTTGGTTAGATTATATTTTAATTTATATTTTTGGTTAAATATCGAAGTGGTCAAAGGGCCCTGTATGAAAATTTTAACTCTAGTTTTCGGGGTCTTTAATTAGTCACTTGAATGATCGATAATGATACGTCGTTAGATTATGAATATTGACCTGAAGAAAAAGGTGACAATTAAGATGTGAACATACATGGCATATAAATAGCGGGATAAAAAAATTGTAAATGTGTAAAGGCCTTATTCTTACATTGATTTATAAAGAAATATCAAATAGTGGAAATTAACCCTAATTTCTTCAATCAGTTGTTAACAACAATCAACTTTCTTATTCAATCTATTCTTGGCCGAAAGCTTTGATCCTTGCTTTGCTCAAAAGTATCCTAGTATTGAGTTTAAGAGGTATTATGATACCGTTTTTCTCTTTATTAAAGACAATGAACAAGAACAGGCTTTCTTCGGGATAGAAGATATGCTGGCAGATCTTGAGCTAATCAACGGTTATATAAAGTCTATAGCCCTAATTTCTTCAATCAGTTGTTAACAACAATCAACTTTGGAAAATTTCTTCACGAAATCGACTCCATCATTAACAACACTACTAAAGCATTTAGTGAATCTTACTGATTATCAAGAATTAGAGGGGCATAAACCCTGTAAAAGACCATTCAAAAAATGAAATAGATTGCATAAAGATTTAGGATGGCATAGCTTTAAAGTTAAGGGCGAGGTACAAATGAGGAAAGGCTTACGGTGGATGCCTAGGCACCTAGACCACTTTGATCTTTAGCCCAATATTTTATTTATTAAAAATCTACTATACCTGAATACCTAAACCTGGTCTGTTTAGTTTTTTCTGTATATATGTTAACCAGAAATGTTTTAAGTAGTGGCCAAAAGAAGTGAACTTGTACTGTTTTGATGTTTGCCAAATGAATTCCTGAATTTACCTTTGTAGTTCAAACATGGTCCATTCCATATTAATCTTTTTGCTACTTGCAAATGCATTATGCATATTTAAAATCTAGTTCTAGCTTCTGATTTTAATTTAATAGGGGGAGTATATGTGCTGAATATGTGACGACGACTATCGTCAGAATAAATCATTATTCATTACTAGGATCATGATAAACTTTAATATCATTTTCTCTAACAGATTGCATTCTAATACAATCTTATTCTTGATTAAGTTTATCTTTAGAACTTTAATATGCACCAGATACGTTAAATCTGGCCAAGCATTGTATGATTCATGGAAAGATAAAATCTGTTATTTGCAAGTTTGTTGTCACTGAATTCGACTTTGTATTTGAATGTAATAACAGACCCTGAAGGTTGTCACTGAATTCGACTTTGTATTTGAATGTAATAACAGACCCTGAAGAAATAAAATGAGCTCAAGAGGAGATGAGAAGTCAAGGTGTCCCCTCTATTGCTAATTTATTGCCTGGAGCTGCAAGGAACAATTAGTCTGAATCTAATCTTATTAAGCCCCTGCTTGTCAACGGTTGCTGAAAAAATAAGAAAGTAAAACAGACTACATAGATGATTTTTAACTAAGTTGCATACATTCAGATATTGAAACGTGTATTTGTGTATGTGACTTCGGTAGAGATGTTCTTACTAGTGGCCAAAAGCAGTTGTCTTGAATTGTTCTGGTTTTTGTAAGAATTTCAACAAGTCAACTGAATTGCTTAATTTGGATCTATTAATGCAGTCATGTTTTAGGAAATGGTAGCTGAGTAGATGTCTGTATGGCTGGTTTGCAATACATTTACCTGTTTTTGTTAAAGCATTTGCTTTTAAGCCAGAAGGTTCAAAAGTGTTTGGTTAATATCAGAACAAAATTAATAAAAGAAAGCCAGTGTTTTAATGTTTCCAATAATTCATGGAAGGAAGCCAGTGTTGTAAATGTTTCAATTTTAATTCTTTAAATGCCCAAAACATTGTTTGTTTCAATCTCTATATGACTAATACACGACTTCAGAACGAAGTCCAGCTACCAATCTCTATATATTAAGCAAAAGAAAAGAACTTCAGAATGAAGCCCGGGTTTATAAACATTATATATAGTATACTCAAAAACTTGAAATAAGGTTTGGCTGATTTGTTTTCCCGCAATCATAATTGAAGTTTGAATTTATTATCTATCATGATATTCATTGGAATAGGATGCAAAAGTTCAAATCAACATGTCAATTTTCCATTCAAAATAAGTTATGGTACAAGTTCTGGTTCTAATTTCCTAACAAGACTATCAAAGGAGTCCTTACTCCTTACAATCAGTACAGTCTCACAATTCATAAACAGGAACTTAGATTTCTAAATGTCGAAGGATCTTGTACAAATACATCCAATGGGATCCTCAGCAACCTTCCACTTACAACAAAGAATACAATACAATACAACAGAAAACAAAACAAAACTTTTGAACATGAAGTGGTGTCACATTCTTAAACTAACACTATAAGTAGTAGCTCGTATGAAAAACATTGGGTTGAGATCCATTTGCACAGACTTTTCTGGAAGAGTACCATATGCTATATTTTCTTCTTTATGACAAAGTTGACAAGAAACTTACTTTGTAGTGAACATCCCCTTTGTGGAAAAAAGTTAGTTGAGAAAGCAAGTAAGTAACCAAATGCTAAAATCCCAACTTTTTTGAAAACCTATCCGGGAGATTAGCAATCACAAATCCAGCAAATACCTGCAACACAAATGAGGGACTTTAAAAGGGACACAAAGAAGGAATTATGCGGGTAGAAACTTTTTATGTAATGTTTCACAGAGGAAAATGAAATGAAAATCAGAAGCGAGGTTCAGATCTAGGAAATTAACAGCATAAACATCTAATATCAGATGCATGTCGTACTGAAGAAGCACAGTTAGTTCTGTTACCCTAAGCACTGAATTTATGCTATGCAAAAGTAACTGAACAAGTACCATCAAGCAGAGTGAGAATTACAAAATTCAGATCACTGTGATATATGTGCAAAAGGTTCTGAGATTTAATTATCTATATCCATTCACTTGGTCTGGTAAAATCAATCGAAAGTCGGCTAGAAGATGGTCCAATTTTACCTACGAATATTAAATTTCATCTTGTTGATTAATGTAGTCAGCTAATTGTTGGACCAATACTGCTTATAAAAACCATTATTAATGACAATGCTCGAGGCCTATCATCATAGCTTAAACTTAGTTAAGAATTTTCATCCAGATGTATGGACAGCCTTCTTTTTTTTCTTTTTTTTTTTTGCTAAATGTATGGACAGCCTTCTTACCTGCACTGAACCAAGAATGTAAATGGCTGAATAGTGACGACCATGAATAATCATATCAGCCACCATAGCAAGTGGGATTGTGAGAGACATTCCCAAAGTAGCCACAAGTGGAGTTGTCCAAACAACACATAATGCCCTGATAAGATCAGATAACATTAAACAGGAAATATACAAGAGCATGTGAAAGAATAATTGCATAAAGCTTGATAGCAAACAGCGAGATCAGCATACCAAAAGTAGTCAGAAAGAACACTTCCAATAAAACCATTAGCAATAACAACTTCATCCAATTTAGCTGAGTGCGGAATCGTAAATTTCGGTTCAATTCCTAATGCTGTCAAAGGCCATACTGGAGGAGGAAGAAAATATAATCAAGATAAAGCTGGAAACAAGAGCAGATAGAAGTTCTGGAAACAAACCACTAAAATAAAAGAGGGCAATTAAAGGAACTCAAAAACCTTATCGTTATTTACTTATTCCTGAACAGTCAACATAATATGGAATAAAAAACAGTAATTACACCAAACTTTCTTCAGCATCATCGAAATTTATACGATAATGCACGAAAAAATAATGTAAACATAGACAATCCTCCCCTAACACTATGCAACTATGGCATCGACTTCCACCTTGAATGTAAAACTGCTGCTAGTGAAATGTAAATTGTAAAACAACTCATTTCTACTGATTTCCATCTATGAGCCTAACTTAATCCACAAGCATGACACAAAGCACTAATATGCCTAAAGGTTGAATCTGAGTACAATATACATTAGCTACCAAAACCTACTTGAAGATTCTTTGGCAGGTAAGTGACTTATTCAGAAATTGGAGTACAGAGACATAACATACTCTAATACTCCATTATTAGTGAGCTACAAAGATAGTAACTAGTAAGAAGCTAAATGAATTATATTGGATATCTATTGCTCATTTATAGTTGTTTTAGCATGTGTACATATGATTCGGAGCGTATAGAAAATATGTTCCAAAACATACTAAGATACTGCTCCCAGTCTTTAAAAGCTGTTACACGAGATTTATTGTTAGAATACAGGAACAAGAGAGAACTAGATTGATATTTGGATTGATTGGGGTTATCTTACAAGGAGAGGCAATTGCCTCTTATATAGAACTAAACTTCAACAACCCCCAACAACCATCTACTATTACAACAACTCCCAACAACTCTTTGACACGCCCCCTCACTCGAAATCCCATCTTGGGATAAAAAACCTACCTTGGGATTGAAGAGTGGAACACTTAGAAGCCCTTGAGCATAACCTAAGCTTCCAACTAGACCCATCTCTAGGATTGAAATTGAGAATTTTGGGAATATGTCAGGAACAGGTGTGTTCTTGACAGGTTTAGTGACTCTTTTTTGGTATTTTCTGTGTTATAAAGGTAAGATAACAGCTAGGATAGATAGATTAACAGAGAATAGAGAAGAAATAGATGAGAAAACAGAAGAAATTAGATGAGAAATAGATCAGATCAGATTTAGATGAGAATAGAAAGAGTTTAGAGAAAGGAACTCTGATGGGAGAAAGAGAGAAAAGAAAGAGAGAAAGGTGGAATAACATTCCTTTTCATATATTCATTGATAATCAAAGAGTACACAGCACAGAGGTATTTGTAGGCATACAAAGTAGAATAAAACAGCTCATAACAATATACTAATCACACCAACTTCCCCACTAATACACAGCAAGGACACCACTTATTATGGCACACCACACATCACACAGCACTATTATGACAAGCATGATAGTGTATTATTATTAATACCTGCCTATCCTGACATTCTCTCCCCCTTGAATGAATCCATGTCCTCATGGAGTAGCTCTGTAGACTCTTCCAACTTGTCAATCACTGGTTCGTGATCCCTTCTACTCAATGCATCTGCCACAGTATTTTCTGAGCCTTTCCTGTAAAGAATGGTGTAATCATAACCCAACAGCTTACTGAGCCACTTCTGCTGTATGAGATTGCTGACTTTCTGGCCACTTAGAAACTTCAAGGCATAATGATCAGTCTTAATATAGAAGTGCTTGTCCATGAGATAAGGAGTCCATTTCTTTACAGCTGCTACCACTGCCATTAGTTCTTTCTCATAAGTGGACATGGCCTCCCCTCTGATTCCCAGAGATTTGCTAAAATAAGCCAAGGGATGGCCCTCTTGAGTCAGAACAGCTCCTATACCTGAATTAGAGGCATCAGTCTCAACAGTAAAAACTTTGGTATAATCAGGTAGCTTGAGAATAGGAGTGTTAGTCAAGGCAGTCTTCAAGTTATTAAAAGCTGCAGTGGCCTCATCACTCCAGTGGAAGTTATCTTTTTGGAGTAACATAGTCAGGGGTTTAGCAATAGTCCCATATCCTTTTACAAACTTTCTGTAATAACCACTTCGGCCAAGAAAACCCCTCAAAGCCTTGATGTTCTGTGGTAAAGGCCATGCTAGCATGTCAGCAACCTTACTGCCATCAACTGCCACTCCTGCTTTGCTGATAACATGCCCCAAATAGGCTACTTGATCCTTCATAAAGTCACATTTGGATTGTTTAACAAAGAGTTTGTGCTGTCTCATGACCTCAAAGACCAGCTCCAAGTGTTGTAAATGATCTTGAGCAGCTTTTGAATACACTAATATGTCATCAAAGAAGACAAGGATAAACTTCCTCAGAAACGGTTCAAAAGTCTTATTCATCAGATTCTGAAAAGTAGCAGGAGCATTTGTGAGCCCAAATGGCATCACAATAAACTCATAATGCCCCAAGTGAGTTCTAAAGGCTGTTTTCTCTATGTCCTTCTCCTTCATTCTGACTTGATGGTATCCAGCCCTTAAATCCAGTTTAGTGAAAAATTCAGCTCCCCCTAACTCATCCAACAACTCCTCTATAAGTGGTATGGGAAACTTGTTCTTTATGGTCAAGGAATTAAGCCTCCTGTAATCTATACAAAACCTCCAAGTTCCATCTTTCTTCTTGACCAGCAGGATTGGAGAGGCAAATGGGGAAGTACTTGGTCGAATAATACCTGTCTCCAACATCTCTGTTACTAGTCTTTCTATCTCATTCTTTTGATCAAAAGAATTCCTGTAAGGTCTTATAGAGAAAGGTTGTGCTCCTTCCTTTAACTCTATTGCATGTTCTATACTTCTGTGAGGAGGAAGACAATCTGGTGGCTTGAATATATCCTCATACTTAAGTAACAATTTCTGCAATTGAATCTGCTCACTGCTTGATTTGTTTTTTCCTTACTTTTCTTCCTTCACAACAGTGGCCTGGGGCTGGTAAACATGGTTAACCACATAGAGAAAACCATTTCCCTGCCTTTGACAGGATCTAACAAAGGCCTTAGCACTCATTTGTTGCAATCTGGGCTTTTCCTTTTGAGCATTACCCTGTAGGGTCACCTTCTTTCCTTGATACTCAAATTGTAGTGTTAAATTTTTGTAGTCAAAAGTGACTAATCCCAAAGATCCCAACCAATCAACCCCCAACACCAGATCATAGCCCCCATGGGTAAAGTTCTTACTCCAGTCTTGAATTCCCTATTTCCCACCTTCCAAGAAAAATCAGTGCACTCATACTGACTTATCAAGTGATTACCATTAGCCACCTGTACCCTCATAGGACTGGTTTGGACTAACTCGCAATTAAGCCTGGTAGCAGTATGCTCATCTAAGAAGCTATGAGTACTTCCACCATCGACTAAAATAGAAAACTCTTGACTTCCCCTTCTTCCAGTGAGTGTGAGGGTCCTGTTATTGTGAAAACCTTCAATGGCATGTACAGAGACTTCCATCTGTTCTGTGAGATTTGAACCCTGAGATTCCTCAGTGACTGATGATAGTTGAGGTTCAGATTCAGATGGAATAAGTGAGTGTTCCTCTTGTACTATTGCAAAGTAACTTGGCTTTGCACACTGATGAAGGAAACCTTCTTTTTCTGAACAATAAGGACAGAGTCCTTCTCTTATTCTCTTCTCTAATTGTTTAGGAGATAAGTGTATAGGTGTCTGCAGTTGAAACTCTTCAGAGTTATATTCCTGAATTGCAGATAATTGACCTGTTGTTCCTTTCCTTCCACCTTCAACTTCAGAGAGACTTCCATTATTACCCTTTTCGCTCATTTCCTTGCCAGGTTCAGGACATATCTTGGCCAGCTTATAAGCTTGTTCCACACTTACTGGATTCAGCATCAGCAATGTATCATTGATATGTGGCTTCATTCCACCAACAAAACTCTCTACAAAGAATTCCTCAGTTAAGACAGGCATCCTCTCTTGTAATTGTGCCTTAGATCTTTCAAATTCATTGTAGTATAGTTCCACAGTGGTTTCCTGCTTCAACTTGTCAAATAGTAAATCCTGCTCCCATGAACCAAACCTAGTTGTAAACTGCTTACAAAATTCAGTCCACATCCAGTCACCTCTTCCCACCACATAAGTTTGAAACCAACTCCTTGCAGTTCCTTCTAAATGCATTCCAGCTATGGCTACTTGTTTTTCTTTCCCAACTTGAAAGATTTCAAAATAGTGCTCACAGTCCTGCAGCCATTCTTTCACACCAATTTTAACATCAAACTTAGGAAATGCAAGTCTCAAATGCTTCAAGGCAGTCTTGTTTTCCTCTTCAGGCATAGCCTTCTTAGCAAAAGGATTCACAAACTGCTCTTTTTTGTTTCTCACAGCTTTTCTCCTCTTAAGAATCTCCATCTTCCTTGCTGCTTCTTCAAGTAAATCTTCGAACTCCTGAAATCTCTTATGAGCTTTCTTTATATAGCAGAGGAATTGCTTCTGATACTCTTGCACTAACTCCTCAAAAACTATATCTGAATCTCCTTCCATAATTGTCTATACTCCAGTAATTTCCAATTCAACTCACAATACTAATACTCAACAGTTCAACTCTAACACAGTTCACAAACTACTGAGTAACAACCGAGTTACCGAGTCAATACCAAAACAGGTCTACAACTACTATTTTTGTGATTTTCGAATAAGGAAAACACAGGAAAATATCTAACACAACTAGAACGAACTAAGATAAGCTGAGAATCAACTGTAACTAACAGATTGAACCACTAGAATCACAGATCTGTAAAACTAGTAAGAACAGAGCACCTGAGATGAATTTCTGCCATAACTTGAGTTTGAAGACTGCGATTACTCTCCAAATACAACCGCTCGACTCGTTTCAACCAGTACAACACAGTAGAAGCAGTGGATGATCGAAATTCGAAGCTCTGATACCAATTTGTCAGGAACAGGTGTGTTCTTGACAGGTTTAGTGACTCTTTTTTGGTATTTTCTGTGTTATAAAGGTAAGATAACAGCTAGGATAGATAGATTAACAGATAATAGAGAAGAAATAGATGAGAAAACAGAAGAAATTAGATGAGAAATAGATCAAATTTAGATGAGAATAGAAAGAGTTTAGAGAAAGGAACTCTGATGGGAGAGAGAGAAAAGAAAGAGAGAAAGGTGGAATAACATTCCTTTTCATATATTCATTGATAATCAAAGAGTACACAGCACAAAGGTATTTGTAGGCATACAAAGTAGAATAAAACAGCTCATAACAATATACTAATCACACCAACTTCCCCACTAATACACAGCAAGGACACCACTTATTATGGCACACCACACATCACACAGCACTATTATGACAAGCATGATAGTGTATTATTATTATTACCAGCCTATCCTGACAGAATACCGGGACTCGACTTCGCGACCACGCCGTACATTTTAGGCCATATCAAAAAATCAGAGGAGCTGCAAATGCATCTTTTATTTTTGAACGAAAACAACTAGAACGATAGATTTGGTAGACTGCATCTAGGGGTGTCAATCGGATAAAACGGACACGGATACTGCCATATCCGGATCCGGATCCGAAATTTTTTGATCATATCCGAATCCGTATCCGGATCCGAAAATATCTGAAAATCATATCCGGATCCGGCGGAGGTTATCCGGATTCCGGATAATATCCGGATCCGAAATCCGGAAAGCTGATGTTTTTTTTTCAAAATGTTGCATGAGCAAGGAGTCGAACCTGGGGCACCCTTGAGTCTTGTGGAACATCACAACCAACTGAGCTACAAGATTCTTGTGTTGAGAAGGGAAATAATTAAAGATAAGTTAAGTTTAAACATATTTTTAAATTTGCTAGTTATTTATTAAAATCTCCAACCAAATTAATTTTTTAATTTCTGAAAATTTGGGAATATCATTAAATTAGATATATGTTGACATCCGTACGGTTGGATCGTTCAAAAATATTGTTTAAAAAATAGAAATAATAATCCGTGACAAAACACTAGTTACGAGTCATATTGAAAATAGTAATGATCTACTAAGATCTCCAATCAAATTAATTTTTTATTTTCTGAAATTTTGGAAATATCATTATATTAGATATATATTGACATCCGTACGGTTGGATCGTTCAGAAATATTTTTTAAAAAGTAGAAACAATAATCCGTGACAAAGCACTAGTTACGAGTCATATTGAAAATAGTAGTGATCTACTAAGATCTCCAACCAAATTAATTTTTTATTTTTTTAAAATTTAGGAATATCATTATATTAGATATATATTGACATCCGTGTTGGATCGTTCAAAAATATTTTTAAAAAAATAGAAACAATAATCCGTGACAAAGCACTAGTTACGAGTCATATTGAAAATAGTAGTGATCTACTAAAATCTCCAATTAAATTAATTTTTTATTTTTTGAAAATTTGGGAATATCATTATATTAGATATATATTGACATTCGTACGGTTGGATCGTTCAAAAATATTTTTTAAAAATAGAAACAATAATCCGTGACAAAGCACTAGTTACGAGTAATATTGAAAATAGTAGTGATCTACTAAGATCTCCAATCAAATTAATTTTTTATTTTCTGAAAATTTGGGAATATCATTATATTAGATATATATTGACATCCGTACGGTTGGATCGTTCAAAAATATTTTTTAAAATATAAAAACAATAATCCGTGACAAAGCACTAGTTACGAGTCATATTGAAAATAGTAGTGATCTACTAGGATCTCCAATTTATATAAGTACATACATAAAATATAAAATATATTATGAATATTAATTAATTAATTAATTAATTAATTAATTTCGGATACGGATATTTTCGGATACGGATACGCCTATATCCATATCCGTATCCTAAATGTTCGGACACGGATACGGATAATATCCGGTTGACTTCGGATACGAATAATATCCGGTTTTTTCCGGATACGAACTCGAATATTCGGATCGGATTTCGGATTTTTCGAATTTTTTTGACAGCCCTAACTGCATCCCTTAAGATCGTCCACGAATTCGTCCTTCTGCTGAGGAAAATGAATGTAAAGAAATAACAGTGAACTGTGTTGTATAAAGTACAACTACTTCTGTTGCTTTGTCTTTATGTAGCAGTGAACTGTGTGTATATATCTGTATATATACTACTACTTCTGCTGCTTTGTAGTCGTTTGGATGAATGATCATGCCTTAATAAGGACCATCACCTAAACTTCGTCGGAACTGAGCTCCCTAAACTATTTAATTTGCAGCAACATAATAAAATGGTGGGATATTTGTTATCAATCAACCATTTCATTTTTCCTACTGCACAATTAAATCGGGAAACTCTTGAAATAAAATAATATGCTTGTATTAAAGATCCCGAAGAATTTTCCCATAAGAAAATAACGGATCTAAATACATATAATCATTTTATTGAAGAACATAATAACTCCAGCCAAAAAATTTATAAGGAAGCTGACTTCCTCTCTTTGATTGTTAGAACTTAGAACAGCCTAGACCTTATAACACAGGCTGTCCAACTCAACACAAACAGAAGAAAGCAAGGTCGGTAAGTTTTCTTTAATTTTTTTTTTCCTAACAGCTGTTTTTTCTTCTCCTCCTTCGGTTGGAGGAGATGAATCAGCCTTCCCTTAAGAAGACTGGTCGGAATCTGCCTCAAGATCTCCACGCACCGCGCGTGGACCAGGGCATGTATGGTGGTGGTTACAGGCTGAAATTCAACCAGTGAATAGCCCCTTCAAGCTCCACACTAGTATGTGTTCATATCTTGGTTCGGGTAATGTTTTGTGGGGCTCTCGGTTGCAAACATAAATATGGGTCAGGGCAGCTTATGTTTTCCTTGAAAAACAATAAGCTTCAACTTAGGAATCTCCTGCTCTCTACTCCCGCTTTGATACCATGTTAGAATATAGGAACAAGAGAGAACTAGATTGATATTTGGATTGATTGGGTTATCTTACAAGGAGAGGCAATTGCCTCTTATATAGAACTAAACTTCAACAACCCCCAACAACCATCTACTATTACAACAACCCCAACAACCATCTACTATTACAACAACTCCCAACAACTCTTTGACATTTATGAAATGATTATGTACCTACTTGTTAAGCTTTCACCAATAACTGTGGTGAACACCACAACCTAAAGTTCAAAAAATGAATTTGTATAATAGATAGTCACTAAATAACCATTAGCATGAATCTTCTGGGTTGGACCAATGCAACTTATAAAATTCTACTTGTAAAATATTCAAATTTTACAAACATAAGCTTCTTGCATGGTTATGGCATATGTTAGAAGAATGTTACCAAATTAATCACTATAGCACTGCACCAAAATTTTTTTTTGCCAAATCACTATAGCACCATTTTATTACGCCCCCAATGCTTTCTTCTAACTAAGCTGTACTACAAGTCAATATTGGATAGAGGCCAGTACAGGAATTAGAGTTAATAAGCTTTTAATTATAATACATTGTTTGGGACCCATGGATAGAAAGAATATTGTTTTCTACATTAGATGTTGCCCTTTCTATTTGCTGCATGGAATGACATATTAAAAGACCTTAAGACTTGCTATTTGTCTAAACATACATATTATCAAATAACGAGTATTTATCATTAAGACTTGCTATTTGAGTATTTATCCATATATACACTTGTACTCTTTCATTATTGGAATAGAGATGAATATGAATTAATTTTTATTGGATAAATCCGAGGATTTATTTGTGACTCCACCAATTCTCTGCGGAGATAGGTAATTTATCCCTTATTTAACCCTTTTCTCCACCTTGTCCTACATCAGTTAATAAGCTTTCAATTATAATACAATGTTTGGCAACCATGGATAGAAAGGATATTATTTTCTACATTAGATGATGCCCTTTCTACTTGCTGCATGTAATGACATATTAAAAGACCTGAAGACTTGCTATTTCTCTAAACATCTGCAGGACAGTAATAACACACTTATAAACCAAATTATTAATGCTCGAATATATTGAAGTTTCAATTGGACTCATAAACTCATTTTCTAATTTACTCAATCTAGTCTATGCTCATATGCTGATGGTCCAAGTTATATGAATACACAGATGAGTATATGACACATGTAACTTTCATCATCAATTAAAAAAAATGGTGATTCAGTAGCAACAGTTAATAGATTAAATATATTGAAGAACCAGAAAGCATACATACTCAAATGAAAGAGAGCTATTATCATCAAAAACAATATGCATCAGGCAGATACCTAGTAGCATAGATTTTATTAAATAAAAATGATAATAGCTTGAGCTAGTTCAGGTAAAAAACAGAATAAATTGATAGTTAACACATGCACTTACCAAGCCACCATAGGGCAACAAGAGTAAACAAGCCAATATATCCAAACAACTTCTGTACATCAACTCTTTCCCCTTCCTCCCCAGAAAACTTTTTGAGAAGTACTGCAGCATAATACATGTTAATAGCTTAGTTACAACTGGAACCTGAAAGCGAGTGTGTAGTAAAGGAAAAGGGTCACAAACCAGTAAATAGCCCATATGACAAAGCTGAGAGAAGGCCAAAAAGATCACCGACAAGTGAGCGTTTGCCATTACTTTAAGATAAACAAAAACAGGTTTAACTGTCAGTCAATGCCCTGAAACATGCAATGGAAGCATCTAAATGATAAGAGTTGAAGAAAGGAAGAACAAAATATTGTTCAATTGTATGAAAAGGATAAAGATCAATCATATATTTTCATCCTGCAAATCGTAAGACTATTTCAGCTTTTCCCCATGTTCTATATTTTAACTGCTTTATGTATTTGGTGCTACCGCACAGCTACTCATCCAACCTATCTTACCCGAACTCAGGTATGTGTGTCGGACACGGGTATGGATCCAAGAGTCGGATTCTTAGTTTCAAGATAAATAGGATTCTTGGATATGGAACTGAAATTGGACACGGGTTCACTCACTCGGCATGTAAGCTTAACAAAAGTAGAACTTCATATAGACTGATTCATTGTAACTTAATCAAAAATAGTGTTCACTACAAATAAATTATAACACTTAATTGTGTATGTTAAATTGTAGCTTAAAACCAAAAGCAAAACATAGAAACAAGTCATTTATGGACCATTACTCTCTAAAAACTAGTTGTAAGGAGACCTTCAATTTCATTTTGAACTTAGATGCTACAAGGTGAAGTGTCAAGAAGGATCCGACTTAGATGCCATACCCACACCCATGTCATGTTCGGTGGAGAATCCAACTATCAAAATGGAGATTCTGGGTACTGGAAAATCCAACTACTTCTGATGACATCACACTTTCAAATATGTTGCTAACCGAAAGTGACATCGTAAGGTTTCAACTATCAAACAGAAGCTTAAGAAGAAACTTACGAAGAAGTATTCAATTCTGAGTCATCTGCTGCCCATGTTTTTCCAAGCGTGGTCATGGCAACACCTGCCATGCTAACAAAGACAGCAACTACTTTTGTTACATTTAAGGAGTCTTGACCCAGAAATGCACCAATAAAAAGAGTAAAAAGCCCTGATGTCGATGACAATACTGTTGTGCTTGCCACACTTGTCCGTGCGAGTGCAGCATTTGATAAATACTGCAGGCAGCATAAAGCATGGAATTTTTTTAGTTAGGGTACTCCATGCAGTTTAGTAAATCTTTTCTATAATTCAAGAAATATACCTAAAGGAACATAGTTGATGGAAAAATATAAACATGTGTATTCATAGTACTGCATTTTGTGAATTGACATAGAAAGACTGAACTCCTTAAGAATGTGTGTACAACTTACGAGTCTAAATACACCAGTAATATTTTACAGTGTACTTTTGGTCTTAAGTACTATACTCTCAATCACCAAGTAAAAATTCATGGTTGTAAATGAATTTTTAACTACAAAAATTGTCAGCTTGTTATTAATGATAGTTCAAAAACATAATAAAAACATTAAAAGCTCATATTTATGGAGTAACTTGCAACAAAATATGATTCAGTAAGATGTGGAAAACTAGTAAACAGGACACTTGGGGCTAGATTTTTATTAGCTTTTATGAGTCACATGAATTGAGGTTGAATTCCATGAACAAACAGAAATAACTAATTTTCATTTTGAAGCAGTAAGTGATATCGATGGAATAAGAGTAAAAGAGAAATTCTCCCTGGTGTCTATAGAGTGAGCCTCCATCTAAATATTAATCTTTTGGCATAAGGTTTAAAATTAATTAATCAAATTTGTCAAATGTATTTTCTATAAGAATGCAGTGATTGGAATGATGATTACATGTTCTCAAATTTTATAAAATAAACTTTCAAAAGTCATCATCAAAATGTTGTAAATATAGAAAAGACACATTCACATCAGGACCTGAAGGACACTAACCTAGAAGTATAATGTAGGTGGAATTCATTAGGGAAGCAAGATCGAAGTTTCATAAAAAGAAAAGGAAAAAAGAAGATATTTCCCATCAGGACCTGAGGGACACAGGGACACTGATTACCTCTGTAACAAACCAGATAGGAGCAATGTAAAATCCATAAGTAGCTACTTCCCTGGTGGTAAGCTCTTTGTTTTGCTTCGCTGTGTCAGCAGGAACCAATAGCATTTCCTCTTCCTGAGCAGAGATGTCCCCTTCACTGTCTTTTCTATTTATTGACCCTTGAATCTCGATTTCAAACATTTTCATGGCTCCATTTTCCGTTGATATACTCTTGCTACTTCTAGAGGCACGTCTCTTAAGATAACTATAGATACAGTCCTTAATGAATGCTATTGGAAGATACACTACCATTAAAGAAGCACCAAGATATGTCACAGCAAAGGGCTGCTTATAGTCTGTGAAAATGCCCTGTATAAACACGCATTCTGTTAGTGACAATATAAAAGAAATTACAGCCTTACAGGAATCAGGTGTTTCAATGATACCATATTACTAGATAATGTATGTTTATTGTGCAGATGGAAATCAAGTTACTGACAACACGTACCTTTTGAAATTTTGCCATGAGGGATTACGGCAACAAAAGGTTGCATACAATGACTAATATTCTTCCTAAAATTTTTAAAGGCCAAGGGCATTACAACCCATGTAAGAAAAACTTCAGGTACAAATTAGATACCACCTACTAGGGATCCATATGCTATAACTATCAACCAACATGAGATCAGAGAAACTAGTGCTTATTCACTGTGACCTTCTTGAGAGACATTACTACAGAAGCTACCATTCCTAAAACAGAATTCTAAAATTACAAATAGGAAGAAAATAAAGCTTTTAACTATAATACTGAGATAAGTAAGGGCAAGCTTAAAGTGACACAAAGTTTCCTAAAACACCACATATGCAAAATTGCAAGTAATATTATTATCATTCTCTACTTAGCTACTTAACCCCACAAAGTAATATTCAAATGCCAAATAAAGCTATAACCCTCTTAATGCCTTCTAAATCCCCATGAATTCTATTAATCACAAACGTTTCTTTTCGGAATCTAGGAAATGTCTCCAAAACCTATCTCAATCATTCAAAAACCCAACAAGAAATTCCAATAAATACACACACAATATTAAAAATACCTGTGACAAAAAACCAAGATTAAAAATTTACACCAACCCTAAACAAGAAAAAATACCTGTGTAACCTCTGCAGAAGAAACCCAAATAATAACAACAGCAGCAATCAGAAACAACCCAGCTCTGTATCTCCATCCCATCACACAATATTATTATCAAGAAAACACCCACAAAAGATCTAATAAAAATCTACCCAGATCAAGAAACTCCAAGAAAATAAAAACCCACGAATATTCTTTGATTCTTTATCTGACTTTGCTTGCAGTTACGGGAATATATATATATATAGTTAAAAAGAAGAAAGACAATAGAGTCAGAATGAAGTATCTGAAGTTGAATCTCAAGAGTATTGAATATATTTGTATGTGTGTTAAATGTGTGTGTGTGTTGTACATACACTTAAGAATGTAATAATGTCAGCTGTGTTTGTTTGTTGAAATCCCTTGTGGATTTCACAACAAGACATGATTCTGTTTCTCTCCCATATCGGTTAATTTGGTTCATTGTTCTAAATCTACCATTTTTATAAAAGTCAACTTTCGACAAATATTCAAGATTAGCTCGAAATCTGAACGAGTTGTTTTTTGTTATTTACGGTTAAATAGAAAAAACGTGAAATATTAATTATATTAGAATTATTAAAATAATAGGTTAAAATATTAGGAATATTAATTATGTAAGTTTCTTGAAACGGTATGGGTTCGTTTGGATTGGGGGTTAAGAAAAGTTGGGTTGGATCGGTTTCAAATTTTAAAATTAGTTTTTGAAAAAATTTTAAAGGTAAAATGTTGGATTTTTGATTTAATGTTTAATATCATTTTAATTTTTTCATAAACTACCAAAACCCAACACTTTATTTTTATAATTTTCTCAAAAACGAATTTTTAAATTTGAATCCAATTCAAACCAACCCTTCTCAACCCCCAATCCAAACGGAGCCTAAGTGTTGTTTTTCATTAAAATTGATTGTATTTTAAAATAACTAGCTTATATCCCGTGCGATGCACGAATAATTTTTAGTATTTTTTATTTCATTATTCATATTTTAATATATATTTTTTAATTAGTTGAAAACAAATTATAAAAATAATAAAATATAATAATACATATTTGATAATATTCTAAACGATAGTGCTTTGCTTGTATTTTAATTATAGATCATTCTAGTATAAGGTGTTGTTTACGGGATTTAAACTTCTAAGAACAACTAGCTTAAAACCCGTGCTATGCACGGATTTTTTAATAATTATATGAAAACTTTTAAAATCATTAATTATATTATGTTATTATTTATTTGAGAAAAATGACAATTAACTTTAGAAGAATTTCCTAAAGTTAACCTTTAAAATCACGTGATTGTTACCTTTTATTTATAAGGGCCCACGGGGGCATTAATGATGTGTTTTTTTATTTAGGAAACTATGTGATATATCTTAATTTCATTGGTTAACTTTAGGAAATTCTCCTATAGTTAACTATAGGATCATTAAGCCTAATTTATTTTAGGTGTATTTAATTTTCTGTATAATGAAGGGTAAATAAGTAAATTCACGGAGTACCAAAAAACATGTACCAAAACTTTTAATGTTTCGGTTTTTATATAATAGTGTAGATTTATAAAATAATATAAATGTTTAGTAATAATATGGTAAAAGTTTATAATATCAAATCTTATCTATAATATATTGTTGACGAATATCTAACATTTTATTTCTCGAAATTGTTCATAAGATAATATCAATGTTTAATAATAATATGTTGTTAATGGTAACCTTAGATCTATGGGAGTATTTTAAATTTTAAGAAACGAATATTCTTTTAGCATTAAATCCAAACAATTATTATTTATCCGCTTTATAATCTAACGACTGTTATTTAGTGTACTAAATTTAGTGCACCAAACCGATAACCAACCAAATATCCTGTTTTTATTTATAATAATATAATGTAGATAATTTTGTTTATTGGATTTTAAACTTTTTAAAAAAGAATTAACATGCTCAAATAAACTCCCTCCGTCTTAATGTTAAACTTTTATAATATTTTTATAGGAAATGCATGAAAAAAAATTAAAAAAATAATACGTGCTGATTAAGAGTTTCATTAGTCCTTCTTTCCCATTATAAATATCCTATTTTTCAATTTTATTTCACACATTTCCCCGCATATAAAAAAATAGTGTAGCTAATATTTTTTTTTTGAGTTTTTTGTTTTGTGTTTAAGTTTAAACATCCTATTTTTTTACAAAACTAACAGAAAGAGAAAATGATGTCTACAAATATATTTTTTTATATGTGTGAAGGATTCTCGCGCTGTTAGGATTTAGGGGTGATAGCATAGAGACAACTTAACTAGATTTCCCTGTACTTAGTTTTTCACTAAGTAGAACATATTGTCACAATCAGAGTGTGTTCTTTTGACCAAAATAGCTGCTGTAATTTAATAAGTATGTATCTTGGAAGAAATTCATTCAATTGTTCAAGCCTCAAGATTACATTAGTTCGACAGCAAGAATAAATGTTACTGTCATAGCATTGACAGTAAGGTTACAAGAAGACAGCATGTTGCAAGTCACGACAACAGACTCAATCTGACAGCAACATTGGCGGAAGCATGAGACAGCAACATTCTCACAGTTTGCCAGCAAGTCTGGAATTCCTGACAGCAACATTGGCGGGGATTCATACTGTCAACCAAGGAACATTCTCTTGACGGCAGACTTGGCGGTTAAAGTTACTGTCTCACTGAATTATTTGAATTGGGGATTTATCTCAGTCAAACCCGAGACAGTTTAGATGTTCAAGCAACAGATTTGCTACAACTTGTCAAAGATTGTAGCAGACCTGCAAGACTACGACAGAAGCTTGAGAGATCACAAGACAAAGCTCGTCAATTCAAGAGTATGACAAATCCACATCTACTAGAATTGTATTAGCTTGAATTAGAAAGAATATAGGTTATTTTACATATTATGATAACTCTGTTTGTACAACAATTTAGGAAAGTCACATGGGTGTGCAAATTGTAAGGAGCTGCCACTTGAAAATGACAGCAGCTCCAAAACCCATGTGATAGAGACGTTAGAGCGAATTAGTCTACATAAAGAATCGTCTCTCATTCTTTCTATGTATTTGTGAATTCATTTTCATTGTAATCACTCAAGAAACCAAAACTTGAGAAAACACTTTTTCTCAAGGTTGTAGCAACACTTCGCAAAATAAATAAAACATTTATTTTGTGAGAATATCTTAAGCTATCACTTGTGTTTGCATTTCATATTCTGATAGATTAGAATCTTTATTATTGTTGTTGAAGTAAAGATTTGAATTTATCAGTATTGCATTCAACCCCTTCCTTCTGCAATACTCCGGGACCAACAACTGGTATTAGAGCAAACAGATTGATATAATAATATGAGATCATGACGAGTATACAGAAATCAAGTGGTATCAAGATTCCAGTATTTGATAAATTGAACTACAACTTTTGGAAAAGAAAGATCTTGTTATTTATCAAAGCTGCACATCCACTGTACTTGGGAATCCTTGAGAATGGCCCCTTCATTCCTAAGAAAGAAGTAACGGCTGCCACTGTGAATGGTGAAGTAATTCCAGCTCACTGGGTTGCTAAGAGACCCTTAGAATACATAGAGTCTGAGAAAGAAAAGGTAGCCTTGGATGACTACTTACAACTCATCTTGCTTGACTCTCTCACATTGGACAAAGCCATGTGTGGAAATGTTATTGGGATGCTCATCTGCTAAAGAGATGTGGAACAAGATAGAGTTGTCGTGTGAAGGAAGTGAAGAGGTCAGAGAAAATCAAAGACAAATTCTTGTGTCACAATATGAAGCCTTTATGGCTAAGCCTGGTGAAGAGCTCACTCACATGTTTGAAAGATTTCGTAAGCTAATAGCTGAGTTACAAATTCATGGAAAGTTCTATGACAAAAAGGAGATTAATGTCAAGTTTCTGCTCACTCTTCCTGAGCACCTTGAGCACAAAATCACTGCCATAAGAGAAGGGAGAAACTTTAATGATGTTTCTCTTGAGACTCTTTATGGTGTACTTAATTCATATGAACTTGAACTCTTTCAAAAGAGAGCTATTCAAACTGGAGCCAAAGGAAAGATGGCAAACATGTCTGGTGCCCTTGTAGCTCATGAGCCACTTGTCTCTCTGCCAAGTGAATCCTCACAAAGTTCACAACTAACACAAGTACCATCTCTGAAGATTAAGGAGGTGTTGGATGATGAAGATAAAGTGGTTCTACAGCTCAAAGATGTTGAAAATAAAGACTTCTATTCATTAGAAGAGATTGAAATCATGGATAATCCAACCATGGCATATATGGCTAAAAGATTCAAGAATATAAAGTTCAGAAGAGATAAGCCATATAAGCCACAGGGTCAGACATCTAAGTTCAACAAGGGAAACTCTTCAAAAGCTGCTGGTGGTGCCACAAGAGGAGGATATAAGACAGGGATGGTGGATAGGTCAAAGTTCAGATGTTACAACTGCAATGAGCTAGGTCATTTTGCCACAGAGTGCGAAAGGCCAAAACAGAATCAAAGAATGGAAAAAGGATCTGGAAGTCAGTTTAAAAGAAATCAAGGAGGAGCCTATGTGGCTGAAGGAAAATGTTGGGATGATTCTGATGATGAGGAAGAAGAAGAGTTTGTAAATCTAGCTCTCATGGCTAGATCCGATGAAGAAGCATCAAGCTCCTCAAATCAGGTACCATCTCTCATTTTACTTGATATGTCTAAAACTTAGTATAAGCAAATTATTGAAGAATTAAGTGCTGAGATGTTTAACATTCATGTTAGTCTATCTGCTGCTAACGAAGAAATTGCTAAGTTAACTAATCATAATGAAACACTTAAATCTGAGAGTGAAATGCTCTTGCTTAAAACCAGTCCATTAGATTCACTAGCTCAAGAAAATGAAAGACTAAAAAATGATGTTGTCTGTGCTAAGGAGATAGAAGATTCTTAAGAAATCAAATTGCTGAAAATGAATTTAAGCTTAAGGCCTTTAGAAATTCTTCTAAGTTAGTTCAGGAATATCATGAGAATCACACTGAGAACCAAAAGGTTGGAATAGGTTTCGACTATGGTAGAAGGCCTGTAAAGGCAGCTGTGATTGATGATTGTTCAGATGGTGATGTTGTCAAACCTCACAATCTCAAGAGAGTTTGTAAACCTATTGTCAAAGCTGTTCAAGCTGATTTTGATGAGAATTCCTTGCTCATCAAACAAGAACTTCGTGATGAAGATGAGTGTATTGACAGAACATCTACTGAAGGGAAAGATACTGTCAAGATACCCTTGACAGAAACTTTACCAAGTAATCAGACAGAATGTTCTAAAGAAGCTATCAACAAGGATAAGACAAAAACTTTCAAAGATACTGTCAAGAGAGTACATAGGACAGTAACCTCCAAAGATACTGTCAAATCTACTGTCAAGACAGTAGGTATGAAAGGTACTGTCAAGGGTAACTCGACAGCAACTTCAGGACATACTATCAACACAGATGCTTACAAGTCTAAGAATAGGAATGGCAAGTTAGGAATTGATAAGAAAAATGGCTATGCTTATGTCAAGAATGCTCCTAGGAAGCTTTGCAATAATTGTGGCTCCTCTCAACACTTAACACATGTTTGTAAGTAACCTAATGAGAACAAAGTTAATGCAACCAAGGTTAAAGGTAACTTACACAGAACTCCCATTATGCAAAGAACAATGAATGTTTGTAGTAACATTGACTGCATGCCATGCAAAATCACTGACAGAAGTACATGTTTTAATCTGCCTATTCTGTCTACTAAAAAATGTTCCTATATGTAAACTGTTGAGACTTCTGAGCCTGCCAATGTTGGTAAAAAGGTAGCGTCCACTAAGAAAAGACCAAGTCTTATTCTATAACTGAGTGGGTAGCAAAAGAAGTCAAATAGGATGATTCAAGTGTTGATTCAATGTGATTAACGATGATATAAAATGTGATACTGTAACTGCAGGACCCAACAAGGATTGGGTACCAGATGCAAATTAAATATCATCTGTTTTTCAGGGTAAGAAAAAGAAACAAGTCATGTGGATCATCGACAGTGGATATTCTAGACACATGACAGGTGATAAAGCCCTGCTATCACATTATATTGAGAAAGCTGCCCAATCATAACTTTTGGAGACAACAACAAAGGTTATACAGTGGGATATGGCTGTCTAGAAATTGGAAATGTTGTCATTGAAGATATTGCTCTTGTAGATGGATTGAAGCACAACCTACTCAGTGTCAGCCAATTCAGTGACAGGGGATTTAAGGTTGATTTTGATATGATGGTTTGCAACATCTATCACAAGAAGAATGGAAGCCTTTCTTTGAAAGGAGTCAAGAAATGAAGCTTGTTTGTTGCAGATCTAAACTCTGCTAAGAAAGACAAGGTTTACTATTTCTACATTAAGGCAACAGTTGGTGACAGGACTACCTCAACAGGAATTCTGTCAAGAAGGACTGTGTGAGGACTGTCAAATGGGGCAAATTGAAAAGATCTGTGCACAAGTCAAAGTAATTGAACACCAACACTGAGCCACTCAAGTTAATCCACATGGATCTTTTTGGTCCAGTAAATGTTCAATCTCTAGCAAAAAAAGAGATATGCACTGGTAATGGTGGATGACTACTCAAGGTACACTTGGGTAAAGTTCTTGGAAAGCAAGGATGAAGCAGCTCAAGAAATCATTGATCATATAAGGGTTCTTGACAGAACTCCGAACGCAAAAGTTCAAATTCTAAGAAGTGACAATGGTACTAAGTTCAGAAATGCAACTCATGGGAATTTCTACAAAGATGAAGGCATTGTGCAACAATTCTCTGCTGCTAGAACACCACAGAAAAATGGTGTTGTAGAAAGAAAGAAACTCTCATTGAAGCTGCTAGAACTATGTTGAATGATGCAAAGGTACCAACATATTTTTTGGGCAGAAGCTATCAACACAGCTTGTTACTCACAGAACAGAGCCTTGATCAACAAGACTCATGGAAACACTCCTTACTATCTGTTGACAGGAAAGAAACCTACTGTCAAATATTTTCATGTATTTGGGAGTAAGTGTTCATGATGATAGACAACCATGAAAGGAAAGGAAAGTTTGATGCTAAAGCTTATGAAGGCATTTTCATGGGATATGGATTAGAAAGGACTGCCTATATAGTCTATGTCATAGATCACAAAGTCATTGAAGAAAGTGTGAATGTCACATTTGATGAGACCAAGTTTCCAGGACTGCAAGAAGATGGTCAAATGCAGCCTCTCAGATTTGAAAATCAAGGTTACTTGGAAGAAGAAGAAATTGTTGCTAAAGAACCTACTTGTACTTAGACTATTGAATTTGGAAGAGATGCTGTCAATACCAATGATGGTAACCAAACTTCAGCTCAATCTCAGACAGTAACATCTAATCATCAGAATGAAAATGATTCTGGAGATAATGAAGAGCATGAAGGAGAAAATAACACTGGTGGAGAATCAACCTCTCAAGGAGGAACTTGTTATTCCCAGATTACACACTTGTATAATTGTAGAAGGGGGGGTTGAATACAATTCTTGATATTTATAAATTTCTGATAAGAACTCCAGAAATCTATACTTAGATAATTGTTGTAGAAAGATTAATGCACAAACACATAAAAATCAGGTGGTTAAATTCACCACCTGAAGCTTTTATTCGAAGAAAACTCTGTGATACAAAAGTACATAGCTTCTGTTTTACAACTCTTTGCTTTCTAAGAATATTCAATAGAAACCCTAAGCAAAATGTATGTGTTTTCTTAGTCTACAAAAAGTTGCTACACTTGGTTATAAATCCCAAGTTTTACAAGTACTACTGGAATAAGATAATATTAATCTAATTCTAGTTGACTTGCTACTACACTCCAAATACACATGTAGCCGAAAGGTTGTCCTTGTGTTCAGACATGTCTCCTGCACCTTTCTTGTATTCATAGTGTAAACAGAATGCTTCTTTCTTCTGTGTTTCCAAAGTATGGCTGCCATACTGCTTTTTGTATCTACTATCAACCCATGTGATCTGTTAGTCAAACATGTCCTTATCAACTGCTAATCCCCAGCTAATCATAGAAGACAGTGTCAATGATTATCCGTTGATATTGTACACTGACATCCGTTGATGATGTATTGAGCTGTATCCGTTGATATTGAGACTTGAGCTGTATCCGTTGATAGAGTGGATTTGAGTTGTATCCGTTGATAGAGTGGATTTGAGTTGTATCCGTTGATAGTGTTTTGTCTTCATCTGTTGATACACTTTCACTTAGGCAGAATTACATAGCATAGCTTATTTACAATTGGCTACCCTATTCTGCCTATCCGTTGATGGTCAACATGACTGTGGATAAAAACACTATCAACTGATAACATAGAGATACTGCAGTATGCTACAAAACCTCATCCGTTGATGAGCTACCTGTCAATGGATAGAGTTATAAATCCTCATCCGTTGACAGCTACAAAACCTTATACAATTTGATTGATTGTGAAGTTATCATCAAGTACAACATATTCCTAACAATCTCCCCCAATTTATACTTGATGGCAATAAAGCATAAATTCAGGACCTTGATGATAACAAAACATTCCTAAAGATATATATAGAACAATGCAAAAATTGTATTAAGCTACAAAAATTAAAAACTGAAAGTTTGAGAAATTTACAGAGAAGTGCTCCTCTAGACTGAGCAGATTAAGACTGTTTCTTTTCTCTTGTTGGCATCACCCTTGATTTTCCTTCTTTGGCAGAGTTGAACTCAATCTGAATTTGGAGTTGCCTATAGAAGGCATCTTCTTCATCAACCTTTGGATTTAGCTTTTGTTGTAACCATCTCAGGTATTGAGAACTAGCCTTTGATAGTGGTCTTCTAACCTGAAGAATCTCCTGTTACCATCTTCATCCCTGAACTCCATCATCCAGAAGGGTTGAAGGTGGATTTTCTGTCCATTGTATGGGATCTTCATCTTCCTTGGTAGACTTGATGGTGAGTTCCATTCCCTCCTTATCTGTTCTATTCTGTCCAGTATCTCCCCTTTTGCTATCTTGGAGAACCCTGTGTATCTCTTGATTGCAGAGAACACTTTGGTTAAGGTCAGATAATTTTCTCCAAGAACCCTTTGTAGTGGCCATGTCCTTTCCTTTCCTCCCTTGTATACAAAGACCAACCTCTCAGGCAGATGTTTATATTTGTCAATTCCTCTTACTTCTGACAATTCATCCAGATAAAGATTCATGCCAGAGTATTCTTCAATATCTGCCTGATAGATAAAATCATCCTTGTTTTCCAAGATTGGCTGCCTGACAATTAGGGGTGCACACGGTTTGGGTTGGGCGGGTTGGAAGAATTTTACGACCCAACCCAATTTAATCGGTTTGAAAAATTTTCAATCCAATCCATTAAAATTACATTCATAATCCAATCCAATCGGTTTGGATCGGTTTCCCTGTGATGGCAATAGCACTTGTGTTGTCACAGAAAATTGGAATCTTCTCAACTTTTAGACCATAGTCAATGAGTTGGTTTCTCATCCATAGAATCTGTGCACAACAGCTTCCAGCAGCAATGTACTCAGCTTCAGCTGTAGAAGTGGAGACTGAGTTTTGTTTCTTACTGAACCATGAAACAAGCCTGTTTCCTAGAAATTGACAGGAACCTGTAGTACTTTTCCTATCAACTCTGCAACCTGCATAATCTGCATCTGAATAGCCAGTTAGATCAAAACCAGATTCTCTTGGGTACCAAATGCCAAGGTTTGGTGTTCCCTTGAGATACCTGAAAATTCTTTTAATAGCTATTAAGTGAGACTCTCTAGGGTCAGCTTGAAATCTAGCACAAAGACAAGTAGAAAACATTATATCAGGTCTACTAGCTGTTAGGTATAGAAGTGAACCTACCATGCCTCTATAGCTTGAGATGTCCACAGACTTTTCCTTAGTATTCAACTCAAGCTTAGTTGCAGTGGCCATAGGTGTTTTAGCAGATGCACAATCCATTAAGTCAAATTTCTTTAAGAGATCATAAATATATTTTGTTTGACTTATGAAAATGCCCTCATTAACTTGCTTTACTTGTAGGCCAAGAAAGTAAGTTAATTCACCCATCATGCTCATTTCATACCTACTTTGCATAAGTTTGGCAAACTTTTTGCAAAGCTTCTCATCTGTAGACCCAAAAATAATATCATCTACATAGATTTGAACAAGTATTGAAGAGCCATTAATATTCCTATGAAATAAGGTTTTATCTACTGTACCTCTAGTGAAGTGGTTCTCCAAAAGAAATTGAGATAAGGTGTCATACCAGGCTCTTGGTGCTTGCTTCAAACCATAAAGTGCTTTCATGAGAAGATATACATATCCTGGAAATTCTGGATCCTCAAAGCCAGGAGGTTGATGGACATAGACCTCTTCTTCCAGTTCCCCATTTAGAAAGGCACTTTTGACATCCATCTGATATACTTTGAAATTGGCATGTGCTGCATAGGCTAGAAAGATTCTTATTGCTTCAAGTCTTGCCACTGGAGCAAAAGTTTCATCAAAATCTATTCCTTCTTCTTGAGAGTAGCCTTTTGCCACTAATCTAGCTTTATTCCTCACAATTATGCCATTTTCATCTGTCTTATTCTTGAGAACCCATTTAGTACATATGACACTTCTATCATCAGGTTTGGGCACAAGTTTCCATACTTTATTTCTTTCAAATTGGTTTAGCTCTTCTTGCATTGCTAACACCCAATCTGGATCTAGAAGGGCATCTTTCACTTTCTTAGGTTCCTCTTGAGACAGGAAGCTACTGTATAGACATTCTGCTTGAGTGGCCCTTCTAGTTTGGACTCTTGAATTTGATTCACAAATAATTAACTCAAATGGATGATCTCTAGTCCATTTTCTTGCAGGTGGAAGGTTTGATCTTGATGAGGTTGCTTCATTTCCATGAGCATGATCATGTTGATTTAGCATTGAATTTTGACCTTGAGAAACTCCTCCTGAGTTTGTTGTCCTTGCTAAATTATGAAGTTGACTGTCAATGGATGCATCATTTTGCCTATCGACGGATGCTTGAGAATCTCTGTCAACGGATGCATCTCTAATAGTGTCAACGGATGTTGCAGAATGACTGTCAACGGATGCTTCATTTTCAGTGTAAGCATCACTTCTAGTTGGTATAACAGCTCTAGGTGGATCTCTGTGGTCATGATCTTCATTGTCCTCATCATCATCATAGTACATTCTTCCTTCACCTTCATTCTCAAATTCCAAATTTTCATGGGAACCTTCATCATTTAGGCCTAGAATCTTTTGATCATCAAACACAACATGTACAGATTCCATAACAATGTTGGTTCTTAGATTGTAGACCTTGTAGGCTTTCCCTGCTGCATATCCAACGAAAATAGCTTCATCTGCCTTTGCTTCAAATTTGCCCAAGTTATCTCCATGATTCCTTAGCACAAAACACTTACATCCAAAGACATGTAGGAAAGCTAAAGTTGGTTTCTTGTTGGTTAATAACTGATAAGGGGTCATTCCTCTAGCTTGATTGACCAAGGAAATATTCTGAGTAAAGCATGCAGTGTTGACAGCTTCAGCCCAGAAATATGTTGGTAACCTTGATTCACTTAACATTGTTCTAGCTGCTTCAATGAGAGTTCTGTTTTTCCTTTCAACAACCCCATTTTGTTGAGGTGTTCTGGCAGCAGAAAACTCATGGACAATTCCATTCTCTTCACAGAAAATCTTCATTGTGGAATTCTTGAATTCAGTACCATTGTCACTCCTGATTCTTTGTACCCTGTCTTCAGAACCATTGTTTAGTATTCTGAGGTGATTGATGATGATTTCACTTGCACAATCCTTGGAGTGCAGGAAGAAGGTCCATGTGAACTTAGAAAAATCATCTACAATCACCAGACAGTATTTCTTCTTTGAAATAGACATGACATTTACTGGACCAAATAAGTCCATATGCAGCAATTGAAGAGGCTTAACAATGGATGACTCTGTCTTGCTTTTGAAGGATGATTTCTTTTGTTTCCCTAATTGGCAGGCATCACACAGTCCATCTCTGACAAACTCCAATTGAGGGATTCCTCTAGCAAGATCCTTTCTTACCAAATCATTCATAACTTTAAAATTCAAATGTGACAGCTTCTTATGCCATAGCCAACTCTCATCCTTACTTGCTTTGCTGAAGAGACAAGTAATGGATTCTGAGCATGCTGAATTGAAGTCAGCTATGTAAACATTTCCTTTTCTAAAGCCTGTCAATACCACATTGTTGTCTTTCTTGGCAGAAACAACACAGGCTTCTTTTGTGAACTTTACTTCATAGTCTTTGTCACAAATCTGACTGACACTCAGCAAATTGTGCTTCAAACCTTCAACTAAAGTCACTTCTTCAATGATGACATTGTCTTTTGAAATCAGGCCATATCCCTTAGTATATCCTTTGCTGTCATCTCCAAAGGTAATTCTAGGGCCAGCTCCTTCCTTGAACTCTATGAGCAGGGTTGAATCTCCTGTCATGTGCCTAGAGCATCCACTGTCTAGGTACCATAGATTCCTTCTGTTTCCCTGATTGCTAGCTGAACTTGCTTCCTGCTCTCCAGAATCAGCCATTAAAGCAAGGTTGACTAACTCAACATCATCATCAGAATGATTGTCATCAACAGCCCAGTCATACTCTTGGGTCAAGAATGCCTTTCCTTTCTGCCTGAGAAGATCAAAATATTTCTTCTTATAGTCAACAGCCTCAGTTGACTTTCCCTTGTTCTCAGATCTAGGTTTCCTGCATTCACTTATCATGTGACCAACAATTCCACAATTGTAGCATTTAATTTTGGATTTGTCCACATAGTTGCTTGTGGAAAAATCCTTGTTAAATGGCTTGGCCACCCCAGAGTTTCTCTTGAATTTCAGCTTAGAGAATCTCCTAGATAGAAAATCTAAGTGCTCATCTATCTCATCCAATTCATCCTGCTGAAGAACATTCAATTCCTCAGACACCTTTTCCTTGCTCCTGCTTGATTCTGCTCTACCTTTACAAACCTCCCTGTTTGGTGTAGAACTAGCAGTTTCTGTCCTTTCCTCCTTTTGCTCCAAGTTGGCAACAAGTGCAACTGACCCACATTTCTTTTGAGACTTCTCAATCTCTTCATCCTGCTCCATTTCCAGCTCATAAGTCTTTAAAGTTCCATAGAGCCTTTCAAGAGTAAATGTCTTGTACTCTTGAGTGTTTCTTAGAGAAACAGTCATTGGCTTCCATTCCTTGGGCAGTGATCTCAGAAATTTGAGATTAGAATCTTTAACTTGATAGATTCTTCCATACAGTTTCAAACCATTTAGTAGCTTTTAAAATCTACTAAATGTATCATTCAATGTTTCTCCACTCTTAAAGTGAAAATGTTCATACTGTTGGATTAGTAGTTGCATCTTGTTTTCCCTTACCTGTTCTGTTCCTTAACAAAGGGTTTGAACAGTGTCCCATACTTCCTTGGCGGTAGTACAGTTAATAACATTGTCAACCATGTCTGTTTCTAGACCATTGAATAGAATATTCATGGTCTTTTTGTCTTTGTGGACTTCTGTAATATCTTCAAGACTCCACTCAGAAACAGGTTTGGGAATGAGAGTGTCAGGCACACCTTCAGCCAGGCCAACTCTTGTTGCAGTCTTCATTGGAACGTGAGGACCCTTGTCAATGCAATCCACAAAGCCCTCATCAATAGACGAGAGATGTAGACGCATTTTTACTTTCCAGTGAAAGTAATTTTCTCTATCAAGAACTGGAATCTTTACTCCATAATCCTTCTTAGACATGTTGGAAGTGTGTTGATCTTTAAACTTCAAATATGTTAGAAGCTTGCTCTGATACCAATTGTTATTCCCAGATTACACACTTGTATAATTGTAGAAGGGGGGGTTGAATACAATTCTTGATATTTATAAATTTCTGATAAGAACTCCAGAAATCTATACTTAGATAATTGCTGTAGAAAGATTAATGCACAAACACATAAAAATCAGGTGGTTAAATTCACCACCTGAAGCTTTTATTCGAAGAAAACTCTATGATACAAAAGTACACAGCTTCTGTTTTACAACTCTTTGCTTTCTAAGAATATTCAATAGAAACCCTAAGCAAAATGTATGTGTTTTCTTAGTCTACAAAAAGTTGCTACACTTGGTTATAAATCCCAAGTTTTACAAGTACTACTGGAATAAGATAATATTAATCTTATTCTAGTTGACTTGCTACTACACTCCAAATACACATGTAGCCGAAAGGTTGTCCTTGTGTTCAGACATGTCTCCTGCACCTTTCTTGTATTCATAGTGTAAACGGAATGCTTCTTTCTTCTGTGTTTCCAAAGTATGGCTGCCATACTGCTTTTTGTATCTACTATCAACCCATGTGATCTGTTAGTCAAACATGTCCTTATCAACTGCTAATCCCCAGCTAATCATAGAAGACAGTGTCAATGATTATCCGTTGATATTGTACACTGACATCCGTTGATGATGTATTGAGCTGTATCCGTTGATATTGAGACTTGAGCTGTATCCGTTGATAGAGTGGATTTGAGTTGTATCCGTTGATAGAGTGGATTTGAGTTGTATCCGTTGATAGTGTTTTGTCTTCATCTGTTGATACACTTTTACTTAGACAGAATTACATAGCATAGCTTATTTACAATTGGCTACCCTATTCTGCCTATCCGTTGATGGTCAACATGACTGTGGATAAAAACACTATCAACTGATAACATAGAGATACTGCAGTATGCTACAAAACCTCATCCGTTGATGAGCTACCTGTCAACGGATAGAGTTATAAATCCTCATCCGTTGACAGCTACAAAACCTTATACAATTTGATTGATTGTGAAGTTATCATCAAGTACAACATATTCCTAACAGAACTGGTCAAGCAGATCAAGATAGAAGCTTGCCAAGGACCACCAAGTGGAACAAGGATCATACTAGTAATTTAATTATTGGTGATCCCACTACTGGTGTAAGGACAAGGAGAAATGTTTCCGCAGATAACATGTTTTCCTGTTTTCTATCTCAAACTGAGCCAAAGACAATTGATGAAGCATTGTTAGATTCTGAGTGGGTGATAGCTAAGCAAGAAGAGCTTAACCAATTTGAGAGAAACAATGTATGGAAACTAGTCCCTAAACCAAAAGGGAAGTCAGTTGTTGACACAAAGTGGGTTTTCAGAAATAAATTGGATGAAAGTGGAAATGTGACAAGAAATAAGGGAAGGCTAGTAGCTAAAGGTTACTGTCAACAGGAAGGGATAGATTATAATGAAACATTTGCACTTATTGCCAGACTTGAAGCCATTAGAATAATTCTAACCTATGCTGCACACTGTAACTTCAAGGTGTTCCAAATGGATGTCAAAAGTGCCTTTTTCAATGGAGAGCTAGAGGAAGAAGTGTATGTTGAACATGTTGGGACAATCAGATCTTGGCACTGCGATTTTTGATACAATAAATTAACGAGTACGAATAGAAAAGTCACCTTGTTAACGGTTGTTTCCACGCTCTTCTATTGTATTCCCAAATTCCCTTGAGCGAAGTGTGGCCTTCGTCTTCTCAAGTTAACCTCTCTTCTTGCTCCTGGGTTGCTACAAAATTTTTTCGACCAACCCTAGCAAGAAGAGAATAGGAATATATATAGGGCTACAATAGGGATCATGGACAATTAGGTTGGGCCTTCTAATTACATCTTGGGCATAGCCCAATGTAATTAAATATTAATTCAATCCACTAAAGAATTAATATTTGCACTACCTTTCCCAATACCGTAATTTAATTAATTAATTCGGTTCCAATATTATTTGCTTATTAAATTCCCCATGTTTAAAATATCGCATGTCCATTAATTAAATAAATTACTGATAATTCATTTAATTAATATATTTTATCCTTGATCATCCACTCAACATTTATTTAATTATGCCGGAATAAATCCACCTGCAGGGTTTCACATAATTAAATCCTTTTTGAGCTTTCAAGGGGACATCATTAACCCGAATATTATCAGGACATGGATTCCTTCAATAAATAATATCCACCATATATATTATTCCATCACCCAAAATATAATGAAATAAATCAAAAGAATTATTTCATATATAAATCAAAGCATGTAAATAATATACACGTGTCAATTACTATATCTGGATTAAGAACCTAAGCATTAATAATAACATAGAATCTTAGTTCACCTTCTTAATCAGTATAAGGGAACAATTCTAAATTTGATCCTGTTCAATATACACAAAGTATACTAGTATTATTTATTAGTCAATATAAACTAATCTAAATAATACTACAGCCATTCCAGTGAATTGTCTAACACCACCTGTGCTGTGAATCATATTATATTATATAAACCGTATTTAATAATCTAATATTCTGTATCCCATTTGATACTAGATTATTCACAATATATAATATTTAGACAACATGTAAACATTTAAATGATTCTCAATAAAATAGGCCAGAAATAAATGTATATACTTCAAATAAATATTTTCAGTATACACCAACAATCTCCCACTTATACTCAAAATATTCTATGAGTATATAATTGTTTATTTAATCCACTATTACATAAAAAACTATGTGTCCATCCATCTGACTCCTATCGCTTCCACATGCCTGTCAAAAACTTTGGCTGGCAAGCTCTTTGTGAAAGGATCTGCCCGGTTGTCTTCTGATGATATGTGAGCCACAACTATATCTCCTCGCTTTACGATTCCTCGTATGAGATGATACTTACGTTCAATATGTTTAGCTGCTTTGTGATCTCGCGGTTCCTTCGAATTTGCCACAGCACCAGTGTTATCACAATACACTGTCAAGCTCCTAGGCAAATTAGGTACCACATCCAAGTCCAAAAGGAAGTTCCTGAACCATACAGCCTCCTTTGCAGCCTCAGAGGCCGCCACGTACTCGGCTTCTATGGTAGAGTCTGCAATGCATTTCTGCTTTACACTCCTCCATATAACGGCTCCACCTCCCAAAGTAAAAACATATCCCGAGGTTGATTTCCTCTTATCCCTATCTGATTGAAAATCTGAATCAGTACATCCCAAAGGAAATAGATCTGAGGCCTTGTAAATTAACATATACTCTTTAGTCCTTCTCAGGTACTTGAGTATAGTTTTTACTACACTCCAATGTTTCTGACCTGGGTTCGACTGATATCTACTAACCATGCCTACAGCAAAGCAGATGTCAGGCCTCGTACATAACATAGCATACATTAAGCTTCCACATGCCGAAGCATAAGGAACTGCTTTCATGCTCTCTATATCCTTAGGTGTCGAAGGACACTGCTCCTTGGATAGAGCCACTCCATGCTTAAAAGGTAGAAAACCTTTCTTAGAGTTCTGCATGTTAAAACGAGCTAATACTTCATCAATGTAGGGCTCTTGAGATAAAGCCAACATCCTTTTCTTGCGATCCCTTATTACTTTGATCCCAAGGATGTATGCCGCTTCACCTAAGTCCTTCATTTCAAATTGTTTGAACAACCATGCCTTTACTGATGACAACATCTTAACATTGTTTCCAATGAGTAAAATGTCATCTACATACAATACTAGAAAAACCACTGCATTACCCTCACTTCTCTTATACACACATGATTCGCTTGGACTTTGATCAAATCCATATGACTGGACTGCCTGATCAAAACGAATATTCCAATCCCTAGAAGCTTGTTTTAGTCCATAAATAGACCTCTTAAGCTTACAAACAAGATGCTCTTGGCCTTCCTTAATGAATCCTTTTGGTTGTTGCATATAGATGGTTTCCTCAAGACTTCCATTAAGGAAAGCTGTCTTGACATCCATTTGCCAAATCTCATAATCGAGATGAGCTGCTATAGATAAAAGAATCCGGATCGACTTAAGCATAACAATCGGCGAAAAGGTTTTCTCATAATCGATCCCTTCTTTCTGAGTATACCCTTTCGCAACAAGTCGTGCTTTCCAGGCTTTCACCTTTTTGTCAGATCCTCTTTTCTTCTTGTAGATCCACATACATCCAATGGGTTTAACACCTTTGGGTGGTTCCACGATCTCCCAAACTTGATTGGAATACATAGATTCCATCTCAGATTCCATTGCCTTTTGCCATAGATCTGCATCTTTATCTAGAATTGCCTCTTCGTATGTCCTGGGATCCTCATCATGTTCACCAAAGACCAAGTCCGAGGACTCTCCCAAAAACATGAATCTATCTGGTTGTTGAACAACCCTCCCACTACGATGAGGCACTGGTGCAGTATTAGTGTTAAGTTGTGCATTTTCTTGTGGCTGTTCTACTTGTACTATTGGCACTTGGGGATTATCTGTCCCTCCCACTAGTTCCTCTAAAACGATACTACTCATGGGTTTATGGTTCATTATATAGTCTTCTTCTAAGAATCTAGCATTGGTGCTAACAATGATATCTCGATCCCTAGGACTATAAAATGAATAACCTTTCGTTCCCATGGGATAGCCTACAAACAGCCTTACTTCTGTACGAGATTCTAACTTGGTCACGTTCTTGTTCAGCACATGTGCTGGACAACCCCAAATCCGAATATGTCTTAGACTTGGTTTGCTGCCAGTCCACAATTCTATTGGAGTCTTGGGAACCGACTTAGAAGGTACCAAGTTCAGAAGGTAAGCCGCTGTTTCTATAGCATATCCCCAAAATGACTTGGGTAAATCTGAATACCTCATCATCAATCTAACACTCTCTAAAAGAGTCTGATTCCTTCACTCTGCTACACCATTCTGCTGAGGTGTGCCAGGTGCAGACAACTGGGATGTGATCCCATTTTCTGATAAATATTCCATAAATTCTCCAAGCAAGTATTCGCCACCACGATCTGATCGTAGTGACTTGATACATTTTCCAAGATGTCGCTTCTCCGCACTTGCTTTGTACTCTTCGAATTTTTCAAAGCACTCAGACTTACGGCGCAACAAATAAATGTACCCATATCTATAATAATCGTCAATGAAAGTGACAAAATACTCATAACCTCCTCGTGCTTGGATACTCATAGGTCCACATTAATCAATATGAACCAATTCTAACACTTCTTTGGCTCTATTCCCCTTTGCTTTAAAAGGCCTATTAGTCATCTTACCTTCCAAGCAGGATTCACAAACTGGAAATGGCTCCACTGCCAACGAGCCTAATGGCCCATCTACTACCAGTCTTTGAATCCTCCTCAAGTTAATATGACCTAATCTTAAGTGCCAAAGATATGTTTGGTTCAATTCAGAAGGTTTCTTTCTTTTATTTGAGCTAGAAAGAATGTTATTAGTTTCCTTTTGTTGCAGCATTGGTTGGACAGGATTAATAATATATAAATTGTCTTGCAATGTACCAGAACATATAACTCGTTTATTCATCATAATAGAAACATTACGATCCAAACAAACATTATAACCATCCATGGCAAGTTTAGAAACCGAAATTAAATTCCTTCTAAACGAAGGTACATAAAGACAATTGTTCAAAACCAAAAATCCTATCATCGCCAAAAGATAATGTAATTATTCCAACTGCAACTACTGCTACTTTCGTAGCATCTCCCATGAACACATATATCTCGCCATCTCTAAGCATTCTGGATTGCTGGAACCCCTGCATAGAGTTACAAACATGGTCAGTGGCTCCTGTATCTACACACCAAGTGCTCGTAGATATAGCCGCTATATATGTTTCTGTAACTAGAGAAAGAGACATACCAGTATTGTTTGTCTTCTTAGGAAGAGGATAATCCTGTTTCCAGTGACCTGACTGCTTGCACCTGAAGCACTTGCCCTTAGGCTTTTTCACAGCACCTTGAACTCCCACTGCATTAACAACCTTTCCAGCTTTCTATGTCTGAACCTTTTTCTTCTTGCTGCCTTTCAGCTTAGAGGAAGAAGCTTTCTCAGCCACATTCACTTGAACATTCTGCTTAAAGAGTCCTTCAGCTGCCTGAAGTTCTGTCAGAAGTTCCGCGAGACTATACATCCTTTTGTTCATGGTGTAATTCAAGCGGAACTGCTCAAAACTTTTGGGCAGACTCATAAGGATGATATCGATCTGGGTTTCCCCATCAATATCAGCACCAAGGATCTCCATCTCATTCAGATGAGACATCATCCTGAGAACATGATCCCTTACAGGTGTTCCTTCAGCCATCTGAGTGTTCATTAAAGCCTTCATTACTACTTGCCTAGCAGCCCTATTCTATTCTCCAAAAAGTTCCTTGAGATTAAAGAGCATATCTGAAGCAGTGGGCATAGCCTGATGCTGATGCTGCAAAACACCCGACATTGCTGCCAGAATGTAACATCGCGACATCTCATCAGCCTTAACCCACCGCTTATAATACTCCTTCTCACTTTCAGGAGCATCTTCAGTAGGCTGATCTGGCTTGGGTTCATAAGTACAAAATTTGTACTCCTCAGCAGTCAACACTATGTCCAAATTACGTTTCCATTCAATATAGTTCGGTCCAGTAAGTTTGTTATCCTTAAGTATGGTGAATAGTGGATTAAAGCCCATAATGATCTAATCCTGAGAATCATACATGTAACACATAATCACATAGTTGCATAAATCTTAAATCCTATTGGTTTCCTCTAACAATTAATTCAAAATTAATGCACTAATATTTAAACACCATAAGTATCTGGTACGCCACGATGGGTGACATATATACCACTTAAATTCGTTTAAATATTACTTCGGTCCTATTACTAAATAATACGCCATGTTAGGGTGGACATTTTTCATAGCTAAGT
Source organism: Saposhnikovia divaricata (assembly GCA_036435485.1). Lineage (NCBI taxonomy): Eukaryota > Viridiplantae > Streptophyta > Magnoliopsida > Apiales > Apiaceae > Saposhnikovia > Saposhnikovia divaricata. Next base: position 51,880,041 of record CM071595.1, on the reverse strand, counting down.
GCATACCATTATCAAATCTTAAATTACTTAAACCAAATACATCCGTTTGATATATTAATGGATAATTCCCAGGTCTCGGAGGAGTCACATCGGCCTCGCTTAATACCCAATTCCTAGACAGAATTCTCCACAGTCAACATCAAAAGAGCATTCAATTTTCGTAATGAATTCTATGAAACTTGGTACGTCACGTTAGGGTGATCTATATACATTTCAATATTCGTAATTTAATTTAAGAACTTTGTTCTAGTAATTTCTACAACCTTTCAAAATACCGTAAATAGTACGCCACGTTAGGTGATCATATATACCATCTACATTATTTAAAAGATTATATTACATACAAAATAATGGAGATCGTGGGATTTAATTCCTAATTAATTCCCTCACCCACTTAGAATTTTTATTTAAAAATTGAGGAATTTTATCTAGCATGCATCGCCTTATGTTATTTAATCGCAGTCCACATGTATCAAAATACACAAAACACATAACATAACAGCATGCTATTCATGATTAAAGCTTAATAAATAAATACTATGTCCATGTCGTCCTAATTATGTTAAACATGCAATTTAAAAATTAATTACACACATAATTAACAACACACATAATTAATTAATTAAAGCAATAATCAAAAAATCAGTGGAAATAATTAAAATAAAATTTTCCACTATTATGGCCCTTTGAAAAAAATTTCCAGCCCTTTATTCTGCTGAAAAAAATATTTTCTGCCATCCTACTCCAGTAACGCATCCTCTGCCTGCGTTACCCACTCTGTTTAGCCTGTTGCGCATTCGGCTCCTGCGTGACCGCCTTATTCTCCTGGAAACGCTGTTGCGCATCCCTATGATGCGTTACAGCCTCTGTCCAGGTTTTTCACACGCGCCGCGGCTTCTCCTCTGTCGCTAGACTTCTGCTGTCTTCACCTTTCTGTTCGAACTTATATTTGCTCCGATTTAATTTTCGATCACACATAATTGTTACAAAATACCCGGATCTTAATAAAATCCATCAAACAATTACAAAAAAATAGATCTAATACAAAACTAATTTGGTAAATCTATTCTAACACGATCAACCCTCGTGTTTTACAACCACGATAAACCACGTGGAAACCAAACAAAATAACCACGATTAAACCACGTGGGATCCAAACACATAATTAAAATATACATGGCCATAATAGTGGATAACAACCTGCAAATCAGAATATACAAGCCTACCACTATATACATGCATATATAATTACGATATGGACATCATATCAAAAATCGTAGAACCATTGAACCTAGCTCTTGATGCCAATTGTTGGGACAATCAGATCTTGGCACTGCGATTTTTGATACAATAAATTAACGAGTACGAATAGAAAAGTCACCTTGTTAATGGTTGATTCCACGCTCTTCTATTGTATTCCCAAATTCCCTTGAGCGAAGTGTGGCCTTCGTCTTCTCAAGTTAACCTCTCTTCTTGCTCCTGGGTGGCTACAAAATTTTTTCGACCAATCCTAGCAAGAAGAAAATAGGAATATATATAGGGCTACAATAGGGATCATGGACAATTAGGTTGGGCCTTCTAATTACATCTTGGGCATAGCCCAATGTAATTAAATATTAATTCAATCCACTAAAGAATTAATATTTGCACTACCTTTCCCAATACCGTAATTTAATTAATTACTTCGGTTCCAATATTATTTGCTTATTAAATTCCCCATGTTTAAAATATCGCATGTCCATTAATTAAATAAATTACTGATAATTCATTAATTAATACCGTAATTTAATTAATTAATTCGGTTCCAATATCATCTACTCAACATTTATTTAATTATGCCGGAATAAATCCACCTGCAGGGTTTCACATAATTAAATCCTTTTTGAGCTTTCAAGGGGACATCATTAACCCGAATATTATCAGGACATGGATTCCTTCAATAAATAATATCCACCATATATATTATTCCATCACCCAAAATATAATGAAATAAATCAAAAGAATTATTTTATATATAAATCAAAGCATGTAAATAATATACACGTGTCAATTACTATATCTGGATTAAGAACCTAAGCATTAATAATAACATAGAATCTTAGTTCACCTTCTTAATCAGTATAAGGGAACAATTCTAAATTTGATCCTGTTCAATATACACAAAGTATACTAGTATTATTTATTAGTCAATATAAACTAATCTAAATAATACTACAGCCATTCCAGTGAATTGTCTAACACCACCTGTGCTGTGAACAATATTATATTATATAAACCGTATTTAATAATCTAATATTCTGTATCCCATTTGATACTAGATTATTCACAATATATAATATTTAGACAACATGTAAACATTTAAATGATTCTCAATAAAATAGGCCAGAAATAAATGTATATACTTCAAATAAATATTTTCAGTATACACCAACAGAACAGCCACCTGGATTTGAGGATGATGAGTTGTATGACTTTGTCTACAAACTGTTCAAGGCACTCTATGGATTGAAGCAAGCCCCCAGAGCTTGGTATGAAACTCTCTCTACCTTTCTAATAGAGAATCAATTTACAAGAGGTGTAGAAGATAAGACATTATTCTACAAGCATCATGGCAAGGACATCATTCTGGTACAGATATATGTTGATGACATAATCTTTGGTTCTACAAATGAAAAGTAGTGTGAGAAGTTTTCATCTCTCATGAGAAATAAATATGAGATGAGTATGATGGAAGAACTGTCATTTTTCTTAGGTCTACAAATTCATCAAAAGGATGATGAAATCTTCATAAGTCAAGCTAAATATGTCAAGTAACTTCTCAAAAAGTTCAATTTGGAAGATGCATCGCCTGCCAAGACACTCATCTCTACTGCAACCAAACTGGATTTGGATCCTAAAGGAAAGAAAGTAGACTCTAGCACTTACAGAGGCATGGTTGGATCCCTGCTATATCTAACTGCTAGTAGACTAGACATCATGTTTGCTACATGTCTCTGTGCAAGGTTTCATGCTGATCCAAATTAAAGAGTCTCATCTAATTTCAATCAAAAGAATCTTTAGGTATTTGAAAGGCACTCCAAACTTAGGCCTTTGGTATCCTAAAGATACTGGATTTGAATTGATTGGATATTCAGATTCAGACTATGCTGGATACAAGATTGACAGAAAAAGCACAACAGGTAGCTATCAATTCCTTGGTGGTAGATTAGTGTCATGGTTTAGCAAAAAGCAGCATTCTGTATCCACATCAACTGCAGAAGCTGAGTATATTACAGCTGGAAGTTACTGTGCACAAATTCTTTGGATGAAAAATCAGCTATTGGATTATGGCCTAGAGTTATCCAACATCCCTATCTACTGTGATAACACTAGTGCCATAGCCATCTCAGACAATCCAGTTCAACACTCCAGGACAAAGCACATTGATATCAGACATCATTTCATTAGAGAGCATGTTGAAAAGGGAACTGTGAAGCTAGTTTATGTCCTCACGAATAAGCAACTTGCAGACATTTTCACAAAGCCGCTGGATGAAGCAACCTTCAACAGGTTGGTAAGTGAATTAGGAATGCTAAATCTGGTATGTTAACTTATTAGTTTTTACATTTTCAACGTGTTAGATGCAGCTCGTGACAGTAGCCTTCAATGTTACTGTCTTATGTGCTACTTGTTTTGACAGCATGTCTGCTATGACTATACTAAAATTAAAATTACATATTTGCCATAATTTATTTAATTAGTAGTCACGTGACATTAACTTAAATCACACGGGTGCTTAGTCTTGTCATTTGAAATGATCGGGTTAATTGTCAGTTTTTTTTAAAGTTAAATACTTTATTACAAAACGTATGGGAAGCTGTAGCATCACTTAGTGTGCTATAAATAAGCCCGAGGCCAAACCCTTATTTTCTTATAACACACTTAGTAACTCTAGAGATATGAGTAAGAGGAAAGCTACCGAGATCTCTACTTCCGAGAGCCCCAACTCAGCCAAGATCAAGGAGATGCCTGAGGAGAAGAAGGAGGCTGCTGCTGAGGACCCTTGGGATCCCTGGCTAGATACGCTTCAGGCTTATTTGGACCAGAAGGGGATCTCCGAGGAGAAGGATGTGAAGCTGGTCATCAAGGAACTGGTGGAGGAAGCTCTGTTGGAGCTTAATAATAATTAATGTTTTTTATTTACTATGTAATGTTTTCATTTTTTTAATGAAAAGACTATCGTTTCATCTTCCTCAGTGTTCATACCTGTTTCTCTACTTTATCCTCGTATCTTGCTCATATGTTAGCTTAATGCATGTATGCAATGTGTGTGTGTCTGTGCCTTTAACGAATATGTGCCAAAATTGATTAAATGCTAATTTGTAATTTTAATTTTTTAATCAATGGGCAAAATCAATTTAAAACTTATGACAAAAATTATTTCCGCACAAGTTGCTGTCAACAATGAAAGTTGCTGTGTAACAGCCCCAGATCCGGGGTCGGGTATCCGGTCATTACGGACTCAATTTCCATCCACGAAACCAACGTAAATTAAATTACAACCTTGTGACCCAAAACAAAAACATAAAACACACCTCTTATAGTCCCAAGGATGAAATCGGAGTAACTATCAAATATTATTAATCACGAGTTTGAGTTAATACAACCAAAAAGAATTACAATTTAACTTACATACTCTTTGCCATCCATTTATATAAGTAATACTTGTCATTACATTGGATACTCAAGAGCTAACAATTATCCTACCAATAGCTTCCTTCTCAGCAATGGTAGCTATGATATCAGCGGGTAACCCTCTGACGGCTGTCACCTAATTGCGTTGAGTGCGCCTTGTGCGGGCCATCAGATCTAGCTGTTGTTGTGATATAATAAATAAAGCAAGGGTGAGCAATAGCCCACCAACAATAATGTATACTGAACAATAATATATATAACAGTTCAAAAGTATTTTTGAAACCATATGCCATGCATTAAAGAACATAGTGCCAGTATAATATAAATGATGAAGTTACTAGGTATTTCAGAGTACTTTTAGTTCTGAACAGTTTTCAAACCCTGTCAACATGAGTGATACTTCATGTTACAGAAAATAAATAGATTTGGATGATGAACCAATGTTGGAGTATGTCGCGCCAGATGACACTACCTTACGATGATCAGTCGCAGGTTGTGCACCTCAAAAATTGTTTCTCTACATGTAGAAGGAAGAACATATGGACACCACCATACACCGGATCTCCCTAGCCATCTTTGGGTTTAGTCGGGGCCGGCGCCACTCGGACCCTATTCCAAGGATGGTCTGTCCCACAGCCTCTTACACCGATTTACAATGATGGAATGTCCCACAGCCTCTTACACAAAGTTTCAATGATGGACTGTCCCACAGCCTCTTACAAAAATACTCCTAGTTCGAGTAAATCCATGACTCTGAAACGTAAAGCTCGTCCCCCTTTCCCCAAGTATAGTACTTGTTGATATGACTCCACAAAGTAGTCGTATCTAGTTGGAAAGGAAAATTCACCAATATTTCCCAAGTTGTTGCTTGTTAATGGATATCGACTTGTTCCAACAATTTTACCCCTCGAATGATGAGGAAGTAATACAAAGACTCAATTTGATGAATAGCAACCAAGTTGCGAGTGAAAAGAATAGTTTCAAAAGATTTATGACCGGGGATTCAAACAAATAAATAACAGCTCTCAAGTAAAGTTCCCTCATAATTTGGAAGATAGATTCGAATGAAGAATGGAGTTTTTTAGAACCTTTCTTGATAAAAATAATAATAATAAGACTCAAAAATAATTTACATAGTATTTGAAGGTCAAGGATAATTTTTGAATAAAATAATATATTTTAAACTAGTTAAATGAATTAAATAAATATTCAAAGAATATTTATTAACTCATAAATATTTAAAGAATATTCTTAATTATAAAATATTGCTCATAGTAACCCTCGAATGAATATATAAAATATTCATGAAATAAATAATTCCTCGAATACATATTTAAAATAATATCCGATAACTTAATCAACCTTAAATGAATATTCAAGATAATATTCATTAAAGAAATAAAGCTCAAATGAATATTCAAAATAATATTCATTAAATAAGTAAACTCAAATGAATATTCCAAAATAATATTCATCTAAATCAATAACCTCAAATGAATATTCAATAAAAAAATCAAGTCTTAAATGAATATTCAAAAATAATATTAAAATAGTATTTCTCGACTGAGGTTATACTCAAATAACATTCCTCGAATAATTTCCAAGTAATTAATACTTATGGAAATATAAATAATATTCATGAATAACATTCCTCAAATAATCTGTCACTGGAATCCCTCCGGGTTTCCAGGACTATCTCTATATTACAAAATACCGACTCCCGGTCTATATTCAAGGAACGAAGATCATATGCCCTTCACTAAGGGTCTTAGCAATGTCCGGCTTATAACTAGTATATCATATCTAGCTTATAAGCCAACATCAATTCATGGAACAAGTATCACAATATAATTTTGAAAGTAGGCATGCATGCTATGACATATGTATAACAACAATCAATCATATATATTTTCACAACAACAGTTCCAAAGTATTGGAAACTTGCCTGGTACTCGGGTAGGGGTAGCGTGTCCTGGCTCAGTCCGGTGATCTATAAACAATCAGAATATTCGAGATTAATCACTTAACTCTTTTGAAAGGCTAAGTATATATTTAACTTAGGTCCACGTTTTCGAGTTATCTCGTTATGCACTCTCTAGTGTAACTCTTATCAACACCGTTATGACCCGACATTTGTTCGTTATTAAGGCTTGTTATTGCGCTTACACTTGGTAGGTACTTATGCCACAAAAGTGCTAAGGTCGGTCGTTTACTAATAAAGATTATACCTCGAGATTTATTGATCGTTTTCTAAGTGATTTTCAAAAGTTATAACCACTTGTTCTTTTTAGGGGTTCATTCGTACTTAACCCTGATTCGAACATTTTTATAAAATCGAAAAATGATCCGTTTGACATGAGATTTTCTCTCACACCTTCCTTATGATCTCTAATATTTAATTATCAAGATTCGCCACTGAATTAGTAATATTATGGGGGTTCAATTTCAGTTACGAACTCGCATATACGGTTTCGAACCATTTTTACGATTTTGACCATAACTCGTAAACCGTAAGTCCGTTTGCTTCGATTCTATGACTCGAGATCTACAAGGATAGGTCATATATACATCAAGGCCAGAAAATTAACCCAACTGTTATGCACCAATTTTAAGGGTTTAACGAAATTTCGGCATTATGACGACTATAAATCGAACGTTTCTAAATTGATAACATCACAACCAAGCCACACCGGGCATACCATCAATCTTATACACATAATATTCATCTCATAAGTCCAAGAACATCTTACTTAACCATCATTTGAACCATAGCTCTACTAAAACAACTACATAATCACTTATACATGCTTATAACAACATCAACATCATATAACATCCAAGATCATAAAAAACTTAACATAAGTGCTAGGGTTTCTTGAGATGATTACCTTCCTTGGAGGGTGTAAAGGCCTTACTAAGCTTGATCTAGTCCTTGTATATCCTTAATATAACTTAGATCAACCAAAGAAAACAAGAAATCAAAGTTAGTTTCTAGAAATCACTATTCACCCTCATCTTTGATGATTTATTTGAAAAATGAAAGAAGTAGAATCTAAGGCTAAGATTTGGAGGATAACTATGATATGAAATGTAGTACTTACCATAAAAATTTTGAGATCAAAAAGTGGTTGGAAGCTTGATTTTTGTTTTGGATTTTTGGCTAAGCCGAATGGGATAGGATGAGAGAGTTTGGTGTTCTTGGCTTGTTTTCTTGCTTGATCCTTGCATAAAGTGATGTCTCTTGATATTATCTATCATAAAGCTACTTTAATAAAGTGCTTTGGTCATGGATGATGCATTCAAGGGACATGTGTTGTGTTCTTATGGCTTGATGATGAGATTATGCTAAGTACTTGGTTTGATTCTATCATTACTAGTTAGCCTTGTAACTAGCTTGGTTACTTGATCATATCCACTTGTACATGTATGCACCTTGGCTCTCTGCTTGTTTCTTTGTCCGGTTGTTGCTCTATTTCATTGATCGTTCGGATGAATATCTCAAGTATTTCTCGTTAGGGTTTTACCGGAAACCTTCTTAATATTTATACTACCATTCTCAATACTCCTTTATAATTCTTGAATTTAAATTCCTTAAATCTTTATATTAAATCCTTAAATCATTCAGTGTCTAGGGAAATCTCGGAGGAATTAAAAGTGCTATTTTTCTGAATCTGATATCGTTTACATACACTTATATTGCCTATCGGTCATTAATACGAACTTAGAAATCCGTTCCGAATACTCCTATATAGCGTCGTCTGATAATATTCCAATTTCCACCAAAAACACTATTCATTGCTTATTTTCTCTTTAATTATTATAATTAGAAAAATGTCCTCGCGCTTTCCCGAGCGTTCCTTAACCCTTTTACGGAACCACTGGACTTATAACAGATATCGATTTGGATGACATGAGAATAACCTTCCTCTTTGGAATTCACCAAATCTTACTTTCCAGGAGATAGATTATTCTAATCTAAGTTGTCAACCAATTTTATTGTTCATGGCATATAAACATTTGAATCCAAATTCATTAAATATTCATTCACTAGAACCTCTGTTACACTTATATTCCATTACATAATAAAAGTTTTAATTCCTATAAAAATTCTGGGTTCTTATATGCTGTCACGACATGTCTTGACAGCAAGTTTCCTTACAGCAAGGAAAAAGTTTCTGTCATGAGAGTTTAAAAGATACTGTCTCAAAATTGTTTACTGGTGACAGCACGTTCTCGCGCCAATGTTATTGTCAAGCGAAACATGTTGTCACCTCCTCAAAATTACTGACGAATTTGTTCTAGCGAAAAGGTTACTGTTAAAGTTAGTGGATCGATAATTGGGATTTTACCTCCACGATTTACAGCCACTAAAAAGTAACTACCCACGACATCTCGTGACTGTTTAATTGGTTAAGACACAAAGTTACTTTCCCCCTTTTCAGTAAAAACATTTTCTATTCTCATATAAGCAACTGTCAAACACACAAACACATAACCCTCTACAGAATCTTTCTCTCAAAAGCTTAAATCTCTCTCTCTAAACTCAAAGCACAAAAATGGCACCCAAACAATCTACTTCTCAAACAAACTTTGCTGGCATTCTCATTGCTGGAGATGCTGGTGAAGGCTTTAAAGGACTTGTATCCTTCATGAACAAGTCCTATCTAGGTCATGCTATTACCTCAACCCCATCTTTGGACCTAGACAAACTTGAAATATTTTGGAAAACTGCCATTGTTCAAGGAAATGCAGGTAATGAAGCCATTAACTTCAAAATCAACAACATTACCTACATTCTCACTATCAAGGGCATCAATGAAGCCCTGGGAACTGGATTGCAAGCTAATGAATCATACCAGGAGCTTGAAAATGATGAAACCCTAAATATGTTCTTCTTGAAAATTGGGTATTCTGGCCCTATTATTGAAGAAGGAACCTCAAGCTGGTACCCAACTAGCGAAATGGACAGGAAATACCTGAAGAAAGAATGGAGCATGGTTTTTGATGTAATGGTGAAAGTCTTATCAACAAAGACTTCAGGCTGGAATGGAATCCCTACCTACATCAAGAAACTCACTCATTCTCTTATCCATGGTTACAAGGTGGATCTAGGAAAGATGTTCATGGCACAAATCAAACTTGCCCTGAACAAGAAGGTACATGTCTATCCTAGATTTATTATGTTATGCATAAATTCTTTATGTGGAATTGGTGAAAATACCTCTCTCACAATGGAGTGCAATGTTTTGAAAAGGAACACACACACAACACTCAATTCACAGAATTTAAATGTAGATATTCCACTTTGTTTCACACAACACATGGTTGATCAAGTGTCCAACCTTGATTTTCCATTATCATCAAGTGAGTTTGATACATTCTCACTTCAGAATGAAGCTGAATTAGACCAAAATTCAGTTAACCCACATTCTTCTCCATACATACAAATCAGACAGTCTAGACTACCAAAAGCCATGAAATTAGCCTTACAAGAATCCAAGAAAAGACCCTTGGAAACGGGTGATGGAGGTAGTACTAAGAGTGTTGAGGGAGAAACTGCAAAAGATGCAGCAAGTAAGGATGTTAGTCAAAGTGAACCCACAGTGGTTCCTCTTGAGCCTAAGAAGAAGAGAGCTAAGAGGGGCAAAGCCACTGTCAGCCACCCCACAGTCTCACAAAAGGCTGTGAAGGATAGAAAGGAAACAAACACATCCCTAGATGTCTCTTCTCAACAAGAGGCATCTATTGAAATTGGCCTGTCTCCCAAGGCACCCTGTAATGAGTCTGCACAAACTCATGAACTCACTCATGAGGAGCCCCCACTTGCAGATACACACATGGAGTTAGGGCACAGTGAAGATCAAACTTCCACTATTAATGTTCCACAAGTTCCCTCTGTGGAACAGCCAACATTCTCTTCTGTACCTTCACCTTCTTTATTCTCTAATCCATCAATTGTTTCTTCTCAACAGCCTAGAGAGGGGGACAGTCACAACTCTTCAGGTTTTGATCATCCATCTCCTATTATGGATGAGCCCCCATCTAGTGGTCCACAAGAACCTATTTCTCAAAGTGAAATGGACACCACTCCTTCAAACACTGAGCTAGATCAAGGTGGTACTCTGCCAGAAAATGAAACAGCCAACATCTTGGTCAAACTCAAACAAGCAACTGACCCTAGGGAAGTTGCTGTCACAGCCTTAGCTGCTATCAAAGACACCACAAAAGTTGTTGTCACTCCACCTATTGACAGTAACATTTTGGTTAAATATGTTGTCACCTCTACATAGCATGATCAGGATGTAGTAATTGTTGAAGATTCTTCTGATGATGATCATTTGCCTATCTATGCTCTAAAGGTAAGATCTAAACATTCTACTTTTTCAACTCAAATGCATGTAAGTACTGCTCATACCCATGCATATAGGATGAGTGAGGGAGAGAAAAAGAAAAAAGAGATAAAAGAAAAGAGAGGTGAGCATAAAAATGAGAGGCAGCCAAATGAGCTGGCAAAAGGTGAGGGACTTGAGCATGTCCAGAGTGGAACTGAGGGAGCCCCACAACATAAGGCTCTAGGCCTTGAGCGTTCTTCTGTGAGGAGTGATGATATCAATCAGAAAAACAATGAGAGTGTGAGAACCCCCACAGCCTCCTTGCCCCAATCTTTTCCTTTGCCTCCAAAAAGGTTAAGATCTGGTGGTCCTTCTAAACAAGCTGATTCAAGGTTGAAATCCCTTGAGGGCGGATGTGCATCCATGGAAGCCAAGGTTGACAATCTGTCCACTATGGTAGCTGCTGGTTTTGCTGAGATTCAATAGTCTCTGCTATCATTTTCTGCTACTCTTAGTGCTGTCAACTTAACTAAGGAAGAGAAAGTGGTAGATCAGAATAGAGTGGTAGATCCAAATATCTCAGAAAAAGGTGTGGGGAAGGAGAAACAAGGGGAAGCTACAAGCAAGGGGGAGTCAAGAAGTAAGGGGGAGCAGGTACAAGTTGAAGATGGAGAAGAGAGGGAGGGGGAGCAAGAGAAAGAGGAAGAAAGAAACTTTGGTGAAGAGCTGAAATCCTCTGGAGATGGTGACTTAATTGAACATGAAATCGATGGTGAGCCAGTATTGGTAACTAAAGAAGTAATGAAGCAATTACAAGAAACTCAAAAGTTTGAAAAACCAATACTGCCTCCTCTGAAAATTAACGAGCCAACTCCTGAAATCATTGAAACTCCACTGCAAAAACTATGGAGAGAAAAGGAAGAGCAAAATAGACTGGGTAAAGGCAAAGATAAAATGCCTGAGTACATAAATCTGACAACTGGAATCACCTGGTCTGATGGAAGTGAGTATAACCCATATGATGCAGGAATAATGATGGTTAGCTACATGGAAAGTACTTTGAACAACAAGGCTGAAGAATTCAGTATGTTGGTGGATAACTCAATCACAGAAGCAGGAGAAGTTTACAACAAACTGTCAACAATACTGAAGGATAAAATAATAAGTATCTCTGTGAAAGTTAACTTGGAGAAAAGATGGGCAATTGATGTATATCTGAAAACTGGCACCTCAATATTCATCATAATTCAGCTACTGCAAAGCTTGCAAGCAAGGGTACTAAATTCCTTAGCAACAAAAGTGAAGGCCAACTCAACAACTTTTAATGAAAGTCTGTTGGCACAGATCAAGAGGATTATTGAAGACAAACTCCCAGAAATGATTGACAATCCATATGGTGTTTGCTACAGGATGACCACAAGTGCAGGAGTAAAGAAAATTGGTTTTCTGACCTTGGATAAAGAGTCAAAGTTGAAAACTGACTCAGTGATGATAGTGCTGAGACAGATCCTCAAGTCCAAGATCATCAAGGAAAGAGTCAAGGCTGTCAGGAAAATTCACAAACTTTTGGTGAAAAGAGATGAGAGTCTCAGCTCTCAAATAAAGAATGTAATTTCTGAATCTAATGCCAAAAGAGGTGGAAGCTGCACATTTGATGACACTCTTGATGATGATGAGCTTGATGCAAATGGAGGATCTGGTGAAATTGAAGGTGGGAGTAGAAACAAAATAACTGCTGAGAATGTTGAAAATCAAACTCAGGAGAAAGCAAAAGAAGAAGCTTCTAGTACTGAAAATAAAGATGCTGTTACTGAAGAAGGAGAATCAGATATTCTTGAAGCCTTGGAAGCAAATATTTTAAGGTTTTCTGTTGACTGCCTTAATGCTGAAAAGGATGCTGTCAACAAAGAAACTGTCAAGAGCTTAAATGAAGATACTATCATGGAGGACACAGTTGAAAAAGACACTGTCAAGAGCTTGAATGAAGATGCTATCAAGGACAAGGATGCCAAGGCATTCAAATCTAAAAGGACAAAAAGAAAAGCAAGAGCCTGGCGCACAATTCCTACAAAGGGGAAGACAAAGGCTGCAGCTAAGATAAAGAAGCATGGAGTAGTAGTTGATAAGATTATCATTCAGAAAGGGAAATGAATAGCTTCGAATGTCAGAAAGCAATTGCTGAAAGAGACATGAAATTTGTCTCTTTGGAATTGGATGACAGTAAGCAACATGCAACCAAATACACCATCTGGCATATAGATGGAAGTAGAATGATGGATGTTAACAAGAATTTCAATATGATCATGGAGTCAACAGTGATAGATAGGTACAGCCTCAAAATGACATCTGAAGTAGTGACACGCAGAGTCGAATTCTTTGTGTTGGCAAGAATGGTGGAGCTTATGGTAAGTCATGGCAATGTCCCTAAACCAGCCATGGAACATATCCAGAAATACTATGCTAAAAGATATGCTGAATTCTATAAGAAACATGGTGACTGGATGGATCTTGATGATGCCAACTTGACCATGGTTTCAGATAAATTAGAGGTTGCATGTAAGTATGACTGGGCAGAAAGAACATCATCTTATACACCTGCAGAAGTGTATGAAGCAGTAGAAGCATTCTGGACTACTGAAGAAGAATTCAAAACTGCTAACAAACCACCCAAGTCTGCCAAATAAACTGCTGAAAATCTAGAAGCTCAACTGAAAGAAAGTTGCAAGAAGGTCAACAAAATGAACAGTGAGAAAGCAGATTATCAGCCCTGTGTACTGGAAGATCCTCTCAGAATCATGGATGAAAAAGAAAAAATCTATGCAGATAGTTTTCCTAAATTGAGGACCAGTATCTTGAAGAATCTCTACTGGAAAGTTGTTAGATCATCTCACAAGCTTGAAATGCTATGTGCTTGGGAACTTGAAGTTATCTTTGACCAAAGGAGAGATGAAGATCCAAAACTAGATAGAAAAATGAGAGTATCTCTTAATGCTTTCCATGGAAGGAGATTCAAGGTCATCCAAGGCACCTTAAAGTTCAGAACATATACCAATGACTTCGAAACTTGGTTTGACCTAAAAGATGCTAAAGTGTTTTCTTCTCGAGTAATTCAAGGGTACATTGATGACATTGAAGATGATGCTAAATCTCCTGATGAAAAGGCTTTAGTAGAAGACCTCAAGAAGGCAAAACAAGAAGCTCTCAAAAGAGAGGGAAGAATTTAGAGAGCTGAAGACTGCTCAAATCAAGCTAAGTAAAATTTCTTATTTGCTCAATATAGAGGAATAATTGATTTGCAGTTAGAACATCAGTATTGTATTCTGGATTCTTTAGCTTTTATCAAACATGGTATCGTAACTATTCTAATCTATGTTAGTTAAGTTGTCAGCATGCTTTAATTGTAAATTTGTTGTTATTGTCCATAAAAACAAATTGGGAGAGATTGTTAGGATTTATGGGTGACAGCATAGATATAACTTAACTAGATTTCCCTGTACTTAGTTTTTCACTAAGTAGAACATACTGTCACAGCTAGAGTGTGTTCTTGTGACCAAAATAGCTGCTGTAATTTAATAAGTATGTATCTTGGAAGAAGTTCATTCAATTGTTCAAGCCTCAAGATTACATCAGTTCGATAGCAAGAATAAAAGTTATGGTCATAGTATTGACAGTAAGGTTACAAGAAGACAGCATGTTGCAAGTCACGACAACAGACTCAATCTGACAGCAACATTGGCGGAAGCATGAGACAGCAACATTCTCACAGTTTGGTAGCAAGTCTGGAATTCCTGACAGCAACATTGGCGGGGATTCATACTGTCAACCAAGGAACATTCTCTTGACAGCAGACTTGGCGGTTAAAGTTACTGTCTCACTGAATTATTTGAATTGGGGATATATCTCAGTCAAACCTGTGACAGTTTAGATGTTCAAGAAACAGATTTGCTACAACTTATCAAAGATTGTAGCAGACCTGCAAGACTACGACAGAAGCTTGAGAGATCACAAGACAAAGCTCGTTAATTCAAGAGTATGATAAATCTACATCTACTAGAATTGTATTAGCTTGAATTAGAAAGAATCTAGGTTGCTTTACATATTATGATAACTCTGTTTGTATAGCAATTTAGGAAAGTCACATGGGTGTGCAAATTGTAAGGAGCTGCCACTTGAAAATGACAGCAGCTCCACAACCCATGTGATAGAGACGTTAGAGCGAATTAGTATACATAGAGAATCGTCTCTCATTCTTTCTATGTATTCGTGAATTCATTTTCATTGTAATTACTCAAGAAACCGAAACTTGAGAAAACACTTTTTCTCAAGGTTGTAGCAACACTTTGTAAAATAAATAAAATATTTATTTTGTGAGAATATCTTGAGCTATCACTTGTGTTTGCATTTCATATACTGATAGATTAGAATCTTTATTATTGTTTTTGAAGTAAAGATTTGAATTTATCAGTATTGCATTCTACCCCCCCTTCTGCAATACTCCGGGACCAATACGCGCCCTTAACAAGATCAAAGTAAAGTAAAGTCTCGTTTTTTGATAGGAGTACGTGTTTGCTAGGGCGGAGCACTCGGCGCATTAGCTACAAATAGGAACAACTACAACCCTCTCGTTCAGTGATCCCCATAGCGGGGCGTGATCAAGGGATTCGGGGTTAGAGGCGGGAAGGTAAGCGTTAGCCTCACAAACAGTAAAGTACAATATGGATGGTTTAACACATTCAATTCTAAGGTTGTTTTCTTCTAACCCATGGGAGAGTGGCCGAGTGGTCAAAAGCATCATAGGGGCGCCTGTTGACTCTTCTTTGGCATGTGTCTCGGGGGTGACCACATCCGATGTAGCGGCCGGAGGTATGTAAGCAAGTAATCCCCCTCTTTCGCAGGAAGCATTACTCATTTCTTCAGAGTTTAAGAAAAGGCTACCAATTTTCTACTGACTATTATGTAAGGGTAAGTTTTCCAATTGGAATACAAGAGGAGAGCGTTCCTCAATGGCAAACTAGGAATACGAATGCGAGTAAAGAACCATAGCTGAGGTTGATTGAAGATGATGTTATGCAACATTCAGTTGTAGTCATAGGAATAGAAGAACTGGGTTAAGACCAATTTCTAAACGGTGGAGGTTGATTGAAGGTGGGTTAAGACTCACATTTGGCTTTTGGACTGTGGTCATCCGTCTCCTGTTTGCCGGCCGAGAATATTTATGAGATTGACCAGTCAACTAGGTTGGTTTGGCACGAACTATGTCTTAGATACGTTAGGGCCGAGGGGTAAGACATTAAATACTTCTCTAGTGCCTTAGAACACCTTTTTTTGTAATATGCCTAAAGAGTAAGCCTTAACTAGACCAAATAGGCCCCCTCTACCTATGAAGTCAGATTCATATACCCTTTTATTGTAAGAAAAGTGCGTTAGAAGGAGCTCCGGAGCCTGAGGTTTTATTGACTTATTTATTCTATTGTGGCAGAAAGTTTTAGAAGATTCTCCATATTAGCAAAGATTGTCCTCATTATCCAGGACAACTTAATCAAGGAGTTCTGCGTAGGAGCATACCTGTGTAAGGCAGAGAACTGTTGTTCATTGGAGTGTCGGAGTGCGGATATTGTTATAATTGAAATGGAGAAATTGAAAATAAAAAATACTGAATGAACACTGATTGGTTATCTTCTTCTCCACCAAGCACGGAAGTTTAAGGATAACTGTAGGTTGGTCAGAGGGAATATAATGTATTAGATATAATATGACGTTGATAAAAGTTGATTTCCTAAATTTATTCCTATTATATCCCTCTTGTTCAATAATACTGTCAATCGTATCATATTAAAGTTGAAATATTGAAAATTTCACATTTCGATCTTTTATTCTAATTAATAAATAATAAAATTAATGATAATTAATCATTTGCCTTCTCTAATTAAAACATGTTTATCTTTAATTGAAGATATAATATTTTATAAATACCTAAAAATCTATTTTATTGAAGATATATTTATTGGATTTCAAGCATTCAATTTATTATTTACTTTCTCTATTTTGAGTTCTAGAAATCATATTCTAACGCTCTTACCGTACACGTGAAACACTAAATATTCTTTAATTAAGTGATGTTCTAACGATATCTATCTAATTGAAATTGTCAAAATGATAGTTACGAATTTTACATTGAAAAATTTATTCAATTTGGTATATTTACTTATATTTGTTTTAAATCATTTAAATATGAAATATTATTTTATATTAGATTCAACAGTTCTCATCTTATTATTTTAATATCTAACGATTCTTATTTATTTTATATTTATTTATCGTATTGTACCGTGACAATCAAAATTTTGGATAAAATTACACTTACACTTTTCATACAGAAGGATCTACATGTTATGTTATTAAGGAATATCGAACAATTAACATTTAGTAATATTATGATAAAATTACTTTTATACTTATTACCGATAAGGAAAAAAATATAATCAAAATATATGTTTGGGTTGACTTAAACTCTTTTGCTAAGAGTTAAGACTGGTGGAGTGCTGATTTTTTTAAATGCTCTATATTTTTTTATTTAAGTGATATTAGCTTATAATCCGGAGAAAATGCCCTAAATACCCACCTACCAAAACAGATGGCCCGAAATACTGATTGGCGCGGGGATGGCCCTATCGACCCACGGGTCACGCATCTTGTAGATGCGTGTCCCAAGATGTGCATTCCGAGAATGCGTATCACAGGTCACACATCTGCAAGATGCGTGATGACGTCAGATGACGTCATCACCTCAGAAAACGTTTCTCAGCTCCGGCGACCAAAAATTGCCCAAAAAATCGCCCAACTCCGTTCTTGACAATCCGGCAAGCTCCACAAACACTGAGAACATCAAAATGATTCCCACAGTTTCCTCTTCATTTTACCATATCTAATTGTTGATTTCTGGCCCCGTAGGGGCGTACACGAGAAAATCAGAAAAAGAAATCGGACATAAAGCTCGATTTGGGTCTTTTTAATCCGGCAAAATAAATGAAAAACGACGATTACAGGGTTGTAGAGGATGAAGAGGCGATCAATTTGGTATATACTATGTTATTGATCGATGCCTGGAAAGAGTGTAAGATTGTGTCGAAATTTTTCACCGGAAAAAACAACGTCAACGGGGTTGGGGACGATGAACAGTGCCCCCCGTATACGCTATTGGCACTAGCGTGTCTCAGTAACACGCGAGTTGCAGTGGCGTGTCTTGGTGACACGCGAGTGGTTGTAGCAGTGGTGATACACTAATCCCGCTAACACCAATAGCGTATTTTTGTGATACGCTACCATCAGTGGCGTGACACAGGAAACGGTGCTGGTAGTGGCGTGTCCCGTGGGTATTTAGGGCCGCCCAAGGTGGTGGTGGATATTTTGGTTACACATATTTATTTTGTGGGTATTCTGGACCTTCACCTTATAATCCGTGTCATGCATGAGTTTAGTTTAACATATTATAATTACTAGTTTTATACCCATGCAATGCACGGGTTGCTTTACTAATATTTTATAATATATTTTTTGTTATAATTTTTTTTTTGTCAAAAGGTTTTTTTATAACATTTTGAATTGTTTTTTTACATTTAATGATAATAAATTAATAATATGCATGTATTTTGTACTTATATATATACTAAATTATTACGAAAAATATGTTAACTTATAATAATAATTAATTAAGTTGATGATGAATACTTTATTACTTTCAGTCTTTATTAATTTAATTTAAATTTTATTGTTAATGAAATTTAATACTTTTGTAACTTTTAAATTATTATAAATTTTTTTGTGGTTATTATATTTAGATTCTCTATAAATTATTTTATTTTAGATTTTCAGATTGTTTTTTAATTTATTTACAACTTTAGTACCGAATCTGGAATCTTTGCAAAATAATAATTTGACGTTTCTTAGTATAAATTTTAAAAACATGTTCTTTTGTAAAATCTAAAACTAAAATTTTTTTATGACTTAAGTTTTTTAAAAATTAGGTTTTCTTGAAACTCTTTTATGTGGTAAGGTTTTTTTTTTAAATTATATTTTAAACTTTAGTCTAAAATATCTTTGTATTAATTTTAGTTAATAATAATTTTGTCAACTTTAATTTTTTTTTTGTTTTATTATGTGTTATTTTGGTGCATCCTTTTTTGATCTGCTTGTTTGTTAAATTGGTTACTTGGTAGCATATTGTTTGTTAAATTAAAAATAACATTATTTTATAATCTTAGTACCATTATTATCACGGATAATATATAATATATAAAAAACATTATAATCTCATAAATAAATTATATAAAAAAAATTATATCCTATATATAATTAGCGTAAGGAGGTTTACGTGGTCGGTGGGTCTTCAGGGCCAAAAAAGTAATTTCATTAAAAATTAGAAATGGACTAGTGAACGAGTTTAGAAATGGGTTAGGGAACGAGTAGGGTCAGAGTATTGGTTTAAAAGACTAGATTAAACTATTAAACTAAAGTATATCCCGTTTAGAATGAGTCTGAGAAGGGTAAATTATATGCAGACCCCCGGCTTAGTGCATATTGCAATAAAAATATGTGATATTTGAGATAAAAATATGTAGCATTATACACGGGACTTACCTCTGGAACTTAGCTCGAGTTCAGTGATTTTGCATGACCAAAGATCATAATATACTCGTGGAAAAGCATATGATTCTCACATTCTGTTGATTATGCACTTTCAAGAGATGTTATATTGAGTTAGGTTTTCATGATTTTTTGGTGGATTGGGCGCGTGACTCTGCTATTTAGGATCGGAGAACCTAGCATTCCATTTGTTGCAAAGAAATGATTGCATCAAGGAGACCCCACGTCCCTTTAAATGTTTGAAATTGGGGTATGAAATACCTACAGTATCAAGATGTTGTGAGCGTGAGAAAAATCCTGATTTTAATTTTCATCCAAGGTGCGAAAAATTGGATGTCACTCATTTTAAGGTCATCGATGATTTGCCTATCTGGGATAGATTAACTACGTGGCATGTTGCGATTTTGATTTTTGATCGTTGTTGTTTCTTTGGGGAACAAGAGCCTACTGAATATTTGTTTTTCAGGTGTGCTTACTCCTCCAAAATATATAAGAACTTATTGCTGATTATGAGGTTCTTGTGAAAAGTTTTTAATTTCAATAAGGAGTTACAAATAAATCAACAAGACGACAGGTGAGAGGATTATACTTTATAATGTACGAGTTTTGTTTTGTGGAATCTGTTTTTAATTTCAATAAGGAGTTACAAATAAATCAACAAGACGACAGGTGAGAGGATTAAACTTTATAATGTACGAGTTTTGTGGAATCTGTTTAAGAGAAATAAAAGTATTTAATAAGAATTGCAAGTGTGAAGAACCTGTGATCAGGAAGATGGTGTTTAAAGTCGCTCTCAAAGCTACTAAAGATGAGACTTCTTTTGGTTATATAAATTGTTGCACTTTGTTTTTTTTTTTTAAATTTAGTATAGCCTATAAGCTAATAAATAGTATCTATTCTTAGAAAAACAGAGGATAAGTCAACTATCCAATCACACTCTTGTTTGAAATGTTTTAGTTTTAATTGTATTTGTCTATCCAATCACACTCTTGTTTGAAATGTTTTAGTTTTGATTGTATTTGTCTTTGTTCACTGTAGGCATGTTTGGTGTGTAATGTATGGACTATACTTTCTTGCAATATCTTGGTAATCAATAAAGATTTAATTGCCAAAATTAAAAAGAAAAGAAGCAGCAAATTATCCAATATATGTTAGTACTTCATTTAAAGTTTCATCAGAATACTTGCATGAACCTTTTCAAAATAAATTAATAAATCCCCCTTCTCAGGTTCGAGAATAAGTTGTTCAACTACTTCCCTTATTCTCTGGTTCTGGTGTGAAGAGTATGTCCAGCAATTATTGGTTTTAGAATGTGGAGCTGAACGATTTATAGACACTAAAGTAAACAAAAACGAAGCAATTACTTCACTACCAATTGATTTCTGCGAAGAACATAGATAGGAAAAAAGAAGCAAATTTAATCAGCTCTCTCAGAGAATATTACCAGTCCATCAGTTCGCTGGTTATTATGACATAATTCACAAAATAAGGCAATCTGCAAAAGCATTCAGACGATATGTTCACAGCTGATATATAACTCAGCCTCGCTGTATGTGCTTAAAATTTTGTTTTGAATCCTTACAAACGGAAAGTGCAAAGTTGTGACTAAAACTTAACCTTTACATTCTTTTGCAAAAATTACAGCCAACTGACTTAGAGCACAGTCTGAAAACAAATGTAATGTGTGTTGTCATTCTGGGAACTACCTCTTTAAATCTAAGTAGTCTATTCTGACA
This sequence comes from Saposhnikovia divaricata, assembly GCA_036435485.1. Lineage (NCBI taxonomy): Eukaryota > Viridiplantae > Streptophyta > Magnoliopsida > Apiales > Apiaceae > Saposhnikovia > Saposhnikovia divaricata. Next base: position 51,858,656 of record CM071595.1, on the reverse strand, counting down.
GAACGAGATGTTGTACAGAAATGTAGATGAAAGATGAAGTAGCTTTGTTAAGAAGATGACAATGGTGGATACATTGTAACTGAATTACATAGTGTATATGAAGAATGACTTAAGAAGATTACAAAAACTATCAAGCTAATATATACAAAACTAGTAACAGCTTTTTCTAAGTAACTTCTGCCAGCTGTAAACTTGAGTTGCCAGCCTGGTTTGCCACATCAGCTGCTTGCTCAGCTTGATCCTCTATATCTGTAACATATTCCTTTCTATCAGCATTGTACTTTCACTGAATTCTAAGATTTACTTGTTCTTGTGAACAATAGTATTCTTTACCAAACAAATTCCATATAAAAAACAAGCTTCTTACTACTTAATTGAATGGCTCCTATGAAATTCATTTATTATATGCTCTACTCATTACGCAGCCATCAAAAGTTACAGAGACCAATTAGACAAAAAACAATTATCGGAGAAAATGTTGAGCATATAAGTGTGCCATTTAAACCTTTGATAAAGTTCAGGAAATAAACAAAGATCAGGCCATCTAATAGGTTTTGGTAGGATCAGTGATATACAAGCCTTTAAGATAAAGAGTACCAAAGAGCAACCACCTCAATTAAGCAAAAAAGTTGCTAGAATTGTCGTTCTACAAAACATACATTAACAGTGTGGAACTGATTTCATTCGCTGATGGAAAACGACGCTAAGACGCAATATGTGCTAATTTTGTACATTCAGTTTCGTCCCCATATTGAAAAATTAGCACCAAATCTCTAAGAGTGCGAATTGTTAGCAATAAAAGTAATGTCACAGTTCAAATGAAATCAGTTAATACAAGTTAATAACTGTAAGCATAAAGGCAAATTCAATTCTCTCAAGCCTGACGAGTACATCATGATTTGAAATCAAGCCAACAATCTAACAAGTTAGAAGTCTGTTTCTCAACTGAAGCGAATGGCCATGCAATGCTTGAAAGAAGACAAGAAAGCATCAGTTGCCTTCACAAAATACTCGATCTCATATCAAAAAAATTTAACAAATTATAAAAGAAAAAAGGGTCAAAATGTACTCACATCACATGCGGTGCAGTGAAGCATGTTGATAGAAGCAAAGTGTCCAAGAAGGCAAAAACCTAATTCGGAAATTTTGGCAATGTTAAGAGATCAACATGATCTTCAAATGAAAAGATCAGTCGAAAGATCATCATTTCCGGCAATTGAGTTTTCCGCTTCAAAACTCTAAGAAATGCACTGGTGTTTTTTTTGTTGCTATTTTCTTTAAAATTATGAAGGTTCCCAACCTTCACATCTTCGTATCAACAATTGGTGCCACAGCCAATCCAAAACTTTACAATATTTTCAAACCAGTTAGGTGGTGACTGGATGCCTGCAACATTGAAAGCAATACAAACATCTCATTAGCCATAAGAACTTAAAAAAACATGCTAATAAATAATTTTCTAAATATGAATTTAGTTAAATTTATTTGTCAAATGTTAGATTTAGTTTAACAACCAATCTATTATCCAATTTGATCAAAAAGAAACAAAATTTAATTTGTCTGTAAGTACAAAATTAAACTAATGCAATAATACATTTAACGAAAAAGTTTATATCCATGCGTATATGACAGGGATTAATTACTACAGAAAAGTCTTAACAAGGAAATTATATTACTAACTTGAATATCTTGCACATATACAAAACAAAAATATACTTAAAAATAAGCTAAATGATAGGGGAAGCATAATATTCACCGACTTAAGTCCATGTAATTATATACCTCTATTGTTCACATTTTGAGGAATGTGGTAATTGATGTTAAAGAGAAATTTACAAGTCGAGTCCTCAGTTTGTTCTTGAGTAATTCAGAGGGGCTCTGGATTTATCTGTTACCGTAGATAATTATCCTTCCTGGTGCTTCCCTTCTTCAAGAATCCCTGAATCTGTTTCCAGTTCTTGATTAGTAACTTGATTCTCCAGCAATGCCACTAAATTACTTCCTCTTTTGCGATGTTTTGTTATGAAGTCGTTTAGGTCTGTAACTTCTTCATACCCATGCTCAGTAGAAACAGAAACTATTTCTGTGCTTCTAATGTCATTTAAATTCTCTAGCTGGGGACACTTAAGCAGATGAATTATTTTTAACCTGGACATATTGAAAGCATAGCTTTCTCTGCAACTGAAACTACTGAGGTGTGGCAAATCTTCAAGAGTAACTGAAAAGAGGTTCGAGTGTATGATAACCTTGTCATTTGTATCAGAAGTTTCACCATCTCCCCTTCCGTCCTCAACAATTGCTTCCAACAATCTGCAATTCGATACTACTAATTGATGGAGTTGCTGGAGATTTCTGAAGACAGAGCACGTAAAAAGAGAAGTGAGTCCGCAGTTATCAAATTCCATCTTCTTTAAAGCCGGCATATAGCACTCATAATTTGCACCGTGTGTAAAACTTTTGAGGTTCGGCAAATCCTTAAAAACAACTGAATCCAGTTGCAAAAGTTCAATAATAGTCTTCTTATCCATTTCATCATGTCCATCACCTTTCACATCCTCCACAATATCTTCCAATAAATCACAATTTGATACATCTAGTGTTTGGAGTTGTTGTAGACTTCCAAAACCTGAGATTGTGAAAAGAGCAGAGTGTCCACAATTAGAAACTTCCAGGTTCTTCAATTTTGGGAAACATAGAGACTTCAGCTCATGCCCCCAACAGTGTGTCAATCTCAGGGTCTCCAGATTATACAGATGTCGTTGCCATTTACATGGGAGTTGCATATGGTTTTCACTCTTTATAGACATGCTCTTTAGTGGGCAAGTAGAATCATCTCTGCAAAACTCAATGGCTTCCAAGTTAATCACCTCACAACTACTCAGCTCAAATTTTACCAAGCTTGGGAACTGAACCTACAAAAAGAATGCCCGTTTGTTATATACTAACAAAAATAGAAAATAATGGCCTTTCCAGAAAAAGGATGTTTAAGTTCATTGACTATTTTAAGCTCATAGGATGTTTAAGAAATCCTGTTAACTATATTTTAGGATTCCCAAAAGGTAAAACTCCTTAATATATTTTTATATTATTCAAATTTAAAAATAGAAAATAGAACTTAATATCCAATCACAAATATTTAATTCAGAAATTTTTTATTTTTTATATTTATTATAAACAAATTATTCTAAGAATTCTAACTTCAAGGAGTTTGACTTTTAGAGAAAGACTCAGACTCGTGTTGTAAACATGAGTTAGGTCTATGATTTTTTAAATTTTATTTGGAATATGTCATATAATTTCGAACAAAATTTAAAAATATATTACCTAAGCTATAAATTTGATATATTTGTATTATTTAACAACAAATATACGGTTAATTACATTTAAAAGGTCAAACAACAAATCAAAAGAGCCAAAAAGATTATAATTTTTAATATTTTGTTGTAATTAATTAATAAATTGAATAAAGAAGATGTGCATAAATTTTTTTAATCCTTTTTTTGTTTTTTAAGTCCAAGTTATAGATTTCCAAATTATACTTTTTGCCATTTTGTAGGAAAAATAAATGTACCTTACACTCCCGATCCTGATAACACCAAAAAGTGGTCAAATTCTTCAAATTAACCAGCTCCAGCATCGTCAACTTTGGGAACACGATGATGAGATCATGATCACCAGAGATTTCTTTTTCTTTCTGTTCAACAGCTCCCCCTATTACCTCTCTCATCATATCGCACCCTGAGATACTCAATCGTTGAAGGTTTCTGGCAATACAGGGTGGAAATGCGTTTTTCAGGCTACTGCATTCTTTTATGAATAGATCTTCCAGATTCTGCAACCTTTCCAACATGGAAACTGGTATCACACTTTCCAGTTTGCTACACTTCTTTACTTCGAGGCTCTTCAGTTTGCAAAAGGAGGAGAAGGATACAATATTATTATGACTATTATGCTCTCTGGCAATACAGGATGGAAACAGAGAAGAGAGCCCACAGTTATCAACTTTCAACTTCGTTAAGGCTGACATACAGCACTCATAATTTGCACCGCCCATGAAACTTCTGAGTTTTGGCAAATTTCTAAAATAAACTGAATCCAGTTGCAAAAGTTCAATAATAGTCTTCGTATCAATTTCATCAAGTTCATCACCTCTCACATCCTCCACAATTTCTTCCAATAAATCACAGTCTGATATTTCTAGTGTTTTGAGTTGTTTGAGACTTCTAAAGTCTGAAATTGTAAAAAGAGCAGAGCGTCCACATCTGCTAACATCCAGGTCCTTCAAATTTGGGAAATGTAGGGATTTCAGCTCACGCGGCCACCAACCATACACAGTGAACGCTTCCAAGCATGGAAATTCAACCTGCAAAAAGATGTTTTCTAACAGCTTTCCATAACATAAGTGATGGACGTTTATAAATTAAGAAATACCTGGAAACAGATTATTTAAATATAACAAATTTAAGAAAACAAAAATAAAAAAATGAGCATCACTTTCTTAGGCTATTAACTGATAGAAATATCCGTTACAAAAATTTTGACAAAAAATATTGACATATCATGCATTTTCCAAAGTGGACATATCGAAATAATGACTACATTAATCATATTCAATTACTTGCTCCATTCTTTTCTTTCTTTTAACATTTTTAATTTATATTTATATAATGGGATGTAGGGAGTACATTACAAAATTTTCACATTTCTAGATAACACTGATAATATTTTATTGAATTAAATATTTGAAAAAACAAACATAATTAAATTATAATAAAAAATTAAATTTTTTAATATTATAATACAAAACAAAATAAAAAATTTAATATCAATCAAAATAATGAATTATTGATTCATTAAAATAAATTATCTTGTGTACCAACTAGTTATTTTAATTATGAAAAAACTAAAAAAAATGTCATGGTGGAAGAAAAATATTGCGTTGAGTTTACTTTCGAGCTATTACTCACTATTCATTTATTTTTTCATGAACATATCCATCGACAAGTTGATTATTGACTGTAAATAAAACGAAATAACCGTATACGTGCAGTCGTGCAGATGCATAATATAAATAAGAAAAATAAATATACCTTGCACTCACAGTCCCAAAAACTGGTCAAATTCTCCAAATCCAATAAAATCAGCTCCGTCAACTGAGGGAACACAATGATGTGATGATCCCCATAATCACTGATCTCTTTTTCTTTTTGTTCATCTCCTCCTCCTCCGATTATCTCTCTCATCTTCCCGCATGAACTAATACATATTTTCTTAACGCGGATAAGATCTCTAGCAATACAAGGTGGGAACGCGTTTCTCAACCTACTGCATAAATCTATTAGCAGATATTCCAGATGCTGTAACCTATTCAACATGTAAACTGGGATCACGCTTTCCAGTTTGCTACACTTCCATACAGCGAGTTTCTTGAGTTTGCAGAAGGACGTGGAGGATACAATTATGTTCCCCCAAATACAAGTATTTTCTAGACAACTGATACCCAAATCTTCCAGTGAAGGGAATGCAACCTACAACATAATAATAAATTATAATAAATTACAAACAATTTCATAATCTGGTTTTACTCATCACAAAATTTGATAAATATATTTCATAACTAAAATAATAGTATATCCTCATAAATAATTTTGGATAAGGTAAAGCTGGCATACCATTTCATCAAATAGCGGTGGAAATTCAGCACAAGAGATTACAGAGTTGTCCGTTGAACCCCTGTGCATTTCTTTGTTTTTACTGTAGAAGCTTCTGAGACTCTTCAGACCGTCTAGCCGCAAGCTTCTTAGTTTGGAGAAGTTTATGATTTCTCCATCACTAGTGCCTTCATCCATTACAATTGCTTCCATCGCAGGACAATCTTCTATGTAGAGCTTTTGCAATTGCCCCAGACATTTTGCAACAAACTTGCAGAACAGGTATTTCATTGCAGAGCATCTTCTAATTTTTAGAATGGTTAGTTTAGAGAAAGATGTTTGTGGTTGCCGAATATGCTGAATCTCGTCTTGTGAAATCCTTGCTATATACTCCACGCGGTCACATGATTCAATACTCAGTTCTTTCAAATCTGTGAATGCTTCTCTGTTGCTCTTGCTGATGCTACTTACATCAACATCCGTCCTCAATTTAACTTTTTCAGCCCTCTCCAGCAGACTTTGTATGCCTTCATCTCCCTTCACTTCGACATCATTCAACTCAATTATTTTTGTTGACTTAGGTAAAGGCTTCAAATTCGTTCGCCACCGTCCAACAGATATATCATATTTACTTAACTTTTTGAATAGAGCAGTACCTTGACAAGGCTCAAAATCACTGAAATAAATCTTTAAACTTCTCAGACAAGTTAATTTACTAATCTCGTCCAATATCGGTGTTACACCGTTTGCATCATCCGAAAATCTGATTCCATCTGGTATATGCATTTCTTCCAGCAAGTATAGACTAGATATGGCATTTCGCACCATTACCACTTCACCAAACTCCTGTTGAATATCTAGCCTTAAAAGATTATTCAGGTTTGATAAATCCAGTGGACTTGGGAGATGACAATCCCAAATGCAGAGAGTGTTTAGATTTTTGGGAAAAAGTCTAACATCTGTCTTTGTTATGTCACAGCCATCGAAAATAAGCATATTCAGTTCACCCAAGGGTTCAAGGGAGAAATGCTCTGGAAGACTATACAGTGTTTGGAGAATTAGAAACCCAAGATTCACAAACATGCCAAAGAAGCCACCTGGGAATTGTCGTAGATGATCGTCGCAGTGTAACCATAATGTATACAGATCTGTAGCAACCAGGTACTTTGGGAAATGAAATTGATCACCCTCCACGTCTAGACGTAACAATTTGGGACGTAGTAACTTCGAAGTATTATAACCAGCAATATCAGTCAACCTTGAGCCGCCACTTTTTACTTGTAAAAATGCATATTTTGAACCTTCAGAAGCTTCAAATCGTGATACGTCTCTGATGATGTCATGCATTCTAGTTATATAATATTCATCACATTCGAGCAACAAGGAAGATTTTGTGAGAACATCAACCATAGTCGGTATTGCAGATTCACCATCGAGAATAAGCTGCGAGCCTATTGCAAACTGGATCAGCGTTGTGATATGGATGTCGGCATCTTCAGGAAACAAGGAGCACAAAAAAAGACATATTTTTGCATCTTCTTTTAAAATATCAATACTCAATTTAACACAAGCATATACTTGAGGATCTATTCCTTCAATTTCATTAAAATTACCCTTCTCAAGTTTATTAAGGGCATAGTTCCATGCATGGTGATTGGGAGACATGGATTGCAGTGCTTTACCAACTGCACTTATGAGGAGTGGTAAACCCGCACATTTAGCACAAACTTTTTTCGCCAGGTTATCATCCTGCAGATCATTAATATGATCAGCACCAACAGTTTTCTGGAACAGATCCCATGCTTCTTCATCCTTCAAGGTTTTAATATGGACCAGACGCTGGCACTTGTTTTTCAAGCATACATCTTCCCTTCTTGATGTCACGAGGATCTTACTACCCTTTGAGCTACCCCTTTCACCAAAGTCAGTCCCAATAATATTTTCTGTGGGAATTTCACTCCATACATCGTCAAATATAACAAGGACTTTGTTCCGATCCATCAAACTATTTTTCAGCCGAGCCGCTCTTCTGTTTTTATTATCTTCGGCATCAAATTTGCAGTTTAGATCCGCCGCAATCTGGTCTTGTAACTTTATCACGTTTAACTCTTCATGGCCCACATTTGCTCTCACGACCTTGTCAAATTTCTTTTTCTCCATGGCTTCTTTACACAGTTGTTCCATCATCCGAGTCTTGCCAACTCCTGGCATTCCATATATGCCGAGGATACGAGAACTACCTTCGGTTACTAGCGCTTCCCAGAGCTGGCCATAAACAGATTTTCTGGATTCAAAATCCTCGAATTCAACAGCAGGGTTTGGTAAATCGTCAATTGGTGGGGGATCTGAAATTGGATTATTCATGAGTGTCTCTCCGTCCTTAACGAGATCAATTGCCATCGTAGTTGTCCGTGCAGCCTCCCTACCAAGTCGGAAACGGGAGATGGGATTAGGAATAGGCAGACACTTGAGGCACGTCCATGAAGCTCTGTTTTTGTATCTTTCAGAAAAGTCTTCAGCACTCTCCTGGAATTCTTTTATCTCCTTCTGCCACTTTATTACATGAGGTTTAATTGTATTACCATTAGCTCTTTCTTGAACAGATTTTTGGTTCACCTTATCCTCCACATTCTTGACGTTCTCCATTTCAGATTTGAGAACGTTCTCCATTTCATTCTTGTAGCAAAACAAATAGCGAAATCCACGAAAAACTGCATTAGCTGCAACCTCAGATATCCTGTCCACAACTTGCTTCACAACTGGAATGTCTGGTACACCAGCCATGATTAGTCCTTGCTTCTTTGTTTTTTGGTTGAACTTAGAAAGAAAAACAAGGATGCAAAAGATTTAATAGCTAAAACCTCTACAAGAAAATGAATAACAAGAGAAGGAAAAAACAACAAAGGAAGTGGAGTGATGAGATTAAAGTAAGATGAGCGGGGATTGTAGAATACTGAGATTCAAAGACTCGTGAGTTGCAATAACGTAGCTAATGTAGAGTCAACGAGTCAACATAAAAAATTCAAAAGCATGTGAACAGCCAAGCTGGAAAACTCAACGAGTGAACCATATTACTCCAACATAAAGAATTTAAAAGCATGTGTAAATTCAAAAGAATTCAAAAACATAAAGAAATGAAAAGTAGTACTCCACTTAATAAAGGATCGCAAGCATCTCCAATTGACGTGTGATTCAATCCAAGCATCTTTAATAAAGGTTATCAAAATAGTTATTTCGTTGCACTTGGGAGTAAGGGTCTGTTTGGCTTTCCTTAAAATAAGTAACTTATAATTTAAATTGATAAGTATCATATAAGTCATAAGTAAATCAGAACTTATAAGTTAATAGAGTGTTTGGTAAATCAGAAATTATAAGTCAGTAGAGTGTTTGGTAAATCAGAACTTATAACTTAACTTTTTTAAATATTTTCAAAATATTTGTTTTTTAATATATATAAGTGGATATCAATGGATAGATCTCGATGAGTAGAGAAATTTGACATATACATATCAATTTTTTAATGAACGAATCAAAAGATATATGATTTTGAAGATTTGAAGGATATTATATATTGCGTATATCGAGAAATAAGAATAAGTTGAAAGTTGAATGTTAGGATTTCTTAACATTCAACTTATCCCATATAAGTTGTTAATAAGTCCATTCGACTTATTTGCCAAACACCCCAAAAAAAATGAAAACGGACATTCACCATTTAAGTTAGCTTAAATGGAATGCCAAACACGCACTAAGTTTAGTCATGAACCGATTTACTTATTTGTAAAATTAAGACATTGTGAGCCTGTAGTCGTGTTTTTTCATATTTCATGGATGAAGGGTGGACAATCCGTAGCTACTATTGATTTTGCGGTGTTGAAGAATATGAGTGTTATTTCGGGGACTTTTGATAATTTTCGATGGACGGGTCATAAATCGTCTCAGCTCGAGTGTCCCATATCCCCTATTCAGGCCGAGGAGGACCCGGTTTCTTAGCCTCTACCACCTTGTGATGATCAACAGGTATCTCCCTCTCATAGTCATGCCGATGAGTTCTCAGAACCTTAACGGGTCTACTTGCAGCGCCTTGAGCAGTCCATTAAGGACCATATTGACATGCGATTTTCTCAGCATCAAGGATGGATGTAGCAGTTTTGTGCCTCTACTATATCATTACTTATATTATATTTTAACCTCTTCTCTTATTCATGTGACAACATTAACATTTTTTAAAATCTATTCGGCAACTTTAAAAATTACTAATAAATAAAAATGGTTAGAATTAAATATATTTTTGAATATTCGTACGTATTTTAATTAAATGAAAAAGTTGCCAATTTTCATGAATGCCATGCCGCACATTCCCTATGGAAGATGCTCCAAGCTATCGCGCATTACCTACAATAATTCTAGGTTTCATATAAGTAGGAATAATATTTAATCAAGGTCTAAACTTGAAGTTTAATACTATTCCCCTTATTCCATTAAAAAAATTTATTTCAATGTAGTATTAAATAAGGATACATGTTGGTAATCCTTATCCATCCCTTATTCCATTTAAAAAATTTATTTCAATGTAGTATTAATAAAGGTACATTCCATTTAAAAAATTTATTTCAATATAGTATTAATAAACGTACATGTTGGTAATCCTTATTCTAACATGTGTAATTTTTTTAGAGAAAAAATATGTATAATGAGACATTGGGAGTATATAGTTTTTGATGCCAACAATTCAACATGTATATGTTATTCCTAACCCCGCTAATAAAATACCAGCAAATAACTTAATTGTAACATGAAATGAAATAGTAAAAATCTATACTATACTATTATAAGCAAAACAGGATATAATTGGTTGGTTGGTCGGTCGATTAACACCTTCCAAAAAAGTTTGTTAACATCTTCCAAAAAATAAAAAATAAAATAAAATGTATATAAAATTTTATTTTACAAAAAATAAACCACATATTTTACATTTTTACTTAATAACAAACTCTTTTAGTTATACTCCAATCAATATTGAGTTACATACTATTTCAGTTATACTTGAATTAAAATATTAATAAAAACATCTGTGCATCCTTCCAAAAATAAAAAATAAAATAAAGTATATATATATAATTTTATTTTACAAAAAATAAACCACATATTTTACTTAATAACAAACTCTTTAGTTATACTCCAATCAATATTGAGTTACATACTTTTTCAGTTGTACTTGAATTAAAATATTAAAAAAACATCCGTGCATCCTTCCAAAACATAAAAAATAAATTAAAATGCATAAAAAAATTTATTTACAAAAAATAAAACCACATATTTTAGTATTTTACTTAATAACAAACTCTTTTAGTTATACTCCAATCAATATTCAATTACATAATTTTCTAGTTATACTTGAATTAAAATATTAATAAAAACATCCGTGCATCACACAAGTTATAAGCTATATAGTTAAAATTATTTAAATATGAAAAACACTTACAATTTAGAAAAATTTGTATAAAAATCGAAAAAAGGTCTACATAATTAGATAAATTTCAATCTTTATACTCCCTCCGTCTCGGCCAAATGTTTACATTAGGTTTGGACATAGAGACCAAGGATAGTGGATGTAATATTGTTAAAATAAATGAATTAGTGGGTGTAATAGTGATTTTATTGTTAAAATAAGTGAAGTAATGGTGTAATAGTGTAAAGTGTTGAAAAAGTGGAGTGAAGTAATGGATATAATAAGGTATTTTATTGTTAAAAGTTACTATTTTTAGTAACGTAAAACGTCCCAAAAAAGAAAATGTAAAGAAATGAGAGGGACAGAGGGAGTAATAAATAAAAGTTTTAAAAAACTACTTTTACGTAATATTTTTATATATAGGTTTGCATTTTAAAGTAACAATTAAAATAAATAATTATGATAATATTTATATTCATGAGATTTATAAAAGATTATATTAATAATAAAAGCATTTACACAATTTAGAATTTTAAATAAAATATTCATAAAAAGTTTATAAGTAACCGTGCTTCGCACGGGTTATAGGCTAGTATATATTAATTTAGGAAAAACAAATGTGAGAAGTAAAGGTTTTTGGGATTCTAATAAATGTGTAAAACAAGCTTTTCTATATGCCTTTTTTTATTGGATTAATCCATTATTATAGATGGCTTAATGACCTTTTGGTCTTTCAAGTTTGCATAGTTATATCCATAAAGCCCTAACATTTTAAGTCATTCTTTTTTACCCATCCAATTTTAGAAATGTACCTTTTTGTCACTTTACCGCGTCAGACTGTGTATCGGCTTACATCGGCAGGGGTAAAACAGACATTTCACCTAATTTAATTGAACTAATTAATTATTAATCGAGTTTAATTAAGATTAATTAATTTTTTTTTGTTACTCTCATCTTTATTGTTTGAATTGAATTGTGAAGTGCGGAGGTGTGAGGGAGAAGAGGTGGGTGGGGCTGTTGAGGAAGTAGATGAGGCCGGATGTTGGTCGGAGCAAAAAGGGTGAACGGAGTCTGTGTTGAGGGGGGCAAAAGGGAAGGGGAAGTTGGAGGAGCAGCGGTTTGCAAAGAATGGAGGAAAGAGGAGGGAGGCGGCGGGTGTTGAGAGTTGAAGAAGAAGTGAAGAATTGAACAGCGGTGGAATGGCGGTGAAAGGAGAAGGGCGGCTGTGGAATTAAAGGGAAAAGGTGAAGAACAGAGGAGGTGAACAGAAATGGGGGAAGAATAGAGGGGTGGTAGGCTGCTGTTGGTGGTGTTGAGATGTTGAAAGAGGCGGGGCGGTGATGGAGGAACTGCGGTGGGTTGTGAATATAGGTGAGAGGAGGGTTGAGGGGAGAAATAGAAGGTGGAGGTAGTGTAGTGAGGGGGGGCTGGTTGTTGTGGGTCGTGTCTGGGCGAAATGGAGGTGAGAGGAGGGCGGTGATTGTAGAAGGAGATGGGTGGGGCGGTTATGTTATTGTTGGTGAAGAGTGCAGGCGGACAGAGAAGCTAGGCGGAGAAGAATAAGGTGAACGGAAGTGGGTTTTAGTGAAATGGGGCGAAGGAGATGGAAGGTTGTGGTGGGTGTGGTTGTGAATGGCGTGGTGAGAGGCGGCGGGGAAGAAGATGTGTGGGAGAGGCTATGAAAGTTAGGGCTCCGTACTTGATAAATTAATTAATGATAAATTAATTTATCAAATTTTTTTTGGGTAAAATGACTGTTATACCCCTACCGATATAACCCGATATGTCCATCTGACCTGGTATAGGGTAAAAAGGTACATTTCTGAAGTTGGAGGGGCAAAAAGGATCGACTTAAAATATTAGGGCTTATGGGTATAACTGTGCAAACTTGAAGGGCCAAAAGGTCATTAAGCCTTTATAGATAATTCACAGATTTCTTCCATCCCAAATATAACTGCTTTAAAAATTTTATCAACAAGTAATTAATATATTGATTTGTAACTCCATTATATTAATATAAAATATTTGTGACTCCTATTTGCATATTAATGATGCAAGCAATATATTTATATTCCTTATTTTTATTTGGCAAATAAAGTCAAATATAACATCTTCCACTTGACCTTTTTGTCAAATATGATTCATGACTCCCACCTTTTCTAGAGTCTATATTTATCAAAATTATTTGGATGCACATTCTCATTACTCGTCATAGTATCACGACCGACTTGTTCATTCCTAAGTCCCATAAAGTCAACATGTTTTAACATTCATTTGTACGAATATGTATGTACATCACATTGTCACTTTCACTTCTTGTAACATATTCATGTTTTTTAGACTTTCAGCACCACCAAAATTGGATCCCGAAATTTAATTCTTATAATCATTTTCATTTTCGAAGTTTACACCATAATAACCCAATTACCTCAGACACGTCTGCCTGATATAATAATTGGTGGTACAATATTCCTTTCGAATACTTGATCATGATCCTCTTTACAACCTCTCACTAGGCTCAAAAATTACTTCACTATATATCCACTCACAATTTCTTCACTATATATTTTACTTCATAAAATATCAAAATGCAACTACAAGCATCGAACATTTGATAACATTCCATTTCTTAAAAAAACAACCTTTTATGTATCACGTATTTTATTATTCTCACGCTCCCTTATTTCGAGCAGCGCATAAATTTCTTTTTTGTTCTCTATTTTAAGCATTAAAAAAATTCTTTTATAATATCGTCTTTTTCACCTATAAATTTTCTGATTATTTAAAATAATCAGTATTACTTTTCTTTTTTTCAATTTTTTCCAACATCACCATTTAACAAAATGGTGCCATATTATAGTATGGTGTCGTTTTTCTTTTCGAAATCTATTTTCTTATCATCTCAACTTGTTAGAACATTGGTTTCTTGTATCTTACAACCAATTTTTTTTTTTCACATAAAAAAACATATTATGTTTCGACTACCGAGTATCTCAGTATGTTAAAAAACTGTCTCAAACAATTTTTTTTATTTTAAAAATATCTTCACAAAATTTAAAACCAAAAGAGTTTTATCAACAGGGCATACAAACAATAATAAAAAATTGAACTACCAAATTGTAACGGGAAATGGACAGGAGACTAATGCGCATGGATTTTTGTATATAACTAGGCACAAAAGCAATTAATACTTATGCCCAAATTTTTAAAAAACAGAAAAATTAATCATTCGGATACACACAAGCAATGATCCAATAGCAATTAACAATAATTAAAACAGGGTCACATGATGTATTGCAGAGAGAAAGCAAAAACTAAAACATAACACCCAGGCAGGCTAAAAATATGTATATTAATTTAGGAAAAACAAGTATTTGTATTTCTGTATTTGTAATGGCCGGGGGTCCTTCGGAAACAGCCTCCCTATAGGGGCATGGTCTGCGTACAGCTACCCTCCTCAGACACCACTTTGAGTGGTATTATAACTGAGTAAGCTAAGTTTTTTTAATTTAGGAAAAACAAAATGTGAGAAGAAAAGGTTTTTAGGATTCCAGTAAATGTGTAGAATAAGCCTTTTTGTATGTTCTTTTCTATTGGATTAATCCACTATTTATTGGCTAAAAATACTGATGAAAGAAGGACAATAACAAAGGAGGACCACTATTTTGTTGCCAAGATATGCTTGGAGAACACATACAGCAGATTTTATTTTCCCTAATATGTGCAAATTATGTACACCCAGTTTTTTCCCCAATGCAAAGATTACCCACCAAATCTCAAAGAGTGTGTTTACGATCCTTTGAAATTTTCCAAAAATGTTAGCATCGTTTATATGAATTCAGTAAAGTAAAGGCGAGCACATCCGATTCTAAAGTCCTTTCCTAAACCACTAAGTGGGGAATACAATACAAGTTGAGAAGTCTATTTCTCTATCAAATCAAATGAGTTGTCTTGACAAAATAATCAATCGCTTTTGGAAAAGTAAACAAATTACAAAAGAAAAATGGGTCAGATGTATGTACCCACATCACATGTGGTGCAGTGAAGCACCTTGATGGAAAGCAAAGTGTCCAACAAGGAATAAAACTAGATTCGAAAGTTCGGTTATGGTAAGAGATCTATACGATCTTGAAATCTAGAGACCAGTTGCATCATCTTTATTTCCAGCAATTAAGTTTGTCCGCTTCAGAGTTCAATGCACGGCCCTGTTGTTTTTTTTTTTGCTATTTCCTTCAAATCTATTAACCTTCACATGTTTGAATTAGACAATTGGTGTCACGGCCAATTAAACCAATACAATAATAAATAAAAAGAAAGTTCGTATCAGTGCGTATAAAAGATACAGCAATTACTATGGTAAAGTCTCAGAAGAAATTATTCTTACTAAATGGAATATCTTGAATAATCAATCTACATGTAAGAAACAGAAATATGCTTAATAATCATCTAATGATTGGGCTGGCAGCCTCTGTTGTTCACATTTTGAGGAATGTGGTTGCTGCTCTTTTTCAACCATCCCTGATTCTGCTTCCACTTCTTGATTACTAACTTGATTCTCCAGCAATTTCACTAAATTACTTATTCTTTTGTAAATTTGTATTAGGTCTGTAACCTTTTCTCCTTTGTGTTCCCCAGTGTAAACCGATACTAATCCTGTGCTTGTTTTCAAGTAAGTGAAACTCTCTAGCAGGGGACACCCAAGCAGACGAAATGTTTTTAAATTAGCCATTTTTAAAAGAATAGCTTACACTGGGCCTGAAACTTCTGAGGTTTGGCAAATCTCTAAGTGTAACTGATGAGAGTTGAAAGAGGGTGATAACCTTGTCATTTGTATCAGAAGTTTCACCATCTCCCCTTCCGTCCACAACAATTGCTTCCAACAATCTGCAATTCGATACTACTAATTCATGGAGTTGCTGGAGATTTCTAAAGACGGAGCACGTGAAAAGCAAAGAAAGTCCACAGTTATTAACTTCCACCTCTTTAAAGAAGGCACATAACACTCATAACTTGTGCCGTGGATAAACTTTTGAGGTTAGGCAAATCTTTAAAAACAACATAATCCAGCTGCAAGAGTATAATAGTCTTTGTATTCCTCCTAGCATATTCATCACCTCTTATATCCTCCACAATTTCCTCCAAGAAAGGGCATTTTGATATTTTTAATTTTTTGCAGTTGTCTGAGATTTTTGATGTCGGAGCACGTGAAAAGCAATGAAAGTCCACAGTTCTCAACTTCCACCTTTAAAGCCAGCATAGAGCACTCATAACTTGCACCATAGATGAAACTTTTGAGGTTTGGCAAATCCTTATGAACAATCGAATCCAGATCCTTCCAATAAAGAACATTTTGATAAATCTAGTTCTTGGAGTTGTTGGAGGTTTCTGAAGATGGAGCACGTGAAAAGAGAATAAAGTCCACAATTATGAACTTTCACCTTCTTTAAAGCCGGCATATAGCACTCGTAATTTACACCGTGGATAAAATTTTTGACGTTTGGCAAATCTCTTAAAGCAACTGAATCCAACTGAAACAGTGTATTAGTCTTCGTATCCATTCTAGCATGTTAGTCATTTATTACATCCTCCACAATAGCTTCCAATGAAGCACAATTGTATACATCCAGTGTTTGAAGTTGTTGGAAACTTCTAAAGCCTGAGCTTGTAAAAAGAGCAGAGCGTACACAACTAAAAACATGCAGCTCCTTTATTTTGGGGAAACATAGAGATTACACATCATGCCACCAACAGTGAGACAATGTCAATGTTTCCAGATTATATAAACGAGGTTTCCATTGACTTGCAAGTTGCATCTGCTCATCACTTCTTATATAAATGCTCTGCAGAGTGCAAGTTGAACTCCCCATAACCGTCCATATGAAAAACTACCAAGCTTGAGAGTCCAACCTGCAAAAATAATGCAATTCGTTATATCAACTTGACTCTGAGAGAAATTAAAGATGTTAGATGACAGATTAATCAAATAAATTCTCTTAAAGAAAATAACAGAAGTTACATTCATAGAGTACTATTGAAAATTGAGATAACGGAAGAAGTGACTTCAAACAGCCATGCACATGGTGAACAAAGTTCTTAAAAATAAATTTTAAAAGTAGAGATGAAAAGTCCAATAAAAATTACGATTCTCTCAACCCAAGTGCTTACTGAAATCTGTTACTACGATTATGTAAGAAATATAGGTGTACCTTGTAGGACAAAAATTCCCCAGTCTGGTAACCCCGAAAATCAACTAGCGTCAACTCCGTCAGCTCAGGGAGCACGATAATGTCAACATCATCATCGTCATCATCATCAGTGATTTCTTCTTCTTCTTGAAATCTCCGATATCAAGATCTTCCAGATTCCGTAGCCTATGCAACATTGCAACTGGGATCATACTTTCCAGTTGGCTACAGAAACTTACTCTGAGCTTCTTTAGTTTGCAAAAGGAGGAGGAGGATACAGTCTCATTGTTATTTTCATCATAGTTATGTTTTCCCCAGATATCAATGATTTTATTCAACTCTTGGATTTCTATATCTTCCAATGAAGGGAATGCAACCTGTACAATATTAGATAAAGACCCTTCAACATTTATCCTAATAGAATTATAGATTTAGTTAATTAGTAGGAATAAAAACTAGTTAAGTAAGGTACAGCTCGCATACCATTCCATCAAATAGTGGTTGAATGACAGATTTGTCCGTTGAACCCCCATGCATTTCTTTCTTTTCCGTGTAGAAGCCTCTGAGACTCTTGAGATTCATTAGCTACGTTTTTAGTTTAGGCAAGTTTAAGATTTCTCCATCACTTGTGCTTTCGTTCAGTACAGTTACTTCCATCACATCACATTAATATATGAACAGCGTTCGCAATTGCACCAGACATTTTGCAACATACTTGCTGAAGAGGTATTTCATTGCAGAGCAATTCATAGTTCCCCCTAAAAAGTTTAGTTTAGAGAAAGATGTCTGCTGTCGACCACTATGCTGAATCTCATCGTGCGGCCATAACCTTGCTATATACTCCACGTTATTATAAGAAAAAATCCCCAGTTTTCTGAAATCTGCAAATGCTTCTCTGTTGTTATTCCAGATGCTACTTACATCAACATCCATACAACTCAATGCGACTTCTTTGGCCCTCTCTATCAGACTTTGTAAGGCTTTATCTCTCTTCACTTCAACATTGATGAACTCAATCATTTTTGTTGAATGAGGCAATTCTTCAGTATCCCATCGTTCTCCAACAGATATATCATATATTCATATCTAGGTAATTTAAAAAATATAGATGTTCCTTGACAGGACTCAAAATCACTGAAAAAAATCTTTAAACTTGTCAGACAAGTTAATTTACTAATTTCGTACGTAGTGGGCGTCATATCTCTTGCATCATCTGAATACCTGAATCCTTTGGGTATAAACAGTTCTTCCAGACTAGAAAGGCAAGATATGACACCTGGCGCCATTATCACTTCCAACTTCAGTTGGATATCTAGCTTTCGAAGATATTCTAGGTTTGGCAAATCCAGAGGACTTGGGAGATTACAATCCCAACTACAAAGAGCCTTCAGGTTTTTGAGAAAAAGACTGACATCTGTCTCTCTATTGTCACACTTATCGAAAAAACATCTTCAGGATCAGCTATTGGCAACAGGATCAGCTTCCTGATGTTGATGTCAGCATCTTCAGGAAACATGGAACACAAAAAAAGACATACCTTTCCATCATATTGTAATCTATCAATACTCAATTCAACACAAGCATATACTTGAGGATCTATTCCATCAGTATTTTTAAAATTGCCCTTCTCAAGGCACGAATGAGGAGTGGTAAACCCGCACATTTAGCACAAACTTTTTTTGCCAGGGTATTATTCTGCAGAGAAGCAATACGAACTACCAACAGTGTGCTGGAACTGGAACAGATCCCATGCTTCTTCAGCTGTCAGGGTGGTAATCTGGACAGGACACTCACACTTGTTATGCAAACATACGTCTTCCCTTCTTGATGTCAAGAGGATCTTGTCAAATATTAACAATCAACTCTAATGTAAACTCATAAATGCAATATAATTTATGTAATATCCATTGATTGAAAATGTAGATCTGGGAATGTTTGTTATACAAGAAAGAAGAAGAATATGCTAACTAACTTTCTCTCTCTTTACAACAAAATAACGTGTCAATACAAGTAATGGGAATTAGACTATTTATACTGCAGAAAGGAATGTGCTGAGGTGGATTATTGGCTTGACTCATCTTTGACTTCCTCACTAACATCCCCCCGCAAGTGAGGAGAGGAGAAGTAGTTGCAGACTCCGAACTTGGAGCTAAGAAATTGCAGCTGTGCAGCAGACAAGGCCTTCGTAAATATATCAGCAGGTTGAAGTTTTGATTCAATGTGACGGGGAAGAATAACACCTTGCTGCAGCTTCTCACGAACTAGGTGACAATCCAGTGCAATATGCTTGGTACGTTCATGGAACACAGGGTTAGAGGCAATGTAAATTGCTGACTGATTGTCACAGAAAAGAATAGCAGGAGCAAACTTAGGTAATTTAAGTTCAGAGAAGAGAGAGAGTAGCCATGAAATCTCACAAGTAACATCAGCCATGGCGCGGTATTCAGCCTCTGCAGACGAACGGGAGACGGTTGATTGCTTCTTACTACGCCAGCTGATCAAAGATGAGCCTAACATGACACCATAGCCAGTCACAGAGCGGCGAGTAAGTTGGCAACATGCCCAATCAGCATCACAGAAGGCTGTCAATGTGAGGGAACTTTTTGCAGATAGGAAAAGACCTTGGCCACATGTCCCTTTCAAGTATCTTAACACACGATAAGTAGCTTGAAGATGTATAGGTTTTGGATGAGCCATGAACTGAGATAATGTATGCACAGTATAAGCAATATCAGGCCTTGAAATAGTCAGATAAATCAAACGACCAACTATACGACGATAGAGACTAACATCAGAAATATCATCCACATCTTGAGTAGTAAGCAATGCATGATTTTGTTCCAATGGTAATGCACTGGGCTTGCAGTTTAAACACCCTGTATCTGCTAGCAAATCCAACGTATATTTCCGTTGATTCAAATAAATACCATCAGAGGAACGAGCAATTTCAATGCCCAAGAAGTACTTTAGAGCACCCAAGTCTTTCACTTTAAACTGAGAATTCAAAAAAGTTTTAACTGCTGCCAATTGTTTCACATCATTGCCAGCTAGAATCATGTCATCAACGTAAACCAGAAGGACTGAAATAGAATTGTTAGTATGTAAAATAAACATACTGTTGTCACTGTGAGCTTGTTTAAAGCCAAAGGAAAGTAAAGCAGTAGATAACTTGACAAACCACCTACGAGGAGCCTGTCTTAAGCCATAGAGTGACTTGATAAGTTTACAAACAAGTCGTTGACCTGGATAGGCTTGGAGAACAGAAGAAGGAGGTGTATACCCAGGGGGAAGGGACATGTAGACCTCTTCTAGCAAATCACCATGAAGAAAAGCGTTTGTGATATCCAATTGACTGATAGACCAGCCTTGACTAGCAGTGAGGGCTAACAATACTCTGAAGGATGTCATTTTTGCCACAGGTGCAAACGTATCAAAGAAGTCTAAACCATAGGTTTGGGTATAGCCTTTGGCAACCAATCGTGCCTTAAATCGTTCGACAGATCCATCAGAGTTATATTTCACCTTGTAAACCCATTTGCAGTCAACAATGTGTTTATTAGGTGGAAGAGGAACAACATCCCATGTGTGATTTGCTTCTAATGCAGCCAATTCGACTGCCATAGCATGACACCAATCTTGATGTTTAACAGCCTGTTTAAAGGCATATGGTTCTGGAATTTTAGAGACAGAAGCAACAAAAATGTTGATATGATCGAGTAAAATGACCATAGGTAACAAAATTGGCCATAGGATAGGAGGTAGTACTGGACTTAGTAACACAACTGGGTAATCCAGTGTAATCTTGAAACTTAACTGGAACAGTTTTAGTTCGAACAGGGCGAGTGGAAACAATTGTAGGAGAGTCAGGAGCATTAGATGAGTTAGTAACAGGAGGAGGAAAAGTGTCAGGTGAAGGAACGGAAGAGATATCTTGAGTGGATAGAGTAGAGGGTGATTCAGTAGGAAGAGATGGAGGGACCTCAGTGGTTAGAGGATCATCCAACCAAGAATTGTGAGAAGTAGGGAATATAGTCATTGGTGTAGATGTAGATAACTCAGCAAAAGGGTAGATATGTTCATAAAATTTAACATCACGAGAGATAAACACTTTTCGTGTAGACAGATTTAAGATCTTATAGCCCTCGGTAGCATAGGGATAACCAAGGAAAACCCCCTTTATGGCTCGTGGAGCAAATTTATCAGTAGGATGGGGAAGGACAGTGGCAAAACAGAGAGAGCCAAAGACACGTAAGTGATCTAAAGGTGGAGGTTTGTTAAACAGGATTTCATAAGGTGACTTGTTATTTAACAGGGGAGTAGGAGTACGATTGATAAGATATGTGGCTGTTAAAAGGCAATCCCCCCAAAAGTGAATAGGGAGATGGGCATGGAAACGTAATGCTCGAGCAGAATTGAGCAAATGCCTGTGTTTACGCTAGGGGTGTGCACGGGTCGGTTCGGCTCGGTTTTTACAAAAAATCGTTACCAAACCGTACATGTCGGTTCGGTTCGGTTTTTAGTTATTAACCGTAACCGAACCGTTCGGAACGGTTTTTTCGGTTCGGTTAACCGTTTGTCGGTTTCGATTTTTTTCGGTTTTTTTTAATTTTAAATACGTAATATCGTAATATCATGTTAATAAAAATTTATAAATGTCATCTAACATTTTTGATAATATTTTTATTAACAAAAAATTAATTGGTAAACATGGAATTTGCAGCTACACTCTCGACCCATTTGAATTTGCAGTAAAGAGAAGATCCAACAAAGATACCTTTTCAACTCATCAGGTCCATTTAGCATTTTTGTGTTTAAGAATCAGTATTTAGAAAATATTAACCCAAACATTTAACATACTGTAATAACGACTAGTTCAGATAAATGTATAGTATATATTTTTATTTATATAAATAGTATAAGTCTGACTATATTATCTTATATTTTATATAAGTATATAATATAAAATTAAAAATTATTAAAATACTATATTTTCGGTTCGGTTTTTCGGTTCGGTTATTGGGATAAAACCGTAGCCGTTACCAAACCGTTCCGTCGGTTCGGTTCGGTTACGGTTTTTTTCGGTTTTAGTCGGTTACGGTTTTTTTCGGTACGGTTTTTCGGTTTTTCGGCTCGGTTTCGGTTTTTCGGTTTTATTTTGCTCACCCCTAGTTTACGCTCCACTTTGCCATTTTGTTGAGGAGTGTAAACACAACTAGTTTGATGAACTATACCAAGTGAAGATAAAGTATTGTGCAACTGCTGATTTATAAACTCAGAACCGTTATCAGAACGGATAGTTTTCACAGATGTTTTAAAGTGATTTTGAACATATATGAAAAACTGTTGAAGTAATGTTGGTACAGAAGACTTATTTGAAAGCAAAAATGTCCAAGTAGTACGAGACATATCATCCACAATAGTCAAGAAATAAGAACAATTATTGTGAGTCTTAACATGATAGGGACCCCATAAATCCACATGAATTAATTCAAACAATGAAGTACTGATAGATGTACTAGAAGGAAAACATTGTCGAGATTGTTTAGCTACATGACAACTCTCACACATAGAGTTTGTATTTATTTTACAAGAAATAGGTAAAGATTGTAAAATGGCATTTGGAATATGTCCAAGTCTTGCATGCCAAACATCTGAAGAAACAGTAGCACAGGAAAGAGATTGCTGAGTAGCAATACTTGAGGACTTGAAAAGGTTGAGTGTAGAGGAGAGAAGATATAGACCATCATGGAAGCTACCAATCTCTAGTGTCTTCTTCCAGGAAGGGTCCTGAAGAAAACAATGAGAGGAATTAAACAAAACAGACACATTGGTATTGTGTACGAGTTTGGGAATAGAAAGCAGATTGTAAGCAAAATCTGGGACACACAGGACATTGTATAAAGTAATGGTATCACTCAACATGACATTGCCAATGTGTGTGACAGATGCTTGATGACCATTAGGCAAACACAAGATAGAATCAGTAGGAATGGGGTTCTTAAGTAAGGATAGAGAATTAGTTATATGGTCAGTAGCTCCAGAATCAAGAATCCATTGTGACAAGGATGGTGTAACAGAGGTAATAGAGTGTGATTGAGGACAGAACGTACCTGCAAAGTGAACTGAATTAGCACTAGAAGTGCCAGGCCAGAAACTTTGAGGAGTTGGTTGAGAAGTATCTGACTGTAACTGCATAGACCTTTGAATTCTTTCAACAAGTTGAGAATACTGTGTTTCAGACAATCCACAAGCATCCATTGAAGGTGAATCAGAAGCAGAAGTAGCAGGTATACCAACACTTGTAACCTGAGCTGCAGAACTCACTTTTGCAGTAGTAGATTTGGGTTTAGGTTTAGGCTTGCCATACAGCCTATGCCAAGGAGGGTAACCAATCAAGCAGAAACACTTTTCCCTCGAATGGCCTGTCATCTGACAGAAGTCACAAACCACTGAAGCATTCTGAGATGTCTTCTTAGCCGAAAGATTATTTTGCTGTCCTGTAGTGAAAGGAATTTTATCATTGTTGTTGAAGAAGGACCTAGATACTCCAGTATTTTTAACTGACATAGCAAGAGTATTGGTATTCATTCCAACAGAGTGATGAACATCACGTTGAGTTTCTTCTTGCATTAAAATCGAGTAACACTGACTCAGAGTTGGCAAAGGTTTCATGAGCAGAATCTGACCCCTTATAGCTGTATACTGGTCTCCAAGTCCCATAAGAAACTGTGTAAGTTGAGCAGTTTGTTCATAACTCTCCAGCTTGGCATTAATTTGACACTCACATTTGTTGCAACTGCACTTAGGCTTGGTAATAAGACAATCCAATTCATCTACCAACGTTCTGTGTTTAGTAAAATACGAGGCAATAGACAAATTTCCTTGACTCAATTGAGACATCTCTTGACGAAGATTAAAGATGCGAGGCATATTGCTCTGCGCATAACGAACTGCAAGATCATCCCAAATAGACTTTGCAGAATGAAGATAGACTACGCTATTTCGAATCTCACTAGACACAGAATTAAGTAACCAAGAGGTAACCATATGATTACAACGAACCCAGTACTGGGTAAGACCATTATCAGCAACTGGTCTAGCATAAGTACCATCAACAAAGCCTAGTTTCATTTTTGAGGACAAAGCAATCTCCATGGATCTACTCCACTGAGAATAGTTAGACTCATTTAGAATCAAATTAATGAGTGTCATGCCAGGATTATCCGATGGGTGAATATAATAAGGATGATTTATATCGATTACTACAGAACCAGTAATGGAACTAGTTGTATTAGTGACAACGGACGAATACGAAGCAGATGAAGTCATGGTTTCGAAGAAAAACACTTAGAGAGATGACCGTACAAGTAATCAGTAAGAGATAACAGAGATATAGAACAAGGAAATCGAATACCAGAAAAATCTCGAAGAAGACGACTATGTACGGTCAGGCAAACACATGAAAAGCAACGATTCCAACGAAGATGGCGGAAGCACTGTTGATAGACATGAAATCAACACATCGCTCTGATACCATGTCAAATATTAACAATCAACTCTAATGTAAACTTATAAATGCAATATAATTTATGTAATATCCATTGATTGAAAATGTAGATCTGGGAATGTTTGTTATACAAGAAAGAAGAAGAATATGCTAACTAACTTTCTCTCTCTTTACAACAAAATAACGTGTCAATACAAGTAATGGGAATTAGACTATTTATACTGCAGAAAGGAATGTGCTGAGGTGGATTATTGGCTTGACTCATCTTTGACTTCCTCACTAACAGATCTTACTACCCTTGAAACTACTACTTTTACCAAATGAAGTCCCAATAATATCGTCCAAGGGAATCTGACTCCATATGCCGTCTAATATGATGAGAATTTCCCCCATTCATTAAACTACTTTTCAGCTGAGATGCCCTAATTTCCACATTATCTTGAGATTCAAAATGGCAATCTAGATGGGACGCAATCTGCTTTTGTAACTTTATTACGTCCAACTTTTCAATACCCACATCTGCTCGGGCAACCCTTTTAAAGATCTTCTTTTCCTTAGCTTCTTGCCAAATTTGTTCCATCATACGAGTTTTTCCAACTCCAGGCATTCCATATATGCCTTGGATGAGAGAACTACTTTCAGTTCCAGATCTTGCCATAAACATTTTTTCTGGATGGAAAATCCTGGAATGCCTCATTAGCTTTAGGTAAATTTTCAGTGGGTGTAGTTGTGCAATCTCATTAGCCAGGAGCTCCTTTGCGGAATCAACGAGTTCAGTTGCCCTCTTGGCCTTCAGTCCAGCATCCCACCCCAGTCTAAAACGGGAGACAGGTTTAGAATTGGAAAATACTTAAGGCATAAAGACAAACATAAGCTAAATGGAGCAACATCAAAAATATCTCATATTAGTTCAGACTCAAATATCTCAAATGGTTATACAAAACCAAGTATAACTCAGATGGATCCATTGATCGATTTAAGGCACGACTTGCTATACTTGGATGCAAACAAATTCAGGGTGTGGACTATGCAGAAACGTTTGCGCCAGTAGCTAAGATGTCCATAGTGCGTACCTTGCTGGCAGTTGCTGCAATTGAGAACTGGATCACATCTCAAATGGATGTAAAAAACGCGTTTTTGCATGGTGAGTTGGAAGAAACTGTTTATATGACACTGCCTCAAGGATATCACGGCATTGGAAGTAGAATTTCTACAGGAGAGGGCGAGACGAATGAAACTGAAGAGAATAAACTTGCACACAAGAACTGCATTTTCAATATATCAACCATCAATACAAGACCAACATGAGAAAAAGTATGGATTTAGAAGATATAATCAAGAACTAGAGTATCGAAATGTGGAGGGTGTGTATATAGGAGTGTGTAGAGAATGAGAATGTAACCCCTAAACATTCTTTCCCTGGTCAAGGATTAGGGTTTGGGTGAGCGTTGAATCCTAAGTAGGGGAGACAACTAGATGCGGAGGATGGTCTCCACGTGTCCAGGTGATAATTGTGGTGGCGTGTGCCAAGATTGTGTCAGCACGTGGATTTAGGGATGAGAAAAAAATCCGATCCGACGGATACCCGATTCGAAACCTGAAATTTTGGATAACCCAAACCCGATTTTTTGGATTTGGATTTAATTTTCAGACCCAAAAATTTTTGGATTTGGATTTGGATATTATGAAACCCGATCCGAAACCCGATCTGAAACCTGAAAACCGATCCAAACCCGATCCGAACCCGAAACCCGAAAAAAACCCGAATATATAACTATATATATATATATATATATATAAATCTATACTATTATATAAAAGCCGAAACATTAAAAGTTTGGTCGGTCGGTCGGTCGGTCGATATGGTACCTATTGATTTTACTTATTTACCCTTACTCAATTACTGATAAAATTCATCCTACTAATCAATTTCCTTTTTCAGGTTAAACATTTCTATTTTTCGATAGCTAAATAATTTTCTTTTTCAGGTAAAATACAATATCATTTATATTTTATCTGATATGGGCTAAAAATAAGCCCTAAAGACACATTTAGTGTTGCATTAATTAGACCCGGTATGGTCCGAACGTGGAGCCCACCAACAGGGTCCAAAATCCTATTTTTAATATTAATTTCGTAATTAATATTAGGGGTAATAAATAGCTCAGCAATAAGTGTCAGATAAGGACATTATCTCTACAAGACTTAGCCTCCAAGGCATCCATTTCGATATGGCAACAGACTCATACAAGGAAGGAGTCTAGAACTTTCCTCAAGGAGGTGACTTATCTATTAAGTCTCCAACTCCTACCTTAAACTAAGGCTTCTCAGCCTATATAAAGGGCCTGACCCCTCATTCTCAGAACTACGTTGGCTTGATTCTCTAGCAATACAGAGATACGTAGGCATCTTGTGAGGACCGATCAGTCTCGAACGCAAGAACAGCCATTAAAGCTCGAAACTCACCATCCCTTGTATTTAATACATACAAACCCTCGTTTTTATTCCACAACATTTGGCGCCGTCTGTGGGAAGACAACATCAACCATGGTTCAAACACGAAGAACAACACTAGTTGCAACTGAGGCCATACCTCTCAGATCTGCTCCACCCATCACCGAACAGGTTCCCCCAGCATCAGGGGCGATTGCCTAACAAGCTCCGCCAGCATCAGGAGCGATCACCCAATCTCAAGTTTCTCAACAATCAGGGGCGATCCCCCACGTTGAGAGTACATTACTTCCGATTACCCGTACAAGACGAGAAACCAATCCTCTTCAGATGGTGGTCTCTCCTCTGATTGATCCGAACAACCCATTGCATGGGGTCCAGATCCACACTACAGATCTCCCCGTGAGTACTAACCCGACATACGGGCTGCCTAATTATCCTCCTATCCAAGGGACAGGCCCAAGTGGTCACGCTTTGCAGATCCGAGATCGAGAGTATCACGATTATTCGGGTCCTTATACTGATGAAACCTCCTCCGACGATGAGGATGATGACCGTGATAAAGCCCCGAGGAGGTGACGTGCTAGTAGAGAACCTCGAAGGAGGACTCAAGACATCCGTGATGGACAATCTTTGACAACTGCTGAAAGGATCAAGGCCTATGAGGCCGAGATCTTAAAATTGAAGGAAGATATGGCAAGAGAACAAGCTAGGCTAAATCAAACTCAGCCTCCTCCAACTGCAGGAAGGATTCCCATCATTGATTTGGAGAGGTCTTCAAGGAGACAAAGAAGGGCTGATGCCTCATTCGGAAGAACAACCACAAGGATGGAAATTCCCAAGGGAAACCCCAAAGATCTAATGCCTCTCGGAGATCCTGATGATCCAACACCCCCGTTCACCGAGGAAGTGATGAATGCTCACATATCTAGGAAGTTTAAGATGCCTACAATAAAGGCTTATGATGGAACGGGTGATCCCGCAAACCATGTGAGAACATTCTCGAACGCACTGCTGCTGCAGCCTGCAAGTGATGCCCTAAAGTGCAGAGCGTTCCCCCAAACCCTGTCGGGCATGGCTCAGAGATGGTATAGCCGATTGCCTGCAAACTCTATTGGCTCTTTTAAGGAGTTGAGTGCCGCCTTCGTTAGCCAATTCATTAGCGGAAGGGTGCATGAGAAGAGCTCCGCATCTCTTATGTATGTGGTGCAAGGAAAGAATGAAAATCTGAGGGATTACCTCAAGCGATTCACTAAGGAGACCCTGAATATCACTGATTTAGAAAATAAGGTGGCAATGGTAGCCCTGGAGCATGGAACCACTGACCTCTTCTTCAAGAGGTCATTGGCGAAGCATCCCCCTGAGGACATGGCTGAGCTCCAACGAAGGGCTGATAAGTATATTAAAGCTGAGGATAGCTTGAAGAAAGAAACCACCGTAGGTGGAGGAGGAGGTAACAATGACTCCAAGAAGCGAAAGCAAGACCAGGACTATGATGATCAAGAGTATGATGCTAGGGACAAGTATCCCCGAACTAGCGAGGACTCCGACTCTGCCCCTAAGAAGAACCAAGGGTCAAGGTTCACTGAGTATGCAAGGTTGAATACTCCTAGGAGTTGAATCTTGTTGGACATTGAGAATGATAAGGATTTCAGATGGCCGAAGCCACTCAGGGGTGATCCCGCAAAGAGAAACCAGAATCAGTATTGCAGATTCCATAGAGACGTGGGGCATGACACTGACGATTGCAAGCAACTCAAAGATGAGATCGAGTTTTTGATCCGTAGAGGGAAGCTGAGGCACTTTACTAAGGGTGAAGACCGTGGTAACCAGAGAAGAGACTATAATAGAAGGGATGACGATCAAGATCGCAACCCACAGCCCCGAGGGCCAGTAATCAACATGATCTCAGGAGGCCCGACTGCGGCTGGGACAACTAGGAACTCTC
Organism: Saposhnikovia divaricata; assembly: GCA_036435485.1. Classification (NCBI taxonomy): domain Eukaryota; kingdom Viridiplantae; phylum Streptophyta; class Magnoliopsida; order Apiales; family Apiaceae; genus Saposhnikovia; species Saposhnikovia divaricata. Next base: position 51,829,462 of record CM071595.1, on the reverse strand, counting down.
GAAAGGCTTATGCTCGAGAGGTGTTGCACATCGTGGGAGAGGCCCCGAAGCGTGCAAAAACTGAGGTATCGATTAGCTTTGATGACTCAGACTTGGAAGGGGTGAAGTTCCCCCATGATGACCCGTTGGTTATAACTCCTGTGATTGGAAACTCGGAGGTGAAGCGAGTCTTGATAGACAATGGAGCTTCCGTTGACATTCTGTTTCATGATGCGTTTGTGAAGATGGGATACACTGATTCTCAGTTGACCCCCAATAACATGCCTATATACGGATTTAATGGAGTAAAATCCAAAGTTGAAGGGACTATTCAGCTGCCTGTAACTATTGGGCAAGAGCCCAAGGAGGCCACTCGGATGTTGAACTTCCTGGTAATCAAGGCGGATTCAACGTACAACGCTATCCTTGGAAGGACTGGACTTCATGCATTCAAGGCTGTTGCCTCAACCTATCATGTGAAGATCAAATTCCCTACCAGGAATGGTGTTGGAGAACATAAAGGTGATCAGAAGATGGCACGAAGCTGTTATGTAGCCTCGTTAAGGCCTGATGGAGTCGGGGGGCAGGTCCTTCCGATTGAAGACATGGAAGTCCACAGTGGTAAGGAACACAAAGAAAGGTCAGCAGAGGACATCACACAGAAGCCTCGGACAGCCATTATGGCTAAGGCGTTAACTGACTTTGTGGTTGATTGTACCATTGGCAACCAAGAAGTCGGGGGGCAGGAGGTAGTACCCCAAGCAGGAAGTGAACTTCAGAATAAGAATGAGGAGACCAGAAGGAGTGGTGGGTGCCCTATTTTGATGGAGCATCAAAAACAAAATTAAGTGGTGCATACCTAGTCTTGCAAAACCCCGATTGGGCTTAAGTTATCCTAGTAGGACTTAGCTTCATATTTATATAGTAGAAGTAGAAATAAGGTTCATTAAAACCATTGCAGAGCATGTTGCTCCGAGTAGGACAGTAGTACTCTATGTAAGGGTTGAACCCATTTCAAGTTATTAATGCAAGTTTGTTTTCCATTCATTGATTGTGATTTTATTTATGTGCCAAGCACCTGATGTGTGAGTCAAAGAAGACCAAGTACCGAAAATAAAAGAATACACGAATGAAAACAAACGAATGCATACCCCGAATGGTAGAGTTAGGTTACAGCAGATAAGAGTTTAAGTCCTTGAAGGACCCTGGATAAAGACAAACGTTGAAGCCCTGATGGAGCACCCGCTGAAGAAACATATTTCATAGCCCGAAAGATAATGGAAGGCTCACCAAGTGGATTGAGGCTAAACCTTCAGCCAAGATAACCACCAAACAAGTAATGCACTTCTGGAAAAGTGTAATATGCAGATGTGAAATTCCACGAATCCTGGTTACGGACAATGGAACTCAGTTTAACAATGATGAGTTCAAGAAGTATTGTGAAGAGAATGATATCCAATCGCGTTTCACTTCTGTTACCCATCCTCAAGCAGATGGGCAAGCTGAGGTTGCAAATTGAATTATCCGAAATGGACTAAAGGGTTGAAACCCCATGAACCTAAGACATTCAGTCCAAACCCCATCATTCGATATGCTCAATGTAAGGCTTGAAGCCGAAATAAGATCCCAAGTCTCGAAAAAGACCAGTATAATTTCTATGAAATCTTAGTGCATTATCATGGATGTTGGGAAGCATGATCAGCCATTTTAATCCCAGAAGTTCTTCAAGTCTTCAAGAAATCATCAAGGGATGAAGATCGAACCCAGAAAATCTTTAATAAATGAAGATTGGGCCCAGAAAACTCTAAGCTCAAAGCGAGGCAATGAATTTAGGCCAGGTTAGGCCTAGTTCAATCAAGGCCCATGCTGGCTAGGCCCAAACCCCAAACGGGTCATGTCCAACAGAATAAACTCCCGAAAGGAGCACTCAAAATTTTAAAGTCGAATTAGTGCTAATTCCAAGTCGCAGAGGTAAAGTCGAAATTATACCACAAGAGAGGTTTGAATGCTTCGACCTCACGGCGAAATGAGATCGTGAAAGGCTTTGGAATGAGGTCGAAAAATAAAGGTTTGAGCTCGCAAGTTTGAGCTCGAAAATACATGCAGAGGTAAGGTAAAACACGACGATCTACATCCCTGTGCGGACGAAACCTTGAGGTCGTTAATAACCTACGGATGAGGTCGAAAAACAGTTGAAATGTGAGGCCCACGTCGAACAAAAGGCCGGAAATTAATTAGGTTTAGTCTTAAAGGCTAAACACCATGACGCAATCAAGGCCTAACATGGCCCAATCAAATTTCTGTAGAAATCCCAAAAGGCTGAAATGATTAAAAGTGGCCTAAAGGCTCTACAAAGCCCAAGTCAAGCAAATGACTCAAGAATGAAGGAACAAGTGATAGTAGGCTTAATAAATTATGTAGGCCCATCTTGGATCAAGCCCAAACTAAAGGCCTGATAAGGTCTAGACAAAAATGAATGGCGAAAGTTGATAACAAAGGCACGAAAGCCTAACAAACTTTTAGTTGGACTTGAGTAACAAGGCCTGTTAAGGCCCAAGTCAAAATCAATTAGGACTTCAAGATGAAGAGCCCAAATATACGATTGGGTTCACGAGGAAAGGCCCCAAACTCTGATGAGTCTAAGGCCCGAAACAGAGGAAAGGCCCAAAAAAAAAAAACCAAAGGTCCCAAACGAAGTTGTCTGAGGTCGAGACCAACGACCTCGTTTTGCAGCATGTTTTCGAACTCGTTCAAACGACCAAGAAGTCGATTAAAACCCTGGGTTGAGGTCGTAAATATGATAAGATAAGCTCGTGTGAATCTGCTCGAAAAAGAACTAGCAATCTCAAGTCATATGAGCGACCTCACTCCCATTTGAGGTCGTAAACGACCTAAGAGATGAGGTCGTGGTTATATCGATTCCAAGTCGAAGCATCGAGCTCGTACTTGAACTAAAAGTGAATACGAAAATGTGCGACCTAGGTGTAAACTAAAGCCCAGAATGAAGTCGAGATAACCTTGGGTCGAAGTCGTGCAATCCTGGTCGAATATCGACAGTGAAATGAAGTCGTCGAGCACGACCAATGTCTCATTTGAGGTCGTTAGATCATGAAGTGAGGTTGTACGTTTGAAATCGTAGTTGAACTACGAATAGGGCTCGTAACGTGCGACCTGGACATAGAAAAAGCTTATGTTGAGCTCGTTGCATCCTAGTCGAAAATGAACTAGAAAAATGGAGAAAACCATGCGACCAGGACATGAAATGAGGTCGTGTGTACCCCAATTTGAGGTCGTTGAACCCAGGTCGTTTTTGAACTAAAAACTGTGACCAAAAGCTGCGACCTGGCCCTAGTTTGAGCTCGAAATTGAGCTCGAATTTTGTGATTAAAATTCAAAAATTTGAGTCGAAATGATAATTTCTGAATAGTACTAGCCCTTGGAAATAAAAAACAGGTCTCCACGTGTCCAGGTGATAATTGTGGTGGCGTGTGCCAAGATTGTGTCAGCACGTGGATTTAGGGATGAGAAAAAAATCCGATCCGATGGATACCCGATTCGAAACCTGAAATTTTGGATAACCCAAACATGATTTTTTGGATTTGGATTTAATTTTCAGACCCAAAAATTTTTGGATTTGGATTTGGATATTATGAAACCCGATCCGAAACCCGATCTGAAACCTGAAAACCGATCCAAACCCGATCCGAACCCGAAACCCGAAAAAAACCCGAATATATAACTATATATATATATACTATTATATAAAAGCCGAAACATTAAAAGTTTGGTCGGTCGGTCGGTCGGTCGATATGGTACCTATTGATTTTACTTATTTACCCTTACTCAATTACTGATAAAATTCATCCTACTAATCAATTTCCTTTTTCAGGTTAAACATTTCTATTTTTCAATAGCTAAATAATTTTCTTTTTCAGGTAAAATACAATATCATTTATATTTTATCTGATATGGGCTAAAAATAAGCCCTAAAGACACATTTAGTGTTGCATTAATTAGACCCGGTATGGTCCGAACGTGGAGCCCACCAACAGGGTCCAAAGTCCTATTTTTAATATTAATTTCGTAATTAATATTAGAGGTAATAAACAGCTCAGCAATAAGTGTCAGATAAGGACATTATCTCTACAAGACTTAGCCTCCAAGGCATCCATTTCGATATGGCAACAGACTCCTACAAGGAAGGAGTCTAGAACTTTCCTCAAGGAGGTGACTTATCTATTAAGTCTCCAACTCCTACCTTAATTCTAAGGCTTCTCAGTAGAGCCGGCAATTTCGTACACGACACGAAAACATGACACGAAAACGACACGAAAATTACGGGTTTGGGTTGACCTTTGCGGTACACGAACACGAAAGTACACGAACACGAAATTACACGGATGAATTTAGTGTCGGTTTTGGGTTTACCCTTGGGTACACGACACGAAACGAAAATACACGAAAAAAATAAATATTTAAATAATTTTATTAAAATTATATGAATACATATTTTTAAATAATATTTTATATATAATTTTTACATAAGATAATTACAAAATAGTTTCAAATTTTAGTTTTACAAGATTTGAGCACACTTGATTCTTTAGTTTCACAAGACTTGAGCACACTTGATTCTTTATGACATATTGACTTAAGACTCAACTAGTAAAAATTTAATATTTAAATATTTTATTTTTATTCAAAATTACACGAAACACGACACGAAATGTACACGAAATGATGGTACACGAACACGAAACGAAACGAATCCTTAACGGGTCGGTTTTGGATTTGACATTACGTACACGAAACACGAAAGTACACGACACGAAAGTATACGAAACGAACGAATTGCCAGCTCTACTTCTCAGCCTATATAAAGGGTCTGACCCCTCATTCTCAGAACTACGTTGGCTTGATTCTCTAGCAATACAGAGATACGTAGGCATCTTATGAGGACCGATCAGTCTCGAACGCAAGAACAGCCATTAAAGCTCGAAGCTCACCATCCCTTGTATTTAATACATACAAACCCTCGTTTTTATTCCACAACATTATCTAACTAAAATTTCTCCTTTATTAATCAATTTCCTTTTTCAGGTTAAATATATTACCTTTTCTATTTCCAATAATTAAATAATTTTCCAAAAATGTTAGCATCGTTTATATGAATTCAGTAAAGGCGAGCGCATCCGATTCTAAAGTCCTTTCCTAAACCACCAAGTGGGGAATACAATACAAGTTGAGAAGGAGGAGGAGGATGCAGTCACATTGTTATTATCATCATAGTTATGTTTTCCCTAGATAGCAATGATATTATTCAACTCTTGGAATTCTGTATCTTCCAATGAAGGGAATCAACCTGTACAATATTAGATAAAGACCCTTCAACATTTATCCTAATAGATTTAGTTAATTAGTAGGAATAAAAAGTAGATCAGTAAGGTACAGCTCGCATACCATTCCATCAAATAGCGGTTGAATGACAGATTTGTCCGTTGAACCCCCATGCATTTCTTTCTTTTCCGTGTAGAAGCCTCCGAGACTCTTGAGATTCATTAGCTGCGTTTTTAGTTTAGGCAAGTTTAAGATTTCTCCATCACTTGTGCTTCGTTCAGTACAATTACTTCCATCACATTACATTAATATATGAACAGCATTCGCAATTGCACCAGACATTTTGCAACATACTTGCTGAAGAGGTATTTCATTGTAGAGCGCGCAATTCATAATTCCCCCTAAAAAGGTTAGTTTAGAGAAAGATGTCTGCTGTCGACCACTATGCTGAATCTCATCTTGCGGCCATAACCTTGCTATATATTCCAAGTTATTAATTACATGAAAATATTCCCAGTTTTCTCAAATCTGCAAATGCTTCTCTGTTGTTATCTAGCTTTCGAAGATATTCTAGGTTTGGCAAATCCAGAGGACTTGTGAGATTACAATCCCAAATGCAAAGAGGTTTCAGGTTTTTGGGAAAAAGACTGACATTTGTCTCTCTGATGTTACACATATCGGAAAAAAACATCTTGAGTTTACCCAAAGGTTGAAGGGAGAAATGCTCTGAAAGATGCACATTTTGGAGCAATAGAAATCCAAGATTCACCAGCATGCCAAAGAAGCCACCTGAGAATTGTTGCAGTGCAACCACAACGTCTTTAGGTCTGTACAAACCAGATCCTCTGGTGACGAACATCATCAACCTCCACGTCCAAATGTTATAATTTCGAAGTACTTAACCGTCATTCTCAATAAATCGTGAGTCACATCTTTTAAGCAAAAATGCATATTTTGGAAGTCACATCTTTTAAGCAAAAATGCATATTTTGGATCTTTGAAAGCTATGGATCTTGCTACGTCTCTGATGGTGTCACGCAATTTAGTTATATAATTTGCTTTACAGTTGAGCAACAAAGAAGATATCACAAGTATTTTAACCATAGCAAGTATTGTAGATTCTTCCTCGGGTATAAGTTGTGAACCTATTGCCAACAGGATCAGCTTCCTGATGTTGATTTCAGCATCTTCAGGAAACATGGAACACAAAAAAAGAGATACCTTTCCATCATATTGTAATCTATCAATACTCAATTCAACACAAGCATATACTTGAGGATCTATTCCATCAATATTTTTAAAATTGCCCTTCTCAAGTTTATGAAGTGCATGCTTCCATACATCGAGAGGCTTGAATTACCTACAGCATGAATGAGGAGTGATAAACCCGCACATTTAGCACAAACTTTCTTCGCCAGGGTATTATTCGGTAGAGAATCAATACGAAGTACCAACAGTGTGCTGGAACAGATCCCATGCTTCTTCTGCTGTCAGGGTGGTAATCTGGACAGGACACTCACACTTGTTATGCAAGCATACGTCTTCCCTTCTTGATGTCAAGAGGATCTTACTACCCTTGAAACTACTACTTTCACCAAATGAAGTCCCAATAATATCGTCCAAGGGAATCTGACTCCATATGTCGTCTAATATGATGAGGATTTCCCCCATTCATTAAACTACTTTTCAGCTGAGATGCCCTATTTTCCACATTATCTTGAGATTCGAAGCAATCTAGATGGGCCGCAATCTAATTTTGTAACTTTATTACGTCCAACTTTTCAATACCGACATCTGCTCGGGCAACCCTTGTAAAGATCTTCTTTTCCTTGGCTTCTTGCCAAATTTGTTCCATCATACGAGTTTTTCCAACTCCAGGCATTCCATATATGCCTGGATGAGAGAACTACTTTCAGTTATTAACTCTTTCCAGAGCTTGCCATAAAATTTTTTTCCGGATGGAAAATCCTGGAATGCCTCATTAGCTTAAGGTAAATTTTAAGTGGGGGTATTTGTGCAATCTCTGTTGGAGTAACTAACTCTGCCAGCTACAGCTCAGCACGAGTTAGTTACACCAATTCATTCAAAAATTCTGTCCTATATATATTCTTCTTGAGATAGAGATTCGTTACTTACTTAGCTTATTCATCAAGATACACAATGAATGTAGTTTTCAATCTTGCAATGTACGTATTACTCTGTATGATTTTACAGTTTGTGATGTATATAGTTTGAGTGTTCAATCCAGTGTTCTTTACATTTCTCTATTCATTTCATATCAGAACTATAAAATTAACATGGTATCAAAGCAGGTACAATTCGATCTCTGCGTTCGTGACTCTACGTTCGTGATGTGACGATCTACAATCGCGAATTTGATCTCAAAATTTCTTCGATTTCATGTGTTTCCTTCTGATTTTACATCTCAGATTTCATATAGTTTGTTTGATTTCATTTGAGAGTATTTTCTGCAGTTCTTAAGATCGTTTTCGCCATTAAAGCTTCGTTTGAGAGCTTCGTTTCTTGAAGTTTTTTACGATTGATTGTGTCGATAGAGATTACGACGTAGATTGATCTAGTTAAGAAAATTTCTTCAGTTAATCAGTCAATTAGAGTTTATAGATATGGCTGAAAATAGAACAGTTAAAGCTCCTAATCAAAATCCAAACATCATATATTTCATTCATCCTTCTGATGCGAGTACACAGTTAGTTTCAGTAAAGTTTAATGGAAATGGATTTAACAATTGGAAGAGATCTATGATTTTGACTCTTTCAGCGAAAAACAAACTAGGTTTTGTGGATGAAAGTATAGCTAAACCAGATCCTACATCTATTGAGTCTAAAGCCTGTGATAGGTGTAATGATTTGGTATGTTCTTGGTTGATCTACAATTTGGATGACGTGATTGCTAAAAGTGTGTTGTTTCTTAAGACTGCAAAAGAAATATGGACTAATTTAGAAGAGAGGTTTGGATACACTTCAATGACACAAGTGTATTCACTAGAGCAACAACTAGCTGAGTTACAACAAGGAAATGACAACATTTCAGAGTTCTTTACTAAAATCAAGAGCTTATGGGATGGGATAAGTGATGCAAATCCTTTACCACAATGTACTTGTCAAAAATGCACTTGTAATCTTGAGCAGAGAGTTTATCAAATGCAACAAGATCAGAGAATGTTGCATTTCATGATGAAGTTGAAAGAGGAATTTTCTGCTGTGAGGGATAATATCTTAATGCAGCATCCTATTCCAAATGTGACTAATGCTTATAGACTATTTGCACAGGAAGAGAGAAATAAAGAATTGTCTCAAGCAGTTCAAGAGAATGAATCAGTGGCATTTTATGCAGACAAGGGAAAGTACAATGAGTCCAAACAGTCTAAGCCCTCTAGTGGTTCTGGTTCTAATTTCAGGAGGAAATTACAATCCTAACTACTCTAAACCTGCAGGAAACAACAAATTCAGCTAAGAGATCTCAGTATTTTTGCACTCATTGCAAAATTTCTGGTCATATTATTGAGAGATGCTTTAAAGTGCATGGTTATCCCCCTGGTTTTAAAGGCTTTAAAGACAAGAGAATTGCAGCTGTTTCTTGTCAACCTGATTCTTCTCCTGATTCAGAAGGAAGTGATTATATATTTGTTGAGCAGTATACTAAGCTCATGGAGATGTTAAACAAGCAACAGTTGCAAGATACTTCTTCTAATGATAAATCTAGCTATGTTCTTTTAGCAGGTAATTTCTGCTTATTCACAAGTTCTTATACAAGCTGGATTCTTGACAGTGGGAGTACCGATCACATTTGTGCTAATCTGGATCTTTTTGACACTTATCAAATCTTTGAAGGCAGTAATAATACTATCACTGTTCTTGATGGAAGGAAAATTAAGATTACTCATGTTGGAAGTGTCTCCTTGACTAAAGACATTATTCTACATAATGTTTTTCATGTTCCAGATTTTTATTTTAATCTGGTTTCAGTGAAAAAGTTATGTCAAGATCTTCCATGTCATTTAGTGTTTACTAATGACAAATGTTTTGTCCAGGACCTTTTGATGAAGAAACCGCCAATTCATCTTGGTAATGAGAAAGTTGGTCTTTACAATATCGAATCCACTAAGCTGTCTAAGTATTCAAATCTCAAAGAGTCATGTTGCTCAGCTATTGAAGAAACACAGTTATGGCACTTAAGGCTTGGGCACATCCCATTTTCTCAATTGAAAATACTACAACCTCAGCTTGATATTAAGTCTTGTATGACAGATACTATATGTCAGATTTGTCCTACTGCTAGGCAATCTAGACTTGCTTTTTCTTCCAGTTGTATTCAGACTAATAGTATATTTGAATTGTTACATTTGGATATCTGGGGACCCTATTGTACTAAGACATCTGATGGTTGTAATCAATTTCTAACCATTGTAGACGATTTCAGTAGATACACTTGGGTTCATTTATTAAAGCATAAATCTGATGTTACTTCTGTTTTGACAAAATTTGCTGCATATGTTGATACACAATTTCAACTTAGTATTAAAGGCATCAGATCAGACAATGCTAAAGAATTTTGTGAGGGTGCTTTCTAACAGTTTTGTCAGCACAAGGGTATAATCCATCAAAAGAGTTGTGCCTACACATCACAACAGAATGGAGTGGTTGAACGTAAACATAGGCATCTTTTGGAGACAACTAGAGCTCTTTCTTTTCAATCTAAGGTACCAATTCAATACTGGGGTGATTGTGTTCTTTGTGCAACTTACCTAATAAACAGAATGCCTCTAAAGTGTATTGACAATCTAAGGTACCAATTCAATACTTGGGAATTGGTTGCTTAACCACCAGGGAATAAAGCAATTGGTTCGAGATGGGTGTTTAAAGTTAAACTCAAAGCTGATGGTTCCTTAGAAAGATGTAAGGCTAGATTAGTAGCAAAAAGGTACAACCAAAGATTTGGAATTGACTATGAGGAGACTTTCTCCCGTGTGGTCAAAATGGCTACTGTTAGATGTTTATTGGCAGTTGCAGAATCCAATAAATGGCCTCTGTAACAACTTGATGTCAATTATGCTTTCTTACATGGCATTTTATCTGAGGAAGTTTATATGAAGGTGCCAGAGGGCATACCTAATCCTGGTAATAAGGTTTGTAGACTAATCAAGTCCATATATGGCCTTAAACAGGCTTCAAGAGAATGGTTTGCTAAACTCTTGTCAGCTTTGTTACTTCAAGGTTTTCAGCAATCTAAGAGTGATTCTAGTTTGTATATCAAGAGGTCTGTAGGTTTGGTTTGTATTACAGCTGTTTATGTTGATGACATCATCCTTACTGGCACAGATTCAGTTGCTATTCAGTCATTGAAAACATATTTGCATCAAGAATTCACAATTAAGGATCTGGGCCAGTTAAATTTTTTTTCTAGGTTTTGAAGTTAGTCATCTTGATTCTGGTATTTTCTTGAGTCAGAAAAAATTTACACTGGAACTTCTTAATGATTATTCTTGTTATGATCTTTCCAAAAGGGCTATTACACCACTACCTGATCTAGCTTATGTAGTTCAATCTCTGAGTCAGTTTATGCAGCAACCGAGGTCCACTCATTTTCAAGCCATATTACATACAGTCAGATATGTGAATTCATCTATTGGTCGAGGCATACTTTTGAGTGCTGATACTCATATCAAGTTACAGGCTTTCACTGATTCTGATTGGGCATCCTGTCCAGATTCTAGGAAATCTGTTACAGGTTATGTCCTATTACATGGCCAATCACCTGTTACATGGAAATCTAAGAAGCAGAGCAACGTTTCTCACTCTTCTTCTTAAGCTGAATATAGGGCAATGGCTGCTGCAGCTTCAGAAATTACTTGGTTGGTTAGATTACTTGAAAAGTTAGGTGTTCATGATCTTAAACATGTCACAAGTCACTGTGACAATCAATATGCGATTCATGTAGCTAAGTGTAACGCCCCCAACCGGGGTCAGGAGATTTGGTCGTTACACGAAAATCCTCAAATATTTTCACCTGTTTAATAACACAATAATCCTTGTAATTGTCCAAAATAATATATATATATATATATATATATATATATATATATATATATATACCTGTGACCCCAACCACCAAGACCTTTTAGGTTATAGGGCTAGAAACAATAATCCAAATCCCATTAAATAAAAAGTTTCTTCCTTACCACATTTTCTTTGATCAAATCTTAAATCACTGGTATAACTTCGACAAGAAGTATACCATGCCAACTAATTTAATACATAATAATAATTATCGAAGTCCAACTATATAAAATATATCTTACACTAGATCCAGACATCCTGAGTCAAGTCATCTTCCAAATAGCGTCTTGCTTCTTCTCTTTCCGAACTGTGCGGATAAGTTTCGCCAAACTACCTTACTGAAAAGTTAGAATTAAGACAACAAGAATGAGCAAATAATGCCCAGCAAGTTCTACCAATAACTATCAACTCATAAAAATAGAATATACTTCAATATGAGTAATATGGGAAAAGAATCAGACCTTTATCCAATTATATCATTTCGCAGTCTCAACATCTTTATAAACTTTAATCCTTTGTTATATAAAATATAAACAAAGTTTCAATATAACATATATGGTGAAGTTCAAGATACTTCAATATAACATTCATGATTAACCTCGAAACCTTTTTTTCATAATCTCCATTATCTTAAAAATCCTTAACAACTCAGGCTATTGTTATTTATATCTCAACCGTTATCTCATTATCGGTTATTCACAAGGGAATATTACTAACTAAAGAAAATACACTTTTAGACCAAGAAGCCTTAACAACTGCTTGATTATTTAATAATCTCTTACTCTCTGATTTAAAATAATACTTTTATAAGGCTCAGAAATATTCTTCTCTCATGGAAGATCAAAGATAATAATAAAAATCATTTTCAATATGATTTAAAAGTACTTAATAAATATTCAAATAATTTTTGTTACACAATACGTGTTTAAAGAATGTCTGCTATGCAAGGTAATTGCAATTAAATCCTTAAATGAATACTCAAAATAAAATTCATTTAATAATATAAATATTCAAATAATTTTAATGTTATAAAGAAAATTCTTAAATGAATATTTAACTTAATATTTACTTATGATACAAAATAATTGAATAATATTTACTCCATATTCTTTAATCAGAAAATAAACTTCTTAAATGAATAATAAAAATAATATTCATCTAACATTTTTTTTTATAAAAAATGAATGAATATATTTACTTGATGATATTTCATCAGAAAATAATCTTGAATGATAGCGGAAAATACCGTCTCCCGGTATATATCTAAATATACAATTTACCCGCCCTATGCTAAGGGCACTAGTAAAACCCAGCTCATAACTCTTATATAATAACTAGCTTATAAGCCAACATCATTCCATATATATCGCAATATCTCAGTTCAAAAAGATATATATAAATTTATCTTGCAGTATATATATAACATTCATTTGAATCCACTTCACTAATTAATCTTTCTTATTATAGGGGTTCATAATTCTTTATACATACAAGACTTAGGGTAGCCTTGCATCCCTCAAAATAATTCTCAATTCATATCTAGTCTATGCATATATATATATATATATATATATATATATATATATATATATATATATATATATATATATATATACATTTTATAACGGACAACATCATATGGTTTAGAAGCCAACAGTTAAAGGATAGAAATCTTGCCTTAGCGATGCGAATGCAATTGCGACTGCGAATGCAAATGCGACTGCGAGGGTCCTGGTTTATATCGAGGTGCTATAACATTGAAAACAAAGTAGGGTTAGCAACTAGTGCTAACCTAAACCACTTAAACTGTCACATATAATCCAATGCATAATCTGCTATACACATTTCCCATTTCCACTGACCGACGCCACACATATCTTAATTGACATATAAGCATGTTATTTATACTCACATTGCATCCTAGGACTTAGCGAAATTCAAGTTTTAGGAGTTCGTCATTTCTTAACGTTTCTTGCCGTTTTACTTAAGATTCTAGCTTGACCTCCTATACTCTATCATTTTTAGTAAATTGAAAAATCAAGATTTTAATCCAAAACCAACTCGAGGGTCTTGTACTACATTCATACTACTGCTCCTCAAATTTTCACAATTTAATTCAAGGTATAGATAGGGTAATCATAGCCTCAAAGTTGGGGTTTAGTGTTTTAAATCGTTTCGAGAACTGTTTACTAAAACGGCTCTAAATTTCAAACCGTAAAACCTTTTCACATGATTCTTACGCTCACGCGATCTACAAGACAAGCTCTACACACTCATGTTAACCACTGATCCAAAATAGGCAGTTTCACTTTCGAAATTTAAGCAGTTTTATTTTTAAAGAAAATCGGGCATTACGATGGCTATAACCGGGATGTTTCCATTTTTGTTTCTCCTCGAATAAGCCATACAAGCAACCCATGCTCTAATATCACAGACCAACTGTCATAAGAAGCCACTAAGGGCAGTGGTAAGGTTCCAATGACCACCACTCAACAAGTACTTGAATCATGCTTAATGACATCTACAAATAACTATACATACATGTATATAACCATGTCCTAACATCTTATCATAAAATCATCCAAAAACTCCATTAATCTCAAAGTCAAACTAAGGGTTCTTGATGTTCATACCTTTCTTGAAGCTTGATTATTGTAAGAACCCAGATTTTTGGGTAGAATTAAAACTTTTATTATGTATTGATGTAAGAATGAACAGTGGTTACAACTACAATGTAATACTGGCTTTAAAGGATGAAGAATGGAAGGATAAAAGATTCCAAGGTTATATGTCCTGAGGGATGCTATTGGGTGATAACTTAGATTAGAATAATCTATCTCCTAGAAAGTTAAGATAAGATTCCCTAGAGAGAAATAGATACCCTCATGTCATCCAAATCAATATCTATTATAAGCCCAGCGGTTCCGTAAAAAGGTTAAGGAACACTCGAGGGTGAACCAGGTTCATTTTCCTAATTATAGGAATTAAATAAAAATAAGTGATGAATAGTGATTTTGGTGGAATTTGGAATATTATTATAATAATGTTATACCCGGTATTCGGAACGGATTTCTGAGTTCGTATTAGTGATCCGGGAAGAAAATAAGTGTATGTAAAAGCTGTCGGATTCAGAAAAAGAGCACTTTTATTTTCTCCGAGATTTCCCTGGACACTGCAAGACATAAGGAATTATAAAAGGGATTTAAGGAATTTAAATTCGAGAAGTACTAAGAAAGATGAGGAATAGTATTATAAATATTAAGAAGGTTTTCGGTAAAAACCCTAACTAGAAACGAATGAGTTATTCCTACGAACGATCAATCGAATCGAGCAATAACCGGACAAAAGAGCAAGCAGAGACTAAGATGCATGCATGTGCTATGTATAAAATATCTACTAACCAAACTAGAATCAAGGAACTAGAACATTAGAGCATGCAACCAAGCACTTAGCAAGTAACTAACTAGTAAGCTCTAAACCACCATAAACTCAACACTTGTCATGGTGTTTCCTCATCCAACACTTCACAACTTTATTAAAGTATCTTTATACAAAGATATTATGTGTAAGTGGATGAGAGTGGATGAGAATTAAGTCATAGAAAATCAAATAAACCAAACAAAAAAACTCTTTCCCCAAAGAAAGCATCCATTCGGCAACATCTTTAATTCCAAAACAAAAATCAAGCTTCCAACCATCACTTGACCTTGTAATTTTTATGGTGAGTTCCATAATTCATAAAAGTGATCCCCTAAAAATTTCAAAGCCAAACTCTCTTGTCTCCATTTTCAAAGAAATCATCAAAGACTAGGGTGAATAGTGATTTTCAAGAACAACTCTTGATTTTCTTGATTTCTAGGATGATCTAAGCTTGGTTATGGGTATACAAGGACTATGCAAAGCTTAGCAAGGTCTTTAAACACTCCAAGGAAGGTATAAAGCTCTTGAAACCCTAACCCTTGTTTGAGATTTAAGCATGTTTATGCTAGTTATAACTTAGTTATGGTTATGTTGAGATTATAAGCATGATTATGTATGGATTTTGGATTAATGATGTAAATAGCTAGATGAACGGAAAGGCATTGCTTGGCCTCAGTTCATGTATATAAGTCATGTATATGTTGTTTGGGTTGGATACTATGTTTATGGGAAGATTCGAAATTAGTAGATATTCGATTTACAGCCGTTATAATGCCCGATTTTGCAATACCATGTTTTGTATGCCATTTTCCATGTCGAACCCCTACTGTCCAGAGACCTTATCTGCCATGATAGGATAGGTAATGTTCTAAGCTTCGTTTTGATATAAAGATCACGTGAAACGGACTTACGGTTTAGGATTTATGACCAAATTACTAAAAGTAGTTCGAATCCGTAAACGAAAGTTCGTAACTGTAATTGAACCCTCGTAAACTATGTAACGTCATGGCGAATCTTGGTAAATAAATACTAGAGGTAAAAAGGAAGGCGTGAAAGAAAACCGTATGTCAAAAAGATCATTTTTCGATTTATTAAAAATGTTCGAGTCGAGGTTAAACGCGAACGAACCCCTAAAAGACGACTCTTTTATAACTTCGGTAAAACACTTAGAAAACGGACGATAAAACTCGGAGTATAGTATTGGTTCGTAACGATCGTCTTTAGAACTCATATGACTTAAGTATGTCCCAAGTATAAGTGCAATGACATGTCGTATTAACGAACGGATGTCGGGTCGGATCAGTGATAAAAGTAATCCACTAAAAGGGGTATAACGAGATAACTCAAGAACGTGTTTCGAATTAAGTATAACTTAACTTTTAATATGTTAAGTGATTAATCCCGAATGCCTTGGCTATTTATAGATCACCAAGCTGAACCGGGACCCGCTACCACTACCCCTTACCGTACTCGACTACCAGGCAAGTTTCAATTCCCTTCTTTTAGGCTGTTGTTGTGATTGAATAAATATATATACATATGCTGATATACATATGCCATTGCATGCATGCCTACTTTCAAGTTGAAGTGATATACTTGTTCCCTGAATGTTATTGTTGGCTTATAAGCTAGATAGTTATATATCAGTTATAAGCCGATTATTGTAAGACCCTCATAGAAGGGCGTATACATCTTATTAATCAAAAATAGACCGGGAGTCAATATTCCTTGATATATCGAGATTACCTCGGAGGAAAATATTTAAGTAAATATTTTCTATTATTTGGGCGACGAATATTATTTGAATATTCGTTCGAGACTAATTATTTTAACGATCCTTACTTCAAATAATTATTTGAACGTAACCATTCGACGAATAATATTTTTCAATATTCATTCAAAGTCGAATAGGTTATCGATTATTATTCCGAATATTCTTCTAAAGATTGGACTACTAAATGAATATTATTTGAATATCCATTTAGAATATTACTTTATCAAATGAATATTACTTTTGAATATTCATTTAAGATATTACTTACTTGATGAATATTATTCTAATATTCATCTGAAGCTTGATTTATTTATCGAGTCTTATCTCGAATATTCCTTTAAAGCTTGGATTACTAAATGAATATTACTTGATATTCATTTAGAATATTATTCATTAAACGAATATTACTTTATCAATAAACATTTAAATTCCTAATTAATTATGAATATTATTTTGAATATTCATCCAGGGTTCTATTTAATCATCGAATATTATTTTAAATATTTTAAATATTCTTTTCAGGTCTTATTAATTAATGAATATTATTCTGAATATTCATTTGAATATTTAATTATGCAATAAATATTCTTTAGATATTTCTTCAAGGATTATTTGAGAAATACTCTGATTAAAGATATTCTTTCATATTCCTAAATATTCTGTAAAATATTTTAATTCAATAAATATTCTCTGAATATTTATTTCATACTTAGAATAACCTCGATAAGGTTTATCTTCTTCGATTATTACAGAAAATATTTCGGAGTCATATTATTATTAATCTTATATCAAGAAAGGTTCTCAGACATCATTCTTCTTTGAGTCTACCTCTCTAATAATAAGGGAACCTTACTTGGAAGATGTTATTTATCTTGTCGACTTCCCGGTCATAGAGTATTCTCTTCACTCGCAACTCGGGTGCTGTTGACTTATTAAGTCGTTGTTTACTTTCTCATCTTTCGAGGGGTAAGATTGTTGGAACAAGTTGATATTCGATACCAAGCCACAGCTTGGAAGTTATTGGTGAATTTTCCTTTCCAACTAGATACGACTACCTTGTAGAG
Organism: Saposhnikovia divaricata; assembly: GCA_036435485.1. Classification (NCBI taxonomy): domain Eukaryota; kingdom Viridiplantae; phylum Streptophyta; class Magnoliopsida; order Apiales; family Apiaceae; genus Saposhnikovia; species Saposhnikovia divaricata. Next base: position 51,811,811 of record CM071595.1, on the reverse strand, counting down.
TCTTATCAACAAGTATTATACTTGGGGAAAGGGGGACGAACGTTACATTCAGAATCATGAACTCTATTCGAACTAGGAGTCGTGTAAGAGGCCGAGTAGCGCCGGTCCATCCCCTTTGGCCCAACCGTTGGCCGGGGAGAGCTAGTAAGGCGGTAGACAAGTAAAGCCGTCAGTTCTTCCTTCTACCGGTAGTAAATCTAAATTGAGCTGTACGATCTCGACTAATCATCAAGATTGGAACAGCGGGCGCGGTGAATACTCCATCATTGGTTCATCATCCAAATTTATTTATTTCCTGCAACATGATTACTGTTGGCAGAGTTGGAAAAGGGTCATAACTGGAATTGCAACCTTTTCTTGCAAGTTCCTCTTCTTAATAACAATAAGAATATCTCGCTTACTTTGATGTAGCAGATATTTCTACAAACAAATACTTTAAGTTACCTTGTAACTTCATCGTTCATATTATACTGGCATCATTTCCGTAAATGCATGGCATATGGTTTGAAAGATACTTTTGAACTGTTATACATTATCGTTCAGTCATATATTATTGTTGGTGGGCTATTGCTCACCCTTGCTTTATTATTATATCACAACAACAGCTAGACCAGATGACTCGCACAAGGCGCACTCGACGCGGGCGAGGACGATGAGACTACCAGAGCTGAAGAAGAAGCTATTGGTAGGGTATATTTATTCTTTCAGTACCAAGAATATGGTCTAGTATGACTTATGTAAATGGATGGCAAAGAGTATGTATTTATATTGAAATTCTTTTGGATTGTAAGAACTCATGATGTGATTAATAAAAAATTTGAGTGTTACTCTGATTTCATCTCTGGGACTATAACGGGTGTGTTTTATATTATTGTGTTGGGTTATAGAGACGTAATTTATTTTATGTTAAGGAAAGTTCAAGTGTTGTGGACAGAATTGGAAACCGTAACCACCGGATCCCGGACCCCGGATCTGGGGGTGTTACAGAAGTGGTATCAGAGCGTACGTTATAAACCCCAGAGATGAGGTGACGTTAAAACAATAAATTCAATAAGATAATAAGAACTCTTGCCAAGTTCATAGTCGGACTACTTAATGTAGTGATGACATATAAAACCCTTATGGGAACTCGTAAGTATAATGATAGTAACTTAGCTCGATATCGTATCGACGAGTAAGGCGACTGACCTTGAGGCATACGAGCAACAGCGCGATGATGCTTTATATGCTGAAGATCAGCGGGTAATTCGATGGAGTACCCTACTGGAGACCCGGAAGAGGTTCCAGCAGATAAAGAAAATCCTGTTAGGATAAGGAGCTTACCCATGGGTAATGAGGGTCGCAGCCAAAATGACTGTGATGATTAAGAAATGGTGCTCAGAAAAGTGAGTATAAAGAACCGAGATATTACTAAGAGATCTGAAGATGCATGTTGAATTCATAGCCGGACTACCAGATGTAGTACCAGCAAGAAAGAAGGGTTGGAAGAATTACTTGAGATCTTATACGGAAATAGATGAGAATCCTTAGAGATTTTCATCTTAACAAAGAAAGAGCTAGAGGGATGTATGATTATCAAAGACATCGATTTAGGGCGAGGAGCAGAGTCCCTAGGAATAGTTGAGAAGGAGGCAGTAAGTGCCATATCATTTGATAAATGAATTAGTATGAATATGGTCAGTAATAATTCGCCATGAGAAGGCAGGTGTCGTAGGTTGTAAATTATGGAACCAAATTGAGGTTGATAAGGTGGTTTTATTAAGGAAAATGTTCATTTTATGAATGAATCATTTAGAAAGTAAAGACATTGGGAAGTGATAGCATGATTGGGTAAAGTTATATAAGGAAGTAGTAAGCAAGACAATGATCTCAGAACCTACCGGAAGATAAGACCAGTGAGTCAAGATGAACTCGTAATGAGACTACTGCCAGAGACTGAGTATAGAGTTAATTCAACTCAGTTAAATGATGAACCAGAAACGTCAGATGCATGTGATTCAGAGGAATATTAAATTCCTTCTTCTCTTTGAATGGATTATAGTAGTTACCTTAAGTTTACTCCGACACGGAACTATAATAGATCAAGTAATACGATCAGCAGTTAAAGAGAAAAATGTGAGAAAATCTTCCTGGAGCAAAAAGGTGAAATTGGTAATGACCAAGAGCTGGCATTGCTTAATGGAAAAAGGAGATTTTGTGCTTCCAATGACGCTTCGCATAAAGGGTTAGGTAGACCGACATTTGGTAGTATTGAATATCAGGACGTTGTGACAGGTTTCAGTTTGAAACTATTGATTCCCTTCTAAGGGATGTATATAATTGATTCCTCTCCAGTGGGTAAACTTCCAATCCGATGATGATTATTTCGTTAACTATGACTGCTTATGATTCCACCTGCTTGGAGGTTCATAGAACTATTCTTCAGGTTTCGAAACTGGTCTCCTTAATGTTACCAGTAGGTGGGTAGATTGATCAAAATTTCCCTGAGTCTGGAAAGGAATTCGGTGAATTTTGGCAAACCTTGTCTTTCTGATTATCAGAGAATGTCATGGAAGAGAGTAAAAAAATTGGAGCAAACCCTGTGATTTGGGTAAGGATGCTGTAAAATGGGTTAGTAAACGGACCCTGAGCATTACAATCGACGGTAGTGATAAAATGATGAAGTGAGATTGGACGAAAATAGGAAATGTAAGTAAGAAACCAGCCGGATTGAGAAATTCTAGGATTGACTTAAATGAAAAGGCTGTTATGCCAGGAATGGTAAGCTTGTGTGGCACGCAGGATTGATAAGAATAGTTGAAAAGATAAAAGTGGAGGAAAGGTGACCGGAGACGGTGCCGAGTAGTCGATTAAGACTTATATGGAGTAAAGTTTTGGAAAGGTAGAAAGGTATCAAAGAAGAAGGCACTATGCCGGCAATTGCTAGAAAAGTAATGCTATTAGCCAACCCCTAAAATCATATATTTTTATGTGTGGCCAGTTGAGGCCAAGTCCCAACGGACTATAAAGTGACTAGACCAGCAATGAAAAGACAAAGCAGGGTTGCTTCTAAGAAAGCACCGACTGCAAGGGCTTCTGATATAAAGGAAACATTAATGAGATCGTTTGAATCTTCTGCCGAACAACCCATGTTTTGATTGGGAATTCACTAGACCTTTTTGGGATGGGGTCACCCGTACTAAAGTGACTCATGTGTATATGGTTGTTCAAGATTTCGAGTAAAATGGAAGTATAGTGACTTGAGATGTATGATGTTAGGGTATCATGAATACCATGAATATATTATGACGGAGGAAAGTAAACAATGAAGGTATATGAAGAGGGTATAGAAAAGGTCAGAAATTGAACAGTATGCTGTAGGAATTTTGTCTGAGGCAAGTACCTTTGCGAAGAACGATAAGCACTAAGAGATTCACGTTGAACTCGACCAATATCTTCCAGAACATCCTTGCTACCATTAACAAGTTCGGTAAGAGAAGAGATTGGCATACGTTGCCTTTTTGGAAGGCCAAATAGGCTGACAACTATCTGAAAGAAGAGGGTGGCATTAAACCACCGATCGATTATCAAATGAGAATGATTGAAAAGAGACCTTTATTAAGGATACATGATCTGATTGCCAATTATAAGATGCAAGAATTCCTTGGCAGTTGAATTAAGGATAGGATATCCATAAATTAAGACAAACCCTGGGGAATGCACAAGGGGTGGCATTAACCCTAATAACGACATTATGACTTCAGATGTTATGAGCTGGACTTGCTAAGGCAACAATGACCGGTAAGGATTATTAAAAAGAGTTCTGGAAAGAACATAGATAGAATTATTAGAGTATTGATCAATGACATTTTGATATACCCGGTACCCAGAAAATACCGGAGGAATGATAAGGATGGCCTACGAAACCTTACAAGGAAAAAGGGTAATATTCCGAACTTCAAAAATGGAAGTTTGGTAAGGAATGTATGACATCGTAACAATAATGCCAGATGAGGCATGTATGAAACCCTGAGGAAGTATGGGTTGAACCAATAAGGTTGAGATTATCCTAAAACAAGAAGGGATTTAAGTAAGGAAATATCCTAGGTATGATTTGGAGTACCTGTAGTCAAGATCGCACTAGAAAGGTGGAAGCAATGACTTTTGGAAAAGACTGATAGATGCTTTCTCTCATTCAGCAGAATTTAAGGGAGAATGCTTCCACCCTGAGTTGGAATAGATCTAGAAAACATTGATTATTATAATCAGGAAAGGCCAACGAGGTGGCCGACACTTTAAATATAGGGGAGTAAGCATAAATGCTCAGACCGAAGAAATAGAATGATAATGTAAGGACCTTGATGGTCATAATGTGGTAGAGGAAGTTACATTCCATTTGATGATTGTGCCAGGATCAACTATAAGAATAGTTTAAGTAAAGATTCGATTCCTGATGTTGCCAGTAGCACATTACCGACATTAGGAGGCTCTACGACAGACCAGACCAAATTCCCCAAGAGACTTGCCTTTTCTTTGGAAAGAGAGAAGGGAGGTTAAGTAACAATGAATTGGTAGTAAATGACCAGAAATAGAGAGGGTACAAATACTGATAAGCCAAATGGCACGATGATGAATGACAAGCAAGTTTATGTTGGTGTATTTCTGTGCAAACAAGATAGAGAATTATGAGGTTGGCAAGCGATTAAGCAAACCGATAAGCTTTTAGTCTTCTACCGGAGATATATGATTAATAATCTCACCAGCCTGTTCCAGCTGCGATGCTGGAAGCTTTCCTGCAATTTTATCTGCTTCATGTAATATCTACGTCAAGTTCAGGAAGCATTCCCTATGGATAGGGAATAGTGATTATTTTGTGTTCCTAGAGGATCTTGAATTGATAATTTTGATGCTTAGTTATTAAAGCACTGCGTAAACGATAAGCGATGGTGATCCTTCTGAGAAATTAGGTGGTAACGACTGTGGAAATGTCGAATTGAATCTAAGTTAGAGAAATCATCCAGGTTTATTTCGGATGGTGTAATTTCTGGAACGACAGGATATTTGAAATGAAGAATTAGGTTATGATGGTTCATAAAATAATTATAGTAGAAATAAAGACAAGAGACTGATAGAGATGGGAATAGAATTGGGAATTAATAAGAGAGTCAGATAGGCAGACTCATGAGAAGCTCCAGTAATGAAGCGAGAAGAGTATGGAATTGGCAAGGTAAGGGTATTGGCCAAAGCGGAAAGTTGGAATTAGGAGCATGAATGACATACAAATTGACTCCTTTTAAGTTTGGAAAATTCGAGAAAATATGAAATAGATTGACTGAGTAATAAAGAGACTCATGAAATGAAAAAGTGAAATCTAGATGGTTGAACAAAGGAAAGTTTGACCACAAACGTGCCACGTATATTGAATAAAGGTAACACGCGTTCCCCTAATAAGGTGACGGTGGAGTTCAATAACAGAAGTGAATGAGAACTAGATGATAAGATGGATGTGATTGATAAAGAAAAGAATGGGAAATAATGATGGAAGTGAAGCAAGGAATGCTATGAATGGATTGATGAATGGGTTTTCCTAATGAGCTATCGGAATGACAACCTGATGGTGTTAGAATTATGAATATGAAATGGCCAGTGTCGTGGCGTGAAATGCCAGTAATAAAAATGTCAAGCGAGAAATCCATGATTTTAACCTGAGAGGTTGAAGTATTTTCCAAAAGTAAGTAATGCTAATATCAAACAAGAGTATAGGTCCATAGAATGATGGACAGAGAAACAAGGACATGTGATATGTGAGATTACGATAAAGTAGTATTTGATACGAATACGATTACTTTCTTCCCTAATAAACCTCTATAGTTCAGAGGTAAATTCTGAGTATGATATTTTGACAATCATGAAAATCTTCTTATATAATTCTCTGAAATTCTTTCCTTTTAATATCCCCTATTTATTTTCCTCTAAATTGAGAAGAACAACCCTTTAAGGAGGGGAGGTACTACTACGTGACTCTCTGTCTGTGTGATAGGAGTCTAAGTGGAATGCCATTAATTGTTTAATTGCTTGTCAAGTACTAGAGGCTGGCCCCCTTCTGTACTAGCTATACAATATAACAAATGTTCATTGATCATAGTGATCTCTCAATAAATTCTTCTAATTCAATATATATACATCGAGATTGCGAAGATTAGGAATTGCAAAATTACGAGTGAGGGTATCTCCGAATTTCGTAGCGCGTTAGTGATACCGAAGTCACTGCACGTACTAATAAGGTTAATAGTATAAGATCGGACAAGAGCGTATACCGGTTAATGTGTCTTGCGAAAGTATCAAAGAATTGGTAGAACGGATAAAGGGTGTATTGTAACACCAGTACGATGTGCTTTAGAAAGATTGGAATGTGTAAGGATCGACCAGAGAATTGGAAAGCGAAATAACCAACAAGTACCCAATTGCCTTCTACCTGATTCCGGGACGGAATCCTTTTAAGGAGGGGAGACTGTAAGAACCCAGATTTTTGGGTAGAATTAAAACTTTTATTATGTATTGATGTAAGAATGAACAGTGGTTACAACTACAATGTAATACTGGCTTTAAAGGATGAAGAATGGAAGGATAAAAGATTCCAAGGTTATATGTCCTGAGGGATGCTATTGGGTGATAACTTAGATTAGAATAATCTATCTCCTAGAAAGTTAAGATAAGATTCCCTAGAGAGAAATAGATACCCTCATGTCATCCAAATCAATATCTATTATAAGCCCAGCGGTTCCGTAAAAAGGTTAAGGAACACTCGAGGGTGAACCAGGTTCATTTTCCTAATTATAGGAATTAAATAAAAATAAGTGATGAATAGTGATTTTGGTGGAATTTGGAATATTATTATAATAATGTTATACCCGGTATTCGGAACGGATTTCTGAGTTCGTATTAGTGATCCGGGAAGAAAATAAGTGTATGTAAAAGCTGTCGGATTCAGAAAAAGAGCACTTTTATTTTCTCCGAGATTTCCCTGGACACTGCAAGACATAAGGAATTATAAAAGGGATTTAAGGAATTTAAATTCGAGAAGTACTAAGAAAGATGAGGAATAGTATTATAAATATTAAGAAGGTTTTCGGTAAAAACCCTAACTAGAAACGAATGAGTTATTCCTACGAACGATCAATCGAATCGAGCAATAACCGGACAAAAGAGCAAGCAGAGACTAAGATGCATGCATGTGCTATGTATAAAATATCTACTAACCAAACTAGAATCAAGGAACTAGAACCTTAGAGCATGCAACCAAGCACTTAGCAAGTAACTAACTAGTAAGCTCTAAACCACCATAAACTCAACACTTGTCATGGTGTTTCCTCATCCAACACTTCACAACTTTATTAAAGTATCTTTATACAAAGATATTATGTGTAAGTGGATGAGAGTGGATGAGAATTAAGTCATAGAAAATCAAATAAACCAAACAAAAAAACTCTTTCCCCAAAGAAAGCATCCATTCGGCAACATCTTTAATTCCAAAACAAAAATCAAGCTTCCAACCATCACTTGACCTTGTAATTTTTATGGTGAGTTCCATAATTCATAAAAGTGATCCCCTAAAAATTTCAAAGCCAAACTCTCTTGTCTCCATTTTCAAAGAAATCATCAAAGACTAGGGTGAATAGTGATTTTCAAGAACAACTCTTGATTTTCTTGATTTCTAGGATGATCTAAGCTTGGTTATGGGTATACAAGGACTATTCAAAGCTTAGCAAGGTCTTTAAACACTCCAAGGAAGGTATAAAGCTCTTGAAACCCTAACCCTTGTTTGAGATTTAAGCATGTTTATGCTAGGCATAACTTAGTTATGGTTATGTTGAGATTATAAGCATGATTATGTATGGATTTTGGATTAATGATGTAAATAGCTAGATGAACGGAAAGGCATTGCTTGGCCTCAGTTCATGTATATAAGTCATGTATATGTTGTTTGGGTTGGATACTATGTTTATGGGAAGATTCGAAATTAGTAGATATTCGATTTACAGCCGTTATAATGCCCGATTTTGCAATACCATGTTTTGTATGCCATTTTCCATGTCGAACCCCTACTGTCCAGAGACCTTATCTGCCATGATAGGATAGTTAATGTTCTAAGCTTCGTTTTGATATAAAGATCACGTGAAACGGACTTACGGTTTAGGATTTATGACCAAATTACTAAAAGTAGTTCGAATCCGTAAACGAAAGTTCGTAACTGTAATTGAACCCTCGTAAACTATGTAACGTCATGGCGAATCTTGGTAAATAAATACTAGAGGTAAAAAGGAAGGCGTGAAAGAAAACCGTATGTCAAAAAGATCATTTTTCGATTTATTAAAAATGTTCGAGTCGAGGTTAAACGCGAACGAACCCCTAAAAGACGACTCTTTTATAACTTCGGTAAAACACTTAGAAAACGGACGATAAAACTCGGAGTATAGTATTGGTTCGTAACGATCGACTTTAGAACTCATATGACTTAAGTATGTCCCAAGTATAAGTGCAATGACATGTCGTATTAACGAACGGATGTCGGGTCGGATCAGTGATAAAAGTAATCCACTAAAAGGGGTATAACGAGATAACTCAAGAACGTGTTTCGAATTAAGTATAACTTAACTTTTAATATGTTAAGTGATTAATCCCGAATGCCTTGGCTATTTATAGATCACAAAGCTGAACCGGGACCCGCTACCACTACCCCTTACCGTACTCGACTACCAGGCAAGTTTCAATTCCCTTCTTTTAGGCTGTTGTTGTGATTGAATAAATATATATACATATGCTGATATACATATGCCATTGCATGCATGCCTACTTTCAAGTTGAAGTGATATACTTGTTCCCTGAATGTTATTGTTGGCTTATAAGCTAGATAGTTATATATCAGTTATAAGCCGATTATTGTAAGACCCTCATAGAAGGGCGTATACATCTTATTAATCAAAAATAGACCGGGAGTCAATATTCCTTGATATATCGAGATTACCTCGGAGGAAAATATTTAAGTAAATATTTTCTATTATTTGGGCGACGAATATTATTTGAATATTCGTTCGAGACTAATTATTTTAACGATCCTTACTTCAAATAATTATTTGAACGTAACCATTCGACGAATAATATTTTTCAATATTCATTCAAAGTCGAATAGGTTATCGATTATTATTCCGAATATTCTTCTAAAGATTGGACTACTAAATGAATATTATTTGAATATCCATTTAGAATATTACTTTATCAAATGAATATTACTTTTGAATATTCATTTAAGATATTACTTACTTGATGAATATTATTCTAATATTCATCTGAAGCTTGATTTATTTATCGAGTCTTATCTCGAATATTCCTTTAAAGCTTGGATTACTAAATGAATATTACTTGATATTCATTTAGAATATTATTCATTAAACGAATATTACTTTATCAATAAACATTTAAATTCCTAATTAATTATGAATATTATTTTGAATATTCATCCAGGGTTCTATTTAATCATCGAATATTATTTTAAATATTTTAAATATTCTTTTCAGGTCTTATTAATTAATGAATATTATTCTGAATATTCATTTGAATATTTAATTATGCAATAAATATTCTTTAGATATTTCTTCAAGGATTATTTGAGAAATACTCTGATTAAAGATATTCTTTCATATTCCTAAATATTCTGTAAAATATTTTAATTCAATAAATATTCTCTGAATATTTATTTCATACTTAGAATAACCTCGATAAGGTTTATCTTCTTCGATTATTACAGAAAATATTTCGGAGTCATATTATTATTAATCTTATATCAAGAAAGGTTCTCAGACATCATTCTTCTTTGAGTCTACCTCTCTAATAATAAGGGAACCTTACTTGGAAGATGTTATTTATCTTGTCGACTTCCCGGTCATAGAGTATTCTCTTCACTCGCAACTCGGGTGCTGTTGACTTATTAAGTCGTTGTTTACCTTCTCATCTTTCGAGGGGTAAGATTGTTGGAACAAGTTGATATTCGATACCAAGCCACAGCTTGGAAGTTATTGGTGAATTTTCCTTTCCAACTAGATACGACTACCTTGTAGAGTCTTATCAACAAGTATTATACTTGGGGAAAGGGGGACGAACGTTACATTCAGAATCATGAACTCTATTCGAACTAGGAGTCGTGTAAGAGGCCGAGTAGCGCCGGTCCATCCCCTTTGGCCCAACCGTTGGCCGGGGAGAGCTAGTAAGGCGGTAGACAAGTAAAGCCGTCAGTTCTTCCTTCTACCGGTAGTAAATCTAAATTGAGCTGTACGATCTCGACTGATCATCAAGATTGGAACAGCGGGCGCGGTGAATACTCCATCATTGGTTCATCATCCAAATTTATTTATTTCCTGCAACATGATTACTGTTGGCAGAGTTGGAAAAGGGTCATAACTGGAATTGCAACCTTTTCTTGCAAGTTCCTCTTCTTAATAACAATAAGAATATCTCGCTTACTTTGATGTAGCAGATATTTCTACAAACAAATACTTTAAGTTACCTTGTAACTTCATCGTTCATATTATACTGGCATCATTTCCGTAAATGCATGGCATATGGTTTGAAAGATACTTTTGAACTGTTATACATTATCGTTCAGTCATATATTATTGTTGGTGGGCTATTGCTCACCCTTGCTTTATTATTATATCACAACAACAGCTAGACCAGATGACTCGCACAAGGCGCACTCGACGCGGGCGAGGACGATGAGACTACCAGAGCTGAAGAAGAAGATATTGGTAGGGTATATTTATTCTTTCAGTACCAAGAATATGGTCTAGTATGACTTATGTAAATGGATGGCAAAGAGTATGTATTATTGAAATTCTTTTGGATTGTAAGAACTCATGATGTGATTAATAAAAAATTTGAGTGTTACTCTGATTTCATCTCTGGGACTATAACGGGTGTGTTTTATATTATTGTGTTGGGTTATAGAGACGTAATTTATTTTATGTTAAGGAAAGTTCAAGTGTTGTGGACAGAATTGGAAACCGTAACCATCGGATCCCGGACCCCGGATCTGGGGGTGTTACAATTATCCCTTAACAAGCCATAGATATCTTTAAAAACCTTAAACTAACAGAAACATCAAGAACACATTTGGAAATTTTCGGAGTTACTATACCCCAGCTGAAAGAACTGGAAAAACGAGGTTCTAACCCTGCTTTTCTGGATGAGGCTCCTGAAGAAGAGTTGTAGAGCATCTCAATAACTTTCCAAAAAGCTATAGAACGCAATATTCCAGGGAAAAATGAAGGTGCTATGGCTGTTTTACTCAGCTACTATCTTGGTTGGCAGAATGGAAAGAATGGAGTATTTAGTGTTTTTGGTTTTGTGTTTTGGTGAACTCCATTGAAATCAAATCACACCTAACTATAAAACTTGAAAAACGAACCTGGTAATCAAGGAGGTGGGGAGAGTGGTTACCATGGTTAGAGAGAGCTCGGAGAGACCTTCGATTCGAGTTGTAGAACGCGAAAATCCATCGGACGGAACTCAAGTTATCACTCCATCTTCTTCCTCCATTTTTATTCCTCCTTACCTACGTTTTTCTTCAAAGAAATGGGGGAGTATGGCTGCTCTTGATGGCTGAATATGTGTGGTGATGTGTATGTATATTTGGTTGGTAGTTTGTGTGGTGGAAAAGCTAGCTAAAAAAGCCATGACAAGGCTACTACAACGCGACTATGAGGCTACTACGTGGCTTTTACCAATTTCGTGCACTTCGATTTTGTTCTACTTTTCTGAGTCCTTGATCTCGTATTCAAATTCCGATTGCACACTTAGTCACCATTTAATTCCACGAAGCTCCCTCTGAAATTTCAATTCGTTTGGAGACCGGAAATTTATACTATTCATTTTGGGTCGTTTTTAATCGTTTAAATCATTTTAATTCCAGAATTTCTTATTCTCAATTTTTTGACGAGTCCTACTTATGTTTATATATTTCCTAGAGTAAGAATATACCTTCGAAATATTTTTCTGGAATAAATAATTCCTCCATCTCAATTTCTGGTCCTATACGATCCGTTCAGGAGAAAATAAAATTTCCGAATTTCTGAAATTTGACGACGTTTGCATACACTGATTTAATGTGTACATAACTAATATTGATTTAGAATTCCTCCATTCCTTCCATAACATAGGTGGCACAATATATATTTTCTTATTTAGCGAGAGATACTATTCATTGGAAATTTTCAAATTAGTACCAAATTTGGGTTTATTATAGTCTCCCCTCCTTAATAGGGATTCCGTCTCGGAATCAGGTAGAAAACAATTGGGGTACTTTTCTAGCATTTCGCTTTCTAGTTCCCAGGTTGATCCTTGAACATTTTGATCCTTTTACAGCACATCTCACTAGCGTTATAGCTTTTGCTTCTCAATACACACTCTTTCCGGTCCATAATCGCTACTATTTTCTGTTCACAATACAATTCGGGTTATACTTTTACTCGTTCGTACCCTGTCATCTCTTTTAATATTTACATTGACTTTGGTATCACAAACATGCTTCGAATTCGGAAACAACCTCACTCATACTACATCTTTCCCAACCGCATTTATCTTCGCAAGCTTTATCAACATAAAGAAGTAGAAGAATTTATTGAGAGATCACTATGATCAATGAACACTTGTTATATTGCATAGTTAGTACAGAAGGTGGCCAGCCTTTAGTACTTGACAAGCAATTAAACAATCTGTGGTTTCTCACTAGACTTCTATCATACAGACAGATAGTCATTTTGCAGTACCTCCCCTCCTTGAAGGGTTGTTCTTCTCAATTTATAAAGAAGATGAATAAGAGAGGAAAAGAAATTCAGAGAATTATAGAAAGATTTATGGTCGCAAAATATTATGCTTGAACAAAAAGGAAACTCGTATAATATTTAATCATGAAAGCCGTATAAGCAATTTCTCAAAATTTTATGAGAATATAAATTTTTTATAAAAATCTCTGATAACTCAAGGAATTCAACTTCTTAAAATTTTATGAGAATATAAATTTTTTATCAAAATCTCTGAATAAAAGGAGTTGGAATTTAAAAGCTTGAGATACTGGTCTTCCGCCTTCACGATATCCCACAACGCGATCAACCGCTGTGTCTCAAGTACCGCACACCCGTGATGCCCCAGAGTATGATCACTACTATGTCTCAAGTACCACTATATCATTTTGCTAGCAAAAAGGTGGTTGAAAAGTCAACCTGTCAACTTTCGTACCAAAATGTTAATATTTCTCTTTCGATACCACGAGTGTATTCCTCGTGTTGATCTGAAAGAAAATCCATGGGCCACTCCCATGTTGACCAGGAGAGCACAGGATTATTTCTCCGAATATAATTGATTGATTTGGATTCCTATTCGATTCTGGCCGATCGCCAGTCTATACTTTGTACGATACCGACATGAACAATAGGCCGTCACAATATTCTCAAAAGAAACTAATTTATTATATTGACATGAACATTATGTCAATACCAGACAATAAAGTAACAAACATTGAATAAGAAAAGTTCGTTGATATGAATAAATAATTTGGAGTCGTCATGCAATAATAAGAACGACTCGATTCATAAAGACATTTTTCAAGTATGCTAGAGTAAGTATTTTAGAGGAAATTCTGATGAAAAACTATCCTTCTATTCACTATTCTGAATGTATCTCTTTTGATTCGAACAATGAATCAAATTTGAATATTAAAATAAAATTTATCAGATCTGAACAATAGATCCGATTGAAGTCAATAAAATTTAAACTACCTCGATATATGAGCGTAGTTACAGCTGAAATAATCTTTGGGGTCATCCTGAACAAATAAAATGCCATAGAGTTCAATCAAAGTACGTTTTATGAGCTTATAATGATTTAAGGACAGTCTCTAAAATTTCTAAATCAATATTTGTATAAACAGGATATACTAGATAAATTTATAATGAGCTGACAATTCAGAAAATATTTTAACAGAATAACATTCATTTGAATCCACTTCACTAATTAATCTTCCCTATTCTAGGGGTTCATAATTCTTAATACATACAAGACTTAGGGTAGCCTTGCATCCCTCAAAATAATTCTAAATTCATATATAGTCTATGCATATGCATATATATATATATATATATATATATATATATATATATATATATATATATATATATATAGACACACACATTTTATAACGGAAAACATCATATGGTTTAGAAGCCAACAGTTAAAGGATAGAAATCTTGCCTCAGCGATGCGAATGCAATTGCGAATGCAAATGCGACTGCGAGGGTCCTGATTTATATCGAGGTGCTATAACATTGAAAACAAAGTAGGGTTAGCAACTAGTGCTAACCTAAACCACTTAAACTGTCACATATAATCCAATGCATAATCTGCTATACACATTTCCCATTTCCACTGACCGACGCCACACATATCTTAATTGACATATAAGCATTTTATTTATACTCACATTTCATCCTAGGACTTAGCGAAATTAAAGTTTTAGGAGTTCGTTGTTTCTTAACGTTTCTTGCCGCTTTACTTATGATTCTCGCTTGACCCCCTATACTCTATCATTTTTAGTAAATTGAAAAATCAAGATTTTAGTCAAAAACCAACTCGAGGGTCTTGTACTACATTCATACTACTGCTCCTCAAATTCTCACAATTTAATGCAAGGTATAGATAGGGTAATCATAGCCTCAAAGTTGGGGTTTAGCGTTTTAAACCGTTTCGAAAACCGTTTACTAAAACGGCTCTAAATTTCAAACCGTAAAACCTTTTCACATGATTCTTACGCTCACGCGATCTACAAGACAAGCTCTACACAGTCATGTTAACCACTGATCCAAAATAGGCAGTTTCACTTTCAAAATTTAAGCAGATTTATTTTTAAAGAAAATCGGGCATTACGACGGTTATAACCGGGATGTTTCCATTTTTGTTTCTCCTCGAATAAGCCATACAAGCAACCCATGCTCTAATATCACAAACCAACTGTCATAACAAGCCTCTAAGGGCAGTGGTAAGGTTCCAATGACCACCACTCAACAAGTACTTGAATCATGCTTAATGACATCTACAAATAACTATACATACATGTATATAACCATGTCCTAACATCTTTTCGTCAAATCATCCAAAAACTCCATTAATCTCAAAGTCAAACTAAGGGTTCTTGATGTTCATACCTTTCTTGAACCTTGATTATCCCTTAACAAGCCTTAGATCATCTTTAACAACCTTAAACTAACAGAAACATCAAGAACACATTTGGAAATTTTCGGAGTTACTATACCCCAACTGAAAGAACTGGAAAAACGAGGTCCTTACTGTGACGCCCCTAGATCCGGGGTCAAGGATCCAGGTCATCACGGTCCAATTTCCGATCAATATCAATATCTCTTGAGACTTTTTTTTATAACTTAATATTTATGCAATTGACCCCACATTAATACACACACACACACACTAGTCATATGCTCATAGAACAACATCCACAATATTAAAAGTTTAAAGTTAACAGTTATTACAACCCAGAATTCTACTAAGTACATTGTTGAATAATACTTCTACAGGAAGCATTTCAACAACCAAAAGTTTATTACAAACTTACACACTTAATTTACATAAGTCTACTAAGCCCCTTTCGCTTGTCACTACCTCGGGGATGGTCGCCAGCACTCGCTCAAAAGGTTGCCTTTCCCTTACCCTCTTGCGGGGTGTAGTGCGTATAATCGGCATGGGACCTAGCTGCTATATACATAAGTGGCAAGAGTGAGCTATAATAGCTTAACAAGATAATATTGTAAACTAGAATTTAAAATGTGAACAGGTATACATATATATATGCATATATAAGCAGAAACCAATTATAATCCTTAAGGAAGAATAAAGCTCTTATTTAATAATACATCATCCACTTACTATTATAAGAAAGAAATCTAAAATAATATAATATCAGTTTTTCTTCATTTGTAACCATAATTCCATCATCTTATATCATTATTCTGTTTTCAGTATAAAAATCTGAAAATCATTTTCAACTCTTTCTTTCAAGTTTGGGGATTTTCACTGTTGCCGAATACGTAAGGACGATGATCAGTCGCCCTCCGTACCCGTCCTTTTTACTACCGGTAGAAGGAGGAAGGTACACCACTACATCCCCCTGGAGGAAGGTACACCACTACATCCTCCTTCGGCAACTCTTGGGCCGAAATAAAATATTGATTGCTGGACTGTGCCGCACACAGCCTCCTACGCTTTTTGTTGCTATCCCCCTTTTTGTCAAATCATTATCCCATTTATAAAATATCATTCCACATTTCCATTTTCTCGCTTTCATTTCCACATATCATTCACTCATATCATTTTCATTCTCGCACATTACTTCTATAAAAAATATATATATATATATATATATATATAACATAATGCTTTGATTATAATCCAGACATCTCTTTCATATTCAAGAAATCAAATATACTTTTATATTCATAAAATATTCCGTCTATTTTAAGAGTAGTAAATAATAATCAAATAATATTTATTAAACCACTGATACTCAAAAAGAATATTTTTAATATAGTATTATAAACCATATAACCCTAGATAACAACTGATACCATTCCCTTTCATATCTCTTTTACCATAGAGCATATTCGCTCCATTCGTAATCATCTCTATATCCATATTTCATAAATCATATCCATCTCTCTTTAATTTCCCAAAATCAAGGAAATATATTCTTTGCAACATAGCAACAATAGCATCACACACACACACACACACACACACACACATATATATATATATATGTATATATATATATATTCCATGATATCATTTTTATTCCGAAGATAAATAATTTTCAAAGTAGGGATAGAAGGATCTTGCCTCGATCTCTGTAAGTCGGAAGTATAGCTCGTGGCTCTCCCGAAGTCTCTATAAACACGAAAAGGATCATTATTAGAATATATTCCACTTAACCACCTACGCTCATATAATAACACTCTTACAATATCCCATTACTATCTCAAAAGGTCTTGAGGACTTAACCATTCTTATTCCCGATTAAAGTTCTTAACGATTTACATTCTTTCCTTAACAACCACTCTCGATTGTAAAAATTCTCAGAAAATATAGATTCCGAATTTTAATGCAAGGCTAACTATCAAGGGTCCTCTGACCACCCTACTACACTATCCCAAAATTTTATAACTTTTAAAAATGTTTAAGTATGGTAATTATAGCCTCAAAGTTGATACAATTACGTTTTCTCGGTTCTCGAACGTCTTTCACTAATACTGAGTTTTCTCCTAAACCGTTCATCAGATTTTAACGTACTTTATATCAAAACGATCTATGAACCAAGCTCTACCCTCTCATGATCAGTGGGTGCTCTGGACAGAAACCTACCGTACGAATATGGGGACCAAAAACAGGGCATCTATTTGGTTTAACGAAAATCGGGCATTATAACGGCTATATTTTCATACTTTCCAAGATATTACTCCTCCAAATCCATCATCCACCTTATACACCATCACCTACACCATGTGGTCATACCAACCATGGTTACAAGCACACAATACTTCCATATTGAACTTAAACCACTTACAAACACATATATCATCATGAATAATCACTTATATCAACATATCTATTAACACAACTAATATCCTTCATAAATACAAAAGGGCAAGAACATTTATACCTTCTTGAAGCTTTAATCACACTTAATAAACCTTTGATAGTCCTTACACAACCTTAAAGTGGATGGAATTAGCTAAAGAAATCATAAAAACCAAAGTTAGCTCTTGAAATCACTATTCATTACTATTCATCATCAACTTTGATGATTTTATTACCTTGCCAAATGATGTTTGTTAGCTCCATGATTTTTCCCTTGATTTTAGATTGCTTGAAACTAGGGTTTTGAATTTTTTTTTTCCTTGATGAATAGTGAAATTCGAATTGGAAGAAGATGATGGAAGGGAAGAGATTTTTCTTGATTTTTGATCTTATCCTAGCTAATCTACTTTTGGTAGATATTTAGCTATGTCATATGGATAATTATCATGTGATTTTACTAATTAATCCTTAAGAAAAGTGAGTGGAAAATGATGTAATGGATGATGTAATTGTAGATGATCTAGAATACTTGTTTTCTTGATTTTTCTAAGTATTATGCTAATTCTCTTGATAATTAATAATATGGTAGGTATCCTTGTTAATTTATAAATCTTGGTTGTTTGGTTTCCATGCTCGTCTAATTGTGATTCGGTTCGAATATACCTCATTATCTCAGTGGTTCTGAAATCATTTAACAATCCAAATTCCTTTGATAATTCCTTAACTTAATAATCCCTTAATTTACCCTAATGCACTAATTCCTCAATATATAATTCCTTTAATATCTCCATGCTCCTTAATATCTAATAAAATAGAAGCTCATTCGAACTCAAAATCCTCAAAAATCCATATTCAGGAATTTCTGAAATCTATATTCATTTCGAGTCACTTATTTTCTTAGTTCAACACGAATATGGTTTCTGTTTACTCATTTTCTGTTTCAATTATAGTGTACCTACATACCATTTCCCTAAATCCTCAAATTTTACTATTCATGTGATCACTATAGCATTTCTAAAGTTAGGGTTATTACACTTACCCTACTTTTCTGGACGAGGCTCCGGAAGAAGAGTTGTAGAGCATCTCAATACCTTTCCAACAAGCTATAGAACGCAATATTCCAGTGAAAAATGAAGGCGCTATGGCTGTTTTACTCAGTTACTGTCTTGGTTGGCAGAATGGAGTATTTAGTGTTTTTGGTTTTGTGTTTTGGTGAACTCCATTAAAATCAAATCTCACCTAACTGTAAAACTTGAAAAACGAACCTGGTAATCAAGGAGGTGAGGAGAGTGGTTACCATGGTTAGAGAGAGCTCGGATAGACCTTCTATTCGAGTTGTAGAACGCGAAAATCCATCGAACGGAACTCAAGTTATCACTCCATCTTCTTCCTCCATTTTTATTCCTCCTTACCTACGTTTGTCTTCAAAGAAATGGGGGAGTATGGCTGCTCTTGATGGTTGAATATGTGTGGTGATGTGTATGTATACTTGGTTGGTAGTTTGTGTGGTGGAAAAGCTAGCTAACAAAGCCATGACAAGGCTACTACAACGCGACTATGAGGCTACTACGTGGCTTTTACCAATTTCGTGCACTTCGATTTTGTTCTACTTTTCCGAGTCCTTGATCTCGTATTCAAATTCCGATTGCACACTTAGTCACCATTTAATTCCACGAAGCTCCCTCTGAAATTTCAATTCGTTTAGAGACCGGAAATTTATACTATTCATTCTGGGTCGTTTTTAATCGTTTAAATCATTTTAAATCCAGAATTTCTTATTCTCAATTTTTTGACGAGTCCTACTTACGTTTATATATTTCCTAGAGTAAGAATATACCTTCGAAATATTTTTCTGGAATAAATAATTCCTCCATCTCAATTTCTGGTCTGATACGATCCGTTTAGGAGAAAATAAAATTTCCGAATTTCTGGAATATGACGATGTTTGCATATACTGATTTAATGTGTACATAACTAATATTGATTTAGAATTCCTCCATTCCTTCCATAACATAGGTGGCACAATATATATTTTCTTATTTAGCGAGAGATACTCATTAGAAATTTTCAAATTGGTACCAAATTTGGGTTTATTATACTAAGAATCCTGTTTTTCATGAACGGATGAAGCACATCGAAATCGATTGCCATTTTACTAGAGACAAGGTGTTAGAGGGTCTCATCCAACTGACTTATCTACCAACTCAATCCCAGCTTGCTGTGTTTTTAAAAAGGCCATTCCTGCTGCTCAGTTTCAACACTTATTGTCCAAGTTAGGATTTCATGCCCCATTGTCTCATGAACCTCCTAACTTGGGGGGGGGGGTTGTGTTGGAGTAACTAACTCTGCCAGCTCAGCTACAGCTCAGCATGAGTTATTTACACCAATTCATTCAGAAATGTTGTCCTATATATAGTCTTCTAGAGATAGAGATTCGTTACTTACTTAGCTTATTCATCAAGATACACAATGAGTGTAGTTTTCAATCTTGCAATGTATATGATTTTACAGTTTGTGATGTATATAGTTTGAGTGTTCAATCCAGTGTTCTTTACATTTTCCTGTTCATTTCATATCAAAACTACAAAATCAACAATCTCATTAGCCAGGAGCTCCTTTTCGGAATCAATGAGTTCAGTTTCCCTCTTGGCCTTAAGTACAACATCCCTCCCCAGTCTAAAACGGGAGACAGGTTTAGAATTAGAAAACACTTGAGGCATGTTCATGAAGCTCTGTTTTTGTATCTTTCTGAAAGCTCTTCATTGGAATATTTTCGCCTCTGTCTGCCACTCCAATACATGATTTTCGATATTTTCACCATCAGCTCTTTCCATTTCCGTAATTTTGGAAACCCCACCCTCCTCAACGGTGACTTTCTTAATTTCAGAATTCAGAATATTAACAAGTTCCTTGTAGAAAACCAAATAGCTTAGTCCACGAAAAACTACATCAACTGTAGCATCAGATATTTTGTCAACAAATTTTCCTATGCATGGAATGTCAGATAGACCAACCAGGATTCTTGTTTTTATTTTTTTTTTGTATGTTTGTTGAACAGTTCAACAAAGATGCAGAACACTTAATGCAAAACTGCACCAGAAAAATGAATAACAAGAGAGAAGGATAAGAATAGAGAGCAGGTGGAGCAATAACAAAACAAGAGGGAAGCTATGTGAAAGTGGAGTGGGATTGTAGTATATTGAATAATTTCAGGTTATATTGAATAATTTCAGGTTAAGTACTATTCCCTCTGTCCCAGCCATTTCTTTACGCTTGGGATAGAGGGCTCAACACGCATTTTAATGCTTCGATATAATATAGTTTCGTAATTTTTTTTACAATTTCTTTTTCTGAATAAAATTTAATGTTTAAATTTTTATTCAAAAAAAGAAAATTTTAAAAATAAGTTATGGAATTATACTTTATATACACTTTAAAATAGGATTCAATGGTTTTTGGTGTGATTCTTATTGTAAAAAGGGCTGTGCAAATGAAAGATTAAGATTTTGTTTGGAATTGTTGTCTTGTTTAAAAGAAGGTGATGTTTTTTGTTTGATATATACATATTTTAAGGTATAATTTATAAAAAAAAATTATATTTTTGGTGACATTTGACGTTTAGACGATTAGTCATTTCTCGCAAAAGCTGTAAATCAATTTTTTTAAAAATAAGGGAAACATGTTTTCTCTAAAAACAGATTTTCAACCAAAAATGCTTTTCTAGAAAAATTAATTTTAAAATTTATTAAAAAATTTTTTTTACCTATTTTTGGGAAAAAAGTTGTTGTCTGGGAGACCCAAGAATAACTCATAACAATTTAAATTTAGTCATTTAAGATGACAATCAGGAAGATTTTATGAGCTATGATCCCGAAACGTTTTATGAAATTGTTCATAGATGCTAAGCGTCATTTTTTAATTAGTGAAGTTCATATGAATATATGAAGGCCTTTTTATTTTTAAAATACATATGGCTCTTTAATTTTAAAACATATCGAGATCTTACCAACTAAATTTTGAAAACAGTTTTGAGAATTTTTTTGGTAACTCTAGCATTTTTCTTTATTATAAGCTTCTGCTATAGGTACTCCATCTTATTGACAATGTATGCATTCCTAGATCTTAAATAAAAATAGTTCTAATTAATAATTTTTTACAATTTTTTTCTTGAATTAAAATATTTTAAAAATGCTTTTAGTTAAAGAAAGAATCATTAAAAAAATATGAAACAAAACTCGTTTAATTAAGCCGTAGAGATGAATTTCTTGGTAATCAATAAAAATTTAGTTACCAAAGAAAAAAGAAGCAGCAAATTATTCAGTAGAAAAATATATATGTTAGTATTTCATTTAAAGTTTCATTAGCTCACAACCGATTGACATAGATAAGAAAAAAGAAGCAAAATTATTCTACTCTCTTAGAGGATCATGACCCGTCCATCAGGTCGCTGGTTATAACATAATTCACAAAATAAGGCAATCTGCAAAAGCAATCGGATGATATGTTTATAGCTGATACATAGCTCTGCAGCCTCTCTAATGCGATTACAAATATAGTTTTGAATCCATATTGACGGAAAGTGCACAGTTGTGACTAAAGCTTAACCTTTACAATTCGTTTACAGCCAACTGAGTTGGAGTGCCGTCTCGTCTGTAAACAAATATTATGTGTGTTGTCATTCAGGGAACTAAGATTTGCTTATTTTTGTGTAACAATATTCTTTACTAAACAAATTCTACATATAAAAAAAAACCAGGCTTCTTATTACTTAAAATGAATGGCTCCTTTAAAATTCGTTTGTTATATGCTCTACTCATTATGCAGCCATCCATCTATGACAAAACTTACAGAGACCAATTAGAAAGCCAAATTCTGTTTTTAGTAAACATTATAGGAGAAATTGTTGAGCATATGAGGGTGCCATTATCCTCTGATAAAGTTCAGTAAATAAAGAAAGATCAGGCCATCTAACAGGTTTTGGTAGGATCAGTGATGTACAAGCCTTTAAGATAAAGAGTACCAAACAGAAACCAGCTCAATTAAACAAAAAATTTGCTAGAATTGTCATTCCAAAACAGACATTAACGGTGTGGAACTGATTGCATTCGCTGTTGGAACACGACGCTTAAACAATCCACGTATATCTTTTGTATAGGAATGGGGGATGGGGAAGAGTGCCTTTACCACTAGGCTAACCCTCCATTCTCCTGATAAAACATTAGTTTTAGGAATATATATCATTTGAAAAAACGCAACATGTGCAAATTCTGTACATTCAGTTTCGTCCCCATTTTGAAAAATTCGCACCAAATCTCTAAGAGTGTGAATTGTTAGCGATGAAAATAATGTCACAGTTCACATGGAATCAGTTGATATAAGTTGATAACTGTAAGCATTAAGACATTCAATTCTCCGAAGCCTGACGAGTACAGCAAGATTTGAAATTAAACCAACAATCCAAGAAGTCTATTTCTCAACTGAAGCAAATGGCCATGCAATGCCTAATTAAAGAAGACGAGATAGCAACAACTGCCATCACAAAATACTCGATCACGTATCGAAAAAATTAAACAAATTATTAAAGAAAAAAAGGGTAAAAATGTACTCACATCACGTGTGGTGCAGTGAATCATGTTGATAGAAGCAAAGTGTCCAAGATGGCAAAACCTAAATTCAGAAATTTTGGTTAAGAGATCAACAAGATCTTGAAATGAAAAGATCAGTCGAAAGACCATCAATTCCGGCAGTTGAGTTTGCCACTCCAAAATTCTAAGCAACGCACTGTTGTTATTTCATTGCTAATTTCTTCAAAATTATGAAGGTTCCCAACTTTCACATCCTCGAATTGACAATACAATGTTTTCAAACTAGCTGCCTGCAACTTTGAAAGCAATACAAACAACTCAGTAGCCATACGAACTTGAAAAAAAAACATGCTAATCAATAACTTTCTAAATATGAATTTAGTTAAATTTATTTGTCAAATGTCAAATTTAGTTTAACAACCAATCTATTATCCAATTTGATTAAAAAGAAACAAAATTTAATCTATCTTCTGTAAGTGCAAAATTAAACTAATGCAATAATAAATTTAACGAAAGTTTATATCAATGCATATTTGACAGGGATTAATTGCTACAGAAAAGTCTAACAAGGAAATATTTTTACTAACTTGAATATCTTGCACATATACAAAACAAAAATATACGTAAAAATAAGCTAAATGATCCTGGAAGCAAATATTCACTGACTTAAGCCAATGTAATTATATATACCTCTGTTGTTCACATTTTGAGGAATTGTGGTTATTGATGTTAAGGAGAAATGTACAAGTCGAGTCCTCAGTTTGTTCTTGAGTAATTCAGAGGGGCTCTGGATTGGTAATTATCCTTCCTGGTGCTTCCATTATTCAACAATCTCTGAATCTGTTTCCGGTTCTTGATTAGTAACTTGATTCTCCAGCAATGCCACTAAATTTCTTACTCTTTTGCGATGTTTTTGTTATGAAGTCGTTTAGGTCTGTAACTTCTTCATACCCATGCTCAGTATGAACAGAAACTATTTCTGTGCTTGCTTTAATGTCATTTAAATTCTCTAGCTGGGGACACTTAAGCAGATGAAAGTTTTTTAATCCGGGCATTTTTAAAGCATACCTTTCACTGCAAACGAAACTACTGAGCTTTGGCAAATCTTCAAGAGTAACTGATAAGAGGTTCGAGTGTATGATAACCTTGTCATTTGTATCAGAAGTTTCACCATCTCCCCTTCCGTCCACAACAATTGCTTCCAACAATCTGCAATTCGATACTACTAATTGATGGAGTTGCTGGAGATTTCTGAAGACAGAGCACGTAAAAAGAGAAGAGAGCCCACAGTTATTAAGTTTCAACTCTGTTAGGGCTGGCATATAGCACTCATAATTTGCACCGTGTGTAAAACTTTTGAGGTTTGGCAAATCCTTTAAAACAACTGAATCCAGTTGCAAAAGTTCAATAATAGTCTTCTTATCCATTTCATCATGTCCATCACCTCTCACATCCTCCACAATATCTTCCAATAAATCACAATTTGATACATCTAGTGTTTGGAGTTGTTGTAGGCTTCCAAAACCTGAGATTGTGAAAAGAGCAGAGTGTCCACAATTAGAAACTTCCAGCTCCTTCAATTTCGGGAAACATAGAGACTTCAGCTCATGCCACCAACAGTGTGTCAATGTCAGTGTCTCCAGATTATACAGATGTCGTTGCCATTTACATGGGAGTTGCATATGGTTTTCACTCTTTATAGACATGCTCTCTAGTGGGCAAGTAGAATCATCTCTGCAAAACTCAATTGCTTCCAAGTTAATCACCTCACAACCTCTCAGCTCAAATTCTACCAAGCTTGGGAACCGAACCTACAAAAAGAATGCCCATTCCTTATTTGAGAAAAAAAGACTGTTCTTGAAAGAACTTTACATAACAAAAGTGGTAAATATATATCAATTAAGAATTACTTGATAATAGATTAATAAAACATATATATGGAAAAATATAGGCAAATATCAAGAAATTTAAATCTTTATAGCTTATCACTAACCATTTAGAGGAGTACTTGAGACTATTTTAACTTTTAAGTTCATAGGATATTTAAGAAATCCTATTAACTATTTTTAGAACTTATCAAAAGGTAAAACTCCTTAATATATATGTATGTTATTTAGTTTTGAAGGTATAACATAAAACTTAATGTCCAATTATAAATATGTAACTCAGAAATTTTTTATTTTTTTGTTTATTATAAAAAAATTATTCAATGAATTCTAACTTCATGAACAATTTGAATTTTAGAGAAAAACTCAAAGTGTTGTAAACATGACTTAGGTCTATGGTTTTTTAAATTTTATTTGGAATATGTTATATAATTATGAACAAAATTAAAAAATATATTATCTTAGTTATAAATTTAACATATCTATTATATATATAATAGGCCAACACAAGAAGAAAATGTGAGATTTTTTAATGCACATGAAAATACCAATTTGCCCTCATGTATTTGCTGTTCATGGGAATCGAACTTGAGTCTATTTGATAACTTAGGCATGCTCTTACCACTACGCTACAATGTCACATGTGTTTTCAAACTATACACATAATAATTGAATGTCGTTTAAGAGTAATACAATTGTAAATAACTATGGAGCTAAATTAAACTTAGGTAAAACACCAACACATTTTTATTAAAAAAAAGTGTTGTTCATGGGAATCTATCAAGTAACTTATGCATGCTCTTGCCACTACGCCACAATGTCACATGTGTTTATAAATCATACACGTAATATTTGAATGTCTTAACAGTAATACATTTGTAAATAAATTTGGAGCTAAATTAAACTTTAAAATAATAATAATAATAATAATAATAATAATAATAATAATAATAATAATAATAATCAACATAATAACAATTTTTGGCTATATTTTATTTTTACATTTATTGATTCGGATTATAGTATATTATGTTATATCATTTATTAATATTATTCTCTATCGATGTCAATATATAGAACTATACAAATTATTTATTTGCCGAATTTATTGATTTATCAAATATTTATTTACCAGGACACAATTGATTAAAGGTAAAATTTTTGAATTTTTTAAATAATTAAAATATCAATTAAAAATTTATAATAAATTTTAGAAAATAAGTAAAGCTAGCTAGAGGCTCGTAATTCGCTAAGAGAAACAACAAACTCATTCAAGTCTTTGGTCTATCTGTTCACTCCAATTAGGATCTTTGGATGAAACTGTATTTGTAAAAAGAAATGATTAATTCATTGTTAAAGCACGAACATAAGGCATATGAGCAACTTCAACTTATGATGATAAATGTACGAAAAAATATTCTAGAGTGTGATAAGCTTGTAGTTACACAAGATATATTTACTCAGTCAATTAGAATTATCTGGTGTTTTACAAGTCTAGCGGACATAGAAATAGTAAAGGACAAAAGATGCTTAAAATGAAGAAATTAGAAGAAAATAGATGAAAGAGTTGGAAAGATAGTTTTAAGTGAAAGAGCAAGGTCTGAGTAGAATATTTGAAGATTTACGAAGTTTTTGATTAATATCAAGAGTAAAACCTACATTCGCATAATGCAATATCTTGAAGCCTATTTAGTTTGTATCTTGAATATTATTGGAGAACGAACTAAATGGATGTATCATTTTCAAAGAAGGGGAAAAACAGTTTAGTATTGTAAGTGTTCTGAAAAATCCTCTTAATTAGACGATGCCTATAAAACACTCGAATTCTATTATATGACTCATAAAAAGAAAAATTAACATGACTTCTATTAATATTACTCATATTAATTTTCAGATTACAAACTTGAACATACTTAAATAAGTACACAATAATCGCATATGTGCCATTAACAAGCAAAATTCCATTAATTAATCACATGGAGTACTTTGAAAGACTTTGATCATGCACAATTTAATTTAAAAATAGAATTTAAAATAGCGACCCGTGTCTCGCACGGGTTTTTATGCTAGTTTGAATTATTTAGCAACAAACATACCGTTAATTACATTTAAAATTATGAACAAAATTAAAAATATATTACCTATAACTATAAATTTAACATATTTGAATTATTTAGCAACAAACATACGGTTAATTACATTTAAAAGGTCAAACAACATATCAAAAGAACCAAAAAGATTGTAACTTTTAATATTTTGTTATAATTAATTAATAAATTGAATATAGAAAATGTGCATATATTTTTTATTCTTTTTTTTGCTTTTGAAGTGCAAGTTATGAGCTATTAGAGCATCTCCGATACTATTACGTAAATTGGTTAGATAAAATAGTATATAATAATAATTAGCTATATTATAGATAATGAAAAAGTAATTTTGCTCCAATGCTATTACTTATATTTGTTAACTATATTTCAAAAATAATATCTTACTATTATAATTATTGGATGGAGATGAGTTGTATATGCCATAAGTGTAAAATATTAATATAAAGTAGGAAGGAGATGAGGTGGACGTTTATAGATAATGGGATGGATCAACAAATATAACAAATATAGAAGACTAAATGAGGTTAGAGCATCTCCAACTGAGAACGGAGAAGACCCATAGCTAAAATCACAAATATATTACCAAAAATAAAATTTATAGAAATTATGTAAAAAAAACTTCACTCCAATGGAACATTATTGTTAGAAAAAAATTTACATAATCTCGAGAGACCTGTAAACAAGATTTTACATGATCTATTACATTAAAAAAAATAGATTATATTAATAATAACCTGAAATAATAATAACATAAGAGATGATCTTATCTAAAATTTTTATTGCTAACAGAATAGGATTTTGTATTTGTATGGGTTGGAGATGCTCTTATTCACTATTCATTTATTTTCAGGAACATATCGATGGACAAGTTGATTATTGATAGTAAATAAACTGGAAAGTTCATATATGTGCAGATGTAGATTATTGACAGTAAATAAACTGAAAGGTTCATATATGTGCAGATGCATAATATAGACTAGAAAAATAAATGTACCTTGCACCTATTGGATTCCCCGCTCTGATAGCCCCAAAAACTGGTCAATTTCTCCAAATTATCCAAATACAGCCCCGTCAATTGAGGGAACACAATGATGTCATGATCCCCATTATCATTGATCTCTTTTTCTTTTTGTTGATCACCTCCTCCGATTATCTCTGTCATCATCCCGCAAAAACTAATACACATTTCATCGAGGATAAGATTTCTAGCAATACAAGGTGGGAACGCGTTTCTCAAACTACTGCATTCTTCTATGTTTAGATATTTCAGATTCTGTAACCTATCCAACATGCCAACTGGGATCACACTTTCCAGTTTGCTACACTTCTTTACTTCGAGCGACTCCAGTTTGCAAAAGGAGGAGGAGGAGGAGGAGGATACAATGTTATTATTACTATTATGCTCTCCCCAAATATCAGTTATTTCCAAATCTTCGATAATCAGCTCTTCCAAGGAAGGGAATGCGACCTATAGCATATACATACCCGATGAATTAGAAAACAGATTATTCCCTTCTAAACTAAGATAATTAATACATCCCAATACATAACATAGAAGACATTTAGGTATAAAATTAGACAAGGTAAAGCATACCATTCCATCAAATAGCGGTTGAAATTGAACACAAGAGACGACAGAGTTGTGCATCGAACCCGAATGCATTTCTTTCTTTTTCCTGTAGAAACTTGTGGGACTCGGCAGTGAAACTAGCCACAGTGTATTAAGCTTGGAGAAGATCATGCTTTCGGGTTGTTGGAGATCTGTGAAGAAAAACAGAGAAGAGAGCTCACAGTTATTAACTTTCAACTCCGTTAAGGCTGGCATATAGCACTCATAATTTGCACCGCCCCTGAAACTTCTGAGTTTTGGCAAATTTTCAAAATCAATTGAATCCAGTTGCAAAAGTTCAATAACAGTCATAGTATCCATTTCATCACCTCTCACATCCTCCACAATTTCTTCCAATAAATCACAGTCTGATATTTTTAGTGTTTGGAGTTGTTGTAGACTTTTAAAGCTTGAGATTGTGAAAAGAGCAGAGCGTCCACAATTAGAAACTTCCAGCTCCTTCAATTTTGGGAAACATAGAGACTTCAGCTCATGCCACCAACAGTGTGTCAATGTCAGTGTCTCCAGATTATACAGATGTCGTTGCCATTTACATGGGAGTTGCATATGGTTTTCACTCTCTATATAAATGCTCTCTAGTGGGCAAGTAGAATCATCTCTGCAAAACTCAATTGCTTCCAAGTTAATCACCTCACAACCTCTCAGCTCAAATTCTACCAAGCTTGGGAACCGAACCTACAAAAAGAATGCCCATTCCTTATTTGAGAAAAAAAGACTGTTCTTGAAAGAACTTTACATAACAAAAGTGGTAAATATATATCAATTAAGAATTACTTGATAATAGATTAATAAAACATATATATGAAAAAATTTAGGCAAATAGCAAGAAATTTAAATCTTTATAGCTTATCACTAACCATTTAGAGGAGTACTTGAGACTATTTTAACTTTTAAGTTCATAGGATATTTAAGAAATCCTATTAACTATTTTTATAACTTATAAAAGGTAAAACTCCTTAATATATATGTATATTATTTAGTTTTGAAGGTATAACATAAAACTTAATGTCCAATTATAAATATGTAACTCAGAAATTTTTTATTTTTTTGTTTATTATAAAAAAATTATTCAATGAATTCTAACTTCATGAACAATTTGAATTTTAGAGAAAAACTCAAAGTGTTGTAAACATGACTTAGGTCTATGGTTTTTTAAATTTTATTTGGAATATGTTATATAATTATGAATAAAATTAAAAAATATATTATCTTAGTTATAAATTTAACATATTTGAATTATTTAGCAACAAACATACCGTTAATTACATTTAAAATTATGAACAAAATTAAAAATATATTACCTATAACTATAAATTTAACATATTTGAATTATTTAGCAACAAACATACAGTTAATTACATTTAAAAGATCAAACAACAAATCAAAAGAATCAAAAAGATTGTAACTTTTAATATTTTGTTATAATTAATTAATAAATTGAATATAAAAAATGTGCATATATTTTTTATTCTTTTTTTGCTTTTTAAGTGCAAGTTATGAGCTATTAGAGCATCTCCGATACTATTACGTAAATTGGTTAGCTATATTTGTTAACTATATTTCAAAAATAATATCTTACTATTATAATTATTGGATAATTATTGGATGGAGATGAGTTGTATATGCCATAAGTGTAAAATATTAATATAAAGTAGGAAGGAGATGAGGTGGACGTTTATAGATAATGGGATGGATCAACAAATATAACAAATATAGAAGACTAAGAGCATCTCCAAGGCTCACCCCCCCTTCCCTATATCAGTCTACGTGGCATCATTTAGGGAACCAAAACTGAAAAATCACTCTCCAATGGTACAACCCCTTACCAAAAAAATTTAGGGGGAGGAGAGAGGTTCCCTACATGTAGGGGGAGGAGAGAGGTTCCCTACATGTAGGGGGAGGAGAGAGGCTCCCTATCTTGCCAAGTCATTTGCCAAGTCATTTTCTTCATTTCCATTAAATTCAGAATCATCAAATTTATCGCCAAACTCAAAAATCGAAGTCAAATTAAAATTTTACCCAGAATTTTTTTATATCAAAATCGATGAATTTATATATCACTAGATAGCTCCCGAATTATAGAACACACACATATATAAATCACTAATTTTGAATGGATAGATTTAAAGATATGAATTTTAGAAGTTTAGGAATATATGGAACCGATATATTTTAAATTTCAAAATACTAATTAAATGTTACTTTTGAATTATAGGACACCGATATAGGATATACCGTTGGAGTAAAACAGTTTTTTGGTACCCTATATTTTAAGGAATGATTATTTTATTATATTTTAGGGGTTGAAGATGAGGAATGGCATTGGAGATGCTCTAAATGAGGTTATCTAAAATTTTTATTGCTAACAGAATAGGATTTTGTATTTGTATGGGTTGGAGATGCTCTTATTCACTATTCATTTATTTTCAGGAACATATCGATGGACAAGTTGATTATTGACAGTAAATAAACTGGAAGGTTCATATATGTGCAGATGCATAATATAGACTAGAAAAATAAATGTACCTTGCACCTATTGGATTCCCCGCTCTGATAGCCCCAAAAACTGGTCAATTTCTCCAAATTATCCAAATACAGCCCCGTCAATTGAGGGAACACAATGATGTCATGATCCCCATTATCACTGATCTCTTTTTCTTTTTGTTGATCACCTCCTCCGATTATCTCTGTCATCATCCCGCAAAAACTAATACACATTTCATCGAGGATAAGATTTCTAGCAATACAAGGTGGGAACGCGTTTCTCAAACTACTGCATTCTTCTATGTTTAGATATTTCAGATTCTGTAACCTGTCCAACATGCCAACTGGGATCACACTTTCCAGTTTGCTACACTTCTTTACTTCGAGCGACTCCAGTTTGCAAAAGGAGGAGGAGGAGGATACAATGTTATTATTACTATTATGCTCTCCCCAAATATCAGTTATTTCCAAATCTTCGATAATCAGCTCTTCCAAGGAAGGGAATGCGACCTATAGCATATACATACCCGATGAATTAGAAAACAGATTATTCCCTTCTAAACTAAGATAATTAATACATCCCAATACATAACATAGAAGACAGTTAGGTATAAAATTAGACAAGGTAAAGCATACCATTCCATCGAATAGCGGTTGAAATTGAACACAAGAGACGACAGAGTTGTGCATCGAACCCGAATGCATTTCTTTCTTTTTCCTGTAGAAACTTGTGGGTCTCGGCAGTGAGACTAGCCATAGTGTTTTAAGCTTGGAGAAGATCATGCTTTCGGGTTGTTGGAGATCTGTGAAGAAAAACAGAGAAGAGAGCTCACAGTTATTAACTTTCAACTCCGTTAAGGCTGGCATATAGCACTCATAATTTGCACCGCCCCTGAAACTTCTGAGTTTTGGCAAATTTTCAAAATCAATTGAATCCAGTTGCAAAAGTTCAATAACAGTCATAGTATCCATTTCATCACCTCTCACATCCTCCACAATTTCTTCCAATAAATCACAGTCTGATATTTTCAGTGTTTGGAGTTGTTGTAGACTTTTAAAGCTTGAGATTGTGAAAAGAGCAGAGCGTCTAAGATAATTTTCAACTTCCAGAACCTTTAGCTTTGGGAAACGTAGAGATTCTACATCATGCCACCAACAGTGTCTCACTTTCAATGTCTCCAGATTTTGTAAATGAAGTTGCCATTTACATGGAATTAGTAGCATCTGGTTACCACTGTTTTTTATACATAAACTATTTAGTGGGCAAGTAGAATCATCTCCCCCAAACTCTATCGCTTCCAAGTTAATCTCTCCGCAACTCTCTAGATGGAGATGTGCCAAGGTTGGGAATTTAACCTACCAAGAGAATTTCATTCAGTATTTCAACTTAGATCAATAAATTTCTTTAAAAAACAAATTCAGAAAAATAGAATAAAATATCGAAAGACAAATTTAAAAAAATAATTTAATGTCAAAAGGAAAAAGAAGATGTGAATGTGGTAGGACAAAATATAAAAAGCATGCATACTTAAACTCAATGGACATAATTTTGTATTTTTTTTACTCACTCATTTACTTCAGAATAAGCGACAACATGATACTAGTTCCTCCCTTCCCATTTACTTGTTTTTTATGAGAATAATTTTAGTCGTTTAATGCATGTTCATTTCTTCTTTAAATGCAATTTTGATCGTAATCCTCCAAAATTATTTCTATATTTATTGTTCCCAATGTTTGATTATTTTGAAATTCAATTGAATTTTATTTTTTAATGTAATAAATAAGGGTACATACAAAATTTTTTTTATAAAACATATATATGAAAAGTATAGGCAAATAGCAAGAAATTTGAATTTTTCCAACTTATAACTAACCATTTCAAGGAGTACTTATAAATACATGGACTATTTTAAGTTCATAGGATGTTTAAGAAATCTTGTTAACTATATTTTAGGGTTCGCAAAAGGTAAAACTCCATGATATATATGTAAAGTATTCAATTTTAAAGGTATAAAATAAAATTTAATGTCCAATTATAAGTATTTAACTCGGAAATATTTTATTTTTTTTGTTTATTATAAAAAAATTATTCTATGAATTCTAGCTTCATGGACAGTTTGACTTTTAGACAAAAATTCTAATATAAGTTAGGTCTATGGTTTTTTAAATTTTATTTGGAATTTGTCATATAACTATAAACAAAATTAAAAAATATATTACCTATAGCTATAAATTTAACATATTTGAAGTATTTAGCAACAAACATAAGGTTAATTACATTTAAAAGGTCAAACAACAAATCAAAAGAGCCAAAAAGATTATAACTTTTAATATTTTGTAGTAATTAATTAATAAATTGAATATAGAAAATGTGCATATATTTTTTTTAATCCTTTTTCTGCTTTTTAAGTCCAAATTATGAATTTCCTAATTATACTTTTTCGCCATTTGGTTGGAAAAATAAATGTACCTTGTAGGTGAAGGTATTACACTCCCGACCTTGGTAACACCAAAAAGTGGTCAAATTCTTCAAATTAACCAGCTTCAGCATCGTCAACTCTGGGAACACGATGATGAGATCATGATCACCAGTGATTTCCTTTTCTTTTTGTTGATCAACTCGCCCTATTATCTCTCTCATCATATCGCACCCTGAGATGTTCACTTCTTGAATGTTGATAAGATCTCTAGCAAAACAGGATGGTAATGCGTTTCTCAAACTACTGCATTCTTCTATATTTAGATATTCCAGATTCTGTAACCTATCTAACATGCTAACTGGGATCACACTTTCCAGTTTGCTACACTTCTTTACTTTGAGCCTCTTCAGTTTGCAAAAGGAGGAGGATACAATATTATTATAACTATAATGCTCTCCCCAAATATCAGTGATTTCCAAATCTTCGATAATCAACTCATTCAAGGAAGGAAAAGCAACCTGTAGCATATACATACCCAATGAATTACAAAAATAGATTATGCCCTTCTAAACTAAGATAATACATCCTAATACATGTAATTAGTAAAGAACATAGAAGACGGTTAGGAATAAAATTAGACAAGGTA
Organism: Saposhnikovia divaricata; assembly: GCA_036435485.1. Taxonomy (NCBI): domain Eukaryota; kingdom Viridiplantae; phylum Streptophyta; class Magnoliopsida; order Apiales; family Apiaceae; genus Saposhnikovia; species Saposhnikovia divaricata. The sequence continues at coordinate 51,777,379 of CM071595.1, read as the reverse complement.
AAGCATACCATCCCATCAAATAGCCGTTGAAATTGAACAGAATAGATGACAGAACTGTCCGTTAAACCCGAATGCATTTCTGTCTTTTTCCTGTAGAAGCTTGTGGGACTCGGCAGTGAGACTAGCCACAGTGTTTTAAGCTTGGAGAAGATCATGCTTTCGGGTTGTTGGAGATTTCCGAAGAAAAACAGAGAAGAGAGCACACATTTATAGACTTTCAACTCCGTTAAAGCTGGCATATAGCACTCATAATTTGCACCGCCCATGAAACTTCTGAGCTTTGGCAAATTTTCAAAATCAACTGAATTCAGTTGCAAAAGTTCAATAGTAGTCTTAGTATCCATTTCATCAAGTTCATCACCTCTCACATTCTCCACAATTTCTTCCAATAAATCACAGTCAGATATTTTTAGTGTTTGGAGTTGTTTTAGACTTTTAAAGCTTGAGATTGTGAAAAGAGCAGAGCGTCTAAGATAATTTTCAACTTCCAGAACCTTTAGCTTTGGGAAACGTAGAGATTCTACATCATGCCACCAACAGTGTCTCACTTTCAATGTCTCCAGATTTTGTAAATGAAGTTGCCATTTACATGGAATTAGTAGCATCTGGTTACCACTGTTTTTTATACATAAACTATTTAGTGGGCAAGTAGAATCATCTCCCCCAAACTCTATCGCTTCCAAGTTAATCTCTCCGCAACTCTCTAGATGAAGATGTGCCAAGGTTGGGAATTTAACCTACCAAGAGAATTTCATTCAGTATTTCAACTTAGATCAATAAATTTCTTTAAAAAACAAATTCAGAAAAATAGAATAAAATATCGAAAGACAAATTAAAAAAAATAATTTAATGTCAAAAGGAAAAAGAAGATGCGAATGTGGTAGGACAAAATATAAAAAGCATGCATACTTAAACTCAATGGACATATTTTTGTATTTTTTACTCACTCATTTACTTCGAAATTCGCCTAAGATCGACAACTTCCTCCCTTCCCTTTTACTTGTTTTTTATGAAAATAATTTTAGTCGTTTAATGCATGTTCATTTCTTCTTTAAATGCAATTTTGATTGTAATGCTCCAAAACTATTCCTATATTTATTGTTCCCAATGTTTGATTATTTTAAAATTCAATTGAATTTTATTTTTTTTAATGTAACAAATAAGGTTACATACAGAAATTTTTTTATAAAACATATATATGAAAAGTATAGGAAAATAGCAAGAAATTTGAATTTTTCCTATAACTAACCATTTCAAAGAGTACTTATAAATACATATTCATGGACTATTTTAAGTTCATAGGATGTTTAAGAAATCCGGTTAACTATTTTTTAGGATTCCCAAAAGGTAAAATTCCTTAATATATATGTAATGTATTCAATTTTGAAGGTATAAAATAAAACTTAATGTCTAATTATAAATATTTAACTTGGAAATATTTTATTTTTTTGGTTTATTATAAAAAAATTATTCTATGAATTCTAACTTCATGTACAGTTTGACTTTTAGAGAAAAATTCAAAGTGTTGTAAGTCTAAGATTTTTTTAAATTTTATTTGGAATATGTCATATATTTACAAATAAAATTAGAAAATATATTACCTATATATAGCTATAAATTTAACATATTTGAATTATTTAGTAAGAAACATACCGTTAATTACATTTAAAAGGTCAAACAATAAATCAAAAGAAGCAAAAAGTTTATAATTTCTAATATTTTGTTGTAATTAATTAATAAATTGAATATAGAATATGTGCATATTTTTTTTTGCTTTTTAAGTCCAAGTTATGAATTTCCAAATTATACTTTTTGCCATTTGGTTGGAAAAATAAATGTACCTTGTAGGTGCTGGTATCACACTCCCGACCCTGGTAACACCAAAAAGTGGTCAAATTCTTCAAATTAACCAGCTTCAGCATCGTTAGCTCTGGGAACACGATGATGAGATCCTGATCTTTTTCTTTTTGTTGATCAACTCCCCCTATTATCTCTCTCATCATATCGCACCCCGAGATGTTCACTTCTTGAAGGTTGATAAGATCTCTGGCAAAACAGGATGGTAATGCGTTTCTCAAACTACTGCATTCTTCTATGTTTAGATATTCCAGATTCTGCAACCAATCCAACATGCTAATTGGGATCACACTTTCCAGTTTGCTACACTTCTTTATTTCGAGCCTCTTCAGTTTGCAAAAGGAGGAGGATACAATATCTCTGGCAAAACTGGATGGTAATGCGTTTCTCAAACTACTGCATTCTTCTATGTTTAGATATTCCAGATTCTGTAACCTATCCAACATGCCAACTGGGATCACACTTTTGAGTTTGCTACACTTCTTTATTTCGAGCCTCCCCAGTTTGCAAAAGGAAGAGGATACAATATTATTGTAACTATTATGCTCTCCCCAAATATCAGTGATTTCCAAATCTTCGATTATCAGCCCTTCCAAGGAAGGGAATGCGACCTATAGCATATACATACCAGATGAATTAGAAAACAGATTATTCCCTTCTAAACTATGATAATACATCCTAATCTCTCCATGTAATTAGTAAAGAACATAGAAAACGGTTAGGTATATAATTAGACAAGGTAAAGCATACCATTCCATCAAAGACAGAACTGTCCATTAAACCCGAATGCATTTCTTTCTTTTTCCTGTAAAAGCTTGTGGGACTCGGCAGTGAGACTAGCCACAGTGTTTTAAGCTTGGAGAAGATCATGCTTTCGGGTTGTTGGAGATCTCTGAAGAAAAACAGAGAAGAGAGCTCACAGTTATTAACTATTAAGTCCGTTAAGGCTGGCATATAGCACTCATAATTTGCACCGCCCATGAAACTTCTGAGATTTGGCAAATTTTCAAAATCAACTGAATCCAGTTGCAAAAGTTCAATAATAGTCTTCGTATCCATTTCATCAAGTTCATCACCTCTCACATCCTCCACAATTTCTTCCAATAAATCACAGTCTGATATTTTTAGTGTTTGAAGCTGTTTTAGACTTCTAAAGTCTGAAATTGTAAAAAGAGCAGAGCATCCACAATCAGAAACTTCCAGATCCTTTAAATTTGGGAAATGTAGGGATTTCATATCACGCGGCCACCAACAACCCGTCAATTTTAATGTTTCCAGGTTATGAAAATGCAGTTTCCATTTACATGGAAGATGCATCTGCTTATTACTCCTGAAACGTAAGTACTTTAGTTGGCAAGTAGAATCGTCTCTGCCAAACTCAATCGCTTCCAAGTTAATATCCCCACAACTTTGCACATCGAACTTTTCCAAGCATGAAAATTCAACCTGCAAAAAGATGTTTTCTAACAGCTTTCCATAACAAAAGTGATATACACGTTTATAAATTAAGAAATATCAGGAAATAGATTATTTAAATATAACATATTTAAGAAAACAAATAAAAAATGAAATCACTTTTTTAGACCAAGTGATAGAAATATCCATTTCAAAAATAATGGACAGATTGAAATAATGACTACCATTAATCATATTCAATTACTTCATTTTTTTTTTCTTTCTTTTAACAATTTGAAGTTATATTTATCATAATCTAATACAATTTTATAGTAATTTGTATATAATTCTATGAATTTAAAAAGTTAATATTATGATTGACTAAATATTTTTTCTTATAAGTTTTTTAATTTATGTACAGTTCAATTTAATATTTGTCAAACTTTGATTAGTTTAATTTCAAAAATTTGACACAAATTTGTGGGAGTATCTTCATTTTCTTTTAGAAGAAAACTATAATTTAGCTAATGTTTGAATTTTTTAGTGTACTTAGGGATATAAATATAAATTTAACATTTAAGACCGAGTATGGCACAATTATTTTTTATTATTGAATAGGATGGGTAAGAAATATCATGTTTATATATTATTTGATAAGATTTTTATAGTTGTTATTCTATAAAATATCATGTGGGAACCAGAAATATCTCCATTCTAAGAAGCATTAGCTCCCATAAACGAAGCTAATTTTTCCAGGTAAACACTAAATTAAATCAACGCTGTTCCTAATCTCTGAAAACAACAGCTAGTTAAAAATCTTTAAACAATAGACTATACACAAGAGAGTTATACAAGAATATTCTCTCTGGTATATTTTGTTATAACTTTCCGTATACACTCCGTTGTGTTTTTGACAATCTCTGTCAAGTCAACTGAATAATGCGAGCTCAGTAAGTGGAGACTTGCATGCTCTCTAGCAAGTTCCCTCCACGTTATCTATATGAAGGTATCGAATTCGAACCTAAGGCGAAGTATTGCTATAATTAACTTTTAGATCTCCCTTCTCTCACTCTGAAAAAGATGATTGGGACATTAGAGAAAGCTGCGAGTGTCATTCCTTATGCTATGTTGTTGACTAAGATGTTTGAGTTTTTTAAGATTGATTAAGATTGCCATCAAAGTTCCTGTCAAAGAGGTGTTAGATCGTAGAGCTTTGTCGCAAAACAATATTCAGATTGAGAATGGCGAGGTGATAACTTATTTTATTTGTATTTGTATAATATTAGTGTATTATTTCTATTAGATAGCACGTTATTTTTCCTTTTTTACGCTTGGTTTGCTTGATTTTGTAGATTTTATGAAGATTTTCATGATTTGCTTATTGATTGGATAATATTTGCATTAAACTCAAGATAGTGTGATACATCATCATTAGTCAGCAGAATCGTAGTAAATCAAGCAAGATATCATCTAGGACGGTAATGCTGAGCAAGCGTTTGATCACGATGATTATTGTAAATAAATATAAATAAAAAATCTATAATCTATACTATTATATTAAAGCCGAAACATTGAAAGTTTTGGTTTTCGGTTTGGTTATCCTATTTATTTTGGTTTTCGGTTTGGTTAATTTAATTTTTAATTAATTTTAAATATAAAATAAATCAATTTTAATCCGTTATTGGCTATAGTCCTAACGACACAATAGTATTTTATATTTACACCATTACTAATATTGCTAAACTTAAAACCTCCGTGAACACTTCTAAACCTAATTTACACCATCTTCATCAATTCAATACACAAGTTTCTTCGGCTTTTCTCTTCTTTTGCAACACCATATATATCATTAAGTATAAATAATTAAATTACAAAAACAACTCAAAAAGCTATGTTAACGTAATTATATTCCGATTAAAATTCCTTCATCCACATTGAACTTCTACTTGGACTCTTTTTTCTGCTCCAACAACTCAATTACCCATTTTTTCTAAAGATTTTACTTCTAATTAAAATACTTTACCATTTAATTTAAAACTAATATTACTATAATTAATATATATCCAAAATATCACACCATATTTTTCCGTAATTATTTTTAGTAGTAATTTTTTTAATTAAAACATGTTACTTTTTAATTTAAAATTAATCTTGTCATCACTAATATATACCCCAAAATATCTCACCATATATTCAAATCATTATTTTTTAGTAATAAATAAGAATCGTTAGATCTAATAATAAGATATATTATATGATTAAATTAATTTACTAAAAATTCAAAGTTCGAACCCGTCAATGACATTTTTAATTTAGAATTTTACAAAATAAATTTTAAACCATGCATATCATTATATAAATTTATATTAAATTAAAATTAAAAAATTATTAAAAATAAGGATTATATAAAAACATAATTATAATGTTAAATAAATTTTATAACCTATCAAAAGAAGCCCGTGCTTCGCACGAGTTATAAGCTAGTATTATATAAAAACCGAAACATTAAAAGTTTGGTTGGTTGATCGGTACAGTTGATTTACTACCCTTAGTTAAAGCCGAAACATTAAAAGTTTGATTGGTCGATACGATACCTGTTGTCTCCAATGGAGAAGACCCCTTAACTAAAATCATATATATAATACCATAAATAAAATTTATAGAGATTATGTAAAAAAAAAATCCACTCCAGTGAGACATTACCTTTAGTAAAAAATTTAAATAATCTCTTTTCGTTGGCTATATTTGGCCAACCTCTAGAGGCTTGTAAGGAAAATTTTATATGATCTATTACCATATAAAAATATTTTCTATTTATAACAACATTAAATAATAATAACATACTATATTTACAATATAACTAAACATTATAGCCAATATACCATTGGAGCACAACATCTTACAGGTGCAACAATTTTTACATAATCAATAATTTATCTGATTTAGCCAACCATTTTAGCCAATAATATTGGAGATGCCCTTACCCTTACTTAACAATACATGTTATTTTTAATTAATTATCCTTACATACTTATAGTTACTAATAACTAAAAAATTTCTTTTTTCAGGTAAAACATGTTACATTTTCTAATTTTCAATAAATAATCAATTTCTTTTTTCACGTAAAATAAATCTATACTATCTATACTATTATATTAAAGCCGAAAGATTAAAAGTTTGTTGGTTTGGTTTTCGATTTGGTTATCCTCATTATTAAAATAAATAATAACATAATATAATTAATGGTAATTATTCGATTGCCTTTTTCCCTTTTACTGTTAGATAAAGATATTACCTTTTATAAACATCTAAAACATCAATTGTACCATATCTTTCAATCATTAATATTTCTTTTCAAATTAAAACACGTTACTTTTTTGATTTGAAACTAATCATACAATCATTAATATATACCCGAAAATATCACACCATATTTTCCAATTATTAATAAAATATATTAAAATCCGTATACGTTGTTTATAATAAGGAAATATTAGTATAATCCGTAAATGTAAGTATATTAAATTATATTAAATTAAAATTAAAAAATTATTAAAAATAATGATGATATAAAAACATATTGTAATATTAAATAAAATTTAAAACATAAGAAAGGAAACTCGTGCATCGCACAGCATTGAAAGTTTGTCGGTTTGATTTTCGGCACGGTTATCCTAATTATTAATATGAAGTATAAAATAATATAATTAATGATAATTAGCCAAATTGAAAATATGATGTGATATTTTTTGGTAAATATTAATGATTGTAAAATTAGTTTTAAATAAAAAAGGCAACGTGTTTTAATTAGAAAGGAAATATTAATGATTTGAAGATATGAAACGATTAATGTTTTTTTAAAAGGAAATATATTCAACTAAAAGTAAATGTGAAAATGACAATGGCTAATTACCATTAATTATATTATGTCATTATTTATTTTACTAATTAGGATAACCAAATCGAAAATCAAAACGACAAACTTTCAATCTTTCTGTTTTAATATAGTAGTCTAGATTATATATTATCATTATTTTTAATGTTATTTTTAATTTTAATTTAATATAATTTAATATACTCATGTTTACGGATTATAATAATGTTTCCGTATGATAAACAACGTAATTATATTAAAGTCGAAAGATTGAAAGTTTGTCGGTTTGGTTATCCTAATTATTAAAATAAATAATAATATAATATAATTATTAGTAATTATCCGATTGTCTTTTTCCCATTTACTTTTAGATAAAGATATTACCTTTTATAAACACCTAAAAACATCAATCGTACCATATCTTTTGACCATTAATATTTCTTTTCTAATTAAAATACGTTACATTTTTTATTTAAAACTAATCTTAAATCATTAATATATACCCGAAATATCAAACCATATTTTCCAATTATTAATAAAATATATTAAAAATCCATATACATTGTTTATAATAAGGAAATATTAGTACAATCCGTAAACATAAGTATATTAAATTATATTAAATTAAAATTAAAATATTATTAAAAATAATAATGATATAAAAACATAATTATAATATTAAATAAAATTTATAATATAAGAAAGGAAACCCGTGCATTGTTTGTCGGTTCAAATTTTGGCACGATTATCCTAATTATTAGTATAAAATATAAAATAATATAATTAATGATAATTAGTCAATTGCCTTTTTAATTAAAAGACGTTTAATTTTAATTGATGATATTACCTTTTATGAACTTCTAAAATATCGTATCTTTCAATCAGTAATATTTTTTCTAATTAAAACACATTAACTTTTAATTTAAAACATAATATTTCAATAATTAATATATAACAAAAAATATCTCATCATATCTTCTGTTCACTAACAAAATATAATAGAAATCCGTATACAACGAATAATGACTATTAGATTTTTAGTAAAAAATGAGAATCGTTAGATTTAATGAGTAGATATATTATATAATTAAATTAATTTACTAAAGTTTCAAGGTTCGAATTCCGTCAACGACTTGTTTATTTTAAAATTTTATAAAATAAGTTTTAAACCTTGCATATCATTAATTAAACTTATATTAAATTAGTTAAATTAAAATGAAAATAAAATATTGAAAATAATGATTATATAAAATATAATTGTAAAATAAAATTAAATGTATTACATAATAAAAGAAATCCGTGCATCGCACGAGTTATAAACTAGTCTTTGTAAATAATGCTCCATTGTAAATTTTTAGTATAAATAGACCTCTCACCTCTTACCTCTAACCTACTATCTCTTACCTCTTACACATCTCTTGTAACTTTGTAGTGTAGGACAGTATAAGAACTCTCTTCTTCTTCTTCTTCTCTTTCTTGTAGTTTGTATTAAATAAAAGTCAAATTCGTCTCCACATCTTGTATTAGTTCTTATTTTACTTATATTATGTGATTGGTGTATGTGTTGTGATGTATTTGTTTAATTGATTATCTCCAAAATCATATCTATGCGAGCAATTTCATATGAGGCACACAAGTAGAGTTGGGAGTTCGTATAGTTAGAATCCATACGATTTTTGAGAATTGATTAACTTTGTGACATTTATACAAAGTTACTTTTGTAACTTTTGAATGCAATTTGATTTGGAATTTTTGGTTGTCTTTATTCTGAATACTTATGAGTTTGATTGTTATTAAATATTAATATTTTAAACACCATAATTTTCGTATTTAGCCGATGAAATGTGTCCTTTAGATATTTCTATTATTAGTGCTTGTTCAATTGTTTTTCTAATTAGAAACTTAATTCGCGTTCTCTGTGGTACGACCTGTACTTGCCTTTGTACTCACGTACACCCGTGCACGCGTTATTAAATTTTTTGTCATATTGTTTTAAAAAAAAAAAAAAAAAAAATTACAGGTTGCTTTTCTATTTTTATGAAAAGCAGACCCAAAAATCTTATTGAAATTGATTAGTTGCCTGTGTGACGGTGTCTGGTTGCCTGTGTGACGGTGTCCAGTCCGTGTTAGCTGAGTCCAGTCCTATAATTACTAGTAGTAGTTTTTACTCCCTGTTTTGTCCGGTAGCCGAGTTATTTAAAAAAAGAAAAAAAAAAAAGAATAACAAACTTAGTACATAGTAGTTTAACTAGTCTGCACTCACGAGTCACGATATTGTTTCTAAATAATAGTTAACTTTATTAGCCAACTTTTATTAACTGGCCAAACTTTTTCATTTTTATTTTATTTTTAATACTTTTATGTGTAAACATAATTGAAGAGAAAATAAAATAAAAATATCTTTTGTAATTTGATTTGTTTTGAATTTTCAGGTACCTAATTGCGGCTTGAGTTAGCTCCTCGCTAAAACAAATGCTAAGCTATTTCGGGTAGTATTTTTCTTCCCCTAATTTATTTAAATAAAAAATATTAGTTTCGAATTTTTTAGATAAAAATTATGTGCTACATCCCGCATTACTTGTACACCTAAAGCACAACTTGTTGAGGATTTTAATTGTATTTTTATAAACTGTGGTGATTGCTGGAGGGCCCAAAGGTACGTACCACATTAATGTAGAGCATTTTGTGTGTTTTATTTATTGTCTCTTGGGTGCTGCATTTTCATCTAATTAACTTTAAGGGCAAAACCACATCATCAAGATAAGGTAAGGGATTTCATCACCCTTTCCTTGGCCCACAAACCACTAATCCATCATCTTGCATTTCCAAGTCTATTAAAATTAATTAGACGTTGGCCCCTAGAAATTTCGAGCTCAATTAGGAAGGTACCTAGAAGAGAAAGTAAATTTGGAATTATTCGAACTCTTTGGTGTCTAGGCAAGTGTATCACTTACCTGGCCAATTAAGATTGGTGTCTAGGATGGCGGTTCTCTAATTCAACGCCTTGTTTCAAGGAAGTGCCCCCGATTGACTGTCTAATCGGTTCGAATAAATCTAGATTTATGGACTTGTTGGTGGTCCAAAAGTTAGGACCTGTCTAGATGTTTTTCAGGATAATTCAGGATTAATTTCTTTTCCTTTTCTTTTTTGTGTTTCATTTTTATGTGCTAGTTTCTAGATCATTTAGATATCTTCTTAGTGTATGCACACTTCGAAAAAAAATACTAGCGATTATTTAACTCGCCCACCCGTTAGACTTTAAGTTACTCATCCATCATCATGGAAAATTTTACCTTCTCCGTCTACCACACTCCACCATATCTTTTATCCCGAACAAACAAATCTTAGGTCTCATTTAGTTCATCCCCAAACTGTTATAAAAGATACCAATGATTCTCTTTTTGAAGATGAGTTTTGTGTAGAACACGAGACTAATGAAGAACTTAGGGAATTGTTTAGGGACATGTCATTACGACAAAGTGGAACAACCAATGTGAGGAGAGTTATCTCGAGCCTAGAATAATTGAAAAGCCTCGTAGACTTTCGCTTTTTCCTCCAATTTATGAATTTAGTTTCTTAAAGGCCCATGACATTGATTCATCCTTTATTGTTCATGACCAAGAAACCCAAGTTAATAATCAGTTTGAACAACATAAGGAAAGACTTACTTGGTTTAGAATATCTAATAAGGGAGAATGTTTATTCGAGGTTTTGAACCTTGATTACGACATTCAAGGATACACTTTTGATGACTACTTAAGAAATTTAGAACACTTTCTTGTCAGGTGTAGGCGTAAGTTTTGGGAAAGACTTCATGGCCTAGTAAAACAAGGTGTTAGATAGTAGTCAAGATTTGATATGGGGGAGACATGTACAATTGTATAATTTGTTTTGTATAGTTTTTTCTTTCTACTTTTTTGTAGACATGATTTAGAGTGATTCTCGACTTTTTCCTCCTTTACCAGTGCTGGAAGAATGGTACACTTTCTAACTCGTAAGTGTTTTCTTGTCTTTTACATTGAGGACAATGTAGAATTTTGACTTGGGGGGAGTCAGTTTTGATTAGCTTCAATCATGTTATTATGTCGTCTTAAAAAAAATCATGTTTTTATCGTAAATTTTTAGTTTGCATGTAGTGTTAAAATCATGTAGTGTAAAAGTTGCATGTTCAAATCATTTAGTTCTTTCTATACTAGTATCTTGTTTTGTTAGTGCATTCTATTTAGTTGCATTGCATATGAAGATCCATAGACTGTTGGTGGTTCAAGTTATTAGCCATTGACGAATCTTGTGCACATAAAACACGACACGAGTATTGCCATGATCACAAATTGCCATGAGTTATATATGCTTAGTACACACTTGTATTAGTGGTGTGTCTTGGTAACTTTTGTTTCAAGTATTTAAGGGGGACGTGTCGTGAATTGGGTGTGCCTTTAGAGGAGCTACCCTTAGGTCAGCTTAAGATCTTTGAGTCTTCACCTTTGAGATAAGAGTCGTAGTAGAATAGTTTGCGGGGAAGCTTGGGGATTAAGCACTTGAAAATAAAAAAATTATAAAAAAAAGAGGAAAAAAGGAAAAAAAATATAGTTAGAGTGTACATGTACCGATAAAGTTGAATGTTAGTGGGAAAGTTGACTAGGTTGGGCTCATTAATAACCCGAGTAAGTACGTCTGAGGGGACTTTGTGCCTAGCAACCTAAGGTCTTTTATGGTCTGGGATTGCTAACCTAACGTTCGCTAAATGGGTATTAGTGTAAAAGTCTTTTGGGACCTCAACCATTGCACGATTAATCTAACCACTAGCACTAAAAATGGGGTTTTGTGGAGCCTTACGGACTCCGTGACTCACTTGCATTGAGGAACGATGGACTTAGGCCGAGCAAATAAATACCAAAGGCGATGACTTCATACTAATAGTTTAGTTTGTGAATAAAAAAGAAGTGGGAATAAAAGTGCAAGACCCTACGTTAAGCCAAAATGGACACTCAGAGTCGAGGTAACGGGGTGTTCAAACTTTGTTATTGGTCTGACTTTATGGCTTAACCAAAGAGGGTGACATCTAGCTAGTGGCATCTTCCCCAATTTTCTAAAATGTGTTGCTAAGATTGTTCACACTTTACTCGTGTATGCTAGATGTAGTTCATGGTAGTGTTAGCTTGATGAATGTCATGTTAAAAGCACAATCTGAGGCACTATTAATGACTTGGCGAAAAACCAGCAGTAAGGGATCTTTTGCATCATCATACAGAATAGTTGCATTCATATAAGTGCATGAAAGAGTTTATGGGTATATCTTCTATAAACCCTTAGGAGACAAAACTCCTCTTATAGAGATCGTCTAACGGGTTGGTACACCTAAAAGTACCGTGATTCCTACATTAGTGAGTTTAGATTTTTCTTTAATCTCGAGGACGAGCTTGGCTTTGATATAGGGGAATTTGATAACTCATTTTATTTGTATAATATTAGTATATTATTTCTATTAGATAGTACATTATTTTTCCCTTTTAACGCTTGGTTTGCATTTATCTTGATTGTGCAGATTTTATGAAGATTTTTGTGATTTGCTTATTAATTGGAGAATATTTGCATTAAACTCAAGATAGTGTGATACATCATCGCGAGTTAGAAGAATCATGGTGAATCAAGCAAGATATCATCTAGGACGAGAATGCTGAGCAAGTGCTTGGTCACGAAGATTATTGTAAATAAATAAGAAATCTTTGTAATTAATGCTCCATTGTAAATTTTTAGTATAAATAGACCTCTCACCTCTTACCTCTAACCTACTATCTCTTACCTCTTACACATCTCTTGTAACTTTGTAGTGTAGGACAATATAGGAACTCTCTTCTTCTTCTTCTCTTTCTTGTAGTTTGTATTAAATAAAAGTCAAGTTCGTCTCCACATCTGGTATGAGTTCTTATTTTACTTATATTGTGATTCTCTCGATGATACTTGGCTAGAGTCCCTATCTAAGAGGCGGATGTAGTTGGCTGAATGACATGGATTTCATTGGTGTATGTGTTGTGATGTATTTGTTTCATTGATTATTTCCAATATCATATCTATGTGAGCAATTTCATACGAGCCACACAAGTAGAGTTGGGAGTTCGTATAGTTAGGATCTTTACGATTTTTGATAATTGATTTACTTTATGACATTTATACAAAGTTATTTTTGTGACTTTTGAATGCAAGTAGAGTTGGGAATTATTGGTTGTCTTTATCCCGAATACTTTTGAGTTTGATTGTTATTAAAAATAAATATTTTAAACACCATGATTCTCATATTTAGTCGATGAAATTTGTCCTTTAAATATTTCTATCATTAGTGCTAGTTCAATTGTTTCTGTTAATTTGAAACTTAATTCGCGTTCTCTGTGGTGCGACCCGTACTTGCCTCTGTACTCACGTACACCCGTGCACTTGTGATTTTTATTACTTATCGGATTTTTCCTTAACAGAGGTGTCAGAGGAGTTTTACCAACTCCACCTCCTAAGACTCCTGTTAATTTTTCTCAACCATCTTTCTATGTTAATCCTATGACTGGCTTTGCTAATTTGTTGCTACAATTTCTCCAGGCTGATACTACCATTATTAGTGGTCAGTTTACAGCGATGAGGACTGATTATCAGGGTATTAAGACGAACATTCAAGGTCTCAAGGCTGATTATCAAGGTGTTAAAGCTGAACTCCAGGATTTTAGGGTTGAAGTCAAAAGCTTTAAGGAGATGCTTATGCAGCATACTGGTGGTAAGAGTTCAACTGCACATTTTGCGATGGATACTGAACCTGGTTTAGATGATTTGGCAAATGATGCTGCGAGGGTTGCTGAAATGTTGACACGAAGGCCATAATGGCTGCTCGTGATGCTGTTGCTTCCCTAATTAAGGTCTGATCTGGTTTTTGATTGATCAAGGGAGGGCGGGCCGCTGCTTTTTCTGTTAGCAATTCCAGACCCCTACTTATTCCTCAATAAGGCTAGAGCCATGCACGAATGAAGCTACGCGCCAATGAACAACAGAGAGAGGTAATAGCCCTCAAATGATGGATTTCCCGATCCTATTTTATTAGATAAGTGAGTGTATCGAATCTTGTTCAGTTTCATCCAAGCTCGGTTTTTTCTGAATCTTCGTGGAAGAAGAAGAAGCGGTTCACCAGCCACTACATCTGTGGATCCCACCAATTTCTTAAACCTGGTGGCTGCTCGCTCTTTGAACAGTGATTCACCGGCCACGGAAATCCGTGGGGAAACCTAGGAGAGTATTATTATTTAACAAATCCAGAGACAAGCCAATCACTTACAGAAGTTCAACTTCTGAACTTGGTTTGTTTATGTTGAACTTTATTTTGGTTGTGTTTGGTTAAGCTTGGTTTATGTGGTTGTGTGAACTTGAGTTGGTTGGTTGTTGAACATTGTTTTTAAGATGAATGGATACTATGTTTAAGTACAATTTATACTAGATTATAACCCGTGCAAAACACGGGTTACTTTTAAATATTTTTAAATTATGATTAGACGAAATAGAGTATAATAATTTATAAAATTATATGATTAAATGAAATAGTGTATAATAATTTATTATGGATATAATTTAACTTAATTAATGAATATAATTTAACTTTGTAATATTAATTAGTAATAATAATAGTTATTTAATAAATGACATGTATTATTTAAAACTAATAATATGAAATCTTAATATAAATTTGTTGTTGACGTATTCGAACCTTGGATCTTTAAAATAGGGGTTTAAATTTAGAATATTCCTTATTATTAGATCGAATGGTTATCATCTATTTACTAAATATACGGGTTAATTTTAAATATTTTTAAAAATATATGATTAAACGAAATAGAATACAATAATTTATTATGTATATAGTTTAACTTAATGAATATAATTTAACTTTGTAATATTAATTAATAAATTATTAGTAATAATAATAGTCATTTAATAAATGACATGTATTAATTATAACTAATAATATGAAATCTAAATATAAATTTATTGTTGACAGATTCGAATCTTAGATCTTTAAAATATGAGTTTAAATTTAAAATATTCCTTTATTAGATCTAAAGATTATCATATGTTTACTAAATATCTAACAGTCACCATTTTTTTAACGGTTCAACTATTGAACCATTGTAGTTTAATATAAATTATTATTAGTATGGTTTTCCCCAATTTCAAATGAAGTCGATGCCTAAACAGATGATAGACGATGTTAAACAGCTGTGTGTGAACCGTCTGTATTTTTTTTTGACAGAAAAGTTGTGTTTGTATTAAGTTAGAATACTATTGTGTATGTATGTTGGTCGTAGTTAGAGCTGTTAACGAACCGAGCCGAGCCGAGCTTTGAGCTAAACGAGCTGAGCTTTACTTTTTTTCTTAACGAACCGAGCCGAGCCGAGCTTTATTATCGCACAAAATATTTGTTCAAGCTAGTGTTCGTTAAGAAATCGAGCCGCACACGATCCGTTATCGAGCAGCTCGATAACAAATTTAGTGATATTCCCAAATTTTCAAAAAATATTTTTAAAAAATATTTTTCGACGATCCAACCATACGGATGTCAAGATATATCTAATTTAGTGATATTCCCAAATTTTCAAAAAATAAAAAATTAATTTGGTTGGAGATCTTAGTAGATCACTACTAATTTAACTAGTACTAGTAACTAGTGCTTTATCACGAATTGTTGTTTCTATTTTTTAAAAAATATTTTTCGACGATCCAACCGTACGGATGTCAAGATATATCTAATTTAGTGATATTCCCAAATTTTCAAAAAATAAAAAATTAATTTGGTTGGAGATCTTAGTAGATCACTACTAATTTAACTAGTACTAGTAACTAGTGCTTTGTCACGAATTGTTGTTTCTATTTTTTAAAAAATATTTTTCGACGATCCAACCGTACGGATGTCAATATATATCTAATTTAGTGATATTCCCAAATTTTCAAAAAATAAAAAATTAATTTGGTTGGAGATCTTAGTAGATCACTACTAATTTTACTAGTAACTAGTGCTTTGTCACGAATTGTTGTTTCTATTTTTTAAAAAATATTTTTCGACGATCCAACCGTACGGATGTCAAGATATATCTAATTTAGTGATATTCCCAAATTTTCAAAAAATAAAAAATTAATTTGGTTGGAGATCTTAGTAGATCACTACTAATTTAACTAGTACTAGTAACTAGTGCTTTGTCACGAATTGTTGTTTCTATTTTTTTAAAAATATTTTTCGACGATCCAACCGTACGGATGTCAAGATATATCTAATTTAGTGATATTCCCAAATTTTCAAAAAATAAAAAATTAATTTGGTTGGAGATAAAAAAATAAAAAGTAAAAATTTTGATTTTTTTCGAGCTTTTAACGAGCCGAACCGAGCCGAACAAAATCGAGCCGAGCTCGAGTCGCACATGTTAAAAGCTCGGCTCGAGCTCGTTAGATTAACGAGCTTTTTTTTGTGTTCGAGCTCGAGCTCTTAACGAACCGAGCCGAATCGAGCCCTTAACGAGCCGAGCTCGAGCTTGCTCACGAACGGCTAGTTTCGTTAACAGCTCTAGTCGTACTAACTATCATCGAATATAGTATTTTTTTTTAATAAATTGTTGAACCAAACAACTAAACTACCAACAATTATAGGCTAGTTTGCTTATTATATATTAGTATAGATATAAATATGTGTTTTTCTGACATTTATTGTTTAAGTTAAAGCATGTTTTATATCAAATATTAAATATTATGAGATTTAAGGATTAAGTGGGAGTTATTTTTAACTCTCCTAAAATAGTTGTAATCATCAAAAAAGGAGAGATCGATACTCTTATAGTTTTGATGATCACAAACAGCAAGCAAAGGCTTGTAATTAGATATAAAACAACATGCGCTTTTTTGTTATTGCATACTGATTAGTAAATCATTACATCTAAACAGTAAGCCAAAGTTGCCGAACTTAGATAGATTGGCAAGCCTTTCACAAAGACAGAATCCAATCAGCAAGACAAAGTCAATTGTCCAGTTTTAATAAAGATAGAGTTCGAGTACGAAAATCTTGGAGATGTTTTAGGAACTTCTATTAAACGACTGTAAGGGCTCTTAGATTTAAATGATACATATATTATATAGACTAGCTTAGAACCCGTGTGATGCACGGATTTTTTTAATATGATGTAATTTTTATTTAAATTGTATTTGAAAATTTTAAGATATAAATTTTGTAGTCTTAAAATTTTTAACTGATATGATTTGATTATAATATTTTTATATATGTTGACCACGATACTTTAGGAAAGGAGATATTTTAATTAGAAAATATAGAAAAGATATTATGTTTTAGATTTTTAGTTGAAAAAAGTAATCGGTGACTCATTAGTAATTATAATATTATTAGTTTGTTTAATCAACTAGAATGAGAAATTTCAGTTGAAAAAGTTAGAAAAGATAATATGTCTTAGTTGAAATAGGTAATTGGTTACTTATTAGGAACTATAATGTCATTATTTTATTTTATAAAATAGAATTATCCTTAATTACAAAATAAATATGTACCAAAATAAAGGAAATTAAGTAAAGTATAACTAAGTAAGAGTAATTAAGCAAAAACAAAAAGTACCGTACCGATCACCCAAACTTTCAATATTTCGGCTATTATAATATAGTATTGCTTAAAACCCGTGCGGTGCACTAATGTTCTTTAATATAATCGAAACTTTTTTTAATTCGAATTAAAAAATTTAAGACATGAATGTTGTAGGCTTAAAATTTTAAATGATATGATATGATAATAATTATATATATATTTTAGAAAATGATGGATTTTAGTTTGAAAATATAGAAAAGATGATATGTTTTAGCTGAAAAATGTAATCGATTAGTTATTAGTTATTATAATATTATTATTTTATTTTACTTAAATAAAGATACCGGAATAAATTAATGGAAAAAAAATAAAAAATAAAAAAGTTAACGTATTTTAGCTGAAAAAGATAATTGGTTAATTATAATTAATTATAATTATAATATTTTATTTTATTTTATTTAAATAGAATTGCTCACGGTGTTTTTAGAAAAGGAAAAATTTTAGTTAGATAAAATATAAACGATAATGTATTTTATGTGGAAAAAGAAATTGATTTGTTATTAAAAAATAGAAAAGGTAACATGTTTTACCTGAAAAAGAAAATTTATTAGTTATTAGTAACTATGAGTAATTAAATAAGGATAATTAAGTAAAAATAACATGTACCATTATGTAAGGGTAAATATGTAAAATCAACAGGTACTGTACCGATCGACCGACCAAACTTTTAATGTTTCGGCTATTATATAATAGTATAGATATAAAGCTCTACCTAAATGACTGTAAGGGCTCTATTTATTTATTTATTTATTTATTTATTTATTTATTTATTTATTTTATTATTATATTATTATTATTATAAATATAATACATGATGAAATCCACCTACTTCTATTACATCTCTTATTACCCACACCTACTTCTACTACTCCCTCCATCCATAATAAAGTTTTAATAATAAAAAATAATTTTACACCCACTACTTTTCTCCATTATCTCAAACAACGTATACAATCAAATGGGACTACAATTTTATAAAATCGAATTTTATGAGCAAATATATTAGATCAAAAGGATGGGAATTCTGTGAAATACTTGAACTAACAATAGCTACAACAATAATAAATTTCATAATATATGTATTAATCTTTTCCAAGTAAAACTTCCAACCTCGAACAATTTTTACACCCATTGCTTTTATTTATTTGGTATGATATTTATTATTTTGGATGTATTTGCTAATTATAACAACACCAACATTGATAAGTCTACTTTTTTTTTTTTTATAAAAATGCAAATTTCATTAATAAGTAGAATCTTTCATAACAGCCTTCGCCAAACACGTAGGGGGAGACGTAAACACAATTTGGCAATTAACTAGACAGGGTATTCTAGCAATCTCATGTGCTATCCAGTTAGCTTGATTCCTAACAAAGTGAATGGAAGTTGCATCTAACTCATTAATAAGCATTTGACATTGATTAAGCACCTCCCCCACTTCAAGCAAGTTATTCACTCCCTTCTCAATTCCCTGAACTACAGGGAGAGAATCCGTTTCCACCAGCACTTTGTGATTTTGCAACTGCAGTTCTTTCAACCAGGACAAAGCCTCACGAGCTCCAATCGCTTCTGCCTCAAAGACTGAAACAGGTGATATTAAACAGAGAGTTTTACCAGCCATAACAGTACCTTTATGATCTATTAAAACCATACCTATAGAGAAAGTCGAAGCCCCTGGAAAAAATGAAGCATCCACATTTACTTTAAGAACACCTTGCTCCGGTGGTTGCCATCTGCTAACAACAGCCTATTTCTCTTGCCGATTTGAGTGATTCACCCCACCATTTTTTCGTCTCGCCTCTCTCCAATCAGCAACATACTTTAGACTACTGTCCATAGCAACTGAAGCTGTGATCTCCTTTCCCTCCCAAACCTTTTTGTTCCTCCAGTACCATATTCCCCATAAAACAGTGCACAATTTGACCATTTCCTCAGTATTACTCTCGCTAAATTTGTTTAGCAACCAGTCAGGGGCAAACTCTACAGTTCGCAAATCATAAACAAGAACAACATAGTTGAAACAATATGTAGCAAAACGACAGTCAAAGAACACATGTAACAGATGCTCTATATCTACACTGCACATAGGACATGTTATCGGCAAAGACAAGCCTTTTGCATTCAATCTCCTACGCACAGGGATGGTATTACGACAGAATCTCCACACAAAGATTTTCAACTTATGAGGAATAGGCATACTCCAAATTTTACCCCAGCCTTTACACTGATGGAAATTAGATGTTCCAAAATTCCCACCTTGCCAGAATCTGTAACCATCTTTTGCAGAGTAGATACCTGTAGATACCAATCTATCTTGAACTTCACGTTGCGAAATAGGGATTTCTAGTATCGCACGAGCATCTTCAGCTAAAAAACATTCATTTATCAACTGTACATTCCATCACTTGGAGTTAGGAATCAAATAAGTTGAGACTGATTCATTTCTTCCTTCGTAAATATGACTATTCTCAACATGAAAATCCTTCTTTGACCGTATCCATTGATCTGTTGTGGCCTGAATATCTCTACCATTTCCAACAACCCATCTAAAGCCCCCTCTCAGTGATTCCATAGCTGTAAAAATCCCCTTCAAGATAAAACTCGGATTCTGTCCTTTACTCGCCTTCAATACATGCGTTCCTGGGAAATATCTTGCTTTATAGACACGAGAAACCAAAGTTTGAGGGTTATTTAAGAAATTCCATACATGTTTGCCCAGAAGGGCAACGTTGAAACCATATAAATTCCTGAAACCAAGCCCCCCTTTCGTATTCGCCATGCTCATATTGGACCAAGATAACCAGTTCAGTCCTTTACCTTCACCTGAACTACTCTGCCACCAAAACTTGTTGAACATAACTTCCAGCTCTTGACAGAGAGATTTAGCAAGCAAAAAACACGACATAGAATAGGCTGGAATTGCCTGTGCAACGTTTTTAACCAAAATTGTCTTACCCGCACGGGAGATTGGCTTCTTCTGCCACCCTTGGATTCTTTTGCTCGCTCTATCCTTTAAATAGCCAAAAACCCGCTTCTTCGATCTGCCTACCAAAGAGGGTAAACCCAGGTAGTTGGTGTTCGTGATGTCGTTATGCACTCCTAAAATTCCTGAAAGTTCCACTTGCTTATCCCGACGGACATTGGCACTGTAAAACACCCCAGACTTCTGATAGTTAACTGATTGCCCCGAGCTTCTCTCATAAGCCATTAAAATAGTTTTGATATTAGTTGCCTCCTCCAAAGTACCTCTAAAAAATAAGAAGCTGTCGTCGGCGAATAATAAGTGGGAAACAATTGGGGCTGTTGAGCTAAGTTTTCAGCCATGTATACTTCCATCTGTAGTAGCTTGATCTATTGCATTCGAAAGCCCCTCCACGCAAAGTAAAAACAGATAAGGGGATAATGGATCCCCTTGTCGAAGACCTCGCTTGGGGAAAACTGGACCAACTAGCGAATCATTCAAGCAGAACTGGTACGACACAGTCTTGACACATAGCATCATCCAATCAACCCATTTCTCGCAGAAATTCATGGCTCTCAATCTATGTTTTAAGAACTTCCAACTTACTCGGCTTTACTTATATCGAGTTTAAGGGCAACTTCTCCTTCGTTTCCTCTGTTCTTCAACCTCATGTGATGAATCACTTCAAAAGCCACTAGTACGTTATTCGTTATACTTCTCCCCTGAACAAAAGCTGATTGATTTTCTGAGAACCTCATGTGATGAATCACTTCAAAAGCCACTAGTACGTTATTCGTTATACTTCTCCCCTGAACAAAAGCTGATTGATTTTCTGAGATTACTCCAGGTAAAATGACTTTAATCCGATTTGCTAGAACCTTGGCCAGAATCTTGTAAAGCACATTGCATGGGCTATAGGCCTGAGATCTCTCATTCTAGAGGCATTCTCTTTTTTCGGAACAAGAACTTGAAAGTCATATATTATGTCTATACATATAACTACCAATATTACATATCTCATGTAATCTATACAAATTTAACTCATATTTTCACAATAAACAACATCATACACTTACTTACACGTATTACAATTATTATAAATCAATTTGTATAAATCAATTATTGCATCATCTTTAAGGTAAATTCTATTGCTTTAGAATATTTTTTTTAAATAAAATCATATTTTCACAATTAATAGTATCATACACTTACAACATGTGTTGCATGTTAAAGTCAAATTTATTTTCGTCCATCTTTGCAAATGTTTTTTTGGTGAAATCATATTTATTGGATTTCCCCACCAACAAAAAAAGTAGCTACAATTTAGAAAAAATGTGTTATCACAATAAACAACATCATAGCGTTGCAAACTAGACCAATCCTGTTTTCGATCTTTTGCATAAATTTTTTGGTTTAAAAAAAACAAATATTTATTATTATCATTAAAAAAATTGAAAAATATATACTGTTATATCAAATTTAAGTATAAATTTCAAGAATAACTATGATCAAAATAATAAATAAAAATATATGATAAATTTCATATTTTAACAACAAAAATAAATCAATGAATTTGATTCGTTCTAAATTTTGATTTTACCTGTGAAATGTTATCTTCCATACAATTTTATGTATGTTACTTTCTTATCTTCCATACAATTCTATTTATGTTGCTTTATAAAAAATTAATAAAATGACTAGAATCCTATCTTCCGTACAATTCTATTCTATGTTGTTTTAATAAAACACTCTATTACAATTATAATTTTTTATTTAGAATTTTTAAAATAAAATTTGGAACTAAAATAATTAGAATAGAAAAAAGTCTACAATTAGTTCTCCAAAAGATTTATCAAAAAGAATAATGAAAATTTGTTCACTGGTCAATCTAAAGTTATATTTGTTGATTGTATAATTTTTTTAGTTTCTATCTTATATTTTCTATCAATTCTTTTAATCGCACAAATATCTAATCATCGAAACTACGTATGTAATGTTATCTTACTTTTTTTTTGTTTTTATCAAAGACAAAATGTTTTCTTACTTTTTTTTTTCAAAAATATAAAAGACCCTCGAATATAATTATATAATTATTATTTTTAATTGTAATTGTAATTCTTATATAATACTCCCTCCGTCCCATCCAATTGTTTACACTTTTCAATAGTTGTTCGGCACGCATTTTAAGGTACATTTTAAGCATATTCCATAACTTATTTTTAAATTTTTTTTTTTTGTATAAAAATTCAACATTTATATTTTTATACAAGAAAAGAAAATTTTAAAAATAAGTTATTGAACTATCTTTAAAATGCACCGTACATCCCTTAAAAATGTAAACATTACCGTTCCAATTCTTTTACTCTACGTATCAAAGTATCAAATTTGATTTCATGATTCCACCTAAAGTCGTGCAATAAGTAACAAACTAGCATAATAACCCGTGCGAGGCACGGGTCATCTTCTAGCAACTAATATAAATTCTGTGTATTTTTAGGATTTTTAGGATATTTTTGAATTCAATTGTGCCTTTTATGTTCATACATATTATAATATCATCATTTTAATTTATGGATTATTTTATTTATGTATAGATCATAAGAGCACTAAAAAGAGGATGTTTTGTAGCATATAAATATATTATATAGGTTATAACATAATTTCTTTTAGAACAAAGATAAAAGGACATAATAAAATTTGATATTAAAAATCTGTAAAAATTGGTTGTATACATAATCATATATGATATTTTTGATAATTAAAATACAAAATTTTATAAACAATATAAGTCATCATTAACATATTCACTCAAAAGTTAAATTGATAGCAAATATAGGAAAAGGGCGAGACCAGAGGTTTAAGTAATATGTTTTTTAGTTCAAACTCAAAAGCTTATTTACTCAATGGTTATAAGGATGAGTTGCCTTGAGGTTGACATGAGTTCAATTCCACACAAGAACATAATTTGACTAAATTTTTTTATTTGAATAAGAGAGTAGTGGCAACTTCATGTAATTTTTCAATATTTAAGGGCAAAATTGTACTTTCACAAGGGGTTTATTGGCTCATTTTACATTGTGTTGATCTATTATATATAGAAAGAGATTTGATTTCAATAGTTTCATGGTTCCACCCTAAAATTATATTTTGTCTACAATACTAAATAGAGTTTATAATGTTATTTTATATATAAATTTTGGCCCTATTTTAATTTCACATTTACTACAATTTTTATATTGATTTTGAATAGAAAAAAAAAAGGAAGAAATTGTTGAAATCCTATTACAATTATGATCATTTTATTATAATCCTATTTAATTGCATAAATAACGCAATGTTATTTTTTTTAAATTGAAATATTATAAAATATTTATTTGACCTTTTTAATTTTTAATTTTTATGTTAGATAATGTTATCAATATAATTGTTTTATTATGCTGTAAATAAATATAAAATACAATATTTTCATATTACTAGATGATAATGGTTATTGAATTAAATATTTGGAAAAAAAATTTAATGAGAAAATGACCAAAATACCTCAAAATGAGGTACCTAAGGCCCAAAATACTAATTTTCTGAAGGAACGGCCCTGACTACCCCACGGGACACGCTATTGCGTGTAGCGTGTCCGAAGTACTGTAGCAATCACTGCGCCTCTCTCATCTCTCATAGCTCTCTCGAATATCTCCCAATCTCTCCGCCTCCCTCCGGCCACCTCCACCATATCTGAGCACACCAAAACTACCACCACTGCAACCTCTTCGTTTTACCCAATTTATTTTATCAAATCTAGCCCCGCAGGGGCTTATACGAGCTCGTCAGAAAAAATGAGGGAGAAGAGATGGTTCGATTTGGGGATTTAAATTCAGGCAAAACAAATGATTTAAGATGGGTATAGGGTTGTAGATCGTCGAAAGACGATTCGAATAATGTATAACACGTTATGGGAACGTACCTGTAGGTCGTGAACGGAGCATTTCTGTGATTTTCGCCATTGGAATCGCCAGCTCATGTTTCTCTGATTTTGGAGAAGACGATGGATACGCAACTGGCAAATGCGTATTTTAAGATGCGCATTTGACAGTTGCGTATCTCAAGCTACTGTTCTTTCCGCCCAACAGCGTGACCAAGCAATACGCCTTCTCCACGAACGTGTCTACGCGATGCTACACTCCCAGTAGCGTGCCTGAAGATACTCCACCACCAATAGCGTGTCCCGTAGGTATTTAGGACCGCGCTAACTGACGATGGGTATTTTGGTTATGTGTATTTAATTTGTGGGTATTATGGACCATCACCCAAATTTAATAACAACAAAAATAATGAATTATTGATTAATTAAAATAAATTATCTTGTGTACCAACTAGTTATTTTAATTATAAAAAAACTAAAAGAAATGTAACTGAAAAAAATATTAGGTTGAGAGTTTTCTTTCGGGCTATTACTCACTATTCATTTATTTCTCAGGAATATATCGATCAATAAGTTGATTATTGACGGTAAATAAACGAAAGGTTCGTATATGTGTAAATAAATGTACCTTGCACCCGTTGGATTCCCCGCTCTGATAGCCCCAAGAACTGGTCAAATTCTCCAAATGTAATAAATACAGCTCCGTCAACCGAGGGAACACAATGATGTCATGATCCCCATTATCACTGATCTCTTTTTCTTTTTGTTGATCACCTCCTCCTCCGATTATCTCTGTCATCATCCTGCATGCCCAAATCCATATTTTCTTAACGCGGATAAGATCTCTAGCAATACAAGGTGGGAACGCGTTTCTCAACCTAGTGCACGCTGATATGGTTAGATGTTCCAGATTCTGTAACCTATTCAACATGGAAACTGGGATCACGCTTTCCAGTTTGCTACACTCGTATACTTCGAGTTTCTTGAGTTTGCAGAAGGACGTGGAGGTTACAGAGTTCCCCCAAATACAATTATGTTTTAGAGACTTGATATCCAAATATTCCAGTGAAGGGAATGCAACCTACAACATATGCATATCCTAATAAATAATTTCATAATCCGGAAATCTGGTTTTACTGATCACAAAATTAGATAAATATCTTCAGAACTAAAATAATATATCCTAATAAAATTTTTTGGGTAAAGAACAGTTAGGTGTAAAACTAGATAAGGTAAAGTTGGCATACCATTTCATCAAATAGCGGTGGAAATTGAGCACAAGAGATTACAGAGTTGTCCGTTGAGCCCCTATGCATTTCTTTGTTTTTCCTGTAGAAGCTTCTGAGACTCTTCAGACCCACTAGCCGCAACCTTCTTAGTTTGGAGAAGTCTATGATTTCTCCATCACTTGTGCCTATGATTTCTCCATCACTTGTGCCTTCATTCATTACTATTGCTTCCATGGAATGACAATCATCTATGTCGAGCTCTTGCAATTGCGCCAAACATTTTGCAACAGACTTGCAGAACAGGTATTTCATTGCAGTGCAATCTTTAATTGTCAACATGGTTAGTTTAGAGAATGATGCCCGCAGTTGACGACCATGCCAAATCTCTTTTTGCGAAATCCTTGCTATATACTCGACTCTATGACATGAATCAATTGCCAGGTTTCTCAAATCTGTGAATGCTTCTCTGTTGCTCTTGCAGCTGCTACTTACATCAACATCCGTAGACCTCAATGTTACTTTTTCAGCCCTCTCCAGCAGACTTTGTATGCCTTTATCTCCCTTCACTTCGACATCATTCAACTCAATTATTTTTGTTGACTTAGGTAAAGCTTCCCAAGGTAAAGCCTTCCAATTATCACTCCGCCCAGCAGATATATCATATTTACTTAACTTTTTGAATAGAGCAGTACCTTGACAAGGCTCAAAATCTCTGAAAGAAATCTTTAAACTTCTCAGACAAGTTAATTTACTAATCTCGTCCAATATCGGTGTTACACCGTTTGCATCATCCGAAAATCTGATTCCATTTGGTATATGCATTTCTTCCAGCCAGCATAGACTAGATATGGCATTTCGCACCATTACCACTTCAGCTAACTCCTGTTGAATATCTAGCCTTAAAAGATTATTCAGGTTTGATAAATCCAGCGGACTTGGGAGATGACAATCCCAAATGCAGAGAATGTTTAGATTTTTGGGAAAAAGTCTAACATCTGTCTTTCTTATGTCACAGCCATCGAAAATAAGCATATTCAGTTTACCCAAGGGTTCAAGGGAGAAATGCTCTGGAAGACTCTGCAATTTTTGGAGAATTAGAAACCCAAGATTCACAAACATGCCAAAGAAGCCACCTGGGAATTGTCGTAGATGATCGTCGCAGTGTAACCACAATGTATACAGATCTGTAGAAATCAGGTACTTTGGGAAATGAAATTGATCACCCTCCACGTCTAGACGTAACAATTTGGGACGTAGTAACTTCGAAGTATTATAACCAGCAATATCAGTCAACCTTGAGCCGCCACTTTTTACTTGTAAAAATGCATATTTTGAACTTTCAGAAGCTTCAAATCGTGATACGTCTCTGATCAGGTCATGCATTCTAGTTATATGATCTTGATCACATTCGAGCAACAAGGAAGATTTTGTGAGAACATCAACCATAGCCGGTATTGCAGATTCACCATCGAGAATAAGCTGCGAGCCTATTGCAAACTGGATCAGCGTTGTGATATGGATGTCAGCATCTTCAGGAAACAAGGAGCACAAAAAAAGACATAATTTTGCATCTTCTTTTAATGTATCAATACTCCATTTAACACAAGCATAAACTTGAGGATCTATTCCTTCAATTTCTTTAAAATTACCCTTCTCAAGTTTATTAAGGGCATAGTTCCATGCATGGTGATTGGGAGACATGGATTCCAGTGCTTTACCAACCGCACGTATGAGGAGTGGTAAACCTGCACATTTAGCACAAACTTTTCTCGCCAGGTTATCATCCTGCAGATGATTAATATGATCAGCACCAACAGTTTTCTGGAACAGATCCCATGCTTCTTCATCCTTCAAGGTTTTAATATGGACCAGACGCTGGCACTTGTTTTTCAAGCATACATCTTCCCTTCTTGATGTCACGAGGATCTTACTACCCTTTGAGCTACCCCTTTCACCAAAGTCAGTCCCAATAATATTTTCTATGGGAATTTCACTCCATACATCGTCAAATATAACAAGGACTTTGTTCCGATCCATCAAACTATTTTTCAGCCGAGCCGCTCTTCTGTTTTTATTATCTTCGGCATCAAATTTGCAGTTTAGATCCGCCGCAATCTGGTCTTGTAACTTTATCACGTTTAACTCTTCATGGCCCACATTTGCTCTCACGACCTTGTCAAATTTCTTTTTCTCCATGGCTTCTTTACACAGTTGTTCCATCATCCGAGTCTTGCCAACTCCTGGCATTCCATATATGCCGAGGATACGAGAACTACCTTCGGTTACTAGCGCTTCCCAGAGCTGGCCATAAACAGATTTTCTGGATTCAAAATCCTCGAATTCAACAGCAGGGTTTGGTAAATCGTCAATTGGTGGGGGATCTGAAATTGGATTATTCATGAGTGTCTCTCCGTCCTTAACGAGATCAATTGCCATCGTAGTTGTCCGTGCAGCCTCCCTACCAAGTCGGAAACGGGAGATGGGATTAGGAATAGGCAGACACTTGAGGCACGTCCATGAAGCTCTGTTTTTGTATCTTTCAGAAAAGTCTTCAGCACTCTCCTGGAATTCTTTTATCTCCTTCTGCCACTTTATTACATGAGGTTTAATTGTATTACCATTAGCTCTTTCTTGAACAGATTTTTGGTTCACCTTATCCTCCACATTCTTGACGTTCTCCATTTCAGATTTGAGAACGTTCTCCATTTCATTCTTGTAGCAAAACAAATAGCGAAATCCACGAAAAACTGCATTAGCTGCAACCTCAGATATCCTGTCCACAACTTGCTTCACAACTGGAATGTCTGGTACACCAGCCATGATTAGTCCTTGCTTCTTTGTTTTTTGGTTGAACTTAGAAAGAAAAACAAGGATGCAAAAGATTTAATAGCTAAAACCTCTACAAGAAAATGAATAACAAGAGAAGGAAAAAACAACAAAGGAAGTGGAGTGATGAGATTAAAGTAAGATGAGCGGGGATTGTAGAATACTGAGATTCAAAGACTCGTGAGTTGCAATAACGTAGCTAATGTAGAGTCAACGAGTCAACATAAAAAATTCAAAAGCATGTGAACAGCCAAGCTGGAAAACTCAACGAGTGAACCATATTACTCCAACATAAAGAATTTAAAAGCATGTGTAAATTCAAAAGAATTCAAAAACATAAAGAAATGAAAAGTAGTACTCCACTTAATAAAGGATCGCAAGCATCTCCAATTGACGTGTGATTCAATCCAAGCATCTTTAATAAAGGTTATTGATATGGGCTGAAAATAAGCCCTAAAGACACATTTAATGTGGCATTAACTAGGCCGAGAATAGTCCAAACGTGGGGCCCACCAGCTGGGCCCAAAAACCTAAATATAATATTAATTTCGTAATTAATATTAAGGGTAATAAACAGCTCAGCAAATAAGAGTTGGATAAGGATAATATCCCTTTCAAACTTATCCAATAAGGCATCCAATTCGATATGGAAACTGATTCCTACAAGGAATAGATCTAGAACATTCCTCAAAGACTTGCCCATCAAGTCTCCAAATCCTACCATAATTCTAAGGCTTCTCAGCCTATATAAAGGGCCTGACCCCTCATTCTCAGAACTACGTTTTATTGGCTTGATTCTCTAATTTACAGAGATACGTAGGCATTCTGTGAGGACCGTTTAAGTCTCGAACGCAGAAGCAGCCATTAAAGCACGAAGCTCACGAACCTTAGCATTAAATATACAAACCCTAGCCGCAATATTTTCATCCTAGTTTTATTCCACAACATTTGGCGCCGTCTGTGGGAAAAAGACATCAACCATGGTTACCACCCGAAGAACTACACCGGTCTCAACCGAGGCTACTTCTGGAACCATCGTTCCCCCGATCGCTGCTCCTCCTGTTGGTACCGGGCCAGAGTCTGTACCCCCGTTGATGGAAACAAACCCTCGTAATCAGGCCTCTCAACCACAAGGGACGGATCCCCCTGCTGAAAGATCTCAACCTGTAATCGTCCCTCTAGGACAGGAGTCTAACCCGCTCCAGATGGTGGTCTCTCCTCTCCCTCTGAGTAGCCGCCCGCCGCTTCACAGTCTCTCCACTTCTTCGCTCCCTGTCAACACCAACCCTATGTATGGGCTGCCTAATTACCCCCAAGATCGAAGGGATCCAGGACCAAGCGGTCATGCTCGGATGATCCATGGGCAACAACAATCCCCTTATCTTAGAGGCCCGGCTCCTCCTGAACCAGGATACTATGATTACTCTGGTCCTTATACCGGAGACTCGTCATCTGAAGACGATGACCGAGACGAAGCCCCAAGGAGGCGACGCGCTAGTAAGGAGCCTTTGAGGAGGAATCCATCGAACCGAGATGGTCCTTTAACAATCGCAGAGAAAATTAAGGCTTATGAAGCCGAGATTCAGAAGTTGAAGGACGACCAAGCAAGGGAACTAGAGAGACAGAACCCTAATCAGACTCGACCTCCTCCGATTTCAGGAGGGATTCCCTTCATAGATCTGGAAAGGTCTTCAAGGAGATCCCGAAGGGCTGAAGCCCCAATCAGAGGAACTACCAGGGTGGAACTCCCCAAGAATAATCCTAGAGATTTGATGCTACAAGGAGATCTGGATGATCCGACCCCTCCATTCACTGAGGAGGTGATGAATGCACATATCTCCCGAAAGTTTAAGATGCCCACGATCAAAGCTTACGATGGAACGGGGGATCCCGCAACTCATGTGAGAACGTTTACAAGCGCTTTGTTACTGCAGCCTGCTAACGATGCCCTTAAGTGTAGGGCGTTTCCCCAAACCCTGTCGGGCATGGCGCAACGTTGGTATAGTCGTTTGCCTCCAAACTCGATTAGCTCTTTCAAAGAGTTGAGTACCGCTTTTGTCAGTCAATTCATTAGCGGAAGAATTCAAGAGAAAAGCTCCGCATCCCTTATGTATGTAACACAGGGAAAGAATGAGAACTTAAGAGATTACATCAAGCGATTCACTAAGGAAACCCTGAATATCACCGATTTGGAAAATAAGGTGGCCATGGTAGCCTTGCAGCATGGAACCACGGATCTCTTTTTTAAGAGGTCGTTGGCAAAACACCCCCCTGAAAGCATGGATGAACTTCAACGAAGGGCGGACAAGTATATAAAAGCTGAGGACAGCATCAAGAAAGAAGCCACATTGGGCAATGGAGGGAACAAGCGGAAGCAAGAACAAGAGTACGATGCTAGGGACAAGTATCCCCGAGCTAGCAGAGACTCTGAATCTGCTCCAAAAAAGAACTCGGGTCCAAGGTTTTCAGAGTATGCCAGACTTAATGCTCCAAGAAGCCAGATCCTGTTGGACATTGAAAAGGAAAAGGACTTCCGATGGCCGAAGCCACTAAGAGGAGACCCAGCTAAGCGAAACAAGGAGCAATACTGCAGGTTCCACAAAGACGTGGGACATGATACCGACGATTGTAGGCAACTCAAGGATGAGATTGAGTTCTTGATACGAAGAGGAAAACTAAGTCAGTTCACCAAGGGTGATGACCGTGGGAACCAGAGAAGGGACAATGACAGAAGGGACAATGAAAGGAGAGATAATAATAGGAGGGATGACAACCATGATCGCAATCCACAGCCCCGAAGGGCAGTTATCAATATGATTTGGGGAGGTCCGACAGCAGCTGGCACGACTAAGAATTCTCGAAAGGCTTATGCTAGAGAAGTAATGCACATTGTGGGAGAAGCCCCGAAGCGTGCTAAAACCGAGATGGTAATTGGTTTCGATGATTCAGACTTGGAAGGGGTGAAATTCCCCCATGACGACCCGCTGGTCATAACTCCCGTGATTGGAAACTCAGAAGTAAAACGAGTCTTGATAGACAATGGGGCTTCCGTGGATATTTTATTTCATGATGCATTCGTAAAGATGGGTTACAACGACTCTCAACTGACCCCTACAAACATGCCTATATACGGGTTTAACGGAGTGGAGTCCAACGTTGAAGGGACTATTCAGCTACCCGTGACTATTGGGCAGGAGCCTAAAGAGGCGACTCAGATGTTGAATTTCTTGGTGATCAAGGCAGCATCAACGTACAACGCAATTCTTGGAAGGACTGGACTTCATGCGTTTAAGGCCGTGGCCTCTTCCTATCATATGAAAATTAAGTTTCCGACACGTAATGGTGTCGGAGAACAAAAGGGTGATCAGAAGATGGCAAGAAGTTGCTATGTGGCCGCACTGAGGGCCGATGGAGTCGGGGGGCAGGTCCTTCCGATTGAAGACATGGATGTCCGCAATGATGAAGAGCATAGAGGGAAGCCAGCAGAGGATTTGATTCCCGTACCTCTAGAACCTAATGACCCTGAAAAAGTTACTTATGTGGGAGCATCTCTGAAAGAACCCCTGAAGGGCAAGTTAATAGAATTCTTACAGAAGAATAGCGACGTGTTTGCTTGGACAGCAGCTGATATGCCAGGGATTGACCCCCAACTCATAACTCATAAGTTAAATGTTGATCCCAAAAGGAAGACAATAAAGCAGAAGAAGAGAAACTTTGCTCCGGAGAGGCAAGAGGCCATTAGACAAGAAGTGAATAAGCTCTTGGAAGCTGGTTTTATTGAAGAGATTCAGTTTCCTGAATGGTTAGCGAACCCAGTCATGGTCAAGAAAGCAAATGGGAAGTGGAGAATGTGTATAGACTTCACTGACCTGAATGATGCATGCCCAAAAGATTGTTTTCCCCTGCCGAGGATTGATATGTTGATAGATGCTACAGCTGGACATGAGATGTTAAGCTTCATGGATGGATTCAGCGGCTATAATCAGATTAAGATGCACAAGGATGACATACCTAAGGTATCTTTCATAACTGACTTTGGTGTCTTCTGTTATCTTGTCATGGCTTTTGGTCTAAAGAATGCAGGAGCTACTTACCAACGATTGGTGAATAAGATATTCGCCCATCTGATTGGAAAGACCATGGAGGTATATGTTGATGACATGTTAGTCAAGAGCCTACTTAAGGCTGATCATATCAAGCACCTTGGAGAGGCATTTGAAGTGCTGAGGCACCATAAGATGATGTTAAATCCCGCCAAGTGTGCTTTTGGCGTTGGATCTGGGAAGTTTTTAGGGCTGATGGTTTCAAAAAGAGGCATTGAGGCCAATCCTGACAAGATCAAGGCAATTTTAGACATGGAGCCACCACGCTCTATAAGAGATGTGCAGAGGTTGACAGGTCGAGTTGCAGCCTTAGGAAGATTCATCTCCAAGTCTGGAGACAAATGCTTGCCTTTCTTCCAAGCGTTAAAAAAGGTGAAAAATTTTGAGTGGACACCTGAAAGCCAAGAGGCCTTTGAGCAACTGAAGAAGTACATGGTTGAAGCCCCCTTGTTGACCAAACCAAGTCCTGGGGAGATTCTTAGCTTATACCTGGCGGTATCCGAACAAGCCCTTAGTGCTGTCCTTATTCGGGAAGAGGAGAAGGTCCAGAAACCCATCTACTATGTGAGTAAAGTGTTGCATGGGGCTGAGTTGAATTACTCACCCATAGAAAAGTTTGCTTTGGCATTAGTAACTGCCTCAAGAAAACTGCGGCCTTACTTTCAGGCACATAAGATTCAAGTTCTGACAAACCAGCAATTGAGGAACATATTGCATAGCCCTAAGGCCAGTGGAAGGCTAATCAAATGGGCGATTGAGTTAGGAGAGTTTGACATCACATACAAGCCTCGGACAGCTATCAAAGCTCAGGCATTAGCTGACTTCGTGGTTGAATGTACTATTAACAACCAAGAAGTCGGGGGTCAAGAGATAATGATTACCCCTGGGCAAGAGGAAAAAGAAGAAAAACTTACACCCGATCTGAAGGAATATTGGGTGCTCTATTTTGATGGAGCATCAAAAACAAAATCTAGTGGTGCAGGTTTGGTTTTGCAAAGCCCCGATGGGTTCACAGTTGAGTACGCTTTAAAGTTGGATTTCCCTACTACCAACAACGAGGCGGAGTATGAGGCATTGATAGCTGGTTTGGGCTTGGCCAGAATCATGAGGGTCAAGAATCTCAAAGTTTGTGGAGATTCAAGGCTTGTAGTAGCACAAGTAAATGGTGAATTCGAGGCTAAGGATGAGACTATGGCAAAATACTTGAGAGTAGTAAAGGCTGTTATGTCCCAGTTTGAGGAGTGCTATGTTGAGCACATTCCAAGAGAGGAAAACATTAAGGCTGATGCCCTATCTAAATTTGCTTCTTCCGAAATAGAAAATTATGCTGGGAGTGTCTATTTTCAGGTCTTGAAGGCCCCGACCGTTAATTCAAAGTTATTGGCACCAATCGATATAGGAGGCTCTTGGATAGACCCTATCAAGGCACACCTTGAGACCGGATGGCTCCCAGACAATGCCTTGGAGGCACGAAAACTTTCAGTAAGGGCATTGAGATACACTTTGATTGAAGGCATTTTGTATAAGAGGTCGTTTGTCATCCCATACTTGAAATGTTTAAGGCCTCAAGAGGCAAAAGAAGCATTGGAAGAAGTTCATGAAGGGATCTGTGGGCAACACTTGGGGGGCAGAGCCCTAGCTCACAAGATAATTCGCTTAGGGTTTTATTGGCCGGAGATGTTGGCTGATGCACAAAACTATGTCAAGAGATGTGAGAGATGCCAGAAGCATGCCCCGATTGTGAGGCAACCACCTGAGATGTTGACCTCGATTAACTCTCCCATTCCATTTGCAATGTGGGGGATGGATATACTTGGACCCTTTCCCATGGCTTCAGCACAGAGGAAATTCCTAATAGTGGCAATTGATTACTTTACTAAATGGATTGAGGCTAAACCCCTGGCCAAGATAACCACCAAGCAAGTTTCCCAGTTCTTTTGGGAGAACATCATCTGCAAATACGGAATCCCACGAATCCTTGTGACAGACAATGGGACACAATTCAATAATGAGGAGTTTAAAAAGTATTGTGAGGAGAATGCGATTGAGCTCCGTTTTACCTCGGTTGCACACCCTCAAGCCAATGGGCAAGCTGAGGTAGCTAATCGAATTATCCTTGATGGACTGAAAAAAAGGGTCGAACGCTCTAGGAACACTTGGGTAGATGAATTGTTACCCATACTTTGGGCATATCGTACCACTTGTAAGGTAACGACTGGAGCAACCCCATTTTTGCTGGCTTATGGAGCCGAGGCAGTTGTGCCTTTAGAGATCATGCAAGCATCACCTCGAGTTGAGGCATATGAGCCAGAAACTAATGACGAAGGAATGAGACTTGCCCTTGACTTAATTGATGAGGTTAGAGATGAAGCTAATGCGAAGAATGCTGAATATCAGAAGAGAGCATCTTTTCACTACAACCAGAGAGTTAAAGAAAGATTCTTTCGACAAGGTGACATGGTTTTAAGGAAGATTGAAGCCTCAGGAGTTGGCCAGAAAGGAAAGTTAGCACCAAACTGGGAAGGACCATATCTAGTCAAAAAGGTGTTAGGGCAAGGATCCTACAAGTTAGAAACCTTGGACGGGGTTGAGGTGCCCCGAACTTGGCATGCTGTGAACCTCAAAGTTTATTATATCTAAGTTCTTTTGACAAAGGCTTGGACTTTTACTTATTTATTAAGAATAAGGTTCGAATGAAACCATTTTAGAGCATGTTGCTCCCAGTAGAAGATAGAATATTTATGTAAGGGTTGAACCCGTTCTATTGATATCTTTTAACAGCATAATGGAGTTTATACTGTTTTCTCTATGAGTTATCTCTCTTTGTTAAACACGAAAGGCAAACGTTGAATTAACTTGTGAGTTTAGTACCAGCCAGGAGGCCAAGTACTTGAGAAATTCTAAAGTTTAGCGAACTATAAGCAAAAAATGAGAACATGGAAACAAAAGGAACTACTGCATAAATAAGTTAAGTCAAAAGTTCAGAATAAATAAAGGTAAACAGAAATAAGCCACGCAGGGCCATCTACTCATCTAAGTCCTCAATAACTACATCTCCCTGGGTAGAAGAAGGATCTGCTGTCTCTACCCCAGGAGAAGAAGGTGGATCCTGAGTGGGCTGAGAGTCCCCATCCACTGCTGTCTCTGTAGCAATCTCCAAAGTATCTGTCAATCCAGGGATAGCAGGGACTGGGAACTTCTCCAGGGATACCCCCTCGATCTTCCCACTCAGCTCCTCGATGATCCCTTCCCAACACTCCTTGAAGGTGCCAGGAAAGTTTGCATCATACTCAGCATTCAGGACATCTTGAAAGTCCTTAGAAGCCTTGTAGTCAGCAATAATGTGTTCCCTGTTCTGCTGCACCTCCAGCTGAAGCTTCCTGTTCTTCTCCTTCTCAGCAGCCAGCTCCTTCTCCACCTCCCTAAAACGAGCAAAGTTTGCCTCGGAGGCATCAAAGTATCTGTCTCTATCCCTCTCAGCTATGGTCTTTTCAGCACGCACCTCCTTCAGGTTATGAACAGCGGCCTGAAGGTAGGCGTTCATCTGCAAAGGAAACAAGTAAATAAGGGAAAAGTAAATGCAATTAAATTAAAGAAGTTGAATAAGAAATTACCGAAGCAACAGCTTGAGCCCCGAGAAGCTCAATCTGCAAGTCATCAGAGGACTCCACAATGTGGACCCTGTCCCGTGGAGTAACCACGCTTCTGGACCACTCAGCTGCAGCCCTGGAGTCACCTACAGCTGTGTCCCTATTGCATAAACCCCATCCCACTGTAAAGGGAGTGAGGTCTTCCTCAATAGGAACTGGTTTTTCTTGAAGAAAACCAGGAACACGCTCCACCGCGGGAGTAGCCTCATCTGTCCTGGCCCTTTTGGCCCTAGGGTTCTCTGTTACCACCCTAGCAGTGGCAGCAGTCTCCCTCTGCTTAAAAATTGCTCCCAGAGCAGTTTTGGCTGCAAAATGGTTACAAGAAAGTTAGAAAATTATATCTAGCATAAAATGTTAACAAAGTAAGAGGTGAGAATTACCCTCAGGACCCAAATCGCTTAGCCCGTGGGCCTGCAACGAATCTTCAGAAATCAAATTTGCACATTGATGCAAATTATCCGATGTTAACAAAGTTATGGCGGCCTCTTCTTCCACGCCCAATTTTAAACTCCTAACAGGCCCATCAATGGCTCTGCAGAAGTTGGGCCGAAAATAGTTGTCCCAGTCATCCCCATCCAAAAAGATATAAAACCATTCCCTTTTCCAATTAGGAAGGGAATCAGGAGCGGAATCCGAAACAAAACAAGAACGGACCAAGGAACGATGTTGGATTTTGACCCAGCCCGAATTGTCAGAAGAATTGACAAATTTGAAGAGGTATCGAAAAACAGAGATACTGGGCTCAAGCCCATGTTTCTTACATTGGACCAAGAAACAGTAGATAAAACGCCATGCATTTGGCATAAGTTGGGTTGGACAAACCCGGGCTTCGGCCAAAAGGCGATAAACAAAAGGAGGAGGAGGTAGGCGAAAACCAGCATAAAAAGTTTCTTTATAAATCCTAATGGCCCCAGGCTTTGGGTGACAAGCCCTTTCGTTTGAGGCCGGAACAACGGCCCTATAAGGCCCATTAATATGAAAAAGTTGGGCTAGAATGTCTACCCTATGTTGTTTATATTTCGATTTATATTCATAAGCATCTAAATGAAGCATGTTTGGAAAAGCTTGACCAAACTCATTTAAAAGATCTCTAAGGGAAAAAACACTGGCATGGACAAGAGATGTTTTAGGGTTCTTACCCCTTGAAAGCCGTGGAGCGGTGGTGGAAGTGTTAGCGAGTTGTGACTGGCCTGAAGAGCTAGAATCCTCCATTGATATGCTTCCCTTGAAGGCTTGAAACCCAGAAAAGTTGAAAAAAGAAGTTGAAGAAGATGAAGATTCAACGATCTTCAAACAGAAACTGGAAAATAGGGCGGAGTAAAGACGCCGGAAATCGCCTCACGACAGAACCCTAGCAGAGCTTTTTTGAAAAATATTTGTGATAAGGGAATGATAATTTTTGCTGAATAGTGAAATGAGAAATGAGGGATGCACACTACTCTTTTATAGAGTTCATGGTTGGTCATTCAACCGGTTATATCCAGTAAATGGGCTGTCAACAGGTGACTGGGCCTTTGAATAGGCGGGAAGCCCATGAAATTCAAATTTTGAAATAATTCTAGAATGTTCTGCGACATTTTTAGAAAATAGGATAAAATTCCGTTAGAATTTAAAGGCAGGAAGCCCAATTAAAAGGCTACACCCACGCCCAGGAGACTAAACTTCCTAGGCGTGCCTAAGGAAGGTGTCTCCTTGGCGGGGGTACCCACGCCTAGCTCGACTTTCCTTAAAGAAGGCTATACCCACGCCCAGGAGACTAAACCCCCTAGGCGTGCCTAAGGAAGGTGTCTCCTTGGCGGGGGTACCCACGCCCAGCTTGATTTTCTTTAGAGAAGGGTATACCCACGCCCAGGAGACCAAACCTCCTAGGCGTGCCTAAGGAAGGTGTCTCCTTGGCGGGGGTACCCACGCCCAGCTCGATTTTCTTTAAAGAAGGGTATACCCACGCCCAGGAGACCAAACTTCCTAGGCGTGCCTAAGGAAAGTGTCTCCTTGGCGGGGGTACCCACGCCCAGGAAGCATTTCCAGGGACAAAGATCACCCACGCCCAGGAGACCAAACCCCCTAGGCGTGCCTAAGGAGGGTGTCTCCTAGGCGGGGGTACCCACGCCCAGGAAGCATTTCCAGGGAGAAAGATCACCCACGCCCAGGAGACCAAACCCCCTAGGCGTGCCTAAGGAGGGTGTCTCCTAGGCGGGGGTACCCACGCCCAGGAGGCATTTTCTTGCCAGGATGACTTTTTTAAAGTTAATCCTTTAAAAAATTTTAAAATAATGTTGGGAAATTGAAAAATAATTCCCAAAAAATTACGAAAAATACCTGTTGGTATATAAAAATT
The DNA here is from genome assembly GCA_036435485.1 of Saposhnikovia divaricata. Lineage (NCBI taxonomy): Eukaryota > Viridiplantae > Streptophyta > Magnoliopsida > Apiales > Apiaceae > Saposhnikovia > Saposhnikovia divaricata. The sequence continues at coordinate 51,738,563 of CM071595.1, read as the reverse complement.
CCTAAAATACTAGGAAAAGTACAGAAAAATGCGAGGAAAATTATAGAGATATTTTCTTGACAAGTTGAGCAATAATTTATGCTAATAATGCATAAAAACTCTATGAAAGTGCCGAAATTGCTAAAAGCGAGCACAAATTGAAGCCTCGAATAAGGCAAAATCGTCGTAAATGTGTAGGTCGCTCCACACTTTACAATACAGACGATACTCGTGAAACACTAGTGTAAATCAAAACTCCCATATAAGGGTAGGAAAATTAAGAAGTCCCAGGTAAGGGATAAAAACAACCCCGAGTCTCGATTAAGGCCAATATAACTTCTACGAAAACCTGATCAGTTTTCCTAAGAAGTTGGGGGGCAAATGATATGGGCTGAAAATAAGCCCTAAAGACACATTTAATGTGGCATTAACTAGGCCGAGAATAGTCCAAACGTGGGGCCCACCAGCTGGGCCCAAAAACCTAAATATAATATTAATTTCGTAATTAATATTAAGGGTAATAAACAGCTCAGCAAATAAGAGTTGGATAAGGATAATATCCCTTTCAAACTTATCCAATAAGGCATCCAATTCGATATGGAAACTGATTCCTACAAGGAATAGATCTAGAACATTCCTCAAAGACTTGCCCATCAAGTCTCCAAATCCTACCATAATTCTAAGGCTTCTCAGCCTATATAAAGGGCCTGACCCCTCATTCTCAGAACTACGTTTTATTGGCTTGATTCTCTAATTTACAGAGATACGTAGGCATTCTGTGAGGACCGTTTAAGTCTCGAACGCAGAAGCAGCCATTAAAGCACGAAGCTCACGAACCTTAGCATTAAATATACAAACCCTAGCCGCAATATTTTCATCCTAGTTTTATTCCACAACAGTTATCAAAATAGTTATTTCGTTGCACTTGGGAGTAAGTTTAGTCATTAACCGATTTACTTATTTGTAAAATTAAGACATTGTGAGCCTGTAGTCAATCCGTAGCTACTATTGATTTTGCGGTGTTGAATAATATGGGTGTTATTTCGGGGACTTTTGATAATTTTCGATGGACGGGTCATAAATTGTCTCAGCTCGAGTGTCCCATATCCCCTATTCAGGCCGAGGAGGACCCGGTTTCTAAGCCTCTACCACCTTGTGATGATCAAGAGGTATCTCCCTCTCATAGTCATGCCGATGAGTTCTCAGAACCTTAACGGGTCTACTTGCAGCGCCTTGAGCAGTCCATTAAGGACCATATTGACATGCGATTTTCTCAGCATCAAGGATGGATGTAGCAGTTTTGTGCCTCTACTATATCATTACTTATATTATATTTTAACCTCTTCTCTTATTCATGTGACAACATTAACATTTTTTAAAATCTATTCGGCAACTTTAAAAATTACTAATAAATAAAAATGGTTAGAATTAAATATATTTTTGAATATTCGTACGTATTTTAATTAAATGAAAAAGTTGCCAATTTTCATGAATGCCATGCCGCACATTCCCTATGGAAGATGCTCCAAGCTATCGCGCATTACCTACAATAATTCTAGGTTTCAGATAAGTAGGAATAATATTTAATCAAGGTCTAAACTTGAAGTTTAAAACTATTCCCCTTATTCCATTAAAAAAATTTATTTCAATGTAGTATTAAATAAGGATACATGTTGGTAATCCTTATCCATCCCTTATTCCATTTAAAAAATTTATTTCAATGTAGTATTAATAAAGGTACATTCCATTTAAAAAATTTATTTCAATATAGTATTAATAAACGTACATGTTGGTAATCCTTATTCTAACATGTGTAATTTTTTTAGAGAAAAAATATGTATAATGAGACATTGGGAGTATATAGTTTTTGATGCCAACAATTCAACATGTATATGTTATTCCTAACCCCGCTAATAAAATACCAGCAAATAACTTAATTGTAACATGAAATGAAATAGTAAAAATCTATACTATACTATTATAAGCAAAACAGGATATAATTGGTTGGTTGGTCGGTCGATTAACACCTTCCAAAAAGGTTTGTTAACATCTTCCAAAAAATAAAAAATAAAATAAAATGTATATAAAATTTTATTTTACAAAAAATAAACCACATATTTTACATTTTTACTTAATAACAAACTCTTTTAATTATACTCCAATCAATATTGAGTTACATACTATTTCAGTTATACTTGAATTAAAATATTAATAAAAACATCTGTGCATCCTTCCAAAAATAAAAAATAAAATAAAGTATATATATATAATTTTATTTTACAAAAAATAAACCACATATTTTACTTAATAACAAACTCTTTAGTTATACTCCAATCAATATTGAGTTACATACTTTTTCAGTTGTACTTGAATTAAAATATTAAAAAAACATCCGTGCATCCTTCCAAAACATAAAAAATAAATTAAAATGCATAAAAAAATTTATTTACAAAAAATAAAACCACATATTTTAGTATTTTACTTAATAACAAACTCTTTTAGTTATACTCCAATCAATATTCAATTACATAATTTTCTAGTTATACTTGAATTAAAATATTAATAAAAACATCCGTGCATCACACAAGTTATAAGCTATATAGTTAAAATTATTTAAATATGAAAAACACTTACAATTTAGAAAAATTTGTATAAAAATCGAAAAAAGGTCTACATAATTAGATAAATTTCAATCTTTATACTCCCTCCGTCTCGGCCAAATGTTTACATTAGGTTTGGACACAGAGACCAAGGATAGTGGATGTAATATTGTTAAAATAAATGAATTAGTGGGTGTAATAGTGATTTTATTGTTAAAATAAGTGAAGTAATGGTGTAATAGTGTAAAGTGTTGAAAAAGTGGAGTGAAGTAATGGATATAATAAGGTATTTAATTGTTAAAATTTACTATTTTTAGTAACGTAAAACGTCCCAAAAAAGAAAATGTAAAGAAATGAGAGGGACAGAGGGAGTAATAAATAAAAGTTTTAAAAAACTACTTTTACGTAATATTTTTATATATAGGTTTGCATTTTAAAGTAACAATTAAAATAAATAATTATGATAATATTTATATTCATGAGATTTATAAAAGATTATATTAATAATAAAAGCATTTACACAATTTAGAATTTTAAATAAAATATTCATAAAAAGTTTATAAGTAACCGTGCTTCGCACGGGTTATAGGCTAGTATATATTAATTTAGGAAAAACAAATGTGAGAAGTAAAGGTTTTTGGGATTCTAATAAATGTGTAAAACAAGCTTTTCTATATGCCTTTTTTTATTGGATTAATCCATTATTATAGATGGCTTAATGACCTTTTGGTCTTTCAAGTTTGCATAGTTATACCCATAAAGCCCTAACATTTTAAGTCATTCTTTTTTACCCATCCAATTTTAGAAATGTACCTTTTTGTCACTTTACCGCGTCAGACTGTGTATCGGCTTATATCGGCAGGGGTAAAACAAACATTCACCTAATTTAATTGAACTAATTAATTATTAATCGAGTTTAATTAAGATTAATTAATTTTTTTTTGTTACTCTCATCTTTATTGTTTGAATTGAATTGTGAAGTGCGGAGGTGTGAGGGAGAAGAGGTGGGTGGGGCTGTTGAGGAAGTAGATGAGGCCGGATGTTGGTCGGAGCAAAAAGGGTGAACGGAGTCTGTGTTGAGGGGGGCAAAAGGGAAGGGGAAGTTGGAGGAGCAGCGGTTTGCAAAGAATGGAGGAAAGAGGAGGGAGGCGGCGGGAGTTGAGAGTTGAAGAAGAAGTGAAGAATTGAACAGCGGTGGAATGGCGGTGAAAGGAGAAGGGCGGCTGTGGAATTAAAGGGAAAAGGTGAAGAACAGAGGAGGTGAACAGAAATGGGGGAAGAATAGAGGGGTGGTAGGCTGCTGTTGGTGGTGTTGAGATGTTGAAAGAGGCGGGGCGGTGATGGAGGAACTGCGGTGGGTTGTGAATATAGGTGAGAGGAGGGTTGAGGGGAGAAATAGAAGGTGGAGGTAGTGTAGTGAGGGGGGGCTGGTTGTTGTGGGTCGTGTCTGGGCGAAATGGAGGTGAGAGGAGGGCGGTGATTGTAGAAGGAGATGGGTGGGGTGGTTGTTATGTTATTGTTGGTGAAGAGTGCAGGCGGACAGAGAAGCTAGGCGGAGAAGAATAAGGTGAACGGAAGTGGGTTTTAGTGAAATGGGGCGAAGGAGATGGAAGGTTGTGGTGGGTGTGGTTGTGAATGGCGTGGTGAGAGGCGGCGGGGAAGAAGATGTGTGGGAGAGGCTATGAAAGTTAGGGCTCCGTACTTGATAAATTAATTAATGATAAATTAATTTATCAAATTTTTTTTGGGTAAAATGACTGTTATACCCCTACCGATATAACCCGATATGTCCATCTGACCTGGTATAGGGTAAAAAGGTACATTTCTGAAGTTGGAGGGGCAAAAAGGATCGACTTAAAATATTAGGGCTTATGGGTATAACTGTGCAAACTTGAAGGGCCAAAAGGTCATTAAGCCTTTATAAATAATTCACAGATTTCTTCCATCCCAAATATAACTGCTTTAAAAATTTTATCAACAATGTAATTAATATATTGATTTGTAACTCCATTATATTAATATAAAATATTTGTGACTCCTATTTGCATATTAATGATGCAAGCAATATATTTATATTCCTTATTTTTATTTGGCAAATAAAGTCAAATATAACATCTTCCACTTGACCTTTTTGTCAAATATGATTCATGACTCCCACCTTTTCTAGAGTCTATATTTATCAAAATTATTTGGATGCACATTCTCATTACTCGTCATAGTATCACGACCGACTTGTTCATTCCTAAGTCCCATAAAGTCAACATGTTTTAACATTCATTTGTACGAATATGTATGTACATCACATTGTCACTTTCACTTCTTGTAACATATTCATGTTTTTTAGACTTTCAGCACCACCAAAATTGGATCCCGAAATTTAATTCTTATAATCATTTTCATTTTCGAAGTTTACACCATAATAACCCAATTACCTCAGACACGTCTGCTTGATATAACAATTGGTGGTACAATATTCCTTTCGAATACTTGATCATGATCCTCTTTACAACCTCTCACTAGGCTCAAAAATTACTTCACTATATATCCACTCACAAGGATAACTAATTATGCCAAGTCAAGTCAATCGATCACATAATATAAAAGACATCGAACTTCCAACTACTTGCGCATATAATACATTTAGTGGTTTCATTTAGTGGTTCCATTTCCACATTATCATTCCCCATTACTAATAGGGTTGGCATCGAACTACAATTAAGCATCATACATACTTCTTAATTCAAACTCAATGTTCCTTTTTATCCCTTACAAATCGAATTTTTGAAACATATGGAATTTCCTCAACATTTTTTATCTCAAATTTCTAACTGAGATCCCACAATTTAACATTTTTTTGTCATTTCTCGCTAATAACATATCATTAAGACATTCAATATACGATACTATCGTAAACGAACTCTCACTTTTCAAAATATAGACACAATTGTCTAATTCATTCTCAATAAAATAGTTTACGCAAAATCATTTGGAACTACGCAAACTTACCAACAACCTTATTTTCTTTATGAAATCCATACAATCTACGAATATAATATCTTCATTTAGATCACACAACTCCCACATTTAATTATTTTTTTCAATAAACTCAATTCGATTTCCTTGACTTTCACAAATAATTCAACTTCACGCGATGTCATCACTTCGTCATATTTCCATGTATATGAACAAGATATGATCCTACACATAAAATCAACCATTCACTTTGATGAAATTCTCGATATCTTATTTCCAACCATATATTATCAAGATTTAAATACAATTCATCATTCTCGATCGGATCTAGTTCAACACGTCCAACTTTATTTACAAATCTTATCTCCTCCACATTTGTACAATAGTAGCATTTCTCACCCAATCTACTCATAAATTCAATATTTTTTTTTCGCCCAACACTTCGAAAAATGTTAACCCAACCGATTTTACTAAATTCATAAAATATCAAAATGCAACTACAAGCATCGAACATTTGATAACATTCCATTTCTTAAAAAAACAACCTTTTATGTATCACGTATTTTATTATTCTCACGCTCCCTTATTTCGAGCAGCGCATAAATTTCTTTTTTGTTCTCTATTTTAAGCATTAAAAAAATTCTTTTATAATATCGTCTTTTTCACCTATAAATTTTCTGATTATTTAAAATAATCAGTATTACTTTTCTTTTTTTCAATTTTTTCCAACATCACCATTTAACAAAATGGTGCCATATTATAGTATGGTGTCGTTTTTCTTTTCGAAATCTATTTTCTTATCATCTCAACTTGTTAGAACATTGGTTTCTTGTATCTTACAACCAATTTTTTTTTTTCACATAAAAAAACATATTATGTTTCGACTACCGAGTATCTCAGTATGTTAAAAAACTGTCTCAAACAATTTTTTTTATTTTAAAAATATCTTCACAAAATTTAAAACCAAAAGAGTTTTATCAACAGGGCATACAAACAATAATAAAAAATTGAACTACCAAATTGTAACGGGAAATGGACAGGAGACTAATGCGCATGGATTTTTGTATATAACTAGGCACAAAAGCAATTAATACTTATGCCCAAATTTTTAAAAAACAGAAAAATTAATCATTCGGATACACACAAGCAATGATCCAATAGCAATTAACAATAATTAAAACAGGGTCACATGATGTATTGCAGAGAGAAAGCAAAAACTAAAACATAACACCCAGGCAGGCTAAAAATATGTATATTAATTTAGGAAAAACAAGTATTTGTATTTCTGTATTTGTAATGGCCGGGGGTCCTTCGGAAACAGCCTCCCTATAGGGGCATGGTCTGCGTACAGCTACCCTCCTCAGACACCACTTTGAGTGGTATTATAACTGAGTAAGCTAAGTTTTTTTAATTTAGGAAAAACAAAATGTGAGAAGAAAAGGTTTTTAGGATTCCAGTAAATGTGTAGAATAAGCCTTTTTGTATGTTCTTTTCTATTGGATTAATCCACTATTTATTGGCTAAAAATACTGATGAAAGAAGGACAATAACAAAGGAGGACCACTATTTTGTTGCCAAGATATGCTTGGAGAACACATACAGCAGATTTTATTTTCCCTAATATGTGCAAATTATGTACACCCAGTTTTTTCCCCAATGCAAAGATTACCCACCAAATCTCAAAGAGTGTGTTTACGATCCTTTGAAATTTTCCAAAAATGTTAGCATCGTTTATATGAATTCAGTAAAGTAAAGGCGAGCACATCCGATTCTAAAGTCCTTTCCTAAACCACTAAGTGGGGAATACAATACAAGTTGAGAAGTCTATTTCTCTATCAAATCAAATGAGTTGTCTTGACAAAATAATCAATCGCTTTTGGAAAAGTAAACAAATTACAAAAGAAAAATGGGTCAGATGTATGTACCCACATCACATGTGGTGCAGTGAAGCACCTTGATGGAAAGCAAAGTGTCCAACAAGGAATAAAACTAGATTCGAAAGTTCGGTTATGGTAAGAGATCTATACGATCTTGAAATCTAGAGACCAGTTGCATCATCTTTATTTCCAGCAATTAAGTTTGTCCGCTTCAGAGTTCAATGCACGGCCCTGTTGTTTTTTTTTTTGCTATTTCCTTCAAATCTATTAACCTTCACATGTTTGAATTAGACAATTGGTGTCACGGCCAATTAAACCAATACAATAATAAATAAAAAGAAAGTTCGTATCAGTGCGTATAAAAGATACAGCAATTACTATGGTAAAGTCTCAGAAGAAATTATTCTTACTAAATGGAATATCTTGAATAATCAATCTACATGTAAGAAACAGAAATATGCTTAATAATCATCTAATGATTGGGCTGGCAGCCTCTGTTGTTCACATTTTGAGGAATGTGGTTGCTGCTCTTTTTCAACCATCCCTGATTCTGCTTCCACTTCTTGATTACTAACTTGATTCTCCAGCAATTTCACTAAATTACTTATTCTTTTGTAAATTTGTATTAGGTCTGTAACCTTTTCTCCTTTGTGTTCCCCAGTGTAAACCGATACTAATCCTGTGCTTGTTTTCAAGTAAGTGAAACTCTCTAGCAGGGGACACCCAAGCAGACGAAATGTTTTTAAATTAGCCATTTTTAAAAGAATAGCTTACACTGGGCCTGAAACTTCTGAGGTTTGGCAAATCTCTAAGTGTAACTGATGAGAGTTGAAAGAGGGTGATAACCTTGTCATTTGTATCAGAAGTTGCATCTCCCTTTCCATCCCAAACATTGCCTTCCAACAATCTGCAATTCGATACTACTAATTCACGGAGTTGCTGGAGATTTCCAATGTAGCACAATTGTATGCATCCGGTGTTTTAAGTTGTTGGAAACTTCTAAAGCCTGAGCTTGTAAAAAGAGCAGAGCGTCACAACTAAAAACATGCAGCTCCTTTATTTTGGGAAAACATAGAGATTACACATCATGCCACCAACAGTGAGACAATGTCAATGTTTCCATTTGAGTATATAAATGAGGTTTCCATTGACTTGGAAGTTGCATCTGCTCATCACTTCTTATATAAATGCTCTGCAGAGTGCAAGTAGAATCATCTCCACCCAACACTATAGCTTCCAAGTTGAACTACCCATAACCGTCCATATGAAAAACTGCCAAGCTTGAGAGTCCAACCTGCAAAAATAATGCAATTCGTTATATCAACTTGACTCTGAGAGAAATTAAAGATGTTAGATGACAGATTAATTAAATAAATTCTCTTAAAGAAAATAACAGAAGTTACATTCATAGAGTATTATTGAAAATTGAGATAATTTGAACAGCCATGCACATGGAGAACAAAGTTCTTAAAAACAAATTTCAAAAGTAGAGATGAAAAGTCCAATAAAAATTACGATTCTCTCAACCCAAGTGCTTACTGAAATTTGGTACTACGATTATGTAAGAAATATAGGTGTACCTTGTACGACAAAAATTTCCCAGTCTGGTAACCTCGAAAATCAACTAGCGTCAACTCCATCAGCTCAGGGAGCACGATAATGTCAGCATCATCATCGTCATCATCATCAGTGATTTCTTCTTCTTCTTGAAATCTCCGATATCAAGATCTTCCAGATTCCGTAGCCTATGCAACATTGCAACTGGGATCATACTTTCCAATTGGCTACAGAAACTTACTCTGAGCTTCTTTAGTTTGCAAAAGGAGGAGGAGGAGGAGGATACAGTCTCATTGTTATTTTCATCATAGTTATGTTTTCCCCAGATATCAATGATTTTATTCAACTCTTGGATTTCTATATCTTCCAATGAAGGGAATGCAACCTGTACAATATTAGATAAAGACCCTTCAACATTTATCCTAATAGAATTATAGATTTAGTTAATTAGTAGGAATAAAAACTAGTTAAGTAAGGTACAGCTCGCATACCATTCCATCAAATAGTGGTTGAATGACAGATTTGTCCGTTGAACCCTCATGCATTTCTTTCTTTTCCGTGTAGAAGCCTCTGAGACTCTTGAGATTCATTAGCTACGTTTTTAGTTTAGGCAAGTTTAAGATTTCTCCATCACTTGTGCTTTCGTTCAGTACAGTTACTTCCATCACATCACATTAATATATGAACAGCGTTCGCAATTGCACCAGACATTTTGCAACATACTTGCTGAAGAGGTATTTCATTGCAGAGCAATTCATAGTTCCCCCTAAAAAGTTTAGTTTAGAGAAAGATGTCTGCTGTCGACCACTATGCTGAATCTCATCGTGCGGCCATAACCTTGCTATATACTCCACGTTATTATAAGAAAAAATCCCCAGTTTTCTGAAATCTGCAAATGCTTCTCTGTTGTTATTCCAGATGCTACTTACATCAACATCCATACAACTCAATGCGACTTCTTTGGCCCTCTCTATCAGACTTTGTAAGGCTTTATCTCTCTTCACTTCAACATTGATGAACTCAATCATTTTTGTTGAATGAGGCAATTCTTCAGTATCCCATCGTTCTCCAACAGATATATCATATATTCATATCTAGGTAATTTAAAAAATATAGATGTTCCTTGACAGGACTCAAAATCACTGAAAAAAATCTTTAAACTTGTCAGACAAGTTAATTTACTAATTTCGTACGTAGTGGGCGTCATAACTCTTGCATCATCTGAATACCTGAATCCTTTGTGTATAAACAGTTCTTCCAGACTAGAAAGGCAAGATATGACACCTGGCGCCATTATCACTTCCAACTTCAGTTGGATATCTAGCTTTCGAAGATATTCTAGGTTTGGCAAATCCAGAGGACTTGGGAGATTACAATCCCAAATACAAAGAGCCTTCAGGTTTTTGAGAAAAAGACTGACATCTGTCTCTCTATTGTCACACTTATCGAAAAAACATCTTCAGGATCAGCTATTGGCAACAGGATCAGCTTCCTGATGTTGATGTCAGCATCTTCAGGAAACATGGAACACAAAAAAAGACATACCTTTCCATCATATTGTAATCTATCAATACTCAATTCAACACAAGCATATACTTGAGGATCTATTCCATCAGTATTTTTAAAATTGCCCTTCTCAAGGCACGAATGAGGAGTGGTAAACCCGCACATTTAGCACAAACTTTTTTCGCCAGGGTATTATTCTGCAGAGAAGCAATACGAAGTACCAACAGTGTGCTGGAACTGGAACAGATCCCATGCTTCTTCAGCTGTCAGGGTGGTAATCTGGACAGGACACTCACACTTGTTATGCAAGCATACGTCTTCCCTTCTTGATGTCAAGAGGATCTTACTACCCTTGAAACTACTACTTTCACCAAATGAAGTCCCAATAATATCGTCCAAGGGAATCTGACTCCATATGCCGTCTAATATGATGAGAATTTCCCCCCATTCATTAAACTACTTTTCAGCTGAGATGCCCTAATTTCCACATTATCTTGAGATTCAAAATGGCAATCTAGATGGGACGCAATCTGCTTTTGTAACTTTATTACGTCCAACTTTTCAATACCCACATCTGCTCGGGCAACCCTTTTAAAGATCTTCTTTTCCTTAGCTTCTTGCCAAATTTGTTCCATCATACGAGTTTTTCCAACTCCAGGCATTCCATATATGCCTTGGATGAGAGAACTACTTTCAGTTCCAGATCTTGCCATAAACATATTTTCTGGATGGAAAATCCTGGAATGCCTCATTAGCTTTAGGTAAATTTTCAGTGGGTGTAGTTGTGCAATCTCATTAGCCAGGAGCTCCTTTGCGGAATCAACGAGTTCAGTTGCCCTCTTGGCCTTCAGTCCAGCATCCCACCCCCAGTCTAAAACGGGAGACAGGTTTAGAATTGGAAAACACTTAAGGCATAAAGACAAACATAAGCTAAATGGAGAAACATCAAAAATATCTCATATTAGTTCAGACTCAAATATCTCAAATGGTTATACAAAACCAAGTATAACTCAGATGGATCCATTGATCGATTTAAGGCACGACTTGTTATACTTGGATGCAAACAAATTCAGGGTGTGGACTATGCAGAAACGTTTGCGCCAGTAGCTAAGATGTCCACAGTGCGTACCTTGCTGGCAGTTGCTGCAATTGAGAACTGGATCACATCTCAAATGGATGTAAAAAATGCCTTTTTGCATGGTGAGTTGGAAGAAACTGTTTATATGACACTGCCTCAAGGATATCATGGCATTGGAAGTAGAATTTCTACAGGAGAGGGGGAGACGAATGAAACTGAAGAGAATAAACTTGCACACAAGAACTGCATTTTCAATATATCAACCATCAATACAAGACCAACATGAGAAAAAGTATGGATTTAGAAGATATAATCAAGAACTAGAGTATCGAAATGTGGAGGGTGTGTATATAGGAGTGTGTAGAGAATGAGAATGTAACCCCTAAACATTCTTTCCCTGGTCAAGGATTAGGGTTTGGGTGAGCGTTGAATCCTAAGTAGGGGAGACAACTAGATGCGGAGGATGGTCTCCACGTGTCCAGGTGATAATTGTGGTGGCGTGTGCAAAGATTGTGTAAGCACGTGGATTTAGGGATGGGAAAAAAATCCGATCCGACGGATACCCGATTCGAAACCTGAAATTTTGGATAACCCGAACTCGATTTTTTGGATTTGGATTTAATTTTCAGACCCAAAAATTTTTGGATTTGGATATTATGAAACCCGATCCGAAACCTGAAAACCGATCCAAACCCGATCCGAACCCGAAACCCGAAAAAAACCCGAATATATAACTATATATATATTATACTATAATATATTTCATAATGTAATACATTTTATATAAAAGTCATTGGTGCAGCGTATAACAAATAACCTTGTATTATTAAAACCAAAATATTAAAACAATTTTAGACTCTAAGTGTTTAAGATGCATTTCATATCAAATCTATTTGGTTATTTTAATGATTTAAATTCATTTAAAAATTGATTATATGCAAAATTTTATAACAAAATTAAATATTAAAATATTAAAATTAATGCAAAGAATAATTTATTTATATAATATAAGTAATACATTTTATAATGTATATCTATACTATATTATAATAAGCCAAAGGGAAAATTTTCGAGTTTCGGGTATACCCGAAATCCACCCGAAATCCATTGGATCGGGTTCGGGTTTTAGTTTTCGGGTATTTTTCGGGTTCGGGTCGGGTTCGGGTTTTATCCAAAAAATCGGGTTTGGATTTGGATTTTGCAAAACCCGAGCCGATTCGACCCGATTCCCATCCCTACGTGGATTGATGGAGACATGATTGTGCTAAACGTAAGTTTTTCTTATTTGTCATCGTCAAGTGGGGCCAAGAATCATGGGTGTCACTAGACGGGGCTCCCACTAACCGAGACTGACGTCACTTATTCTCACAGACTGGACTTGGTATCTTAGTCGGGACCCAAACTTGGCTTAATATTGAACTGGCCGCTAGTGGATCTGGGCTAATTATGTAGCCTATCATTTGCCCCCACTCCCTTATGTGAATTTTTCGGATGGGGGAGTAGAATATTATATTTGAGCAGCTTAGAAAAAATTTGGTTGAATTTTGCCCCTAGTCCGGGATGGTGACAAGGGAAGCAACCAGGACTAAGGGTAATTAGGATTTTTCGCAAGTCCAAAGCTTGAAAGACTTTGGATAAGTTAGAAAAAATTTGGTTGAATTTTGCCCCACAATCCGGGTTGGTGACAAAGGAAACAACAAGGACTAAGGATAATTAGGATTTTTCACAAGCCCAAATCTTGAAAGACATTGGGTAACTTAGAAAATATTTGGCTGAATTTTGCCCCTAGTCTGAATTGGTGACAAGGGAAGCAACCAGGACTAAGGGTAATTAGGATTTTTCACAAGATCAAAAGTAGAAAAGACTTTGGGTAACTTAAAAGAAATTTGGCTGAATTTTTTCCCACCAGTCCGGGTTGGTGACAAGGGAAGAAACCAGGACTAAGGGTAATTAGAGTTAATAAGCTTTTAATTATAATACATTACTTGGGACCCATTAATAAAAAGAATATTATTTTTTACATTAGATGTTGCCTTTTCTACTTCTTGCATGGAATGACATTAAAAGACCTTAAGACTTGCTTATTTGTCTAAACATCTTCAGGATAGTAATAACACACTTTATAAGCCAAATTATTAATGCTCTAATATGTTGAAGTTTCATTGGACCCATTTACTCATCTTCTAATTTACTCAATCTATTCTATGTTGATGGTCCAAGTTATGTGAATACACAGATGAGTATATGATATATGTAACTTTCATCATCAATTAAAAAACTGGTGATTCAATTAGCAACAGTTAATAAATTAAACATGTTGAAGAACCAGAAAGCATACATACTCAAATGAAAGAGAGCTATTATCATCCAAGAACAATATGCATCATGTAGATACCCAGTAGCATAGATTTTATTCAAATAAAATTAATATTAGCTTGAGCTAGTTCAGGTAAAAAAACAGAATTAATTCATAGTTAACACTTATGCACAAGCCAATATATCCAAACAACTTTTGTACATCAACTTTTTCACCTTCCTCCATAGAAAACTTTTTGAGAAGTACTGCAGCATAATACATGTTACTAGCTGTTATGGGCCTTAGCATAGGATTTAGTCACAGGCCTGGACACGAGAGTATTATTCTGTGAAGCTATTGTTCTCAGCAAGACTCGTCCTTGACAGAGTCCCTTTAAGACTTATTTTTCTTAGAGAACAAAAACTGAATTCTTTATTCCTCTCTAAAGGCCTTTATATAGGCTACATATAGGCTGCATATAGCAGGAGACACAGATCCTAAAACATAGGCTAATTATTTGGAAAACAGAATAAAACAAAAGAGGAAACTAAAAAGTCTGGATGATGCTATTGGTGATTTCTTGCATTTATTACAATAATTTCTTTCCTATTACTATCCTGACTTCTTCCCTTTATAATTCTTTCAAGTGGCTCCCATGTTGCATCTTCGTGGCAACAACCTGTCCATTGTACTATAGCTCATGTTCGCCCCTGTTAAGCCTACTACGGATAATAGTCCGGGGTGCCGGCAAACTTTTCCCATCAATAACTGAAGGTAAATCTGCCGTAACTATCGGTGGAGGTCCCTTATACTCTTTAAGGAGAGACACGTGGAACACATTGTGTATTCTACTGTCAGCAGGAAGCTCAAGCCTGTATGCCACAAGTCCATTGGTGGCCGTAATTTTGAAAGGGCCAAAATATTTTGGAAGGAGCTTATGGTACTTTTTCCGTGCTATTTTTAATTGACGATATGGTTGAAGGCGAAGCCAAACCCAACCTCCAACGGCAAAACTTGGTTCCTGATGACCAGAATCATAAGTGTTCTTCATTCGTTGTTGAGCTTGTAAAAGCTTATCACGAGCAGCTTTCAGGACTGCATCTCTCTCCTGAATAGCTTTATCCACTGCATCAACTCGTGTAGAACAAGCAGAATAAGAAAGTATTCGAGGAGGCAATATGTAGTAAACGAGCTGAAAAGGAGTGGTGCCCGAAGAAGTGTGATAAGAGGTATTGTAACAATACTCGACCTAAGGTAGCCAATCAACCCATTGTTGAGGTCGATCACTTATCAAACATCTTAGATACATTTCAATCGTGCGATTAACCACCTCTATCTGACCGTCTGATTGAGGATGGAAAGCTGAAGAAAAAGCTAACTTGAAACCACTAAGACGAAATAATTCTTTCCAAAACAAACTAAGGAAAACCTTGTCCCGGTCTGAGACTATTAATTCGGGTAGTCCGTGAAGAGGATACACCTAAGCAAAGAAGGTAGTAGCAACAGATATAGAAGTAAACGGATGAGCCAACGAAAAAAATGAGCATATTTAGAAGGTCGGTCAACTACCACCATAAGGACCGATTTACCCCGAACCTTAGGTAATCCTTCCACAAAATCCATGGAAATATCAACCCATACATGTTGCGGGATTGTAAGAGGCTGAAGTAGGCCCGGAGGTTGTAAATTTTGCCACTTGTGGTGCTGGAAAACCACACAGTTCTGTATAAATTCTAAAACAACCTGTTTCATTTCTTTCCAATAGATATCCTGATTGAGACGTTGTATAGTCTTTTGTCCCCTTTCATGAGCCATATCATGGATAGCTGAAATAAGAGTTGAGATAATGGAAGATGTGGATAAAAGATATACCTTTCCCTTGAAGAAAATTAGTCCATCATTTACATTCCACTCAGCCCCTAACTCCCGTTGTTCAATGCATCGTTGTAGCTGTTGTAACTCTTGAGAGCTAGAAATTTCTTATCGAATTGCATCGAGGATTTTAACTCGAGGAAAAGAGCTGTAGAGAGCTGTCATCGCATCTGGACAAGGCATCAGTAGCCTTGTTTAACTTTCCAGCCTTAAATTCCACCCGAAAATTGAATCCCATTAACTTGCTGATCCAATGTTGCTGTGGTGATGTGGTAATGCGTTGTTCTAACAAATTTTTAAAGCTGAAATGATCGGTACGAACAAGAATGTGCCTTCCCCATAGATAGGGTCTCCAGTGAGCTATTACCTTAGCTAAACCAATTAATTCTTGCTCGCATGCAGCCAATTTCAAATGTTGATAAGCTATTTTGTGGCTGAAATAAACTATTGGATTACCTGTTTATTGTAATACAACCCCAAACCCACTGCCAGAAGCATAACATTCTACCACAAATTCTTCATTAAAGTCGGGTAACTTCAAAACATGGGATGTTGAGAGAGAGGACTTTAGGTGATTAAAAGCATTGTCTGCTTCAGCACTCCACTTGAATGAATTTTTCTTTAGTAAACTAGTTAATGGTGCAGCCACTTGTCCATTATCTTTGATAAATTTCTTGTAATATCCCACCAATCCTAGAAAACCTCGTAAAGCCTTAGTTGATTGAGGTGTTGGCCAATCTGTGATGGCTTTAATTTTTGTGGTATCAACTTCCACTCCCTCTCCATGAATGACATGTCCAAGATAATTCACATGTGCCTCACCAAAGGAACACTTGGATCTCTTTAAAACAACACATTAGAGTGCAAGAGTTAAAAAAACTATTTTCACGTGTTGCATATGTTGAACCCATGTTTTGCTATAAATTATTGTCATCAAAGAAAACCAAGACAAACTTACGCAAATGAGGCTGAAAAACTTCGTTCATTAAACTCTGAAAAAGTTGAAGTAAGACCAAATGGCATTACTAGGAATTCGAAGTGACCATGGTATGTTCTAAAGGCTGTCTTCTCCATATCTGAAGGTGGCATCCTGATTTGATGAAATCTTGCCCTTAAATCCAACTTTGTAAAATATTGCGCTCCATGAAGTTCGTCCAACAACCCATCCACTAGTATTGGAAATTTATCTTTAATGGTGTTGGAATTAAGTTCACGATAGTCCATGCAGAATCGCTATGAGCCATCTTGTTTCTTGACTAGAAGTACCGGGGAAGAGTATGGAGATTTACTTGGCTGTATATGATAATGTGTATTTTATACACATTTTGTCCTTTATTCTCTTGCATTTTTGTTAGTTCCGAATGTTGTTTTATCGATATTAATTATGTTTTTCATCTTTCAGTGCCTCATGCTTAATGGTTGAAAAGATGGATTATTTTGGGCTTGAAAGCAAAGATTAGAGGGAAGTTAGAAGTTGCAAGCTCGCGTTTACGGGAGGTTTTTATTGTATAATCTTGAAGATTTTGTCTCGCACGGGCTACTGCACGGCTGTGCAACAGGCTGTGCAGAGTGTTCCAAGTTATGCAGAATGGGCAGAATTTCTCACGGGCTGCTGCACGGCCGTGCAGCATGCCGTGCAACCCCTGCTGTTTATTAAAAGAAGCCAAAACCTACATCTTATAACTTCTTATCTTCACATATTATTTTCCTCTCATCTTTGCCTCTTCAAGAACATAAAACTAGGGTTAGTAGAGTAGAGAGAAACATTAATTACTCATAATCTAGCATTGATTATGAGTAACTAACTTCATATATTTGGCTCAAGGAAGCAATTCTTGTACTAAACCCACTCTATTTTAAGTAAGATCTATTTCACTCTATCTTGAATATTTGTGTTGTATTGCTTATGATTTTGCTTGAAGATTTGTAAGTTGCTTCACCTTACTCTTCTTGTATCTTCAATTGCTAATTGTTTGTTCTAATACGTAATCGTTAGTTCATTCATTATAGTAGCACAAGATTTAGTGTACCTAAATCCACAAAATTCAAGTGCAAATACCAAGGTTGAGCTTCTCATCCTTGGGTTTGTCCTAGCCTCTCTTTGTTTAATTCCTTGATTTGGTTATACTAGTAGTGCTTCATTATTGGTAGCTATTATCAAGAGAGCTAATTTATGTGCTTTACTAAATTAGTGTTTTTAGAAGAGAAATAAGTGATTGCTTCACCAATTATCTTGGTTAGGTAGAGTTTGATATATTTTGCTTGTTTGTTGGGTTGAAGTGCTTGATTTGCATTAATCCTTGGGTCAAATAACTCTTTATCTTGCTAAATTACTCATTGTGTTTGTTGTATTGGTAAAATTGGTTGATAGCAAATTTACTTAGTTATATTTCTCTAGCACATTATTTCTTGTATTCAAGGTGTTTGATAAAATACCACAACCAACTCAAAACTCCCCCCATTTTACATTACTCTAGTATTGAATGCTATTCCCTTGGGTTCGATCCCTACTTACCACATTTGCTACATTTGTAGTTAAGTGCGAACATAGTAGAGCAAAAACATTTATTATCAATTTGGCGCGACGACGACGGGCGTGGCCAGTATAATACCTTATTGTAGCATCTGTACACACTACTTCTCAATTTCGTCTTTTTGAAAATGAGGGTATCTATAAGTTCGTACAACAGTAGGTCCTTTCCCAGGTAAAAGATGTATACGGTGGTCACTATCATGGCTTGGAGGTAAACTTGAAGGCTCCATAAATAAGTCATCAAATTCTGCCAATAAATTATCCAATATTATCGTATTTGAATTCTGTGTTTGCATCAAACTGAGTCATGCCTCTGCTAGAGGGGGTTGCCCTTGCCACAAAACCTTTTTCCTGTTAAGAACAAATTTCATAGTCAAAGAACTAAAGTCCCACAAAATCGGTCCAAGGGTGCATAACCATTTCACTCCCAGCACCACATCGAATCCTTCTAAAGGAATGGTATAAAAATCAGCTTGAAAGATATCATTCGAAACTTGAAGAGATACTGACTTGTAGATTCCCAAGCCTGGTACGCGTTCTCCATTCGCCACACATACCTGTAATCCTGGTCTTTTCCAGACTTCTAGACCCAAAGTTGGAAGTAACCCTTCACATTGAAAGTTATGTGTACTACCCGAGTCTACCAACACTGAAACTTTTACACCACATACTTCTGCCAATAGCTGCATAGTAGAAGAATTTCGTGTTCCGCTGATGGCATTCAAAGAGATCTCAATATCACCGAGCTTGTTTTCTTCCGATTCACTATCATTGGGAACCACAATCCATAATAACCTTTTGCATTTGTGTCCTTGTTTGTAGGATTCATCACAATTATAGGAAAGTCCTTTTGCCCTTCTTTCTGCCATCTCTGCTCGTGTTAGTCTCTTGACAAAAGGTGTAAAAGTGTTCGTCTTGTTGCTACTCCCACTTGGATTCCCGAACTATCCCCCACTTTTGGTGACTGAATTCTTGTTAGATGAGGTGATAGATTCATTATTGTTGGATTTAGGAGTGGACCAGCTTCCATGGATGCATTTACTGGGAAGTATTATAAAAGGAAGAAGTCAGGATAGTAATAGGAAAGAAATTTTTGTAATAAATGCAAGAAACCAGCAGCAGCATCATCCAGACTTTTTAGTTTCCTCTTTTAAACCAGTTGTAAAAAGATTTACTTGTTGGCGTGGGGTAAGATCTGAGGTTCTGGCTAGCAACGATTGGAATTGGCGCTGATAATCTTCGACAGATCCACTTTGTTTGAATTGGCTATCTCACTAAGAGGATTACTACTCATAGAAGGCCCAAATCGCACATGGCAACATTCTTTAAATCGCTCCCAATTCAGATCTGTTTCCTCTTGTTCAGTATGATCAAACCATAGTTGTGCCTTGCCTAATAAGTGAAAGGAAAGTAATCCCACCTTATCTCCTTCAACAATCTTTTGGTTGATGAAGAATTTATCAAATCTTTTTAACCATCCCAAAGGGTCTTCTGTGCCGTCACAAGTAGGAAATTCCATCTTAGAGTAGCGAGGTACCATATTACCTCCTGACTGTGATTCATTCATATTTCTAGTACCCGAACTTCCCCTACTGCCATGAATCCCACTGTGTTGCTATTCTCCGTTGTATTTATCAACCCCTTTTCCTTTGCCTTTAACCAATATTGACAACTATGCCCTCTGTTCTTCGAGGGCACGTTGTTGTGTAGCCATTTGTTCCACGAACGCATCCAGTTTGCTAGTTAAATTCTTCGCATCACCCATGACAGATGGCTTTGATACCAAGATGTTATGGGCCTTAGCGTAGGATCTAGTCACAGGCCTGGACACGAGAGTATTCTTCTGTGAAGCTATTGTTCTCAGCAAGACTCGTCCTTGACAGAGCCCTTTAAGACTTATTTTTTTAGAGAAAAAAAACTGAATTCTTTATTCCTCTTTAAAGGCCATTATGTAGGCTACATATAGCAGGAGACACAGATCCTAAAACATAGGCTAATTATTTGGAAAACAGAATAAAAAAAAAGAGGAAACTAAAAAATCAGATTTCTTGCATTTATTACAATGATTTCTATCCTATTAATATCCTGACTTCTTCCTTTTTATAATACTTCCCAGTAAATGCATCCATATCACTAGCTTAGTTACAACTGGAACCTGAAAGCGAGTGCGTAGTAAAGGAAGAGGGTCACAAACCAGTAAATAGCCCATATGACAAAGCTGAGAGGGCCGAAGAGATCACGGACAATTGAGTGTTTGCCATTAATTTAAGATAAACAAACACAGGTTTAACTATCAGTCAATGCCCTGGCCTGAAGCATCAATCTATACATTTTTCATCCTGCAAATTGTAAGACTATTTCAACTTTTCCCCATGTTCTACATTTTAACTACTTTATGTATTCGGTGCTACAGCACAGCTACTCATCCACAATTTATGTTACACGAACTCAGGTATGGGTGTCGGACACGGGTATAAATCCAATAGTCGGATTCTTAGTTTTAAAATAAATAGGATTCTTGGTTATGGATCCGAAATTGGACATGGGTGCACTGACTCGGCATACAAGCTTATAAACAGAAGTAGACCTTATAGACTGATTCATTGTACTTTAATAAAAATAGTGTTCACTACAAATAAATCATATACACTTAATTGTGTAGGTTAAATTGTAGCATAAAACCAAAAGGATAACATAGTAACAAGTCATTTATGGGCAATTACTCTCTAAAACCTAGTTGTAAGGAGACCTTCTATTTCATTTTGAACTTCATTGCTACAAGGTGATGTGTCCGGTTTTAATAAGAAGGATCCGACTTAGATGTCATACCCACACCCATGTCATGTTCGGTGGAGAATCCAACTATCAAAATGGAGATTCCAGGTAATGGAGAATCCAACTACTGATGACATCACTGATACTCCTAAGTTTTGATGATCACAAACAGTAAGCCATTTGGCTTACTAGTACATATAAAACAGCATGCTAGTTGTGATACTCCTAAGTTTTAATGATCACAAACAGTAATCCATTTGGCTTATTAGTAGATATAAAATAGCATGCTAGTTGTGTATGTACTCACTTGGTTTTTGCAGGATACTCTAGCTTACTGATTATATAATCAGTCTATCTAACAGCAAACCAAAGTTGAGATACAGTGATAGTTTGGCAAGCCAGTTGCACACAGTCATTACATAAACAACAAGCTGATAGCGTGTAGTTTGATATAAAACATCATGTATCATGTATTTCTGTATTGTACTCACTTGGTTTTGCAGGGTATAATAGCTTACTGATTGTATGTTCAGTTTGTCACAAACAGCAAGCCATTTGTACAAACAGCAAGCCATTTTCAACTGTTCAGAATTCCTGTAGATAAAGATCAACTAGACATATCTATGTTCTCAGGAAACTTGGTTAATATGGAAATGCAAAAGTATAAAGCCATGTATCTGTTCAGCTCACCAGAACCAAAACCGCAAGCTAACATGAACTTGCTATGTTATTTCGGTACTGTACTCACTTGGTTTTGCAGGAAAAATTAGCTTACTAATTGGATAATCAGTTTGTCACAAACAGCAAGCAAAATTCATGGACAAACAGCAAGCCAGTCAGAAATAGCGTGCAAGTCACACAAACAGTGTTTGTGTCTGCCAGAATTAAGGAACAGTTTGGTTCTTCAAGGAGCATGCAACGGAAACATTGTTAGGAATATTTGTAAGGGCCCTCTGAATTATATTGAACATGCCAGCAAACATATCTCATACATATATTGGGAGACAATATATTCCTTTGCTTAAAATAAGGAAAGTAAAGTTCTACTTTACATTAATTTAATACACCCACTCATAACAACCTCATGATATTGTCTCCACTCATCATATCAGTTATTCTTTACCTCATACATGCTCCATACCTTCTTCCTCTCAACTGATACATACATTCAAGCTCCTCCAAAATTTTTTAAACAAAAATCAATTCTAACGGCTTCAAAAATTTCCATACCGTTGGAGCATCTTGAAGCTTGTTTTTAAATATTCTTGTTTACCTATATAAGGGCTGGTCTTTCTCAGTTCTTATCATCTATTATTGAATATCTATCAAGTGCAGAAATAAGAAACTATACACAACCACCAAGCTTACATTGCAAAATCTTTCTAAACCTTTCAAACCCTTATATACACGCATATATACATTCAGAGGGTTCATAGGTTGAGTTGTAAATTGATTCAAACACTGTATTGTTCAATTTGTATTGAATAGTTGCTGTACAAGGTTGGATTAAGGTTTGGGTGGGTCGAACTAGACTAGAGAAGGATACTTGGGAAGTATTGCTTAGAGGGTTAGTTCAGCACAGCAAACAGCAAGCCATTTGTAAGCAGCTGGGTGTTTTAGTTGCCGGACAGATTGGTTAGAGAACAAGGGTTTGGTGAACGTTGCTAGAAAAGTATACTTTGGAAGTATAGCTTAGAGAGCAGGTTCAGAAACAGGTGTTCAGCAATCCATTTGTCAGCAGCTAGGAAGAAGGGAGATATATTATTGTATCTTGTAATTGGATTATCGTTGATCAATAATATATTCTCTTGCCAAGTTGGTAAGGGACCAGGACGTAGACCATAGGGGATTAGGGGTCGAACCTGGCTAAAAGATCTTGTGTCATATTTAATTTCATGCATTTTTCATACTGCACTGCACAAACAGCACGCTACTTATAAACTGCACTATCACAAACAACAAGCTGTTTCTGGTAAAATTTCAAACAGGTCATAAATAACCATTGTTAGCAATAAACACCTATTCACCCCCCCTCTAGGTGTTGTTTTCAATTGGTATAAGAGCTTTGGTGTACTAACATTTCTGTAACAGGAAAGTACAGATCTTATGGCACACATTTATGAAGAGGGAGAATCATCAAACATGCCACCACTTCTCGTTGGTACAAAAAATTATGATTTATGGAGACTAAGGATGAAGATGATTCTGATCAGAAATCCTCTTGAATGGTTGGTTGTTAAAGATGGTACATTTACCTTTCTGGATGAAAACGGCAAGCCAAAAGATGTTGATGATCTTACCGGGGAAGAATTGATAAAAGCAAGCTATAATGGAAATGTCAAGTACACACTGATTTGTGGTCTTTCAGATTCAAATTTTGCCAAGGTCAGTTCGTGCATCACAGCAAAGGAGATATGGGATACCTTAGAAATACATTATCAAGCTACAACAAAAGAAGTATGTATCAATTCAAAACAGCAAGCTGCTTTATGTGACATAAATAAATATAAGGCGCCACTCCTAACATGGAATGATGATGAGGAATCAGCTTCTAATAATGACTCAAGTGATGAGATGGACAATCTAGCCTTTGTTGGTATTGATGATGAAGATACCGTAAGAAGAAATATCAAAGAAGTCCTTGTAGACAGTGATGTGTCAAATTCGGATGATGCAAGTGAGGTAAACTCAATTAACTCTGATTTACCTTCTACTTCTACTTTGCTAGATGAACTAACCATGCATGTGCCAAGTAATGTATCTATCATTGAGTTCATGGAATTGAAAAATAAAAATAATGAGCTTGAAAATAAGAATACTCATTTGAAGAAAATCATTTCTGATTTAATGGCTGAAAAGGCTCCTGAAATCAACCATGATGATCTTATTGCTGATCTAAAGGAGAAACTCATTCAATTCGAAGGAGTTAATAAAGTAATTATACAAAGGAATGAGGTTCTTATGAAAGAACTCAGGGAATTGAGGTCAAAGATTAAAGCTAGAGATGAGTGTATAGAATCATACAATATTAAGGAATCTAGCCAAGCTGAATCTTCAAAAGTTACTGAGAAGAGACTTCAGCAAGATGAATGTACAGACAAACAGCACGCCATTCTTATCAAACAACAAGCTGAACTGATTTCTATTCTGGAAAAAGAGGTCAAAGATCTTGAAAAAGGGTTGGAAACATTTGTTCAAGGAGAAGACAACTTAAAGACAATAATGAAAAGGGCAAATGTTCCTCTAGTTAGAGAAGGAGTTGGGATGAACTTCAATAAGAAGCATGGTGCTCTCAAATATGATGGAAGAAATGGCATACCATACAACTATGCTATACCTTGGAAAACATGCAACAAATGTGGTGGAAAAGGCCATCTGGAAAAACATTGTGTAGCTCAAGTCAATCACAAAGCGAAAACAGCTTACCAGAATGGAACAGCTAGTCGACAAACAGCTTACCAGAAAGAACTAGTCAGGCAACAAACAGCATGCCAGAATGCTTCTGTCAGAAGGAAAACAGCTTACCATTAGTCACCAAAAGTGGTCCAAATGTGGATCAAGAAAGCTGATTTAAATGTTTTATATACTATTTCTACTAACCAATTTGGACCCAAACCTATATGGGTACCAAAACATTGAGTTGGTATTTATTTGTTTTGTAGATATGTCTTGCCGCCAAAGTAAAGTCAAGGCAATGGATTTTGGATAGCGGATGCACTAGACATATGTGTGGAGACAAGTCTCAGTTCAAAAGTCTCAAAATGAAGAAAGGTGGAAGAGTTACAATTGGTAATAGTAAGACTCTTCAAATCCTTGGTATTGGTTCTATTGGTAATAGTAATATTTCGATTGATAAAGTGCAATATGTCAAAGGTCTTTCTTATAATTTACTTAGTGTCACTCAATTATTTGATGATGGGCATATTGTTCATTTTGGCATTAATAAATCAATTATTACTATTGGTACTAACAAAATCCCCCTAGTTGCTAGAAGGGAAGGAAATATATATACAATAGACTTCGATTTGCAGGAAACAACATGCTGTTTGGCTATAATGGACAATGATCCATATATTTGGCATATAAGATTGGGGCATGCACACATGGACCTGATCAATAAATTGTCAAGCAAGAATCTGGTCAGAGGACTACCCAAACTGAAATATACTAAGGTTGAAATCTGTTCAGCATGCCAATTAGGGAAACAGATTAGAAGTACTCACAAAGCAAAGAAAATGGTATCTACTTCTAAACCTTTAGAGCTACTGCACTTGGATCTATTTGGTCCAGAATCCTATAAAAGTATTGGAGGTAAACAATATGGTTTTGTAATCGTAGATGATTATTCTAGATTTACTTGGGTATTGTTTATTCGTACTAAAAATTGTGCTTTTAATGAGTTTGAAAAACTGATTAAATTAATTGAGAACAAGCATGATACAAGACTTGTAGGTATAAGAAGTGATCACAAACAGTAAGCCATTTGGCTTACTAGTAGATATAAAACAGCATGGTAGTTGTGATACTCCTAAGTTTTGATGATCACAAACAGTAAGCCATTTGGCATATTAGTAGATATAAAACAGCATGTTAGTTGTGTATGTACTCACTTGGTTTTTGCAGGATACTCTAACTTACTGATTGTATAATCGGTCTATCTAACAGCAAACCAAAGTTGAGATACAGTGATAGTTTGGCAAGCCAATTTGTTAGGTCCAAATGTGTTGTAGAGGGGGGGTGAATACAACTTTTCGAATATGAGAAGCAATAAATACGATGCAATAAATGAACACACAGATTCAAGGAATATATGTCTTATATATAACTTGAAAGGGTTGCTACAACATTCATTACAAAGTATAACAGAAGTTCAGAGAGAAGTGAATGATACTAAGCTCTGTGAATGCACTCTCTCTCTTTCTCTTTTGTTTTTCTCAAGAATTGCTCACTAACTAAAAACATTACACAAGTACTTCTATTTATACTACATGTAATCTATGTCTTGTAGTCTTCAAAGACTAAAATGTACGTGGCCCAATGATGTCCACATAAATCTTGCCTTATCTTGAAAGCTTGGAAATCTGCCAATCAGAAGATGCCATGTGTCATGTTGAAGCTGCACTCTAAGTAGAACTTCTACTTGAGAATTTCTACTTAGCCATCTCGAAGTTCTAAGTAGAACTTCTACTTAGAAACTTCTACTTGGCCATCTAGAATATTTAGTACTTAGAAAATATTCTGGTCTTCAACTTGAAACTTCAATGCACATCTTGAACTTGTGATATCTTCATGTCTTCTTTATTCTTCACCAAGCTCTTGAATATGGATCTTTATTACTGACATAAACTTGCTATCAATGTCCTGACACTTGATGCAACGGTTTGGTTCATAAGTGACTAGTCTTGATAGGGTTTTTGCTTCTTGAATAAATTACCATATCCAATTAGAAATGTGGCTTTCCAATATTTGCTTTCCTTCTTGTTCACTTGAAATCAATTGGTCTTATTGATACTGATAGTTATGATCTTGATTCTTGGCTTTCCAAATCACTGAGGCATGAACAACTTTGACTTGAACTTCTCTCAATGATTTCTTCTTGGATTGATCATAGTTAACATGTTGAATTGTATCAATTACCTTGTCTTCATTTAGTGTTGATTTCTTGTGACTTCTTGTTCTTGATTGTCTTCTGGTTAAGTATCTTTTCCTTTAGTTTGAGTTACATTAGTTATAGTGTTACAAGTTTACACACTCTGCCTTTCAATCTCCCCCAATTTGATTGTCTAACAATGACATTCAAATTAATGAAGGATAACTCAACTAAACAATGAGACGAGAAAAGATAATTAACATTACAGTCTTGAATAATTTACAATTGAAATTTACATGAAAACAATACAAAGAACTTAAACTAGAAACAGAATTCGAACTTCGAATTAAAGATCATTTGAGTGATTCCTATCACCTGGATTATTTCATACCTTTTAGTCAAACTTGTATCACCTTATTGGATTCACTCTAAGGTGAATTTTCCTCAAGTGAGTTAAAGCAACCGAAAGACATGAAGTTTTTCCAACTTCAAGTTCACACCACTCTGACCTTTAACCCTAATTCCGTTTCCTCTTTCTAGTTTCAGCAGCTTGGTCTCTCTCTTCTTTCTGCCTTTTGCGCTTCTCCTTCTGCTGCTGTTCTTTCTTGTACACTGGATCTTTAAGCTGCTTCCACCTAGCATTCAACAGACTTACAGCTTCCATTTCTAGAGGATTCTTGGGCTCTGGATAAGGATGTTTGAAAAGCCTTCTGAGTTTGTCCACCTCCTGAGTAGTTCTGATCTTTGGAATATCCTCAAAGTTCTTCATGATGAGCTGAGGTTTCCAGTGAGATTTATCAGATTTAAACTGACAATAGATCATCTTGGGGTAGCCCTTGACACGGTCAGTATTGTGGACACTGGCCGCATCTCGCTCCATCCGCTTCTTTTCCACCACTATCTCAGACAGGTAACTCATGAGTCTCTGCTTTTCTTCAACAAACTTATCTTCCACTTCGCCCCATTTGAATACATATAATACTCTCTCCAGAAATACAGCATCTTGAGTCCGTAGCAGCCATTGTCTACTCATATGCAAGATTGTTTGATTCTGGTCTGCATCTATGAATACTAAGGCATCAGCTGTATCTTCAACATAAGCATGTATCCAGTATACACTATCACTTCCTGGAACACCAATAGCCTCCCTTATTTCTCCTTGTTCTAGTGCTCCAGAAGGAAGAGTCAGAGCTTCATCTACATTCTTCATGGCTTGAAGAATATTCCATTTCTTCTCTATCAGCTCCGGCTCAATCTTCACGTCATCAAGAGGGTTTGGAGCAATGACATCACACTTCCACACCTCATTGCTCTTCTTGAATATAACTCTTTCAATGATCTTCACGGATTTATCTTTAAGCTCAGAAGCGAATCCCTTACTCATCATTTGTCTACAGACAGCTTTGAGAGATTCCACTGAAAGCTCCATTAGATCATTTTCCTCCATGCTAACCCTCTTCATCTTTCCGTCAACTACCATCCGGACAAAATTTGGATATGCTGAGAATTCTGGACCCTTGTCCTCTGCTAGCTGCATTAACTGATCCCTGTACAGAATGCTTAGCTCCTCAGATTGAAAGTACTGAATTTTAGTCGCTAGCAAGAACAACTCTGACGCAGATCTTCTCATTATGAATTGGTCATCCACATATAGGAAAGATGTTGGGACTCCTTCTACCAAAGACAAGATAACCTGCCACTCCTTAAGATTTGCATTGTATCCAACCCTGACTTTAGAAATTAATCTCTTCAAAGCATTTATATTGTCCTCAGTCATTGGATTCTGCAAATTCAAGTTGTAGAACAGATCATCTGCATCCTTGTTATGAACTCCTTTCACACAGGGTCCCATCATTATCTTCCTTGCTTCATCCCATTTCTGCCCTATCCTTCGTTTGTCCAGATCAACTTGAGGATTAGCTAGCCTTGCAAGCTCATGATCATACTGCTTCCCTTGTAGCTCCGCTTTCTTTTCTAGGAAGGCAGCACGTTCTTGCATCATCTTCATTTTATGGAACTGAGCTTGTTCCAAGGCTAACTGTTGAGCTTTAAGGGTTTCCTCATCAACAGGAAATTCTTCAGGCATTCCGGAAGACATCCCAGCACCTCCACCTTGTTCCTTCAAAGATCTTTTTATAGCGTGTGCCAACGGTACGTCTTCCATGTCAGAATCTGAATCAAGTACCTCCTGTACTGTTTCCTGATGACTCATATCAACAAATGGTTCATCAACCATTACTGCCTTACCCTTTCTCATCCTCAGAGCCTCTTCATCAACAGACGGCTCAACTTCTGGTTCCTTAACAAGATCAGCGGGTTCTTCAATTTCTTCGATGTGAACTGCCTGCTGTCTCGTCTCCTTTCCACTCTCCCCCTTAGGTGAGTTATCCTGAGCTCCACCTTGGTCTTCAGATCTACCAGCTGCATAGGAACCTCCAAAACCAGAACCAGAGGCTCCCGCTCCACTAGCACCACCTGCACCAGCATCGGGGGGAGGTTGTTGCGACTCGAAGCACTCCGGGGGCACAAAACTCCTGACTGCGAACATCATTCTACTGATCTCCACAGCCATTGTATGCATTGTAGACTCCAATGCCCCCATCCTCTCATTGAGAGTGCTTCCCAAGACACCACCAGCATGGCCCAAGTCATTGACCTTATTTGTCAAATCATCAAAAGCTGTAGCTTGACTTGCCATTCTTGCTGCGTAGTCGTCTAGAGCCCTTTGGTTGTTTCCAATGTTCATCCCAAACTGCCCCATCGTCTGTCCGAACTGCCTCATCTGATTTTCCATAGAAGTCATACGCGTATCAAGATTTTCAATGTTAAGGGACGGTGTTTGGTTTAGGTGACCTCGCTCTAATACTCGTTCTGTTGGTATTTGACGCTCGGTTTCGGGCCTTGAAAATGAAGGTCCCTATCTCCCTAACCTCTCACACACACTCCCTGTCTCACGCTCGTGTATGTCTTCAATGATTGATCCAAATAATGAAGCAGTACCTGCAGAAAATTGATAAGAGATGTTGTTGACAGTTATGGGATCAAATTCTGTTTGTTCCTGAGTTGGAATCTCAGGCTGAGCGGCTGCAAAGTGTTCTTGTACGACATCAGAACCGATCCTCTTTGCAGCATCAGTACGTATCGGTGAAGGTACGGCTGAAGTTGTTAAAACTCCATGTCCTCTTGAAGCAACAGTATCCTCAAGTGGTACATCATCCTCACCAAAATCAAAATCCCTATGTGCAGATTGTTCAAGGGGTGAACCACTCGCGTGAGGTGGAGTGGTTGCGTGTGACACGCTAGGGTTTGACTGTGGTTGTGAAGTAGCAGCGTGGAAAAGTTTGGCTTTCTTTCGAATAAGTTGCTGCTCTTCGGGTTCAATCTCCTCATCAGTTTCTACATAGACACGTGCTGGCTTTCTGACTTCCGTTAACAAGGGTGAAAGAGAATAAGAATGTGTATTGGATTCAGAAATGTAGCTCTCACCCTGGGATAGATCCTGCGGGTTAGCAGTCTCTTGGGTCGCGGAATCAGATACATAGGAGGAGGAATGAATAGTATGTAGGGAGAGATTACCTGATTGATTACCTTGTGCATCATCGCTTTCCTCATCAGGAATCTCATCAAATGCCTCAGCATGAACAGATGGATTTTGAGCATGTGATGAAACTTGTGATGATGCCTCCAAATTGGTAACTCCTGCATCATATCTAAGCCACATTTGAATATTTTCAGGAACTGACATAGGTTTACCTTGATGTTTATCCTGATTAGCAATGGTTGATAGTGACTTAGTGCCCATCCCCAACGATTCAGATGTTGGGCTTCTGGCAAATCTCTGTCTAACAGCAAGAGCATCCTTCGGTATTAAGTCATTAATGAGCATTTGAAGGAACCGAGGAAACCAGCAGACAACATCAGCTGTAGTGAGGTCTCTGCTTGCAAGAGATCCCATTGAGGCCACTATCTCAGAGAGAACGATGCGTCCATAATTTATATCCAGTTCTCTTGCTAGGGCAACTGCAAAGGTTTGCATTGGAATTGGAATTTGATGAAAGTCTTTTTCGCGTGCCCGAAAACATCTTGTGATGGCCTCGAAAAAGTAATTCCATTGCACATGGAAGAATTGCTTTTGGATATTTCCTGTGATTTGGCCTTTTGGAGGATAACATCCAATTTCTTCAAAGAATCTGAGGCGTTCTGTAGCTGTAGGTTCTGGATCATAAGCATCTTTAATTGGGAATCCCAGAACTCTGTTGACAATCTCTTCAGTCACCTCATATTCCTGACCCGCTAAGGTAAACCTGAAACCTAAGGGGGTTGATTTGCTCCCAAAAGTAACCGCACTAGTCCATAATTGCTGTAAAGCATCATGTACTAGTGTAGGTTTAGCAGTAAAAGCATGGCTAGCTTTGGAGTACAAATTGAGAAATCGTATCCAAAACTTAAACCGCGGGAGTTGATCACCAATTTCCGTAGAAATATTATAAAAATTGTTTTTAGCAAGTGAAAATTGGTGAGCCATTTTGATTAAATGTTTTTCTTTAAAAGATGTGAATTTTTATTTTTAATTTTGAAAAACAAATAATTTACGAATTAAATGATGTATCCCTTTTAATTTATCAAAAAGAACAAAAGTCCCTTAGAGAAAATTAAACTACGGAATGAACAATCAAAAGCCAATTACTAAATCTGAATATTCAAAGAAGATGAATATTCGTGTGTACCAGTGAAATCGTGTGTGTTTATGAATGGTGAATATGAAATCGCGTTTTATGAACAGTACACAAACAATATATGTTCGTGTGTATGTATATGCGCGTGTATATGGATGAACACAAAACACACCAACACAAAGATTAAGGATAACACAGTCAAGATTAGTCCAAAAATTGGCAGTAATTCGTGATTAGTATGAGTTTAATCACAAAAACACAGATTAATGGTATGAAGTTATGAAATCACCTTGTTTTGTGAAGAGGCTGCTGTAAAAATTAGAATTAGGTAAAGTGAATTAGGCATCGAGTTAGAGATGTATATATAGATGATTGTGAAATGACAAAAATGTCCCTGTTAAAAAGAGTGAAAATTACCAAGTCCATACAGGGAACATCTAAGTCGAACTCTATCTCG